>CM077785.1:20512046-25639546 GCA_039737535.1 Lagodon rhomboides | reverse complement strand
ACAAGTCGCGGGGACCCCACCCCCTCGTAATAAATTAGCAGAAGGAGGGGGAACAGAGGTTTCTTGTCTCAGCGCTCTCAGACAGACAGATGGAGGGCCTCCAAAGGTGAGTAAGAGGTAAGTGTGGAAAACGAGTAGATTCTGACTGCTTGAAGTTACGGCAGTACAACCGACTGAAGATTTACGGGCTGCTTTAGTGAGGGGAGCTCCTAAAAAGTATACTCTTGCATACTCCGCTGGTTACAAAGGGGCTCGAGAGGCCGTTTAACGTACACACTCATCTGTTGCTTGTCAAGCCGACATGCAAATCTCGATCGTTACTTTGAACTGCAGAGCTTTTTTCAATTAGAAAGCCTACACGCACGCCTTTTTATAGAATACCGAATGAGGGTTACGTTCATGTCAAGGACCTTCATCTCTTTTATCACTTCACATATTGCGCTTAATAATTTCAGCCCAAGAGAAGTGAGTAATGCTTTTAACAGGGCTGGATGGATTCTGACAGGCCACAGGCCGACCGTGGTTTGAAAGTTAACTGAGAAGGGGGAACAAAAAAAAGGGAAGTAATCCAACGGAATAATGCAAAGTAAATATAGGAAGACGGAGACAGGGCTGAGGATGTGTTTACCTTGAGAAATGGGATAACAAAGGGCCGTAAGGGGAAGTTGGTGGCCTCCTGAAGCCGTGAATGGAACTCCTCAATGGTAACTGTCGAATTCTAGGAGACGGGGGAAGTCAAGAGTCAAGAAATCAGTTGTCGATGCTGAAGGTTAAATGTTTAATCACCCCTGTTTAAAAAAAAACATTCAGGAACAATCAATGAAGAGCTTACCACGAGGGCCAGAACAAGGCTTCGGACGCTGTCTCCGATCTCAGGAGAGATGTCGTTGCCAAACTGCTGCAGCGTGGTCAGGAAACGTTTCAGCTTGCTCAGCTGGCGAGCCCCACAGGTGGCCGGCAGCTGCTGGTTCGCCAGCGATGAGGAAGAGGAAGAGGACGGTCCGTTGCTGTAGCGCTGCGGTGGAGATGGCACTGCATTCAGGGTCGGCGGGAATGGTGATTCCCGTTGGTCACTGGGGAGAAATGGTTAAATTAACTCAATTAGGATGCTTTTAAACCCACTTGAGTGAAGAGAGACACCGTCTGCGAATGTTCAGTCCAAACAAGCCGATCGATATGAACTTTGAGGTGGAAACAACAAGAGAAGTATCACAAGGTTTGCTGGGGACAGAATCAGAGTTCATCCTTACATGCTGTGGTGGAGAAGGAGCCCGGGCGAGGGCCGCTGGGGTTGACAGAAGGCAGGGGTGGCATAGTGGAGCTGACGCTGCTGCTGGGGGCTGATCTGGAATGAGTCTTAGCATCCACAGGAGAACCGGGCATGGCAGGACTCTTCTTCTCTCTACTGTCTGCAGAAAGAGGGGAGACGGAGGTCAGCTGTAGGGTCGAGAGCCAGAATGCGTCTAAAGATAAAATGTTGTTCTGTGAACACGGCGATGAATTAAAATCGAAACCAAAGCTGCTTGAAATGAGTCACGCCTGTCATGTGTCCATAAATATGAACACGTGTTGCGACCGCCGAATGAAATGAAGGAATTTAACTCGCAAAAAAATGACAAATAAACAAGCAAATAAACACTTTTTTTTACCATCAGCTCGATAGTTTAAATCAACGCAAAAGCTCCAGGTCCGCGGCCACAAAAGAAAAACAAAAAAAAGCCCAACCAACCCCCCCAACCCACTTCACATCATACAACACATACTGCCAGGGCATCCAACGACCCTGCTTCCCCCCATCAAAGAGCCAGATGTCTAAAGTTTAGCCCCTCGCTCCCAACTATTCAGATCAATAACATAAGAAATGCTGAAGAAGCCTATTGTGTGGGAGAAGAATGCCCCCTCATTGAGCTCCCCCAGCAAATGTGTGTGTGTGTGTGTGGGTGTGTGGGTGAGGGGGGGTGGGAGACAGAGAGAGAAAGGGACGAGGTTATTTCACGCTTTACTAACAAGATCGCCAAAAGCTTTTGAATGTTAAACGCCGCTCTTCAATATGCTATTGCGGCTGAATGAGACCACCAGATAAGGGGGCGACGGAGAAAGTGGAGTGGGCGTGTGTTGGCGCGGAGACGTGGGATCAGAAGCGGCCTTTTGTCTCGGATCCGCGAAGGCCCGGGTCCCGTCTCCATTTGGAGTGGATCAGACCTTTCTAACTGCTTTTTCGGGAATGAACGGTTAATAGACAAGCGCGGTCTCGCGGGGTCACGGGTCAGCAGAGAGCAGCTTTTTAAATGTGGATTCATGGTTTTAGGGGCTTCGGCTTCAATGGCGCCCTTTATGTCTTTTTCACAGCTATGAACTCTGCGTGGCCTTGAGCCGCGGGGTCCCAGTTTATAAAGGCCTAAGTTGGAAGGTTTGGGCCGTAACTCGAGAAGAACCCGAGGAGGAATTACACCTATTGAATCAATTTGAAGGGGATTTTAGAGTGCGAGGAATATGTAAAAGATGCACAGAAATCAATGCGTTAAGAGTAACTCCCGCCCTCACAACAAATCACTTCGTCTGTCTGCCTTCCCCAGAGTCGATTTATCCGCACGCTTTCTCAATCTGCCCGACGCAACTCATCTGTCATATCTGCAACTCATTACACGACGTAGACAGTTCCTTCCTTCTGTTTCGCAGTCCTCTTTTTTTCCCCTCCGCCCCTCTTCCTCTCATTCTTTCTCAGCCCTCTGGCCTGCCTGCCACCGCTCCACCTGTTCACCGACACAGGGGGCAGGAAGGAGGGATCTACGCAGACATTTGGACCGTCGTACCCACCATACACGCGGCCTGCCAGTTCACCACAGGAAGCAGCCTGCAGAACGCACACACACACACACACGCGTGCGCTCTCAGACACACACACACCGCTTCCAAAGCGACGCACACTCCAGCCGTATGGCCAGGAAATTAGACTGACATCTCAATAACAGAATCAACGGGGCATATGGCCTTAGTGTCAACACTGTAACCATGTAAACAACTTTACGCGTACACAAGAGCTTCGGGGCGTTCAGTCATATACAGTCGTGTTGCAAATGTATTCACAAGTGCTTTTATTGACGTGTTGACACATCATCAACAGTCCCCCACCCCCGCCCCTCCACTGGCTGTGAACTGTAGTTTTGTGTCCAAATTGACTGAAGCGTCTTGTAAAGCCTATTGTGTTTGACTGACAGGTCTACAACAAAACACACACCGCACACGCCGTCTTATTGTACATCCGGAGAAATCCGCAGCTGCGCTCGTGCGATCTCAAGATGTCGTTAGCCGCGCCAGAGGTAATGGCCAAAGCGGGAGACATCAGGTGTGCGGTGCACGCGGCGCCGACAGCCCAAAGAGAATTGCCTCTGCTTGTCAATTAGACAGCGTACATAGCTGAATGACTTCATCTGGCTCGCGAGCACCTGAGTCCACCGCATATAGTCTCAGGACCGCCAGGGGAGGCAGCTGTCACAGCAGCCACAAAACACACAGACGCACACAAACAGAGTGTGTGCAAAGTGGTCTAATGTTAACTCAGGTGAATATTGGCTCAGAGGAGGATGTTTGTCTGGTCTAAATGCCACCTGTCATCAATGCTCTTATCGACACAAAGGCAAGGTACACAAGGCTCCTCGACAACAGGATCCCATGGAAGTGCCACGATGCATAAACACCGAAGCAAATGAGGATGTGAGCAGATCAATTTTTCAAAGTGCTTTTGGACATTATTGGCGACATCTTGTTGGCTGCAACGAGACACAATTCAAAGATTCTGCTCATACCGTTCTCCGCTGCTGCTCCTCCACTCATCTAAAACAGATGACGTGCGTAATAAAGTCTCATGAGCCCGTTAGTTACCCGAGCTCGCTTGTTTGCCTTGCCGCGGCGATTGTCATTGCGGGGATGGAAAAGCAATGTGTGCATCGGCGGCGATGGCTGTTGTTGCCAGCCAGGTGTTCCTTGTTTGTTCAGCTTCAGGTGACGCTCGTGTGCATTAAAACATTCAATCGGCTTTAATTGCCTCTGCCTCTGCAGGTGATGATTCAGAATGAGGCACAGGCTGGAGGGAGGAGGGGGGGTAGACAGAGTGAAAGAGAGAGAGGAGAAGGAACAGAACAGGGCTATTCCCACTGAGCAACTACTGTGACTGCGAGCGATCCATTAAATAGTGAAATCCGAAACGACAGGACAAATAGAGAATATTCACTTATCTCCTTGGGTGAAGTGAGGACTGATGACCTACTTTAAATGATTCAGGACAAATAAATTAAGACTTGATGTTTTATATAAATAAGTTTTTTTAGTTTAACTCTTTTGCTCTGGCAGATGTGAGTCATGAGGCATGTGTGCGCGGCGATGAAGGATCGTGTGTGCGCTCGTGTCGCAACCGCTATCTCTGTCCTGTCAGTGTAGATGAGGTGAGAGGAGATGTAACGCAGGCCTGACTCATTTATCAGTGAGCACACAAAACAAGGACAATTGAGAGCATGTGCAACGCTACAACTATGCGGGCTCGGCGCGCAGATGTGTTAACACTCAGACGCACACATGAACGGGTGTTTCTGCAACGACGTCCCAGCTGCGCAGCATTATCGCACATCTTGAAATGAAATAGTTTTTCGATTTGAAAAAAAAAAAATCTAATGAAGAAATGATGAAGCGCTTGACCACAGTTTTCATGTCCCACGGCTGCCGTGTCAGCGTTGTGGTAGGCTTTGTGAAATAAGCCAGTTCAATTGCAACATCAGATTATTTCACATGAAACACAGCTGACTGGATCAACTTCATAAAATAATGCCGCACAACTCTAAAGCTGCCATTGACACATTTTGTATCTTGTGAAGAATATCTTACAAAATAAAACCTATGTGTTAAGTGAATTAGCTAACACACTGTAGCTTTCTGGTCGTATTAAGAAGTAGGCTAAGCTAATTTCCTCACTCTAAACCAGTCTTCAGAGTGCAGGTGGTTAGCTTCACAGCTAACAAGTCATCACAAGTAAATAAGACATTTTGAGATGCTACAAGCTTATTTTTTGCAGCGTTCGCTTTCTCCACCTGTTCTAACTCTTTGCACTATGCTAAGTTACACATGTATTGTTAGATGAGAAGACAAGGATAGGGCATGTTTAGCCTAGCTTAACACAAACTGGAGCAAGATGATGAAAAAAAAGACAAGTTAACTAATAGTAGCTAACAAACTCTAATGCCTTTGCTTTCCTAATTCCAAAGCAATCTTTGGTGTTTTGGTGGTTAGCTTGACAGCTAACAAGTCAACACAAGTCAATAATATACATTCTGAGCTGCTACAAGCTTATTTTTTTTTTCTCTTTTTGTGGGTGGTTAGCTTTTCTCCACCTGTTTTTCACTCTTTGTCGTAGCCTACCATGCTAAGCTACACATGTTTTGGACCATGGGGGCACGGAAATGACGTTTCTATCTTGACATTAAACAGCACACACATGCCAAAAACCTCTGGCGTATTCCTCGGAAGTACAAAAGCAGCAGCCTACTACCGCCATCACTATCATGTAACATTACAACTAAAAACATAGACAGCAGCAACATAGGCTATTTGAAAGTGAAGTAGGGGGAATAATATTAAAACACACCCAGTGGTGAGACATAAAGGGAGAGAAAAGGGCAAGAAGTTAAGTGAAAAGGATAATAAAAAAAAATAAAAAAAAATGCCAGCCTTTAAGCTCGGGGCAAATAAGGGACAAGCTAACAGCCCCCTTAGCAGCCATGCAACTGATGGGCACTTCTCCTCCTCCTCCTTCTCGTCCTGTACCATATGGATCTAATCGGCCAAGAGCTGGCCAGCTGGGACCTCCAACAGTCACCTGTGAGGGAGGAGGAGGGGGGTGCAGAAGGGACTGCTGGAGCCTCCTCCGCTAAGCCAAGGCAGCCCCCTCCTCCACACACACACACACACACACACCACACACACATCTCTGCCTTCCCTCCAAGGAGAGGAGGAAGGAGGGGGGAGGAGGTGGAGGGGAGGGGAGGGGAGGCACGAGGCGGCTGAATGCAAGCGAGTGGACTTAAATGCCGGGGAGACAAAGGCTGCACCTGGTCCCCGTCCGTCCACGAACACCACCACAATACAGCACACATCTGTTCCTCTATCCTGCGCTCCCTCCTGACCTCCACCCACACACACCCACACACACACACACACACACACAGCAAAGACAACGGTGCATGCGCCAGCACTCACACAACCAACATCCACTTACAAAAGCAGATAATTCTGTCTCTCTCTCTGTCGTTTTAACCTCATAGCTGAACAACAGGTTCAAGGACTCCAGTATTTTTAGAGGATTTTTCGGCGCGTGTGTGGTGTCAAATTTCTGAAAATTAGAAGACGCGTGTCCCCTCTCCTTATTTCCATCAATTTAATTTATTTCATTGCTCCCTTGGGGCTGACACCCTCTCAACTGTTGCCACAATTCTGTTGCCCTCAGTTCCACGTAAGCAGTCACCTGACCTGCAATATAGTTAAAAATGGCACTGGTTAACAACAGAATCACAAACTACATGTTGATGGGCAGTTTAAAAATAAGCCCACACTTGCATTTATTTTTGTTTTAAGTTCCAAGACAGTCATTTAAAGGCCTCATTTTACTCACTCTTTTACGCTCTTGTAACACCTTAACAGGCCGCGCAAGAGTGTTAAACAAGCGGCGACAGGAATGAGAAATTAGTCGGCACATTAGAGGTGCCAGAGCTGGAGAACGACGGAGCGCTTATAGGGATGGAGGATGGGAGGGAGGGGAATAACAAGGACAGAAAATACTGTTTTCATTTGGTTTCATCTGAAAGACACGTCTAGTTGTCAGACGCAGAGCCAGGCTGTTTTTCTTGGCTCTCATTACCACCTTCCAGCCCCGTAGACTACATATTTGGACAAAACCCAATGTCAACACTGCGCTCCTCACTCTGCGAGGGAGGGGGAGAGGCGGGGAGGTGGCGAGGTTGACAGTAAGGGGAAAAAGGGAGAGAGGGATGTGTGCATAGGCAGGGAAAGTAAGGAGGGAGGTGAAGAAGTGACAAAGAGACATAAAATAAGTATGTGCCTTTTGTGCAACAAACGTGAACACAAGTGCTCCAGGGGTGAACTCCTGATGGTGAAAGAAGCCCTCGCATGACCTTGACACTCGGTGAGATGATTACAATAACACTCCTGTATGCCACATAGTGAAAAAAAAGGAGCCAGGCATGGAAATGCACTTAACGGCAGAGCGAGAGAGAGGGAGAAAGCCAAAGAGGGGACGGCGAGGCAGACAGACGTCGTCCATAAAAACTAAGAATGAGCAGTAAAAAAAGAGGCACAGTGATGTGATGCTGGAAGCAGAGGAGGTTTGGCTGAGGCTGGACAGTGAGAGAGGACAGTGTCCACGTGTACATGAGGTCAGACCGCAGGGAGAAGAGGGAGGAGAAAATACTGGATGTGATTTAAAGCTATTCACCGAAACACGCAAAACACGGCAGGAGGAGATCGTTCGCCGGTTCATCTTCTCTGGACACCTTTCAAATTTAAGCCCCTTTCAAGAAAATACCATACACTACATACTTAAAATGACTACTTCACTTCACATTAAATCAAACGTTATCCTGCTGTAAACAACCGAAGTAATGTTTACCGATAGCATCAGAAAAATCTTCATTGGGTGATTTTTTTCCTGTTCAAACAAGCTAAAGCATTCCTCGTTTTCATGACCGAACTGAGTATTCAAACTGACCTTAAAAGGACAAAACAAATTACATAACAGTGTCCTGTGGGCCTTATTTTTCCTCTGAGAACAGCGTGGTACCTCAGTTATGGAAAGATGAAGATTTCTGAGTTTTTTATCATTACATTATGAACACTGTAAATATTAACTTTCTGATTGCGGTTGCTTTTCCCCAAACGACATAGTGCACCTTTAAAGGAAAACACGAACTCATCAGGTATCAAAACCCGTCTGTACGTAGTCTTGGCCTCCTATTTAACCTGGCTGAGCTGTGATAAAACATTTTATTATGAATGTAATGCAGTTCATTCTCAAGCACCCAAACAAGGATTTGGAGCGCCTGTACAAACCCTGAAACCCAATCTAGGTGTCAGTGAGGACTGAAACCTTGTGTGACACCAGTACCTCTCATAAGAAGCACAGTCACAGTTAAAGTTCTGTTTATTTTTGGAAAAAGACAGCTTTAAGCACCAGTTGCCTATGTTAACGGACACTGAATACTAATAAAGAAGAATATTTTTCAATTAATCTATTAACAGCAGCATCCCGCAGTTCACGTCTCTGTTAAACAATCATAATCGAGCTAAAAAGGCCCATGGCTGGAGAGTAGGGGTGTAATTGTATGCGCGTTGTCAGTGGGTCAAATGAATGTGTTTTACTCACAGTAGCACAACACAGACACAGCTGTGCCACGAGGGATAGAGCTGGAAGTGGATGTGTCTCATCGTGTGTGTGTGTGTGTTGGCCCCATTTACCAGGTGTTGGGTTTGTCATCGCCTCAGTGGAGTGAGGACAGTTATCCTCACACACAGACACACACACACACACCTGTGAAATGGCCCGCCTGAGGCGCATGTACACACATCACGACTGTGACATAACAGGGACAGTTCAGATCCGTCAATCATGACCTCGGACCACAAAAGCTGCGACACGCTCAGACTCTCTCACGCCGGCTCCGAGGCCTGTAGATTATCTGCCTATCTGGTTACAACCCTTCTCACCTCTCCGTAACTAACCGGTTAGCACGGCCATCAATCATCCGGAGCCTGGTGGCTCTTTAAACCCCCAGACTGCAACGTGAAAAACAATCATTTCAAACTATGTTGTCCTTACTTTCTCCCCCCCCGCCCCCACTGCATGTTTATCCTCAAGGTGAAAAAAAAAATCATGTCAGAAGAGACTTATGGAGCTCCCCTGCCACACAGTGTAGACATATATCATCATGTGTGTCTGGAGGATTAAGACCGGGTGGCTCCTATACATTACAAACCCAGACAATCAAGTTAACCTGCAGCCAGGCAAAACACTGTTTTTCCTCAACTCCGCGCTACATGCGCAGCCGCACACTCTGAACTCGTGAGTTACGGTAGTCCATAAAACAAAATACGAGCCCGAGACATGAGAAAAACAAAGCGAGCATTAAGGGCTGGTCTGTTTCGGACCAGGTGTCAGAGGCCTCAACAGCCAAGCGGCCCGGGCTCGGGTCCAACCAGATGTTGCTATCACCACCGGGCCATGCTGAGGACATTTACACCGACTTTCTTGACCCAGACTGAAGGCGTGCGATGACTCAGTGGGCTTTTTAAACTCGAGACTTTTGCCTCTACGTTGTAGGCACTTCGCTGACATTTATCACAGTGACTTAAAATGAGCAGGCAGGTGGAAGGTCGGAGTTTCTCAGCAGTAAATATGCCGGTTGATGGATGTACACAAGTCGCTTTGGAGCGCTAGCCTTGAGCTTTAAGACTCTCGACACAGTATTTATCCTACATACTTTGAGTTCTATGATCAGGCTTTCAAAAGCATGGTGAGTGAATCATATCACCAAGCATGTGAGCAAACCTCATGGTAAACCACAAACAATTCTACTTACTATATAGCTGAAAAACAGACATCATCCATTCCCAAAGCGTGTATACTATATACAAATGACTAATCTGTCACCCTCAGGTTTTTTTTTGGGGGGGAGGGTGGATGCGGTGAATCAAAGCTAAGCAGCAGGTACGGTCCATAGAGTCCATAAACAGAGCTGTGGGCAAGCTTAAGCCAGCTGTATGAAAGACCAGAGCTCAACAGACGCTGAGAGAGACAGATAAGTAAAACAAAGAGGCCAGCTGTGCTCAAAACAATGACAGAGATAGCTTGTGGAGGATGAGCGCTTGTTTGCGAGCGCGTGGGCAGAATGAGGGTTTTGAGTGAGTGTTAGTGGTTTTTATCGCTGTGGATGCATACCTCGCACCGAATGCACGTTTAAGTACGCAGTATTTTTAGCGTAGGAGTCATTTGTTCAAATTTATATTCCAAAATCATGTTTTTTTCACTGTGTGTGTGTGTGCACTCGAGGGAATACCGATCAGAACAGTGTCTTCCTGAATCTCAACAACACGCACAGTCCTCACTGGTGTTGAAGAAGGATTTTACTGCTACTAAAGAGTAAATGTGTGTGTGTGTCTACTTCAAGGTTTTAGTCTCAGCGAAGCCAGTGATAAACGGCAAGGTCTTTTTTTTGGGGGGGGATACACCCATTTTTGTCCACCTTCTCAGAATTGAGAGGGAAAGTAAGAGGGTGAAAGAGAGAGAGAGAATAATGACTTTGACAGAAAATTCACGGAGAGAAGCTGCACCACCCATCGCTTGTCCACCCACAAACCCGACAACAAGTCCTCTTGAGCATCAGCTCCCGTCTTCTGGGTTTTGCATTGGAAAAAAACAGCGCTGCTTGTCCAAGAAAGTTGCACCAGATTACATATGAAGGCAATGTTCCCGTCCATCTGTGCTTCACTATTGGAAAGAAAAAAAATGTACCTTAAAGGCTCCCTTACATCCTTGTTTGTGATGTCAGAGTTGCCAGTGCCGCCGAGCACACTGTGAATCAACACAATCTGTGCCGGATTTAAGCTGCTTTTAGCCGATTTGTTTTGATGCTCGGAACCTACGAACAGCACGTCGACCTCAAGTGTAAACATGAAGGCGGCCATTTTGGACCAAGTGTACAGTGTGCTACATCTGCTCGAAGGGGCACTGAATTAGACCAACATCCAGTGGAGCAAGCTGAACCAGACGAAAGACGCAGATGTTTTTCTCCCGACTCAGAAACAGTAGCTGACAGGCTAACAGATATCAGCTTGCGCTCGTGTTGATCTGCAAGTAGCAACCCTTCGCAAACAGTTAACCAAAAATGGTTAATGTAGTTTTCAGAGCCATATATAAAAAGACCTTCAGTGGCTACTATATTAAAAAATAATTTATTATTATCTTATCTATGCTGACAATAAATCTCCATTCAGAATTTCGGAGCTCCAACTGATTTGGTTGAGAAAGACATTCAACTGAGGTCACTTTACAGCCTCTTAAGCGCGTCCTGATGCCCTTTCCTCTCAGACCACACCAGCCCAGTAAATAAGGGTCTTGTCTTGGGGTCACCGAGCGGATCTCTCAAGCCGGGAGAGGGTCAATACAACTCTGCGAGAGACCCCTGACTCATGCACTTAGCACAAGGACAGGGGCTCCCACACAATGTCAGCGGGGTCGCAATCGGAGAGCGCAGGTGGTTCGATGCTCGTTGACACAGATACGCGTCCACACACACACACACACACACAGTCAGGAGACCTTCCCCCCACGATGAAACAATCTTTCAGAGCGCTACTTGTAGCGACCGAGTCGTTTTCTGTGGTGTAAATGACCCAGCCCTTTCATGTCCGCGCACACACACACACACACACTCAAACACATAAGCGAGCGCACACATTCAAAAACACACAACCTCTCATTGAACCCCTGGGGCCAGATATCACAGCCCTCGCCACTGGAACTAATAGAGCACTTCCTGCGAACTCAAACTCTTGAAGCAGCTGCTCTATTCTATGTGCCGTGTGTGTGTGTGTGTGTGTTGAAAAAGGGGGTATTCTGTGGGTGAATTCTTTAGATAATAACGGTGAACAGCGAGGGTCACGGTGGTCCGTTTCTCCACACTTTCAGTCGAGAAGCTCACAGCTGGGAGCGAGAAAAAAAAAAAAAAGAAAAGAAAAAAGCGACAGAAAGATAGAAGACAAGCAACCTTGTACCTCAGCAGACATAATGTCTACAGGACACCTGGCACACACACGCTTCTCTGTCCCTTAGACTCAACCGTTGCTCTTATCAAACACGCGCCGCACGAATCCATGACAAAAACAGCGACCGCGCATCGGGACTGAATGGAGGTAAAGTACGCCTGCTGACTAAAATAAACCGAAATGTCGCATCCTTGATCTTTTCCGCCGACGCGTCACACACAGACTTATGCAGGCACAGATACAGACCAGCGCCGGCTGTCAGGAGGCTGACAGTGTCCAGCAGACCAGACGAGGGGTCTCTGGTTTGAAACTGTGCAGCCGACAGTCTCTCCTATCTCCCTGATGGACTGGCCTGGCCTGGCGTGACACAAGCCAGGTCTCTCTGCCTTTTCTCTGTCTGCTTCTCCCTCACACACCTCCTCCTCCTCCTCCTCCTCCCTCCACGCACAAAACACAAATTTCCCTTTTACCCAAGATTCGCGAGGTTATAACTCAAGTTACCAAAATACCCACGTTAGCAGAATGTGACATTTGCACTCTGTTGGGATCGGCGCTCACACTGATGTCAGTGTTGTATAACATGTAAGCGCAGCATGAAAGACAGACACAGCAGTTCCCCTCCTCTTCCCATATGTCTGGGATACTGCACAGCAGATGCACACGTCTTCTTTACCTATTTTCTTCCGCTCTGCTTGCCATGCGGAAGAAAAAAAAACCTGATTACTATCCGAGTAAATGACAGCTGAGAGAGAGAGAGAGAGATGGAGCCAATCGCATTGTCGGGTTTGTTGATCTGGAGGTTGAGGTGTGTTTACGGGTAAGCCTGTTCCCACATATAATTCCAGGTAGGTTTGCCTTTTCCCTCTACCTGCCACAAGTGGAAGCAGATGGAGATGGAGGGGGGGGGGGGGGGGGAGTTGAAAAATAAAAGAAACAGAAGGCTCCGTGTTTTGGCTGCCAGATCTAGCTGATTTTGTGCTCAGAGGGAAGTTCACTGGAAAAATGCCTCAAAAACCTCAGATGTCAGACTGCCACAGGAACACAATAAAAAAAAAAAATGTGCTACTGCTGCCGATGTTACCACACGATGCCAAACACTGGAATATGCAAAGAGCGTTTATGGTCTGAGGAAAAGAAAAGGTGTAGCTCTGAGACGTAATAATAAAAAAAAATCTCAAATAGCACTCAGGAAAACGATCAGGCGATCTTCAGTATTTTGCCCATATGGCAGCAGAAGTTTTTGTGCACTGCTAAAGGAAGCAGAAGCAGGCAGACATATTCATCCCTCCTTCCCTCCTGCCTCAGCGGACAAGGATGAAGAGATGAAGAGATAAAGAGGAAAGGATGAGGCACCATCTGTACAGTGCAGAGCTGCTCTGGGAATTAGGATGGAACACACACACACACACACACACACACACACACACACACACACACAGGCACATAAATGCAGTGTTTGAGAAATCCGACGCACTCACGGACACAAATGCAGACGAATGATCCCCCCTGAAAATGCACCCAGAAATCCCCACGTTCAAACTCTTGCCTCCTACCTCCACTCTAGTAGAGTCCACTTCTTCGGTCCTTTGAGAAAGTCAGCTGCGGTGACGGGCTTTTTTTTTGCTTCTTTCTTATCCTTTTTTCCTTTTTGCCTCTTTCTGTGACTCCGCGGCTTCATATGTCAGGCATGTGTTTGCATTCCCACATATGTGAGCTCCAGTGTGGCGAAGGCCAGAGCCAGAGACACAGATGGCACCCAGATGGAGACAGATAACCGAGCAGACCAGCGCAACGCTGCACTACACACACACACATACACACAATCACTCACACACACACACTATCTCTCCCTTACTTTCTCTTCGCCTTTAGTCTTCCTCTCGCGCGAAGCTCTCCCCGTCACTCTCACTATCTCCTCCGCTCGATCTGCCTCCGCTGTTGTGCTTAATTTCTTTGACTCTCTCTCTTTCTCTCGCCGTGTTCCGCGTCCTCTCTCGTGCTCGCTCTCTCAAGCTCTGAGCCTCCCTCCCCTCTCGCTCGCTCTCTCTCTCTCTCTCTCTTCCAGCTCTGGCTCCTCCCCTGTTTTCCCACACACTGTCCTCTCTTCTGTTTTCATGGGCCGGCGACGTCACACAACCCCCACCCCTCCTGCAGTCACCCCTCCTCCTCCTCCACCACCTCCTCCTCCTCCCCACCCATTCCCCCATGGATCCCGGCCAATCATCCGCTGCTGACTGGCTCCATTCAACCTGCATTCACCGGCAATGGCCCCTGCAATTAACATAACTAATTGCTTTGGCACCTAAAGGCTAAACAAGGGGCCGTGCCAAGTGAGACAAAAGTGTGTGTGCGTGCATCTGCATGTGTGTGAGCGAGGGCGGGGGTCCCTCTGCGACCCCACCCTCTCCGCTACTCCTTTCGGAGAAGAGGGGATCTCCCTTTAAAATGTTTTTATACTAACTGCCCCCCCCTCCTTCCAGCCTCTTTCACTGATGCCCCTCTTTTGTCTCAGCTCCTTAATGCGGCCGCTTCAGCCTTGCATGCCAGCCAACCCATCGGGGGGACACTTGAGGAGCATGAATGAGTTATTCTTCTCTCCTCCTCCACTCTACACTCCATCTTCACTGAGTTAAACTTAAATCACTGTCTGATTTACGCCTCGCGTACAAGTGCCGCCGCGGGGACAATGCAGGTTAAGATAATGGAGCCCGGGCCGAGATCGGGCCGCCTGCGCACTTCATTCACTCCTGCCTATTATTCCCCTCCACCGGTTTACTCCTAGAAGAGTACGGAGCGCGGTGCTAAGTTCATTCTAAGCCCGGGGTAAGTAAGGCATTAATCTGCTTTTAATTAGGCGGCCGACAATCGAGAGAACGTGAGCAACGTGTGAGAACGCACGGGCACTTGGCTGAGTAAACAAACAAGCAAATGCTGTCGGATGAAAACAAACAGTTCATTAAGAGAAGGTGCTGCCCCCCTCAAACGCACACTTCTGAACGGCACTGAATAACTGAAAAAAGGCGTAATCCTATCAAAACACAGGTAGGAGCCACACTTGTGTCACAGAAAGCCTCATCGTGGGTTATCATGTTTCCGTGCGTCGTCAAAGAATAGCTCCGACTGAATAGTCACCCGTAATAACCTCTATCTCCCCTCCTCTCTCCGTGCAGGCCTGCTTTATTCAGGGTGCATCTGGTCAGCCAGCAGGCTCAGAGGCAGGGCCAGGTGGCTGCGAGCGAGGGAGGGAGGGAGGGGGTGGAAAGACGGAGGAGCGAGGGAAGGCCTCGCATCTGAAGCTATATACTGTAACCCACATGCTACTGTAGCGCAGAGGAGGTGGCGAGCCGCAACTGACACCACCGACGGACAAAAGGCTCCAGATTTAGGTCGAAACCCAGGTGTAATGACGCAGGTGGCAGATTAGCGAGCACGCTTACCGGAGCGCTCGAGCCGTTTTCTCCGTCGCAGGCTGAAAACGCATTGCACTTATAATCTACCTCAAGGACAGCACAGATCTAAGCTAAATCATGTCTGATTAGTAGGAAGTAGTAGACTTTTCTGCAGTGCCAATATAAAAAAAGAAGGGTATTATAAATTTCAATTTAAGATAAGCAATATAATTAATCTAGAGTGCCAAATTAAATCACCAACAAGTACCACAATCTCAAATAATTCTTTACCACCAGCTGTCACATTTTTGTCAGTAGTTTCAAAGCATTTTATTTTGAGACAAAACTTGAACACTAGAGCTTGACTCATACTCAGTATTTGGGGCTGGAGTAAATAAATTCAGAATATGTGGTGGTACTGGCAGTCGAATGCTTACAAACCAGCCCCGGCCCACGGAAAAATATGAACAAAAAAAATATTTACTTACATGGAACGCCAAATACTTGTCAAAAAAAGCCTCTTCAGGGGATAATGAAACTGTAATATGCATTTACAAACTCAATCTCAAGTCCCCGAAGAAATAAAAATGGGAAAATTAATTGTACACAGACGGGCTTGAGTTTCAAGGGGTTCAGTTAAGATAAAGAAAAGGTAACCAAGCAAAAGAAAACCTGCGGGCGTCAGGCTGTTTGAAAGGCAAGCATCACACTTTGCACAAATAAGCACAGCCCTGACGCAGGTAACCCAGGTGACTCTCCTTGGTCACTTAATTGGGTACTAGAATATACACAACTTCCCTCAGCTAGACAGAAAGGGGGGGCAGCAAAGAAATCCCAATGGGGCCTGAACCAACCACTTTCTGGCTGACAGTCTACAGGGGCTTGGGTCTGCAGTGTGTCGATTACATAATCAGAACGGGAATGAGTCCAACCCAGGTGCCGTTCCCCACCTCTACTTAAGCCTTCACAGAAAGGGCGTCGTTACACCTTGATTGGCCAGGAGGGGAAATGCCCCAAGCTGCTTTCACTCATTAATGAGGAGCCAGTCTCCAACAGCCTGCGCACAACACAGGTGATCTCAATCCACCGCAATCAGTCCAGTGAGATTAAACAAACAAAAAAACAGATAGCATTCACTACAAAATGGGGAAAATGAAAGATACAAAAGATACCATCTGATACAAAAAGATTTGTAACAGAGGGAGGATATTTCTCAGTTTAACAGTGAATGTCATCAGAAATCATGATTCATCAAATTGTACAAAGCTGCACATTGAATCATCCAACAGGCTGATTAGAAAGGTTAGGCTGCGCTCTGAGCCCTGTGTGACAAGGCGGATACAGCCCGTCAACACGCAGGTGGGAATATAGAGCGGTCCGGCAAAATGGATCCGGTTCAAGTCATCAGGCGAGGCACTGCAGTAGATTAAACACGTGCAAGCGAACATTCCTTGCAGATTACCTCGGCAGCATTTGGACCGTTTACCTCATGATTGTTGTTAAAAAAAGATAAAACTTTCCAGAGTTGTAAAATCCTGTTTGAGGATTGAGATTGCGAGCCCAACATTAAAACTATGGTCTTTGCGTTTCAGCGTTATTTAAGAGGAATGTGTTACTGGACAGTTGTGCTGTGTTAAAGTTAAACCTGGTTCAACTTCTTTCATCAAGACAAATCCTGCCTCAACACCGCTGCAGCACCGACACACTCGCTCCATTCAGATGAATGCGATGGGTTGCGGTCGGGATCAGCGGGGCTGTACGAAGCATTGTGCCACGTGTTTGTGTGTGCTGAGCCTTTAAACGCACTAATCTGTGACTTCAGCTGGACTTCCTGGATCGTATTTCATTGTCTCACCATTACCTGGAGCAAGACACCCAACCCCCCACCTACACCTGTTTTGGGACTGAAGCTCTGCTTACCTTTTGAAGGAAATGCAAAAAGGCTGGTTGTCATTGTGGGGGGTGGTCATTTTAAAAGCAGGTCAATAAATGAACTAAATAATATCCAAAAACTCTTTGGCCTTTTCCATAAACATGTGCTGGCTCAGCCTGACCTCGTTTAACTTGCGGCAGGGACCTCCATTTCCAATACAACAGGGACGAAGGTGTGTCTTTAACTAATGACTCGCTTGTCTTGAGCGGTGGTCAAAGCGTTGGCTCCACAAAACACTTTTGCTCCGCGAACAAAGCCCTGCTAATTGGGTGATGTGTTTCAATTCATACTTATTTAAAAGCTTTTGCCGTGAAGCAGCAGCATCAGGAAACGTCGGGTTTCCATCAGCGCCAGCGTAACACGAATCCCAGAACAGCTGAGAGCGAAACATGATGAAACAGTCAAACAAAGCAGATGTCTGAAAGTGTAGGGACGCGGGAGGGGAAACTAAAGAGATTCAGTTCGAAGCTACTAGGTCTCCCGCACAGACACAAGTTGAACACACGCTTGTTTGTGGGGAAGACACGGGGGGGTTCGACAAAGGGGTTGGCGGTGGTAGCGAGACGTCCCTGGAGCCTGCTTGGCACCGGAGAGGGGCCACACTTCAGCTGGTAGCGTAACGTTTGGAGTCAGTGTGGCCAAAAGCGCCAATGGAAAAGCCCCACAGTAGTGATGATTCTATCCGCCAGTGTGACCATCAAAAGGTACTTAAGAAGTCGTGTGTGTGTTTGAAATTCTCTTGGAGCACTTAGAAGTGTATTGGCCTTAAGTGTGAGCAGCGCTCCTTCAACCGGGTCCCAAACAAGAAGAGCGGAGCATACCGTACCAATCATCTCTGAAACGGAGAGTCCGCTCGCCGCCGTGTGCATGCATACTGTACGGCTCCCTTTTCTACTGTAGCTGCTCGGGCCGCGCACAGCTGTTAGCCATTGTGCGTATGTGTGTGAGATAAAGAGCGACAGAGCAGGCGAGTACGCAGCATCTGTTTCTGTTCACACGCTCCCTTGCCAAACTTCCACTTTTAGAAAAAGTAAACAGCATTTTTTAGAGAGGACAGAAAAAAAGAGGAGGAGGAGGAGGAGGAGGAGGAGGAGATGGACAAGGAGGAGGAAAAGAGGGAATGGGGGATTTTTAAGGAGTTGGTGATCAAGTAAACCAGATAGGCATCACCGAAAGTTTGCAATATTTAAAACCACAGAAAGTTTCAAAAAAGAAGATAAATGTTAAGCGTATAAATATGTAATTTGTGTCAGATCTAGCTTAAAGACCATTTTGAAAAAAGTACTTCCCAGCTACTTCTCAAGTATATTGACCTCAGTCATATTTCGTGAACCAAGAAAACAAATTTGTAGTTGACCACGAAATCCCTCCATTAACACAGCGGAATCACGGCGCCTCTGGAGAAAACAGTGTTTTCTCAGGGCCCATTATCATGACAATAGGTGCCACAGCAGCCTTAACCTATGGCTGCATGAAAGGCATACAGAAGAGGTGCATGTGAATGGGAGACTGTGTGAATGAGCATCTGTAAAAAAGGGAACTAATGGCTAACCCCGAATTCACGAAAAGGCTAATTAAGTCCGGATAGCCGGGCTCTCACACCAACAAAAGCGAAACGGCAACACGGGCCTCTCCTGATCCTTGGCGTGTTCCGGCAGGTATAAAAAGAGAAAATACAGACAAGTTTAAACAGCTGACAAATGCAACACGTTGGTGGTTTATACTTTCTTTGAGGCAAATGCAGAAAAATAGGACAATGATGGGAGGTACAGGTTTCAGAGTTTCTTTCAAGGACCTGCAATGTGAGCTGAACTCATCTTTGACATACCTCCGTATCCCGTCTGAACAGTATTTGTCCGAACTCTTCGTCAGATAAATTGAAAATGCTCTTTCCAGGTGTGATTTTTCAGTTAATTCGAAAGCAAAGTTGCATTTGTAATGTTGGATATTACCTTTGTTTTCAAAAAGGCACCCAGATTTCTGCCTTGCGGTCGTTGTTTGACGCCGACAGCAGACATTCTTAGTTTCGACGGGAGACAGTGAGATACAAAGTAATGTTTGCATGCAAATATTTGAATGGGTGACATGAGGCAGTGCCAGATTGTCCCCTCTGCCAAGTGCCACAGACAACAGGACTGTCAAACAACCTGCCACCACTCCCAGTGAACACACACCCGTGATCAACGCTTAATATTTTCATCAGCGCTCTTCTAACATGGCTGACAAGACGGAAATTGTGAAATCTGAGATATCCTCTAACGAAACAAGGTCTCTTGGGCAACGGGCCACACAGGCGCCGCTGGGTGTTTGAAGCAACAGGAACTCTTCCTGGAACACTGTGCAGCTTACAGTCATCTTCACGAGGCAGTGCAACTCACACATGGTGAGAGCATTTTGTTTCTCAGCGCTCGCTGAGGAGTTTGAAAGGGTAATCTGGGAGATGGGATTTCACGAGGCGAGCCGCTGCCAAATCACTGTGAAACGGTGACAGTGATTTATAGAAATTTCATTAAAAATATGACGCCGCCGCTTTGTATTCTTTTCCCAGCCGCAGCTTCCCCTGCAGACAGAAGCTTTCCCACTTCGCACTGTGTCAAAGTCAAACTTTGTGAGGTTCTGTGTGCATGTGGTGTGACTTAGAGGCGACTGTGGCCTTATCAGTTATCCAGCTCCTCTGTCCTCAAACAGCGTGGAGAGGGGGCCAGAGCAATTCTGGCCCGTCCTTCCACCAACCTGAACGTCATCGGCCGAAAGATCTCTGTTGAGCCCTGAGACATCAAACTCAGAGCACGAGCATGAATCCAGGCAAATTTGCCAGATGACAACCACATACAGGCCCGGCACCAGTGGTGGATGTTTAAGGGGCAGGGGTAGAAAGTCATGATATATTCATAGTGAAGAGGAGGCACTTCACTACATCTTATCCACTGGAAGAGCACCCTAGGGGGCACTTTATCACGCTTAATCTACCATCCAAGAGGACACTTTCACAGTATTTGGGGGAACCCCTGCACCCCCCTTGCCCACCAGTGCCAAACAGCCTCTAGTGAAGAGAAAATAGATAACCATGACTACGAAGGCATATTATGGCCATTGTATGTAAAAAAAAAAAAAATAAAAAAAATGTTGGGAGTTTACGAAAGAAAATATTTTCTGAAATTGTCATAAATTTGCCAGTAAAAAAGAAACTACTGTTTTTTTACTATGTTATCCTGAGCATCCAAACTTTGAAGAGACATTGCTGTGGATTGGGCCCACTCAGAGGAAACCAACATATTGATTTGGATGAGACGATGATATTTTTTTTTTTTTGGTGCATCAGGAACCGCAACACAACGGACAGATGGAGGATAATACACAGCAAGCAGTGGCATCTGTGGTGTGATCACGTCGATCCAACCTTGCAAAGTGAAGTGTCGCGGCTCCTTAACAAAGTTTTTTTCATATTTTGACGCTACTTTAATCTCGGAAATTTACTTTTCCTCAAAATTTGACCCCCCTGCTGCATTTTTTTTTCCAACAATGGCCACCGTACACCATTGTTCAAAACAAACAACCTCTGTGAAGATTTCTGTGAATCTGTTTTAACAGGGATTTAACTAGGACTACATTTTTTTCTTTGCTATTACCCCTATTATTATCAGCACATGATCCTTTGCTTGTGGCACATGAAAACAAAATGTAGAGCTGAGAAAATAAAGAGAAACCACGCCAAATGACTTTCATCGGATTGAAAAACCAATCAGATTGCTCAGCGAGCTAAATAGTTGCCAATGAGAGCCCACTAGAATCAGCAGTACCTGACATATGTAGCATCGGACACCTAAAAAGTGGTCAAAAATGGCCAAAAAACATCTCTTTCAGTCTCTTTTTAGTCTCGTTTATTTAATTATTAATGGCTTCTCAGTTTTCCCACCAAGCCTCATCATTTCTGCCGCCCCCTTTTTTTTTCTCTGACCATCTTACCAGCACGGCTGCCCTCCCTCGCCTTCCCCCCTTTCCCCTCCATCTCTAATCTGATGCTGCGATAGATTTCCCTGTCTGATCTCGCATGGCCACATTTTCCATTGCACATTTATCTAATAGGGACGCGTCATTTTCCAGGTCCATGTCTGTCTGGAGGGACCATTTACTGTAAAAAAAACAACAAAAGCAAAACACAAACACAGTTAGAGATCAAGGACGATGCTTCTTCTCGGTAGTAATCAGGGCTAAAGTGCAGCCCATTTTTCTCTCCCTGTCCACGGGGTCTGATAAGTGATAGGTCATCGAAACAAAAACAGATTTTACTGTATGTGTCGCTTCTGGACAGTGAAAATTTAAAGAGCAGAATTGGAGGATGGTGAGGGGGAAGGATGAGATTCCCAGAACATCACCCTCCCACCCACACACACACGCTTCTGCTTCTACTTCAGCACTCTCAAATATCAAATAAATAGAAAAATACATGTTAATATATTCTTCTGCTTTGACTTTAAGTTAAAGGAGCCCTCTGGAGCCTTGGTAAACAAACAAAAGTGGTGTTTACCTCCAGTGTTACTCGCTAAAATGCGCTGCGTGTATCCTTCTCGTCTAGCAAACGAGTATATATCCTTCCTCATTTATGTATTTTTTAAATCCAGCATTGTTTACATCCTGGTTTAGTGGTTCGCAATCTTCTTCTCCTGTGTTATTTTCTACATATTTTGGCACGTTACCACCACTGGTCGATCAGCGAAATAGTATGATACGTGTGTAAAACTGTGCATCATGGTAGACAAAAGAAAAAAACCTTTAAAAGGCAGTTGGGAAACCTCAAACTGGCGTTGGTGAGAAGTGTGGCCGGACGGATGAACCAGTTCACACACACGCCCGATGAGCAGAGGATTTATTTTCAGGGCAAAGCCTCTATTTCTGTGCCTCTTTCTGTTATCACTTAGTGTGCGGTTCAAAGTAGACAATCATAGTTGTTGCGCAGAACCAGTCTGATCCGGTTTGTCGAGCAAAAATACCATTCGTGACAGCGAATTAAATAACACTATATGGCCTTATAATCGTCAGCCATCCATCAGAATAAACACAGCTGACGACGCCAGCAACGTTGGTGTTTTTGTCATTTGATTTTTTTTTTAGGCTGAAACTCAGACAGCTGATTTGAGATGGAGCAATAAAAGATTTTGCACTGAATTTTCATTATCTGGGTAACCGTAAATCGAGATCATCGTGAAAGGCTGTCTAGCTCACTGACATACTGTCCTATATTGGTTTCCTGATTTATTTGTAATTACCTAAATCTGTCACCATGACTCTACACATGACTTGCACACTGTAAACCCCACACAAAAAAGTGTATTGCATTTACTACAGATCTAAACTAAGCTAAAAAAATGACAGGGAGAAATCACATCTAAATTGTGGTAGACCTCAAGATGTGTCCTGTCCTGTAAGGTTAAAGTGATGTAGATGTGACTTGACTTTCTATTTTAGCATTTATGCCCACAGCAATAAATATATATTGTCACCTTACAAGCTGATCATACTTAGTTGATTGTATTTTCATAATCACGTATTTCTTGCTGATTCATCATTGTAACTGAGGGCAGTTTAAATAAAGACTGATGAATACCAATCACTGATGAAATGAAATGATATGATATGTAAGGGATCAATAAAGGACCTATCTTAGTTATCTAGCAGCCAGTTGTGATTAAAAATGGCAGCCATGTCTCTAAATAACAAAATCTACTTGTCCTCTGGAGCTGATGAGCAGGTACAACAGTTTACTGGCTACTGTTTCTTCAATGTGTACGCTCGCACGACGTCAAATCTCAGAGGATGCGCGCAGATCCTGAGAGCAGATGGTCGCCCTCATGATGCTGGGCGGATGGAAAAAAAAACGTTGCTCGTGTCAGTTAATCTAGCTCCTAGCTCCTCTGCATCTGGTGGGAGACGCCATGAGACAACAAGCAAATATGACGCCGGGATAGTGTCTTTTCCAAATATTCAAATATTGAAAGGCTTTTGGTCTTACATGAGTGACTGTGTCGATGAAACACCATATTTTGTTGAAAATAAAGGCATTTTTCGAGGTGTTTTCAATGATTTTATCAGAATTCATGCATATTCCTAACCTTGAAGACATATGAGTAAAAATTTAGCATTTCCAAGACTTTCTATGAAGCCTTAAGTTTGTTTTTGTTGACGGACAACGCTTAGAAATTTGGATGGAAGGACATAAAGAGGGAAAAACATTGCCATCATCCGCCTTAGTTTGGACACGGCCTCACTTTAAGCTATATTGATTCCCTAAAGACTCGTTCGCAGCTCATCCCAACGACATTAACAACAAACGGGTGGCTGGTCAGGGGGGTCCCACAGTGCTCTGACACAAAACAACCACTGACTGGTACTTTACCCCCTCCCGACATCCCACAAGCCCAAACACGCCTCCCCCTCCTCCCCTCGTTCCCCACAGTCCACTGGCCCCCTCACCACCCCCTCCACCCCTCTGTCCTTCCACTCCACGACTATTGTGCCCTCCTTTTCAGGCATCCTCATATCACCCAAAACAAATGGGTCCCGTATTTTCCTCTCTCCTCCTCCCCCTCCTTTCTCTTATTTTCTCTCTCCCTCTCTCTCTCTTTCTCTCCTTCACTCGGGTGCCGATGAAAGGCAGGCATTGAGCCGGCAGTGGCATTCCAAAACCTCAGGCCTCGGCTCCAGTGTGTCTGGCTATTCAACACTGCTGGGAGCCATTAGTTTAAGTAAGGTCTGACCCGCCTACTCACCCACGGAAAACCCTCAGATCTCCTATTACACTCGGCACACAGAGGGGAGACACACGGCTGCTCTCCGGGGCTGCAGCGAGGAGTGCGCGTATGTGCGCGGAAAGGCGGATACAAATAGAGACGAGTGAATATAAGGAGACGCGAGGGTACGGGGGAGACAGAAAACGCATGCATGAGCGTGTCTTTTTATGAGTGAGAGGGAAAGTGAGTCGGTATGAGAGGCTGCATGTGTGCTCGAAATTTATGAGCAGTGGGTCTCACGCTCACTTGGCTGCATCTTCCGAAAGTTTCCACACAGGGAGGCCAAGCGCGTAGCCAGACGCCAAACCCCTCTCACCAATAACTCCCCTTAAACGATATTCAACAACCACGCACTTTTTCGAGAGTCCCTCCAGCCGCTCGCCCGTTTAACTTATGTACCAGATACGCTTGTCGGGGATATCCATCCGCCGCGCTCGCAGACGAATCCTTAAATGCAGCAATTTCACTAATTAGAAAATGATACCGCGGATCAGGATTTGCCCCGAGTTGCCAGCCTCACCCAATTGTCGGCACATAAACGTGAATAGTTCCCATAAACAACTCCATGTTTGGGCGAAGTTGTGTGTTAAAGGAGTGCGTGTGCTCGAGACAAGCCCACACACAGACGTTACACGTGCAAGAGAGGAGCTACACACTGGACATTCCTCTCAATACAGCAGGCTTTAATTTAGGGACAGTACCGTATATTGTTCACAGCTGGACAGGAACAGATTTATGACTATAAAACCGTTTTATATAGGGGATTAATTGTGGCTCAATGAAACAATTACATCCCTTATTGGTCGTTGAGAAGGTGTCGTGCCAAGAGGTTGATCTGAAGAGGTTGCTGTGTGAGTGTTCCTTCAGAATAGTAATTAATTTGTTCCAGAACCGTCACTGCAGCTGACCAAAAAGTGCAGATATATAATACAACTAAATAACGAACAAAAAGAAGGAGTTTCCACCTTTCGCGTTCATGCTGCCTGATGAATATGCCAGGTAGGGTTTTTTTTCTTGCTGGCCTCTCCCATAAGTTCTTGTTCAGCCGATACACATTACATTGCGATGACGTCACAGATTTTTAAATCACTTTTCTTGGCTGTAGGAAAGTTTTACAAATATAAAACCTTCACAGATCAAACACGCGGTAGAAGGAGTCATAATCGTTTGCATCTCAAGGTGTCCTGTTTGTTTTACAGACGGTCCTTTATGAGGAAAGCGCTTTTCGAAAATACAGGGGATTTTTTGTTGTTGGTGCAATACCAAGAGTGGCCACTGGGCAAACTTGGACGCAAGTGGCATCGCCGCGTCCAGCTCCACATAAGGAGCAGGCCATGGTGGATGATATGGTCGAGCACAGGACTTTCGTCCAGGTGACCAAGGCACGTGTTGCAACGCAGAACTCCTTGTTATACTGTTGACTTATTTTTAGACTCATCGTTTCCTTTTTATTTTTCCCTTTTTGCTGCAATTTTGTTAGGTTCAGGCAACAAAACTGCTCGGTTTGTTTTACCAAAATGTCATCTTTGTGTTTATAACAGAACCCTTCACAAAACAAACCACATGTTAGAAAAGCTAACTCTTCCCATGTGTGTGTGTTTTTTTTTTCAAAGTCGCTGTAACAAAACAATGACCTAACAAAAAACGTGATTGGTCAGCTGCGATGATGGTTCTGAAGCAACATTAGCTCTGACAGTGCAGGATAAACACCACCTTATTAGGACAAACCAGTGCACTGTCACTATACTCACTAATACAACATGTGTTTTGCCCCAGTGATCACATATTTAAGAGTTACATGATAGAAAGTGTGAGCGAATAATTCTAATAATGACTATAATGACTAATAATGACTACTAATGAGTGTAAAAAGTCGAGGAAGTTGAAGAGAAAAAAAAAAAAAACAGATATGAAGGTTTCCCTCAGCTGTGGCTGCGTAAAATATTTAGTATTAGTTTATCTTTGTTTCTGCATTTAGGTCACCCATGTGCACATGATTGCCTGTCCCACCATTTGCCATTAAACTAAGCCTTGAAAGAGAGGAGCCACGAAAGAAATAACAGAACACAATAGAACTGATTTGCTTTCTATTTTCAGTGTCACCACAATAAATGAACTCACTGTACATGTCAAGGTCAGTGTGTCAAGGCTCATAACAACTCCCACACCTGTCAAAGCCATCGCACTGAACTGCCTTAAATAAACGCACGAGATAGGCATGTGATGACAACGCCGCCTACGATATAATGTAACCTTATATACTGTGTGTTCTTGCCTGATGGGTGAGCGCTTCCTGCTGCCAGCAGTTGATTCTATATAAACTTTCCCGTCTCTGTTTTTCCCTCTCTGACGCTGCAGGAGCAGCTGTGTTGTTCTCTTCCTCGGCGATGGCCACACCTGTGATCTGCAGGTGGTTCATCTGGCAGCGGAGCCGGGAACACCTGGCCAGGCAGGGAGATAGAGCCTGCAGGCTTTACTCACTGTGTGTGTGTGTGTGTGTGTGTCTGAGTGTGTGTGCAATAGTTTTGGGGGATTTCTGAAGGGCTCAATTAAAGTTGAGGGAAGATAACGGCTGTCTCTGCACACAGCCACGCATGCACACACGCACACACACACACACACACACACACACACACACACACACACCGACAGTCAGAGGCATGTGTTGGCATTTCCCAAGGTTAAGCCTTGGGGATGTTTGGGCTTGTCAATGTTGCACTACAGTCCTCAATTTGTGTGTGCAACGGAGAGGGGGTGTATTTACAGTTTTACTTGTTTTAGTTCTTTTTCATTTCAAGACACAACAAACCAAACCAAACCTCCTCCTGCCTTCCCCAGTTGTTCTTGCTTAGTTTTGCGGGGCCGTGTCGTACAACTGCGGCAGCACCTGCTTTGTTGCTGCTGAGCCGACCCACCGCGGGTTTGACATCTCACTACAGTACTCCGCTAGGACAAACAGGCAAGGACAACAAGCAGAGACACCAGCTGAGGACAAGACACATAAACAACAGCACCCAGAACGCATTCCTCCCCGGGAGCAAGAGCAGACGGAGCGCAATGCGAGTTTATGTGCGTGTAGTGGAGAGAGCAGGCCCCGCTTTCTGACAGCACAGAGCCCAGCAGGAGCGAAATCAGAGAAGGGACAGATGAGGTGAACTTGACAAAAGGCATAAAACTCAGAGCTGACACGTGGGGAGAAGAGCTCAGGAGTGATTCTGGCTTAGGCTAAGATCCTCTGTCACATTCGCTGTCTGATAAAGCGAGACTGGGCCAAGGCCGCAGATCATCTGCATCGTTATCTGTCAGGACGTGAAGCCGTCGTTATCTGGGTCAGAGATTTTGCTGTTTAAGCCTTGTTGCACATGAGCATTACATGTGTTTCAGTTGATATGCGAGGATTGTTTTGTACTTTCGGAAGCAATGCCAGAAAACATTCCTCAATTATACAGAAGAAATTGCTGAGAAAAGATGATTAAATATATGTAAAATATCCCATATCTATGTATTGCAATCCTGAGAAAGACATAGCGTGAGCCTTAGTTAAACAATTTGCAATTTTTATAGTGCAATACATTGTTTTTTCTTTGCAGTGCTACTGTACAGTACAATATGTTGTTTGTGTGCAATACTGCTCTAGAGTGTAGGTTGCTGTTCATGTGCAATGTTGTGTGAAGTCGTGCAATATGATGTTTTTGTTTATTTTATTTTTCTAATGGCACTTGCATATAGATACAATATATGCGAGCGGTCACTGAATGTTAATTGCGGTGTGACGACCTTCAGATGCAGCAACAACCACAGAAAAATGTCCCTTAGGGGAGAATAAAGAATATCTTATCGCTATCATATCGTATCGTATCGTATCATTTTGTATCATATGATATTGTATTGTACCGTACCGTATCGTATCGTATCGTATTCGTATCGTATTGTTTCGTATCATATAATACTGCATTGTATAGTATCGTGTCATATGGTAATATGTCAACGTAGGAAGAGCCATGTTAAGTAACTCATCTTGTCAGCACAGCCAACTACTTGGCTACGTCACTCTCTTGGTTTGTTCGCGTAAAGCCGATCTGCTAGTCAATAAGGTTATGACGCCTTCCAGATTGGCCACAACGTAAAATTCTCACCCACCCTTGATGTATAATATAACATATAAATGAATATATAAATTCATGTTATGAAACTTTCCATAAAAATACAACAATGGAGAGAGGATAAAAAGAAGAAGGGTTTAAAGAGTTTGATATTGCCTGTATCTTGTCAAACCATGAACTGAGACTCTTCACTAAGAGCTTATAAGCAGTTGGATGTCAGCTTCCCTCTAGGCGATGACAGGCCAGCTGCAGTTGGACTCTCTGCACTGCGGCCAAGACGGACCGGTGGGGATGGAGAGAGGGGTGAGGGCTGAAAAATGGAGATGGAAAGAGGAATGGGGACAGAGAGACTGGGAGGGAACAAAGAGAGATGGCTGGAGGGAGGCCGGACATCAGACAGAAACGGGAGGTGAGAACGAAGCACTGGGGTAACCCTGGAAGGCGTGGAGAAAAGGGGGAACCAATGCTAACTCCTCTTGTCTGAGCCTAGTGGGAAATGATGGGGGGGGGGGCTGAAAGGCTTGAGGAGTGGGAACAGAAGGAGAGGGGCATTAAAAAAGCATAATGTGCTGATAAGTTTCTTTCACTTGCTTTTTTTTTCTTCTTCTTTTGCCTGACCACTCCGATTCACTCTGAAGTGACTGGCCGCTTTTGTGTCCCTCCACTTAAAGTAGAAGACCGAATAAATGCCGGCACACAATCCTGGGACCTGCATGCCGCCGCCCTGATAAAGCATACATGTTTCTTTCTTTTTTTTTTTCTTTCCATGATGATTTAAATGAAACACAGAAGAGCACACAAAAGAACGCTTAATCCCTTTTGGTCGAACGTTTGAAAAGCCACATAACAAATATGCAAAACCACTTTCGAACCCTGCGAGACGCCTTTTCGGGATAGTCAAATGTGTCAAAGCGATGTTTACGCTACCTCGTGACACCTGAATGCGGAGGTCACCGCGGTGGCTGGCGGTATAACCAAATGACAGTGTTAACAACGCTCGGGAGCCGAGCTGAGGGCTGCAATCAAGAAAAGTAAAAAGCGCAGCGCTGGGTTATCTTTCAGAGGCGGAGAAGTGATGTTTTGTCGGTGGGGGGGGGTGGGCGAGAGAGCGGACACTCTAATAGCCCTCGTCTCCTGTACGGCTGGGTATTTCTGAGGATTGTTATTGGCGGGTGATCCTCGGCGCAAGCTCACATCTGGATCCTATCCTCCCGGCCGCTCCGTGCAGTGCCGCACAGCAACAAGAAACAGCTGTGCAAAACTGGCTTCAATTAGCCTCACATTCTCCCTGACAGTTAATCCCTTTCTACTCTCCTTCTCTTGCTGTCTTTTTTTTTTCTTTAACTATTTGGTCACTCCTCTCTTTCTCCTTTTTTTTTTGGGTTTTTAAAGTTTAGCTTCAGGTTGCCACACTGTCTGAAGTTATAGACAGGGGAACACAGCGCGCTGAATTGGATACAGACAACGGGACAGAAAGCTCAGAGGTCTCACGAAACACAGAACATGACAAATCCTATGTGTTCGGAGGGACCGAGGATGCTGTCTGCAGCGGTTTTGGATTGAACACAAGTTGCAGAGATGATTTATCATTATTTCCTGCCATTGTGTACTAAACGCCTCTTACAATTAGGGCTTGTTCAATCTTAAACTTCCCAGCATGTGATCACTCGCAATAGATCTGCAATTAAAGCCCGATAAAAATTGTAATCCGGCCACTTATCATTACTCAAACATTAGATGCCAGGTTCTTTGTTGCGGTTCTCACATGTGGAGCACTGGGAGACAAATCGACCCAATAAATTCAGTCTTTAAACATCCCCTTTTTCCCCACTAAAACCACACTTAGCAAACACTTAAGTGTGATCCAGAAGTGCAGCAGGCTGAATGAAATGTTGTCACTCATGAGTCATTAATCAAACTCAGCTCGGCTCGCATCAGTTTCGACTGCACACCAGCTTGACTCAGTTGAACCGCACCAGGGAATCCAGCTCAGATTGGTCCTGCGATAGGAAATGGGAGCCAGATTTTAGGTAAGGGAGCCGATCTGATGGGGTTTGATGAGCAAATCTGGAAGGTTCTGCAGTCATTGTAGCCCTGGGGCCCCGAGTAAAACACTAACAGGTGGTACCGCTGGTGGAAAAGACCCACGCAGAGACCAGAGGGAGCGAGAAGGATACTGGGCTCCCAGCCTGACACACACAAACACGCACCCGAGCACACGCACATCACAAGAAAAAACAAATGCATGACACATGATAACAGAGAGAAGCGAGTGCGAACAGAAAAAACAGACAAAAACACGCAATTCGACGCATTTGCACACATTTTTCCCAAACGTACCTGAAACTACACTACTCCTGCATGCCAACACGCACACACCAACGCACGCACACACACACACACACAAACAGCCCACAGACACAAGCCGGGGTGACTCAGAGAAGATCTGCAGGCACCTCTCCCTACCTCCAGCACCGGCAAATTCTCCCACATGGCAAAACACAAAGGGCCCACGTCTGGCAACGCTAACAGCCCACTCAAGCCAAAACCAATTAGGTCTCTAATGCAAACCTGCAGGGCCCCTTTGTCGTTTATTTCCCCTTTTAATGTCAGAGGATTGGAATCTGACTCTCTAACCCACCCCAAAGAAAAGAAAGAAAAAGGCAAAAAAGGGAAAATTTATCAGGAGTTCCAAATGATCCACATGTTTTCAAGTAGAGCTAATTGAATCAAGGGAGAATGGGAATGATTGACTAGTGTGAGCAATGTTGAGCCCACATGCTCTTTAACACATTTTCTCCCAGTGTACACACAGCATCCCTGCTTCCCAGAGGGTTATTTAGCTTTCTGCACAACATCAGATTAGTCCAGCCAAACAACAATTACGGTAAAGCAGATGAATACACGTTTTTTTTATTTATCTGCTCTGGGTTTTTTAGTTGGAACCAAATTTTTTTTCCAAAACAGGATTTGCTTTCAAACCCGGTATCCATCATGTTTACGGTTTTATATTACAGTGAATTCTCTGCTGCTCCCTGGTGGTCACTGTAGCTCCATCATCATCATCACCATCACCATCATCATCACCATCAGCATTACAGTCATGTCTTTGTCATGCGATTATTTGGGTCTGTGTGGTGAAAAGAGGAGCGACAGGAGTCCTCGGGGAGGGGAGGGGGGGTGTCAGAGTGACACATGGGGGCTCATGCCCTCAGGCCCTGCTGACCCCACTTGCATTGCAGGACTGTACCATTGACCCCTGATGTAAAGCGAACAGAAACCACAGGCGGAAAAAAAAAGGGTAAAAAACCTCCTCCTGGCATCAAGCAGCAGCTCCAGCCTGGTTTCACACCGCCTGGTGTTTTTGTCTTAAAAAGCTGTAAACTCCAGATGGTGGAAAGAGAGAGAGAGAGAGAAAAAAAAAACTGCCTGGTGGATTAAGTGCTCCAAATCCTCCACTGAAAAGACACATAGACCCGAATAGCTGCTATTCAATCAAATGGGTGCATAATAGCTGTCTTGTGGGGGCCATATACGGGGATAATGCATCCAATAGAGTATGTGTTATGCATAGTTTATTCTCACTCTTTAATGGATCCTAATGAGCGTAAGATCTCGGCGGACAAAGGGACGACTGGGTTTTTGTTTGGTCATTATAATGATTTGATGGGATCTGAAGTAACACATTCAAAGGTCCCCTCTGAAGAATTAGCCTGCTCTGGGAGAGGAATCAGAAAATAATGGAGTGGATGGAGAAGTTTCTGAGCACATAATGTAGCCTCGCTAAAGCTTAATTCTGCGATATTTTCATTGGGAGGCGAGGACAGCCCCCCTTTTAGCTCAGATATGGCTCCTTAATTATGTAAAACACATACATGAGATCAGTGGCACATGGGCCGTTTGTTGTGACTCAGCTGCAGCACAGTGGGAAACGTGTGCAGGTGCAAACGCCGCACATACAGTGTGCACCTGTGCGTAAAGATCAGGTAAGAGCAGCTCCAAGTGTGACGCTTCATTTAACCCAGCAGCATGTTCAATTAAAATTACAAAGTCTACTCACGGTTCAAAACACTCGGCATTCCGACCATTGCTCTTCGTGTTGGTGAGTTTTCTCCCTCTTCTTCCTGGCAGAATGATGGCTGTTTTACAGTCCTTCAGTTTCTCTGCGCCACGAGATGAAAACACCTTTAAAAATAGAAGGGAAAAAAAACACACACACCTTCAGTGCTGGAATAAAGTGAAACCAGCAGGAGACGATCGATCCGGTTCGCCACCAGGTTCCCTATTCTCTCTCTCATGCAACAGAGAGAATTGTTTGTGTGGGCGGTACTAATTGTGAGCATTTAAGCAGAAAGCCGAGAAGAAGCTCCGTGAACAGCCGGAGGAGGGGAGCGGTGTCTGCGGCGGAGAGAGGACACCAGAGCTCAGCAGCCCTCATAATCCTCACAGCAGACACACTTCCATCGCCCAGAGCAAAGTCGTTTACGACCTCGACTTGTTGGCGTATTGATTTGTTGTTTTTTTGTGTGTGTTTTTTTTTCTCCCCCAGCCTCGATCTATATAGTCTGGGATGACTCCACAAATTGACATTGAAACTAGCAAGGATATGGAGAGCCTGGTGAAACTGAATATGACGGATTATACTTGATCATATGCAGCCCGAAGAGACGAGTTAGTGTCAATTTAATAAAAAACAAAAAAACAAAAGTTGAATATTTGTAGTGTCATCTGTTGAGTTTCATAGCGAAGAAAAATGAACAGTATTATATATAAATAAATAGTCCCATGGTAAATCATAATTATGAAATAGAAAACAAAAAATCTGAGAAATAAAATTATGAAATAAAAAAAGTCATGTTTATGGGATAGAAAGTCGAAATGATGAGATAAAAATACAAAACCGTGAGTTAAAAAGTCATAATTATGAGAAAAGTTTGGGGAATTATGAATTGAAAAGTCATTATTATGAAATAAACATCATCATTATTATTAGTTATTATGAGTTAAAAAGTCAAAATTAGGAGATAACATTAATTTGAGATGGAATTATGGGATAAAAAGTAGAAAATATTACATAAAACGTAAAGATTATGAGATAAAATATCATTAATATGATATTACAAGATAAATGTTGATTTTGTTAATGCAAAATTATGACTTATTGGAATTTCTTTTGTCATCAAGCTTAGTATATATCACATTCTTTTCTTAAACTGGCAGATATGGGCTTCCGTAGGCTCCATCCAGAGTCTCACGTGTTATTCCCCTTTACAAGCGTAATATTTTGATGCTTGTTGTGAGGGTTGTGAGCACTAACACACACGCACACACACACGCACACACAATCACATCCACCCCCCCACAGCCACCCACATATGCCACACGCTCCTGTCCTCCCCCTCCTTCCCTCCCCCTCCAGCCCCCCATCCTCCACTCCTGCCAGGCTGCCACCTGCTCTCTGCAGCATGCTGCACAGCTGCTCTGCTACAATAACAAATTAAGGTCCACCGTGGCAGGCAGGAGTCATTACCTACAGCTCCTGCTACGGATGAGCCAAGGAGCCATCAGCGGCCGCCTCGCTGTGTGTGTGTGTGTGTGTGTGTGTGTGTGGGGGGGGGGGGTACACAGGGTTTTCCCCCTTTTTTTGTGTAAAGCAAAGGGGCCAAGGGCCACTAATTGTTCTGATGTGGAGCAGAGGATCATGGGGGGTGCTACAGTTTGGAGACACAGAAGCCAAGAGTCACCACTTGCTGTGTCACTGTCAGAAGAAAGTCACGTGCTGCTGACTGTGCTGTTTTCATAAACAATTAAAAGAAGGTGAACAGACGTGATATTTCTGACAATACATGATACGGTCTCTGCTTTGAAGTATTTTTATTTCATACAAAAAGCTCACTACCAAATTCAAATACTGTTTTCCTATGGGCTAATGTTATTTTGTCACTTGCTGCTGGTGAGAGTGTTATTTTCTTATCAATGTCAGTAAGACACCGCAATACACGGTTAATTGCAGTTAATTGCTTGTCGAGGTAAAGATACAATCCACAAATGTATTGTTTGTGTCTAAGACTTTGACAGGTACTGCAACGTAAATTAAAAAGGAAACATGTCAGATTCAGTCTGCTTTGGCGAGAATGAAGTAAAGTGTTGCCAGTGACATCAGGCCCTCTGTCTAAAAAAGACAAGGGGGCGAGTCTGTAGTTCAACATATCAACCACCCACATAGTCTCTGGCAGGTGCACGCAGTAAATGGGAAGAACACAAGAGACAACAAAGTGGAGAAGACAATGGGACTGTGGTACTTTGAATAAACTAATGACATCTTCTTCTTCTTTAGAGGAACCATTACTCCGTCCCAGTCGAGACACTTTACTTCATCGACGTTTTAATCATGTACTGCATCAATAACACGCATTTCATTTTCTAATCATGCTCTTGGGAAACCGAATAACGAACATGAAACCTATTCATATTTTTTGTCTGGTTGTTTGAGATATATAGGCAGCGTGTCTGGAATATGTGACTTTAAAGTATAAATAGTTTCCACTGCAAACAAATTTTTTACATCACATATCCGATTACTGTACCATTACCTTTTTATTATTTTATTATTTTAACATCTAAATAAACAGTCAGTGTAATTTTATTTAACATGTGTAGTATGTATTCAGTGAATTGCTCATACAATGAATCAATCCAGACTAAAGCTTTGATTGTGACAACAATGTCCTATCTAGCCCATCTTGTCAACCAGCTCTGTGACAGGTTAACAAAGAGATGACTAGTCAGTTAGCAGGAGGCTGAAGTCAAAGAAACGGGCTCAGACGGCGGTGGGATTTGCTCTGGTCATTATGGTGCCTGTGTGTGACAGCTGGCCATTGCCCCCCTTGATCGCCTTTCAGCGTCTTTGTCACAGGCCCTTTAATCACACCAAAAGGACTGTTACACAGCAAATCAGCTGACCTGACCTACTGGCTGACAGTCTGAATGTCTCATGTGCTGAGCTATAGCAAAGGTTTTCAATTACTGTTCCTGTAAAGATAATGGAAAACATGTCCTTACACCCAAATGACTGAATAGGTTGATTGCCAATAACTCCCAAAACAACATATATGACCGTTGAGAGCACCAGTGACAGGCGTACCGGACCTTCTTTATCACATGGTTAATGTTGTGTGATGGTCGCAGCTTAGTTAGGTATAGGCACTTAACCTCTTGCTTAGCAAGGTTTAGGAAAAGATCATGGTTTTCACATACCGTACACTTAGACCAGATGTAAGTTAAGTGGGTTGCCTAATGTCGTCAACGTTGACGCAAACAGCGACCTTCCGGGTGAAACACCACTTCCATATGCTCTTCAAACTAAGCCACCTGACTTCCTCCTTTGCCCCTGTTACAATTACATATGTCCCCTAGAGGTTGTCGCCTAACACTAAACCTAAATATGTCATAAGTGTCTTCTGCCGATGACCATAACAGCCTTTTTTCTGCTGATAATAGAAGATGTTCTTCATATGTGGAAAGTCGAGGTCACTGGCAGTGGTTGACAGTATATTCTTTCATAGTGACAAAGCAGCTTTAATCAATATTTTTATATTTCAGCTGATTGTTTTGGGCTTTCCTGCCTGCCGCCAAACATTTTAAGTTCCCTGTTACTGCACTATAAACCCAGTCTAAGCTAGATGCTTGGCACCTAACAGCAAACAAACAACGTTATCAGCTAGTAGCTGGTAAACAGTGAAGCATTTAGCAGCTCAAGTGCCGGATATTTCCTTCCGGTGTTCTGTCCGAAGTCAATCAATCGGTCCAGTGAATTTGTGTGTAAAAGCAAAATAAACCGTGTGATGTTTTCACGTGGAGTTCAGCTTTGATGACAAATTGCAAAAAAAACATCTTCAGAGTGCTAACCTTTGAGTGACCGAAGAGAACTGTTGAGCTATATTATTAGCCCTGTCTTTCAACCTGCGAGTGTGTGCGCGAGCGTGCCCAGTCACCAGGCTCGAAGCGATACCTGCCGTGCTATTTTCTAATGTGACCGGACACTGAGAAATATGCCTCATAAGGACCTGGCGGCCCCTCCTCACCGCTCACTCTGCTGAGTTAAGTAATGACTGCCTTTTAATGATCTGACGGTGCCAACAACACTGTAAAAAGATGCCATTAATATACTAGCCCACGCATTTACCCTTTGAAACTCACTTACCCTCTCCACTGCACAGTGGTTGACCTGACACGTTCTTACTCCCCATGAGGGAATGTTTTCTCCTATTATGTTCTCCTTCACTGCACTGTACTGAGTCAAGAGGGGGGCAAGCCATTAGCCAGGACTGTTTACCCTACTTTCCCAGCAGTCGAGCCATCTGCGTGAGCTCCGTAGGTTGCATAAGGCCTGGCAGATATGACACCTCCACAAAACCTGTTCCCTGTTATCCATTGTTTCAGTCTGCTCCTTCCAATATTATATTTCCTGTCTCCTGCGCCTTATTCCCTCTTTTTTGTCTTCTCATGATTTTCCCTCTCTTCGTCAATTATCTTTTCTCATGATTTATTTCTCCTTACCTATCCGCCTCATCCTCCATTACATACATCTCTGTTCTCTTCCCCTGTCCTCTCCTCCTGTCATCCTGAACAGCTGACAGGCCAGACCCTGCCTGGTGGTGACACTTCACCCACGCCGACCCACGCCGACCCGAGCCAGATCACTAGTCCATGTGGGAGCCAGGGCCAAGGCCAGGGCTTCTGCTGTGGGGGGTGGGGGGGGGAGAGGGTTGCTGAGGCCAGCAAGATGGCCCTAGTCATCATAATCATTCATTGCCTGCTGGTCCTTCTGTCCTCTGCCTCCTCCCACTCCTACAGCTTTTTTTTGTCCTCCTCATGTCAGGGCCACACGGCACGCGTATCAGCTGAGCCCAGGATGGTCAGAGTCAACGGGGTCAGGTGGCAGACGCCTGGTTAATTCTCCTGAGGCTGCAGTGTGCTCGCGTCAGCCCGTGCAACTGAAACGCACAGATAGAGACACAGATGCATTCTCACAGATACACTTCTGCAGAAATAATTGCAGCAAAATAAGACGGCCGACGCAGACTGTACATCGGGCGTGATATTATTAGCGTGAGCTAGACTATGGGGAGGTTTGACGGGAGTCTGTCAGACAAACAGATTGATCAGCACTACGAAGGAGGAGGGGAAGATTATAAACACATGACCAGATGGAGAGAGAGAGATAGCCCTATTATGTAGATCCTGTCCCCTCTCCTCTGCGTGGATCCTTCATGCATATATACCTTTACATTATTCAGTAGGTTATAATGAGAGTAACTGAACGTGATGGTGGGGGTTAAAAAAAAAAAAGGTCGCTGGGCGGTTTAGACGGCAGAAGGTGGGCCACAGGTGTACAAGCCCGAGACTTATTCTTCTGTTTGACCTCTCATTATCACCCCCAGGTTTTCATTCTTTATAATCCCATGTCCTCGGGTGTTTAGGGAGCAGCGTGGTCTGTCTGTTTACCGCAGTCTGTTCACCGCACAGTCTGTCATTCATATTTTGAGAATAAATTATTCCATATTCCGATCTTTCATTGTCTGCTCATCTGTTTGTCTGTTTCGTGGGCCATCCATCTGTGTGTCTGTCCTTTTACGATCTCTTCCTCTACTCTCATTTTTCTCGTGGCTTGGCGGGAGCTCATTGATAACATGATTTACAGCGGCTCATCGCTCATATGACAGTCAGATTTAGTTTAAAGCTCTTCAAAACCCTATTGTCACATCTGCGTATCTCTCATCTGCCCCTCAAACTATTTATCACTAGTCCGTGATCAGTTCATCTGTCCTGGACGGCCTGTAGAGGAGTGGTCTGGTCTGTTCTTACAGAGGAACAGGTGGGGCGGGCTAACAGTCAGCGCAGGCTTGAATCACACACACACACACACACACACACACAGGAAAGCTGCAGGGAGGCAGGCAGGCAGTCAGCCGCTCAGACACTGGCCCATATGGTAGACCTCTGGAGCTGTTGCCCTTTGCTGAGTAGGGGAGGGATAGATGGAGGGATGCAGAGATGGTTGGAGGATGGAAGGAGCAGGAGGAGGCAGAGGGAAGCGGGGGGAGGTTGAAATTAATCAGCAGGCCACCCCAACTGTCCACCGTCTTTGGGGAGTTGAGACATGCATATATGTGGCTGATTCAATTGGGGCTGTGGGGGTGGCGAGTGGGGGGTAGTGATGTCCTCTTGTTGTAGTGTTTTGTATTGTTTTTTTTGGGTTTTTTTTGGTATCTATATCACCTCATTTTTTTGTTTGTCAGAAATACAAGGATACTTTAACATTTTTTAACTTTTGAACAACCATTGCGTTTACATCCCATAAACTCTAATAATGGATAAAAATAATATTTTTTAAAATGGTAAAATAAATAAAAAGCATTTAAAATAATCAATCATATGTAATGTAAAATGTTTTTTATGTGTTTAAAGCAATTTTTTCTAAACATTTGGTTATCCTTTACATGCTTAGTTATCTGTATTTTGTTACATTTTATGTTCATTTTCATTTAATTCAATAAAAGGTTTTTGAAGTATACAGATCTCCTCCTTGAATAAAGAAGCAGCACTGCAAAAACTCAGTTTCAAGTAAATGTCCTGCATTCAAAATGTAAGTAAAAGTAGAGTAAATGTACTTGTTATGTAGAATTGTCCATTTCAGAATATTTTATTCAATAATTATATATCTTATTTCTTATTGATGCAATAACATGTAAGGAGTGTTAATGTTGTAGCAGGTTGAGGTGGAGCTAATACATTTTTGACTCATTTTATATTCTGTTTATTATTGTTCTCTATGTCAAATCTATGTCGAAATTGTGGTGCAAATTATGAATTAAAATCAATGAAATTATGATTTTTTATTTTTTTTGGTCTGTACCCCACAGCACAATGGGGCCTGATCTCAAACAATGTTAGTTGGGTTAAAATCCTGACATTAGGTTTTAATGCAATTTGAGACTGTGTATATCCATATAGACAATGTGTATCAAGTAAACAGTAAACACACTCAAACGCCCTTAAAGCCAACACTTTAACCTCAGTTATTGTTTCATCTCAAGTGCTGGCATAGAGCCAAAACAACAGGAAATGTCTCATTGTCCAAATATTTACGTAAGGCTCTGTACATATGCTTCCATATGACAAGCAACTTTCTATTTCTATACACACGCACATCAACTCCAAACTACATACGTGTTTTCTATGAGCGGACATGTAGGCTATTCTTTTGTGTGTGAGGGATCCTTACAAATCCTGTTGTTCCATTCACTGAAGCTTTGAAAAAAAAAAAATATTAATGCCCGCTACTGTGAAAGATAGGCTGGCCACCTGCCATTCACGTCACAAAGGAACAGACTGACAGATGTATAGACAACAGGTCAGATGGTCAAACACTTTGTCATAATGCTAAACATCATTAGGTAGATGCACTGCCGTGAAGCCTCCAGTTCACTGTTGCTGAGCTGTTGTTGTCCTATACATGTGCTAAATAGTACATCTGAGTGTTTTTGTCTGAACAAAGAGCTGCATGACAGTGGCGAAAGTACATGGGTTAACAGGGAGACATGCCAATAAACTTTTAATTAACAATAAAACATTAACATTAACTGTAATGAGTTGTCAACACAATCTCACCCCATATTTTAATGTTAAAAAGAGACATGCTGTCTGAATCTTCCAGTGATTCTTGTGGCCACTAAGAAACCGATAGCGAGTTAGCTCAGTTAAACATGCAGCTAGCGGTCCAGACTGGGAGCTCAGATAGGTATTATGAGGAAGCACAGGTTGGAGCTAGCTGGTTAAATCTTGCTTTTCACTACAGTTCTCCCACATTGTTCGTTTAATGCTCCACTCCAACTAACTTTGTCTTTTCCATTTTGTACTGAGCAGGAAACACACAGCGAGTTTATCATAATTGTTTTTTGTTAAAAACAGCTGACTGTGAGGACGCTGGTACCATTTAGGAGCCTGTGTGGGCCATGAGCCAAACGATGAGCTAAAAGAGGCTAATACGCTCATCTGGGTATTTCTGGGAGAAATACAGTTGATTGATGAGTCTCATTCACAGATCATCAAGTACAAAGACTCAACAATATTTCACCTTTGAATGGTGTTTTTTCAAAGAGTAACCAACATGTGCTGCATTGTATGCTTTTATTATAAAACATATTAACTAGTAAAACATTAAAGAGTGTCAGTATGTGACAAGTTGGGGTATTCTTACAAATTAGACCTTTTAAAATATGGAATTTTTCAGATTATACATCATAACATATGATACATATATATTAGTTTGAGTTCAAACAAAACAACTGAAAAACTTCCATGTTCTCATTGAAGCTGTGTTAACTGCTGGACAGTGTTCATTACAATATTTTCATTAATGTTTTTTAAATTAATTTAACTTTAAAACATATATGACGTATTTATACGCAGCGTTGTTTGTTTATAAATGCTTTAAAGCAATTTTTACTGGACATATGGTTGGATACATAGATTTAATTACTTTGGTGTATTTAATCCTGAGACAGATTAGGGCGGTGTGATGTTAGTTGATGACACAGTCATTTTAGCGTTAATCTAGTGCTCAGGAGATTAATGTATATATGGCATATATTATTATTAATCTGTGAAAAAAAACAATAATAATAATAACAATAAGTGTGCCTCCACTCAGACAGATTAAAGCCTGGTTTTAGAGCAAAAGAGACAGATGGTGCTGCTACCTAGCAAAATGTCAGAAATGTTGCCCTTAAAGCTGTCGACTTGATTTTATTTCTTTTGTTCTTTCTTTTACAATAAAAACCGGCATCGCACAATAGTTACGGAAGTCTAACAGTCTTATCCCTTGCCCAAATATCTCTGTTATATTCTAACAGATGCTTTCTGAATTTTTGTATTGTCAAGTAATGGAGCCAGTTAATCACTAGGGGGAGGCAGAGGATTGGGAACCAACCTCTAAAGAGAAGCAGAATGTTCAGTTTGCAATCTGTGCATTGTGCTCAATACATGCCTGTGGTTCAGTTACAGAAAATAAAAACTTCAACTCAATACATATGGTAAGCATATACAGTTATGAATTATTGTAGCAGTTTATGTAGCAGTAATCCATCTGCTTAGCTGCTTTTGAGGAGGTCATATTAACAGATGTGCATCTTTAAACCGTCTGTTTGGGTTCAGAGCACTTTTCATTCAATGCTCCAAACTTGTTTTCATTAAAGGGAGCAATTGCTGTTCACCAAACCCACCCAGAAGCGTATTTTCTAAATTTGGGGCTCTGGAATTTGTTTGCTGTTTCACCTGTTGTGAAGCAGATGCAACACAGGCTGCCACACACACACACACAAACAGACAGACACACACACAGCTGAAGGGGCTCGCAGATTACCGGCTGATGCAGTAGAGCATAGGAAATGTGGACTGCTTCATCAGCTTGTTTCAGTGACTCATGCATGTTCTTAATGTCTGCTCTGCGTAATTAAGTGCACCTCTGCTGAGTCACCAGGACAGAGCAATACTTTATATCCATGTTGAGTCGGAGTCAAGACCTAATGGCTTGGTCATAGCAAATTACAGCTTTTTTAGAATTTGGGGGTTTTTTTTAGACAGCAATTTCTGTGTTTTTCCATTTTATTTGAAAATATGATTTGTGAATGACAAACTGAAAAGTTACAACTACAAGTTCGCCTAAGTTATGTGTGCACGTTTGCAGTTTTCTGGGCTGAAGATAATTGCAGAGTAATCAGAATTGAGTCAAACAGAAACTGATCCCACTGGTTGGCACAAATAATCACCACTTATAACCGTATGAAGGACATTTTTTCCTAAGATCTTTACCATCGGTTTGCGCATGAATGGATGGCCCTGATGTGGATTAAAGTATACTGATCTAACAGCGATTCTTTAGACATTAAGATTCTACAAGGCAACCAACAGCCAAACTTATGAGCCAGTAACAACAGCAGTTATATTTCTTGTCTTTTCAAGCCTTCCTCTTCACTCTTGTGGAATTCCCTGACGGCACATCAGGTCCTTTAGTTTTGCTCTGTGGCCAGTATTGATTGAGCTTTGTCAGTGCTCATACAGTGCCGCCAACTCATTTAGCGCCTACTGGAGGGAAGCTTTAGGCTAACCACCCTTTAAAGAATACCAAGCTCGTCCTGTGTCCACCTTTTATTACGATTTTTTTTGCCGGGTATTGATCGAAGGGTTTATTTTCCATAAGCAGTTTAACCAAGGACCAGTTGTTTTAGTCCAGAATGGTCATTTGTGAACTGATATCAGTTCATCTCAAAGCTAAATCAGTCTGAAAGTGATATTTTTGCTGAGAGAATCATAGAGGAATGTGATATAAGTGGGGTTCCTTGGTCTTTTGTGAACACTGCATCCTGTCAGCGGAGTTCAAACTGAAGACGAGCTGTGGATTTCGTGCCTGATATGAGCTCTATCCACGGATGGACAAAAAAAAGCAGAGCAATACATCTCTGGCATGGGAAGCACTATCGATTTGACTTTTTCTTCATGACAGAATGTCAGTGTGTATCAGTGAAGTGATTTTGTGTCTGTTGGGCACGCTGCAAATTAGATCTGTGATCTAAGCCAGTGGTCCAATGTGCACGAAATAAATAAATAAATGAATGAATCAAAAACTTAATTATGTGTGACTCGACCGCACACAGTTCATTAATGGGTGGGTGGCGGTGGTGTGGGGGGAGTCGACGAGAAGCTCTTTGAACTTTGAGTGTGTGTGTCAACACCGTTGCTAATCGTATCACCCTCAATTAACTTTACTTCTTACTACTGGATAAACCTCTTTGGAGGCGGACAAAGTCGGGAGAGAGAGAGTGGAGGAATTGTGTGTGTGTGTGCTGTGTGTGTGTGTGTTTGCCCCCTACCCCATCCCTCCACCCCACTCACCACCACCACCACCCCCCTATCTCTTTACAGGACTGCCAGCCCGTCTAGAGTTATTCCAGGAATGCGTTGAACATGGCTGCCGCGATGAAGGCGCAGAAAACGGGACTGCTGGAACTTCGAGTGACCGTGGACCGCTGGATCCGGGTGTTGGCCACGCTCACCGAGGACACGCTCGCGTTAAACCCCGGCGAGGGTGCCGAGGAGCCCGCGAAGCCCAACCCGACTCCCGCCGGCGCTATCAACGGAGACCCCCCGAACCTCAGCTCGTCCCCGGTCCCGGAAACCATCACCAACGTGAAGCGCACCGTGCGAGTGACCAAGCAAGATGTTGGAGGACTCGGGATTAGCATTAAAGGTGAGACGGCTGGAAAGAAGACATGTTAAAAAAAAAACTAACTTTATAAAGTCACTGTCAGCGTTACACAAGTTCGGGCTAACTAGTGTCTGTCAACGACGGGAGAGAAGCACAGCCCCTCGACTTGTCAGTTAACTTAGCTAACTTAAGAACCGACCGTTAAATCCCACAAGTGTGCACTTGACTGTTTCGACGTTTCTGTCAATTCTAATTCTTACTCGTACTTCGACTCATACTTACCACACTTCGGGCTGTAGTTTGCTCAGAGGGAAAACTGACAGCTGTGATTATCCCAAGCTGTGCCTCACCTCAACGGGGGGAACCATTTCAGTCTGCCAGAGTCGCTGGAGATGGCATTAAGCTACCGCTGCGAAACGTTAGCTTGTAATAACGGCCGAAACTCCCAACTTACGTGTTATTTTATGCTGCGTAGTTAGTGACTTACTCGTTTCCTCGGTAAAAACGTGATGCTCCTTCCATCAAAGACACACGTGAACAGTTAATAAAGCAGCATTATGCAACTTTTCTCGAAACCTTAAAATAACTGCTTCAAATTCATTTTGATGGCACGGTGTCATGTAATAGGGTAAATGGTGTCTGTCTCAGACACACTGCCCCCCTTATCACTTGTTTCTGCACCATGTAACTTCAGTGAGAGGGGTCAGATCACAGCCTTACATGCATGTTTAATTAAAGACGCAAATTTTTTTAGCACGTAACATTGTTATGACGTGACGAGATTTGTTTCTTGTTAGCGCCTACATGACACGACAGTATTTGTATTTGTTTACGCCGAATCGCACAAAATGTGAATTACCGCATAATGGTGCTTTAAAGAACACTCTGTTTGTTTTTTATTCTTGTGTTGGAGTTAGTAAACCCTGCCAAAGTCAGAGGATAATGTTCAACGGAGGCACACCTACTGTACATACAACAGGGTCGCTAACAGTGATGGAATGTAACTAAGTACATTTACTCAAGTACTATTTTGTGGTACTTGTGCTTTACATGAGTATTTTCGATTTCACACAACTACAGTCTGGAGGCAAATATTGTACTTTTGCTCCATTACATTTATTTGATAACTTCAGTTACTAGCTAAAGCTGAATATAATATCTAATCAGCCATTATGATAATTAGTCGACCCCTAGAATACAATATAAACATACATGTAAATACATGTGTAATTTCTTTGGTACGTTTATTGCCAGAAAATTGCTTTTGAGTCTCAAGTACATTTCTCTTGCCAACGTGACAATATTTCTTGTCGAGGTGAAAAGCTGTCTCGTGATATCAGCACATAACAGACACAGAGCAGCAACCAAGCGTCTAGGAAGTAGTGGCCAAACCAAGGAATTACATCTTCACGAGATGCAAAACAGGGGACACATTTTTTTGAGCGTCACAACCCCTGGGTCATAGCTGGAGCCATTCGGTCCGATAAAATTGGGAAAGTATAGAAGAGCCGCATGATTAGCTTATTTTATCCCCATTCGAGTTAGCTGGGCGCTAAACCTGGAGTTAGCTGGCTTGGTTGGCGGAAGTCTCTAGTGGGCACGCTCCATGGGCCGCACATCACGGAATATCATGGTATTTACACTTTGAGGAAAGTCAAGCTTTTTTGGCTTCAAGACGTCACAAACAGCTTTAATTAGAAGTCAGAAGCTAACGCATAGTTCATGCACAGTTATAAAGTCTGAAGAGACTCATGAGAAATCATACAGGAGAGAAGCCAGTTAGTTGAGTTTGTGGCAAATCCTTTTACAGTGCATATTACTACATATTGTTTGTGTCTTTTACTGCATATGATAATTCATACTCAGTCAGAAAGTAGAAAAAGTGATATTCATTACAAGATTGTCACTAGTAAAAAAAAAGAGCTGCATTGTTTTGCATTTTTTGACTTTTGTTTTCTTAAAAGATAGTGTCGAAATATTGTCTCGTCTCGTGAACACAAAATCGTGTATAGTCTCGTCTCATGAGCTGAGTGTATCCTCACACCCCTAACATTTAATATCAGATACTTTAAGACGTATGACTTTTGTGTACTTTATACAACACAGGTCGCCAAGATGTTATAAACCAAGGCAAACAAAAATAAACCAACTGTTAGCAGCTTCGTGCAACGGTTTTGTGTCATAAAAGCTATGTTTTACCTCTATTTTTAGTTTGAGCCATCTGAAGGGTTTACACATGCAATGAAAAGAGTTGTCATGTCACTGAAAATGATGGCTGTGAGCATGGCTAATTGGCTAATTAAGTACTTTAAATAGGTTAAAGTGGAGTCACATAACCAAGAGGCAATCTGTCACTGTTAAGTTGGTTAAAGACCTTTTTTGCTTATCTTTTTATGAGCAAAGATGAGAAGCTGCAACGCTCTCACTATGTACTATTCTGCACTGCTGCTACATCATAGTAACACAAGCAACTCCTACGTCTTTTCAGTGTAATAAGGTTGTGACCTCTCCATATCTTACGCGCCAGGCTTACATACCTGTGCTGTGTACTGTGCAGTGGCTGATAAAAGCCTTTTTTCCTTGTCCTGTTTCCATCTGGCTACTATCTCGCTGATGATCTCAAAGTGAAGACAAATAAGTGGGTTGGGCATTTTGAAGCTATGTAAATACAAAGGATGAAAAGGATAGCAGAGTAAAAAAGCAGTGTGGCCATTGTGATTTCATTTCTTGGAGGTGAGCAACATTGTTTTCAAATATTGTTTAGCTCAAGTCTGGTAGGCTGTTTGAGCAAGATAGATTAAATCCCTTTTTACACTGCTCACTTGCTTTATGATGCCTTTTGCGTCTTTATGTTGCTATTCTAATTCAGTGAGCATTTTCATGGTCATTGTAATCATCCTGGAGCCCATAATAGGGTTCCATCGCCCTGGTTTTAACTTGCTTTGTTTGGTTTTATGACAAGGAAGTGGTGATAAGTCTGTGCCACTTACCTTGTGTTGTGATTCATGCACTATCACAACAATAATGGTGAACAATAGACCTGCATTCTGATATCTGATATGTGTGTGTGCATTGTGTTTGAACTTGCATCTGAGTTCAAGTCCCCACCTCCTGACAGGTCTGCAGCCTGCATGCATTGACAGGTTATCATTGTTTGATGCACAGGGTCGATTTGATTGACTGCTGTGAACTCGCAAGATTGTCGCGTCGCAAAGATGCCTCATCATTATGGCTGCTGGTGAAATGCTAATTTGACTTCCCCACGGCTGCCAACAACAACAACAACAAAGCCAGCCCCTAATGACATAAATGTAATGTCCATCTCGGTGGAAAAGGGTGGCTTTGAAAATCAGACAGCATGTTATTAAAACAAAATCATAGCTGGCACCCTGGTGGCTTGTCATTGTTGTGATGCTAGTTGTTCAAAGGCAGCGATGAAGAGAGGGAGGAAGCAGGGTGCAACAGACGGGTAGAAAGAGAAAGGCAAAAGAGAGGAAGTCAGAGATGAAACGGGACATGGAACAAGCCAAAGAGGTCAAACGAGTTTAAACGGAAAAAAAAAAAAAAAAAAAGAATCAAAGAAAGAAAGACTTAGAAACAGTAAAGTGTCAAAAGGAAACCACGTGAAAAGTGAATGAAAGAACAGGGCAAAAGTTGTTGTGGGCTAGCTGACACCACATTGTGAACAGCTGAGAGGATCAGCCCACCACAGGCAGTTGTCATTGGCTAAGGATGAAAGCTATGTGGCTAGGAGTGGAGTACTTACGAGTGTTAATTTTAGGGAGCCCACCCCTGCTTGCAGGAAAGCATGGAGGCAGTCAACCTTTACTCTCACATGTCTAAATTTAAGAAGCGAGGCGAGGAAGCGAGGCTCCAGGTCTGTCGACAGGCTCACTGGTCAGAGTGAAGAGCAGTGTGCTTCTGCAGACCTGGGTCCAACCCTTTTTTTCTGAGATGCTTAGAAGATCTTAACCGACACTGGGTTTTTGGGGCCAAATCCGATATGGATATGGAGTTAAAAAAGTCCAATAGCCATTTATTAGTCGGTATTGGCAATTCGCAAGTATTACAAAACCATAATTAGGATTTAACAGCTTCCCTGATATTGCTCCACAATTGTTCTATTGTGTTTTATCCCACTTAGGTGTGAATTTGTGCGAGTCAAAATGAATGCAAGGATATTATAAAACCATGTCTTGATGAGTGAAACTCTTATCACAGACGAACTCAGATGCGCACAGCATTTTTGTCAGCTAACAAGACTCAGATGCAGTGTTATGTAACTAATCTATTATTTAAAAAAAAAAATTCTCCCCTTATGTGGTTCATCACGTTCATCAAGTTTTTTGTTGTTATTTCAGTGTTCATTAGCACTACATGCAACTCAGCTGTTTCAGTGGGCTGAAATGAAGTGCTGATCATACTGAATTCTTTGCAAGGAGCATTATCACAACAAAACACATTGTTAGCACAAAATTACCTAATTAGGTATGTGTCAGTGTTGTATAAACCAGTACCATTCATTTACCTGTCATGGGTAGCGCCAAGGGCTCCACCCCACATCCACCACCGCCACCCTCCTGTCAGCTGAGTGACAGGCTGCCAGCTGGAGGGTGCTGAGCTGTGTTTGACATGAAAAGTTAGAGGAGGAAAGGTAGGAGGGGGAAGGGAATATGGGAGGATTAAGGGTTGTGTAGGAGTGGCAGACACATTGACGGTATTTTTCCCACAATATGTCAAGGATGTTTATTCTGCCTCATGTCAGTGAGAGGTAAACCACAGAGAATGTGTGAGGAGAGGTAGAGAAATAGAAAGGACATAAAGGTGGTCGAGGCAGTGCACAGAACTTGTCATTGTTGTTGGCCCTCACATCCTTTGGCTCTGGAACCATAGGACTAGTTTCCCCTGCATCAGCAGATGGGTATTAAGAAGTGTCCTTGTCACTGTCGCCAGGCTCAGAAAAACTAAATTGGGACAAAACACCTACTAACACCCACTGACATCTGAATGTTGTCTTCAGTGCACAATCGACATTCATTCACATGTCAAATGTCTCTACAGTAGTGATCGACTGTGATGGAAACACAACGCACGGGTGGACACACTAATTTTCAACCCTTGTCATGTGCAATGCTAAGATGCGTGTTGAAGTTAGTAAATCTTTTACTGTAAAGCCTAATACTTCCATGATTTCTAAATAAAATGTAAAAATAAATGTCTCTGAAAGTGAATAATTCACAACATAAGGGTCCGTTGGAGTTTGGGTTGGGAAAGAAGTTGTAGGGGTAACACTAGATTTATGAATTTACCAAAGCAGAACGTCGAAAAAACCTTTTTAACCATAATTTACAACAATTCATTTAATTTCCTTATTCAATTATCCTCTATCTATATGTGCCTCCCTCATTTTGCTACAAATGCCATGACATTATGACACCGCTGTCATCCTTGCATCACATTGACACCGATGTCACCATCATCCTCTGGCTGACTCAAACGACCAGACATATATTTCCACAATTCATCAAGTAAAAGGAGCTGGCACCGCAGTTGGTTAAGTGGGAACGTGCTGTGGGGAGCACTCTATTAGCATGTGTTTGGCACATGAGATATTAGTGTGTCAGTTTTAATGAAGCTGAAAGGTCACGCATCATATTCTGCGCTGGCAGTCGTTGTTGAAGTCTGCAAGAGCCTCAATCTACCCTGCATTAGTGAGTTTTTAGTTCAGTCAGTTTTGTGGTTGCATCAGCAGCAATGTGTACCGTACTGTAGTTGATATTCCTGCATTTTTTCAATTTCAAATGTTTAAGTCTTCAGTTTAGCACACATTGAGGTCCACTTGTTTGCTTATTTACTGTAAATTCCATAAATGCGTCAAATCAATTGAAGCTTTACTTCTCAATATACTATATTCAATATTTGCTGGATGGCTCGTATTAAAGCTTAAAACCCTCCATGTAGGCAGCTAATAGTACTATGGAGTCTTCATCCGCTGAAGGAGATTATAGAGCAATGTAATTCACTACTGTTAATATGTCAGTGCAGATCAGGGCCAAAGGTAACCTGAAGGTTAGAGAGGCAGCTTGTGACTGGATGGCATTCAAATTTAATCCCCAAACCAGCTGGGAAAGTTTGTTCAGGGGCAGTGAGCAGGACACTGGCCTCACAGGGCACCAGACCATTTAACTTGACATTCAGAACCACAAATGCAGGGTTCAATGTTAATGTGTTTTTTTCACTTGCCTGGTCAGGGAAGTGGGTCAGGAATCTACTTGCCAAAAGTCAGTTTTTACTTGCCCCTATAAAACATGTTTTATTAAATAGCAATTATCAACAAATAACAACAAAGACTAAAGGTAAATTGTCATGCTTAAATGTATTCGCCTAAGTCTCTTGCTCGCAGACTGTGCAAGACATAGTTGTAGTTTTACCCACATCCTCCAATGCCACCCAACTAAACCTCTGTTTCCAAAATAATTGACATGTTCGCTTGCAGTTCAGTTCATGCATGTCTTTGCCTGCTGCTGCTATTCTCATAATTGCCTGATCGGTACTGCGCATGTGCGACTCTTATGAGAGATGAGAAGTAAGCGAAATGACCTACTCTTTAGCTACTTTCATGAGCTACAGAAAAAATCATGCGTTTAATTTTCTTATAATACGTGCCCAATGAAGTTAGTTGCTAGATATACCAGGCCAATCAATGTGACGTTTAACTCCATTATTTTAGCTCCAAAATGATTTATTTTTCCATCTTAATTGTGCTCAGAACTGATCAAGGATTTGCTTTAAAAATCCAAGCATGTATCAGCATGTCTTGAACGTTTAAAATCAGATTCGCTCGTAATCACTTTTGTCTCATATTTAATTCGAAACATTAATTATGAACGTGGCAGCTCGTCTTTTTCAATGTGTCCGTGTCCGTCACATTTGCTGGCCTACTGGTAGATGAATGGCTCCGACAAGCTTCTCTAGTTGGCATGGCGGTGTAGTCATTGGACCTGTCCCTGCACAATTTATTTTATCCTTGTGAATGTCACTGTTCCTAAGGGTGCTCCATGTCTACAGTGTGCGCCCAAATCAGCACACTTCATTTTCCATCCTTCAAGTACACATGGTTCCTGTCACTGAGTCTCATCCATGTGAAATGTGTGATTCACTCATGTTGTGGGGAAGAAAACATTTTGGCTTGTTCTTTCTTTCTCTTTCTTATCAGAATTTTGGGACTGCATCCAAACAATGAAGTGCATGTCAGAGTATTAGAAAGCACTGATCAGACCAACAGTTCCTCAGAGCAGTACAATTCAACAGAAAGCCTATAGTAGGAGAGTTGCAATGGCTCCCTGAGGGTATAGTAAATAAAACCACCTCTACTTACGAAGCAAAATAGATTGGCTCTCCTTGCAAACCAACACAACAATCTCTCTTTGTTACAAGGAATTGCTTCCGACAAGTTACCCAAGGCAACTTGTACTACACATTTCATAATACAATAAAAAAAACAAACATTTATTTTGCATATCTGTAGGAAAAGAATCCAAAATTACAAAGAAATGGTTAACAGGTATTCTTTTAGCTTTGCTCTACAAGGAGGGCAGCTGAACTGTTAGATAACATCAGACAGCATCCAGTAACTTGAGCTCCTCACTGGGAATTGTTGGTGGTTCTTCAGCTCCCTTCCAAGATGGCTTACATGCTGAAACTCACTCAGACAGAGATGATTGGTTGTCCCTAAGAATGTAAATTTAAAGTATGTATAGTTCATGGTATTGGCAAACACAGGGCTTGTATCTTTTTGGTCCGTCTGGAGGTTCACCCATGCCGAGCAGTCAGACGCTGTGTCTGACAAACTTGTCTTTCTGGAGTCTTATAATATTAGGCGTTGGCTAAACCAGTGAATGATGTGTCTCCCCACTTCCTAGCAGTATTCAGTATGCAGATTTAATTCTGACATGTTCAGGTCGCACCAGGGGTACTTGTTTAATACTTTCCCTGAAAAAGCTCTTTTTTACTAAATTAGTTCTTGTCTGACAGTTTCACTTCTGTCGCAGTGCATACTGTGTGTCGGAGTTCAGTATATTTAAAGATTCAAGACAGTTATCCAAGATCGTGATATTCGATGGATAGTCTGAGTATTAGTTTGGTGACGTATACAACACCAACATTGCTGAAAGATCCCCTTTACCTCGTCTGCTCTCTAAAGTTTTTATGAACACATCATGATTCAGAGACTCAGTAAGTACGGGGCATCACCTCACTTCAACTCAGTCATGCAGTAAACAACTTTCTGATGCCGCAGAGCGGTCGAGTAGCTGGTAAATCCCTCTCTCTCGAACTTGAACAGCATAGTGATTGACGTGGATAGTGGGAGTGTGGCAGCTCAGTCTGGGGTTCTTGCTTTTTTTAAGAGCGCCGGGCATTGGCCTCCACAGGAAGATCCATGAGTCAAATCCCAAGGAATCACCCACAGGAAGCAACCTGTGGAAGATGTATTTTAAACTAATTAAATGTAATCCTCTTTGAGATAATTTCTCACTCGCCTGAAGGCCAGAGTCCAACTGCAAGCTGACATTGATGATGATATTTCTCATGAAGAGTGGAAGCCCACAGCGAGAGGCAGATACATCAGCTTTCCAGCTGACCTTCATTTAACGAGAGAGTAGAGAGAGAGAGAGAGAGAGATAGGAAGGGAGGGGGAGTAACAGACAGCAAACAGCAGAAGTTAGGACAGAGGGGTATACGCTTCAGTCTTTGTTTGTCCTCAAATGCTCTCTGAAGTTCAGGTCACTTTAAATGCTCAGATATGAGGATTGCAGTGGCTGGGATCACAACAGATGTGGCATAGTTACAGCTACTTATCTGTATCTTGTATATTTAACTTGTGTCGATATGACCTGTAGTTGGTGGGGTAGGGGAGTTGTCGACCGCTGAAGAAAGAAAGTTTGCCGTTGCTGTTATTTATGTAGCCTATCGAAAACAACCAGGTGCACTTACCAGCTTGAACGAAATAGAAGAGGTCGCATCACAATCAGTGTGTTTACAGGAGGGATGTAGTAATTACAGAGACAATCTTTTTTTGTGTTGGGTTACCACTGTTTCTTTATTGCATTTCTGTTGCAATAAATATATAGATATAATATAATAGTATAGTTGAGCTCTTAGCATGGTTACTTACACCTTGCTTGTATTGTGTAAGTAGAAAGGAACTAAACTCTACGCTGCTCTGATAGAGCTCATCAGGACTCGGAAGTTGAGGGACGCTCTGTGCAAGTGTGAATGTGTAATGTGCACCTGTTTTTGATTGCTGAAAAAATTCTAAGATTAAACATCCATATTGTTTTACATTTGTGTTATACAGGTGGGAAAGAGAACAAGATGCCCATCCTCATCTCCAAGATTTTTAAGGGTCTGGCTGCTGACCAGACTGAGGCGCTTTATGTCGGTGATGCCATATTGTCTGTCAATGGTTATGACTTACGGGAGGCCACGCACGATGAGGCTGTGCAAGCGCTGAAGAAAACTGGCAAAGAAGTCATCCTTGAAGGTGAGATATTTTTCACTCAGAAAAGAGTAAAAAAAAAAAAAAGTCAGAATCTACTCTGTGACTCTTTCTTCTTTGTCCGATGCAGTCTTCTTTTTATTGTCCTCTTTCTATTTTGTCTCTCCTTTGCTGTTAAGACATTCTGCAGTGTTATAGGAAACTAGGAGACACGCTTGCAAAAGATATCACAAGTACCTCTGTTGCATGATGAAGTACTTCATATTTCTTTAACAACATAGTCCTCAGTGTGGGAGCGAAATAGCACTCGCACCTCCTCTGTCTGAACCCCGCAGCTCCAAATAGATACATAGATGGAAACGATGGGAACTTTTGATACTTGAAAATTTGTTGATACGTTTCTCCAGCACTTTCAGTGATTTTTTCCTTAAGGGCGATACATGATGAGCTGAGAGAGACGATCCGTTACATCAGAACTTTGATCAGACTTCCTTGGAAACATCCAGATAATGAGTTGAACTGAAACAGCAAGAGGAAAGTGAGAGACTCACAATTCAAGAATATTGTTGTGGCTCACACCTCTGAGTATCTCAGCATGCTAATGAACAGCTTTCCCGAACATCAAACACTTTGACGCTGATAGAATGTACTTGAAGCTCATGTCAGAACTGAGCGCCGCGGAGAACATATGAGGTAAGACCCACTGTGCTTAGGATAGTTTGCGCTGGAGTCAGCAGGTGTTTGCAGGTGTTTTACTTTCCTCTTACTCCGCTTTCTTACGAACTCGTTCACTTGAGCTACCAGAGCAGATGAGCTGCATCTCTCTGTCCTTTTCTAATTCATTCTTTAACTCATTTGCTTGATGTGTTCGTGTGCACATGCAAGTTTTTGCGTGTGCACATTTGCCTAAAAGCATCAGTCCACTAGCAGGCGTGAGCAACATGTTGAATCTGAGATGTGATGTTTAGCTGTGAGGACAGGGAAGGGCTTGAAAAACAATATCCCCCGCTCGCCAACTGATTGCATCACAGGAATTCTGTATCCCCCACCAAGCTGACTTCAAGTCGAATTGTAAATTCACTCACGCTAAAGGTTGCGTGATGCTTTATACTGGATGTTACTATTCAAAAAGAATATGTTTTCATCAGGAACGATAAAACTTGACATATTGCTGTTTTGCTTTCATTATTCTTGCTATTGATCTATATATTCTCTGTGTTTCAAAGTCTGTGTTTTGAGAGAGAGCTCACCCACAGAGCCTAAACAGAGGCTAACTGTTTTGTTCAGTGATGTGAGTCAAACTGACGCTTCAGACCTTCGGTGCTCTCAACGTATACTGCAGGATGAAAACCTAGTATGTGTAGTAAGTCTCTTAAAGAACAGTGAGAAAGAAACCCCCGTGCTTCTGTATTTTCAAACAGGTTTCACACACTGAAATAAAAAATAACTTAAACGTGACATCAAATTTGAGTTCCTTTTATTTTTTTCCTATGATGCTCCTTTAAAAAAAGGAACATGTAAACCAGAGTTACCAGTTTTCCATGTGACAGCGTTTCTGTGGGTTAACTGGCACAGTGGGCTGGCGTCAGTAGCTTCAGCCAGCAGAGCAGATACAGCTCGAGCTACAGCCAGGGGAAATCATTGCAAATCCCCCTTCCTTACTTGTCCACAGTCAGGCAGAAAAGTGTTGATATCAGACGGCTCAACCGGCGCTGCTCTGTGATCCGTCATGTCAGGAATCATTTCATGGGTTTCCCTTCCCCCTGAGGACCTGAAAGAGGAGCGAAGAGACGGGAGGCTTGGAGGCTCGCTGAGGGGAGAGGGTTGAGTGCGTGCTCGCGTTCATGTGTGTGTTTGGAAGTATTTTTTCATATCTAGTGATTTCTTTGCTGTTGTTGTTGTTGTTGTGTGTAGGCCTGTCTGAGCCGCAGATTTGGAGACAATATCTTTGAGGGCTGCACAATATGGTAAAAAACATCATGTTGTGATTATTTTTAAAGATAACAGGATTGCGGTATGATTCATGATTAGTGGAAAAAACGTCATGACGATGTGACTTTTGTTGCAGTCTGTCCCAAACAAACATGTTTTCTTATATCTGAAGAACAACATTTGTATGCCCGATCATCTCTGCACTACAGTACTTCATTATACTGCTGTCCATGAATTGGATTTGCACAAGTCCAAAGCTTTTCAGGGGATAGAGGAAATAACAAATTGGTCAGTACTTTTCGGCCATGAGGTTTCCTGCTGCAGTTTTTAAGATTCATATTTTATTTCAAGAGTATTTTTCTATCACAGGAATACTTGTGAATCCATATGACATGAAGTTCGAGTACAGCGTTTATTCTGGCTTTGGCATTTTGTCAAGATTCACTGAAACACAGTCAGAAGCAAACTCCTTCTTGGCACTACTACGGTGTTGCGAGGTCAGGGTAACAGTCTTTCATACAAGTGCGCAGCAGCGAAACAAGCCACCGCTGCCGTGCTCAAGGCAGTTTTCATCGCACTGTGAAATTCACAACACAGACGGCCTTGGCTGAGATCAAGGAGAAGCTGCTTCCATCACATTTGAATATCAGGAATGTGTGAACAGTAATACTTGAATTTGTCAGATAAGTACTTTCACAACATTTAAGGGAGGTACATTAGGGAGTCTGATTGACATTCTGCGCTTGTGGCAGGATTTTTCTGACTCTTTTGGAGGTGAAGAAATGTAGCCTGCTTTAAACAGATCTCTGCTCACTTAGATTAATGCAGTTTTGATTGTGGCAGCAGAACAGGTAGGGCATTAATGGTGAGCTCTCCCTCTTAACTTTAGCAGTATAATCAAGGTGGATAATGTTGTCAAGGATGCTATGTATTTCTCTCATTGAGTGTGTAGTGGTTGAAAGCGTGTATTCACATGTCTACGTGCAACATTAAAACATTTTAAGCAAGACGGTTGCTTATTAAAATGAATGGATGAGGGTTCAAGGTTTGCAGCTGCACGTGTGACAAAGCTGGAAGTAGTTTTACCATTTTTCCGTTAAACAGATGTTTAAAAAATCATATGATTTTATTGCCTCTCACAGTTGCTTAGCAGCCTACAGCAGACGACGCAGCACCGGGCAGCTCCCAGGTGTGAGTGTGAATATAACCTTCCCTTTGCTTTGTCCAAACCGCTTACCATAAATAAGAATATGTGCAGTCAATCTGTCCGTTTGAAAGAAGAGGAAAAAAATAGCCTCTCTATATGTTTCCAATAAGATGCCCTCTGGTCCCCTTCCTCCGTGGTCCCGTCGTACCTCACATCAGAATGGTGATAGAATAATCAATGTGTGTGCGCAAGAGAGGAACAGTAAACACCTGAGAGGGTCAGATAAATATAACTGACCAGATGAAACCATAAAACCACAGCTGCCTTCATTTCTTTCCAACGACATTTACAGCCTGACTGTCCTGTGTCCATACCTGCATGCCTGTGTGTGTGTTTTAACAGAGAGCAATCCTCGTTTGTGTGTGTGTGTGTGTGTGTGTGTGTGTGTGTGTGTGTGTGTGTGTGAGGAGACAAAGGAAGAGGATGGAGAAAAGTGGAGCATAGGTCACCTCGACATTTTCCCAGTCACACACACCTTTATTAAGTCACCTGAATGTGCCCTCGTAGCAGTGTTACGGATTCATTTTCATGTGAGGTTGCTGTCAAAACGAAGTGGGAGATTTATTTATCAATGTTGAATGTGAGAACACCATTAAACGATTAGAAATGGCTTTATGGAGCAAAAATTAACAGATGCTTAACACATAATATGTCATTTCTGGCCTTTCAGAACAAAACAAAAGATGGTTATGTGGGTAGGGCCAGACGGAGTGGAGGACTAAACACCCCAAGTCACATTGGCTTGTGCTCTTTTTCATTCCCATTTATCAACCTGACTGAAGCAGCGATCCACCAAGGTGACAGCCATTGTTGAGTCTTACATACTGTGATGTTGACTGCCGATTGATGCCGAAGGGATATCTTACTTTACGTTATTAAGGTTACAGAGAGGACAGTGGAAAGAGTGGAGGAAGAATCTCTGGTGAGTGCAGTATGTAGCACTGGTCTCTGGACTGTCCCACTGCGTTTCTGCCCTATTTTAATGTGGATTCTACCCTCACTGAAAAAGCATCCATCATTGCCACCAGCTTGTCAGCCAAGACGAGGCGTGTTCCACTACTGTATGAAGAAACCATGGAGCAAGGAGAGCGTGTGTGTCCGTGAAAGAAACGGTGGGGGGTAGGGATAGTTAAATGGTAAATCTGTTCCCTGGGCAACCAAGGTCTGACAGAAAAGCACAAACACAAAGTAAGTGAACATATTACACATACTTACACACATAAAAACATAACACACACGCACACATCAGGTGTAAAGTACAAAGGAGAAAAAAATGGGCTACAAATGACAGGTCAGAACGCTGAGGTATAAAGTGGATGTGAATGTGGGGGGCAACTGTGTGACTGTGTGGATGCTATTCATGTATCCTAGGAGTCACAAAAGTGCTGGAACACCATGTGTCGTAGTGCAGGGGAAGAATGTAACGAATGGACCTTATAGTTTCTTGGCCGAAGGCCGTGGTATATTCGAACGATGCTAGTTTGAACAACATGCATCTGAATGCAAAATATTTTTTTTTGTGATTCCATGCGAGCTACCTCACATCAGAGAGAGGCAACATGGGGATATGAATGATGACGCACTTAAAAACACCAAAGTGTACCATTTAAAAGTACACGTTGGCCTTGGTCCGATTAAGTCTAATGGTCTTGTTGTAGTTAGGTCTGTTTTTGTACTTGGTGAGGGTGTGAGGCAGAATTTCACAAGAATTTCATGGTTTATCCAGCAGGACATCATTTTCTGCCTGTCTGTCAGTGCGTGCATGTGAGGGAGTCAGGGACAAAATGAGAGCGAGAGAGAGTGAGAGAGAGAGGCTAGCTTCTTCTGCCAAGACATTTCTGGACACTGCTGTCCTGTCCTTTTCATTAAGGTAGTTGTACTCAGGCTCAGTGCACAAACACACATGGATTAAGTAGGCTAAGCTGTGGGAGCTCTACGGTTACAGTCTTTCCCTTGTCTAAAACTTCTTTTAGCAGGGATGGTTACGTGTTTTGGACATGTCTTGTTTGCTGAATCAAGTCTCTTGATTTTTTGATTGCCACATTGGACTGTTGGTCAGCATGTAAACATGAGCTATTGATCAGCTTTGTACAAAGTCCAATGTGTGACACAAAACAACCAAAACAGTGTAAAAGAATCTTTATACACTGTTCAAGCATGCATTTGATGCAGGCTATATTTTGAATCGGATTTGTATCATAGCTTTTGACAAAAGGACCCAGTGGACACAGTGGCTGCACTTATATTTAATGAATGCGACTTCATTGACTGCATCATTCCTCTAGAAACAAGTGCATTAATACTGCTTTGAAACTGTCGGGATGTGTAAAATTCAATATAGACAAGCAGGAATGTGTTTCAGGAGTGCCTGAGGTGAGATTAGATTTGAAGAGGTTCATTTGTGTCCGTGATGAGTGTTAGCTGGAGGATGCTTTGTCAGCGTTCTCAACGAGAGCTAACCCCAGACCTAATCTCTCATTCTCTCTCCCCGACACACGAATGCACACTACTCGCGCTTCTCCCTGCATCAAACCCTTTGAATGAGTGCATTTGTATTAAAAGCTGTTGTGTTTTCATCTTCAACTGTAGATGGTCACTGATCATGTTCATAATATCACATTAATACTGTCAGGGATATTGATATAAAGATGGGACAACAGTCCTTCAGAAGGCCAAAGAGTGCCGACTAGCAGTATGAGTCACATTTTGCTTTGGGGGCAAAAAATCTTATTCGTATATAATCTACAAATCAAAGCTCTTCAAGGACATGTGTGAGTGTAGCCCCTCGAGAGAAGATACATACCATATAGTCTTTTTAAGCAAGGCCAGCAGAGATATATATACTCCAGCCCTATCTTCCTGTTCCGATTCAAGTCTGGTTAAATGAGTGATTTATGGAATGTAATGACTTTGGGGAGTTTAGGTTTAAAGCTCCTCACTGGGACACAGTGTGCTGCCGACTCAGACTGTCTGCACTTTTCATTCTTTGTCTGAAATTAATTCTGTTCAAGTTCAAGCTCTGTTACTGAAACACCATTATGCCCAACACACAAACACTACTTCTACCTGTACCGGTAATTCAGAGGGCGGCCCATATCTTTTTTTGGACCGTGCAAGACAGGTAGCCAGGGAGGCAAGTGCGATTTTCTTAATTAACAGTTTCCAACTCCAAATTCTCTGGTGGGGCCCTTTGGGCCGGGCTGTCTCAGTCCAGTCACAGATGTGAGAGTTGTTGTTTCTGTGTTTTAGCTAATCTATTCATCTGGTGGGTGGAAGCAGCATGGCCCAGTGGTTTAATGTGTTCTTTCCAGCAGCTCTTTGTTTGACCATCTTATGTGCTCTGATTTCTTCAGGCCCTGTTTGGGCTGTATGAGAAGAAAAAAGGAAAATCTATGCGTGCAGCCTAGGGTTGCAACGGTAGGAGATTTTCACGGTATCATTAACCAAATCATAAGATATCACACTTTCATGGTATCATGGTATGCAATTGTATTATCAGTACGATATGGATTTTCTTGAGTCAATACTAATAAATGGATAATTACCCGTTTCTTTGCTAGGCCGATACCGATAGAATTACAGTAATTTCACATTTTGTATTTTGAAAAGAAATTCCTAACCTGTAGTTTATGCTCACCTGAGGGTAAGCGTTTAAACTTCCCTTCTCTCTGAACCCTGTACTTATCAGCTAAGATTCTACAGATACTGATAAATAGCTGGTAATATAAAGATCCCTGTGTCGATCAGATAATTCATCGGTATATAAAGTGCATCCCAAACAATGACCTTTGATGTAATGAAAACAGAAGGGGTTTTTGGTTGAACAAATGCTTTATTATTATCTCACAGTATTATGTCTTTGCAGACATGAAACGTGATATAAACCTGAGATATACATTTTTAGTGACATGCGATAAGAAAATGTCCATGGTATGATATTCGTCAATGTTCATACCAGGCTAATCCTTGAAAACAGTATACTGCTGCAACCCTAGATTAGACTGGGAGACATGACGTGCATGATTTTGAGCTTTAGCAACCAAAGACAGCCTGCTACAAATTTCTGAACGTGACAGAAATTTAGCATGAAATTCTTCTTTTCAGAACATAAGAACAGCACAGATGGATGCTGTTTTCAAGTACTTTTTTTCTATTTATACCGTCGTGCTATGATTCAGCGCATGCACCACATAAACTGACATTGATATCGTACAGTCCAACACAGGCTGATGACCAAGATTTTTATAATGCCCACCTCGCACAATGTGAAATGCAATCAACTTAACGTGATCACTGATGTCGTACAGTCCAAGGCCACCTAAAACCATTCTAAGCTCCATTGTTATTCATGGTTCTACTTAATCAGTGGCTTCTGTGAAGCCCCCTGTAGCATGATTATCCTGTTCTTTTCAAAGTCCGTCCTGCAGGATTAGTACATTTCTTTCGCTGCCCCCAAACATTGCCCATATAGTTTGTCATGCTGGATTGGTCCAGTCACTGGTGTGTCCTCTGCCATCACGGCTCAGTCTGCTGTCTTTGTCACATTCCTTGCTTTGCTGACTTTCACTCCCACTTAATGAAATATGTCTTCAAAAAACGTACACAGTAGTGTCCATTACACAATATAACAGTGTTATCTGTTACAGATAAAACTACTTCTGTCATAACTGGAAGACCAATTTAAAGGCCCAGATTGGAAATATCCTTTTTCTTCGTTTGACCTGCCTGTCAAGTTTAATTGCTAGTTGAAAAGAGCATCTGCATGTGACAGCACTCCACTGTGGACCATCTGAAATCGAACATGGGTGGTTCTTCAGATGAGCCGGTGCACAATTAATACACATGGTAAACTTGACTGTGATCAGATTTTTCACAAGATTTTTTATTCTATCTGCTCAAAATTCATTCCCATAGGGAAATCTAAGCGAAGATATGAATGTATGGAGCCTGCCAGTGCTGATACTGCATTACTGGATGACTCTTTCGACAGTGTGGTGCTGCTTTAAGCAAACCGAGTGACGCCATAACTGCCTACGAGAACGTACAGTCGTGCCGATGACATGCATGTACTTTTATCACCTAATTAAAACTTTCTGGCTCTCGCTCCTGTGACAGTATAATTATTACTTTGAAAATAAACCTTCCCCCTTGAAGCCTGACTGAATCCCTCAGCCACATCCCTCCAGTATCTTACAAAGCTTCTTCTCGGCTCTGATAGTCTTGATTAACCAAAAAAAAAAAAAATCTTAAGGGACTTATTTAACAGTTAAAGAGATAAAGGCTTTTCTCTTGATTTCAGATGTATCATTATCTATAGAACTGTTTCTTAGAGTAGTTCAGTGCAGAGCACAGGTCCATTAAGTCTGATTTAATTGGCTGCAAAATCTATTCAATTTTGTGGTTCAGTTGACTGTTGTGTGTTTCAGTTAACCTTCACTGATCCTTGGCAGTCTCATTTGGAGATAAAAGTTCTTTTTTTTCTGTTCTTTTTTTCCTTTTGTGTGAGATGAGACGATTTGTCTATGAAACTGAGGAAAGGGAGAGGATTTGTGAATGTGAGTCTGGAAAGAAATGCAATGCAGAGTTGCCTGTACATTTTCCATTCGCTGCGAACAGAAAGAAAGCTGGCCAGCTCTCTTCTGCTTACATTTCACCGCTGCACATTTGACGCCAACACACACAAACACACCTATAAAAATTCAACGTATGCCCAACGTTTTTATTGTAAATTGCGCTGAGTTGGTGTGTCTAAAAATAATGCTGAGACTACATTTCCACTTATTCAAGCACCATTGAAATACGTGGTTCTGTATTCTTTCTTTACACTGACCCTTTTGCCTGCATTGGCCTTTTTTACAGTTGAAAAACATTAAGTCTGGTATTCCTACTTATCCACCAGATAGGGGCCAAGTCATACTTTAAAATAATTTTTGTGTTTTTGTGCCTCTAGCACCTGTATAGGTCTTCCCAGGACACAAGAAGGCGCCTGGTGTTTACAATGTATTTGGCACTTTCTGAGAAATGGATCCAACCCATCTGGTGCTCCAATTCTTTAAAGTAAACAATCACAAATGTGGCCATCGCTCAGGAAAGGCAAACGTTTTTACTTTCTTGCTGCAGAAAATCCAGAGTAGTGGCACATGTATTAAATATAGTTATATCATGCCAAGATAGTTTTGCTGTCCTTGAGCAGTATACAATGCTGAATTACTGCTATGCCTTCCTGAAAATAAAATAAATATCAATACTTTTATCCAGTGTTGCTAACGTGCTGCCACTCTGCATTACAACATTAAGAGACTTAAAAAGAATTTGAAAGAAACCTACTAAAAGGAGCAACAAAGGCAATTTACAGCGTGTTTATTTAAATCCAAATGTCACTGGACAACACTGTCCACACCACTCATCTGTATCTGTAGTTTGTGGTGTGCTGTAGCTGTCTGTCCTGAATCTCTGTGTGTATCCCTGCTGCGAAACCTCCAGCCCTCTGGACACAAAGCTTGGTTCCTCTTTCCTTCAGAGCTGCTGGCCCGTGAGGACATTGTGCTTCGGCTCTGCGAGGGACTGGATTAACCCCCAAAATAACATAGCTTTATTAAATCACAACTCTGCCTCAGACCCTCTCTGCCTCTCTGGCGTCAAGTTTGCCTAACAGGCCCCCTCTGAACTCCACTGCCCTGATCCGGGGCCCCCGATAAATTGGTGGGCCAGTCTTTGTGCCACTCTCTCACTTCATTACAGGCTCAGACTCCACTGAACCATCTCACAGTATTGTGCAGCATTGGCATGTTGGGGATGGAGGAAAGGGGCGGTAATAGGCATGGGAAGGTGCATGAAGGCATTATTCTAGATAAATGAGTTACACGTGAACGCAAACATTGAATAAGACTTTTTCAGCTTTTCTTAAAACTGCTGATGTAACAGCCAACTTGAATTTAATGTTTGCTGTCAATTTTTAGCCTACCGCTTACTTTTCTGCATGGCTACTGAGGAAATCATACACACACTTGCATATAATAACCCACTATATTATCTATATTTGATGCATCATTCTACCTTAACTTTTGAGTGACATTTATGAACTGTGTCAGTTTTGATTTAAAGCCAGTTTGACATTGAGAAGCAAATGATTTCACTTTAATTTGACTTATTAAAACATGACTGTAAATGAGGTTTCACACAGCCAGGGACCGCTTTGAATCACACCAAGCAAATATACATGAACCTATAAATGAAAAATGTAGGGTTTTTTTTGCAATTTAGGCAGAAAACAGATCTCCAGACGCTAAATTACAAAAAAGAAAGTTGGAAAGTGAAGTGGAAACGTCTGCAGCTGAACCTCCCTTTCACTCTGTTCTTGTCTTCTGCCAGATCCTGTTCAAGTTTCCTTCACTTTCACTTTGTTGAATTAGGATAATTAACTCTCCTGACACACTATGCAAAGTAATCAAATCTGTGCTTTGGCAGTATGTGAATTAGTTTAAAGGTCTGATTCTCTCCCTCTCTCCCTCACTCTCTCGTACCATACCTTACACTCCCAGAGGTTGGCATTTATCCATGGTTTTAATGAGATGGGCTATAGAAACGATGAACTTATCTAAATCATTCAGAACAGGGGAAATCTTCGGCTGACTGACGCTTCCAGAAAGAGACACACATTAATCAGCGAAACACTGGGGACACATAAACCCGTACATGAGCTCACCAAGATCACTGAAAGGAGGCATGGACGTACACTTTTTTTTTTTTTATTTGCACGTGTACACACACGTCTCAGAACAGACATCGACAACACTTGAGAGTTTGGTAAGTCAGAGTAGAAAACAAACCATGCCTACCAACCATTTCTGCAGTTTTTTTAAACTGATATGCCATGTTACCAATCAGATGGTTTTTTTTAATAGAAAGCTGACTTATGGGTATCACTTTACTTTCTTTACTTCCCTCTGTTTAGAATTTCTAAGCATTATACATCTGGTTTGTAACACACAATGACGCAGTTGTAAGCAGATTTGAAGGTTTATGTATGTATTTGACAAAGATATGTAACTATAACTACTCTGATGGACACCCAAGTGGAAGCTGCTATACACAGATAATGAGTATGATATAACATTTCTCATAAGAATTCATGACAAATACCGCAAATGAATAGACGCTTGTCTGCTTGCTCCATGATACTGGTTGTCTGCATGCATGTATGTATGTATGTTATTTTCATATCTTGACAATTGTTCGTACAGTATACAGACTGCAGGTTTGGTGCTGAGGAAGCAAGGAAGTACGCTATATATGGACAGGCAACATGTTCAATATTCATACATTTTGATGAAAAAGGCGAACACTGCTCTGTGCAGCAGCGGGCGCGGGGCTTCAGCACTCTGCCTTCATGGCACGTGATCTCTCCCACAAGATCTCACCGGGAAGCAGATGTAAACACAATGGAGATTAGCGTGATGCAGCAACTTGCTGTAGCGTTTCAGAAAAACAAGAGCAGTTTTAGCAAAAGTTAAAGGAGTCTGGATGAGTGGGGAGACAAGGTCCACATGGATTTTCTGTTCTTCAGTGAGCACTGGAGGGGGGATTTTAAGTTTCTGTCAACAGTAGTATGCTAGCTTACCGTACATTAGCCTCGAAAGCTACAATCTTAACCGTTGCTTGGCAGCACCATCAGAAAGTACCAATGTAATTATCCACATTTAAAATCTAAAATCTCAAACATGTTTGATATTATCAGGCCGGCCCCAATGAGTCTGAGAGCAGTTCAGGCGGCTTAAGACTGGATTTGTAAACCCCTTGTATAACCTGATAAACTGTGCCGAAGAGCATTCTGTGAATGGGCACTGCACTACTAAATGCTAAAAAGAGTGGTATTATTGACTTAATTATAGTGTAAAAGTTGTTTGCCCACAGAATTATCTCTATGGGGAGTTGTAGCGTCATTCAGCTCATTGTTTTGGTTTCACATCTGATATAACGTGACACTCACTCATCACTGTCATGTTCCAGACGCAATTGGCAGCTGTTTTTGTCAAAAAGCAGTCTTCAACAGACGGAGAAGCCGAAAAAACCAGCTAGTGAACGTAGTTAAGTATTTAGCGGCTACAAAAGTTAGATTTCCATCTGGAGTGTACAGTAAAAGGAGAGTGAATATTGGACAGACATTCATCAAGTACGCAGAAACACAGTGTTTCTTGCAAGGCCCAAAAAAGATAATTTCATGGAAGTTGAAATTTGGTTATTAGTTAATGAATGAGTTGAAAACTAAAATTAACTTTAAAGAGTTTTTCTAAATCAGTCTGAATATACAATATATGTGGCATTTCTGGTTATTTATCTGGCAACATATTTATGCTAATACAATCTGAAATTAGCTAAAATTGGCTGATGACATTGTCCATTCCGTATTGGTCAGGCTTAACTGTGTACATGTTCCTGTTTGCTTACATAAGTTTGTTTAGTAAATCTCTAAAATGTAAGCAACATCTTTTTCATCTCTATGTAGTTGCATCCTCTTCTGCGCAATCCAAATCTAAAAATCTTAATTTTCCACACAATCTAATTTATGATCGGCAGACTTAGTTGGGATTAGACTTGGATTAGTTGGGCTCAGTTATGGCTTTTTTTCCCCTTTACCTCGAATGACCTCAAAGTACAGAATAAAAACTGCAAGTGCTCCATAGTGCTGCATAGTTATTTATGATGTTGTTTTGGCCCAAGACATCTTTCCCCGTTGGTGGTGTTACATTGGGGCATTCTTCGTCTGACATGGTTTACAGAGCCAACAGCATGCTTCTGAGGTCGCTGACTGGCCAGTGACATTCCAGCTGCTCCCACGGTAACCAGTGGCAGGGGGGCTAGGAAGGGTCGGCGTTAAGATTTAGAGCATTGTTTCGTCTCTGACAAGCCAATGGCACTTCTTGACCGCCAGCTGTCTTGACTTCCAGTTACATTAACCTGCCGGTGTTTGGATTGTATACCTTTTGAATTAACTCCCAGAATCCTTCAACTATCAGAGGTGCATGTGGACGCAGGCGGAGGGTTAGGTTGATGTAATGCGGGTATGTCTGTGTGTGTGTATCTATATAAGGTAATCAGCACAATAGAGAGCATTGGCTGAGCACAGTTCGGAATTTTAAACTTCTGCTTTGGCAAATCTGGACTGTCCCGAGAGCAGGGAAAGGAGAACGCTTCACAAACCGCAGTTAAGTGAATTGTGTCAAAACAGAATTGGCTGAAAATGTCTGGTCAGGATTTGCGAGGTCCAATGTAAAGACTTTAGCCGGGAGAGAGCTTAGTGGCAGATTCTGCAGAAGAAGCAAAGAAAGTCCTCATACACTCACACAGACACACACACACACACACACACACACAGTACAAAAGTAGTTTCACTGGCTGCCAGATAAGCTAAAGTAATAACAGTGCCATCTCAGCTAATTTTAGCTCTGTATTGAATGTGCCGCGACTGGTATTCATGGCAACATTTCTGGCTGAGCTTAGCTGTATGTTTGGTCTCTCTGTATTGCCTGTCTCACTCTGTCTTATTTTCTATTCTTGCTCTCAATCTTATTTTTCCCTGTCTCTCTCTCTCTATCTCTCTCTCTGTTTCCATTCATTCTGTTCCTCCTCCCATTCGACTCTCCATCCCTCTCTCCTCTCCATTCACCACTTTGTTTGAAAGCTATCTCGTCCGATTTGTTATGAGGGGGCCACAGCTAATGCCTGACATTTCTAATCTGGGAAACACCAATGCGATCATTTCCACATCGGTTTACTGGAGAATAGTAAAGCCTCTTTACAAAAGTAAATATGGCCTTATACCTGCTGACATTGGTGATTTCCCCCCGCCTGTTCTGTTGTGCAGTTTTGTGCAGCATGAAGCACAGACATAAACCCAGTCTTACATAATGAAGAGTAATGACCACCAAGAATAGAACACTGTTTGCATGCCAGCACCTACAGCTGTACTTGCGTTCTCTCTCCTGACTTGAAGTTTTATAAGAATTTTTAATTATTCAGGAGTGAAGCTGTGGTTGCATGCAAGACGGGGCTGGGCCCCTGAAAAGATCCAGTGATTGGGCTTCCCGACATCGACATCATCTTCTTTCTCTCAGGTGGTGGTGGGTCCTTCACTGATGCTAGCCACATCTTAGCGGGTAACATTACCCCCTATGGCCTGGTTGGGAGCAGCTATCTAACCTGACTAAAAGAAAGTGCGTCATTGCGTTATTATTTGGGTCAAAAGCTCTTGTCAGCCTCCCCTTTTTTATTCTCCTTTCCTTTCTTTTCTAGCTAGTAGGTACCTTAGATCTGTACGTTCTGTACAACCCCCCCCCAATGGCCGGCCCTGGTTGCACGACTGAGACATAGGTATCATAAACAACAATCACTCAAATGCCAGTCTTTACCTGCCTGGCTGCACAAGAGGACTTCATTTAGAAATCCTTCTTGTTCAGTACGGTACAGTCACAAGGTTCAGGAGATCTTCTATGATGGCTTCTACTTGAAACAATAATGTAGGCAATCCCATTACCATCCCCAGTCTTGTGGCTGAGCCTGCCATATTGAGATTGACCACATCAATTTTGAATGGCCTTGGTCCAGCAACAAGGAAGCAGTTGGCTACCCCATGGTACGAACATCAATGGGTTGGCACAAGAACAAATGGACAGAAGCTCATTTCCATGAAACATTACGCATGCAAGTTGACAGCTACTTCAAAGCCGTAGCTGGTACATATTGGTTGCTCGCTGCTTGATACGTGTTCCCAGTCTGCACATCCCCAATACGTCTGGTTTTGTCTACAAATGCACTTTTTTTTTATTTCTTCTTGGTTCATCCAGCTGATTCTGCATAGTGTAAATGAGATGAGTAATCAAGTGAAATCAAGTAGAAAAGGGAGAAATTAACTTTCATAGAAGCATCAAATGCATTCGGGTCACGGGAGGTCGGTATGAGAGTGTATGCTGACTAGTTCATACAACCTTTAAGTTCCCGTGAATACAAATAGATTTGTTTTTGTTTTTTGAGTCTCACTGATTACTGTACAAACACACAACATTTAAAACATAATTTTCCAACATTATTGACTGATTTTGGGTGAAACTGGAATATATTGAGGAAATATTTTTGATTTTTGATTTACAGTGTTTCCTGATGGACAGATATCCTTATTTTATTTTATGCTAGTTAGCTAGTTAGCAGCAAGTGTAGAACTCAGCTCGCCGTACAACTAGTGGTGCTATTAGCTGACTTAGCCAAGCGACTGTATTCCTTGTCGTCAAACTGTCAGTCTCCGAGGCCATGATCAGTCCTGGTCTTGCCGTGTTGAATATCAGAACTCTCAGATGTGTTAATGTGATTTAAATGCTAGCATCCATCCTGAAAATTTGGCAAACTAAACTATAACTAGCTACGATTTAAATCACAAACTCTGTCAAAGAACACAAAAAAAAAAACAATACAAATTTGAGCAGAGGCAAGTCAATGCAACCAACACTATAAATACTACGTTTTTCGGACGTGTGTTACTCTGTCTGTTCATTTGTGTGTGTTTTTCTATGGTTGCTTACCCAAATGAGACTGTGAGCGAGTGTTTGCTTTAAAGCCAGACTGTGTGTGTCGTAAATGTTTGTCCCAGGACACCATGGTGGTGGACCATGCACACATGAAAAGGATGCAGTTAAACCAGCAAAGACTAGAAGTGTGTGAGAGAGAGAGACACGAGGAGACGGGGACAGTGTGAGGCGGGTATTTAATATCAGTTTCAGCGCTCTTACTAAAAACGAGTCAGTCTTCTCAATGATTCTTTATGGATTTGACCTTTAATGGAGAGCCAATTTTAGCTTCCAGATATTGAAACAATCCTCTTCCTCAAATGAACTGAAAAGGAACTGACCTCATCTCAGAGGAGATGGACAGATGGAAAGATTAGAGACAGATTGGAGATCAAGGCCAATATTATTGAGAAAGAATATGAGTTTTATGAGGAAAAAGAGGTGCGGCCCGGAATACAGTGAACGTTCGGCTGACTCAGAGGAGCTACGGTATGTTTATAGTTGTCAGCATTTAGGTCATGCCCTTTTCTGCAGCAACTTAAGTCCCCTTCTGACATGTAGTGTAATCCCTAAATGCTCTGCCCTTAACGTTGTGAGTCATTTTTTCCATAAACATTGTTCTGCTGATTTTCTTACCATGAGTGAATGCAGTTTCTTTGTCATTTAAAGCACATGGTTTTATCACGCAAATCTCCATTTGACATTCCTTCATATAGCCTAGCACTGGAACCAAACTCAATTTGTGATCGTATTGAAGTTTTTAAAGTGGCAGATTAGGCTGAAAACAGATATTTGCAAGCCAAATGAGGCGCGTTGCTCTGATAAAACTGTCTGGAGATAGCTTGGTCTGACGCTGAAATTTGATAACTGCTGTTCCGTCGCGCCAAGGACGAGATAACAAGTGAACAATCTTTCGCCTTGCTCATCATACATAACTTCCCGCGATGCCTCTTCTCACGCGCTGGATGCCAGTCGCGTGAGCGCTACATCTGCAGCGGACGTGTCCTTTGTGAACAGAGTCAACATGGCACTTTGCGAGGAGGCCTGTGTGTGAAAGCTAAAAAAGCCATTACGAAAAAGGGACAGATGAAACCGGCAGTGTTGCACATTTAATGTCTGAAAGCAGCTTTAGAGTCAGTCGTAAGGTGTGTTCCTCAAATAACTTTGATACGGACCCTCTTGAAGGGTTTGACCTCCACTTTAATCACTGAGTCACTCTGCCACCTCTTGATAGGAGAAAGGAGGACAAACTTGAGTGACTTGTAAACTGTTTATAGTGAATAAAAGCATAAAAGGGAAGGAGCCACTTCACAGGCCTCGATATGATGTTCTGCTCGGTGTTTTAACAAAATAACGGTATGGCCGCCTGCCTGGCTGCCTGGCTGGCTGGCAGGACCTCTATTTTGGGAGTGGTGAAAGCCCCCTCTCTCACTCCTGTTGTCGTGTGCTGCGACTCTTCAGTTTGCCCTCTGGTTATGTGCCTCTTGTACTATGCAAGAAGAGCACTTCACACTTGCCCAGTGAAACCAGAGCTCTGCCTTCGGGCTTCAGCCCCATGCCTTGCCATGTCCTCTGGGCTATTTTTACTCCAGCAGTGGCTACCTCTGCCAAACCCATACCACAGCCTACTGGACTGGAGCTGAGGCCGTGTGTGTTGTCTGTGTAAGTGCGTGGACATGTGTGTGTAGGTGTGTGTGTGTGTGAGTGGTAAAGCTGTGAATTTAAAAGGAGTAGTGAGCAGAGTAGAGCTGGACGATGTGGCAAAGTATTACAAATTGATTTGCCAACAACAGAACACAAAAAAAGTAATTATGGTGTTTTGGGTTTGGGACTCTGATCATGGGCTGCAGCTTCCCCAGTTCAAACCTGACTGGGGTCCTTTGTTGCCCTTCCCTCTCCCTCATTTCCTGTCTTCTCTGTCACCCTGTCTCTTCTGTATCATTTTGTGTAATTATGGGTTTCAAAATTTTGGACATTTGGAAGCAAAACAAAAGCTGAATTTTTTCATAGAAATCAAAAAGGTCCAAATTTTATAATTACGGCCCTCGTGGATACTTGACATGGTCATCAAAGTGGAACAAAATGTGAAGTCTGTGAAGATCATTTCTTTTTAATTGCACACTAGTTGTTTGCCACTTTCTACAGTGTAGTTAGGTAGAAACGAACAAAGAAGAAGAACAATTTGTTAACATTTTTCTCTCCTGAAATTATGAGGCAAATAAATAAAAGAATCCAATTATCTACCTAAGGGAGGACAAGAATGATACAGCTAGAATACTGAATAGTGTGATTTCTGTCAGAACATCTGTACGTGTTGCAGTGTTCTCTGTTATCTGAAGTTCTGGAAGATTCAGTACTGAAAATCAATCACATTGACCATATTGACTCGTATCAGTATGACAGCAGGAGCACCTCTAAAGACCAATGGTCATTATTGGTTGACGTTAACCCAATTCAATCAATTATTTGTCCCCAAAGGGCAACACATATCAGGAGATTAAAAAAAAGGGTTCTGATTGCATCATTTCAGTCGAACAACTCTGGTTTGAAGTGTTTATCACAGCAGCAAAACATGGTCAGAGTTTGGCATCAAGGCTCTGACATCATCGCTCCCTGTGGATGTTTATATAGAGTTACTGGGGAGTGATAAGCAAAACATCTCGAAATCCCCCCCAGTAAAGATGGATGTCGGGGTGGTGGTGGGGCTCAGAGACCATGCAGCAACACTGGGGCACGGCAGCAGTGGCACCGACAGATCAGACGGAGAGTTGGGAGGCTTTTGTACTCGGAACTTGGGAAGTTTTTGAGTTTTTGCAGTGAATAGCGACGCCGTGTTTGGTGGATGATTGTTGAGAGTGGGGCATGTCACATGTGTATAGCGGTGCTCGCTCGAGTTGCCTCATTGAACAAGCTCATAGGCGTCGCTCCATTGGATTATGAATGGAATCTAAAATGTTAAGAGCTTTAGAAATTTGGGTGGAGAATTCCCCAAAACAACACTCGTGCCACAAAGTGTCAGTGCACAGCTGTAGGAAATCACATCCCGAATCCCAGTCGGTGCCTGTCCTTGCCAGAATCACACAAATAAATATTATTATTATATAAATATTGTTATGTTTACTGAATTACAAAAATAAACTAATGTTGTTTTTCCATTTTAGTAAAACAGACTTACTGCAGTTTTACTTTTTTGAAGAGGCTAGAGTACCTGATTCATTTGGTTACATTTTCCATGTTACAAAATAGATGTTCTCATAAAGGAGCATGACAAACTCTATACATGGTAGCTGAGGAATCTCAAGGGACTGACTTCTTCACAGCTGAATTTCTGCACCTTTTTAAAGCCATTATTAAGAGCTGCTACAGCTTTCGACTCATCTCTGAACCTGAGGGCTCCATATTCATCTCCCAAATTCCTTTTCTCTCCCTCCTCTGTCCTCTCCTGCTTCTTCTGCCTGACCATTTTATCTAATTCTCTCTCTCTCTCTCTCTCTCTCTCTCTCTCTCTCTCCCTCTCTTGCTCCGCCTCAGTGAAATACATCAAGGAGATGTCGGCCTTCTTTAAAAGCTCGGGGTCCCCCGGGGCCGCTCTCCCCTGGGACTCTCCCCCCTCCACACCTCAGAGGGGCAATGAGCCCTCGCCCGCTGAGCTGAAGGAGCCCCGCAGCATCCCGCTAAAGATGTGCCAGGTATCACGAAAACAGTGCCCTCCAGACACAGAAAACAGGTACCGTATGTTAGAAGTTTTCAGCTTTAAGAAATATTAGATTTTCAGTTGATACATTTTTTAAGGGAAAAAAAAAAAGAATGACAGCTGAACTTGAATAACATGGCGGAGAGAGAAGATTGTTAAAGGACCCTCTTTCATACATATTCCCTTTGTTAATATCTAAAAGTTTCTCTTCACCCTCGAGCTTTTCTCTCTTTCTCTGCCATTTGTCTCTTATTTCTCTAACTGGCCCCCTTTCCCATCTCCTTTTTTGTCCTCCTGCTCGCTTCTTACTCCCCCCCACCCCCTCTCCTCCCTCCTCTCATCTCATCTGCCAGGTATTTCGAGGTGATTTCAGCCAACAGAAAGAACTCTGTGTTCCTGCGAGCAAAAGACCCAGCCATGGCCCAGTCCTGGTACAATGCCATCCAGGCCGGCGCTGCCAACCTTTTACCCCGAGTGAAGGAGGAGATGAAGACCATGCAGCCTGGCATGGAGGTCAAACATCTGGGCTGGATTACAGAGCAGGTATGCAGGAACACAGACGTGCATGGTCCATACTGCAAGACCTGATCCGCAGTGTTCTGTGTTCTGTATGTTTGTTCCTGTTGTTTTAGTGGTTTTCTTTCTCTATATTCAATGCTATTTTGCCCCTTTTCATGTCACTTTGAAGACAAAGTGCATGCAGCAGCAGAGAAATAAAGTACCATACGAGTGAGTGTCAATGATTTCTTAATATCGGCTACAAACACGCTTGTGTGCAGGTGACCCAGGGTCCAGAGAGACCGGTACTGGCCGCGTTGACCGACAGAGACCTGCTCCTGTATCCGTCCTTGCCAGAAAGCAAAGAGAGCCTCAGCAGCCCCACGAAGAGTCACCCACTCATTGCTACCAGGTTCATACACACATGCCTACATATGCACACACATTCACCATCTACAGAAATGAAGCTTTGTATTGGTTCAGACAGGACACGGTAGTCATAGTTTCATAGTTTTCCGAATTATTCACACACTAATCACAACCCGTTCGCGCGACAAGTTGTTCTATTTAAATATATCTCCCTACTCACAGATCCCTGCTACACAAATGCTGCCACACACTGCTGCCAAAAAGCAGAACATTTCTGGAGTTGAAAAGTTTCAAGGAAGATATGTATACAAATCTGTACTGATTCAATCTGTGGGAATTAAGTTTACAGAAGTTTGCACCAAGAGGAGTCTTGAAGTAGTGACTTTGGCAAGTCAGGTTGTCAGGGGAATCCGTTTAGCGCACCTGCATGTTTTAATAAAAATATTGATATATGGCACCAGTGGAGGCGCAATATATCACGGCGTATCAATATTTTGTTCCACGTCTCTGTGGCTCAAAGTCTGAAAATGGTATTCAATGTCTTGCTCTGGGCTCGCTCTTGTATACCCCAGGGTTTTTCTGCATTACGCTCCCGGTTTTGGCTTAGCATGCTGCGTGGCTAATCCAGTGAGAGTGGAGCTATCAGCGCCAGCATAAACATATTTCCATTTGTTGCATTAAACGGTTAAATCTATGACGACTGTGTCCCTGGCTGAACTACATATTAAAACACTTGTGCTCTCTCTGCTTCACTCTCTGTCTTCCCCAAAAGCATTTTCATGTAACCGAACACATACATTTAATAAACTTAATATAATAATGTCCTGAGCAGCCTAGTTTTGAGTTAATGGACCTTTTCCGCTGCTGTTTTTGGCCCAGTCAAAGAGCACATTCTCACTCTTTCCATAACTGGACTGTTGGACTTTCTGCCCATTACGTCACGTTCATTTGGAAAACATTAGTGGAACCAGAACCTATGAGTCATATGTTTTTCCTCCCTTGTTTCTCTGCAGTGCTCTCCACATTTGACTTTTCTCTTCTGTAATTCACAAACATGCATACGCCTTCATTTGCTCTTGTGGCCCACCTCAATCGCCCTCTCTCTCTCATCCACATTCTTCTCGTCTCCCCTGTAGACTGGTCCACTCCGGCCCAGGTAAAAGCTCTCCTCTCCTGGACTCTGACCTCTCGTTTGGCCTGCGCTCTGGCACTAAGCAAGGTGTGGAGACCCATGTGTTCAGAGTGGATTCTGCCAAGGAGCTGTCCACTTGGACTCATCTGCTGGTGGAGGGTTGCCACAATGCTGCTGAGCTCATCAAGGAGGTCACCACGGGTACAGACCCAGAGATTTGTTTCACTCCCAGTTCTGTCTTTTATTTCTTGCTGCTGCACAGTTTCCTCCACCTACAAGGAGAAAACTCAATTTTGAAACGGAACCAAACTATCAGAGGGCACAAGGATTTGGCAAGAACTGATATTTGATTGTCTTTGACTGTTGCTTGTCCTCGCCTAAGCGGAGAATCACACAACCAAGACTCAAGATTTGACTCCCACTGGGGTCACCCTTTGTATAAAATCCAAAACAGAATCAGAAACAAAGGCACTTTATTATGTAAGCATTATTAACTAACTAATAATAAGGTACAGGGCCGATCTTTGTTTCTCTATGAGATCCCTCCAACAGCGATTCAGATGGAGAGCACCTCTTCCACAGCTCCAAACAAAACACTGCTGCCACTCTAAAGTTCATTGACGTGTCTTCCACACTGACTAGTGCAATTAAATCTTAGCGGTTATGTTTCTGGTGCTGTTGAAGATTTGTTTGCAGTAACACGTGCCTATATTTTCAATCCCGATCTGCTGGGAGTCAAAAATACTGATTAATCCAAAGCAAGACGGGGGTTTCTATTCAACAGAGACACAAACATCTCAATATAATAGCATAATAGGAGTCTGTCTCACAAAGCAGGATTAGGAGTTACGGTTAATTGTTTCTTGCACAGTGACGTGGGGACTGCTCTCTTTAGCATAATGTCCTCAATCTCTGGAGATTTCCTCTGGCTGCATGTTTATAAAGGACTTGAACTGGGATTTAGAAAGAAGGCTTTTTGTAATAGAGTTTTATGGAGCGCTTGAGAAGAGACAAAACATTTTTTGTTTCAAGTGCAGCTGTATTTAAGGTGTCTGATGAGTTCATATCTGCAATGAGTAACAGTACAGCTCTTTTTACTGTCACGATCCAGATTCTACATTTTAGTCATCAAAGTTTTCTTGTGGAAACTCACTAATCCTACTTTGTGAGAAGGGCACCAGTTACCAAACAGTGCGGAGTAGTTATGTTATTATATTGCCCTCTGCTGGCAGCATGAAGCAGTGCAACAGACTTTCAGCATAAAAACTAAAATGGTCTATTTTGGTATTCGGGACGAGTGTTCCATTCAACAAGATTTACACCTATTCTCTTTTCTTAACAATAAGCATTATTTGTCCTCGATGAACACGTAGATACAGACAGGAATTCTGGGCTCTGTATCAACACCCAAAACACTCAGCTTACAACCAAATAAAATCCGGATTTATTTAAGAGAAACTTCAGTGGAGCCATGTAAAACTGTTACATTCTCCTCTGTTCCACCTCTGTGTAACCCTTGTTTCGTTTTCTACCCTGGCAGCCTGTAGTTGGAATGGGAAGGAGTGTACCCTGGGAGTTCACATCGATGAAGGGTTCACACTATTCACAGAAGAAATGGGTGTGAGGAAAAGTATTCTGCTTCAGCAGCCCTTCGAGCGCCTTAGAATGTCCTCCGACGACGGAGTTCGCATGATGTTCCTTGACTTTGGAGGCCCGGAGGCTGAGATTGTAAGTTACTGTTTTCCATTGGACTAAACATTTTTTAATAAATCTGACTGTTGTGTTAAATGCATCAAAGTTAGCTTAAATTTGAGTTGTGATTCAAGGAAATGTAATTGAGAACCACACTAAAGTTAAATGTCCATCACAATGCCCAGTACTTTATATGTTTTAAATGATTATACAAACTAGAATGGCACTCAGTAGAGTGCATACCTCTGCAGAGGTCCAACAGTCCCCTTTAATATCCATCAAGCCAATATCTAACTCCTCTAGACCCAGACCCTCTACGGGGTTCATGCCACTTGAAGAACATTTTATAGCCTTTAAAGTTAGATTGATCGATGTCATACACTTTGAGAGCAAATTGAAGAGGCTAGATGTATGAGGACGCTTTTGTTCTCGTAAGCAATTTTCTGTTCCAGTAAACAGTTTAGCTATGAACAGATACAAATGGCCTCTACATGGCAAAAAAGTCACACACACAAAGCCTGGTAAACAAGACAGGGTGTAAAGCTGTTCACACATAGTCACTAAACAACCTTCGTGGCCGTGTGGATTTCACATCCTCAGACTGCGGCAGGACAAATTATACTGTGGCGGGCCACCGTAGTGATGGATGGAAAACAGTGCCATTTAGTAATAAAAGTTATTTTGAGACAATTATCTCAACACAAGGTCCATTCACTTGCCCTGTGGGAGCTTCAAGCCACATTTCCTCAACAGTTTACATCAGCGGATGGAGTTTGCTCGGTTGTCATGGAGATGGCCAAGTCTGAGCCATCTGAGTCAACAAATGAGCCGACGACAGTATACGATAAACATTATGTGCTGATGAAGACCATGACATGCAGCTGAAAGCTTCAGAACAATATAGTATTAACTGCTATTTATCAGAATTGAAAATAATAAATACTCTGACAGCGTACTAATGTTCAAGTGTTCTTTCACTCAGTACAACTTGTTTGATTTGTTTATTTTAGAACACACACAAAGATGATCATTTAGCCCTTTTATTGCCGTCTCATTTCTGAAGATGTAATCACACCACATGCCTTAATGTTGATTATGTAGTGGGATGCAACCATCAGTGTGATGCACAGTGTTACAAAGCTCATATTCCACATTTGCTTCTCTCCCATCAATCTCTTTTTTTTCAGCAACTGGACCTTCACTGTTGTCCCAAGACCATAGTCTTCATCATCCACTCTTTCCTGTCTGCTAAGGTCAAGCGACTTGGCCTTCTGGCATGATAATGGCCAACCAGAAAATCAACAATAGGAATATTCAATAAAACACACAGCCCAGAAGACTCCGAAACACCAGTGGATGTGGCCCAGGAAAAGATACTGACCAACCCCCTTCTTTTCAGCCTTCCTATAGGCCCTTAAAACGGTCATCTCTGGTTAGGTACTTCCTGGTCTTCGTAAGGGAATGAAGAGAAAACAGCAAAATTGATGGACCTTTGTTGAACTTGTAGTTGTAAGGTGAAGAGAGGTTTTTACAGATGGCTTAGCCGCCATTTAAGGGATCTGACATCTGTCAAATCTGTTACAGTAGGTCATGACACTTTATGATGGCAAACTGTGTGAATATGACAGCCTACATCTTAATGTTTCTAAGCTTGAAGTCCCAAACATTTCTTGTTTTTTTCCCCCATTGTTCGGTCTTGTTTTGTTTCATGAGTCACGGCAGGCCTTTGTCACGAGCATCCTTTCATCTTTCAATCTCTGCTTTATGCGCTGTGAGCAGTCATAACAAAAGTTATTTCACAAATGTCCTGATTGATGTTGGACAAACACTTTTTTTTTATGAAGGCAGCTTCAGTGGAGTGACAGAATGACATGACTGATCACTACATGATCAATCGTCTGTACTGAACAATGCACAGAACACAAGTGTAACGATATGCTTTTTTGTGTGGATTCTCAAGTTGCCTTTTCTCTGAAAATTCTTTTGAGAAGCTACATGCCTTTTTTGTTTAAGACAGTGTCCAAATGCCAAATCATATACAGTATATTTTTCCTTAGCGCTGAATACATTTATATTTTATTTTCCGTCTCTCCTTCTCTTTTGAGTGTGCTCATAATCCATGGCCTAACAAAGAGACATCGCTAACAGTAGTTTGTTGTAAAAGGGTTTTTTAAATTGTGTTTTAGCTTAACCGATAAAGTAGATAAAACTTGTAATTTTCACAACAAAAAAAAGAAAATCCTCCCTTGAATCTGGATGGCCTTATTCAGACAGTCTGCAGTTTAATTTAATTTCAGCCCACGTGGAGTACAAAATAAGAGCTCTTGTGTTTTAAGAGTCCTGACAAAGGTTGTCACATAATCAATGACAAACAGTTGGCTGAAAGAGTGCCAGTCTCGGTAAGCTACTTCTACTGTGTGGATAAGCTACAATAAAGGTACAGATTCTAGCTCTTAGATAAACACAGTGCAGTGTTTTTTTGTCTGTACATTATAATTTAATCACAAGAGAGGACAGACATCAGGGTGCTTCATCAGAAAGCACACATGGTCTATTGTGTACACATTTTAACCAACATTTAAAGATAAACTTACCAGATAAAAGATGTTGAGTCGTTTACATCATAAAGTGTTTTGATTGTCTTTTTTTTCTTCTTTATTATTTGTCAGCTGAACATCCACAACTTCTCTCTGTGTCCAACACTAAACAGACTTGTATTAATATATATTTCAGACCTAAACCTTGTTTGCTTTCAAGAATAAAATGTATTGTATATTCTTATTTAAACAAAGGTGTGCCTTGCAGGGTTGTTTGTATATAAACATGTAATAAACTTTGTTAACTTTTATTGGTTGCTTTGCCCGTGCTTTATTGACACCACATGAATGTGACTCTTGATTCTTTTACTTATTTAATTTGCTTCACATATTCACTAAAACATTTTGCAGCTTAGTTTAAATATTAAAGCAATGTGTTACTGCAAAATAACAGCTTCAAAATCATTTTGATGGTACAGCGTTTGGTAACAGGGTGAATGGTGTCTCAGCCACTCCATGTTCCATCACCCTCCTTGTTTCTGCACTATGTAACTTCAGCGAGAGGGCAGGATCACAGCGCTACATACTCATACACATACATCAACATGCAGCTTTCCAAGACTACGTTGTCAGGACGTAATTACTTTTGTTTGTAGTTGTAGTGCCTGCATTACGTCTGATGGATTGTTACAGACCTGGGATGGTGTTCCATTCAGGAACTCTGGGGGGCGCAAGATCGCACAAAATGCCAATTTTTTACATAATGCTACTTTAAATATTGACCTGAAAAATCACATTTGATTTAGACCCATTGTATAAATATATTTATGAAAGCATGATGTGTAATGTGACCTCCCTGCATCTTTTCCCTCTTTGTTTTGGTTTTCCAGCCAGACATTTTCATGCTTTGGTCCATTTGTTTATGCTCTCACAGAAGTGAGTGCTGGATATGTAAGGCATCTTTTCGCTCGCATTTTTATTTACTGCTCATTGTTATCTGTAGGGGTGGGGAGAGAAACTCCAAATTTGGTCATAGAAAAGGGAAAAAGGGATGGACACCTATCAGTCGAGCCCCACACATTAATTGGATGGTTTTTAAAAATGGAAACCAAGAAATGCCATTGCAGTGAAATGAGCTGTTGTGACATTGACCACTTCTGAAAGCAAGCAGAGATTGATGGTTCTGATTTTAAATATCTATCTTTGTGGAGTCATAACATTAGTTGATTGTTAGAAAATGGATTCAATAAATGGACAAAAGATGCAATTCTATCTATCTATCTATCTATCTATCTATCTATCTATCTATCTATCTATCTATCTATCTGTCTATCTGTCTGTCTGTCTGTGTCTGTCTGTCTACACTTCAGGATTCAAGCACTTCTTTCGAGTTAGTCATAATGCACTTCTCATATCCAGCTGCAAGTTTTAATGTCATATCTCACGCTCTTTAACGAGCCGCTCCGCCGAAACAGCAGATCAGGCCTCCATGCTGTCTTTATTTAACAGTCCCAGTTGGTGGTCTGACAGTTTTATGAAGTCCGGGCAGTTCTGAAGAATGGGCCGAGCTAAGATGATGATGATGAGATGCTTAAGTCAGCGGGGTGTGTGATGGAGACAGTTAGGCCTGCTGCTCGCCATTGTAAAAGGAGCACACGCGCAAACAGTCCCCCTCTTATATGCTTTTACTGCCATGAGGCAGTGTTATCAGTGAGGCGCAGATGCTGCCTGTTACTGTGTAAAGTGTGAGTGTGTGTGTGTGTGTGTGTGTGCATGCTTTTTAAACACACGTGTATTTGCATGTGTGCGTCTGAACAACAGATGGAAGCTGGAGAGCCGAGTAATAACAAACTGTGAGTTGTGTATCGGCCTATCAAATCAGAATGGAGTGTTCACATTTGATCATATCTTCTCTCTCCCCCCCCTCCCCTCCCTCCCCTCTTTCAGCTCTCGCTCCCTCTTGTTGAGAGCGTTACCATGGCAACGGCGGCGAGCTCTCAGATTGGCTGCGTCCCCCCCTCTTCTTCCCTTTTCGCCGCTGAAATTGCCAATCAGCCTCTCAGATCCGCTGGAGAGGGAGGAGGAGATTGTGTGAATATATTTTGATTAACAAAAATGGAAGGGCACTTAGGAGGGAGAGGAAGTGGGGTGGGGGTGGTGGTGGGGGAGGGAATTGGCAGAAAATATGATGTTCATGAGTGAAGGGGCTGAGAGAAAATGTTGCACCTGATAGAATACATTCTGCAGCCCCTTCTTTTGTGTCGCAGGCTGGGAGAGCAAACATTATTGCGTTCAAAGAGAAGGAATATTGACTCTAAATAAGAAAAGGCCGGGTGACATTTTGCCAATCACGCTTTTAAGGTCTTTATTTGAATTTTTTTTCCACAATAACCAGACATATTGAATGAATTTAGACATGAACAGAGAGCGGAGATGAGACGAGTGGCGGCCAATCAAGGCATGCACTTTCCTTTTTCTCCCGGACGACGCTGGCATTCTTTTGTGTTTTAGCCCAAATTTTACCTGACACTATTTCTGTCAAATCAATTTTTTACAGCACGATAACATTTCAGACATTACAGTTCCCCCCTTTAAGGTTTCTTTAATTTTTACACTATGATATGATTGGAAACCTATTGTTCTCCTGAAGACACACATGCAGAAAATGCACTTGTGCTAATGCATGATAGGGCTGTAAATGGGCTTGAACGCCGAAACACTCATAGGATCCAGGTGTCTGTAGTGGAGTCCATCAGATAGGCTATTCAAAACGTCCTCGAACGCTACAAGAGGTAAGCAGACAAGTACCTCGGAGCGTTCTAGTTTTCGAGTCACAAGAAGTCAGTTCATCGTGTTGTGTGTTTTTGCTGCACTGGAAACGAATAAACCTGATCTGAACGTTCATTTATTTTATTCTATTTTGAAAGCTCCTGCACGTGGTTCAGAAAATGTTCCCATGTGACTTCGCTCTGGCTTCCTCTCTCTCTCCGTCCTCCATGCTGTAGACTTTCTCAACTCCGGCCTAATGACAGGTTTTATGTCCTGCGCGCTTTATGGCTTCGGTAAAAATAGTCATATGTGAGATTCAGCAGTCACTAAAGTTTAACTGATTAAAATCTATGGCATTTTTACTACCTCTCTTTTCATTATAATCATTTGTATTGTGTCAAATTCTTTGTTAAGCTAATAAATTAGACCACGATGAATCATTTTGTTTTAATGGAAAGCGATCACGGAGGATATGTCATTTTTAAATGGCAAAATTAAAACGTCCTCTTGAATAACTGCAGGGGAAACACTCTGAGGTGGCGCAGGCCCAGAATGTTCATTTGGCATCATTTTTTTGCGTTTTTATTACTTCATTCGAGCTTTATCACTTCTGGAAAATGACCAAAAACCTGCTGCTAAAAGTGTTGATCAAAAATCACTATACAAGCTGCTCTCTTATTGTGGGTTACTGTCTCCACCGCGTCCTTTGTAAAGCCGTCATCACAATCATCAATATAATCACTATTATCATCAGTTCAGTCATCAGCGTCATTATGAACGCCTGTCACAGGGTCTGACTGAATCATCACACTGTGTACAGATCAGCAGCTTCGCTTGGCATCACCGTCACAAGAGTGAGTGTGGCTGTGGATGCAAATGTTCTTAAAACTCAAAAAGACCTTATAAAATACGCATTTCTACTAATTAAACTCAGAAACTGTATTTAGTAGTTACAACTAGTTACACTTGCAATCCAGTAGTATAAAATGTGATACCCTTTAACACAAGTAGAGGACGTTTTGTACTGCATGGTCATCCTTAGGTCCTTCTACTTCTGCAGAGATTTCATTGCACGACTTCAACTTGTAACGGAGTCTTTTGTACAGTGCTCTTCAGTGTTAGTGTCGTGTTACTGTAATTTGTAACTTCACACAATACTTACATATCAATACACATCGACATTTTTGACATTGTTACTTTCTTCAGGTCATATTATGCTTTTTGGGGTTTTTTTGCCTTTTCTTTATTGTGTTATGAAGTATTTTTGTGCATGTAAAAGGTCTGCAAAGTGATAAAACCCAAAGTCCACGGCAAAGGGAGTTACACTCTCCCAAAGCAAACGCTGCTCCTGCACTGCCTGAAACGCCTGGTTTGGAGTCGAGCCTTTACAACCGTAACTTATGTAACAGCCGTTATATAAATATATATTTAAATATATACACTCCAGTCAGTCAGCAGACGTACAGTTGCTACTGCTGTAGCGCCGTTATTTTAGATCACACTACCTTGCTCGGCATGACCCGCCCTACTCTGCCTCTGATTGGCTACATAACCGCCCGTTCTCTCAGAGGATTGAACAGAGGCGAGACGTCTTACTCACCATATGAGCCAAATAAAGTGTGTTTTGAAAATTAAAGTATATAAACCTATTTTGCCAGAATCCCCAAATGAAAGTATGGACTTCAAAATGAGTATAATATATGACCTCTTTAATATAAGACAGACAGATAAATGCAGAGGAATAAAAACACAGAAGAGCATACAGAAAAAAACTAAACATACAGCACGCTTTGCAGTCCATAGAAACTCGACAGTCATCTACACATCAACAGTCACAGTTCAGGATTTCACCACATCGACTCCACACGGGATTTAACTAAGTCCAGCTCTTTCCTCGCAGAACCAATCAGCTGTAAAAAGAGGAAGCACAATGTTTAGTAGGTAAACCACGAGGGGCTTTCTATGTCACAACAGAGTGAGGTGCTGTCTTGGCAGATCACCTAACTCATGTATGGACCAAAATGCTTAGAGTATGCAACCGTGTCCCTTTTCACACACAGGAAGTTCCTATAGAAAGACTGTATATCTGGTGCACGTGCAGCAGCAGGTTTACGGTGGAGCCCTGGCAACATCACATCCTGGAGTGTGTGTCAGAGCAGACAGATGGCAGTAGAGCACCGAGGGAGGAGAGAAACGTGCTGGTCCGACAGCTTTAATGTGCCATCAGGGACAGTAGGGGTCTCTCTCTCTCCATACAGAAGAATCAGAGAGAGAGAGAGAGAGAGAGAGAGAGAGAGAGAGAGAGAGAGAGAGAGAGAGAGAGAGAGAGCATTTAAGCTTTGATTGGTCCTGACCTAATTCAGAACAGGACATCCCACAATATTCAATACTCTATTTCTTGTTTTCTCTCTCCCTCTCTCTCTCTCTCTCTACCCTATCTCTTTTTCTCGCCCTCCTAACACAAAAGGACTGGAGAGAGAGAGAGAGAGAGAGAGAGGAAAGAGGGCAAGAGATTAATACTAAGGCTCGAGCTGAGCAATTCATATTCCAATTGGAAGAGCATGTTATCTATTTTCTCACACTCATTCATTGTGCTCCCCTTTCCTGAGAGGCCTTTCGGATCAAAGCAACAGGAATCAAACAGGACTTTCAAGGAACCCGAGCGACGGCGACAACATTTTTTAGTCTGCGCCAGAACCTTTCAACCTTGCTCAGACTCCCAAAGGAAACAACTGCACAATCACTTTCACATCAACTCCTCAATAACCACGTCAAATATGTACAGAGGGATAGCGCGGGGGCTAAAGCTGAAATCCTGTGTCATTGGAAAGTCATTCATCCAAGCTTAATCAATCTAGGTTGTTTGATTCAATTCAAACTGCCTCGCAGGCAGAAGAGGGTGGAGGGGGGGGTGAAGAGAAAAGGCGAGAAAATGAGAGTCGAGCTGAGCTGACTCTTTCTAACTTTGACTTTCTCTCCATCTTCCCCTTCATTTCTGTCTCTCTTTCTATCGTTCTCTCATCCTCCTCCTCCTAGAGGCAGGAATTATAGGTACTCATTTCATGCTAAGGCATGGCTGCTTGGATTTTTTTCCCCCCTTTTTTCAGACGCCAGTTTTTTTTCTTCTTCTTTTTTTTAATATTGTTATTACTACTGTATGTCTTAAAGACCAGGTTAGGGTTATTAAATATGCCAAAGCGAATTGTATTTTCGCTCAAGTAAGCTCCTTGGAAATATTCCATCAGGGCACCCTTTTATTCTTTCCAAATGTAGTTATGAATTTTAAAGTAGACTTGTATTACTGGAGGAGAGAGGTGTGTGATCAGAATACTGAGCAAAGCCCAGATTGGAATTCCTTGTTCTTGGAGCACTGAAAGGGAGAGTGTTGCTGTCAACAGGAGAGGTATAAGAAAAGAAAAGAAGAAAGGAAAAGAGAGAGAGAGAGAGAGAGAGAGAGAGAGAGAGAGAGAGAGAGAGAGAGAGAGAGAGAGAGAATGGGGGTTAATATTGGTGGCGGTTGATGACAAGTGCACTTAAGTTGTTTTTTTTTTTTCTTTATTTGAGGGAATAGTAAATTGGCTACATCGCTTCCAGAAAAAGGTGTTACATCAAAACACAGAATGAGTGCATAATACAATAGCGTATCAGGGAATTACAATGGAAATGTTTCAATTGTCAAACAAAGCTGCACATTTGCATTGCCTCCCATGCTTTTCCGGGGTTAAAATGCTTTTTTTTTTCCCAACACCATCATATAGACATTCACGTCCAACACCACCACCCCCCTTCCCTCCCCTCCACCCTGTTCTGCCTTCATTTTTTGGTATTCATGAGCATATGCTCCTGTGTGAAGTCCCCTGTCAATAAATATGCACAGTCTTAATTGTTCCCATCGTAATTAGACTACAGTTCTGTTCTTTTTGGCTCAGGTGTATGTTAAAGCTGCTTTCTTTTGTTTGTGGCTTGGCACCTCTGATGATTTCCATGACAATCATTTGAGTGAGCGAGGAAGCGAGAAAAGAGGAGACAGAGGGAGAGAGAGAGAGGGACAGAGAGAGATGGAGAGAGAGAGAGAGAGAGAGAGAGAGAGGAGGTGAGAAACAGTTGCTGGAATAAAGCCCCATCTCAATCTGAATAGCTTATTAATAGAGCTGGTCCCAGGCAAACAGATGGCAGCTGCCAAAAACAAACACAGAAATCACAGAAATGAAAAACCCTAATTCAATTAGGTGGGAAGCATTCCTCACTGCAGCAGTTATTGAGCAGTTTCCATTAATTTGATAATCCGTTTCTTTAAAAGAAAAGACGTATTAAAACGGGCCTTCTCCAGAATGTTCTCCTGTGTTTATTATCTGAGGCTTGACAAGCTGGAGAAAGACGAGGCCCCCGAGCCGAGCGTATGTGGGTGTGAGAAGAAAACAGGATTTCAGTCATTACTGGCTCACGGTTAACAAATGCAATTAAAGTTACGAATGAGTGATTAAATCGCAGCGTTAATGCGATGAATTAATGGCTCGGATTAAAGGGGGTCCGATAGATCAATAAGACTGGTTCTGGGCTGGTCGCATATTAGCTTATTACCACCTATATCACCATCCATGAGATAGATTGTGATGAAGTACTTTATTCATGGAAAACACTGTGGGGGGGGTGTTGGCTCAGGCCTGTGAGAGCTGACCAATCAGAGCAGACTGGGCTTTTCAGAAGGGCCTTAAAGAGACAGCGCTCAGAGAGAGGGTGAATAGAGGTGCTCCAGTAAATGAGCATCATATTAGACCTTGCCTAAATGCTTTTTCCACATTAGAGTTTCCTCATAGTCTTTGTACTCAGCAGACAGGAAACCGAAGAAAAACTGCAGAACACACACCTTTTAGCTGTTGTGGCTCTGGAGATGGCAGTGTTGGTTTGGCAGTCTACTGGGATATCTCAAAAAACCTACCGGATGCAGCTCAGTCTCGCACCGAAGTGTGTAATAGACCCGACAAACCCAGGAGGCCGGAGTGTGAGTGTGGCAGTTTGTCTCGCATGGGCTGGAAACAAACTTCGCACCACCTGTAGGGGGTGTTATTGACAGGAGCAAAGGATGAATCTAGTATAAATAGCCAGAAAGTCAATGTGAAGAGTCCTGTGTGAAGCCGATAGTCAATGGTGACTGTTTCAAGGAGGTGGTTAATTTAGGCCAACCCCAGATCTTTTCCCTTATCTAAACCAAGAAGTTTAGGCGCCTTTTATTTTGAAAATGTAACCGGATGTTGTTCGGATATGCAAGGCCAAGCACAACAGTGACGCTGTACTTTTTGTTTGGTGAAGTGTTGCTATGCTGACATGTTAAACTTAGTCAGCGGACATTATATTTGCTTGACATCAGCGTATTAGCAAACTGATGTCATTTCCATTTTGCCCACAGCTCCACCATGCCTCACCACAGCCAAAGAGCTAGCATGGACTCTTACTCTCGCTTTGATACGGGCACGTTTTTAACATTTAGCACATTGTCAAGTTTCAAATCTCATGCTGGATTCCTGAATCATTGGTTTAATTGTATGAAGATTGTGCTGTTATCACAAAAGCTCCAGAAGAGCTAATCCTCTCCTCGAGCTTATCTTCCTCTTGATCAAATACTTCGTGCAGTTTCCAAGGTCAAGAATAAACTTTGGACTCTACACAGACATAGACAGAGTAACCCTGAAGTGCTTGAAAAATATGGAAACTTGAACATCTGCAAACTCAATATGGTCATGATAATCATCTGAGGTATCGAAAGCTCCAGAAGTGCGAAGGTGAGATCACGATGCCAAACATTGTTATGAATAAAGTAGTCATAGCTGGTAGATTTTGGATTTCCTCTCCTGGCAAAAACCTAACTCCTGCCCAGATTACAATCAACGGCGACACTGTTTTTCCATAGAAGGGAGCGTTACCTCACCGTACTGCACTGAACTCAAAGGGAGGTGGCTAGTAGGGATGGTGGACCTACAATAATGACTTCTACACTTCGGGTCGACATCCTGCCACATATGGTTGGATTTAAGAAATGAAAGCACTTAAAACCAAGGGAAAATTGTGGTTTTGATTAAAATATAACAGAGTGCTTTAAATGCTTTAAATCAATTTGAACTATTTTAGCATTTAACCAAGACCATAATCTCCCCAAACCTTTACCAAGTGATTTTAATGCCTGAAGATAACCACGATAAACTTTCAGTATACAGTATATTGCAAGGGAAGATAGTTAGAAAAGCAAATTAAATATTAGCACTCGGTGTGAAGCATTTGGGACTTGCAACATGTGTTCACTCAGACTTTTTCTTTAGTTAGTTATTTTTGGTTAGGTTGCAATGTTCAAGCCCCGAAAGTTCTGCAGAATATACCTGCAGTATTTCTCTTGGATACAAGAAAAGACTGAAGTCTTCTGAGCTCCTGACCTGTCTCACTCTCAGGTGGAGAGCTACATCTTAAACAGCTGCTGCATCTCCAGGGTCTGCTTTGAAAAAAAAGTTATTCTGGTACAACTTTTGCCTACTGTACTGACAAGATTTAAAAGACGGGTGGCTAACTCTGAGAGAGAAGTTAAATGCTTTTAACTGAGAACACATATTTATCTGTAAAACCCACGCGTTGTCACCATGTGGCCTTCATCAGGGTCTGTGCGCCAGCACCTGGAACTCCCTGCGAATGATTTAGCCCAGGATGATCCTTTGAATTGAATCCCGAGTTAGAATTCCATCCACATGTTTTCACCTGCTCCAAGCCTTTTAAGTCAATTTCTTTAAAAACGACGAGAGACTGATTGAAAACACTTTGGAGTGACAGAAAGTATCATTACTTGGAAGAGAAACAGAAAGAGAGCAAACTCAAGGAAAAAAAGAAGGAGAGGATTTTGGCGTATTTGATTCTAATGAATGCAGATGCAACTGACAAAAATAAACGTCCCCTGGGAAGAAGGAAAAAGTTTGTCTTACAGACACAAATAGAGAGGGAAGGGACTTAAAGATGGAATGATATATTGGATTTGAAATATGATGAAAATTGAAGACAAACAGCAAAGCATTCTCCGTTCTGCCGGTACACATACACTGTAATTGGTAAAAGAGGAAAAGATACTTAAGCATGTGTCAGACACAATGGAGCGCAAATCAGTCCGTCCTCAGCCAACCTGACTTTGAGTTAGCACTCATTTTAACAACTCAAAGTTTTACATAAAAAAATGCACTGTCGAAAAGAAAGATACAGAATTAAATCAGAAGTCTTGGCCTGTCGCCAGGTGTAGTTCAAGTATGTGGTGTGATCATCTTAGGAAGCATTAGCTACAAAACAACAATTAGAATTTACATTTAAGTTTATGTTGGAATACAAGTGCAAGTGAAACCGTAACCCCGACTGTATCAAGTGAGGAAAACATAACCCAACAAGCGATAAACATTTCTTTGTGCTGAAGTAACAACGATTAGCTTGAGAGATTATTTTGGTTTAAAGATTCTTTTTTTTTAGTTAAAAAATTTAGCAAAAAAATTATCCATGGTTTGTTTATCGATGTGCACCCCAATTTTCTGCTCGCTGTCGCCCCACCACATGCAACTGGTGCCCTTTTATTTTTTTTTCACCCCTGGCCCTCAGGCAGCCTCAGTACGCCACTGTCTGTTAAAGCTAATTTGCTGCACCAGAGGTCATTGTAGTTGTAGTCTATCAGTGCGTTAGGGAAGAGGCTCATCTAGTAATTTAACCTTTGGGGAACAGGCAGAACAACAAATAGCTTCTCATTGTGTTTATATTCTTATAACTGTTCCCTAAATGTTTTGTGTTTGAGAATTATTGGAGTAAATCGAGATACACTGTCTCAAAGGGGTGTCACAGCAGTGATACAGCAGGGAGTAGGTCAGTGAAATGTATTGTGATGTTACATTTACTGTATATTGGCAAAACCTGTTCCACAGCTTGGTTGCTATGGTGCTGATTTTAAGAACGTGGACCTTTTTTTTCACCAACCAAATGCTGGGACTGTCTATTATACAACAAGCCAACATGTTGCAGTACATTCGATTGAATCCTTTCCCAATCTCATCTTCGGGCCTGTTTGAATAGTGTTACATGCCATGTGCATGACAGAGCTGAATACCTTACTTCCTGAGTAACTATATTGTATTTTCATAAAGAGCCTTTAATCCCAAACATCTGGACCAGAACCTTATTACACCAACACAACCATTTTTTCTCTAACACTCTCTCCAACATGCAATTATTGGAGGATAAGGTGCAGCATGTGTGGGCGATATTGCTCAAATAGAGCAGCTGCAGTGTTTAACAAACATCTGAAATGACTGCATATGGCTTTTCCCGTTTTTTTTTTTTGTTGGTTTTTTTTTTGTGTGTGTGTGTGGCTCCAGTGCTGAGCGATACGGGGCATGAAGAAACCCGACTTTCGCACAAGACTGCAGGGGTGATGAGAAAATAGTTATGTGTGTGGTTCTCAATCTGACTCATCTCCACTTCAAGTCAAGACTTAAGAACTGCTGAGATGGAGGAATGTGAGGCACTACTATTTTACCTCTCAGTCAGTGAGCTCGGTGGTTTTCTCTGCAGGGATGTGGGCTCCTGCCCCGTTACTGCCCACAGCTAAATGAGAGAGAGACAAAGAGAGACTTTACTTCTTATCTTCCGGGCCACCGTTTGCTTAATGTTCTCTCGCAAACCGCAATTTGCACGTGTCCATGAAGATCAAAAGTGCAATATCAGCCTGTTCTCATCACTTTCTTTTCCTGTTGAGGCAAAAATAATCTGATGTACACACACACAACCTCTGAAATATCACATTGAAAGAAAAATGTACATGCATTCATTGTGATGCACAATGTCGTATATCATAACTGACTCTAGGTGTAAAATTCTCTCAAAGAGAGCTCAAAAAGAAAACAATGATACATAGTTTGCATTGTATTTAATATTTCTTTGTTTAATGTTATTCTCAATAAATATGGTATGGTAATAAGGTGAGTACATGTTGTAAATGACCAGCCATGCCTTGAAATCTGTTTCTATGTTAACTCAAATGCCTGTCCAGTGTCTACTCGCCTTTTGGCTCTGTTTTTGGTTTCAACCAACGCATGCAGGAAATATCCGCAGGATAATTCTCCTCTATGTTTAACAGCTAGTCGTTAACTGTATCTGTCAGCTATTTTGTGCTAAACAGTTGCTTCCTGCTGGAAAGCTATGAGAGCTGTCACAGCCCTTTGAACTGCATTACTATGAAACCCACTGTTTTTTCTTGACCCGCCCTACTTCGCCTCTGATGGGTTGCCTTTGTTGGTTGTGTTGGTTGACTCAAACTCTTAATTCACACAGCTCCTCTAGTTATGTCTGTGTTTTTCTTGCAGTTTTGATACGGCAGTTTATGAGCTGTAGTTTCCCCGGTAAACATACCGACCTCTTCACCCTCTGGTACGGTCTGCTGCTGCTCCTCCTGCTGTCACTCTTCAAACTTTTGATGAGCTTTTGTGCTGTTGTGGTGTGATTAAACAGTAAATAAATCATGGCCCACTGACCTCCCTCCCTCTCTCTTGTTGTCTAATGGGCTACCAGGGCCACAAGTGTCTAAAACAGGTCTGCTTTTTGTTTTTGTTTTTGTTTTTTCTGTGAGGAAGGCGCCTATCAGTTAAACTTCACTTTGCGTTTCTTGGCTTCTCCTGCTGAAAAACATCATGGATGTATTTAGCACGCAGTACCAGGACCACAACGCCGTCAAGGCTTTTGTCACACCGAAGCAAGCCAATCAGAGGCAAGCCAATCAGAGGCAGTGCAGCGTGGGTCTTGCAAGAAAACAAGTGGGATCCATAAAAATGCCTCCACAACAGGATAGTTGTGACCAGAACATCAAAAGAATATGCTAAAAAAAAAGCCATCAAGCTCAGGAGAGCTGAGAAGAACTGAGACAGGTGATAATACTCACGCTTCAAAAACAGGTGATGACATTTTTTAATGCAGCAAAATTGATTATAGCAACTTTAAGGTTAAGGAACCAATACTTGGTGAGGAAAAGACCATAGAAATGGTTAAATACGAGAATTTGCAATTATCTTTAATGTGCAATGATTAAAAGTATCAACTGAGAAAATGAATATTGGCCTCCAAAAAGTGATTAGAAATAGACAAATAACTGATTCATAGATTCTGTTAGAACTGTCCAGAAAAGGACCAAACCGCTTTGCTCTGTGCACCACGTGTCAGCGTGTCTGAATGGAACATTTTTTTCTTTGAATCAGCCACTTCTATGAAAGTAGTTGTGTTCAAAATGGACATGAGATGTCGTAGATAATTTTCTAATGATCCTGCAGTGTGTGAGGAGGCAAAGTAACCAAATTGATATTGAGACATTCAAATTGGGTCTCCTCCAGTCATAGAGAGAAATTCTTCATCACCTGATGTTTCATTATGAGTCTGAGGGGAATTTCTGGAGGTTGAAAAATTGCACCTCTGGTTCTTTAAAAGATAATGCAACCACTTTAAACATTTAAAGACATGTAATGCAAAAGAACACAGGAAATGGACTAAATTTGACAACCCGCAGGCAGTACTTAATGGTTGTCGGAGCTGACATAGCATATGCACAGGATTACATAAAAGTATGCAGGTGTGAAACCACAAGTGTGCTTTGTGCCTCACGTGTTAGGTCCAGTGTGTTTAATGCCCCTCGCCTTGTTCCACTTCAGTTTTTTGTACATCTTTAAGTATCTTGTATACAAAACATGATTGCTATGAATTTATTAATAACTTGTAACTTTTTTCTAAGTTGCTAAATATGCCAAATTTAAAGTACTCCAGAGCAAATTCAATCAAAATCAATTTGAATCACAACACTTTGTGTGGACTCGTTGTTCGCAGCGTTTGCAGGCAATATTGTGTTTTGTTATGCATTAATTCAATTTGTGCAGTACAGTCAGCATAAAGAGAAACCTTAACTGATTCTGTACACAAAGCGAAACCCATTTCTTGTTAAAACCACCCACATTTCCTGCTGCTTGTTGCTCCACCGCAGCACCAAAGCTGCAACTGAAACGTTCTGTCTGTGCGCTACGGCAGCTTGGTCTGTGAGAAGCTCGGTGCGTTTGGTTCCCTCTGCGTTCACGACCCTTCGGTTCACCCATAGCACTGACCTCCTCGCCTGCATCCGTTTAAACTCAAAGGACAGTGAAGCACCAGCTAGCTAGTTTCATGTGGCCAGATTAACCGTATCCATATTCATGCTTGGGTGAAAGTTGGTGATGGTGCGTTGCTCCGTCACAACAGCAAGCCACAAAAGTACATTTTAAAGAAAATAAAACGTTTTTTTTTCATGGGGTGGATCTTGCAAGCCTGTCAGTGATGGGAATTTTGCACTGCACGAATCCACAAATGAACACTCACACAAGCTGAGGTTGACCTCATATTCACCAACAACAACATGCTCAGCCTGCTGTACATGCATGGTTATATTTCCAAAATCAGTTTCATAAATAACTGTACAAATGAATGATCTAGCAGCCACATACACATTTCCAACACCGAAAAAACATTTAGCAGAACTTGATTTGTTTAACTGAGTAGCTGAATCTGACGTGGCCCCTAAATATTTAATTATTTCATTATTAATCAAACCTTGTTTTCACTTATAATGTGTAGCCTGAAGACTGTGTGGACTCAGAAGGTGAATTATCCTTTAAATTTCATTTTGATTTAATACAGGCGAGTTTAAAGGAGACATAATATGCTCATTTTCAGGTTCATAATTTTATTATGGGTTACTACTTGAACAGGTTTACGTGCACACCTCAGTTTTCTCATACTTTCCAGTGCTGCAGCGCTGCATCCCCCCTCTGTCTGAAACGCTCCAGTCTCCTCTGATTGGTCAGCTCACACACGCCTGACCCAGCATTGCTAACAACAACAGAGCAGCTGTGCTAAATCAGTTCTTGGGTGCCAAACTAGCCGCCTGGCATAAATTATGTAGACGTGTGACGTAGTGCGATGTCACAAAGTCACGGAATTAAAGGCGGGACTACTGGCGAGGCGTTTCAAGGGCAGTGTTTTCTGTGGGAGAGAGGAGCTTCTGTCGGCGTGGACTTTGAATGTTTTGACTTTCAAGATCTTTTACATGCACAAGGAACATATTTAAAACGCTGAAGGAAAGGAAATAAATGAAAAAGCATAAAAGGTCTTTAACAGAGCTAGCTGGGCTAATGAATCAGCCTGGATCTATCCCAAAACCATGAGATATATCAGAATATCACAGTTAAAAACTCTTTCATTGAAATGATTGCACTTTTGACCCAGCCTTTTTGGATCACTCTCATTCTGCTCTCTCCTAGATGGATACCACCACTGACCTCGTCTTTGTCACCCAGCCTGCCATCACTGATGTCATCCATTTTGCCGCTGCAGTGGTCTTTTTCAAAATCTATGGAAACCAACGAGACCGCCGCATTCACCTCTTCTCAGTGGCACCCTCCACCATAAATTGTGGCTTTTCATTCTCCGTCGGCCTCATGACTTTGACTCCGAGACGAGGGATGGGATTAAGGGCGCTGACACAAGTGTCAAATTGATACTGTCTTCTTGCAGTATTTACTACAGTGCAGGACGTTGACTGCCGGCAAATGTGTGGATGCAGGCAGAGGGAATATGCAGTGAAAAGGGAAAATCTCTGAAATAAGACGGAAGGAACGGAATATTGTTTTCATGCATGCATGAGAGGAGAGGCGACACCCAAACACACACAGAAAAGGCAGATATTCATGGGGAAAAAAAAAAAACACTACTGCATGTACACAAAAGGCAAAGAGACGGGGGCTGTGTGGCTGCACCCCGAAAACCTCTTTTATCTGCCGCTGCATTAAGAATGTATGACTGTGATTTTCATATAATGTGTGTCATATCACAAAGTGGCAGGTTTTCCAATTGTCCAATAATGATCTATTTGGCAATTCAATAGCACTGAGGAGGAGACGGCAGGCAGACGTAAAATGAATTAAACATTGAATGGAGGGATCGTGACAGTTCCATTTCAATCTCTCCTCTCCTCTCTCAGAAAGTCTCTGAGAAGACTTGTGTGCAATTGGGGTAAAATCAGTACTTGGACGGTTGCCTGAGTTTGTGTGCACATTGCATTTCTCTGTTCTCTTTATCTCACACTAGACGCCTACGATGCACCACTTTCACAAGCAAAGCAAACGTCTCCTCGCATCTGCTCTCTTGTTTGTTAAGATAGTTTACTGGCAATATCCACGCTGGCTGGTGTACACTGCATCCATAGCTAATTAGCTAATGCCATTGGAGCCCTGGGCTAAATATAAATATGGGATACAAATGTGACCTTCTTCGGGGCAAACACACTGTAAGGTACAGTAAGATGTGGGCGTGGGTGGATCTTTTAAAACAACGATTATCATGTTCTTAGGAGGAAAAAAAAGGAAAGAAGAGGAAGGTGTGATCGTCTCATTAGAGAAGGGGACAAGAAAGAGACAAAAAGTAAAAATTAACAGGCGTCAGGCGGGATCACTTTTAAACTTTTTTTTTTATTATGCAGGTTTGAAATAAAAGAAGCGTTGTGACACAAACAGATGCTGCTGGCAAGGAAAAGAGGAGCAGCATCCAAAATGTAAAAAATAAAGAAAAAAAAAGTCATCGTTGTGGTCTTCATCATGTTTATCAAACCAGAAGGGGGGGAAATAAAAACAGTAAAATAAGAATAAAAATACACCTCCATTGTAAGAAGCAAAGAGTGATCTAATTTCTCTCATAAATAAGAAAACCTGTCAAATGGCTGATGGGCAACTAGCGGAAACAATATATTGATAACCATTTAAAATATTTATCATTACTGGCTTTACAAATAAAATAACTACAATTGGCAGGTTGTTGTTTTTTTTTAAAGTTTTTTTTTAAAGTTTTTTTTTTTTTTACACAACTTAAAATGTTATAGTTCTGTAACAACGAAAACTGAAATTATGCTACAGTAAGGAGATAAATACAGATGTCTTTGTCAGCAAAAATGCATTTCTGTTAATCACACAAAAGAGTTAAAAAGATGAGATCAACACAACCAAACACCAACTAGAAACTTATAAAAATCACCGTAATGTGGATGTGATGGCTCCATTCACATGTTTCATTACTTCACTTCTGCATGTCGAGGAGACAGAATTGACATTATGGTCAGACAAAATAAGAAAAAGGGGGGAAGGGGAACGGGAGGAGGAAGAGGAGGAGGAGGAGGAGGAGGGGGGGGGGCGTTTTGAGGCAATATCTTTTTTTTTTTCTCCTTTCCATATTTCATTTTATCTCACAGCGTTTCTTTCTCTCTTTCTATCTCTTTCCTCTCTATCTCTCACCTGGCTCCTTCCATTTAATGATCTGCAGGACACATATTGTGTATTCAGTTTTAGATTGAACTTTATTGGAAAAAAACACACCAGTGAGCACAGATTTAATGCAAGAACGAGAGTGTGAAATACTCCTCTGAAAATCCAGCTGCACAGGGCTGTTAAAATTCACGAGAAAGACTCGACACTCGAAACACTGAGACACCCTCGCACGCGAGTGTGCGTCCGCGCACACACACACACACACACACACACACACACGCTCAGCTGCGCACGTCATGAATGGGGTACATTCTAACGTCCAGACGTAAATACACACACACACGCACGCACGCGCACATGCACACAGAATGACTTACATGTAATATTAAAGAAGAAACAAATCTATCTGGACTTCCAATTCCCAATTTGATCCCATAAAAGTGATATTTACAATCACACTGTGACAGTTCAGCAGACCTCAACAGGTCTTTAATATTAAAAAAAGATTCTTTTTCGTTTTGTTTTTCCCCCTCCCAACCCCGCGCTTTTATTTTTTTTGTATTAATTTGCAGGCCCTTAAGCAAAGCTACCATAACATCTAAGCCTGCGCTGAACCTACTAGAAGTTAATATTTTTTCTACAGTACAGGGCCCGACGCTTAGTGGCAAAAAAAAAAGAAAAAGGAAAAAAGAAAAGAAAAGAGGAACAACTTTGCAAGCTGGAAATAAATAAAACAGCACAACAACAACAACAAAAAGGAAAAAAAATATATAATAATAAAAAAAAACACAAAAGGAAATTAAAATGATTAAAGAAGAAGAGGAAGAGTATTTTTTTTCTTCTCATTCTAATTAAAGCTGGATGGTGGTCCCTGAGGGGGACTCTGATGGTGACACAGAAGATGAGTGCTCTACAGCCCGGCCTGGGCAGAGAAAACACAACTCAGAGAGGAAGGGGGTGGGAGCAGGAGGGAGGGAGGGAGGGAGGGAGGGGGGCTTCGTAAGTGCTTGGCAAATTTTTAAACAGCAAGAGGACTGCTAATACATTAAGTGGTACAGACAGCAGTCATCTAGTCAAAAAACTCTGGTCACAAGTTCTTCTAGAAACTGAGAGAAAGAAGATTTACATTGACAAAAAAAGGTGGCGGTGGCGGTGGTGGTGGTGTTCGGGAGGCGGAATGTGTGTGTGATTTTCTCGTCTGTGTGCGTATGTAATTGTACAGCATGTTACGTGTGACCTGTATGTACGTGTGTGTGTGTGTGTTTGTGCATCTGAAGAGGGTTGAGGGGGGAGAGGGGTGGGGGTGGGGTGGGGGGATGGGGATGCAGGGGTTGGGTGAGAGTAGACTCCCCGGTGTCGTATTTGTCTACAGAGCATGATCTTCAGTTTTCAGGTGAGGTAGAGTGGCTTGTCCCTGCCAATCATGCTGCCACTGGAGAGGAAGAAAAAAAAACAAAACAAACACGGAGGTTATTAAGAAAGAAAAAGAACGATTCGAATGCAAAAGTACAGGGGGAAAAAAATGTATATTTCCCTACGATCGCAAATACTTTTCATTCCCCCCCGATGGCTACAATTGAAGCTGAAACACCCTCTCCCTCATAGCTGCAACCTCGCTCTAACCGAACCCTGCACGCAAACCAAAACATTGCAAAAGCGCTTTAGCACGCTGCAGACTCTGAATGTCTTCCCAGTGCTGCAGGACTGCGCAGCCTGCCAAACAATACCAGTGAAAACTTGTGTAAGGAACATCTGTTTTTTACTGCCGTCTGACAAACACATGACAAGCTCTATTATCTCACCATTACCTCTCCAGCTGTCTCCTCCGTCTCACTGGAACGGAGCTGACAATTTTCAACACTTAATATTGTGAAAGCAGTGGGAGAGACGCGACTACACTACATGCTGATTTCTGAGGGAGGTCTGGTTCAGGAAAAAAGGATTGGAGCGCATCTATCTGACAGATTTAACCTGAGAACCTTGAATCAAGGAGGTTATAATGGAGTCTTGGCATTTTGTACATTTTCACTGTATATTTTTTTGTTTTACTTTAAAACAACATTTTCATTTTGTTAAACACGAATCCAAATGTCTTTTAAGCTTGTGGCTGCATTCCAGTACCCATACTACCATACTATTAAGTATGCCTTAAAAAAGATTTAGTATGACACAATAGACCTGATTCACACGGCAGCCATTTTCCTTCAACATCACGTCAGGGCTGGAAACCTGAATGCTGGGATAACGTAGGCTGAATCTGCTGTGTTCCAGGTTGCTAGTCGTGTAAAAGTTAAGTAATTTGTCATTTACAGCTTCCCAACTGGTCGGCCACTGAAAAAGATGACGGTTAACGAAAATCTAGAGGCACATTTGGGCCAAATTTAACTTATAACTCATTAGCCGATGTTAGCGTTCAACAACTTCCTGGTTAACGTTACGGATTGCTTACTTCCCATGCGTTTCCCTTCCAGGTTTAGACAAATGTCTCCAAGATGTGTGTTGATATTTCTGAATTAATTTATGTGTCAAACAGTAACGTTAGCTAGAATTTAGCTTTTAAACATTAGCTTTGAAAACATTAGCTTTTGTCAAATGGAAGCTAACAATCAGGAAGCAGTGAAATGATAACAATTTGTCAACGTTTGTATGACTTGCACTCCAGAACGCAGTAGTCAGAGGAAAATGGCCGCCATGTCAATATGGTCTGTTACAGTGGTCTTTTTAAGGTATACCGTGATATGAAAATTGAACATTATCACACCGTGTAAATTTGTTTATCTACTGGATTTAATTCTACTGTATTAGTGTTATTAAAATAAAGATTTTTATCAAGATTAAATCAGGTTTCATGTTTGTCAGGACATAATATTTTGTGGAACCATAACCAATTTGAATAATTGTATTACTCAATACCGTGAAACTGTCATATTGTTACCAAATCATTATTTGTCAATTGCAGTACGGCAGAAACACCAGCAAGTCCTGCTGCATCCTGTCACATTCTGCTGTATGCAAGCCAACATGCTTCTCTGGCTATTCCGACCCTCAATCCTCTGCACAGCGCAAGATGCATCACATCGACTGAGCCACCAACAGAGCGCAGGCAGATCATAGCTCAAAGTTAAAGGCGAAATATTATGACGGCGCTGTGTCTCCCAGTTGTATACATTCTGCATGCAACAGTGCGTACTCTGTAGTAAAAAGGAAACGTATTTGATTTGGATCGCAGCTCGCATCAACAGAGGTTATTGAGGAAAACAGACCAGGGGGAGCAAACAAAACAGTCTACTCTGTCTCCACTGACCTGCAGTGGTTGCCACACTCCCGATTGCAGTATTCACTGTCCCAGTCATGGCTCTGAGCCACTCCAGGGCCTGGACCAGGGCCAGGGGCTCCTGGAGACTGGGAACCCCCAATGCTCTTCTGATACTCTGACTGGAGGTGGGAAAAACCCTGGAGAGAAGAGACAAAATTAAGTCACCGTCTTAAAGCATTAACTGTTCCACAGCAGGAAAAGTGTGTCTCCGTTTGTTGCCTTACCTGCTGCCCAGGAGGTGGGGAGTGAAGGGAGGCCTGCAGCCCCATCTGGTGAGAGATGATTGGCTGGGACTGGACCTGCTGCATGCGGATAGGCTGGTTGAGGAGCGAGCTCTGGTGCAGGGAGAGCTGCTGGTGGGGGTGAAGGGGTGGGCTGATCTGGAAGGAGGAAGGGGGAGAGGCACTAATGCTGGGCAGCATCTGCGATTGGCTGAGCGTCTGCGACAGCGTGTGGCGAGGGGCGTGTCCTGCGTAGCTCTGCAGGTCGGCGAGGGGGAAGGCCCCGGGGCCCAGGTAGGGCGACGATGGCTGGGGGGGAGGTGGCACACTGTACAGGGGCGGGTTGGCTGGCATCATATGTGGAGAACCCTGGCTCGTTTGGGCACTTTTTGTCTCCACGGGATCATTATATGTCTGGAGGGGAGGGAGGAGAAGTTCATTACAAAAACAGATTATTGTAGTTTTCTGTGCACTTATTATTTATTAGTTATTATCATGCCATGAGGGACTTTCTGCTGCTCGCTTTCGGATTCGCCTCCAAATGAAGTGGTTTAGATAAACTGACAAATCTGTTGGGTCGTTTACAACTATATTCTGCACCCCGTCTGATTTGATTAATGTCGCCACGCTCCCAGTTTTCATCAATTTCTTTGGTGAGTATAATGTTATCATAACCACTAAAAATGATGGCCAAGGCTCCAAAATAAGACCCAACTTGAATTAAACTATATTCAGTGAAATACTGAAAGTTTATAGACCAGTTAGGGCTAGAATATTTACAGTATTGCCAGTATTGTGAACCTATGTCCAAATTGCTTACTTACAGAATTGAAATTATGATGGTATGCGCTATTTTGAGACGGATATGAGCATGCATATAACAGCTGATGGAGGAGCCGACGGTGGCTAAGTGATAAAACCGTCCCATAATTCTTTGTGCCTCCTCTCTCCCACAGAGACGACCCTCTCAGGGGAATTTTTCAAAACAATATGTCAATAAAGCAAAAGGAAAAATAAGCAGCTGGCATCAGCAAATTCAAAGACAATTATTTAAATAACTTCAGGAGATGAGTTTAAAAGTGATATAGTTCCCCTTCCAAGACACTATCGTTTGATGTGAATATGTGGTTGTAAATGACGCACTAATCCTGTTCTGTTCATTACCTTAAAGGGACAGTTCGCCCCCAAAATCAAAAAATATATATATTTCGCTCTTACTTGCAGCACTGTTAATCCATCAAAAATGATTTTGATCTGAGTTAGAGAGTTTGGGAGATATCAGATGGCACCGTGGTGCTCAAAGCTTGCCAAAATTTTCTTCCAACCAAACTAAACCTGGTCAACTGTATCAAAGCACAGGAGGAAGTGTGAATCTACCCCAAACCCCAAGAAGAGCGCCAAGATTTTGAAGCCAATTTTTTTTCTGTAGTGGCCAAACTGTGTAATTACAACGACAAGTGATGCACAGGGTTTCCTATAAGCTTACATTGTGAAAGAAGTGGGCTGTAAAACAGTAGCTAACTTTTTGGGAGCGTCACAACCCCTTGCGAAATCACTCTCTTAATTTGATCCATGTAATCCGATAAGATTTGGAAAGTTAGCCGAGGGCTAAACCAGAAGTTAACCAGCTCAACCGATGGAAGAAGAAGTCTGAGGGCCCAACATTGCCGAAGATCTGGGAAATCTTATACCCGCAAAAAATTTATTTTTTTGGACACTGACCAGTTTTCTGGTTATTGATCGTGCTTGTGAATTTCAGCCACATTACTGAAGTCCACCTCGGCCGAACTGTTTCACCTGCTAGCTTACTTAGCTTAGCTAGCCTTGCGTACACCAATAGATCTTTGCTTCTTTATGCACGATGATACGTTTGGTGGTTGTAGTTTGGTAGAAATAAAATAGAACCTCGGATGCATTGCGTTTTATAAAATCTCTGTATTATTTTGAGTAACCACTTTGTAATGTCACTACATAGCCGACGTTGCCGAGTCTTCCAATTATATCTGAGAGAAGGCAGACAGCTTTAGTCTATCTCCAAAACTCTGCAACTCAGACCAAAACAATCTCGAAGGAAAAACTGACGATACAAAACAGATAATAGAAAAAATACGATGGGCGCACTGTCCCTTTAAGCACTAGCACTATGTTTAACCACACCACCGTTTGTGGCTACTCATGATCAACACTCCACTTCTCTTCATTTATATATTCCACACAAACCACTGTTGATGCCGTGAGACCCGACACACACATTTATTCTGCAGGCCTCTCCGTCTCCCTTCTCTTTCATGAGGTGGTGTATGTATGAAATACATCCACTGTTTCTCATTAACTGTCAGACTGGCTGGAGTGATGTGTGCTGGTCCGCTATTTAGTAATGGCTCACATCCATCCCCCTGAACCCCCGAAATAATCAATGGAACGGGATGGAGGGATGGATAAAAGAGAGGGACAGACACATTTGCAGGGTCAAGTGGAAAATGAAATACTGAAGAAACGGAGCGGAGGGGAGAGGCAGAGGATGGGTGTGATTTGTTGAACCGTGTTTTATTTGAAGGGGAGATTTTTAGAATATGTTACAGTAAAAGTATTCCATATTCATCAGATGAAATGTACGAAGAGTATACGCGTTAAACGAGGGTTGAAACATTTATGAAAATCTGCGAAATTTACGACATAACGTCACTTTTTTTTTTCTTTTTTTAATTTACACTTTTTTTTTCTTTTCCAATCACATTCTGCACTTGGGAGTTTTTTTTTTTTTTTTCCGATTGAAAGCGAACACAAAGAGAAGTGGCGCGGCATACAGTGGGAAGCAATCAAACTTTTGTGTCTTTCTTCTCCTCCTAAACAAACCGGCATGAGTCACAAAACAAAAAGGCAACAGGTGCACGCTGGAGATGTGAATCCTTCAAATGATACTCCAATTACCTCCAATTCCACCCACCCCAATTCACTTTGAAAAGACTCCTTCATTGGTAATTAAAAAAAGAGAGTCGCGTTGAATCATGAGACTCAGCCCTGCATTCAGATTGGCTGGTCCTGAATGGGTGAGACGGTGGGGGGGTGGGGGGGGGTGTTGGTTTGGTTGCAGGTTTATTTTTGTCAGTCAGTTTTTTGACTGGCAATCTACCAAACGTATAGTATCAATCAAGCCTCTGTATAGGAGCTCTGACATGAATGTCTAATTGCGGCGAAGACAAGAGATGAGAATAGTCTTTTTAGTTGAAAGTATGCCACAGTGAAGAGGCTGATGAATTAACTATTCATGCCTTAATCAAGGTGCTTGTTTTCGGCCCATGAGCACGAGAGGAAGTGTGGCGCTGTGCGGAGGGGGTGGGGGGCTGGAGGAAGGAGGACGCCGGCGAGGGAGGGTGGAAGAGGAGGAGCTTTGGTATATGCTAATGCAATTTAGACTTGTGTTTTTCCAAAACAATGCGGAAACACTGGAATGAAACGCGGCGCGCGAACAGATTGAAACACCCCCCCCTTCGCGCTGCGATAACTATTGTATAAGCCCTGCAGATGTAAGGAGAGTCAGGGAACGGAAGCTTTTTAAAAAGTAAAAACTTTTTCCAATGTGGGTTTTTTTGTGTGTGTGTTTTCGTTACACAAACACAGGTAGAGAGGTGTTAATGTTCCGAGCTAAACCGGAGTAACCTGCAGCAAAGAGAAGGGAGCAGTGGGTGTGAGCAAACCTCAGCCAACACATTAGCGGCCCATCAGGGAGGACAGAAGCACCAGGAGGACAGCAAATGATAGGTAATGTCCACTTCTACTCTTACGTGTGCACGGATGCACACACGGCGCACACACACACACACACACACACACACACACACACACACATACACGCACGTAATGTTACTTTTCATTTCTCCCCAGGTTGCAAATCGGGTGTGTTTGAGGCCTAATTTTCACTGTTCTCCTCTGGGCACACACACACACACACACCACACACACACACACACACACACACACACACACACACACACACACACACACACACAAATATACTAACCCCTCCGTGCTGCAAGTGGACCCTTTCCCTCGGAATAAGAGTGAGAGGAATTCTGTCTAATTTATCATCCCTTATATCGCCGCTGACCCATGTATATCAAAGACGTGACCCCCACGGTTACCTTGGAAACCAGGCTGGCTCTGTAGGCGGCCAGGGCTTTCAGGTACTCCTTCTTAGCAGCCTCTGTTTTCCTCTTGTAGCTCTGCAGGAGCAAACACAACAACAACAACGATTGATTACAAGGTGACGCCAAAGGCTAAAATGACCCTGTGGTCCACGCCGACTGATGCGGATGAGATTTTTTGGGGAGTCACGGTGCGATTGCATGACCCCGGCCCTGAATGAAGGAAAAAAAAACAAAACACATCAGATGCATTCATCGAGCAGTTATCAAGTCAAGGGGATTTGACCATCTGCATGACGCTGCCGCACTCGAAGCGTTTACTTCCTTTTAAACCGTCCGGGATGAAAGGCACGAGGAAGCTCGCGCGCTGTTAAAGTGAAAAAGGCAGTTTGAAATATCACGGAGCTAAATGAGGAGTGAGAAGCTGTTTGTCATTTTTTGTGCGCTGCTTTTTCAGCCCCTTCCTCCATCAAGAGCTGTTGCTCATCTCTTAATCAGAGCTGATGTCCCAGCAAATCATTCAGACGAGGAAAGGAGGGAGGGGGGAAAGAAAATAAATAAATAAAAGAATTCAAAACAGCATTAGCAGAGAGGCAATCTCAAGCCTCCCGAATGAACCTCAAATGATGCGTTAAGACAGGGAATTCGAGTTAATGTCATCACATGTCACTCACAGGCTCTTTATAGCTGCCACCGCCTTTTTGATGCGGGGGGAAAACAAGTCGCAAAAGAAAAGTCCACCCTTAAATCGATGAGGAAGACTCAGATCTCAGCTCCTCTCTGGAGCATTTTAATATGAAGGAGAGAGTGTGTTTGTGTGTGTGTGTGTGCGTGCGTGTGTGTGCGTGCGTGGATGCAGCGGGTAATTACTGATCCTCAGCGAGAGACTGTCTGCGGCTCCGTGGACGGGGTCATTTCTTTTCAAAGAGGTGGGGTAGAATAACCATTAAGCATTCATGTGTTGCCAAATGCACATAGGCTGGCAGCTGCTAACACAGTCAATAAACAAACAGACGTACACAGAGAAGAGCAAACAGACCCGGGATGAAGACGGATACAATCTCTTGCTCAAACAGCTGATGTTTATCCTCTCACTCATCCCTATTTACAATATTATTATTATTATTTTCCCTTCCACGAGACGCACGCAGGTATTCTGGAACAAAACTCCGTCGGATTAGGGGAAACTCAAAAACACAGATTTTTCACGACGGGAGCGTTTAATCGTCGTTAAGAATTACATCGCTGAAGAAAAAAAAAGAAAAGAAAGACAACAAGTGACAACCTGCCCCCGTCACCCCTTAAATATTGATAGAGCCGTGGCTGCCTCTTTAATGAACCCCAAACTACTCCCAGCAGCTTTAATTTCAAATTAATTTAACACAGCTAATGATTCGCGCAACGACGGATACTTTTAAATAAATTACCATGCCTAAGGATGTCTAATTATTCCAAAGTGAGTGGATTCATTAGCAATTGAAGCCGTCAGAGGCTGCAGGTCAGTATGAATTAAAAATAACAAAGCTGCGAGGGGGAAAGCATATGCCTCCGTCGTAATCCTGACACGGAGGTGTCCCGCCTGAATTAGCCCCTAATTGTACCTTAATGAAATGTTCTTGTTTGATAACCAGTTAATTACAGGAGACAATAACTCCGCACCCTGCTGACACCGAAGGGAGTGATTACCCCGACGACCGAAAGACAGAGCGACCTGTGAGAGGAGGAGGAGAATGAGTAGGGAGGAGGAGGAGGAGGAGGAGGAAACGAACAGGAAGTAGATAAGGTGGAGAGGAGAGGAGAGGAGAGGAGAGGAGAGGAGAGGAGAGGAGGAGGAGAGGAGAGGAGAGGAGAGGAGAGGAGAGGAGAGGAGAGGAGAGGAGAGGAGAGGAGAGGAAGAACGAGGAGGAAGAAAAAGGGGAAATAAAAGTAGGAATGGATAGGACAGTGGGGAAGGAAGAAAGGAGATAAAGAAAGGAAGGAAGGTAAAGGAGGAGAGGAGAGGAGAGGAGAGGAGAGAGAGGAGAGGAGAGGAGAGGAGAGGAGAGGAGAGGAGAGGAGAGGAGAGGAGAGAAAGTGGCAAATTAAAAAGAAGCAAAGGTGTGATGTGAAAGCTGGATTAAAACAAAAGCAAACAGACTTAAAAAAGGATGAAGATCTTCAGACGGACGCTAAAACTCAGCCTTTAGAAGAAGTTTCATATCCAAACACGTCACTTAAGCAAAGCGACAGTGTTTCTCTTCCTCCTATCTCCTACGACCTTTCACCGACGCACACCTCCGACACAGCAGACTCAATTAAATAAGGCTAAGGTCTCGCCTCCCTCCCTACCCGACTCCATTATCACCGTTCCTCCTCCCCGCCGCTGTTAAAGAGAAAGAAGTAAAAATTGATCTTAATCTTAAATAACAAAAACAAGAAAAATGTTCTTTTGTGTTTCTGGGGCAGCTTTAACATGTAGTCACCTTGAGGAATAACGCAGCCCAAATAAACGCATTGATCTTGCACTATAAAACAAGGGCCTTCGGGAATTAAAAAGAAAAACACTATACATAGCGTGCAGGCATTCGAAAACATCTTAATAAAAGAGGGAAAAAAAAGGAAATATGAACATAAACATGAATACAAAGAAGACGCTTTGTTCTAGCGAACTCAAGGGCTGCACTGGAGAATACACAACAACACGCTGCACGCCGAAGGAACCGCAAAAAAGGGACAAAAATCACAACAAGTGAAACTTCTGATCGCTCCTTCAATAAAGAATGCGGCGATAAAACGTGCAGCCCCCTCGGTGCGTTTATGTGGATCCTGCTGCCGCGTGGTGTGTTTGAGAAGTACTATAGGTAATTGGAAACAGAGGGGCCGACGTTCTAGTTAAAACAAAGCCGTGTGTAGGGGAAGGGTTGTGTTTACATTCTCCTGCATGGCTCCAGAGGGTCTGACTGCGACATTATAGAACACACCTCATCGGTCCTATAGACATGACGTGACAGCCGATGGAGGGGGGGAAGGGAAAGACGTAACAGCGTATACATCAAGACATCGAGAGCATGGAGAGATAGAAAATGCACTTCACTTGAATGTCATCGGTCAGCAGCTGTGGAGAAAGAGCAGCATTATGCGTCGCTACGTTCAACCAAAAGACAGACATGTTAATATCTTTTGAAAGTAGCCGAATCGGTTCCACTCTGCAAACGCACGGCGGACAAGTTCATCCATTTGTTGCCGTGTGCCGGAATAAGTGACAGTGCGAGAGTCACGGAGAATAATTAGAGCAATCACCGTGTTATTGCCCAGACAGGGGTACTACATTTCATTCCATAATGACATCATTACCTCAAGTTAATTATGTGTCTTGCGAGGTGACACGTTTGATTAAACACATGAACGCACAAACAAATCAAAAAATTAGCTGCGGAACGGCACAATAAATGGGCGTGTTTTTTTTTGTTGTTTTTTTTTTAATGGCGGGATTGCCCTTTTGTGGGTTTGCGTTTTTTTTCTTCCCCCGTTCGTCTCTAGTTCCCAGGTAATGCTGTGAAGGGCAAATGCATTTAGAGGGAGAGAGGGAGGGAGAGAGAGAGAGAGAGAAGAGAGAGAGAGAGAGAGAATGGAGAGAGAGAGAAACATCCACGGTGCGAAATCTAAGGTGGAGAGAGAATCCGGGACGTAAGGGGTTAAGGAGCACAAACAATAACATTTCAGGAGCAGATGTCCTTGAGGCAAAACCAAGGACAAGGCAATTGCTAATCTTGTATTCCCAGCATGATCAAATCACCAGGCAACAGATATAAATAAAAGGACAGGAAATGAGGAATTCACATTCAAGGGTGTCAGCGGCGAAATGAAGATTCATGGTGAAGAGCCCCGGTGAAGGCGGCAAAAATTAACTGCAAATAAAAGGGACAGACGGCCTCCAAAGTCCGGCGTATAAAGTGGGGTTTGGTCGGGAGAAAAACACACACATGCTAGATGGGGTCTGGTCGACGGGAGGCTGGGGCTGAGGAGAATGGGCTGCACTTTGTCATGGAGACAGGTGCTTTTATTTGACACCCAATAGGCTGCGCCCTGACTGGATATTCTAAAAATATGAGTCTGCGCATGATCATCAGACTGTCTCGTTTTCCATTCATTTCACACCATCATTTGTTACCGCAAACACACAGGAACCCCTTTGACTTTGTCTGCCGGTGCGGAATGCTAAAAAACGAAATAGAAAATGTGCCCGCGCCGGAGCCGCTTTAAACTGCAGTAAATGTTAATGCAGCTCCATACGCACAGGTCAGCCGGTAATAAAATTAAATTGGCTCCTGAAAAATACTCTGGGAAGTGTATTCCTACGCTGCTGATGGTGGGAAACTTTCCTGCTTCTTTCGGTATATAATTTTCACTGCATTAAGAGATTTCCTCGCAGTGGATCCAGCAGTGTTGGTGCATGTCTAATTCACAGATAAACATCCAAAGAGAAAGATTTCAAGGCATCAGATGCATTACTCTCCCTTCACACAGAGGATATTTTATGAGTTATCACTGCAGAAACTGAAGGATAATATTGTAATTTCATGACAAAAATCTTATTGTGGTTGGTGCAACATCATCTTTCCATATATATACATATTTTATGCAGTTTAGCATAGAACAGACTCATTTTGTTGCTAATGCACCTTTGAAATTAAAAGCTCCAACTGCACGGTCAGTTAAAGGGTAACTCCAACAATTTTACACATTAAAGTGTGTTTACAGGTCTTGAGGAGGACTACTAGCACAAATACTGTAGTATAAAGCTTGTTGTGGCTCCAGAGGAAGCACCATGTGATCTGATAACTTGCTTCCAGTGATGTCACTCAGTGGCTAAGTTGCATTGTGGGTAATGTAGGCTAACCCTTTTTGAAAAGCAGTCGACTGGTCTAACATTGCGCCCCCATATCACTGTTGGACTGGATTGGTTGGAAAGTGAAAACAAATGAATTTTTCTTTTGCAATCCACATACGCTTCATCCTTTTCAAAACCTGGCGCCTACATTACCCACAATGCAGCTTAGCCTCTGAGTGACATCACTGGAGGCAATTTATCAGATCACATGCAGCGTCCACTACTACTGCTTTTCTCACATATGTAGCGGTACTCCCCAAGACCTCTCAATACACTTTAATGTGTGAAAATTGGTGGAGTTACTCTTTCACGCTTTTTTCTAATTGGTCCCTGCTAGCTAGCTGCGTTAACCAGCAGGAAGGACATGTCATGACATGTTGTGACAAGCAACACCAGAGCTGTTAAATGTTAAAAAATTTGCAGCCACATGAGTCGGATAGCCTCCACAGTGTGTTACAACAGACGGACACAGGTGGCTGCTAATGCTCCGCAGAGTTCACAGTATGTGTAGTGAACCCGACCTGTGAATTTGCATGGCCGCAGCCTAAAATATGGAAACTAGGCTGTTGGAGGCAGTTTTAGTCAGATTTCAGGCTAGCGGCCGACATATGAATATGTGCTTCATCATTTAACTGGTAGCTAGTCATCTACAGGTCTACCCAGTGCAGTGAGGTATAACAGAAAGGTATGAAATTTGCAGTGACCAATTGGAGCAATTTGGGGTTCAGTGTCTTGTCATAAACATATTCTGATTAGCCACACCCATTTTGGTGTAAGGACCGCCCATTTTCAATGTAAGCCCCGCCCATTCCACAGTACGAATGGGGATACAGATCATTCAGTTGGTCGAACAGATGCAGTCGCAGATAACCGTGCACTCGCTCATCTCTAACCTCTAAGATCAATTAACAGTAAATTCTCCATACTCTGAGTGAACACAGTATTGATCTACCTGTTTCTGCTCCTCTCCCAGTCCGTCCCACATGGAGGCTACTATCTTGGATACGTCTCCGAAGGTGGCGTTGGGATTCTGTCCTTTAATGGCTGCCTGGGTGTCTCTGAAGAACAAGGCGTAGGCTGACACGGGCTTCGTGGGCTCGTTGGGGTCCTTCTTCTTCTTCTTCTTTTGGGGTTTGGGCTTGGGCTTCATCATCTCTGAAGACGGCCGCTTCTCGCCCGTGATCTGGAAGACCATCAAAAACACACAAAAAACAAAACGGCTTATTGACACCGCACACAACGGGAGTGATCAATTTCATATCTGATGAATGTTCACAACACTGGGTCCAGGTGAAGCATGGGAACTTCATTAAATCCATAATTCAAACTCGCACGTTCAGTGTTTGGATATTGCAGCAATGTTTCACCGGCGGCGACACTTTGACACAGAGGGGTGGTTGACAGCCTTTTTGTCTGCCTTTACTTTGTCAAAAAATAACATCTGTTGGTTGAATTTTATCAAAACCCTTTCAAATCTTTATTTTTCAGTTGTTCAGCAAGTCATAAATTCTGACTTCTCATGCGCCGGGTGAAAGGAATTTTAAATCGCCTGCTGTATCGGCTCTGGCTTTGATGTGGTCTCAGAATGAATTGGGGAGAGCAAATGGAATTACTTACTGATAGGAGAGGTGGTAATCATTTTTATTCACACACACACACACACACACACTCACACACTCAGTGAGCAGCACAGCAGAGGTGCATAGGCAGGGAAATACATTTTCTTTAACTAAAGAAACCCCCCTTCTTGTTGTACTGTATCAGCGCGAGCTAGCGCTTAAACACACGATGAATCTGAAACACTGTGCTGGTGATGGCAGATTCAATTATACACTCGTTCGCGATCCCCTGACAGAAAGGGAGCAGATCCACAGAGACGTCGGGTTGGTGGCCAATTTATGAAAGCAGTTTTGCACATTTGCATAAACCAAATGAATGTAAACAAGTTTTCCTGCTCTTCACGTATAAATGATCGAGCGATTGAAACGAAGGGGTGGACTGCGTAGAACTCCGATGACAAAACTGATAGGATCGCCCAGCACCTCGTGTCTGTGTTGCTCATGATCGGCCCATTAAATCAATCCCTCACATAGTGGAAATAAAGGAGTTCGCTTCACTTTTGAGACGAACAAAATACAACACAGTCACCAGAATAAAAGGCATTGTTAATTTCCACAAACCATTGAAATGTTGCATTTGGACATTGTACATAAAAATAATGTAATGTGTGACATGTCATATGACGTTCATGTTGTCTGTTACTTCCTGTCTTGTTTTGACCTTCCCTCCCCCGTGATTGCGCTGAGTTTCACCTGTCCCTGATTAGCCACCTGTGTATTTAGCCCAGGTGTTCTCACTCTTTCAGTTGGTTCATTGGTGTTTGCACAGTTTTTTCCTCGTGCTTCATCCGAGTTCTCTGCACTTTATTTGATTTTTGAAAGTTTTGTATTTCCTTGGTTCTTGGTTTTTCCCTCTGCCTGTTTTTCCTAGTTTTTGCCACTTTTTTTTTTCTTTTTTAATCAGCTTTTCATTGAAGCTTGCTTTTCCTGCTGTCTGTAGTCTGCATTTGGGTCCTTTCTGCTACCATTTAACACTTTCATGTCAGGGAGTTGAGGGGATGGCGGTGGCATGACGGCTACATGAAACAGCAGGATTGCCAGCTATTTGCAACTGTGTAATTTGAAGGGCAAAACTATCTGTCACAAAAAAGGACCAAGAGAAGATTTTGGAAATGTGCTGCTCAGAGAAAATAATAATAATAATAAAAAAAAAATCTTAAAAATAAAAATTGTTTCTACGCTTACATTCAAAATATTATAATATTTTCAAATGTGACACCACACTCCAACACATCATTACATGCACCACAAATTTTTTGTTCCCTCAACGGCAACATTTTGCAACCACGTGAGTTTTCCAGCCAGCCAAATAAAAAAGCACAAGCATGGCTCCCCCTGAATTCCTGTTTAAACTCAACACTACAGTCAGCATGCGAGCCATCTCTCTGAGAAGCGCTGCCAAGCCCCTCGCCTCCTACTCCACTACTACAAGCCAGAGAAGCGTTTGCCACATCAGTACCTTCGAGTGAGGATCAGTCTCCTCTTCCTGATTGGAGCTCGAGGGGGAAGGTGTGGCCGATTTACTTCCGGGAGGTGAGGGGGAACCATGAGGCAGTGCACTCCGGCTGACCTGAGGGTTTAGCTGGGTCAGTGCGCTCATGGGGTTGGGCAGTATCGAAGGTGAGCTGTTTATCAGGGGGTGGTTACGGGCGGGGTCATAATGAGAGCCGTCGGGGTGCTGGTGATGGTGTTGCTGTTGGTGGTGGTGCAAAGCCATCTCCTGCATCTGGGGTGAGAGAAGAACACCAGCTTTACTATCTGCTCCTCTACTCACAGGAAAGATCAACGTTTGCCAATTAGCCAAATATGCAAAGACGCAGAGGTGTAGATGACATTTTTGACAAATTTGAGGAAGATGTTTATGTGTGTTGGACCACTGAGATATGTTGTAAAGAGGGAAAGAGGTCTGTTGGAAGAAACAAGACAGACAAAAACAAAAACCCTCTTCGAGGTCTCGCTCGTAAACTGAGGCTGGTGGTTAGAAAGCTTCGCTTTTCTCTTTCAACTGTCTTTTCTTAGGACAGAAACAAGCACTATTTTCAGACTTGTAGGTTTGTGGCCAAGTTTATCTTATTCTTTATTACCTATTTTGGTAACTGGCATTTATACAGGAGGACATTTTAAGTACTAGAAGCAAATATCTCACAGAACAACTAAAACATACAAAACCTCATAACCCTGCATCAGCCAAAACAGCTCACTCAGACACTAACCAACACATTGACATTGCTCCCTAGAGGTCAATACCTTTCACTCTTAACTAACCGGACCAGAAAAACATGAACACAGCACCTATTCTGAAAGCTCATTGGGCTTTGGGGCTCATTGCTGGCTGCCATCTTTGTCATTTACAGAAGCCTTAAAAAAAAAGAGGCTGCGTTTGAAACCGTATACTTTCTCTTTTCCCTTTCAGTTCATACAGCAGCTCCCCCTTGCAAAATACGGACTGTTGCATGCATTGTGCATATAATTGGGAATGCTGCTACAAGTCAAAAGAAAAATATGCAATTTGCAGCGCAGCTTCAACGGGCACTCATCTGTCTGTGTTCCTTCGGCGGCTCAGTCGATGTGATGTATCTGCTGCTGCGCAGAGGATTGTGGGTCAGGACAGTCAGAAAAAGCAAGCTGGCATGCACACTGCAAAACGTGACCAGATGCAGTAGGACGTTTTGGTATTGTTTTCTTTGCTCACTGGGACGTAAAGAATCTTTTTCTGGCACACTAAATAGTACGATAGGACAGGTACGGGAAGGATTTTCAATGAGGTGGAGCTGGATGGAGCGTGAGAAGAGCCGCAGTCAACACGGCTCCCTGTGATTGGCTCAGACAGCCGTCAATCAAGCAAATATAACCCAAAGAGACCTTTTCAAGGTTTTGATTTTGAATTCACCATTTCTCATAGAACAAGGCATGGATCTTGATGAAAGAAATCAGGTGTTTAGGTGGCTGGTACCTATGAAGAAGCACAAAAGGGGACTGTTGGGTCTTGGCGGAGATGCTGTAGGCTCTCCACTGAAAGCCGTTCTACTTAAGCGAGAGATCACATGACTACTTGTATGTAAAGGGGCTGTTTGTGGTGATGAGGCCACTCACAGGGTTCCTCTCTCCCCACCTAGCAGTCTAGCATCTCATAGCTCATTATTTTTGGTTTTTGCAGCCCACGTCTGCGCTGGTTCTCACTCACTGCTTTAAAATTCAATAAAGATTTTTTTTTTTTTCCCCATACAAGCCCGAGCCGTTTTGAGTCATTAGGGGAACTTTACCTCAAGCCACATTCTGAGTTGTTTCAACCTTCAGCCATGTAGCACACAGGCCCGTTATCACTCAACTCAGAATGATATAATATTTCAAGGGGGCCTCTCTGTTACAGTTAAAGGTACAATCCATAATTTCTATTGACTGCTGTTTCTAGGAAGTGCAACAACAAGTGCACCCCCTCCGGGGTCCTTGGGACACTGTAGCCTGGTGGTGGCTGCCTCGGAAGACTTCAGTTCCTGCTTCTGAAAGTTCAGTTTTAAGACATCTCAGTACATGGCAAAGCAATCGTTGCGTCAATGGCGTTGCTCAACAACCCTATCAACCCTGTCCTGCAGATATATTGTCCCGACTGCATGCAATGGAAGAGAAAATAGTGACTTCCTGCCACGTAAAATAGCACTTTTGTCAAATAGAAATAGAAACAGGAGCTACACTCGCAGCTGGAGAATGACCCCAACATGCAGAACCACTTCAGAGTGATTACAGAATCAGGCTCACACGGAGTTCTGCTCTTAGCAGTCCTCAAAGATCTTCAATAATAACTACATCAAAAGCTTTTCTCCAAGATTCATCAGGACAGAACATGAGCGCGCTCCAAAGGATGCTTTTAATGCCGGCATAAATGGGAATGTTGGCCAATTTACAGATCAGAAAGTGATGAACTAGCATTTGTTAGCTCTTTGAAACATTTATGAGTTAAATAATACATTACGCATTAGCGAAGTGCTAAAAAGATCAAATTGAAAAGGCCCAAGCATATGAGGTCTTGATAAACACGAGTGGAGGTTCAGGGATGAAGGCTCGGCTCTCTAATCATAATTGGTCCCAGTAGATTGCTGGAATAAAAATGCACAACAAAGTAATGTTGTACGCAGGCGCCGGGCCTGCTTTGAAAACTCATAATATTCACACGACATTAGATTCTGTGTTTGCCCCAGCAGCTGCTCACAAAAGGCAGCCATGAACAAAGACATTCCTTTTGCATTTCAAATAACCGAGCTCTAACCTCCCCCCCCCCCCCCATCCACGGCAATCTCCAACTTCCAATCATAATTCAAAACACCATCACTACACTTCTTAAAACATGAGGAAATAGCTCCAGCAAAATAAGTAGCAAGACAGGAAAGAAGGGGAGAGGAAGAAAGGGGGAAAGTGAGGGAAATAGAAATCCATTAATTTTCCATTTTCCATGGACTTGCTCTTTAAGGGTCCTCACAAACCAAGAAGCATTGAAAAACCAATTAATCAAACATGAATGGGCTATCATAGCTATAGCAGACGCGTTGCCATGGCAACAGCCTCCAGGCAAAATTGTCACCCTTTAATCTGAACCTCGCCATGTTTAATATAAACAAGAAGGAGACATGCAGAGCAAAAGAGCTCACCCGGGGAAAGGCAGCGCGGCTGCACGAGCGCTGGGAGCCGGGTCACTGAGGCTCTGCAGTCGTACATGAATCTACATTACAGCTGCGATTTTATGGGATTAATTCGAGGGAGATTCGAGACAATAACATAACTCAGCTCATTCTCGTGGAGGTGAAGATGGTGGAACCCTGTCCACGCATGTTTGACTACAAATGTGAATCGGATTCCGGTTCTTTTACGCATGAAATAAAATCACTCCCAGCTGTGTTTGTGGTGAATAAAACAGGTATTTTAAGTCCAAAACATGATCCTTTCCCAACCCGAATCAATAGTTATTTTGTTTCATAGAGAAACATAACGTCCTGACTCAACCATGATTTGCAGAAACATATACTGTATACATTTATTTGGGTTTGCAATGAATACAAATCCAACTTATTGTTCTGGAGGTAGATGGTGTTTGACTCACAAATACGGGTCAAGTGACATTCCTTTCACGCACGAAATAAAAAAAAAAAAAAAAGCCACTGTATTTCTTGATCTTGTTTTGAATCAAGCACACATTACATCTGCCATTATTTATAATCACTCCCATTTTTCGAGCCATTAACTCAAATTTTCATGAGAGCCGAGTGTTCTGTCCCGGCTGACGAAGCAGAAAATGCAGAAACAAAATTATCTCTTTGCGTCCTTTCGTAAGTATGAAAGTGTGCTCTACCTTACAGCGAAGTGCTAAAAGCAGCCATACGCGGCGGTAGCACAACGAAAAAGACTCGAGCTCATTACCGGAAACCCTCCCACTGTGATAATCTACTCCTAACAGTCGCTCCTGTGCCGTTTCTTTCAGACGTCTCTGAGTGCTTTTAGTTTTGCTGCCTTCACCTGTGTCAGACAGAAAAGAGCAAGAAGTTATCACATAGCGCCATCAAGCCCGAGCTAAATAAAGCGGGTGGCAGACGGCTGTACAAATATTATGAAAGAATCTGACAAAGGTTGCCGGTTGCCATAGGTACTGTATGCTAATTCTTAATGGTGTCATCCGAATAGCTGGCCGTAAGAGGGGAGGGGTGGCGGCGAGTAACAGGATTTGATTGGTCACTGCTCTCTGCCTTTAGCATGTAACACACACTGACTGGTCATGGACTCCTGACAGAGATGACAAGTCCTGTAATAACATATATGCAACGTGGAAAAAAAGGGCTGATGGATGGTTAGAGGTTTTGTCGTAGCATCTTCTAACGCAGCGAAGGCTGCGCTCCACCGTTCTGGTGCCTCTGCTGCATTTTGTGGTAAGCCAATAACTACCAACTCGAGCGCTGCCGTGGCCTAAATTTATATATTTAGATTATTTATGAAGTTGGACTCCGAGTTCTCTCGGGTATTGTCGTAGCCGTGCTTAACCTCCAGCAATTTGGTTGTTTGTTGTAAGGCCCCCGGGGGGATCAGAGTCGCTCATAAACACAGGGGGGCAAAAGTAAGAGGGGAGGAAAGAGGAGCGAGGACAGAGAGGGAACACAGCAGAGAGAGAGAAAACACACGGAAAGACCGCGTGACCCGAGCCCGTCTACAAAGTTAGCGAGGGGGGGACAGTCAGATATTGCTTTTTTTTTTCCCGGCGATGAGCAGCCGGGGCCGGACCTAAACTGTGATGTAAAGCCAGGAAACTCGGTGTGAACGTGCTCCTCTGCCATCGTTACGCCTGTCGTGTTTGTATTCACATCTTGTACATCATAGTCAAATGGGAGTCAAATAACAAAGGCTTTCCAATTATGTGTAGCACATTGTGTGCGAGATGGAATATCACAAAGCCATTGTTCCCCTGCTCCCGCTGACCTTACCTTTGAAATGGTTTCACGGCCGCTCCAATTGCCTGCACCATTTGATTTAGCTAAGGGGATTTGACCACCAGCACAGAGATGAGAGAAGGGGAGAGGAGAGAGGCCCTCCACGGCTGCAAGGAGACTGAGGAGAGAGTAAACCAGCTAACCTTGCTCCGTCCTCGCGATGATTATAGCGGAGTGGCATCTGTTTCATCATTTAAGTCGGTGGGGGTGATTGCCGCGCGAGGTTTTATTGCCCTGGCATCATAATAAACTCGATGCCGAAGAATCAATAAATGTTGTGGTCATGTTTCAACTTATTATCACCATCTAAAAAAAAATAGCCATCCAAATAAATCCCCGTGAAGCCTTTAATTAAGCGCCTTCGACAGAGCTGAGTCAATTCACTTCAAATTCACTTACTTCAAAATGCAAATGAAAAAGAAATGTCTTTGCTAATGACAGATTATCAGCTGCTGGTTATGTTTTCACCCTGTGAGTTCATGTATGTGTGTATCATTATGGTCCTGGAGATAGTTATTGTATCAGGAACTACCACAGAAGCAGTTCTGAGTACTTTGTGTTTATATTACTTTGCAGTTTTTTTGCGTGATAGCATCACAACCGTGCAAGATGCAGTCACGAAACGTCACAGATGTGTAGTTGAGATCAAAATAAAATTTGAAGGTGGGTGTGGCCCAGGAGAGGGCATCCCAGCCCGACCTCCTGATTTCCCTGGAAGACTATTTCCTCCCGGGGTCACAGTTGTCCTGTATTTCTCTCGACTCCTGACAATTTTTTCACATTTTTTCCCCTTTTAGTTATCAGTCTGCTCTACTGTTGTGACTCATCCTCCTCATTGAGTGAGTCAGACAGGCAGAGAAATGGAGAGAAAGAATAATCAAAGAAATTATTCTGTAAAGTCTGTCTGTGAATCTCCAATATTCATCCATTGTGGCGGGAACTACCAAAGAAGCAGTTTTTTAGTAACCTCCCAGGTGTATATAGGTCTGTCTGTCTGTCTGCAACAGCATCAGAGGTGCGAGATGCAGTCAGGAAACTTTACAGTGGTGTAATCTGGTTTGGTCCAACCCGTTACTGCTGAGCACCCAGGCAATAATGTAGTAACGACTAGAGGAGTCATGGGTCGGAACGGGAGCATGTTCCCATCACGAGACGGCCCCTAGTTAATTTTCATGATTTATTATGTAATCATCCTTTCAGATAATTTTGTTAAAGGGATTACAAATATCATTCGACGGCACAATCCAGGTTGTAAAATGGTAATTATATTAATCTTGAATCCCGAAACATTGCCCGCTGAACTGCTCTAATCAGCGCTATCAGGCTGACGGCCCCCCTCTCACCCCATCCCACCCTGCTCGAATATACAGTGATCAATGCTTCTGTGAGTCCTGAGACTTTCCTCTCCTCACCCTCCCACCACCACCACCACCACCACCCCCCTAACACCCCCCCCCCCCGCTTGACTGGAGCCATCTTGTTTAGAGTGATGGCTCACTCACACAGGTTCACGGCTGCTATTGTAAAATCACCCAGCGTTTAATTGAAACAAATGACTATAATAATAGAACATTATCCCTGCAGGCACCCAGCCATGACAGCTTTAATTAGAGGCGCGTTCAAGACTGATCCTTCAAAAGCACAGCCGCCGCGCAACACGGCGGTAAACACGCCTTTAGGTGGGGGAGCCAACCCCGGGCCTCACAGCCCCTCAAAGCTACTTCTCATTCACCCCGAGGGCAAAGCACTAACAACTCTGTTCCTCAAAGAGCCTTCGAGCCTTCAAGCCTCCTCCCTCCCTCCCTCCCCCCTCTCTCTCTCTCTTTCCCTCTCTTCTCTCTCTCTTCATCCGTGTCTTCGGTTTATCAAGCTTATATACACCCAGGAGGGTCATTTACACAAGCTGAGGAGAATTAATAAGAGAGTGGATTTATGAATCATATGCTGCTTAAGTATGAAAGCAAAGGCAGAAAACGCTGCTTCTGCCGTCTTGTGACATCAGACAGATGCTAAGTAAGGCAGATATGATGGGCAGCAGATGCCGGGATGTTCGGGAAGGAGGAACGCGAGGCGTTTAAGAAATTTTGTCGAAGCGTTGGCGCGCTGTGTTTCAAAAAAATGCCAGTGGAGATTATTCATAAGACAAGGAGCCTTTGATTCGGATGTAATGTGATGCTGTGATCCAGGTGTATATACCAGCCAACTGTGTTTAGCAACACGCTATTAAAACCTCATTTTATTTAAAAGAAAAAAAAGAAAAAAGCTTGGCAGTCGCGTCGTGTTGCCAAAACAAGACACCGAAAGGTCACTTTCAATCGCTCCAATTACATGCTAGTCAAAAGCAGAAGTATAAAAATGCCTGCTCTTGCACCTTCCGCGCTGAACTGTGATCAAGTAATTAATCTGGCAGCAAAACAGCAATACCTCACAAACCGGCAGCATAAGGAAATAATTACGAGAAACTTCAAAAGGAGAGGAGAAGCAGTTTATTCCAAGAGCGTCTTAAGTAGCCACACTGTTGAAATGGACTCTGCCACGTTATCTCTCAGAGCCAAACAGAGAGCATTGCCAACACGTTTGAAATTTTCATAAAAAAAAAAAAAAAGTAGGAGAGACTTGCAAGTTGCGCCGCGCGGATAAAAACACACACGAATCAGAAGTTATAACAAAGTAAAAAGAAAAGGTAAACTTTTTAGGATCTTCCCCGCAACCCCCTCTGATTGGTGTTACATGTTGTGTTTCGTGCGGAAAGAAATCTGCGCGCGGTTGTTATCATCATTACAGTTATTCAATCTTAAAAGTATAGCCGGAAGCATCCGCACAAAGGGGCTGATGTTCCTGGTTGCGACTGATTGTTGGTTTGAAAATGTACTGTACCACCCCGAACGCCTCTCGGAGTGACTCTGTGGCGGCAACAAGGCAGTGGTTGATTTGCAGATTGTAATGTCATGATGTCCCCCTCGGCACCATCCTCCATGTTCCTCATTACCGCTAATGTCAGAACCTCCTTTGCCTTTATCCCCCCCCCCCTCTCTTCCTCTCCACCACCACCCCAGTTCTCTCTCTTGTTCCTCAGTCTTTCTGATTCTCTCTCAGTGTGTCTCCCTCTCCCCCCCCCTCTCTCAGCCCGGGCGTGTCTCCGAGCTCACCTCACAAAGCACGGCGTCAGAGAATCAGAGCCTCCTCTGACATGACATGCAGGAGACGGTTGTGAGGAGCGGTAGGGACACACACTCTTGACAGCAGAAGGCGAGGCTCCTCTGCTCCCACTAATGAGACCCCTGACTGCCGTGTCAAACACACTGTGTGTGCGTGCCGTGCGTGTGTGTGTGTGTGTGTGTGGGCGTGCCCACAGATGCACAACAAAACAATGAATGCAGATGCCGAAATAATGAACACAAAAACAAGAAAAGGGCGCACACACGAAGAGGAGGCGCGTACAGTATTGTGTGGAGGTCGCGGCGAGGTGATTTACACGTGACTATCAGAGATTTCACACACATTTTCTGACGTCTTGATCTCATTCCCCGGCTTTCCGTCTCTGACAAATGTTCCAGATGATGGACCGCCAAACAAATTAACTTGTTGTTAATGTCGTGGAGCACATGAGCGTGCATGAGGCTTATCGCTTTGCCGATTTTCACCCAAAAAGCCCATTTCATAAAAAGAAGCGGACCATTTTTAAGCGGGTTTTCATCCAGTTTTAATCGCCCCACACATCCAAATGTTGTTGTTTCCCACGGCAGGATTTAGAAGTAGAGTTTATGGACAAGCAAACTTTTTGGTTTGCTAAAAAAACAGCTCAGAAATAGTTTTTTCAGAGATTATAATGAGAAAAGATGTTTCAAGTAACCATCATTTCTATATAATTTATTATAGGTTTACTGTTTCTGTGCACTGGCGTCATTTTGGTCAATAAAGTTCATTGTTGAACGGCAGAATATGCTACCTCTGTTACATATCTCTGTCACAAGTGTTTGATAACCACAAGTGAGGGATCACTGCAAAAAAAGGGTGAATGTATGTTGGCCGATATGTTGATATCTGAATTTCTGTATCCTCTAATATCGGTATCGACATCGTCCCCAGATATTCAGGTATCGGTCGGACTTCGTAAAAGACGAAATGTGATGAAAACACAAATGAGCCACTGGTTTGCTACTAAGAGTTCCTCTTAGCAGGTGATGTGAAACTACAGTTTTGTCCTTGAAATCATATTGTACCCAGATTATTCAATTATTATCAATTTTTGTCAAGAAAAAACAGACACCGATATGCCCAAATAGAAAACAATGAGCTTTTTTTTGGTGTCCTTCTTGGTCTCAGCTCTGATTTCAAATTCAAACTGTGAAAATCATCTCATCACGTGTACGGACAATTTATCCCCACAGTCACCATCGTGGATAACAGCTACCCATGATTTCTGTCTTGAGGTTTGCGCCTCTTGCTCCTGGATTACAGTAAAAAATGATAATCAAAAAAAAACAGCCCACGATGAACTGCGTTCCATGAATGCACAAAGTGTTTTTAATCACCCGGACTCGAGCCACTCTCGCTCACATTAGCAGACAGAGTGGCAGTGTTGTGCTGAACCGGTGGCTGGTGGCACAGCAGGGGAGACGTCCCTGGGTGAGATGACGTGGGACGACTCTCTGCCACCACCACCAGGGCTGAATATTCCTGGTGGTGAGAGCGACAATGAGCTGATGGATGGTTGAGATAGGGGCACAGTGCAATATGGACACGATTTCATGGCATGATAAATCTCAGCAGGGGCCCGTGGCTAAGTGTAATATGAAATCCCTTATCTATGTATCTGCTTCATAACACCGGCTATCTGCTGCAGCTGGATCTGCCTTTGTTTCTCTCGGCTTCTGCTCTTTGCCTGAATGCCACCGTTGATCGCATCGACAGCGTGGAGGAGGGCGGCGACAACAACACGTGCGTGATAACCCATCTTTTTTGCTCAGTTGTTTTTGAAATACGATGTGATGAATTATCTAAATTGAAACTTGCCACTGTAGAGATCCTCTTCCATTACCTGCGATCACGCCGATAAGCAGCGTTATTAGAGGAGATTTTGCATCATAGCGCTCCGTACTGCAGAAGTCGGCACGTGTGTGTCCAAAAAAACAGGTTTTGAATTACACCTGCAGTACAGATGAAATTTGTCTCACAGAACTGATCCTTTTTAAAGTGCTGTGTGTGTTATTCAACACCATCTCTTTAGAGTTTTCTGATTAAAAAGAAAGAAATTAAGTCGGGCCCCCTTATCCTCTGATTGGCTTAATCCGATAATTGACTTTATCAGGGCGGAGAAAAATAGATGAGCTGCCATCCCAAGACTGCAATAAAAGTCCCCCCAAAATGATGAAATTGGAAAATAACCTATATTTCTTTTAAGATATTTCTTAATATACAACTACAGTTTCATATCACATTGCCAGAGAAATAAGGCACTTTCTCCCAGGAGATGAGAAAAGAATTGAATTTTTCCTTATCGGTCATCTATTTTTCCACAGAATGCTATTACTTGCTGCCTGCCGTTGCTAAGCAACAGGAAATATTAATAGGACCTTTTATTAGCTAGGCTTTACCAGTGGAGTACTAAAATGAGGAAGTGGAAAACATGAATGTGTTACATAAATCTCCGAACCTTTCAGGGTTTGCACAAGTCTCTGTTTGTCCGGTGATTTATGGCCGAGACGGTTCATTTATGGGAGAGGGAGGTGTGAAATGCCAAATGGAACATTAGCCGAAGGGACAATTTGAAAATAAATAATCACAAAAAAAATAAAAAAGTGCAAAAAAAGGGGGGGAAGCAGTTTAAAGAACCGCCTTATTATTATTTTTTTTCTTCTTTCTTTCCCTGAGGACTTCAAGAGGCCGTCAAACAAGCAGGTGATATTTTTGTTCTGCTGGAGGCATTGATCATTCAGAATCATCTGCGCCTGAATCAACATTGGAATAACTAATACAAGTCCCGTTTCTATCACCGGGCTTGTTGAACTGTGGTGAAAAGCGACAGACATTCCATCATTTTTCCCGCAGACGCTCTAATCCCTTTAAAAAATGACTGAAAATGAAGGTCTTTCAAAGGAGAAATGGGTTTTTCTTCATCTGAATGAAAAGTATAGAGTAAAGCCTCAAAGAGCAGAAAAGTCTTTTAAGGGCGAAAGGTAAGACAAATTTAAAGTCCGTATCGGGGGAAAAAAAAGTCTAAACACATTTAATTGCAATATTTCGGAAAAAAGTCACCTGATAACGGTCCAGGTGACGCGCAGCGCCGTTCATTTTCACAGACTTCAGAATTAGGATTGTCTCTTTTTGAATGCATCGCTTTATCTCTAATCCACCTTTTTTTTCTTTCACTCTCCTCCATGTTTATACAAAGACACAGCAGGTGTACAGTACGCGATAATACATTTGCCGAGACCCTCCATCAGAGTGGGGGAACACATTAAAACACACCTCTGCTCTCTTATCATTAATTCATCCCAGCTTGTCTGTGACAAGTTCAGTTGACATCGCAGCTCATATTTCATTCACACGGGCTCGGAGAGTGAGCACCTGCCAGGAGCACTTAATACCTCCGCGAGTAAAAAGTAAAGACAGGGAAGAAAACACCCCAACTTAACATGACAATCAGGGTGGGATTAACACGCGATAATTAACCCCAACAACTGAAGAGAAAGGGGCCCCCGTGAGGAAATTCTTACATTCAAATGTTGCTAACAAAAGAAATTAAGAGTATGAATTTGAATATGAATGCAGCCGGCGGATCTTTAGGGTGCCGCAACCCTCATTACAAACGAACTGACCCCTCGTTCAGGCGGATTCGCGTTCTTGTATTCCGGAGAAAAAAATAACAAATGAGATAATACCTGGGAGTTTGATGGAGCTGCATATAGCTCTCTCTCTCTCTCTCTCTCTCTCTCTCTCTCTCTCTCTCTCTCTCTCTCTGCTGCTAACACACTGCCGTTACGCATAACACCCCCCCTGGCTGATTATACATTCATCATCTGTTACATATTCACAACATCACACCCGAGCCCAGTTTGATGATGGCTAATATTGCATGCATCATTGAGGAACATGAAGGAGAAAGAAGAAAAAAAACTTAATCAAAGATAATTTATTCCAGTTCGCAGGCACAGGTCACATGAATTTTAGGGGCATTTAAAAAAAAAAAAAAATGTATCACAATCGAATACGGAGCCTTTTTTTTTTCTTTTTCAGATCGATCGCAGATGTAGTTGTCAAACCACAGGTGGGGCTCTCATGCAAATACATCTATAAAATAGTTTTGCTTGAGGCGAGTTTTGGGGTAAATAGAGAAACGATACGCGACAACAACAAGGCCACTTCACTCGTGTGACAAGAAATTATTCACCAGCAGCAGCAGCAGCAGCAGCTAGCAGAGATGTGTATCTTTCTGGGCTGTATTGATAAGATCAATGCAACCTGAGCATGGCTATTAAATGTCTAATGTGTTTTGGAACTTGTAGATGCTATGACAGTGGGGGCATTAACAGAGAGAGGCAGAGAGAGAGAGAGAGAGAGAGAGGGAGAGAGAGAGAGAGAGAGAGAGAGAGGCCCTGCCAAGTGCATCAGAGCATCAGAGAAAAGAGCTCTCTGAAAGATATCAGGTTTGGCCAGGAGGGGCTTCGGGCCGCAACATAATAAGCATCAGCGAAAAAAGGAAAAAAATAGAGGAAAAGAAAAATGTATGAATTGAAAATGGACTCTACGCTACGAAATTAGGGGAGTACAGTCAATTATTACGTCTTTCAAGGTTTTGAGTGTCAGCAGAGGGGGAAAATGTCTGGAGAGTAAGAAAGAAAGTCTCCGCCTGGTTGGAAAGTTAGTTTCCATCGGCTCCTCTGCTTCCCGCTGATGAGTCACACCACCGTTAAAGGTCCAGTGTGCAGGATTCAGGAGGATCTATCGCCAGAAACGGAATATAATATCCACAATAAGGTTTTTAGCGGTGTATAATCACCTGAAAGTACAAATCGTCACCTCGGAATGAGACTTTTTATAAGGAGCAGGGTCCTCCATGTTGCACCCAATGGCTGGAAAGAGAGCACCACTAAACCCTACACACTGATCCTTTATAGGATTATACCGGCAATCTAGATAGGGTGGAGAACTGGCATGATCTGCACTGTGAAGATATTTCTATGTTCATTTTGTAACGATTCAAGACATAAAACACGATGCTTCAACCTCTCCGACACTTCGGCTGTGTTTATATTTTTGTGCTGCGTCGCTCCGCTGACGTCTTTGATATCCATCCAACAGCGTCATCTCAGCCTAACTTCTACTTTGGGGTAATTTCAAGCTTAATTTGATGCGTGCATGTAAGTTAGTGCTCGATGCAGCCGTTTTCTACCCTGAAGTTATTGTAAACAAACATTGTGATTCTTTCTTTTCTATACTTCTCTTATATTCAACAAATTGAAAGAACCAAATCCAACTACAGGGTCAGCGGTGGCCTGAAGGTTAGAGAAGTAGGCTCATGAGCAGAGGGTCTCTGGTTCAATCCCCTTAACCAGCAGGATAAACCTAGGTAGGGAAATAAAAGGCAGCACTCCTTAATTACCTCCACTGAAGTGCCCTTGAGCAACACAATAAACCTCAACTGTGGTGTTTTTTTTTCATTTGTGATAAATCTGCTGATTATTTTCACATCCAGTTGATATTGGTTTGGTTTAAAAAAAAAAAAGAGGAACAGACAACAAACGATGAAAGATCAATGTGTTCACATTGAGAATTTCAAACTAGTGACTTTTTGAGACGTTTGCATAAATCCTACTTGATCGACTGATAATCTGATTAATTTTCGGTGGATTCAGCTCCTCTGCTAACAAGTACTGCCTTGCAAAAGGAGGGAATCTGAGACCATTATTTTTTAACTATTAAAAACACATCAGCGAGCTTGACTGTCGGACTGCCTAACATGTTCCTTCATTACAGCGAACACGGGAACATGAGCACCGTCCTGCTGCCGTGAAATTAAACTATATATATTAGTGACTAGTATGTGTATTTACATCGTCAGTGGGGAGAAATAGACTTCGGGGGGAAATCCACAGACGGGGAATCGAAGTCAAAAAGAGTCTTAGAAAGAGAAATGAATTGTTGGTTTTGGTCTTTTTTATGGGATATGTAGATAAGAAGAACAACATAGAAATACACCGGCTTTATTCTTTAATATTCCTCATAATAATCTTGATAGCTGCTGTCGGTCGAAAGGATCCACACCCACCTCAGGATCTAAATCTGAACACCATTTAGTCCTGCGGTTCCCCCCCACCAGCACAAAAAGAAACACACACTCTCTCCTGTGTCTAGCAGCTCCCTGAATATGATCAACTGCCGCTGTGATACTGCTCTAAATCCTTTTTGTTATATAATCGGCCTATTTATTTTATGTTTATATTGTTGCACCTGCAATGGAGCACTTTCAAACGTCCTCGTACTTGAATCACGTAGGCGCACCTTTTAAAAAAAAAAGAGAGAACCAGGAGCCTCTCAGCCTTTTGTTGAGACAGAATAACCTTATTTCACTCAACTGAATTATCTCTAAAATATCTAATAATGAAATCCAGGAGGTACAGAAAAACTGGAGGTATATGTGCTCATTTTGAATAAGAGTTACCTCTCTCCTCCCGTGCAATTTCTTCTTGCTTTCCCTCCCCACAATGCCCCCCGCCCCCACCCCTCCTCTCCATCCTCACCCCTCCCCTCTTCATCCAACTCTATTGCACTCTTTTCATTGCCCAGCTCACGTATTGAATCTGCCTGATGAAAACAGATCTCACTGCAGCACCACAATAGAATGGCTGATGCAGGAAAGATGAACCCTAATGGATTTTTTTCCCTTTTTTTTTTTTTTTTTTTTTTTCAATGTGCTCAAGATTGAATATAAGGCCTGACCTCCAGATGTAGTGGATCCATTTCAACAGCACAGATATTGTTTGTAGCGGGGGACGCAGGAACACACAGACGCCACAACAGTCCCGCGCATGACGCCTCGAAAAAAAAGAAAAACACTGTACTTCTCGGCGCGTGAAAACCCGTCTAAAATTAGAACTGACCCTCGTTATTTATCTATCCATGTCAAGTGAGGTATTCATTATGATAGCATCTCGTGTTTGAACTGCCGAGTTTGCTTAATTACTCTGCTCAACAGACTGTGTCAAGGTGAGGCGCCGGTTTAATAGACACTCCATTCTCAGCACAAATGAACCTCCGCCACGGTTTGGTGGTTTCGCCAGGCAGGCTATTTGATTTAGAAATTTTCTGAGTTTGCTTTATATGCTGCTTCTTTTGCAGCTGAAGTTGAAGCGGCAGCCCTGAAAAGATCTCCAATACGTTCAAGGGAGCTTAACTCGGAGCCACTTAGAAATAGTGAGGTGCGGGAGGTTTAACATTTCAGATCCCTGATCACCTGGTTAAAAATAGGCTATTTTCAATTTGGTGGTGTTATTTTTGAGTGCGGTTCTTGATTTATCTGCTCCCAAATTACCCTGAATTAGAGCGGACGATTTATGAAGCATTTCACAGCTGGAAAGTTAGCCCTTGCAAAAAAAACTGTGCTGTGTGTGCAGAAGAAACTAGCAAACGTTGTGTCCATGGACGCTCGCTTACACAATGCGGAACGACGATCTGTACTTGACACAACAGCTGATAGATCATGTGTTTCGCGTCATCTGTTATACTTTAGCTGACAAACAGTTGGGCTCTGGGTGCAGGCAAAGAGAACTTTCCTATCGTTAGTTGTCGGCTATTAAACGCACAGCATGTATGTTTGTAGTTTATGTTGCAAAGAGGTCTGTCAGTTAAAACGACCGTCCAAGCCATGATATCAAATTTCAACTATAGACGTATCGTATCGTATTATATCATATATCGTATCGTATCGTATCGTATCGTATCGTATTCGTATCGTGTCGTATCGTGTCGCATCGTATCATATCGTATCGTACAGTGTCTCACTCTGTACATCTCCTCTGACATGGTTTTAAACAGCAGTAGTACTGTGGTACACTGTGGTAGTGTCTAGCTAGTTACTGCACTGTCTTCTTCTTTTTCTGTTTCATGGTGGATGTCAACTGGTGTTAAAGTGCGCTACAGCCATCTACAATGACAAAGCGATAACGAGTTAAAAATGATTTATTATTGACACAGTATCAAATTTCATTTTTAAATCATGGTCAACGTCAACACTGGTACATTGCGACACCCCCAGTCTAGTCATTTTTAGACATTTTGATGCAGAAATCTTACATAATATGTCTTTAAAATGAACCGCCATCTATTTCGATAATCAATTCATCGTTTGTTTGTTGTTTTTGAGTCAAAATTCTCAGGTTTCAGCTTCTAAAATGTAAATACTTTCTGGTTTCTTCTCTCCTCCATGAAAGTAAAGTGAATATCTTTGTGTTGTGGACAAAACAAGACACATCATCATCTTCAACATCTAGTCTAATGATCCTGAAAATAAACAACGATGAAAGTAATCCTGTATCTTTGTGTCTCCACTTTCAAAATCCCCAAAAAACGCTGTTTCAACCGCCACGCCTGGTTTTCCAGCAGCGGTTCCCAACATTTGCAGCGTATGCGCTTTGATTACATGTTCATCGCGTCATTGTCATTTCCAACATTTCACATCTCATGCATTTTTATCACACACCCCGCAGTATTCAATCTATTAAACCAACCAGAGTGTGGCCCCTCTGTAGCGGTAACAAATATCCTGACTGCCGAGAGAAAAGACCGGCCAATCAACCACTGTCTCCGCGGTAAAGGTCATGACCAAAATGTGAAATGAATATGAAGATAAATGACACACCAATCCGGTGCCTCGGGGGGAATATTCCAACATTATATATAATACATAGTGTGTTTATGTTTCAGATCTTTATCTGGTCGTATTTTGTCTACAAACTGACTGTTGTTTATGCCGATCTCGTCTGTTTATGATGAACAGTATAATACATTACGCTTGACCCAGATATGCATCTGTGTGTATTCAACGTACACTGTATATAATAGAAGCCCTCGTTGTTTTCATCAACATACACAATACCAATTTCTGATGATGCCTCGGACAGAAAAAGAACAAAATAAAACACGTGTAGTATGTTATGGAGCTTTTTATATTCCCGGAGAGGCACAGCTGCCGACTGTAGCTATTTCTGCCTGTTTATGATTTTCTCAGTCAATGTCAAGGGAAGTTACGAAAGCTATGAAATTCTGACCTTCAAACCCCGAACACACACACACACACAAAAAAAAAACTCCCAATATGTTAATGCTGTTGACCATATGTGCTTTTTGTTATGCATTGATTTGTCTTTCCTGAGATCTGCACGCCATAAAAAGCGCTCACATCTGTCTGTATTTTAAAGGGAGGCATTGGAGGAAACATCAAACGCTGACATAAATTGTTCAAAGCAATCTGTTCAGCGCACCTCTATTCAGATATTTACATTTCGCACGGGTTTCGTAAAAAGGTTTTTAAAACGCGCAATTCCGAGCGCTTTCAAGGTACTTAAACCCCCCAAATATCCAAACCCTCAAAGCCTTTATCATCACATATGGCCGTTCATATTAATTGGATGTTTTGATCGTGAGTATGTGACGTCAGGAGACAGCGAACATATAAGAACAGGGTCATTTAATCTCAAATACTAGTGATAGTGTAGATAAAAAACCCTGATTGTGTTTAAATATCAAGCATATTCCCATCCTTGCACACATTTCCACTTTCCAGACTTTTAAGATTTTGCACAAACCTTTGATTTTAATCACTGAGGAGGATCTGAAAACATGCACTCAGGTCAGCTTTTTTCTCCGTGCAGGGCCATAAACAGTACATATATACCATAAGAGAGACTTTGCTCATTGCGGCCTATAGGATACGTTCTGTTTCTTGCATAAGCTTTACATATATCATTAGTTGTGATAGAAACCTGCTCTATTTCCTGCCGTTCTCATGAATGCAATTATGGTTTGGAGATGCTAATTTGTGGAGGAGCGGTTTCTGCGCGGAGCTGAGGGAGTAATCAGCACGTATTCATGTTTGAAGGCTTGACAGATTGACCGATGCATGCTGTCGAGGCAGATATGATGTTGATGGATTTACCCACAATCCCTTTCTCCATGCATCAGAGCTGACATGGCAACCGCTGAACAATCATTCAGCTCCCCCTACCCCTCTCCCCCCGACTTAGTCCCCCTCTTCTTCACGTCTGGAAAATTACATTTGTACCTTATAAGGTTGAAATCTGTTTCTTATTAGAAAAGAAGAAGAAAAACGGCTGTTTTGGATGAAAATCATTTGAAAAGTCAAATCGCTCATGTGCTCTGTCGTCCTTTTTTCCTCCTAAGTTGCAACTTTGCATCTGCCTCAGTGTGTCACCATGTATGTTCAGTGTAGGTGTGCGTGCATGTGAGCGATAAGAATTTGTCCTCAGTTTTCTACCTGAGACAAAACATTCAAAATCGCACCGAAAAACGAAAAGGCTTCGGTTCAAGTCCAACCCTTGTTCCTCTGAGGCATCAAATCACTTTTATTGTGATTAAAAAGCTCGAATGGTCAGAAACATTTGTGGCCGTCACTGAAAATATTATCTGACTCCTTAAATGTCAGGTTACTGGTGTTACCGGCGCCCTCAGAGGAATGGTTCGGTCCACAGAAATGCTACTCACCGAGGGCATTTGGCTGGAGACGAGGTGGCTGTCCTGCGCCAGCATGTTCGACATCATGAGTGTGGGCAGCTCTGGATAGGAGTACGGGTTGATGAGCCCATTGTGTGGCAGCGAGTGGCAGAGGTAGCCTGTGGAGTCGTGCTCCATCAGGTGAAGAAGAGGAGGCTCGGGGTGGTTGGGTGGGGTGATGGGGGGGATCTCGTAGTCCTCGTCCCCGTTCCCACTGCCCGTGCCGCCGCCGCCGCCTCCTCCCCCGCCGCCGCCGCCGGTCTGACCTGTGTAGCTCTGAGGGGGAAACGGAGAGAGATGAAAAAGTGAGATAACTCAAGTTTAAGGGAGTGATGGATATTGGATATTAGATCAAACTAAAGGAAAGTCATAACTGATTTATACATGACACTATTCCATATGGGTGGCAGATGTAGACGTTCAGTTTACAGTAACATAGTCACTTGATAGAGAGGAGTGGCTATTATAGGCGCCAAGGGATCAAAATGTCCTGTTCATTTCCTGCACTGGTCAATTTCGGCGACTGTTGCACTTCCAAGACTTAGATGGGTATAAAAATCTCATTGTTGTATAATAAATATCACAAAAAGAGGTTACAAACCATCTGTTCCACTGCTAGAAAAGTCAAAGGTAGAAGCGTGTATACATAATAAATGTAAGGACAAAGTCAACCAAGGCTCGAAAGGTTTATTTCATTGAGAAACATCCAATTATCAAACTTGAAATTCAGCAGCGTTTTTCTCCAACTCACAACGAACAAAAAGCTGGAGTAGAAAACCTAAAAATATATTCTGCAGTTTTGAATTTCTCGGTCAATCTTGGGATGAATTTGGCAACTCTGGTGCGATTTTTCTCCCGACTGCAACAACAAAGCACTTTTAATTCACGCCTCTAATTGGGTTCTTCTCCGCAGAAATGGCAGCTGAGGTTCACGGGTAGCACAGCATTCAGAGCCTCTCAACTTTTTAATTATTCCATTTTTTTTTCAAGCCCCGACTCGAAACTATTAAAACTAATCTCAAGACAGACCTACGGTAGTGTTCAATTATCGACAACGCTTGTGTGTTGTGGAACATGGAGGGTATTGTGATCACCAAAACTGCAAGACAGTTAAACGGTTAAAGCAACTACAAAACTTATTTCTCTCGTTGATTCTGGTGACCCCTGTGGACAAAAGCGGTATGAGCACGACTGCCTTTAAAGAAAGACGCAACTTATTTCAAAACCTTCTGACAGGATCAGTGTCAGAATGTCCTCCAGGTTTATTTCCAATGTGTTTACCTTCTCTGGTGCCTATAGTACAGAGAAAAAAAATGATTTCCGTGCATTTAAAAGATATATACAGGATTTCTTTCTCTCTCCAATGACTGCTCTTATTGTAAAAGTACTGTTTTATCTGTTTGGAGTTTCTTTTGTTTGTTCCTTTCATCTGCTCCAAGAGGGCAATTTGCTCTTGAATCCTGAGAAAGGGGAAAAAGAAAAAGATATCTTTCTTAAAAATGCTGTTTGTGGGACGCATGACGGTGAGGTAATCTGTTTATTTGTGGCTTTGTAAGGTTAATTACTGTATTACAACTACAGTGTCGTCCCACCAGACTACAGCGCAGCTTCTTTCCTCGAGCTGAGACCCCTCAGCAATAATTTTACGACTTATCTGATCTGGATAAGTTGTAATCTAACCAGATGACGAGCATCAAGAAAAAACAGTAACTTTATAGAAATAGCCAATTTTCCTGCTGATAATCTTTGTTATATCGAGGCATCAGCATTCAATCGTTTCCTCAACACTTAAAGGTTCCTTGTAGTATGTTTCCCGTAACTGACACTTACGTCTCGGCACCTTAAAAGCTTCTGCTTTTTGCTCTATTAATGGTAAACCTTCGTTGATGGTACTGTCCTTACCATGACAACAAACATACAAAAGAAACAAAAAAAATGGAGAACTGTGACAGCTGTGTGAGTATGTGTAATACTTCGCAGTGTCCAAGTATAGAATCTGTTACTTTCATATATCAGGACACCACAAACAGTGTCGTGAATTCTCAGGAAAGAATAAGAATAAATTGAAAACTGATGCCCTGATGGTTTTTAATTTTGGGGCATTCGGCAGATAACCCCTCACTGACAGCTCTGCAAACTAACTAACATCATTGATCAGTGACAGAATAAATACAAATCCTCCGATCCACCGACATAAGCTGTTTATTCAAACCGTTCTGTTGAAAGTAACCCTTTTCTCTAACCTTAAAAGATTAATTGGGATCATTCGTTTCTTAAATAATGGGACTGTTTTGGCAAAAAGAAGAACGTATTTATTCATCTGTGAGCATCTTGTTCCCCCCGAGGAATTCAGACTCCTGCCATTCTACAAAAAGCTTTTTAAACTGTTTAAATTCTGATCCGTCATTTTTTTTTCAAAGAATAGGAGTAATTTTGTTTCAAACCTTGAACGTCTCATTTTGGAACAAAAAGGCTCGATGCTCAGCGATCGGGTAATAAAGAAGACCAACAGCCTCTGTATTTGTGTGCTGTCGCGCTAACACAGTAAGTCCAATCAGATCAGAGTTCTGCGCGGAGCAAGAAGAAAAGAAAAATAGCAGGGAAATTCAACGGGGAATGAAAAGCAATTTTGTCTGAGACGATCCAACTTGACTCCCATTGTAATGACTGAGTCAAATTAATCATCACAAATAATATTCTGGTGTCAGCCATTCAAGGGTTTTTTAATAGAATTTTTATGATTCATGTCTAGCAGTATACATCAAACAGTCAGTTCTGCAACATTTCTGAAATCAATTCAATATCATCTTTGTGTAGGCTGTCATCCTCGGCAGCGGAGTGGTCATTTATCTCTCAAACAGATACTTTTAGAAAATAAGGGGCACACGGAGATGGAAGAAAGGAGAGAGAGAGAGAGAGAGAGAGAGAGAGAGGATACAGGGCAGTTTTTTTTCTTTTTTTCTCCTTGTTCCTCCCAATCCTGTTTTAAAAAAAATAATAAAGGTGAGTGTAAAGGCGCCTTCTGTCATTTTAAAACCGTATAAATCACGGGGCTTGTTAAGATCTGTGAGTGAGGAGGCCTGACCTCCAAATGAGGAGCGTTTTCTCAGCCGCTTGAAATACAAAATAACAGGCCTGTTTTACTCCATCAGCATCAGAAAGCGTAAACAGCTTAGATTTTCTTTTTAATTGTCTAACGCTGTTGTTTGTTCGTTTTAAAAGTGATAGCGGCTTTAAATCCTCGTGTTTTTAATGATTTGGCTGATTTTTTTTTGTTTTTACCCGCATTGGGATTGACGATTGTGCCTTGAAGTACACAGAAACAATCTTCTTCTTCTTCTTCTTCTTCTTTTTTTTTTTTTTTTTTTTACAACAATAGCGTTCAGGAGGATTAAAACGCAATGTCTTTTTTAAAAGGAATACCAATCTAAGGCAGTAAGCACAAAGCCAGATGAGAGGAATTTCATTAAGTTACAATACCTAAAACACTGAAACAAGAAAAAGACACCCATTTTTAATTTAACCACAAAAAAGGGACGGCGGCGACGGTTTATTGTGAGGCAAGAATGTGGACACAGGCTCGGCGTCTTAAAGCGCACTTTCATCTTCCTACATGTTCCAGCGGATGAAGAAAAGAGGAGTGTGATTGCCTCCATTTGATTTACTTTGTCCTGACAAAAGCCTGCGAGCCGGTTGATATTAATTTTCTGGACTGTCCTTTGAAGACAGATGTTTTCGTAAACCTGCGGGGATGATGTTATTGTTTGGTCTAATGGACAAGAAAACGAACATTTCCTGAGATTCAATTTCCCTCATAATTGTTGGAAGGAAACTAAATTGTCTGCAGTAAACATTGGGGGCTATTGTGTGAAGTGAGTCCATGTGCGCGTCCCCTCGGAGGCCTTTTTTTTTTTCTCGCGTCGGCCGTCACCTTTTTTTTTTTACTTTCACCTCGGCCGCCGCGCTTAGTCATGTTCGTCAACCTTTTGTTTTTCCCCGATGTCAGAAATCTATTTCCACGCTACCAAAACATTTTTCCCTGTTGCTTTTTGATTGTGCGGGGGGGGGACGAGGACTGAGGACGTGTCATGTGTTAGATTGCTGCGAGGGCTCATCCAGTGCCCTTGATGATAAAATGTAAATACCAAGGACGTTCCCAGTTGGATTGTGGGCAAGATAAATTATTCATATGCCTTCTATTCAGGATGAGCTTGCATGTACAGGACCACATGTACACTCTGGCTAATGTATACTCTTTTCTCCTTTAAAAGTAAAATCCAAACAAAGGCGATGCATTTGATGGATCGCATGGACCAGCGTGTGTCCTAGTATGGAATTGGCTTTTCAAACAAAAGCCTCCTCTTTCCTTTTTTTTTTCCTCCCCGCCGAAGTACTCGTCATCGGTTTACTTCCAATAGTCAGGGACACACTTCTACCAAAAGCTGCATTGCACAGATTCTTTCTCTCTTTTTTTTCCCCCCTCTCACCGAAACATCCTTTATTTTCCTGCTCTGATCAATACCGCAGACTATAGGGAGTGTTATTTCCAATACACAGTATGCTCAGTCTGCACAGTGAGCGAAACACAATCTGTAACATTTTAATTAAGAGACAGATCTCTCGACTGTAAGTGTTACATACCGGCACACCTTTCATTTGAAAGAAACAGATGAATAGACAGTTGGTCTGGGACTGAGAGAGAAAATAACATTGATTGGGGAGCTTTCCAGCTTGTCTTTTTATTTGGCACGGCTCTCTGCCTCCCTCTGCAACGCTGCCTGAGTATTCAAGGCCTTCTGGAGATGATATTGACTGTGGCTAATAGCTCATTATCTGTACATTCTTCCTCCTATTAGATTATTGTTGTAGGGCCTGCGGAGATCTGGATCTGGAGCACAAACTAATTAATATTAAAATGTATATTAAATCTGTGAAATGATTCACTGTCAAATATCATTTGTTTGTACAATAAATGAGCCGCATGCATCCTAGTATTTATGAAACAACAAATGCTATTTAGAGCCGAGGCAATCAGTCAGTTTCCAGAAAATTGATCAGGCATTCTGATCGTTTGTTCATTAATAAAATGGACAGTTCACCCCAAAACCAAAAATACATATTTTTCCTTTTACCTGTAGCGCTGGTTATCCATCTAGATTGTTTTGCTGTGAGTGAGTTTTGTAGATATTTGCCTTCTCTTGAATACAAGGGAGCTAAATGGCACTCCACTTGTGCTCAAAGCAGCAAAAAACACAATTAAAAAAACATAAAAGCGATGCCTCTCACCAGAAATCATGACCTGGCTACTCAAGATGATCCACAGACCTTGTTGTCCGCAGTGTCATGTACAGTAGGAACTATTTTCTTCCACCGAACTACACTCACCAACTCATCCTAGTGACAGTTCAGGACGTAAACATTCATGGCGTCCTCCTCGGCTGAGCTGTGACACAGTTAGCTAGCCTCTCATCCGTGAGTAGATGCATGACTCCTTCTGCGGGGTGTTACTCTTGGCCGCGTAGTTCGGAAGAAAGAAAAACATTCCCGACACAGATCTTGAGCAGCCAGGTCATGATTTCTGGGAAGAATCACTGCTGTTGGGTTTTATTAACGCGGCAGACTTGGCGTTGGACCTGAGCTGCAGAAACCCAAAGCGTGTTCGACGATCTGGGGATGAGCCCCAACAACCAACTACTTTGCTCGGTAAAGCTGAATTTTGTTGCTTTAAAAAGAATTTAACCAAGTGCCATCTATTCTATCTCCAAAACCTGACAACTCGCGCCAAAACAATCCAGATGTAAAAATAGCACTACAAGTAAAAAGAAAGATATGTGTGCTTTTTGATTTTTTTTTGAGTGGACTGTCCCTTTAAGCCATCTGAAACAAAAAACGGTCTCTGCTTGCTTTGTCAATTGATAATTGTTTTGAATGTTGGTCAGACAAAACAACACATATTCTGATAGTTACCTTGCGCTCTGGGAAATGAGCACTATTTTTTTTTGACACCAGAGACTAAACAGCGATTTAGAAAATAGTCGGTTGATTAATCTACGATGAAAATAATCATTAGCCGCGGCCCCGGTCGTATAATTTACTGGTTTCTTTGTATATCGGCTGAAAAAGGGAACATCATTACGCAGGCATTATTTTTATTTTGACAGGTTGCCCACACACTGTGAACGCTCCCCCCATTAAAAATAATCAAGCCCGCGCAGAAAGAACACGAGCGCGCGAGTGCGATCAGAGTTTAGAGTCCTCTCAAGTCGGCGCTGGTTTTTCTTCGGGGAGAGAAGAGGTGGGACCGACAGCTCCGGAGACGGACGATGACAGATCTGCCTTACCACTAATGTGCACTTATCTGCCTATTGGAGAGCTTTGTCACAGTGGTGATTTATGCCTAAAATCCCCCACACACCACCACTTCCATCACCTCCGACACTCCCCGTTCCAACACCTTCAGCCGCGCGGGTCGCTCTGCTTCTCGGAGACAAAGTCAGGGCCCCGTTATCTCTCCTTTCCACGCAGTCCGGTTTGCGAGGGGAAAACGCCGGATTTATCTCCGGGAAGAATTCGAGAGCATCATTTATTCTCATTCACTCCGCCATCGCTCTCCCGAAGGAAGATTATATTGTATATTTATGAACGATCCTGTTTACCAGTGTACACGGAGCTCTTGTTTTAATATAACAACAGCGGCGGCAAATAGCTGTTGTCAGACGACAAAGATCGCTTACTTCCAAGCGCTTAATCTGAACGCCGCGAACTGATCCGCTATTTCTGTTTACTGGGCTGTTTGTTTTTTGAGACTCCTCTTCCCCTTTCTCCTCTCCGTCCCTCCCTTTATCCCTCCATCTCTCTCCGTCAACTCAGGCTTAATTAAAGCCATGGCTGTTCTTCTGCTACAATATCATGTCAGGGGGTATCAACACACCACAAAGCCTCCTCTGGCAGAGCCCAAAGAGAGGGAGGGAGGGAGGGATGGAGGGAGGGAAGAGGGGGGAGAGGGCCAAAGATCCAGTTACAGCCACCCTACACCTCCACTCTCCTCTTCTTCCTCTTCTTGGCTGGCCTGCCCCTCATTGAGCCCAAACAGTTCTGGTCCCCCTGCTCCACATCCCCCGGACCCCTGATCATCACCACCACCACCACCACCACCGCCACCACCCACCCATCCCCCCTGTCATCTCATGCCCCCTTTAAAACAGCCAGGCTGCATTATTTATCTGTCACTATGTTACTGTTTGGGAATCATGAAAGCGGCTGCGGGGAATGGGGATGCTAAACCGCCGTGTACTTGGTTTCCTGACCGGTGAATGAATGGGACAGCGAGGTGTGAGAGAGAGAGAGAGAGAGAGAGAGAGATTGGGAGGGAGGGAGGGAGGAAAAAAAAAAATAACGTCAAAGGCTCTTTCTAGGAAGTAAAAATCCAGCTACTATCTCTTCAGACCTGGCCACAGCTCCATGCAATAGGGGGAATGGTGCTGCCGTGTGAAGGAAATGCTTCTCATTTATCATTATGGGAGGAAGAGAAAATATGGAGGGACCGGTGAGAATAATTAAAGCGAGGGACCAACTGTCCGAGGTCCAGAGATGCAGATGGCCCGGCTCACCCCAGATACTGAGCTGATTACTAACTAACCTCCCATTGACTAAAACCAGCCTTTCTAATTGCATATATTGTCCCCCTTTCTTTTATGTTTCCTTCCCTCCTTCTCCCTCGGTGTATCCTGTTCCCAGTGCTCGTCTCACTTGTCAGTCAAGGTCAGGAGGTCACCCTCATCTGATCGCGTGTCAGAGCAGATTAGAATCAGAGCTTTTGTGCCATGTCATATTTCATTATGCATTTGACTCATCTCGCGGGTCAGGGGGTCAGCGTGATTTGATTGGACGACAGAAATGATATAATTTGTGTTTAACCCTAGGCTGTATGAGGCTCTGAGTGGCGTACTAATGCATTTTGCAAAGACGGGGCAGGCCCTCTCCGCGAGCGACTAATTTGAAGTGGCACACCGCAGAGTTGAAGGAGAGCCAGAGCTATTGCACAACATGCCGGGGTTATAAGGGAGGCTTTATCAAATAATAAACACAACCTCCCCTGTACCTCTTTTTCTGTCCGCCTCTCGCACGCTTTCTTCTTCACTCTGCGGGCTGACGCAAGTGCCCAGACATTAGCCGCCTCCTGTGCCTAATATGTTTCTTTTTCTCCTCCCTTTCTTTTTTTCTTTCTCTATCAATTTGATTCACTGAAGACGTGTCGCTGACCCTCTTCTCTCTTGTTTTTTTCTTTCTTCCTGCTCTCTCTCTCGCTCGCTCGTCTCTGTTTCTCCTTCTCACTGTCTAATAACACTTGATATTGGTGGGAGACGAGACTAATGGAGAAGTGCTGTCAGCAACAACAACCACATCATTATTGCTGAACATTCGACTGGAACACAAACAACATTCAAATAGCTCCCAAATGACCACGGAGACAAATAGAATAGAATAGAATAGAACAGAATAGATTAGAATAGAATAGAAATCGGCAAACTTGTTTATTTCTGTTGTAATTTCCGTCTATAGCTGTAACATTTAAAAACATATAGTCCAGGGGTCACTGACACGGTCTGTCTCCTATACATGTAACCTATTAAAGTGTTTCCCACACATATACTTTACTTGGGTGACCAATTTTAGCATTTCCTACTTTTTTTTAGACAGATAGCGACGCCAGCCGCAATCGACAATCTTCATTATCTGAGCAAACTGATATCAGGCCTCTTTGGAAAGACGTTACAGAACAAGCAGCCCTCCGTATCTCCTGAGGTCGCTCTCAGTCTGAAAAAGGTTGGTGACCCCTGATTTAGTCGAACACGGTGGTCTGACCTATCTATATGTATATAATAGAACATTTTCTGTTTTCTCTTCTCCCCGAGGACAGTAAACTGAATATCTTTTAGTTGTGGACAAAACAAGACATCTGACACTTTACTAAACAACTAATTGATGAATCAAGAAAATATCCATTAGCTGCAGCCCCAGCGGCCCAAATGAGGTCTACAACTTCATTAGTGAATGTATTGTTAACATATGAAAACATAGAACATGCATTTTTTGATGAATGAGGTGTAAAAAGTTTAAAATAACACAATGACAAAAAAGTGTTGTAAACAAACATTGTGATTGGTTCGACGGAATAGAACAGAATAGAGATGGGACAATTAAAAAGATTTGATTGCAGTTCGGGATAAAAACACTTTGGATAAATTGATCGTGGTGAAGTGCCATTATCTGGATAATCGTGAATATCCTAGCACGAGTGACTTAGTAACATATTATGTTGGTTTTTTTCAGAAGAATTGTGAATTGCGATTATTTCGCCACGACAACTGTGACAAGAATTTTGTATATCGTTGCATGCCTAGAACAGAACAGAATAGAACAAAATAGAATAGAATAACAAAAAGTTGTATTTGATTGATAAACATGTATTCATATCTTCCCCTGCTGTTTTGCGTGGTGCGCGCCGGCAGAGTTCAGGACCTCGCTGCGGTAATGATATGCAGATGCCGCACAGTGTCGGTGAAAACTCAACTGTGATCTCCGCTAATGCGGTCGGAAAACAAACCATGGGAGCACGAGATCGCTCAGGTTTCCCAATAGTCGTCTAGAGTGATCGTGACGCCGATGTTGATACCGCTGTGGGTGACGGGAGGGGGGGAGAGAGTAGAAAACGGAGAGGAAGGAGCAGAAATGAGGAGGGGGGGAGGGGAAGGAGATGAATCCAACATTTCAAATGAGGACTATAATCAAACTTATTGCCTGACAGGGCGAATCTCGGATTACAACGTTACGTTGGCAGACGTGCGGTATTATTTCCAGAGTTCCCTCTGTCTCTTCCTGTTCGGAGTAGGGAAGCCGTTTTAACTTTGCTCATTGGCTGCTCACCACTGTCTGTTCTGCGGGGCTTAACAACAGCCACCGCCGCCGCTGAGCTACGACCACACAGAAGTCACCCGGACACTTGACGAGGCCAAAAAAAACAAAAAAAAAACAGCAGCCAGTCAACCTCTTTTTTTATTTCTTTTATTTTAATGACTCTTCAGTTATCTACTTTCTGCGCTCAGTCAAATCATTATTAGCATGTGCACAATGGTGCTACTGTGTCTGAATGACAAAATTAATTATTGTTATAAGAGCAAGTAAATGGACAAAAAAAAAACAGCACAATAAAGGGTTGGTGGATCAGTACCGAGTGACTCTAACAATGTTGAAAATAACAAAGGGAGCGCTGATGGCGCAGTCATCCAAACAAACGTGCATTATTCTGAGAATTGTTAGGATCCTGTCACCCACAAATAACTCTGCTTTACACCAGGAGGAGGGGGGGTGTAAAGTGCATGTGGCTGGGGAGAGTTTGCGTGCGTGTCATTTAATGTCTTCTCGCACAGAAGCAGAGTGTTACTAGTTCACAAAAGCATTTTGTCTTTTGTCTTTGATTTTGTAGGTATTCCTGATTTTTTTTCTTAGACAAAAACTCACTGTCAGACACTGCCTGCTCTTTGTGTGTGTGTGTGTGTGTGTGTGTGTGTGTGTGGTGCTAGTGTGTTCTTAAGTGTCTCCCCTCCCTGGTTCAGAGTCAATGAGGCTGTGTATCGGAGGCTGGCACAGCTGGTGGGAGCAGGAGACTAACATCTGGACCCTCGTACTCTTGGTGCCATTGTTAATAAGAGGCTGGTGGGGAGCGGAGGGGAGTGGAGGAGACAGCTCTCCACTGTCAATGAACCTCCCTGTCTCTCACTAGAGCTCGGCGCAGCAGCTCATTCTCGGTGCATCACCAAAGTGTCCACAGAGGGACCTCCAGCGTCGCAGCATGTCCACGACGGAGAATGTCAGAGTTAAACACAAACGGGAACAGCTTCATAGGCCTGATCACTAACGGTGTGTCTCTAGAGGCGGTAATGCTGACTGGTCGGTCGGTCCACCAAGTTCCAGATGGAAATATTACAACTATTGAATGGATTGTCAACAGAGAATAAATCCAACTGAATTTGGTAATCTTCTGACTTTTTCTCTGGCACGACCATGAGGCTGACATTTAATTAAGAAATTGTGAAATGTCTCATGATCCGACATACTTTCAGATAGATAGCCTTAAAATTTGGTACGGACATTGACGTCACGGACGGGACGAATTGTAATAAGTTTGGCGGGCCTCGGAGGTGAGGGCGGGAGTGTGAGGTTAAGGGGGGGAAAGAGACACAAAGAGTGTGAGTGTGTTGCACATCGTGATACCATCCATGTTGGTGTTGTTCCAGGTCTGTCTTTAAATGACCGATCACGTTTTTGCATTCATCAGAAAGCTTGGCGACTCGGGGAACACCTCGTTTCACATTGTGAAAGTAAGTATTTTTGTTACCCAGTGCTAACCAAACAAAAAAATAAGTATGAATTAGTATAAAAGTATCAAGTCAGCAGTATTATAATATGTTCTATGTTATGCAAACCCTGGTCTTCTGTGAAACCCCAATACTTAAGGGACAACTTTCTCCGCATTCGGTTTTTCGTGAGCGACATTAATTAAGATGTTTAGTAACAGCATCAACACGACGATATCAGAGACTGTGTGTTGTGGTGAGTATGAAACTTGCAGTAGGGTTGGAGCTGTGAATGTAACAGTGCAGTGTGTGTTAAGTTAAGGCTATGTGTTGGTGAAAAATTGCTTCAACTCCACAAGACCCAAACCAGGTTCTTTCGACTTGCTCGCCACCTGCTGATTAAAGTGAAGGGGGCTAGTCCCGGATGTACGGCAACTTTGGTCCAGACTCACTCAAATTGGACTGAACAGCTGTCTTCTCGCATTCTGAATGACAAGCCGCTCCTCCTACCATCAAGCTTCCATTACTAGTCAAAACCCTCCTTGGGGATCACTCAATTTTAAACCCAGTACTAAATAAGAGCTTAATTAATGACATTCCAAACACCCTCTGCTTTATTTTGTGCTCAGTTCCAATAGGCAGATGTGATGATGGTGAACATCAGCAACGTTAGCATTGTCTTTGCGCACATGTTAGCGCGCTGACGTTAGCGGAGCTGCTATCCCATAGACTCTTACTCTTGTTAAGTCAAATGAAAACAGACGCTGGGTCGTGTTAACTGCGTCGGGCACAAAAATAAGAATTAAACTTCGAGCAGTTCCCTGTGATCGCTTACATTTTCTGTCTCTGTATTGTCTGACACGGTTATCTCCACAACTAGAGATTCAAACTGACACACAATTACATAAATGTGATGTAAAAGCATAAAAGCTGTCCGCCTCGGGCTTTGTATCAATACGTTTGCCGTGCTCTGCTTAGCCGGTTTAATAAGAAAAATTACATTACCTCGTTTCAACTCTCTCTGAGCTGAGGAAATAAGTCAACGCGGATCGATTTCAGCTCAGGGCTTCTTTCAGAACTTGAAGACACTGCATCAATAATTAACCAAGTATTTTTGCTAATGAATCCTGGATTCAATGGAACATTTTCCTCTCTAATAACCCATTTTTATCTCCGCAGCCATGAGGGCAAGCCGGTTCAAGGCAAACTTTGTACGTTTAATTTTTTAAAGGAGACAGGAAATCTATGTAGTTATGAAGAGGCTGAACAGACAGCGGCCATTTCATGTCTTTTGTAACACTCTGGCATGTGATCTAGCGCGAAAGAGCGAGCGTTTGGTCTCTCATTGGTCGAAAAGGGCCTACACAAACACATTAAGTTTGCCATTAGTTTCATCTGATCACCTGGGGCAACAGGGGGGGGATGGACAGCTTGGCAGAGCGAGGGCCTTACACAAATATACAGCTGTGCATTCATATGGTGGTGCCATGTCAGATGAGGGTTTCAAACAGAGGGCTTTTAAACGGGGCAAGAGAGAGACAGAGAGAGAGAGAGAGAGGGAGAGGAGGGTGAGGTTGCAGGGGGGAGGGTGGGTTTTCCAAATGACTGTAAAAAAGGCCACGGGGAGAGAGCTTTCCATCTTTCTGCTGCCGCGACAAATATGCCTGCACATCTTTTTGCATTGTCTCCGCTCCGTGCTTCGTCAGCGAACAGCTATAGAAATATTTTGGCAGGCTGCTCTTTGTTTTCCTTTTCACAAAAGATGTAGTGAGAGTGTGTGTGAGAGAGAGAGAGAGAGAGAGAGAGAGAGAGAGAGAGAGAGAGAGAGAGAGAGAGAGAGAGAGAGGGGGGAGGCAGGTGGGAGAGGTGCTGGGTTGGGAAAGGTAAATGGATGTTGTCAGAGTTTTAGGGGGGTCGGTGGAGAAAAAGGAGGATGAGGAGAAGAGTGGAGGCAGGTAAAAAGGACAGAGGGGGGGAGACAAAATGGGTGAGTAGGGTGGGAAAGGTGAGGTAGGAGAACTACTGGGTACAAGTACGAAGTCAGGCGGGATGTAGAAATGAGGTAAATCAGGTGAAGTGGCTTAAAATTGGGAAGTGAAAAAAGGGAGTGGGAGAGAGTAGAGGGTGAGGCACAAAGTGGGAGAATCAATTTGAAAGAAGAGGGGGTGGGGGGCAGGTGGAAGTATAGGGGAGGAGGAGCCTGCCACTCTGGTCCCCAGCTCCAGTCTAAACAGCAGGGAGGAAGCTGTAAATCAGACTAATGCGGCCGAGCTGTAATTCAGACCAGCAGGGCCAGGGCGCTGGTGCGGGGACCCCGAACGGCGGGAGTTTACAAAACGCCGCTGCGAGGCTTTAATCAGTGCAACGATCCGAAGATACCGTCTCCCCCAATCAGCGGGCTTCCTGTCAGTCACACACGACCGAACCCGACCAATCAGGCTCCTCCGCCGAGGTTCCAGACGGGGGCCGACTCGGGCCGGCCTGGGCCGCTGCCAAACAAGAGAATTACTCATCGAAACTGGAAAGGTGGAATGGGCCTTTAATTCAGAGCGTAGAGGGACGAGGTGATAGATTTGTCAAAGGTTGGACATAAAAGAGTGCGGGACCGTGTTCTACAATGGTTCATCAGAAACATATGGGGGAAAGATGAGAGACGCAGGGGAGCGGCGGAGGAGGACTTAATCATATCCATCAGACCGGAGTTTCTGCAAGTTTAAAAAACTGTGACAGACGTCGTGTCTGATCAAACCTTAATTCAAACGTATTCATAGTCACATCTGTTTACTTCCACGTTAAAAAAAAACTTTCCATCGATCTGCTATCCTCGCTTGGCACTCAAACACCTCTCTAATTACAGTTACAACACCCAAAGGGGGGGCGGCATAATCCTCGCCAGCGTGACTTACAGCGTAACAACCGAGACGAGAGAAATGGCATCGAACTTACCGTTTTAAAACACAATCTGAACTCCTGACATGTAAAGCAGGCGGACAAACTTTCAAATCGCTCGTTACCAGAAGCCGCCTTTTCATACCTGCATTTTCTGCTCAAAGAGGGAAGGAGGGCAGTGCATTAACTTAAAAGTGAGCGGAAAATGCAAATGCAGTCCACTTTATCATCAGGCATTCAAACGGACCCTTTCAACTCGGCAATCCATAATATTTCAGCTTTGATGCTCGGGAAATGGCCACAGCTCGATGGTAACGCCGAGCTGGATTGCTGCTCCGGTAGCAGTCGCAGGACTGGTGCGACTGGCTGGGCTACACACACACACTGTGCATGTTAAAACCACATGCAGCGTCTTGGCAGCAAAGACGCTACAGCGGCAGCCAATCAATAAAACCTTGTTACGCTAATTGCAAGATCATAATCTCCGTTCCTACTTCTGCTGAATATCCAAACAGTCACTCCATTAGCCGAATTATTCCCCTGTGCAGTTTCTCCATCCCTCCCCAACACACACACACACACACACACACGCGCGCACACACTCACTTCCATTTCCTCCTCGTGTTCGTTTTTTTTTTTTCTTTGACATATTTCTCTCAAACAGCAGTTCTGCTAAATGAATTCATAAGTCAGGGAGAAAGACATCAAAGCAAAGCATTGTCAAGGTAAAGTGCTGATGAAGTATACTGTTTCTTTCACTTTGCCGCGGAGCCATGAGAAGGCATCTCCACAGTGCATTATCTTTGATCACATCGCTCTTTTCCGCTCTGTTCTGTTCAGTATTAGCAGGAGGAATCCCACTTCAGGTGAAGGTCTACTCACACTTTTATAATAAAGACTAAAAAATTGCGGTTGTACGCCTCCGACAGTCAGTCAAGTTGCAGTGTTGCCTCCGCATCCGTCCGGACTCTGACATGCAGCGACGACTCTGAAGGAATTCGATGAACGATACGAAGGTATTTTTCGTCGAAATGGAAGCGATCACTATACTGACATGTTTGATCCAGTGAATCATTTCTCTTGGAGATTGTTTTTACAGAGGAGCACAGAGGACTGATAGATGGTGCGCCGACAACCACCTGAAGCTCAATATTAACAAAACCAATGAGTTTGTGGTGGGCTACCAAAAGGAACAGGAAGTGATAGCGATCACCCCAGCAGAGGAAGCGTACACTCATACAAGAACCTTGGTGTCCAAATCAATAAAAAACTGGACTTGCCTCACAACGCTGAAGCCGTCTTCAGAAAGAGTAGATAGTTCTTCCTCCTCTTCTTGCATTTCGCCCTTTAGAGGGAGTCCTTTTCCAAGGATAGAGGAGCTCGTTTGACTGCGAGGCTAATGTTTAAATGGGTGATAGAGGGATATCTAAATGAAAAGCTTTGCTGTACTTGTTTCTGGTCTTTTAGCGTGCAAGTTCATTGTGAGAAACAACCAACAGTCCAACTCCTCCTATGTTTTCCAATGCTCGGCCAATAAAGCAGCAGAAAGTTCCAAAGTTCTCAAATGTGGATGCTTCACATACATCTTCAACCCAACAGGACAGAAGATCTATACAATAACCGCAGTTTTAAGGTGGAAACCCAAGATTAGTGTCAACAATTCGGTATCCGAGCAAATGTGAAATTTTGTCACAACCCCCCCTTCTGTTCCTGAGTTATGGTGTTCATCAGCAACCAGGAATGTGTTACAGTGAAGTTGACCATTGAAATTTCTACAAAACATTACAACATCCGGACATGAGGAAAATGCAAAGGCATTATAAAAAGGCTCTCCAGGTGAATTCCCTCTTCCACGTTCCGCTGTGGAGATCCTGTTAGTGTGTCTCTTTTAGCGCTCCTAGCGGGGTCAGCTCAAACCTCAGCGAAGACACCGGAACAGGCCGGAGCTTCTCGTTGTTTGATACTCTTTTCTGCATTGTTGCAACGACAATGGTCAGTGGCCAGAGGGGCAGACAAAGAGCTTGTTGATGCCAAGACCAGGGTCCGTGACCTTGTCATTGAATCACTAACACTTTGTCACTCCGCTGGGGGGGAGAGAGGGAGACTGGAAGAAACACTGCAGAGAACTAAGCAGGGTCAGACTACGATGCTCATGGGAACATCGATATGACAATGGCACTGACCCCGTTTCCTTGTGACTCATCAAGAGAACATACCCATCTGAGCGTCTCGCTATTTGATGTGGCTACAGAACCATGCCCTGCCCTACATGAATGTGACATGAAAAAAATTATTTATATAGGTGATCCAGATTAAATAGAGTGATAACGTGGAGGAACCGAAGTGAAAGCACTGAGAAATACTCTTTCACACTGTTTGGAGGCGGAACCACTGACCCAAATGCATCTAAATGCAACGGGGGGTAAGAGCGAAGAGGAGAAAAAAAGAGTGAGAGAAAGAGCAAAAGAGGGGGAGTCGGAGAGAGAACGATAGAGAAGTAAAGTGAGATAATAAGCAGCAAGCAGAGAAAAGTGAGCTCTAGGCAGTATGATTTGTTTTTCTTCAAGATGGAATATATTGAGAATAATACGGCGACTGTATGTACTCTTTTCTTGAGGAATAAAACTAGTTAATAAAAAATTATCCCCGCAGCAATCTCATCCCCTCTGTTACTTCTCACCGAGTCCATTTTTTATCCCAGCGCTTGCAAACAACACAAGCATAAACACATTTACAGTCCTCTAAATGTATTTTTAAAGCTTCACTTTAATCAGTCAAACACCCGACCAATGAACCCGGGCTCACTTGCATAAAATATGCACTACACACTGACTCTCATAATACACTTTTTTTTCTTCTTCTCCTTGCAGTTAGCAGAGAAGAAATCAATGCGCTTCTACCAATTTGTATTTATAAGAAGGCAACACATGCACTTACAGACCTGAGTGAAACTGCAGCGCGCTAATTCTGAGCAGAGTAACGAAATAAAGTGTGCACACTAAAGAAGCGTTTGTTTGCGAGCGCGTGCTGGATCGTGCTGTATTTTCCCACAATGCAGTGCAAAAAGAAAGGGGAGAAGAAGCTGCTCACAGCTGGATAAAATTTCAAGCCAACGGTGGGTGGTGGTAAAAAAAAAACAGCTCCACAATCATCTCAGAAAACCATTTATTAAATATTTTGGTTAAACCGTTTTTGCCGTCACTTTGTTTGGCAGTTCGGATTCTACAGTCACAGTTTGACTGGCGTCTGACGACATACTGTATGATGTCCTGTACAAACGGGTTGAGTGTTTGGTTTTTCTTGTATTGCATGAGCATGAGAACTGGTAGTACACAGTATGCAGTGCACGAGCACACATTTGTGAGACTTGTTATTTGGGAATTCTACTTTTGTGGCAGCCTGGTGGCTCAGTTGGTGGAGCCTGGCCCCCCATGCAGAGGCTGCGTCCTCCCCGCGGCGGCCCGGGGTTTGAAACTGACCTGTGGCCCTTTGCTGCATGTCGATCCCTTTCTCTCTCATCCCGATTCCTGTCATTCTTTTAGCTGTATATGTACAATAAAGCCATTACAAGGCTGCATTACAGTAAAAGTGATGTCAATTTCTTGTCAGACTTCTGCTTCTACTGTTCTACTACTTGTTAGTCATTATGTCCATGATGATTACTTATCAAAAATCTCTCTGTGTTAATATTGTAAGTACCAACATCTCTTCAGAGTTGTTGCGATGTCGGTATTGAGGAATCGGGTCAAAAACATTCTGAGATTTGAATCGGTCGGCCAGTCGATCTCAGAATAATAAGAAATGTATTGTCGGAAAAATAGCGGAATATTCCTTTAAGGCCATATTGTCCAGTCAACATTTAGACTTGTTTGCTTCCTCCCTCACTCTCCGACGTATCATCTGAACTTATACCGTCAGGAAACCACTTAAAATGCGCCGTTACCTTCAGAAAAGTACACAACTTGTACACGACTAAACAAAACGTATTACAAAGGTTTACTTAGACATTTTAATGTAGCAATGTTGCATATCGTATCATTAAAACTTCCTCGGCATCCATCATCCGCATTTTGTGCATAGTGGGGCAACAGCACATCAGCAGCACCCTCCATAATTAAGCCTTTTCAGTACGCGTACTGACTTTTTAGGAGAACGCTTTGTGACTTCTCCCAGTGTGAACACCACATACTCACAGGATCTTTTATTTTATATTTCTCCCATCTCTATGTTTTGTTGTCGGAGTGTGTGTCCACCCCTAAGGCCCTCCCTGATTCGAGCTGTCAGAGGGAAGGAGAGGCTGAACTTGGTGAAGCGGAGAATAGAGCAAGGCACATGTCAAATATGAGAAGATCTTGAGTAAACAAAGTATAACACAGAGCAAAGCAAAAATCGTCTCTCATCCCATCACGCCGTTTCCCCTCTCTCTTTCTCCTTCCTCTCGTGCCTACTTGATCCCCACCTTTCTCTCTCCGTCTCTCGGCCTCTATCTTCTACGGCACAATTGCGGCGTTTTATCTGTCCCTCAGTAGTTCTGCAAAAAAACAGCGCGCGCATCAGCACGACTTGTAATCAGTCAATCAGCGGTGCAGTAAAAACTACATGTGCTGAATCAAACCGGGCGATAAAGGCAGTGGTTCTTAAGATATCTTTTTCTTTTTTTTTCAGACAGCCAAGAAACCAGCATGAGGAATTTGTCAGATAACAGCCCTATCATCCTGGAAATCGCTTGGTGACAGACATGTTTGTTGTCAGAGTTATTTAAATGAACTTAGGGAATCATGCACGAGAAGCAGCATAAGCAGCTCCAGCTCTAGTTTCTCAGTCTGGGCCTCGAGCCACACTTTAACAAACCAGAGCATTAAGAAATTAAGCAAAACAGCAAATGCAACAGAAACTCAGAACTACTGTAGCCTATGGGTCGGCTCTAATAATTGCAATTGACAGGGACAAATTCCCTGCTCCCCTGTGTATGTCAGATGGGCTTATTCCCAAACTCCACAAATCCCCCTGTCCAAACACAACCATATGGTCTCCCAGTTGTTCGTGACCAGCTGTGCTACAGTGGATCTGGCATGGTTGCCATGTACTGTCGAAGAGCTCCGACTCCCCCCTCCATTCTAACTTAATAAATCCTTTGCAATGAGGCCAAAACTCACTCAGAGTGAAGCGGCGTTTCCTGCTTGGCTTTTACCGAAGTGAAAATTGTGTGCGCAGGGGATGATTGCATAATTGGAATATAGTGAATTTGAATTTTATGATGGCAGAGTTAGCTTAATGGCTGACACAGTGGCCTCACAGAAAGAAGGCCCGGCACTTTCTGTCTGGAATGTGGATATTTTTTTGTTGGTTTGGGATCTCTGGTTTCCTCCGACTGAATGAAGACATGTCATTATGACAGCCTGACGTAGACTGTGACGGAGTAGCAACGTATGCAGGGTGTTTCAGTGCCTTCTGCCCAATGCATGCTGGGACAGACTCCATCAACAAATGTATATTTTTTACAGAAGAACCATAACCACTTATCTGCAAAACATCTAAACTGTACACTGTAAAAAAAAAAATGTTTTTTTATATAGCTAAAGTAGTTATCTTTGAGGACGAGTCTTTCTATCCAAATTCATTATTATTTCAGTGTTTTACTTATTCTCATATATTTGGTTTTGATGTTATTTAATCGGACTGGCTGAAGTTTAAGTGAAAACATTGCACAGTGATTCTCTCTTGAAGAATTCTCTCTGAAGTCGGGATATTAAAAAACAAATTCTCAACATTATGACTGCATGTAACATGCATGCTGAAAACATGACGTATGTAAACATTTCTGTCGCGCTCACGTTGTAAACTAGGCTACTTCATGGCTGAGGTGTGAGCAACCGCGGATGGTTAAAATCTATCCAGAACACCTTAAAAGCGAGCGTATGGAAGCATTTTGGCTCGTATGAAGTTGAATGAAGAGCCACACTATATGCTGTTTGGTTCAAACGATACTTATTATGGATATTTACAAATACTAATCCAGTATAGAAATAAATGTCCCCCTAACCCTAACCCCAACCCCTAACCCATCAGAGAAATGACCATATAGGTCGGCTCTGAAATCAGCTTATTATGACCATATTTACATTTCCATTAGGTGGCGAACTCTAGAGGCTTTAGTTATTATTGCAGCTGCAAAGGAGGAAGTAAGGAAAAGTCGAGCGGGTCGAGAGGGTTTGAAAAGCACATGACTACCGTTCAGGCAACCATTGTTGGTGTCCAGTGTTCCACGAGAGGTAAACCTAGACGTGTGATGTCTCGTACGTAATGTAACTTTCCAAACGCAGGTAAGTTGGTAACTGAAGTTACAAAGGTAACAAAGTTATTTTAACTAAAAACCACAATGTTTTCCTAAACCTAACCAAGTTACTTTCTTGCCTAAACCTAATCAAACTGCGAGCGTACAACTATGGTCCAGTCAGCCTTTCACCGGTACACTGCAATTGTCATGTTGTTTTGAGAGTCGCTGGTAATCAAACTATTTAGTCGTTTATGGAATCGTAGCACTCTAATATGCATCTAATAGTTTTTTAATATGGACGCCAGGATGAGTAGTTGTTGCAAAAAAAACACTATAAAGAAACCTAACGGGCAGTTATCTGAATGCTTTTCGACTCCTGGTTCTGGTCCTAGAAGTAATGTGTGAATGTTTCCTCCACAGGGTGACCGCTAACACTCCAATCGCTCTACGGGAATATTTCCCCCAAACAGCGCACTGTTGAAGACAGTTTTATGTTGCATCTGTCAGCGTGACAAAAAAAGGTTGAACTAATTGGAGCACTTTTTGAAAGATTTCCATCCCTTTTGCTTTCAGCTGATGTCACATAACTCTGTAGTCGTTTCAGTAACAGCAATTTGTCGTCCTCACGAGCTTGAACGCTGGTGGGAGGAAAATTGCTCCGGCACAACTCAGGCAACAGTCACCAGGAGCGGAGGAAAATAACAGGAAGAGAGCAGGTATTCCATTAGGGGCAATTTGAACTCACCTGGTTTGGCGGGAGGAACTCATGGTTGTTTTCATTCATGTACATGTTGTCAGCATCAAACTGTAGAAAGAGAGAGTGAGAGAGAAAGAGATGAGAAAACAGTCAGGGAGAGAGCGACACATCACAACAGGGACCGAAAACAGAGATTTTCAGTCAGTCAGCGGAGATAAAGAAACAGTGTAACACAGCAGCCTAATGACTGCGAGTCTTCGGCTTATAGACCTCGATGCTCTGGTGGATGTCAGTAATTACAGTTCATTAGAGACACATATAATTAGGCTCTGTCAAAGCTTGTGTAACTCGCACTCGTCGTCTCAGCTCGCCTACAGCCTGAGTCTGCGTGTGTGTGTAAGTGTGCGCACACCTCGCCGCCGCTGCGATTCCACGGGTGTCACAAGGCGACAAAGGCACAACAACAGAGTGATAATCACAACACTCGAGAGCACCGACGGCCATCTAGTTAGCCAGCCGGCAAATTTTGCCAGTCAAATTAAATCAAAGGCAACGTTCGTGCAATCAAACGACATATGACAGGTGAGTCAGATGGGAGTTGACCCAGAAATTGATTTGCTGTGCCATGCGGTTCGCTACAACAACAAGAGGAAATTCCAGGGACCTACTTTCAGTCTTTACTTCTGTTCACACTCAAAGAGAAGGTGCTTTCTCGTGAAACTGGCATTTGTTTGGAAAGCTGTAGGAGGTTCATGCTTCCTGCTCTGATTGATGTCATTTGGACCGCAATGCAGGCTTCCAGATCTCTAGAAAGGTCGAGAACTCTGTTCTGATCATCAATTACAATACAGGCTGATAACTCAAAAAATTTCAGAGCCACACGTAGAAGATGTTTCCTACTCGAGCCTCAATGATTTATTGATATATCGTTGTGAACTACTAACTTAAAGAATTGGCCACCTGTCAGCTTCACACTCCAAACCAATAGGGGGCAGCATATCATCACACTTACCGCTAACTGTAGCTGCCATTAGCTAGTTAGCTCAGTAAGCTGTCCAGCTAGCAGTCTGGAATGTAGCAGTCGGGTAGTGTTGATGTTTACAATGCTATCAAAAGATCTTTGGGCCATAACATGTTGTGGCTAGCTGGTTAGCATTTCTATCTTTAGTAGATATCTCTGCAACAATACATAGATAGTCATATCATCCAAACTTTTGAGAATGCACCTTTAATTGCAAAATATTTTGATAATCCATTAATCAGTTTAGGTAATATCTAAAGAAGAAAAGAAGTCAAAATAATCTTACTGGAATGTTTTCTTGTTTCTTTACTCTGCTGTGACAGTAAACTGAATACTGGGTTGTGGACAAAACAAGACATTTGAAGAAGCCATCTTCGCTGTTAGGAAGCTCTCGCTGACCTTTTTCACCATTTTATAAACTAAACAACTAGAGCAGAGTCGTAGACAACGCAAATGTCAGGTGTTTGCCGCCCTTTTCTTATAAAGCCCGATCGGCAACAAAAAACAATCACAAATCAACACCCCCGCTACCAGCCAGGCGGTTAGTGATCGCAGAACCACCCAGGCTCTAGGAAGTGAGAACATCCTTTGGCTCTTCTGCACTTTGCCAGAGAAACGAGGACAGGGCAGCCCCGCTAATTCAGAGCTCAGAAACACCGAGCTCAAGAAGCCTAAAGGGGAGGCTTCGGCTAGAGGAGAGGTGACGGTTTGAGGTTACGGGGATGAGAAAGACGGGGGTGTACCCCTGAGCTAACGACGAAGGAGTGGGTAGAGATCATGTGCAAGTGGGAGGTACAGTGAGAGAGATACTGTATGTATGGGGGGGAGAGGGTGAGACATAACAAAAACAGTAAGTACAAGTAAGGACAGAGAGCATGAATGAAGGAGAAACGGAGTCAGGAGAGGAGGAGGAGGGTTGTAAGCAGCAGTGGTGGCGATAGAGCCTGTGGTTGTTCTGGCTGTAGTGTGATTAACACTGGGGTCACAGCCAGAGGCCGCAGCTTGAAACACACAGGCATATATATATACACACACACACACCAAAACACACACACACACACACACTCCCAAAGGCCTTCCCTGCTTCTCCGTCTGACACTATATGGCACCAGCCATTTATGAGGAAACAAAACACACCTCGAGACAGCTCGTAGTGGCTGAGATGAATTACCGCTGCTACTGTAAGGTCACGTAACGGGATGGATACGTGCCTACTGTGACTTAGTCGGGGTGTTTCTCAAACTGTGGGCTGGGACCAGAAATGGGCCACAATCTTTTTTCCAGTCGTGTTTTCACCGCGTGTAATAAGACATATTTTCCAGGGACCAAATTTACTGTACCGCGGTCATAAGAGTTATTCAGCATGAATCCTTTTAGGGATGGATTCTCTCTGAACGTTACAGTCAGATTTCCTCTCCAACACAATCCTCTTGCGTTTTGTCTCTGTCTTTATACATTACACAATAAGAGCGCCAAACAAACCGCGATACTAAGTCACTTCCTTACGACATTATTCAATTTGAAGCCCCGATGCCATTTCCACGTTATCATTCAGCCTCTGATGGAACTTCTCGTGCAGTGATTTCCGCCTGATAGCGCCGTTAGTTTGCAGGAGGAACAATCATTGTATTCTGCCGTGAAAATGAAATCACTTTCCTTTATTGCGGCCTGGAAAATGATTTTACATGGCTGTCCTAATCACATCGTGCCAGATTGCGACGGCGTCTTGGAACGGGTCCCGCAAAAACCAGATCTCTCCGCGAGCAGAACGGGGTGAGCGAAAAAAAAAAAAAAACAATTACGCAGAGTGTCAAAGAGCAAAGTGAAGTGTGTGTGGTGGTGCTCCCGCAGCACACTGTGAAGGAGTCACCGAGGGCAGAGTTGTTAGAATAACAAACAATATCTAAATCGAGGGGAAAGGTAAACTAATCATTTCCTGTTTTTTTGTTATTCACAACTGGCCGGTTAAGTGAACTGCAGTACAGACACAAGAGGGGGCTAACAAATCTCTGCGTGACCCTGGGTTTGCACTTACCATCTGCCAATTTGAGTTTAATAGTGTCAAATTTGCTCCGATGTGAAGGAACAACATTTTAGGAAGCACACTTATTTGCTCTATTGCCGAGAGTTAGAAATGACTGATTACCCTCTAATGTCCGCACTGTAAATATGAAGCCAGAGCCGGCAGCGATTAGCCTAGCTTAGCAAAAAGACTGGAACACGGGGAAAACAATTAGCCTGGCGTTGAACAACGTCTACAGTAGCAGCTCTATATTACTTATGGGAGATTTCAACAAAAATGGTCATTACATTTGCTTATCTTGTGGTATAAATGTTGTAATGTCACCTTTAACACCCAAATGTTAAAGGATAAGTTCACTCAAAAATGAAAATTCAGTCATTATCTACCCAACCTCATCCCCACCTGAAGTGGGTGCATGAGCTCGATCTGTGTCGAGGTTGTAAGCACTATCTCGATCAATCTGGGATCTCTGGGTTTTTAGAGACTTGGATTGCACCAGTTTTCAGTTGGTTTCACACAAGCCACCATCTACCTCATCTGTTTAGAAGAATACTGCAATGCTGTTTTGCTTTGAGGGTCCAGAAATATTTTTGGGACTACGAAACCTCACCAAACTATCGGCATGACGGTGAGAAGATAATAACTGAGTATTCATTTTTGGGTGAACTCTACTTTCACTATACTTCAGCGTCCAACGAGCTAAAGTCTCCTTGAGCGAGACCCTGAACGCCTACCGCCTACCTGGCTGTTTTGACCCTGAGCTCTGACCTTTGAGGTTCATTCCATCTGCGGTCCCTGCTGCTGTGAAGCTCTTAAACGTGAGGAAATGATGTCAAAAAAACGTACATGTGCACTCGTGGAGATTAATGATAACAAAATGTATACGGTTACATAACGAGCCGAAGAAACTACAGTAAAAATGCACTAAGGATGAATTAATAATGCATGGGGCTTTACGGCACCGGCCGAGGAAAGCTGCTCTCTCTGCAAGATGGCGGCTGCGGAAGTCGGACAAGTTTTTTTTTGTGCTTGTAAAAATCTCTCTCCAATGTAATCTGACTTCTATTATCTTTTTTTTGCAGAAGTCATAACGCGCTCGGTGTGAACATACGAGCGGCTGACATATGAGAAAAAAGGGAGGTTTGTAAGGGAAGGGCAAGCTTGTCGTGTCTCTCTCCCTCTGTTTGCTTTCCTGAGGCTTTGAGGTCATTAATCATAGCGGTCAAATCTACAGCAAAACAATTGAGCAAAGGAAAACACAGACAGAGAGAGAGAGAGAGGGAGAGAGAGGGATAGGGGGTGAGGGTGGGGGGGTGAAGGTGGGAGAGAGGTGGAAAGCTACAGTGAGACAGAGGAGAGGGGGAAGCCATGTCGAGCGGAGGAGACGAAGGAGAGAGAACATTGAGGTGGATTGAGGCTTGAGAAGGAGAAGGGACGAGTGAGGCCTGTGCGAGTGACGCACTTGACACCACACTCCTGTTTGCATAGCACAAATGCAAATACATGAGAGGGAGGGAGAGAGATAGAGAGAGGGAGAGAATGGGAGGGGAGAAAATAAAGTGGGAGAGATGCTATAAATAGCTTTGTGTTTGCGTAAAGCCAAACCAATGTCAGTTTGATGCAGGAAGTGCACCACAGTCATAGAGGTTATAGAACAACTGTTGACTGGAACACGGCAGAACCGAAACGCAGCCTTTCAAAGGCTTCGGACGAGGAACTCACATCTGTTTACAGTTCAGGAGAAGGTTTCCTTTAATAAAGGATAACATAGAGCTTGTTTAGTTTTTATAATGACGGTGAAAATGATTCAGTTTATACTGCGTTCTAGATACATCAAGCTGATTGTAAACCTGTTACTGATGTGACATGATTCAGTTCTATGCACAACATCTAGTTTGTGTTTGAGACTGCACAATAATGATTTTGTGCTGAGGATGAAGTGGTTGCATATTGAATAGCGTGTGCAATATGTAAAAAAAAAGGTAAAAATGTGCAACAAAGCCACATTATAGGGAGCTTCTGTAACGCTGCAGAGATGCCCTGGCCTACAAATCTTGTTCTCCAGATGTCAGAAGACATGTTGGTGCAGTACAGACGTCAAGGAATGTAAGATCCTCATGAATTTAGTAAAAATAAACATTTCTAATCAGAAATTCACATCGTCACAGTGAACGCCGTAGGCTATCTGTTAAAACAATCATAATTTGTTTTTTCTACCACACCATGCGGCATTGATATTAAATAAGGAAGCTGGAACCTATTGTATCACTGAGTCTGTTATTTGTCCCGGACGGTTTTGAATTGATGACATAAAATTGCGTTCAAAATGTTGCACCGCCACACTTGAATTACTTAAATGCACGGTGTGTAATTTCTTGTCCTCGCTGTTAAAACAACCGCCGCTGCTGATGGAAATCTATCTACGTGACCGAGGCAGAAAATGTTGATGGATGAGGTGATTGTTTGAAAGTTTTATTCACGTTTGGGAAGTACACATCTCGACAAGACATAGAACAAATGTCTTGTCGTTTGGGTTAGGGTTAGGGTTAGGGTTAGAGACCCTAAGAGATTTTAACTACATATTGTTTTGTGAAAACAATAACTAGTCTAACTAACAGCTAATAAATAAGGTTACATAGATCTGTTCTCTTTTTTCTTCTGGAACCTCTTTCTCTTCCAAAACTCTGACTGATTAAAATAATACCACATTATTTTTTCAGGCTGTATCGAGATACAGATAATCTCCTCAAAGCACTTGATGATGACGACTGGGCAACAAAATCAAATATCACAGTCTTTTTTTTACCAAATACCTCTTTATCTACAGTACTGTTGGGCTGACTATGGTACAAAATATCAAAGAAACATGATCAGTAATGTGTATATAATGACTAAGTGGCTAAAGGCAAGTATTAGAACAAGTAGAAAAGTCTGGTCGGTTCAGAACATTCAGTCTCTTTAGTGAAGTACAGCCTTTAACAACAGGAAAACGCAACACTTATGCCATATCATGATACAACGATAAAATCTAAAACCACATACAGTCTCTTGTCACCATAACGATGCAGTATGCACATACTACCCAGGGCCTAGCCAATATACCGAGTACTAATCAGATAACATCCCCCCTCTTTTTCCCAAACTCTGCATCACCTCATAATGTGGAAATCTAGTGATAAGTGACACATTAATATGCATCGTGCCAGCTGTGACTGAATTATTTGTATATAGCAAAAGATATGATTTTTTTTAATGCCAACGTCGACGAATAAACTGGATTTAATGTGGATCATTCAAAATCTGGCCAATGCACCATCCGCTTACTGAGGTCAGTGACGGGGCAGTGCATCCCTACATCAAAAAGACAAACAGAAAAAAAAAAAAACGTTTTAGATCAGTTTTGTACCGGTCCTATATCCCTTCTTGGACGGTTACTTTACATTCTGTGCTACAGCGCTGCTAACCTGCATTGATCTGCACGAGAGGCTTTTCTCGTAAGGTCGCCGTGAGCCCAGCTGTGCTTTACTGTATGTACTGAATACCAAAATCGCACGAGCGCTAACTGCAGCCTGGGATGTTTCAGATTTAAAGAAAAAAGATGAGGCGGGAGGGAGACGAAGGAAGAGAGGAGAGGAGAGGAGAGAAGAGAAGAGGACTCAACCCTCCTCCTGGTCTCTCTTCATGGCTACGGTGTGCGCCTCCCTAGTTTTCCACCCCGGCGTAACTAATCGCATGTCAGTCAATGTGCCGATGGAAAGAGGCAGCAGTCAAAATACCTGTGTCAGGATTGTGGTCATTAGAGCATTCAGTGACTCGCTGGCAGGCACACTCACACATACATACAGGCATAACCAAAGCAGAGAGAGTGTGGGGGGATGGTGCGCTGTGAAGAAGATATGGATTGCCTGTGTGGATATCTCTGCTGCTGCTGCTGCTGCTGCTGCATGTGTATTCCACCTTTATGTGTTCCTTGTGTGTGTGTGTGTGTGTGTGTGTGTGTTTGCATACCGTATACATACGACGTGGCTCTGGATGTGTGCACACACTGCATGCGTGCCTACGTGTTTGTGTAATGTATCCTGTCCAATAATACACACATTGATCCCCGCGAGATAAAGATAACAAAGTTAGACCTTCCACGATATTTATTTTCCCATAACAGACCTGCTCACGGGCCACGCCCAGTCATATAACTCCATGCAGATGAAATATGGTCTTCATTACCTTTAAACCACAACACACAGAAAGTAGCGAAGGGGGAGAGAGAGAGAGAGAGGGAGAGAGAGAGAAAAAAAAAACAGAATTGCCCTTCTTTCTCGAGTGAAAGAGCACGAAATGAATTGGAGCAGCTGAGATTTTTTACATTACCATGACAAATACGGCGAAATGGGGAGGTGAGAGAGAGAGAGAGAGAGAGAAAGGGAGAGATAGTGCGCTAGAGAGAGAGAGAGAGAGAGGAGAGAGGGAGAGGGAGAGAGAGGGAGAGACACATGACGACAGACAGAAAAGGGCAGATCAGACAGAAAGACCAAATTGTGTGAAAAAAAAAAAAATCAGCTCAATTTGTGCTCGACTGTAAGCTGCAAGCTGAGAGGAGAAATAAAATAAGGCATTTAGCTGGGGATCATGTTAAACCATGCAAGTGAACGAGTCCCCAGAGGAGAGTGTTCCCTCTCTCGCTTATGATGGACTTAATTGCCTCTATCAGTGTTAAGATATAACATTCATCTCAGGTTTATTGCTCGGCTTTATGGTCTTGTCCATCACGCTGAGGGGTTTTCGAGAGGCAGGGCCACTCCTCGAATGGCACCTTAAAATAATGAGACAGATCACAAAGCAACAAAGGGAAAAGAGAGACACAGAGAGAGAGAGGGGGGAAAAAAAAGAAGAAGCATCATTTGTATTTGGGGAACGAGAGAACGTGAAGAACGAGCCGATCTGGTATGCGAGCAGAGGCAGGATGGTTTTTTGATGGTATGCTGGGTGGATTACTCTTTGGTTTCTGGATCTTTCAAAACGCATGGTTCGTCTGGCTAAAGGCACACGCACACACACACACACACACACACACACACATCTCCCCCACCTCTGACCCCCGAAAGCTCTGGGTAGGTGTAGGGTTTCAGATGGCCACACAATCGCACCATTGTGCTCCTGTTAACACAATGAAAACAAAGCTAACACATCGCTGACATTCAACTCCCCCCCCACTCTGCCTAACCTTGACTTCCAACACAACTCAGGTGGAACACAGAAACAGACAATCGGCCGATACAGAAACCCGAGAGGAACTGTTAAAATACGAGACACCAAAAGGCAAAACAAACGCAACGGATTCCCTCTTTCAGAATATCTAAAATCTGCACATGCTCCTGGAACAAGGCGACGTTAACATATCTTTTCATTTTCTTTAGGATACACTAACAGCCTGCTTCTCATCACATGAGGGCTTGAGAACCATGTCTGCATGTTCCATTAAATCTATTAAATCCACTTGCATTATATCATAGTGCTTACCACACAATAGGAGCCTTTCAAGGGCAGTCCCAGAGGAAGCCAACAAAGGACCCTCTCTTTCAGAGACTAGTCAAGTAATTCAGAAAGAGCCAAACACCATTTTTGTGTGTGTGGATCCTCTCCACCAGACCCACAAGCGGCAATTTCACCAAGTCAAGAAAAAAAAAGAGAAAAAAAAAAGGAGCAGAGCGGAAAAGAGAGCAGCAAGATACCTGTTTTCTTTCCCCTCACAAGTGCAGTATTTAAAAAGCCACTGGGCCTCGGTGAAGAAGTGTCCTTCCATGAAATACTGAGTCTCTGGCACAGAAGTAGCACAGGCCTACAATGGAATGCTCCGCAGCGATTTGAGAGCAAATGAGGGCTGATTATGTTCAATAAATTCTCTTATTTGCATACTATTGTCACATTCACCGCTGAGGAAACGTTTTCAGCCTCTGTGTGTCTGTCTGTCCCTGTCAGTGCACAGGAACACCCGAGGTCTTTAAATCCTGGGCTTTTTCATGGTTATAGTGAAGAAAATAATGTGACCGTGGAAATCACGCCATGATCAAGATGGTTAAAAGTGAGCATTAACTGCAGTGATGGGACATAAACTCAAATCTCCTGCACAGAAGTTACACCCTGAACATGGACGGCGCACTACTTCAAGTGCTGATTCGCACATCGGCATTGGAGATGAGTCGCGAGGTGCAGAATCGATCAGATCAATATGGACGCAATTTCTATAGGTACCAGGCTAAACTGTCTGTCTTTCCCTTGATGTCCACCAGATTTCAATTAAAGAAATGGTGAAGAGGAAGAGATGCTAAATTTCAGACAGCCCTTCCATTCCATGAATCAAGAAAATAACCAACGAAGGGGCTGATAATGAAAGTAATCTGTAGTAAGTTGCAGGCTAAATGTTACTTGTATCTGGTTCAACGACAACATGATAAACACATTATCAATTAGTACCTCAACCAAGGAGGTTATGTTTTCACCTGTACCCGTTTGTTGGTTTGTCGGCAGGGTTACCAAAAAAGCTACAATACAGGTTTCCATAGAACTTGGATGGAAGATGGGTCTCAGCCCAGAATAGATCCCATAAACCTTTGGTGCAGATCAGGATAAAGGGACAGGATCCGATCTTTTTTTTTTTTTTAACTTTGCGGGATTGCGTTTTTTTACATATTTTGTTAATTTCCGAGGGAATAATGGATGGATCTTGATGAAATGGTGAGTTAGTACAATTTCATCAAATATAGGCTTATATATAGGCTTGATTGAATTAATTTGGCGGAGGTATGCACTCTACTGAGAGCCATTCAAGGTGATAATCATTACTCAGTGAGTCTGGTGCATTTTCATTTTTGTAACAGGCAACCTTATTATGGCGGGACAAGACATCATTCCTTCATCAGCATGACTGTCTTTCTCTGTGATACGTGATTAACATTCAGATCGGGACAGAAATGTAAAAAACTCTAAATATTTTCCGTTAGAATAAAAACATTTTGAGCATTTGCGCAGCCTTGACAGAGGCATGTGCTCTCTGAATGCTCTCTAGTCAAGAGTTACTTCTTTTTTTTAATTTTTTTTTTTAACTGCTCAACCTTTTACTATTTGTGCAGAAAATGACGTTCATGACCTTTTCCCTTCAAATCACAATTACTGCCTCTTGCTGCATTCTGCAGCACTAAAGCATAACTTAAGCTGTTTAAGAACTATTTTCCAAAGAAACGAACCTGGAGTGCACGAGTACAGTAATAACACATAATATAGAACCACCGGGGGAAAAAAAGAAAACCCTTCTTGCTGTATTTGGGGACCTCACCATGTATTTAAATCTAAATGCAGCAGCATCCAGCACCGTCTACTTCTGTCAATAGGGCTCAAAATAATTCACTGTTCTTTCATTCACTGCCATGCTGACTCCACATCCAGCCTCTGCCACGAGCATTCAGGCAGAATTTTTTATTACCAATCTAATTGCACATTCCACCCTGACAAGAGCTCATTAAACCTTAATTATACACATGTTGTTTTCTACAAACATCTCCATTTGGGTCTCTCTGCCTTGTAATTGTTCAGCAGGGACAACCAGTTGAGATTTCGCAGATTGAGAGTGGCTAAGGGAGTGAGAGAGAGAGAGAGAGAGAGAGAGAGAGAGAGAGAGAGAGAGAGTAAGAAAGAGCAAAGGGAGAGAAAGGGAGGTAAAGGGGAAAAGAGGGAGAGAGAGAGGGAGGGAGGGGGGAGAGAAAGAAAAAATACCAGAGTGAGAGAGAGTGAGAGAGAGAGAGAGAGAGAGAAAGAGAGGAGTGTCTGGAAGTAGGTCATGCCTCTCCATAAACAAGGCATGGTTTCTAAAATAATATACCCATCCAGTGGAAGTAATGCCAAACAACTGAGCGAATGTGGAGCTCATGTAATATTTACAGAGCACTAATACATAGATGGCAGGTCTTTTTCTCAGCAACCACCCCCCCTCCCCCCTCCTCCCCTTCCAAAGCCAGAGGTTTCTTTTTTTTTTTTTTTTTTTTCATCTGTTTTCTCCCTCTTGCCATTTGAATTTCAGAGAAAGCCAACTACATTGATATATGTGGCAGGGAGGGAGGGAGGGAGGGAGGGAGGGGTGTTAAGATGTTGAGTTTCCCTCTTTCTTTCTCCCTTCTTTTCTGCCTCTTCCTAGCCCTCTCTCTCTCTCTCTCTCTCTCTCTCTCTCTCTCTCTCCCCCCTTCCTCCGTCCATTGTTCTCTCTGCATTGGCTTTGGCTCTGTGATGTTTTTTCGCACATTTGTTACATTTTAGCGGGGGAAAGTGGGCCTTAATCCAGACTCTTTGAGGCATGGGCGATGATATTACTGTGGAGAATCGGCCTTTTAAAGACTTCTTTTAACTCCGGCTGGTGCTGTAAGGTCACCAGGCACTTGTTCGACGTCGGGGCCCAGCGTGATGCTTCTGGGCCCTGGACTAACTGACTGTGTCGACACCAGGCCCGGGCTCGCTGGGCTTTTTTTTTTGACAGCGTCTGGCAATCCTACTGCAAGAAGGGGGGGGGGGGGACTGTAAAGGAAAACCACTTCAGCATGTTTGAGTGCATGTCCTGCGAGAGGAATCGTCTCTGCTGATTATTATGTTTGATGTGCAGGCCATTTGTGGGAGCCTACCTCATTTGGCAGCGGCAGGGGGATGCCTGGGTATACAGTTGGAATACTTGCTATGAACAGTATGCAATGGAGGCCCAGTTCAGCTCCTCCAGAGCAAAGCTGAGAGTACTTGTGACCTGATTCACTGGACACTACTGCTGCTTTTCTCTTTTTTATATTACAGTTACTTTATATCGTTAGGTTTTGGACTGTGGGTCGGCCAAAAAGGGCATTTGAAGACATCCCATCCGACTGTTTTGGTCGCACATGCGCTCAAAAATCTCTCCAGTGCGTCTGAGATTCAGAGGTTTATTTCTTAAAACAGTTGGGACTATCGCAATTTCTTGTTGCATGGGATTTAAATGAGGAACCGTATGTATATATATCGTATGTTTACCATCATTCACATAATGCGTTAAAGAAATTAAAAATGTATTATTAGGTTCACCTAAATTATCTGCTGGTACCCAAACCCGACCTGAATAAAAAAAAGTTTTGCTCTGCATTAAAAGTTACATTTGTGTGTTTCACACGTATCATATCAACATAACTACAATACATCTATATAGTGGCATGACAGCGAGGCAAGACAGCCGCTTGAGATAACTTTGAGCCCACTGTTTGCCTACCGCTTTAACTGACAAACCGGGTAATTTTAGCCGCCGTCAGGACATTTTGCAGCCATCTTTGTGGCAACAAAAATTTATATTTTTTGGGAGATGCTGGGACATTTTCCAGCCATGATTTTGGCTACAGAACTGGGAATTTTAAGACAAACACAATCTTTTCAAAACCCCAACCAAGTGTTTTTTTTTTGTGCCTGAATCTAACCAGACCATAAGCACAGTGCTGTCACTAAATAAAGTTGAGAATGTAAATAAAGTTTCAACATGTCTGTGGTGTGCAGAGCATTTATCCTTGCGATTGCCTGATAGCTGAGGAACTATAAATAATAATCGTTGGCTTCAGCCCAGTAATATGTTATGAAATGTGTCTGTATTAATGAGTAAACATTAAAGACATTCCACTGCATTAATATGTCATTTTGCATCCATACACTTTCCGTATTACGATATACCTCATCCTTATGATCCTTATTAATATTCTCATATTGACTTCAGCCCCGTCCTCGCACACCACTCCATTAATTATTTGTGGTTTACAAAACAGCCACTATAACGAATCATGAGCGATATCATGTTCTGCAACGCCTCTAATGTGGCAGGCATCCCCGACACCCTAAAATCGGAAGCTTTTTGACAATCTGCGGCGGCTTGAAATGAGATGTCTATCACAGACCATCCGGTGTCACCGCCACTTAGCACCCAAAAAGCATCAAGTGTCCGCGCTGAGGCCTCTCCGTCATCGCCGGGGACCTCAGCCTGTCACTGTTGACACTTCCTGTATGCATCATTGATACCCACCCGGCAGCAGAAAATAAATAGCCTGCCATCAGATAGATCACTCCGGCTTTGCGATATTACAATTATCTTGGCAAAGATTTCTTTTTTTCGTCTTTTCTTTTTACGGCAGGCATTTGTTTTGTGTCTCTGTTTTGTTTGTTGATTCAGTTGGTTAGTTAAAATATTCCATTCTTTGCACAATTACAGTGGGAACATCACTCGGTTCTTGCCAACATCAAACACACTCACTGTACGGCGTGATGCGAGCCATGTCAAGATAAACAAACATGACATATTAAACAGGAAAATGAGTCACTCTTATTATCCCACCAAAATAAATCTGGAAAACACTAATTATAACAACCTGTGCCTGATCCTGACTGATTCACCCCTGTTCCTCTGGCTGCCTGCGTATGTATATATGTACAGTGAAGTGTAAGAGTGTGTGTGTGTGTGTGTGTCTCTGTCACATTCTTCTCCTGCTGCTGCCTTAATAGGCAGTCTCTTAGATATTCGCTACAGAATTGCGCTCATGCAATATTAATATCACACCAAAATATGGAAGCCGGAGCCCCCACTCCATCTCTCACTCCCTACATAATTGACTATGCAAGACTCCAAATCAGCTTGGAAAAAAAGGGAGAAAGACACAGAAAGACAAAGCAAGACAGAGAGAGAGAGCGAGAGACATGTGGAAACCAAGGGGGGGGGAAGCAGAGAGAGAGGGAAGGAGAGTGGGTTCTGAAACGATCCTGTCATCTCTGCACTATAGCAGACTCTGAACCCTCACCCTATGTATCACTGTCAAGGCAGCGGAGCTAAAACAACAACAACAATAACAACAACTACACCGGTAGCTCAAACAGTTTGACTCCCTGCGAAGGAAAACGCTGATGCTCATCCAACCGGCGCTAAAACAAAAAACCTCCACTCCGGCAGCTCTCGGAGCCATTGCGTCAACTTAAACGCTCCTTGCATTTCATTATTTCATTTCAGTGTCAGGATTCCTCTCGTTCCACTTTAGATGGCGCGCCTGCAGCAGGACGGTAAGCTACAGGTTTAACTGGTCTGCCGGCGGGCCAGTTCGTTGCAAACTCACACTATTTAAACTCACAGAATGTTGAATTTAATTTCAGTGGGAATATTTTTTAAATTCAGGTGAAACTATCAAATCAAACATTTCTCAAGGCAGTGTGGAATTAGATGATTTTTATGATGATTTAATTAACAGTAGGCCTTTCATATAAAATTACACCAGTACCACTGTGGAGCAACATTTCATTGCTGGCCCCTTTGCTTTAGCTGTTCTTGTGTGATGCAAGAGCATGTGGATGAAGCGATACACACTGCAATGGGCGAAGGAACACAGCAACGTTGACGTGCTAGTTTCAAAATGTTCAAAACAGAAGTCTTATTTGTAGATGTGTCACGATGAAGACTGGAATGGAAATCAGCAGAGCCAAAGCCCAACGATCAATCAATCGAGCTTGATTCAGTTCAAATACAACATTATGTAAATCGGCTAGATCTGGATTTTTATTTGGATCCGCATCAAATTGTACTCATCTAGATCCGTTACTACCTGAGAAATTTACGAAAATGTTATCTCGCAATGTTTAAGAAAGTGAGAAGAAAAAAAAAACTTGGATCTGTCCCTTTATCCCGATCTGCACCAAAAGTTAACAGGGTCTATTCTGGGCCGAGACACGTCCTCCATCAAGGTTTCGTGGGAAACTGTTCAATAGTTTTTGTGCAATCATGCAAACAAACCAACAGGATTAACATTAATGGGGAAAAAATGGGCATTCAACATGTCTGTTAGACCTCAACACTGATTGTAAACAGAAAACTTGCTCGAAAGCTCCACAGTGGCCCTTGAAACCAAACTAAGTTTTCAAACTTTCGACAGACCCATGCTAGCTGTTTCCACCTGCTTCTAGTCTTTATGCTAAGCTAGGCTAATTACCTCCAGGTCCAGGTGCGTATTACATTTTTCCTTAAGTCGGTAAGGGAAGGGTAAGCTTGATCGCACTGGTCTATGGTCTGTGACACACACTTAACACACATTCATACATAATAATGAACAAAAATATACTGTGATCTCGGGATTTTGGGACTGACTATTTCACTCATTCGCTCATTCGTTTCACATTTTTTTAAAATAAGTCACAGCAAACAAGGAGCGCTGAAATTAAGAGTACACTCTGTATGAGGGCAGAGACTCTCTTCAAAGCCTCCACCCCCCCACCCCCTTTTTTTTTTTATTCGAGCACATGCAGGGATGGCAAGATCACCGCAGAGCGCTCGGGGGTCACGCCCTCTGCACCGAGCATTTTAAAAAATGAACTGTAGGCATTTAAGAGCCATAATTGATGTTGAAAGAAAGAAAAGGAAAAGGTTGCGGGGGCAGAGACGGTGGTTGGGGGGGGGTGGAGGGTGGTGGGGCTGAGGGGAGGTGGGCAGTGCACCTTGACAGGAAACATAGAGGTGAACGAGCAGGAGTTGGAGGTTAGTTTGACAGAGAGAAAAGAAGTGGTGGTGGTGGTGGGGGGGAGGAGGAGGGAGAGGGAGAGGGGAGGGGGGGTCGCTGCGGAAGTGCCAAGCCCACTTTTAACTGAACTGAGGGTGGTGAGTGGTGGTGGTGGTGGGGGGGTGAGGAGGGGAGGGAGACAAAGATAGAGATCAGGGGAAAATAAAAGGGGTGTGCAGGGGAAGGAAGAGGGGAGGAAGGGGGTGAGAGTGTGGAGGGTGGGGGGGGGCAGGGACCTGGTGCACCTTGACACTTGCTCTCACCGCAGCACCTGATAAGTGCAATGGAAAAACGTCTGGTTTCCTCCTGCATGTTAAGTGGTTTATAGTCTCCTCCTCTCTGTGCAGCCTGTAGCTACAGTCTGCTACTGTACTGACGCTACACGCAGGTAACAACAGACAAAAGGAAATGACAGCAAACCAAAGCGTGAGGGGGAGAAAATAGCACATATTGTCTCCCTTTGTGCTGCCTTTTTTTTTTTTCTTTATTTATTCATCGCGACGGATTCTAACCTGCGCGAGCGGTGCGATCTCAAAGTGAGACGATTTAGAAAAATGTTCCCCTTCGCCTCACGTTAATGTTTATCCGTCGTGTCTTTAACGCGGCCCTCCTCTTCTTGCAAAACAACTTTCTACGCCGAGATTTAGATGCGGACTTTTAATTTGCACAACAGAGAGGATCCGATGAAAGTGGATATATATCTCTACTACCTCATGCATGTACTGACAAGGAAGTCATTCCCGTGATTTGTAAGTGGGTCTCTCCACAGAGCAGCATTAACAATATTCACTTTAGATAACGTATGATTCCAGGCCCTGGGAGAGGATGGGTTTCTTAGAAATGCTTTGTTAGCACCCCCCCCCTTGATAAATGATTGAGGACATGTGGCCTGAGACATCAATACAATCTCTGTTGTAATTAAAAAAGGTGCGCACCAACAATATTACACAGCTTTTCGCTTTGTCTGTCCCTCTCCCCCTCTCTTTCACTCCCTCTCTGTCTCTCCCTCGCTCACCCACTCTTCCTCTCATTGAGCCCCCGAGCAGAGAAGAGATAATTCAAAAAGCACTTGCATGGAGTGAAACATGAAAAAAAAGAGGGGAGACATATGAAATTAAATTCTCTCTTTTTCGCTCTATTGTTCTTTCATTTTCTCCCCCTTTGTTACATAAATGCATAAAAGCAAGGCAAGCTAGATTCTAATTATGATTTTCACAATACTAAAAGATTTCTCTCTTTTTTTGTATTTTAAAAAAAAAGAATGAAAGAAAGAAAGAAAGGTGTCACAAACAAAGTAAACTTACTGTTCCAGCACTTTGTCAAAGTCAAAGTGCTGCGAGTGCTGCATCACTAAACTTCAATAAACCTCCTCGTTTCTTTTTTTTTCCTTTTTTCCTTCATGAAGAATTATATAATAAAACTGTTGAAAAATGAAACTTTGATGTCCCAACACAGTGGCTGCACGACAGAACGAGTAGGAGAAAAGGGAAAATCCAACAATAATTAAATGTCTTGTCTACACTTCATCAACATTTGCCCTTCCTTTTTCTTGTTAACCCAAATCAGGTCAGAAGCAGAATCCAGAAAACCACTGCGTGCCTTTGTTCTGTGTGAACACAAACGCAGTATAGGAGACGGTTGGTTGGCCTATCAGCCGCAGCGAAACGCTTCAGCGACAAGATACCAGGCAGATACCACACAAACCACCAAGTCAACTGGGTGTATTATTGGGAGCCCTGCGGTGGCCAGTGATGGTGTGGTGAGGGACTCGAGCAGCTCTGTGAGGGCGAGCACGCAGAGGTCACCGGCTGCGTGCCGGAGATGGTGCATGCTGGGATTTGGTGTTGGAGGATGAGGGAGGAGTCGCGGTAGCTGAGGAACATGTGAAGTTTGAGTTGTACTGAACCCTGGCCGTGATTTAAGTGCAGACATTGACAGCTGTTTCTGCGCAGAAGCTTTCTGTTACAGGATCAAGAAGTCCCAGCTACTGTGCACCCAAAGGGCGCATAGCTTAGTGAAGAAAAGATCTGAGAAATACTGCAAATGTCAAAATCTGCACTGCTTCTGAGCTGACACTCTATCCTGGTGTTTGGACAGTCTTGCTGTGCAGACAGGAGAAAGGCCTCTTCGCCGGCTCTTGCCGTGTGGATACAGGTTGCATGTAGGCATGTACAGGTAGGTATGGATGAGACCAAGGGGTGAGGGAGCAGGGGTGAGGGGGGTGAGGAGGCTAGGAGAGAGGAGTCTTACCCCAGTAGAGGGCAGTCTCTTGCCGTCAGGGTTTGGGCGCATGGGCAGGGAACTGTAGAGTCTCACACCTCGATCTGCAGCACCGTATCTGCTCTGGAGAAGGAGAGAGAGAGAGAGAGAGAGATTTTCAGTTTCTTTTTCATCTTTTTTTTTTTTTTTCACAAAGAATTCAGCACGAAAAACACAGATGAGAGAGTTCAAACGCCGCAATGAAACCCAAATCTCAGATCCAAAGATGGATTGCATTTATGCTAAAGTCGTTTCATTTTCAAAGTTTGATGCGATCACGGGGGTCACACACACTCTCGTCCCTCTGATGGTCCTCGTTTTGTGAGTGTTAGTGTTTCATAAATTTCTGCCAAGTGGGAGAGCCGGCACATTGGCTGCCATGTTAGATCACATCACCTCATGGTGATGTACCACACATAATAACTGGATAAGGTTGGCTCAGTAGCGGCACTAATGGAACTAAGCTGTTGTGTTTGGTGGCCAGGGCTCCTGTGCTCCGCTCCACTATACTCTACTGACTCCATCTTTCTATACATTACACCGCTGATAATTAGAGTGCAGCGCCGCGCTACTCCGTGTGGGGTTTCAGGCGCGCAACACCGCCTGAAGGAGCGGCGGCAAAGCCATCAGCGGCTAATGATTTGCAACAAGTGGTCCCTGCCAGGGAGATACGGTGCAGCTCAGTGGGGATCGCACCGTGGCCCACAGTCGCAGCGGGGGTTCATCACAGGATTCACTCCAGATCTCACTTTCTCTGTCTCACTCCATGTCTTTATCGCTCTCCGCACTTCACTACCGTCTCGCTGCACCTCTGTGAGTCCTTGATATTCTGTCGTTCCTCCATTAACATCTCTCTTCTGTCACATCTGTTCAACAGTTTGCAACAGTCACAGCCTATTGTGTGTGCGTGTGTGCGTGTGTGTGTGTTAATTAATAAAATGAGCTCCCTTCTGGCGTTGGAGGATCGTTTTTAGCTTCTATACGCCGCCTACTTCTGAAACGAACGCCGCAACTGGTGATGTGAAAAGGGTTTCTCGTAAATAAGAGGATAAAATAAATGTATATTCGGAAATGACTATGGCTGCTGATTGCTGTGTAACGCGCTTAATGTCTTTGCCGCGCTCGAGTCTGCTAATGAGGATGTGGTGTGAGGATTATTCATGCAGGATACTTCCAGAACAAATATCACATTATCTCTCTCTAACTCTTCTACTTGCTTTTACTTTTTTTTTTTTATTTCCAATCACTCTGTCACTTCATCAACTCACACACACACACACACAGACACTCACACGCGCGCAAAAACACCCGCACACACGCACGTAATCACACAGACACAAATACATTCAAGGGCAGGGCCGCAGATTGCTATGCAGTGAGAGTATTTTGACTATATTTAACAATTGAGTGAGAAAACATCCCAGAACCAGGCAGCACTCGCCCCGCCTTTAACCTCACGTGGTGGCCGGCAAAAAACACGCATCCAGCGCACACATGAGCATCGCAGGCATCTGCTTTTTTACAGTGTAAAACGCCACAAACGCACCTTTGCAGGTTGCGCTTATGAGCCTAAACGCGCAGTGATTACCATGCAGTGGAAAGCCACAGGCGAGGTACGCAAAGGCTTATGTAACATACCATGCATGAAACATATTCAAGAAATCACAAGCTCAAAGAGCATGATTTATAGCCCATAAGCAGCGTTCGTACGCAGAGCAGTGTGGACTAACAGCATCGCGGTCTAGCAGCGTGAGGCCTATCGCATACTGTATACAGTGCGGGGCTATCCCCTGAGGCGAAGAGAGAGAGAGAGAGAGAGCACTTGCTGTGTAAGGTTTTGATTTCCTGTGCTCATTATGAAAGGTGAAAACAGATGAGTAGACAGCAGCGGCCATCTTGTCGATACGGTCCGCATAATGATGACACGGCGTTATTAAAGAGAAACTCTCTTTTAAAACTTTCCTCGGTGCGGCACCGCCCGGACGAGCGACAACCTTAAAGGTCCCATGTTGTGCCCGTTTTATGGGTTCATACTTTTATTTCAGGTGTCTTATAAAAAAAAATAAATATTTACACGCTTACATCTCGTGCTTTCAATTGTTGCAGCACCTCTATTCACCCTCCGAAAAGCTCATTCTGCTCTGATTGGTCAGCTCTGACCGGGCTGAGCAGGCAACGCCCCCCATGTTTTTAACATTTATATGCTCTGCAAGTGTTTTTGCACCCACAGCCGTGCTGGGGGGCAGTGAGAAGCCCCGACAGGCACATATTTAGACAGCACCTAGACTTTTAAGAACCCGCAGGAACCCAAACTTCTGGATTTGCATTAGAGCTGCTACGATAAGTCGATCAAAAGAAAATTATTTAATCATTTAATCAATCAGTAATTGTCATTTCTTAAGCAAGAATGTCAAATATGTGGTTGTTTTGTCTTTACAGAATAAACAATTAATCGATTACAATGGAAAAATTGATTTGCAATCTGTTTTTTTAAAGTGTATTTACAGATCTCCTAGGCTCACGGTTTACTTTGATTATTCGATTGCTATGTGGGTCAGGGAAGGACTGTTTGTTTGCAGGTCTGACATGACACGTGCGCTTCTAGGTCATAATCGGCAACATGACCCAGTACATTGTGTCTTACACATCCTCTTGTCGGACATTTATTTTCTTTCAACCCTGCAGACGAGCTACTGTACGCTAACCGCAACTCTCCATGGAGACTTTCTCTTTTCGTGGCTTGTTAGGTAGCCTGCCAGCATCCTGGCTAAATGAACGCCTCGCAGAATAGCTGCTTTAGCCAGCGAAGGAGCCACGGTAAGTGAATGTTTGATATTTCTCCAGTGTGCCAGGCTAATCTGGCCCTGTGGCATGCCATTACGGGGCTAATAACAGCTGTCTGCGGCCTGGAGGGGACACAAGCAGCCCTGGCTGCGCTAACTGGCCCTGACAGACTCATTAGGAGTGCTGGCACCCAGAACAGCAACAGCCAAACTCCTCACATTTCCTTGCTGGCTCACAACAGTTTGCAAGTGCAAGAAGCATTGTTCTCCACACTTGTTCTCTGACACCTTTCTTTTGTTTTCTAGTCCTCACTTTAGACGTTCTCACCCCTGTCACCTCTCTTTCACTTTCTGGCTGGCTTTGTTCTTGTGTGGTATTTTCTACCAAACCAGATGCTTGCCAGCCGTTTGCCATCTCCACTCGACACCATGTTGAGTCCAACCACTTATTCTGTTTTTTTTTAATCCCGCACACCCACACTGCAGTCCGGACCAAAATAGAGCAGAAGGCAGGGTTCAATTGTTGCTCACGCTACTGTAGTCCTCTCTGAGAAAAGTAAAGGTAAACCAAATAAACACACGAATAAATAACCCAGCAACTCACTCGCAGTTTTCTAACTAACTCTGGTGCGCAACCACAGGAAGATGCTGCGCCGCACCAGGAAGAGACTGGCATCCTCTGAACTTTGTATCAGTAACTGTAGCCGGGCCCTGTTTGAGGACAAGAGGGACTTCCCCAGGCAGACAGCAAAAGCAAACATTGTCCTGTCGCTTGGCAGGGTTGAGCCAATCACTACGAGCCGAGCCGGCAGACAATAAACACAGGGAGCCAATGATGGCCGTCTGGGTGTAGAACCATTAACAATAGGGGGAGGGAGACAAGTCGGGCTGCGATATGCTTTCTCGCACGACTCCTGCCATGTGACACACTTTAATGCTCGTGACACTGATTGTACTGATGCACACAACAGTTTCAGATTGACTCTGACAAATCATGCTGAAGCTGATTCGCTACAATGAGTTAAAGTGTGATGTTGGATTGCTAAACTGCAACAAGTGATATGAAATCTCAGCCGCAGCGTTATCTAAATGAGGCCAACTGAGACAGCAGCACGCTAAGATTGGGTTTACATAAACACTGTATATTGGGGTCAACATTTATATTGTGTGCAATGTTTCAGTGGCGGCATTTGTGTACGTATCTGACCTTCAATTCAACATACTTTTTTAAATTTTTTATTTGTGGTTAAAGCAACAAAATGTCTGATGCCAAGCGTCAGTATTTGACAACCTGGAAACTGGTGCCAGGCTGCCATCCTGGCACCAGTTTCCAGGTTGTCAAATACTTACACTTTATGTCGGGAGAGAAATGATGCCAGGCTGCCATCCTGATTGGATCGCTTGTCGCCCTTCATTTTCCCAGGAGATTTCATATTCCCAGTGGCGGACAATAATGCAAAGTTCACAGGGGAACAAATCTAAATGCTCATTCTCCAGCTGTTACATTCTGCAATCGACATTTATTTCCTAATGACGGATTAAACCCAAAATGTGTTTATTGCCAGATTAACCATATATTTGGTCATTATACTGTTGCAGGCATCTAAAACATCTAAAATATCCTAACTCAGATGTTTCTTTATCGCAAAATGCCCGTTTATGTAACATTTTTATGTTTACGGAAAAACATTAAAAAAGAAGAAAAACTAATATCAGCTAATATACATTGTTATTGGATTTTCATTGTCCTCGATATCCAATAAAGCCCTGACATCTGTCGGGGGCTGCATTATCTCATAAATATTCATCGCCTTAATTTTTCTCCAAATCAGCAGCCTAAAGCACGGGAGGTGCTGCGATACATCCACTCATTACGATATAAACGTTGCCTTTTTATAGGCGGGGGCGGCGGGGCGCTGTAAAGCCGAAAGGCACAGCTGTGGGGGTATAGTTACCTGTAACGTTAGCTGTTGCATGTTATATTATTTACGCAGATCTGGACTTAATGGAACACATGTGCGTCTGCAGCCCGACATTCTTGCCAGATTAGCTGAAAGGGCCTGCACACATCAGACTCCGCCCGATGAGTGGAATGCAAGGCCTAGACGGGCTTATGGGGAAACCCTATCACTCATCTGCGGTGCACAGTAATGTATGCACGCACACAATCATGCGTGTACACATTTACTGTATTTACACACGATGGAGACGGTGCCTCATACTGTATGTACAGTATGCACTCAACAATGCATGCCCACTGACATCAGAGGATCAATAGTACAAAACATTACCCTCATTACGAACAGCCATCGAGTTTCCTGCATTGTTCAATTCTGCTCCCTTTGGCGCTGCTGTTCCCTGATATTTCAGCTGGTAAAATGCATTATTCTGTCAATCCTGTTGCGTAAACACATTACATCATATCAGTTTGATTTCTCGCTGTGGTGGTCGAACAGTCAATAACAGAGAGTGAATCACTTTTTCGGTGGTTTTTTAGACACTTAAGTCTCAGGCAAAACTGACTGCAGTAAACAATATCGTCGCGCATATTGCATTGTGATGAATCATTTTTTTTTTTGCTCATAAACTTTGCGACGAGTGCGGTATTGTTTAATCTGACGGCGGGTGAGTCACCGCGTCTTATGTCCGACGCATATCTTTTTTGAGTTTATAATCAAACATAAGCCGTATTTCCATCTCGCTGCAAAAAAATGACAACCTTCTTAACTTCGTGACACCAACTTTTACTTTGAAGGATCCTCTGACATCCTTTGATGTTAATTTATCCACAGTATCACCGCCGCCATCTGTGAGCTCCAGCCTGCAGACCTTGGAAGACACTGACATTTGAGTGTTGTTTATCTCAAAAGGAAAAAGGACTGACTTAAACCACACCAGTACACCAGAAGTAACTTGCGGTGGTGTACGGCTCAAGGTTCCGGCACTGAAATGTGTTTAGACTCTCTATTGTTAAGCCAGTACTTGTGTAATATTGTGAATCAATACGACGCATTGATCACAGCAGGATGGAGGCCACAGACCTGGATTGCAAAAACATATAGTATTGACGCATAGTGTGCGTCCCCATGTGCTGTATATGTTTATAGTAATTGTCCGGATATAACAGGCGTCACGTTCCACTTGGCTGTATTTGTGTGAATATCTTGTTATTTGTTCAGATACCGGCAGTGGAATGTGTGTGTGTGTGTGTGTGTGTGTGTATATATATATATATATATATATATGTGTGTGTGTGTGTGTGTGTGTGTGTGTGTGTGTGTGTGCTTGTGCGTGAAAGAGATGTCAACTAAGGCCTAAGCAGCTCGACCATAACCAGGACATGAACCCGGGGGCTACCTGCCTCGGGCCACTACTGACACTCAAACCACTGATCACACCACTGGGAATATCCAGCCAACACCAGCGTTTGAGCGGCGGCTATTTATAGCTGACCGCAGCTTTAGCAGTGTCTCTCCATCCAGTCCCGGTGTAAACTCGTGTGAGCGTCTCTACTTACAAGTTATTGGGCTTGCGCTTCAAAGGTGGGAACGACTGATAATGCCATAACCGCCGTAATTAAGATTTAATTTGGCACAACTTTGCCTCCGTATCGCGTCTCCTATCTTCTCTCGTCCCCTTTTGTTGACTCCTCTCCTCTTCTCACCCCTCCCTGCGCCTCCGCCCTTCCTCTTGCCGCCTTATCTTCTGTTTGTATTTCTCCAATAGTTTTTGTTAGCGCGCTAGTCAACACAGATCGCAGCTTACACAAGAGCACAATAGCCCTTATTCTTTCCCTCTCTTGCTATCTATCAATATGTCTATCCGCCGTTATCTCTCTGCATCCTTCCGTGGTTCATCATGGTGATTTATAATTCATTCATAATGCTCTGTGAAAACACCCATAAGCACACTTTGTTTTCTAATGTTCTATAAAACATTATAAATGTGACTGATGATGAATTACAATTACAGATGTCATGATGCATTGTTAGAGATGCATCAATATAGACTTCACGTTACTTAACACGTAAAATTACAAGAAAAGGCACCGAGTAGAGTGCTTACCTACACAAAAGCCCCAAATTCCACTTTAATTCAATCAAGCCTGATCCAATATCACTCTCAAACACCTGACAGCCCATATATAGGTCACCTTATGTAGGACCTGCATCAAATTGTCCTCACTCATAGATACCAGCGACCTTAACACGCCTGATTATTTTTCGCCGAGACCCATCGCAAGTTGAAAAAATCATTTTCCGGATCAGCACCAAAACTTAATGGGGTCTCTTCCATCCAAGTTTCGTGGAAATCAGCTCAGCGGCTTTTGTGTAATCCTGCTGACGAACCAGCCAACCAACAAATGGACACGGGTGAAAACATAACATCCTTGGCTGCGTGGACTATTACAGCATACAATCAGTCCTCGATTGTTGAGGTGTGCATAGGTGAGGTGGTTCGATTCCCCTTGTGCCTGGTCCCCTGCATGTCGAAGTGTCCTTGGGCAAGATACTGAACCCCAAACTGCTCGTGATGTGCTGGTCGGCACCTTGCATGGCAGCCACCGCCATCAGTGTGTGAATGTATGAATTGCTGTAAGTCGCTTTGGACAAAAGCGGCTGACATTTCCACTAATGAGCGCAGTGAGGTAAAATACACGCTCGTGTTGTTTAATACATACGTAAAGCACAGTGGAAAAATGAAGGTGAGGAGGTCACGTTCGCCTTTGATTGTGGCAGTTTCTCACCCAACTCACGCCTCGTTGGTAGCTTATCGATATTGTGGTAGTTTAGTACCTCAACCCCAACCTTGGCCTCAACCACAGGTGCCGCGTTTGTCGAAAACGCAACTGCTGTCGAGCCTTTTCATGTGAAAAGCGGCTGGAAAAAAAAACCTCTCGCTGTTTTCAAGAAACACAATTAATAGTTAAAGTAGAGGCTTTGCATCCGCAGTGCAGTTTGGGTTTGTGCTCATTCCTCAAACTTTTATGACACTGTGCTGCTCCCCTTTCTCTTCCCCCGACTCTTTCTTGTTCTTTCTAACTTTGTGTGTCTACCTGCAGCTACAGAGGGCTGTCACAGAAAGTGGATTCTGTATCCGCTGGAACAACAATGTAGAGCCCTGGCTGCATGTATTTCAGGTAGGCTGATAGGAAATTCAACAGCACCATCTAAAATTGCACCGGGAGCTTCCGCACTAAGTACAGTCAGCCGAGTGGATTATTGAGTGGATTAAACGCTGCCTTTTTTATGAACTCTCCGCGCAGGAAAATGGAATAAAAGTTACAGATGTAATTAAAGATTTTCGCTCCAGTCAGTGGTCACGTACGGCTTGTTGCAGGATTCATCAAAGTGCAAAATTAAAGAGAAAAAAATGGTTCACTCGCGAATGAAAGGAAAAGTGATCAAGCTCCATAAAGCTGAGCGTCGAATGATGTCTCTTATTCCCATCAAAGATGCAACGAAGACCTCTATAACACCACGTCGCTAACCAAGGATAACGCGCTCCGATGGCACAAATGTGCTCCCTTTTCGTCTCTGTCAAATTCTCTCTGGCGCACACAAACACACCTGCCCTTTGTATTACGTTTGACACAAAAGCGAGAGAGATGGAGCACATTAATAAAGTGCAGTCTGTGCCCTTGCTCCCGCCGATACAGAGGAGAGAGGAGAAACTTTTCATTTTCATTTATCTGTTTTCTTTTTTCTTTTTTCCTCCCTCATCTTTTTTTATGAGGCAGTTTCCTGAAGGCAAAAAACAACAATACAACTTACAACCAACAACTGACAAGCAGAGCCAAGCACCTCGGCTGTCGATGGCCATAACTAGTGTGTTACAGACAGAAAACAGATGGTCGGGAGAAGATTTAGCTAATACAAAAAACAGGGGCTTTTCTCCTTTTCTTTCTTTCTTTTTTTTTCTCTTTCCAATGAGGTACACACACACACACACAGGCCAAATTATTTTAATGCGGGCGGGAGCTGAGGAGGATAATTCCTTAACAAATTGGGATTGCTGAGGGGAGCAGAGACTCCTGAATGTCAGTCTGCATTTGTCATCTGATTTCACGAGAAATTCTGTGGATGTGACATAAAATGTTCTCGTGTCTCCTTTAACAGAACTTGGCAAATGTAACGCCATCTGGATTTTTTAAGCAATGCAGCCATGCTGATGGTGAGATAGGAAAAAAAAAAAGGGAGCAGGGGCTGGAAATGATGAGCTGATTAGCAACCGGAATTTAATGGATGGACAATTTTGCAGATCGAGAAATCGGTTGTCAGCCGTTTATTTTAAAGGTGACCCGTTGTGTGTGTTTTCATTTGTTTCCCTTTCCTTCGATGTTCTATATGTTTTGTGCATGTGAAAGATCTTGAAAGTTAAAAAGGTCAAAGTCCGCACCAACAGAAGCTCCTCTCTCCAACAGAGAACTGCCTTGTCAGTAGCCCCGCCTTTAACCATTTGACTTTGTGACATCACACTACGTCACCATGTCACTATTTTTGCATCATTTATGCCTAGCGGCTGCTCTGTTGTTGCTAGTGGTACTGGGTCAGGCCTGTGCGAGCTGACCAATCAGAGGGGACTGGGTATTCTGGAGTGGGGCCTTAAAGAGACAGGAGCTAAAACAGAGCGTTTCAGACAGATCGGGAACTCGGTGCTGCAGCAGTGGACAGCATGAGAGCATTTTGAGCATTAAAACATGTGAACCTAGTCTGGTAGTAACCCAGAATAAAATGATGAACCTGAAAATGAGCTTAACATGTCTCCTTAAAAAAAAATACAGCAACATTCTCTGATTCCGGCGTGTGAAATGTGACAATCTGCTGCTTTTTCTTCGATTCATAACACTGTGTGCTGAACATTTTTGGATTTTTCGACCGTTGGTTGGACGAAACGAGCAATGTGGAGACTCAAGGAAATCATGATTGGCATTTTACACTATTTTATGAAACTGAACAGTAAAAATAACTAAAAGATCTTTCAAAAATGAAAAAGAAATGTTATCTGGAAGAATTAGAAAGTGCCAAAAGGTTCAGAACATGTTCCATTTGTTGTTGTAACTGGACAGTGTAATCTCCTATTAACATTAAATTGTATTCTATTGACTAAAAAAAAACACAATCAAGATATAGTTCCTCCACACAATGCTGTCGAGTAATGCGATGCTGAATTCAAAGCAAAGCTAATGTAACGTGACCTCCGGAGCATTTTTGAATGCTTTGTTGATAGTTCCAATGCATTTACTTGAAATGGAAGTGTTACTTTTACCGAGAAAGGAGCTGCAGAGGAAGTCTCTGTCTATGTTAGGCATTCTTGTACAGTAAGTCAGCGTTAGCAACATATTTAGAAGTTCAATCACACATCGGCGGAGGAGAGAGGGTGAGAGGGAAAGAGGCAGCGAGGATAGGAAAAAGACAAGGCAGCAGAGAGAGAGCGAGAGCGATAGAGGAAGCAAGAAGAGAGAGAGAGAGAGAGATGGAGATAGATAGGGGGAGAGAGTTAGGTGAGAGTTGATATGCTGACTACAGGCAGTTGATTTGGTTTCAGAGAGCATTGTTACGGTGCTTTGAATTAATGCCTCCCAAAGAGTCCAATTGTGATTCTTGGGCTGTGCTGACAGAATATTTGACAGCCTAGGGTGAGCTGCTGATCTCAGCTGAATCCTCTGTTCTGTGTGCGTGTGTGTGTGCGCGCCTGTGTGTGTGTGTGTGCCTGTGTGTGTGTGTGTGCCTGCGTGTGTGTGAATGTATGGTTGACACCCAACACATTCGTACACCTACACGCGTTCAGATATGTGTGGATGTGCAAAACCAGTCAAAAAACGCCCACATGAGTAAGTGAACAGACTCCCACACACACACACACACACAAAGACACAGTGGACAGTTTGTGAGACTGCGTGCACACATAAATCAAACCCTAAATGACTGTTAACTAAGCGCTAACACGCTCAGGCACAAACAACCCCTCGCGCGCAGGTAAGTTGAGCGCGTTCGCTTAATCAAGATGAAATAGTTTGACCGCGTGTTTTATTTGCTTTCCCTGCAGGAAACATGTTGTCCCTCTGGGCTGCTGAGAGAATGAAAAAAAAACAAAAAAAACACACACACACACACAAAAAAAAACCACACAGACTCGCCAAATGCTTCATTACAGTGACGGGGGAGAAGAAAACGAGAGACGCTCAGTCAAAATAAACATGCAGCGCAGCGCCGGTCCAGGTTGACAGCATCGTGAAGGATCATTTGTGGAACTGTAATTCACGAGCCGGCGGATGCTGCAGATGTATTAATTGTATTCATCGTGTGGACGCCTCTTGATGGCAAAGCTGCTTTGATCGGTTCTGCTATAAATGTAAAGTGAGGATGGAAAGTATTAAGATAACGTTTAAAATGACATCACCAATGAAGATGAAATTGAATAGTCATTATTAATTCATGTGATTAAATAGGTTTGTACCACTTGTACTTCATGCGACACCCGACCTGTGTACACACTCATGTGGACTACAACAAGACAAACAGCCCACATTGTAGTTTGTGTGGTTCCTTTAATCGACGTCTCATCATTCAGTCATTCTGCAAGAGCTTTATGGCCAAATTCTTTTACTCCAGTTCTGTTCAGTCACATCAAACAAATCGAATCAGACAAACCATTTAGTGGCAAAACTTTTTTTTTAAAAAATGAGTACATAACACTTGACTCACTTGAGACATGGCTCCCGAAAGACTCGTCTTGACTTGAGCCTTGAAAGCAAAACACCCAGATTTCAAGAACGATGAGAAAAACTTTTAAGACGGAGACAGAAAGCCTCTTATTGCCAAACACTTAAGACACTCAGTGTGAGGCACTTAAAGCGAAAGGGCAGAAAATAACAGCTTCGAAGGGAGAATGTTCAAATTGTAGTCGGAATGATTAGCTGAATAAAGAATGTGTCAATCAAAAGAAAGGTAACGTTTGCTCGTTCTACCCGCTGACATAAGAATATAAGAATTAGCTCTTTTTTCTGTGTTTGACACTAAATTCTATAGGAAATGAGTCGTTGACGGTCGATTTTCGCTACCAGACGCCCAATTTGTTTTCCCTTGGAGGGCGAGAAGTGAATCTAAATAGATGCAAACTGGTTCCTTCAATTGGTAAATGGTTCCTACGTAAAGAAAATCATACATCACAAAAAATAAAAAGGCATAAACAGTGATTGTTAAAATGAATGTGAAGCATCTGGTGGGCGAAATCAAACCTTGTGGTGTTGCAGTTACTGTCACAGTCTGAGTAGTTTATCGTATTGATCAAGAAGATAAGTAGAATGGCACTCAGTAGTTTCAGACCGCCTCTAAGGCCCAACAGTTCCTTTGAAATTCAATCAAGCCTGACGTTTCTTTTTAAAATTCTACTCACCCATTAATATGAACTGCCTAAAAACATCAGATTTTGTCAAGATCCATGCATTATTCCTGGAGGAATTAACAAAAATGGCAAAAAAATGCAATGTTGTCACCAAAGTTAAAAAGTCTATTCCGGGCCGAGAGTCATCCTCCACACAAGTTTCATAGAAATCCCTTTTCAATTTTTGTGTAATCCTGCTGACAAACCAGCCAGTAATAAAAAAAAATATGAATTGCAGCCTTAGTCAATGGCCAATGAAGAACTTACTTCTGACCTGACTTGTGTCAACCCTCAAGCATCGTTAACTTGAAACTCGCTTCGACAACCTGAAACTTTGACTAAACCCTCCAAAAGCCTAAAAACAGCTCTGACCACTGAGAGGAAATTTCCTATAACATGTCAAGCAACGCAAAAAATGATTCAGATTTACATTCAAAGTGTGAAACCCCTGTGAGCGCTCTGCACGTATGACTCGCCACAAGTTATGAGACAATAAGCAGCAGATGAGTCAATGGCAGATATTTATAGTTTACACTAAGCACTTTTCTTTGCTCCATGTGAAACTGTCATTTTGCTAATTTGAGAACACGGCTCACCACAGTAACAAGAAAAGTTCAGTATCAATGTGATTACACAGGATTTTTTTGTGTGTGTGTGTGTGGCCATCTTATTTGAAGTTTGGAGTTTACAGTGTTTTTCAGAGGTTTCCACAGTGAAAACATCATAAATTTGGCCTGGAGCATGAGAAAACCTTTTATAAGGATCCTTTTCTGGGAAAGCTCAGAAGCAAGTACTTCATTAAAATTAACTGGATAAGGAAGAAGAAGAAGAAGAAAAAAAAAAACAATGGGAAGAGAAGGAGGCAGGAGACTCTGCAGACCAACTAAAGAGTATAATTGTAATGCAGGTGTTGGTTTCGTGGACTTCTCCTCTTCCAGCCCTCTCTCTCTCTCGCTCTCTCTCTCTCTCCACCCTTCCTCCTCCTCCTCCTCTGCTATCCATTTACAGCACCCTCTCCGCCGTCCTCTCTCCCTGCCTTTACATCTTTCTCTCCATCTTGAGTGCCGTGCCTCACCCTAATTAGAAATTCCCCCTCCGACCAACTGAAATTGAATTGCCCATCATTTGCATAATGATAGCTCACCGGGCTGACGGCCGATTTACCGTGAGATGAAATGTAGCAATCACTTAAGAGAGTGACCATGAGGGAGTGAAGGTAAGGAGGGGTGGTGGTGGGTGGTGGGGGGGGAGAAAGGGAGAGAAAAAAAGGATGTGAGGATGAAATGGGATCACAAAGATGGAGCGAGGCTGAGAAACGCGGAGGGGAAAAAAAATCCGACAGGTATTTAGGTTATTGTCTCATACGGCAATAACGCTGGGGGGAAGGCTGTGTCCTCAATGTGACAGCGGCTGGACACAACAAGGACACATAAGGACGCTTACGCAACGGCGCTCGCTCTTGTCAATGCGAGCGCTCCTGTCGTTCAACTCTAATTATCAGAGAGCGTATTTCATTCGGAGTGTTCGCAACAAATACTGTATTCCGAAAACTGCTAAAACGATGCCCTGATCTTTTGTGTCACTCCGAATCTCCAGGAGCGAGGCATCTTAAGTAAGAGTACTGATACCACACCGTGACAACACTCCGCTACGAGCAAAAGGCCTGCACTTCTTACCTGCTAAGTGAAAGCATCATCAGCAAAATGTACTCAGAGTATTAAAGACAGTACTCATTGTGCAGTAAAATGGCCCCTGTCAGTGTTTTACTATTACACGTGATGCTTCCGGATTGATTTTACTGCTGCAGTTATTTGCGTGCTGCAGTTTTACAGCTGCAGATGTTTCAGGTTCAACTACTTTATCTACTGTTGGGGGTGTTTATTCTACAGCAGTGCATCCTGTTCCATAAGATCGTCATGTGTTTTGATGTATCTCCATGAAGTCGACTTTTCATTAGCTCAGAAAAAAAAAAACAGCCTGTTTTCAGCTTTCTGACATTTACCCGATAATCCAATAGGGAATTTAAAGACTTTTTTCCAGTCGATACGATAAACCAATGATTACCTGCTGCTCACGGTCAATACCAATAAGATAACAGATAATTGCACATCTTTTTATTTAAAAAGATATTGTAGTTAATGCGCAACTGAGGGTAAGAAAGGCTGAGATGTCCGCCCACACCGGCGATGACACGTTTGGCCATTGAGCCTACAACTGTTGCAGTCGTTTGATGAGTGTGACAACAGCACGCTGCGCTTCTCCTCCTCCTCCTTCTTCTTCTTCTTCAATGCATATTGGTGGACACAAACCAACTCCACCGTCTGTATAGCAGAATGTTAGGTCAATGAAAGCAATTTAGGTTTGTATTTTTCAGCTCGATTCAGGTAAATAGCCAATAATAAAAAGGTTATAATACAAATATATCGTCATGCTTAAGCGGTGCACTTTGCCCAAGAACCATAAACTCACAAAGGAACTCTACATCGTTCACAAAACTTCAAAATGATGACATTTACAGACAGGAAGGGTGCGCAAACGTGCAATCTGAAAAAAGATCTAGTGACTAATGCTGTCAGACGAATGCAGCGGAGTAAAAGAAGCACAACATGTCCCTCTGAGATGTGGCGGAGCAGAAGTATATAAAAATACTCAGCTTAAGTAACCAGGGCTCCAGATTAACTTTCCACACTGGTTACACTGGTGCGTGCTTTCAGTCAGGTGTACTCAATTTTAATTTCACCTCTTCATAAATTATGTAAATCATTGTAAGCTACAGTAAATATGTTCAAAGGCAACTGTCTCCACACCCAGTCGGTGTCTGCGGAGAATATTTTGATGGGTTTTCATCCGACCTGCTGAACACCAGGTGTGGCCGATGAAAAGGTTCAAGTCGCACTTCGGTCCCTGGTACCTTGAATTTTTGTAATCAGGTAAGTACAGTACTGATGTAAATGCACTCCATTACATTCCCCCACTGCTTATTTCACAGAGACTTACAGCATATTCAGAACGCAATCAACAACTCCAGCGAATCTGTCGAGCTGAGCTAACAGCTGGCAGCGGTTCAAACCTCCAGCTAGTTGGTCGAGAAACAAAACAAGATTTATGTTCCTTTTAATTTCCCCGCTGATATAAATTCAGCGCAAAAAAAAGAAAAGAAAAACCCTCATCAGGAAATAAATGATGCAAAGTTGATCATGAGAATCAAGGGTGATGTTTTGTTCTGCTCTCAGAAGAGGAATAAAACAATCAATGAATGTCAGCGGCCTCCATTGTTGGTGCGAATGTTAAGCTGTGGGCTCCTATTTTTAGCCTCCTGAGTAGATGTTTGGCACGTTCTGACTTCGTCCCTGCGCGAGATCGACGCCCGGGAACTCCTGAGCCACCCACGGTTTAAAAGAAGTGGCCAGACATGTCATCTGTGTAGTTGTCAGTGAACGCCCTATCAGCTCAACAACTGCCACACCACGTCCAAATGACTGTAATCAACGATGTGATAATCATCTCGCAGTCTCGCCTCTACTTGGGGCATCGATCTCACATTCCACCGGGGCTGAAAATTTGATTTGTAAAAAAAGGATCCTGATAAATCCTGTCCCGCCGATGTCACGTAACTCGGGGGGTGGGGGGGGGGGAATTGAATAACGTGGGCGCGATGAGCGTGAGGTGGCAAAATGTCAGCGAAGAAGGGGGCGGGGTTTGTGGCTTAACGAGCCCTGAGCACGGACGCAAACGTGCCGCCGAGGGTCCTTTCTATCCGAACCGCTTATTCACAGGAGTAGTCGCTGAGGGTGTAGAGGTCATATTTGTTTCTAATAGTCGGAGTGATATGTTGGGCTATCAGGTTGGAAGCTCTGCCCAGGGTCTGATAAGGCCACTGTTTATTGTCTAACTTCCACTCTTTAACCTGAGGAACCTCAGACTCTCACACACGGTACTTTCCACTCCTTAGCCATTACTGCAATGTGTGTGTGTGAGTGTGTCTGTGTGTGTGTGTGTGTGCGTGCGGCAGTGTACTGAAAAATGTGTGTGTGTGTGTGTGTGAGGCCGTGAGTTTTTTTTGCGTGAGACAGCCGCTCATGCGTGCGCAATCTTTACTTTCCATCACAAGTCTTGACCTAATTAAAAAGTCCTGTCGATGCTCGATAACTGACAAGTCATCAGAAAGCACACGAAAGTGGCGCGCGCGCACGCACGCACACACACACGCATCACTCAGTGCTCAAATCATATATTCAATTCTTCAATCTCTTCCTCTGTCCATCTCTACATAAGTAATCAGTGATCACATGTCGCATGTTAAAGTCGCCGGGCCCAGACAGGAGGGAGTTAAGTCCCTTATCTCTCCTCCCCAGAAGAAATTCCTACTAGAGGCCTCGCTCTGCTGGTTTCCTGCCTTCTTGCCCAATGCCCTATTTTTACTCATCGGGGCTCTAGAATACCAGGGGCAGCTTTTTCCTTGTCACTAACATATTTCCTGCCATTCTCACTCTGACATTTCTCCCCGCCGCACGCTTCGCTCAAATCGTCCCCCCCCCCCCTCTCTCTTTATGGGTCATAACCTTTCAGTCGGGGCCGTTCATATTCAAATGTACCTGCCGATTTTGCCGGAGCCGCTGCGAGCTCACCCGTCATTCTGGATGGCCTTTTTTTTTTTGCGTGTTCGCAGGTTTTTAACATCAGCTCTTACTAGGTGTTAATTTGAGATCTGTCTGAGTGCTGCCAGAAACAATCAGGTCCACTCTGCGCTCTCGCTGGCTCAGGTTGACTGACTGTAGTCTGCGGCGTGCTCGGCGTTTCGGGCTCTAGATTTAAGAAATACGTGCAGTAAAGGTGGCGCTCATGACGGCTGTTCATTTAAGAAGGTTAATACATCTGTTTATATTTCAGTTATTCAAAAACAGGTGGAAATTGGATTAAAAAAAAACAAACAAAAAACACACCTACTCTTCATTTTTCTCTTTAATTTCTATTCGAGGAAGCTTTTTCTGCATCGCAAGAAAGCCGCATTGATTCTAAACCGCAGTGATCGGTTTGTCTTTAAAGCCAAAAAAAAAAAACTGTTCCAGGCATGTGGAGACATAAAAACCAGGTGAAGATTTGTGCGAACCGAAGTGCTCTTTAAAAAGAATTCCATCACAACAGAAAAAAAAACGATGAACCCTTAAGGTCAATATAAAAGAAAATCTATAAACCATCACGGCACTGCAGCTATTGTACATATTTTTCCATTTTACAAAAGAGCATAAGGCCATTTGTGGACAAATCAGTGGAAACAGTGTCTAAGCCTCTGAGTGGGTGTTTCCATGGCAGCCGTTGACTGACATTTGGAAGCCGGCGTTGCATCAATTCCTGTGATCACTTCTGACTGGGGACCACTGCACGAAGCTACGACCACACAGTGCTTTCCTAAGAACCGAAAAGCAAGACCTCTGTCCCTTTATTAAACACCGAGGGCGGGCACCCGTGCTGTTAAGTTTCTATTTCACACGAAAAAGTGCAAGCTAGCGAGCTAGACCACTGAAGTAGCACATCCGAAATGTACGCCGTCACTCAGGCTGGTGATAAAATGCATCAGTAAAGTCAAGACTAGTAGAAAATGCGGGTCTTGATTTGCAGCTGATTCAAAGTAGACTTCGAGTTCAAGAGATTTTAGCACCGGCTGAGTCGTCAGTAGTCAGAGTCTGGCTCGGGTTAGATGTCTTTTATTGGTCCAGATTGGCGGTTATCACAAATGGCCGTACCTTCATAATTCACGAAAAAAGGGAAGTCCTCTAACCTCAGCACTGTTGAACATTCACTCTGTTATTACGATTCGAGACATGGAGTAAGTAAAGGGAAGCACAAAGTATATTCAAGTATATCAAATCATAGGTGGCATTACGCACCGGCTGGTTAACTGCCTACGTAGTTGTAAAGCCTTACATTCAAAAGGTCGTGTTTGCATTTTGGCTCGGTTCTGCGTGGTTTCACACACCGCTGGGAGAGTTTCAGGAGTGTTTGCCTGGCCTGGATTTGTTGACTTTCTCAGATTGAGTTTTTACAGTCATTTTTCCAAGATTTTTGCGCTTTCGCGACACCCAACAGGAGTGGAAATTGTTATATTGTACAATAACATAATTATAATCATTATAAAAAGTCAATATACTTGCATCCAACCCTGATAAGCTCCTCACTTTTTGGTGCTAGTGTCGCGCCAAAGCTGCAAATCGAGACCTGCAGTTTCTACTCGTCTCGACTTTACTGATGCATTTCATTACCAGCCTGAGTGACACTCGGATGTGCTGCTTCATTCACGAGTCCCTGGTACAGTATATGCAGTCAGAGAATTCGAAGTAAGAAGCCTATGGAGGCCCGAGGAGAAGAATGAATGGCATCTTAATGAACGTCTGGGGAGGCATGATATCGGTGACTGGCTCTTCCAGTGCAGCTTTCGTCCCATTCATACACCGACGCGGTCGGTCTAAACGCAGGTGGATCGATGCTGATTAAAAAACACTAATGGCACGTAAAGGGAGCACAGTCCCTGTGTTTCCTTCTCGCCAAGGTCTGATCACAATTAATGGAATGCGGCTCTCCTCTCGGCGGAGAATATCCAGCCGGCCACAAGAAAAAAGGTGCATTGTCTGAATGTTCAAGGCTACTTGTCTTCCAAAAAAAAAGGGTGGCATTGACATTCTAGATGAGGAGGGCTCGGCTTTCGCATTCATATTCGCGGCGATAAATGCGCTGATATTCATTCAGATGAGTGGAAGATCGTGAACAGTAGACGGCAGACACCTGTGCTCGAATGCTCTCTATTGTACGGCTTATTTTTTTTCTTCCCTTTTACCGGGTACATTTGTGAATATCAATATTATATCCCAGTAGGAGGTAAATGGTATTGAATGGTTGCCAAGCTGCTGGAGGGGAGACTGCTCAGCTGACTAAAAAGAGCCGTTCTCCATTTTATCTCTCAATCAGTGTGTGTTTGTGCACGTGTGTGCGCATGTGTGTGTGTGCGTTCCCTCCCGCTCGGCGTGCACGCGCGAGTGTGCGCTCGGGTTTTGATGAGGAGCAGAGCGAGCCGGAGCTCACTGCACCACTAGGCCATGTGAGAAAAAAAAAAAAAAGTTCACGTGATGCAGGCAAATACAGCCGGTCTTCAGCAGGATGGAAAGACTGTAATCAAACCATAAATCAGAAATCACTGAACTGCCATCCTCCCACCCCCTCTCTCTCTCTCTCCCTCTCTCTCTTTCTCTCTCTCTCTTTTTGTTGCCACCCTCCTACTCCTCTCTGCGGAGCTCCCTGTATAGCATGCTATGTTACAGGAATGCACACGCTGCTCTGGAAGAAGAAGAAGAAGAAGAAGAAGTGAGAAGCAGATCAATGAAGAATGCACTTCCCCTCCCTCCCCCGTATCAAAGGTTTGAAATCATTCAGTGAAAGAAAAATCCGATAAAAAAGCCTGTTAAATGCCGAATTTGTAGCGGCGTTTAAAACCACCTCGATGCCTCGAACAAACGCCTCGGCGGTCGCATTCGTGTGCGTCCGTGTGTTTTCCTCGACTGCTCGCTAAACACACGCGGTCCATATTTGTCTGACTTTCACAGTGAGCCACCTGGCGTGCTGTAATATCAGGAGAACAGTGGGGTCATTGTGAAGGAGCTGTGTGATATCAAGAAGAGTGACCCATTTAGAGCCCAGCCACAGAGCTGACAAGCCTCTGTTATGTCTAGGACATCTGGAAGGCCGGAGCCGCTCACTCCGCCGTACTCCACATACGAGTCAATCCCCTTTTTCTCGCAGAGAGGAAAAGACATCCGACATGGTCACGGATGTTTCACACGCTCACCTATAGGAGCTACTCGGGAGGAGGCGGGGCGCGGACAGTGACGACGAGGATCCGTCACAGCGCGCCGACAAAATCTGGAGGGGATCCAAACGATATCTGCAGCGGTTCTGGTCATCTCGCAGAAGATTTTTAGAGGGGCTGGAATAACGGCGCCGCGCCACGCTCCAGTATGTGCTGCTCAGCAGAAGTGCTCTGCAAAGATCAAGTGATCAAGGCGGAAAAAAAAAAAGAAAAAGAAAAAAAAAAAGTTCTGTCTCATTATTCAAATGAGAATTACTTTTTCAGAGGCTGATTCAATCCAGTGATGTTCAAAAGAGGGCCTTGCATATTCTGCAGCGGGGGGAAAAAAACGAGTGCTTGAAGTGGAGGAAGAAAAAAAAAAAATGGATTCAAAGAAAGGAAACGTTACCATTCATGTATCATACACAATGCTGTCCAAAACGACTGAGATTTGTCCAATGAAGCTGCGGCGTTGCGCATTATATAAACGAATACATGAATGCATAATGAGAGGCCGAAATGAGCCAAGGAAAGCACAGTGAGCAAATCCCCCAGGGGAAGGGAAATTATTCAGAATAGACGAGGACACAATTCATAATAACATCGGAAAGGGAAACTTTCTTTCCTCTTCCTTTATTTAAAATCCGTGCTTTAAACGTAAAAAACGACCCTACATGTGCACTGAGTGGCTCACTTCAGCAGCAAGATAAGGATTTTAAGGTATTTTTAACAGTCAGTTCAATGCCTCGCAGATTAGGGCTTGAGGTTAGATTGCTGGGATGACATACTGTTTAAAAAACACAAGCCAGCCTAATATTTGTCTGGTTCGAATATAAGCATATGTACACAGCGCAGCTGGTAAAATTGAGCGGCGAACGCTCTGATTATTCCACTTTTTTGTAGCCCAGACAATAATTCTGTATCATGAGGTAATTCATTTTTGTGTGGAGAAGCAATTGGCTGCAAAGATTGAATCATCAGCCCTTGTTTCATTTTCCATGTAATTAAATCAGCCTCTGAAAAAAAAAAAAAAAGAAAAAAAGAAGCGTTGTAAGCTGGCGTTCAATTTCGGGAGAATTAGCATTTTTAATCACAGTACATTACTTTAATAACTCAATAAATCTGTGGCAGCTGGAGCATCTGAGAGTGTTGTCACAGCCACTTAGTTCTGCATTTGCAACTAATACAGGCTGATGAGAATCAGCCGGAGAGAGAATAAAAGCAGGGTTGGAGGAGGAAGGAGAGAAGGAGAGATCCGACAGAGCGGGGGAAAAAAGAGAGGATGAGAATCCAGGGAGGTAGAAAACAAAAAAAGCGCGGCAGGTGAGAAGCGGCGGTGAGCAGGACCGGGAAGAAAGAAGTATCAGCGCAGACTCTGGCACAGAGAGGGGCTCAGCACTCGTCTCACCTCGCTCGGTTATTAACTGTTAATCCCCAATTAGCTCATTCGTCACCTCGGTGTTGTACATGAGACCTGCTTACCCCTCGCGCCGCTTTGTTGCTCGTGTAGCGATAGTAGTCGCCAAATACACAAAAACCCCGCCTGAACGACTACAGAAACCCTCCTTTGATTGTAAAGGGACGTCGAGAAACGGGGAATTCTCCGAGTCCGCCGACCTGAGCTGCGAGCGAGCTTCAAGTCCTGACCCCCACGGCAAAAGTGAGGTCTCTTTAAAGTGAGACGAGAAAGCGGAAATGTTATTGTAATGTGAGGAAAGCTGGACGTGTTACTGAAAGGTCAAGAACTGGCTCGAGGATTAACTCTCCCTATCTACGTTTCTTTTGCATAGATTTTTCCAACACCGTTTTTCTCTCCGACAGACACCTTTTCGATCCAAACCACAATACTTTCAGAGAGACATAAAACCAGAAGGCTCTCTCCTCTCTAGAAGACTGGACGGCACCCATCAGTTGTTCAAAGAGAGCGACCCTGTGCTTACATTTAGTGTTTTTCGGCATTCGCGTGAAAGTAAGGAAGAGAAGGACAGGACGTGGATGAATGGTGTGTGTCTCGTCATCGACAGAAAGTCCATCGGTTTCTCTCAGGGCTGCATATGTCGACTGAGATGTGGATAATCATTGTCATCAAGGGTCTAAAACCCACCTTTAAATCTCTTGTTTTGTCCAACCAACAGTCCAAAACCCAACATAAATCTGAGAAAATCAGTAGGAAACTCCCGAACCATTCTCATTCCCAGGTTGTCAAATGTGGACGTTTTCTAACGCCACTCAGCGTCTCATACGGGCACTTCAGGTGCCGTTTAGCGTGTTTTTGTGACTGTCACAAAGCCTTGCTCTCTCAAAAAGCCTCTCTGACATGAGACCAGATGCAGTTTTCTCAGGTTTAGTGAGCCAGTATTGACTATTTGACCATCCGACCCAACCTCCCCGCGCTGAGCATCTAAAAGTGCCGGGAATGGGCTTTACATTGGAGATGGTTGAAAAGGAGAGCGTGAGCATCTTTTATGAGGCGCCTGAGACAACCTTGGTATTTGACAACCGTCTGCAAGTCCTCACATTTGAAACCACTAAATGTTAAACATTTTTTCTCTTCATAAAAGCTTAAGAACTATCAATCAGTCATCGTCACATTGTTGTCGATCACCAAATCAATATGTCAGCGGCACCATAAACATCAAACTTTCCGGACATTAACCAAAGTTTCAACCAGCGTGTCATGTTTTCCAACTCCAATTCTCAACTTTACTGACAATCTGACTCGTCGCTCGTGGTGAGCGCGACCATGTGACGCTCACTCTGCGGTAGGAACACTGACGTTTGACGTCTGGACAACAATCACTCTGCCGTAATGAAAATAACAGTGAGTGTGAGCACAAATGAAAGTGAGAGCTGGTGTCCTGTCGGCGCACGCTGGCCTGGGAAAGAGGGCTAGGGTCTCGGTTTGTGTGCACGTTGTGTCTGTCGTCTATCTACTCAATTCTATTCCACTCTATCTTTTTTCTTTAGTTTTTCCGCAGGTTCGCAGAATTGCTCGCGAGGCCTCCTTTTTTCTCTGCCTGCCAGATAAAGCTCTATCTCCCCATCTCCTCTTCCTCTCCGCGAGATGTTTTCTCTTCTGGTGTCTTGCACGAGAACAAGGCTGTGACGGTAGAGGACCTGCATCGCTTCACAGCCTCGCGGTGTATCCATGAGTCTGGTTTCACACGCACACGTTCACACCATTTTTTTTCTCACGCCCTCTCGCGTCAGCCGATCAGCCGGTGCACAAGCACGGCGGACAGCGCGGAAGGAAAGAACCTGCGCCTTCATTGAGATGTTGAGTTTACGCTCAACGTAGGCAGGAGAGGCGCACGAAAGCATGATGGCCCACAGTCAACGCCCTGGAGGTGCGCTGGCATGCGTCCGTGCCCGTTCGCTCTATCTGTGCAGCTCCATTGAGGAGACCGAGGAGCCTTGTTTCCACTGATACACAGCTTTTTGATTCACTTAGCAGGCTTTGTCGTGTGGATGTTGGATTAAGCCTCCGACTGAAAATCAGCCGTGTGGCGGCGGGCGCGCACACGCGCACGCCACAGCAGCCACCAAACCCCACAAACAGTCATTAGCGCTACGGCGGTAGACCCCACTAATTAGCTCATCATCTCGCCACCTCTCTCTCTCTCTCGCCCGCTCGTTGCTCGCTCGCGCCACGCATCTTGATTTAAAAGAGCACTTTCCCGAAAGTGCAAATGATGGCATTGAGGCACTGGACATACAAGTATATCTCCGTGAGCTCTCCGGGGACGGGCGGCGACACACACAGGACTTGTAGTTTCCTCTATCGACTGTGTGACTAACACTAAAATAGCGCCCGAAGAGGCTAAGTTGATTTGACAGGACACGTACAAGGAAAAGCTATTATAACGCCATGCCAGGCTGATTTTGTAAGAACGGCTCGGCCGGGCAGCTCGATCCATTTGCAGATCAGGCGACGGTGGATCAGAGGCAGCTGGATTTCTTTTTCTTTCTTTCTTTTTTTTTTTTTTTTTTAATACCCCACAACAAACACACAACAACCGCACAGTTCACATTTATGGTTCTGAATTTATCTGCTGGTTCCTCTTTCTGTCCCTCTCTCTCACAGTACAAGTGTTCGGGCCTTTTCGCACTGTTGTGACTGCTCTGAAATTGCTGTTATTATTATTTAGCCTTAAAAACGGCTGAGATAAAGCCTGCGAAAGTCTTCTCCCCGTAAAAAAACAAAACAAAAGAAAACTCTGACACAAATCTGAATACTGTTTTTCTTTTCTGTGGTTCATACTATCGCTGGGTCATTCGAAGAAGAGGAAGATCACTTTGTACTTTGCGAGAGCCAAAACAACCTCAAATGTCAATTACTGTTGGTCTTTGCACAGCTAAGAGGAAGGAAGTGATAACACAGTAGGTTTTCCTTACACTGTCTGTTTACCAATCTGTTAGTCATGATAGATAAGAATACAGACCTGTTTTGTTGCAGACCTTTTATCGATACAACATCACGTTATGCCACATTTCTAGTGGTACGGACTGAAAAGTATACTGTAAAGTGAGAAGATGTGAGGACTTTGAGATACAGCCACAGTGTACACAGCATATCAGGCGACGTATACGCTGATATCAAAATACGTGTGATAATATCGGCCAACCGACCTACATTTGTCCTCTGCGAATGTTTTGGGCGACACACTGAGTTGAATGTGCAAAAAAAAAGTTTAAAGTTGCTCCACACTGATGACACCACTTTCCCCCGGAATGAATTATTCTTCCACCGTTTGAGAGCGGTGAAGACAAATTGTCGCTGGTCGGTTTGTCAGCAGGATTACACGAAAACTACTGAACAGATTTCCACGAAACTCGGATGTAGGACGGGTCTCGGCCCGGAATACTATTATTATCTATTATCTATTATCATTATTATTATTACAGTTATGACTAGCTGCCAAACTAGATAGCAGAGGAAAGTTCTATGGCTTTCATTTTCTGCGTGCATCTGTTCACGTACAGCGACGATAACAATCACGTCACACCCGTACAGGGTTAGTAGCGTGCAACTTTTACAAACCAAGCATATATATATAGACTCTTTCAATGCAGTGATGTCAACACAAGTTCATGCCGGGAATCGGTGCCTCGGAAGAGGAAGAGGGTGCCCTCATCATTAATTTGAAATTAGCAGCATTGCTCTCTCAGGAGGGTTCGACTGCAGCGTGGAGGGGCCGGAGAAACATTCACACACTCTATATGGTAAACAGCGGTCTTGTACAGTTTCACATGCAGACTAAGACCAACAACTGGGGTTTACAAGTGACTATATAAACATTATTACAAAGCCCTCTTTCTGCGGCGCGGCCTCGTGGTTTCTGATATGGCACAGCCGGTAAAATGGCTGCGGAGCCAATTTACAGTTTATAACTCAACCACACATCAATAATAGGAAAAGAATAGATTACAGTAAATCCATGGTTCAAAAGCTGCATACCTTTGAAATGTCAAAGGGGAAACCACAACGGATAACTCATCTCAAAACTCATTTCAACTGCACAGTGCTCGCTGTATTACAAATATTCAACAGCCTACTGTTCCCTCCAGGTATTTTTCAGCATAACACTCTATACATTTTCATTTGAGATGAGAGAAAAAAGGAATGTATTTTTTTTGTTGTTTTTTTTTTTCTCCCGCTGGCACGCAGCCAAACCAATTTAATTACATTCCAAATGGGCACAATCTCCACATAGCAACCAGCCCGTGTTGTATTTCTCAAACTTCAACAACCTCCTTGACTTTCTCTGAGTAATTGAAATCTTCCACTCCTTCCACCCTCGTCATTATGCGGAGCAGCAGAAAGTACAACAAACCGAACCAAAAGGAACAAGGAGATCTGGCTCGCGGAATGAGCCGCTTTAGCCAATTTGTAACTTCATCAGCACGTCCTGATACAGTTTCTCTGAAGTCAATTAAAAGAATATTAGGTGGAGGATATCTAGAAAGAGCTAACGCCTTGTCTCCTGCCAAGGAGATGGTGATTACCCGTGACTGGTGTCAGCAAAATCCTGTCAAAGTCTGATGGGGAGGTCACCGCTTTTCATTTTGGATTCATTCTTCCAGCCTCGAGCCGGGTCCAAAAAAACACACGCGCGCTCCTTTTGATGTGAAAATATTCGTTCCGATTCATATCCGAATGCATCTGAAAGGTATCAAACTTTGTAAACAGTCGGCAGTGCCAGGAGGTAACATTTGGGTACAAGCGAGCAGGGCTGCGGTAATTAAGAAAACAACTCTACATAACACGACAAGCTGGAAAAGAAATACTTATTTTCAATTTCTAAAGGTCTGCTAAACCATTTCCATCTTTTCACAGATGATTAATGTTTCGCTGCTTGATAAAACATCAAAAGATCCTTTAAAAAAAAAAAAAAAGCTTACTGCCAAAGACTCTGTGGCTTTTTTTTTTTTTCTTTAACTGCAAAGAAAAACTAGCATCTCGGAGAGGTCCTCCCATCTACCCGGTGGGTAATTATGGGATGGCAGGCAAATAAATCATCCATCCAGAGACTGGCAGTAGTCTGAACTTCTACTACAAACCCAGAATAAGGTCCTGAGGTGACCAAAGCACAAGGCATGGCATCAGTCACACGACGCTGTGTTTGCCTCAGGAAATCCTAATAACTGACGGTGACGTTCAAGGCCGACAGAAATCCCACACACACACACACACACACACACACACAAAAAGTAATCTCCATGTCTAGATAAAATAAAACAGAAAAAAATAAATAAATGTAAAAGCTTTAAGATGTGAGACCTTTTATACGCAATTATCCTGCCATTTGTGTACACATAGTCACACAACTAACATAGTCCCAGTCTCTCTCTCTCTCTCTCTCTCTCTCTCTCTCTCTCTCTTCTCTCCCTCTCCCTCTGTCACTGAATCTGTCTGAGAGCCCAGCCACATGCCAGTGCCTTTGTGTCAAAGATTAAGTGAAACCAGGAGAGCCAGCAATGCTGTGTTTGCACAGTGAACACACTCTCTTTCAGCTGCACCAACACATCACATACCAATCAACACACTGGAGCCCAAAGCAGACCTGAAGCAGCTACTGTAGGTCGATTTAACAATATGCCCAGGGTGAATCATTGTGGTCAATACTGAGATTTTGATTATTTAACATGATTTCTCATTGACTTTGGAAGCATCAGGCATCTGTTAAGCTTGTCTATTTAACGGTGGATTGCCGTGAACTTTTGTAAAACGTCCGTCTCAATTGAATACCGATGCCTCCATATAATCTACATAAGCAAACAAGACCATCAGTGAGAAGATTGGCTATTTCTATACAGTTAGCAAAGTTATTATTTTTTTTTTAATGGCAGACAGCTCAGGATGCATTTAGTGGTCTCACAGCCACAGGAAAGAAGTGACAACAGTTTACTTTGTCTCACCATTGTCAAATTATAGCTATTGTTCACACATAGCCACAAATGGATACAAAGGCGATGGTGCTCGTACCACCTTTGTCCACAGGGGGCACCAGAATCAACAAATCGAAAGTTCTTCATAGCTGCTTTAAACATTACTCAACTGAAAAACAAACAACAAAAATACATGTCTTAATAGTATAATAATACATGATGTTAATAATTCCGGTCATTTTTGTTTAGTAGGCATGTAAAATATGAGAAATGATTGCTGAAATGCGATTCTCTTGTCCTGTTTAGCCGTTATAAGCAGTTTTACCGTAACAGCACGGATAGACGCGCATCAAAATCCAAGCAGCCGCTAGCTTGATCGGACTGACGAAGGAAAGGAGTGCAGTGGACATGCATCAGTGCCAAACAGAATGCCCCACAATAATTAATAAAAAATAAATAAATAATCAAATTCAGCCCTACAGACGTTACAAAATTCACGTTAGGTCTCATATCAAGCTCCAGTTGGAGCATTCGTCTGCAAGAACAGGGTGAAGCTGAAAGACAGCAATATTGCAGTAAATCTCATCTACATTTAAGTACAGGGTGCCGTTCTCCTATGAGATTAAGTGCTCTCGTTTGACGCCGTTATCTCGGGCCCTCATTGAAAAGGAAGGCGTAGCAAAAACTATCAACATACAGCGAATTAAATTTCCTGGAAAGTAAGGCAAAGCTACAATGAAAATATTATGAACAAAGCCCAAAAGTGCCAGAGGTGGTTTACTAGACAGAGGCAAAATGGGGCCTGAGGGGACTGTGGGTTTGTAGTGATAGGGAAGGGAGTCACACATATACACACACACACACACACACACACACACACACACTTGGCACAGAAGCAAAAGGCACACGAAAGGGGACCAGTCCCTGGAGGCCTTACCAGCCAACCAACTTCCTGTGCAATCCTAGAGTGACTCAAACAACTATTGACAAAAAGCATTTGGTACAACAAGAGTGGCACTTGTTTCAGACGTTTAATCAGGCTTTATCATGAACAAATGTCACGGCGTGCTGAGGTTATTCCCACACTTGACTCTTCTGTTTTTTAAAGGAGCGGGACTCGTAAAAAGTGACAATTAGAGAAGGAAACGACTCAAAGTGTGAACACTTAACAGTCCGACAAATAAAGTGCGCTTAACTTCTGAGGCAATCAAATACACACACGTCCCAGGATCGCAATAATCCAGTATAATCTATAATTATATCGAAGTATACTATAAAGCAAAGCAAGCACTCCAGCAGGGGGTCACGCTGTTGCTCCACAACAACACAACAGCAGCTCTGTGGTCTGTGCGCTCACACGTGTGTGCGCGCGTGTTTATTTATGCTATGCGAGTGCAGACACGCTTGGATCTGCATGTACGTGTGTGTGTCTACCTGTGGTGTGTCTGAGTGTGTGCGTGTTTGTGTGTGTGTGTGTTCTCGGTGGGCCCGTGGTCTCCGAGTGTGGACCTGAACCAGCCATCTCCAGTTCTGTTTGCACAGGACATGCCTCAGGAAGCTAAGACAACTGTTCGTGTTTGCCCGTGTTGCGAACCTCTCTTAATACACCCGACAGCTGCATTCTTCCACAGCGCGCAGACACTATGTTTATCAGTGTTTTTATACATTCATCCTATGGAATCTGTCGGACCCTTTCCCCCCCCTCCCTGAGGAAACGCCCATCGGTGGAGTGGAGCCGGGGGATTGAAATGCCAGCAAATCTCCGGCTGGCAAACTCCCCTCCCTCCCCGTGCTTCTTATATAATCCGAAACTCTACAACCTTTACCTGGATCAGCCGTCAAGTCCGGCGTTCAACACAACCGACCTCCCATACGTCAGAGAGGGAGTGATCAACCCAGATGGGAATGAATCCTAACAGTCCTAACACAAAACCCAAAGACTCTTTACATATGATCATAAATGACAAAGAAAGGCAGGAAATCCTTACATTTAAGAAGCCGGAACCAGGAAATGTTGGAAACTTTTGCTTGTAAAATGACGGAAACAATGAAACGATTATAGAAATAGTTGGCGATTCATTTTCCCTGTTTCATTTCAATGTAACACTTTATAACCTGCACCTGGATCAGCTGTCACTCCAACATTTAATACAACAAACCCTCCATAGGAGCGAGTCAACAACAAGCTCTTGACGGATGATTCTGTGCCTGCACAGACCTACTTAATGTTGATAAGATTACTGTTCCTTACGATTCTGTAATATCCAAGGTAGATCAGTCCACAACCTGTCAAAACTACCTCACTCCGACCCGCCAAAGTGCCCAGAAAACCTCCCCCACCCCCCTCTTCTCCTTCACTCCTTCCTCTCCTTAGTGTTTCATTTCCTGCTCATAGACTAAACGGCATTCTCACACCGTTTCACGCAGAGCACGGCGGATCATACAGCACCAAAAAACATAGGCTGTAATGTACCATCCGCAGAGAGGCGAAAATGAAAAACAAATTGCTCGGATGAACTGTGAGATCTCTCTGCCGGGCGGCGAGTGTGAGAGTCAGAGATGTTGGGCTCCGTCTGTGCTTATGTGAAATGTTGATATGGTTTTCTCATACAATGATTACGCTAATTTATGTACCAAAGCCTGCTTTGCACAAAATCTGCCAAGGCCAATAAACTGCACTCATAATCTCCCAGCATCTAGAATAATCACTTTGTGGCCTGTTTGTTTAGAAATGAAATGAAGCAATTATCCTAATGAAGATCAGCCTTCTCGTTCGGCGGGGAATTGGAAACTGTTGTGTCTTTTGTTGCGTCCGTTGTTGGCGAGCTGATACCTCGATCGTCAAACAAAGGCGGCAACAAAAATGTTTCTTTATGGTAATTAAGGACACGCGGTTCACAGCGGGGATGCTGAAACTGTTGCAAGAAAAAAGAGAGAGCTGCGCACTTCCTGACCCACAGTCTAAACCGCATGCATGTGGATGATGCTAAATGTCAGCATCAACAGTGCGTTCGCTCGTTGCCCTTGGTGAACCAGAGATGCAAAGTTGCATAACAGAAGGTCACAGCAGTCCGAGTGTTAATATTGACTTTGTCTTATTGTTCTAACAAGAAACAGATCCTACTCTGTGAGATACTGTCTCGCTGCTAAGAGTGTTTACCACGCTAATCTCTGCCTGTTACACGTATTATTTGGGTCCATGTGCTTTATAGTAATATCAGGGCCACGTTCTGCAGATACCAAAGGGGAAACGTTACTGAAAATGGTCGCGTTTCTTCACGTGCGCTGATGGACGGACAATGAATCGGCTCTGAAATGCAACTGTAGCGCGGTGAAATGCACCCCGTCTCGTCAGCAGACAGAGCGAAGAAATGGTTAAATAAATCACATGAAGCAGATGCCTCCCTCTCTCTCTCTCTCTCTCTCTCTCTCTCTCCTTCTCCCTCTTACACACACACACACACACATTCATTAGTGAAATCCATCAATCAGCATTTCATGCAGTTTGGGTTTGAACCACACCAAATGCACTAAAACAATAAACGTCTGTCTTTCAAGTCGCTATCTGGACTGGAACACATCTGGTGGCAAGGCTCATTTTGGTTTCCACATCGTTGAATGACATTACAGACTCAATGGCGAGCTGAAAAATAAAGTACCCCCTAAAAATCTCTCTCCATTTTCCCTCCATCTACAGCCCCTTCTCTCTCTCTCTCTCTCCTTCTCTCTCCTTCTTTACACACACCCTGAATCTGCTCACCCCCCTCCTCCTCCTCCTCCTCCTCCTCCATGCACTAACCTCTCAAATGCTATTCCAGCACCCCATCCCCCAAGCAATCAAGAAGCGAATATAAAACAGCACAAGGAAACTGGGCGGTGGGGTAGACAGACAGACAGACAGACAGACAGACAGACAGACAGACGTACAGACAGAAAGGCTGGGCTGCTGCTACTGAGGAGCCTCTCGAGGTGAAGACAGTTTAAAACGCCTTGGCACATTCAGCTCCTTTCGCACAAGTCGAGGGGGGGGATGAAACACACACACCCGAGAACATCCAGCCGAGGAGCCAGGAGTCAAGCCCGACTGTAGTATCTAGGTTTCAAGGTTGCGGTGACGATAATTAGGGTTAATGTGGTTTAATGAGGGGGCACGAGTCCGGGGCCGGGGCCTGCTTCGATTCGCGATCAACGTCAAAACCGGGGAATCGCTCTGACATCTTGCGACGTGGCCGCGTTTAGCGCCGCGTTACAGTTTGCCACGCATGAAAAAAAACCTCCCGCCATCGGCGTCGTCCTGAAAAGAAGCCTGGCGATTTTTTTTTCTTTCTTCTAATAAACCAACTTCCTGGCTGATAGACTGCGATGTGATGGCAGCGCAGAGATGATTTGGATAGCGGTAGTATATCACAAAAAGTATATTGGGAAGAGTTTTTAAAAATGCACTGTCATGGCTGAATTCTTGGCAGTTAATGCAATCAATCATCGACATAAATAGCCTGTTTCTGTGGACCTAGGTGATTAAGTAGCTAACCAGGCAGGATAAACTATACTATCTATTTTCGGCCATACATGACTTATGACCCTCTTAACACCTCTAGTAGCTCTGAGTCATGTCTGGTGTAGATTATAAAGTACGGAGCGGCAGGGGAAGGGGAGCGCTGCAGAGTGTGGTCGAGGCTTTGTCACCTTCGCTATCCTGTAGGTTAAACTAAAGGGGTGGTAAATCCCCGTTATGGATAGTCGGCCCGTTCCTCTAAACACTCGATGGCTGTCCTCAAATACCCCCTGTGAAATCTGACGTACGGTGCAGCTGCAGAATTAAAAAAAAAAAAAAAAACTACCATATCATTGATGTGGTGGCGCCAACCCAACGTGAGGATATTTCCTGTGTTGTAACTACACTGTAACACAGGTGAATAATCACAAACAGTTCCATGAGCAGCTCACTTAAGCCGCAGTTCATCCGCTTCATTATGCCTTCCGAAATGTACTCAACGCAGCCCCCCCCCCCCCGCGTTCTTTAAAACAAGTGATCATAAATGCAGTTTGCTCTCCTACTGTAATGGTGTTAGCAAACGGAGCGCAATCTCAGCCCCTACTGCTCCAGAGAATAACACTGTAGCTACTTATCATTAACTCAAAGACACAATCAGCCCCAGGCGATCCGGCTTCCCTCCATAACCTTTTGACTTTGCTGCTGGGAAGGTAAATGAGAGAACGAGTCAGACACAGAGAGACAGAGAGAGAGAGGGGGGGGGGAGAAGGTGGGGAGACAGAAAGACTTGATTATGAATAGTGCCAGGAAGTGGTTAGACCAACAAAATAACTTCACAAAGTAGACTGTTTGAGGGTTTTCTGTTTTTTTTAAACGCAAAAAAAAAAAAAAGAATAATAATGTTCATTCCACGGCTCCATTTTGTTTTATCTATTATTTGCTCTGGGTTAACTTGCTGGAACTGCATTAGAACAATAAACTCCACTTTTGAGCATTCCCAGCTCCAGCCGGCTTTAGTTTGAGTTTTTTTTTTTACCCCCCACCTCTGGCGTGCACAAGAGGCACGCATGGGTTAACGTTTTCCCAGTGAGAACGGTTGGGATATTGCAACTCGGACTGGCCAGTCAGCAGAATGTTATGAATGGGCACAATGAAAAACCCCAAGTCCACGCTGTCGACCCAAGAATGCTTGCCTCCATGTAATTAACTTTTTTCTCTGTGTACAGAATGAGGTACTGCTGGAATAACTCGTTTTCTTTCTCTGTTTCTATTACGGTCATGTTTTGAAGAGGGGCAGAAAAAAAAAAAAAAAAAAACAACATTCTGAGTATTCAACATGGAAAAATATTTTTCGCCTGTCCGTACTTTGAAGTAGCCCATGACTAACACAGTGATTTGGATAGCGGTGGAAATGGAGCGGACCACTTGAAAAGGAGGGGGGGGGTGGTACGTGCTCTGCAAAAAAAAAGCTGGCCTCATTGCTCTTCGGCTGGACAAATGTCAGCTGCTCGTTACTCGCGCTTGTACAAAGATGTACCACAGAGCAGAACATGTGGTGAAACCTGGATTAACGTACACTGTGAATGAGGGTTATCTTGTTAAAGATGTTTAATACATCTCGCCTTAAGGTGTACAAGCAATTACGTATGCATCGCAGGCGTGCATATACTAATACTCGAACACAGCGACGCTTTGCTTGAGATATCTGGGAGTACTTGCGCTGCACAAAGTGCGTATCAATAAAGTGCAGCGAAAAAACGGGCTCGGCGTGTATAAATAACGTACAGTAACTTGGAACAGACTGCAACTATGTAAAGAATAACATCTGCAAACCATTGGATTATAAACCTACAGTATAACTACAGTATAATTACATGAGAGCCTCTCTCTTGGGCACCGTGTTGTTAGAGGGAAGAGGGATGAGGAGAAAGTGGAACAGCTACAGTAATCTATCCAACTTCATTTCACCGGAGTGATTCTGCCTGGGGGTATGCACAAGTCATAATGCATTTGACAAATAGTCTCCCGCTAAAACAGGCATTTGCGAAGAAGTGGCCTTCAGCGCTGGTATACACAGCTGAGTGTACGCTGAACAAACAAGCCTCCCACTCAGCGAGGAAAGATACAGAGAGGCTTCAAAAAGATTAGGAGAAATCTTGGGCGAAAAGTAAAGATGACTCACGGTGATTGTGCAAGTGCAGGACAATGCAAGTTGGACGGAGTTGAGAAGAGCAACAGCGCCGCGGGGGTTCGCAGCAAAATACAAATCGATGCCTCTTCTCATGCGCTGTGTCTTTGCGTTGTTCTGGAAAATGTGGACGCACAGGTCGTTTTTTATCAGGGAATTTACAATGAAATGTAGAGAAGCACAATGGGTTTTTTTTTTGTCATGCATAGTCTCCCTCTTGTTTTGCGTTTTGATCGTCGGTTTTGGTTTTGAAAGAGTATAAAGAGCATTAGGCGATCGTCAATCAACATCAGTGATGGTAGCATACTCTATTTTGTTGATTTTTAAGGTCTGATTACAGGAAAAAACCACAGCGCCTAAATCCAAAAGGTCAAGTGCACTCATAGATTCGTGGCATTGACTGATCCTGTCAGCGTGATCCATATTCCTGGCATGCATCAATCAATCATCGGCCTGAATGTGGCCAATCAGCTCGAACCAGTTTCAGCTTACACATTCTCAACGTTCCTAAATTATTAACCCTTTCAGGTAAGAAAACAGAGTGAGGCCACGGGTCCAAGTGCACGCAGGCGCTCGCACAAAAAAGAAGTAACTTTAAAAAAAAAAAAAAAAAACTAATCGTCGCTCTCGAAAATAGACGTGTTTGAATGCACACCAGCATAACAGGAAGTGATGGGCTTTTAAATATGGACTGTCCCACTTAGCATTAAGCTCACTTCCTGGTTTGTGTCTTTTGTACTGTATAGTTATGCATAAAGACACCAGTGAGTTTCACACAAACTCTCTATATATACCCTGCCCGCTTTATGTGTAAATGATGGTGAATCAACACCTTCCAGGAGGTCTCGAAAGAGAGGTTATGAGACCGCTGAGTCTGTTCGTACGGGGGTTGCAGCTGTGTACCGGAGAATGAAAACTGACTGTGATTGTGCCGTGTACGTTTTCCTTATCTACATTATTGAATTTCTGTCATATTAGTGTTATTAAAGATGCAATATCTAAGAATTCTAATTTTAAAAAAAAACATTCAAACGCAGTTTTGGCATTATGACATCTATGTAGAGATACCTACTGCTGATGGCATGCTAACCAGCTAGCTGTGTAAAAAGATCAACAGTTCCCTGCTGCTCCAGGCTCCCAGTCCAGACCGCTAACGGCCCGGTTGACTGAGCTAACTAGCTAACAGCAGCTACAGTTAGCAACAGTTAGCAGTCAATCTGGTAATATGATAGCACCTATTTCTTTATGTTTAGTACGAGTTCACCGGTGGCAAAATCTTACATACTGCATCTTTAAAAATGTTCAAATTTTCAAGCTCTTATCAGGTTTCATGTCTGTAAGCATAGAATATTCTGTGACATTATTATAAAGTGATTGTTCAACCAAAAAAACTTCTATTTTCATTCATTTAAGGGTCTTTGTAACTGAAAACACTAATACTACAGGTACCAATGCTAATGCCACTACTACTCAGAAGAAGAACATTTTCCCAGATGGTTGTTGTGTCGAGAAAATCTGATACCATTGCAACCCTGGTTCATTCCCTCCATGTGCACAGCTTTTAGAATAGAAATTCGGTCATCACCATTCTTGAGTTTGGTTCATAGTTTCTGCAGGCTGAATGCAAAAATCAAAAAAACATCTTTTCAGTTTCAGATGATTCATGCAGCAGCCATGACAAACTACATAATGGCTCCGGGATTAAAAAATAACCTGTTTTTTTATCACCCTTGCAAGCTTCTACATTAACACCTGCAGGTGACGTAGCACCGGACCACTGTTGCTTACACAGTGTCAGCCCGGCAGGTCAACTCCATCCTGCTCCTGAAATGAAAGGTGTCATTAAGATGAACTATTGCCAAAACCTCATATAAAGCTGCTGTATCATTATTCAACAGTTATGTGTACCAGCAGCAGCATCGGCGGCGGCGGCGCAGCGCAGATAATATGTCACTTTACATCTTAGTCACAGCTGTTACTTTAGTAATGACAATGTTATACGATTCTGTCCTTGAAACTTAAACCTGCTTCCTACCGGGACCGACAACCCATACGCTCTCTGAATCATGACAACGAGAACAGTCGCTTGTGTTAGCGCTACAAGACCTGAGTGACGACCTCGGTCAGAGAGCCAGGTCTCCACTGAGATCTGAAATATACATCTGTAGCTACCGTGTGTATTCCTATGCGTGTGTGTGTGTGTGTGTGTGAGTGTGAACATCGTGACTTCACCACAAGGAAAGATTACAAAACCCCTTCTATGTGAGAGTATTCAGCCAGTCCTCACATAATGAATGGGCTTATTTAAGACGTGGTTTAAGGTTAACTTCACACTCAGGGTCAGTTGGTGTTGCAGGAGGTTAGGGGGTTAACGAATGACTGTAGCCGACGTCAGGTACTCGTGTATTGTAATTCAAACCTCTCTGCAAGAGAGTGTGAGAGTGTGTGTGTGTGTGTCCCTGTGTGTGTGTGTGTGTCTGCTACTGACCGCCCGTGTGCTGTTCATGTATACGTACAGGTGACTGTGTGTATGAACAGGGGGAGATTAACAATTCAAATATTGCACCGAGCTATAATGTTTCACTTTGTCATCAGCAAATGTTAACTGCCCGCTGGCTCCCCTCCAGGTGCTAAGGCAAGCAAACTCATTTGAATGGCTGCCGGTACAATGCCTTCTTCTTGCCCTGCCAAATGTTTACACAAGTTTTTTTTTTTGCCTTGACCGCATGAAAAGAAAAAAAAAGAAAAACAGCCTTGTTGCTTGTGACTATTCGGGAGGTTTGTCCATTTGTCATTTGTCTAAATGCAAAACCTTTTATCAGTAAGGCAAACAGTCAGCGCCGGTGTGCAGCACATGGGAAGAGCGGAGCAGTGAGAAAGTGATGTCTTTACAGCCAGTAGGCCCCATGACATTAAAACAGAAATATCAGTAAATGCATAATTCAGGAGCCATGGCTAAAAAAAAAAAAAAGGGGGTGATGATGCAAACTTATGTTGTAAAAAAAAAAAAGAAGAAGCTTGTCCGTTATAAATCTTTTATGGCAATTATTTCCACCTCAGTTTACCAAAGTGTCTCAAAAAGGTTTTTTTTTTAGCAAAACTGGACACGATTCCGTGCGTAAAAACGCATGTGCCATTCGCACAAACGTCACAAACACAAAAGACGTGATGAATACATACCAATATTTCATCCTTTAGAATTTTAAGCAACAGCGGGTGATTTATTTATAGGTCGCTGATGAATAATTAATGCCTAAAAACTTATCAAGCGCGCACTGATGAGATTGGCTGAATGCGCAAAAAGGTGTTGATAACCAAACCTGTGTGTCACAGTATATTCCTCATGGAAACACTTTTATAGAGCAAAATGAGACAAATGAATGTGCTTATTTGTCGACTGCAATCCGCACGATTTGCATGGGAAATAGCACCATAACGTGCATCACATTCAGACGCAATCTTGATGGATGTTTATTGGACTAATTGTGCACTGACCCATGTGGGAACCTGCGTGGAGCAGATAAGATTTCCGTAGATGGCTCGCCAAGGTTTAAATTATGGACGGGGACAGTTTGCTGGTTCACGTGTATTCAGTTTTAAGGGAGGAAAAAAAAAGAAAAGAAAAACGGGCACATATTCATTTTGTGTCCAGTTTGCTCGGAGGGAGCAGCACGCTGGAGAGAGCGGTGCGCTCCAACAACTCAGCTCGCAGGACAGCCACAGAACGACGTGCCCACAGCTTTAAACCACACGAAGCACATTCGCAAATTTCTAATTGAGGGAATTAAAGGGAGCACCCGGCGTGCACGATCACAGAACAGGTGTCTCTCGTGTCAAAGATCGCGCACGTCTGAGATTTAGAATAACACAAAAAAAACAAGAAAAAACAACAGAGTTGAGCGACTATGCAGCCTTTACACTCGGTTCAATCTAAAAAAAAAAAATCATCCAGAGGAAACTAAAAGTGCAGCACTTTCTCATCATACATACATACATATATATATGAGCCACCATGTGCAATGTATCCGTGCGCCTGCATCGCCACACCGACCGCACATCTGACCGACTGCGAGCTCGTAAAGTAAAAAGAGGGAATCGTTACCTTGTTGGAGTGGTAATAGTCCAAACCGGAGTCAGTCGGTAACGTACATGAACCCACGCTTGAAGGGGGAGCTGGATAAAATCTGACGTCCATCTCAGAGTCCGCAAGACTGACGGCATGAAAGCGTAGCTCCAAAAAAACCGGTGCGACTTCTCTCTCTCTCTCTCTCTCTCTCTCTCTCTCTCTCTCTCTCTCTCTCTCTCTCTCTCTCTCTCTCTCTCTCTCTCCTGCACACACACACACACGCGCTCTCTCTCTCTCTCTCTCTTTTTTCACTTGTGTAAGGTACTAAACCGAGCAGAAAGTAGCAGAAGAAGAAGAAGAGGAGGAGAAAGAAGAAGAGTCTCTCCGGTCAAGTCGCTCTACTCTTCGCATCCACTTACTTGCGCGCTGTCTGGATGCTCTGATATAACATCCCTATAAAGTTCGCTCGGAGAGAGGGAGAAGGAGCGAGGAGGGGAGAGCAGAGCAGAGGAGAGGAGAGAGGAGAGGGGCTGTCCGTCTCACAGTGAAAAAATAAAATAAAAAAAAAGTCAAGCAGTCTCTGAAGTTGTCTGTCAGCGAGCCGTGCTGCAGGTAAAGGCTGCAGAATTGATCTTGTCGACGGTTTGTCCTCCCCCTCCAATAAAAAAGAGCCAAACCGCCCGTGCTCCGTTCCTGGTTTCCAGGCGCGCTGTAGCTTTGTCATGTGGGGAGCGCTCGGATTTACATCCATGCGTTCCCGGCCCACAGAGCGACTGCCGGGCTGCGACCTCTACCGGCCAGAGCAGGAACAGGCAAGAAGGGGGCAAGAGAAGAGATTACTGAGTCCCCCTCAAACACTGAGGTCAAGTTCTCTGTCGGTCCTCGAGATACAAGACAAGTCTGTGCGTCACAAACCCAAACTGTGTCCAGCCCTGGTTCACTTCTGATCAGTCTGGTTTTAAAGATCTGTAAACAAACAGCTGCTGTCACACTTGCTGGCTCCAGGCCTCCTCTGACTTTAAACTGGTATAAAAGTTGAAAAATGAACGCATGATCCCACAACATCCACTGTAACCGAAGGAGTATTTAAAAGTACTAATACCACACTGTTATTTGTTGCAAAAGATTCTAATAAATGCTTTAATTTGTAAAGTAAATTTAAAGTGTAAGAAGTAAAAGAACATATATGTTGATGGAACATATCACTGAGCCAATAGTTTACTATTGTAATTGCTGCAGGTGGTAGTTTATTCAATAACACAGCATCACGTTTTAATAAGATGATCATGTTTGATGTTTCATGTGGTATATATTTGCAAGGAAACTAGTAATTATAGCTGATAAATGTAGCAGAGTTGTCTCGAGTTGAAGTATAAAGTGACCGAAAATACAAATACTCAAGTAACAGTACCTGTACTACAGATTAAATGGACACAGTCCTCCAGGAGGCCTGTATCTTACACACATACACACATTATTACTTTATTGCCACATGTTTATTATAATACTCATTCATTTATTTAGGTATACTATATTTTAGCTTATCTATTTGTACTTCTGTATACATGCGCAGTTGATTAGTCATGTGTGCATTTAAAGTCCCACACGTTTCTGAGTGCAACACCACTGTTGTAAACACAAATTGTGCTTTAAATATGAATAAGTGAAGTTTTAAACTGAAGATTAGATGTCGTAGACATGTATGTTAAACATTATTCAAAGTAGTTATTTCATAATGTACTTTGTGTTACATGTATCTGCTAAGATCTTGTGATTTATTTGAGCATCAAGAGTCAAAAGTTAACCAAAAAATGTATTTTAAAAAATAATACAATATATCAGGCTGGAGTTTAAGGAAATCTGTACAAATGTGTGCCTAAGAATCTAAAATATGTCCATCTTATGTAACACCAGGTTTGAATATTTCTATATAATATATCATGTCATGTTGTTTGACAATCTGCAGGTACAACATTGTAACTCTAAAGCTACTTAAGGAAAATAAATCAAGAATAAACAATAAATTCAGCTGCAAACAGAATTATTACCTTTGTATGATTCAGGGTTTTGCTATAATAAAGGCAAGATGATCGAAGTGCTCATTAACCTCCTCGGTCCTTGTTGACACATTTTCCTTTAGTTTTTTCCCTATAATGTCATGTTGTGATGTCCATCATAACCAACACAGCTACAGGAGAGTCAGCGAAGAGAAACCAGACAATCTGATATATCATAGTTGGTATCTTACATGAAGCGTTTAACAGAAATACGACTTCCTGTTCTTGCTCAGCATGAGGTAAGGTCTGAATGACTCTCACCACTTTGATACCACTTGTTATGATATGTGACATAATTGAATTTCATTCCAAGCTATAATTTTTGGTTAACTCTGTTTCACCCACTCAACCTCACTGCCTCCCTGCCCATGGCTATATTTGGAAATGTGTTTTTTTTTTTTTTTTCACTTCACTTCTTCTCGATGCCTGTCTACTGGCCAGTAGGCAGCTGAAAACACACTGAGAATAGATAGACTTCTCATGGTAGCTGAGATAATTTACATCTCTGCCGTGCTCTAGGTTTGACCCCTATACACACACACACACGCACACAAGTCACATTTACACACACCTGGACAAAAACACACTCGCACAGCGGTCGACACAACAGGATGTAAACACCGAACAATGTCCTACCAGAGCTTCAAATAGGTTCAGAGAGGGAAAATAACATCGCTCACAGCCAAATGTGTATCACGCTGTTTTTAAGAATAGGGTGGAGTGGTGTTATGCGCCCACTCGTACGTGTAGGAAAGTGTCAATAATGTGTTTTTGTAAGGCAGAGCAACATGTAAGTTACGTGTTCCGACCGACGTGTGTGTTACACGTCCTCCCGTGCTTTTTTAGTGCGCGTGTAGGAGTTATGTGTGTGTGTGTTTGTGTTAACCAAGCTGCTATTGTCATCCCAGTGGGTGACTTGTTGGCCCCCTCAGGACTGTGCCTATGTCCGTGTAGCTATTACGCGGCATGGTGGCTCTGGCCCTGGGGTGTGAGCCTGCTTTAATACCAGGCACAGATGGGTCGCACCATGGGCTCGCTGTGGCGGTCTGCCATCAGCTGCCAGCTCAGGCTGTCCTGCCTCCAAGCTCATAAGGTTAACTGTCACAGAGACGCCGATTTCTTCTCATCCTGTACCTCTGTGTGGCTGTCTGTCTGATTCTCTCCTCCGCCTGCACGTCTCTCACTTTACTGTCGCTTGTTCACTTGATACAGGATACGACACAGAGCACAGGCCAGGGCACCCACGCAGAAGGACTTTACAATGACTTTCAAGGGCCGGTTGCCTCAAATTCAAGGACCAAACGTGGCTCAGTTTGAGACACAGATCGAGGTTAGCTACTGTCACAACATTGAGATTATTTAAAATGAATTCATGCATTAAAGATATTGTATGTAAAAGTGTTTAAAAATGACCAGACCGTCGTTATATATTTTGTTTACTCGTGAATTTATCCCAAATGTTTCCAACAATTTTCAACCCCAGAGAAATTCACAAGTTTGCTCAAGCTAACAGTATATTTCAGGAAGTGGCCTGTCGCTATAACACTCACCCAGAGTGAGGAGGAAGTCTACCAAACTAAAACGATAGTTGTTTAAATCACTTTTGTTCATTTCTGTTGCAAACAGGAGTTTTGATTCGTACCAAACGGCTAAATTACATCACTGTACGTTACTGTGAGCCAGCAAGTAATTTCACACTGAGGGTGTGTGTGTTTGTGTGTTTACATTCAGGTCAATCACTGAATTAATTTCCCCTTCAGCTCCGGTCGACAGGCAACATTACAGTATGTAAACACTCAACAACGGCTGCAGTCCGGTTGGTTAACAGGAGTGAATATAAATCCACTTTTTAACCCCAAAAGTTTAAAAGTATTCTCTCCTCCCGTCGGTCAACGGGTCCAGATCAGAGCAGAATCCGATGTAACTCTGGGTGTTTATCCCTTCACATGTTCTGGCTCTGCACCCGACTCTCTTCTCCAAAGGTGACCAGCTCTGATCAGCTGTTCAGCGGGTGTGTCATGCTCGACCCGGCCCTCCCTACACAACACTCGGCAAACATCTTTTGTTTTGTTGTGCCGGGGAGACCACCAGCAGCAGAAATTACCAATGGTGCGTTTAAGGTTAACTTAATGTGACATTCACTCATTCAGGTCCCAGATCTTAGCTTTTGTCCCTAATGTTTAGTAAACACAATCTCAAAATGACCTCAATTTCTATTCTTGCACAAAATCTTTAAATTCAAGCATTTTCAATGACCCATGTCTGCTTATGCAATTCTTTTAAAACCAAAGCCTTGATTTTTATCCCCTCAACTTTCCAGGATTTTAAGGACCCATGGGAACCTTGACGCGAGGTATGTGGCACAAGTCATGACTGCATAAGGAAAGGAATGTATACATTTTTTTTTTTTTGCGTTGCAGCACTGCGTAACACCCAGTCGCAGCGAGGGAATGACTGAGTTGCAAAGGTGGCTGATGAAAAAAAGGTGGTTGTGAGAAATCTTGTCAATGGAAAAAGAAGTACGAGGTGATGGAGGGGTGAGCGAAGTAGGGGCTGGTTAACTGGCGTACCGTGGAATAAAAGCGGAGATGACACAAGGGGAAAAAGGTGCAAGTCATACGAACTTTGAAGACGTGCAACATTCAAGAACAAAGTATTCTTTCCACTGAAGGATGCAAATCGGGCCGTCGAACACACCGTCTTGAAATACGTTCATCCACTCAGAGCAATTAGCAGAACAAACACTTTTTATTGCCTTGGTAAGAGCTCCTGCTAGCACCAGGAAATGAGAGGAAAATATAAAACAATATTTTCCATTAAGGGTAACGACCCTGGCGGTACTTAGATGATGTCAGCAGTGCTGGTTTTTATAACTTCTTCTGAGCTTAAGTGATCTCCCCTTTTCCAAAACTGACAACTGCTTTCCTTCAGCAGAAAAAGATAACTTCTGGAAGCGGTGACTCTAAGCCCTCAAAAATGTTTCGTTTCTCTCAAGCGAAGGAACTCGGTAATATTCAGCAATGCTTTGTGCTTTTTACAGGAACAGTCGACTTGTGAGAGAGAAATGTCAGTTTCAGTGCCCCTGATGTACAATTTCCCCTTTTAAAACAAAACATTTTACAAAGAGTGGCAGAAGATGAAGACGGAGACATTTTCCTCCCTTTCTACTCTGCCCCTTAGATTTCTTCTCTTGCATCTAAGTGAGCCGTTAATTCTTCCTCCACATGGAAATGTGCACTGATTACCAGCAATGAGCGATAAACAACACCAGCGAAATAATTCTCCCCTTTATCTCAAGACACAGTGTGACTGGTTTTTTTTCTTTTGTTGCTCATTCTCTGCCTCTGCCTTTTTGTTTTTTTGCACCACTGTATATCATTTACAAGTGCTTTTATCACACTATGAGGAATTTGCTACTTTTCCCATGGCTCGGGTTTTAACAGCAAATGTTTAAATTGTACAGAGAATAGTACAATCATTTATATGAATAGTAATTATTTATTGCGCATTACGAGGTTCCCTTAGGCAGCGGAGAGAGCACCACTCCCGTGCTGTAACTGTTTTGTGGTTTTAACATTACTCGAAATCTAGGCTTTAGCGGTGCTTTAAGCTTCCTATGCAACATTATAACTACAGTGTGTCAAAACAATCATAACGTGTTGTATCATTTGTATTATATAATGATTTAGACATTAAAAGCGTGGAAATAACATTCTGATGTCGGTTTGTATGAGAAATTTGACTGTCAGCCGTTCAGAGCGACAGGTCACCTCCGCGGGTTGAGGGAAGTTGTCTTTATATTAAGCGGGCTTCCTGAATGTGCTCTAAATAATTATAACATCAGAATCCTATCACATTTTTAGCCCGTGTTTTTAGAACATATTAATTGCAGATACGCGTTGACTGCTCTGCGAGGCTGTACTGAGTCGCAGCCACGGTGGCGCTTCGAGCTAAACGCTAACATCACAGCGCTAACATGTTCGCGTCGATGCTGTCTGCACGCTGGTGTTGAAAAGGTTGATGGCTGGTTGCACATGAGGTTATTCCGTCTCATCCCGAGGAGAGCGCGGGCAGAATGTAATGCCAAACATCATGACAATCAATCCAACAGACTTTTCGCTCAAAACCACATCGGCCATTGAAGAAATCACAGCAATTCTTCCCGATGAGACGTCTCAGAGTGAAGTGGACCGAACAGCCGCCTGACTGACTGACAGACAGACAGGCCGGCGCATTGACATCCCTGGAGCCGTGCCATTACTATGATGAAAGGGAAGGTTTAATCAGAAAGGACCTTGCAAATGTATATGCCTCAAATATGTATCTCTGATGAAGTGAATGGAGGCGAGTGACGGGAGATGGTAGTGGAACCTGATGTGAGAAAAGTCTTTTAAACGTCATAATGTAAAAACACTCAAAAAGATCAATTTAAAGCACAGCAAGGTGTCCTCAATAAATAACCTCCACACACTGTACTTCAGGTCTTTTCCGTGCACTAATTCAGTGTGTCTTAAGTGGCCTCCTCCTCCTCTTCCTCCTCCTCTTCCTCCTCCTCCTCCTCCGCAACGAGAGAATACACATTAGCCTACCCTCTCATCTGTAACAAATAAGCAGAGTTATGCAAGTGTTATTTAATGTCACTATAATAAGACCCTCAGCTCCCCGCCAGTTATGGGAAGTGAAGCCGTCAAGGTGCAGTTTCGTCAGACACTTCCAGGACTTTCATTGTTCGTCCTTTTGCGTGAAATATTAATGCTGATTCTCCTGTAGAAAAACAGGTCAAAGCTTTCAGGGTTCAGAAGTTACTGCCAGACGTTCCAGAGGTCAAGTACGTCCCCTTAACGACGTCAGAGCAGCACGAGTTCTTTTTCCTCTCGACCCAAATTTGAAGTCCAGCATGTTGCTACCTTCCTCCATGATTTAATTTCGCACTAATGTAAATGTTGTAACAGCGTTGCGTCGGTCCGCTGGTAGCAGTTCCATATAAGGTTGTCCTGAGAAAAGCAAACAGCCATGTAATGGTAAACAGGAAATAGTTCAATAGGTCCATTAAGCAGAGAGATGACTCATTAATGACCTTAATTTACACAGAAAACACACCGTTCTCGCTGTATTCCACCGAAGCAGCTCATTTGTGGGGGAAAAATACAAACCAGTGCTTTTAAAAAACTAAAAAAGCTTTTATGCCTTTGCCTTCGCTTCTCATACAATGAATTTCACTTTGTGTCAATTTGAGCTCAATCAGACTGGTACTCGGGTGTTTAATTTTTCACTTTCACATTTCCACTTGTCTCCAGCTACCTAAATACGGCGACTAAAAAAGAACCATTCAGCTCAGTATGTTGGGCTTTTGAGGCCAAATGATTTCTATTATTTTGTTCCAAACTGATCATGAAAAGAAAGGCAAGAAAATTGATTTCTGCGAAAAAGTATTGTGAAGATAAAACAGTGGAAATTATGACATGACAGGGTTTTTTTTTTTTTTTTTGGTGGAGTACAATTCCGGCTTAACAAGGCGCATAATGGCTCCAGACGCAACATCTAGACTTTCTAGACACAGCAAGTCGCTTCTTGGCAAAAAACTGACACACTTACTGACGCTTCACAAAAGAGCCCATTCTTGTCTGGGGACATTTAAATGCTGAGTGTTACTGACCCCCAGTAAATTTTATTTGCTCCCCTATGAGATCACATTTCTGTATGTTCTCTCAGAGAGCTCAGCTGCAGAGATGTACTGTACACTGTACTCTGTAACCGACTTAAGGAGCCCGCAGTTCAAATGACAAAACGCAAGACCCAGACACATTTCCTGGCACCGCACCGACCGAATTAAAAAGCGCAAATAAACCGAAATGTAAATGACAGTTCCAGAATAATACACAATTAAAATGCCGAAGAATGCTTTGCAGATTTTGCACTTCTCTTTACCAAAAGCACAGTTGAGTGTTGTATCAAAGCTCGTGTGAATAAATTCTGTGCGAGGCCGTGGCAGGCGCGCCACAAAGGGCTGTTCAATGGTGAACCTTTGCTAACCTTTTCTAGCCACTGACCTTCAATAATGAGACTATGTTGTCTCTTGTTCCTTTGGACAATCAGCCATTGAAACAACTGCCATTCATGGAGTCCGCTCCACCCTCTGTGTGACCCTTTTTTTCATACTAGTAATTAGCTGCTGTTGCATTTCCACCAGATGCAAACCAACCACGTACAATATTAACTATTCATGTACAGATGCATGACATTCTGTTAAATTATGCATTATTTGTTGCACTTCCATGTGAAGCACATGGATGACCTGTGGGCTCTGACTTCCAATAAATCAAGTTATTTTTTTTTTACAATTTTTTACTTGTACAATGTCAACAATGTGTTTTTCCATTTGATGCAAAACAATTGGTAAACGTGTGTCTTTAGCCTTTAGATTTCTTCCAGGAAAATGTTATTTTAACTCGTGTTTTTGCAGCCCTATCCTCCCCTCATCCTCCCATTCCACTCCTGAATAAACCCTCCTCTTCATCATCCTCTCATTCCCCCGACCTTCTACTTATGTTGCACATGAGAAATGAGAGGGGGATGGGAGGGAAGATGAATGAAACAGGGAGTGGGGAATGAAAGGGAGGGGAAAAAAAAAAAAGAAAGAAGAGAGCAAGATTGGGAAAAATGCCCTTTGACTGGATTTAAAAGTCTGTGGCATTTCATTTTCTGAGAGAGGGGAGCTTCATCTCCTTCAGATCCTTTAAGGGCCAACCTAATTGATTAATGTTTCCATCTCATTGGGAAGAGGAGGGGGGCCATTTGAAGCTTAACTGGAGCCTTTCACATTCCCCCAGTCTTAAAACAGAACCACCGCGGAGAGAGATGATGACAGAATGAAAGACAGAGTGACGAAACAGAAAGTCTAAAATTCCAGCAGATGAGGGAAATACGTTGAAGGTCGAAATCGTTTCAACAATATGCCGAACACAGAGGAAAGGGGGGGGGGGACGTGTCTTAGACGCTATTATAAGATCTCCCTGTAATGAAATAATGTACATGTTTTTTTTCGCAATGAGGTATTCGGTTTTTCAAAGAGGCTGTTTAGGTTTCTGCACCTGTCACAGGGAGCCGGCAGCGGGCACTTTATGTGATTGAGAAATCTAATGTAAGAAAATACATTGGCTTTCCATTGAAAGAGACGCCCGAGAGAGAAAGACAGAGAAAGAGAGAGAGAGAGAGAGAAAATAACATGCTTGTGATATTAAATCTGTGGCTGAAAGTGAAAATATATATTTATATCCCGATAATTTAGTGCTTGGAACAGGTGACGCTTTCCACCGATAACAAAGCATTTTATTTTTCCAAATTCGTGACACGCGATACGTACGGTCTTACGCTAATGTCAAGCTTCGCATGCCTCAGACTGCAAGATCACAGGAAACACGAAGCTGATCGTGTCTGGATGGAAGTGACGGAAATTAATAAGAGGAGAGACTCGCAGCGCCGTGGGCTACGCATTCTCAGGTGTGGGCTAACGAGACTGCCGTGATTAGAAATCTTTTAAGAAGAAAAATCCCTTTCCTGAGAATTGCACCGCGATCGTTTGCCCTTTGCATGCTTTTGACAGCAAACCACGAAAATATTTATATATCGAGAACTCCGTGGGCATTTCCCATCATACAACAAAACCAGTGGAGAGGAGCCAAAACAGCGGTGACCTTTAGCCAACACGGTATACTAAATATGAAAGGTCAGCTTGCAAGGTTGGGGGGGGAGGGTGGCACCGAGGTAGCAGACAAAACACTGTAATATCTATCAGGCAGATTCCCGCGCTACCTTCAGAGGTCATTTGAATGTGAGGGGTGTCGAGGCGAACGGGCGGGGGAAGAAAAAAGATCCATGGTTCAATCTCTCGTTTGGTATCCTCGCGCCGCTGTTGAATTCGAGACGCGGCGCTCTGCAGTGCGTCGGACATTTTTATAAACCTTATTAATCCTGCGGCTCTTAAAGCTGCCGCTAACATCTGTTCCACTTTCCCCGAGTCAAAAACACTGTAATTTAATTTAATTTCTGGTTGTTTGTTAGCCAAAAAAAAAAAAAAAAACTAAGACACTCACTAAATAACAGCCATGCAAAATGATTTCTTCACTATAATTAAGGCTCTGTTTCATAATTCAAATGTCTTTCCGAAACTGGAGTCAAGTATTTAAGCTGCCAATCACTGCTGGAAGCGTTCACCAGCACAACAAGAATCAATACCCCCGTGCATTTAGTTGTTTATTTTTCCTCTCTGAGTGAATTACTGTAGAAAAGGCCTGACAGGTCATTTGCAGCTTTCTTAATACTAGACTTTAATATTAATACTATATTATTCAGTGAAAATCAACCATCTTATATTCAGCATTTTCTAATATAACACACAGAGGTCAGACGTGTATTTGCTTACCATTTTTGATTGGATTGCTTTTAGATAGCATCTTGAAATATATCATCTTTACATTCATCTGGGCCCGGTATTATCTGTATAAACACTGCTTTCTAAACTCATATCCTCGAACATGAATCTGATCCTGATCCACTAGGTTAATTAAAACATTTACATGGAGCGATGGTTTTGAGAAACGCGAGTAAATACAGACCCTGACAAGCTGCGTCAAATCACACGATGCCGTTCAGATGACAAAGTCGGGCCTTTTTATACACCTGCACCGCATTCTGAAATATAATACGCCCAATGGCTTTTATCAGTCATTTCATACTAGCATCATATTGACAAAGCCATAAATGACGGTGGTAATAACTGCTGCCAATCCTTTCAGTATATAATATGCATGACGTTGGTGAGAAACATCCATCGTATGAGTTATATTGAAGTATTCATTTCCTCTCTGTGGTTGTGCAGCTATTGTGAGTGTTTCGTACCAATCGGCAGAATCAATGTCGGCGATGTAATATTAAAACATATATAATCAGTCTTATCTTCTGACAATAATGTGCTCATGATCTAGTTTGGTTTAGGCGCTTGGTAAGGGTTAGGAAAACATCATGCTTTGGTTTAGAATACCTGTTTTGTCACCACAAACATGGCTGGAGATGTCCCGACTTCCCTTTAAAAATATCTGTTTTTTATAGATACAGACGCGGCCGGAGATGTCCCGAGGTCTCCTTAAAAAACATCCTGTGTAAATGTTGAAATGCAGTCACTGGCCTGGTGTGTTTCCCTCTCACTTGTAACTCCGCCACCATTCAGTCTGCCTTGCAAGATGAAAGCCAGGTCGTAAACATGTAATGTGAACGTGATACGACGCATTTTTGTTGAAATGTCAACATGACACGTATCCTGTGACACGAAGAAATGTGAATTTGTCAAAGTGTGGGCAAAGTTTGTTTGTTTGTTTGTTTGTTTACTAAGCTCCCCCATTAACTTCTGTGCCATTCTTCCTGGGGTCTCCATTATCATCATTAACAATACTTCATTAGTGTTTTGACTTGACTTATTTGGGCACAAGGAGGTCAAACTATACGCACTGAACACCAAGTACCACCACACAGCAATTAAAACACCTACAGCTAAATATTAGCTGAAGAGCTCTGAAGGAGTCGAGTCTCCTCCCAGGTAATCTGAACCCACCTTTGTGGGCTGCATCTTACAGATGACCTGAGGTTCAGGTTAAATCTGCACTTCCTGGTCGACTGATATGTTTTGTGTCACAGCAATTTAAATCTAATCAGGTGGTTCATGTTAACATTAAAATATTTAAGCACAAGGGAACTGCTTTGAAATGTTTCAAAACAATATAGACAACGAGCAAATACCGAACCAGATAAACTATAAATAATATGTACCTTTAGTGTAATACTGTACATATGACGGTCTGTGATGAACATCATGTCCCAGGCTGCTTTGTAAGAACAATGGTGTTTATGTTTGGTTTCCATTATTCACATCCTGCCGTGGCATTTTCATTGGTCCAGTTCATGTGATGTATGATAACAATCTGCACCAAATACCTTGTAAATACACCACAGTCGTATGACGGGGATCATCTGACCGAGCTATTAAACACCTGACTGCTCCTCAGTGGATTGCATGGGACAGTGAGAGCTGCAAAGGACAAAATCCAAGTTTAGCATTTTCTGTTCACATGTGGCACCTCTGAAAGCAGCACAGGCCCGGTTCCCCCAATATATCTGGTCTAGAAAATGCCGACTGTGGAGGATCAAACTAAATCCGTACATGATTGTTTCATAGTTTCCACCACAACAAATGGCAGCATACAGGAAGCAAAGAACTCAGAAACTTCCTGCCTTACAGTATCTCTTGCCCACACTTACGATTTTGTTAGATATGGGATTTTTTTTTTTTGCTTACAATGATTTGGAAAATAGTGTTGACACATAGATTTGAGAGGAAGTGGCTAGTTTTTAGTTTTTATTATTTATCCCAAACTGAACACACTAAAACTCCCATCATCATTTTTGAGAAGAGTCACAACTCTGCCTCTGCAGACAACATTTGATCTGGCAATATTACTGACGACTAAAGCACTGAAATATCATTTGAAATGTAGTATGCACTGATGTTCAAAAGGGCTTGGTAACTTGCTTTCATAAGAGGACCGGCCATCTGGAGTGCCTGGAGTTTTCCCGGTGGCTAGCCGACCTGTGGGGGCAGGCAGCGAGCCAAACAAGGCTGACACAAAAAGATTTTAAAATGTCCCTGGCTGCTCTGACAGCTAGAGGGGCTGAAATATGAGGAGTAAAAGATGAGAGATACAGTGTAAAGAAGGATCCAATTAAATGCCACAAAATGATTTATTTATTCGGTGGCCGAGCTTCAGAACTACCGTTAGTGCAACAAGTGTTAGTTCTGCTAACATCAACTTCCTGTATGGCAGATGAATGTTCACACATGAATCACCCAAAAAAACAACTGATAAATATGAGCCCAAAGCATTGCAATTAGGGTGATAAGATTAATAATGAAAAAAAGGGAAAATCACACAATTGCACTATTTGTGCATTTATGAAATCTAAATTCTAAATATACATCGCATGTAAATGATATTAAAAGATGCTGTAAAAAAAAATGGCACTATCACCAATAATGCTGGTGTTTTACCTTATGTCCATATTGTGGGGGTCGGGGCTGGTGGCGCAGCGGAGCGTCTGTTCAGCAGCACAAGTACTTGTTTTGTTTATTTATAAAATAAAAATGTATTTGGTTCAAGTTTACCATAAGAATATAAGGTAGCTGATTTTTAAAGTTGCATTAAGTGATTTATGGCCACTTGGGGATGGTAGAACCCCTCAACAACATGAGAGACACACTTCAAGTAAGTAAAAACGGCTAATGCGTTAGCATACACTTGCCTGATCTTGATTTTAGAGTTTTTAATACAACATTTTTGACTCCGAGACAAACTGAGCTTTACCGATTAGTGTATCTTTGCTTTCAAAAATTGAATTGACGTAAATCATTATCCCAGTTGCTTGTAATTGCGGCCGGAACTGTGTGATGTAACCATGGCATCACTCCCTCTTGGCCGTGACTTTAAGGTCCATTCATACATTCATCACGTTAACATCTAAACATGAACTTCTTCTCAGATACTTAATATGCTTGAATACTATCCACTTTACATGTCCAACTAGCAACCAAATTGCCAGAATAAATGTTAACAATATACGTTTCTGCAAACTACAACTTGATGAAATTTACATTTCTTAAATTTGCAACAGCGCTGTGCTTACGATCTGGTTAGGTTTAGGCACAAAAACCACTTGGTTAGGGTTAGGAAAATATCATGTTTTTGGTTTTAAATAGCACAGCTCAAAATTGTCCCAAGGTTACCTTAAAATTATTGTGTTGCACTTGAAAGCAACATAATAGAAAAATTGTCATTTTGCACTATATGGCGCCCCCACAGTTTCGGAGTGCAACACCACTGTCGTTAATACAAATCCCAGGTCTGTAACAATTTGTCAGATGTAAAATTGGTGCTAACTATGTCTTGAAAACTTGTACCTTGAAGTAAACATGTATGTAACGCTGTGATCCTCTCACTGAAGTTACATAGCACACAAACAAGTGATATGGGGGCGGAGTGACAGAGATAGAGACACCATTCAACTTATTACAAGACACTGTGCCACCTAAACAGTTTTGAAGCTGTTATTTTTTGTTGAAAATTTCAATAATGTTGCTTTAAAAGGTTAAAACCGCGGCCACTGGCTTAATGTCTATGTGAAATGACACATTTTGTAAGAATGTCAATATGGCACATAGCCTACGACACACTCATTTGTGCGAGTGTCAGTGGTTTGCAGAGACGTTAACTGCCGTCGTGGCAGCTAGGCAACAAAGAACTGTGTGATGTAAGTAGGTCAAAAAAGGGCCTTGTAAATCTAAGATCCTAGTAAGTCTTAGTTCCGTGGTAAAGATTTGACACTAGATGGAGTCATGACAAAAATGTTTTATATTTGCGGTTCCACTTCAGAAATTGATTGAAATGGAGCGAGGTAAACAGTTCATTCTTCCATACTCTTAGATCCATGAATCAGACTGAATGCCTGTGGGTTATGTAATGCAGCGGCAACATTCCAACCACTCATCCAGAAGCATTCACACTGACAGGTTTATCTTGACTATATCACAGAATTACTCCGAGGGAAGGTTGGTGCTTTTTATGTGCTGTTTTTTTCCGGAGACCAAATTCTGACAAATCATAACGCAAAACTCTACAGACATCTCTCGTTTTCTTAATCCCTCTCCATGTAGTTCTGTGAATGACAAATGAGCGAGCAGCCATCAAGCTCTGCTGTCATCAAAGGACTTTTCATTCTTTGTGTGGCGACTTGGAAAAACATTAATTATGAATATCTGAAATAAAGAATATCTTCATTTCTTTTTTCCTCCCTGCATCTCACTTGTGACAGGAAGCATTTGCAGCCAGCACTGCGCTGCATCACATTTATTGTGGTGAAAAAAAAAAAAGAAAAAAGAGAGACACCATCCACTTTAGAGGAACTAATCTCATGCATGATAATCAAGGATACTCTCTCACAGATTCTCTGCGAGCAATTTCCATCAGCACAAAAGATGTATCTTGGATTTTAGATAAGTGAAGAGAGGAGAGGATCTACAGATTTATACCATCTTGTAAAGTTACATAAGCCACTCTAGGCTCATGACATACTTAAATAAGCAAAGGTTATGTAACAGCTCCATAACCGCACTTTACCATTGAGCAGCAAAGCAAATTAAGTAGGTGCACAGGAATTTACAAGTGAAGCAAAACATTGTACCAGATTCCTGCTTTTGTTCTCCGTGTGCATTAAGCCCGTGTTTTCACATAAAAAATAAAGGTACAGCTGTAAAGTATTTCCTCCGCTGCTGGTGACTCACAGGAAGTTAAAGGGAAAAGTGAAAAATAAGTCAGAGCTGCTGCAGAGCAACGCACATGCACACGCACACGCACGTACACAGTGTTCCTGAACAAAAACACTCACTGTGTGTGTGTGTGTGTGTGTGTGAGAGAGAGAGAGAGACACACACACACACACACAGATGTGACTGCCTGTGTTGTGTATTAAAAGAGAATAGGGGTGTGGTTGTGAGAGCTGGGAGAAGTTATTTATCACTATTCTGTGTAACTGTGCCCCCGTTATAAATTCAGAATAGCTGCTGTTATGAGTAAAGCCTTTCATGGAGTCATTAATATTTGACAGAAAACATGGCTTTTTTATCAGAAGAACATTTTTGCGATTTCTTTTCTCTGCTCTTGATGTGAGCCTCGTGTCACGGCGCATTACAGGGTTTTGCTTTTATCTCGCCCGGTTCTATTACTGAATCAGACACACACCTCCAGTGTGTCCCCTCCTCCCCCCCCCACCCTCCGAGGATCGCGAATTAAAATTTCTACTTTGTGTTAAAAAGACAAAGCATTTAGTCCTCCTCTTTGATCCGCGTCCGTCAGCCTCCCCCTCAATCATAAATGTTTCCTTAGCAATCACAGCGTTTACCAGAGCGCCTCAATTATTTCCAACATCTGCATCATTATCATTGATTCAGCATTGTCATGTCTTTCTGTGTAATCCTGTTCATGCCTGATGGATTTGAAGGTAATATTGAAAGCAGATGCCTTCAAGTGAATAGCAGCTTTACAGGGTAGCAGTTCCCGGTGTGGTGAACAACCTGTTCTGTTTACTGTGGTGTGTTCCCAGTGTACCTATAAAAGTAATAGATGGATCGCGGACTGTTTTATTTGGAGCACTGGACCTCTATCAAGGGATGTTGAGCCACTCTTACACAGTTTAGACCCTTTATTATAGACACCATATACAGTATCAGAGCTGAAACGATTAACTGATGAATATGAACCGTAGATGACGACAAACCCGATGACTGATAAGATATTTCTGTTGTTTTAGGAAGCAGAAATGACAAGCATTGCCTGGTGTTGGCTCCTCGAATGAGAGGATCTGCTGCCTTTTTTGTCATGTGCAGTGCAAGAGTAACCGTACCGTTTTTAAAGGTGCAGTAGCTAAGAATTTTAGTTAACTATCAAAAAGATAAAGTGAGGAACTAACGGCTACAGGCGAGATATCCACTCAAATTAGCATGCTAACCAGCTAGCCCTCGCCCTTCCTGGTCATGAGCTCCTGTGCTAGTTGTGTAAACACCAACATTCCCCTGGTGCTCCAAGCTCCCTGTCGGCAATACTAGCTGCACAGCTAACTGAGCTAACTAGCTAACAGTAGCTTCAGAGAGCAGCAGTTAGCAGGTGTTATGCTGCCCCCTATTGGTTTTGTTGTTGTTGCTGTTTGAATGAATGAATTTGACAGGACTCATATTATATATAACTCATATTATATATACAGTATATACATATAAGATTTCAGCTGATGTTGAAAACAAGGAATTTGAATATGGCGCCTTGGCCTCTGGGTCGTCATATAATAGATTATTTTTTTATTTTCTCACATTTTATATTCAGAAAGATGAATTTATTAATCTAAAATATAATTTCCAGAATCATCAGTAATGAAACTCCTTAATTGCATTCCTACTTTTTATAAATGTCTTGTCATATAATGAAAGCCCCAAAAAAGTCCCCTTATCTTTTTTTTCTTCAGTCACAGAAACATTAGGAACAGGCTCACGACACGATGGACATAATCTGTTTAAGATTCCCTCTGAATTATGATTCAACTTTCAATATTCAATTCTATATTGTGATTAATACTACAGCATAACCTGTATCATAACATATAAACAGCCCTTTATACTGGCTGTAAAGTTAATCTCCAGTTTAATTCCAAACAACAAATACCCCATTCCAAAACACCCAGGTGTTGCCTGTGATGACTCATTATAGGACACTATAAATATATAGTGGTAAAAGATAATGTACCAAATTTTAAGTCAATGCCTAAAACTTAATTTGAAAGAGCGTAATTACATGTCAGACTTCATGTTTGCTGAATGAATAAACTGAAGCTCTGTATTCTAAATCAGACGGAAAAAAAACAGCCCGGATGAATGGTACAAACACCTTTCAATCTCTTGAACTCTTGAACCTTTATTCTATATGACCAGCTCGGTGAATTAAGTATCGTCAAATATTTATTACGGATAGCCTTATTAGTCATAAATATTCATCGGCACAGGACTGTTATCCTCGGAGAAAATGTATTGACAGAGCTGGCATAACATTCTCCAATTATTCGTGTCCTACCAGAGAGAAGCCTGTCTTCACCACGTCTTATTCATCTTACCAGAGGTTCTGATCCAGTATTCTGTGCATGCATCTCAGCTTGGGTGCCCTTTACACTAATCCGGTGTTTAGTTTATATGCCAGTGGTAAACAAAGTGGGAAAAGTTCAGGGCGTAGCTGTTTATTTGAATGCCGGTGGGTTAGTGTTTGGGTTATTAAAGTTTCATACTCAGGTTTGAAAATGTATTTTAATTAGTTTGTCTGTAATGTTGCACCAGGAAGAAAACACAAGCTCAGTGTTTACCACCGTTAACATGTGGCCGACTGATGACGGATTCTGAAGCAAGAAAAATAGATTGTGCAAGATAACCAATGAAAGATCAAGGGCTTGGTTTTAAAAACATTGTAAAAACAGGATCTATTAGTCATACTTTTTCTCGCAGCAAACTGTGAATTGATACTACCCAAATGAAACCGTTGTTATCTAGCCATCACTTTCATTTATCGGCTAATTAATCTCTTTTCATTTCTGTCATCAGTGACAGAAAAATGTACTCTCAGTACTCGGTAATCAAACAGTCTCATGCTCACATCTAGTCAGCAACAGGCTCACTGTAACAGTTGCTCTCAGTCTATTATTTCCATCCATAATGTGCACAGGTGCAGCTTAATTCAATTGGAAGACATTGCGGCGGCTATACACAAATACGTCTGCGTGTTACCAGCAAAGCAGTTGTCATGGAGATGATAAGGCTTATATAAGCTGGAATGTATTTTTGTTCAAAACGAGAGCATTGTCTTCACTGTGCTCATTTCATTATGATTTGTTTATACCCACACATATAACCACAATTGATTCAACTGTCTCTGTCTTTTTTTTTCTTTCTTTTTTTCTCCCATGCAGGCAGAGTATAAAGCAATACACTTTAAAACATGGATTTTTTTTTTTTTTTTTGGATGGCTAGCAAAGCTTGAAGAATCCGCTCTCAGGCAGAGACATTTTATACCATCTGCAGAAGTTGATAAGAGGCATTTTTGCATTTCCCCTCAGTATCACTTTCATCAGAATCACTGTCACAAGCAGAGCTGCAGCCTTGATATTAAAAACTCAGATGTCTGGTTTCACAAAAAAAAAAAAAACACAATGAGATTCTTACCTCTCAGCCAACTATGCTGGGACGATGGCGAACGCTCTCGCTGTCCGGGGGTGGGATTGTCATTCACTCCACCTTTAACCTCCTGTCTGCCTTCGAGATCCTGCACCTACCAGCTTTCAGCAGAGGATTAAACAGCTATTGACAGAGGAGTGACGTGATTGACAGGTTAAAGGTTCCTTCCTTGTCAGAAAAGGGCCCCTGTGTCTGTCTGGCCCCCATGTCTTCCCAGAACTCACATTTCACATTCCAGCGTGACCTGAGCAACTTTTTTCTGAATTTCTCTGCTGCGAAATACGAGGGAGATTTTTCTGGAGCCCCCCGCTTTTCACACTCTTTGCCTAAAATGACTCCCGTGCATCGACGGGGGGAATAAAAATTCTTCAATAAACTAGCGTTCGAGTGTTATGTAAAGTTCTTACTTTGCCGTTTGTGTGCCTTCGACAGGGTTTCTCTCACGCTGCCCATGTCCAGTGTTCATCAGCGCAGAAACACCTACAGTCTGCAGCAGACGCTCGTGTCAGATGAGGGAATTTTCAGCCCCAGTGGAACATGTGGGAGTAGGTAGTTACTGTATATTCATTTAAAGCCTTTGACTGTATTTCAACTGAAAGAAGGGCAGTTGGCGGGTGGGTATCAAAGCTTGTGCTAAAGCTACTTCAAACAGACAATGGCAGTAAAAAAAAGTTTTGAATAAGCCCTGTCTGGTTATGATTTAGTCTGGAGAGCCCCTACGTTCACAGGTACAGCCCTCGTGCTTCGTGGATACACACAGATTACGGCATTGTGTTTCTTAAACCTTCTGACAGCTGAGTAGAAAGAAAACAAAATGCCAGTGGAGGGAGGTCAAAAAATGAAGTGACGCTCCTCCTAATGTTCCTGTCAGACGGTACAATATGTATGACAGTTAAGTTAGCTCTATATCAGTAAGAAGGGACGGAGAATAATAGCACAAGGCGTAAAGCTAGAAGGAAAGCTTGTCTCTCGGCCCCTCTCAGTCATCTGGATCCACCTGTCCACAGTCGGAGCCTCTCAGAAGATTTGCTGCCGGTTGGGGAATTCGTGGCTGAGCGATGCGTCAGGGGTTGTCATATAAAATGTGAGTGCTTTCCCCTGAGTAATTTAATCACAGACTCTTATGGAGGCATCAGCCAGCACACCGAGAGACAGAGTAAAAGGATTGTAATTGGACTTCTTTCATTCAAAGTAATATATGGAATATGTGGTATAATTACAGCGCGGGGTAATGTTCCGTGGGCGACTGAAAGGCTGAAACGTGCGGTGATTGGTTTAATGTGCGTTCATCAGGGGGAATTTGCACCATATTGACTTTTCCTTGGTGGTATTTCATTTAGGCTAGTCAGACATTATCATGCGGCTTTCATAACCTCCCCAACTTACTCATCGCGACTGTCCAGGACGATGGAATGATTGAAAACTTTGTCTTCTCAATAAATGAAACTTAGCAGAAATGGTCTATTATGCGCCAAATGAGTAATTTGCGTGGGCGAAGTCTGAGGTCAACTCTACCATCATTAAAAAGCTCTTGAATAGTCTGGAAACCCTCTCATGCAGCTGTGCTGTTTGAATAGAAATCGCTGTCGACTTTATAGCTTGTTAGCTACTTTCATTTCACCATCTGCTTGACACGAAATTTTGGTGACGGCAGATTGTTTTTTTTCCTGGATATTGTACGGCTGCCAAGAGGGAGGATTTAATAAGTTTACTGAAAGAGGTACAAGTAATGTCATCAATATTCAGCGCCTTTTGTGTTGATCCACATTATGAGGTGGGATAATGACATATTGTCAATTTGTTTTTGTCAAGGTAATTTGTCGAAACCTTGCAGATAATGTAATTAGGTCCAACAATATCAGTAAACTACAAGTGTGTATTGTAAAAAAACAAAACAATGGCACTTAAAAAAAGGAAAAAAAAACAAACAATGAATACGAGGTGTTTCTTGCTTCTGTCAATGAAACAAGTGAAAACTGTCTAAAAGCCCGTCCCTATATCTCTGCAATGCAACTGTGAGGTGACAGCTTATTACATTAAAGGTGCAATATGAAAGCTTTTCAGATTAAAACATTTAAACATGAACTAATATTATGAACAAAATGTGAAGAATTAAAGTTTAGATGTTAAGCCAAAGACGTCTGTGTATTGTGTTGCAGAGACATCATTGAAGTTAGCATGCTAACCAGCTAGCCCCTAGCCACTCTGTACCTTAAACACTCCCCCGGTGCTCTTAACTCCCATGACTCCACCAACAGCTACAATTAGGAGCAGTTAGTGGTTACTCTGGTGATATGCTTCCCCCTTTTTGTTTGGCATATGAATGTTGAAATTCTTACATACTGCACCTTTAAAGCAATGTTATGTAGAAATTGGCACCACTGTGTTAACTACAAATCCCAGGTTCCTCTGCAAATATTGTCTAATGTAATGTCAGGAAAGGTAACTTCAGCAGCTACAGTTAGCCACAGTTAGCAGTTACTTTAGAGAGTTGTGGCAAAAACATTGTTATTTTTGTCTGTAGTTAGCACCTACATTAAGTCTGAAAAATTGTTACAGATCTGGGATTTGTAGTTGCCACAATGGTGACGCACTCAGAAACTATGGGGGGCGCCAAATGGCACATAATGTCAATTTCTACATCATTTTGCTCTAAAAATAAGACAAAAAACAATGAATATAAGCTGTTTCTTGCTTGTAATAAGTTTTTTTTTTTTTTTTTAAAGTCTGCCAATGAAACAAGCGAAAGTGGCTAAAAACCAGTCCCTATATTTCTCTGAAATGCAACTGTCTAGTTGATTTTTTGGCACCCCTTCTGTTTCTGAGTGCGACACCACTGTTTGTAACTACAAATGCCAGATTTCTGTGACGATATTGTCAGGTGTAATGTCAGATGGTCTAACTAGCTGACGGCAACTTCATTTAGCCACAGTTAGCGGTTACTTTAGCAACAAGTAAAGCTATCTGTCTATCAGGAAACTCCGTCAATCACAGAGCACTGAGGCAAAGCAGCCAGATGATATAAGAGGGGAAACGAGAAGACATTATCTCCATAGAATATGATCCAGTTTCACTGACATGGTTGGTATTGTGTGACACAGTGCTGTAAAGCGAAAACACCTCTCCGGGGGGGAACCTACACATCCACCCAAGTCACATACTGCAAATACAAGTGATCTGGACTCAGAGTGGGACTGACAGACTCCATTCACCCTCTTACAAGTCTGTGTCATGCCAAAATGATTGTAAAGCTATTTTTAAGGGTAAAATATTTACATTATGTTGTGATTATGCTGTGTGAAAAAACTAACCTCTCATCATTTATTTATGTTTGAAGTGTATTTGCTAATTATCATGTTTGCTGAGCTTATCACACAACCTATAAAAAGTCAACATCTTCATCTGCGTGTGGTCTAACCCCAAACGGCGTGGTAACTCCTTGTTCCTGACGAATCGTACATCAAACGCTAACTGCATTTTGAGGTGACAGAGAAATAACTCTTTACTGGAAACCAGGCAGTTCCTGGATGGCTTGGGAGTTGTCATGCGGCGTGCTACATGTTTACGGTACCTTGGGCCTTTCCATTCACATCAGCCAACTCATTTTTCTGTTGCTCAGCTAAACCAATCAGGTGAATCTGCTGTTCCACACGGCCTCCGTGCGGCGTGGGCGCGCGCGAGGGGAGCGCGTGTGCCCGCACGCGCATCATTCTAACCATGAAGATAGAAAACACAAAATGACAGATACGTGTTTTCCAGCTATTTTCCCCTCCACTTGTGTGGTAGATTTTTTTTTTTTTTTATTTGCGTCATGTGACCTCACCTAGATGAGCCCCAGACCTCTGCTCCATATATACAAGGAGGAGGAGCGCATTTTGACTAACAATTAGCGGCGTAATGTAACCTGATGACGGCGCCACCCAAACGTTCAAAACATTAGGGTCTAGTCACACTTTCCATCATCTCGCTCATCATGAAACATTACTGAAATGAGATCCAGGTTGGGAGTGTGTGTGCGTGTGTGTGCGTGTCTGACAGTATGTGTGTGTCAGCGAGAGACATAGGGAGAGAGGCAGAGAGAGAGGCAGAGAGAGAGAGAGAGAGAGAGAAACAAAGGGGGACAGCGTTTCAGATAAACTCAATGTGACAAGATGGTTACTTTCTCCCTCTGCTGTGACAGTTAATTCTGGACTAGGAAAAATGTCAAAAATGTTTAGCTGCGCTTGAGCAGAGTTAATTACAGAGCCCCAAGGCGACTCAGACTAGGGCTGCTAATGGCCTTGACTTACAGATAAAGCTCCATTTACCAAGACTGTTTTTTTAGCTACTGATCTAATTTACTTAAAATCAAATATTTTGGCAGCGGCAATTAAATTGTCACTGTTTAGCTTTGAATTCAGATAACGCAGCATTCTGGCTTTGTTTCACCTGCCGTTAACCTGATTAGTGTTTGTTTCAGTTGTTGTCATGATGCAACACCGTGTGTTGTATTGGCGTGCAGTGTTGGACAGATGCATGAGAAACGAAACCGCGTATGTGCAGAAATACCCGAGCACCGGTTTGACATTCATGCTCCAAACTGTCACATGTGACATTTAGACCCTCTGACCGCCAATAAAACAGTCTCTCTCTCTCTGTGTGTTTCTATGTCTCTCTCCTTTCTCCCTTCCTCGTGCTTCCTTTGAGGTCAGTGAACCACAGTGTTAGTGTTTTCAAGCCGCTCTTACACGTCTTTGTGGTTGCATCACTTCCTCCTCGCAGGTCCCTTCGGCGTTGCTGCATTGACACGTGAAAGTCTATGAAACAGCAATCAAGACATCAGTAGCACAGGGGCCAGAGCCAAGTGAACCCAGTCCCAGAGATCGGGACCCAGAGATGGCCCGTGAAATGAGTTGGAGTTTGAAAATCACCGGAGGGGATATTCCACGCCTCGCTGCCAATTTCACTATCATAATCAACCTCAGCTTGTAGAACGATATTATGGGGCCAAGTATTTTTGCTGACACTCTAACTGTGCATAGAATTTTTTTTTTTTTTTTTTTTGTGGTGCAGGAGATAAGAGAGCAGATAAGAAATATGCGGGGGCTGAATTGTAGATTGTGCAAAAAGAAAAAAAAAATGTGAAAAAAGCAAAGTGCTGTATTTTTGTTAATCTGATTTGAAATGTTCTTGTTAGAAAATGTTAATTAGCTTTTGTAAGATTGAAGCTTGGTTTTGGTGATGTGATGCATTAATTGCATTTAAAGATGCTGACATTGCATGAGAAGTAATAATAATAATAATGCATTTAATTTATGTAGCGCCTTTCACGAAGCCCAAGGTCGCTTTACAGATGAAAAAAAAATGAAGAGACAAATGTTTTGGCCGGCTGACCATCATCAGCATCTTACTGCTAGATGATATTTTGACATCAGTGGTTTCCATCAGGTTATCGGTAAGTATTAGAGATATAGTACGTGACATTCTTGCAGTCAAAGGTCTAGAAATGTATTTTGTTGAGTTGTCTACTTACATTATCCCAAATGTTTTATCAGATGATCGATAAGAGAGCGAGGAAGAAAGTCAACAAACGCGACTAAACATGGTGTGAATAAAATATTAAAAGTCCCATATTAGGCTCATTTTTTGATTCATACTTTTATTTCTACGGGAAAATGTTAACATACGCTATTGTTTTTTTTTTTTCATTCTGTCCATTGCTGCAGCACCTCTCTTCACCCTCTGTCTGAAACGCCCCATTTTGGCTCCCGTCTCTTTAAGGCCCCCCTCCCAGAGAGCCCAGTCTGCTCTGATTGGTCAGCTCACACGGGCAAGAGCAGGGACCGACCATTGTGTTCCCGCATTAGCTCTGCTGGTGTTTTTGCAACCATGGCCGTGCTGAGGACATTGCTGAGGGCGCATTTGACCTTATATAGTGTGTATCCGCCACCAAGATCAGACATACCACTGAATGTTCTGAATCCATAAATATACACTCAGCTGTACTGACACATACGTAGATTCCCTGGGACCAACAAAAACCTACAAACACATGGCACATCTATGGAAGGTTTATTCTATTTGATACTTTCTGAATACTTTTTTCCTAGTTCCTCTTTGGAAATCTAAATGCTACGTCTCAAACTGAAACACCATACGTTAAAAAAGTACCTTGAAAGTGGCTTGTTTGTCTATAACAGTGTTCCTGCAGGTCTGAGATTTATTGTAAACCTCGCAGGAGCCAGTAAATCACGGTAGGTGAAGTACAAGCTAACATCTTATATGGTTTTGATTGGCCGTAGCCTTGGATACACATAATGAAACATGGGGAAAAACCTATAACATCATCAGACAGTCCCTAACAGAAAAAGTAATGGTAAGGTAATTGTGAAGTAATAATGTTCCTAATTGTTAATCAATTTGTTGCACTAATTCACCCGAGGAGACACAATAAGCAGTGACTAATTAGTTATTGATTTTGTGTCGATAGCACCTTATGCAGATTAATCAGAGGGGATTTTTGGGGAGAAACTGCAGATTCACAGATATTTAGGAAGTAAACACTGAGTCATAAACATTATATCCAACACTTTTTTTTCAAGGAGCCTATCATTATGTATTCTATGAGTTATTTAGGAGAGCTATTACTTTATTAGACTTTAGTTTCTTATTTAATGCTTCATCACGCCATGGTTTCTGCTCAGGTGCTAATTTTATGCATAAAAGAAGATGATGTTTTATCATTTTCTCACATGCCAGTTGACAACGTGGTGAAACTGGTTCTCTGCATTCCAACGTACAGTACAACTCCAGATCTTAGTCTCGGTCTGGGGCACAGACCAGAAGATCTACCCGACATACAGATCCTGATGGTCGGGGAAACATGCAGACTCCACACAGGACCTTCATGCTGTGAGGCAACAGTGCTAACCACTGTGCTACTGGGCCAATTCTTCATAAGTGTTGATAGTTTACCTTCTACTTTCTCCTCTGTGAAAGTTAAATCTGTAGCAGCAGTATTTTTAATCAGTCGTCACACATAATACAATAAATATGAACAGAATAGGCAGTTTAAACAAACTCAACAAGTCTGTGTATAGATACTGTATGGCTATATTCTCGTCAATTTAAAATATCCTGCACAATATATAGTCATTATTAGTTTAAAGTATATAAAATATATAGTCGTATATAGTTTATAGTAAATAAATAGTTAAGGTTTAAGTTGAATAGACCGACAGGAGGAAGAGTGCGCACGTGACAAACCCTTGTTGAACAGCCTTTAGTTCAGAAGAGAAGTTGTGAGTGTGTAATAAATTGTAGATCATTGAGATATTTAGCTCTGAGCCACATCTAAATCTCCGCAGCAGGTGTTGTATTGTTGCATTGGCTCGCTCAGAAGTGCTGGAACCTGATATATGTTCATACACACCGAGAGCTCTTTTGTACCAGTCCAAGGTTGTATCCACTCATGAAAACAGTTGAAAATAGATTTACTCACCATGTCAGACGGACTTCATAATTACAAACATCCCTTTTTTTTTCTTTTTTTTTACTATTATTGTCAGTCCAAAAACATCCTCCTGAAAATTCCGGAAAAGTTTTCACAATTGATTTGAGAAAGAGAGAGACCTGCGTGCACGGAGAAAATCGGGATCAATATATGTCTATTATAGGCTACAGCAGGAGACCTTTGAAAATCTATTTATACCAGGGAATAAGCTCCTGCCTCAGTGTGTGTCTGTGTGTTACAGAATGGCCTTTCTTACTGTAAATCTCCAGGACACTGCACAGATCTCTCCGGCAGCCAGAGCCAATCATTCCCATTCACTTGCAATGTACATCTGCCTTTGCTATGAATATGCCTGTCACTCCCGTAAAGACCATCACAATAGAGCACACTCATTAGTATTGTGTTGCACTGTGCTTCAGCATCAAGCGCCTTCCACCCTTGACTAATTTTCTGTTTGTATCGGGAAACAAAAGCCCTCCAAATCCCCCCGTGGGCTCCGGAGTGGCTTTACCGCACATCAAACTATGCTAATTACCTTTTTGCATGATTAATTGGACCAATTAGAATTAGTAGAGGGAGAGAATGATTCTTGGCAAGGTGCGAAACATTAATTAGTCATAAAAAACGTTTATTAGTGTTCAAATTTAATCTCGCCGAACACAATGGGATTACGGGGGAAAAGACAGTTAATATGTGGCGTGTTCAATCACTCCCGGCTGCGGACGGAATAATGAGTGTCACTGCTTACATTGTGCTCCGTCGCGCGCGCACACACACACGTACACACAGCCTCCCATCCCCTACCACGGTTACTGTACTGTTGGAAAACACCCATCTTCATCCATCATACAAAGTGGCAGTTGTAACACAAACATTCCAGCTCTGATTGATGAGTCAAGACCATACAAACGACTTATACACAGTAATCCCGTGCAAGATTTATGGCCTGAAGGCGATGCATTAGAAATTTTTGCAATAACAAAATCACCAACAAGAGCAGCAGCAGCACCGGCAGCTAATGGTGATTCAGCTGGTGCAGCATTTATAGTGGTACGGTGTAGCATCGGTAATAACAACGGTGCATTACACTGAAGTTTGCACAGTGCGTCTGTAGCATGGGAAGTGACAGCCGCAGGGCAGCTGTTTATGATAGTGACAAAAACAAGCAGGTACATTATGGGCAGTGAAGAGCGTGTGGGTGTTTTCTCACATTTTGCACATTCACGCAATAAAATAACACAGGGAGGGAGTGGCTTCACACCGAACCAAACCTTGTGCCTATAAAAGATAACTAGTCTGCAAGCAAACATGCTGCACACACAAATGGCTGGCGTGTGATGATCACTACACCGTGCAGTAGTGTTGCAGATTAAAGTGTGTTCGAAAAAAAAAAGACTGCAGACATTTTGTTTTGTTCTCTTCCAAAGTTGGAAACAAAGTCTGCTCACAATCTGCTGGAACCCTGTCGTGCTGTCGTTTGAGAGCTACGAGCGCTTTACTCCGTTTTGGGGGAAACACCCAAACAAGTAATGAAAAACTGAAAGTTAGAGGTGAAATATGAAACTTAAAAAAATATCACACTTCAATGTCGTTTTTCCACATCACGAACAGTTTAACAAGGCAGCTGCTCCAGTAATGAGAATGTTTGCTGGCTTGTAACCATAATATGTTTATCTGCAGGAGTGTGGTGTGGTTTTATCACTTGACTACTGTAACTACAGGAGGAGGATTTTCCCACATAGATAAGGTTTCTGTATTTTCATGCAGATGTGCTGTATATATAACAAAAACACTGGCTGACATTGTGAAATATTTTTAAAGGTGCAATATGTAAGAATTAGCCACCAGTATAATTCATACTCCAAGCAAATAGAGGGCAGCATATGACCGCTAACTGCTGCTAACTGTAGCTGCCCTCAGCTAGTTAGCTCAGTTGGTCGTACAGCTAGCAGTCCTGTTAGCTGGCGCACCCTGAGCTTTACTATTGACCTCCTTCAAAGTGGTATTATGATACAAGATAGGCCAGGGCTAGCTGGTTAGCATGCTAACTTCAGACAATATCTCTGCAACAAAATACTTTGATCAATATTCTAGTTAATTCTTAATGTTTTAAACAAAAATGCACATACTTACATATTGCACCGTTAAATGCAATCATGTTTAGGCTAATTTGGCCTTGTAGAGCAATCTATACTTCAGCTCTTTTGACTTTGAGTGCGAAACTTCTGTGTGGATATTGCTGACTTTGCTGGCTTCAAATCCACCAGTTGAACAAGTGGAGGTTGTCTCATTAACTTAATGTAAGTGCTTTATTAATGTCAACTTTAAAAATTCAGAGGTGTAATGAATTCATGCGCCGCCTCGGTGTCAAGACGTTTCTCACGAAGCATGATTAGCGAGCTCTCAGACGCCCGTCTAGGAAAACTGACATGATGGAAACTTTCTGTTTGTATTTTTAGTTTTCTCCCTGCACTCAAAAACATGTTTTCTCTCACTGTTTCTTCTCTTGTGCAGACTGCGGAGGTTTGACACCAGACAATGGGTTCAACAGGAGGTGGAAAGTTTCTCTGTGATCACCTTATAACTGGGTTTACCACTCGGAGGTTGCTCCTCCAGTACTGCTGCGTCCCTCTTGCCGGGTAACATTAGCATCCCGGCTATTGTTCTGCTCTTGAGCCTGACTGGAAGCGGCTTCACGGGCTGACAACAAAAAGGTCATTGCATTATTATTTGGGTCTAAAGCTCTTACCAGCTCATTTTCTTCTCCTTTTTCTTTTTCTTGCATGCTGATTCATGTTCAGGTCCTGGCATAGCAAGGAAATTCATTCCGACTTTAACTAGTAGTTAGTCGAGATCAGTAAGTTTCTCAGGTCATGTGGTGAGCTGCCCGCGGTGGATTTGTGACAGAGAACATCTTACATTTAAGTAACACTGAAAAAAATATGATTTATTATTATTATTTTTGTTGTTTAATAAGTAATGGTGGTGAGTGTATTGGTTAAAAAAAAAAGAAACTGGCTATCATTGCTTATATTAGGATGAGTGTGATTATTGATGGCCTCCATGGGGCCTCTAATGGACCTTTCAATAAAGAAGCAGCCATTATTTTTCCAGAAGTTAAAATTATGTAATGGACGATATTTGCATATCCATAAATTTGAGATTCTTAAACGAGGGAGATGGAGTGGATGTAATTAAAAGAACCTGAAGTTAAGATTTAACGGTTAATTGAAAACCCATCAGACATAAATTATTATTTAAAGTAGAACTTTGGCTGTATATCTTAAAACATGTCTTGGAGGGGGGAATCGTTAAATCGTTTGTCTGCCAAGCTTGATGATGGTTAGCATTCATTTCAGTCCTCACACTTCAAATTTAACAGGGTCACAGGTGCAAAATGTAGTCATGGAGGAGCAGCCACAGCGTTAACACCTTTGTGGCGAGTTACGATCTGACTTTCTGAGCTGGTTATGCAAATGGAAAGCAATTCTGACTACACATCTGTCACTGCAACTAAACAGTTGTTTAAACTCAGGTTGCTTTGCGTCATAGCGACTCAACTGAACCAGCTCACAGCGTTTTTCATTGCGGTGATCCTTAACTATATTAGACACGTCTTCTCTCATGTGTAGTTGTCATACAACCTGCACATGCCTTTTTTTATTATTAATGTAAGCTCTAATATAAAATATTAACACACGCTACAGTGAATTTATTCTCTGAACAGAAACTCATATTAAAACTGTTCAAGTCATGTGAGTAAATTCCTGTTTCCTTACACACATAAACTGCTTTTGAAACAATGTGAATACGGTGGCATGATTCACCCCGGGTCCAGTTTTCAGCTGAATGAATCCGAATGGTCGAACGTTATTCTAAACGCTGGAATCACAGGTATAGCTCGCCGGCAAATCACTTCTAAAATCTCATTCCTTTTTCTGTTTTATGTGACTTATGTGAAAATCTTTTGAGCAGAAGTGATATAGAAGAGCAATAATGTCCAGCACTAATTTAATACCTTATTACCATAAGCCTGGTGCAATGCATGCATAATAAATTGTTGTATCTTTTACACGGCTCAGGCATATGGTTGGGAGACCGGATTCTCTTCAAACTGCACCAAATTTGCATGATAGGATGTGAGAGTTGGATGGATTTGGGGATTATATGAAACACAGCTTTCATTTCCAGTTCATTGTACTAAGGAGAGGTATCACATTTACACAGATGGCAAGGAACTTGGAAATGCACAGCTTCTGTGAAACACAGAATGTGCACAGGAGGGAGAAAGAAAAAGAAACGTCACTTCAAAGACAGAATCTATACTGTATTCTATTTTCCTCCAAAATAAAATGTGTGTTTTTTAAGTGTTTAGTGTATTTTTTCTTTAAAACGGGCCGCAGCAGCCTTCTGCAGCTCAGATGGAGCTGATCAATGTCGTTAGTAGTCTTTAAGCCGCATGGTCACCGTCTCACAGTGTGTTTCATGGGAGGTTACAGGGACCCCGGCAGGAGAATCATGATGTCTATTATGGTAAGATCATTCTAGAGGTCAGTCTAAGGAACATATTGCGGCACGCCTGACTAGCATCAGCCTGACAGTGTGACCATCTAACTGTATATTATGGCATTACACTGTGCACTTATGTTTGTGCTTTAGGAACAGATAGCCTTGGGACAAAGATATGTTTCTTTAGGGGGTGAAATGTTATGAACCTCTTTATTTTTATGATTCTTCTGTTATTTGCGTCGAAACCTTTGGGCTCCCATATTCATCTTTATAAAGCACTTATTAATGCCTGCATGAGCATATTCTACTACTGTCAGGCCCTCAATTATCTCATCATTACTACTTATTGATAGTCAGTAAGACAGTTGGTGTTAATGAATGACAATCTTAATGATTTTTGTTTAGTATTTTATTCTTATGTTGTCTTTTTTACTGCTAATTATCTTGTGGGCCGGCCCTCTTCCAGGTCACCACGGTGGAGAGGAGGTCATGTGACTCGGGCGCCACTTGGCGATCCCTCGGCCCACTCAGTCGTCCTCCTGGATCCTCACACTTTACATATATTATGTAGTTTGTATCAGATATTCTCACTCGAATCGAGGGTCTAAGGACAGAGGACGTCATTCACTGTACAGATTGTAAAGCCCACTGAGGCAATGTGATTGTGATTTTGGGGCCACATATATAAAATCTGATTTAAATTGATTTATGGGCCTTACAAGGTGGTGGTACCACAAGAATTCTTCCCTGACAACGCTTCATAAATGTGGTCTATTCTTACGTTACAAAGCACGAAACCACAAGTGTAGAAAGTGTCCAACACAGAATATGATCCCCATTCTAAAGTGAGGCCTCGCTCATAATAACCAGTTCACTAATGGTTTGTTTACCTAACTCCAACTGCTAATGAATTAACAGTATTCATCTTGTGTTTTGTTACATAAGAATAGAACACTTCACCGAGTCATAAATCATTTTTGTTGGGGATCGACCACTATGTTTTCTTTTCAGGGCCAATACCAATAGTGATTAATCACACATACATTTGCAGTTAAAATAAAAAATATTGCTATGCAAATTTAGAATAATCAGTGCTGAAATGTAACTACAGCAACTACAATTTGCAAAATACTGTCCTTAAGCTCAGTTTGTGAAGTATTTACATTTTCTGCTCCACTCTACTACAGTTACTTGACACATTTAGTCACAAGTAACTTTGCAAACAGACCGATCATAATTTGTATTATTTGTGACGCGTAACCAGTCAGATAGTGTCGTCGGCGGGACAGTAGTATTGCCTTTTTAAATTAATTTATTTTATTAGCAATCTGAGACAATAATCAGAAAAATGCTGAATATAAGTCCGGATAATTAGCCAGGCCAATAATCGATCAATCCATACTTCTTGTGTGGCTCGTACTGAGCAAAACGTATCAAGATCATAATAACTGTAAAACAACAATCTAACTTACTGTCAGTAAGCTGTGATTAGGAAGTTGTTGAGGGAAAACTCGTAGTTTAAGGCCTAGTAATTATAGAATCCATTCATGTAGGATAAGGTGTTAAAAGGTGCTGATAACTGATAAGATGCATGTTAATAAGCAGCTAACGTTGAATATGTGTTCCCTCATCTGAAGTGTTACCAAACATTCAAATGTAATTGAATTTCCATGTGCTATTAATTCTGTGTCTTGGTATTCAATTTTTTGATTTGACACAAGCATTGATCGTCTTCTTACTACATAAACTTCCTAGTCTGTAAGCCGTCATCATGGTTCGTACTTTCATATTACAATTTTATAGTGGAATATTTTTATCACACCAACCAGTAAGAGAAAAAGAAACGGACTTAATCAAGTCCCAGACACTTCAGATAGATTTTATCTCTCGTCTTGTGCAGCATGATCTTTACTTTGCCCCAGATTTTAGTTTCATGTAAAAAAAAAAAAAAAAAAGAGAGACTCCCACGAATATGAAAGGCAACCTCTCCCCTCGTGCTGTCAGTTTGAATCTGGCTGCTCCTGATGTCTGACTCAGTATCCAACCACAAATACCAGTGGCCAGGTAACGCTGATTTGTAGTGACGTCAAGGACAGAGGATTAGCCGTGTTAATCAGCAGTGTTTTCTCCAGGTGACACTAACGTGTCTCGTTTCGCTGTTAAAGGTCAGAAACACAGCGGTGGAACTAGCTGCGGTTCAATTTGGTGTTTTGTTTTCCGTCAGTACCAGACAGCCCTCTTTTCTACTGACAGGAGGGCGTCAGACACGTTTGTGTTTTAATGCTGCTACACCCACAAACAGGGAGCCCGTGCATGTGTAGAAACGATCTCAATGTGTGACAATAATGTAAAGTTCAGTCCCTCTTTCTGTGTTTGTTTCATTGTTATTTCTGCAGTTGGACTCTACCGCACCCCGCAGAACTGAGACATCACATTTTAATGAACAGTGCATGAACTGGTACATTAAAAGAGGTAATTAAACATTTCTTGTAACGGCATCTTCAGTACAAAGTTAAAGTTGCATTCTGGATGGCGGACACTAACCCTCGGACCTTTTAATGTATCTACAGACATAGATACAAATGATCACACAATACATATTATGTTCATTACAAATAAGTGTGTGCACCAGTGTCTGTTCTATTTCTTACCTTTTTATTACATTGTTTATTTTTTTCCTATTGTGATTGTTTATTGTAATATTACCTTCCTTTAGCTGCTGTGACACAGACATTTCTGATGGAGTTCTGATTCTGATTAGTTTGGCTGGTAATTATTTATTTAAATCATTAGATACAAACTTCCTTCTCCAACACTTGTGTCCACTCTTCACAAAGAAACTAAAATAACAACAGGGAAAAATGTATTTAAGATGCCTTTCCAATAAGTGATCAATAGAATTTAAATACGACCCTGTCTGGCCGTAGTCTGTAAATGATTTGGCTAAATGAATGATAAGAAAACAAGGAAAATTATGATAAATCATGCAACTTTTAATATTCCCGTGTAATAATGAAATTGCACAAAAAGACACATAAATCCCCCGCTATGGTCGTCCAACAATCCCTCATATTGTTCATATTTTGTTGTACAGAGAATCACCATCTGTCGCATCATTTGTAACTCACAGCTACAGCAGGCAGTTCTTAGTTATAAACGACGGTTGAAATATGAGTTATTTCAGGGGCGTAGGCTTGAAAACACAGACGACTCGACTGTGCAAAATATTTACCTTGTTTCTTTTTATGCATTTGCTTCTATAACATGCCTCAGACAGGACGCGCAGTATGAACATATATCATATATATCCTCATTTTGATAATATAGCCCAAGTCGTACTCTAAAATGAATGATTAAAATGTATGTATCATAGATTTACAGGGAAATAATCACAAAATAATTGAATGGTAAACTACTATCATTTTCAAACCTGACCTGCGATTCTTTGACCATTTTGTAGTTTGTTGTTTTGAGAAAATGCAAGTTGAGCGTTTCTTGCAGCTAATAAAAATGTTGCTTTGTCCCAAAAACACATCTTAAGGCTTCAGGCTAAACACTTATTCTTCAGACATCGGTCAAGCAAACATCGTTAGCTTAAATCATCTCCATATTTGCAGCTTTTCAGACAAACATGCAGCTGGCGGTGTCCCCCTGATCAACATATCTTGTTCTGGTAACTTCGGTTATTCAGATTGCATTACGGCAGTTTCGTTTCACATGTCTTCTACTTGCCATATGCAGCGGGGGTGGGGTCTGTCTTTTTTTTTTTTTTTACATCTGTCTTATATTACCGTCAGTAAAGGCCACACAGACATACCAAAATCATCATATTTCAGATTCTACGTATGGGCGTTAGACTTACATGAAAATGTAGTAAAAACCACTGAGCAGTCAGGAGCCATGCAGGGGTGTAAATCATGTCAAGCGCATCTAAATATTCAAAACTCACTTCTAAACTCAAGGCTGTTTTCCCCTCACCGTGCACAGCAGCTGAGTGTGTGTCTTTCTTTGTCTCTGTCACTCCGTTTCATGTTTTATAATTGTATACTTCAAGGCCGATCTAAAGCACAAAGCCCTCTAAAATTAGCCTGCCTATGAGTCATCTTTGAAACCATCCCATAAAGGTTACATGATTCTCAACAGCAGTGACTGCAATCAAGGTCTGTTGACTGCGATGGGAGACTAAAACCACAGAGACCCGAGTTCTGTCTTGTTCTTTCACATGCTCTCAGTCAAAACCTCATCAGGTTCTGTGAATGGACTGATGGGACTCACGTTCCATCAAGGAAATGTTGATGAAGGTTTGTGAGTCAGCGAACTGTTTCGCTATGGTGTGATCGCGGTGAAATGATCATTCTGTATAGGTGGTGGGGTTGTATGGGTGGCCATATGTCTTTCTCTTTTTAAATCTTAAAATGGATCCGACTGACTTGAGTGTTTTATTGACAACACCATAAATGTGATTCTGAGAGAAAAAGGCTATTTATTGGATTGCCATTAAATCAATTTCAGACACTCATGTCCCCCTCAAGTTAACTGTAGTAACTGATTCATTACAACTTAGCCTCAGTTGTAATTCATGTAAGTGATGATTGCGACTGTAGGATGCTATTAGTTGAACTCGTATGTTGAACATTGTATACCTGCCACACATGCTAGGTCTAGCATTCAGCTCAAAGTGCTTCTGTGCAGCCTCACAAGTTCGCATGTAGACGCCTTTTTTGAGCTTTTTTCTCAAAAAATGAACTTGTTTACGAGAATAAGCTCTTAAATCCCCATAATAAGAACTACTATACGTTGGTCTCAGATACGTTACTCATCAAAGTAGGATTTGACGGGGAAAGACGGTATGATTCACATTCAAAAGATGTGGAAAAAGGTTGATTTTTGTCTAGTTTAACTGACTCATAAATACCCCGATCTGGTGTTTCCTGCCCTTAAAGGACAGGTCACACCCCAAAATAAAAATTTAGTCACAATCTACTCACCCCGATGCTGATGAAAAAGGCGGATAAGTTTCGTTTTCCGCAGAAAACTTCTGGAGCTTCACAGCGAAACAGCGTTGCGGCACTCTGAAGTAGATCGGGACAACAGCAGAAAATGTTGATTTGAGAAGGCGTTATTTACACCTTTCTAAAGCTGAAATCTTCACTGTAAGCTAAAAGTTAGCGCACGCCCTGTCTGAAGTGGGAACACAAGCTTGACCGCACGTGAAGGGTGTAAACAACATCAATGTGGGATCTCAGGGCTTCTGTAGACTTGGATTATGCTAGCCAAGTTAAAACAAGTCTCCATTTATCACCTTCAGCTCTTTAGCAGAATGCTGCAGCGCTGTTTTGCTGTGGAGCTCCAGAAATGTTTTGTGGACCACGAAAGAACTAAACCTGACTTTCTATCAGCAGCGGGGTGTGTCAATGATGAATGAATTTTCATATATGAGTGAAACGTTCCTTTTACCGTATGTGTTTGTAACATGTCGACCTACAGATTGAATTTACAATTCAATACATGTCACCTAGACAGTGACGGGGTGAATCAAGAGCTCATTTGAGGATGAATAAATGTCTCTGTGTTGTATTATTGATTTCTGTATTTGCCGTGTGGGCAACACTTTTGTTAATGTTCAGTGTTCGTCGTGTGCCTGAATCTGCCTCCTCGACACCGACGGGCAAAACTATCCGTCCAACTGTCTTTAAAAACAACACGGGGAGACAAAAGAAAGAATGCGAACACGTTACCTCAGCTCACCGGTGATGTCAGACCTGTCCCCTCACAGTGCAAACACGAGCAGCTTTATCGTCGTTAAAAAAGGCCACGCTTGCTCCATCTAACTTTTAGTGCACTTTCAGACTTTCATTACCGCTGCTGTTTGCAGTTACACACAATTTAACACCTTCCTCAAAAGTACTGTAACACCTTTCAAGCTTCTGCAACTATCGATGCACCGGTGTTCACTCACAATACCTGTGTTGTTTTTTCTTCATCCGTGCACCTTGCCTTTTTATTTTATTGTTACTAAAAATTGCAGCAGAGAGGGGCAGGGGAGGGGGACTGTGACTGCATGAAGGTAATTCATATGTATTATTCATCTCTGCCTCTTCCATTTATACTTACAGTTGGCTGGAGTCGTATACGGTGAAAAAGCCAGTGTGTGCACAGGATGAGGGGCTGCCTGCTGCACTTGGTATTCCATGTTTTGTGTTTTTTGTTCCCATGTGCTGTGTATTGATAACAATGATGATTACATTTTATGATTTGTGTGTTTCGCAATCCATAAAAATGAGAGAGAGAGAGACACACATCCATCAACAAATGTAAAGTGTTGCATGACATGTATCTTCCCTGCTACTGTCTCATTAGTGGGCATCTTCCCATCGTGACCCTTATGTGGTGTGAATTAGTATTGTAGCTACGAAAACAACAGCGGAACGCGTCCACTCGTCCTCACAGATTCACGGAGAAAAAAGACCTGAAATGTTGCTCCATGGTCTCTGGGCCTGTCATGGAGGAAGTCATTTTTCTGCGGCACCATTGCTTTCAGATGTGGTCAAACGGCACGGTCTCCTGATGCAAAAAAAAAAAAAAAAAAAGAGAGAAAAGAGAAAAAAAAGGGAACACACATTTTCTGAAAATGAAGTGTTTCGAGAGAAATGAGTTGAGGGGGGAGAGTCCCGTCGTCGAGACAAGTAATATAAACTCACAGAGAGAAAGCAGTGTGGGAGACGAGAACCAGTTTCATAAAGTTTGAAGTTTTCCATCAGCAGAGACCACCGAATACAGAGCTGACAAACGACCAGTCAGACAGAATGTACATATGCAGTACAGTGCAAAGCAAACTTTATTAGTCATTAAAATTGCATTGATTCTAAACCTCTGCCCACATTATTCTTAAATGTTTCAAGCAAGACGTATTAAAATCCTTATGTTAAGAAATAAAACAATGCCATTAGCCTGAAATACTCTAAAATATGAATATTTTGCACATTCCTCATATAAAAATCCTCATTTGTTTAAAACAGCTGGCCCTGTGAACAATGTGATCAACAGAACGCCGGGTGTTTTTTTCGAGAGCAGCCTCTTAAGTAATAATGAGAGTGAGAAATGCAGTGCATTTAAGTGAAAACCTCGATTAATTATGTATGATTAGACGACTCTTAAAAGCTTCGGGGAGAGAAAAAGAAAGAAACTACATAAACAGAACATGAAGTCCGGGATGGCTGGATGGATACCAGACGTGAAATTGTAAATGAACCTTAAGTATACAGGTGACTGCAGAATGATGAGAGATATTGCTTCTGCATGGCTGGACGCCGGCTGACCGTTTGTCTACAGGTCACATCACACTTTGTGCTACGGTTCTGTCCATTGTTTGCGATTTTGATATCAACGTTGTGTTTTATATTTGGAATTTAATGTATATGAAATTAAAGATTTTGCCCCTGTGCTGAATAAACCCTTTAATAAGTGATTTTTTATTTTTTTGTATTAAGATGCTCACAGAAAATTGCGCAAACGTCCTTGCATTCATTTAAACGTATGTCTTATTTGACTTGCGTTGGTATTTAACTGATGTAAGTGCCGCAGTGTGAACACACGAGAAGATAACATTGTTGAGCGTCATATTCTTGCGAGCTACATGTACGTTTTATCGAAGAATGAGTCACTGAGCAGAGGTCATTTGGAAATATCATATCAGCCGGAAATACATTTCAGACACGCAGGTCATGCTATACACTCCAGATAACTTCTGCAGACCTGTCGTATTCCTCTTTTATTCTCCCTTTCTTCACCCCCCAACCCACACACACACACTCTTCCTCCCTGTCAGTGGCATCGTGCATGTTTTCACCTCTAAAGTGATTGTACCTGATTTATATGACAGGCCTTTAACCCTGCGTGTGCTTGTCCATCAGCATCAGGCAGAAAACACCCAAGGGCATGTGTGAGCAGGACCAAATCTGGCTCTCTGTCATTCAGTGGCTGTAACCTCCAACTAGAATGCACTCCAACAAATCACATTTATTCCTGCGCCGTTAGGATGCAAGTCAATCACACAAGGTGAGAAGTGCTGCGGGTTCTCCGCATCCAAAAACATACTAATACCACATACCTACAATCTCACTGAACGGATTTTATTGAGATGGTGCACATCAATTGGCGTGTAAATCATGAGAATCAATGAGAACGCGCTGTGATTGGCAGTTTGAACAAAGCCACTCGATCCAACTCTCAGCCTCAGATGAGCCCTGCAAAAAAAAAAAAAACATCGGGTTATTCATTTGCAGAAAATATGAGCTCAAAATGAAAGAGTGTACTTGCGTGCCTTAAAACATGGTTTTCTAAAATATGGTAATGAATTCAGAGTCTGCAAAGAAGTAAACTAAGCTGAGCATTGTCTCCACCTCCAGTCAGAAGGTGGCAACAGGAGTGAATGTATTAATGCAGTAATGGCCCCCCTCGCTGGTTTTAGGTGGTAGTACAGGCTGGGAAATGGTCTTGTGAAGGGTCTGAGATGATGAATGACAGCAAATATCCCCAAGAGCTCAAGGCCCACATCTATCAAGCTTGTGATTTATTAGAGGGGAGACAAATACAGCTTTCAAATAATACTCAATGTGTATTAAATTAGTTTTTAGGTGAGAGATGAGGATTATTTACTTGTCAAAATTACAATTTACAATCTCCTTATTAAAGGTCAGTGGATCTTTACAGAAGCTCCATCACTCTTAAGATCTGGGAGTTTAGGAACAACACCTGTCATTAATATTATATTATGATATTATTACAGAGACTTAATTGCCACTAAATCCAATAATCAATGGATTCCCAGTTAATCAGTTATTTAAAAAAAAAAAAGAAAGAAAGACAGAAAAACATCATCCAGCTCTTCAAATGTGATCATGTGGCCCTCTTCTATGTTTTATGTGATTGTATACTGAATGTTGTCTGGACCCACTGTTTGACTGTTGGTTGCACAAAACAAGCAGTTTGAAAATGTCAGCTTCATCAAAACCACAATGAGATTGCTTTTGTATTTTCTCGAATTGTACAAATCAAATGATTACTTGATTAAAAACAAAAATAACAAAAAACAATCTCAATGACTGTGAGCCAGAGCCCTAATATTAAGGTGAGCAGCGGAAGATATTCTCTGACCTATTACTTGAGTAAGCAATATTAAAAAATCTCCCATTACCAAAATTTCTCATCAGTAAAACTGCAGAAGTACCAGTAAAACATAAAGTATGCTATCAAAAGTAAACACAGTCATTATGCACAAGGGCCCCATTTCAAATCCAAGAAGCATTTTAATGTTGTAAATATATACAAGTTGATTTTGATTTTTGATTTTTTTTTGGTAAAACATAAACACTATTAGTAACCATAATGTCACAAATAAATTAAATGGAGTTAAAAGAACAATATTTTCACAAAATTCATGTCAATATTCAAAGTCCTACTGACTCAAGTCAACTACACTTATATCGCTACATATATTATGAATTGTATAGATGTATATATTATTTCATAAGTAGATTTTGTATGCAAAAAATATCTGTCCCTATGTTAATTATCTTTATTTACAAGCATTTATTCTGTCTCTAAAGCAAGATGTAGCTTTGATACAGTTTAAACTAAACTGTTTTTTTATGAAACCGATTAACTATTTGTCTTGTTAATATTCAATGTACTCTATATGATGAGTAAACAGTAATATTTATAATGTATGTGTGTGTTTTTTGTTACTCCGGAAATGGATTCTCGCCGAGATTTCAAAATAGAAGTCATCTTACCTCGCGGTCACGTGACTCCACTGTTTACAGGCATCCGGAGAAACATGGAGGACACCGCTGGCAGTAATCCCCAATCTCTCGGATTTACAGAGAAATTAAAATCGTGGCTCTCATGGTCATGGACGTACGTGTGCTTCATTTGGTTCGGCATGGTGCTGATCATGATATACGTCCTGTGGAGCCCGCTGAAACTGCAGGAAACTCTTACCTCAGGTGAATTAAGGCAACTGCTAGCTAGCTATTGTTAGCCTTCGGGTTTAGCTGGCAGCAAGCGGGAGCTGCTGGTTTGACAGTTCGTCGTCTCGCCGATTCGAGCAGGAGACTTTTTTAAGTCAGCTTTTCCTGCGAGTTTTTAAATATCTATCGCCAGCTCCTGGTTGTGTTATGCTCTAACAGCAGCTCGTGTTGCATGTAGCCAAAATTCAGCAGTTTGTTGTTGTGGTAACAAGAATGCTACTCCAGTCATCACACTGTATGTGGCTATATATCACCAGCTTTATATACCGGTGTGTATCAATGCTGCCACCTCAGCCATGTTTTTAATGCACGGGTTTCAGGTTGGACACTGTACTGACTGTCTTCTCTTTTCCTTCTCTCAGCCTCAGTGTTTTTGAATACACTGACCCCCAAGTTCTATGTGGCTCTCACTGGAACCTCCTCCCTCATCTCTGGACTCATCCTTGTAAGTTATCACCTGAGTTATTTAGGACATATGTTAAATACGCACACTTTGGAAAATGATATCTGCTTGCAGGATAGTTAGTAGACTCCATTTGCATTCAGGAAACCAATATTAGAGACATGGATGGAAGCCTGGTTTTAGTAGAGTGGCACTACCAAATGCAAGGCTGTAATTAAAAAAAAAAACACCTGGAAACATCAACACATCAGTCTAGTTCCTATACCAGCCATTGCAAGCGGCATAAAATATGGAGCAGAGGAAATGTAGAATGCATCTGAGGCCTAGTCGACATGTACACAGGTAGTATTTGGAAACCTTTGGAATACTTTCTCTTTGCTTACATTAATTTTAGTTTATATTACATATATATTATGGGTACCTAGGCGGGTACCAATGCAACAGATATGTTTTTTTTTTCTGAAAACAGGGCAAAATTGATGAGGCAGTGAAACATGACTGCTCCTGACAGAATCCTCCTGGATAAGGCTGTTTTTATATGTCTCTTTTTTTCCACCATTGTAGTTTCAGTGTCAGTTTGTTTTGTTTTTTCTAATTAAAAACAAGACGACATCCATTCCTTAAATGTACGGACTCAAGTCCTCCACAATATCATACATATAATCCAAGTTCACCATACAGTACGCTGATGAGAGTGGGCCTGTGTCATTGTTTCCAAAAAGTCTCAGTTTCTGCCCATTCAGACATAAACATTGACAACAGCGTCACTGAACGTCTTCACCCTGGAAGGAGTTTTCTAAGGTCCATTTTCAGCATTAGCGTATGTATGAAAGGGGAAAAGGCAAAGACAAAGCTTAGCTGTAAGAAACAACCGTGTACATGTGGACAGGGCCTAAATCATTTTGGGGTAAAAATCAATAAACAAGAGTGCTCTCGTGTTGGCAAGGCTATCTACATCAGGTTAGCAAGACTGCATACAGAGAAATGACATGCAATAGACAAGATGAACAGGTTTTTGACAGGGAAGACGGGAAACTCACCAGACAAAATGTCACTTTATCTTGCTCTCAAGTTCGTTGTCATTACAGCCACAGAGCCTTGTGTCTTTTTGGTTTCATGGCAATTTTTGGAAAGTTTAAGTTGCATGAGTTAAATTGTGTTTTTTCAGTTGGCATGACAGAAAAGGTTTTGGAACCATCGTGTTCAACTAAGGGATAAACAGAAACTTGTCTTATCATGTGCTTTTTGTCACCGTATGTGTTCCCACCACAGATATTTGAGTGGTGGTATTTTCGTAAATATGGGACCTCGTTCATCGAACAAGTGTCGGTGAGCCACCTGCGTCCTCTTCTCGGTGGAGTGGAGAACAGCTCCACGACTGGTCTGTTCGCATCTGTGAATGGAGAGGCAGAGCCCAGGCCCAGTGTTTCAGGTAAATATGTACATAATGCAAACTGTCACAGCGAGATTACTCATATTACTGCCAGCACTAACAACAGCGTCTTTCTTTTGGTAGAGTGCAAGGTCTGGAGGAACCCTTTGAATCTTTTCAGAGGGGCAGAATACAACAGGTACGTGCTGATTTTAGAGGCTTGATTCAGATTTAGCTGTGTGGAATACATCGAATAGTACTTTGAGTTTAAGCAAAGTGTGCCTTTGGTGCGAGAGAGTTTATTCGGTTTCATTTGATTCACTGTCGATAGATAAACTGTAGCAAATCAATTTGTACGTTACTCTGTGCACTACAGGTACACCTGGGTAACAGGGAAGGAACCCTTAACATACTATGATATGAACCTGTCTGCTCAAGACCATCAGACCTTCTTCACAGGAGACACTCCGCAGTTAAGGCCAGAAGATGCTGGTGAGTTTTAGTCAGAGACAAACTGAATCAACCAGTTTAGTAAAAAATGCAGTAAACAGACATGTGGAATTCTGTTTTGTAAATGATAAGCTGGAAGTGCTTTTTGTTTTGTTGTTGTGAATATTTTGACACATGCAGTGAAATGTGTCAGAGACTGTAAAGTCACATCTATAATAAGCTCGTGTTTCATCATCTCACTACAGTGATGCAGAAAGCCTGGAGAGAAAGAAATCCTCAAGCCAGGATCAGAGCAGCTTACCAGGCCATAGAAATGAACCACGAGTGAGTCCTCCTCTTACACTGTCACATATTATCTCCTTAGATACTGTATCTGTAAACATAACACTGTATCTTCTGAGTAGTATCTCCTGTTGTAATGCAGTAAGAACGAGAGTATATAAATGAAGTTTATGTGATTGTTTTTGCTTCAACTAAGAGCATAAATACATTTGTGTAATCACATTAGGACCATTTTAAGGCTTATTTTTGTAATCGACGATTGCGTTTCTTTAGTTTCTGGTATTCTTGTGTGTGACAAAGATAATATTATGAGGGATGAGCTGTTGAAAATGTGTCCCTCGTGTGTGTGCAGATGTGCTGCAGCCTATGTTCTCCTAGCAGAGGAAGAAGCCACAACTATTACAGAAGCTGAACGCCTCTTCAAAAAAGCACTAAGCATCGGTAAGAATGTGTTAAGCTCTTTCATTGTAGAGCAGCAGGAACACAGCGGACTGATGACTGATTACCGAGCAACTCCACCGACAACATACTTTGCCGCACCCTCTGCCGTGCAGCACTTCAGAATGCGCTACCGTGCAACTCCACATCACATGTAACTGTGGCTGTAAGCGGAGCGGACCACATCTGTCCACACCCACCTGTGATGAAGAATGTAATTGCATGCCAGATATTCCATCAATGCATCTTCCTCCACGCAAGAGCACAAAGATATGTAGCCTGAGGTTGCTCTTGACATCTGAGGCCTATTTACAACTCTGTCAAAGTTATTCATTTTTGAAACTTCTATAGACTAATAAGTCAGATCAGAAATACTTTGTTGATCCCGGAGGGTGGTAATTAATTTACAGTTGCTCCTGTATAGTTTACAGTATAGAGAAAATTATGAGAAAAATATAAAATCAAGATTATAATAAAATGTAAGAGAATGTAAAATTATACATGACAACTCTCTCTCCATGTTTATAGAAATAGAAATACTACTAAAAATAGTAATATGTGAAGATGCGCTTCTCATACTACACTCCAACTACGGTATAGATAATATGAGTAATAATGAAATATAACTGACAATCAATTGAAGTGTAAATGCTACAGTGCGCCAAAGAAATCACACTCGAAGTGTTCTGTTTATTAAATCTTTTATATGTTCTGTTTTCCCGTCCACAGCTGGAAAAGATATCAACTTGCTGGTGTACATTAAACGCAGACTGGCAATGTGCGCACGAAAACTGGGAAGGATTAAAGAAGCAGTAAAAATGATGAGAGATGTGAGTTTCCATCGAACACTTGCACCTCATAGTGTTAAACGCTGTAGCGTTGCGATTTGTCAAATGACTCACGCAGCTGCTGAGGCGACATGTTTACTGTATTAAAAACAAGACAGTGTGTGTTAAGGTGTGATGTTTTATCTCTTCGCAGTTAATGAAGGAGTTCCCGCTGTTGGGGATGTTAAATATACACGAAAACCTCTTGGAGGCGCTTCTAGAGCTTCAGGCATATGCTGATGTCCAAGCAGTCCTTGCCAAATATGATGGTAAAACTGAAAAAAATAAGTCATTCTTTTAAAGTCGTTATAATGTGTTTTGACAGAAATTAGCTCTGTGCCAAAGAGTCTGTCTTGAAAATGTCTGACCGATGTCGCTTGACCCCGATTTCTTCTGCCGTTGTAGACATCAGCTTGCCAAAATCAGCCACTATATGCTACACATCTGCGCTGTTGAAAGCACGGGCTGTATCAGATAAGTATGTCGCATCGTCATTCAGCATGTTTTTTTTATATGGCTGCAGAAACAGCAGAATTGAATCACTATGTGAGCAGTGTGTCATATGAGGTGTTCTGTCTCAGGTTCTCTCCAGAAGCCGCCTCAAGGCGAGGGCTAAGCACAGCAGAGATGAATGCTGTAGAGGCCATACACAGAGCCGTTGAGTTCAATCCACACGTGCCAAAGGTCAGTCATTAGACTAATGAGTGTCACATTGTGTCACACCCACTGATTAATTAAAGGGGAGTAGTTTTTAAACCTGGGCCCTATATTTTCACGTTTGGGTGTGTAGATGATTCATACTTGCCAAACATTTCCAATAAGGTCCAGTAGATCACCTCGGCTGGCAGCCACAACAAGGCTGCAGTGTAAACTTTTGGCGCAGCTCCGGCTGTCAAATTTTGATATACCCTTTAGTTCAAGAGTGAGATCCTTTTTGAAACCAGAAACACAAATCTTATTCGAGGAGAAGTCTCGCTATGAAATCTTGCGGGAGGTTGAGTTGTTGCAGGAAGATTCTGACTTACGATCCCGCCGTCGTCTCCGTGCAACAACTCAACTCTCGCAAAGTTTCAGAGGGAGACTTGTGTTTCTGGTCAAGTATGAATCATTTACATCATCATCATATCAGAAAATGTGAAATTAGGGTCCAGGTTTAAAAATACAAAATTGTCAGTTGTCAGTCATCCTGAAAACCATTCTTTGCATACAGCATTCAAATGTTTATCAGTATCACACCTTCACAAAAGTTATTAGCTGAATGATAAACGGTGAGTGTTATCATTTTAACAAAATCAAAGTTAACTTTTCAAATCTTGCTCCTGACTGTGTGCACCCTGTTTGATTTCTATGCTGTTAATGGGAATTTCCGTCAGACAATCAAAGATGAGTCACAGCGGCAGTAACATGTAGTTCAACTTCGAGATCCAGTATAGTCTTTATTTCCAGACATTCTTTATACTTGCTCACCAGCAGGTGTCAGTGTAGGTCTTAATACAGCACATCCAGACAATTGCGTTATCACCTGTAGTGTCAGATTTAGACCATAAATCAATTTTTCTCCATATAAGTGATTTAAATTCAATCCAGCTGAACAAACCACTATCAAATATTTGATAGGTGGGTCTTTGCCGTAATCATCAACCACTCTCACAAGACAATAGAGCGTTTTTGGAATCGTGCATGGATTATTTGTTTTCACAGGTTGCGCCATTTTCATTCTTGGCCCCAAAAGAAAGCTAAAATTTTAACAGTTAACAGAGTGTTTCTGGATTCTGCATAATAGAAAGCAGCTTTTTATACAGCTGAAGCAGGAAGAACATGGTGACTCCAACTGGATATCTCCCTGGCCCTTTCACATCAGTTCCCACAGGATTAGATGTCACACATGCTCACACAATATCATACACAACTAGTTGCAGCAGAGTTTTGTCTGAGTTTAGCCTTTGTAGTGTGGTGTTGTTTCATCTCACGGACTCCTTTTCCGAGAGAGAGAGAAAGAGAATCAGTGTGTGTTTGTGTGTGTGTGTGTGTGTGAGGGGTGGGGGTGTCAGCCAGCACTTTGATCCGGCCTTTGATTTTTAAAGTGTGGGCCCTCATCTTCAGTGTCTCTCCAACGGCTCCCTCCCCACTTTGCCCAGAGGCGGCCGTCCTCTCTCCTCTCATCACGTACCCTCATCCTGTTTCTTATCCTCTCATGTTCCCTCATCCCTTCTCATCCCCTTGTTTGAGCCAAACAGAGTCTGATGTTGGCCACCTCTGCCAGCTTTATCAAAATGACCTCTGTGATTTTAGCCGAATAGTTAAATTACATTATGAAATTTGTAACACACCTTTCACAGAGGATTAGTGGAAGGCTCATCTTTCAGCATTTAACTGGGGGTATAAGGCGGGGGGTCGTTGCTTTGTGTTGTCTGGCATGTCTGAATGATGAGTGCACCTGTGGCAGTGGCTGGCCCCCGAAGTCGGATCTGCAAAGGACTTTTGTACAAAAGTTGAATGGAGCCTAATTCTGTCCTTTTGTGTAGATAGTGTAGAAAAGTGCACGATCAAGTAGGGCTTTAACAAATTATACTTTCATTAGTGACACGTTGTTTAGGATCCTTCGATTCAGAGTAATAGATTAAAATGTCAAAAATTGAGATAAATAATCAGAATCAGCAACATGAACTGTTGTTAATGCACAAAGGCACGTTTTAACAGATTGAGAAGACAGGTCTCTTCCTGATGAGCCATCCACAAGTTGCTTGTATCGTTAATCTTTGTAAGCAGATAAAATACTTTTTCTCCAGACGGTACTCCTTGCAAGCCTGCAGCCTCTGGACAAAAAAAAAGAAAATTACTTTTAGCAGATCATATAGCTCGTCAACACTGTTAAAGGGGATACACATTTATACATTTATTTCCTCATGTACTGTGCAAGCAAAATTGAATAATAATTAAGCAAGATATTAATGAATAAGCTACATCCGTGTAAGGTGGCAGGAGATGCATCGGAGGTGACTGGGTAACAGCTTCTGTGTGTTTGTGTTGCTATAGAGAAGCCATACCAGATTCCAGTGTTGCACTGAACTGAAACAAGCAGAGTAGATCAGATTTGGCGAATCTGTGGCTGTCTGGATTTTTCTTTCTCAGCCATCATCATCATCATCATCATTGTACCAGTGGACCGTGGTGAGAAAGGCGTTTAGAGAAATTTGCTCGGGACAGGAAAGTAGCCAGTTCGCAGGATAAATCTGGGTCGGAAAAAAAGGTGACAATAGAGCGTTTTTCCTCCCTCATTAACAGCACCTTGCTGTGCGGTGCACCTTGACCAAGACCTTTAATCGCCAATGCCTCAAGTTGGACTGCTCAGCAGATCCGACGGATCAGGATTTCTGTGATCCAATTTTTACTGTTTTTTTTTTACTGGAAAAATCTGCTGAAATAAATCTGTCCAGTAATAATGTCCAATGAAAATAATTCCCTCTAAGCACAATGTTAATTGTGTGGTATTTTATTGTATTATTTATGTTGTATATAAAGGGGGGAGTAAGCAATTCTGGAGAAAGATAGTTGATTGTTCAGCTTCATTCCCACTTCGTCAAAAAACAACCCTTTTCGTTTCTGATGAATTCCTTTAAACACGGATAATATTTGGCCAGTGTTTCGTGGTTTTGTCTGGGATATAAAAACTGTCAGGACACACCGACCGTTTTTTTTAAATGTGTTTTAGTACAGGTTGAAAAAAACCTAATAGCCAGTGTAGTAATGAAGGAACATTGTTGGCTCAAGCGTTAAGTGTGTGGGTGTGTTATCAAGCTTGCCAAGGAGCTTATATATGAATATCATGTTAGGCTACATCACATGAGCTTATTCAAACTGCTCAATAAAAGCCATACACACACACACACACACACACACACATACACACACACTTCAGCCTGTTTCTGCCCTCCTCTTGTATGAACCCTCTCTCTTACCAGCTCTCCATTTTGCCTCAATTTACCTCCGTCTCCCCTTTGTTCACTTCTATTTTCCTCTCCTCCTCATCTTCTTGTCCTTCTCTATTTATCCTCCTCCTCCTTCACTCTTTTCTCCGTCCGTCTGTCCATTCCAATCAGCTTCTCCACCAGCCAGTGGTTAAGAAGCTGACAGTCTGCCTGATGCTGGGATAGCTGATCAAGTGTTCCTGCTATCTGAATCTGCCTTGCATTTACATTTAATACCACTTTGGTCCGTACACGTTCATTTCGAAAGCAGTCTGGGTGACCCCATCTCATCTACCTTGCTAGTTTACTCCACTTTGGAAGGCAGTTTCTCATCTCACCTCATTCTGGTTGACATGTCCTCATCTAGGACGCCTGTCAAGGCTCAAAAAAGTGGACCTTTGCTTAGTTTACGTCTTGAAATTGGGTTTTTTGGTTTGTAAATTGAGACAGAGCAGCGGTCCTGGGGTTGTTCTGAATTAAGATGGATGAGGTTTGATTCAGACCAGGAAAAGGCGGTCGTTAGGGTTTGCCTCATCCCAGCACAGTTTGGAACAAATGCTGTGAGTTTTTCTGCGACTATCCACACCCTCAGCAGAGGCCGGAGTAGCTGGAAGTGGCGTTTACTGACTGTATGAAATTCTTGATCTTTGTTTGTGTTTCTACCCCGACACCTGTTTGTCTTAATGTTCTTTCTCTGTACACGTGCGCATTTGTCCGACCCTTATAGAGCAACTACAAGGCTGATGTCATTGTTGCCTGCGTCCCATTGTGAGAGGCAAAGTGCTGCAGATTAGAATCAGAAGGCAGCTTATGAGTTATGCTCTGGGCTTATGACTGGCCAGGGATAAAAGGAGAACACATGAAACTCAATCCCTTCATCAAAGAGGCGACAGGGAGTGGAGAAGCAGACCGAAGAACGAGAGGGTGGGGTGAGGTGGGGGTGGGGGGGCTGGTAGGCCAGCACAGAGGACTGAGGTGTCACCAGGTCTAATGCTGTGGCATGCGAGGAAGGACAGCTGAGCAGCCAGCCGCTCTAAATGGTTAATCTTAAAACACAAGAGCACCCAGACCTACATGAGTGCCATATACTGGTCATTAGTTCTCAGCAACAGACTGGCATAGGGAGTGAAATATCTGTAAAATATTTACTGTTATCTGTAAATATCCAGGTTTAATCTGCAAATTGGCAGATGTGAAGTTTATGATTGGGCCTACATATGCATTGTGCAACCGAGAAGTGGTAGGTTTCCTCTTCGGCTGGCTGTCTGCCTTAACACTGGCGCCGGGGGAGTCGAGGATGGTGAAAGGTTTTGTGCTCAGTAGAACGGAGACCAAGACGCTGAGGAGGATGAAGGCGGACAGTCAGATGTCTTGGCTGGAGCAGAGAGAGGGCTGATTTAAGTAAGTCAGACAGGATAAGTGAGAAGGGCAAACAGGCAGCTTCTGGGTGTCTCTCGCTGCCAATGCTTGTAATCACTACTAGAGGGTGTTAGGACGGAAAGAGAGGAGGCTTGAAGACGGGACAGTCTACCAGAACGGTTGAGTAAAGTGGAGTGTTCACAGTTGCTGGGTGGTCGCGTGCTCGATCTGAGTCGGCATCCATGAAGGGTAAGCGGGTCAGGAGGTGGCAAATGAGGAACAGACAACAGAGTACTGAGGTGGGCCTGACAAACTGTCTGCACACAGAGCAAAATAAGTAGGAATTTTAATAAATATGGCCATAGCACAGTGGTAGTTTGAGCCCGTGATGATGAGGACGGTGTGGAGGATGAATGGGCTCATGAGCAATGGATGTAATCTTCCAAGCCAATAATCAGTCCCTCAATAATGAGCACAGCGTGGTGCTTTGTGATCAATGCAAATGTCAGCATTGCTAACACAGTATAGCAAAAGGGACTGAACTCTCGGCTCTGAAAGTGAAGCAGAAGTGCCTTAAAACTGCATTCTGTCTATCAGCCAGCAGGCAGCTACTCCACTGGCTAGGAAAATAAGTTGGATTGTATGTAAGCTTATGGTCTCAATGGCTGGTTTCAAGTCTCCTTTAACACATAATGATGTTCATTTTGTAAATTTTGGTCCCATTTAGAGTAAAATGGACAGTAAAGCAGGGTATGCTTCAGGGCCTGGCTACCTTGGTGTGTCCTCGGACGACAGACGGACATTGCCCACCAATTAAGTGAGGCAGCTATCCAGTCTGAGTCCTGGGACCCAGGCTCACATGTTGACAGCTAGAGGGGAAAGACAAGGATGAGCCGGGTCGAAGAGTCTGGGCAGGCTGCGGTCATGAGGGGGCGAGAGCGGAGAAAGAGGGTAAGGCAGGGGGAGATGGGCGAAGCGGCATGGTCTGGCTGGTTAGATGGATGGATGGCTGGCTGGCTGAGCCTGTGACCATGGAGGGGATTAGACAGGATTAGCTGTGGGGTAACCTTCCCAAAGTGTCAGTCTGAGATCCAGAGTGCTGTGAAGCTGGCCGCCTGGGAATCCAGCCCAGGGGGCCCCAGCCCCACACATAGGTTTTGTTTAACACAGACCTCTGCCACACTGGGCACCACAGACATAAAGTACATAGAGTGGCAGATTTGTCAAAGTCAGTATACACCAGCTAATGACTTATCAATTGACAGAGCTAGGTTTTAATTAAAATATGTATTACAGAAAAGAAATACACAACATACACATGTTGTTATTTCGACATGTGTTCCCTGTTATTTCCAAAAGCATACCTGTTCTATAGGTTGTAACTCCTGAATGTGGGACGTTGTCAGCGAAGTGAACCGGCTGACTCGCTGGGACAAACTTACACAGTAGGGAAGGGGGGGTGTGGGGGGGAACGTTACACATTCATGGAATGAATGTACTGTACTGAAACAATAACACACACTCTGAGAGCTTTGGGAAGCTTTTCCCTCCCACCTTGAACAATTGCAAAATATGGCTGTCAACAAATACCTCACATGAAGAAAATATGTTTTTAGTCTGCAGAGAGTTAGCCAGAGGGAATTGCACAACAGATTAAGTGGTGTGCTGACTGAGGAGCACGGATAGGATGTGAATGAAACCATCAAAGCAGTGTGAAATGGTTTTTAACCACAAGGCAGCAGTTTTATGGTCAATTCTTTTATTTTTTAGGGGGAGGCTTTAACTGGCATTTTATTTGTGGTTTGATTGAGAATGGAAATTTAGTCATCCTTCCTCGTTTAATGTTGCAAAACAATTTTTTTTTTTGCCCTTAATTCGCATTTCTGCGATACACGATTGTCAGGAGGGAGAGTGGGACAATATGGAAGGAATATCTCTGAATGAGTGCAACGGACCGATCTCTGCTTTGGATGAAACCGCGACCACTTCTGTATGACGAAGGTCACGACGGCTACTTTCCGATGGAAACCGCACTCACGCAGGTCCTATGAAATGTGAGAGCCTGAGTAATGTTAGTTCAAAAGACTGTGACAACATGGAGAGAAAGCAGATTGTGCACAAATAAACAGACTTCTGTGAACTCTTGTTCAAATCGTTGAATCACTGCACTCTGTCACGTTCTGTGACAGCAGCACAAAGTGCACCTGTGCTCAACACTTCTGCTATTAATTAGCCCGTCCAGGAGCTAAACAGCATCGATGTTGTGTGGTGTATACTGACAGAGTTCTTGTATTTTTCCTTCCTCTTGTCCTGCAGTACTTATTGGAGATGAAGAGTCTGATTCTGCCTCCAGAGCACATCTTGAAGAGGGGCGACAGCGAGGCAGTCGCATATGCTTTCTTCCACCTGCAGCACTGGAAGAGGGCAGAGGGAGCCTTAAACCTACTACACTGCACCTGGGAGGGCAGTACGTATCACTGTTACGTCTTCATTTACGGTTTATTTGATGTGAATGACTTGCACACCTCACCTTACGTACGTTCAGGTTATACAACGCTTTAAAAGAGATGAGCAGTAACTGAGATTCACAGCATCTTCCCTCTCTGCTCCTCAATTTTTAAATCGTGTCATCGGTCGTGTCCGCTCAGCACACCCACAGATACTCTATTTGTGATTATACACGGACAGGATCATCCCTCACACGAAGCACAGGAAGATTGTTATCATTATATTTTATTAGGATGTTAGTATCTTGTCACTCTGTATAATGTTCTGCCGCTTAAATAATTTACTTAAATGAATATTGTGTCAGCTGTTGTAAACAGCCTCTTCTAGCCACAGTTTAAAATACCAGGGATGTTGTTTAAAACAGTTTTTCACATTGTACTCTAAAGTCATTCTCGGTGCGTTATTCATCTTAATTCAGCTTCCCATTTACGTCTTTGTTTGTCTTCACAGCCTTCCGGATAATTCCCTACCCGCTAGAGAAAGGTCACCTGTTTTACCCCTACCCAGGATGCACAGAAACAGCAGATAGGGAACTACTGCCCTGTAAGTACAATAGCCAAAGCTCACATGCTTTTTTTTGTGTGTGTAATCATCTGCACTGGTTAATGACTTCCTCTCTTTTCTGACCGTTGCTCCAGCGTTCCACGAGGTGTCTGTGTACCCAAAAAAAGAGCTGCCCTTCTTCATCCTCTTCACAGCAGGCCTTTGCTCTTTCACTGCCATGCTGGCCATGCTCACACATCAGTTCCCTGAGCTCATGGGTGTCTTTGCCAAAGCAGTAAGTCCTTGAACTACACATTTCGATTACTTTCTTAAATGTCGCCATTTTAAATTTTATAGATATTGATTCAAGTGGTCCACTCTCATCATACCACTAGTTTAAGGAAAGACACAACAGGTGAAAAGGTTACAGGGTTTTTTTTTTATGCACAGGTCAGTTTTAAAATGTTTGGGCTATTTTGCAGAGTAGAAAGAAAACGTGTAAAATACCCATTCAGGTGTTTAATTTAGTTCAGACTTTTGTTCTGAATATTTTTGCTACTCAGTGCATATTTAATTAGATGGCATCATTTGCATATTTAAACAAAATTTCACTAAAAGTAATTATCCTAAAGGTGCTTTTTTTAAGAAAAGTTGTTTTTTGAGGCTCATTCCCTCTCTCTGAGCCAGAAACTTTACTTAAGTAGCACTACATACACCAAACTGTCCAATTCTATTCCTATCTATATCCTGAAAGTTTTTGCAAAGGTATATATAACATTTTATTCTCAAGAATATGGTGAAAATGTATTTGTTTTGGCTTTTGACAGTATTTTCTGGTTCATAGATTAATACGAAGATATGTCAACAAAATAAAACCGTTTTTAAACTGGTGTTCAAAATTCAACCAGTTCACCTCTGATCGAGGCTTTTTCTATCTGTTTTAACTGAACCTTTTAACCCACGATGATCGCTGCTTTCTATCACTGTCTGTAACACTGGAGGCTCATGGGAGTCGTAGGTCTGTGAAGTCTGTGTGTCACGCCAAGACAAGCTGTGGTCCAACTAAAGTTATCAGTGACCACAGTGGTGTAACGTGAGCTTGATGCAGGAAACATCACAGCGCGGCTCACAGCCTTAAAGATTTGGAAACTTAAAACGTGTGCATGACTTCCTTTATCTGTTTATTTATTATAGAAGTGTTGTTTTATCTGTTGTAGTCAGTTCGGCAAACTCCTTACTTTAGTTAATCCTTTGTTTATGGTCGCCCTGTTTATTACGGGCTGCCTCTACATAAAGTCGTAGACTTGTAGCGAAAACAAGGCCACAGAGAACATTTAGTGCTCCTCCTTTTGTTATGAGAACGATTGAGTGCAGATAGGATTTTTACAGCAGCCCAGGCGAGCCTGGTCTGTGTAATGTTCAGATGGAGTGCATGAAAACCATTGAGGGAGGAACACAGAGGTCCTCGCTGCCTTCTGAGGGAAAACAGATTTCTCTGAATCTGCTGCTCTTGAACAGGAGATCCAAGCAAGGCAGGACAGCGGCGGTGGCAGTCTGCCTGTCCTTTTATTTATGGATACCAGACATGTATAGCATAGAAGTTGAATATGTTTCATATATTAAATGGGATTAGAGGGGTACTTGATTTGCACTTGTCTGGCCAGGCTGATATGTCCACTTATGGGACTATTAAAGTGTCAAGTGTATCAAGCACACCTCAAGTGGCTTCAGAGAGAAACCACACTGTAATATTTTAGAGGACATTTCACTGTTACCAGCTTACTTAAATCATTACTGTGTGCCTTTTACACGCTCTATTATACACATACCTGATAAACTGTGTATCCTAGATCTTAATCTAAGATCTAAATGGATGAATGCCCTGCTGGTAATCATGAAAAACAAGTGGTTGAGTTCCTTCTAGGCTCCAAAAGGAGTATTTGTCAGTTTACTTGGAGAATTTGAAAACATGTATTGTAGCAGAAAATAACATTAATGTCTAAATATGCTTCTGAGATACATTTAGTCTATTTATCATATACTTGGATCAAAAAAACGTGTTGGAAAAATAGATTTTTAAAACATAATTGAGATTTTATTATCATTAATACAGTATATATATTTTAAATTGAATACATAGCTCAGCGCTTCTGATGAATTTTCCAAACTTTTTCATTTAGGTGCACCATCAAAAAATGTAGGTGCACACGATAATACATACATTATGTAAATGATTATCAACAGGAATACAGGTTTTTCTTTATTTACATTTCAAGCAACAAGAAATTGGGATCACCTCATTCAGGCGCACACGACAAATGAAAATGCGAAGTGGCACTTGACAGATTGTTGCATGTGCGACCAAAATAGTCTCACTCTGGAGCCCTGTATCTCTGTTCAGACCAGTTAATGGGATGTGTAATGGCTGCTCAGTACATCCATTCACCTCATTAAAGAGCTCATGATGATGTATTGGTGTGAATGCCAAGGCACTGAGTTATCCTATTGGTTTGGATGACCAGAGAAATTATGTTTGATTGTGGCCAAAAAAATTTTCAAATAATGTGAAATTATACATTATCAGTCATATTGTCATATTATCATATTACTACAGAAGCACACACAGAATATTTTTCATGATTTTTCTTCTAGGGTCTTTACTCTTGTTGTTATTATTACATAAGAAATCTGTTTGAAAGGATGATGATCATTTTGGTTTTTAAAGTATCATTTTCCTTCTGCCAGTTTTGTCTATAATTAATTTTGCGCGAAACCAAAAAAAAAAAACACATTTATTCGTCTCCGAGAAAAGCGAAAGAGAAGCAGAAAGAGTGAACGTGATTGATTCGACGCGTAAAAGTGTGTTGACGTATAAATCATGGATTATATAAAGTTTATCCGCAAATCAGATAAGTAGTCCAAACTGTCAGCACTGTTTCTGCAAACAAAATTTTTAAAAATGGCAACACTTGGATAAATGGCTTCTTTGGCGTTCTCCTCCCTGAACCGGGGGAAGCTTCGGGATTACAAGTATAAATATATTCAGCTGTGGACTGCGGTGCTGTAACTCAAACCTTTTGCCCCCCGTCACCTGAAAAAACCTTGCTTCTCTTCTTCCTGTATTTTATCTCTTTAGAAAAAATTAAGCATGACCAGAACACTGAATGTCACATCTGTGTTCTTTTCAGAAAGGAGAGCGGGCTAAGAAATCTAAATTCATGTCTTTATAAACACATCTGGTTGGGATTTTGTGCTTTCTTTTGATTTTTCTTTCTCAAAAATAGGCCTTTTTTTTTTTTTTTTTTGCCTTTTGATTCATAATTGTGGTAACAGAAGAAAATGTTTGAACGTTGTTTTTATGAAATCATGGGATTGTGGGCGTTGTTCGCTTAAACATTTCCTAAGAATGGCTGAGAAGAGGAGGTTTTCGCCAACACTCAGCTGAAGGCTCATTCTGCCTTTTCTCCCTTTCAGTTCTTCAGCACACTCTTTGCACCCCTGGGTTTCTTCGCAGACAAGATGGAAAGCTTCATGCCGTCCAGTTTTTGGCACCAGCTGACTCGAATCTGACCCCTTCTCTCTCTTACACACACACACACACACACACACACACACACACACACCAGTACCACTCCAAACCCTCAGACAAAAAGTGTTTGCTCTCCTGTCTTCAGCATTACTGTCCACTTGCTGCATTGTTACTGATTATGTTAGCTGAGGTTGTATCAACACGGCAATACCACTCTTAAGATGCTCTCCCACACTGTTCCAGCAGCCAGAGTTTTTCCAAGACCGCATTTAGTGAATACCATTTGCAACGATTTCACAGGGTCATTCAATTGCCGTAATGTTAGCAGTGGCCAATTTAAGGTTTTTGAAGTATCCCACAAAGCCTGGCTGCAGATCATTTGAACAGAAATTGAATAAGGAATTTGCCAGAGGTCCTTTTTTTTTTTTTCTTTCTAAATCATGAAAGGCTAAAACTGCATGTTTTTAATCCTCCTTTAACTTCTGTTTAGTCTGATGGGTTCGTCTGAACCAGTGTGTTACTGACAACAGGAAACAGAAACAACATGTACGTGATGGATATCCGTTCCTTTTCCCTGCTCAGTAACTCGCGTGCATCAAAAAGATCCGGGTATTTGAACCTGCGCGTCCTATCTCAACCCCTCAGATTTTTTAAAGTCTGTAAGGCCTCCTAAAAAAACCAGAGCTGTGATTTACAGCCTCCAAGTGCCTGCAGTGTATACAACGCCTCTGCAGTTCAACAGTTGTTACCATGGCATGACACCTCAGCACTATATCACTGGGGCAACCGCCGCCCCCGCAACATCGAGATGTAAATGGGATCATCACCGGTCACAGTTAGGCCCCCCGTGGCATAACTCATCTGTGCTGATTGCACTACGGAGCGTGATAAGTCGGGGTGTTGGTCAACTTCGTACAAAAAACAAAGACGGCGAACATTGCAATAGTCATCGAACGGCACAGGAAATGTAACTTCAGCTGTAACAGCGTCGCTTTCCAGTCAAAACCACTTGTCTCTGTAATGTCAGCTTTTCATGAGCTCGGAAACAAACAGCCGTGTTTTCAGCTTCGTGGCAACGCATTTTTCAGATGAATCAGTGTAAGTGGTTTGTTTGGCTTAAGAAATAGGAGAATTGACTCGACTCATAAAGGAGCGCTCCTTCCTTCAGTTTTTATTAAAAAACACCAAATTTGGAGATATGTGGTTTTGTCTGGACGGAGACGTTATGCAAGATTGGTAGCTCTAAGTAGACTGATAGAGTTCTTCCATGAGCAAAGCTAAACCTGACGAGCCCTCAGAGAAGCATTCGGAGATAAGGCCAAAATTAACAGACATGCACAGACAAAAAAAAACAAACAAATCTCTTTCTCTGCCTTTGACCGTTTCTGTTCATTTTGCCAGGAGTGGTACATGATTTGATTGTACTGTGACTGGACATTTTTCCCCCCTGTGAAAGATTAACTCATCATCTCTGTCTGTAAACTGGCTGATAATGTTTAAAATAACCAGAGTTCAAACGTGCCTGGTTTGAAATTATGATGAAGTCTGTAAATGTAATATGTGTTCCTATTAGTCATGAAAAATGTCACGCGTAAGGTTTATTAAAAAAGAACTTAGTCATGGGTGATGATAAAATAATGCATTATCATCAACTTTGTATCACATTAATTGGTTTATTAGATTTTAAACCACTTAAGAAGGCGATGTTTACGACACTTTGTCAATTTATGCTACTTGATTGTTATTATAGTATTAGCTCTACAGTAATAGAGTAGAGTTCATGCCCCAGGATGTACTTTTAAAGGATAAGTTTACACCAAAATGAAAATGTAGTCATTATTCTCTCACACCGTCCTGTTGATGGAAAGTCGGGTGAATTGAAACGCATTCTCCTAAACAACTGAAGTAGATGGGGACTTGTTTTAAAACGTAAAAGAAATTACTAAAAAAAAATGTTTTTTAATGTCTCCATTCAGCTTGTTCGGTGTAATCCAAGTCTCCAGACGCCCTGAGATCCCAAATTGATTTGAAAGGATGTTAGTTACGCCCTTTTTAAAGCTGAAATCTCCACCGTAGCTGCTAAACTACAAGCGTTAGTGCACACCTCAACTGAAGTGGGTGCACGAGCTTGAACGCACTTCAGTGGTGTGAATATCGTCTTTTGAAATCAATTTGGGATTTTGGGGCTTCTAAAGACTTGAACTATGCTGAAAGAGGCCGATAGTCCCCATCTACTTCAGTTATTTAGGAGAATGCTGCAACGCTGTTTTGCTGTGAAGCTCCAGAAATGTTTGGTGGCCCACAAAACTTTAGCCAACTTTCCATCTGCATGTTTTTTTTTTTGTGAACTTATCCTTTAAGCGACATACTGACAAGTCCTCACTCCACATGTCAAAGTGAAAATAAAGTGCCTTTTAGTGACTCACAATAGTTTAACACCAATTTGGTATTTACTACACCTACAATATTGATGTCAAGTTTATTGGCAACTCTGTTAAATTTTGATGGATGATTTTGAAAGAAAATAGCGCTGGAATTTATAACAGAATAACTGGATATGGCAGCCAAGCAACGATGGCAAACATTCTTGTGAAACTGTCGACAATGGCAAGCTGGTCGTGACGTAATGGTACATAAATATGTGTGTGTTGCAAATTTGGATAATATTTTCAATAACCCTGAACTACAAACACTTTTACTCTGGCCTGTAATACTTGTGTGTTTTAAATTTGTGACACTTGAAATGTCTCATTTTATAGTGTGCAGCCGAAAAATGTAAGAGTACATGCTGAAGACAGGAGAATGTTTGAACAGATGTAACTACCCTTGGATGAGTTTGATTGCAAAACTCACAATAAAAAAAAAACTACTCTTTCAGTGTACTTTTCTTCTGTGGTATATCTTTTTGGTTTTGTTCTGGAGCAATGCTGTGTATCCTCTAAATGAATGTGCACGTACTGAATACTTCGATTTAGTTGCAAGTGCCTGCGATCGGATAATGGACGCTGGGACTGCAAGAAAAGCTTTTTGTCTGATCATAATAAACAAGTTTCGCAGACTTGGATAGAGATGTAATCCTCAAAGTAAACTACAGTATTTTCAACATAAATAGGGAGGCATTTAAACACTTTCGTGCGGTGGATGTCATTTTCCTTTATCTTTTAAAGTCAAGTCTGTATTGACAGGGAGTTGGTTGTTCAAGGACAAACGGCTCACTCTGCCAGCCTGCTGCTGCTCCCGGACTATATAAAGCCGAGAGCCATCATGCCCGTCTGTATGATTACACCACTCCACCGCCATCAGCGGATGCTTTTATGTGGCGTGTTCCCAGTGAACCACTGGTGCCATAATCATACTCCATACACTCGTGCTTAAAGTGGCGAGCAGCGGTAATGAAAATCGCTGTCGAGGGCTGTTGACGTGTGCTCAAGTGTTTGCTCTCAGTGCCAAAGCGCGGTTTCATGCTGCATGTCGAAACATGAATTGCTCATTGACCTCTGTAGCGAAGTGCATCGCAGTCGGGATAACCGCGGAGGAAAAAAGACAGAATGCAGAAACTGAATAGGTTCGGTTTGTTTCGTACTATAAGAGATGTTTGAGACATTTATACAACATTTATGCCCGTAGCCAGAAAGATTAGTGGGGAAATTAAGCACTCAAATGATTATTTGGAGCATTTATGTGTGTGTAAAAGCCAGGTAAGTGGTAAACGATACCCCACACAGGCCCACAAACACTTAAAACCTCCAGTGGACAGATGCAGTCCTGACAGTCCCACTAAAGAAGAGTTTTTATGTGCTGCCGGCATAATGAATTAATTAACCAGATCTTTTCCAAGTGGGTCCCTGAAGTTCGCATACAGTTTGAAATATATATATTTTCTTTTTAGAAACGTCTCCAATATCAAAAGAACATACTCGCATAGTTAAGGTATCTCTGTGATGGCTCCTGACCCCTGACCCCGACCCAGTCGAGCATGTCTGGAGTGTCATCCCAGGCAGTGTGTTACAGGCAGAGATCTTTCAGATAATGTTCAGAGCCCTACCAGTGCTTTAGATGAAAAAAAGACAGAACATGCCCCAATGAGACATCATACAGATTATCAGGAGTATAGCTGCCTTTGTAATGCTGTGATATCAAGCTAACCTGTTAAGGCAAAGTGACAGGCTACTGACTGTCATGTAACATCGTTGTACCACTGGTACTCTAATCCAGCACACTCTTTGTGATTGGGCGGGATATTTAAATGGCCGGTGCCCTGTCCTCTGTTTGGCTCAACTAGCCTGCTGCTACACTGCTCCTCTGCTAACAACACTTCTAAAAGCGCTTCCAGCTGCAAGCACTGAAGCTGAAAAACTGCTGTATGTGTCTATGGCTCCATTAAGAAGCTGACTTGCTAACAGTTGAATCCTATTTTTGCTGGTTTACTCTGAGTAATTCAGGCCATCGGATGTAATTTGCACAATCTGCACAAGCTGTTTCCCTGTCACTGTTCCAGCTGGGACCGTGGCAGCTCTTCTTCACTTTACCAAGGAAAGTGCTGTGCTGTCTTCGCTGATGTGCTTATCTCCATTGATGTCTCGGCTCTTTTCTGTGCTTGGTGCTTGGCAGTGTAACCGACCCAACGTTGTGACGGTTCTGATGCTGCTGGCTGTTCTGATGCTTCCCTTCAGATTTGCTCATGAACAGTGTCTTTTTGCTATGTTCTGCTTTTACTCGGCTTTCATCTACCACCAGCAGAACCAGGAGGTAAATTTCGACTCTTACACAAGCCACTCAAGAAAAGAGCGAAAATATCTTTTTCATTGAAAACGGCCTTCGGTGCCTTTCTTTAAATGAAATAAACTCTGAAGTTCTAATATAACAGATACTTTAGCTAACCTCTTGTGTTCACTGGTCGTCACAACAATCCCAAGACCGTAGCTGCCGTCTCTACCTGCCAGTGGTTCCTCATAAGGACACCGACTGGTTCAACCATTTTTGTATTTGGCCACGAGCGCGTAGCTTGAAGCCTGGCAACACAGTTTTTACTGGCTCACAAGGTAAACAGATTCTGCATTCAAAGCCAGATATCTCTCAATAAAGATTACGCTCGACTGACTCTTCCGCTGCACGACAGGTGGGTAATCAGTGGATTTGCCCTTCTCAGTGTGTAAGCTGGGGTATTCCCACTGTGGTCTGTGGTGCCCAGTGTGAAAGTAGCCACATGGCAGCTGGTGCTCGTGGCCTATAAAACAGATTTCGCATCCCGGCAGTTGTCATAGTGGCTCCTTAATGTGGCCTGTTGGGGAGGTTTTATCACCACTTCCCCTTTAGTCTTTATTGTGCTGATCTTGATGGTTGTGGGAAGCAGTGCCTCGATGATTTATACCAGTTCTGTATTCACATAATAAATCCACTGCATGCGACTTGGCTGAGTGAATTGAAGGATTAGATCATTTAACATCCAGTGTGCATTAATAGCCGCGCGCCCTGCTTATGTATCATCGAGAAAGACGCTGTACTCCAATATTTACCTTCGTTGTATGTCACAGGGGATATGACCATCAGCTAGATGCCTACAATATAATGAACTTGAGTTATGTTGCTAATTTACAGTGCACAATCTTAACTCTGTGTTTCTTTCTCTTTCTCAATTCTCGAGAAACATACCGTATGTGAGATTTATATCTGGATTTGAGCCTTTTCTCCCACTAACAAATGGGTATGATGTCACTTGGCAAGGACAGTAAACACACTACGCTGTAGCAGCTATAGTCAGGTCCAATCCCATGTCCACATAAAGCTCTTAATTACTGCTGATAGGGTCGCAAGGGTCATCTTCTCTTCCAAGAGAAACAGTGAAACCTCGGGGACATTTTTTGCCAAATACTTTCAACACTTCTCCTAAACAGTCCAGAGAGCAACAATTTCACAATGTATACATATCAACATATTGCCCATATCACTGTATATCACAGATATTCATCAAGCAGTTAGTTGGAGCGCTGTGTTTTAGACTGGACGTGTCATCGGACAAGTTCAAGGAGAATATTAAACATGTTTACTTATGAATTTGACATAACGCTGAATCGTCCCTGACTCATTACAGCGTGTAAGCACGGATTACAACATTTCTCAGTTCTGGTTTCCTGCGAATGTGAAGCATCCATGTGGACCACACTGTTAGTCTCTCCGCCCCGGGCCAATTTTAGCTCGGAAATGTTGTTAAATTGAGATGCCCGTTTGATATCACTATGATGGCAGGGAATGCCTGCGATGCCTCCCCTGTTATTTTTACAGAGTACAACTGGATCGGGGACAAAGCGGCATGGGTACTCCGACAGATTTAACGATCCCCAAAGTGTCGTTAATCTACTCTGCGTGTGAAGAGCCCAGCTAATTGCTTGACGGTTTAGCTTGAAAAGAAAATCCCCCATTTTTTTAAGATTCCGTAAAAGTTGATGTTATACTGTTTACAGACTTTGGGGATGCTACATTATGGTCTCAGTTCTGTTGCTATCCTGCCGCTATGCAAGTCCACTAAAGTTTCTGGAAAATACACTCAGGAATTACCTGGGGTTGGAGGAAAAAAAATAGATTCTTAGATGCATTGCAATTCTCTCTTGAAAGATTATATCAATGCAGAAAAGTCAATAAGTGGAAATTAAAAACAGAATTCTTGACATGATGATCACCTGTAGTACTTTCATAAGACCGGCCTGTACGTCACCTATGGAACCAATTGGATGATTAAACTAAACAAAGTTGACAATTTGTGTACCTACATTATTCCAAATGTTTCCAATAATATTAAAACCCAGAGAAATCCATAAGTTATCTCAAGGTAGAGGTGTGTTTTATTTGGGTGCATGTTGCCATAACTTCCAGGATAGAGAACTGAAACTTTACCTCAGCAATGGTGGTTGTTTAATGGTGTTCACTAACTGGGGACGCAAGTATGACCGATGGATCTTTGCTTGCGTGTTTATTTGCATAACTGATGGCAGTGTTTATTCAGCCCGAAAGAGACAGATCACTTTACTGTACATGAGCTGCAAGCTAGCAAGCTGCAGCAGGCAGAGGCAGTGTGTGTCTTTGTGTTTTAAGTCAGGTCAATCATGACAGACAGTACATTTCCCCTCCAGCTCCGGTTGACAGTCAACATTACAATATATAAGCACCCAATGATGGCGGTCACCACAATCAGGTTGATAAGAGCGAAGTTGATTACACTTTTTAAACCCCAAAAGTTTATAAGTAATCTCTGAGCTCTCCTCCCGTCGGTAAAAGGCTCCAGATCAGAGCAGAATCTGATATGACCCAGGTGTTTATTCCTCCAGAAGGTCTGGCTCTGCACCCGACTTTCTCCTCCAGAGCGGGCTAGCTCTGATCACATGAGCAGCAGCTATGCCCCACTGCTCTGTCTGGCCCTCCCCACACAACGCTTGACAATTGTCTTTTGTTTTGTTTTGATAGAGAGACCCCCAGTGGCTGCAAGTAGTTACACAGTGAGAAAAAAGTAAATGAAAAATTTCTGATGCATCAACATTCAATCGTTTCATAATTGTATTGTAACCCTCGGAATCGGAATCAAATCATGAGGTGCCTCGAGATTCCCATCAACGGAATCATCTGACATTGAACTAGGTGAACTTCGAAACACCGACACGATTGGTTGCATTATCGTCTCCCACAACTGAACGGGGGATAAAACGCAGGAGACCGCATTAGCTGGAAGAGAACGGAAGACCTCTAAAAGAAGTGACAGAGGGTGGATCAACAAGGTTTAATATAGAGCCAGGATGGTATTTTGGGACCTGCATTTCAAAGGTGCAAATACCTCCCAAGACAGCAATACAAACTAGGACACAGGTGCACCAAACGCTGACAGGGGAAAACACAGGCCTGGGAATAAAAAATGTGGCATCAGCCTTAATTGTAGCAGCGAAAAAGTCATGGCAACAGCAACGGATGAATATAATTGTTTGTTGGCTGAAATGCACATCGTTATCAACATTGTTAATAGACCCAAATTAATTCATGTAGCCTAACAACTCTCTAGAATATACTGTAAACCCATTGTACAGATCAGTGCAGGCTCAGTGGTTTCCAATGTGGATTTAGGCATAAAACATTACATTTCATAACTGACTGTAATCGTCAGTTCGGTGCTTTATTACTCTGCCGAACTGGGGAATTGAAACATGAATTTTTCGAGGGCCGGAGCAGGTCGGCCCCCACTGTGTGTGAACGGCTCTCACCTTTTCTAATCTCAAAGAAAAACACAGCCGACGTACCCTTCATTTACATTCAAAACAGGCCCTTTTGTTCGCAATTAACTTTTGACTTGCGAACGTTTGACATGGTGTGTGTCGTTTGGCCTTGTTCAAAGCACTTTACTTTGGCTTCCCTCCTCATTACGTGGACTTGAAAAAATGTGTTGACTCTCAGCATCCACAGCTTGTTGTCAGCTTCATTTAGATCTATAAACCCCTCTGAGGGTTGTGTCTCCAATGGCCTCACATGATGTCTGGCTGCATAACCAGATGTTGAAAAGTCAAACTCGGGGTCTGCAGCTACTTCACTGCTCTTTGCAATGTCTTGGACCGGTTTCATGAAATACTTCACTTCTTACAAACCAGTCGGAGCCAGTGGATATGTGCACAAAGGACCGAAAGCACAGTTGCCTAAGATTGCATTTTAAAAGTGTTCTGTCACAATACGATGATAGAAGAAATATGCTCTGCTGGCCATGTAATTAAGACAGTGAGAGAGCAGTGAGAAAAGATTACAGGCTTAAGATACAACCCAGCACAGAGAAGCACATATTGGAAACAAAACGGTTAATAATCACTATTTTGAAAACCGGCAACAGGACTTAATACATATTTAAAATCTCATCAACAGGAACTTTGTTTAATATTTTTTTCCTTCAGGTTACAATGCTAATCATTTTTATATAGGATCTATGAAAATATAGCAGCGTTAAAATGTTGTGACACTTTTATTAACGTACATCGGGCCTTCTAGTTCGGGAGAAGCAGTAGTATGGGTTTATCAGCAGCGTAATTCTGGCAGCAATGAAGGTGAGGCGAATCAAAACAGACATAAACCTTCATCAGAATGATGTTTAATTAAGACAGTGTGTAACAGCGTGTATTGTACCCATCGAATCAGCTGATCTGTAATGAACAAGGGATCTAAGTTGCGTAGTTAGAGATTAGCCTTCACACCGGTACTGCAACACAAACTGAGACAATATTTTTAATACAAAGAAAGGAACAAATCCATGTGTTACATTTGCCGAATTTACAAAAGGGGTCAGATAATTAAGAGTCTGTCTCAGACAGTGTTTGACAACATTTTTTAAGGGTTTCCCCGACGCAACAACTCACAAAATGCTGTGGTTTTTTAAGGGAACCCGGGGGGCTGATTTACCGCCACCTCATATCGAGCGAGGACAGAGATCTGATCTCAATGGCAATAACGAGAAAATGCATCAAAAATACCAGGGGTAAACGCAAAGGCAAAGATCGGATCATTTATTGTCTGCATAACTTATCCAGATACAGATCTTCTTTTAATACCAGGTGTAAATGGGGTATAAGATATAAAATCACATATACCGTAATAGAAGATTTTGGCCGTATCGCCCACCCCTAGCCTATGGACATTTTTGTGAAGCTGTTGGTGCTGCAGCACTGAAACAAAAAACTTTTTTTTTTTTTTTTTTAAACAAAGACAAAGAACCAGAGGTAGAAATTAAGAAGTTTTCCAACTTAAGGCAACACAGCCAGAATGTGTTAGACCAGTTACAGTTGTGGGATACTGAGTGAAACATGTAACCCTTTGAGATATCAGTCCATGTGAAAGCTCCGTGTTTTCTGTTGGCGTGTCCTTTCAAAAGTCCGTCCTCGCTCTCCGGTTTGTGGTCAGTTTGTGTTCACAGTGTAATCTTCTGGCCTTACTCAAGTACTTACTCAAGGACTTTTTGTTAGTTCGTTAGACTTGCACTAATTAGCAGCAACTGTCTTTTTGCGTTTTTTTTTACATGATTTGTTGCAGTACCATACAATGACTTTATCATTTTAAACGATACAATGTCAGTGGTTGTTTTTTTTTACTATAACTCAAAGAATCTTTCTTTCTTTCTTTCTTACTCTCTCTCTCTTCAGGCTAAATATTACTATTATCATCATATCGATTTGAGCAATGTCACATGCTGACACGGTCTTTACATACTCTTAAAAAAGCAGACATTACCTCATTATCTCTGCCTCTCTGAACCAAGGGTGCATTTTACATCAGAATAATATAATATAATATTCAGCCATTTTGTATCAAAGATCCAAAGTTTCTCTTAAAAAAGCTCAACAGATTGTTCTTATAATCACCTGTTAGAGCAGCACACGATCAGTAACTGGGCCTAGTTTCCAGTTCACTATCAAGGTCTGTGAAGTCTCTGCTTCAGGAAAGTGTCATTGGATCAAAAGCCGGAGGTATTACAGTTAAGAGATCCCAATAATATATCCCATAATAAAATGCAGTCATTAGCGCGCAGGTTAATGAGTCAGTCGTGACTGTGATGGGTCAGATCTCCTCGTTAGGTTATGTCCAACCAATCGGGACGCTTGTGGGGCTTGCAGGTGTGGACGTCCACCATGTCCTCGCAGTCGCTGCACTCCACGGCGCAGCACCACTTGAACTTGCACTCGCACTTGGTGACGCGCTTGACGCGCATGGTGTCGTAGCCCCGCCCACAGCACATGACCTCGCAGCCGTCCGTGCCTCTCGAGGACTTGTTGCACACTCTGCCTGCTGTGCCCAAAGAGCCTGAAAGAGATGTACATATTATTAAGTGTTAAAGAGAAGATCATAATTTTCCTCAAGCAGTAGAAAAAAAAAAACATGCTACGTCTTGAAATGAATATTTGTTATTAGTTTATTTAACTTTTTCAAGTTAATGAAAAATGAATTCATATTTTTGAAACAGACGGGGGACAAATCATGGTTACAGTCTTATCCTGAACTAGCCTAACCTCGACTCCCACCAAAAACTAATACAACAAATCTTAAAATATATAAGAAATAGAGTCACTGTTCGCTTTTTAAATTAATTAAATAAATTATTTTTATTATGTTATAATTCAACGGTGATTTACAACTATCTATTTACTCATCTCGGATTTGGCGAGTAGAAGAAATGTCTTTACAAACCACATTCAAATTGAAATAAAGCATTTCAAAACATAACTGTTTAAGACCGACAACAGTCAAGAACCGTCTTGGCAGCAGCCTCTCAAATCTACAGGCTCCATCAGGGAGTAGCATGTACCGGTGTCCCCCTTTAAACTCAAATGGAACAACAAATTGGAGCTTGACAGGTTTTATTGCCACTATACTCACTCATCATCTTATCCTTCAGACTCATCCAATGGAAACAAAAAATATATATATTCATATTGCAAACATTTCCTGATTTAAACATCCAGCAGACCTGAAGCAACAGTATAATTCATTTGAAGTTGTTTTCCTTCCCATCTGATCAATGCAAGTCCACTAATTACTCTCGTCTAGCTGTTGGCTTATTAGCTAAACGCTCACTAGCTAGTAGGTAACTTTAGGTCTTTGACAGTCTGTACAGTTTATTTGGAGTTTTTTTTTTTTAAATGAAAGAAGATGCATTCATTGTAGGCTGCATCTCATGAATATCATTATCGTTTAACTTGTCGATCATTATCTTGATAATTCGATCAGTGTTTTGTCCATAAAATGTCAGAATACAGTGAAAAAATGTCCAAGTCCAAGCGGACGTGTTCAAATGTCTCGCTTTGTCCACAACCCAAAGAAATTCTCTTTAGTGTCAGAGGACTAAAGATACCAGAAAATATTCACATTTGGGAAGCTAAAAGGAAAGAATTTGGAATTTTATTTCTTTTAAAATGACTGAGAACTATTAATTGACGATCAAAATAATCAGCGATTCATTTGAAAGTTGACAGTTGATCTATTAATCAACTTATCGTCGCAGCTCTGCTCTGTAGAGCCGAGAGGGACGGCAGGGTTGTCTCTCACATCACACAGTTATTTGATCCGATGGCAATATAGAAACATTGATAAGTAGTTGTTTTTTTTTTTTTATCAGCTAAACTCCTTTCATTTAGGAAAAACCTCCAGTGATGACACACTGTGGATGTCCAGAGCCGCTAATATTGGCAGCTGATCGCCTCCGAACACCAGTGGAAAACTGAAACGATGTTTTCCAAAGCAAAATATCACTTTTTCCCACACTCTTCAGCCGGGTATTGGATTCCAGTCACGCTGACAGAATAGTCTCAGAGCCAAACACAAAGGTGTCCATGTACTCAGGTGTTAAATCTAGGCCTGAGATCAGATGCCGCGTCTAATAACAGAGAATCCCTGAAGTAAAAAGAAAAGGATAAGGACAGATATTCCCCTCAGGCTCTTGGGAGTGGAGCTTAATACTGACCAAAGGAAGGATTTGAAATAGTAAGCCCGCATGTATCCTTGGGCTGTGAATTCCTATACAATGGAGATTAGTGGTGAGGAGAGTCATAAGCTCATTTTAAGATCACCTTTTAACAAGTAAACACAGCCTTTTCCTTTGAGCGAACACACCTTCATTACTCCCTCAGTTGTCAAGCTAACAGCAGGAGGAGGAGGAGGAGGAGGAGGAGGAGGGGGAGAATCTGATAAGTTAGTGCCATCATGTCCCCCTCCGCACATAACACACTGTTCTATCTTACCTAACCCATTAACAGTGAGTTAGTAAACTCCTTCACGCTCTATTGAAGGAGGCGGATTGGAGGAGGGAGACCGAGCTCGACAAGACAAAGCAAACACCGGGAATTAAAGGAGATGTTAAAGGTCAGATCACTGAAGTTTAAGCTGTAGAGGAATGCCAGCGGACGAGTCTCATATCTTCACAGATTTTTGTAAAGGTGATTTGCGGCGGAGCTCCTCACTCGTTCACTCACCTGCCGCACGGTCCATGAGACAGTAATCGGGCGAGTTCTCCACGTACACCAGCTCGTTCTTGGTGCTTCCCTTGAAGTCCCTGTCCGCCACCATGAAGCCCGCCTGGTTCATGGTCACCTCGATGGCCGTGTTGTACTTCTTGCGCAGGTAGTCTCCGGATCGCCTGAAGTCGGACATGGCCAGCCAGCAGGTTCTCAGAGAACAGGAGCCGCTGACCCCGTGACACTTGCACTCCAGCTTCATAAAGCGCTTCACTGCCTAAAGCGGGGGTCAAAGGTGACAGGGTGTTAAGCCTATGAAGTTGCCCGCGGCACGATGTAAGTGTGATCAGCGTGGTGACTGGTTAAATGTTCTTCACTCTGGTTGGATTTTATGTTATTTTCCGTCAGAGACTTTTGAAACATGATATCTATACTAAACATTTATATATAAATATGATAAAAGCAAATTTATGATGTTAGCTGTTCGGTCATTTGATCTCACTTTGTTGCCTTTCTCAAGATACCAGATGGATATTTTACTCTTCTTCCCTCAAAAGCTAAATCGAATGAACAGCATGGCAGATTATTGGTGAGTTTAACATTTGAAAAAAATCAATGATGAAAACTTGACTGGCACTCAGTAGAGTGCATACCTCCGCCAGAGATAACGATCCCCTTTGATTCAATCAGTCAAACTTGATATACTTGTATCACTCTAAATTTTAAACCACCCATAACTGTGTCACCATGATTTAAGCTCACCAGATGTAGGATCCCCATCAAATTGTACTCACTGATTGATACCTAAATACACACTCAGTCACACTGACGCAAAACTCAGCTACGTCAAAGTAGCTTTTAAACCACGTCTTACAATTGTTTGCTGAAAGCTCTGGAAACCCCTTGAGAAATACAGTCCTGTTTCCAACCTCAAAATGTAAATATTAAAGGGATGCTGGGTAGAAATTGTACCTCACAGTGTACAGCCGAGGCCTACTTGAAATCAAATTTTCTGTTAAATAAAATCAAGTAAATAATTGATGAGGTCTGTTCAATATCAAAAGGTAAACTGTGGTAAATGGTGCTCTAGTCTCTCATGTACGAGCCTATATCAAGTGTTGGTGTTGTTCCTGGAACATCATAACTAATGCTGCTCCCGGACCACCATTGACATGGCAGATTCCATTTTTTTTAATGTCATAGCTCAGGGAAAAAGATGGGAAAATAGCCACATGGGAGAAGCTATGGTTTCAGACACGTTTAACGTTGTGAAAGGGTCTAATTTAACCCGGACCATGTTTTCCTAAACCCAACAAAGTATTTTTGTTGCCTAATCCTCACCAAACAGTGACACAAAGCCCACTCAGCCATGTCGACTAGAAATGATGGTGAAAAATTGACCAATCACAGCGGCGTAGAAATAAGTCTAAAGTGTATTGAATCCCCTCAAGTGTTCACATTAAAGCTGCCGCTCACCATCCGGCCGCACCGGTTGTTGTGCAGGTTCATCATGGCGCGAGCGTCCTTCCCCATCCCCTCTCGAGCGTCCACGAAGGCCTTCGCGAATTTGATGCCGTAGTTGACGTTATCGCTGCACCCGCCCCAGTCGAAGTTGCCCTTGTCGTCGCTGGCTTGCCCTCGCTTGTGGCTGTCGCAGTTGCAGATCTTCAGCTCCCCCTGACTGCAGGCCCTGGTGATGGCGTAGACCACCCCCGCCGAGGAGATGGCGTACACGAACGCTGCCTCTCGGCTGCCTGGGTGCACAGGAAGGAGAGATGAGGCGATGAAATGCTTCAAATGATAACGTTCTATCATCAAAGAAAATGTGTTTTTACCGCTACTTTTATTTCATAAATGACTGTGTTTTAAACTTGGTCAGAAACTACACCGGGTCTGCTCCTGTGTTTAGTGAGATTCTAGATTTTAGTGCCCAGGTTCATTGTGTTACTGCTCGGCCTTTCTCCGGAATATTCCAGACGGCAGGAGCACAGAAATCAGTCCATTTATGGTGGAAGGTCCAGACAGAGGTAGCTGTCATGTCAGCTATAACATCACAGTCCAGCCGACTCTCCTTTCACCTTTTTAATTTGCACAGATGGCAGCTCTCTCAGTCACTGGGCTCTGTTTTCATTTCAGGCAAGAGGAGATTTTGGGGGTTATTTGGTCTGGCTTTCCCACCCACCTCCTGTCCTCATTCCTGCTCACGCAACGGAGCAGAACACAGGCGATATGTCAGGGAGTAAAGCTTTGTCTGGCTGCCAGAAACATCTACCCAAATATTTACATCTCCTATTACTGTTTATACATCACCAGCGTGGTGATCTGCTACTTGTTTTCGGAGAACATCCACTTTCCCAATCTTCCCTCATTCTGAAGGGGGTGAAAACAAAACCCACAACACTTTCTCTTTCCGTTTGTGTTTTTAAGGCGAAGTTGATTTAATAAGACACCTATTAATTCTCCGCTTATCTGGGCAACGGCGGAGACATTTACGAGGATGATTAACTCGAGTGTCACTGGCATAAACAACCGCTGTCACGCACAGGCGGAGAGAACCACACAGATGGAAGTCCCGGTCGCGCACGAGCAGACTCACTTCGCAGCATCACCCGGCCGAACACCGTGTGGTCGCGGTCCAGCGTGCTGCAGTTCCAGCGGTGGTGTCTGAACTGGTGCTGGCACTCTCTGATCCACTCCTTGGCTCCCTCGCCGATGGACTGCATCAGGTCCGGGTGCCGCTGGCACAGCTGACGCTGCTTGTTCACCAGGCCGGGAATGTTGTCGCAGATCACCCGAGCACCCAGCGCTCCGATGTACCTATGGGTGAAGAGCCACACAGTATTAAATATGAGAAGTTAAAAGGGGCACTCCAACAATTTGTACAGAGTTGACTCAACAGGGTCAACCTCTGAGCCTGTCTAGAGCTGTACAGTATGTTGACCTCTGTGGCTCTGGAAAAGTTTTTTCAAGTCTGAGAAAATAACCCTTGATGATGTCATAATGATGTAATGAGAGTAATTTCAGCTTGGTTTTTGGCAGCATTCAGGCGACGTTGACAGAATGGAAACAATGGGAAAAACATAGATCGTTAACGGCTCTGCTAACTTTTTTCCTAACCAGCTATTTGCTTTATTAACAGCGCATCTTGTCACGCCTCTGCGTCGGTGACAGCCGGGGGTTGTCTGTCAGTTCGTCCGGTTCTTGTGAACGCGGCATCTCAAGAAGGCCTTGAGGATGGACTGATGGTGGTCAGAGGTCAAAGTCACTGTGACCAAACGAAACAGATTTATGGCCTTTACACAGCAATTCTTATGATAATTTACGACAAATATTTACACGTGTCCAGTGGATAAAATAATGTAGTTCTGACCTTTTTTATATCCAAAAGGTCAAAGGTCAGCTTCACTGTGCAACCTGACCGATGCACGCAGGCATACAACCATTCAGGGGTGGAAATTACTGTATTTTTATTCTTCATTTTTCTGTTTTATAGTGTAGTGAACACGATGTCACATATTTACAATAGAAGATATTCACAGGAGTTGTTAGTGTACATCTCCCGGCTCAAACTGCTGGGGACTGTATTATCGCCTCTCGCAGTACAAAGTGGTATTACGAAACAAGACGGGCCGGGGCTAACTTCAGTTAACATCAGTGTAACACAGACATCTTTGACGTAACGTCAACAGTGTTGTGTCCTCACCCTTTAGCTCATTTCTTGATTGGTTTAAATGACAATTCTGGAGAGTTTGTACGTATTGCACCTTTATAAAGGACGTATTTGACATCTCAGGTAATATGTTTATTCTAAAGCTCACCTATCCAAACGTTAGATTGTGTTTGTTTTGTTCTGTACAAAAATGGAAGTGTAAAAATGACAAATCTTTATTTCATTGTTGCCGGACTCTACTGTATTTTGATTGTGCCCAGTGATCGGGGTAGAGGAAATAATCAGCGCTTCACTCGCTGTAAAAAAAATGGAATTTCTCGTTTTTTTACACTATTGTTTTTGTGCAGACTAAACAAACCTTTCCTTTAAAGGGGAGTTTGAGTGTTTCTTGGGAGATAGCATATTGTTGAGTCTCATTCCCCGGGTCGACGAATGAGTCTCACACATGACTCAACGATCGACTATCTTACCCGGGAATCACTCGCCCCGCCTTGAGTCCGGCTTCTTGATTGGGTTCCTACTTCGGTGCCCGTTTTTCCCCTCGCATCCACACCCCTCGTCCCCTTGGGACCCAGATATTCAGGATGTAGGAGAGATTATTAAATTCCTCACGTTCAGTGAAAAGCACCTCTCTCCCTGTGACAGGCTTTTGCCTCCTGCTCCATTCACACATAATCCCTAAACTCCTAAAAGGGCCGATCACATGCTGCTGGTATTGTGACACTGGGGCGGGGGGGGGAGGCCTCTTATCAACAGGACATGAGGACAGTCATCTACAGTGCAAGTGACCGCTCAGGCCTTTCCCTCCCAGCCTCACAGATCAGCCGTATGCAGGCGCGGCCCCCCTCCTCACCCTCCTCCCCACCTCCCTCCCTAAGCCTGCACGCTCCACTCTCCATCCGGATATCATTATAGTCCCTAATCGCAGCCACATTTGTGTCGCCTGGCCACCGAGACAGAAACGGACGTAGCAGGCAGTTTCCACTCCCGTTATGGCTGTCCCAGGCCCGTTCTAGCCGCGACTATCTGCCTGAGCAGTAAAGCAGAGCAGAGGCGCTACATGTGTTTATTGTGTGCTGTACACACCGGCTGTGCCAAGAGACCCCTGACCGTCTCCAAGAGGACACACACATAGAAAAGAGAGAGGGAAAGGGGGTCCCGGGCGGCAGGACACATGGTGCTTATCTAAATTATCACAGTGGTTAAAAATAGGCCTTGACAATACAAACCAGGATTGAATAAGTATTCATCACCCTCTCTGCCTCTGCCGCTCTGTGTGTCTCTCTCTCTTTTCCTTCTCCGGAATTTCTAAGCAATTTTTAATCAAAGCTTCTTTCTTTTTTTTTTCTTCCATAAAGTATTTGCATAAGCAGCAAATGGGATAACATGCATTTGGCTCTCTTGGGAAATTACAATTCATAATATTATTTAGGCTACAAAGGGCGCCTTTTTTAATCTAAATCCAATCCGAAAAACAGAGTGTAATTGTTGTCGGGGCGCCGGGCCAGAGAGGAAGAAAAAATTAGACTTGAGACTCTGCTGCACTGTGGCTGGTTAAATATAAAGTAGCTGCACATCAAATGCAATTTCTGCAAGTGTGACCTGACACATGAGAACAACTATTTCAGGTGGGTGGGATAACAGAGAGGTGGGTGGGGGGTGCATGCTTACACCCCTGCAGGGTCTTTTTTTTTTTTTTTCCTCCCCTGAGCCTGTAAAAACCTCAGGAGAAATCATCAAGGGGCATTTATTCATGCACCAGCGCCTGCACCTGCCACTTACTCTGGGCAAGATGGATGGATAGGGGAGATTCCCCCACCAACACCCCCACCTACCCCCCACCCCAACACCATTAATCTTCATAAACGCACGGCACACACCGCTGCCGTGCTGAACATCTCACCTTGAATTGATGTTTGAAAGGAAAAATAACATCAGCACCAACATTCCCATGAAGAGATGAAAGTGCAACTTTGGAAAAAAAAAGACTAGAAATCATAGAAAATATAGACTTTTTGAAGGTTTGGTGACTAAATCAAATCATATCAACAGAATGGTTCCAAGTTGCAGATCATATTTGTCAAACAAGCAGAAGAAAAGTTTGCTAGACCCTTTTTTTTTGCCTTTATCGCAAGAGAATCTTCAATCTTTGTGCCTCACAGATGAAATCATAAATTCGTTCAGGTTTCGTTTGCATCAGAAAGTTTCCTCTGCACTCGCATCCGCAGCTTCATTCAGGCTCCCGACCTTACAGATGTGCGTTCGGAACAGGTCTAAACGTCGGCAGATGTACTCACCACCACGACGAATCCACCCTCGGCGTAAAAATGAGCAGGAGCAGAATGAAAACGAAGTATATCTTGGAGATGGGTCTGGAGTGATGCTGGATTTTCGTCCCATGTCTGATCCCCATAGCCCTGCTGCCGTCCGATAAGCTCCGAGGAAACATGCTTCTTCCCTTCATGTGTTGGCAAAAGCTGCGCGATCAGGTGTGAAAGTCCTTGACGAGCGTCTGCCGTCCATCATTGGAGAGCCGAGAGAAGTTCAGAGGGGGGAAAAGTGGCTTTTAAACTCCATCAGGTGACTGGTGCTGACAGGCTCTCTGTCAGTTCATCTGTGGGCTTCAGTGTCGTCGGAGATTGTGATCAGTGAGTGAGTCGTCTCGGATGTCTTTAACAGTCCTGCAACAATAAGTTCACCTCTGCTCCTCAGCTGTTGCGCACCGAATCCAGTGTCACTGGAAAAGCCTCGAGAAGTCGCAGGGGCGCAAGACCCGATGCTCGCTGTGACACGGCAGCCAAAGTGGTGGACGTCAAGTCGGACGCGAGTCGAGGGGGAGAACTGTTTCCGAGGATGAGGGAGACACTGTGCGCACCTTTCCTTCTGTAGCCGGGAATGAAGATGCGCACCGAAACGCGCAGCGCTCCGCCGCGGTGCGTCAGCTGTCTGTGACCCCCCTCTCCTCCTTCCCTCCGTCCACCCTCCCACCCCCTTTGTCAAAAAATTACAAATAGCGGTATGTGGAGCAACAGACAGCAGGAATGGAGATGTGTATATTTAGTTTGATGGAAAGCGATCCCTGCCTGTGGCGTCCACTGGTTGGAAGTGAACGCATCCAACTTTTTTGGCACTTCTGGAGGACCATTAAACACGCAGCCGGCGGGGAGTTTCTGCCTCCACTGTGTATCTAAGAGCATTGTGCAATATCCCCCCCCTTGTTGTTATACATTTACATTTTGTAGAGTTCAGTTCATGATATGTTTGTGGAGACAGACAGCCTAAAGAACATGTTTGGGTCATTTCTGCACTTTTCAGACCAGACAGTTTCACACCATTGAGTTCAAATCCATTAATGACCTTTTATAATAACACATTTAGTGTTTGGAAGCTATGCAAAAAAAAAAAAACCCTCCTGTTTTCAGATTATCAATAGTTATAATACAAATAAGATCACTTTGCATGGTTCACTCTCCCTCTGTCAGCATTATTAGATTAAATATTGGTGTTTCCGGTCAGTAAAAAGTTGCCGGGTCACCGCTGATGTCAGTCTGTGTCATCGGCGTGGAGGGGAAAGTTTTGCCTGGGAACCTGAAGCTATGAGGGGTCAAGCTTTTCTGCTTTGACACATCATTAAACAGGAACTTGGTGTCTCCATAGAGACAGGTAATCCTTCCCAGGGGGCATTTTAGACATTGTTTCATAGGTCTGCTGGTCTCAGTGCCAACACCCTTGCAGATTTAAAACCCATGACAAAAAATCTTTGCTGTTGCGCAGAGCACTCTGAACCGGTGATGTCTACTGAGACTTAAACTCTTATGAGCTCAAATTTGAAAACCTAATTCACAGGGCAGGTTCATAACTTTGATTTCCACAGATTTAAACTGTTTTCTGCCTCAGTGTGTGAAGTTAATGTTGATTGTGCAAGGTCATCCATCATGGATACAGAACAATGAAACCATCTTTGTTTTCACTGGTTCCTGGCTGTAACTGCACATTTTTGAATGCCACCGGGCGTGCGGTCACCCGGGAAAGGCAAGGTTACTGTAACTGTCAGACCATTTCTGTTAAAGGACTAAATGATTTTATACATTTTCTTCTTTTCTTTTTTTTTGTCCGGCGTTGTTGTTATTTGCGATTTTAAGGAAAAAGGAAACGATCCAGTTGTCTTTCCGTCAGCGGCGACAACAATAATTACACTTGGAAACACTCGGGGGGGGAAAGTTGTCTGTGGCCACTCTAAGTGAATAACAAAAAATAAAAAAGATCTCGCTTCCCGGAAAGCTGCCCAGAGTATTAGTTAATCGTTTTTGTTTTTTTTTATAGCACAAAACAAAAAGAAATCACAGAAGGGCCTCAACAGGCTTTTCAAACTGCACAAAATACGACACCACGTGATAAACCGGACCTGAAGAAAACAACAACTACTGGGTAAATGGACTCCGAACATATGATGTATCTGCGAAGACTTGAAGCGACTTCTTACGTGCCACCGAAACTGGGGGGGACTTAAACCACATGACTCTGGTAGGACGTTCCACAAAGACCCACAAAGACGACGAAGACTAACATTCACACACAGCGGAGTGAGACAAGAGTTGAGTGTCCTGAAGAGGGGAAAATCCAAAATCAAGATGTCTCGACTGAGGCACCAACATACGACTCAAGGTGGGAGTGTAAATAACCACTTCGCCCTCCCCGACTCCCCCTCAGCTCCAAGCACTCGAACCTCTCCTGTAATGCCACCGGAGTGCATGTTTGCAGTTCAGCTCATATCAACAGTCCCGATCCAGAAACAGGTTGGTCTCATTGAGCCAATGTGGAAACATATGACCTGCCTCAAGGACATTTCTGCCTCCTGCGACTTCGCCGAGTCACTAGGTTGCCTGTGTGTCCAGAAGGGCAGCTGACGTGTATTTTTTTATTGTCTAAGAATGTGATGATTTATTTTCTGGAGTTGTGTGATCCATAAAATGTCAGAAAACGATGAAAAATGTCCGTCAGATGTTGAGATTACAGTCACAGAGAGACCAGAGAATGATCACATTTGAGAAAATGACTCAAAACTATGAATTGATCCCAAAATAGTTGGCTTTTCACTTAATTGTTGACAACTGATATTGCAACTGAAGTATCCAACAGGACAAGAAAGACACTGAAGAGAAACTATGTGCATACTGTGTGTATGTTTGTGTGTGTATGAGAGGTCAGTTTAATCAGTGCAAGTCCAGGGTTTTTAGTCACAGACCGTAAGTCTATAAAGTTCAGTAACAGTGCAGCTGCCTCAAAATACCACAGCACAGAAAACAAGTGTAGTGAAGTCATCCAGGAGTTCAGGAGGATTCTCCAAAACATACATTTTCTTATGAGAAAGTAGCGTTTTGTCGGCCCTCCTGTCTGTCAGTGGACGTCCTCCCTTCTTATTCTGTATCACACACAGGGACCAAAACACACACTCACACAGCCCAGCTGTTTGTCCTTCAGTTATGTCATATCTGGATTTGGAGCGACACTCGGATCCTCATTACATGTGACCCTGTCTTTCTTTACCCCAGGACAAGCTATGGATTTTACAGTGACAACTCTATAACAAATTGCTTTACAGGGAGCAGGTGACGGCGGCGATAACGCTCATCATCCGGCCCTCCCCTCTCCCTCTGTCTCGCTCTGAGCCAGCTCCAGCTGTGGTCTTTAAGAGGCTCAGTGTGGGGGCCTGGGCTCCTATTCTGGGCCCATCTCATGGCCCGGGCTAATTTTGGACGGAGAAGAGGGGACGAATAGAGAGGAAAGAAAAAGAGCGCAAGAGGATAAGAATCAGATTGGAGCCCTGAGAGCCCCAGCACAGCTGATTGCTCCGGCGATGATGTTTATCACGTTGTTGTGGATCCGTGTCGTGACAGCAGCCAGACGGCTTTTTGCTTTTGTGCAGCGGCTCTGACACGAGACGGTCGTAAATTCGCGGTTTCAACTCCTGACAGGTTGCGTGCTCCCTCCTTGACCTCAGTTTTGTCAACTCATTCACACGCCATGACACCGCAGCCACGAGACCAATGCGTCTTATTGTATGTCTGCTTTTGTGCACAACGGTCATAAAGCACAGCACCAGATCCACCCAGGAGGGACATGTGGCTGCAGCACTCCTTTTCAAGTTCAAGTTCAAGTTCATTTATTTATATATATATATATATATACATATATACATATATATGTATATATATATGTATATATATATATATATATATATATATATATATATATATATATATATATATATATATGTATATATATATATATATGTATATATATATATATATATATATATATATATATATATATATATATATATATATATATATATATATATGTATATATATATATATATATATATATATATATATATATATATATATATATATATATATGTATATATATATATATATATATATATATGTATATATATATATATATATATATATATATGTATATATATATATATATATATATATATATATATATATATATATATGTATATATATATATATATATGTATATATATATATATATATATATATATATATATATATATATGTATATCGTGCCTTAATCACAAGCATGTCTCACACAAACTTAAGAACAAATTGCAACAACATAAAATGTTCACGTCCATGCCAGGAAAAAGGACTTGCCAACTTTTCTGAGGTTGGGCACTTAGAAAAGAAATGTAATCTACTGCTCTGAGATTTATTCTTAGGGGGAAAAAAGTTAATTATTACCCCTCTTGTCATGTGGAATCCTAACAGAAGGCGAGCCAAGATTCATTTTGGGTCATGAACCATCGCTTGAATAAAAGTCGAATAAAAAGGCGTAATTCTGTATCCAAGTCATGCAGCCCGGAGCCTGAAGTCAGTTTGAATATTAATGCGTACAAAGATGTTTCAGGTCAGTGCAGATATGTAACACGTCCAAGTTTGGAAAGCGAGGCGTAAGTACCTCTCAAAGCCAAAAAAGAAACCAGAATGAGTACTGTACAAGCCATCGTTGACATTTTTTGCACTAAATAAGAATGGTTCTAGGATCCCTCTGACGATGACGTCTCCCGCTCGGCGTTGTGGATTGTCTCCCAGTAGAGTAAAATGAGCGGCCAGTCCCGCTGGCAGTGACGGCGGCGAGGACGTGGCCCCTCACAGCTCATCAACCTGAGCCTGTGTTTATGGAGGTTGAGAAAGACGGGGGGGGCTTTGCTGGAGGACCAGGCGTGCCTGTGCTGGATTTGGGATGCGGCCCTGCTGTCCTATACACTGGAATGTTAATTAGGTGAGCTGAGCGGAGAGGAGGTGACCCGTCCCGTTAACCAGCCAACCCTCCTCCTCCCCCCCCCGACAACCAAGAGAGGGGATTTAGTGTGACGGAGAGCCCGGTCAGTCAGCGTGAGCTCTGAGGCCACACTGACTGATCGAGAGCATCTGTCCCCCGTGTCTGAGCGGGAGACAGAGACACCATACAATGCTGTGACATTGTAAAACACACAGAAGAGCTCAGTGAAGCATGTATGTGTTTTCTGTGCACTTGCGCAATTTTCAAACTCATCGCCACCACCCAGTCCCTCTTCATAAGTTGCGTCACTTTAAACAACATACCACTAGAGCACTGTTTACAGCTGAAGCAACACAGGGCGCAAAATAACAAACAGTCCAGTCCACTTAACGGTTTCATAACTTATCCTCGCGACCCAACGGGAGCTAACTGTTAGTCTTCTTGTTAGCATTCAAATATAGCCAAGTACAGAAATATTAACCATTATTCCATCGCAAACGATGTGAATGTCATAGACTCTTTACTTCCAGAAGACAGCAAAATAAAGCCAACGATGCAGTTCTAATTGAGCAGCCTTTGTATTGTGTATTTCATGCTAATTACCAGATGCTAACACACCCGTAAACAACAGATTGTTGTTACGGTCCGCTGAGTATTAAAACAAAAAGGAACAAATCCAGTTTGTTGTGTGCATGTGAGAGAAACAGTGGTGGATTTTGAATCTTTGCGTTTCCCCGCCTGTTGTAACTGACTCGGTGTGGATACTTGTGAAGTACCGACCTCTAGAGGACACTCCTCAACAGTGCAATACTAAAACAAAAACTAACGTGGATCTGTAATGCATACACATGCTATATCAGAGGAAGTTTGAACGTGAAGAAATAAGCAAATTGGTGTCATCCGAATGTATCTGGAGATGATCTGTAGACACAAAAGCTGATGACTTCTTTTTAATCAAACACTTTTATAATTTGAATTTATTTGTAAGACATTTATTTAAGTTACACTTTCACTTATTGGCCAAACATTCTTTTGAAGTAACTTTATGTCATGAAAATACATGCCATCAGATTTTATCACTATGGTTATCAATGACTTTTACTAGTAGAATTGTACTGGTCAGGTACAGGTATGAAAAACAAGTTATTGTGATAATCAGTTACTTGTTTTAGTCATTTTTCAAGATAATTTGCGTTTTTGGTCACAATTCATAAATAAGGGAATATATTTGAGTTCTGGATATTTGGTCAGAAAAGACAAACCATATGAGATGTTAGAAAAGGCATCTTTTACTATTTTCTGACATCTCATAGACCAGAAGATGAATCAATTCATCGAGAAAGTAAGTGGCAAATTAATTTATGACATTTCATATTAATATATGAATCTCATTAGATCAGTACTATTGTTGGTATTCACAATGACACCATCCTATGTCACAAATATAATTCCCATGAGTATGAATAAAGAGCTGAACACATGACAATCTTTGAGATTAATTTATTAAATCTGTCACTTTCCAGCTATACAGTACTGTAAAGGATCTGATAATCAACATGGCGGCTCTTATGATATTTAAAACCATGGTTGACTATAAAATACTTGTACGTTTCATAATTGTTCTTTTAAAATGACAAAAGGCATAAAAATTGATCAGAATCACAAATCTTAAACATGAATATTTTACAATGGCGCCTGCATATAATCTGAAATCATGAGATTATCATAGCTAAGCATACGGAAAGTAATACATGGACACAGCTCAGTATGACACGGATTGGATTATAAAACTATAATACATTTAATAGCTAAGGAACATTTATAAAATGAACTATACATTTTTATAAAAACAACAGCAAAGTACATGTGGGTGCACACTGAAAGGAGACAGTTTAGCATATATTGGTCCAGGGACTACTTGTTACATTTGGTCTGAAGATTACTGTTTATGTGACAATGGAGCAACATACTGAAGACAAAGCATCGGGGGAATGACTCGGTTTGAATTCTTTGGAAATATAACACCATAGAAAGACTTTTGTAACAGTATGGTTAGCCCAACATACAGTATTGGCACAAGTGAAACTATCAGGTGTAACTGCTAATTAGTACCTGCACCTGGACCACTACCTAAAATTGTGCCTCAGCGCATAAAAAAAAAAAAAACTCTAATAAATACAATTATAACAGTGTTTGAAGGGACCTCTGTTCAAATAAGCATCATGTCATGTAAAAAACAATATCTCAATCATAATTACGAGACGTGGATTGAACCATCATGTCACGAGCAGAGTAGCAGCTAATTATAACTAATTTATCGACGGATCAGACGATCAGTTAATTAGAAGAAACCACCATGTCCAGTTCTTTGACTCCCTCCTGGCTTGAGGTGAGGCCACAGGTGCCTGAGAGGGCGCTGTCTGAGAAATGGCTGGCAGACCTGGGCACTGTGGCCGGGGAGGGAGGGGCCTGGGCCAGACCGGGCTTCTTAGGGGGGATAGGTGGAGGGTTGCCCCTGTCTGCCCTCGGGATGGTTGGTGACCTGATGCCCTGTGGTAATGCTCCTGCGGCCCTTCCGATGACGGGAGACAAGGGCGCTGCCAGGCTGCGGTAGTCTGTACCGAAGGGCGAATTGTTCGGCGCTGCGAGCTTGGCTGTGGCACCCTGCTGGACGGTGGTGAAGCGAGACAGGACTTGAGTGACGGTGCTCCGGGCCATCTGCTTGACTGGGCTGGCTTCTATGGAGGAGCTCACGGGGGAGACCTCCTTGGGCGAGAGGGGAGGCACTGCGACCTGTGCCTGAGGCTCCGGTTCAATGGTGCCCTGGAACTTGTGACGAGCAGCGTGGAAGCGCTGGTTGATCCCGGCCTGGTAGGGAGAGTGGTAGCCACCAGGGCTCGGGCTGCCTGGTGGGCGTTTGGCAAGGACAGGCGAGGCGCAGGGGGAGGAAGGAGGGAGAGTGGACGGGGAACTTTCACTCCCATTCTGTAGGCAAATCTTCTCTGCGTGGACGTCATCTGCACCACTGTGCCCGTTGGTCTCCATCTCCATCAGACAGTGACCGTTGACTTTAGGCTGCACAGGTTGCTGGTTTCTGTCGTCCTCAATGTCCTCAACCCTGATAGTGTCTACTGCCGTTTTTCCTGGAGGAACTTTTGTGGCCCACTCCTTCTCTTGTGCCTCGACGGGAACTGCAACTCCCCCCCTCACATCTCTCATCGTATTTGTTTCCTCCAGCTTCCTCTTCAGCTCTTCCACCTGGTCACAAAATGGGGGAAAAAAAGATCAGCCTCAAACAGAAATGTGGTTGTACAACGCAATTTAATCGAAGGGTAGAGGAAATTGCTTAAGCTAGTCATAGTACGTAAAAATGTGCAATCTACTGCCACCTGCGTGATGAATGTGCTCGAGTGTTCACACCTGTTGTTGTAGCTGACAGCAGTGAGCCTCCTCCTTCTTCAAACGGGAGCGGAGCTGCTCTCGCTCCGTGTCGAACTCGGCCAGCTGCTCCTCCACCCTCGCCTCCATTCTCAGGGCTCTCCTCCTCTCGTCCTCCAGCTCTTTTCTCAGGGCCTGACAAGCCTCCTTCTCCTGCGCGAGAAAAACGTGTTCACACAGTGTCAAGTATAGCCAGGCTGTACATTTGTAACAACGGGAGAGGAAGGGAATAAATGTGTGTGCCCGGAATCAAAATGGTAATACCTTGTCGAGTTTACGGCCCAGCTCAGTGAGCCGGTGGCCCTCCTCCAGAGCTCTGGCGCTTGCCCACTTGCACTCTTTGGCCAAAGCACAGGAGAGCTGTTTGTGCTGTGCCCGTTCTTCTTCTAGCTGGTCAGTAATCCGCCGCTGTTCTTTTTCCAACCGCCGAACCTGGCTCCGCTCAAATTCCAGCTAGAAAGACACACAATAAACAGGCCTGTCAGAAGTAGTAAACACTGTTTTACTGGTGGATGGTATTTCAGTTTTTTGCACACTTTTAGTCCCAGGAACTAATTCAATCACTGAGACTGTTCTGTGCGTTTCTATCACATTCAGGCACCTGGTTTTGAGACGAATTCAATGTCAAAGAGGAGCTTCATTTTCTGCTCTTAATCGGCCTTTTGCCTTTTTTTTCCAGTGCAGCTGATGCAAAGTCTTCTTCTTCTTAAAATAATGAAACAAATCCTGATGCATTCGAAATCGACTCGGACGTCAGCTACCATGGCAACGGAAGAAGCTTTGAAGCACTGAAGTCAGCGCTTCAAAAGTGCTTGAAATCAGAAATGTTCATTGCTTTTTAGACCCAACCCCAAAGTTCCTGTACTTCTGGAAAGTATTTCGTCCTGAGCTGGAACCTAATATAGACCATAATCCTTGTAGTGGAACATTTTCCAAAGGTTCCTAGTCCCTGGGGACAGTTCCTATTAAAACAGTTCTTTTAAAACTCCACCAATTGACTCTGCAGTGCAATTCATGTGGCTATTAAATTGAAGGCACCTGTTGTTGTAAGCGCTCCCTCTCCTTTTCCAGGATGTAGGTGACATCATCTCCTTCTGCTGTGTCCTCAGCATGCTTCCTCTTTTCCTCCTCCAGATCCGCAATGACCTGAAGCAAACACAGCGGGGAGACAGAGAGTCAGGAATGGCATTATCTCACATGAGTTTGCTCTGCTGGAAATGAAGACTAGTAACAGTTATTATGGAGCAATATAATTACTACATTGTAAGCAGAAATGATTGCAGTTAAGCTAAACAACAACAACTACTCATCGAAATATCTTGTTCAGCATCGGCTGAAGAGAAAAGTATAGTTTTCACTCAGAGGTTTTTAAAAAATCCTAAAATGAGTGCTTTGTGCCTGTTCAGTTCAAAAAGATCCGATGGGAAACAATATGTGGGACAGAAATGTAAATATTAAAGTGGTATTTGAATAGATAGTAGACTTTCAAATATTTTAAAACAGCTTCTGCTTCGTTCTTCTTTGCAAAACGAAGAAGAATGTGGTCTTGTGGTCTATTTTGTAAATCCTCTAATCTAATATCTGACAGTAAAGGGGGACTTCTGGTATTGGTATTTGTTGTGTCAGCGAATCTACTTCTAGTTACAGATATGTGTCATGTAAAACTAATGTGATAAACACATGAGATTACAGGAATTTTGTGATCTCACACATTGGTCATACTGTCTATGGGTATAACTCATAATGAAGAGGAGACCGTGACGTGTTGTTTCAGGACCGTCCTTAAAGAATAGTGCGTTCACACTCTAATCTCAAGCTCCCATGAAACAAAGGAAAAACTGAAAATGTGACATCAGTGTGCAGTTATTTCATAATTCTTCTTTCATGTTTGTTACTCTGCACCTGTGAAAAGTCCTTTTCATGTGGAAATTCATGCTGTGCTTTTAGTTGTTTTTGTTATTCTGCTGTACCTGGGAAAACAAAAGGTTTGAATGAAGAGGGATGATGTAATCACATTTGTTTTGTATACCAACATTTTGCTGTCAGACTTTGTTATATACTTTCAGAAATCCCCCCAATTTACTGGTTTCCTTCTACATTCATGTTTTTCATATATTTCCCAACATTGAGACCAGCTTTTCTCTTTTATGTTTGCCAATCTTGTTCATCCACATAAGGAACCAGCTCGTTTCTGCCTCCCTCAATTAAGAGCCACACATCCACACCCACCCTTCTGTGCCTGCTCTCCGCTGCAGCCAGCTGGGCCAACATCTTCTCCTGCATCCTCCTGCAGTGGCTCACCACAAGTTTCAGAACCACCAGAGGGTTGGAGGTGGAGGAGGAACAGCCCGAATCCTTGTTCTGGCCTCCTACAGCCTCGCTGTCTCTCTGCAGGGCGAGGAAGGGGTCGCTGAGGTTGTACCTGCCATACCGCTCCTGGATGAACAGCTCTTTACGCTGGGCCTGTAGGGATGGGAAGAGAAGAATGAGGAGGAGTACTCAGACAGGTTGACTTAAGGTTATATTGTAGGAAATTCTTGGCTTACTTATGCTCTGGCACGAATGCTTTTATTTACAGAAGGATTTAAAGTTGGCTGTAAAAAAAACGCATCTTCTCTTGGATCAGTTTTCTGGCTTCTCAGACTTGTCTGAGTCTCAGCTGTTAGTAGATGCTGAGTCCAGTCGATGCATATTTGAAGAGACATTATTAGCCATGTTCACAGCATAGCTTTAGGGATGACAATGCTGGCAGTCAGTCGGTTCAAAACGTTGGTCCAGACTGAAATATCCCAACAACTATCGGATCCCATGAAACTTTGGAACAGAAATTCATGTTCCCCAGGGGACTAACCCTAATGACTTAATCGTTTTGAGTGAAATATCTCAACAACTATTAGATGGATTGTTATAAATTGGTACACGCATTCATGTCCTCCTCAGGATGAAATGTAATACCTTTGGTGATCTTCTGACTTTCCATCTAGCGCCATTATCAGGGCAAACATTCATTTGTCCACTTCTTTGTTTGTGTGCTTAGTCCTAAATACCAAATGTTATACTGCCAACATGCTAAACTAAGATGACGAAACTCAATATATTTGCTGAACATCTGCATGTTGGCATTTTCTTGTGTTTTTAGCCAAAACCATGGTTTGTACCAGGCTGTTAACATGTTTATTTCTGCTGTGAAGTTGGCCATTTTAATATGCCTGTCTTTGGGGATTGACTCGCTTTTGCAGCCAACCCTAAATGGTCATTTGAGGAACTTCCTTTATTGGCACTTCTGGGTTGGCTCCATTTTTCAGCCACGGAGGTTGTCACTTGTTACGGCCTCAGAGATGCTCGCACGTCTGTGGCTAGTCTGCCTTCTGCCTCAATTTGCAGACTAGCAATAGCACCAGTATACAGTCTGTAGTGGTCCTCAAAGTTTTTTACAGTTGGCCAAATTGAAGACTAGACGCAAATAATTTTAAGCTGGCATCATCAGTTGAAAAACTGAAATCCACCCCACTGAACTTTGAAGTCATAACACGATTTAAAGGTCTTAGTTGCTGTCACATCTCTCCCATTTAAACTACAGTTGAAAATTAGAGTGTTAAATGATCAGCAGATGAAAGAAGGGGAAGAGAGGGAGAGGAAATGCATAAAAATACATGAGAAACAGTCCTAGCAGGAAGAAGGAGCAACAGATGGTGAGTGTCTGTCTATCTTTAGCAGGACAGCTGCTCGGAACTGGGCTTTGGCCAAGGCAGACCTGCTCTCTGTTTAACTCATGACAAAGGAGGGATAATGGCAGCAAGACATTTCAGGTTCAGCAGATGCCTTTGGGCCTGCCGTGAAAAGGGGATGAAGTGTGTGAGAGAGGGAGAGAGAGAGAGAGAGAGAGAGAGCAAGGGAGAGAGGAGGAGGAGGAGGGCAACAGCCGAGCTGGCAATGTGTCTTAGTGAGGTTTCAACAAAAGAGGATCAAGAGATTACAGGGAACAGTATCCTCTCTAGCAGGGTGAGGACAGCGCTCCTGATGACTGATATCAAGATTACTTAAGAAGAAGAAGTGTAGATTGGCCAGCAGAGCATTATTCAGCCGACTCACCGTCTTACAGAGCATTTAACTGCCGACTGTGTGTGGGTGTTACACTGGAATACCATAACTCTCCCAAATTGCACTATATTGGAGTAGAACCGTGACTACTTGGCTGTCTGAAAGCAGTTCCAAGCATTGGTATTATTGTTGAACGAACAAAGACAAACGGGGTGGATGATACGATGGTTTTGTAACCGTCACCGGTGTCACGATCAGCCACGATATGGACTTCACAACATTGTCATTACTGTCATAACTGTTTAAGCATGATAAAAAATGTGCTTTACTGTGGCTATGATAACATGCAGCTGGAGGGCTAAACACGCACTCATAGCACTCGAGTTACACCCGGTAACTATTGTTACAACATGTGGAAGGTAAACAAAGATAGTTGTCTGCGAGAAACAACATAAACGTTTTCATCTACTCCCACCATCTCAGGAAGTGAAGACCCAGTGGATTCACTTTATTTGTGATGTAAATGTCCCCACAACAACCGTAAAACTCTTATAGGCTATGTGCACTGACCATTTTACTTTTTCCATGAGGGTCAGCAACATAAAAAGGAGAATTTGCTTTTAAAACACCAGCCCAAGGATGGATCGTGTACAAAAAAGTGTATAGTAAAAGCGAAGTTTAAAAGGGAACCAATCTAGATGCAGATGGTATCATTATTCTATAGCCATTACATTGTGCAATCAACATCTACTTCATAGTTTATAGCAAAGAAACTGGATGTAATGTGGATCAGCCACATCATGTCTGATACCTGGCCCACTTAATGAGGTGTGTATTGGATTGGTGCATAATATTGTCAAGAGAAATAATTCATTATTAATTATCTAGGGCTATGTGAAACTAATACAAAAGTCCAACATTTGGAGCGATAATCAAGGCATTCTATCATGACTGACATGTTCATACAAAAACAGATTTGTGTTAAACCACTGGGAGCAGCATGGAGAAAACACTTTAAAATACCAAAAAGTCCATAACCATACTGACAACAAACACACTTTATCAAAGCAAATCATTTTGTTGTATACTAAGTAAACCCAGTACGATCAACACAGGCTCTGATGATGGCTGACTATGGACAGAGAACCGAAGTTCAAACAATGTTCCACAGCAGATCAGAGGCTTTGTGATTGTCATCTTCAACATGTGATGTGGCACAAGGAGAAGAGGGCAAGGCTGCGAGGCTCCGCTGCTGTTATTTGATCCAGTCCGCTGAGGATGGTGTGAAGGCAGATCAAACGGCATGGAGGGGTGAAACAGGAAAACACAGAGTGCCCAGGAGAATTCAAAAATGCCTCCCAAATGTGGGCAATATCTAAAGCTCACTGACCACATTGATAGCAGTCTTGGTCCTTGTCATCACTTTTATGTTACACAACACAGGTTTCACATCTAACTTGATGCAGAAACATCATGACATTTGTCTACCAAATATGATTCATAAAGACACTAGAACAAAAGATAGAAGTCAGTTTGCAAGATATCACACTGCTCATCAATGTTTTAGGGTTGATCTCTTCTTTTTCTAAAAGGTAGATATTCGGTTTTGAAGAGAAAACACTTCAAAGAGAAATCTGTCAACAGGCCTGGCCCACAGCCCATCCCTGTTCCCGTCAATGACTGTCTGCTCTGATGTGTCACTTTTACGGTCTAAAATTACATAAGCTTGGATCAGGTTTTCCATTCTTGACCCTAAGCACTTTGCCCGAGGATATATACTCAGACTTGAATCACTGCAACTACGTGCAATACTAACAGAAAAAAACAAAAAACAATTTGCAAGCCGCTGCTTTGCCTTGTTATTACCTATTTACTCAGTCCGCACACATTTCCATAACTTGATAATTGGCCTTTAAATTCCCAGTTGTTTCTAAATCACAAGACCCCTATTAACACAACCTCTGTCTCTTTCTCAGCTCCCAGTCCAGCCTGTCAATGCACACAATAAGCTGCAGTTCCACAACACAAAGGAAGGCTGTTTTCTTCCCTACCAATCTTGCAGTGCTGCAGAGAGGGTGGAGCAAGCGGAATGAGGGATTACAGGAAACACGTTTCTAACATTACTTAATTCTTAACACCTTAACCTACCATTGCTTATTCATTACATCATACTGTACGTGTACAATACCCATAATCTTTCAGAGCATGTCTGCTATGCATCACCGTCTACCTCCATTACTCATGCTTTTGTCTGCTGGCTACAGTTCTTGGCAACCTGTGTATTTTTGCTTGGGAAGTTGTCGTTGTGCCATGGCTGCACTGCTGCCAATCCAGCTTATCTTTTGCTGACACATGCCTGCACTCCTTCAGCCACGCAGTGTTGGTGACGAGATCTGTGTACTACTGAGGGAAAGTGATAGATGAACTTCTTACCCAGGAGTCCTGTATATTTTATTGCTGCTTGGAGAGATAGCCTGAAATGCCCATGCATGTGTTTACAATCCCTGCAAAAAGACTGGATACCTGAGGAATACTATCCATCATTAACAAAGGATTTTGGATGAAATGCAATGAATCAGTTTACCAAAGAAAACACAAGGTAAACCTGTTTAAACTAAGTCTGTTTGAAAGCTTGTGTCAGCCACGCTACAGGAATTCAGCTAGACGCCGGCCGATTAACTGCCGTTAATAGGACATTTTACAAACTATTTGTATTTTTGGAACTTGGCTCTGATAGTGGCCAATGGCTGCACTGCCTCCACCAGTCACATGGGGATATACAACACCGCTTCACATTGTCAGGGTAATGGCATTTGGGACAGGAGATCATTTATATATAAAGGTCCCATATTATGCAAAATTTTAGGATGTCGACTAGAAACTTTATACACGTTTTAATGTTTAAAATCACATTATTTTTCTCATCCTGTCCATTGCTGTAGCACTTTTTTTCACCCTGTGTCTGAGCATTGCATTTTAGTGACTGCCTCTTTAAGGCCCTCCTCATGAAAAAAACCCATTCTGCTCTTATTGGTCAGCTGTCACAGGCCTGAAAAGACACTGCTCATCATGTTTCTGCATCAGCCCTGCTGCTGTGTTTGTAACCATAAACTAGCTGGAGGCATCTCTGAGGGAGGTGACTGCATAGTTGTGAGTCGTGACCACCTTGCGGAAGTCCTGACGGCTAGTTTAAAAGAACAGTTTCTGAATCTGGGCTCTGTGGATCCATTCACAGTATGAATATAGCACCTAGACCTAATCAGAAATACAGGAAATTAATCTTTCTACATTATGGGACCTTAAAGTATTAAAGCTCTTTCCACTAGAAACCATGGTTGACCTTTAAACTTGAAAGTTAATTAAAAGGCTCATTTCCATATTTGAGTCCCCTTTTAACCCGAAGTAGAGACTCGTGTGCCTTTTTTCTCAAAGCAGAGGGACTACTGGATCACTGCAGGGCTTTGTGTGCCAAATACGAGCATTGCCAGAGACTAACTTCCTTTTGAAAGCCACAGTGTGAGCAGCTGCAAAAGTGAGTCACAAGGGGAAAAATGCAGCGGATAGTTAGAATGCCAGTGATAGTTCTGCATAATTAAATATAGAGCACCACAGAAAAACCACATCATTAACCTCACATCCTGTACTCGGACTATTTCCTGTAAAAAATCAATGATAAGAATGTTACATTTTTAAAATGCTGACAACGGCAACTACACATAAAAACACTGCCATACTTTTAACCAGATGAACCAAAGGCATGATAAACAAAGCAGTGAGCAGTGTTATTACTATGGTGATTTGTGGTTGAGCTACACATTTGTCACATGTCACATGTAACGGTGACACATCAGTTGAGACAGACGTGAGCAACAGGACTGGACCTTCTATAATTACTGTAGGTCCATGCCCATGTCTTATTGTTGGAATGAGACTACAGCCACGTTAGCAGCTCAGTGAACCTGTACTTAGACGTGGCAGCGCTCTTTGCAAACTGCTAATGTCAGCATGTTAACTCGCTCAGTTACAATGACCACATGCTGTTGTTTAGCAGCAATGCTGATGTCCACTAACTAAGTTTAGAGTGTTTGCTTCGCCTGAGACTGAGCTGAACATAATGGTTTTACAGGTATTTTGCCGTACATTTTTGACCTGATGATAGCCCTGGAGGTAAAGTGAAAGGATCACCAAAGTCATAAAGGATTCATCCTCTGGGAACTATTAATGTCTGGACAAACTTTGGTGCCAACCCATCAAGAAGCTGTTGAGAGCTGTTGACCTGGTGGTCTGTTAGGGTTGTGCAATGTCTAACCAACTGTCATAGAGTGAAACATCAGGATGGACGATGACTTACTAATGTAGTCACCACTGTTTGTTACTGTTGCTGACGGTAATCTCTGACTGTCTCCCTCAACTGAGTAAGACCAATTCTCACATTGAGAAAGCTAAGCTTAGGAGACACAAATACCAATGCCACAATTGGAGAGAAACAGGCCAAAGGCGAACTGTGGAAATGAAACACCACTTCCACCAATTTAACCGAACATTTTGGGACGCTAAACAGGGCAGGTTTAATAAGATGGGACATGGAGATGGAGTGCATTGACCAGCAACAACAACATATTCTTTTCAATTTTGTTCTCACGTCACAAACCCCAGCAACTCTGAGGGGACACACTGGTGTGTGGCCTTGAAAATCATAACGTTTCAATGGCACAGGGTTCGGCAGTCGATGACTGTCAGCCTTCAACGATGGCATCGTCATCGTAAAGTCACCAAAGTAGAATAAGTCCTCTGTTGACCATGAATGTTAGAACAGCCATGTATCAAAGCCATGCCTGTGTTGTGGCTGTAAACAAAAGTATTATGGGGGGACGTTGTACTGATAACAATTCATTTTCATGTGAGGGCGAGACCCAAGATTCCACATTGCCACTTCCTTAACAGCACAACAGCAGAAAGTTATGAGGTCACCTTTGGAAAATCATGTATCCTGCAGAGATGAGATGAGTTTAACTCCAGAAGCTCAGTTTTCACTTAACCCCTGCTATTAATTTCCTGCAGGTCAGTAATTATACCCTTAATCAAAGCGTCCATCAGAGTTAACACTGCAGCACTGATCCAATCCTAGATCTGAATGGGTTAACAGTTTGTGCTGATGGAGCCATGAAAGAAGCACAGCCATATTCCTCTCAAGCTCCAGTTAAGGCCAATGTTTATTTGTTCACTCCTACTCTCGCTCCCATTGAGTCATCAGGCACCCAGCGTGCTGTAACTCCTCTTGCCTTAGATGGCCAGATCCCAGGAGAGATGTAGGAATGTGGTCTAGACACAACACATGAACATTCAGCAGCCGACTCTCTTAAACGGCTGCTCTCGAGTTCACTGGCTGCCTTTCCAGTTTGTTCTTTCAATGGTGCATTTTACACCAGGAAAGTGAATCGCATTCCACGAGCGTAACGGCTGTAAAGTTCAAATATTAAATAGCTGGAATGAAGTCCGCAGCGCTGCCGGAATATTTTGCAGAAAAACGCTCCATCAATAATTTGCTTCTACACTGCTTATCTTAAGTTTGTGGTTTATTAACAGCATCACAGTGACAGTGTTTACGGAGTTAAATTCACAACTGTTTTAATAAATGACAAAACATCCTTAAGTCCCTGCAAATTGTTTCTGAAAGCTGGACTATGTCGGCCTGCAGGACACAGCACTGCAAAGGACAAAGATAGCCTGACAATCCTTTAATTGAAATGCAGCATTAATCCTGCCAAAGTAAGACAACCTAAGGTTGGAACTAGCTGCTCTGTGTCAAACTGTGTGTGTGTGTGTGTGTGTGTGTGTGTGTGTGTGTGTGTGTGTGTGTGTGTGTGTGTGTGTGTGTGTGTGTGTGTGTGTGTGTGTGTGTATACTCTACATTGTGGCTATTTCTGACTGAGTTAATGTTCAATACTCATTTAAGTTATGAAAAGGATGATTTATGAGACAGTGACTTGGGAGATCTACTCCATTCTCCAGAGGGACAGACACTTGTTTGTTGCAAGCAAATTGGATGGATCCGGAGGAATATTAACTTCACAGGCGTGGCTTTGTCATCTCTTCACAGAGAACCTTTTTTTTTTTTTTTTTACAGGAAATGAGAATTACTGTGATTAAATCTGCAGCATATTTTCTTCTTAATTTGCTGCCAGATCCTTATGTACCTTAGATCTGATTACACGAACAAATGCATGACTGTGATACATTAAAAGCATCCATAACTCTACATACCCATAACTAACAAATCTTAACAGGCATCAGTAGCCATCCAATGTAGGCCTGCACAAACCTAAGTTGGTAGTTTGTTCTGTCATAGAGATTTGTGGCTGTGGTAGCGAAATGATCACAGAAACCTCCCAAACCACAGCTGCTGTTTCTCTGACGTCCACTATTTTTATTAGTCACGTACAGTATGACAACTCTTGCGTATGTTTCTAATAAGTGGCCGATGTAAGAAGCACTACATGCAAACTACCAAAATAAGCATGCCATGTTGTGGCCATATGCTGCAGCAGTGGTTTAAGAAGTTTATTCAAACCCTTTTCCTTGCTGTTAAAAACTGTCACCATTAAATGGCTCCATATCTGAAAACGGCCACTTTAAAGTCTAGAGGGAGTGGGTGTTTGATATTAAAAAAAGACAGACTTTCTGTAGCGCAAATGACTTGAATGTTATATTCATGTAAACAGCTCCATTGATAGGTACCTTCAGGGCATCGATGACCAGGTCCCGCGCCTCCAGCTCTCCCTCCAGGATGCTGAAAAGCATCAGCAACTCTGGCTTGGTCATACTCTCCATATTCAGCTTGGACTGTGAGGACAGAAGATTAAAAAAAGAAAAAGAACTTTGTTGATTTGGTTTGGTTTAGTTCTTAAAATTGGGAACCTTTATATGAAACTTGGAAAACTGTTTTCCCTCAATAATTTCTCAGTTATTATATTCAATCTTCCAAAAAAAACCCTGGGTGTTTTCCAACAACCCTAAATCAGACATCCAGACAGACATCTGATCTTACTGATCTCGCCCACTGATTTATGAGCTTTGTGTGGATATGTAGTCATTATCTTGGGGTAGAGAGTAATTCTGAAGCGCAGAACCAGCGTTCAAAAATGTAGTAACATTTTTCTCCTGTATGAAAAGAAAACAGACGGCTTATGTTAAGTGTAGTTCAGAGCTGAACTGCATAACACATCTACTAAAGTAGTCAAAGTGTGCAATATAGCTCAAGCAAAACATGAAAATACTACCTAAATTAAAAAAAAGGGAACTACTGTCATCCAGGCACATTAAATAACTGCACAATTTACAGCTGCAACACCACAACTCAGATCTGAGGGCCACTTTTTCCTTCTAAGGTGCTTGTTTCATTTTCCTAGTGGGTTTTGGTTATTCCAGCTCTTTGAGGTGACACTAACATGGCAACACCACAAGCCGACATGTTCATCAGGCACAGATGAATCATCACACATCAAATAAGAGGGAGTCAGCTTCCAGCATCCTCGCTGTCCCACGTCTGTGTTTACAGCCAACTGATAATATGCGTGTAACTAGACTTTCAAGTTTAATGAAAATAATACCAAATCACTTTGTTTCGCTTTCCCACTGCATGTCCCATTCATAATGTCTCTGTGACAGTTGATGTGGTCTCTTTGTAGTGTCCCTGCACTCTAATCTCACAGCTGTGTTGGTTCTGCTGACAAGCCCTGCGGTGTCCACACCTCAAACATCCAACCACACACGGGCCAAGTGAACGCATGCAGGCCGCGCTTTGAAATAAGATCAAAGCTGTTGATGTTCTTACACTAAGCATGCTTTGTCGGATAAGAATCGTCGTGTGGGATGTGTAGGGACAGAAGCACGCTGCACTGGCTGATTAGTTAATAACAGAAGTAAAACTCCGGCTCGATTCACCAAAACATTTTCACTGAGAACCTCTCTCACTGCCGTTTACTTGACTTCGGTCCACACCTGAACTATCCTTCATTCAACAGGCCCGGACTCTGAGCACTGTGCGGTCCCCACAACTTTCCACATCATGAAGTCATTCGGAGGGGGTGGACTGATCTCCTGGAGCACTGGTTGCATAATGAGACACAGGAGCCACCGACCTTTCATATCAGAGCTAGAAGCTACAATATCTTGCAGGAATCTTCAATATCTTCTGCAAACTTGTTGCTAAACTGGTGCTGCAAATGAGCATGACAGCACTGAAATACACTGTTGAACTTGTGCAGAGTAGTGTGCAGAACTGAGAAGAGGAATAACCCTGGTGAACTGCACCTACAGCCTAATCCCTACAGCAGCGTCCTCTCACAAAGGAGGCACACAGTCTTTTAGTCCTGCCTTCAACCAGCACTCATGGTCTGTGGCTTAACCACATGGGTAAAATGCTAATTAAACTGCAGCGTACACACCTCCCTCGGTTTTGGTTTTACAGGCTTGCTTGCTAATTTCACAGGCCGCTGTAATCACTGTGAGAAGAGTGTGTGCAGTGTTATGAGAAATGTCTGGCCCAGCGGGGGCCTACATGTGTCATCATGCTTGTTTGGATCCTCATATTATTTCACCTAATTCCCAACCGAGCTGGAGTTGGTAATCACACAAACACTGAGAGATAGCATGGGAAATACAAATGTTCCCACACGTTCTCCGTGGCTCCACTTCCGATCAGGAAAGCCATGGGTCCATAATCCTTTTATCCATGTTTGTTTTAAGCCCGGTCAGCCATGTGCCTCGTCTGCAACACTGTAACCTTATTAAAAACACACAGCAGCTTTTACTGCAAAAACATATGCTTCACTCCAGGAGGGGGCCTCAGTTTCTGAGTAGATGTTTATGACTCTTAATGTGTACCGCAAATCATATCACCCAGACCAACTTAGTCGCACGACTGTTTTCAAGTCAACTGCTCACGTCGAATGGCAAGCAAAAGTTACACTAACAATTTGCAGGGTGTTTTTTGCAGGTTATTTTTAGATTCCAGTGGATCTAGTAGTTTTCCCTCACATCAACTTCCAGCTGGTTTTACTAGGAAAAACACAGTGTGTGCACGAAAACATGTCACAGACTGTAAAAAACCTCTTTGGCCCACAAACCTGAACATGGAATGAGGGTCAAGTGAGGGGAAGTACAGCCTGAGAGGTCTGCTGCATTTCCTTGTTGTGGTTAATCGGGATGTGTGACCAGATGCAGCATGTCTGGATGCTAAATTGGATTTGTTGGCCAACCTAATTTTTTTGTGTAGGTCAGCTTGCTACCTAATGGCTTTGATGCAACCTAGTCTTAAAATATATCGCTGAAGTTAAAAACGAATAAGTTTAACTACATGATTAGCAAAATAAGCGTTAGTTACTTAACAACTGGAGCCAATGGAGATTAATTTAACCAGCAGAAGAAGAAGAAAACTAAACGGCCATCAGCGCCTCTCTGAGATGTTACTGTGGCTTTTCTTCTTCGCTGAAAAGGTTTTTTGACGAGGACAGCCGACATTTTTTACGAACAAAACACATTTTCGTGGCATTTTTATCTTGAAGAAGATGCAGTCCAAGCGGTTCGGCCTGTAGCCTCAAAACTACTTTTGCTAACAAACGTTACATCTTTTTTTTGTGTGTGCGTTCCTCTTCTTTTGGACCAAAACTGTAAACACGACAAAAACATGGCGAAAATATCGTCTCCAGCTGAACTCAAATAAGTTTTCTGTCGGTCTTCTTACCTTCATATGTCCCTCTGAGGTATGTGAAAACTCCAGCATGAACTTTTTCTCCTGTCAGGAGATTTGTTCCACTTGATGTGCGTCCGCTGATCCCGACGCAGCGGGACACTGAACGACCAAGCGCTGTTTCTGACTGGCAGCAGAGACAGCCAGTGAGCGAGGCAGAGCTCCGGACGCTGACCAATGAGAGGCGAGCTTCTGGGAAAAGGGGGCAGGAGCAGTGACGTCCCACCTCTTGGGTTTTGGTTGGGTTTCTTTGTTTAGCAGTTCTTCAGTGGCTGCTTCTTCTTCAAGGATCCCTCATGGGCACGTAGAGACTTAAAGCTTATTTAAGTTATTTATATATTGAGTTATTTAATGACTTTACAGTATTTTACCCGACAAAAGGTTTAACTATGACACGTGATTTGTCTGTGGACGTTATAGTGACTTTATTACACTTTTTTACATTGTTGTTGTTGTTTGTTATGATACTTTTCCAGATAATTCTTTGGAATCTAATGCATGGTTAAAAGTTATACTATCGTGTTATTTTAGGATGAAGTGGTGCATAATGTACTTGAAAGTATTCAACATAGGCCTATTGATACTTTACTTATAATGACACTACATTTGAACCACCTCATCTGTTAGGTAGTTAAATCTCTATAATGCATCAAATTTTAAAGATTGATCATGCTTTGGTAATCGTAATCTGAAAAGTAACTTGTAACTACAACTGTTAGGTGGATTTAAAAGATGATATCCGCCTCTTAAATTTAGTTGCATGGGAATATAAAGCATCTGAAAATACTCAAATATAATTTTGGGGTACTTCAACCTATGTATAGCACTTGAGTAAAAGTACTTACAGTCATGGAATGTAACTAAGTACATTTACTCAATTACTGTACACCACTTCACTACATTTTGCAGGCAAATTTTATACTTCTACTCCACTATATTTACTTGATAGATTTAATTACCAGTTACATTGTATGCTGCAACAACATTCACAGACAGCAGTAAAAGGTTAGGGGAAAACAGGTGTTTTAAAAACAAAATAATATTTAAAGTCCCTGTGTCCTGCTACATTTTTTTTTTTTTTTTTCAGTAGTAATAACAGTGTTCTGTGAGTATCTCCGATTCACTCCCATCCATCCTCCTGGACCTTGCTCACAGCCACTTACCACATTGTTTGGATCCCTCTCAGCCACCCAAGGACATCAAGTGACAGACAGACAGACACACACACACACACAGACACACACACACCAGGATAGGGTAAGAAAAAGTATCACATTTATAAATAAATGTATTGTAATGGCAATTGGATTTTTTACAAAAAGAAAAGAAAACACTGATTTCGATAACAGGAAAAAGGCAGAACATCAGAGCGGATAATCAATCAACCAATATTGTACAGTGTATACATACATGTAAACAAATGTGTCATTTCATTTGTCTCATACTTTTGATACTTAAGTAGCTTTATAGCCAGAAAATTACCTTCCATACTTCAACTTTCTAATATTAAATCTATCTATTTGTATGGATGATTTTCACTTTTACTAATAATAATATTTAAACTCACTTTTACGCAAATAGTTTTTTACAACTAAGTACTTTGGGTAATTAGTTTCTTTCCACTGCTGACAGGATGGACATTTGATCTGATTCAGTTTAACACACTTGTCTAAATATTCACAAACAGATTCAATCCAATATTGGACATAACCATGCACAGAAGGGAACTATAAAAAACATGTGACATGAACAATGTGTTGCATGCATGCATAAAAGTGAGGCGTGACACAACAGTAGAAAACACAACTCCATACTCGCAGAGGCAACGAAAGTTGCATTAAGTGTTATAAATGTCACCACATAAACCATCTGTTGACTACATACATGAATTATTCAGGCATTATTAATCTTTCCAGCAAAAGCTTCCCTTGCATTGATTCATGGATTTGTGGGATTACAGTATTATTGACTGCCATCTGGTGGCACAGTCACTGTAAGAGCCGGGGCGATTGGTCTGCGGAGCTGCAAGATGTCTGTGTGCTTAATGGAGAAGGCAAGATAAATGTCGATGGGTTCACCTGGGGAAATCAAAAGCTTTTGCCTGGTAGGTGAGCTAATATGACAGCCCGCCTCAAACTCTTAAAGCGCTTTCAGGAGAGGAACAGTTGGAGGTAGTATGGTGAGGTACCCTGTTATTCTTTGGTTTCAGAGTCACACATCTCCCTGTGTCTTATGAGCAGCGCTCAACACAAACTCAACTGTGGGGGTCTAACTCTATAGGGGGAGGATACAGCTGTGTTGATGGTTTTTGTGTTGTTGTCAGCTGTTAGGCACAGAGCTCCAGGTGCACAATAATCAGATGGCGTGTCCACTGTCCTTCAGACCTGAAAATGTTAGGCTGTCTCAAGCTGGAGCCCTTTCTGTAGTACATAATAACTGCCAGTAGAGTGCAATGCTCCCACAACTCAAGTCAGAATAACCCACAGTGGTTTAATCACTCAGTCCACATGCGAGAAATAGTACAGAACTACAGGCTTTTCCTCACAACTGTGGGGCAGCACAGCGGACAACCCAGCACTCTTACTGTTACTGTCTACTGCAGTCGTTAAGATTAATTTAAGATATAATCATCAAATACTCAAACTGTGACCTAAGATTTAAGTGCACTTTGGTGTAGCGACTTGGCTGCAGGTTACCAGGCACACCACCTCGTGTCAGCGCTAACTTGGCACGACACGCACAAATGGGCCTCCAATCTATGACTATGCAGCATCTCTGTGCTGTTTTGGTAATTGTGTCCCTTTTTTTCCTCCCTCTGCTATCTTGAGGGTACACAGAGAGCAAAGTCAGAGAATTGTCACTCCTGATAGGCTGCTGGTGCAGGGAGCCTCTCCAGCCTTAATAGAGATTCTCTATTTCAGGCTCTTCAATTAAGCTGCTCCGTTCAGCCCGCTGACTGGCTGCTGTGGAAAATCTGTGTCCTCAGAGTCTCTGTCCTGTGTCCTCGTCTCTCCCCCCTGCCAACAATATGAAGTGTGAAGTTTTCCATTTACTCGGGGCAGAGGTCGCTGACTTACAATTTCAGAATCTAGAAGGATTCTATCAGTGTCGGCCTGTAAAACCAGAACATTTGTCGAGGTTGATGTGGAAACGGAATAGAGGAAGAAATATCAAGAATATAAGAATATTTGGTTTGGTCTGAGAAATGCAGTAAAGTTAGTAGTTTTACTCAACTACTGTACTTTAGTTTAAAAGTAAGATCTTATAACTTTACTTGGGCATTTCCATGCCATGCTACTTCATACTTTTAATCCACTGCAATTCAGAGAGACATGTTGCTCCACTACATTTGTTTGACAGCCTTAGTTTGTAGTTAGGGGGGGCGTCTGGAGCCCCCATGTTCGAAAAAACACAGCGAAAGAGCCCTCTTGGAAGCCCCTCCAGTGAATAAAATGTGGTGAAGAGTGCTGCCTTCACTATAATAACGACTTTCTGCCCACTGGTGCTCTATCACATACAGCTGGTGCCCTTTTTTATTTAATTTTTTTTTACTTTGCCCGTCAAACATCCCGAGACCACCACTGTCGATATGACACGTTTTGTGGAAATGTCAATACGTTACGTAGTCTATGGCATGTACAATTTTAAACGTCTCTGTGAGAAACGTTTGCTGAGATGTTAACAGCAAACATTTTACCCTAGCGACTGGGCTGGTACAGGGCCCTCATTTGTGATGTAGTATTATTTTTACTTACTTTATTACTTTTTACTTATGCAAAGGATCTGAATAATCCTCCACTGCTGGATGAAAATCCCTCTATCCCTCTGGATTTCCCTTTTCTGTTGTTTGATAAGAAAAAAGCAGTTTAATGCTGAAAACTTTGTTGTGTCAGCACAACTTCTTTCTGTTCTTTTTGTACTTTTTCACACCAAGACACACACACACACATACACACTCTCTTCCTTATCTCTACTGACATAATCGCTGACTGAGGTGTTTTTGTCAAGTCCATATCTAATTTCTCCAAAGGTGTCCTGGCTTTGCTTTCGGTGGGCTTCTGAATCCAAGTCCAAACAGAACATTGACATTTAGCTCAGCACAGAGCAGAACATCATGAAAAAAAAGTACACTTTGACTTTCAAAATAGCTGCTTGGATGATAAAGAATATTCCCTGCAAAAGGTTATGATATGTGCTCAGGGAGGGTTTCTTTGGCTGTATAAAAAGCTTTTCCAGGTCCCATCAAAAGAAAATGTTTCAAAACTTCCCTTAAAACTCATGAAGCCATGTTTACCCCCAACATCTGGGGCCCCAATCAAGCCTGAATCAGTATACTATAAAACTTCAATCTTCTTCTTTACTTCTGCCATATCATTCCCTGCTTAAGTGAAAGTTTTCCCAGCATTCGAAATGAATATTTCATCTCCATTTCACACCTGGCGCTCCATCGTAGACATAACGTGGAGATGACACACCGTGGTGGCACAGACGCGATCAGGGGAGGGATGGAGAGAGGGAGGAGTAAATATAGCATCAGAGTCTTGGCAGGAGCCGACGACAATCTAGGACCTAATCTGAGGCAGTTATCAGCATCTGTTGCCTGGCACCCAGTTCTGTGGGGGTTTTAGTTATTCATCTATTGCTCCATATCTGTCACTTTTTTTTTTTTGCAACTGATTCCCCGTACAGAGGATGCGTTCAAGAGTGTGGGAGGATGTAACCTCTCAATACCCCTCAGTGAGTCAGTCTGTCAGTAATACACACACGTCTACGTGCTCAGCTCACCTGATTGCATGTGTGTCGCTGTTAAACCGTTTAAGGCCAGGGAAATTGATTTGTTTTGCCACTGGCCATGTTAAATGTAAATTGCCCGAGTGCCTGACCTTGAAGCAGTCCTGATTAATCATTTGCATATCACCGGAGTGGTAAAGTGTCTTCAAGCATCAGACTGTGTCACCGTTACTGATGTACGTGTATTTGTTCTCTAATCATGTGGCAGGAGCTGGATGTGGAGTTTCATGCCAGGACTTTTTTGTTATTCATGTACTCACTGTAAATGTAGGCCAGTTGCTTACTTACAGCACCTTGATGTAAAGCATTGATTGGCTTCTAAAGCCGTGCCAAACTAGGCAAGTGTTCCCTGTTAAGTGTATTTTGACTTCAGTCACTGAAAGATGAACATGATCTCGGGAGGGATTAAAGGAGAAACACATAACCAATCTAATTTATGGTTGAGACAACAAAAAGTCTCTGAGCCTAGACAAACTTCAGCCCACTTAGGCACGAGCTGACAAAAATAGAGCCAACTACAAATCACCGGCTTACAAGAGAAGAGGGACAAATGGGGGTTTGGCGTGTAATGTGGGGATTTATCAGCACCATGGGCGACATTTGAACCAACTTTTTTGACAAAAGGCCCTTTCTCGCCACAAACAAACCCCATCAATTTGGAAGTCCACTGCAGTCTTTGTTATCTTGCGAGTCATAAACCAGGAGTGTGTTGATCAGCACGGGGCTCGTGGGAGTTTTATGACCCTGTCTGGGCTGAATACACCTCAGCTCATCTTCCTGAAGGTGAGTTGTTTTTTGTAAACTATGCAGGGGAGTTTGAGGGTTTTTGAGGCAGTGTGGGGGCCAACAAAGTTTGATTTGAAGTCGTTACAAGAAATGCCATGTTAAACTCGAAGTAGCTTTAAAACCTTGAAACGTGACTTCTTGACGATGCGGTCAAGAGGAATGAAAAGGTTCATCGCTTTCCCTCACGATAAACAGCTGAGCTTACACAAGTTTGCCGGACCCAATACTCGACCTGGACTCAGGAAGGCTTCGTGGCATTAAAAGAAGATCAGCTTGCTCTCTGCAGCTGGCAATGTAGCATGATCAATAACACCCATGCAGACAACTAATAAAGTCATGAAAGGCATAAACATAAAAGGGCGATGTGACAGTCTGAAGATATAATTACTCTCTCCTGCTCCCAAATGATACCCAAAGTACTGTCTAGAAACCGCTATTTGAATAAATAATGGCACAAAACGGAACATGCATATCTCTGTTGGAAGAGGCGGCCTGTTTATCCAGGCAGCCATCCAGGCTAAAAGCACCAGATAGCAAAATTATGAATGGTAATTTAATCTCATAATGGCTCCTACACTCCGAAAAGTCTAATTCCTTGTGTCTGCTCCTCTCTAACAAATATGCAGTGTGAATTTTAATGATGGGTATTGAGGACAATTGTTTTATTCCATTTTACAAAACTCTATTTGTGACCGATCTGGAAAATGATCTTCAACAGATTTGATGTAATAACTCAAAGGAGAGCACATGGATATGCACACTGTTATAAAACTGAATTAGATTATCTACTTCATAAGAAATATCCCGGCCGTAAGAACTCAAGAAAGGCCCTTTATCATTTCTTCTCCTGCTTTACAATGCACATTTAAACACTTATCTGCAGAGCAAGACTTTTTCAGAGAGACGGTTGATGAGAGGCAGCTGATAAGATTTAGTGACTTTTTTTTTTTAGAGATAAAATTTTATTAAACTTTTAAAAGTGAGAGTACCACCAGAGGCGACTTTATATAATAATAAAAAAAACTACAGCTGATATCTTATTAGTATATGCAGAATTTGTTGTTGATTTAAAGCTTAATAGGAATTCAGTCCATCTGCGACACTCAGCACTGACAGCTGTCTGCACAGAGAAACAAGATGAGCTTTTGTATTCCAGTCTATAGCCAGGCAAGAAATATTCATACTGATTTCAGAAAAACCCCTGGGCATATGTAGGATAACAATAAAATGATATACATATATATATGAATATTACGCAAAACTTTTCCACCGTGCAGTCTTTGCGCATGGCAACTAGAATGGTTAAAGTTACAGAAAGATCATCGCTACAGTTTATTAAAACGTGAACGTTAATTGCAGGTCTGTGCAGCCCAGTCTCACGGCAAGTTCAGAGTGAAATAGACCCTGCGATCCACTAAAGGTCAGCAGGGTGGCAGTTTGGCTCGCCAAAGCGGGAAAAGTCCAAGCTGTATGTAGGTGCAGTACCAGCAGGGGGCACCAATGGCGGGATCAATGGACAAATGCAAATTTAAAGAGAAAGACAGACTGCACTGGAGGTGGTTCATTCATAGGACTTTCTGCCAGGTGAGGAAGTAGTTATTTTAAGTGAAACCGTGATCTTTTCCTTAACCTAACCAAGTAGTTTTGGTGCCTTTCTTTTGAAAATGTAACCAGAAGTGAAGACTTGTCAAGTTGGGTTCAGCCAGATATTAGTCTGACCTGACAGACGTGGGGCATCCGGGCACGATGATTGATTGTTTTTATCCCATGCAGTGTGGCGGACAACAACCAGCAGCACATCTTGAGCACTTCATGACGTCCAGACATAAAGACAAGCTTGTCAGATTTTGTATTTCCTTCTCTTGCCCAGTATTTAACGATGTACACAGAACGCTCTCCCAGTCACAACTGTAAACATGCCAAAGCAAAAGAAAAATGCTGTTGGTGCTGCAAGGCTTTTCCGAACAAAAGACAGCCTGTATCATCAACACTATTTTGGACGTCATTGTTTTTTACATTCTTGCTTCCGGAAGTTGGTTAACGTCTCTTTCCCGATGCCGTAGGTCATAGGTGCATAGGTCATGGAAGATGGCAAGCACTGATTGGTTGTTAATGGTTGGCCTCCACAGGGGAAAAATCATGCAATGTAGGAATTTTTAAATGTAACCCTACAACACTGTTGTAGTTGAGCGATGATGTGTTCTTTGGCCTTGGAGGTAATGACAAGTTATTACTGTAAGAAGTAAGCAGTTGGCCAGACATGCTTAGAATTGCAGCTTACATTATAGCAGACAAAGATGCTTTATAATCCATTTCCTAGACTTCTTCCCTTGTGTTTTGGGTTTCAACAACACAACACTTATGAAATACTTTTTATACACTTTATACAAATTGGGTTTATTACAAGCTTCGCAGGCCTGCCGTTTATAGTTGCAGTTGTAAAGCTCTCATTGGGAAGACCCTGTTGTGGACCGGAGTTTCCTGACTGGTTAATTCCGGCGTTGGAACGGAATGAAGTGTGAAGCGTGGCATCGGCCTACATGGATGTGAATTCCAGATCTGTTCATGAATATCACTATGCAGTCAACAATGTGATCTATAATACAGTTAGTGCTGTAAGTATCGTCTCTGTCGGGTTCATCAAGTATACACTGACATGAAGTTAACAAGACAAACCAAAGGAGCTATGTCTGAAAAAGCGCTGTCAGTTTTATATTGTTAATCCATATCTGTTTTAATAACATGTTTCTTTAATGTGTATGTTTATCACACTGATCAACAAAAAAAAAGTACTTTCAGCAGTTTTTTTCCCCTGCTACTGATCAATAGTTAAAGGATAGATTGCCTTTTGAGCTGGTGGAAGTGTCCCACAGGACAAAGCATGGCAGGGTGTTATTCAGCTGGTGCAGTTCTGAAAGCCAGGCACTTTTCACTTTTATGTTGAAATGGTGGCACTATCGATTCAGAGACACAAACGACGAGAGCTTTCAAAGTGTCCCTCGATCACCCCCCTCGGCATCAAAGACCTGTTTGAGGGGATTTGCAGGTGTATCCTTGTGAGAAAACCAAAATCTGAGAAAATACTTGGAGACATCGCTGAATGATGTGAAGCAAGTTTTTATTTTTTATTTTCAAACTGTTTACATTAAGATGAACAGCAGGTTGCACACACAGTCTGAATAGAAGGCTGATTTTGTGAGACAGAACAATTACAGCATGTCCAGATGATGTAAGTTTGGTACTCTTAAGTCACTTTCATGACAAGATGAACGCAATCAAGCCGAGACGTATGGCTGGACTCGAGTAAACACCATTCGACTTTGCCTGTGAGTAACTTAATGCGCTCTCTGATGTGAAATCACAGGCTGTGACTGCTCATATAGTGCAGTGTTTACCTCCAGCTTTGTCATTATCGCTCCACAGACGGATTGATTGAAAGGCCCAATCAGACCAGTTGAAGTAGATTGTTGTTTGTATGTCTCTCTGGCATTGGGTTTTTCTCAGTGGAATGCCCTCTTTCAGTCCTGGAAATAGGCCACCATTTCTCACCAAGGCAAAGATCCTAAGAGTAAGCACCAAGTTCGGTCATTTTCATCAGTAAAATAGAGAACATTGGAAACTCTGGGGTGACGGACAAATTGTAGAGTGCAGCATTTGGAACAGCTACGAAGAGAAACTTGATGGAAAAGTGTTTTTTTCTACAGATTTGAACTGAGTTAATAGCTGAGGAGGGATGAGACTTGGCTTTGGAAAAGTCAGTTTCTTAACAGAAATGCCAAACGGATGTAGGTGTGTATAGATAAGGTATTTCCCACAGATAAGGTATTTCCCACAAATCACACACATAAAACGCCAGGATATTGGACACGGCCAAAAATGTATGAAAATCGGCACCAAAAAAATATAAAGTACTCAGTCATACTTCACTCTAATCTAATTGAGTTGGAAATTAGAGCCCCAGAATAAGGTTAGTGACAGAGCTTTTATAAATGAGGTTTAATAATAGCCGAAGAGAATTGGATGTAATGATATCATCAAGTCAGTTTTAGGATTACCTCGTCACATGGAAGGTAAAATACCCCAAGACATAATAAAGTGTATAGTTTGTTTTATGGGATATGACAGTCGAATTGATACGAGTTAGAAAATGTCATGATGCATTGTTTGTGAGCAACATGCGCTTGTACACTTTAAACAATAACTACACATAAATGTCATGTCAATGTGAACAGCAATCTTCTTCACCATTAATGCTGCGAGTCTATTACAGACCAACGTCTTTTAAAGGTGCTCCATTGAATAAATGACTCCCTTAATGTAAAAAGTAGCTAGCAAGCTAAATGCTGACTGGGACTGTGTCTGAAACTCCTCTGTCCTGGCCGATTCAAATAGTTTGACTTTTAGAGCCCATCAGGTTCAGAGCATGCATGTAGCTCTGAAGTTCAAATTAACGTTGTCCGTGAAAATATCACCTAAATGTCATCACAACATCACAGCTGACATCTCGTTGTGTGCGTATGGCTATTGACCCGTGGATGAATGGCCACAGTCTTCACAACCTGGACATACTGTACCAGTTTCTTTGATTTCTTTTTGATTTTTTTTTATGTTATGTGTCTCCATCTCCCTCACACACACACACACACACACACACTTCTCTTTTGAACCTCCAACATCCTAGATGTTTCAAAGACTTTTTTCTAATATGGTTCTTGTTTAAGCAGCTGTAACGGAACCCAACTCTTAACATCGATCCACAACCAACAATTATTAATCATCCTCAGTAATGTTTTGATTAATAGATTGTTTGGTCTATGACATGTCCAAAAGTAGTCAATCAAAAAGTTTCCGTAGCTTTGTCTTGTCAATAGTACAGAAATGAATAATACAAATTTTAAGAGGATGTAAAACCACAAAGAAAATCAGCACTTCATCGTGCGAGGAAAAATGTCTAAGCCACAGCGATTTGGCACGTCGTCTGTGGACCAGCTGGTTCGCCACTTTGGTCCGGACTCAACTGTCCAATAAACTGCCATGAAATTGGGTACTGATGTTCATGGGGCCCAGGGGACGCATCCTCATTACTTCCGTGATCCCCAGACTTTTTTTTATCGAGCGGCACCATGAGGTTGGATCTGTCTTTGTTTAAGTGTAATGTTCCAAACTATTAGATAGCCTTGATATTTGGTACACACATTCACGTTTCCCACAGGATCGATGGTGATCACTCTGTTGAGTCACTGACTTTCATCTAGAGCCAGCATTGGTTCAAAATTGTATTATATTTATTTTTCTTGAATGCGACCCAATAAAAACAAATAACTTTCCTATCAGCCTCAGTTGTAAAAAAGCTTAACTAAGACAGTGATCACGGTCAACATTATACCTGCTAAAAATGTGCATTTTAGCATCATCAATGTGAGCAGTTTAACATACTGATGTGAGCAGCCTCACAGAGTTCTTAGTGTGGCTATAGACTGTGGGTGTATTTTACGTGTCAGGAGACTCTGGCCAATGATCAGGTCATTTCAGAGAGGGAGGCGTTCCTATTGGCAGTTCTACAAATGAGGCTGCGTGTCTCTTCAGATGGTCAGAAGCTTATTCAATGGTGAAAATTCCTGCAACTTGCGATCAATTTCAAATATCGTGTATGCCCACAACAGCACATTACAAAACGTGGGTGTGAACACATCACGGCTTTCAGGCCCATTATTGTGTGTGTGTGTGTGTGTGTGTGTGTGTGTGTGTGTGTTGTGCTAGCCTCTCATCCAACTGTTAGAATGCATCGTAGCTGCCTCTGACGCCTCGAGCACTCCGTCCCGGGGTCGCAAACCGCTGGAAGGGGGTCTTTGAAATGACAAGTCGCCACAAGAGCTCCACACCATGGAGAGCGGGCCCTACCAGGAATGATATTTGATGTTGTCCGAACCTGTGGATCTGGTGGGAGGGGCTTAGCAGAGTGATACAATGCAGCAGAGAGAGGTGGAAGGTTTGCAAAGGTTTTGCCTACTGCAGCTTTAATCAACTTCATCGTTGTTTCCGCTCGACATCATTCATCAAAATAATATTATGGATTCGCTCAAACTTGTTTAGCCCACCTCTCTCCCAGGACAGTCGAGTGGCTGTCTTTACGTCTCCTGCTTTGATGTCACTGAAAAACTGGTTGCAGTAAATGATGCAAACCATTACGCACAAACTAGGTCAAGCCAGGGAGACCCAGTTGGGCTTTTATGTCCTCCTGCTGTCACATTTACACCCATCAGCACCGCATTGTGTGCATGTGTGTGCTGCTGTCGCTCATCAGCAAGAGCATACATGCAACTGTAAATAATGCAGAAAATAGAAAACACTTCCCCACGTGCTCCCATGTGACATCCAGTCCAAGCTGATACAGGATGACGTTTGTCTCATTTGAGCCCATTGAGGCTGATGAGTTTGTCAGCCAGGACTTCTATAATTGAAAATATTCATTACTGTATGTAATTTATTACTTTGTCATAAATCAGCCTTGGAGTCCTTGGACCATTCACTGCACTCATTAGAGTTTTAATTAAAACACTGAACTATGGTAATGTTGCTATTTTCTGAAGGTCAGTGACACATAATGAGTGATATAAGTTATCTTGTCTTTTTTTTCAATAGCATTAGCCACATTTTGCAAAGTACAATCAACACTGCGACTACAACTCCACTATGTCGGCATGACCCTAATGTTTGCATCGCCGCACATTTACGTCTTCAGACGGGCGGTGTGTACTGTAGTTGTGGAGAAGAAATTAAAAATTTTAAGTGTTACTCCGTCCTTCAAGTGATTTAGCCGAATCATTCGGTGTACCCCTGTGTGATATCCCAGCTCAATTACATATATTCATATTCAGCGAAGGACAAAATAATATTGTATATTTTCTGTGTGTGTACTTTAAAGGCGTGTATTAATCTAAAAGCACAAAGAACTGTGCTGCAGAGTAACATAAACAAACAACTTTCAGAGAGGATAATCTACATCCACATTAGATTGCACTGCTTTAATGTGTAATTGGTTAAATGCTCCATTGCGCTAACACACCTGCACTTTCCGCTCCCATTCGCTGTTGACAAATGAGTTTAAAAACTCTGCTGTAAAGCTTCCTATTTATCACTTCAGTGAGACTCATGGCAGTGTGTATGTGTATATATGCTAATTCCTCCATCAACCCCCACCTGATTTGAATGTGTTTTTGTGCGTGCTGTTGGCTGTTATGAATTTCACATAGGGTTTCGTGCGCTGTTTATTTGCTCCGCTGCTCAAAGCTTAAGGGTTCCCGGAGTCGAAATGATTTCTCTCTAAGTGGTGGGCTTCCGCGAGCAGCTGGTTAACGCAACAGCCAGCCTGATGATGTTGGTCAACGCTGCAGTCGATCCATATTTTGTCTTTCTGTGTTTTCTCTGCTATCTCCAGCCGGTTTGGATCAATAGGATTCACGCGTGTTGCACTGCAGTGCGATTTGTATTTTGGATAACGAAGCCCTGGCTAGGATCTTTTTTTGCAAGTGAGACATAAGATGACTGCTCGAAGACAATCAATGCCACTGCTTTCATCTGAACTCATTTATCCACACCCACACTGTCTCTTTGGGTCTAGACGCCATCAGGCTGATGGTCTGGCCTGCTTTTCCCTCTTTAAGATACACACTTGTGATTTTTCACTCTCACGTGGATTGAGACGGCACTGTCCTTCTATTTGTTCTATCCTTTGTTATTTTCTCATAGCCTCTCAGGCCCGCTGCTTCTGCAGCTGTTCGTGCTCTGTAATTGTTCAGAGGACACCTGTGGCCCATGTCCACCTCATTGCCTTTACTTCTGTTTCGTGACTGCCACATCTCTATCCATCTTCTGTGTCTTTTAATCTGTTGCAAAGGGATGCATCACATTCTATGACTTAGAAAAAATGCTGACATCCACCTTAATAATTCTGTACCATATCTATCATGAATTAGTGTGTTTTACTTGTGAATTGGTTCTGCTTGTAGGCTGTTTCTGATCAGAAAAAAGACGGACATCAAACCCACTATATTTACATCATTCCTGCTCATGATAAATATTCAACAGATGGGGCTTGGAAGAAAAGATTACAGGATACCAAACCATCTGCAATCACCATGGGTCATATGGTGAGAGCTGTTTTTATGTTTAAGTTATGCAGTGTGAGATGATGGAGGGCAAAACATGAGACTATAGGCTGTTTTTGGCTTTCATCTTGGCATGAAAAGAGATTCTGGAGATGTGAGAGGGATTACTGTGGTGGAGGAAAATAGGGGCTAGCTGTAGGGTTAAAATCAGCTTCACAACATTTAGGAAAGAAGATCCAAGGCTGTAGAAAAACAGAAATATTGTCTTTTTTGTTCAAGGTACATGGTTCATTTATCATTTCACAACACGTGGTGGTATAACGAAATGCTGATTACAGTCCCTTTATGCTGCTCACAAAACAAAGATGATTCAAACTGATGAATAAATAAATCACAAAAATGCATTCAATTCATTTTTCAAAACCTGGTGCCTCCATTACCCATTTCACAGGCCACAGTGTATCATTATTTATTAGAGTGAATGAATGATTTGATGAGTTATTTGTAAATGGCTGAGGAAATCAAACAGCATTGGTTCTGACCACCTGATGTCCTGAAGCCCAATATTCACTCTCCTCTTAGCTCCATTTTGGTCTTTACCAACTCCCGCTGAGGGAAAAATCTGCCTCTTTAACTGCTAAAAACTCAAAGATTTTCACTAGCTTTTCACTTTATTTGTCTCACCGCTTACAACTTTTGTCAAAAAACGGACGCAACCAAGACATTTAAATATACCGGGTTTAAAATGAGAGGAACGTCAATGTCCTTGGGTTCGGTTGCCTGGTACCACGACACAGATTCCCTGCAGACACTTCAAAACACCCATTTTACAGAATGAAATCCTGAGATTAATGGCAGAAATTACCAACTGGGAGCACAGCGGGGAAAAAGGCTTCATTATAGGGAGTCGGGTGTGTTGGCAGGTGGGACATATAAACCCGAAACAATCAGCTGAAAGATGCTAAAACGCTTATTACAGCTGAGGGAAGCTGCAGAGTCAAATGAAAATTCTCTGTTGCTTCATCAAATCAATTTAAGTTACGCCAACGTCCTAAGTCCTCTATAGGACCACCAGTCAAATCTGTTTTGAACCCGCTAAAGAGTTCATGGACTTTGCCCCAAAATAAGGTCTAAAACGCTTTTTGTAAACCACAGACCAACTTCTACGAGGCATGTGCAAGCTTTCTGACTCCAACTTCCTTTACGACTCAATCCAGAGCGCCCTGATGTGCCACCGTCAGCTCATTCAACCAGAGCGCTTGAACAAATGTCTTTTGATGTGCACATTTGAGAAGTCATCCTCCTCCGTGCTGATTCAAGGTCCTGCACCCTCGACTTCCTGCCACCAAATCAGTTGAAAGTGTCGCGAAAGCAACCTGATTGGCTAGAAATGTTTTTTCTTTCAGTTGTTATGAAGCAGACATGGCTTTTGTGTGTCAAATAACTGCTGTCTTTAATATTTATCGGCCTGAAAGTGGTTTGTGTCTGGTGTTATTACCTCTCTGGTTATGCCTTTCATGTCACACAAAGCAATGTTATCATGTAAAAATATCTATATTCTGAAAGTATGCAATGCAATCATATACTTGTTATGATGTGACCGTGTCGGCCGCTCATGAAAGAGTCCAGTTCACAAATACATGGTACTAGTGAATGCAGTATATAATCAACGCCTCAACGTCCATTCGCTTGAAGTTTATTCCTACTTTGAAGGTTTAGTGAAGGTAAAAGTGGGTGAAAGTTGAGAGCACAGTTATTCTCATTTCAAGGCAATTTCTAATTCCATCGTATTTCTTCATTTTAAACAGCCATGGAAGCCACAAAGGATGAATAGGAGGCTGAACATAGAAATAACCCTGAATAGCAGTTTCTGACATTCCGTAATTATGATCAAACATCGAAACCAAAGATCTCATTGTAGAGATCTAATCTAATTCATGTGCCCCGATAAAGATGAGAAACGGCTCGCATAAATGGCAGCAGATGAAGCTCGCGTCGGAATCTGTATGGAGTTGGTAACTGTTTAGGTTTAGGGGGCTATAATTCATTAAATATGGCTTTCATCCAATCAGCGAGCAGTGGCTGCAGGTGCAGGACAGCCAGATGAAAAATACCTTAAAATCTCAGCCATTGCTTTATTGCTGATCAACAGAAATTGGAAGATGAATTATTACGGGAATTATACCAATTTCTGTGTAAGGCTTAAATACATTATAAACACTGATTAATTATACCTGCATTTCTGAATGCCACTTGTGAATTATTGTGTTGTCTTCTGACCTGTAGAAACTGGAGCTTTATAAGCCTCGACAATTTGATTTACTGGAAAAGCTTTTCACACAGGAATATGCTGCAAATGAGCACAATGTTTTCTTGTAACTCACATTTGAGGACATGTAGTTTAAAGGCGACATTTTATGATCACTTTCAGGCCTATCATTTTTAGTTTGGGTTACTACTACAATAGGTTCACATGCTTTGGTGCTTAAAAAAAACACCAATCTTCTCATACTGTACGGGGTTGCAGAACTGTATTCCCCCTCTGTCTGAAACACTCTGTTTTAGCTCCTGTCTCTTCCCGAATATCCAGTCTCCTCTGATTGGTCAGCTCACACATGCCTGACCACCGCTTACGACAACAAAGCAGCTGTGCTAAGTCAATTCTTAAGTGCCAAGCTAAAGGGAATTATGGGAATGTGTGACTCAGTGACGTAGTGTGATGTCACAAAGTCACAGCTTTAAAGGCGGGACTACTGATGAGGCGTTTCAGGAGCAGTGCTTTCTGTGGGAGAGAGGAGCTTCTGTTGGTGTGGACTGACTGTTTAAACTTTCAAGATCTTTTACATGCACAAAGAACATATTTAAAAATAGAAGGAAAGGGAAAAAAACAATAAAGCATAAAAGGGCTCCTCTAACAAACTGCACGAAACAAAGCTGAATTACATCAAAAGACACTGCATTTGCAAAATGGCTGACTTGATTATTTGGTTGCAAGGTTATTAGCATATCGGTTTCCCTCTTTGGGAAGAATTTCATTCTGTCTCTTGACTTTTTTTTTTTTTTTTTTTTGCATTTATACTCCGAAGATATCCTTCTTCTTTGAAGCCTCTACTGTCACCATCACACGCAAAGTACAGTGAAAAATTGCGCATAAGTGTTCTTCTGCAAAGTTCATCTGCCACCCCAGAGGTTTGAACGTGTCACGGAAGACAGTGGGAATGGTGAAAATGATCCACGGCACAGACAGCGTTATAGCCGCGCTTGGCAGATTTAGGTGACGTGTTAAAAAGAAAATCAGAAGTAGAAGAATGAATCTCCCGGAGACGATGATGGCGATGTCAGGAAATTCAGACTTTACTGATTTATCTATTTCTTGTTTTTAACTGTATGAGCTAACATTTCTCTCAAACGTGTGTACGCAGGGAAGACAGCGATGTGTGCGTCTGATTTATTCTTTAAAATACAAGGTGTCGGGGTGAATCTACGTATCAAGTGTGTTCAGTGCCCACTGACAAAGAAGAGGTTACAGTTATAAAGAAAATACATCGCTTTAAAGGAGAAGAGAGCAAAGAAAACACCTACAAATATATATTTTTTGGACTCATTCTTGGACCCCACAGCGGTTTGAGATCACAGATGAGACAAAAGCGAGAGAAAACCCTGCAACTTAAAAAATGCTCAGACTCAATTCATGAATATTTCACACCATGTGCCAGAACTTCATCTGAAGGTCTGAATGTACTGGAGTCCATCAATAGCCTATCTGTCTTGCCGCTCGGGCCACACACACACACACCCTCGTTCCTTTCTCTCCTTCGCTTTGCCTCCCTCTCTCCTCCGACGGCCACACACAAGGCCGTCCATTCAAAGGCCCTCCTCATCTGGCCGCAGTGGTGCCCCCGAGGAGCCTGTATGTACAGACCCTGCTGCCTGGGATTGAAGTGGGAGTCGGGAGGGAGGGCCACTGGGGTTCGTCGCTTCTTCCTCTCTGATGACGAAGCTCTATAGGGCTTCCTTTGACACCCACTCTCTGCTTTGCTCCGAGTGTGATGATGAAGGCTTGTTTGAGAAAAATGATTGCAGAGGGAATTTTTAGCACTGGTATGATACTTAACACTTTTATAAGAGCCTTTGTGGTTAGTTGTTCATACAGAAAAAAAAAAAAAAAAAAGTTTTGAAAGCATCTCTGAGTAATTGCAATGCTACATCATAGCCGGACCTGTTTGTTTGTCCAGCTGTGGGGCTGTGCAATATGACGATATATATCATCATTTATTTCATGCGTTGCAAGTCACACTCTTTGCGGCACTGTTTTTCATAATTTAATGATGCCTCGCGCTCTTTCACACAGCGCTGACAGCGGGACATTTGCATGAAGGCGACACAAACAAACACGGAGGAGAGTGGATGTGACGGAGAGCGGGGCGATTCTGAACAGGAGAAGAACCCCGACCAGCCGAGACAAAACATAAACTGCTGTAGATTAAACTTTAAAGAACTTTCTGCTTGCTGCTACAGATCGATCAGTTGTAATGTTAAAGAGTTGTATATGTTGCCGACAGTTAACGTCCTGCAAACCACTGACACGTTCATATTTGTGTGTGTCACTGGCAACGTGCAATATTAACATTCCTACAAGATGTGTCATATTATGTTCACAGTGCATATTTATTACCTGACATGATCGGAGGTGGAGCTGAGGTGAGAAGGCAGACTGGAAACCTCGGGACGTCTCTAAGTGTGAAAACCTGATTTATTTTTCCTAACCAAGTGTTTTTTGTGCCTAAACCTCATCACCTCACCACATAAACATTTAAAAATGGACCTAAAGAAATGTTTTGACATATCCGCGGTTTGCAGAAACAGTAGGCTGGCACATTTTTGTGTTGCATTTTCTACTTGAAAAATAATTAAATATATAGTGAGTATATCACTTTAAATGTAATGGCAAATTGGCTTTTCCCAGTAGTCGTTTTATATGACCTATTTACTCTTTGAATTTATGTAGAAAATGTTGTGTGGGTATGTAATTCATTAATTTCAAGAAAGTACATTGAAACTGATCAATCGAAATCATGTCCACCTGAGTTTTGTTCGTGACTTCCATGATGAACGGTGTCGTGCTATTTTCAAAAACATACTCAGCTATTACCGATCTTTCATAAAGGCCTACTGTCAATTAAATATGGTGATCCCAAATGGAGTCTTATAGTCTTAACCTTGTCTTTATGAAACCCCCGTGTTGTATTCACACGAATTACTGATAGCCTTGCGCCGACATTGATGTGTCTATAACCAGCCTTCTCCTTCTTCAATCTGGTTTTAAGACCATAATCATTTCTGTTGTATTCTTGTCGCTTATCCCTGAATCAATGTGCTAAATCAAATTACTGCATATCAATCCTCGGGCCACACGGTAACACAATGGCCTGAATGTAAGAGCATATTTTCCTCTGGATATTATATTTTAAATGTGAAGGTTGTATGAAATAATGAAGACATTTAGGTTTCCACCGTAGCGGTACTAACGTTGTATTTGCATGGAATGTGCATCGACCCCCGCATTGCAGAGCGAGCCTGTTACATTAAGCAAGTGTTGTGTTGGACTGAATCCAAGCTCCATCCACAGCGAAACAGTTGAACAGGTCGACAGCTTAAAGCACCTAATCATCTCTGACCGACACACCATCGCTGTCCATTCACAGCTCCAGCGAGGACTCTGTGTTGTGAGGGAGGTCTTAACACTGTTTTTTTCCCCCTGTTGTTTCTCTACAAAAGCATAATCCTGTGGTACCGCTCACCCTGCTTCTTCGTCATGGTGACGGTCATTATCCTCCCTACAGCTCACCTCTCAGACCTCCACGTCGGAGTCATCGCATGCAGAGCTCTAATCAAAGGAAATGACACTGATCACCCACTCAATCCTCACTTTACATTACCCCCGACGGGCCTCAGGTACATGAGTCTAAACTGGAGTGGCCACTTTTTCCCTTCTGCCAATAAAACCTTAAAATTCTGCATAAACACTAGTTTTGTGTGTATGCAAAGTATGTGACGTGTGTGTAGCATATGTGGAGATGTACACGTAGGAATGGGCATGAATATATGACCACAAGGCTCGCCGTGGTAGTCGTTGTTACCGGCGTTACACAGTGTTCAGGAACACAAAGATTACATTCCAGAAACCTGTGTTCCACCGTCGTTTTGCTTTTTTAAATAGAAATAAAACAGATTTAGTTCATTTTAGTTCATCAGTGCCCACATTCATCAACTCTATTTTGACAGGGAGCCTTGACACGAATGCTGAAATTACAACTGGTTTGTATCATTAGCACGACATTACAACTCGTCTGTGGATGTCAGCCACAGGTGTCGGGGTCACGATGTAAATTATTGAGGGCGTATCTTGTTTCCAGTACTTACTGTAGTGGGACAACCGACACCACAATTACAACTGCTTCACACTGCAGGAGCAGAATTGCAGCACGGAGTAACAAGAGTCAAATAGTAAAGGCACCTTAAGACAGAGTAATCACAGCCTGGCATGAGGTTGCTCGACAAATGGAAATGGTTGAACGGACTTAAATCTACTGTAAGGGCAATTAAATGGAGCCCCAGCTTTGCCAAAGAGCTGTGGGTCTGCAGGCAGACATGAAAGTAAGTCGTTTGTTGTTCAAAGCTTTACTGTGAAGGTGCTAGCTGTCGCTAATTTGCTGGTGGAGTTACAGGCAAGACTGTGAAGTTCGAGACTGTGTTTCAACAATTTTGTTGGGACGTTTTCCCACTACGCATGTGGCGACATAACCAGACCTGGGGACATCTCCAGCTGTGTTTGCGGTGACCAAAATGGGTACTTGAAGCCAAAGAAAACATGATCTTCTTCATCACAGAGTTTTCACAACATACGTTAGATAGTTGAACATAAAGAAATGTAAAGTTTCAACATATCCACAGCTTGCAGAAACATTTAGTCTGCCATCTGGGTTACTTAACCTTAAAAAACAGTCCCTTTTTTAAGGTGAAAAGGGGAAGTTGTCTTTAAACCAATGTCCTCTTTTACTCTGGACATCACGGTATTCTAGTCTAGAAAAAAATTGACATGTTGCACAGAGTGGGAGGAATGGGGGGTTCAAAGGGGGCCCAGCAGCTCGTTTTTGCCCCAGGGCCCCTCAAGAAGCTTAACGCGGTCGTGTTAAAACCAATCTAGAAAGTGTTTATTCTGGCATTTGGGTCGCTTAACCTTTAAAAACAGTCAGTTATTTAGGGAGGGAGGGAGGAAGAGGGAGGAATGGGGGCTTAGTAGGGGACCCAGCAGCTCGTTTTTGCCCCAGGGCCCCTCAAGACGCTTAATAGGATCATGTTAAAACCATATTGTGTTTTATTAGCATACAAGTTAGGACAGTCATCCTTCTGGTACTTAACTCATTATAATATCCAAATAGTCATTGAAGTGGACTTCATTGTATTAGTATTTGTCTCCCTTCCATTACCGTACAGTGGTATTCAGCTTTTTGGCTGTAGTAAGCAATACAGCACCACAGTACTGACTGTAGCCACAGTGTCAGGGTGGGTCTGTCACATATGATGGTAAAGCGAGGCAGAGGGAAGGAGGGCTGATGACAGAGCTGGCACGGTGAGAGAGACACGCATTGTACTTTGCGCTGGAGAAAAGGAGGCGCGCTGCTCCTCTCCATCACATTCCACTTTCCAAACACCGACGAGGGGAAAGAAAAGAAAGCCAGGATGTAAAAAAAAAACAGTCAAGAAGACGTCCACAACAGACCAGCTTCTTCTTCTTCTTTCTTCTTCATCTTCTTGAGTCTCTGTGTGGTTCCACAGACGAGCTCCATTCCGCTCCACCGGCCGCGTGCTGTGCGCTCTGCTCGGTGCGGGAGTCCGTCGACCGACCACCGGCGAGGAGGAGGAGGAGGAGGAGGAGGAGGAGAGGTGCCGCTCGCTGCTTCCTCCAGCTGGATGGATCCGAGCCCTGCTTGTCTCACTTGTGTCTGAGGACTCCGTCTCTGCAGAAAAGTCCTCTTCTGTTGTGGAAGAGTTGGGATTGTGTCCCCTCCTCCACTTTTATCGGTGAGTGTTTGTTTTTTCTTTTTTCTTTTACTACATGATGTTTTTCTGTCTGATAGGATATGGGCATGTGTCAGGTGAACAAATGCATTTCGTGTTAGTCAGCAACATGCATGGAAGAAAAAAAAATCATTGTCAGTGTACAAAATGTGTGTTGAATCACCTTTAGAATAAAATATGTGTGGGAAAAAAATGCAGATTACTTCTTTAAATTAACTGACCAGGTGATAAAGGTAATTTCTGAAACAATTCCATGTCGTTAATGTTTTCAATTTCAAATGAAACCACCGTTAAATTGTGTAGTAAAGCATGTAATGCGGTGAATCTGGAGCAGCTGCCTCCTTATTCCGATTCAACAGGTTTGTTTCAGTGCTGACAGTCAGCGCTTAATGAAGCTGCCCAGGACAGATTGCTCTGTAGTTCTCGTTGTGCTCTGACTAATGCTGCTGCTGCTGTTAGTTCAACCAGCTAACTGCCTGTTGTGTTCACTGTGCATTTGATCCTCAGTAAATGTGGGTTTATGTACCGAAAACTGATGTGGTTTGGTTCACAAGTGCAGCTCAACGTCAGCCAGCGTGTGCGGAGTGTTGCAGACTTTAGGTGTCATTAGAAATCAGGGATGATACTATGAACTTTACTCTGAGGTTTGTAGGATATTAGAATGTGTGTTGGTTTCCCAGCAGTTGTGTGTCAGTTTGATATAAATCAGCTTTTTTCCTCAAAACTGGATGGTCTTTTAGAACAGATCCTGCTGTGAAGCGTGACTGGAAATTAAATAGAGACAAAAACTCATTTGAGACTCAAAATGTCACAAGCTTCATGCTGCTTTGATACCAGCGCTGATATTTTGGTTGATCATTTGGTTTGCTGTCCTTTTCAGCTGTGTTCCCTCTGTTTTACCCCTCAGATGTCATTTGCCTTAAGCCGACTCTGAAGGCGAGGAGGACTGATTTAAAGACTGCATCTTCACGATGGCTTCAGGAGTAGCAGCGTGGCTCCCTTTTGCCCGGGCAGCAGCCATCGGCTGGATGCCTGTCGCCAACTGCCCCATGCCCATTGCACCAAGAGACAACAGCAAGAGACAGGACGAGCTGATCATCCTCAATGTCAGCGGCCGTCGTTTTCAGACCTGGAGGACCACTCTGGACCGCTACCCTGACACCCTGCTGGGCAGCTCTGAAAAAGACTTCTTTTACAACGAGGAAAGCAAGGAGTACTTCTTTGACCGGGACCCTGACGCCTTCAGGAGCATCCTCAACTTCTACCGGACAGGGAAGCTCCACTACCCCCGCCACGAGTGCATCTCGGCCTACGATGAGGAGTTGACCTTCTTCGGCATCATCCCTGAGATCATCGGTGACTGCTGCTACGAAGAGTACAAGGACAGAAAGAGGGAGAATTTAGAGCGGCTGCAGGATGACCAGGAGGAGAACAAGGACCAGAAGATGCCCAACATGAACTTCAGGGAGACCATGTGGCGGGCCTTCGAGAACCCCCACACCTCCACCATGGCCCTGGTCTTCTACTATGTCACAGGTTTCTTCATCGCCATCTCAGTCATCACCAATGTGGTGGAGACGGTGCCCTGCGGATCCACCACCAACCAGAAAGACATGCCATGCGGCGAACGCTACACGGTGGCGTTCTTCTGCATGGACACCGCCTGCGTCATGATATTCACAGTGGAGTACCTGTTGCGCCTGTTCGCCGCGCCCAGCCGCTACCGCTTCATGCGCTCAGTGATGAGCATCATCGACGTGGTGGCCATCTTGCCGTACTACATCGGCCTGGTGATGACCAACAACGAGGACGTGAGCGGCGCCTTCGTGACGCTGCGCGTGTTTCGAGTGTTTCGAATCTTCAAGTTCTCCCGCCACTCGCAGGGCCTGCGGATCCTGGGTTATACACTCAAGAGCTGCGCTTCAGAGCTGGGCTTCCTCCTGTTCTCGCTCACCATGGCCATCATCATCTTCGCCACGGTCATGTTCTACGCCGAGAAGGGCTCCAGCTCCAGCAAGTTCACCAGCATCCCAGCTTCCTTCTGGTACACTATTGTCACCATGACAACGCTGGGGTAAGTTGTAGACGTGCACACCCACGTACACAGACACACAGGTAAATTCATTCACACACATGTGTGAGCATCCTTTACGTTGTTTCCTGCCACACTGTATTTAAAGTAAAACAGTTGTTGATGATGTTAATGAATGCACGAGATGTTTTTTTTTTTTTTTTTGTGGATCTTTTTAATAAATTGAATAATTTATGAAAAGCACTCTGAATTTCAAATGAGCATTAAAACCGCCTGCCCCCATTCTTCAGTACGCTGAGGCTTATGTGAGGCTGCCAGTGTGAGTAAGGGCGGGTAGCGTAGCATTTATCTACCAGCACAAACACGCTCGTGGCATTTTGTTCGCCTCACTTAGGGCACCGCAGATAAAGAGACAGTGGGTTGAAAACATGCATCTACTGTATTGAAAAGATGCCCCGATGCTACACAGGTTGGACTCGACTGATGCTCTCGCTTTAGAAAATAAGCAATTTCCATTTTCCAATTTTAGCCTTTTCAGAAAATGATGCACAACCTGCAGCCTGACCCAACGCGTAGTGCAGGACCGAACCACTATGATTAAAATGATACCGATGTTGGAAATGGTTATGATTAATCAGCCTAGTCAAAACTGTCCAATAAAATAATACATCTTGATCATTTTTCCACCTCTGCAACCTTGTGATATTTCAGATGTCACGACTCCCTACCACCTTTTTTTTAAGGAGCGGTGTTTCAGTCTGATTTCGTTTGGCCGAGGAAAAAAAGATTCCCTGCACACACTTTTATGCATTTTCTTCTCTCCCATATTGAACCACACCAGAAGCAGCGTATTGATGGCCAAAGCGCTCAGTATACAAACGCCTTGTGAGGAATTAATTTAACAGCATTACAAAGTCAGATCTCTCTGCTGCGTGCCTGGAGGCAAGGTGTCCCGTGAGAGATCCTCTGTCACCTTTATTATGATTCCGCTCTGCTCTTAATCTTCCACGCGAGCTCGCCGAGATTCAGGGCCGTGAATGGCAGGGTGAACTTGAAAAGTGTTCCCGGAGTTTTGGCTGAGTGAAGTGCTCTATTATGAAGGAACAGTGGAAGAATAGTTATGAGTTCCTGAAAATGTGTTTTTGTGCCCTGCTCACTTTGTAGATAATGCTGCATATGCAAATGTGTTTTCATTAATTCAAATGAGTAACAGAGATCTATTTCTGAGGATAAATGACTGTCAATGTGGTTAAACAGGAGACGCATTAAAGGATGGGTTCGCAATTCTTGTCCGACCCAAATGCTCATATGCACATTAAAGGCACTACTGGTGATTATAATTACATGATTTCAATATAAGCAGAGTGAAATCCACAGTTCAGCTGAAATTAGAGGCTTCAGCAATCTAAGTTAGATATATTAAGTTGATATCCTCTAAAGTTAGAGTATAGAACTGTAACTAACAATTGTTTACCTTTTTTTGAGGGAATCTGTTAACCGGTTTCTTGATTAAATACGAGGTACAAAGTAATTTATTTGTCATCACACAACACAGGGTCACATTACAAAATGAAAGCTTGTAATCAGGGAAATACTGTCCGTCAACTTTGACTGTGTGCGAGCACCAAGCATCGATGTTATACACACAGAGTCCACCTTGCCTCGTCGCTCTGTAGTCGCGCTCTCTGTCGGCCTGGACCAACGTCCGCCTGGCAAGTGCAACAGCTCGACGCGAGATTGCTGTGGTGGAGACAGGTCTCTGATTTTGCGCTCTTTGTGTCCCAGCCCAGCAGCCTTAAACCGAGCTGGATTGGCACGGCTCTTCTTACGACTCCCTTCCTCCCTGGGGCGGTCCAGCTGCTCAGGTTGGATGGTCAAAAAAGTCTGCTCTTGGTCCAAAGCCATTTCTGCCATAAGCAGTACGTGTTTCCGCAACAAAACCGTTAAAAATCCTGTTTAAAAAAACAGAAATGTAGCATAACCATGATTTTTTTTTATGTTTGATTGATTAGAGTTTAAGACTTACAGTGAAAAATGCTAATCACGATTTCCCAGGGATGAAGGCGATGTCTTCACATTGCAGATTATAATTGTTTCAAACAGAATAAAGCACTAAATATGAGGTTGTTCAATCCACCTGAACTTGATATAAACTAAACTAAGCTTGATTTTCACAGTGAAGTCTCCTCACTGCCACGATGATCAAAACATGGTAAATGGACCTGCATTTATATAGTGCTTTTTTTTCCTGTCTTCTGACCAGTGTACAGTACTGGAATATTAAACCATCTTGAAAAATATTGATATTCGATACCAAGTTCATTATCATAAAGAAAAGATTGACCCCGCTGACATTCGACCTTTCACATACTCACATTCCGATCTGCTCATGGGGAGCAATTTGAGGTTCAGTATCTTCCTCAAGGATGCTCAGACATGCAGCCGGGGGATCTGTGGATCGAACCACCCATCTTCTAATTAGTGGATAACACGCTCTACCTGCTGAGCCACAGGACTTTAAGACATACTTGAAAATGGGAAGCTATACTTTATTGATTTATGAGGACATATATTGCCCAAAAAACCGTTAAAGCCCCAGTTGGTAAGATAGTGCTTGTCAAACACTGACACTTTGGGACTGTAGGTCGGGTCGACCTCCATCTGAAAGCGTCAGTATTTGATGAGTTGGGGAAAACTAAAGTGTCGGTAAGATAGTTGATTTTTGAGTCTTATTCCCAATCGTCAGATATTACCGGGAAGGTTAAAATAAATTTTACAGATATACCTCTCAGAATCAGACTGAGAGCTTTAAAACCTGCTCATATCATGTCAGAAGTTCTCTGCAGTGTTTATTACTGCGACTGATCTGCTCAAGGACCAATACTACTTGACAGGGGAAGTGTTGGCTGTACATTTGACCCCTTAGAAAGTTACCTGATGGTGCGACCTTGTGGCTTATTTATAAGCAGAGTATGTTCAGTTTCCCAGTTGAGGAGTGCTGATCTTGCTGGCAGACGTGAAAACCTTCTATCCTTTGACGTTAACCGTAGTTATTTCACAATCATGAACTGTGGGAACACATCTACCTCAGATTATGGTCAATGTGTCAAGGTTTTGTCTGTTGACAAAAATGGAAACCAAATGAAAAGTCAAGCAGATATTAGTCTCTCTACCCGATGAGGGGTGAAAAGGCTGCCTGACTTTACCTGTGCCACAGTATTTCTGTATGTATGTATGTGTGTTTGTATGTGTATGTGTGTGTGTGTGTGTGTGTGTGTGTGTGTGTGTGTGTATTAGTATTATACGAGGGCCTTTTTTACCGTGCGTTGAAAAGGCCAAGGTGCAAGCATTATGTAAATTGTGAACCCTGAACAAAGAGCTTGAGTGTGGAGCCATTATGTCCGACACACAATAGGAAGCGGCACCGAGAGTCTATCTACAGCTCTGACAATAGTGAGCCTCATCCCTAACCAAGGACAGTCCTCTGCAATCACGGAAAATGATCATGTGGTGCATGTTCAAGGCTCATGTCGTGTGAATGTTTTAATGTGCTGCCAAAAAATTGCATGTATTTCGGCCCAGATAGTTAAAATCCAAAACCAAATCTAAGAGAATACATAGTGTAGGTTCAGGCTTTTTACAAAAATCGGCTCGGTTCCTGCTTTTTCAAACCAGATTCAACTTAATTTTTCCCAGAGTATAAAGACGATGAACAAAGAAAAGCCAGATTTTTTCCACGAAATGAATTCATTTTAGGATTTGAGCAACACAGAACATTCAATAAGGATATTGTTACATCAACAGTGTTCGAAATAAGAAAGTGTTGTTTTTTTATTACCTGCTTGTAGACTTTGTTTCCGAATATGATTTGCACTGTATTCCGCTGTTTGTAGCACAGTGCGCCGTAACCTTCTTTGATGAAAACAACCAAAACATGGTCTCGTCCCCCCGCAAACTTAGATTGAATTTTTTTTTTTAAAAAGACTAAAAAAACAAACAGGTATAGTACAGTCTTTGTTCTGCAGAACTCACAACCCACACAAACAAAACAAAGCAAGTAGGTGAGAATAAAATATGTTCAGATACCGTTGCTAGTACAGTATGTGCACCCCCGACCTCCTACAGGTTCTATAATGTGCAGTAAGAGGGGCTAATCTGTGCGTAATTAGAGCTGGAAGTGAACAGCCAGCCGGCAGCCTTTCACAAGGCTCAGTGTTCCCTCCTGCCCGTCGCCTGTCGATCGCTTCACCTGCTGAACGGACATATGCTCAGGTGATGAGGTCACCGATAACCCATCTGTCAATGCACATAAAAAGCCACGGGGGACGAACGTCAAAACTACAGTAGATGGAGTGAGGGTGAGGCAAATAACAAAGACTTTTGCTTTTTCTACACTCTTGAGCTTTTCCGGTCATTTTCTCAAAGCGATCCCTTTGACAAATCTATACTGGCAATTTATTTGCAGGCAATTGATTGTGTGTGTGTGTGTGTGTGTGTGTGTGTGTGTGTGTGTGTGTACGTGTGTGTGTGTTAGCTGTTATATAAAACTAATGTGCCAATGTTCTTTTCCAAATCAGTTTCGGTTTTTATTGCCAAATTGCAACAAGCTGCAAAATTTCAGATGGTGCATTAATGTACACACAATACTGGAATAACTACCATAAACTGTAGTTGTTCAATTCATTTTCAGCAAATCCAAAGTATGTCATGGTGTACGCAGCCGCACGTTGACGTCACAGTATGTGGATTAGCGCAGGTAATAGGGAAACAAAGTTCACAAGCAGGAGTTCCAGCTGGACATTTGTACATGTGCTGAGGAACTACTAACCAGGACACTTCTGCGTCCTTTAAATCAGCTGTTTGGGAATAATTCACGTGTCAACTACAACTGCAACAGAGAGAGAGAGTTTTGTGTCAGATGGTGTGACGCCGATGCTCCACAGTTTGGCAAAACAAAAATCGCTGGCTGCTTTAAATGTTTAAACATTTCCAAGGTGGAACAATTTGAAAGACTCCTTGTAATGCTTTTATTATTATTTTTATTATTAATTACTATTAATCTTGTATTTTCTAGGGATGTACTAATATGTGTTTCAGGCAGAATGTAAGTCATCAAGGATGATTGAAATCAATTTACATTTGCAGTAAAAATAAAAACAAATTGGTGTCAAAATTTAGAATAAACACTGTACTTAAGTACAATTTTGAGGTACTTGACTTTGGTAATCAGATAGTGTTGTGGGCAGGACACTGACTGAGACCACAGAGTTGTGAGTACAGACAGAGAAAGGAAGCTGCATCCGAGCCAAAGTAGCACATTTTAAAATGTATTTTTATTTTATCAGCAATCGGACACAAAAAAACAACAGGTACTGATAATTGGAAAAAGGCTGAATATTGGCCTCGACAATCGGCCAGACAGATCCAAATTAATTGCATAAGAAAAGGTTTTCTTCTATTGAGACTTCATCTCCTCAGCTTAGTTAAACAAACCATCCCCACCGAATGAGTGTGTGGTCCATGATTTATGTCAGAATGTTGCCTCCGGCAGAAATGCACAGATTCACAAACAAAAAGACACACACATTAACTCTGGGTGAACACATTTGCAAAGCCTGAGAATGGAGAATTTGAATGTTTCTAAAATTTAAAAGTGTAAACAGAAGAGAAGAGAACATTGTGCAAAAGTTCTGTCACTGACAGCTGACTGTCAAGCCTGTCAACGTTTTGATTAGATGAATATATATTCCCAAAGAGCACATATATATTCATATGGTGATTCATTTGCACTGAACCACATGCGCGCGCACACACACACACACACACACACACACAGTTATTGCCTTTGATCTTGTCTCGCCTTTATGACCTGCCTCGATGCGTCCTCTCCGTGTCTGCGTGAGCCCAGACAGCGCAGCGCAGCAGTTCTTGGTAATGGGCTGGAGCTGAGTGAGAAGAGGGGGAAAAGGGACTGACTGGCTGTATAATCAGCCTCTTTCACTGTCCAGGAACAGGGGTGTTAAATCAACCTCAGGTGGCTGGTAAAAGGATCTGGATTGAATCTCAGCGAGGTCCGCTCCCTGCGGCGCTCGTCGCTGCTGGAGCCGGGCCGGATACACGGTCATTGGCATCACTGGGACACAATCCAAAAGATTGATGAGGAAGGAGAAAGCCCTCTCTCTCTCTCTCTCTCTCTCTCTCTTCCCCCTCCTCTCTTTCCCTCCCTAACTTATCTTTCTCTCCCTCTTCCTCCCCTCATCCCCCCATGAGTCTCCCAGGGGAACAGCTATTTTGAGAGCACAGGCTCTGTGTGTGAAAGGGAGTTATCTGTTTCAACCATAATCTGATACACGATACAGGCACAATGGATGAGAGCGGCCGTTTCTACCTGCGTGACAGGTGCGCTGGAAGCAAAGGTTCCGCTGGCACGCCTCCGACTCCCCCAAGTCTCCCACGCCTCTGAAAAACATTATTAACCCAATAATGAGAGAAATATTAATGAGGTGTGCATTGGAATCTGACTCTGGTGTTATAATTAGAGTGATTCTCCCAGTTGTGGAGTCCTGGTCCTGGACGGAGGCTTGTTCCGTAGCAGAAAGTGAGAGAAAATGTTGTTATGCATGTAGGTCATGTTCCCATCTCTGCCTTAATCAGTGGCTATATATAATCTGCTTCTTTCTTCAGAGAGACTTTTAGCTCGCTCCCCTCTGCGTTCTCTGCTCAACGTCTCTATTAGACGATGTGGACGGGGGCCTAGGGGCCAGAGGCAGGAAGAGAGAGGTCAGATGAGTCGTGGCTTCGAGTTCGCGTGAACCCTGAAGGGCTGGCCAGAAGGAGAAATAAGTGTCAGAGAAAGGCCGAACAAAACTTACTTTTTCTGACTGTTGCTTAAGTTTTGTTACAGTGTCCACATTAATAAACCACACTGTCACACACACACACACACACACACACACACGTGAGGCAACCAATGATCATTTTCATCATCGATTAATGTACCGATGAATTTTTCAGTGAATCCGTTCTGCTCAAATTATACTCACCATGTCTGAATAGTCACAACGGTCCGCGTGGTGTTCAGTCTGACATGTGCCCTTTGTCCGCCCGGGTCCTACGGTGAATGGGTTATGCAGGCAGTGTTGTATAATCAAGAGGCCAAAACAGCATCAGTCATTTTGGCAAATGCCCAGGATTTGCCTATGATTTAGGTTCAAGTGTTTACGAGCAACCTTTGCAATAATGAGTCTGAACAAAAATTGTTCAGACTCATGTAAAGTTTCTCACCCTGAGTCGAAAAGTCAATGTTTTGTGCCTGAGTGTTGTTCAACGGGGATGAATCAGGAAGTAGTGTAGTGTTGTTGTCATCTTTGGCGAGTTTTTGGAGAGACTTTACAAAAATTACAAGGAAGTGTGATGTGATTTAGTCGAACCTGTTAACCAAGCAGACCCTCGTCCAAGTTTGTCTTGAAGCAATGCGGCTCTTTAATCATTTTGTCGATTGTTTATCAATGCTCCACATAAGATGAAAAGTGGCCTCGAGCTTAGGGTGACTTCACCATGTTTCTTCCACAGGGACAGCTGTGGCCCAGTCGCCAGAATAAAATGTAGGCAGTTAACGTTGACACCACTGATATGTTCACATTTCAACTATTAGTCCTACTTACCGTACCGACATTTCTGCAAAAGGTGCCATATCACATTCACATTACATGCTTATAACTTGACTTTCAATTGGGAGGTGGCGAGGATGGAGGTGGAGGGACCTGTGTTTCAACATTTGTAAGCATGACACCAGTGGGTATTTTAACTAGACCTCAGGACAATTTCCAGTTGTGTTTGCGACAACCAAAGCAGGTATTTTAAGCCAAAAAATGATCTTTTCCTAACCCTTTTTCATAACATTGAATTGAAAAGCCAACATCAAGTGTCTCAAAGAAATTTGAGATTTTTAAAATATAGTTTGCGGTAACGTGCATCGCCAGCATTTATTCATGCGATTGCGATGGTGTTGGGGTTATCTCTAGAACACCTTGACGGCATTTACAATAGATCTTGATTGTCAGGAAGACGTCCGATGCGTGATAACAGTGATATAACTTGTGATACTTACAGCAAATATCAGAGACATAAGTACTCGCTCCTCTCTCCTTCCTCAGCCATCACGCTAACCACCCTTGCAGTCGAGGGTAGCTGACGGCTAGCTGGGGCTCCGTCTGACAGGTCAAATGTTTACGTTCTCAGTGTGAATGCACGGTGCGTGTAAATAAAATAACTTTTCTCATTTGTTGCAATGTGTTTATTGGTCAAATCGCGATGACAATGAAAAAGTGATCTATCTGTCAGCATTAATCTTGACGTAAACTGCAACTTGACTGGTTTGCGGAGGCACACAACTGCTCGGCTGTATTTTTTGTTTATTCAAAGACAGTCCTAAAAACAAAGGTGTCTATTATGAAACACCAAAAGCAGCAAGCTTTATATTTGACGAGCTGGAACCAGCTCATCTTTGGCCTCCAGCTTGAGCGATACGTTGATTATTAGAATCATTGCGGTGTCATTATGTGTCAGTTGACAAACCATTTTTCTTCTTCTTTTTTTCCTTCATCTTGTTCATGAACACTGCTGTTGTTTAGTTTGATCTTCTGTAATCAGGCATCTTTCAACAACTGATAAGCTTCCTCATGAATGTTTTAGAAAGATTTCAGAAAGGTTAATTGTCTAACTCGACCACTGTTGTTGTGAGTTTTGCGACAGTAAAGAAAGGAATAATAATCTCAGGCCTGGTTAAGATGAAAGATGTTCTTAACTGTTCTCAGCTCGGCACCCTGCTCTATGTAAAGAGACTAATTAACACTGGGTCGAACAAAGCTTCTCATGTTGGGAGTCATCAATAGCCTGTTTGAGTACTTTAGATTTTACGGCACACATGTCCTATCTTAAACGCCTTTTTCCATCTCATTGTGTGAAATTGGTGTGTAGTTTTTAGCCCTTTGATTTATGTCTAAATAATTGTACAATGCACTCGCGTTTGTATGCTGGATGTTTTGCAGGAGTTTGGACGGCCAATTAATTCTGCAATGACGTACATTGTTTTGTTAATAATTCAGGATCTTTGGGGCCGTGCTCACAAACAGGACTGTGATGTGGAGCTGCGTAGATTGCGGGGGAATGTCCTCTCACACAAATCATCGGAGGTTACACATTGTGGTGCTTTTCAATGGCAGCCTGCTTTCAGATACAATTAATGGGCTATTTTCCTGCTTTGCCGAACCCCTTGGGGTCAAAACGAGTGCAGCTTGTAGGAAATTAGAGATATTCCTGCCTTTATCGGGCCAGGATGCTCTTGGAGCCAATTTCCCAACACAAGGCTCTTTAATGGGAACCTTTCTAATGATAGCCGTGGAATTTAATTTAGCTCCAACACAGGTTCATTTAACACCTAAACTCATTTAAAAAGAATTAAACTTGCAAGGGATAGTGGTGCCGGGGAACCTTAACGACCTTTTCTCTTTCTCGTTGTTTCTCTCTTTCTCTTGCTGGGATGGTAACATGACACACACACACACCATCGTTAACATATGCACATTTCAAATGAATTTTACGTTGCGGTTAAGTTATCAAACACCGACCTCTAGTTTAACGGCAGTAGAGACATTGGCTGATAAGGCTTCAGTGCTTTTTCTTGCTTAAACACGAACCTCCATCACATTTGCCCTCGCTTACCTTGAGCAGCAGCACAACATGTGCACAGAAATCACCTGTCAAATCATTGAAAAACCATACTCTGGCCTCAGTTTAGCCTCTCAGGCTCATGCATTGCAGCAAACCAGTCTTCCTTAGAGCACCACAAAAGTGGTGTTATACTCTTTTCATTGCCATAAAGCAGTTTTTCTCAGGTGTGTCAGGGAGGTGTTGACTCACTACCACCTTACACATTTCATTAAAAGGAATAAAAAAGCCCATTCCATCATGAAATCAAATCCCAGAATGATCCTAGTATGGATCATTTTTTGTGTAAAGTTAAAATATAGATACATAGATATAGAAACCATGCCATTATTCTCCGTCAGAGCTGCTTTTCAGAGAGTTGAATAGTTCTGGAAACTCCCTCCTCCCACACCTTTCCAACGTCGGATTAGGGGATTTGTATCCAACCGTTTCTTTAACATTTCACAACGGACAATCTGACATTCACACCCCCTTCAGTCCAGCTGAAAAGCCAGCTGTGTAGAGGTGAAATATGAGCCGGGGTTTTAACTTCTCTCTCAAGCTAGTATTTCTATTTGCATGTGCAGAAGGGAGTGCAAAAGCAGTGAGGCCGTTCAGATCAGGTATAAACCCTTCTGTCCTTTGATGTGATCAGACATCCCGTCGTACAAACTACATTATCCAGCCCTTATAAGCAATATCAAATGCAATATTACGTTTTCATGGTGAACATGTTAGCCGCCCGTGTACATTTCCAGCAGACACTGAGCAACATTATCACCACTGAAGTCGTGTTTCTGGACACCTTGCAAATCTAAGCCCAGTATTCATTCTCCTATTATCTCCTTTTTGGTCTCCACCACCTCCCGAAGGAGATATCCAGCTTTTTTAGCTGCTAAATACTCCACCGTGTTCACTAGTTAGTCATTAACAGTATCTGTCTGATGTTTGGGGGCTCGGCAGGAAACATGCAGTGATTTTATCAGAGCTTCTTCTGCTAACAACAGCCGACTGCTGTGACCTGAAACGATGCTGATGAGACCGACCAATACTCGATTTCCGGGGCAAATGCTGACACCGATATAAGGGAGTAAAAAGTTCTCTGAAAAAACATATTTTTTATTCATTATAATCTCTAAAAATAAAGCTTTTCATATGGATGCATTTTGGGCAACACAGGCCAATACAGCTAAATCTGTGATTATTATTAATTATGACATATGGGTTGGGCTGATGAGAGCAGTAAGTCTGAAATAAAGCAGTAAAGTCATCAGCCATAAAACCAAAATAACAACTTAAACATTACACAGTCATATAGTTTATTGTTATTGCACAAACATTAGTGCAGATTTGAAACTACTGTAGCATTTTGTTTCAATAATTTAAATGAAATAAATGATTAAACTGATGCTTTTGCTACTTATCGTGCCCTAGCTGATTTTTCCAGTGGATCCTCTGTGAAGGTGTTTCCTCACAGTTTATGTGACCCCATAATAATTTTCATCACACTGTAATAACTTGGGAAGTTTTTAATTCACTTAGTTTAGTCTTTAATATTCACATTTATCTGAAATCAAGCAATCTTGGCACCGCTCAGAAATCCTTTATCCATCTTCAGAGCAATCCGGCTTGAAAAGGACAAACTGTTTACTCTCGTTTCCTGCTGTCACCGGACTCCAATTTTTTTTTCTTTCATGTTTTTTCTTTCATCTCTTTTTGCCTTTCTAGCCCCTAATTGTCCACGACTCTCCCTCTGCCAGCCAGGTATAATGATTGTTTTTCATACTTGACTCTCGGTAAACACAGGCAGATTTAAAAAGTGCAGCGCAGTACATGCTAATGTTGTCTTCACATGACAGCTTTTCTGACAGCGATTCCTGCGCTTTGTAGAATTGAGAGAAAAGCTTATGATAAAAAATTAACACGCGCAGACTCATGCAACTTAAACCAAGCAATTAGAAATAAGAAAAACTAGGATAAAGCTCCCAACAAAAAGGATAAATGCTGCAAATAAAACAGATAAGACATGTTGGCAGTAAGACACAAAGCGAGAATTAATAAAACCTAATATGCATTGAAGTCCCTTTGAGTTTTTTTTTCACTGCAAATCGCACATTTGTCCTTTAACTGTAAATATGTTGTATAAACAAAACTGGATGGCAAGAAAACTGGCAGCCTTTCGAAATTTTCCGCAGCTGGGTCGGCTTTAGTTTCATGTCATGAAGACGGCGTTCTGCTGTAAGAGCTGTGACCAACTCTGATCTCTCTTCTTCCCTTCCACATCAAACACAGGGAGAGAGGAAAAAGGGGCTGCTGCTCTGTGTTTTGGCAGCGGATGACAACGGAAGATTTTACCTGAGGGAACCACAAATTGACACATTTAACACCGTTAAACGTGTCGCTATTTAAAATTTGTCTGTGTCGTAGCATAAAGTAATAACCGTCTGGTCGCCTGCTTTACAAACACCTGGAATTTTCTCAAGCCTCATGTTTGATCTCGCCCTTAGAGAGAGTCGTAGCAGGCTGCTGTGCCTCGAGGCGGTGGCATTGAGACTCGGATGTGTGTACGTAGGCGTGTGTGTGTGTGTGTGTGACTTAGAATACTTTCTGGGACTAATTTCCGACTCAAGACCAGTTAATTGGGCATTGCTGGTGCAATTGGCGATAAATGTGATCCTGGAGACGCCGCTTGTCGTGGGAACTAGCACAGAAAGTGATTATGAGTGTTTTGCCAGGTGTTACGTCCGTTTGACGGATTATTGTCAGTGTGATGGCGTCACAACCGTGCAAGATGCAATCACAGAACTTTACAGGTGTGTAATTGAGATCGAAATGAAGGCCTTGTTCTAAGATGGGTGTTGTCCAAGCATGGGTGCAGGGCCTAGGAAAGGGCCCCCCCACACCTTATGCCCCTGGCCCGCATTTGATTAAAGTTGCAAATCACTCTAACTCAGTTTCAATCATTCCCATTCAGTCTAGTGCAGCTGGTGTTGTTTTCACCATGTCTGCGTGTCTGTCTGTGGAGAGATCACGTCAACACGACGGCGTCGCAACCTGGCATGATGCAGTCACGAGCGTGCTGACAGGCGTCGTGGCTGGTGTGATTTCATCACAAGATGGTCTCTAGTTTTAAAAAAAAGAGAGGAAGACTTAATACCAAAAGCAAAAAATGGCATAAATGATCCAGTTCCAGGCACTCGAGGTGGTTTGAAAAATGTAAATAGCCTTTATTTTTACAGGCTACAAACATTACAAATATGCCCCAGGGTGTAGCGGTGGTGTCTAGTTTATTCTAAGATGAGTTTTCATCAGAGTTAAGTTTATCAGATTCAAAATAAAGCAGAGCTCTGTTACACAACTCAAAACTCATCCCTGTTCAGTAAACAAAGTTTATTGATGTAAACTGAAATTAAACAAGAGTTTCATTGATTTTGAGATGCTTGCTTGCCCAAATTACAATTGCAAAAAATACATTTGCATGCAGTCGGGACCTTGTAAGCTTCAGAGAGTGAGGGAAAAAACCATCTTTGTTGGTGCCACCCAGTCCCTAGTATGTGTGGGTGGGTGCGTTTGATTGAATGTGGCACGCTAAGGTCAACAAAATGAGAGGAAGTGAGGGGAGATGATGTGAAATGCAGGTTAAGGGAAAGTCAGGGAGAAGAAAAGCAAAGAAGAAGATGATATGATATGATATAAAAACATGGGACATGGGATCTTGACAATGGGAGGAAATGGGGGCAGAGGAAAGGAGGTAGTAAATACAGAAAGGGAAGCAGAGTTGTTGGAGGGAAGGTGAAAAAGAAAAGGAAGTGAGCGTGGGCAGGTGTAAAAAGGAAAAAAAAAAAGGAAGGAAGCCAGCGGAGGAAGAGGGAAGGTGTGATGCTATCTGCTACAGTGTCCAACATGCTATCTCAAGATGTTTGCATCAGGGCACAGAGGAGAACCTGGAATGACACGGCATGCCATGTACCCCCGAATGAGCGGGATATTTTTAGATCCTCGGCCCCTTATCTCGCTGCACAGCTGGCTCAAGAGAAAGGTAAAGAAAACGTACTTATAACCTTCAATGAGCTGTGAGGGAGGGTACGGACCAGGAGACTGTTACAGTATCTGAAATGACAGTCAAGGTTGATTGACCGCAAATGAAAACAAGGAACTTTTTGTCAAACCTGATATCAAAAAATAATATTCATGAACTTTGCCACCTGCCACCACCAGCATTTATGAAGCACGATCCCAAAGTGTTGGACATAAAAGCAGAAAAGCGTCACATTTTAATGTAAGTTTATGTTCCACTGCCTGTGTGTGAGTGTGTGTCATCTGCCTCAGCCCGAGGTGCCTCCCTGACATTACTATATAATACAAGCATGTTTATTTATGTTTTCCGTTCCAGTCTAAAATGCAGCTCTAGGATACATTTCTATGCCTCCCTGTTTCACATCACATTTAAATATCAATTTATATGCAGCCAGAGTTCGACAGATGTTAAAAAATCTAAAGTGTAGGTCTTCTTTCATTAGTTTGAATCAAGTGTTATTTCCCCTTGCAATATCAGAGCTGAAAGTGATGATGTGGACGCGTTTCTGCGCAAACATTCATGAAGCGAGAGATGAGATCCATTAAGCGAAATGAGCTTTCTGATTGGACGGCAGAGGCAATCAACATTTGTGAGTTTGTTATTATAATAAAGGCAAACAGGGCATCCGTATTCAAGAGGGGTGTTACATTAATACAAAGTCATCATCATCAGGGGAATGACATCTAACAGATTGTTATCACTGCAAATGGCTGCTCACGTCAGTTACGCAGTCATAATAGGTGTTAATTAGTCATACATTAGTAATATGTTTCTACCTGTACCTGTTTTTAGTTCTGCGTGCGGTTTGATAAATGAGAAAAAGGTCCAGCTGTGTATCAAAGAGTGCACTGTATCCATGTTCAGGTCTTTATGCGTTACATGAACACACCTCACAATTGAAGCAAATCAAATGAATCATATAATTCAGGTGGTGTTGCAGAGTCTCTCTGCCGCAGGCTTGTTAAGAGAGTAATTTGAATATGAAATAGGCTTTTGAATTAAAAAAACGGCTTGATGCTCATTTTACATTGTGTAATATGTTTGGATGTACAACTTTGATATTTGCTAAGGAGGTTATGTGTTTTGTTTTCACAGCTACGGCAACAGTTTGCTGAAAAAGGTCAAGAGTCCATCAACAGTTGTTTTCAAGAACACATTCATTGTGAAACCAACACATTTTGGCTCCTGGCCTTTATCACTGTTGTTGGCTTTTTGACCTTTTAAGACTGTAATTTTCAAAGCTTCATGGAAGTAGGTGCCATAAATCCCAACTCTGTACCAGCTTTATTAAAATAATCTGATATAAAACTTAATTTTATTAACATAATATTACAAGTTATCACTCACAGATTGGTTTGCATGCTAATTATTTTTGCTTTTATTTGATGCATGCGACAAGTTTGGTTATTGAAATGCACATCACGGTCAAACAAAGAGAGACTTAATCCCAGGACACAGGCAGGCAACGGAACAGAAAGCGAGCTTTATTAACATAAAGCTGAAAGTCCAAACTCAAACAATCCAAAAGTCAAAAGTGCAACAAGAAAAAAGGCAGGTGGCAAAAATAACACAAGAAGCAGGCAGAGGCAATTCAAAGGACTAAAAACTAAACCAAGTCCAAACCCAGAAGCAGTGGGAATACAGGCCAGACAAACTGATGAGTAAAAGAGAAACGCTGGCTTAAATAGATGGGGACTAATTCACCAATGAAATGCTGGTGAACAGGAAAAGAATCGGGGAAAAAGACAAAGGGAGGAAGTGAAAAGCAAAACATGACCCATGAGGCGAAAACTTCAAAATAAAGCAAGAAATAACAAAACCAAAAACTCAAACCATGACAACACAGTACTCGCCAATTAATGAGTCATTTAAAATCTGGACTTTTGAAGGTAAATGATGGATAGAAAATAATTATTTTTAACTCACGATACGCAACAATATCTGACCGCGGAATCTTAAAGTTGTATGTCAATTGTATACAATTTGCCAGGTTAGTCAACTAAAACTAGGTGCGAAAAAATATTAATTTCAATAAAAATGAAAACTAGACTTTAGAAAAAAAAATGGAAATGTAACTAAATTGATAGTGTGTAGTTAGAAAACTCACTATAATAACTTAATATAAAAAATTTACAGTCACTGTCTTTATTATTATGTCTCTAATGTCTTGTTTATTCAGACCGGGAAGTCTTCATCGCTGTTAGTCAGTTGCCTTCACAAAGTGTTGTATTTGTATACTAATACTGATTATGAATCAGTATTAGTACTCTATACTACATTAAATTGAAATGAGCATACCCCTCTATGGAAACTGTAAAATATCCCAAGGTAAACAGGTTTTATAATGTGCACCAAAAGATGTGCGTGTTGACATATAGCAGAGCAGCCGGTAATGTTTGCCCTTAGTGCTGAAACATCACTGCTCTCGCCCAACAAAATAAACATATTACATCACCTAATAGTCCTTAATTTAAAAAGAAATCCAATAAAAATAATTATAAAAGAGACAACCTGTGCCATTAAAACAAGCAGTTTGAGCCGAAGTGTCCGAGGCACTGCTCTGATGCGACGGTAAACATCATAAACAGGCTTTTTGACACACAAGCTGGACTCATTTACAGTCACCATAAAAGGTATGCAGGATGGCTGCCTGACCTGAATTTAAGGCTTGATGCCTCCAGCTGTGCTGTGTTAAAAAGAAAAAAAAAATTAACTGCCTGTGAGCCAAAAGTGGAGCGAACAATGACGCTGCTTTTTCAACGGGAAAAAAACCTGACAAGCGAGAAGGGGCCGAAGAATGAAACAGATGCGTCTCCTATAGTGGATCAGTGATTTAATTGAACATCAGCATGTCTGATGAAAGGAGATCATTTTTGGAGCAGTGCTAGTTTAGCAGTAAGCTGCTTTGTTATTTGTTTAGCTTTGTTAGAGTGATTGGTCGAGGCTGCGCGGTAGCACTTTACAGACAGCTTTTCAACTGCTTTGGATTCCAGTGTAGCCTTCCATCTTGAAAAGGAGTGTGTGTGTGTGTGTGTGTGTGTGTGTGTGTGTGTGTGTGCGGATTTAGAAAATGTTTTTGTACTGCATTGCTTACATGCTACAAAGACTTAGTGTAGTAACCAGAACACAGACAACGTTTTTTTAAAAACTTTTTTTTTTTTAAATGTCATCCTGCCTATAAGGAAAATGTTTTAAATTACATTTATTCAAATTCAGGATGTCGATTTGAGTTTTAAAACACCATCTTCTTTGCAAAACACTTCATTTTTATTAAATTCTTTTCTTGCATGATTGACGGATCATCAACAGCTGTGTCCTTAAAAAAACAACTTTTTTTTTTTTGGTAAAATACATTTGAAACCTACAAACCTTTAAAGCGACATTATGTAGAAATGGCATTTTGTGCAATCAACATCAAGACAATTCGACATATCCATGGTATGCAGAGACGTACATTACCATCATTTGTTCTTGTTCTCGAGATGAATTATTATTATCAGTTTGGGCTGCCGTCATTCGCTGACAAAATGAATAATGTTAGCAAAGTGTTTTGCTTTTGAGTGCGAATGCGTCGCAGCAGTAATACAATTCAACCAACAACCACAAGCATTCCACTCATTGCCTTTCTGACAGATTCAAGGCCTCCACGAAAGGCTTCATTCACAATCGTTAACCTCTTTTAAACAGGCTCGCTGCTCCGTCCTCACCTACGTCAACACGGCACGTCTCTCTCGAAGTGAATCAGCAGCTCTGGATGCCAATTATGTCGACATCTCCGAGGCTGCGATGACCTCTCGGGTGTCCTCGCAGAATAAGAAAAAGCCTCTCGCAGGCTTGTTATCCTCACACGGACGCGGTTACTTTCTTCAAAACTGCTTTTTTTTAAATCAGGTGTGCACGGCCATTATTACTGAATAGAAAAACAGCGAGAAGAGCCGTCGCTTTAGATTAATGGTTCAGTTGAGACACTGTTAGACATTAAGTCCGCATTACTTTTTACATTTTATCCGCCACAAAGATGGACACTCCCTGAGGTCTGCAGAATAAAAGCAATGAGAAATAGTATTAATCATAATCTTTACTTAGTGTCACATAATCTGACACTGTAGTCATTTTGGTACATGTCTAATATATGAGGTTTTAAGTTCTTACCCCAGAATTTAATTTTTGTCACTTTATCAATGTCTCTGCAACCATAAATTACTGGGAGTTGATGTTTTCACAGAAGGTAGTCATTACTGTGCAAAGACTTACACTAGTCAAGCTGTTAGTCCTTCAGTCCAGCAGCATTTAAACACCCATATTCCCTGACACTCAACATCTGGAAGTCTCCTTTAATGGATGTCCAATCATTTTGCCGGAATGTTTTATGGATCCGTGCTGCTGTTGATGCGTCTTTCTTTGCAGCTTGCCGTATTTAGAAGCAACGTCTTCATTTTAGCTGGACGGTTAATTCGTAGACGAGCTGAAAATCAGTAATCACAACCGCCGTCGTCAGAGTCGTGGATGACAACCCTCCTGTCACAGACGCTCGATGGACCTTTTAACCACAATGTTTATTTAGAAGGCGACGGCTCCCACAACATCATTATTTCCCACGTAGACGTACGTAATTTTTATCACATTTTTCATTATCCTGTCCACATACTGTGCGCACGTTGATTAATGGAGCTATTAATCTCTTTCCAGCGTATTATAGAGATTGATTATATTTAAATGCAGTGTCAGTTACTTATTGGCAAAGCTGCTTATAATTGGAGCCCGTGAGACGCCATGTGATTACACCTAAACGTAACGTATTAAAGCTGAGGTGACACGACTCACGTTAAGCTCTAATCAGATGCAACATGATCAATTAAAATGCGCATTTATAACCCAGTGATTTATTTTTTATATTGATTCCTTTGTTTTATCTCCTTAATAGATAAAACAATCGGACTGACTGTCATGCCTGAAGACGTTTGCCGATGATGTGTCGACTCATCACTGACTTGTGTTTCCCCGTCTCATACAGTTGATCCATACCGGCGTCTAATTGACTGGATTATAAAATATAATGTATTGATTTTTTTCATCTTTATTTAAATCTTGAGGAATCGTTGAGGGCATGCCTTCATTTTCAGAGATGTCAATAGTAAAATAAAAGCAATTATAAAGTAGGCAAACACATGGACAACAACAGAGCACGGTCGATAGCAGTTAGGCGTGCATTCAGGAGAGGAGGAGTTTGTAATTATGGTATTAAAGATGCGGGACATTTCTGCTTAAAATGTCCAAAGTGACTAGACTTTTGTCCTAAATTTTGCCGAGTTGTATACTTTCAAACGTTCAAACCCAGAGACACACGTAACTTTGTTCAAGGTAACATTACGTTTCATTTGGTCACCTGTCACTACGCGGGTGAGGAAGGACGTCAGCGAACCTGACTAAGATCTGACCTTGTCTATGTACATTCATGCCTGAGTCAGATAGTCGGATAGATTCTCATCTGCAGTGGAGGTTGGTAAACAATGAGGACAGCAGCTGATCCCACGCCACTTCATCGCGTCATGAAACTACAGCTTTCATGACGCGTGTGCTAAAAATGATCCACGGGTGTGCAGCCCAGAAAATAAAAGCAGATTTAGTGATTGCACGCGGGACCTCGAGCAATTAGCCTTGAGCGAGTCAAATAATGACTAAGGGACCGCTTTGATAAGGAGGTGATAGATGATGCCAAGTTGTAATTAAGGTTTTTGTGTTAAATAATAGAAACCATAAAACAAAGGATGCGTTTGAAGTCGTTTTGTGGTGGTCCCGAATCTCAAAAGTCAACGACAATTCTGAAAACAACATTATAGAAAGCACAACAACATTCTACAAAACAACTATATTTAACTGTTTTGACCCTGAGAGCCACCGTACATTTGAGCTATACGGCGTCCGACTCCTGAAGAAGCGTACTGGCTGCTTCAGAGCGAGAGCCACTGGTGAACACAATAACTCATCTTACATCAGTCAGTTAATCACTTGAGTTTGTTTAGTGCCCTCACGGTGTCTGTTCCTCTGACGATCAAACTTTTGACAAGTATTGAATTGAATATATTGAATTCAGGCCGGCAGCTTAATAAAATCCACTCAGTTTAAAATGTCAAGCTGAAAAAAATGTAACCAGAGGGATATTAAATCTCCTCAGCACCGACCACAGATGAGACCAAACGGCCTGTCCTCACAGCACCTCAGCCCTCAGCAGTACAGTACACATAAAGGAAAATATTTCACCCTGCACCCTGAGTGACCTTCCTTCCTCGACCGTGCAGAATTCCCACACATGGTTGAACTTTATGAATGACAGCATCCAGGTGAAAAACAAACAAAAGACAGAGCTCAGAGGAGTGACATGGGGAACATAAGCAGCGGGTGTTTTCAGGAGTTTCTGCGTATTTGGACAACATTGTTACACAGCACCATTGAACTGTCAAGGCTGTCAATAACATTCAACGCCAGATTTAGCAGGGATCTAAAAATAATGTCCCATGACAGCTGTTCATCTCCACGTTCGCGCACGTGTTAGCTACTCCGCTGCATCTTCTGTCAGAATAAATGCTGGCAAACCAAAGGATGTGTTTAAACTTTACATGTCCCTTTTGTTGCGACTGTACGTGTGTTAGGTTCAGTTTTCTATATTAATGCCGCGACGACGCTGTGCTTGTGGTCTGATAAGGTTTAGGCACAAAAACCACTTGGTTTGGGTTGTGAAAAGATCATGCTTTGGCGTTTCTTGGCAGGAAATTGTCCCAAGGTCTCCTTAAAAATATTCCGATATGACAGGTCATAAACAAATAATGTGAAAGTCATATGACACATTTTGCAGAAATGTCAATAAAACATATATTGATTGTTACCCCACATTAATTGCATGTATAAGACACAATTTCACCTTTTTTCTTCTATACGTTTGACCTTCCGTTTTTCCGTCACCATCACGTAGCATACGGAGACAAATTAAGACAACCCTTTCAAATCCGTTAAAATGTAATTGAGCAGTCAACAGGAGATAATGAAAGAAAAACTCAATGATGGAGTAAACTGACCGAGTTCGGACTTTCAGAGAGCTTCTTACATTTCTGAGTGGTTCGTGATAAATAGCAGCTTGGGCCGGCAGATTGGTTCCTCTCATAGCAGCGGAGTGATCATGTGCCATGAGTGTCCAGTACATTAATTTGAATATCTGAATTGAAAAACAATAAAGATACAACAGGTTTTCACACATCACATGACGCTGATGGACTGCGCAGAGCTGGATCGTGATGGAGATGTAACAGAATGTGTGAATTGATGCATCATAATCAATTATTCATTATAAAAACATCCAATTTTAACATCTTTTGTACCTTGTATGTATGTTGTCATTAGCTAAAATGGTTTTGAAATGACTCAGTGTTGGAGCAATCCCTTCACCCTTTGTCTTCACGCAACTGAAAAGCAGTCCGTATTAATTATTCTTTATTGATTACAATCAGCTACTTTCAATTTTGTTAATATGCTGTATGAAGAGATCAATGACGTATGAAGCAGAAGAAACTCCACACCGACTGACAGGAAAAAACATTTTAGATTCAGTGTTCAAGTTGAAAGATTTTCTCATGTACAGGGAACCTTCTGCTGCTTTTGAAGTTGAAAAAGTATCACATGAAAGAAAAAAGAAAAAAACACTTCAGACACTCTTGGGCAGAATAAGTTAGGAAGTTACTGTTTATTAAAAGCCTTTAATAAAGCGCTGAACCTCACAGGGTGTTAAATATTAATGCACACCGTAATGAAATAACCAACAGATGCGGAGAAAAACAGGTAACGCAGCAATATCAAAAATATTGATACCGCCAAAAATTGTATTCACAAATCATATCAGCGTGATGCCGTCCCATCGATAGGTGCGGTGGATGTTTATAAAAACGGGGCTCATAATCTGTTCATTCATCCGGACCTCGATATTCCAAGGCACCAAATTAAAGGTTGATTGGCTTTTTGTTTTTATTGTTTTCGCTCGATCGATTCATTACATGAGCAAACGCTATTTGTTCCGAAATTCCTATTTTGATTTTTCGACGGTGCTGTTTGAATTTTTCAGAATGTTTTTCCACTAAGCTATTTGTGATGCCGATGATGATGGTTGGGAGTTTATTCCAATGCTGCAAAGCATTCTCTTGCTTTTAATCATACGCCACAAAAGGTAGTTTTCTCTCGCCTTGACAAAAGGTCTGCATCTTCCCATCACATGTTGCTGGTTTCATTGTTGGCTTTCTTTTCAACTCTGAACACTTTAAACATAGATTGATTATTTGCTGTGCCAGTGATTTGCTGCTGGTTCAGTGTCGGGATGTGTTGAGTTTTTGACATATAAAACGATTCATACTTGTAAAACAGTAACATACCAGTAAACCCTGTGTCTTCCATGACTTGCATTGTGTATCTGTGTTCTTGCCGCAGCTCAACACTTTACTCTCAGCAGAATGCAGAGTTCGGCACGGACCTTGATTTTAGACAAGAGACGATATACACATTAACTCCCGTATTAGTCTCAGGCTTTTGCTTTCAGGGCCATGAAACGTATTATTGGTCATATTACAGCATTGTGCATTCTTGAATTGCTTGTTTGGACACCACTGTGGTTTCAGAATTTTTCTAAGTGGCCCATAATGAGGCACCAATGTCAGCTCCACTTTGGACTTAATTTGATGGCACTTCTTCGTTGCAAAGGGTCAAATATAAAGAGTGCGGAGTGCCCCGCTGTCTCTCGTGACACTGTGTGTGTGCAAGACCATTTCGCTTTCATTTAGTCTTGCAACATGCGGATGTCTGTTTGTCAATTCTTCATTAAAGTCTTCAGGAGATTGCATAGGTTTGTTTTTTACACAGCTGCCACCTCTCGTCCAACAGTGATAGCCACTATTGATTTCTTGTGTTTTTCAGCCTCAGGAGAGCTCATCACTGCTTGTTGTATCTCAACCTTTTTGGTTTTTAATAATTTAAGGCGAGGGTTAGAAAATGGAACTGAGGTGTACTGAGGAGTAATAACCGTGTTTCTTAGGCAGCTCGATCACAAGAAACAGCATCGAGTTCCGAGCTGGATAAAAGTTTGTTATTGTTGTGCGTCACATTAAGGTTGAAATCCTTCAGATTTCATGCGTTCTTGCCCTTCAGTCAATTAGTCATTGTTTGTCTGTGCCCTCTGATGATGCCCTTATCAGCAGAACAACAGTATTTGTCTGTGCCTTTCAAAACATAGCGCTGTTGAAAGATAAATGGCACCATTGTTACGGTTTGGGCACAAGAAATGACTTGATCATGTTCCTGTAAACGAGGTCTTTCGTTAAAATGGCTACTTTGCCAAGGTTACGAGACCTGTGTCATCACAGTAATACACTTACACAGTAGCGCACTTTACAATTCAATAACGAGAGAAAAAAAAGATGGGAAAATAACAAGATATTACATGTAAAAACAAAACATTTGTAAGTACTCACACACACACACAGGTTAATAAAACAGCATGCTTGGGTAAGCAATTTAAAAACAGGGATCATACAGTGTAGCAAAAGGAAGAGCGTCAACAAGGACGATTATTGATTTGGGTTGTGAAGTCGGGAGAGATTATAACAGAAGTGTGGGCAGTTCTAAGTGTCTGACAAGATTACGGAAACAAGTCTCGTTCAAGGGCGAAGTTATTCTCTGAAATCTCGTGGAGAGCGGTTCCAGTTGCCTTATCTGGTTTATATCTGGCTTATCTGTTAAAATCAGTTAAACATTCAGCCATGATTTTTGGAAGTAAATTCTCGCCGGCACTCCTCTCTCCGACTCTGACTCACGTTTCCACCGACATCTTCCTGCAGCAGCTCACCTCTCGCAATTTCTGAACATTTCAGGACACTTCTCTTTGAACGAGACTTGTCTGGACACAAAGTGGATCTTATTTACTTTTATTGTTTGCTTTACTCTTTTTTCCCCTTTCAGGAATCATTTCTGCAATGTTTTCAGACACCAGCAGTCGTAACTTTGGCGGCTGGAGTCGCCCCGAAGGATGATGTTGCAGCTGTTGTAGCCAATGTCGCAGTCATCAAATATCTGACAACATTACAGAAACAGTTCCTACGGAGATAGAGCTTTTTGTCCACAATACGATCTTTTTGTAAGCAGAGACACAAGTCTCGTTCAAGGAGAAGTCTCTCTCTGGCAGCAGAGGTGATCTACTGGACTGATTGCTACGTTTGGTGAGCGTGAATCGTTCACACATTGAAACATGTAGATACAGGGCCAGGGCTTGATTCTCCTTTTAATGCAGCTCTGACGCGGCTGTTGGAGAGCCATCAAAGAACAGGGAGGCCTCTACCATTTAGATAAACCTCTGAACATTTACGCTGAAGTACATCCATCGTTTTCTGTGAATCCTTGAATGCATGAGTTGTTTGAGGAGGGCCCACCCGCAAACGATGAGAACCACTATATATATAGAGAGAGAAAGAGGTAATGACAGAATACACATTGAAAGGCTCTTGGTCCCTCTGTAGACACAAGGGGTTCATTAACACCACATGTAATGTCATGTTATTCAGTGTGGTCAGACCGCAGAGCCGGCTCAGCACGCCTGTGACATGAAGGAGTTTCTCGGCGCTGGCAGCCTCCAGTGGAGAGAGATCTGACACGCACCAATTACTCACTCATAAGTAGATGTAAATAATTAATGTGCTAATAACAGGGGGGACCTAGTCAGGGAGTTATTTTAAAAACATACAACAGTTAAGTTTCACCTAGCACACGGATTTGTCTCCCCACAGCTAATCTAAGGTGCTTCCGTGGGATGATTTCTTTCCCCTCTTTCCTCCTCGTGTTGAATACACCAGGGTCGTGTTAGTTTTTAGCCGCGCTGCCAGCACGACTCCAGGGATGACAATGCAGGCCGGTCGGTTGTGGTGTTTTCAAATGGCCAATTACGCAGCTCATAATCCGACTATAAAAACACCTCATAAATCACCCGTAACTGGAGCAGGGTAGCAGCTTAGTCATCAAACGCTAATTTGTAATCTCTGAGTTTTCCTAACGTGGATAGGCCGATTCATGTCATGCAGCTTTTCGAACAATCCGCTCAATATAACTCTCTGGCTGACGTGCATCATTTAACGGGGCCCCACCTGCTCAAACGGTGACCTGTGAAGATTTCTATTTCTTGTTTCTGGAAATATCTCTCTCCTCCTCATCCTGTTCTCCTCAGCGGCTTTGCTCCTTCATCCTGGAAATCCTTGACATCCTTTTTACGAGGTTACATGAGTGCTTCACTCACCTCTATATTTAGCTGATGCTATAATGACGAATCTGTCGGGCTGACAGAATTCAATTACGTAAACATAGCGTTTGCAAAAGCACCGTAATCTCTCGAGTCTCCAGCTGTGAGGACATTACTCTGTTACTAAACCGACAAATAAGGACTTTTTATGAAGAGAGATGTTTCAACACTCTTTAGAGTCAGTTTAAATTATCTTATTGTCCTCACTGACTAGTTAGCCCTTTTCCATTTCCAACTCTTACATCCACTGTCGAGTCTGTGTTCTTATAAGCATGACACCACTGGATATTTTTAAGGAGACCTTGGGACACTTCTAGATGTGTTTGTGGCAACTAAACGGCGACAAAACAAGATGATTTTAACGTGAAGTCATTCCAGGGCCAGCTGTGTTTCAGGTGACAGAACAGGTTGTATTCAACAAGACCTTGAGACATTTCCAGTCATTTTTGTGGGGACCAACGAGGTATTTTAAGCCAGACCATGATGTTTTCCTTAACATAACCAAGGTTTTTGCCCCTTAACATAAGCAAAGCTGTAGCACAGCCTTGGAACAAGAGAGACATAGAAAATTGAACCTAAACAAATGTACAATTGCAGCATAATGAAACGTACAGCTTGAACTTATCTACAGTTTTGCAGAAACATACTTGGCTAACATTTACTCTGGCGGTTGGGTTGGTACTTCCAGACACTTAGCCTTTGTGCATGAAGACGATCCACTGACTGGTACCAGAGGTACCGCTGACAGTGTCTGAGATGTTGGGTTAATTTTCTTTTTCAGAGAACCTTTATTCATTTGTTTGAAAAGGGGGATTACTTGAGACAGCTCTGAGAAACTTTGATAACTTTGATGAATTGATTCATGTAACAAACTGAATTTCTATCTTTTGTTGTTTTGTTGTTGGATTCCAAGTTGGATTTATTTTGCTGAATACTCCTGTCTGTCTGAAGAGCTTGAAAATGTAAATAACAGCTGTCAGAGCATAAAACCAATGATCTGTTGAGCTTGACGAATCTTGGATGTGATAGACTAAAACAAAAATGATTCTATCAAAAATCCAATTGAAGCCTGACTATGAAATCAAAAGTCAATTCAAATCGTGGATTTGGAGAGTCGTGACACCCCTCCATGTTAACGTGCAAACATTTGCTCATTAGCATAAACACAAAGTACAGCTGACTGATGGTATTGTTATTGGGTTGGAGGTTATTAGTTAGAAACCAGAGTATTGAACAAATTGGAATATTAGCAATCCATCCAACAGTTGTCGAGAAAAAACAAAAATGTGACCCTCATTGTGGCACTCACTCAAATATTGATATTTTCCATAACTGAATGATCAAGCTCTCTTCTCAGAGGAATATAAGGCCCCCAGAGTACTGTTTGAATCGAGGAAGGTGCAACTGTGTTTTTAAAAGGTGCTATATAAATAATTCTGAGTGCTGTATGTAGGCGACTGGACTCGTTTGAGTTTCTTGAATGTACAAGTTCAGGAGTCCAGTTGCCTACGATACAGCACTTAGATTTACCATGACCTGGATGACTGAGAACCGTCATCAACATTAACAAATAATATAAACTGTATTGTCCTGTTTATTCAGGCATAAAAACGAAGGGAATTTGTTTATTTAGTTTGTTTAGGCATAACAAATCAGTCAAATCGTCTTCTTAGAGCCGCAGCAATCTACTTAAATCTGAAGGACAGGAGATAGTTCTCTGAGGACTGAAGTGTAAACACCTTTGACAGAGATGGATTATAGAATCTGAGAAACTGAACACGAATAAACATAGAGACAAGCTGTCCCTGTGGGCTGCAGCTTGGTCTCTTTGGCCTTCACATGATATCGATGAACCATTTCTTTCACAGGGAAATGGTTCTCTTAGGGCCACAGCAACAAGGTAACCAAATGTGTTCTTTCCTCTCAAGGTCGTTTCATTCAAGGTGTTGTACAAGTGGCGAAAAGACTTGCGGCAAAGGGACATTCGTTTCATCTGAGGACAAGTCACAGAGTGCGCTGCTTTTAAAGAGAATGCTCATGACTAGTGCTCCGATGTGTTCCGCCTATTTCCGTGTGTCTTTGTCCACGATCCTACTATAAAGTCCATTGTCAATGTCCCGCTCTCGAAGCATGAAAAAAGTCCTTTGTCGTCTTCAGTTGCTATGACAAACTGTGCGGCTGCTGGTGTGTTCAGGTTTGTCGCAAGTGCCATAATCATTCAGGAAAAAAATCTCCGTAAAACTGTGTCTCTAACATGCTTCTGTTCCAGAGTTGCTGTGTGTGAAGTCTGAAATCACTATGTTACTTGACTGCAAATGCGCACACCTGCTGTGAATAATACCAATGTCACTTTTCCCCCGTGGATCTCTTTGGAAGATTGTTTCCACAACTGTAATTTCAATGCTGACAGCAAAGACAGCATTTGTTTTGCTATTTCTGCCTCAAGCATATGAACAGAAACACACTGTCACACAGAGATAATGCCTTCCGCTCCTTTTAATATAATGTTAGACACCGTAAATGCGAAAAATAATCATTTGCGATGATGAATTCGCAAACGGATTTAAAAAAAAAACCAAAAAACAGTTTACTGCAATCAGTCCCGGATGAGCCCCCCTTTACGTTACAACCTACCTTGCTAAGAGGAAGGGGAAGCTACTTAACACCACATACAGTGTAACCAACAGTCAAAACAGTGTTTCGAAACAAGTGAATTCTGGGTGTATGTGCTATCAGTTATCAAAACTAATACACAGCCCAGTCTCCAGGTGGTTTACAGTGCCTCAACCCTAATTCACAAAAGCCTAAAACAAGGATTAACATGCCTTAGGCTGGAACAGCAAGAAGAGGCACGAGCTGAAATCCCAGCACCGCAGACTGACAGGGCTGGCCCAGTATTTACCAGATGTCCCCAGAATCGCATCACGGGGTTGGTGAGCCGTGTGATGTTATTGTGAGCTATAAGCTTACCTTTACTAAGTATTTCAACACTAAAATGTGGCCAAAAGGGTAAACAGTAAAGTTTTCTGTGAATAAGTTTGCGTAAAGCTGACTGAACTGTTCTTACGTGAGCAGACAGATCAAGAAAGCAGAGTTGTTGCATGAGTATTAAACCACATGTTAAATGACATCTTAGCGCTGTATTGATTTACTTTGGATTCGATTATCCCATTGTGTCTTTAAGTCAACTTTCCACATCTAAAATAAATAAGAAACTTGTACAGATTGGATTAAGCAATGTTTGTTGGTCACAATGTAACTCGCTAATGTTAGCATCCCTGGGTAAGGAGACACAGCAGCAACCTTGCGTTTGACCTCCAAGTGTATCATTAGCTGACTAAAACCCTTTTCTCATGTCAAACTGAAACGTGTTATCTAGGAATACTAACAAAGCATAAATCTGACCTTTGTGTTGTTTATCCAGGTAACCTCTAAATAGCTTTGTTCGAAGTACCACTCCAAGATAATATGTTAGGTAGCTGTGTCAGATGCAGGTTATCCAATTCCATGACCCAGTTTCAGCTCAGTTTGAGCGTTTTACTAGGTTTTGCTGTAATTTACAGTCAGACTTTGCTATTGTGTGTGTCTCTGTAGTCAAGGATAATAAATGCAAAAATAACAACGCAGAGGTTCTGCTGTCTGAACGAGGACGGCCAGCTTTTAACAGCAGCAAATTCAAGACAGATTCCTTTCTGTTTTCACCTTTCACAATATGAGTCCCAGATACCACTTATTAAAACAAAAAAAATATTCTAGATCATTTCAAAAACAGGAAACTGAATAAGATATGTTACAAATATTTTTAAGATAAAGTGGGATACAGTGTACTGCGGTTCGTTTTCATTTGGATGGTATTTCTACCAGAAAGCTCTGTCCACACACAGACACTTTATTTTGAAACTTAGTGTATCTGATGCTTTAGTGAGAAAAACGGTATCGGCCAAATTGGAATCAGGTCAGGCTTAAAAAAATCTGCATCTGCCAAGAAGACCGCAATCGTCTCTTATTTCCACCATTCTTAGTGTAAACTGCATATGTGCAGTGCTAGATCATAAAGTTGGCAGACATACAACAATAACTAAGTTGGGAGGACTTTTATAATGGTCATGAGGATACCAGACTTCATGAATTGTTTTGAATGACTTAAGTTTGACAGCCTGTACAACAAGAAGTTGTAAGGCCTTTCAGCGTAAATACCCAAAACGACAGGTTTTTAAGGTTCCAACAACTCACGCTGATCCCAGGATGACCTCATAAGTGTTTAGACTTTGTTAGAAATATCTTGTTAGCACCAAGTCAAGACTGTAAGAACCAGGGCAGCTCCTCAAAGTGCGGAGTCACCATGGAGACTCAGTCTAAATTTTCTCCTATGGCCTTTTCTCTTCTGTCATTCTCTCTTCAGACTAAGCAGCAGCACAATGCTTCATTCCCTCGAGCTGTCAGCAATGTGTTCCTCTACTGTCCTCAACACAATAGACAGGCTGTCTTGTTTGGTGCTCATCCTGGAAAACCTTGTGGCTGTTGGAGCTTTGGCTCAGATACAGCCTCACCGTTGCCATTAGAAATGCTCTTCTAGACAGCAAGTTTTGACAAAAAAAATTTAATTATCTGGGTAATCTGACAACAAGTGAATCATCCAGACTTGTTAAATCCATATTCTACTGTTTGAATATGGTTTGTTTCAGCCCCAACAACCTGATTATTTAATCACTCGCTCTAGTTGTTATTTCTGGCTTGATCCCATTGATGTATTAAGCCAGTGATTTTGACAGCACCTCAATGGGAGTGATCAGCAAAGTGAGGGAGGCTTCTTTTCTCTCCACACCATTCGACCATTTAATCCACAAGGACGATTCACAAAAGGCCTCATCTCTGTGCTGTTTTCTTGTGTTGATAGCAGTCCACGAGACTCGAGGGGATATTTAGTAAGCATGACGCAAGTTTTGCCAATGCAATTCAGCTACAGATGTAATTCAAATATAACCAACCTTTGTCGATAGTATTAGTAGCTGCTTTAATCATATATACAACAAAAAGCTTTCCAAGTTGCTCTTTTGTGATGCTAAATGTAGAGCTACTGTAAAAAGTAACCCAATAATGCATCTTTTAATTTGCTGACATATCCTTTTCTGCTGTCAGGAAAGTCTTTTCATAGTCTGACGTTAACTCACGATGCCTCTCTCGTTCCGACTGTCTTGCTCAATGTGCTATGTAAAACTTCAGATGCAATTTTGTCTGCTCCAGCACTGTAAACATGCAAGCTTATCACTTAGAAGAACTCACACGTTAGGCCTTTGAAATCTAGATGTTTGATAAAAAATAAATTTGATCACAAATCTTAAACTGTGATTCTATGCAAAGTGGGAAAAGTTCTGTGAACTGGTGGGGGAAACAACTCACTGTGTATAAACTGTTCAACGATTACAGATGTTATAATCAGTCGATTAAATATCCAATGAATTGTCATCAAGTTATCAATATCAAGAAACATTGTTAGCTTGTTCTCATTTAATTCTCTTCTGAAAAAAACATGAGCCAAAACATTCTACCTGCAGAAATCTCATTGCGATGAATGATGACAAACACGACTTGACAATTTTTTGTCCAAAGCTCAGATCCACATCTTTCATACAAACACCATCAGTGTGTGTGTGCAAATTCAGAGCACTTGTTGGTTGTGGTTTGCTGCATCCAGTCCACTTCAGTAGGGCCACATGGGTCGCTTGTTAACACACTGACACTTTCATATGTCCCTCATTGTGCGGTCTCTTTTTGCTCAGTAGGCCCCAGCTACAGTATCTGGTGTTTAAGTGGCCAAAACAAACCTTCTAGTGCTGTTGATCAGCCCGTCTTTTATCTATATTTCTAAACACCCCTAATTCACACGCTACCAAGTGTCAGCAAACCAGAGATGGGAAACATGGGGACTGCATTGTGTTGATGGTTGAGTGGTTGATGATGATGGCCTGGCCCTTTTTTATAAGCGAGCCACAAGATGACCACTCGAGCACAATGGATGTTCCAGCCTTTCAAATGAACACATTGAGCCCACCAGCTCCAACTGGCTACGCACCTTAGTCCTTCTGTCTGTCACCTCCCACTCCCTCCACTCCTAATTCCACAAGTAAACCCAATTAACTCCCTCAAATAATGTATCATCTCTTAGAAAAACACATAACACGCGTATAATACGATGGTACAAACAGGTGAAGAGATAAAGCAGCTGAGGTTTTGGCACACGTAAGAGCAGACATTTAAACCTGTCGTGAAACTACAGAGGACCAGTTTCAAACAACGAGAAAGCAGCAGTGATGTTAACTGCTAAAACTAAACTTCTCCTACTAATCACTATGAAAATATTTAGTTATTATAACTCCTATAATCACAGCCATAGATTAAAGTGATCGTCGCAGTATTTGTCCGTGCACCAGACCGTTTGGTATGTGGTGCAGGGATCAGGAAGAGAGCCCATACTGCCTTGAGGCAGAGTGTGTCATGAAATGATAATGCGGTTCTACTTAAGTTAAGAATGCCTGATCATGCCAGTGATCCGGAGGAGGGAGAGGAGGGCTTTAACGATAATGATTCTGTATGTCAGCAGCAGTGATGGATGTCCACCCACATCCAAACAGGTGGCATCCTGCAGGCGCAGCTATCACAACCTCATCAAGAACAGTGGAACGCTCGCTAATAGTCTGTTTGCATCTCAGGGTGTCTACAGTGTGCTTTAAAAAAGTAATTTGAAGAAAGAAAGAAAGAAAGAAAGCAAGAGAAAGAATCGAAAGTTAATTCAACTGTGCGATCATTTTTGAGGATGTAGTTTGTGGTGCTGTTGGACTTCACCAAAGCTGAGATCCTAAAGAGCATCAGAAGTTGTTCAGGCCAAAAGAAGAAATTTGTTCTGCGACCTTTTTCTAGTTCTGTTGTGCTACTTTTCAAAGGCTTCTGTCGACCCTTAGAACGTGGGCAGGGTGGAGAATAGAACAGATCACAATGACAATAACAGTAACTTCCTGGTAGAAAATCCCTGCATTATGCACTTACATTACATACAAGACATACATGTATACTATACATACTTACATTACAGACCATCGTGTTTTCCTACATATATTTAAACATTAAAAATTACAACAGAGAAAAACAAGTTTTCCGATGACATCATGGTGATTCAGGACCACCTCGTAGTCTTTCTAGACCTAACCGGTGCCTTTTGGTTCAGTGGTCAGTGAACTCCTGTGGTCTGCCTACAACTTCCAACCTCCAAGATCTGCTCCTCTTTGCTTTACCGCCTCTGAGTTTTACACCTTTTGGCAGTGCCTGGAAGAAGGCATCATGGACCCATACATTATCTAACTGCGGTTCACGATGGCAGTGGTGGCCATTTTGGGTTGTGGGTGGAAAATGGGTTGATTCTGGCCTGTACCTCCCTCCTGTCTGAGCTTACATAAATGCTCTGTGCACCAAGAGTTGGCTCTGAAAACTGGAGGAGAACATCTGCAGGGCCCTAATGAAGATAAAATGATCCAAGTCTCTCAGCATCTCCATTTGGCAAGGGAGGGTTCTCTGACCTTAATTCTACATCTGAGGTGGCCCAATCCCAACAGTATCACCACACCACTTTCCAAGGCCTATTTTAAGCTCTGTAAGGTGGTATGCTGCAAGCCTGACAAACAAAGACCAACAAATGCTGAAGAAAATCAGCCCCACCGGAGCGAGGCCAGCTGTGCTCTGCCTGAAGCTGGAAGGAAACTGGAAGATGCTGGTTGGCACCGGCTGACAACTCATATTTCTTCTAGAGATTGCTGCCACCACCCAGAGGCCTGATCTGGTGCCCTGGTCCTCTTCTCTTAAAAACCTCTCACAGAGAGGACAATGCTCATGAGCATGACAATGCCAAGCTAGTTGCTTAAGCACAACATGGTGGCTGGAACACTAAGGTCCAACCTGTGGAGGTGGTTTGTAGAGATTTGATGGCAACATCTACCATCAGATTGGTCAGAGTCTTGTGTGAATCAAAAAACCAGAGCCTTCACTAAGTCATCAAAGCTGCGCCCGAGGCAGCAGAGAGGAGCAGCCAGTGGCTTTGGATGAAGAGGCAAGACCCCTGCAGGGCCCTGAAGTAGCAGGCTAGGATGGCACAGAGGGGGGTGTTTCTGGGATGCCAGAATTCACTGTTGAGTCTTCCATGGGCAATGTGGGCTCATGAAAGAAATGTCAAAGAAGGAGGGTGCCTACTTTAACTCCTCTTTGTAAATCTTCCATTGTCAGTCACGTCATTGTTACATTCACCATCAGCAAGATGACTCTCTTGAAATTTGATGAATTGAAGGTTTAGGGTAGACATTTTTTTGTGGCCTCAGGGGGTTTTACATTTCTCAGTCGTCATCAAGGTCCAATCACAGGCTAAAAAAGAAATTGGGGTCTTAAAACTTGTGAAATAAAACTGATCCGGTTTTACTTAGGGTTCCAAAATACTGCTCTTTACAACGCAACAAGTTAATAGGCCTAATAACAGCAGTAATAGGGCAAATACAACCGTTGCTTTGCTGGAAAGGTAAAAGTTGTTTTCATGCTAGGCTGGATTGTATAATGCAGGTAATCAGGGCACAGCCAGGTGCCGCACTGCTTTTCAAAGAATAGGAGCTAGTCAGTCGGCCTCTTGTCCGCTGGTCTCTCCACATGACCAGATTTTTATGCTCACAATCTACTTTTCTCCACGTATAACAGACTAGAGTGTACCACTGGTAAATACAGTATCATACTGCATACAAACCTGTTAGACCAGAGGGCTATTCGGCAAGCCAAACCGAGCGGTCCACAATGCCTGATTTTTTTTACAGCATGTGGGGGAAAACGTATGCTGATTGAATTCTAAGAGCAGGAGGCCAGGTGGCTACTGTGTTTTGAGTATTTGTGCGGTAGCAGGAGATGGATGAACCTAATGTGTTTTTGCTGTTTTTTCCCTCTACACAGAGAGAGCCAGATATATTTCAGAACTATCACCACATGAAGTGAGCCTTTGGGATCGGCAGAGGGATTGGTTATCATTTTGACTACTTGATATGCAGCTGAAGGATGTCTGCAGAGATGCTTTTAACGGACAATTTAGTGAGTGACTGGAGAATGTAGATAAACCTGGTGACAGGTGTAATACATCAGTGACTTTAAATGACAAAAGTTACAATAAACTATTATATTCTAAAAGATAGGTTTGCAGATGAAGTAACTTTTTTAAATTCGTACAGTTTGCAAAAGGCTGCCTCTAAATAATTTGCTCATGATGACACAATGCATAGTGTGGAAACTGCACGAATAGTTCACCTGCAATTTGAAAATGCAGTCGGTATTATAATAAGGATTTTGATACAAGGTACAGAATGTATAATGTAGTAGATAGTGTGAGCACTGCACTGATAGCTGTGAAATTGTAGCTCTGCCCTGTTTTCCAGTAGCTTAAATGAATACAAATACAAATACAAAATATGTGCCCTAAATATAACATGACTGCAGTTGCAGCCAATCAAAACTCATCTTGACTTCCATCAGGTTAAAGAGGGACATACAGTCTCTGGGGGGGCGTATTTGGACTCGGCCATAAGCAGCTGCAAAACAAACCTCCATATGACAACAAGAGACACAGTCATGGAGTGATGAAAAAAACATGAAACTCAGTTGAAACTTAAAGCCTCATTGGTATTAATTAAAGTGCTGCAGCCAAATGGGCCATCTGTTATTCTGAATTGAACTCTGTGGTGGCGGTGGAGTGCACATACGCCATGATGACGCTAACACAATGTTCCGGTCCCCTGGGCTGCAGGCAGAGGCTGAGCCAGATGAGTGCCTGATCACACTGCTCATTGGTGCTCCAGGGACCTCCGTGAACACCGAGTTCAAAGTGGTCCGAGTTTCAATGTGCAGTCGTCCGTGACTGCTTGGACTGAGTGCCTCGACTCCTCACAAGCTCAAAGTGATTCCAAAGTAGTTGCACCAAACATATTGTGAAGTTTAATTTGTGTTCTCATTCTTGTAGTCAGCTGCCAAAGGCTTCGGACAATAAAGACAGATGTAGCCGATCCTGGGAAATGTGTGAACATGGTCACTGGCGGGAAAATGAGAGCGATACTATAACAGTCTTAAATATGCTCTGTAATCTTATACAGAATGCACTTTATGCTGCAGACTAGTGGAATTTATGCTTGGCCTTTGAATAATGAATATGCCAGGCTGAACTCCCAAAAACTTCAAATCAGTGTTTTGGCTCCATGTGTAGGCAGACAACAGGCTGTTCTCTGAAACGCCCTGCTGCTTAAGTCAAGTTGAAGAGAAAACTGGGCAATTACTATCAAAAGAAAATACTCTGCTCGACCACGTCCCAGCTTGGTCAACTGTAGTGCTGTCAATCTTCCTCTATAATCCCACTGGAATTGGGATGGCCCAGCCGGCAGTTTGAGACCCCTGCTTTACAGTGTGTACACACAGGCTAATGCATTGCCAATGAGAGACAGACGAGACAGAGACAGAAAAAGCCTGTTTGCTGGAGCAGATCGGCCCAACACTGAATGTTGCCGATGAGCGTTGTCCTTTTTATTGCGCCGCATGTTGTCGGCTTCTTGTCAGCTGTAAAGTCAACCCTCTGTTAACGTTGCGTAACGTTAGCTACCTAGCTGGCATCAATCAAAACCCATGTTCACCCAGTGCTTCATCCCAGCGCTCCGCAGCACTCAGCTTACTGTCTGAATAAAATGCTATGGACAGCGGACAAGAAAAAGAATAGTAATTGCACCATTCGATTGGTGTAAGCTTTTTTTTCCTCTTTGCTTTGACTTTCTTGCTTTGCAGTCGCTGTACATCATGTATAAGCTGAGACAAAACATTGGAAATGAGGCCAAACCTTTCATTCAAACTGTTCCGCCTCGAGAAAGTTTCAATAGGTTCCAGAAGAATACTGGATCTGAAGTTGCTTGCGGTACTATTGTGCCAATCAATGCTTGAAACTTGGTGAAGAACTGACATCAACTCTTGATAGCTTTTATAGAACAAAAAAGAAGACTTAACTAAAATTAAGGACAGGACATTATAACTCTGAGAAGTTGTCATGGTGGCAATTATTTCATCTTTTCTGTAGAGTAATTCATGGAATGAAGTAAAACTTGGAATCCATGCTTGCCTGTCTTTGATTACCTTGGATTTTTTTTTGCCGGAGTACTCTGCAGAGCTAAAGCAGAATACATTCCAAACTAAACCGCTGCTGAAAGTAGTCATCCTGCTTCACAACACACGTTAATGCAAGGCTGTGACGATGGGCACTGTATGAAGTCCCACAGACTTAAACCTCTCAACAGGAAATTGCTGCAATACATTTTCTTTTTTTCTTATGGAATTTATTGTCAGTGGCTTTTTATAATGAGAAATGAATGGTTTTGCCTGAAGGTCTAGAACCGAAACATCGCAAATAAATGTGTGCTGGACAAATCTTGGTCTGTATTTCATGAAATACACGTGCAAAGTATTTCGCTGTTTAGAATGAGAAAGTAAACAGGATTTCATCCGTCATCTTTTTTTCTATTATTCTTTGATAAGCCCTGTCTGTATTTGTAGTATGTCGAGTTCAGGGGGCGTCTGAACCTTTTGAACACGCACAATATACACACCAGAAATTGCTGAAAAATATAGATATTGGTGTAAGTTTCAGAAAGTTAATCATTTTGACCACCGTATTCCACAGAGGCATGTCTTGTATTAAAAGAAAAAAAAAGCGAATTGAATTCTGAGAAAAGCAGGACAGGCGGGTGGAAAAAAATATAATTTCCCCTATGACTCCCTTGTGCAGTGTGTCCTAAGATTAATGTCTGTTTCCCTGTGCATACACACAACAAAAAAAATAGTTATTTATTTCTCATCCTCTGCATCCACTAGAGCCTTGACCTCTGCGTTGCAGCGTTTTTTTCACCTGCTCAGTGGAGAGAGCGATGCAGCTAAGTGGCTGGATGTAATTTGTGGAATCTGCAGAGCTTCTGCTCGCTCTGTTTGATTGCGGTAAACAAACATCTCTTTCAGTCGCTGACAGCTGGACACCAAAGACGCCCCCAGACAGCAAAACAAAGGTGATTTGTAAATTACAGGGCCTTGTTCTAGGTGAATTGCACTCAGAGCCAGTGAGTGGTGGCAAAGGTTGAGTTATTCGATTTTGGTGGGAGATGCTTGCCTCTCAGTAAAGCGCAAGAGAACAAACTTTAAGTTCAAATGCTTTTATTGGATGTCATTGCCTGTGTTACAACAATGCTACGCCCTTTATAGTGCGTCAGTACCAGTGGCTGAAGGGGTCTTTCAGTTGTAGTGTATTTTGCGTGTTTTTGAAAGTCAATTGTGCACTTATGAAGGCCTTCAGTGAGCAGGCACAATTAACAGTTGTTTAGCCTGAACTCACAATTATGGTTACAGGTAGAAGTTGTACTTTTTCTATGGATGACAATTAGAGCATGTGTACCCGATCCAAACTCTACTGCACGGGATGAGGGACAGCGTGTCGATAAAAAAAAATTGGTCGTTAATTTACTCTCGGAAGTGTGTTTCATTTCCAGGAAGCATTTTTTCATCAGAAGTCACAAGCGCCACTTTTAGCCTTGTTCAGCCTACACGCATTCAAAATGACATTCTGACCGGGACCGACCCTTTTGCTTTCATTGGCTGTGCTGAAAAATTATTTAGCAACGGAGCCTTTGATGAAAATGCTGAGAAACAGGGAGCCAGTCTCCTTGTGCTTGTCTGCGGGCCGCTTAAAGGTCGAGGTCAGTTTGAAAGGGCACGAGGTGAGGCCTCAAAGTCTGAGTGGGACTGGGGGGTAAGTTGGGCTTCAGACTCCCCTGCTGAGAACCACAGCGGGTGGAGAGCTCTGAATAGCACAAACACATTCTATTCTCTCTCACCAGCCCCGGCCTGTACGAGATGAAAGCAGGGGGATGATGGAGGAGACGTGGCGAGAGGGGGGAGTGTGGAGCTTCAGAGGAGTCGATAACACTATCTTTCTGACCGTCCTCCTATTGTTTTATTTTTTTTTTCCATGGTTGCGCACACACACGCATGCAACCTTTTCCCATGTTATGTTATGCATTGAAATGCTCAGACGTTCCTCTTATCTTTTCCCTGGCATTCATGTCATATTCCTTGTCATTTCTATCATCTCATCCCTTCATGCCTCCAGCTATTCTGGAGCTGATCTTATCAAATTCAGGCTTACGCTCACTTTGTACATTAGCCTTCTCTGTTCATAAAGGATCACTTGCGTTACCTTCCAGTCCTGAACTTGTCAGGGAGTTACAGTAGGACTGATCTTAGGAGACGAGAACGAAAACCTTGTTCGCTGTCACGCTTCAAAACAGGACGATGGCAGGATGCCACCTGAAAAAGCTTTTTTCTTCCTCACAAGTGCCTCAGAACTATAGAGCTGGCCTGCAGGCAGTATTCAAGAGGATCACTCTATACATAGTTGAATGACTTGGTTCAAGCTGTGTGGGTTTTCGTTCTCTAACCTCAACCGATGGATCATTATCATCTGACCACTGCTGTGAGTACAGAATGCTGTGAATGAAAGTTTAAGTAGGTAAATAAATACATTTTTTATCTTCCTGATCCATGTGGAAATAAGAATGCAGAGGTTTTCACAGCAACTCTGACAAAACAACACGGCATAGCTTCATACCTGACTCTAGGTGCTGTATCGTAGGCAACTGGACTTGTTTCAGTTTCAGTTTCCCATCTAAGAGGCTTCTTCAGTTCTAACTAGCTGGTTGGGAGTTGCGGGCTTTTAAACTCTGTGCGGGTGTGTTCTCACAGAGTCGTTAGGGCCACTTGTGGGTCGTTGGTCCAACCGGCCTACATGTGGGTTGCCAAGGCTACGTGAGCCCAGGTTCATACCTGATGTTTATACCTGAAATCTTATGTTTACAATCAAATGATTGTACATGAACACAGCGCTAGATCCATACTGGTTATTTAATATGAGAAACATTATGTATCTGTGCCTTGGCCTTGTTGGACAAAGGTGATGTCAGGTATCGTCACAGATCAGTATTTTACATAAGGGTTGCTCGGTTGGAGGAGTTATTTCAGGCATACCTGGTTCCAGAGGTAAAGGTCCCATTCATTTCCTGCATAGACAATGTGAGGTGATTGTCAGTCTGGACATAAAACTCTCTCAGTAATTTGAAATGTTAACTACGACACCTAAGGCTGCAGTTTGCTAAGAAACCTGAAATCACAGCTTTAAATTCAGTTGCATGTGCCTCTAACAGCAGGTGTAAATCAAAGATTAAAAACAACTTACTGTTTTAAATTCCACATCTTTGATTTGCGCCTCTAACCACCTGTGCCAAACTGACAAAAAAAAATATACGATTTCTTAGACAGTTTTCTTTTTTAATTTTCTTGGAAAAGTGGCCACCACAAGCTAATTGTTCATATACTTGTACATGTACAGTACAATGCAGGTGTGTGATGACTGGTTGACAAAACACAGCGGCAGTATCGCCCCCCCCACTCTGTTTTTCCCATTTTACATTTTCTGCCATTCATGTTCGATGTAATGGTCTCGGAGTGGAGCTGATGTTTTTGCCAGCTAGCGCAGCGGCAGTGACACTCGATATAGATGCAGGCTGTGGCTAATAGTCTGTTACCAAAAACCGTTGTTGTTGCTGCTGATGTGCCCAACTGACCCCTGACCCTGTCACATCTAACCCTACCCATGTTCATGCGTGTTTTTCGTCCTGCTTATGCGTAGTGTTCATTTGTGCTCGACCAACGCGCCGAACGGAGACAGGATATGTGAGGCAGCCGTCATGTGAAGATGATGTTTAAAGCAAGGATATCTCTGGCCTCAGAGCATCCAGGCGAATCCTGCTCATCCTGTGTTGAGTAAAATCTAGGGGATTTTTTAAAGAAAGGTTTGTAATAGGAATATAGGACGGGATGGATACTTCCGTGAAGTCCTCCCACTTCACTACGCAAAGAATCAAAAATCAGGTTGTTTGCTTATAAAGCCAGGGGAATCCAGTCAATATTTAGTACTTCAGTCAGTATTTAGTACTTCGGTCAGTATTTATTATCAGGTAATAATTAAGATGCCAAGTTTCAAGTGCTTTCAATATGATTTGCAAATATTTACATTTTACAAAAGTACCATCCATCATTTGCACTGAAACAGCAGCTAAATCACACTTTAGACTGTTCTTTATACATCCTTTCGTTCACTCATGCCTATAAAGTTAGCTGGCTTTATCATTTTTTAAGAAAGGGGTCTAAATGAACATGCACTTAAATTCCTAACAACTCCACTGGAAGCATCAGACAGGTATTATCCTTCCTCGCGACCTTCATCGTTCTTCATCGCTCTCACTCTGAGTTTTACCCCTTCTTCCACCTCTCCTTGCTCGCGGTCCAGACTTTAACAGCTTGCCTGCGAACACATCATGATGTGCGACCTCTACATGATGATTATCGGACAAAAACCAGTGTGAGGCTGTGCAGGCGTGACTCACTCAGATGAGGTGTGATTTGGTCCATTGTGGAATATCAGTTGTTGCAGTCGAGTGCAATGATGAATTCATTTATTTGTTGTTTTGCTTCATCTTGATGGAAAGTGACAAGGAAAAATTCAGATTGGTTTTCTTTTCAATCAGAAGAGGCAGAGGATGATCTGAGCTTGTTAAATTTAATGAGCTTCAGGGCCGGATTTTGATGAAAGTTTACTCAGACATGATTCAACAATGGCTCCATGTACTGTACTACGCAGGGGTACCCAGAAGTAATTTGCCACCCTTGTCCCCCTGGTGAAGTTTTCAAGCTCATATAAGATAAGCAGTACATGATCGACATTACAACAATTGCTTTGACGAAATAAACTATGTAGGGATAATGATACAACGATATATCTGACCTATCTTAGATCATTACCTCGCACTTTCACATATATAGAAGAAAGCACACTCATAGAGGTGCAGACTAGTGACAAGTCACACAAGATCTGCGCCAATATAACAATACCAGTGTTGCCGGTTGAGCAATATCCCACCAAATTTGGCTACTTTTTATTTGAGAGGATGGGTAAATGTTGTTGTAGGCAGCTTTAGAAAATTTGGGCTACTTTTGGAACCATTTGGGCAAATTCTCACAGCTCTCCACTGATGAAAATACATAAATTCAGCAGTGAATCATTCACTTCTTTTCCTGAGTTATTGTGACGGAGACAAATGGGGCACTGAGAGACTGAGGCTGATGACGGACAGAACAAAATGTCATTTCAGTTCATTAGCCTACAACTAGGCTGAAACTTCTTTCCTGTTCAAATTAATAATTGGTTACAGAGTCGTAGGTCTGGGGTGAAAGCCTTGTAGAAATCCGTTTCTAAGCTTAATGTAAGGTCATCCAAAAGAGTTGGTGGAGATAACTTTTAATTACTCAAACTGTGGTTTTGGATTTGCATAATGAATAAAAAGAGAAGTCTTATCTTGCACTCTTGACCGGGATGATCTGATTCCCTCCCGGCGTCATCAGACTATTCCAATATAGTTATTGATGGAAACAGTTTGCTTTTGTTGCAAACAAGCTTGGAAAATAATTAAACACACCACTACAGACTTTGAAAAACAAGTATATTAGTGTTGCAGTATACATTAACACTGGTCAGACTCAAAAATCCATCTCCCAAATGGAAATTGGGCTTTTTTTATGGCAGTAGGGAGGGTTTGGCAGTCTGACAAGCTTGTCTTCATCAGTTAGCTAATTAACTTTTAAGCCTGTTAATCTGCTTGCATGCTCACATAACATGCAATCTTTTAGCATGTGAAATTTCACATGTTAGCATCAGGTTGACATGGCGTGGTTAGTATGTTAACATGACTAGGCTCAAATCAACACAGTAACACACTAAAATGTTGGTGCAAGGGTTCAGCACGTTTAGCAGATTATAACCTACCTTAAAGCTACCCATCAATTATGTATGCACACAATAAAAGGTTTGCCGCTTCGAATGGAACTCGAGAGCTCATGGGTACGACACGGGAAGCTGTGTAGTGAACAGGCGTGGCGTTCAAGCGAGAGCATCGCTGTACGGCAACGGCATCTAGACGCCAACAATATAGGCTATTAACCTACCAGCGACAGAAAAATTAACCTCCAAGGTTTGAAAAGCCTGTCCCCAAGCCCGTCACAAATTATGAACTTGGAGCTTTCAGAGGAGGTAATGAATAACAGAAGACGGGGTCGTTCATAAGGACTGGAAGGCAGCAGTAGATGTGTGAAGTAAAACCACAGAGGCAGGAAGCCATCTTTATTCTACACATGTACAGGATCAAAAGTAATTCTCTTTTCCTTGTCGGATAGCTCACATTTCCATGCTATTGCACACACTACTCACACTTCTGCCTGCACTTCGAGGAAATTCATAGGGAGAGAGTGACTGGGAGATGAAGAGAGGGGAATGAAATACAAGGTGAGAGACAAGGTTAAATGATATGGTGAGAATGACAGAGACACCGGCAGGAAAACCCCATTCCATGTTCAGTCATTTACAATTGAGTTGTAAGATTCGCAAATCACATATAGCTGAGCAAAAAAAATCTCAATGGGAAACAAGAAAAAAAAAACAGTGTTTTCCGCTGGAACAGAATCCCCGCATTATCACCCCCATAGAAAATGTCAAACATAATTTATTCTGCAACTGTCAGGTAGCTTGGGGACGCTTTGCTGCCTAATATTTAAAACCTATCGCAGCCGAGCAGATGTTTGCCCAGGGAAACTGGAGAGTAAATATTGTTTGTTTAAAGGCCTCGTACATGGAGAGACAAGCACAAGCAGATGGTAGAAGTATCAGAATTACCTAAACGTATGCCTAAAATTGACATAACAAAATCCTCGTCTGAGCTGCAGACACATTCAGCTGGCTAATGCCTTTGTTACCAATTTTGAATTGTCTGCCACTATCACCGCCAACTGACCTCATCTCACAGTGTAGGTTGAGCCGAGTTCTTTCATCTGTACCATTCACGTAATCCAGATATGCAAGACCCTCCATCCGTCTTTCTCTGACAAACCTGTTGTTTCATAAGTGAACCTTGGCCTTGGTAGAGCTACATGTCGTTTAACTTTTCAGAAATGGCAAAACGTAACTGACAAAGATATAATCCATCAGTGGATTATTATTATATTATTATATGGCTCCAACTGCCATCATGAAAGTCATTGCCTCTGCGTTCTTAGTGATAACTTTGATATTGAATTTCAGGCAGTCTAATCTGATATATTAAACAGTTTCATTACAGTTAAAGTCATCTGAGATTATGAATTCTACTGCTGGGAAATCCTATTTGTTTTTTCTTAGAGCCAGCCCTTCAGACTGATTATCCACATCAATCTTTGCAAGTTATGAGTTTGGATTTCAAGCTAAATAATGATGAGTTTTTCCACTGGCAAGAATGATCCAGACCGGAAGAAGACTGGTGATGTGGACCTTCAACCACCAATACAAATATCTAGTTTAGTAATAGAACTATAGAGAAAGGTTTGGCAGTATGGTTGAAATCAATATCACAGTATTACTGTATATGACTTGCCAAACATATGCAAAAATACGTATGAAATATTTTTTTAAACGTACTTCTAAGGCAATTAACTGTTTCGCATGCACCCAAAGTTGGCTCAGCTCAATGGTCGAGACAGAGAGAAATAGAGAGCAATGGTGGTCAGGTGAGCTGGAGTATGAATGCAGAGTTACTGGAAAAACAAACAAACATTGAATCGAAGAAATAAACCATATTCTGTGATTATTTCACAGCAGTTATGTTATAAAGCACAAATAAACACACCCACACTTCTGCACAACCCTCCAGATTTTGTGTGAATTCAGTCAAAGTGCACAGTTAATAGTCCCGTCTGCTGTTTGCCTCAACCCTGCCTGTCTGAGGCAAAGAGCTGCAGGTCTGTGTGTCTGTTTGACCGAGGGCGGGGCTGAGCCACACACACACAACACAAACCTGCAGCTCTTTATCCACTCATGACAGACTGAGAACAGAAGACAGAGACTAAGACAGCGATGTTACCTAGTCGCTACGTTTTTACAGACCTTGTGCTGATATTGGCTTGGGGCTACATACCATTGTCCAAAGGTTGATGGCCTGAAATGTCCTGAAAACACGATTAGTAGTGATACAGACAATGCCACACACTTCTAGTGGGACATAGGTGAGGATGAGAAGGATTACTTTTGCATCAGTGTTCTTTTTTAGGAAAATCCTGCATAGTATAAATACCTTTTAAAAAACAAATTCTTTTTCTGATACTCTCTCAGTGTCATGACTTTGGACAATTCAAATTTGTAAAATGATAAAATAAATATCAACTATATTTTAAAAAACAATTCAACAACTTCACCAAATTGACCAAAATGTTGAATCAACAGCTTTCCAAACAAAAACTGCACATTATAATTTTCAACAAGGTTAGGATTTATTTCAGGGTTGTTGTACTAGATGTACTGTACTTGTATGGCGTGGTACTTTACAGCATTTAGGTAGGCTGTTGCAGAGGAGACAGAGTGCGACATCCATGTCCAAGTGTTGTAAAGTGCTCTGTGTGGTTGTTAGACCGGGAAAGTGCTATAGAAATGCAAGACCATTTACCATTCGTTTTTGCGAGGTACTAATTTGGCAAGTGAGTGTTTTTGCCGATCTCCATCAGTGCAAACCTTCGCTGGTTCCTATAGTTTTCTGCCTGACTGCAGCATTGTCCCCACTGCCAAACTTTAGCATGCGAGAATGGATTCATTTCTTTTATATTTGGTTCTCTAGGTTGAAGTTCTGTAACTAATGGCTTTGTTACACTATAGTATGTATCTTAGAGAGTACAGGAAAATCTATTATTAATGTATATTGGTATCATATTCAGTGCAGTTCTGAATCTGGTTCAGTTTTTTTCTCCGTGTTGAAAAAGATTATGCAAAGAGGGAAGGCCCTGTGTTTTCCTTTTTTTTTCTTCTTGGTATGAATTCAATCAGCCGGGGGGCACGGTTTACTGAACCAACAAGGGAAAACAAAGATGCCTTAATTAGGAACATCAGAGGAGAGAGAAAGTCATTGCTGTTGTGAATGAGCTTTATGAATGCCTGTGGGTGGGGTATACGTCTTTATTAAGCCACCGTGGTGAGAGAAAAAAATGAATTAGTTCCAAAATCATCTGACAAGATTGTGTTCATATTCTGGCTAATTACAGACATGCATTACCCAAATAATACCCAAAGTGCACTAGAAGAAATCTATATCTGAAGATCTGTTGCCCCACTTCTGCTTTTGATATTACATCCGTGATAGTATTTATGACTCAGGCTGTGGGAAATTGGCAGTTCTTCTTTTTTGCGGTGTTTGAAGTGAATCATTTTTTCTAATACTAAATGAAAGCGCGCTGAAATGCTGCATATCTTGGAAGGAGTGCTCAAAATATACTCTATGATGAAATCTTCAGCAATATTTTTATGCACTTTTTAACCTCTGTGAAAGGAGCTTGGTATTTTGCATTCATGCCCAAGCGATAATTCTTTTTATTAACTGTTTTGATCAAATTGCCCTTTACTTTAATCCGCTGGAGCAGTGTGTGTATGAAAAAAACAGGATTAATTCAATTTTTTTTAAAGCCACCAAGGTTTGTCCTATTCAGCAGGATGCTGCCATTTGTACGCGTAGTTCTTTTCTCTCATTAGTTTTGTCCCTCCTGGAAAAAACAACTAAGCAACTTGTGCTGTTATCATTTAATTAGATTCTATCTTTGTCTCCAGACTTATTATCTTATTAAAGAAGCCTCTTCTCTGTTCTGCTGAATTTTGTTTGGGTGCTCAGGAAAGTGAAATAGAGGAGTCCTTAACAATCCTGTTGATAAGTCTTGGCTGTTGGCACTTGTGTCTTATCTGAATTAACAGCTTTATAAGCTCCTCCGTCTTAGTGACACTTTTACGAAGGCATAAGTAATGTTTGGTCACTGTACACTCTTAGCAGTTGTCCCTCAACAAGAAATGATTTGTCATGCCGTGCCCCACATTAATAACAGAGACAGCAGAGAGGCAGAGCGGTAATGAAACAGAATGATCAAACAGTTAACCTATCCCGCTGTGCCACATCTGGCAAGACAGATATAACTACAAATGAATTGCCCAAATGTATATTTATTTGGGTGAGTCATAGTTTTTACCACTTTCACCTCATTTTATTCTGGCCCGGGAATCCTGCCAACAAGTCTCCAAATTAAACGATAAAATTCATAATTTATTCAGCCCCTTTCCTCTTGAGTGTCATTTCTGAGAGCTCCCTCTAATAGAAGAATCAAGAGCATGAAAGGTCCAGGATTGGGGTGGCCAGGTCGGTCAAACGCAGGAAACCAGGGCTGGGTCCGGTGTGGCCACGTGTCAGCATTGATTTGTTTTTGAGTTATGTTGCGAAAGTAAGTGACGCATAGCAGGCTGTTTTCCTAAACCTAAAAAAGTAGTTTTGTTGCCTAAACCTAACCTAAACCAATTTCTGATCTGAAGCCCCATCAACAGTACCAGTCATTTGTCTTATTGTTGGGGAATAAATCTAGCTTATGCTGTGATAATGGTATAATTATGTTTGGTTAGGTTTAGGGACAAAGCAACTTTGTTGGGTTTAGGGAAAGCTAATGATGTGATTATATACAGGTACGGACGGCCTCGTCATCATACTGTCCATAATACCCATCTGGTTAAGATTCAGGTGAACATTCATGGTCCTGGTTGTGAAGAAACAAGGTTGCAAAAGTTTCTTCTTGTCAATTATGACATTTTGTTGACTCAGATCCGCCCAGATCTTCTCGCTACACGAACTTCACACTCAAAATGTCACCCGACTTCCTCCTTTGCTCTCGTCATAATTTCTACAGCCGTCAAAGCCACGTTGGGTCAGGTGACAACGACCTTTAAATTCAAAGGTTGTTGTCACCTGAACAGCAACGTGTTGTTTTGTTGAACTGATACTGTTGTTCTTTCTTGGGAGGAAAGTTGTTCTTTCTTGGGAGGAAAGTCTCACTTTCTGCATTCCCTGTCTGTATCTCAACTGTCGCTATCAAATAAAGACAAAATGCCCCCCCAAAAAAATCCCTTAAATGAAGCCATGATTTTATTTCTGTCTGGCTCGCTTGCCAGTCCAAAAACATTCTCATTTTCTGTAGAAGCAGCCAAACCCAAACAGTTGGTGGACTCAAACAAAATACACCTGATCACAGACTAGAGAGAAAAAGTATGCAAATATGTATTTTCACTTTTCAAAGAGATAAGACTGAGAAAAGAAACAGCAGGTTAATGTCACTGTAATATCACGAGGCACGTAAGATTTCAGTTATAGAGATCAGGCCTGTTCCTTACATGTAAGGTTTCTCTGCAATCCCCGTCTTTACGTCATGGAGGGATGCCTATCAAATAATGGGAAGTCTGTGATCAGAGCTACGGCTTACTGATGGTGAGTAAAATTACATTTTTTATGCAATCCTGCCACATAAAAAGTGTGCATCTGCTGCCCTGCACAGAAATAAATCTACTGCAAATTTCATGCTTAGTTATGATTTAATTAGGATTACCTCTACGTACGTAAAGAGGGAACAAAATTGGTTAAATTAGCCACAGCCGAAATTAAATGCTGCAGATCTGAAGGTGTCTGAGAGTTTATATCTTTGTTTTTAAAATATCCAAAAATGAAGAATACAAAAAAAATTGGAAGAAAAGTTGGAAGTAAGTTTTAGCTGTGAAGGCTGACAATGTTTATGCCAGAAGAAGTTTTTATTCAAGGCTATTTAATAACTTTGTTTTAATCTGTGGAGATATTCCAACTTGAATGACACAAAACACACGGCACATTCATCCATCCACACACAGTCTGGATGTTTCACCCCACTGTGAATGATCCTCCACTGCTCCGGGATACATTTGAGGCCAATAACGCTCTACCTGCTGCATCACAAATACCACATTTGCGACCGTCTCTTCATGTGGACTCCTGAAGTGGGATGCCACTCCTCTCGAGTGATACAACAGTACCTCCTTGGGCCCCCAGAGCCTTTCTGACAGCCTACTTTCTCCTGTAACCTACTTAGGAGGCTTTTTAAAAAGATCCCAAAGAAAGCATTTTCATTTCTGTTCCCATCTCACGCTCTCTAAAGGAGCCAGATGGAGAGACAGCTGATTGGAGGTTAGAAGTGAGGAGGGATACACCGTGAGTAAAGATAGACACGTGGGAAGGTGGGTTAGTGGAAGTGCGTGATTGGACAGTAGAAATGTAAATGCAAACAGCTGTTGTTCTCTGCTAGGAATCGGAGCCAACTGGAGGTCAGATGAGATGTGAGTTAACACAGTTTGTCATGTTGTATCTCACTGATAACAGTGATCAATAATAGTAACACTAATTTACACATCTGCAACAAGCCTTCGACACACACTTCTCACTGAAGCAGATGTCTCATCATCTGTAAATCCTTCATTGCCTTAACATTTCAGTCCCCTGTTTTGGTTTGTTGGAACGGTCCCACGACGTCCTCTCAATCCTGTTTTTTGAAGATGAAATGCACTTGAGCAGCTGTTTGGAGAGTCTTGTCCAGAAGGGTGGCGGTAAGCCAGTAAACCACTCAACACACTTCTCACTCGCTGACGATCAGCTGCGTCTGGTTGACCATCTGTAGTGGATAACAGGTCCCCGCTCTCCGACTTGTAGCATCTCATTTTTTCGGCTTTTTCTGCCAACACATCTCCAGCTCCTGTGTTGTGTCTATTTTGTATTAATGCAGCTACACCGGCAGAGGTCCAAAAGTAGTATTTTGGTGGAAAAGCTTGATAATTGAAAATTAAAATTGGGAAATGTCATAACAAAGTTTTACCCTGAGACCCAAAGACAGTAAATAATAGGGTTTCTGTTTAATTTTATCGTTGCAGTCCATCTAAGAGCGCAGTGGATGCTTGTTAGTTGAAATCTTAAAAGTGGCTTAGAAAAGACTGAAGTGAATGAGTAACCCACTTCCCTTCCATGACAGGTAATACTGAGTTGGCTTTGAACGAGGCCCTGAGCGCACAACTGCTCCCCTGGATTCAATTATGACTGACAATACAGGTGCACCTTCCCTCCAAATATTCCCGACGTTGAGAGGTTGTGTTGGTATTCTGGCATTATCTAGTATTACCTGTCATTTTTGCTTTATTTCTTTAATGATGAGACTTTCCAAAAACCACTCAGTCATAGTAACATCTTATTATACAGAACAAACTTAAAGATTATGCATTTATAAGGGCATGGAGAGAAAAGTTGTAGCTAAAGCAGAGGCAACTAAAGCACAGCGACTTTGTGCCGAAACACAAAAATAAGCAATGCAATTTTACAGAATTAGACATCACAATTAAAAAATATAAACAAACTGTTTACAGGAAATTAAATTGAACTCAAATGAACTGCTTGGAGTTGATCTTGCAGACTCACTTGGCTGGGAGGAAATTCCGCAGCATGGTCTCCTTCATCACCTTGTCGGCTTCAAGGCCTCCGGTCCGTATCTCTTCAACACTCTGTCGGCACTCGGATAGCGAGGGGGGTCCATTACATTTGGGATAATTAGAGTAGCCATTTACTGTACAACTGTGATGGATTGCCTTAAACTTTGGTACAGATTATATGATAAACACAGGATGAGTTGACAATTTTTTGTTTTTAGTTAAATGTCCAGCAACAGCAACAACTTGTAAAGGTGATGTGAAATCTGCACCTTTTAATATGTCCAGTGTTTTACAACATCGGGATCAGCCTCATCTGAACTCAGCGCTTAATGCCAATTAGTATAACATAGCCATGCTAATACTGTACACTAAACATTATACCTGCTGGACATCAGCATGTTAGCTTTGTCATGGTGAGCATTTTGGCACGTGTTAGCATTTGATTCGAGGTGCAGCTCTCCCTGTCGACAGCCTCACACGGCTGCCAGCATGTGTGAAGACTCTCAGTCATGTTCTTTAATTGACTGATGCATAGATAAACTATGGGCGTAACACACATCAATTTAGTTTTGCAAAGCGATGATCCCTTTCCTCATAGTAGGTTCTGTGGCAGAAAATCTTTGCATGACCCAAATGTGAGATTGAACTCACATTTTTCTACAATTATCCAGCACCCGTGCTTCTGATTGGGGGCAGTGGAAAAAAAAAACAAATAAGCATTGCTGGAGCCATGCTTTTGGATGGTTATATTATCCACTTTCACTTCACACTAGGTTTGGGATGGCCCTTAATATGACAAATGATCTGTGCAAAAACATAAACAGAGGCAAAGTTGATTGAACCAATGACACACTGCTCTCTGCATCAACACTGAATGCTGTTTTATGAATTTGTTCTGCAAAAATCGTTTCTGGCTGGATTTTCCCACAAAATGCTAAATACTTGCATATCAAAGCAATTTGTAGGACAGTGGGTTGGCTTCTTGCTTATTAATTGCCCCATTTTCATTTTGTTGCCCCCGATACAACAAAAAGAGGCAAGTTCCCCCAGATCCATGGCTAATTGGCTGATTTTCCATCACTTCATTGTGGAGGAAATTCAAGTACCATTGATCGTGCGCTACATCTTTTTCCAGTGGATACATCGCTGATGGCAGAGATTAAGGCCAGGGGGAAGAGATTCAGAGCTCAAGCAGAGATGAGGGACTAATTGGATGTGGGTTAAATCATTGGCTGCAATTATGGCACCTCTTGTCCAACATTACACTCACCAGATGGCACCAATTCCAGTGTTGGACAGTTCACAGCGAACATCAGTTAGAAGGTAGATTCTACAATAATATAGCAGCGGGAATATTTACTGACTGGACATACTGTTCACACGGTACTAGTACGACCTGGATATTTGCAGAAGTCATCTGTGATCTTAATCCCGTGCAGATCTATCGTGTCCATTTGTAAAGTAAAGATTGCACTGTAAATTATTGTCATGTGTCATGTGTCAACATTGATCCAGCATCAATCAGCATCTCGGTGATTTGGGGTAGCATTTTTTTTTAAACATCTGTTTTCTGTTGTCGGACAACCAAACAGCAGTCAACAGCTGTGTTGTGAGGTCGGCTGTGTTGATGTTTAAAATGAGCGATGACAGAGAAGACTGGGAGCATATTATATATGTTGTCATATTCAAAAGGTGCAATATGTAAGAATTTGAGTGTGAAACATTCAAAATAAACAGTTTTGATGTTGTTGTTTGCATTGTGTCGCAGAGATATCCATTGAAGTTAGCATGCTAACCAGCTAGCCTGGCCAGTTCGTACCTCAGATGGTAAACGACACCAATACCCTCCCAGTGCTCCGAGCTCCCAGTCCGGGCAGAGTCAGCTAACAACCACTAGCTGCAGGGTTAACTGAGCTAAAGCAGCTGACTTCGAAGCAGCAAACTGTCCGATTCTTACATACTGTATGGCACCCTTAAGCATCGGCACGAAGCGTCTCTTGTTGCAGATGTGTACTTCTGCTTCTAACAAGTGCAGCAAGTCAGCAAAACGACTGCAAATTAATGTGGCTGCCGAAGAACAGACGCTCTACTTCTGAAAGGTTGATGTCACTTTGATGCCTCGATATAACAAATAGAGCTCTAAAGTTGGAAATGTAACCTCTGTGTATGAATAGGCCAGATTTTTATCAAAGAAAATAAAGTTTAGACTGTACAACTGGAAAGTTTGTCTCACAGCGACTCAAACACGTTTACACTGACGCTGGATAATAGCCGTTACACCATTAACACTCTGTATTTCACCGAATGCTTTCGGCTCTTGAGCCAAATAAGCTGGGTAATTCTTAAGAGGTGCTGCAATGCGCCTTTGAATGGAACGACATAGTACAAAGGAGACCTGTAATAATGGGTTTGAGTCATCAAGCAAGGTGAAGCAGGATTTGAAAGTTTTCTCACTCAACTACTTCACTTCCAGATTAAAACACTTCCTGACTCTTTGCAAACATTCGGTCCATTTTTGCTCAGTATTTCATCATGTCGGAACACTCTAAACACATAGAAACGTTAATTATTCAGCCCGGGTAAGTCCTTCTGCCATTCACTGCAGTCATATAGTTTGACACTGTAGAGCCTCAGTTCAGGGTATGTGATTAAGACCAGAGCTTATTGAATGATGCTGTATTTTAAAGCTGTGTTTATAATAGACTCTGGCAATGATCTCTCATTGTCTGCATCCTTTGAAATTCAAGGTTTAGCAGGCTTTAATGTTTCATTGTGGTCTTTTTATCACAATAAAAAAAGAAGTCAATACCAATCCTGTTGCCTTGCTCAGCACTCATACGCAATTGTTCCCGAATGTTCTGCTGCCCCAGCACTTCTCCGAGCTGCAAACACTGCCGCATCTCTGCAGAGGAGTGAAACACAAAAGACAAATATGAGTTTCCTGTCACATCCTCAGGACACTATGCTTCATTACTTTGGATGATTGTGTAGCCAGAATTGTCAATGAAACCTGTCTGACAGCGTTGAGAAAAACTCCATGAAGGAACCTCTGCAGCCTTGACAAATGGGAGCAGAAGACAATACAGGAGTAGCAATGAATGAGGGTTGAGGAGAGAAGCAACAGCATGCAGCTTTGTACTGATTTTAAGCTGTCGGATTCAGTTTGTGATCATTTGATTAACAGATGTGGGGCCTTATGCAAGAAAGTTTTTGTATTTTCTTTATCGTAAATCTCTTCTCTTTCTCTGGTAATGAGCATTTTGTACTTATTTGCCAGATATAATTAAAGTTGCTTTGCAGATTGAGAAAAAAAAAAATATGAAAAGCCTATAAAACACAGCGTCTTGGGGCAGTTTTAGATGTCTGAGCTGTTACCAGTTCCAGACATTTCCCCTGAAATCATCCAATATTGCTCACAAATATAAAAGAAATAACGACTTTGTGTAGGAGAACATTGTTGTTTTCTTCTTCTCCTACCATTAATTGTCTAGGCATCCCCGACATTTATTTAATGCCCCTACCAAGGGGCTCGGCTGGTAATCACTAGATTTAAGTCACAGGGACAAAATTCAGCAAAACAAGTAGCCTACCTTTACTGCTGATACTTACATACTATACTATATCGGTCTAAACTTATTAACTTTTTCTTTCTTTGGATGCAGGACTTTGACTGGAGTATTTTTACATTGCAAACATGAGATTTGACAATTAGCATAATCATCAGCCTTGAAATCACTATGTGAGGCAACATGTTTGTATCCATTCGTGGATAAGAGCAGAGTCAGTGTCAGGATCATATTAGGGGGTCAGACAAAATGAGAAAATAATACCACAGCTGTCACCACTGTGTCACCACAGAGCTGTGCAGAAATAAAGAAAGAATAGTTTAATATGCTAAATATCAGGTTTGATGCCCTAAATGTCTCGCTAATGGAAAAAACAGTCCACAACTTCGATGCGAGGCAGTCAAGGAGATGTGACAGTCGGGCAGATGGATGAGGGAATATATTCCGTGATATCACACTGTTGGTACAATGAAGACTTGCATGAAAAGAGTCTGAGGCAGCTGTTGGACTTTGACAACTTCTGAATCATTGTCAAGCTAAAAATAATCTTGCCATTCAAAAAATAATCATAAAAAACATTGTTGAATCTCTCAAAGCGGGCTTGTGTTTCCCGGATGTACAACATCTGATAGATTTTGCCGACAGTCTTCTTCGTATCACAGGCAATTAACTGGTGTAGTTCAACATTAGATTAAGTACAGATCAATTTTAACGGTGCAATATGTAAGAATTTGGTTGCAAACATTCAAACTTAACTAAAATATCAACAGAATCTGAGGGAGTAACACTGCTGTCATTATGACGTCAATGCATTGTGTTGCAAAACATGTTTAGCATGCTAACCAGCTTCCCCTAGCCCGTCCTGGTCCAAAGCTAACTGAGCTAACGTTCTCACTGCTCCAAGCTCCCAGTCCGGACTGCTAGCTGCACGGCTAACTGAGCTAACGGCAGCAGCTACAGTTGGCAGCGATTAGCGTTCACTCTTGATGTGATATGCTGCCCTGAATTCTAACACCATTGCACCTTTAAAGGGACAGTTCACCCCCAAACCAAAAATACATAGTTTTCTTGTAATTTCTTGTATCTCGTAAATACTAATTTACAAGACACTCGTGCTTGTGACGTCGCAGGATAGAAAGCCGTTTCCCCTCCTCACATGCTCATAACGAGGTCTGTGGATTACCTTGAGTGACCGGGTCATGATTTCCCGAAAGAGACATTGTTGTTGAGTTTTTCAAATGTATTTATTTATTTAATTATTGTGTGTTTAATTATTGTAGTTCCATTATTAGAGAGAAATCAGAATCAGAAATCTAGATGGACAAATAACACCACAGGTAAGAGCAAAAACATGTATTTTTGGATTTTAAGGGTGGACTGTCCCTTTAAGACCACATAGCTGTAACTATAAATTGTGTTGTGTCAAAAAAGGCAATGTGTTTGTTTGGTTTCGACCGAATGCTGTACAGGGAAGCATGAGTACACTGTAGCAGTGTGAATATGAAGCAGGGAGCAGAGAAGCATGAATGCAGTTTGCCCCGTGTAAATAAAGGTTATGAAAGATTGCCTTTTATTCCCTGTTTTTATTTTCTGCCACTGTGTAGCTGTTGGTGTCTCATACATCATCCTTCAGCCAACAATGAACTGCCGTTGAACCTGCTTTATTAACGCTTTTTAAATAAACTCGCTGTTGTTTCGGTCTAACACGCCCTCCGTGGCAGGTTAGTTTGCCCTTGATGTTAACTCTCCCCGTTGAGATAGGCCAGCCTCTAATTTAAACAGGAGCTCACATAGGTCATGATGGATGGTGCTTTCTTCCCAGTGGCAGCAGGTCACACGAACTAATATCCCACATCCCTCACATGCTTTTGTGTGTATTAACAGACACCAGGTTGTTTCTTTTCGCTCTGTTTAATCCCATCCCACTTCCTCGCTCCTTCTTCCCTCGTTGTTCTGTTGTTATCACCCCCTCTCCTGCTTCCGTATCTCACCTTTTTTTCTTTTTTTTTTTCTTTGTGTGTAAATATCCATCCAGGAGGTTGTGTACCCTTGCAGTCCCACTGGAAAGACGGCCGGGCCAGCCATTCCTCATGTTCTCTTTCTTGAGGTGCAGTAGAGCAGATTGGTTTCTGTGTTGGCTCCGTGCTGATGACGGGACCAGAGAGGGTCATAAATGTGTCCTGAGGTGTGAAAGAGAGCAACAAACGAGGCCACAATGGTGCAGCGAGGAGAAGTGGATGAGATGAAGTTTGATTTTGCCCAGATTAAGAAATCAGGACATTAAAATTGAGCATGTGTCCTCCGATAAGTCATTTCTGTTAAACACTGAAAACAACACGTATAACACAAACTTTAACTGTGCACTTATTATACCACCTTGAAAGCAGTATTTTAAGTTTATCATTGGGTGAAATGACTGCGTGGAAGTGGCTGTTCGTAGTGATGAACGCACCGAGAGCGTCTTAATATCTCAGCTTGTTGTTTTTACAGCCTGCAATTATCCTGTTTGGACTCACTTGATTCACTGCTAGATGCAGCAGGTAGCTGTTTTTTGTGAAAAAGCTCGATCTGCCCAGCACCAAAAAGAAAACAGACAAAGTTAGTAACTAGCTGGTGAACATAATGGAGCATTTAGCTGCTAAAAAGCCAGGCATTTCCCCCGGGAGTTGGTGCAGACTAAAACGGAGCTAAAAAGAAAATTGGTATTGGACTTAAATTTTGGCAGGCGGTCAAGAACAAGGCTACAAATGAATTCTAAGCTTTTTTGTTACATACGAACTGCGGGCAATGTCTGGAGAAGCTGGTGAGGACATTATCAGTCACCCTGTCACAAATACTAGAGGTGTAAATCTTTACTGGCCTCGAGATTTGATTCACCTGTTAACAATTCGATACTCGATGCATCCCAGTGTTTGGCATCTTCAATTTTCCACATTACCGCACACAGCAACTTTTTCATCATTTAAATGTCCCTTTTTTTTGAAAGCCTTCTCAATAACCAAGACCACAACAGTCTACAATATAACAAGCTGCATCAACACAAGTATCTGTGTGACCCTCCTTAGTACATACACATTACAAAAACAAAACATAAATCTGTCTGCAGTGCATTACACAAGTGCTGAGATCTACGAAACTATCATTTTCACATAGCAGCTCTAAGACAGAGCATTAGCTGAATGTGGCAAACATCACACACATACTGTAAATCTGTACACACCTCTCTCAGAGCTGGACAGCGCTTCCTCAGTTAATGACTGATTGGGCTCGCTGTACTGGTTATTCTTTGTGGCTTCAGGCGAAATCGTGGCTCATGGTTGTGAGGCAGATTTTACGTGGCAGGCCTCTCATCCAGTTTGTGCTCGCCAGCAACTTCATAAAACTCTGACACGTGCCCCGAGATTTCTGCTCTCAAAGTTCTGCGTGACCTTTTATCACACACTGCCTCCCTCTGTGAAATCTCCGTAGGGGTCATTCCGTGCCAACTCAACTCGGGCCTCCGGGTTCAGGTCATGGATTTTTCTTGGAAAAAGTCGAAATGTTGAAACTTCTATTAAATTCATAAGAATTATGTTATGAAGTTATGAATTTCTGAAGTGATTCTTTGTTTGTGTATTTTCTAAACCTCACCAATCGCTTATTTTTCACTGGTTTGGGTTTAAATTTTCCTGAACGTGCAAGAGACTTGAAAACATGTTTTCATTTAAATAGTTGTTGCTGAATGGTTACAGCAATCAAATTAATAACAGGAAGTCATTTTTTACCAGAATGAAGAATCTGTAATGTCACTTTCTTGCAAACAAATTGTGGTTTACATTTACATGACATTTAGGGCATTTAAGCATTTTGCATGTGTGAAAGGGAGTGCGGTGTTGCTCTGTCTACTGAACATGTAAAAAGGCAACTGTTTATTAAGACATTTGCAATATCAACCTATAAGGTGGCACTATGTCATTTTGGTGTTATAGGTTGTTCCACTTCCCCTCTATTAAAGGTGCTACGTCAAATAATGACGCTCTGGGATGGCAGCTAACCTGTCCTACAGTCCCGGAGCATCATTATTTGACGAGTTGGGAATGAGACTCTTCTCTTACAAATAGCACCTTTAAACAAACAATGGTATGAGGTAAAGTTATTACCCAAACCGTTCGATGCAAACATACATTATAGTTAACAGGAGAACTTTCTGGTTCAACGTTGGTCTACTGTGATCAAGGTTTCAGTGAGGGAATAGTACCAACGTTACCGTTCATGTGAGTTTTCCCCTAGAATTAAGTGTTTTAGAGAATCAGGCAAAAACTGTTGGCTCGTTTACAGCCTGGCTGGTCCTCTGATAACACACCAAAATTGTCCATCTCGGTGATGCCAGTTGTATTTCGAGAAGTTTTATTTCCGTCTATTCAAAGCGGGTCCCAAATGGCCGCTCATTAGCTCTTTGTTTGGGTGACTGTTTGAGTGCCTGCAAAGTGGGTTGACATTCTCCAAACTCTGCACTTGTATCTCCAATGAGATTATCCCACACTGATTCTAGCAGCATAATATTAAATCCTTTTTGGGATTCAATACTATTATTATTACGTAAACATCGAGCACAGAGATCTGCTATTAACCTGCAGTGTGACACAGCAAATGTGTGTCTGTCACAAAAAAAAGCAATCAGGATTCGGCAGCTTAGCGCACATTCGGGAGATTTATATAAATGTGTTATTGTTAATCCTTTGAAGACACGACAAGGATCACACGTTGTTTCGCAAATGGATATTTTCAACGGTTAAACTTCACACGCACAAATCCTTCACCTAAATTCATCATCGTTCCCCTGAAAATGATGTTTGTAACTTTGATGAATAACCAATTAACAAGCTTTTTTTTATTCAATTTAACCTCGTTATAGCTAATATGTCTTTGTCCAAATCTCTTTCTCCTCATTCAGCAAAAAGCCCTCTGAAAACAATCATGAATTGGTAAAGTCACTGGTGACTTAAAGCAATATATCCATCATTTTGTCTGTCAGCTTCCAATCAATTGCGCCAGATGGACACCAGAGGCATCCGACTAGAAAGAAAGTGTGATGGTGTAATGAACTCGAAGTTCTTCACAATTTCCCTTGAGGTCTTAATTTGTACTGCAGCCAGTGGCAGAGTCAGAATTACATTTTCTTTTTTTTGGGGGGGGAGGGGGGCGTCCAAGAGAGGTTGAGTGAAAAAGCTGGAGGCTTATGCTCCTCCAACTTTCTCTGTTTTCATCTGCTCTCTCCATAGAGGTCTTTCAGATTACAGCATCAACGTGTAATTTATTCATGTGCAATGATCTCAAAATGCTCCTAAAATATTTTCTAACAGTCCATTAAATCAGTTCTCACTACGGCTGTAGCATTAGCGTTCATCTGCATCAGCTTGAAGGTAGCATTAGCAGCCCGCAGTGACCCTCCATATTTAATCACAACACCTGCTGTGCTGCTTTGTGCGTTCTTTTGTTAATGTTATTACACAAAGCCAAAAAGTCGCTCGTTTTTTAGGTGTTTTCGATTCATTAATGTTTAAAGCGTTAGAGCTATTAGTTAATGTTGAACAAGCTCGAGGGAATCGCTCGGTGACCCCACTTATCATTTACAGCAACAGCAGCGCCGCTTGCTGATGGTTGTCGACGTACAAGTACCAGCTGGAAGGGCAAATTAAAACATGTTACACAAAGTCAACAATCTGTGCAGCACAGAGGCTGTGTTCACCGCATGGACAACGTTAATGTGGTTTAACTGTCTGTTAGGTTGCACTGCTGTAAATTCATGGACAAAAATAGGACTCGTGAAGAATCTGTCCTCATGGCCATGTTATAACTGCAGCCAGGGGTCTTTACTGGGGAAGATACATCTCTCATGAACACTTGTGAAAATTAACAAAAGTATAAATATATTATAAAGTATACTCTAATAGGTGGGGTGCCCAAAGTATTTCCCTTGAATGCCTAAAAATGAAAGTTAATGGAGGGCTAGGGCCAAAAGCAAACACCTACTGTATTCCTAAAATGCAAAATGGTACAAGGGCCCCAAGTTTCCATAACTAACTTCCTGCCTTAAGCGTGACTCTGCCCGTCGTGCTTAGATTATAAGAGATGATTAAAGGAAAAGTTCACCCAAAAATGAAAATGTGTTCATTACCTGCTCACCCCCATGCCAAATGCAAAGTCAGGTGAACTTCTGAAGACCACCAAACATTTCAGGAGCCTCACAGCAAAAATGTATCGTAGCATTTTCCTAAACAATTGAAGTAGGTAGGGACTTGTTTTAAAATTGTAAAACATAACCTAAAAGAAAAACAGTCAATAGTTCCACACAGGTCATGCAGCGTAATCAAAGTCTCTTGAGGCCCCAAGATCCCAATTTGATTTGAAAAGACGATATTTACAAACTTGACATGCGGTCAAGATCCTGCACCCCTTAACACTAGCAGCTACAGCGAAGTTGGCAGCTTAGAACACTCTTCAATCTTTTCAAATCGATTCTGGACCTCGAGGCTCCTGCCATCTTGGCTTATTCATATTATCTGTATGGACCCATTTTAAGTTTTTATTATCACTTGTTTTTTTGCAGTTCAAAGGTCCATATCTGCTTTTTTAGATGTAGTTGTTTCAATGCTGCAACACTAATTGTTGTGAAGCTCCAGAAATGTTTTGTAGACCATGAAACTTCATCTGACTTTCTGTTGGCTTGGGGGTGAGTAAATAACGACTGAATTTTCATTCAAAAATATTTGGGTGAACTTATCATTTAATAATTATAAGAAATAATTAGTGATCTTACATATTGAAAAGAGCATTTTTACACCACAAAACATAAAAAGAGCATGAACAATGATTTCTATTATGAGTTTTTTTTTAAATATTTAATCTTTTTACCTCCGAAGCATTCGGCAGGCCAAATCCAACCCCTTTGGCTGGCCAGCTTTGAACAATGGGCCCCATTTTGGGCAGCTCTGCTCCACAATATGTAGATATTGTAACTTAATGAAGACATTTGGATTATTTTATTGGCATTTTGAAAATGCCCTATGTATCCAAGACTGTCTCAGGAGCTGGTGTAAGACTAAATCCAACCAGTTCTTGAGACATTTTGTAGATTTTGTGTGTGTGTGTGTGTGTGTGTGTGTGTGTGTGTGTGTGTGTGTGTGTGTGCGTGTGTGCGTGTGTCTTGATTGATGACTTACATGTCCAGTAACTCTGGTCATTTATAGGTTTTCTGAGCATTTTTCTGGTTCTCATACAGGTGATCAATCTTGAAGAAATAAATGAAAAATGACAAATTACAGTGTAAGCTCTTAACACCTGTCAAAGCCAGAATAACACAGGTCCCGTATGATTAAAAAAAAAACTAGTTTCGTCCTTTAGCTGCTCTTGTGATAACAGTTTTTAATGTTCTTCATCACCGCTGTAACGAAGTCTGACTCGGTTTGACTCCGCTGCTTTCAATTCTGCCTCCCATAAGCAGAAATCATTCAGCCAGATTGATTGCTTTGGTTTCATAGTGCCTCTTTGATGCAGCACGTCCAATCCAATTCTGTTTTATTTGATGCCCATCACAGATCTATCAGGAGCATGCTGCTCCTTTCACGTGTTGTGGAAGCAACAGCAGAGCCTCCTTTAATGAAGAGCAAAACAAGCCAGAGATTGGAAAGGATAAAACACATGACTGAATAAATTCCCTCGCAATTGATTTATCCACCTGCTTAGGCCTTTGTTTTAAACTGCGACAGATGGAAAAAGCAGAGTAATGAATGCCATTTACCAGAGAAATAGCCCTACTGCTGTGTTTCATACCTTGTTGCATCGTTTAACTACTCTTCCAGGCTTCTCCTGAGCAGTTCAGTGTTTACCTAATCTTAATTTACTACACACTTGCCTGTTTCTCAGGGTAGCATATATCAGTATATTGATTTGAAAAGGTTAGTTTCATCACGGCAAACCACGTATTCATGATATTTTCTTATGTGGGAGACAAACACCTCCCTGACCTGCAGTGTGTTTATTTACACACAAATATTTTTATTTCTGACTCTGGCTGCAAGTGACTCACTGACTTCCAAATTAATCATAATTGGTTGAATGAGAAGAAAATTAAATTCTTGCCATTTCATACTGCAGCTGTTGAGTGAAACTGATACAAATGTTTATATCTGTTTATGTAAAATGCAGCCGTGGGGATTAGCCGAAATGCCTCATAAAACAACGCTACAAGATTAAAAAAACATATTGGTGTTGTGACCTTTTTGCAAAAGTGCAAACAATTACACAAACCACCTTTACACTTGCAATGGGAGTATTGAGGAAGTCAACGTGAACAGGTGAGTCACATGTTTTTGGCACGAGAGAGAGCATATGGACGCCATCAGTCATGAGCTTTTGCTGTTTTCATTAAACCCATCTTTTTGACTATTGAACAAAAGTAGAAGGACACTCCGTAGAGCACTCACCTCCACCTAAATAGCCCTGATTTTTTTCATCAAGATCCATGCATTATTCCATGAGAAATGAACAAGATCTCACAATGTTAAAGAAAGTGACAAAGAAATGTCAGTACCCATCCTTTTATCCAATATCAGCACCAAAAGTTTCACTTTCAAGTTTCATGAAAATCCGTTCAGTAGTTTTTGTGGAATCTGGCCAGCCAGCCAGCCCGCCAACCAAACAACCAACCAAACAACTGACCAAACAACTAACTAGCCACCAACCAACTAACCATCTACCAGCCAACAACCAACAATCAAACTGCCACAAACCAACTAACCAACTAACCAAACCGCCACTGACCAATTAACCAACAACCAAACAGACGTTGGTGAAAACATAACCTCCTTAAAGGAGGTAACAAATTTACTTTTTTGTTCCTGGGGTGCTCAGGCAGTAGGAGATTATTTCTAGCCATTATAATAATCAAATCAAATCATCAGCAGTTATCTGGATAAAAGTTAAGAACTGATAATAATTTTAAATCTTTTAGAGAGCTTTAAAAAAGACAATCTGGTCTGTGGTAGAAGACCTTTTCATCACAATATTTAAACAAGAGAAAGTGTTTAGTGACAGCAGGTGATCGGCACTGGGAGTGACATGACGTCTCCGAAATGAAAGAGTGGCTTATCCTTTTTCTGCTTTCATAAAAGCAATTTCTAACTATTACTAATTAGCATTTGAGTGTTTTGCATCCATCTCCTTGAATTACAACACCCTGTTGTTAACCAACTCGCTGCAAAGAGCAACGCTTTGCATATTCCAGCGTATTCCGGCTGAAATGATGTCTGACACATCATAGTGGGTACGAAGTGTCAAACATTATTACAACAAAGCAGCCAGAGACGCAGTCAGGAGAATGTCATCTCTCATCAGCTGACAGACGGTGAGCAGAGCGAGCTGTGAAATAATTTGTCTCGTTGTCTGGCAGCCAGGAGCAGCACTCAGCAACAATAACAACAAGCCCTGTGGTCAAATCTCCATCGCGTGTTAATAAGCCTTCATATTTCTGACTCGCTGCCTTCCGCCTGCCTGCTGCGAGTTTTCAAACAACGCAAGAAAAAGTTTTACTCGGAAAAAAGACAAAGGAGCCCAAGATTGAGTTTGGTGTGAAACTATTGCTATCGCCGCAAACATGATTGAGAGATGTGATTACTGTTGCTACATTGTTCAAGCCTTAACAGAAGATTTACCACTGACAAATTATTTGTTTAATTAATTTCTATGGGTTCTTGATTTCATACGGATGTAGACCAAAGTAGGTTTCTCAATATCAGCTGGCTTGACAACTGTTGCTAACAGCTAATGTGTTAGCTAGCTTCTTACAAGGTTGATGTATTTGTCATTTTACAAAACATGTTACAAAATTTTGTTGAAGCTTCTTTGCACCAGTTTTTGATGTTTCCAGTCAAGATTATTTGTGTCGCTCCTCTGTAAAAGCCTTTTCTGTGCTTTTATGAATAGGGTAGTGTTGTGCGATGACCATGATAGGTTCTCTGTAATGTTGATTCTGAGGAACCTAAAACTGGTCACCTGCTCCACCTCAGCTCACCACCAATGTAGACAGAAGGTGGGTGTCGTTGCCTCCTTCTTTTTGAAATCAACAATCAGCTCCTTGGTTTGGCTCACGTTAGGCAGTAGATTGTCCTCAGTGCACCGCTTTGCAAGATTGTTGATTTCCTCCGGATGTGAACAGTTAGCCAGACATGTTAATGTTTGCAGCTTATGATAAAATAGAGGAACACGCTGTTTAATCCCTTAAAATTCTGGCTGTTATGTTTTTGGTTTTGGAAAGGTTTTTTAAAAAGAGCCGTGCAATTATTTTACTTTGACTTTGGACAGCTTAGTCGGTGTGAATCCTTTGCAAAAGTCGTCGAAACGCCACGATGTTCCACAGTTTGTTCAACTCATTTGTGTCATTAATTGCAGTTTGCATCATCTGTTCTCATCTCTACTTTGTAAAAGAAAAAAAAAACGAGAAAAAGTAATTTTCAAAGAGGATTTAAGCAAAATCACATCCTTCCCTCTCGCTCATATTTGTTCAGGCACGGCAGAAGGCTGGGTTTGTGATAATCCTCCAGCTCTTCAGTTTGTGGGTAGTAAGCAGGAGGTAAGTCTAGCGATTAAAGTGCTTTTCAGCATGGAGTGTGGGAGCTTTGGGCCAAAAAAATAACAGTCAGAAATGTGGAAAGCCAGCACCCACCCACGTTTGGGCAGAGAACGGCCCTCAAGAGGCACAGTGGTCAACAGTGCATGGGGCTTACCTGTCAAGAGTCCTATTGTGTCGAGAACGCAGTGGAGAGGAAACTCAGAAAAGAGGCCAACCAGACAGCGAAGAAGAGAACAAAGGGTTTTTTTGACTAGTGCAAGTGTCTTAGTGAAAATTTGAGGATCAAAATTGAGCCCCCATGCTCAATCAGTTTTTTAAAGTGGCTCTTCAGGAAATCGCTTGTTCGAGGAGTTTGGTTACAAAAACAGTCCCTCATGCAGAACATGCACTCGTCTCCTCTCCCCTCGTTTTCTAATTACTCTGTTTTTCTCTCTGAATGGTGCATGTCGTGCATTAGCAAACATTGTTTCCCAACGCTTCAAAACACACCACTTAAACTTAGCAGCCTCTCCAGGAGACGATTTCAGTGCCTCTTCCTGCCGATTTCAAGCTTGTCCTAGAGGTCTGTGTTTTAAAATCAATTTGTTCTACTACACGCCGTCATGGCCCACAGCCTTGGCCAGCGAGTCACCTTGGTTTCCTCCTGGCCCTGGATCCCACTGGCATGTCTTTGTTATGCCCGGTCTGAGCTGCATAGATAGCAGTGGTCCTATCTGTCTACCTCTGCCCACCTGTTACAGCAGCCATTCACCTGTGTAATCGAATTATCAGAAGCCTGAAGGAAGCGGAGAACAACAGAAGTTAAAATGGGAAACAAAGAAAAGAAAAGCAGTGAAGGCTAACAGTATCTGAAATCACACTCTTATTCATTCATTCTCGATCACCTATGTGAAAGAGACTTAGTTTCAATCCCATTTCCAACTTTTTGGAAGTTTCTTGAGCGCCCTCTTGCCTCTCAGATCAGAGTTATGAGGGGTAGTGGTTAAAATCTGTCCCTATGAAATGGGACAACTCGTGAAGATCCTTATATGTCATCAACTGACATCGATTTGACGTTTACCTAAAGAGACGCGACTGGACATTTCCAGTGGACATTCCAATATGACGTCTCCAGCTTTGGTGATTTCTAGCAATCCCTGTATCATCGCAATGCTATTTGCCATTTATCTGATGGAGATGGATGCTTGCAATTCATTCACAAGTTAATTTTATCAATCAAGAATGAGCAAACTGACCAATCAGAGCAGACTAGGTATTTGGAAGGACGAGCCTTAAAAAGACACAAGCTAAGTAAACCTATTCCAGCAGTATCCCAAAATAAAATTATGAACCTGGAAATGAGCACAACATGACTGCTTTAAAAAAACTCACCGCTGACATGGAGTTTCCCATCAGACGCGGTCTTCAAGTCCTGTGCTTGTTTATCCTGACTATCAAGCCCGACTTTCTCCATCTGCAGACATTTTGACTCTTCATACTCCTTCACCTGACTTCCTCCTTTGCTGCCATAATACATACTACTGCCGCTAGAGGCCGCCTCCTAACAACAAACGTGGGTCTTAATAAGCTGCTTTCACAGTTAACCCATATGTTCTTTTCCCTGATGAGGACTTGCTGCTGTATTAATTCCTTTAATGTCCTCCCTACATATGAGTTTAGACAGACATGGATGGATGTTGGAGAGGCACACAACCATGAGGCCATAATTGTAGTTTTTTTTCCCACATTTCAATTCAGGTTTTATACCAAGTGTACCCAAAGCTATGGCTCCACCGACACCATGTATCGATGTCAACACTTTGTCTAACTTCTTTTCATCTGTCTCATTTTCTAGGTACGGAGACATGGTGCCAAAGACGATTGCCGGAAAGATCTTTGGTTCCATCTGCTCCCTGAGCGGCGTGCTGGTGATCGCTCTGCCCGTCCCCGTCATCGTCTCCAACTTCAGTCGCATTTACCACCAGAACCAGAGAGCGGACAAACGCCGCGCTCAGAAGGTAAAAAACAGCATTTCTTTGGCATCCTATCAGCTTCAGGGTCATGTGTGGGTTAAATAAATGTGCTTGTGTTTGTTGCTGGAGCTTTCGTGCATACAAATTACCTGACCATTAGGAGAGCACTCTCTTGATTTCCAAAAGGCCAAAATACGACAGGATTATTAAGATAATGAGAATGAATGGGAGGTTCAAGTGCTGAGTAAAAAACACTGGGTGGGTGGATACTAATGGTTATGCCTATAAAACCTTTTGAAGGCTCTTTTTATTTTTCGGATGATTAAAATAATGACAGTGGATTAAAAGATCTTGCTGATAGACACGTTTCTAAAATGTGTCCTTTTTTATTAAAAGAGGAAGCGAAACAAAAAGGTGTTGGTGAGAAGGATTGACCCCAATTATGAATTCTGCGTTGAAGATCGCTGTCCTTCACCCAACATCATCCCGCACTTTTCAACACTACCACACACAGGACATTCGATGCCCTTCAGACCCACATTATTCATTGTCCTTCCACACATGCACACACGCACACTTCCTGTCTCTCTCTATCTCACACACACTTAAAATCCGAGTGCCAAATGTTAGCTATCCATTCGCTGCACTCACCCAGTGGGCTCGACCTTTCTCCGGGTTTAGATAAGAGTGCTATTAAGTTAGAGAGCAGCTGCTGATAGCTAATTGAGGAGGGAAAAGTCTGGTTTTGAAGCCATAGTGATAGAATCCTGGGTGGCTGGTTTTCCAATTAATATATTGCTTTGAATCAGCAGAAGTAAAGTGGATTTTCTTTTTTTCTCCAGATCCAACACAGGGGAGTGAAGTGCTTTACACCTTCACAAGGTCCATTTGGGCTCTTATCAGGTTAAGTTCTGAGGAAAAGCAACACGTTCTCACTCCCAACTCGTCAAATACGGCAGCCTGGTCGGCGGCCTTATGCTTCAAATTGTGACGCTCTATCTACCCCTCTAGCATCGAGTGAAGGGCTGCACAGTCAAGTTACATTTTGGTATACTTTTAAAATAAAGCTTGCAGATGAACAATTCACATAGTTTAACTTTTGGACAGTTGATATCGTTGTCGAACAGTCACGGTGTGGTTCGGTTCAGATCCAACAACTTAGTTTTAAGCCCTGTTTGATTTGCGACTTTCTGAAAACCTGCCAGTTCACACTAATGCGACTAGATGAGACGGTGTATCATCTCAATTGCAGCTACTCTCTGTACTTCCGTGTAACCACTGTTAACCAGCTTCTTTTTTTTATGCAGCTGGATATAATTTGTAGCACCTTAAAATATTGTATGTATGAGTCCAGTGACAGTGTAACGGCGAAAACAAAAAAGGTATGTGCATCATAAAGCAAGTGTGCAGGAGAGATAAAGAAGGAGCAGTGGTGGCTGAGTGAGCGTGAATGAGAGCAGAGCAGAAGAAAGAGCAGGGAAGTTGTTATTAAAGCAATTAGCGCTGATTTAATTGATTTTACGTTCTAAAACCAGCCTCCGTTGACGTGACAAGCTGAGTCGCAGGTCACACTATCAGCCGGCCGGTTCACTCCGCTGCGACTTTCCCCTGCAGCGTTTTAAAAATTGCTCTGTTGCGTTGCAAACACTTTAGGATAAAATAGCTACCAGTCTGGAAACTTGCATAACGGAAGCTACGAAAGTGACATAACCACGTCATGTAACGTTAGTGCTGTAAGTATGTCACCCACGTCACACAAGTCACATCATTTACGTACGTTCGCTTACTTACGCAACATAATTAAAAACAAATCACTCCTGACTCCTGGTCGCAAACAGGACGTGTAAGGAGTGAGAACAGGCTGTGAAAAAATCCACATGAGCTGGAAGCACTGATGTAGAAGGAGGGAAAAATGGATGTAAAAATGAATGAGCATGGAGATTTTGTTCATTAATTGACTGTGCTGGTTTCAAAACAAGTTCTATTTTTCTGTAAATGCTGCACTGTTTCAATGGAAACATATTCCCAACGACTATTTTTTACTAGATCCTTTCTTAAATCTACTCTTTAAGTTAACTATTATTGTGAACAAGCATACATTTTGTAATTCACATCGATCGCAGGAGTAAACAGCAATAAAACGTACATCCCATAACCCATAAAAATATACTCAACGACTTTTGAATACTGTTTTGATGAGCTGTTGCCTAGCAACTGCTACTCACAGCAGGAGAGAGATGAAGTGTCTGGAGGACAGACAGACAGAAGGATACTTTTAAAAACTGTCAAGGCAGAATGGGTGCTTTTCTGATATTTAATGATTTATTTGACACGTATTCATAGTAAGTTTACTGAAGAAAATCACTGTGGAGTCTGTCGAGCGCAATAATCAGTCTGCACAGTTAAAACTGCCCCTATTGTGTGTCGCTTTGGACAAAAAGTGTTTACTTCGTGTCCATCAGTGTTGGTCTAGATTTGGTTTCAGAAAGTATTTCAACTTTGAACTACAAATTGAGTCGGCTACACCCATCATAATGCTGAGGCAGCCACAAGAAAGTCTGAAATAAGTTGAAGATTAGCACTAACTATGCAAAAGTTGATTATAGGTTCAACTGCAGTTCAAGCTGATTGTGTGAATCTGCCTGAATAAGCTTCTGTGACTCATTGTCTACCATACATCACAAATACGCCAAGGACATTATTTAACTGCTAATTGGCAGCAGGAGTCACGCAGATGTTCCAACATTTATACGCAGATACAAAATCTTAAGCTGAACTAATTCAGAGCACCAAATAGCAATAACCTTTTCCAAGATGTCTGCGTATTCACTCAGTAATATAACTATTGTTTTATATGGATACTGTCGATCTCCTCTGAAGGAAGTGTTTAATTACTCCCACTCTCAGCAGTGGTTGTAAAACATGTGTTGGACCATAACGGGACAGTAAAACACATCAGTTAAACTCACACTAATGAAGTTCTTTTAGAGTTAGAGGCTCCTCTGGCTTATCTGTCCCATTAAATTAGTGAGAGGAGAAGTTCTGAGATACATAACCCATTTTAAATGTGGAATTAATTCATTAAAACATTATTGAGCTATTAAAGTAAAATTAAAAAGAAATTATGTTTTATTGCAGTCTTTTTGCTGCAGTCATGGAGGGACACTATAAACCTTTTTAAGACCAGCGCTGGCCCGATATGATGATATATTGGACTCATAGGAGACTAGAGTTCGTCTGATATAATAGTATAATGGTATAAAAAGCAAGTAAAAATCTGCAGAAGTGAGTCAGTCAAACTCACATTTATTCAGACAGATTAGTAATGTTAGACTTTGGGGAACAGTCTCATCTAAAGGAGCAGTTTAGCAGCTGTTGTGCAACTTTCTATATATTTTTTTACATTATTTTCACCAGCAGAGAGTTTTCCACGTTAGTAAGTGGGAAAAGTGTTTTACACATATTTCCCTTGTAATGTTTGGACTATTAAGGTACAGGAACAGTGAATCTGTTGTTTTCACACCTCCCATTCATTGTCTATGTATGTAGGAAGCCGTACAATGCATTCTGGTAGCGGCGCATTTTGGTTAGTTGTTCAAAGCGGGGAAGCGTTGCATGGCCTCGCGCACGTACCTTTAGACCTTCTTCACAATCAGCTTCAATGCTGAGGCCACACCCTAGTAACACATGTGATAAGTGATCAGACAATCGAAATAATCAAGAGGCCCTGAGTAACTTAAAACCAAGATAACCTGATGAAGGTCTAAGTACCGAAACGTTGTTGACAGTGTGCAGGAGTCGTTTTCCTAATTTTGTCGGCCTTTGCTCTTCTCCTACGCACGACCCTAAGGTGTACTAGTCTGAAAAAAAGACGTTATAAAAGCAAAATAGCACAAAATCTCAAAATTGACCAGTGCATGAAAGTGTCTAAGCAAATAAAATAAACACATTCTCTTAATTTTCATGACTGAATAAACTGAATAAACAGACTGACCTTAAAGGACAACACAGTTTCAAACTGTGAAACTTTGTGTATATGTGGCGGACCCTGCCACCTTTCTAGCCTCAAACTGTGTTATGGGGACCTTACTTTCCTCTGAGAACAGCTTGTTTATTCATATATGGAAGGAATTAATATTTCTGAATTTGTTTTATCATCTTATTAATACTGTAAATATAAAAATCCTGAGTTTGAATTTCTTCTCCAAAACTCCATATTGCCCCTTTAAATCAAAATAGTTGCATCGTGCTGCTTTGAAATCAATAAAACTGATTTCTTTCATGAAGAAAAAAAGAATATTAGTTTAGAAAAAACAAGCCACTTAAGTCACAGCTCTGAAGTCTTTGTAATCTATTTGCCAACCCAGGAAGGTACAGGTGTAGGCATGTTGGTGCTCTGATGGACCGGTCTCTGTAATCTTCTTTTTCTCACCCTGTATTTATCTTGTAAATGTCCACAGCTATAAAAGGTTACCGACACATTCACTGTGCACCTGTGAGCTAAAATGATAAATAAAAGCCGTACATGCTCTTTGTTTTGCTCTGCTGCGTGATTTTGAGACGATAAGGAAAAGAAAGAGAATTGTAGAAAAAGAGTTAAACGCGAGATCTGTCTCATGTTACGTCTATTCGTATGTTCTCCCTCCTTCCATGCCTTCTATGTCTCTCCCGGCCTTCCCTTCCCTCTCCAGGTCTCATTCGTCTTCATTCTTATCTAACAACAGGCTGCTCCAGGCTCCCATTACAATTATGTAGTCATCTGGGGATTTGACTTTACAATAAGGTCCTCTCATGTACCCATTGTAGCCTCACAGTCAGAAAATAGAAATAGAGAATCTAAATTGGATTTAATGATAGTCGTTCCCTGATAACTACTGTAATGTGTGTGTGCGTGGGCCTCACTGAAAAGTACAGTGTCTGCTCTTCATGCTCAGTCACCCACAGCGGGCATAGGAAACAACTCCTAATACCAATGTGTCTAATTCCCCGATAGGTCGAATAGAAAACGTCCGGAGACGAAGAAGACAGGTTTCTTTTTCCTTTTCTTTCTTTTTTTTCCCTGCACAACTCAGCGAGTGTCTGAGAGTGTCGAGGCAGTAAATGGACTAAGGTCACGTCGGTAATGGGACAGCAAAGTCAAGTGGAGCCACGCTTAGAAATGGCAGGTTGTATCGGAGGGGGAGGAAAAAAAGACCGGAGACGTGAGGGCAAAACAAGACGACAGGAGCGAGAGAGGGAGGAAAAGAGAGCAAAAGGAGACGACGAGAAAAAGCAGGGGGAGGAAGTCTAGAGGAGAGAGGCTGACTGGGGTAAAGGATAAGAGGAAAAAAAGAGAGGACAAGGTCTCTATATGCAGTGGTTTCAGGGCTCACCTGTCTCAAAGGTGAACATCTTATGCCTTTTTTTCCTGGACTGCTGGAGTCTGGCTGTCAGGGTTATGTTGGAGCAGATACTGAACGCTTCATTTGCTCGACCAGGCAAGAAGAAAGTAAAAATCCAAAGCGGCCGTCATAACAGGGCTTTGGACAGAGTCTTCCAACAGGCTGTCATTTACCTCAATGTACTTCTGCAGCTGTTTGAATACTTCCTCACCGCCTTCGACTGTTGTCCAAAACCTTAGAGAAAAGATAAATGAGACAGATGCACTAGCTGACACGTTTTTAAATTGATTTTAATCTTAATAATAACAATAATATACCAATTTTTAATTAATCCTGGTTTTTTCCCAGTACATTCCCTAAAAACACAAAAAATATTGCTTCACCGGACTTGTTATGAGGCTTTATGCTAATAGATAACTTTTCAAACTAATTTAGGTCACAATAAATGTTAAAAGTTTCTATCCATCGACCGAACATTTACTTTCATCCTCCATATCTCTGTTAATATGACGTGATGTTGTACCTACTTTAGGGGTCGTTCATGTGAATTTTCCCAGTCTGATACTCATTTTTTTAAGTATTCCAACACCACATAAATGATACACATCTTAAAATATTCCTAAAAACTTTGAGTCAAGGTAAGATGAGCGTGATAGTGCCCGGCTGTTTCAAGAAATTATGAATTCATTAATTTAGTTATTAAGTCCCTCTCCCAAACAAGACTTTAGCTCCTCCTGAGGGATCCCCGAGGCGTTCCCAGGCCAGAGGAGATATATAATCCCTCCAGCGAGTTCTGGGTCTTCCCCGGGGTCTCCTCCCAGTTGGCTGTGCCTGGAAAACCTCAAAAGCGGGAGGCGCCCAGGAGGCAGGGACACATAAAGCATGAAACATTTATGATGGTATTGCAAAATTCATGTCGTGGCTGAATGTGACGCAGGTGACAGTGATGAAATCGGGATGCCGCCGACCCTTAATCTGCAGATTATTTTCACGATTAATCATTTTGTTGATAAATGTCAAGAACATTTTAAAAAATGCTCATTACAGTTTCTCAGCGACTAAAGTGCCGTCTTCAAAGACTCTTCATTCGCTGTCATAAATGGCGAAGAAAAGCAGCAAATCCTCACGTTAAAGAAGCCTGAGACGGCGAATGTTTGACCTTTTCGCTTGAAAAACGACTTTAACGATTAATCAGTGATCAAAATAACTGGCAACTTCTTTTCTTTTGATCAACTGCTCAATTAATCATCGCAGCTCGAGCTCACATCTCTCCAAAAACAAAATCAGAATGTGTCAGGAGAAGTAACCGTCGGGACCATCAGAGGGGAGTAAATACTCATCACTATTTCAGTGCAACCAGTTGCAGTGTTCTCGCACTCAGTTTGATCCGAGTTAGTTATTCTTTCATATTTTTCCTTTCCTCGTGTCAAGTAGAGCTTTTGATCAATACGAAAAGCATCCAGCACACGACAGCGCTTTCCCTTTCAAATTCATTCACCCTTTAACTGAAGCTACGCGGAAAGAAGCAGTCAATAGCCCGTCATTTTTTCCCCCTCTCTTTTTCTCGACTTCACATACTCTGCACGTACGTACACAGTTGTTATTATTACATCTCCGTCTCCAGCATTCCTCGCACCTTCACAGGAGTCTCCAGTCTGACGGACAAATTTCAGAAGCCTCCAAACTAATTCCATTACTTTTGATCGGCGTCCTGGAAGCAGCATATTGCTCTGCCTCTCTCCTGTTTCTGAAATGCATTTATCGCGGAGAGAGAGCGAGCAGCAAGACAAGGTTAAAGAAATCTCCCACCTTACGCTTCCAAAAGCACTTGAGGCAGCTGTATATTGTATCGTCGTCCTACAGTAATATCCTCTTCATTTTAGGAAATTCCCAAACGATTTCTCTCATTTCCGATCTGTCTCTGTCTCCAGCCCCCTCGCTCTGTTCAGTTATCACATCTGTCTTTTAAAGTAGTCTTTTTGCACCTTATTGAGAGGGGGATCTGTGCAAAGTGTGCAAAGTTTGACACAAGACTGACTTTTCATCCATCGTTCCAATGGTGAGACTAGAATAAACATTCTTCAGTGTTTAATTCGATCATAATAGTTCCTGCAAACTGGAATCAACATAAAATGATGCTGAAAGTGAATGGAAATGTAGAATAGCACAGTGTCAATGGAGCAAGAAGTCAAATATAAGCATCAAAAAATATGAGGATGGATTTTACAGATGAAAAGATCAATGAAATCATAAAATTATCAAATTAAAGAAAAAAAATCAGTTTTTTTTTTTTAATAAATTCTTTTGATCCTTCACAACATGTAGCCAAATGTATGTGGACACCCCTGTTCTCATTAGGACTACAACTAGTAATTGATTTTGTGATAAACTCATCTTTCTTTCTTCCCTTCCTCTTTAATGATTACTCAGTTGATTATTTTGTCTAGATAATGGCAGAAAGTAGCCACGCGTGGACGAAAAGCCGACCAAAGTTTCTAAATCCCAAGCAGACGTCTTCAAATGGCTTGTTTCGTGCGGCCGACAGTCCAAAAGATTTTCAGTTAACTGTGATTAAAGACAAAGAAAAGCTGCAAAATCCTCACACTGGAAAAGCTAGAATTGAACATTAACACCTTTCGCCAAATGGGGTTTCACTCGTGTCCATTTGTTGGTTGGTTGGTTTGTCGGCAGGGTTACACAAAAACTACTGAACATATATTCAAACGAAACTTGGATGGAAAATGGTAGTCAGGCCGGAATAGACCCCACTAACTTTTGTTGCAGATCCAGATACATTTTCTTTCTCTTCTTGTAAGACTGCGAGTGTTTTTCATCATTTTCATTAATTTCTCAGGGAATAATGTATGGATATGAATTTGGTGGGGATCCTAATAAAAATCCAGATCTGGCTTATTTAGATATGCAGGCTATCAAATTTGAATTGGGAGATGAGAGTGTTGGGCCCTGGCAGACTCCCTACTGAGTGCCATTCTATTTGCGTAATGTACTTTTGCTTGAGAAATGACTGAAACAATAAATCAATAATCAATAGAGTTGCCAGTGATTTTTCTGCTGGCTGACTGAGTGTCTGTTCGTATTCTCTTGCTTTGGTCTGCAGATGTTTGTCCTGATGTTTGGGCTCAGCCCCTCAGCTACGACTAAACCAGATCCCATGATATTTCAGACAATGATGTGCTTCTACCTTGCTGGCAACAGTTTGGGGATGTGTCAACATGACAATGGTCCATAAAAATTGTTAATAACTTGACCGGCCGGCACAGAGCCCCCATCCCCGTCTTTGGAGATGAATTGTAATGTGACAGCAAGACCTATCACCAAACATCACTGCTGCTCTTGTGCCTGAAGGGGAAGCGAATCCCCCACAGTCAGGTAGTTTGTTACTTCCCAGGTGTAAAACCTTCATGTGGGACTGAGCATGACGGGGTTACACAAACTCAGTGCTTCATCTTGCATTAACTGAGTCAGGCTCGATTCAGGTTTTGTAAGTAAAAAGGCCTGTCAAGTTCGGGTCATGCTCGGTTACTACTCTCTTGGACTCTTGTGGCCCGATCATGTCATGGTTGGGTGTCCACATTCTTTTAGCATGTAGTTTATGTTTGATTGGAACTTAATTTAGAAGGAATACGCTCTTCAGTGTCCTGTGTGAAAGAAATCTGATTTTGTGTGGTAAAAGCAGTGCAGTAGTAGCTGTGAAAATTACTACAGAGCTCGGATGATGAGTTGGCAGATTCTCGCCATTAGTCATCTTCTGTTACCTCCCACCCACCCTGTCTGACACTCTGACCTCTTCTTCTTCTTCCCACGCCCAGAAAGCCAGACTGGCAAGGATAAGAATATCCAAGTCGAGCAGCGCCAACGCCTTCATCCACAGCAAACGCAACGGACTGCTCAACGAGCTGCTGGAGCTGACGGTGAGAACGACCTCTGACCCCTCCGAGCACTCAGACGGTGAAGTGGGCGCGATGAGTTCTGGGAAGTCTTCTCAAATGTGTTCATTAAACATGACATGAAATATCATCAGATTGTAATTCAGTTTGAGGGATTAATCATATTGTTCCCTGTCGAACACCCTGCTACTCATCCTTTCAGTTCACTGTTACGCAGTAGCTTGGAAGCAGCAGCCTCATGTCAGCAGTGTACACACACAAACATTTGCACACACAATGACAAACAATTACTGCCATAATTAACCAAGGGACAATTTAGAAGTCATTTAGAGGCTATAAAAGAGCAGCAGAAGTTGCAGTCATTACATTCTCGTCATTACACAGGGCAAGGGCGGTAGCAGAGGAGTTATGCCAATAGTCCTGCGGGTGTTCACGGTGTAATCACACAAAGTACTTTTCTTAGTTCAGTCCTAAACTTGATTTAATCCGTGTCCGTAAAAACTGATGAAGTCAGACAACAGTGGCTGTTTTGTTTTTTTTTACTTTATTTGCTTGTTGTGTTGCTGTTGTTGATAATTAGATGGTTAGTGCATTAAAAGAGGCTGCAGCAAACTTCAAATCTGCACCAGTGAGCAATCAGATAAACAACTACACTTAAATCCCATCCAGACTCCTGCTCCTGCAAACACACACAGTGTTTCTGAGATTATACACAACTGTGGTGGCGTGTTTATGTCTTTCGCTCTCACCATACCGATGACATATTGTCAACTTATAAAGTTGATACGGTGAACTTGTTGGCAAACAGTTGCCGATTTACACACCCAGCAGACACAAAGAAACACTAGCATTTACTTGAAGTCGTGTTTCTAACCACTAAATTATAAGTTGATTATTCACTCTCGTTTTGGCTCTGTTTTTGGTCTCCACCAACTCCTTAAGGAAATATCTGTCTGATAAATGCACCGCTATGGTCACCGGCTAGTTGCTAACTTTTCTGTTTGCTATCTGAGGGCTAAGCTGGTATTATTGTAATTGCATTAAAGAAATAGTTCAACATTTTGAGAAGTATGCATATTCGCTTTCTTGCTGAGAATTAGATGAGATTACTTTCATGTCAGTACGCAGAATCTAGTTGTATTAACTTAAAAGTATAAGTTGATGTCTCAGACATACGACGTTTACTTTAGTAGGCTTTAGACAAAATCATCAGTTTGCGTCAAATATGTATTTTTTGGAGTCTAAATTGTATGGAATAACTATTCTAAGCTAAATATACAGTACATAAAATCATTGTAAAATAAACTATCCTTTACACAATCCTTCAGTTTGTTTATATATAATAGTTGAAGCTGTTTCTAGCTGTTGCTTCTTTGTTCCAACGTTGGTGTGCTAACTATTGAACCAACGCCAGGCAGTTAGCTTAGCATACAGACTGGAAACAGAAGGCCTGCCTAGTCCAAAAACACAGTTCACTTATTAACACATTATGGTTTGTTTAATTCGTACACAAGCACAAACGTAAAAAGGACAAGTTGTGGTCTTTTACAGGCAGGTACTTGCCAGTCAGAGGCAGAGTAAGGCGGGTCTTTGCAAGAAAACCAGTGGGATCCCTGATGATGCTGTAATGAGCTTTTCATCTGCAAGAAAGCAAATAAACGTATTTCTTAACATTTCGAACTATTCATTTAAATGGCACGTCCCTCTCTTAATGCCCATTTGTAGTCTCAAGTGGACTTCATACTTTTTAAAGTGAGCATTTTCTCCATTTCTTACTCCTCCCTTTTTTTTCATTCTTGTCACTACCGTGGAAAAATGTGTTTGGTAATGCGTTAGCAAATTGCCTATATCCTCCCCATCCAGTCCATCACTTTTTTCAGCAACACACTCCCCTCCTTGCAGATGGTTACTAAAATCCATTTGGATCTAATCGAGTCCAGTGTGAAAGCTCATGGGTGTCTGGAAGCGGTTTGAATTATCATATAAATGCCATCTGTGAGTGCTGAGCGACCCCCATGCCTCTGCATGCGAGTGATGAGGCTGCCAGAGTCCTGGTGCATCAAATTACAGTGGTGTCACCGCTGTCAGTCAGTCGCTGAGTGAGTCTGTGCTGAGAGTGATGGGGATGTATGACAAAATCATTGGTTACCTCATAGCCTGTAGTTAGATTAGAAGTTCTGGTCGGCTGGTTTTTTTCAGTTTTCCATGACGGCTTTTTAATTTTGTGACAATTATATGTTTTCCCGGATCACAGGCTCATTATCATTGAGGGTGATTCATTGATAATCCTGAAAAAGTTTTATGATAATTTGGGGAAGAAAAACTGAACAGTTTTATTACTTTGGATTTCTCTTTTCATTTAATTTCTACTGATTTGTCTTCATGGTTGAGTCATCATCTTCATCATCTATTCACCCTCATGCTGATGGAAAGTCGGGTGATGTTTCGTCGTCCGTGAAACATTTCTGAGGCTTCACAGCAACACAGCGTTGCAGCATTCTCCTAATCAACTGAAGTAGACAGCTAAATCATTAGCATGCACATCAAGGTCTTCTGGAGACTTGGATTGCACTAAACACTATTTTTTTTCATCTTAGAAAGAACCTCCATCTACTTCAGTTGTTAAGGAGAATGCTGAGACACTGTTTTGCTGTGAAGCTCTAGAAATGTTTTACAGACTGCGAAACTTTCCATCAGCATGGGGCTGAGTAGATAGTGCCTGAATTTTCTTATCCTTTAACACTTGGTTCCTGGTTCCAGATCTCGACAACATTGCCCTGCCCTCATCATCTCTCACTAATTCATAATTGATTATAATTCGTAATTCGTGCAGGTTTTGTGTTTGTTTTGAGAACAGCAGCCGAACGAATCAGATGTTTGTGGGGAAAGAGCAAGAAATTCACAATCACATTCCTGTGCCAGTATGGGAAAAATGGCAGCAATGGTTTATATTTAATATGCCACAAAAAAGTACATTGTGAAGTAGAAACATTTTCTGGAGAATCGAATAAAGATTAAAAAGCCAGATGGCCTGATGCCTGCTTTTGACTAATACAGCAAACTAAGTGGTAACAAGTTATCACATTAATGCAGAGATCAATGTCATCAGACAACACAAATATGTCAACCATACTCCACGTCAGTTATAAGGTCTTTTCAGTCTGCACTTAGCCAGGGGCTAAAAGGATTCTTAAAACATTCTTGACGAAGTAGCTTTTAGCCCCAGGCTGAAGCTTTCACACTGGCACAATCCTGGCACGTTCCAAAGTGGCCGAACCGTGACTTTAGCCAAGGGCTTGTTGGCCCTGTTCTGGAGCAGTCTGTGGGGTTATCCTCTGAAAATCGACTAAAAACGGGGCATATAGGTGCCAATATGAAATAGGGCTATATCAAACAAAGTTGTCGTGTGTCATTCTAGACTGTAGCCTCTGACTGCATGTTCCAACGGACATTTAACCGAGGGCTAGTAGAGACACAGTGTGAAGCGTTCACCCTGCACTCAGGTTAACCCTGGGTTGACAATCTGTGAGAGAAAATTGGTTTGAAAAGTTATCCCAGGGTCGACTTTTAGCCAAGGGTTAGCCTAGCCTATTGTTTCTCTTTGTGAGTAATTTTGCAAATGAATGCACATCACTGATTTATGGCAATATGGCCGTTTAGAGCACACATTATATTAACAACACCCATCTGATGAATGATATACATAAACTGGAGATTATAGACCTGTTGGAATGTCTCTTGGAAGTCAGTCACAAAAACAGGATTGTGACGAATCGAAGGAAATCCTCTTCAAGCTGACAAAAAAAAACAATGCGGCAACTTAAAGTAACAATGAATGTTTCCATCACCATAAAGAAAGGTCGCCTCCATTTACTGCAAGTCTCTGGAAGTCATGTAGAATTAAATGCGGTGGATCTGTGAGCGAAACTTCGGAGCTCTGGGAGACAGTTATGTAGGATCGTGATGTGGTCCTGCATACAGGCTATTTGATGAAGTACCTCGATTTATCCGGTATTAAATTCACTGGGCGAGCCAAAAATAGAACAGTCCCATCTGGTCATTTTATCAATTATATAAAAAAAAAAAAAGACTAAAAACTCCCTCAGCGGAGGGTCACATTTCAGATGGTCCGCATGAAAATCAGATTCTTCCCTTACATGAAAGGAGCTTTAAACCCCTGACACAGGTCTCCGTCTCGACGTACAAAGTATCTGAAAGGACCTCTTCCACAGGGCAGATCCACACATTGAAACATCAGAAGGCGTATTTCTCGTGCCCACGTCGCTGCATTGTTCATGTGTCTGGATTCTGAATGAGAGTCCTTGGGCTGGATCGCCACCCACCCAAATCCTTTGAGTAACAATGTGCGCTGTGGGGGGAGAATTAATTTGTTTTTCGTTTTTTCATGTTTTTTGGCAATTGTGATTACTTTGAGACTAAGCTATATTGGAGCCTGAGCTTTGAAAGCAAGTCCCGCTTGGAGAAATACCAAAAAAAAAAAAAAAAAAAGGGTTCCATAAGTTTCTGTTTCTGTTTTTCTCCACTCCCTTTTTCTGAAGCTCGGTAACATCAATAACTGTTCAGCTGCCGGAGAACATCACATAACGCCCAGCGGTACCTACATAGAGCTGGCAACAGCACGGTTTTAGGATTTATATTTTATCAGTTCAATAAACTGAAGGAAGAAGGGGAGGGGGTTCTTTTTTAGCAACCTGCTTACACAAGGAAACCAAACCAAAGGCAATAACAGTATTAATGGCTCAAAAGATGCCCAGTAGAGACAATTAATTAGAAAAAAATTACTTGCCAAGGCTGAGGGATCAATACACTCAGCGCAGAAATGTGGTCCATTATGTAACTACATGGCCAGTGTGTTGTTTGAAAGCAAAACAGCAGGAGTTGTCGGCTACCTCCTCATAATAACGAGAGTGAAATCAACAAGCATGAACCAGAATAGAACAAGGAGAGAAATCCTCTTGACACGAAGCAGAACGAAGAAAGCGTCACGTCGCTGACATTAAATCACTGATGACAAAGTTCATATCAGAGAGTCATTGCAGCGCCGGAGGCTTTAATGAGTGACGGGGACACGCCGGGCGAATGTGATTCGTCAACGCTCATCAATGTTGTGTGTTTGTGTGACTTATTAAGGCTAAAGAAGAGGACGAGCAGAAGCTGGGCAAGTCCATGTCTCTGTTAGAGAGCCAACACCACCACCTACTGCACTGTCTGGAGAAAACCACAGTGGGTACCCTTCAACACTTCTTTTCTGTCTTTAAGCCTTAAAAAATCCACCACTTAATGAGGTTAAACAGATTGAACAAGGATTGTAATGTGATGACATTTTAACCAGTGAAAAGGAGAGAAAGCTGCAAGATAAACGTGTGATCAGAACAATACAACCACAAGAAAACTCAAACTCCACGAATGTTATAATTGTGTAATTCATTTCCTCTTTTGTTCTTTGTTACTAACATTACCTCCTATGAGTGTTCCGCTGTATTTTGCATAATGTTTTACAACATTTGAACCTATATCGATCGTCTGAGGTGACCGAGCTGACTTTAACACACTTGTATGCCACTGTTAATCGTTAAAGAAACAGCGTGGGTGTGTATTTAAAGCTCCAGAGAGTTGTATCACTTTTAAAGACATTTATATTGCTGAGAGAGTTTTGAAGTAATACATATATATATACATTATATATATAGATCTGTCTAAAACAGTGACACTGGATCTGCTCTCCAGAAAATATACCCATTGGGCCACACAGTTAGAGTTTGAGAATGATAATTTAAATAAGCAGCATTAATTATTTCTTCGGTGTATTCAAGATTAGAAATAATATATCACTTAAGGCATCTAGTCCAAAGAGTCTGTCTTTTATAGGGGTTGTAAAAGTACCCAAAAGTCAGTAAAGTAAGATATTTATGTTAAAATATTTCTTTGATAAAGGTAAAGGTCACCCATATAAAGAGCACTTGAGTAAAAGACTTAAAATAACTGATATTAAATGTACTTAACTAATAAAACACAAGTAAAAGTAAATTAGACATATTATATAGTAGTATATGTATAGTATTGTTTATACTGTGTGCCATGAGTTGACAAATTATTGGCCCTGTCGATTATCTGATCTGATATTCAGCATATTTTTACAGTCCGATTGCTGATAAAAAATAGATTAATAAGTCTAATACAGCATCCAATCTGTAAAGTAACTAGCAACTAAATGAACAAATAAATGTAGTTGAGCGAAATGTACAATATTTACCTCTAAAATGTAGCAAAAAATGAAGAAAAAAAAATGCTTTAAAACTGTGTTTAACTACAGTACTTGAATAAATGTACATCCATCACTGGTCTGTTATTAACACCACGTTCCTTTTTCCTCCCTCTGCACCAGTCTCTCCCTCTGGACTCAAACCATCATCCCGTTTTTTCCTCTCTCCAGGCTCATGAGTTTGTGGACGAGCAGGTGTACGAGCAGAACTGTTTAGAAAGAGCGCTCCAGACCTACCCGTCACGCAGCCCCTCGATATCCAGCCACGACAGCTCCGAGGGGACCTGCTGTGGCCGCAGGGTAAAGAGGAACACTCCTCTGCCCAACGCCAGCCTGCCCTCCTCCCACCAGGGCCCCCTGCAGGAGCTCAGTGCCATCCACATACAGTGTGGTGAGCCGCCATCGCACACGGCCAGGTAAAAACTGAAGGACAGCAGGAGCACACAGCAGCGTCAGAGGCGAGACAGAGGCTTCGTTTTGAGGTTTTCAGCCGGATTCCAACAACTTTGGCACTTTGCGTACTATCTCCATGTGGTGTGAAGCCATGCTGAATGTTTTTTGTTTTTTAATGTGCCAAGTTTTAGAGACACTGTGTCCTCCTCTGTGCACCGCAAAGCACTGAAAAGTTCCACTTTTCAGAAACAACATTCCAACTTATCTAACAGTACTTTTTTGTTAGAGAGTGTTGCCACCTCAAGGGGACAGTGAGATAGTGAGTTTATTCAGCTGAAATCAGAGGATGGACAGCGTCTGCTTTTTTCACCGTCCTGTAAATGAGGAAAAAGATCAGATAAGATAATCTGTTATTGATCCCCGGAGGACACATTGGGGCGATGCAGCACAAGGACAGAAAATAAAAATAGAGAATCTCAGAGAGAGAAAAAATTAAGTATGCATGAAATAAGAACAGAATCAAAAAGACACACAGTGGTACACATACAGTTCTCTATTTAACTACTGTTGTACTAATGCAAAACATTAATAATAGGATACCTAGATCCCTCTATAAGACACGTCAGCAGACCTTCTGTGACTCCAGGAAGTCTGTGCATCAAAAAAAAAAAAAAAAGATTTCTCCTAAAAATGACAGTCTGAGGTCTGTGGATTATCCAGAGTTACAAGGATACAGAGTCTTCGACGATAATTAGCTGCTTTTCAATGCTTTGAGCCCCGCAACCCAAATTAGATTCACTCAGATGAGGAAATCTCAAAACGTCAGCAGATACAACTGAAACTGTGTGAAGCTAAGTACAATTACTTCTAGAGTAAGAAAAAAAATCTTAAGTAATTTGTATGAACTGACCCTTAAAACAGGTTTAAAAAAAAAAATCTGTAATGCCCAAAACAGTCACTAGAGGGGGCTGTTGCATGGTATCATTTGTTAATATTTTGTCCGTCTCTGTCTCGATTTTTAAAATTGAATTAGATTTATAACCAAATACAGTGGTTCTCGAACTTTTTCATGTCAAGGACCCCTAAACTGACACAAATTAGACCCCATGTCATAAGATTTTGACCCAGAGAGTTTATGAAATAGTAGTACATTCTGTCATTGTGTTACTTAAAGATGGAATTATAGTGAACATTTTTGCTCGGGACCCCTTAAGGACCAATGTCCATATTATATGTTGCCCGAACTGACATTATAATAGTTCTAAAACTGTTTACCTGCATGTGTTACTGACAGTACATGAGTGTGGGTAGATGTACAGTACACAGTGATACATAGCCTCTCTCTCGTCTCTCTCTGTGTTTCTCTCTGCAGTCGTTCCAACCTCAACCTGAAAACCGATAACAGCGGCAGGATCAACTGCAAAGGCGGCCGGATCACCACAGCGATCATCAGCCTCCCAACGCCCCCCGGCTCTGACCCCCGATGGCGACGGCCTCCACGGGCCCCCGCAGAGGAGGCCGCCGCCTCCCCCGAGTCACCCGCCGACCCCGAGCATCCAGACCACGGCGAGCTCAGCTTGCACCAACATCGTCAAAGTCTCTGCTCTGTGACTCTCTGGCTGATGGATGTGAATCAGCCCAGCAGGAGGAAAGAAAGAAGGAAGAAGAAGAAGATGAAGAGGAAGGAGGAGGCGAAGCAGGTGACACTACCTTTATGGACGCACCGTGTCCCGGTCCCACAGGGTCAACAGGAAGAGCGCTGTTCTCCAGAGGAGTCACAGATGGTGAGGAGACGTTACTGAGGTAGAGGATTGTAGATATGTGAACTGAGAATCACGCACTCGTCACGTCGTGTACGCACTGTAGATACGGACAGAACCGCTGCATTTCTAATAGTTTCTAACAGCAGTACAGATGTTTTACGGCAAGTACTGTGAAAGAAGATCGAAAGACTTTGTGCAATTAGCATATCAGTACATCAGCAGCAGACGCTGTCGACATACCACAAATCCACGGTAAGTTTAAACTGAGTTCACAGTGAAAAAGGATATTTTGTTGACTTTAAATGTGTTCAAAGAAAGAAGAAGAAAAACGTGTTGACTGTGTTTACTTGAACCTGATTGTTCTCGTTTGTGTTATGTGTCGTTTGTCTTAAGTATTTTGAGAGAAAAAAAAAATAACTGTAAAATGTTTTTAGTTTTCTTTACCGCATCGTTTGAAATGTCACGACGCCCGATGCTGGTAATATTGTGTCACTGGAAAGTTGAGTTTGATGTGTGTGAGAGTGAAAACATGTGTTTTTGGTTTTGTTTTTTATTTTCATCTATTCGTCGTGTTAAAAAGACTCAGACTCTGCTTTTTAGTTGCTCTATGTTTAATTTCTGACTGGAGGTTGATGTAACACCGTCTTCATGCCACTAGAGGTCATCATGAGGTGACACAAAGCAGTAATTCCTCAAAAACCTCGAGCTGACCACTCTGTGGCATCCAGGACCATCTGTTCCTGCTTGAAGACACTGATTTTTTAAAAGGCGTATTAAGAATGTTGAGTCATTTCCTCAAACAGCTGGGCACTGCAGTTTTTAGGAAATATCACTCAAACAGGAGTGAAATAGTGCATTTTTGTTTGGGACTATTTTGTTCTGTGGATGAATACATGTTTAGGAATAAGCTATATCAGGCAGTACATGTCAGTAGAATGGATTCGTTTTTGATTTTGGTCTTTTTTGTGGGATTTGTTGACAAAAATATAGAATATTTCCAATCTTGTCCCTCAGAGGGGCTCTGTCGAACATCTGTGTTGTGGTCGAAGCCGGTCGTTAAGTTTATGTTAGCCGACTCCATTTCTAAACTAACGTTAGCTACTGTTGCTCTCCGTTAGCGGAGCGGAGAGAGGCACTGAGACGAGGCACTCGAAAAATTAAGCATAAAGTCACATACTTTGGACTTTTGCGGAAAATCCGACCCGATTTCTTCTCAATGAAGTCCACGGTCCAGCAGCATTGATCAACTTAAACAAATTGTCCACAGGCTTGTTTTGGCCACCGAGAGAGGGACGGGGAAGGTCTAATTTTTCACGCCACATCACAGTCTGCTCATATATGGCCAATAAAAAGGTGATTAATACATGTAAATTGCTACAAATGGTGCCATAGAGCCCCTTTTAAACATTTAAATACACACTGATTTTTTTCTATATGAGGACGCGATCCTGTTTCTATAAATGTGATCAGTGATTTTTGTCCTGTTGAATAAATAAAAAGCCGATGCTGCCTCCACTCACTGAGTGTTGTAGGCTGGGAAGGAAAAATAATATGAGTGGGCTACAATTTTAGCCCACTGTGATATCAGACAACCACAGAGAACATTACAGAAATGGGGACAATTCATGTTCAATCCAGCTTTTTCAAACAAAAGAAAGCTGCGTTAAAAACAAACAATATTTGTGGTTTTCTAAAGGAGAGAAAGAGGATCAAATATGCAACAATTCTCTCTTTGTCTTTTTTTTTCCTTCTAAACAAAACGGAAAGCAAATGTCCATATCGGTTGCCTTCAGTTGTACCATTTTGTGTCTTGAGTTATCGTCAATGAAAAGAAGAATTTTCTTTCCCACAGCCGACAAAAGGTGGAATTGTAAGTAAAAGAAAGTTTTTCCTTTGAATAGATTACAAAAGAGAAAATCACAAACACAGTCTCAAGGTTCTCTGACTACCTCTTCCACAGTTTTCAACCACATCACGCAGTCTCTCATCAGTGGGTTGGATGTCGCTCAGTTGCAGAGGTGGAAGTAGAATAACCTCTGAAGGTAGAATGACTGATTTAACATCTTTACTCAAGTAAAAGTAAGAAAGTACAGGCTCTGAAATGTGCTCAAAGTAAAAAAGTCAAGAGTGTCCCTCACATCTTGCGACCATTTAAGTGCAAACCTCACATAATTTTGATATAATTCAAAGAGGAAGTGTCCTGCTTCTCAGAAATTGCTCCTTCGGCGGCGGCTGCAATGTTGCCTGGTTAAGTATTATCCTTTGTCACTACACACCTCTTCTCCCCACTCGTATCTGCCTCCATCTTGTTATGTCGTTAAACATATAAATATAAAATGATTGATAATAATCCTCAGATGCATTAAAACTACAGTGACGACCCTGTGTGGAGAATGTAAGTAGAAGAAAGTACAGATATTTGTGTTAAAATGTGAGAGTAAAAGTTATAAGTAAATACTCAAATACGGATACCTGAGAAATCTACTCGAGTACAGAAACAAAGTATTTGTACTTCCTTACTTCCCACCTCTGCTCAGTTGTCATGGAGACGGGTCTGTTGACTTGTAAAATTTGGTTTAAGTTAAAGTCAATGTGGAGACGAAGTCCTAAAAACAGACGTCAACAGATTTATCTCAACAACAACTCAGCTGATGACGACTCGTGTGTGAAGTGGTTGAAAGCTTTTTAGCGAAAGGCAGCGGACCAGGTGGACCTCCAGCTGGGATTGTTCTGTGGAACCGTTTGCAAGTTTCAATACAGAACTTTGAATTTCAAGAATATCAAAAAAGCTGCTCCATCATTAAAATCTCAGTAAAATAATCTCAAACACGGTCACCAGATGGCAGCAAAGAAGCATCCTGACACTGAAATAAAATATTTGAAATTAATTTGAAATGATGTTCTGGTTTACGGCCTTACAGCTGCATTAATATATGATTTATGTTCCTACCGGCTGCACATTGTTGCTCATTTGAAGCTGATAGACGCCTGGTGTTTGAAATAGTTTGTGACTTCTTACCAAGTGTGTTATGGTTTATCTGTATGAAATAATGTGTTTGTTTTTTGTTTTTTTGTCTTATTGGAAGCTTTGGTTTAACTTCATGTGTTTTTCGATCATGAAGACGCCAAGTGAAACTGTTTTTACAGTATCGGTATACTTTGTGTTGCATTCTGTATTATGTCATGTTCTTTATGCTGCTATATGAAAAAAAAAAAAGACGAACCCTTTAGATAATTTTTTCTTCTCACTGTTAATGCTGAAAATAACGAGCGTCCGCTCAGTCGTGGTGTTCAGAACTTGGACCTTGGTTACCACTGATGCAGTATCTACACATTAGGGCTTTTCGCAGTATCATAGATCAACATCCTGCTTCAACGACAGGAAGCACTTCTCTCACTCCGGTGTGACGGCTGTCATTAAATGATGGACTGGACTTTAAAAGGCATTGTGAGGGTCACTTTTTTAAAAGTCTTGGCATTGCTGTTTGTGTTGTTTCTTATCTTTTTATCCTTTTGAACGGAGCTTTTCTGTCTGTTTGCTGTGTTTACAGTACTCTGTCAGTTTATTTGTTATAACAACTATGAAGTGTCAGATGGAAAATTAAAAATCTGCCACAACAAACCAGTGTCGTCTTTCTTGGACATGGAGATTTTTTGTTTCTGTCGTGTTTTTTAAACATTCCAGACATGTCAATCCTGAGTTTTATAGTGTGGATCTGCTGGTGAGGTAACGTTGCAGCGCGTGCGCTGATGTTGTTAAATGTCATTGTTGATTAATGTGTGTCTCCTATAAATGAACAAACAACAATTACTATCTGGGTGAAAAGCAGCTTTAAAATGTACACGTACAATTCAATGTAGTTAAGAAGAGAACAGAATCTGTGTCATTCATATGCACATTTTTTACATTTAAAAAACAAAAAATTTAAATCCAGATTATTCTTCCCCTCTGGATGTTTACTGCTGCAGTTTGCCACTTTAGGACTTTCCATTTTTTATACTTAATAAAATTATCTATTTCAGTGTGACTCATCATTTTTGCTGACCTCAATTCTTTTTTTTTTCTTTTTTTCTCTTTTTTTTAAGTTTTCACAGATGGGGAAAAGAAATTAAGAACTCATAAAGATTATCCTGGCAAAACGTTTTTCCCACCAGTTCTCAACAATTTAGATCAAACTTAGGTAATGGATCAACAAAACAATTTTCTCTTCCCCCTCAGGGCTTCTGTACTGTTTTCATCTGGAACAACCTGGGGAATAAAAAAAATCATGAATGAAAATTACTGATTTTATTCAGGTCTTTTTTGAATGTGTAAAACCTGACTGTCAAAAAAAATTCATGAGATTTTTTGACTTTAAAAAGCATTTTTTTTGGTTTCACACATGTATCACTGCATCTTCTTCCAGATGTCTAACTCTATCACAGATTCACATTTGGTTACATTTCACTGCAGCAATGTGGAAACCTCAAAATCACCTCCAAAATGAGGGGATTGTGGAACTTTTGGAGAGAAGAAAATTCACTTTGTTTCACACATGAAAAAAAATCTTTTGAAAAAAAAAAACATTTTTCACGTTTTCACAGATAGGGAAAAACATTTCTAAAGAGATCATAAAGATAATCCTAGCAAATCTTTTATTCCCACCAGTTTTCAAGTCATAAACAGAACCATTTAGATCAAACTTAGGTAATGGATCAACACAAAGAAAATTCTCCCTTCCGTACTGTTTTCATCATTGACAACCTGTGAAAAAAAAATAAAAAGGAAAAAAATTCATGAGTGAAACCTAGTGGGGTTTTTTAAAATTATTTTCACAGATGGGGAAAAGAAATTAAGAACTCATAAAGCTTATCCTGGCAAAACTTTTTTCCCACCAGTTCTCAAGTAACAGAACAATTTAGATCAAACTTAGGTACAGTAGTGTTCTGTACTGTTTTCATCTGCGACAACCTGTGGGGAAAAAAAATCATGAGTGAAAATTACTGATTTTATTCAGGGGTTTTTTGAATGTGTAAAACCTGACTGTCAAAAAAAAAAAAAAAAAAAATGAGAATTTTTTTTTAACTTGGTTTCACACATGAAAAGAAAAGACCTTTTGGGGAAAAAAAATCACGTTTTCACAGATGTTGGCACCTCAAAATCACCTCCAAAATGAGGGGATTTTGGAGCTTTTGGAGAGAAAAAAATTAACTTGGTTTCACACGTGAAAAAAATCATTTGAAAAAAACATTTTTTCACGTTTTCACAGATTTTTAAAGAAGTCATGAACGACAATCCTAGCAAATCTTTTATTCACACCAGTGCTCAAGTCATAAACAGAACAATTTAGATCAAACTTAGGTAATGGATCAATAAATGAATAAATAAATGAATAAATGAAAGAAAAATCTGAGAAAAAAGAATGTCACTTGGTTCTCACATGATTTTTTTTTTTTCTTCAAGTTTTCACAGATGGGGAAAAGAAATTCAGAACTCATAAAGATTATCCTGGCAAAACTTTTTTGCCACCAGTTCTCATGTAACAGAATAATTAAGATCAAACTTGTAATGGATCAACAAAAAAGAATTCTCTCTTGCCCCTCAGGGCTTCTGTACAGTTTTCATCTGCGAGAACCTGTGGGGAAAAAAAAAAAAACATGAGTGAAAACTACAGATTTTATTCAGGGTTTTTTTTTTTTTGAATGTGTAAAACCTGATTGTCCAAAAAAAATTTAGGAGAAAAAATTATTTTTCTTGGTTTCACACATGAAAAAAAAATCTCATCACAAAAGATCTTTTGAAAAAAAAAAAAAATCACGTTTTCACAGATGTTGGCACCTCAAAATCACCTCCAAAATGAAGGGATTTTGGAGCTTTTGGAGAGAAAAAAATTAACTTGGTTTCACATGTGAAAAAAATCATTTGAAAAAAAAAAATTTTCACGTTTTCACAGATTTTTAAAGAAGTCATGAAGACAATCCTAGCAAATCTTTTATTCACACCAGTGCTCAAGTCATAAACAGAACAATTTAGATCAAACTTAGGTAATGGATCAATAAATGAATAAATAAATGAATAAATGAAAGAAAAATCAGAGAAAAAAGAATGTCACTTGGTTCTCACATGATTTTTTTTTTTTTTTTTTTCAAGTTTTCACAGATGGGGAAAAGAAATTCAGAACTCATAAAGATTATCCTGGCAAAACTTTTTTGCCACCAGTTCTCAAGTAACAGAATAATTAAGATCAAACTTGTATTGGATCAACAAAAAAGAATTCTCTCTTGCCCCTCAGGGCTTCTGTACAGTTTTCATCTGCGAGAACCTGTGGGGAAAAAAAAAAAAAACATGAGTGAAAACTACAGATTTTATTCAGGGTTTTTTTTTTTTTTTTTTTTTGAATGTGTAAAACCTGATTGTCCAAAAAAAATTCAGGAGAAAATTTTATTTTTCTTGGTTTCACACATGAAAAAAAAATCTCATCACAAAGATCTTTTGAAAAAAAGATTTTTTTTCATATTTTCACAGATGTTGGCTCATCATTGTCTTTGTATCTTCTTCCTTATGTCTTACTCTATCACAGGTTCACATTTGGTTACAATTCACTGCAGCAGTGTAGAGAAATCTCACCTCAAAATCACCTCCAAAATTAGGGGATTTTGGAGCTTTTGGAGAGAAAAAAATTCACTTGGTTTCACACATGAAAACAAAAACTTTTGAAAAAAATTATTTTTTTTGCGTTTTCACAGATAGGGAAAAACATTTTTAAAGAAGTCAAAAAGATCATCCTAGCAAAACTTTTTTCCCACCAGTTCTCAAGTCATAAACACAGGAGAGAAAAATTTTGATCAAATTTAGGTAATTGATCAACAGAAAAAAAATTCTCCCTTGCCCCTTGGGGCTTCCGTACTGTTTTCATCTGCGACAACCTGTCAGGAAAAAATAAAATAAAATCATGAGTGAAACCTGAGTGATTTTTTTTTTCAGGTTTTTATAAATGTGTAAAACCTGTTTGACAAAAACTCAGGAGAAAAAAAAATCACGTGGTTTCATATATAAAAAAAACTAAATAAAATGTCACGTTTTCATGGGCAGGGATTATCCTGGCAAATCTCTTATTCACACCAGCTCTCAAGTCATAACCAGAACAATTTAGATCAAACTTAGGTAATGGATCAACACAAAGAAAATTCTCCCTTGCCCCTTGTTTTCATCAGTGACAACCTGTGGGGGAAAAAAAAAGCATGAGTGAAACCTGAGTGATTTTTTTCACGTTTTTTTCTTTTTTTTTTTTTAATTGTGTGAAAATCGATTTAAAAAATCTGAGAAAAAATAATGTCACTTGGTTCACACATGAAAAAAATCATTTGAAATTTCAAGTTTTCACAGATGAGGAAAAGAAATTAAGAACTCGTAAAGATTATCCTGGCAAAACTTTTTTCCCACCAGTTCTCAAGTAACAGAACAATTAAGATCAAACTTAGGTAATGGATCAACAAAAAAAAAAAACTTCTCCCTTGCCCCTCAGGGCTTCCGTACTGTTTTCATCTGCGACAACCTGTGGGGGTGAAAAAAAAATCATGAGTGAAAACTACTGATTTTATTCAGGTATGTGTTAAACCTGATTGTCAAAAAAATAAATTTTAGGAGAAAAAAAATTAACTTGGTTTCACATATGAAAAAAAAAAATCTCTTGAAAATTTTTTTTGTTTTACGTTTTCACAGATGTTGGCTCATCATTGTCTTTGTATCTTCTTCCTGATGTCTTACTCTGTCACAGGTTCACATTTGGTTACATTTCACCACAGCAATGTGGAGAAATCTCACCTCAAAATCACCTCCAAAATGAATTTCAACGTTTGAACTTGTAACTTGCTCAAGTCATTATATATATATATATATATATATATATATATATATATATATATATATATATATATATATATATATATATATATATATATATATATATATATATATACATATATTTGAAATACAGTCATGAGTGAGATATTTCTCCCTGCATACCACACAATTTATCACACTTCAATGAAAGCACAGTGTCTCCCTTTGCTGATGCAGGTTAATATAATCAAATTACTTTACTTTGACACTGATGATATACAAATTATAGACACAAAATGATGCAATATGACACGACTGAACTGCTTCTGTAACACCAAGCATACCAAAAGAAAAAAGACAGAGAACTAAACAAAACCAAGAAACATCTAAACACTGTAATGTAATATGATGCACAGAGTCAAAGGGGGAGTTTTGTGTCTGACGCACCTCTTAAGCACAGCTTTCATGTATTTATTAACCAGGTGTTTCACAGTCAGCTCACGGCCCCGGCCGCAGGAGTGACTCTGACGACCTTTCACAGCTCATCACCCATCATTAGTGGTTGTCTGGACGATGTCATCGCGCAGATGGACTGGATGACTCGAAAACAGGCTGTGACTAACTCAGAACAACCCACACATCCAACTGCTTCTCGGAGAGATTATCAAGCACATGAAACTGCATGTTCAAGATGAATTTATTATCATTTTAGAGACACAAAGACAAAGTTGTATTACAAAATGTAGTTTGTCGTCCCTTTATGCTCATGTTAAAACAGAAATGATGCACATAGATTCATATTCAATAACTGTTAAGAATGGGCTCACTCATTCTCACTAAAGTGCTTCCACACTGTAACACATTAGAGAAGTGACTGTTATGCCTTGAAGTGAGAACTGGCGGTAGAGATGTGACAGGATATGAGGACTGAGACGGGTGGAGAATGACATGCAGCTCATGTTCAGCAGCTTAAACCTGTAGACGGTGAAGAGGAAGTACTCAGAGTCTCTGCCTCCTTAAAAGTACTAATATCACACTGTGAAAATACTCTATTACAACTACAATCAGACTTTAGCTACTTCAGTAAAACATGTAAGGTTAATCAGAGAATGTGATTTTAATATAAAATGTCCTCAGTGACTCTCAATACTACAATATATTGTATCATCCGATTATTATTAATTATTTTTCTGTTATTACAGGTAGAAACTAGCATTTTTAATTTTTATCATCGACAAAAAGCTCAAGTACTGATCTTGAGAAAGATGCAAATGGATCTCCAGGATGTTTGGACCTGTGGTGACACATCCTGACCACCAGATGGCAGCATATGGACATCTTTTTATTAGACAAACACCACTGTGTATGTTTGAAAAGGGACATGCTGTAAAGAAGTCTTGTTCATACCCAAGGTCAATAAATACTGGACGTACACATTAGAGCCTCATGTGTCCTCTACAGTAAGTTCAGTTGTAGGTGAAATAGTGAGAAAAGAAGAAGAACAAAGACACGTGAAAATGTGTCTTTAATACATTAATACTGCCAGAGTTTAGATGACGTGGGTGGATTATATTTAGTGTATTTGTTTGGCATAATGAAGTCATCAAAGCATTTTCTTCGATAAGTCTTCCTTCTTTCCATCTGATCATGGCTCAATAATGTCATTTCTTCTAAAATTGCAATGAAATCAATGATTGGATTGGAAGCTTTTCCTAACTTGAATCGAGGGTCGAGGACGTAGGAGGATGTCGCTCGCTGTACAGATTCTAAAAGCCCACTGAGGCAATGTGATTGTGATTTTGGGCTATTTTAATACAATTGATTTGATTAGACTAATCGGTCATTCCTTTTTTTTTAATTAACTTTAATGATTAAAAAATTGTTATATTGATTCGATTAACTGTCAAAAATTGCAGGAAAAAAAACCCCATCGCAGTTTCTCAGAGTTGAAAATTAAGTCTTCAGATGCGTTTCAGTCAAAAAGCTGAAGATATTCAAATTACTAACAAAGTAGACTTTAAGAAAAACAGCAAACTCTTACATGTGAGGAGCTGGAACCAGAGGAATTTTGTCAATTTTGCCTAAAAACATGTAAGCAAAAAAAAAGTTAATCGATCAACAAAAAAAAACCTTGAGATTCACTTTATGCTGTTCGACTAATAGAATCACACAGAATATCTACATATTTTATCGCCACCTCATAAGGAATCTAATCCGTTTGACTGACGATGTGATAGTGAGTATTAGAGTGACAACAAGTTAATGGATTCCTCATATTCTTTCCATGACCTTGCGTGAAGTAACAGTTGCTGGTTCATGCAGCACGATAATGTAAAGACACAATGTGGTTTTATTAATTGTATTGGAACGGCGTCAATACATTAGCCAGCACCATCACAGTTCCTGCTGTCATTAAAGTATAAAACATGAAAGCGTGTCCTCTCATCCAATTTCTCTCATAACTAAAGAGAAGTGACATAACACAGCGAGGCAACTGCTCTCACATGTACAGTAAGACCATTAATAGACCCGATGCATTATTTACACCGGCTCGGAAAAGGGTTGACTAGTCGTGAAGTCACGATCACGGCTCACCTCACACTGATTGACTACGGCTGGTGAAATCACACATCACGTTTGTGTGTGATGAAAGTACATTAAAACTTCAAATTTAACCGGAGAGGAAATAATCTCACATTAGAAATTACAGCTTCTGTGTTGCATATTTATTGCAACAGGACATTTAGATGAACGACTGCTGGCGGCGGAGAACAATCGTTCTTTAGCTTTATAACCGAGTGTATCATTTGTGATGACACGCTTGTTGGCAAAGCGACTGAGCTGATGTATAGAAAAAAAAATTCTCTCTATTCTTGGACTCATAATTAGTATATTCATTGTTTCCCAAACCTCTGGCTCATGAACAAAAAGAAGCGATGCGCATTATTGTCAGAGCGGAACAAACCAGGATCAGATCTGCACATTTCAGCTTCGTCATTTGGGTTTATTCTCTTTATGTTATTTGGCCCAGATAGCAGAGATCTGTAGCGGTTTCTGTTCGCAACCATAACTCTGGCAGTGTGCGTGAGTTGTTTCACTGCAAGGACAACTGAAAAGTGGTTTGATTCATTTCTGGCCTGGACACAGAAAAGAAACAGAGGCATAACCAAACAAGTCACAGCGCTCAGTGAGTCACATAAAGGATGATAATACTTTCTGTCTGCAGCGATGTATAGTCGGGCTGTTGCCGCGGCTGCTGCATGTGTTTCGGCGCTGAGCGATCCGAGGAGACACTTCCTCCCAGCTGTCAGTGTGGACACATACTGGATCAGGAAGTGGAACACATGCAGGAGAAGCAGCTGCAGGTCGAGGTCACGTTTGGGATAAAAAATCGCCTGAAATCCCGAAGCAGCCGGCTGAACGTTGAACAGACCCATCGTGTCATCATCATCGTCGTCTCAGACTTTATCTGACTGATAGAAGATGTGGAGAACAACATCATTACGGTCATACAGTACGGGTTAATTCAAACCTAGACATTCAGACCTTGACATTCAGCTTGGAGCCCTGATGAAACATGTTCAAACCATGTCGCCCTTTTAATGATTAGTCCACTATAATGAAGGCTTTTTAATATGACCTTCCTTGTTTTGCTCCTTCTTCTTGTTTGTAGAGCCTGGACTGCCACTGGTGTTTGAAGTAGTCTTTTCCCTGTTTTCCAGGAGCACCCAACACGATTTCTGTCTACATGATGTTACATCGAGCACTCAGTCATCGTCTGTGTCTTTAACACACTTGGCATGTTTTTGTCTGTTTTGAGAGAAGTTGTGCATAAATTTGCCTTTGTGTTCGACTTTACGTTAGCAGTGGAAGGATTAGTCAACTTTGAACCATTTTTAAAACAAATTACATTATTAATAGTTTTAGTCATTAACAGTTGAATGAATATTTTGGGGTATTGGACTATTGGTTCATCAAAACAAGCAGTGTGAAGACATCATTCTGGGCTCTAAAGGTTGTGATCCGACCCTCTCACTTAAGTTACACAGTGCAGAAACAAGTGACAGACCATTCACCCTGTTACAAGACACTGAATCATCAAAATGAATTTGAAGCTGATATTTTAAGGTAAAAAAAAAGTTACATCATGTTGCTTTAATTAAATGAATTAAAGAAAATCAACACAAAGAGGCTAAACTAGGATCTAAATGCAAAGGTTGGGGATGATCCCTTATTGTATCTGAAAGGAATATTCCCCTTAATATCATTAATAAAACAAACAGTCAACATGACACTGAACAAACAGAACCAGCTATAAATCGGCTCTGAACGCAGCACACAACTCTTTTATCATTTCAGCTCTTTGAGGATTTATAACAGAATGAAACACGCGAGTCAGTCAAAGCTCTTCCTCAAAGTGAAGTTCATTGCTTTTCGGGGGCTCAGAGTTAGATCTGCTCCCATCTGGGCTGCATCAGCGACATCAGGCCCGATATTAAAACTTCCAGATGACAGAAGCAGGTCAGAGGACATCACGTTTTCTGTCAGCCACAGAACTGGATGACTTAGCAGACAATATTCATTGTGAGACTGATGTTATCACATATGTGATGCATGTTAGGTATGACCTCCCTCCCTCGTCCATTTTCTGCCCTATAGAGCGAAGACAGAAGTGCGTTTTCCTTGATGTAAACCTTGTCGTTGTTTTGATTACTGAGGTAGTTCCCCCTGAATTGTCTTCCTTTCCTTTTCCTTTCAGCAACACAATCATTTCAAGCTGAGGCAGACCTCATTTTTTTATCTTCAGGTCTTCGGAGTGGATGTTTAACATTCTGCATGTGCAACCTTTCAGAGATGTCAAATCCATATTATAAGACAGGGATTGACAAACAACTTCCAGATTGTTGCCCCCTGCACATGCACCTCTTCCTTCCCCTTGCTAATAAAGTATTGTATCCGGGTCACGCAACAAAAGCCTGCCGGGGCTCAGGTGTTTCCTCTCTGGTGAGGAGGAAACTGTCCTTATGGCTCTTTTCATGACACATACGGCTTTCTTTTTTAGACACATCCTCCTGAAAGCTTCCGCCTCCCATCCAACGATGGCCATGCTGCAGAATCTGCTCCTCTAGACATGTTTTACTTTTATCACGCGTGCCCCAAAACTATCTGATCCCTCAACCCCGATGTCAACAAATATCTCCAGACGTTTCAGTCTTTTTCTCTTCATATCTCCGTGAAACGACTACAAGATGCTCTATTCGTCCATAATAAATGACGGATGAACGTTTCTATATCCCGGTTTGAATGAGATTTGGTACGTCCTCGCTCATTGGAGGAAATTGGATGGGCAACGTAAGCGCTCCTCTTGAATGGGAAAACAGCAGAGAGAGAGAGAGAGAGAGAAGAAGAAGAAAAAACCGGGCTGAGCAACACACACAGGCTGACAGCAGCCGAGCAGACACACATACACAGACACACGCAGACAGACACGGACTGGGTCTGTTGATGCAGCTACAAGAAGGAGCTCATTATCATTTATTGGGGGGAGTAAAAACACATTTCCGTCATCAGGAGTTTAATCACAGGATCCGCGTCATTACGAGCCGTGCGCGCATTCCTCAACAGGATTTTTTTGCGCATCTCCCGATGGCAGATTGTTTTCTGCTCTCCACCGGAGCGTTGTTGTAATTATTTTTCTTCTTCTTTTTTTTTTTTTTTTTAAATTTTCCTCTCGCCCAGCAGAAGAAAGCTCTGGGAGTCATGCTCGAGCGACGACCGAAGGAGCGCTTCATCTGAAATTCTAGTGTTTCCACACAAAAAAAAAAAGACAGATAGAAAGAAAGAAGAAGAAGAGATGGAACAACAGAAACCAGAATGCAAAAACATGGATGCGTGTCTGAGGCGACTGAAGCAAGAACTGGTATGTTGTGTTTGCGTCCACGCCACTTCTACTGTTGCAGCACTGAATGATGTTGTTCTACTTTATTACTGTGCAAATATGTAAATTCATTTCGAATATTTATTTCAAAATATTCAAAATAACATCACATGTTTCTGCGCATGTTATGTTTCCTGACATATCTCTGTGTCAGATTTTAGTTTTTAGCCTCAGTTGGGGGTTAATGTGTGTATTTTTTTTTTTTTTATTATTAATCTGTGTAGGCTTAAAGCTTTGAGCACACCAGAGACATGTGTGCATGTCCTCCTCCTCCTCCTCTCTGTCCACACATCTGGGACAGATGTTGTAAGCCTAATGAGCTCAAGACAGTTTTTTACTCCTCTCCTTTGGAAGACTGTTCTGAGTTTCCTAAAATAAATGTTCACTGTATGTTTGGTGTGTCGCAGTGAATGCATTGCTGCGTTGCAACAGAGCTGAAACGATTAGTCAACAGAAAATTATTCAGCGACTCTTTCTGATTTACTTTTGAGGCAGGAATGCAAATAATCTGCTGATTCCTGCTCTTCACATGTGAGGATTTGCTGCTTTTATCTGTTTTATATGAATGTGAACTGAGTATGTGTGAGTTCTGGACAGTTGGTCAAGACGTGTGAAGATGTCACGTGAGACATTTTATGGCCAAAATTAATTAAACAAGAAGATAATGATCAATTTAATCAATGGAGCAGTTGCAGCCCCACAACAGGGGGCAGCTGTGAGGTCCTGCTTTCAAAGGGGAAGTGAGTGAAATTGGCAGTCACAGCGAGTTGCAGCCCATAAATATGCCCTAAATGAATTTGTCTCAGTCTCTCTTATCTCCTGTGTTTGTCTCCTCTTCCCTAATAAACAAATGTGTTTGATGGTGGCGAATGTGGAGCTCTCGCTCTTACCCCCATCTTTGAAATGTAAAAACGAAATGTGTGAGCTGCACCCGCACACCCAAATCATTTGGCAGCGACACACCATGAGACCCATTTTTCAAAAGGAGCCTTAACTGGCACAGATTTCAATTGGAATCATCTTCAAAGCAGACACACATTTCTTTTTTCCCCTTTATCCAGCCACCGGCCCCACAGAAAAGCCTCGCACGGCCGCGTGTTTTGCAACACGATCTGCTCTGTGACTCCTCGATTCGCTCCTCCAAATTAGCCACACGTCTGTGAAGTGGCACTTGAGATTTCAGGGGAGTAGACGCCGACTGCCAGGAGGACATGTTGTGTTATAGCTGCCACATCTCAGTTTGGTAACATAATAGAAAAAAAGTCTCGTGCCATGCCGGGGATCAAACAGGCATCGCACATGGTCCTGTGCCGTCTCCCCCTGCACAGGACCATGTGGGACGCAATCTGTTGTTCAGAAAACAAGGGGCGTCCATGCCAAGGTTGTCACTTTTCTTTCCACTGTGACGGCTTTTCATCCACTGCTCACTGGAGAGTGGTTAAACCCGCTCCATCTGCAACGCGGAGATCACAAACATCTAACAGCCGACTTACACCTGCCACGCACAGTCCAGTGGCTCCTCAGCAACACGTGCGAGCATGCTTCAAAGGCTGTGATGTAGTTTTAAAACGACCGTGCCACTTTTTATTTTAAGTCCTTTTATAACAATTACTTTCAGGAATCCATTACGTTCCGTTAATCTCTGTATTGTGATTTTGTTGTGACATTTTTTCTCATCAAACAAGTCTCTTTGCTAAAATCATGGGAGTAAATAACTTCTAGCTTCACGGAAATGTATACACAGACTTATCAACAAAATGTAAGATGCGTATTTAAAAATTAACTCCTTCCTCCGCCACCTCAGGCCTCTCAGTCCCAGCTCAAACATCTGTTTCTGGTCCCCGGAGTCAAAGTATTGGTTGGAGCCACTGTAACGCAAAATCTCCCCGTAACATGTTAGCGGCAGTTAGCGACATCCATGTCACAAGAAAAAAGGTCCGTATTGCAACCGTCCACGTGATACTCGCAGCGTCATTACACTTTATTAATCAGTGTGACATGCTTTATGTTTTATATTTGGAGGGGTTGTTAATTTGCCCTAACCTTGTCCTAATCAGTAACGGGTGACGTATTCATCCAGCTGATGTCATTTTCACTTCCGCAAAAGAATCGAAACAGTCGAAAGACCCGAACAGCTGTGTCAATCTCACCTTCTCTTGTCATCTTTTTATATTCACTTTTCTGTTTCTATTTGTCCAGCTGTTTGCAAGAACACAATGTCCTTATTCTTTAACCCACCCACAAATGGGGGAGCCGTCAATGGCCAGCAGACCTCTCTGAAACGGCAGTTAAAAGGTCTGGAGCCGAGCTAAGTTCAAGAGTCTGCTAATTGATTAATGTGTGGAAATGGATGGGCACTAATGGCAGAAAAAAAAATCCAAAGACCTAAAACTGTATAGCTAACACGCATTTGAAAAATAGTCTGGTGTGTAGTGTCTGTTGCATTATAGAAATATGTGCATGGCACCAAAGCCTTTGTGAGAGTCGAGTAAATTACGACTGTGAACACGATGCTCCGCGGTGGACACCCTGAAACCCAACGCACTGTCAGCTCTAAAAGAAGACGAGTGTCATGCGAAAGTGTGAACACTGTGTCAGGGGTCGGGGGGGGTCAGCCTGTGTGGGGTAGTGTCAGGTCACGCATGAACACTCGACCCTTCACCCGACAAAGCTCCGGGGCCATTCGTCCTCGCTGACGAGCAGATCCAACACTTAACCGCTTAACCTCAAGTCAGGAACGTCTCTCAACAGTGTGTCAACAGGCCTTTAGCTTCCATTTGTTCCTGTAAAAAGCTCTCCATATAAATCCTGAGGATAAAATGGTAACAATGAATTATTTTTAAGTTCATGCATGACTCATTATTCATACGAGAGACGAAAGGCTTGTGAATAAAAACAACATAAGCCCTTCCTGCCTGCTTAGAGCCCAAGATCCAAAACGCTGACATGTCTTTGAGTCATCTCGTCTGAACGAAGGGTTCGCACCTGCAGGAACACCCAACGTTTCAGACACTAAAGTACAAGTCAAACCTTTTGATGCCGTCACTCACTGAAGCTGAATTCATATGCATCATACTCTCCTTCATCCCCTTCGCACCTGAGGCACATTTTCAAACATACCTGTCACCTTGGAATCCAACACCAAAGCCAGCAAGTATGAGATCATGAAATCTGAGGAAAAACTCGCACAAGTGCCAAACTTAGAGTCTATTCTTGATCGTGTGCCTCAGAGTTGTTCTTTGTTACCTTTTGGGTGTGGGATCAGAAAAACTGTACACAACACAAAGCATTGTGGTGGTTTGGCTTTAAGCTCGTTTGTTTGGTGCCTCCCTCACGGCTCCCATTCTCCAACCGTCCCTTCCTTCCCCTCGGCTAAAATTGGCCCAGCTCTCGGGGGGCGGCTGCGGGGGTTTTGCATGGGTGATTATTGTGTTTGAGATGGAGCCACTAACCTTTTACAAAGCCTGGTTATCATTATGGGTCCACGCACATAACCTGAGACATTTAGGATTTATTGTTTCAAGGAGACAGTTGCTTATTATACTGCTGCTGTAACCGCACGTGACCCTGCTGGTCCAAGATCGAGTCGTGTCTCTGCTTTCATCTGAAGCAAAAAATATGTGCATTATATCTCAGGGGTGCTGCTCTCACTGAGGTTTAGGTCAATATTGTGCTCTCTTGTGTTGCTGGGTCCTTAAAATTACATTTTGTCTTCCATTATTGGTTGGTCTGTGGCCAAAGGAAATTGGATTTTTGGTGGATGTGTTGTATGGTGCATTAAAGCAGCAGTTATAGATTTTCTTTTGGCCACTTGAGGGCAGCGGAATAAGCTGTAACCAGAACATTGACAAATTATCCCGGCAGTGGTGAACATATGATCATACAGATGCCTATTTACACATCCAGACAGTTTATTAACATCGGAGTCATAGTTCTGGACAATGCTTCTACTTTTAGCTCAGTTTTTGGTCTCCACCACCTCCTGAGAAAAATATCTGGCTCTTCAGCTGCTAAACGCTCCACTGTGTTCACCAGCTAGTCACTAACTTTTTCCGTCTGCTGTCTGGTGCTGAGCAGGCAGCGCACAGTGGGTTTATCAGAACACTGACACTGAACTGAAAACAGTAAGGTTGCAGGTTTTAAAATCAAAACAACAAGCTGAGCGACGCTAAAACAGTTGTTAGAACTGAGGGAGACTGCAGCCAATTCTCTGTGGATTCGCCACTACAAGCAACCCCATTTCCCATCTACAATCATTCTATCCACTGTTAATATAAAAAGATATTAATGAGTGCAGCTTTAAAGTCTTTGAAGACCCATTTACTCAACTCACTGAGCTTCCAAGTGCTCATAATGCTGAGCAAAAATCAAGCCACTCATCATGAAAGCTTACCGCAATCCCGTGCATTTTCATCAGGAAATGCTGCTCCACATTTAAACTGCTTTTGAAGCTAGACTAAGACACGGGGGAGGATCTGGAGACGCTGCAAAATTAACGTCACTCTTGATGTTACAACTGTGGGCTGGAGATTTGGCCGTGCACTTTCACTGCCCACACAGAAGGTGCTGACGTCAACTGCTGAGCTATCAAGCATCTATCTGACGATCATCACGTACAGCGAAAGTTTTCTCCAAAGACCATCCGCCAGAAGATGAGTACACAGGCCCTAATCATCCCGTGTCTCCCACAGCAGCATTGTTTCTGTGATTTGTGTGTTTTTGTGAGCGCAAATGAGCTCTAGCAGGAAACAAGCTATTAAACCAACTCCCATCTCTGAAATGCCATGAGGGGATGTTTGCTGGGCGGCAGGTCACAGAAGAAGTGATTAAGCTGGCTTAATCTGATTCTGTCGTAAAGGGAAAGTTCACCAAGTTCTCCATTCCCATTAACATCTTGCTGATAGTTTTAGTTTTTATTTGCAAGGCGTTGAAGATAGCTGTCGCTCACATTTCCGCTGCTATCGCAATTGCAAAGGAGGTGAATGCGGTGTCCTTTGTGCTCACAGCACTGCAGTTGAGGTTATATTTAAAAAATGCATGAACGTCGTTTATTTCCAGAAAGAAAACGTCCTAAAAACCCACTGCTCTGGATAAACCACAGGACTCACTGTGAGGATTTAACATCTCCCAAAAATACTGACAAAATTGCGTCAGGTCTTGCCTTTGAAAATGAACCATGCTGAATGAGCGTTCTTGGTTTTGATGCCCCTTTTGGCAGGATTGATTGTCAGTTAAAATGACTCATATTACTCTTTTTTAGCCCTAACGCTCGAGGTTTGGTTAGATTTAGGCATTGATAATGAATCAACATGCTTAGCCCCAGTACGTTGAGAAAATAATACCAAGTTAAGGTTTGGAAAAGATTACGACTTTGGTCAAATTAACTTTGCTGCAGGGACACAATTATGGATCAGGGTCACGGTTGAATGAAATGTTGACTCTTAGGATAAAACAGGATTGGAATAGCAGCTTCTTGTGTCCAAGCCTGACATTTTTAGCTGTGAGTACGACAGGGGCTATAATTTTCGTTGATCATACTGGGAGGAGGCAGAAGTCTGAGAGACAAAAAAAAAATATCAGGCTAGGTGAGAATTTGAACAGTGGCCTTAGACCTGCATTGATTTTTATTGGCCAGCAACGCCACTGGTTTGGAAGTCTGATCGTATGTAAACTTATGGGAAAATGTCTTCACTTCTATCTCAAACGGTTTCCTAATGAGTTTATGGTCTCGGTCGCTAGTTTCAAATCCAGGCAACCGCGCGCTGTTATGTTATGGTCATGGATCTGCTGTCCAGTAAGTTTTTTATCGTTATAATTAATAACAACATTGTGAGTTTTTTTTTTTTTTTTTAGCTGTTCCAAAATACTAAAGGATGTTTTGCTCCATTTTCATCATTACTAGTTCGTGTTAGCTCGCCATAAAGGTGGAACATGCATGTTACTCAAAGCATGAGTTGACTTCATAAATCAATTAGCTTAATGTCAGCACTTTAAATGTCATCTTTGACCTTTCCCATGGACACTTTATTGATTATTGGATCTTCAAGCGCCTAAAATGTATATTATTTTCCACCGGACGATGTAAACTGTGAACATTTTATTTCCTCACTTGAAGTAAAAAAAAAAAAAAAGTGCCGGTGTGCTCAGGCGACACTAAACCTAGGCTTTTGGCTCCAAAAGAACAAGATGGCGGTGGGCATAATGCCAAACTGAAAGCTGCAAAATGGTAGTCAACAGACAAACGGGTGACATCACGGTGGGTTGAACTTGGAACCGACCCTTTAAAGTTCTATGTTATTGTATAGTAACACAACAACACATTCAATGACCTCATGTCCCGTGTTCTTCTGCAGAACATTAGTACCACTTTTTTCCTGAACATGACCCCGAGGACATTCGGACCAAACAGAGTCACCATATAACATCTCGTCAAAGAGGCATTCATTGCCCCGCGCACAGTCATTTATTTCTTACAGCGAGCGCTCCACAGCTTTATTGCCCCCTTGATCATGACCTCTGGGCTGTCCACAGCGGTCTGTGGCGAGTCCAGCGGCTCGCTCACAGAGACCCTCTCTGTTACCCCCCCGGACAGAGACCCCATTCCTGTCCTTGACCCGCACAGCCCACCCATTCATTTTTAATTAGGGGGGTGGAGGTGGAGGGAGGGTGGAGTACACTAAAGCTGCTGCTGCTGCTGGCCAGCTTCTTCTAAACAGGAAGACCTTTTGGGTCTGATAACCTTGGCCTCCCTGTTTCCTCCCCCCTCCAGCCAATAACAAATAAACAACAACAGTGAATGGCCTGGATTTTACCGCCAGAACAGAGCGGCGGTTTGTTTTCGATCCCTTGGTTGTTTTTTTTGCGTTTACTTCTCACCTGATAATCCACTGAATGTATGTCGGTGAGCTCACACATACATTGCTTTTTAAAAAAAAACGAAGACTTCATTCAAGCGAGGCGTGTCCGGACATGTGTGAGCTCGGTGTGTTTGCACAGTGAATTCATTTTTCCCTCCATAACCGAAGGAGGTAACATCGAGGCTGCAGTGAAAGGCGGAGAGCTGGAACCGTAACAGACAGCACAGGAGGAGCATTGATTTATTCATATACTTTGTGGTATTTAATTCACTTGCATGCATAGTGGATGCCGTCTGGACACATCTTCTTCACAGTAGATGGAGCTTGACGTGAAACAATCACCAATGAAATGATTTTCTTTTTTTTTTTTTTTTTTTATAAATGGCCAGAACTTTTTTAATAAGCCTCCATTCAACATTAATTCAAGACTGCCAGCTATTGTTCTTAAACTTTGAAGCATTCAGCCCTTAATTGGCAATTATGTCTGGTTGGCTGGCATCAGTGCAGCCAAAGAAGAAGAAGAAGAAGAAGAAGGAGTAGCGGGGGGATGAAGAAGGGGGGGGGATCTGGACAGCGCCTGTTTGTCCTTCTTTCATTCATTCAACAGATTTTCACTTGGCTTGCTTTTTTATGGCGATCTTTTTATAGGAGTACACGCTTGATGGATTAAATGGCTGAAATAGTTTGGAGGCTTTATAGTTCAAAAAGAAGATTTAACTAAACTTCACAAGACTCGGTTAATGATGCCAGTGTTTCTGGGCAGTACAGCAATTCCCTGAAGCCCCAATTCCATCCCCAGTTCTCTTATTAAATTAGATTAGACATTTTTTTATTCCTCATCTCCATTTTTTTTCCCCCTTGTAAGACCTTAAGGTGCTTGTGTAGGTTTTGTCAGGTCCTCACTGTCTTTGTCCTAACAAGGCCCCTGAGCTGATTCACACATCGTAAAAAAAAAAAAAAAGTGAGACATCTAAGGATGAACAACATCTGTTTTTAAACAAGGAAACCGCCGCGGGACATTATTGTAAAGCCTCTTTTAGCCTCTTGAGCAGAAGTCAGAATGAAAGTTGAAGAGGCTGACAGATTTAGGCCACAAAGTTCAGCCTTGAAATGGCAGCGGCGGAGCGCCTGGAGTTAGTTGGCATGGCAAAGGTGGAATAATGGGCGTTAGTTTACTACTGTTCCTTTTGTTTGTTCCCCGGGGCACAATATGAATAATTAATGTTACCTTAGAATAGAAATGCCAGCACACAACTCAGTGTTTTTTAAATAACCAGTGGGAACGCCTGCGTTTTGGGAACAACAGCAAAGTTGCATGTGAGTGTTAAATTAGGGTGTTTTTGGTGAGCGTGTGCAAACAGGTGCGGCCCTCTCAGGCTGCATGAGAATGGACTGCTTAGGAGATAATATTTCAGATTTAATGCATTTAAGTGGTCCAGATTTCACCAGCAGCTCAGAGCGCAGTTATCCCTCAGATGATCCCTGCATTAACTTCGCCGAAGCCACATGTCTGCCTCTGAAGATGTAACAACAATACACGTCATCCTGTCTTCAGACTTGTTGACTTTTGATGTGGAGGAAAGTAAACCATAATTATGAGCCCTTTTCCCAGCCTCTCCTGGGACGCAGGGAATCGCAGCTAATGAAGTCAGCCATATGTGGAAGGCACAGAGACAAGAGACAACCTCATTGTGCTAATTACACGTACCTTCGCTGCCTAATTTAGCGAGCCAACGGGAAGCTCGGAGGCTTTTGTTCCCAGCATGTGCATTGATAGGCTTATTATCTGATCTTAGAGGCTATTCACGCCCCGGTGCACCTACTCAGCCATATGCTAGTGATGAAGTGTTTTAACCCAGAGGTTGAATGTTAATGGTGCAGGGGTATTGGATAAGTGTCAAGGTACAGAACATGTGAAGTGGCCAATTAGTCGTGAAACAGAAAATGAATGAACAACAACTCTGATGATCAGTTAAGTCTTTTTATCGAAGAGGAATGCCAAAGATACTCTGATCTTCTCTCAATTAAATGTTTCCTGCTTGTCTGTAAATAGAATATCTTTTGTTTTTATTTATTTAACCTTCATTTAACCAGGAGAGTCCTGTGAGATTAAGACCATCAGCAGCATAAAAACACATAGTTTTAGTCACAGAGAACATAAAAGGATGATTTTATACTGCATGCGTCACTTTGGATTCTGAAAAACTGTGATTGGACTTGCAAATTTTGGTAAAACTGTAAGATATAGTACACAAAAATGATCGTAGTTACTGAGGAACAATCTGATAATTGACAGTAAACCGAATATCCTCGGGTTGTGGACACACTGCAAGTCATTTGAGGAAATCAACTTCAATTTTGGGAAACACTGATTGACATTTTTCAAAAAATCGAAAAAGTAATCAGATGAATCAACAGCAAGAATAATAGTTAGTTGCAGCTGTAGGTTTTACATAACCACAGTTGTACTTTGAGTTAAATGCTAATATCGGCGTAGCACTTAACACAAAATACGGCCGAGGTTGATGAGATTGTCATTAGTTTAGCAAATATTTGGCCATAAACCAAACAACTGCTCTACATAGACATTTTCAGGGATCAACAATTTAGAGTTCTTCCTCTGGGGAACATGAATGTGTGTACAAAATGTAATGGCAATCCACCCAATAGTTGTTCAGACATTTTACCAAAGAACACAAATGTCAAAATTATAGTGGAGCTAAAGAAAAATACAAGGGATCACTAAAGTCAGGAAGCGTCATCCTCAGGGGACCATTAATATAGTTGTTGAGATATTCAGTCCGAACCTATAAACTGACATCAATGTTGCTAGAGCCTAAGAAAAGTCAACATTTCACTAATTCAATATAGGTTAACACATTGGGGGACTGACAATCAGAAGGTTTTTGGATATTTGCCTTTCTTCTAAATGTAGCCCATGAATGTTTGTTTTCTGTGACATTTGTCTATTTTCCCAGTAAACCAAACATTCTGCAGCATTCACGTCTCTCACGGTGCTTACAGGCTGCTTTGTTTACGATGCTACACTGTCAGTTGTTCTACACGTCTACTTTTCTCACCCCGGGCTTTCAACACAATCACTGCTCCCTCAAGATTAAGTATCACAGCCTGGCGATGTTACACCTACCACCCCCCCTCCTTCTCCCATCTATAACCCCCCTCATGTGCTCTTATGGTGTCATCCATAATTAAATCCATCAACAGTTTTCCCTTCGACATCTAAACATATGGCGAGGGATCCCTCCCCCCTCCGCCTTCTCCCCCTTCCTCTCTTTCCATCCCTGCTCAGCCGGCTGACTCTCACCATCCCTCCTGCTCGCTGTGTCCCCTCTCGCTCTTCTCATTGTCAGTCCGTTTCCGCCTGAGTGACCCCACCCCCCTCGTATCGCCCGCCGTTTGGGGCTTATAGTCTAGACGGGCAGTGCTGATTGGCTGTCACACCCAGCGGTGTCCCCCCATTGGAGAGTGATACATATAGGGGCTGTCACACTGATCCGTTTGAAAGGTGAGAGACAGTGACTGGGCTGGCAGAGGTGCAGACTGACAACAACAGAGTGACAGACAGGGATATCTATACCTCCTGCTTTGTGACAGACATTTATAGAAGGTAAGGTGTTGGTCTTGATTACTAGACATGCATAATAGTAGTTTAATAGACTGAAATGTGAGGCTATTACATTTGAAAGTGCAGAGAGTAGAGGCCTGTTTTATGTGCAATAAACTGCATTAATGTTGGTTGACAGTTATCTATGTTGTTGTAGTTTAACCGACAGATCCTGACAGACAGCTTGGTTTAAAGGGATATTAATATTCTGTCAGTTTTAACCGCTGTAGAGCACTGTAGGTGTGCTTTAGAAGTTTCGATCCAACATTTTCCCACACACCGTGGCACGTTTTTCAAAATTCCTGGCATGCCTTCTTTCGTCTTCCAACGGATTTATGTCTCTTTTAAAAAAAAAGAAGGAGGTAAGCAGGTTTACTCATCAATCAGTCGCTACCTTTGCCAAAGTCGAGCGCGTTCTTAGACGAAGATAAACCGGCTGTTGTATTAACAGAGTGATTCAAAGTCTGGCGTGAAATGATTCAGGCCTACAAGTCAAGACACAGGTCACGATGCTTCCTCCGGGCTTTTCTGTCTGCCTTCAGGAGAAGACGGTTAGTCGAGGTCACATGACACAGGCTCTTAAACAGATGAGAGCAGAATGAGAGGAGAGGAGGAGGAGGAGGAGGATAAAAGCTGAGTGTGTGATTACTTCTGCACAGAGGGAAGTAAGAGTGAAGACAAAGAGCTCGGAGGACGGGGCAAATATGGTATAAAGTAAATGGACGGATGCAAAAAAGAAAAACGGCGATACAAAGAGTAGAAGAGAAAAGAAATGGTAAGCCGGTCTGTTTTACAGCTGTCATGGGTTGGATCCTGTCTCCTACGCAGGCCATATGGGACCCTGGCCTGTCATCCAAAACTAGGTCACATGACCCATAATTAAACAAGGTGCGCAGCCTGAAACAAACAAGAGAGGAGTCTCATCGACACAGAGGCAAAAAGCAGGACGATTACTGTGATTTTTCATTCACTAATACATGTATCAATGCCTTTGATCCTGCCAGTTGATGGTGTGTAATTGGATTTGTGCTGGTGCTGAGATAAATGATGAACACGATGGGGGGTGGAGAGGAAATCAGTCTTTGATGGATGAGATGGGTCCTGCGGAGGAGGCTGCGGAGTCAAATGATTGAATTGATGACCTCTACAAGGTCTTAAGCTGTTAAGCTGAACTGGACATTAGAATCTTCTCCCTCATCACCATCTCTTAATTGCTCTCTCTGTCTCCCTGCAGGTGTCTATGAAAGAAGCCGGAGATGGCCTCCACGCTCAGATGAATTCTATGATGGGAGCCCTCCAGGAACTCAAGCTCCTCCAGGTCCAGACAGCGCTAGAAAACCTTGACATTTCAGGTCGACCCATTAACCGAGGAATCCCAAATCCTGCTCCGCCAGCTCCTCCTCAAGCATCAACTACAGCAGGTTTGACCTACAGCAAGAATCAAGGGTCGTGCCTGAGCCATACCATGCCAGAAGAGCCCAGCCAGAATCCGATGCAAAGTCCAAGGCCATCTCTGGAGAGCAGAAACACCTACAGTCGAGATGAGAGGAGCTCGTCTCGGAACAGAAGCAGCCTGGGAACCTCGTCTTCCTCGGCATCCAGCCTTGAGAGTGAGAGCGAGACAAGCGAAAATAGCGCAAGAAGTGAGAATGACCTGGAGTCTATACCCAAGAGATGGTCTGGGTACGCCGCCCCGCAGGTGGATTTCTATGGACCAATGGTGGGAAACCCTCCGCCCGAGCCCTACCCTCAGCCTCAGGCTCCTCGTCGTGCTCAGGTGGTAGACCTGCCTGGGATCCTGTACAGCCTCTCCAGAGAGGGCCCCTCATTGGACAGCGACTACTCCCAGGACAGCACAGATGATGGCAGCGACTGGACGTCTTCACTCATGAGCCGCAGCCGCAACCGTCAGCCTTTAGTGCTGGGTGACAACGTTTTCGCCGACCTAGTGGGCAACTGGCTGGACCTCCCTGAGGTGGACAGGGAAGAAGTGGAAGAAGAGGAGAGGAGGAAGAAGAGGGAGGAGAGGATAGCTGATGGAGGGGCGGACAGACCGGACACCCCAGCTCACCCTCTCCGCCTCAGCCGCTCGCAGGAGATCTGCAAGAAGTTCTCGTTAACCACAAACATCTTCAAGAAGTTCCTGCGCAGCGTCCGTCCCGACAGGGACAAGCTGCTCAAGGAGAGACCCGGCTGGATGGCTCCTGAGCTGCCAGAGGGCGACCTCTTCAAGAGGCCCAAGAAACTGGTTCCTAAGAGTTCAAAAGGCAGCTTCTACTTGCCGTTCTGGGCAAACGGACAGCAGGGCAAAGGCAGGCCATGTCCACATCTAGCTGAAGCAGAAAGGAACCACCAACACCACCAACACCACTTCCCCCAGGTCCACCAGCAGCCATTTGCTGGGATTTATTTAGACAGGAGACAGCCAGAGACTGGTCTGGAAAAAATGCAGCCCTTGTTTGATTACAACACAGCTGTGTGGGTCTGACAGTGAGGCCAACAGACTGCCAGTGATGCCAGACTGTGTGAGTGAGTGACAGGTGCTGGGGGATTGTGGCTGTGCTTGGAGGGGAATGAATGAACGGCTGACTGACTGAAAAAGAGGCCTGGACACAGTTATCTTCCAAAAATGAACCAATGAACTTCACACTCACAACCAGATTATCAGGGCAACAGTTTGTCTGACAATCCTAAAGCCTAAACCTCGTTTGCTTGTGTGTGTCTGGTTGTGTCAGTGTGTGCTGGAGAGCGTCTGAGAGAAACATTATGCTGCAAGTTTTGTATTATTCAAATTTGTTTGTACTCGTGCGTGCATGTATGAACGGGTTGTCTGGATGTCTTAAAAGACGGTACATTGAAATGGACATGTTTCTCAGAATGTCACCATCATCACAGATCTTTATAAAAAAACATCCACAGACTATTTCATCTCTTAGCTTCATGACATGCTCCCACATATCTCACTTCTTTGCATCTATGAATAGAAACACCAACTGTTGGATTGCATGGTTACTGTTTTTATAAGTGATGCTACGAAACAGCTGTTACTGAACGCACTGCCACTGAAACACAGTCTTAAGCTTCCTTTCGTTTCCAACGGGCTTCGACGCCATGGAAACTCAGGTTTAACTGAACCCGTCGGTCTCATTCACCTTGCTCAGGGAATGAATATAACGCAGGAGTAAACTATGAGACACTGCCGCATTTGAATGGGTTCCAAACACAGTTAAGGGAAGTCTTGCCTCATCTTTTTCTTGCCTAGAAAGACATTACAGCAATACGGTGCATGACCAGTTCAAAGACTGCACATTAAACTTTGAGATTTGCCCCTCGTTTTCCGTTAGACACACTAATTTCTCTTCTCTGCCGTGTAGACATGGCGTATGTTGAGTCAACTGTCTGTTCGCCTGGGTTTGTTAGGCGGAGAGATGAGGGGGTGAAGATGGCACAGCCAGTACGCTGACTGAATGACTGACTGCCATCTGGTACCCGGTCGTTATCTAAAGCTCGCTCGCGACAGCCTCGGAGGAGATGCAAAACGAGCTTGTTTAATCCCAAAGCGTTGGGGATGATCTGATTTATGACGATGGTGTTACATACTGTATATACACACTCACGCGCACACACGCAGGTGAATACACTACAGGGCTGATGAAACGGTGGAGAGTGGAGGTAAAGCAGGCAGGATCGAGGTAAATGTACAGAACATTGTACATATATTTCTCATCAACCGAACAGCAGCAATAACGAACATTAATTGTAATATCCCATCGCATGGTTTTCATTCTTCTGCACAGATAAATATGTCAAAGTAATAATACAGTTCTTACCATAATATGTAAACAACACTTCAATTCTTGTATTTGAACTACAGACCGACGAGCTCGTCTTCGACCTACAGCATCTATTCTTTTGTATCGTGATAGACTGCTTCAGTGTTCTTCATCTCACACGGCATCGTTAACAGTTAGCAGGTAGATTCACATAATATATCCCTCAGGATTACAGACGATACTGCCCGCTCTGACTTAAAACACTTCTTTTTGTATAGAGGACCACTGTTATGCAAGGACAATCCGATGCTCTAACTTCTTATTGTTATGAAAAAAACAAACTGTTAATTTCACTCAGTTTTTTAAAAAGGGATCCCAGACCAATCAATTCAGCCAGCAGGGATTAGGCCTGAGGTCTTTTGAGTGTCTTGGCCAGTCGATCCATATGGTGTTGTCTCAGTATTCAGGTCAATACATAAAACCGCACGTTCAGAGGGTCCAACACACACACAGTTTCTGAGATGTCATATCACACAGTACGTGTATGTAAATGTAACATTTATTTGCTCCTATTTACGGTTGTCTAAGTGTAATTTTTCAGCACTGTTGTTGATATTTTTCATCAGGGTTCTGCGAACCTTCAGTAGTGATTCTGTGTCATGTGCACTGTAAAACTGTCACTGACTCTTTGTAAATTAAATCTGTTTTCAGAAAGAGATGTTACTGTGTGTCTTGCCTTGAGTTTGGGGTATCAAATGATGAGTCTTTTCATTTGTTTCTACATTTGTTTGTCTAGTGTGGGGAGGAAACCTTTCTGCAAGCATGAGACATCCTGATGAATATGTCTGAAATAAAGATCACAATATTCATACATTTGTTTCTCTGCGTCAATACAAATACTGATATTGTTGGATTTAAATGCAATTAGCTTGTAATAAAGGCTGCAATTTTGATAGGAGCCATGATTTAAGTGGCAATGTTATTTTTTGTATTTCATTTTCACTGAAAAAATAAATATAATATGGTGAATATGTGCTGGAGGTCTGTACCAAACAAGCACGTTTGATGAAGTCTGGAGGATATGATTTGTATTCACAGCGTCTCTGTAGCTCCACAATGCTTCATTTTTAATGGTATGTTGTGACATATTTGACCTTTATCCAAAAAATGCAGCTCCGGTGATTTCCACTTGCCCATATATTTTGATGCTTATTCAATTTATTATTCAGCTTTACTTGGAATCATTCAGACTGTGTTATTTGTTTCTATTATTTAGCCCATCGTCCTTGGTATAAATAGGGGTGGACAAAATAATTGAAACACCTACATAATTGAATTGTATAATAATATAACACAGTTCACCTCAAACTACAGCCTCCAAAGTGATCATGTGGTGGAATCAACAACTTTCTAAAACAGTTTTGACAAAAACTCAACATTATAACCACAATGAAGGGAGGATTCATTGGAAAACAAGTTGTGGTGGACTATTGACATACAAATAAAGTATATTTGGGCTGCAGATTTCCAACTTTAACATGATATGATATATATTTTTTGTTATCACCCAGCCCTATTTATAGTATTACCCAAACAAGCACTTATTTACACATACATAAATGGTATACGGTTAAGGCGTAAAATGACTAAAAGTTTTGTTCTTACATTATCCCAAATGTTGATGAGGCACCACGTAGTTCTGGAGAAGAAATTCAAACTCAGAATATTAATATTTACACTATTAATGAGGTAATAATACAAACTCAGAAATATATATTTTTTCCCATAACTGAATAAACAAGCTGTTCTCAGGGGAAAACAAGGTCACAACACTGTGTGAAGCTAGAAAAGTGGCAGGGTCCGCCAAATATAAACAAAGTAAAACAGTATGAAGTTGTGTCGTCCTTTAAGGTCAGTTTGTTTATTCAGCCGTGAAAACCAAAAAGAGTTTGTTTATTCAGTTTGTTCAGACAAACAACAGTTAGAAAAAATCAGTCAGTGAAGATCTTTCTCTTCTGATTAAAAATGCACCTTTAAAATCAGAGAAATCGGTTGAAGGTTACAGTGCGCTTTATTTGGTCACCTTTCGTTATAACTTCCGGGGAGATGGCAGATGATTCATCAGAGAGCTGAGTAAGGACGTTGACTAGTCCATGTGTAACGCAAATAAAACTTTACTACGTTGCCTCACCTGTGAAGACTTCTGCCACAGTCACGTCAGGTAGATTTTCACTGGCAACACTGATTATTATTCCCATGATCCCACGCTATTTCACTTCATCATCAAACTGGGCTGCATCTTTTGTGTTCATCGTTTTAATTGAGAAACCCAAAGCGGCAGAAATAACTGTGTGTTTAAAAGAACAGTTTGATATTTTGGGAAATACACTCTCATGTTAGCTTATCTGGTTGGCTCAGTATAAAGCCTGGAAGAGAGTGAATATGGGTATCCCCAAAAACGTTGAACTATGCCTTTAAAGGCTTTTGGGGCATGATATAATAGCATGATGGTGTCAAAATGATCATGGAGTCAGGATTCTCTGTATCCATTGCTTTTACATTCCTGATAAAAAAAAAAAAACTATGTATTATTTTAGCTGACAAAACAATGTGACCACAATGTGCATTTCTGCTCATCTTTGTCAGCAGATGATCACCGCACATTATCACCAAATGTACTCTCATAGATTCAGACTGAAGCAAACAAAATAAAACACCTCCCAAGAAATGAAGACAGATGTCTGACTCAACCGGCTTTTGCTTTCAGCCGTAGCTCTCAGCCTGTCGCTGCTCAGCAGCCTCACTACAGTAAAGTGCTGCTGCATCACTAACAGGTTCACTGAGGGCAGAGCCAGCAAGTCACTCACCGCCTGTGCATCAACTGAGCACTAAATTGATTCTAAATCTGTACAACAACTCCATCGGCCTCTTGAATAAATAAACAAAAGCCACGCAGACTCTTCAGCCCCACAGTTCATCGCAGGCTCTTCATGACACTCAATCCCTGAGATGCCTTTTATGAGACATACATCAACCCACATCCTTCAGCGCAGCTTTCTGTCCCCGAGCACCTCGTTGGGAGAAATGAAAGTAATACCTACAGTACTGCAGAGATCCTGGGATGAAACATATCTGCGCGATATAGTGCAGAAATAACTCCCCAACATGATATTCTGTTGCTCTCTCGGACCTGAAACTACAAATTATTCATTGTTTACAACTATTTTTATAATAAATTGACCCTTGAAGTCATTTTCCTCACATTAAAATATGTGCTGCCGAGTGTGCTTTGATCAGTAGTATAGTATATATATCATAAGTTTGCGTAACACTCAGCGAACAGGTCAGTGAGCATTCAAGATTAAAAAAGACGCCGGGGTTCATTTAGAGATGGGCTCAGAATAATCTCTGTGTGTGTGTGTGTGTGTGTGTGTGTGTGTGTGTGTGTGTGTGTGTGTGTGTGTGTGTGTGTGTGTGTGCGCAGAACAACAGCTGCAACTGTAGTCCCTTTCTCTTCCCCCCGGGATCCCAGCAGTGGACGCTGACTGTCTGACCACCACTTCCTCCCCTCCTCCCCTCCTCTCTGGCCTCAGCTCGTCAGCTGTCACTCTCTCACAGCCTCGCTACTCCCCGCCCCCAAATCTGGGGCATGCAATGCCTGAGCGCAGCAGAGTTACAACTTCACAAGTCAGCAGAGTGTGCAGAGCTCAGAGTCATACGAGGACTGAGCACAAAGACCGGGTCATGTTACAGCAGTCAACTGTGACTTATTGCCAGAGCGTAATGATGGGATGCATTTGATGAGCATATATGAAAAAAAGGGATCCTCATGAGTGGGGGGGAGGTGCGTGCAGTGCGCGTGCGTTGCATGCAGTGCGTGTGCGTTGCATTCGTGTGTGCACGCATGTGTCTGTGACCCCTCTGGATCCAACTGTAGGCTAATTTCCTGCTAAGCGCTCATCTTTCAATAAGCCCTCAGCTGTGGAGCCACTCGGCTCTACCTTGGCCCTCAGGAATGCGCTCACGTTTCACTTTTTATAATCGTCAGCAACTAAAAGTCCAGAATCGTCGCCCAGTGCGGCTTTGTGCGAGGAGTTCCCACAAGAAACACGAGACGCGCTCACACATGCTAAAGCTAGCGAAACCGTAGGTCATTTGTAGTAGCACATAAACACCCCCACTTCTGGAAATGAAAGACTACTTCTTAAAGCCACAAAGCAGAGCCAGATTTGGCAGAGAGATAAATGCAAGAGTTAAATCTAGGGCGAATTATTTGGGATTTAACATCTGGCCGCTTCGCCGTGCAATGCTTATCGCAGGATAAGTCTCACACTCTCTTGTTCCGCTAATGCATGCAAAGTGGAACTTCACAGACATGAAACCATGTTGCATTAAACATTATTAACCCGGGCTCGTAATGAGGTGAGAGGGGCACGGCTTTCAATGCATTAACGATACTTCAAAAGGTTCATCACGTGAACATATGCTCACATCTCCTTAATGTGTGTAGAGTTTAACATGATCGGTGTGTACACCTGTGAAATTCATGTACACGAATTAAAGGTGTGGGTGTGTACGCATGAGATCAACAAATGCATGTGAGTCTGTAGATCAATGAGTATATTCAATTCAAGACTCAAAATAAAACACACAGAAGACAGCAGCTCGTTTCTACAGATGTCGATGCTTAATAACCTCTTGTTAAGTGCGCTATAGACACTATTGTTAATGGCACATATTACTGTATATAGGTCAATGTAAGCTTGAAACAAGAGCTGCATACACACTAGTGCAGAACAGACCACATAAGAAGTGTACTTTGTGTTATGTTGCATCAATTTTATACTGTAGCAGTGAAACATATCAACATCAGAGATGGAAAAACTGATTGAAATCAATATCACGGTAATAAGAAGACTTTATTTACTAAATTTACACAAACATACACATGTATGAAAAAAATTCATTTTACATAAATTACATAGTAATTTCTCTGACAAACATAATAATTCTATGTTTGTCTATTCCATATAGTGTAATGGTAAATAGACTGTCTTTGGGATTGGGGTTGTTGATCAACTAAGACAAGCGATATAGGACAGTATAACAGGTAAATGTTAATATTTTCTACAAAAATGTTGTATTTAATGCACATATTCGGTGTATACAAGAGTTGTATGAGAATTTATGTGTTCATCAGCCAATATATTGATATTAGAATTTGTTCTCCACTATCGATATTGGCCCCAAAAGTCCAATATTCATCGGGCTCTAATCATATCAAGAATTCCCATTAAAGGACCGTATAATCAAGTAATACTGAATTATTGCACTGCCCTAATTGAGTGATATTCCAGTATGATGATGTGCATATGCATCAGTTTTGCTATTTAAACTAACATTACAGAAGTAGTAATGTGAGTATTAGTACAGTAGATGTACAGTTTGCCTTTTTGGACCGTCATCTGGGAGCAAAATGCACATTGACCCTCATTATTATGATAATCTGCACGGAGAGTCTGATGTTATTCAGTGTGAAATGTTTTCTGAACACAGAGCTTGAGTTTAACGATGGATCCCAGCAGTGCTGAATATTTCAACCTGACAGAACACTGCACTGTTTTTTGTTTTTTTTGTCCGACTGCAACATGAAGCTCCCTGCAGACCACCCTCCTCTGAAGCCATGATTGATGTCTTTAGGTGCACTGACAGGTGAACCTAATACACAGGAATGTTTCCGCGCTTTGATCCCGCCCTCACCGCCTGCCCGTGTTTTGTGAGTCTGAGGAATTCAACATGTATTTGTACAAATGCAGTCTGACTTTGCTCTAACTCCACCGCAGACGAGCAGAAGTGCTGTCGGTGCTGTTGTTTCAGGGCTGCTGGCTCTCCTCCTGCTGAGTCCTGCCCAGGAGATCTTGGTGGGGGGTTAGAAAACGGAAACAGTGACGGTTTGATCCTGGTGCTGAGTTTGCACTTGGGATTTATTTTAGACCTCACACAGCAGATTCATTTAGTGGATAAACAGCTATTTAATTTTGAATATCTACCAATCGTTTAAGTAATTATCATCAATGACTGATTCCAGCTTGTTCAATGTTGCCTTCCTCGGTTTCATCATTGTAAACTGACTATCTTTAGACTTTAGACTGTTGGTCAGTGCAATGTTCCAGTATGTTAACACAAATAAACAATATGTTGATTAATCAATCAGGCGGCTGACTGAAAGATAAACTATGCACCTATTTTGATGATCAATTAATCGGTTGATGCCCATGTCAGTTTTGCATTCAAGCCCCTCAAATTAGAAACTGTGCCGCATTCTTCTGTTTCATATCATAGTAAACATAGAATAGTTTAGTAGAAGTAGAATGTCTTTGGGTTTTGGACTTTTTGGTCAAACAAAACAAGACATTTGAAGACATCACCGTAGATTCTGGGAAGTCGCGACGGGCCTTTTCTCCACAACTGTGTGATGGTTTAATCCAAAAAATCATTAGCAGATTAATTGGTAATGAAAATAATCATGAGTTGCAGCCCTAACATAGAGTTTAACTAATTAATGAATTATTCAATTAGTATATTTAAGGGCCAGTCAGTGTGTAGGATTTAGTGCCATCTAGTGGTGTGCTTACAGATTGCAACCAACACATGATACCCCTCGCCTCATCATCTCCAACGTTGAAAACCAGTGTTTGGTTTGTCCGTTCTGGGCTACCGTAGAAACATGGCGGTGCAACATGGCGGACTGTGTAAGAAGGTCTGCGCCCTCTGAAGATGTAAAAGGCTCATTCTACGGTAACGAAAAACGCATCGATGCCTAGCTTCAGGTGCTTATACACATAACCGATTTAACTTAAACTGTAGTTTTATCTTCTCTAATCTAAAGAGTTTCTGTTTTTCTTTGTCTTGTTTGATGGGAAACTGAGAATCTTTGGGCTTCCGATTGTTATTGAAATGTAAGGATTTGTTTCATCTCCTGTGATAGTGAATTGAATATTTTAAGGTTTTGGTCAGTTGGTCGGACCATTTTTCTGAGATTTCACAACCCAAACTGTTTATCCAGATTGAATAATAACGAAAACAATCTTGACTATCAGCACTATGAGATATAAAACAACATCTCACTTCACATGTGAGAGAAGACAGCAACTAATTTGTTTTCTGTTTATTCTACTTCTGTCAACACGAGCTGCGTGAAGCCCGCTGCTTCCCACAATGACGGCGTCCCAACATATCATTAAGCGCCGCTTCCCTTCGCTGCCTCTCAGAGATAATTTAGCAGATCGTCTCATCGCGGCGGCTTCAGATCCGAGTGCCTGCAGAGCCGCAGCATGGAGCTGTTCTTTCTCCGCTTCTCAGATCGTTCGTCATAATTAAACGGGAGCTGGGTTTTTCCTTTCCTGCCGGTCGTGGCAGCCGCCCCAGTCAGAGGGAAAAGACTCTTCCACCACCGACATGACCAACATGCACTCAGATTAAAGCTGACCCCTGCTAATGGCTCAGCGGCCGGCGTTTAAACTTCGCCACCCCCTCGACAACACAAGCATCAATTTTCATGAAGCCCCTCCAATCCTCTCTTAAACCCTTCAAACAGTAAATAATTGAGCCTTGTACTCGGCCGGTCTTATCTCTGCAGGGTGTTGCTCTCATGAAGTGGCTGTTTGCACTCGCACCCTTTTAAACACCAATGAATCGACTACACACACACACACACACACACACACACACACTCCTTCCTCCTCCTTCCTCCTCCACCGCTTGCTCTATTAATTTCTCCCTCTATTTCTGCCATTCCTGCACACACACACACACACACACCTCGCTCCAGGGGGTCTGCCTCTTCCCCGCTTTCATTAAATCATAAACTGCGGGCCAATGGGGGCCCTTCGTCATCATTAATCCAGATTAAACACAAATCTCCAGTTCTGACTCACACCCACAGACAGTTATTTAACGCTGCATCCTGTTACTCAACATAAGTCATCATTTTCAGTCATTTTTGAGCCTCCGTCTGCTTTGGGGACATCTTTTTTTGTTGTTTTTTTTAATAAGAGTTTCTTTTTCCGCAACTCAAAGTCTCTTCTCGAGCCGATCTCTGCTATCTGACATTTGAAACGCTCTCTCCAAAACCAAGCTAACCCGGACTGTCTCCCCACATTTTCCTCCACGTCTGTCTCAGTGCCAGAAGAGAGGAATGTACAGTGTGGGAGAGTGCTCCTCAACTTAATGCATTTCCAAGCTGAAGCTGAGTGCTGCGAGAATCTACTGTAACACACAAACCCACTGCCTTTTAGATACGACGTCTCTCTCCGGCCTCACTGCATACTAAGTGTGTGAACAAAGTGTAAATGTGAATCCTGTGTGTGAAGCGATCGTGTCGCGTGCCTTATGTTATACAAAAAACATAATCGTGTGAATGAACAGTGTGCAGGACAATGGTGATGTTTGCTTTCCTAAACTCTGACAGGGGTGTACTCCGATGCCAGAGTTTCCCACAGGATTCCGTGAGTCTATGGTGGGTGAGCCTCGGACCCTCGGGGGAGGATTTTGCATGTTTCAAAGTCAAATGCATCAATCTGGCGCACTCTGAGAGAATAAGTAAGAAGCTGGATCATAAGTAACATGAACATACATGACAAATAATAGAAAATATAAAATGTAGAAAATTATAAAATAATACATTGAGCTTCGGCTCTTCTGCCTGGTAATGAGTCCAGTCATCCCAAATCCCTATGCTATACAGCTCTGGTTGTACGATGTTAACACAGGCTATATTAATCATTGTTTTCCATTGTTGCATTGGTTAAGAGTTGTAACTAAACCTCAACTGAGAGGCTGAATAATCTTTGTCTTGTTTACTTGTTTACTAAATATATCCACCAGTGAGGAGTGCCATCTTGTCTCTATACTGTCAGGTCTGTCTGGTTGAGGTATGAATATGGAATATGGAACTATGTCAGGGCACATTAAACTTTGGCAGCCGGCCATAGTCTAGGTAATTAATAGGAAACACTGCAATACAGTTGCTAATTACCTGTCAAAATATGTGACGGATATAAGCCAACTATCACAACAGTTTAACTTAAAGGTGCACTGTGTTGTTTTGGGGAGGAAATCTTAATCAGAAGATAATATCAGTATGTCAATATTCATTGACTGGTTTCTGTTAAACTCTTTGTCTTCATGGCTCAATAAACTGAATGAACAAACAGACCTTGAAGGACACAGTTTCATGCTGTTTTACTTTGTTTATATGTGGCGGACCCTGCCATCTTTCTAACTTCGAACAGTGTTCTGGGGACCTTATTTTCCTCTGAGAACAGCTTGTTTATTCAGTTATGGAAAAAATAAATAATGCTGAGTAGTTTGTGTTATTACCTCATTGATATTGTACATTAATTTCTTCTCCAAACCCCATTGTGCCCCTTTATGTTGTTGTTGATCAAGAAGAAATAATTGACAGACGGAGTTATAACCTGGGTAATCATCAGTTGCAGCTTGTAGCCACATCCACCCACATGCCTAACCTCCACCCTCTAATTTTCCCTGACTGTCACACTACCTCACATTCAATTTTGCCCGTGCATTTTTTAATTTGCTCGCGCAGATTAGTTGCGTACGAACATAATTTGTGTCCAACAGAGTTGAAGCAGAAAAACATTCTTCTTTCATGCTCTGCTTTCTCCTCTCCTTCTCTTCATGTGGCCTCGAGGGAGGGACTCCCTAATCATGGCCCCAATTCTGTCTGGTATCGCAACCGCATCCTGTTCCCCGGGACGTGTGGCCCGCAAAAATCCAGAGTCCTTCCTCATCATACATGCTGCAGCATTGGTTCTGCATCACTGAGCCTCCTCAGAGAGACGGATGGGGAAGAGAGTGGAGAGGAGAGGAGGAAGAAGAAGAAGGCCATGAGGAGAGGCTCCGGGTGGATTTTCTTTACTGGCACGATCCTAAAAGCGAAGTCAACTTTTTGCTTTTTAAGGACGGAGTCTCACTCAGCTGTCCAATCATTATTCTCCCAAAACTCTATTTTTCTTTCTGTGGTTGTGACTCAGCAGTTTGATTCCAAGTGACCCAGATCCTAACCTTTTGAATCCTCTTGTCCGAGGGCAATGTGAGGTTAATTATTCATAGAGGTGGAACAGTGAATCAGAGCTTTTAAAAATTTCAGGTCTTACCTTGGCCCACTTCTAAAAGAGCACCCTGAGACAAAATATTCTACTTTTCACCTTTTCCCGCTCTTACGCCCTGCAGCTGACCCCCCCCCCCAACTCAACATGCACCCATCTCTCTCTCTCTGTTGCCCCACCTTTCAATTCATCCCCTTGTCTTTTATCTCCATCTCGTTCAATTTCCTCCCACATTTTCTGTTTCTCCTTTCCCTTCGCTATCTCCTCCCTTCTTCATCTCGGTGACAGACCATTGTGCTCGCTAACGCGGTCGCCTCGAGTCACAACAACACACACAAAATGTCTCGGGCTGCAGTCTGATGAACAGCGATAGTCACAGCTGAAATGTCACGGGTTGCCTGCTGCTAACTCGCAGCACATCTATTCCTCCGCACTCAAAGCTGAATAGAAAAGAAAAAAACGAGCTTTACAGCATCATCCCTCTGCTGCACTTGCCGCGTCGAGGTCGGGCTCTGTTACATCCCCGTATTCTCATGCAAACGATGATGTGTTAAATTAGCACGGCTTAGTGGAAACTGCAGAGTTTGATAAAAACAAAAAAAAGAAAAAGAAAAAAAGCTTTTACATTCCCAAGGAGTATTTTCACATGCTAATGCAGAAGCAGATTCTTTTGTCTGCGAATGGTAATGAACACATCAGTGGGATTAAAATAGAAAGTTCCTAATGTTGTCTGAGCTGCTATAAATAAGCTGTAAGCCTGTAAATATGCAGAAGAACATCTACATTCTTGTATTTTCTTGCAGTTTTTTTTTTCATTATTTTTTGCAACCCGGTCACCAGAATAAAATGTTGGCATTGAACGTTTCTGCAAACACCTGATACGTTAAATTTGTACACTTCATTCAGATTGTATGATTATGAGCTGACTTTCACATTGAGAGAAGGAGAAGGGGATGGTGCCGGAGAGTCCACTGTTTGCTTCCACATTTGAACTGGTAATGTTAGTAACTGTCAGGACATTTTACAGGCAACAAAAACCAGGTATTTTCATCGAGACGTCAGGACATTCTGCAGCCTGTTCGTGGCGACAAAACTAGGTATGTTGAGCTTTTCCAAACCCTGACAAAGCGTCGTAAGTTGAAACATAAAGTTTAGAGATGTAAAGTTTAAAAATGTCCATGTTTACTCTGCCGACTGGGTTGGTTTGGGGCCAGAAGAAGACCCATAGTGGCTCTGTGTGGTGCCCCTACACCATGCCAAGTGTCTGAATCCAACTTAAACTTTCGTTTTCATGTCTCGCTCCATCTTGATTGTACCCCACAGATTTAAAACCTTCTCCCAGCTGTCAGGGGGGAAAAAAACTCCAGCGGGGGAATACTACTGCTTATCTACTTTAAAAATTCATGATTCTGATTGGCTGAAAGATAACCAGACGTTTAGTAACCAGACCTGTATAGCCCGACACCAATGACTTATGGGTTAGTTTACTATCTGTGACTGAATTTAAGCTCTGAGATGTTGGGTTATCTGTGTAAAAGTGAACTGATGCTGATTCTGGCTGTCGAAATCAAAAGAGGACTAATGGAAACAGCTACAGTGAAGCTGATGGCCTGCAGGTCTGAGGGGGAGCTTAACGAAAAATTAAGGAGATGTAGAGGAGTCACAGATAAGAGAGGGAAAGAGTGAGCGATGGAGAGCTCACATGTCCGTATGTGTTTGATGTTCCTGCACAACACGGGTACGCTGAAACTTTATGTTCCATTTTCAGTTTTATGTTGTGACAACGCTGAGCTTGTGGTCTAGTTAGGTTTTAAACGCAAAAACCTTTTGGTCGGGGTTCGGAAAAGATTACGCCTTGGCTCGCTTTGGTGGATCCGTCGGAACAAACAGAGCTGGAAAATGTTGCGACTACTTGTTAAAAATATCAAGTGGTTTCATGCCTGGAATATCAGAACATCTCTCTCTCATACGCATCTCATCTGAATGTGATATGACAAGTAATGTGAAAATGTGACTACTTTATTTAGCCTAAAAAGAGGTCACGTTTAAACATAATGAGGATAAAACTAAAGGAATCTGACTATAAAATACCACCATGTGTTCATTACTGAAACCGGAGAAAGTGCTGAGACACTTTCCTCTGTGTTTACTCCGAGCCCTCATTGCAATCAGAGGAAACAGACACCAACAATCAGCGTGTGCAGGCGGGCGGTCCGGGTCTGACAGACATATTTCTAACACAACTCTTGAGTTGCATCAGTTTAGAAGGTGAGAAATCATTTGCAATAGTGTCGTGAACTTTAGACACGACTCTGCCTCAAAATTACACACCATGGACCATTTTTGGACCATCTCTTTCAGCCAGCTGTAGCTTTTTTGGTCATGGAGCATAGGCAGAAGCATAGGTGTAAGAGGAGTGAGAGGAAGGGGGAGAAAAGCATCTCTGCCCTTTATGTTCAGTCTGAATATGAGGAGGGAGAGGAGGAGGAGGAGGAGGAGGAGGAGGAGGAGGCTGATGGGATGAGATGAGACATTCAACACTGCCCCTGAGGAGGAACAGCAGTAGTAGGGATGCCTGATGAGTGGAGGGCAGAGTGTGTGAGTGTGTAAGTGTGTGTGTCATTGTGTGTTGGTGTAAAACCCTATTTTAAATTTCATGAACACTAATGAAATTAATAAGTCGAAATAAAACATAGTATGCATGTGTGCTCGCGTGATTTTCCATGTACGCTAGCACCTATGCATGTGTGCAAAATGTATATCTGTACATGCATGCATGCACATACTGTACGTGTTTGTGTGTGTGTGTGTGTGTGTGTGTGTGTGTGTGTGTGTGTGTGCGTGTGTGTGTGCAGAAACCAGGGTAATGAATGGCCCTCAGTTTACCTCAACGTCGCTCAGCTCTGTCATTAACTGCCCCGCATATATCCCAAATTAAAGATGTTGGTTTCAACTTTAACCCCCGTGGAGCGGCCCGACGGGGCACGGCACGGCCCTGCCCGTAGCCGGTGCAGCTGTTGCGGCCTGGCAATTAGAGGGCACTTCGATTTGATCCAGAGCAAACCCCGTGTGGTGAGGCTGAGACCAAAGTAAGAGAGGGATGCAGCTGGCGGAGACCCCCAAAATACCTCTGTACAGTCGTGGTGACCCTCCCTGTTGAGGGGAGCTTCTGATTTTTGACCACATGATACCATCATGCGGTCAAAACGCAGTTTTACCGACTTGCATACCATCAAGACTGAGCAGAACTGACTAAAAAATTCAACACACTGTTAAACAGTTTTAATACATCTGCAGCAGTGCAAAGGCTCATATAATAACGCAAGATATTTACTTCTGTGGTTATAACTGAATCAACTCCATCTATAAAATCAAAATGTGCTTGTTGTTTTTTTCTAGCTTTTATGTTCCTTTGTTTGCTAAACTTACATGGATTTTGGCTTCGCTTGGATGAGAAACCAAATAAATCCATGGCGACTGTTTTGGTTTTGGGGTTTGATCCGGATGAAGGGATTTCTTCCGTTCATGGTTTTGGAAGCATAACTATCATTCTGTATTCACGTCCTAATGGTAGGGTGCACTTTGGATTTCCCTTGTTGTCGGGTCAACATTGCATTTATTTGCCGTTCTGACTCAAAATCAGAACTTATAGAGAAATCTCACAGATACTGCAGCTCAGTGTTTGTGGAGCTTTGCACTCATTATTTGATTTCAGTAGCAACTGCGTTTTGTCAAACTGCAGAGAGGAGCAGCATCTTGTGTGAGGGACTTGTAAATCATACTATACCTATAAACTGTTCTCCCTGAAATGAGCAGTACAAAAGTTTGGAAATCCAACACATTTCTGGATTAAAGTATGAGCTTTAATAAGTTTGGGGCAACAGGCTTTGATAAAAAATACTTTTCATTTAATTTTATACCGATGTTTTCTCATCAGTAAATGTAAGACAGCGTGTGTTTTTTTCATTTGTTTGAAACACTACAATTCAACTTGCAAAAGGATTTGGCTGAAATTTCGTGGACAGATAGCCATCGACGCACGTGTCATAGGCTACGTACCATATTGGCATTTGTACAAAACCTGTCGTATCACTTTCACATCACATGTTTTATAGGTGGAATAGATGCTGGTGGAGTTAGAGTCGACAAGGCTGCAATTTGAGTCTGCGATTCAGCATTCGTAAGTATCAAACCACTGGATATTTTTAAGGAGACCTCGGGACACTTTCCAGCCATTTTTGAAGTGACCAAAAAAGGTATTTTACACCAAACCATGATCTTTTCCTCACCATGACCGAGTGGTTTTTGTGCCTAAACCTAACCAGACAATGAGAACAGGGAGGATTTGGAGGACATAAGTAATCTTGATATATTATAATATTATATATATTAATATTGTGGCTTTGCATGTTGGCTGGAGAAGAAAACTGTATTTACGGCCTACTCTGTCAGAAAATGTCAGATAACAAATAGTAAAACACATAAACAAGCTGCAGGTCTCTCTTCCACAGAGCCTGGGAGCTTACGACCATGTTGTACAATGAGACTCATAGTTTCAATCTCCACATCCTGTCAAAGTGAATAGCCATGCCGCTGAGTGGATCATGATAAAAGCTTTAGCTAAACGCCTAAATTATAAATGCATCATATGAAGAATGTATTTTTAACTTGTGTACATGGTTCGATAAAACAGATATAAACAAAGCCCATATCATCCTACAGTAGCTAGTTTCTGAAAAATCACTAGTTTCCAACACTTCGGGTACAACACGCTCACGTTTAAGTCGAAAAGCTCCACGTGTCAGCACAAAGAAACTTTGCACTTTTGCAGCCGCGAGTTGTAGCAGCATAACTTTGACATTTTAAATGTTTGATGGACTTAATTACCCAGAAGTTATGCAACGTGACATCAATAAAGAGCACAATCCTCCAGGAAGCACTTGCAGTGGGAGAGTTCTGCTCATAAGCTTCAATACATCGCTGCCTGTGGACAGATGAGATTCCCTCATGTCTCTGCTTCCCCATTACAACCTTCAACCTTCAATATATATATATATATATATATATATATATATATATATATATATATCGCTATATGTGTATATATATATATATATATATATATATATATATATATATATATATATATATATATATATATATATATATATATATATGTATATATATATATATATATATGCGATTGTCTTTGTGGTGGTGTTAGCCATTAATTGACCATTTGTGTCCTTCAAAAAATAGTCCCCTTGAGAATCTTCCACCATGTCTCATCTTCATCTTCTTCCTTCTTGCCCTTCGTCCATCCCTTCTTCTCGTCACCCTTCATCCTGAAAGTTCAGCTCAGCAGCGGCCATTAAACATTTAACGGCTGACTTTTACTAGTTTCTCGGAGCAACAAAATCCTTTTCCCTCAGCACATGAATAATGTGAGGAGCCTCTGTCAATGCATGCGCGGTATTAAGGCATACCAGGGCACGATTACACTGCTGGCTGAAAGCCGCTGTTGTGTAGCCTTACATCACATCATCTCCTGGTGCAGAAAGACACACTACTGGAACACTAACCCATTAGGCTACAATCTCTGCTGGCTCTTTTTTCTGTGTCACGGCTTCCTTTTCTGTGTCATCGCGGCAGAGATGCATGTGGTGGTCCCCAGATGGGTGAATCTCCCGACTTGGATGCAGAAGTGGTCATATTTTCTGTCACGGCTGTTGGAATCCAACACTCAGCGAGCAGTGACAAGATTTCCCAAACAATTCCTCTAAGTAGGTGAAGAAGCAGTGACCCACTGAACGCTCGATGTCTTCTCCTTTCACATTAATATTGTGGCTCCCATGAAGCTCCGAATGTTTGTGAGGGTTTCGTGCAATGAGATCTAATAGGACGTTCCGTGGTTAAGATGAAGACATCACAACAAATATTTCACTTTTAAACTTAATGCAGCCTCATTTTAAGCAACATGCCTAAAACCATTTGGATCTCTTTTAAATAGTTAATCCACATTGCCCAGTAGTGCTGTAAACATGGAACCAGACTAAAGGAATACGGCCATGCTCAAAGCTTTGCAAGAAAGTAGAGTATTTTGGGGCTAAACGTTAAAATCAGTATGCTAAAATGCTCAAAAAGACAATGAGAACAGGCTGATGTTTAGCAGGTTTTATGTTTATCATGTTTTATGTCTAGTATTGGAAGAAATAAAACTCTAACCTGGTGAAAGCACCAGATGAAAGGCTCAAGAATCTCCAAAGCTTTTACAGTTGCAGCCAGTCATCATCAGAAAAACAAGTTGGTTGTGCAAGCAGCTTATTACGTGACATATTTATGTTTATTAGGCAATGACCTCTTGTGGCATTAGTAATAATCATGGCAGCAAAGGAAATGTCCGGTGACGGAGTATGAAGAGAGACGAAGTCAGCACTAGGAGGAAGACTGGGTGGATATGAGTCACATAAAAGACAAGACTTTCAACCAGGAGACCACTGAAAAGTCAATGGTGGGTTATTTTAACTTAATAACCTTGTTAACTTACTTCACATACATAACCTCACTTAGTTATGTAGGTAACATGCTTATGTGTGTGCTTATGTTCTAAACCTAACCAAGTAGTTATGTTGGCTAAATCCAATCAAACTGCGACCGTAGGACAAAGTTACTGTGCGCCTGTTGCTGGTACGCTGCAACGGTCGTGTTGTTTAAAGAGCCATTGGCACTCAACCTATTCAGTCTTTTGCAAGTAAGAGTAAATCATAGCAATGTACGTTTCTGGAAATGACGGATGTGTTGAAACTTCACATGTCTTGATGTTGCAAGTCAATGTTTCTTGAGGTTCAATTTTCAATATATGATCTGACAGCGTTGTGCTTATGGTCGAGTTTGGCGTAGGCACAAAAACTACATGGTTGGGGGTCAGGACGAAATCATGTTTTGGCTCACCTGGCTCTGTCACCACAGGCACAGCTGGAATATATCCTGACACCTTGTTAAAGTATCCACTGGCTTCATGCTTAACAATGTTGACACACTGTCTTGAACAGTGGTGGCTGGCTTGGCTTCTCTCGCTGTAAGGCCACCACCATATTATGTGAATGTAAAATGAGGAGAGAGACTCAGGAGACTGGGCTGTCAGCATAGCCAGTTGAAGGAGAATCATGTAGGAAACTTACTTAATTTTGTAGCTATTCATCAAGTTGTTGTTGAACTATTTTAGTCTCGACCATAGACTGACTTTGCTCCCCATCGAGCCACACTGCTATAGCAGACATCCTGAGATAAATGGAGTTCATGCTGGAATTGTCCAGGGATTTATTCTTTTGACCTCTGACATCCAGCCAGGGAAAGTGCTACAACAAATGTGTGCAAAGCACAATCAATATATCTACAGTGCCAAAGAGTCCTGTGTTCAATATGTGGACTAATGGCGTTAACTAACAAACAAACTGATCTATCAGGAGAAAGCTATCAGGAAAGCCAAATGAGCTTCATCCTGTCACAGCTGTTTAAAAACTGCAGTGACGCAGAAAACAAATTAAACAAAAGGCAAATTAAGGTCAATTACAAACATTCACCAATGGGAGCTGCCCAGTAACATCACAACGCTTTACTGTTGTGTGACTTGCTCTAAGGCACCTCAGTAGTATTCCCTATGGGAGAGCATTACTCACACATACACATCCTCCCAGTTTTTCGCCAGTTGGTATATGAAACTCCGTCACAAGCCGGATTTTTCGAAGCTGTAGGCTCATGTTGCCCTATTTGCACAGGAAAATGAGTCAGGACGTGTGTTGTTGCTCGTAGCTGAGTTTAATTATTGAAAGCAAAGTGCTGTGTGAGTAGTTGCCACCAGCACAGAGCCGCATGACAGCCAGTTCAATGTTCAGTGCGACAAATAAATGAAATCATAATGTATTTAGATGTAACTACAACTTTGGTGATCTCTTCACTTTTTAATCTAGCGCCATCATCAGGTCCAAATTGTGTCCAGTACTTTATTTCATGACCTTAAATACCTGCTAATTAGCTAAGGACAGTATGCTATTACGAATATGAACATCAGCATGCTCGCAATAAAAATCTTATATTGGTTCATTTTCAAATTTAAAGGAATTCCTCGTTTTTTACCATATTTTGCTCCATGAGGACTCTTAAGGAGCTAAAAATAGCAACATCGCGCTATCATGAAGCACATCAAAAACGCCCCACAGGCATTTTTGTTTCTCGGGAGCATTACTGGGCCTCAGAGAAGTCAAACACTTTGATTTGCAAGTTGAAATCCCTCGCAGGTGTCTTTTTCCCAATACCGCATGTTAATCTGGGTTTTATCTGCCTCCCTTTGTGAGCTGAAAATAGAAATATTTTGAATCATGCCCGTGGCTGTGTGTCCTTATGAATGTGCTAGTTCACGACCGTGTGTGTGTGTGTGTGTGCATGTTCACCACATGCCCGTGTGTGTGTGTGTCGGTGGAGTCAGCCTGTCCCCAGGGGGCTCGTAGCGTTACAGACTGTCCTACTGGTTTTATTAACCAGTTGCTCCTCAGGGGCCAGATGAAAACACAGTTCAGCTTGTTTCCAGCAGACACAGCGTCGCAGTGTCGCTGATGTCTGACTCTCCTGGGTCTCATCGCCTCACATGATCAGTCCCCAGGGTCAATACTGACATATTTACGCTGTATTTTACACTGTATATCAGTAGTAAGCAAGTTTTTATACAGGTCATTGATTTGTACACATCCAGTCATAGTAAGTGCATTTAGTGATATTGTTAGGTAAACGTTGAGGTACTTTACTGGTATTTCCATTTTAGGGCACTTTATACTTATACTACTGCATTTCAGAGGCATCACCTTTATTTTCACTCTACTTTTACAGATTAAGTTATATGAAACACGAGATCAGCTTCTAGAATATCATTAATTGTTTTACTTAAGATTGAACCAGCCAACAGAATGACTACTGATGACTTATTGGTAACATTTTGCAATAAGGTAAGCAACATGTGAGCAGTTACTAAGGAGCAAGTGAGGGATAAATGATTTGACCTAATTTCCAAATTTAATGATTTGCCTGTTATATGTATATTCTGATGTTTTTGTGGTGTGAATTTAATGATTTAAATGTTTTTTGAGAATCCTGCTGCCCCCGGTCTGTTTTTAAAGATCTAATTGTGAACTACCAGGAGGAAAAAAGTAACTAATGATCAAGTAATTAGTATTTAAAGAGTCTAGTGGGTAACTACTCAGTATTATGTTTCTACTTGGAGGTGCACAAAAACAGTAACTAATGATTCAGTAGTAAATACTTAATGAATCATCAGTTTTGGTGGTTGACAGTTAAACAGGAACAACTTGTGAAGAAAGTGATCAGTATGTTGATACATAGATATTTATTAACTAATCATTACCTAATGATTCATGAATGTAGTATCTACCAGTCTGTTCTCTAGTAATTCATCATTATCTACTATATAGTCCTCAGGAATTACTCATTAACAAATCATTAACTATCAAGTTTTTCCTCACTCACTCCTCAGTAACCACTCAGATTTTTGTGTGCCTTATTGGAAAGTGTTACCGACTGATGATGATGAGACATAGTGAGGTGTTTGTAATTTAGAAAATAATCAGTAGATTATTAGTGGATTCTAATGAAAATATCTGTTAGTTCGCTGAAACATTTAAATGCTGCTTACATGTTCAGGCATGTAAGAATAAAACAACATTATAATGATTAAGTACACCAATCATTCTTACTTGCTCTAGTATATTTTACATAGTATTTTTGCTTTTACTCTAGTGAGGATCTCACCACCGCCAATGTCAACCTCATATCTAACATCTATAACACCTCAGCGTTAAAACCAAAGCTACCCTAATCTGTTGTTGATGCATTTGATTGTTTCCCTTCCCTTACGACTTGCTCTGCTTGTTTAATTCATCATTGATAAAGCTGTCTGACACCTCTCGTGCATTATATTTGGCCGTGTTGGCAGATGGGGTGCTCTCAGCGCTCAACATGTCTCCAGCAACACTGGAGGAGAGAGAGGCGACTGCGGCACAAGGTGCAGGGAGGACATGTGACATGTGAGTGTAAAAAAAACCCTGTGGCTGCTCCCTTCCCCCCCTCCGAGCTCCCTCAGCCTCCCAGTTTGAATTAAATGGGGCCTGTCTTCTTCCTCGCAGCTGTAGCTGAGCTGTAACATCGTAAAATGAATGACAGACACACACATTGTTCCTCGTCCGTGTTGTGCGGACACGCTTGCAAAAAAATGTTGTGTCATTTTGTCATTTTTCGGTCCAAAGAACAATCAGCGTAGATGCTGATAACAACAACACACTGACAGATGTAATTGTTGCTATGGACATTTCTTGTTTTCAAAAAGGAGGGACGGGCTTTGTTGACACATGACAAGCTCCCTTTAAAAGTGACTGGACACACTGAGCCTATTTTGGTGCCTGTCGGTTAAATGACTTCCATTATGTGGCAAGGAAGCCACACACACAAAGCGAAACCCCAAATGCTTGCACGCACACAAACACCCTAATAGACACATACGTCAACTAAAACATTAATTAGACCCACAAAACAGTCCCAAACTCCGCTGGCATGCACAAGTACAAGATTCACATTCATTAAACACACACGCTGAGATATTCCCTTTGGTGAAGTGAAAGCAGAGCAGCGGCTGTTTGGTGTTTATTTACAAAGCAGGAACTCAGGCCATAAACTAGAACCCCGGAGGCCCAGAGAAAATGACGAGGGGTCTGTGCACCTCTTTGTTTTTCATCCAAACCTCTTTCAAGTTCACTTGTGTTCATCTTTAATGAGGCAAATACCAAACAGAGGTGGTAATTCAGGCAAAGACGCATGTTTTTTAAAAACTAGATGGTGCGTTGTTCTCTTTCAAGCAGCGAGTTTGTGGTCGGCGATGGTCCCGCCGGCGTTTAGCTGTGCTAATGATCGACTGATGATTTTACCAGATGACACAGTTGTAAACATCAGTGCATCTTCTTGCGGAGACACACGTGCACACGCTGAAAAGAAAAGGATCCCATTCATATGCTTATGCGGGCCACTAAAGCCAATACAACTGCAAAGAAATCAAGTTTCTTCTTTCATGGCCATCGCCGCCAATTTGCATTTCATGAAACCAGTGAACACAGACAGTAATCAAGGATTTCCCCCAGCAGAGCCAGAGCTGCTTGATGCTTTAACACCCGGATGGGTTTTACTTGCATTTGAACCGACTGAACCAGCGAACGTCCGTTCCACCAACAAATACTGTCCGTGGACCAGCCGCAGGATTCTACGTTAATAAGGGAGTCTTGCTTTCAGCTTGAGGAAGAATGTGCTCATGGTTGCACAAACTGAAATGCAATGTGCTTTGTCATGAAAGTGTTTTCAAAATGAATCTCAAAACAAGATACATAGAAGTTATGAATGAGCTATTTTGGGCTGATTAACTCTTAGGACACAGGTGAACACGGAAAAAGGGCGGGAAGCCACGCAAAGGGAGGAAATGGAAAGTAAAACAAGAGACATGAGGGCAGAACTTCAAAATAAAACAAGAAATAACGAAACCACAACTAAAACCATGACAAACACTTTATCATGGTTATGGTCACTGTCTGCCATGTCACGTCGTAGCTAGTTAGGATCATTCTAGCTGTTGCATTATTCCCCGTCACTAACATTTGATGAAAATCCAGGGGAATGAAAAAAGGGAAGTACCAAGTAAAGGGAGTCTATGAAGAAATTACAGATTTTTCTGGATGTTGAGACGTGAAAGACAAACCTGCAGCAGCACAAGACAACAGTTCCAGGGATTTGTATTTCAAAGATATGTGTCCCCTGATGTGTCGATTAAAGTTTCTCAAAAACTAAATGACACAAAAACATCCCGACCACCTCAAACTGCCTCTGTATGTGTGTGTGTGTGAAGCTGTGTCAGTGTCTGCCTGAAAAAACTGATTGAATGAATTAGATTACCTTCAGCCTGTATCTCAGCCCGTATCTCATCATTATGAAGATAAAGAGTTGACAGGAGTAGACAGATTGACAGGAGGCCCTGAAGGCTCAAACCAGCCTCTATCGACCTTCAAGCCACCCAGGAAGAGCACCTGAACCTGCACACTATCTATCTATCTATCTATCTATCTATCTATCTATCTATCTATCTATCTATCTATCTATCTATCTATCTATCTATCTATCTATCTATCTATCTATCTTTTTAGGAATGGTTAAGGATAGTCAGACATCACATGTTCAGAGCTGTTCTGTATGTAATTTGGAGGTTCAGCACTCATCAGTATGCATGGTTGCACACTGCAAACATTTATGCTTTTGTACAGAAACACACACACATACACACACACACACACATGCTCATACAAAGCTGTATTTTTCAGTGGCGCTTAGTACTGCCTCACAAACACACACAGACATGCGCACACACACACCGCACAGCAGGGCTCTCCAGATTTATTACAGACTCGGAGAGGGGGCCTGATGTTGGCAGGTCGACTCCGACGGAAGCAGATTTGCCGCACCTCGATGCAATGTGTCCAAACATTCAGACAACATGCTGGGCTCTGATATCAAAGCTGAGCCTCCATTAGTAACTGAGAGCTACAGAAGGACAGTGGGACACGATAACAGCGACAGCAGTGTTACGCAATCCAATGCAACAACCCTGTAACAACGACCTAAACTGTTAGGGCTTATCGTGGAGAATATTTGTTGTGTCGCAGAGGATTTGATTCTTCTCTGCGGTGGTATCTTGAAGACAGCGATTGGTGGTCTTGTCGTGTTGGAAAATGTTCCTTTTTTATCTTGTCCATCCTACATCTGTGCGCTGAATAAAAGCTGCATCTCTGTTTCGTCAGGATAAACATCTTCATTGACGTCATATATCAGCAAATGTGTTGATGATGTGATCACAGAGCTGGTAAGATATCCCCCAAACAGAAGGCTTAGATGAAAAGAGAGGTGTGGGCTCTATCCAGAGTGAGAAAAGCTGTCGTTCCGTCAGGTGACAAGGAAGCGTACAACACCGCCAGAGCAAGACTGAAATGTGGCATCAAGGAGGAGAAGATCAGCAGAGACTGGAGAGGACCGTTAAGATATGTGGCAGGCAATTCAAAATATCCCCATCATGTGTCGTGTGAGGCCACATTGTCAGATGAGCTTAACACATTTTATGCTGACTCTTTTTTTATGTTCCACTCGGTCTTCACATACCTCGAAAATACCAGAGTACTGGTTGTTGACTTCAACTCAGCATTCAAGACAATCTCACCCAAGAAGCTGATTGGAAAACATACTCTGGGGTTTAGTACAACACTCTGCTATTGGATATTGGACTGCCTCACAAGTAGATCCGATTGGCAATCGGACATCCTCTAAGTCAGTGCTCAACGCCGGAGCACCCCAGGGCTGTGTTCTCAGCCCCCTCCTGTTCACACCATGTCTGCGCTCCAAGAGACCAATGTACTGCTTGACGTTAGTTAAACCAAGAGCTGATTGTTGATTTTAGAAAAAAAAAAAAAAAGGGAGGCAAAGACACAACCCCGTCTACACCCTGGTCAAAATAAAAATTAAAAAGCAGAGGAAGGCTCTACTTCTGAAGGAAACTTAAGAAGTCCAAACTCCGGAGCAAAATTGTTGGCGAGGCGAGGACTGTTGAGGTATGTTGCTCCTTATACTACTTCACCTGACTCCCTCCTTTGCTGCTCTAATAATTACGACGGCCACTAGAGGTCACTGCCTAACAAGAAATATAAATATAGGTCGTAATGCGATTTTTCTGATAAGGACGGGCTGGCTTCAGACTTGTACATTCACGTGGTAAGAAAGAAATGCTTCAGACATGCTTCATCCTCGACATGCTGACTGCTTATGTAGACCAGGATTATTGTGTTTCCTTGTAATGTGACTTTGCAGGATCATGTATCAAAATCAAACCCACTTCACGGCTCCTGAGTGAATATCAAGCAGCATTTCATCCAGTCTTTGTTGCGCTGCAGGAAATTAGGGCCACTCGAGCCACTTACCGCAGACAGCAGCTGTGGATGCTCAGTTCTTGAGAGTCCCTTATGAAAAGAATATCAACCTGCAACGTTTCAATACAGTCTTTTGAGAGGCAGCGTACTGTGTTCAATTATCTATTGTTGCGGGGAAATGGCTGTTCATCTGGGTGATATTTAGCTGTGGGTCCTTTGGTGTGTAATCATGCTCCAATAAGCAGCTCAGTATTCAGTTCAGTCATCTCTGGTTGAGTAGTAGGGAACCACATGGGGACGAGGAGATGATATTCTCGTTATTGTAAGTGTGTGTGTGTGTGTGTGTGTGAGAGAGAATCTCCGAATGTGTGTTTGTGGGGGAGTGGTGATGAAGACAGAGCTCTGTGATGAGAAGCCAGTTGGCCGAAACCTTTCCTCTTCCTCCCACCCTCTGACACACAGGAGTCCGGTGACGCATTTATATAAAAACGGATTTCCTCAGTCTGATTCTGACAAAAAAGAAACATAAAAAAGACCTCTTTGTTTTACTGTCATTTTAATTTGTCACAAAATCCAGTGCTGTCACACCAATTTTTTTTTTTTTTTGACATTGCTCACTTTTCTCGTATTTTCTTTGACTTCCTCACTGTCCAAAGTACAAGAATGGGGGGGGGGGGCATTTGTGTTGTTTTACATCATTTTACAGAAACAATAGAGGGACGGCAGTGAATTATTACAAGCTGTCCAACCGCAATACTCAAAATTGACGGAGAGCCTCCCCCTTTAGTTTCTGTTGCCACACCTGTCAAGCATCCCTTTCTCATGCAGAACACACACAGTTTAATGATGGCAGACTGACCATTGAAATTCTAGTCATCTTTGACTAAAATTCATCAAATGGGCATTTGATTTCAGACGTACGTAGACAAAAGCCTCTTATTCTTCTTATTTCATGTTGGAGACAGTAGATGTTGCTGGCTAAGAAAATAAAGCTGCTGTAAGTGTTAACAGGGGTAAACTAGTAATTCCAGCGCTCCAGGTGACGGCTTATACCACCAAACAGGCCAAGCTGAGGAAAAAATGCTTGAAACTAGCTAAAACAACGACAGTGCCTACAGAAGCTTTAAGTGTCGCTAGCTGATTGTGTAAACTGTGGGTGGCTGGATTAGGCTAACGTGAGCTCCGTGAATTCACTGAAAATGCTCTTTCTGTATTACTATGCTATTATAATGTTAACCCACTGTAAAAGGTCTTATATTAATATTTTTACAAACATTTAGTCAGCTGGCTACATACTTGATATTGTGCAAAAGGACTGAGGCTAAAGATAGGCTACATGTCCCAGGCAAGGAATTAGCATGTTGGCTACATACGAAACAAAACGCTTTGTTCTTCTAGGGTAATCCAGAGCTAGTTTGTCCCAGCGTTACAAGTTTGACAAGGAAAAACATATTTCATTCAAACGTGAGACTCTTAGCATCTTAGCTTAGCCTACATTGTCGAGGCAGAGATGTGATTTATGCTCAATTGATCATATTTTTAACAGTTTGTTTCACTTCAATATTTTCAGACAAGCTAAGGGTTTTCACTAGCGGTCAGTTAGCCATTTCAGTTAGGCTACATTAGCACATGAATTGGAATATGCTGCGTATGTGGTGGATCTTACAAAAGGCGGAAGCATGGAAATAATCAGAATACATTCATGAGTAATTAAAGAGTTACCTTATATAAAACAGCTTATCTTTGAGGAGTATTTTAAAAGAGGCATTCAATTTTGAAAAGGCCTACTTAACATTCTGATGGGCAGACAGCCTTGAATCAATTTTCCCATGATATAAATAGATTTTTTTTTTCATTGCAGTACGCATTGGCTGGTGTTTTTGTTCTTATTTAACCGAAGGCCCAGTATAACTAAATGGCAAACCCAAGTGAGGACTGGGTGCGCACCTTAGCAATTATACCTCAAAATGATTTTTCCGAGGGGCTGATTTATCTCCACTGTGCACTGAGAGCAGATTATAAATACCCCGTCAGTGCACAATAAAGCCCCTATTACACAAGCAATGAATTTCATCAAAATGTAGAGCCTGGGGAACAGATGAAAAAAAAAAAAAAGACCCAACCATCCATCCATCCGTAGAGTCATGGAGTCTACCTTGTGTTGAGCTGAGGCTGAATACAGAGCAGCCCGGGGAAGCCTCCACAATCCCAGGCAAGATATTCATTACTGCCGCAAACCTCCAAGTCAGCAGAACAGGAGAGCAGGATTCAGTGAGAGAGCAGCCATCTCCACTGGCTCTGATTTCATGCTGCTGGCCGTATTTCCCCCGGCCACTGAAACCAATCCCACCCAACCCCCACCCTTGTTTTTCCATTGTGCCGGACGTCTTCCCTCTCGATGGCAGCCCACAGACGTGACTGCATGCAGAAAGTGGCCATCACACTCACAAGGGTGAACCTCTCCTCCGTGAGCCACCAGGAGGAGAGGAATAGGATTTCATCACCAGACGAGAGCTCTATTTGCAGGAGTGTGTGCCCTTAATGTGTTTTTATCCGTGAGGAATAATGCTCCTGTATCTCTGTAATATAAAAGCCTGTAATAATACAAGCTCCCCTTTGCTCCTTATTAGACTTTTAAATCAATGGCAGAGTGCTCTGCAGCCCTGACTCCAGGTCAAGGTGGGCAACGGCACAGAGATTCAGTCCACTGTCTACCAATTTCCCCTGCGACATCGAGCACGTTATTCTGTTGTCATTATAGAACGTGTCACTTCAGATTTCGTGCTGCTCTGTTCGCATCTCGCAAACGTTAAATGACTCTGTTCTCCATGTGACTAATAGGAGGGAAGCATGTAAAATCTGTACCGACAGGCAGACTCCATGTTCAGTCCATCCGTCTGCGAGCAGCCAGATGTCAGCAGCTGCTACATGAGGACTGCGTTCCTGTCTTTGAGGATCACCTCAGGGTCAAAGCTCACCTGGCTGGTTTGCACGTGTCCTCTTGCAAGACAAAGCACACACGTGAGCCAAGACAAAAAAAGACTACATCAATGAATGAAGAATAAAGACATGATCTAATAACCCTGCTGCGTTTTATTTGATATTCATTAACGTGGCATCTAATGGTCACAAGAACCTAAATTCATATGCAGTAAAAGCAGCAGTATAGAATATCTCCTATTTAATTTTGGGGGCTGCTGTTACTGTGGTACTCGCTTGGGGATTGTAGGAAAGGTCAGCCACAATCCCCATGCGCCAGTATTTGGCGAATTGGGAAGCCCAAAGCATCACTATTGAAAGAGTTGCGAATGAGATTTAAAAGTCAACTTTTCTAACAAGTAGGACCTTTAAAAGGGTCTTTGTCTCAGCAGGTTCCTACCAAATGAATAACATAAGACAGAAATCAATTCCTCCGATTGACAAATAAAGATGCAAAGAACGAGAAATAAAAAACACTACTGATTAAATCCTTGAATATCTATGTTGGACACACGTGAGGTCTCCTCAGCTCCGCCGCAGCCACCATGAATAGCTGTGCAGGCCGGCGACCTGCTACTACATCACAGGGGGCCAAGGAGAAGGTTAGATCAGCAAAGAGGGGGGGAGCAGCAGACCGTCGGGCCTTGGAGTGAATTGATATTGAGACATCACTAACACCGCCGCAGCCATCGCCTCCTCGCTAATGACCAGGCACATGGACACGGACGCACGCCATACATCAACACTCATACACGCGCACACACTCATTGTGGTGCGTGACAGACAAGTGGGAGCTGGCGACCAGGAGGGAGAATGAGGTAATGATGAAAAAAGCCTGCGCAGACAGAGAGACAACAAGAGAGGAGAGCCTCCTCTAATGAGCTATCGACATTTTCCAGAGGAGGAGCTGGAGGAGGCGTGCTCAGCTGCATCATCTGTCATTTGCCCGTGAAAAAAAGAATGACAAGCATTTAAAACTAAAAAGAAAAAGAGAAAAAAAAATGACGCTCCAAACATTGGCATGCAAACACGGCGGGAAAATGATTAGGTTCTACCCGACAAAGAAGTTGGGACATCACAGAAAATCGAGGGAGATGAGGCAATGAAAAGACCACAGAGGAAGACAAAAGCAGGAGATCGGGTTGCAAAAATTCAGTGATGGATGATCAATAATTTAATCATGCATCATGAAAGGGAAAGCAGCTCGATCACATGGTGTTAGGGTGCGCACGATGTGATTTGAATCCCAAAAATGTTTCAAAAATACATCAGCACACCATTTTTATGCTTCTACAGTAGAAGCATTTTGACGTGTTAAGTAATCAGACAAAACCCTGCACATTCTTTCTGATCAATCAGGGATGTTGTTTGAACGGCTCTAATTTAATGATGATGAAGACAAAGCTCGCACTCGGTGTGTAGCATGGAGCTGCCGTTAACTGCTGAACCTGTGATTATTATGATGATTTGTGTTGTTTGTGTGAAGTAAAGCCTGATTACAAACATTGGAGACATAATTAATAAGAGTGTGCATGTACGTGCCCCCTTTCTTCAGCCTGTGGGGAGTTAGTTCTGTATATTCTCACAAGTCTGGTGAATTGCTGAGCAAACAATGCTATTTTTTCAGATTTTGGGCTATAAACTGCATGTTTTAGTGGTTGTTAGCAGGGATGACAGTGTTGCTCTGCTTGTTGACTTTGGTCCAGACTGAAGTGTCTTAAAGATGCAATATGTAAGAATTGAACGCCTGTCAAATTCATCCTCAAAACAAAGGGGGGGGGCATATCACCACAGTAACTGCTAACTGCTGCTAACTGTAGCTGTCGTTAGCCAGTTAGCTCAATTACTCATGCAGTTAGGGGTTGGGATCAGCTGGTTAGCACGCTGACTTATGTAGATGTCCGTGCAACGCAATACACAGACAGCCTAATGTTATTTCTTCACATTCTGATGATAATTTCAGTAATTTTTTGAATGTTTTCAACTAAAATTCCTACATATTGCACCTTTAACCTTTACTGGATGGACTGTCATGACATTTTTCTACAGATTTTCATCCTCCTACTGCCTTTGCGACCCCCCTTGACATTCCTCTAGCACCACCGTGAGGCTCACATCTGAGGTGAGTGAAATGTTTCAACACTTATTGGATGGATCGTGTCCCCCCTTAGGTTACATTTTAATATTCAGTTTAACATTAACTCTACACGTACTGCAATCCTCAGGTCACAATTTTAATTTGTCCAGTACTTTGATTATTGTAAACATAAAAACTGAGATTCCCATCAGCCTCACTTTGTATTTGGTTGTAAATGTTGGCATGCTAACACAGTAGACTAAGATGGTCAAACTCGTCAATATCGAGTCCACAAAACATTTATGGAGCTTTGCGGCAAAACAGCACTGCAGCATTCTCCAGCTCGTCCAGTGTAATCCAAGTCTCCAGAAGCCCCAAGACCCCGAGCCATTATTTACACCTTTTTGAAGGTGAACTCTTCATTGTAGCTGCTAAGCTAAAAGCGTAAGAGAGCATCCTGTCTTAAGTGGGTACACAAGCCTGACTGCACATCAAGTAAATGTAAATGTTGTCTATTCAGATCAGTTTGGGATCTCTTGGCTTCTGGAGACACAGATTCGACTTCTCTCTTTTTTTGGCTGTTATTTTTCTTTATAAAACAAGTCCCCATCTCCTTGAGTTGTTAAGGAGAATGCTGAAACAGCGTTTTGCTGTAAAGCTCCAGAAATGTTTTGTGGCTGACAAAACTTCACTTGACTTTTCCATGACTGTTTCAGTCTTGTTAAGGGTTGAGCGTGTGGTCATGACATTTGTGGTTATTTATTTTTCTGTCTGACTCTGTAATTTGATCTTTTGGTGCATGCACATACTTGTATTTATGAGTCATTTCCTACATACCATGGAATGACGGTCAAACTCTGGTTTTGTCGAAGGCTTTCATTACACTATAAGTTGTGATAACTCGGGATAAAATAATTGAATTATGTCCTATAATGTGCCTTGAACTCATAACAGCTAGTGTAGTCATGTAGATTTTTATGGTATGACTGAAAGTGCTTTTGAATTAAGTCAAAGACTAAATTTAAATGCAGCAGAAGTAAAGATTATATCATATTATCTTACATTTCTGTTGGTGGAAAACACGGTGTCTTGTTTTATGATGAATTTCAGCCTGTTTTTTGTGGAATATCTGTACAAAACAGCCTAATGTGAAAGATATATATTACTCTTAAAAAAGGCTACATAACTAAAAGGAGATATTCACAGTCGATATTCTGAATACTTGATTTTTTCCTCCGCTTATCGACGCTTTCACAGGAATCATTTGAACATACACACACCCTTTTTGAAGCGGCTTTTCCCTTGAACAATAGCTGCATCTTTTATCTGGTGAACGTGATGAAACCACTTCATGAAGGTGAGATGATTGGAGCCATTTTTCATTCACTGTCAGCCGCTGCGATGCATTTGCCCGATCTCCAGACAGACACACGGCGCTGCTGAGACGTATCAGCAAGAGTAATTGACTGGAACTCAAGCCAGGAGACACAGGAAGGTCCCTGAACAGCGGCTGCCGCTTCGGTTCTTAAACACATTGACATTGATTTTTCTCTGTTCTCTTGTCATCACAAACTGTAAAGGCCATGAATCCAGAAGCTGGACTGGATAAAGCTTCCTGTACAGGACAAAGACAGGTGAAATGCTTTGTGATGATACATATATGTAAAATACAAGGTTAATTCATAAATGTGGAATATCTAAGGTTTAGATCATGTAATGTAGTTGAAAAATGTAGACGAGTGGAGGGAAGTGAGGTAGGTAGGACTTTACAGAAGTCCATCCGTCTTTGTGATACAGAGAGCAATAACAAGCTTGAAATTTGTCATTAGAGAGTCAAATTGGTGTGTTGAGAATACAGAATATCTCCAAAATCAAACACAGGCCTAAATGTTGACTGAACGATTCTCCACTTGCACAATGTAGAATGACGCAGATCCTCTTTACGAACTGTGCGTCCTTTTGCTTCCAATGCCAACTCTACAATATACATGAGTAGTTATCTCAGTGCTATATCTGAATGTTTTTGACGAGACACGAGTTAATGTGGAGAACAGCTCAGTTTCAGCTTTACCGGCAAAACAAGACTATAATGAAGGAAGGATATCTGGATAGCATCAAAGGCTGACAGAAGACGTGTTAGAGCCAGACAGAGTCATATAAAGTTGTGTGAAGGACATAAAAAAGTAAACACTAAAGTACAATGTAAATAATAATGGACCGAGAATAGAGCCCTGTGGCACCCCGTTAATGATGGTAACTGACTTATTAATTCTGCACAGTTCTCCCTGTAAGATAAGTTTGGATCCAGCTGAGTGCAACAAACATGTAGAACTGAACACTGTAGTTTGTTAAGAATTAATTAATGTTATCATCAAATGTTTTCAGAGTCTTCCAGAGTGGAGATAATGACTGAAACTGCAGCTGTTGTTGATGATTACTACATAAAAGCTACCACAGGTTATACTGTTGCTGTTGACTAACAGGCTTTAAATATTTGACATGATATAGAGACTGAAGCACACGGCCTCTAATCTGCCTCTCTGGACTAAAAGTACACCGGCTGTCAGAAATAGCCACACCGCTGTCTAAACAGCCGAGCCACCGAACCTGTGCAGCTAAATCTGTGAGTGTAAACAAAGACGCAGGCCGTGCTGCATGCTGATGGCTGCCTGTGTAAATACAGGTGGAATGTGCCGTGGACAAATTGCCTCTTATTCCTTACGCAAACATAAAGGCATACCGGAGGGAAAAAACATCTTCCATTTTCAATTAGGGTGCCACTGCTAATGAGAGCTGAAGCCCTTCATTTTAATTACAAAGTGGTGCGATCGCAATCACGGGCAGGCACACTAGCCATGTTAATGGAGAGGTTATACATTCGACAATGTGTGAAAGGAATAAACAAAGATATGGAAAGCATTTTGTTTTATAAAAAAAGGTGCACATAGTCTGTTTTAAAATTCAAATAAAAAGTGCAGTCCAGAAGAAACAGTAGCACCATCTTGTACATGAAGTACCTATTTAAATCATCATTATACCGTATACACACAGTGCACTTTCTTTCTAGAGACAGAGAGATAGAAAGAAGAAAGAAATTCCTGCTGACGCGGCGTTAAAATATATGGAATATTAGATAATTACCTGTGCATCAATACAGCTTTAGTTTAGATCATAAAAAATAAATAAATTACAGGCAGGAAATGGCAGACGATGAATCCTCGGAGGGCAGACGTAACCTTGCACTCCAAACTGTCAATATTCCCCTGACGGTGAAGCTCATGTTCACTCCCTCTCCAGAAAATGCATTAGACACAGATGATATCCTGAGCCCGGGCCTTCAATCTGCCCCACACAACCACTAATCTGTTAATTGATCTGGCGAGGGGAAGGAGAGAAAGGGTGTGGGCGTGTGTGTGTTTGTGTGTTTGTGTGTGTGTCTAGGGGGGTAAGAGATGGAGGGATGACATTACTGAAGAAAAATATAATCTTTTATAATGGGTTCAGGGACCTTGAGCAGTTGAGAGCTTGCAGTTGTTTGGAGGAACCTCTTTCAGAATTCATCCATCTATCAGTTTATTGTTGGCGATCTCTGAGAGCGTTTAAACGCTGCTGTTGTACCACTGAGATCTCAAACTGTGCTGAAGAGGTAATTTAGCCGCTTAAACGAGGCAACTTCTGACAGAAAAATATGAATGTTTTCCACTTGAAAGAGGTGCTGGATTTCAGAGGACACTGCGTGCATCAAAGGTAGGGAAGGCAATTACGGAGAAAGATGCTTGACTGAGGAGTCTCACTCTCAGGTCATCAAATACTGACGCTTTGGGTGTGTATTCATTGGCATTTGATGATCTGTGAGTGAGACTCAACAATCAATGGAAACAACTAACTATCTTTCTCCAATATGGCTTTCCCTCCCTTCAAAGTGGGACATCACTCGGGTGATTTGGAGTTAGCAAATCAGACTATAATTCCATGTACGTCTGTGTTAACTCGGTCACATGAAAAGAAATAGAAATACTTGGTAATGTATGTTTACTAGAGAGAATGCAAAGTCTTCACTTGTAGGGAAAAGTCCAGCACTCTGAAGAACATACAGTATAATGGTTACCATGCTAATGAACAAAAATATGATGAGAATGTTGTTATTGTGATAAAATGTCCAACAGACACGTATCAAAGTCATCCTGATGGCAGCAAGAATATAAAACATTCATGGCAATCTTGACACTATTTCTACACTGTCCATTGTCTGTGAAAGATTTTGTGACTTTCCATTGATGTCAAGATAATCAAGAAGATAAATGTGGACTTGCTGCTGGTGGTGTGAGAGAAAAATTCACCAAAGTCATCACTGGGGAACAGGAGCGTCTTTACCAAATTTCATGGCAGTTCATCAAATAGAAGTTGAGATATTATATATGTGATTGTTGGCACTGGCATTCGTATTCTGCTACAACAGCCTCAACTCTTCTGGGAAGACCACAAGCCACAAGATGTTGAGCATTAAAGCCTCACAGTCAGCGTTCCAGTTCTTCTCAGATTTGTTTGATAGGGCCGAAAAAGACAGAGGCTATGTTGGAGTTTCAAGCTTCAGATTTTAGTTTAATGGGGCTCTGTGGAACTTGATGCTGGTAGGTTAGCGGACTCCATTTTTAAACGTTAGCTCATGTTGTTCTCTGTTAACGGAGCAGAGAGAGGTGCATGAAGTCATATCCGACATGAGTCCTTCACATAGAACTCCACAGTCCAGCAGCATTAAACACTTTAACTTTAACAAATCATCCGCAGGCGGGGAAGGTCTAATTTTTCACGTCACGTTACAATCTGCTCACATACGGCCAATAACAGAGTGATTAATACATGTAAATTGCTATAAATTGTTGCACAGGGCCGTTTTAAAACCATCATCGAGAGCAGATAGAGGTGTCAGAAAACAACAGCTGTGACACCTGATTGGTCAGTTGCATTAATCAGGCTGATGAGGTCACATGCATGCTTAATATTACTGTTTGCTGATGAAATATCACCACATATCAACACACAGTGCTTTCAATACCATGCACTGTACACAACTTCAGGTCCTTTAATGGATTTTTGACCACTTTTGGAGATCAAGAATGTCAAAAATGTTTACTTTGGTGGATTCTTTCTTTGCTGCGACACTCATCGATGGATGATTTATAAGTTGTTTTTCTTGACTGAGCTGAAAGCTTGAACCTGCAACAATAACTCTGCTGTTAGAGTCTTTATCAACCTCCCTTTGTGCATCGGGGTCACTGTCATGTTGAAACAGGTGGCGGTCGTCCTCAAGTTGGAAGCTCACTATTGTCTGAAATGCAAAAAGAGCCAAAAATACTAATCTTACTGTACCGTGTTATTACTCGTGAGGATCACATTAAAGCGAGCGCTTTGATTCGACTCAAGCCCACCTGATACGGCACAGTCTTCCCACTTGTCCGAGGGGACCTGGAGGAGCTGAAGAAACCCCAGGCCGGGGGTGTCTGGAGGATGACAGCGGGCATTATTTCACAGCGAGGATAATGAATGCAAAAGTGTTTTGGTGTTACTCCGCTTCTCAGCCGCTAAAGGGATTAAGGGCCCGATCAAGGCTGCAGTGTAGGTGATAAGAGTCAAAAAACAAGAAGAAGAAGTGAGTCACACGCTCTAATCCCTTCTCCACCGCGCTCACCAGCAGACATTTAGCATCCTCCTCTGCGTGACACGTTCCTCCTCTGAGACGTAAGGAGCTTAGATGATGCAGCATTTTCTTCTTTCTTTTTTTCCTCCTCTAGAAGAAAAATGTGAACTTGAAGAAGTGCTGCCTGCCTGGTTATTTTGACTCCATACAAGACACAGACACTTTTGGTTGAGCTCGCTACATGCAGAATATAACATGCAGAGGGGCTGTAGATTAAGATATTTTCCAGGAGATTATAGAAATCTGCCATAATATTTTTAATGAGGTAGATATCCTTTTAAAGGTCTGCTGAAATGGAAGATAACAGTCAGTTTGTGTCTAATCACCTGAAGATTTCGTTTCCTTACGATGAGCCTATTATATCTAGTCCACCAAGTTGCACCTCCATGTTTCTACAGTTGCCCAGAATGGACAAACCAAACACTGCCTCTAGAGCGGGCCTTTTGCATTAGTTGCCTACTGCAAGGTAGGGTGGGGTGAGGGATATTTCATTTATTAAAATCTAACTACACCTCTAGGTGGCACAAAAGCCCACACTCTGATCCCTTAATATCTATGATGACTGGATTATTTAGGTCAACTAAACTGTTGATTGGACCAAACAAAATATTTTGTAGACCGAGCAATTCATTGAGGAAACACTTAGAGATAGTAGATTAGATTAGATGACATCAGGAATAAAACTCCCAAACACTGTTCACCTCACTTTCAGTTCATTTCAGGAATTGGACCTTCATCAGGTAATCTTGTCATGAAGTTCTGAGTACCGAAACTTTGACCATGAAAATACTTATTAGTTGCAGCCCTACACCAGATATTTAATGATATATATAGATGATTTTATCCATGTTATCCATCCTAAAAGTTCTAGCAACCATTAATCTTTACACTTGCTCTACATCATTGTTTTTTTTTTTCCTAGATTTTCACATTTGTTATAAAATACCAACAATTTCCTTAAGAATGAATGAAGCTCTATCCTGTCTTTATCAACAAACATAGCCTTTAAAGTGAGACTATGTAACTTCTGGTGAACAGCAGCCACAAGTGATAACTGTACCTCAATGCTAAATCCTAAAGCACAGTGTAACTAGAAGTCATAATGGACAAAGTTAGGTTGTAGTGGCAAAACCTCTGATTGCATAGAACTGAAAAATGGTATGTTCTTCTGATTATGAACTCTAATTTTCCTGTGTAAGAGGTTGAACATGTTCTTTCTTCTTCCAATAGTTAGTCTCGCTTTAGGACTAACTGCGATCACATTAGCATCTTCTGACACGGCAACACACGCTTATGTAACTAAGTGTAACTATTCTGCCGCTTCACTAAACAGAAATTATGTTAAAATCTATTCAGTGGAGCCTTCAACCTTTCATTTATTCAGATTTTTAAATCCCTCCAGCTTTTCCTTTGCTCTTTGCACTGGAAATCAGTGAGAAGATTATAGAAAATCCTTTTTCAGGTGAGAAACTAGAAATAATCCAGCCTGTGGGTGCTCAGTGTACAAGGCACCAGAAACAGAGCGCGGTTTGCAGCCTAGTTAAAACCTCCCTTATACCCAATACTCTATTTTTGTATAGAGACGAACAATCATAAAAATGATTCGCTAATATTATTGTGACTGATTGTCCCCTTAAGCCACATTATATAACTCACTGCAGGGACACAGGATTTGAATCAGTTCACTTTGACAGCTTCCAACTGAATGTGTGAACATTTCTGCTCTTATACTGACACCTAGTGGTCATTAAAAGTAAGACAAAACATACTATAGAGCTCAGTGCATATGTTAATACAACTGTCCTCTCTGTGCCATCTATTGATCAATGAACAGACTGGTCTGACTGTATGGAATCAATAATTCACTAGAGCAAACAAAATGTCCCCATGCAACTACTATATTTCTTCCAACCCCTTTTAAAAAACACTTTTTAATTTCACTCTTCTCAAATAAGTCAAATCCACTTTGGATAAAAGTTTAATTCACAAAAATACATTGACCAATATAATGAAAATGTACTAAAATGTACTTTAATAATCCATAAAAGCTGGAACATCATTGACAGAAAAACACAAGAAGCATTATTAGAGTTGGTTTAGTATAATATATTTCAGCTTCAAGAGACATAGAAATCAATCCTTATTTTTCCCCATATTTCTTCTATAAAAGACCCATTTTTTTTCTGAAGCATTATTATGCAAAAAATGGCATTAGAATATATTATGGGAGCTATGAAATCCCAGTGACTGAGTATAAAATTAAGTCACATCAGAGAGAGATATTCGCAGAAGAGAAGTCCATGGTGAACAACAGGGCGAACAAAGAAAAAAAATATATATAATAAAAATAATAATACATATTATAGACCTTGATCTATCATCACTGACATGACAGGCATGGAGAATAGGTGTATGGCTATAAAAAAATTCTCACTTTTTCCACTTGATTTCACTTGAAAACATCTACACTTAATAACTGATGCATTTTTTTCATGCTCGTTTTTGAAGAATATTTATAATCATACAACTAAAAAGAGGTCAACTTCCATGTCTTTCAAATACGATATTGATATTGAAAAAGATGAAAAATACTGAATCCAAGTTCTAACTTTTTGTTTTTCCTTCTTTAACGCTCTTGTTATTTTTCTTTTTGTTAAACTGTCAAAAAATAAACGAAAATAAGACAGGGGAGGGGGGCTGCTCTCGGGCCGTGTGGGCAGCTCATGAACACTTTTTTTTATACGTTCAGAGGCTTTTATCATCATCATCATCATCATCCTAAGTTTGTGGTGTTGTTTGTTGGTGCAGAAATGGAGACTGTCCATTCAGGGTTCACACTGAAACTGAGACACAGAGGAAGGTCCTCGGAGGCGAGAGACCAGAGTCTTCTCTCACTCTCTTTCTCCCTTACTGTCTTTTCTTTCTCTCTTTATTCTCTCCATCTCTTTCTCTCTCTCTGTCGTGTATGATCATCCTCGTCTTCGATAGGAGCAGTTCAGTCAGCTGATTCACCGTTTATGGCTGATGGAGGGAGGTGGGGGTGGGGCTGTTGGAATGCTGGCACGTTCCAATCAGGGCAACAGTTCTTCATTACAGCATTTCTGCAAGACAGCAGCACAGTGGTCACAACACCATCCGCAGGTATTCAGTGCCCTCTAGTGGCCGGTCAGTTACATTACACATGGAGGAGGAGACAAACAAACGTGTCATGGGTAAATGTTCGCAGGTGTCTAGATTTGGTCTCAGCAGGAGTCTCCTGAGTCACTTACCAGCAGAGGTGGCAGATCCAGACCCCTCATATTTTGTAATTACATGATGATTTAGTCCCAACACCCACACTACCTTTACAACATTGAAAAAGTTAATTGCTCTGCATGTATAGCGGTAAGAACTTTTCCAATGAGTGGTGGGCAATCTGACGATTTCAGATTGTAGATTTTGAAGCCTTCCATTCACCAGCAGATTCACGCTGCGTTAACATACCAACAGAGTGATGTAGTCAACTGGATGGCTAAGCTGATTAGACTAATTACTTTATGTGGATGACGTATTGAAAACAATGCAACGTGGTTTATCGCCAGCAACACGGCGGATAAGGAGCTTGGATTTTAAAGGAACCATCTTCAATGAAATTTTGTGTTTTACTGGTGCAAACTGAGAAATTCATAGGCTGCTTTCCAACACCATGGAACAAACTCTCCCTAAATATCAGATCAGCTGAGTTAGTGCCTCAATTTAAAAAAGGTTTTACAAACATACCTGAACAGGAAAGCATTTAGATACTGTCTTTTGTATTCTGGTTTATCTCTCTATGTTTTATACTTTATTGTTCTGTCCTTGCTCTTGAATTCCCTGATTTTATTGCAATTTATTTTGGTTTTATTTCTCGATTAGCTGAATAGAAACAAAATAATTTAGTGAGTCTGAAAGACACAACATAAAAAAACTGATTCCAAATACACAAAATTGTGAATGATATATTGAAATCCTTCAGCTAAACATGAACTTTATTCACATATGCATGTTACAGGGATCTCCGGCGTTAGATGCACAACCTCCAAGAATTGAAGAGCTGGATACAACGAATGAATGTTTGTATTACTGTCACAAATGTGTGTGAAGCTTATGAATGATGTGCTGCAGCCCTGACACACAACCTTATTTCTCACCACAATTACCGTTTAAGATCACAACTTAAAACTTTGCTCAATGATATCCTTAGCACAGTTTATATCAAGCTCTATGTCCTGCTGATGAGTCGGTCCATGGATCCACATGACAGTGTTCAAAAACAGAATATGAAGAGGTCTGTTCAGGTCCTTCAGCATGCGTAAAGAGTGCACAGGTTCAATGATGGAAGCTATCCATCTGACCTCGTCAAGTTCATTCAGCTCTTACACTTCTGACCTTCTGCTCTGTGGCTTATTCTGTGCTTAGGCCACACTTACATCATACAGGATGGATGGAAAAGATTGTAAAGATTTCATTGGGACTTGTGCGCAATCATCAAGAGGGTTGTATAATTACAGAGTTTGTCATTTCTGTTTGCTTTCTCAAACTCTTAATTATAACAACTCCAATGTGACATGAATGCAGACTCTCTTTGTGCCAATTGACAGACCTGTGTTGCATTTAGTTTTGTTAATAAAACAAGGCTTGTGTGGTCGCTGACTGAGAGCCTGTTACGGTTAAACCAATGGTTTTTCACTGCAGACATTTGTACTCGTGATATCTTCAAAGCACAGGTGTTATTAACAAGATTAATGACGGCTGCGCTCCATTTAGATGTTCCAGGTCCAGGGCCATGCTTTAATGTGTGCTACTGCGGCTCTTTGGCATGACTAACTGTGGAATTTAAATGGAATGTGGCCATAATTAATGTCATTGGTTTCACCTGTGCTGCTGCTGCTGTGATGAATCAAAATGTCTGCTTTAAAAAGGTCTTGCTGTGAAGTCTGTAACAGGAAAACACTCAGCTGGAGCAACATCAAGGCTAACCTCTCAAGCTTAATTACTAAGTCTATAAACTCTAATGGCATAGTTGATAAAACAACATGTGGGCAGATCTGAGTCAACGCCGAGACAGAGTTTCAACACTGAGGGAGAAAACGGCACCTGTTGCTGAAGGTGCCAAAAGGAATCTTACAAATCCAGGTTAAAAAGACCAGAAATCAGAAACAAAGCTGCAGGTACTGATCGTCCACACCTTAAGAATCAATACAACATCCTATTAGGTATCAACTCTCTGCTACTTCGTGTCCCAGTGGATAGAGTTAAAATCACAGACTGATAGATCATGAGGTCAGCAAACTGGAAAATGTCCATGTTGTACAAAATCCCATTAACTCTCTCTGTCCTGTCTGTGGCTGGCACTGTAACCCCTCGCTCTTCTCTCTCTCTCTCTCTCTCTCTCTGTATGGGCTGGTGTGTTGTGAGCAGTGGAACAGTGAGGCCGTAATCCCATTAGTGTGGGTTCATTGGGTCGGCCAGCGTGTGAACGATGAGGGGGGGGACAACAGACACCGCCCCGGGGCAATGCTGACAGAGGCCCCACTCTCACACACACACTGTACTCGGTAACTGACCAACACAGATGGATTCAGACGAGGAACGCAGTGGGTGGTTTAGCGGCCCTGATGTCTGGGCCGGGCACAATGGCACTGTCTGTTTCACTAATCCGCTGTTATCAGTAATATCACAGTTTTATTTCCCCCTACACTGCAAGTTCAAAGTAACAGAATAAGGTAGATATAAAATCTCTGCTGAGGGCTGTGCTTCGCTGGTTTGGCAACACTGAAGTTTTTGTGTTCACAGTGACTGTAAGGCCTTTTGAGGGACCACGCTCCGAACAAAACTGTTGAAAAACTCTTGTAAAACTGTGGTCTGTCCAGCTACACCCATTTTATATTTCCAAACAACAAAGAGGCCCTATATTGACACCAGACTTGCACTTTTTATGTCACATCTGTACAATTTTAATTGGAACAATTACATCTGCATATTTCCACTGCACTCTTTCCAGTGTATTTTTTCACATAATTTTGTAGTTTTATTTTATATTCTTTCACTTCTTCAGTGTTAGAACTCAATGTTATCCATTTTGATATTAACTGCCCTGTATGCTATATGGAAGAACACTTTAGGGGATGAATAAAAGGTCTTTGGACTGCGTTTATACACAAATCACTTTATAATATTGCCTTTCATTTGCTCATTCACCAGCATCGATGGTGGGAAAGCTGCCATGTGGGGCGCCTGCCTGTCAGAGAGCAACTCAGGGTTCAGTGTCTCGCTCAAAGACACTTCGTCACGTGAACAGGATGAGTCAGGGATCGAACCCTGAGATTAACGGATGACTCTCTACTTCCTGAACCCAATAAAGTCATTATACCACAGGCAGTGACTTCTCTCCTGCAGCAGTAAAGTCAAGTACTGATTCATAAAGATTCAGCAGAGGCAGTTTATACTTGGTTACTGTCAGCTCCCCTATATGAACATTTTAAACTTAGAGGATATATTTATTAGAATTTTGTGATTATGAAATTATGTAAAATGATTTCTCTGCTCAGATATAAGGATCAGCGACAGGAAAATGCCACTAACCGTGCTGCCCATTAGTCTCAACCGCAGTGGGGGTCAAACAGAGAGCTTCTTTTAAAAGACAAAAATCACTGTATCGTAAACACATTAGCCTTTAGAGGCAGTCACACAACACATCCTACAACTTAGTTTGCTCCAAGCACAGTAAACTCTTTAGGCTTATACCTTCAATGTTTGGAAACACTGAGGCCCTACTCGGTAATCTCCATGTGAGGCTGGATGCACATCATGAGATCTCACAAGATTTGCTCAACTGACTGAACCCAAACTCATCTTTCAAAAGGAAACTTTCCACATCAGGGTGGAAACATTCTTGCTGTGACTTTCTAAGATGGTGAGGGGAGTGTTAACTGGGGTTAAATCTTATCAGGAGCTCAGAGTGACCTCTGACCCACGGTGGGTTTTTGGGTCAATGTGAGCAGCTAGAATTAGAAGGGGACAAAATGATGATATATAGTGTATACTGTGAGATTTGTATCCCTGCAGAGATTTACCAAGGAAGCTTTGCTTTTAATATTTCTGCCCGTTGAAGGTTGAAGGCACTGTTGCAAATTGATAAGCATGACTTCTTTATGGTAATTTTGGCATTATAGGAATCTTGCACCAATGTGATGGAGTACTTTGATTTGTCAGGCATCAAAGTTACTAGACTATCAAAAAACAGACGTAATAAGATGGCTGTATATTCAATTATAAAAGTTTCTCTTACTCAGCAGTATTTTCCAGAAAATGCACTGTATCATAACACATAATAGGTTTCCAATATGAAAGTAGATTAATTGTGACAGATGATATTGTTCACATTGACAACCTCCAGCTAAAATAACAAAAAAGGACTGCAAATACATCAGCTCCAATCTAATGTGGAGGTCAAATCCAGCGTCTCGTATGGAAGATTAATTATTGCGTCAGAAACAGTAAATGTCAGTAAAGGCCAATATAAAATTAATAGACGAGAAAGACTGACTGTAATAAGCAGTCTGGTTTACAGTGCGTGCTAGTTTTCAGACTTCCTCTTTACCAGTTTCCAGGCAAACTAAATAAAATAAATGAAAAAAGGGAAACAATGTGATGACAGATCAGGATTTCCTCAGATCCAACCAGCTGCTGCAGTCTGCTGAGGTCCTTTTTTAAATTCAGCCATCACAAAGTGACTCATTCATTCAACAGCAATGAAGATAAAATAAGAAAACGCTAATGAAAGCACTTCACACTTGAAGTGACGGCTGACTCAGGGGATGTTGGCCTGTCCAGAAACATGTCTAAGTAATCAGCATCAAAGAAATGTTATTATTGTCCCAGGATGACTCTGCAGTCACTTATAGAAAGTGACAAGACACATCCCCCACATACAACTTAAGAATAAATCTGTCAGACTGGTGGGTTGTCACGTGGAATACTTCCTCTTGAAACCACCAGGATTGGTACAGTTTAAGGTAAAGTAAAGATTTGAGCACTTTTAAGGTACCTAATGTATATTGTTACTTTGTTTATTTTACCAGCTGTTCATATCAACTTTGATCGTACATTTTGATCAAGATCATTTAATTCTTGTAAAACACCATGTTAGCCCAAACACCACAATGCGAGGCACTAGCTGGTTGTGCTACGACAGATTAGTCTTTACTATTTCCGTGTTGGTTTAGTGTTGTAGTTTTGTTACACTGGGATCAGAATCAATACAAAATGTTCTCAAAAATACATTTAAAAAGGTGAGACTGAAGACTGAATATTCAAGACATTTCAAAAAGGTTTTAAAAATTCAGATTATTGGATTTTAGACTTGTTAGGATGTTTCAAGGACTAATGGGAACCCTGCACTAGGTCCAGTCAGATGAAGCCAGGACCGGTCAGATGTTCATATAAGGTCAGTTAATTTTGAATAAACGGACCCTGTTGACCAAGCAAGTTAACTCAAGTTTCCACAGAAATGTATTTTTGTATTTTGTGTAATTTTCCCACATCAAGTGTTTCACTCCCACATGCCTTAAGGAGGGCCTTCTCCGATTTCCCAATGTTCCTTGTGTGCTCTCACAGCTCAAGAAAGGACAGCATCCACTGTTGATATGATATAATATTAGGCTGATTAATTTGACTTGACTTGACTTTGCTGCAGGCAAACAAACTCGTAATGGACTGTGGTGAATGATAAACTACACCTGATGTATGCAGCATCATCTAAGATGACATAGAAAGATATTATGTAACGCTAACTAACCTTACAGCCTGCCTATGCATCATGGCCTCATGAACATGTCAGCTACTGGGCCTTTATGACTAACACATGTGTTATGAAATTTTAGACGCACACACCTGGCTCAGAGCTGCTGCAGGGGCTGGAGAAGGGCGGGGGTCTTTAAAGCAGGACACAGTTGGATTTCTTTTTCGCCTTCTTCTTTTCCACTGGCGTTTTCCTATTTATCTGTCTGACCAGGTCATAGAAGATCTGAGGAGAAGACACAACAAAGAGAAAACATAAAGTGTCAAGTGATTTGACAGCAGTAAAAGTATCTTCTTCACACTGAAGCCACGTCGCTAAAAGGTATTGATGTCACCGTACACACACAGCAGGTTTAACAAGGGTTGCAGCACTGAGCAACCAAGCTCATTACCACCTGCATCTTTTGATAAACCATACAGGTTTACAGGCAGGGTCACCGGTGGTTTGCTGCCATGTATACTCACATCGAGGACGTTGATCTTTGACTTAGCAGAGGACTCTAAAAAGGCACAGTGGTTCCACTGTCTGGCCAGGTTCTGGCCCTGCTCCTTCCCCACCACACGCTCATCCTCCAAGTCGCACTTGTTCCCCACCAGGATCATCGGCACCTGATGACAAGCAAAAAGTATGTATGTAAGTAAGAGTAAGTAAATTAAGACGCAAGTTTGAATGCCTTTGAGGCAAATTTGTGACTGAGTAATAAAAAACAAAAATCAACTTGAATTCTTACATGCAACCAAAACATGTTGTTTTTTTACCTCTTGTAAAATATTGAATGTATATAAAATTGCAGCAAAATTTATATTAAATCAAAAATTCACAATTGTCAGCACCTAAAGAAGAAAAACAAAAAATCTGAAACAATGAAAGGTGCTAATCAGACACAGATGTATCTAACATTTATTTTGAGTGGTAGGTCTAGAGATTCATAAGCAAGCCAATAAAAATACATAAAGAAAAAGTGGTAAGAAGGGGCAAATAAACTTGGTAAGAGACAAAAATGAGGAGAAAATGTGTGTGTGGGAGGGTGGGCTTAGAGCGGACTGTGGGATAGGAAATTAAATTCAAGTAATGATCACAATATTAGTGTGACAGAAAAGATAGTCCACCATTAGTGCCAAGAGGATACCCGAGATTCAGTACAATACCCAAATCATACTACTCAGGTACAACTGAGAAGCTGATGGAAACAGATGCGAATAAACTGACTGCTGTACTTCTGTAGACACAGCTGTTATTTGACTCTGCATACATGGTAAAACGCAGGCAATAAATTACAGATACATTTGTGCTTGCGTACAGGTTGCCGCCTACCCCTCGAAAGTACCACAACAAATCTAACCCTGTAGGCCCAACACAACTCATCAAACTGGGGAAACAGAAGTCTGTGAGGGAGTTATTAGGACTGGGAGATAGTGGGAGTAATTTGTCAACTGTCTACTCATGTTCATCCTCATAGAACAATAGTGGAGAGATGGTTATTAACAGCTTAGTAGTCTATTCATTTCAACTTTATCCCGGGAGTATAGGGACACAATCAAGAAAAATCAATCAATCCCTTCGGGAAGGCCAAAAAAAAAGTCATTAAGGTTACACAACAGTTACAAAAGAGATTAAAGAATCGATATAAACTAGCAGTGAATGCAGCTTCTCTTGGTTTTATTTCCTTTCCGACCAAAACTGAAAACAACCGGAGAACACAACCGCTGACATGAAGTGCAGATGCTTTTGGAATCTCCCAAATACCCAACACTTCTTCTTTTGTGCCCGAATTCAGATGTTTTAATGACCAAGGTCAAAAAAACAAAAACTCTCTGAGGAAGAGAGAATATTCTGGTCAAAACTTCAGCCTCTAGCTGTCACAGTGGGCAGAGCCGGAGTAGCCAGGGTGTCGGGATGCGTCTCATCCTGCCTGCTGTTTCCTGACCAGCTATCTAGGGAGCACGCTGGCCCGAAAGGAAGTCATGGCAGCCCCGCCCAGCCGGGATAACATCGCTTTCCTTCCTGAATGTTTTTTCAACATTTCAGCTGGATTTCCATGCTCTGCCTGCTGTCTGGAATTACTTGATAGTGTGAGACTGCTCGTTTGTGTGTGTTGTATTTAATTCCATTTAGCATGCAATGTAATTCCACATTTAAACTTGGCTTTCTTACACCACCACTGTGAAACTGTCTGAGCAGGGTTTGAGGAACACTTCAGTTAACAGGATACTGGTGTTTGTGGTACAGCTTAACAAGCATGATACATAATCAACTAGTGGAAAATTTTGCATGCAGCACAACAGGCGCCAATAATAAATCAGCTGGGGAGATCTATTTGTGGTGGGCCTGCAACAAATAAATCCATGCATGGGAAATCCTGCAGTCGCTCCCTTCTCCTGGTCCCAGAATTGGCCCCTAGTCGTATCTTGTGGATCTTGAAAAAGTGGATGTTTGTAAGCAGTATGCTAGTACCCTGACGTGTGCTAACTTGCTCAAAATCCCACCCAGAAGTCTACTCTTCAGACGTCGTTTTTGACAGCACATTCCTCCAGAAAATGTAACACTTTCGAAGGAAGAATGAATATTCAAGGGCCCCATTTTCTTTTCTATCTCGCTCTCTCTGGGCTGTGAGGCAGACGACAGGAAGCTGCGATGTTTAGATTAACCCCATGGAGGTTGCTGCTTGATGTTTGATATCCAAACAAGCCCCTCGCACTGGACTGCTGAACGACATTTCTCCCAAGGGGTCCTGGGAGAACCAGTGGTATGCCCTCCTTACACAAACTCTGAGCCGAGCTGGGATGAAGAGGATGGAGAGAGCGATGGCAGGATGGAGGTATGCAGGAGAGAAAAAATGTTCAGTGTCAGCAGCAAATGAGGCAGCGTTAGCCTACTGCAAGAATCCATGCAGGCCACAGAGAATCTGTTCAGATGCTGTTAACATGCTACAGACAGGTCCTGTCCTGCCCACAAGGCATGCTAGAGATTGGATTGTGGGGAGCACAGAACAGGGGAGTATAGAGTCGCTTATATGAATGGAGCCAGTCGTTCTTAATGCAGCAGTGAGTCACAAGCATGGACTCAGGCATTAGTACCATCAGAGTCACACAAGTAGGGACTGAGATGGCCCGGAAAAGTCATAAGACCTCTCTTACATAAGAAGTGTGGAAGGAAGTGAGGGAAGTGAGCTTTTAATACACTGCTGACTGCTCACTTACTCTATTCTTCATTCCCAACGACTTTTTGAAGTAGATGGAATTTTGGCCCCACTGTGTTTAACGTACAGTCATTTCAAGGCTTTTTTTTAATTGAGCTTGGCATTATTAAGCACGCCTGTACAGTTTACCAGCTTTGCAGTAAATGGTGCGCAGAAGAGCAGAGAATGAATGAGAACAGCTGTAGCTGCAACTAGACTGTCTGCTTAAGCTCCGCAACAGCTTGAAAACATGTTAAGCATTTCCTTTGGTCGTGCATTCCTGCAAGGGGCAAAGAAAGATAAACAGATGTCACGGCCATCATAGGTACAGGCTCAAATCGCCCGTGAACTGATTACTGACAGAGTGGCCGTAATAACCAGATAAGCACAAAAGTTAAGAGCGGGGTTTTATTCAGAGGGAGCATAGTTAGAGAAGAAAAGGGACATCTGAACTGTTTTCTTGCACGTTGAGAAGCCACTGATCCTGCAATCCATCTGTTAGCCTGAGGCTAACCTCAGCTCCCCAACCACGGAGCCTCTAATGAAGCACCACAGCCTCACGATCCAGTGTGTTTTTGATGAGCTGAGGCTTTCCTTGCACATCATCCCTGACAGTCCAATCACCCACACTGAGTGCCAGACCACAGTAAGACCACAGTAAGTCAGGCCATAGGGAAGGGGCGGGGGCACAGAGCAACAGGCGCTGAAAAGGCCAGTCAAAACAAAAAGCATAAGGTATAACTGGCACAGATTTAGAGGAAGGGGAGCAAGAGAATGATTAATAGATCATGCTATAGAACATGAATAAAACGTCCATGCCGGGCTGCAGAGGGGCTTTTCAGATGGTTGACAGGGAACACAGAGAGAGAGGGAGAGAGGGAGGAAAAAGAGTGAGAGAGAGGGTTATGGTAACATTCATTCCCTCCAGAGATCACCAAAAAAGGGCATCGAAGATCGTGCTGACGCACTATCTGCCCCACCAGAGAGGGGATGGAGGGCTTACTCACTCAACAGCCTCACAATTTACCAGAGATACAGAAAAATGGAAATGTGCTTCTAACAAACACCAGGAAAACAACGAGATGACACATCCTCGTTTCCAATCCAAGCTGAGGGGCAGACTTGGAGGGGAAAACCAAAGTGTTAATAAAAAAGCAAAACTGAGGGTTAGACATCCCCGCTCTTTATTTCACTCTTATTTAAGTGGGGCACTATGACTCTGTGCATGACGCTGCTATTAGCTAATGCTAAGCTACGTACAGTACACAAGTTTCACTCAATGCTTTCTCATTGTTTTCACTCTACAGACAGCACATGCAGTATGTCGAGGTAATACACATTTGTAATTATTGGCATAAAATACAGCGATTACAGTGTTGAGCGGTATCCATGGCAACGGAACACTCTGGTTCTGAACAATGTAGGCGGCTGAGAACACGAAAGTGGGGCGCTAATAACTTTGTACTATTTCCCACTATCTTTGTTTCTGCAACCCACTCAACCATGAAATAAAACAAAAATAGGTTCTGTGAAAATGTGGCAGCGTTGATGTAAACATGCTCGTATGCTTTTAAGTGTGCATATTGTATACTTACATCCTCTGTGTCCTTTACTCGTAGAATCTGTTCTCTCAGGTCCTGGAGGTCGTTGAAAGTGGACTGTGCTGTGATGGAGTATACCAGGGCGAAGCCTTGGCCGTTCTTCATGTACAAGTCCCTCATTGCTGTGAACTGCTCCTGCACAGCGGGAACACAAGAGGAGGGACAGGCCATGAGCTCTGTCATATTGTCTCAAATTTTATCCAATGTTAAACATTTAATGTGCACTGAATATAACAGGTAATCACATTATTGTGACTAATGCCATGGAACTGCAGGATCTCCCTAAAGTTTTTCTACAGCACATGTGCACCATTATGCAGTTTGGGAAGACAATCAGCACCCTTTGATTTTTCCACTAAAAACAGGTATGTCGATGGATGTGGCTTGTGGACCATCAACATACAGTATATTACAATTAACTTCCCACATTCGTCGTGCACACTTGTGCTAGTCAAAAGAAAGTGGGCTATTCCTTCATGAACAGGACTTCGAGTCCAAGCAATGCTGGCAGCTCCGTGTGACACTTGGCTTTGAGCATGCCAACGTCCTCTCAAAGATTATGGTGACATTTGCTGTTATTAAGTCATAAACTTAAGAAAGGTTTTGTACAAAGTTTGAACTTGTGATGATGCTAGATGAACTTATAAGGGATCAATTAATAATTTGATCTGATCCTTTAAAAAAGGGGCAACACCACCAATTCTACTCATTAAAGTGTGGTTACTGGTCTTTGGGAGTACTATTGCATATGTGTGAACAGTACCATGAAGCCCTTTGTGGCAGCAGTGACCAAGTGGCTGAGTTGTATTGTGGGTAATGTAGGCACCAGGTTTTGGAAAGCACTATAAAACTGTTTTTTTAACACCTGGTGCCTACATTACCCACAGTGCAATTTAGCCACTAAGTGACATCACTGGAGGCAATTTATTAGATTACATGCAGCTTTCTGTGGAAACACAAAAGGCATTTTACTACTTTTCATATATATGCAGTAGTACTCCCCAAGGCCTGCACACACTTGTAAAATTTAACAGGAACTGAATTGTCTGCACAAAATAGCATAGAAATCCGTCAAATAGAACTTCAGATGTTTCACTCAAAACCACAAATGTCAAGCTCATGGAGCCCAGGAAAAAAAGTCAGGGGATCGATAAAGTCAGCAGGATTCATTCTTAGGGGACCAGAAATGTCTTGACAAATATGATTCTGAATCCATCCAACAGTCGCTGAGATAATTTTAGTCTGGACAAAGTGGTGGACCGACCGCCTGACAATCCAAATGTCAGTGTTCAATACAGCGACTCAGGAGTCCTTACTCACAGCAATAAAGAGTATTGAGTGGTTCGAGTTCACTTACTGTGCCTGCTGTGTCGAGAATTTCAAGCATACATTGCTGACCGTCTACCTCCACTTGCTGCAAGAGAGAAAAATGGCAACAGAATATGATGATGTGCAGGTTGATTTCAGTTCAACGGACAGATTGTGCATATCTGAAATACTGCATAAAGCAAAACCCAAGAGAGACAACTGATACAGAGGATACAGAGACAAAACAGAAGCAAGAAATATTAAAACACATAAAGACAAAGAGGGGAGAAGAAAAAGAAAGAAAACAGAAGAGAGAGAGAAAGAGAAAAACTAAAAGCACCATGACGTGAACCTGCAGAGCAGCTGCTAACAATCAACTCATTCCAGTTCGGCACTCTGCCTCCCCCCCCTCAAGGGACACTCACCTTTCTGTACGAGTCTTCTATTGTAGGGTCATATTTTTCCACGAAGATTCCCTGTACAAACTGAACTGTCTGTAAGAGAAGACACAGAGCAGGCCAACGTCAGATCAATGTCACCTTCTGGCCACAAGAACAAAACATCCGGAGTGGCAAATATGGCTGAAATGCAACAAATATGTCTCCACAACAACTGAGGAGGACATTGCTGAAGAGGATGTTCATAATGTTGCTCAGGATGCAGACAAACTACAACTAAATCTTCCAATTAATTGTATAGACACACATGACATACTGTACATGTGCTAAAGAGCCTGAGTGCTTCATTAAGCACTGTGCTTAATGGTAGGTTTACATTTAGGGTACACAGAGTTCGCCTTAGGAACTTAAGGTCTAAACATGTCAGCCTGCCACTTTGAAGGATTAACCTGACTCCGACACCTGGTCGAAGTTAGCTAAGCAGGGCATGCAACATTTCACAGACATTCATGGCGTCCTGACAGCCTTGTAATGAAAATTAAGTTCATAAAACTGTGTCAGGATTTGTGTCTGTCCTTCGTCAAGCCACCAAAAACTAGCATGTTTTTCTTCGGGTTTATTAGAGTACTGTAAACTAGGGCTTGATGTATATGTTTTTTATCAGGACTGACACAGGACATGACATATCAGCCAATACTTACTGATAACAGGCTATTTCCACATCTAGAACTGATGGCAAACCTAGGATTAGCCGTACACCTTAAACTAAACCCTGCTCCAAACGGATGGGAACTAGAACACAACTGATATATATCCACTTTGCCGATATTATTGTTCAATATGGGCGGATATGAAAATGCGTTGGGTTGATTTTCTACAATTGACAGAGCATAGTGCAGATGCTTAGGATCCTTTTTAATCATTAAATTCCCAGCCCGGCCAATATATCGTTATCGGAATGTTTTTTATCTCCTTTATCGGTATCGGCTCCAAAAATCTGGTATAGTTCGGGCTCTAATGGGAACTGCAGACACAGAAACATGCAGCTAGTTTTTTCAAAGACCTATGCTGTATAACACTGCACTAGAAGACATCTGAACCCTGACAAAATACAAGCATGTTTCCTATAAATGGATATAAATTCCTATAAGCACAAATAGTTTCAGTAAAAAAATGAGGAAAAGGACAGTTTCATATGTGCTTTTGCAGCTCCCTGTGACACGAATATGACAATGGTTTACACAGAAATTACAGTCCTTGAGAGTCTTCAGGAAACACACTGCAGGGGGGTTAGAGGTGTGTGGGGGGCAGGAAGGGTTTCAAGGAGAGAGAATACTCACCAGAGCGGACTTGCCCACACCTCCAGAGCCTAACACCACTAGCTTGTATTCACGCATGGCGGGTTTGCTTCACCGGACAGCCCAACAATCTGCACTGGACAAAAGGGGAAAAGCAAAATAGGACAGACAAAATGAGATAGCTGCAAAATTTGAGAAAAAGAAAAACAAAAAACAAAACAAGATCTAGCTTTCCTCTCAAGCTAAACAAAGGAATTTTCCCCAGTCTGGTCTCTGAGTTTTTCCACTCCAAAAAGGAAGGATTCTAGTCATTCCTGGAGGTTATGGACAAGAAGCAGCACAACAATGGAGGGAACACCCATAAGTGGAGCAGCTTCAGGGTGGAGGAGGTGAAGAGTATGTGACCCCGCTCTAACACAAACCAGCTGTGGTGTGTATGAGTGCAGGGGGAACTGAAGGGGAGATGATACATGGATCTGGCAGATATTCCTAATAATGACACAATCATCTGGCTTTCACACACCAAAACACACCCTGCTGTCAGATTCTTCAGTCACTCACTCACTCTTTGGGTTTGTACAACAGCAATATAGCGTCCGTCGTTTTTGACTAATGACAGAAAACAGCTGAGGGAAGTGGAAACTGCGACCAGGAGGAAATTGTGAAATCACTGGAATATCCCTTTAAGGGAGGCAGAGGCTTCGAATCATTGGCACACACCGTGGCGTAAAGTCAGTTGGGTTAGCCAACTGGGTCACTACAAGTTGGGTTACAGAGAAGGAAAGGCTGTTACACGGAGGTTTAGCTGTGTCGCTGGGGCGATGTGGGGGATTTCTGATTCATCATCTACTTGGAGGCTTCTTATCAGATTATATCTATGTAAAAGTCTATGTACGGCAGTTGGCAAAAGACTGATTTAAAGTTCAAACAAAATGTCTTCAAGCTTCTCCAAAGCATCAACTTTTAAAGAGCAAAGACTAACTACTAGTACTATGAAATTTCAGGATTTATTTAGTAATCTGAGACTTTTCTCAACCCATATTTATTTTCTTAACCCATTTTTAAGGATAAAATGCCAAAATTCTCTTGTTTCTGGTTTCTCAAAAGTGAATATTATCTGGTTTATTTTGTCTTCTAAGACCATAAACATAATATATTTGGGTTTTGAAGTGTATGTATGAATAATCTTCAAATTACTTCTTTTGTCACACCATTATAAATGACAGAAAAGTTGCAAATCCTTACATTTAAGAAGCTGAAACCAGCTTGAAGACTGAGTGACACAATTAATCAATTGTCAAAATAGTTGCCCATTAATTTCCTTTCCATCAACGAAGTAACTAAACATTGCAGCTTTATTATAGACCAAATTCATCACCAAATCAAACAAATAATTATTAGATTAATCCATAATCATTTGTTGCAGATCTACTTCAGTTCATATGAAAAGTTCCTAATCACCAAATTTGATAATTCGAACCAACATAAGCAGATCGAAATCATAACAGAATGCAAAAGTGAATCAGACTGTAGACTCGGGTAAGGTAACACAGTTGTTGGCAATCATCATCCATTTGACCAGCTGTACCACATTTATCCAGTTTCTGACAAAAGATGGAGCTGTGGCCAAACCTTCTGAGGGAAAACAGAGACAGCATAACACCAGGTTTCCCTGCACATCAGAGGTCTGGAGACCAGGGGATTCAACTGTACAATCACAGGCTGAAAGGTGCAGCATGATGGCATCAAACCTGTGCTGAAGAAGTGGCTTATGTTAAAATCAGGTCTCAAGGAAGACAGTATAACCTCGATTGATAATCAACCCTTTTTTTGAAAGCATCAAAAAGCTAATCGCCGGCCACTCTGGGAAGCAGATGATCCCCTCCTACACTGTTCTTTTTACAGCACACTCCATCTAAATACTCAGTGGGGTGGACAAAGGACCTCCAACTTCAATCGCAAGCAGTGACCATGTGGGATATGAAGCCCGGACTGTGAATAATTCATACCCACTAATCCTCTACACATAAAGAGAAGGTCTCCGATTCAAGGAGGAGCCACTGGGATGAAAAAAAAGGGTGCTATGCAAAGAGTCTCTGCTGCTCTGTCATGTAAACACTCAAGTTTAAGTCAAGTGCATGCACAGTGTCAGATATACGATGTCATACAGACAATGTCACACTTAAGGCTCGGCCTCACTTGACAGCTATCCACGCGTCATGGTTCTTGTATGGAGACTGTGGACTGACCCCTGCTAAGACAGAAGATGTCAGGAGGCTCCGTGACAGAACCAGTAAGATTATTACGGTATGTGACTGCTTCAGAGGTCATCATGGCGGACGTTTGCACCTACAAAAAGTGTATCGCCAAATTCCATCTGTTCCCTCGCTTAAAAATCCCTGAAGAATGAGATACATCAAATCTATCCATTAGGAGCTTGGTTTACAATCAATGTGTGAGAATATCTAGGGCTTTTTCTTTTTCTCTAACATATATCTGTGATTTTAAAAAGTTCTACATCAATTTAAACTGATTAGCCTGCATTTTAAAAAGGTAATTAGTTATCCATGTCATAACTTGACTGGAAATAGAGTCATGTGGTAGAGGGCATACCTCCACCAAGGCCCAACAGTCACCTTTTGTGCTCACTCATAGAAACAAGATCAAGGCGTCATTTCCTGAGAATTTACCCAAAATGTCGCAAAATGCCCAATGTAAAACAATGTTATAAAAAAAAATCCTGGATCCATCCCTTTATCTGGATCCAGACAAAAGTTCATGGGGTCTATTGTGGGCCGTGTCCTCCATCCAGCTTTAGCAGAAGTCTGTAGTTTTTGTTTAATCTTGCTGACTAACTAACAAACAAACAAGCTTAACCTCTTTGGCGGAGGTATGAACAAAGAGAAAATGGAACTAAAACATGTGCAAAATTTGCCTGGGAAGACACGGTTTAAAGTGTGAACAGGCACGGTTGTTACCTGCATTTGTTTGACTTTTAATTTCTGAATATCTAAAACAAATGTTGACAAGTTTACATGCTTTGTGTTTACACAGCCTTTATTAATATGGTTTTATGTTTATTGCCTATGTTGACACCGAGAATGTGAGTTCAGTTCAATATTACTGATATTTTCACACGTCTGGAAACTAACTTCCCAACTAAAAAGAGAACTAAACAAGACTTTTTTTAATTTATGTAATTTTGGTTGCTTAACTCAGCAAAAAAAGGAATATAGAAAACAGTCGCCCAAGTACCAGGCACATTCATAACATGAACTGATGGGCTCTTGTCTCATGAGTCCCATGAATATGCGGGCAATGAACCTCAAATTAAACTGAAATGAACAAGTTTTCCGGCACAGTTTGAGCTTCCGGCACCACATGAACAGCACCCTGCTCAGTTGCCTTCATTTCAACACCATCGGCGTAAATATACTTCTATCTCCCATTTTCCTTACATGTTGTAGATGTAAGTGAGCAACACCAGTCTCCTTGAGCTACTTAAGAGGGTAGATTTAGCTTTTTTTTTTCCTGGTGACTTCTACTTAACTATATCATTGCCTGTACTGTGAGTGAAAATGAGAGCTGTAGCAATATTACATTTTCAAGGTATATGACATGTGTGATTATCATACTATGAATCGTTATCTAGGGTATTAAATTCTACCATTTAAGTCATCATAACAAAATAATTTTTCATAAACCATGAAAAATCATGAAACCATGTTTTTTAGATGATTATCGTACTGTGAAAATGTCATACTGTTGCAACCCTCTTCATAAAACTGTATGAAGAAAGCTACTGTCCTGGTGAGCTGACATCTAAGCTTTCCCCTTCAGATAAATACAATCAAGGTTGGAATACATCACTAAGCATTAAATCACTTTAAAGGGCAAGCTTTTAAGTATTTCTGAGCTGGAGTAGGAGAAAAGGACAAACATTTCTCAGCTCCAGTGTATTAGTTAAGGTTCTCGAGAACACCAAAGTGGTTTGCTATGACACAAATACCTCCCTCCATAATTCAGATGACCTCAGAGATCAAGGCTCAAAGCAATTCTGCTTAATGTTAAATCACATCGGCCTCTCTGAAATACCGTCTTTTTGAGCTTTTCGCTAACATGTGCAGCATTTTCTAAAGAGATTAAATAAAATGAGGTACACGACTGAAAAGGATGCTCCTGCTCCTGACATCTTATCTACGAAAGTTTCATACCAAGAAAACTACACACAACACTGCACTCTCTCAACCGCCTGCCTACACACTCAACACAAACACACACACATACATACACAAGGCCATTTAAGGCCATCTCCCTTTAAAACCAAACCTCTGCCTGTTTCCACTGCCCTCAACTACACACTGTCATTCCCAACAAAACAAACACACGGCTGCTGCTGTTACTCTGCTCTCGTAGTAACCCCAGCAAATAAGGAGTGAGGGAAAGCCACACGCCACAGCAAACATGCTCCACCATGACATCACTGCATCACTCACCCCTCTACGGCCAAAGGTATGTATCCATCTAAGGCTGGAAATTGGACGAGCAAGCTGCTAGCAAGAATATGCAGCGAACGTGTCTGGATAAACTATGTCTCAAACTCGAGGAAATAAAAAGAGCAGGAGGCTTCACAGCTAAACTACAACATTCAGGATCCACGATTTCCTGGTCTTGTGAGGCTAATCTGACAGCAATGAAGCTGTCACAGCAGCTGACTCAGCAGGATGCGATGATTGGCAGCTGCCCTCTGTATCTTCCACCAAGTGCGCATGGTGAAGAAAATGCACACATCCTGTGGTTAATCCGGTAGCGCGATACAGGCCCTTGTCCCATCTTCTTATTTGCTTGCTTGCTTGCTTGCTTGCTTGTTGACGCCGATAAGAAAAATACCCACTTTGTAGAAAAACAGCGGGTGAGGTAATGTTGTTCTGGTCGCGTTTTTTTTTTTTTTTTTTCTAATGGTGATAAGCTCCTGGTTAATCATTACCTTCACCAAAACCACAGTTCACATCACTTGTTCACCCTTGGATCAGCATTTGAAACCTGCTAAACATTAAGGAACAACCCAGAAACTACTGACAGCAGAAAATCTGTCAAGGAAACCGCTTAAGTAAAGAAGACAGAGTGGTGGTTACACTCAGTTTTACAGCCATCTCACTTCCTACTGATATCCTACTAATGTCTTCAACATTTCCTGAAAAGAGTTTCTTATATGGTACTATTTAAAGGCTTTTTACTGGTTATTCAAGTTAGTTGTGGTGAGTTTTAACACCTGTTGAAATCCAGAGATTGAGAGGAATTTCCTTCATCATCATCATCATCATGATCATTTAATTTCACCGTATTTATAACTCTCAACTGTATTCTTTACATGTGTTTAATGGCATGATTGCCTGTCCTCAAAATGCAAATTTTTGCATGTTCAGCTGACATGCTGTGCCCCAGCTAAAAGACAAGCTGGCTTAGCAGGTAATTTGAATGAAGTAACCATGGCTCTAATTTAACCTATAATTAGTGCCAAATTACATTGTTCTTGGATGAGGAATTTATGAGCCTGTAAAATAAACCATTACCACCTGAGCTTAGAAAAAAAATGCTTCAACAGCGGCAACTACTATGATTTTTTTGAATGTTTTAAAGAGCTGATCTTCACTTGTAATAAACAAAACTCGATTAACTTAATGCAATAGATCTTATCTGTAATGAGGATGATTCTGATGTCAAACCCTTTAAGGATAAGTCCACTTATAAATGAAGTTCAGCCATCATCTACTCACCCCCATGCCGATGTAAAGTTTTTTTTAGTCCACAAATATATTTTTGGAGCTTCACAGCAAGTGATGGGGACTTACTAATGGCATATGGCTCTATGTACCTTCTCAGGGTAATCGAAGTCTCTGACGTCCCAAATAAATTTGACAGTACATTACACCCCGTTAAAAGCCAAAATCTTCACTGCAGCTGTGAAGCTAAAAAGCATTAGCGCTCAGCCCACCTGAAGTGGGTGCATGAGCTCGATGGCGTGTCGAGGTGTAAAATTACGTCTTTTAAAATCAATATGACATCTCAGGGCTTCCGGAGTCTTGGACTACGCTGGACGAGCTGTATGGATTTTATGTTTGTTTAATTTTTTTGTTAGACTTTTTAGAATGCTGTAACGCTGTTTAACTGCGACGCTCCTGAAATGCTTTGTGGACTATTGATGACTGAATTTTCTTTTTTTTGGGTGAACTTATCCTTAAAGAGAAAAATGATTCAAGTACAGTGACATTCTCGCTTTTAGCGTCAAACCTCCAACAGCAATCTTCAAAATTACACCGAAAGAGAGAGAGAAAAAAAACCCACAATTTAAAGTAAGTGTTCTTGGATCTCTTTTTCAGGTTCACTGTAACCCTGAATGCCCCGTTGAGTCAGAGCAAAACTGCAGCCCGGCACACAAAAACTCTGCTGTGACTTAATTATGACAAAGATCTGTAACTGACAAACGCCATCAGCAGAATGCATCTGTGTCACTGGGGCCTTGACCTGTAACCACATCCTCTTTCCAAAGCACAAGAAGGCTTCATGCTGATAGGATGGAAAAGGAGTAGCTACCTACTAAAATAGTCTCTTCCAGTCTCTGTTCCTGTTCAAGACCCCAGACAGCACGCTTGCTGAAAGAAGAAGAAAGGAGGGGGAGGAGGGCGTGGGTTTTATAGCCTGTATCTCATCATCAAACCCGGGCTGTAAGGGGATTCGGGGCACAGGATGGGGCAGATAAATGAAATGGTGAAAAATGCGCCTATGACACAGTTAGCCTCCTTGCAAGAAATGCCTTCTTAACTTGGAAAGTGCACTGATTCATTATTAATAAAGTTGACCTGCTGTGTGTGTTTATAGTTTGAGGATGGAGCACACACCTTTCCTGTTTCACACCACTCTCCCTGCAGCATAAAATAACCTGCAACAGGCTGGCATAAAGCTTGTGGACCCAGACAAGAGAAAGTCATTTGAGCTCTTGGGTTATCTCACTGGGAATCTACCTAATTTGCTTACGGCAGTAGCATATGCTTATCACTCCAGGTCATGCTAAGTCCCTGCAATCTGTGGCTGTGACAACCACAGAGCAGTAACTAACACTCCGTCCATACATGATTAACTTATCACAACGCTTAGCTTCCATAGCAGTGATCAAATTCTGTTCAAATCACAAAACCCGCTTACGTATAAATCCGTAAAAAACACTATAATCTTTAATCCGAGCAAACGAGACCAGCATCTGTGCCCTAAACAATCCAGTTTCATACCAGCAACTACGCTAAGTCCCGTTATCAAGCTCGTTAGCAAAATGCCGCTAACTAGCTAGCTTTAACTGGCTGCGTCGGGCCGCCGACACTTCACACAGCCGCTAGCTCGTTAGCATGCGAGCTAGCTAGCCGACACATTCCTGTCCTCGGCGTACAATCAAAACACAGCTAGGTTATCGGAAACACGCCTCAATCAAGCGCATTTCACAGCTCAAACGTCGAGCGGACCTGGCAGCTTTTAAATCGACCCGCATCGCGGTGTATTTGCTCGGGAAAGACACAGCAGCGACGCTAACGTTACCTGCCCTTCCGCCTGGCCTTGACTAAAATGGGAGTGCACACTCCGTTTTTGTACTTGCGGTACAATTCTTCTCCCTTTCTCCGACATATGCAACGCGCGTCGTGCACTCCGCGGTGTCTGCGGGTTCTCCCGCAAGTGTCCACGCGACGGGCTCGCACGCAAATGCGTTATTTGACCGCGTTTAGCATGTAGTAAAGTTTGGCATTCGCACTCACCGTTTCTCGCTCGCTGTCTTTCGCCGCTCCGCAAGTGTCAGTTTGCCTCCGGCCTGTGTGCGCAGCAGACGTCACTCCCGACTATTTCTCATTTTTCTTAAAAGGGCATGACACACTGGCCGCTCGTCCCGCATCATTTGCATGATAACGGGATGCACAGTAATCATGGGCGTCGGGGAGAAAAAACACACACACAGCCTCGTTTTAAACATTAATATCAGCGTGTTTTTTTTTTTTTCTAAATTAGCTACCACATTTCTTCCAGGACTTTATTTTTTATAAAGCAGTTACAACATTCTTGGAGGATGAGCTTCTCTTCTGGTTGTGAAATCTTGCCACTGAGTGTTTTTAAATGCACACATGTTAGGGGAAGAGAAGTGTTTTTTATTGTGTGTGTTTGAGGTGATATCACTAATCATCATAGTATTATTGCCCAAGATGTCTAAGATTAGTTAGATTACTCAATGAGTCAGAGCTTGTTTTAAACCTGTTTGTGTAACAGCAGAAGGCTCGAGCTACTTAAGCTATAGTCAGTACCAGCTTTAAAGTTGCATTTTGTAGTTTTGGGCAGAACATTTTAATCAGAAGAAAATGATCTTCAATGACTAACTAAATAAACAATCTCTCTTTTCATGACTGAATAAACTGAATTAACAAACTGACCTTAAAGTACAACGCATTTTCATACTGTTTTACTTTGTTTATATGTGGCGGACCCCACCACCTTTCTAGCTTGCGGGGTTCTGGGGACCTTATTTTTTATCTGAGAATAGCTTGTTTACTCAGGTGCAGAAAAATATTTCTGAGTTTGTATTATTACCTCATTAATATTGTAACTATTAAAATTCTGATTTTGAAAAACTACATAATGCTCCTTTAAGTGACAGACAATCTGAATATTTTCATTGAAAACCTGTGGAATTTGTTTTTTGGGCCTACTTAGATGAATCAAATACCGGTAGTTAAAGGGGCACTATGTCATTTTGGAGAAGAAATTAAAACTCAGGATTTTGACATTTACAATCAAATTCTTCAATTCAAACTCAAGAATATTTATCTTTTTCCATAACTGAATAAACAAGCTGTTCTTAAAATAAGAAAATAAGGTCCCCAGAACACTGTTTGAAACCAGAAAGGTTGCAGCGTCTGCCAAATATTAACAAAGTAAAACGGTATGACATTTTTTTTATTTCTGTTTGGTATGGATAATTGCTGGTGCAGTTAAATCCTTTAGTTAAAGTCCACAAAAAGTTTCAACTCAATTGATACAAGTCCAAGTCAAGTCTTCATAAGAAACTTTCAAATAGATTTCAAGTCATTTACATTTGCATTTAGGGCATTTAGCAGACGCTTCATCTCATATAGTAAAGTCTTTTAACACTAACCATTTAAAATGACATTTTCCTTTCAAAGCTATTAAGTATTTATTACATACCTGGGTCAATAAATCAACTAGTCTATCAACAGTAATTTGTTAAAATGCCTCAGATTGATGTCTTTGTTTTTGAAATGAGCATATTTGCTGGTCTACAACTGTTTATTGAGTGTTTTGGGGGTTATCGAGTATTGGTTGAAGAAGAAAGGGACTTTAAATGTCAAGACAGTCATTTGATGTGCATTTTTTAATATTTTCTGATATTTATAGGTTGAACAACTACAACTACTAAAGTGAGAAAATAAACATCTGATTATTGGATAAAATATCTTGCTGGTTAGTTCCAGTCATAAGCCTAATAATCAAAAATCTGTCTTACTGTTTTGATTTAGTGAATGTTTTCAAGGAAAAACATTTTTCGATTGTTTTCACTTACGCTCAACTTAAGTCTCAACTGTGCAGCTCTGCCATGAAACAGTCCCTGAACTCACATATCAATCTGGTGACGCCAGAGTTGCATCAAGGTCCCTTCCCTATCACCTTGTTCATCCAGTGTCCTTCACCTGTGACTACACAGAGCTGGCTTCAAACTGATAACAGGTGTATGACACAAACATACAAGAATGTGGACGTTAAGTGCTCCCTTATGTGGCTTTTGTAAACACATACTATTAACTGTCAGTGACACAGTTTTGGCCAGGCATGAAAGTGCAACACCAGTGTGGATAAGCTGGCGAGGACTACCCTCTAGTGGGGAATGAGTACTCCTGCCCAGGCAGCATGGGGTTGTGGGCAGTGGTAGCACAAGTACGGTTTAACCAATCATAAATTTTTCCCAAACTCTGACTAGAACTATTAATAAATCTAAAGACACACACACGAGAACTTAATTCTTTATTGTACCATAGTACAATCTGTCATACAGATTTTATACAGTATGGATCAATCCCTTGCTTGAGTTTATCCATTCATTTGTACTGCCTTTGCCAACCTTGGTCATTAGCCGTTGTTTCCACCCCCTTGTGTTGAATGTAAAAGCACTGTCACATACAATAGAACAACTTAATACAACCTAAAATAAATAAATCACTTTAAAACAAACTAATATCCCAGGAATAGCATGGTATCTGACAGTTGTCTGCCTTCATAAATCAAGTAATGAAGGCCAGCCAGATGTCAGTGGCCAGCCCAAGCAGATGACATATTTAAGGCAAATAAAGACTAATTGAATACAAGTGGAAAGCTTTTACTGTATATATACACATCATCTTTATATATAAATCATGATGTTCCATGTGTGACGTGTTTTGCTAAATTCAACATTTTCCAGAGCTCATCAGTCTTGATCTCCCACCTGTCGGTCTACATGCAGCAAATACTATATATGAACAAAACAGAAAAATACAGATCACCCCTACAAACTCTGGAACATCGAACAACAGATCTGTATTTAAGTAATGTGAGGTGAAGCAGATGCACATGACAAGGCTGAGAATGGCAAAAAGGCAGATCTGTACATGGCTCCTGAAAGAAGGAAAATGAAGATGTGTTTTTGTCCTTCAGTTCTCCGACACAGTCTGTTAAAAGTTGGGTGCTGTTGCTATGATTTGACGCGTGGTACATGGCATCTCCATTTTCTTCTTCGTAACTTCAGCAAGGAATTCAAAAAGGCCTAGTGGACAAGACGTGGGGAGTCCTCTCACTGATATTGTCTGTAATCTCCAAAGGAAGCGGAGGGCATGGCAGTGGGGGCGGGTTCCTCTGCAAACTGGGGCCCTGGAGAGAAAAAAAAAATGGTGAACTTCAGAATGGTGATGACAGCTGCTGTGTAATGGATACAGATTTCTAACATATACAAAATAATATTATACAGTCTATGGAGTACCCTTTATGTATCTATTACTGATACAAGCTTCCAATATCAGAAGTATTACTTACCAGTTGGGAACTGCGAGGAGGCAAACCTCGTAAGAAGGATTCCAGCACCCTCTATCAATGCCAGCAGGATACCTCCCATGGCTGCAGAGCCTACCATGGCTACTGGTCCGTCTACAGAGGAACCGGGATTGTTATTATGTATTACATGAACACAGTACATGTACAAGTTTCCACAACTCACATAAGTTGATATGTACTGTGTGTTTAAAAAGGACATCCATGGTTAAATTCTGCAGTTATTCTAGAAATGTCCACAACAAAAATAGATTTTCAGGAGGAATCTAGTGCGCAATAAACAACAACATCAACCATCTTTAAGCTTTCACTTCTCGTACTAGAAAGTTTTGACAAGTCACAGTGACGGGCACAGAGCCTCTCTTATACTCATATCCAAACTCATACCTACACCTTGAATTGTCTTACTAATGCCTTCGAGCGACTATATATTTTTGATAATGCAGTGGGTTTAATTTGAAACTCTGTTCAGTGTACAACAGCAACAGCACTGTTTGCCTTTTGTATCAGGCATGTTAGTGCGAGCTGTTGACTGTTAACAGCCAGCTTCTTCTAAGTTAACTCACTTCTTGCAGCGAGGATTGCTCCAGTCATGGCCCCACTTGTGATTGAGTTCCAGGGATCTTCCTTCCCTCGTACTTTTACTAAACCACAGTCAATCATGGAGAAGAGGCCTCCCCATACTGCAAAGCTTCCTGTTACCCAAAAAAGATTCAACAAGTTAGGACACTGTGTTGGCCTACTTTGCCATTATTTTGAGTCAACTTTAACCCAAAATGATTTTTAAGTATCAGGTACACAACAATTGTAGGCTCAAAAAGTGACTGTATTTGTTGTCTTGTCGTAAATGAAGAATAGTGAGCTTGGGTTCATGTCTATTATACCAGTTACAAAAGAGTTCCAATGGTTTTCACTAAGGATATCCTGATCCAGATCTGAGTCATTTAACATTGGGTCCAATTTGGTTTTATTTTCCTCAGTGATTATTAAATCTGTATCAAACACATTAAAACACTATCGGAATAATAATCATTTTTTCACACTCTCTCTTGGATATGCAGTAAAATGCATGCACTGAAGAGCCCGCTGTGGTAACAGAGGGCATCGCTGCAACACTAGCAGGCTGACTTCCATACAGCTCATGTCTGAGCTTTAAGAAGGACAACAAGGCAGTATATATTTAGCCATATTTTCATGAAATGACATGGGGATACAGAGGGAAGACTAGATGTGTAGTAGTGGTTTTAGGCAGTTCAGTGGATGTTCTTTTTCCAGCCATGATCAATTTATCAAACTGGAAATTATAAGTAACAGAAATGACATGATACCAAGCTTCCACTTCTTGGCAGATATCCAAATTCAGCAGTTAATCGTACCTCCAAGCTGTGGGGCTCTGGTCTTGATGGCAGTCATGCTACCTCTCATTCTGTGGCTCATCCCCTACAAGAGGAAGCAACAGCAAACACCGATCAATGCAAATTCCTTGTCAAGACAGGATATGATGAAATCAAAATGGCAGATAATATCAATTTAAAACATGGTGGAAGAAACAGGTTTCCTTGTAGTGTTACTTAAATTACTGAGAAGATACCACACTGACAGAGAAAAGCATTTCTTTCCTTTACTTGGTACTTAACCTAATAGCTGATGTTTAACTATATTGTCCAGTGCTGTGGTGGAAGGCCAAAAAGTGGAAACACTTTAGCTGACAAAAGATATCAATAAATGTCATTGATTATTTAAAACAATGACAATTCTGCAGTCAACTGTGCCACTACCATTGGACAAGGACAAAACACAGTGTAGTGCATGCTCTAAAACATGAGTTAAACCAGACCCATGTCGTATGTGTTATGTTTTGTATGAGGAAGTTATAATAGTTATATCTAACTGAGGCAATACAGCAAAGAACAGTGTTAAGCGAAGTGACTCAACTTACTGAGGGTGCGTTTCTGAAGCCTTTTACTGCCTGGAATATTCCTCCTCCAATAGCTCCCATGGTGAAGGCTCCCCCGCAGTCATCCACAATCCTCCAGGGACTACAATCAAATGACAGCCATTAGCGAAGGTCATGATCGTATATATTAAAACAGCATTAAGTTGTATTTATAGGTATAATGATCTCTGGTAGCAGGTTCAGTCTTAATATGCCCCATGAGTATGGACTGGAAGTCAAGACTGACTGTAGCAGAACAAGCACCGTCTTATCATGTTGATGTGGACATAAAATAAAGCTGATCTTAACATGGACAGATTTATGTAAAATTAATACCAACATATGTGACCTCACTGTTAACTTTAAGGACATCTCCACTTAAGTAGAACCAAAACACAGTAAACACACTGTCACCAATTAAAAACAAAATATCCTGAGAACAGTTTCCATTTATTTAAAAAACTGCTTTTTGCAGCAAAACACCTGGCTGAATAGAACTATTGCACACATTCATTTATAGGAAATTTGTAAATCCTTATATTGCTGTGAACCACCTGGTTTTATTGACAGCTAAACCTGATCCAGGACAGTCCTACTGGATGATACCAGACCATGGCCATAAGCATGTCATTAGTAAACAATGGTTAATTTATCTATCATAACTATCTAGACTGTCAATTTCAGTTTCTAGGGTTTCTGATAAAACTGGACAAATCTCGAGTAGCCCTTCTCTCGGCGTTGAGCAATCCTCAGGGGGCCCCCAACAGATACAGTTAGCAAACAGGTGGCTGTCTTAGCTAGCTTACCAATATGCTAACGCAAACAAGCATAACTGGGCAAATTAACTCCAAACGGCTAAAATTATCACAACAGCGCTTGACATTCATTTTAGATCACATAACAGCTTGTATGGACTCAGTGACTCGAGTCGATAAACAAAATGTAATGACATGTGGGTAAGTAAACCGACAAGGTCACTAGCAACGTGATTTAGCTACGACGGTGTAATGCTAGCACACACTGCCAATACAGTTCTATGTAAAGTTAGCATTTGTGCTAACGCTAGGTAGCTAACCAGATTTCACATGTTTCGGGTTATGCCACACGTCGTACCATAAAAGTAATTATACACACTTAAGGTGGTAGTTGCGCAAAATTGAGTCATGAAGATGACTTGGCAAAACACAGACGAAAAATACATTTTATTTGGTTATAAGACTCACCATGGTTCTCTGGCATACTCCTCCATTTTGTTCTTTCGCTGTTCCCTCTGACGTAACGCTTATCGGCAACCTGACGTAACGGCAAAACGTGATCTCTTAAAGGGACATTTCATGTATTTTTAAGTTAAGCGCGAGGGAATAAGATGTCTCATTATGGGAACACGTTATTATCTAGTAGGGAAATCAACTTCTTATTGCAGTAAATGGATCTTCCTAAAACGTGAACAACAAAACAGCTTGTTGTTCCGTTGTCCCGTGAGTCACTGCATTAAAAAGTCTTATTTTTGGGTCTTCAGGGACACCGTACTCAACTTTAGTTTGGTCACTTATGTCAGTGGTTCACTCAGAGGGAGGTGAACCGGTATGTCAAAGGAGACAAGTTTTATGGCCATACAGTTAAACAAGGGATTGTGTATCCTGTTCTCACAGATTTATAAAACAAGTAAGCACATTTGATATGTATATATATATATATATATATATATATATATATATATATATATATATATATATATATATATATATATATATATATATATATATGACAAGACAGAAGCACTTTTCCTTTTCCTTAAACATTAGGCATGGGACTTTGCTGGATAATATAATAACCCCATAACCTTAATTGAACTATTCACAGGTCACGTTTTGACCATGCCCTGTGATGACCTGGCGACATGTGTACCCTGCCGCTTGCCTAATGTCAGCTGGGATACACTCCACTTTTTTTTTCTTTTTTTTTACAGATGAACAGGGAGAGTTTCGTGCCGATCCAAACCAGAAGTGCTACAACTGTGAGTCTCACAAAATTGTCTATGGAAAAACGAATGGGACTTTAGCTTTTGGAATGAGGGGCACCCGAAATAGCTGTTCCCATCCTGTCTAAAAACTTTGTTTTAATATGTTTATTATATTATCTGACACAGGCCTAGTGTTTATATGTAGCATATTATTAGATATATTTGTTTCGAAACAGATTTCCACACAGCAAAACTAGGGTCATGTATTCCAGGAGAGGGGGGCCAACAGGGGCCCACCAGCTCATTTTTTCCCTGGGTCTCCCAATAGGTTAATGCAGTCATGCCTGAATGTGCAGTTAGCTTGAAGAGTAAACTAAACATGAACATACTCTGTACCTGATGTAAACATCAATCCAAATTTTTGTATATACTAGAATTAGAATTAGTAACCAGAATTAGTTATCTTCTACATATGAATCAATACAAGTCTCCTTAGCTCTCCTTTGTTGGGCGCTAAACAACCCACAATATCAACATTTTCATTCTTTTCCCCCCTTTTTACTCCATCTGAGATCAGTGCTGTTGGTCAGGGGAGCAGCCACAGCCGAGAGACAGACCGCTGGCCTGCAGCCCATTATTAGGAACGAGAAAGGAATGAATCGCAAAGCAAGCTTTCATTGCGAAATGCCCAAATATAGGCATTTCATGGAGAGAGAGAGAGATGGAGACATAAACTGGCCTGCTGCTGCTGCTGCTGCTGTTGGTGCTGTTCTTCTGTTCTCCTCTGAACACTCAGGACGATGGTGGGTCGACAGTAGACAGCTCCCACTGTTTCCCTGCAGCTTTAAACATGTAATGTAACAAAAGTCTGAATGGCTTATAAATGGGGGCGAAATCTTTAAATTAACTTCAATAACTCAGCTGTCACGATTCCTTTAAGAAGTCCTTTAAATGTAGTTAGAGATATTATTTACACTGCATGTTGATACATATCTGTGTATGGCTCTTTAGATATTGTGCTTATATTCCTATGAACAGCTTGATCTGGAGTATATCATGAACAGTGTACAATTTCAAAGGAAATGAATGACAGCTCAACAGATATTTATACATACATACTTTGATTTATCATAATGAAAAATATTGCAAAAGTCAGTTGTATTTCATTTAACATATGCTGTACACATTCTCCTTAATGATATCAGCCAGGCACAACGTAACACTTGGGACTTGTCATTGCAACATAACCATAATCTTTTATTGAAGACATACAGGCTCTGTAAGAAAGGCATGTGTAATCAGATATGAATCTTTTGTTACACAGTACATATGTGAACATATGTGAGTGCCACTCTGATTTTTGTTTAGCATAATAAACTCCTTTAGAAAATGACATTCACTTTTAGAATGGCGTTGATATCAAGCCAGTAATAGTTTTCCAAATCCCCCTTAGATTAAGACATGTCGATGTATTACATTACAAGTTATGTAAGGTATGCAAACAACCCAGGCTAGAATGATTCTGTACAAAATATAACATCAGATACTGAAGGGCAGCCATTTTAACTTCCTGATAAATAAAATAAAAATGCATGATGTAATTATTTCCATGCTCTAACTCCTTCGCCATGCGCCAGGATTCCACTGGGCTGCTTTCCAATCCATTAAACCCTGCCTGAGATGTTTTGAGATTTGGCAATGAGACACACAATCAAAGACCACCTTGACCTTTTTGGTTTTTTTCTCACCCAGATTTTCTTAAGTCAGGCCGCCATGTTTGTTAATTCCCTGATATTTCCGCCATTTCATAATTCCCAGTTTGAACGGATTTACAAGTATAATAAGGTGGATTCCCACAGACGTCACAAATAAATAAATGGTCAAATTAATGTCCACTATATTACTGATAAACTTTCGTATATTAGAATTTTATAAAGAGTTATTTGAATCTCTTATTAAGCTCATCACACGCTCCCACCACGCTCACATTCAGATGCATACACAAGCCCACATGTTATATGATCGGCTTCATTTTATCTAGTGCAAATAACCAGCAAAGCGTCAATATGAACTGAAGACAAACAACCACAAAAAAACTCATGGCGCTCTCTGCAGTCGGCTAATAGAGAGCCCTGCATCACTCACTCTCCACAGAGTCCTTTTGGTCCAGTGTTTGAGGGGAGAACTCATAGTGAGGGCTAGTCGTCCAACCGATTGGACATCTCACGTTTCGCTTTTCTCCATCCGTCCCACAGCACAGTTCTTCGACTGCATCCCGAGGGGGGAATGTAGAGTTTACTGTATCTCCTTGAAAACCTGTGGTGAGATGTCTGTTCTCCTCCGCTCTTCTTTTTCACTTTAGATTCCAACGGGAAATGTTACTGTAACCACTTTGGCACCGGCACCTGGGGAAAACAAAACGTAGGTATGTTAGAATATACTGTGGCTGAACTAACCTATGCATAAACGGATTGTACATACCGCGTTACGTATCCCACTGCTCTTCTTGCTAAGACCTGCACTACTCTGCCTGTGATAGGATGCCTTTGTTGGTTGGGTTGGTAATGTTAGTATTCTTTTCCTTTTTTATCCAATGGACCATTTTCTTTTAAAGCAATGGCGGATCGTGTAGCCTTTCAATAGTGCCCGGAAGTTAGCTGTTAATACTAGCATCCCAGTACTGTAAATCAATCAATCAATCATGTAATCAATCAACGACAAACTGCCAACAGATTGAACTGACACAGTGGATGTAGACAACAACCTCCAAGCTAGCAACCTAAATGCTACAAATGGCAAGTAATGCTAACACTAACATGGTCGCTAACGTTACAAACCTAAACAAGCAGCTCTTCCTGTTCTTCTGCAGGAATTTAGACGTTTTAATGCCATGGCTCGCCTCTCCATGTGCAAAACAAGTTCACCCCAACACTATTTTGCTTGTTGTATCCTGGGTTCAGCCTCGCCTAAGATGATTGCGAAAGGCAACAAGTACTAGCCAATCAGAGGTAGAGTAGGACAGGTCTTTGCAAGAAAAGAAGTCACATTGATAAAGACGATTGCGTACCTTCTTGAGTTGTTTAATATCGGTTCCTCTGATCGAGGCGAGCAGTTGGTCCCTTGAGTTCTTATTACCACCCGGGCCTTTCCCATCCAGCTTCCTCTGCGACACCGGAGTCAGAGAGTTCCTCAGGGAGTCTACATTCAGCATAGGTGGCGGTGGCGGTGGAGGTCCACCCCCAGGAGGAGGTGGAGGTGGCGGCGGAGTTGGACCTCCAGCTCCTCTTTTAGGAGTCAGCTTCGGTGATGGCATTGGCGAAGGTATTGGAGAAGGCTTGGGCGAAGCTTTGGGCGAGCCTCTCAGAGATCCTCCACCACCCGTCTTGGGCACCTCCAGAGTCCCCTTCTTCTCCCCGTTGGCCTGCGCCTGCTTCTGCTCCTGCAGCCGCTTCTGCCTCTGTCGGTCCATGTTGCGACTCAGTATGTTTGTCGTGGTCATCCTGGGACCAGCTAGCTCAAAGTGGTAGCCCAGTTTGAGCAGGGTGGTGTTTTCTTTCAAGATCTTGGTCATCTCCATCTCAGTCTTCCCACCGCAGATGTGACGCTGGTTCTGAAAGCGGAGCTCGGTCAGTGTGGAGTTGTGCTGCAGCGCCTGGATCAGAGACAGGATGCCCTTACCAGTGAGGTGGTTGGAGTCCAGGTTGATGCTGGTGATGGATTTGTTGCTGCGTAGCGTGCCTGCGATGGCATAAGCCACGTGGTCGTCCGCGCGGCAGTTGGCCAAAGCAACCTTCTTAACGTTGGTGTTCTTGTGCAAAGCTTCAGCAAACTCGATGAGCGTTTTCGTCTTGATGACCTCCGAGTTGTTGACGTTGAGCTCAGTGAGGGAGGGGTCGTTGCTTCGCACCTGCTCCATCAGCTCGTCAAACATGCTGGAGTCTTCGTCCTCTTCCTCTTCCTCTTTGGCCTTGCTGTTCGGGGTGTTTTTGGCCACGCAGTTGCCAAGTTTCTCAGTATTGTCAGCTTTTTTTACTTTCCCTATGCTTTCCTCTTTCTCCCCTACTTTCTTCTCTGTGCTGATCTTCTCCTTCTCCTTCACGTGGTCACTGTGGTTAACCAGCTCCTCTCTATCTGTTCTTTTCTCCGCCTTGTCATGTTTCACCTGCACCTCACCCCTCTTTGATGGTTGTCGCTCAAGTTTGACGTCAGGCTTGTTTTTATCTTCAGCTTTTTTCTCCTCTGCTTTGGGCTTCTTCTCTTCGGATTTACCCTCCGGAGCCTGGTTCTCTTGTACCTTGCTCTGCTTCTCCAACATTTTAGAGACGAGTCCTTGTGTCCTGATACCCTCGGATTTTCTTTCCTTCTCCTTGCCCACATCCTTTTCTTGTTTTTCTCGCAGCTTCGAGATAATGTCTTTGGTTTTGCTGTCGTCTTTTCTCCTGCAGTCTTCCTTCCTCTCCTTCTCTCTGCCGTCATCCTTTTTCTCCTGTAACTTTGAGATCATATCCAACGTTTTGCTTCCCGTGCTCTGCCTGCTTTCTCTTCTGTCTCTTACCTTACTGTCCTCATGTTTCTCTTTCTCCTTGGTCTCATCTTTCACGTCGCTCTCTTTGCTCTCCTGCCTCCGGTACCTACTTGACAGCCGACTTCGCTCCTCTTTCGAACTGTCTTTGCTGTTTCTGTCGTCCACCTTCGTGTCTTTGTCGCTCGAGACACTAGCTTGTCTTCGCAATTCTACTTTCATGTCGTCGTTCCCCTCCTGGCTCAGGCCCATCTTCCTCAGATATTCCTGCTTCCGGCTCTCCTTCTTTGACTCGCCCTGCAGGAGGACGAACATGAAGAGCATCAGGAGAGTAAAGCAGTTAAACATACACCGATAGCAAAAAAAAAATCATTAAAAACATCCTTATGAAGGAGTGTGTCTTAAACCAAAATAAAACACAGCAAAAACAGAATGAGGGCAGAATTAAAGTCTTCTTCAAAGTCCCATTATTGAAATAACTTATTGGCTATACAGTGCAGCCATACAGTATCTAAAGCATGACATCTACTGTATGATATCAATACAAATACTGTGTCCATTTACTGTCAAGCGGCTCGTCGTCCATCCGCTCACTGTAAACACACACACTCTCTCCCCGACATTATGCGGCATGTGTGTTTACAGTCAGCAAAAGGACAAGGCACCATTTCTTATGGCGGAGGGATACATTTGCGGCGAGTAGCTTGCAAAGTGTTTGATTTGTGAGTCTCCATCTGTTTTGCTGTGCGAGGCTGTGGCCCTGGCAGATGTAGCCTTAAAAGGCAGTGAGTGTAGGAGCAATCAACCAAGGAATTCCATCAGGCCGGGATTAAGAAGCTCCGCAGGACCATCGACTGAAGTGCCTCTCTTTTTTAAACACGCAAGAAATCTGGCTCCGTGACACTCGGTCGAGGAGGGCTCAGAAGTCTTTTACATCATGTCGCAGGAATAAAAGAGTTTAGGTGTGTGTCTGTTGCTGTTTTCTTCCTCGCTTGCGAGAGGATGATTAAGGATGTGAAATGGATGTAAGTGAGCCTCAGAGGGGACAACAATGTTTTTCCTGGCACGGAACACAGCTCCACACTATTTATGAGCTGATGAACTCTGGGTGCATGAGGTCCAGTTGGTGGTTTGCTTCAAGCACATGAAAGCTATCATTAGAATGCCTCTGGGGCAGTGGCTGTTACATAAGGCTGTAATCTATTGCTCATGAGTGCAAACATTGGATTTGAAAAAAAAAGTCTTCCGCAGGATTTTTAATAACAAACTGCTCATGTACAAACATTTTAAGAGAGTTACGGGTGATGCTTATTAAACTTTCATTTCTTTTAAGTCATATCCAAAACATACCAGATAAGGACTCAAATCAAGCATTCACAAACCTCAAATGACTGTTCCCTCTGACTGAGCCTCCCTTTGCTGTCCAGTTTAGCCCCCCGGACGTTGTTGCTCGTAGGTGGCTGCACCGGTTGGCTTTCCCCTTGGACGACAACCTTCCCATCATCTGGGGTTAGGTCTGGCACTTTCATCATGTCCTTCTCCAGCTCCTCCACCTCCTCAGGGGAGAGGGTGGACAGCAGGTTATCCAGGTCTGGGTCCTCACTGACCTGACGACCCGTGCGGGTCAGGCCTCTCATCTTTCTCCTCGACATGGTTTCCTCAGGATCCTTTGGTTTTAAAGGCTGAAGCAGAACAGAGAGATTTTCTTTGGAGATGCTGACGGCGTTAGCACGGTCAATCCCTTTATCTGCTTATTGTGTAATTTCTCTCCTGTGGTGAGAAGCTGAGTATTACCGTAGGTCAGACACTGGTGTCCTGCTGTCCCGTTCGCGTCCCGCTCACCAAAAAGCCACCAGAGGCATCAATCCTGGTGCAAAGAGGCTGGACTTGCAGTCTTGCGGTGAGGGGTACCAGTGATGAACTGCAAGAGCCTCGCATCATCAGAGTGGACTGTGAGGCTGGGACATTCTTCGAAATCCTGTGAAAGTGCATGTCCATATTTAGTTCAGGGTACACACTCCTTTAAAGGTAATGGGAAGGGCTGAAGTTTACAGAGATGTCAGAGCAGAGTTACACAGACTTCCTATTACACAATTCATGTTTATATTGAGAGCAGCTCTGACTTTTTAGCAATGACTAAATTTAACAGCTCAGAATTTCATATCAGATTTTCTGCCACCAGTGTTTCTTTAAGGAACTACTCTTACTTCCTATTTGAATAAATATTTTCTCAACAATTTGGGAAAACAGGGCAACTTAAATATACAGTGGTTTTGTTATGACTGTCTATAGAGACGATATAATACGAGCAGGCCAATGATTTAGGGGGAACAGATTTATTGCTTCATATTCACATCAGTGGTGGACTTTGGATGTTCGGACAGAGGCAAAAACAGCAAAAATGCACCCTAAAGGACACTTTATCATGTTTGAGACCGCCAGTGATTATCATGGTCAGTAAATATGTGCAGTGAAATGCATTGTGGCAAACTTGAGTCCACAGTAAAGGTTATTATCCTCTTATTTATTACAGCAAAGACACTACAACTCTTCTTTTTCTTTTTTAGGGTGATCTTCATTTCATTTGATGGTTTCCACCGTAGAGTTTTGCTTACAGTCTGTTCATAATGAGCATGGGCACTAAAATTCATGTTTAAGGTTTAAAACAAATGACATCATAAAGGAACATTGTTTAAAATGAAGAGTATGTGTGATTTGAGAAGAACAGTTGTAACGAGGAACTGAAAATTTGTAATTTATCATTTGTAAATTTAGAAAAAAAGTTTTCGAATGATTTCAGATTTAAATGTGTGATCAGAGCAGGGTGTTGTCAACTTTTTATGAAGCTGCCTTTGATGTCAAATAGATAATGTATAAGCTTTAGCTTCAACCAACAACTTGTCAACATTTCCATATGTACAGAAACAGTCTGTGATGTGTTGCATTATTTCCTAGTTTTTTTGGACTATTTTTTTTTTCTTGTCTTTTGTCCAAAATTGTTTTGTGTAATATTTTACAGACCAAAATCAATTAAAATAATGATTAAAAAAAACATCAAACAACAACAAATGAATGGAAACAAATAAGTACGGATAAAATTGAACACAAGAAAAGGAAATATAACAGATGCATATTCAAATGTTTTGCCACATTTATATTATCCTGCTGTAGTTTATACATTGTGGTACTTTAGAATATTACTTTGGCAAAAGTGTCAGCAACCCATTTAAATCCTTGAGTAAAAGTATCTGATATTAAATGTACTTAAGTACCAAAAGCAATTTTCTGGCAATTAATGTACATTAATCAAAAGTAAGCAAAATTAAATAATGCATACATTTACATGTGTTCTTGTACTGTATACAACTGAATCGGATATTTGATATTCAGCAATTATCTTTTATCTGATTGCTGATGAAATAAATGTAATTAAAAATACAGTACTTTGGCTCTGAGGCAGAATGTAATCTGCAATGTAACTAGTAACTTAATAGATCATAATAAATGTAGTGGAGTAAAAAGTACCACATTAGTCTCCAGAATGTAGTGGAGTGAAAGTATTAAGTTAAAAAGGGAAGTCCAAGAACTTCACAGTTGTGATTAAATACAGTACTTGAGTACATTCACAAAGTTAAATTCCCTCACTGACAGCATATAAAAATGTAAAATATTTTTATCTCACGGTTGTACGGCAAACTGTATGATACATTCTTGTATACGTTTGAGTGCAAATATGTAAATGACCAATGATCTGTTGATAGCAGTGTTGTGTGTGATGATGTTTAACATTGTTCGTAGGTTAATATGGACATCTAGTGGTGGAAATGATGTCAACACTCACTGACACACTTATCAAACGCTCTATAATCACATCTCTTGGAAACAAAAGGACACGGGAGACAGTTGTATTTTACATTCCAAAGTTAAATTTTATGTTAATAGAAATAAAAACTTCTCACTCACTTTATATTACAATGTCATACCATCCATATGACGACAGACAAAAAGCCACCTAGACAAGTTATTTTTGCCAACTGACGTCAGTTTCATTAATTAAACACACTCATGGAGTTGGTTTAGAAGCACAAATAAAACAGGAAAAAACATCATTGAGCAACTGTTATGTCAAACTACATATGAAAGCATCCTACAAAGAAAAGTCCAGTGTTCTCTTTGTGCTTTACAGAGGCTCAACAAAGCTGTACATATGGACGTCGCCGTCGGAGGAAACAATTTATGCTGTAAACTAACAGGTCCTGTCTGGTTCGCTGCCTGGTTTGGCAGCGAGACAAGATACAGCAGTGAGGACTCAGTCTCAAGGAAAAGTTTACTGATCAGCGTGACAACTGTGTTCTAAATGTGTGTCGTTGCCATGTCAGAAAAATATAAATAGATCAGTATCACCTTATAATGTAAAACATTTATCATCATAACAAGATAACTTCGCATTACTATGAAAAACAAATTTATGTTACAACAAGAACTTTTACAACAATTTACTTTTTATCTTGTTATAACGTGAAAAAATTCAAATTACTTGAAAACAAGACAAAAAATCTTATTATAACAATTAACTTTAAATAACAAACCCTTAATAAACTTTTATTGTCATTGTACAAGTATAATGACAATATATTTAACATTATAATGTGATGCTGATCTATTTTTCTTTTTCTGACTTGGCAGCAATACACTGCCGTTAGTTTGAGATAAACTATGTTTTCACGTTATAACAAGATTTTTAGCATTATTAGAACAAGACCTTTCTTGGTCTAACAATATAATATTTAGCTTGAAATATTTAATGTTATAACATTATAACTTATTGTACAGTGCAACAATGTGCAATTTACCTTGTTATAAAGTGAGAAAATAATTCAAATTATTACCTGATAACTTAAATTGTTATAACAAGAAACATTTAACGTTATAACGTGATTCTGATCTTTTCTTCTGTCCTTCTTTTTTCTGGCTTGGCAGCGATACACTGCCATTAGTTTGAGATAAACAACCTCTACATAAAATAAGCCAGGCATCACCCAGTAGTCTGACAGCTAACTGTACAACACATGCTTGAGACGTCATGTTTTACAGTTCATACATTTTACAGGGGGCACATTACAGAGTAATTACAGGTTACAGGCCCTGACCTCACTGGAGCCCAGATCTGTACGTGTAAATTTAAAAGGAATAGTTTGACAATTTAGGAAACACACTATGAGAAGACTAATGCCACTCACATATTGTTAAGTGGACCAGCCACAGCTGGTTAGCTTAGCTTAGCACAAAGACTGGAAACAGGGGGAAACAGCTAGCCTGTCCAAAAGTGACAAAAATCCACTTACAAGCACCTCATATGCCTTGTAATTAACACATAAATGTTTACAGATGTAAAAATGAACATTTGCCATTTTACATTGTTATATTGTTATGCGCTCGACTTTTCCTGGAGTCTCGACTGGCGAGCGCTCCTAGCAAAGAAATCCTTCCACCACACAACCTCGCGCAAAACGGCAAAAAGTGTATTTTTCACTTGGATTAAACAGACAAAATATAACACCAATAAACAAGATATATTCTTGCCTCAGGACAGAGTCAGGCTAGGAGTTTCCAGTCTGTCTTTGTTGGTTGCTGAATTAAGCTAACCGGCTAAACCTCGAGCTAACAGCTAGCTTAGCGAACCTACAAATTTACCACACGGACATGAGATTGGTTTTCGTATCCTCATCTTAACTCGAGGCAAGACAGCACGTGAGCATATTTCCCCCAAAATGTCAAACTATTGGTCAACAAAACCCATTTTTTTCCACAGTATTTATTTTTGGCTTTGTAGCTTGTCCAGAAGGTGAGAACCCATTCACAGTAAAAGGTAACCTTAATAATAGTAATAAATACGTAATGGAAAGATGCTAAAACGCCATATCTTATGTTACAATAACAATACATTATGTTTTAAAATAACTTGTTACAATATCATAAAATATTCAGCAGAAGAACGGATTTACAAAATATGTACTTAAATAGTTAATCTCTTTTTTTTTTTTCCCCATCACGGTTAATTATTATAAGGCGGGACATTTCTGTTTAAATCGAGCAGCGTGACCTGCAACTCCCCTGACCTGATATGTTACAAGAGAAATAAACAGTTAACATGAACTTCACTGTAAAGCAGCATACCTGCCGTTATGGGATTAATCTAAAGACTCATTGCGAGTTCATTTTAAAACCCACAAAAGAAGCATGAGAGGACAGATAACTTTGACTGGGGGGGTAGCATGCTGATGTTCAGATGTTACATTACAATGGTACATCTAATATACTACCGTGGAGCAAATTAGTCAAGTCAGACACGGAAAAGAAGAGACAGAGTTGAAGCTAACAGGTGACTAAAGGCTTCTTACACAGAATTAGGAGTGCCATAAAATCCACGAGGCCATCGAAACAAATTCAAGACAGTGTCGAACTGCCTTTGAGCCACACACACACGTCACCTTTTTAATCAAACATGCGATTTGTTTTTTCACCTTTGGCCCGAAACCACATCTCAGAAAAGGAAAACCCATTCATCACATTTGGAGAATGCAGATCGATGACCTGGAATGTAGCCATAGGCAATTATCAATTTAATCAAATTCAACAAAAGTGAGGAAGTAAACTCTTTTTTTTTCCCTTTAATAAATGACGAGGGAGCGCCCCCGTCTTCAGGTGACACCCTGTCAGTGAGGTGAGTGTGCCTGAGCAGAAGTGGCAGCACAGAGCGGAGACGTTGGTCCGTATACCTCCTCACTTTGGGAATGGTGTGGCGCCCTCTGTGAAACCCGCCGGGAGCAGTCAGGCGACAGGTTGCACACTTATGTAAATACCCCAGAAAAATAGGACAATGTCGCAAACAAACAAACAAAACAAAACCCCCTTAAAGTGCCTCCTGTTCTCTTTCACAGGCAAACCACTGCTAGTCAAGCTGTAGTGTTTACTTGAGCGTGTGTGTTTGTGTGTGTGTGTGTGTGTCTGTTTGAGTGTGTGAGAGTGCGTCGCTGCCTTCTCCTTTCCAAACAGTCATTTCTCTCAGTTGCTGCCGTTTCCCATTGTGTGTGTGTGTGTGTGTGTGTGTGTGTGTGTGAGTGTGTGTGTGTGTGTGTTGTGTGTAGACGAGCCCATCAATGACCAGGATACTGAGGTGGAGAGTAGGGTGGAGGGGCTGAAAGACAAGCAAGTGAAACATGAAATTAAGTCAGATCTTCATGAAGTCCTATGATTACCAAAAACAAATAAATAAAATCACAGAATTCAGTAGGATTGATCCTCAAAAGCGAAACAAATAACTTTACTTAAGTCCCCGATCACACAGAGACTTGTTGTTGCTGCAGGCAACCGCAAAGCATGTCTTGGGCAAAACACCCTGCTACTTCTAGAGGCTCATTTATGCCCAGTGTTAGAAAGGCATACGGACGGAGCCTTCTGTCCGTACTCTGCCTTCATTTTGACCGTATTCCTGCACATTTTCTAAAAGCTTACGGATATGGACCAACGGAGCGGTGCCTCTGGTAGTTGTCGGGGGTGTTACCAAAAGTTTTAAGCGAGACACGACAACAGTACAAGAGGAAGAAGTTTTAAAAATGGATGAACTTCTATGCAAGTTGGTGATAAGTTTTAAACATCTGTATGATGTTACTTTGTGCAGGCACAGAAACAAACAGTTACTACAGAACAGCCGGGAGGAGATTGGGCATGAATTTAATGTGAGTTGGACAGTGGAGAAGGAAAAGCGGAAAAGTGGACTCAAGTGGAGCAGTATGTCCTGTTGAAACAGACGAATCTAATTGTGTACGTAAAGGGAGCATAAATAAGCCTTTAGGGGTCCTACGATTCAGATTTGATTCACAAATGTCAAAATTCAAGCAAGAGACCCCTTTGGCGACCCCTTTCCTGTTCATTCAATAGAACAATTGGTTTGTCATAGTTTGAATTGAAAATAGATTCTGTATCAAATCGGACACCAAAGATTCACACTCCTGGTGCGCCTGTGGAGCAGCGCTGCGTGCACAACCGACAATAATCTTTAACAAAGAGAAAAAGCCCTGCGACTCTGCGTCTTACCCTGAAAACTGACTTCAAATTCACAAAACCTGCTGGAGGAATGTGAGGCAACAGGGGAGGAGCATGCACACCAAGGGCATCATACCAACGACAGCAGAAAGCAATGGTTCTGCTGGTTGCATGTTTCGCAACTCAGTGTGATTGTCAGATGTCACTAGTGGAGACACCGTGTAGTCATTAGAATTCAAAGAGGTTTATGTCCTTGGTAGCATGAAATGTGGAATGTGAACATCTCACACAATCTAAATCACAAGATGTATTGCATCAAAAGTTGACCTATTCAACTGGTGGCCCCCTCTGGGGAGCATGAATGTGATGGCAAACTGCCTATTAGAAGAGATCCACTCCAATACCTGAATTTGGATATCTGCTGATACTGATACCAAGGATCTTTTTTTTTCTTGAATATTGTTATTATCATAATAAATGTTGTTGTTTTTTGTTGTTGGTGGTATTACAAAAAGTAACACCAAAGTGTACTACATTTAGATGTAGTCCATAGCACTTCATTTGAACTGCAGGTTAAGTAGGCTTCATGAAAAAAACAAGGGTGCAGGAAAGCAAATTGCTATGGCAACTCCTTTCATGTTTTGAACAGCTTGAATAAATCGAGAGCAAAGCAATGCATTTATTTAGATTACTAGTCTAAGTGGGTTTCTATACGCGAGTTCAAAAATATCCTCAATAGATTTCACAGCAATTTGCCCGGTAGGACACAAAAAATCAACATATTATTAACTCACTCTCTGTTGTCAGCAGGGTAATAAACACAGGAGGCACAATTTGTCTTTATCCTTTTGGCTCCAGCAGGGTTTGTGTCATATTCAATGGATAACATTACATGAATGGAGCCAATTTACTTTCCCACAGCTTCTATTGTATATATTGTAGTGGCACAGTATTTGTTTTCATTTATTTATATGCAAAAACTAAAAGAAACGTTATTGATATTGGTGATCTATGATGCCACTCTTACCCTGGCTGTATGCAGGGTCCATCAGGTGTGGTGGATAAGGTCCAGGCTGCATCATCGGGTACTGTGGGGGCATGCCGGGGTACTGAGGAGCCATTGGATAACCTGGATGTGGATACTCAGTGGGTCCCAGTGGTTTTCCATAAGCGTCGTACATGGGCTCCACTGGGTAGGCTGCCATGGGGATCTGCTGGGCTGTTGGTATAAAATGTGCAGACTGCTGTGAAGGGAAACTACAACCTTGTGGTTTTCTGCTCAAGCGTGGACATGAAGAGTGGAGCTCTCACCATCATAAGGCGTCCTGCCCCTCTGCTGCCTTCTCTGGTAGAGATAACAGCAGGAGCACATGAAGCAGCAGACCATGGTGGCAATGACGGCCACAAACAGGAGGATGGAGGAGGCGATGCCAGCTAGAGTTGTGGGGCTGAGACGGGAGAAAGAAGAGGAAGTTACAAAGAGCTCCTCTTACTTTGATCGTGCAGCCTGGCATTGTTCCTACCGCTCTATCTCGCTAATTATGACTCACTTTGGCGAGGATTAAAGCACAGATGGAAGTGATGTGAGGCTTCTGATTCAGACACGCCATTCAAAACACACTGACCCTGAAATCACATCCGAGTTAATGACAAACACTCTGCGTCTCTCTGTCTCTCTAACAGATTCCATCACCTTAGAGTCTCCGTGAAGAAAACAAAGCCCTCCATTTCAGCTCTGCCTCCACCACCCACTGATCTGATCTCCCATTGGGCTTAATAAGCTGCAGGTTGTCTGCTCGCGACTGGATGGTGATGGATGGTTTCCAGCGCCGAGGAGGAAAATTGCCATGTTGCTTTTGTTGTCGCAGTCTCTCGTGTGCGAGCTTGCTTAGTCCAGCACTATCAGGATCCCCCGCAGGGGACTAAACAGCGCAGATAGCACAGATAGCTGATGTAACAGAACGGCTAATGTGAACATATTACACTGTGGGGACCCAAGCAGGGTCATTAAGTCAAATGTTGCCGATGGGACATGCGGACAGGGCAGTTTAAGAGTGTCTAAATTTCAGATTTTGCTGACACAGTGCAGGGTGATGATGGACAGCTACTTTCTATATATGTTTATACAACGGACACGATCGTGTCTTTTAAATCCACTTTTACAGCATGCTTTTATTGAGCAAATTGCACATGGATACCAAGTCAGCCAAGCTCTCGGTGGCCACCAAACTGACACCATCTAATATGTGGGTAGCTGATGTCTAGCCAACGTAATCATCCAGACACCCACGTCATGTGGGGAAAAGGTTTTTACAAGGGCTTGGGAATAAAGCATTTTGACCAATTCTTATTCTTAAACACACATCTAGACCAAAATTTGAATTTCTGGATTTGACTGGACCAGAGACATTACTGTGAAGCTACAAATTAATATAAAAAGCTCAAAAAACACACAAAACATAATGGAACCGCCCTTTGAAATACAGGGAAAGATACCAGAGTAGGTGTAAAAACTTTTTTGTCCCTCTCTCAGTGAATCGCTTTCACTCAGGACATAACGAGGGTGTGAAATGAGGGCCGGTGTTGCATGTGTTGGCACCAAGCTGCTATCGCTTTATAGAAGATGTATGCTCAGGCAGCGCTGCATGTACTTGAATTCTTGACCTACTTATATCTGCATTTGTCTGTGCGATGCATTTAGTGGCTGTTATATTTTGTATGCTTTTGTACGTGGCAGCTTTTATGTCCGAGACAAATTTCACTTGGGGAAAAATAAAGCAATCTTAAACATAATTTTTTTCAGTCAGCACTAATCCAAATACCATTCGGTGACGCAACGCCCTCTTAACTTATATAATATGACCGCTACTAACGCAGCTATCTGCCAAATGTATCGCATAAGATTCCTCCACTTCAAACGCAAATTTTGCATTTAATAATTTATTGCAATCCTTATCTCGTTTTCGTGGGTATTTAAAAGACACATCTTGCAGCGAAAGGGACATTTTTGTGCAGACTTTCCTTAAGCAAGATGTTAAAGTGTTCCGTCTGCCGAAAGAAAATGAAGGACACGCGATCCCGCGGTGATAGCCTTGAATCGTGAACACAAACACCGACTCTTGGTGTTGAGCAAATGAATAAATAAGTCATTAAATGAAATCCCCGCTGCTGCAGCCGCCGTTCCCCACCTGAACTGGAAGAGCATGCAGCGTTTCTGCTCCCTCTCTGTGATCATCTTGAAGGCGTCCAGGCAGCAGTAGCGCCGGTGGCAGTTCCCACAGCAGAATGTGATGAGAGGGCAGTCGAAGCCGTTGTGCCAAGTGCCGTTTTTATCCACGTACCACAGACAGTCCTCGTTCCCACTGACTGCAAAACAAACGCAAGCATTAGGCCGTGCGACTCTACAGGGTAGATGATCAAAAACAAGGTAAAGAACAGAAGGGAGCAGAGAAAGAAAGAAAGAAAGAAAGAAGGAGGCAGCAGCAGGTCAGACAGAGCTTGTTCTCTTCATACGATCTCGGTTTCGCAGACGTGCTTCTGTCTCCGTTTTATGACACATTTTCAAGGTGATTTACTGCTTTGTTTTGCCTTTAGGACAAAATAAATATGCATTCTGTACATGCAAAGGCTCTTCTTTCTTTACATCCTTCCAATTCCAGGCCAAACACGGTCATGATGCATTATTCAACGGTTCCCTGTGGTTGAGGTTGAAAACTGATTAGGGTTCAAGTAAGGCACCCAGGAGATTTAAAGGACTTGTATGTCTAAAATAAGTATATTCATTAATTCTAGGACTTTTTCCTATTTATCGACTTGCTGTTTGAAAACAGTCAAATAAATGCCTGTCCAGAATAATATCACCAGTCCAGAAACCCCAAATAACTGATTTACTATGATAAGACGAGGCAAAGCAGCATCATTCTCACAGCTGAGAACCCAGAGCCATCAGTGATTGTTATTTGTTATAAAAAAAAAAACAGATTTAATTCATATATGTGCATATAATTAACTCTTTTCAAAAGCCAGAAAGTAAACACAGTTGGAGAAATAACACTCAGGTGTGCAGTGTTATAGTTCTGTGGTCTGTTGTGTGTTGAGCAGCCATCATTGCCAGGTAGACCTTGAAAAGGAGGAGAGGAAGAATAAAATGATGCAGGACTACAGTCTGCAGAGTGGAGGAAAGAAGACGAGCAAGTGAGACGGGTGACATTACAGTATATGTATGTGCGGGCGGCGCTGCATGTACTTGTATTTGGCCTACTTATGTCTGCCGTCATCTGCGAGATGCACTTTGTGTCGGTTATTTCTCGCATGTGTGTTCTGTACGCATCGTTATGTGGCAGCCTTTTTGTCCGAGACAAATTTCCCTGGGGATAAAAGAAGTAAATCTTGAATCTTGAAAATACATTTCACCACCTTTGAATAGACATGTGTGCATATGATTTACTCGTTGCAAAAGCTCGAGATGAAACAAAACTGAAGAAATAACACGCAGATCTGTGGTGTTTTAGTTCTGCGGTCTCTCGGGAGACAAAGGTACACATCCCGACTAAGAAACACACCATCTTTCATAACAATAAATGCACAGTGAGTCTTAAATTAAGTTGCAAGGCAGCTGGTATAATTATGTTTTCCACAACAGAGAACTGAAGTCACTATAATCACAGCCACATGCGTGCAGGCGGCTAAAAGTGACTTTTACATTCAAAATGAGTTAAAGCAGCCTGAGAGAGCCCTGACAGATACCGCTTGTCTGACTTTACAATCTCACTGGATAGCGTATGTAAATTAAAAGACACATTTATTCCTCGGTGAGCCGCTCTTTCATCGATGAGCCGAGGATTTTTTCCAAGCACATTAAACTGATGGAAACTCCATTAGAGGATGTCTGCAGTACAGTGTTCAGCCAAGATCTATAAAGACTGGGCTCCTGAAGTGGTTTGGACTAATTTGAGATGACCTTTGAGTGCTGAATAGAGAATACTTACTCTGCCATTTGTGATCAGAAAATCTATTATTGTGTAGTATTGTTTGTCTCCGTGTTGCCTCTTAACTTGTTGAATAATAGTTAAATAAAAGCATACACATTACATATCGTCTTGTACTTAATGCTGGCAAAATCCAATATGATATACAGTATATGATAAAATCCCTATAACCATATTTTATCCTTATATTACCCAGCCCATTTGTAATGATGATTTATAGGAAAACTATACAACTACTACTGCAATTGCAATTCATCTCTAATTCCTGTGAGTTAATCTCCAATTGTTTGACTGTTTGACAAGCTGATAATAAAACCAGTCACATGCAAATCACATTGAATTGCATAACCTGTTCTGAACAAATAAAGTCGAACTAACTGATATGTAAAAGAAAGGCCCGATTTCACAGTTGTAAGCTGTCAAGTCAAAAATGTATTTATTTTCCTGCACAGTAGCTAGAACCTTGTAGAATCAAATAAATCCATGTTTGTAATGTTAGTTGAAAACAAAAATATATATGGTACAGACAAGCTAACACTACTGGCAAGCTAATGTTAAAGGTGCAATATGTAAGACTTGACCGCCCATTGAATTCAAAGCAAATGAAGTGGTGTGGCGATGACGTATTTTTGTAGGCGAACTCGTGAGATAGCATCACCTCGGTTCACTAATCGCAAAGGATTTCTGAATCGGATCTTTGAATATCGCTGGAAAAAAGCTTTGTGACAAACATTAATTTATGATTCTAACCAGTTTTGTTCGGCAAGATAATCCTCACAGATGAACACCACTTCAGAGATTTTCGAAGCGTAAATTAAATCGCTAGAAGTAAAAGCTAATGTCAGGCTACAAACAGACTACAGTGCTGTCGCATGACTTAAACGTCACCACCACTAAGCTTCTAACTACACAATTACGATTCACGTTTTCTCTAAATTTATAAATCTACAAGCCGTTAAGTTGACAAACTCTGCGGTCTCATTTAGCCACTTACTAGCAACCACCATTTTCAAGACACGCATGCTTTATAATTAAATTGTGGGACATTAAATTATGTATTGTATGCTGTAGAAAAAAACGTGTTAATATATCTTAAGCCTGAGGTAACCACAGACCTTATTTCGGGCACATAACTGAAAACCTTAGACTTTTTAATAGACTTTGAGACAACTGAACCAGATGTGCAAAAATGCAAACTGATTTCCAGGTTTTAGGACTACAAACCACAGCGCTCTATAGGGGGCAGCATATCGCTGAATTTACTGCTAACTGCTGCTAACTATAGCAGTCGTTAGCTAGTTAGGTCAGTTAGCTGTGCAGCTAGCGGTCTGGACTGGACTGGAGCCCATAGGACCCGGGTGGTCTTTTAGTTCACACCACAAGCCGGGAGCTCAAGGCTGGGACGGGTCAGGGCTAGCTGGTTAGCATGCTAACTTCAGGCATTGCTCAGAGCTGTTAAAAAAAATGTGTTATTCTTTTCTTGGTTTTCAACTCAAATTCTTACATATAGCACCTTTAACAATGTTAGCTAACTGTCTGTTTTTCCTATTCAAATAATAAATATTTAATCTTTCTTTTTTCTTTAAATATTTGTCTTTTCCAAAACAGATAGTTGCATAAAAACCAGTAGGACTAGTTCACAGACGACTGAACTAATGGAGGCTATAACGTTAAATGCGGTCTGGCGCTGAGCAGTCACCGGTTTAGTGACAGTTATCCAGGCCTGAAATTAACATCGAGGTTATAGGATCACACGTAAACATCAGCATGAGCTCATGGTGGCTGCTGCCCGTGAGGCTGCGGAGAGATGCAGAGAGTCTGTCGAGACAGACAGCGGCCATGCAGCCAGGCAGGCAGCCAGGCAAGCACAGAACGGGGCTGCACGCCTCGGACCGTTACACCGTTAGCTAGCGGCTAGCAGCCATGATCTTACCCGGAGAGGAGCTGAGGACGACGGTGAGCAGCGCCAAAGTCAGCGCGATGAGAGACATGTTGCCCGTTGGAAAGATCACCCCCATCCCGATTCAAAAACCAAGCGAGGTGAGATTTCACAGAGGAGCTGTTTTCATCGGTGAACAATAAACGAGAAGACTAACGGTGCCTCTCAGACATTATCCATCCCCGGGAACAGCACTGGAGACGGGACGGCTTTGTCGATCGGTAATTTATCCGTCGAAATGACACATCGCGGCTGTGACGCCGTTCAACCGGGACGAGGGGGGTGCTGCCTTTCATGTGCGTAGGAAAAATGACTATCGGATCGAGCTGCGGCTGTGAAGAATCGGATCTTTTTAATGATATAGTCTTGATTTGAGTATAAATATTGTACATTTTACTCCATGAGCAGCTTTTTTTTTTATTGCAGTTGGTCGAGCTGATTTAAAAGCTTGTATATAACTTTAAACTGCAAAAACCTCCAGACTTATTCAGACATTTCTGTCTAAAATTAAACCCTGAATACCTTATTTTGCTGTTTAATCTGGATGCTTCATCTCTAAATTAAAATATTTGTTTGAGAAATTAGTGTTTGCATCTGCGGCAATTAATTTAATTTTGAAAACTGCATATGTTTTCAAAATTAAATTCATTGCTGAGTCATTTTTAAAACTGCATATGTTTTGTATGAAAAACAATCTACAGAATATGTTAGAAAATTAAAAAAGAGTAACCAACCAGATTTTTTAGATTTTCGAGACAAAACATATTGACTGAACTGCAAAATAAAGTCTGTAGGTTTTGATTTTGGACAGCAATGTCTGTATAAATTTGGATGATTTTGCAGATTAAAGATGCTCATGTTATTATGTCAGGGATTAGAATCTTATAATATACGCAACACTATGAAATGGGCCTTTCGTCGCTACATGTCCATAACTTTTCATATTTTAAGCACATTTGGCTGTGAATACTAAAAACATACAATATTTTTCTTCCACCACTGAACTCTGGGTTATAGGTTTATAAAGCTGGCATGTACTGTATTTTAGAAACTTACTCCATAACTCCATGTTTACTAGTTGCTCATGTTTACGAGCAGCCCTGAATGCACCATGAGAGGTCAGAGCAGCCCCCTCCCCTCCCTGCTCCTCCCTACAAGGACGTTGCATTAGTGGACAGAGAGAGAGAGAGAGAGAGAGAGAGAGAGAGAGAGAGAGAGAGAGAGAGAGACTGGACACAGGCTGGATTTCAACATTAGTAAAATTAAAGGGATTTCCTGTTGTGTGAGGATTTAAACATCATGAGGAAATAATAATAATAATAATAATAATAATAATAATAATAATAATAATAAAAAAAACATCCTGTATTATTGGGCATCAGAGCTCCAACTTTAATTGGTTTGATTGGACAGAATATACACCCAAAACACACTTCCAGTTGACTGTAAGGCTCTTATGTGAGGCAGGTGAAAAAGTCAGTCCATCTCTGTGTTTAGGGTTAATGTTGGATGCAAAGAAAGGCTTACTGCTAACAGCTCCACCTTGTGGACAATCTGTGTTTAGATCCCAGAGGCGCCCTCCATCTAAAAAATGAAAAGCTTTTTAATGAATACCCAATATCAGGAGATAGAGCATTTATAAACACAAACTAATAAAGACAGCGTGCACACAGATGTTTGCACCTGTGCCCCACAAGACCACTTGTCTGTGCAAACATGTGCAGAATTTAGCCTTGTTTGGTTGGCCTGTGTGGTTTTTTTTTTTTGGCACAGGTTTTAGTAGTAGTAACAATAACAATGTATATGTTTTATTCAAGTGTCCCAGGAAGCAGCATGCACAACACCACCAGGGCTAAAGCGAACACCACACAGGGTGCGACGTGTTCCAGCGGCTCTCCTCTGGATCAGATGACTGTCAGTAACTTAATTATGTGTTTACATGTGTTTAAATACACATTGTGCTTTAGAAGGTACACATCATCACTCCATAAATCCTGCACAGTGTTTTTTTTTACCCGTCTTTTAGCTGTACGTCTATTTCTGTAACCATTTCTATCGGCAAACTCCTCAAATGTGTACACATGTGACCTGATTTTGGAATAGCACCTTCAACTTCAACCTGATCAGAGGCCTAATCAACCGGAATAAGTGAAACACCTGTGTGAGCGCCTTAAGCTGATTGTTGTAATCCCTTTAATGTTATTAGCTGGGTCGCACTGTGGGTTAAAGGCCATTAATTACAGCTACACAAGCCGCTCTGTCTGGCTCTGCAGTCTGTGTTTCTTTGTTGTTCAGGACGTCATCAGTTAGAGCCTCATGAGGTTCTGCTTTTAGGCTTCAAAGTCAAGTCGAGGCAGCAAAATGTCAAGGTGCAATTCAATTTTCACAACAGACAAGTCAAACTGTTAAAATTTGGGTGCATTTGTCCAAGTTACCGTAGAATTAACTTTTGATATCTACAGAGGGAGCACCCCCCGCCCATGCAGACCCCAAGGAACTTTAAAAAAGAGGAAGAAACAGGCTTCAACCCAACATGTCTACGTCGTATGATTTCTCATGCAGAAATGCCTCCAGAAAATTAAAGAACACGCTTCAGAAGACTGATGTTTTCATCGACATGTTGTTCCTTTCCCAAAATGTGTGTAGGAAAGGCTCCCGTTTGCGGTGCAATTAAAGTCTTATCAGCGTAAATCAGTCGGACCTACCTCGTTCGATAACAATATTATCAGCCCAGTCAATGTGGGAGGAAATCTGTGGTTAGCCTACTCTCAGAAGTGTCGTACAACACAGATATGTGTACGAACAAACACGGACAAACAAACACTGGCTCCAGAGAGGGGTATTTAGTTGGTTGTGAACTACATGATAGATGGTGATAATAAGGATGCTATACTCAACCTGACAAAATATAGCATTATGTTCAAGTTTAAAACACCGTTATCAGTCAGTAATATAAAACAGAAGTAACAACAATTTATTCAACTCTGACATGAAAAATTTTTTAGATACTGCTTATAAATGCTAAATCATTTTAGTGTTAACAGCATCTTAGAAATTTCCTTCTCTTAATTGAGCATATTGATTGGTGGATAATCAGAATTAAAATGATGTGCATCCAAAACAAGTTTAATCCGTCAAAATATGAATGTGAGCTTTGATAGTTGAAGGTAACTGAGAAAAACGTCAAAACAATCAGCAACAGGTTGTATTGTACAGACACTTTATAGTGAGCACACATCTGTAAACCAAGACACCTTGAAGAAATGTTTTAATTTCCCCTAAAAAGGTGAGAATAAACTCATGTAGCTCTGTGAGATGTCACTTTGAGTGGAAACTGTTTTGTATTTCCAGCTCAGGGAGACAAGAAAAAGGAATCTGGACGTCAAATGTGGAAATGTTGTCCTTTCTGGACTTTTATTTAGAAATTTGTCCATCCCAACTTTTCAATGGGTAGAAGGAAATGACAAGGCTGTGAATCACCATTGCAACAGTGAGAATTCCAAAATACCCACCGTACCCCGAGACATGACAGCAGGTCGAAGAGCTTTTCATTTCCTGTCAGAAACGGTCGACGTTTTCTGGAATACAAGGCCGCCAAATGTTTCCCTCCAACATCAGGATGTTTTTTTGTTTCTTTTTAGTCTCTCAAAAGTATTTTCCATGTTGCATTTTACTCTGTTTACACAGATACACAAAAATAACGGGCTAAGTTACAAATAGGACACGGCAAAATAGTCCGTTCATTATTCATGGTTCACCTGTCCCACTGTGAAGCCTCGACCTTTTCTATTCAAGCCTCCTGTCCAGTCTGAAATAACTCTAAAATGGTGAGTCCTCTGGCCTTCTTCAGGAACAGCCTCTCACCTCTTCCTCTGTTCATCCCATCACGTGTATGTAGAGACAGGGGAGTTACGATAAGTGCATGTCCATTTTTTTAAACCCTGTTCCCCTTCCTCTGCCGAGTCCATCATCCCACGTTTCTTTCTCCTTTTTCTTTGCTGTGTTGTAAATCCGTCAATGATAGCAGAATTGATGGGGCAATAGAAGAGAGGGCGTTGTAAATGGAAGAAGATGTGTTGGAGCTGCCGTCGGCGGGGCTAGAGGCCTATAGACTGCAGGGTTTGTCTCTCAGTGTTGTTGAGGTGGCCTGAGAACATGCTGTAACATGGCTGCTGGGCGAACTGTGTCAGGAAGTCTGTCAGGTAGGCCTGGGAAAAGAGGGATGATACAGTAGAGAGTTATAAAGCGATAAACTGATCTCTGTCTGGAAGTCTAATCTGGAAATCAGATTGATCAAAACAAACGTGGAGAGCTTTTACAAATTCAAGTTTAGATTTACTGTTCTTTTACTCGCCAAAAACTTGATTGGAGGTGTACGTAGTTTTACTTTGCAGGAACACTGTGGTGGACTTTCCCCTTTTCTTACCTATACACATTTCCTCCTATGTTCCTGCCTAAAAAAAAACAAAGGTGTGCACGAGCCTTTACAATCACAGTTCAGATTTACTAAATTGAGTAAAGAACAAGGAAGGATCTGATAGTCAAGCAGGTAGCAAACCAGAGTCCACAAGAGAGGGAATGGATCTGAAGTTTCTTCCATTAGAAACACAGTTTGCTTTTTGTTGACCAAGACATTTGAGCAAGTCCTAGAAATAGCGCTGCGCAATCAACTCACAGTTATTAATCAGATGTTGGAAGTGCAAAGTGCATGCTTCATCCTCAAAGATTAATCTAACCAGGCTGGGACCATTTCTGCCTAAAGCCCCTTTATAACTGGAGCGTCTTCTGATCCGATTACCACTCTCGGACAGAAAACGCCCTCTTGCACTGGCGACGACGGCTGCATCTTGGCATGACGGCAGCAGTCATTCCGAACGGCCGGTTCTTCCCAGAAAGCTTTTATAGATCGTCTTTTAAAAGACCGTAGATTTTTCCCAATATAAAAATGTGTTGTAGCGCTTTAAAGTTTCATGAACCAAGACACATGCACCTACATTTTTATAATGGTCATTTAACATTTAAGGTTTCTATCCAGGTGACTAATGGAGATATTTAAATAGAGACACTGGAACTTAAAAGTTTAAAGTGAATGTACCTGCAGGTCAATCTGATATATGGGGTCTTTCAAAGCATCTGGATCATCCTCCTCATCATCCTCGTAATAATCATCATCTGCAGGACAAGAACACACCAGCAGGAAGCTTAGTAACCTAAAACAATGTATAAGCTGGAAAGCATGCTTGACCTCTACAGGAATAGCTGAGGCACTGGCGAGACACTAGTACCGTATTTGTTCGATGCGATGAGATCAGAAAGCAGCTGGCCTGCGAGCCCTTCGTCCTCTTCATCATCATCTTCCCCCTCTTCCGCCTCGTTGTCCTCCCACATACCGCTTGAGTCTGAGAGAAACAACAGCTGGTGAGGGAAATGTCTGCTGTCCTATTTTTTTCCGCTCAAAAGAGAAATACAACAAATCCACAGTCCGCAGGGATCCGACAGTTTATTCTACTTAACGTTTATTGAAATCAGGACATTTCGACGCTGAGCACACAGTGTTAAATTACCAGTTAGTACTGTCAAATTGAGAGCTGAGAGTGGCACAGGAAATAAATACACAAAAATAAATAAAGGCTTGCAGAACAGAGGTTTAGATTTAGGCTGACATCTTGTTTCCTCCCAATAATTTCGTACAAGAGACACCACAGGCAAAGGTCACTCCACTCAATAGTGTTCATCAAAAGTGTTATATATTTTCACCTTGGCTCCAGTCTGCTGCGTTTGCCCTGCTGGTGTTTGCCTCCACCACCGTCGACAGCTCATTGATGATCAATTTGAAGATCTTCACTAGCAAAGGAATGTTGGTCCACCTCTCTGGGTCTGTGGAGGACGAAGAAACAGAGCTCAACATTAACAGCACGCACCGTTGTGGTACATATCCTAATACTGCTGTATGAATGTTAAGTGTTTGTTGCAACTTAAGCGGCCTGGGTAAAAGACTATCTATATCTCTACAAACAAAGGTATTTATCTAATGTGTTGATGGATTCATCTCTCTAAGGGATTTGGACTCTCTTACTCTTGGCAGCTTTGGAGCGTGTGCGAATGCCGTCTTCAGGGCTGTAGATCTCTTCTCCCTTCACAACAATGTCCTGCAGACGTTTGTCGTCAGTGTTGAGGCCGTGCTGCAGCAGCTTACAGAGAGCCACCGTGCTGCAGGGAAAAAACAGATGACAACATTTTGAGATATGTGACAAGGGTGGAGAAAAGAAAGAAATAGTTCAAGGCTTTTAAGAAGCCTTCTTATGTCATTTTTTAGAGCTATACTGGAAGCAGAAACTGTCAATCAGTGTGGAAGATTAAACCCAATGTCACTGATGCCAAGTACCCCAAAGCAGGCACAGCCAGAATTATCCAACTGCAGAGCTGCAGTGCCAGTGTTTCAATCTAAAGGCTGAGTTAAAAGAACTAGTTTGTGAAACATCAGAAGCCAAAAGTGTTTATAGCGGTTTAGCTGCACTGGAACTTGAACATTTTCAGATGGTCTCTCTTGGAAGGCATTTTCTAGTGTTCCACTCATTTGTACACAACAAAAGTGAGAGAAACATTGGTGTAAATAATGAAAAGAAAAAAAAGAGCTTGACAGAAGTTCAAACCACGCTGACCAATCAGTGTGTGAAGTGGGTGTGAATAATGGAATCTCAGTTTGCATGATGATGTGGTCGACAGACAGCGGTGGGATTGGATAAGATCTTATGATGCAAATATCTTTAATACACCTATTTTCAGCCTCTGTGCAACTGTTTCATCATGTCTGTGTCTGAACACAGTGCAGAAACAGAGTAAAAAATAAATAAATAAAAAAGGCATGCATGTGATCAAATTATCATTTGTCATTACAACTAACACTGTTGTCATCTTTCTCGGTGACATGCCATCACGCTTTGGACCATTTCTTCCTCTCCACCACACCACGACTCCTTCAAGCAAGTTTCCAGAAGCGTAGACACGCGACTTCGACTAGCACTTTGCAAGCTACTGAGACATTGCTAACTTCAAGTCATTGCTTTAAAATAATTATTCCTAGAAACAAAGGATTAATTAAATTGTTGTCTAACCTGACTTTACCCTCGTACTGTCCATAGAAGAGGTGCTGCCTGCTCATCCACTCTGTCATGACAAACTCCAGGGCAGGTTTCCCTGTTGGACCAGGCAGACTGCACAAGAACTCCAACAGAGGCTCCAGCTGGGAGTGAACCAGGTGGGCGAACACCATGATCAGAGACTACAGAGAACAGGACAGGAGAATTGATCAAGTAGTGAAGGTAACTGCACCATCAACAGATAAAGACCAGGTTATCAAACACGTCACAAGCTCGTCTGATGGTTCAGCCTCCTCCTACCTGCATGACACTCAGAGTCTCAGCTTGCTGCATCTTGCTCAGAATCGCTCGGAGGATCTGGTCCAGCTGTTCCCCGAGCTCGGTTCCTGCCCGGGAGATCAGAGTGGACACCAGCCTGCCCACAAAGGCAGCCGTGAACTCTGAGGTCCGGGGGTCCAGCAGCTGGTTGACCACCTGCATGACGTACCAGAGGCCGCTGTTCCCCTGCTCGTCCCTCCACTGAGCGATCTGCTCGAGGGCGACGGAGACGTACGCTCGCAGACACTCGCCGCCGTTCTTTAGAGGAGAGGGGAGGGAGGTGATGACAGGGGAATGAGAGGAGAGAGGAGTTAGACTGCAGAGGAGGTTACACATAATTTCGTTTTTAACTGAATATCTATTCTTTATTTTAAAAAAAACAACAAATCTGGTTTACCTGCATTATCGTGTTGTCATCGGTGCGTAAGGTGCACTGAGCCACCACAGGAAACGCCTGGCACACGAGCATCTCTGAGAGAGGGGGTTTGGTGTTTCGGACGACTGTGGTCAGGATGTCTATGGACGTCTGTGGTACAGACAGAGGAGAAGTAAAGTGGTCAGATTTTGATGTGAATCTCATGCATGTCAATGCCGAGTCATTATGAGTCATGCAGGACATTAGGAACTGATGCGGTTGCTGACAGAAATGATTTAACCATCTTAATGCTTACACTAGAATATACAGCATGAGCAAATGCAAAGGAAGCATAATAAACTGACTAGACTGTAAAATGCAAATTTAGAAGCCATCAAGTATATATGCTTAGTAGTCGACTGACTGGTACACAAGGCTCCTACACCTTTACATTATCACTTTTCAAGCATACTTTATGTGCATTTACAAGTTTTTACAGCACCTTGGGATAAAAGATAAAGTACTTTGGTATGAAAACCTGAATCTTTAATTTAACTAAGTATCCTGGTTCATAAATACAAGTCTCGTGTTTGTATTGTAGACCACTAAAACCAGATGACACAAATCATTAACCAAGACATCCCAGAGGCAGTTTGGATCTCCCACTTACTTTATAGTAAAAAGTAAAAAGTGAACTATTGGGACACCCCCATAGCTAATTTGGTAGAGCATGTGGTCCATGTACAGGTTCGATTCTAGCCCGTGGCCCTATACTGCATGCCAACCCCTCTTCTCGTGACTCTTCGTCTGTGCTGTCGAACAGAGCCATAAAAAGCCCTCCTCCACCACAAAAAAATAATGATGATAGAAAAAGTGGACTACTTCATCCAAAATCCACAAACTTTTCAAACCTTTAAAATACCACATTGCAATGCAAGAGTTTTCAAGGTTTTCCAGCACTTGTGATGCACACCCAGGGCTTGTACAAGTCAAGATCAATGAATAGGGATGGCGGCAGAAGTTGACACCATCAGAAGCATAAAACTGGACAAAGTACAAGGACAACCGCTACAGGCCCCACTCACCATCAACATCTCCCACAAATGAAACTGAGTCTGCCCATTTTGTTTTTGAGAAACTTTGGCCATGCACCAAAGTGCTGATTGGGGAAAAGTTGGCATGAGACAGAAGCTTGCCTCTAGTTTTTCTGGGACATTGTGTTATGGACCAAAGAAGTACAGAATGACTGACCTCATTGGGCTTAGTGTGCCACCCTTTCTTTCTACACTTCTATGTCTTTTTGTGGCCCTGTATACTTACAGCACACAGTCCAGAGGGAATCTTGTCGGGCGGAGCCTGCATGATGCTGACCAGCGTGGGGATGAGACGCATCTGCATGGGGCCCTGGCAGCCTTCGATCTGAGCCAGTTCTTTAAAGATGTCCTGAGCCAGGGACGCCACCACAGGGTCTGAGGAGAAGAGAGGAGGCAAATCAAATACATGTCTAGGTCTTCTCAGGGAAACATGTTATTTTCCCTTCATGATTCCAGCTTATCTGTATCAAAGTATTACAAACAAGCTGGACAATTTAAAGTCACAAGTCTTGAAAGAAAATAAAAAGTTTGGTGTGCATGTAGCATTACAGACTGACAGAGGACGTGGTCAGGGGAAAAGTACCATTGTTATATTTGAGGAAAATGGCAATGGTGAGGGGGCAGATCTTGTTCTCGGCGTTGGTGGTGAAGGCCGGGTCGACGGTGCAGACGATGCACAGGGTCTCCATGACGAGGGTGAGCACCTCGGAGCTGAACTGGGCAGCGAGTTGGACCAGTCCCTCGAGGATGCTGGGGAGGAAGGGCTGAAGGACGTGGGTGCTCTCCGACAGCTTCAGCTGATCACAGTACCTGAAGAAAGACATGGATAGTTAATGAACTGATGGTATCAACTGAACATTTTTATAACTTGTGACAATTTTAAACCCTTGAAATGCTTATTGAAAGGCTGGGATTCAAATTTTGTTATTCAGTCTTTTATGCATTTAGGAAAAATACATTCTCAATACCCCTGAAATGTGTTGATTCCTGACAGACAGAATGTGTTCAGCTACCAACTCAGCCAGTGTTTAGACGGACTGATATGTTTTCCCAGACTACAGCCTGTTAGCAGTGCATTTCAAATCACGGTTTGCTCACCCCCAAATGGCCCTGACCGCGGAGATGCGGACAGATGGTGGCTGGCTGTCGTGGAGGCCGCTGACGGTGGCCTGGAGGAACTGCTGGATGAGCTCGGGAGACATGGCGGCTGTGAATCGACTGGCCGCCCACAGAGCTCGACCGAGGAGGAACGGAGACGCCGCTGGTCAAGAGAAAACAAAAACAAGAGGCAGCAGAGAAGAACGCGTGAAAAGGAGCAACAGTGAGGCAGTTATTTCACACGACATTGCGATGTCTTTCCAATCCAATAATGATATTGCCTGTCTGTTTGTTGTAATGCGTTCCCCGTGAGACATTGAGTCACTTTCAAAGGGAACTTCAGAGTAATTCGATTTCTTTATGAGAGGGGGGCGGTTTAGGACTCACCTGCCAAGTTGAGATCAGCGAGGATAACACTGGCCAGGAAGCCGTGCATGTCAAACTGGATACGACCGTTCTTCACGTTCTCTGTGATGATTGTTTTGACAGAGCCGAGGGCCAACATGCAGGCTTCATGGATCTTCCACCTGGTTAAATTAACAATTACTTTTCTGACTTAGCACGGGTCTGCACAGATGAAATCAAACACAATAAAAGCTGTACATTTAAAGATTTTGTCCGCAATCACAGTCACTCAAAATGAACAAATCTTTCAGACCAGACACTGGGATGCAGTTAGAGAGTCTGTGTTTCTCCTCACCAGTGCTCATTGCCACTGTTTTTAGCCTGCTCTGCCTCCTGGAGGTGTCTGGTCGCCGCCGCCGCCAGCGCCGCTGCGCTCTCATTCTGAAACTCTGCGGCAACAGCCTGAAAGCAGAGGTCAAAGGTTACAATCCTCATACACACTCTCAGGGCTGCAATGTTAGCTGATGAGCAGCGAGTTGCTATGAAACCGCAGCAAACTTATACATGCTGGACATTTGTGACCCTTGTTTGACACGTGACTGCACTGCTCAGCATTTCTATGATTCAACACCGCATAGAAAAATCTCTGTTCATGAGTAAACATCCATTTTCAGTCCGTTTCAAGGACCAAGGCAACATGGTTCAACAAAAGCCTCGAGTCTTTGTGGAGGGTGTATGTGTAGGAGAAGAAAAGGGAGAGCAAGGAGGTGTTTTCTCGTGGATAATGTGTAGAAACCTGGCAGGCATGAATGTCCTTCTGCCCTCTGCAGACCTGACCGAGCAAAACACTATGGCTGAAAAGATAAGATTTTAATTTTACCCAGTTCCTCATGCATTTCGCCTGGAAACTAATATGCTAACTGACTTGCTCATCAGACAAAAAATGGGTTCCATCCGAGCGAGAAGCACTTTGCTAGAGGTGATTTGTTGTGAATTTTGCGATAAGAGTTGTATGTTTTCTCTCACCAGCAGCAGGTCCTGAGCAGAGATCCTGACAGAGTAGGAGAAGGTGTCGTCATCCTCATCCTCTACAAACTGCTGCGGGTTAGCTGTCCACACTTTGATCTGAAGAAACAAGAGGACAAACAACCAGAGCTGACACCAGTGAATCACCATAAACACACACACACACTGTATTTACTCATACTGCTATACAAGCAGCCTCACCTGATCCTCAGTGATCTGCATGTACAGGATGATGTAGTAGATGAGTTCGGGCAGGGCTTTCTTCACCGTGCTCTTGAACTTGTTGTTCTCCAGCAGCGTGTGCACAAACTCAAAGATGCTGAACACCAGATTCTCAAATCCCAAAACCTCACCTGCAGAAATGAGCCAATAATACCGTAAGATTTCAAAAAGGTGCTATGGCGATAAAAAAGCCTCAAAAGTCAGTGTACAAACAGATGAAAGAAAAAGAAGTCAGGATGATGTGAACTCTGCTCACCGTCTGAGTCAACAGGATCATCCACTTCCTCTGTGTAGTTGACTTCTGTCCTCACATAAGTGAACATTTGATTAAGGAATACTTGACTAAAAGAATATTTTCAGTCTCTCTAGCTTTCATTTTTTTCCCTCTTCAGTACTCATCTCACAGGATTGTTACACTCTTATCATCTGCTTCACCCAGTCTGACGAAGTTCATTTCAGAAGTAGATTTTGGAGTGCACAATATGTATGTCTCGACACAAATTTTTTGATTTTGCTGAGTAAGCAGGTCACTTCCGGGCAACGGCATGAGTTGCTGAACTGAGATGGATTTCAGCGGTTTTGAGACAATGTTCTGTAACCAAAAGCCCACAAAAATCTCACAAGTGTCTCAGACAAATGTCCAAAAGGAAGTAAAACCTCCTGCTTTTAGAGTCGTAACTACTGAATCGATTAATTTTGATAAGCTGCAGATTTATCAATTTATCGTTGAGTCCATGTTAAATGCTCATCACAATTTCCCAGAGCCATTAAGTTTCATCTTCAAATTGCTTCTTCTGTCCAAACAACAGTCCAAAACCTTCATTTACTGTCATAAATGACAAAAAAGCAGCAGGTCCTCACTTTAAAGAAGCTGCAATTGACTAATCATCGCAGCATACAACACTAACAGCAGGAAGAACTTGTGAAGGATATAAAGCTGCACTTTCGGTCAGTGTATTCCACACGATGGGTAAAATCTGCTGCATGGAGGACACCATGGGTTTGGGGAAGTTCTTCACCAACGCTGTTACTGCCTGAAGGGGAAATATGAATTAAAGACCTTAATTAGAGACACTGCATTTGGGGTTCCCCTTCAGAGTTTGAGATATTTTACGCTAAACAACTACTCAAGGACTCTTCTCAGTCTCTCACCTTGAGGACTTCCATCTTGAGGCCGCTGTCAGACGAGGGTCCATCAGGCATCTGCAGAGCCTGCACAAATGCTTCTGTGAACTGCTGCACCACGGGGAAGATCAACGCTTTGGCTGCACCCTATACAGGAGGTTCAGTAAATACAACTGTGATACTACAGCACACCTGCAAAACATTTCACAAACACTGATTTAAGAGAAAAACCCAGACACACTATCCCCGCTCCCCTCCTATCTCCTCTTTCAAAGTAAATTACCAACTTTTTCCATGGCAAAAGACAGTTACTTAAAAGTAAAACAAAGGTCCATTATATAAATATGTAATTATTCATATAATATCTGAAGAATTCATCATGTCTTGTTGCAACTGTCTCACCTTCTCAAGCTCTTCAATAGCACAGATGAGGTTGGCACAGGTGGTAAATATCTCCACTGCTCTGGATCGAGTACGAATACTGTACACCTGAAACCGTTCAGAACATCATTTAAGACGACTCAAACTTCATGTCAAAAACAGTGCAGAACAACACGAGATATCAGCAACACGAGAAAGTTCAGCATAGTTTCACTATAAGAGTTGTGGTAATACCTCGGCCATGGTGAAGATCTTGTACATTTCAGGTAAGATGACTGGAGCCACCAGCGGCATCTGAGTATCCGTCACTTCCCGGGTAAACTCTGGACATACAAGACAGCTTGTTACAAAACATAAAGTTTTTAAGTTTTTATTTTTATTGAAGAGAAGCTATTACTTTACATTTTTTAAAATTTTGTCCAAATGTGTCCATCTGTTGAAGTTAGAATAGAGTACCGCAGGAATGAGTCAATTATTTTCAAAGTTTTTTTTATGGGTTTTTGGTTGAACACCTGAAAAAAGTATGCGGTGGTGTGCTCAGGAACACTGAGATGAAGCACTTGTTCACTGATAGAAAAAACGCTGCACGTGTGTCTTGACAACCGCTGCAGTTTACTATCCGTTTGTTTTTTAATCCAACATCAGGAAATCAGGGCAAGAATGATGTTGGTGCATGACATGATCCGTAGCAGACAAAAATACAGTGAATATTATCTCCTAGGCCAGGATCGCAATCATAAAACTGGTTGGTGTGTAAGTGTGCAGATTATCTTGCTGAACAAAATGTGAAGAATTATAAAGTTGTATTTGCCACAGAGCTTATTTTCTGCAATAATCCACTTGTAAAATCTTACAGGCTTTGTGTTGAGGTAACCAGGTCTGCTCTCTATCAACAAAAGATGCAAAATGTGAAACAAGACAAAAATAACTAGTTTTCAAAAGCAATCTGATGGTAGAAGACATGACAGTAACAGATTTAGAGGATGTACATGTACAGCTTCAGTGTGTGTGCGTTTCATCACTTACCTGTGAGGACCCTCATGGCCCCATGAACAGCATTGACATCTCCGCTAACCAGCATCTCCATCAGCAGGGTGAACAGCTGTGGCCAGGCCTCGGGCCAGTCCCAGTGGGCGATGGCCGACACGGCGTACGCAACACTGGAGCGGACTTTGCTGATCGCCTCTCGCAGACCGCTGGGCAGCAGCCCTCTAATGGCAGCTTTAGCCTTGATGGGGACACCAGAGTTTGACAACACTCAGCTCAAAAAGTCCTCTGAGGTCAAATTGAAAAAGAAAAGAGAGCTTTTGCAAAACAGACGTATCCAAGGTGAGGACATGTTTACCTGATCTGTAGTTTCAGGAGGCCTGAACTTTTCTGACTGGGAACACCAGTGAGTCTCCACATACTGCTTCAGGATAACGGATGCCAACTGTAATCACAGTCAGGACAACGCATGAGCAGATCATCATCGACAATGTCAGAAGAACTGTGACATGCATGTGTAGACTGGGCTGTGCTCACCTGACGGATTGCGAGGGCTCCCTGAGGATCAACTGTGAGTTCTGCCAGGTGAACGCCAAACTCTACAACATAAACCAGAAGGCAAAAAAATAAAAAATTAACACGAAAATCTCAGATCCTGCAGAGCATTATACAGTAATAAGGACTCATATCAAGGAACCGATTGAGGGTGGAAATAAAAGGCAAATTAACACAGATCTATCTGCACAAACTCATGCTGATGGTGCGTCTACTAAACACCAACTTCAATAAACTTAGTGTGTATATATATATATGTTCTTTTGTAGAGGCAAATATTGCTGTTTTTAAGCTGTGATCATTCGTTTTTCTGGGAAGATTAAATAGCTGCAGCAATGACACATGACAGATGCACTGTGTGATGCCAAGATACATAAGAAAGAAACAAACACAAAAAGCCAGAGCATATTTGCAGAACATTTGTATCTAAGCTGGAACTAAATATGATGAATACTGTACTGCAATACATGACGACTGTGTAATTTGGTTCAAAGGCCAAACACACCCCAATAATCCACTGAGGTACAAAGCCAACAGACACTATGGATTGAACCTGGGCTGACAGGCATGCAGAGAGATTAACACACAGTTCAGGATCAGCATCAACCTCAGCTCTGAACCCGCTCTCTCCCACCGGGTTTTACTAAGAGTGACATCAGGCGCCAGAAGACAATGTTAATGCTGACAATCCTACAAAGTGGCTGCCTTAGAAAGGGGCCAGCGGAAAGGGCCGGCCTCGCTGCGACGCGGCAGTACAGCCGACACACAGTGTGGACAATCGGCCTTTCACCAGGGCACGAGGATCGCAGGACAGACAATGGGAAGCCTGGTGGAGGATAAGCTACAGCCACTAGGTACTGTATCCATCTGTCCCATATCAAAAAAAGAACATGATGGGTTATGGGTATCATTTTCCCAAAACACCAGGTGCCACCATGCTGGTATCCTTTTACATTTGAGTCTTCATAATAATAATAAACTTTATTTCTATAGTACCTTTCAAAACCAAAGTTACAAGGTGCTTCACTGAATATAATAGCAGAACACAAAAATCGTGGGCCGTTATTGCAGTAATGCACATGGTGAGATAATGTTTATGTAAGTATACTTTATATTCAGTCATCAATACGGGCATAATTTCTGTCATTCGCTTAACAAGTGCAGAATTTAAAAACTCCAATACAGTAGGCGACTATTTGCACCTTGACGGTTGGTTTGCAACTCACAAATAAACACAGAGAAGAAGAAGAAGAAGAAGAAGAAGAAGAAGAAGAAGAAGAAGAAGAAGAAGAAGAAGAAGAAGAAGAAGGGCAGCCTGTTGTGCTCATGACCTCAAACTGGGTACCTGGGTAGACAGGTAGCTAAACTGGTGCCGTCGATGTGGCGTAGAGCCAGACCAATAGATTGGTTAGCAGATAGTGGCCTATCACAGATATATTAGCTTATATGTTGGCTGATAATAAAATGTTTAGCGATTATGATGCAAAAAAAAGTTGCAGGGGGTCAATTATAATTATTAAATTCCCATTTGAAGTTTACCGTTTAACTGCACTGATGCTGTTTAGGAAAAAGTTGAATTATAAAATATCGTGTCTATTACAATCTTTGTCACAACTGTTGTCATAACCACAGTTTAGGGATCTCAGTACAAAGGGTTAGGGTTAGACTCAATAACTGAGTATTAGTCACACCCCTTCCGGTGGACCCCATGGGACCTTATTTCATAAAATCTTCGTGTGGTAGTGAATGGAGAGAGACAAATAATTTTTTGATCCCGCTGAAATTGTGCCTACATGAACTACACGTATCGTATCACTCAACACACGTCGCCTACACGGCTGCCAGCTCAGCACAGAAAAAGTACTAGAAAAGATGAAAATCAAAATAAAACTGGTCATACTGACGACTACGATTACGTGAAAGGAGAGTTGGTCAGTTCTGTGAGCTGCTAATACAAAGGATTGGCTCTACAATGTTTAAGTTACGGGTTTTGGCGAGCGGTCAACGAGACGACGTCACTAACGCGACTGTTGGCTGTGTAGTCTTTATGACAATATATATGTAGTCTTATATTTCATTAGTTTCACGACAAACTGCTACTTTGTTACGCTGATAATTTATCTTTTAAATTGAAAAACATATGTGTGATTCACGTCACAATTCCAAGCTGGATCGAAAAATTATTTGTCTCTCTCCAATCACTACCGTACAAAGTTTTTCCGAAATAAAGTCCCATGGAGCAAACCGGACGAGGCTTCTTGTTTTTGTTTAACACAACAGATGTTATTAGGGGAAGGTTCAATCCTCTGTCTTTGCTCATTACATCTTTCCCAGACTTTCATTGATTCCATATTGGGACCTTGCAAAATTATCTGATCAGTATTGGCCATGAGACGCAAGCAATCCATCTTATTCATGCCTTAAAGAGACTATTTGTCTTCTTTGTCTGTCCCTCTTGCATGTGTAAACTGACGGTGCTGAGGATTATGATGATGATGATGATGATGTTAGAGCTGGCAGGATGTAAGGCGGGAGAGCCCCCCGGGAAGACAACTTCGCGGGAAAATCTGTCATCGGGCATTGGACGGTTGCCATAGCAACAGCGGAAAGAGATTAATGAGTCAGTCATTCAATTGGGAGTGATCTGACTTTTGGGTTCCACCAGAAGTCGGACATGCGTGACTGAAACTCACACACTGTCGCTCATAAGATGTATAAAGTGTTTGTTGTTGTTTTTTTTTTTTTTTAGCAACAGTTGGTTCAGGATGCTAACTGCCGTCTGTTACTGCCCCCCACTTTTCCCAAGTGACGTTGTTAAGTTCCAAAGCGCTCGAGACCAGAAATGGTGCGTGTCTAGCTAGTAGCTTGAAGTTTGTGTCCATATATTAGCTATATTTTTCACACATTACGGACAAGTAAGCTTAAATAAACGATAACTGGACGTTTGTACAGAGGAAGGATAAGTGTCGTCCATCCTGTTGCTGTGCTGCCGGGGCCGGGGTCCACACAGCCCCCCTCCCCATGTGCTCCACATAACTTCCTCGCTAGCTAACGTTAATGATTATACTCGTGGGGACTGTTAGCTGTGACATATCCGATAACTGCAGTTTGAACAACACTGAGCAGATAACACCCGGAGCTGAGGTAAGGGCAGCACGTTTTTAAGCTAACTTGGTCATCACTAACTTCTGGAAACACGGCCTAACGTTAGCCCACTCGGAGCCGAGACAGTTCCCCCGGCTAACGCGTTGACTGTTAGCTACTTCTCAGCCTAGCAAAAACAAAGTTAGCCCCGGTGGAGGAAGGAGACAGCTGTCCATATGCTCCCCGCAGAGGCCCACGCTGGTGATGGGTGAAGACACCGGGCAGCTAGCCGTCGCTAACTCCTCAAACTAGCGTTCACAAACTATCCCCCCACTCACCCTCTGTCACTTCCAGCACTTTGATCTGCTCCTCCGCGGCGGCGCGCACTTCTTGAACCGGGGACAGGATGGCCGTGAGCGTCTCGATCAGAGCCTCTTTCAGTCCCTGCTGGACCGGGCCGGCGGCCGGACCGGGCCGAGCACTACCCGCTGCACTCATGCCTGCTGTGTTTTCACCCGCAGCCCGCTACAGAGTCAGTCCGACCACCACCACCACCCGGGGAGGAGCAGAGAGCCACAGACGCGAAGCGCGCCAATGCATGGAAACGTGGAGGCGGGGTTTTGCCGGAGGAAGCACACTTTGTCGTCCGGTTCGGCCCACGTGTTTTTTTTAGGTCTGTTTTTGTTTTTAAAACTCTGGCTCCCTCTTGTGGAGCGGGGGAAAATTACACCACTCAAAATTATTTAGGGTGGTCCACTTGATTGTTTATTCTATGTCATATCTGAATTTATATTTTGTGTTTTGTGAATTATTTTTTAATCATAAGTAGCATATTTATTCAAAACCTCTTCTATGAGACTGCAAGATAATATTTTGTGGCCTTTTCCGCACAAAACAGTTAGCCTCTTACAGCCTGTAAGGTTTTAGCCAACGGTTGCTGCATGCACAGTATCCTGGGTATTGACCACACAAATCCATAGATCCATGTATTAATAAATTACCAGGAAAGTGGATTAAGTTCCCACCCAGGGTATTGTGCAAGCAGCAAATGTTGGCTAAAACCTTACAGGCTGTAAGAGGCGAACTGTTTTTGTGCGTAAAAGGCCGCAAAATATTATCTTGTAGTCTTCTGGAAGAGGCTTTGAATAAATATCTTCAACTGCTGTCTGCAATATGACTCTAGTTTGTTACCACTATTTATAACCTATAATTAGCACACCTGTGTAGTTTTACTGGGAGTTTGCCAGAATACACGCTAAAGAAGGGTGTCTTGCTGAAACGTCCGTGTGGCAAGAATAAACAGTTTGATAGGAGTGCTGTCCTTTATTTTTCTTTTGTTTATTCACTACAAGTATGCTGAGGTGAACTGTTTTGTGTGTTAAAGGCTGCCAAATATTATCTCGTAGTCTTATAGAAGAGGCTTTGATTTAATACACTATTCAAAATTAGTTAGGGATATTTGAGTGTTTCACTTGATTGTTTATACTGTGTCAAATCTGAATTTTTATTTTGTTGGTCTCCCAAAATAATGCGACCCAAGTTTTGCCTTTGAGAGGCATGTAAAACACCTGCTGTAGGTTGTAGCCATAAGTGCAAATATAGAATATAAAGCCAAATGTATGCTGACATCCCTTTTTGTGTACCTCTGGGCTGTTTTTCATGATTTGGACAAAATCCCTTTAGTTCCCGTTAAAGGATCTCAAGGCTTCCAGTGACTTGGATTATGCTGGGTGAGCTCTAAGAAGCCATTTTGGTTTTTTTAAAACAAGTCCTCATCTACTTTAGTAACCCATAAGTGTTTTGTGGACTACAAAACTTCCCGTGACTCTGCATCAGCATGAGGGTGAGAGGATAATACGTTCATTTTCATTTTTGGATGAACTATTGCTTTCAGGAAAATCTTAATGCAACCATGCATAATGCTGTTTTAGACAAAAAATGTGTTCCTAACTTTGTGGTGACAGTTTTGGGAATACCCTTTTTGTTTTCGTGCTCAAAGTGAGGTTAATATATAAATGGTTGGCCTGACCTAAACTCCAGCAAACATCTTTGGGATGAAGAAGATGATTGTGAACCAGGCCTAACATCCACCTAACATGCCATGGGACCAGATTCCTGCAGCCAAACTTTGTCGAAAGCTCTCCAAGAAAAATGGAGGCTGTTATAGCACCACATTAATGCCCATAATTTGTGAACAAGATGTTCAACCATCAGATATAGTTTATATAAATTCAGGTGTACACATGCATTTGGTGTATTTGGGAGTCAGTTTCTACCACGTGTTACTTGAGTCCTGATTTCAACAGCATTAAAGTGCCTTTAGCTGAACTTGTCTACCCAGTTTCCCTCCAATACAGTGGGTGGTGTAATACTATGAAGATTAACTGGTTGATGCAGGCTGTGAAACCTCCCTGCATCCTCTCTGCACAGGTGTACTCTCACCTGAGCATTAAGATGTGCTTGAGCTTTCAGTACAGACTTCTCCATTCTCTACATACACAAGAATAACATTAAACCTGTGTGAGGTGAAACAATAGTGCAATTCTTTGTGAGGTGTAACTGTCAATCTGCACATGTTGTAACTCTGAATGTGACAGTGGCTCTCTTGTTACCGGCTTTACCTCATAATCCTGTTGCTCCAACGAGGAAACAGACGGGAGTTTCGGCAACATTCCTGCAAGCGTGCAACAGTTTGTCTTCTCCACGAAGACTCTCGCTGGCTGATCTTCGCTGTCTTCTGCAAATACATTCTCTTGTTGAACTTCGTTTAATCCCCCACGGACGAGCTTTGTTCTTCTCTGAAGTCAAATTTCTCCATTCAGGAGCTTGTAAACCATTTGTAAGACTGTGTCATAGTTTGGATGATGTTTTAAAAAAAACATTTTATCACCTTTTGCAAGACACTGTGTCATAAACAAGAAGTAGGGTGTGTGATAAGACATCTGTATCCTAAATGTATTAAAAACACTAGCCAAATGAGCTAACTGTAGATTTAACTGTTCCTAAAACCTGATATCTATGTGCATGTGTGTCTCTCGGGGTATTTTTCCTTAGTGCTGCATGCTGATTCTAACCCTCTAATCTAAGTCTTCTTACAAAATAAACAAGAAAAAACTAGACACGTGGAAAAACCGAAAAATACTGGAAACACTCGATGCCAAAACAGGAGAGAAAAAAAAGGCAGGTGGGCTTTCTTCTTTTTGAGCTAAAATTAAACTCACTTATTGCCGCAGCCTGTGTGGCATTAAGGAGAACACAGGTGTGGAGGTGTTGACATAAAAATAAACAGTGACTGTAATCTCTCTTCTCTCAAATAATCACTGCTGCAGATCTGGAGGATTAAAGGAGTAAACACGGGGACTCAAGTCGCTCTGTGATAAGTTGTTCCCGGAAAGCCAGTCAATGTGATCTGGGACATGGTATGAAAACCTTTTTTTTTTTTTTGCTTAATTTGGCTTTGGCTGGTATCTTCAGTGTTTCAAGACCTAAAATACACATAATCAGTTTTGTCTTTAGGACCGCAAGGAATAATAAACAATAGGTCTATAATACTAACAATCCAACTCTGCGAGACTTGAGAAAAAAGTCCCAGATGTCCTCGTCATTGCAAGGCCATCGTCTGACAAGAAATCCTCAATAAATTTGTCAGTTTAGGTAACAACAAAATCGTCATAAAATGGTGAAAATTTAAGCCCCAAACTGCCATGTGTGGGTCAATAAAATACCTCCCATGTTTTGTGAAAAGTGAGTTGTGCAGGATGCGACACTTTCAAAAACTTTCAAGGCAAGAACCGTGATATTCCTCATGACTGATGGGGTGTCAGAAACACAGATTAACTTGCACTAAGTTGCCAGTTTATAGGTCATACAGCTTAAACATTGGGTTGCTTGGTGACAGAAACTTTGTGGAGCTAAAGCGAAAGTTATCAACATTCACTAGTCATGTTGTGTCAGTAAGCCATCAGTGAAATATAGCTCAGTAGCAAAGCCAACTTAAAATCTTACATTATAAGCCCGTTGTTTGACAGACGTACCCACTGCTGTACCACCCGACTACAGAGCAGCTTCACGCCTTAATCCATCTTCCGCACTTTGCCATAAAAATAGTTTATATCGTTCGTAATCCGACCAGGTGGCAGACATTAAGTATAACTATATAGAAATAGCAAATCTTCTCGCTGAATGGTCTTGTTTGCTTATGTAGGTCATATAGAGGCATCAGTATCAAACTGAGACTGTTTCATAACCAGTTGAAAATTCCTTGTAGCGCGTGTAAGATAAGACAGACGACCTAATAAACTGGCAACTGAGTGCACGTGACGTGGATTTCAGGCAAGAGGATCGAGTAGCCTAAGAATGAACCAAACACTAACACAACCGTTTCTTCTTGTTTAAGCAAAAAGAATTTGGTTTATGTAGAAACAAGCAATGTTTTGCAACTGGATATTTCCCTCTCCTTCAAAAGAGTTAAAGCTAAAATAAAAAAAAGAAAGAAATGAAAACCCGTCCCACTGTACCCAGAATCGCCACCTTCTGAAAGATGTACGCAGGTGTTACTGACAGAAAGCAAAGGAAACCTGGGGGACAGCTCACAAGGGAGATAGATATAAGTGTACAGTACATATATATAAAATATAAAATCTGAAATATATTTTATATATATTAAATTGTGTTAGGGTTCAGTATCTTTCACTACACAGCATTAAGGTGGTGTGTCTGATTATCTTCTTTTTTTTTTCTTCATTTTTCTTTTTTCAAATCCTATTATATAAACCAGAGGAGAGGCAAAGCAAAACAAATGAATCAACGAACAAACAAATGTGGGAGAAAATGGAAACTAAGCAACAGACGAAAGGCCTCCGCCCCGATCCGATGCCCCTCCCCCCGGCCTCCGGCGGAGGGGGCGAGCTAGCACGGACGAGGTGGGACAGACCCGTCCAGCTGTACAGCGCAGTGAAACATAACTTACATATTAGCTCATTTTTACACGTACAGTCGTGATCAAGGCACAGGGATCTTCTACAAGTTATTTTTTTTTCTTCAATAAAGTTGTACAAAATAATACATTTTACAGTCTGTACAAGAATAATAGTCCAGCAGTAAAATAAAGACAGACGTACTTAAAGCCGGGAGGGGGAGGAGGAGGAGGTGGGACCGGGAGGGGGTGAGAGAGTAAGACGAAAGGTGTGTGTGTGTGTGGGGGGGGGAGGATGTTGTGTGGTAAGGGAGGGCTGGAGCGTGCGTGCATGTGTGTGTGTGTGTGTGTGTGTTCAGGTAAAAATGTTGCGTCCAGTCTTGATAAGTCGTTTCTTTTACTTCATGCTTTCCTTTTTGCATCGTTTTTTTTTTTTTTCCTTATTAAATAAAACCTTTCCTTTATTTTCCATATGTTGAATAGTTGTCAAATAGCAGCAGGGGCATGGGAGGGGAGGTGGTGGCGAGGAAGTGTGTGTGTGTGAGTGTGTGTATAATTAGATATGTGTGTGTATGTGTGTAGGCGGAGGGGGGTTTAAATGGTGCACAAAGGCAGATCACACACACAGTGTACACCAACACACAACATGGGGTAAAAACTAACAAAAACTTAAAAGTTGAATTGTGTTATTACAGGAATATATAATATTTATATTTATATATATATATACATATTTATATACACACATATATAAATATCTATATATATAGCTTGGATTTTTTGCACTGCATTAAGTTCACTGGTATGCATGAATTTATGCATTGTATGATATTTTTCTTGTTATTTTTTTTTCCTTTTTTTGTTTTTTTTTCTGCCGTCCCTCCTCGACTGGTTTCTTGAAGAGCGGGTCATGTGAGCCGCGTGGTCTTGTGTTCAAGTCACGCTCACGTCCACAGGCAGCCGTTAGTCAATTAGTCCGTCTGTTTCGGGCACAAAAAAAAAAAAAAAAAAAAGGCTCACAGCCCTCCTCCGTATCAGTTTGCCACCCTCCATGTCCATCGTTCTCGTCTTCTCCTCCTCAACCTCCTCCTCCTTCGTCGTCTTCAGCACGCGGTGAATAAACTCCTCTCTCTCAGAATGCATTATTCAATTCAGCCTCTGCCGACTGTTAAAAGCATGAGGACTTGGGTTTTAAAAGGGTGTGTGTGTGTGTGTGTGTGTGTGGCTGCGATATGAGACATTAAAACCTATGTAAGGGTTCTGGATGTCTTATGCTGTAGTGTGTGTGTACCTGCGAGTGTGTGCGTGTTCATATATCTGAGAGAGAGAAAGAGAGCTAAAAGGAGGGATAGCCTGCACTGAGGGATTCCAGTCCTGACCCTCTTTCCTGGGTCAAAGTATAGCTGAGTACAGCAGACAGTCTTGGCTAATAGTTGATGAAACTGTTGTTGGTGTATCCTTTTAGAAAAAAAAAAAAAGTCTTTCCACTGTTCATATTTTCTGAAATCGTGTTACTGGGAGGAGTGGGAGCTGTATGGGGGGATGGAGGGGAGGGCGGGAAGTCAGTCGCTCGCTCGCTCAGTTGTTTGGTGAAGTTGGTGGAAGTGGAGGGGGTGATTGGCTAACTGGTCGTGGGGGGGGGGGAGGGGGGGTAGATAGGTAGGTTGGTAGGTAGATACGTAGACCGGATGGCGCCGCCCATCACAAGAGCTCGTACTGCCGTAGGTGCATCCTCTGTATGATGTCGCGACAGTCATTGAAGACGCGGCGGATGTTTTCTGTGTCGACCGCGCAGGTGAAGTGGGGGTAACAGTAATGCCGCCCGTCCCCGCTGGCTGTGCTGATCCTCTGTAAGAGACACAAACGCACAGTCGGGTTAGTGTTTCAGATCAGTGCTTTTGTCCAGTGTAACCTCACAGCCCAGTCAGAGGAAGTCAAGACCCTGTTATCAACGCCACCTGGCACGTTCCAACCGTCTTGTTTCTGCTTGGTCATATAAGCGTTGAAAGTGTCGTGACGTTTATCCATCACTTTCACATAACTATTTCAATCGCTAGTCATGAACTTAAAATGGGAACTGGATACAATGCATGAAGCAATAACAAAAAGTTTGATTTCCCGGACATAAAATGACCCAGATCTTCAGCATCATTGTGCCCATACAGCACGCGCTCTATAGACTACTGCCGGCCGAGTTGGCTAACTTCCTGTTTAGCCCCCGGCTAACTTGAACAAGGATACAATTATTTATTTGTGCGGCTCTTCTAGACTTTCTAAATGTAAATTGAGCAATTGGATCAAATTCTAATGGCAAAACGGGTGTTTTTGTGGTGGTGGTGACGTTACAGAAAATTCTCCAATGTTTTACGGGCGTTTCTTTCACAATGTAAGCTTATAGGAAAAAGTTCTTTCAAGGGTTTTTGGACTATGTCAAATGGGCTTCAAAGCCTGGAGCTCATCCTGGAGGGTTGCCACCAATCCATTACTTTAAGCAAACTATTGTAACCATTTATTCATTACTTTTAGGTTTTGCATGAGCTGCTGGGTTGAAACCTGCCACTGTAACCTACTGATAATATCTTATAGGCAAATATCCTCAGTGCACAGCAACTGATGGGAGCAGTGAAGTGGCCATCTGCGAGATTTTACTTTGATTTTTGTGACATTTTTTTGGTGCTCAGCTTTCACTGGTGTGGTCTGGCACAGCGCATCCGAGAAAAACATTTGCCAATCACACAGTTTGGATGAAACTGTGATGCTTCTTTTTTTTTTTTTGAGCGCACCACTTCATCTGTATTCATTTTTAAGAAAAATGTGACATTATTATTTATAATTTGGATATTAGATTGGTGGATGGAAGAAGATAGATGTACAATGGAAAAAATCTTGATTAAAAGATTCAAATAGATTCCTAATAAACCACATGATCTATATGATCTTCAGAAGTGCCATTGTGAAATCTTCATTTACTGCATGCTCCAGTGTGTTTCAGTCAATTATTGTTTCAGTCTTTTGTTGGGGAAACTTCGTCCAACCCATCTGAACAGGTGTTATAGCAAAAACAGGGAGGAAAATTGGAGTGAAGCGGAGCTGAGTGGAGTGAGAGCCAAACAGAACCAAACAGGTAAAAACACAAAAATGTTGACCAATTTTGTGTTTTTACCTGTACTTTGAACTTTGTACAAACCAGAAACTCATCCCGAATGAAGTACTTTGCCCTCGTGACACGAGGATCTTCACCTGGCTCTGGTATTGCTGTGGGAGAAGAAGAAATCAAGTCACGATCAAGTCATTTTTGCACTTAAACAGTCACCCAGGGATGACGGCTACTTCATGATATACTGTGGCCAAAATGATTTGCCACGACAGGATCAACACTAAACTATCTGAATGTGTCTGCTACAAACACAGAATACTTATGTGTGCGTTATGTGTCGGACACCCACAGATAAGAGTGTCAACCTCTTACCATCATCAGGTGTAGTGTAGCGTGCAAACTCCGGGAAGTAGTCCTCGATTTTAGATTTTCCTGCCAAAACCTTCTCAGCGAGCAGGTCCTGCTTGTTCAGGAAGAGGATTACCGAAATGGTCCGTAGCCACCTGTGGAGGGAAATGAGGAACGAGTTCAGTGCCAGATTTTTTATTTGGACTTTAATTTAGGACCCAAAATATGTTACAGGTCTGTGTCTGGAGTTCTGGTCTGAAAAGGTCGAAGAGCTCCTGCCATTAACAGTCTATGTGCTCCCACAGAGAGATAAGGAAGGACCCTGTATCCATTTAACGTCGCCTCCTAATGTACAGTCACAGTAAACAGCACAGAAATGTCTTAATCTGTTAAAGGAATATATATTTATTTTCTTTCAAACAGATGAAAACGAACAGCCATGAAATTATTTGATTGTAGAAAAATGAGAGTGGCTTCTGTCTATGTTGCTGTGTTACAAAAAAGAATATTAAGAAGTTAAAAATGGGCTCAACAGAGGAATAAAGAGCGTTTAAAACGGTAATTAAGACAAAGTATGAGCCAAAACACACTACGACGTGTCACGTGGTGCCTCTGACACCAACAGGAAGTGCCACAGTGCTGCTTGTCAGGACAGAAGAAGCTGAACTGATTGGACTTTACAGCTCTGGGTATTTCTCTGAACTCTCTCTTCCCATCAAAAACGGCAATAAGACCACGGGAGAAGTCGAAATACAGTAACCAGGATGTGCCAAGCAGGCGGTTTCAGGCTTTTAAGGGGCGTCGTTGCTGGAGAATCGGATTGGTGGACTTAATGGTGTATGGGATTACACTGAGTCTAGCAGAAGCAGGTAAGGTTATCATGTTTTAAAGATCTGCTCCACATGTCAGTGAAAGCTGTCATTAATTAAATGAAGTCTAATCATTAGATGGACTCGGGCACAAGCGGCTAAGAAAGAGGATCACTCAAGCTCTTCTTAAACCACTCGACAGTCAGAACCAACTGAATGCAGCACATCTCACTTGTGCATTTTATTTGCAACATTAGCGATTCACCTCGCAAGGCATTGTGGGACAGCAGGCGATAATGGACTGTCCCCACAATGAACTGGCAAGAGTTGAAACACATATTTTACACTGATGCAGCGGTGGGACGAGAAGTTTAATCTTGGGTATATGTCTGTGAAGCAGGAGATCATAATTGTGTCTCTAGGATTCAAAAAACTGAGTTCTGCTCGGCACAGAGTCACATAAACTGGAGGAGTTGTTTAATTAGTAGTGTTTGAGTGTTGACACAGTGACGACCGAGAAGCAGCAGAGGCGGTGCCAAGCTTCCAGTTGGGCTTCACTCAGTTACAGTCAGCCGAGTAAGCAATACATTCACATTTAACGTCCTATCTTACGTCTCCCTTTTCATTTCCCCACCTTGAGATACACTATATTTACAGTTATAAAAAAATAAAAGAATAAAAAAATAAAATGCTCCCACTTTAATGAGAAACTCAGGAAGTAAATGCTAACCTGTTGTTCCAAATGTTCTTGAAAAGGTTGAGGGCTTCCTGTAGTCTGTTGGTCTGATTGTCTTCTCTGATCACCATGTTGTAGCTGCTACTCGCCACCACGAAGATGATAGCTGTCACATCTGTGTCACACACAGCAGAACACCAGAGACTGAGATTAACACACCCAGGATGGACAAAACCACCAAACACTGATTACATAAGCGTTAAATAAACACACAGACGAGCGTCTGAAAAAAAAAAAAAAAAAAAGCCACCCTACCGTTAAAACACTGGATCCATTTTCGACGCTCATCCCTCTGACCGCCAACATCGAACATACTGCGACACAGAGGAGAGTTTCAACGTTTCATTCACAATCTAACAGAAGACTTGAAACACTGAAAAGATTAAAGGATAAGTTCACCCAAATGTTTAAATCCTTTAAAAGCCACAATCTTCACTGTAGCTGCTAAGCTAAAAGTGTTTGCGTGCATAATATTCCTGAGATTTGGGGTCTCAGGGCTTCTGGAGACTTGGATTACGCCTGACAAACTGTACCGACCATTTTATAGTTGCTGTTTTTTTTTGTCAGTTGTTTTAAAACAAGTCTCAATCGATGCTGTTTTGCTGTGAAGCTCACTCGACTTTCCATCAACATGGAGGTAGATCATGACTGAATTTATATTTTTGAATGAACCCATCCTTGAAGGGTTTGGATCACATGACAGAAGAAAATAAATTTCTTATTCAATATCAATAAAACAAACTAAATTGAATGTGATTAATTTGTCATTCGGGGAGTTCAAATGGCTTATTGTCTGTATTCAGGATATGCGAGTTTCTTTTTTGACGATCGGTTTCACCCCAGCCCTTCGCGGTAACTCACTGGAAATTGACTTTGTCTATTTGAAATCTTGTCTCGAAGATCCCAGATGTCAGTACTCTGCATCTCAACAGGTCCTGGAAAACAGAGAAGGGACAAGAGGGTGTTAAAATATAGAGCGGGAGGAGGGCGCTACGGAGCAGAGTGCTTCAATACATAACACACGGAACATCTCACCTGATCGGTGGGCGTGTAGTCGTTCTGCCTGACCACCTCGATCCTGTCTAAGAAGCTGCAACGAGAGCAGAAAAACACAGCCGGTTAGATCTGAATAAACAGAACATAACAATGATATAATACAATAACACAATAAAACAACAAGTTTATACCATACACACATGATGACACAGTAAAACATGTCACCGGGCCTCTCAGTAACCATGAAAATAAATTAAATTCAGCAATGTGTTTATTTAATTATGAAAGCAATCACACGGGTAGTTTTTAAAATCCTACTGTGCTAATGTATGGTGAAAACAGTATGGCCTCCTAACACACACACACACACACACCAGTAAATCCCAGTACATTAGTGGGAGCACGAGAAAGATGGAGGATGTGGGTCCCTGAGCGGCCACCAGGGGGCGTGTGCTTTAATTCACAGTGAGATCAGAGGCAGCCAGTCTGAGTCACCAGCAGCCGTTTGCTCTGTCAGACCAGAGAAGCCTCGTCAATGGAGCTGCTGTAGTAATACTTGCACAGGAGGAGAGGTGTGTATTTGTGTGTGTCCGTGTGTGTGTGTGTGTGTGTGTGTGTGCATGCGTGGGCGGGTATGCAGGCCCACGGTGTTCAGATTTGCAGAGCGCCTACCCGAGTGCATGCTAATTGTTCCGATAAACTGGCCTACATTGCTGCTGCTTTTTTTTCAAGGAGTGCGAGCTGCCCTGGTGTTTTCACGATGACTGTATCAGGGTCACCTGCTGGAGGCTGCAACAAGTCGGGACTCAAAAACAGGGCCTCGAGAAAGACGACCGAGAGTCTGAAATGAGAATGCGTCAGGGGAAACACGACAGAGTGTCTCGTGTGTCGCAGGCTGGAGAAGTTTGACAGAGAGTAGAAACCGACTGACTAAACATCCTCGTGTGCAGTGCGTGGGCTGCTCACCCACCAAACATGTGAACACAGGACGAATGTGAGCAGAACGAGCGGCTGGGTGATGTTACACAGACAGCCTCACAGTAGAATGGCCAGAAATCAGTGATGCTACACTGGTAGGAATTTGGTGATTATCTTTAAGATAAGGCCACAATTTTCACTACAGTAAGTGTCCCACGAGTCTGCATCCATCAGGCATCGACAACATGTCAGTCATGAGGGAATCATCTGCAGAAGCAGGACTTTTAGAACAGCTGAGCGTACTGAGGAAGAATTAACACAACAAGACACACAATCATCTTCACAAACTTTAAATGGCATTAGGGCTGCACAATTAATCTAAATATAATCCAAACTGCAACATGGCCAAATGCAATATCCAAATCACAAGAAACTGCAATTATTTTAAAAAAGTCAAATGTGTGACAAACACATTATAACAGAGTACTGTAGTGCTGCAGAGACGTCGATGAATGTCACATCGACATGAGTTCGATTTGTTTTTTTTACCCAGTGAAAATGAAAATTGTGAAAAAAAAAATGGCTTATAGGCTCTAATAGGCTCCTTGTAAACACTAAAACATGTAAGCTCCCACAAATAAAGTTTCAGAAATTAAGTGTTAGCACAGGTCCAAAACCTTCGTCACCGGAAGCCCCAAAATTCACTCAAATACTATTTATTCAGCCACAAATCGCAAAAGAACAAAATGAAAACAAAGAATATTAAAAACTACAACAACAAGGCAAACAAAAAAACAACTGTTACTGCAAACTGCCTTCAATATGGACAGAAATGTCGTTTTAACAGCAGTTTATAAACACAAACTAGAGACTGGGAAGCCGCGGTGGATTGTTGAGCTTCATATAAAAATCGCTTACGGTTGCAACACAAGGAATTAATAGTAACAGAGAACAGAAAATGGGGAACAGCATATTTATTTCTTAATTGCCTCTCATATTTGCAGTGTCTTCGTGTACATTTTTTGATATTCTAACATGTTCAGGTCTTACAACTTAAACAAAAATCAAATAATGAAAAGCAAAGGTCAAACACTCATCAGATTAACTGGTCACAACGCAGAGATATTTGCAACCAGTAACAATGTCTTTTTTAAGGGAAGTTTTCCTGCAGTATATTTGCCTGAAATTAAGACCACAATGTACATTTTCATGAAATATAATAATAAGCTTATAATATTAATTCTAATAGGCAACAATCTGCACAGAAAAGGACACCTATGTAACGAGTGAGGTGATTGGTGCTGATGACCACCATGACAAATGACTTTCCTGGTGAACTCTGCGAGGGTTTGCAAGCTGAAGTTTTCAGAGTGACGGCCGGTTACCTGCTCACGTAAGTGGCTGCTAATGAAGACAAACACACTAATTTGCTGTTTGATTCCTGCGCGGCCGTCCGTTTTGACTGATCGCCTGCCCGCCCGGTTCTTACAACTAGAAAGGCGAGGCGCTCGCTCGTCGCTGCCTCTCAGGGCAAAGGTATGTAACCCCCACTGAGATAACTAGGAATGTGGCAGGCAGGGGTGAAATGTGACAGGAGGGCTGCAGGTAACACACTGAGAGGAACAGGGGGCTGGGTCGGCGGACGCTACGGTACGGGACGGAGGGACAGACAGAGGGAGGAGAGTCGGGGAGAAGGGAAACAAGAGGACAAGCGGCGCGCATACCTCTGCACAAATGCACAGATATGCGTATAAAAAACACACACGGAGGCAATTAAGCAGCCGACCCGTCTGGTACCGCGGGCTCTCTGCAGGGGCCGAGCGTCTCAGCTGTTCCCACACCACAGAGCCTCGGCCGTGCCAGAACAGCCAGAGCCCTCAGTGGACGACTGTTCGGCCGAGCTGCATCCCTGTATCCCCGGCTCCCGCTAACTTCACCCTCCCGTAACATCCCCGCGCTCGGCTCCCACGCGCATAAATAACCTGGATGTGACAGAACCTAAAAGCTCCTAATGATGACAGAGTTAACATGGCCTCCGCCGCCGCCGCCGACATCTGCCGGGGCCAAACTCTTGTTTATCTACAGCTCTGGTCTGAGGCGTCGACACGCCCAGGACAAACACACTGCTCAGTTTTTAGCAGTTCTCCCTATTAATAGGAGAAGTGCCAATAATAACCGTGCTTAGTAAGTTGAACTAAATAATAGTGGCTGCCCCGGTAACAGAGAGGGCTGCGGTGTTATGTATAACCTGTCAGGGTTATTCTGGGGTGGCAGACGGGCTGACTTAAGCTCTGGAAATACACACAGGACTCTTGTCTGGTGGTTGAAAATAACTCAGTATTTACAAGAAAAGATAAAGTATATTTTTAACTTTTTCTACTGTGCTTTTTTTAACTTTGGTGTCATTTTTTTCGCTGGTTTGCAGGTACAGTGACAGTGATAGTGAGGGGTTTTAATGTAAAACAGCCAAACAAAGAAATATTATTTATGTCTTTTAGAAAATTATATTTTATATTTAATGTGTTTTATTTCCACATAAACAACCCCGGACACTTTTTTTATTTAAATTCTAGCTTAATTTACATCAAAAGCACCAGTTTTGAACTGAGAAAAAAAAAAAAGTTTAAGGCAAATTTAACTCAACATTCTGATTTAAAAATGTTTTTTTAAAGAAAAATAGGCTACAATTTTTTTTTCTTATATTGATAGAAAATCATTCTCCAATAGTGCACTAATGTAAATATTCTCTGTTCAACAAAAAGCAACATGTAAAATCTATATATCTCCTTCCACAGACACTAAAGGAAAATTAAAAGAGGAATTCCTGTCCTGAAACAAATTGCCTCAACAGCAGCAACAGAAAAATTCTGTGTGGCCAAACAGCTCCCCTACTATCAACAATCAAACTCCCTTTTCCGCATGCTGGACGGACATAAGAGGCTCCAGCATCAACAGCGGTGTACGGGCCCCGACAAAGCTGATAACACTCCCATAATGCACTCATCTTGTTAAAGTGGCAGTATTAGGACAAAGGATTACCCAGATTATGAGCTAGTATGCATCTTCAGCTCTACATGGGATTAATCTGCTCCGACTCGTCTGGCCTGCACACGAACAGCCGGGGCTGGAAAATATGCTGAATTATTAGCTTCATTTACTGGGATGAAAAACATCACAAACTTTACAGGATAGGTAACGTGAGCAGGTACAAGAGGAGCGTCTCAAATTATCGGCTTCATTTCTAAGTAATGACGTCAAAAATGAATATTCGCTTCAGCTGGACATATTAAAAAAGTGTTTGTCAGAGTTCTCTCCTCCATTTAAAAACCAGACCGCGTTTACCGTTAAACAAGAAATAAAAACTATAAAAACAAACTTAACAATATTTATGTTAAATGTGAGACACACACACACAACATTTGGGGACCTTTGCCCTGCATCCGAGCGCCTCCGCCGATCGGCTGTGTGACACGCAGACACACACACACACACACACACACACACACACACGAGCTGCCCGGCAGGATTACGTCCCTAAAAAGTGCCTCTTTCCACATCTGCCAAAATCCATTTATGTCTCCCAGATTTTCACAAGTTTGACAAGCAATTTATTGTTCTTTCTAGAGAGGACAGAAATCAGCTCAGACAAAAGGCTTCATCATTAACAAGAAAAACTAATTTAACATTTCAGTCAAACTGAGGACCCAGTAAAATTGGCAAAAATGCAGAGCAATCCTTCACGTAACCAGAAATAAAACTTAACAAAGCAACAGGTAGGAGAAACAGAAAATGTAGAATCTCCTTTCTTAAATGTGATAAATCACTACTGAATTAAAAAGTTTCCTATTAATGTGACGGATATTTGTTTAATAAAATACTGGAGATAAGACGGGGCACTGGTGCATTTATTCCCTACAGCCCTTCACTTTATTAAATAACAAAACATAAATGCAAAAAACACTTAAAAGAGCAGCTTTCACCACGTCTTTCTAACTATTCACCCCAAGTTCACCGTTATCGTCAAGTGTTCCAGCTAAATTGCACAACTTGGAAATTGCACTGCAAAACCGAGAGCAAACACTAAATTTGTCATTTTTCAGGACACTGAAATCAATCTCTGCACGGGAAAAAAAACAAAAAAACCAAAAAAAAACCCTGAAGCTTCACAAGCCTCAGAAACAACAAGTCAAGTCAGAAAACGGTCTTAGCGCTTCCTCAAGGGGGGGAGATCGTGCACGGCCCGCCGAGCGGAACGATTTGAGGGGCTTTACTGCTTCTTTGTACGTTTAGCGCTTTCGCATTGAGAGCCGACCAAACCGAAGGCTTCACCGGCCGATCCTTAATCAAACACACACACACACACACACACACACACACCACATCCAGAGCGAGAGCGAGAGAGGGAGAGAAAGAGGAGGAAAGAAAAGAGAGAGAAGGCTGTGTCTGACATTACAGCGCTGCTCCAAAAATAGCTCCCTGGCGCCCTGGCCTCCAGCTTGGTTGTCATGGCGACAGAACCACAGGCGCTATAAATAGACAATCGGCTCCAAATCTTGTGCGACTGGAGTGAGGCCAGAAAGAGGGAGAGAGACAGACAGGGAGAGAGAGAAAGAAAGAAATAAAGAGCGCGATCGACGGATAGAAAAGACGAGGAGGGGGAGAGAAACAGAGCGTGCAACAAAAGAGACACACAGGGAGAGAGAATGCAGGGAATGGAGTGGGTTAGAGACGGAGCGGAGGAAGAAGTGCAAGAAAGAAGGAGAGCAAGAAAGGAACAAAGAACAAATTAAAAAAGTTAGGAATTAACAAAAGAACACGAGAGGAGGAGAAATGAAAATGAACAAAGTCGGAATCAACGACTCAAAGAAGACAACCAAACGGAGACAAAACTAAAAAAGCAAGAGCGTATTAAAAAAGTCAGAGACAGAAAGAAAGAGAAACAAAGAGGGATATAAAACCAAACCAAAAATGAAAACTGAAGATCAAAACAACAAACAAAAATTACAAGACTGAAAGAAAGAAAGAAAGAAAGAAAGAAAGAAAGAAAGAAAGAAAGAAAGAAAGAAAGAAAGAAAGAAAGAAAGAAAGAAAGAAAGAAAAATAAAAGAGTTGGAGACAAACTAAACAAAAGAAAAGAAAAAGGAAAAATAACACAAACTTAAAAAAAAACACCACAAGAAAGAAAGAAAAACAATAAAAAAGAAGGAAAGACAGAAAGAAAGAAAGAAAGAAAGAAAGAAAGAAAGAAAGAAAGAAAGAAAGAAAGAAAGAAAGAAAACCTCGCACTGGGAACACTGGCCTGTTACACAGCAGCTGAACACTGGGAGCGGCACAATCACTGAACACACACAGCATTCAGAAAATCACAATACAGTGAGATTACAGCAGCAGCAGATACATGTACCTGACTCAGGCTACACACGGCGAGAGCACCTTTAATCTGCTGTTTCACATACATCTCAACTTATTCACAACCTCTGAACACCAAGTATTGACACTACCCCCCCCCCAAAAAAAATCAGCTTTTCCCCCATCTTTTCCCATCCTTCACCCCCTCCTCTCTCTTTCCCTCTCTCCTCACGATGAGTCAGAGACTCGATCCGAGCCACATTCTGTCCCTGCAGAAACACCACTACACATCACAGAGACACAGAGAGAGAGAGTGGGGGAGGAAGGGGAGAGGAGGGGAGAGGAGAGGAGAGGAGAGGAGAGGAAAGAGGCTCTGGGGAGGATGCCGGAGAAGTAAATCAGGGGGACTCCTGCACATGACGGCACATTATCGCCGGGACAAGATTTCAGAGAATCGACAGATAATAAACACGCTCGGCTGGTATCACAGCCAGGCGACACATAACGCAAACAGACACGGATAACGTAACGTATGGAGACGTCCGCTCACATTCCTCCTCTCGTCCTCGTGTTGTCTCTGTCTGGAAACGTGGTGCAAGGCTTCAAAAGTACAATCAAGACAGAAAAAACCTTTTTGGCTTCCACAGGTACCAAAATGACTTACAACTAATGGACCCAAACATTCTCACATTTGATTGGCTCAAACATATAAATATTTGTTTTGTATTGCATGTAACTGTGTGCCGCTAGGGGTATCTCAGTCAAAACAACACAAAAGTTGACAGGAGCTTGGGATCATGGGAATTAAAGTACCACCGCGGATGAAAATCTATCTGGGAGGAGGTCATGTTTTTATTCACGTTACTCTCTTCCTCTCTCCCGAAAGTTACAGCAGCAGGCGACCAAACAGAACGTGCCGATTTCTCTCGGTTTGAACAGAAGTTGGGATAACGTGAGTACGCAAAACAACAAAGTACACAACAAAGGTCTGGTCGCTTGTAGACATTTGAAGCTGCAATGCAGCTGCTGTTAGCTAGTTAGCTCAGTTAGCCGTGCAGCTAGCCGTACAGACTGGGAGCTCAGAGCACTGGGGAAGCGTCTGTCTTTATATATCGCCAGCACAGGAGCTTTGGACCAGGACAGGTCGGGACTAGCCGGTTAGCATGCTAACATCAGAAGATATCTCTGCAACACAACACATAGATTTCATCATGTCAAAACTGTTAATTCTTCACATTTTGGTGATAATTTAAGCTTTTTTATTAAGTTGTCTTTGACTAAAATCCTACGTATTGCAGCTTTAATGCAGAAACGTTGGATGTGTTTAAACGTCAGACTGTACGTATACACTGCATGATCAACAAATACACAGTGTGTCACACACAACCATACCACAGCTCTGTGAACAGCCTCCTTTGTTCACTCTCTCCCCAAATACATAATCGCCTGCAACTGGTCAGCAGTGTCTCGTGATTGGCTGCTTTTCACCAGTTTTTCTCTCGGCCATGTGTTTGCATTTATTTTCTTTGTTTATGCCACATTCCGCCCATAAATGTCCTTCGTCCTCCCTCGTCATTCAAAGGAATAGTGACACATTTCACGTGTTAGCTTTTCTTGCAGTCTGTACATTAAGTGTGAAGATACAGCCGACGACTGGTTAGCTTGGCTTAGCATGACGACCGAAAACACGGGGGAAACGGCCGGCTTGGCTCCGTCAGCAGGTGACAGAATCTCAGAATTTCAAAAACCAGGTGTAAAAATGACATGTTTTGGTTTTGTATGTAGCGGACTAGTTCTTTTGGCCAGGTGCTGTAACTTCCTGAATGCAAAGCAAGGAAGTTTTTGTCATGAAAAATTACTTTTTAACAAGTAATCTAACTTCAAAATACTGTCTGTCTATCCACTCAATCACTATGTCAATTAATAGTTTGAGCCTTATAATTCATTTTATCATAATATATATTCATTCAAGACACATTTACTTTAGGAAAAGATAGTTAGCAATTTCTAACAATTACAAAAAATCCCATATACTTCATCCCTCCAAAGCCGGACTAGAGCCATAAGTGTTTTTGTCATAAACATGCAAAATAAAATAATGAATATCCTGATCATCCCAAATATGGCTCTCCAGTATGGGTTTTTGGTGGTACATTTAATCACTGGATAAAAAATTATATGGGATTAAACCTCTAAATATATATAAAACCAATACAAAAAGAAAAGTTGGTAAGATGGAAACTTGTGCCAGAAAATTACAAACTGTTGTTGAGTTAAAATTGAGATAGATATCGCAACAGCATGGCTTATCTCACACACAAAATGTTAGCAGAATCTCATTTCGACGAACTTTGTAAAATAAGACAAAGTTTCCAAACAAGCCGCCGTGTTGGACCACGAGTGGCATTCGTGCAATCAGTCGGCGAGTTTTTGGGTTGTTGTCGGACGGTGCGCTGAGAAGCGCTGTGTGCCCTCATGTCCAAAAACACCCCAATGGACACGTACTGTCCGAACAAGTGATTTACAATCAGGGGAAGGTTGCTGGATCTTTCAGGATGTTTGGTTTACAACTTTCTGATCTCTTCATGGATAAAACAACAGAAACCTGACACACGGGCTTCATCTTCCGAAACAAAACAAACCCTACACAACAGTCATGATGTATGGATTTGGATGTGACTTGCGATATTACAGCGACAAAACCGACGCCGACCGAACAAGACACATCCACAGGCGATCAAGGACGACTACTTCCTTGCAAACAAAGTGTGTGACCAAATAAGGTAGTCAGGAAGTGTTAATAAAAAAAAAACAACAACAACAAAAAAACCACATCATAGAGGGGCATGACGGAGCAGAAACACAGCCAGGGAAGCTTCAGTGACTTCCTTCTTGTCAGACAGAGGCAACAAAGCATCACCGCCCCATCAACTTCTTCTTCCCCTTTTTCTCTTATCTCTATCACGGCGTGAATCGGATGATATAATTGGTCTTTTCAAAAAAAAGAGAGAAGCGGGGGCGTTACGGGGTGGCCCTGACTTCTCCAGCGCTGATCCGGGGGTTTACATTTTCATTTAATGCTAACAACCTTCATCAATAATGCTGAAGTTGTCTCTCTCCTAACACACTCGCTCATTCTTTCTCCTTCTGCAGCCTGCCTGGGTTAAAAATAGCTCTCCCCTCTCTCTTTCTCTGCTTCTCCGTTTACATAAGCACACAGAGGGGGGAGGGGAGCACTTCCGGTCTGGCCACCCAGCCCAGCATCTGATCCATAACACTGGGGCTGCTGGGTGTGGGAGAGAGGAGAGGAGAGGAGAGGAGAGGAGAGGAGAGGAGAGGAGAGGAGGGGTGAGGAGAGGAGAGGAGAGGAGAGGAGAGGAGAGGAGAGGAGAGGAGAGGAGAGGAGAGGAGAGGAGAGGAGAGGAGAGGAGAGATCCCGCAATGCAGGGAAGCCCTCTCTTTCTCCATTTCAATGAATCCGTCTCTTCAATCCTCTTTTTCAACCGCTTCGTCTCTCTATTAGCTCGCAACGCTCTCCCCCTCCACAATCATACATTCTTGCAAGGAAGGTCTCTCATGATCATCTTACAGAGGGATTCTGCTGACATCCGAAACCTGACAGTATCACACACAAGAAGCAACGAAACACCTGTGGACATGCATGCAGTTGAGGTGACAGGGACACACACACACACACACACACACGCCCACGAAGCATGTGCACATGTACGGTCAATTTGAGGTAGATGTTAGGGATGGGGCGATAAAAGACTTCATCGCACATCACAATAAGAGACACTCACATTAAGTTGATCGTGGCGACTTTTCAGTATTAGGATAGTCACGATTATTCCTCACATCAATCACTTGAAAAAGCCGTCCAGCCCGCTGATGTGCAGTCTTATATATCAGTTTCCTGATTTATTTTTAATTGACAAGTTAAACAAAATTCAAAACTAAAGACCGACAGGGAGATGAGGTTACCACCATTCATGTGTCCTTTATTTGTGCAGGAAGAACCTTATGATTTATTATCACTCATTTAATTAAATTCTTTCATTGTTTGTTTTTCACCAAAGAAAATGTTGTTTCCTCATAAAATGTGACACAAAATGAGACTGAAATGTGACACTGCGATTCCATAATTTTTTGTATTTATTTTAACGTTTTAAGAAATTTTGAAGATGATCGGGTAGCATTGCGAAAATGCAATTATGTTGGAAAGGCTGAATCGTAACGTGAAACTTTCAAATTGTCCCATGCCTGGTCCTGTTTCTGATTCTTGCTGGTAATAAACAGCAAATATTCAACTATTTTGCAGTTTTACCCACATTTATAAAAAAAAAAAAAAAATAAACTAACTAAATTCCAAAGCTGAAAACGGATCCTTAAAGTCGAACCCCTTAAAAAATTTTTAAAAGTTAAACCTGTGCCTCTTACAAATGAAGCATTTCAGATTTCAGGGGGTTACATTTAAATTATTGTTCGAATAAATAAAAATGAAATAATACAAGAGAAAAGTTCAACATATGACAATAACAAGTTTGTGTAGCAGAACTTTGCTTGTTCTTTTTTTAATTTTACGATCCTTCGGAGGGGCCCGACCCATAGATTGGAAACAACGTACTAATTTTACATAAACTAGCCCCGCCTAGAACAGTGTGACTGTGCTTACAAAGTGACTGATCCGTATTACAACATACATCATAATTTCACTTTGGATACTCTGGGTACATTTGGCCGCTAATATTTATGTATTTTAACGTATGCAGGACTTTTATTCATAACCGATACTTTCACCTTAGTAAAGAAATTCTCCCACCGCTGCATAAAGTTACATCCACAACACACTAACCCAGCCATCTCACACATGCATGTCGCTGCAGCGGCACATACTGTACACAAACACGCTCGTGTACACATGTGAGAGACTCCGCGAGCCTCCGCCCTCCGAGAACTCCGGCTTCATGTGACCGCTGCATGCCTTATAACAGAGGCAGGCCTGATCAAAAGGCGGATAAGAAAAAAATACCAGAAAAGAAAGAAAAGAGTTTGAAACAGAGGAGGGAGAGTCGGACCGAGGGGGGGGGGGTTTCAGGAAGCTCTGGATTTTTTGGGAAGAAATACCCTGCCTCAGCACTTGTGACGAATAATTTCGATACGCACAAAACACCAGCAATGAAAACATTCAAGAGTCAGCAAGGACACAATCTCTGTCGCTGCCCCCCCCTTTCAGACACACACACACACACAAACACACACACACACACACACACACACAAACCACCAGGTCAGTGCTGAAGTTGTTTGGCAAGACCGCAAACTAGTGCAGCCTAAAACAAAAGTCTACTTAATTATCGACACATTAAAGTGTAACTTTGCAACAAAGCAGGAAAACATTATCATATGATCGTTCCCCCAGATCATAAAAATCATATTACAATTGTAATATCTGTCAGAATAATACTTTGCAGCCCTGAATCTGCTGAAGTCACGTGAAAAGACAAGAAGCCACCCCAACTATGAATTGACCCTTCTGTCAAGTATCGCCTGTTTAGCCAAAGCCTCCTCCATTGTTGTCTAACATCACTATGAGTCTACAGCCACGATAGCGCCAACGTGGCGCTGTTCTCGGGCACAGAGATAAGGGGCACTATGTTGTTTTGGAGAAGAAATTCAAACTCAGAAATATTTATAACTGAATAAACAAGCTGTTCGCTGAGGAAAATAAGGTCCCAAGCAACACTGTTTGAAGCTAGGAAAGGTGGCAGGGTCCGCCAAATATAAACAAAGTACAACAGTATGAATTTGTGTTGTTCTTTAAAGTCAGTTTGTTTATTCAGTTTATTCATTGATGGAAACAAAGAGAGTTTGTTTATTTTATTTGTTTAGGCATAAAAAGATCAGATCAGAAATGATTCCCCAAAACTCCACAGTGCACCGTTCAGCTAAACTCTAACATCAGCTTAACATGCTCACAATCACAATGCTTATACTGATGTTCACACAAGTTTATCGTGTTAGCATGCTAACATTTGCTAATTGGCACTATAAACAAAGTGCGGTTGATAAACCAAAGCAAACCAAAGTGTAGGAAAGGTTTGAGATGAAAATAACAACAGTAACTTTCCTCAGGGGGACTTGAAGACTTGAAGCCAAGGAGGCTATTGTTTTCACCCGCATCAGTTCGTCGGTTGGTTTGTTTGTCGGCAGAATGACACAAAAACTACTGGATGGAGGATGGGTCTCGGCCCAGAATAGCGCCCATTAACTTTTGATCCGGTCAAAGAGACAGACCCGGGAATTTTTCGTTAATTTCTATGGGAATAATGCATGGATGTTGATGGAAGAAAAATTTGGTTGCTGGTATCTTTGAGTGAGTACAATTTGTTGCGAATGAACAGCACTGTAGGGGTCTTGGCGGAGGTATGTGCTCTACTGTGTGCCATTCTAGGTGTAGAGATATTTCAGTCGACCTCTAGACCCATTGCTGCTAGTGTGGCTAAAAACAATTAAAATCACATCGATGAGCCACGCTGTCGTTTATTCTTAGATAATCATCGTCTTGCTGCTGTAAATAGTCACTGCACACTAAATCTGCGACTCAAACTACTCCCCAAATGCAACATTTACTCCGGTTTGTGTGAGGTTTGCTAAAAATGCTGTTTTAGTAAATTACTTCTTTTTTAAAAAAAAAGATATTACAACTTTTGTCACGATCTGTTCTTTAAAGATTTTTGTCCTCTGAAGGAAACGGTGGGCTCGGGGCTGGGAGCCACAAACAGGGTAGGGTAGGTAAAAAAAAAGCCTCAGACTCTGCTGAGGTGTCTACATTACCACTTCCTAACTACCTACTATCAGTACGCACTAGTTAGCACAAACACACAACGTAGCGCAGCATTCATTGTCACCTCATGAAGCATGACACCTAGCACTCGCATTAACCACATGGCAACAACACCCAAACACCAAACAGCGTGAAAGCTTTATATATATATATATATACACATATATATGTATCTATGTGTGAACAAGAGTCACAAGAGAGAAGAAGGAAGCATGTCTTCGTGTCCACCTGCACCCCGTGAGAACCCTTAGAAATGTGATGTTTAAATGGAGTGTATGTGAAAAGAGACTTACTACTGTGCACAGTCGATGAGCTGATATTCGTTGGACCGTTCCCAGCAGGACCGCACGCCCTCGTCCTGCCAGAGGATCCTTGCATGGTCGTAAAACTCCTGGAGACAGAAAAGAGGCATCTGGATCAACATCACGCCACAGCTAGAGATAACTGCAAGTCAGGATCTCAGTTTTAGCGGCGAGGATCCCTGAAACAATGATATGACGTCACAGATTCAGCCTACAAACTCAGGACTAATGTTTTGACACCGTTTACATCTTCATCAGAGTCTCATACTAGACGTCCCCACCCTGAGAACACCGGACAGGCTGTCGACTCCTTCTGAGGCGGGTGAAGCACGTTAAACTTCCTCCTGCGTTTCTTACACATTAAAGTGTACATAAAATAACGAACCTATACAGGGGTTGAAAGTTAGCTGGCCAAATTTAAACTCTATGCAAATGAGGGTGACATTCGCCTGGTGGCTGCGCAACAAATAAGCAATGCAGTGGCCGTCCGTTAACATCAGTTACATAAAGGAAATGCTACCGGGCAGAACGTCACCAAAATTGTTTTGCGAAAAAAATGCAGATTCGCTTATTTTTTACACACTGTTCGCAAATGAGCAGCTTGCTGAACGAGGCAAATCTTCCATCTTGCTTTGCAACTATTTTGATCGCTGAATAACTGTTGCCGTCGGAGGAGGACACCACGCTTTTATTTGTCCTGCATGACATTTAAATGAACGTATTTAAAGCCTCGAGTTGTTGAAGCATATTTCTCTATTTTCTGACATTTTATCAAATCACGCAATTAGGGGGTTTCACGAATTTCTCCAAATCCATGATCCAATTTGACTTTAACTTTTAAGGTGACGATTAAATTAGATTTTCAATGAATAGTTTTTTTGTTTGTTTTTTTCCCAGCCCCGACAGCTATGCCATTGTTGGACTGTTGGATCGGGACTTGTAAAGATCAACAGATCACAGGGTGTCATGCCCTGAAAACTGTCACTTCCATTTTAAATTCTTCTTTAAAAATATACTGGTAATTTACAGCAACAGTGTGACTTCATCCTGGTGGCTTTTTTCGCAGGTGAGGGTTAGTCAAGTTCAAATATTTTTCACAAAAAATAAAGATTCCAGAGTTTGTTGCACAGTTTTTGGCAAGTTTGGGAAATAGAAAAGAATCGAGAATGCAATCAGCAGATTAGTCAATAAGGTCGATAATCATTAGTTGCAGGACAGAAAAAGAAAGAGAGGAGAAATGCTGTTAATAGAAAAAAGTTGTTCGTGATCATTCAAATGCAGCACACAACAAACGACTGACTCCTGACACTGGTGAACGGTAACATAAGAGAGGGTTTGGGGCTGGCTGGAGCCCATTTCACGTGTTGACGGGTGAAAAAAAGTTTCAGGACAGATGGGGGGGGAGGTGGCGATACTCCCTCGTTTAGTTTGTGGTTTAAGACCGGCTCGGAGAGCAGCGGCAGATGAGCGGGCCCTGACGGAGGCAGGAAACAGAGCGGTTCACCGAGTTCATGAAGAAACGGAGAGCTTTGTACTGACACAAGGCTTGGCTGTCACTACACAGGGGCCTATCTCCTCACTACGATCTTCAGCCGCTCACATACAATGTGGTCAAGCACAAATAAGCCATTATGAGCCATAGAGTTGCCACTGTATACCCTTAGAAGCACTTCATTTAACTCAGAGCGAGCAGGTTTTGCAACGACCACAATGTTACTGACGGATTTACGCAAGTTTGTAAAAGCAGATGGTACGACCCAGTTGGTAGCGAGGTGACACTTACGGTCTGTTTCAAACTAGCAGTTTTGTTTGTCAGGAGTTTGCTTGTTTAGTAGCGTAATTCATCATTTATTTCCTGTTTCTCAAACAAGTCAGAAGGCTCCAAAGAGTGATTAGAGAGGGGCTGGGGCGTCAGCGAGTTAGCCAAATAGCAGAAAAGTCAGTGGTCTTTTTATTGTCCTTTGCTATTATTTGCTCTTTTTGAGTTGAAACTAGGATCCCTCAAAGAGAAGTGATCAGAAAAAAAAGTTTCCTGGGTAACTCACAAACCCTCAAACAGAAATAATAAAGTAGCGAAAAATGCAGTTTACAATTTCCAAAGGCCAAAGGTGACATCTTTCAGCTGCTTTCTTTGCCTGAACAACGGTCTAAAACCCCAAAGTATTCAGGTTAAAATTCCAAAGAAAAAAGGAGCACATCAACTGAGACGGGGGTGCGATGTTAGCTCACCATTTTTTGCTAAACAATCGAATCGTCCCAAATACTTGCTGATATATATTTCTATCAATCAACGGATCAAGCACTCGGTTCATCTGATTTGGCGCAATTTCCAGCTGACATGTTTCGCTAAGCGTCAATTAATTCATCAAACAAAAACGCCAAACTTTTGCTGGTTCCTGCCTCTAAAAAGGTATTGAATATCTTTTGTTTTTTGTCAATTTAAAGACGTCAGCTTGGGCTCCAGGTGCTAACATTTTACTCCTTTTATAACTAAACGATTGATAGATTAATAAAAGATTAATCATTTAAGCTTAATAAATAATATAGTGGCAGCTCTCGTTACATGTAACAGTAGCTCGGTCAAATAAATAACGCTGCTGTATAAAAATGGGTCTAAATGAGGAGCGAGTTTTAATTTGAGAAACGAACTATAAACCTCACAAAGCCACGACAACTCATTTTTAAGAGTAGCGTTCATCCACACACAAACTTTTGATTTTCCCTTTTATTCCGTCAGAGAAAGACGTCACTCATTTCCCAGATTCACCAACACGTAACAGACTTTAGTAGGTTTTAAGGAGCAGAGATCACGAAGGTCGACTTCAGGCTCATCGATCAGTTTCTCTCAAAGTCGAGTCATTTCTGTTTGTAAAATTCAGAGATTTTGACAGAAACAGAAAAAAAAACTATTCCACGATGCAGCTCTGATTAACAAAAGGGAATGGCTGTGACCTGAGTATACGTAGACCTACTTTTAGATCCTGTGTGGAAATAGTGCTCTCAAGCCAGGCTGCGGTATGTGATTTACTGTGAATTCAATCTGCATGTCCCGGAGTTCAGGTGAAATATTTGAGGTATGATATTTTAATGTATTGTGTATGTTCAAACAATTCTTTGAGAGCTCGGAAATGCATTTTAAACATTCCTGTCAAGCCTTTAACATCTTTGCCGCAGCACGAAGCGGACTCAGAGAGTCCCTCTGTATGTACAACATCTACTTTGTGTTTGTCCGTCGGGAAGAAGGATGCCTCCTTTGTTGCTCTTAATGAGATTCCTCCCTTTTGCTTCCTGTTGGAGGTTTTACTCTTTTTCAAATTGAGGATTTTTTTTCAAGAACAGAAGGTGTTGTCTGTCGTAGGAATTTGCAAAGCCCTGCAAGGCGACTTTGTGATTTTTTGAGGTATTTACAGTAAACAAAAAACTGACTTGACTAAGTTGTGTCACTGTTCTGTGCTATAAAAGGTGGCTCAGGGCAGGTGGGCATGGCAGTGATCAGTCTGCATGGAATTAAAGTTGTGAGTAAACAACCGCTGGAACTATTATTTTATCTGGCATAAAGGCGTGGTCCAATTTATAAGTAACATTGCAGGAGAACGGAGATCCAAACTGCGAGGTTTATTGATTAGAAACGAAGATCGAAAAGGAAATCGAGGCTATGAAGATTCAATCCTGGCCTTATTTTTCTCTCTCTCTCTCTCTCTCACTTCCTCCTCTGCTGAGGGCAGAGTCAACCAGTCCAACTGGTTTCCAGTAGGCCCTAAGGCCAGGCGAGGGGGAGCGGGGCTGAGGAGGAGAGGGAGGCGGTGGAGGAGCTGGAGGAGAGGCTGAGCCTATCAGATCAGTTTTCTACTGTAATCTCTTTCCTGAATAACTACCCAATCACTTCCACGGGCAGAAAACAAAGCTTTTCTGTTTCTGGGAGCTGCTACTTTGATTAGACATCGCTTTAGCTAACCAGTGCTGAAATTCTCTTATCTAAAATGACAGCGGAGCTACGACGACTCCCCACGTTTAGGCTCCAGCCCGCTGCACCCGACATGAAAACAACCAAACTCAAATCAAAGTCCGAGTCCCTCCATCGGGAGGCCCTGCAGGTCTACCGTTGGAAGTCTGGTCCAGCCTGAGGGAAGGGTCGGCTCGAGGCAGACCCGCATAATAAACTTGCCATGAAGTAACAGAAACAATATCAGGAGACTTCCTTTTGCTTACACACAAATACACACACTCTTAACTGGAAACTCAGCTGTTGTGTACAAATCCACACAGTGGAAACGACCGGTTTAAACACTGAGGCTGGAAAAACACCAGGGAAGACACAGCGTTCCTCTTCCTCTATATGTAACCTTTTCCCTTATTAAAACAGTTGAAAGGCCATTTAACAAATTGCAGAATATGTCACAGACTGGTCACTCTTCAGTTAAACCACATCGCATCTGTCCTCTAAATATTTGTTTCTACTCTTTGATTAAAGCGACGTCGCACTCTTTAAATTGTTGAACCGTTGAAAATCTGCAAACACAGTTTTTTGGGCCACGATACGTTGCATGATCTTATAAAACATTCCCAGTAAATCAAAGGATTTTTCTCTGAAAACCAGAACTGACAATTCAAATTAACAGATTTGTGATTTGACTTTATAGGCCTGATGAGCACAGATATGTGGGTTTGACAGATTAAAGATATCATGATTACATTTTGACTGAGCATTTAATCAAATGCATGACCTTTTTATTGATGTACTGAAAATTACAACATAGTACTTTTGAAAAAAGAGAGCTACAACATGGATTTTGCTGACTATTTTCACAATAAATAGTTTTTTAAAGTGTCTGAAAAAAGGGAAAAACGCTTGTCGGAATTTCCATGAAGCATTTAAATGTCTTATTTTTGTCCAAAACCCAAGAATTTTAAATTAACAATGAACGCTGCAGATCATCACACTGTTAGCATTTTTAGCATTAATCAGCTATCAAAATCTTCACAGATTATTTTTTTGTGCTGTCAAGAAACTAAACGATTATTTAAATAATCGTTTCAGCTCGATCGAAAAGTGACTCACCAGATTTTCATAGCTCGCATTACATGTTAATTTGTAAGAACAAATTTTGAACCGTAACAATGTTCAGTTACGGTTCAATCTTTTATAACGGACCAGGTGACTTGTTAATCGTATGACATATTCACCTGAGGAAACGAGAGCCGTACAGAAGTAAACCCATCCTTCTGTTGCATAAACATACATTTTTTTTTTGTCCGTTCCCTTCTCACTAGAGTAAACTGGACCTCTGTGGTTAGTGAGGCACCTGCAGGACCGTGACCTGCAGCGGCTCTCTACCGGAGCAGACTGCAGCTCAGTGGGGGAAACCCTCTGAGCCTGTGTGTTTCTGGAGGACAGGTCCCTCCAGACACATTTAGGGTTATTACAGACAATCAGTGTTAATAGGCGCTGTGGATCTCTCAGGTGAGAGGCTCATTCAATTGACGGCCTCCCAAGCGGAAGCACACCTGCTAATTACTGAGCCGCTGCGCAAACACACCGGGCTGCCCCTGTGAGGTGCCTCACACACCTACAGCACACCTTGCCAGGGGGAGATGGAGGATTCAGCAGGCGAGGTCTGACACTCGACGACTTGATATCAGTTTTTAACACAGCTAATATTTCATTAGAGGTTAACAGAATTAAGTTTAGGGCTGCAACTAATTAACCATTAGTTTCATTATTAATGAATCTACAGATTATTTTCATGATTAATCGCACGCGCTATTAAACATCACATTTTCTCAGTTAAGTTTAATATCATAGAAGACTTTACAAAACAGTAAATATTCACATTTAAGAAGCTGGAGCACCATTTTTTTGATTATTATTTTATTACTGAAGAAATCTAATTGTTGACAAAAACGTTTCCGTCGACTTTCAAATAAATCAACAAACTCCTTTAACTTTTTGTTTGGCTCTAATCAAGTTACATAAAACCGAGGTACCCAACACTTTTTTTTAACAATTGTGCACAAATTGTAAGACGTGTATAAACTATATGAACTGCCTCTGGTAATAAGATGTAGCACTTCACGGACCTCCAGATGACTTTAGGCTTTAGAGGTCATCAGTACAAAACTGGGACTTGCAGTTGAAAGAAGGAAAGAAAACATTGTAGAAGAGTTCAACTTACCGAAGGAAACTCGAAATCCTTCTGGTTTACTATGTTCATGACATACTCGATTCGGCATCGGTTTGCGGGAATGGCTAACTGGCATGGCGGTGTGAGTGTATTCATGGCTGCCACAATCGTCTGGATGGAAAGAACAGAAGAAGAAAACTTAATATCATAATTAATAAAAAATAAAAAAAAACATTTACAGAACAACAGAGTTAATAAGCAACCTTATATAGTTTACATTAGCTTAAAACTCCTACATCTACGACAAAGGGAGCTTAATTTCACTGAGCTGGACTCTTATTTTGAAGGAATATTGTTTCCTGGTGTTCATTAGACAATATTCTAAAAGCATCAGAAAATTGTTGACAGTCTTAAAACAACAGTTCCTCTACATTCATCCAGGAGCAGTGGACCCTCACATTACGAAAACTACCACCACAGCTAGATAAAAGGGGAAACTGAACATTATAATCTCAATAACAAAATAAAACAAAAAGTCCAACGAGCATAAAGCCTCGTGCAAAGCAGCAGCCCTTTAATCATGATCAATATAACCCCAGAACCAAAACTAAAACCAACAGGGATGGACGTGGAACAGAAACAGTCGAAATGAACCGCTGCCACCGCCGCTGCGAAACAATTACAGAGGAAACACTAAAACAAAGTTCCTTCATTGCCTCAATGGGTCAGGAATAATTCTCAAAAGTTCAAAACACTTTTCTCATCAAGTCCTCAAATCTGTCCGTCAAATCTCTCATCGCTGCTGCCTGTACGGTGGTTAAAGTGCTACAAACTGTTTAAGAAACCCAAACTTCACACTGTATTATTCAACATGGGGTCAAAAGATCAGTTTCTTACCTCTATAGCTTCTTTAATGTTGTTTTTAATATCGTGGATTTTCTGCTTTTTCTCCCTGTGAGGAACAAAGAAGGGTTGGTGTTATCAACCTGAGTCATCAAGGTCAACATTGAATACAGTCCATCACTTATAATAGAAACCCTGATTGTTCCAAAATAACTGTAAAGACATGTTTTGTTTCTTCAGTGTGGAGGAGGTTAAGTAACACCAGACATCAGTGTTACAGCTGCTTCAGATGCACAGATACCTTCATTTTGCTGACCAGGTGCACCTCCTGAATTTTGTGTACGTGCTGATGCAGAATGAGAACAGCAGTATGTGTCTTAATTCTGACAATGACATTTATCACGCAGAAAAACAGCAGAGTGGACGTTTGCGGAGGACGGACTGTTACTGCACATTTTAAGGTGTTTTTTTTTTTTTTTGCGTCCAATTTCAACGACAACCTACCACGAGCACAGAGAAGAATGCAAAGTATTAGCAAACACAATGACACGTTCCAGATTGTGTCCATTTATTGTTGTAAAGACAGAACAGGATTTCAGCATCGCCACCGTGCACGGCACTTAGTTTATGCAATCTGTGGGCTTTTCGCTGATACCAGTGGTAAAGGCCTAACGTCACACAGGTCTTTCAGACACCAGGGGCCGCCGGGGTGAATTCTTTCAAAAGTTTGACAATCGAAAGGCAGATTTGATACTGAAATTCCCCGAAATGAAACGACCTCAGAGTACGCTTACACAATCGGGTACCTGCATGGTGCGATTTCTCCTGAATGACCCGCGGTAAAAATATCTGAGTATATCGGAGCAGGACTCGGCGCAGCACGTGCGTTACGTCTGAGCGCAGTGTGCAGCATGTCGACACTACAGCAGCAGTGGGTCCCATCAAGACCACCGAATCAGGCCTGTGGTACTCACGTGGAGCAGAAGGATTCCAAATTACTAGCATTGATGAAAATGTTTTGGAAGACAATTACTTCTCATGGATGATTCTGTCTGTGTTAATGAACATTTCTAATTGTCTATCATTGTTCGGTGTTACTGACAATATTTATAACCTCATACCTCAATATCAATCAAGTAGAAAATGTTTCCGGGATGGCTATTGGTGCTTTTTGAGGAACAATCAATAATCAAGAGGATATCCTGACCAAAACAGTAGAGATATCCATTTATTTCACCAAGCTTTGAATAGATCCAAATTAAATGGGATGCATAAATCTTTTTTTCAGTTATTTAAAAGGGGCACTGTGTAGTTTTGGAGAAGAAATCCAAACTCAGAATTTAATATTACTGATGTAATAATACAAACCCAGACATATTTATTGTTTCCATAACTTAATGAACAATGGTCCCAACAAAACTGTTTGAAGCTAGAAAGGTGGCAGGGTCCCCCAAATATAAACAAAGTGAAACAGTATGGAAGTGTGTTGTCCTTTAAGGTCAATAAGGGGTTTATTTCGCTTGTTTAGGCATAAAAATCAGTTATTGAAGATCTTTCTTCAGAGGTAGCTCCAAAACTCTTGGAGGCAGCATAACAACTTACTGCTGCAAGGTATACTAGCTTCTTTGCTGTAGCTATCATTTGTCATCACACCTAGCTGCTGTTACCATGTAGCTCAGTTAGACGTGAAGCTAAATGTCCCCATTGGCTGACGGGTGTGTGTCAGCATCTCAATCTTGGGTTACGGGGGAGTCACCGTGCGCAACCAGCCTCCCAGTGAACACGGCTGGACACCAGACTGGGACTGAACAAAGCCTATGAGACCACCAGTTGTAAGACCGGGGATGCAGTAAGGAGGTGATTTACAGCTGCTCTGACCAAGACTATGACTCTGGGGATGAGACATGGCAGAAGGGGACATGTAGAAGATCAAGATAGAGAGAGAGAGTTGGGGGATCATTTTGTTTATATATTTAGATATCTAAATACATATCTCGATTTCTCATTATATCCTTGGTACGATCGGAAATGATGTGTTGGTTCATCCATTTTTTAGAATGGAAGGAACTTAAATGACAACAATTTTGATCAACCAATGAATCGATCATTTGAGGTCTTTATAAGAGATCATGGGTATCATCTCAAACATGAATATTTATCCTGGTTTTGATGATAGTAAACTAATATCTTAAGGTTTTGGACTGCTGCTCAGACAAAACAAGACATCAGAATACATCACCTTGGGTTCGAAGAAAATGTGATTTAAAAAAAAATATATATTTTGTACTTTTTGTAACAGCAAATTTATCAACAATGAAAAAGGTCATTAGCTGTAACCATTTTTACAATACATAATGCTCTGAGATAAAGGGGACTAAGAAATGAAGATTTACTGAACAAAAAGGTGAGAAACATCATCGATTCTGATTATTTCCTTAAAGGAAGGAGATGTTTTAACTTTATAAGCGTGGACTTCAGAGAGCTTCCCTCGGCTCCTCGTCCCTTTATTTCACTTAGAGCTTCCGAGGTACAACAGAGAGAGAGAGAGAGAGAGAGAGAGACTACATTCCTCACACTAGGACCTCCGACGAAAAACAAAACAAAAAAAAAAGAACACCCACTTTGAAATTAACTGCTATACTGGTCTCTTCTCACCTCAGCCACACTGCCCCCTCACCCTCTGCTTATATCACTGTGTCACTCCCCATCAGCTCTTCCTGTCCCCATCCTCCCAGCACCTTGCACTGACTGGCACTGCCCTGCACCAAGAGGGGAAAACGCAGCAAGGTGAAACCCTCCGGCCCAAAGAGAGCAACAAACCCCGGGAGCTTAACACGACTGGGGAGTGACAGCAGACTGTGGATTTGTCATTACACCAGAGCGTCTGGGTCTGCGAGCAGCATCTGTTCGACATGACCCAAAAATAAGCACATGATGATGCTCCTGTACCCAAAACCCCTTTCTAGGAAAACGGATGATTAAGAATAGAAAAATGTGACTTTTGTTTCCATTACATCAATTTGGGATCGAGTTTTAGGACATTCGCAAGACGGGATAGCTTGAAAAACACCCAGGGCAATGTTTCCATGAAAACCTGAACAGATAAAGCGCTCTTCTTCTGTTACACAAACCTTGAGTATTTACTCCAAAACATGACATAAATCTGCCCAAAACATGTGACTTCATTATCTTCATTAGCCCACACTGGGGTAGGTTTTCTTTTAAACAATGAGAAGCATGCCAATGGAAATGAGAAAAACAAATATTTGTATACCTGCCAGGTGATCAGTTTCAACTGATTAAGATCCTTCATGCCTGGAAACTCGTGCTAAGTTTTCCCTCTACCGATCAGTACAATCATAAGTCATGTTATAAAATTAAAGGAAAATCAGGTTTCCCCTTCTTTCGGACAGTGGAAAGCCGCTAATTTATATTACACCAAGCAAACTGCCCAAGAACACAAGAAGCCACATTTCAGAGAAAGAAGGTAATCATATTCTGCTTTGCTGTATAAACCAGACCGGGGCTGCAACTAACGATTGTTTTCATTGTTGATTAATCTGCTGACTATTTTCTCGATTATTCGATGAGTTGGTTGGTCTGTAAAATGTCAAGAAATGGTGAAAAATGTCGAAGATGTCGTCAGCAGATGTCTCGTTTTGTCCACAACCCAAAGATATTCAGAAACCAGAAACCAGGAAATATCATATTCAGGAAGCTGGAATTTAAGAATTTAGATTTCTTTCCCTTAAACAAAATTGTCAAACCGGTTAATCGATTATCGAAAAAGATGCCGATTAATTATGATAGTTGATAACTAATCCAATTTCTATAAAAAGTACTCGACTACAAGAACTTCTAAGGCTAGAAAATATTTCATTAATACAATTTCTATATTGTAGCTAACTACAAGCCACAAGAACAGTGGGATTGATTGTATGCACTCATTGTTATTATGAAAGTAAAATATTGTTAAGGATTGGATTGTTGTAGTATTGGTGTAGACCTGCAACTAACAATCATGTAATCCATTGTTGGCAGATTAATCTGCTGACTATTGTCTCAATTCATCAATGAGTCACTTTATCACAAAATGTTGGAAAATAGTGAATAAGAAGCTCATCACAGGTTCATGAAATGTCTTGTTTTGTCTGACGAAATGTCGTAAAACCAAAGAAATTGAATTAACTGTGATACCGACTGAATAAATGAGATATAAGCCACAATGAAAACAGCAAATCCGAGAATCTGAGAAGCTATAACCTGAGAATGTTGGATTAGTTTTGATTGAGAAATGTAACTGATTAACAACAGAGGCTGTAGTTTTTGATTCAATTTCTGTCCAGTGACTAATTAACTCTTTGTTTCACCTCTATCATTTTTGATAATTTTGCACATTGTTGTCGATGTAGTTCCTAATTAATTAATCATCTTGTTGTAGTAAACGGACAGTGAATCCCTCGACCTGCTTGCCGTAACTCCTATCGTTTGTATTTCATGAATGCACCAACAGTCCTCCCCGAAACATCAACACATCATCAGGGTATTTGGTCAACAATTGTCGTAACTGATCCTGTCAGTATCACCTTTACATCATTAGTTCTTCGCCTACATACTGTGTGATCAAATGTGCTGTAGGTGTGTGTGATTAACCGTGATACAGAACAATACATGAAAAGAAACCGACACTTACTCTGCGTTGAAGCCATTAACGTGCAATATTCGCATCTGTTTGACTATCGTGCTTTTCCCGGATTCACCGGCCCCTGAGAGCAGAAAGAGAACAGAAGAATAAGTCAGACAATGTTGATTAAGAGCTGTACCCTGATTAAAATATCCAAATCCACCTGAAAGTAGTGGATGATGGTTCGTCACCGGATACCTGATCCAGGATGATGATGACGTTCAAGAGCTACACACTCAGTTTCATCCATAAGTGATCTGAACCTCGGGGATTTGTTTCTCTGCTCTGCCTCGACACCGAAGACACCGTCCACAATCACAAACCGTCCACGCGTCTGCACCACCCGTACACGAGCCGAGCCGAGCTAGATGGTGAGACTTCGAAACAGCCAATCAGAGGGCAAGGTGAGGCTGAAATCATCTCAGCTGCTCAAGTACTGTGGTTTGAGTATAATTTTGAGTGAATGAAATTTTACTTGAGTATCACCATATCATGCTAGCTTATAATACTTCTTCTTCACTACATTTCAGAGGCAAATATGCACTTTTTAAACTCACTTACTTTCACTTGACAGCTGTGGTTGAGAATGAGGTTTCAGGTTTATATGATAAGCTTATGAAATAGATGCATTGTTAAAGATTACCCCAGTGGGTTGCCAAAACCTTTCGTTTCTTGTTTGGGGGGGGGGGTTCCCTGTCAGTCGTCAAGCAGCTACGACAGCTCCACCTCAACCAGCTACGAGAGTGAAATGCTTGCTGCTGCAGGTAACAGGACGCTGAACACAGGACTTTTACGTGTAATAAAGCATTTTTACGCTGCTATATCGGTATTCTTACTACTAAAGGATCTGAGTCCTTCTTCCACCTCTGCTTCCAGGCGTGAGGATGGCTCCGAGCATCAGGAATGAGGTTGACGAGATCAGCTCAGGATATCGCCTGAATGTTTGATTTCTTTTTCGCAGTAGTGAAATGTCACCCAGGGCAGACGGAGGAAACCTGTCGGGCCCGGATAAATACTTAGAAGTACCGATAAAATGTCACTCTACATAATTCTGGAGAATAACGAGAAGATATCCTACATGTGTCCATCATAGCAAACTGAAAATTAGTTAAAAATAAGCGTAAATTAACAAATCTAGGATCAATTTCAGATTAGAATGAACGGGACAGTCATTCAGGGGAAGCTAGTAAACCTTATAGTAATCCTAATTTGCTCTCCTTACTCCAAGAGGTTTAGCAGGATACTAGCCCTGCTGGCCTTAAGGTTCAGGCTGTATCGTGACATGAAGGCCGACAAGATGAAGCCGGGAATCATATTATCGAATTAAAAGTCGAGTTTGATCAGAGAATCTACATTGACAGGGAACACGCAAAGGTGAGCGAGCAGTCTATAGGCCTAGACAACTCAAGGTGAAGGTTCCCACACAGCGAACACATCACACATGATCCCGTGTGTGCCGTCCTGTACGTCTTCTCGTGTGGGGAAGGGAAACAACCGTGCACGCTACGCCTATTGGTGGCCTCCCAGCCTCTGCATGCTGCCTTTACACAAATGGTGTCTGTCTGTCTGTCCACCGTCTCTCACATGTTCCGTGATCATGCTCCATAATCAGCCATGAACGCAGGAGACAGGCCTGACGGAAGACACTGTAAACCCGCTGGTGTAGTGACATCATGTCATTGCATCATTTGTTGGTGCTTTGAGACAGTTTTTCCAGTGAAGCTAGTGATACGACATTTGTATAAACAGGTGAAGAACACATTTAGGCACAAAATGGACACATGGTGACGGTACATTTCACACAACCTACCTAATAGTAGTAGCCGGTGAGTGGCCCGGTATATCTGTTTGTCTTTCTGGAGCTGCTTCTCTATCTTCTTGTTGGCCTCCCTCTGTGCCTTCTCCTCATTTCGTTGGTCTTCAGTCTTACTATTGCCAAGACAGCCCATCTTCCCAAAAAACCCAGCGATAGGTTCAGGGGGGGAGGCAGGGTTGGGTGGCTGGGTGGGTGTAAGAGGGAGGGAGGGAGGGAGGAAGGAGGGATGGTGTTGACCAGAAGTAAAGGAATAAATAAAAAAAAAAAATCAATCCTAAATTCCTAGACTGGCCCAACAGAGGAACACCTGGCTCAAAATGGGTGACATTTATGTTGCCAGATGCAGATGAAAACAGATGTTTTAACTGTCAGGTAGTAGACGGTGGGGCTCCACCAGGGCTTTGGCACAATCCTGTATGGATGGATGGATGGATGGATGGATGGATGTGGCTATTTACTGGCGATTTCTCAACAACATAAAACAAAAAAACAAAAAAGAAAGGGAGCAGAGCAACGATGCCGCCCTCTCAGACGCTTGATTCTTGTGTTTTTCACTGTAAATCCGCAATGAAGTCATCAACATTGATATGAGAGTGGATGTGAAATCTCCAGCCTTGCAAAACGTACGGTGGTCCTCTCTCTCTCTCTCTCTCTCCCTCCTTGGATATGTTGCGTTTAAACAAAGCAAAACAATACAATTAAATTTTTTAAAAAAGATATTATTTTCACGCTTTTTTATGTTGAATTGTTCTCAGCAAACGTCTCCTCCGGAGCCCATCTTCGGCAGATATCTCACACTGCCATTCAATTCATTTCCACTCACAGCCCTCCTCTTCTTCTTCTTCCTCCTCCTTTTAAATATAATATTTTAGGTTATTATTATTATTTTTTTTACAAGGTTGCTGAAATCCGTTCTCCAGCTCCACCAAAGCACATCAGAGGGGCGGGTGTGAAGAAGAAGAAGAAGAAGAAGAAGAAGAAGAAGGAGGAAAAAAAAAATAATTAAAAAATAAATATTTCCTCTTAAAATGACGGCATGTGAATCATCAGGCTTCTTACACCGGGGCTTTCTTGTCCTCTCTATCACCGATCCGTCACATTATAACATTTCTTTTTCTGGGAAAAGGCTCGTTGTCGTCGTTGTGGATGATGATGATGATGTTTGCGACCTTATCGATAATATCCTGTTTTTGGCCGATGTCAAGATTATTTCCTCTCCCCCCGTCAACAGATGCTGGTGGTGCTCAGCCTCGTCGGAGGGGTTTGACCAGAACCCCACCAAAAAAAAAAAGAAAAGAAAAAAAAAAAAAAGGCCCCTTCTCGGTCCTTTTTTTCCTCTCTGTAACGTTAATTTGTGTTTCTCCTCACATCGGAGAGCCTCTCCGAGCGAGCAAAGGCGGTTTTTTCTTTTTTTTTTCTGGCAGCTGGATGTCCTTGAATGTATCGCAATATCCAGGTGATATTGGTTTTGGACAAAATCCTCCGTTATTTTCCCGTTTGGCGCAGGTACAGCCCGCTGTCAAGTCTCTCGGCTTGTTGTATTCCCTTTGAATCCGTGTGGTAGATTATGGTTACATGTGCATGATACATGAACATACCGCGGTGTTTTCAATCACTGGTCCGACGGCGAGGCATTCATTTTTTTTTTTTTTTTTTTTCACCGCCGAGAGGCCCGCGTCCCGCTCCGATGAACCGGTCGGGGAGATGAGAATCGTTTCTTTGCAGTGTTACTCTGAATTATTTTTGCCCCCTTTTTTCTCTGAGAATTGTACATTGAGATAGATAGCGTTGAAGAGGTGGGGTGGGGCAAACGGCTCTCACGGAACCCTGGGAACGAAGAACCGTGGTCAAGTTCCCCGGGACGACAATTCACACTTCCGGTTGAAGATTTCACAATAAAGCCCGCTTCATGCCCAAGTAGCCTAATGCTCACACAGCGGTTATTATCTGACATGCTTTCTATGAGAAGAGTAATATTTGTATTCATGTGCTTTTTCCAGAAAATATCAATCCATCCATCAAACTTTAACTTATATAAAGAAATAAGTCAAGATCGATTCAAAGTGCTTTACAAAAACATGGTATGTTAGGAAAACAACAACGGGTTTAGAGACTAATGCACATCAAATGCAAGAGTAGCAGAATAGTTAGACAAGACAGTTAGATAAGACAAATAATAAAAGATAAAAAACAAGCAATAAAATAATAAAAGATAAAAACAAGCAATGAAATAATAAAAGATGAAGAATAAAAGATAAAAACAAGAAATAAGATAATATATAAAGATAAAATGAAATGCTGCACAGAAAAGTTGATTTTAAATCAAATAAGATTCAGTTTAATAATAATAATAACAATATAAATTTAAAAAAGCGGAAATGGTTACAGTAAAGACAAAATAAATCAAAGTAAGTAAAGTTTATTCAATATTGGCACCTTTCACAGAGCACAGTCACAATGTGCTTCACAAATAAGATTTAAAAACATCAAAACCATAAAAACAACAATATGTTTATACTTAGTATATAAGTATATGCTAAAGTTAAGTATATGAAATAAGTACAGACGTTAAAACCATAAAACATACAAGCCAGGCTCAAGTGTGGTGGGTGATTAATGAAAGCGAACAGAAGAGGAAACAAGTTATTTAACTCAACTTTGTGTTCTTTTCCCACCACTTTAATCTTTGCTTTTCTAGAACAAAGGATCATTTTACTGCTTTGAGCCTCAAATACTTGTTAAAATACAACTTTGAGAAGCTAAGAAGGCAAATGTCTCAGTGGTGAAAGTACTAACAACTCATAGACATCAAAAACTGGACAACAGGCCTGATTGCCTTTCGAGATGGGTCACAAGCCAAAAAGAGTTGAAACAACTATTTTTTCTTAAGCAAAAATAATGACATTTTAGATTCTTATCATATCATTGTTTACGTAAAATCTTATTCTGTAAAGTAACTACAGCTGTCTAATAAATGCAGTGTTGTAGAAAAGGACAATATTTCCCTCTGAACTGAAGTGGGGATGAAGCTGAACTTATAGGTATAACTACCTCAAAACTGTATTTCAGTACAGTATTCACTTTCCACACTGATGCCTGCAATTAATCCAATGTCCAATAATCCAAGACCCCAACACAAAAAATGTATAGTGTTTTATATTATGCACTAACAATAATTTTCATTATTTACAAAATTTGACAATAAATATTTCCTGTTGGTGTTGCTATGTATGAATAAACATTTAGGATCAATTCAAATATGTCATTTAACAAAAAAAAAAAAAAAAAAAAAACCATTTACAATACATTAACTATAAATAGAAAAAAAAATTACTGGTACAATTATAATGCTCACAAAACATTATAATCAAACTTCCATGACTATAATGTTTTGTGAGTAGTATACTTCTAAGTAGCACATTAGTCAATAATATAGTGATTATTTATACATCAAGACAAAACACGTGAATAGACAACAAACACAATAAAGCCATGAATAATTAAAGTTTTTAACATATCAAGGCGAAAGAAACGTGGTGCTTTTAGGTTGAAGTTAATATCAGAGTACTTCCGGTTTCCTCCTTGCTGTCGCTTGACGCATCTGGAATGAAGCAGGGTTGGATCACATGATTGCCCGGAGCGTCATGAAGCAGAGGTACAGAAGGGGAGAGGCGCCCTCTTTGAAGCAAAGTGAGTATCTACCTATCCAGTCAAAGGTATTAATCAATAACACAGGAAACATATACATTATGTTATTTAAAAAAAAAAAACAAATAAATCTATATTAATAAGTAAAATCAGTAAATTCAAATAATACAAATGTAACAAAAAAATGTAGGGTACTTTGTTCACCAAACCTCGTCAGTCAAGTTGTTCCATGCAGAACATGAGGGCCTGTCAGAGGAGGGACAAAGTCACTGTTGCAAGTCACAATAAGTCTCAAGTCTCAAGCTATTAAGACCTGTGTCAAGTCCCAAGGATCATCAAGTCCCAAGTCCAAGTCCTAAACTTTGTGTGTGAGCCCAGTCCCAATCATTATTGCTATTTATTTAACATTTAAATGCAACAAATTTGAACAAAGCAACAGTTAGTATGGTAAATTTGGAGAAAATAATGGTGGCTTTGGTAAAACATTATAATAAGCATCATTAATAAATGGTAAATTTATAGTTAATTCAACTTTAGCTAATATTTATTTCACTGTTAACAAACAATGAAATGCTTTATTAAGCATTTGTTATCCAAATAATGTTTATAGGTTAACTACGCAGTATTTAATAACCATTTACTAAGTATTTTGAACATTAGTTGCAACTTTACAATAAACAATTGCTTAATAAATGATTTAGCAAGTAAATAAATGATTTAGCAAGTCCTGCATCTACGAGAAACCTGCCACAATGTTCTGCTGTGAAGCCCCAGAAATGTTTTGTTGGACTACAAAACTTCACCCAACTTTCCTTCGGCATGAGGGTGAGGGGGTGCTAATGACTGAATTTTCATTTTGGGGTGAACTTATCCTTTAATCACATAACAGAAGGCTTCAGAAACAACAAACAAAAAGTACCTCTTCACACATTGGGCAACATTGTTGTTCACTCCCCAACCAAATCTTCATTTGGGCAGTGCTGAAATTAATCTATCAGTGGTACAATATATTTAGTAGGTTTAAATTTCCCTTTATGGCAAGACTGTTATCCAGATCAGTTGCAGCATTATCTGATCGATCAATACGGTTTGAGCTCCAGATGTCCTTTAAACTTAATTCACCTCATAGTAATCTGAATTTTTAAACAGCTCCCTGTTGTTTCCCCTGTAGCTCTCACGCACAAATCGTCCACCCACAGACACAGTATGCAGCAGACAAACAGACGGACTGGCACACACACACACCTCCCTCATCGAGTGCGTCAAAAGGCATGGGATAGAAGCTCAGGGCAAAACACATAAAGGTCATCAATGACAACTAAATGCTACTGTGGCTCTAATGAACCCCAACAGACACCTGACGAAGTAAGAGAAGTAATTGTTAAACTTCCGAAGCAATTTAAAGTCAATATTAAAATCCGTCACAAACACTTCACCTGGCCTGTGACATCATCTTGTACCTCTGTGACCTCATCTTGCACCTCTGTGACCTCACCTTGTGCTTCTGTGACCTCACCTTGTGCTTCTGTGACCTCACCTTGCACCTCTGTGGTGTTTGTGTACTCAGACCAGGAAGTTAGTCTTCATTATCTGGTAACAGTTTTGGTAAGTAAGTGCATTTATTCTACTTCTTTCTAAGCTACAGTTTAGCGGGAAATATCTTCTCTGTTTTTATTTGACAGCTGTTGTTACCTTAAGGATTAATATTTTACATAAAAAATACATATATAAGTTTGCCCGAACAGGTAAAACCAGTGTGTAATTTGTTAATTCTTAATATATGTAAGAATTAGCATTACCATACTATCACCAGATATCACCAGAGTGACTGCTAAGTGCCGCTTACTGAGCTTTGGACCGGGACGAGCGCTAGGTGGTTAGCATGCTAACTTCAATAGATATCTCTGCAACACAATACATATATCATAATGTCAATAATTCTGTTTATTCACATTCTGTTGGCAATTTGAACTGATTTTTGAAGGTTTTCAACAAAAATTCGAGGATTAACCAAGTTCATCTAATTCACCTGCAGCTATAGCAAACTTTTGGTTCTTTCGGTTATGTTTGGGACTTTAGATTCTAACTTACACAAAACTCAGTCAGATAAAAGTGAGTGAGACTAGACTAACATATTTAACTAAACAACCCCTCTGTCTCTGGAAGAACTGGAGACGGGGGATGGCAGGTTAACAGGGGGATGTATTTTGGAAAATTCAAATATTACAGCAACACATAACAACAACTTAAGTGTAGCCTGTGTGACATTTCTGTGTGATTATCCGAGAGATTTAACTACATTACACACACATTAGTGTCGTTAAAAATATTGAAACATTGTTACATATCCTTTCTCTAAATTTGTAAATACTAATTTCTGCAGTCGATACACCAATATTTTAATTAGAGCCACGTGCTGAAGCGTTAATGGGATTATTAGTCAATTCTTATCAGTACCTTAGAGAAAAAGTCAGAAATGCTGAATTTTATAAATCAACTTGCTCATCTATAAAAAAAAACTGCTCCATTGATATCATGTTATGCCTTTAATAGCCCTCTAGATGGTAGCATCTCTCATGTATAATCTCCCAACTGCTTCAACATTTGAATCCATCATTATTACACCTACACTGACTTGTAGTGGCTGAAAAAGTAAAACAGATGATTTTGTAACATCTGGATCTTGAGTGAAGGAAAATAGAACATATAATATATGTGATGTTATATGTTCATATGTTATATGCAGCAAAAAAGGCAGCAAATTGTAATATTTCAATCTTATTACAAATGTTTTTCCTGTTTTTTTTTTATATAAATCCTTCCTGTCAACAACATGTTTGATATTTTGCTTGTGTGTGTGTGTGTGTGTGTGTGTGTGTGGTCTCATATAATGTGTAGGCAATCAAATGGGTTTTTATCTCACACTGGCCAGAGAAGCACACTACTTTCATTCATCCTCTCTCCACTTCCTTCCTGTTCTCACTGGTACAGCTCACAGATGTGTTTTATCAATATAGAGCCTGAATAATAATGGCGTTATGTTATGGTGTTATGAGATCTTAACAAAATAAAGTTCTTCCACCAAGTTTGCACAGTTTTTTATCAGTCCATTATTAGGTTCTTTTAAACGCAGTTAAATCATTTTTTTTTAAATAATTGACATGAAATACAGCGTACAAACAAAATGAACCATACAGACAACAAAACACAAGGCAGCATACTGGAAGTACACAAACGTGGCAAACTACCTCATACAAAAATGAATTAACACTTGCTTATTTATTCTTCTAAGAGATTAGATAGAGGCCCCTCAGGCCCCCTCACATATTACAAACTGGGGAGACTTCCTGACATCACTGATGACATCACTTCTGGTTCTCTATAAAAGACTCGTTGGAGAACTCAAACCTATCGGACACTCCCAGCTGCTCTGTGTACTGTAGCCTGACCATCATGCGTGAAATTGTACATCTCCAAATTGGACAATGCGGCAACCAGATTGGCTCAAAGGTAATGAAATAAAATCCTTGTGTTACAAAAAATTATAATGTGTATTAAGCCTGATTTTGTTGAAAATGATGAAAATTTTAATATATTGTTCTGTCTTTTGAGAATCTCACTTTCGCATCTGTTGTAATAAAAGCTCCCTGTTTCAATGAAAATGTGCTTGATATTCTGTTTAGCAGACACAAAATGAGGAAATGTTTCAGCTAAAACATTGAAGTGGCTTCAATGTTGTGAATTCTATAAATAATTAATATTTCACTCAATTTAACTGATGATGCATATTTTGACATGCGCTGTTCCTTTGCATTGTGCCAGCAGCAGTTGTGAGTGACACAGGGTGTTCCCTGTCAAGCATTCAGTGAAAAGATAAGGGCCAACGCGAGACTGGCATGGGTGGGACATTTTTATCATAGCTACCATGAAACAAGAGAGAGGAACTACAAGATAATCCAGCTGAAAGTACCCAAAATGTTTTTTTTTAAACTGAAGAATGTGGCAGCCTAAAAATCAAACAACTTTAGTTATTATTCTCCATCATTTAATCGTGTACGGCAGGGATTCTACATTTAGGCTGCGCAAGATCATGAGTTGCTGCAATGCAATAAGCAGGGATGCATTTTGATATGCACTCATGTTAGAAAGAGTTGGTGTAAGCATGGATTTTGCAGTCATACATAGACTGAAGGTCTGATAGACGCAGATAAAAATATTCAACCCAATCGCCAGAATAAATGTTGGCAATGTACATTTTTGCAAACCATGGATAGGTCGAAATTTTACACGTGTCATGTTGAGACTTTACATTACACAGCATTTTGATCATGGCCTGGTGGATAGCGAAGAGGAGGTTGGCACACCATCTCAAACCGTGGTCTCTTGCTTGAAGCACCGTCTCAAACAGTGGCGTTTCACTTAAAACGGCATCTTGAACACTGGTCGCTGGCTTGAAATGCCATCTCAAAAATTAGTCTCTTGCTCAAAAAGCCGTCTCAACAGCGGTCTCTCACTTGAAATGCCATCTTAAACAGTAGTGTCGTGCATGAAACGCCGTCCTAAACAGTAGTTTCTCACTTGAAAAGCTGTCTAAACGAAGCTCCCTTGCTTGAAATGCTATCTCGAAAAGTGGTCTCTCGCTTGAAACGCAGTCTCAAACAGTGGTCTCTTGCTTAAAACCCTGTCTCAAACAATGCTCTCTCCCTTGAAATATCATCTCAAAGAGTGGTCTCTTGCAGGGTTAGGGAAAAGCTGCTTGGAACAGTCGCCTCAGGCTTAAAGCCCTGTCTTAAATGCCTTAAATATCTCTCTCGTGAAGCACTATCTCGAGCAGTGTCCTCTTGCTTGAAATGCCATCTTAGACAGTCGTCTCCCACTTGGCTGCCGTCTCACCTGGCTGTCCCACGACCACCATCCCGTGTTTGTCCTGACATGGAAGTCAGCACATATGCACAGGAAACATACATATAGAATGCCAACAATTTACTCTGGTGGCTGGGATGCAACTGTGTATTAATATTTTGGGGGATTCTTTCATCTCTTGTGTCTCTTCTGCTTTGACTTGAGCTAACATATGTCTTGAGTTTCCTCCATATTACGATGATTTCCTTCTTTGTCTTTCTAGTTTTGGGAAGTGATCAGTGACGAACATGGGCTCAATGCAACAGGCAACTATGAGGGCGATAGCCACCTCCAACTGGAGAGGGTCAACGTCTACTTCAATGAGGCATATGGTAATAGAGTGGTTACAGGATATTGACTGTAATTTGTTCATTTAACAGCTGCATTTTTTTTTCTAATACAGTTAATTTCATTCTCATAAATACTTATTATCCAGTTGTTATTTTTAAAATATTGCTGCTCTTAAACTCTGACACAAAATGAGGACATATTTAATTTTAGGATGACCAGTTCTGGCTGTTTTAGTAAAACCTTTCCATTCTGTTTGCAGGTGGTAAATATGTCCCCAGGGCCCTGCTTGTTGACCTGGAGCCTGGCACAATGGACAGTGTAAGGGGAAGCCGCATCGGGGCCCTTTTTAGGCCAGACAACTTCATCCATGGTGAGACAACTTTTGTGATTCATCCTTTCATTATTGCAAACGATATTGTATGTTTTTCTCCAGTGATTCTCTTCACGAGTAATAGAATTAGATTAACCTCCGCACTTTTATTTTGGTGTTATAGGGAACTCAGGAGCTGGGAATAACTGGGCAAAGGGGCACTACACAGAGGGAGCGGAGCTGGTGGAGCAGGTGATGGACAGGGTGAGGAGCGAGAGTGAGGGCTGTGACTGCCTGCAGGGCTTCCAGCTGGTTCACTCACTTGGGGGTGGCACTGGCTCCGGCATGGGAACCCTCCTCATCAACAAGATCCGGGAGGAGTACCCCGACCGCATCATGAACACCTTCAGCATCATGCCCTCCCCTAAAGTCTCCGACACAGTGGTGGAGCCCTACAACGCCACCCTGTCTGTCCACCAGCTCCTGGAGAACACAGACGAGACCTTCTGCATCGACAACGAGGCCCTCTACGACATTTGTTTCCGCACGCTGAAGCTGACCACGCCAACTTATGGAGACCTCAACCACTTGGTCTGCATGACCATGAGCGGGGTCACGACCTCTCTGAGGTTCCCCGGACAGCTCAACGCAGACCTGAGGAAGCTGGCTGTCAACATGGTGCCTTTCCCCCGCCTCCACTTCTTCATGCCAGGCTTTGCGCCCCTGACAGCCCGGGGCAGTCAACAGTATCGAGCCCTCACCGTCCCGGAGCTCACCCAGCAGATGTTCGATGCTCGCAACATGATGACGGCGTGTGACCCAAGGCGAGGGCGCTACCTCACAGTTGCTGGCATGTTCAGAGGCCGGATGTCTACCAGACAGGTAGACGAGCAGATGCTTGCAATGCAGCAGAAAAACAGCAACTATTTTGTGGACTGGATCCCCCATAACGTCAAGGTTGCCGTGTGTGACATCCCACCCCGAGGCCTCAAAATGGCCTCCACCTTCATCGGAAATAACACGGCCATTCAGGAGATATTCCGCCGTGTAGGCGAGCAGTTCTCCATGATGTTCAAGCGCAAGGCTTTTCTTCACTGGTATACAGGGGAAGGTATGGATGAGTTGGAGTTCAATGAGGCAGAGAGCAACCTCAACGACTTGGTGTCGGAGTACCAGCAGTACCAAGACGCTACCGCAGATCTAGGTTGGGAAGGTGAGTACGAAGAAGAGGAGGAACCCTCAACACCAGCAACAACAAAAGTCAGTTCTCGGATGGAAGTTAAACTGGAAACAGTCACGGAAACGAGCAAAGACGTTGTAGATGAGTAGAAGACAAAGAGTATACAGTGTGGTGTGTAGGTTTGACTGTTGAGGGATTGTTGGTCTGAAAAGGAACTCTCAGTTTGTAGTTTAATTTATGCCTATGATTGATTTATGTAGTCTTTACTTGATAAAATGTGCTTAAACAATAGTGCTTATTGCCTTTTATGTATGCTTCATTTAAATTGAAAGCGTGTATATTACTTTTTAAGGATTAGAAATTAAATATTTTAAAATCAAAGGAATTTTGAATGTAAATATAAAATGTTGTATGCTATTATACCAGCTCTATATAATCCACAGCTATAAAAACAAAATTGTGATATTAACACCGTTTGTTGGATCTTTTTTTCCAGACTTATAGCAAATGTTTCATTCAGTGTTTTGTATCTAAGTTATGACGGTAATTAAAAACAGTGAATCCAAAGAGTCTCAGTGTCATTACAACAACAAAAATACCTCAATACTTTCCTGTTTCATTCAGTTGAACTTGAACTGGACTAAAACTAACTAAAATAAGCTGCTGTGATGGACAGCACTCTGACAGCACCGTGATAGTGATACCGTACAAGGCTGTCACACAAGGCTGTTTCCTCCCGCTCATTTATGAGTCTGGGCCATAGAGATTACACATAACTTGGCCACAGTGTCTGCACTCTGAGATAAGCACACATGACGTGGAGATGGCTGTACTAGTGCAATACAGTCGACTAGACTGGGGATAAAGGAGATCATACTGCATGTAACCTACATGTGAATATAGGTTAAAGTGCCAGATTACATGACACTACCTGACAGAGGCCAATCTGCTTTAAGTTACAAGGTGTCGATGAGGGCAAGAAGCCAGCGCTCACTCAACAGACAGACAATTTAAGTAGAGAGCAACTCCAATGTCCTCTTATGACCCCTTGTGACCCCTTGCCACAGCTTGCATATGTCTTTAGATAATGACTATTTCAACTGTTTAGACTCCGGAAAAAGGGAAAATATTTTTCATTTTGCAATTCACAAGAAAAAAAATGTGATTCTAATAAATTCTGAGAAAAGAGCATAATTCTCTTTAGCATAAACATGTTAATACTTTAAATTTAGGTCTTTGTAATAACTGTTAGTGAATAGATATTAAAGCATTTAGTTCTTATAGGATGCTTATTAACATAAATAAGACTAAAAGTGTTAATAATAGCAAAATAAACACATTTGTGTTAGATTTTAAGACATTTATAAGCACTACAAGAAACTTCTTAATAGAAGCTCAAGAGCGTGAACAAAAGCCTTGTGAATTTCTTATATTTGTTTCTTATAGCATTTATGTTATCTAGCATCTTACACTAATTACTTTTTAAGGGCCTTCTTAGGTGAATCATCTCAAGATCTCTCAGATTAATCAGCAATCCTTACTTTTCTTGCAGACACTGTTTGAATAGCATCAGAGTTGGTTTCCGTAACCCTAACAGCAGAGAATTAAAATAAAAAGCCAATAAATTATTGCACCCAAATAGCCCACAGACACACGTTTTTATAACAATAAAGATAAGATTTCCATCAATATTTGACCACTGAGTTGATCCTGCGTCAACTGCATGCTGTCCGTCATTCCTCCAAGGTTGCAGAGGAGAACTTTCAACCTTCAGTCACTATTGTGTAACAACATCAGAGGTTAAATGGGCTATTTCGCATGCTGGAGGTTACAGAGCCGTAAAAGAAAACACACGGCATGCTAGACATTTAAGTGAAGAGCTACAGTCATATGGTTGTCTATCTTCAGGTATGTGTTTTATGTCATCTCGATTTTAAATGTTAAATATTCTCAGTCAGCTGCCTCCAGTGTCAATGGACTCATGCGGCATTCACAGACTAGCGGAAGTGCGTCACTAATGCTACTCATGTGACTGCTCTGGTACAGTGGGAGGGGACTGACTTGCGCTTGTCTTTGAACGTGGTTCACCGATTTCAGTCAGTGTGATTGTGACCACCTACCGGCTAAGTCCACTCCTCGACCCGACCAGCATCACCACCATCAACGAGTTAAACCATGAAGATCTGGACCTCGGAGCACATCTTCAAGTAAGGCGTCTTTTTAGCTAACATAGAAGACTCGTTTTTAATCCGGTTAACATGTGTTTAAAGGTCTGTCTGTCTGTCTGTCTGTCTGTCAGAGGTTGACTGTCTAGCTAGCTAATTCTGGCTGTTAGGTAACGCCAGCTGGCTTCGTATTTAATCCCGTGAACGACATACACACGGTTTACGGCAGAATACTCAGACAATACAACCAGAAAAGCTGCTAGCTAACTACAACTTTAGCGTCGCTATCGTTACCTAACATGCTAACAGTAGAGGCTAGTAATGTTTCAGAGCCAGACTTCCCTCCTTTTTCAAAGCCTTTTGTTTGCATACATTTCACTGCGGGAAGGCACGCATAACCCCTCTAAATGCGCACGTTTTTAAGAAATTAAACCTATAAGTTAAACGTATCAAATGTAAATGCAGATCTGTCGGTGTGTGGATGCTGAAAAAAGCTGTCAAATTGCGTAATCTGCCGGTCAGGGCCAGCCCCCAGCGCGCGACCTTTCCCCTACATTTTACCGCTCACGCCCGCGTCACTGGGACTACGCTGCGCGCCCACGTGTCTCCGTGGCAACCATCCACCACTACGTTCGAATGACCGCCATTTTTACATTTAGATCCAGATTTAATATAACGTCCTTGATTTTAACGAGAAATTAAGGACATTTCCTTTCACGTCGACCAGTTTACTTAAGTCTATGAAAAAATAAATATGTGGACTGTCATTCAGAGGACTGGAACCCGGCTAAATTAAAAGAGTTCTTTGGAAATGTCGCTTTTTTTGTTACTAGCTGCAAAAAATGGGCCCCTGTAGATTTCAAGCTGTTTTTTTTTTTGATTAATATATTATTACCACTCTTGCATTACTGTTTAGGTAGCGTTTTAAGTTGTAGTTGGTCGAAGTGGAGCTTATTTAAACTATTTTATATCCTGCAGGTTAATTTAAACTGTGACAGGGCATCATGCTGTGTGTAAGATTTTGATTCATCAAGCAGCTACAACTGTCTGATAAATGTAGTGGAGTAAAAGTACAATAAGTCCCTCTGAAACATGTTTGCAAGGTTTTAAAAATACTTTTGTTACTCTGCATCCTTCAACAGCCATCCTTGGGAGACGGTGACCAAGGCTGCTATGCAGAAGTACCCCAACCCCATGAACCCAAGTGTGATCGGAGTGGATGTGTTGGACAGAGACATCGACAAACGGGGACGCCTCCACAGTAAAAGACTGCTCAGCACAGAGTGGGGTCTTCCATCTATAGTGAAATCTGTGAGTATGCAAATCCCAAACTGTGTCAGCATGATTGTCAGCAGTCTAGCTTAAATGTCAAAAAATTTGCTGCAGCAACCATTTAGTTGAACTCGCATGTACACATGTGACTCTGAATGGAGAAACACATGACAGAAAGTGCAAGTTTGTGGTTGTGGTCTGATTGCTTTTCTTTGTTAAATCAAAGTAGCATGACAGGGTGAAAAACTGGTAATCTTCTCTTTTTAAAAGTCAAACCATAAAAGAGGACACAATATTCCAGTTATACTTGAGTCATTTAACAGCCGGAGATAAGTTAATGCTCTCCACATGCTCTCTTAAACCCACAAGGCTATTTCTGCAGCAGTGGTGGATACTGGAGCCCAGGAGAGTTTATGGCTGTGTGCCACGGCTCGTGTTGTACAGAACACGGTAGTGCCATTTCTGTAATGCCTTAGATGTAACCCTTGACAGCATGTGATGTAACTTTCCGTCTCTGTCGGCTCGGTTAAAACTAGAGGTCACTGGAACGCAGAGCAGTGACGAAGGCGACCTCTGGATTTCTGCAACATGTCATTTGAACTTTTCCCCTCGTTCTTTAGACTGCCTGAACTTGGTAATGATAAGGCTGGAGAGAGATAATGTCATACTTCTCAGTCGTGTTTTAGCCTGGGTAAACATTGGCCAATCAGCTGCTGTTCTTTAGCAACGACCTTTGCTTGGATGTCAGAGGACAGGGTTGTCAGTGCTGATGCCTATGAATAGCCCCTTTAATTCCAAGGGCAGTCTATGGCACTGACAGTTAGCAGATAGCATATTAACGTAGCTGTTAATCAGATTGCCTCAAAGCAAATCACTCCTTAGTCTTAGTGTATTTGCGTAAACTAGATGTATCATGAAGACGTCTACCAGTTGATATACGTCTGTACTGAACTACAACAGTGCATCATGGTTTATATTCTTATTTAACTTGTTTGATGACCACACATTTGAACACACTTGAATGTTAATGTTGATAAATGACAGAAAACACCTGTATTATGCTATAGCTCAAGTTGTCCAGAAGTCAGATGGAATAATCGTTTCAAACAGTCATCAATCTTTACAATCTCCTTTTTCAATTTTCATGAAGTCCATAAAAATACTTTCACCTTAAACTACACCTACAAGAAGCCTCTGGTCACCAGAGGTCTGCATTAAGAAGCAAACTGGGAATAAGGCAAATTAAGATTTAAATTGAGCTAAACATGTCATTATAGAGGCAGTTTTTGACAACATCAAATTAAAAGATGTGTGTGAATTCATTCAACAAAGTTATGGTTCAGAGAGAGTATGACAGGTGGGGATTACCTGCACACAGTTGAACTGTAATATCATTCAGCACTGTGAGTTTCCACTGAAAACAACTGGTCATGAATCTAAATTTAATACTGCTGCCTCTATGTGACCTACGTAAGCAAACAGGACTATCGACTAGAAGATCACCCGTCACCGGGTTGAATTCTGAATTATCCAGATCAGATGACTCGTAAAATAAAAAAGTTGTATTTTTTTTTATGGCGTAGTGCTGAGGATGAATTACATCCTAAGGAAAAAAGCTGCTTTGTAGTCTGGTAGCACAGTACTGTAGTGAAACATTTTTTTTACCATCGTCATATAACAGTTAGTGATCTTACACAGCCACAATTGGATAGATGATCCCATCACCATGCATCCTGCCAACAGCTGTGTTAAAGAAAGAAAAATAGTCACAAGCAAATCAGATCATTTAACATAACCTTTTCACTTCAAGTAATTAAGCCAAGGTCAACAGGTGCAGGGCTGCACAACAAGACACAGGGCAAAAATAAATACATAAAAAGTAAATCAATTGGTAGATAAATGAACCATTTGAAAGGCAAAAAGGCTGTTCAAATAAAAACACTGATTATGTATCATCTGCAGGAAAACAGGTTTAGCCTTTAATTTCAGTTTGTAATAACGTGTGTTTCTGTATTTGTCTTCAGATCATTGGTAACGCGCGATCGTGCACTTATATTCAGGAGCACTCGGTTGTGGATCCCAAAGAGAAGATATTCGAACTTCAGTCCACAAATGTGAGTACCAGTATGATATAACACCCTCTCTTCTGCTTCAGTGTTGAGATTTAACTGTCATTGTGTGCATGATATGTCTGCCAAGAGGAAGACTTTTTAACTACTTCGTTTTTTTACGGCACACCTTCTTATGAAACCATTTCACCTGTTGACAAAACAGTTTCTACTTTGTGTGTCAACCAAAAACAACCATGTCCCTTCGAGATGCACTCTGCACGACTTTCATTTGTCTGAACGCATAAGCTTAGTGATCATCTGTGGAATGAAGTCTTGCTCGTTACACAAGTCAATGGTTCACAATGAACCTTCATGTTGCTGCTTTTCACATGCCTCCTGTTGTACTGACATTACATGGCTTTACATCATCTAATTTGCCTCTTGTGATATTTCCTCTACAGATCACTTTCACAAACATGGTGTCTGTGGATGAAAAGTTAACATACAAACCACACCCTGAGGATAAAGACAAGTAAGTTCACATAGCAGTGATTTTTAAATAACTTAATGATAATAATGTTTAAAGCGTTCGGCCCTTCTGACCATGTTCTAAATTTTTTTTAACCCCTTTCAACTCTAGAACAATACTAACTCAGGAGGCCATCATCTCTGTGAAAGGAGTCAGTCTCAGCAGTTACTTGGAGGGAGTTATGGCCAGCACCATCTCTGCCAACGCTGGAAAGGTAAGAGATCCCTGAAAACAGTCTTCTGGGTGGGACTTAAACCTTTTTGAGGCCGTCTCTCGTAGTATTCAAACTGACAAATCCTAAAATAAACATCTGAATATTCTTTAGGTTTTTCTTAAACTTAGCTTCTGCTTATGTCATTGGTTACGAACCTCTTATTGGCTTGTGATCTCTTAAAATTAAGTAATTTCTAATCCTTTAGTGTGGACAAAAGTTGTGAGCAGTTCAGTCGAAGAGTGAATGTTATGATGTTTTAGAATCGGAAACAAAATCCAAATTGACTCTTGGTCAAGAATCTGAATGCATACAAAGAATTAGACTTTAGTTTACATTGCTCTCAGTGTACTACACAGAAATTGAGATACAGCTAGGAACATGGACAGCAAAAACTGAACAAATAAGGTAAAAAATGATAAAAATGGTGAAAAATCAGGACTGTACTGCACAATAGCATGTGAAAAGAACAGATTTCACATTGTTTCATACATGATGGATTTTTACAGTCCCAGAAACTGAAAAGCGTCTAATATTTCGCAAGAAAATATAACACTTTCATTCTTTAGGCTGAGGTATGCTCAAACTAGGTCATGCAGTGTTTTGTCCGGTTGCTATGATAGAAGATTATAACACGATAATCATTCAAATAGAGGTAACATACTCACTCACTAAACTTTAAAAATTGTGTAACAGGGCCATCTCTTCAATGAGCATCAGTATTAACAAGACACTCTGAACCAGGCATCAAATACAAGCCTGAAGTTTATCTCTTCACGCTCTTGTGTAATAACTAAAGAGACCTTACCCTGCCAGCTCCAGACTACAAAGTCCATTTAGTGTCCAATTATGTATTATTAAGTGAAATCTATGAAGAGCAGAGAAGAAGACTATGAGTATGCTTAAGAGACTAGTCCAAATCCTGGTTTCTTTTCTCATCTCCACACACCCTGCCAATAACCGTGTGAAGTGGGCATGCTTGTCTGAAAGTTGCTCTTCTTTAACAGCTGCAAATACTTCTTGTCCTTCCTTCTTTTCAGATTTATGTAATTCTCTTTATGTTATGTGCTAACATGTTATGTATGTTTTCCCATAGGGCCGTGAAGCCATGGAGTGGGTAATCAGGCGGCTGAATGCAGAAATCGAGGAGCTGGCGGCCACAGCGCGCGGGACCATGCGCGCCCCCATGGCTGCTGCAGTCACCGAGAAATGACACCTGCCTCTCTTTTCCATCAGAGACTAAAAGAAACTTCAAGCCAGCACAACCAGCCTCCCTTTATGATGCTCTGGTGCTATTTTGGTGCTCTAGGGTTTGTGTATTATTTAAGGGTACAATTCATCCATCTCATTCACTTTACTATCTACATTAGATATATTTTTGAACATCAAGAAGCAACATAAAGGGATTCTGTGGAGTGTTTTCAGGGGATGCTGCCTGGCAGGACTGCAGACATGAGAGACTTGGGGAGGGAAGCGAGGACACCACCACTCTTATCTGTGTGTGGAAACATGTAGCACTGGCAAGAAGGTATCGGAGGCACTGGGTTGAACTGAATACCAAAGAACAGTGCCAAAGCTGACATAGCACTTTTTGTCCAGCCTCTTAAAAGCACCATCGGCAGCTGTGTTTTCATCTTGGAGAAGACCTCAGCGTGCCAGCAAGTCTCCTCCGGTACGAACTCTGTAATCACAATGACAGAGCTATAAGCAAAACAGTTACGGTGAGATGTTTAGACATGGTTGTGACATGACGGCAGAAAACAGTGCCATGTTGAGGCAGAGGTCAAGCGCCATGCATGTCAAAGCTACATGGAAGTGGTTTCAGGTGTCGGGAGAGTAAATGATTGGTTGACACCGCCATCGACAGTGACACGTTATTGAAATGTTTCACTGCCAGGTTTATCTGTGTAAGAGAGGCATCTCACCAATGTTTTCTTGCGGGACCTCAAGTAATAACAAGACACTCTGTACCAGGCAACGAATGTAAGCCTGATGAGCTATACTGTTTTTTTGTTATTATGTGGTAACTAATATTGTTATTAAGGTATTTAAGTGAAATGAAGGGAACAAGATAATTGCCATATTTATGAAGACCTTCTCAAATGCTGCGTAGACGAGACAAACAAAGCAATAGAAACGTTTAGTTACATGCTCTACCTGAACATGTTTGCTGATCTCAAACAGTTTTGTCAATACACAGTAAAGTACTGTTCCTCAGTTTAAACACAGTCCTCTCAGCATGTCCTCAGAGACCTAATGACTTATATTTGCACTTACAGAATAATATATTTAAAAAAAAAAAAGCTGCTACACATGCTGATGGTGCTGATGATCTGTGAATAGTTTGGTATTACTGTTTGAGAGATAAAATGTGGTTACAATTAGCACTTGAGAAGGTCTTTCTTCATATAACGAACAGCAGTGTGGTGATGGTGGAAGCTTTAGTTTCTTTTAATATACTTTTTTAAACCTGTATAAGGAATATTTATTTCAAGAAAAAACAGTTTTTTTGAAGTAGTGAATTGTGATATTACATCCTTAGTTAGAAATTGTTCATTGTACATGTTTGTGCCTCTGATAAAAAATGGTTTTACCAACTGCAGAATGTGACAATAAAATAAGTTATTTTAACCTTTTTGAACATTTTGCTAGTAATTCTTCAAACAGAAAATGGAAATGGAATGTATTTAGAAAAATGAATGATCTGTTTGAGTTACGTTTGGCAATATTTAACATGTAGTGAATATTTATCCATATTAATTGTTATTAATTAATTAACATGGCCTCAGTATGTAGAACATATGATTCTGCAAGATCTTTAAGATTGGAGTTCTCCTGAGATGCATTCCAAAAGTTTTGTTAGCTGTAGGGTATGAAGGTCTATTTTTTGCAGCGCTGTCTACACCCTGACACACCTACAGTAGGTGTAGGCCTGTAGGTCTGCATTCTTCTGCCACTGGTCATACACTGCTGTTGAATGTCTGAAATGAAGGAGCAACATGCTGCCACACTGTGGCCAAATACTAGACCTGCAATTTCATCATGAGCGGTGGAAGTTTAAAGTTTAGGGCCAAAATTAATAAATGTTGCTGCTTTTACTGACTGGAAAAAAGATGTGATGTGAATGGTTAAAAAATAAAGTTATTTCGATTATCATCCATATTATCTCTGCAATTCTTGTCACTTTATGAGTTGTCTTTCTACGTGGATGACAGAGCGGGCTGTTAAGAGCACTTTGAGACTGTTTTGTTTTTGCTTCCGACCATGGTTGTCTTGCTAGATTACCCTGTCAGAAAAATAGTAATGAGTAAATACATTTTATAGTTTTGTTGTGGAATTGAACAGCACCCCCAAAGAAGCTATGGTTCCTATATATTTTTAAAATTGTATTTTTCTGTAGGTTTATTGGTTTTGCAGGTCTTATTTTTTTTTTAGCTAGTAGTGCTGACAAATTGTTAGTACCTTCTGTGTTGTTTCTGATCAATATTGTAATTTGGGCTGTTTAATTGAAAAGTATTTTTTTCTAATAGTCATTATAATAATTCAGTAATAGCTATCTTTTGGTTTGAGCAAAGCACCACATGTTTTAAAAACTTTGGCCTTGTCATTAAAAGATCTTGAGAATCTCCTGACTATTATACTACATATAAAGTAAACAGAGTAGGCTTGAATTTCAATAATTTTATACACACAAGGAAGTCAGAGATTTAATGCAATTCCTGACCTACCAAACTATGCAGCAAACGTCCTATAGATTGTAGTAGTTCAATGGATTTCTTCCCAGACACCAGACACTGCTGCCCTCTGCTGCTTTGGACGATTTCCTCTGACGTACGCTTACGTCATATGATTCTCCTTGTCAGCCAATGATGAGCGAGCACAGACCATTGCCTCAGCCAATCGGAGCCTGCGGTGTATTTAAAGGTTTTGAACAGAGGGACGTTTGAAATTAAACAAGCAGTGGTCAGGGGGAGGTGTTCAAGCAGCCGCATTTCATGTAGAACTCGCATTACTTTACTTTATACTCGGTTTTGATCCTTGTTTTATATGCGTTTACCCTTTTCACAACATCGAACCGGCTTTAAGGAGGAGTTATAACGAAAATTCCTCTCGCTGTAACGTAGAGTTGATATTTATGTAGCCACAAATATCAGCTCTTGTCAACTGGCCGACGTATGTTAGCTAGCTGCTAGCTAGTCAGGGTAAGCTACCTGCCTTAGACCCCCTCTGGGTACAAATTCTGGACGACTTCGCGTGTGGTGGTTGCTCTCGGTCACTGTGCAATAATATATTTAGGTAAGTCTCGTTTTATAATACTTAAAAGTATGTACTGTTGTGTTGCATGTGTAGGTTTGTCATGGTTAGCTAAAAAAGCTAACGTTAGCTCTGAAGTTAACGTTCCTGTCTAAACGGCCATGCGACGGAGATTGCTAACGTTTCATCTTTCTTTAGTGTAATTTTAAAGTCCTATCTAGCTATTACTTTATTAATTCCCACTATAAAAGCATCAGTGTAAACGTTTGTGGTGATGAACGCTACAGTTCATTTCTACATTGAAACAATGTAACGTTAGTCATTTATTTTTAGCTAACGTTATAGCTCGAGTGACTAAAACGCCTCAATAAGTTCGTTACATCTTTGTTAGTGACTCACACCTTTTTAAGTGCCATACCTATATAAGGTTGACTAAAGGATAATAAACACCTCCATATTTCCTCCCTTCAGAATATGGACTCTGCTGCGAAGCTCAAGCTGACAAAGGACATGAAACTTCATCGGCCTGAAGTAAAGGTAATGCACAATGTTAGCCTGACCAGTAAAAAATATAACTATAAAATAACTGCTCTCACAGATTGTGGTTTCACTTTCTCACATTTTGTTCTTGCACATCTGTTGTGGATATCTGTTAAGCTTTCAACCCCAGTTTATTTATTAATAGTGCACGAGGCATTGTCTCCGCACACTTCAAATAAAATGAAGCCAAATCGCTATCACTCACTTGACAAGAGGTGCATTTAGGAACTCTGATACAGTAGGCAGCTGTTTGCCATCCACTAAGAACCACAAAGGAGAAGAAAATAAGTGTAGCCAGTTGTGTTCAAGAGACAAGCTGAGACAAGCGAACCATACATGTGGTCGCTGCTGACATATTTACAGTTTCATAGGAAGATGATGCAATTTGCAATACATACATGTTGCATAAATCATCCATATTTGTTCACTACAGTTTAGCCTAAATTACAGGTTAGGTAATTTTTTAAAATACAAAAATTATTTAGATGTAGAAATGTGTATTAATCCAGCTAGTGAAGTGGTGAGGAACCTAGCACAAAGACAAAAGGTGGAGTTTTTTCCTTTAATGTAATTTTTTTCCCCCTATGATTGCAGTCAAGCGGTGATGGTCCAAAGCGGATTCCGACATCACATCAGTCACAGATGGCTGTAGTTACACCAACTCAGCATCAGCGTGTCCTGGGTCTGTCAAATGGGCCTCAGCGCATTCAGCGGCCTGTGAGCCATCAGAAACCAGTATCTCATGTCTCTGTTGCTGTGAAGTCCACACAACACGCCGATCAGAATGTGAACCCTGCTACTCGGAAAGGAAATCCTGCACCACAGCCCAAACATGCTTCCCAGCTAAACCAGCCAAAGACATATGTGCCCAAGGTGAACCCAGAGCCGGCCAAACCACAGCCGGCCAAACCCCCATCGGAATCTGCAAAGCATGAGAAGCCACAGAGTAAGCTTAATGAAGAATTGGGCAAACTAATCAATGGTGTGTATTTTGGGTGCTAAATATATCCTGTTTTTCGTTTTGTTAGACAAACCTACCAAGACTGAATCTGAAAAGGCCGCTGATTCAAGGTATGTCTGATAAGTGTGATTGATTACACATCTTTATTTTATATCATCTTTGTAAGATTACAAATTTTGTCGACAGTGTTGTCTATAACTTTGCATGTTTCTGCTCACACAGCAAGCGGTGGAGCCTGGAAAACTTTGACATTGGCCGTCCCTTAGGAAAGGGTAAATTTGGCAATGTCTACCTGGCCAGAGAGCGACAGAGCAAGTTCATCTTGGCCCTGAAGGTGCTCTTCAAGAAGCAGCTGGAGAAGGCTGGTGTGGAGCACCAGCTGAGGAGAGAAGTGGAGATCCAGTCTCACCTCAGGTAATGTGTCAGTCTATGGCTGGGCAGTATATTGATATTATATTGTTGTTGTGATATGAGACTCTATATCGTCTTGGATATCATAACAACTGCATCAGTGTTGTCTTTTCCTTGGTTTAAAGTGCTGCAAGACTTCAGTTACTGCCAACCGTCTTCCATTTATCAATATTGGCAAGGCGAGCCTCCATAATTTGTTTGGCCAGTATGTGCCACATAGTTTGAATGAAATATTAACAGACACTCAAATGACTGATAGGGTTGAAGAGGAAAGAAACAGAAAGGCCTGGAAGTTAACTCTGATTTCATAAACTCAACCACTGCTGCAAACCATTCTTTTTTTGCAGTGAAAACCATGCTTAGTTCATGTTTCTTCTCTCATCTACTCTTTCGAAGTCTTTGTTTGAAAGTTTTGTCAAGAGTGGTGGCATTTTATGTAGTATAGGTATTAAATCCTTCATGTCGACTCAGACTGTTGGTACTCTTCGTCAAAGCAGCCTCAGAGGCGCTGGCAAATGCAGATGTTTTAGATCTGCCCGTCTTTGCGCTTTTCAAATGTCGGTGATTTTCAACTCGGAATACTTTTCTGCATCGACCTCCTGCAGGCACCCCAACATCCTGCGTCTCTACGGTTACTTCCATGACTCATCTCGTGTGTATCTCATCCTTGAGTTTGCGCCCAAGGGTGAACTGTACGGTGAGCTGCAGCGCTGTGGAAACTTTCCTGAGGACCGGAGTGCCACAGTAAGTCTGCTAATTTAAGACAATTTTCAAACAGTTTATCAGCATATTTAACACATTTATAATTTTAATCAACATGGTCCTCCATGTAAGGAGTGTGCCAATTCCACAAGGACAATGTTCATGATTTTAACATTTAAAATTTAGAAGAAACAAAATCTGATGCATGTTGTGTTAACTGCCCTTTCTGTGCTGTACTAGTACATCATGGAGCTCGCAGATGCCCTCAACTATTGCCACTCCAAGAAGGTGATTCACAGGGACATCAAACCAGAGAACTTGCTACTGGGCGCCAACGGGGAGCTGAAGATTGCAGATTTTGGCTGGTCTGTTCACACACCCTCTTCCAGGTATGCACATATGCTTAAGCTGCACCTTCTATGTTTGAAGAGGAATAATGTTCTGGCTTGCATTTGCAACTCATTGGTTTGGCTTCAGTGTTCCTCTACATCACAAGGGCTTAAAAACTAACTCTATCCTTTCCTTGTTCAGGAGGTCCACTCTGTGTGGAACACTGGACTACTTGCCTCCAGAGATGATTGAGGGAAAAACTCACGATGAGAAGGTTGACCTGTGGAGTCTGGGCGTCCTTTGCTACGAGTTCCTAGTTGGAAAACCTCCATTTGAAGCAAAAACTCATGAGGAGACCTACCGTAGGATATCGAGGGTAAGCAAAGGATAGCTGGACACCCCAACAAATCTGTAACTGAGATTGAATTTGTGGCGTATTAGTAGATGGACAAAACTTTTCATTCCACTTGAGTTTTCAGGCCTGCACCACAGTTTGGTCTTGAATTGCTGTTTAATGTTTTGTACTTTTTTTTTGTCTTTGTCATCCAGGTGGAGTACACTTACCCTGCACAGTCCAATATCAGCGCTGGAGCCAAAGATTTGATCGCCAGGCTGCTGAAGCACAACCCCATGCAAAGACTGCCCGTCCAGGGAGTCCTGTGTCACCCCTGGGTGGTGGAGTGCTCCACCAAGAAGCCAACAACCCTGAACAACGAAGAGCCCACACAATGAGCCTCTTGGTTCCCCTCCACCCCACATCTGAGGGTGGAGTAGTGCAGAACACTGGCTTAAGTGTGCAGCTGATTTGTCTGAATCTGCTTGTATGCCGACAACAAAATCACTTCACTTGTGGATGTTTTTGTCATCTTGAGCCACTTAGTTTCCTTTTTTCTTACCTTTTTGTCTTCTTACATTTCCTTGTCTTACCAATGGCATATTGTTGCCTGTAAATATTTCACTGTGTTTGTGTAATTATGAAATTTTATTGAGCTTCTCTAAAATGCCATTACTTGAAATAAAAGATAAATTATCTTTCATGGGATATGTCACTTTAGAATTAAGCATTTTTATGTCTGTTTGGAATTATTTTATGTTCGTCTTCCATGCGGTTCAAGCTCTCAGTTAATTATCTCATGTGCTTGGTGAACAAGACTTTGCACAAACGTTCACACGAGCGAGATGCCTCCATCGATAAGTACTGTTCTGTCAAGCTCCTTGAGAGGCTTGTCTCCAGCAGAGGGCACCAGAATACCACTAGAAATGAATGGAAGCATGTTACATATTTTTAGTTGGCCTAGTATTAATCGCTGTTGATACAACTGTTCAGTGGGGAATTTGGAAAGTGAATTTCTATTACAATAAATGTTGGAATGTAAAGAAGAAGATAGTGTTTTGAGTAGTTTAGTGCTCCAGCTAAAAGGTTTGTGTCGTGTTTGTTCTCTGGCAATTGAAAAATTTACAGGATTTGTATCTAGACAGTTGAATTGCAAATAAAAACTGAATTTGATCAGAATGAATTAGAGGCCAGCATCCTATCAGAAGATTGGAGGAGGATGTTTACCAAATGATCTTACTAACACGCGCTTCTCTCAGCAACTTATTCAGATAATTTGCGAATCCTGCTTTAAAAAAAAAGCCATAAAACTTCCATCTTTGGTCGTCATAAAGACTAAAGCAGTCAGCTTACACTGTTGTTAAATTAGAGAAACTTACAATTTTCTGTCAGGCGGTTCATTATCAAAGTCTGATATAAAGAATATTTTAATATATTTGCAGCTGTTTCCTCGAAGCTCAGAAATGGATGCATAGTTATCCAACTAAAAAAGAAAATTCTTGTATCATTAAAGGTGTTGGAAGCATAATTTTCTCTTGAAAAGTGGTGGAGACTGACCACCAATCCACCCCCGGTGCCATAAATCACATACTTTATGTTAAACACTGTTAAATAAATGTTTTCTTATACATCTGAGCCTCCCACTTTTCAACACTCTTGGTCTTAAAGGAGCACTTTGTAGTTTTTGGGAAGAAATTTTAATTGGAAGAGAAAAGTCTGATTTTTTTGCCTAATCAAACAAAATAAACTCTCTTTGTTTTCATGACTGAATAAACAAATTGACCTTTGAGGACAACGCAATTTCATACTGCTTTACTTTGTTTATATGTGGCGGACCCTGCCACCTTTCTAGCTTCAACAGTGTTCTGGGGACCTTATTTTCCTCTGAGAACAGCTTGTTTATTTGTATGTTTGTATAACGACCTCATTAAAGATGGCAGCCGGCCCATCTTACAATCCCAAAGCGTCAGCTTTTGACGAGTTGGGAACGAGACTCAAAAACCTACTTTTCTTACAAATAGCACCTTTAATATTGTGAATATTAATGGTCTCGGTTTGGACTTCTTCTACAAAACTACATAATGCACGCTTAATATATTCCAAGCCAGCTATCTGCCTAATCACTGAATCATATCATTGCCAATCACATCCGTTATCTAATGAACACCTTTCCTGCACATGTTGTCGGCTGTTGTTTAGCCTTATTGTATGGTGTACGTCACATTGCAGCTCCTGGGTTGAAAAGTTTGTCATAATTTTGCCCCAAAATCAGCAGCAGTCGGTTTCAGCAGGTCTGACGGAGAGCAGAGCATTCTCATTATTAGTTTGCATGTCTTGCTGCTATCTGTGGCCTGTTTCTGAACATGTATTTATAAAGGGATTCTTCTAAACAGTGCTGGGGACCACAGCCTGACTTCACAGCCTCTCCACTGTATGACACCTATGGGTGAATGAATTAGCTGGAATTTCTCATTTTTCTTTGTGTGCAGTTGCTCTCCTGTCCGCTAGGTGGCTCCCCAGTCACGATAATGTTTATTGTCTTGGAGATGATTATAGGAGGAAATTCGACTTATGAGTCTACTCGTTTGTTAATGTTTAATATGATGTGATATTTTTACTTGTGTGTTTGTGTGTGTGAAGGTATTTTGTTTTCTTCTTTAAGTTTATTCACTCGTGTCTTCAAACTGTTGCCTCTGGTAGAAAATATTATCTCCTCATGCGTCCCTTCAGGAAAATAGCAGCATCATTTCACGTCGGTTTCATTTTGGATACTGAACTAACCTGGAGTCAGAGCTTTACGCAAACATCGCCCTCTTTAATCGATCATCAGCACGTGATTCTTAGGCGATCACGTAAAAAAAAAAAAAAAGCCTTCACCACGTTTCCCTCCTCTTCCTCCTGCACGTGAAACTGCCCCTTTAAAACTCTTTAAAATCCGCACATCCGCATGCACCAGGTAGCTCGACGTGCTCAACAGCTGGAGATCAACCCCAGCTCGGAGAATAAAAGGCCTTGTCCAGATGTTTTGGGGGAGGAACATCAGCACAGATGAACAGGTCGAGCATGAGGCCTGATGTCCGCCTGCAGCGCACAGTCTGTCCGCAAGACGCTTCATTGGAGCTGCAGGGGGGCGGAGAGGCCCGGTGGGAAACATTACGTTTAGATAAAAACTCCATGATGGATACAAGGTCTCGAAAAATAATAATAATAATGGGATTTTTGAGGGGGAGCGACACACATTGTAGGATTATGATTCTCTAAGCCCCGGAGGCCTCTGCTGCCTTCACAGGGTATCAATTAACCTCCATTTTGTTTTTGTTTTTTTATCAAAAATAAATAAAATAATATGAATGCGACTATTTTCTCCATCATTTTCTGTCTTTTATTATAGAGAGAAAAAAAAATACATGTTCTGACCGTTTTTTTTTTCGTTTTACATAAAACCACACACATTTTTACAATAGAATTTGTCACTTATGTCTTTATTCTTTAATATTAATTTCACGATATAATGATAACGACTTTGAGATATACATTCCATCTTTTTGAAACCACAATAACACACTACACATACGGTTTTTATAACATTTCCACAGGACCCATTGGATTGCACAGAATGAAAAATGTCTGTATGCACATTTTCCTCTTTATTACTTTTTTTTTCTTCTTTTTCTTTTTTTTGTTGTTTCCTCAAAATCGATTTTTCAGACACCGAATTGTCGAGACGGGATTTAAATTTCAGAACAAGGCCGTGTGTTTTTTTTTTTCTTCTCTTCTTCCCCAAAATGTAATGAAAAGCATCATGGTGAAATTTGAGTGTGCAGGATTTCAATTTTTCTTTTCGATATTTGGGGGCCGGGAGTGTTTGAATTTCGTTCTAAAAAGCTCAATAAAATCAAATCTCAAATATTGGAAGATAAAAAATATCAAAGCTTTGACACTTTCACGCAGGAGGATCGAAATTCGCAGGGATTTTTTTTTTAAAACTTAATTGCCACTTCCCAGTTTCATTATGTGTCTGAAATATCATACATTCAATGCATAGTTTGTATAGCTGCTGTGTAACTTTGATATTTTGCATTTCCAGTATTTTAAAAACAGCTCGGGGGGGAGCGCGCGGGGGGAGAGGGGAGGGGGTGGAAGGTCCAATTTCCTCATCTCTAACGAAAACATTATGTCTATATGCGTTCACGTGTTTCCTACTGCTGGTTACTGCCATAGTGTGTCGTGTGTCCACAGGCTTTTTCTGGGTTTTTTTTGAAAAAAACACCACATTCACTGCCCATAATCATACTGCAAAAAAAGATAACTTAAAGAAGAAATTTCTATTTCTTGTTTTGCTTTGTTTTGTGTTGTTTTTTTCTTTCTCTCTCGTTTAAATATCTTTTAATCATGATGTAAATCACATTATGCCGTCGGGTATCTGTCCCATCACACACCGGAGCGTTACATGAAGTGAAGTCTCGTGTGGCGGGCGGGGGGGTGGAGGAGGAGGGGGGAGGAAGGGGAGGAGGAGGGGGGGTTGGGAGCACCACGAGAGCGACGATAGAGACAAACTGCCCTTTTTGCAACGTTTTCGTTTAAGGTCAATATTGTAAACGTTCACTCCACTGGAAAATATGTATATGTACGTTTTGCTCGCATATTTATACAACATGTATTGTCCATATAGTGTGTTTGTGGAATCCCTCTACTTCTATACCTCTGTGTGTGTGTGTGTGTGTGTGTGTGTGTGTGTGTGTGAGTGTGTGCGCGCGCGTTTTTTTCTGAACTGCTGCAAGACTGTATGAGTGCGCGCGTTTTTACGCATGAGTTAAGCAGAGGGGGCTTTTGCGCTTTTTACCGGGAAGTCGTGTGTTTTTTTTAATATATATATATTTTCACTAAATGTGGGGGGAGGGAGGGAGGGAGGGAGGGGAGGGGAGGGGTTATAGCAGTTAACATCTAGCTCCAGCGACGCGTCTACTCTTCTATGTTATACTTGAAAGCCTCTATGAGCCCCTCCATCGAGTGGATAAAGCCGGATATGCTGCATATACCTCCTATTACGAAGATGGAGACGTCAAAGAAAACCTGGTGCCACAGCAGCTTTCTCCATAAAAGCTTGAGGTGGAAGAGGCTGGGAAGCAGAAAGCACAGGCCCGCGCCCGTCAGGCTGCCGGTGAGACCCATGAGGAGGGCGAAGTGTGGCACATAGATGGCCATGAGCAAGGTAAACACGACGAGGGCACATCGGAGGCTGAGTCCCCAGGACTTTAGGCGTCCATCGCCTCCGTAGCAATCTGGGAAGTAGGCACGTCCCCCGTCCTGGAAAAAGGATTTCTCTAAAACCTCGACGGCGGCGAAAAACGGCAGCGGGTACGACAGCAAAGCTTTGGCCACGAGGAAGATGTTGACGACGGCGCGGATGCCCGGGGGCAGGTTGTCCGTGATGACCTCCTTGGTTGTGTCAGCCCAGGTCAAGTAGGCCACCAGGGCGAACAGGCCCTTGAGGATGCAGGCAGCGATGTGAGTCCAGTTCATCATGCAGTGGAACTCGCTCGGCTTGTTCATGTTCCCCTCCAGGGACGGCAGGAAGATCTGCGAGGTGTAGCTGAACACGATAATCCCAATGGAGATGGGGAACTTCTTGACGTCGATGTAGAACTTGACCTTGTCCCAGGCCCAGTCCCTGGCCCGGGAGAGGCAGTAGGCGATCACCAGGACGTTGATGACAAAGTGGGCCAGCGTGCACAGCAGGCTGAACTTGGAGACGGCTTTCAGGTTCTTGAGGAAGGCGCAGGGGAGGAGGGCGGCGGTGGCGATGATGGCCCACGACTTCTGGGAGATCGGCATGTTGGGGAAGCTGTTGTACATGAGATTGCCGCTGACCACCACGTACAGGATGCAAGTCATCACCAGCTCTATGATCTGGGCTACATTCACGATATGGCCTCCTAACGCCGGGAACCGGGGCGCGCAGCAGGCGTTGGCAATGTCCACATAGGAGTCCCTCACACGGACGAGCTGCCCGTCTTCGTCCTCCTCGTACAGGCAGGCAATGAGGATTTTCCCCGTGTAGCAGCACACCACGGCGGCGAAAATAATGAGAAAGAGTCCGAGGTATCCACCGTGCAGGATGGCGTAGGGCAGCCCCAGAACGAACATCCCCTGTGAACATAATAATAATCATAAAAAATTGGGGTTAAATTGTTAGAAATTAATCATCCACACATTCCTGAACACTTTATTTTTAATTCATGAAGTCGGATTTTTTTTTTTTAAACGCGTGGCTCTTCTAGGCCCGACTCCTCAGTTAGATGTCACTCCATGTTTTTTTTTTCTCCTCATGTTGTGGGTTTTCCACTTCGCTTTGAGCGCATCAAGCCCGCCTCTGACGTCACCACGAGCCGGAGGAGACACACACACGCACGCACGCACACACACACGCACGCACATACACACTCTGACGTCACGGTGACCACGGCCGTGATAAGGCATGAAGAGGATTGCGTCTAGGGATTTTTTTTTTTTTTTTGTCGCATAGACTCCACTCTCGAGTAAAGAAAAAAAAAAAGGCGCACACACTCACACACTCTCCTCTCCACACACAATCACCGCGAGTTGGATATTTAATACGTGAAAACATACATTTTTATTCTGCTGATTTCTGTCTGGAAAGGTTTTTATTTATTTTTTACTATATTTAAACACATTTTATTATGCTGCGTAAAAAGGCCTTTTTACGCAGCATATTAAAGTGTACATTTAAAGGTTTATATTAATTAAATATCCGCAAAAAAAAATCCAACCATATTGAGGAAATTAGACTTTGAGAGTCTCTATGCTCAAAATCAGCAAAATCATGTTGTTGTTTTTTTATCTTCATGTATTAATTTATTCATTAGAGAAGAAGCAGGTGAGCTGTTCAGGGACGGACATCGGTGACACCGGACATCATTATTATACAGACAAAGAATGTGTTGAGGGGAGGTGGAGGAGGAAGAAGAGGAGGAAGAGGAGGAGGTGGATGAGGAGGAGGAGGAGGAGGAGGAGGAGGGGGGCACAGGGCATCAATACCTCCCTTTTTTCAGCGCATTGTAGCGCCTGAATGTCTCCGCACTCCTCAGATAAAAGTGTATAAGAATAAAAATCAGTGTATAACTATTACTATTATTATGTTGTTTAGACAAAAGTTATCCTGGTGAATATTATTAACAACTTGACGAAGTTTGCTTCAAAGGCACAGAAGCACGTTTTGAGCATTTTTGAATGCCGGTTTTTATGTCGCAGGTGTGACTTTATCACCGATTCCCACTCGGCCGGTCACCGAGCGCCCCCGTTTCTAATCCGTTTATCTTTACCTGGATCGCGTTCGTGACGTTCCAGCCCGCCTCCCAAGCGGTGATTTTTGGTCTCGCTTCAGACAACTCGCTCGTCGGAGTCCCGTCCTTTGAGGCTGAGTGCGGCGGACCGGTGCCGTCCCTCTGGTAGTGGCTGTCCCCGTCCAGCGCGCCTCCGTCCCCGCTCCCCTCTCCCCCCAGCTCGTCGGATGTCAAAATGTCCATCTGCATGCCTTGCCGGTGGTCGTAGTCCAGGTCGTCGCAGGCGGCGAAGCCCAGACCCTCCTCGTCGGTGGCGGCCTGGAACCCCATCTTGGCGAACATCCCGCTCACCTTCGCCTGGGATTTGTTGGAGACAGCCGTGGCCGCATTTGACAGTTTATTCGAAAGCTTGCTTCTGATTAACGTCGCCATTTTTCCGTTCCTCTCCTGGATCTCAACTGTCTGCTGCAGCTCAATTAGCGTTCCCTTTTTTCTTTTTTTTTTCTCCCTCCTCCAGTCAGTTAAAAAAAATGCGAGGCTACTTTGGATGGCAGCTCTTGGTTCTCTGCATCGGATGAAGCCACGAGGAGAGGGGAAAGGGGGGGAATAGAGAGCGCGAGTTTTGTTTCAAGACACCGTCGGTTTTCAGTTGCTATCTCCACTTCTTGCTCAGCCGGCTGCTCTCGGTGATCCCCAGGTTCATGTCACCTTCAGACGTCGCCGCTCCGTTTCTGCATCTTGGCACTGCGCTCTGATGCTCGACGAGGAAGCGCACCTATTCAGCCTCTGAGGCAGTTTGGCGGTGTGCGCAAAAGCTTTACGCACGACTTTGAGAAAAAAAAAAGAAAGCGGGAAGGCGAGCCACAGGTTTCCGTTCGGCCTATAATATCGCTTTTCTTTTGGGGTTATGAGGTGGCAGGCAGCGTTTCCAGGAGATGCTTGTCGGGTTTTCAGGTGCCTTTACTGATGCCAATGCGGTACCGTGGAGCCCGGGGGGTGGGGTGGGTCGGGGGTGGAGGGAGGCGGGGTGGGGTGGGAGGCAGGGAGGAGACACGTGTCCTCATCAGCCTGCCAATGCAAAGCACGTCTCCAGCCCTCCCAGTGCCCCACCAGGAGGAAAAACGGGAGAGATTTGCTGCATTTCTAGGGGAGGTGCTTGTAGTACCCCCGCCACCCCTTCCCCAACCCATAATCTATAATACCTCATCCGAACATCCAATGACATTCCGGGGGCCTCAAATCTCGCATAACTTTACGCGTATAAAAGGAGGCTGGAATTTGACGGAAACCCAAACTGTGGACCAGATTATATAACACACAAAACTAGGATTTTTATTTCTATTTTTTACATTTTTTTTTAAAAGACATTTAATTTGTTTGTTTTTTTTTAAAAAAAAAAAAAACGAGAGGAGGACTCGGAGCAACACGGATCGGGGTTTAAAAACGGTGTTGCGCGTGTTGATTAGGGAAAAAAATTATTCTTTTCTTGCGTTTTGTCTTTTGCTAAATGATGGTACGATGTGGAACTTGAGATCGCTCGTATTTATTTTTTTCAATTAGAGACGTAAAGTTTTGCTCCGTCCCTTCGTCCGCCGGCTGAAAGTTTTCATTCAGGACGCGCTCATTCATTCATTCATTCATCCGTCCGTCCGCTCATTCAGCGACTCCGCCTGGAGTCTGTGGAGATGATGTGACAGTCTGAGCCCTGCATGGCGACGCTGTCCGTTGAGAAAAAAAACAAAACATGCTGTTCATTTAAAAATCTTTTCACGACCATTAACGTTGGCGTTAAATCAGGCGATCCTGATTTGATCCTGAAGGTGTGAGCTTTTATTATTTTAGTTTTTTTTTTACTTCTGCTTTTTTTCCCCTTCCAATCAGAGTTTAAAAAATAAAGTTAGCAGAAGAATAAACTCACAGATCCAAGTAGGAACTTATTGATTATTTAACTTCACTCAAGAAGCTTTACTTTCTGGTCCCTGAACGCAGCGCTGAGCGGTTTCACTAACCGAGGCCCGCACAGTTTGTTGACGGCGCCTTGTCACTTGCGCTCCGTGTCCACCATGTTCAGTGTTTCCTCAGGCTGCAGCGTCAAGAGTTCAGCGCCATGATACAAAGCCTCGACTTACTAACAGACAGTAAACTGTAACACTATCTGTTTCTGCGGGCGGGACGCTCGGGCTGTTTGCTTTGCCTTTGCGCGCAGAGAGAGAGAGAAAAAAGAAAAGAAATAATAACAACTTGGCCCATTAACCGGGTTTCTTTGAATAGGGCTGTAACCTGGTGATCGTCATGTGACCACTTGAACCAGCACGAGAGGCCTATTGTGGATCTGTGACAGAGATTCAAAGGAGGATGCGCGCCGTTAATGTAAAATACTAAGGCCTGGTTTAGAAATCAAGGGGGGAAATTACGATTTAAAGGCAAATACGCAAAATAAATTTAAGAATAATTCGCCTTGTAGTTCGTTTTCTTTTTAAACATAATTCAAATTGTGGCCATGATTTCACGATCAGGCTCAGTCTCTGCAGGCCGAGCTGCGCCAGGCCCTGATTTCCATCGACGCAAATAATAAATCCCTCACTCCTTCATTCATTCATTCACTCCTCCTCCTCCTCTGTGCGTGCCTGTGTGTTTTCTTTACATTTTCAGTTGTGGGAAAGGAGAAAAAAAAAATGTCCGCAGTCCCCCCCGAATGAAAGAGTTAACGACCGAGGCTGTTATCAGCGGGCTGCAGCCCTCCTCTGATCCGTCTGATGGAGTGCGCTGCGAGATGAAAAGAGCAGCCGTGACACCGGCAGCCAGCGGGTCACCGCCGCCGCACACCTCCCCGCGACCTGCTGTACTGATAATCACAAGTCCAACAATAACAATAAAGCTGCTAATGACAGAAAAAGATGTGAGCTTATAGTTTACAGTGAGATTTTAAGGGGCGTCTAGGTTTTTTTGGGCGGGGGGCCTCTGCTACACCTTAAAAACGCCAATTTGTGCATTTAAAACAGCTCTTTTGTAACATTTGTATAACAATTAACATTTACTGATCACTTTCCTATTGTGATTCCTGAAATGAATTCCTGAAATGAAATGTGATTCCTCCAAACAGAGAGCTGACATCAGTGTAGAAACGCAGTCATCTCATATAGAATGACCGGTTTCTAGCACAACACAGAAGTTCAACAGAGCCCCTTTACTGTGACAAAGAGATGCACAGTGCTGGATCAAATCATCCCTGCACCCTTTTTTTTTAGTAAATGAATTCAGCAGGTCTGCACTCATCAGCATGAGCTCCGTGGTTATCTGCGAGGAGGAGGAAAGTGATTTTCTCCCTTTATCACCCATCATGAGAGTCATCAGGGGGGTCAGGGCGCCACCTCCCAGGGGGATCATCCTCCCTGTCGGTTCAGATATGACCCATCAGAGCTCTTTATCTTGTTCGATATCCCCCCCTTTTTTGTTTTATTTTGTTTTTTTGGTTGTAGGGAACAAAAATAAAAATGAAATATGGCGCTATGATGTCATCATGCCCTCAAATTCATCTCCTCCAGTGGACCCCCCCCCCCTCCTCCTCCTCTTCTCTCCTCACTATTCCACCCCCGGCTCTCCTTTTTCACATTACACACATGGGTGAGCTGGCACAAGGTTCTCCGCCTTCATGTACCCCTCCTCCTCCTCCTCCTCCTCCTCCTCCTCCACCCTCCACAAACCCCCCATTTTTTCCTCGAATCACAAAAATAAAGGCCTAATCCACGACTATGAGAGGAAAAGAGAATTCTGACGACAAAGAACTGCAACAACTAGCCTGCTTTTGTGTGTGTGTGTGTGTGTGTGTGTGTGTGTGTGTGAGTGATTACGCACCACATGGATAAACGCGCATATCTCCACACGCGATCATCCCGTAGGCCGTTCGATTTGGTTTTGAAATGCTGCAGTGCGCCTTTAATTCGCATCAAACTGTACCAACATGGGCTTTATGTTTCCATGGCACCGTCGCCCGCAATTATGTAGGTTCTACAATGACTTTCATTGTAGGCTATCATTACCTCTTCCATTAAACGGTTTCAGCCAGACAAGGTAATGACGAGGCGTGTGTGTGTGTGTGTGTGTGTGTGTGTGGGTGTGGGAGAGAGAGAGAGAGAGAGGGAGGGAGGGAGGAGGAGTGTGAGACATGAATCGCTTGGCGCACGACCCAGATTGGAGAGAGAGCGAGAGAGAGAATAAAAAAAGGTGAAAAATACATAGACTTAAAAAAAGATTCTGGAAAACATAAAGCATCCATCCTCTGCTACATTACCTGTCATTTAACCCATGACTGCCCGGCTGCTGCGGCCCTCCACCAGCCCAGCCAGCCGGAAAAAAACACCACCCCGACACTCCATCAGTTAATAAGGGGGACGGTGAAAAAGGCTCTCTGCGCTCCCTCCCCCCTCCCCGGGGGGGACTGCAGAGGAGGGAAATTAGCCCACATCAGGCTAATCAGAGGACCTCAGAGTCCATTAACATTTGCATCACAATCACAGGTAGCAGGCCGTCTGCGTTATCGACTAGATTAGGTGTTGTCTGCGCGAGGGAGAGAGAGAGAGGGGGAGACATCTCAGAGCCTGGTGGTGATGGGAGAGCTGGTTTCAGCACCACGGACAGCGTTTGTCTCTGTCCAGCGTCTTTAAAGGGAAAATCCAACAGCAACCCCCCTCCCCAAAAAATAAAATATATATTGTGTTTGCAGAATAGCAGTTTGGAATCTCAACACTTGGGAGGCTTTTCAGTCACATTTCATGGCCTTCTTCAGGTGATAAGAGTGTCGCCCTCTCCTCCCTGAGATGTCTTTTCAGGTGTTATCACAGTGATCCGAGGCGTTCATTTCAATATCCACAAAAACAGACTTGGATTTGTAAAGTCATGACACATCTTGGAGAAAGCACACAGGGACAAAGACGCAGGAATGTTGTGATGTTGAACTGAATTAAGTTTATTTTGAACTTCATCCTTATGCTTGCATTATTTCCTATTGGATGATTCCTTATAAACTGTCTGTAGAGCCTGAACGATGTATTATTAGTAGCCGATATCAGACTATCACAGATCTTTTGGTATACGTTGTCCAATATGTGCTGATATTTACACATTTTAAGCGATTATAATGCAGAAAAAAGACTCTTGGGTGATTTGTAATGATTACGTTCCCTGTAAAGTCGACTGTTTCAGTGTAACGATACTATTTATAAGTGTTTGGCAACTACATTTGAGGAATCATTGCAAAAAACGTGCATATATTGGCCGATATATATCAAAATCAGCCTAATGTCGGCCTAAATACGTTGTGTCCAGGTGATGGACACAGTACTGCACCATCATCTGAATCATAATTGAGCTGCAGTATCATGAAAGCTAGTTGAGCTAAATACCTGAAATTTACCCAACTTGATTTATATAAAACCTTTTAAAACAGAGTTCTTTTTCTTTAAGCGTTTTGACTTCAAACAAAAGCAGGAAACTCAAGAAGATGTAACAGAATAACTACTAATCAGCCAAACTACAGGACATTTATTCTGTTACTGTTTGAAGACTAGTTCATGGCTTCGTGTGCAGATGATGATGCTGGAGCCAGACAAATCCAAAACTGAGCTGCAATATCATGAAAGTATGAAAGTTAGAGCTGTAGTCCTAGAGTTTACTTTCACCCAGGGCTCATTTGGAGAAACAAAATCATAAATAAGAATATTTAGCTTTATTTAATCAGGTAATATCACTGGGATCAAGACACACAACAAAACATCAGCCAGTCACACACAAACACATCTTTACAAATAAATGAGACTTCCAAGTTTAGATGCTACAATACAGTAATCTAATTAAATATCTAGAAGGGTGGTTTCCAAAGTGAACCATTACTCCATAGGATAAGTATATATATTTTTTAATGTCAACATTTTCATACTGTCCATATAAAACCTCTAAAAACAGATTTTACAAAAGTGCTTCATCAGAAATCAAAATAAAGAAACAATAGAACAGAATAAACCTCAAACAGAAGGAAGCCCAGACTCAGGAGGTATTAAAACAAGAAGGCAAAACACAAAGGAAGGGAAAATCACCGGCTCAGACCACGATAGACAGGCAGTGTTGTTGTCTGGTTCAGAGAGGAAGCCACGACTGAAAAACAACCTGTTCTTCATGCAAACATCACGACATCATCATATTTATCTCCTCTGTTTTCCCTCCCGTCACCGCGGCGCTGCAGCCGCCGCCCACTTCCACACACAGAGAGAGAAAATCCAGGTGGTAAACCACTAAGAGCCTTTTCATTACTCCTAATGCGCCTGTTTAATGGCTTATTATGGGTTCCCGAGAGACTTCCAGGGAGAGGGGTTTGTATTAGTCCTGCATGAAGGAGCCTGCCTGAGAACAACAGAGACACATAGGAAATTCTTCGACTCTGATCTATCTATCTATCTATCTATCTATCTATCTATCTATCTATCTATCTATCTATCTATCTATCTATCTATCTATCTATCTATCTATCTATCTATCTATCTATCTATCTATCTATCTATCTATCTATCTATCCATCTAAACTGTACCTACAGGGTTAGACGTTCTTCCTCTGTGTGTGTTTGATCTAAAAAGCTCCCCAGACGCCGTTTGGCTGTTAACCCTCGCTGACTCCGCTCTCTCCATCAAACCTTTTCGGGTTCACTCTCCTGCTGAGACACATTAACATTGTAATTGCCTTTTTTTTTTGGAGCACAATAAACCGAGCCGGTCCTCAGGGGGGCCCCCGCACGGGCCGCGGGGGTCTGCCACAAAGCTATGCCATCGATTTTTCACACACTGTCAGTAAATAATAAAAAAAAAAAAGAAAAAGAGAAAAGAAAAAAAAAATCTCAGTCATCAACAAACATGGACCTGGACATGTGTGTTTTGGTGCATATCCCCCCCCCTCCCCTTCCTGCACGTGATGGAGGGTATCTGGTGCACATCTGACACTCGCCTCAGGGCGATCAGAATGAATTGTGGAATAAAAGAGCTAATTATTGTTTTAAATTGCCTTTTAATGACTCTAAACGCTTTTATTCTCAGCTGTTTTAACCCGGGAGATGTCATGCACACGTGCAAGTGAGCAAGAAAAGAGAAAGGAGCGCGTCTGCTGTATTGATCAGGACTTAAATCGTCAATATCTATCACACATAATCTACCTCTACAGTAAGAACTCCTTCCATTGCTTGTATTGATGGATGTGTGACTGTGCTGTAAACGTGTGCTGTGTGTGTGTGTGTGTGTGTGTGTGTGTGTGTGTGTGTGTGTGTGTGTGTGGTCCCAGTCAGTCAATAAAGGAGCACAGGCCTCGGTGGCTGCCGCCGGTTAACTGATGTGTAATAGTTTTGTTCTCATTAAAGTTTGATGTCACGAGAGCAGCGACATGTTGTCAGCTCTCACAGGGATGCCCCCCCCCACTCACGTTTGAGTCACGGTGACACTTTGACTGAGAGGGCTGAGAGGTTCGCAGTGTTTCATCCTGCAAGCACTCTGAACACACACTGGAGACAGCCTGTGTGTTGAGCTTCAGGTACAGCACACGTACACATATCACATATTGTGTAAAATTAAAGATGATGTCAAGATTGAGTGTTGTTATGTACTTTGAACACAGGAAACATGACTTTACTGTGAACTTATTAATTGTGCATGGTACATTTCATATACCCAAATGTCCCCTCGCTTTCCAGGTGTCCTGTGCACTGACTGAAAACAAACCACACCGTTTGAAATTCTTCTCGGACAACAGCAGAGGTCGAGGTCACAGAAGAACGAGCTGTATCAGAGTCTGGATGCACAGACGCTGATCTTACTTGTTAGTTTGGATAAGTTCATTGTTGGTTTTGGGCTTTTGTTGACAACAAGAACATCACCAGATTCATCCATTAAAGCTAACTGGATCAAATGTGTGACACTGACTGAGAACACAAGCTTTTCAGCACATTTCCTGACATTATTTCATTACATATTATACAACCGAGCTCCTGTGTCTGATTCCTCTGAGGGAGTCTGGTCTATAAGAAGTCTTGCGGGTGGGAGCGTCTCAGATTAAGCTGAAGATTGGTGTGATTTGGTGCATCAGTCTGTTCCATCGCTGCATTGACCTGCTGTCTAAATATAGAGCCAGCCATCAGCCGGGTGTTGCAGAACGATTACAGCTCTTGAAATACTAAAAAAACACCTTTTGTAGCCGGGCTTCTGTATTTGTGCGACGTCTCGCACATCAGCCCAGAAATCAATAGTAACATCCATTCTCCCGGTGTGTGTTGTGTGATTTTCGGTGTGTTCCCGCGTTACGTGTTTATGTGGCTCCTGTGGCTGAGCTCATGATAAGTGCTGGAGTATTTTTTTTTTTTTTTCTCTCCAGCTCTTGATTGTGATGCTGACAATAGCAGTTAATGACAGGCCCAGAGTGGCTGCACGGTTTGACGGTGGGGGATGGGGAGAAAGCCATTTTTCAAAAGCGTACATGGTTTTTATTCATAAACCTGCATGCAACATGGCCAGCGGTTGCCTTTATTAAGCTGCGAGCACTCTCCACGAGCGCTGTGAGGCTCAATTAAATCAAAGCCGTTTGAAGGCCTGCCGACATCACAGGAGCCAGTACAAAAAGCTTTCAGCAGGTTGTGAATGTAGTCAATTGCAAACAAGATGTGCATTTCAATGAATCATTCAGCCTGGATGGGGAGAGGAAATGGATGGGTTATACTAATAAAAAACACAGGGATGCGTTAGAATAAACAAAAGCAGCGATGCTAATTTGAAAAAAGGGATTCCCTCTATCGCCGGGCTACATTTGATTCATCTCAGCTTTTGATCCGGCGTCGAGTTAAAGGAAATGAAACTGTTCATGCTCCTGTCAGAAACACTTGTTAGGTGAGAGAAATTAATTTTTAGAAGCACAAATGCGGACAACTCAGGGAGATTAAACCTGGACTTTTGACAGATGGGAAAAGATATTCCAAAATATTTTTTTTGCTGATATATAGAGTGGTGTAGTTTGTCGTCCTAAAACCCGGAAAGCAGGTTAGCATTGTTGCACATCAGGTTCCCTCGTCTCAAAGCCCATGAGTTTTTTTTTAAATAGGTTGTCAGTTGAATACCTGAAATACCACATGCTTAATATTTACACGTTTTGTTCTACGACACATCATTAAAAATGTCCCACAATTTAATTATAAAGCACTTACGTGTCTTAAAAATGCCAGCTGCTAACAAGTGGCTAAATTATACTACAGAGGTTGTCGTGGACGTTTAACGTCATCAGACCAAACACGGAGACTCATCTACTCACCACTTCAGTTACAAACTATTACTTAACAGCTGGTAGATTGATCAGTTTATAAAAAACGTGTAAAGTAATTGTGTAGTGAGACGCTTAGTGGTGGTCACGTTTAAGTCATGCGACCGCAGTCTAGTCTGTTTATCGCCCGACATTAGCTTTTCACTTCTAGTGATTTAATTTACGCTTCGAAGTCACAGAAGTGGTGTTCATCTGTGAGGATTACCTTGCTGAACAAAACGTTTGAGTGTCACAAACTTGTGTTCGCCACAGACATTAAATCTCATGGGCTTTTTGCTGAGGGAACCAGGGCGACGCTAACTTCCGGGTTAGCCTACAGAAATACGTCGCGGCTACAACACTCTGCGGAGAAAAATGTTTCGAGGGCTTTTAATATCTCCTCAAAACAGCTCAGAGTAATGTCCCACACGCGTCTTCCACTGACAGACCAGAAGCTGATCCCGTCTGTTGTTTTCTGCCCGTGTTGTGCCACAGAGAGCTGCTTCCCCCCGAGGGCGACCGCAGTAACACATCTCGTACAAACCTGTCAATATACCCAACTTCTCTCACCCCTCTCGACACCGGCCCTCGGGCGCTCTCCCCGTGTGTCTACAATCCACCGCTGATTGCTTTCTGATCTCCCTCTTGTGCTGTTTAAGCAGAACATTGAGGAACACATGCCCGGCTGCAGAGGGCAGACCGACCGGCCAGACAGGAAACACACAGGAAGTCGGGGAGTTTGACCTTTTAAAGGTCAAACTTTCATAATAATGACATGTTAAATAACTTAAATTATATGCACTGAATACTTCTTGATTTTCTATCTTTATTGTGCAATACAGCGGCTTTCTGTCTGCCTTCTTCTGCATTCACCTTTCATTGTAAACATGTTATACTGCAGCCACTCCCGGCTGAAACGACCGACACGTGGAGAAAGAGGTTGCTGACTGTGATCACGTTGAATCATGAGCTCAAAACAACCACGACCTGTGATATGCAAAGCAGAACGTCTCCATTTCCACGCTCATTTTTCTTCATCGCCTCTATCTTTGGGGTTTTGACAGAGACACAAATCAGGTCCTGTCAGCAGCCTCTCTGCTGTCTGACCACAGCCTCGTGTTTTGCTTCTCCACATTTCTCCCACCCCCCGTCAGCGTGCAGGTGTTGGGCGTAATTACCATGAGAGCGTTGAAGGGCAGAACTCGACAAAACCTAGAGGACCGTTACAGTCAGTTTGCACGTTTCAGTCCATTAGCATGAATTAACATACTTATATTACAGCACTGCCGCACATTTTCAACAGGCAAGCACCCGTTAATATTTCTGGGTTAACATTAGTTTCAGTTCCTAGCAGCACGTATCCGTCTAAGTGACATCCTTACAGGGTTCAATGTTTTTACAATGTCATTTTAGACAACTTTTCAGCTTCAGTCACAGACGTCTTCAGGATTGCAGACTTCTGAGGTTAAGGCCCGGGGAGTAAAATTTAGCTGCTGTAAAAAAAAAAAAAAAAGACACGAGAAGTGCTGTAGACGTTTCGTAGTCTGTAATGTTGAAAATGATATTGTAAAAACAAAGTACTTTCTGAGCTGGACCACAACAATCCAATGAGCGAGCAGCTGACGATGCTGCCAGGCAACCGTCAACATTTTAACCCCGAGGCTAACGTTAGCTGGCATGCAGCTGTTGACAGACACTTGAAATATCACCTCCCATCATACAACAATGTATTTAGTCCAAATGTGTTTGATTTGGATTATTATAGCAGGAAAACATCCCCTTCACAATTCAGAATTAGAGGTGAGTCTGTGAACATGCAATCCTCTGAAGGAAATGTCTGTATAATATAACATAATATAATATAATTTAATGTAATATGTAGGCCTTTAACTTTGTGTCCATGTTGAGGAATTCCTTTTAAATTCCTGTAATAAACATCTAAATATTCCTCAGGTCGTATCTGCAGCAGCAGAAGTCGAGCTATCAGATCACACCTCTCCCTAATTCAATCTTGAATGTAGCTTATCAGGTCTCCACCGCCATCTGAAATGTTTCTCCCCCCTCAGAGGGCGAGATAACATCTCTATTGTGTGCGGTTGTGTTTCGCCGAGATAAACAGCAAACAATATTAAACACCTCCGTATCTGAGCCTCCTCTCTCATCACACGATCCACTTCTCGCTGCTGCTTTATTGCATTTCAATCCCACAGTCCTCTGTGCTCTCCTGTATCCTCCCTCCCTCCCCCCGTCCACGCTGTGTGTACTGGCGTGTCCTGTTACTTTGTGCCACCAGTCTGGGTGTGTTTCCTGCAGCTCTTTGTTTTTAGTCATGAAAGGGGGCAGGGCCAAGGGATGGTGATGTTGTCATCACGACAACATCACCAAACATGGTTTGTCAGACGATTGGTCCACCACTTTGATCCAGACTGAAATCTCTCAACAATCGATTATATTTTTTATGAAATTCTGTCCGGACGTTCAGGGTTCACAGATGATGAATCCTAATGACTTTGGTGATTCTCTGACTTTCCATCCAGGACCAACATGAGCTTGAAATGTCTCAACAACTACTGGATATATCACCATGATGACCAAATACCTGCAAAACTAATAACATTCCTATCACTCTCAGCTGTATTTTGTGTTTAGCATTGCTCAAAAATAAGTACTGTCCAGTTTCAGGGGGGCAAGTAAAGTGCAACGTCAAGCTAGTTAATCTATCAACTCACTTGCCCCACTGGAAAAGTGGGAAGAAAGAATTAAACCCATATTTTTCCTTCCAGAGCTGATGATGATAGTATTAAAGGAGTGAGCCACTTCGCTTCCCTCTCATCTCTGTGAAGAGTTGCACATGTGCAGTACTGATCTAGCACCGGCTTAAACGGTGCTAGATCAGTACTAGCTTATATGGTGGCAGGTAGATATGTTGTATGTGATTTACTTGAATAAAGATTACACACGATGATAATAAAAACCTCTAGTCTTTGTTGTGATTTGATAACTGCAAATACATAAAGCAATTTGTATCGGGGGCAAGTAAAAACTGACTTTTGGAAAGTAGATTTCTAAAAAAAACGCACAAAAAGAACATTAATATTGAACCCTGTTAAGTGCTCATTAGCAAATGTTAGCATACTAACATGCTAAACTAAGAAAGTCATGATAAACATCACATCTACTGAATATCAGCTTCTTAGCATGATGTTATTAGCACTTAGCTCAGAGCTAACTGCTAATAACATCATGCTAAGAGCAGCCCCACAGAGCTGCTAGCATGACTGTAGGCTCTCAGTTGTGTTGTATTTATTTACAGGATTGATAGCTCCTAAACTGCACAGTCAACTCCTTTAATCAATTGGATATTATTGATTAAATATTCTGGCAAGAGGTTAATTTCATTTTAAGCCAAAATGTCAAACATTCTCTTGTTCCAGCTTCTCAAATGTGAAAGTTCGCTGCTTTCCCTCATGAAAATGTCACATGTGAAATAACACTTTAGCATGAGAAAAGAAAATAATGTCACGTATGGGCGTTTTTTTACAAGTGATTTGCTTTTTTCACATATGCATTCAACTTTCCACAGAAGAAATTAAGATCTACACATGTTAATTACATGCTTTAATATGTGATAATATGCTTTTCCCCCACATGCTTGATTATAATTTCCACATTTGTCTTACATTAAAGAAAACTGGAGGTCTGTGGCGTTTGGACTGTAGTTGTGATGGACATTTTCAGCTTTACGGATCAAATGATTGATCGATTTATTGAGAAAACAACTGGCAGGATCCTCAACAATGAAAATAACGATTAGTTTGGTGACCTCTGCTTCCTCTCAGTGGTTTGATTTCTCTCTTTCACGTTCCCCGGCTATCACCTGCAGTCATTAACACTTGCCTCCTTACTTTCATTGTCTCCTTCATATCTCCTCTCCACCACCCTTTCATCTCTCCATCTTCCATTGTCCTCTTGTTTGAACTTCATCCTCCCTTTTCCCCTGCTTGCCCTCCTCTCCTCCTCCTCCTCCTCCTGCCTCCATCCTCCTCCTCTTCTTTCCCTCCCGGGCTGTGTCCTCTCTCCCTCTGCTCTGTTGTGATCATACCTCCACCCAGGCACCTGACTGCAGATAATCACCGGAGAAGAAAGAAAGAAAGAAAAAAAGCTCAGTTTTTATCTGCAGCCACAGCTGCAATTCATTGTAGAATAGTGAATGAAGGGGAGAGATTAATAGCACCCCCCTCCTCACTCTCTCTCCCCTTCTCCTCCTTTTTTTCCCCTCTTTCCTCCACTTTCTGTCAATGCTGTCTCCTACAGCTGGTGCTTTCTGAAGGCTGAAAAGACCCCGATCCATTTGAATGTCCCATTTTGAATTTGCTGAGCAGCATCTGTAAATTATAGGCTGTTTCGGGAGAAGATGATCACGGTGAGGATGGAGTCACACGCAGGGTTAGAAAGTGTCCCCCCTTTGATCCAGTCTTTTACATTTATATGGTCTTAAGATTATTTCTAGAACAGTTTGTTTACACACATTAATTAAGCTGCTGCGTATTTAGGCTCAGTTTACGGGAAGGTGAGAGAAGCGAGGTGCTGTTAAAAAAAAAAAGACCCGCTTGCTCTTGCAATTACAAAAAGGACAGTTTTGACCCGAGGGCAGCGCAGCTCACAGCGTGATTCAAATGGCGCAGGGGAGCAGCGGTTTGCAGCGCTCTGTGTAAATGGCACACGAGCAGGTTGAACAAAAACACTTTGCTTTGGCCCAGATAAGAAAAGGGGGACACAACTGATCAGGGCTGTAACCTGTGCTGACTTCCTGTCCTTTTCTGCAAACATCAACCAGGAAGAGCTCTGTATCTTTTTGATTTCTTCTCCATCTAACAGCTACTGATGTCATATTTAAGGAAACCTACACAGTTACATTAACCTCACAGTGATGTGCAGCATTATAACACAGTTATGACCATTTAGATCAGATCAGTTCAAGTGTTTTGCCAAATATAACTTTCAGTAGTACAACATGTCATTGCTGTCCTGGGAAAAAAACATTTATCTCCAATATGTTTCATCAGCTGGTCTTCAGTCTTATGAAAATGCATTTTTTAAAAATATATATATATATATATATATATATATATATATATATATATATATATATATATATATATATATATATATATATATATATATATATATATATAATTCAGTGGGATTTCAGTCAATCTGAACACTTAATATTTTTTTTCTGCTATTCCTACTTGAATAATTCTTTTGTTGTATTAAAGGATAAATTCACCCTATATTAAAACATGTGAACCTAACCTACTGGACCACATCTGTGAGCTTCACAACAAAACAGCGTCATAGCGTCTCCTGAACAACTGAAGTAGATGTGAATAAGACTACCAAAAAACATATACTATACAGTATGTATCGCTCAAGGGTGTAAATAATGTCTTTCTAAAAATCTATTTGAGATCTCAGTGCTTCCGGAGACTTGGATTACATCAGACGAGCTGTATGGAACATTTTTATGCTGTTATTCAGTTATTTTTTCACGTTTTAAAACAAGTCCCCATCTACTTCAGTTGTTCAGGAGAATGCTTCGCTGCTGTTTTGCTGTGAAGCTCCAGAAGAGTTTTGTTGCCGCTCATATCTGCAGGCAGAAAGGAAAACACCAACTCGACTTCACTGATGTGAACTGATGACACGAGTGTTGTGACTTTTCTCTGCTGCTGACTGAATGTGAACATCAGATGGCTGAATCGCTGCCTGCGAGGATCAGTTTGTCTAGCTTGCAGCATTTCTGCGTTGCTTAACAAAAGAGCAGAAGAAATCCTGAATGTGTCAATAATTCTTTCTTTTTTCTCCAAAGAGTCACAGAAACTGAAGCAGATGTGGTTCAGTTTGGATTAAAGACCTTTTACCTTTAGATCGTCGGCCTTTTAAAACTCAAATCAGGTCACTTACAGAGATAAGAACTGAGATCATACGTTTCTCCTTAAGATTGAAGGGACAAATTCCTTTTTTTAATTCAGAACTTGAAATGTTTCTTCATTTAATGATATTTGCAAAGTTTGGGAAAGAGAACAGGAGAAATTAAAAGTTAAAGTTTAAAAAAGTAAACAAACCCTTAAAGGAGTATTTTATATTTACAAGTCAAACTCTTGAAACGTGTCAAATGCACCCTTAGTGTTACATGTACACATATTTTTAAAGGTGGTATCTGAAAGGAAAACTGCAGTTTTTACATTGCGTCTCATCGCACATTGTTTAAAAAGCATTTCCAAAAAGAAAGTAAAGCACTATAGAGTAAACTAAATGAAATGTATGACTGATGATAACATATTTTTCAAGAAACTAGTTCAGTTTAGAGGAAAAACATATTTAACAATTTAAAAAACTCACTGATAAAGTAAAAAAAAAAGGTATTTCAGGCTAAAATATGACATCTGAGATGACTGAGGTGTATCTGCTCATTATCTCCAGTGTGCTGCTGCGTTAGATCGTCTGAGATCCATCCTGTTCTCAAACACTCTCACATTATGTCCGCCTCGTGGAGTGGCATGGCTCTCCACGCCGCTGCGTGGAGGGGTGTCTGGGGACGTGGACACGGGTCGCAGGCAGCGCCGCATCAGGGCATCGAGCTCCAGCCGAGTGGGAATTCATGTTGATTTTCATGCTTGGCTAAACCTGTTTTGCCAGCTGCCATTTATGCTCAGACATTCATTCTGTATGAGTGACTGTGTGTGTGTGTGTGTGTGTGTGTGTGTGTGTGTGTGTGTGTGTGTGTGTGTGTCCTATTTTGGCCAGCATAATGTGACATCCGGCTTAAAATAGAAACAGTGTCATCACAGCAAAGCCTGATCATCAGAGCCTCCTAAAGAAATAAAAACTCACTTTTTGAGGTTTTAAACTGTAAATGTAAACACAAACACAGGAGCCGCAGCCTTTTCTTCTTCCCTGTCACTTCAGAAGCAGAGCTGAGAGCTTTTTCTTCCCCGTCCAACGTAATTCAGCTTGGCCTCTAATTCATATTATTACTGAAATTGCCTCAAATTTGTTGCCATGGTTATTTTTCTCCTCTCTCTCTTTTTAAAGCTTTGTGCCTCCTCAGCGGCCGATGATTAGAGCCGACAGCGGCTAGAAAGAGTCTGGGTGTGGGGAGACAGTGTGTGTGTGTGTGTGTGTGTGTGTGTGTGTGTGTGTGTGTGTGTGTGTGTGTGTGTGTGTGTGTGTCAATAGGGGGACAGATAGGCTTCAAGGCAGTGACCTGGTAATAGTGAATGTATTCACAGGCCATATTCCAAGATAGTTGCCATGGTCACAATAATTGGGAGGCAGAGCAGTGTGTGTGTGTGTGTGTGTGTGTGTGTGTGTGTGTGATGGTGTCTCGAGCCTGTAGACAGACAGAAAGAGAGACAGAGGATGATTGACATTGAGAGAAGGAGGCTTGAGGCAACACTGCAGACTAGCAGCAGGAAACGGTACTGCACCACCAGCTGCTGACGAGAGCTCACACTTCACAAAAGACTCATTATACAAAGGATGGACAGAAAAGTGGGAACACCTCGCTGCACTGTGATGCAATACATCGCAACGAGAGCTTGAGCCGTAGTCTCCACAAGACCGTCGTTTTGGTAAGAGCTCAGCTCACCAACCTCACAAAAATAATCTTATTTGTTAATCTGTTTTCAGATAAACGCCACAAATATACGAAGCTGGGTGCAGAAATCTAGGACACAGTTCTGTCAAAGCCTTAACAAATAAAGCCAAAAGCTACCTGCTTGTCCAGAACTGTATTCTAAGTTTTTGTCCAATTTCTAGTCAAAAGTATCTAACTAGAATGGCACCAGAATGCATATTTCTAGTGAGCGCACAGCCACCCAACTATGCCTGATTGTTTTCATCAAATAAAAGCAGTATTCCTGAGAAATTATTGAAAATGTTGTAAAACACATCTTGCAGTATTAAAGAAAAAAAAAATCCTGGATCCATTCCTTTATCTGGATCCGCGCCAAAACATGATGATCTCTGTTCTGGGTCGAGACCCGTCCTCCACCCAAGTTTCATGGAGATCCATGTAGTACATTTCTTTGTTATCCTGCTGACAAACCAAACAACCGACAAACAAACAGACAGTGGTTCTACGCAGCTTGACCGGCATTATCCAAGTCTCCTGGAGCCCTGAGATGCAAAAACTGATTCAAAAAGAAGTTATTTGCACCATTTTAAAGCCAAAATCTTTACTGTAGCTGTTACGCTAACAAAGCTAGCGCACGCTGAAGGTGTAAATAAAGTCTTTTCAAATACATTTTGAATCTCGAGGCCTCTGTAGACTTGGAGTCACTGTAGACGTTTTTTTTTTAAACGTTTTATACTTCAGCTGTTTAGGAGAATCCTGCGACACTGTTTTTTCCGTGAAGCTCCAAAAATGTTTTGTTTTCCTTTGGCTTTGAGGTGAGTAGATAATGACAGAATTTTCATTTTTGGGTGAACTTATCCTTTAAGTGCTGATACATCTGATTGCCATTATACTGCCAGGCTGTTCCTGTCTTCCCCCTGTTTGGATAAATCGACATGAAAACACTCACATATTCTGAAAAATCAGTAGACTGACTACAGACAGAGAGGCTTAAAGGGCACCTTTTAAGTGTAGTGATTAAGAAGCAATACTTATAGTCATAGTAGTAGAAGTATTATTATTAGTAGAAGTATAGTAGAATTAGAAGTATAGTAAAAGTAGTAGTGATAGTGTATTTCATTTATGTTGGAGGACTCGTTAGAGATATTCAGTATGTGTCAAGCTCCAAATCTCTGGACTCTCCCGTATATTATTATTATTTTCAGATAGTCTTTAATAGTAACATGTCTTACTATGAAAATAAATCCAGTGTGTGTTGTGTGTTGTGTGTAACCGTCTCTGTACGTCTGCTGGCGGCCCTCTCACAGTCTGTCTGCAGCTGAATGAAGCACTATGTCCCGTCTCTGTGTCACAACACAGCAGCAGCATCATCATCCTCTGACACACTGAGATCACAGGGGTGTCCCCCACCCTCACTGCAACACACACACACACACACACACACACACACACACACACACACACTTGTGTTTGGTCTGCTAACCTCCGGCGTCCCACTGTCATCATTACTACTGTCTCCCCTCTCTCTCCTCCTTCCTCGCGCCGTGGTCAGGAAAAGCCCCCCTGGAGGGTGGAGTGGTGCATCGTGGGTGATTCTCTACGCTACGCATGGCGTAAAGTCAAAGGAACCGGCAGAAGGGACAATGCGGTGGTGACGTGGTCGTGTCGGTGGGCGTGTGCTGAGTTTGTGGTCCTTCATTGGATGTTGGGTCTGCGCGTGCACGCTCACGATTCTGGTGCAAAGGAGCTGCCAGACATCTGAAGGACAGAGAGGCGTGATCAGCTTTTCTTCTTCTTCTTCATCTTCTTCTTCTTCTTCTTCTATTCTTCTTCTTCTTCTTCTTCTTCTTCTTCTTCTATGACTCCACTCTACCTTTTCCTCTTCATCCTTTCCTCATCTGGCCTCCCGTCCTTTCTTTCTCTTACTTTCCTTTGTTTGCATTCTTCCTCTCCTATTCTCTCCTTCCTTACCTTACTCTCTCCCTCTGCATCTTTTCTTCACTGTTTGTTTTTTCTTTCCTTTCCTCGTCTCCTACATCATCCTTTCCTTGTCTTCTTTTCGGTGTTCGTGTACTTCCTTTTTGCTCCTCACCCTCTGTTTTTTCACTCGTTTTTTCTCCCTGATTCTTTCTTTCTTTCTTTCTTTCTTTCTTTCTTTCTTTCTTTCTTTCTTTCTTTCTTTCTTTCTTCGTCCTTCTCTCTGTCTCTTCTCCTCTCGTTTCCTTCTTTCGTCTTCTCAACTTTCAACTTTTCCGTTCCTCTTTAAATATCCCTCTTTTCTTCCTCCTCTTTTTTCCTTCTCTCCTCGACTCTGCTCCTGTCTTCCTGTCTGCTCTTCTTTGGTCCTCCTCTCCTCTCCTCTCCTCTCCTCTCCTCTCCTCTCCCATCCCATCCTCCCTCTTCTCATGTGAAGGACACAAAGGTCAACTTTGAGGTGACAGATGAAGACACTGTAGCAGCAAACATGGAAACAAATGTCAGCTTATATAATGTTGTACAGTATTTGGATCAAACGGGGGTGTGTTTGATGTGTGTGTTGGTGTTGGGGGGGGGGCTGGTGGCAGTTTTGATGACAGTGACGCACGGCGGGGGAGTCATGAGTCATGTCGAGGAAGCCCTCCTCCCTCCCTCAGCGGGGTTTTTTGATGCTCTGGGCCAAAAAGCTCTCTATTGTCACTGTGGTGTAGCGATAAGGTTTATGTGGCGCTCAGTAGCAGCTGTCAGCATGTGTACACACACACACACACACACAAACACACATTTTCCTCTTCTTCTTCTGTGAAGTATGAATACATACAGTCAGATGTGTTCAGTGTGAGACATGCTGTCAGTCTAAGGTGTCACCGTTTGTCGTGTGTGTGTGTGTGTGTGTGTGTGTGTGTGTGTGGGCAGTGACCCAGGGGATGGCATGTCTGTCGAGGTGAGTGGAGAAACGCCGCCAGTGTGTGTGTTTGTGTGTATGTGTGTGTGTGTCACGAACATCATCAGCTGCCACAAACACAAAAGCCGCTGCGGCAGTAAACACAATTTCTTCTGCTACAACCCCGAGGCTAAGGAAAAAGGCAGTAAAAGGTTATCAGAGGAGTTGTTGTTAGAACGTCGTGCGAAAAGAAATATTACAAATGTGTACTTTTCCTTTAACCTCCTATCATTTGATCAATTTGTTTATTCAGTCTATATTTGCCACACATGTAATCATTTATTTTCCTCTGGCAACATTTCACATTTCCCTGACCAAAAGGCTGCAAAGTCATCACCAGTCATGACCACTGGAAGTCACATCCAAATATAACCCGGTTTCAACAGAGCTGCACTGTTTGTATCTGGTTTCACTTGTGGAAAACCTGCTTCAAATACACGGGCGTAGTTTGTGGGAATGGAAGGAGAGGTGTTGTACATTCAGTCTAAAATCTGAAATCTTTTACGTTTGGATTTATAATAAATGTATTTTTGAGCAGTCGTGACATGGCTTGTTGTCACCTGGATCGTTGTTCCATCTGTTAACCCATCAGAGATTCAGTTTTCAGTTTCATGTGTGCAACTACTGAATGGTTTAAAGGGGTGTATGGAAAAATCAAAGCCTTACAGTATGATATAAACCCTTCGCTACACTTTTAACAAACTTTAACTTCATCGTCTGCTTTGGTTTGCGTGTGCGCGTGTGCGAAAGAAAAATTAAATTCAAGTTAACCTCAACACTAAGTCTGTCGAGAAGCTACACAATTTGTCACACAATCTAAATAATGTGAGAAGTTGGAATAGTGATATATTTTCCCATTCCTTATTTTCTCCTCTGAGCAGCAGCCTTTTCAGCCTGCTGACTCACTGCAGCTAACTTCCATCGTCGCTAACTGTGTTAGCGTTAGCTTGTCTGTGAAATTGCTCCAGCTAATGCTAATACAATGAAACTGCAGCAGTTCACAGTAAACTGCATGAGTCAAAGCGAGCTGCTGTGTACTATTTTATTTTTGTGTATTAAATTAATTTCTTACATTAAATTAAAGTTTTAATTTATTTTATCTACAGTTTGGTCTGAAAGTAAAATAAATAAGATGCCTAGACCCAAAGCTTTTATATTTCATTCCATATCTCTATTAATTATCCAGCTAACCTTATCATTGATAAATTCTTCTCTTTGTTTCCTCTTTTTCTCAAAATCTTTTGCTGTTTTAATTGTGAGTTTCAGGGCTCCATAAGCTCTGCCTCATCTCCTCATCACAATATCATTTTTTCTAGGTTTCCACAAAAAAAAAGAAAGAAAAAAGAATGTAATATAATATTTTCTAGCCTGAGAACTACAGTATATTCTGAATGGTTGAAAATGAGCTCGAGCTCCCATCAGCCTGAGTGAATCAGTTCGGGTTATCTGCACCGGAAGCAGCCTCCTTTAAGCATATTTGCACTGATGGACATTGAAAGATAAAGACGGCCCTTTTTTCGTGCAATCACTTTATCTTTAATTATGTGCTTTATTAATGGCACTTTTTATATGGTAATGTGATTATATTAACGCAGCATCCATATTGTAGGTTTATTTAAAGCAGCCGGGGCTTTTAATTCGTCTCTCTTCCTTCATAAAAAAAAAAAAGGGACGGAGTGTCTATTTAAATATCTTTGATGTCCCTTACAGTGTGTCTTCCCCGATGCAGATCCACAATCAGCCCGTCGCCTGTCTGTCGGGCTCTTCTGCCGGAGAGATAGCGCTCTCTTCATTACGCGCTTCATTAATTTAAATGCTAATTGATTCTGCGAGGGGGCCTTTCAGACCGAGGGGCCAAGTCCCGTCCTCTCCCATTGATTGTGTGTTGGTGTGTGTTTCGTGCACCTGCTGGATCCTGCGGTGACACGTCCTGACAGAACAGCCTCTCCTGCCTGTCTGTCTGCCTCAAGTGTGGCACTGATACAGTTTGAGTGCTCCAAGCCAGAGAGACAAGCGCTACGCTGCACAAAACAAACCAGAGGCTCAGAAGGTTTAGACTTCAGGGCTCGGGAGGTGAAAATACAAGCAGAAAAGCATGTGAATAAAGGCGGTTGGCACACTGTATGTGACTGCGTGGATAAAACAGAGGATGCAAGGGGGGGGCAGTTAAATGATCCGTGCTCGGTTGCTAGGAGACACCGGGGCTGGATGGTAGAGATAAACGCTGGGATCCACCCCTGGCGGCGAGGAGAGGGTGGGAAAGGAGTGAGGAGGGGGGGAGGCAGGGGGTAAGAAAGGGAGAGTCTAGATAAGAGGAGGAGGAGGAGGGGAGGGCGAGTCATGTGACAAAGACAGCGGACGTCCTCGTCCACGGATGATAAGCTCTCTCCAGCCCCCCATTTTTTTCCCCTTCTGCTCGTCTGTTATTCACAAAAGTTGGTCAGGGTCTGTTTTATACATTTGACTCATTCAAAAAAAAGAAGATGTCTCCTTCTTAAGAGTTTCCACATCACGTTTGAAGTGGGCTCGGTTGGACAAATGTGACGTCACCTACCTCCGTACACCAATCAGAACGGAGCGACATTGGAATAGAACTTATAATAGAACTTTACTTTACGTTACTTTTCAAGTCGAGTTACTTGAAAAAAATCTGTAATTTATTTGTAACTGTGTGTTTTTCTTTCCTGAAAATATACTAAATAACAGTTTATTATATCTGTGACATACCCATGGTGAAATATAATGGATTATTAATCAATTAACCTGACAGGCTGATATCAGCTCATGGTCTGCGTTGTCTGCTGTATGTAAAAATGTCCTTAAACAGCACTTAAAGACCGACAGAAAAACATTACAGTGGTATCTAACGCGCCAAACTCACAGTAAATTACACGGACACTCCTCAAACCCTTCAGTCATTCAGACAAATTACTTCCATCAGCGATGACCTCATCACAGTCCTCTAAATCTTACATGTTTTTTTCCATCCCCTTACTGGCTCACTTGAACACATCATTATCAGCAGAGATTAGACTCTAAATTTGATGGTGAAAACTTTACTTTTGTGCTCAAAGATCTCTCATCAGCCGGTCGAGCCTCTGCAGCTGTGTGCCAGGAGGGGAAGCCATGGCTGCCACCGTGTAAGCACAGGAAAGAGCTTCATCTCGAACCGTCATCCCTCATCAATCCGGCCGACTCCGGTCAGCCCCGGCACAAAAAGACAAAAGGGAAGGAGAAGAGCGCTTCCTCCATCAAATGTGAGGGAAGCGGTGAGCTCTGAGTGCGGGTCGTGATTAGTTGTGAATGGGACGCAGCGGTCTGATTGGTGGAGAGAGCCGGGGGTCAGGCGTTCTGCCAGCAGCACATACAAGGCTGCTGATTGCTTTTCATCCACTGATTACAGTAATTTAGATCTGCAGTAGGCCAAAGGGGCCTGTGTCTGGCAGGCTGGCTGTCACTGCTGCTGCTGCTGCCGCTCTGTCTGGGAGAGGAGGAGGCGCAGCTCAGTTTGCTTAGCGATTCTGATTTGTTGTCAGAGACGAGTGGATGAGGTTGGAAAAATAACCAAACATGCAGGATTAACTCAGAAAAACAGAAGTGTGGAAAAAAAGGTGTGATTCATTTGTTTTGGAGAAAGTCTGGGAAAGAAAAACATAAAATCTGATCAAAGAGCAGCAGAATATTCTTGTTTTATATTCATGTTAAACTCTCACTGGTACCTGAGGACGTTCCCTTGAACCACAGTTGAACTGCTGTTGTTGCTGATTGTTTAATGTTATTGAGAAACACCTCAGTTTAGAATACAAGTGGCCCTGAAGGTCAAAACACAGCAACATTACTGAAATCTGAAATGTTGTTGTGTTTTGTGTAACGTTGTGTTTTGTGTAATGTTGTTGTGTTTTGTGAAATGTTGTGTTTTGTGTAATGTTGTTGTGTTTCTGTAATGTTGTTGTGTTTCTGTAATGTTGTTGTGTTTTGTGAAATGTTGTGTTTTGTGTAATGTTGTGTTTTGTGATATGTTGTGTTTTGTGAAATGCTGTGTTTTGTGTAATGTGTTTTGTGTAATGTTGTGTTTCTTTAATATTTTTGTGTTTTGTGAAATGTTGTGTTTTGTGTAATGTTGTGTTTTGTGAAATGTTGTGTTTTGTGTAATGTTGTGTTTTGTGTAATGTTGTTTTGTGAAATGTTGTGTTTCTTTAATGTTGTTGTGTTTTGTGTAATGTTGTGTTTCTTGAATGTTGTTGTGTTTTGTGTAATGTTGTGTTTTGTGTAATGTTGTGTTTTGTGAAATGTTGTGTTTTGTGTAATGTTGTGTTTTGTGAAATGTTGTTGTGTTTTGTGTAATGTTGTTGTGTTTTGTGAAATGTTGTTGTGTTTTGTGTAATGTTGTTGTGTTTTGTGAGATGTTTTTTGTGAAATGCTGTTATGTTTCCTGAAATGTCATTGTGTTAAAATGTTGTGTTTTGTAAAATGATGTGTTTTAGTAAATGTTGTCGTGTTGTTGCCGTCAGGGCTGCTGAATTAAAAGCAACAAAACTTGTGAACATTACTTATTGTGTTGAATTACTGGAAAAAAAAACAACTTACCTCAGAAAATCACAACATTGGGAGAGAAAGTTTGATGTCAGTATGATCAAGCTGAAAAACTGTACATACATATCTGTGCTTATATTGAGGGAGATTATGATGAACTGTTGAAGATATTCCAAAATAAGTAATTTTGGAAAGTGATGCTGAAAATGAAATGATATTATATTAAATCCTAAATCTAATTTTGTATTTAAACTCAGAACCACCTTTAATTCTCTGAACTCTCATTCTGTGAAAGAAGAAACAACAAATGCTGTATCACACATCAGTTTGCTTCCTTTTGTCTTTCGAGCGTTCGCTTGGACACGCCGAGACCTTGAATAATCAAAGTTGATGAGGCAGTTAGTCGCGAATGGTTTTTTCCAGGAGCAGAGGCGATGATTAATCAAGGAACTGAGCAGCGCCGGCCTCTTCACCCGCACACATTACAAAGGTTAATCTCTCTATTGATTACAGCGGCAGAATCAACCGATACCTCACCACAGATTTTCTCTGTTTTCATGTATATATGTTCGCTTCTCTGCGTGATGGAGATCCACGAGGATGATGAATGATGCTTTTCGTTGATACCATCTTTCTACCACTCCCATTAGCCCCATATTGAAAGAATAAATCATGGTTAGCACAATATTAGATTCACATTTATTGACAAAAAAAGGGACATTTTTCAAAAGTTTCTCTTTCTACAGCGAAAACTAAGGTATTTTTCACAGAAGTATTAAAAACAATGACTCGTGTAAAGGGCATAAATATACATTCTGACATCCGCAGGGTGACGTCTAAAAATCTTCACCACGATAGAAGCTGGACATTGATGAAGACACTGAGAGGGTCCACAACCATACTGATCACAACAGGAAATAAACGCTCCTGGGAGTGTCCATCGTTTAGCCTCCCTGGGTAATTAAAAAGACAGCACTGTTTCAGAGATTCCTACCCGAAGGAAGCTTCCTCTTATTCTCTCACACGCAAACACATTCACATAATACACAAACACAGACAGTCAAGAAAGAACCTGTGCCCCCCCCCACATCGTCAGCGTGCCCGTGCTGTGTGTCATGTGTGTTTAGACAATACGTGTCCATGTGCGCGGCTCCTCGGGGTGTTTGGACTCACACCGCCTGCCCTCTGGGGTGCTGCTTCAGAGGTGACCTAGTTCTCCTGATTGTCAGCAGAAGGCAGTTTCATCAGCTCGCTTTGTGCCGAGGCACTGAACTGTGCCTGGGACCCTGGGACAGGCCAATTGGACTTGTGTAATGAAGCTCATCACACACATGCATGCACACATACACACACATACACACACACACCGCTGCTGTTGTCAGGTCCAGGGCAGCAGAATTTATCACAGCCATTTATTACCTTCTCCTTTATCAAAGAAATGTGATTCCTCGGTGTGTTTCTGATGCATGTGCCGCACTGCCATTATGGTCCATTATTGGGAGGTGACAGAGACGGAGCAGAGGGTGTTGATGGATGTCGGTGCCGGGCCCGGCTGTCATTACTCCGTCTATTGAGTGGAGCGCGCGAGACACTTCCCACAAAATGGCCGCGGAGCACCAACATGGCTCCGGTTGCGAGGAGCGAGCGATTCGCGCGTGACGATCGCCGATCACCGAGTGTTAGACACATTCATTTGCTGCTCGCGTGTGTTTGGACACAATCACCACGAACAGTCCTGCTGCAGTGATTCCAGTGCGTCTTCACAGCAGAGTGTACAGATGAGGAGTATTTACACATGAAATTAATCTTACTGTACTGTTGAGATGTAAAGAGATCCATCGAAAAAACATCTTAGCATGAAGAAATATGTACAAGAACACTGCAAATTCCCACACTTTGTATGGGCGACTTAAGACGACATACTGCTACACTGAGTGCAGCAACTCCACTTTATCCTAAAGCCTCTCTAGCCTACACAATACTCATAATACACAAGCAACAATGGTATTACATTCATATAAATAACAATAATAATAACCCCAGTGTACCCCGAGAGTCACTTCAGCACTTTTGGCTCCGTTCGTGTGTTTAAAAACTGAAGACCAGCTTCACTGAGTGTCTTTAACATCTCCCTTTACAGGTGCAGTGACTGTCCTTGAGGTGGTGACACCGAATCCCTCGGTATCAAAAAGAAAAAAAGAAAGTCTCTTTGAACACCGTTCGGTACGGGTCAGGGGTCCTTGGAAGTCCATGGATTATTTTTTTATAAGGCCCAAGAGATCGTTTGGTTTCACAGATAAGAGGATATCAGTTCATCCGGGTCTTTCTTCCCTCTTTGAATGGCACAGGAGTCGATATGGAGAAGTCTTTGTTTACACTGTGATCCAAACGTCTCAGCTGGAAAACTGTCCGTGCGAGCGGGAGACAAAAACAAAAACAAATGAGGAGGTGATTAACTGAGCCGAGGTCCCGCTCTGTTTCCACTTCAGCCTCTGTTCCACCGGCATTCGGTTTTTAATGCGTTCTCTCTCGCTGCTGGTTTTTAATCTTCAGTGTTTAATTAAAGAAGGCAGAACGGGATACTTTAGTTTTCTGTCAATATCCTACGCTAAATGGAGTCAGTCATTGTGTTTACATGCACTTAAGTGACCGTGTTACGAGGTGACTTCTTTAATGTCGTGTAAACGGGGAACCTGGTGGTAGGGGGATTAGAGAAACCTGATTCCCTCAGGTAGATTTCTCCTCGATATTTCTCTGCCATATTTTTTTTTTGAGGGTTGCTAAAATTTGAGATCAATGTAAAATGATTATTTGTTAGCTGTCAACAACTACAGATCCAGTTACTCAATGACTGCAGCTGAAGTTGCTGAATGCTGACAAAATTGTTGAAACCACGAGGTTGATTTAGTAGCTGTTCTTGGGTTCCACAAACATTGTGTTTCCAAGGTCAAGGATTAACTTTCCGTATTGGAATAAGTGTTTTATCTTTTAAAAAACAAGATGAAATCAAAACTAGACATCAATTTAGCCACAAAATAAGGGTTGAAAGCTGATAAATTGTGTTTCAGCCATTTGATAAAGACCGATGAACGGCACACACACACGCTGTCTGGCTGCCTGAGGAAGGGCCGGGACTTGGGTTAGTCTCTATAGCCAGAGGTGCTCTGCATCCCCATCTGCTCGCTCATGGTCGCAGATGAAAAAAGATGGCGAACCAAACTGGCCAGCCGCTCTCTCTCCTGTGTTTTCTATGCAGCAGGTTCACTGTCGGAAGTAATGAGTCACGTCAGCAGCTTTTTGCTTGCAGCGTCGCAGCCCCTTGGTAACGCAGGGGGGGGAATGATGGAGTGAGGGGAGGAAAGGAGGAGGAGGATGGAGAGAAGGAGGAGACAGAGTGCGGTGTATGTTCGTGTGATCCCAGTCAGTTTTTTGCCTCTGCTCCTGGCAGATTCTCCATTTATCTGTTTCCGCTCTCTCCATCTGTCCATCTGTCTCCTTCTCCCTTGTTGCTCCAAGGATGAAAAGGACATGAGGAGAGGAACAGCTTTATTTAGGCTCCATCCCTCTACAGCGAGCTGCTCTCCGGTCTGTCCGTCCATCCTTCACACGCCTCTGCTGGCGTTGGGCTTCAGCTTGATGACCCACTCGCCTGAGTTGTTGCTGTTGTACAAATCCAGGAGGTGTGTGTCGGGATCCAGGCAGTGCTCACCTGCAGAAAACACACAAGAAACATTAATACAGGCCAGAGTGGATGGAATGTTTTGCAGCTGAGAATGATAAAGAAATCAGATTATTCCATATCAATTGTGACTGTTTTCGATTATCGATTAATCCAACGCTAATTTTCTCATTTAATCAATTAATTGTTTTACCTACTGAATGTCAGGAGATCATGAAAGATTTCCAAAATTTAATGGAGCACAAATTGACATTTCTAAATGTCTTACTTTGTTTCACAAGCAGTCAAAGGTTCTCAGCTTTCAGTGATGGAATGTAACTAAGTACATTTACTCAGGTGCTGTACTTAAGTACCATTTTGAGGTACTTGTACTTCACCTGAGTTTTTCCATTTTGGTTTCTTTGTTCTTCACTATATTTCACAGGTAATTATTTCACTTTTTACTCCAAGACATTTATCTGACAGTTTTTGTTACTAGCTACATTACAGATTTTGATCATTAATACAAAATATAACTACATATTGATTATTTCTGGTATACTATTATGGACAAAGCCACCCGGCAGTACATGGTTAAAATGAGCTCCACCAACTACAACATCAGTGATGCTCAGTGATCAATAATTCTAATCCAGTAATATAACATTTAGATAAACATTAGTTCTTTTACCTTCAATACATTTTAAGGCATATGATTTTTTACTTTTACTTAGCCTATAAGTACAAATTTGAATTACTTAGCTTTTTCTACACTAATTAGTTCTTTCTCTGCTGTCAGGTTTTCAGTCACATAAAACAGAGAAAAGCAGCAAGTATTCTTATACAAATTATGTTTCTGTCTATCAGCTACTTGATGAATGATTTTTTTCAGAGTTCAGGTTCGTATCAAAACAGTGATCTTGAATCAATCTCAGGCGCCAACGTGCAGATTCAGAAGTTTTACATAAAGCTGAACTGACTGAACAAGTTTTTTTTTTTTCTGTTCACTGTGTCAACTCTCCTGTGACAGCACTGACGTGTGTGTGTAATAAGCAATTGTATGCTCTGATAACTGCAGATGCACTGCTCGTGTCTGTTTGGCGCTTGCACACTTCATTACATAAGACCTCGCTACCCTCATCAGCTCACGAGCAGAAAGACATGCAAATGTCAGCGCTGCTTTAGCGAACAGCGCAGACGCTTCAACTTACCGATGTTACCTCCCACTTCATACAGGGCGCAGTCTGGATACAGCACGGCACCATTTCTGTTGAAAGACATGTCACACAGATGTGTCATCTTCTGTTTACAAAAAGGTGGATACAGCATTTAATATGTCACTCTTAAAGGAAAGATTCAGCACGTCGTTGCTAGAAAAAAAAGCCTAAACTTAAATACTATGCACAGCGCGTAGCAAAATTAAAGTTATGAGATGTAACTGACTTCATGTTACATCCCTGAAGTTGAATATTTCTTACTATACATCTATTTATTTTTCTCCAGTCTTAAAGACATCTTCATGTCTTGTGAATACCACCAGGTGCATGTGCTAAAATCAAATATAGTCGTGATTTTGAACAGAAGACTGAGGGGAGCATGCGGTCATTTAAATAAACTCTTTATCGTACCTTCGCATTTTGCCCTTCCCATTGTCGGGGCTGCGGACGGACTGGCGGTGAAACTGGGCGAGCAGGTCCGAGGCTCTGGAGTTGATGTTGAGCTGATACTCCATGGTGCCGCTCACCACGTCCCCGACCTGGATCTTCACTGTACGGCATAGCTGCAGGGACAAAAAAGAATATTTATGACTGTAATTATTTTTGGATAGTAAAACAAGGACGCCACACATTGCAACTCTAATGTGGAAATATTATTGCCTAGTATTTGCTTTGCATAGATTTTTCAACATTAGTTCTTTAGAGAAAATCGAGATTTGTCATATTAATTTATGGCTGTAATTGTTTTGCAGATTATTTTGCAAAGTCAGACATTGTGCAGGTGTATTGTTTACAGCTCAGGTTTGCTCAACTCGCTCACCTCTGAGGTGTTTTTATCCGGTTTGTCCCGGCTGTCTGTGTGGATCTTCCTCAGCAGGTTCTTGATGCGGCGATCGTAGAACTGGTAACGCCGGTTACTGTTCTCATTCAGCTTACGCACCTGGCTCATGAGGAAGTTAGGTATCTGAAGAGAAGAGGAACATGATGCAACATTTGTGACGGTTACAAACCAAGTACTGCTTAATTACTCAGAAAACTATTCAAAGACTTAACAGGAAATTTGAATAAAAGAATAAAAAACATATAGCGGAGAGGCTATATAAATAATGGCATCTGAATAATGACAATAATCTAATATCTAATGTCTCTTTGATAAAACCATCGATCCTCTCCTCTTGAGGTTGAATATGTGGCGGGTCCTTACCGTCCAGAGCAGGTCCTGGTAGCGGATGAGGAGCCTCATAACATCAGCTGCCTTCTCTGCATGTCCTTTTTCTGCGCCCTCCGTCAGTCGGCTGGGGATGGCCTTGTGGAGGAAGAGGTTGGGAGCCATGATGGTTGCTACGGCCCACAGGTTCATCCTATTCCTCTTCTCCCGGGAAACCACCTTACTGAGGAACTCGAGGAGGGCCTGAAGGACACACGGATGGAGACATGAATACAGACACGTGAAATCAAAAGCACGCAGCTGTTTGTGGAATCGATTTCGTTGTCAAATCGGACGTGACGTGGAGGTTGAACATTCCCGTTTTTTACACAGTTGAAAAACGCCTTCTTGCTTCCATCTAAAAAAATGTGTAAATGTAGAAAGGTCACTTAAACTGAAGCACAAAATGGAGTTAAGTGAATTATCACAGTTACTGAATCATCCGTAACACCTCCACTGAGAAGTATGTTTATGCACAGTAAAAGTTTCAGCTGCCTCCACGGGAGTCAAAGTAATTAGTTCAGGTGGGTTTTATGCTCTTGGATGCTATAAGCGGAGCTGACTGCACACTTGTGACGGTGAAAGTGAGTCATGGTTAATACGAGTCATTATATAACAGATCAGAGTGTTTAAAATGCGGATTAGGAGCAGAGCTGTATAGTAATGCATTATGACACAGTGCTTTGGTGGGTCAGGCTTCATGAAAAGTGCTAATTGTGATGAATTCCTATAACACTAAGAAGAGCAAGACAGGTGTGCTGAAGAATGCTAATTAGAGCTTTCAGACTACAACCAACTTTTAAAATTTTTGTTTCAAAATTGACTTTCATTAATGTAAAACACACTATATTGCCCTTCTTTACAAAATAAAATAAACCTGTTATTGCTTTTATTATTGTTTAGTTGCATAACACCACTGGACATACAAATAAGAACCTGGAAAGATTACTGTTAAAACAAAAAGCGTTCACATGGCTGAAGCAGATTTCTTCGGCTAAAATCGAGCCGTTTTCACTGTGTTTCTTTTATCCTAACAGACTAATCTGGTTTAATGCCTTCGTAATGATTTACAAATCAGAAACCAAATTAATCTGACGACTTGAGAGGATGAAAATGTGATCGAGATCGTGTAAAGAGAGAGTATCAGTGGTCAGTCTGTTCCAAAGTGAAATCTGTACTTCTATCTCAGAGCGTGACAACTATTTCTGTCTCTACTTCATGAAGTACATTGTTGAAGTGCTGTGAAAAGTGTGTGTGTGTGTGTGTATACCTTCAGTGTGTTCCTGTTGGGCTCAGGAAGCAGCAGGATGAGCAGGTTCAACATGTGGAGTTTCTGTTTCAGCTCCGTGATGTCTGAGGGAGGAGGGAGCAAAGGTAAGACAGGTTTGATACAAACACATGCAGGCGCACACACACATTCACACACACCCCCTTTTCATTTCCTCTGTGTTGGGCTAAGAGTAATGGGATACCTAAAGATTAATGACATTGTGACAGGTGGCCATTAGCTCTGTTAGCTTATGTCTCTGTGGTCACACGTCGTTTATCACTTTGCACTGATTCTCCACACAAACTAAACATCAGTGAGTCATCAATCAGATTATATTAATATCAATCCAGTCTCTTATTTTGGTGAAACTAATGTGAAAATAGCAGATCCTTTTCTCCGCTTTGTCACTGTGCTGCGTGTATTAGTGGCGGTGCAGTGACGCCTCTTAAAAGGCTATCGACTTGTTCATCTTAATGTGGATTTCTCAGCCGGAGCAGAAAAGATAAGCGTCACACTGTGCTGTCATCAGGGTAAAGACACTTGGGTAATTATGATGTGAACCCCGCTGAGCTGTCTGGAAATGTGGGCAGCAGATTGTTGATGTCATGTAGAGGAGGAGAAGAGGAAGTGTGTCTGTTTTATACAGTAAATATGCAACTTTCCAGACACAGACAGTCACTTTAAGAACACACCAACACACTGTATGATCTATCACAGGTCTGGTAATCACGTTGTGTAGGAGTTGCGTGACAAGATTTCTGATATTTTATGTTCATATTAGGATATCTCCTTGAATATGCACTCATTTGCATACATTTCAGAACAGAAATCTAATCTAAAATAAACACCTAAATGTGAATTTCAGATGTTTTCTTTACACTCATTTGAAAGAAGGCAAAGTAAACAAAATAGCCCCAAATCTCAAAATTGATCAGTGCATGAAAAAACAAGCTAAATACGACAGTAAAACCAAATAAAAACTGTCTAAAGGCGTCCACTGACCTCTGACAGCGCTGAAGGTGTTGAGGTACTCGGCGGTGAGCAGAGGAGCAGGCAGTTCCCGGATGAACTTCTTGAGCAGCGCGGCAGCGTCGTTTGGACTCACCTCGTCCCAGCTGACCTGTCCTGAGTAGAAGTTGGTCTCCAAGTTCTGCTGCAGCAGCTGGAGACAGAAAACAAGGGAGACGTTTTCAAAGCTGCATGACCACAGACAAACTGTCGGCGTTAAATACAGTCAGGGAATTTACTATCAAAGAAAATATATTTTCTGTACTTATTAACGCCAAAATATTACATTTATTTCATCTTTGTTAGTAATCTGTCATGCCGTTCTTCTTCAGAGCTAAATGGCGCCCTCTTCTGTCTGCTTTGATCTAATTGATTCACCATCTACTGTCCATGTGCTGAATTACATACAGCATCACAGGGTGTATCTGGCAGCAGCTGAAAAAACCTGATTGATTTTTTTGTCTCATTGGATCTTGTTTTTCTAAATGCCAACGTTAGTTAACCTGAAGCCGTTTGATTTTTCCTCACTACTCTTCAAGCACTTCTGACATTTAACAGTGTTGATATTTCCTCTGCCCTTTAAGGTCATGAATATTTCTTCATTCCTTTACTTTGAGCATGAGATACAAGGTGACACATTTGGGGATAGAATAATGTGTTGTAGTGCCAGCTTTGTGTTACAGATATGAGTGTAGATCCAAACATTATACCTTGATTCTGGACTGGGCTCCTGGAACCCGCAGGATCCCCTCCGAATCCACTCCTTTCTTCTCCAAAAACGACAACAACTGCAGAGAGAGAGAGAGGGAAAAAAGAGAGACATGAGCAGAGAGTCAGGCCTCAGTAGATAAGAATCTCTCGCTCACCTCTGCTGGTTATTCTTAGTAACTGCTGCTACATGCAGGGTGTGGTCAAAGCGTTTCACATTTAGAGGACACTGAGGTGGTTTAATGTGCCCTATCTGAAGAGGCTTGCAGATTCAACAAAAGCAAAAATGTGCTGAACCATGCTCGGCAAAATATGGTCATTAAGATAAAAGATATGGTCAAACTGTCATCTTTCTAATATAAGGGGGGAATAACTGATCTGATATGTTATATTCACATTCAAAACCTCAAAAACATCAGAGGCTGTTTAGATTATCTGTTAAATTAACACCTCAAGTCCACACAGATTACAGTTGATTCAAATAATTAAAAAAAAGAATATGGAATTAGTCATACAAAAAATGTCCTTTAAGGTCATATGACACTGATGTATCGGTATTTCAGTTTCTTACCGTCTGCAGGAAGAGAGGAGTCGAGGTGTTCGGCTTGATTTTCTGATCGTTCTCAAGCAGCGCGGCCAGCGGCACCCCGAAGAGCGAGCTCTCTGTGAAAGACACAAGTGTCAATCAGTTGTTCTCTGCCTAACATTGACATTGAGACTCAGTTACATAAGGGAGACATTTTCCAGTGTTGGTTGTGTGTATGCCTACATCCATACTGCCATGTCACTGCTTGTGTAATTCTATGTATGTGAGCTGACATACAGCAACTGCGGTGTGTCGTACGAGGGCTAACCAAAAAAAATGCAAGGACCTGATTTGTGTATTACAGAAGAGTATGTCACTATATTTTTATCTACCTGTGCTGAAATGTAAAGCGAAACAGGTACCATGTAAAATATTTAGTATGTTGTCAGGAGCATTTTTAGATTTAAAACGAGCTCAGTTTGTAAGTCTTAATGAAACAAACACATGACATGGGAATAAACTGATGTTAGGTCTAAATATTTACAGTGCAATTTTTACATTTCCTTTCCAGCACTTTTTAAGTTCTAGGTTATATGAGCAGAAATCCATTGACATTTTTAATACTGCTACAATGTATAAGGCTACAGTGCAAGTTTTTCGGGAACATACAAATAAATGTTAAACTTATTTTTGTGATTTCATCGTCACATGTAGCGACATGACTTGAAAGTTTCCACGTAAAGCTTTCAGTGCCGTCTTCAACATAGTAGATATAGTTGCTAGTCATTGATCCAGACTGCAGGGCGCCAAGAGGAAATCTCTGTGCAGCTTTGAGATTTGATTGGCTCAGAATCAGATACAAGAGCATGAGATTAGAGAAAAAAATAAACACTGCACATAGTTAAAATATTATTGTCTAGAACAAAAGGCAGACAGAGTACCTATTTCCTTGTGTGTGCTATGTAAATTCCCTTTTATGGGCGGGTGCTGTCATACCTGGGATTTTTCTCTTGCCCATTTTGTGCCGTTTGACCTCCAGCTCTAAGAGGTCGCACAGCGCCGTCATGTCGATGAGAGCCAACTGACGCACCTTCTTCATGTCAGAGTGGGAGAGATCCTGAATACGAGTCACTCCCAGGCGGCACTTGGGGCAGGTCACCCTCTGAGAAGGTGAGAGTGGAGGGAGAGAAAAGTGAGGAGAAGTGGAGGTGAAGTGGTAAAGAGAGAGGATGGGGTGAGGAAGAGGGGGGAGAGGAAAGGAGAAGAAAACGGTGGCTGTCAAATCATTTATATCCTTCTCATTGTAATATGTGCATCAGTGTATCATCCCTTTGATTGATTGAACACTGTGTACAGCGTCTTTAATGCAATTTGGCAACTGTAGACTTTTTTAATCCTTTTGCTGAGGAAACTAATTTAGCCCGAAACAGAGAAATAAATCTGCTGTGACACAACAAGTCTTTTGTTTTGAGCTAATTCCCTCATTCCTTTATTCTGTGTAACCTTATTATGTAACCAACAGCGGGGCCGATTAGAACGAGCTTAGAGTAACATCTAGTAAGAATGTGTGAATTAAAAGGTTTTCATGAAATTCAAACTGACCCAAAACTTCAAACAGAAACTGAAATGTATGGTGAATTATAGAGTCGTGAAGCCCTAAATTGATGAAATGTATCTTTCCTGATCTCTGGCAAAAAAAAAAAAAGTTTTAATACTACCAAATCTAATTAGAATTACAGCTACAAGCTAAGTAGTGATGGATCCAAGATGATGATTTGACTCAGAGGGGAGTAGAGGGGTGGCTGTCTGCAGGTAAACTTAAAGGCAAACTAATCTTACCATAAGAGCCCAACAACACATCAACTGTAGGTTTGTGACTGAGTTTTCGGTTGCATGTAAGACTTTAAATTGATGCGATAAAGAGGAAGAAGCTTTGCACACAGCATGTACAGCAGAACAATAGGTTCCGGTAACTGCAAGATGAACGTACAGTCGGTAGCGTGCAAGGTCTCACCCTGTACCTAATATTACTGGAAGTGGCTGAAAACCCTCATTACTAAAGAGTGTTTCCATTCCGGTACATAAGTGCAACTGTTAATAGAGGCGATTATTCATCAGGTACTTTAAGTTCCTGCGCGTTTCAAATCCCCTTTCCCGTAAACACATTTCAGATGTACTGTCACACCCTCCAAAAGAAATTAATGAAGGGAAACACACGCAGAGAAAACATGTCAGCATTTCCCTTTTATGCCTCGTTTGCAAATCCTCTTCCCATTTCGTGACACAACTGAAACGTTTATAAAATCCCCATTTGGATCACATTAAAAACTTCCGGCGTTTGTGGGTAAAATGACTTGTAGAGGGGAAAGTGTATTTGGCGCTTACAGGCAGGGTGCCGTCCTCTTTTCGGCGCTGGACGTTGTTCTGTGGCAGTTTGGCCTGTTTGAGGAAGATGACGGCCTGTTCGCAGTAAGCCACGTCTGTGAAGAAGATTTCCTCTTTAGGGGCGCCTCGCTGATGCTCTGGCGTCATGGCAGAGTGGGAAACACACCCTTAAACACACAAACACCAGTCTGTAAGTTCACTCAAGGAAGTCAGCTGGAGAGATGTCATGAAAACAAAGATTTGAATGAGCGCAGGGTGAGGGAACTAAAGGGAAAAAAAACAGGAGGAAAATATGAGGAAATGTAACCACACACTACTCTTATCTTTTAGGTGACACGTATCTACCAAAACTGAGGAACAAAGCAGCATAAAAACATTTGGCAGAAGAATCCCGGAAACTGAACACAAAAGAAAACAGATCACTTTTTATGGTTGCTTGATCTGCAACGCACGACACCCTGTTTACTGTATCTAAGATCTATTCATTCTCGTTTGTCTACCGACGCCAACCTGCTGCATGTTTTTACTGTTAAAATATCAACAACTAAAGATTTAACTGTTGTGTACTTCGAGAGATTAGACACGAGGCACTTTTTGTGTCAACTTTCTTTCTCAGTACAAAAAGCGAGTACCAATTCTCAAAAGGAAAGGAGGACAGGGACTTTGTCCAGCGGCAGCATCTGGAGACAAGGAGTTATCCGGGGGATTAATCTGAACCAATTAGAGTGTAGATAGCAGGGCCTGATCCTGACAGACAATTCTGCAGCTCACCTGACTTTTTCAGGTATTTCTTAAAAACAATGTACAGCAGTCAATTTGTAGAATACACAAGTGGTTACTTTATTCAAATCTAACAGTTTTGGGGGAAAGTCTTGTTATGAATTTAGATTTTTCCATTTTTAAGTGCTGCAAACCAGCTTCAATAGGCCACAAGTGTAATAATTTCTTTGTTATTTTGTAGTGTTAATTTACTGTAATAATACTACTGTATGTACAGAAGTTCTTACCTGATAGAGGTGATTTGGCAACCGATGCCATGCTGTTCTGGGCGAGGTCTTCACTACGCTGAGATTCAGGCAGAAGGGTCTGCTGAGAGAGAGCATTCAGTGACACGTCACAAACGTATTCAACACTTTCTTTTACAAAACCTTAAAACATCGGTCCTGTAATATTCCCTCCACCACTGGGAATAGAAGTAATGTTGCATATTGTCCACTGAGGAGATGGTGATGGATACAAAGAGTGTTTCCTTTGAAAAAAGTCAGATAAGGATCAGAGGAGCAGTGTCTCTATTCCCTTCTGAAGACCGCTCAGACAGACAGGGAGGACAAAGCATGGCCTTTACATGGGATTTGTCACAGGTCAGCCTCTCTGCATGGAACAAGACAGCACAGCACGCAGGAACAATGGAAAGTCCCTCAAGACAGTCACCAGGGAAATGGGTATTTTTATATTTCACTGCATGCTGTGTTGACTCAGACAGACACTGCTTGCTGTAAAAATCTACATGTACGGTTCATATACGAGATGTAATGTGAATATCTGTGCCTATTACTCTGCATTATGAACGACATCTACATTTAGAACCCCATCAATTTACACCACGAAGTGCCATTTTTTGGGTCATGGTAAGCTACAGAACAACTTCACACACTTCAAACAAACGGTGATTCAGGGATTTTTAAATAGTCCTGACCTGAGTGATGGGGGATTTGAAGACCTCGCGGACGTCGCGCGGTGACGGTTTGTTCCTCTTGCGGAGGGACAGCGTGTAGGAATCCAGTCGACGTTGGACGGCCTCGGCCTGAGTCCGGGTCAGAGTGGACAGCAGCACCGCATTGTCTACATCCTCGCTGTCCTCGCTGATGAGGTTCGACAAACCAGCGTCAGCCAACCACTGCTCCTCCTGCTCGCCCTCTGAGACACAGACATACAACAGACCTATGTCAGTCCACAGGGACATCAACAATGTGATGCAGCTATTTGTAAATCTATCATCCTTTGTTTCAAACCAGTGGTTTTATTTATCATTGATAGGACAGCTGATGACATGACAGGAAATAAGGGGAGAGTAAATCTGCGGCTAGGAAACACTTGCAGCACAGTTCAATCAAAAGCAAGTGACTGTGTAACCAGGAAGTCATTATAATGAAATGTTAAAATAAACATGTAACTGTCTTGTGTACAAGTGGGTATGATTTTGTTTTATTTGCACCTGCATAGATGGTAAAATATGTGTGTTTCAGAGAGAGTCATCATAGTCGAGAATAGAACTGATGCTGGTATTTAGCGAAATGTGGAATAAAGTTTTGTAATTTGAGGCATGCTGTGTTATTTTTGGTAGCAGTTTTTTACTATCAAATCTTACTAAACAGCATTTCAATCAAGTTTTAGGTGAGCCCTTTACCTGTTCTCTTTAAACAGGTCATATATGAGCAAGCTAACATTTGCTTTGCTGGCTAATTCAGTTAGCTACACAGCTGTTAAACCTGGCACTTAATGAATGTAAATGTTTAATACTCATCTCTATGTAATAACTATTTTCTGTGATGCAACCAGTTTTAATTTATTGATGTGCAAATATCCAGTTTGTAACCAGGTTGAACTTATGATGAGATGATGCAATTCTCTCTGGGACACTAAGTACAGTAGTGAGTAAGTTGTTTACTCTTCCAAAACAACAATGAGATGCACTCACATGCTTACACAACAGAATCAAGACTTCGCAGGGTTCACTCATTAATGAAAAATGTATCTAAAGCAGTGTTTCTGTTTAACATTACATCAAAAGGATGTATTAGAGGCTACAATTGACACATTCAGATCATGTGTATGGATAAAGAGCATTAATATCAAGTCAGCATTCATAAATGGCTACTGGGATGATGCACATAAAACACTCCCTGACACACAGTGTTTGATTGTGTTGTCATGGTGATGAGCACTACTCTGCTGCATGAGAGAAACCTCATATCTTGCAATGGCAAAGGCATCATTTCATGGAGGACCGCAGCAGCGGCTGTATTAAACACAGATGGCTTGTAATTCTACCGCACAAACATGATGGCTTCTGTCCCAGCTCTCTCGCTCCATTCTTTCATCTATCAGCACAGGATTTACATTATTTACCTTCTGACTGTCTTGAGTCTCTCCTGGTGCAGTCGAGGTCTGTGTAGCCACTCCCCTGTCTGATGGTCTCCACCTCACTCCAGAACGAGTCCAGGCAGAGTTTGTCGGGGTGCTGCTCCTGCTCCTGCTCCTGGGCGGATGGCTCCTGTGGGCTGTCTGTTTGCTCAGCGGCTGCCTGGTCCTGCGGGCTCGCCCAGGGCTCCACGCTCATCTCGGTGGGGCTGGGGTTTCTGGTGCAGACATAGACACACGTAAAGAAATCACACGCGCGCATGCAAACCAATTGAGGCGACACACAAAGACACATACAAACGCGGGAGGAACGGTGGAGATTAAGGCGATGAGGGGTGGATGAATCAGCCGGGGGAGCCCAGAGAGGAGGAGAGACAAAAGGAGTGGGATGGAGGGAGGGCCGGAGTGAGGAGAGAGATGGCGAGCGTGGACACAAAGGGGGGTCTCTATTGTTCTTGCAAAATGTGGCCAGGAGGCACAGTACCCTAAAGATCCACTAGATGTCACTGTATGAGTGTGAGATCTGTTTTCCTATGGGTCACACCCCTTCATCTGCTAAAACAGATATAATAGAACCCACTAAAAATGTAAGAATTAACAACATGAAGAGATTGAGATCAACAAATCATATATCATCTTATCTTGTTTTCCAAACACAAGCAGGGAAAATGCAGCCAGCATTTCCTGTTGAGGACTCAACAGCAGAGGATATTGTTTTCCACACAACAATGGGACACACTCAGCTGCAGACACACTTGCACCGTCAAAGCACCCGGTGTGACCCAGTGATCACAGGCACAGGAAGTGGTCATCTGACTCATTTTTGTTTGGTTAGGTCACATTCTTGTAGTCAGCATATCTCAAGAGACATACCAAGCCGCACTGGTGCATCGTTGAGGAATGACACGTGCCATGCCAACATGAGTGAAGGAAGACAATGAGATGATAGTTGTCCGATGAATCAGAGGAAGTAATACCTATCATTCTTTCAGCTGTGATGACCTTATCTAGATGTTTCTCATACATGCCCACATCGTCTACAAGTCAGCTGAAGACAGATCAGGTTTGTTCCAGATTAGTGCAATGGTGTGTTAAACCAGTTTTTATTTGGAACAGCAGGGACAGGGGGGATGTGATGACACAGTTGTGAGTTTCAATAGATACTAGATTCAGGGGAACATTCCTTCCAAGAAAAAAGAAATACATAGTAAAGGAGAAATACATAGTAAAAGAGAAACTAATAAATAATCAGTGTTGGCTCATCTACTAGACAAACCTACGGATATATTAATGCCTCATTGAGTAATATTACACCATACACAGCAGTGAACGCCAATAAACAGTTATTTCTTCAATACCAATATGAAGTTGAGCCGCGATCCCATAAATCTATACTATAACTACTTCAATGAAAACTGTCAAATGTGAAATCAGATAGGTCACGCTATTGTTTACTATTCTCCAAATCAGTACAGTTACATTCCAACATATAGCATAGTAGTACGTTATATAATGTGACAATGCAAATTCATCTCTCTTTCATTTCACTGGAAAGACTTCCAACACTTCAGCATTTTTCTTAGCATTTTTTTTTTAAAAAAGCCCTCCATCTTCAAATCAACACCATGAAATTACGTCACCTAACCAGACATTAATGCATTATATACCAGACTGGCACTCAGTATATTGTATACCTCTGCCAAAGATGAACAGTCCCTTTTATCTGCATCAAGTTCTACTCACTCACAGATGCCAGGCAACTAAATATGCTGGTTTTTGAAAAAATGAAGATCCATACATTATTCCCTGAAAATAATGAAAGTGTCATATCTTACAATGTTGACGAAAGTGAGAACAAAAAAAATCCTGGATACATCCCTTTATGTAGATCCTCACCAAAATGTAAATGGGTCTATTCTGTGCTGAGACCCAACCTCCATCCAAGTTTCGTAGAAATCTGTTTAGTAGTTTTTGTGAAATCTCCTACAAATTGGCTGTCTACCCTCTAGACAGATCCACTTCGAATGCCATTTTGTTGCATAAAGACAGAAATTACATGTCTTTCAAAAAATAAAAAATAGAATTTGGACAAAACTAAATAGAAAGTTGTATAAACGTCTCAAGACTGTCAGAGAAAAGAATAATATAATTTCAGCACAAATCTTAAGTGGAAAAAGAGAATACAGTATCTACCATCTAAACAATACTCTACATCAGCCATGAGTAAGAGAGAATGCAAAAAAATGCAGCATTGATTAATTCCTAACAATAATCCTATTAAGTCTAAGAATAGCCCTAATTAAAGCTCATTTTTCACACATCTGTCTGACTATAGACCTCACACAGCTGTGCAAAACCACAACATGTGCTCACAACCTGCCACTCATATGGATAAAACACATCAAGCCTGAGAGATCAGAGGTCTGCGGACAGCTGCCTCACAGCAGTGCAGTCTGGATCCAGCTGCTCAGCAGCAACATGAACTTCAATGAATGCCACAAGAATTCAGATTACTTTAAAATGATGTGAAAGCCCCAGAGAAACTTGTTTCCATCCCACAAATGTAGGGTCAGAAACGGCACGTAGTGCAACTGCAGTCTGTCTGAATCACATGTTCATGTTGTGATTTTACACTTCACTGTCAGGTTACTTTTCTCACCATCTACAGTTGAAGTCTTGCAATTGACATAACTTCAGTTCAAGCACAGGCAACACTTAAGACTTCCATCAAAACATGTATGAATCCTGCTTTCCTTCTTTCTAATCACACATACCTGGCTTTCTTCTTGTGGGAGGATGGCTTCACGCGCTTGCTCCTTGATGGGCTTTGGATAGGACGGAACCTGAAACGGTTCAGCCTGTTGCGTTGAAAAGGCATGGTGGACTCAATTCTGCTCACCACTACCTCCTCACTACCTCCCATATCCACAGTGTTAAACGGGAATTCAGGAATTACGGTCCAGCACAAAACCTTGCTTTATCCAGTCCTGGTGGTTGGACACCATGTGAGTGTTGTAAATCTGTCCGCTGCTCCAGATTCTCTGCGCGGTGACAGGAAGTGATGTAGGACTTTACTGAGGCTTGGAGTTGTGTGGCAAGTTTGTAAGCTGACTGAGCTGGAATGTAGGAGGGAGTGAAGACACCCAGTACATCAACACATCGTTCACACCTGTCCCGTCCTACACCACTCTCGGGTGACACGCCCTGCCTTCATGCCTGTGGCCATCAACTTCCTCTCTGGTTGAAACAATAACATTTAAATGCTTGAAACTAATTACAAAATACTTTTTCTGTGACACAGTAATGTCAGACCTTGTTCTAGTCCACTGAAGATGTAATGGACGTTAACGATGAAGCCTCCCGGCACACAAGAGACACACATACGCCTCAAGCACTTTATTGGACTTTAAGTAAAACTCTTCTGCAGCCAATTAATCAAGGATGCTTTGTTGAAAAGACGGTCATTGTCAACACTGTCTTTGCTGCATGAGTTAAGAATTAACTTAATCAAACGGATCAAAGGATGAAGATGTTTTTCGTCTTTCTCAAACTCTGTGCTTGAGTTTGCATTGCGAGCACGTAATCTCAAATCAAACAGCACATACTTGCGGTGTGACAGCTATTGACGTGGCATGCTGTTAAATCAAATCATGCCTTATAAGCAAGCAGACTTACTGCTCCACTCATGTTGTCATGAACCACCATCCTAGTTCGACCTCATACCTGAGCTTGACTCAACAGATGAGATGATTAAGTGTCAGGCTGCTGAGTGAGGACGTGATTTATCAGCACGAGGCAGAGTCGGAAAAAAAAAGACAGCTAGAGTTCCTCAAGTGCAACAGGTCCATCAACATTGGCTGTGGGCAGCCCCCTAATCCCTCTAACAAATCACTGACTCATTACCATTCATGCATTCATTCTCTCTTATCATGCTGATGACAGCCTACAGCCTATCAGCTGAGGACGTAAACAGACTGAAACACACACCTGGTCAGGTTATGAGATAGGGGAGAGAAGAATTCCAGCAGTTTCGACATTTTAGTGAAATTTATCAGCCTACTGTTCCACACATTTCACCTCAGCGTAAATGTCTGCTAATGCATGACTTAGTTTGCAGCACTTGCACTTAGTTTCCAACTGAAACCTCATCCTCTGCACTTTCAAAAATTCAAAAATGTATCTGGAAAAAAATTCATGCCAGCAACCCTCTGGGGACAGGTTGCAATGGTAAATGAAGAAAGCTTTGAACTTATTTTTCCCGCCTTCTTTGTTTTGCCTCAAGAACTGAGAGGAAAAGCAGCATTGTCCTGTTTTTCTACCTGCTAATAATACCATTCACCTTGCCTGTGGGTTATAAAGCTCATCCACAAAACAAATTACAGGCTGATAGTCTTGTAAGTAGACAATCGAGAACATGGACTACTGAAAATGTCAAGGTGCCGGGATCGTTTCTTGTGAACAGACCTCAAAGAGAATCAACAGGAAACTATCCACTCTGAGAGAAGAATGGCGAAAATGTCAACCTGTTGTTTTGCATTTATACTCATTCCTGTGGGAACTAACACAAAGTAACCCCAGCCTCTGCTCAAGGAATACAGTAATCCAGTTGAAAAAGCAGCAACACAGTGTTTAATCCCTGTGGCTGAATGCCATTGCAAGCCTCTTAGCTCACAGATAATGCAACAGTTTGCCTGTACAGCCAAAGAGAGAGAGAAAGTGTTTTTCAACAGCATGGAGAGAGCTATGATTTAAAAAAATCTTGAACAGAAAGAAAAATGGATTTGAATCACAGTGAGTCTACAAAGTACCTAAACTTTGTCCAATAAACAAAACAAAACAGCCTTGCTCAGCACCAATAGTACCCCCAGTTTGGCCTACTAGTAGTGGAGTAGCTTAATCCATACATGGGTTTCAAGTCCCAGCAGCCCCAGCGGCAGCAGGGGCCTGATCCTACCTGGCCTTGGCCCTTGCGATGGTCCTGCCCGAGAGCAGCAGCAGGACCGCCGAGCCACTTCTCCCCCACGGCATCCTGCTGTAGTCCCCCAAAACTGCTGCGAGCTGTAGGAAACAGCAGCTGCCTACTCCTGGCAAGCTGTTTCCTTGTAATCTCTTCAGCGCACAAACACATCAGAACAAGGACGGTCTCACTGCGCTGGCAGGCACGTCACTACATCGCATCCTGAGGCAGGAAAGGAGGTCTGCGTGGAGGGGGTGCAGCCAAGGTGGGAGAGGAGCTGAGTGGTTGAATAGCTGACAGGGGCTGGGACTCAAACAGAGGGAAGAGGCAGGCTGAACGGCTGGTTGGATGGACGGGGCTGGAGCTGAGTGGGCACCACAGCTGCATGTCTGACTGACTGTCCGGCCGGCTGGGTTGACTCACTCTTTGGATAAAGTTATACCGGGGCTTCTTGGAAAAGTAGAAAAACATATTTTGTTTTAAGGTAGCAACACGCTCACACATTCATTTACGGTTACACTCAAGCACAGGATTCTGTGACGTTGCTCTCTTTAACCTGACCTCTGGAAGCCTTTACGGTATTCATCGGTGACTGAAGGCCAAGATCCACTTTACTGTCACTTATTTACAGCAGGATTGAATATCAATGAGTAGCAGTGAGTTTTCAGACAAACAGCACAAACAGTGGCTCTTGAACTTTGGATCAGGCCTGTAAGAGTGCAGAGTAGAGTGGGCACAGACAACTTAAAATTAAACCTGTGTCCTCTGTTACATCTTTTGGACAGGACCTGGTTTGACATAGTTTAAGAGCAAACTTTAGGTCTGGCTCTTATACTGTGAACCCTCAGGTTAACAGGTTAGTTGGGAAAAGTGTGCAGACAGGCTCAAGAAGAGCTGAAATGTAAAGTCTTGATGCACAGACGGGAAGAAACTGCCAAAAGATATGAGAGTTGCCACTGCAAAAACGGTGACTTGGTGCTGAACTGAGGTACTACAGATGTTGGGTTTATTATAACGTCACAGTTTTATCGAGATTTACTAAATTTGTCTCATTAGGAGAGAGCTTTGAGAGCTCAGCACTAAGGATTGGACTTTGCACTACAGTAGTGTTCGGTAAGTTTAAGATTATAGGAAATCTATACAGTGATTCTAGGAACATAATGTGCGCTACTCAATTGTATAACCGATAATGTTACGTTTCAGACCTCACAGCATAAACGTCTTTAATGTGCTGCGATATTGATACACTTTGCTACTCTTACATATTGCGCTGTATACCCACTGAGGAAAAGCCCTGTTTTAATTTGTTTTCATGTCAAGGAAAACATTGAAATATTAAGTAAATGTCCTTGTAAATTTATTTTGAATAGAACAAAGGTTTATTTAATTTGTAGAAATGTAGGACATGATTTTACTGATTCACGATGAATTGGTCTCCTCCTTGATTGATGAGTCTCATCCCCAGGTCATCAAATACTGACGCTTTGGGATGTTTGCTAACCCGAGCTGCCAACCTAAAGTCTCAGTATTTGACTCAATAATTAACTATCTTTCTCCAGTAAGTAACACTTTGTTGCTTTAAGTACTAATATATTTTGATCATATATCCACTGTCCTTAAGAAAAACATTAGTAATGTTATTTTTAGTTAGAAGGCCTGATGGTGTGCCCTTGGTGCTATTTATATCCTATTTAACAGCGCACCATCCTAGTTAGGCTTCTCATGGCAACTTTCATTACTCAGTAACAACTTTTTCCCTTTAAAATGAAAACCTTCTTTATGCCTTTCAGTCACTGTTCAAGTCAATCTAATCAGTTCCTGGATGAGGTTTTCTGCACAAAACCTTCGTAGAAATACTCCCACGTCATAACAAAAACTGAATAACAGATCCAGTCGTACAGTAAATAATTAGGAAACTAGAGACAGAATCAATTAAGATTTTCATCTGGTGTGGGTAAATCAAATTAGACTCCTCTCTGTTGCACACTGTAAGATATCAGGTGGGATTAGTGTAGCCTACGCTCGCTCCGTGCTGCTGGTGTCTCAGCTCTCTGGCAGTTTGCCCAGACACTCCTTCCACTCACTTTGTCTCTAAACCAGATCAACACAGATTAGGGAGACCACAGGGATCCCTCCTGGGATTGCACCTTCCTCACCAGCTTTCTACTCTACTCAAAATAACTCACTCACTCACACCTTTCGTCATTGCTTCAGACAATGGAGTAGTGTTTGCAGTTTCTCCACTGCTGTGTCTTGTGTCTCTCCTCACTCTCATCTTTATTTTCCTCCTGGTTAAATCCAATTAAACCACAATGTCTGCTCTCCTGTAACTTCATACCATACTCTTATCTGTAACCCAAAGCTCTTCTTGCCACATCCTTCCTTAAAATGTTCTTTCCCTTTTCTTGAATCAACTCTGACAGTTGTTCCATCTAAGTCAAGCCCTTTCTCGCCCCCTCGCTGACAATCCACCTTGGCTCACAGGTGTGCCAGGAGGAAAAGGAGAGTTGAGAACGTGATGGCATGCCTGGGTGTGACCCTGCAGATGGCATGTGACAGCCGGCTTAGCCTCATACCCTGCTCATCCACCTCTTGGCAAGGATAGCACGTGTGGAGTGAAGGAGAGGGGAGGGGAGGACAGGAAAGTGGAGCAGAGCAGAAAAAATAACAAAAACACAAAAAAGGGCAGATGATGACAGAGGAGGGTAAGATACAGGAGAGGAAGGACGATGTGAAAGAGGGGAGGAAATGTGACCTATGTTGTATCTTGTATTTGCTGGCTAGTTCTATTAACCAAAAAGAGCCTCATATGAGAATCTGCTAAATGTTTTAAGAAGAAAATGTGGCCCAGACTGAGGCAGACTAATTGAACTTCCAAATGGTTTTACTAACGAGCAAATGACACACAACCCAGTCGCCAGAATAAATGGTGGCAATGTATGCTGCAACTTCAAGTTTCTTTAGGTTCAATATTCAATATTATGTTGTGACAACTCTGTGCTTATATTCTGATTAGGTTAGGGCATTAAACTGTCCCGATGCTCATTAAAAATAAAGTATTTTTGGCTACAAATTGTCTCAACGTCATGTCAGATATATCCAGTATTCTTGCAGCAAACATGGCAGGAATATGACTGGATGCTTCTAAAAAATATCTAGTGGTTTGACACTCACAACGTCAATGTCGAAACGCCGTCTCGAACAGTGGTCTGTCGCTTGGCGGCAGTCTCACCAAGCTATCACGCCACTACCATCCCCTCCCCTACGTGACATCAGATGTATTTAATCTGAACGTGATATGACAGGTGTTGTAGAAATGTTGATATGAAAAATGTAAAGAGTTAACGTTTTATTGTAGGAACTTGGTTGTGACACTGTACCAGAATGATGCAGCATGTCACTCACAATTAAAAACTTAGTTGCATGCCAGCATGCAGTATATGCTCACACATGTACAGACGCACAAGCACACAGAAACAAAAGAGGTGAATGAACTGAGTGCACTGCATCCTCAGATGCTGAAGTTCATTTGATGCAGCTGATGCAAGTTTGTTTTCAATCTGATGACCACAACACAGACCCACACAAACCAGTAAAAGATTATCATAAGGTGCCAGTTTTACCGAACAGTTTGGTCATGAGTGCAAAAAAGGTTTTTAATGGGATAATAAAAGAATTCATGCACATGCTACCATACATACACAAAGGCAGGACTGTGCTGCATCGATCAAATTCCTGCAAAGCACCCAGAGTGATGTGGGTGTTGTCTGTCATGGTTATTTATGGCTGCAAAGTCTGGCACATTAATTCATCTGGGCGGTGAAGCTGAACTTGTTCTGAAAGCACAGATGGAGCAAGATTCAATTAGCTGGTCATATAAACATACTGACGTATCCTTCAAAATATGTCATTGTGCAAAGCTCTGAAAGAAAATGAAAGAAAAAACAACCTACAAAATTCACAACCCATTTATCTATTAGAAGTAACTTTACAGAGGCCATCCCATCACTGTGCATCACTGATATTTAACTTCTGTTAAAAAACATTCTAATGGCATGATTTTCCCTGAAGAAGGGTTTTTTTAGGGAGTTCAATATTTAAATCATTCACAAATTAGCTAATTAAGAGCTGTGGAAAGTTTTTATTTAACTTTGTAAGAGAAAAATAACATTAAACAAAAGTCAACTGCTGGTTGGTATGAAAGATACGCAGGCCTGGTGAGTCTATAAAGATAATAACCACCTCTGGTCTGATGCTCATATTCTTTTAAAAGCCAAGGTGAAACGTGACAAGGAGGTCCTTGCTCTTTCCCAGTCACCCAGCAGTAATACAGAACATCATTGTCACGCCTTAGTTGACATATTAATAACCTTATAATTTTTACAACTTACTGACAAGAAGAACAGGCAATAAAACCGGCAGTGAGGATGTTCCCAACAGAAGAGCTATAAATGAACATCTGACCTAAATTTAAAAACCCTACATTTGCATGATCCTAACAAATGTGATAAATGACTGAAACATAATCTATAGTGTGTAACTATATCTCTCCTACTGATCAGGCTAAACTAACTTCCGCAACTATATCTCTTCTACCATTTCCACAAACAATCTGTCCTTTCTCGACAACTGCTAATGGAAGCAGGTACGTCAGTCAGATGGGCATCATAGATTTACTATGATTTATTTTATCATATCTTTTAAGTAATCATCTATGTATGTGTCAATCTTGATTCTCTCTGTTGAGAACAGATTGCACATTGCGTCAACCAAAACAATGTGTGCTCTTGTGAAGTCACTCCCTGCAGCTGCCTAGCTGACCTGTACAGAGCTTAAGTTACTAGTAATGAAAGCTGGAATACCTTCTCTTCTCTCACCATATGGAGCAAAAGTGGATTAGTGGAACAGTAGTACTTTACTACTATAACCCTTTAGGCTTGGAAGCACATACTCTTTGCCCTGACTTTGAAGATAGCATATTTGTATACGTGCATGTGTGTGTATGTGTGTCAAATTTTGGGGTCATTTAGAAAAAGTGTCTCCATTGCTTGAAATTTAGTTTTTTAGGGTGCACATTTTCATCTATAAAATGTCCTGAGCAGCATATTTCTTGGTCACAGTTCTTTAATAACCAAATTCAAGGGATCCCTATCAAAATATTTGTTGATGTCATCATTATCAGAACTCTTAAAGGGGCACTATGTAGTTTTATAAAAGAAATTCAAACAGAATATTAATACTTACAATATTAAAACAGAAATATAAATATATCTCCCCCCCCATAACTGAATAAACAAGCTGTTCTCAGAGGAAAATAAGGTCCCCTGTGCACTGCTAGGAAGGTGGCAGGGTCCGCCAAACATATACAAAGTAAAACGGTATTAAATTGTTTTGTCCTTTAAGGTCAGTTTGTTTATTCAGTCATGAAAGCAAGAGAGTTTGTTTATTTAGTTTGTTTAGGCACAAAAAAAAATCAGTTAATCAAAATAATTAAACTACATAGTGCACCTTTAAATATAAGTTCAGGCCTCAAAAAAGCCAGCATTGATCGATAAATAATGTTAAGACTGTTATAATAATCCATCATTCATAATATTAACATACTATATGTTGATTTTACTGCACAATAATCAACATATCTGTGTCAATGCAGCTACAGCAGACAGCACGTGCAGGCAGGAAATACGCCTATAGCAACAGCTCCTGACACCCTAGCAACCAGAAACGCTCTCCGCCCGGGAGAAGGGAAACACAAAGCCAAGCGGCTAAATTACACACAAAACAACAAACACCACACATAACTCAATTATTGTGACTCTATCTCTAATACATACAATCTCGTGTGCAAGGTCACATCATGTTTTTTTGTTTGTTTTTTGTTTGTTTTTTTTATCAGAGAAGTCACGTTTCTCTAACAAGCCGTAAAAGAGCAGCTAGCTAACGGAAAACAAAGAGCTCCAAAAGCAGAACCAGTTTTCTCACCTGGGGAAACACCGTCAGCGGCCCCGGCGCTGGAAGGCTCGACTGAGAGTGAAAAAAGGATTTTTCCATGTGGAGAGAGGGAAATGAGTCGTGCCGTGAACGGTGACAACAACAAACAGATGGCAGGAGAGAGGCTCACCCTGCCTTGAAAGATGACCTGAGGGAGGAGAGGAGAGGAGAGGATAGGAGAGGAGAGGAGAGGCCAGCCGCTGTCCTCCGCTCACCACGTTATCCATCTCACCTTGCGCCTGACGTCACCACGCAGGGCTCCACAACAACATTATGATCAATTTATGGCTCCATATCATGTTCCTGCTGGGTTTTTATTTTTGCATACAGCGAATATGTTTTGTCATTCCTGAAACTTGACAAATATAAATAAGTCTGTATTTAGAGGATTCTCAGCTAAACTCTACTCCCATTAGGAACACATGATCTTTCATTTTTTTGTTTTTGTTTAAACACTTAATATGAAAATATAAGAGATGCAGAGGTAGCATTGTATTCTTTATTTTTCATTTCATTTCATTAATTTATCTTCTTCCTTCTTTGCTTAAAATGTGTTGTTTATTCCAGCTCTCTGCAATCTTGCACTTCTGTATTTTTCTTTACAATTTCCAGAAACAGTATGGCTTGTATAAAGACATTCTATGTTGTTGTAAATGCACACATTATTGATTAGTATTGGCTGTGTTTCAGGGAAGATGTTGGAGGAATGGATGAACGGTATCTAAAGATTAAAAAAACTAAATAACTAATTCTCATAACTAAGTCTGTTATGATTATCAATCAATAAGAAAAGTGTACATGTTAATAATCCAAGATGAGAAACTATGTTTTTACACTTTTTCAGTTTTAACCCCTCTTTTAATTTCATTTTTGATATTTAAATCAATTGTAATATATTCAATATGTTATTCTGAGTAGTTTGTCTTTCAAGCAGTTGTCGAGGACAATGGGGCAACATTCTTGGCATCACATTCATTTACTGGAAGGCCAAAAGATAGAGCCAAGTGTCTGAACATTCCCAGTTAAGTTTTCCGGTTCCAGTAGCAATTCTTCATCAGACTGCTAGTTCCAAGGTCGATAATTAACCTTCAGCGCTCACACTCAACAATGTATCATCTACTTAAAATGGCACATGTTCATGTAAAGCTTCAGCTGACTCACATTTAGACTACTGATTCATTCAACACAGTCACAGTTGTGTAAAAATGCAACATTATTGGCTATTTTTAGACATGCTAGCAGCATTGCTCCAGGAATGGCTCTGTCGGTCTGTCTTTGGTCTTGACTCAAATATCTGAACACCAACTGGACAGACTAAGATTACATTTTATAAAGACAGTCATGGATGAATCCTGACTTCAGTGATCCAAAACACTTTAGTCAATGGGCACCTTTGTGCGTAGCATGCAGTGATGGAATGTAACTAAGTATATTTACTCGGTACGTACTTGGACTTGCTGCTTTATACTTCTACTCCACTACATTTTGTAGGCAAATATTGCACTTCATTCGATGGCTTTAAATACTAGTTATTTTGCAGATTACGTGCTGAATCAATTTTAATGTAGTGTAGTGTTTGTATGGGTGACTCTCACTTTAACCAAAGTAATATTCTGACACGATATCGTCCATCTCAAGTATGACTTTTGGGTATTTTAAACACCACTGCTAGCATGGCTGTAGACTCTTAGTCTTGCTTTATTATTGTTGGTGTGTGGGTGAAATGTTCATATTGTTTATAGATTTGGTTTTGAATGCATTTTGCAAATTGAATAACTACACTATACAAATAACCGATGGTAATTTAATCTCCATTGTGTTTAGGATGTTGATATTAGGCGTGCCTATAATCAGCGTATTAAACACATAATCGGCCAACCGCGTTTCCTTCTCACGACTTGCATTTCATTCTCAGAAATAAATCACTCCCATTGTCAACACAGTGATGCAGTAGGAGGTATTTATTTGCAGATATCCCATTCCTAACATTCTGTGAACGCAGCCTGACTCAAGCACTCCACCCCTGCATTGTGTCCAGTTGCAGTTTGTAGGTGGAAAGATCATTCCTCCTGGACAGATAAATTCTCTCTGGCATCCTGTTTTTGTTTTCATTGTCCTCTCAGCTTTCTTGCAGACACTCCAGAGCTGCGTGTTCCTGTGAGTGTGTGTGTGTGTGTGTGTGTGTGTGTGTGTGTGGGTGGGTGAGAGAGAGAGAGAGAATGTGCGGGGGAACCACACACAGATCGACAGAAAGAGACAGAAAAAACAAAAGACAGAGCGAGACAGCGGTGGAGAGCGCAGAGGGCCTGTAAAGCAGCCCACTGTCTTCCTGCCATTGTTTCATCTCAGGGACCCACACGAGGCTCGGCTGGGCTACGCCTCCTGGACATCAGCTCGCTCCCCCCTCCCGTTGGCCCACTCCTCCTACAGCTGCTCTGCGTTTCCATGGAGACGGAGAATATGCCTGCAGATGATTGCGTCCCCTGCCGAAGGGCATTAATGGAGGCAATAATACAGCAGAACCTCAAAGACTGTCGATGAAAAGAGTAATGTGGAGAGTATGCATGTGTGGATTCACATGAGAGATGTCATAGAGATTTTGTTTTTGTTTAGTACCTTTTGTGGATTCACATATTGCTGTTCAATTAGAATTTGTATCTCTTAAAGGTGATTTAGGTTATAGATTTTAGATTTTAGATGAATCTTATGGACTTTGGTCATCCTCTGACTTTTCATCTAGAGCCGTCAAATTCTTAACCAGTGAAATGTCTTGACATCTAATTGATGGGTTGTGCCGACATTTGTGGTCCTCAGAGGATGAATCCTACTGACTTTGGTGATTCTCTGCCAACTAGTGGTGCGAAATGAAAAGTCAAAGTTTTCACTTATCCAGTGAAATACATCAAGTTCTAATTGATGGATTGGCAAAAAGAACTGTGCAGACATTAATGGTCCCCAGAGGATGAACCCTAATTACTCCAGTGATCCTATGACTTTTTTCTCTAATGTCAAAGTAGCGTTTACTTTTGTTGTCTTGAGTGAAATATCTCAACAACTATTGATGGGTTGCTTTGATGACTGGTTAAGACATTAGTGTTCCCACTGTGATGAACTGAAATAACTTTACTCCTCTGACATTCATCGTTCTATCACCATCAGGTCAACATTTTAATGTCCAATCATGTGGTGTTATCACACAAAGAGCGTCGAAGGTGAACCCAAATGCAAGAGACAGCAGGCAGGTGGATCAACGGCAGAACTTTAATTAAGAATACACCTCAAGAACTGAAGGTAAACTGAACAGACAACTCATCGAAGACTGACATGACAGCTGGACCTAAATACAAGCTAAACTGACAAGTGGATGAGGTGCAGGTGGAGTGATGGGCAAAGGATAGGGGAATGAGTTGAAAATACAGAAAACACTTGCATCAGCCTTGTTAGCCCTGCTCTGTTCCAAGGCATTTGTGGAGGGGGAAGTAGGCTGGGGAGGAACACAGTAGTGGAAGTTCAAAGACACTACAGAGACTGAGAAAACACAATAAAAGGAGACAGAAATGACAGGACTGTGACAGGTTTATGACCAAATACCTGCAAAATTAACAGCATAGCCTGGAACGTCAACTCTACCCTGTGTTGAGTGCTAATTACCAAATGTTAACATGCAAACACGCTAAATTGAGATGGTGAACATGGTAAACATTATTCCCGCTTAACATCAGCATGTTATGGTTGTGATGAGCACTGGAGCAGCCAACATGGCTGTAGACTCTTAACTTATCGTCTGAACTGACTACAGAGTGTCCCCCTTTTAATTGATCTGAAAACCTTAAAATAACCAAATACAAAGATAGATGGTTTTCAATTGACAGCGACTACACATATGTGAGTTACTTAAAAGTTTCAAACACGTGAGCCTGTACAGAACGAGTGCGTGATATCACTTACATCTCATAAATCCACCTCTTTTTATATGAGTTGGCAAGTGCGTGTGCATATTTGCGCCTGCACGTGGGACGATCTGTGTGTGTGCACGTGTGACCTAATGACAGGCATGACAAATGACGGATTGAAACTCTACCTGGAGCGAGAGCAACCCTACCTGAGGTCATGATCAGGTCGGCTTCCTTTAACACGGCCACCAATTAGACATTTCACGCTCGTGAACACTGGCCTATGAAACAAACAAAAAAAAATGTTGTCACTCAAGTTTGACTCAAATTGGCTTACATATGCTGACATGTGTGCATTAAGCTGGATTTGTAAGTTCCCTAAAGCCTTCAGCTGCTTTACTGTTGTAGACCTGGGAAAAGGGCCAGACACCTGCTGTCCACCTCACTCTGGCTTATGACACAGCGGCACGTGAAGCTGGTCGTGTGTTTGAGTGGATTCTGCTGGGAATGTTTGTTCACACATTAATATTGCTCATAATTAAGTAGCAAGAAGCCAAATTGTGCCTTTTCTGAATAACATTTTCTGGTAATTGGGACAGGTCTGGCAGGAAAATGTCTCCAGGCAGCAAAAATAACACTATTCTTGCTCAAAACACAAAGAAAACTCAAACCATCACAGCTATTATTCATCACTGCCCCTTTGTCCTGACAATAAATGTTGAGGGCATTAAGAGCCTACCAGAGCATTAATTTCCTTGAAATTGTGGATTCCTAATTGTTTTTCCTGGTGTTGGTTTACAAAGAAAAGTTTTAACATGAGTGGTGAGATTACATAAATTCCCAGATAATAGACCCTATTCAAGCAGGTCTGAAATCGCTGGCTATATTTAACCACCTCTCCTTTCATTAACGGTAATATCCTGCTCTCCGGGATTAACCCTGATTTGAACTGGCCAACAAAGCAACAGTGGTGGGCTCAGCAGCACGAGTTTTGATGACGCCCGGTGAGGGAATCAGATGACGTGAAAGAGCGAACAAAAGGCAGGAAAAAAAGCATGAGAAATTAGGTAATTATGGAGAGAAACATTGCAATAATTTTAAAAAATGGGACCAGAAGGACAACCCATTTCAGAATGAACTCCGTGCTCACACTCATTTCTCGTCAGATTACCTGCAATCATATTAAAACGATCACATTTTAATGAAACCTGTATAGTTTTAGAGCATTTATTTATTTAATGTATTTTCACGGCACTCTCACTGGATTTGGACTTTTCCACAGACGTGCATCAATATATTGAGTGAGGAGCCTTATGTATACAGTCACACCATGCGACCAGGCACAAAGAACCGTACCAGTGTTTTTTTTTCTCTATTCAATTTGAATGCAAATCCTATTACACCATTCATAATTGCTGACCGTGACCGCTGCAGGACAATAACAAATGCCTCAGACAAAGACTATTTTAAGAGATACCGGTCACACCAGAAGAACAACAGGAGCACATATGTGTCTGCACATTGTTGTTATTTAATGTCTCAGGAACCCTGCACATTGCACATTTGCACAGTCACATTTATTTCACATGTATTATATATTGCACACGTCATGTACACACAATGACAGTTACTGTATATAGAATGTTTATTTTTATCCAAATTGTTGTTTTATTCTTTGCTGCTTATTTCCCCCTGTACTGCTATGTTACCTGTGAATTTCTCCCAAGGCAGATCAATAAAGAAACATCTTATCTTATCTTATACTCCCCCCATCCCTCCTCCAAACACATACACACATAGATACACATATGCACTCCATACTGCACACTCACAGACACTTACACACTGTATTTGTATTAGATTCTGCACAGATCATCTTCACGTGATGCTGCATATTTGCACAAATATTGTATATTTTCAATGATACTGTATATTTGTAATCATGCTGTATTATAGTGTATATCTGTACTGATCATTCTTAATTTTTTTTGTATTTTTTATATTTATGCCATCGCTCCACACATGTTAAAACTCTTTGCAAACTAATAGCTAAACTAAAATCCACAATTTTAAGTAGCTAAAAGCTTTGATACTTTGTTACTTATATTAACCAACAGTCCTTTTCCATAACTACACGTGCGTGTAAACCTAAAATCTTAATTAACTCGCCTACGAACAAGTTCTTCTCTGTCGTTGGTGTGCAGTAGATTTAATAATTAAGGGCGTGATAATGGCTACAGGGTACCCACTGAACAGTGCAAGTGGCCCCCTGATGTTTTGCATGTTCATTTAACACAGTGTGCACAGTCAGCATGGTGCAGCTTGGAAGCTGTGCTGCAGCCCCACATCCTTCAGCAGCCTGTAATGGCTGTTGCTCGGTTGCTGAGGTAAGTAGAAACTGTGTGAGGAGGCAACACTTTGCTGTTCAAGTGTTGAGGGACCGTAGTGAAACACCACACCGGCGCCTCTCTGTGTCATCATGTGGGTACTACAACAGGGACAGCACATGAACACTCAGCAGTATGTGGCGGAATAGAAAAGTGTCTCACGGAGCAGACACCTACATGTGTGAGACATCTGAGACTGATGGCAACTTGAATATATTTTGCTCTTGATTTGTCTGCAGTGTTTCAAATATTTTAAAATGTAATGTCGTATTTGAACCACTAGAGGGAGCTCTGATTCCTTGTGTACACCTGCTCATCCTCATTTTGTTATTGTTGTACAATTTACCAACAATTCTCCCAAGGTTTATTCCCCAACACCATGTAAATCTAAATGCGGTGCTATTTAACCACATCCATTTCAAATAGAGTTGTTTCTCTTGATCTATCCCGGAGAGATTAAAGTGTGCACGCTGATTTTGATCAAATGTTTGCTCTTTACTCGCTTCAAGTGCTGCTGTTTACACTCTTGACTCTCAGGCGAGGATTAAAGAGACCAGATTCGTCTGTGAACTGGCTGATTTTTGAACACAACATTTTTTTGAAGGTGCAGCTATGACTTGCAGGAGTAGCTGTAGAGGGAGGGGGGGAGCGTTGCGCCGTATGTATCTGGGAGTGACTGCCTTGCTTGGGGGAACTAAAGCGAGCTGGCTGGTAGGGTTGAGGATTACGGGATTTTTCTTTCTTTTCACTTATCCTTCCTTTTGAGCAATACTATATGATCCGTTGAACTGCTGTCAGGTATGCTTCGCATTTCAGATGACTGTCGGAGTTGAAAGAAAGTTTCCAAAGCTTGACTAAAACTGCTCCGTCAGTGTGTGCAGTCCATCTTAAACCCCCAGCTGAAGTCCCAGAGAGGCTTTTGCTGCAGAGTCAGACTGCTGCATGCCTCCAGCAGAGAGTGAATTACCCCTCTAGTTGTTATTGTTTGTGGGTGTTTCGACGCTCGGAAAGCTGCTGCATCATTTCTGTGCACGCCGGAATAGAAAGCAACACCTCTCATACAGTAACCGCCAGAAGTGTAAAGAGATTTTTAGTCACGATCCGTGCGCGGATTTACATTTGAGGCCCTCACAGTCACTGGCACGAAATGCATGCGACAGAGACACAATGCCAAGAAGAGAAAAGAGGCCACAGGAGGAATTTCTTTTTATTGTTGCCAGTTCAGATGAAAGAGAATGACATGATGTTGCCAAAGCGGAGTCACAGTATAATCTGGTTTACTGTCAAATCCACCCAAAAAAAAAAATGCTCAGACCTTTAGGTCTTACTTCAGAGCTGCATGATTGTTCCTGTCAGCGTGACGCATTGGCTGCCATGACAGGATGGAGAGGAGCTCGATACTCTGAGGGACAGAATCTGACTCAGGCAGGCTGAATAATCCTGTCGGCAGCCAGACATGGAAAGTAACTCAGTGTATTTACTTAAGTCCCGTACTTAAAGGGGATCTGTGTAACAATTTTTAGCAATTTACATGTTTTAATCACTTACACGCCACATGTGAGCGGATTGTAAAGTGACAGGAAAAATGAGACCTGCCCCGTCTCTCTTGGTTGTTTGTACAAGCCTGTGGACAATTTGTTCAAGCTGTTCAATGCTGCTGGACTGTGGATTTCTTTGTGAAGGACAGTGGTTGGATTTAAGGTGACTGTCCAAAGGATGTGACTTTATGCACCTTCTCAGGTGCCACAAGGAACAACAGTAGCTAACTTCAGTTTGAAAACGGATTCCGCTAACATCAAATAACACCCAGCTTCCAGCATGACACAAGTTCAACAGAGGCCCATTTTTTTTAGGTACTTCTACTTTACTTATGTATTTGAATTGTATGCCATGTAAAGGTGAATTTTGATATTTCAAACCTGGGCCCTATATTTACATGTCTTGGTGTGTAAGTGAAACACAGGTCTTGTCTAAGGAGTCTCACTGTGAAATCTCTCATCTAGATAGTCAAAATCAGTTAGCCATGGCTCTGTTTCCGCTGTGGTCTTCCTGCGACAACTAACCCCTTGTGAGATCTTAGAAAGAATCTCAGGGTCTTATTACTTACCAAAAAAGGTCTCTCTCTGGAGAAATTGTTTCCGTAACTTTGTCAGTCACGTAGATTAAGAACCTCCGCCTGTCGAGGGGGAAAACAAGCACTTTCAATGAACGTAACTTTGACAGTCAGAGTTGCCCCGTAGGATTACATTGTAATCATTGCAGCTGTGTTGCTGCTGCCAGCTGAGGAGATCTGCTGGACCAATTCCAAAACTATTGGTGACTATGAATCATTTACGCACCAAACCATGTTAATATGAACCCAGGTTTAAAAATACTGGAATTACCATTTAATACTTCCAATCCAGTACTTCACTATTTGTCGGACAGCTGTAGTTACAGTTACTCTTTAGATTAAGATTTTACATGAAAACAACATATATGCATTTTTAAAGATTAAACCAGTAGATCACAGTCTTTATGGCTTGTTTTTACATAAGAGCATAGAGGCAACGTCTAATTTGTTACGTTTAAAATGTCCATAAGTTGTTACCAGTCCCACCGAAGAGACATTTCCTCTCTAAACTTCTCTCATAGTTTTGTGTTGTAGAGCTTCATTTTCTCTCCTTCTATACCCAATAATCATCTCACAATTTATCTTCTGACCCACTGCCCCTCGGTTATGCACCACTTTACTACCTAACTGTATATGTACGGTACACTGTTGAAGTTTCATAATAATAAACTAGTACAGGTTCTTTTGATACTTTAAGTACGTTATGCTGATAATACTTCTACTCTTACTGTTACTTAAGTAGGATTTGAGGGAAGGAAATTTACTTGTAATAAAGTATTTTTACATTTTTGTATTGCCTCTTTTACTCAAGATTCTTTACTAAAAATGTTGTGATCTGAATAATTCTCACACCACTGCCTGCAGCTCAGACATTTCACTTCCAAGCACAAATTGTCCTGTCAGGATAAATTAATGTATGACATCAAATCAAATTCACTAGAAACCAAACTGTCCAAAAGTAAATTCAGCTCTTGTGTGTGCTAATTTTGGCTTTGTTCCAGCTGCTAAATTCACAAATCCTTCCCTCCAGTGAGAAATCAGCAATATGCAAATGACCCAGAGTAAGTGCTCCCAGGAAACACTCTTATATTTGCGGATTCTCCCTCCTTCGGCCGTAATGCCGACATCTTTTCAGCTGCTTGCAAAGCACAAGTTTTGCAAAATGAAATTTATCACATTTGTACTTTTGCAAAAAATGTCATTAGGGAATGTTCAGGTTTTTAGGTCAATGGCTGATGTAAGTTTTCCAGTTAGCAGTAAAATGTATGCAGTGAACCGTCTGCCAGCCAGGGGCAGAAGAGTTAGTGCTGTGTGGTTGAAGTGAAAAGGGAGATTTATTTTCATACATATCGGCATTTTATGCATTCTGCAAAGCCATTCTGAAGTGTGATGAAACACATTTTCTCTCACTGGGTATCGCAGATAGTCGGTGGGAGAAACCCAAAGAAATCGTATACATTCATCTTCCTCCATACTGAGGTTGCTGCTTTCACTGCTCGTTCAAATCGCTCAGTCTGTCTGCTTTAAAAAATGCTGCCATCCCCAGGAGATACACCCCTCTCTGGTCCCCTTAAAGGCAATTCAGCAGCAGACACTGCTTTCATTTTCCAATGCCGGCAAGGTCTTCTGACTTGCTAGTTGTGGAAGGAACTAAAAGACATTTGCAACTTTCACATTTGCATCTTTGTGATGGATATGTGCCCATGTGCTCTCCACTTGCACTTCTCTGAAGGACTATGCACACTTTAAAGGATCTCTTCACTCAAAAATGCATTATGCTCAACGTCAGTTCACTCAGATGTTTGAGCTTCATTGTGCAGAATGACGCAAGTGCAGACTTTGATGCTAGGAGACCATCTTCACATAGACGGTATCTCTGTGATCACCTTAAATCAGTTTAATATGCATCCATATGAGCATTATCTGTGACATTGCAACTACTTTAGAATCCAATTATTGTCCATTCTACAATTTATACAAGAGTGATGTCAAAATTTGATGCCTCCAACACACTTTACCTTTATGCGGGGGAAGACAGTGTCACACACAAATTATTTGATGGGATTTTTTAAGTTTGCAAACAAACCACTTGATGTTACTCTCTTTAAATATTCCTCTATACACTAGACAGCCTTCACTTTCTTCAGTGAAATCAGAAGTTATGAGGATCACGGTCAATTATGTCTGTTTTGAGTGATTTCACTTCAGAAATGAAAAGCAAACAAACACAATGTGTGGACTCAAGGTTAAGGATTTCTGAGGGTGCACATACACACAGACAGTGTTCACAGATCCAGTCTTAAGCCTCCTGAACTGCTCACAGACTCATCAGGGCCACCCAATAATATCAAACATGTTTGATATTTACGATTTAAAATCTGTATGATTACATCGGTGCTTTCTGAGCCGAACCACAACAACCAATAAGTGAACAGCAACTATAAACATTCTAGCCATTGAGAGCCACACTAATGTGAGCTGGCATACTACTGCTGACAGACAATTCAAATCTTCTCTCACTAATCTCCCCACTAATTCAGACTCCCTCAACCTTCTGCTTTTGTTTTTGTTTTCCTCACTGCAACACTTTACTGCAGAAAGCTACTGAAAGTAAACACTAATCTCAATTTTGTTTAAGTCTGCTTCCCCATGAGATCAAGTGGGACGGATCTCATGTGAGCCGAGCTTCAGTCTGCAGAGCCATGAAGCCAGAGAACTGAATCCCTGCCCCTGTTGCTGCATAGAATGGTGTTTGCTGTTTTTATTTAGATTTATTAATATTGAGTGTGTGCGTGCACATTGGACCGAACTCTACGCTGCTGTTCCTTCAGTCCTCAGCAACAAACCTGCCAACTGTGAAGTAGAACAGATAAAGGGATCTTGAGATATATGAATCACAGACAGACAGACAGACAGACAGACAGACAGACAGAGATTCCTCGCTTTTACAGTTATATAACAATGTATGATCTTCAATAAACTGATCATGTTTTCTATGTAAAACCTGAACCTTCAAATAACTATAGCTGTGACATAAATATAGTATAAAGAGCCTGACTGACACTGTATTTTTGAGGCTGAATCTGAATCTTGAAATATACAAGTGAGCATATTAAATCAAAAGTGCACTATGTAGTTCTGAGGAAGACATTTTATTCAGGAGATAAAGACTTTCATGGACTGATTTTTTATGCCTAAACAAAAAAATAAACAAACTCTTCTCATTTTCATGGCTGAATAAACAAATTGACCTTTGGACAACACAATTTCATACCGTTTTACTTTGTTTATATTCCCTCTGAGAACAGCTTGTTTATTTTATTCAGTTATGGAAAAGATGAACATGTCTGAGTTTGTATTATCACCTCAATAATATGGTAAATATTAGACCTCTGAGTTTGAATTTCTTCTCCAAAACTACATACAGCCCCTTTAGGTAGAGTGCTTGAGTAGATAAACCTAGTTACATCCCATCATTGCTTTCTGCTTTATGTAAGAATAAGCTTTATGTTCTGACTCTACATCCACTTTAAACAGAAGAACCCTTTGAGAGCTTTAAATGTGGACAGAAGCAACAGAACCGGTGAGAAATTACTTCCACTCCAATAGTGAAGTATCTTCAGAGTAAAGCCCATTATGGTATTGACGGCCCTGTCCGTTCAGTCAGTGCCGTTAACCACAGGACGCAGTTCAATAATATAAGCTGCAGGGCCTTTTTAAAAAGAGTGCAATACATGAATACTTAAATAACATCGTGATGAATAAGCGTTTGATTGATATACAATTGATTGCAAAAAAAGTGGGTTGATAATAAGAGCGTAGTCCATCCTCGTTGATTCGCTAATAACTTAATGGGAGGACTTGACAACATGGACTCATTGCTCAAGGCAGCTGCTTGGCACTGATCCAGTCCTCACCACAGACAGAAGATAAAGGAGGGGATGGATCAATGCAGGCCAGAAAGACATGCTGTGTTTGTGGAGCAGATTTATAATGCAGTTTTTAATAGCATCACACAGAGAGCGATTGTCTTTTCCCCAAACACGTCTTCAGGCGGAGGTCTGCTGCAGTTTCACACCATACTTTTCGTTCTGTGTCCTCGTCTCGTTAGTCACCAGCAGTGTGTCTGTTCGTCTTCCGAGCCTATTCAAACCATAAAAACTGATGATGGAACGCTTCTGACATTAAACTCACTTTCAAATCCTGTTCTTAATGGTCGGATTTACCACTTTTCGAGCACATTACAGCCGGCGCCTCAAGCCTCTCCTGGACGAAGTTAAGGGAATAGTTCAACTCCTTCTTGTTGAGGCTTTGATGAGAAGATCATACCAGTGTGAAACTCTTATGTCTGTCCATCGTTTGTGTAGCATAGCTTAAAGACTGAAAACAGGATGGAAAGAAAACAGCCTGGCACCGTCCAAAGCCAACAAAAATCTGTCAATTAGTCTGATTTGTGGTTTGACATGAGGTTATGGGCCAGACTGCTTCTTGGCAGTGACTTCCCGGGTTTCTTTCTAGTATTTATGATATTCCTTATACTATACTTCATATTTAGCATACAGACACGCATGAGAGCACCAATCTTCTTGTTCTTTTCTTGGCAATCTATACTAACTCAATTCGACTGCTTATCTATCTGCACCAGACGTGCATTGATCCAGTGTAAACTGTTGGATCAGGCACATTTATGGAAGCCAGTTTCTGCCAGCTCAAACGAAAACGATGCATGATGAAAAAACATCCCCATGGTAAGTCAAAATTATGAGTAAAAAAGTCTAAATGATGAGAGGAAAAGTCACTAAACATCTTAATTATGATTTTTTATGTCACATACATGACTTTTTATCTCATAATTTTGAATTTTATTTCATCATTTTGGCTTTCCATCTCATAATTCCTGATTTTTACCTCCTAATTATGAACTTTTTCAACTTTTTTCATCTTATAAATATGATTTATCCAATAATTTCGACATTTTGATCCAAAAAAGTATTTTTCTTTAATCGGTGGAAATGGGCTTCAACATATTTTGGACACAGCAAAGACTCATATATATATTCTATTGTGACTGCTGGACTCTAACTCTTATCGTTCTGGAGGAAGCCTAGTGCTCCTCTCCTCTCTCTTTGGATGCTCCAGCTGTTTTTATTCTCTTAGTTATTTTTATATTTACAGACGAGACATCACACTCTGTCTCTATGTTTGTACCATTTTATATGCCTACACACAAAACATTTTTAAAGAGAGCGCACATCTGCTACTCTTTCAAATGCTTCCAACTTCAAGGACACTGCAAAAACCTAATCCTCATTCTTAAGTGTTATTTGCTGACTTTGTTTAGCGGTGCCACTCCCAGCAAAACAACCACCCCTTTCTGCTCCTGGAGAGAAGTGGGGCAAGTGTAAATCCATGAAATATGTAAAGGGTGAAGTCTTAGGCCCGCCTGCCATTTACAGCTGCCTTGGGACCGGGAAGATTAGGGTTAAGAGGAGAAAGGGGAGTGCATGAACAAATACTTACTCCATCAAGCATTACCGCTGACCCACATTCTCAGATCACAGTGTGGTCTGATGCTCCAAATTTTGATCTCCCTGTATGATCCATGTGCCTTTGTCAATATGTGCACACTTGCTTGTTTGCAAGGTTTGCATTAAAATTATATTTCGTAAATCTTGAGGCGTAAACACATAAACAAAAGGTTCATCAGTCTTTTTTTTTTCCCAATGAGGCCCATTTAAAAAGTGCCTTGGAGCATCTTAAAGGAGACATATGCTCATTTTCAGGTTCATAAATCTTTACAATTACAATTAGAATAGGTTTACTTTAATGTTCAAAAAACACATTGACGCTTTGTTTTAGTGTCTGTCTCTTTAAGGCCCGCCTCCTGAAAACCCAGTCTGTTCTGATTGGTTCGCTCACACATGCCTGAGTCAGCATTGCCAACAATAACAGAGCAGCTGTGCTTTTTTAAATCCTACATGCCAAACTAGCCGTTAGGCATAAATGATGTGATGTGTGATGTCATAAAGTCATGTAATTAAAGACGAGACTACTGATGAGGCGTTTAGGGAGCAGTGTTTTGTGTTGGAGAGAAGAGCTTCTGTTGGCCTCTTTAATTTTCAAGATCTTTTACACGCATAAGACCCAAAACAATGAAGGAAAGGGAAAAAAGCATAGTAGTTCTCATTTAATGCTCAACATTGCTAAGAAATTGTCCTGAGGAGTCACCGTGAACCTACAGGGGAGACTGTTTCTCTGTACTGTGCAATACTAGTAAGTGAATCATTGGATGTTTAATAATTTAAAAGAGAAAAGAAAAATGAGGGGTGTGCTTCGACTACCTCAGACAGCTTTAGAAATTCAGAGTCTCTCTGGGACTCCTAAAGACTTTCTTCTTTGGTGCTGTGGAAAGAATCCAGGAGGGCTCATGATCTGGTCTGGCAAACTGCTCCGGTGGCATTATTCTTCGTTCAAAACATTTTTGGTGTTGCAAATTAGAATAATGTAATTTCTAAGAGCACCGTGTCCTCTGTGAATATTTTACACACATATTTGTTTTAAATTCTGTTGATTTATTCTTATTTTGTGCCTTCTTCTTTTTTATCGCAAACTTGTCTTTTTAGCACAGTCTGAAAAATATGCCGCTGTGAATACCCACATGAGCACAGAACAAATAAAGAACACACATTTGAATCTTATCTTAATAATTTCATCTGAAATGTTTCGAGTGCTGCGTAAATAATTCACTTTTCAACAAATATAAAAATGCACAAGCAAACAGTGAGGTAATCCAGGGCGCTTTTCATGCATTTCATGAATTTTCTAGAGCAGAGCGCCACTCTCTTGTACCGAGAGGCAGATCTGTGCCATAAAATCAAGATAAAGACTCACTTCATGTGATTGCTCGAGGTATGACCACAGATAGACGGGAGGCATGGGAGTAAACACAAGAAGGAGAAGATAATATAAAGGCAAGAAGACACAAGTAGGCACAAAACAAAAGATACCAAAGAAAAAAGGAGGAAACCCGCAGGGGGGAGTCGGGGAGAAATCCCAGAGATTCAGTGAGATATTTTCTTCCAAAGTCTACTCTGTCTCACTAGAGAGGCAACACACTAATTTTATTTTCAGCCTTAGTGTATTTCTGCCACCTCATGAGCCTTAAGACAAGTAAAAATGCTCCTTAATAATAAATCAAATAGAAAGTTTGTGGAAAAATATTGTTTTTTTTATCAGGACGACTGTTTGGAACACTATGTAAACAAGAATTATTGAATGATTAACGGTGGCGCGTGGAAACCTGTTTTCTTTGTAGATAAATAAATAATTCTCTCTGTGTCCTAAATGTTTTTAAGTTATAAAAATTAATTTGGGCTTTATCAGCAATTATAGATGTATGTTGACTTTTATAATTTGCCTGTAGCTCCAAATGTTTTTGTACAAAATGATGAATAAAAAAAAAAAGTTTTGGTTGGGGTTTAATTGCGCTCTGCTCTTCTTTCCGTAAAATATGGAAAATTAAATCCATTAAAAATGTAATTACAAAAACAGAACAGTTTGACATTCAGCTGATTAGCTTAGCTTAGCTTAGCTTAGCTTAAAGAATAGAGGGGGAAACAACTAGCCTGACTTACTCCAACATACGAAAATGAGACAGTTAAACAAAACAGAAGAGACAGAAAAACCTCTCAAACTATTAATTGTCATCTTTACATGTCTACACTGATTATAAAATGAGAGACAATGCTATGCAGTGAGATTTAGATGCGCTGGTAGGTGTAATATTGGACCAGCCAGGTTAGCTGTTACCTCTGCCTCCAGTCTTTATGCTTATTTAAGATAATAGCCTGCTAGCTCTCGCTCCACACCTAATGAAAGAGATGAGAGTGGCATTGATCTGCTGATTTGGAGCAACATTCAAATGTAATGCGAAATTGAACCCAAAGGGAAATGTGAATGACTGCATGTTTCCCTCCACTGCCATTATGTGAATATTAGCTGGTGGTGCTAGTTAGTCATACCTCTACCAAGTTTAAAGAATTTGTAAAACATTTTATTCACTTGTTTTCTTTTTAATGATCTCTATTAAAATCCACCTTTTACACATACTTTCAATTTGTCTTTTAAACAACGATATGGAAACGCAAATAACTCTGAAAAAAAGTACAATAATGCCAAAAAAAAAAAGATTGGCAGAGATGGAAAAATTTCAGATTCCCGCACAAAGTAACGTGGGAACATTCCTCAAGATCTTACACTGGTTCTTTAAATAAAAACTTAAGGTGAAAAAAATTTCATCCCATGAAAAAATACAACTTTATCTTTTTTGCTTGAGGTGGGTGGTCTTTTTTAAACAAAAAAAAAATCTGTATTCAAATCCACCTTTTTTTAAATAAATGTTTTCAATTAAAATAATCATATATATTAAAAGAATGCAAAAAAAAAGAGAGATGGAAAAATTTCAGATTCCCACAGAAAGTAACTGAACACATTCCCGAAGATGTTTGACTGATTCTTTAAATTAAAATGTAATACATTTTCATCCAATAAAAAAAAAATACATTTTTAATCTTTTTGCTTGAGGCAGGTGGTGCTGGTGATGGTGGGCCCCTCTGGCGGTCTCGGGGGGCCCCACCACTTGGCGCGCCCCTGCGGCTCACTGTGCGCTCCAGTCTCCTCCTCCCTCTCAGCCCCGCCCTCTAGGAGTGACTTGGTGCTGGCGAGGAGAGAGAGAGAGAGAGAGAGGGACTCTGCAGACACACACATACACACACAAGCACGCACACACATTTACACAGAGTCACACACACTGAGCTTTTTCTTCCAGCCCTGCTGTGTCTCGCACTAACGGGACAAGTTTAAACCTCCAGGATATCTCTCGTCTTTCCTCTCGCCTCCATGTGAACATCTCGACCCGGACTGAGGTGAGTGCAGACATTAAGACATGTTGCCAGTTTTGGAAGGGTTGAAACTAAAACGAGAGGGGGGGAAGAAGGGGCTTTTTTCTTTTTCCTCAGTGGAGGAAAAAAGCCAGGCAGGCAGGCAGGAGGAGAAGAGGCATGTCCGACTCTTCCTCCTCAGTTGTAGCTCGCTCACTTTACCGCCTTTCTGGAGTCACTGAACGCGTCAAGGAGCCGTAATTAAACCGGCGTTTTCAGAAACGCTCGTTTCCGCTGTCGGCGCCCGTAAAACGCAGCGACACGGTTTGAGACCAGCGCAGCGGCTTCAACATCCTCCCCGGGATGTTGCCATTACACCGCTGTAATGTTGCACACATGGCTCTCTCTCTCTCTCTCCCTCCTTACATCCGCCACAAGCCGCTCTGCTGCAGATACTTCGGCCACTTGGACACAGTTTGAAACACTGTCGAGAGGCAGAGGAGGGTTTCAGGTCACTTTCCAGGAGAGTGGAGGGCTCAGCGAGGCTGCGAGCGTGCGGCTCATTCTCAACTTTTCAATGGAGAACATGTGCAGACGTCCAGTTCTCGTCTTTTTCCCCCGCCGTGGGCATCCAGTTTGACAGCTTTTAAGTTGAGCGCAAAAAAAAATAGGTTGTACATTATTTACACGATTCATCTGGTGAGTTGGAGTGTTTATTTTCATGCTGGAATAATGTGTTGTCATTCATCTGGTCTGTGAAATGTAAGAAAACGGTGAACGTTTGCTTCTTTTGTCCAACCAAAAGCCAAGAATTCAAATTTTCAAACATATATTGTCACACATGAGCGGTTAGAACCATAACATTTGACATGTTTGGTTGCTAAATGACTTAAAGGTGCATTATGTAACTTTTTGAAGTCACAGTGTTGGTTCTATAGTCCTCTCTTCTTGAATCGTAGGACAGCGTGCTGTTCAAGTCTCATAACTCAAAATACAAGAGTGTTTTGAATCCATTGTTATAATCATTGATTTGTCTTTGACCAATGGTCCAAAACCCGAAGATTTTCAGTTACTCTGATACAAAACAGCAAATCCGCACATTTGAGAGGCTGGAAGCAGCAATTTGCTTGAAGGACTGCGAGTGACAGACAATTTCTCTGCTGATTATTAATCAGAAAGTCTTTAAAATGCAGTAAACTGCGCAAAAATACCGGGGATCATGTGTTTGACAGCTTTTAATCAAGTACAAAAGAAAGACTTGTACCTATTTACATGATTCACCTGGTGAGTTAGGACTGCAGATGTTTATTTTCATCCTTGAATAATCTGTTGATCATTAAAACAGTGAACATTTGCTTGTTTTGTTACACCAGAAGTCCAAAAGGGTTACAAACCGATAAAATAAGCAAATTGTCACACATGAGACACTCAAACCAAGATATGTGTGACATATGTTGATATGTGATTGATGAATGATTTAAATCAAATTTTGTAATTGTTGATCAACAGTCTGTCCATCAACTATTTGAACAGCAGTCTAAAACCCAAGATATCCAGTTAACAGCGACACAAGAACAACAAATCCTCACATTTGAGGCCTGAAGGACAGCAACTACAAGTACATTTCTCTGCTGATTGTCAATCATAAAGTCTATAAAAAGCATAAAATTGTGAAAAAATACTGGGAAACTTATTCGGATGTCTTATTTTGTCTGAGCAACAGTTCAAAACCCAAAGATTTTAAATCCAACATGGCAAATTCTCACATTTGAGGGGCTGAAACCAGCAATTTGCTTGAAGTACCGCAACTAACAGACCATTTCTCTGCTGATTATTCCTCATGCAGTCTATAAAATGCAGAAGATTGTTAAAAAAAAACACTGGGAAACTTATTCAGATGTTTTGTTTTTGTCTGACCAGCAGTTCAAAACCCAAAAATATTCAGTTTATAATGAGCGAAGCAGCAACGTCGTCACATGTGGAGAAGCTCGAACCAGAGATATATTTGACAGTTTTGTTTAAAACATGACCTTTGTCCTGCTCCTTTTTCTGCAGTGAATATTAATCACACTTTTATCTCTCCCCCAGTAGGAAGACTGCAGCTCACGCTTATTTACAGCCCGACAGTCTCGCTGTTTAATTATCAAAATGGTTGTTGTTTTCTCACGACAGCCGATCGCGTCAGAGCTGCAACACAGACTAGGTCACATTAAACATCTATGAGAGCCGTACTACTGCGATGACATCAGAACTGTACCATTTACAGGCTCTCACTGTCGCTGCCTCTGCTGCCTCTTCACACACACACACACAAACACACACACACGTACACTTGATAAAGACTGAAAAGCTTTGTCCGTCTCACTCCGTGTCACATGTACACTTTGTTAAATCCGTCGGCATCCCTGCCCGGCTGTGTTGGCCTTTAAATGTTTGATGTTCGGAGACATCTTGAGCGCCTTCCTCCTGCCGTTCCCCTCAGCATCTGCACCGGCTGTCAGCTCGGGTTAGGAATGGGCTGTTGGAGAGAGGGACGCCACAATCTGTCTTCGAGCATACACACTTACTGTACTGTACACACACAAGTACAAACATAGACGTATACGAGAGATGTGAGCGCTTGAAATCGGCCTGCAGGTCTGCCTCGCACACATCCAGACTGTAATGTTTGATTACGTAAACCTTGTGTTTATGCACGAGGACTAATGCTGAACTATGTCGTAACTGTTTCGAGCTTTGTTCCAGCTCTGACATTTGAAGTTCACAAGTGATATTCTGACATTGCAAAGAGGATATGAAGGGAATTTTTATGTCTTTTTTTTTGTCGCAGACGGTAGAGAGGTGACAGGAAACATCGAGAGACAGATGCAACACAGGTTGGCCGGACTTGAACAGCGGATGTTGCTCTCGGTGGCTGACGTCTGGCACACTAAGCGATCGGGGCGCCCCGGCTCTCTGACACACGATGAGCAGTTTTGTAATACGGGGTTCAGCGAGTGCACAGAGGCAGGGTGCAGTGGAAGGTTTATGTCATCATGTGTGGTAGGAAGGTTTATCTGATATTGCCGTGTTCGTGTTGTCCCTAGAACATCATATTAATGTTGTTCCAGGATCAGAACAACTTATGAAAGAGCGATTAAGTCTGCTTCTGGAGGCTGTCATGGCTGAAGCGGTGAAATAAAGGATTCTCACTCCTGAGACAAGAGGTCGTGTCCTGTCTGCAGCGTATTTCTGTACTGTTCCCTTATTATTGTTACACCAGGTTCACTTATAATTTTCTTCTCAGTCAGATTTCTGTTACTTGCTTTGGGTTGATATAGACCCTTTCACATCTTCAAACATACGTTTGGAATGATGGCTTCTCCCATGTGCGTATTTTTCTCGTCGTGTCACAAGGCTATGACTAGGGGTCGACCGATATGGCATTTTCAGGGCCGATACTGATATAGATTATTAAAAATCAAGGAGACTGAGAACCGATATTTGGGGCTGATATTCATTTGCAGTAAAATGAAACTCTTTATGATAAAAATTCGAACAACCAATAGTGGAATACATCTAAATTAACTTTACTCAGGTACAACTTTCAGGTACTTTACTTGAATACTTTTTGATCTTTTTAAACTTTATGCTTCGTCTCCGCTACATTTATTTGATAAACTTAGTTCCTAGTTAATTCAGATTATTCAATGTTTATAGGCTGTTAGTTGAGAAGACATCGCTGTGGGCGGGACATAATGTGTGTGAGGATGTTGCATCAGAGCCAAAGTAGCTAAACAAAGTTTTACATTTCTTCATTTTATCTGCAATCCGACAGAAAAATCACTGATGCCGATAATTGGAAAAATGCTGAATATCTGCCCGATAGTCGGTCAGGGCAGACAATCAATCCACCCCTAACTCTAACAATACCAAATGTGATTGATCAGTTGCAGTGATGGTCTTGACGCGACATTAATTATGATGTTCTAGTGTATGTAGCCAGCTTTCACATTTGTCAACTATAGCTCTCGTCGGTCAGTTTTCAGCCTCTCAAAAATGGAGATTTCCTACTACTTTTCTTAACTGAATATCTTTCGACCCACAAAGAAAGATGTTCAGAGTCACCACTTGGACTTAGAGAAACTAATTGACAGTTTCAGTGTTTTCTGTTGTGAAAATAATTGTCGGTTGCAGCCCTATTGTCGACCTAATCGCTGGAATAATGGTATCTCCAAATGGACATAAGCTGTATATCTGGTGAAATTATGTGCCTGATGTTTTCCATTCTTGCCCATTAGTGTTGGGACCTAATGCACACACACTCATGGACACATTAGAGATGCACTCCTCCACATTACAATCAAAAAGTCTGTCTGGTATCTCAGACAATAAATCATTTGGCTGTACACTGCACAGTGTAATAGCAAAATTAGATTCCTCTGAGTATCTGAGGGAGCCGTTTCTGATCTCCGAGGAGGACCGCCGTTCTCCTCCAGTACTCCCTCTTCAGCGATGAGCCGCCTCCAGAATATATTCTCCGCAGTTGTGTACCCTAACTGATGGCTAATTATTCTGACACAGTGATTTGGCTGTTGCTCATAAAATATTGAAACAGAAGCGGCCCAGGAGGCACACAGAAAGGAAAGGCACTTTATCCTTAAATATGACTCGGAGTGGAGTCTGTGACTGACATCAAAGCAAGTCAACACAGACGCACAACCTCCACATAAGTTGTTTTTGCTTAAAAAAAATATCCTTTTATAGTTTTCACAGGAAGTCATGTTCTCACATTTGAATTGTAAATCTGTTCCTTGACCTCCCGCTGCTTAAGATGTCTTCTCTGAGCCGCGCCTGAAGCCGGTGCGCTTGCTTGCTATCGAAAAAGCGATTATACGAGATCAGCGTTCTGATTACAGATAGCAACCGGGCGCTGCTCGCTAATCTGCGGTCTTAAAACTGAGACGGGCAAATCTCAGGGCAGCCATCAAGGGTACTTAAGGTCCGCTGCCCCATTTCTTGACCCTTTTTGTAATCAAGTTTCTTACATACACACACACACACACCTGTTGAGGATCGGGAGAAATTCATCTATTTCTACTGCTGTGAAGTGTAACGGATGGTAGCCGGGTTCTAGTGCACAGCCAGTGTGCGTGTACATTTTACTTCAGATCGTCTCTGAAGTGGTGTTTATCGGCTGTGTAAACACTTAAGTGATTAGTGGACATCATGGTGGATCCCCTGCTGATGGATGCTGGGATATCTGAACCCCTCGCGTGTGACCCCTCGCTGAGAGGATAAAACCACAAACATCATTGTTCTGTAGAGGGGAGCTGCAGCGCCCTGGCATGCAAATTGATTAGCGACATTTGTGTGTGTGTGTGTGTTCATTTTGTTTGTGTGGCGCTTAATTTTGTAAATGGTCACTGATCAATTAAAGCTAGTCGTCGTATTTCCCAGGGCTCGGTCACACCAGTATTTATGTATGGAAATGTAAAGTTGATTAATCTGTTTGTTTCAGTGTAACAGATTCAGATTATTCAGTGTTGATAGGCTCTTGCTTGTGACATGTAGCCAATCAGATAGTGTGGCGGGCGGGACCGAGACCACACAGTGCTTATTGTGCTTCAGGAGAAGGACGCTGCATGAATACCGGCCCCGGCAATCGTTCTTTCCACAATTCGTACTATATTTTATGTTTTCTATGCGTCGCTTGAAGTGTTTGTGTTCAGCCATAGAGGGTGATGTTGCAGGTTACCATCCTGCCCTGTTGTTTTATCAATAAAATAGTTCCTCAACTGATTTTAGAGAAGATATTTCATATCACAGAATAGTGTGACTAATGTTATGATATAAAATTTACATTTACTGTGATAGCAAGTTTTATCTGCCGCTGCAATCAATGCTAGCCACTGCACGCGTCGCAAGTTGTCACTACATCAGCACGCTTCCTGTGTGAAGGTGCGTGTATGAACTTTACTACACCACTCTCTGGAGTGACCGGACACTTCCTATCATATGATCCTTGAAAAAAACCTGTTGCATTATGTTAGATATGCAACATCAACATTGCTACGTAGCTCGTTTCTGTGCTAAGGCCAAACATCTCATGCAGACTGCAGCTTTAGAAGCAGACACACCAATCAGAGCCAGTGAAGTGTTGTGAACAGGAAGTGAGCTCATAGAGTTTGTGGCCTGCACTCTGTGCTCAGGAAGGCGTTTGACCGAGGGAGGGGGCGGCATTGTAAAGGTTTTTTTTTTCCTCGCATTGTTGTGGAAAGCACAGCGAGCCTCTCCGGTTTAGTTTGAAATCGGCGCACGGCCGCTCGTACATGCGATTCTTCGATTTTGGTTTTCCTCTCAGTGCATGTAAAGCACCGTTTTCCAGCTATTCTTCGTGCGGTCCACGGTAAATAGATTTCTAAAAAAAAAAAAACTGCTGCGTGTGCATGAAGAGTCACGCTTTCATTCTGCCCTCCTGATGAACAAAATGCCTCTTAGATTAGACGGACACAGCTGTTGAGCTTCAAAGGCGAAATTCAGCCAACATTGAAAGTGTTTTGAAATAGTCCTTGTGTGTGTGTGTGTGTGTGTGTGTATGTGTGTGTATATGTGTGTGTGTGCTTTTTGAAGGCTGTTTTTATGAATTCTCCCTCGGCTGTGTGAGATGGGGCCTTTAATGTCTGGTTTGTTCTGTCTTCCGTCTCTGTCTGCGCTCTGCACCCGCTGGTCCGCACACTCTGGTGCTTGGTTGTGCCTGGTCGTGCCAAGGCTTCAGTTAAGGGGATGTGTGTGTGTGTGTGTGTGTGTGTGTGTATTGTGTGGTTTTTGCCCTCAGTCTTGTTCCTTCTCTCCTTCTGTACAGGCCTTGTGTTTGTGCAAGTGAGAGCGAATATGTGTCCGCAAGTGTCATTTTTTTTCTCTCTCCCTTTTTTCAGCGTCGCCGTGTGAAAAACCCTCCATACACACACAGGCACACGGACATTCCTGCTCACACACACACACACACACACACACACACACACACACACACACACACACCCCGTCTGTTAACCACTAATGTTTTGCCCGTTTAGGTTTTTATAAACTTGTGAGACGCGATGCTCTCGAGCTCTTGATTTCTCAAGTGCAGGATTCCTTCAAAGTGTAAACAGCTGTATCTGTTTAAATAAGCTTACTTGCAGGAATCCTCGATGGAGACCAAATGTTTTAAGTGTATTAGAGTCTAGACACGATGCTGCTGATGAGCCCCGCCCCGCCCCCCTGCATGTGTCTGAACTGATCAGCAACAGTTGCAGCATTAAGTTAAAGAAGGAACAAGTCGCTCAGACATGGAAGCGGTTTGTGGCCTTCAATTGCAGCAGCTCTGATACAAAAACAGATCCGTTTTTTTTTTATTGCTGTGGTTCAGTTACCTCCACTGAGGAAGTAATTATTTATTCAGCTGCTTTTTTCCATAGAAATCATGTTGACGTAGTTCAAATTAATTTAGTATGAAGAAACAAGTGTGTGGTTTCTTTAGAAAGGGCGTCATTACATGGTGAAATAAAGCTTTGATGAGCTATATTCAAAAACTACTACGTTAACTTTACCCAGAGGAAATCAAATTGTTTATCCCGTGGTTATCTGTGACTTTGTCTCGATGCAAATCCAACTTGTGATTTCACTGTTCTAAACATATTCGATAACTAAAACCAGAAACATTCTGGATACCAGTATCGATTAAGAACCAGTGTTTATTCACTTTACCTCTATGTTGTTTCCATTATTTACTTCAAACACATACAAAACACCAAGAACTGGAGATTATTTAGAAATGTGGCATAAAATGATGCTGTCTTCACACCGGATGGAGTTTTGATTGTCTTAACTAGTCCTGCTGGTCAGAGTTTTACTGTTGTTCCAATCTGTGGTGCGTCTAGCGTTTTTTCTTTCCACTTTACAGTCCGGGTGTTTAAAAAATGGTGAACAGGGTTAGAGGAGCGAGTATCATGATGACGATGAAGTTAAAAATCATGCATTGGGATCATGCCAGCCATGTCGCCTGCCAACATATTCTCGTCCAACCCAAGACTCCCCCAGTAGTTATTGCTACATAATTACATGAGACCACACCCATCTTTTTACACACTTCTTGCAGCGGCTGTGATGCTATCGCTGCGACAAAAAATCCGTCCGTCCGACTAAACAAGTAGCTGCTGAAAACCGCTTCTGTTGGAGTTCCAGCTACACGAGGCGTTTCCAGGAACACATTTGGCCGTGACGTCGAGCAGCGACTCGGCCAAAGCAGTTGCGGTTGGTAAAAAACATTAGGGCTGCGTGATGTTGATAAAAACCAATTGAGATATTTTGGTTTTCTATGGTGTATATATATTTCGATATGAGAAAATATGCAGGGATTCTAACCATAAAACCTGAATAGCGCTATGTGACCGGGCTGATTTTTGTACGGGGAGTGCATTTTATCAATTGACGAACTGATCAAGAGTGGTTGGGATTGGTGTTTCGCTGTGTATGCAGAGCCTGCATGTCAGCAGATTTCCAAAATTTTTGTATCAAACAGCAAATAAGCCGTAGCAGGACGTGTTTGAGTTAATTGGCCATATTTGACGTTGCACGTGAGGTTGATGCTGAGAAGATATGCTGTGCAGCCCAGAGGAAAATGACGGCCTTCAGTACCCTACTTGGAAGATAATACTGTGGCGCATAAAGACTGGCTTGTATATTATTCTCTGTGTTCACCCAGTGAAGCAAGCGGTGCTATAATTAGTGTTATCGTGACATATGCACAGAATTTTTTTTTCCATTGCAAGTACGAATTGCATTCTCTTTGCACCCTGACTGCCTCGCGGTCGAACAGGAACTGATCTCTGACCACATTCAGGTGCACAGTTTTTATATTTTACTGTCCTCGCCTCAAACTCGGGATCAGATCAGAAATATGTGAGCGTGAATGCAGTGAGTTTCAGAAGGCTATTTTTAGGTGTTGACCTTACTTTTTTATGCGAACTGAACCTTGGGTGACACATAAGCTCACTCAGCCTACACTCACTGAAAATCACCATACTCCCCAGCTGGAAGAGCAGATAGTAGAGATCAGCTGCGCCATCAGCTCTTTCCTCTGCCTTTCTGAAACGAACAAATCCAGACACATCTTTGTTTTGCAGAGTAGAAAAACGAGGAATCAGCGCGTATGACTCTTACTCTGCCCCCGCCCGCCGTCACTGGGACAGTTCAGGCCCGCTGCGCACCCATTTTGGTTTAGTAGTGGATTAGAAGTGACACTTACTGCAGGCTGGCTGAGTCTAAGCCTTGTTTACTCTGGCTGGGTCTTAGCCCGGGACTCAAACCATCATTAGGCAGCGAAATGACTCAACAGTGGGACGGTGCTCTAGACAGGAGGGAGCGAGGGAGACGCGAGAGATGGAAAAAAAGAGTGGGAGGAACAATTGAGAAGAGAGTGAAAGCCATAAAAATAGAGGTTAGTCCCAAATTGGCCTGGAGATAAAGAGAACCGGATGACTGCAGCAGGGGGGTAGTTAGAACCTGGAGGCCAGGGCGTGCTGTGGTCAAACCCTTTTCTAAATAAACAGACAGATCGGTCTAAAATAAACATGAATCGCTCATGTCAGTGTGGAGCAGATGGACGCATAACCCCACCCAGAAGCGGGACAGGACAGCAGGCCCTAAACACAGGCTGCTGCTGCTGCTGCTGCTGCTGCTGCTGTTGTGCAGAGATTGAGATTGTTGGCCAGATTTTTTTTGCTGCACAGAGGTTGAGGCCTTTTGTAAAGCCATGTACGCGAGAAAAACGGCAGAAAACAACCGATACAGACATTTATCCAATTCCAAATTGCCTTACAGTGAAGGGATCAGTGTGGTGTTGGGAGCCCGACGGGAGGCTCTGGATCTCTTTCCTTTTTTAAAGCTGTAAAATGCGGTCGCTTCGCTGCCATCCCAGACCTGCACGCTGTTCTCCTGATGTAACGGGGAAGCAATAGGCTCATGGTGGGCAGGTGGAATGAAAGCTCTCCGTTTTTTGTGTGTTTTTTTGAGAAGAAAGCATCTCAGGGAATGAAAGGAACAGTCGCACACACTTACGGAGATGACTAGCAAATGGAGGCTACAGCCGACAGAAGAATAATCAGACTTATTTTTTTTTGGACATGGCAGGATATGAATCTTTACTGCACAGTGCCTGTTGGTGAGAAGGGCTGAGTTATGTTCCCTCGGAGTTAGGCTAATGGACTGTAAGACAGGAATACAGATGACTGAGTCGAGATGAGAAGACTTAAGCTACTTACACACAGGGAACCTGCATCAGTTCTGCTTAAGTTATCAGGGGAAAAGTAGGAGTTCAATATCGTTCAGTAGTTCACACATAGATCTTCTGCTGCATATGGAAAAAGACTTTGACCACATAATGCTTCTGTGTTAAAAGGATTATGCAGGAGGTGGCATGCGGCCCGTGAGACAAGATAATATAAGATATTAAAGGTACCCTGCGGGGTTGTGACCTCTGCTAGCTCTAGGAAGCATAACTCATATTCCTGCCGCTGGTTTCGTGCTGTTACAGTGATCGAAGACGTGCAGAAGTGTGCCTGCAAAGGAAATGAAGGAGGAAACTACATGAATGTAAACAATGCATGATATGAGAATGTTTTATGTGGAAGGAAATGTGTTTTGAGGTGTAATAATAACCAGAGTTTTTAAATTCTCTGGTTCCAGCTTCTAAAATGTCAATATTTTAGTCTCCTATGACAGAAAACCGAATGTCGTTCTCGGTTTTGGACTGTCGGTTAGACAAAAGAAGACATTTGATAATGTCACCTGGGGTTATGAGAAGTTGTGGATATTTTTCACCATTTCCTGGACCAACCGAATCCTCAAGAAAATACTCGATAGCTAATTGGGGCTGCAGCTAACGATTATTTTCATTATTGATAGAACTGCTGATTATTATTATAATTTTTTTTACCATTAATCAATAATTTAGATAAACATTAAACCTGTAAACGGATATGACGTCTTCAAAGTGACTCTTACAGTCCAAAACACAAAAAATCCTCACATTTAAGAAGCCTGAACCAGCAAATGTTTGATATTTTTGTAGGGGCCTAAAGTTTTTATTCAAATACAGTTTTGGGGGCTTATTACGCCTTTATTATTCGACAGGACATCTTGAGATAATGACAGGGCTGGTGGAGAGAGAGAGAGAGGCGACGACATGCAGCAAAAGGGACACAGGTTGGAATTGAATCCGTGCCGCCGCTAAGGACTCAGCCTTTTGTACACGGGGCACACGCTTTAGCAAGTGAGATAAACACTGAATAACGTACGGAAGCCTCTGCTTGTTTACAAGAAAACTCATCAGGATACCTTTTTAATCTCCTTTCATTCACTCGCCTGCTCTGCATCAAACCATTACGCAAGGAAAGTAACTTTTTGCCTGACAATGTCGCTGCTTTACCATCACCAGAGCTGTGCGAGGTGACTGCCAGCAGTCCCATTAGGTCTTCAGCTTTGAAACTGTTATAGAGTCTTGTATTAAAAAAAGAATGCAGCTCCTGTTTCCACATGAATCAAACATGAAATTAAAGGGGCGCAAATGGAAAACTGACAATCACCAACACGTCACAACCCCTGACAGGATTGTCTCTCGAAATGGTAACGGGGATGCTGATTATCTGTTTGGTCATCTTCGGTTTGCCAAAGTACATCTTAATCACTCTTGGTTTTCCTCTTTGTAATAAGATTGGATCCACTGAGTTCACTGAACTGATCCTGACCTCACGTCCTGATTGGAGCATATCTCCTTGTCGGTACGTGTCGCGATTAAAATACAGGCACTGTTGAATATACAATTTGAATTTACATTAAAGGCCTCTGCAGCAGATCAGGCTTTCCCTACGAGAAACCTTTGTCTGCCCAAGCAAAGATAAACAAAAGGCTTAAGAGGTGTACAGTAAGAGTGCTCTAAATCCTTCAGTTTACACACTGTCTGCTGGGTAATCTGAGGCGACAGCCAAGCTCTGACCTGCTGCTGACTGTGGTCAGGGATCAAAAAAATCTTTCTGTTCATGTGTTTCAGTTGACACAGTTTTGTGTCTCTGCAAAAACAAATGTCATGTAATACTGTGGGGAAAAAGATTATTCGGATTTCCACCGAACAAGAAAAGCATTCAAATCCAAAATCATCTTTTTTTTTTTTTTTTATTCTTGGCCGTCATTTTAAGAGACAGACGCTTGAATATACAAATGAAATGAAGAGAAAACGTTACATTAAGGTGCTTGTAATAAGTGTTAGCTAATAGGTAATACAGCCTCTATACATCCTTGTTAGATGCATATAAGCATTGTTATGTGTTTATAAGCATGTAAGAGCATCATGAACATGTATATTTGTAGATTACAAGGCCTTTATCAGCACTTGACACAAGAAACCTGCTAACAGTTTATAGACGCTTAAGAATAATAATTAATTAAAGCCTTATGAGCTTCTTATCATCACTTATTTACAGTTAGCTATGCACTTTTTAATGATCCCTATACTTTTTGCAGCTACCAGATCTAAACTAATGCCTTATTTAGGTTAATAAATCCTTTTTTATGCACTTATTGGAATTAATTTTTGCCTGTTAAATTTCCTTATAAATGTTTTATAATCTAAAGATGAATGTATTTATGGTGCTATTATAAAAACGTATACGATTCCTATGAACATTATACAATGTAAGGGCTTATAAGGGGTTTATTACCTATTAACACTGACAACAAGGACTTGTTGGACTTCTGCTGCTTTTTGCTTATTGGTTGTGTGGCATTTGGACGCTTGTTTCCAGTTTACCTGCCATTTATTTTGTATCTGTCCTTCCTCACATCATTTCCATCCCGGGGCAGATGGGCCATTGTGAGACAAAAATGAATTCTTTTGATCTAAAAAAATTGGGTAAAAATAACATCATCTGGATCCACTGTGAATGAGAGTACCCACTGAGCATATAAAGTGTTTTTGTTGTTGTTTTCCTCCTCGATATTGCACAGCTTCATTCTCATTCACACCACGCCAAGGACATGGCAGATAGATGTGGCAGATAGATGGCCCTTCTCAGCACGTCTGATATTTCACACACAGCAGGTTGCCTTTTAGTACGAGTTGCCCTTCCATGTAAATTTTAGATATGTGTTTTTGTTGGATTCAAACTCACTGCTTTAACTCGTATTTTGCTTTTATCCCACTAAAACGCTGTTTTGTTGCCTCACGATTGAGCTGACACGCGACCGCGAGGTCCCTTAAGTGACGGTGTCAGATCATTTCCGCCGGTGTATTTGTGCGAGTGCAGGTGCAGTGTCGGATGTGTGCCTAAGTAATGACTCGTGACACCTGCGTGTGTCCTTGAGCACGGCTGTCAAGCATTTAGAGCCGTGGTTGGACTTGAGTTCCAGGCTTTCTCAGTTGTTGGGTATAAAGTATATTTAGATTTATTTTTCTGTGGCGCCTCCTACGCTCGCTCAGATCATCAAGATGGAGAAACGGGAGATGAATAGAAACTTCATGTAGACTTTTTTTTTTTTATAGAAACGGGCTGCAACAAACAAAGAAGCAAACAACAAAGCAGATTCTCTAAATATTAAATCCCAAATACGGAGAATGTAAAAACTACAGTAACACAAAACAAATGACACAATATTTAAATTTAAAAAAAACAGCTGGCGATCAACACTTTATCAACAGTATGACTGTGTTCTTCTTTTTAAAGTCGACACATGTAGGGGTGGGGGAAATTGTCCCTTCTTAGGTTCATCGCAAGTCTCTTTTGTAAGATTCTGTCAGAAATGTAAAACCCAGTTCTCAACAGAAGACGGTCCTTGCATCATGCTTACGTTTTGAGGCGAGCTACAGCGCGAGATTTGCTGAGGACGGCTGTACGTGATGAGAGATGATAAACAGTTGATTCGTGGGTTTATTTTGCTTATAGGTCGTCATAGAGATGCTGTGTGGAGGGAGAAAAAATAAATCGTGTATAGAAATCAAAAATTTCGCTGCATCAAAAATCGCATCGCTGCCCTCAATTAAATTAACCAAAAACTATGACAAATGATGACTACGATGAGACGATTAAGAGCTAAAACAAATCTTTGATAATGAAAACTACGATGATATGTTTTGTTTTCGTTGACGAGATGAGATGGGACTTAAGGTAGCGAGCATCCCTTTGGCTTTTCATTTTTCTCCCACATTAAACCCGAAATATTGCCAAATTGATGAGCTGGCGTTCTTCTTAGAAACCGAGTCCTGTATATTTTAGCGCTGCGTGCATGCCGCTACATCAGGCCAATTAACCTCTGGTAACCTCCGCCCGTTCAGTCTCATTCCCACCTTATCAAATATCAGTGCAAGTCGCCTCGGCTGCCGTGACATCTGTCCTTCCCTCGTGTCCTACAGCCTTCCTTTCGGATGATTCGAGGCGAGTTCTGGTTTTGTCCAGCTTTGCGAAAACACTAGATTGATGACAGCACAGTGGTCGGGCTGCTGCCGGCCCTCGGTGCAGTGCTGACCTGGCTGTGTCAGGCAGGACGAAGCACACCCAATGAATTAGGTTCACAGGAATAATAATGTGGACTTTACGTGGCTGCAGGGCCAACAGGGTTGTGTAACGCTGATTAATATGTTGGTCACTTCCATGTTGGTCAGTAGGCCCCGCGGGATCAGTCTGGCAGAGAAATATACTTACTGCAAGATTTTGCTGGCTTAGTATTTACACGCATCGAGTATAAACAGCTTATGCGGATGCAAGCTAAGGAACTTGGGCGCTTCATGAGTTGAGTTTAGGCGTATTGCTTCGTGTTTATCACTGTGGAGTATTGAGTTAGCTGAGTCTGAATGCAGCCGGCCAGTCGTGGCATCCTGCAGCACACCCACACCTCGCCTTTGTCGATATGCAGCGTGCTGTCTACCACTGCCCTGGTTCATTACGACAGGGGAGACAATGACCCAGAATCAGGTTGACCTGAGTGCTTTAAATCAAGGCTCCACCGGAGGAAATAAATTCGCTCCCCACCAGCACGCCCAGCGCCAACTAGGACAAGTAATCCAGACAGAATAAAAACGTCCTCTTAGAGGACGCCGAGGGAGAGAGGGATAGAGGAGTGAAGGCGCGATAGGCTGACAGAGAAAGACAGAGAAAGAGAGAGAGGAGCTGGATTATTGACTGGGTAGATGGAGATAGAGATGTGGCGCACGGCTGCAGCATCAACATGCTTTGCAAACGCGAGACGCGTTATCTCACGGGACGCGGATCTGAGCGGTCCCGCAGAAAGTAAATACAGAAATTGTTAGCAGAAGATGCAACAAGTTCATCCACGTTATATTTTCTTCTCCAGCATCGTCTTTATAAATAGAGACCATAGCACCATCCACTTATTTGGAGTTCCGACCAGCTTCTTATACCTGAATTTGGATAGCTGCTGATAAAGATTTAACTTCCAGCCCACGGCAGCGTTAGGCTTTACATACATTACAAGAAGCTTTTCTTGCTTTTATGTGTTTGAGACTAAAATATCTCTAACCCGAGGACATGTTGAGTTATCCAACTGTCACGTAGCTGCAGACTCATCTCATGTGACGTTGTGGCTCCCACGTATGTCTAATTCTGGAGGAATAAAAAAACAAAAGCACTGGATGGCTTTTTTTAAACTGTTTAGTTAATGAATCATTAATTAATTTGCGGTGCAACATTTTGGTTATTGGCTTATCAAGATTGCATAATTACATATTTGTGATTTGATCTGGATCAGTACATGGATTGGTGATGGCAGGCCAATATCTTTGCTTACTTCTGCTACCAGTTAGTCCTAGTTAGTCTACCAGCTGGGTATCAAACTTTAAGGCAACGGAGTATAGAAAATTGGAGAAAAGGTACCACAGGTGGCTTTAGATTTCACACCCGTAGTCTTCTTCACTTGTTCCTTGAGCCAAAGGTTCTTAATTTTAACCATCATTAGCCAGTTTTAGACTCTACAGACTTAATTTTATTAGGATCTGTGCCAGGTCTCGAAGACAATGTGATGCAGTCAGAAGCTTCAAAACAAACGAGTAATTAGACCTTGAGCTGCTTGAGCTAAGATTGTTTAGTCAGCTGCTGCTTTCCAGGGTCAAGAATGAACCAGCAAGCTCAAAATGTCCCCAGTGAAAGACATAAAGACTTAAAAATAAGTTATACAAGGTTAATTAGTGAGCTTTAGAGATGCTGGAGGTGTATTTTTTTGTTGTTTGTTGCTGTTTCCCCTAGCTTCCAGTCATTTAAGTTAAAACTTTAACTTTTCATACAGCAAAGTTGACACAATGAAAACACAGTGAGCACAAAACACAGGACCTGAGGAAGCCCTATCATAGGTAAAATACATAAACAAAACAATGTAATTAATAAAATACATTATCGTAAAAAGTCCAGCTTCCTGCAAAGCTCCCTAGAAGCCCTGATTGGATCTGACTTTACGCTACAGTCTTTGTGCTACGCTAAGATAACCAGCTGCTGACTGGAGCTTCATATTTATCATGGTGAGACAAAGCCGTATCGGTATTGCATCACTACTCATAAAGAAAAATGTCAGATGATGCACAGGTGTGTCGATAATGTAAAATGTGTGAATAAATGTTTGGTGCTGCAGATATTCAGAAAAAACAGGCGCCAAAGAAAAATATGAACCATTTGTGGTTTTCCAGCTTTTGGCTCAGTGAAGTTGAGGATCCCCAACCTGTCGCCTCATTTGACTCAAAACATGCATCTTCTTTAAAGATTTGAGTCTTTGACCGTGTGTATGTGTGTGTGTGTGTGTGTGTGTGTGTGTGTCTCTGTGCGTGTGCACGCTTGTGGAGGAGCTCTCCGGCTCACTGAAGCCTGTTCCGTTTTCTGTTTATCTGTTTACAGACAGGAGCAGCTGCTACTCTGCTTTTTCCTTTCCACTCCTCTGCTCTCCTCCGCCGCAGAACGAGAAGCTTTTCTTCTTACTCTTCTTTTTATTGAAAAAAAAAGGAAAAACTGCTGCTGAGGGAGCCGTGACAGACGTCCTTAGCATAAAGCGACATAAAACACGAACAAATTGGTTCGCACCGTCAGAGACGAACTGAACGGAGGTGCATCAAATAGAAAAATATACCTAAAAAAAAAACCCCCAACAAAGAGTCATCTTGTCCCAACTGAATGTGTACAGAAAAATGTGGTTTAAATCATGAAAACATTTGGAAGAAATGAATGAAACCCATCTAGATGATTGAATACAACAAATCAACATAGTGCCTGATCAACAGATAAACGTATAGCGTAGAAAGGTACATATATATCACCTCAAAACATTATGTAACAGACATTAGAGAACACTCAACTGTATAATACTGGAATCTGATTACATAATTTAAAAGACATTACGTGAGATGAGAATTAAAAATAAGAGTCTAATTGACTTTAGGGGACTGCGGCCGTACTTCTACTCTACGCATGGTGGGCGTCAATGACTACCGCTACTTAATAAGGTGTAATGTGTCTCCAAACCCAGACCTGCGTCCTGTCAGGTTGACTTCAGCGGCTTTAGTCTGACGCGGCCAGGGGGTCGTGTTTCGGCTAATGGCGGCGGTTGTCAGAAAGGTCAGATGTCAGATCTCAGTGCAGCAGTCAAAACCGACTGCTTCCTGTTTTAATGGCCATGTGCCGTGTCATTAGCCTTTTGTGCAGTGTTTCTTCAACGCTGGCTCAGGGCCCAAAATAATTGTGTGAGTATGATAATGAGGTCTTTTGGGTAACGCCGAAGTTCAGTAATTTGGACTCCGCAGCGAGAAGTTAAATAGTTGCTGCTATTGTCTGATCATTAACAGATAATTCAGGGCTATCACGTCTGACATTCCTATCTGTGATGATAACATTTTAACTCCCTGTCTGCGGGTCTGTGAGATGAGCGTTCAAGTTTTAAACAAACCCTCGGCTGACTTACTCTGCAAAGAAAACCAAGAGCACAACAACAACAACAACAACAGCTGAGCAGTTTTCCTGCACAGTAAGCGACAATGAGTGTTTATAGCTGTTCCGGCCGCAGCTGAAGGCGAGAAGCGGTAATCTTTTAGAAATTGGGCTAGCAGTGTACAATCTTTCTCGGGAGGCATTGATATGATACTGCACTCGGTCGTACACTTGAAAAGGTGCCAGAAATACCTGTCAGAAGAATGAAAAGGGGGAGGCCTAGTTTCATACCTCCACGCAACGTGCTGCATGAAATGGATGTGGGATCTTCATTTTTAGAAAAGTTACGGAAAATTGTAAGCCTTCGCCTCCCCCAAATTATGATAATGGAAGTGTGATGGGTGAGGAGGTTGTCAGGCGTCTTAGGCAGGTGTGCTCGCTTTCAGTTTTACCTGCAAATAAAGTAGTTTAGATCGGCAGTTCCCGACCTTTGCTCGTCTGCGCCTTTATCAACACACCCGTCATGTTCCATATATATATTTAACGAGGTAATATATAAAACAAACTAAATGATTTATACACTTTTAAATGCATGAAGGTGGACAGTGTTATAGTTTTTTTTTCAGCGGTTCAACTGGTTCCTTAATTGTCTAGCTTTGGTTTCTCTTTGGTAGGTTTGGTCAAGTTTGCAAACGTAGAATAGATCTAGGGAAGTGACTGCTAGTTCTGAGCTGGTGCTGGTTCAAGTTTGCTTTTCCACAGGCATGAGAGCCACCGTAGAGCCACATCATTCAGTCTCTGTATACGCCTCCAATCTCCCAGCATTGCTAGGAACAACTGTGGTGGACTAAATCAACACTCTGCAAGTGTTGCTCCTGGCTTTGCATGCCTACATTGGGATCCAAACATGACTGGTTCTCGGACCACTGTTGCTTCGATTAGTGAACCGATTAAAATCTTTAGTTTATTCCCCTGTGGATGAGTCTGGTTTTTAAAAATGGTGGTTATAAGCGGTTTCCGTTGGTCCTTGGTCACGATAACCCTGCTCCCATCCCCTGACGTAAGCAGCTATTTGTTTTAGACCAGCAAAATGTTGGCGCTTCCCTGGAACAACTTACCATGACCTAGATCCAGTTCTTTGGCCGTCGTAACACAAAGAACTGGTTCCAGAGTAGGCACTGGCTCCGAACCAACTCCTGGACCGCCTTGGTTGAGAGGGGATAACACAGAAATCCACAGTCCAGCAGCATTAAACATCCTTAAACAAATCATTCACAGACCTGCATAGGCAACCAAGGTCGACGGGGGAAGGTCTAATTTTTCACGACACGTCACAATCCGCTCATATATGGCCAATAAAAAAGTGATTAATACATGCACATTGTTACACAGAGCACCTTTAACGATTGATCATGACCGTGAGGTACTGAAGGAGCCTCTTCAGGAGCACAGTCATCGCTCAGACTACAGCTTCAGTTTCCCAGACTGCTCAGGTTTAAAGGTCCTTCATTTAACCTTTTTCTGCATTCATTGTACATATCCTGTTCGTTACCCTCACTTGTCCTTTGGGATCAATCTTTGAGGATGTTGAAGGATAGTTTACTACTTAACTTATGTTGCTTTATCCCGGTTATGGTAACAAGACTGTACAACAACCAACTTTGCAGTTTTCCTCCGCACTGTATCGTATCACAAACTTAAGAATTCTCAGCAGCAGCGTGTCGTGTTTGTCTTTGTCCTGGTTGCGAATCACTGGCTTTAGACAATCTGTCTCCGCTTGTTTACAACCTGTCTGATCATTAACAGTCCCGTTTCCAGCATCGTTGGAATCTAAACAATGATGCCGTGTTTAGATAAGACCCGAGTTGTAATGAATCAGAATTGTCTTTTAAACAAAAAGCGGCCTTTGTCATTTGAGATCCGAAGCTTGAATGACGATAATAATGTCGGTCTGGTTAACGCTACGAGTCACTGGCTTGGAAAATGATTAGCATTAAGCACCTATTAGCATGTGATAAATGCCACACATTGTGGAGTCTTTTCTGGTATGCAAAGAGTGGGCTCTGCATTGATTTGTCCTCCAGTGTAATGTGTCTGTTGAAGCAGTCTTCTTCACTGGCACCAGCGACAGGCGCTGTGTGCTGACACTCGCTGCTGAAGCTGATGTTACAGGTTTGGGGTTTTTTTTGTCCCCGAGCACTTGATCACTTTGGTACGACTCAAATGAAACAAGCAAAGACCTTGGCTGTGCAAAAAGCCTTCATGGTTCAGTTAAATCCTGAAATGAGAAGAAGTCATTTCATTTCAATCCGAGAGGCTATATTGCTCATTTTAAATATGAAATTGGATCGAGCTCTTTTCATTGCGAATGTCTTACAAAATAATCCTGTTACACTCTCCAGAAGTGGTATGAAAAGTTGACAGAGATTGAAAAAGAAGTCGTGGGACACTCAATCTTTCGTTCCACATCGGGGCCTTGGGAAAAAAAAAAAATCCTCTAATAGATTTCCCATTTTTATTGTAATTAACAGTGTAATGGTCTTCTGTGCGTCACGACCCTGAAACCAAGTCAGTCCAATAATTAAGGACCTTGGAGTGAAACAAGATTTCCGCAGGATGTGAAGTCGTGCTTGTGTCTGCACAGTGAACGACAGTGTGTGTCCCTTGTACGACAGGCTGTACCGCCTAAACTCTCTGGCCCAAAGGTTTCGGTGGGCTTTTTAATCAGCTTGGCCCGCCTTTGGTATTAGTAGGTGATTAAATGAATTAGCGGGACCTGGAGACATTAAGCGCTGGCCTGGAACACGGGGTCTCGGGGTCCGAGGGGGCCATGACGGGTCCGAATTGGAGCGAGGGGGCTGAGGAGGATGATGATGGGGGGAGGCAGAGTGGAGGGACACGGTTTCTGTCCCTCGTCTGCTCTGAGGCCACAGTTTGACAAGCAGGCATGAGTACACAGTGTACACACACACTTTCTCATGACATAGAGGGGTTTGTACAACTCGCATGACTACACACACATGTAGATAAAATACACACACACTCACACACTCTGTCTCAGACACTGGGCTATTGTGTGTGACAGTGTCGCCACTGTGTCTCCATGCGGAGCGTCCTGACACAGCACACACCTCCTCACTGCTAAATGTCACTCGCTGTTACTGTTATCACTGGCGATGCAAAGAGCAGAGATTTTTTTCATTTTTTTTCTTTGTGGTTTATCACATTTGCATATGTTGTCCTGTTGTTTTTTTATATTTTATTGTTTGCTGACAACACAAGGTTTTTAATTGACTGACCAAGAAAATAATTGGAGGACTATTCAAAAATGAAAATAGTTTCATTAATTAGAGCCGTAGAGTGCAGGGACCCATCGAGGATTTCATAACGTCATTTTAATGCTTATTTTATATCTTTGTGCTTGATTAATAACTTCACATGATTATTAAAATTGCACTCACATCAACTCATCCTTCAATCAGCTGGTTTTTTTTTTAGCTCAATGTCTTTTCAAATTGATGAATTGAGATGATTTGTCAGAAACTAGCCCGCAGAGTCCACGGTGAAGCCTTTAAGTTGCCTGTTTTATCCACCAGCGGTCCTGTCGGAGGCATTTTCGCTTTCATAGAATAGAATTATTGTTCAATTTTCTGATGCGTGTAGGATTATATTTCTCCATTTACCTGGGTATAATGAGTTTAGAGCTGAAGTCTCTTTCTGCAGCCCTTTTTAATATGCACCGCTGCCGTGGTAGGGCAGCAATATATAGAGCAGTGCGTGAGGGTCAGGTGGACATGACCAGACCGGGGAGCGGTGTAGTTCCTTTGACCGCAAGCTGTGTTTGTCATTGTTTTTCTAGATAAAGTAACGTCGATCGCTGTTGCACGCCTGCATTAAAATAGAATAGAATAAGAATAGAAAAAGGGCCGAAAATAAATATGACCTGATGCAACGCAGCAAGAATATCAGTGATTGTTGGTAAACAAACGGAGGCGAGTCAGAAAACCACAACCCACCTCCGATAACGGACAGTGTTCAAGGGCTGCATTCTTTTGAAGTTGGTGAAGATGTCATGACGAGTCCGAAAATATTTTAAAGTCACCGCAGACTTTTCCGGGCCCGTTTGATTTCTGTAATTCATCTGATGACTTCAACTCTGTGGCCTGGTTGTGTGTGTCTTTATCTTTTTCCTGAGCGCATTCTTGTCTTTGCATCTGCAACGCGCCCGGCAGAGGCTGATAACAGCGTTAGCTCATCTCTTCGTAACGACAGATGATGTGCTGTGAGGGGGAGGCTGTGAAAGTACAGCAGCAGCACAAGAACACGAGCGCATCTCGTCCCTTTTGTGGTCCGGCCCTTTTTCCTGTCGGGGCTGCGTGATAATGTTTTTAGGCTTTATCGCCTTGCGCGTTACATATTTAGTATCTTTTACTTTTTTAGAAAATCTCCTTCAAAACCTTGATAATGATATTGCAACACTATTGTAGGGATGGCTATTGTTACTATCACAAAAAATTAACACTGAGATTTTTGATATATAATCATCAGTATTGTAGATATATGACTTAGTGGGTAAACGCGAGTATTACAGGCTCGCTTTGCTGAACATTAACCGTTTGCAGACTGCTTGCATGGTACCTGCTGCCACACTGTGATCAATGAAACTGGCAAACCCCGGGGCGAGAGCAGGGTTGGCAAAAACGACAGCGCTTACAGCAGCTTCAAATGATGCTTCCGGTATACAGGAAACGACTCTAGCCCGGAGATTGGTTCTGAGAGTTTCTGTTCATGTTTGTTTGTGAGCGAATCAAACAGCAGACTGAATGAGAGGGGAAATATTAGAGTAAGTCAAAAGTCCATTATATTGCTACTGGAAAAAAAAGAAAAGAAAATGAAAGCTCACCACCTTGTTTTGGTCGCAGTGCATGTGCTGGAGGTGAAGCTCGTTAAAGGTACATTCTGCTGCACGTTTGCTCCGTGAGCAGAGCGCATATGTTACATCAATGTGACCAAAACATTAACACAAGTTGAACAGTCTGGTAAGTCCAGAAGATCACGTCAGTTGACTGTAATACAGCCTCAAAACCCAGGAAAAGACAACACATATGATGTAATGATATAACGATATCTAAATCTAAGATGATATATAGTCTAATATTGCAGTAACGATATATTTCTCTAACACCTCTTCTTTTGTATTTGCTGCCGATTCACAGCCTCAGTGGGTTGAATCTTCTCATTTCGGAAACTCCGACCGTCCATCAACGTCGAGAGGGCAGCTGTGAAACTTTGCACCTCTTTGTCTTTCTCCTTGTCGCGGTCGGAAGTTATACAGGTGAAGTGTTCGGCTGTCAAGACGATCTGTCCGGGAAAAATTACAGTTATTGTTCTGAAAATCATATCTGTAATGGGCTACGGGGACATTTACAAAGACATTAGACCTCTTTAATGCGATTAAAGTGAGTGAATGGGAGGTCTTTAAAAAAGATTTGTTCATTTGAGGTAATCTTTTGTCGGCTGCTGAAAGGAAAGGCTCTCGTATTTAGCAGAACAGAATGTAAAACCTTACTGGAAGTCTTTTGTCAGCCTTGGATTGTGCTCCAACGTTGACACAGTTTTTCTGTAGTCAGACGGGATCCATTCAAGCTGAATTGAAAAATTGTATTCATCCTTAAAATAAATGAGGGAAAGGAGGAGATGAGTAATATTTAGCGTCCTCCTTCATATTGTTTTGATGAGGTGATGAGAGGAGGAAGAGGTGATAAAAGGGAGCGTTTGAAAGCCTGGCGGTGCTCGACCACCGGGCCTCACTCTGAGCTTGAAGTCCATTAGTTTTAATGTATTCTCCCTCTAGAAGAGGCGGCGTTGGGACACCGATTCTGTTGGCACGCGGACAAAAGCATTAAACACGATTGACTGACCTTCTGCTTGAAAATTCAAATAGATTCAAATGCAGTTTTAACTTTCAAGAACAGAGCAGTTAAGACTGCTTAGCTTGCATCGGGAATTAACTTTCTGTTGACTTGTTCAACTTCTAATGAACCCACGACGACTGCACCGGGTGTATTTGCATAGTGAAGAGGTTTTCTTCCAAATGAGACAAAGTGCAGCCTTTTAATTACAGATAAAAACCAGCAGGGCTGTAGTGAAAATTTCTTATATCAGTGCCACTGATTTCTTACTCCTGATCCTTTTTCTTTTACGTTTCTATGCGCCGAATGTCCGAGCAGCTCAGACATTAGGCCCAAAGACACTTGTGGTTCCACGGCGGAAACGGCGAGTGCGGTTTGATACCACGACAACCATGTACACTTTGGTCAGAAATCAATAGAGCTGCGATCTGATTTCATGCTTCGCTCTGTGTGAGTAGTTTTCCACACAGCAGCGGGGCGCAGTGAAAGGAGTCGGTTGCGCCGACGAGGAGGTGGAGGCGTGCAGCCCCTCACCTGCAGCTCTTCATCTAACAGCTCGCCGCGGCTATGCTCCGTCTTTTTCCCACACTCCGTGCAGGAATTACAAATGACCTGTGGACCAAAAACGCACATTATGAACAGTTTCTTGTGTTCTTACAAGGGCTGCACGACTGAATAAATCATGTTGTGATACCTTTGACAGGCTGAAAAAAAAAAATCTATGAGAATCATTAAGGTGTGACGTGTTGTTGGGGTCTGAAGCAACAAACATGTTTTTTTGTTACGCCTGGAGAAACAGGTTTGCAGGCCACGACATCTCATTATAACATTATAATGCTGTTTTGTCACACATTTTCCCTTTTATCAAAAAAATGCAGCTGTGATTCGGATATTGTACTTGGCCATGTTGTGATTTCCGTAATAGTTTGATTACTAGTGCAGCTCTAATTCTTACGAGGCCAGATTAAGGTAAAGGCTGCAGAAAGAGAGGGAGAGTTACACTCCTTTCGCACTGGACAATAAAAACCACTAACATCTGTCTTTTTGTCTTTAATGAGAACGAGCAGGCTACAGTCGTGCCACTTCACATGTCTCTGCAGTCGTCGCCAGTGTTTGTCTTCTCCCGCTCCGATTAGCTGTGATCGAAACACAACACCCGGGTGAACACACTCATTTTTGCCCCTTGTCGGGCGAAAATGCTCCGTGTTGAAGTTGAGGCTGCTGGCTTGTTAATACTTCTCCATCTGTCTCTGTTCAAGCAGCACTCGAACATCGTTCAGTCTGAGTTTGAAAGAGAGAGTAGAAGACATTAAAGAGATGGGAAAGAAGTGAGAATGTGTCACTCCTCAGCTGCTGCCACCGTCAGTCCCGGAAAAAAAAACAACATTTCTAATTCAGAATGTTATTGAGCCTACATTTACTTGTTTATTTTGGTGTGAAAATGACAGCTGAGGGTAAATGCATGTCTTGAAAATTGCTGTTTATCTCAGGCATAATCTCTCTCTGATCATCAGTTCAATAAACCAGGAAACACATAAAAGCCAGTTTAAAGTACGTCCATAAAATCTGTTTCCCTCTACAGAGCAAAAGAGGTTAAAAATACTTCCTAAAATCATAATCTGACCAACAGTCTTCCCTTGTATTTCTACTGCTCTTTGTTTCAGTCATCAGATATTGTAAAACAGACAGCAAGTGGCAAAAGAAGTTCTACAAATCCATCGGTGATGCGGCCTGTGACACTAGTCGTCAAATGTCCCAGCGGCACACAGCTCTATCAGCAGCTGTGAACATGTAATCAAACTCATCTGCATGACATCTGCACGAACCTTAGTTGCTGATAAAGATCGTGGGATGTGGGTGAAAGCTTCTGTTAAAGTGAGATGAGTTGGTTGATTGGCGGGAAATACACAACAGTAACGCAGGAAAAGGTACAAGAGGGAAAAGGGACCATATTCTCGCAGTGACTGTTTATAATGATGATGAGAGGTTCAGATGAAATCCTGCCGGTGGTGAAGTACAGCATGTTCTGTACTGTGCTGCCATTATCTGTAATGTACATCTATAGTATGATGACCTCTGTGTCAAATCACCTTCATAATAATGATGAAAGGTCCGGAATGACCTCAATCCAGCTGGTTTGTGGCGATATTAGTGAATTAAAGCTGATGACAGCACTGCTGGAAACACCACATGCACACTCTTCTGTGATCATGTCAAGTGGAAACTGGTTAAAACATCTGTAGTTGAAGTCGTGGTTTACCTCTCTGTCCTCCAGAGGACATCTGGTTCTCATAATTATGGAAATGTATGAATACCAATGAAGAGAAATTGAAGAGAAGAAAATTGACCTGGTAAAATCACATGGTATTCATGAGTGGCCAAAAAAGGATCTCTAAAGTGTTAAATCAGCTGCTGAAGTTGCTTGTGAAGTTCCAGTCAAACACCTGTTTACAGCGAGTGTTCCTCGTTTTCTGAGCAGATGCACTGGAACGCTTTTTAGATTGGAAGTTGTCAATACCGGCTCGGAAATTCCAACGTTGCAATGGAACGCACCATAACTATGGTCATGCCACCCTGGGATTCATTGTCCAATAGATTTGAAACCTTCTCCAACCAATTATCTAATGACAGCTGCACACCTGATCTCGGTCGACTGCTGTTTGCCTCATGTCTTTGTCCTCTCTGACTCTAATGACGACTCAGCAGTGTTGAAACATGTTTGCACGATTAAGTCCTGTTTTTTCCGAACCGAGTAGTATTGGTGCCTAATCCTAACCGAACTTTGACTTTTTCATCACTCAAAGTACATCACCTCATGTATGTAAGCTCCGCTCTTACCGTGTTGCCTTTGTACTGAACTGTCAGACGGCCATGACAGGCAAAATGTCCAAGTGACTCTGTTTTCTGCAGCTTCTCCACACAGTGAGTCGCCGTAAGCGGCTCAAATGTAGTCACAATTCGGTAGTAAGATATCAGCCTCAGGCGGTTGGGGCTGTTTTTAAGGCCTACTGTCTCAGTAAAGTTTCTGCCTTTCATAATATACCTTCTATACTGCTGCCGATAAAGTTGTTACAGCAGAGTCGGTTATGGTTTGAGGCTGAGGGCTGAGTGGAAAGTCTGCCTCGGAAAGATGCTGCGTCCGTTGTCTCTGAAAGCAAATGAAGAAAATGAGCATTTCCAGACCACTTAGACTGTATTCAAGACTGTGAGTGGCACTTTAGCAATCTTGTTACCACAACAAACAAAGCAGATGTTCGGCGGTACGTAGGCAGCTGGCAATTTGTGAAAACAGCGACGTGAATGAAAGCCGACAGAGCTGGAGGAAGAATCGTCTATAATTGTAACTCTGCGTCGGTGGTTTACTCTGGGCATTAATATTGTTTAGCGCCCGCAGCAGCTGCTCGGTGTGCGTCGTCTGACCTGCTTTCTCAAATAATCGTTAAAAATTTAGGCTGTGCTTTTTTTCTGTGGAAATGTGAAACAAAGGTTGTGTGCAGTGCAACGTTCACGTATCTGCAGAGCGGGAGCTGATTGAGGTCAATCTGTGATTTGCTGCCTTGGCCCCGGGGACCGGCTGTGATATCACCAGAGGGCTTACAGTTGCCCACAGCTCCTCTCGTTTTTGCATATCTTCTAACAGTTTGCCCTCGCCTCCCACTAGGACATCACATCAAGCACACAGTCGTCGTAGTGAGTGTTTTCATTTGCTGTTTTTAACGCGCCGCCGAAAATACGCGAGACGGTCTCCCCTCGGGGCTGCGAATGATTTATTCTCTTCCATCTTCAGCACCAAAGGCTGTGCTAATGTCGCGTTCGTGTTTCACCTGTTGTCAGAGTTACAGAAACAAGACGGCGCATCAGCATCAAGGCCGCTTTCTCGACTGTCGGGGAGCCTTCAGTCGAGGAGTGAAATGGAAACTTGTTTGTGAATGCGCCACCCATGTCGCTGCCCGCAGAATAAAGCCAGATAAAAGCTTAAGCTGGCAGCGTGTGATGAGCAGCGAAACTGCTGCACGGGTTTCCTATCGAGAGAGCGATGTTGCCCAGCAGCTCTTCGTCCTTTTTTTTCGCTCGTGTGGTTTCGGGTCGTTCCGAAGCTCGTGGGAGGGTAGGAAAATATTTGTCAGTCTAAATATATGTGGTATTCTTGGAAAAATATCATGCAAGTTTGGCAGAATCCCCCCAGCCTCCCCCCCCCCCACCCCGCCCTTCCCCCTCGTGATTTTTGTTTTCCATCAGTGGGCAACAATCAAGTAGTCGATCAGAAAAGCTGGAATGAGAAGGAAGGCAAAGAAAGCTCGGCAGCCAAAAGGGGGCCTGGAGGTACAAGATTATCAGTATGAAATGCTTATCTACGTTATCCACAACCACTATGTAAAGAGCTGTATCAAATCACATCTAGTTTTCATTAATTTGATTGATAACCCACTTTCACACATTGACTGATATCATCTCATTTTTTCTAACATCATCCAGAGAAGCTGTAGGTAAAAGTGTCCTCATCAGCTGGCCCGGACTTCAACTTTGCAGGTTCCTACACAGTCGGTTTGCAGAAAGCGGGACACTGTCGGGGGGGTTCACAGCGAGTGAGCGAGCATGTTGATGGTGCACGGAGAGGAAATGCTTCGTACTCTTCTCTGCTTGCCTGTGTATTGCTTTTTCCGCTCTTTAGTTGATTGTAGGATTGATATCGGCACGAAAAACAGTCATCGCTACAGATGAGTCCTCCTCCTCCTCCTGCTCGCTCTACCCAGGCGCTAAGTTCACACTACAAGATTTTTAGCCCTGCTTTTCCTGTTGATTGCTTTTTTTGGAGATCGCTGGCAAAAAGCCCCGATTCTGAGGCAGTTCATCGCTCGCCGAAGACGCCGATCTGCTGGAAATTTTGCAGGCATAACATCCGGTTCAGTTGCAGATGGAGAGGCCAGGAAAGAGCTACATCCAATCTCTCCTTGTCTCCTCGAGCTACTGCAGCTGACAGCAGGCTTATGCAGGCGTATGCAGTGGGCATAATAATCAAGGGTCGACCGTTTTTTCTTTTCGATACTGACTGTTAGAAATACTGAAAACCATGACAATACTTATTTGCAGTAAAAAGAAACTCTTTTACATTCATTTACACACATATATTGTTGTGGGCGAGGTTACTGTGTGGGAGTCTGCTGCATCAGAGCCAAAGTAGCACCTTTTTAAATTTGTTTATTTTATCGGCGATCCGACAGAAATATCATCAATACCGATAATCGGAAAATGCTGAATGTCTTTCACGATAATCAGCCTGGTCTGATAAGCGGCCTACCCCTAATAGCCTGTGTTTTTTATCAGAACACGTGCACACGAGCTTTTCAGCTTTCGTTAGCGTGTCGTCCTTGCTGAGCCACGATCCTGATCCATTCTCTCAACCCATGTTAGTTTCTTTTTTTTTCTGCAAGTCGGCACACAACCGACCAGTCACTTTCTGTGTCATGTCTTGCGAGTGTGATCTTGGCCTATGTCACTGTCTGGACCTGATTCACATGAGAAACGGCGATGGAAATTTAGATTATGAGGCCAAAAAAGATTTAAGTTCACACATTTGAGACGCTCAAATAATCAAATGTTTGTCATGTTCAATAATAATTCTCAAAACTTTTGATTGGTCTTTTTTTTTTACTGATTCATCGACAGATCTTATTTAATGCTAACGCTAATGCTACTAATGCTACTCAGGGATTCTTCCATAGGGATTACAACAGCTGGACATTCAGAGGACACTGGTAGACAGATTTTAGTCAGTAAAGCAGACTGAGACTGTAGATGGTGGGGGTCCTCATGTCCTCATTATTTCCAGCTCAGAATGTAGCTGGCGAGGAGAGTTGATCTGAATCTCAACTTTCAACAACAAGGCGATTAAAAGCGCTTTTCATTCGACATGAAAAGCATAATAACGTGCTTATCAGGTGCGGATTAATGCAGAAGATATCAGTTTGTGTGCGTCTGTTTTTGTCAGCGGTTTGCTTTTTTTTTTGCCTCTGGCCTTGCTCTCACCTGTCTGTGTGTGTCTGTGTGTGTGTTTGTGTGTATGAGTAACATCATTACCTCTGCTCTGATTCCCCTGATCTGATCAGCAGTAGCTCCTGGGTTTCATATTCCAAGCGCTAATGCCTTTGACCATCAAAGGCAGCTAAAGAAAAACACTGGCCGTTGCTTGTTTGTCACACATCCTGCTTGAAGTTAATTCACTTTGCCCGCCGCTGCACTCGCATCCCGCAGAGAGAGGCGGAGAGGTACGCCGTGCCTGGAATCATTCGAGGTGCATCAGAGGAAACTTTTACCCTGTGTATAGAAAAAAAAAAGTATTTCATGTGAAATGTTTTATAGATGTCAGTGGTTTAGTTTGCTTGTTGGCCTTTTTTCCTTGATCCGCTGTGTGTAGTTGTGGCTCTTCGTGGTTAAAACTTGAATCATCCCAGTGGAAGAGTTTGTTGATATTTGTGAGACGTTGTTGGACTATTACTCTCTGACTTGACTCTTATTTATTTACAGTTGCTCTCTCGCATATTTAGTAGTCGTGCTCGTGCAGCATTCTTAGGTATATCCTTGTAATACACGAATAAAGGACAATGATTAGACATCGTTCACCTTAAAAGTGTATTATTGCACATATACCATGGCCACTTACACAACTTTAGACCGTCGGTTAAGTTGTTGACAAGCTTTTTGTTTAGAAAAATCCTTTTAGACAATTTTAGCTCATCAAACACACATTTTTCCATGACAGTGTTTTTTTATTCTGTAACTCGGCAGCGATCTTTCGGCGGTGTGGTGCCACCACTGTGTGTGTGTCTGAATCTGTGAAGCCTTTCTTATTTCATCAGCTCCCTCACTAAAGTCTCAGCTCCAGTAAACCGGAGGAGACGGGGCCGACTATCTGCCTGCAGTTCAGCTGAGCGAACCTTGAATTTACTTTGCTAAAATAGGGCAGTAAAAACTTTACAGTTTACTCTGAATAATATTTGCTTAGTAGTAGAGTATAATATGAGCAAAACAATTAGGGTTTCCGTTTCTTAAAATGATTTTTTTTAAAAAAAAAGGTAGGACACGTGCACTGGAGCTGTATGTGCCGTCGTTCATAACCTTTGTCTTTGTATTTGTCATCATCCAAGTCGGCTCCTTATTACACAGCATGGTGCGTTTCCTGTTTTAGCTCCGGCGGTGCATGAATATGACCTGAAGGGCCTTTTTCATGTCACTGCTTGAATGGATGTGCCTCTATTAGTAGGAACAGTGTGTCAGGAACAGGTGATACTGACAGAACACACAATATCAGAATATTTATGACCTCGGCTATTAATAAGACTCTATTCTGGGGATAACTAGCAACTAGTGCTTAAGATTTATTGTGATTAAAACCTGTTGGCACGATGGCTATACAGGTCGGTACATTTTGTTTGTTCATAAAGGTGAAGGAGTCACTTTTTTGAAAAACCACACATTGTTTTTGTTGACCCCAAACATCCAGCGATGTTGACAAAATAATAAAAATGCTAAATATTGATATAATGACCCCAATTTGAAGTTAAAAACACAGTCTTTCACTGCACATCACACACTGATATCTACCGTTTCTACCACCAACACTAAACCAACAGCCTGTCAGCTTCCCCGGCCTCACATTTTCTTTTCACGCCAAAACAAATCTTTCATTTTTTTTTTTTTTACAACCTATCATGAATACCGACAATTTGAACCGTGCCTGGAGACCTCTGAGCGCTCGCCTTCTGAAAAGGAGGGAAAAAAATATTGCTGACAGCCTTACTTTGAAATTCCTCCAGAATAATTTGAGACCCCGCTGATAATCCTCTTGTGATTGACCTTTGGATCCTGACCCAGTCTTTACGAATCATTTGCTGTAAACCAATTTGCTGCGTTTAAAGACGTTTCCAGCTCGTGGCGCTTTCACGCGAGCTCTCGCAGTCTTGATCTCGGCTTGTCATTTGGTGAGGAGGTTCTGTTGTTAGGGGAATGCCAAGGACGCAGCGTTTACATCTCTGCGGCGGAAGGTTTTTATACATCTCGAGATGGCAGAGTCGACGTTTAGTTCAATTCAGTCAAAATGTTCATTATACTAGTTATAGTACATAGTGTAACAAAAAGCTTGTACATGGCATAGCCTTCGATATAACAGTGCAGGACAACAGTAAACGATTGTAGGACTGTACAGTATAGTGAGGTCGGATGTGTGAGATGGCTTTAAGTATACAGGATGGGAGACAGTGAGGTGAAGTAGATTGTAGTGCTGTAATAGTACAAGGTGTCAGTGGAGTTGTGACATGCAAATAACAATGATATAATGATGATAAACTTTATTTATATGACGCATTTCTTAAAAGTGCTTAACAAGGAGAAATAAAACCAGATAAGGCAGTTAAATAGCAATTCAATGGAAACTATCAATGAATACAAATGAAGACAATATAAATAAAAACATATATTAAACATTACCAATAGCTTGAACAAAGAGAAAGATTTTAAAAGAGGATACAGACTTAGCTTGCCTGACATTCAGTAGGTAGGGAGCTCCACAGCAGTCTCACTGCAATACTGACAGGTGGAGTTAAAACACAGCCCACCGCCGACTGGTCAGTCGGGACAGTTAGAGTTGACCAACTGTGGCCAGCAGGGCTCCATCTGCAGATCTCAGCGGGCTGGAGGGAACGTATGACTGGAGGGTCAGTAAATCTGAAAAGTATTTCGGGGCGAGGCCATATAAGGCCTTAAAAGTGAGCAATAACATTTAAAGATCAATTTTAAATTTAACAGGGATCAAGTGGAGGAAGGCAGCACAGGGGTGATCAGACCAGTCCTCTTTGTTCAGTAAGAAGTCGGGCTGCAGCATTTTGTAACAAATAAGTAATATAATGTACTGTTAAAAACAAGTATATAACCATGTGATTATATATACTAACATTGATAATAAAGTGAGTCATAAAGTTCTGTTCACTGACACAGAAACACTCTCCCACAGACACAGACTCTCACTGCTACAGGACTGAAAGTGATGCTGTAGGAAGTGATTGTACTGCTTGTTTCCTGTCCATGTTTTTGGCAGTTAGGTAGACGCTGTAAAGCTGCAAAGGAAATGTAGTTTAACGTCTTTAGCGGACCCGATTGCTTTCTGTAGCAGATTGCACCGTGGATCATTTTGTCAGTTGATGCTGCTGGACTGAACTTGCAGGGTTTCATTAGTGCCGGGACGCAAACATGAGGAATTATTCATCAGCGTTTATGAAATAGTAAGTGACAACACGTTTCATACATAAAACATGCCTATTTAGTTTCTCAAGCGATGGTGATCCTACAAAGAGTCATTTGTTTTGTTACGTGTTTGTATGCTACGTGAATGAGAGCGGCTGGAGTTTTATCAGTGGAAGGTTTTTTGTCTGGCTGCGTTAATAAGACCTCCGTACATTGTTGAGAGTGTTGTTCAAAGGAAGTGGTCTGAATCAGCTCAATCAACTGTGTAGATTGTCTACCAACTGCGGACGTAGATTGTTTATCCTGCACTTAACTCTATAAACGTGTATGGCTCCGCATAATGATAGTTTTCAACCTCTAGACGATTATTTGTGGACTTTTCCTTAGAATCACTGAACACTCAGTAAGCTGCTTTTTGGATGTCTTAGAGACGATGAGGCGCCACAGTTGTTGTTTAGTTGATTACCTGACGGTGCAGCTTTCAGTTGTCAAAAGACTTTTGTTCATGTTTACAGCCAGTCGGTTAACATCGAGGTAACGATGACACGAAAAAATCCCTGCTTCAGCTCGCTGCCCCGGTACTTTTTTTTTTCTTCTCTTTTCTCTTTATCAGTTTCTCATCACACCGGCGTCTACTTGTAGCATTCAGGAAGCAGTTAACCTTGATGGAAGACGGTAGCGAGGTCTATAACGGGCCACTCACAACGCAAATGGAAAATTGAGACTGCAGCCCATGCACAGTCACTCGGATACAAATGGAGAAATTAGCCCCCGTTCTCATAAAGGCACACTTGTCCAGTTTCCTGAACCCTTAAAGGCATCGCGTCTTGATGGAGCGAATTACGTCACGCGAACGGAGCGATTGTGAGAATAACAGATTGCTTTTCATTGTTTTGTTTTTTTCACCTTGATGCGAAATATGATTTGATTTACATCTTTTGCTACCAAATAAACGACACAGGCCGAGCGGGGAGAGTGGAAACAACAGATTCAGCGCTTTGTGGCATTGTCGTTTGAACCTCTGTAACTAGGCCACCAATATGCATCTGTGTGCACTTTGTGTGGTGCATCAGACCAATGCGCACTTGTGAATGTCAATGTTGCCCCGGTGCATCCTTCGAAGGATTTACTAGTAGTCATCAAACTGCTCCCACGTTTATTAACTGATGTTTTTATTAAAGTTCCAGCTTGTAAAAGTTTATATTTTTCTCAACAGTTGCTCACCGTCTCTCTCTCTCTCTCTCTCTCTCTGTCTCCTCACTCAGGACGTTTACTGCTGCTAGAAGGATGATGATGACGGTGATGGGCGGAGGCCACGGCCGAAGGTGCAGCCCTCGCTAGAGTCATACTTTCTCCTCCGACTTCACCCCCTCCACCATCATCCATTTCTGCCATCCCCCCCCCCCTCCGGTGCCATGGCTAACCACCTGGAGCTGATCCAGGAGCTGCAGCAGCTGGACAAGGTGCCCAGCCTGGAGAGGCTGCGGGCGGCCCAGAAGCGGCGCACTCAGCAGCTGAAGAGATGGGCCGTGTACGAGAAGGAGATGCAAAACAAGAAGCGAAAGGCTGATAAGAAGGGGCGCAACGCCAACAACCTCCAGCCAGAGTGCAAGAGGCATGTGTCGTTTGCTGCCAGCGTGGCCCTTCTGGAGGCGTCGGCCAGGAATGATCCAGATGAAGGTAGGCGCTGTAAAGGATATTTATGATGTGTGCAAATTAGAACACAGAGGCGAAGATTCATGGGGAGTGGAGATGATGACACCAACTACACAAGTGCTCTTGTGAGCAGTGGACACACAGAGTATATCCAGTGTAGATTTATCCTCCTTGTAACAAGGCAACGCACAAAGAGTATGTGCCGGGGACTCTTTCAGCGGCTCAGAGTCAAACCCAGCACAAAGCTCAGTGACGCCACATTTGAATAATTACTCTAATTCCAGCCTCACCTCGCTACTTCAGCTGGATATCAAAATGCCAAGGTCAGGAGAACCATTAGTCGGGCCTGCCCACTTAAACTGCCAGTGGAACTCACTCCATTCAACTGAATTTGTTCTGCTTAGGAGACTGTTTTATCATTGGGAAATAATGGAGTTGTCACACTGAGATGAAACTCTGCCAGTCTTTTAATTAAAATTTCTACGGCTGGTGCCCCCCTATTTGGAGATAATAATTGTTTTCCACCAGTACAAACAGTCCCACGATGCCGTGGCAATGCTAACAGTGTCAGCGATGCAGGGATGATAGCAGGCTGCTTATCATTTCAGATGACATCTAATTTAACTTCGCTTTGACTTGAAACGAGATTGAGCTCTTTTTATCATAACAAATACGGCCTGTGGCCGTGCTGCTGCTACACTCTCTGCTCGTGCAAGCTGTCTTCACAGATATGGAAACAGCCACGAGGCTGAAGTATTACCACCACAATTCTTACAGAGCAGAAGCAGCTCTGCACTTTGTATACACACATATTGTACACGTGCGCACATATGCACATGCACATGGACTGTGAACTGGCACGTATGAGCTCCAGCTGGACTGAGAGTCATTTGGAGTTTGTGTCGTCCGGATGGGCTGTTGGATTTCACCATCATGTGTAACCTATATAAGGAATTGATAAAATCAGCAGGCGATAAATGGAAATCACCTCACTGGGCGAGGGGGAAAAGCTCTTTCCATATTAAGAAATGACTTTCCTCGGTTTCTGTTTCTGCTGATTCTGCTGGCGCCGCTTCATTACGCACCGATAGAGGTGTTGTTGTGCGAACGATTTTGAAAAATGGTTTGAACAGCATTTTAAGGTTGTGTCGTGCGCCGCTAGTGCGGTGTGAAATTCCAAGAAAATCTGCTGAGCCACTTAGACTTTGAACCAGGACGTTGTGGCTGTTAGTGATTCGTGTAAATTCTTCAGATATGTTTGAGAAAAACCACATGAGGTGGTCTGAAACATGCAGCATCTGCTCAGTTACTGTCACTTCCAGGAAATGCCGTGTGCCGTCATTCAAGGATGGTTCGATTAGAAAAAAAAAGAAACATATTTTGTCAATAGCAGCTTCCAAGAGTCATCAGCAATATATTCTTCGTATTAAGTAAAATCTAATTTAATCTCGTATCAATCATCTCATCTTCTGTGTTTTGTTTATTCAGTTTTGAGAGGATGTTCGAAGCACAGGAAGCAATAGGCTGCAGCTGAAGCCGACCCACAAAGTTTTCATCCGGCGGAACAACAATCCTTTGTGAAGCTTGTTGAAGGCCATCCTGCTGACTTGTAAAATGAAAATATTTTTTTTATGATTCAAGCAGGTACTCTGGTGATTGTTGGGCCTGTAGCCTTGACCAAACAACAGATTACATCTCACTGTGAGGGCAGGATTTTAGGCTACAGTGGGCTGAATAAACGCAGAAATAACACTAAGCTGTTGCTGTGGATGTGCAGTCATTATGTTTTTCAGTAAACGTCCTCTAAAGTTGTAGCTTATGCTCTATTGTTATACAGTTTTCAATCAGTTTTCAATAGAGGACAATCCAATTTATACAGACATTCAAGCTGCCCAGGGGATGAATGCAGATGACTTTGGTGAGCTCCTGTTGTGTCACCATGAGGTTGACATTTTATAGGATTGGCTGAAATATCTCCACAGCTATCTGATTTTTTGTCATGAGAGTTGATACTCTCATTCATCTCCCCTTAAGGATGAAGTGTTGTAATTCTATTGAGTTTCACATCCATCCGTGCGAATTTCACTTTGTGGAGTCCGTTACCCTGCGACCTTGGTATCACAAATAATGGCATTTCCCTTAATCTCAGCTCAGCTGTACTTTGTGTTTAGTACTTATTAGCAGATGTTGGAATGCTAACATGCTAAGATGGTGAACATGTTAAATGTTCGACCAGCTACACATTAGGAATGGGCTGATGAATGATGATATCGGTGGCATTGTAACATTGTGATTTTAAAAGGCCCCCCCACCAGAGAGCAGAGTTGCTGTATGGTAGGAATTGTTGGTGTTTGTGACATGTGGGAGAGAAAATAAAAATAAGTGTGTTGCTGCTCAAAGCACTTGCGTCAGAGCTCCATGCTGTGTTTAGGTTTTTATTAAACATGTCCAGTAAGTTGAACCCACGACGCTTGTGTTTTCCCAGCATACATTCCTCAATATTGCTGGCTGGCTTACTTTGTTTCAAGCTTCAAAGCTTCGTCACAAACAGTGATACAGTAGATATCCCCCAAACCTTGAGATTCCCACAACTAGAAACATGTTTGGCACTTTCACTAAATGAAATTAAAAGGAAACTTCCAGCATGGTTGGATCTTTCCTCCCCCCCTCTTTCCTACACCTTTTCCTTTAAGGTGATTCTAGGCAAATTCTGGTTTTGTCCAGCTTGGCGAAAACACTGAATTTGACAACAGTACAACACAGCTAAGTAACAGAAGTGTGGAGCGGAACGTACGTTGGCTGCTCACCAGTCAGATGTGAGAGTTCACCCGACTCCTTTCGTTGACGACGGGCGACAGTTTTCCCTGTTGCTTGGGCAGTTGGAGGTCGCCGTCGGAGAGACGGTGGAAAGAGTCGTTAGCACGGCGGTGTGCTAATGAGCAACTCCGAGGGGACACATTAGCCCCATCGCCACCTCCCGCACCCCGACAACAATGCCACTGTACATCGCGACGTTTCACTGCAAAGACTGTTTTATGCCAATTTAATAAAACTCGCTCAACCCTGTACTAGCCCTCACTGTGACCGTGTGAACATGCTGATATTGCTCTTTAGTACAGTCTCAGAGCTGCTAACATGGCTGTACACTTGTTTTTATTTAGCTGCATTATGACATAGTGTATATCATATTATACAGTATATTTCTATATATATATGTGTTATATAACACAATTTCTATTCATTATCACTCACTCAACTTTAAAGTTAATCAATAATTAGGTAGTTTCAGTCCCCATGGTTGTGAAGCCATTATGAAAGTAACAAACACATATTTCCTGTCAGTTTTCAGCCTGACTGTGTTAACAGTTTCAACAGTTTTCACACTTCAGAGTAAATATGCCAGTCAGCTTCTCCCAGCGTGCAGAATCAGACGCGTCGAGAGCAGATTTCTTTGCTTTGTTTTGAGCGTCGCTGATATGCAGAGGCTTTGTCAGTCCTCCTTACTGCTGACAGTGCCAAGGCACGGAACTGTTTGCTATCGGCGCTGTTTAATGAGGGTGACCATGAAAGAGGCAGAGAGATAAAAAGAAGAAGGGAGGCAGGGTGTAGTGTTGCCCACACAGCTCCAGTGGCAGCTGGCTAGCTCAGGAGCCTGATAATCTCCTCTCTCATTCCCTCCGGTCCCCAAATGCTCGATCAAGCATCATGACTCCACACGCTATGCTGCTCGAAGCGCGCTGTTCACAGTCTGCGGGCTTCCTTTTCACAAAAATATAATCTGACGTTCTCCTGTACAGTCATTTCAAAGAGGGTTGTGTAAAAATAGGAGAGGAAAAAGGGATCGGGACGGAAATTAGTTTGAGCATCTTAGAAAAACAAAACACGAACGCCGACTTTCACCTCAAGATCCATTTTCATGAACTCTTAATCTCCAGAAACATCGATTAGCAAAGCCATTACGAGCCTTTTTTTTTTCACGAGGATTGAAAACGGCAACGGAGAGAGATCAGATCGACTTTGACCTGTGGCTGACTCCTCCAGCCTCGAGGCCGTAAGGAGATGAGAGGTCGGATTGGGTGCAGTCGCGCCTGTTTAATCCCTGATTGGTTGGATCGAGTGAGCCGTTTTCTGTGTCCTCTCTGTGGCTGCGGTCAGAGCGGCACTGTGTTGACCGGGAGGGCATGTGTGTCGGCACAGTGACAAATGTGTGTGTGTGTGTGGAGTATTTGCTGTTTTTCTGTGCACTCAAGTTTAGATTTACTGTATGTTAAACAGTGAATGGTGTCACAATCTGCGAACAGTGCAGGTGTTTGCGCTTGTGTTAAGTGTATATTTGTGTATGTGTGTGTATTTGTGATGTGTGTGTGTCTCTTTCCTCGCTGAGCTACAAACCTCCCTGTCATTACAAGTTCCTGACTGGAAGCTGTGGGAGCAGACTCACCAGGCCGTGAGGAGATGCAGATATAGAAAAAAGCCGCGGAGGGCACGATGTGTACTCGGGCAGAAGTCTGCGTGTCAGCGCGTGTGGGCTTGTTTGTGTGGGGAGGCAAAAAAACGTAAGAAAGTGTGTGAATATCTGAGATTGAATGAATGCAAATAAACTTTTTCTCGGCGTGTGTTTCCAGCTGAGTCGCTGTGAGCCACACTGTGGAGGGAACAGTAGGTTGAGGACGATTGGATGGAGAGGGATGCGTCCTGAGTCTGAGCCCATTTCTTCGCCCTCCGGCTGCCGCCGTCCTGAACCCCCTGCCCCCTCACTGTGATGAGGGTTGATGGCTGTGAAATTACTGTGAAGCACCTCGGTGTCTCTCTCTGTGCAGCTCTCTGACTATTGAGACTGATAGGTTTTCTCCTCTCCAGAGAGCCGCTGTCCTGCAGAGGAGCAGCCATTAGGGTCACAAAGGACGGTCAGCACACACGAGCTTGGACCGACCTGACATTTCCTCTTAACACGCCGTGTGATCTGATCAAGTCGTCAAACAACTCGGATGTGATTGAAGGAGTCGAGAATGTCCGCGGAGAAGAGAAGAGCGGAACAGTTGGATTCTCGACGCCTGAAAGAAATCTGATTGTTTACATTCACAGCAACTTGCACATGTACTGCTCCAGACTGATTTGCGAAGCTGCTCATTATTTATAACGAAGGCAAGTCAAGGTACACATTTTGGTGGCAGTCAAATCATCCCGCCGACAGCTTGGCTGTAAGCGCGTGAAAGCAGCGCGGATCAAAAGGTCGATCAGTAATATCGACCGCTTCTCAAAGTGTCCTCGAGTGAGACGTCGAAGCTCAACATGCTTCCGTCGAGAGCGAGTCGGCGCCGCTCAAGGCCGCTCTGCCGCAATTGTTGTGTGCAAATGTGTGTATTGTAAAGGTCGTGAAGATATCGTCCGAAGGTAAAAGCATTTTTCCAGAAGGCTTTCATTGTGATGTGTCCGGAATTTGAGTGAGTAAATGACAAAAGAGAACTGGAGAGAGAAATTCAGTGCAATTCTTGCAAAGCTGCAGTTAATTGTCGGACACAAACCACCAAATTCCAACATCGGAAAGGTGTGCGAAGCGTCTTAGACTGCTTCACGCCGCTCTGAAAGTAATATAGTCCATTTAACAAGTGAGAGAATTACAGTAAATGTTGATAAATGTTTGTGCTTTCACAGATCTTCTATAGTTCCTTAACTGTCACAATGGTATTTCCTTCCAGTAAGATACCTAGACAGCTGGCGGTGGCTTAAAATAGCTCATCTCACTAAAATGTTTGATCACTTTAGAACGGTAGATCCTATCCATACGCTTTCACGACTCATGCAAAGTGGAGATTCTCAGCTTTTTAGTATCGGTATCACACATGTCTTGTTTGAGCATTCAGGGACTCCCAAGGTGATGCGATCACGCCGTCATGTTCTGCAGCTTTGATTTGTCGAGGAAGCTCACGTAGTTTCTTCCTCTGGGCCAACAGGCAGGAGTTGTAGCCAAGCTACTTTTGTTGTTCATGTTCAGTGGCTAATATATTTCTCTGTAGGAGTCACTTTTGATTCAGTGTCCTCTTTTATGATTCAATAACCTTTGTATTTACTCCCAGATCAGTAAATAAAATATAAAAATATAGAATTACACATTTTTTTCCACTTAAAAAATAGGATAATGTTATAATAATTTTAACTACATCTAAATAAATAAAAAACATCTTTAGTTTCTGTAAAAAAAAACACTATTCGTTTTGTTATTCTGGCAAATTCATCCATTCTAACTCAAAGCAAATGTAAAATTGAGGCTGTAAATGAACCAGACTGAAACAAAATGACTGAATCAAATGATGTGTGGCACTTGATGACTACTAGAGTAAGGTAGGAAAAACATAATGAATACAGGCCGCCCCCAAAACTGTTCTAGGTCTTTTAATAACTGTTGTTAAAAACTTCATTTTATTAAGTCGATGAGTCATTTTATACGTTTTCTCAGGGGTTTAATGTAGCAGGTTATGTAGCAAGAAGCTCTTTTTTATGGTGTGTGGATATATACATAATTAAAACGAGAACAAACAATGAAGCAAATCAAGCATCCAAAGAAGGAAGATGGTAAGCAGACACCTGGAAAAAGGTGCAGTGTGTCTGCTGGACTGGACACGTCCGTTATTTTATGCTGCAGCTGTTTGCTGACATTTCGCACAAGCACAGCAGTTGTTTTTATTGTGAGTCCAACCTGAATAATTAAAAATGTATTGTAAAACGTGTAGAAGACGAGGGCATCGGGGCAGCCGAGTTTACCTCTGCAATTGCTCGGAGCTCCGCAGTGTCATTATGGACCTGCGGCCGCCGTCCTCACTATAAATAAATGATCAGTCGGCTAGAAAGAAGTGAGATAATGGGCTTTTGCGTGATGACAAAGCCAGTTGTTTTGTGCCCCTCTCTGAACCTTACAACTCGGACTGTTTCCCACCCCTGAACTCTATTTATTCACGTGGCAACACCCGGCGCACTAATTGCCACTTATTCCCCACTTAAAATCATAACTTGTAGCCTGATGTCTGGGAGGCCATTCTTTAAATCCACATTCCCTTTTTTAGCCGTGTGGCTTCTGCTTTTGGTTCACCACCTTTTTTTCTGCCATATCATCTCCATATAAATACAGAGGAGGCATAAATCTAGATTTCAGGATAGAAAAAACAAAACAAACTCCAGCAGCAAGTAACGGCGCTTAGAAGGAGAATTCGCATGTGGTTTTGCCTTCTTTTTTTTTCCCCTCTCACTAGTTATGTGTGTGCAAATTAGGTCTCGATGGAGCCTTTGTCTTCTTCTGCTGTCTTATTAGAGAGCTGAGGCCTTCTCCTCAGAGGCCTTAGCTAGGCTTAGCTGCTCCTAAGCATATGGCAGCGACACAGTGGCATTAAAAAGACGCACGAGAGGAGAAGGGGAAGAAGGCGACGGGTGCAACACAAACTAAAGTGCGTCACGTTAGATGCAACTTGTTGAGGAGGCGCCGGCCTCTGACCTGTCCTCTCTGTCTCTGTCTGATTCTCATCTATAGGAGGAAACCAATCATGATAATATATGTTGGCTAACCTTTGCTCTTGATTTCAAATGCCAGCTGGGAGATTTAACCGACTGCTCTGATGCAGTTTGATGGAAAATGAGACTGAAAAGCTCAGACAGTCATCCGGACCTTTTGTGCTGGATATTTACAGTCAGTGATCTTCTCTGTGTGAAAGAATTCTTTTGTTAATGATTGCAGAAGGTTGGAGGACTTCAGCGGCAAACTGCTTGAATGAAAAATAAAAAACACTAACACTTGCTGTACAGTATAGAGGACAATGATACATTTAAAAATGAAAAATTTGAGATATTGAGGCGATATTACCACGTCTGTAACCAAACCTGTGGGGGGTCGTACATTAGAGATGCAGCTTAAGTGCCGCTGAAGCTCGCACTGAAGAAATGGAATGTATTATTGAACAAAAATATTTCTCGCTAATTACCGTGGCAGTTTTAGCCTCGCCGTCTGCGCGGCTCTGTGAATCATCCCGTCGGTTAGATCAGTCCACTGCTGTGCTTCAGACTGAAATCTGAAATCTCAACAACTATTTGAAGGATTGCCATGAAAACCCTGTCATCCATGATCCTCCGAGGACAAATCCCACTGATTATTTCCTCACATCGCCAGGAGGTCGACATTTCAGTTATCTCAGCGAAATATCTCAGCAGCTATAGGATGGATTGCCATGAAAATTGTTTCACACATTAATCGCTCCCAGGCCACTAACTAATTAGTAAATGTTTGCATGCCAACTAAGGGCCTAATCATGGGAGACATGATTAGAGCGAGACTCAAATATCGGTCGGCTGATATCAGCCTCTTACAGATATTTCAGTATCGACCTGTGAGTTGTTACAATTATGCCACTTTGTACGATAACGTTGTCTGTATTTATGTATATATTCTGTCGCCGCTCTGACAGAAACCTCCGACTCCCTCGCCCAGCAGAGAAAAATATCTCCCATCACCATCGAGGGGAGTTAGAGGTAACTCCTGCAACCCTGCCTGGCGTATGTCGCTGTGCGGGTTTCAAAAGGGTCTTCGTCTCTGCGCCGCGCGTCTCCTCAGCCTCAGAAGCTTGAAGCAAAGTTAGCCGGCTAACTGTACAGAGGAAGCTAAGCTATTAGAATAAAAATTAAAAGCGTCACAGTAACAACACACTGACCTGCGGAAAAGAAACACTGCTGCCAGCAGTCTTCACCTGACTGGGCAGGCTGTGGTACTTAGGCACGGATTTTAGAGCCTCTTGTTGAATAATGTTTCATTAGGGCTGACTGGAGACAAATTATTTCTGGGTGTAGCAGACATAAAGTAGCTATAAATAAGGCTCTTCTCTGTTCTTGCTCCAACATTTCAAAATCTCATGATGGCTCATTTCTTTAAATAAAGATACTAACTTTTGGTAAAATGCACTTATCGATGGTCTTTTTGGACCAAAACTTGTACCTAATTAATACGACATGATAATAACAAATATGCCGACTAGCTCCTCTGCTCATCACGCTCATCAGAGGCTTTCAAGTTGTTTTTTTCATACAGGAGAAATGAGCTTTTAGCACATGAAAGGGCAAAACTAATGACAGGTCACAGTATTTAAATCAAACAGGGCCGTGCAGGGATCATCATCCTCTGCAGCAAGATAGCAACGACGTCAGACGACGGAGACGAAAGATAATTGGTAAACTTCAAACAGTTTGAACTTGACTTTTGAACCAGATTCATCAGACAATAAAAGCGTCCTGGAGCTTGTTATCCATCCCCTTTTTCAACTGCTGTGAAGTGTTTGATCTGACTGGAGACCAGTTATATGATAAGTGATTCCAGGCTCATTTCTGACATGTGGAATTGAATGTGTAAACGGCCTCTTTGCCCCTTTTTTTCCCCCTTTTTCTGTTTCATGATTACTGATAATGAGGTCCGACATGTCTTCTGAAAACGCTTTAATTAGTTTTGTGACCTCTGTTAGGCCCAAGTCGTTTTAAGAAGCCACTAGTCTGTGAAGGATTTTAACGTCAGTGTGCGCTAACCCGTGCTGAGCAAAGACACAGGAGCTTGTTTACTCACATGCGCAGCTAAGCTGTAACCTCCGACCTCTGACAGCTGCAGTGTTTAAGCTGACCAGTCTCTGTTGTGCATCATGTGTCAGAGCACGAATCACAACAAGGCTGAGCGATCTGTTTGCACACAGGTTTGTGTGCATAGACCCACAGAAATGTAGAACGGAGGCACTGTCTGTCACTGATTTTGATTCTGATAAAGCGACAAAACACAATCGCAGAAATACACGTCAGATTCTGGCAACACATCTAAATACAGAAACACGACACAGACCACAACGGAAATGGGCGACACGACAACAGAGTTTTCAAAGGACACTAAATACGGCAGGTGTGTCCCCTGGAAACCTCTGCTGTTTTTGAAATCTGTTTCCATTATGTTCCGTGTGACTCGCACAGTTTCTGGTTTTGTTTTCTCACTTTGTAGCGCATTGATCCGTCGGCGCCACCGTAATCTATCTCCTCTCATTTTACAGAGGATAGAAACAATACTCCTTAATGCCTTAATGTTGCGTCACTTCTTTCGTCATGTGCTGCAGGAGTGAGTCCTAAAGTTTGCATTCATACACTTCTGGTTTACTTGCAGATTTATCAGCTTATAGTAAAGGGTGTACACAAAGTGCATTAGGAAGCTTGGTGGTGGTGATGTTGAAGCTACGCGACCGTGATGTAGTAAGTTTATAGCCTGACATTAGCTTTTCTTTTTTTTCTTCTCTCTTTTGCTGTTCATTATCTTAGATTATCTTGCCAAACAAAACGTGTAAGTTTCATGAAGTTTTGTTTGCCACAGAGCTGACTTTCTGCAAAACTCCAAAATCTAGTTCCTTTTTTCGAGGGATCCAGGGAGATGCCCATTTTCTGGTTAGCCTACAAAAGGACGTCATCTCTGCCAGTCTCTATCCAATCCAATTAGTCAATGGATAATGAATTAACATGGGATGTAACACCCACTTGATACTCGATCATATGACCGTTGACTATCTGATGTCATAATACCCCATTTACTATTATTATACATTATTAACCACTCTGTATTATTCAACCAGTTTGCTGTACAGTGAATTCAGATATGCAGACAATGAGATAATAAATTACTCACATCTTTAATTTAGGGCAGCACGACATGGTTAAAACAATCTGATGACTGTGATTCACAAAGTCGTAATGATGTGACATTTGTCAGGGTCTTGTTCTTACATCAGGGCATCGAGATTTGTGAGTCAGGACATCACTGCAGCTCTACAGTAATTCAGTGACGTCAAACATTTTACCTTTTATCAAAAAAGAATTGCACTTTTCTGCCGTTTGGATATTTGCACTTTGGCTCGTTGTTATTCTGATGATATTTCCGTCACCTGTGCAGCCTTACTTTAATTAATCTTTAATTAAATCTATCAAGCGAAAAATTCTGCGCGCAGTGCAGTTAATCTACTGTGATCTTGTGACGCCGCGTGGCTCTCTCTGGCTGCTTGAGTCATTCAATCATAAAGACGGAAGACGAGAGCGATTGCTTTTACTCTCTCCGTATCTCCCGGTGACAAAAATTAAGCGGCTTCACTTAAATCAGGACTCCTTCACCGCCGGCTCTCTGCATCTTTGCACCGTTGATTTTACGTGGCATTTCTGAGCAGCTGATTACTTAAGTGGGATTTGGCATTTCGTGCCCGGAGCGGGGCTGTGCCACTGACAGGGTAGAGAGCTACAGATAAAAAAGTATCTGTTGAATGCGTCTTTGATTAGGAGGACGAGTCTCGCTCTCCTGACATCAGTGGATTTACAGAAAGGGTGTTTATCTAATAGGCTGTCACCCTCGCCGTGGCCAGAATTGCTATTGATATTCTCGTGTCTTTTCCTTCCTGTCAGCCCGCTGTGATTAGGGCAGTTTTCACGGACTCTCAGTCGGCCTTCGGGTCAACTGAACTCTCTTTCTGCCCTCTCCTGCTCTGTCTGCCTAAATTAACATTCCTCTTCGGGCTCGCCAGACTCCGCTCCTCCAGTGCGTCGCCTCTCTGCGTGGCACACACTGGCGCTGCTGTCTCCTCCCCGCCACGCTGGTTCATGTGCCTCAGCCCCGGGCGGAGGGCACTGACTCATGCTCGTAACATCATTTGATATTAGAAATCTTTGAGGGAAAGTAAAAAGTGGAAGCAGGGTTTGAACTTTTGAGTATGGTGTCGTGTGTGCAGTATCATTACTTGTTATATTGTGTCAGGGGTTGGCTGAAAGAGCAGGAGGCGTTGAACCCTGGAATTATTATGAATTTGGCTTGTTTGGCTTCATAATTGAACATGTTTCTTGGCCTTGTAGCTGTCACAGGGCAATTTATTGAACTTCATTGACTCTCTCTGTTTCAATAAGTCCTCTAATTTCAGCACAGCACTCTTTCTGATGCATTTTCCTCTTTCCAAACTGCTCAGATAAATGCCGTATTACTATTATTATTATCATCACTATTCTCATCATCTTTCACTGCTGGTTAAGATGTGATCTTAAATGAGCCGTGCCTCACTAAGTGGTAGTCTGCCAGCGAGCTCACTGAGCTCTCCTCCCTTTTCTCCCTCTCCTCCCCTCTTCCACATCAGTCAGATCTCCCGGGAGAGCCCCGACTCGCAAGTTAACTCCTATTTCCATGGTAACTGAGGCAGACATAGAGAGGTCCAGGCAGCCGTGGCCCAGAGCTACTCAGCTGCAAAGGCACAAATAGTGCATCATCATCATCATCGCTGCTGCATGGGACAGCATGTGGCAGGCCGTCTGATGGGGATGTGACGGCTGGGCTAACTCGCAAGTGAAGCCGGCATGGGTGGAAGCGATTATTATATATTGAACAAATATCAGGAAAGTTGTCCATCCATAACATCCATGCGTGTATCACTTTTTTATTGGCCGCGTGTGAGCGGATTGTAACGTGACATGAGAGATGAGACCTTCCTCGTGTCTCTCGGTTGCCTAAACAAGCCTGTGGATGATTTCTTTAAGTTGTTTAATGCTGCCGGACTATGGATTTCTTTATGAAGGACTCGGGTCGGAGTCCGCGATCAGCTTCGAGCACAACAGGTTCCACAGAGCTCCTTTTAAAATAAGCCACAACCGAATAAGTAAAAGAGAAATGAAGAAGAGAGCCTAATATTGAGATTTCAGATAATTATTGACAAAATATGTGGAAGATACACACAAACATTGTTCAATTCACAGACATACAGGGAATTCTCCTTGTTTCTTTATTACAGATGAGATGAAAAGTAGACTGTATTACAGAAGTCAGATACATTGGAAGAGAAGTGTGTTTTGGGTGTAAGCATTTAAAGTGCTAAAACAAATACTAGGATTTAAGCTGATTGTAGGTATTTTAAAGAAGAACAATAGCATCAGTTGTTGGAGGAAGTCATTTGAAGTTATTATAATTAGACAAGGTCCATTTTGTGAGGAGGCCCTGGTGGATCAGACTTTAACACAACAGACCGTTTTCCATTTCCAACTGACAGTAAAACGTTTTTTGTTCTTGCACCCTAAACTCTGTGTTTATTATTGTAATCATGATGATGAAGGTCCCCTTATCTTAACAAGGTTGCCATGTTAACACAAACTGTACTCTTTCCCTAAACCTAACCAAGTTGTGAAAAAAAGAACGTTGCTAATCTCCTGCCAATAGAGATTTATCGGTAAGTGGAAATAATAATAAATAATAATAAATTAGCTTTAGTTGTATTGCCATGAATTTACCTGACATGATTTCAAACATTTATTGACTTTGTATAATCTAATTTTCAGCAGTCTCTCCTGCCTGTACCGTATGAAGTTGAAGAAAAAAAAAAACTGGAACAACTGTGAACATTTTTATAATGCAGACAGGGAGGCAGCTTTGCACAAACATCCACCACATCTTTATCAGCCGCTGTGATTGAAGCCCACCTGCTCGCACACTGACCTGTCAATAAAGTTGCGGTGCGCGTCTGGCTTGATCCAATCCCCTGATTGCCTGTTCAGCACCCTGCTGCTCCCCCACTCTGTCTAAACCACCCTTGTAGCATCTTCCAGTTTTTCTCCACCTCCCCCCTCACAGTGAATCAACAGCCTTCCACCATACACTTAATCCCGCAATAGGATTCTGGATTATCCAATGAGGATTAGGCCTCAGCAAACCAAACAGGGGCAGCGTGTTTCATTAACAACACTTAAACTGATAGACGCAGACTGAGTGATCTTTTAATTGTATGTGTGGAAACTGTGGAAAACACCTGTGGACTGGGAATGTAATGCAGATGAGAGTAAAATTACAGTTTTCAGATCCACAACTGAGCCATTTTAGTGCATATTTGGCAAATTAGATGGAGAGTTTTGAACATTTTGAAACTGATTGAGACTTTGAAGGAGGTAAAAAGGTATTCCTTGTGTCTATTACACTGAAGTAGATTTAATTGATTACCAATAATAACCAAACTCTGCCATTTTCACACTGAGCCATTTGAACACTGAAAATGGGGGCAGTGGAGTGGAGCTGAGCTGGGATGAGCAAATGGCAACCAGTGCAGCTGGTTAACAGCCTGAGGAGCTGTCAATCAAGGCAAACAACATGGCCAAAATTAGACTCGTCTTTAAGCCCCACACACTCCTAATAGAACACTGATGCCAAAATTGCCACCACGACACGTTCGATGAAGTGAAATTGGCTCTGAGGTGGAGCCCTGTTCATTTTTATAAAAGCTGCTCAGTGGTGCATGAAGCCAAAATGGCTCGACTTCCCGGCTGTAAAATTACCTAGATCTTCTGCGCCACCCATAGAGTGTCACCCACCGACCGAGCCGGCTCACTTTAAGTTAAGCACCCAGCTAACTTGAATAGAGATAAAAATGAATTCATCTTGCGGCTCTTCTAGACTTCCCAATTTAATATTGGACAGAACTGCCTAACTTATGATAGTCGAACTAGCCATTTCGTGGGGGTCGTAACGCTCAAAAAACAATCCACCATTTTATAACCGCTTCTTTTACCATGTAAGCTTATGGGAAAAAGTCTGTTTGGGCCCCAGCTCATCATGTGGTGTTGTGATTATACGGTTTGACCTCTACAAAAACTGGCTTCAAAGCCGGGCGCTTTTCCTGGGGGCTTGGTCAATACCAGGTGCTTACATTGCCCACAATGCAAGTCAACCGCTGGCAGAGTCCACTAGCCTCAATCAGAGTGCGTTGCAGATGTCTGCTGAGCTCATGTCTTTCTAACTCCACACCACCAAGAGTTTTTAGTCCAAACTCAATGCTGACTCAAGTGATGAGTTACAAAAGACTTGCAGCTTTTTTTTGGCGTATGCGATCGTGTTCCGCAAGACATGTAGATGGGTTTCAGCTCTATGTGTTATTTGTTATTAAAAATGACCTACCTCTGTCTAACAGTTGCCCCTCGGCAGTCTTTTATCTCTCCCTCCTCTCTTTCACTTGCATCAGTGGATGCTTGCTATCTTCATGCAAACAAGCTGGAGCTAATTGGATGGTACACTGCTGCTTAATCCCGAGTATTACTGAGACAAACAATACTAATATTTGTCTCCACAACATGGCCTTTTTCTGTTTTTACTCCTGTCGATCATTAGCATGTACAGGCTTGAACCACTTCTGAATTGTGTTTGTGTTTTGTGAATTAGGCACAAAGTTTCCTGATAAAACCAATTAGCCTTTATAATGTCGAACCAAACTTAGAAGAAGCAGTTGTAACTCAATTAGAATTGGTAATGTGGTAGTTTCGAGCAACTTGGCCCCAGGTTTGGAAGATTTCTCAAGAAGGGTATTGATTGAAATTCTTGGTAAGATTTATATTTTTGTGTCTCGCCATCTGTTTCTGTACCTGATGTGACTGATTATGAAGCCTGGATTGGTTCCTGGTCTCTTTGCCTCATATCAGCTCTGCAACAATAAATAGTCAGTTAAGGTTGATCTTCTTTTTTAGATATTTGTTCTTGTAAATATATACTGAGCCACACTGGCAGCATGTCTTGAGAGATTGCAATATTGGTCTGTCAGATGGCCTACAACTTTGTTCGAGACTGAAATATCTCAACAACCATTCAATGGATCGCCATGAAATTTGGTACAGACATTCATGATCCCCAGAGGATGAATCCTACTGACTTTGGTTGTTCACAGACCTTTCCCGTAGCCCCATTATGATTTTGATATTTTTGCTTTTTAGCGAAATCTTTTGACAGCTATTGGAAGGCTTGCCATAAAATAATTGGTAGATACGTTCATGTTCCCCAGAGAATGAATCGTACAGACTTTGTTGATCCCCTGACTTTTTCCTTGAGTGCCACCAGCATGTCAAACGTTTTCACTTATCTTGTTAGATATCTCATCATCTACTCATTGTACTGGCACAAAAATCTGTGCTGACATTCATGATTCCCAGATGAAGTATCAATAATCTCTTAACCTTTTCATCTCACGTCATATGGTCAAAATTTTAATTTGCCAAATGCTTTTGGATCTGCAACCAATTAATGACATTCACAGGAGCCTCATCTGTGCTTTGTGTTTACTGCTAATTAGCATGCTAACTCCCTAAACTATGATGGTAAACATTGTAAACAGGATACCTTCTATGCATTAGTTTGCTATCATCAACATTGTGAGTATGTTAGCATGTTGACATTAGTATCAAAGCAAAGCTCTTCGAGCATGACATGAGCAATCACAGTATCTTTCCCCATGTAAACTTATTCTGTCACAGCTTTCAGTGTTGTCTTTGGCCTAATTAGTTTGAATATCAATATTCATGCTGATCAAAGCTTGAAGGGAACACAGACACCATTGGCAGTGTCATATGGTAATAAACTCGGCTAATGCTCCATTATTTGAGATGGGGTTTATGGATTTAGAGCTAATCTGATGAAGTGTTTGTCTTGAAATGAGTTTTCTGCTCCCTCGTAGTGCCAGATAACATTTGGGGACCACTAAACAATGCCTGGGATTTATCAACGTGTCCACAGTGTCGGTGGGACACCTGAAGGATTTGTCTCATTACTTACATTTTAGGGTTTTAACACTGCACAGGTTTCAGAGTGAGTTCTAATCTTTCCAAATCTAAACCTGGGACCACCAGACTAAGTCATGTTTACTCTATTTCAGCGTTAATTTGCTCACGGTGACCCGGGGAACACCTGCTGCATCCCAATCCACAGTTTGTTGTGTCTTTTCCAATCGCCCTTTAATGCTGTGCTGCCGAACTACATCTGTTAAAGCAGCGTAACATACAATTAAAGTCCCTTAATAGCTCATCATGTGGATGATAATTATAACACAGAGTGGAATGCTAATTATATCTATGATCTCCTCTCCTAACGTCCTACTAAAACCAATGTCATTTAGCTGCTACTTATGGACGTGCCAAGTGGCCTACTTTTCTGCACAGCCGACAGGAAAGCAGAGGAGGCTACCTTGCCTGAGGAATTTTGGGAACAGAGTGATGTTATTTTCTGAAAAATGCAGCACTGTTGATCTCTTTTGGGCCCATTCGATTGTTGTAAGATTAAAGTGTCTCATTTATGGGAACTGATGCGCACTGATGAGTATGATTGCTACATCAGCGTTTTCCCATCTACAGTAAAAAAAAAAGAAAAAAAGAGTGAAATGGGGTCGCGGCAAAACTTAATGACGACAGAAATGAATCATTGCAACATTTCGATCCATTAACTCAGTCTTGCACGCTGAATGAGGAATATTCAAAGAACAGAGTTGCCTCTAAAATATTATGTCTACTGTGCCTTCAAAGTGCTGAAAAATAGCCCAATTTTAACTGTGTAACCACACAGTTAATCAACACATTGGAGTTCAGTAAAATAAGCATTTTTCATATCATTAACTTAATGCAAGTACTGTAGCTGTTTTATTAATTAAAAGCCTTTTTTCAGGTCTGATAATAAGGACTATAAACTTGTGTTTTAACAAGTTTATAGTCCTTATTTTCAGACCTGCTTCAGAACTTACAGTGTTATCATGTTTCTTCCAACATGGAGTCTTCTGACTTGAATGTTTTTGAATAAGTGTCCTGCTAAGCATCCACAAAACAAACATGGTTGGCATCTAAGCATGGGCGTCGCAGCTGTCATACGTGGGTGGGAAGAGAAGATGGTAAAATGGCAAATGAGATTAAAAGAGGGGGAGAGAAATAAAGGGATGAAATGAAGAGGTAAAGAAGGAACAAGTGAAGTGAAAAAAAGGGGTGAAGGGTCGGTATGAAGGCAGGGAGCTGTAAGCTTTTATTTTTTACTGTTACCTCTAAATTTCTGTTACTGTTACTGCAGCGCCACCATGAGTGACATCTCTTAACTCTCTGTCTAATAGCTTCAGGAAGAGTTATATTGTGGAAAATTGTTTGATGACTTTCTATATATATTAATGTTTACTTGATAACAACAAAAACAATAGTTATGCTTAATGTTAATATCAACTTATTTTCTTACCCCCCTTCACTTTAAAGTACTAGAATAAAAGTAAAAGAAGAAATCGGTTTATTAAAGGTGTTTTGATTTGTTTTGTCAAAATTTGGATTGCCACAAAGAAGAAATGTATCAAATATTCTTGCAGTGTCCCATCTCACAACCACCATAGAATTTAAGTGCCTGAAACCTGCATTCTTTCTAATGACCATCAGGGGGCGACTGGAGTGGCGCCAAGAGGAAGTCTGATTTAAGCTCATGAGAAAATTACCCTACTTTTCATTTGATTTATTTCCTAACTAAATAGTTTCCTAATTAGTTTATTATCTCAACTGCTAGCTTTAAGTCTTCTTCAGTACAGCAAGATGTTCATTTAGTAATTTATGATCCCATTAAGGGTGAAATAGATGATAAAGCAGCATCTTCAGGGCATTGCTACCTTGTGATTGACAAGTCGCTACCACAGCAAGATCCAACCCTAACTCCTGCCCATCGCCACCCTCTTGTCCAAATATGGTCACTTCTGGCCCCCAACAAACCAAACGGACGGGTGACGTCACACCTTTCAGTACAGTCTATGGTCCGCCTATACTTGTGTTCTTGTGGATTGTATATTGTTGCTACTGACTGACTGTGTTGACAGTAACATGCATACACAGTGGCGCCTAACTGGAAGCAGCTAACTTGATGGGTTCTTCCAAATAAAGAGTTTTGCAAAAAGATAGACGTCTTAAAGGTCCATGATTGTTGAGTCTCATTACCAGCTCGTCAAATGCCGACACTGTGGGCTGGTAGGTCGGGCTGTTGTCTTTTCCAAAGCGTCAGTATTTGATGAGTTGGGAATGAAACTCAACAACCAGCTATCTCACAAAGTGGACCTCTATATTGCTGATATTTGATAACTGAAGTTATGTTTTTGGTAGAACACCACAAATATTGATGGTGGTTCCCCCGTTAAGATGTCATAAGTAATGCGAAGAGGCTCAAAGTCCTTTGATGCTTTTTCCAAAAATGACTTCATCCCCTTTTTAAAAAATTGGAGAGGTGTATTTCATTAAAATGAGGAGAATCCAAATTTCACTGGGAGCAACCTCGATTGTATCATCCTCGCCTCTGCATTTAATTTGGCTGATCTTAAAAATGGTTTATAGTGCACTTAGGACTTAAAAATATCAGCCTTGCCTGCAGTGCATTAGAATCTGCCCTCTCGCCAGCGTATCACTGTTTCGGAGGGATTATAAACCACAGTGACATTTTAGGTGTATTACATAAACCATTCCCTCACAGGTATCAGCTAGTCTGTGAGATTTAAGGGATTCTGCGGCAGCTATTATTGCTGCACAACAAATATTTGCCCCCTCAACGGAGCAATGAGATACTCCTGAAAGAAAATCAATCCCCCACTTGGACTCTCCTGCATCTAAACTTCCACGGTCCATCTCATATCACAATCTTTACTTGATCCTCACTTCACTGGCCATTCACCCTTATCAGTGATTAGTGGTTGTGAGATACGAGCTCACGGGGGTCGAAGGGTATGAGTCAGCATCCTGAGCTAAACCCTCACAATAACAACATCCATGCCATTAGCTGTTATGTACACTCAGCTTGTGACAAAAGGTTCTTTTTCCATGACAAGAGACATGCAGATGTTATTCACCTGTTTCTTACTCAAGCTGGAGGTTGTTAAACTTCTCAACTGATCTTGTAGATCAGAGCATTCCTGCATTTGATATGCTGTGATGCAAGGCTACCTCATCAATCATCTGTCAGGGACAGGTAAGAAATAAGTAAGCTGATGAAAGTGAATCCCAAAATGAACTCTGAAAGTTATCTGTGCAACCGCAAAGATAGAACGTTCTTGTGTACCTACAAGCGACTCAGTTTTACAATGTGATTTGATAGGATCTGAGAAGTCTTCGCACACGGTGTGATGGATGATGGCACGGCCCAGCTTGTGAAGGGACAATTATTTAAAATCCAGGATATCAAATTCTTAGTGATTTTATTGTTCCCTGTTCAGGCATGTAAAGATAAAGAGAATCTAGATAAAATGACCCCCTCACTCTCATCAAACATGAACAAATATTGTATGCTAAACAACACTGACTAACACCGATCCTTAACCACAGATTATGAAGTGTGCAGCTTCAACATTGTTTTGTAAGCATTAAAAAACACTTTAGGTGCATTGTCGGAAGAATTCTGCCAACTTTCTGTCCACTGAAAGGATCCTAATTGCAAGAAAATACCTGTGTAACAGCAGGATACTGATTAAAGAAAAAAAGAAACCTTTTTTAAAATGATTGTGGCACTGGCGTCACAATTAGTGTTAATTAATTATAATAATGATTAATAATAAAAGAGGTTATAAAATTAGCAGGGCCGATTTCAGGCTCAGGTGGAAGTAAAAGCTTCATTATTTTTTTTTTTAGAGAGAATGCTACATAACTCATAGGTGAAGTACTTGCACAGCGTGGATCGGCATGAAACTCTCCATGTTGAATCTTTAATACAAAACTGATAAACAACTTAACTATGGTTTAGTCAATTAACAGTCAATGATATAAGTGAGACGCACACTGACTGGTGCATTTTGGTAAGAAATATCCAATCATTGATAACACGATGTTACAATGTGTATCTTGCATTCTGCATTACGTTCTCGTCCTGTCCTCGGGGTCTCAGTCAGATTGCATCAGGATATCGTGATATCCTGCCTCTCATCCAAATGTGTTCAATTCTCACTCAACAAACCAAGACGACAGCTGGAATGCCAAACTCAAGGCCTGAAACAGAAGTCCTTAAACCAGTGGGTCATAAACTAGTGACCTTTTAAGAAAATCACCATCAAAAATGTAAAAACACCAACTAAGAGTGTTACTTTTGTTTATATGTACAAAACAGTAAGAGGTATTTACAATTTTAATAAAAACAGACTTAGAAGACTATAGAAACCTTACTGTACATTAGTATTCATGATATTCATGACCCTGGTTCCACTTCGACACTCACATTACTGTTTGTGAATAACCTCTTATCAATAACTAGAGTTCAGGAGACTTGCAACCTAAATAACTCCTGTATAGTTGGGATTCATTCACTTGGGATTTGCCTCCATCTCTTCCACACACACACACACACACGCACACACACGCGCACACACACACACGGTATTGTGGAGGCACAGTAAGATAACAGGAAGGAAGGGTGGGCTTCTCTTCCTGGGCCGTTGTTTGTTGATGTATCTTTTATCTTTTGGGAGGCATCTCGCGCAGCTCCATCTCCTCCCTCGATGGGAATTTTACGGGACCCGCCCAGGAAGACATGATGCATGAGATTTCTGCGACGCCGTGTTACTGGCTTTAGCGGTTGGTAGATAATTACCACGGCGACCCCTTGGATGTACTGGATTGCTTTTTAAAGATTTTTGTGGGCCTGCGTGCGTGTTTGCTCGCTCCCAACGGGTGGTGGTACAGACAGATAGGGATCACATTCATGGTTTGTGTCTCCAGCTCTGTCTCAATTTCGCTTTCACCCCTCTTCTTCTCTGCGTCCTTTAGCAGTAGTATGTCTGTGTGATGTATGATAACATTTTATACCCCCTGAACAACCTTTCAGTGTTTGTAAGAAATATTCTTTAAGATCACTTTTCCTTTTATCATGAAAAGTGGAATAAAAGGGAGGAACTAGCACATTTTTACATGCCACTGGTCTTTAAGTGTGAGCCTGCATGCTGCTAATGAGACACTGCGGGAGGTAGAATTACATGATCTTATCATGGAAAAGGACTTAAAATGAACTAATTCACTACTGCAAATACTGCTGCTCACGTGGGCATTTATAACCATTTTACCCAAGTTCTCAAGTCCATTACTCAGTCAACAGAAAATAATTGACAAACTTGATATTTGATGATTGTTTAAGCTATTCTGCTGCGGCTATATGTGGCTGTATCTCGTCACTCAAAAAAATCTCAACCACTTTTTGAGTGGGTTGCTTTTAAAGTTTACGAGGACATTCGTGGTCCCCAGAGGATGGAGCCTAGTGACTGTGATGATCCTCTGACTTTTTGTCTGGCGCATCATCAGGTCAAAAGGTCTGCTGGAAAAGTGAAACTGTTCCCCTAAAACCCTTGCTAGTAACCCCACAACATTTTGGAGTACTGGACTACTGTCTGTGCTCAGGTGCACACTGGTGTATGTTGGAGTTAAAAAAGTGCTCCACTGAAAGTACTTTGGTTCATTATACCTGCTAGTACACCTACAGTAGATGTGAACACTGACATGTAATTATTTTTTGAGCTCTGTCAGTTGTTTTGTAAACTCACATATCAACGTGCCCGACATCTATTACATCTGATAAATGCTGTTAATTGACATTTTAAACGTGTTTTTTAATTAAAATTATGCAGATAAAGTCCCATTTCTGATGTTTTGACGCGATTTTGTCTCTCCCCTGTGTAACATAATGTGTCCAGAAGGTTATCTGGCAATTACAGAATGTTAATTAGTTAATGCTTCCCAAAAAAGAGGCTTGTTTGTTTGTTTGTTGTCGTTTCTGATGATGATGTGTGCGCCCCCCCCTTTGTGTCACTTTGAAAGACCGAGCGTTTCAGCCATCGACCTTTCAGTGGGGAGGGGTTGTTTTTGGACTCCTGCATTATGTTAGTTTGTACTGTACGGTTGAGGTTTCGCCCTCGGAGAGTTTTAAAAAATGACGGAAGATTGCAGTCACCCCCGCACTCATACATCACACAAAGAGATAAACATTGAACTGCGGAGGAAGTTATTGCATTCACTCACAGATGATCTAATGTAGGTTTTCTGTGTTTGTGATGATGTCTGCTCGCGCTGTTTCCATTTTTAAAGAAATAAACAGAAGAGAAATTGATTCTAAATTCACCTCGGTATCGATGCATTTGTTTGGGTTATTGTGTGCGTCTCTGTATGACAGGTTTTGACATGATGAAGGAGGCAATCATCATCCCCCGTATTCACATTCACACATCGCCATCATATATTTCCAGTAAATTGTGTAAAAGGCGGAGCGCGTTTATATTTTATGAGCATTTTATTGGACGTCATTTACTCAAATTGGTTCAGACAGTCGAACGGTTGAAAACAAAAAGCAAATATTCCGCCCAGACGCGGAAAAAAAAATCAAACAACAAAACAGAACATAAAATATGCATTAAAAAAAGAAAGCGGAAAACAAATCAAAGAGACTGAAGCGTTCATAAATATTAACCGAGAACACGACTGTATGACGGCGTGTGATTCAGATCCAGCCGCCTCCCTCTCTTCCTCCTCTCGCTGTTTACACTCCTCTCGCTCTCCTTCACATCACTCAGCGTCAGATCGCATCACACATCATAACTCAAACCTCTTTCATCCTAACTAATGCATCAGCGCACATCCTCTCTCACAGAGGAAGCAATTCAGCACCGGCGCATATATTCCGGTGCGTGCGGCCGTAACAACCAATCAAATATCAGCGGCGAGGGGTGTCTTCACGTGCATTTGTTAATCTCACTCTGGTTTCTGGCACATACTTTAAAACGTGTGACTTTCAGCCCGCAGAGCAGGCAGAGCTGTCTGACTTCTGACACCTTTAGACAACTGTCACCTTCTGATTACTTCACCAGACTCAGACCCTGCAGCAGAGGAACATCTATTCACACAAATACAAGCACACGAGGGACTCCCGCGTAGTTAAGAAATAATGTGAAAAACAATCAATTCCGATCAGGAGTAATTATATCTTGATGTAGACACATACATGCCGCAGAGCTTTGTTTAAGTAACACTGATCAGTAATTAACTGAGATTACAGAGCAGGGTGCTGCAGCGAGGGTTTGTTCAGTGTTCACGCGTCCGTCACTCCTCCTAACTTTTTTATTTTCACGTCACTTTATTATTTACCACAAATCTGCCTACATCTGGATTGTTTTAATTAGAATATTGCGTTTTGTTCAGTCTGGATGCAACAGAAATTAGATATCGAGCTGTTGGAAAAAGTTTTTATTCAAAGAACTGTTTTACAGCCCAGGACTTCAGATGTTTTGCTTACTTCATGGCTGGATGACAGATGTCAGCTGGATCAAATTTAGAGTTTGACTTCATCCAGACCTCCTTTCCCCTCTTGCACTGTCAACAACTTTAATTTGCTAGTACTGCAACCACTTGTTGAGTTTTTCTTGGTCTTAAAGTTGTGTTGTTGCTTTGTCTTCTGTCTTCGTGTGGTTGGAAGTTCTTTTGGAGCTACCACTGGAGGTAGTTACTGTAAACAGTTACAGTTATGCTAACAAATGCATCGGACATTGGAGCAGATCAACACACTGTTTAATTTGTATTTTTCTCTTTTGCTCTTGTATCTACCCTTCAGACTCTTCACATGGCTTGTTTCGGCATGTCGAAGAATCCAAAGCTTTGATCAGACGTGCCTAAGAAGTTAAATCAAATCAGGTTTCAAATCAAAACTGAGATTAAATGCCGTTTTGGACGTGTAATCAGTGTCTTTGTGGATGAACTCTGTTTTACTACAAATACACATCTGTAACAATGGGAATAACAAGTGTGGTTGGGTACATCGTACATCATGCATCATGTTTGTTTTAAACTGTGGTCTCATGTTTGTTTGACTACAGACATGAGGGTGCCATCCTTGGTCTTGTGTCTGTGTGTGAGGCTGAAGCTCCCTCAGCTGTGGGGCTGGTTGACAGGCAGGTGGCTGATGAAATGGCTGTAATAAATAAGACAGATGCCTGCTGACGCTTCTTGGGGCCACATGTATTTATTTTTATCTTATTTTATCTTTATTTTCTATCAACAATACAAAAAAAAAACTACCGGAGGCTCCACATAGTCAGTATCTATATAAAGACTGCAAACAATATTTAATGAAATGTTCAACCCAAGGACTTGCTGTTCAGGCTCCTGCTACAGAAAGTCTCACTCGCCTTATTAAACAACCTCTTACAAAACACTGGATGCCCTCCAGCTGTCGTTGTGTAGCTCGACTGTAGCCGAACTCTGACATTTCCTCCAACAGGAGCAAAACAGAGGTGAAAGTGCACACAGAAAAAAATCAATCAAAGAATCCTTTCGTGACCTCCTGAAATCACCTTATTACAACTTGTGACTCAGTTGCGACATTAAGTCAAGAAACATTGAAGAAAAAGTAAAGGTCAGCTGGTTGAGGTTAAATCTGTTTTTGTAGGCGGATTGCATAAATTAGTGGGAAATTGGGTTTACGTCGTCAGTGGTGGTCTCAGTGAACGCATCTGGATTTATTAAATATTTTTCAGTGATTTTTTACCTCTCAAATGGAAAAAATAAACTTGAATGATGCCTGTACAATCAGCCTGACTTTGTCATTGCAGCCCTTAACCTACTCAATGCAAATTCAATTATTCGACATATGGTTTTTGCATCGTAAATCCCAAGTGACACTGCGGTGTGGTACTTTTTCTCCATTAGAACAGACAGATAATGTATGTTTGTCTGCATTTAGTTATATCTGTAATGTTTTATATATACATGTCTGTTTAAATCAGACATGTAGTTTAAAAAGCTGCCTGTGTTGTAGCATAACTTGGAGTAGCTCATAGTACTCATTTGTATTCCTACTTCAGGCCTTCTATGCACTGATAATGGAGAAATACAACCACAAAGAGACACTTTTTAAGATTCACAAAGTGTCCGGAGCACACACTTGTCTCCTCTGGGTGAAGGGAAATACAAATAATTCAATCAGCTATTTCCTGGGAAATCTCGTCCTTGATGCATCCTTATGAATAGTTTTATTTAAAAGCACTTTTCAAGCCAATTTAAATCCAATTATAATCTGCTCAGGCAGCTAAACATGACATTTATAAGGTCCCCCCGAAGGGCCTGAAATACAGAAAAACACCAAATAATTACAAGAAAATCACAGGCGACGCTGCAGCTTTATGTCAGTACTGTAGTTCCTCTGAGATCTGTTGTTTACGTTCGTGGTTCGTGTACAACACAGCGCCTCAAATCCACCGTGGAAAGCAAAGAAGGCTAGCGACATTTATTGGATGCAGTCCGACTGAGATTGCACTTTCTAACCTTGGGTCTCTCGGCACTCACTGTAATATTTCACTTTTTTTCTCCGCTCACCTCTTTCAGGAGTCGGTCAACGGTGAACCATCGGGTTTGTTTGGTTTTGGTTTGGTGGCCTTGGATTTTAATGGTCGCACATGTGACTGATGCTGAGCTCCTGTGTACGTGGTTGTGATGAAACTGAAAATGCTCTGGCAGAGTCACAACAGCACAGCTGGATGTTTACAGTGAGGCTTATCAGCAGCCCAACACTACGGAGGTCTCATAGAAGCGGGATTCAGGAAGTGGGACAGCAAGGCGGGTAATGGCCGCATTTTCCATAATTCTACTTTCACTGTAGAAAAAGCTCTCCCACAGCCACATTTTCGTGGATTGCGCAATGTGTTTCCATAATGATCAGCTGCCATTATCGTCAAGCAGTTTTAACATCTATCTCACTTAAGGGAAACTCCTACAGCACAACAGCTGTGCATGAATACTAACCTTTCCTCTGTTCAAATTTCATTCATATTCATCTTGTCGTGATGACCTGCCTCTCGAGCAAACCTCCCGTCTTCCTCTTCTTTATGAGCTGTCACATAAAAATGCAGTTCACATCACGGGCACTGCTGTAGGAGCTCGAACTTCTCTTATCTTTACAAATAGTGTGCGTGCCAGGTACCCCCGGAGCTGCATGTGCAGAAAGCGAGATGTATAAATCAGGATTCGTACAAAGTCTTGTACGAAGTTATGCTTTCAATATTAGTATACATCCATCCGTGTGTGTGTGTGTGTGTGTGTGTGTGTGTGTGTGTGTGTGTGTGTGTGTGTGTAGCCCTCTGGATTTTTGCATCTTCATGTAACATAGTTGTACCTACAGGCACAGGTCTGTACTGGTCATACCTACAATGTCATTCGTTTGGAGGGCCAGGAAGTGCAGCAGGTCACCTACTTCATATATCTGGCTTTAGTAATAGACAGTAAATGCACCCTTTAAGACGATGTCGATGGCATCTACAGTAAAGCAGGACCGCGCCTCACTTTTCTCTTCTCAGGGGCTTTAAAGGTTAAGTGTGTGGGATTTAAGGGGCAGACATGGAATATGCAATTTGTAATTACGTTTTCATTAGTGTATAATCATCTTAACGATTGTGTTTTCGTGAGACGGAGCAGGTCCTCGATGGTGTCTGCCACGTCGCTCGTATACAGAAAAGAGTGTTGCACTCAGGAATATGTCTTTTGTTGAATCATCTGGCGATACACAGAACGTTTTCGACCATCTGGCTTCCATCAGCGCGTACAAAAATGTAGGAGCGAAATCCCTTTTCTGTGTGCGTCAGGTAGGTTAACACCTGAATGAAATCATGGACAGCATGTGTCAACTCCGCATGGAGTCCCACAGAGTTAACAGGTGGAAAATCATCCTCACAATCACTGACTCCAAAACAAAACCAACCATCATTGTGCATTAGAGCTCCAAATACTTTTGTGTTATTATTCCTGTTCATGTTACGTACATGTGGATAACACACCAGCTGCTCAGAGCGCAGTGGTAAATCCCTCGGACGTGTTTCTACAGTAGCCCAGAATGGACAAACCAAACACTCTACTCCAGAGAGTGCCTTTCATGTTTATTTGTGTTTTTTGGAGGCCAGCGTAGAGAAGGATGAGACGAGGGGTGCTCAGTTGGTTGCGATCTGTGACATTATACTGGACTTTTAAACAACAGTCAGCACACTCAGTAAATGTTCTCGAGTTTAACGTCGTCTCCTGGTATGGAAACCTCTCGGTAAAAACAAAAGAACAAACTGACACAAGTTGTCAACCAGGCCAGTAAGATTATTGCAGATAAACAACTCCAACTCCAGGACTTATTTTCTCAGTCCACAACCAAAAAGGCAGTCGGGATCTACAGTAATCCCTCCCATACTCTGGACTCAGCATTTTCAGCCGCTGCCATCAGGCTGCTGACGGTCCCAGCGGTCAGAAGAACAGTTAGAAGAAATCCTTTATTCCATCAGCTGTGACCATCCTCATTAAAAGCCTGTTTAAATAGGGCCCCCATCCATTTAGGGCATTCTGCAACACCAACCACCAATGATTTAATGGAAATTGATTTATCTATTTATTAAGTGCTGCTGTGTATTATGTATTGATGGAGGTACAATCCACTCATCACTTTTATTACAGCCACTTGTCACGTTAAGATTTCATCTAACCTCAATGTAAAGTTATTGTCACTTGTTATGTGTTATTGTCTTTGGTGTGTGTCGTCCAAGAAGCCAGCACCGAAGACGAATGTCCATTTTATGTAAATTTAATGGACAATAAAGTTTTGTGAACCTGACGTTTATAGTTGATGCGTACGTGACCATTTTTCGGTCGTTCTGAGGGACAGATGTGACGACTATCATCCCAAAATATCCCATCTCTTTTTCTGCGTTCAGCGTCCCAACATGATTTATCCACTCACTCACTCAGGACGTTTTTTTTTTTAGTGTTTTTTGGTCTGTGAAATAAAGGCAGCTGGCAGCTCTGCCAAAAAACAAGGGATAATAATAATGACGCAGCGATGAGCCCTGTGTGTCACTGCCCCTTCCTGCTCAGGCCGGCAGGTTTAGCGGTGTTAGCAGTCAGGCAGCTGTCAGGCAATGTGTGCAGCCCGTGATAGCTGATATTTTTTGGATCAGCATTCTGGGCTGGAAGGTTTATCTGTTTGGACTGTCAGGCAGACAAGCGGGTGTAATCCCAGGCATCATTACATCATCGTCCATCAGCAACCCTCCCCTCGCACACACCCATCATTCATCCATATTTCCAAGGTCAGTTGGGTAACATCCTGGCAGGGCTGATAATTTGAGAGATTGAAGTTCCTGCAGGGACGCGTCACGACGGGGCAGTACGATTAATGGATTGTGGATTGATTGGTCGTGATGTCACTGGCTAACAAAAAGGTTAAGTTAAGACGCACCGGCAGGATGTGCGAGCTTATCAAGAGGAATTGGGCTCTGTGGAATCTCATCATGCTTTTATCCCGCATTGATTGTTTGTTTGCAGCAGCCAGAACGTCGTATTCCTTCTGAAATTAATTACTTACCAGTTGTGTCACAATGCAACATGTGCGCCCCTGAACTCGCAACTCGGGACATTGAACTGAATATTTTTCAATTCTCAGCCACAGAGCAGTAATTTGTCGGTGCAAGTGAAGCATGCAGGAAAGTGACGCCTCCAAATCTGTTTTCATTTGTCAGAGGAAATGCAGTTTTTTAAGCCAACTGATAGAGATCCTTTTTTTAAAAGGGAAATATTTCCCAGTTATTTTACACCTCCACACTCACTCATGTGTTTCTCTGTCTCTCTTTCCACCAGTACGTTACCTGCTGAAGAATAATGTGAGCCCAGACCTCTGCAACGAAGACGGTCTCACCGCCCTGCATCAGGTAACACTGTCCGACTGTGTCTCCACCCTTTGTCTTTCTCTCTGCTTGATTTTTCAGATTTCTCTCTATCAGACAATATTTACCCCCGAAACTGAAGCTTTGATAAACAATCGGTGTCTGAATATTTGGTAAAGTAATGAGATAGATTGTTAGATTTTTAGAAATACAGGACGTATTTTTCTTCTTTTAACATCAGCAGCAGGTAAAGCAGGTCAACCATTGCTTGTAGTGTTTGCAGATCCTGGGCTCCTCCTGTCCACGTCCTTGGGCAAAACACTGAAATAAGAAAAATAAAAAAAATGATTAGACCTAGAATGATTGCCTTGCATGGCCGTTTGCAAATAAATTAAATCGAACAAATAAAATTGAGATTTCAGTAGACCCCATCTATATGCAGTTCTGTAACACAGAGATAAGATAAGATAAATAAGATAAGATGTACCTTTAATGATCCCCCGTAGGAGAAATTCTAATTTGGCACAGCAGTACAAGGAAGCAGACAGCGTGCAAACAATACAAGAAGTAGCAGCACGAGGTGGGAGTGGAGTAAGAGAACCAAAAAAATCAATAACTTTATGTAATAAATTTGCAGAATTTATAAGAGGGGACAGATAATTCAGAATTTGTGACAGAAAGTGTTTCACAATGTTTATAAAGTTTCACCTGACTCACAAAACTATGATTTTTTTTTTTAAGGGAGTCTGGAGCTGTGGTGTAAACACAGAGGCCAGATCAGATCATTTGTTATCTGGATTAACATGTGTCGATACATTTCACCAGGTGTAAATGGGCTGAGAAGCACATCTTGAGTTCATTCTAGGACTTTACCTTATACATACTGATTCAAGCTTTTACACATTCCTCCACCTCATTATACTACTGCACTTAAATGAAGTCAGTTTAATTAAAATTATAATCTCCCTTGGCAGTTTATAATGGCATTTAGAAGTTTATGTGCAAAATGTCTTGATACACTGTGCAGCAAAAGATTGAATGTTTACTTTCTTCATCTCCAAGGATTTTTCCTAAGTAACTGAATAATTCAAATATTTTCTCATGTGAAACTCGGCCTTTGTGCAAGAAAGAAGAATTCAGTTTCTGTTTTGAGTCTGATATACAAACATACAGGTTTCTTCTGTAAGACTGACCTACTGCTCAATCTAATCATGAGATTCAGTGTAAAATACTGAAAACTACAAAATCTCATTTTACAGAACATACTCTACCTGCCCTTTCATCCCAACTGTGTGATGTATTCATGAGTTTGTTCTGTTGTCGGCAAATATTCTCCCATCTCCTCGTTGTGTCTCTGTGGAGCCGTCAAACAATGCGACTTTGATTCATAAAAGTTTTAAAGGATCACAACCTGTCCGCATCTGTCTTTTACGGAAATATCATTAAATCATTTCCTGCTGTGAGTAGTGTGCGGCGGTAGACATTCAAAGCTTGCTCAGATCTGTGTGTTGAGGTTTTCTGACACTGAAGAAGTTATTTTTAATAGTGAGGAAATGAGTTCAGTATCGGGGAAATAATTCAATTTTTAAGTAGGAAATTGATAAAGGAGATCAGATCTATGTTCACTTGCTAATAAGAGCCATAATCAAAACTTGCAGCTCGCTTTTCAGTCAGGACTGCTCCATTAACTGTGTAAATAATGCATCATCACACGTCTCATTTGTTCACAAATCAGCCGGCCTTTTAATTTGAAAAGCTGTTTCCGTGCACGTTATCCTCTGACTTACAGCCAGTTCCCCGTCGCAACAGTGCAAGAGATCAAAACATTTCTTTGGGCTCGAGTTAATGCGAAACAATCAAAAGTTACTAAGAAGAACCATCAAATCAAATGCTGGGGACAGATTCACAAAGATGATAGCTCACACTCTTATGTCTTGATTCATCCGTTGCACAAAAGCTGTCTTGTTTTTTGACTAACTTAAGCAGGACTAATGTGCAACGGCTTCTGGCTAAAAAGGACATTTTTCAAACAGCAACAACAACAAAAAACACGGCTGACCGAGCAACTGCATCAAACCGCTTAGCTCCGTTTCGCTCCAGCAGAAAATGTTTGCCTGCGGGAAGAATACAAAAAGCTCAAAAGGAGATTTTACTTTGAAAATTCAGCAAATAGTGTAACAACACAATCAACCTCCAGGAGCATAAAAAAAATCTCAGTGCGGTGCAGACCTGTGGCAGAGCTCAGATACTGTGTCTTCTTAATGTGGCAGGACTGGCAGCGGCTCTGTTAACTCGCCAGGATGACAAAATGACTGACGATGTCCTCGCTGCTGTATATCTCAACAGGTTACTGCTCTGCTTAAAAAAAAATTATTTTCTCATTACATGCATCACAAAATTGTTAATGGGCCAAAAATGACGAACCTTTCTATGCTTTTTTTTGTGTTATTCGGTGTCTTGCCAGTCAGCAGGTGTCAATAATTGTTACCATTGAACCATAGCTAGCTCGGGGACAGGGTGGCTAAACTTTTAGGCTTAAAGGGATAGTTCACCCCAAAATAAAAATGACATATTTTTCCTCTTACTGCTGTACTTATCTTATCTATCTAGATTAAGTTAGTGAGCTTTGGCCGTGAAGGTGTTTTTCTTCCCTTCAATATAATGCAACTAGATGGCACAAAGAGAAAATATTTGAAAAACTCATCAGGAATGTCTCTCACCAGAAATGATTACCCCGATTACTCAAGATAATCCACAGACCTTGTTGTGAGCTGGTTTATGAAGAAAGATATTTTCTTTCCACTGAACTACACCCAAAAACTGTATCACTGTGCAGAAGGAAGTGTGCTTTCTTTATTTAAGGGTGAACTGTCCCTTTAAAATAAGTCTAACATGCATAAAGATATTCAAGACATACTTCTGTCTGCTATCTGTCTCTGTGAGTCCTGCCCCCCACACATATCGGTATCTTCGGACTTGAGAACACACTGTTCCGGTCATGGAAGGGATCGATTACTCAAACAGAGGGCTGCACTACAAAGCGACTTAAACAAACCCAGGATGTGTTTCTGTTATTTGTCTTCGCTCACCCTGACAATCGCAATCACGCTCAGCGGTCACACAAAGGTTGTTATTAACTCGATAAGTCAACCCAGGTTTTCCACATCGAGCTGTGAGCGGGGAGGTGTTTATTAGATGTGAATTGCATCTCTGTATTCCATTAAATAAAAACACTTGCTTAGATGCGTGTTAATGACAGTTTTGGCCTTATTATTTCGGCTGCAACCCCGCTTTGTCAAACAGACTTGGGAACAAATGAAAAATACATATAAAAAACATATGTCAAAGCGGTACTTTCATATCTTATAAGTAGTTTGAGGCTTTGGTGCTAAAATGTGTCTCTATTATGAGGTGGTATGGGTATTAAAAAAGCACACTAAAAAGGCTGTGACATTGCTTGCAGGCAGCCAACGGGGAACAAATGAAATGTCCGCTCCTACACAGAAGTACACCTCTCATTATCCGCACACTGAACGCCACAGGATCCTCTATGAATGATAATGCCATGTTACAGAGGACTGAATGGTCAGAAGTCAATGCTTTCATACGTGTAGTTCTGTTATCTCAGACATAACCTGCTCCGGGGCGGGCTGGGTGTGCAGCGCAAGTTACCATGGTGATGCATCCCAGTAAGAAGTGAACCAGCTCCATAACGCTGAAAACTCACAGTTAACCCCGGAGTTACCTCACTAATCACAGATCCTGCTTTGTAGTGGGGGCCCCTGGTTCACCTGCTACAGGTTGGAGACGCTGATGGAAAGCAGCCCAACCTGTAAAACACAAGCAAGCGTACAGCCATCTTGTTTGTCCCTTGTACACTGATTTATCAATCGCTGCAGAAGCTCAAAGAATAAACTCAGCATCTTCCTTTCATCCCTCAACCCACATCAAGGTCTAAACATTATATTTATAGGCAGAGGGGAAGATGTTTACAGTTTAAAAGACACCAAGCGGTTCTTCATATTAAAGCATCTCGAAAGGATGTGATGCTCATTAATTACCTCTGTTTCCTCTCAGATTTTCATCTTTCCTGGCCTCCTCTCCTCTCATTTGTCTCTCTACAGCTGAACTGTACCTCTGACAGTTTACTTCCTCTTTTTTCGCTCCGCCTCAGCTAACACAGCCGCCTCTCTTTCCCCCCGACGGCAGCTGAAAGCCTAATATTCAGGCTCCTGCTGGGAGGCAGAGAAATGAACAGGGGGAGAGAAAATTGAAGTCCATCAGTCACCAGCGGTGTGGATGGTGTTTTTAAAGGCTGAGGGGCCCGCTGGCTGCCAAGAGATCAGATTGACCTTTCGGCTTTGAATGTGTGTGTACCCGATAATCTGCTATTTGGACGGGTCAGCCTGCGCACTATCCTCAAGATGAGACCTTTTCACGTCGGCTACGATTTGACAAATACCACCGCACACACACACACACACAGGCAGACGGGGAGGACACAACTCAAACAGGAACACACACGGGGAATTCATACATGTACACACACACACACGCGCGTATCGTGTGGCAGAGGGTGAGAGAGATGAAGGAAAGTGGGGCTGATGTTTTCTCTAAATGAGATGTCACACCTATCTAGGGTCGGTCTCAGCTCACTGATATGAGACATTAATCAATAGATGGCTTGCAGGGGCACACACACACACACACACACACACACACACATATACAGAAACACAGCTGTACTATCACAGCCCTGGAGAAGAAGATAATGCTCCATGAAACTATCTATGAATTTGTATTTTTCTACAGTTGGTTGTGTAGATCACATTGGGGGTGATGTGAAGGATAAATATAGACTTTTTGTTCAATGACAAGGTTATACATACGTGTGTGTGTGTGTGTGTGTGTGTATGTGTGTGTGTGTGTGTGGATAAATGTGTGTAAGGCACCAGTGTTAGGTCAAACACACAACCTCATTCATTTCAACGAGGCGACTGTGATGGAAACATGGGGGTTCCAACACAGAGGGCTCAAAGAAGTGTAGAAACTGACTACATCCACTGGTTGGATATGTTTTGCACCAGAAACTCTTTTCTCATTAATTCTCCAATACCTGCAAAACATTTCATATCATAGAACAGATTGTTCTTGAAACTGTTAGAAATACAAACAAAACAAAATGAGAGGAAATTTCGTGCCTTTCTGCGGTGACCATATTGAAACTGTACTGATACTGATTTTTGTGAAAAATCATTCAAACTTCAGAGATAAACGTTAGGTGTTTTTCAGGTCAGTGTGTTTTATGGGTAACAATGTGCTTTGTGAGTGAGAACTGTTGCCGCTGTTTTGATCAAACGAGCTGCAATTACACAAATTCTGTTTACCTCTTTGTTCTGACGAATAAGAGTGACGTTATTGTTGCCATGATATATTCCCACAGCTGTAAACTTCTGACTGCACTGTGTGGACTGTTCTGGCATCTAAAAACCTTCATACTCATGGATGTATAACAAAAATGGTGTTTCTTGGTGGAGTTGGGATATTGGAGGGTGCTTTTTTTGCTCAATTCCCTGTTGAGCCTGTTGCCCATAGCTCTTGATCTACTTACTCACTGTGGTTGTTTCCTCTTACACCGTTCTTGCCTGCAATATTTAAAACTCCGCAGCAGAATATCCAATATCTTATTGCATAGACCAATTTTTATTGAGGAATAGCGCTGCTAACAAAGCCCCACCAACTCTGTGCCAAAGACACTGCATATTCTACGGCGGCCTCACAATGCAGCCACTCGGCTGCTTTGCTGGTGGATAACTTTTAATGTGAAGCAGCAGAAGATGTTTTATATACAGCGCCTTAACAGGCGGCTGAGAGTGATGAGCGAAAAGTAAATCATGGCTGGTATATCACGAATGAGCAGGAATGTAGGAGTGACAGCACATATATCTACTAACAAGCTACGGAATGTGGTGACCAACACAGGTATTTTAAGATTGATTATGTTCTTTTTCTAATCCTAACCAAGTGGTTTTCTGCCTGAACCTAACCAGACCAAAGTTGCAACATATCTGTGCTTTGCAGAAACGTACATTGCCAACATATATTCCGCTGATTGGACTGCAAAAAACACCTGTTTGAAACCCTTCCCAAGTAAACTCAGTTCATTGGTAACAGGTGATAGTATCATGATCCATGAAAGACTCAGTCATACACAAGCAAGGATGGAGCAAGGCTTCACCATGGGCCTGAGAACAAATCATAACAACATGTAAAACTAGTAAACGCTTACTCACCTGTATCAGTAGTAACACCACCACTACCATGAAGCACCCATGGTATCCTTGACTACGGATGTCTTTAAGCTCCCTCGTGTTGTTTTTCGAGTCACAGCTATGATCTGGCTGTGAGTTCTTGTGTTTTTGCCTCAGGACCGCAGGATGGTGTGCCCGAGTTGGCACGGTGACCCGGAACATCAACAGGCTGCTGGAATCGCACTTAAAAAACATTTACTTCAGTGACTCAGCCACTCAAATATTTATGCAGGGACGACTGAGAGGGGGACAGAGATGACAGCGGCTGGGACAGAGATGACTGAGACAGGCTTTTAACTTGTCCTGTAATAGGCTTGAGCGGTGGAGTTATGCGTCTGAGTTCCTGTGTGATCCCAGACTTTTCATCAGTCATTCAGCTCTTCATTAACTTCAACCTCTTGAGAACCTTCAGCTCAGACCTGGCGGCCTTTTTTTTTTTCCACAATGTACTTGCTCTCCAAATTCAGTAATAACCCAGGAACTGTCACTCCAGTCTCTCAGCAGCAGCAGCACTGTTTCTTATTAACGTGTGTTTTTTAAAGAAATGTGATCAAGTGTCGATACCCTGTTAGACCATGCGTGAGGTGGACAGGAGAGGCATCATCCAGCATACTCCTGCTGCTCGTCACAACTTGGATTCGATTCATTTAGCCTTTTAGATCTAATTCCAAACAGAGGAACTTGGCATCTTGAATTGCTGCACTCAGACCTCCTTCCCTCTTTATGATTTGCATTAGTCTTATCGGCACTGTTAAAATTGAAAGCTCTTTTATCCTCTAACCTCCCACAGTCTCAGCCGTGGCCTTTTCTCAGCCACTGGGGCCTCGTCACAGAAAAATGTCCTAACTGCTTGTCCTATCTTAACTTAAGTTTCAAAGATAGAAAGAAATCCTATATTACCGATCGTCTACAGAAGTAACTCCTGAACCTGTGGCTGTGTCCTATACTATCTCAGGCTTTCCTCCTATATTAAATAAAGAACTACAACTGGAAACAAAATTAGCCTAAATCTGCACTTGTCCTGTCATGCCTTTATCTGTCTTCAGAAATGAGAATGCTTGTATCTATGATGATGACTGTCTCACTTCACTTGTCACTGGCTAGCTTGTTTTTGTGTGATGGACAAGAAAAACTGGGCATTAATTTTTAGCCGCAATGGGTATGAGTACACGTTTCAGAGCTAACAAGCTAATATTAGTGTTAGCTTCTCCAACAGGGTTACATCAGTGTCCAACAGGCTAAGATCAGTGTTAGCTTCTTGAATAGGCAAACATCAGTGTTAGCTTCTCCAACAGGTTTACATCAGTGTCCAACAGGCTAGACTGACGTTAGCCTATTGGAGAAGCTATCACTGATGTTGTTAGCCTGTTGGAGAAGCTAACACTGATCTAGCTTCACCAGGAGGCTAACATCAATATTTCTTCAACTGGCTACTGTGTTAGCTTCTCCAACAGGCTAACATCAGTCTTAGCTTCTCCAAAGGGTTAACGTCAGTATAATAAAGCTAGCTTCTCCAACAGGCTTAACTCAATATTAATTTCTTCAACAGGCTAACATCTATATTTCTCAGACAGGCCAAGATAATCCTTAAATAACATAGGAGATAAGATTTTTTTTCTAAATACAGTTAGAAAACATGTTTCTGTAGTACTAAAAATCCTTAACGACATCCCAAACAGAGATAAAGTAGGACTAAAGAAGTTTCTCTAACACGGCGCCAGTCTTGCTCGCTGAACCCATCATGTCCAACTCACTCACTAACAGCCCTCGTGGCACTAAGCCTGATCAAATTTCAGTCATTCAGTGGAACTCTCAGCCCTATTTCCTCATCATTTTGCTCCTCAACCCAGACAGCAGTCCTCTCAGCCCACTTACGGGTCCCAAGACTGTTGCTGTTGTTTTCCAGCCATGCTAGGCATAATCTGAGCCTTTGTCAGAGCCACACTCCCATCCTTGTCCACTCATGAAAGGCACATTATTTTCCTTGCTTGCCTCATTGTCCTGTTGCCAAGACAAGATGGGTGGAGGCTAGGAGTTTAGTTTAGTGACTTATTAGCTTTTGTGATTTTACTCAGAGGAAAAGCTAAGGGAGTAGCTTAGCAGTCAAGCTATAGCAGGTGGGCTGGAGTCTGTGGGTTTTTTTCAGAAGGAGGTTAGGAGATTAGCCTGTTTGTTAGCTGCTGTGTAGGTTGCAGCCTCTTGGGTTTTTTCTGATGACATCTGTCATGCCACTGCTGCAGGCTGGAGCTTTAAATGCGAGCTAATCCATCAGTGAATCGGATGTCTTTGACAAGCTCGTGTGTCTCTTAAGAGTCTCCTCCTTGTCAGTTTTATGAGGTTGCTCATTTTTCCTGAATTATGTCTCGGAGCTTGCCAATTGCCGGACTCGGGTAGAAAATAAAATCCATCACTTTGCGCTCTGAATTACCATCTCCGTGTCACAAGGTTTACAATTTGCCAATTTAGCACCGTCAAACACCGACACACAAATGTTAAAATAAGCAAATGTGTGACTCATGCTCTTCAGTCTTTTCCTTTGAATCTGTTGTCTTCCCTGCTTTTTAGATATCAGAGTAGTTGACGCAAGTAAACCACATGCCACTTCTTCGTCTATGGGAGCTTTTTTTTTAAAAGATCCCATAGACAATCGCTCGTCTCATCTCTCACCATCCTTATCTGAGCATCTTTCACAGTCGAGGCCTTTTGCACCCAGTCCAACTGAATTAATTCTGTGAACTTTAAAAAAAGGTTGTGGTTTCAATGCACATGATCCTTTCACACCAAGTCTGGTGCAGACTGCTGAAAAGATTCAGAAAAGAAGAGAAACCTCTAAGCAAACCTCCTCCTGTGCTGTGTGACCAGGATCTCCATACTGAAGCCTTCATGTTCTTTTTTCTTTCTTTTCATCTTCCTGCCTCCTTTTAATATCATGTTGCTCTTTTTTCCCCTCATATACATATCACAGAAGTTTTCTCCACAATCTTCTAAGAAATGCTGCTTAAAAAAAGGGTCTTTACAGAGTTTAAGGAAAACACTTTAACTTTAAAGAGTAGCAAATGTGTCAGCAGAGGTTGACAGCATGTCCACTGTCTATATCATCTTAATCAATCAGTAGCAGGTATCCATACTGTCTGACGAGTGTCTTTTTCAGACACCGCGTTAGCTACAGTTGTGGTTGCTTGGAGAAGTTAAAGTAAATCTACGAACTTGTTGTTGCCAGCGAGCTACAGTGTGTTCATATATTTTATTTTAACTTTCGATATAAAACTGCCGATGGGTTGGTCTTTCATGTACGTAGCAGTAGCTCAAAAAAATAGACTCAGTCAATAAATCTGGTGAATTGACTCAGTCATGTAAGTTTGTGTCTAAAGTTTGTGAGTGTGTTTCAGTGCTTGTGTTTTATTTTTTGTAAGAGCAAGAATGTGTTATAACTTCCTTCAAAAGTTACAAAGCAGGTCGATCTCGAGGCACCCTGCGATTCTGTTAGGATTCAGAGGACTACGATACGATTATAAAACGATTATTCAAGCATCTTTATACATCAGAGTTTCCACACAGCGTTTTCTTTCAGGCAGAAAAGCGCTGGCTGAAGCTCTACGGCAACAATATCTTGACAACCAACACAGTTTACTATCCGTTTGTTTATTATTTGCATCAGCAGGAGGATGTGGGTGCATGACATGATTCATAGGGGACAAAAGTACAATTGATATTATCGCCTAGGCCAGGAGAGAGATAAACTGTGATGGTGACATCACCAGCGGCTTTCTGAGAAGTTGAGAGATTTTCAACTCAAATGCTGGATGTTTTGCCTTTTCTGCAGGCGGCAGACAAAGGCGCCATGTGCATCTGATTTTTTATTTTATATTTCATTAGAAGATGAATCCAACGAGGCTTGTTTACTGTGAGTTCAGCACAAAGTTAATTTACTTCTGGAGGAGGCGAGCATACGTTTGGCGTGAAAAAGCCGCTGGTCCTGATGTATCGATACTGCGGAAAATAAGTAGCCTATTAAAATGTCCAAAATCAATATGTATCGATCTTAAGCACTGAACGCTCAGAGTTATTATTCTTCGAAGTTGACTTTCATCAAGTGTGTCAGCCACGTCGTTCTTTTCCTCGCTTGTCGGCAGTCGTTTGTGGCCATTTCTTTGGCTCCGGCACACGAATAAAACCTCCCCACTGGTAGGCAAAGTTCTAATTGGGCCTTTTTTATTTTCCCCACGGGTGAAAACCAAACAGCTGTCAGTGAGCACAAGGTCCAATCTGAACTGCAGACCACATACAGAATGCCTGTAGTTGCATTTTCTGCCGTTTTTCTTTCAGACCTGTACCTGCTGTTCTGCTTGTCACACAGATCCTGACGCTGACGTGATCTGAAGGTCAGACTTTTCAGTTGCTTCAGGACACATCACGTACATGAGCTCGATTTAACTCGCACGTCACATTCAGACCCGCTCAGAATAAAATGCAGAACCATTCGTGCGTGAAAGCATTGGACTGTATATATATAAAGGCCTTAAATCTGGTAATCTTCACGTACAGACTTCTCGCTGTGACTAAATTCCTATTCAAAGGATGTGTTCGTCAGCGTGTGCTGTTTCCAGTCAGTCAGCGGTTGTGTTTTTCTGTGCATCTATTTCACCTCTTATCTGTCTTCCTGCTATCTGTCCTCCGCATCTGTGAAGTAATTTCATTTCCTCTCTTGTGTTTGTATATTAATTTATGTGCTCCCCCACGCTCCTGTCAGAGTCGTCTCGTCGGAGCAGCCTTGACATGCGAGAGCTACCGAACTGGCACTCGGCTCATTTTCTCCTCACGTCCGTGTGGTCTAACGGTCCAGTTTTTTTTAATTGTTGCTCAAGCATTCAGTTTTTTTTTTTTAAGTGGTAGGAAGCCAAGAGACGGAGACGGAGGAAGTGAGAGGACAGATTGAGGTTATGTTTTTTAAGGCAGGCCTGGATGAACGCGGTGCAGAAGGTGACGGTTTCAACCTCTGAATCATCTCACAGTCACATCTGCTCACCGTAATGCAAAAAAAATAACCACGTCTCTGGTCAGTTCTCTCACGCTGGATCACACTTAAATAGTCAAAAGTCATTACCACGAGGATATTTATTGTCAGAGAGGCAGGACTGACTATTTGCTTTTAATTGATTTTAAACAGGGATAAAATATACCAGCGAAGGTCTGAATCTAAATCAAGTCAATTAGAGGAAAACAGTCTGCGGTTGCTTTTTTGCATTTTCCAAAATGTCTGTCGCCTGCCACCCACTTCTGTTTTCTTGCAATTTCTCACCCTGTTGGTTTATATTCAGGTTCATGCCTCTCTCTCTGTGTGTTACTGTCTGACTCTGGCTCTTGTTCCCCGATACTTGAAACCTCTAGAGATTGCACTTCAGCTCATCTTGTATGTAAATCCATGAAAGAGAAAAACAGTCTTCACCGCACACCTCTAACTTCTCAAGGTTTCTATGGTGAGCAGCTTCAGTGGGATGGGAATCATTTGAAGACGAGTGTAAAAGGTGAAAAGTTATTTCATGGGGAAAATAAACTTTTTCTTGGAGGAAGCGTATCACTCAACGCGACAGATGTTTAGCGGCATCTCTAATTTGGGTTTTAAATTGAGTGCAGGAAAGGAGAACCGGTTAGAAAAAACCCCCTCGGAGACGTTGCACTTTGTTAAATGACACAATATTTCCATAATGGTCCCATGTCTGAATAAACACGTACAATCTCCCAAGATCCCACCGTGTAACATTTCCGCAACAAGTCTGAATCTAATGTTCTCAGATGAATGTAGAGGCTCCAGCGGGCGAAGCCGACAATGAGACTTATTTCACGCCTGAAAAGAGCCAGACTTTGGGTTCATAGCATAACTGCAACAGAAACCTCCCAGGACAGAGCGACTTTAGGACTAGATTGGAAAATACCGCTGAAGGAGTCACAGTGAATCTTTCCAGTAATCCGCGCATGTTATTTCTTATGATCCCTAAATTCTTACGGGTCACTTTGCTTTTCGTGCTCAGGCTTCGACACATTACTCATAATTCCTGTAGCTCGCTTCTTTGGCCGCTCCTCAGCCAGACGCTGGTGTTGTTGGTGTCTAAAGGTCACCTTCCTGCTCTGGACGCAAACGTTGCTGCCCCTCACTTTTCCTAAAATGGCAATAGACAGGTTTTCTGCTTCAGCGTATCATAATGAAGCAAATGTTTGGTTGCACAATGTAATGGAAATAGAATAGGGAAACAATCAGCACTTACATTGGTTCCCTGTACATCTCTCTATCACTATACAATTTTGTCTGCCACCCGTGAAAAGAAAGGTTAACTGGCTATCAATTTCTTTTACAGAGTGAATGATTGAATGAACTCATGTTTTGTGCAGTGTTGTTATTTGCAACTGTGAGGAGGACGGTCACAGTCCAGTTGCCTTTGCAAACAGCGGTACAAACAATAACACCACATCGAAACACAAAGGGGGGGGTCTGTTGACACTATAACTGCCCAGCGATGGAGGACAGTGTAAAAGAGATGCAGCTCTCATTACGATTCATTATATGGATTCTTTTTCAGCTGATAATTACCAGTTTCTCATGATAGACACTGATACGATAACAATAAATTCACACCTTATGCACACCTGAAGTCTGAGATGAAGTGAGCAAAGATGAATGATTTATTTATTATTATTTTTCTTATTGGTGGATTGTAAAACAACTTTGAAGTTGCTCTTGGCTTCATATTTATTTATAGTCCTAAATAGCTGATAATATAATTAATCAGTCTGATATTTATTGTGCAACCTTACATGATATTGTTTTGTTCTGAAACCAAAAAAGAAAATTAAAACGAGTATTATTACCTGCTACCTCAAACTTTTGGGACTGTGGCAGAGACTGGTTGATTGTACAGTGCTGTAATATTGCAGAGGCTGCCTAATTTCCCTTTGATAAAATAATAATAATAATAATGGCCTTATAATACTAAATAATAAGGGGAAATGTTTTCCCCTTATTATTGAAAAGGCTGTTTATTGAAACAAACATAGTCAGTGTGAAATGACATGAAACCTATACGAGCAGAACATCTTCTCATTTCAGAAGCTGGAACCAGACAGTGTTGGGAGTTTTTAGCTTGACATTTGAGTCAGACTGTTATTCTGTTATCAAAAAAGTGCCAATTGTTTGTGTTGTTTTACTAATTGATTCAGCTCAAAGTAGATTTATATCAGTTTCGAGGTTTGGTCAACTGCATGGGAGATGTAGACTCCACATGTTTCCAGATCAATACTATAATGACATAGCAGAGCTACACATAGAGGATTTAATGTAGGTATTAAAGAGTTAAATTGATGGGTAACAGTCAACAATTTGGAAATTGGAAACACTTGTAAACTCATGTCTGTTAGCTCTTATGTCCAGGATCTACATTGTCTATTCACGGTGCACTCTGGGATTGGCTGCTGCTAGTTGACACAATGGAGAGATTTGTCTGCTTCTTTTCTTTTTCTTATTTCCATTTTGACACCAACCCTTTGTTTTTTTCTTTCATCTTCCTCCCATTGTTTAAATCTTCAAGAATTGGCTCTCAGCTGGCAGAGTCAAAATGGGATTAAATTAAGTCATTTTGTCAGAGAAAATTCTACATTTCATTGTGAGGCGTGTCGAGCTCTCATTTCCGAACGGAGACGAAACACTCCGGTGGCTTTTCACAAAAGTGAAGGTGTACCTGGGTGAAAGCATTCAGGTTTATCTGGGAACAAAGAATGATTTTTTTGTTATGACATTTCTGCTTCAGTACACAGGAGCAATGAGAGGGGACGACACACTGTAACGTGTGATGGATCAGGTTGAAACCCACAACTTCACTGACACATATAATAACAAAGGCTCTTGCTGAACTGCCCCTCAGACTTTTGCTCTGACTCCTTCAGTTGTCTGATTATATCTGACCCTCCCACTGTGACAAAGTAATCCCATTCTTTGACTCCATGTCGGCTCCTTGCTGTCTCTTTTCATTTCGTTTGCCTCCCTTGTCCTCTCCAATCGGCTTTGTTCAGCAGCACAGCGCCGCCGCACTCGGACCAATTAGCTCTGATGGAGAAAACTGCTGTTGCTGACATTCGCTAGATCGGAGGATGGATTTCATGGAAAAAATCTCCCTCCTCCACACCCTATAATCACACCCAAGATTAACAAGGAAAAATACTTTCTGTCCCTGTCTGTCTTTGTCTCGCCATCTCCGCTGATGGGTGTGAGTTATGGGTGCATGTTCGGTTTTGTCTCAGATCCAGGAAACAGCCCACACATTGGATAAAATGTCAGGATGAACGTGTCCAAATTGGTTAATGTGTTCTCACTTTGTCACTCCGCAGTATGCCATTAAAGGACTTTTGCAGGGATACAGTTTGAATTCTCAATGGACTTCTTGTTTGTCTGTTCTCTCGGTGACAAATGAGCCTCTTTTCATCCCTTTCTTGCCAATTATTAAGGTGCTGAGGCGTACAGCACAGCGTCATTGCAGCATAGCTGAGTGCTCACTTTATGAATTATATGCTGCACCAGAGTGAAGAGAGCTCAGCATTTCATTTCTCTCCAAACAAGAGAAGACTGTGGATCGCAGTCTGTTGCCAGAACGTTCACATTAGTTTATGACTGAGTTAAAAACAGCAGATACAGACAGATGTCCTTCACAGTTTATAGCCTCTAACACTATTTTCTATGTTTCCTTTCAGCCGTCTCTCCTCTTCCATCCATTTCCTTCTCTTCTTTTTTCCACCTTTTCATCTTCTCGATCTGATTCAGGCGGAGGTTATAGAGAAGGAAATATTACGGAATCAGAAATTAAGCAAATGTTTTCTTTCCCTCCCTCTCTCCTTCATTCTACAGTGTTGTATCGATAACTATGAGGAGATGGTGAAGATCCTGCTGGACCGAGGAGCCAGCGTCAACGCTCAGGACAACGAGCTGTGGACGCCGCTGCACGCCGCTGCCACATGTGGCCACGCAGGACTGGTCAAGATCCTCATTGCACAGTAAGACATGCATCCCTTTGTGAGCTGGTTGTGTCTCAGGAGGTCGAACTGTTCAGAAAGTCGTTGGTCCGGCTGCATGTTCAGTGTGCTTGGGCGAGATATTGAACCCCTAATTGCTCCAGTTGGATGTTCAATCAATGTGTGAGAGGATGTTTGAATGGCTGCAGCCCAGTCGCCAGAAAAAAACATTTTCTGAATTGGAGTCTCTGCAAAACACTAATACGTTCACATTTGTATGCATCGTCCTATACCGACGCGTCATATCACGTTCACGTTATATTTTCATATCGGGAGGTGGAGGGGATGCAGTTCAAGATTTTATTTCAACAAGTGTGACACCACTGAATATTTTTAAGGAGACCTTGGGACAATTTCCAGCCGTGTTTGTGGCAACAAAAACTGATACTTTGACAAGATGTTGGGACAATCTCAAACTGCATTTGTGCCGACAAGAACAGGTATTTTAAGCAAAAACAGGATCTTTTTCTGACCCTATCCAAGACATGTTTGTGTCCAAACCTAACCAGCTCTTAATTGGATTGATGGCTGAGCATAGAAATATCTTTGGTTAGGAAGCGCTGTATCGCTCTCGCATGGCGTCTTCTGAAAGTGCATGTTAAAGTTGTGATACGGCATAAACGGCACTCAGTAGAATCCAGTATCACACTTAATAGCCCCGTATCACTCTGAGTTCTGAAACCACCCATAACTGCTTAGCCACAATCTACGCTCGCCAAATCTGTAACAGCCAAGCACTCGGGCAACAAAACAAGGCAGATGGAGTCAGAATCTCCGCTGTGTTGTGGAAGAATGATAGATTTCTATCAGGATCCGCATCAAATTATACTCACTCCCCAGCTATCTAAACACGCCAGGACGCATGCAAGTTCACTGACTGTCTTTTAACAACACTGATAATGGCTGTGTGATTCAGCTCAGCAGGTGATTGATTGATCACATCACTAATCCGAGCAGCACGTCGCAGTATCAGGAAGTTGAGAAAAGTAAATCGGCTCAATCAGGAAAAAACTCACCAAGATGAAGTTAGTTTGACATTTCAAAGTTGGACATAGATCTAACTACCCCACATAGTCTGATGTTTAAGAATTTGTTTTTTTTATTGAGCAGCTGGACTTGTATCATCAGTAACACTTCTCAGACAGTGGAGTGTGAAGCACTTAACCAGCTTGTAAACCCTGCTCACACACACCACAGTCTGGAATTAATGGCCGTACGTTTGTTTTGCTGTTAAATATTCAGGTACTTATTTAGTTGTATGCAACTACTGTCCCCAGAGGGCCGCTGTCGGCAGTTTGTAGGCACCTATGAATAGTTTTTTTAATTGAGTTCTGGGCAAGAGAAATGAGCTGCTTCCCGTCCAAAAACGACAGACGTTGCTACCTGGAGGAGCAGGAATTGAAGATGATGCACTTGGCAGTAGAGGAAATGCCAAACGGCCACTAATGGCAGTAGCAAGAGAAAGTAAAGTAATAAAGGAAATAACTTACAAAAAAAAAAAAGATTCGAAGATGGAAAATGGCGTCGTCTTTTACTTCTGACATACAGTATGTGGGGAAAGAAACAGAGAACATATGAGGGAATATCAAAAATCACAGATAAAGTATTCAAATTGATGTACAATACTACTAATTGGAGTTAACTGTAGTGATGTGCCGCATCATCAGACCAGAGTTTTAATTAAAACTTGCTTTGAGTCATTAATTAAAACATCAGAATTCATTGGAACATGAAATGATCATATCGGGATACAATTCCAGCGGAAGTTAATAAAGGCTAATATTTAATTGCCCCTCATCCCCGGCCCGTGTGATAATTTACAAACGGCGCATAATGAGTTATTATTAGCTGTCTTTTGTTATGTGATATCATTTATAATTCAATACCACTGACCCGGGTTTTGTAGCGTTAAAAAAACAGCCAAATGCGCAGTCGGTTTCTTTACGCTGACGCACCCGCACCTGAGAGAGAACATGGAGTTACACGGACATATACATTGTGAACACGATCACTGACAATTAGCATTTAATTAGATCCTGATACGACAGCAGACACACGAAGAGGCCGTCAGAAGGAGGCTGTGTGACTTAAAGGGCTGGAATGAAGCCTCTGTGCACTAAATGGAAAATACACACAAAACACACGAAACGTACAGACACACTGCTGCCATCTGTTGACATGCAGGACTTGTCAACCCCCTCATCTTACCACTTGGACTCATTATCCACGGCGAAATTACTGATTAAAAACCGCTGAATAATGCAGGCCAACTTGTTCCGGACTGCAAGAATTTAATTAGCATCATCAATAGTGCTCCAACTGAGATTTATTTTGTCATCTCGTCCAAGACTTTGAGTTATGGATCAGCTATTTTTTTTTCAGCATTTATTGGGGCTCACAACTGATCAGCGTATGAAATACAGGCCTGCTGATGATTTAAAAACGTCGCTGATGTAAACAAACCTCTTAAGAAATGTAAAAACTTCCCGGATTTATGTTTAAAGCTCTTTATTTTTGATCCACAAACAACTTTTCCTCGTATTATTCCTCATGTGAGACACGGAAATTGCACATGATATTCCAAGGGTGTTGATTATTTGTTGCTCTCCTCCCACAGCGGTGCGGATCTGCTGGCGGTCAACTCCGATGGGAACATGCCCTACGACCTGTGTGAAGACGACCCAACACTGGACATCATCGAGACAGCTATGGCCAACAGAGGTAGGGTCGATCAGCGCAGTTTTTGTAATTCTTTGAACAAGTTTAGGAACTTACTTCTCACAATGTCTGCAGACAGATTTAATAAAAAGGATAAAGGCTTCTCCATGTACAGTCATTACGCCGTTGGAGGGAGCGTGCTGTGCCTACTTTCTTCAGTATTATGCCAGTTAGAGCTAACTTTTAACATTCATAGTTTTCGTGAAGTCGAAAGTCATTCTGACGTGAGATTGATCCAAGATAACCACATGCGCCTTTTTAAAAAAGCTGAAAACTCCCGTTGAGTGTTACTACGCCTGACAAGCTTTTCATTCTCGCTCAGCGCATACGTTTTAGACAAAAGCAGGTTTCTCTCTAGCATCGATTTTGCAATTAGTGAAGTGACAGCTGACGCTTTCTGTCAGCTGCGTCTCGAAAACGTTTTTAGTGTTTCAGCTTTAGTCGTTTTGAAATAAGACGTTAGTCGTCGTGTTAATTAGTGTGATCAGCAAGTCGGACTGTTGTTTCATTCTTACACAATGCTCACTGACTGCTTAGCTTACATGCTTGTTTGTAACACGTAGTTTGTCTACTTCTTGATGAGAAAAGCTTTCAAGTCCACATCCAGGACAGCTTCTACACAGTTTATATCGTGTACATATTGTTGATTATTGATGATGTGGTCCTTGGCTTGCCTGGTCACTACTGCAGGTAGAAGGCTAATTAGCCCGACCTGCTACACTTGCTCTTTCGTCACAGAACATAAACACACTCCATAATCCAGTCCTTCTATAGCCTCATACACACGTCTCTGGGCTGTAAAGACACCCAGAGCTTGACAGAACTATCAAGCCTTGTTACAATTGTGAAGCTTATTATTCACTTTTAGGGGCTAATGTTCAGTATCGGACAATTCTGTCTTTGTCTTTGCCTTAAACCTGTTTTTTACTCACAACATACAATTGAAACCTTCCGTAACCTCTGCAGCAGGATCAGCGAGGATTTAGCCCCATTTCTACCCAAAGTAGTCTGAACTTTTAGTCCCAGAAACCACTTTTCAAGGAACTAAAAGTAGTTGTTGTCTATGTTTTTACCGCGGTCTAATGACTGCAAGTATTAGGCAAATTAGGTTGCTGATGTATGAAACGCAGCAGTCACTTCTTTTTTGCACGCAACAATCCAACAATGGTTCCTGGATGTTGTTGTCGGCCCGTCTGTCGCATGCTCTCTTCTGTAATTCCATGTTGATGTGTGGCAGTGCAATAAACAAAAACACTGGTTTGCAGCTGCAGATTTTTTTAAATGGTGCTTTGAGTAATTAAAAAAAGGAAATGATCAGTGCTGAGAGTTCCTGTACTTTTGGAAAGCACTACCTCCTGAGCAGGGACCCTTTGGGGGGTAAAATAATGCCCCCGGATATTAATTTAGTCCCCGGTCCCTGCGGTGGAAATGCACTGAGTTCCTCCAAAGGTTCCTTGTTCCTGGGGAGGAAGCGGGGCTTCTGCAGCTTCCTGCAGTCTAATAAGTGTGTCAACCACAGGAACAGATTGTTGAGGCTGAGGACAGCGAGGTGGTGACCTCAAAACGCACTTAGTGTCCCACGGAGTTTCAGAAGTGACACTTGGGGGAGCGCTGAGAAATTAAAAGGTCTGTTGCTCCCAACGGGATGCAGATTGGAATACTGTATATTCATGCCGTATGACTGTAAACAGCCGCAGTCGGCGCAGTTCAAGGAGATAAAAAAAGTTCAAGGAGATCAGCGCCGTCAGTGAGGGAGGGAAACTCACACCGTGGTTTAGATGTGTTTGCATTCGCGTCTGTGTTTGTGTGATACAAAGAGAGACTGACACAAAGACCGACAGCTTTATTTACACTGCAGTTAAATCACACTCAGCCTCCTCGACATAAGCTCCCATCAATGTTTTGTTTTTGTTTTCTGGTAAACAGTTAGGTCTACAGCCAGGCGTGTGAGCACACAGTTGGAAACAAAGCTGCAAAAATGTGTGGCTGCGGGGGCTTTGAGTTTTTAGAGAAATGCTGTTGTATGATTGGCCAGATTGGCTGCTTGAGCTGTGGTCGGTTCAAAGGAGTGATTCAACACGTTTGGTAATTTGTTTACTTGCTCTGTGGCGCAGAGTAAGATCAGAAGATTAATACCAATCTAAAAAAAAAAAAAAAAAAAACGTGTCAAAACTAGAATTTGCTGTTTTTCTGCTCCAGGAAGTTATTTTCTTCCAGCCATGAAATAGTCTGGCACGTAATCCCTCCAGAAAGTGGCTAATTGCTGTCTCTAAGCTTCGCTTTTTGTATGGATTAAACAAATGAGACATAACTTAATTAGTAAGCTGCAGAAAGGCTGGTAGTGGCGTTCATTAACTTCCTCTTAAATCACAAACATTAAAGGAGACATATTGTGCTCATTTTCAGGTTCATAATTTTATTTTGGGTTACTACTAGAATATGTTATCATGCTTAAGATCTAAAAAAAACACTTCAGTTTTCTCATCCTGTCCAGAGCTGCATCGCTGTACTCCCTGCACTACCCATCTGTTTCAGCTCCTGTCCCTCCTGAATACTCAAGTCATCTCTGATTGGTCCGCTCACACACGCCTGACCCAGCACCGCTAACACCAATTGAGCAGCTGTGCTAGATTAATTCTTATGTGCCAGACGGGTTAATTATGCGAACGTGTGACATGACGATGAGGTGTGATGTCACAAAGCCACAGAAATAAGGCGGGACTACTGATGAGGCGTTGCAGGAGCAGTTTTTCTGTGGGAGAGAGGAGCTTCCGTTGGTGCGGACCTTGGCCTTTTTTAAATTTCACTCTCCTTTACATCCACATAAACGCAGATATTAGATTGTTTTTTAACAAACGAGAGACAGTTCCTCTCAAAGGCTGGATTTGTCATTATTAGTGTTGTTACAAGTGTCAGTGGGATCTTTAAATAGTGTTTTCTTACTTCTGGAATGAAACCTAGAGGTTATGTTTTCACTTTGGCTTCTGACTTTCGGGGCAACTTTCAGCGACCTGAACTAGTCCTTTCTTCTTAGCACACCAGTTTCTTTACGTGTATGACGCTGTGTGTTCCTGTTGATTTAGTGTGTGTAGGCTTGGGCAGACTTTAGACGTTATCAAATATTGTGATATTTACCGTCATCTGCGATATTTTCTCCAACATCGAACATCGAATAGCTGTTACGGCATCATGCAACATGCATCGATATTTGACAAGGTGGGCAAAAGGGCGAGTCAAGGGATTGGAATAAGTCTACATGTCGTCTAGACATAACACAATTATATCATCTATCTCTGGATATCTGGACCAGACAATATTTGTGATTCTACAAATTTGGGATATTGCCAAGTCTTGTGTACATGCCAGAGAAGTAGCAGGAAACACGAGAAGGTTAAAAAATACTGGAATTTTCCCTAATCAAGTTGCCCTTCAGCCCAACGGTAAACCTTGAATGGTTCAGTGGAGCTGCTCGGTGGTAAACAGCAGAGAAAAGCGTGGAAGCTGCTGGAGAGAGCATCATGAGCGCTCAGTCATATTTGCCTATAATTAAAGGTCAGAGAACGCCCTGTTATGATAAATGCCGCGTTGTAAACAAGCGCAGGGTAAATGATTTTGATAGTTTAACGAGCGAAAAAGAAGGGGGCACATGACAAACACATGGTGCGGGTTTCATCCTGGATATGAGACTGAACTGGAAAACCCACACAGACAGACAGACATGAGAGGAGAGAGAGAGAGAGAGAGAGGGCGAGCGGGGGCTTGGAGAGGGAAACCGTCGAAAATGAGGTTCTCAGCTTACAATAGGTTCTCTCAAGCCGCAGAATGCAGATAGCGGTACAGTAGGTGAGAAGAATGATTATTAAGCCGATCAAAGGGAGCGCGGCACTGCTAATTGCTCCCGTAATGTTCTCTGCACAGTACCGCCGGATAAGACTCCCCTCTCCAGGGACGCCGCAGGGTTGGGAGCAGCGACACACACACAGAAACACACACAGAAACACACAATAGCACACACACACAGATGGCACTTCATGTGCAGCATCGACTGATCTGACTCTTCCTTCATCCTCCCCTGCAGAGCACAGTTCATCTGAGACACGCCGCAGGAACTGAACCGGTGAGACGGAGCCGAGAATGCAGAGTAGTTCGCAACACGGCTGGTGTTGACTTTGCACTCGCAGTGATGGAGGGATAAAGAATTACAGTTAAAGATCAGAGACTTCTGATAAACAAGGGCTGCGGCGTCGGTGTCACACATACATTTACAAAAATGAACTATTTGAAGATTTTATTTAAAGTGTCGTCTTATTAATTGATGTATTCTGTTGAGCAAAAAATACCAAATATTGGTTAATCCCAGTCTGTGCAAAAGTGAAGGTTTGCTGCTCTTCTCTGTTTCATGACACTGTAAATGGAATATATCATTAAGGTTAAGACATCTGCAGACATAACATTGGGCTCTAGGTAGTTATAGATACAATAATCAAGAGATTAATATGAAATGAAAATAATCCCTAGTTGCAGTCCTAATTAGATTTTTTTTTATTTATAGCTCTCCGTCATCTTTGCACTTTCTGGAGCTGCAGTATTTGGTGGAAAAGGAAGGAAGCGTGAGTAGAATTAAAATGGGATGAGTTTATCCCAATCAGCAAAGCTCGCTGGTTCAACTGTCAATCAGGCAAACTGAATTCAAGACTAAATCTTTTCAGAGTTAATGAATATTTTAAGGGAAGTTTTGACTCATTTGATTGTCAGCAATCATCTTCTCCGTAGTAGATACACAGAGTTGGTGTGACACGAGGGATGAAATAAATATATTTTGTTGAGTTGTGTACTTCGTTATCCGAAGTTTTCCGCCGTGTTCAGTAATTTGGTCGGCTGTCACTATAACTTCGGCTACACATCGGGTGATCCATCAGGCGGAAGGGGAAGGATGACGGTGAACGTGACTCAACGTAAACAAAACTTCTCGTCAGGTCACGTCGATTTCTCATCCACGATGGTAGCTGTTTAACAGTGAAGGCAACAACTCTCATGATCCTTTGCTGCTTCACCATCAAACAACATCTTCTGATTTCATTTTTGTTTGAGAGGTTTGCTTCAGCAGATGTCCTGTGTGAGAAGATGGCCTCAGTTTCTTAAGAATTATATGCTGTATATGTTCGCAGATGTGGATTGGCGTAGTTTTGTTATTCCGACAGTTTTTTCTCTTTACTCCTTCGGGGCATTGCTAAGCTGCGAGGCGTCACTGCAGCTAAATCAAAATATGACAGAAACAAGCAAGTAAAAATTTGTCATAGTAGCACCAGAGAGACTCGTGCTTGCCAGCAGAGAAAGAGCAGGAAACACAGAAGACCGTATTAGCCGCAGGGATGCATTTCATTTAAGCTGACAAAAGGGGGACTGTCACCGTCCTGATCCCTGCTCCCTCTAAATGCCCTCCGGCTGGGATTCTGATTGCGAATGCAAGAGAGAAACACCACTTTACCTTCCTCGCAACTTTTCAAGCACCTCCATCACGACCACAGGCCATCACATTTCGGAGCGGGCCACGGGAGTGTGACACCGAAACAGGAGTTTGACTTTAAAATGGCGGGCTGGAGGCCGGCGTGTTGGCTGATGGAATAGATTTGCCTTCAGCTTCACTCGCCAAGGTTCATTTTATGAGTCTGTGGGAAAGGGAAAAGGTTGTAGGGGTGAAATACTGTCAATAACATGAGCACAGTCAGGTGATGTCTGTCTACTGCTTTAAATTTCAAGTGAAAATGGCCAGTTTCAAGGGATTGTCCCCCAGCGTTAAGGGCTACAACTATTGAATATTTTCATTATCGATTAACCAGCTGCCAGATATTTTCACGACTAATCATTTAGTCTTCTTCTATCATCCTTTAATTGTTTTTATTCTTTTTATTTGCACTGCTTTTCTCTGATTTTGAAGAATGTCTAAGTCTCACAATGGCATACAGTAGCTGTCAGTGCTGAAAGTTTTCAAATCGAATCGAATCAGGACTTTGTGGAATTGTGACACCCCTGTATCGACTCCTCTCTTCCAATCTTAATTTAGAAAACAAGCCGACTGAGCTTTTCTCTCTTTTTTATCTATTAAAAAACAAATAAAGCTGGAACGACATGTCTCATTTTTTTTCCTCAAAACTTCAAACCATAAAAACAGCACAATCAATGTTTGAGTTTGTTTTAACTACACCCCTTTATTGTATAGGCTATAAAATAGAGCCCAAAGCGACATCTTCAGAAAACCCAAAGAAAAAGCAAATCTTTATATTTAAGAACCAACATATGGTTCACATTTTCTTTCAATTCACCGAGTGATAAATCTCTACCATCATTCGAAGGATAATTAACCTTTTCATGTGACAGATAAATTAAAATCTTTCTTTGTTTAATGAAGCAATGTAATCCCGTTCACGTCCACAACACTTGAGCGGATTCACTGAAGCTTTCTCACCTCATTCATCTCTTCGAGTGTGACTCACGTATTCGGTCACACACTGTAGGATTGTCAGTGTCAGAGCTCTGACTGACAGCCTGTTTTCATTAAAGCGAACCTGACATTTTCTTTACGTTTCCTCGGGAGCACGGCACATTACCGCTGAGCTGTTGGAGAAGAAGTCAAGTGTGGCGGTCACAGTGTCTCGTCCTGCCTGGCTGCAGGGTGCTGGATTAAAAGGAGGAATTTGGAGTCGCTGTGACGGGCAGACTCACATGAGCTTCAGCTGGGCCAAACACCACAAAACTCTTTGCCAAGGAAATTCAGCATGGAAGTGCATGAGAGACACTTCTCATTAAGACAAAACATTTAATTTCTTAAAGATATTTAAAACACACTGGGCACATCTGTATTATTCTGACAAAGTGCACTCAAGTGAAATAATTATCTCAAAGTTCCTGTAACCATTAACACAATTTTCATTTTCATGACTTGATGGCTCATTGTCCCCATTATTGATCGCTGCGACAGAACAAAAATGAGTGTCCGCTGCTGTCTTTCTCATTTCCCTTGAAATCTTAAACTTTTATTACCCGCTGACAATGTTTTATTGTGGAATCCATGAACCGTTTTTCATAGAAAAGCTTCGGTGTAATTTAACAAACCTGCCAATACAAAAAGCAAAGCATTCTCTCTATAAAAACACAAGGTTTTATGTGTTACCAGCATTTTATTGTGTCTCAGAGCTGCGTCTCTGTCCCTCCGTGTCCTTCAGAGCAGTAATAAACTGCCCCGTCAACATGCTTCGGTTCCGTATGACGGCCCTCGGGACAAAAACTGCCTCCCCTGTCATTAACGCTTGTGTTTGATCGACAGGCATCACCCAGGAGATGATCAACGAGACACGAGCGTCGACGGAGAGGAAGATGCTGGGAGACATTCAGGAGCTGCTGAGACAGGGAGAGGAGGTCAACCAGCAGGACTCACAGGGAGCCACGCTGGTGAGACTTTCTGCTCCGCTCGTATCGACTCTTTAAAACAAGCCGAGTGACGACTTTTCTCTCTTCAACTGTTTAAAAACAACACAGCTGAATCGACACGTCGCTTCTCTTACAAAGCATCAGACAAACCATTGAAACAGTACGATCGAAGTTAGAGTTTGTTTCTTTATAAAGAAGGGAATAACACAGGATGAAAACAGAACAGAACAAGATATAAAACATAAACATTAAAATGCATGCAAGATTAGCTTTATGTGTGTATATTTATTTTTTGGAATTATCCTTTTTTTAAAGGAACCATGTACGATATAGCCAAGTTCTTTTTTTTTTTTTACATATGTGATAAAAGTAATATAAAGCCTTTTGTGGCTCCAGAGGAAGCTGCACGTTATCTGATAAGTTGCCTCCAGCGGTGTCACTCAGGGGCTAAGTTGCATTGTGGATAATGTAGGCGCCATGTTTTTAAACGCAAGACGAATGGCAGCTTCCTCTCAAGCTACAAAAGGATTGTGCTACTTTTTAGAAATATGCAGTAGTACTTCCCGAGTTAACACAGTTAAATGTTTAAAATTGGTGAAGTTAACCTTTAATGTTGACATAAAACTGATTTATTAACAAAATAACTGTTAGTACAGCAACCACAAGATGTCCTTAACGTAACAAATGTGCAGAGTATTTGTCTAATGGGTCCAGTAGTGTGCAAGATGAGCTACGGACTAACACACACACACACACACACACACACACACACACACACACACACACACACACACACACACACACACACACACACACACACACACACACACACACACACACACACACACACACACACACACACACACACACACACACACACGACCTGAACGCCTGAAGGAGATAACAGGGCTAAGTAACAACACCCCAACTGCCTCCAAGCCAACAGATTCTATCAGGAGTTTAAGCTGTAATGGTTGTAACACACACAGAAACACACACACTTATCAGATTTATCGAGGACCGCAGATCTGCACTGGGGAGAGGAAAAATGAAATGTTTGCATAAATATTCAAGGGACTGTCTTTATTATAGATTCACCTGTTAATGATTCTGCGCTGTGCAACGCTGTAGTGCTGAAAGCTAATCAGGCATTTAGAGACTCATTATAATCTTCTATACTCATTAAAGGCAAATCAGCTGTGTGATTTTCACATAAATATATAAATGCAGATATATGAAAGCGATGCGTCTGTGAGGAGTGAGCAGGCGTGCAGTCATTCATTAAAAACGACGAATGACAGTCATAATTCATATGTAGGCTTTCAGGAAAAACAATTATGAGAAGTGAGTGAAGATGATAAAAGATAAAAGCTTCACAGGAAGCAAAAACTGACACAAGAAATACTTCATTGTACTCAAAATCTGAGTATTTGTCTCATAACTTGTAAGTGCAATGTAAGTCCTGCAGTTCTGTATACAATGTATATAGACATATACACATCATTTACATAATCCACCCAATATTTATTATTCTTTTCTTTGCACTAACTCTGTTGCTTCTTTTCACTACTTGTACTGTTGACTTGTAGTCCTGCCCTTCACAATTCTTTATTTTTTATCATTCTTTATCTTATTTGTTCAGTTTTTGTTGTCCTTGCTCCTGGCTGTGTCCCTTTTTCTTGTTGTACACTGAGAGCGATGTAAGTCAGAGACAAAATGGTACACACACACATGAGCTCAGCTAATAAAGCTTTTTCTGATTCCAGCCGGTGAATGAGACGGTCACAGCTTTCCGAAATGAAACATAATCCACCATGAAACTAATAAACAAGCTCGAAGCTTAGACTTAAAAACAAGATTAATGAGGGATGACTGGACTTGAAACTTCAAAGATAATAATTCATGGTTTAACAAACAAAGCTCTCGCAGATTTAGAGGATTCCCACGGTATAACAACATTTAGATAAAACAAAGTTCTTGACACACAAAGCTGCTGTAGGTAAGTTTGACGCAGGAACCTGACACAACATCGGCCCCCTCCATCGAGTTAATGCCGTCCGTTCACCCTGGTTTTACCTCAGTTTCTATCACTCTTCCTCTTCGTCTTCTTTGCCTCCGCCATCAGTGGGGCTCTTTTTCTTTTGCGGAAAGCCCAGACCGAAAAGAACAGTGAAAGTGGTGTGTACAGGGAACCAGTCTATACACGCATATTGTCATTTTTCAGTCAGTATCTGCTTCAGAATGATAAGTTGAAGCAAATAAGTTGCTACTACTACTACTTCCAATAAGACAGTTAAATCTTTGCATTATAAGTTTTCTGAAATTTTATTTTTAAAAATGCAAACATTTTCAGAACAAAACTCTACACTAAAGTACATCTTACTTTGTATTCTGGAGGTTTTCTTCCCACGAGTCAGAAAGGAGACATGTTGTGGACTGGAAACGGCCCGGAATCTCTTAAAAATCCTGTGTTTTCAGCCGAAGTGCTGACAGTGTGACTGACTCATGGTTTCCTCTTTGATCGTACAGCATGTTTATCTCGCCACTGAGCTCATTCAGCTCCACAAAGCCGTACACTCGACTTGACTCGAATTCCCTGATTTTGTTGCATTTTCTTTTCATTTATTTCTCCATGATTTGCTTTGCACCTATACTACACAGCATTGTATTTTCTGAAGCATCTTTTCGCTCTGGTTTTGAAAGGTGCTATAGAAATAAAAGCTCATTATTATTATAGCTTTGCTGGACTGTAGGCCGCACACCAGAGAGACCGCTTGGGGGCTTTTTGCATGATTTGTTCATGTATCAGTGTCTCTGTACAGTCATGAACTGCCCCTTGTTAGCCTCTGGATACTGTTCCTAGAAGGATCATGACTCATAAATTGCTTTACTTCCACAACGTGCCGTTGTTGCTGTGCACATTTTAGGCCACAACCAAGACTCAAAAAACCCTGCACGCAACGTCAGATGCATTAGAGATTAGTCATTTGTTTCGGTGTTACCTAATAGAGTCGTCACTGAATTTGTTTTGTTTTGAGTTCAGTCCACTGAGGTATTAAAAAAGCAGAAAAAAAATTGAGAGTGAATAATTTTCCTGAGCGCGTACGATGTCAGATGACTTAATGAAGTCTTTATTATGTATCAGGGATTTAGCCATGCCGAGGAAACACAGTGACAGATCACTGGATGAAAATAGCTAGGGGACATTACATGGTAGTAGCCCAAAATAACCCTGTTAAGCCTTAAAGTCTTACAACAGATTGTCTGATTGAGCTGCTTGTCCCCCCCTGCTTTATGCGTCCTGTTAATCTTCATTCGAGCATGATGAAGCAAACTAGAGCATGCCTTATTAAAATGTCTGGCAAAGAAGACAGGAAGAGACCTGGAACTGGTAAGAAGTTATGTAAGGTTAATCTTTTGTTTTCCACTGAAATGCATTTTGTGTCCTTGTCTGGATGTGCACGAACAACGATTTTCATCTCCTGCGATTGCGAGCGCGTTGATCAAACCCACTGAGAAGCGGAACAGGTTATTCGACAATCTATATAGGCGTCTCGGTGCAAAACAAATGATAAATCTCTTCAAGAGGGAGGGAGGAGGTAAGGAATTACAACCTGCAGGATGTTCATGTCACTGTGGATAAACAGAGTAGGTACCAAATGATCAATTCTCATCAAAAACGTTGTAAAAATGTGAAATTATCGATAACAGATCACTTAAAAAAATCCTAACAAACCTAAAACTGTAATCCAGAATAATATGATTCATACTTAAACAGAATTAAATAGGCAAGTATATAGAAACAAAGCTTTTTTAAGAAAAAACACAAACATTTTTAACTATTTCAGAAGCTACCGTGGTTTAAGCGATTATTTGTAGTAAAGTCAGTTTGTTTATCCTTCCTGTTAATACACTTATCCTTCTCAGTAACCGGGGAGATCCTGAACTCTCCCCCGCAGGGCTAACTCCCATAGACAGACCCAAACACCCTCACCATCACTCCAACTGGCAGTTTTTCCAGTTCACCTAAAGGGCACGTCTTTTGACTGTCGGCCAAAAACTGGATAAGACAGAGAGAGAGCTTATCCCAGCGTGCTTTGGACAAGAGGCAGGTTACACCCCAGACAGGCTGCCACTGATATTGTGAGAGGAAACTGAAACGCTCTGTGGAAACACAGGCAGATTACTCCGCAGACGATGGCGAGCTTATGACTTTTTTCCATTTGCGATGCTAGCAGCGTGGCTGTAGGGACGGTGACGTGCCACCGCTTTGGGTCAAGACGGAAATATCTCAACAGTGACTCTGCTGACCTGCTGACTTTTCCTCTAGCCGAACGCCGAGGATAACATTTCTGCTTTTGAGTGGAATGTGTCAACAACTACTTACATAAATGTTATTACATTTATGTCTGCAAAACTACGCTTACATTGTCAAAGAAGCGTCTCTAAAACAGTGGCTACATATGCATTTTTTGAGCGTCACAACCCCAACGAAATGACGCACCATCTGTTCAGTTCAATAACATTTGAAAAGTCGACAGACAATTAAATAATTTCATCCCTATTCAAATTAGAAACAAGTTGTTAGATCCATGTTTTAGGGAAGTTTGAGAGCGACTTCATTCCTCCAGAACCGTTGAACAAATGCCAGTTTAATGTCTGATGTTCAGATCAGCTCCTCTGTCCTGGTGAACCTGAGTGTTTAGTGTGATATCCTCCTCGTCTCTGCTTCCAGGTCGGCTGAAATTGTTGTGAATCTCACCTGTGTGTGTGCTCGCGTCTGTACAACAACACGATTGGCTGATATGGTTCAGTGCACGATTTGCTTCTGGGGGGTTAGAGGCGTAATTGTGTGATGCGGCCGCCATCTCTGCTGTTACGGACTCGTCTTTTCAAAATGCTTTAAGTGGTTTGTCTCCTCTCTTAAAACGCCTGTGGGTTGAACTAAGAGGGGAAACATGACCTGCTGAACACCATCATGTTGGCATGCTGACATCAACACTGAGCTCGATGCGCCACTGACGACGCCAGCATTTAGTTCTGACCGAGCATACTGTATAATCGTCACTTTCTGACCCAGGTGACATGGTTTGAGGCAGTTTGTCAGATTTCCTGCCGCTCTCTCCGGAGCCACAGAAGGATTCACAGAACATCTGTTAAGAAACTTAGAACTAAGTCTGTGAGGAGACTATTAATTTGTGAAGACGCTGAGTTTGATTAAATAATACAGACACCTAAATTTGTTTTTTCAGTGTTTCGGTAACAAAATCAACAAATCGTCCATTAGCAGAATACCTACGAGACGTTTCCCTGCAGCAGTGGGTCTGATTCGTCCTCAGCGGCGGCTGAAAGGCAATAAAAAGGGAGACAGACACAAGAGATCCAGTAACTGATAGACCTTAAAATGTTGTCTTGTTCTAGCACTCAACATTAACATCCACTTTAACATTTTCCATACTCGAAGATCAGTGAGCAGCTGACATAACAGGAGCCTGAATTCAGCCTTCAGATTCCGCTCTCCAGTTTATCTGCACACGCTGTGCCGAAAACATTCACCGTGGGTTGTTTGCATTCACCGTGTGCCGCAGAAGAAGCTTCTTTTAAAAGAAACCTCGACACATTTAAGTGATTTTTCTCTGTTTACATTCACCGCTCCCTCTCCCGCTGTTAAAAAACACTTTTTCCCGTAAAACTGATGCAGTTTGTTAAAAAAGAAACGCTGCCTGTAATTACCTTTCAACTCGTCACTTCTTTTATTGACATAAACTACTCTGTTTTCTTTCAAATCTTGGTCTTCTCGTGGCATTTTGTCATCCATCCTCACGTGTTAGCGCTTCACTCATCCCAGTGAGTCGTTACAAAATAACTGGTGTAAATTGGTGTGTGTGTCTGAGCCGGCTGCAGTGCACAGGGCTGTGATGTTCCTCTGCCAGTTACAGCACATCCTAATTTCCGCATGAGGATCAATAATGTTGGATCTTACGTTGTGAGCAGTTCCCTCTCTCTCTTCTTCAGTAACACTCCGGCGTGTCTAAGCTCACGTCGTAACCAGTTGCTCAAAATCAGTCCTCGCAGTCGTCCTAATGAGCCTGTTTGGTTACGTTTGAGTTTGAGAGGGGTGAGGGCTTATCGACGAGGCGATGAAAGAACCCAGGCTGAGAAATCGTTAGGGCTTCGTTCCTGATGCAGATGGAATTAAGGCTGGCATTAGACGAGTGTGTGTGTTTCTCAGACAGATTCAGTGATTCGTCCGGCATGGGCCGCGCTCAGACTCCTCAATTATTCATTCGTCTGACAGAAAACAGATGTTTTAAAAAGAAATACAATCTCCGATCTGATATGATCACATTACCTCTGCGCCCGATGAAATATGGTCGGTGATTCGCACAGGATTAAGATCACAGACGTCCTCCACAACTATTACAAATCACTAGAGGTCCCCTGGCGATACCGGTCCCATGTCTGTGAAAACCCAGACAAAAACACAGGACGACCCTTGGCAAGGCTTTCCAATTGTATTTGTATGACACATTTCATACATCAGAGCGATTCACTTTGCTTCAGTGGATGAGAATACAGCAAAAAAAAAAGATTCACACCTCAAATGAGCAGAAGTAAACCCAAGAAATGCAGTTTAAATCGAGGGATAGTAAAAGATAAAAGATGACTCAATCAAATCAAAAATCAATCAAATTAAAATCAATTTAAGCAATTCAAATAATTCAAAACATTCAACAAAACAAAGGCAATTTAAAAAAAGCTAAGCAGAGACAGATGTGGCTTTAAGGTCAGAGGAGGCGGTGAAAAAATAGAAAAGATTCCAGGATCCATGAGAACAAAATGATGCTCTGCCATGTTTTGTCGGAACTCTTGGGGCGACCAGTAAGCTCGTCATTATCGTTATCCGTATGATTAACCACCTAACATATAAGATCTCTACACACCTCAGACGAGCCATAGCGTTCAAGAAACTCACTCTTACAGCTGAGCTTGTTCCGTTTCCTCCCTCTGTTTCTCCACGAAGAAGAAGAAGAAGAAAGAACAATTTTTCCTCTCTCTGATAAGATCATATGTATCTGTATCAGCTCCTGCAGCTCTTTATTAATTATCCAATTAGTCGCACCAGCATCAATAATTGATTATTCACTTAAAGAATTTCTTCAAGCGAAAAATGCCAAATCATCTCCAGCGTCTCCTATGTGAATACTTAGCAGGATTTTCGGTCTTTTTTGGGGAGAAAATTAAATTTCTTCGGGGGTTTTGTAAATAATCTGAAGATGTCATCTGTGGGGACGAGGAATGGACATTTCACTGTTGGTATCTTTGGAAACTTTGTCCCCAGAGTTTAAAGACTTCTGCTGTTTAATGCGAGTTTGTACTGACTGGCCCCACCGCTGGTTCAGAGAGGTTTAAAAGGTTAAGAGGAGAGTTAACATCCTGACAGAGTGGATTGGAGCCGAAAAAAAAGTTAGATAGTGATTCACTCTCGGCTCCTGAAAAATGTTCCCTCGAACAGAGTGGGTCATCTCAGGCCGGCAGGATCAGTCTTTATCTCTAAATGTTAATACGGTTGAGCTTTTTCCAACAGCACCGGAACACATCAGCCTGAAACGACGGCAGAGCCTTTTCACAATGTTTTGGACCTGGTCTGATAAAACATCAAGTGAATCCCCAAACTCTGAATGTGATTATCTGACGTCTTATACATATTTCAGGCGGTTGGTAGCACATTATTCTTACGCATCTAAATTGCGGCCTCGGTGTGAAATCCACACGGGATTTATATGCACGGAGAATGATCTACAGCAAATCCAGTGCACTGGAGAAATCCATTCATTGTTCTCCCTCTGCCCTCGCAGCTCCACATCGCCGCTGCGAATGGCTACGTGCAGGCTGCAGAGCTGCTGCTGGAGGGGGGAGCTCGCATGGACCTGAGAGACTCAGATGGATGGCAGCCGCTTCATGCTGCAGCGTGCTGGGGTCAGGTAAGGTAGACAGGAAGCAGGAAACGGATAAGACAACACGCGCACAAAGGTTTCTGAAACCGTTGATGTCATTTACCGCTGATGTTGTCGTTGTTTCAGATGCATGTGGCGGAGCTGTTGGTGTCTCATGGAGCCAGTCTCAATGCCAAGACCTTCTTGGAGGAGACCCCCATCGGTATGTTTACACCCCAACACTCTCTTATCAATACACCTGGCGGGAGGTGAAGAGAACTAATGTCTTATCTCAGCACGGCCTCATTTGAAGCTTGTTCAGTCGATAGTTTTACATCGTGGGTTCATTGCAGTTAAATGCTTAATCCAATCTTGTCAAAGCAAATCTAAACCTTTTATTTCAGTCAGTTTTTCCATTTTGTTAGTCTTGTTACAACTAAAGTATGTGTTTTCAGTCAGTACGAGAGACGAGTGGCATCACTGCGGATAATAATTATCTCAACAAATTCATTCAGTTATCCTTGTTTAGTTCTTTTATCTGTAAGAGAGCAGCAGGTTCATTTTCAAAAGGAGCTGACGTCTTTCCTCCGTCACGCTTCTCATTTTTTTTCAGATCTGTGTGAGGACGAGGAGTTCAGAGCCATCCTGCTGGACCTGAAACACAAACACGACATTATCATGAAGTCACAGCTCAAACACAAGACCTCGCTGTGTCGGCGAACGTCCAGTGCAGGCAGTCGTGGGTAAGTGCTGACATCTGCTGGTGTCACTGCCGCTCCTACAAGTGTCGACCCAAAGAGACAGTTGCAGTCTTCAAATATTGAGTCTGCTTTCTGTAATGTTTTATAATAAATTATTATTTTTTTTAATGTAAATGCTCCAAAAGTCTGCTTTTAAATGAGCGGATCAGCCTCCCCTTAATCTTCAAATCTAAAATTTAAAGGGTAATTCTGGTATTTTAAAACCGGGGCCCTATGTTTGCATATTTTGTTTCTGTTAATGACTCACACGTGCAAAAGTTATGGAGTAAATCCAGTGGATCACGTTAAACTATCCAGCTGTAACACAGATTGCAATTGCTGCACCATAATCCTTAAATGCAACCTTCAGCTTCAAAGTTTTGTCCAGTAAAAGTGCTTGTTTTTGCCACTCGGGCTGAGATTGTTATCCTGTGTAAGTGTCTGACAACACACAGAAAGGATCGCTACAGAGATTAAAGGGTGAAATCCTTTTTGTTCAACCAGAAACAGCTGAATAGAATAAAGAAAAACTCACTAAAACCATCTCGGTTTGTCTTTCCACGACTTCAAACTATCACTCCGGTTTAGTCTGGTTGTCACTGCTTCTCTCTCTCTTCTCTCGCAACCCTCTCCCGATATCATCACAAGCACTTTTATTGGACTTACTGTGAAGGTCAAGGATTATGATGAAGCCGTCGCAGCTCATGTCTCGGCTGCCAGCAATCTACAAGACCAATTCCGAAAGGTTTTCGACCTATGAGTAATTTACACACTAACGTTGGTCTAAAAATACCAGAAGTCCCCTTTATGAAAAAAGCAATTCCAGACGGTATAATGTAGAAATAAATATCGTATAAATTGTGTTTAGAAAGTGCTGTATTCATATTTGTTGTCATTTTTCATTCCTACTTTCATTGTCTCACTCGAAATCGCTGTGTCCGCAGAAAAGTGGTGCGGCGAGCGAGCCTGTCGGACAGACACAACTTGTGCCGTAAGGAGTACGAGACGGAGGCCATCGTGTGGAGGGGAGGCAGGGAGGAGGAGGACGAAAAAGAGAAAGAGTCCGATCAGGAGAACACCCAGGTGGTTCATGTGAGTCTTCAGACCATTCATCTTTTAGATGTTCTGTAGAAGAAGGTAGAAAACTGTACATCGTTGCACAGAGCCGTTTGAGAATTGAGTGTATTTTTGAACTTAACCACCTGGCGTGAGATATTTTTAGCACAGCATGAAGGACTTTTTTATTATCAGGAATAATGATCATCTCTCCCACACATCAGGAGTCTAAATGTCAGGTTTTGGTGTAGGTGTATCACAGTTAGAGATGTTTCCTCAAAAGCAGTCACACAGGAAGAAACCTACAACGGAAAGAAAAAGACGGTGAAACACAATCCTCCACCAACAGCAGAGTCAAGAGATAAGAATGCTGCATTGTCACTTAGTTTGAAGTGAAGAGAGATACAGTTGTTTTTCCACTCCTGGAAAATACTACTGTCTTTCATTTTGCAATACTGCAACATATTACCTAAAGGTTTTAAGGTAAAGTCATGATCTGAAATAGAAGCATTCTTTCACAAAGCAGCTCCTGAACAATGATTTCTGAGGGGAAACTTTCTCTGTAGCAGCAAAAAAGAAAAAAAAAAAATTGGCTTCACATCTAATTGTAATGGAGCTTGTTAGCTTGGGCACCAGATCAAAGTTATGTGCTCTCCCCCCGTACGGAGTCAGGCCTCCGTGTATTTAATCATCCAAAAGAGAGGCCTCATAGCGGGATTAAACTAATCATCTTTATTGATGCCCTGCAGGTCAAGCCAGTCGTAGCCGTGGAGCTGCCAGACAAGCCCAAGCTGCCCACCATCCTCAAAGAAGGCAACGGCAAACAGAACGGCCTCATCTCCACGACGGCGTCCGTGCCGCCACAGCAGCCATCCAATGGCAACGCGCCGCCGTCCGATAAGGGCGGGGTCGTCACCGCCCAGCCCGCCCAGGAGGAGGCCTGGCCGCGAGAGCGCGCTCAGACTCTGTCGGAGCTCAAGAAGCAGAGGGCCGCCGCCAAATTGTTGAATCACCCCTTGTTCAACGGTCACCTAGGTAACGGCTCCACAGACTCCTTCACTGATGCCAAAAACAACTCCGAGGACCCCCGCATGCCGCTAGTCTCCTCAAACGGAAGTGCGGTTTACTACACGCCGGCCAGCGGCGACCCGCCCCTCCTCAGACTGAAACAGCCGATGGAGGAAGAGCAGCCGAAGGTGCGGACCTGCTGCTGCGTGTCGTAGCGCCCCGGCTATTGGACTGTAGACGGAACAGGAAGTGTTTGCACAGAGAGGAGGGAAGCAAGGAAACGTGCTGGAAGAGGAAGGAAGGAAAGAAGAAGTGCTCCTGTATTTTGACGTCCTTCTCCTCGCCTCCTTTAAACCAGAGAAGACGGTGGAGAAACTTACCCCCTGTCATGTGACTCCTGCTCCAGGTGGAGACACCTTCCCCCCCAAAACGCAGAACAGAGTAAAGGAACTGAGTAGAGCCACTTGGATTCACTTGGATTAAAATTCCTTCTCCAATATGGAGTCTCTCCACAAGACAGGCCAAACGGATACAGAGAGTGCTCAAAGATGTCCCCTGTGCACCTTTAACAATCAAGGTGTGGACATGTTTTTTTTTTAAGCTTTTCACCTGGAAAGAAATCAAGAAAGTAGAGAAGATCTCAAGGTACAAGGTGCATGTTCTGCCCTCAGAGACGAAGAAGGAAAAGAGGTTTTTTTTTGCCCTACATCGATGGTTATCATGTAATCAGCATTTATCTGCAGGACACACACACACACACACACACTGTTGTCAAACCACATTGCTCTGCCCTTTTTTTGTCATATTCCGAGCGGTCCAGGTGTGTCGTGTTACATCCTCAACATATCAGAAACAGCGAAATGGTAGCAAAAAAAAAGAGATCCGTGACGTCTCTTTTCAAGTGTCTGTCGCGTTAAAAAAATGCTGCCTGCGCAAGTAAAGGGAAGGAATGCCATAAAACAGTGTTAAAATATTCAGGAAGTGTACTTCAAACAGGAAAGAGTATAGTGGTGCACCAGTGTTGGAGACTGTCACCATATCCTGTCAGTTTATTCTTCACCTCACCGTCCTCTCACATCCGACACGAACTGACAAGGTCGCGCTCCGTTTTATGCACAATTCCACTTTGTGCTCTCTCGTTTAGATAATTTAAGCAAACATGGTTGACAATTACTGTACATTTCTTTATTTATGAAATTAATGTTATGTGTGAAGAAAAAAAAAAGAAAAGGAAAAAAAAAAAGAAGTTATGGTTCCTAAAGGTGAGTGTATTTATTATTTGGATGGTGTGTGGAGAGTGTGAATGCAATATGAGAAAAGCACCTTCTGACATGGAAAAAATCAAACGTTCGACTGATGTAGTGAAGTGAGGGTTACTGTCCGCTGTGTGTTATTAAAATCAAACAAACAAGCCATCCCGCCGGGATGGATTTCATATCAGTGTCACTACAAATAACAGTGTTATTTGTTTATGTCTCGTTGTTCTTTTTTTCTTGGTGGCCATCGTGTGGCTTTATTTTCTCCCCAGTCACTGTATTTGTTAACAGAAGTTCTAAATGTTATGTAATGAATTACTGTAAGTATAGTATGAGTTTTCTGAAGATACACACGGACTCCATTCTTGCCTCTGTTTTTATTATTTTTTTTTTACCATTATTCCACGCGTGGATTTGATACGTAGTCAGCCCGAATCGCTGTGTCAGCTGAGCTTTAAAGGTTCAACAACAACAACAACAAGCCCGACAACAAGTATTAGAAGTAGCTTTTCTGCTTAATTAAAAGAATAGTTTGGCATTTTGGGAAATATGCTTACTCACTTCCTCGTCGAGAGTTACATGAGAAGATCGATGGCACTTGCTTAAAGGGACAGTTCACTCCGAAATCAAAAATACAGAAGTTTCCTCTTAGCTGTAGAGCTATTTATCCATCTAGATGGTTATAGTGTGAGTTGCTGGCCGTAGAGATGTCTGCCTTCTCTCTACTATTTGCACTCGACTTGTGGTGCTCATAACTAAGTAACTAAGCTACTGAAGCCTTTTGTCCAGGAGTAGAAGCATGCTTCCTTTCCTACATAAACCTGGGGCTGTCACCATATCAGATTTTCACTACACAATTATTGTGGCTTAAAAAATTCACAAAAACAATATTATCACGATATCTACAGACAATGTTTCTCGTCAGGGAATGTAGTGCCAAAGGAAACGGCTGTCCGATGGCAATGTAATGCCAAACATTTTCAAAACAAAGCATACACGTCAATGGATATATATAGTTTTGTAGGTGTGGTTTGTTTTAGGTGGCTTAATCACATCTTGCTGTCAGTCCTGTTTAGCCAGTACAATGCACTGCTTCCCTGTCGGTGCTATGCGCTGCCTCTCCACACAGGTGGAGAGCTGACGGTCATCTACTGCAGGTAAATACACTGACTAGGGATAAGCACCTCATACAACCCCAAATCAAAAGACCCCAGCTGTCACTTTAAGGTGCATAACCGCCATCATCTGGGACAAAGCAGGAACAGAAAGAAATGGAAATTCTTGAAGAGGCATTTTACAAAAATATAACATTGTGTGTTATTAGCACAGTTTCTGTGCAACTCGCATTAAAACAATCTAGGAGGTCACATAGCACCACGTGTAAGCGGAAATGAGTGTTGGATTTTTGAGTGGACTGTCTCTTTAATGTATAGCTAGTGCCAGCAGCTGATGGCTAAGCTCAGCATAAAGACTTAGCGTAGCCTGGCTCTGTCCAAAGCTAACAAATACAGTACTACATCGTTTGTTTTTTGTACAGATTAAACAAACAAGATCTAATGTGTTTATGGACCTTGGACCTCGCTCACCTAATCGGTATATGGCTGTCCTTAATGTCATGAATCACTCTTTATATTGAAGTGTCAGATTCCATGACAACGTGAGCTTTAGAAATTATTTTGTGTTGCCTGTTTCCAGTTTTTGTGCTGAGCTAACTAGCTGCTAGCTCCAGCATCATACGTGAGTGTTATCAGACTCCTCATCAAACTCTCAGCAAGAAAGCAAATGTTTCCCAAGATGTTGAACTACTCCTTTTATCTAATAACCGGTCCTCTAACCTCCTTGCGAGTGCCAAAGAGTCTTCCGTGATTAAAGAGAACAACTTTTACACAAACACACGAACTTTTGGGGGGAGGCCTTCTTTGCCGTTTAAGAGATTTCTTTGTTTTCTGACGGCCAACCCTTTTAAACATGCGATCACCCACAATGCCACTATCACTTTATCCCCTCAGCATCAACTGTACAGTGTCAAATATTTGTACAGATGCATTTGTAAATATGTTTGTATCAGTATCCTCTTCTCTGTTCCCATGAACTGCATTTACATGTCTGTGTTGTTACTGTTGAACATACAGTATAGGAAGATTCACTTACCCACATGGATTAACGGTGTTAGCAGACCCTTTATCTGTAAAGTGGATTGCATCCAGGTGTCATTGTCATATTTAATATTTCCTCCCTGCCGTTGCGATGAACAGTGTCTGTGGTTGTTTTATTTTCCGTGCAATTTTCTGCAAAGGTCCGTTTTTTTGGATTTTAATGTTGTGCTCTCAGAGGAGGAAGCTTGTTTTTCAACTCAATTTGAGGAAGTATGACTTAAGACACAGTCAAAGAGATTGGTAATTTCCTGATTCTTGGTTCCCTTGCCCAAAGCAGTGATATCATCTTGTTATGATTCAGCTGAAATTCATAGAAGTTACTCCGGTTCATGTATGTTGCAGCTGTTGCCGTCGATTCCTCTTAAATTTCAGTTCTGCCTCCTTAAAGATTAAATCCAATGACGTTGAATTTGTGACGTTGAACTACAACCTGGTTTTCAGTATAAGCCACAAAGAGACCCTGTGCTCTGATGGTATAATATATAGATCAAAGCTTGTGTTTGTCTGCAAGCCTCGCTGTCTATAAAGGATAGGATCATAAAGACGAAAAACTACTGATTTTGTAATTACTGGAATATATTGATGGTTGCATTAACATATTTTGAATAAATTGTATATTTTGAGAATTTTACATGGTCTCTTCTGAATGAGTAAAGCTCTTTTGTGTCTTGGGGTACGTTGCAAAAAAGCTGGGACGCTGTGTAAAACATCAATGAATAGAATGAAGTCATCTGCAAACAATACATTTTACAAAGTTTTCCCATAGAAATATCCCTTATATAATATAATGTTTCACAAAGTGACGAGCCTAGCCCCATCTGTGTTTGCAAACCCCTTTAGAACCTAATCATGACACCGGTCCCTAATGAACCTGTTGAATGACCTGTGAAAAGTCTTTTGTTGCCCTGGTCCAAACATATTTGAAATATGTGAAGTGAAACATTACATAAATTGTCATTGTACTGTTTTTAGTTGAGTAAAGGTAAAAAAAAAGATTAGCAAAGATACATTTTGTTAGACAATAGCATCCTGACTTTTTGGGAATCGGGGGTTGCACAATGGGTTCCTTACCATTTATATTTTAATGTGCCTTGCAGGACTTCTCACAAGCGAGAATGCTGAACATCTCTGCTCCCAGCTTCTCTAATGTGAGGGTTTGAGGCTACTTTGTTTGATTGCTGTAGACTGAATCTCTTTGGATTTTGGACTGTTTGTTGGATAAAACAAGACATTCAAAGACATTTCCATGGCATTTCATCAACCCAGTCGCCAGAGTAAATGTTAGCTATGTAAGTTTCTGCAAAACCACAAGTTAATGCTGATCTTTTAAAAGCAGAATAATTATTCTTCAACATGTATTCAGTGCACGTTTGCGCGCCGTATGAAGGTTACTAACAATCCATTTCACCCTGACACGTCTGCTTTTCTCCGCAGGGCTTCTACAGCTCTGTTTTGTTCTGAAACAGACAGAGGCTGGACCGTCCTTCACCGCACAGCTGTCAGGGTCTTGGCCCAGCATCAACTGCTTCCTTCAATGATTTTCTGTGTTGTTTTGTCCCCCCCTCCGTCCTCTTTGTGAACTTCCTCTCATTCAGCGGCCGTGGGGTCAGCGGGGTCGCTCAGCAGTCATTGCTCAGACACATCACAGTCGGGTTAGAGGGACGAGAAAAGAAGACGGTTTAGAAGAAGTAAGATTTTGTGACTCAAAGTTCATTGTGCCGTATAACGTGCTTTACTTTCTCCACTTTCGGCAGCCGTTGCTACTTCGCTCTTCAGTTTCATTGTTGTTGATTTTAGGGGAGCGATGACTTGGCTCGGATACAGTCGTCTTGTCTTTTACGGAGCAGCTTATCAGTATTTACAGTACATTAGGCTCTCACATAAAGCAGCGCCTACTGGCTAATATGTCAACTCAGGGATTTGAAAAACAAACATTCACTTATTAGACAAATATCTCCATCAGGCTACAGTTGAGCAAATATTAGGAGAAATCAGCCTTTCAACCGAAGCTCCATGCGGGCACAGTCAGTATGTCCCAGTCATATAGACAGACACAGGCACAATGGTGCTGAAAACACACGATCCACACTGCATTAACCTCCTCTGCGTGGCCTGGCTTCGCTATTGTGCCTGAGCTGCACTAAGTCCAGGCCAGCTGGCTCCGGTCCCAGTCCTTCAGTCCTCTTCACTGAAGGGCGAGGTGGATCGGTGCCAGAGAGAGCATACAGGCACATACTGTCCACCCTGCTGGACACATAAATGGAGCGATGATGATAGAAGGCACCGTGGAGTCACGAGTGTGGAGCATAAAGTAGGAAAATGAACCGATGCCAGGAGCTGCCGAGACGCTGATGGCCATGATGGAGAGATGGATGGAAAGGAGGGACGTTTGCACTGATTAAATAAAGAAGGCATGCAAATTAATGGTGGATGGCAGGACTGAGAATGGGCCTGCGCTGGGAGGAGGCCGCAACCATTGACCATCCAACCAGCTTGCGAGAAGACGGAATAGAAGAGCTGCACAAAAAGGGTGGATGAATGGACGGAGGGGATGGCTCAGCGGGTCTGCCCGGTTCCCAGGATCTGTTGGACTTAAGAGGGCTTCAGTGTCCTGTTCGACCTGAATTTAAGATGCCTGAGCAGAGCGAGCCGATGTCCATCCGACTGGTGATAAGAGCTGTTGACTGAGGGAGTTGCACTCAGTGCAACAGCTCCTGACGCGTGAAAGTCATACTGAGTGTTGAACAGTTGAAATCACTATCGCAATATTGGTCATTTTAAAGGAGACCGGCAATGCTTTTTCAGTGTGATTTGATGTGCATGTTTTAAAGTCTTGAAAGTTAAAAAAGCCCAAAGTCCAACGTGGACACAGCTCCTGAAGTGCCTGAGACATCTCGTCAGTGGTCTTTGCCTTTAATTCTGTGATTTCTTGAAACAGATGACTGAGAGCAGCCACACCTCACTTTCCTGTCGGCACAACGACCACAGCCCCCTTTGGGTGAAAGCAAACTTTTGGCGAAAGTGCCGATGCCAAATTAAAAAAACAGCTGATAGCAACATGCCTGAAAGCCGCTGTGTTGCATTTTTCACATCAAACAATGAAAAAAATCCCTAACGTTATGATTTTATTTACTTCCCCAAGGAACCGAGGACGGTAAAGGAAGAGATCTCCTTGAAGCTACATGATGTGGCTCCGGGGAGTACAATGTCAGTCCCTGATTTTTTTCATCTAGTATCATCTGCCACAGCTGTCCTCTCTGTTCACTGCTAATTAGCAAATGTTTGAACACTAAACAAAGACGGTGAACACACTGTCCAAGGACTCCGACACACCTGGTGACACCTCGTTCCCATTTGCTGGGAACCATACATTTTCAAAACAGCTCTGTTAAACAGTGACACGTCGACAGTCATCACAATGTAATTTAATCTCACCGCTCAAACATGCCAGAAAATTATGTCAGTTGTTTTTTATGGCAGAAGTTCAAGTTTCTTTCCGCCAAAGGGCCAATACCTACTGAAACCATTTCCCCAGGAAAGCACAGCTCACTGTAGGAACCTCTGTGCCTCTAAAGAGATCCATACTTTACAGTACATTCCTCTTAAATGGCCTCAAATGTCACAAAAGGAGGAACAGTCCAGTTAGTTCCAATAAACCTGATTAACTTGTTCTCTGCGTGCGTCGCCAGAGCTTCGACACTTCCCTCCCTCAACGTAAAAATGTCCACCTGTATAAATAAATAGCCAACTGCGAGTGTCGATAAATAACTGTGGCTGTGTAGTTCTTAGCGTGTCCCCCTCCCTCTGCATCAGTCCCTTAGCAACAGCACATGATGCCGGACCAGGAAGCCCTATAGATACTAACACACAGTCACGATCGTCACCCTGCAGTAAAAAAAAAAACACTGATGGAATTTAAAGATGATAAACATTTAAAAAAGAATTTCAGTAACGATGGGTGACAGCTTAACTTAGCACTATTGTGAGGAAACAGGCTGACGTGACTGTGACTAAGTGATTTTGTGGTTTTAACTGGAACACAGGGCTGATTTGTCAACAAGACTCCCTTTGTCCCCACTGATTTAGTTTGGAAAAGGGAATGTGCTGTACGCACCATATGGCACCTTCCCTTTTCAGAAGCGTGCAGTGAGCTTCAATAGAACACTTCAGCCTCAGAATTCACCAAAGTAACGACCTTGGTGACAACTACAGATTATTTATTCCGTCCGACTATCAGTCTGTTAACACTGTTTACAGTAACTGCAGTGGTTTGAAAGTCTGGTACCGTTTGAGGGAGAGCATTTCATAACTCAGATGTGTCACTGTGAGACTTTAAAAGCAGAAGAGTCATCTTGAAAACTGCAGCTGCAGCTAAATCTACCCGAAAAGTGAAAGTTACCCCTTTTAAATAAACCAACTGTCTACCTGTTGGTAAAGTATTTCGGACTTCACCAGAAAAAAATACATTTAAGTAGTTAAAACTGTAATATTATTCTGTAACATCAGTATATTGTTTTGTCTTTCTCATTCATTAAACCATCTTCTGACCCGTCAAATTAATCTTGGGAGCCCCTGCAGTCGTATAATTGTTGTTTCAACGGCATTTCATCGATCGATCATTGAAATATAGTTACTGCAAAAAGACAATTGACTGAATCACAATGAGTACTAGTATTTCAGAGTACATATATCTAATCCATCTGATGCTTGTTGGATGCTGTCACAGCCTGTCAATGACAAAACTTATACTAACCTTAGATTGGAGACTTACCATGAAAATGACAACTTTAACCGAGATGTGCTGTTGTGTAGATTTTTAAAGACCCTAGCAAAGCAACACAGTACAAAAAACAAGCCCAGCGGAAACGTCAGAGAGGCCGTACCACCACGGTTTACTATATATATATATTTAAATGTCACAGTTACAGATGAAAATGACAACATGATAAACAAGTTTCACGATTTTATACATCTCTAATGCAAATCAACAGCCAGTTTTCTACCCTGAAGTAACTGTGATTCCGTTTACATAACCGTAACATCTAAAAACCTGTAGCCTGGTTTTACCTTCATGTCTGAACATCTTTCAGGTCACTGTTTGAACCTTTTGATCCACAGCAGGGTGTGGAGGTTTAAAGGATGCCGTGTGCAGGATTTAGGGGCATAAATCAGATATAATATTCATGAGAATGTTTCCATTAGTGTTTAATCACCTGACAGTAAGAATCATAGTGTTTTTGTGACCTTATGCTGTCATAAGTGCTCCTCATGCTCTGCGTGGGAGTGAACCGTCTTCAGCTGATAGTAGAAGGAACTAAGTCGAACTTCTTCCCCTTCTTTCTCCTGTGGGAGGCTGAACAAGTTCACTTCAACAGGCTTACACCCGACTTATGCTCTGACATGTTAATGTCACTGTCAGTGGTGTCCCCCCATCGGCAAACTCATGTTCAACTCTCATCTAACTAAATTATATTTAACCCTGCCACAAGTACGAAGTGGGGGTTTAGAAAGAATAGCTGTTTAGAATCAGCCCTCATGTTGATCTTGTGGCTTTGCTGAGGAAAGGTCAGAGGCTCCGCTGCTGCACTGACTGTGGGGCGTTTAGTCGTGGCTTCCTGCCAAACATACATCCAGCCCTCTTCTTTATCTCACCTCCCACTCACCCGCACGCCTTTCTCTCCGCTTTCCACCTCCACTGCGGTGATGCATTTCTAACTGTAACTCGTGCTGAAGACAGAAGCTCTAAATGTCACTGTTTTGCTGAAACTGATCATGATTCAGTTTTTTGACATATGACTATGAAATATTTAAGCAATCGTGCTGCACTTTTTCCACGTTGGGTCCGATGTAAAGGGAGATTTTTCTGATCTTGTGCTTTTCCCACCACTTCCTTTTTAGGTCGCATTTTTGTTAACACTTCTATTTGGTTTTGCATATGCATGCAAATTTACATGAGAAATGAAGACAAAGGTTCAAAGGAACTACTTAAAGTACTTCAACTAAACTCCAGCTATAGTTACCAGTTACTTTGAAGATCAAGATTTTACATGCAAAACAGGCGATCATCTGGTAAAATGACGAGATTAAACTATTCAACGTCACATAAAGACATTCAAATCAGTTCCTCCGCGACATTGAGCCTAATGTAGTCGTGATGAGAAAATATAATGTGACACTGACATACATTTGGTTTTTACTATATGATGTACTTGTGATGGAGATTCATTTTTTTTAATGTGGTAGAGCTACTTTTACCTGATTTAATGGTCTCGATACTTCCTCAAACAGAGGAGGAGAGAAGACAGAGAGATGGTTTGGCTTCACTTCAAGTTAAGGGACAAAATTGTAAAGTTGTAAGTGTTTCATTTGACTTATTTTCTATGTAAGATGTGAGATGTAGGCAGCTATAAAACATCATGCTGACAGTTAAAAGTGACCTTTGATATCTTTTCCTTCTGTTGGTTGAATCGTCTTATCTCCCCATAACACACAGTAACATCCAAAACCACAGAAGATAAGGGCCAACAATCAAAACTAGCATCTTATGTATTATTTATCATAAGAATTCTGTGTAATTATGTTGTTTGGTTGAGTACATTGTGTTGTATAATTGTTGTAGCGTGCTCAAACATGTACATTTTTCTTTAGATTTCGTGCAGCTTTGACCGCCTACCTCCTCACCGGGTGTTTTCTGTTAAAACGACATGTTCAGCCAACAACCTGGTATGTAAACAGTTACGTTCATGGGCTCGATTGTGAAACTTGGATCATCTCCTGCTCTGATGTCGACGACCGGAAACGCGTTCAAGTCTAAACCCGTTCCTTTTCCACCTGATGTGGACGATAGCATTTTGGACTCAAGTAACTAAGTAACTCAAAGTCATATTTTTCTCGGGCAAGTCGAGTCACAGGTTGTGTCAAGTCGAGCTTAAGAAATGTTCCTGTGGGGAAAAAAATATATAATGATATTCGGTTACCTGCATGAAAAAAGTTTTGCTTTTGACCAGTTCCTCATTATTTATTTCCATCTGTGAAAATGATCTGGGTGAATTATTTATTTATTTTCACTCAGTTTCCTGCATGAAAAAACAACAGATTTTTCACAGATGGAAAAAAAAATGAGGAACTTGTCATATCAAAAAATTTTTTTTCCACCAGATGGCAAGTCATAAACACAGGAGAGAAAAAATATTTAGATCAGACTTAGAAAATGGATAATCAGATAAAAAAAATCAGATTGTCACTTGGCCCTCGGGACTTCCGTAGTTAACAGACTGTGGCTGGTGAGTGTTTTATTTTAGTATCCTTCGGGCTCAGTGCAGAGATCTGACTTCACTGATATCACTGATGATATCATTTTTTGTTTAAACAGTGAAATACTGACAGCCAGACTACAGATAAAAATAAGAAAACAGAAAATGAAGCTGAATGCAGACAAGTCAAGTCTTTAGCTTTAAAGTCCAAGTCGGGTCTCAAGTCTTTTCTTGTTTTTGTCAAGCGACTATTTTTGATTTCACGTGTCTTCAAAAATAACTAAGACACTAAATTTAAGCGCACATTTACTCTGATGAGTGCAACAGCCTGTCCCTGCAGAGAGTCATACTTAGAAACAGGAGCTGCGTGGCTTTAAAGCTGCACTGTGTAGTTATGGAGAAGAAATTCAAATATTTACATTATAGTTACTCAGGAATATCTATATTTTCCATAATTGAATAAACAAGCTGTTCTCAGAGGAAAACAAGGTCCAGAATGCTGTTTGAAGCGAGAGAGGTGGCAGGGTCCGCCACATATAAACAAAGTGAAACAGTATGAAAGTGTTGTCCTTTAGGATGTGTTTGTTTATTCAGTTTATTCTGACATACAAACTAAAAGAGTGTTTATTTAGTCTGTTTAGGCACAAATAAACAAACTAACTAACGTATTTCTCTTCTGAACTACATAGCGCGCCTGTAAAAAAAAAAAAAAAACACCCTGAGGTCGGTTACATGCACCCCTGAGAGGTTACGTGATATAACCCAATTGTGAGCATTAACACGGTTACACCTTTAAATACCCCCTCCCTCCTCCTGAGCGCTTTTACTATCTGCGATTGCGCGCCAGCTCTCATTGGCTGCTGGTGATAATCGGTCAACAATCGGTCCGGAGGGAGGCAGGAGGGATCGGGACTGCAATGTTTACAGCCGCTTCGTGCACGTAATTAGCTCGCCCTGACGGATTCACTCGCTTTGTTTGCTTTTGTGTTTTTCCGACGGGAGACGGTGAGCTCGCTCCGCGGCGGACCATGTTTTTGTGTCGCGCGGGCAGGCTGTCTGCAGCGACCCTGGATCAGGCTCTCAAGTCCGCGGGCTCGCTTCTGGTGCAAGTTCGAGCGAACAGACTGGGGCACGTCACTTTGACATTACGCAAGGAGCACACGCTCCAGGGACACCGGTGCTTCTGCGTGTCCGTCGGTCAAACCCGTGCGCACCTGCGGAAACGCCAACCGGACCTGGACCTCTCGTCGGGTTTGGCGATCTCGGACTGGGCTCACTCGGACCGGGTGGCCGCCGTGGCCGCGAGTCTCTCCAAAAGCGCGCACAGCCACGCCGGGAGCTCAGATCTCATCGGACGGCCGCTGGGTCACAGGAGCAGCGGAGGAGGGCCGGGGGGTCATGTGTTGTTCGCAGGTACCGGGGGGGTTTCCAGTCGACGCTGCTCCACCACCACCACCAGGACCATGCACACCAGAGCCGCGGCCGCGAAGAAGAGCAGCGACGCCGGCGAGGGGGAGCAGACGGCCGACGGCAACAAAGGGGTAAATTATACAACTCGAGTGTTTGTCTAACCCCGGAGACCAGATTATAAGAGCAACGCGTGTCCGAGCGTGTGTCCACGCAGCTCAACCGGTGTGTGTGTTTGTGTGTGTGTGTGTGTCTCAGTGGCGCCAGGATTGAACTAAAAAACCCCATGAAATATGCACGAAGCTGCCAGCCTGGGCCTCTTCAGTGTCATGGAAGCAGGCAGGCTCGTTATACAACACTGCGTGACGCGCGCAGCTGTGTGGGCAAGACGGCATGTGCAGGAAACCCACAGGGTCCATGTATAAATCATGACTGTGAACATGTGGACAAGCACAAGTGTCATGTTCAGAGCAGAGCAGAGGGAGAACATGCTGACTCACTGTTCAACAGGCTCGCACGCGCACACGCACGCGCAAACACACACGTGGCTGCTCAACCTGCAAGGCAAACCAGAGAAATGAATCACTTTGTCCAAACCGATTTGAATAAGAGTGAGTTCAGTGGGCTCCTGGCACCAGCTGTGTGTGTTGGGGGTGAGGCAACACAACAGCGTGGGTGTAGCAGCAAGGAGAAGTTCTTGGAAAACACTATTACACTGCTGTGTTCTGCTTGATCTTGACTGTTACAAGGCTGTTAGTTATTATGTTCCACAGTTATACAAGAGTAAAGAGTCTTCAGCCATGCTGGCAGCTCTCTGACCCCTGGAATAGACACAGTGGTGCTTTGAGCTAAATGCTAACTCCAAATCTAACACACTCACAACAAGCCCACAGGGAGAGTACCAGGCATTGAAGCCAGGTTTCATAGTGGTCAAACTGTGTAATTACATCATCAGGTGATGCACTGGGGCCCAAAAATACTAAAGCTAACATTATGAAAGAAGCAGCTGTAAAACGGCCGGGCGTTAGACCAGAAGTTAGCCAGCTCAGTCGGCGGCTAACTTGAATAGAGATGAAATGATTTGATCGTGCAGCTCTTCTAGACTTTCCCAATTTTATTGGACTGCATGGCTCATATTATGACGGGGGGTTGTGACGCCCCCAAAAATGTATCCACTGTTGCACAGCCACTTCTTTAACAATGTTAGCTAATGAAAAAAAGTCTTTTTAGGCCCCAGTGCATCACTTGATCTGTGTAATTACACAGATTGGCCACTATGAAAACTGCCTTAAAGCCGTGCGAATGTGGCTCCGCCTCCAACGCTGTGTCCAGATTTTAATGTAACGTCCTTGGCTCACAACGTCTGGACCAAAGTGGTGGAATGGTCGACATTTACATCCAGCCACTTGCATGCATTATTTTTGTCAAAAAGCTTTTCTTGCAAAAGGTGGAAATTTTTATTTCGGCCTAGGCTGATATGCATTGTTAATATCTGCTTTTTGCAGATGTCATATTGATGCTAATGTTGGCCAACAAGCAACAGGATATATCAGTAGGTTTCTTTCAAGCTTTAAAACAACTTTCCAGGGAAACTAATACATAAACATGGAATGTTTGATTAGCAGGTCATGAGTCTGGCTGTCATACAAAGATAGATCAGAGCTCTTATTGATGTGCACTTCTCATGTAAATATTGATAAAGTCCTTTGCAACCAGGCAGCTAATGGAGGTAAATTGCCATACTGCCATTTTTAGGATGTAGTCAAAGTGGATTCAGGTGGATTTTCTCTCCTGGGTCCCTCAAAATAGAAGTTAATCGATCTGACAATACACTCCCCTAACATCGTGACATTGATGCAGCGGAACCAGACGGTATTTTTCCACCCATTCTTCTTCCTTGTCAAACCCTGCCACCTACATTACCCACAACTCCACCGCCTAGAGTTTGGTCAGATATCCAGGCGTTCTACTAGTTAACGCCATTGTTGCCTCTAAGTTGAGATGTGGAGCGGGCAGCAAAGGTCTGGTGAGGTCACTTCAAATTCAACTGACGCATCACATGAAGCCTTGGACAACTTTTTCCACAGATGCAGTGGCAGTATTAGACCGTTCTGTTGCTTTGTACAGTTTAACTCTATTTTTTTAAGACTGGACACTTTTTACAGTCGCTTTTTTACTTTCCTGCTCTGGCCTCTGACATTTCCCTCCCCTTCTGTGTCTGTATTTATGTGCACGTGACTGCGTCTTTGTGTCCGCACGCCACCGTGACTTTGAATATCTGCATGTGTTTTCATGCCTCTGAAAAGCTGTTATCGGACACAGCAGCACCACTGTTCCCCTCCCATACACCCTCCCTGGCACAACTCCCTTTGGCCGTTCACTCACATGACCCTCCCACGCTGCTGTCCGCCTTTACTTTTAGCTTGGCCTGACTCGACTCTGAAAAGCAAAAGGCCTGCTCCCTCGCCCATTCTGGCACTTACTATTGTCCATTGTTGGCAGGCCAATGAATACGTCACTAAGGCTGTGACTTCACCCAGGGGGCTTGGGCCAAAATTTAAGACAGATTGCAGTGAAGTGAAAAGATAGACTTGTTTTTCTCCCATTCCCATCTTCTTCTTCTTTGTCTGACTCGGGCCTACAAGGGAAGACGGTCTGAAGCCTGCAGAATGTCAGTGCAGCGTTAGAGGCGTAGACGGACATGAACAGAACTGACTGTATGTGAGGCCCAGTGAACAGCAGGCTACATCCGTTTTAACCGATTGTGTCACATTTTTCCAAACATCTCAAAGGCTATAACACTAACAGGATGGTTTCGTGTTTCAAAGTCAATATATACTGTATAAGGATCAAGTGCATGTCAAGGAAGCAGTTTGATGCCCTACAGCACTCGAAAAACTTAACTTTTTGTTAAATATGTAGAAGTTTTACCAAAGTTACCAAACTTCAAATTAATGGAACAAGTTTTGAACGTGTATAATGAAGGATTATTACCCTTAATAAGGCAGTGTTCTCAATTTGGATCCAGGAGCTACAAAAAGCATAGTTAACTGTTAATAAATGGTCATAATGCAACAGAAAGCTTAAAAGGGTTAATAAAGATATGTTAAACTCAGTAAATGTGTTTGAAATGATATGCTGAAATGCATATAAATATCTTATGATCTAACAATAAACATGCATATGACACTCATTAATGTTAACAAGCATCTTATAAGGACTTTAAAAGGCCTTTTTATCTATTATCTAAAACTTATTATAAATAATTTAATATGAACGGTTCCCCCCTTCAGTCCTAAATCTAGTGAGGATCACATAAACAACATTCCCGTTGGTTTTATGACAAAAGTTACTCTGTTAAGCATAATGTCACCACAGTCGTTTTCTTTTTCTTTCTGCTCTATAAGGAGAAATATGCTCCCACATGCATTTTCCATCAGCCTGTATTTTGTCCTCACCACTTTTAATGTTGACCTTGAAATGGATAGTCTGCTACAATAATACATTGCCTTTTTAAAGAGGTCACTGTAGCCAGCGCTCCTTGCACACTGTTGTCAAGTCGTCTCAGCTGTGTAGGGGCAAGGTCAATATTTAGTCTAAAAATAAGTTCATTCCACGCAAGCCGGCGCGACTTCCTGCTTTGTCAGAGAAGGACTTCTCTCAAAATGTATTTGAATAACGTGACTTCAAACTGAGGGAATTTCTCCAAAGTGGTCTCAAGGAGGAACTGGTCAGATTTTCTGGTCATTACTCAACAATTCAAATGTTGTGTTTAAGATTATAGGATAATATGATGAAGTGATGCCAGCTTATATCCCAAAAGTTAAAGGTCAACTTCACCAAAATGCTGTCTCTCCTTTTATATAAAGCACTCTGCCGCTGTGTCATCATGAATTCTGAAGACACTTTGCATACTATCAGACCTGTTAAACAGGTTCTGTTGCATTGACTTCTGTTTCTAAACCCAGCCCTTCAGTCAGAGGGGTAATTACTGTTACGTTAACGTACTGCAGGCCTTCTCTCGCTTTTCTAGAGTCCTGCTTCTCTCGCTGCCCTGTGAGCCACGTCCACACCATTGACGCTCTGTGGTGGTCTTCTTGTTGCCGAGTGTGTTGTAGTTCACTAATCCGTTTTACAGCCGGCACACACACACTGGCGTGACCCGCCTGCTCCCTGCTGCTCCCGGCTCAGACAGCTGGATTGTTCTTCTTGCGTCCTCTTGTCTACTGGTCACAAACACAGAGTAATGTGTGCGTTTGTAAGCGAAAGTGACGGACTTTGTTCGCATGCGAGTGTGTGTGATAAAGTGGTTTACCTTAAACAAACAACAGCCGTCTGTGTTTGGTCAGCTGACTCGGCAGAACGATGAATAGAGGAAGCTTGTAAAAAGTTTTGTTGGACGTCAGTTTTGAACCATGACACACAGCCCGCAGTGTTTTTTATTTATTTTTATATCATGATGATGCCTCAGTTCCTTTAATTGTAGCTCAGTTTGAACTCTGACATACATCTGGGCGTGTTGCTGCAACCTTGTTATTTCTTTTGATAAATTGTGTAATCAGATTACTTGCAAACTCTGACCTATTATGCCTTTCCCTTATTTTCTGTGATACAAACAACGTGACAGGGTCAGATGTTTATGTAAACTTCGCCAAAGTTTCAAATAGTAAAATGAGCAAAACCTTTCAGGTTTCAGACACAATCTGTCATCTGCCCATCCATCCTTTCAGTCTCTCTTTCTGTACGAGGTTATTCACGTCAGCTCTGACCAGAACTCTCAACTGGATCATATTTTATGGACAAAATGTTTTCTATTTTTTCCTTCTGATGTTCTCTGGCTGCTTTTCCTCAACTCTCTCTGATTTTCCCGATGGATAGACAGCTTTCCTTGTTGCTAGTAGTCACTGCTAGCAGCCTCTAACTGTAATGTTAGCTTGTTAGCTCATTAAGCTATGCTTTGAGTGTTCCTATTAGCTGACTCTCTCCCCCGCCCAGGGCCTGAAAACCGCCTCCTGATGACCCGACAGGACTGCTAACTGAAGCTAGTATATAGCTAGCTGCATGGCTAACTGAGCTAACTAGCTAAGTGGCAAGTAAAGCTGGCTGTCTATCAGGAAACTCCGTAAATGACAGTTAATTTCTCCATTAAGTGTGAACCAGTTTCTCCAGAATTAGTGTATAAAGTGTGTAAAATCAGCGTACAGCATGTCGTGGTGCCGATGTAAAAAGATACAGCTGAGTTACAGGCAGAGGACGAGCGAAGGGCCTGCATACAGCATGAGCACATTAGTTCCCCTCCAAGGTTAAAAGATTATGATTAGAGATTTTTGTATACTTATTGCACCTATAAAAGCTGTTAAAGTACCCTGAGATATCTATCAGCAAGTGCTTTGTTGAGAAAAAGGTAACAAATTCATGTTCAACTCTTTGTCTACGAGTAAAGTTTACACTATACCAACAAATGACACACATCACCGCCTCACCTCATGTGGATTTTAAAGGTCATAATTGGTTGTTTGGACAAAAACTGTGACATCCATTGAACCAGAAGCGAAGCCTCCAGCTTGTAGCCGAGTGTCTGATGAATATGAATGTGAAAAAATGTCAAGATTTTGTACGCAGGGTGGCAGCCACAATTTTCTTCCACTTCCTCCTTGCCAGCCACATCTACTCTGTTTTTGTCCAGATATGCAGCCTGTCTTCGTACGGACTCTCCAGGGATTGTTTTCTCAATTCCCCGTCTCACTTTGTCCTGCTCACTTCCTGCTATGTTGCTCTCTGTTGTTTTCTGTCCAGGAGGAGCAGAGTTTAAAGGAGGCCTCTACTGCTTCCTCATCTACTGTGAAAACCCAGGAGGAGCCAGAGCCAGAGGGAGGGAAACCCAGTAAAACCCAACAACTAAAGAAAGTCTTCAAAGAGTATGGAGCGGTGGGAGTTTCCTTCCACATCTGTATCTCCCTCATGTCCTTGGGAATGTTCTACCTCCTCATATCCAGGTAACAAAACATCAGATTATTGCATTTTCTACAGGTGAGGTGGGGGCAGGGTTGAAAAACGAGTTCCTTTACCTTATTTGGTCCCGTATCCAGTTTTCCCTAAATATAGATACGCTGATTCTCAGCAGAAGGAGGGAAAAATACTTTGAACAAGCGAAAACAAAGATTCCTGTTTTGACCATAAAAGTCCACAGAGTATTTGTGGAAATGCAGGGAAATCACAGACTGGGAAAAAAAAAAAGCAGACGGAACAAGCCGAGGACAAATAACTCCGCAGTGCATCGAACATCACTTACTGACATTATCCAGCAGCAGTGTGAGAGCATCCGAGTGCAACATTTAGACCTAAAGACGTCCGCAGGAAATCACCGACCCGTGGGCTGCTTTTACACCGAGGAACGCATAATGTCTGGTGCAAATTGGCAGCAAATGGGAGCCGTTATATTAGAGAAAGCAAAGCACAAGCTCAGATGTCCACTCAGTCAGTCACATGACACCGGCCCTGCCGAAATCACACACAGACGCTAAAACCAAGTTGAGCGCTTGAATAAAACATAAGAATCTTTACAACAACGCATGCAGAATTTCAATCTTTGACTCTAAATTCAGCTATCTGTTGCAGTTTTTAAGCTCTTCGGTAAGCACAACTTAAAGTTTTGGCAAGGACAGTTTTCAGGCCTTTTGTCTTTTCTCTCTGGCCTCATGCCAGGCGCTCAAATACCAGAGAGGCTTGGCAGAGATTATCTGACAGCTCAGACATTTCCTCGTACGGCTGATAATGGCCCTTGAAGTGAAAACTGACTCTGTAGCCGGCAACTATTGAGAATTATCACTGTGGGGCCTCTGTATTAGCAGGCCACATGCCTGGACTCAGAGCTGTGCGCTGGGTAAACAGTTGTCGGGTGCAGATGGATTTTTATATTTAGCTGACTGACTAAAGTTTGCTGAGTGCAACAGAGCTGTTAAAGTGAGAAAGAGAGAGAGAGAGAGCTTCTGTATTGATTGAAGCACACTCTTCACATAATCATTTCCCTGAGTAGCTCGTATGGAAATGCCACGACTCCACAAAACCGCCTCACAAGGGCAGAGATACGTGTCGCTTGTTAAAGCTGCTTTGATTTGTGATTTCATGCTCGCAGCGCTTCATATGCTAATCAGTTTAAATGGGTCAAAAGGCCGTAAAATAAGCCATTATAAAACATGCAACATTGGACACAGCTCCCTCTGGTGGAGATAAATGGGAGTTGCACTTGTGATCACGTAAGCAGGACCACAGGGAGGAGCAGACTCTCTGCTTGTTTACTTTGAATTTAATCTCAGGAAATCCCTGATGATGCAACTGGCCTGGAGCCATGAGAAAGAGGTTGTTCCTGTGGTGCCAAGCTTTCAGGATTAATTCTCACCTGAAAGTTTAAACATTATTTTTTTCAGGAGATGTTTTTTGTAAACACAGACGCCACTATTGATACGTTGCAGGCATGGTTTGCATGACTGACATCGGTGAATGTGCAAATGTAGTTTATTATTATTAGTAGTGCCTTTATATTCTCAACATATTTTCAGCTTTTGTATTTTTTGTATTAGTTATTCTTTATCTAATTTTATTTTATTTTATTTATTTTTATTGCATCTTACTTCCAGTTACTTTTCATTTTATTTGATGTACTTGTTTTATTTTATCTTCATTATTAGTTTTTATTTTTTGGTTTAATTTATTTTATTTAATATTTTCTTAGTTTTATTTTTGCACATAATTTATTATTGGTGTTTTTATTAAATTAAGTTTAATTTAATCTCTTTTCATTTTATTTTGTTATTTTTAATTTTTCTACATTGAATTTATTTTATTTTATATCATTTAATTTTGCTTTGAATGTTATTTTATTTTGTCTAGTTTAATTCAGTTTCATATTATGTTTTACTTAATGCATTCCTTTTAAAAAAAATCGTAATTTATTTCATTTCATTTTTTGGTAATTTTATTATTTTATATAATTTATTTTTTTAAATTTTTAAATTAGAATTTTTATAAAAATGAGTCTTATTTTATCTTATTTCCTTTTTTTGTTGTTGTCCATTATTTTGAAAGATATGTGCTGAAGAGTTGTGGTGATTGAAGGGTGATCAATATGATCACTGACACCAGGACATCTTTATGTGCTGTGGACTGTTGTCAATCATTTAAAAAGAAGAAAAACACTTGTGAGTGATCGTCTAATATGAATTCTGTGCACTTGTCTCCCCAGTGGGATCGATATGGCGGCCGTGCTGTGCAAACTGGGCTTCAGCGAGACGGTCGTTCGCTCTAAAATGGCAGCGGGGACGAGCACATTCGTCTTGGCCTACGCCATCCACAAGCTCTTCGCTCCGGTTCGCATCAGCATCACTCTGGTGTCGGTGCCTCTCATCGTGCGCTACTTCAGAAAGACTGGTCTCTTTAAACCGCCCACACCTGCACCCTGATGACCCCTCTCCACTCCTCCGCTGCCTCATTAAGCAACAAACGTCCTGACTGTTAATGGCCATAATTAGAACGCCTGTACATATCACTTACTCATTTGCCCTCATCTAGAAAATAAATGCCTCGTCTTTGTTGTTGTGAATTCAGGTGAAAAACGTTTCCAGCATTAGTTTCCATTTGTAACAGAATCAAAGTGTTGAATTGTGTTACTGTAGGATAAGTGTGTCTGGAGTCATGCCTTAATACATGTGCATTCCAAAAACCAGAAACGAAAAGGCTGAGGAAGCGCGAATATTTATTTTACAATCAGAAGTTCGATCAGGGATTTTCAGTCCGAAGCACTTTCAGTAGGCAGGTTTGTCTCTTAATGCTGTGAAGGTTCCCCGAGGAAAATAAGCTGATCTCTGCTCCGCTGTTCGCTGTTAGCTGACTCGGCGATGTTCTGGCGTTATGTGAATCAGCAGAATATTTCTGGCTCTGTCTGTTTCCTACCTCTGTCTCTCTCTCTTTCCCCTTTTCTCTCCTACACTCTCTTTTCTGCTGTTGTTTTGCTTCCCTCCTTACTTTTCTCTTCTCAGTATCTCTCCTGGCATCTGTTTTCCTCCTCTAGCTGTTCCCCTCCCGTCTTTTCCTCCGTCTCTTTGCAAATGCCACTGCCCAAGCGATAATTTGGAGTACATTAATCTAAGAGTTGAAGCTGATTGTAGTTCATTTCAAGCTTTGGATGAAGAATGTTGGTTTGTGAGGGTTTTTTTCTCTTCTGATTGAATGGACTGTATTTAACTATTAAAAGGGATGTTCTCTTTTAGATTTGTTGTTTCTGTACCAAAATATCATCATCATCATCATCATCATCATCATCATCATCGCACAATGAGTCTATTCATTTATATTTAATCACTTTATTTGGTGCCTTTTTTAATTTATAGATGCTGTGATCAATATTTTTCACATTCTAATAATGTAAATGAGATTACTGGTAGTGACAAAACCACAGGTATCGTCACCTGACTGCAGTGTCCCTCAGTTCTGTTCTTTCAGTCTGTGTTGTAAAAAGTATTCATAAGTCATTCATGAGTGAACTTTAAGATGGTGTGTATTATTTATTTGGGGAGTAAAAGTCTTAAGTGTCGTTAATATCATGGACTTTAGGTATCAAAAGTAAAAGTAAATGAGACATACAGTATCAAAATGTATGTATATAATTTATGTTATCTGTCGATGATTACCGGCCCGGCCAATTACTGAATCTGATATTCGGATTGTTTTTTAAAAAAAATCTGATTGTGGATAAAATTGATTAATTTAAAAATGCACTGCTTTGGCTCGGATGCAGCATGCAATCTGCAGAGTAACTAGGAAATAAAGCTGTTAAATTAATGTAGTGAGCAAAAAGTACAACATTTGTGTAAAGTAGCAAAAATGGGAATACTCCAGCAAAGAACAAGTATCTCAAAATTGTAATTCAGTACAGTACTTGAGTAAATGTACTTGGTAACATTCCATCACTGCTTCAACTCTTTGCTCTGGTTTTGCAGGCAGCATCTTAGCTGCTCTGATACCACATTCAACGCCGTTTTTTCGGCTGCAGCATCCAGCTGTATTCAACAAACGGCTCTATGAACTGACTGTACCTGCTGAGCACTAAACATCACTTAGGCAGAGTAAGCGACCAGCTAAACCAAAGCAGAGCTAATTGGCCAGGAACACTCATGAGTACTATGCTGCTCCGTACAGGTCATGAAACCTGTTTGCCAACATCTCAGCCATATCGAAGGTGCAAACACAAATCAGCCATCAGTCATGGTTGATGAAAGCAACCTGGTTTGTTTCCCTTTTTGTTAATGTATAAAGTAAAACTGGTTGTGCAGGACTTCCTCTGCACTGATAATAACTGTACGTCTCAGATTTCAACTTTTTTGTCCAGGAGGAAGCACGTTTAAAAAGTGCGCTACGTTGTTATGGGGAAGAAAATTTTAATCATAACAGAAAAATCTTCATTGATTGATCTTTTTTATGCTGAAACAAACTAAATAAACTATCTTCATTTTCTTGACTGAATAAACTGAATAAACAAACTGAGCTTAAAGGACAACACAATTTCATCTTGTTGTACTTTGTTTATATCTGGCGGACCCTGCCAACTTTCTCGCTTCAAACAGTGTTCTGGAGACCTTATTTTCCTCTGAGAACAGCTTGTTTATTCAGTTATGAAAAGCACACATGATTACCTCATTAACAATGTAAATATTCAAATCCTTAGCTTGAATTTCTCCAAAACTACACAGCGCCCCGTTAAGATATCTAGCAAAGTATTATTTTTTATTGTCGATTTATCAGCCGATTATTTTCTCAATTAATCATTTTCTTGTTTGGTCGATAAAATGTCAGAAAATGTCAAGGCAGTTTAATTTATACAGTATCAATTCACAACAAAGGTTCTCGCATGCAACTCCAATTAGAGCAGATCTAAACCATGCTCTTTAAAAAGTGTCGACTAGTGTTTCCTTAAGCCCAACCACGACATCCCGGAATGTCTTGTTTTGTCCACAACTCAAAGATATTCAGTTTACTGTCCTAGGAGTAAAGAAACTAAAAAATATTCACATTTCAAAGGCTGAAATCAGAGAATTTGGACTTTCCTTCAAAGAACACTAAAACCGATTGTCAGAACAGTTGGATATGAATTTGATAGTCAAGATATTGTTGCCGGTCTAATAAAAAAGAAAAGAAAATTATTTTCTTCAAGTTTTAAAGTTTTATTTTAACTGCATTTATTATATCACCACATTAAATTTACACCTAATATAAGAAGAGGTGTATGAGAGCACCGTCTTGCTGCACTTCTCCTTCGCCACCACACTGGGGAGCTCCTGAACTACAAATACAGCGCCGCTCTCTCCTCATCCCTCTGATGCAACCCGCATCACACAGCTCACATCTCTCATAAGATTGAACGTCTTTGTACTCTTAATGTCCTCAAGATAGATACGAGCATCATCGCACAAGAAAGAGCATCGCTCCTCGCGCGCACCAAACTTCTTAAGGGTTGTTCAATGTGACAAATTGGCGTCTACAAAGCGTTGATAAAGTCGAGGTGCACAGTCTGTGAAATTACTCAAAACAGAAAAAAGCTCTTCTTCTTTTTCCTTTCTTTTTTTTTTTGTCACAGATGCATGATAACCGGATAATGCTTGAATTTAAAACACAAGCCTTTGAACCACGCTATTGTTTTTATCAGGGGTGAAGGTCATCACACGCTGACCGCCGAGCACTTTTCATTATCTGTGGCTGCATATAATCACAGCAGGTCCAGTGTGAGGCCACCTCTGTCTTTCCTCGAAGGTTCAGCTGAGCAAGAAAACCCTCAGCTGGTGTGGCGTCCCTGAAGATCTGCAGTGTGTTGAATGGGAGCTGCCTTGAACAAGACCTTATCTCCTCTCTCTCTCTTCTCTCTGTGTGTGTGTGTGTGTGTGTGCTTCCTGGCCCGGTAAATAATTCAGTCAGGAGAGTTGTATAAGGAGAACTAAGAGTGCACGGTGGTCTGTGCCAGATATCAACCTCGCTTTTTCAGGAATAAGGAGCTTTGTGCAGCACTGTGACACCAACTGATACAAACCGATGTCTCACACACACACACACACACACACACACACACATTCACACACGGGAAGAGGAAGAAGCCTGGGCCTCATTAGCCATGATGAGGACAGGGAGCTGCCATCGCCTCTCCATCCCCTGCATGTCCCCCATGGCTAGGAACAAATTGGTGACAGCGCTCCCAGCCACTCTGTCGGGCTACCTGCGATGCACTGGGCTCTGTCAGGCTCCTCTCCATTCATACTGCTGTGCATTTGTGTGTGTGGAGAGACAGCTAACACACACACACACACACACACACAGAAGAAAAAGAAGAGCGCCTCCGTGGATACACTGCCCGTCACCTTTTGAACCGAGTCGTGATTCGAGTGCAACACTTTATCCGGTCGGCCTCGGGTGCCACGAGGGGCCCCTCCCCCAGCGTGAGGGGTTCAAGGGGGTTCACTGCTGCACCTTTTTTCTTATTGAGAGTCAGACACACCGTCGGCGTCACCGCCGTCACAGCGGCATGCAGAGTGAATCCATTATGGCTGCATTTCTGACAGTTGGGAGGTGTGTGTGTGTGTGTGTGTAAGGTGGTTGCAAACTGCTGATGCATGCAGCGACGTATAAACATATGGCAACAGCACACACACCTTACAGCATACGCACACTCAAACTCTCCTCCTGACGAGCTGCCTTTTCCTCCCCTCTTGCACCTTCTTCTTTTATTTTTCCAGCGTTAATATTTTTTCCTACCATTTCCTCTCCATCACTTTCCTCAACCTGCTCATTATCTCCCCCTTATTACCTTCGCCCCCCCGTCTCCCCTTCTCCTGACCTGCTCTGTAAACTTGTTAGCCCGTCAGGAGTGTCAGTGTCTAGACGGAGAGGCTCCTATTCAGTCAAGCTCGTGGGTTCAAAAGGCACCCTGTGAGTTTCTTTACAGGACGGGGCTGGCATGAAGTTTCAATCACACACACTGCGCACACAAACACAGCTCCTCCACCTTCCTCTTCTTTTTTTTTTTTTGCCTTCACCCTCTTTTCCTCATATTTTTCTGGCCACTCCTCTCCTCTCCTCTCCTCCCCCCCCTCACGCTCTCTTCCTTCCTATCTCCCCTCTCCTGTCTCAGAGTTAAGTTTAGCAGATGCACCTGATGGCAGCATCATCCTGGAGCACCTGTCAGCTGTCTGCCTTCATCACGGCTCCTCTGCTGCCACAGGGGCCACGGGGAAGTAAACCTGGAGACAGTCGCTACTATCAACAGCTGCATCTTATTATTTTAAACACCGGTGCCAGTCAATTTCCACCAGAGATGCGTGCATTTACTTTTTTTTTTTTTTTTTTCATTCCTTATGCGTGTCGCCTTCCCCTCCTCATTCGGCTGTTAAATGTGAGCAATTATAATCGAGCGGGGTTGGAGACGCGGAGGCAGAGAGTTTATCTAGCCGGTGACAGGGAGGAAGGGGAGGAGAGGAGGCAGCGGCAGCAGCAGCCATAAGTTGTCAAAGTGTTTTAAGCAGTTGTGGATTATGTTTTTGACTGTCTGTTACTGTAACTTAGCCGAATGCCTGTCACCTGTCTCACAGGCAGCTGAGCCATTCAGCTTGTGCTTTTCTTTCTTTTTTAACATTTTTTTTTTATGCAATACGTCAGAAAACTGGATGAAGGGTTCTGCAACTCGTAATGATACTGAGAGTGTGTCCTCAGTAGACTCACAATTATGTAGTACAAAGACAAACTGGGCATAAAAGTATTGATTTGGCTGAAGGGCTACTGGCATTCATTTCTAAAAAAAAAAACATTTCCTGATGAAGATTTACTCACAGTAAACATAAAACGTACTCAGCATGAGATGCAAGACTGAAACCAAATGTAATACAACAAAATCACAAGATCCACTATATTAAGGCTGCGCAACTGCACAAGTTGAAGTGCATCATCCAAGTCACAGAAGGTGCAAAAATAAAACCCATGATATTTAAAGGACAATGCAACCAATTTTCCACATTAAAGTATGTTTACTGGTCTTGGGGAGTACTACCACTTATGTGTAGTAGTATTAAGCCTTTTGTGGCTCAAGAGGAAGCTGCATGTAATCTGATAAAACACCTCCAATGATGTCACTCAGTGGCTAAATTGCATTGTGGGTAATGTAGACGCCAGGTTGTGAAAAGTAGTCTACTAGGTAGCACTGCACTCTTATAATACTGTTGGACTCATTATGGACAGTTTAAAAAACAAATGATTAAAATCAGGGATATCACATTTATCAACTCCACTCATTCTTCTTCTTGTTTAAAAATATGGCGCCTACGTTACCCACAATGCAATTTAGCCACTGAGTGACATCACTGGAGGCAGAGTATCAGTTTGCATGCAGCTTCCTCTGGAGCCACAAAATGCCTTATACTACTTTTTCACATATGCAGTAGTACTCCCCAAGACTTAAACACACTTTAATGTGGAAAATTATCTTAACGTCCCATATAATTGGAAGTTCAAGTTGTCAAATTTTGTTGTTTTGTTAACTATCAATGATTCTCATCCAGGCAGAGCTCTCATAAATGTCCTGCAGTGTGTTACCTTCAGCGTTATCTTGTTATTCTCCTTCCTACTGTACACCCAGTGCATGACATCAGCATTAAGCAGTGGGGATCTGTTCCACTAAAATCTCTTTTTAACAGTGAAGATGTGTTTGATAAGCACGAGTTGTACTGCAGGTTGGAAGTGTCCAACTTTGAGTGCAACAAAAGACTCTTGTTTGGAAGAACTCACGTTTCCTCGTCTATAATAGGATACGTTTCATGTATGTGCATTTTATCCAGAAGTTTCAGTGTCAAGTTACTATATTATCTACTTTAAAAGGAAAATTATGTATTTTTCCCACCTAGCGGAGGTCAAACGTGAGCAGACATTACAATTATCAGATTAACTTAATTGTCTGAACCACTTGTTTGGATGTCGAAACAAAAGTGCGCTGCGGTAAAAAACTGTCTTCGCTAAACTAAGGCAACTCTGTTTGGTCAAATGTAAATGAGAAATGAGCTCTGTGGGATCTAATGGAAGTGCACCAACTGCAATGCACTCACTATGACTGTATTCAACCCAACCACCAGGATAAATGTTGGGAATGTACATTTCTGGAAACCACGGATATGTCAAAACTTTACATTTCTTTAGGTTCAATTTTACGATGTGACAACGAGGCTGTGCTGGATGATCTGGTTTAGGCACAAAAAACACTTGGGCAGGGTCAGGAAAAGATCACGTTTTGGCTTAAAATACTTTTTTTGGTTGCTGCAAACAAGGCTCGAAAAATCCCGACCTCCCATTAAAATATCTGGAAATTGTCCCGTGTTGTGGCGCCGTGGTCCCTCAACAAAAATATCCAAATGGTGTCACTCTTACAAATGTTGAAACACTGTCTCGAACTTGAGTCACTGGCTTGGCAGCATCCTTGCCTTTCCAACCCCAGTGTGAAAGTCAGGTCATAAACATGTGATATGAACGTGATATTACTAGATTGAAGAAATGTTAGTACGGTACGTATCCTATGACATGTACACATGAACTTCTATCTCAGGGACTCTTTGACAAAACTGACAACTGAACGCATCACCTTCAGATTTCAAGACAAAACACTATAATAATGTGAAGCGCCTAAGAATAAACTTCAATGACCTGCAGTCGAACCAGCTATCATCCCAAATCAACATTCATGGAAGATCCGAAACAAAATCTCAGGCTCGCACGGCCGAGATGATCAGTCATAATCAGTACGCTTGCGCTCTGGGAGCGAAGTGAACCAAAACTACAGCAAGTGCAGAAACAGCGCCGTAAACCACCGCTGAGCCGCCGTAACCGATCGAAGCCTGTTTGCCTGTACACACTTCATAATGAATGCATCTCATAAATCCTCCCTAAACGATTCCTCCTTAAATGATTCCCACAGCTCAGACTGTCTGCTCAGTGGAGAGCGCTCATGGATCAAACCATTAACGGGAAAACCAGACTCGGGCTGACGAGCGGAGGGCAACAAGCTCGGGCCCCCGGATCATCACCCCGCCCCGGCCCACCACCCTCTGCAGACCTAATGGAAAGCAAACAGACAGACAATTTCTTTCAATTAGCCCGAACCGGCCGACCCAATAAATTTTAGTTTGTTCCTCAAGACGTAAGGGCCCTGTTGCATGTCCTGCTCAAAATGAAGACTAATGGGGTATTGTGGAGCTGCTGAGTGCTTGATTTTGTGCCACTACAGCTACCACTCGGCCCGCTCTTCTCTTTTCCCCCCCCCCTCCTGGCCTTCCCTCCTTCCTTGAGCTAACTGGAATCAGTGCTGACCAGGCACAACACAAATGTTTAATACATTTATTCACGACTCGGATTCATTTTCTGTTTTAAGCATTATTCCTCAGTAGTTAGGCACGGCTATTCATCACAGCTTGACAACAGCCGTGAACGTAACCATTGTTCAGCCTCGGTGTCAGCTGAAGTGATGGCCTGCAGAGTAAGAATCAGCCACTCAGCTGCCTGCTGAATTACTTTAAGTTTTTTTTTCTTCTTCTTCTTCTTTTTTTTTTTTTTTTTAGGGGAATTTAGAGCTGTAATTATACTGGATTTTTTTTTGTTGGGGCTGTTCAAAATAAGCCGCCGAGTAGTTTGATATCTTTAAGGCTGCTGTTTTTCTGTGTCACTGCCAAAGGGGGAGTAGACTTTACAAGTGGTGAAACAACTGTAAATACAAATACAGGAGTTTTTTGTATGTATGTAAAGATTAGTAAAGATTTACTAATGTGTGTCTGACACGGTTTTTACAAAAAGTCCACTCTCAGTGTTTGTGCACTGGAGGCTTCAGGTTTCCACATCACACTGTACGCTGAATATTGGCGTTGGACTGGCTTCCAATCATTAATTCTGAGTAGACCTCTAGGTTGAGGGAAGAGAAACTCACATTGGTGGGTGTTGAGTGGTAAAGCTCATTTTTAGGGCCCGAGCAGGTCACGACCTGCGAGGTCCCTATTGTTTTTGCAGGAATTTTTCTTACCTATTATTATTATTAGGGCCCGAGCAGGTCACGACCTGCGAGGGACAAGCTCAGGGCGCGGTAGAAGCTAGCCTGACGCCCACAAAGCGGTTTGGATCACTGCCCTCCTGTCGCCATGACGAGATGCACTAGCGAACTCAGTAAGCTTGGTCATGCGATGCCTTTGCCTTGAAGATAATGCTGAACCTCTGTGATAAAACATAATGAAGAAAATTGCAGGAATTAATTTTCTTTGCAACTGTGTGCAACAGCATCCTCCTTGATAACACCATGCAGAGATCATTACAAAGCTGTTACCGGCCCTCGGCCTCACTGCCCAGCAGGCCACTAAGATTTGATTGTCCTGTTAACATAAATACTTAGATACTTCAATGAACGTACAGAGTAACTTAACACCAATGTAAATGTTAAAATTTCCTTCCTAATTTTCAGGTTAAATACAATAGGAAAAAAAAGATATAAGAAGTAGAAGTAGCAACAATAAGGCAGGGGTCTCTTTATATGAAGTATTTAACATGTGTATATATACCATCAGCCAAAACATTGAAACACTAATAGGTGAAGTCAGCATTGATCATGTTGTTACAATCAAATGTTCTGCTGCAAACCCTTGAGTCCTGGCATTTATGTGGACGCCCCCTCATGGCAACAGCGCTCCTTGATGGCAGTGTCCCCCTGCAGGACAGTGCACCTGCAACACAGCAGAAACGGCTCAGGAATGCTCCGATGAACCTGACAAAGAACTCAAGGTGTTGAATTGGCCTTTGAATTCCTCAGATCCCAATCCAGTTGAGCATCTGTGGGATGCGCCAGAGCCAACTCCCATCCATGTGGGGGCCCCCATGGATCGTCCTTGGCTCATGGTACATTCAATGGACGTTCAGTTGGTTTTGAGATCTGGGGAATTCAGAGGTCAGGTTGACACTTTGAGCTCTTTGTCATCTACCTTGGGTCGTTCCTGAGCACTTTTTGCAGTGATGCAGCTGCATTGTCCTGCTGGGCGGCCACTGCCACTGAGCAGTGTCTTTGCCGTGAGCGGCCGCACTTGGTCTGCAGCGGTGTTTGGGTGAGTGGCGCTTGTCAAACAGGCGTCCATGTGAAGGCTCGGACTCAAGGTTTCCCAGCAGAATGTGACATTGTCACAAGATCATCAATGTTTTTCATTTCACCTGTCATTGGTTTTAATCTTGTGGCGGATCGTTGTATGTACACGTTAAATATTTTATAGATTATAAAATATTATAGATTTATTAGATCAGTAAGTAATCAGAATCATCAAAAATAGACCGAGGTCTCTTTGTGGAGGACAAACAACTACCACAAAAACAACACAGCAACAACCACACAAAACCTCTAAAAACACACTAGACCCCTAAAAACACACTAAACCTCCACAAAGAGACCTTAGTCTACCACTGGCCCTCTTTGTCTTCCTGCAGGTGATGGACGAGAAGCCAAGACGAACAAGACAAACCCTGGAGACGAGCCACAACAGGAGCCTGAAGCAGCAGGAACACTGAGTCTCTGAGTGTCTGTCTTCTGAGGACGACTCCTTCAGGTCATGCAGTTGTTTGTTGACTACGGTTTCATCTGTTTAGATAGTGAGCACTGTTGTCTTTACAGGCTATTTACTTAATAAACCCTGTTTTTGAATTACACTCTGTCGTGGTCAAATCTTTAATGATATTTGATGTATAAATGTGTCTCTGCAGTAGAGACCAGTGCTTCCATTACCTTCATTATCTGTTCCTATTTTGGGAAAGACTGATTTAGAAACAGGGCCCATGTTGAAAAATGTCAGAGCAGGTTAGCCTCTCTCCATCTCTTTTTTTTTTTTTGAAACTTTCTTTTTATTGTTCCTTTTTTTCTTATAGCAGTGTATAAACATTATACATACAAGTGAAAAACAGAAAACAAAACAAAAACAAAACAAAGAAAACAAAACACAAACAACTCTCCGTGCTCCTCCAGCAGCCTGCCTGTCTTTGGAAGCCCCGACGAGTCGATTACCGAGTGCAGTAGATTTCCGCAGCTCAAGGGTGAAAATGTATGATTATTACTCCATGGCATGCTCAGTTCTTATTATCGAGAGCTGACAGGGAAAATAAGGGAAGTAATGGAGTAATAATCATATATTTTCATCCTTCAGCTGGTGGGCGGGGGTGGAGCGGGCAATTTCAATCCTTCGCCATAAAGCATCAAGTCGTTGTGACTTGAACTTAGAATTTCCCAGCTACACCAAATCTCTCAGGAATGTAGAGGGAGCCACCCTGTATAAGTCTATGCATCAATACTGTGAAATATCTATAGCGCCACCCACTGGACACAGGAAGTAAGCCTCATATCAATCAATCACAGTTCCTACGTGTACATACATGAACGAAATTCGGTATGCATGTGTATCATGACGAGACGCACAAAAAAGCCTCTTGGACCAATACAGTCACTCCAACAGGAAGTCAGCTATTGTGATGTGAAACGCCATTTTTAGAAAATTCATGCTTCGTTCGTGAACTATCTCCGTCTACAGATATTACTCCACAGTTTTCAGATTAATTCAGTGCCTTGAACACGAAACATTGTCCAAAGCTCGTTGCTAAGTCATACCTGGTGGGCGGGGCGGTGTCGGCCATTTTCATTCTTCGCCGTGAGGCATCAAGTCTTTATAACGTCAACATACAATTTCCCGTCTCCACCAAATCTCTCAGGAATGTAGAGGGAGTCACCCTGTATAAGTCTATGCATCGATACTGTGTAATATCTATAGCGCCACCCACTGGACACAGGAAGTCAGACAAACATCATCCGCTTTGCATGACATTTACTGCTTGTTTTCTCCACCTCATATGCTCCAACCTGACATGCAAGTAACAGGTGTGCGCGCCCCCCCCGACACGTGCGGCCTGCGAGGGCCCGTTCATCGCTGCTTGCAGCTTTAATTAAAACTATGTGTGATGTGATTTTTGTTTTTGGGGTCTGTACCAAACAATCATGGTTCCTTACATACGAAAAACATTTCTAGGACAGAAATCACCATAATGCATCATTTATAATAGTATGTTGTGGCACATTTGACCTTTTTTTAAAAAAAAAATTGCAGCTCCTGTGATTCTGATTTTGCCCTTGACCATGTTGGACTTCGTAAAAATTTCGATTACTCGCGCCGCCCTAATGAGCAGTTTTAGTTAAAGCCAGATGAGGTGGCCATTAGAAATATACGAGTGAACACCACTTGTCCTTTTTCTCTTGACTTAACAGCAACACCAATAACGGCAAAATAAAGATGAATGATTCGAGGTATACCTGCCATCAAGCGCTGACGTATGGGCAATCCCCGGGCCACCGCTGGTTGATGAGGGCAGAAACAACGTTGCTTTGTCATAGAGAGAAATATTAACTACAAGCGAACAGGGGGCAAGGAGGCATTGATTTTACAATTCAGGACTCAATCAAAGAGAATTATGGATGGCGATACGACTGTGATTTGCCTGTGCTGCTCATTAAGCTTAACATCCACAGTGTATGTCTCCCCCCACGGCGATGCAGGACTAAGATTTACAGGAGCAGGTTAAATACAGTTCAATACTTGAGAGAGGTGAATTCACACGGTGGCCAATAAAAGGTGGGCGAGCTGCAAGAGGTACAAGACAGGAAGAGGAAGGAGAGGAAGAGGAACAGATAGAAAAAGGGAAAAGGGATGTACACAAATAGAGCAGACGAAGGGGAAGGGGAAGAAAGAGAAGCGCCATTATTATAGCCCGAACAGATAAACTATGCATCAAAGTGTGGCGATTATTGAAAAAACATTTTTATGTGTGCTTTGAGGGCATGGATATGAGAGCCCTGCGTTCAAACACATCAATACAACGCTGCAGCAGCCAATGTATTTTTTTTTTCTTCTTCTTCTTCTTCTTCTTCTTCTTTTCCCTAAGATTCCCAATCAGATCTTGTGGCTCCCTGCAGGCTTTTATGCCAGCCGCAAATGGTTCGACTGCCAGACTGACAAACACGCAATCACTCAAAGTGGAGAGGGAGAAAAAAAAAAAGAAAAACAACAGAGAGAGAGAAGAAAAAAAAAACACCCTCTCTCACTCAGCCTCCTATCACAAAGGCCCTTTTAATAAGCCCATGAAAAAGAGCAAGTAATCCTTTGTAATGATTTCATTAAATGCCCTCATCACACCTGGAGATAATTCCATTATGATTGTGGCAATAAAATGAGGTTTTCATCAAGACCGGCAGACAGAAGGAGGAAAAGCTATTATTCCTCTCATATTCAGATATGACGTCGCCTCTAATATTATGATATTAGGCTATTTGGCAGAATTTATGACATTCAAGTCAATTCATAATGCGCGTGGAGAGTTTCCCCACTGACAACGCCGGAGAGTTTTAACGTGCTTCGCGCTGCAGCCGTGGAGGGACGATCGTTTCTGGTGGAACTGCTGGATTTTTTTTTGTTTTTATCTTATACTACGCTAAGGTTTTCAACCTTCAGGATGCTAAGTAAGGAGAGAGAAAAAAACAAAACGATCCGATCAGTTTAAAAAAAAAAAAACCTTCTTCACAAGTGTTTTTTCGCCTAATAAACCCAAAGAGGGCGTTAAACAAATGCAGCACCTGTAATGCAGTACCTGTAAAACTAGAAGGTGTAAAACTCTTCCACAGAAAGTGTGATTTCACCTTTTCTTCACACTTCAGGATAATGGCAAATGGATGTGATGATGGGTTTTTATGCAGTCTCAAAGAAAGAAAGATATTTTTTTTCGGGGGGGGGGGGGGTTTAAGAGAAAAGCTGTTAATGAGCACTATTTGAACTGATGAGGCAATAAACAGGTCTGGAAACGAACCAGTTACATGCAGGAAACATACTGCGGGTTTATTAATGATTTTGTGAGAGCTAGCTTGTGAACCAAAGTAATGAGTGAAAAAAGCTACAAAAGCAGCAGTGTGGTGGTAAACACCGTCACCTCACAGCAGGAAGGTTCTGGTTCAAACCCGCCGGCCAGCCGGGGCTGTCTGTCAGGAGTTTGCATGTTCTCCCCGTGTGTGGGGGTTTCTCTGGGTCCTTTGGCCTCCTCCAAGAGTACAAAAATGTTCAACGGCATCTCTAAATTGCCCGTATATATGACGCATTTCACACTGGACAAAAAAACACACACTAACATCTGGATTTTGTCTTCATTCCCAACAGAGATGTAAATCATGACATTCAGGCCGACCCGAGTGAAGGATGTTGGTCCATAATTGTTCTCTGTCATCTGAACGTCCTTCCTTTTTTTAAAATTGAAAGCCAGACTGAAGTAAAGACACAGAAAAGTAACCACCTTAACATTGTCACTGGCCTCCACAGCTGGGTATCACCACTGGTTCAGTATCAATTTGGTTCGGGATATTTCAGTTACAATGCCAATTTTGCTTGGAAATGAAAGAGATTCTGAGAGAACTGATGTGATAAGATATGATATATTATGAAAGAACAAGAAAATAATGACGGATGTAGGCCTATGTATTACAACAAAGGAAAATAAGAAGAAGCATTTTCAACAACCTTCATGGCTATTTGAGTTTGGATCTCTGATTCTACAAGACAAAGTTGAACGCACAGTGAAGTCCCTGATGGCACCAACACGCTTTACTGTACAACACAAAGTAGATTTCAGAGTTATTAACTTAATTCAATGAGCTGCACAACCAGGAAGTAAACGCGGAAGCCAGAAAACTATGCACTAGGCAAGCAATTCTCACTGGTCTGAATGGGCACCATCTTTGCATCTGGTATTATATAAAGATATTATTACATAAATCTATGATGAAACTCCCTCACAGACAGACAGCTGAGCAAAAGACAAAAGAACGCACGAGGCACTTTTAATATAGTTTTTCATTTTCTGGCTGTTTTTGTACAAACATTGTTCTGTCAGTGTTGCGGAGAGCCATCAGAGATGTTCTCGCCGAAAATCAACCCGCCTTCAAATGAAGAAGGACTTTTTTAAACTCGGCTCTAAACGTGACATACCAGAAAAAAAAAAGAGAAAGGGAAACTCAGCGACCGGCGATGGGAAGGGGTCAATTGTCTATTCGTAACGGCTTTAACCATGTTTAAAAAACCTGCTTATACGCACTACTTCTGGTTTATAAATGTATAATGTGCAGGCAGTTTAGAGTAACTAAATAATAAGTTACAAAATTCTATAAAGCTCTGTAGTAGACAACTCTCTTTTGGGTTTGTCTGTACAAGTGAACCGCTGAATACTGCTCAGTGACATGAAATCGCAAAAGCAAAACACGTCTATATAAATAAAAGTTGGATATCGCCATGAGATAACTTCCAAGTATTCCACCTGTACGTTTGCCTCGGTCTACAGAAACACAAACCTACAGAAAATCAGGTCGAACCTACAAAACATTACAGAGGAAAAGGAAGGGGAAGAGGGTGGAGAGAGAGAGAGAGAGAGAGGGTTTCATTACAAAGTGTACCGAAACAGAACTTCAGCACTGCCACGATTCTGTCAGCTGGCAGTGTGGAGGTACATTATAGGGCTCTTCTACAGAACTTATATTATTGTTACAGAAATTCCAGTGCGGCAAAAGAAAATGTGACAAAGAAGAAATGGCGAGGATACTGTGTGCTGTCTGGAGGAATTGGAAGCTATGCGTTTTTGGCATTCATGTCACAGCCCTTTTGAAAAATGCATCAAAGCAATTGCAGAACTCGCGGGACCGGGTTTGGGCACACAAAGTCGTGACCGTCATCCAAACCTCAGTGGTGAGGATGGAAGGGAACTGCTGCTGCTCATAGTGGAGGGTTTGAAATGTGCTACTGTGCCACTTAATAATAAAAACTAGTGCCCTGCCAGACCATGGTAACAGAGATTCCTGTAATTTCTGCGGATGTGCCCGTTTCAGATATGAAGTGTGTGCGTGTGTGTGTGTGTGCGCGCTCGCATCGCCTTTTGTGTACAGAAACAATTTGTCTGTGGCGGTGACGGATATTATTCATGCCTCTTGAAAAACTTGGAAACAGATTGTGTTGTTTTTCATGCTTACATTCACACAGGGCTATTAGCTGAAATGCCTTCTGCTTTAAGAACAACTCTGTCTGCTACCTTCTGTCGGAGGAATCGCAAATAACGAAGGGCCACAGTCTAACTATGACTTTCTTACATGTGCACTGATGGCGAGGAATTGAAATGAGATCACTCACAGATGGATAATTCCCCACAGATGCCGTACTCTCCACTCATCTCCTGCTTTGTAATTTCCGGCCAAGACTTCTCTAAAAAAGGGAAAAAAAAAAATAAGTTTGCATCTCTTAAAGCAGCAAAGCTCAGGCTGTTACCACTACAGTTACTATTATTACTTCTGGGAAGTAGGCCTACACATACGACGATTTCTGTGAAGACGGTCGTTATGAGTAAAGCCTGACTGAAACATGCGCTGATATTTGATTGATTTGATTGTGAAGCATAATCATTATAGACAATAACTCAGAGCTAGGGCGGCACAGTTAATGGAAATATTATAGAAATGTCAATACGGCAATATCCAAATCGCAGCTGCAATTTTATCTTATCCAGACGTGAGAAAACATGTTTGCTCGGTACAGACCGCAGCAAACGTCACATGTTTACAATGACGCACATAACCACGACAACACTACATATGTCCCGTCCTGAGGACTAACCTTGATATCATCGAATAAAACATAAATCACCTTTTAAAAAATATACGAAGAGGTATTAATTGGCATGTAGAGAACAGACTGAATAGGTGGAGATATGTATGTGAGAAATGAGAAATCTATAATTTTCTTTTTTAAAACATCATTTTCATGATTGTTTTTTAATTAGTAGTCTACCTAAATGTATATACAATGTTGACTGGCTTTTTGATCTGTATATGAATGTATTTTTCATATTAATGTTATGTTATTTTATGTATATTCTAATGTTCATCATGTATTGTATAGAATGTGTGGACCCCATGGTATCAGCTGAAGGGGACCCCTTTCATACATTTTCTTTCAGTGGAAATTTAAATTCTGATGTCAAAGAAGGATGATTCCCATTTCGGACTGGGCAAAATATTAATATGATATTGTTCTCATATATATGATATGCAACTGTATATCTTCTTTGATTTCAGCGTTATGAGATGTCATTTGAGGAGCTGAAACAAGAAAATGTTTGGCAGGAAACGATGTTACAGTTGAAAAATATAACAAAACAACTATTTCCTATATCGTCTCAGACATATTTTCTGTATAGGTTTTATGAAAAGGTCCTGAACACGTCAGTCTAAATAAGTTGCTCCATATAATCTAAGTGTTGCTGGAGCTTTTTCCACCTTTTCAGACTTTCAAACTTCTCCATGCGCGTCGGAAGCAGGTGAAGTTGTGACAGGAACCCTTAATCTGCAAAGGATTTCCTCACAGCAGGTTTCTTTTTTATCATATACCAGCTGACATATGAGCCGAAAGCAAAGTATCTGTGACGAGCTAAAATCAGCTGATGTGTTGGTTGGCCCTCTAATTATAATGAACTAGTTCTGGCTGGACACGATGTCATGTCTGGCTCCCCGGCCCATCACTCCCATGCCCCGGTCTGCTGGTCTATTTAAAGGCCCCCAGTCTGACTGCAGCTGCCCACAAGGCTCTGCTCTGTTTATTTAAACCCTGCAGTCTTTGTTTCTCAGATAAGTGATTATTTCCAATTCCGCCATTATCTTTAAACATGATTCATCTTATTCTTGATCAGTATGTTGATTCATCCCAGTGAATGGGACGTGGCTCAGTGGAAGGTTTGTGTTCTTGGGTTTAGAGTGTAATGATGGCCCCCCGGTCCAGTGTTCAACATCTGAAGCGGAAACAAAATAAACACACTCGCAGTCAATCTCTGTATGGTCAGGAGCCACAATCGCACACAGAGACATCAGTAACACAGCTATCTATTATTCTGAGGCTATCCTACCGGGGTCACATCTCGGGGTCAGCACTTATTTGTACAGGGGGGCAGACGGAGTTTGGATAACAGCGTCATATTCCCCGGTGTTTCCAAGTCGTGTCACTGAGGGGACTCGCGGCCACTCACCACTCTCCAAGGAATGAAAGAAAAACTTGTTGAAAATGTATAGGAGTTCTGGGCGTGTGTGTCGGGTCATGTGGTGGATCTCTGGGGTGCAGCAGGTTGCATGACCTCACTAGCGAGGTGTGTATTTACACAAGTGTGTATCTTTTGTGAGTGTCTGTGTGAAGGAGAGAGCAAGAAAATGAGACAAATAAAAAGAGCTAAAAAGGTTTCTGAGCATCTTTATACCTGCGGGAACTGACTTTTTGCTCACTTGGTGGCAGCAGAGACAAGCTGAAGAAAATGTTCAGGTATTGATACTTTCTTAATTGATATGGTGAATTAGTTAGTAAGTAGTAGCAGAAAAGAAGCAACGACAGAATGTTTCTGGCCGCCCTATGACTGCGAGTCCGACATTTATCTTTCTTGAAGCTCTGTTTTTGTCCTTTTCATCACCAACTCCTGAGAAAAATATCTGCTTCATTCACTACTGAAATGTATCTAAAGGAAAAGCGAGGAAACACAAATAAACTGTGATATAATACAATTTAGTGTTTTCTTAATTTATAGGAGCAAGCTAAAAAAAAGCTGAAAATAAAAATATTGATCTCACGTAACATGTCGTTTGTTATGTTCGGTATGTACGTGTATGGATGTGGCGGAGGTTTGGTCGCGGGGCCGGGTCAGGTCAGGCTCAGCCTACTGGATCCATTCTTACACAGGAAATCTCATTAACGCCACTCTTCCTCTTAACCACATCACCAGTGGGAAACAGATTTGGATATTGCACTCTGCCTCTTCTTTTAAACACCCGGCCTGCGATCTGTTAGGGGGGGGAACAATGGAGGAGACTGATGAGGGACGGGGAGCATGTATTGACTTTTTCTCTCTCCTCTTTCGTCTTAATGCATCTCATTTCCCCCCCATCCTCTTTTGTTGAACACCTTTCCTTCCCCATCAACCGTCATCAATCTCTCTATCCTTGCTGGGTGAAAAATTGCGCCCATTACCTTTGTCGTGCGGTATACAGAAATAGCAGACTCTCCACTGACAAACGTGAGGTAAAACAACTCCGGGTGACTCACACGACTGCCGGACGGAGGCAGCGCGGCATGAATCACTCATAATATCGGACAACTTTCACACGGTAAACAGAAGTTATAAGATGAGGAAACAGGTGCACATCCTGCAAACCAAGCCTCTACACATGGGCGAAAGATTTGTTATCTCCCTTATACTTTATCCCACAGGCTGCTACTGCAGATAACAGTGTTTTTAGTATTTGGCCAGTTAAATGAGGTTTAGATTAAAACAGTTAACAGTTACAACAGTGTTTGTTGTATTTTTCACATCTTTAATTACCTTAAGGGCAACATTTGTTTTATAAAGCAGGGAATTGTTCACAGTCATGTCTTAAAATGACCTTGTGATGACTTTGGAATAAGTTAAACTGTGGTTTATCAAAACTAAGAGCTAAAGAACTGACAGATTAGCTTAATGCCAATGTCATGCCAAAGCATGTTTACTTGCTGCTTTCAAAATTAGGTCTTGTTCCCATGTTCAGATGAAGACTCATTAACATTCCCTTTTCGTTGTCTTCACATCCGCGTTTTAAGAAATGCCGGAGGCCTCTGAAGAGTATTTTACAGTGGACGGTAAGTCACTATCGCAATTGTAACACAACTCTCCATGTTCTTTCCATGGCAGGAATGTCAGATTGCAAGTATTAGATCATGAAACGGAATTCGGGCTGCACGATTACAACAATTAGGCTCTATTTGGAAAGAAAGAACTCATCATTGTAGACATAATTGGGGTGATTTTGTTGGGGAGTGCATTTTACTAAACAACCAATGTAGACCAATGCTTTGTTTGATTGATCAGGGATGATGGCGGGATTGGTGGATTGCTCCCATCTATCGAAGAACCCTTAAATCAGACTGAATTATCTGATATCATACAGACTTCATGGAAAATGATGATGATGAAAACAGATTTGTAGCAGGAAATGTTTGACCAAAATTAATGTCCGTCCCTCGAAATCTATCAAGATTAATTCATCATTAAGGTACATCATCTGGGAATCATAAATATTTGTAAAGATGTTTTCTTCCAGTCCATCTGGTAGATGTAGGAATACTTCCTAGAAAGTGAAAAGTTTCACCTGCTGGTGGCGCTAGATGAAAAGTCAGTGGATCACCAAAGTTTTTATGGTTCATTCTCTGGGGACCTTGAATGTTACTGTGACAATCCGTCCAATAGCTGCCAATAGTGTGGCTTTAAAAAAAAAAAATGCAACCACTTTGCCTCATCCACTTAAGCATGATAAACGGTGAGAACAACCTTAAGTAAGGAATAGTAATGACCTCTGCATTTTGCACAGCGTAGCATTTTGGTGTTAATTACATTAGGTTGCAAAGTGCTGTTAAGGAACCTGAAAGGTCTGCGGGCGCTGCATCACCGACTAATCAATTGCCATTATCATGCCTGGTACAAAGGTCTCAACCCAAGGGACGTGTTAGACGCCGCTATTACTCCTCTCCTCTTCACACTGTACGAGGCGCTCTGCGAAAACAGCCCAGTTTAATGGCCACTGGGGGGTTATTTTAAAGTTTCAGAGTGATGACTATCCATAAAAACAGTGGGGTGTCATTTTAGAAACAACAATATAACTTGAAACTATCCAACACAATGGCTGCTCTCCGGGTGTGAGGTCTAAACACGGAGCCATTATTGGAGCAGGCTGCACCTCCAGGAGAAAATATCAGTCTGCATCTGTTGTGTCGGTGCAAATCTGAGATTCAGTACCTGCAGTTTTGTTGTTGTGTAACAAAAACACTTTGGGACACAGAGTGCCCAATGAGCCACAGCGGAAACATACAGTGTCGTCAACAGATGTGATTATGGGGATTAGGACTGCCTCACCCTCTCCTCCCCCGTCCTCCTCTCCCCTCTGACCCTCTCATTCGTCCAATGGGAGGGACGGACAGAGGGAGGCAGGGAGGGAGAGGGACAGATTCGGGGGGGGAGACTGGCAACAGGTTTTGCTGCCCCGGCCAGCACTGTACTTCAGCTAACAAACGTTCATTCACATGGATACACTCGTCAGACTTTAACGTTTAACGGTTTGACATTCCTGTCACATGCTTTAGTTTTTATCTGCTTCTTGTTTCGGGAGAATAAAGATGATTAAGACTATATTTCAGCATGCGAAGAAACATCCAGGGGTAGGTTGCATCATACTCATGTATCTGTTGAGCTGTGTGATTATTTCTATGGCTAACATGAAGCTGTTTTTTAGATAATATCGTGAACACAAAGCCTAAAAAACAGACTGTAAAAGACTGTGTTTTAAAATGTATGAATGTGCGTAGCTTTTCTGTGATGTAAGGCATTTTCAAATTGAACATATGTAGGTCATCAGTCTTGAATTAACTGAAAACTGAGGATTTACTGCATCTACCTTTGATAAGAAACATACTTTATATACAAAAACGCAATTACAAAAAGTCCGCATGGGCTCTGGGTACTTGTGATGAACACTTTGCAACCTTTTATGACATTTTATAGGTAAAAAGTATTGACGTTAAAGTGGCACTATGCAGATTTGGACAAGAAATTTTAACTCAGAACAGTGTTTGACGCTAGAAATGTGGCAGGATCTTGCAAATATAAACAAAGTAAAATAGTTTGAAATGATCCTTAAAGGTCAGTTTGCTTATTCAGCCATGACAACAAAGACAGTGTGTTTGTACACATAAGAAAACAGTCTATGAAGATGTTCCTCTCAAAAAGTCTTCCCCAAAACTACATAGTGCACCTTTAATATAATATTAACACCTCTGTGAGATGAAGCCTAAAGGCTCGTAAGTGGACCTCTGAGCTTAGATTCTTTAGTTACATAAGACATTAAAAGAATTATGATTACCGATGTGCCCACAAGTACTGTGACTGTACATAATAATGTCTTCAATAGCATCATCATACTATCATAATAAACGAAGAAAGAAAGTAATAGAAAAGGCACAGAAGCTCTCTGTGCTTGTGTTTTTTCTGTTGCCTCGCAGCTATGCTGAGGGTGACCCAAATTCATGGATTGACAGGGCTGGTTTGGCAGTGCACCAGAAAAGTAATAAGGGCAGCAACAGTATTGAACCCCGGCGAGTATAAAACACTTCCTATATCGGTCAGGCTGAATGGTAAAAGGTGAAACCCTCTCTTGTGTGGCACGATATGAAGATCTCAGCACCGGGGAGTGGACAGCTCCCCACGCACAGGCCTTGATTGTGTGTGTGTGTGAGTGATCAAAGCTGACCTGCTTCCGTGTTTTTATGTGCGTGCGGCGGCGGTGTGTGTCTACTTAAGCGATCGAAGCTGAGCGTCTGCAGTCAGCGCGCAGCACGTGTTCAATGTGCACTTATGTGTGTATGTTAGCATGTATGTGTGCGTGTGTGTGTGCATGCAGTGAAAACTTGGTGTGTACTATGTTTTTTTTTTTTTTTTTTCCAAGGTTATCCTGGAGAAGTTGAGAAATTTATAGTAAACATATTCCGAGAAGAATTCAGGCATGCTGGGTGAGCGGCGCCACGTACACGAAAACAGACTGGTGCTGAAATACAGTACAGTGAAAAGTTAAAGCAACATTACGTAACATTTTTACTAGAAAATAACAGCTTCCAAATCAGTGAGAGGGCGGGATCACAGCGCTACGTTTACTTCAAGACACGAGTTTTCAACACTTAACATTGTTATGATGCGAGGCGTTTTGTTTGTAGTTAGCACCTACATTACGTCTGACAAATTGTGACAGAGCTGGGATTTTTTATTTATGACAGTGGTGTTGCACTAGGTGTGTGTGGGGTGGGAATGGCAATTTTATACATAACGTTGCTTTAATCGTTCGGTTGACGAAAGTTGAGTACAATTCTTCTAAAGCACCAAACACTGACGGGTTCTGTTTGCTGTCAAACTGCACTCGAGTAAAACTGATTCCTTCCCCTCAGCCGGAGTTGTTTTTTTCGGCATGAAAACCGGGGAGGGATATTTTCTTCGTCTCTCCAGCCTTAAAGTAGTGAATCAAAGTTTTATCACCAGACCTTCTTCCTAATCAGCAACAAGAAAAGTGGCAACGCAATCAGACAGAAGACAGATGTCCAGATACAGCTGAGTAGAGACATCCTTCAGTTCAACCTGATCAAACTGTCATCTCTCTACAGCTTGACTAGATCTGTGTGTGTTGAGAACAGCTGTTCGCCAGCGGTGTGACTCTCCCTCTTTCTCACACACACACACACACACACACACACACACACACACACACACACAGTATCGCGTGGCAAAAGCAGACAGGAAACGTATGGCAGTGGAGTGTTGATGAATAGATGCGGCATGGTGAGAGGATTGACGCTAAGCTTTGGCTGTTTTAAGATGACATATCACATTATCCCCCTGTCCCCCTAATGTGCTTTTATATTTGAATTCCTGTCATCATCACAGCTCAGAACATCAAATAAAAAAAAAGTGTGTCCGCGCGCGCACTTTTATTCGCGCCCGTGTGTTTGAGGTGCTCAGACTGCGAGCGTTGGCTGATCTACGTGCGTGTGTGTGTGTGTGTGTGCGTCTGTTTACGCCCACAGTTTTTTGTGCGCGCTTGCGTGTGTGCGTGCGTGTGTGTGTGTGTGTGTGTGCGTGATGCTGTCGCTCAGTCTGACAGGTATAGTGTTGAGGAGGAGAGGCTGGCACACGCAGAGATGCGGCAGCTCTCTCTTCCACCGCGTCCTTGCCCATTCAACCCAGGCTGACAGTGAGCTGCCTCACACATGGCCCGGGCCTCATGCATATGGAGGAGGGCAGGCGGAGGGAAAACAGGAATAACAACTACCTGTGTATGTGTGTACAATGTGTGTGTATCTCACAAAGGGTGTACGTTCATGCTACATATCACAGCCAACCACTTGATGGAATTATGTTTGTTTACCTTCATATGCCTCTGTGGACTGATGCATTCCTCCCCTCTCCTCTCCTCTCCTCTCCTCTTTTTCTCTCCTCTCCTCAGTTAATCCCTCAGTTCATCTTCCTGGCTGTGGGCATCACAGGGGCCACCTTCTATCTGATTCGTCTGGCAAGAGGACCGCATGTCACGTAAGCTCGCCATCTGTCTAAACTTGTAGCCGTTGTCGTAATCTTCCAGATATTTTAAAGGTTTCTTTTCAGTTGTTGTCAACTGAATCCAAATGTGGGGTACATCAAGAGTGAAAGAGTTGGTCAACCCTCTTCAGGATCTGCGTCCAGGTCGGAGATAAAACCCCATTTGCTGAGCTCAGAGGCAAATTGATCTCAAGTTCAACTGGGTCAGATTTTAAAACCAGGAAACAGAGGTGGGCCAGACATTTTCAGCAACCTTTTTTAAAGCAAGCGTATTCTCCTGGAGAAAGATTCGAGTCTCATCCCCAGGTTGTCATGCTTTGGGACGGCGTCTGGCGTCTGCCAACCAAATGTGTGAGTATTTGACAATGTGGGGATGAGACTCAACAATCAAATTTCTTTTCTCGAGGAGGCAACATTTTGTTGCTTTAAAACAGTCTTCGTTGTCAATTTCATGTGTCAGGGTTGTCAGAGATATTTTCAGTCATGCGCTTGTCTACTTGTGATTGTCATAGGCAGATGTTTTGAAAAAAGCTACAAAGCGTGGTAACAACTGCATCACATGAGAAAACGTTGACGCCTTGCCTGATGGGTACTGTGCATGTGCAGCTGTCGACAGAGATGAGAAGGAAGTGAGACGGCTCACTCTGAAGCTACTCCCATCAACAGCCATGTTAAAAAAACAAAACAATGTTTTTTTTAATTCAGAATGTAATGCATGAACGCAACACTTTGTAGAAATTGGGATTTTGTGAGATTTGGGGCCCCCCCATAGTTTTTGAGTGCGACACCACCTTTGTAAAATCAGATCTCAGGTCTGTAACAATTTGTAAGCGAAACGTAGGTGCTAATTACAAACAACTCATTACGTCTTGAAAACTTGTATCTTGAAACAAACATCTAAAACTGTGATCCTACCCTCTCACTGGAGTTACATAGTGCAGAAACAAGTGGGGCGGAGTGGCTGAGACAGAGACACCATTATTATTATTATGTTAAGGTAAAAAAGTTACATAATGTTGCTTTAACGTTTTGAATAAATAAGGTTTAACGAGGAGATTCTACCCTCTGATACGACTCAGTTTAACAAACATTTGCTTTTTTTTGAGGTTGTAAAACAGGCTTGCAGAGGACTCTTTAATCTGACAAGAGTTTCTTTTCTGCTTTCACGCAGGTTACTTTCAAAATCTACATTAATAAGGTACCGCTGATAATCTTCTGTTGGTGACATTTGTGATTTGACATTTGTCGAAAGAGACAGATAGCACGAGCTCAAATTCAGAATCCTTCCACCTGAATGTTTCTAAATTGCGCTTTGCTAAAAAAGAACAAGTGAGCAGATCGTATAAGACTGGCGAACATAGCTCAGATAAACGGCAAAACTTGAAAACTTGCATTTTCTCAGACATGCCTCAAAGTGGGGAAGTGTTTCTTCCTTCCAAGTAGACAAAAAATGTCAAACTTTTGTTGAAGATCTTAGGTTTAGTTATTTATAATTTCAATAATTTGCACATCAGAGCAATACCAATGTCCTGATAACAATTCACCAACTAATGGGTCATTCATTTATTAGAATAAACACTGCTGAAGTGGCCTCTTGGATGCCCCTATGGTAGAGAAAACAAGATGAGGTGCACATCCAGTGGACAAAATGTCCCCCGTGTAGTTCAATACAGTGGTACAAATTTGAATCTTTACCAGGGTTTGTAACTATTTCACTTTAAATGTATCACGTCTTTCTGCGCCTCAGTGCCCCAGAGAATACAGCGGGTGCCCTTTCTTATTTTTTCCACCACTGCCCCTCAATCATCCTGAATCCGCCACTGATCAGAGATGTTGAACGTGAATCGATTCGGATTAGGATGTAATAAGCAGGTATGCATTCAGATTTGAAAAAAATGCCATCAAACCTGCACCCTAATGCCATCCATGTATGTGCACTGATTTTACTATCCTTATCAATAAAAAGTGTACTTGATAATGTTTAGTGAGGGTTTATAGCAGCTGGCTGTATTCAATTTTGATATCTCAGAAGCTGCACAAGCCGCACTGAACTCGGTGACTGCACATACAGTGAATGTGCGCTGTTCATGTCCTGTTTGAGGCCACACATAACCACTTGTTCCGAGGGTCAGCCATAACGCGTGACCTCATCATCGGCTGGTGGTGAGTGCTGTGGTCAGTAGCTTCCTCTCTCTCTCTCTCTCGCTCGCTCTCTCTCTCTCTCAGAGACCATCTAGTGTTTGTGGTAATGGAGAGAGAGAGGGGGGGGAGACATACCCGCCTTGCCATCACGCTCTCGCTCTCTTTGTTTGTGCCTTGGCTGCGTGTCGCTCTGCCAGAGCGGGAGGAGGAGGAGGGATGGACAGTCACAGTGGAGTGCTGCGAAATCCAGACTTTGGTTAATGAACAGAGGAGAACTGCCAAGTCACCGAGTTCACCTCATCTCATAATCCCACATAATCTTTTTTTTCTTCCAACTTCTTTGTCTTCATCTCCTTTTGTCCCAGTCCGTCTGTCCCAATGTTCTTTTTCCAGGTATTTGTTTACAACCTTGGTTTTCTCTTCTCCAAAACTTAATTTTCTCAATTTTTACTCCAAAATTAATATGTATATGTGGTTGTTAAGACATGGGTAAATCCGTAAAAAAAATAAAAATGTGATTGACCACTTTCCCACTGCCGATAGATGAATTTGCCTTTCTGTTTCATTTCCTTTGTGTCACGTTTGATGTCACAAATGTGCCTGAACAGTTCAAAACAACAGATCATGATCATCAGACCGCATTCAGAAGACCTTAATACTCATTTGTTAAAAGTAACTTTTTCGGACAGTATCTTTTGCTTCAGTCTCTGATGATCATGTCCATCCCGATGCCATGTTTCCATCACTGCCGATCAGAGCTGCTACCGATAAATACCTGTGACTACTGCAGAGTTATTTGAGCTGTTATTGAATGCCTATTGAAGCCCTTCCCACTACAGACTAAAAGCCACATATCACAACACATCCTCATACCAAAACGACCGAATGAGGTTGATTGTCAGCATCTCCCAAAACAGCATGACAGTGACACGTGTACTGTACCTGTACCATCACAGTTTGGTTGGGTTTAGCTAAGAAAACAACTTGATTAGGTTCAGGTAAGAAAGCCATTTGGTTAGGTTTAAGTAAGAAAAATTCTTGATTAGATTTAGGTAAGAAAAGCTTCCTGGTTAGGTTTAGGCAAAAAAAACTTATTGGTTAGGTTTAGCTAAGAAAACTACTGGGTTAGGTTGAGGGAAGAAAACGACTTGATTGGGTTCAGGTAAGAAAACTATGTGGTTAGGTTTAGGCAAGAAAATTACTTGGTTAGGTTTAGGCAAGAAAGCTACATGGTTAGGTTTAGGCAAGAAAGCTTCCTGGTTAGGTTTAGGTAAGAAAAGCTTCCTGGTTAGGTTGAGGCAAGAAAACGACTCGATTGGGATCAGCTAAGAAAACTACTTGGTTAGGTTTAGGTAAGAAATGTTAAAAAGGTTTTTTTGTCCAGTGTGAAAGGAGTATACGTTGCCCTCCATCATACATGCCTGTCTTCTCTCTTCCTTCTTCCTCTCTCTATTCTGCATGCTCTGTATCTTTCCACATGTGCAGCCTCTGGGACAGGAGGAACAACCCAGAGCCCTGGAACAAGCTTGACCCGACCTACCAGTACAAGGTACCTAGTCACCTTTCACACCCTGAAGGGCCACATGTCTGCTCACACCAATCACACCTGCCAGACTGAACTAGACATGAATGGCATTGTTTTTTAGTGAGTCACTGAAAATAACATTCGTCACCAGCTCCAAAAATCCCCCCAAATAAATCTGGACCAATCAATGCAGGTAAAATAATGTCCAATCAACATGGCTGCTTCCTCGCTTTCTTCACATCTGTATAACAAAGTTTCTTTCAAAAACAAATGAGGGTAGATGGAACCGGTAGCTTTTAGTAATCTGTAATGATTTGCCTTACCTCTTGAACAAGGCCGGAGTCACACACAAACTACTGAAAATATTAACAACGCTGACCCAAAATAGAGCAGAAAAACAACCAACTGACGGGTCCCAGAAGAGGAGAGCTGGATGATGTGTTTTTGAGAGAAAAGAGCATTTTCTGAGGGTTTCAAGGCTGCGTTGCTTGCCAGTGGAATGAAAGTCGCTGCAGACAAAAGGTCAGGACACGGCATGTTTAATTCTCGATAGCGAGGCAAAGGTCTCGCATCGAAATTCCACTGAAGTCCAAACAATGATCGTAATGAGGAGGGGGAAGTGGGAAAGAGTGGAGGGAGATGGTGGAAGGCGAGAGTCTTAATGGCAGACCAATCAAGACAAAATACACGGGGAGAAAATAATCACGGCAAGAATGTGAGTTTATCATGGTTGGAGGGCTGTGATGTATTTATAACACATGCATGTAGTCACACAGCATATACATCATCCACGACAAACTCGGCGAGACAAAAATCTGGAAAATGAATGATCTAGAAAGTACCACGGTGAGTAAATGTGTCTGGGTGTGTGTGTTTGCACGAGAGGGATAAAATGTTCACCCCTGCCTCTTTGTTTTCCACGCGTTCTCCTAAAGACAGCACTGATGAATTTAATTTAAGCAAAACAGATTTAAATGTATTCCTCCTGCCTTCCACAGTTTGTGGCCGTCAACACAGACTACAAGAACCTGAAGAAAGATGGCCCTGACTTCTAAAGGTCCTCCAGGCAACTCCGGGGGCACCAAGTTTGGCATGACCTCCTGCTGCCGCGTCTTCCTGAACATTTCCTCTTAACACTGTGAACAAAAACTATTAAAAACCCCATGAGACAGAAGGCTGGTTCATTATTTCATCATTATATATAATATGGTATGCAAGCTACGCTGTTGTTTAGATGCTGCGTATTCATCAAGTATTTTACTTTGGGGGAGATATCGGAGATGAAAACGAATCTTTAATTTTTACAGCTACAGAAAAAAAAGTGATTTCTCTTGCACGAATCCCTCAGTTGAAAGGTCAAAGGTCAGAGTCTGATGGATCACTACATTCATGTGAAATGTTGAGTTATTATTGAGCCAGATTTCAGTGTTCCCCACACATAGGCTTTTCTCGGTGACCAATTTTAGCATTTTATACTGTTATGTTGGTATCCATTTGTCAGAATCTGCGCTCACTTCATACCTGCCATCTACTGACGTTCGCTCATGATCTGCAGAGAAACAAAGAAGGATGCTCCCATTTAACTGAGGCCGATATATGCCATCGGTTCGTTCAAGCTTGTAATCGCACCTGGTTGTTTTGCGATGTCATTTGGTACCACGTTGGTCTCGATTAGTTGCGGTAGTCTACAGAATTAACAACAAGCTTCCTCCCCACACAGATCACCTGCCGCTGTAAAAAAAAAAAAAAAAAAAAAAGAATCGGGGTGGAAAAATAACAAGCTGTGTTTATTAGCCATCTTTGTAAAAAAATACTACTGATGCAGAAAGTCAACAGAGCAGCAGGCACACACAGGGAGAGAGGAACAGAAAGGACAGGCAAGCCGGTGTGTGTGTGTATAAAGGTGGATAATTAAAGCATCAAAAAACAAGAAAGTTGATTTTTGAGTCTCATTCTCAGGTTGTCAAAAACTGACGTTTTGACTGCCTCATCTCTCACAACTGAAATTACAGAGAGATTCAAGCCGTTGGGTACCGATACTGAATTCCAGGTATTGGTTCAGATGTGAACGGTACCCACCCAGGCTCATTAAGCCACCCTGCTGCTGAACTAAAGTCTGTGACCACACCACGGACAGCCAGTATCTGTGCTTAACTGTGCTGATGAACTCTGTGCCTGAGCAAAACCTAAATCCTGCTTTCAATTTCCAAGGGGAAAAAAAAAAAAAAAAACATTATTCACTGTGCTCATCACACCACAGATCCAGCGCTGCTGGGACAAGTCACACATGCACACATGCTGAGATACGAAGTTGCAGATGAAGAGGACCGAAATAGAAATCAATCATGAGAGATGAATATTCGTGTGGGTCATAGAGCTCTTTCAAACCAGTTTCCAGTCCCAGAAAGATGCAGTCCAAAGAGACAATCCACTAAACTGTTTGATCACTGCCTGTCTGTAAAAAAACAAAACATTATTTTCACTTAGGTGTGGAGCAGGGAAGTGACAGGACTGAGAATCAGTAGCTTCTGCGAATATGCCTCCTGCAGCCATCATCCTCCCATTTCGGAGGGTTTCATTGAATGATGAATGTTTGTGTGCTCTCGCTCAGTATCACTGGCCACCAGACAACATAAAATCCCGCTCTAATGGCGCACAAACTGTCTCAATGTCGGACCCCTGGGTTCTCCTAATACACTCCTTAATAGACAATCTATGTTCCAGACGCCGCGTGGGCCCATTTATGTGTGTGTGCGCTCCTTTTAAACAGCAATATGCCTCCTGAAGCAGTGTGCTGACCTGCCCAGTGGGTATTGTCTGTTGCTGGGTGATGATTTGTGTGCGTGCGCGCGTGTTTGTGTGCGATGCACAAAAAAAAAAAACCTGCTGACAGGTAATCAGCCGGGCCAAAGCATCACACTGGGGCATAATCACAAGGTCACACACACAGAGGGGGGACAGTTATTATCCAACCCGAGCAGCCTCGCAGGCCGTTGTGATTGCATTGCCTCAGTTTGTTAGTATCAGTATAAAACTTTAAGGCCGAGGGCGACGCAGAACTGCAGCCCGCCATCAAACAATTTACCAATTAGGGTAAGAGTTTGTAGAATATGGAGATTTTCTTTCTCTTTTTTTTATGCCATTAACGCTCTCCCCATCCATTTTCCAACACTTCAATCGTGACACCTGAACACACCGTCCCTTCTTCATGTCTCCTCTCCGCTTTTTTTTTCTTTTCCATCTAATGACACGTTTTGCCTGCCTGCTTTTAGTCATTTTCCCAACTCACGCTACGGATAAAATAGGCCTAAAGTAGAGCTTAATTACTATATTCGTATGGCTTCAACTGTTAGCGAATGTGTCAGCAAACCCACGCACGGCGGCAGATGCACAAACCGAGTCAGGCCTCCGCAAGCAGTGAAGTATGGCGGTGTGCGATTAAGATCTCAGCTTTGCAAACACAGGTTGTGTTTGTCATTTTTCGTACCTCGTCATTTAGTCGAAGTGAGAGCGCTTTCTCGACAGACACTTGAGCGCTCGTCAGCGAGAGCGAAACAGAAGGAGGTGGGGGGGGGATTGAGAGAGGCCATCTCCTCCTCGATTACATCCTCTCTGACGAGCCAGAGTAGATATTTTTAGATGAGGATTAATTTTAATGGGCGAGATAAGAAGTGAGTCGTGGGTGGAGGAGGGACGAATAAATAAGTAAATAGGACATGCTGCAAAACAGGAGGCAACGGTGGCAGGCAGCGCTGGGCTGGCGAGGCTGTGGCTGCGAGGCCCTGGGCAGATCCACTGATCCAGTGGAGATAGCGAAAGGCCCTTTCATCCTCTAATGTTGTCTCCCAGAGGTGGAACACGGAAATCAAAGAGCGGACCAGTGTTTGTCCTCAACTTCAAATGGGGTGACCTCTCACAAAGGAGAGGTTGTTAGGTTAGATGGGGCTTTTGTTCCTTCTTGATTGATGTAATTTCCAACAAAATATTCTGTCTAAGAACAAAAGGTCCCTGTACTGAACCAGTTGATGGCAGAATCACAAAACACGGCTTGGTTTTTGATACTTATGACTTTTTTTTTTTGTTTGTTTGATACTAAAAGCTGCTATTATAGTTTTAAATAAGACTGGGAAAAAATCTTGGTGTAGCATGTCTCAGAGTTAATTGAAAGAGCATAGCAAGAACATTATGATATTTTCACGGGCGTGCACCAACAGATGGTTGAGTGTGAAGTGCCATCTTAGTGGAGTCCACAAAGGAGGACTTCAATATTGACTTTGTAAAAACATAAAAACATTTTTTAAAAAAAGGGGGGCATCCTGGTGATGTTTATGCATTGTCAGTGTTATCGTGATGTCCCCTTTCCACTACTGACAGGGAGCAAAAATGCCCCCAAATGAAGTTGAATATTAAATATAATGAGTTTGCGTTTATATCCAATGGTCACATCACAGACACACAGAAAGTCTTTAGTATGTGTATTATGTCCATGTTTACAAGACAAGTGTCATTAGGGCATAACTTTAGATGCTGCTATAATAAATAACAACTGCAATTTTTTTTTAAATATTTCCATTATGCCACTGTTTTACATTATAAACAGAGAAAATACTGTGGATGTCGTGCCTCTGGGACTGTGGCACAGAAGCCTCAGGGTCCGTTTATATTTCAGACAGAAAAAAAACGCTGCATGTCGGTTTCTGATTGACGCCTGCTAACGCTATGGTAACAGAGGGCCGGCCACACAGTTAATAACACGCTTACCACATGTAGGGTGTTAAAAGCACATAACTCACCAGCGACATTCAGCGTACAGACAGTCCGCTCTCACAAATAGACTCCTCCGTCTCTGTTGTGAGGGTTTCTGTCTGATAAAGCTCAGGACAGAGAGACACAGTCTGAAAAGCCATTTTCTTGGTTACCAGAGCGACAGGTGGCGAGGGCCGACGGATCCGATATAGGGTCGGTTGCCTGAAAGAAAAGCAGGTGAGACGCCACCAGAAGCGACCTTTCTGGAAAGTTGAGAGATTTTCTACTTGACGAACTTGGAGCAGGTGAATCTACTAAGTAACTAGTTACTAAATTAATCAAATAGACGAAGTGGGGAGGAAGTGTAAAGCAGAAGAAAATGGAAATAAGTGAAGTACCTCAAAGGAACGGCTCTTAAGAACAGTACTTATTTCATCACTGGTTTCAAGAGTTTCATTTTTACTGCAAATAAATATCAGTCCCAAATATGGGTTTTCAGTCTCCATGATTTCTGAGAATCAGTATCAGTAGCGGCTCTGAGAAGCCATATCGGTCGACTCGTAGTTATTAAGTCACTTAATCTTGCTTTGGCGTCAGACTGCGGTGTCAGCTGTATTGAAGTCTATGGGAGATGCATGGAGAACGCACCAAAACCCAACATATCTAATTGGTATGACATCTGATGAAGAATGTCTCTCATTCGTTTGCTAAATGTCTGACAGGGCTGACAATATCATGACCAAACAGGGCACGTCAGACCAAATACTGCCGATGCTGACACTGCGAACAGGAGCCTCTCCCGAACGAAATGGAGGGACGAACGCGTCGATTTTCATTTTCTGGAAAAGAAGGTTCTACATGCAGATTCATGCAAAAGTATTCTATAAATAATTTGATATCTGACATTGATCATCGAAGCAGAAATTTATTTTGAAAGGGATTTTTTTATGTTAGTCTAGTGAGAATCTGTTTCATCCATGAAATTCAACACAAAACGTCTTTGAAATGGGCTAATTGCAAGTTTAAAAGGGCACTTTTAGTGTTGATATAGACTACAGACCGACAACATCAATTATTCTGTTTTTGTAAAAATCAATTTGAAAATGGAATTAAATATTAATAATCAAACTGATGGATGAGAACATGTCCATCTGAACGGACTAGTTAAAGCATTGTTTTATTTTTAATGACACATTTCAGCTGCCGTAGCCACACAGAGACACGGTTTTGTGTTTGTGCGATACTGTTATCACCACGCCAGCACTTTTATTCAAACTTTAGACAAGTACGCTGAGCTGACCAGCACAGATCATGAAGCCACAACTCAAGTGAGCCACTTGTGAACACAGCTGCAGAGAGAAAAACAGACAGCGCATCCCACTAAAAATATGACAGCGTACAAAGAAACATCCTGCCTGTGTGGATTCCTAAATATGCCGGCGGCATGTTTATAATATACGGCATGAGAATAGCTCGCGCCGTGTGAGAGGCAGGACAAAGAATTGTGCTGCGTCGGCAGTCTTGTTTCTGAGAATCCCTCGTCGCTTCAGGAGCGGAGAGTTTTCCATCGAGTTAGAGGAGGTGATAAAAAAAACAAACCAAAAAGAAAAAAAATACCAGGTTTCAATTATTGGCTCCCTGCTGCAGGTGTGACAAAATGTTTGTTTACTAAAGGTGAGGCTAAAAAAAGAAAATCCGTGTGTAAAATAGGTATAACTGAGGAAAACAACCCTGTAAAAAGAGCGTGGCTGCGCCCTAGGTTCAGCCCCGGATTATTCTAGTATTGGCTGATTATTCCCCCTCTTGCGATCATCTGTGCACAGACTGCACCTAAAATTAATTTCTCGTTGATTCTCCTGTTTGCTGATTTCCTTGGGCTGGACAAGTTTTACCTTTAACAATCTTATAAGCACAAGGAGCCCTGTGACAACACGTTAATCCCATCTTTACTCTGCCCGCCTTCAACGAGAAGAGACGGAAAAAGTGGAAAACACCTGTGAGTGTGTGTGTGTGTGTGTGTGTGTGTGTTTATTTTATTTTGCTTCGTTAAATATTGCAAGTTGTCCCCACGTGTAAACCTGTCTTTATTTGATCCGTTCCTTTGTTTTTGGCGTGCCTCACCGGCTGTTTTTTTACAGTAGGTACAGTGAAGTGTTACAGGAACAAAAGTTTCATCGTTGTTATTAGAAGCAGCAGCAGGTGTAGAAGTGAGGAGGGATTAGGACGGGGATTAGGATTATTGACAGACCACACACACGCACTGCAGTGATGCTTCTTACACTATGAGGAGCGCTCACGTTTCATTACAGTATAATTAGGCTTACAGCGCATTAGTGGTGCTGCGGTTGCCTAAATATGATTTGGAACGTGAGGACGTCCAGACAGCTCCTCCCGTCTATATTTAGATCTTTTTACTATCAGATCACCTCCTGTCAGGTTTAATCACGACAGGTGTTGAAGTGACAGAGGTACATTCATGCATACTGTATCTACACTTATACACACACACACACACACATACAGAGAGAGAGAGAGAGAGAGACAGACATGACAGACTGAAGATAGGTTTCTAATTAATTGCTGACACTGTCATTTATCCCTCTCCTCATTAAACAGACATGATTTATTGTCAGATCAGCTACCAAGGGAACTGAATTTTATCATCTCTTCATTTCACATTTCATACATTTCAGTGTGTGTGTGTGTGTGTGTGTGTCTACAACAGCAGAGGGCAGATTAGAGGGGAGTTTTAAGGCTTTGAAATATGACCAACATTATGAGGAAATGTACCAGATGGGTAATACTGTGTACAATTATGACAATTACAACTGAAGAGTACTTTTTCATGGGACTTTTTTTCCCTGCTTATGGACCTATTCATTTTACGGAGGGATTTTACGGTCCGTCCCGCTCCTAAAAGATATCGCTCATCTGCGTTGCTCCTCAGGAACGGAGAAATTGTGTTAACTCCTCCACAGGGACGAGAGAGAGCGCTCCATTATGTAAAATGACCGACGAAAAATTACAAGGGGGCTTTAAAATTCCCCCAACAATGTACATATAATGCCGCCTGTGAGAGTTGCTCACATATTCATTCATATACACTCCGTAGCTTCTCAAAGCGGTTTCTAAAATTAATTGCAAACTTTTGATAAACAAGTTATCGGTTCAAGTGTCTCTTCAAGAAAAAAAAAAAAGCCAAAATCCTCTGATTCCTGCTTCCTAAACGTGAATATTTTCTGGTTTCTTTACTTCTCTCTGAAAGTTAACTGAATATTTTTGGGATATTGGTAAAAACCAGACACTGGAGGATGTTATCTTGGGCTTTTTGGAGAGACTGGTCGACATTTTTCACCATTTTCTGATATTTTACACACTGAACAGCAACTTGATTGATCGAGAAAATAATCAACAGATTAAAAAAAGGTAGGGAAGGCAGTTCTGGAGAAACATAGGTGGAACACAGAGTTTCATGCCTAGATCGTCACTCAGCCCGAAATTCTGACCCAAAGCGAAGCGTAGCCTACACAGACACTCATAAGAGTTAGCTTTACCAACAGGAATATCAGATTATGATGGTTTATGCGGCTTTTTAGGTATTTTATAGGAAGTTACAACAGTGTGTCCAGTCACCAGTGAAGTTAAATCTTATGTGTTTGTACATGTACTGAACACCTCTACAGGTCAGTATTTAGGGAGTTGTGATGGTTAAGTCCGAGCACAGCAATGCAACCGATACACAGCAGGAGGTTAACACAGTGCAGCACATAACTATTCATTTACACATCGAAATCATTTGAATTAATGCATCTGAACTCCTTATAAAACGCTATGTGACACTGAGCAGCAGAAAACACCAGCACGCTGACAGTTTCTCCTCTGGAACTGTTCTGTTGCAGCGATGGCAATTTCAGGTATTTTCAGTTCAACGTCCGTGTTTTTTGGTCTTAATTTCGGTTTGAGTGCCTCAAGCTGAATAAAAGCTTATTTCGTTCATATTTGGTATCTTATACTTATTTCCCCGGGGTGTTTTTCTGTTTTGTTTTTTTAGATCTAGATTAAAAAGTTACATTTTATCTAGCTGTGGAGGTGAGGTGTTCTTACTCTGGGTGTCCACCACTCCTGAAATAATGTAGTAATGTAGAAACGCTGCTTTGACAGGGAGCAGCATTAAAAGGTGCACTATGTAGTTTTGGGGAAGAAATTTCACGGTCGTCATTGACTGATTCTATTCATGCCTAAGCAAACTACATAAACAACGTCTTTGTTTTTATGATTGAATAAACAAGCTGACCTTAAAGAACAACACAGTTTCAAACTGTTTTATGTGGCGGACCCTGCCACCTTTCCAGCTTCAGACAGTGTTCTGGGGACCTTATATTTTCCTCCGAGAACAGCTTGGTTATTCAGTTATTGGAAAAATAAATATTTCTGATTTTGTATTTCCTCTCCCAAACTACCTTCAACCCCAGACATGTTAGCGTTGGACTGCAAGTGTGCATGAGGAAACAGATAACCACACGGCTCTCAGCCAGTGTTACAAAGAAATGACAGGCCTAAGTGAAAATGCTGCCTGCGGGGCATCAGTCATGTTCACATCTCCAACTTTATCAAACACACACACACACACACACACACACACACACACACACTACATCATAATTCTGATGTCAACAACAAAACAAAGGAGAAGTAATCTGATCCACTGTGAGAGAGAAATCAACAATGAATATGGAAGCAGCCAGCAGAAACCATGACAACAGCTACAGGAGCTATAAAGGGGTCAGTTAGCATGTTAGCACAAGCGAGAAACACTTACTTGGTGAAGCATCTTGGTAGATGGTAAGTCCTTTAGTGGAGAGTGGCTGACCAGCTGCAGCAGCTAGCAACAGGAAGCAGCTACAACGCAAATAGCTCTTCCACAGAGTCCATGTAACATCAGACTGTTGGCAGGTTAGCTTCTTTATAAAGTGCTACATGAGCAGCGATGGTGGCACGAGTGGTTTTCAAAAGTGTTTCAGTGCTTAACAGGTGAGCTGTGAAGCTGCAGGTGAGGAGCCACACATGGGCGGCCCATCAGAGAGGGTGCGTTGGATTTGTGTTGCGTCAAGTCCAGGATGTCATGTGTGAGTGAGGCGGCATCAACAGCTACCTCTGAGCTAGCCTGCTGGCCTTAACATGATCACCTTACTGGCAAATGATTGAGACCTGGAAGGATAATGGGTAATAATATCAATTATGATAATAATTGTATTTATACAGCACTTATCTAAACAAGGTAACAAAGTGATTCACATAATACACATAATTCAATATAGGTTGAAATAAGATTCACACAATACAGGAGAGTGAAACAAAAAGAACACTGGCAAGTAAAAAGTGCTACACAGAATGTATAAGAATAAAAAGAAATGAAGAACACAGGCCGCCATAGTTATAGATGACAACAAATATAAAGTAAAACATTTAAAGATGAGCCATCAACAGGCTTTCAAAATATGTTTTAGGCAACGACTTAAAAATGGGAGATGTGTTTGTGTTTTCATGGCAAAAGCCTGGTCGCCCTCGGTCACCAGCTTAGCTTAGGCTGCGATTTGGAGCAAAGGGAGTCAATAGTTCAGTAATGTAACTGGGGGGCCAGACCATGTTTGGCTGAAAAGTTGTTAAAAGAATCTTAAAGTCAGTCTAAATTTAACAGCTGTGAAGGGACAAAATAATAGGAACAATGTGTCTTTGTTGAAATACGGGGAGCAGCATTCTGAGGACTCAGGAAAACAGGTGACGAGTGCATTGCAATCGCAGAGGCGTGCAAAAACAAAGACATGAATAAGCCTGTGAAAGTCTTGTTTGGAAGTCTGTTTCCCCTTCAGACAGTGTTTCCTGTTTGTCCAGCTGTGAAGTTTGGTTTAATGTAGCACAGATAACCGTGTCGAGGTGAGGTTAGGTTAAGGCTGAGGACAGTTTAAAGCAGGGTACTCAACATTTTATAAGCCAAAGACCCCTTAACTGACACTGAAGAGAGATGGAGCGGGGACCCCCGACTAGACCAACTGCTTGTTTTGGGAAAACTCACTCTGTCATTTACTTTAGTCTGTGGCCAAATATGTAAATGAGGCACTCTGCAATTTTCTGCTCACAAGAATATCTGTACAGTTGAGATATTCATAGATAACTGGCCAATAACTAGGCTGCCGATACGTCTTGTAGCCGCACAGTGATTTAGTGTGTGGTTATGAAGGAATCGTGGCTAGACTATCAATGTGGATTGCGTTAAGCTTTTCTTTCTTTTTTACAAATGTCTTCGGTAATAATATGCTGTATTTGTGTTTTTGTGCATTTCCAGACATATTAAAATCTTTTGAAAATACAAAATCTTCAAAATATTATCATATAATAAATTGGCAGCCCCCTTGCAGAAACTCTGAGGACCCGTTAGGAGTCAGGGACCCCCTGTTGAAGACCCAGGGTTTAAAGCAAGGGGAAACACATCAACAGGGACAGACGGGGACACAACACTAGCATTAAACGCTGCAGCTGCAATCAAAATTTGACCTAATTTGGCTAATTGCAGCCTAGCTAAAACTCTGAGTGACCTGAACATTTCCAGGTGGATTAAAAATATATGCTCAATATTTTAAAAACATATGTTTTGTAGGTTAAAATCTAATTCATAAAGTAGCCTAACTTGTTACGAGGCGTCAGTTTTATGTAGGAACTATTTCCAATTAACGAAGAAGCTATATAAAGTTGTATGAAATGAAAATATACTCAAGTACAATGAATATGGTAATGTGCTTCACTACAGTTCATGAATGCAAAATAGGCAGAAAGTAGGAGGACAATTGCAGCATTAGTTCAGTAAGAGGTGGTTAAAATGGCTCTTAACTGTACTCATTACTTCACAGTCTGATGGCACACATTTTCAAATCCAGTTCATGCCAGATAAACTACGGATGAAAATATTACTAATCCAGTGACTCTCCTAATCGTATTCATTACAATATGTGGTTCAGTATCAGTCCACATTTTGTCACAGCCCAACACACATCTGAACCATTCAGGTAAACATGATCACATTTTGACAAACACCAATGACGCGACACAAACAGTTTGCAATACTTTATTAGGACCCAGCTAAAAACAATCAAGTGTGAATTAATAAAAAAAGTTTTTGGAAAAGACAGTTAGTTCAAGCTTATGTTGATGTACAATGTCTGGCAACATATCAGAGGTGATAAACAGTTGACACTGCAGTAAAATACTTGTTGGTTTGTTTTGGCAGAAAGTCTAATCTATTGGCTGTGAGCGAGTTGTGACGTCGGTAAATCATGTTTTGGTTTTTAGAACCATGCGTTTTGTGCAAAGTAAGACATTAACCATACCGTCTCTTAATTGTGCAGTAAGACCCTTTCACAAATAGAAATGCTTCCTCACTGATGCAGTGATAATGACAACAGTTCTGATCTGTGAACCAGTTACAAGACACAATACTCTGAAAATGTTCAAATCAAGCTGCTTCACAGTTCTCTTCAATGAACACGGCGGTGAAACAATTGATACTTAAATCATGCAGACTGCACTAAAAATCATCTTTCTGCTTGTACAACTTATCAGCTGGTACCAGAAACCTTAAGATGTATGTGAAGTGATGTCAGTTAGATAGGTAACTCTATTTAAATAACATATAGAAAAGGTATATACTCTTTGTAAACGCACTTAAAGGAGTAAGTATGGAAAGATGCAGGTTGGCGTTTCTGTTATTTCATTTGGTTATCTGTCATAACAAAATATAAAGCAATTAAAATCTGACATTGATGATATGCTGGAAGAAAAAAAACATGAAGCAATCACAACGTATAAAGAAAAATTAACTTTGAACTTCTAAACTTTAAAAAATAGATTTTCATACAAGGTGGACTTTTTATGTTAAAGCGATCTAATAGAAGTCCACCTCCTGTATAATCCTTCACCAGAGAGACAAGTTAAAGGGCTAATTTCTGCTAATTTTAATAAGACTTCCCCAACGAGCATTCAAAAGGCCAAAATAACTTCTGTATGGCAGAACACGCCCTCAAACACATGAAGCTCTCGTACCTAGTTTCATAAACAGAAATTGACGGTACAAAACTATCACGCGCATCTCCATGTGACTAGAACGAGACACATCAGTGACATTAGTTAAGACTCTTTACAGCATTAAGACTCATCAGCGTGTATTATTATAATAACCAATTATAAACTGATCAAGTCACAGAGAGTGTGACACTACGAGCTGCTGGTCGTTTGTTTGAAATGTTATTTTCCTCCCACACACCCATATTTATGAAAAGCTGTGAAGACAACTGAGAGAGATCTTTACACATGCGTTAGAAAATAGGTTGTTCGGCTCTATAAAATCTGTCCAAGTGTAGTGTTTCTTTACCTCGACACGTTTTTACAAGAATAGATTGATGGAGGACCACAAAGAAGTATCAAAAAAATGTGGTTTCCCAGATCTGATTGGAAAAAAGGGAACTCAAGAGTCATCCTGATTCACAAGCACCAACCACATTTCACTTCCACAACATTTCTCCCCTCTCCTTGCACTCTCCTGGCTGTTATGGCCCCCCTGACTCTATATTGGCTTGTCTAATGGTCGTGGAATCCTGGCATGGGGAATGGCCTGGCGAAAGCTTCGACGCGGTGGCGCAGCTCGGCGATGCGAGCCACAGTCTCTGGATCCTGGAGAAGGAAGTTCTTGAAGTCCTGGAGCTTTCCTGGAGAACACAACAGGGAAGAAAGGGGAAATGGCTGAGCTTTGTTTTATCACCACTGGGCTTTTGCTCTCTCATGCTTCAGCATTAAATCATTTTGTTACTTTACTGTCTCTGTAATAACAACAAAAAAGAAAATTGTCAGTTGTAAAAAAAAAAGAAAAGGCATCAATATGACCGGCATTGCTTCAACAGAGGAAGCTGTTTTTACTCTTAACTCAACCTAGATCCCTGGACTAAAATTAAGAACCTGATGGAATATTAGTTTTGGATTAGATAATGGCTTGTATTTTCTGGCTCACTTTGACTTGTTGCTCTTTCTTTCTATAACGTTACTCTAAAGATGCGCTCTCAGGTACTGAAAAGTAGCATGATTGATTCAGCGTAAATCATTACTCAGTAGAACCAATGCAATTCGGCGGATACCCTTAAAAGGACTGAGTTTGTTGCCCAACCCCAGACACCAGGCTACAGTGTGCTCCATCTCCCCTCTCACAGTAGACCTACCTGTCTTTTTCTTGACATCCAAGGCGATCTTGAAGCCCTCATCCATGAACTCGACAACCTGCACAAAGTCAGCTTCTTTGAACTGTCTGGAGGTCAGAGCTGGAGCACCTAGAACAGAACAGAACACAAAATCTGTAGTTTAAAATACAAAGTAATGACTGACAATTACTTTACCTTTTACAGGTTCAACTGTCTCTAATCAATTTTCTGCTTTTTTCCCTATATTTAGAAACCATATAGAAACAGAACCCTGGAGCATCTTGAAATTTCAGTGATGAATCCACAGAGCCTCCAGATGTTTCACACCTACACTAATGTTGATGGGTCTCAAAGATTCAGGCCAAATCTCAATATTATTAAGAATTGAGAAGGTAATATGTGCAGCACATCATGCTGAAGGTGAAGTACCTTGCCTTGAGACAATGCTAAAAATGTGGCAGTGTAGATGTGGAGCCCCTGAACTTCCTGGAAGATGATTAAAAAGCCAAACATGCTTAATTAATCATGATCTGCTTCTGGCTTAATTGGTGGCTGACTAATTTCCATATGCAGACGTGCATTTCTAAAAAGTAAGTAAAACTGAAGAGGGTGTAAGTGCAAAGTGTACATTTGGCAAAAACCTCACCAACATAGAAAGGCTGATTATCTTGACAATAATCATGTACAGGTGTTTCGAGACTTACTTTAAATTTACAAATCAGCACTTAGTTCTTAGTTTTTTTGAATGGTTTCTGATCATACCCATAATAAGTATGACAGGACCTGTCTGACTCTAGTTAAATATAGTGTAATGTGAGGTTGTTCCTTACCTAGCCTGAGGCCACCAGGAGTCAGGGCGCTCTTGTCCCCAGGGCAGGTGTTCTTATTGGCAGTAATTGACACGAGCTCCAGCACCCTCTCGGCCCGAGCACCATCGATGCCCTTAGGCCGCAGGTCCACCAGGACCAGGTGGTTTTCGGTCCCGCCTGAAATATTCAGCATTCCTAGTAAGAACTTTTGAAAGGGAGGAAAGTCCGAGGCTTCATACACACGGACTTCACTCTTTAATCCTTTGATCAGACCACCTCAACTTTAGTTTAACATGGATGAGGTAACGTGACAGCATTTGGATATTATTTGGATTAATTCTGGGACAACATGAACAAAACATGACTTTGCTTCCAGTCATGCACGATAATGATTTTTTTCTCCATCGATAAACAATAATTACCTGCTTCTCATAGCGGATAACAAAATGGTAACCAACAAATTGAATTTTTTTTTCTATAACCATCAATTTATTGGCTTTAATTTCACTGATACTGATAATAAATGCCAATATAAATTTCACAATATGATACATATACATATTGTGTATCCATATGTGCTCTGTGGAGGATCTACCCTCGGTAGAACTAATGCAGCCTGATACAGCAATTCTGAAGGATGGTGTTCTTGAACTGTATTGCATTATACAGCAGATATTTCTATTATTTTGTCCACCCTTTTTAAAATCAATACAGAGAATCACCTCAATACAGTTCACCAGCACCACAAACTTCACCCTCTAAAATGAACTCCGCTGAATCAACACTTCTGTGAAAAAGACCTGAAAATCATAACCTTTGTGACGAGAGGATTTATTACAGACCTGTAGGACTGCATTAGTTTTGGCTTGGTGTGTCTAACAAACTCGCAAAATAGGTGAATACTACAACTCTAAAGACTTACATAATTGAAAATGTCAAAATAATCCTTCAGTAATTAATGTAACAAACTGACTTGAATATTACGCACTTCCTTTTGCAAGTCTCTTACTGACTGGAGCATTAATACAATGCGCGTTTCACTTTTTTCGAGCACTATAAATGGATTTAAATGCACACAATGCAATGTAAGCACAGGACAAGTCTGTGTTTCTTCACAGTATCTTTTGAAGGCTATACATCAAAAAAGCGCTGAGGCTAGTGAATTAAATGCAGTACAAGATTCAAGCAGGAAGTGACCACTTTCATCTGGTTTTATTTTGTTGACTGGCAGTACAGCTACACGGACATTAGCCTATTTGCACATCATGAATTTAAATGCTTTGTTCGTCGCCTCATTTGCATTTTGTGACAGGACTTTTCTCTTGATTGACTGTGTTGTGGATTTTTCGATGTTTCTCACTGCTGTTTGCTGAGCAAATGTTTTTTACTGGGAATTAAAAAAAAAAAAATAGATGCTTAAATACAAGTTAGATTACCTGATACCAGAGTGTAGCCCTTGCTGAGGAGAGCTGCAGCCATGGTCTTGGAGTTCTTTATTACCTGGGAGATGTAGTCCTTGAACATGGGAGACTGTGCCTGGACAACCACACAAATCAACGGTAAAAAGGGGTCAAGAAATGATTCAAGAAAGCAACTTTCTACAATATAAACAAATGACGTTCAATTTCATATTGTGCTGATCAAAAATAATCATTTAGTCAACTTTCTAAGATAAAAACTTGAAATGTCCGTTCTATGGTGTGAATGAAAGATATAGATACAGTAAATTAAGTATACATAATGGGAAAAATGACTTTTTCTTTGCTTCAATTGAACACTTTTACTGAGTTATAGTTTAATGTACGGCAGTCATGTCCATACTTTAAAGAGTTAAATTAATGGATCCTTTGTGGTTGTGGGTTTTTTTGTTTGTCTGTGTGGTGGTTTTTGTATAATTCTGCTGTCTAAGGACCTGGCTTGGCCTCTGACCCGTTTTTTTATATTTAAAACTTAGATAACGGATTATCTTCCAAGAAGTTAATGAGCATTTTCGTTACAATACATCCCCTTTATCGAAATGTAAATAGTTCTTTGGAAATTCTATAGAATACATATTGACTTAAAAAAACAAAACAAAAACAAAAAAAATCAGAATAAAGATCAAATATCGATATCTGTCTAGCACAGCATTAATATCCAAACCCCTGAGAGTTAAGGAGCAGATGCCCACAGCAGCTTAGGAAGCAACTGCCTGTGTCTAGTTGCACCGAAGTCTCTCAGCAGTAAGATTTAGTTTCACTGTACAATTTGATTCACCCATCATCAACCTCTTATTAGGATGAATAGCAGACCAGGGTAATAAAGCGTTACATCAATACAAACAAAGTGAGCCACTTTTTCATTGAAGTTTGTGAGCTGCGCTGACCTGTCTGAGTGCCACAGCCACACCAGCGATGGCGTGGTTATGAGGTCCACCCTGCAGCGAAGGGAAGACGGAGAAGTTGACCTTGTCCTCGAGATCGTACATGATCTCCTTCCCCTTCTTGTCCACCGAGCGAACACCCTTGCGGAAGAAGATGAGGCCAGCCCTGGACACAACAGAGACTAATTAACTGAAGAAGAATTCATTTTTCATTATATTCTTCTTGAAAACCCAACAAGATTTCTTCTTTAGTAATTTGACTTGTCCCTTCCCGTAGGCCTTTTGATTAAGAGGAAAACACAACATCACAAAATACCATAACTACCATTAATAAGAAATAACTGATCATTTCCTTGATGCTCTAAAGGTCACTGACAGAGAGAAACAATAATGCACCTCTGACGAGCCTGTTAGCCTGCTCCCTAGCTTCAGTCACAACACTGCAGCAGTTCTAATAACATTTTACTGAAATTTCTCTTGTTCTCACCTGGCTCCTCTGAGGGATTTGTGTGTGGTAGAGGTGACCAGGTCAGCATGATCAAAGGGAGAGGGGATGGCTTTAGCTGCCACCAGGCCACTGATATGGGCCATGTCAGCTAGCATGTAGGCCTTAATGTCAGTACAGAGCTGAGGTTGAAACAGGTGGATAAGAGGGAAGGAGAAACACAAAATTAGGATTGTAATTTATACCACAGGACAGGACATTTTTAACAAAGTCATGACATTACTGCCCGATACTGTGACCTGAAGGGCTGTCAGTCAAGTCTTTAGGCAGTGAAACATTTTATATTACGATTAAAATGAAGCAATGAATATGAAGTTGTATCCACATCAGATTAACAGTGCAAGAATCCTCCCTAGACATAATCCCTTACTTTTAGGTGACTATGTTGACGTGCTAGTGTATCTACAACATGTCAGACACTTTTTTTTTTACTTGTTGCATGTTTTAAGGGCGTTTCCATCTTCAGTCAGCGAGTGGAACAGGTGCATTGATAGAAAAAGTTTATGTGACTTTGTACAAAAAAAATGGAGACTCCTGCTTTGTAAACTAGAGCCTGACCGATACTGGATATTTGGGGTTAATGCCAATACAGATAGAGAGTTTAAAAATTCCCATATCCAAATATCTGCCGCTATTCTTATATAAAGAGAATATAACCCCAAACACATTAAACACTACATACAAACCAAGATTTGTATGTAATGGCGGCTGGAAATTTTTATATTTTAAAAACAAACTTTATCGTACATTACATCGGTGCACTGACACAAAGGTCACTGAGAATTTAATAATTATATACTTATAAATTTCCCCAATAATCTTTTTTATGCATCATTTTCAATAATAATCAATAAAATATGTGGCCAGTATCAACCAATAATATTGTGAGATCGATTCATTGGTGAGGCAACTACTGTTAACCCAATATACACAGATCAGCCACAACATTAAAAGACCTAATGGGTGAATCGAAGTCGATTGATCAGACTTGTTCCGGCAGATCCCAAGGATGCTCAACTGAATTGGGATATGGTTGTTTTTGGAGGCCAGGTCGATGCCTTGAGCTCTCTGTTAAGTTCATCTTGTCATTCATGAGCATTTATGTGGTGTGGTAGGGCCACTGTCAACAGGGGTTGTACTTCATCTGCAAGGGTACTTGGGTGGGTGGTGTGTGCTTTTTTTCAGCAGATACAGATAATATAGCCAACACATTTTTTTTCTTGAAAAAAGAAAAGTTGGGGTTAAGAAAGGCTAAGATGTCGAGAGCAAAGATGGATGATTTAATATCCTATAGCTCTAAAATATTTGTTGTGTTAAAACTCAGCCTTTTTCCTCCTCTCTAAACCCTTGTGGAAGATGTGTTGCATATTGCCGGGCTGCACTTCTTCTTCTCCTCCTCCATGTTTACTGGCAGATCACAAACTGACTTTAAAGGGGCATACCACCACTTACTGTATCTAAGTTTGTAGATGCTGCACTTGTTTAGCCAATGAAAATGAATATGAATTTCATATACTGATAAATATAATATAATAAAATATACATTCACCAGATATCGGGCTGATAATGAATTGTGCATTCATAATATTTACTTCACATCTAACCCTTTTAATGTTCTGGCTGACTGGTGCAGATGTGGACACACTCCCATAAAGCTGAAAATCAGCCCTTCAGCCTTAGTCACTGTTTAATTTCAGTTGCAGTGTCCTGGAGACAGAGCAAAAATCTGCATTGTCCAAATATTTATGACGTGTACTGCATTTGCATACATTATTCTTGATTTACAGAGTTCTACCAGAAATTGTAATAGTTCCCATAAAACTGAACTGCATGTTTAAACACCAGTGACCTGTGTTTTATTTGACTGTGCTATATATAAGTTGAAATGTGAGATAAAAAATGTGAGATAGACTCTCTCGGTGCAAAAACATTTACATCTTTTACCCCACGGTTAAGATTTGATGACCAACTCTACATCTGTTAGCAGCACCTATCGTAAAGGGCAGATATTTCAAATCAGAGCTGCTGTTGTAACACTCCTCGGCAGTCTTCAGAGGCCTGAAATTCCACAGTGTAATTCAATAAATCTTTGCCGTCTCTTGCCAAAAAAGCAAAAACAATAAATAGCTCGCTAACATGCAAATGAGTTGCTGGCGAACGATCAGAGCAGTAAGCAATCTTTTTAGTGCTCCAATTAATATGCATTATCATGACAATCTCCCTTCCTCTCATATCTAAACTGGATCAGCACATGTTTATTAGATTAAAAGGCAGGATAGATGGCAGGGTTACTGGAGGGGGTAAAGAACACAAGAGGGTGATGTGCGCTGGTGAAACAAATTACAGATTAAAAAATAAAAAAAGGAGCCGGCTCCAATCTAGGTAACACAACACTGAAAAACTGGAAAGGAGCCCGGCCCGGCAGATTCTGCCATAAAACAGTGAACAGTTCCACAGAGACATGCCAGGGGGAAAATATGGACCCCACTTCAGGCCTAGTGGCAAAGTAGTTATGGTGCTTAATAAAAACACAGCTCTGTAATGGCGGGACACTCCATCTGATGGTACGAGCTAAAGTGGAGCTCTGCAACAAAGGGAAGCAGTCATGGAGTGAATGAAGTGAATCAGCGGGTGGGTATAACAAAACAGATAAAGGGGCCTCTTGTGCACTGTCAAAGAGAGCAGTGAAGTGTGCGGTGAAAAGTTGCTGCTGTGTACGTTTGAGTCAGTGTGAGCATCCACGTTTAGTTCGGATGAGTAGGCAAGAGAGGAGGAAAGCACCGGTGTTTGAAATTCGGTTTGTGTTTGGAAATGTTGGTGCTTGAAAGTGAATGCTCAGTATTTAGTCTCTTGTGTGGGACAGAAATTAGTGAAGATGTGGTTGGAAGATGTGTTGGGGAAGCAGGGTGTGTGTGTGTGTGTGTGAGACAGTTTAGTGGAAAGGTTGACCGAGTTTTAAATAAGAGCGCAAAGCTGGTCTGACCTTCCTAATGCAGGATGAGAGGTGGAGAAAACAGGTGAAGTGAAACACACGAACAGAGAGAAAGATGGGGTGAAAGCTGGGTGAGTTTTGAATAAAGAGAGAGTTCTCTGTGCACCTTCTTGATGCGGCCGTAGTCAATGAGGCGGGCATAAGCGCTGGTGCCAGCAATGATGAGCTTGGGCCGGAACAGCTTGGCCGTCATCTCCATCTGGTCGTAGTCTATGAGTCCTGTTGCAGGCTGCAGAGAGGTAAAGAGGGAGACAGATTAGAGGAGTGTATAAAAGAGACGCAAGACATGGAGGATGAATATGAGGACATTAGAAAGGAGAGTAAGGGTCAGGGGGAAAATAAAAAGCAACATGAGAGGATGAAGATAAGTTGTCAGATATCTTGAAGATCAAGAGCAAACATATCAACACGGAAGAGAGATTTTTCCCATTTGAAGATCATTTGATGCAGCTGCATTTGAAGTACTTTGGCTACCTTAAAAGGGGGGAGGAATTTATCTAAGGGAGACATTTCAACCTCTCATATAAAGGAAGAAGATGGAGCAATTGCAGTAATGCACCCCTACTTATCCTAATTCAACCTTTTAGGGATCTACTCAACTGGTGTGATGAGGCTGAACAGATCAGAGCTTGGTTTGGAGGCTTTTTCCTGCTTTCTACATTGAGCAATTTGAGAAATGTGTTGGACAATCCATTGTGCAGGGGATGTACTTCAGAGTCACATGAAATGGAGTCAGACTGGACGAGTCAAATGGCCAGTGTGTCCTGCGCCTGAATCTCCGGTTTTACCTGCTCTACTCTTCCTCCAGGCTTTTTGAAAAAAAGAGATGCAGGCGGGAGAAGGAGAGCAGCGTGGAGCAGTGAGAGACAGAACGGATGGCAAATAGGGGAGACACAGACAAGAAAAAGCAGAGAGAAGAGGAGGAGGGAGAGCTTTATTTAGACAACCTGATAATCTCCCATCTCCAGAGCACATCTATGGATGCCCCCTCACTCCATCAAGCTGCTCATTGTGAAGACAGAGCCAGTGGTGCTGGCCAGCCTGTCGATTTCCCATTATCTCTCTCGCAGAGGGGTCCTGCCTGCTCATACATCAGCACGTCTGGACATGCACACTCTCATGGCTATCCATCAGCCGCTACCCAACACTACCACACAACTATGACCCCAGGGATAAAATACTATACACTAATACACGACGTACTGATCATATCTACGCGCTAACTCAAGAAAATTACTTGTCACATGTGAGGGACCCTGGTAGGACAGATCTCAATGCTGGTGGACACTGAATCCCAAACCACACTGCGTTGAGTCGTCCCTCTAGGGGCATGAAATCAAACAGGATTTCCCCCAAAAAAGATCACTGTAATACCACAGCGTAATCACTATTTTGATGATCAGTAAATGTGTGAGTAGACTTTTAAAGGAAAAAAGTCTAAATTATTTGATTGCAACTTCATAAAGCAACATTATGTAGCTTCAATATCATTTTGATGGTACAGTGTCTTGTAATACGGTGATAGGTATCTCTGTCTCAGCCACTCGTCCCCTACATAACATATTATTAGTATGGCGTGTCTATAAATACTGGTGCAATTTCTTACTTTGACCGACAACTGTAAAACAGAGACTGACAGAGTAAGTAGAAATGGCCTATAGCACTACTGAACATGGGAGACCTTATACTGAGTACTGCAGCAGAACAAGTAATGCTTTGAACAGCTACATTTCCGACATTTGAGAAGACTGTAAACGTTGACACACAGATCATGTGGGGGTCAGTTCATAGAGAACACCCGACTGTGAAAAACGTTCCTGATTGTCTTCACTTTATAAAGGACTGATTTATTGGAACTCATTTCATCTGACAATCAAATAGGATCAAACATATATGAACCTGCACAAAATATATTTACTATTATTTCAAAAATCATTTAGCGTTCACCTTCCTCACAGCCTTTATAACACTATAACACCTTTTTATTGCTGTTGCGGTACTGTTAATACTGTGTCTCACCATTGCTAAAAAAGGCTGACAATTTAACACTCATATTAGACGGTTACCTTGTTAAATGATATCAGTAGTCAGGGTTTCTACTTACATTTAGCTTGTAGGGCATGGACTCAAAATAGATTGAGGTTGCTGAGATCCTCTTCACATCGGACATGTAGCCATGGGTCAGACTGAGGTGAGCAAAAGAAACAGGCAAGCACAAAAACACTCAGTAACATTACCAAAAAAAAATAACGGATTTATAACAGAAAAAAAATTTTCTATTGTAAAAACATGTGCAGGAAAAAGAAAATTGCACGCTATTGATTCCAGTCCTGAAAAAGACTAAGTTAAGAAAAATGCGAGAGACAGAGAAAATAAGTGACAGGCTGAAGATTAAGAATAAAGAGAAAGCAGCAGTGACTACTGACTGTCCTCCGTCGGGCAGGTCCAGGCCCATGATGCGGTCGTGGGGGTTCAGCACTGCGGTGTAGACGGCAAAGTTAGCGGGGGAGCCAGAGTATGGCTGGACGTTAACACCCCACAGAGCCGGGTCCAGGTCAAAGGCCTCCAGGGCTCGTTTCTGACACAGCAGCTCAATTTGGTCGACCATTTCTGCTCCACCGTAGTATCTGAGGGTGGAGTTGGACAAAAAAAAAAAAATCACCATTTGGCAGTTTACTAACAGATGCATCACTCCTGAAAATAACTTGTAGGAGAAAACCCTTTATATTAATGCATTTTAAAACTGCAAGAACCAATGTTATTGCCACATAAATTACAACCGTCACATCTACACCTTAAAAGCTGATATAGGAAACTACAAATACAGCAATTGTGGAACTACATTATCATACAAATATCATTTTATCTTTTGGAAATAGCTGTCAGCTGAGGCTTAAAACAACAGTAGCAGTGAGAGTTAACTGAGAGTGAAGTCTTACTGTACAGATTTGGGTGATAATTCTCTGTAGGTTCATCACTAAGAACAAATCCTTTCACATTGTCATTTGATACTAGAGCTTTATCAAGTGGTTTGAAGCTTCAAAGCTTCATTTATAACATTCAAAGTCTCAATTGATATTTCAATGTTTTGCAGGTATTTTATTCTTTTGCATGATAATTGACTGTCAAGTCCAATTTCCGTCAAATATGGTTGTTTGCTCAGATCGACCAGTCAAACCAAAGCGCTGGTATTTGATAACGTGGAAATAAGCGCAAAATAATAATAATTTACTATATTTCTACAGAGTCACTTGAACAGCACCTTAAATGGGGCGGTCTAGCAGCAATCTAACAGCACCGTAAATTTCATTTTTCAAGTTTTTACAACAAAAAGACCCCATTTCAAGTATCTTCATTCACAGGGGGGTCCATTTAATCCTATCAATCACTTTCTTCAAATTGAAGATTTTGTAAGGGGATCTTTTTTTCAAGGGTGATATGATGACAGACAGTTGAAGCTTAATTCTAAAACTCAGTACAGGTTAATGGTTTATATTCTATAAATATACGTTACATTCATTATAGATCTGTAACAGCCACAAGTGGTGCTGTTTGTCACAAAAATCTAAAGCAAAGTTAACTCGGGACATCTCAGGTGAAAATGCTCATCAAATCTTTTCGGAGAAATTACAGATAAAGGTGCAACAGATGGCTCCTGTACAAACCACTCATTCAATGAGATCATCTGCTCGTTTCATTACATTAAAGTGTAAAACAGCAGATGAGTAGGATGTGGGGGGATACAAAAAATAAATAAAATTAAAAACACATTCAGTGGGAGGGAGATTTATGGTAGGCTCGCAATCCAAAAATCAAAAGGCACCAAATAAGGAACATTTAAAACTATGTCAGCTCTCTGTTGCTGCTGATAAATGTGAGTTATTGGAGGAAAAATAACAGAAAATAGGAAACTGAAAATAGAAAATATGCAACCATGAGCCTGGACACTAAATTCTTCCAGTGTATCCCCTCAGGAGTCTTGTTTGGCAAGGCAGTGGCTGTGGATTATTTGCTGTGTGCTTGGCATGGACTATTATAGGGCAAGCTAAGGAACACAGTATACATGAGTGTGTGTTTATGTGTGCATGTCTGTAACAAATATCCTAAAGCAGTGAATATCACCAGTGTTAATAAGCTGGGTGTGACTGAATAAAAACACTCACCTTCTCCCTGGGTAGCCTTCAGAGTATTTGTTGTTGAGACAGGAGCCCTGAGCCTCCAGAGCAGCTCGACTGCAGAAATTCTGGGGTGGAGACACACACACGAGCAAACACACACACACACACACACACACAGTTAGATCAATGGCGCGAGTGGACAGAAGGGGCAAGGACGGCAAATTAAAGTCTGTTAAGTGATAGTGAGAAATCCCCCTCCAGCTAAAGGCAATCATTACAGTATTGAACCTCTGGACTTCCATAGACTAACACTCTGCACTTCACAATGCTTATCGCCTTGCTGCTTCGGGATACAAGATAATGTAATAAACTTTTCTGCACATGCAGAGATACATTGGTGTGGCCTTTTTTTAATCACTCTGCAATGCGTTTTCCAAGAAAAACAAATCTTACTCTGTAGGGTTTGCTGTGAAAGGGGTATAATTATCCACCAAAAGTTTTCCCTCATATTTTTGCCTTGTGTGCTTGAGGATAAAAAAGACATGTTAAATATTTCTGTTTAATCCAATACCAGTAACTGATATCAGACTCGTTCACTGACATATTTTAGTAGCCTGATTTCAGTAGACCTTTAATATTTTTAAATGATCATATTTTTGCATTTTTTTACTAGAGCTGCAATAATAAGTTGATTAATCAGTTGGCTGATCGAAAACTACTTTGAGATAAATATATATATAAATATATATAATATTCGATAAATATTTTGTTGAGACTGTTTTCTTTTTTTCAAAAAGAAAAAATATCACAAATTCCTTGATCAAGCTTCCCATAAGTGAGGTTCTTCTGTTTCTCTTTGTCTTGTGATAGTAAACGTATTTCTGTCTGGGTTCTAGACTGTTGGGCGAAAAGACCAGCAATTTCAAGGAGTCATCTTATGGGCTACAGGAAACGTAAGAGTATGTGTCACCATTATCTAACAATTTAAAGACTAAACGATTAACCAGGACAATAACTGGTAGATTAATAAATAATGAAAATAATCATTAGTTACAACTGTAATTCCTACAAATCGTTACAACTGTCTGATTATCTTGTAATTGCATCTGATTATATGACACCTCTCTTTGAATTTCTTTCCACCTTTTCTTTCTTGAAAGCTCTCCTGTTTACAGTATGGGACATTACACAAAATATTTAATGGGGCTTTAAAGAACACTTTGTCCCAGTTTACATATATTAATCACTGTTTTTTGGCTATATGTAAGCGGATTGTAATATGATGTGAACAATGACACCTTCTGCGTCTCATCTGGTTGACTATACAAGCCTGTGGATGATCGGTTTACGTTATTTAATGCTACTGGACTGTGGATTTCTTTGTAAAGGACTCGAGTCGGATTTTTAGCGACAGTGCAAAGGATGCGACTTGCAGGTTAGTTTAGAAATGGAGTCCACTAACATTAACTACCGACCAGCTTCCAGACCAACACAGAAGTTGCACAGAGCCCCTTTAAGGAAGCATAAAAGAATAAAACATCATTACAGAGCTATTCATATTCAAGCTGCTTTAAAGTAAACCAACTGAGGGCGGCTGTATCATGTGAAAAAGTGCATTAAATTGTGATAAAACATAAAGTAACATGCTGACAGTGAATAGACTCACACTGGGAGACACACTAAACTTGACTTTACTATCTGTCACCTTTACTGAGCAATGACAATAGATACCTCTTCTATAAAGGGCACCTAACAAAACTTCTTTCAGTATGTAATCACGTTGCTCAGTAATACGGTCTGACACACACATAAAGTTGACTCTAGTCTCATTGGGGTGGTGTGTGTCTGTGATGTGTGTGTGTGTTATGCTAATGCTTCACCTGGAAGCCAAGAGGAGATCAAGGAAGATAACAACTCCAGTAACAGCTTTCTTCCACGTCTGACGACTATGCATTTATTAGAAATGGAAATGCATTTGCTTCTCACCATCTTAGTGTGTGTGTGAGGGCATGTGTGTTGATACGTGTGGGAGCATGTATGTTTTTTCATTCAAGGAATGCCCGTCTGAGCTGGAGTGTTGTGTGCCTTGCAGAGTGAGGTGGGGAGGAGGCAGAATGAAGATATCAGCTTTATCTCACACTACAGTGGTCAGGCTTTGTGTAGAGAGGGGGCCGATATACTCCACTGAACAACTACTGTGGTGAAGAAAAAACAGGAGGAGAGAGAAAGAACAATACAAGATAAAACCTTGTCTGCTCTTTTGAATAGTAAAATTTCCCATTTCACACCGTACAGCCTTGGAAAGAGAACAGAAAAGAGACACCCAAAGTTCTCTGTAACGACTGAGCTACTCTGGCTTACAGACAACAATACATCCTGTCAGTGTTTTCACTATTAAAGATGTCAAGTTTGAATCACTTAATATGAATGTTCTTTTTTTAAAATATGCTTGTCAAAGTTCATGATATCTGTTTTATTATTTGTACGTCTGAGCCAGAAGGTCACCAGCAAGCCACTGAAAACATTAAAAAACAGCACATTCACTGCTATAAAATATTCAAACATACAACAGCAAGATGATTTAGGAAGAAATATCAGCGAAAAAAATAACTTGATATTTGCAGTGTATGATTTTAAAATGCTCATATAACTCGTTGTACTTGATGTGCTGTATGTAATGTATCTGTCTACAGTATGAGCTCTAATTAATAAATCACTGATAAGAGCTTTTCCGCCAATGCAGTGTCTGTCAGCAATAACATGGGGGAAAAAAAGATACAACCAGAATAGATATACATGAGGCGAGCGAGTCTATTCATTCATCCATTTAGCCAAAACATTAATCAGAGGTGATGAGGCATTCTCAGCTGCCATCACTGCCAACATTTAGGAGAGGTGCTGCCAGCTCTTACAGGCATTGAGTAAGTGTTTACACTGACTGTCTTTCTTTAAAAATGAGTCAATCAATACAAATTGGTATAAGATGGGTCGTTATACTCTATTAAAGGCCGCCTGAATGAAAAATCTTCTCCTTATTTAAAGTGTCTGCCAGCATGTCAATTCCATGCCAACATTTTTAAGGCAACAGCCAAATGTTCCCTAATCAAGGGGTTCAAGGAAATGTATTATTGTGTTCAGGCTATCTGCTCATCATTTTCCAGATACGCATTCACTTTAAACTTATAACATTTTGAAGGAAGCCAGTTCATCATTTACACATTATACGCAGCACACAAAGTTTTCCTGGCATCCTAAGTGGGTTTTAAAATCTAGCTTGAAAACTTTTTTTTATGTAATATACCTTTAAATTTCATCCCATTCTTTCAATCTCTCTCCACTGTAAACATGTAGATTAGATGTAGAAATTACCACTACGTTTGTGTTTTGTGTGGCACATTCACACATGATTGTCAAGCCTCCACGTAACATCAACTTTCAGAATGAAGGCGTCCGTTTCAGCAGCCACGTTATTGTATAGAGTTGATGTGCCCACTTTCCAGATGTGTCACAAGCATAAAGGCATAATTGCAGCTCATTTAGATCAAGTAAAGGGTGCTCTGTGGCTATACTTGAATATAACAACCTTTTGTTGCTTCTAACCTTCTCTGTCATCACTTTTAAATGCCAATAAAGCCGATCTCACAGAACAGCTGTTAACTGCTGCTCAACATATTAAGAGGCGCAATCAAATTCCTTAGAGGTTTAAAAAGAAATACAACCCCAAATCACCATCATGACGATTTGCAGGGGACTAACATTATCACATGACCTCTGTGTTTGGCGGTATTACGCAGAGGAATTTTAACTTTATGAATTACAGACATGGCAGATTTGCATGGGATTAAGATCACAGACATCCTCTGCAATTATGACAAATCACTAGACGTCCCCAGGTAATACTAGCCCTGTGCAAATAGGCCTTTAAACTGTCAAAAACAGATGAGGTTAAAAAGTGGAGCATCATATCTGTGAAAGATTTTTTTTTTACCTCAGATGCGATGAGCTCCAAGCCACGGCATTGCCTGTCCTTCTCCTTTGTCAAGAGATCCCACATCTCGGGGTCGTCCTGAGCCAGACTCTCCTGGCCTGTCCACGGACGATCTTCATCTACTACACGGGTGGCGGCGTGGGACTGCTGGCCACGTACGCTGAGACGAACTGGGGCTCGCTGGCACAGTGGCTGTGGGCAGAAGAGAAGTTGCGGGGTTAGGGGTTACGATAAATGTGTCTCATGACGCCTAAAATTGAACATTATTTTTCTGCAGAAAGTAGGCCTATTTGATCATTTTACATATTTGATGCAACACGCTCATTTATTCCTATATAAATAAAAGACATTTCAAGCCCTCCTCTGTTCCTCATACTCTCAAATAAGTAGCCTGGTATAATTAGAAACTGGCGTGTTTGCATGATATCAATAATCAGCATGGTTGTTCAATTATGCCTCTATCAGCACTTCTACAAACTGAGGGACTGACTTTTACAGCCTCAGTGTACCGAAGGAGGCATATAGAGAACAGATTCAGCACTTCCTGCTTATCTAATCTGGACTGGGGCTGGCGAGTCCTCCTGCTGCTGCTACTGCTGCAATGCCTGATCATATTAGTGTGCAGAGTCCATACCATTTTCACTCTCTGTGTCTTTTTTCCCATTTTAACATTGTTCTTCTATGCCGCACTAAGCATGTGATAGAATATTTTAACAGTTGGCTTGGTATTACATGCAGCATTCTCTATAAAATGATTGTCATGTATTAAAGCTATGCATGTGCTATTCAGTGCTCAAGTTCTCTTCATAAACCGTAATCAACAGGGAGAGCACACACACAAAAAAAACATTCCTTGACATGTTGATTGCACTTCGAACAAATTGGCTCTCTCCCATCATTTAATCAACAATATGATGATGACTCTGTGTTGAGATCAATCCCACCACTGTCAACCCATAGTTATCATCTGTACAGGTGTGCTGGGGTGTGAGGGACAACCTCCCTTTAATAGCACCATTAAAAAGCAATTAACATAATGCTCAGAACTGGTTGAGGACACCCATATGAAAAAAAACAACCTAAAAACGCAATTTACGCTTATTCCATGTGGTGCCAAATATTTGGGGGCACTTAATCTCTTGTTGTAGCTTTATTAAATAGTAAATCTAGCAAAGAAGCCAATGCCTTTGTTTTTTTAAAAACACATTAGAATGTTAATGTTGTGAATACATGTTAAAATCTTCTCTGTAATGCTAAAACAGGGTTTAAGACACTTAAATTGAATGCTTTTTAAGACCTTTTTTAGACAAATCATCTTTATCTTAGTCGAGCATTACAGGTGAGTATGTAGGCAAGATTATGTGGTCCAGTGCAGAGTTAGGCTTTATGTAGGAATATGGTTATTTGAGTGAGTTGGATTAATCTACATTATGCAAACATACAGTAGAAAGACTGTTAGGTTTAGTGGTGGGTTCAAAAATGTGTAACATCAGAAATGTGCATGCAGAAGAGCTTGACTCATTTTGACAAAAATAAATTAAAAGATTGATTAAATCAAATCAGGTAAATGTTTGTTGCCATTAAAGGGGTACTACTGTATGAAACAATTTGTGAGCGGATTGTAACACGATGTGAAAAAAAGAGACCTTCTCCTTCTCTCTTGGTTGTCTATACAGGCCTGTGGATGATTTGTTTAAGTTGTTCAATGCTGCTGGACTGTGGATCTGTTTGGGAAAGACTCGGGTCGGATTTTCTGCAAAAGTCCAAAGGATGTGACTTTATGCACATGCTCGAGGGCCTCATCTCAGTACCTCTCTCCACTCCACTAACAGGGAGCAACATCTCTAGCAAACGTTAGTTTAGAAATTGACGACCAGCTTCCAGCACAGCACAGAAGTTCCACAGAGGCCCCTTAGGACCTCACAAATTTAAATTCAAGACTACTTAATGAGGCCTATAATTTATAAAATTTAAGGACAAGCAGACAGCCTGAAAAATGACCAACCATAGACCCATAATGCAACTTTCTTTGTGGAAAAAAAAGAAGAAGAAGAAGAAAAAAAAAACAGTTAATAAGAAGCTTTATCCTAAGGAACAGCTTGCAGATAGTTTATCAACTCCATCACTGTTCGGCCCACCCTCTCTTCTCCGCCTCTTCATCTGCTCCCCGGGGTGGCAGAGGGGACAGTGGTGACACACCAGGGGAGGCGTCTGGCACATTAATGGCCGATTTCTAACTGGCTCTACTCTGGCCTTCTGTCACCGGTGGCAGTGGTGATGTTGGAAAAGGGGAGAGGGCCCCCCCTCTGGGTTCTGGAGGAGACGAGGGCCTGGGGAGACAGGTCGAGCTGCCTCGGAGGCCGCGTTTCTCACAGAGAAATCACACGGGTCATTAAATGTTGACGGGAACTGTCCTTCGCTGTCTGCGTTTCTGCAGTGGCAGAAAAACCCAACGGAAGCCAGCGACGCAGCGGTTGCATCGCTTCTGACGATCGCAAAATAGACAAGGGTGCCTCTCTTCCCTCCAATTCGCCTCCACCTTCATCCCTGCTTTCCTTTTCATACCATCCTTCTGTTCCAATCATGTCACTTCACACTGCTAAGCATGCTCACCATAGTCGTGGCATTTTTATTAAGTTTGTCTTGTCATCGATATCACTGCCACGGTGTCCACTGGGCTTACACAAACCCTACACAGGTCAGTCCCTGTGGTGTGCCTCTCTGTTTTCCTGACTCGTTTGCCAGCCCTGATCATTACGGGAGATTAATTAATAAAAACAAGATGAGTTGTTCCAAGAAAAGTGAGAGCCAAGATACAAGCACCAAATATGTCACACAGTGGGACTATTTTTAGGCGACAGATGACGCTGTCCTTTGAAGGTGAACTTGATGAAAACTCTGCTGTGAGAAAAGAGGCGGCATAGGCCACATCAACCTGGGCGCCGAGCAAGAAATAATGGCAGACTCACAGATGCGCTGAATCTGCGTGACAATGATGCAGTAATTGTTGGCGGTTTAACTTTCCTGTCAAACAGCTGTGCCCAAAGACTAATGGCAGAGAAGAAATAAAGGGATGAAAGGAAAATTATTTCATTAATCCTAGTTCTGTATTGTTTTTGCCCATTTCCTGAAGCTGCTCCTGAGGCGAGTCAATTTTACAGATGACTGCTGTCCATCAGTGGCTATACCAAACAACAATCAGGCTGGTAACAGAAGGAAAACAGAAGGGACTAGAGAGGAGAAAAGAAGAAAAAAAGATATGTAAGGTTAGAGAGAAGAAGTGTCAACAGGGCAGCTGCATCCGTCAGTCTGACACGCAGTTGCCTCTTCCCCTGTCACTGACTAATAACAGGGCTGCCCGTTACAAATTGCCCTGTGATTCAGTCTGGATAACACTAGACTGAAAAATCTGGATGGGGTGAAGAGGCATGAAGGGACGGAGGGCGACTCCACTCTATTCGGGTCAAAGGGTTGTCAGGGTGGCAATCTGAGTCTTAAGCGATGCCGGCAACAGAGGCAATCTTCAGGAGGTGTAGGCAGTGGAACGACACGTTTATGCTCTAATCTTTCCGCAACTTGTGGTGAAGATGATGGTGAAAATGCTCTACACTGAGCTTCTTGGGCCTGTTGACAGATTGAGCCAAGTCAGTCTCATGGCCTTCTCATTGTCCCTGCCAAGTTTTAAGTCTGTTTACCCAAAAATAGAAACACTTGACTGTAAAATCAATCTCGACCCAGGGTGGCCCAGTAGCTCACCCGATGAACCATATGCACCATGTAATTAAAGCCGAGCCCTAACTGAAGTAGCTTTGGTTCGATTCCAACCCAGGCCCTAAACTGGAAGTCATTCCCTCTCTCCCCCCTACCTGGTCTGTCTTCTGCTGTCACAATCTAATAAAAAACCAAAAAGCCCACTCCAAATAAAAAAAAAAGTCCCTGTGGATGTTCTATCAGCAGTAAAAGGAGATAAATCAAATGTTGGTACGGAAAAGGGCTGTCTGACAGGTGAAGTGAACTTGACTAAACTAGGGCTGCAACTAATGATTATTTTCATTCTTGATCAATGAGTGACTCATTTTGACTATAACATGTCAGTACAAACTCCCATAGCCAAATATAATATTTTAAATAGTTATATATTCAATTTACAATGATGTAAGACATAGAAATGGATGGGAGGCCTAAACCAGCATGTGTTTGGAGTTTATGATTTGTTAAAAGCAGTCATCCTCGATTGTTCTGCTCCACACACACACACATTTTAGTTATATAGAGGGGGCATTTATGTTCATGAAGATGTATGCAAACAAAAGCAAAAATAGGAATGTAACGATAAAAGATTTTATTGTGGATCGGGATAAAAAACACTCACACGGGATATGTTGATTTTGTTGTATTTTCATAATCGGGATGATCGTGACTATCCTCACAATTATTTGAAAAAGCCGTCCATCTTAATGTGTATTGGTCTTGATGTATTGCCTAAGCCAGTCATGAAGTTAAATCGGATGTGTGTATATTCTGCGTATTCCAAACTAAAAAACAACAGGGACATAAGGGTAGCCACCATTTATTTATGCTTTATTTTTGCTGGGGGACCTTATGATTTATGATTACTGGTTTAAGATTCTTTAATTGTTGTAAAAATATATGCGTGTCCAATCTGTAATGCAATAAAAATATTCTTCTCCTTTCAGTGCTTCTACTCTGCTCCTGTTAAATCAAGAAAACTGAATTCACAAAGCTAAAGAGGGCTTCTACTGCAACACTATTACATTAGTCTTTGTCAAAAAACTGATGTGTATAAAAGCATTAAATCAGAATTTTTGTGTTTTTTGTGTGGGAGGTGATGAAGCCAGACAGGCTGCGTCCAGGGTGAGAGCGAAAGCTGTTTCTGAAACAACATAAAAAGTAGGTTAAAAACAATTCTGAAAACGTATGGGTGGGTTGTATTGAATACACCAATAACACTTTGTTGATTGATGTTGGCATCACATAGATAAAAACCAAAAATGTTGTTGCCTCATTTCAACCGAGTCAACCTCTGTTGAGACATTTGAGAAAAGTAGGACTACTGTAAATATTTCCCTCAGAACTTCAAACAAAAGACTGTGGAGTTGAGCAGAAGTTATGCACTAAACACGACAGGGAAGCACATCTTCTCACAAAACAAAAGCCAAAGCCCTGTAAAGGTACTCTACATTGTGATAAGAAAATAACCAAAGATATACTGCAATTTTTATGAGGGAAATCTCAGCACTAATCACACTCATTTTCCACACACCCATTTAAAAGCAACCACTTTGCCCAGCACTGATAGTTAAAATGAAAATTAAAGATTGATAAGGCAAAATACATTTTTACCATCATGGTTACCTGGCTACATCCCTGGCATGTTGGCGTTGCTGTTTGTCTAGTTGTGGCTCATCTAGACTTATGCCACATCCAGTAAACTGATATTTAGAAATAGCAGAAGGTTCATTATCAGCTTTAGGTACAAGAACTTCCAATGTTTCTGCATGTTCACAGTAAAAAGAAAGGGATGATTTGTAACTGAATATTTAACATTTTTAAGAATTCAGGAGAGCAGGCCCTAAACCTTAAAGATATTTTAATTTTTCAGTTTTTGTATGACCTCTGGTTGGCAGGTCTTACAAACATCAGTGGTTTGACAAAAGATTATGATGGATGTACAGAGATGCAGCAGTCTGTAGAAACTGCAGCAGTCTGTGAGTGCTCCAGTGCCAAAGATGTCTAAGACCAGAACAAAAATAAAATCTTCACACTCAGTTAGCTCTACTCAAGTGTACTCAATGGCAATTAAAATTGATGTCATTTTGAAATTAAAGGTTCTTTAAAAAAGTTCACTGTGTTAATGTCTGGGTGCGTCTCCCATCATTAAACATCATTACTGAAACTAAACATGAACAGCCCGTGAGTCTTTAGAGTGATCTCTTTATATATTGAATTCAAAGATTTAATATGATCAAGGCCCCAAAAAATCCATGCTATATAAACATCATATGCACTAGAACCAGTGATGGAATTTAACTTACATTTACTCAGTTATTGTACAAGTTTGAGGTACTCGTGGTTAACTTGGGTATTTCCATTTCCTGCTACTTTATACTTCCACTCCACTACATTTTTGAGTCAAATATCCTACTTCATACTCACTACATTGATTGATAGATTTAGTTACTGGTTACTTTGCAGATTGCAGACTGCATCGGAGCCAGAGTTGCACATTTTTAAACACATTTATTTTATCAGATTACATTGATGATTCAGATGATCAAACAAACACAATATCATAATTAATTAATATTAATATCAGATAAGATAACCTACATACATATAAATATATCTACAATTTACTTTTACTTGTACCTTTATTGCCAGAAAATTACTTTTAATACTTATTATATAGTGTATTTAATAGCAGATAATTAAAGACTTTTACTCTAATACTATTTGTATGGATGATTCTCATTTTTACTAAAGAACTATTTTATCTAAATATCAACACTATCAACTTTTACTCTATAATGACTTTTGGATATTTTTTACAATGCTGACAAGAACCACATTCTCCTAATATAGCACAGCCTTAAATGCTACAAGTTAAAATAACTAAGAAAAAATCAGTTGAGATGATCAATAAAAGAAAACATAATGTAATCAGAAGTAACAGCTGATAGGAACTTTGCTTTTTTTGGGCCTCTTGTACTAGAGATTTTTCCTGATTCTCACATTGACAAACTGGAATCTCAAAAGTTGAGTTTCCCTCATCGTTTATCATCTTTAGACGAATCCTATAATTCAGGTCAAAAGCAAGAAGAAATGCTGCTCAAGGACTGGAATCTTTCACACACACATACACACAGAGATCCTGTGAGGACACTGCGTGCTTTGACAAATAAGTCTTGTGAGTTCTTTGGAAATTCAATGAAGGTGCACGCAAAACCAATTAGCACCAATAGGAAAAGCATGCAAACATGTGAATCAGTAAATGTGATAGGAAACTTGAAACATACTGACAGTCACTAATAAAACTAGGTCTGAATACATGCCACAAGATGTTGGCACAAACTTGGCATAGCCTAGTTGTTTCAGAGAAACTGCATGAAATTCACACCATCTGCAAAATGGGTCACTTCCTAAAGTTCAAAATTAGGCTATTTATAGTCCTCAACTTTTTTTTTTCCCCCAACATCACCTTCAACCAAATGTCTCATCTAATCAAAACAATGTATTTAATGAAAAAGCTGTAAAATTCTAAAACTTTTACCAACTTAACTTCATAATTAATCTGAATTGCTGAGCGGACTTTAATGAAGTGTATAATGCCAAGTTCAATTATCAACACGACAACAAAGGTATACACTGAATCAAAAGGTTATTTATAGTGCTGCTGTATTGGTATTCATTAAACATAGATTATGCTGTTTTGACTGTTGTATATTTGTCTCTCCTGCATAATTGTACTGTATATGCTGTAGGGGTGAGAATCAGAGTATCTCAAGATATGATACTATTCACCACAAGTCACCCACAGTAATGATAAAATCGCAATACAGCAGTTCTGTAATAATCAATACACTGCAAGACAATCATTTAACGGTACACCACAATATCCTAGTTAGATTATTAGTAAGAATATTAAATACCCCTTAAAAAAGGCAAAACTCAGGAATTTCAAATTTCACTGAATTATGGTGCCAGTTTCACAAAATTTGACATGAACCGATGAAACTAATTATAAAAACGGTGTATAGAGTCTTAGCTTGGTACCTCTTTATCCCCCACACTGACTGAAACTTGTCCACATCCATGTGTGCCATCATTACAATCTAAAATAGCCATAAACAGGCAACAGGCCAAACTAACAGAAAGCAGAACGGCTCTGGTGTTAAATACAGGAAGATTCAACTATGGTTCATTAAATTCTTTTCGATCTATTTTAATTAAGTTACAAAAGTTTACAACACAAGGAGCCATGGAGTGATGACCCTGGTATGTGAAATTATAAGGGAAATCTGTTTAGAGAACCTGCATGTTTTAATAAAATGACCTGTCCCACCCCTAACATGAAGTGGGGGAAATACTAGGATTTACACTCAGTTGCCAGTCTATTATGCTAGCTAAAACTAATACAACAACGCTTCAATAAATACAAGGTTATGTTCATTTTGAGGTGCTATTGAACCGTTTTCTGTTACACTGAAATGTGTTTAAGGTATATTCCCCAGTCCGTTTAACTCAATCACAGCTGACTAAATATAACTTTGAGTATCAGTGTTTCATGACGGTCCAATACTTGATAATTGGAGCATTGGAACATTTGTGACAAAGATATGTAGGGGAGGTATTTCACAACTCAACAATAAACTTCTCTTAATGTACTGAAACAGTAAATCCACTGGGAATTTGAAGATACTGATATATCTGTGATAGCCGATAATATCTACCAACCAATACACTGGTCGGTGGACCTTTGAGCTTACAGTAGATTCACCATATATATTAGGAACCATATCTACTTCAGATAAATTAAGCTTTACATTATCATTATAGCTATCATAAAGTAATAAATATGTCAGCAGTTAAGAGTCTGCTGACACTGCTGAAACACTATGACTTTCCCATGTTTGACAAAAAGCACAGCCTTATCTGTTACATGAATGTATCAAAGTATGAGGTTAATATGTGCTCGGTGTTCCCTCAGACTTATTTGCACTTTGGACTTTATTGGGGGCAGGACCCCTTATTTCTGGTTAACATGTTATTATGAGACTACAGCTTTCTCTTGCCTTATCTGCAGCACTCTCCTGACTCAGGCTTTTTAACTTTTGACTTCACTGAATCCCTTTGAGTTTAAAAACATAAGTGTGCTGGGCTGGGTAACTGCAAAATAACTGCATAAAGTTGCGCAAAGCTATTCCATCAAGCTACTGTAAGTGAATAATGTAAGTGATGTTGTTTTAATCCGAGGTTTTTTCTGATGGTGACCCACGGAGTCGTGTTGTTTCTTGCAGTCTCCCCCACACATGATGAAACAGAGCAGTCGCTGTTGCATCATTACGTGGACACAGAGCCAGCTATGTAACAAACATGCACTAACACCTGAGTTAGCATGCTAGCTAATCGGCTAACTCAGTAGTGGATAATGTGAACAAGACATAGAAGATAGCTAGCGGTTAACTGCTAAGAGAAAGTCTCCTCCATTTGGTAATAAAACAGCACACCTTGCTAAAGCGGAGGAGGGCAACTTAAAGCCCCACGACTGCAGTAACGTTACCAACACACACTAGCGTCAAGCTAGCAAACAGAACAGAACCACCTGGCTAACATGCCGGACACAAACACGCAGTGAATGAGAAAATGGCACACAAACAGAAGTTCATCATCCTCTTACCCGTGCGAGTTGTCTCAGAGCGAAGGAGAGCATGTTTCCAGTTCTCAGGCCAGAGGAAGAAGCAGCACAGCCGGCCGACACACACCGCTGACAGGCTCCGAAAGGGCTGTTTGAAGTTCTTAGCAACGGCTGGTCGCGTTTAACCTGCCGCAAGGGCTCATGGGAATCGTAGGCCTGTGTGAGGAACTTACGAAACGTCCATGTGTCTGTAGTCCACACTAGTGCTATGGCTGTCAGTCATTTACCCATTCATCTTATATAAGGTCACAGTTTCATGCTCAAAGGGTGACTGAGCCCATGACACACTACAGTGAGTGTCTGACTGATCCTTTATTATTTATTTTTATTTATTTGGATATATTCTTTATTATGTTTTATGTTAAGATACACAGGCATACCTTAAATCTGCGAACACCTCTGTCTACACTGTGAAAATGCCATGCCATTGTATGTATCTATCATCTATTGTAGACAGTGATGGAATGTAACTAAGTAATGTACTTAAAGGTGCACTTTAAAAAAAAACAATAATCAAGTCAGAAAGTCAGTATTTACTAAATTGAAAAATGAATATGCTTTCGCTGCACGTAAGTTTCATGGCTTGAATTGCTGGTGCTTCCTTTTTCGTCCAGTTTCTCTGAGTTCCAGCTCCGTTTGCCTCCTGTGTGGCTTTTTCTCCTCTGACTTGGTCATTTTCAAACCAATCGCAAACGTGCGATCCTGAGTAAGGCACCACGTCCTCTTGACCCACAACAGAGCTAAGTGGAGTACACTTACAGTCATGAACTGTATGGTTTGTTCCCCTATCTCTCTCTGCCTCATTTCTTATGTACCAAAAATGGCAATCAATGCCCAAAAAAACCCAACTTTATTTGTTCTAAAAGAAAATGAGGGAATAAAGATGAAAAATTTCATAAATTTCTGATTCATGTCGCATAGTGATGAGACATTTACAGTGCCTATACCAAGTAGGTAACAAGTTTGACATGAATGTTTATAGTGTACCATGTGTTAATGATCTTGTCATCCATAATGTGCTCTCAATGTACCTCAGAAAGACGCCGTACCCTTTTGAGACTGAGAGCTACCTTAAGGACAGAGAGTAATATGGTAAATGGACTGTACATATATTTACAACACAAGTCGGCATTCATCCATTCACACCCATTCATTCGCTGGTAGCAGAGGCTACTATGTTTTTATATATTCCTTTTCCTGTTGATGCAAATAAACATCCACCAAGTGCCAAATGCAGGCGAATTTTCCATTCGCCGCGTAAAAACAGCGCTTCTCCTACATCTTTCATTATTAACTTTTAATTATTAGTTGCTAGGTTCATAAAAATATCCAGTTAATTTCTACTTGGCATATTCTAACCACGATTCTCCAAAGCCATTTGATTAAATTCTTAATGTTAACATTACTATAGTTCATTGTACAATTTGCTGCATAAGTTCTTCTCAGACACTCAATCATAACCAAGCGAAATTGGTATTTTAACTGAAATATCCTTAACTGAATCAATATCGAATTGAATCGAACCGAATCCAATTGGGAGCTTGTGAATCAGAGCTGAATTGGTTCAGGAAATCAGTGGTGAGAGCCAGCTCTTTTTATTACATGTTTTTGTTGGAGTTCTCGTAAACAATCACAAACAAACAAGGGCATAAATAAAGACAATCTGAATCGCACACCCACTTAGACACGCACACGTATGGTCACACACAACCAATCATGTGATTATTCACCAAACCACTGTAAAGAAAACTGTGTGAAAACGAGGGAAACTCCAGAGAATCTGGGTCGCTGCGACTCCATCAATCTCTGTGTCCTGACTGTCCGCAGCAACTTGTGTAAGATACATGGACCTCCCTGGACCTCCATCTCAATGTAATTGATCAAGAGCATAATAGGGTATCGAGCCAGAGTGGGATGAAGATTCAATTAGCATCGGTCGCGTGTTTTCTAATGAAATTCTGAGCACCATTATCGTCAGATCAAAAGTGTGGCGAGCAAAGAGCCAAGGACTCAGCGCTGAGAGAGAAAAGAGGAAGTTTTGGGGGGAAGGCAGAAGGTTTTTGAGGAGTGTTTGCTGAATAGTGTCGTCAAGGAAGAGGCGGATGAGTTGATCTTTAATCTGGATGCATATTTTTTAAGCAATAGGGACGCCGCGATGTTTCATCTTTCCATAAGCTCATATTTTTAGAACAAAGAGAGAAGTGGAAAAGTAAATATTATTAGGTGGCTGAGATTACAACAGTAATACAGCAGTCAATAAAATGTGATGAAGCCACCTGGAGGTTTAGGTGCAACTGAAAAATGTTTGCTCAGATGTGCAATACTTACTTTGCTCACACGATCAAACAAACAGAAATCTGCCAGTCATATTGCCTCCAAGACAATACTTATTTGTCTTTTTCAGTTTTGAGGTAAATGTGATTAGAAATTATATCAGACACCTGCTTTGGATTCTACTGCTGTTACGTACCAGCTCCCTTTAAGAGGCGTCCAACACTATCATTATCTTAAGAATGTTCCACTGCTGGTTTTCATGTTATAATTGAATCCATAACCAACTTTCCTTCAATATATTTTAGAAAATTAAAATTACATATCTTCACAGAGAGCTTGGGCATGAATTCCCAATCAGAGAGAAATGTAACTTAGTTCATTATAGCGAGCTAGATAGCATGAATGTGCTGCACAGCTTGTGCCCTGACACTGTGCTTCTAGCTCTGGACAAAAAAAAAAAAAAAAACATTGACGCAGAGAAAGACAGATAGTTTAAGAGATTTTAATGTGCTTTTTCATACAGTATATTGTATGCATATCCAGCATAGCATTTCTCATACATATAACTCTCTTATATCCATGGTTTGAAATGTAGAGCCGAGAGGATGATTAACAGTCAGTCTACCAGAACATTACGCCTGCCGCACGGTGACGGCACAGCACAGCCGCCTCGGAGGCTCCCGTTGTACTCGGAGGGCGTGATACTGATTCCAGCTGTTTTCAACCGAATTGTCCAAATGCAAAAAAGTAGTAACACTGGGAAACAATATCTAAAAACAGTACGTGTGCTGCGGTTGAGTACATTATTTACAGAAAGGAAAAAATCAAATAAAAACAGAAGTTAGCAAATACAAAGTTGGAAAATAAGTCAGAGAAATCAGCCATATCCTAACCATCCTTAACTCTGATTATACTTGATTTAAATCCACAATTCACAGCAGCGTAGAGGCAAAAAACTGTCCCCTGCTTCCTCATAGTAATCAATATGACTATCATTTCCATCATTATAATCATCATCGTCGTCATTAACATTGTCTCTTTTTTTTTTCTTTCGTTTCAGTTTAGTCTCACTTACTTATCCTAAGTAAGGGTGCTCACTTTGGAAGTTGTAGTCCGGACACACTTTTTGAACCAGCTTGTAGTCGATGCTAAAGAAAGAGATGAAGATGCAGATCACCTTGAAGGGTTTGGCACACAGCCAGGCAGCCTGGGACTGGGTGTGCTCTGTGAAGCAGGTCTGAGATGGATCGTACAGACAGGGTTTGGGCTTCTTGGATCTGTTGGTGTTCTCGTACTCCACCCGACAGTTAAAGGTCTTTGCCTCTTTGGGGTTGATGGTGCTCTGGTGGGTGTCCTGAAGCTGGACTTCCTGCTGGGTGTGAGGGTGCGTCTGCTGCTGCTGGAGGACCTCAAACTCCACCACTTTGGTCGGCGGCACGATACTGACCGACACGTTGCCGAGGCTGGACGAGTTGTGGCGGAAGTAGACAGTGAACGTCCCGTTGATGTGGTCCACAATCTTCCCCGTCACCAACAAGCTGAACTTCATGGTCTTGACATTGAAGTAGAAGTCGCCCCAGCCAAAGATCTTCTTGGTCTTCATGGCCGTCTTTAGTGACGGCTTGCGCTTCGAGCGGTAGCCTGTCTGGTCCAGGAGCAGGGACTGGTTCCGGGCCGTGTCGTAGGGGTTAAAGAAACTGTAGGTGGGCGGCTTGGATTTCATGGGTGTCTGGTCGATGGAAGTGGAGAAGATACGTGTTTGGTAAGGAGGCTTCACCACACCACCTGTCGATCCTCCCACTGGGCCTCCACCCATGCCATATGGAAGAGTCTTCATCACAGACCCCACTGGGCCCAGGTCTGAGAAGTCCACTCGCTTCTCCAACCCTTGGACCTGGAGTGAAATGAAACAAGATAGAAAGAAGAAGAAAAACTTTACTGATGGGTCAGAGGTTATTAAATTTATATTTTCACATTTTCTCAAGGAAACTGTAGACTCCCACGAAAAAATGACAGTGTCACTCATTTCAGGAAATTCCCCCAAACTATGTGACAGTTCCAAATAGATGTTTTGACAGCCGCCCTGTGGAAAACAGTTAAAGAACTGCTCAAACTTTACGACAGCTGACCAAATTATTTGACATGCCATCCATCCATCTGAGCATCCAAAGCTCAGATTGTTTGGAAAATTGATCAGGTGTCAGGAATTCCGTCCAATATGGTACAACCAATTCGGGATTAAAATCTGGTTTAATACGCACAATGTCAACCTGGCACATTGCCACAACTATGAAGCAGTTTCAGGGTTACGGACATTGACATATCTGCATTTCAACATAACCTACGCTCCAACACACACACACTCATACTACCATACTATTTAGTATGCCAGAAAAATGTTTAGTACGTCCCAATATGAAGTATGTGCAACGCAGTATGCCAAAAATTGCAGCATGCTTTTCTGTTTTTTTTCTGACCCACAATCCTCCGCACAGCGGCAGATACGTCACGGTGTGTCACACAGATATAAACAAGGACGAGAGAGCACAAATTACACAGCTCACTGACAGATGAAAGCTCATGTGACAGAATGACAGACTCTGCAATGGCGCACTCAAGTGTAAATACCTTTTCTTTGTACTCCAAAACTACGCGCTAAGGCTATGACAGATAAAGGAGCTAGACAGTCAAAGTTCAAGGCGCACTGTAAATAGAAGTAGTATGTCCCAATTGTATGCATACTGCATGCACCAGTATGTACTTTGTAAGGGCAGCTGCAGTACACACTAAAAGTAAAAAGAAATATTATACAATTCGGACTGTTAATACCAATGTACTAAAATGAAGCCAAAATATTCTGATATATAAATAAAAATGATTTCACTTCATCATTTTAAATCAGATGTTGTTGTGCTACAAACAACCAAAATTAAGTTTCATTATATCACTCCACAGAAAAACAAGAAAGTTTCAAAATGTGTCACGTGTCTGAAAGAAGACTTGTCATCCTAATACATCAAAGATGAAGCAGTTCCCAAACTCCCAAGCATCTTTCAAACCTTGAAAATACTGCGTTGAAATTTAAGTCTTTAAAAGGATTCCCAGCACCTGAACGAACCCTAAAGATGGCAGGATTTATGACGTGTACTGCAGCAGGCCACCAGGGGGCGATCAAGATGTTTTGGCTTCACTCTTGCGGATTTGTTGTGTCGTCCATCTTTATAAATGTCAGTGGATCTGCCTCTTAATCAAGAGCACTAAACAAAAAGTAGTGGGCAAAATACAATCTATTTAATACCAGTCCCATTTCTGTCGTGCTACTCACACTACTGGGAGTTGAACCAGCAACCGCCTTCAACGAGCTCTTGATTGACCTCTTTACTTCTAAGCCACGCTGAAGAAACCAGAGCTAGGTTATCCAAAAATTGACAATAACTCCACTCCAGTCTTGCGACAGTCTGGACACAACCCTAATAAACATTATGCGTCATCTCATTTGACACACATTAGCGTAATTTTAAATGTTGTATGGGTCACTCTTCTGCACTCTTCTAACCTCACAGGGTTTATTTTTTTTCTACGAGCATCCAGAGTGTTGGATCTCGCTATGTTTCATCTCTTAAAATCCGAGAAAACAAAACCATCTATTTTTGTTTAACACACTTTAATTTTGTTGTCAGTGTTGCTCCGGAGAGAAAAACAACTCCGTGTGTAAGGTAATGGATGTGACTCTTTGTTAGTTCAGACAGCTTTCTGCCTTTAATCCACATCCTAGGTGGTTATTCACAGGGCTGATTGACTGGAAATCTTCCTCTGCTCGCTTTCATGTCTCATCAATCACATCACTGCCATGCTCCCATCCATATGCATATATGTACACACACACGCACACACACACACACTTTAAAAACACACGCACCCACACGTTCGCACACTTCAAGCTCGGAGCTGTCATGAAGTGACAGCGAGAAGTATTACAACTATTCGGAGAGGTTACATGTGCTTCCCCCGAGGATGTATTTGGATGGAGTTTAAAACTGTTCTCCCGTTGGAAAAACAAACCAAAAAAATAAATGCAAAACACCGTTTCAAAAAAGGGTACAGGATCAGATCTTTGCGTCTACTCGTGCGAGGGCAGTTTCTGTCTCCCTTCATTCGTATCCAGGGCAGTGGAACCGACAGGTTTGTGCTCGAGCTCTCCTTATCTTTCATCAATCACTGAACCTAATAATAACTCCGTTTTGCTATTCGCAGAGGCAACAGTGCGGCGCTCAATGCAGCCCTTAATGTATTCAGTCATTCAATTAATGCATCTATGTCTGGTGGCCATTCATTAACATGCCCGCAGAGCTGATTTCCAAGCAGATTGATTGAGGGAAAAATAACTGAGAGTTTATTGACCACTCGAGGAATGAACGACCGAAAAAAAAGGAAGGTGTGATGAATGACCAGCGACCTGGATAATGATCCAGGGGGGACTTTTAACAGACCTTGACTCCCTTCGGTGCTACGACAGGAGGCCCATGCAGTCCGCGTGCAATTCTAAAATGGTGAATTGGTGATGCGAGCTGACTCTGGCGTTGACGGGTAAGAGTAAGCTACAGCTGATGGCAGAAAAACATCAAAATACGGACAGCAACAAACAGCGTGTACGGTGCATGCAAGATGGGGACTTCCTGTGAATGCGCTGTCAGCAGTGCTGTCAGCTAGCTCCATGTGTTGCCATCTGTCAGGGCCAACACTCTGCTGGTGCAGTCCTAATCATTTCTCTTGCTGATGGCACAGAGCGCGAACTAGCACCATCATCATAATCCTTAACCATCTTCAGCGGCAACATCACGCTATGAACCTCAACCTAACCTTCAGGGTCAACTGTATGAAGCCCAGAAATGATTTTATGATGAGGGCTGAGGATGGCGCGAGTCTTTCTGGGGGGGGCAACTGTACACAGTCAGCAACTTTAACAAAACATCGATTGAGTGGAGAAGGATGGGCACGGGGAGAGGGCTTCTTCTTCTGTGGCACAAAAGTAATAAAATGCCAACAGACACCGATAAATAGATGGACTTTCTATTAGCATAAATATGAATTTTCTTTGCGCCGGACAGTAAATCCATTTAAAAGGCGAGGATTTGTTAGAAGAAATATCAGATATTTTCTCCTGACATGAAATCCATAAGCTATGGACTTTTTGCAAAGCAGCGGATGTTTGCTATAAGGTCACATCAGACCGCCGCAAGTAGTGAAAGATAGACGGCTTGAAAAATACCGCTCCGTGCTTTTCTCCCTTCTCAGCCTCTACTCGGTTAGATTACAATGAGTGAGGAGTAACTTTCAGAGCAGTAGCCAGAGGGATGCTGCTGCAGAGACGAGCACACCTCTACACACTCAGGTGAACGCACGCACAAACACACAGCAGACACATTTTATTTCCACACTGAGCGACTTAATTTGGGAGGCTTAAATGTTACAGTTGAAAAGAGCTTGAGCACTAACCTGCACCAACTGTAATTCATTAGTCACAGCTTAGGAGAATCAAATTTTGGTGATTTAGTGATTTTTTTGGGGGGTCACCCAAAGCAACGATTCTCCTATTTGCTTCACCCTAAATCTACGGAGAGATCCTATAGAGAGCCTATATTAACATGTAAATCTGTTCAGCTGGTGATCTTAACATCCTTCAGCTTTTATTAGACATCGATTATGACAGTAGCCAGAATAGATAGTGGCACTGGCAATGTTTACATGCTGATGTTGAGCAGGTTTAACGTTTAACGTGTGCAGAATCTTTCTTTAGCACATTAGCAGGCCTAATTTGCTAATTAAAGATAGTCCAATTTGTAAGATAGCTGATTCTTTATCTCATTCCCAACTCCTGGATCTCTAAGGTTGATGGCAATGTAATTAATTAATGTATCAGATAAATAAAATAAAAACTTTTTATTATCCGATACATTAGTTTATGAGAAAATACTGCAAAATGAATTACATCTCCATCAACCTTAGAGGTCCGGGAGTTGGGAATGAGATAAAGAGTGAGGGAATCATGAAAGTTATCACAATTCACCCCGAGGGGACCTAAGTGTTTGTGCCGATTTTCATAGAAACCCATCGAATAGTTATTATTAATAGATATTTTACTCAAAACAGCAAAAACGAGCCATGTAGTGGCACTACAAGAAGTCAGGGGATCACATAAGTCATCAGGATTCATCCTCTGGGCACCATGAATGTGGCACCAAATTTCACAACTATCCATTGAATAGTTGTTACAATATTTCAGTCTGGAATAAAGTGTTGGACAGCAAGGATGTACGTTCCAACTCTATAAAGTCTCAACAGCTTCTCATCCCAATTGAAGTGACTTCAAAATAAAGGTCTGAGAACACTGGTTTAATGCAATAGTTTCCCATCGCGTGGCTATTTGTGGCTCCCAACCTGTGAAATCCCCCCCACGTAGTGATGCTTCTCTCATGTCAACACGGCATTAGTGTTTCCTCCATTTAGTAAAGAGGTTCCTGTTTGGTATGATGCTGCGGGAAATCGTAGCAGAAGGTGGAATAAGTATTGTGGTGGACTTATACATATGTATGACACAGGCAACTCAATAACAGCACAATCATAGAAGGAACAATCAGATTACAGAGCTTGGGAGATAGAGGGGGATAGTGAAGAAAATGCTATTAGTGGAGAAGTGAGATGAGGAGAGGAGAGAGTAAGGAGATCTTGTACATTTTCTAGGAATGGCGAACATTAATCATCTTTAACTTCATTTGGAGGTTTATATGAGCAAAGAGCATCTTTAGTCGCTGCTTAGATGGGACGCCTGTAACCTACCTGGAAGTGCAGGCGAGAATGAAATGTGGGGATTGTTCAATGAGGAGATTATGAGTGTCGCTCAGACAGCGAGAAACTGCGGGCGACAGAAAGAGAAGACGAGACGCCGGCAGACAGAAAAAGGGTTTGTGGACGAGAGAGAAGGCTTCACATGAACTTATTAAATAAGAGAAGGTCAGATCAGCTCCAGAAACCTGATATATCACATGCCACCACAATTAAGATCTCTTTTCATCATTATGGAAGCCTTGGATCAATGTCTCTGCTCTCCCTTTCTTTCACCCTCTCTCCCGTCTATCGGCTATCTGATCCTGTCGGCAGTTCACGCACTCTCACTTTCATCCATAACTTCCCCACCTCCTTGATAGCGAGAGCGTTCAGAGGAAATGGACCTCGCTCACCGGCTCCCCAACACACATCCGACTCCCCTCTCCTGCCCCTCCTGCCCCCTGATCCCTCCCCCCCTCCGAGAAGTGATGAGGAGATGAGAGCTGCTTGTCTCCGAGCTCTCTCCCAGGCTTGTTCTTTTGTTTAATTGGAGTTTTATTGGTGACAATCAATTCATTTCTATCTCAGCTCCAGGCTGCATTGATCTGCTGTCACAGAGTCAAATGTACAGTTCCACTCCCACCGCACTATAAACCACAGGCTCTGATGTCTCATAGTTTCCATCTTTCTTTTTTCTTTTTTTGTACTTTCTGTTTCTACTTCTTTATTGCTTGTTGTGATTAGAAGCAGAAATGGCTTTCGAGGTCTTTTCAGGATTAACTCATATTTTCTCTCGAAGGGAAGAGAACTTTGTTTGTGAGCAGTTTGAGGACACTAATTCAAGATAAGATGTTGTAAAAGCTTAATGCACATCAGTTTTTACTTTGAAGTCACTGTTTACCTTAAATGCTCTGTCTCCATTTCCGACTATTGATAGCGAGGTATGAGTTGCACTGTAGGACCCTGAATCTGAGTGACTATATTACTGAGGTCCAGAATGCCTTTCTCCTCATGATGTTCTCTTTTGGCTTCACTGGGCTGTGTCGTCCGGCGCACGCTGGGTCAGTTTCTTGCAGCTGAGTGTAAAGCGGATACAATGAGGGTCAGCACCTCCGAGTAAATGTGCAGTGTTTGAAAACAGTGAATCGTCCCCTCTCTCCTGAGGGGAAAGGAGCTGCCCCAAGTGAAGGAGGTGAAGAATGTTGGAGTCTCGGTGACAACTGAAGGTGAGACAGACTGGTAGACTGGTGCACCATCCACAGTGATTTGGACTGTGTGGTGGAGACAAAGAAGCAGGATGGAGCTGAAGTTTACCACTCAATCTATGTTCAATATGGAAATTACACGTCATGATCATTCTGGCCCAAATAATTGAGATTCTCTGGACTATCGGCATAATCATAAACAGAAATCATCCATCGGTCAAACTCATTTTGCTGGTGGCGAACACACTATTAAAAAAAACACCATTGCTGATGAACATCTTTCCGATGTGACTCAAGCCCTCCCTGTTCATGAGTTCCAAGACCTCATTTACACTCTTTAGTCTTTAGTCACTTTAGTAGTGTAAATTCATCCAGAAAGCATTTGAGACGGATTAAAATCAGATTGCTCGAATCAGTTCGTGAAGTGGTTGATGATCTGTGTGGGTGACTGAAAGCCTGTGAAGAAGAAAAACTTAAGTCTTAGGCTCTTAATCCATAAATGTGATTCATCTTCTGTGTCTGAGTTCGCTGATGGATAGTTGTTGCAGTGACTCATTTGCTAAAATGTACAAGTCGCTCTCCTTCTGGAGTTTTTGGCAGTTACCAAACAGCTTATCTCTGTGCTGGAGTTGGGCCAACCCGCATTTGCATGTAGCCCAGGAATATCAAACAGGATTACAATCAGATTTGTGATCTTACCAGAGGAAATGCATATATGTTGCTAAGTGTGAGCAAAAAAATGTAGTGAGCAGCAGATGCATTGTGTGGTAGACAAAGTAGGGAACCAAAGGCAGACTTTGAGATCTGTAATTGGTAACAGACAGGTAGGTCTGGCACAGGTAAACAAAGAGAATCAAGCAGCAGGAAATTTGCAGTCGTAAGTCAGATCAAGAAAAAAAAGAAAACTAGCACGGTTCTTATTTTCCATGACTAATGGACAAAATAAGCATGATAAAATTTATCATTTATCATTTATCATTTATTTGTCAGTGGAGGAGAGATACCCTCAGTATCAGATCATCAGAGGTCCACATATTTGTAGCCAGCTTGTGGTAAAACATAATCTTTGTCTCTGGAGTCTGGCTCAGAAGGAGGAATAATCAGATAGATGTGTGGTTTCGTGTGTCAGAGCTTCTTCAGGAGTTACGCGGAGTGGACGTTTGAGTTGTCTTTCTTTTTGTGGTTGTGAACTGGATTGTAACTGTTTTGGGTTAAGGCTCATTTATGCTCAACATGAGATGAAGGTATGTATACATCCGGTAGTCAGGGGGAGCGGCGTAGCCAAAAGAGGAAAAGTTCTAAAAATGGCTGACTTTTTGACGAGATGACGTTACTTTGCCTGGACACAGAGACAGTAACTAAAGAATATCTGGGAGAACTTTAGAACTTCCAATATTAAATTGAGTTGTGGTATATTTGCTGTTGCTGTGTTGGCTTTTTGAGATGTTTATTTGATTGCTAATCGCTATTTGCGTGAGTGTTTTGTGTGGTTTGAGGTCGCTATTTTATTTCTAGCTCAAAATGTTCTATTGCAATACATCACGCAGAAAGTAAAAAATATATTGCAGGTTTTTTTTTTTTTCAATAGTGTGGACACAAAGACAAAAACGAAAGAGAGAAAATATGGCCTTAAGCAAAATGAAGAGCATGCTGCACTTGAGATAAACTGAGAATGCTGCTTGGCAGGTGATCTAAAGAGGGGGGGCATTCACTGAGGCTGACTTGTGGGCAGGTGAGGAAAACACGCAAAGCAAGAGGGACTTTAAGACTCGAGTATCTGAGGGTTGAATGTGAAACAATGCTGGAGTTGTCAGAACTTCACAGGGTGTCTGGGCCTCGCCCTTGGGTTGAGGGGTAAGATATCGTCTGGAGCACAGACGCTGCTACTTGTATTGAAGGGGGATCAGTTGAGGTGCTTTGGGCATTTACAGCCTCCCTGTTGCGCCTCAGGGCAGATACACAGGTCTCCTCCCAGGGATTACAAAATCCCACCTTTATGAATGTGGCAGGACCCCCTGGAAATGTTTTAGGACGTGACTGAAAAAAAGAATGTCTCGGTTTCTTTGCCTGAAGCTGAATAAGGGATGAAAATGGACAGATGGATGTCTTTGGACAGACAGACGGACATAGATATGATAGAAGTTGAAACTATACCCACTCGGTGCTCAATGCTGCTTTATTAATGGAACTAATGTGTCAGGGCAAATAAGGCAGGGGGAGTTGAACTGAATATGCGCTGGTGGTTCTGTGGCTAAGACATGTTCAATTTTACCAGCAGTGACTCCTCTCTGTTTTGACAACGATCACATATTAAAAAAAAGGGAAACTTTTCTTCCTTATTCACCCTCAAAAATGGGAGAACTGAAAATGACATTTAATTACAAAAAGCAAAATAAAGCCAGGAGGAAGAAAGATAAAGGGAGAGAGAGAGAGCCAGAGAGAGAGAGAGAGAAGAGAGAGAGAGAGAGAGAGAGAGAGAGAGAGAGAGAGAGAGAGAGAGAGAGAGAAAAGGAGAAAAGGAGAAAAGAGAAAAGAAAAGGCAGTAAAAGCGATTTCGCAGTCCAGTGGTGTCGCTGGATTATCATGAAAATGAAAGCTACTGAGTCAGGGAGTATCAGGGAGCAAGGAAATGGAGCCGAGACAGATAACACAGTAAGGGAGAAGAAGAAAACGAATAAGAGAACTAGTGTAGAGAAGGCAGAGAGAGGTCTGTAAGACAATATGAAAAGAAAGTGCAAAGAACGAGAGAAAAGGTAAAAAGACAATATATATACGACAAGCAGTGAGATTATGAGTGCAATAAGCCAAAAATGAGAATCACTTCACCCCATAGAGAATAATCAGAGGTTTCTTGAGAAGTAATATCTGTAATATTGTTTCCAAGAAGACCGGCTCAGCTCCGAAATAATTCTTAGTTAAAGAAGGGATGAAGTATTTTTCCCCATGTATCAGGCAAAACATAAAAAGTGTTCTGGTTGATCATGAACAAAAGTTTCATATCGACGAGTACCGCATATGCAGCAAATACAGTTCTATCAAAGTGTCGTTTGGATGAAGTATCCAAAGAAAGAAAGACAGAAAGAAAGATGTGAGACGGTATTCTCTGCCATTTGATGTCTACATAAGAGGATTTATGAAGGTATTGTGTGCTAGATTAAGTGTTATACACTGACAATATTGCAAAATATTGCAGATGACACTACGATTGGACTGAGGGGGGAATGTAGAAATCCCACTCTGTGGCACACGAGGTAACTCAGAAATTAAAGATGTGCAGCAGAACAAACCTTCGTGGCAGTTTTCAGTTTCTGCTGCCCTGCTTTGGCACTTGGAAAACATTTTCCAAGTCCTTCAGGGTTTTATGTTTTGCTGTATTTTACTGAACAGTTCATGTTTCATTAATTAGCATCTTAAATTAACCTTAAGCACTTGATAGATGACTATCTCTATAATAGCGATTGTGTTTTGGCAGAAGGTTTGCAACTGGGATGCAGTGGAGGCAGAGGGGTCAGTAGAAGTTAGATGCTGCTGTGCAGCTTGTTAAAAACCACCTTGACAAAACCCAAATAGACCACCATAACATTGTGCGGTGGTCCAATCAAGCACAAAGACATTTTGTCATGAATTTTAAGTAATAGTTTGCCCTTTTGAGAAATATGCATATTTGCTTTCTGGCAGGGAGTAAGACGAGAAGATGGATACCACTCTCAAACCCTGCCAGTAAATAAAAGATCACATCCAGCTGCTGGTTAGCTTATCACAACAACTAGCCTGGCTCTGTCCGAAGGTAACAATAACAACCGATTGTTAGGTTGTATCGTTACGGAGGTTATGTGCTGGGCTATTTCTTGTTTTGGTGCAGTAACTTCCTGAAGTCTCCAGCTGTTGCCCTCAGTCTTTATCTTCAGCTGCTGACTGTAGCTGTTCAAAGAAGTATGATATCTATAGGGTCGGCAGCAACAGTACACTGTCCAACCGCTAAGATAAAAGTGTTGGCAGTCTGTTTCTTCAAACCACTGACACGTTCACATTAGTTACAGGTGAGCTGGCTGCCAAGCCAGTGACCATTGTTCGAGACCACGTTTCTGTGTTTCAGCATTTGTTAGTGTGACACCACTGGATAGTTTGAAGGAGACCTTGGGACAATTCCAGCTGTGTTCCACCTGGATAAACTTTAGAAGTTGGGACCTCCAAAACAGTGTTTTGGCAAAAAAACAGGCATTTTAAGCCAAAACATGATCTTTTCCTAACCCCATCTAAGTGATTTTGGACTACATCATAAGCGCACAACATATCCGTGGTTTGCAAAAACGTACATCGCCAACATTTATTCTGTCTTAAAGCTTAGGTACAATGTTCATAAACACATTACAATAAAATGATAACTCCTTTTACTATAACTCATTAAGATCAAAACAGTTTTACGTGTGAAGCAGCTTCTCTCTTTACATCATAATCTAAACCTCTCTCAACTCTCTGCTGTAAAATACTTGGGTGAACCTTAGGTCACCATGAATTACAAATTTGACAAGAACAACACAACGAAAAACTTGAAGTATGATGAAATCAATTGTTTTTCCACAGTTACTGACAGCCTCCATAGCACTGGGAAATAAGGTTATGTGCTCACATAACAGCCCTAAATAGACCAGAATGTCCTTGCTAACGTCATCTTTTGTAAAAACAAGGTGGATTATGGGACTATGTAAAATATTATCCCAGGGGACTGTACAATCACCCAATGAGTGCTGCCAAATCATACAATGGCTAAGAAACATTGGGTGTCAGCGCGAGCAACGTGTGTGGGAGTTTTCTTTCATGTATGTTTAAACAATGCTTCACAGCCTAATCAGTGAAAACACTTGAATCTCAAATGTAACGGCCGAGACAAAACCATCGGGCGGCTATATCCATCCCAAAATGTAGCAACAACCTTTAAATGGATCAGGCAGGTTGTGGTGTATTTATACCTACACATGGTTAATATTAGCCGATATGTGGAATAATGATGGCGGCAGAGCAAAAGCCGACACCTTGTGACTGGATTGGCGTCCTCCGGGCACACAGTAAAGCCTGTAGCAAGGTAGGCCATGTTCGTGTCACAAAATATAAAACCTCATTACTGTTACTGGCTACAACCAGGTTCTGTGATACAACAAGAATACAAATATGTAGCACAAACCACTGCATAAAACAATCAGTGCTCGAAGCAGCTGTGAAACTGCTGCTGAAGCCGTCATTGCACGTCTTACAAGGAGCATTTCACGCACTACAACTTTACAATTCTTAACAGTCCATATTTAAAGACAAGTGTAAATCCCACTTCTTAATATATTCTTTGTCGAGAAATCAGGAAAATGTGTTGAGTAGGCAGGTATGATGTAAGGTTTTCGAGGATAACTGAAAATGTTGACAGTCTGTCTTGAATGAAACACTCGTATGGATGTTATATTAAATAAGGGAACATGACCTTAGGTACATCAATAACAGTTAATAACTCCTATGCAGCACAGATTATGTATGGGCCTTGACACACCAGACCGACAGTTGGCAAAAGTAGGACCTTGCAGCTTTCGACCGACCGAACAGGTTGAACAGTCAGTGAGATAAATCATCTTGAGCGTGTCGCTGCAATATCTATACTTTCTCCCATTTAGAGCGGTTTCTCCTTATTTTTCGCCTACGCCTCTTCGGCCTGGGCGATTTGCAACTTTATTTCAATCTATCTATCTAGAAAATATATAAATAATCTAGAATGGCACTCATTAGATCCCATACCTCACCCAAGGCCCCTGGATTCGTCCCTTTATGTGGATCCACACCAAAGTTCGTGGGGTCTATTTTGGGCCGAGAACCATCCTCCATCCAAGTTTCGTGGAAAACCCTTCATTAGTTTTTGTGTAATCCTGCTGGCAAACCAACCAAATTTTGCCTGGGTGAACTTAATTCTTGTCAATTGCAGTCTCACAACTTGAATGAAAAGTACTTCACACCTGCCCTAACCCTAAATATATAAATAATTCTTCAAATGGGACCTCGAAAACACAGCTAAACTCTCATATCCTGCATCCCTAACATCTCCCTACGCCATCTGCTGAAAGGCAGACAAAGAGAGGGGTGAATATAAACCGCACCATGCTTTATCTTTAAAGTCATTAGAAGATTTTGCACTCAGGAGCCTGACTTCAGTGGCCATAGATCAACTGCGTGCAGTAGTCCTCCCTTGTTCCTCCTATCTTACTGATCATATCAGATCAGCATGCCGGAGTGTTTGCGCCTGGCTGGCTGGGTGGGCAGACTTCCCACATGTCTCCAGTGATGCCGTGGCACCTGATCAATCACCCGAGGCAACTCTTTGGGGACCCATCGGAGAAGAAGGGAGGGACGACGGAGCCGGGAGGAAACCGGTGGAGTGAGGGTGTCTCGTTTGCATGCCGGATGGCGGGCAATGCATCAAAAGATGACAGCTATCCCATTCTTCCCTTAAATAAGAGTGGTGAGACTCTGGCTGGCTGTGCCTTAACTTTAATCATTCATCTAAATAACTGTTTCAGGAGTCTGCTACCAGAGGGGGCCGCAGCTCCAGGCAGGCTGCCATGGGCGTGGGTGAATATGAAAACTGACGTCGCGCTTCTGGATTTCTCATTTGTGAACGTGTAAACATATATTTGACTCAGATTGCGAAAGCACAAAGGCGCTTGTCCTCATCACCCACATCTACTCCCCTCTTCTCTCTCTCTGTCTCTCATAGATTTATGTATTGAAAGACTTTGAAATTCATTGAGGTTAGACTAAGCAAGAAGGGTTCGGCGGAGGTGCAGGGTACTCGGGCTCTGGCAGCATGAGCGACGTGTCGAGCAGCTAAGTGACAGTGATTGATGCCCTCTGTGTTTCACGACTTATCAAGCGCATATACACACTGACTCGTCAAACAGATAAACAGCAGAAAGATAAATAAAGAATCAAATAAACACGAGGGACTGGCAAAGAAGTGGGGGGGAGAAAAAGCCAACAAACTATCTGCATAATGAATAGACGAGATGGAAAGGAGGAGGGAGAAGAGAGGCAGAGATTCCCAGCGGGTGAAACTGAGCCTGGGAGACGTCAGTCGGGGAGGGATGCAGGGACACATGGGCCTGTGACGACTCCGACAAGTCAACCAGGCGGCAAAATAAAGCCCCGCTTCCTCAGATTTGTTTCCAGTGCTCATCAGTAGGAGAGCTGGATGACGGATGGACTGGCGCTGGGCGCAACACGAGCGTGTCAAAGTTAGTCACCATAATAAAGACCTGTTCTTTTTCTTTCCACTCGCTTCCCTTTTTTCCAACCACCTGCAGTCCCGCTGACTACCACCCATTTCATTTCTGTGTAATCTGCCTTTGTTTGTGCCTTCCTTCACCCCTCAATTCCTCCATGCTTCCCTAATTCCACATCTTTTTCATCCCTTTATTCTTCTCATTTCTTCCCCCATTAGCTATTTCTTTTTCTCCTCTGTGTCTCCATCAATCTACCCATAACGTGACAAGAATTACGCCCAGCTCCGGATTTTTCCTTCCTTAACTATTCACTCTTTCTTCATCCATCTCTCAAGCCTATCTTTATTTCCCGCATCTTTCTTTTTCTCCATCCTTCCATCCATCCATCTGACATACCATTCATGAAATAACTGGACCTCATCCTGGCACTTAATTCCTTCTTCCCTTCCCAAATTTTCTATCTCTCATGTGTCGAACGGCCCCACGTTCTTGCTTCATACCTTCCTTTTTTCATCCTTTCATCCCTCTATCCTTCCACCATCCATGACTCCAGGACTTAAATTGTGACTAGGTCCCAATGCTTCTTTCTTTACTCCATTACTACTTTTTTGGTCCGTCCATGCATTCTTCCTTTAGTTCCTTCTTTTTTATCACTTCATTTATCCATGACAAGAAAACATTTCTCTGATTATTCTTTCTTAATACCCTCCATTAATCTCTTCCTAATTTTTCATCCTTACTGCCTTTATTCCCTCCTTTCTTGTATCCTTCCACATCCCCATCCTTTTTTCCTTCATCCTTACATTCATTTGCCCACCCATCCATGAAACCAAGACCACAGTGTAACTACCTCCTGATCCTTCCTTCTTTCCTTAATTTCTCCAATCCATCTTCTTTACATCATCCCTCATTTATTTCTCTCTTCATTCATGTCCTCATCCCCCCATCCTGTGTAATTCCATCCTGTCATTCATCCATGACTGAGAATTACAACTTGTTTCTGATTGTTTCTTCCTTAACTCCTTTCATCCTTCGACCTTCCTTACATATTTCATTTCTTTCTTAATTTTCTCATCTCTCCATCCTTCTTGCTTCATTTCCTCTCTCCAAGTGTCCTTTTATTTCTTCACAGTTCCATGATTATGACATGACCAGTGTTACGACTACCTCCGGATACCTTCCGCTGTTTTTCCTTCCTAAATTTCTGTCATCCCTCATCTCTCTCCCATCGCTTTCTCTCTCCAGTCCCCCATCTTCCCTTTCTCCCCCTACTCTCTTAGTTTCCGACATGCATCCATCCATTTGTCCCTCCATCCATCCATGGCCTCATGACCAGAACTGTGACCAGCTCCAGATACTTTTCTCCTTAATTTCCTCAATCCCTCGTCCATAATTCCCTTCCTCCATTCATCCGTCCTCACCACCTTCCTTTCATCCTGCTGCCAGAGCCCAAGCCTCCCAGTCTCTCCCACTGGTTTGGGAGTCAGTCCACTTTTAGGATGTAATAGCGTGATTAGACAAAGATGAAAAGCCTAAGCGATTCCTTGTCTGCTCCCTCCCTGCTGTTACGGATGCTCTCGTGTGTTTGGGGCGTAAGCCATGTGGGGCTGAGCAGGGCTTGGCGGGGGCAAAGCCCAAACCTGCGAGGGGATACGTGGCCCTCCGGCTCGGGGCAGACTGTCTTCACCGGGGCTGATGGCAGAGTTAATTGGAGAGAAAACAGTGGGAGGTGCCGATGAATAAAACCCCTCAGAGATGCTGGCAGCAGGGCACGGCGACAATCCCCTGTTCATTTCAAGGTTATGCACACACACACACAGAAACACACACCTGCTGCTGAGGCTGAAGGCTCCTCTGATATCATTTGCATAGAAGGCACAAGATTAGCCCCAGCACAGCTTCATTCTGGACGAGTAATTTGATTAAAAAGAACTGAAAATGAAACGATAGATACGATAGATGAACATAGGACAACATGCACGCCTTCCAGCGCGCAATGTATAGCACGTTTTCTCCTCTGCTGCCTTTTGGATGCCTTTGCCAGTGTATAAATCACCCGGCTTCAAGGACACAGCGTTGGGACCCCTAACTGGGATCTTTCACATCCACCATCTGGACGCAGAAAACCAGAGTGCTGACCAGCGGCCCTGCTCTCATTCTGCTCCTCAGGACGAGCCGCGAGATGGGGGTCGGGTGTATACGGTAGATAGAAACCTAATCAATCCAACGACTGCTTAGTGCGTACTGTACTTCATCGAAAATCCTCTCTGGAGACAGACGGAGTCGAATAAAGCAGTAATGATGTTTTGAGAGGGAAAATGAGCGAGAGAGACGAAGGCCGGTACAGACGAAAAACGAAGAGAGAGAAGCTGTCAGTGTCTCTGCTCATCCAGAACTGTCCGAAGTATTCATTCACACGCTCCCTCCCTCCGTCTTTCCTCTCCGCTCGCCCTCCTCCAGAGATGGTGTCCTTCCCTCATTCGACTTGGTTTCACACTCCGAGACCCAATATCGAGTTGATATGAACAGAAATGAGAAACACGGGATTGTCTTTCCACAGACAATCGTGTCCACTGAAGTTATTTGTGTCATGCTCTCCACCGCTCTAAGTAGGCCTGTATCTCTCTGGGCCGCCTGCCTGCCTGCCTGCCTGCCGTCTTTCCATCAGCCTGCACACATTACTGAGGACGGCCGTATTCCGCTTTCTCTCCCTCTCTACCTGATAGGACAGCCGCTTTGTTTTAGCTCAGGTCATCTCACCTGCAGGGTGCTGCCTGGTGGCTGAACACTTGGTCACTGTCAACACCCAGATGTGCACACACACACACACGCAGAGGCACACACACATCATCCTTGACCACAGCTGCCCACATGCATACACAGAAACAAACACACCTGTGTGTGCACCCTATTGAGAGACGCTTACAAGACTCACATCTGGTGTTTATGCTGATGTCAAGTTAATGCAAATAGAGCAGCAACTAATTATTGTTTCCATAAATAAAAGACATCATGAGGTAATTAAAAATAGCCTTTCACAATCACCTCAAGCACAAGATGATGCCATCGACGTCATTGTTTTGTCTGACCAAAACTTAAAAAGATATTCGCTTTATTGTCACATAAGACTAAACAGAAAGCCGCAGCTCTTCAAAACTGGAGGCTGGAACGAGTGAAAAATCACAAAAATGACAAATCGATTGCCAACCGACTGCTGATTATTCATCTAGCAATTGACAATTTTTTACAGCTTGAGATGAAAATCCGATAATGGCTGCTAACTGACTGTAGAGAGATGTATAAGATCCCTTGAGTTTATTACAAGTTTCTTCATAGCTTTGGTTATAGTTCTACTAACACTGTACGCACTGAGTTAGCTGCTGAGAACAGCTCACAAATCTGAAAAGGCTATATACTGGGTTAACATGCAAAACAACATTTTGTTGAAACATTTGGATGCCCTTACATTCGGTTATCAAAGATTTGTGATCATGTGCGTACAAGGCAGTATATTTTACAGTTAGAAGATACATGTGTCATTGATTTCTGTTTGGCAAAGAGATCGACGCTCCCACAGGAGAACTGACCCACGCATGTGCACAATGAAGGGGCAGTGCATTGTCCATTTCAGATCACTGCTGTAAGAACTGCTTGAAACGCTCTTGAGGAAGGTCCAGAGGGACCGAACCGTCAGGAAAATGAATAAATTGTCATGCTGAGCAAGAGCAGTGCGGTGGATCTTCTTTTTTCAAGACTGACGCGACACTTTCCAGCACACCTGCATTTGAGTTAGCCGGATGTGCGAATATCTTCTTCGATTAACAATGTTCAGCAAACTACGAAACGGACACATTGTTTCTTAAAGTTACCTCAAATTTCTGAGCAGCATCCCCTTTATACTTATCAGCCATACACAATGCAGATATCTAAGCTAATATTCACTAGAATACTGGCGAGGCAAATATGTGACATCAGCGAACTCTTTTAGTTCTGTTATTTTCAGCCGTAACTGTAACTGACAGTAGTGAAAGTGTTTTTAGATGTATACACTTTGAAATAGCATTGTGAAAAAAAGACAATTAAATCATATGTAAGCTGATGCAGAGGTTTTCTACCTGGAGGCTTCGGGGAAACTAACATTGTGTTTTCAGTAAATTTGAGTCCTATCAGCTGAGTGATGGCTTCTTGCCTCATCTTAATTTTTTTTTTTTTTTTTGCAAAGAAAGCAATCAACTAGGAAAGTACAATGTTCTCAAAAACATGGACAAACCTACAAAAATAGCATGTAGTAATCAACTGGAATTATCCTTTAAATAGACTGCCTGGTAGGATGACGCTTGATCAATTCTCATCTCTCATTTCCATTGAAGTCTCGTTGTCACATTAGCAGACTCTAGCTTCTGCACAAAAGAAAACCTCTTACAGTTTTTCTCAGGGACAGGCAACCTGTAGCAGAAGATTTGTTTAAAGGAAAATTGTGGCACTGCTGTGATAGCTACATTTGTATTACTGACCCGCTCCCGTTCACACAGCTTGTGTTGATTCAACAGCGATAAAAGGCTCTGGACAGACCGAGACTTGTGACTAATAGTCCAGCAGGATCTGTGGTTCAATTACGGCGTGGGGCAGCTCTCCTCTGTCCCTGGGCTAGACGCTTTACTGGAATAGCTTCAGTTAACACACACACACACACACACACACACACACACACACACGCACACACAAACACAGCCTTTATAAATGTGATGTCACTGACCAAAGGATATCAACACTGATACATTTCTCTGCCTCGTTTTTTTCCTTAAAGATACGTCCAGAAGAAATGTATCGGAAGATTGGATATTGGCACTATCTAAATGAATGTTTTCGGGCCCGGGGGGAGGCGAGGCTCACCGCACCGTCTGGGTCTTTAAAAAATCAGAGGACAGCTGATGAAAAGCTTGGCTGAAGCAGTTTATCCACAATGAGAGAGAAAACACAGGAAATGAATAGTGACCTGTGAAGTCAGTTCCAGCACTGCCGCAGAACTCTTCTGACAGTTAGCGGGTGGAAAGCTTAACCAGTTTCAGCTGAACACAAAGTTCCGTTCGGCTGGCACACTGGTCTTTTTGTAAAGTTTGAATCCACGAGCTCGTAATGCGCGTCTTAGGCAAACAAACTTGGTTTACAGAGAGATGTCAAAGATATTTCGGTCTGTGCGGCACAGCTTCAGTTTGGACAATATGCACTTAAAAGGCGAAACAGCTTATATCAACAGAACAAGCGCGGCCTTGGCATTCACAGTCGCAAAAAAAAATTATAGATGCAACAAAAGCGTGACTAGAAATCTCTTCAGCTCCCCCACTGGTCCGACCAGACCTACGGTGACAAAACTGAACTGACTGGCACGCGCGCACACACAAACGCCCACACGGCGTAAACACAAGACGGGTCTAAGGATCTGGCGCGTTTCCAGAGCAGATGGGTGGGTTGGGTAGAGGAATGGGGTGGGCCTGGTGGGTGGGGGGTGCAGGAGAGCGCCAATCTGTCATTTCTAACAAGCCAGGAGACTTGGAGCCAGGGCAGGTCACAGACACAGGACACACACACACACACACACACACACTCCTCGTCCTTACGCAGGCTTCACATTCCAACTGTGGCATTCCTGCTAATTAGAACACAAATTAATGATCCAAGCAAGTGAGACAGGCTGACTTTCCCTCCCTCCAGTCAACATTTAGCCTTCCTCCCGGTCGCATCTTCCTCTGCGTTGGCTTCTCACTCTTATTCCTCTTCTCCTTCTCCTTCGTCTTGTCTTTATTTTCGTCTTGTCTCTTTATGCACTTCACCTCCTCCAAACAACACCGTACTTCCACAGAGGAAACCGGTGTTTGTGTCATCTGTGTAACCTAAAGTCAACACTGGCTTGTTTTGACATATGTCATCTATTAGTGTTGTTACCTAAACCTAACCAAACCTTGTTACGGGATTAGGTGATTCTATGACGACGAAGGTCTTCTGTGAATGATTTAATGGAGAGGACTGGCTTGTACTCTCTGTAGTTAGCAGCGCCAGCAACAAACTGAGACTTCAGAAAAAAACAAAAGTAAAAGCCTCTCTTTTATGATATCAGTTGTTTTTATTAAATCGTCGCCATGCTGATAAAGGACCAACCAGGGACACACTCATCTGTGTAATGACTTAACCGTCTGCTTACATGAAGTTGGCGGTGAACAGTCACTCTGCATCTCTTATCTCTTTCAACGAGCTACTCGACTTGGTCTCATCATTTAGTGACGTTATTTGCACACAGACCGAGGCGACCAGGCTGAGCCGCTCTAAACAGCACTTAGACGGGGATTGTCAGACAGATGCCGTAACGTCAGGGTTGTTATTTTGTTATTTTTCTCCCCCCCCCACAAAAGCTGCAACACAATCAACTGCAGATCCATGTTCGGATGGGGCGACTGTCGACTGTGACCCAAACGTCTCTGCTTTCACTTTCAATGTAAATGTGTTCAATTTAATGTGCCTGCTGCCGCGTGAACACCGCAAGTAAAGCTCGCTCCGCATCCTTTGTCTCTCTTACATTATTTTTCCTCTCAGCATTAGCGCGAAATTATCGGTGCATAGCTCGAAGAAACAGTGAAAAATGGGGTGTGTAACTTGCAGAACAAGTGCCGGTAGTTCCCTTCAGAGCCGCACTGCTGAATAAATTGCTTGTTCTGTGATTGTATCTGTTATTCTTTCAGCGAGAGCAGTGATAAATTCTGGGGCAAAGTCACAGAACAACAACAACAAACTCAATCTGGCAGTGCTCCTCAGCGGTCCGGGACACCTTGCCCACAATGCATCAGTGGTAGGGGCTGACCTTGAGCGCTAGGCATTAAGGTCAGGAGGCATCATTAGTCCTGCTTCCCCACTGCAAGGCTAAGAATAGGAACACCGGCACAATCACTCACTCATCATCTCCATATATCTTTCCCTTCGTGCTTTTTTTCATCCTCGAGTTCATTATTTTTGGTCGGGGTTTTCAAACAGTATCCATCTGGAGCACATGTGGGATTAAATGAGCGGCTCTGAATTAAACTTTGAACAACATCTCCGCTTCCAAATACATGTGGCACATGTGTCTAATGTCCCTCTTTTCTTTAAGAATTAAATTAACCAAAAATTATAATACAAATTACACATATTTCCGTTTACTTTCTTTCTTTCTCTCTGACACATAATATTACATGTACAGGTGTGTCATTCTAGCATTTCTGCATGCATCACACACCGGCTGTTACAGTTGGATTGTCTCCACATGCCACAAAAAAAAGGTGCCCGAGGTAGTTTTGTCAGGGACTGAAGTACGACTGCTTTGATTTACTAGGAAAAAAAAATAAAAATAAATGCACCCCGCTCGTTTGAGTAAAGTGTGCTGGAAAATAACACCTTCCACGGCGGGGTAAGAACATGTTTTTTTAAACACGCACAAATCACCTGCTGCTAACAGTCCACACCCTCCATCACTGCTTCCTTCACTTCAGTCTCAGTTGGGGCTCTGGCTCACAATCAATACCTTTCACCGCTAAGCCAATCTGCAATAATAAAGGCATTACAGACAGGGGAAAATAACACCAAATCTTATTAAATATAGAAGATGGTTTCTTCCCATCAATGTCTTCCTGTCTGTTGTTGCCTAGGCGAGCAAGGAAGCGCACCATTGGACAGATCGCAGCGGTTGGCTTGATCCCTAAATGTTCTGGGATGATGAGCGGGCTCAGGATCAGGCCCGCTATTGTGTGTTACAGGTAGAGTTTGGAGCTTAGCATTCTGCTCAACTCTCCCACCAGCCATGTATATTTCACAGGATTGTCTTTTATATTCAGTCTGTGGCTCAGTGGAGCACTCATCTTTATTTCATTTTGTGGCATTTTTTAATTTTAGCTGAGATTTTTTTTTCTTTTTTGCACCCTCCCCCTCCTCCTCCCCCCCCCTCCTCCTTCTCCTCCTCCTCCTTCTTCACCCCCTCCATCCTTCCTGACAACACCCTCTGCTGACTGAATCAGTAATGACATTATGCATCTTGCACTCTGAGGCTCTCCACAAAGCAAACACTAACTTCTAGCAATCTGATTTGTGCCCTAACCGCACCAGGTCTGAAAATAGAGACATGACACCTTTGTCCTTTTCTGTAAATGAGCAAACCAGCCACGTTCACAGTCGCAGATGCAAGTTAGAAATGACACTCGATTTTGGTAAATTGTAGAAAAAAGGTGATGTTTCATTAAGGGTCGGTTCCCAATGCGATTTAATCTGGCAAATAGTTTTGGGTGTATTTGCTGAGTTCTACGTCTCTCCCCTCACTAACATAATGGAGCTAAATGGAGGTTAGTTTATATGCTCAATGCAGCTGAAAACATTTCTTTGGCTTACAGAAAAATACAACAAAAACTCTGCATTGCTCATCCCACTCTGGGTGACTGGGAGAATATCTTGCGGAGGAAAAGATCATTTGTGTTAACTGTTCTTTTAAAAGGTGAACATCCGGAGTGCTGAGACCAGCGATGGAATACATTTACGTCACTGAAAGAAGACATCTGAAACAATAAGAGAACGATCAACAAACTTGACAATAAAAGTACCAAATGGCCTTCCTCACAGTGCAAGTGTTACATATCAGAATATTTTGTGATTCTTTTTGATGCATTAACATCTAAGCAGGATTTTAATCCTGAAGAACACATTGTTGTCTCTTAACCTCAAACATATGAATCCAAAACCTTCTGCCGCCTCAGAATGACGAGGAAGAGGCAGAGTTGATCACGACAGTTGACTTTGGCATCATGCTTTGTTTGTTTGTTTGCTGATAATTGAAAACTAAACTGAAATGGAGCCTTCTTGGCCGTGCCAGAATGAAACGAAATAAACACAGAGTCATTACTGTGTGCGTAAGCTGCTGTATTTATCGTGCCAACATAGAGTTTGTGGAATTCTGCTAAATAAAATGCAGAAATCTGGACCTTTTCCTTTGATGCTGAGAAGAAATTGGTAAAATGTTGTAACTTTTGGCAGCTAGCTCCTTCTAAACCTTTAAGTAAAGTTTGAATCAATATCCATTAGGGTTCAACCGATATGTTTTTTTTGTAATGGCTGACTCCAAAACCGATACGTGTAACAGATACCAATTTGTTACTAAAGTACTGCACTTAAATACAATTTGGAGGTACTTTACTTGAGTATTTACATCTTCTGATACTTTATACTTCCCTTCGACTACATTTATTTGGTAACTTTAGTTACTAGACAGTTTGTAGATTCAGGTTATTCAGTTGATGACAAGCTGATTTCACGCAACACAGAATATTTTCCCTCACGTCTCCTTTTTTTTATTACATTAACTAGTGAGCTGGTTATAAAATTAAAAAAGATTGAGTCGAATTCAAAAGTGTCGGTTTGACAGAAAACGATGAGGAATTTTAACATCAGGTATTTGAAAATCTTAAATATAAAGGGGGGTTGCCAACATTCAAAATTGCTTAAAAAGTCCCACAAAATAAAACGCATGCAACTCAAGATTAATCAAAGCAAAACTGAGATTCAGTATTCTTCACGGACATGTTGATTTAATCTCTTAGCAGTCTTAATCACTAAGTATCAGTTATTTTAACTGTTGTTCATGAAACCTTTTTTAAACTGATCTCAACCATCATACCTACCCCTCACTGACTTCATGATGAGCTTGTATTGCAGATTTATCATACTGTGTTATATCATTCAGTGAGCTGCCTGCCAAATAACTCGACATCTTTTTCTGACGGCTAAATATATATAAAATTCCAGCAATAGCTCAAATCCACCACTGGCATGTACGTGTAGAAAAACATCTGAGCCTTAAAGGATTGACAACTCTTTATCGTACATGACATTCAGTCTGATCTATAAAAACAAGTGTGAAATTATTTGGCAACAGACTGTAATCTCCTTTTCTACAACGAAGAAGAAGACAGTGGGGTTTGATATCTCAATGAAGAACAGGGATGAAATCATTAACGGAACCATTTGGCAACAGAATCCAATCTTTGCTAACATCAGATGTGGTAAATGAAAATGGGAGGGTGTGTTGATATCGCAACAAAGAACATTTGTTATCACAGATGAAAATCAATTCTTACCAAAATAGAAATCATTGTCGAGGCAATGTGCATAAAGACACCAAGAGGTGTTTGCTGCGGCAGCCTTCGCTGGTGGGAGTGGTACAGAAAAAACACACATTAAATTTAAAGCTTTTTTTTGTGATCTATGTGCTGTAAAAGATAATAACGGGAGCAGGTAGAGCATCTGATATAAAAATGCAGAAAATGGCGGGGGTGGAATGTGAATTACAGAATTGATATGGGTGACACGGGGAGGCTTGTGGGAAGCACTGACCTCGAGGATTAAACATCGGAGAAAATTACAAAAAACATTTATCAGCAACACTCATTTGTAAATCTCGTTTTAATCTCTGTGTGGCAATCTCCAAATAATGCACATCCAGTTAAATACAAATTGCTTTGCCTGATGAGATTTTGTAAGATGTGATAAACCTTGAGGCACACAATAATGTGCGGGCGAAATTTGTGGACACATCATTTTTGATATTACTCTAAGGTTAAGTCGTCAAGTCGATCTCGAGAATGATGTTCTGCTGGTGAACTACGCCATAAATTCTGCCTCTCCGAGTGAGGATTTACTCATTCAAGGTCCTCACGGTGTATTTGATACCAGTCTACTGCACAGGTACTTATATAATGTTGTATGTTTTTTTTTTTTTTTTTTAACCTTTGGGCAGTTCTATTTTACAAGGCAACAGGGTAGTCAATCTCTCACAGATATCTTTTTAATCTCTTTCTTTCTGTCCTTGTGTCCGCATGTGTTTGATTTATGCGGCTCGGCGGGCCATCAGGACGCGACGCCGGCCTCTCGATACTCCGCTGTCTGATGTTGCAAGACATGAGATCACGCCGGCCACCTTATCTCCACTACAAGAAAATACCCGACTGCAGAGTGATAAAGAAAAGAAATCTAAAGGAAATTAATACCTGGAGAGCAGGAAGAGTTGGGTTAACACTTAAGAGAAGAGCTGGTAGAAGTAGAAGTGGTGAGGGACAGCAGGAAGAACTAACCAAGATCGTAGCGGCTCTGTGAGGCTGTGGTGCTAATAATGTTTACCATCGTCACCATCTGAGTTTAGGATATTAGCATGCAATCATTCGCTAAACAGTAACAACAAATCGACCAGATTGATGTTGACCAGAGGGTGGCTCTAGATAAAGAGTCAAAGGAGCATCGAGATTATAAAAATTCCCATTGAGGGGATCGTGTGCACTAAATTCTATAGTAACCCATTCAGTCATTGTTGAAATATTCAGTCTAAACAGTTGTTACTCAAATTTTCTACACCATGTGCCACCTCAGAAAATACTGCGCTCCAGTTACCACCATTATGACTGATGTGGACTCATGTCTCCCTACTGTTTTGTGCCGTTTGCAGGTGCTTTGAATGCTTCAGCCACGAGCACTCATTTCACTGTTGTCAACGTCCGTTTCAACGGCGCCGCACGAAATGTTCTCCTGCTCTGCACTTCTCATTCCAATAATTCCTGTTTGTCTGTGATTTTGAAACTTTCCTTTTACCTCAGCACCGTTTGCCATCACTGTTTGTTGTCAATTTCAAAAGATACTTGGCAGGTAATTGGATGGCCCATCTGTCGATCACTGTCTATCACTGGCTAACTTCAACCAATCAGATCAACAGTAGGAGAGCGTTATCACCAGCGGAACCCGTTGGTAAATCAAACTCTTACCAAAGCCAGTCGTGAGCCGAGCAAAAGCATCTTTTCCACATATTCACGTGAATCTAGCTGTCTTACACGGTAACACAATCCACATGCTACATACAATTTCCACACATGGGTCACCGCAACCCGGCAACCCACAGCTAGATTCGAGGGGCATGTGCACAGCCGCTCTCTGCACAGGCAGATGTTTGTGGGTACGTCTTTACTTGAGCAGCACATTTTATTCTTTTGTTTGGTAGCACATTTGGCTAGCTGAGGCGTAACACAAGACTTGTCTCCATAAAACATAATACTCAAGGGAACAAGGAGACATAAGCTCGAAGGCTATCGTCGGTTGTGGTTCAAAGCTTTTCTGGTAAGTTGACACCATCCATCAATCATCTTTAAACTGTTTTAGTCGAATACCAAATACATAAATTCTTCAGAGCAGATATGTATCCTGTAGCAGGGAAACCCCATGCGATTTCATTTCAGTTGGACTTAAAATTCAGTAGACATAAATATAGGACTTTAAAGTTTGTTACAAAAAAAGGAAATGAAAGAAATGCAGACTTCTGAAGTCCTGGGGTGTGTACAGGATGAGTCACATGGATCACAGAGTTCGGAAATTAACTTGATTCATTCAAGCGATTACTGTCTTTTCATCCCTAAACTGTAGTTAGCTGAACTTCATGCAGCCGCTCATGCAACGTATTTCACTACAGCAGACACGCACTGAGAGTTTAAGGTTGTACTGTTGCCAACCTCTCTGGCCAAAGTCATGAGGAGGGGAAGAAGAGTTTGATCAGCACTCCTCGGTTGGTCCTTCGGGGGGTTACACTGTTCTGCTGTTGCCCTGCTTGTTTATGCTGCATTACATTGTTCACACTCTCCTCAGCTGAACATACAGAGGCACAGCGCTCTGCAGCGAGGTGTCCGGCCTCTCGCTGGTGGAACATATGTGTCTGTTCCTCCGTCTGTCCCTCTGTCTGTCACTTCCCAGCTCTCATTCTCTGCCCGTTTCTGGTTACCACATTATGTCACTATCAGTGACTATCATGTCGCAACATGCAAGGTTGGGGTCTGGTCCAAGTGTCTGCCGAGGGGAGGGTGACATCTGGTGAGCGAAGTGAACTGAGGCTTCCGGAAACTGGTTCTATCTGAGGTTCTCTGACCAGGAAACATAGAGAGAAAGCTAATTTTGGGGAGGATATGAATGTGTTTAATTTAGCTGTGATTCAGGCTGAGCGAATGGATGGCAGTGCTAGCTATCTTTATTAAGGCCAGTCTGAGTCATAACCTGTTCCATCCAGTGGATTTAATTCAAAAGTGTGGAGTTTTTATTTGATTGCCAGGGATTTAAAGAAACAATTAAAAACATCTATATATTGATACTAAATATTCAAATGGTTTGAAGACTCATTTTCTGCAGAATCAGCACACCCGAGCTACACATTACTTTTTAAAGGCCTAATCAAAAGAGAAAAAGTTTGACATTTAATGTTTACAACAGAGCGGCTGTTCTCTGATATTTGCCAAGAAAAATTTCATTACGTTCTCATGTTATAGCTTTGTTATATTTATCCGTTAGTAAATATTTCAATATTCGATTCCCTCAATGTCAAAATGTCGAAAGTGAGAAATATCACCATCCTCGGGGTCTTCAAAGAGAAAAAGAATAGATATTTCAATCTGCCTTAAAACTGTGATTCAGGCTATTGCCAATGAGAAAAAAATTCTAACAATTACGGTGTTAAATCTTATTCTTGCCTAAACCTCACAATCTCCATTTGAAGTCTGGACCCCAGACTAGTCAGTGACCAACGAGATGTGTTTTATATTATGGTGACAAGAAGAGCTCCATGTTCAGTTTGAACTAAGCACCTTGCCCTCTTCCAGCATCTGGATTTAAACAGTTCTCAGGGCAGAGCTAGAATCAAATCAAACAGTTGAGGTGAAATGTGACATTTTCTGCTAAAACTAAACCAAGGAAAAGCTTGCACCAAAAAATGACAAAATAGATATTTTGCCACGTTTTCTGATTTGGACTCCTGCGTTGGTGGTGGCAGCGCCTTACAAAATGACCCACATATAGCCACTGAGTTATGGTTCGGGGATGACTACGATCATGAACTTCTTGATTAAGGTGTCGCTGTTCTGGTGCTTTCAATCATCACACGAGCCTTAGCAGAGGGAATTTGTCCAGTTGTACATGTTCAAATTTACATTTGTCTAAGGACTTATTTTCAATTAGGAATGGGAAAAAATGTTGCTAAAGCAATATATTGTCATACTTCCACTTGAGATACGATCATGGATACACTGGCACCAAATATCAGTAATTTTATTTTAAATGGAATGATGGCACACATAAACATGAACAGTGTGTGTGTGTGTGTGTGTGTGTGTGTGTGTGTGTGTGTGTGTGTGTGTGTGTGTGTGTGTGTGTGTGTGTGTTAAAGAGGCACTAAGTTAAGACTTTGTGCACTTTTTGTCCAATGTTTCATCTCAGCTGGTTTCAAATTCTGTGAAACTGACACCACAATGCAGTAAATAATAACATCACTCCTGCTCTTTGTCTTTTTAGGGGTATTGTCTTGCCATGTATCGATTATCGTAGAAACGCTGTATTGTGATAGTATCATTATTGTGAATCGTATCGTATCGTATCGTATCATATCGTATCGTATCGTATCGTATGTTGAGTTACTCTGTGATTCCCACCTTATTCTCAATGTTGGCTTAAAGGTTGAGACAGAAAGTTTATTCATCTTGAAAACAGAAATCAGAACAAACAAAAAAGTTATTATTTGCACAAAGTTGTCATTTATCTGATGAAGAGAGTCTCATACGGCATGACCACTGAACATTTTAAAGCACATTAAAGATCGCCACGATGCATTTAAGAGCAGTAAAAACTTTTGTGGAGAAAATAATTATATGCATTATATAACAACAATTACATTTTCTGAAACGCATATTCCATGTATCTCCCCTTAAACTAGAAACTAGCCAAAACACAAATTCAAGATGTCTTCAATCAAGTTCTGACTAGCTGAACACCAACAACAGCCAATTGATTGCTGTTGTTGATTGATAGGCTTGTAAATGATCCCTCCACCAATCATCAGCTGAAGGATTTTAGGGCCACACCGGCTCCTCTAACCCAAACAAACACACAGCGAGCCGTGTCGGACTGCAGTGAGTGAAAAAAATGTATTCCTGCAAGGAAACGCATATTAGTAACTTCCTCACAGACAGCTACAGCCCTTCAATATCTAATTCCCTTGTCCAGACTCTGTAATAACATCAAAGGCATAAAGTGGTAACATACATGTCAAGGTCCACTAACACACGCCGACAGTTACGCTCTGCATGAGAAACTATAATGAAATTTGCCAATGTGAGGGCAGTCAAGATGTGAGATGATTTTCTGATGTTGCCCACACAGCCTCGAGTTCAGTGTGCTCCGCTCTCCTCTCCTTCCTTAGCCCTGACCTAGACTCCCTCCCCAGCAACCTCCTTTGGGCCAATTTGGACCAAGTTAAAGGAGGGAAAGTCTACCCTCGCCGCCTCCGCACGCACCAGTCCTTCCCTCTTGCCATCAATCTCCCCACCCCCCTTGCTTCTCTGTTGCTTGGGCTAATTAACTAAAAACCAAGCAGAGATTTTATATAATTCAGCAGTGAGAACTGCCATGTCTTGATCCAGAAACACCCGGAGAGAAACATGGTGACTGGAGCCAGAAAAGCACCAGCAAAGGAAAAAGGGAAAATAAAACGCAAATCTCGTCTCCACACGAGCACGAGCCATCAGAGCACAAGGAAGCCGAGACTATGAAATTCTCCTCACATATTTTATTTCTTCCAGGGCTACATTTTAATCAGACACACTGGCAAAGTAGTCGCGGCCCGGGCATGACCAGTATCTAGCGGGGAGGGAGCAGGGGAGAGGAGAAAGGGTGGAAAGAGCATGCAAGAGGAGAAATGGGGCGATGGAGCAAAAAGATAGAGGCTCGATTGTGAAGGTTTTGACAGACAGGTGGCAGGTGAGAGGGGTGTAAGATGAAAGACAGCGAGGGGGAGAAAGACAGAGAAATAGGCCAAGAGCCGTGCGAGGGATCTGTGACCAAATGGTTCTGCCGAGTGCTCGCTCCGCCACTGGAAATCGCCTGAACACTCTCCATTAAGCTCCAGTCGAGGAAACAATATATAAAGAAAAGTTTCGACGTGGGAAAACAGTCTGCGCGGAACAAATCCCCAAAAATAACAGCTCGCGCGAGCATACTGTCCTGCTTTCATCTCAATAATGCATCCCATGTAGCTGCCGGAATCCTGAAAGGACGGACACGGAAGCAAACAAGACGCCTTTATTACATGTCTTCTTTAAAAACAACAACATCAAATCCCCAGGATTCTCGTATGTCGAGCGGATTTCTGCAGGATCTTTTATTTATTAAGACTGCCGAGGGTTCAGTGCATACCGAGGCTTACCAAAGGGGTCACCGTTCTCGCTGGGTTACCTACGTCTTTCTTTTGCCCCTCTCACCCTGCCTCAGTTCTCCAATAAATTCAATGCATGTCTGAATTAATGCAGTACAAGCCACGGTGGAGATATTAAAAAATGATAAAAAACTAATCCCTCCTCCACGGTCCCGTCCGTGGCAGGGTCCTCACACCGAGCTGACCCTGAGCATTCCCTGCCGCCTGCGCCATGAGTTATGATATTTGGTGTCGCTCGGATTACACTTTAATATTTCATTACATGCACAAATCCTATTCTATATATCTCCCCCAGGTCTGTCACTATTAATCATAAGACGTTGTGAAAACCCAAGGCTGTCTAATACCTTCTTAACCAATGCGCGCTATTCTTATATACAAACACTGTGTGCAGAGCAAATCATACAAGTGCGAGTGGAGAATATATAGACATACACACACCAACACAACCCGTCGTTTTTCTTAAGATTCTGCAACAATTCAGCGCTCTGTGTGAGCCCGTGCTCAGTTCACATGCTTGTCGCTCGCATCGGTAAACACGCGCGAACGCATCAGAATACACACTGCTATATCAGATAGCAAAAGTATGAAGCCCAGCGTGCGCCTTCTCCCGGGGGGGTAGCTGAGACGAGGCAACACATTGACCACGGGCAGCGGCGTTGTGCCATAACTGGCGGCCCCCGCCGAGAGCTGAGCTGCTCATCATGCATGTATGAAACAAACACAGTGCCCATCATCAGGAGCCAAGCGTCCATTCTGATGTGATTTATTTCCAAAGCTCGACTCTGCTCCTCGCAGCCAGGAAAAAGAGGGAGAGTGAGAGACGGGGAGAGAGATTAACACACTGCTCACATCACGAAGATGACTGGGGACCTCTCGAAGTGGAGCAACACCAGTAGAGCAATCCAAAGTAGGGCTGACCACTTCACACCCAGAGTCTCCCTCGCTGCTTTATTTATTAAGTCATGCAAAAGAGGACAACAACAACAAAACCCCAGTAGAGGTTCAGGCAAACCAACAGTCGAAATAATTACTGAAGGAAGAAAAACCAAAAACCACTGCCTCGCAAAAAAGGCAGGGATTTGATTACGAATAACTTTGATTTTTTTCAGTGCTCGTGCCAATATGATACCAAAGTTTCAGTACTAAAGTGAAACAATCCTTATTTCAGACAGCTTGCTTTTAGACATATAAACATGACTTTCTGCAAAATCCTGTTTTTCATTCAACGTAAGAGACTTAAGTTCTCAAACATTAAATGTAATCTAACAAGACTGGAGATCTGCAGCCATGCTGGTGGCTCTGTGAGGCTGTTCCGCGGATCAAAGAAGGAAAATCTGGATACAGAATTGGAGGTGGAGCCCTGTTCATGCCTATGAAAGCTCGTCAGTGATGCATGAAGCCAAAAGAGACTCGACTTCCTGGGTGTGAAAAAAAAACATAAAACCCTGGATCTTCAGCACAACTTCTGCATTGTGTGGCCCATAGAGCGTGTGTGTTACACACTTCCGACACCCGAGTGCTTAACTTCTGGTTTAGCCCTCTTCTAACTTTAATGGGAATAAAACGATTTAATGACGAGGCTCTTCCAGACTTTCCAGAAGCTCTCAGACCCAATGGCTCAAATTTTGATATTGAAAGGCATTTTGAGACGTTAAAATTGTTGGGAAAGTGAAGGGATCACCGAAATTATCACCCATTTTCGAGAAAAGTCATCCGATAGTTGTCAAGACATTTCACTCAAAATCAGATATGACAGCCTCAAGGTGGCGCAAGAGGAAAAGTCAGGGGATCCCTTAAGTCACTGGGCGTCATCCGTTGGGGATCATGAATGTGTGAAATTCAACCGACTGATGATGCAACCACAGAACAATGCTGCTGCCATGGCTACAAACAAGTGTGCCCTGTCATTTAAGAACTTTGACTGAATAAAACACAGTAGATCCCAGAAACTAACTGACTGAATAATTAATTTACAGATCTAAAAAGACACTCAGTGCTAATTTAAGTAAATCCAAGTCAGCAACAAAGAACTGCTGAGGTTCAATACGCAGCCCTACTGCCTACAGTATCTCCTGCAAGGCACATCAAATATTTTAAACACTGAACACAAACATTTTGGTCTCCCTCTGAGTTAGAGTCAACATTTAAATAGTGAGATGATGGATGAAGTTGTGGAGCTCTCCCTTGCCCTTCTCTGTTCAGGACATGGCGCAGTGATGGATGTCTGCACACTTAGCAGTCAGCATTACAGGGCCGTGACACACCCAGCTGTAATGTCCCTTTATCGGCTTCAGCTAAGTGTTCATTTTCTCCCCTCTGCCATCACGGCTGTAATACCTCCGTGGTAATTGCAGCGTAATAGATAAGCTCTTTGTCTATCACACCTTGTTCGCGACAACATGAGCAATCAGGCACTTGTGTACCGCCGCATTCCTTAATTTTACCTCCCGGCTGTATGGGTGTGTTTATGCCTGTGCTCAGGGACATTTCATTTTATCACTGCTCCATTCTTCGCGTGCACGTCTGTGTCACATATCTATGCAGCAAACAGATTACGAGTAATATTTTCAAATTGATTCCTTTTCAGGCGTTATCGTCTCCTCAGACATTCCCTCTTTTTTTTTGCCCCGCACAACTCCTCTGAGGGAGCAATTTTCCATAGTCGCTCCATAAGGCTCGGTGAGTCACACACAGTATTGTTGTAATAATGGTAGCGCATCTATTGAGGTAGCTGAGGATGCATTAAAATGCTGTGTGAGTGTGTGTTCTGCAGTGTGGGTAGAGCTCAGTTCAAGACAGATCAGGTGTGGTTATCTTGACCTGGACCTCCATATGTGCTTTGCCCTCATCCTCCTTCCCTTCCCTTAACTCGGGTGGAGAGGAGAGGGAGAAAGGTGGAGGATGCGGAGAAGCACAGTGAAGGCAAGAAATGGATAATGATGCAAAAACTACAACAATGACATCCACGGACGCTTTCTATAATCCTTGCCCAACAATCTCCACCATCACCACTTCCTCCGTCACCGTGCGAGCTGGCAATGTCATTGAAAGCCGTGTCGGAGCCTGGACGGTGGATCAGGCCGTGAGATGTAAGACCCTCTCGGGGCTGAGGCAACAGCTGTGCACAGGCCCTCTTCTCCAGATTATCCTGGCAGTGAAACCCGGGCAGCATGGTCTGATGTGGAGCCCAGTGTTCTGCTTCTTTCTCTGTCAGGCGGCGTGTTCGCTGTAGCTCAAGAGCTAATTTTTCCAACAACAGGTCAGAGATATTTTCTGCTTATGTTAAAGCTTGCATAGTGACTGCTGAAACACTATTCCCAATACTCGGAGGCATCAAGTAAAGGTAAAGATTTCTACATGAACTGCGAAAAGACGGCTTTCTTGCACGGCCTCGGTTCATGATGGTGCACGTTGCCATAATGCAGAGAACAGAGCGGTTATGTGAGTCAGGCGTCACGTTGGTTTAATTCAGAGGGACTGACCTCATACTGTACTCTACATGCCTTTTCACACATGCCTGAGGCGCGTTCATTCAGCGGCAGAGATAACCGCATTTATATTTGTCGCTCCTTATTCAAAAATAAAGTGCAGAGGGACTATTCACTATTTTGACACAAATTTGGAGCTTAACAATCAATCATGAGTGCTTATTATTGCTCAATTAAGAGGTTTAATGTGAAGTACACCATCATAAACTCTTCAGTGGTGGAAAGTGACTATGTTCATTTCAATCAAGCTCTACACTTGATGCTCTTAACATTACTGTAGATGCTACTTTAAACTTGTACTCCTCATTACTTCATTACTCCTACATTTTACAGGCATGTATTGTACTTTTTACTTCACTACGTTTAATAGACAGCCATAGTTACTGGCTACATATCAGATTAAGTCATCATATACAGTATAAAGCATATGATGAACTTGACAACATTAGTGATGCACGATATAAACATGGCGATAAATTATTGGCCCAATATTGGGAAACTTATATTTTCAGCTATTTATACACCCTTACAGTCAATTTGTGAGCCGTCAATAAACAAAGAAGAAGAAGAAGAAGAAGAAGAAGAAGAAGAAGAAGAAGAAGAAGAAGAAGAAGAAGATGCTCATATGTTAATGCATCTGTAATAACAATCCAGTATTATGCAGTAATATAAACTGCGCACAATAATGTCACTTTGTGAAACAGCTCATTCTGCAAAACGAGTATTTTTACTTTTAAAACTTGAAGCACAGTTTGCTGATAATACTTTTGTACATAAAGATTATTAGATAGTGTTTTAAGACTGTGGTGCTACCACTTTTAGATTCAAATACCTCTTCCTCCGCTGCCTTTTAGTAACTATTTTTTGTTAGATGAGTTATACTACATAATGTTATAATATAATGACATGCCGGGGAGGTTGTGGCAGATCTTTTCCAAGTCAAGGGAACAGTCAGGGTTGGAGTTATCATCTGAGCTTCGTTCGGGACTCAGAAATGACTAACATTAGGGGCCGTCGCCAGCAGCGCCATTTTTTTGGCGGCATGGTAGCTTGTCCATTGGTGATGCGTGTATTGGTTTTGTGCAATATTCTACTGCACCACTGTGGCTTGGAGGTAACGTGCATCCATTATAGCAGTCATTCACAAGAGAATATGTTGCGTAGTTCTTTTGGAAAATGTGTTTGTTTTTCATTCATTATTAATGTAAATAATACTCATTACATTATGAAATTCATTATTTGTGATTTTACCGCTTTCATGAGAGCTCAGACTCGTCCTTAAGGATGCTCAGCTCCCGTTGGCTCCCACAAAACTCAAACCCTGCAAAGGGTTTAAGGAAACAATAATAACCCCGGGGAAGGCCCTGATTTTTGAAACAGCCTCCCTCCCTAATCCACTACATTTGACCAAAGTGCTACACATTGGCTTTATATTCATCAGCTCACTTTCAGAGAGTGCAGAGATACACTTTCCACACATCATGATATGACAGCCTTGACATTAGGCAGCACAGTTGGAGGCTTTAAAGCAAGTTTGGATGTTAATTTGTCTTTCTAATAAAATGTGGGAAAAAAATAATTTGACATTAAATTATTTTGATTAGGCTTTGTATGTCTGGGATGGTTTTTAAAGTAACTACACAACTGTCAACTGTGCAAGCGCAATCTGTGCTGCCACTTAAATGCTCCAGTTTTCAGCATGCTTTCTGTTTTTTTTGGGGGGGGGTTTGCTTATTTTTTAGAAAATTTCCTCCCGTCACAGTTGAATGTGACTTGTTTGATATGCAGGCACCGTGATTAGCTACAACTCTTATTTGGTTCCACTGATTTCCGAATGACACACAGAACAAATTCACAGACTTTTAATTCAGCCACTAAAGGTAGTAAATCACTGAACATGGAAACACATTTTGCTGTATCTGCCATCATGCTTTGAACTGTTACTATACGAAAGACATTCTGTTTATCATTTTATATTAACTTGTGCTTTCTGGAACGGCAACGCAGCCCAGACGAGACAGGAGGGGACGCTTTTATTCAAGTTGTTTGCTTCTGCTTCTCTGATTTCCATATTTTCCTTTCCAGCATTAAAGCTTTCTACCAATCGCCAACGTTATTTGCAGTTATGTGAAAAGCCCGCCATCTGGCATTCACAACCTAGGCGATCCAAACTGAAGCAATACTCTTCTGACAGCTGGAGGCTAGTTTGTAAAATTAAACAGAAAAATTTACTTTATTTTTCACAAAATCCTCTGTTTTTACTGGGAATACCTTGTCCTGTTTAAAAAGCATTTATTAAAAAAAAAAAAAATAATATGAAAAACAGCTAAGATCTCGGATAAGTGGAGAGCAAATATCTGACTGACAGACTGCAGAAAATTAGCAATGACATCAATCATTCTACTGTACGACTATGCAGAACAGGAGGTGATGCTACCAGAGTGAAGCCAATAGATCATTTAGCTGTGGTGAGTTTACCAGAAGCCCCATGTTTGTGTACACTGGGCCTCAATTACAGACCTGTGCCACCTTCTGCTCAATGATTTGCAGTGGACATGATGATTTTGGTAATTATCTGCCTTTCCCAGAGCGCCACCAGCTAGTTGAAATCTTATTTTTTTTCTGATACTGTTATCAAAAGCTGTAAAACTAATTAACTCCTTGAATGATTTGTTCAATTTCCGCCAAATTTACTATGCCAGACATGTGTGATGACTGAAAAGTCTTCTGTCACGTTCCTCCGCATATCTCAGGCAGTGTTTGTCTGATAATGGACATTTTATTTAAAGGTCCAGTGTGTGGGATTTAGCAGGGGCTACTGGCAACAATGGAATACAATATTCATAATAAGGTTTTTATTAGCGTGGAATCACCTGAAACTTAGAATTGTTGTGTTTTTGTTACCTTAGAATCAGCCTTTTAAATCTACAGAGTGAGCAGATCCTCTTCCAGTCCACAATGTTGCACCACCATGTTTCTACAGTAGGCCAGAACAGACAAACCAAACACTGGAGGGAGGGCCTTTCTCGTTTTTAGAGGCCAAGGTGACTTTTCACCAAAATCTTCAGTTTTATCCTGATTCCATACTCAACATGAATCGACAATTGAGAACTGCTTTCAATAGGTTCATGGGTTTCTCAGTGGACTTTCCCTCTAGAAGACAGAGTTTGCGCCCTGTTTATGACCAAGAGTCAAAAGTGATTTGTTTAAAACGCAAATAGGTAACATATGTAAAAGACGTAACATACATCACTTCTAATATTATGCGAATTACGAGACTGAATGTAGTTATTTCAGCCCAAAGTATGATCTTTTCCTAAACCTAACCAAATATTTTTTTGTGGATAAATGTAAGCAAACCACGGCTGTTTGACAACATTAATAATGGTAAAAAAGTCACAATGTTATAATATGTGAACTGTAAACAGCAAGCTTTATTTAGGAAATCTAAGCAGATTGGCACATTATGAATTTTTATAAACTTGACCGCAGAGTCGTTGGTGTGCAAAACTGATTCTTTTGACACACAAAACAAGTTAGTTTAGCTGATTGGTTCAGTGATATTCCTTAATAATGCAAACTACATAGTGAGAATAATTTTCCAGATGGCAGCACAACAAAAACAACAAAATTAATCATCTTTTTTCGCTTCACGATGAAATTGTGCCACGGGAGCTCTCATTGTTTCTGTCATTCGTATAAACAAAAGATACCAAACAGCCAGAATAATCTCAGATTGACAGGAAAAGCTCCTTTTGCATATCACTACCCGTGTAATTCAATAATCTGAGTTGATCTGCATGGCACTGACCTGATATTAATATGTGAAGGACCACTTTTCATTATCTAAAAAAGATTAAAGGAAAAAGGTGATTCATTACATCTGTGACGCTTGTGAAAATCAGGAGTGAAGTTCTAGATCGAATCTCTCACAGTTACATGATTAACATCCAGAATGTAGCACAGGCAGCCTTATTTTTGACGGGTCAGTGGGCCCGGATTGGGAATAAATTCTCATTTGTGTCCTGTTTTTAAGAAGTTTAAGGACCCAACCCTCAAATTAGTTCTGAGGCTGGTTGCATGTGTGACAGTGAAAACAGCGCGGCCTCTCTTCCCAGCTGTTTCCTGTCTGCCTGAAGAAGTGTGATGTGCCTCAGCATTTAAACCTGAGACACATCTGTTCTGCAGCAGAACGGCTTCAAAGGAGCTAACTGTAGATGCTGAAAAGCGAAGAAGCTGTGGATTTTAGTAAATGAGGCAATAAGTCTAACATTCACTTTTAAGTGGCAGGATATGAAAAGTCCAATCTTTTCTTATCCTCGTATGTGTTCTGTGCTTTTTGAACATTTATGATATCACTATGAGATATATTTGAATGTATTGTACTTGATTGTAAACCCTGATTCACTCTCCTCTTGTCTTTCTCCCAGCAGGAACCTACTACCTGATTACCAATGAAGCTCCGTATACGGCCAGTTTGTGAAGAGGGGTGAGCTCTGTTGTTTCCTCTGCACTGAAAGTGTCCAAAAACACAAAGTCCTGGAAATGAATTAAGCCTGAGAAGTGTTGCGTTACACAGAATGCAAATTCCCATGCTGCGAGGACGCTACAAGGCCATCACGTGAAACGCAAACACAAAAATATAAATTATGCAATAAAATGTGTAAGTACTGGGTAAAAAAACCAACCCTGCTGTTGCTCATTTTCTGTTGCAATCGATGATAGAATGTAATATAGTACATTTACTTTAATATTGAGCTTCAGTCCAATTTCTAAGATACCTAGGTCTGCAAATATTAGTTGACAAATCGAGTAGTTGATTTAAAGAAAAGTAACCAGCAAAGATTCTGATAATTGATCTATCATTAAGTCATTTTTGTGAAAAATGTTGGAAAATGCTGTTTTCGGATGTCAAATATGGAGATTTCCTGCTCTACTCCACCGTATCAGGGATAGACTTTCAGCACTTTCAGCACTTTTCTGATCATTTGTATGAGTATTTGTAGTATATGTATTTTTTTGCCCGTTTGCAGGGAAAATAAATTAATTTGAAAATTGCAATACTTTTGCACTGGTGCGGCATCCTCTCACCGTGTGGTCACATTTAAAAACTCTGATTGGTTACATGTCAAGAGTCATAGCCTATCAGCACTGTATAATCTGAATCTCTTTCAAAGTCAAATATATATTAAAGGGGCACTATGTAGTTTTGGAGAAGAAATTAAAAAACAGAATTTCACTGTTTACTATAACGATGACGTAATAATGCAAACTTAATATTTAATTTTTCCATAACTGAACAAACTAGCTGTTCTCAGAGGAAAATAAGGACCCCAGAACACTGTGTGAAGCTAGAAAGGTGGCAGGGTCCGCCACACATAAACAAAGTAAAACAGTATGAAGTTGTGTTGTCCTTTAAGGTCAGTTTGTTGACATAGTGCACCTTTAAAGTTATCAAATAAGCATGGTTGAGTGGAAGTATACAGGAGAAGACCAAAAGTGAAAATAGATACTGAAGTAAAGTACCCTGAAAATTGCACTTAAGGCAACATTATGTAGAAATTGACATTTTGTGCGATTCAGCGACACCTACAGTTTCTAATGTCATTACGTCATAACAATGTTGTGTGTTCAAAACTTGTATGTTGAAGTAAACATGGATGTAACGCCGTGATCCGACCCTCTCGCTGAAGTTACACAGTGCAGAAAGAAGTGATAGACACACCATTCACCCTGTTACAAGACTCTGTACCATCAACATGATTTTGAAGCTGTTACTTTCAGGTGAACAAGTTACATAATGTTCCTCAACGTACAGTACTTGAGTAAACTGTACTTTATTGCTGTCCATCACAGGTTATTCTAAATTTTGACAAGACGATTTTCATTTTTAATGCAAATGTGTACCGTTTCCAAATGTCATTTATCGGTCAGCTTGACTCATAATCATTGTCGGTATGAAAGGAAAAACAAAACATTGGTCGATCCCTGATATGTATCATGTTAAACTGAATACCTTTGGGGGTTTTAGACGGACCAAACAAGACATTTACAGACATCACCTTGGACTTGATATTTGTCGCACTGACATTTTATAGACCAAACAATCAATACAGAAAATAATCGTCAGACTATTCAAATAGTCAAAAATCATTGCAGCCCCACTTGTACTTTCCTCTTTATGCTGCTTTATACATCAACTCCACAACATAACTGAGGGAAACACTGACCTTCTCAAACATATGGTTCAGATTTAACAAAAGGAATATATGATCAGCTTATAGAATATGATAAATCGTTATAGATTTTCCACCCCAGCTGGATATAAAATGATAAAATTAAGCTTTTCCGCTGCCAACGACAACAGAAAGATAGGTAGCATCTTTCTGTTCATATGAATACATCATTTAATTGGATATAACACATCATTATGAATATTCTTCCTTTTGATACTTAATATATAATTTACCCATAATACTTCAGTAATAGTTGTTATCCAGGAGTTTTAACTTGTAATGGAGTACTGCCTCTACTTCTGCCACCGGTTAGGATTCATTCTAATATCACGATCGAGATTAACAAAAATAATAATGATGAAATGCATTTCCTATGCATCCATAGTATCTGGATCTCTGAACCGGGAGCCACTTTTAACATCAACATAGCAAAACATGAACAGTTGGCTCCAGCAGGAAAGAAACCAAACCCTCACCACAGGCCTGTTCAGCAGTGAGAGCAGCAGCAGCGTTCACGCTCCCGAATATGTTCTGGCTTTCTCTTCCTTTGTGCTTTAAAAATAATACAATCGCCTTATCAATAATTTGAGACATAATGCTCCCTCTCTCAGAACTTCAGGTGTAGTTGAGCTGTCAGTCAAACGGAGGGTGCGCACATTGTTTGTAATTGAGTTTGGGGCGCCACAGTTTTCATTTTTTGTGCCTGTTTTTCCACCTCCATTATTACAACTGCATCAGGATGGAACGGGATCTAGAAATTGTGGGATTATGAGAAAGGTTATGATTGTCCAAGTTCTGTCTTTGTTTTTTAAGAAAAAGAATGTTTTAATTAAATCACACACACACACAAAAAATGCAAATACATTCAGGTTTTCAGTTTTACATGAGCTCCATAACCTGAAGAGAGGTGACAGATTCATGTGCAAAGCAGAACCCACACGTCTCTAATGATGTTTTATTTTACATTAGTCTAAAATATATGACATCTTCACACTGTTAAATTAAATTCCCCTCTCCTTAAGGCTCATGCAAAGCCCGAGGTGGAACCATTCACTGCACCAAGCCAGTGATAACTCATTTTAAAAGTAATGGCTTGTCAAAAAATGGGGCATGGGGCTGTTGAAAGGGGAGAAAACAAATTAAATAAAAATGGATCGTTGCCTAACCTTAAGCTAACCATGTTAGAATCCATTAAAACACTGCATGAATCTGAGCCTCTTTTATGTAGCTTAAAGAATGCTGTGATCTCTGGGAACAATTTCAGAGGCGATAGATACAGCAGTAATGTGATTGCTTCTGTCATCGTGATTCAACAGATTACATATCTAATCGGTTTGTGAGCAGAGAATACCGTTTGCAGAGATTACAGGCCAGTGGTGCCTCTTGCCTTTTTTGAAACTGGGCCGTTTGACGGTTTAGATGATCCACAGAAGGACAGATGGACGGACGAAAAAGACAGCGAGTGGGAGGGAAACCACCAACCACCTGGTTTAATCCGTGGTGGAAAAAAAAAAAAAAAAACATCCAATACTGCTGTTCTGATGATTTTTTTTTTCCCCGACAACGGCGCGAATAAGTGCATAACATGTGGGCACGGAGACACACTCTGTTGTATTTCATACATGGATGTTTTACTGGGAGAGGGACTGCACTGAAATGCAAAGCCATGCAGAATATATGAGACAGGATTGCAAAGGAAGTAGGACTATATATAATGAAATTAAAGTGACTGAGTTGCTGTAATATCCCTGGGGTATATAGCTAGTTGTTTTATGGGGGGAGATAAGAGGATTTTGTCAGGTTGAGATGCCGGCTAATGCTATTGTTCCTACTGGGAGCATAAAACAGCAAAGGAGCTTTTCACACATCTTTTCTCCTTTTGTAGTGCTGTTACTGTAGATATCATTTCAAAAGCGCGGGGTGGAAAAAGTGTAATATTGCAGCTTTGGACATCATATGCAATTTGTTTATTTATTTATATTTCTTACATAAATGCGAGAAGCCACCCACAAAATGTTCCCATCCGAGTGTGTAAAAAAAAACATTTTTTCAGAATGCTTTTTTGAAAATGAGCTATACAATTTTACATTTTTAATTCAGTCAGAGAATTCAAACGGTTGCGATTGTGCGATTCACGTCCCTGCCTCCTCACCTCTCGCTTGTGCACCGTCATGTGCTTCAACAGGCCCCTAAGTTACTGTAAATGGCCGGGTTTTTCGTTCAAAGAGAGCACGAAATTAAGTTACAGAGATCGTTAATGTTACCTTTCCTTCCCTCCCCTCCGCTGACATCCTCCCCTCTCTGTCCTCCTCTCTGTTTACCGAATACTTCACCTGCCTGCGCTCCTTCACTGCCTCCTCTCGCCTCCTCACTTATTAATCCCTCAAGCTAATATTGCTCCCGAGGATGTAACATGTCATCCCTATGTCAGCCAAATCACCGTGTCATCTACAACGCGTTGTTGTTGAAGGCAAACAAGACTCGTATCCCCCCGTCACTCCTCAGGAAACACGCACACACAAAAAAGAAAAACCATGCAACACAATTTCAAATGGCACATTACTGAAAAGCGTGGCTGATATAATCTAATATCAAGTCGATCCCGGTACTTGAACCTGAGTTTCACTCTGATGCGGAGCAGTTCCACTTTGGAGGAGGAATGATTTGCATTCAGTCTTCAAAATAGAAGCGTAGGTGGTTTTACCTGTCACAATGCAACCTCACCCCAATCCGCCAGCAGCCAACAAGCTGTTTTAAAAGAGACTAACAAACCAAACTGACCCAAAGTCGCCATTGTGCTGCGTCTGGAGAGAGCCGCCATGTAACTCCGTGAGGAGTGAGGGTTCATCAGCTCTTTACAGTCCTCGCACAGCAGTTTGTCACTCGAATCAAGTGATGTTCCTCCGCTAATGAATTCATTCAATTCATTTTAGACTTTCACAGCTGCCTTTTAAAGAGTAAAAAGATAGCAGATTTTTTAAAGTGTTTTCATACCTCAACATGATTTAACAGTGTCAGGAATATTTTTACAACCATATTTGAAGAGACGGCAACTGTTTTTTTTTTTTAATGAAAACCAGTGGGGGGTGAAATGATCCATAATGGAAGAAGGAGGAGAAGAAGAGGAAGAAGGAGGAGGAGGAGGAAGAGGGAGAAGAGGAAGATCACGGTGAAAGGTCATGTTTTTATTCTCTTTCATTTCTTGCAGAGGCCAAAGACACACTGAGTACAGTGTGTGTGTGTGTGTGTGTGTGTGTGTGTGTGTGTGTGTGTGTGTGTGTGTGTGTGTTTGTGTATCTGCTGGGACAGACAGCCCCTCTATTGTGTTCTGCTGTGCTGTGTTGCATTGTGAACACTTGTGTGCGGATGTCTGTATGTAATAACTACATTATTACTGTCAGTGTGAAAAAAGCAATCAGGGAAACACTCCAAGATAATGCGCAAACAGCCACAAGACGAGTGCGCGCGCACACGCACGCATTTAACGGCACATAATCAGTAGCTGCAGCAGCATCAGAGCAAAAATGAAAAAAAAAAAAAAAAAAACCGAGGCGTAAAAACTCTTTGCCACAGCGATGCCGAGATAATAACACAAGCCACGGGCGTGTTTAACTTCTGAAGAAAAATTAGAGGAAGTTGCTGGGAGCGCAAATAGATAAATAGATAAGGAGGGCTGCTTGACTGGGAGTAATGGGGAGGAAACGCACAGACAGCAGAGATCTGCGCGTGTTGGAGATCGGGCAAAAGTCGCACGTTATTCAAACTGATGAAAGAAAGAAAGAAAAACATAATAAAGCGATATAACGCTTTCTGTGCGGGGTTTTTGAGTCGAAACAACTTTGAATCAAGTTCACGAGAGGCTGCACATGCAGGGGAAAGAAAGTATAAAATCTTTGAGACCATCCGCAGAAAATGTTTACGTGACCCTGATTTCCCTGAGAGGACAGGTGTTTCTCTCCAAACGCACAGCACACACATCTCACATCATGTGGTTCAATTTTTTATTTTTTTTTACATTTAAAAAAGGTTTTTGTTTTTCTTTCTTCTGAGGACGATAATAAACTCACCTTCCGGAGGATCCACTGGCACAGGAGAACTATGGTCCAGCCGAGAACCTGCATGTCACCTTCCTCTGAGCGGACCACCCCGAATACAAAAAAAAAAAAAAAAAACTACACGTCTCCCCGGCTCAACATATAAAGACACGCCGCGGAATCCAAGCAATCCCAACAGGCGAGGCGACGAGAAGAGAGACAAAAAGAAAAAAGTATTAGGTAAGCAGGAAAAACACGCGTAAAGTTGTGCGTTTGTTCAGTCAGTGTCACAGCGGGCTCTGCGGGGGGGAAACTTTGAGCGGTGGCTTCAGTTTCTGCGGTCCGCCTCATGTGGCGCATCCATGCTGTCTGCCGCCGCTCAAGCCGGACGCTCGCTGGAAGTTTGGAGGACGGAGGCAAAGAGGGGATTTCAGCGCAGATCATCAGCGCTTCTTGTGTTTTGGGATATTGGCTGGCTGATCTCTCTCTCTCTCTCTCTCTCTCTCTCTCTCTCTCTCTCTCTCTCTCTCTCTCTCTCTCTCCCTTCACACCCTCCTCTCCCTCTCCGTCCATGCGCGCGTCACGGCGCACAGCAGCTCTCGTTTTATTGGGAAACCACACTGACCACAACCGCATGTTTCCATATTTTGACCTGTCAGTGTTTAAAAAAAAACGGATTGACTTTACTCACCTCAGCGCTTAATCAGAGAAGACGCCAAGAATTATGCTTCAGTTTCCTTAAAGTGGAAGCAGTGTTGGCTTAAAATATGACTTTCAGATGCCAACTTTCATGATCCATTCATTGTTTCAGACTGGACTGTTAACTATTAGTGGATCGACAGGAAATGTATTAGAGATCTGTTTCATTCTGATTATGTTTAAGCCGTTTTTCCAAGCTAAAATGCCAAACAATTCCTCGTTCCAGCTTGACAAATGTGAGGACATACGGCGCTTCCTTTTTTATTTATTTGTCTTTTCCTTCTTCGCTTGGACAAAACAATCAGTCTGAATGAGCAGATTTATCAAAAACAACAATATTAGTTGATCAATGCAGTCCTATTTTATACCACCTCTCATTTGACAACTAAATCTCGCCTTTTTTATGTAATATTGGCTTTAGTGTTCCAATTATGAACAAGAAAATGAATCAAGTTGACCCGACCTGTGGCTAGATCTGCCTTCTGACTGAGTTCAGATAGATAGATAGATAGATAGATAGATAGATAGATAGATAGATAGATAGATAGATAGATAGATAGATAGATAGATAGATAGATAGATAGATAGTCTTTACAGTAATATGTGACTCTGCCTCACTGTCTTTGTGGCATCTTCAGCTCTAATACACACCGGCAAAATGGAAAACAATCATCATCTTACACAAACGTTTAAGGGACTGTGTGTGATGGAGGCCAACAGCACAAGCTGGCTCGACTATAAATTCCCAGAAAAACAATTTTGAAATATTAATGTTGCATGGATATATTGGGGCAGCATGGCCCCACATCTCTCCCTGATGGCCAGTCCCAGCTGCTGCCTGCCTGATTGTGGACCTTTAAAATGAACTGATCTGGGATGCGCAGCGTTCGCTCGCCCGGTTGTGCCTGTGTGGAGATCGGTGCGTCTGTCTGCTCGATTGTCCGTGTGTCTGTCTGTGCAGCCTTACATAATGCTGTCAATCAGTCATACATATCTGGGCTGAGCGACTGGCAGGCGTCTCTTCTGTACACGCGTAATGTCCATCTCGACTTTCTGTGTGATGGAGTGTGTCCCTTCTGGATAACTGTCCGTCTGAATGACTGACCGACCAGCTAACTGTCTATTAGTTCTCTCCAATGACTCTTCGTCTACTTGTCTGTCGTACTGTTTTGTCATTTGTTTCTCCGTCTGTTCTAAATATTTACAGCATTTCCACAATATGCTGGACACACGTAAATATGTTTACCCGTCTCTCTCAAGAGATTATGTTCCTGAACCTGAAGATATAAGTCACTGCAGCACTTTCTTCTTCACAAGCTCACCTGTGGCATCTCCTCCTGCTCCCGGTCTCGCACTGACAGAGCAAGTTTTGTGGACTGCTGGCCAAAGTCCACATCATGCTGATGGGCTGAGGGGTGGGTAAAATCGGGCCGGCCTATTCTGTGAGTCCCTGTCACAGATGGAGAGGAGTGTCTTTGTCAAATGACAACTGCCGTGTATGACTCTATATATTATATATTAAGAATCTGCAATCACTCTTTGAATCAGGCTTTTTGCAGTCGGTCTGCAGATCTCATCAGTGCGAGAGTGACACAGCACTGCCTCCCTGCGAGGCATCGAGTCATTGCATGCAGACTTGAACACTGGGAGCTTTCACACGGGAGGTAATGAAGTGGCATGCTGGTAAATACACTATGACGTACACTAAGTCTGCAAATTACTGGATACTGGATGATTGGAATTCTGGAGCAAAAAGAGGAAGTTATTTCTAATAACATGCCTGCCAAGGCAAACATATAGATATAGATACATATACATATAGAGACTTATTTCCAGGTTCAGCTGATGCCAGAGATTAAATCTACAGGTGGTGACACTTAAAAGTGAAAATGTTGTGCTACAAAGAAATATCTATTCTTTAAAGGTGCACTGTGTAGTTTTTGGGAAGACAATTTAATCAGAAGAGATTTTACGCTTAAACAAACTAAATAAACAAACTGTCTTAGTTTTCATGATTGAATAAACTGAATAAACAAACTAACCTTAAAGGACAACACAGACAAGACAAAAATGTAGTGAAGTATTCAGAGAGGTGTTTAAAGGAGAAAAAAAACAAATCTTATCACCTAGAAATTACATTTATACTGTACAGTTTATACTACCAATTCACAACAACAAATATGTTTCGAGCAAAACATGATGTCACTCAAATCATCGACATAATGAGGAAATAAAAGTCGCAAAATGATTATTCTGTTAATCTTCAGGCACCATATTTAATATGTTTTCCTCACAATATCTGCTCCTTCTGTGGTAACTAAAACGCTTCTATGGTTGTGCTTAGGAACTCACACCAATGTGCAGGAGTCTGCAGATCACAACCAACTAAATCCCCCTCCACTCGCACTCACCTTCCAGGCATGAAGAAGAACCAAGGGGGGCTGTGAAACCCATGAAAAATGTCCCTCTCTAAAGCCAGTGCTTGCTTTGTCCGTTCAGGACTACTATACAAACATGGCGGTGCAATATGGCGAACTCCATGGAAGAGGACCCGCTCCCTCCATAGATTTAAAGTGCCCATTCTGAGGTGACAAAAGCACAATGATTCTTAGGCTTAATCCCATTTTAAATCTTTTACCCCCACCCCTCATTTGCAACGTTCCCTTGCCCTCAGAACAGAGTTAGAAAGGGGACAATCCATTCTTCATCAGCTGTCATTGATGGCGTTTACGTAAAATAACGTGACCCGAATTTTCCATTGTGTCATCTTCAGCTGTGGTGACGTATCTTGCAATACTGTGGCAATCTCAGTATTATCACAATGCTATTTTATCCGTTGGAGATAGAAATGCACGGATGCTCACTTAAATTAATTCACAACTTCGCCTTATCAATGAAGTCATCATATTAGAAAGAACAAACTGTGCTCCTACCCGGCAAGTCAACTGGAGCTGTTGGACTTTGAGCACTGAAATACAAAAAAATGTCAGACTGTCATGCACAAATCAGCAGTTCTCATAACCCTCGGTTTTAAGTGTGCCTCTGAAACACCTTTGTTTGTTTTTTTGTAGCCTTTGCACTTCACCCGACCCCTCTTTCCCAACCCTGACGCAAAACGGAGGGGTTAGGGCTAAGTGGTAGGTCGAAAACAAAATCTCTTCTGACCAAACAAAGAAACAAGGCTACAAACCCCAGATCTTGTGTCAACGTCCTTCACTTCCATGCCCACCCTATAAAAAACTTGTAGGTGGTACAACGTCATACCAATCCATATACACTAAGTACACAAACAGGTTCATATGTTCAACAAAGTAACACACACAAACACAGTACACAGTTCAACAAAGACCATTAGAGTAAGTTACTCCCTTGGTATCCGTCAATCTTTCCGCTGCTGTAAATCAGTGCGTTACACCCATTGCTTCATCTTCAGCAGACCATGAAACCTTGTCTATCAAACACAGCAGGTCTCAAAGAATGTGACCATTTCCCATTTCCATCACTGCCCTCCATTCAATCTACTGTGTGTGATTTGTATGGCCACAGCACACTCTGTCCTCCTGTTTCCCCTAATTTTTTTCCCCCACTGTCGGTGAGGGGTTGCTGGTGTGAGTGCAATTTCTGATCCACATTGGAAGTGGCAGGTGAATTTCGCCCAGCTGCTCCCCTTCTCTGTTCCACTTAGCGGCTACGCTTCTGTTCCGAGTCACTCGGTCGCCGCATGGTTATAGTAAATGAATGAACATGCTCCGCGCACGAGCACAGTGCATCTACTTTCACAAATATCATCCTCACATCATTATTCCTCTTTTACTTCCCCAAATGTCAGCAGAAAGTTTCATCATCTCCAAAACTGCACACTTAAGGGATGCTCGTGTTTATCATCTTCATGTCTGCAAACAAATTAGACTCAGTATGTATCATTATGGACAATAAATTACAGTGGGGACTACGTAGAAGTACACACATATTTAACCATTAAACAGCCTGAAAGCAGCTCAACATTAATGTCTTATGATGGATTAAGAGAAACACGGGTGGAGGTGGAGGAGAAGCGTGGTAAAGGAGGTTGATTAAGGAGGACAACGATGTGAGTATGATAGAGGAGGATGGAGACGCTAGTGGAAACAGGAGAATCAGCAAATGAGGGAGAAAGGGGCATGGGTATGAAGAATGGGAGGCAGAGGCACAGGAAGAGAAGGTGGTAAAGTCAGGAAAATAAGGAGAAGAAGCAGATGGAGGGACAGAAGGAGTGAAGGAACAAAAAAAAGTGATTCCAGAGATTCAAAGTAAAGGTGGGTTTCTCACAAGCACCCGGGACGAGCCCTGGGCTTTGAAGCCAATGGGACAAACTGTGTAAGTACAACGTAACGCGATGAAATGTATAAAAGACACAAGTGTATAACTGTGGATACATTTATTTTGAGCATCACACCCCCTGCGAAATGACTCGTCCCATTATCAGAATTTGAGCTATTTGGTCAGACAATATTTGGAGAGTCAGAGCGGCACCATTATATTGAAATATTTTCATTAAAGTTAGCTATGGGCTTATCCAGAAGTCAGGCACTCGGCCAGCAAAAGCCTCTGGTGTGCATCCCTATGGGTTGCTATGTGGAAGATCGAGGTAGTTTTTTTTTTTTTTTTTGCTTAATGCACTGCTGAACAGCTACATAGGAATGTACGGGTCCCCACCTGCAACGATGTATCCAGATTTCCCTTACTAGCTTCATGGTTTGTAGGCTGTAGACATCTAAACAGAATCACTGTGACGTTGTACCAACAACAACTATCACTCCTGGTTAGAAAACTGGTGGTCGATTTGCATTGCTGAGATATCTAAACCTGGCAAACATATTTATTTCTGTGAGGTGGCCTGCCCAGGTAAAGTACATGTGTGGGAAACACTGTATATGATGCATCTAAAACTGTTAAATAATTGCCAAAATGCCAGAAGGACGACACTTTATGCACTTTAGCAGTTTTCACATTGATGGTTCTAACAGTAAAGCTAGCTATTAGCAATCCATAAACACATATAATTATGAGTAATTGCAAGAATGCCTCAATGTACAGAGGAAGAATATAATTAGCCGTCCCTCTGACATTTTTCGAAAGCTGGAATTCTTTTTTGCTAAAAACAGACGTCTGTGCAGTCATTGCTAACATGTCCCTGAAAAGAGTGTGAGAAAAAAAAAAAAAAAGAAAAGTCACTATGAATGACAGATTCCTTTCCATTGCATGAGGAGCTCTGGTACACACACAATTATGCCGCTCAGCCACACACAGACACACACCTGCTAACACATACATTGAAGCGCCGATCCTGGGGTGTCTAACTCGGGGGGTTAAGGAACACAATGATGAGAGGTCACCTGGCAGTAATGGAGCCTTTTGTGTGTGGAAATAGTCATTTCCCTGTGTAGTCTCGTGGTATCACAGCAGTGATATGAAACCCTGTCATTTTGTTTTCCTTTCTATCGATTTTAGAAAGGAGAACGCGTGGAAAGGAGAGAAGGGCGAGAGAAGCACAGCAGAGGAGCGCGAGCTGTGTGGCTGTTGCGGGTGTTAGGACTATGCCATTGTCATTCAAATGTTTTGTTGCAGGAAGGGAATCTGAGAGGAGAATGGGAGATGAGCACTAATGGGGAGCAAAGGGAGAAGTGGTATAATTGGATTTGATTACGTCTGTCTGTCAGAACAGGACAGGATTTAATATGCGGCTGGAATTATTTTGACAGTGTGGCAATGTGGACGACTCTTTGTGAAGTCGGTCCGGTGTGAGGAATGAGAATTGTCTCGCGTGAGATTTGCATCAGCGTGGCTCTGGGAATGGCAATGTCTGTCGCTAGGTCCACGCTGAAATATCTCACCAACTGTTGGTTGTGCATTTGTACACATATTCATGGTGACGCTCCAACTGATTTTGATACAGACTTTTATGTTCCTAACTCTCCATTTTGTGCCATTATTAGCTCAAATTTAAATGAATTTGTCTACACTATTTATGATCAAATATCTGCAAAACTAATGGCATTCTCATCAGCTTCAGCAATATTTTGTGTATGAGTTAGTGAGATGATATCAGAGGGATGCCTGTGGGAGAATGTACATCCAAAAAAAACAAAAAAACGTTCATATAGGTTGAAAATGAAAGCAGGTTATTCTGTCCCATATTTACATTCGTTGTCAGGCGGTGACCTCTAGCAGCTGTATTAAATAATTACAAATGCAAAGGAAGTGGAGGAGTGAGGAGAAGAAGTATAAAGAAAAGTTCTTAGAGGGAGGACTTTCATTCAGGACACCACTGTTCGTGTCCAGTGTGAAACCAGAAGTCAACAGTGATTCATTTTAACTGACTAATGTAGTGAAATTAGGACACATACATACCATACATTGGGTAACATGGGTACGTTTGTAATGGAGGTTACAGAAGTAACGTGATTTTAACCCAAACCACAATGTTTCCTGAACCTGTTTAGTTTTCTTGACTAAACCTAACCAAACTGTAATTGCACCACAAAGGTTTGTCTCTCTTACGCTGCAACAGTCACGTTGTTTTGGGATTAGTGATAGATCTCATTTTGGGAGCTGCTGACAATCGACCTATTCAGCAGTACAGATATGAGGATGTGTTGGCCTGTACAGTACATCTCGCTGTGACTTCAGCTTTTGAAAACCTCCACATCGTTTTTTTGAGTTTACCTTATTTACCACTGGTAGCTAAAAGGTTATATACAAGGCCTCAGGACGGCCATGAGGAATGAGGACTGATTCCTGGACTACAGATAAGACTTGGAGTGAAGCCGGGAACTGGTCGATTCCAGTCTGGAGGCATCGACACTCTCAGATGCTGAAAGACCCTAAAAACTCCGTGGCCTCGGGTTACATCCCTGATGTGTCCGAATGCATCAGATGATGCACAACATCAAGTTTACCCGAAAAAAAAAATACTCCCGTAATCCAGGGAATGAAAACACGTTGGAAAGAGAGTTACTAGTCAGCTGTTCCCGAAGCAGCTGGAAAATGAGGCGGTGATACTGACGAATGAATGAAGCCATTCATTCCAGGCGCTAAGCTCCAAACAATGTGTGAAACAACAGTGATCACAAACAAACAAGTAATTTTTTATGAGCTCAAACTGTTACACTATTCACATACAGTACGGCTAATTTCCAGTTCCTTTGTTTCTCTGTGCACCTTCTCACAAAGACTCATTTCTATGACTGAGAGCACCTCTACCCTCCAGTGCTCCACCACATACAAATACAGACAACCCGACCACACAAATGCACAAAACACACAAATAAGATGCAGCCTGCTGGAGCCGGCTCCACTGCTGTTGTTGAGGTGTTGTTGTATCAGCAACCGTTGAAGATAAAAGCCCCTTTAAGCAACAATGGTTATAAATTACCAAAAATAATCTGGCAGCCAGGAAGCATACAGGGCCTGTCAGCACTCCACAACTCCCCATCTGTCACACACACACACGCGCACGCACGCACACACACACACACACACACACACACACTGTAACAGCAGCAGCATGCATCTGCTCCCACCTCCTCTAGCCCCCCCTTCATCCCACCTTATTAAGATTCATATCCCCGAAAGGTGACTTCTTAGTCGGGCACGGTGACAACCCCCTCGCCCCCCCACCACCATCCTGCCCCACAAGCTGCCTGGAGGTATAAGCACAGTGACAGGTAGCTCTTCACTCCCCTGGGCCCTGGGCAGGGGTGCAGAGGTGGAGGTGTGTGTGTATGCGGGGGAGGGGCGGGGGGAGTTCAGGGTGGTGTAAGTGACGAGGAGCAGGATTATCAAGTCAAAGATGCCCCCTGTAGATAAGAAGTCTCTCGGGGAGAGAGCGCCTGTCTGAGAGCTCTGGGAACTCAAGCCTCTCTTTCCGTCTCCCTCGTCCTCTTACTACCTGTGTTGCTCTTGCTCTCCTTCCGTCTGTCTGTCTGTTTTTCTATATGTCTGTTTTCTCTCCAGGTTTACCCACCTCTCACCTCCTACGGCTTGCCGATCCTTTTATCCTCTAACACTCACTCTGGCTCCTCCTCTCTCTGTGGCACTCCAAACTCCAAGCACTCCCTCCGCACTCCAACAAATGAATCTAGCCACTTGACTCCTGATCCGCCATGCTGTTAAAGCAAATACTCAGCTCCCCACAGCAGACATATGGGGGGGCAAAGATGCACTTATTAATTTTCCCCTTAGATTTTAAAAGTTCCCTCTCAGTTTGTCTTCCACCGGAGCTGTGCTGCAACTGTGTTTGCTCTATTTTATCCCACCATATTTACTGCAAAGCCTTTAATCATACAATGTTACACATGTTTTGCCTCACATGTAGTTTCCCATGACTACCACAGAAGAAGCAATGGACAATGCTGTCGCCGTGGAGGGCTTTGCCACTGGCTGAGTCACATTTTCTGGTTTTGCTGCTTCATAATAAAAGCTTTTAAATAACTATATAACAAGGGACTTTTATTGTGAAGAATTTTATCGGAAATGAAACGTATTTAGCATCAAAATAGCAGAGCTCTCTCAGCGACGACTGTTCGATAATAACACCGCTGGGAGGCAGAGCCTATGACCAGGGTGTCCTGGCTCTACTGCTGACATCTCGGACATCACGACTGAGCCAAAATACTCTCGCCACTGATGGCACTGAATAGACGGTCGCCACCTTGAAGTCTGCACAGCCAGAGATTAGTAGTGGTGTTCCGAGGTCACAGGTACAAATGGACAGGAGAGGTTCACATTTGCCTGCAGACACCGGGACACCGAGACGGTTATACACTCACAAATCTCTTCTAGTGTAATTAAATTCTTTGTGCAGACAAGCTGGCTTCAGGATAGCGCACACAGAATTTATGTTGTTTTCTGGCAAACGTTCGAATTAATTCAAACGCAACTCATATACTTTAACCATTAGCGGACTGACATAAATTCAAACAGGTCATTACAGATCCAATATTCATTTTTTTCCCCACTTTAGAACAGAAGTGACAACCCTTATCACGGCATCAAAGATATCTGATTAATTTCTTTGGGCTCTAAGTGTGAATATTTAGTAACAGCTAAGCTAAACACATTTTAATTTAGTGATGAATGGATCTTAACTGTCATTAGAACACTTGAATTAATCAATAAAAGCAGGACACAAAAGGGGAAAAGTGAGCTATAAATCACTGTACAAGAGGACTTCGGGCGACTGTATCCCTCCCTTGTGTGCAGCAGATCCTTGGGACTATAGATCCTGTGAGTGGTGGCCAGGGAGCTGATGTTGTCAGGGACATTGAGAGGAGAAGGCCAAATTGAGGGACTTAAGAAAGGTTCTGGTCGGTGGCACCCATCAGGTGAGGTGTTTAATGAGGCGGTCCACGCAGACAGGCGAGGCTAATACCTTCACACCAGGCTGATTAGTGTGAACCTCCCCTAGGCTGCCAGCCAGAAGCAGGCCTAGGTGCCAACCTTGCCCTCATTATTACTCTTCAAGCAGCCAAGGAAGAGACTGGATTTTCTCTTTTCTTTTTCATTTTATTTTTACCTTTTCGCCCACAGTCCCAGTGTACTACTTACACACTTCAAGGCTTTGGTTACTTTAGTTCACTGTGTTGGTGTTTGAACTGACGTCACGTGTTTGCTGAGACTTAAAAATACAGAGTGTAATTCATCGCTAACAATAAAATACGTATTTGACATTATAACAAGATTGAAATGACAAACATGAAAATGGAAGCTAAGCCTTGACAGATGTGTTCAAATTGTTTGTTTGAAAACTTTTTTCCATTTTATGATATTTTTGATTCAAGTCAAATTGGTTAAGCTTCCAGATTTCTGTGCAAACACATGTTTCCTTACTATGCCATTAAGCAGGTTGGGGCTGTTTTCACAGAGTAGGAATTTGTGGAGTTAGAAAATGAAGCCTATAAAACATGGTCTGACTGATCTGGATTCAAGTTGGGTTTTTTTTAAGTCTGGATACTGAGATACTTAACTGTGTTCTTGTGGACAAACACTGTGGGTATGCTGTTTCTAGATAACACAGTTAAAACTTTGATATTGCTGTTGTGATATTTCTTCTCACTTATTAGCCGGCGTACACGCAGCTGTATCTGCAGTACGGATACATCTGCCTGGCCAAATCATCACTCAGTCATTATCTACTCAACCTCATAAAGAGGGAAAGCCGGGTGAAGTATTGTAGTCCACAAAACTTCTTTGGAGCAAGGGACACAGTAGTCACTGAATGTACAATTAAATGTGATGACGACATCTCATCAATACTGGAAAAAACAATAGGAAAGTGAAAAGTTAGGAGCTGATATAACAATAGTTTGTCACGCTGCCTCCTGGTAGAACTAATCAACAGCTGCAGAACGGCAGCTTTGACCTCCGCATAACAGCGTTCTGGTGGTAAGGTCCATGCGATAACAACTTCTGTGTAAAGGGCTCTTGGCTGCCTGATGTAGTGTGGTTGTAGGAGAAAAAAAAACCCACCCACTGCACATTTACAACACAAATGCAGCTAACGACAGCCCAGCGTTTTACTCTTCACTGTGTACAACAAAGGCTTCGAGCCCTCAACATCATATGGCACAAGCAATTAAATGTGTTTGCAAGCTACAAGTAGAAAGAAGCCTTTGACTGGAGGAGACATTTTTTACACCATGGACTGTACAGCAAGGAAACAAAAAAAGAAAAAAGAAGAAAAAAAACTTCTGCTATTCTTTGTTTTTAGCTGGGAGAAAAATATCATACTTTTGTTCCTCTGGTAAAGCTGATGGCTACAGTCAGCTGTCAGATTCCAGATGGACCGATGAAGTCAATGCACTGTCCATGTCACTGGCAGAGCTTTACACTGCAGGTACCATAAATTTATCATGACTGACCCGAGATGGAACGCACTCAAAATGTCAAAGCGTTTCGTGCAAACAATCAACAGAACGGCCCTTCTACAGTGTGAGCAATTACACATGGAGACTTCACCGACCTACTGACAACAGCATGCACACGCACGTCATTAGCATGCGTTGTTCAAACTGGGATGCAATTCTCAGGTCCTGTCCTTCATTCTGAGATGCAGATGGAGCAGGGTAGGGCAGGAGATGCGGGTTAGCAGTGATGGACTGTGGCTCCTAATGAGCTCCTTGGTGCCCTCCCATCAGCACAGGTCTGGGCTCCCCTTGCATTGCATCCTGGGAGCTTGTTAAGAGACATTCCCATTAAAACAATCATATGTCAGCAATCATCCTCTCCATATTTCTGTTTATATTTAAAGTTAGTGGTATGTGTTATTTTGGTTACTCTCTGCACCAGCCTTACTTTGGTTTCCCTCACATGAGCTCCTTTTCCCACTCGTCTTACTGCCTCCTCCCTACAACCACGTCACCTGTTATTCAGGCTCAGTGTTCAGATTGGTGGCGGTGGATTCCCTGGCGAGCACATCCACAGTTTGACATGTTTAAGTGGGATCGGAATGACAGGAAGTGGCGAAGGGAAGCGAGCAGCCTGGAATGCAGCAAGAGGTATATAAGGTATGCATGTCTAATGCTGAGAGGTGGTAAAAGATGGAGACAGTGGAGAAGAAATAAAGTATGGTAGCTGTAATGTATTTGCAAATGAGAGTAAGGAATGTATGTAGGAAGGTATGTGGTACTACTCCACATGAAGGATTTATATTCAGGAACAAACACCTGTGCCAAAGTAGGAATTATGTTTAATGAGAAGGTCACTAACAACTGAGTTCTGCACAAGCGATCTTCATACACCATCTCATCTGACTGGTCAGGTTTGCAGAATGTTGCAGACTGGCACGTTGCAAGTAGTTGCAAGTTTCAACCTGTCTCGTCACAAATCTGTGATCTGAACTGGGCTTAACTGGATTTCATCGATTTCAAACAAGACTTAACGTTCACACAATTAATCTTGACTGTCTGTTAATACTAAATACTTGAATAAGTTGGTGATACCGGAGTGTGTATGTAAGGAACAATGGGACATTCGGAGCAGTGGGTATTTGTTTCAGATATCTACACTAGTTTGATACAGAATACACATTTGTTTGAGGTGGGGTAGATTTTGAGTTGTTGAGTTGTTAAAAAGGACATTTGACAGAGCAATGCTGACAGATAGCAACCATATACTTTTGCTGTTCCTGTTGAATGCCTGGTAGCAGTCTTCTAAAAATCCTAACCTTTGCCAAATGGTCCCAGTTGCTTAGCCTTGGTTACACCTCAGCCATTGTCACATACAAATAATGAAGGAATATTGAACTGATAAATATAAACATAGAAACATTTGCGGATGAAGCCAATGTTAATATTCTTGTTTGATTCAGTGAGGAAAACTGTAAAACCCAGATGGCATCACAACCTTGAAATGAGACTTGCTAATGTGAAACAGCTGCATACGAGTGTAGGTGATAAGTTAGGAGAAATCAAAGAGAACAGTTGGAACAGGATGTGAGAGAAGAGAAATATGCTGTTAAATGTAATTAAAAATCTATGAGAACACCGGCCCACACTCTTGTGCTCATCACACCTTCTCAAACACTATGCAGGAACAGCACATTCACCACCGAGAGATGAACACTTTCAGACAACAAGGTACAATGGTTTACCATTTGCCTATAGCTCGTACCTGATAGCATTTGACACTTGCTTGATGCCATAGAAAACAGAAAAGTACAATTGTGAGTATTTTGCCTTCTGTCTTACCTGCCACACAATCAAGTTTTGCCTTTTTTACACAGAACTAGGCTGGCTATTAAAGCTCTGGCTCGATGACATGTGTAAGGATGTTTTTATGGGGAGTAGTCTCACATAGTCAGTGCTGGAGATTTTCTGGTATAGAGGGGAAAAAACACTCTGGCTTGTTTGCAATTCTTTAAACCAAATCACCGTGACAGTCAGCCCTCCCGACCGAGACTTCAGTGAACTTTCCCCCAAAAAACAGCCTCCCTCCCCACGAGTGAGTGTCAGACAGTGTCCAGTTTATTGATGGCGATTCTGTAATTTAGAGCGAAAAACGTAACTTTGTCACTTTCCAGGATGTTTGGTGGGTCAGGATCTCAATCACAAAACATTATAACAGCATTCACAGGATCATAAACCGTCAGCGTGTTTTGAGTAACAGGGGGAACACCTTGAAAACACACAAACGTCGTCATCATCATGATGTGTACCGTCACGCCTCTTTAGGAGCCATAGTGACGGATTTCTGTGTGAATTACACAGCGATTCGTCTTTAAGGCAGAGATGCTTCGCTCTGTGTGAATGACCAACGGTGGAGAATTGGCCAATCGCCGCTGCGGCGATAATGCGGCTTCTGTGTGGAAAGGGGCTTTTATGTATGTATAAATTCCAGGTGTAAAGTCAGAGCAAATACAGCAGATCACAACACAGGCAGCGATTAATTGTGTTATATTTACACCTGTGAGGCACATTTTACACAAGCCATATGGCAACATGTTTATCTGTAATATTGTCCTTTAAAACCATTGATTTGGGGGGTGCCGTTTAGCTCAGTAGGTAGAGCAGGCGTCCCATGTGCAGAGGCTTTGTCCTCGCTGCGGCAGCTCCGGGTTCGAGTCCCGGCCTGGGGCTCTTTGCTGTGTGTCACTCCCCCTCTCTATCTCATCCTCTTTACTGTTGTATCTTCAGCTGTTCTATCAATAAAGGCCAAAAAATATACTTAAAAAAAACAACAACATTGATTTGGGTAAATGTCATATGAAATCTGATTTCATCCAGTAGAGCTTTTCATTGGACCCATCAGCATTTCTTTTATTGGATGTTCTACATCATATATTAATATTGGATTTATGATAATCCCATTGTTGAATTAAAAAACGTGTGTTGAATTAAATACACAGTTCTAGTACGACAGCTTCGACTTCACACCCGGCCATCAGAGGAGGGGGGATTTGACTTTTTCCTCCCTTGCGACTTTTCTTCTGTTTTTCCTCGTGTGCTGAGGTGTGTTGGGGTGCTAAACAAGAGAGCTAAGGTGGAGGCTGTAGACGCTGTTGGCTTCTGAAGACCTTTGAGGCATTGTAGGTGATGTTGGGTTAGAGCGATAAACATAAACTGTGATCTTGTATAACCACAGGGATTACCACCACAATACAACTGCAATACAGATGAATTAATTAGATTAAAAAGCTATTTTAAAGTGACTTTTTGTAGAATTTCTTCTTTTATATTTAGTTAAATCCAGCAGGTGCATAAATGTTTGATGCACTGCTTCAGTAGGGCATAAATGACAGACTAATACCTTTTGTATTAGAGCCTGGCGATATGGCCTTAAAATAATATTGCAATATTTAAGGCTAGTTCGCAATTGGCCCTGATCACAGAGAGACTCATCGCTACAGGCGTGACCGCTTCAAAATTGCCTTGGAAAAGCATGATTTGGGCAACGCGTGTGCAACTGGCCATCATATGGAATTAATGGAAAAAGCAGTGTGACTCTGCACCTTGCGCTGATAAGTTTAATTTCTTTCATCTTCTAAAAACAACGCATCACAAAGCACAAGAGAGGAGCGCACACCATAGGAAAACAATTGTTTCACTGGTGACGCGTCTCGCCGTGATCAGCAGTATACGCAACATATATCTCAATATTTTGAAATCGCCTCGAATGTAATTCATAAATGCTAGGAGTGGATGACAAAGTCAAATAAGTCAGGAAAAGTCAACACCAATGCCATATCATGATATAATGATACCCAAAATGTACAATCATATACAATCAAATATCACCATAATGATATTAGATCAATATATTGCCCAGCCCCACTTTAGATTTAAGACAGAAATAATTGTAATATGTTATTTGTGATCATTTAGGCATTCAGTCCTATGACACTCAATGTGAATATCGTAAGGCATCAGTACAACAGCTATGGTTAAAGCTCTTTCGTTTGTTTAGTTGAATAAAATTGTAGTTCTTTATTTGATTCAGATTTGGCTGAGAGTTGCCTTTGACCGATTTTCATTTTCTCTCTTTATCTCTATTAGAGAAAAAGAGAGAAAGAAGCAGAAAAACAGAGCGGACAGGAGACTCCGCCATGCACAGAGCTGATCTGTGTGTATATATTGTGACATTTCCAAGTGGTCTCTGATGTAGGGATGGCACACCTGTTTAATGAGCCACTAATGGTGGGACTAATTGAGGTGGGCTAATTTCGTGTCATCATGAACTCCTCATATGCAGCACCAAAGGAATTGGATGCATGGCGCTGGAAGTATTCTGTGATAGCCTGCAGCTTAAACCGAAGCTAGCCTGATCCCCCATCAGCCTCCCTGAATCACACAAGCCTCTCTGAGCTTGTCTTTTTATTACCATCAAACATCTTCAAATTCATATTAGGCATGAGAAGACACTGTTTAATGCTCGACTATGATGTTTTTATTGTTTTTGGGTTGTATTTTATCTACTTTTTTTGCAGCAACACAGCTGTAATGAGCAGTGTTTTAAAGCTTGGCTGAAGGTTCAGTGGAGTGGGCTGAGGGATTGTAAGGCAGCGGACAGTGGAGAGTTGTAGCTAAGGAGAAGACACAATCCTCTCACACCCCCAGGGCTTTTCCATTATCCCACTCTTTCTGGATCATATAACACAGAGCTGTGACAGCGTGTGTGTGTGTGTGTGTGTGTGTGTGTGTGTGTGTGTGTACAGCCAACTTGTTTGTGCATGTGTGTTCTTTATATGGATGTGTGCACGTTATCTGTTCATTTTTTTTTTTTTTTTTGCCTTTCCCTCTTCTGCTCTCTTGTCCTTTTCTGTTCTTTCAAAGCTTTCTTTTTATTACTGTTAATATCTGGTTTGTTCTACCAACTTGGGCCAATGACAGGCGCATGCTGTTTGATATTAATTTGCCAAGTGCCCCGGGGTCTTGAGAACTTTGTGGGAGGAGGGAAGAAGGAGCAAGAGTGGAACACAAGAGGAGTGAGGTGAAGGAGGCGAGATACAGAGAATCTTTTCATTCATTGTCTGACGCCACAGTGTCACACCACAGTTGTTTCCCTCTTTACTCTGAACCCAAGACAAACGGGTTCACTGACAGATGTGCAAACACACTTAATGGATAGGTTCACATTCTTTAAAAGTCTGTCTTAATACAATACTCACATAGTATGTATATTTAAAGAGTCATTGGGGGCTGCAATCATTCCACCTGTCTGTTTCACTGGCTGTGAAAAGATCCCCCTCGAATGCAATTCTAATGTAAGTGATGGAAAGGAGACTGTCCACATGAATAGTACCAGCATCAATAAGAACATACATACAGTGTGTTCACATTCGAGAAACAAAGCCCTCTAGTGGTCTTAGGGATTATGAATTGTCCGTTGGGAGTAAAGGAGGAAGTAGTGTTATATTTTTACGAGTTGTTGTTAAGCAGTCAAGAACATTGTTTTCTTCAAGCCATGACCTCACACATTCCCCAAACCCTAATCAAGTGGTTATATCTGTTACCAAAACCATGATATTTCCTGAAAGTTGTTGTTGTGCCTTCTATTAAACTATTAAAGGGCTTTAAAACAGGTTCTTTCTTTTCCAATAATTTGTATGGGTTGGAAGGCACAAACAAACCATGTCGTCCTGATACTGCCATCACATTAAGAATGGCTTACTGTATAGGTGTCGTTCTAGAGGGCACGGGCTGATTACCTACTTTGTTGTTTAATTTGGGAGAGTTGTTGGATTCCAACTTAATATGAATTGCTAAAATTAACAGGGTATCTAAATTTACTGTGTTTTAGTACAAATTTAATATGAAGAACGTTTTCATATTCAAGTGACTAACTCTGGAAGGTACTTACAGATGATATTGCAGATATCTTTATGAACAGATAGCTGCACGTGAATGCAGACAAAATAAAAAAGCTCATGAAGACCCAAATCGTCATCTGACTGATCGCATTTCTTTCAGTGCGTTGTGCCTCCTTTGTTGTCAATGCGATCTGTTTACTAGAGCAATCTGTGATTTCTGGGGATGATGTTGATACTGACATTAGGAAACTCTTTTTTATATATATAATATTATAATTTTTGCAATGCCCCTCAAATGTGGCTGCCAATCACAAAAAAATGAAATCCTTTGCATATAATATGCAGGATTTCATTTTAACAATATATTTTAATCATTTTAAATGAGGCCATTTCCAAGTATCTTCTTATGCATCATAATCTCTAAAAACAAGCAACATATCTGCCTAAATCAGTGAATCTGTGATAGGCCAATATCGGCAAACTGATATACTCCATACATTTTACCTTCTTAGCTTCAAAGGACTAGTAAGGACTGTGGAAAGGAATTTCACAGCAAATATGAACATGAGACATGATTACCAATAACTTTTTAAATGTACACAGGTGCATTTTTTCTTTTTAAGGTAGACTTGAGAACATGCGAGCCTATCCCTTAATATTGTTTATCTCTTAGTAGAAGAAACATTCCAATCTGTTCTCACCAATGCTGCTCCCACACAATATTACATCATCTCAACATGCATGCAGCTTGCACGGATCCCAGCAGGGCCCTGAACAGTTGGCGGACTGTCCGTGGCACTACTCTACCTCTAAACCTCCCTCAGTGCGGTCAAACCCTGTGTACTCTACGTGTGTGTTGATAGACACTCCATGTCAGCGCCTGTGCCCTGGGTCAGCGAACGCCGTCTCTCTCTTACCCACCGCACAGCCGTGCGACTGTCTGCAGCTTCACAAAGCAATGGAGTAATGAGTCCCATGACAGTGTGGTAGAATAGGCTCTGAATAGGTAATGATGGAGTCTGAAGGTGTTGGAAACACCGGTGCTGTCTGATCGGGGGTTATAATGCAGTCTTGGAGCATTCCTCCCTCTGCTTGTCAGTGAGAGTTGCGCTGGCACAATACCCGCTATCTAAAATTTATTGTATAACGCTGCATGCCTGTGTTGGAATCATGATCCCTACACACTGCCCATCAAATAACTTTCTGATCCCTGTGCCTGGTTAATGGTCTATACATATAGTATAGACCACTAACCCCTCCTCCACCTATATATGCTATACATACAGCCAGGATCATAATAGGGAGGTGCACGGCAAGACAGACAGCCACTATGACACTTTATATTCAGAGGCGGTGGAGCCCAGACAACGACTAACTGACTGGCTGGACTGAGGAACCTTGGGACCTCAGCTGACAGTTCCTGTGCTACATTCAAATGACTTGTGTTAATGTCTTTGCAGCTCCAGCGATGCATCTTATTGTGTTTAGGTGCGCGTGTTGTGGCAAATGAATTTGTGTGCCTTTCTGTCCACCTGTCTGTATGTTTTTTTCCGTCTGTGCTTATGTATTTATGTATTTATGCTCGGAGAGAGGCTGCCTAGTAGTGCCTTAGGCATAATTAAAGCCCGAGAGTCGAAGCAGAGGAAAAGTTCTGGGAGGTGAATCAAAAACAGGAGCGCCTGGCAGACACTGATAGACAGGAGTGGACAGTCATCTCTGTACCTTCCAGCCAGGAGAGGGGGCGGGGTGGGTTGCACGGACCCATAATGCTCTATTCCTCCATCTCATCTGCAGCACCAGACAGAAAGATAGGCCACATATTCCAATTAATGGCTTATCTCATCATCATCGTTCCTGTGTCTCATTCTACTGCCCTTGAGATTTCACCCTTGTCGTCCAACTGGTAATCAGAGTTTGGAGAGTTACATTTATTACTATACAATCACATGTCTGTGATTAGCTGCTCAGTGTGACTGCTATGAACTCCTGGCTCGCTCTTTCTTGCACTTTAGGTTTTGCTACCTTCGGATTACCTGCCTCCGTATCTACAGTATAAGCAATTTCCGTACCTCGATACCTTCGATGAAGCGAAATTAACAATCTACTTCATCATGAAATACATGAAATCCTAGGCCAAATGTCACATTGGTGATGCATTCACGGGGGCCAACTGAAAAGAAAACACAATTATTGGACACACAGCTCATAAATTCTCACTCATGCCATGTTTCTGAGTGAACCAAATGTGGAAATCTGCACTCAGGGAAATGCAGTTTTCAAGAAACATTTGGGGCCCGGGTGAGCTATATTCTAACGACTGTAAAGTTATGAATTATCTGACATTTATCTATCTATGTATTATGTATGTAATCACAGCTATAGGCTTTTCTATGAATCACGCACAGCAACATGCTCGTCAAGCCTACGAACACCTGCTGTAGCTGGAAATGCTGTGCAGAGCTGCTGAGCGGATGAATAACACGGTTGTTCATCATCAGCAAACATCTCCAACCACGTGCCTCCTTCTTAAACCACCAAGTCTCATTTTTATTTCCTCCAGAATTAAATACATTATTAAAACATTTCCTGAATGCGCCTTGCCTCTTTCTGCATTAGTTTCCGCGGTGGGTCCCGGCTTTCTCACGAGGGGAGTTTAATCAGGACAACAACACAGACTGGCGAGGAACCCGAACACCACGATGAGGTTTTTCAGCTTATGTCAGCATGATCAACAAACGGTTTGGCGAGTGAGCGAAAGGAGAATGGGAGAAAGATGGTGAATGAATGCATAAAAAAGTGCTAAGAGCCTGTCAGCCATAAATCTTAGGACTGCTTATCCAATCGAGTGGCTGCAGAATGGTTGCGGGGGGCTTTGCCTCTTCCTTCCCATCTGTTAGAAGCCTGTCTCGTGTGGTGGGGCTAGGTGAGGCTGTGTCAGAGTGTGCGCAGGTCAATACACACACGCATGCATGGTGTTTCTATCCGTCTTTGGTGGGGTTGCGAGGGCCAGCTGGTAAGGGGGTGGAGATTGGCCCCCCAACACACTGTGCGGGGACCCATCCAGTCACCCGCTGCTATTGATCAAGGATAACAGAGGCAGGGAGCTCACTAACTGGACACATTCACAGTCTTTATACCTCAGTAAGCACTACTACACAACTCATGCATACAGTCTGATGCTCTTTATCCACCCCCCCACTCTCTCCGTTACTGTCTCCAGCTCTCTCTCTCCCACACACACACACACACACACACATACACGCTCTTTCACACTCAGTCCCTCAGTCTGAGCTTGAGAATACGGACATTTTTCACTGTCAGGAACCTGCTTGAGGAAAAACACCAATGGTAAGGTCTGCTGATTTCAGCAGGATAGGGATTTAAACATCATACCTGCATGGCATTGTTACTGTGGGAGCCTCTTTACTCTGCTCGATAAAGTCATCCATAAAAATGTAATTATTCTTTCTCTGGGCTCTGGCGGCTGATGTTAGGCTCTAGTGGTGAAGACATCAAAAGGGCAGCAGAGCCCAGAGCCCAAATCCCTGAAGTGCTTTAACTGACTGGGGATAAACCACATTGACCCTGTTACACTTGTAGATAAGACTTGGGTCAAATACAAGCAGCAACCACCACGGCTGAATGGAGAAGTCAATGTGAACATGCGTTTAAATACACCTCCTCTGCGGCCGCTTAATCCCAGCGAAAGGAAAAAAAGAGGGTGGTGTGGGGCGGTTAAGGTACTTCTGTGTGGAGATCTGGTGTATTCATTCTAGGCTTAAAAATATTTTATCATTTATAATTGTATCACGATGAAACAACTTGATAATCAAGTGCTAACATTATACTTAATTGTGTCATGCAAATTAATTATAGTTGTAAAATGTTTTTTACGGACTAACAAGCTGTTGAATTTGGGTCTGATGTTGATTAGTCTGATGTAATGCACAACAGACAAATCACATTTGACATCAATTTGATTTTGTGAATATTTAACAAATATCGATAAAGGAAACATTCATATTATTATGAATGTAACACAATAATAATTAAAGAATACATTATATTCTTGGAATTTATCTGTAATATAATTTATTTCAAAGATATAACGCAGCCCTACTTAAAGGAGCCTTATCTCGTTTTCTTCTGAACAAAAGTTTCATTTAGATTAATTGTTGCTCACCAGTCAAACAAACATGTCGAGTGCATTTCCTCGCATTCTGAATCTAACATTGTTAACAGTCATGTTTGCAGCTATTAGTCTTCTTCTTTCCTGCCTTTGTTGAAGCCTCGCTGTATACTTTGCTTCGCTACCAACGCATGTAAACATCAGAATGGTGCGACAACACTGCTAAGACTGTGTATAGCAACATCCAAGTGCGCGACAACGTTCTTGTTTTGTACTGTTTGTACTGTACTGAATGAAAAATGAAAATGAAAGTTTCATGAAATTCAATCAAAGGTTTGGGGAAAAAATCTTTCTGATACCGTCATTTTTTACATGTGGTAAAGATTATCTGTCTTGAAGCGTTTTGAAAAGCAAACTCAATTAATCTGCCGTTCTTTAAACCTCCTGTCCTGTCTCTGCAGAGATCCCTCAGCACAGCTCTTGTTAGCTGAACCTTGATGCATGAGTGCTGACCTTCCTCTGAGGATATGAGAGAAAGAAGGGCCAGAGAAATTACACCGGTGTCTCCTCTGGATTTTCGCCGTCATAGTTTGTCTTAATCAACCTGTTTATCTGAGGGTAGAAGTACTTGCTCAGTTGTCGTTCCCTCTGTGAGTTATGTTCCTCTGCAGAGTTTGAATATTTAATTTTAACCTCTTCATTGTGATGAAAAAAAAAAGAAAACCTTGCACAATTACTTACACGTGCCCTTTCCTGGGCCCATTGTCTAAGGAGAGTTCTGTTCCCTAACCTTTATCCAGTGATATATGAGCTTAGCGGAGTGGCTGCAGGCCTGCGCATCCATAATGTCAGAGCGGAGTCGAGTATGGCACAGGAGGAGCGAGGAAGCCATAAACAGGACTGTTATCTTTGTAATTGGCTTTAAATAATTAAAAACAATTTTTAAGTGTGTAGTATCGAACTCTTCTCAGTCGAACTTCTCCGGTTCAAGCCTCCCTCATGTGAGAATTTGCTGCTTTTCTCTGTTTTACATCTTTTCACATGAAATATCTTTGGATTTTAGACCCCTTGGTGGACAAAAAAAAAGCTATTTGCAAATGTCACCCTGGGCTCTGGGAATGTGGAAAGGACCTTTTCACCATTTTCTGATGCTTTATGGACGAAGTAATTGATTGAAAAACCTCATCGATAGATCAATTGACCAATAAAACTAAATGTTCAGATTCCAGGTATCTTTCTCATCATCACCAGTGGGGCCGGTGTAAAAAGTACCCAAATGTCTTACTTGAGTAAAAGTAAAGATACGGTCTGATTACTATTACTTTGGGAAAAGTGAAAGTCATCCACATGAATAGGAGCCCAATGAACGTCAAGAAGTATTTCACCGCAGTAGAAAGACACAAATAGTTTTGACATTGTTGCTACATGACTAGAGATAAAGAGAAAAAGTATGTATGTATGTATTTCACAAATATGCATGTTACCATCAACCAATGTTTACTTTTGTCCGCTATGTTTCAGGGTCATATGACGTCAACTTGGCAACTCCTTGAACCAAAATTGTGACTTTCCGAGTTGTTGCTCCAACCTGAGAAGGTGTTCACATGAATATGCGGTTATTGAGAACTTTAATCTAATTGGCAATAAAATAAATGTATTTTATAATGCACCACTTTGACTCTGGTCCAGCATTAAATTATGTAAAATTAAATGAGTAAATAATGAGCAAAAGTACAATATTTGCCTCCAAAATGCAGTAGAGTGGAAGTATAAAGTACGAGTACCTCCATCAAAATTATACTTGAGTACAGTGCTTCAATTACAATCCGTCACTGCATGAGGCATGATACGACATCTGCATCGGTTAGTTTTAGTTATACTGAACATACACTGAATATAACAAATCACTGAATAATAAACTAAAGCCAATAAATCCTCCCTTCGTGAAGGTAAACTGTTTAAGAGGGGTGTTAAATCAACTCGATGCTCATTTTGGAGGCTGCAGTTTGTGGTGCTGCGGAATTTTATTGTGTTTTAGTGACAACTCATTTATATCAATGAGAGTAGGCTAAACACAACGCTGCATTAAACAATACAGTTCAACAGCATCGCAAACCACATCCTACAGAGTGATCCTACAGTTGAATCAGCACCCCTTTAAAACATTATAACATTCACGAAGGGATGATTTATTGCAGGACTGTTATGTTAGACTGTTATAATAAACTGGCAACTGAGTGCAGCTTTCATGATGCAGCGGATGGCACAGTTGTGCACCCTCATACATTACAAGTCCCTCTGCAATAAGATACTGAGCTGCCCACACTAACTCAATGATGTCTGTGTAATGTACCACATTTTCTGATTTGCACAAATCTATAATGTTTGTTTTGACATAACCGTAAAGATGCATCCGCGGATACCGTCTCCTAAATTTGTGTTTTCTTCCCTGAGATATACAACTACTCACCTACCAGGCAAGTATACAGCCACAGCTATAATAGAGGCTTATCATTTGGAGGCAATTTCACACCATTCCGCCCCTAATTGAACAGTCTGTTTGTTACACTTCCATTTTCCCCTCTCCGCCCTCTCGGCGAGCCTGTGGGACAGGCCTGAGAAATGACACTCTCTGCGTCTCATTGAGCATCCTCAAGCTCAAACAAAGCTCACAGAGCTGTACGCAGGAGCCACGCATGGCTGCCTTGACTCATTGCTTCTACTTTGTCGGCTTGTGAAGGAACGCGGCGCACAAAAGGAGGGACGGGAAGAGGGAGGGTTTGGCTGGGATTAGCTCGGGGAGAACCTTTTTTATGTTGTTGTCGAGGCCGTTTTGCTACATGCACTTTTGGTGAAAGCTGTGGTGGTAAAAAATACAGACCGAATCATCCAATGGATGACATGTGTACCATCCACACACTGTGTCCTTCAGTGTGTCTCGCTGAAGGTCAGCATCTCTATTTCATAAGAGAGACGCTCCCACGCGTGTCAATACAGACGACTGAATGAGATGATGAGCCTGCAGTTGGTGTTTGTTGTTCGTTAATTCTAATTAATTGGGAGATGGCTAAATGTTCATCAGCTTGAGGGGAGAGAGGCAGGAAGTCACAAAAATGCTTAATTAGGCTACTGATTGGCCAGTCCTAATTGAAGGGAGCGAGGAGAGAGCGAAGATGTGGGGAAAAGCAGGGCACGCGGAGGCACGAAGGGAAACAGGGCCGTGCTGATGCGGATGGTACGACACTTCTGTATGGTGTGAGATGTTGTTCCAATTAAAGCAAGTGAGGATCTGTCTTTCTCTGTGCCTCTCGCTCTCCCTATGTCTTTCTCTGTTGTTAATTAATGGTGGGAGTTTTGAACAATCTGCTCCTGAAAACAAAGTGTCCGCTATTTTCCTTTTTTCAACAGATTCATTGGAGATATATTTTTGGTGGCTGTGGGAAGGGAAAGGAGGGAGGTGGATATGAACCAACTGTCTGACACCCTGCAGCTGAAAGGTGATGATGCTGATTATGATGAAGACGATGAGAAGGGAGAGGGTTGCTGATGATGACGGGGTAATATTGTGTTCTTGTTCATGACTGCAACAAATTGTCTCTTTACAGACTATCTGACACATGACAGTAAGTCATGTTCATTCCTGCCAAAGTTTCTCACAGCGTGTCCATCGTTTCTGAAGTTGCACTGTAAAAAGAAAGTGAAAAAATGTCTATAATTATACTCTAGCAGGTGGACAGGACACACTGCAATGAAAGAACTTATTTGTAAGATTAATGTTTCAGTAAAGTTAAAGTCAAAGTAGAAACCAAAAAATGTGTAGTCTAGAGAAGATTGCCAAAAGAAGCAGAGAAGGAACATTTTCTCGAAGAAAGAAAAAGGAAAGTCAAATCTAAGTTAATAGGTGTGATGCAACTCTTCAGTTTAATAGCGCGAGCACTATTCTGTACCACATGAAGAACAAACACCCTGCTGCCATGTCTGACGATGATCACGTCTCTGCTAGTTGGAGGGGAGAAAGTGTGATGAGCTGGTCTGATGAGATATGCTGCCCATGGAAAGCGTCGTGAGATGACTTCTGTTGTGAATTGGCGCTATACAAATAAAGATTGGTTGATTGACTGATTGATTGCCAATCAGTGTGGCAGAGGGTGGGGTATTCAAAGGTAGGTAGGTTATGTAGTAGTAGAATAGGTAAGTGTCGAGAGCTACCGAGATAAATGTATAGAAAAGCACTTTGAAAGAGAAGAATCAAGAGTTAAAAGTCAAGATAAGACAAGACAAGCTAATGTAAACGCTGATAAACTGCTGGAAAGCTCTCACAAATGAAAGCTAACATTACAACTACCTGTAACTTCATTAGTGCTGACCGGGAGATGCAACCCAAGATTCAACAGTCACTGTCTTACAATTTGGGAACTTCAGTGGGTTTCAGGCTATCGAAAGCAAAATCAACCAAACCTGACATCCCTAATTGATATTAAAATATTGATTTTGAGAAATTCTGTAACTTCTTTGGCTTATACATCCCTTTAAAAACCCATCTAAATTTAGGATTGCCATGCGGCTTAAAGGATAATTTGACTCTTTTTGGGACAGTGGTGCTATGTGTCAATACTTAAAAAGGTAAACTTTTAAACTAGACCCCGGTTGGCTACACTAAGACACAGCCAATGTTATGCATTTAATATTCTGACGGTGTATGACTGTGTAGATGATAAATACAGTTGGTGCAAATAACTACTCATGTCGACAGATTGTAAAAAAAAATATATATTTTGCTAGCAATCTATTTTTATGCTTTTTAGCAGCGCACCATCATTAATCTTGACCACCATCGGTTGACAGTGTGGAGACGGTGCCAATTATACAGAGGCGACTAAGCTTAATGTCATGATAAGCTGATGAAGATAAAAAGTAAGATCTTAAGATTTGTTGATTAAAAACAGCTTGGATGGAACAAGCAGCGTGATGTGTGTGCTTTATCCCCGCTGTTTTGTTTTTAAATCGGCAGCCGCTGCCCCTCCATGTGTGTCTCTGTTCGCTGTTAACCTGAAGAAACGTGCCAACTTCAACTGGCCCTGTTCCAACTGCTCTGGATCTCACAGAGACTTCTTCAATCCCACGATACCTGAACATGACCTTTCCAATTCTTTTTCAACAATTCCTTGCAAACATCTTTAACCCAAGTTGTCCCATTCCTCGCATCCTCTCTCCAGCCAACCCACCAACATCGTGACATCACCCCTTTCCCTTTCCCTCCATCTTGTAGTCTCTCCACTTCCAACAACAACACCTCCCCTCTCCTCTTTCCTCCGCAATCCATCGCATCCCCCTCCTCTTGTTTCAGTGGCTGTCTGGTATATGATGAAGTGCACATATTGAGAGACTCTGGTTCCCATCTTCACTTCCCTTTATCTCCCCCGTTTGGATTGTCAGTGTTATTAATGCAGACCCAGGGTCCACAAAAGGGAGAGAGACACACAGGCAGAGAGAGAATACAAGAGAGAGAGAGAGGGGAAGAACGACTAGATGGAGACAGAGAAGTGGCACATGGACTTCCAGCAGCAGTAAATACACAAGTAGGAGTTGGAGAGAAGGAAGAGGTGTGTCACGGTGTGATTTATTACATGGGTTTCATTAGGCAGCAAACAAAAGGTCAGGGAACCTTAAGGTGATCCTTGGCGAATGATGGAAAATGCAAACAGTCGTAAGTATTCTTAGATACAATTAACCTTTTCCTTCTCTCAGTGCTCCTCTCCCCCCTCTCTTTGTCCTCTCTCTCACTCTGCAGCCTGGACAGCGGCTGTTCCCCGCTGTAATCTTACAGTGCTTGATTCTTCTGTTTTTCACTCGTTTCCTTCTCTCTCTTTCTAATCAGCTGGGCTTGGCCCTGTGAAGTGACCTGTGCTTTGGCGTGGAATATTTTTGTGTAAAGTCCCTTGGGAAGTTTAACTTGCGCATTTGCCACATTTAGATGCTATTATGAGTATTTGTGTTCTATTGTAAGTTTGTATCACCACTTAAACGTCAAGAGGCTATGATTGTTTAAAGAAAACACAGTTATATACAGTTAAACACTGTATATATATTAAATTCAGCCAATTAGCTTCTGACGCAGTGACTCCAGGCCTCTTGTTTTGGGGTAAGTCAAAATGAAAGTGCTGAAAAAGGAGATGACTGTTGGGTACTGTTGACATTTGAAATGATACAGTGCCGATACCAGTACCTGGAATTCGGTTAGGAACCCAACAGTAACTTTACTCTCTGTCATAACAAATAGTGTCATGTCAAATTGGGTGTAACACTGGCATTTCTTTTTCTTTTTGACTGTTCTAACTTTGTTCACTTTACACAAACTGGATAACTGGACTAAAATGGAGAAACTGATACCTAAACTAATATCAGCACAGTATTGAACTAGATATAAAATACGAACAACTGTGATAAGAATTGTATTAACAGCATGTTGGTAAGGAATTTAGGATGCAGCCAATAGCTGAGTTTTGGCTACTGCTAGTTAAAATGCTAAAAAACAAATCTCCTTAACAAGTGTGAACCTGCTGAAAGAGAATTACTTGCCTTCTTTGCAGAAACTTAACTTTTCAAACTATTCTGCAAGGGCTCGGGCGATCTACCAAGACCTTGAAGTTAGGAATGCAAGATGGAGTCGTCCTCAATATCCCATCCTCCCCTGTGGCTGAGTAACAAGTTAGAGGCCTCATCATACATCAGCTGGAGAAGTCACATGCCTGCACGAACAGTTACAGGATGAAACAGCTACAGGACAGTAAACAGGCTGGAGGACATGTCCCGGTGCCATTCAGAGGTGTTAAATACTTGGACCTGTTATTTAAGTATAGGCTAGCAGGTGTTTATGACGTACATGTAGGGCAAACAATCAAGATTTCAAGGTTATCGAATTTTATTTTAGGGTTGTTTAGTGCACTTGGCATTTTATGGTGACAACACAGTTGGTGAGGACATGATGGTTTATGGATGGTTATGATTGAGAGACACAATTGAGTGGTTTTGGCAAAGCATTGCAAGTGGTCGTGATGGCACCAGACAATTTGTCAGGGAGGCAGTGGAGAGAATTTTAGGTCTACCAAACGTTGGATTTTTTAGTTGAAATCATAAATGACAGGGAGTGTTGGTCGCCTAGATGAGATAATAGTATAAACTGATGTAACGCAGATACATGGTGTCCCTCTACATATTTATCTCACCTGTTTGTCACATAAAACATTTTAAGGTTAAGTAAACATGAAGCTGAAGACTGATTTGTTGAAGAAGCGTGAAAACTTTATCCATCCATTCATCCCAACCCTGCCCAATAAAAAAAAGACATCCATATTTGACAAGTCAGCTCCTCATTATTTACATCCGATGCCAATGACCAGTCCTGATACAGGATGTAGAGTCCCTGACAGTACAGATGTGGAGGTGCCATTACCGTTGCCCTTCTATTTATTTTAACTGTGGACACAATCTTAACTAACCTGCTCTAAATGTCTTAACTTTGACCATATCTTACATCACATAACCACAATCTTTCTCCAACCCTAATATAGCTGCCATCCACAGATACTGATTGAAAATGATTTCTTCATTGGAATTATTGCAGGGTTTTTTCAAAATTGCCTGGTGGTTGCAGTCAGTGTTTTTTAGCACACGTTTGCATTTTAAGACAATAGCCACATTTTACTATATTTAAAAAAAACTGGATGTAACTATAATGGACAGATGACACAGTCTCCTGCATGTAAAAAACAAAATAAACAAAACAAACAACAGTAATTCCTCAATGTTTTATATGCCTTCAATACACATTTTTATCAGAGCAGTCACATCATCCATAGTCAATTCCTGCTGTGCCATAAATCTCCATAAGGCATGGCTTTTGTAGCAGTGATTTACTGGTTGCTATGGCAACGCTTGTGTTAATCAGAGGGTTAATCAGGGATGTGCTATCTGTGCTCTCTCTGTTGTAGGAAAAGTGAAGCTGTGACTGTTGTGTAAAAGCTATAATACCCTTGGCAGCATTTACTATTATTGTGGTTAATTAATGAAGCCGGTGGAAGCTGTCTGCACTTCAAACCTATTGATCGCTGTCTTGAGGACGTTATGATGCAAGTGATCGGAGTTTGATATGAATTAGAGCAGACAAAATAGAGATGTGATGAGAGTTTATTCAGCAAAAACAGACAATTACTGGAGACATGGTGGGGCTACTTTTTTGCTATGAGACATTAAAGATGCAATAGCCACTAAAAACTGCATCACCTTGGTGAAAAACATGAATTTGAACTTTTTATTATCAACAACAAAGACGGGTTAACTGTTTTTATATTTGAAACTTTGACAAAACTCAGAGGGCCATAGTACAGCTAAAAAAAATGTGCAAAATAGGCAAACAGAATATTACATTTCCCATGATTCATGAAAGGACTATTGGTAATGCACTTGTTTCCCACTGATTTCGGAACCACTACCCCTAAAATGCAGTCTGCCGATCTCCACACTGCAGAAAGCCTGCAGGTTTACTGGGTTATTGATGGTCTTAAATGTCCTGCTGTGAGGCTCTTCTCTGCAAGCAGATGCTGCGGTAACCGCTAACTGGCCGCTTAGATGAACATTTGTGCTAGGCAGCCTCTGAAGCACCGCGCTGATATCATAACACCACCTGTTCTCTCCAGATCCTAAAGAAGCAGAGTGAGTGTGCCTGTCATACCCTCTCTCACCTCTCTGACTCACACTTGCCTCTCTGTGCTTTAATCTCTAATGTTCTTCTCTCTGTCTTCATTTGGTTGACACTCTCTTTGACAGTGAAATGAGAAAACAAACAGTGAGTGAAAGAGTGGCAGGGGAGATAATGGCCCTACATTTGTTAAATCAAAGTCTTCAAAAAGTGATCAATGTGATGTCTCCTCTGGAGGAGGCAAACGACAATTTGTTGGCAGCATCCTCCATGATGGTCAGAAAAAAAGCCAACATCTCAATCTCAAAATCAAAAAACCATACCACTCATTTACACTTAACCACTTGCATGCACCTTGGGCCTATAGGACACATAAAGCTATTAGATATAAAAACACACATGTAAATGATTCAAAGAAGCAACTAAACTAAATTTTATTGTGAGACCTAAAAGCCATAATCAGTAAAACCTCTCATCCAATCACTTCCTTAAACTGTAACTCTCTCTTACTCTCTGTGTCTTTACCCTCGGATGGATCTCTGATATCTAGTCTGCTAGGAGCAGACACACCAAACTTCTCTGGCAGTGACGCAACAGTCTGCCTAAGATTTCTGGCTAGCTGCAGCAGCAGCAGCTACAACACAAAGCCCTGCAGGGCAGTGCTATCACAATACTGGAATTTCAAACTTTGATACAATACAATGACATTCAACACCATGATCGATACCACAGGGAAAACTGACACATTGAGGGCCTAAATTTTTTGATTTTTATTAAAAGATAAATATAACAAGGCTTCTGCACTGCATGTTAAGAACTACAGCATCTAAGTTAATTCACTTCTGGAGGAGGTTTGGGCTATGTGGGCACTGCAGCAGAGCAAGTGTCAACTCGCTGTTGAAGAGGAGAGCGAAAAACACACAGCCACTGGTGTATCAATACTGCGAAATCAATAAGTATCAATATTTTGATATTTTTGACAGCACAAGCAGTTGCCTCCAACCTGCACCAACGAAACCCTGCACATCTAAGACTGCATCATTCAACGTCTGAACCACAACTCTTCCCAGCTGGGCTCCTCCACAACCGATGGAAATGCCAGCCAACAAAGCAACACATGGACAGATAATTGGGCACACCTAGACAGCATGGCATAACACAGCTAAACACGTTAATTCATATGAATGTATATTGATTTTGGTTTAACTTTAGGCACTGAGCGTTTTTGCCATGATGTGTTTTGGGAAGCCACAGTGCTAATTTGCTGTTAGTAATGTTTTCACAGAGATCACGTGTCTCGCATCCAAACCACCCTTTTCTGTAGCCTGGCTTTGTTATCCTTCAGACATCCTTTTCTATCGGTCTTAAACACATTCACACACACATACTTACTGTTTCTATCACGTGTGTTCATGAGAATGCATGCAGACCGAACAGAGGCAGAACAAAGACACCTACACTCACATGCTCGCCTTCTTATACACACACAAGCACACTCCCTATTGTTTTTTTAATTAGGTACATTTAGCTAGACTCATTTTGTGTTTTAGTCTATTTATAGTTTCAATAAATGCTTTGGAATATACATGCTGGTCCATTTCATGTTGCACAGGGGCTATTCAGAACACCAAAACCCTTCAACATTTACTGGCTATTGATTTGTTAATTGTGGTTATAGTTATTCATTTATTTCTCAATCAGAGTTTTAACTAGAAGGTTTAGCATGTTTGCCGAAACTGAATCAATTAGCTGTCAATTGTAACTTCTTTAAGGTTATAGCCTGATGAGAATTTATTGCAAGTTAAATTGTACTTTTTAATATAAATAATGATTGTTTCAATTGAGACAGATAGAAATCCATTGAGAGTTCATGAAGATGATGAAACCTCTGTCTCGCTCGTACATTAGCGCCTAAATACAATTCATCTGTGGATATGTTGAAGTGCAGAAGTTATTCTTCTATTGGTGTTTTATGGAATTTACCAAACAGCTCTGACTTGCAGGTAGCCCCACCCAAAAAAAAAAAAACACCAGACGGATTATAATTAGACCGATAAAGACGCACGTATGTGGTAAATGAGAGCGTATTAAAACTCAAGACACTTAAAGTGTGAAAGGAGCCACAGTATTGTTGCAGCTGCCACATGAGAGCGAACATGTATATACAATCACATTGTTTTCATTTACACCTATTGTTAAAGCTGCAGGCCTGACTTTTTGATGGCTGAGCATATTATAGGTAGGTGTGTGTACTGTGAACATCTGCTTTTAACTTGCTGTGATATACAAGTGCTAATTATCAAAAAAAAAAAAAAAAAGAATGTACCTGAGTTGCACCGCCCATAGAGTTACTGGAGCAATGATACTGAGGTTACCGGATGTGGTCAGGTTTTATTCCAGTCCTTGTCATTTTGTTTTAATGGTTTGTAGGATGTAGTTTCTGCACTTTACTTGGTGCTGGCTAAAACATCAAAATGTTTGGTTATGATTAAAACAGCATTATAAATATTCTTCCGTATTTTGCTCTTAATCACAGATTATTTATGAGCAGCAGATACGTAGCTGCTGATGGCATGTCACCCTTTTGTGATCACTTTAGTTACTAGTTGACGGTGTGAACAATAGCATCAGATGTTTTGCTGTGTGAAATAGCAAATTTAACTGTAACATTGTTTTTGTTCTTTTTCTGTTATACCATTTCATTTTGAAAGCTAGTGATTGTATTGTGATGGTTGTCAGATTTAAACTGCCTGCATCTATCCAGCCATTAGGGAACAATTGAAAGAGGAAAACATTTGAGCATGTTTTTAGCACATTAAGTCAAAGTCAAAACAGAAATGTAAAATTGAATTGAAGATTTAACAGATTTCTGAGTGATAATAACTTGCTGTCGAACAGTAAAATATTGTGGAGCGCTGCCTTTCTTTCTGCTCTTCAATCCAAATGCAAGAGATTGTTTTTTTTTTCTGCCGTGTACTCCTGCGTGAAAGGAATATACAAGGTCACGCTTCAGAAATTCATAGTTTCTTTTACAAGGTGTGAGTTCAAATGTAAAAGTATTGTTACACAGAATATGTTCATTACTTGGGATGGGATGCTTTTCGACATTTTAGGGGTATTCCTCAGATATTTTGATGTATTGTTAGATGACTGTCTTGCAATGTATTGGTTAACACAGAATTGTTGTGTCGTGTTCGTGTCATTATCACGGTCATCGTATCATATTGTGCGTAACTGTACTCAGTGATTCACACCTCCTACTAATTAGTCGATGCAGACCTAATACTTTACAAAAACAATAACCATGCAGGAGCAAGCTGAGTGAAAAACAACGTCTTTCACAACTACTGAATAAGGTAACACATATAAAATAGTTGCATTATATTTAGGTCCAGAGACAAAAATGCTCACGTACAAAAAGGGATGCAAAATATCGAAATGTTTGCAGTTTTCATTTAAAAGTGACTGGTGAAACATTATCTTCCTCTGACACTGACTGTACAGTGGGTCTGCGCATATCTGTGCTTATTTGTGTCTGCGTGGCAGCAGCAGTGACTTGTCAGCGATAGGGCGACAGATGGGAGTGTGTCCATCTGCGTTTTTGTGAATGCACAAATGCAGTGTGTGTGTTTTGTGTTTGAAGCAGAGCAGTGAAGTGCTAGGTGACCTTTCGGGCTGGTGTAGAGGTGGCATCACTGTGACAGTGTGTCAGAGCAGGCCTCAGCCTTCCTGTAATGGATGAGCACTCTCAAGGTGAACACCTCTACTTCCTCTCTTTTCTCTTCCCCCTTCATCCCACGTGTCCTCTTTTCCACTGAGACTTGCTGCGTGTGGCCCATCTCCTTTGGTTGTTTTTGACCCAGAGTGTGTGTGCGTGCTTGAGTGATGATTTCCTGTTTTTGCTGTTATGCTTTGTATTTTTACAACGTAGAGCTGCTGCGTGTTCCACATACAGAGAGCAAGAGCCTGTTTCATCTCACAGATGTATTACAATATCGTCAGGTAACTTAAAATTAACACGAAAATGTATTCATCTGAAAATGAAAAGACTCAAACTTGAAAACGATCATTTGATTGCTTCATTATGAGTTCCACTAAACTACTTTCCGTCCTGTTACATCCCATAGAGCTTATTCTATCAATTGAATTTCTGTAGTGTTCCAACAGTCTAGCTGACACTGCCCTTTCAAAGAGGGGATATATGATAATGATGTTGAAAAGGCACACACTAATCCCTCAGAGAGCGAAGGTGGGGATGGGGGTTTGAGGGGGTGTACAATCTGCTCGTGTTATTGATCTAAGCTGAGGGGACACGCATGGCAGGTCACAGCAACATACTTGCATGATATTGATGGGTGGCCAAGCAGCCGGCCACCCACATCTCTGAGAAATGGGCCCTGCTGTTCGTCCTTCAGACCAAGCGGACTGTGGGAGACTGTATTATTCAGTGGCAGTGGGCAGTTTGGATAAAAGGTGAAATGACCAACTGCACTTTCTGAAGGTACCTCACAAAGTAAGGAAGGTCTGACATCGTGAATCATATCGCTGTTGTAACATCCGCAAAAATAATCAAAATATGATTTATTTTACATTATCGAGCAGCCCTAATGTAGTGTGACTGAATAGAGAGTGGATTTTTGTATTCTTCAAAGGTTTACATGCATAAAACTACCTCAGTCAAATCCATTGCAAAAATATGTATCGTAGTATCATGGGTGAAAACCTTACGTACATTAAAGGCAAAGACCAACTGCAGCAATAATTTGCTTATGATATGTTTTCTGATTTAACAATGCACAGAACAGATAGTGAGCTGTTACAAAAGTCTAAATATGTTTACACTAGGAATACTCTGATCTGATTTTTCTTTCTCTGACACCTCAGCAACCAATGCCAGTGCTCTCTCTGTCCCATATTTAATAAGACGCAGTCAAAACCTAGTATATCGGTGTGCTAAAACTGTGGCCAAATCATTACATGGACAGTCATTGGTAATGTCTATAATGTGACCCACTGGATATCAAATGTTACTTACTACAAATGCATATCACATGAAATTTAATTTGAAAGAGACATTGCAATGAAGCAGAAGCAGAACTCATTAGTCTTCAGATAGCAGTATCCAAGCTGCTCTAAAAGCCTCCTTGGATGGGGAGGATGGAACTGAGGACTGTTTGTGCCAATTCAGAGCTAACTGGGAAAACGCCAACAATCAACTGACCAATGGTGTAACTTCATAGCTCAGTACGTCTGGGACTGACTTACGTGTTTATAGGCCTGGCCAAAAAATGTATATACCTCACTGCATGGAACCTATTGGAGGTCCCAGAGTTACTTAGTGAGTGGTGGAAAGGCTGAATTTTATGATAAAATTGAAAAAAAAAATGTATTGCTGGGTTTCCAGCAGTGTATTGCAAGGCCTAAGCATCAGGGAATATTTGAAGAATGTATATTAAAGATGTTTATTAAACTAAAATAAACTCAGAGCGCAGGCTGTGTGTGTAATGTTAGCAAGAGAAAAAAGAAAAAGAGAGCGCGTGTGTGTGACGGTCAGTATGAAGTTTGCATTAACGTTATGGTTGTGAACGCAGCTTAGCAGTGTGTGAACAGTTTAGCCCGTTTGTTGGTTAAAAAAATGCTAAAACTCCTCAAGACCCGAACCGAGTTCTCGTGTTTGTTGTGCTTGCCACTTGCTGAACCAACAGCTTGGACCCAGGCTCAGTTAAGGTGGACTAATTCCGATCTATTCTAACTACACTTTTGAACTAATTTCATATCTATGGGGTGGATATGTGCGCGCACACCCACACACCATGATCTCAATAGTAGATGCAGTAAATAAATTATCAGAAAAAATGATAGTAGGTTAGATCAAGACACCAAAATGTCTGCGCCTATTATGCCAGTAAAAAGGCCGTGGTAGACTCAGGGATCAGGCTGAAAGATTTCCGCCCTCGTGTTAAAGATCCTTTTATTATCAGCTACAAGTGACGTAACATTAACTATACAATCTATTGCGCTGCTGAGGTTAGAAAAATATGTTTTTTTTTGGTCTCCATTCAACCATCAAGGGTTTTTCACCAAATCAACCTGGTTAAACTAAAACACAGTGAGCTCCCTCAGACCTGCTGTGAGCATCCTCACCACCAGCTTTGTGTCACTTCAGCTCGACAGCGACAACCCATCACTCAAAGGTAATTGAATATGCCGCGGCTATGTCTTAATTGTCCAATATGTTACTGTAAACAAGTGTAACGAGATTAACATTTACACACACTGATATGAGAAATGTGTTGTAAATATGTGCTCTGTAGTCATTGAGTTAATTGTCAGATCATTAAACGTTAATGACACGATTAGGGCAACGCTCTAGCTGGTTCAGCACAGCGCACGAGGCCTCGCCCTGAACCGGGAAACAGCAGAGCGATTCAAAGAAGATTGCATTTGTGACAAACACCATTCCCCACTCATCCATCATGCTTGCCAAACTTAGACATTCATTATAAAGTTTGCCGATGGATGCAGCCCGTTCTGCTCGGCCATTCATTTTTTAGACCCTCTCGCTCTTTCTCTCTCTTCATCCCCTCTTTCCATCTCCATCTTTTTACCTCTCACTCTCCCTTTTGCGCTCTCTGTGTGTGTAAAGCGCGGCGTGAATGAGTTTCTCTCATTCCTTCTCTCCTACCATGGACTAAAAGATGCTGAGCAGCAGTGTAACAAAGGAGGCGGTGCATTAATTAAATACAGCAATTTGCTTTCCTCTCCTTTTTGTTGTGGGAACAGCACCGCTAAGATTGATGAGGCACTGTCTGATACACAAGAAGCCCACTACATCTATATCTGAGGCTGATTGTGATGGAGCACCCATTGAATGGCCAGTATGTATTAAGATGTCAACTTTTATATTACAAGCCGTGTTGGTCTGTTTATTCATATTTTATTTCATTTATTCATCTTTTTTTTCCTCTTTTGCATGTAAGCACATTTGTTTGCCAAGCGGCAGTCACGCTAATAGTGGCTTTGCAAGCGGTGCTATAGTGAAAGTGATGCTTAACACAATCGAAATGGAGAAGAACAAAGAGGTGACGAGCTGGAAGGAGGAGGAATAAGTTAGAAATGTTGCAAAGTGCTCATCTCCAAAATCTGAACTTTCTCTTCTGTCTGTCGTCTTTGTTCTTAAAAAAACTCATTAGTTTAGTGAATCTGACACCGCCACCCTCTGCAAACAGTCACATTATGTACAAATGTGTTGGTAAACGTTAACTGTGAAAGTCTCGATGTGACGTCAACTTTGCAAGATGAAGAACAGCATGTTCTCTAAGCATGGAGGTAAAAAAAAAAGTAGACAAAGTAAGACATTTGGAGGGCTGAAGGAGGATTCGGCACAAGAAATGGTGTTCAAGCGCTAAAAGCTGCCACGAAAAGAAAAGAGCCCTTGAGGGTCCTCTCATTATCATACAGCCCTGTGTGAATTTCAGATGGCAGGGCTGTAATGACCATTTAATGAAGGTTTTCATCAGCAATATTCACGTCAATTACAGAATAATATTAAATGTTTCTGTTTTGGCGCATGAATCCTTCAGGGATGTGGCTAGAGGCTCGATGAAGAGGGTTCACTTTCGGGTCGTTTATCGATGCCCCGTAGTTGAAACTGGACCCGGGGATAAATTATTAAATACAGTAGTATTGATAAGCTCTGACATTAACTTTTTTATGTTAAGGTGTAAATTCAACTAATTAACGTAATCATTGGTGGGTAATGTACTGCTTGCTTTTGGCTTGTCCGCTCTGGAAAGAATATGTCGGCCGTCTGGTCACAAATTTTCTTGTATTCAAGCTAAAAAGTTCACTACATTCAGTAAGTATGTTTTCTGAAAACATCTGAGGCAAGAACAGGCAATGCATTAACAAAGTCTTGATTCATATTTGTCGCGATTCAAATTCATGGTCTCTGAACGGCCCCTGTCAGGCTGGATCTTCATTCTATACTCATTGTGTTTGTGGAGGCTGCCCGATACATAACATGTATTCCGTGAATATGTAATTAACAACAGTGTAATTAGTCACGGCAAAAGAAAAGCAACATCGACACATGTGATCTTCTGTACTTAAATAAATAACTAAAATAATAAAGTAAATGTAGATCACAATTTAATGATTATTTGTGCTGCTGTATGTCATCTCCCAACTCTAAAGTAACACATAAAGTCCAGTGTAGTTATCTCAGATGCTCGCTGAACACCCACCTCTTTCTCAGCAGTGATGTGTCTTGCCCCTTTGTTTCTCCGCTGTATTTCTCTTCGTTCCCTCTCTCACCTCTGGCCTCCCCTTGGTGCCGCATTCTCCCGCCTCTTCACTCTAATTGATAGGAGCAGACTTAGTTAAGATGTCACCTGAACACATCCACAGGCCTCAGACATGGCGACAGTCCACCATCGACAGCCCACCCTATGCCACACTTGGACTAACCGGTGGTTAAATTGGTGTTGTAAGAGGGTCAGGAGTGCCTGAGGCCCTCAGGGAACATTTGACCCTTCCTGTCACACACTTGCAAACTCGTACACACTCTCCACACTTCAGCTGGTAAAGCCGAAGCCCCATAATCCATTTACTTCCACTGCAGCTCAATTAACGCATACGGCCAGTAGTGCGGGCAATACAGCCTTTCAAATATGCACATAATTACACATATGCACATGCACACACACCTCACTTGCAGCATGTATTGTAATTGGTAATTGCTTCCCTAGTTCTGACCCAGCTGTCATGATCAATGGGTGTGACTAGGTGATTAGACAAGACAAGCACCCAAAGCCATTGATTAAAGACATCCATTCCATAGGATATAGATTTATGAGCCCGTCCACTGCACAATGAGTCAACCCAATGGGATTTCTTGTGTAAAGGTTACAAAAGGGTAGAGAATCTTCTCCTAAAGGATTTTCATTTCCAACAGGATAGAAGTGACCTTTTCAAGAAACTTTGTCAGAATAGTGAAGGATGCAGTAATTGCAGAGCATGCATCTTTAAAATTCAGAGAATGGACTCCCGTGTTTGGCAGAAGGGTTAGGGTTAGAGGTCAATCGAGACATATATTTCATCTTTATTTCTTCTTCACTGATGACAGAGGGCCCTCTCGTGATCATCAGGATAGATTCAGGGAAACTGTTCTTTGTGTTTCCACTGTTCTGACCACTGGACTAAACACAACAAAGGTCTTATTACTATGTCAGTTTCTATCTTTTAAACATGTCTTTAGATAAGAAAACATAGTAATACAATGAAATCATTCATAGACATTGTAGAATAAAAACTATTTAAAGTACTGTGAGTTCAACATGCACATAAAAATCACCTATTTGGAAAAGATGAGTTTTAAGCATTTTTAGGCCTCAAGTAAAGCATTTCAAATAATATATAGCTGAATTAGGTGGGATCAATAGTCTACAGCTGTTATTGCTGCATGGAGCAAATCAATAGACTGCAATAGAATTGTTTTTGTTGTGTGTTTAGTTGACACTGTAGCTCGAGGTTCATTAAAGTCTGTGTGTATGTGTGTGTGTGTGCGTGTGTGTGTGTTTAGGTGCGTGTGCGTGCGTGCGTACAGTAGTACAGTAGATGGAACAGGCTCAATAAGGCCGTATGGATGCAATTGTATTTCTTTGTGCAATTGCCGCAGGACACATTCATAAAAAAAATGCAAGGTTGTCTTTTTAGAGTAAGCCTGGCCATCGAAGAAAGTCTTTCATGATATTCAGAACTCATTTAAAACATAAAACATGTATGCGCATTTATGAAACAACTTCGTAAGGTATTCTTTTGTTCACCATATAACTTTGATCATTACTAGACTGCATGTGTATGAACTAGGGTTGCCACGATGACAACATTTTCCCACCAACTAATAAGATCATCACAACGCCCTTTCCGCTATCTTGCATCAAAAATGCATCTACAGAGCAAAACAATGGCAATTCTTGCCATTTGTTGACAGTGGATCAGTTTGAAATATGTCAGGGAGTAGTTTCATACAATCAGTGGGAGTAGTGGAACAAGGAAAGATGGTTTGTTTCACAAAAGGGTTTGTGTCACAAATCTGTCTGGGATTGAAAACCGATCGGAAAAGAGCAGGTGCTTTCAAAAAATACTTGGGAGGTGATTGGACGAACCACCTGTCTGTAACCATCAATCATAGACTAACTTCAACCGATCAGATCTGACAGAAGCTGGTCAGGAGAAGAGTGAAAACATCTTTTCCATGATGAAAATGTTCTAATTGCTTCTTCTCACACCTTACTACTACACCTTTGAAAAAAGGGCTGCTCCCACTGCACCACTGTCTCACTGGTGCACCCCTGAAGAAGCACACTTTTGAAATTACGTAGATGACACATGAAGAATTAACCTTATTACTGAGGAGAATAGGGAAAATTAAGGAAATGGAGAGTGAGAAAAGTATTATGATACATTCTTTAGTTCTGTGGGAAGGGGAGGAGGGGTTCTTATTTATCTTATCTGAAGATGCACAGCGGAACAATACTTCTGTGGATAAAAACTGGCCACAAGCCTGGTCTGTTGTACTAGTGTAAAAAGAAAAAGCAGGACTTAGCATCTTCCCCCCTGCTGTTCACACGGTGATCAGCAAAAGTGCATCTCTCGAAACTCGCTGTCAGGCAGAATGGATTGTACTTAATTTCCAATAAGGTGCTTAAGAGCGATCCCTAATCATGCCTTTAATTAGAATCCCTTGGTCATTAAGGGGAGATAATTCAGTGAAAAATAACTCTGCTCTCTATGGGAGGAGCAAAGCGACAGACGGACGAACGGTCTGCTCTGTACACAGGCCAATCCCTCTCCTGTGTCACGGCAGGCCTAACTGCGCAAGCTAAAGAGGCTTCATGCATCACAAGAGATTCAACCAAAAATATTTGATTTTGGGCAAGGAAACTTTCATGGATCTAGCTTTCACCTTCCTCCAACTGAAGCAGCAAAAACTGTAAACTCTTTCTCCCCTTTCTCTTTGTGCCATAGTTCAACCTTCATTTTTCAAGGAAAAACGTTACTTTTGTAGGTTTTTAGGTCCTACTTCCGAAGGAAACTTTTACAGAAGAGCAATAGAAAGCATCCTGACCAGAAACATCACATGGAAGGCTCTGCAGCGGGTGATTACAACCATCCAGAATATCATTGGCATCCATCTACCGAGGATCAGTGATATTGGTGAAGTAAGATGTCTGCACAGACCCCAAAGGATACTAAAAGACAGCACCCACCCCAGCCACAGTCTGTTCACCCTGCTGCCATCTGGCAAAAGATATAGAAGAATCTGCTGCCATACCGCCAGACTGCGGAGCAGCTTCATTCCTCAGACAGTAAGACTCCTCTAATCATCCTCCACACTCCACCATATAACAAAGTTCACTTTTGTTTCTTGTTTCATTTTCTGCTATGTAACTAAAAAGGACTCAGTTTCATTTTGCAAACCTCGTGCTGTTGGATGACAAATAAATGAAACTTGTAACCTTGCATGAACCCAAAAATACTTTATTTAGTGCATTATGGGTTAGTAACCACTAAGCTCAGGCACTTTGACATCGTGGGGAAACAAAGACTGACTGCAGTGGGAGGTCGTGAAGCACTCAGGCATTTTCCTGCATTAAAAATCCTTCTTGGCGTAGCGCATTTACTGCTTCCAGTCTATCGGTGTAGAAGAACATTGGGAACAATCCAGTGATGTTCCAGTGTGTGCTCTGTATGTACTATCTCTATCACTCGCGTGTCACTTATTTTCTCTGTTTTGTTGTAAGTGTTTGTCTTGTTCGTGTGTGCCTGAGATTCAATCTTTTGCATGTGTGTGTGTGGATATATAGCGGCGTTTGATTAATAATCTTCTTTCATTACAGTAATCAGGTCTGGGATCGGCAGCGGTGGCAGGATGACTTAGAACTCGGGGCCTCGCCTCATTAACTCTCTGTGTCCAACGAGCGACACCCTCGCGACAAATTGAGATTGCTTCAGCAGCCTTACTCAAGACTCTTCAGGCTCTTGTGTAGTGAGTCCAGTGAAAGTAAAGATTACATCCCTTCTCCTCTAATCTCCTGTCTCACAATCATACCTGAGATCATTTTCCAAATAACATAACTCCTTTTCCTTTGGCACATTTCCTTAAGTACAGTGATTTGTAGTGCTTTTCCTACGACTCTTTATGTATGTGTTTCTGCGTGTTGACTGACCCCCTTCTTCTTTCATTTCTAATCCTATTCCACACTGTTAACCCTGAGTTGACTTTTCCTTTGTCTCTGCTCCTCTATTTATTGCTTTCAATTCATCTTCTCATATATCAGGTACTAAATATATTCTCCTCTTTACTGTAAATGGTCTCCTGCCTCCAATAACGACAGCGTGACAGTAAGTCACTTTGAACAGCAAGGATGAAAACAAATGCTCTCTGTAAATAAAAAAAAGTGGTAAAGACTCCGCGCTGCTGTAACTGCCTGGAAATCTGGCCTCCGCTGGAGTGTGTTTTTGAACTCATTAGGCGTCGCTCCCACTCCCACTTGAACATTTGAAGTGAGACACTTTTCTGAAGCTTGACCCGAGTTTACTTCAAATTCAAGACGCTGTGGATAAGAAGGTAATAATGAGAGTCTCTGTGCATGATCAGTTACTGTGTACCTCCTGTATGTAAAATATTTGTGGACATATGATACTGTATGTGTGAGAGTTTTAAATTCACACGTTTTAAGAGTGCCTGAGGCTTAAATAATGACCTGCTGTCATCTCCATGGCCTCTGAATCCCCACACTTAATCAGCCCCCTCCATGTGCAGTCATACAATTTAATTAGCTGCCCACCAATGTTATTATTAAAACTAATCACAAATGCCCCTATGAGACTCTAATCACATCCTGCATTTTATTTAGTTTTGGTGAAACTGGTAGCTTTGAGTAAAAAACAAACAAACTGTAAAGCCGTATATGAGAAGCGGCATTTTGAAGACTGGCTCCTTTGCAATTTTATATCCAACAATAGTAAATGAATTAAAAAAAAACGACTTTTGATGCAACTTCAGAGTCGAGTCATCATCAAAGCTACCACCCTGGAAGCATTCAGAGTCGACAGAGCAGGGGGCCTCTTAACCACGACAGTTCAGTGTTAAGATTCCAGCTCTGCGTTCCTGTGTTATAGCTAAATAACCTCCATATTTCCCTGTGTGGCTGACACTAATGGGAACCACGCTGCGTCGCACAACTCACCGCCCTGTCTGTGTGCGCTCACTGATGCTCAACCTACTGATTAGCTTGGTGACGGAGGTCATCTTTTTGTACGCTGACCACAAGTTGTGAAGCAAAACTTCAATAACCCGCTGGGCTAATGCAATTAGTATCCAACAACCATATAACTCACACGAGCCGCGAGTGCTGCCCCAGAGGGAGTGAATGCCATTCCAGTCTATGCGTGATAAACAATGAGGTTTCACAAAAGGGGGAATAGGGAAAGAGGAGGGAGAGAGTAATGTGATGATAGAGCCTCTGTGTTATCAAGTCATCGGTGTGCGGCTAGGTGAGAAGGAAAGAAAGGTGAGCAGCGTGTTATCAGCAAGGGGAGAGGATGTTATCCCAGAGGAATTTTGTCAGTTTTGCCTTCGCTATCAGCGCTTTATATCTGATGAACACTCCACAGTATGCACACTGCCAGAGATATGGCACCAGTAAAAGTGTTTTTCCCTGCCACACAAGCATAACGAAAGATAAAGAGCTCAGAAATGTTACAGTTTTCTTGTTTCAGGAGGAATTATGAATTTCTTGTGTGTGTGTGTGTGTGTGTGTGTGTGTGTGTGTGTGTGTGTGTGTGTGTGTGTGTGTTTAATTGGGTGTGGGGCAATGGAAATCTGTAAAGGAGCAAGACACAGAAAATACTTTGAATGTGCAGGAAACACAAATCAATTAATGTTACTTATACTATAATGTTACTTATACTATTTTTATATTTAACATACAGAATATGTATATATTTTTACGTTGCTTTTTATTCTCTTATTATCCATTATCTTTGTTCTGTGTATTTTGGACCCTGTTTGCAAAGTGTTTCTCAGCCCCTGAATTTCATTTTGAAATATGTTTTTAAAGGTTACGTCATGTATTAAAGCCATTAAATTTTTTGCATACTGCAGATTTTGCTTTTGTTTGCATACTGCATACTACATACTACATACAGCCACGGATGAAATAGCAGCATCAATGTTGACGCTTGCTTCCTCGATGCGAGCCGCCATTGTTGCCATTGGAGGCTTGTTATTTTGTTAGATTTAGGACTATAGTCATGTCAGTCCTTAACAGCACTCAAGAGTCAAGAGAGGATTTTGACAAAGTATTACTCTAAAAGTACACTGTAAGAGTACTTCATATTATGCATGCAAGTAGTATAGGAAGTACTTAGTGCAGTGGTATATACATATATTGGACTATTTATAGAAAACAAGTTTTTTATTTCCACATCAAAGTTGGGTGAAATATCCTTATTCTTTTTCTCTGTTAAGGATTTTGACAAAGTATTACTCGAAAAGTTCACAGTAAAAGTACTCCATATTATACATGCAAGTAGTCTAGGAAGTACTTAGCTCAGCAGTGTATTAATCCAAAACTACTTATGGAAAAAAAAAAAAATTCTCACGTCATCCTTTACTTTGAAATCTGGAAGGATACCATCGTGATACCTTCAGCTCACTCCCGGGAATAATTACTGTAAAAGCATCGTATGTTTCATGGGTCTGACTGAGGCCCCGTCCATACGAAAACGCTGTTTTGTGTAAACGCACATGTTTTGCATCGTTTTGGCCGATCGTCCACACGGATCCTATAAACGCAGCGCTTGTAAACGCACTTTTTTGAAAACGGGTCTCAGGGTGGAGAAATTCGAAAACGCAGCCCCTTCGTTTTTGTGTGGTCGGTGAATCCGCATACTTCGATACGATGACGTCATCGCCCCACCCCTCAACCTCTCTGAACCCCACGACGTCTCATTACAACAACAACACCAACGGCGGACTACGTGCTTGTGTTCGTGCTGCAGAAGATTATGCTTGGCTTGTTGCTTGTGGTCTGTGTCTGTGTTGTAGTGCTGTAGCAAAGCGACGTGTTTGGACCCGGGGCAGCGTTGCGTTCTCAATTATTGGTTCCACCACTCTTTATTTAGGCTACGTTATTTAATCAAAATAATAGTGGTTGACAAATGAAACTTTTGAGGAGAATGCGATACAGAGAAGTTACATACTGCACAAATTTTAAGACCCAGATATCAAAATTCAAGACTTTTTCAAGTCTTTTTAAGGTATTATTTCCAAATTCATAAATTCAATGCTTTTAAGACTTTTTAAGACCCCGCGGGAACCTTGTACAGGCGTAGCATCCTGAAACATTTAACAATGTGGTGACTTTGTATTACACTCACAAAGATCCATAATAATTTAAGGAAACAGTGACCCAAAAAAACGTAAGCTTTACTACAGAACATCCAGCGAGCGCGCCGTCTCTTCGCTCGCTGCAGTTCGACCTTCAACCTGATCACAATCAGCACCTGATGTAATTAATGAGGTGATTAATTGCTGTATTGATCCATTGATCAATCAAACAGCTCTCGGGAAGAAATTGAAATCCTACGCTGTGTGTAATTACTGGGAATATTAGGAGTTTAATTGGATCCTGGGGTTCATTTTGGTGAAAATGTGCTTATTTGTCGAGTCTTTGTGGAAAAGTTCTTAAAATTGAAGTACCACTAATATAAATCACTGGGAATAAATCCTACACACTATAAATACATTTTAAATAAAACTAAATATGAAAAATATTGTAAAAATAACCTGCTTGGAAAAAAACCCATGACACACATCAAAAAAATAAACATAAAACAGATCACCCGAATCATATACAAGTATCTCGTTATGGAGTTTGCACTCATTGCACTCACAAAAGTTTTGTCAGAATACTCCCCAAGAGCTGTGCTCGAGTTGTTCTACTGTTCAAGTTTCCAAAACAAGAGGCAGAACATGGCCTGGGTTTGTTTTGCTTTTCTAGCCTTTTCTGACAGTGAATGTATAATGCTATTTTTTCAGCCAACCTTCAAGTCTAAGATGGTTACATGGTCAGAAAAGTAAAAGTGAAAGGAAGTATGAGGGATAAAATGCATGACAGTGAAGACATGATGGAAAACACAGGCAGTATAAACACAGAGGAAAACACAAAGGGGGAGACAGAGAGGTGAAATGAGTTAGTGTTAGTGGCGGCTTGTAGCTGCGGAAGGTGACCCTGAGATACAGGCAGGGCTGTTCATTTAAGCAGGCAGGGAGCAGAGCAGTGACAGGCTGCACCAGAGTAGTCGTGGACCCCTGGAGAGAGGCACTGTAGCAGATGGAATAAGAGAATTTAGATTAAACAATCCCACACTGCACAATGTCACCATGTTGATCCTGTTCTCTTATTAGAGGTGATGTTAGACTCGAGTACCTGAAGGATTTGGTAGGAAAGAATTGAATTCCTCTGATATACAGCTTTTTAAAAGAATGTGTACAAAGCCCATGCTTTTTTTTTAGGGTAACTCTGGCTGTGTTGACATGACAAGGATGCAATTTAAGGAATCTAATTACTGATTAATCTCTTAATTATTTTACTGATAATTAAGAGATTGAGAGACCCACTGCAATTTAACACAGCCTGAGGGGAAGTTTTCAGTGTGCTCATTCTTTCCAAACAACTGTCCAATACCCCAAAGATATAATCCAATAATATTGAGAATGGTTGCTTTTTTTGATAACTGACAAACAAATCAATCATCCAAACCATTTATATACTTATTTTCTGATGACTTGTTTTTTTTTATTGATTAATCAAATAATAATGTCAGCACAATTTAATGGTCTTACTGCAAAGTATAACCTTTAGCCTTGCATTTTATTTTGTAGGACATTCCGTGCACTCCTGTGTTTAAGGAACATGTGTAGAAACACTGGGGGTGTCGAGATTTTGATTCAACTGAAATGAGCTTTCAGTTTCGATCATCAATTCAAAAGCAGTATCAGCAATAAATGGTAACAAACTTGGCTATTTAAACCTGCATAAAACCCTACAAGTAAAGTCGAGCTGCTGTTGTAAAAAACCCTAAACTTTTAAGGAAGAATTCTAAAATGTAAATGACAGTCGTCAGAGCATAAAACCAACAGTCTGCCGATCTTTACAAATCCAAACGGGAGTATGACAATAGCATAGCTGTCAGTGCTGAAAACAATGTTTAAATTGAAAATCTGATCAAATCGAATCATGAATTTGGAGATTTGTGACAACCTAACCAACACTGGGCACACTCAGTAAACACATCTTGTGCAGCTAATCTGTCAGAAACGCAACAGAAGAGCAACTTCTGTTTAGGAAAATTGCCGTCTGCAAAAACTGCAACTGTTTCAAGAAGACTGGGTTTGATATGATGGAAATCTTAAGATGTGTAATTTTCTGGATGAACACACAATGAAGGTGAAAATGGAGAGAAGTATGAAAATATGGACGTGTATATCTCTATGTGTTAATGTACAGACGCTGTCTTGAACTCGGTAAGTTTACCTTTATCTTTCTTGTGTTCAATTTGCAGTATATCTTTTATGTTGTAAAGAAAAACAAAAGTGTATACCAGATGATAAAATGATTTCTATCTCAACATAAAGCGAATAGCAACTATCAGGTAGATTACGCAAGAGTTCAGCAATTTCAAATGTTTGGCAGGGAAGTCATACAAGCCTTACAGTCGGCAATGACCCCATGTGGATCCAATCTGACCATGAAAAAGAAGAAAAAAGTGAGACCAGTCTCAGTGTGGACAGGGTTGGCCAAACTCATCATTATTGGGTAACTGGACTTCTAATTTTTCCACCTCAGTCTCGTTCTCCATTTCAAGGGCACATTGGCTGCTCGGAGTTTGATTGCAGTGTGGCTGTACCAGTGATGCTCCCTCCATTGTGGTTGGACAGCAGCTGCCTGATGTATTATATCTTCTGATTACCACCCACCACACACACTGATAAGATCCCAGCTGGAACAGGACAGGGGCAGCAGTGCCAACACTCAGTCTGTCTGTCTTTTATAAGCAAGTATCAGCATGCCTGTGCATATGAGCGTGTTTGTCTGGCTACTCAGACATCAGCACGCCTCAGTGTTATTAGTGAAGATGTCAGCACTTCACATCTGGGGTGTCGTGAAAAGGGAAACACTAAGTCAACGTTACTCGCATGCACACGCAGATGTGCTCCTTCACACACAATGCACATGACATTTGAAACAGTTACATCATATACGAAAATAAATATAAGTTTTGTTCATTTTGATTTAGAGAATCATTATAGAAAAATATTATACTTATAGTGGAGACTTTCTGGTGACTGCTTTTTTATTATGTACAATACTTACATTTTTCCTTTTATGCAACTTAGATATTGATATTTCTGTTTATATATTTGATGTATTATTGTGCTCAGAGAGAGAGAAAGATGATTAAGACGACTAAAATCTTTTTTTTCTGTTTCTGAAATGCCTTGTTGACTCAAGCCAGACTGGGAATAGCCATACATTTCTCAATTTTCACCGTAAAAAAAATAAATACAATATTGCAATAAAGATACCCTTTAGTTCCATGTCAACCGTGTCACCAGCTATATTGTAATAACCGTTGCATTGTTTACAGTACATTACCCAAGAGAGAGGCAGATGAAGAAATCTGTCTAATCAGCCTAGCCAGCTAGTAGTTAGTAGTAGTAGATGGATAGCTCGTAGATCACTCTGTTGTTGCGGTCATGAAGCATGGGTCTCAGTGAGTCAGTTAAATACTCTACGATTAGCATACAAAGTAGATTGTTAGGACTTTCAAAATTGATCACAATGTAAAATGTTCTGAACGGCCATCCCAATTTCTTGGTTACAGCTCCTTTAAAACAACAACAACAATACAAGGGTTCTAATAATAATTTAGATAACAAACAGAATGTCAAAGAGGTCTCACTATTTCTACTGTTGTGTTACATTATCAGATTAAAGGGGTGTCCTTGTGAGTGTTTTGAATCTGATAATATGAGCACAAATAAACAGATGTATCCGCATGGGTGCATGAGTTCACTTTAACACTTTGGCTTTCACAACTGTCAATACACAGGGAAATGGTGACAACTGTAACTTGTAATTAACACAAAGGAATGACTGGCAGTGTCACCAGCGTGTTAACACACACTAGAAGTAACCAGATGGTCTCATTGTATCCACCCTGTTTGCTGTTGTTGCAACTACCCCGGCCGCTGAGATCATTTTGCTTTATTATCGCCATCGTTGTGCCTTCTCTTCGTGACAGACCCATTTCTCACCAAGACACTCTCTTCTAACTAATTCATTTTCCTGAAACAGAATTTATCTCACATTACTCTGCACATACAGAGACACAATCATATTTTCTCTTTGGTGAAAAAGGGGGGAAAAGGGGTTTTGTTGCCAGGGAATGTCTCATCTTTTTTTTTTTTTTTCGATGGCGGGTTCCTGATGATCACTTCTGTATGTAAACTGTCTGAATTTATAATGTGGCACTGACGGATGCATTAATTTTATTCGCCACTTGTCTGACTCAATATTATATGTTTATCTGAGAGTGCTGCCTCTTTTTCTCATTAGTGTTACAAAACAATTACTGTGTACTGTGCAAAATTTCCAATAATGACTGTAAATAGGTGGACAGATGTTTATCTCTCCCTACAGTCTGATGTTGATATGACACTTGTCTGTGTCACTCAGAGGTATCCTGCCTTTTTCCCCGAAGGAACATGTGTATACGATAGCTGCTCTGCCACTGACGATGTAAACAAAGCTCCCTGGAAGAGCCGGAACACACACACACACACATACATTCATGCGCATCAATGCCAAAAACATTCACTCACAACACAAATGCCACGCAGGTATAGATGGATTTTTTACATCAACAGCCCACAGCCATTTTTTCCTCATTTTTTTCCCTCCTTTCACTCCATCTTCTCCTCAATCTTTTTTCTGTCTTTCCCCTCATCTCCTCAGCCTCCAGAGGGTTCCTCCTGATTCATTATTTCCTGTCAACATGTGTCTCCTGAGGCCTCCCATGCACTGGAGCACCTTCTCTAACTTCACTTGAGCTGTTAAATGGATATACATTCCCTCTTCCATGACGGCTGAACCCAATGCGTTCACACTTTAACTTTTTAGACAGGTAACAGGTGCTGTTAATTGAATCATCTGGATCCTGCTCTTGACTCGAGGCAAATCACGAAATGGTTTCAGATGCATAGCCTGAACACTTAAGATGTACTGAGGACAATTTTATGAGCAAAAAGTTTGCCTTTATTGAAGTGGAGCATTTCTCTACAACAACAGGTGAGATTTAAAAAGGTAAATAATTAATTTTGAGTACCAGGCTCTTTCCTGTAGCTGTTAAATTGTTATAGGCCTACATATTTTTGCCCTTCGCAAGGCCCTCCAGCTACTTGGAAGTATATCAGCATGTTGCTACATAAATGGTGGCTTGTGGAATTTGAGCTCATTTCAAATTGCATCACTGTCCTGGAAAAGGTTTATTTCAAGTAGAGAAATATTAGAAGCACAGTTCTGGTGCCAGAGTTACGTAAATAATGGGAAAGCCAAGAATAGTTATAAAAACCCTGCAGTGTTGACGAAGCCTATATGAGAGGGCCGCCTTCACATAAGCCATGTCAGTGTTGTTGAAAGTAGGGATCAAATATTGAGTTGATTTTAATACATTTTAATAAAGCAGCAACAATACCTTGTGCCCCCTTCTTAGAAAACTCACATACGAAAGTGATGACGTATTCACATTGTTTTTGCTGAAATGTATAAATTCCTTTACACACTTGAACGCATACTCACAAGAACAGCGCCTTACTTTGCATCTTGGATTTTTAATGGTAGCAGGATCCATTGATTCTGTCGAGCCACTGTCAGCCCATCGTGTTTCTGCCATTGGTCGCTGTACAGTATTTGGAGACATGAAGTAAAGAGAGAGAAACCGATCAAATGTGATTTATCCGATGTTGGACAGCCAGCCAGTAAACTACACATGCTGAAGAGGATCGGGGGGGGTCACAGAGGGGAAGGTCACAACTGTATAAATACTGACATGGCAGTCACAGACATGATTGGTGTGTGAAGAAGGGGAGATGTGTTTGTGAATGTGGGAGATGGTTATTTGTTTTTTAGCTGACCCATACTCACCTCCACACATCTATTTGTGCTGCAGTATATTTCAGTGCCTCTCTATTCTTGTAATTTAAGAATACAACATTAACTTTTCTGCTGATCTGAGCGAACATGCTCACATCATGACCACAGAGGCTTTCTATACAGGCGGTCACTCGTCACTTTGCGCTAAGGTACTGGTAATGTGGTTTCTGTGAGTTATGGGCAGCTGCAAAGCAATCTGGTACCAGGTTGTTGGGGTCGGACACCTTAATGATCTGACCCGGGACCTTGGACTGTCTTGTTGGCAATGGAGAAAAAAACAGCGGCAGTTTCAAGATGAACTGGGTCAGTGCAGTATGACAGGTCATCATCACAGTGTGTTGAACAGATAACTGTAAGTAATAGAGTATTTTGACATATAGAGGATTAATGCAATTACTCCGAATGTGACCTTTCTGTCAATCAATTATATCATTACACCATTAGATTTAATCTAGGTGTATTCAATCATCTCTTCATTGAATCAGTGATGAGTATATGATCATTTTCCTCGGGGTTAACTGAAGTGCAAATATTCTGGAAAGAGGGCATATGGCAAGAATATATGGGCTCTGATTGTGTTTTTTTGTATCACACACTCCCATTGAATAAAAACCAAACGACTAAAAATGGAAGATAGACCAAATTTGGCAATGAATAAGCAGCCTGCGAGCACATTTTTCTCAAAGAGCTGCCAGTATCTCTTTGCCAACTGCAAACTGGAAACTCTGGCCAATATAACTTGTCCTGTTTCTCCATCTAATGGAAATTAACCGTTTTTAATGTGTTTCCGGTGTGGATGACTGCAAGTGCTTCACATTCCCCTCACATTTTTTAAGTACTGTTCAACATTTAATGTCTTTATATCCTTTGACATCTGGCTTCTAAACTCTTTCTCCCCCTTCCCCCTTTTCTCCCCTCGAGCCTCCCACTGTGTCCTAGCAGTCCTGTGGCTGTGAAGGTCAGCCTGTCTCTCCTCACATATGACCCTGACTGGCTGTGCTGCCTTTGGGGCATGAACCCAAGAACTGCAGGTGTGTGTCTGGATGTGTGTGTGTGTGTGTGTGTGTGTGTGTGTGTGTGTGTGTGTGTGTGTGTGTGTGTGTGTGTGTGTGTGTTTAATGCACATACTGAAGACTTACATGCATGTACTTGTGTGTACTGAACAAATGGCCCGAGCTAATTAACAGCAGTAACATCTTAAACCTGAAAAAAATAATCTAATATTAAAATATATCGGCTGATATTTGTTTTTGTAGCATGAACACATAACATAACATTTCAGTTTATACACATTTATAAATTACCAGACTGTGACAGTGCATGGACAGTTTCAGCATATCTGAACCTTTCTGTCATGACAGCAATTTACACTAAAGATGGAGCATATCTGGGCATGTATGGACAAATATTTACTACTCTGGTTACCTTTTTGGTTCTGGATTTGTTGGTTTTTGTCACACTGTTTGGGCTGAGTGGGACATTTTACTAGAGATCAAACAATATGTTGTTTTGAGGCGTAATAGCGATTCCAAAAACTACAAAAAACTTTCTGGCCATGCTGGCCCAAATAATTGGCCATTCATTGGTCTTTCCTTATATTTGCCAATGGAAAATTAACCAGTTAGTGCTTTCTGATGGACCAACCATGTAACGGAGACACTGTTTTAAAATGACTATCAACATATCCTTGGCATAACTGTACTGCAATTTCTTGTTAGTTATTGGCTGACATGTTTGCCAATACCAGTATATCTGTAAAAAGATAATATTGGCCGATTATATTGATCAGGCTCTAACAAAAATCAGGGATCAAATCAAAAAATCACACCAGGGGAGGATGTTACAACTGGTATTGTTTTAACCTGATATCTAACCATACCAGTAACAAAATGCTGCTATCAATGAATAGCTAAAATTAAAAAATGTAAATAAAGAGAGACCATCTTGTGATGGGATCACACAGCAAAAATGTGTCCACAAACATACAGAGACCTGGGAAAACCCTCAAAATCACCTCTGTGTTAGTTCCCACGACAAAAGATGTCTCCAGGAGCACATTTGGCCATGGTGACACACATATACACCAACTCACAAAGTGAAAAACTAACCATACAACGATGCTGCAGCTGGTAACAGTAGGAAATGTTCTTACATACATATAAAATGGTTTGTTTTTCTCAATGCAAAATTGTCAAATGTATTTATTATTTGCATTTTTTACTAAAAGCAAACTCACTATCTTTTTCAACACCAGCAATTACAAAACAGATCACTTTCTTGTCCAATGTTTAAAGAATACGCGCACTTGTGGTAGCACAGCGAAAGGCATTTGACTTATTATAAAGTAACCTTGTGGGATCTAGAGAAGGTGTTAACAGTCCAGTGCATATCAGCCAACATAGCCTCTCTTTAGAGGAAATTGTTGTCCTTGCACAGGAGGTGCAGAATTGCCAGAAGCGACTGAATGGTGTCTTAAATTAAATTAGTCTGGGAGAAGAGAACACATTTGGTTACCATGCTGCTCTGGTCCCCGGAGACCCAATGCCCAATGAAACAAATAGTTCAGTGATATCAAGTGAAGAGACGAACACAGCCAACAGCAGTCTGGAGGGACAGCCTGGGTATAAGAAAGGGACCCAGCAGCTCCATCTACATCTACATCTACAAAACAGCTCCAAGTTGTGTGTTATATAAAAATCAATCAATCTACAGCCACATTTGTATAATGAGAGCGAAAAGTGTGGGGGGGATGCATTTGAGAGGCATTTGGATTACCTATCCTTTCCTTTTTTTAAAGCCAGACTAACACAGCACAGATATGATACCTTTACCTGAGCAGGGAGGCAGTGTTAGCACAGATCTGAGTGATTCTAGTCATGAAAATTGAATTGCACTGCTGGACCATGACTGACACACACCCTTCTGTGCCTTTCCTTTCACTTCACTGCAGGCACATTGTTGGAAAGAAACCATAATATCAGACTTTCACAGGTGAGGGGAAGAGAGAGAGAGACTGCTTGGTCTGCAGAGCACCTGGTGTTAATACATTCAAACATCTCATTTGCAGCTTTTACAGTAGGATGATTAATGTATTTTGAGATTAATTTCATACAGCAGACAAAAGAAAGCCTACTAAATATTAGTCTTGTCTCACCCCTGGCAAACACCTACAGTTTGTTGGCAAAGAATTATGCATTATGTTAGATAAGCTAAACAGTGTTGCAGATTGCGTTGATATGAAGGTACAACGCAGAGAACAATGCCCTCAGTTCATTAAATACCAAGAGGTGCAGTTCAATGGTCGAACATAACGGTATAACAACATAACATGTGCGATTCTTGTATTTATTTCTGGTGTTGAACAACTTACAGATAGTTCTTAAGAATTACATTTTTCACATTACCGACAATCACTTATTTCTATTTGTGTATACATTGAAAAAGTCATTACAATAAGTTTTCATTCAGGATGATGGCACCTGTAAAAAGGGTTTATGCTCCGTACATGTTTGGATAACTCAGGCTTGTCTTGTTGGGCTCAAAATTTAAACCATCAGACTTTCAGCAGTTGACGCTTTGCTTTGTGGAACATGCTAACACAAAGAACGTTACCATGATAATATTATTATTAGCATGATTTTATGTGTGGTGCTTTTTATGTAGTGTAGTTGTTGTTATGTGTTTTTATGTTGCCCAGGGACAAACTATCTGCTAGCTAACTCTGGTAGAATAACCTTTAATTAAAATAAAAACTGTTGGAGAAAGATTGAAGAAACCAGACAGAGTAACATAGATTTTGAAAAGAAATCCAACCCCCTCCCTTCTCAACCCACTCCAAAGTCACTTTTTCAAAAGACCAGGGGATCACCAAAGTCACCAGAAATGATCCTCTGGGGACAAAGAATGTCTGGACCAAACTTGGTTGGATGGTTTTTCAAGAGAGACCAACAGACCTGCATAGAGGTGGCGTGAATCTAATTAAACCCATAATAACCACAGGGTGCTAATATTCACCTGAGGGAAACACCCTAACCCTTGGTAATATCTGCACCTAGAGTCTAAGAATTCATTTGTAGAATCTGAACTACAAAGTAACTACAAAACTTCTTCCCTCAGGTTTGATTTGACAGTCAATCTCTCAGAATCTGTCTGTCGACACCCGGTTTATTCTCTAGGGAGTGTTTGTTGATCAGTGGCACCATTCTGTCATTCAACAATACAAGTGATTTACCTGAAGACAAAGACTTGAAACAATTGAGTCAGTGCCGATCAATCTTTCCCTCTGTTATTCTTCTATTTCTTCAAAGAGCGGCATCTACTGCCACCACTTAAAATATTACAGATATCCTAAGTTTAAAAAAAAGTCCAATGGATAAGGTTCAGGAGTGCAACTATTTAAATAGAATAGAGGTGTAAAAAAGTAGTTTAAGTCTAGAAAACCCTCCATAAGGGAAACTGAACACATATATCACAATAAACACAAAACTGCTTAAAACAAGAAACTGGACTAATCACTAAAGTGTGTTAAATACCAAAATACCACAATATATTTGGTGCCTTTTGCACCTGGGCCAGTAATGTTCCCAACTTTTCACAGGTTTGAATGACTCTATGTTTTGCAGAAAGGCATCATGGGAGTTTTCCTGAACTTTTCTCAAGAGGGGGAAAAACTGCTTACGTCCTATTGATTTCCCCCTTTTTTATATTCCCCTTTGCCATTCTGCAGACGCTTCACTTTTTTCTGCCCATCTGTAAGTCGTGCACTTCCCCGCCAGTAGATAACAGTTATCTGTACAATTATTTCTTGTGAAGTGACGGTCAATAGAACTATAAATTGTTAAAGAACAAGAAGCCTGATACCACCCCAAAAAACACATTAGCATAAGTGGGTTTGAATGCAGAAGCCACAAGGATGACTCTTTAATGAGATGGGGTGTGAGAGACATGGAAATGTATTCTGAGTGTGTGGCTGGTGGCATTACCACCTCCACCGCCACCTGTCAACACACACACATACACACACTGTAACAGCACACAGTCACATGACAGAGAGAGAGAGAGAGAGAACACACACCAGTCAAACTGCACTGCCTCACTACCAGTTACTTTACAAACTGAGCCACCAGTGTGTGTCTGGCCCATCTGCTGAGAGAGGACAGCGAAATGAGGGAAGAGGAGAGGAGGAGGAGGAGGAGGATGGGGTGAGGAGATGAAAGAATGACAGTCGTGTTTCATTGGTAACCGTCACTGTTGAAGGAGCATAAAGCAATCTCATTGAACAACAGAAAACTGATAAACCTGCTGAGTAACATGAACACAAACACTCTTTTCTGTTAATGTCTCTCATGGACATGAGTACGCTGGCAGAGCATTATGGGAGTTCAGAATCAAGCATACCATCAATGTAAGGACTTACTAAACTGAATATATTTGGACAAACTGGGATGGCCATTTTTTACTGTATTTTTATTTTTCTCCTTTGAACCTGATATTATTACTTAGTGAACAACAAATCTGTGTGGAAATAATTGTAATAAACAAAACCTAGCGAAAAAAAAAAAAAAGCCCACGGGTCAGCACACACAGACAGGCTCCTGTGTTCATAGTCTCAATCATCATAACATGCTACTTCCACTGCAACATGGCCTCTAAGGGCTAAATAACAAGTGCTACTATGGCTAATGACCAGCCCTACTACGCTTCTAACTTGCTAGTACTTGTTGCAATCCTTGGTTGGTTAGATTTAGGCGTGAGAAGTGACGATTGATCGGAGTAAGCAAATCAGGGGCAGAGTTTGCCTCAGTAGGGTTATTAAATTTGCAACCCCGAGAGTTGTTTTAGTTAGCTACAGCTAAATGTTGCCAAGTGCATTTCAATAAAGGTCATAATCACAATGAAATCTACTAGCTGCATCCCTGTCTGGTCAGGAGCCTGCAGTGCCTCTGACTGGAAGTCCCTGCAGAGGGTGGTGTGGACAGCGGAGAAAATCATCGGGAGCTCTCTTCCTCCCATCCAGGACATTGCAAAGAAACGCTGCCTGACCAGGGCTCATAACATCAGGAGAGACACCTCCCACCCCCAGCATGGACGGTTCTCGCTGCTGGACTCTGGGAAGAGGCTCCGCAGCCTTTGTAACAGAACAGCCAGGTTCCATAACAGCTTCTTCCCACATGCCATAAGACTGTTAAACACAAAATAACAATCCGTCCATCCTTCCTCACACACCTACATACACCCATTCAGGACTGCTAAGTCTAAGTCAGAGTCTAGTCTGTCAATATTGAACAACATTAGGCATAACATGACTGTGATATTGCGGTAACATGTCAATCGTCACGACCCTAATAACATTAGATAAAAATACAAAAACACAAATTTTAGCAGGGATTTACTCATGACCACCGGTGGGTCCTGGGAAGCACACTACATTGAAAAACTATCCACATTCACTCCACTTGATGAATTAAAGGATTGATCGAAGAAATAATTGCCGTAATGAAAGTCTTGTTTTTACTTGATTCAACCAAACACAGAAAAAAAGAAGCTATAATAATTTTAGCAGCAATAATTTAATGCTTCCTAGACAACTAAATTACGAGAGTACGATGAACTTAGACCAAGGGGCATTTTGCTGCAGGGGATGTTATTCTTACAGAGCATTGTCTATTTTTTTTTTCTTTCCACTGTTTGAGTTCGTTCCACTTTGGACCATGTGTATTCCCTCAACAACGAAAAAACAAACAAAAACAGAAAAAAAAACATCAAAATGAATGCTGGGTACATGGGAAATGTTCGTACTGAGAGTGTGAGAGGGAGTGAGGGTGTGCTGACATGGTGAAGGGAGGAAAAAAAGACGGAAATAGAGTTGTTTGTGGGTTTATTTTGAGCTCCATTACCCCTATTACAGATGAGTATCTACTCTCCACCCTCTTCCAAATGCTGAGGATGCAGGTGGCCCACTGAGGAAAGCACCTATTAATCTCTCCCTGGCCATCTACCTATCTGCCTTCCCATTTATTCATCAGCTCATCTGATGACAATCCACCCTGTCCATTCCACTATTCTTCTGCCTCTCCTCCATCTTTCAGATAATCACTCCATCAACACATCCATCTGTGCACCCATCCAGCAATTCATCTACCCATCCATTTATCCCCCCATCATTCATCCATTTGTCTATCATCTATCCATCCATCCATCCATCCATCCATCCTAACACACACGGCTTGCTTCCATCAGTTCCCAGCGGCTCCATCAAGACTGCACCTCAGCTGTTTAAGGTGCCAAACGTGAATACAATAGTGCGTATGTTAGCTTTCCAAACAGACAAACAGAAAACAGAGTAGCTTTTGCGATCGATAGTCGGGGCAAACTGTAATCACTCCTGTGACTGTGATAGTTCTGGGAAAATGCAAAATACAACAACAACGGGAAACAATTAAAAACACTGATAGAAAACAATGTACAGACAGTGTTCGGAGGCGTGGGTGATAGCCTCGATAACCTAGAGAGTCTTTGAAATCAATTACACATGAACAGATATCCTGTAATTGGAATAGATTAGTGTTTAAGGATTACTCTCCTGTGACATGTACAGTAAAGCAGTGATTGCGTAAAACTGTCTAGACACAGAGTCTTTGCAGATTAAAGGAACAGTTTGACATTTCGGGGGAAAACACGCTTTCCAAAACCAGAGAAAGATGAGAAGATTGATACCACTCAAGTCTGTATGCTGAATATAAAACTACCCCAAGTTGGATAATTTACCGTTTTAGGGTTAAACCAAGAACATAAATGGCATAAATAAAGAGAATAATCTAGGGTTGGGCCTTAATTCAATTACAATATACAATCTTTTTGCGAAGCAGAAAAACACTATATAAATAAAGTTTATTATTAGCATTATGATTATAAATTATTACAATGGGATCATATCACAGCTATGAGAGCATTTTTCAGTATTGTTCTAAAAATGTATAATTGTTCACTGATGTAGTGTGGAACACTTAAACACCTTTCAATGCACGTAATACCAATTTATAATATATTGTGTATCAATTTTTGGGTTGCAGCAGCAACAACATTTCCCCACCAACTAATAAACTTGTGACAACACTGGTGTTGCTGATTACACTTTTACAAGAAAAGATGCTCACTATCTGTGGAGCGTTCATGCCTGAAAAAGTTGCTTGGGGTCATTTATAGTAAAAAAAATTCTCAGGAAAGTTTACTATTTCAGTGCACTGATGTCTTTTTTACACAATAACGTTTGTTGTTAAACTTAAATATCCTGCCTCCATTACATATCTTTGTCACAAGTGTTTGATAGGGATCACTGCAAAAAAATTGTGTATATTGGCTGATATATCGATATCTTACATTTTTAAATCTTTAAATATTGGTGTCAGCCCAAAAAATTTAGTATTTGTCAGATCCACTGGACCACAGTAATTAGTTTGATTCTTTTTTCTAATAATCACCTCTTGTAATATAAGTGGTATTTAAAATTGGGCACCCAGCACCACAAAAGTAGATCCCAAAGTAACAGCTTTGGTTGGTTTTTCCAGACGATGAATTCCGAATAATGATCACAGTGAATTCAGACTTGAGGTGTGTAAACCATCGGACACAAGATTCTATCTTCACATACAGGAAGATTTAAATTGCTGGAATACATGGTGCTACTAAACGTACCATTAATGCTTGGCATATATTTGCTGATTCTACTTCGTTGCTCTGCTCTTACCTGTTATGTTTAATAATGCTCATAAAAAAGTTGATCCCAGAAAAAAGCAGATTTGGTTTTAAAGCAAATTATAAATGAAAAGGGGATACTTAGAATGGATACTGCAAACACCTCTACTGTAGATTTTCTGTTAACCACTGAGGTCAGCCTTGGCTGCTGATGACATCACCCTCAGGCTAATAAAAATATTTGTTGTTTGCCACGTAAGCCTTTTCAGACAATTAACGCATTATTGAATTTTTATTGATTCATCTTCTCTTCCCTCAATGGAACATCAGCAGTTGTCTGCGAAGGTGAACCTCACTGGTAACATTAGGAAGAGATGAAACGATTGCAGAGGGAAGAGCTTAGCTGCACATGTCATTCTCTGACACCCCTCCAGGCCAACCATTAGCAAGCAAGAGGCAATCACCATTTCATCAACGTTCACCACACGGCCTCTCCCCCTCTCTATTTTATTCATGTCTTCTTTCTTTTCTGTTTTGTTTTTCCTCCACTGTTTCTCATTTTCATTCTATTTTCATCACTCTTCTCCCTCTCTGAGCTCTTCTCTCCCCTTCCCTTTGGTTGACAGTGGTGGTGGATGCATCAATTCGTCCACCTCCTGTATGCGCTGATGAATGTTGATCTGAGTGAAGAATGCAACCCTATTGTGTAAGATTTTGTATATACCTGTGATATCACAAGTGTGTGTGTGTGAGTGAGAGAGAGAGAGTGTTAATGTTTGTGGGCTTGTATGTGCAGCCACCTCAGGGCCACCTGATGCACCCTGATGGCAGAAGAGGAGAGTGAGGCATCCAGCAGCACCGCTGTTATGGGATAATGGAGGATGTATCACTCATTTCTCTCATTATAGGTCTCTATCGCTGTCTTTCTCTTTCACACACACACGTAGCTCTTACCTCTCTCGTTCCTCACACACACACACACACACACACACACACACACATATACACCTGTATCCTTTCCCCCTCTCTTGCTGAGAGGCTTCACTCACCACCTTATCGGCTTAAACCAGCTCTGACAGTGCTGGCCCCGCTCACACACACCTTGTCTCGGGGGCAGACCACATTATGAAACAATTACTCCCTTAATTGACAGTTAATTAATCTAAAGTCAATTTGACCTTGCCAGGCTAACCTTGAGATTGAAAGCCATGGTAGTCGTGACACTGAGGCAAAGAGCTGGGCTGATGGCGGTATGGAGGGAAATGATAGACTGATGTCGTCTTATCTCTAGACCAGCGGAGAAATCACTTGCAGTATCATCTTGTCTGAGTAAAGATAGACTGCACTAGAGTTGGATATGTTTCTGTGTGTGTGTGTGTGTGTTATGTCCCGTGTGTGTGTGTAACATTACACCTTATCAGACATTTGCCAGCTTATTCTGCTGAGTTGATCGTTTAGGTGTTAATTACGTCTCTCATTTGAAAACTGGGCAAAGCCTCGGTTTTCAATCTCTCAGGCAACCATCTGCGTGTATATGTGTGTGTGTGTGGTGTCCCTAAGTGTCTTTATGGGTTAAGGTGCAATTACCAAAAAACGTATTAGTTCAGTTGCATATTTTTCTCAGAGTTTGTCTTTATCTTCTCTTGGGTCTATGGTTGTAGATAAACAAGTTCTGCAATAAATCCTACAAACATCAGACACCGAGGCAGGTGACATTCAACGAGGAATGTACCCAACAGATTAAGATGATATACTAACATTATGACTGATTGGATTATTTGCAGAACTACAGCTAAATAAACTGGTAACTTGGTGGTTATCACTTAAATTTACCCTGTGCATTAATATCTTATTGAATGCAAAGTAAAGTTTAGAAAACCAAATACAACAAACTACTCATTTGGTATCAGTGTAGGAAAAACAGAACAAAGGCAGTGTGTCACAGACGCAAAGTAACACACATTGTTGCAAATGAAGAATATTAACTCCAGGACAACTGAAATGTTCACTTGCGCTTTAACTCACAAATGTCTAACCTGCTGCCATTGTATCACAAGTACCCAATCAACTTTCAGCTGAGATGAAAGAGCAGCAAGACCGCTCATACCTCTGGCTAGTAGATCCAGATGAGTGAGTTGCCAGATCTACTAGCCAAATGTGGCATTTTACTTGTCCTGAGTGAGGTTGAAGTTAGCTAGGTAGCTAACATAATGCTAGATTAACAGAGTGTTGATGTCACAGGTCACAACAATTTTACAGACTGTACGATGCTGGAAGGACAACAAGTCACCAGCAACATTCAGTGTTGGGCCGATCCGCTCCAACAAACAGGCTTTTCTGTCTCTGCCCTGAGTTTCTGGCCTAAACAAGATGCTTCTGATATATATCTGATAAACAACAAAGGTAAGTGAATCCCAACCTCATGTTTAGTGTACCAACATTAATCTCTAACGCTACAATATCAGAAGCCATCCCTCCCTCCTCCTCATCGGTGCCAAGCTTAATTATTACTTAGCTAGAAAGCTATCAGTTCAATGTCTTCTGGTATTGTGTGAATGCCCTCTTGTGGACAGTGGAAAAATGTATAACAACTACATACTGATAATGGCACTGGCAATGCCTAAGCCTGTGCAAACAGTGTACACAGGTAAATATTGATTCAATAATAATAATTGTTATGGTTTGAGAATTAAAACTTTAAATGAAATTTGAACACCACTGACTTCTCAGGCATGTGATCTTCAAATTAACGGGAGAAACAGACGTTCCCATCCACTTATTTCACTTTATAAAACTTTCTCATTTGAATTTCTAAAAAAGTATGTGTTACATTATTCATATCAGCCAACCCTGTCAAACCGGTTAGAGGGTGGAAATAAAGGAGCAAATGCCGATAAACAAAATGTCATCACATGTGTCGTTGCACCAGTTTGTGTGTGTCCCCACCAAACGTGTAAACATCATAGCTGTATTAAAAATGCAGTCAGCATATAATGTCAAGCAGTCCCAGAATCCCAATGACAAGGGCAATTGTTTATCCTGCCTCACCCAACTTTCCATCGTCATAGCTGTCAAATTAAAAGTTCAACGTCTTGCTATGCAACCGAACAGCAGCCAGCACTCATCAAAACAATATCAGAGCCGACGTCAAACGTGAGGGGCTGAACCTAAATGCCCTGTTTAGGTTTAGGCCCCTTTTCTTCACAAGTGCCTGCACATTTTCAGTATCAAAATCTATGGCGTGCTGGATAAATTTGTCTCCACTTTGTGTTGCTTTGACAAGACAGAGCTCCGGCTTCATGGCCGACTGAATTTGTGTGATTAAAGACGACAAGCAAAACCATCTGCTTGTCACATCCATCTGTCATCGCCCAGCGTTCGCCATCAGCCGCACATCACTCAAAAACAACAGCAAGTCGTCGAGAGAGGGATGGAGAAAAAGAGAAAGAGATGGGGACCGTACGCCGCAAAACCTCAGAGAGAGAGAGAGAGAGAGAGAGAGAGAGAGAGAGAGAGAGACAAAAGAAGACAGGGGGTGAGGAGAGAGGATGGGGAGCTGAAGAGACCGGGAGGTGCAAGAATGAGAGTCGAAGGGTGCGAGTGAAAGTAAATGAGGGAGCGAGGGTAAGGAGGCAGAGCACAGGGGTGATGGAGAGAGGGGCAAACAAAAAAAGAAGGACAGATGGAGGTTTTCTGCTGTCCAACTCTGAGCCAACCTGTTGAAGTTTCCCTGTTGTGCCCCACAGATTGTCTTACGGTTACAGAAAGTGCCCTGCCAGCTCCCACCAGCCAACGATCGAATCTCACCTCAGCTTTATTCCTTCTTTCCCTAGCTGTCAAACTATCTTCTTCACTACTGTAGTTTTACACAAAAAAAACACCTAAAGCAGTAGACTGCTCACACTATTTTTACCACAGTAACTAAACAAAGACTGACCTGTGTGTAGATCTGAATCCAATCAACATTATGGGAGTTTGCGAATATTGGCATAGTCTTAGAAACTTGCAGGTACAACCGACTTATATTTATTACATGCAAACACACTCATCGTGAGCAGTTTCAAGGTTCATTGTCTCGCTCCAAGTCTGATCTTGTTATCTTGGACTGATATCATCATATAATTACCACCCAGCAGTATATTTTATCTTATGCTTCGGTATTATATAGGTCTATTTTAGTCTATTTACAGAAACACTAATGATACTGTATTTCTTATCCTAAATTAATTGAAGAGCATGCTCTAGACCTGCTCAAAAAGGAAAGACAAAAGATGTTAAAGACAAATTTAAACCCAGTCCATTGAAATACAACATGCTTAGAATATGCTTTCACTATACACTAGATCACTAGGCTCTGCAATCACATCACATGGATTCTCTTACCGCTGTTATGCAGACGACACCCAACTGTTCCTCTCTTTTCCCCCATCCTCCTCCAACACCCACGTTGCGACACGCATCTCAGAATGTCTGGCAGACATCTCCGCTTGGACAGCTGCGTATCACCGCAAAGTCAACCTCAGTAAAACTGAACCCTCGCATGAACCTGTCAGTCACTGTCAAGGATGTCACGGTATCGCCTTCGTCGACGGCGAGGAACCTGGGCATAATCCTCGACGACGGACTGTCCTGCACCCCCAATATCACTGCTGTGGCCCGATCCTGCAGATTTGCCCTTTACAATATCCGCAGGATCTGGTCTTTCCTCACAAAAGAGGCGACACAACTCCTGGTCCAAGCGCTGGTTATTTCCCGCCTGGACTACTGTAACTCCCTCTTGGCTGGACTCCCTGCTGCAGCGCGACTCATGTACAATCTACTCAAATTCTCCCATGTGACCCCCCTCCTCCGTGACCTTCACTGGCTTCCTGTTGCGGCCCGCATCCGATTCAAGACGATGTTGCTGGCCTTCAAGGCCGTCAACGGAACTGCACCCGTCTACCTCCGAACACTGGTCAGACCACATGCCCCAGCGAGAGCACTTCGCTCTACTACATCAGCTGGCCGGCTGGCACCCCCATCGCTAAGAGCAAACAAAGCCCGCTCAGCGAAGTCGCGACTCTTCTCTGTTTTGGCACTTCAGTGGTGGAACGAACTCCCCACCAATGTCAGGACAGCGGAATCACTCTCCATCTTCCGCAAAAGACTCAAGACTCATTTGTTCAGACTTCACCTTGACCCCGCATAGCATGACTCCCCTCCCAAGCTACCTTTTTTTCATGAAAATCCAGGACATTAACTGGGAAGAGTTCTGAATTCTGGGTGAGTTGACATTAAATGAACCCTTTTCAAGAGGACGACTGGGCTTGAAACTGAGAGTCTCACCGGGAACTCAGGGAGTATCACAAGACGGACTGACTTATTGCTGGCTTTTATGTTTTTATGGGTTTTGTTGTCCGTCAGAGAAACAAGGAGATACTGTAGAAAAAAGTGAACTTAAAATGCTGTAATACTCTCTTCTACATCAGACAAAAACTAAAATCACAGGGCCAGCTAGAAAATGACGCTGCGTTTCTTAGTAAGCTGAGTCAACAATGTATTAAAGCAAAATCTTAAAAGGAGGTGTTTGTTTATGGAGTTGACATCTTGTTTCATGGCATCTGTACTCACTCTCCATGTCTTCCCCCTGTTATTTCTCAGTCATTTATCCCTTCCTCTCTTCCTCCTCTCTCGGTTTCTCTCCTTTCACCTCAACAATGTCCTCTCATCTGCACATAAAACCACAGTCAGCTAAAGGGCCTTTGGGAGTTTGTGGGAAAGCCAGCCCTCATCTTTCATCTCCCCATCCTGGCCCCTGTTCTTCCCCTCGCCCGTCTCTCTGTCTCCTCTTCTTCTCCTCCTCCTCCACCCTTGCTCTCTCTCTCCCCCAGCCACTTTCTCTCCATCTTTTAGCTCTTTCCCTCCCACAAACTATCTCCAGGATTATCGATTTAGCGTAGGCTGTGATTGAGTCTCACTGGGTGTAATGCAGCCCCTAAGGTGTCTTCTGAATGGAGAGCATCATGAGTTATGGACTAACTATAGTCACTCTTCCACAACACCTGAATCACAGGCAGCCACGGTATCCACACACACACGTGCACACACAGAAAGAAACTGCTTCCCCCAATGCTAACCAACCCTTGTGTGCAAAAACAAGGACACACACATCAATCGTACTTACATTCGCTGAGACACACACATATACACATATGATCCGATGCTCATTGTCCACATAACTTTATTTCAACGGAGGTATATTTTGAATGTATTTTTTTTATAACCCCTTGTGTTTTTGTTTGCACTCATTTACATTCAGATCGATTGCATCCAACAGTGACCTCTGACATTTCCTTTTTTCTTTTCATTTTTCACTGCAGTAAAGGTATATCACACACTCCTGTCTAAAGCTACACCCATGATTCAACACTATGAACTGCCACAGACACGCAACGGTGTACAGATCAGACAAGAGACTCACAATATTGCCCATGGTAGAAAAAGAATTAAGCTTTACTCACCATTAAAATAGGAGGGACAGTGTGTAAGCGTTGAACCATCTTAGGTTAATATCCTCTCTGTCATTAGTGCACTTGTTCCTCTCAAAGCTCAGCTGCTGTAACCAGACCTTTCATCTGTGAGACTGGCTCGTCCATGTTCAGGGAAATTAAACTACAAAGAAAAAAACACAGTGGCGTTAATTGACATACAGTACCGCAAAAACAGTCAATTTTACGGCACTTAGTTTATTGTAGAGGGTGATATTGTGATCTTAACTACATTCCAGTATGTACGGAACAAATGTAACTCGTATGTAGTCACTGCTTACATTTCAGATGACAAAACTTACTATGAGCTTATGAGAAAATACGTACTAATGAAGGTCAAACTACCCAACAACAATATATAAAAGTAGTTAACAGTTGCTCCAATAAAAAGCTGCACATATTAATCAATCAGCAATAATAATACTAACAGATTGACAAACTATTAGTTGGAGAAAATAACAAAATAAGCTATTGTTATAGCTGGTGTTAAGTTCTGAGAAGGTTATTGGACAGTAAAAATATCATACCATTGCAACCCTAGTATGTGGGTGAGTATACACGATGTTTGTATTATCATATGTGAATATATCTACATATATTGTTTGTATATAGTCACATTAGTATGTCTCACACGTTCGTCCTGTTTTGCACTACTATATACGGCTACTGCACTCTTTATGTCACAACAGAGAGATAATTATTCAGTTGACGTACTAATTTTTCCTTTATGTGCACGTGTAAAGTAAATTAACTTATGTTTATCATTTTGACCTTGTGTAGGCCTATTAAACTAATTTTAAAAAATGTTCCTGTATTTTTATTGAGATAGCTTTTGATTCAGAACTTTTACTGACAAATAGGTTCAATTTGCCTGTTATATTGTACCTTCTTATATAGCTTAAATAGCTAACTTCAGCAAAATACTTTGAGAAACAAGTTACCGCAGTGAAGTTAGTTTTAAGTTGGATTTTTTATTAATTTTTATATGTAAATATTAGCATTTTAGCTCAATAGCTTGCAGGTCATGTGATCAATTGACTCAAAATCGGCATGGGATCATAGTACTCCACTGGGTGCATGAGATACACCTCTTAATTTTACATTTTACATGTGTAAATATTTTTTTATTAATTTTTTTATATATAAATATTAGCATTTTAGCTCAATAGCTTCCAGGTCATGTGATCAATTGACTCAAAATCAGTGTGGGATCATAGTACTCCACTGGCTGCATGAGATACACCCCTTGTTTTTGCATCTTAAATCTCTAAATATTTTTAATTAATTTTTATATGTAAATATTAGCATTTTAGCTCAATAGCTTCTCAATAGCTTTAAACACAATGGGCCTCATTCATGACACCTGAGCAGAACGAATTTGTGTGTAAACCGTTCGCAGACGGAAATTTACGTGCATCTCCGCATTCATCAATATTTTAGTAGCTCCGATCTTTTCGTAGCTACTAACAAAATCTACACATGCTGCTGACCACACGTAGTGCTTGTGTAAATTTAAGAACGCATATAAATAATGCTTGTCACTATTGGAAATTACAATTTTAATTCATATTGCGCTCTGTTATGTACACAATACGCAGATGCCTTTGAAACACGTGATATAAACATGACAAACGATTAAAAATATAAAACATTTAGTTAAATTAGTTGGCAACTGGCAGGATTAAGATTCAGATTAAGCTCATAATTGTGAATTATCTATGTAAATCGACTCAATAGATTACGCGTTCTTTTCTATGGGAGATAGGTGACAGGTCGCAACCGTCTATGAGCCGCATCCTGCCTGCAGTTCTTAACGGTATTTAAACTAATGCCAGAGTATATTAAATGTCTCTATGGCGCACAACGGCAGGTAGAAGTAATGCAGGGATTCAGTGCGATCGCAAACATGCCAGGTGTCATCGGTGCCATAGACTGCACACACGTACGCATCAAGGCTCTATCCGGTGATGCATTTGCTTACATAAACCGGAAAAACTTTCATTCCGTGAATGTGCAACTGATCTGTGACGCAAAGTGTGTGTTGTTAAACGTTGTGGCACGGTGGCCTGGTGGGACGCATGACGCATTTATCCTGCGTAATTGCGCAGTTGGCATGCGTTTGGAGGATGGAGCTGTGAGAGACGGCTGGCTCATTGGTAAGAATATAGCCTGCATAATTACATGTGTGTGTTATATATGGACTTACCCTTCTATATCCATAGGGGATAGGGGTTACTGCACTTCTCCCAAAATGATTTCAATCTCCGCTTCGGAATAATTCTTTTTTCTTTCTCTTTCCTTCTTTCTTTGCGCCATGACTGACAGGTCGAAAGGATGCCTCTACACCTCCTTATATGGTGGTCATTGGCAATTCATGGGCGGGGTTTTATGCTAATAGCCTATTAGCATAAAACCCCGCCCATGAATTCAACATTTACATATACACATATATATAATAGCTGATTACCGTGAGCGCGCTGTCACCTTACGATGGATTGGCATTCATGATCATACACACGTGCTTACGATCAGATCTTCCGCGGCGTTCATGAATCCGGAGATGGTTTTTAGTAGCGTAGGCTTTTATGTGCAAATCTACGCACAAATTTACTAACGTTTCATGAATGAGGCCCAATATCTCTGCTTTAAATAGCCCACATTTTTATTTTGAAAACAGGAAGTCGGTACACGCTGTAGCCGTCTTCTATCGCCGTGTGTTTACTGTAAAGTCTGCAATACGGGTGCACTTGAAATGTTGGAGCGGCTTGCTCGGATCGCCGTGTACCCGGAGCGAATTAGAGGTTTAACCGGAGCGAATGTCTGTCGAATATCCAACTTAAAACTAACTTCACTGCGGTAAACAAGTTCTATAACAGCAGTAAAAGCACTGAAAGTCAATGAATGCAGTTGTAGCTAGCTAACTTTAGCTACAGGGCACAAAAAAAAAACGTTTTTATTCCTGTTACATGGAGTCAGAAATGAAAGTTTTTACCTTGTACTGTAACCTGGCCTGTCAGTCCCGACATCATCCGGGCAACAACAGAGGCAGTGACAGTGGCTCGCGGGCCTGCTAGCTTTCCTAACGTTAGCCTTTAGCGTTAGCCGTCGTTACCTTAGCAGTGACCGTTAGCGTTAGCTGTTGTTAGCTTAGCAGTGACTAATATTTATCAGTGGCAGTTTATCCTCACTGGTGCTGAATTATCTGGCCACCCCACAGCTGGTGAACGAATTGGGGGGGGGGGGTTAGCTATCTTCTGCTTTCATTTAGGAGATAAGCTACTTCCTGTTATGTTGACGTCACCCACTTGAAGGCGCGCAATTTGAAGTATTGTTTTTCATAGATGTGATTTTTTTTTTTTTGCATCCAAAAATAGTAATACATTTATTAAATTTATATATATTTTTAAGTAATTGTTAATTCCACTTTTTCACTTTACATTGCAGGTGTGTTTGTTGGGACAATAAAGGAATAAGTTTGCATTTTTGCACATTCGTCTCAAAGTCTGTGAGTTTTTTTAATTGGTTTTCAATTAAATGCGTGAAATAAGATCTGTGGTTGACAAAGGCTTAAATATATTTACATTTTGTTCTACGACATAAAACACATCATTAAATGTCCCACATTTAATTATTAAGCCCTAACGTGTCTTAAAAACGGTGGTTGCAAACAAGTGGTAAATTACACTACAGAGGTTGTCGGTCAAACACTTTGTGAGTACAGTGCTAAATCTAAAGTGTCATTCAAACTATAACAATTTCAATATGTCTATGCGATTACCAAACACTCCCTGAAGCACAGATGTTCTCTGCAAATTGATGGACAGATTTTCTTTGAATGAATGCTCACACATATTGCATTGGAGCTGAAGAGTTTTAAAGGGAAATTAAATTGGATTTCGTCGTCTGGATGGGTGCAGTGTTTTGTCAGTTTTAAATAGAATTTTAAAAAAAATGGCAGAAAGTGAAAAAAGCTACCGAAGTCAAGTTTGTTTGTATTGCCTGAAATCCAGTGGCGGCTGCTGGTCTTTCAAGGAGGGGAAGCTCATTTTTCCGGCCTACATCATAAATGTGTTTGTTTATTTATTATATATATTATTATTATTCAGGACACCTGAAAAGACCTGTTACTTTTCCCCACCTTTTGCACTAAATCAATCTTGACCTGCCCTGCTGTTTAACTCTAACAACATTCATATTATCTGCCATGATGTGCAGCTTGCTAATGCTAGCAGCTGGAGCTGCTGCGCCAGGCTACTGTGAAGTGTGACCGCCTGTGAGTGTGAGTGATCGTGACAAAGTCGCTGGGGATCGGTAAAGTCTCCGGATCAGTTCAGAACAACGGAATGAAAAACTTGGAAAATGCTCCGGTGGATGTTTATTCTTCAAGATCGCTGATTCGCTCATTTAGCTGTCAATCAAAAAAGGATTCCACCTCAGACAGCTCATCCAATCATCATGCAGAAGCCGAGCGTCCGGGCCAGCCCACTGCCCCATAGACCCCCAGAGACGCTGAGCGTCCGATGGGCGGGACAAAGCCCAGCATTTATCCAATGACCGTCTGGTTTCGCTGCAGTGGAACAACCCGCTCTACGCTTCCCCACTGAAGTCAGTAGAAGCTGAGCGTCCGACTGTGGAAAGCGCTGTGGCGCTGCGGGGATGAATGAGAAGGAAGTTGCGCCGGTTACCTGTGATAAGTAGCTGATTCTGAACAAAAGATGAAGGCTTTCTAGCGCGTATTTAGTCAATGAAATGTACACACAGCAGTACATATTTCACCACTTTTTTTTTTTTTTTGGTGACATTTTAGGGGAAGCTGAGCTTCCCTTGCAGTCTTAGAGCAATCGCCACTGCTGAAATCCCATGTAACGTCTCCCACGGTGCACAGGCCAGAACTCTCTGTGAAGACAGGGACTCTCCCCAAAATACAGAGATTTAAAAAATAGATAAGAAAAAAAACACGCAAGCAAACAAAAAACAATTGGCAATAGATGTAAGTTACAATCTGATCAGAAACAAATCCTTTTGCACTGAACAAAACATTAAGTGTAGGTCGATGAGTAAAACGCTATGGATATCAATGATGTCATGAACTTGGTATATGCTACTGGATTAGCGGAATTGATTTCAGGGGACCAGTTTGACCTGACTTCCTCACACAACACACTGAACTACCAGGGACATCACATATATTATTGATGATAGTTTGGGGGCCCATAATAGGTCTGCATAATTGATTAAAAGGCATTTATTTCAGCATAAGCCAGTCGTATCTGCTGATGTTTCCAAATTTATGCTCGCTTTTATCCACGCATTAACCCCCCCCCCTCCTGCTCCTCCTCCTCAAGCATCATCCGCGCCCCAAAACAAGATGCTCATTGTAATTCGTGAATCCTATTAGGATTGGCCCCAGAGTCGGCCTCTGCTTAGCAAATAAATAATGGTAATGATGATGATCCCTCATCTTGTCACTGGGGCTCTCCCCCGGGGGCCTCGCAGTGCAGGTGGAGGGAGCCTCTCCTGGCCTAATTGGTTCCAACCCTGCAGTCTTCTCTCCAGCCTTTTCTCCCTCCCTCCCTCCCTCCCTCCCTCTCTCTCTCTCTCTGGGCCTTGGGACTCACTCGGTAAACTTGTCTTTCTCCTTATACGTGTGTGTGTCATCACCATCTTTACTTTATTCTTGCACAAGCATGAAATCACATACAGTATGTACACCAGCACTTTTTGGTCCCCTCTGTCCGCAGCCTAGTCACCAAGATATAATGTTCAGTTTCTGCAAACCACAGATACATCCAAGTTTGGAGTGACATAGCCCTCGTACCACACTGACATTTTGTACAAAACGTGCCATATCACATGGGTTTATTAACTGACTTTCACACTCGGAGGTGGAGGGGACAGTGATGGAGTTACAAACAACAAGGCAACCACAGTTAGAGTCTGCCTTGTTGCATTTGTAAACATGTCAGCGCTGGATATTTTCTAGGAGAGCTGGGGACCTTTCCTGCCGTGTTTGTGGGGACCAAAAGTGAATATTTTTGAAGGGAAGTCTGGACATCTCCTGCCGTGTTTGTGGTGACGGAAGTGTGTGTTTTGAAGGAGATCACGAAATATTTCCAGTCGCTTTTTGGAAAGTGGATTTTCTCTTCCACTGCATGACCAAAACCAATATTTTTTTTGACAGGAAATTGGGCCATCTTTAACCGTGTTTGTGGTGACAAACCAGGTGTTTTGAATGAGACCTCAGGACATTTCCTGCCATGTTTGTGGCAACCAAAACCGGATATTTTATAGGGGAAGTCCAACCGTCTCTAGCAGTGTTTGTGGCGACAAAACCGGGTGTTTTTAACGAGACAATGAAACATTTCCAGCTGTTTGCAGAGACCAACACCAGATGTTTATGATCTGACCATCACCAGCCGTGTTTGTGGAGACTAAAACTGATTTTTGTTTTTTTGGACCGGAAGCTGGCCCATCTCCAGCTGTGTTTGTGATGAGTGTTTTTAGGGAATCCCTGGGACATTTCTAGCCTTGTTTGTGTCAACCAAAAGAGGTAACCAGAGCACAAGCACAACATTAGGACAAGCGAGAAATAGAAAATTGAACGTAAGCAAAGGCAAAATGCACAAGAAAGCTTGATCTTTCCAGTTTTTTTGCGGAAAACACACTTTGATCGGGTTGCTGTCTCGGACTCTCTGCACTCACAGGTGTATGGACTGATGACAGCTGATGTCGTCCCTGTTGTCTAAGAAAAGACACCATTTTGCCGCACACAAGATTGCAAAGTCATCTTGAATGTAAGAGCAATGGAGATTAATGCTCATACGAATCTGATTAGATAATCGAATTTTGGCGCATCAATGGAAAATGGAAGGTAATAAAAGGAGTGTTATTAAAAGAATCATGTCAGGGCTTTAATTTAACACTTCAGAGGTTCTGTCGGGGAAATATGGGATTTGATACACATTCACACTACTGCACACACACACACACACACACACACATGTCACAAAAAGCAGAGACAGACAGAGAGCGAGTGATTAGAAAACTTTCTATAAATAAATCCGCTCTCTAAGCTTTGTAAAAGGTCTAAAATGTTGTTTTGCTGCTTTGACGACTGGGAGACGGAGCAGCCTCGGCACCGGCCCGTGGAAGAGACTTTCAGAAACATTTCTCCAAAAATCAATACCTTCTCTGCTAAGCAAAGAGGATCTCTAATATAGTTTGATGTTATTATTTTTCCTCACACATTGCTACATTTCTCGGCGGCCGGCGGAGGGAAGATGGATTTTCTCTTCGACTGCATGCTAAATGTGATTCTGAATGCGGTGGGTCAATGAGATGATGCAGAGTCTGCACTCGTAAAAAAGGGATGCGTCACTTTTTTTTTTTGCACATCCATAAGTGCAGTTTGATACCTCGCTAAGCTGTATAACTTTTCAGCCCCGTGCAATGCTTTGCAAAAACATGTACAGCATCAAGCTGTGTGCAGCCTCAAACTGCACCCATGGGTGTGACACTTACATTTAGCAGACACTTTTGTCCAAAGCAACTTACTGTAATTCATACATACATACACTGATGGCGGTGGCTGCCATGCAAGGTGGCGACCAGCACATCAGGAGCGGTTTGGGGTTCAGTATCTTGCCCAAGGACACTTTGACATGCAGACCAGGGGAATCGAACCAGTGACCTTCCAATAAGAAGACGCTGGCTCTACCCCTGAGCCACAGCCGCCCACTGAACACCTCAGATTCACATATGAACGAGAGGAGGGTTGACTGAAGTTTGAACTATAACTTGATCACTGAATCCAATGCAAACTTCACATACTGATGGCAGCCTATGAAATATCTGCGTTTGATTGCATGGACGGAAAATTACTTTGGGGAACATAAGATCCAAATGAATCATCCTTCAAGGCCACATAATCATTAACATTAAAAAAAATAGCACTTTTACATCCTCTCGCAAGCCTGTGATCCTTTGGCCTGAACAGACTGCGCATCAGCTTCGCGACTGTTACACACAATAAACACACACTTGTGTCCTTGTGGCCTGTGAAGTTGGTTCGGAGATAGTTTCAGTGTGCTCTGCTCGATATCCAGTACAACAGAGACCTCTGTTGGGTAAAATCACCATTACATGTTAACTGTGTGACAGCACAACACATTGTAATACAGTATGTAGTGTATTTGCTTCGATATGTGTAGGTTTAACATGTGATTCAGCTTCTTATGTACATTTAGGGTAATCTTTTTTACTCTTTTGTTGTTTCACTACTTTCTATTACACACTTGATTGTTGGTACGACCTGTGGGCCTCCTTTCTTCTATGATCTATGTTGCTTTGTATGTTCTGTATGTGTCCTAACGTGTGTAATTGTTTTTTATGTGAACTGCTCAAGCTGCCATTTTGACCGGGACTCCCTGAAGGAAGGGATCTTGTAGCTCAATCGGACCTTCCTGGCTCATTAAAGGATCAACTATGGCACTCAGGAGAGCGCATACCTCCGCCACAGGCCCAACAGCCCCCTTTAATTCAATTAAGTCTGATCCACTATCAAATAAAACATATTTAAATCTGCTGGATCTAGATTTTAATTTGGATCTGCATCAAATTAATTAATTCAACTAATACACCTGATTATTCTCGTCAAGATCTGTGTGAAACACCCAATCTCTGAAGGGTTTAAACGGCCAAGATTGAATATATAAATAAATATATAAATGTATAAATACATAAATAATCATAATATACAAAGTGTAAATATATGTGAATAAATAAATGCTTGAATAACATGTGTGACGGCCTCTCTCACTCTGTTTGTGATTCCTTGTGTTTTTGCCTGTTCCATATTAAGGCAGAGTGGCAGGACTGGCAATTCAATTTGATTTAACAGAATATTATTTTAAATGTTTGGCTTTGTGTGGTTGCCCTTTTTGTTGCTAGCTACCTTCTGAGCTGGGTCGTAACACATAATGATGAATAATAACAATTTAACAACAATTTAATATGTAATTTAATTCGAGATTTGTCTATTTATGGTGAAATTAAATTAGATATTTATTTTTTTTATTTATTTATGAAGCATTTGATTATAAAATCATGTGTTTATTCAGCATTAAATTATCCAATTATTTATTCATTCATTTATTTTATTGATTTTGTTATCTAAATGAGCATTTATTTTTTAAGGCATTTAATTATATAATTATTTATTTATTTATATCTTTAGTTTTGGCCCTTAAAACCCTCTTAGCTTAATTCATTGTCCCAAAGGCTAAAAAAGTGACATCTTCTTTGCTTTTCTTGTTCATAATTACATAATCAACTGGAGCTTTGACTGTGAGAACCGAGCCTGACGGTGGCCGTTGCCATGGATTCGTGCATGTGTAAACTTTCGAACTGTTTCCATGGTTGAGAACGACTGCCGAGTTCAACGTGGATGAAAAGATAAGTGATAAGTGAGATAAGCTCAAAAGCGCCAGAACAAGCAAGACATTTTGTAATACATCATTTTGGTACAGTAGAGATGAGCCCGGTTTACGTTCCAATTACATTTTTGTGTCTCTTGTCATATTTCAACATGAGAAAATACATGTAACTCAAAGTTTACCTGCTCTAAGTTTTTGCTCTTGATGTGGTGCCTCCAACAAAATTGAAATTCTCTTGAGCTGAGCAGATTCATTGCCACAGCATCATACCGTCGCCCCCTCCGTGCCCTCTCCCTCTCGCATACAGACACACACATGAAACCATCCACCCACAGAAATCCACAAACATTTTGGCAACCCTCCTCCACCCTGCCTGTCTGGAGTGGCAGGGTCAAGGGGTCGGGGATGACAACATGGCAGCTGTGATATCTTTCCACGCGGTCCCCTCGGTCCAGAGCGGCATGAAGCGGTGGCTGTTTCCCGGGGGGGAAGTGACCCGTGTCTGAAGGGGCCCTCTGTTTGTCCAATCAGAGGACTGCTGAAGCCTGGCGGCGCTACCTGCTCGGGGCCACGCTGCTCCTCTCCTCTTGACAGACAACAGAGGAGGAAGGAGGCGTGACCAGGCGGCTCATCATCTGCATCCGGATGTGGTTGTTGAGTGTGAGGAAAACCAGAGAGATGGAGAGAGACAGAAACAAAAACAAAGAGGTAATGAATGAGAAAATCGATCTAATCTAGAGAAACAAATAGGGAAAGTCAAAGAATTAAAGGAAGGATGTGTTCATTAGCAACAAACAGAAGATGGAAAGCTGAAAGAAAGAGAAAGCAAAGGCAGCCGTCCATCCGTCTGTCTCGGTGTCATGTTATTCAGGCCTGTCGTCGCTAATAGAAAGTCTCTTCGGACATACTGATGCCATTCCCTGCATTCCTGATCTCTGAGCTGCCTCTTTACATAGCAACGCATACCCACACATTTTCCTACATGGCTAATTACACTGCACTCAGACTAGCTTCAGAAAATAGCTCCGCATCCTTTTGAAGTTCTGGAAAATGCCTCCGTGTCATTTGAATCTCTCATTTGTCCCCCCGACACGTGAGGAAATGAAAAGAATTCGCTTCGCTTTGAATGACACCAACGACTAAGTGAAAACAACCTTTTCTTTTTTTTTTTTCTTTTTTTTCGTTTCTCTGACACTTCTTTAACACATACACATGTAACAAAAACAAAACACACTGGAGAAATGTTCACGCTGATGTCGTGATGGAAAGAGGCAGACATGTACTGATAAGTTTCATTCTATCCAACCAGTCTCACACATTTGTGACTTATTTCCGTGTGTAGATTCTCGGCTAACACTTTGTAATAACCATTATTCACATTAGCCACGTAGTTAGTTACAATTACAAACTATGAAATGCTTTATCAACTTCTCATGAAGCATTTTATTAAGGTTTATAAACACCAGTTGTGACTTTATAATGGCCATCCATTATGTGTATCCTTTATACACTAACACTCCAAATTCTGGAGTCACTGACTTAAATGTCCTTATTTTTGAAAGAAAAGCACATTTCTATTAATAAAATTATAATAGTAAGGTTGATTTCTAATGGAATATCTAAGACAGTTTTCAGCAAGCATTTCTGCTGTGGTCCAATAGCACACTGTGTTAGCTAATCCAATTAGATCATGTTAAGATGCAAATTGATCAGTTGTGTTAGCACAGCTTAAAAAAGTTATTGTGTTGATTAAAGAAGCTATGACATTGGCCTTCGTTAGGCTAGTTCAGTATCTGAATCATCAGCATTTGTGGGTCCGACTATAGAAAAAAAAGAACTTGACCCGGTCAGTCTATTCTTGTTCTGAGAAATGAAGACTGCCAAGAAACTGACCAGCAGTGTGCAGGCTGCAACTCCCTTCAAACATCTGATGGATGTGTGTGTACTGAAAGTGTAAGTTCTTTATGGGAAAAAATGAAATTCGTTGTGTGACCGCCTGTTTTTGAGTGGTAGTGTACATAGATGAACTTTTACCATTTACAAAGTATTATAAGCATCAAGTGCTACTTTACAGTAAACAATCGCTTAATAAAATGGTTTATTAAGCATGTCATTGTGTCTTAAAGTGAAATAACTATTAACTGAAGTCTAATTAACTATAATTGTATCAATTTATTAAGCATCCACATGTCAAATGGGCAAACTAAAGTACTTTAACTTCCCTAACCAACTCTGTGTTTGTATAAAACTGATGAACGGGCAATAAGAGACAGTAATCAAGTTGACATCATAAACAGAAATGTGTCTCTATGAGGAAAAAAACACAACATATGCTGCCTGTGCAATGAATTCAAAGTTTCAGGTCATAAATTCTCATTCTACATTGACAGTATTATGTTGAGTATTGTTGGAAGAAAGGAAACAGCAGCCCATAAATGTTAAAAAGGTTAAACAAAAATTGAATCCAACTGAGACGCCTTCGTATTTTTCTGGCTCATTGATTGAACAGTGGCGCAAGATGAGTGAAAACACTTTCACACATCATCACGGCGGATCTACAGGAAGAGGTGGCATGAATTCCTGATCCCTTTTTATTGTGATCACAAACGCGTTCTCTAATACACAGTGCATACTGTAGTAACAGTCGCAATGCCTTTTAATGATTAGACTACATCTGAGATACAAAACATGAGCAGCAATAAAATCAGAGAGGTGACCTGAGCACTGTGCAGCTCGCCTGTTCAGCTTCTGTCTCTGGGCTCGAGTTGAGGAAAAGGGTCAAGTTTTTCATTCCCCCGCCGCTTTAACAGCCTGGGTTAAAACTTTTTAATGAATTGGGAGTACTTTTGTGCTTAGCAACAGGCATAACCAATGAACGGGTTAATGAGCGTACCAACAAAATGGATAAACGGACGAAATCAGGTTGTTAAAGGGGCCGTACTCGGGCCCATGGGTGACCAGGTGAATAGGTCTGCTGCACAGTTTTGTCGAGGGCGCCTTCACACTTGTATAAACTTCATTCATCGCGATACACTCTCGTGTGAAGGTTACAGCCGAGCAAACATAAATACTGATGTGTGTGGAATATTAAAATTCAAGTATAAACTTTTTATTGCCGGTTGGGTCGTGATCAAACGTTTCAGCCACAGCGGGTGACGGAACTGAGATCCTCCTCCTCCTCCTCCTCAGATCTCCTGCAGGAGGTTGGCGGGGAAGAAGCCGAGCTTCCGTCCCGTGCTGACCTTCAGGTAACCGTTAACCTCCTCAGCCTTCTTCACCACAATCTGAGGACACACAAGACAAACGCTCGTTTTACACTGGGAAAGGTCTCCATTCGTCTCGTGCAACAAATCAAAAACAAATCCGCTGAGAGGACGCAAGAACTCTGAGCGGAAAATTAATCCGCCATCGAACAGTTGAGCGTGCAGTGAGAGATTTACGAATGCAGAACGAGTCCCAGTGGCAGGAGGGGACAGAAATGTGCATGTAAGACACGTTTGGAGCCTGTGGGAGGAACTGTGTCACCAAACAGTACAGCAAATTATACAATCTCCTCCTGTTCAAACTCCAAGGCAGAATAAAATCCACCGTGACCTAAGGATCGTCCAGATCGACATTTGAGTGCATCAAGTTGACGTTTTTGAGTGTGTACAGTGTGTTAAAGCCACTATGTGTAGAAGTGTGTGCTTGCGTGTCAACCTGGTCTTTCTTCAGAGTGATCTGGCCCATCTCTCTGTTGCCGACGAAGGAGCGCGTCACCTTGTAGACCACCTCCCCTGATCGCACTCGGATGATGTAGTTGGCAGGGAGGAAGCCCGTTCTCTCTCTGATCTTCCCCTGGTGGTGCGACAGATTCAAAAGTGAGGCGCTGCAGACTTGACGTGAACACAAAACACACTGTCCGGCGGCGGCTTCGAAAACCTGAGAGAATGGGCGAAATAGCTGGACGAGAAAACATGTGTACGACTCACCCGCCACCATTCCTCGTTGGAGTCGTCGATCACTGTGATGCGGTCACCAGCACTTGGGAACAAACAGGATGTGAGTATCTTTAAGTATTGACCCACATGAGTATTTTATGTGCAGTCGGGATGAAAGAGACGAAGGCGCTGAGAGGGACTTACTGAACGTCCAGATCATCTTTCTCTATGGCTTTGAAGCGGTACAGAGCCAGGTAGTAGTGAGACTGACTGAACACACCGATCTTCCCGGGCTGAGGCTTTTTACTCTGATAAACACAAACACACAAAGCGCAGTAATGACTTCACATCACCGGCTGTGATTATGATGCTTTTCATTAGATGTCATCATCATCATCATTTCTGACCTTGTCATCGGCAGGAGCCTTGTCTCCTTTTTTGTCTCCCTCTGTGTTTGCTGGCGTACGAGCAAACAGACGAAAAGAGAGAAAGTTGTTCACCTTCACTGATGTAAAGAACAAACGCTCGACCAAAAAACTGAAGGTTAAAAGTCAGGCAGATGAAAGATCTGTGTCTTGTAACAATGGCTTCCAGGTGATTTAAGTTAAAGGATAAGTTCTCCCAAAATGAAAACACAGTCATCATCTGCTCAAGTCCTGTGGATCTTCCACGGGCATTTGTCAAGAGAGACAGCAAACATGAACAAACTACAAGGGAGGTGATGTTCAGCAAAGGTCCCTGTCTGGACTCAAACTGGCCACATGCACCCAACCAAAAGGACACTGAGTCTGTATCCTTTCCAGTGGCGACAGCTGGTCAGTACACACTCACCTCCTTCACCTCCTCCATCCTCCTGTTTGGGCTGGGACTCATCATCCTCCATCATCATCATCATCATCTGAACAAGGAAAAACAACCGTCATTTATATTGATATAGAACTAACCGTAACACATTTTTATAATGGGATTGCGTGTTTAAAAAAAATCCTATTAAATTGTTGTTGGTAAAAAATAATGTGTCACACGTATACTGATTACATTTCACCACGTGCGGAGACAGCTGTGAGCTGTATGAAGTGTTTCCTCACACTCACATTCTTTTTGTCCTCTGACCCTTTTTTACGCTCCTTGTTGGCCATGATCACACCGACGCGCAGCGTCTCAAACACGGGGTCGGTGCGGTTCGACTGCGCTGCCGATCAGACGCCGTCGATCGAGAGAAAATAGGACAACATTGTTTAAGTCTGACCAGCTTCACTGTAACTGCAGCAGATGATTCAAAAACAGCAGTGAATTAATGTTGTTATTATTACTTTTTCTTGGGACTAAAACTACCTTCTCTACCTTATCTTTTCATCCGTGATGGTGTCTGGTGATAATTAAAACATCTAATTCTAACTTTTGCACGTACAGGTTGAAAAAAAGGCATCATGTGCACATGCTTCATGTTACAAGCTGAATTTCATCATCTGGCTGGGAAGTAATTGTACACCTTTAATCATATTTACGAAACTGCCCGACATGAAGACAATGAGAGGTTAATTTGGTTTCAGGGTGGAAGAATGAACATATGCTGGACTCACAAAAGGGCAGCAGCTGTGAGACTGTGGCATTCTGCTGACTGCTGTAGAGCGGAGAGCTGTAGGCTCTTCTGAATCCAGGAGGCTACAACAGGAGAGGAGATGAGTGTGCACACTAAATATCCCAATGAAAAAATCGCCCCCATGCATTCGGAGTTACAATCAGTAGCACTCTGTAACATGAAGCTCACAATTTTGCCAAAGCACTTCTGGAACTCGACGTAGGACTGGCACTGGTGGTGGATGCTGGTTTTGCAGTTCTTACATCTCAACGCAAACTTATTGTTCACTGAGGAGAGAGGAAAAACAAAATTACATTCAGAAAACACATTTTTAAAGATCACAACGCACCTGAAGTCAACTTTATTCTGACACATGCAGGAAACCAAAGCGGGACACGAGGTGGACGTACAAACGATCATACGTGCGCAGACGTCACAAAACTTTGGTTTCTTGCAGTAGTGGTCCTTGAACTTGTGAGGTTTGTCGTTGACCGGTTTGACTGGTTCAGGAGGTGTCTCGTCTTTCTCTTCCACTTCTACCTCCTCGTCATAGATGAAATACACCTGGAGATGGATAGGGAAGTAGAAGACATTTCGACATGAAACACAATGGACTTATAACTACTTTGACCCTCTTCAGACTTTCTCCCTCCTCCATGCACCTTGGAAGTAGGGGAAGTTGTACCAGAACCCCCTTACTACTACTTTTACTGGAGTTTAACGAGTTTAACTTAACTATTTTTTCCACCTGTTCCAAAGACAGAGAGAGAAAACAATACAGCTCAAACTTAGAAATGGATCACCATTTTTTTCTTGCCTCCCTGGGCTCTCATAGATACCAGTAGAGACTTGAGAGAAAAGATGAGTATCATGAAGAGTTTTATCAGCCAGTATGCTTTCAAGATACAAGGTCCATTCATTTTTCATTCTACAACACAGAGGTGAAGTCCCTTTAAGCTACTCAGAAACCTGATTAGGGAATAAATAAATCTTAAAATTCTCTATTATTTTTTGGAGATAGATAAGGAAGTCCACGCAGATGTCGTGTCCGGGTTCTGCTCCGAGGTTCCTGCCTGTTAAAAGGCAGTTTTTTCACACCAATGTCGCCAAGTGATTGCTGATGCGGGGGTGAAATGTTGGGCCTCTGTAGAGTGTGGTCTAGACTTGCTCGATTTGGAAAGTGTCAGGAGATTACTTTTGTTGTGAATTGGCGCCATACAAGTAAAGATTGAATAAAGGTCGGTCGGACGGTTGGTCGATCGGTCAGTTGGTTATTGTGGATTGCAGAGGACGAATCGAGGAGTCCCACAGCCCGAGGAGAGAAGCTGCTCTGCAGTCTGGTGGAACGGCAGCAGGTTCTTCTGCAGTCTAGCGAAGTCTAAACAAACCGAGTTAAACCTCCTCCTTCAGTTTTGTTTCTATTTAATCCGAACAGTCGCAGCATCCTGCGCCACCCCGCAGCCTGACACATGTAAATGACAACGATTCTATTAATACTGAACCACACAGCGGTCTGAGTCATATGGAGTCTGTCTGGTGCTCACACAAACTGTATCGTATCAGCCTGAGACAGACCCATGAATAATGAGACACACACACACACACACAAACACGTCAAGACTACTGCGTGCCTTTTTCACGTTCTTATTTTGGTGATATTCTTAAATTGAGCTGTAACTCTGCGTGAAACTGGGAGTTTTTAAGACGAACACACACGTGCACACACAGAGACCACACTTGGGATCAACTGAAAGGGGCTTAGATCTCGAAATAGCTTCAACGGAGACCGACAGAATTCCCAACTGGATGCAACAAAGCCTGACATTACTCCTAAATATACTACAGTCTGGTTAAACAGAGTCATGAGGATGTCACACACACATTCACAGCTTTGCACACTCACACACACACACACACACACTCTCAGAGGGACGCCTGACAGAACCAAACTGGCTCCGACTCTCCATCTCTGGCGGGATCAGAGGCGTCCCGCGGTCGCCAGGCTGTGGATTAACGCTACAATAGCCGATAATAGCAGGGAGAGTTCACACATTACAGCTCCATCACTCCGCAGCTCTGTTTGGCTGTCAGGATTCCTAAACAAACCGACCACGACGCCGCAGCAGATATGTCAGCTTAGAGTTAACTTATTCAAATCCACCGTGGCAGTTTTTTTTCACAAATCAAGTGAAGAAAAACAGGCGATGCGACATCTGTCTTAACATTCTGTATCGAGTGTTAACAGCGAAGAAATCCAGCCGGATGGATGCAAATCAAGGGTCAGTTTGACCGCACAACAATAATGCAGATATTCATCCACTGGAAGCCAACTATTCCCAGAGTTTTGGCTCGTTGTCCAGGGTTCACATTTACCAACAGCCCCCGTCCCCGGAAAAAATACCAGGAGTTCACGTTTCTGCAAACAACAGACGTGTTAAAAAAAAAACGCGCCATATAACATATTACATGTTTATGACCTGAATTTTGCATTGGCAGTTGAAGGGGATGGCGGTGGAGTCACGGGTAAGAGGGCTGCCAAGCCAGTGACAGCTGTTCGAGCCTGCGTTACAATATTCGTAAGTGTGAAATCACCATTCAACTTATTTGTATTTGGATATCTTAAAATTTCAGAGACAGACTCTATCTGCAAACCCACTTCACCTTACTTGACGTTGATCTATCGGTTTTCGGGACAGTTGGCCCGCATAGCAAGCAGGTCCCCTGACGTGTGTGCCACATGGTAAGTTGTGGGTTTCGGGTGTCTCACCGTGTTGTCCTCCTCTTTCACCACATTATCAGGGAGCGGCGGGTTGTCATGAATATCCACGGAGTCCTTGTCATCCAGCCTGTCATCGGAAGATAGCAAATGTCACGCCAGGAAGTCAAATGTTGGAGAGACAAATCTCCCTCGCTCAGACGTCACATACTCGTGTTTTTAAGCTTGTTTTTCTGCTCTCTCTGGTTTCCACCTGTGCACTTTTTGTTCTTTAAGATTCTTTTCTGTTATTAAGGGGATGTGTAAGGCAACCAGGCCTTCAAAATAAAGGAAAACACACAATTATTTGTAATTTGTGTACCAGTTATTGCCATAATGACATGCGTTTATGCCTTTTTTCTGGTCCTCTCTGTAGTCTGAACTTACGAGTCATAATTAGCCATGGTGCTGTTTGGTCAGTCGAGGTGTGGTTCCTCCAGATACTCGAGGCCGGGACCAGTAGATGGCACTGTGGAGAGGAAAACACATCAGCATCACTTCTGTTTCTGCGGAGGGTCTCTGAAATCCTTGATAATAAAGCATCTCCTTTCTGTTTATCCTACAATTAATGATCAAATCAGATCCGTCAGACCTGCCTACACATTTCAGATGTTTAATTCATGTTGATCCAACTTGCCTGGCAGTCACTTTACGGCTGTATGTAAGATGTATTGATCGCTGAGATCTGTTTCGAGTAGGCAACTTGATCTTAGCTAAGTTTAAACAGGGCTGACTTGTAACCTGGTACAAGTTACGGCGGGGTTAAGAGGGTTACCTCCTTCTCGGTGTGGCTTTACATGTTAGAATAAGAGTTTAGGACACAAACAAGAAAGACATTTAGCAATCTAAGACTTAGCAAGTGTCCCAGCAAGTATTAGTAAGGGGTTAAGGGTGGGTAGAAAAGCTGTCAACTGACCGTTAGACTTGAATCCCCCTTCTTCTTTAAGTAAGGTGGTTCCTACACGCTGTGTGCAGTCAGGAGGGGTCCCCGCAGATTTAAACTTCATGAGACTCTTTCTAGCCTTTTCTAGCAGCCCGGTTGTTCCGTCCTTTCCAAATGAGGCTCCAACAGGTGGGAGATTGGGATGAGTGAATGCCAGCAGGCCAACCCGGCCCAGCCCTATGTCTGTGTGTGTGTGTGTGTGTGTGTGTGTGTTCATGTGTGCGTTAATGTGACAGTTTGGGACAGCTGAGCACTTTAAAAGCTGAGAAGCTCTCCCAGCTGAGCGGTTAAAAACACAGAGCGCTCTGCTTCTGGCTCCTCGCTCAGTGAAGCGAAGCATAATGTCAGAATATTATCACACTCGTAGACAATTTGTGGAATTTGTAAGTTGTCTTGTTTTGGGATTTTTTTTTTTTTACTGAATCAGCCACCGAGACAGAGAATGAAGGGCTTTTTGGATGCAGTGGTGCGACTGAGATCTCACTCGTCTCAAGAACATGAAAATCCCTCTCAGCCAAAGAACATAAAAAAAACTTGTTCAGCTGCATCAGCCACTCAGAAAGTCTTACACACACTGTTCAGTGTTGAATACAGTAGATTTGTCCCTTGAATGTAAAGTCCAATAACCAATAAAATGATCCCCAATAAAAGTTTAAACATAATGCACCAGCTCTGAATGCTAACCCTTCAATCTACAGGTCTGTAGTAGTGCGAGAAAACTGCAAAGAAATTACAAATAAAATCAGTTAAGTCATCAAAACAAGTTGTAGTAGATTTACCAGGGATTACTGTAAAGCTTTGATGACATAAATTAAATGTACAGTAGCCTGTATTAGAGGCAAAATGGACTGAAACCCACATCTGAATACTCCCACCACCAATAAATTACTTTTTTTTCCCAGTCATCCACTGTGAAATTCTGGTATTTCAAGGCCCACTACTTGTCTTCCGAGACCACTACAAGACAGCCTTCTTTTGACAGGTCTTTAGCTGTTTGGAGTCTTGTGTTTGTTTATTAAGAAGATTCTGTATCTGTGATGAAGATGCTTTTCTTGTGTGGTATAATGAAACGGCGTGGTCACTTGGGTCTGCCTGATCGTGCTTTGAAGAAAACTGATCCAGTTTCTGTAAAAAGCGTTTGAGTAATATACCCCACATAGAAACCTTTTGTCACTTCTGACACTTTTAGAATCCTCAACCTTCCTGATCATTTCCATGTTTACATGACAATATTAGAAATGTTCAAAGCGGTCTCAGACTTTTGGACCGGGCGGTAAGCTTCAGTAACGTCAAACAAATGAACCACAACGACACAGATGATTTGATAGATTTTTTCTCGACTTTTATATTTTTAAAAACAAACAAAAAATAACAGATTAAATAAAATTTACAGTAGACATATGCAATCATTGTGCACTTTAACTACTTCTTCTTATACGTTCTGCACAGCTGTCAACGAAAAACGCAAACACAATGGGGCGTCGGGGTGGAGCGGGCGGGGATGTGGGGGCGGTTGTGGGAGAGAGGAGAGGACCAAAGAAGTGAGGTAGAGGGCAGTAAGGAGGGAAAAAAAATGCCGGGAAGAGGAGAGGAGGGATGAAGAGGGGAGGAGTAAAGGATAAAGGAAGGCCTAAAGTTTTTCACTCAGGGGAAAGAAAGAAAAATCACTGAATATATAGATTTCTTTTATTCCTTACATCACTTATATAAATATATTGAATCCCAAAAAACAAAAAAAAAAACGTTTGAGAAAAAAAAACAAAAAAAACAGCGCAATACAGAAACCCACAACAGCAGTAAGGCAAACAGAAAGCAAGAGAGGAGAGAGCAGTGAGAGAGTACATGAGAGGGACAGAGGAAGCAGAGGAAGAGAGGAGGCAGTATGAGACATGGCAAGAAAAAGAGGGGGAGGAGCGGTGGGGAAAAGCAGAGAGAGTGCGCAACTGTGCGTATGAAAATTTATAAATATGTGAGATTAAGAGACAACTGGGTGACGGAGAGTTGAGGGGAGGAGGGAGTGTTGGCAGAAAAAGGAGGAACGAGGAGGAAGGGTTGGAGAGTGGAGGGAGGAGGAAGAGGAGGAAAAGGTTTGACTGAGGTCGACTGTCCAGTGTGTTTTTGTTATGTGCTACGTGACCCTGTTGCCTGCGTTTGTGTGTCTGTGTCTCCTCATTTGTGTGTGTGTGTGTGTGTGTGTGTGTGTGTGTGTGTATAATGGCAGCACACATTCCACAGCAACAGTGAAACATCTGCTCACGTGTCTTGTGTGCTCTTCTGTTATATAAATACAAAACAAAAACAATTAATAAAAACAAACGACAAAATCATATTTGCAACCAAACACCAGCCACCTCATGATTCACACCTTCTTCCCTTTTATACATTTGACACATCATTTAACTCAAGTTTTTTTTTGTTTTGTTTTTAAATTGTACACTAAGAGCAGTCCCCCTCAGTCCTCCTTCCTTTTCCACCACTCCACCAAGAGTCTTTCTTTCTGTCTCTTTGACTTTCTTTCCTCCCCCTCTCTTTTCCTTTCACTGAGAACTGGCTCTCTCCAGCACACGCAGGTCATAGTTCTTTTTGGCGGCCCTCAGTTTGAAGAGGCTGGCCCCGCTGTTGTTAAGTTTGAAGGAAGCACTCTGGGCAGCCATGGTGCTGGGGAACACTGCCAATACCGTGTAGAGGTGAGCAAGGTCGCTGCTGTCGCATTTCTGCCCGGCGGTGGCTCCTGGACCTGAAGGCCCTGCACCGGGACAGGGGCCACAGCCACCTGCTCCTCCTCTGCCTCCCTGGGGCTCCTTCAGCCACTGGATCTTGGCACCACACATCGACAGCTGGTTGATGAGCTTTTCAGCTTCTGGACGTGAAATCCCCTCTGGCAGGTCCGTTACCTCAAGTACTCGACTCACCACTGGACAAAGAAGAGAGTCAGAGAAAGACAGAAGATGTTAGCGGGCTTGGCTTCTTGAAAATATGATGTGTTAAAATCCAATAGGACGCAGTAAACTCTCAATCGACAAAAGACACACCCTATTTTTACTCTGATATAACTACATGGTGAAGAACACACCAAGTTGAAATCGGCAGGATGAGAGCTAGTTAGCCGTTAGCAGGTGGTGATTTGCAAGTTTATTTACTGTATCACCATCCAGATACAAGACAAGTCAAAGTGCTGTATAGAGACTTAGACATACATTTAAAATAGAGCTAATGCAACTAGCAGCTAAACACACAGCAGGACTGAAAGTATCCAACAGTCAAACAGTGAACTGCAGTTTAAGGTGATAAGTTTAAAATTTAAATGTACTCAAGTACTTCATCAAAAGTCCTTTCTGGCAAGTCTTGATATTTGACAGCAGTTATTTAAGGCTGAGACCAGGCCTCTTTCTAAACGAATGATCACTTTCAATGGTAACCAAGGCATTAAAACTTAATGTAAGGATTCGAAAAAATCAAGTCTGATGAAAACCGCTTCAAGAGTTTGGTGACTTTGCCCCAAAATAAGATTATATGTGGGGTCATCTGTGTGCTTATGTAACATCTCTGCTTTATTTGAGGGCAGTTTGGAGGTAAACATACTTTGAATGCTCAGACTTCTAACTCATAGTCAACTACCAACTATAGATGACAATAACGTTTAGTTTAGTTATTTCTTTGGACAGTTGTCTGAAGGTGGTGAAAAAACTTAGACCTGTCTCTAGTATCCACTGACATACAAGACCACCTGCAAGAGTAACGATACCTGGAGCAGAATACTGTACAATGTCAACACTGATGGATGTGATGCTGGTCTGTAGTGATGCATCTTTAACTTACCAACATCCGTGGTGCCGAGATCTGTTGATGCAGATTTGAGTGTTTGTTTCTTCCCCCGTGCACCGTGTTTCATTACCCCTTGGCCCTGAACACAACAAAGATTATGAGGCTTTTTTTTTTTTTGGCAATGCAGTTCCACAACAAGACACTAGATGGGGGTATAAGCAATTAGTGGGAGTCTGTGGTAACTGGGACAGTTGCAACATAGTCTACTGAGCGTTACAGCTTTAATTCACACCTGTTTTACTACCTTATCAACCAATAGCAATACATAGCAAAAAATGCTTGATTCATAGAGTATCAACGAGTGTCATTATACCGTGCTTTACATGTAGAAGGTCTGAATTATGTCGGGTTTCAGGCAGTGCAAAGGCGTGCCAGTACTGACCTGATGGGAGCTGTAGGAGGACTGGCCATGCATGAGTGGAGGACACAGGCTGTACTGGAGAGGCTGCCCCAACAGAGAGTAGCGTCCGTCACCTAAACAACAGAAATTACAAGTTCAAAATTAGATGATCAATCCTGAAAACACTTCATCTTAGAGTTTCATTGCCCCGTAAGAGGAGACCAGGGGAACCACATCAGCATGCTTTTTGTTCTTTATCAAACCAGGTCACATTGAAGGGGAACTCTGGTATTCTTACTGGTATTTTTATTTTCTTATTTTATTTTATTCTCTTCTAACATATTTTGGTGTCTAAATGACTAACTGGTCCAGTAGATCGCCTCAGCGAGTGGCCACGACACGTCAGCAAAAAAATGAAACCTAATCCAAAGTACGTCCACTGAAAGTGTTTGTTTTTGCCACCGACAGGCTCAGACTGTTAATCTAAGTTTAGTATGGAAAGGAACACAGCAGTGACAGACCTTTGAGTACACGAGTATCATCCTTTTTGTTTAACCGTAACCGTAACAGCTGTTCCATCACTCCCTTTAAAGCCACCAGACTCCACTAACAAAAATGGTCATTTCACCTTGCAGAACACACTAATTGCGTGTCTACCACAGCCTGGACTAGTTAGTTTGTTTGTGTTAATGTGGTGTTTTTTGGTTCAGATCGTTCGAACTAACATGTGCCCGGATTTTAAAATACAGGAAGTACCCTTTAATGTCTCAGTGACGTTAATCATGCACAGATGGTTAAAAAAATATTGGGGATTATTTTTGACTGATTACAATTGTGATGTGATTCGTGAATAGTGGGAATGGTCATTTTTGCATCACATTTTTCATTTTCACTTTAATAAATATTAGAATCACGATGATGTGACATTTGTTGGAGTCTGTATCAAACAAACATGTTTTCTTGCATCTGAGGATTTGTAAGCTAGGACATTTACAGTACTTCAATTACTTTTTCATGAATCTACTTCTATCAATAAGATGCAGCTGCTGTGGTTTGGATATTGCATTTGACCATATTGCAATCTCAATAATATTTAAATTAACTGTGTAGCCTTTATTGATATTAAAATCTCTCTTTTATGAGGGATACCTGGTCAAGATGGTAGCATAAACACAGTGTTATAACAAAGATTACACTAATAAACAGCAGTCAGATAGGGGGTGGCTGATGGATCTAATGAGGGTTTGTGGAATTGGCAAAGATTTTACATTCAAGATTTTCTTTCGTCACAATTTGGAGAGTTAAAAGAAAATCTCCAAAATAATATAAAGCCATTAGAAATGGGTCAAAGGGCCTAAATGCAGCCCTTTCCTTCGGGTGTTTTGAGGACGGTACAGTCAAGACCAGGTGATTACGTGGATCTAGACTGACGCAAGACTGTGTTTGTATGTGTAATCATGCATGCCAAACAGTGGCTGTATTTATCAGTTAAGGTATTGTGGCACTGTGTGTAAATATCGGTCAAAGGACACGGACGAGGGCAAAGCCATGTGTGGGTGCACAAGGTTTGACTGGGTGCCACGGTGCCTTGTCATGTGAACCTGCTGAGGTGAGGTGAAATGACAACCTGCTGGCTCAGGGCCAAAAGCCACCTGATGAGGTTTAGAGGGTCACTGTGGAAGTGGGTGAAAAGGTCTTTAAGCAGGGATTTAAGCACACAGCTGTAACAGCAGTCTATGTTTATTAACCTGTCAACTAAAGGAGAAATAATTTTTAACAACCTGCTTCTTATTTTTGTAGTTTAGGGAATGATTTGTGACGGTTGTCTGTGTGTAGATATGATATATACACTATAGGCATGTAAAATCTATAGTTCAGTGCCTAATAAATGTATTTTTTTAAGATAAAACTGCACATTTGAGAGTGGCCTTTTATTGCAACCCGTGCCAACACACATGTGCTATAATCCTGCAGTTTAATCAAAACAAAAGAGAAGCGCTCACTAACACGAATTTAAACAAATTTGCGGAGCAAAAACAGGAACGGCTGTGTTCAGCGTATATTTATGTATTGTTCAGAGTTCACTTGTACCTTGAGCTGGTCCTCCTGGCCGGGGAAACTGGGAAATGAGGGGTAATGGTCCCAGACCTGGACAGACACTGCTGACGCTGCCAGAGGGAGACGGGGTGGGAGACTGAGTGGGGGAGGCCAGGGGACTTGTCAGTTGTGTACTGGCCTGGACAAAGGAGAAGAAGGATATTAAGCATTTGAGTACAACTTCCATGATCAAACCATAACATCTTCAGCCACCAGGGGGCAACAACTGAGAAGACCTTCATGTGTATTTGCGTGTACCTGTGGAGTGTTATCAGGTTTGTAGAGTTCTCCTGGCTTGCCGGGCCTCTGCTCTATGCTGTAGTACTTGCACGGGTTCCACTGGACCAGAGGGGGGTTCTGGGAAGGCTGTGGTCCATTGGGGACACTGAGCTGCATGACCATCACCCCAGGCCCAGGAGGCGGTACGCCTGAAAAAGCAGAGACAGACAGACAGACAGACATGTAGATAAACAGGTGATTTATGACATTAAATAGTAACTACTGTTTTAAAACAACACTGACAGCTTCTGGTTGACCTGGTTGAATTCATGGTTGAAGTATTGCAGGTAAGTGTAGAGGTAGAAAATGTGAACATGATTCATCACAAAGATAAAAATATGAGGAAAAGGGTAATTCCACTGATGGTGACGTCCTCAAATTACAGTCTTTTTTCCATTTCAAATTAAGATTTTGAAGCTTTGTTGTTTGTGTTCTTGGGAATGTGACCTTAATCTCAATGACACCTTCTGATTAAATAAAGATTAAATTCAATTAAACAATTCAAACTTTCAGGAAAAATTGAGAGTCAATGCTAGAAATATTTTTTGTAAAAGTATAAGCACTCATTTGTACTTTCCCCCTCTGTGGCAAGTAAGGAAAAACAAGAGCAGCAGATGAGTATCAAAGCAAGCATTACAGAGCAAGCACAGTGGTAAGCATTAGAGTTTGAGTTGAACAGGATATCTACCCTTCAGATTTTGTAGTTGAAATAAATTAACTATTCAAAAACTGAACAAAACATTTTAATGACTTTAAGGGTTGATATGACCTGCAGACAACCTGTAATCCACACGACCATGAAGCCTTGTTTCCTGGTTCAAGATAACCATCTGTTTTACCTGCCAGTATCACAGTATAAACTATCAAATGCCAGAAGATGAACTGGATGTAATTATTACAAAGATGTTTAATAAACTGCTGACAACATCAAGAGGACTGACATTTTTGACACATTATTGAATTTAGTCTCAGGTCAGGCAACTTGTGAGAACAGAGCGTGAAATAAAATTGGGAATTACACATTCGTTTGTGGTCAACAAATAAACATACACCTGAGTAAATGGGACAACATTTACTTAAGGCCAAATGAAATCACCAGGTTCTTTGTTAAAGTTTTCCAGGAGTTCTTCAAACATTCCCTTTTCCCGATTTACGGGTCTGACATGTGAACCCAGTGTGCCTCTCTCTCAACTTTACCCTCAATACCTTTCACCTGGTTTTCTAAAGGAGAATTTAAAGTTGGATTTCACTGAATTGCAAAATGCACTAGGCATGGTCACAAATTAAATAAAATGAATAAAAAAACAAAACTGAATCTTAAAGAACCAAAGACAGACCTAAAATAATGTTCATCTTATTTACTAATGACCATGTTGGACTCTCTTGATACCAAGTCTCACCTGAATATTGCTGCTGCAACTGTTGAGGGTTGCAAGGGGACGGCGACTGTGTGATTTGATACTGCTCAGAGCTGGGGGGCTGCAGGTAACCTACTGATGGGCTGCAGGACACACACACACATAATATGGGAGGAAAAATTAAATAACTGTAAGGTAATTCACATGCAAACAAGATTATATTCACACAACTCTGCCAGAAAATAAAATCATGTATGTGAGGAGAAGGTCCCACAGTCATAACGAACTATTATGATTATCACTGTGCCAAACATTTATGTTTAATGCAAAAACATTTTTAAGCTCATTAGACATTTTTTCGACACTACTGCCATTCCATGTATATGAATATGTATTAATTTGTACATACCTTGTGCTATTCTGCTGTGTGGGTGTGATAACACTGTAGTAGACAGGCATGGGTCCCTGAACAGACTGGCTGACTGGTACCATCACCTGCTGCTGGTACTGCTGCTGCACCACCTGCTGATTTTCATTTCCCACTGGTACCTAGAAAAGTGTCAAGGATCAAGAGAAAAGACGCCATTTCAGAAAAATTAAAACTGAAAAGACGCCTAATAGAGAAGGATTAACTTGACATTTGTACAATTCAATAAAAATGCTGTTCGTCCATTTAGCTTGTTATGTTTTTGAGGGTTTGGAATAGTATTAACATTATCTTCCACGTAGGAATGATGACTGTTAAAACTACAGACGGGAAGCTCGCTCCCTCTGCTACCGCTAAGCACATAGCTACACAGCAGTTTAATTATCAGCTCGGTCTTCATTAATAACAGTGTTTAAGGATCATGCCATTGTTCTGCATGACTTTTCTCATTTAATTATTTGGATTAAAAAATAATACTCTGAAAGTGTAGCTGCCACTTCTTGTTGTGCGATGATGTGTTTATGTGCAGGACTGAGCAGCTGCTCAAATGGCCAATAAATTTCACAACCTTTTTGATGAGGTCCATCTTTGCTCATTGTTTTTCCCTCTTAACAATATCAAGATGTTTCACTGGATAATAAAAGCAGTCCTTTTTGATAGCACACCACACATAGGATATATTTAAAAAATAATAATACAACTAATAAAGTCAACTCAAGCCGAATCCAAACTATCAGCTGTTCAAACCTGCTCCTGCATTAAAAGCACCAGAAAACAAATGTGCAAATTTGTGTACTTTCATACCGTTTACTTGATGGGATTTTGTTGAGTTTGTTGCAATTGTATGACTTGACTGATTATTGATTATGTTGATAAGATTAATGATGGAACTGAACATTTCTGGGATCATTCAACTGGTCAGATTCTGGAACATAAGACAGTGATTGCAGTGTGCACCAGATGGAGCTGTTTAACCTGAGAAGATCAGCCACATATCTATGGATCCTGCTGGGCCTGAAGTTTTCAGATCACCACGCAAGGTTAATCTACTCAACAATGACACTAAAAGTGTATTTTTTGTTTCCTTTATTAATTATGTCCTATACAGCTGACTCAAAGCAGCCAATACCTGATATGATGTCATCTGCGGGTACTGAACCATTATGCTTTGCATTTGTCCTCCCATGCCTGCCCTCTGGGAATTGAGCAGACCAGGGTTTTGGGGCTGCTGCACACCCATCATGCTCTGGTAGCTCGGCTGCTGGCTGGGCATCATGGTCTGGAGACCTGACGGAAAGATACAAGTGGAGCAGTGAAATTAGAGTGGGTCAATAGAGGAGAAAAAGAGTAGAAAGGTAGTTGAGTCCTTGTACAACAGGACATAAGTAGAACTGACTTCAGCCAGCAGACCAGAACAACAGGTTATAGCGCTCCAAGTGATCTTAACTCAAAGGCCACAATCAAGGCAACTTGGAGATGGGCCTGTGAATATTCTCATTCATCCAGGCCATAGTTATCTCAAGGAAACTGAATCGAATGCAACTGGATTTGGTTTTTGGATTTGGTTTTTGTCTTGAAGACGTTTCACCTCTCATCCAAGAGGCTTCATCAGTTCCTGCTCGCTTGACTAGGCTAGGACTAGTCCGACTAGTCCAAACCAAATCCAAAAACCAAACTTGGAGATGGTACACAAAAGCAAAAAATAACCCTGGACTGTCTTTATATACATATATATATTTAAGTTTTTATACTGTTCACCTTATTTTCATAAAAAAAAGAGGATGTCAGTAGCACTTTATTTGCACATTAAAGACAGAACAGAAGTATTTGTGAAGGTGCTTCAAAGGATTCAAAAATTAGTTAATAGGAGTTTTAAAAGTGACACAAATAATTATAATAATTATCATTTGTTTGTTTTGACAATTGTGCTTTTGTTTCCATTATCATAGCTTTGTGTTATTCTTTTGGGCAAAGGTAGACCAATTTAATGGTTGTGTAACATTATTTACTTGATTGCTATGGCACAATTTTAATTAATACTTTTTGTTTTGTTGTGTGAATTAGAACCACAGGAAAACTAGCAACCACTTTGTGGAGGCTAATGGGGATCCAATGAATAATAAAGAATAGTTTTAGAGAGAAGAGGGAATGAAGAAACAAATTATCTTACTGTAGCATCTTAAATGTGAATAGATCAGGTTTCTTTACTCCTCCATGACAGTAAACTGAATATCTTTGTGTTGTGGATAAAACAAGACGTATGAGGACCTCATCTTGAGACCAAACAAATGACCGATTAATACAAAAATGATCAGCAGATTAATTAACAATGAAAATAATCAGTATTTGCAGCCCTAATTATACCATCACAAAACTCCTATTTCAAACCAGGCGGCTGTCATGGTGTGATACATGGTCTCGCTGATGGCCATGTTCATGATCCAAGTAGATTTGGCAGGCTTCTGCTGTGAGCCAGAACCCATACAGGTTGTCAACACTGTCTATCAGTCACATACTGTATAAACACACAGCCAACCTTCACAGAACCCAAATGAAAGGGGTTGAGGGATAAATCTGTCAGCGTTTTCCAGGAAAAAAAGGAAAAGCTCTATTTTGGTCAGAGCATATTTGACTTGGCAGAGCAGTGCAGAGACAAGTCTTCAAATCAGCCTTTCACCTGGTAGCCAGAAAAACGCTAACTGCTGAATCATGTACAGGTTTAGGTCTGAGTATAGGTATACAATCAAGTGGACGCAAACAGTGTAATCACTTGTCCTGGAGAAATTTTGGAGGGTGCTCCAAATAAGTACAAAGACGTGCACATCTCAGTAAAATATGAAACACAAGAAAGACAGTGTGTTAATAGCAAACACTGATATTAATTCTTGATATTGTTATCCATCTCCATCCATTCATCTATAAAGAGCTGGAGTGCGGTTTATGATAGTACAGTGAAGTGGACTTACCTGACTGCTGTGTGGGCTGAGGTATGGGTTGTGTGCGCTGGGCAGGATAAGACACCTGGTGGGACATGGGCTGGGGCACACGATACTGCTGGCCTGAGCTGGGATACTGACCAGGAGGGTAGTACGACACCTGTATCTGAAGAGAAACAACAAAAACTATTTAGAGAATAAATACATGCACAAAGATGAGAGAAGATTAATAAGTGACTTAGATTAGCTTTAACCTCACATTTGACACAGAGAGAATACGAAGGTTTCTACTTTCACAGACTTGTGTTGAAAACCCCAGACTTGGATGTCGGTAAGGAAATAACTATCAGACTTGCTAGATCCAAATTTTATTATATACTGGTGTTAAGAATGAGTGAATTTTGGTTCTGTAAAAGAGCTGATTTCTTCCAACTCTTCTATTTTTGATACACACATTTACTTTTCCCACATTTGATTCCCACATGAATATTTCAACTTTTAAATGCAACTAGTGGATTACTTTTAACAATCATTCCTCAGCCTGAACACGTGAAACCTGCATTAAAAACGTCACTTTTTCAAACCTTTGCTTAGGGTCAGCAGACACACTGACATGTCATCATCTTTTAAGCTGATATCGAAATTTGTAAGCAAACAGTTGCCTATTTACACAACTACGTAACATGGAGCAAGATTAGCACTCACTTGGAATGATACGTCTGTCCACGTGATGATTTTAAGTTCAGTTAGGGGTAGACTATCTGACTAAAACATAATGTAATGATCTATTTAACTGCAATCACAATTCATGATCTACATTGTGTTTTTTTTTTTGAATTTTAAAATGTCGCATAGAATATAATCAGAATTGTAATAATCTATGAATTTCTCCATTTGCACTATTAAAAACACAATATTGCATTACAAATAGTTATTTTCTGGTACAAGCTTCTCATCCGCAAGCTAGCATGCACATTGCAATTCGCATCACCATTAGGTTGGCTATTAGTTTATTCACATAGCGCAGATCTGCTCATCAGTAAGGTCTCAAGAATTTTGGAAACAGAAGTAAGAGGACATCAAATACAAGGATATTTCACCAATTCGAAATTAAAGTAGACTGGGACACCTTCAAGATGGATAATGATTCAAAATTGGGTGCCTACATTACCTACAATCCAATGAGCCACTGAGTGACATCACAGGATGGAATTAAATAGATTGCATGCAGCTTCCTCTGGAGCCACAGAAGCCTTTATGCTACTTTTTTGCTGAGGGAAACTGTAGATTTGATGGCCAATAATCTGTGGGTTAATCACAGTGACTCCTTTCAAATAAAACAAGTCATACAATCTATTGCTAAAATAAATAGAAGCCAAACTTAATTCTGAGCTTTCTTCCTTCCCTATCCTAATCTGTGAAAAACACTGCAACATCCAGAAATGTAAGTGTCAAACATTGAAGCTTGCAGCTTATACAACTGGGCTAAATGTATAAATACAGAATTTCCAAGAGACTTCAAACGAGCAAAAAGAGAGGAAGTTGAATGTTAGGAGGATCAATAGTTCCTGCCTCCACCTTCATCTGCATACATGACAACATTCAGCCCATCTAGAGGCTGCAGCAGTGTCAATATTTGCACTCCTGTTACGCTGTCGACCACCCACACATAGAACAACACAGTGCATCTTCTTCTCCCAGCCAATGCTGTTTATACAGGTATAGAGATCTAAGAATGAGGATAACATAAGATGGTGTGTAGGGTGATGAAAGGCTTGTAAAGACCCTGTCTGCATAGGTCAGAACTTGGGACTACAAAATAAAAGCACAAGAAGGCGCTAAAAAGACAGAATGCAGCAACATGGCGAAACTATTTGTAAGGCTGATAATAGTAGATCTGCATTAATGGTCTCTAAGTTAAGTAAAGCACATTATAAAATGTATAAAGTGCATCTGATTGCAATAAACACTCTTTTGTCCATCACATCTACGGTTAAAACATCACTCTTGAGAAACTGTTTTACCCGGATACTACCGACCGCAGACTCCCTTCATAACACATCACGATTGCCATTTTAAAAAAACATTAGTTACATCAGCTATTAAAAACTCTGCGGAACAGACTATCTTCCTTTAAGACTTAGCCTCAGAGCAACATTACAGGGCCTAATGTCTCCCACAGGGTGTTTAATGGCCAGGTCAATTTAGTTCTCTCTCCTCAAATGAATTATAATAACTACTTTATGGATTCAAGTAAGAGCCAGAGGGAGGGGAAGAAGAGTGTGAGTGACAGAGAGTGAGAGAACTCATTATTGTCACCGCCTCTGCAATCGGAAGAAAGTGACAGGCTAGCCGACTGACTGAGACAGAGCCTGTGAAGGTGACGCACACGGAACTCGAGGTTTACAAAAGAAGGATCATTTTAATTTGTGATTTTATGGCATTTATGCTTCACTGGATAGCTCTTATGGTGTTTGAAAGTTTCCTTAAATAAACTAATGATGAAGGAATAATTTTGTAGAGTTTAATGAAGCTGCTCTTTCATGGAAATGTGTACTTTCCCTGTAATTAGTACCAAATTGCATTGCTCTTTCTGGCAAACTTATTAAATTTGTAGAAAGAAAGAGGAGAAAAAGAGTGGAGACACAGAGGTATGATGTGACAATTGAAGGTGTTTGATCAACCTGTAGTCTATTAAAGATGCATGGGCTTCCATCTTTGTCAGCTTTGTGCCACAGCTGGACATTATTAAATACAAATACAACATTATTAAATCAGTTAGTACTTCCTTGTATCAGGAAAGCCATTACTCACTTGGAAACAGCGTGACGCTGTTGTAACTGTGCCAGCAGTGCCAATATGGATTTGACTTGCACTTTAAAGGTCACGATTCAATCCAATTCTCACATTTTTAAATTCTTCTTTAAGAAGATACACATATTTTAAAACAGTTCGACTTTATCCAACTGACTTTTTGCAGGTTATAGTTTGGAAAGCCAAATAATATTCACCAAAATAAAGACTGCAGAGATTAACAAAAATACCACCCAGCTGGGATTCAACAACAATCAAAGAGAAAGAAAATAAATGTAGTTTGTTACAAGGATCGGTTTCCTTAATCTGTCCCCAGTAAATCTTCTTCCAAAAAAAGAATAAAGGATCTCTGAAATAGAAAACCAACCAGTCAGTTGATCGTCTTCTTCAAGGTTACCGGTAAGCTAGCTGTGCAGTCTTTGAAGTGTTTGGGTAGGTGGGGAAAACAAAGAATCCTGGGAGAATCACTGATCCTGCTGTTGACTTCTAATGATCTAAACTGAAAGCTGATTTCGATCTACAATCAAAATCAAGACACCCCTACTTCTTTATATCTCTAATCTTATTTTATAACACAAACCGAACCCGTAAATGTAATTCTGTGGCTTAGTTGTGATGTTCATGTCTGATTAACTTCCCTCTACACATTATCCAAATGACTCTTATAGACTTTTTCCATTATATAAACTTAACAGCAGCAAGACAACTGTCACATAACTGTTACATAAAAGAAAGCTGTCAAGTTTCACCTCTGTAACTACATGTTAACAAGGTGCAGCGATGATCACGCTGTGCACCCTTCGCTTCTATGAACAAATCTTTACATTAACACTCATTAATATGAGGTGTAAGGAACACGATCTTCCACAGTGGCAAACATCTGAGAGAGCAGATGCAGGAACAGTCGGACACGAAAAGAGATTGGGTCTGCGTGTTGGAAATTAAATCAAATTTAAAGGAGAAATGAGCACTTAAAAATATTTCGCACATAAATAACATGGATGGAATAAACTTCTTTAATTCTTTCACAGACCTTTCTAGACCCTAGTCCCTTCCACTCAAGTCCTCTGCCAGAAATCAAACTCAGAGCTTTTTACCCACTGTATTATGTAAAATACCTGAGGTCTAGATTTTTCACCCTTTTTGGATGTGGGGACTGGCAAAGTAGCAATTAACGTACTAATGGAGGGTTTGGGTGGTTGGTGGTGAGGGTCAGACCAGACTCCTTTTAACATCCTTTCTAGAAATGTTTTAAGACAAACAGAAAATCAAAGGAAAATGTGGTCTGGTAAATGGCAACATTTTTATAGAGCTTTGACATGCCCTAGGACACTTTGGCATGTGGACAGAAGGAAGCGGGGAGCGAACAATCAACCCTGTGATCAGTGGATGGCCGACTTTACCTCCTGAGCTACAGCCACAGTGTTTGATGTATGTGCACTGAAACATTACAACTCCACCTGACTATACAAAATGTACATTAGTTTCATTTACACATCAATCTTAATGTTTAAAATGGGATTTTGAATTTGAGATAATGTGTACAGCACCAGTGCAATGATCATTCTGTCCATATGTCCTACACCACATATATTAGTGTTGTCATAAATGTCAATATTGAATATTTTAACCCTTTATTACTCATTTTCCACAGTATTGATACCGATACCAGCTGTGTTTTCTCGCCCTCTGTTCTCTCCAACAGCGACACATGCACCACTGCAGTGTACACATATTCCCACTTCCTCCCATTTTTCTAATAAGGTCAGAAGTAAATGACCTTATATGCTGTTGTTCTTAACCCTCAGTACACAAGCCTCGTTATATTTATCTTTTAATACAAATCTAAAATGTAATGCCCTCAATATTGTGTCAATTTTTCCCTGTGAAACATGGTATCAAATATTGAAATTTTTAAAGGTATTGTATAGAACTTTTGAATTTAAAGAAATTCCAGTATCATGACAACACTACCATACATATACTGTTGGGTGGATTAATAATCATCTCCACACTTTAATGTACTCAGGACTGTCAGGACTGCACTTCAGATCGACTCCAAGCAGGTTTGAGGTGTCTACACGCATCATTGATTTTTTTAATTTTTTTAATTTTTTAATTTTTTAAATCAAGCCATTTCTCATCCGTAAATCTGACCTCCAATCATTTTAACCGCTTACATCTTAACTGTGGTGGAAGTCAAAGTGCCATTGCTTTCCTTGGATACAAGGACCTGTTTGAATTTTTAATGCTCTTAATTATTTCTTAGGCTTAAGAAACATTTATAATGTCTTGCTAAACAAGGAAATCCTCTGCACATGTGGAAATTGTCACTTTCAAATAAATTTTAAATGTCCTGTATGTCGGCTCCAGAACAATGACTTTACTTTCTGTGTTGCCTCTCATGTATTCCATTGGTCCCTAGGTAGAATTCTCTGAATTCTGCAAGCCTGACTTGCAACAGAAGTCATGACTGCAAAATCAAGTACTGTATTACAGCAGTTCTTGTTGAACATGGCCAATTACTGTTATAGTGATACTACAAAAATATCACATGGTAAAGCCAAAGTATGCTATATGGGAGTATTGCTACACAAGTCGCAAAATTTTATGAAGTGCTTCACAGGTGTGCTACTCCACTTTCTAGGAGATACACAACTTAAAAACATATGAAAACTGGATTTCAACTGATGTGTCATGTCTTTAACTCACAACTTGTGAAGAACAATGTACCTGTTGTGGTGGAGGGGGCTGCATGTAGCCTTGTGGAGGGGGTGGGGCCTGCATGACGGGCTGGGATGGAGGAGGTGGTGGAGGTGGAGGATGGGGGTGTCCAGTGGCAGGCTGGTAGCCAGACGGAGGCGGCATAGGCTGACCCGTGGTAGCCATGATGTAGCCCGTCTGAGGAGGCGGGTGCTGGGACAGAACCGTGGGAGCAGCCTGATACATGGGGGGAGGCTCAGGGTTCTCGCTGGAGCCCTGCCGACTCAGCGTCATCTGGCTGAACTGAGGCGGCAGTTCTTCTCCCTGAGAGGAATAGGAATGATGTCATTGGTGGGTTAGTGCCACCACAATGAAGAGCATATTCAGCATGTGGGATATAATGAACAACTTGCACATAACTCTCAAAAGGCAATTCTCTTAAACAGGTACTATTAGCCATACAAGACAACCATAAACTGGCAGGCACCCTTAGCCATACAATCAAAAATGAGGTACAGAAATCCACAAATTCACTTGATGTTTAATGTAGTTTTTAATTCATACCATTCATTGAAAGGTGCATTTAAACAAGTCGCTCTATGAAACTTCTAAAGAAAACTAAAGGCCATGATCTATGACTGCATGTGTCTAGCTTTTATTATCTGTGTATCAAGGTGAAGGTCATGATCTCAAATGGGCTGTAGACCTGTTTGCTGCTGATATCTCTGTCAGAGAAGATGGCATCATCTTATCTGACAGTGGGTTTGGTATGTTTCCTAAAATGTTCAAAGAAAATTTAAAGGTCTGGATCTAGTGTTCTAGCACTTTAGTTCAACTGTTGAATTATCAAGAAGGATCACACAAAAATCTATTTGAATTTTTCTCCTTTTTCTGAAGAAATTTAACCTTTTAACCCAGTTTTATCGATTCATACTTCTTTTTTAGTTAATAGGTCAAATATATAGTTTTGTTATATCTTAACAAAACTACATTTAAAATTAAATACCACCAAGTACACACAGAAATGCACAAATATGCATACAGCCTTTAATCCAAAGGGTTCAGAGTAGCAGAATTGTTAAATGGTTAAATATCAACCTAATATGAATGAGAAAAGGGCATAAGAGTGCAAGAGTTTCGAACAAAATACAGCAATTGCTAAAAGTGACGTGAGAGGATGTCAGTAATGCAAAGTTTAACTAAATTAATATAAAGAGATGAAGCTATAAGAGGTGCCAGTACCATTGTGTACTGCTGGGGAGGAGAAACTGGCAGGAGAACCTGGGGGCAGGAAGAGCTGGAGTAGGAGACAGGCTGAGAGGGCTGCAGAGACGCCACCGGCTACACCCACCACCAGAAAGAAGGAGGAAATAAAGAGGCAGAGCATATAGAGAGACAGAGGAGCAAGCCAGTGAGAGGGAGGGTGTCAAAAGCAGACGGTTAAGAAGGGTATAAAGAGAAATGAAGATATAGGAAAGATGTGGGTTAGAACACAGAGGAAAAGTTGTTAATGAACAGATGGATAGAAATGGAAATTATATTTAGCTTCTAAATTATCCAAAAGCAATCAAACTGAACAAAATGAAAGGTAATAACCAGTGAAACGAGAAGAGAAATGGCTGTCATTGTACATGTTGTTATTGACTGTAAATAACTTTTATATATTGTTGCTCAATGTAACTTCTCAGGCACAACATTTCTTTTATTACCGACCCATTTCCAGTAGGATGGTGCAAATAGGATAGATGCTCTAATAGCATGATCCTCTGTAAGTCGAACATTTGCCTACATTTTTACTGACGTGGTTGACATAAATGCAGGTGGTGGAGGTACATACCTGAGCAATCATGTGGTTGCCCATGGGATGTTGCTGTGGGGTGGGCAGCAGGGCGGTCTGAGGCGGAGCCTGGGGCTGTGGCTGTGGCTGTTGTGATGGGCAGGGAAGTAGGCTACGGCTAGACTGGGAGGCTGCAGGTGGAGGACACACATCAGGACTGACTAGGGGCAGGCCTAGTGATGCACAAGAAGACATGATAGATATATATAGTTCTGTTAACATTCCGGTAAGAGGTGTCTTCCTCTAGTTTAAATGACTTATCGTGATTAATTATAGTTACAAATTATTTCTGTTTTACCCAGCAGAAATTGTAAAATTGGCATACAATCACAAGACCATAAGAGCCTGAATGTATGATGATTTTTACCGCCAGGGATACTCCATTTGAAAAAGTGGACGTCACAGTATATTCAAGGACTAGACATTTGAAACATTTAAAGAGGGTGTCCTATTTCTTGTTAGGATAAGTGTTAGGGCTACATGGCCCTCCCAACAGAGTTTTTGTTTTTGTCATTTGAATGTATTAAAGTCCTTTAAGCTTTCTAATGTTAAATTGTTTTGGCTGATTTGTGCAAGAAAGTCAAACATTTGGATCAAATTAATTTCGCATCCCTCTCCATTGATGGCATATGACCCAAATTTAAAAGTCCAGCAGAAAATTTGTCACGCTTACACAGTTGTACAGATCCCTAATGATAGCCTATAAAGCACCGCTAGTGGCCAGGTACTCAAGTAGTGTTCTTTTTTTATTTCATGACTTGATTAGTAGTGTGAAGTTGTGAACTTATTGCGAGCATCCCTGCTGTATATCTCCATCACATACATGGAAAATGGCATTGTAATAATACCAGGATTGCAAGAGAAATCAGCACAGCTGAAGACGGCATAATGGAAATGTCCAGTTGCGTCCGTTTACGTAAACACCGTAACGATGACTACTGATGACATATGAGGGTCTTGAAGAGTTCTCCCATTTAATAGGGGGAGATTTCAACCAGTACCCCTTGTAACTCTGTTCCGTGGGGCAAGGGGGCACTGAAAAATGAGAGGTAAGGGGAAAAAAATGGAAATGGGACTAAGCCACTAAGTTATTGCTATCCTTATTAAATTCTTTAAAAATAGCACAAGTGGGTATGTAATTGTCTTACAATCAGTGTTGTCTCATATTCAGGCATTATGGTAATATATAATTTTTGGTCATTATATCTACATTAGCCTTCATGACTGGGGGCAGCGCATTTCTTTATGCTGTTTGCTTTACTTAAGTAGCAATAATTACAATGAATAATAAAAGCTTGTGTTACAACTTAGCTAATGCTAGGCTTAATGACAAACTAGAAAGACCAACACAGCTCTCCTTTTTCCTCCACAGTCCTTACCAGATCGAGAGCCTTTACAGCTTCCCTGCGATCCCTTGTTGCTGCCGAGGCTATCCCCTCTGGTAAGGATGGAGATGCCAGAGAAGCTGCTAGCCTTAGTGACAGGCGGCCGGAGGGTGCGGTTGGAGCTGTCTGAGTCGGTGCTGCTCCAGGGCCGTGGCTCCAGGCACTTCATGTCACTGTCTGTGCTGCTTTGACGACTGCTCGATGCTCGGCTGGAGCTCTCCCGGTTCCCTCTGAGAGAAGACAGAACGGGGAGGAAGAAGAGAGACACAAAGAGATGAAATGAAGGGGATAAAATGGGGTTAGGCCCAGAAAAGAAGATGTGACAGCAGAGTTAGGAAGTAACAAGTGAGAGATGTGTACAGAGAGCAGAGTTGAAGATTAAGAAGTTGGAGGAGAAGACAGACAAAAATGGGGTAGGATGGGGAGTATATAGACAAGGGAAGATGTGCACATAAGAGAATTTGAAGCAGAGAAGAATGTCGGTGTAAACAGAAACAGAAGGATAGTTGTTGAAGACAAAATATGACAGGGGGAGAGCAGAAGAGACAGTAAGGTCATCAGAAGGTAGAGAGGACACAGTGTGACAGGCTTTAGGATGGGGCATTCAACATGGATGCATATTGGCTGGTTTAGTCAAACCACAATACAAAAAAATCAGGCAACAGACCACCAAACAATATTATTTCCAGTTGTAAACATACGACCACACACACTTTCACACATACACTTTCACTCACACACACAAACCCATCCACGTACAAAAACATACATGCAGGAAGAAAAGATGCTCCTGACAATCAACACTGGGGTGTGAGAGGATATTACAGTGACACAAGATGAGACAAACATCCATGAATTCAACACACAAACTATCAAAGAGTGGACATTCACATAAAGAACTTAACAGAATGAGCACTTGCATACATACATGTTTTACATTTGTATACAGATAAAAAGGTAACGCATGCTCTTAAAATACATCATCGTATTAAAGACAAGAAATGACATGGAAACAAGACACACATACACCTGTATATTAATACCAGATGTACATCAACACTCAGACAGTAAGAGCAGATGTACATCAACACTCAGACTCACACACACTTATCTACAAAATAACCACTTGCTACCACTGGTTCACCACTATGGTTCTTTGAACTGTATATTGCTGTATACACACTCATTGTGTTGTTGTGATGCTGTCACCCTGGATAAGGGCAGCTGCCAAGAAAACCAACGATCACACTGTAAGCTTAACCACCACTCTGAGGAAACCCTTCCATTACAAGTGAATGGTTGGGTCTGCCATTGACATGTCAGCATTGAGAATGTTATTGTTCCATTTGAACACGTCTTACTTGGCTGGAACATTTAAATTAAAAATGAAATTCAAACAAGCAAATTTTGCTATACACTCTGCGGTGTGGCATCAAGACCCTGTCCACACCTACACGGGTATTTCTTGAAAAACAAAGCTTTTTCTCTCAGCTTCGCCTTTTGTAAACATGTAAACAGTGTTTCAGGTCACTGAAAAAGAGCTTTTGGAATATTACTGCCAGGTTGAAGATATTCAGTTTTCAGTCTTTATGTCTGGACAGGCGGAAAAACAGAGCTTTTTGGAAACGATGACGCAGACGCACACGTTTATTAGTGTATGAATCACTATCGTCAAATGTAAACTCGGAGTATGTGTTATGATATTTAAGTATTTGAGTTTGTACGGTGACCGAATGGATGTTATATTGTTTTATTGTTATATTTAGAGAGACCAAATGCACTTTCATAATGCAATGGCTGTTTTCCACTTGTACGATGTTATCATCACAATGTTTCAATAAATTAAAGGGAAAAAGACCCAACATAGTCAAGCCAGCTTTAAACGCTTGCTTTGTTCCATCTTGTTAGAACTGGAGGAGGGATATGAACTGAATATGTCTGTGCAGACAGAACAAGAGTAAAACATGTAAGGCTGATTGTGGGAATCTCCATGACGAGAACAGGGCTGTGGTACGGGTTGTAAAACCCTACTGATAGTGAGTGGTGTTTGAAGGTGGCTGTGGCTGATAAATATTTCAGAGAGACTGTAATTAATGGAGGATCTATTTTCAGTCCTCTCTCTGCACAGCCTATTTAAAAGGAGGGGTGGGTGCTCTGCTATTCTCTGTAAAGGGAGGCGCACACTTGTTCGCTTGGCTCTGCAGACAAAGATGAGAGCAGGAGGAAAAAGAGGAGGAGGGATTCTGCTGCTGATCACATGATATTTCATCTCTCTACACGACAGCGTTCCCCATCATATGCACAAGCAGGGGAAGCAGGGAAAGCAGGGAAGCTGCTGTTGTTATTGTGCTTCTATCAGTCTCAGTCTTTATTAGATGGCTCAATTCACACAGATCTCAAAAAAGAGCTTCTTGCTTTGGTTCATTTAAGTAGTAAGTAAGTCTGTGGTTTTATGGCATTAGCTTAACAGCATATACTCTGTAAAGGTTACCACCTAATATATATATACACTGGGTGTTTATTTTTTTGTTTACATGTCAACTGTAATGGAGTTTCTGCCAGCAGCACAAAATAAGCGATGACAAAAGAATGAACAAATAGCCGCCCAGTAATTGGGTGGCTTAAGGGTTGATGACAAAAAATGTCTTTCACCTACACAGGATAAATATTTATGTGCAGAGAAAAGGTGGAAAAGGGGGGGCTTTATCTAAAAGCTAATTTTAAAGCCTCTATATGACATGGTGTTCACAAGACACAATGTACAGTATATTACCTACTTTTACATAATGAAAAGGAAAATATTGTTATCTATTATTTTGCTCGAGAGCGGAAATGATTTGTTGATTGACAAAAAATGTTTAGCAATCATGTATTTTTTTTAATGAGTGGAAATGAGGTAGAGAGAGATTCACTAAAGGTCCCCATAATCTGATTCTAACTGGGGACGTTGCGGTTAATAGTTGGTATCTTTACAGCAGTTTTTGAACTTAATTCACCATTTCAAGTCATTCTTAAAGAAAAACGGCCAACATTGCATGTATGTACTATTGTAGGTGCTAACTACGCAACAGGTGCTAACTATGCAACAGGTGACATGCTAACAAAAACTACGAGACTAAGTCAACCACAAAACAAACAGGTTACTGTGGAAGCGATGCAGTTACTTTATATAAAAAAATGTAGTTGACGGTGAATGGGTGGAAGGGTAAGTAGGTCAATCAGTCCCCAGTGAAACCACAAAGCAGCCATGCATGGGCCATGGGAAGCCCCACGGTGCAGTGCTGGAATAGCCATCAATCAGCCGACTACGCCAAGCAAAGATATAAAAACCACCACAATTCACCACTATCATCACCAAACCACTTTCAAAAAATGGGCATGGCAACACACAAGTCAAAGTCAGCAGCACCCCAATACCTAAAGATCTGCCTCCTCTTTTGAGAGCTAGAGCAGTAGCCCTCAGTGGAAAGTCTGTTGGGGTTAACATTAGGAGAAAATGCTAGGGTTACAGGACTGGATTGGAGGACAGGAGGAGGGTTCAGGGGAGGGTGAGATAAGGAGGGGTAGGAGGTGGAGGTAGGCACAGTGTAGAATTTTTACCCCTGAGAAGAAAGAAGAAAATGCACACAAGGCAGAAACTTTGACTGTTGAAAAGCCCACGCTTCTTCTTTCTCTCTCAGGATACATAGTCCTAATTTTTCAACCTCAATGGCCAAGGTGCCTAGAAATGGAAGCTGACTGTGTAAGCTCACTAAAAATTTGATCCACTACCTATAAATCTTTCGCAGAGACAATGTGTCCCTCACAATCTAGCATAAAAACAACCCTTGAATATCTGGCCAAGGACAGAAACATCAGCAAATGCATATTAATCATTTGCCTGGCAAGAAGTGGGGAATGAAAATCTGTAAATTCTTTGTCCTTTGCAGTCAGCTGTATAACCTTTGAAGGGGCTACATTATCACAAGTGGTCAGATTCGTGCGAGAATCAATGTATAGTAGAAAATGTTTAACGTTTTACGGGTCTACAGCCCTCTAGCTTTGATACCTGAAACCTAATAAGAAAACTGTGGCTTTAATGGGAAAGGTGGCAAGGATGGTGTCTTTTAAATTGCACATAATACAGTTTCCTGCAGGATGCATCATCTTACCTGTTGTCGTTGATGTATCCATTTTGAGAGGACTGTAAAAAAAAGGAGACCTACACATTATGAAATGCTTCATTCATCCAGGAGTACTTGAGACCAACATTTTCTACTTATAAACCTTTAAGAAGTTAGAAAATTGAAAGTATAATTAGGTCACATAAAGGGTGAGGACCCTCTCAAGGGATTGCGAAATGGATCTGGGTCAATTTTTTAAAATTATTTTATGTAGGGGAAAAAAAAAAATCACAAGTCAAATGAGCTGTTCTCAACTCACTGACAACCACCCTGTAATGGAGGGCTGCAAGTAGAGACTGCTTTGCATTAACGGGTCGCAAGCAAAACACGTCCGTATCCACTGACTTTTCACAAGAGTTATCGAACAGTAGACAGAAAGGTCCTACTCTTGTCTAATCAAGAAAGACCAACTACTCCCTAGTCATATGAAATAGAGATAACAGCGAATGATAGAGAAATAGATTGGGATTTAATTTTGATCCAACCTCGCAGTGTCTGTTACCCTGTCCAGGTCCAATACTTACTTCTCGCGCAAAGATCCGGTCTCGTACCCGCTGATACTCTTCCTCTCGCTCTTCAATGGACTTACTACGTCGCCCATCCTGGAGCGGCACACGGATCTAAAATTTGGGAAAAACATCGTAACGGGAAAAATACTTAAAATCTAACACACAGTTACTGCAACCTGCTGTAAATATAAGTAGCAACAAGTCGCATGATAACAACAGTAGCATGCGAACGGAGAGCAGCTGCCTGCCATCAAAACAACATAATGGAAACTGTGCAGAATGAGTGGTTCACGGGGCCGGAATCAGCGTGGGAAGGCTTAACACGACAAACGTGATAGAACACTTGCAGTTTCATTAACAAAGGAATATGACAAATATGTACACGCATTAGGCGCCAAAGAAAAGTGTTGATGCTTAAAACAAACATTGTTAGAAGGAATGAAGAAGTGTGAGAAACGTTCTTCAGACAGCAACAAAGCAAGCAAAGTTGGTAAAAAATAAAAAGCTTTATTATTCTTATTCTGACGGTCAAACTGTTGCCGTGGTTGAAAACCTAAGAACTACTGTTGCATGTCTGTAGAAGCAAGGTGTTCCTTTTGAAACGGAGAGAAAATGATGCAGTTGTGCGTTTCATAGCTGACAAAGGTCTAAATGTGCATCCTGTGTTATAAGTAAGTCAGACAGCACAGCAGACAAGACTTTAAAAGTACTGCTCCAGGCTAAACAGTTTTGTGGCTCACACACAGGGAAATCAGCAACAATGGCGGAGCTGTCAGATGCATGGCAATTTAAGAACTGTAAACTCAGGGACATACATTTTACTGCATATGAATGACTTATTAATTGTCGAGTAGACCCTCAATGTATGTATGAAATGGAAAAACTGGTATAAAACCATTATAGGAGACCTGAAAAGTCCAATCAGCACAGTGTCAAGTAACATATGTTGTTGAACTGGGGTCGGGCCACAGGACAGGATTAAATGGTTTGGACTTAAACAGCCCGAAAAATGGGACTGAGCTTCCTCCATATTTAGTACCACTCCAAGATCATACAATTTTGTTTCCATTGCCAATTCTTCATCATTGTCAGAATGAACTGTTTCACACCCACCTGCCCTTGTACATGAATCACTGTTCAAACCCTGCATGCTTTTACACATAGTTACCATTGATGAATCCATTATCACTCTCTGTTAACGTCCTCAGCTTTATTTGAAATGATGAAATAATTATTTTTAATTATCAAATGGCTGGGTCAAGATGATGCTGCAGTACTTGTTGAAGCCACTCCACCCACTACTACTCCTACTTCCAGATGCCCAGATAGTCTGGGGACTCACCACTGGAAATTCGTGAGTGTGTGATTAACAGCTTATTCACCATCACAAAAGACCAAGCCTCCCTTCATCTGATAATACCACTTATCTGGGAAATGCTGATTTAAATGGTTAGTTTTAAGGTCATTAGAAAAGATTGCGTGAGATGAGCCTGTGGCAAAGTTTTTGTTGCTCAATGACTTGTGCAACTGATGGTTGTAAGTACAAAAAGATGCCTGAATGAGGAAGAGGGAAGTATGAGAACAAGTGGCACATGTTTGGACCATTAAACACTCATTTTCAAATGTATTTAGTGGTAACAATGAATGAATATGATATAGTTAACAAAAATCAGTGCACAAAATGCAGCCCACCTGATTATCATCTTTGTCCATGCTGGCATCATCTCGCTTAAGAATGAATTTCTTCTGGAAGTCCATGTTGCGTTCATCCTTGATGTGCTCAGAGAACCGTTGTTCTGGGCTGTAGAGAAAATAGAGAATAAAAGGTATGATTTATGATATATTAAAGAAACAAAGAAAAATGTAACATTTGACTGCATTACAGTAAAAATGTAAGCAAAGTAAAGAGAAAAAAATGAGACTTCAACCATTTAAAAACAGTTCTACAGCGCATGTGGCAATCTGAATATCAAGTATCAAATCTTCACAAGTTAATTTGGAAAGCTATAATGGTTAAACTGCATCTGGCTGGTGTTAACAATAACAACGCCTCAACACAAGACCATTCTACTGTCTTCTGACAAACAACAAATAAATGCTGAGCCTAAAAGATAGACAATAAAAAGAGGCTTAGATGTATAAAGGATTTCCTCATGTACTGTATCTGATTTTAGATTTCATCTAGAACAGTTACAAGCAATATAAATGGATGCATGGAGACCAGTGGCCTCCACTACAGGAAATTGTATTATGTTTATATATATTTGGCAAAACTGTCACAGTTGCTATTGGAAACTTGCAATCACGAATCTGTAGCTGAAACAGCTGCTATCAAGTGTATGTTGCAGCCCCAAGACGTATCAGCAATGACAAATTCACTGATTTACAACGGACATGAAAGTATGTAAATATGGACTAGCTAGTTGAAATTAATTTAAAGAGGGATAACTTGCTATTCAAGCAAGGACTAATACAAACCCTTTCTCTTCTGTCACCACAAAACTACCAGTCAACTTTTTCTGAGCAAATAAAAAATTGTGATTTGTACGCATTACACATTTCAGCCAGGAAAGAAATTAAATTGTTGGTGCTTTTTGAGGTAACAGGTGTGTTTCCAAAATAACTACTTCATTAATTACACACAAATATAACTTAAATTGAAACAGCTTGTTGGCTACTAAATTAACAAGTTCCTCTCTCTCCGTTTCAAGAGCACACACAGTGTGATAAGCACAGTGTTTCTGCCAGTTGTGTTGAGTTGATTAGGTGTACATACACGTAGCTTCTCTGTCTAAGTTTTGGTTTAGGTTTTCAAATCAAACAGAGAATATGGCTGTGGGATTCTTCGGTTACCTTTATGCTGTGATTCCTGTGTTGTCACAGCAAACTCAGCCATGTGGGTTTGTTAATGTGTTTTCCCTTGAGGTTGTTTACACTATTCATGTAGCCTTCTGGATTTAATTAGCATATAATAACCCCTTCCAAAACCCCTATTAATACCACCAAAATACTGGCATCTGGTAAAGTCAGAGGGAAGTAAAGCATTTCTTTAACTGTTACTTCATGTTACATATCTATATAAAGATTGGAATAAAAAGTAATTCTGTATCATGTTTCGTGTGACTTTAAGACTGCAGCCACTGTCTGGAGTCAAAATCAGAAACCACACTCACATGCGTGTGTTGCCCGTCTTGTTGATTATGACCGCCTTGCCCGTCTGATCCACATTGTGGTCCATGCCGAAGTAGGCAGCCACACGGTGCAGCAGCATACGGTGATAAGAAGTCATCTGAGGAAACTTCTTATACTGGTTACTGCAGGGGACACAAAGTACAAAGTTGTAAGTATCTATCTATTATTTCAACAAGTTTTTAACAAAGATTTTTTTTTTACAATGCTGAGGCTGTTTTGAAATCATGATAATAAGTCCAACATCACTATTCTGGTAACAGGGGAACACAGAGTCCTAGCCAGAAATACTGTCAGCCTAAACTTGTCCCATAATATCAACTACAACTTGCCATATTTGTCTCATTAGCTCAGCAATCTATAAATAAGAAGGAATGGATGTGGGAGCGCTAAATTTAAATACAAGAGAGTGGTTATGAAGGACGTGGCTTACTTGTCGTCATTAATGAACTCCAGGATATCTTGTTCTAGTTTGAGCAGCATCATTCGATCCCTGCTGGGCCAAAAGGGGGGAGAGAGATCAGAGGTGGGAGCGGCTCAGTGACTAGAGTGCAGTGAGCATACCAACTACAGATCAAAAGGCATGACGCATGGCAACAAATACTTCCAACAATTTTTGTATCACTTGCATTACAATCACAATCTCTCTGAATTTTTTATCTTTTTCAGTGCTTCTTTCAACAACTGGATGTAATCATGTTGCTCTTTTTTTTAAGGGATATTGGTTTATTTATTTTAAATCAACAAATCATGTACCAGCTCTTGCAGAGGATAACGGACTTGAAAGTAAATTTTTCAGACAATATTATTTAACAGAAACTGCAGGAAACCTAATGCTGATGTAATATTAAACCTGAAATTTAGTATCTTTCAGTTTAAGAATAGGCAAGTGTTTGAGTAGTCAGTGTGTGTTGAAATTCATATTTCACATTGCCGTCGAAGCAACAAGCAGACCATTTAGCTTATGTAACTTGAGAGATTAAGGTGCAAGTGCTTTTTGTGCCAGTTTGTCTTTATAAATCTGTTAAAAGTATTTACCTAATGATATACATGATACAAGAACAGATGTAAGATACTAGATTAAAGATGATCACAAAACTGACCATCTAAAATTTGTCTTAAAATAAATATCTTCCATGTCTAAACAAAAATGTAAATGACAAATCTTTTTCCATCTTTTTTCATGTTTTTGTTGATATTCAGTTGTGGTCCTGTTGTTAAAGCTGTGAATGTGAGTCAACCTTTGATGGCAATTTCATACCTGGGATTGTTTTTCAGTGTGTTGACCAGAAACTCATGAACATCGATGCCCGTTGAGTCAGTATATTCCTGACTGGAGTCTAACAGAGAGAACAGAAAAGTAAACAGGCAGGCATGAGAAAGAATAGGTTTAGAGATTGGGTGGAAAAAGAAAGTGACACTTCTGTAAAGTGTAGGCGAGATTGAAGGAGTAAAGTCAGAATGCCAATGCAAAGCTTAGCGCCTAAAATGGCACCGAAACACACCAGCAACGAAAATCCAGGTTGTTCGGAGAGGATAAATATAAGAAGCAGATAGCATGAGACACCAGCTCACTGTTCTTCTTTGCTTTCACACATAGGCACACACAAAAACACTCTGCAGGGGATCATTTTCCACAATTTTCCACTACACTAGACAGTTGGCCAAGCCATTTCATCTCTGCTGCTCTCAGAATCTAATGAAGCCTGAGGGCCTCTGCAGAGAGAGGGAGTAAGGTAGGTAATTAAAAAAGAAGAGGGAGGGATCCCATTATCTTCTGGAGAAATTAGCTTGACATCATATTAGCTTGAGTATTAATAATGCAGTGGACATTATATTTACATGTAGCAGTTATGACACGTCAAAACCTTTGCCCTGGCATTCATTGTATTTGTGAAGGAAGAATGATTATAATCAAAACTAACCGAACTTATAATCACATATTTGACCAAGCATTTAATCTTGTCTAAGAATAAGCACGACACCAGAACTGACGTTAAAGGTTTGTGAAAGAGATGCTGTTAAAGTTTCCTTTTACCTGTGTCGCCAGCAAGGTACAAAATGCATTTAAGATACAAAGTTGCATCTTACCACGTGACAACATCTTCCGCGGAGTCTTGTCCTTCTTCTCCTTCTCTTCATTTTCATACTCATCCTTTGAGGACTTCTCCTCTTCCTTGTCTGATGGACAGCTTATGTGAAGCTGGATGATATCCTAGGAAAAAAATCCATCGTCATTAGAAAAGATGGTTAAATTTTGAATGCAAATTTTGTTTAGTCTAGTAAGCATTGTTAATACAACACAAACTGCAGAGGCATACAAAGAATTGCAGGCTAGGGTATGGGCTAGGACTAGGAATAGGGTTAGGGTGAGGGGTTAGAGGCAGGAACAGTACCGATTCTGGAGGTCCATCATTGGAGAACGGACCAGAGGACTCCTCACACACTGCCAGACTCCGTACCAGCTTCAGTTTGGCATTAGACTGAAACAGAATCATACAAATATTACCTGTAAGGCTAGTTGCGTTTGTTTTTAGGGACTTTCACTGAAAAGTGTGGCTGTTTTAAATGTAGCAGATCATATTAAACTGTTCTTTCTCCCAATTGTATGTATCACAGGTTCCACAAATTCATGCTATGTGATAGCACTGATTATTGTAGTTTATGGGTTGCAACAAACAAAGCTCAAAAACAACTGCTAGTAATATTAAATTAGGAACAAAGGCAAAAAAATGGTGGTACTGCAAGTAAGCTGCTGATAAAGCAGTACTTTGAAAAGAAAAATGGTGAACCGTTATTAGAAGCCATTTTTTAAGATTTAGTTTTTTGTTCTATTGATTTTTTTTCAATAAAAACTTGAAATGAAAATAAAGAACCATAATCATCTGTGAGTGCTTACAATACCAAATGTCCTACAATGTGTGCCTATGTGTGTAACAGCAAGTTTTCTTACACCTTATGTTTTGGAAGAGACAATCCTCTGTACTTAAATTCAGCTGTTTTTGAACAATGACTGATAAGAGAGTTGCCTGAGGAAAGGAGGAACACACAGAGCTTAAATCCAACATAGCTGATTAGGACACTTGTCCCTTTGCAGATTATATACTAAGAGGGAAATGAGACAAGGCTGATCAAACTTCAAGAATGTTTTCACTGTGATAACAGCAATTTGATCTAATCCCTTCCATAGGAAGTGTAATAAGACGATTAAGCATGGGATTTCAGGTTAGACAGCCACTCCCAAAAAACACCATGATAGGGTTGAACTTTCATGTTCCAGCATAACCGACTACTGCCCTGATAGTGCTTAGTGCTTCCTTCATTTAAGGTGAGGTGACATTAACTTCAGACAATAATCAATGAGCTGAAGCTAGTGATGTAATAATACAGTCTTTATATTTCAATACACTCACAATAATAAGTATAAGAATATTTATTATTTTCACAATGATTGTTTCCAAACTAAAGTTGAATAATAGATAAAAATAATAATTCAATAAAAATTTTAAGGCTTGGCTGACGACAAACCCACATTTCCAGAAAAAACATGGTAAATGCTGGTGTTCAGCTGAATTTAAACAATGTGCAGGGATATATACAGGTGGTATGAATGCATACAATGTCAAAGACTTGATGCATATCCAAGGTGGAAGTATTGTACCACTGTGTATGTACACACCATCTCAAAGAGGGTCTGGAAGAAAACACAGAACAGTTTGCTCAGCGGAAATGAAGGTATCTTGGAGTGAGAGATGAGACCGACTGGCTGAATAAGAATTATCTTAAGAGATTTAGTGATTTGTTTAGCAAATACAAATGTATCAAATTTAACTAGTTATAGTCTTTATCCACTGTCTGAAGAGTATTCTCCCATTTCATTGCCTTACTGAGGTCCCTCATATCTCATGAGTGGGTTCAAAGTAGGCGGGTTAAAGGTTGCAAGCCAATGATAAGAAGAAGGTAGTCTACAGTGGTGGAGAGGATTAGAACGTTAATAGTGGAAGGTCACATTATATAACAAACCAGCAGGGGGTTATTTCAGGGAGCAGGAGTATGAAGTTTTATGGGTGACTTTAAGAGAGATGAGCATCTCTTTTTGGAGTTGGAAAAACACAAAAATTCAAATCAGTGAGCACAGGTCACTTACCTTGGCCCTTTTCCTGCCATGGCTGTGATTCGGAGCCCGTTTCTGCAAAATAAATTTACTATTTTACTTATCTTTAAAAAAGAATGCAAAATACAGATTAAACACAAATTAAGACATTTGGAAAGATATTGCTACTGCTCCAGGAAACATTTTCCAGTTTTTCAAGCTTACGTTGTACTACTGAATATTTAAAAGATTTAGGATGTTAAGTGACTTCAACACTGAATTTGTATGACATGAAGAGAATGTTATAGATTACCATATTTCAAGGGTATATGTAAGTTTTTGCTACTGAAGTATAGTATAGATTGTCAAAACCTACCTGCCCAGACCAGTTCTGTTCTGAGTGGAACAAGGGTGAAAATTTGTAGACTTTAAAGTTTGTTTTTTTGTTGGATAAACCTGATTTCTTGACCGCAAAAGGGCTCTTAAAAAACATATGCTCCTTTGTCAGATTTATCACTGTGACAGCAGGACGGTGAGCTGAAAGGGATTCCCCTAGCAGTGTGTCCTTGTATCCAGTATAACTAAATCCAAAATATGCTTAAAAATGACACTGAAATACAATCAAATAAGCCAGTTTCTATTTAAATGGCTGGGTGTAAAATTCAGACACGTATGCCAAATAGGGGGAAAAAGGTGTGCATTTATTACGATTGAGCCTATAGTCTCTTAAACACTTAAAATATGGTAATCTTGGCCAAATAAAATGTGGTAAAGAGAAGGAGGTACACATTATTATGGACCAGCTGTACACATATGGTATATTGCCACTTCTTCCCACCTGTGCATCCTGTGGGGAGCTATCCTCTGGCTCCAGGCATTCTCCTGTCCCTTCCTTGGTGCCCTGTGGTTGAGGGGAGGTCTTGCCTCGACTGCAGGGCTCAATGAGTGGCCCACTCTCTCCCTCCTGCTGGATGTCTGTTGTCAGGCTCACTGACATCTTCTTAGGGGAGGGGGAGAGGGTGGGAGTTGGGGAGGGGGTTGGGTGGAGAACCCAGGAGTGGCTGAGAGAAAGCAGGCAGGAGAAAAGAGAAAAATTCAGGCTCTGACAGTTTTAAAACAACAAAAGGCTATACAATTTTGATGATGAATGACCACAGAGAAAGAGGCATACAGTATATGTGTGAGAGTGTGCCACTACACTATCTACCTGTAGGTGGTACCAGATCTGTGCTGGACTCTGTACAGTGAGTCTGGATGGGAACCACACACAGGAAGATGGAGGGGGACCCACTAAGGTAGTGTACTGGGCCGGGCTGCAGCAGGGGGCGAAGCGCAGTCCATAGCAAGCCTTATCTTTTGGGGTGGGGCTGTGAGAACAAAACACACAGATGAAAAAAAAACTTCTAAAAATGTATGAAATATGACTGATTTACTGAGTTTAATTGCTGATCTCCTCTACTGGTTTGTTGTTTTATTTGTTCAGCCTTATTTCGGGGAAGAAGAAAAAAACTGATCTGGAGTTCTTTCTAAGATTAATGTCTTAATTTGTAAACAGTAACCATCCTGTCTGACATATTGACAGCAGGTTGGCGCAAGTACCTGAAAACAGGAAAGGCTGTTTTATCAGGTTTGATTCCTCATTTTATGAAGAAAGGTGTTTTAGCGTGAGCCAGAACTTTTTCATTTCATTCATGATAATCAATTACAAAATAAACTTGCAATTTTCATTAAAAAGTTAAATTTTGTCCTTTTAAAAACACAAGCTAACAAAAACAGTCAAGTTAAGTTTTCCTGTAATGGTCACAAACTCATTCTGAAAGAAACATCTTCAGTAGCACAATATGACAAACATATTAACATGCACAACAAAAAAAGGCTGCAATATTTACAGCATTCAGGTGAACTGAAGAAGTAAAAGCTATCCAGCCAGAAAAGGGGGAGGGGCACACTACCTCAGCGGTCACTGGGGCCTCTCTCTTTTCTCTCCCTCCGGCTCAGTGCAGCAGCATGGTCTGTCCTCCAGTCAGGAGCCCTGAACACCAAGAGCAGAAGAGGAAGACACGGATGACGTCATTGTTTCACACACTCAGTGACTCATCGCTGCTGCTGCTGCTGCCGATTGAAGCAGGGAGGGGGACAAAGCAGCAGAGAGCTCAGAGCATACTGCCACACAGGGCTCATAAATGAAAACCTTGAGTTAGGTTAATCTTCTCAAACCTGCCATATTGTTCTTTATTTGACTTTGTCATGGTTTGATATACTTGTTTCTACAGTGTGGCCATCATCTTTATGAATAGGAAATGTGCTTTTTCTGTCAAAGACAAAAAAATAAAACTAGTAGCAGCAATATGTCAGAGATAGACAGTACATTTGGCAAAGCTGTAAAGTGCAGTGAATGTTACTGCCCTTGCAGCTGGAGGTCCGGTACCAATAACAGTTGCATTTCTTTAGCAAAGTTGAACTAGTCATTATGAACTGTCCTGCGGTGTTTCCCCTCAGATTTGGGGTGTTTTCTTGCTTTATCTGCTTGCACAAAGAATCACTGAAATAAGCCAATGAAGTGCAACTCTCACACTGCCATTTCATCATAGAATTAGGAATACAATGAAGGACTAAAACAGATAATAGTCATCATCTGTCTGACCAGCTTTGGTCAAACATACAACATAAACACACATCCACGTTTCCCATTTAAACCCCCTAAGCATCTTCCAGCTGCAACCTCATCTTTACTAAACTTCCACCAATCAAAAAACCTGTTTAGAATTAGGCAACAAAAATGGTTATACAACAACATTTGTGATAGAAAATATTCTTCTATGTTGCCCTTGTTTACTTACTGTAAATTACATCATTAAACCCATTTTCAAAGCATGGAAAAACATGACACAGAATCGCAAACAGCTTTGGGGTGAATCCTGGCTCTGAAGCAGCAACTCTGACGTCTTAGGCATTACATCCATACACAGACGGACAACACAAATGAATAACAATCCATCTGGCCTACAAGCCTATATCCTCAGGAATCATAGAGTCAACAGCAGCATATGTTAAATGTGCTTGCTGAAAGAAAGATGAAAAGTATGCATTAAATCCCATATGCATACATGCGCGCAAACGAGGACATATTCGGGCATCAGAAGCGTGACGGCCAGATTGTATGCATGCAGCATGGATGATTGCAATTCATGCATGTCCCTGCTTGTACCTCTGTGCTGTACTGCGCTGTGCTGCAGGATAGATGAGATGAGTGAACAAACGAGGCAGGGATTCCCAGTGTGGGGAAAACCCAAGCAATGCAACAGCAAAGGCGTCATCAGCAGCAGCATCAGCAGCATTACACCACATCACTGACCAGGACACCCACATGCCCCAACCCCGCACTGCTTACACAAGCCTGCCACACAGCAGCATAGAAAACAGCCACACTATCTACTGTGGGCAGATACAACTGCCTGACACAGTCTCTTCAAAATAATCTCCTCCCTTTGCTCGCTTACACACAGTGCATTCTCAGGCAAAAAGAATGAATGGTTTTGGATTAGAAAGCAAAGATAATCATTCATCTCGAGTGTCAGTCTCATGGCTGACTGAACTATCCTAGCGTAATAGCAGGGAGGGGCTGCAGGACAAATTGTGAATCGGAGCCAGGGTGCCGATGAATAAACCAGCTTTACCTTTTCTCTCCTCCGCCACCCATTTCTCCCAGCTCTCGCCTCAACACTCCCCCCCACCCCTCCACCCCCGCTTTCCTCGACACACACACACACACAAACCAGCCCACAGGGTTGCCAAGGAGATGGTAACGTCATTCTCAACTGCTGCCATTTGTGTTGAGCGAGTACAAGTGAGAAGGGCAGGGAGATGAGTGATATTAAAAATAAATATGTGGATTGCAGCGCGCACAGACTGAGAGGGAAAGACAGAAGCAAAGAAATTAAGACAGGTTGAAAAGAAAAAGAGACCAGGATGTGCTACTGCTGGCGTTCCGATTTCTACCAAGATCAGGCAATCATAGACTGTGATAAAAGCAAGAATGGGGGTTCTCAGTCCTTTGGCTCATTGGTTATCAAGAGGTACAAAAAGTCAAATCTGTGCCGCTGAATTGATGAAGCCTCGAAGATAAGTAGTGAAGCCTCTTCAAAAATGATACTACTAATAAGTCCAGTTGCCTTTGACCTACCATTATCAGACAAACAGCAATGTTACATTTAAAAAAATCTAATTATATTTGGGTTGATACACTGAATTGACAGCATCACAATTCATGTTATTGCAGTCTCATTGAACAATTCTGATCAGTTAGTCAAAGTCCATATTACCTCACAGGTTTTTCTAAATTTTGACACTACCAATTTTCATTTTTCCTACAAATGTGTATCCGTTCCAAATATCGGTTATCAGTCTCCTTGATTACTAATAATCGTATCAGCCTGCAGAGTGTTTACTCCAGGTGACCTCATGTATCACACTTGAAATAAAAAGATAACAATGTTCAAGTGTGGTTCAATTGTGAAGCAGTGACAGTGTTTGCATCAACCATAATCTAATCACAGCTCTAAGCTGAGCAGATGAGGAAACGCAGCAGTACGTACATATCACCATAGTTAAGTGTTAGATTTCATAGCCCCATTACTATTACTGCCACTGTAACTAGTACTGATAAAGAACATCCTTATTCTTGTGTAGTGGTACACAAAGTGTTATCTGGGCATAAGAACCAGTGTGTCATAATACAGGCTGCACACTGCAGACTCAACATCTACAATACCAGCTGCAGCAGCACAATCTCTGCCTGCTGTGTCCCAGTTCAGTCAGTGTGTCGGTCGGCCTGATGTTGGCATCCTTCTGCCAACCGTTTGCATCATCACATGTTGCTGCAGCCATGCAGCAAGGCAGCTGATTCACACAGGACTCTGGGCCAGTTACGTCATAGTTATCCACATCATGCTGGCCTCATAAAACCACATCAACGGGCTGTTGTGATACAACATGACAGGGATGATTTCATTAGGCATAACCCATTCAATATTTTGAGAACTGTCTTGTTCCCAACCATTTTTTACAAAAGACAACCTGCAATATTCACGACAATTGTATGAACTAATCTCACAATAGCACTGTATAAAGTCAGTCCTATATAGATGTAGGGAGATTAACAGCACCAACAACAAAAAAAAAACATCATCTTTATCTATCATGATGCAGTGTAGGGCACCCTGACCCACTTCACACACATTGCAGGCTCTTACAAGGGCCCTCCTGATGACATGTAACCAGCAGAGACACCCAGGTCAAACACTGCCCTGCCCACTGTGTCAGGTTACCAAACTGAAGACTGCCAGTGCGCCTGCTCGTGTGCGTGTGCATGCGTGTGTGTGTGTGTGTGTGTGTGTGTGTGAGAGAGAGTAAGCCAGTGAGTGAAAGAGACAGAGAGCTATCTGTCTGGTCAACACTGTGCGTATGTGTGCGTATGTGTTCACGTTTCTGTTAAAGGTTCACAGAATGTATATCACCACTTCAGACAGCAGTGTGGCTGGACTAAATATTTCGAGCAGGTATGAGCTCACTGTCAAATTTAGCTGCTCTGGGTCAAGCAGGGTCAAGGTCTCAGCAATAGTTAGCAGCAGGGCAGGCCAAAGAATTGAGAGAAATTCTACTGCATGGTAGCTATTTAAAATGGCAAGCTTGTCTTTAACACGTCTTTCAACTGTTTGATTTATTAGATAACTATCAGGTGAATTGACAGACATCAGGCACATTGAGCCAAAAGCCACAGTTTGAAACCAGCTGTTGTCAGAAGTGAAAATAATTAAGACTTTTGTACTTTTAGCTAAACCTAGACAGCTAAAACAAAACTATTAGAGTATCCAAAGAAAAGTAAATGACAACTATTATTAATCAATTACAAGCTTTAACCAATTTGTTATATGAAAATGATAAATAAGATAAATTTAAAGTACAGAGACAGTACAAATGGACAGATGAATCTACAGTAGAAATCTGTTCTGACTTACTCTGGTTATTTGTCATTAATGACAGCCAGAGTTCAAGTGAACGGAAAATGATGTCTATTCCTACAACTGCATGTGGGTAATGACCGAGAGCTGCCTCTATTATCAGTCATTCATTCATTGCATTATTTTAAATTTCATTGGGGAGAAGCATTGCATAGCAGACATGCCTCTCCATTTTCTCTGCAGAGGCTGAATGAAAAGATGAAGGTGAATGGAAGTGCAGAACGCTGCAAACAGGAGTGAGCAAGCACGTACAAACCCACAGACAGCAGTGGGAGAGACATACACAGGCAGGCAGCTCGACCCAATTCAGCTCCTCTGTATTCAGCCGTGCACCTAGCCCATTTGACGTCAGAGAGAACCCATTTCACAAAAGGCAGCAAGGTTATGTCTTCAGAGCAGAGGCTGATGTGTGTGTGTAGTAATGGCAGAGTTTGTGCAAGCTCAGTGCCTGCACATATTATATATCAGCAGTGCTCGCAGTGTGTGCGCACCAGTGTTTGTCTATGTCAGAGAGGATTCCCCTTTGCGTCGGTTGCACAATCTCACAAAGGGAGGGGCCGAGGGGGCTGGCAGAGCATTAGGGACTGTAGAGGAACAGTCCAGGCACATTTGCACTAAAACAGCCTGCGCTTCACGCAGTAAAAATATGGATACATGCGTCACCGGCCAAACCATTCATAGACATTCCAGAACACTGTTCATATTTTCTGCCATGAGTTATGTAAAAGCATTTGAGGTGACTGTATGGGCTAAGAAAAACAGAGCTGAGAAACTTAGAAATCGCAATAGCAACAAAGACATGAACAAAAATCCTCCTAACAAACAAGACACGAAACACGAATGAGGGGGGCATGAATGGACAAATGCAGCGGAAGACAGGGTTTCTCTTTTTCCATTTACGTCTCTGTGTCCTTCTCCCTGCCACCCCCTCTCTCGTTTCTCAGTGCTGAGGATACCCCTTCCTGCCTTCCGCCCCCTCCACATCAACCCCTCCCATCAATATCTCTCTCTCCGTCCACCCACTTCAAAGTCTTAGCTCTTAGTCTCTCTCTCCCCCCCTTTTCTTCCTCTTTTAATGTGTCTTCTTAAATTGTCAGGCCTGCTGCTGACGCCATCCTCCTCCACTCAGCCAGCCCACTCAGTCCTGTGGGACGAGCTATGACTCATTCTCTCCCTCCTTCCCTCCCCTCCCTCCCTCCTTAGTTACCTACCTACCTTTCTGCAGCTCTCTCCAAGTCTCCCTCTCTCCGTTGCTCTCACTAGTTACAACCTATGTATAGTTCGCTGCTGTGTGTGGCAGAACATGCAGAGCTATGAAGGGAAAAATGAGACTGAAGGATAACACACAACAAGAAAGTGGGTGATAGAAAGAGAGATGTCGGCCAAGTGAACGACAGTCTCCTTTCTGCATAATGAACGAATGGCAGTGGAGAGAGAGGGGATCCTGATCCTGTATGAATTATTGATGAAGGCGAGAGTGCAGGAATGTGGGTGAGGGAGAGAATTAGGCCCACATGGGCCAAAACAAAAGAAGTAAATGAGAATTATGAAATAATCTCATTTATTAATGCAGATAATAATGTCATTTTATCCAAATAATTAGACATAACTCACTATGAATTCCTTCAATATCCTTTTCTCTAAGAATAAACTTTTCTTTCAAGATGCCTCCTTCCTTTATGGTGGACCATGGTGATCAGATCCAGGAATGTTTTTTGAAATGGCATCTTAAATATGATACGATATGATTTCCTGTGAAAACAGTATGTTGGTGCAGGATATAATAGTGCAATCTGAACTGTAAACAGCAGGAGTTTTTGTTGACTAATAATTATAACAAATGTATAACAAAATCAGTTTAATAAACAAGGAAACATGTGAATGTCTCCATGTTCTTTCATAACAACTGCATGAATGAACAAAAGAACATCCGTGGGGTAATTACAATTGAACCTTTCATATCTGTCAAGTATTCAAGTTGCATCAACAAATGACAAGACAGCATTACACCACGTGATAAACCGCGTGGAGGCAGAAACATATCTAATGTGTGAACAACCGCAGCAAAAGAAAAACGTTTTAGAGGAACAACTGAAGAGAAAAAATGAGTCACAATCAAGAAAACCCTGACGTTTTCGTTGAAGACAAGGAAATGAACGCTGGGTTTGTACCAATTCTGTTGTGAGAAAGAAGATCAAGCTAAGAAATAGTTGCCTTTGCAGCAGCAATGCACTACAGTGAAATTCACACAACCACTTGACACATCCCCATATAAAATAAATAACATGAGGTTAACAAGGCAATAAAAATCAACACCTTATGCAATGTTTAATCTAGGAGGAAATCCCTGCTCCTTAATGCAGTTCTATTTTGGTCACATCAATGACCACTGGAATGTCCGATACTAGCAGCACATTTGGCCTCGAAGGCATTTCTCATCAGTGTCTTGTCAAGCAGACGCCCTTAGGGACCCTGTTAATTACACCACCAGAGCGCAATCTACAGTATCAACTAGTAAAATGGAGACTGGCATTATTGTTTTAATAGCACAGGTCCTTAATATTCACATTTTCTATTTAAGTTACACCATAGTTGATAATAATACACCTTTACACAATCAAAGTAAGGTACCCAAAACAATTTAAATACCACAGAAAAAAAATGTCTTTACTACTGTGGTCTTATGTAAGTATGCAACATGCACCTACAACAAATAATGAAAAAAAATAAGGCATTACCCCATATTACTTATACTCTGATTCGAAACTTTATTTGGGGTTTGGGATGCAATCTGTTTTCCTTTTTTTTTTTTTACAGATCCTGTTTTTTTATGTTTTCAGTTTTACTTATTCTGAAGTTCAATTGTCAATATTTTGTATCACATCTCAGCTTCACATTATTCATGAATAAAAGACTGTTGCTGCAACAAGACAAAACTTTTGGAACTGCTTTTTGAGCTCTTTTTATGTGCCTGTCTATCCCCATGAGTGCCTCTTGCTTATCTCCATGTGGAGTTGTGTATTTGCTGAAACTCTCTCTCTTACAGTTGACTGACCTGACTGGGAAGCAGATGTAGGACACTGCCACCCCTGCAAACCTTGGAAATCTCACACTAGGGTCTCTCGAGTATTCAACAAGATCCAAACCAAGCGTGAAGGGTTCCCTGGACAGACAGAACTGATAGGCAATCCATATCACACCAAGCTCTGATAGGTTTGCTAAGGGGTTCAGTTAACTAGGATCCAACTCACCAGCCTTTGACCTCTTTGGCTAGATATGAATCCCACTGCTTTGAGAACTTTGTGAAGGCATCATGGAGACGATCAAGCTCCTCTCCCCTTTCTTAAATCCACATCTTTCTCAGTAGCGTATCTGTTTTTGCAATATGCCCAATTGCTACTTCCATTCCATTCACTAGGTAGGACCCAAGATCCCCCATTAGCTGTGTGCAGAAACTGCTGTGGGATGGTGGGTTCATTCCAACAGGAACTCTCTATACAGATGAAAATGCTCTGCACACTACTTCTAAAGCTTTGTGCTGAATATGACTGACAACAAACTGAGAAGGCATCAGTCAAATGTCTTCACTACTATGGTGTTGGACCGATGCATTTAACTTAAAAGTTTGCCAGTCTTTAACCATCTGGCTAGTGAGAAACATGATTTAAACGGACAGCATTTCTTAGATGTCCAATAAATACATTAATGACAGAATGTGGGATTGTGGGGTCTGTCTTCTCAAGTGCAGTGCAGAGATTTGTGAAAGATTCTGCCTGCTCAACTTGAGCTGCTGATGTAACATGAATAACTGTGTCAAAATGAAATTGGGTGGCAGCTCCTGCACTCATTATAAACCTTATGTAATTTATCAGCTTCTTTCACTGTGAGAAGGGGGGGGCAGTGGGGGGGAGATGGAGGAACAAGGGGTGGCTAGTGAGACAGGAAGAGAGGAAAAACTTCTCAATGATGAAACAATCTGTGCTGTTAAGTGATTGGACCAGACTTCCACCAATAGGAGGACCAGCTCCATGGCAACAGGCTCTGTCACCAAGAGAAAAGCAGCCATATCCCTCAACACCCTCATATTTTTCTCTCCCTTTCTCTCTCACGACCCCCCTCCTTTCCCCAATTACAAGGCCCGGTGTATTTATCACTGGGTAAACACAAATAAAACAGCACACAGACACACAGACACACACACGACACACACAGCCGCCTTATCGGTTACTTATAGCATGAATAACACAGCTCAATCACACAGACACAACAAACATACACACATGCAACAGGGCTTGCAGATGTACACACATGCACACAGACTTAATGGGGCTTACACAGTGATCAGAATGTGAGTCATTCACACACACACACACTTATTTAAATGTGCCGATTGGCGATGACTCCCCTCACACACTGTCTGACTGCAGACAGTCCTGTTCTACTTCGTCCTGATGAGAGCAGTGACTAAATATCAGGTCTGGTGGAGCTGAACCTTGAACTAAACAGATTGAGCTCACAGATACAAGAACAGACCTTCAGAATCAGGAAGTAGGCCTCAGAAGATAGAAACTACCATTCCCTCAGTGACATAAATATGTGGAAGGTAAAGTGAGCATGGTTCAAAGGGTATTATTCCTAAGTACCAACCCAGCTTTACTCAACTCAACTAGCTTTAAGGGCTAAACCTTGCAGATATGAGGCGGTAAACCACAGGATACCAGTCTTAACGTTGAGGTTAACCCTAAAGCTTTACTGGAGGCATATACTAATACACAATACATAATAATAATGGAGTGCTGCATAACCAATGAAGATACTACACTACACTGAGAGGTGAAGTCACTCAGGAGCAGTAATACATTCTCAAGAAAGCGCAATGTTTACTCAAGTAAACATTATTATCATTAGGACTGATAAATGAAATAAATTTGTATTAATTTTATATTGCCTACTAGTTTGCAATTTTTGGTATTTCACTGAATTGTTGTTGTTTGCCACGATGAACATTGCATTTCAATGGATGCATGTTTTTACGTGCAAACATCCGTGAGGACAGTGATAACTCATTTTCAAGTTTCCAAAACTTGATTGGCACAGAACCACTTAGAGGGGGTTGATTCAACACACCAAATGCCACATGCCATTTTTGCAGACGTGAATGAAAGGTAAAATACCATGTGTAAGAACAGCATCATAACTAATAAATAACAACACACTAAAAATAGACTAGTAACACACATTCGTATGATTCCAAATTAAACAGGTTATATACAGGTCCTGATGCAGCAAAATATTTGATTTCTTTACATGATTGTTGTTCCTCACTGTGTGACTACTTGCAGCTTTTAAAACGGCATATTCATAACGATCCATAATGAAAACAAACAGATTAATTTACTTCTATTATCTTTGCTCAAGCTCAGTCTTCCTCACCGAAACTCAAGAAGCAGCCCATCTTAGAATGTAAACACAAGGTACGTTTAGACTTTTACATTTTATCATCCACTTGGTTCAGCCATAATAGACATAAACAGGACGAAGACACTAAGGTTGATAAATTACTGGGGAAAGCCCTGGCCTGACAGAACATGAGTAGCCAGCTCTGTCAGAGAACCTTCCTGGAATGCCTTACTCAGCCAGGTAGGCAGGGACTCCAGCCCTGAGGGAGGGACCACCAATGACTGTTGGAGCATAAATCAAGCACTGCACTGTGGATGTCTCTCGCTCAGTGTCTAACTGTCTCTCTGTTTAGCTGCCGGTCTTAGCTGACAGGCTCTGCCTCTAGTATAAGATGCATATTTTACCAGCCCTTTAGGCATCTAACTCCAGGTCATACATTTGTAAGGCCAATGACTTGGCCCCTAGGTATGGTACAGACAACAACTCCTACTGTTTGCTACCAACTGTTACTGTCCATTTATGGCTGCCTCCCTTTCACCCAATATCTATTACTTTCTGATCCATCATGTTTCATAGCCGAATTGAGCAGCAGCATTTCACTCCCCCTCAAAGCATTTCGTAATCACTCCACTCCCAGTCTCCTGTTTGCTTTCTACTCACACTAAGAGAAATCCCGCTCCTTTACGCTTCATTGCAAATAATGTTGAGTCTTGTCTTCCTGTTGCACAAGACAACACAAAGAAAAAAGTAAAGGCATCACGAATGATTATAAAGTCAGTTAAAACAGCTTCAACATGAACAGAAAAAAAAAACCTACTTTCCTAAGTTGTATGTTTTCATGAACAAATGAAAAGTGTCTGGCAGAGGATAAGAGAAGCAACTGGAGTTCCTGGCAAGTTTGAAAAGAGTATGTCTAATCTGTTACACACAAGTTTTTTACAGCAAAATTCAATACCAACAATGTGGAAACACATAAATCTGGCCACTAAACAGTGGTCAATTTCCCACAAATTAAACTGAACAAAATTGTACTTTGCTGCCTATTTGAATGCAGGTGCTCGTGGGATGGATCAGTATCTTGGAGCAAGAAAGAAATCCAATGTTCCAAGCCGCTTCATGTTCCAGGCAAAATCATCCGCTCCCACACCCTGCTCCTATCTATAGTTACTTGTGTCTTAATCCCTCTTCCACAGTCTTGTAGCCCTCAAGTCAGGACTGAATTTTCTTTGCAATTTGTCTGAGTGGTCACAAGTATCTTTGATCTGAGAAAAGCACTAAGAAACATTTCCTTGAATAGTTTTGGAACCATCCAACTAATAAATCCAGTTCAGTTTTAGGTAGGTTTATCATCAGGCTATGATAAATACTTTGCATGCATGTCAACACCATTTGCTGGAATTCTGACATCATATCTATGTTGTGCCAAAGTTATCTGGCTCACTAAAGCAACTTCCTTCCAACTCTTCCAATCATGGAAGAGTTGAAAGGAAGAGATCATCAGGTATATTCTTAACATTTTAATTACAAAGTTATTACCTTAATTACTGTATTTTACTCAAGCAAAACCAGGGATTTCCTTAAAGAGTGGGAGAATTAGGTCTTTTTCTCAACAGGAACTTCATGGCCTGTAATCTGGAGCTTCCAGTAACAAACCTTTAAGAAAGTGGAGGCCTGTGTGCGGTTCTACTTTCTGCCTTTCGTTTTCACTGCTTTCCACAAGTCATTAAAAACAGAGGCAGTGGGACAAACTTAATTATTTTCAACAGCTAAGTGAACATAACAAACACTGACAATGTCTGCAAAAAACAAACAGACCATGAGGAAGTATATTATAATCCCTGGCCTAATCAAAGCAGATCAATTCTAAAACTTATAATCAAAACTCTGTTTGATTAACAAAATGATTAGCTACACTAGGAAACTGTTGTGAATTGCCCACTCCTCAATACCGTAGACAGTAGATCAATACAGGGCAGGCACAATCAATTGCCATGATTGACACACATGCTGTGGCATAGTCAAGTGTGAAAGATGACCTACTGGCAGCAACTTAAAAAAAAAAAAAAGGGAAAAAGAAATTACATGACAACAGCACTTGAGGAACACACTGATGGAGACTACATCTTTAGAGGATTGGATCACTGGACTCAATTACCCCCAACCAAGGGATGTCCCTGTATACAGTATTGAGTTTTCCACCACTTACATGAAAATCTCTCCCATCAAAACAAGGGTAAGAAAACATAACCCATGATATCTTTCATATGTTGATATAATCACTTGTTTTTTACCATATGGACCACTTTTTAGCCCAAATATTTTCAAGTACCCAGCCCCCTCCTAACCCAGCTCAATAAACCTGCTATAAGCAATGTGTTGCAAGATCACTGGCATATCATAGTATTATAAAATGCTGTGCAGTGTTCTGGCGACCCAAACATTACTTCCTGGATTGTATGCACAACATACCCTTGCTATTTTCTAACACTGTGCTTTTTTGGGTCTCAACATCCCCTAAGAGACAGAGTGGGACTTCTGTCTACATGATGAAAAAGATGCTCTTAGCTACAACCTGAGTAAATGTTAAATAATGCACTGGCCAACAGCTGGATGCCTCCAGATGGTGACCAATGTCCTCTATGATCTGCACAAACACCTCCATTTGCCATTGCAACACTTAACGACAGCTGGCGCCATGCTGAAACAGTGATGGTGAGTTGAGTGCTGCCAACCAGCCAGCCAGCCTGACCCGGAAGTCAGGCATTCGGCCAGTCAAACTGCCAGGCTGTCCCTGCTGGGCCAGCAGAAAGTGTGGTCTCTTACAATGTGGCTTGTGCACCCCAGAATAACTAGCAGGAAGGCAACAGGCCAGTCATTCATACATCCATCCAGCTAAACAACACTCAGCATCACCCTTCAACTGCTCTTCAGTGTTTCTCATCCCTCCTTCATTCCCCAGGCACCTAACCAGATAAATATAGTCCACTCAAATCCCATAGGGCCACAGGGGTCAGGGTCTGCAAACCAAACACACCCTAAACAAGATCTCTCTATTACACATAAGATGAGCTGTCTTGTAGCCATCCACACAGACAGCTTTAAAAGCACAAAGAGCAGAAGCCATAACAGTAAGTCAATACAGAAGGATAAAACATGGCCTCTGTCCTTTTTGCATTACCATTACACGAGGCCCTGGATGGCTGCGATGTTCCAACCATGACGACACTGTGCTAAAATAGAAAAATAGGGCCTGCAGTTGGCTGTAGAAGCTGTAAACCCAAATTGACATGCATAAAATGTAGACTATCTGACAGATGTGTAGACTCAACTAAGTAGGGCTAAGATTTTGCTATTTTTTAATACAGATTTGAAGATCCTTCTCTGGACGTCAACCCTCTACTTGACATGTTTTGAACAAAATTTCAAGAGGCTTCAACACACTTTTATGCAATAGAGATTTAAGTCCATAAGTCATCGTCTAATAAAAGGAATATTTCCTTTACTATGATTATTTCGCTTCAACAAATGAAAAAGCTTTCTAGAACATACTGTGCGTTATGCATGTTAAATACTTGAATCGTTGGGTTTGAAATCTGTTGCCATTGTTACATTCATGATGTGCACTGTTCTCTACTCACCCATTTCGTGTGTAAGAGAATGTGTACGGCACTGGCAACACTGCAGCCCCAGCACAGATAAGGAGGTAGTGTTAATTAGAGAAACTGCACACGGCAGCCAGTCGCTAGATCACGTAGCTGACCTGACAGCGGTGGCAGGTCAGTGTCTCGCTGCGCTATGCCATCTGTTTACCTTTAAAAGCCAACCACTCCCAATGCCTCTACCTGCCCAAGGATAGCAATTATCTGTCCCCACCTTTTTCAGGTTTTTCTTGCCTCTCTGTGCCTCAGTTGCTTCATACATCATCACAACCTATTAATGACCAAAACAACCATGTCCACTTACAACTCTTTTACTCACTGATTTCTGTTTGGGAAAAAGATCTATTGGCTTTAGAGGTCTCTTACTGACACCCTCTCCTTTCTCTCTGTTGCTCCCTCTGTTCATCTGACAGAGAAACTTAAACAAGTGGGTGTGTCTCTTTGCCAGTCTCACCTGAGCATTAGGCTGATTCAGGTTTGGCTGGCCTATTTTGCACGTCATGTGTCCTTTGACACGTTGACCCTAAGCAGACTCTAAGGTAGTAGTTTTCTCTACATCTATTGTTGTAGGTGATAGATTTTCATTAAAATAGGTAATTACTGTTATAGAGTGTTTGGTCAGAAACTCATGTCTCTCAACACACACACACACAAATGCATGAACACCAAAAAAACCTGTGAGTGGAAGATGAGGAAGCAAAAAGTTCAAATAAAGAGAAATGTATAGAGAAGAAGCTATTAGAAAAGACAAGGGGCTGGGAACTCTGATGTGAGTATGACTGATTTAATGAATTTCTTCTAATGTTTGTTAATCTAATTTAGGATGAGGTCATTAAAAAAAAAAAGCCTGAGATAAGAAAGTGTGAACCCTCTGACTTAAAAGGCAATTACAGCAGCAGTTACTCCAGGGGTTGCTATTGATTATTTTCCTCTTTTACTCTCTCTCTCGTGCTTCCTCTCTTTCATACTCTGTCTTTTTCCCACGCATTGGCGATTAGTATGCAGGAGCAAGGCTGCAGGAGCGCCAACTACCTGGGGAGCAGAACTCCAAAGTCACAAACAAAAACAAAACAAAAGTAATCGTCACATCACAGACAAGAATGCACCAAACCACAATTTCGTAATGCGAGTCATGGCTAAGCAGCTAGCTTTAGCCACTTCAACTATCCATGGATTTTCTTGTTCAAGAAAGAGGCCAACATTTAGACTGGCAGACATAAGGAAGAAAACAGCATTAGCCCTAGAAACCTGACGCCAAATGGGCGGCTTCTATCTAATTTGGGGGTTGCTGCGGTTGTTGTCCGTCTTTTGCATCTGTAATTGACACAAGGGTAGAATCATGGGATCATTGACATGTTATGAGCCAACATCAAGCTAGTTGAATTAGGGTGCATTGCTTAGGATACAGATAAATCTTGATTTATTATAATGCTTAAAAACATGCACAGGCGTACACAAACAGGCAGTCATTATATAAACAACCCATATCCAGCACAAGACAGATCTGGGCCGAGAGAACAAATAAAGAATAAAAGGAAGAGGCGATGAGGAGGACTGCGAGTGTGATTTTGTGAGGCTCTAACCATCAGAAGAGAAAAAGAGAGGGAAAAGCCAGGTCTCCTCAACCTGAAACAGTGCTGAGGCCATGAGGACGACTTGCTATTTATAGCGACAGATTTTTTATTCAAGAGGGCTCTGCTGTTGTGCTTTCTCTCTCACGCTTGTGCTGCCTCTCTTGCACCTCCTCTCCATTCTTTCTCTATTCGACCGCACATTTCTTTCCCCAAACAAAGGGGGAAAACACTGACATACGCAGGTGTAAATGTAAATTATTTTCAAAGATTAAAAAAGGAAATTTCCAATGTCCGATGCATTCATAAAGAGTCAATCATATCCTATTAATGGACGTCTTCGAGCCAGGATCACTGAGGATAAATTCAAGGGTTTCTGAACACAGGACTTCCCACATGCAGCCTTATGTAAGCCTATAGGTTGTTCTTTTTTCCCTGCACCCCTCCCTGGTATGACAGTGTTGCAGAGTGACGCCTACTTCTCAGTGACACACCACCCCCACCGGGCCACCTCCACCCTCCTCTCTCCCTCCTCCCACACAGGGACACAGTGGAAGGGAATTCCTTATTACCTCAGCATTTGCCTCACTAAACACGCATTGTGTGCATCTGAGCAAATATATATGAATATAAACTGACCACTAGGCACACAGACACCATTAAAGTCACCATAAATTAGATGCATCTATCAGCCAGTAATGCGTAGAATCCATCCAAGTTAAACAAATCCTCGTTCTATATCGAGATTGAGCACAAGTGACAATTATATAAGAAGAAACAGTATGCATAGTATGTGAACTATCTTCTAGCACGCCCCACTAAATGATTTTTGAAGTTTCACTAAGGCATAATTAAATTAATTGCCACAGGACTTTACAGAGCAACAATAAAAAGTGCCAAGATAATTATAACCGCGGCAATGGCTGCACGTTAACCCAAATCTCAAGAGTTGTAAAAGGCACACGAACGAGCTACATCTCACCACTGAATTACTTACACCCACTGACAAAGACACATAGACACACAGCACATGCTTACTGTATTTAGAGTTCAGCTCTGTGGATCTCCAGCCAAGTCGGATCAGGTGTCTCACAGATAAAAGCACATTATCGCAGGAGAAGCAGAAGCAGCTCTGGACCACGACAACGCTGACATTAGTTTTATCTTGCTAAGTAGTACAGATGAATGACTTCCATTTCCTGCAGCATGTAAATAACGGAGTCTCGGGGGTGTTTACCTCTGTCACTCTCTTCATCTCATTCTACTTTTCTTCGTCTTCACGCTTGCTCTGTTCCCTTCCTACCCGTAGGTACCAACAGCTCTGTTTTGTTAATGGGTTTCATGACAATGGACAGAAAACGCGTTTTCGACTGCCCCCTCTCCTTTTCTGAATGAAGCACAAGCACAACCGGGAAACAGAAAGCCTTGCTTGCCGGCTGGCTCCCTCTATACCGCTCTTATGCTATCATGCGCACAGTTCGCACCGCTCCCTTCTCCTCCAACCCTCCCTTTCGTGTGGATTCTCTCTCTCTCTCTCTTACATATCTTGTTTGCTCTCTTCCTCTGTGTAACAATATAATTGCAATGACAGCCAACCCAGGGCTCACTAGAAGCCCAGCTGTTTAAAGGGCTGCTTTTTATCAGCCTATATATCACTTGATACAAAAGCAGGGTGCTTATATGAGAGTTTACAGTATAGATTTATTCCGTCACTACTACATTTTAAGGTTTGGTACTTTTTAAGGAATGGACATAAGCCTACATCCGGAGGGAGGCAGGAGACACAGTCCAGGCGCACTCTGGTCACCATTCATCACTCTCCATTTCATGGGAATACATGAAGTCTTTATCTGTAGCCTGTGTCTGGACAAATTGAATAGGCTTAAAGTACTGACAGCTGCTGGTGAAACCGAGCACTGCTGCAGTGGTCAAAAATAAATCATGAAAAAAGGGGGGTTTGAAGGAAAGATAGTGGGGGGGGTGGGGATAATGAAACCACCTCATTAGCCAGGAAAAACCTTAATCCCACAAGACGACATATTTGCATCTTTTCCCTGCAGCCCCCTCACTGCAAACAGCAGCTGAAAGACGCAGTGGAAAAGAGGCAGTCAAAAGTTCAGCATCAAAAGAAACATCAGCAGGGAACTCTGGGTAAGTCCAGGGATGTCTGTGTTGACAGCACGTAATATGGCTGTATTGAGCACTTGAGGGCAAAATTTGAACAGAGCAATGTGTGGCCGAGGTACACGGTGTTCCAGCTTCAAATACACTTAAATATTAGTGAAAATTATAGTCTTTGATAGTTCAATCAGTATTTCATATTTTGACCGTTACTATAACCAGGATAACGTGTCAACACTCCATGGTAGGAACACCAATAAAACCTTGATGTGGAGGACTCTGGGATGAACTGGTGTAGACGTGTTAAGAACAAGACAAATCAGCAGAGCATTAAGCCGGCAGCAGAACAGCTGGGTCTGTTATTTTCTAAGTGCTCTTCATCACAGGTGGACACAACGCTGTCCTATTTTCCAGCACTGACACGGATCAATCATTTTACCACAGAAACGCCACCATACAGCAATTTGTTCTCTGTCAGGTGATAGCATATCCTCTGATATCTGGTAGCGGTCACCGCTAGGGGTGCCTTGCATGAAACAGCTGGGGATGTTATTTGTATTTGGGTGTAGATTTAAGCTTACACCTGCCAACCAGCATAAGGCTTTTACTGTGAAGTAGCTCCAGACAGCTACTGTACATGACACTAGCAACTGCAAACTCCCCAGTACATTGAAATAAACCTATATTAAAAATATACACATTTTTGGCTACCAGGTCAGGTTTAAATATATCAGGAAGGAGCGTTATAGTTACCACATGCTGATTAGTCTGAGTGGTACATTCAACAGGTGCTTGCTGCAGTTTAGTGAAACATCTAAAAGGTACAACACTTCACCCAGATAAGTGACACATTTTACTGGTTTTGTTTTACAGTAAACTACTTCTACTGTGAACCTTTTAGTCACACCTCAAAATGTGTTAAAATGAGTGGAACTGTTGTTGTTGAGGGTAACACGGTTTAAACTTTATCTTAGTAATTCAATTTCAGGAATCACTCACTGAAGGGCCCATTTCTAATACCCCTTTTCCACTGGTCGAAAAGCCCATTTAAACCTGCTAAGATCAGGCCTTCATGTGCAATGGAAATGTTTAAACTCTCCATTTACACCCGGGTCAATTGACTCTGCTGTAGACACAGGTTTTTTATAACACTAAATTCCGGTGCGCGAAGTGATGACACGTTATCAACATCCGGTGGTGCTGGTTAATAAGGAAGGAATTTGGGATGCGGTCTATTCAAGGACGTTTTATTACTGTACACACGTTGGAGGCAGAGCCCCATTGATTCCTATGAAAGCTGCTCAGTGGTGTTTTGAAGCCAAAAAAGCTTGACTTCCCAGGTATGAAAATACCTGTATGGCCAACCAAGCCGGCTAACTTCTGGTTAAGTGCCTGGCTAACTTCAATGGGGATAAAACAATTTATTCATGCGGCTCTTCTAGGCTGTCCAAATTATTTTTGACCGAATGGCTCAAATTATGAGAGTGAAACGAGTAATTTCGCGGGGATTGTGATGCTCAAAAGAATTTATCCACCGTTTCATATACACTTCTTTCATAATGGGACTATTAATGTTTCCTCTTCTGTTAAAAGTGTTTCTGGCACATTCGTGATATGAAACATGACATCTGTGATGTACAATGTAACACTTAAGATAAAAATCGAAGACGGGCTGCCTTGCCCGCGGGAAGTGTTAATGGGGTCAGTAGGCAATTTTTAGTAAGTGAACCCACGTTTAAAAATCCTGTGTAGACCCACTAATTTCGGTGGAAAAGCGGTATAAGCAAAGTCCCTGTTCTTACAATTTAAGAAGTGGCTCTCGACATACAATCCCAGTAGTGGGACTGGTTGCCAAATCAGCTTGATTTTTTTCAGTTTCCCTCTTGAAACCATGTCTTCTTTATTCATTACTTTTACCTTATTATATTCATTGTCTTACATTATATGTGACAGCACATCTTTGGTATGACTGCCTGGTAGATGCATACACCTGTTTAAAAAAGTAAAGATGTGTGTGTACATCAGAAAATAAATTCAGCTCTTGCACTAAAATTCCACAAAAATCAAAACACTGGGTGTTGGGATCTAATACTGATGCTATATAGTTGAGCACATCAATCTTCCCATTTTTATTTCCAAGGGCGCCCACTGCCCTAAAGCACTTCAATTTGAGGCAGAAATCAGGCCTAAAACGTTGTAAAAGCACCTTTTTGCGGAGTTTGTCCGCAATGTTAGTCTGCCACTTAAATTATATGAAGCAAATCTTAGATTTGACTCTTGACGATAAGCAGGGCAATGTTCTCCTTCAACTTTGGGACAGAGCTATTCATGTTTACAAACTGGTCCGGTCGCATATCAAGGGTCTATATTTATTCTGCTTTTAAGCACACAACTGACTTTCTATATGTATGGAGCCAAGTTGAGATGACTCTGCAATCCTAGCATAGAAAAAAAGTTTGTCTCTGGTTGACCACATGACTGGGATAAAGGGGATAGCATGCACTAATGCTACCTAATGCCTCAAACCAAGTCAAACAGCTTCATCTGCATTAAGACAGCCAGGTAGCCTCTTTCACAGGACAGTAAGAGCACATAGCGAAGACTTTGAGAGCAGCAGGGAGAAAGGGGAGGAGCTGAGCAAGGATCAGTAGCCAAAGATACCACAGATAAACTGTTCATGAACACAATCACCTAACACGCTGCTGCAGTTTATACACGCAGCATATGACTGAGGCAAAGCTGTGAGGAAACACTAAGAAAAATGGTTATTACTTGCACAGCAAATGTACAAACAGGCCTTTATGCAAATGTGTACAACCAGTTTCTTATTAACTTGTATGAAGTTGAATAAGGCCTACTTCAGACCAAATTTTTGAATAAACAAAGCTACACTTACATTAAGTCAATAGATAGATTTTAAGAGTGTAATTCTGCATGAAGAAAATAGCAAAAGAGACACTTTTTCAGCTCCTGCTTGGATCCTGTGATCCTATGATTTTTTTGTTGTCTTTCCCTTTGAACTATCATGCGAAAACCCTCCAGCTTTGCAGCAATTACAGTGAAGTCAGTCAGGCAGCTATACCCAATCTGAGGCCAGACTTGCGGCCATGCAACCAGTCGCCTCCCTTCTGCTCTGATCAATAATTTATATCAAAGCAAGCAATGAAGGAAAGATATGAAAACAGAGGATTGAGAAACAGCGAGAGAGAAAAGACATCAAGAGAAAGGGAGCTCCGAAAACAAAGAACAGAGGGGCAAAGAAGAGGGAAAAAATAAAGATGGAGAGACACAGAGAAACAGAAGCAGGAGTGGTTAAGAGACGAGAGATAGGAGCAGCAGCAACAGCACCACGCTTGGTGCTCTGGCAGAGATCTATAAATAGCTCTTCAAATCTCTCTAGAAAAAGCCACTCTTCTGCTTATGCTGCTGCAAACACAGATTCAGAGACAGAAGAAGATATGGATACCTGGCTTACAAATACAAACAGATTATGTCTTATTGGATAACAGCATGTCATTTCAATTAAATCAGCCCATAAAATACAGTATCTCTTTAACGTCGACCACCTCGGCATGTATAAATATTTGATCGCATAAAGTGAATACTCTAAAAGCAAGCACCTCCAACACAAAACATCACATGTTCCACTGGTGTATGAATAAAGGTTTTTTTATACTCACACATCCTGCCAAAACAAAAACAAATTTGAATAGGCACCCTTACAAAATCTCTTTATCAATTCGTACACTTGTCCACCAAAAATAACTGTGTGTAAGTGCTGTAACTGCAATAAATTAGCCTCACAATTTATTGGCACTGAGGAGTATGATTCAAAATGCCACAAAAAGCGCTGCAAGTTGCAGAGAATAAAAGGGGAAACATGTTGATAGGTAGGCAGGATACTCCCCCTTTCTCATTGCTGACCTTAGCAACAGCAGACTGTTGAATCAATGACTCACTTCTGTCGGATCTTACTATGGATAAGCCTTTTCTCAATGATTCTGCCATTACACCAGCAAATGGACTCAATAATATTTAAAAACGATATGTGCACATTGTTCAAAAGCATAGAAAAGAGCTGTAATGGGGTCATATCTAAAGAATCACTGAGTATACCGATGCTCTTAACTGGAAATACAGAAATTGCTCAGGGGGGTTACCTGCCCAACCTGTCCATAATCTCCCTCAGAGAAGTTTATAAAGAAAAAGTCAAATTGTGATATACAAGCCAATCTCGACATCAAATGTGACATAACTTGGCAACCCCCACCTACCACTCGCCAATTCTCGGCATCACATGACTGTCCAATGCCAATTGATATGAATATTTATGCTTTCAGACACACATGCTGTTTTCCCAGAGCAGATGTTTGAATCACAGCTCTGACAGTCTGTGCTGTGATCCCACCTAGTTTGACACAACCGTCTTGTCATCTATTTTCAGCTCGAGTGTGAAAATGCAGAGCCAAAGCCAAGACACAGCGAGACCGGTGACCATTTGTCAAGTATTTCTCGCAAATCCTACTTCACATTTGAAGCCTCCTCAACCGTGTTTTACTGAAAAATGAAATGAGCGACAGGCTTGTTTCCGTTTCATCTCAATAAATTCAAATATTATGCCTCACTGAGTGAAGACCTTGGCTGATAGATGATATACCTCAGTTTGGAGGAAAGCTTAGGAAAGCAATTAAGGCAAACTTCTAACGCCACAGTGGAGTAAACACAGCCGAACAGTGTCTTGTACGTCAATTGTTTTCAGAGTAATTTCTATAACAGCTCACCTCCACTGAACTGTTGACTAACCCACTAAGATTCAATCATTTCAATGAACTGTTGGTTTGAAAGAGTTGGCTAAACTGTTATTTGCATGTCGTTTGTTGTTGTTTATGACCACATATGAAAACACACACACACACACACACACATACACATATGCCAGGGTGTAATGGTGTAAATAACACCTGGATGTCACTAGCCAAGGTGGGCTTTAAGTGTGATTTCAATGATCAGCTACTATCCAATTTCAATCACTTCATTCAATTACAACCAAATATCAAACGCTCACTCTCAGCCATGCAGTCATGCTTTCATTCACCGAGCTTCAGTGATGTCTCTCAACTAAGATTAGAGGGGTAAAAATGGCATAAATAAATAACATGGCCATCTCGTGTCAGGCACAGAGACCGCGGACTTTAAAGATGGTGCTTAACGCTGCCTTACATATCTGAGTAAAGATTATGGATCATCGATCACAAGTTATCTCAAGTCATCTTAAAAGGTTCAGCTCACCGTTTTGCTGGCCGTGCGTCTCGGGTCCGTGTGCGGAATCCTTCAAGTTGTGTGTCTGTGGAGAACAGATGGCAGTATGGTCACAACCGTGGCAGAGCAGTTGACTGAAAATATTAGCTTGCCCACACGCTAACAATAGCTAGCTCACGGCATTAGCTGGCTTCCTCCGGCAAGTATAATTAGCCACCTACAGCACCTAGCCACCTAGCTAATGTTAGCCCGCTAGCTAGCCTTTTCTTTTCAGTGTACGCTAGCACCCCAGCGTTAACAAAACCAAGCGATAATATTATAACTGGTTGTCCAACAAAGTAGCCGGTGTTTACTGTGAGGCGAACCTTGTTATAAATCTTTCCCAGCACTGTCAGGTCTGAAAATAGGAGGCGATAAGTGGTACTGGTAGCTAGCTTTCCCGAATGACTTACCAGTGCTAATATATAATGGTGCTGCTAGCTTGAGTTGGTTCACTGCGACCCCGACTGTCAAAATAGCGCCGCGTGAGGGGAGAGCGGCATGGACGCTGACGAGAGATAGCAAGCGCCGAGGAGCGAGGCAGTCGACCCCCGTTACAGGAACACAGCTAAATGACAACAAAACGCCAAAGAATAAAAGGATACAAATTAAAGAAAAAAGAAACAAAACGCTATTCCCCCTTCACGGCTCCGGCTTGTGTGTGCGTGTGTGTGTGTCAGCGTCACTTTTTTTTTTCCCCCCTCACCGACAGTTTACGTCAGCGGCGTACTTCACAGTCGCAGGGAGACGTTCAGGGTACAGTAAACTTCAAACCTCAGGCTGCTGATCACAAGATGAAAAAACTGTATGTATATCATTAGGATGTATGTCATCGAGGTGCCATTTTGCCGCCAGCTTTTTGTGTTTAGTCCTTTTTGTATTTAGTCAACTCTCACCTATTTTAAATCAAGGCTGAAGACCTTTTCTGCTTGCCACTGCCTTTCACTGGAGCAGTGTCAAGGCTTTGAACTGCACCGTGACTTTTATTCTTTAGTCTTTTAAAACCTTTTCTATTTTAGCTCACTTTCCTATTTCTTAACTTGTTTTAATGTTGTTGTTGTTTCTCGATGTCTTCCTACTTATTTTTAATGTGCTTTAAATGCAATTTTTAATGTCTTTCAATGTAATTTTTATGCCCCTGTAAAGCACTTTGAGTTGCCTTGTGTCTGGATTGTGCTATACAAGAAACTTGCCTTGCCTTTACGGTTAGATACAGTGAAAGTTTATTGGTGCTGTGAGCTGTTAAAGGTGCACTTTGTAGTTTTGTAGTTATACTCTGGTGTAGAAAACATACAACTGAGCATAAGTTTAAATGTAGAAATAAAAGTCAAATGAAATGTGTTGTATTATTGTTGGGGACCAAGAATATTCACAAAACACTAGATAAAAAGTCAAATATGTTACAGAATAAACCAGTGAAACACTGAAATACACCAATATCCCTAACTAATTGTGAGTCGTGTATATGAAATATAATAGAGGATATAATACTGTGGTAGCTTGGTGAACAGCAGTGATAAAATCAACTATATGTTGACAGGTTGTGCAGGTATGCAATGGGCCTATGCTTAAAGAACAGGATATAGACAGTGCACATAATGCAAATGTAAACATATGCTGTTGTGAAGTTTAATGTGTACCAGTATAGGGTGAGTAAAGTCACATATTCAAGGCAAACAGAAATATACACATGTACATCAAGCACCACCAATAACAGTGAAGGTTTATTGGTGCTATGATCTGTTAATGGTGCACTTTTGGGGATGAAATTTTAATTGGAAGAGAAAGATCTCCATCGATTTATTTTATGCCTAAACAACCTAAGTAAACAAACCGTCGGTGTTTTCATGACTCAGTAAACTGAATAAACAAACTGACCGTAACCCTCACATGACTGGAAAAAAAATGGACTCACATTCAGCACAAAAAATGTTCCATGTCAAAAACTGACATAAAGATTCTATATATTGAAATAATTTCCAACTTGCACTGGGTTACATTTTTCAGTCCTGATAATAACCAAATATTCATTCATTTTCAGTATTTTAACCCTTTAAATACCAGTTTGTTTACATGATGCCACTGTTTTTTTAAACAACAACAACAACAACAACTTAATATATAGTATTTCTAAGGCAGTTTTTGACATGGAACATTTTTGTTGTGCTGTACGTGGTCTTTTATCACTTAGCCTGAAGGTTAAGTTTTACTATGAGGCAAAGCCCCCTATAGGACACAAGGAAAAAAGCATGTATTTAGCCTATGGGCCAAAATACAGGTAAATCTTGTTGAAAAAAAAATTGTAAAAAATTACAAAAACGCATCTATGACCACAGAATGAAAGCCTGATAACACGGGGTACATGGTTTTATGTTGTAATGACAATGGGATGAAAAAACAAACAAACATAAATGGGTTTTAATGGTTTTAACAGTTTTAGTTGTCTGTCTGTCATATACACAGTCTATTACAGATTTTTAGTTTACAGAGTATTACATGAACTGAGGTTGAAATTCAAGTGAAAAACAAATAACAAACACCTTTGCCAAAATGTATGCAATTAGATTAAAACAGCCCAAATGATCAAAATATTAAAGTAAAAACAAAACAAAACAAATATAAAATACATCAACAGTTGCATGAGGGTTAAAGGACAACACAGCAACCTTATGTCCCCCCTGAGAACAGCTTGTTTTTGGAAAAAGTAGATATGTCTGAGTTTGTATTATTACCCCATTAATGTTGTAAATATATACAATTTTAAGTTCCGAATTTCTTCTCCAAAACTACAAAGTGCCCCTTTAAATCACTGCAGCATTTAAAATACCGAAAAATATCTCCAACATAGACTAATCCTTCTCAGAAGTATGGAATAACAAAACATGCATACCATAGATTAACATGATCAGTATAATACTGAATGATAATGACTTTCAGCCTTAATTTTTAAACCTTCCTAGTAAATAATGCATGTTCATTATGATTGAGGAGATATTTTTCTTGTCTTTTAATTTGCACACTTGTATTTTACTAATTATTCAAAAGCACATATATATAATTAAAGCCTGTTGTAGTTCCTCCAGATCGCCACATGTTGGCAGGCAAGTACTTCTATGCCATATTAAGGCCTTGTTGTTCAAGTGTGAAGTTCTTTATTTGTCATATACACGACAGTAACAGTGAAATCATTGGCAGTAAAATTCTTCTTCTCATGTTCCATCCAGCAGTGTGTAAATAGAAATTCACACAAGTACAAAAACACTCTTTTACCCCCGTCAGAAAAACTAAAATTGAGGATGGATGTGCAACAAAAATCAAAAATGAAATGTGTTGCATTATTTTTGGGGACCAAACATACTCACTAAACACAAAATAAACATTCTGATACGTCACAGAATAAAACAATCAAGTGGAACACTAAAAAAAAATACTGATTTTGAGTAGTGCATATTAAATAGAATAGAGTACACAATGCTGTGGTAGACTGGTGAACAGGAGTGATGACATGAATTATATTTGCACAGGTTGTGCAGGTATGCAATGGGCCAATGCTTAAAAGAAACTGATTATGGACAAGTAAGAACAGGATTTAGACAGTTGGTGCACATACTGTAAATGTAAACGTATGCTGTTGTGATGTTTACAGTAAAAGTAACATATTCAACCATAAGTCAAATGGAAACACATACATACACATTAAAGACCACTGATACAACTTGTACACTTTGATGATATATATAGTACATACAGTTAAAGACAAGTTCTGAGGAAACCTAACTGTCGATACAACTGTCTTATACGTGTCCATGTGGGAAAACTGTCTGTACAAATACATTGCAAAAGGACACATTATGTGTATATGTTGTTAAACGCTTATCCTGTCTCACCTTACCTTATCTTATCTAGGGATTGCAGCAACATACTCGCTTTTAATTAGACTGTGTTATGAGTTGTGATGGTTATCATACCGAGTACATCTTATCTACGGCATTGAATTCTTCTGTATATTTGTTAGTAAATATGTATAAATACATTTCAAGTTTGTATCAGGTTTCTTGTCTGTCAGGACATTTTATATGTTCTTGTTTGACCACAAAAGCCTTTTGTTTCATTCCTTTAAAGGTGCAATATGTAAGAAAAAGACCCTGTAAAATTCATACTCAAAACAAATAGTGGACAGCATATCATAATAGACACAATTTTGGGCTGCAGTGCCTCACACGATGATGTAATTACACAGTCTGGCCACTACGCAAACTGGTTTCAAAGCCTGGCACTCTTCCTGGCAGCTTGTGCACTGTGCAGTTTTTGGGAAGACATTTAATCAGAAGAGAAAGATCTTCATCGACTGATTTTTTTTCGTTTCCACCTAAACAAACTAATAAAAGGACAACTCAATTTAATACTGTTATAGTTTGTTTATATTTGGCGGACCCTGCCACCCTTCTAGCTTCAAACTGTTTTCTGGGGACCTTATTTTCCTCTGAGAACAGCTCGTTTATTCAGTTATGGAAGAAATATGTTTATATATTTCTGAGTTTGTATTATTACCTTAATAATATTGAGAATATCAAAATTCTGAGTTTGAATTACTTGCCCAAACCTGCAGAGCGCCCCTTTAATAGCGAGACTCTCAGTGGGGGAAAAAAGCCATTCAGCAAGTGCAAATATGATGAACTGGTCGTGAGAAAGCTGACAGATGGGGCTTGTATGGGCAACGGCATGACAGAGAGACTCATTATTCTTCACCTCTGTGTCAGACGTACACACCAACACACACACATACACACTAACACACACAGACACAGACAGGCGGCACCAATTTGCTCTATGATATGATCCCACCTTGCAGGGAACGTGACGGAACGTGTTACAAATACCGCAGTCCCCGCCTCGCAGCCTCCAGCACTCCTACACATTTTGAGCACAACAATAAAATTGTTTGGTGGCCATGGCGCCGGTGTCGAGCCCTGTAACTGGGTAAAAGGGCACCGAATTTCAACTTTGGTCGGCGAGGGTGACGACAGGTTGCGTGTGCCGCTCAGGTGCCAAGAGGACAACGAGGCACGGAAAGCACCAGCTGAAATAAGCGCAGGCGACGACTTCGTTATTAACCACAGACACCACCGTTAGAGCGAAGTGAGGCGCTGCAGGTGTGTGGTTGATAAAAGTTTTATTTGTTTCCTTGAGCCACTTGTCGTCCCTGCTCCACCTCGGTGAGTGTGAGTCAGTAGCCACGTGCGGGCGCGTGTTTTGCGTGTGTTGCATGTGTGTGTCTGTGCGTGTTAGTGTGTGCGCGAGTGTGTGCGAGTGTGTGTGTGTGTGTGTGTGTTGTGTGAGAGACAGATGCGTTGCCAGTAATTTCCTCGGTGCCCCGATGCGCTCATTGGTGCGTCCCTCCAACGTGTCACCAGTTTTGGTGGATTACCCCAGATATCTTCACCATCGGGAGGTGAAACGCCAGTCATTCCTCACAGCTCCTGACTTCACGGTGTCCAGCTGCGATCGGGGACCTTTGACAACATTAGCAGGAAACTTTTGACTTCTCAAAGAACAACTCATCGGGAAAGGATTTGACGTTTTTTTTTTTAATCGCGCTTTTACGCAGCACAGCGATGCATTTATTTACAACAAATTCAAGGATGACGCTGTCTTTTTCAGTCCCAGCGTTTCTGTTTTTGGCACCCTTGCTGATAAAGGGTCTCTCTGTCGGTGGCTCCCCGGGCTGCGCGTCCTGCGGGATGCCCGCGATGGAGAAAGGCGAAGAGCAAAGGCTGATGATAGAATTCGCCAAGCAGCAACTTTTGGACAAGCTGCACCTGAAAGAGAGACCAAACATCACTCAGACGGTGCCCCGGGCGGCGCTCCTCACTGCGCTGCGCAAACTGCACTCGGGGCGCGTTAGGCAGGACGGTACTCTTGAACTAGACAACAGTTTACCCACAAAAGATCAAGGCTATGAAATAGTGAGCTTTGCAGATATAAGTAAGTGTGCTTTTTACCTTTTACACTGTGAAACCGTTTTTCCCTGTATGGCACACGGGCGCGTTTTGCCCTGCGCTTTACGCACGTTAATGCGTAAAAGTGGACACAAACTAGGTCAGGGTTGCCGTGTTCCTAGTTAACTACTTAAGGTTGTTGTACTTTTCCATAAAATGTGGTGAGGGTTTGTGTTCTTCATAATTTGACTGCAGGGTTTGTGAGGGTTTTTATTAAGTGTCATCCATAATGTGGTGATAATGTCAGATGTTTATAACAGGTGGAATTAGACTGACTTGTCCTTCAGTTTTAGACGAATCTATAGATTTTTTTTTTTTTTTTACTGGGATGGTACATTTGATACATTTAAAAAGTAATCCCGTGTTCGCTTGTGTAAACTCAAGTAAAAATCTGTAAAATTACCTGAATATTAACAGTTTGTGTTTTGTCAATTTTGTCATTGATCCATAGATGAAACAGCGAATGGTAATGAGGCCAGCCTCAGTCTTACCTTCCAGTTTCTTCAGGAACATGGCCAAAGCATCCAGGTCCTCCAGTCTTCTTTATGGATCTACGCCCGCTCCTCTGAGGGCCCTCACAGAGACTCCCGCCTCTCTGCCCGTGTTTATCTCACTGCAGACGGTGGGGATTCAGACTCTAACCGCACCCTGGTGATAGAAAAGATGCTTGAGGTCCAGGACAGTAACTGGCACACCTTCCCCATCACCCGCACCCTGCAGGCCTTCCTGGATGGCAGCAAACACCGGCTGCGGCTGGAGGTCAGCTGCGATGAGGATGGGAAGAACCTATGCTCCCTGGAAGGCTCTGCTCGCACCCCCTACCAGCCCTTCCTGGTGGCCCAGGTGCGTCTCCGTGACAGCCCCTCCAAACACTCACTCAGGAAGCGGTCGCTGCGTTGTGGTGATGATGTCACCGTGTGCTGCAAGAGAGACTTCTACATCAAGTTCAAGGACATCCACTGGCACGACTGGATCATCGCACCTGAAGGTTACCATATGAACTACTGCATGGGCCAGTGCCCCCAGCATCTGTCTGGCTCCCCGGGCATAGCATCTTCATTCCACGCCACCGTCTTCAGCCAGCTGAAAGTCAACGGCATCAACACGGGCGCATCTTCATGCTGCGTTCCCACCGAGCGCCGGCCGCTCTCCATGGTGTACTTCAACTCTCAGCACAGCATAGTTAAAACAGACGTTTCTGATATGATTGTGGAGTCCTGTGGGTGCACATAAAAGACAGAGTGTAAAAGATGTGGTACAGTTAATGTAGATTTGTTTTAACACAGGAAACTTAAACTGTGTGAGTGTTGTTGACAGACTTAAGAATTTAAGTAAATTTAAAGACCTTTATTTTTGTTATATATTAATAAATAAGTATCTATTTTTCATTCATCATAAGAGTCTTATAAGACTCAGGATGTAAAAGAGTTAGCTGTAGAGACAATGTTGAGTGCCTAGAACCAGCTGAGTTAAACTAAATAAGACCACACACTGAGTCTGAACACAGACACATTCTGTCATCCGTAAGTCAGAGGCATAAATTAAAGAGAGGCTAGAAACAACCAGAACATATGGCCGACTCAACACACATACGAAGAGTGTGATGTTAATGCAAAACATATTTTGCCGCGACGAGCAGATCAGGCCAAGGCTGATTTGGGTGGTCACACCGAATACAAAGAGATTATTAATATATAAAGCCTTCACAAGTCTTTTTTTTTTTCTTTCTTCATTTTGTCATATGTAGTTTATTTATTTTGTCTTTCACAATCGCTGCTGGGGTTCAGTTCAAAGCAAAATGTTTTATGGTTCTCAGGAAATTGGGAGCAGAACTGACAGAACTTCATGCTCGTTGAAACCATTATCTGCAGAATGTTTCACGTAATAGTCACAGTGTCCACATAAATACTTTTGTACTATTTTCCTTTAAATGCTGTTTTACAGAACTATATATATACATACTGTATTTTCATGGCTTATGCCTTTTTTTTTAGCCTCGTTAAATGCCGCCATTTTAAAGCAAGGCTTTTAAAACAATGAAAGAGAACCTTGATTTAAAGTGTGCCTTCTTTATTAACTCTAAGTGCAACTTGGGACATTGAGTGTCAAGTTATCTTACCAAAGAGAATCAATCAATTGTAACAGATCGAGTCTTTTTATGTGGACCTGTGACGCACTGTTCCTATGGGCTATGAGAAGCAGCTTTCGTTATCGTGCAAGAAAACACTGAGCTGAGACTGTTTCTAACAAGTAAAAGCTGCCCTGAGTTCTGTCTGAGTGCAGCCGATGCTGCATGCGGCCTGAAATATGTTTGATCAGCATCTCCACTGTATTATTTACACAAGTCGCCTAATCAGTTGGGTAACTGTGGCGCTGACAGTGTTTGAACCCAAGGTCATTTCTCAGCAGTGTGAGCAAACATTTGGCAATTGCTTCAGTGTCAGGTAATGTGAAGGTCTGCGAGGCAGGTGGGTGAACGAGCATGTACTGTTGCACGTTGACATTTATATCTCCCAAAGTCTAAAGTTTTCTTTGGGCGATGTTAAAATTAGGAGCTTTCCAGCTGGGGCAATGTGGTAAGCACTTTCGAGATTACCCATCGGCGTAATTTGCTAACTTTGTTTTGAATATCCACTTTGTCCGTACTAAAATAACACAAACATAATACATTGTGGATTTAGTCACAACTTACGAAACTTGATAAGCATAAATCAAAGCTAATGAAAAAATTATAGCTTTAAGCCATTTTTTATGAGGTTTCCAAATTTGAAATTGGCAGAAGTAAAATATGGTGTCTGTCAGCACATGCCTTGTGTCTTTTAATGTTAGAAAGAATTATATGATATCTTGCATACCAACACTGCCAATGCCAAAGAAGTCTATAGCACAGATCTGAGACCAAGGTCTACTTTCGCCTGTTTTCACACTCAGCAGTATGAAAGTCAAAGATCTTTTCCTACATTCAGGATGATGTTCAATGGGTTCGTCCTTGCCATGTTTTTTAACTGTATTACTTAAAAGGTAACTTCGTTTACAGGTCTTGTGGTGCACTACTGCACACGTGAAAAAAGTAGTATAAAGACTTGTGTGGCTCCCTACATTAACCACAATGCAACTCGACAACCGAGTGACATCACCGGAGGCAATAAATCAGATTACCTGCAGCTTCCCCTGGAGCCACAAAACTCTTTATGCTACATTGTTTTTTTACATTTGCAGCAATACTTTAATTTGTAAAATTGGTGGAGTTACCTTTTAACGACTTGCATTAAAACTGCCATGATAAACAGGAAACTCTTCCATCAGTGAGTTGGTGCATACTGGTCAAAGATTATAACAAGAAGTTTAATTATAGTTTTGTCCAAATATACCACAAAGTTGTTTCTCCTCTCTCTGTTGCCTCTTTACAATGCACTTGTATTATTTCTTCAAAACCTGTGTGAAACAATTTGAACTCTTTTTAGTTTATTGTTTATTATTTTATCTTGTAGGCACCCCCTGTCCCAGGACTAAATGTGACACTGAGGTGCCATCGTAACATTACTTACTTAAAGCACTTTATCACCCTACTGTATTTTCAGAGCAAATTTTGCTTGAAGTGTCTACTACTTATATCTCAGGTGAGCACAGCCTAGAAAGTGTAAATAGGCCGGCAAAGAGCAAATGTCAATCCACTTGTTTTCTTGAGCTCTTAGTTGTGCTTAAATGTGTGTATTGCAGAGTACACGGATGATGCAGGAATTTCTGTATACTGTAACTGGTGGTGGAAATGGAGCCAGGATTTGAATTTTGTGTCAATTTAAAGTTGCAATTATTGTCTTTATTTTTATATACTATTTTCTGTGAATACTGAATGAATTGTGATGGCAAACTAAATGTAAAATGTTTGTCATAACATGCTGAGATAACAAAATTACAGTATATTTTGAATAAATAAATGCATATTTTGAATCAATCTAGTTGTATCTCTCCTCTTTCACTACAATGACAAAACACTGTGCCTTAGAACAGAAAGAAGAATGGCTTTTATAAAAAAAATATATACCACTGAAATTGACCACAACAGAAGAAAAAAAGAGCAAATACTTCTTACTCTCCTTTTATTCTCAACAGCTGTGGCTGTAAGATATATTGTCTAGTGCTATGTTTTGGTTTAAGCGGTCTGAAAGTGTTCTTATTCAGAAAATGTTAAAGCACGCTGGCTCTGTGCTTGTCACAACTTCTCCCACAGGTAGCATGAAAATAAATTTTACTGCCAAGTGCATGAAGAAGGAAACGTTTTTTCATTTTAAGTAATAAGAATTCTTTGCATGTGAAAACACGTGCCATGTCATCAAATCTCCAGATTTACATCTGCATGGGAAACAGTTACCCGCCATGGCATCACGCTGGCACTGTCTGTAAGGCAAAGGGCATGTTTGCTCATACAAACAGATGAAGTGGCTTTATGGACTGTCTGTGTTTGGTGTGTAAACAGTTGTCACATTCACTTGGCATGTTGTCATTATTGCATTGTACATTTGCATCTAGGACTGATCGCAATCTAAAGCTGAGGCAATAGTATAGAAAGACAATCAACTTCACAAAGAGACATTAAAGTACCTATTTTAGGTGTCATTTCGGCACACATATAAGCTGTGGAAAAAACACTAAACTAGAGAGAATGTGTGTCCTGTTGCCAATATCTCAGAACAGTAGCACTCAACCACACGTCATTATAAGGTGAACCATGATTGTACAGAGGACAATCAGCATTTCTGTTAGTATGGTATAAATAAGACATACAAACTCAAGTATGTACTTTTACATAAACCACTGTTCAATGCTCTAACATCATATCAACAGAGAAATGCCCCAAACATCAAATGCCAAAATCCCTGACTTGCACTTTCAAATACTGACAAACTTTGCCAACTCCCCTAGTACAGTCAATGTTGACCAGCCAAAATGGACTATAATCCGTGGCTGGGGGTGGACTGGCACGAAAAATGTTTTACAGATTATACAAGCTGTTTTTCATAACCCTTTCCAAGTTGCTGGTGGTCAGCTCTGGCAGTAACGTGCTACAAAACGAATACATTACAGTAATATATTAGGCTACTTTAAGCGATAACATAACACGTTTCTAATTGGATTCCAGTCATATTATTAGAGTTATGTCCAGTAACACATTAACACCCCAAATCAAGTGTCCTGCTAAGAATTTATCTACACCAAGTCATTTCCACCAGTAAAAACACCATCCCAAAGAAGAATAATGCTGGCAAAATGCTAAAATGGCTGCAAAGTCAGACAATACTTTTTCAAAATTGTTATAGTCCCATTACTTTCAAAGGAAAAAAACTGTAAGAGTGCAAAAAAAAGTGCAATCTACGTATTAGGAAGCCGAGGGAACTCTCAACATTGTGAAATAGCACAGGTAACCTGAAGAAACACCTGAGGGGAGGTCACACTAATGCTAAGCTAATCGCGAGAGACGACATAGCAAGACGAGACAGGCTGAGAGTGAGCGTGTGGGCTAGCTGAATCAACAGAAGTTGGATTTCTCTGAATCTGCCGTGAAGATGTTTGAACCTCGAGAGGTGAGGTGGCTCCTGGCAGAGTATGTTGTCGTTGTGTTGTTGTAATGAACTTGAGCTTCTGTGCTTTGACTGTGAAACAATATTCCCTACTCTCATTTTATAATGCCTAGTTGTACTTCAGCGGTTATTCTGGTGAAAGTAGCGCAAAAGTAGTGTAGTCGGTGTTGCATTACTCAACACGGGCAGTAATATCATGTAGTGACATTACTTTCACATAAAAGCATCTAGTAATTTGTAACACCTTACATTTTGGAATGAACTTGCCCGACATGGCTGGTGGTTAATTGCGTCAAAGTCATGAGCAATACTTGGAACAAGGAGATTGCCAAGGAGACTGAGGGTTGGTTCTATTATTGTGAGTCACATAAGGCAAAGCACTGTCACAGGTGCCTACTTACTCACCCTTTCACTTAAGTCATGACCTTTCCGCATAACCTGGTTTATGAAGACAGCAGTCCAAAGCACCTCTACTACAAACACTGGAGGAGGATAATGCAGGTGGTTTATGACAGAGCACCTCATCCTCTTATGTAACAGCCGTGCCCCATCTATATGACAGATTCTCGATTCTAAAATTTCATATTGTCTTCTCTCAGTTGATGTAAAGGAGCGCCATGTAGTTTTGGAGAAGAAATTCAAACATATAATTTTAATGTTTACAATGTGAATGAGGTAAAAATACAAACTCAGATTTTTTTTTCCATAACTGAATAAACAAGTTGTTGTTCTCAGAGGAAAATAAGGTCCCCAGAACACTGTTGAAGCTAGAAAGGTGGCAGGGTCCGCCACATATAAACAAAGTAAAACAGTATGAAATTGTGTTGTCCTTTAAGGTCAGTTTGTTTATTCAGTCATGAAGAGGAACACAGTTTGTTTATTTTCTTCTGCTCCAGTTTTAAAGTTTATGCTGTGACAGTGCTGTTATTAAAGTCGTTAGGTCTAGGCACAAAAACCACCAGGTTAGGGTGTGGAAAAGATCATTTTTCGGCTTACAATACTGGGAAATGTTCCACGGTCTGGTTAAAATTGTCCAGTTTTGTTACCACAAAGACAGTTCCTGAAATTCAGGATGAAACATGGCGCTAACTGTTTCTCGTGCATCGATACAGTGGTATCTGTCCAGGCAGCCACGTCACACCATTGTAATGTAACAGTGGTTTGCAGAAACAAAATTCTCAGTGTTTTAATCTGGCGACTGGGTTGTACCAGCAACATGCGAATAATTGGTGAATGAGGTAAATAATGGTGTGACAGTGAAAATGCAATTTGCCAGTTGAGAGCCATGCGACCCACGAGGCATGTGAAGAAAAGAGGACTTTTGGTTATGTTATGAGAGGAACATGGGTTGAGGTTGCGAGCATGTGGCCCTACGTGTGATGGTTTTAGATCATGAGCGCAGGTCAGTGTCAGCGTGTGATCAGGTGACTACTTTTTGACACAAGGAGGAAATTGCATTGGCCCCTCTTGTGGAAAGCAGATAACTGACCTACTCTGGGAAAAATAAAAAGCCTACTGACTCACTGATACACTGACACACTGACCCATAGACCCACTGTTTGCTGTGTGCCACTAAAACCCTAATCCTTCACTCCATTCACAATCCGACAAATCCTCTAGAAAGGTTTAAGGTGTCAGTCAGACTCATTCCCCCTCCACCCATCCATAGTGTCATGACAGGACAACCTGGGAAGAAACTGCTCTCACACTCTCTCCTCGTCCCCAAACAGTCCCTAGGTAAACCTGTAAACAACAGTGTTATGTTGGGTGTTTGATTTAATCACAAACATGCAATAAAGCAAAATTTGCCATACAGTAACTATGTTATGTTACGGCATTTGTGCTATTATGTACATTAAAAAATGAAAAATTCCTGAAAAGTGAACCTGGTTTTGTAAAAGTGCCATCTGACTCGCTGCTGCCTCGGTCATGTCAGATCCCTAAGACGAGGACAGATCAATTATTTAATTAGCAATCCAACATGTAAGCTACGTAAACTACGTGTACTGGCACAATGTATTGTGCACAAATAAGAGTGAAGTACAGCTGACTGTAGAGGTGACATATGAGATAAGACACAGTCTGTGCTGTTGTTTAGTTAAAATGTATATGCTTCATGTCCAGATTTCATACTTTCATACTTATGGTAATGTTAAAGTTATCCATCATATAGATCAGTTTCATTTAATGAATGTATCGAACTTGTAGCATTCATAGAAAAATATCATGTGATACAGACTATGTTATTAACTTGTTATAACTAAAAGACGCCTGTATTATAACAATATATACTCAGTTGACCTCACTTATCAATTAGGTGTCACACTATTCTATTTGTTTTCAAAATTCACCCCTTTTCATGTCTTAAGAAGCTCCTCAAAGGGCCTAGAGGTGTGATGTTGTCTTCATTCTTGCTCCAATGTACAAGACACTCCAAATAACTTAAATCCACAGGATGATCTCATTACGACAGACCTAGTTACCTGTTATGTCTCTGTGTGTTACATCAGAAGTGCCTTGTTACAGAACAACATCCTGAATGTGAACTCAGGTACAGCTTTACTTTGAACCTAGTGTCCACTGTGAAAGAGGTCATTCGATTTCGATAAAAAAGAACATTTTCTATTGGTATTAATAATCTATGCATTAGAACATGTCACATATACGCATAGCATTGTCGAATAAAGATTGTAGCGACCATTACATTTTTTTTTTGTCAAAAATAAGAATAGTTTCAAATAACTCTTCAAAATATACACTTCGAATAAACCTAAAAATATTGAAAGAATTTATAAAAATAACACATTCATGATTTCACTTTTTGCAGTATCTTAAAAATCTAATTTGTTTAACCAGACTTTGACAACAGAAAAAAGAAAACTAAACATTCAACATTAATTGTTCAAATTTGTAGTGAATGTGATATCTATTAAATACAAAGTAATTACTAACTGCCGGATTTAATATTAATATTTTTCTTCTTTTATAAAAAGTATTAGATAGCCTGTCTACCAAGGCCTAAAAATCACATTTGCTGGTACAGGACACTGCCAGCATCAGACGCAAACCTCTACATTTTCACCACTTGGTGGCGCTGTTGAAGTCATAAACTTGAGGGCTACTTATTCAGATTTACTACAAGGAAAAATCCAATTAAATTGAATCCAGCTTTACTGTGATCGTGCCACTTACTCCGTCACGTTTCCCTCCAAGTACTTAAATATCCAAGATTGTAAAAACAAAAGATACTTGAGTTGAAATGTTGAAGGTCTCCACAGTAAAGGTAATTTATAATGTAATAATATAATGAATGTATACCTTGTACAAGAATTACATATAAAGTAAGCAGAGATCGCTCATCTTGGCGGTCCAAAAGTAGTTAAAACATGCCGCATCTGAACAAACATTTGTCAGCTCCGGCTAATCACAGTTCTAAGATGGTCAGCAAAGAGAGAGAGAGATGTGGTAAATATGTGGTAATAGTGACTGCAGTTATTGCTGTTTACAGTTTGGTCAACAGAGGGCACTAGACTTATTGTCTGTACTGATACAGTATATGCATTAGTGAAATCTGCAGGCAAAAAAGCTGATGTTGACGACAGTTACGGACATTAAGTTACATATGTGTGGTGCCCCAGGAGCCCTTGTACAGCGGCTGTATCCTGGCTGCAGTGGCCTGGGTTCATTTTCTACCTGTGGCACTTTGCTGCATGCCATCCCCTCTATCTCCCTGTTTCCTGTTGCTCTTTGCCTATCCTTTCAAGCGAAGTCATGAAACGGCCCCCAAAAATGCTTTATTTGCGTATAATATTGAACATCTCTCACATACTGTGTATGATAAGTAATGTGATGACTGAACTCACTGATGCCACTGACAGTTTGGACAACCTGTAATCACGTATAACAGTAACAGCACTCTTAACAGTGTCCATATCTATAGGTATTCTAGCCTGTTGCTGAGCAGAAATGCTACTGATGTCTGGGGATGTAGATCAGTACAACTACTCACACTGATTATCAACACTGGCCCAGGTGCACATTTTAAAATGAGAAAGGACAGAGACCTACAGTTTGTGCAGTAGCAAAAATGTCCTTGGATAAACAACACAGATCAACTTTGCTCTCTATTCATGTTTGTCTTGCTAGCTTGTCAAGTTGGTTAAACTGTGAAACACAGAGAAATGTTTTTTCAAAATGATCAGGGTGCACTTATAACCACTAGGCGATTTGTTAATATTTAACAGGGGAGATGGGCAGCGAGTAAACTGACTCGTTTGGTACTTTTTGCTTCAGAGCCATGTTTGGGTTAGTACATTTTAACTGTCACAAAACTTAGACAGATACAGGATCAAAGAGTCGGGCAGACTAGACTAACATATTCAATCAAACAACTCTCTGCCCCAGCACTCTCTCCGGTACCATTGAATGGATGGCATCCCTCCTCATCCCCCCTGCATCGCCCTACTGCATAAAACTCATTGAGTTGTTTCTGAAGGACCAAAAGGACTACTCATGACATGCTCATAACACCTGAGCATGTCATGAGTATTACTTCTGGGCATGCAAGACTTGTATATTCTGTTTGGAAATGTTGACTGACTTTTGCCAGAAGCTTAGCACCCCCTGTATTCCAGCTAAAAATTTGATTGGACTATTGGACAGTTACAAAGAAGGGAGAGCAACAGAGGCCTCAACACAGCTCTGCCCTGTAAAGTGGCCTTGCAAATATCTGTAATTTAAAGTTCACAGAATCCTGTAGAAATAGCCATTGTTTGGAGTTGACTGGTGAAGCAGAGTTTTTTAAATGGCTGAATCAGGTTAAGTGTCAAAGATGACATTGTGTTGTTCGACCTGCTTACAAGTCAGCTATTTTGTGAGACTGGAAACCTGCACTTAAGATGCAGTAGCTCACGAAAACACAATGTCTGTGTCATAAGAAAGGTCCGCACTATCCAACTTGAAGTAAGAGCGCTTTTTTTTTTTATCAATGATTGAATTTCTATAAGTGAGCATATTTTGGAATACTTGCCTACTCTCAAAAGAAGAAAGACCCAACTTGCACTATCTCAGCCTGAAAAAATGCAAGAATCCTCGGTAAGGCCCAAGCCTCAGGCAAGTAAGAGTTGGTGCTTGAATGTGTTGTATAAACATATCAAAACATGCACATTTTAAAGGCCTCACTGTGATATCAATATCTAATAAGTCATACCTTACACCTAGAAGACAGGTTTATGCTAGTTCGACCTAGCAGTACTTACCCCACACTGCAAAAGGACACAGTTTCAAGAGACAGCCCCGCATGGTAGAGGGTCCTCACCACCATATGGGTCTAACAGATAGGACATGACAAGAGATATATTGCTGATAACAAGCTTGCAAGAGATTTAAAGCTCAGTTCCCCAAGAAGCAAATTGCTTCCAATGGGAGACACACAAGTTCCAACAAGTGTCAAAAGAATAGGGTATACCTGATGACTTGATCTGCTATTCAAATGTTGTGCTATGATCACACATGTCTTAACTGTAAATGTGCCTCCTGGTATGGCTATTTACAAGTCATAGCTGAGGTTACAAACGAAGAAAGCCAAAAGAAGCATGACAGGAAAATGTACAACGTCCTTGCTTGTTTGTTCTTGTGATTCTTGGACATGGTGACCAAGGAATTCTTTTGTGTGCTCGCTAGGGGGGAATTTTTGTAAAATCTTGACCACCTATTACAAATGTGATGAATTTTCATACCTGTTTTATTGTCTCTCCAAGAAAAGCGCCAACCTGTTGTAGTTCTCTGAGTGGTGGTACACATCAATGAAACCTTGGACCAGTGCTCCAAAAACATCCACCAAGATCATCCTGACTTAGTCTGAGGCACTGAAACAGTCAAGAACAAGGAGAACATGAACATGCATTTTCAAATACCTATCAGACAACCCAAACATCCAGAATGGTTTGGTCCAATAATGAGGGAAGAATGACAAGCCTGAATCATCCAAAGTGTGACACAGACAGTACTGGCCCAAACATAGTCCTAATGCTGCTGAGGAGAATTTATTCAAAGTCCGATTCATCCTGCACCAGTATCCCTAAATTCCTGCCGTATCCAGCACCAGTATTTACTATATGTCAGAGTTGGCTGTGTTGAGTTTGGGCACTGCATAACTCAGTCATGTGTACCAGCAAACAGCCGACCTCAACTACTTACTTGGTAAGACATGCTGTTAGTCAAGGAATCTTGTTTAAGTGTCCTATTGAAGGTCAACAACTATCTTCTGTACTTCCACCAATGGGTAGATGTCAAGCTGTAAGAACAACTAACTTGATGTAAGGTAAGGTTTGTAATAGATGTAGACTATAGTCGCCTCCTCAAGTGTCAATCGCTCTTTATCTTTACTGGACAGCAAAGCAGCTGCCCACACAGAGATTCAACTTTACGGACATCCTAACCAAACATTGGGCCTTAAATTGCAAGCTTCCCACCCAGTTGTGTTTGGCCAAGCACTTGGCCAAGCACCTGGTCAGGCTCAGGAGTCCGCTCCTAAAACCCATTCTTATTCCCTGATCATCAAATAAGGAGACTTTGTCACCCCCTCTGCAAGGTAAGCCTTAACTGTCTGCATGAGATGCACTCTGCTGAAAAGCCTCTCTAGCACATGTTTTAAAGAGGTCATATTCTGCTTTTTAGGTTTTGGCTTTTCCTTTATAGTGTTATGTAGCATTTTTGTGCATGTAACAGATCTGCAAAGGGAAAAATTCCAAAGTCCACGCCAAAGTGAGTTTGCTGCCAAATTGCTCCTGCACTGCCTGAAATTCCTGGTTTGGAGTCCAGCCTTTATTTCCGTAACTTATGTTCATCACTATGTAACAGGCATTATATAAATATTTATATTTTTACATATTATAAAATATATACACTTAAATCAGTCAGCAAACACCACAGTTGCTACTGCTGTAGCTGCGTTATTTTAGATCACACTACCTTGCTTGGCATGACCTGCTCTACTCTGCCTCTGATTGACTACATCCCAAGTATTGCGCATGTGCAACTCCCCCCTAAAAGTATGAACCTGAAATTAAGTGTGATATGACCTCTTTAACTGAATTTAAACTTGTGAAACAGTCGTAGTTCAGTCAGGCACCAGAATTACTTGGTGAGGTGTCGGAAAAGATTGCTGACTGATTGTTTCACATGGGACACAACCAGCAGATGTCGTAATATTGGAGTCAATGGATATCCTGAGCAATTTTGTCTTAGGGCCCAGACATACCACACCTAGGGGTGACGAAGGCTGACTATTGCCCCTTACATCACACCCTAAAGACTACAGCTGCAGCCTGTGAGAAAGCTGCCAACAGGGTCTGACTAGTGCCTAAGGAAGTCACCTAACACTGTCGCGAAAGGGTTTACATGTGAGTTTGTTAAACACTTGGTGCATCTCATACAGACGCTAAAGGGGAGAGCAGTGGATGTCTTAGTGGGAAAATGTAATGAAAATTCTCTAAAATGGTGCATTAGTCACACACAGTTGATGCCACTGTACAGATTATTTAACCTGTGATATCTCTTCTTGAGCACTTGGGGGCAGCAGAAATGAGCATTGTTAAGTTGATAAAGTGAAAAGTGAAATTATTGGCAGTTGCTGGCGGTTACAGAGCAACATTATCATTTATTTGGAATCATTTGTCTGGGCACCTGGCAAGGGTAAGTTCAATCTTTACCCCCTTTAGCTCAGTTTTGGTAATTGGTTTTGGACAGGTAAATATCTGTATTTTTAACTGCTATATGCTCGGTTACGTTCGCCTGCTAATTGCTAACTGTGTCATTTGCTGCTGAGCAGGTTGTGTGCAGTGCACCTGACATCAGCTCCAATGATACCATATGTGTGAATAAAAGCAGTTAAGTAAAGTTGCAGGCCAGAAAACCAAAACAATTCGCTGAAAGACGCTGTAACGCACGATGGAGCTGAGGGGAACTTCAGATTAATGTGATAATTCCTTGTAGGTTTGTCACAAAGAGCAACCTCTTTCACATACAAACAGTCATGTGATCCATCATTATTATAAACAAAATATTGGTTATAGCCACTGCTTATTCTGTGTACAGGAAAAAGCACTGTGTCCAAAGAGAATGAATAAAAGCTGTCAGGAGTCAGGACATAGCAACCTAAATATATGTGACTGTTTTTGTTGTTGTAAAACACATGCTTTAGTTTCTTATCAGACAGTTTTTCCGATTGGCCAGTAAATTACCAAATTCACCAACTAACCTTATTGACAGAATATCGAAATAAGACAAAACACTCCCTTAAAGCCATTTTACAGAGTTTTTAATGTAAGTATGGGCAGTATTTGAAGAAAAAAAATGGTGCAAACTTTGTGCATTTTCAGCCCCTTTATCTCAGTGATGGGATCTGTAGGTTCGAGAGGGTCCCCACAATGCACTTTTTGGGTACTGCCATCAGAGGGAGCCAAAGTCAGGTTATTTACATCTACACAAAGTGACTTTAAAAAACCTGGGAAACTCATACAAAAAAAATCAATAAAAATAATAAAATAATATAAATAAATTGAAATGAAACTTTTCAAACAGTGCCTGACCTTGAGATATTCAGCTAGAAATAGAAGTCATTCCTTTGGACTTTAAAGCCCACTATCTTTCAAAACAGGTGGGTTGTTAGGTGTGTTTCAAGAAGAACAGGGGCTGCTGGATTTAAATAGTTCATGATCCAGCAGGAGCTTGCATCAGCACAGCTCAGGGAATTAATGTCACAGTATTTACTGTTCCACCTTAACTCTCTCTCTCTCCCTCTCTCTAAGGTCTTACCGCACACAATTTCCTGTGGGGACCTAATTCTGTCAAGGTAGACTAAACAGAATCCATCCAATCAGGTATGACCTGTTGCAGAGTTTCAAGGGTTTGGTAGATCCAATTAAATAAGTTAATTACTCAGTTTAATATTTACTTTATCTATGTACATACAGTGGGGGTGGTGATCTTGCCTGCATTACCTATATTATTACAATAAATTATCATAATAAATCATTTGAGTTATTCTTTTTTCTTTAGATTTAAAAAATCAAAACTATGACGAAGCTATGAAGGGGCATATTTCAAATTGTTTTGGGATTTAAATACTGTTCAGAGGAGACACAATTTGTAGTTTTCAATTGTAATATAGAAGACACAACAATAAAAAGGATAAAGAAAAGTTTGCACTTTATATTTTATTGCATACATACCCCAGGACATAAAGAGTCATTAAATATGCCTCTAATGTCATATAAAACAGTTTGCTGAGATGATGTGAGTCTTTCCGACTGATGAAGGTGTGGCAGGTTCTGCAAACGACGCCTGGATGTGGGAAATGTCTGTAAGCAGATGTAAATATATGTACACATGAGTCAACAAAACATTTGGATATTTGACTCTAAAATGATGATGTATATATGTAGCAAATGTTTTATATCAAATCACAAATTCTGCTTAAATGCACTCACGCTTATGGTTTTGTTTGTTGTCCAACTTCATCAAGCTGTCAGGAGGAAAGAAAGAGACATCAATACAGTATATCTATGAAAGCGTACATTGTGTTTCTATGCACATATTGTTAATATTATGAATATATAGATGATGTTTACACTCTGTATATGTTGCCCTCTGTAATGATATTATCCTGTGTTTGTACACACCTCCCTAATGGTGAGTACTGTATATAGGACTGTGTTGCTTTCATGATGTTTTCGTTTGCTCTGTTCTCAGACTTGTATTATGCTGCCCTCTGGTGACTACTACACCTGTATACATATGCTCTATTTTCCCTCATTTTTATCGTGGCTATGTGGTTAAAGAGGCAAAGTGAAACATGTCTATGATTATTCGCCCTGCACTCAGATCACAGTGTTATTAGAATTATTAACTGCATGTTAAAAGAATATCTATTATTGCTTCATTTCATAAATAAAAAATAAAAAATCACATGTACCTGTAACTGTCTGAAGCTCTAATCATGTCACATTTTTTCTGCAGAATATTATATGTATATTTAGGGAAGCAAAATATCTACTCCTACATCTACATTTATTCTGGTCATAATGACAAAAGCCATTTGTGTTATTAAACTGAAATTGTTGATTTTAGTTTCTCACAGAAGAAGAGTATGGCACAAGCACAACATGACATGATTATACAGGGAAGTTATTATGTATTCATATCATGATACAGTGGAGATATATCATATGTTATCTTTATTTATTTTATTTTCGTGACATTGTTCGAAATTGCAGTGAAAATGTGTCATTAAAAACCTACGCGAAGTGATCAAACAACACACTACAGCTGTTTGCTTATAAAGTTGAATTTTTGTCTTTCATTCAACCTTATAAACAAATCACAAAAGAAAGTAACACACATTAAAATGCCCTTACTCAGCCTTTCTCTTTTTTAAATTGCCTTACAGTCTAAAGTACGTAATCCATTCAAAATGGGCACAGGATTACGATCACTAGTAGTGTAGTACTACGATCAGGTAATGCCGTAAACATTTATACCTCGGACATTTATAACCTACACTTCACTGCCTTGGTTCAGTTATTATTATGTCTTTTTATTTGAAGTCAAACTTCCTTTGTAATAATAAAAAAACAAAAAAAACATATATAACACCATTTCAGGTGACATAACAAGTGTTTTAGAGTAACGTCATGTAAGAAGAAGGTGATGCCTTAGATGACTGCAGAAGTGTCATATAATAAAGATACTGTATATAAAATTAGATTAAAGGCAAGGAGATATTTGAAAGGGTAAATTGGGGTTATCAGGAATAACAAAGCTGTGATTTGTTACTTTAACAACTCAATAGAGTCACAGGAGAACTGTATTCATCTTTAAAAACACACCTTTGTCAGTTTTAAACATTCACCACTTGTCAAACAAATATATAGTCTGTTAAGTGCAGATTTAAATAAATCAAAATGTTTCCATTTTCATTGAGACAAAGGTTATTTCTAATCTAATAAAAAAAAACATCCACTATTCTTACATATGTTTTATTTTTATTTCAGGGAAATTAGATTAGGACCTTGTCTGAGATTTGATTAAACAGTTAAACTTTAGCATTTAGTTTGTCTGTCATGTTACAATCTGATTCCAAAAAAGTTGAGACACTGTAAAATGTAAATAAAAAAGAAGAGAAATATAAAATATTTAATGTTTAAACTGATAAACTATTGACTTTTGTAACTCATTATGAATTTATTCAGCCTCCAAACCTAACTGGAATCACCATCATCCTGAAGTTGCCCCGTGCAACTCTACCATATTAGATATGCATCACAAACACTGCACAAGCTGCAACTATCAAACAGCCATGCTAACTAAAAAAAAAATGTGTGCATGCATTACAAAAACATTTGCATGAAATGCACACTGCATTAGATTCCTCGATCTACTACAATAGGATCTCTGTGCAGCTCTTACCTGTCCACCCTGCAGCGACTGAAGGTGTGCAGCACTCGTGCAGACTTGCGTCGTTGATCCCCTGCAGTCTCTCCTCTTCAGTGTGCATGGCCTGAGGTGAAACCTAGTGCACGCTTAAAGCACCCTTATATGTAGTACCTGCAGCGCTGTCAGCCTCCGAACCCGGGCCAATTGGAAGAAAACATGTGCAAAGGACCATCTGCAATGGAAAAACAAATCCTGTAAAAGATTTTGTGGATTTTGCTGCACGGGGAATGGTGTCCAGCTGCCCTGAGTCTTAGTGACAGATGCTTTCTCTCCCTCTCACTTGGCTGAGGTGCAAGTTCCTCTGTATCCTCCAGTGGCCTTAAATACTGTAAACCTGGATGTTCTTCCACCCTCAGCCCATACAACGCTTTAACTTTGTACCTTTTCTACAGTTTTCTGTTACCTTAGCGATCTAAGACACTGTTGCGTGCTTCATGTGACATGGAAATTCTGGCAAGGGTTGTATCTCAGCATGTCGTATCAATTTACATACTGTAGCTCGCAGCATATTAAGTAAAAAAAATTCAGATGAGCAACCAATGGGTTAGGGTTAGGGGGGCTTCCTAATGGCTTCGACTGTTTAAAGATGTTTTATGATAACATGCTGAGGCCAGGTTTCAAGAATAAAAGTAATAAGAAGTGGAAGAAGAAGTTCTGTCTGTGGCTGGATGACTTGCAATCAAGTTCATCCCGAGGTGAGGCAGTTCTTTATGCTAATCTTATATATTTCTTATTGAGTTATAAAAGGCAATAGCTCATACTCAGTTTTACGCTTATGTTACTTATGTTCCAGACTGCTTTAATTGGGTTAAAGACATTAATAAGCGCCAACGTTATTACCACTGTCTGTTATTCATCATTTATTGTCTCTAGTTGTGTTGTCGGCACTTTAAATGAAGATCAAGCTGTTATTTTGTTTATCTACAGTGTTTATTTGGCATGTTCAGGTGACCATTACTTGTTTATTCCTTGGGGAGAAAAAAAAAATCTCTGTTAAGCACATAGTTGTGTGTCTTGTCTCTGGAGAGATTGTTCTCCACAAAGACAAAAAATGTCACCTCTTGTGTTTAGCTGTGCAGGTTGTTTTTCTTTTTTTTTATGTGTCAAGATCTTCATGTATCCACCTTTGAAACATCTGCAATCAGCTGGAATTACATACGCCATGTTTTTACCATCACACCCATAATGGTTACCATATGGACAATTTTCTTTTCATGATTTAGAAAGTACAGATTGGTCTCTCAAAATCTTGGCACATTAACTTAAAGGTAACTACATGGTATACACAAGTACTTAATAGAAAAATATGTATTTTTGTAGCTGACCCATAAAAAGGAACTTCTTTCATATTTAATAATTTACGAATCTCACAGTGCTAATTATAGAATAAAAATGCAAATTAAAACCTCAAATAAACAGTAATAGAAGGGACAGACAAGGTCAACAGTGCTTAAAGGGTTTGATTTTGTTACTGATAACCTTTGTGTCTGTACCAGCAAAATAACAAATCCACAAGCACGAGGCAGTTGTACTTTAAAGCAACAATGAAAGCTGAGTCAAAGTCTGAACAGTTGGTGACCTTAAACGAGGCAGGAGTCCATTGAGAACATACGGCCGATGGCTAAATCAGATTTTGTCAATGAAAGTCTTGGGCTTTGGTCCTAATATAGCCGCCACTGTAGCAGCCAAGCAGGGAAATCTTGGATGTAAATGGGTCCACAGATGCTGACACCATATGCCTCATCTGACTGCAGAGGGAATCCAACACAGGCTTCGCTCGAGATTATCAATGGGAGGAGATTAAAGGTGAAGCAGCAAACCCAGAGAGAGCCGGGGTATTTATGGCCTCAAAGGATCATGTAAGACATTTACGTTCGGTATTTAAATATATTTATGTAAGTGATCCTTCTGCACCGTGCACAAGTATTATCTTGATCACTCATGATCTCTGTGTAATCTCTGTTGAATACAAAATCTATATGTTCATGTTAAATGACTGAAAATAAATAATGTGCAGAGTATTTTCAAGTGACATCAGACAGTATATGAGTATATACTGTAAAATACCTCAGTGTGAAAACAAAGGCATCAACAGTAACGAGCAGAGAGAGTTACTGAGACCAGAGGATTTATGTGAGAAGCTGTTCTCTGAGAGGAGAATGAGAAAGAAAGCTGCATCAGTTGATTACTTTGGCCACTTGGGGGCAGCAGAACAAGATGAAAACACACATTTGACAAACAGTACCATCAGTTTTTGGCTCTTTTTTGGTCTCCAACAACTCTGGAAGGACATACTTGGCTCTCCCGCTCTGACATGCTCCACTGTGTTCACCGTTTGGCTGCCAACTTTATCGTATGAGGCTGGGAAAGTGATGTGCAGGTGGCTGATTTGACCTTGTTCTGTTGAAACATTTGATCCCGGACTCATCAAACCGACATCATAGAACTAGTGGCGACTTGCCTCCCCTCACATCGTCTGTGTCTCCGCCAAGTTTTCAATGGCGTCACAGAAAGAAATCGGTGACCCTACTGAGGCGTCATGTTTAGGTCACAGAATCAGACAGTTTGGTGCAACGCTGGAAACCCAAAACAAGGATCCATTCCAGATCTCAGTGGTTTCATCATAAGGGCCTACTCCTTTCATATTACACTGAATTTGATGCACTAAATGGTGACTGCTGCAGCTTGAAAGGGGTACTATGTAGTTTTGGAGAAGAAATTCAAACTCAGAATTTAAATATTTACAATATTTATAAGGTAATAATAGGAAATATTTATTTTTCCATAACTTAATAAACAAGCTGCTCTCAGAGGAAAATAAGGTCCCCAGAACACTGTGTGAAGCTATAAGGTGGCAGGGTCCGCCACACATAAACAAAGTGAAAGAGTATGACATTGTGTTGTCCTTTAAGCTCAGTTTGCTTAAACATTCAGTTTATTCAGTCATGAAAATGAATAGATTTTGTTTCTTGAGTTTGTTTGCGCATAAATTTTTTTTTTCTCTTGTGATTAAAATGTCTTCTCCCAAACTACATAGTGCACCTTCAAAGTGCCGAACACAGATGTTTCTAAATGCACTCAAATGCAGAAGCTAAGCTCAAACTAGATGCATTTCTTAAACGGATCTTGAAGAGGAAAGCTGAATGGCACAGAAGGAAAGTTACAGATGTCTTTCTCCAAAGCTCGTAAAGAGCTTACGGCACGAGACGGATTAGAGGCTAGGTAAGTAATGTTGAAGGTTGAAGAGCATAACGAAAGTCAGTTCAAGTGAATGTGACAGGGCCGTAAATGAGGTAATCAATTAGCAGGTACAATACACTACTTAAGATAAGAATATTTTTTTTCTTTGTCATTCTCCTTGTTCGTTATCAGGATGGTTTAGAGAGGTGACAGGAAATAGGCTGCAGCAAAGGGCCACAGGTAAGACTTGAGCCATTGGCGGACACAGCCTCTGTGCACGGGGTGCACGCTCTACCAACTGAGCTACTGGGGTGCCCCTAAAATCAGAATAACCCCACTTCAGATGGGGTGTGCTTTAACACTTTCAGCTCAGCAGCTAGAGTAAAGATTTCTGTCTACAAAGGACATTCTGTAAATAACATCTTGAGCTGTATGGAGCCATTTTGGAGCCAGGTGCTTTGCTGAAGCTCCAGACATTTTTTCGTGGACTACAAAACGTCACTGGTCTTTCCATCGACACGAGGATGAGTAATGACGGAATTTTCATTTCTGGGTGAAATTTAAGTGCGGTGCACACAGTCGACTACACATGGCAGGTTCATTACATGCACGGCCTCTGGTAAAACAATTAATACTCCAAAGCTTGAATACTACTAACTGGCCCAAGGTTCTCTGTCTGCCAGAGAGTTTGTCAGACTCTGATGAAACACAGATTTATTAAAGAATATGCACCACACTGTATGAAGCTCCCTTTAAATCTAGACACCGACACAGGGCCCGACGACAAGACACGGTTACAAGATGGATTATTGCAAACGCAAGAGCTGCTTCAGTTGATGTAAGCGGTGCAAATTGTTTGACAAATTTGATGTTAATCAAATAATTGACAGACAGAATGTTAAGACCTTGGAAGTGCGAGGCCCTGGGGTTTTAGCCCACAGTCTCTTTGAGTCCAAGACTAACTCTATAAGTGATTAACGATAGCACCACAATTGTACCATATTTTATGGTTGAATATGATTAATGTTTTTTTTTATTTATGTATCCCTCAAGCAGTTAAACACATTAACTCAAATTTGCTTCCATTTTATATAACCTTCACCACATGCCAGAGCCCAATATTATACTTTTTACTCCACAACATTTAGCAGTTTTAAGTTTTTCTTTCTCCTACATCTTAAACTAGTTTGATGAAATTTCGCTGGATAAGCTGGAACATACACAGTCAACAGGGCTGTTTTCCTGAGCTCATGAACATGTGTTTTTTGTCAGAGATATTTGGATCTCGCAGGACAGTAACGCTAGAAAACATACGACAATCTTATAGAACAATGGTTCCCAGGTAAGATGTACCCTGACAGTCCTGTCTGATCAACTCAGGTATCCATTCATCAACATTCATTCATGTCCCAAATATGTTCATTTGAATTAATGCCACACTGGATGTTATTTTGCTTATTAATCTTATAAAAGAGGACATCTTTTTAGCATCATTACAGGTTCATAAAGACAATTGTCAGTAAAAATCCTAAATAATTTTTTGCTGTCCCAATTAACCAACATAATATGTAGACCACAGGACTTAAAATAAACTAATAAATTCAGACACAGAAATGTAATTTGATCTTTTATCGTAAATCTGGAATCTAAAACCTGCTATCATTTGGAGACTGCACATATAGGGGATCGATGACCTCCTGCATCCTAAATCTAATAGTTAAACACTACCTAAGACAATTTTACTGAACAATGATGATACTATAATTACTATATTTTATTTTATTGATAATACTCACATACTCTTATGTGGTATTAGTACTTGCATTAAAAGGGGCACCATGTAGTTTTGGAGAAGAAATTCAAACTCAGAATTTTAATATTTACAATATGAATGAGGTAATAACACAAACTCAGCTATTTTTGTCCCATAACTGAACAAACAAGCTGTTCTCGGAAAAAAAAATGTCCCCAGAACTCAGCTTGAAGCTAGAAAGGTGGCAGGGTCCGCCACATATAAACAAAGTGAAACAGCACAAAACTGTGTTGTCCTTTAAGGTCAGTTTGTTTATAAAGTTTATTCAGTCATGAAAACAAAGAGAGTTTGTTTATTCCGTTTGTTTAGACATAAAAAACAATCAGATTAAAAAAAAAAAAAAAGTCTTCTCCAAACCTACGTAGTGCACCTTTAAGTAAAGGGTCTGAATGCCACCACTGAGCCGAACAGGGACTCATGTTCTCTTTATGAAACAGAACACACATGTTGCCGACCTGATGCTCTGGTCCCGGTCCTGGTCTGAACTCCAGTCCGGGTTTTGCGGTGGATCTCAGCGGCGAGGCGCAGCAATCTGCAGCATCCCCACACGTAGCCAGCCACACACGCTGTCCGAGAGGCTGCTATGAAGTTACACCATTAAAGTAAACAAAAACATTTAAAGATAGATTATCCCAATTACTAGAGAGGAACGCACTTTATATAGACCCAACCATGTCCATACAAGTATTTTATAAACACGTGCGTGTTGTAATGTCTTTATATAACTTCACTCCGTCGCTATGAATTGTATTTGTGTTTGTTTGGAGAGAAGAGGGACGAGAAAATGAGAGTATGAGTGCCGTGTGGCGCACAGTAACTTTGAGGGCAGAACTGAGGCAGCGTGGTCCCTTTTTTAAGAAAAACAAAAAGTGAACTTCCTGTTTCGGGGTGGTCCACAGACTGTGGAGAGAGGGAGGGAGGGAGGGAGGAAGAGAAGGGGGTGCGCATTCCCACATTGGCTGTGTGTGCAACCAGCTCCAGGGCGCTTTGCGGGACTCCATAGCCGAACATGGGGTTCAGTTTTGTCACCGTTTGCGTGAAGTGACTCTGAAGGGGGAAAACAATCCATGGGAAAGCGCGTCTGAAAGCGGGATAAAGTTTTTGGTGTGCGCGTAAAAATTCGGTCATCTCCATCCGAGCGCGTCTGCCAGAAAGTAGAGAAAGAGACAGAAGAGAGGGAGAGAGAGGGAGCGAGAGAGAGAGAGAGAGGGGAGGCTTTACTGGAAACTGAGACTTTCACAGTCCTTGGACACTCAGAGCTCTTTCAAGGACTCTGGGAATCAAGTGAGAAAGTTTCATGCTGAATATTGCTGCGCTGACCTGAGGTAAGTGGAGCTGATGGCTCAAACTCGACTCTGAAATCACAGGCGACCGTTGATAAATCAGTCATTTCACGTTTAGTCGCGATTGTAGAGTTGTTGTTTTTTTTTTTGTTCGTGAGCACTGCAAGTGTTACTTTTTCGTGCTTATTGTGGTGGGAAAAACGTGCAATTGTGTAAGAAGTGACGGTCCTGTCGTGGCTTTATCCCCTCAGGTGACTGTGCCTGACTCTTATGCTTGGCCTAAATTAATTAGGCTGGCAAAGTTTCAGTAATTGAGTTGCATAATATTTCTACTAACCCACTAAAGTGTGTAATGCTTCAGCCACTTTGGTATCTGTGGAGTCATTCAGCGCTGTCTTGTCCTTCTGACCATTTGTGGAGATGTGAAGAATGTGCTGGCACCTACTGAGGTTTTGGACACCAGGAACATTGATATAAACGTGGATCTTTCGGGGGAAATGCTTCTTTCCGAGGGGCTCTCACCAACTGTAAGCACAGCTTCAAATCATCTGGCACAGCCCAGGGTCAGAGGGCCACCCGAGAACAGCTGTTTCTTGTAACCTGAAATACTTTAGGTGCCGATATCTTTTCCAAATGTGTGTCTCTGTCAGGACACCCACAAAACAACATCATCAGTGAGCGCTGTGTGGGGGCAGAAAGCTCCCGTAAATGCCCCATCAACCGATGGATATTGTCTTTCTTTTCGGACTAGAATAACATGCATTCACGTCTCCCATAATCTCCCCCTAATCTGAGATAGTTTATCGACTCCGATCTAATTATCTCTGTGAGAGGTGACTGTAGCTGTTAATGTGGGAAGATTAGGCCGCCTGGTCTTCATGTTAGTGGCCCTGGAGTGAAGAGCGTCAACACTGGACTCAATAGAAGAGCCAAACACTTATTTATTCCAAAGTGACAGTGAGAAGTGCTCAGCACACACAACTCACAACCTCCCTAAACAGTATTTGCACAGACACACAGACACACACACACACACACACACACACACACACACACACACACAAGGATCTTTAGAGGGATCTCCAAAAACAAGACAACACTTGATGAAGTGAAATTACCAATATGTTATTCATTGTTTTAATTGATTACACTGGACAAGAGCAAATCAGAGGAAGTTGAACTGCAGTTTGTTAACACCTCAGACATTTTGTCAGAAAATATAACCAAGCAAGCGTGCAAACGCAGAACGGCTTCGGCTTTTTTTTAAAACATTATCCATTGGAGAGAAGCAGTTCTCAAGGTTGGGACGGGGGGGCGTTCCGAGGGAGGAAAGTGCACTTGTCCTTTGGCCACGTGTGAAAAGCTCTACAGGGGAGCTTCCTCGCCCTCCCCGGTCTTTATCAAGTGTGTTAAGGCCAAAAGGCTCCTTAATGGGAATGCTCTTAAACAAATAGACCATACAGGAAGCGACTGTCCTCCTCTGCAGCCACAGGAGAGGACTGATCTGGTTTATCAGTGCCGTATCAGAGCGGTGATAAGTCTCTATCAGGCTGAATACAGTTGAATTTGGTGGATTGGATTCTTTAGAGTACACACAAATGTAGGTGGAGGATTTTAAGCTGGATTTAATGAGTGACGACGGTTCACCAAGGGAGCAAAATGTGGAACACGAAACATCTCCAGTGACGTGTTTGGGTCCCGTGTTGGCACCATTGGCTGGCGGTTACGTGAAGCAGGCAGCAACAAGTGGCGTGTTTTTGTCCAGATTCCATTTTGGTCCGCTCAGCAAGAAACATGTGTCACGTGATGCCGCCTGCAACCCCCTTCCCCAATCCTCCTCCTCCTCCTCCTCCTCCTCCTCCTCCCACCTTCCAGTGAGAGGGAGGTGAGGAGGGGGAGGGAGGGAGGGAGAAAGACCACCCTCACTGGGATCACAGCCCCTCAATCAGACCCTTTCACACCCTGTGAACCTGAAACAATCAGGGTTTAATAGCAGCTGTCTGTCTGTGCCGGCCCCGGCTAAAACCATGTAGGCTCACAGCGCCGAGCCGATCGGCAGACAGGCCTGGGGATGCTCCAAAGGACACAGGAGCAAAGACACACACAAACACTCCTTTTCTGTCTTTATCCCCTGCTACTCTTTTCTCTCCTCATCTTCTAGTTTTCCTGCCGTACTTCAAGGCTCATGGAGAGATGGTCGGCTCCCTCAGATCGCCGGTGTCAGGGTCTGGTATTCGAAGGTTATTTTGGTTCATCGGATTGAGTTTGTGTTGTTTTCAGGCTGCTGCAGGGGCTTTATTCGCGTTGTGTGTCGTCATTCATGGACATCGTTCATTGAGAGCGGGGTGAATGGATTTTTGTCATGGTGGTTGTTTTGGTTAGCAGCACTGAGCCAAACTTTATCTCATCGGAGCCATCCTAAAAAATCACGACAAGAGGCCACAATTATCGTCTATGCCAGCAATGTGTAGAGAGAGCTGCAACGGTTCATGGAGTAATCGATCAAAAGCAAATAAATGAATCACTTTAGTCCTTTTTCTAGCAAAAATGTCAAATATTTACTAGTTCCAGCTTCTTAAACGTAAGGATTTGCTTTTTTTCTTTGTAATATATGACAGTAAATGAAGAGTCTTTGGGGTTGGGACTGGAAAACTCATCACTTTGGGCTCTTGTCATGAGCATTATTCAAATCTTTTGACATTTTTTGGACTAAACGGTTAATCGAGAATGAAATGAATCAATTGCGTAAAGTCAGATTGCCGTAGATAATCCCTCCTTTAAGAAATCTAACATGGAACATATCAAACGATGCTGAAATGAGAACGAATGACACCAAAGGGCAAAGGCATTTCACTCTTTTTTAAGCTTGAATTGCACCAGCCAAAGGGCAAACATAATAGAAAGGGGAAATGTTGCAGTCATGGGAAATACGCCGAAAATCATTGTTCACGGTCACTTGGAGCTTTCCCACCCATTAGAAAGGATATCAGACAAATTGCAGCAGGGGAGATAAAAGAAAATGATCCACAGAGACAATCAGTTCAAAGCAGGCGAGAGATGAGAGGTCGGCTGTATTAGCTGTGATTATGTCAGCGGATGGATGATGGGAAATGTAGACCACAGTGTCAACAGGACAATTGACATCAATCGGGACAGCCCATAAAACAACCCGGCCGCCGGAGAGAACATTGAAGTTGGATGATTCTGCAAAAATCATGGATAGACTTCAATGAAAACTACGGCCGGGTTAAGGTTAGCAAAAGATTGTGGTTCTGGCAAATAAACTGTGGTTGCCGTTTGGTAAGGGTTAGGCAACCAAAACACTTTGATGAAGTTTGGGAAATATGCTGGCTGTGGTTTTGAAAAATAGTCTGACGGGGCACGACCTCCCGTCTCCCACATGGATGTCAGGTGGGAATCATCCAACACCCGACCTCAATCATGTCTCCAAGAAAGTGTGTTTATATATAGATAATTTGAAGCAGAGAAATGCAAACAATACAAATTCATCCCTGCCAGATTATGTTCTATATCAACATAGTTAAGAGACAAATTCTTCACTGACAAGGTTGTATTTCTTTTGTCACTGATATACAGTAGATTCTTTCAATAGTAATATCCACCCATAACAACTAAAGCATGATTCAACTTTTTTATGTTTATGTTTAGGCAGTCAGCACCTGATTCAGGATAGGGAAAGATGGGGTTGTGGTTTAATACAGAAAAAGATATTTGAAGCATGAGTCATGGGTCATGACCCTATCCCTAACCCACGCTGTGTTCAACAAAAACCATGGTCTTTCTCTAATCTTACCCGACAAACTTTAACACATACAGGATTCAGATCGTGCAGAACTGCGCTTTAAATGGCCACCATTCACAAATCCTACAAACGCAGTAGCATAAAAACACAGCACTTCCCATCGAATAAACATTGATACGAAACATAATCCAAGCAGGAAATACTTTTGCAGTGTACAAATGTCTTATGTGCGAGACAAGTACCGAGGTTGCTAATGGAGGGAAATTAGTATTTAAGTGGAAGCCATGGTAAGAATTTGGCAAAATTCTCTAAATGCTAAGGAAAAGTGCTCTGATGCTTCCTTTCTTATCTCTTTTAGCATAGCATAAACTGGACCATAATGCCATCCCCCAAGTCCTTGCTGCCGCAACATTCAAAGCGACCGCAGCACGTTATGGATGCCAGCACTGCTCTTGTAAAGACATGCGCCCTACTATGCCTCTGATTAGCTTACCCTGATATTCTTCTGCAGACCTGGTTTTGGTGAAACCACTCTGTATTTAACATTACTGTTAATTTGAACTCTGAAAGACTATAAGTTAACAGTCTGTTGGTTTTTTTCTTCCAGTTAGTTTGTTGAATAAATAGACAGCGTTGGTGCTGATAGGGCAAATTTTGTTTCCCCAGTAAACAGACTGACCTCTTCAGCTGTTGTTGAACGACGACTGCTAGGGAAACACAGACACAAACTTTTTAACTCATAGTCCAAGCCCAACCAATGAATGCAACTAATCAGAAGCATAGTCGGGCGGGTTTGACAAGCAAAGTGACCCTGGCAGACGTACGTCATACCATCAACCTCTGCAAAATTGCGTAGCCTAGTGCAAAGTGCAATCTGACTCTCTTGGCACTAGGGTTTTCTTTATGTCATTATGAATTCTCCTTCACAAGTTTCCTTGACCTTGTGAGGTACATTAACTTTCCGCTTGCTACATAAAAGTTTACATACTTCTTGCATTGGTACCGAACTTCACCGTTAAACATAAGTCGTGATCTGCAGAATCGTCCAACATGACCGTAATTCCTAGAATAGCTCACTGCATATGAGGTTGGAAGCAAACACACTGAGTCACGATAGAGGGACAAGCCAGCGAGGCCCCGTTGACCCTAAAAAACCTTGGACCATCCAGTCGATCTGTCTTTTAGGGCGGGCCTGGTCCCAAATGTGGGAACACTCTAATGCCTTAATACCACACATGAAAGTTCAAGTCACATGTGGAGCAGCAGGCAGCATTAAGAATGATGTTGGTTGTATTTTAAAGTACATGCAGTGTTTTGTGCCTGAGGGAATATGTGCATGTGTGTGATACAGATGCTGACAGTAAAAGGCGGAGTCCATCCCTTCCCCATCGTCCCTCCTCCTGCTTTGAATGAGGGTGGCAGTTTTTTGACACGCTTGTGTGCGTGTATGTGCGTGTGTGCGCGTTTGCGTGTGTGTGTTTGCGTGTGCTAAAAAGCAGTTGACTGCTAACTATCGTCTCATGTGGTTGATATTAGAAATCAAACTAGCGCTAATAGGATCCAGGTGAGATTGTGAATAGCTTTCAGATGCACAAACAAGCCACACCGATACTTACTCATTTCCTACTGTTACATTAGCTCGGTTTGTAACAATGGGCTAGTGGCTGGGTTTTCTTTGAGAGACGGTGGTCTGCTGTGGATGACAAAGGTCAAACATTAGCGCCGTCTGTGGAGGAGTCTGAAAAAATAGACCGTGTGACTTGAGATCCAGCAGTTTGATCAGGTGGAGAGAAACAAGTTGAAGTCGGTGCGAGTGATGATTAGATGGATTTGTTGTTTACAGGTGTGTGTTTGATTAGATTCTTGCAAGATTTTATACCTGCATGTCTGTGTGTGTGTCTTTGGCCGTGTGTGTGTGTGTTCCAATGTGTGTGTTCTCCGCCGCTGATGACTCACGGCACGCTGTCCTGTCGGCAGGCAGAAAGAGAGGAGGAGGCGGGTGTTTGTTATTTCAACAGGTTGCCATAGCCACGGTGCGTTCGGGTGCTGCCATCATCAGTGTAATTACAACACAGTTCTGACAGTCGCCCTCCTCACTGCCTCTCTGACGTCCACCAATGAGAGACAAACTGTCAGACCTGTGCTTCTCCTGACATAGCTGGGGAGGATCCTCCTCCTCAGTTGTGATATGATGAAGTTTTTGAGTTTGAAAGAGAACAGAAGAACAGAAAACATCTGGCGGAAAATGAAAATGATTTCTTCTCCTTTCTTCCCGCTCCAACAAAACTGCAATCTCTCATTTTAACTTTAAGTAGAGAGGTTGGATTACTCCTCCTTAAACAGTTTGTATGTAAGTCACTAAATTTCCAGTGCCGTTTTATGTGATAGCCTATTACATTTTACTGCTGGAATAATTATTTCCGACTTCAACTAAGCAAGAGAGAGCGAGAGAGAGTGTGTGTGAGAGACGCTGAGTTGAGTAAGAGTGCAGAGGCGCATCCATGTTGCGTGTGTTTATGATGAGACTTCTGGACAACAACTCTGTTATCTGAGATGAGATAACAGCCGAAGCTCCTCGCCTCGGCCGACGTTCTTGGGCAACTCGCAGCTCCACATTCCCAACTCGCTCCTAAACATATACAGCAAGTACCAAGATATTAATCTATAGGGGAAAACAGACATTTATGATCACTCGTGCGGTAGCATGCTGCATTTGTTACCTTAAGATGATATAGATATTATAAGATGGAGCTGCACACGAGGGCTGATAGCTACTTGATATCTCATTCGGTCCATTTTGAGTGGACGCTGTACCAGTGAGTGCTTCTCGCAGGATATCTGGAGGTAAAAAGTCTTAAAATGTCCTAAATAAAGATAAATATGAGGCCTTAAAAGTCATTAAATAGTCTTCATGTTGAATTTGTGAGGTCTTAAATGCCATAAACTTTTTTTTCTCTAAGTTTATTTATCTATTTAATTAATTTCTTTTTGTCAAAATGTTGACATTTCTCATGTTTCTCATGTCTTTTTCACTTTACACCTACACTTGTGTTCATGTTGGCAAAATGCAGATCAACTCATTTATTTTAAAAGATCTTAAGCATTACATACAAATTAGACCATTGTTTGAGGGCTCAGTAGCATTTAAAATGTTTTTTTTTATATCAGTGCCAGTTAGGGCTGCAGCTAAATTGTTTTTACTGTCAACTAATTGATTCTTTTATTTGGTCTTTAAAATGGTGGAAAAAGTCGACCAGTGTTCGTCAAAGCCCAAGATGACGTCTTTAAATGTCTTGTTCTGATGGCAATCCAAAGATATTCAGTTAAATGGCACAGAGGAACGAAACCAGAAAATATTCACCTGTAAGAAGAAAAGAATACTTTTCCAATAACTTATGATTTAGCCTGAATTTTGTCAAATATATACCATATTTTTAACATCTTATTTCTGTAGAAATTAGTTATTACAACATTTACACTGTAAATTTGAACGTACACATCAGCAAAATCTGAAAACACAGACGTACAGATCCGGTTCATTTCAGGGTGATAACTTGCTTGTGAAATTACGTTTTTTTTTTTTCACAAATGTTACCCAAATGTGTGCATGTTTTTGAAATACGGAAAGACAGTTAAAATTTGAGTTATTACTGCTTCTTGATTTAGGGTAATTGAATGCATCCACAGTGACATACGATTTTGGATTTGACAGTTTTTTTACCACAAGTTCTACAACGTTTTTTTTTTTTGTGAAACCTTCTTTGATCAAAATGTAGTTCAGTTTAGTTATTTCAAACCAGGAAGTCTCTGATTACATTAACACATTTTTGATAATCGATGATAACAACACATTTCAGTGGATGTTGATTCTCAGCCTCAGTGTAGAGGAGGGTTTTTATGTGATCATGTAATGATCTTGCTGAGGACAAATCGAGTTATCCCAGCATTTCAAGTTAAAAAAAGCGAATTCTCAGCCGTGTAGACTTTCGAAAAGTGAGTATATGGAGATGAGGCGCAATTACCCCAACTGGCATCTACTTCTACATATTTCTGTGGAGAATGAAGGTCTCCATGTGTTCCAGGTTTACAGAGTTACAAAAACTACATTTCAAACAATAGATGACCCAAACCACATCGCCATTGTAGCTTCGTATTGCATGTTTACGAGAGAGGAATACTGTGGTCAGTCTTCTCAAACCACAAAAGAAGCTGAAGATTCTTTCTCTTTGTGTGTTTTCATCCCCTGGTTTTGATACTTCTCTTCCAAACGTTTCCAGCTCTGTATAAATCCTCCTCAGCCTCCTCGGCCTTTTCTCACATTCTTCTCTCCTCTCCTTCCGCCGCTCAGCCTCTTGCGTCGTTTTTCTATTCCTGTTCTCCCTGCTCTGTAACTAAGTGACAGTTGTGAGAATCTACAGCGGCTTGCTGATGCCACGTTAACCAGATCAGATGCCATAACAGGAAGTCGTCCCACATGCATGGACGCAACGCGGTGACACACGCGCATGACTTACTACCGCTGCAGGCCAAATGCAGTGCGCGCCGTCACCGATACGCCGACATGAATCTGCTGTGGGTCAAAGGTAACCGTGCCCTCAGTCAAACAGCCTCATATTTACTACAACACATTTGACATGACATCCAGTCTGCAGAGCGGACTTTGATCGGACTCCAGGCTCCGTGTGGAAACTCACAGACGGTCGCCGATGATTCAGAGAAAACTCTGCACCTTCCTTATAATTTATCTGTACCATCTGTTGATTGTTTTCAGGGCAGAAAGGACGATAAATCTACTTTTAAAGAGAAGCGACCAAACCGAGCTCGTTTGGGCTGAAGAGCTCCTCAGCACATGACTTAGAAAAGTGATGTGGTGTGCTTGTTTTGTCGTTTTTTTTTTTTTTTTTTTTTTGTGAACAGACTGGATGCTTTCTTCTGTAGCATTCAATTTTGTTTACAGTCATGTTTCTCCTGTGGCCATAAATGGAAACTAGCCGTCTACTTTGTGTTAAGAAAATAATTCCCTTCCGGGAAAACGAGAAACCGCGTTAACCTGCCATTGTCTCCTTGAAAGAGGAGGAGAAGAAGAAGAAGAATCCCTTTTGAGGATGACACAGTAAGACAGGGAAATATAGTTCCTGTGCATTTGCTGCATATTTGCAAACTTATTAGGCCTTTAGAAAAATAATATTATTGGCACGCGCTGAGAAAGAGCTCTCCATTTTCATTAACAGAGGAATTTGTTGGAAAGGAAAGAAGGGCAGAGGAGAGTAAAGGGCGAACGAGAGAAACATTTCAGTGAGTGTGGAGGAGTCAGAGAGAGAGAGAGAGAGAGAGAGAGAGATGCAGATTGTTTTAAATCCGCAGCGAGTCAGGCTCTCAAATTTATGCCCATGGGCTGCTTCTTGGGTGGGCTGCAGGGAGGGCGGTGCGCTAGCTGGAGCAGGGGAAAGTTGCCGACTCCAGACTGCTCGCCTCGCTCTGCAGCTTGGCTTTTCCTGCTGGAACACATTTACAACTCAACCGTCCTGACTGGCTGACTGACTGCCTGGCCCTGCCCTGCGCTGACTTAACTACAACGACTGATTTTTTTTTTTTTGCTCCTGCTGCTCGTTGAGCAATATTTTAGATGGTATATCTCGTTTTAACGGCGCCTTATTTTGCTTTTTAAGTCTGGGACGTTGCCGGAAGCGAGGGCAGAGCTTCTGTGAGCACGCAGAAGGTTTCATAAAGGGTAAATTCTAATGGCATTTTGACGTTTCTGTTCTTTTTCGACAGTGACATTTTATGTCAAGTTTAAAAGGAATTCCAGGGCTTAAACTGATTGCTTTCGAGAAGCAACACAAGAACTTGGATCAGATAAGGGCATAATATCTGTCTGTGTTTCATGCCAGCAGTGACTGTTTGTTTTGCTCAGCATGAGAAAGATCCGGGCCCACATCTTGCCTTCGAATAGATTCAATCATGTTGAGGGCGAAGGAGAGAAGCTCACTCAACAGCCAGAGCTATCAGGCAGCGTTTCTTTTTTTACCTTTGGAGAATCAGGGCTGGATACAAGCTGCTCACAGTGGTGACAGCTTCACATTATGATAAAAAAAGGCAAATGTAGACAGAATCTGTGAGTAAAAAGTCAAAGATTTCTAATTTAAAGGAGACATAATATCACATTAGATTTCACCCTCTTTAAGGCCCCCCTCCTGCACACCCTGCTCTGATTGGTCAGCCTGCACACGCGAGTAGCTGTGCTAAATCAATTGTTAGGAGCCAAAACTAGCTGCTAGTCATTAATAATGCAATGGTGTGATATGGTGATGCGGTGTGATGTCACAAAGTCACAGAATTTAAAGCGAGACTACTGACAAGGTGTTTCGAGAGCAGTGTTTTCTGTGGGAGAGGGGAGACTCAGACTTTTTCCAACCTTTCAAGATCTTTTAGATGCACAAGAACGCGAAATCTGAACAAGCATAGTACGTCTCCTTTAACTCTCTCTGCCTCTAACAATGTGCACCAGTTTGAGCTCTTCCTCACGTTGTGTTACAACACTGAAAGGCCTGTTCAGTTTCTCCAACTTTCTCCAACGGGGAGGTTTTCTCTCTGCCTCGGTAACAGCGCAGGAACTGAACACACAGCGAGAAGATGACATCAGCAGCATGTAAATCAGCTCCCCTCACAGCAATAATCCAAACTTCAAATTCGGAGGCCGGCCGGTCGGTCGGTTCACCACGACAATGTGCTGACACACACAGACACACATGTCCACGCATGCATACACACTACAACAATAAGAGGCCAGAAGGAAGTAAACAAGCGGTTGCTTCAGCACGGACAGCTCTCATTTATCTTCAGTCTTAAATGTTTGTCGAGGCTTTAATCACAAAGTTGTCTATCTTTTAAAAAAACAAAGTAAAACACACACTATCCTTGAAGTTGAAACAGAAGAATTTCTGCCTGTGGGTGCATTTCTTCTTCTTCTTCTTCTTCTTCTTCTTCTTCTTCTTCTTCTTCTTCTTCTTCTTCTTCTTCTTCTTCTTCTTCTTCTTCTTCTGCCCAGCGGTCTCGGTTCATTCCAGCCTGCGTGTCTGGCCGCTTTGTGAGCTAATTCGCTCTGAAGGTATTACGGTTATTGGAAGGCTTGTAAACCATTAAGTCTTTATTTACAAGAGAAAGAAAAGAGAGTCTGGGTGACTGCGCGGGGGCGAGCCGGGTCTTGGTACGGGCGCTGACCCCACTGTAAGCGATCAGAACAACTGAATTTGTGGAGCGGCTGGGACATCTGGTCGCGACTGCAGACCACTCCTCAATTACATAATTGTGCCCATTAATTACATGAGGAGGGCCTTCATTTCCTGGTAGGCAATAACGAACAAAAAGAGAGGCCAGTAAAGAAGGGAGCTCTGAAACACGCATGATTATAGTGTGTTTGGTGAAACATGAAACATGGCCTCCCGTGTTTAAGAGCAGCTCAAGGTTAGAAAGCCACAGAGAAGAGTGTGTGTGCTCATCCGTGGAGCTCATGTGAAGCTTCATTTTTACAGTTTTAAGAGTGAAACAGGAGTGAAGTAACGCGGTGACGCAGCTGTTAGTGAAACACTTTCTTGATGCTAAAGTCTCCAGACAGTTTGTTGTTTCCTAAGCCTCAGTAGCCAGTGTTTTTGGCCACACACAAAGCTCCCTGCAGGTCGTTTCTCCCGGAGAAATGGCTCACCTACGTGTTGTGACTGAATGGATGCAGGTGTGATGGCTGTGGTGGGTTTCACACCGTGACAGGAGAGCTTCTGTTTGAGTAGAATATATTGTTATACCTCAAATGTTTCAGCGTGTTTGGATAGCAAACTTTGTGGTTTCCGAATCTCCGTTTTTTCAATTTTGCAGATTTTAGCTAACTTAAGGATAGTTTCTCTTTTTATATTACTGAATTAAGTTCCAGGGCTGCAACTGATGATTATTCATAGTGAAAAAATGTACAAAAAAGCTTCCTACAGCTCAAAGCGACATCTTCAAATGTCTTGTGTGTAGAGATGCAATGATCAGATAAATAATCGATTGTAAGAAAATTAATTGGCAAGTATTTTGATAATCTATGAATCACCTTAGTCATTTCTCAAGCAAAATTGTCAAACAATTGCTGGTTCCAGCGTCTTAAATGTAATGAATTGCTGCTTTTCTCTCTCATTTCTGTTGGTGAATGAAGAGTCTTTTGGTTTTGGGCTGTTGGTTGGACAAAAGAAGCAATTTGAAGGTGTCACTTTGGGCTCTGGGAAATTGCATTTTCACATGTTTTTGACATTTCATACACTAAACGATTAAATGGTGGTGAAAAGATTCAGCAAATGAATCGCTAATGAAGAAACAATCCTTAGTTTCAGCCCTACTTGTTTCATTCGACCCACAGTCCAAAACCCAAAAGCGTTTCATTTACTGTCCTATGTGATGAAGAAAAGCATGAAATCCTCACATCTGATGAGATGGAAACATCAAATGTTTGACGAATACTATGATTCGATTCTCAAAATAGTTGCTGATGTATTTTTTTCTCCATCAGCTAATCAACTCTCGACAATATTTAACCTGTCCTTTGAGCTGAGGATGCAAAATGGCGTCGGTCTGCGGTTCCCATGCCGTGAACTGACCTGCTGCTGCACTCAGCATGAAACAAATGTTGGAATGACAATGCGGCTGTCGCAGCTGTTGTTTTTTCAGGTCCAGAGCTGTTGTCCTCCTCCTCCTCCTCCTCCTCCTCCTCCTGTACTTCTTTCTTCTGATGCTCCTCTTGTCGTCATCACTGTCTCATGCCAGAGCGGGATCAGCCCGTCGGACAGGAGCTCACACAGTAATGCACCTGCTAGCAGGAGTTTGAGAAGAGAGCGCGGGACAACGGAAGAGTGACTGGTGGGGGAGAGATACTGTCTTTCTGTGGGTGTCGGAGAGAGGCCAGGGCGCAGTGAAAGGAAGAGGCTGTGAGAGTGAGTTTCTTGGTCTTTGGATCGAGGTACCACGCTGGGCATTTATGCCCGAGGCTTATGGGACCAGACTCAGCTGAATACACAGAGGGTCAACAGGGATCCACGCTCAATTTTCTTTTCACACAGTAGTACAGAGCTGTTTGTACGCACTGTGATAGACTGGCGACCTGTGCAGGGTGGATCCCTGCCTTTCGCCCAGAGCTCGCAGGGAAAGGCTCCAGACCAACAGCAGAGAGTGTATGAATGGATGAAAAAAACGCTGTCAGAGTTGTTCTGATTATATCACATTGTCTATACATCACACAAACTGGGGCTTAAAACTTTTATATTATCCGTAATGTCTCTAGAATATAAGAAAAGGACACGTATGTAGAACACCCATGATTAGAAAGTTTACCAAGTTTCAGAAGTTTTGAAATGGAAATGGTAGCTGTGAATTACAGTGTCATTATGTCGAGGCGTCGTTGTACCAGCCTGTCTGCATCCGTGTCTAAGATGCGTCTTACATCCCAACAGCCGTTTTTGAACACACTTCTTCAACTGATTTCACCATTTACGCTAAATCTATAAAGAAGACAACATTTTAATGATGTTAAAAATGTCATTTTACAAATATTGTAAAGAATGACAAAAGAACATTGTACTTATTTGTCGTCTGTGAAGAAAGTCCCCAGACTCCCTTAAAAAAACACAAAATTTTGAGACTGAGAAATTAGGTGACACTTTATGTACTTTGTCTAACGCTGTCTACAACACATTCTCAACTATTTGTGCCTACTTGTTAATTCAACAAATGTTATACATGAAGATATTTCTGTCTTTATATAAAAAATGTGTTTGTTCCAGTGATGTGGGTGTATATTTGCATTGAGAGCAGTGACGGATGTTAGCCTCTGTTACGTCCTAAAGTTCTGCAAAGCACTTGTCTGGATGTTATTCAAGGCCATAACTCAGGAACAGAAAAGGAGATTGTGATTTCATACTCCAAACAAATGGCGGGCAGCAAATCACCAGAGTAGCCGCTAACTAGCGCTAACTGTAGCTGCCCTTAGCTGGTTAGCTCAGTTAACCATGCAGCTAGTGGTTACTAACAGTGAGCTTGGGAACAAGGGTGCGCTAGTGTTTACACCTCTAGCACACGAGCTGCGGACCCGGACTTGGCTAGCTGCTTAGCATGCTAATTTCAGTAGATATCTCTGCAACACAATACAAAGACATCATAATGTCAAAGCTGGTATTTATTGGCTTTCTGTTGATGATTTTCGTTGTTGATTTTGGAATGTTTTCAACTAAAATTCTTACATATTGCCCCTTTAAATTTCTTTAATACATATTTTATTTAAGTCTGGATGGACATGGATGTAAACTCCGACTTGACTGGTTTGCAGAGGCAGACAGCCACGAGGCGGTTATACCGGTTTGTCTTTTTCTCTAATCTTCTTTTGGTTGAGTGCTTTTTTATAAGGCGTCAAAAGCTTGTTGGAAAAGTTTGAAACCACTGCGTCAGTACAGCAGTGTATGTTACTTGTCCTCTGTAACCAATCTGCTGACGGTTTTATGGCGTGTCAGTTGCTGTTTGAGGTTTTGTCAGGCCCTTTGTCGAAGTAAAGAAACTTGTAGTAAAATACTGACTGTGGAGTACACAGTTGCACATTTTAGTAGAAATGAATCAGGACACTCAAGTGTGCTCAAGTTATGTACTTGGAGTTGATGACTTTCATTAATTACGTTACATTATTTTGGTTACGGTCGGGGTAAAGTGTCATTAAGGTTACGTGTAAGGTGTTCATCATGTTTACATTTATGTTAAAAAAGAAAATAACGTCTGTGTATTTATTGTATTATAACTAACGCTAGTATACTGTGCAATTTGTTTCAGTGGTAACAAATACAGTCTCACTTCACTTTCTCCTAATGTGATGACTCTGCAGCAGGTTGTGACTTTGTTGGACTTTCCCGACTGCTGATGATTTCCCCAGCAGTTAAACCCCCGTATCCATCTCTCTGTTCCCATTATTTCTATTCAGGACGGGACAGGCAGTTGTTCTGCTCAGGCACATTTATTGGCCCTTATTAGCTCGCACCTGTAGTCCATTAAAAGCCCCGGTTTTGCTGCCTGACTGGCAGATCCGCGCTGTCTTTGAGTTTCTCAGTGTGGTGAGAGGAACACTTCATTTGGGATATGAACAGAAATTTGTTGTCCTGCGGAGAACAAACGCCGGATGTTAAAACTTTCAAACACTGAAACCCACAGGATCCCGTTCAAAGGGGTTATTTATCGACGCTTGTCTCCTCGGGCAGCTGTGGAGCAGAAATGTGGTGAGCACTTGTGCGTGTCAATGTGTCTGTGTGAATGTTAAGTGTCTTGTGCATGTGCATGGGCGTACAGTGGGCGAAGGGACCCAGATGTGGATGTTGTGTGAGAAGGGAAGTTGTTGCTGATGCTCGACTGGCACAAACGTTAAATAACTTTTTTTTAAAAGACCACTGTGTGAAAGCAATCGGATTCTATATAGTCCAATATACGTGGTCATTTTAAAAAAGATGCCCAGTTCTCAGTGAGGTTTACTGTTTCAGTGCACCACCATCGTTTTTACTGTTAAAGTGCCTCTATTACGTATGTATCTTTGTGTGTTTGATAACCACATTTTAGGGATAATTGCAAAAAATCTGTTGATATCAACTGATATATTTATATCGGGAGCTTTTACTTCCTAATATCAGCATCGGCCAATTTCTGCCGACAGTAATGGCCAACTGATATATTGGTCATATATATTGGTCTCTACTAGAGAATAGTGGAATGAAAAATGATTAAAAATTTTACAAAATATAGAAAATTAATGTTTTCTATACTATCTATATGTTACGGACTGTTTATTGGCTGGAAACAGTGAGTTCCTGGAGTTTTCACCGGCTGCCTGGCCACTGGTCCACGGCAAGAAGTAGTTTGGCAAATCAACTATTACTTGTGTTTTTTAAATTTTGGTTCATGCAATTTTCGCTGTTTACCTTGTTTCCTGTGTTTGTGCTAAGCTAAGTTAGCCCACAGGTTGTACTGTAGTAGCCTAAGTGTCCTCAAATGTCTAAACTGTTCCTTTAAGGCTCTGCACACGTGGCGCGGACTGGGAGTCATCTTTGCATCGCATTTACCTCGGGAAATCCAATAGTTTTTTAGATGTCACACTTGTGCTGATGTTTTTTTATGCATCTTTTTCCCTGCAATCATCATTGAGGTAACTTGAGTAGCACAAAAAATAAAGATAATCAAGGAATAATCACAGTTAAACTGTTCGGGAGCTGATCAGATCCCTTCATAATGTAGTTCCAGTCGGTGGTGAGTCGAGTCTTTGTGGCTGCTCCCCCATCTTCTCCTCTCGTCTTGTGTGTCCCAGCTCACACTCCAGCTTCCTGTGGGATAGAGCCGGGCCTCGGGGCAGGGGGATGTCTGTTTCCAGCCAGCCAGCTCTGTCACACATGCTGCAGCTTGTCAGACCGAGTGTGTGTGAGGGTGTCAGAGTCGGTGTATGCATGTAAGTGCCTATACAGTATGTCTGTGTGTGTCTCTGGCCTTGTGCAAGAGTGTGTCTTTGTGTGTGTGCGTGTGTGTTTAGATGTTCAGAGATATGGGTGTTTTCTCTCTGTGGGTGGAGGTGACTGTCTAGGACATGATGAAAAATTCAATTAGGAGGAGTTCACTGCGGTCCAGGTTCATCTCAGGTTGCCTAAACACAACTTTGTCTTTGTAAGTTTTATCTCTGGGACAGCAGCGGTGAATCTCCTCTGCAGGCTGAATGTAAAACATTCACTGACTCTTGTTGCAATGGAAAATAAATATGTATACGTCGTACGTGCGCACATTAACCAGCGCTGTTTAATACAATACACATTTTAATTTAGCCGAGATAAACACAAGAAAAGTTTGTGTGCGCTCACACAGTCTGTACATGGCACGGAATTATATATCCGACAAATAAAACTCATGTTTGCTTATATTTATCCCTTCATTTAGAGCCTTTGTGCAAATATTCAGATCAGAAAAGTCTTGTTGAACGCAGAGTTCCTGCCTGCATCCGTGTTGGGCGGTGGAAGGCGAAGCGTCTAGAAAAACAGAGTTTGATTTGCGACACAATAGATATGAACATGATATGTAGCAATAGACGTTTTTCTTTCCTCACACGGTATACTGTACATCGTCATCACACGGCCTCAGTTGGCGCTAAAATGTAATGTCTCTGGTTGCCAGGCAACTGGTCCTAGCCAAGAAATAGTTTGGAAAATAAGCTATTAGCATAATTGTCACCTGTACGCTTTTTTATATTATGATGTAACAAATGAAATAAAACGTGTTACTTAGTCGGTAGGTGGAATTTGTTGCCGTTGGACAGAGGCAGGCTAGCTGCGTCACTTGTTTCAAGTCTTCAAGGCTCAGTAAACACACAATAATATGGAACAAGAGACTTTTTTCCTCACACAGTATACTGCTTGTTGTCATATCGCAGAGACTTAACTTGCCCAATTTAATTTCGTAAGAGAAGAGATTTAGTCGAGAAAATGTATAATTTATGTGCCTGTTGCACAGCTAAAAACTTTGCAATGTCGAATGCAAAATACGACTTGACTTCCACATAATTTTCACTAGTTCTACAACTAACAAGTATTTTTATTGCTGATTAATTTGCTGATTGATTTTTGATTAAGTGACGAAGCATTTGTAAAGAAAAATTGTCAGAAAATAATGAAGCATGTCTGTTACAGTTTTTTAAAAGCCAAAGTTGATGTCTTCACCCAGCCTCACTAACACTCTGGTTTGGAGACGCAACCAATTTGCACCATTGACTTTGATATCTCAATCACAGTACAAAAACTCTCTCAAGTCGACATGAGAAATTCTTAGAATGGCACTTAGTAGAGGGCATATCTGCCACCTAAATACAGCAGATTTTGTATAAAGTATAAATTCAGTAGTTTTTGTGTAATCCTGCTGACAGACCAACCAACATAGCCTCCTTGGTGAAGGTAATAAATAACTTAAAGTAGTTGTTTCGGCTCTGATATTAACACAAAAACTGAACATATGTCTGTTTGTTTTTCATCCTTGGTAAGACTGAACCTGAGGGCAACGATACATCTCCCTCTCGTTAACTTGGTTTTCTTACTCAGAAACAAATCGTCACATTAACAAATGTCCTCAATCATAGGAACCTAATTCTGCGGTCTTTTTCTTGAAAGCGAACCGTTCAGTGCTGTGATTTCACACAGTCATGGTTTTGGCATGTTTATGTGGTTCCACGTCATGCCTGATCTCTCGCAGGCACTACGTTGGGAGACAGTCTGCGGTGTACAAACATCAGCGGGATCTGTGTATTTCTGTGTAAGCAAAGCTGTGTGTCTTTAAGTCGAAACCTTTACTCACACACACACACAAACACGGTGGCTTTCTTTACCTCAGTGCTTCTTCCCCTGCTGGTTGGCCATCAGAGCAGCCCGGTGGTGCGTCTGAGGTGTGTGGCTAACCACCATGTCATTGCCTGGAGGGCTCCTGCTGTCTGTTGTCACCTACGCACACAGACACACACACACACAGATGTTGTGTTTCACTTTTCTGATCGATCCAGAGCGAAAGGAATCTGAATTTCACCAGGTTCAGACTTGAAATGTCATGTTAAACATCAGATTATGAAGCCATGTGCGTTACCTCAACCTTAACTGGGATAGTTAAAGACTAAAAAAAAACTGGGCAGAAACTTTTTTAAATATTGAATTTGTAACATTGCAGGCTTCATCTATTTGTAAAAGTCAGTCAAACAGAGGCTTCTGCTCCCTATTCAGACATACTGTAAATGTGCATTTTACATATAAGCAAAGATTGTCAAGGTGTTAATTTTAATGTTTGTTTATTTTCTACTTTTTTCATTCTTTCTTCACTGCTCACATGCAGTAAGGAGGGAGCGTTTGTCTGGTCGTATTATATTTTATTACATATTTATGGTTTTGTTTTCGATGTTCTTTTTGTAAATGTGGCTTTAGATTCATTTGTTCATTCTCTGTTTTCTGGTTTATTAGACTTGGTCGCTTGCTGTCTCACATCTCATGCTTAATTAAGAAGCCGTTTCTTATTCAAGCATGAGATGTGAGACATGTTGAATGTCTGAAACGAGCTGAGGTGTACAAGAAAAATGATTTTGGTCTTTGACATGCACATTTGTACTATGGGAGGATATAGGTTTTTTTTTTTGCGGATCGTGATAAAAAACACTCAGGATAAGTTGGTCGTGGTGAATTTCCATATAGAGCATAGTCCGATAAGTGACTCAAGTTTTTTTTTAGTGCCATTTTGAGCATGTTTGGATGGTTATAGGGATCATATCTTGAATTGTCAGGGCCGTCACTGCAGGGATATGATGGTGAAAATATTGTGTTTGTATATAGACATGTATTGGGTTGACAGATGCTGCTTTTTCAGGGCCAAAAGTGATTATTAGAAGTCGTGATGCCTGAAAACCAATGTTTGGGACTGACATTCATTTGCAGTAAAAAATAAAACTCTTGGTGTCAAAATTTCAAACAACCAGAGATGAAATTAACCTAAGTACAATTTACACACGGACTGTACTTAAGTACAGTTTTCAGGTACTTGAGTATTTCCATTTTCCTCTCCTCTCCTCTCCTCTCCTCTCCTCTCCTCTCCTCTCCTCTCCTCTCCTCTCCTCTCCTCTCCTCTCAGTAAACACATTGAAGAGCAAACGTTTTTAACTTGGAGTGTTAGCGCCAGAGCTCTTCTGCTAACTGACCCGGGGCTCTGAAGAGCTGCACATAACAGGCGCCCACATTGGCTTTTGTGTGCAGGAGGGTCTTTACATAACCCACGTAACCAAGCACATTGTCTAGCAACCAGCCGGCTACTGAAGGGCCTTGTAAATGGAGGAGGGGGTCTGCTTGAGTGGAGGCCAGTAGTCCCGGTTGAGAGGCTAGGGGAGCTAAGCTAGGCCATGACGTAAGGCTAGTTTGTTAGCCTGATAGTGCCCTCGGGGTACTGATGCTATGAGCTCTGTCAGCAGCAGAGGGGCTGATGAAAAGAAATATCCTGTCGCAGTATTAGTTTGGAAATCTAAACACACGTTATGCCTGCGCGTGCGCATACATTCTTGAGGGCTTCATGTATTTAAGTAAATTTTTTTGACAAAAAGTCACATTTGTGCCAACATAAACTATTTCCTGGTTACCTAACCCCCCCCTCACTATGCTCCCTACCCGGTTTACTCCACAAAGCCCGGCCTTCTTCACCCTGTTTCCAGTGTTTGGGTCTGAGCCAGAATTCCCTTGGACCTGCCCAGGATGCTGAGGTATATTTTTCCTCCCGGCTCCCAACGATTAGTTTTTTCAAGATGTTTTCTTTTGGCAGAAGAGAGAAATGTCCGCATGTCTCTCTCCCCCTGCGCCATCCAGATCACACCCAAAAGACTTTGAGCTCATTAATATACACTGTCTGGAGTCATTTTTCAATATTTTTGGACAGGAAGGAAGGAGAGTTGCTACATTATGATTATTATTGTAAAGTATTAAGGTCTTAAAGAGGTATAAGTGGATATTGAAGCAAACTGTTGTGACTTAGCGTCAATTTTACTATAATTCAGCAGAATAACTTCCATTATCTAGCTATTACAGAGTCAAAAACATATTCATCTCTAAAGAAACTTCGGCTAATTGTCCCTCAAGCTGTTGCGAGAGTCATTTGAGTGGCAGCACAACAGGCTCTCTCTGGTAACTGTGATTTTGACGCAGCGCCTCATTATCAGCTCCACACTTCACCTCAGATCAGATGATAATGACCCATTTATCACCGACACTTGATGCCCCTGTCATTCTTAACAGCTCCCTGCCAGCACAGAGGAAGCTTTTACTGCTGCTCCTGAGATGTCGCTATTGTCTTCCAATACACAAAGACAAGGTGTCCTGATGGCCCCTGATGGCCCCTGCGTGAGTCCCCCGACGGCCCCTGGTCGCACCACCGAGGGTTTTCTCGCTATTGTCACCCCCCGGCTGCAATCACGTGGGTACGGCCAGAGCGTGGAGGCGGAGGGGGGTGGGGGTGGATGAGGCTTGTATGGGTGCTTTGAAAAGATGTGTGAAATAGGAGTATGGGTATTAAGGGTCTTGGCTCAGTTGGGGGTCTATTGTGCTGAAGGCTGAGCCCCCTACTGGCATCCATGATCTCCTCCATTGACACAGAAGCTCTGCTCCGCTCCCTGTGTGTTTTTTTGTCAACTTCTTTCTCACTAACTCCATCTCCCTCTCTCGCTTTTTTCTCCTCACTCCCCTCGCGCCCGGTGTCTCTTAACCTCCCTTCTTCAGCTCCCTCTCGCTCTGAGTCAGAGCCAAAGAATCTGGAGAGTCCTCCGCTCGCTCGCTCGCTCTCCTGTTACAGTTAACTGGATTCAGGCCGCTACATTTGATGGCTGTGAGTGGTGATGACGAGAGGTCATTGATGCAGTGTTTCCCCCAACTGCTACTGTACGGATGTAATTTAGAAGCGCTGTAAGACTGTGTGGCCAAAAGTATGCGGACAACCTCGTCTGAAGTCTTCCGTTTTTTGAAAACGTGTGAAATGACCCGAATTTTTACGAGCAGATTTTTAACTGTAAACTGTAAAGGCCTTGTAATTTAATTCTTTTGTTTGAAAACTGTTTTAGGATATTTTAGAACATCAGAATCAGTCTGAAACTACTTGCCATGAACATTCATAGTAAGTGTCTAATCATAGAATAGTTACTCCTCCTCATGTCTATTTTATCTCATTTATTTTGAATCTGATTTTTAATTAATTTGTACTCTTGCACTGCTGCTTTTCCCCCCGTGCTGCTGTGACACATCTTATCTTATCTTATCTTGAAACCCTCCAAATTGACAGATATTCTACACGGAATGCACGAAGCAAGACCAAAATAGAAATGTTTTTTTCCAGTTTATTGTGGAGGAACTAAACTGGCGTGCACGTCATCTGTGTGAACCTTACCGCCCAACATTAGGGTGCCGACCTCAAGGATGCTCTCAAAGATTCCAGCAGCTACACTCCGTGTCATCTTCTTGTCATAAATCTCAAGACGTCTGTGACACACTTTGATATTCTGAGAATGTCTTCGCCTGACTCACGTCTGTATAATTCTTGTAGCTCCTAACTTGTCTTTTCTCTCCGTCACCACCGCAAAGTGCTGCGGGTGATTCGGTCGTGGGCATGTTTTTCGGACAGATTGTGAATGTGTGTGTGTGTGTGTACATACACCTATTTGCACAGCGTTATCCAGCTTGTGTGAGGCCAACAGGAGTCGCGCGATTGTCAATAGTAGAAGTCAATAAAAACCCGTCACTGACAAAGAGAGAACAAACAGCTGCGGTTTGTTCAGGATTTCCTAACAAACACTCCACAAGTAGGGCCACGGATAGAGACAGACAGACAGAGAGGGAGAGAGAGAGACGGGCAGTCGGGATTAGACTCTCTCCGTGTAACACCAGACGGAACAGGAAGTCGTCCCAGTCGTTAGGTTATGCTCCAGAGAGGAATTCTTACAGTGACTGGAAGATGATCCAACCGTACGTATAAAAACACAAAAGTACAGCAAAGTGTACGTAAATGTAAAAAAATTAAAGCACATATTGTGCAAATGTGTAAATATACTGTATATATTGAAGTATTGGAATATTTTACTACTGAAACACAGAATGCCACTTTTTTGAACCCTCACTTAGCGTCATAAAATGAAACGACGGAAGGCATTTTTCAACACTTTCCTGGAAAAGAAATTCTTTAAACCAAATTTACAAACACAGCAAAAACTTGAATGATTAAATGAAGTAGTTATTATGTAGTTGTTACATAATAAGCCACAGTTTTTCACCGTGATATTGGGTGAGGCTTTGCGCTTTTAAATCCTGCGTCCTGTAATTTCCCTCAAGGTTGAGTTAGCCTCACCGCTGACTGCCGATCCAAACAATGGGTGACAAACCCCTTTACAAGATGTTCTCTCCAGTGGCTCTGTGTTAAAGGGCAAGCTCACCCCAAAGCCAAAAACACATGTTTTTCTCCTCCCTGTAGTGCTACTTATCCTTTTTGATGTGAGTTGCTGAGTTTTGGAGATATCAGCTGAAGAGATGTCTGCCTTCTCTTAGATATGATGGAACTAGATGGCTCTAATGTCTCTGTCTAGAAAATCATGACCCGGAAATGTTGAGCTGATTTCTCCCAAACAATGTTACTCACACCAAAGCAATGTAAATGAATAGATAGCATTATGAGTAAGTGGACATTTTTTTTAAATTTTGGGGTGAATTGTCCCTTAAAGAGGATAAACATAAAAGCATCTTAAAATCCAACAGACATGAAAAAACCCCTAATACAACTTGAAAGAAATGGTTGGCTCAGGTCACATTTGATTAACGCGGTCACATTACTGCATAAGTAAGAACAGACCCAACCTCCTAAAAAGTTCATCTCAGTGGTGATCACATGTTTTGTCCGTAAAATCGTATGAACTACAGCTTTCAACTAAGATACAGTGGCTCCAAAGTGACCACAGTTCCCTCTTAAATGTAGTGGAGAAGAAGTACGAGGGAGCATGAGATGGAAAATACTCAAGTAAAGTACCTCAGAAATATAAATCCATCCACTGCTGCAAACATAGTTTACAAGAGCCCACAGTGTCTTTAGGTCAGCGAGCTTGTCCCTGGAGTTATTGCACTTGTACTGACATTCTGGCATCACCATAAAGGCTCCAGAGGCTGTGCGACTCTCCCATGTCTCTCACTGGTGTGGACCGGTCAGACTGGGACAAATGTGCCAGCTGACCGCTTGTGGCTTGCGGGGAGAAAATGAGGCAGGGCTGTGGGACGCTGTAAAGGAAAAATCTATCGTTAAGTGTCGCCGTTTGGCTTCTCAGGAAGCCCTCGTTTGTCTTCGGGTGGCCATCAGCTTTTGGCACTCGTTCCGTGATTGCTTCCTGTAGCTTCTTTCACCCGCTTGCTCCCTTGCTCCTCTTACCATAACATGCCCGGTACTCTCACTTTGTACTTCACTGGAGCTCTGGTAAACACACTCCGGCAAACTCCCTCTTGTTAAGAGCACCTGCTAATCAGTAAATGTGTGAAATGTGAATGACAACAGTGTCCCCGGCTCGCACTGTCCCTCGGGATAAGCCGCCACAATGGGAGCGCAACACTAGAGCCCTTACGCAAACAAAGTGTTCTCCAATGAAGGAGGCATTTAAAAATGATCGCTCTCCACAAACAGAATGCGACCCTCCTCTCTCTGTCCTGCTGTCACCCCCCCATCCTCCTCCTCCCCCTCCTCCTCCTCCTCCCTAAACTCCCTCTTTTTTATCATTCTCCCCCTCTCACTCTTCCTCTCTCTCTCTCCATCCCCGTGCCTGTTTAAAGACATTTGGCCCTGTGCTAAACCTGGAGTGACAAATACTCCCTTCCTCCCCGTCATCAAAGGGGGCTATATCTGTGTCCTCGTTTTCTCGGGGGCTTTTCAGCGGAGGAGCGGTAAGGAGAGAAGGGCCGCTGGACACAAGTTGGAAAAAGTAGGGAAACGAGTGGCCCGACTTGGGAAAGAGAGGGAAAAAAAAAAAAAAACGCGAGGGGGGAACTGTGATCGGAGGTGGAGAGCCGAGTGATTAAAATTCATCCCACGGTGCAAACAAAAGGAGGAATGAAAAAGGGGGAGAATGCAGGAGAGAGTGAGAGTTGGGGGGGGGGGTAAGAAAGATTTGGGGTGAAAAGAAGATTGTAAGCCTCAGCAGATCCCTGAACACCCCCCCCTCTCTCTCTCTCGCTCTCTCTCTCTCTCTCTAAATGACTGCCTTTGACTCACAGCACAATCATCCTCTGAGACAACGGAAAAGCAAGGGAAGGAGAGGGGGGTGAGCGGAGAGGAGAAGGAGATGGATAGATGAGGAGCAGGAGGGAAAGAAGAAGAGAGGACATTAATTATTCGGCAGGCTTTTTCCTCCCGAGATTTGCAGAGGCAGCCTGAACAGGGGGTCAACAATTGACTCAATTACAAGACAAACTCTCCAAGGGCCCTACACCACCACTCACCGCGGACCCTGCAGCTCTTGGGCAGCCTGTTGATTTTTTTTTTCTCCCCCCTCTTTTCTTTGCCGGTAAATGTTTGCCCCTCTTCAGGTGCCCCTGGCAGACGTAGGAACTCCAGCCCTCGGCTAGACTTTAACCTTTTCAGCCACTGAATGATTCCCCCTTCTCTGTTCTCCGTGAAGAGCCGGAGGGAGAGAGGGAGTGAGGGAGTGAAGAGGCAGAAGAAGGGCGAGGAGCTTTCTCTTTGTCAGGCTTTATAGCTGGTAATGAATAAGAAACGTCTGGTGACCCGAGAGAGGAGAGTTTTTTCTACCATCGCACAGGTGGAATTTTCTCTTTCATTACAGTCGGCCTCGAGTAACGGGGGAAAAACTCAAACAGATGCTGAAAGAATTAAAACAAATTCAACGTATCAGTTCAAAATTCAAAAGGGATTTTACATGTGACATATTACTACATAAGCTCTGATTACTGTGTCACTACTAGAGCTGTTTTACAGTATTATCAGGTCATACAGTCAGTTTGTATTGTTTATAACCTGGCAGTTTCTGTGGTTATCCTGTTTAGACAAAAATAATTGCAGTTACAACGTATAAACATTTTTACCACTTGCATTTTTGGAACAGTTAAACTCTATGAAAGACAGTATGAGTTAGTTGGAAGTATCATGGATTCATTTTACTGAGTGTTCGAATGTAATCAAATCAAAAATTATCCATCGTGTTTGATAAAATCAAAATTTTTATTAAAGCACTCAAATATTTTCAAAGTTTTAATGATTAAAGCCAATATTAAGAAGTAAAAAATGTCACTATCGATATATCATCAGATATCTGCACATTTTTGCAACAGTAGACGAAAGCAGGATATTTTCTACAGTCTTACTTTGTCATCTAAAATGACATCAGTATCCTGAAACAGTATATTTCCTGGGGGTTTAGTCATTATAAGTTATCCCAAGCATCTCTTCCCCCTGATCCTCAGTCTCTCCCGATCTGTCTGTCTGAAAAATGCAATTTTAGTGTTCAGTGTGTGAAAGATTGGAAAGAAACAGTCATGATCTCTTCTCACGTTCACTTCTTCCATTGGAATGAATAAACTCAGGACCTGCTGCTGGTCCCCTGATGTGATATGACACAGATACAAGGGAACGACCATTCGGTGAGGCGTCTCGTTTCTCTGTAACCATCTCTGGTGAAGAGAAAGCTCCGAAAACGCTGGATCCTACATTTCCCATAATTCACCTCAAAAGCATCCTTCATTAGACCCTGTCTGCTGCCTAAATGTCCACATCTCTCAAAGCCCACACCTCCAGCATGTAACTGCTTTTAAGGCTTACTTAAGAAGGAAAAAGGAAAAGCTCAAACTGAGATTGAAGATTTTTTCTAACTTTGGAAAGCCACCGAAGAGCTTATTTAACTCTACACAAGCTGAGTAGTTAAGGACAAGTAAACTAAACTTTATGTGTAAAACTGGTGGAGTGATTCATCATACAAATATAGAAAACTTTATTTTTTAGAGAAGATGTTTGCTAAATCCGGAACTGAGTTATGCCTCTCAATGTTATTATTATCATTAATATGTAAGTGCCGAACGATATATATATTAAAATATACTGGACTCTGCAAAAAACACCTGCGTTTTCTGTTTGCCGACGACACGGCGGACAAACGAGATCTTATGTGAGCGTTCACTATTGTTCCTGGTGACCCCGCATTGATAAGGTCGGACAATACAGTGAGGAATGGGATTTCAACAATAGGTCTCCAGTCCCTCTCTTCTCAGTCAAAAGGACTGCTCAAGCATAGTACCGCTCAAAACTTCTCGCTCTCTTTCTCTCTCTCTCTCCCTTTCTCTCCCTCTCTCTCTCTCCCTGTTTTTCCCTGTTTCTCTTCTTCCATCAGCTCGCCTTTTTCTTCACTTGTTTCTGTTTGTCACTCTCATTTTCTCCCCCGTCTCTGTCTTTCTATCCCTTCTGATTTCCCCCCGTTCCTCCTTTGTGAGGGAGAAAGGAGAGCATGAATACCACACACAGACTGCGAGTCGCCCGCTGCACAGCAACATTACTGCCGCCAGATTTTTTCCATCTCGAGTGAATCACTCTACCTCCTTTTTTTTCTCTTTCTCGACAGGAAACAGCGGTAAAAGTGTGCTCTGTCCCTCTCTCCTTTTATCTTTGACCCCGGAGCTCAGTTTATATCAGTTTCATATAATGAGTTTATTATTGATTGATAATTGTATCCCAGGATATTGTAAACACATGGGCTTCGGCACAGTCCATGTGTTTATTTCAACATTTCTTCTAAAGAAAAAACTTAGAGCCTGTTTTTAATTGTGATGATACTTTAATGTTGGATAAATACAACTCATAATGGTGACATAAGGTCACATACGCCACCTTTAGGTCCTAAACAGTGGACATTTTATGGAGAGTAATTGTTTCAAGCACTTTTTCCTGGACTCCCAGAGTTTATTATTCAGTTCCAACCCCAGAAAATCTAGTTTGGAAAGCTGTGAGCGGGGAGTAGATGTAGTAGAAGGAGTAGCATTGAAAAGTATTGGCTTATTAAATATTATGTGTATTGTATTGTAGTTGTTTGGGGACATTTTTACTGTAGATTTTGAGTTTAAAAAGTTGACAAATCAACCAAAATTAACAACAGAATGTAAAGGCAGATTTGACTTTATGTCAAAGACGTCTGTGCGTTGTGTTTGCATGCTAACCAGCTGGCCCCACGCCTGAAAACCTCCTTCTCCCAGCGGTCCAAAGCTCTTGTTCTAAGCCAACATTCCTAGTCCAGCTAGCTGCACGCCTAACTGAGCCAACAGTAGCTACAGTCAAGCAACAGAACACTGTTAGCGGCAGTTAGCAGGTCGCAAATTCTGACATACTGCACCTTTAAACACACCTCAGTTCATTGTGTTGCTCAGGTGATCGTGCGTGACCTGGTTAAGTATGAGCAGTGGCTAATGTTAGCTGGCTTTAGTCTGACCTAAGGGTGTTCTTTTTCCATTGTTTACGCTACATTTTAGCATGTAACACAATTTGTTTTTTAAAAGGATTATACCATGAGAATAAAATGCACCACTTGCTCATAGTTATTCTTATAATAGGGTTAAGGCTGCCAGTACAGGTGGTCATGTTCATGACGGTTGTATGATGGAAGAGTTGGTCATGTGAAGGTTCGAAATGCTGTGAACTGATGAAATTGTTCCATGTCCATTCAGACTTTGGCTGGCATGAGGCATTTAGCAATTTAAGGCTCTTACATTTTGTATGTAAATAAAGTATAAATAAAGTTATTATAATTTTTTAAGCACTAACCCAAGGAGCCAAGCTCCTAAAATAGAATTGCCTTGTCAAGTAGGATTGTTTAAGACATTCCTCCAGTAATAGAGCAAAACAGATACATCTTGCGTGTGTGCGTGCGTGTGTGTGTGTGCATGTGTGTGTGTGTGCGCACGTGTGTGTCTTTAGCGAGCCATTCACAAAACACTGACGTAAATAGTGCCTGCCCTTCTCATTGTGTTCGTCACATCAGGTCCCAGGGTCATCAAGGCTGTCCTCCACCCTCCCAATTCCCTGTGTGTGTGTGTGTGTGTGTGAGCCCGATGTGCAGTTTGCCTTTAAATGCTTCAGACTGTGTATCACAGAGAGGGAGTGTTTACATGTCTTTTATGTGTGTGTGTGTGTGTGTGTGTGCGTGCGTGCGTGTGTGCATGAGCTCCCTGCGCATCACTGAGCACTGCGTGGAGATACAGACTGGAATTTAGGGCTGAGACACAGTGAAAGGGAGCCCCTTCCTCATGCATGAGATAAGATCAGTGTTTACATGCACAAATAGCAGAAAGCTGCTGTGATTGCAAAACATCTCATTCACTTGCGATGTCCTTTTCACAAATCTTTATCCGGCCAGTCTTCTCCAAATGGAAATGGACACCAGTAGCATTGATTACGAGCGGATGGTGATGGCTGAAGGCTGGTTATGATTGGTTAACAGAGAGGGTCTGGGTCCATGGCTGAGACATACATGTTTAAATCTGGCGCCTGGCGCTCATTCTTACACTTCACATACAGTATGTTAAATGTACCCTGTTACATTTTCATTGTAAACAAACACACTTTTATTTACATCTAACATTGCTCACCAGGACACACTGCACATAGTCCTCGAAAGACCTAGAAAACAATGTTGACTGTATTACATGAAACATTAGCTTGGAAAGCTAATGTTTCATGTGAGTTTGAGTTTGATTCTTCTTCTTCTTCTGCTCTTTATGTTGTTGCAACACATCACTGCCACCAGCTGTCGATCTGCAGTCAACCGGTATGAGTAACACAGACACAAACATAAATGCTTATGTTTTTTCAGCATGAGTGAATGAAGAACTGACGAATCAACGCTGCCTGGTAAAATCTAGCGCTGGATTTGAGTCATTCCAGGGTTGCCAAGTCATAAGTCACTGCATATTATAAGCAACTTATATAAATATTTGTTTTTGTAACGTCATGTTAGTATTGGTAATATATTGGAAGCCGTAGGTTGCGTTTTCCTGGGCTTGTTTCTCAAGTGTGTGTTCTCAAGGGCTTGCTCCTACATCTAATTAAGTGAAGATGCCTAGTTTGTCCTGTTGAAGGATCCGTCTACAATCTTGCTCCCTGCTCCCCTCCCCTTGTCCCATACGCAACACAAACACAGCTGACATTTAAAGTTGAGATCTTGTGATTTATGGAGTTTTTAACTACTCAACAAAATGGGAAAAAATGCAAGAAAGAGTTGGAGAAAGAGACTGAAGGGGCATGATTCACAGTAATATTGATGAAACATCAAGTATTGGGCTGTATTACTTTGTTAGTTAAAGGTGCACTGTGTAGTTTTGAGGAAGACATTTTAACCAGAAGAGAAAGATCTTCAGAGACTGTTTTTCACATCTAAACAAACTAAATAAACAATCTTTGTTTTTCTTGTGAATAAACTGACCCAATTTCTGTCTCACTTTGTTTATATTTGGCAGACCCTGCCACCTTTCTAGCTACAAACAGTGTCCTGGGGACCTTTCCTCTGAGAACAGCTTGTTCATTAGGTTATGGAAAATTTTAGTTGGTATTATTTTCTCATTAATAATGTAAATATTGAAACTCTGACTTTGAATTTCTTCTCAAAAACTACACCCCCGACAATGTTCACCGATATACTGATGCATACTTAAGTTCATTATGTGCAATTTCTTTATTTTCATTTTTATCCATTAATGAATTACTTTCTCTTTTTTGTTGTTAACCAGTTGGTTCTGTTCAAGTTCCTTCGATTAAAAAAGAAAAATGTAAAGGGCCGGTATTTTTTGAATTGGTTTCTTATGAAGTGCGACATAACTTCATACATATACTATATATAGTATAAATTATTCGAGTGGCCCCTCTCTCCCTCATATTCGTAAATTGGCCTTTTTTGGGATTTCTTTTAAACACTGAATCACTTCCTTTGGGCTTGTTTCCATAGGCCTGGTTGCTTGTTCCTCCTGCGAGATCTGGCAACACTGATTCATACCTCCGCACAATGAATGATACTCATTGTTTATCTGTACTTTGAAGACACACCACAAAAAGCTACAGTAATCTCCAGTCTGTGATCTCAGTTCTCATGTCGTCTAAAACATTACCAGTTGTAGCCGATTCGGCCTCGTGCAACACTCTTCGCACACAGTGTGAGGTTCAGTCGGTTTCGATCTATCTCCTGGACCTGCTGCTGTTGAAAGTAGATTAAATTATTCTTCACATCTCCAAAACAATTATTTACTTCTCAGTTTTGGCATGATGCTTTCTGATCCAACACGAGCAGAAGTCCTGCCCAAACTGAAGGCGAGTTGCATGTACGCTCCGGCCTCCAGTCTGCTCTTTCAGCCCCTTTTCACAGCCAGATTATGTCCTCCATCCTTTTGTTTTTCCTGAATGTGTAGTAGTGTGCGCTACACAAGTGGTGGAAGACTTGTGTGCAAGTGGCCGCCCCGGAGAATCAAAGAAGGCTTGAGTGACAGTTCTGAGGTCACTCTGAAATGTCGTTATTGTGTAATGTTTAGTGCCCGCACTTCAATGAGATACAATAAGTGACAACGCTGGTGAAACATTCTTTATGTGTGCGGTCTCCCACAAATTACAAATGAGAAAATCTTGTAAAATGTGTTCCCGACCTCAGGATTGATTTCACAATCGATTTATAATTAATTACAGTTTAGATTGTTGGAATTCCTCATGTGTTTGACATCTCACGGGTTTGTTTGTCTCGTTATTCAAGTCTGTATGTTTTTTTCGTTTGTCCATATGAATGTGTGTGTGCGCGCATGCTTGTGTGTGTGTGTGTGTGTGTGTGTGTGTGTGTGTGTGTTAAGCTCCCCCTTGCCCCCTCCAATTCGCAGCCAGCTGAGTAGCTGATTTGTTGCCTTTTAGTTATGTTAATGCCACTTAATTACAGCCCTGGTGGGAACTTAAGACACACACACTCTCTCTCTGTCTCTCTCTCTGTCCCACACACACACACACACACACACACCAACAATCACCTTGCTTGTATGGATGTGCAATTAGTGATCAAGAGACATATTGTTACAGGATCATCTACCATTCGTATTCCCTGAATCCTCACCCCCACCTCTTCTCTCTCCCTCTCCCTCCCTCTCCCCCTCTCTCCCTCTCTCTCCCCTCTCTGCCTTTCTGCCGTATCATGTTTTCATATCACGCTGTAATAATCAGCTCAACAGATATTGCCTCTGCTCGCCGCAATCGTCAGCAGCGTGGCGTCAGTCCGTCCTGGGATCTCAGATGTGTAACTCTGTGTGCGCGTGTGTGTGCACGGGCGTGTGTGTTTATGTGTGCGAGTGTGTTGTCTGCGTTTGTTTTAGTTTGTAGACTCCTCTGGACAGCCATGACTCGCCTCTTCCTGACAGCATGTGAGCCTGCCGCCCTTTCAGAACCCGGCCAAGCCTTTCATTCGTTCAGGGAAAGTGTGTGTATGCATTTATGTGTGTGTGTGTGGGCGATGTGTGTGTGTGTGTGTGTGTGTGTGTGTGTGTGTGTGTGTGTGTGTGTGTGCGTGTGTGCGTCCTGAGTCACATGCTAAGCCCCAAACATCAGCTCAGGGATTGCAGCCAATTAAAAGCCAATGCAGGCCCGGATGCCTTGCCCCTACCAACATCTGGGTATTAAACTAAACGCCTGCGATATATTAGTTATGAAGTCAGCAGCTCTGAGAGGGACCACACAGGAGAAGTGCACACTCGACCGTATGTCTCAGTCATCCAAATAGTTGCTCTGTAATTTGTTCACTGTGTAAATTGATGAGGTTTGTTTAAGTAAATGGCAAGCAGAATGAAAAAGGAGAACATCATTTTCATCCCTTCTGTATTGCATCAACAGATTTGTCAGCAGTCATCAGTTTCTCCTGTGATTTATGGTTTTTCTGCAGAATCCCAGTGGGATCACAAGGGAGAGGAGTCGACTGCAACAAATTGGAGCGCGCTGTCTGTGGAGGAGAACATGTGTTGGCTTATATGTTGCTATAAACGGTCAAGGCAGGCGTAAAATGAACGGGCAACTGTCAAACAAAACACAATTGCAGTAAACAGCAACCAATTTAAGATAGCCCTTTGCAGCTCGTGGAGAAATGCCCCAGACTCCCTTTAAAAAGCGCTCGATTTTGTGAGCTATCGAGTTAGGAGACATTTTTAAACTTGACTAAACACTTTCTACGACAAATTCTTAATTACTTGAACCTTCTTGTAAATTCGGCTTATGCTAGACATTAAGCGCTTTCTTTCTTCGTGTAAAAAATCATCGTGTCCATTTGTCCCGTCAGGAAAGTGAGATCCGTCAGGTGTGAACTGAGGTACGTAGAGCCGTACACTTGCGATAGTGGGTAAAAAACCTCGAGGAGATGAGGGGAGCAAATGCGGGCGAAAGAAAAGACGAAGGCAGAAGGGAGAGGAGGCAAAGCACAAGCGTGAAAGTGATGACATGACATAGTAAAACACAATCACCCTTATCAGAAGTGTACACACAAAACACACAGACACAGACGGTGCGTGTTTAGTCATAAAACTGAGAGCTGATGAAGACAAGTTTCCACATGTGTGTTCAGCTGCCGGGACAAATTTAAGTGCAGTTTACTTGCTGAGGAGAGAGAGAGAGATTAAAAACAAAGAGAGAGAGAGAGACAGTCTGCTACAGAGAACAACATTATTTGTTTGTGATGTGCAGTTGAAATAGATGTGAATCCAGAAAGACGTCTCTGCTCAAACCTGAACTTTCAGCTCAACTGTCCACACACACATTGATTTTATAGCTAACATCTGCTCTTACAGCACATTGACAGTTAGACTTCAGTTTGTGGCGGCTCAGTTTTTTTGCACATGGTCATCCCCGACTGGCAGCAGGAGGTAACATGATGTCTGCAAACTGCCAATAATGGATACAGAAAGGTGCAGGAAGGTAAAAGACTGAGGGTTAATCCAGGTTTGTCTGGTTGGAGAGTTTACTGTGTAGTTGTTCTGTTTTAAGCTGAGCGACTTATCGAACTTCAAGCACCAACTGAATGTGTCAGTGGTAGATGTCGACCCATAGTGGATTTTAGACGATAGTATGGCGCAGGATAAATCTGAGAGCTGCTTGATTGTCCAGCTTTACCGCCCCAATGAAAAAAAAATTCAACAATGTTGGAAATGAACAATATTTAACTTTTTAGAAAGTGGATAACTGTTGAACAGAACATCTAAGTCAAAAGAAATAAAGACCGATATAAATTAGTGATAAATTGGGGATGTACCTCCCCACATCGGCCAAACTGGTTAGTTGAGCATAGAATGCTGACAATGCTGACTTATGTCGTCCTTGTTCAAATTCGTCTTGTTCAAATCAGGATGGTTGCTTGTGTTACAGGGTTTTATAATTGCTTTGGCTCAATTTTCACAGCCACGTTAAACTTGAATGATTATAATTATATATAATTTTGGTATCGGTATCATCTCAGGCTATTGTATTGGCCACTGGGAAGAAATTTCACACAGTCAGCTGTTGAGTTTTGATGCGTATCTTCCTGGACTGATCGTGTTTCAAACTAGCTTTTGCAGGGATGCTCTTCTGAATCATGTGCATTGTATATATATCAGTTGAAATTTGTGTTTGTTTCTTCTGTGATCGCATGCACAGCAAAGTGTCCAGACCCCTGAAACAAAAGCCCTGTGATGTGAAATTTGTCTTCAGCAAACTCCACGTGGCCTTTCTCTTGATGAATCCAGCCAGCGTTTTTACGGCCTCGTTGTCTGTGTCATATTCCCCCCTTGTTTCCCCTCGGTGAGAGGCTCTCAGAGCTGTGGTCGCTGTGTTCGTCTGGTGGCCTGCAGGCCTCGTCTGCTGCTGTCGCCGCTTGGAGGGGACTGCGCAGCGGTTTCACCCACACACACCGAATACAAACACACGCGCGCTCACACACACATAAACGCGTAGCGTAGGGAGCTCTCATGTCTCTCTCTTGCCTTTTCTTTGTCCGTCCTGCTCTCAGCCACACACATGCGTCGGGTATCCGCCCCCGCGTACACTCTCTCTCTCTCTCTCTCTCTCCCCTCCATCCCCTGGAGCCCCTCTGTCTCTCTTTCCTCTGTCTCTTTTTCCTCAAGAGTTTTCCACCTCCTCTCTCTCTCTCTCCTCCCTCACTTCCAGCTGTGTTATACAGCTAAGGAATATAAGTAGCAGCAGGCCGGCTATAAATATCGCCTGCCCACCCAAGACTGTTAGGATTATTATTTTTCTTATAATCACTGCGGTCTTTCTATAAACCGAACAGATTATTATCTGGCTTTTGTTCCCTGGTCCCTGCTTCAGTGTGTGGCAGACGGCTCCAGTGAATCTCCCTGCAGAGGACGTGTTCCCTTTGCCGTCGTGCAGGGAGATGATTGACTGAACAAGATTCGCAAGGCCTCGATTTGTACGCAGCAGTGACGAGTAGAGCCCACGAGGAGAAACATGTAGAGCTGCAGAAAGGAAGCAGCTGGGTGACGTTCAGGAGTGCCGGTGAAGGTGAAGGAGCACGATTTACAATGACAAGGCAAAGTTCTTTTTTTTTTTCTTCTTGAAAATGGGGGCTGGGCTCCTACTTGTTTATAGATGGAGCATTTCTGCGCCCTGTCTCGCTCTACAGCTGGGAGCCAGCTGTGTGAATCAACCTCTCCTCATCTGCTTTATCCATCCCTTTTTTTCCCCCCTCCACTTCTCCTCCTTTAAAGGAGTTCAAAGAAATATTTGTGTTGGGGGCACTGCCTACCTGATACACAGACATGCAGAAGTTACGCATAGAGAAGAAGAGGAGGAGAGGAAGACGAGACAAATTTGATGTTAGGTCGGTAGACAGAAAGGGGGGAGGAAGGTGTGTGAAGGGGGGGAATAAGAGGCTGGAGGTAAAGAGAGAGAGAGAGAGAGAGGAGGGAGGAGAGGAGAGGAGAGGAGCGGGGGTACAGGAAACCACAGGTATGTGCAGGATGGCGGGTGGGTGGCCTGGAGGGAGAGCACCCGGAGAAAAAGTGGGATTGTGGAGGAGTGAAGGAAAAGCGGGTCTATGGAGGGGGGGGGGGTGGCGGACTAAAGAGGAAATGTGTCGGTGGCACCTCGTCCGTCCGCTTGATAGAGTCGTTGGTTGAAATCCCTGAGATGAGCTGACAGATGTTTAACATCTCACTGCCTTTGAGAAAAGCGAAGCTGCTCGGTGGCCAGCAGCACAAAACTCTGCTTGTGCAGGCAAATGAAAACAAGGAGAATTGAACCACTCCTAATCCCAACACAAACACCGACTGATCGAGCAGACAGTTAGGAAAGTGCTAAAACAGTAATCATGGCTGCGCGGCGAAGGCAGTGTGTTGATCTACATGTGACTACAAGGCAGCTTTGCAAAATTAGGGTACTTTTTGCACCAGAAATTGGCTCCCTGTCATTGTGTTTAGCCGACATTTACCTTCTTTGCTCGTCTCTACACCCCTCACATATGTACAGTGTCTCTTTTCCTCTGCAACTAGTTTCCCTCAACGTAACTTTTCATCATGATGAATAAGAATATGGCTCTCAGCTCGCCTCCACTTTAAATCCGCTGCCGTTTTCCGCTCTGTTTGCTCGGTTCAGCTCTGCTCCCGCTCCCACTGTTTGCAGTCGCGGCGAGCCCTCCCGTGCCCCCCATGTCTGTCATCAGTCACTCCGGCTGTGTAGCAACAAGGGATCAACGTTTCATTCTGCCATTTCGACAAGGTGAGAACCCCAGCAGTGAGACATCAGCACCGCAGCTTCCTCAGCCCACAGTTTACAGTACAGGGATGTGTGAGGTGTGAATCAGTGGGGTTGAAACCCGGGCCGTGGTGTTGACTGCATTAAACCGCAGTCTTCGTCTAGTAAACATTAGTTTAGGGCTTCAGGGATTCTTCTCTCTCAGCGAATCTACAGAATGACAAGATTGGAGACTCGTCCTTTTGAAGCCAAGATCATCTGTAATTTTTTTTCCTGTGAGAGAGATTCATCAGTACCTCAATACCATGGGAGGTAAATGGTTAGTTGATTTATTTGGTACATTTCTGTCTCTCCTATCTGTGGCTGTAGAAAATATTGAATTCTTGCACACTTTCAGCACAAAATTTATAGAAAAAGGACCATTTTTATCAAATTCTGACCTAAATGTTGCTTTTATAACAAAGCGAATGTGTGCAGGAACTCATTACTGATGTCATTTTTCTATACACCTGTCTGGGTTTGCAGTAAATCTCTCTTTTGCTTTGGTTGGGACGGAGTTCTGAACTTATTTCCACGGACGAAAACATGTACGTCTGTTGCAAAAGATTTAACCGTCACTGCCCACACACTTCCATGTGTCCTTCACGTTCAAATACAACCACTAAAAAGGTCTCCCTTGGACCTCCACTTTTCTTTCACCAACGTCCAACTTGCATTTAGTTCCCGTCCAGTCTCCTCCCAGCTGTTCTGTAGCTGTCCGTCTGTGACCAGGCGAAGTGACATCACACAGATACAGAACTTCTCACCAACTCGCGTATCCTTTCCACGTTAAGCTCCGCCATTTTTAAAACTTCTTCTTGTCCTGTGTTCGCGTGTTGCTTGAACTATCGGCTACTCTGCTACACTGCCCTCCATGACTGATGGAGGTACTGCTCTGTTGGCCTGTGTCTGCAAGCTTTCAGAAAATGTACAGAAATACGGACGAAATGGATGCAGAGTTCGGACGGAAGGCTCCCTCTGTATCCGTGTCTAACATTGAGCATAAATGAGCCTTTACTGTAATGAGTTTATCTAAAATTATCAATTTGGGCAACAGAAATTTGCATAATCCTGACATGATGCGATGAGATCATCACAGCAGCACTGAAAATCTAAATAATTGGAGCTATTTGCCCAGCTTAGTAAACACCTGCTTCACAATGATGCTTTTTTTTTAGTTCTGCGTCTTTTGAAAAGGTCAGTTTTGGCCTCACAGGAATTAAAGTCCACTTAAATAAAACTCAAAGTAGCTGCTCTAGTAGATATGACATTAATCTTCCCTGCAGCAGGTCAGTGAGGAGGGCTTATTGTACATTACAGTGATGTCTCCGGCCCTGTGGCCTTTCGCTGGTCACACCATTGGCCCCCATCACATTACAGCAGCTGTGAGGAATTCACAGAGTCTGGGTAAAAGGGGTAAAAAACACAGGGGAGGGTGGATCGGTGGGTCGGTGGGTGGGTGGGGGAGAAAAAGCCAGGGGAGGAGGAGAGTCTGCGTTGGGTGGAAGGGTTACAAAAACAAAGCCAGAATTTAAAAACAAAGTTTACCACCGAAGGAAAACAACAGGGCTCGAAAAAAGTCGGTGGGTGAGGAGAGAAAGAAAGAAAAGAGGAGGAGAAAAAATGAAAAAGAAAATGAGGCAGAATCTGGACTGTGGTTGGCTGAGGGCCCGGGCCCCGCCTTCGTTCCCCCCTCCCTCCCCCTGCTCCGTCTCCAGCCCTAACACAACAGAATCCCCCACAAGCCCAGCCACATCAGGAACGGCTGGCTACATTATAGCTGCCATTATCGTCTCTCAAGTCATAACAGCCAGAGAACACCCACCTCGACTGCAGCTCCGCCAGGAGGGGGGAGGGGCGAGGGAGAGGTCGCAAGAGCAGGAATGAGCCGAGGGAGAGGGAGAGAGAGAGAGGGAATGAGGGAGAGGGTGGAGGCAGCGGGGGAGAAAAAGGAGAGAGAGAGAGAGAGAGCAGGAGATATAAGAGATACAGAGCGGTGGAAAAGGGAGAGAGAGGAGGAAAGTAGGGAACGAGGGAGAGGGTGGGGGAGAGAGACAGGGACAAAATACTCTCAGATGGGTGTTTACACTGCAGATGTGTGTTGTTTAGGCTGTTTTGTATTAGATTATCCAGCAAACACACAAATGAGAACACACAGAGATTTTGTACGGCTTGTAAAGAGTGAAATTTAAGCACTTTTCAAAAAACTTCCAAACCAAACATTTCCACTCTCAAAGCCCTAATCATCACATCGAAATTGTTATAAATGCAACTGCCTAAAACAAAAAAATCAAGTTTACAGAATTCCTTCATACCCGCAGAAATCAATGTTTACTATCACTTTAAATGTGATGCAAAACAAATACGACAACGGGATCGTTTCTTTTCAAATATTAAACAATTGTTTTGGTCTACATGAGTGATGAGTGTGCGGATGAAACATAATATATGTAAAAAATTGTGCATTTTTCAAGGATATATATTTGCATTCAAGCGTATTTCTAACCTTCAAAAGATTGAAATGGTTAAAATGAAACATTTCCCACACTTTAAGGCTTTGTACAAATGCCAGAACGCATACTGCATACTCACATTCCCATCTGAGAATGGAGGAGAAATGAGGTTAAGAGGAGAGGGGCTGTCATTAAATGCTGCTTTTTACATTGGCTCTAGGAGGGAGCCAGAGGAGGGGGGGTGCAGTTTAGTGTTACACCCAAGAGTCGTGGATTGTAGAAGCAGAGTGTCTGACATGACCAGTGACCTGTGGAAATGTCTGTCCTCCCCGGAGACTCCCTCGGAGGGAGGAGGACGCTTTATGGGAATGTCACAAATGGCCAAACGGTGCGAGACTAAACAATGTTACTCTTTGTATACTCACAAATACAAACTATCACCTGGGAACGGAAGTTTGTGGGAAAAAAAACACACCAAAGGCTATTAGAAAAAAGGTCAGCTAATGCAGGCAAGGCACTCCGACAACACATTTGTGAAACTGATGGTGATAATTTGCTATTAATTATTAATAATATTACTTTTAATGTCCTCAGAAAGCACTAAAATTAAATGAACATACTTGATGAGTCATTCTCCTGACAAGCTGGAAATTAAATAAAACATAGTTTGGATTCTTTAAAGGTGCAATATGTAAGAATTGGCCATAATTCATTGTCAGATTCCTACTTGAAACATATCACAGCATATCACCAAAGTAACTGCTAACTGCTGCGAAGTGTAGCTGCTATTAGCTGGTTATCTCAGTTAGCTGTGCTGCTCCACTCTGGACAGGGAACACAGGGACCAGGGAAGTGCTCTGGACCTGGACGGACTGGGCTAACTGGTTAGCATGCTAACTCATCTCTGCCCCACAGTACATAGAAAAATCAAAACTTCACATTCTGTTGACAATTTTGGTAAATTTTTGAATGTTTTCAACCAAAATTCTTATACATTGCCCCTTTAAAGCGAGACTATTTAAAGGTGAGCAGGAAAAACACAGCTAAAGGCCGTCTCTAGGGTCAGTGTTTAGTTTGTCCGTTATGGGCAACTGTAGAAACAACATGGTGGACTCTGTGGAGGAGGACCCGCTCCCTTCCTTATTAACTCATGTCTTTTTTACTGCTACAGCCTTTCTTTTTCTGGTATGACCAGTAGCTTATGGTGGCTAATGTTAACTAGTGTTAGCAAACTTTTGGTTAATTTTGATTTGATCTTTTCTACTTGTGCGACTCTTACACTGTGTTTTAGCACTTATATTGTCCTGTAACTGTCTATTTAAGTGAGGTAAAGTAACAGACTATTTTAAGCAAGCTAATGTAGTTAAAATTCCCTGGCCACAAGTGACTATTATGGGATGAGAGTAATACTAAAATATAGTGTCAACAGTGTCATTAAGTCAGTGAACTGACCATTATTCTGACCATTACTGACCATTTATCACAATAACAATCAAACCATGTAAAGTTTGCTAACGTTAGCCACTACAAGCTAACCGTCATAGCAGACCAAGTAGTACTTCAATGGCTGAGTGTGTTGAATTGAGTTAAGCTGCTTGAATCCAACTTTTTATTTGTAAGAGGAAGGATATGTCAGAGCCCTGGCTGGATCGGGTCTTTACGATGCAGTGGTTGGGTTTGTGACAGTGATGAGTTATAGTCCATTAGAGATACAAAACCATGTTTTATTTATTGGTGGTAAGCTGTGTTGGTTTGGTGAGTAAGTAGGTAAGCCAGAATGGAAATGTATTAAGCTGGACCACAGTCAGGACATCTTCGGCTTGTTTAAAAATCCAGTAATTGAGGTAAGACTTGGCTAATATCATCCATCAAGGGTTAGGCTGCGATTGAACCTCAAGCAGGGACATCATGAGTTTGTCTCTGGAAAAGTAGTTAAGATTCCCTCGATTGGTGATATTGTTGGTGTCATTTTCGGGATAGATTTACGTCTGGCGTTCAGGTGTTGCTGACTTGTATGGTGCGGCGATATAGCAGGGTTGAGAACCTGCAGTGTTTGAATGGAGAGGTTTTGGGTGTAGAAAGTGGCTGGACATCCTGTCCTCATCCTCAGCTCCTTGGTTGCTGCCCAGCTCGCTGTGGAGCAGCCTTGTTTAGTTAGCCGTTTGATTTATGGCCTTGGGGTTTTTAATATGCTCCTACCCTGTCCCTCTAAAACCCAGCACCACAAAATTACACCGGAGGAGAAAAATCCCTGAGAGTTTCTCACAAAATATTGACCTGAAATAGCACAATGCCACGACACCTGTGTCAGCACCATGCACATATGGAATAATTTGTCTACTTAAGTGTTTTACGTAAATACATCCACGTACGGTGCAATAGATACATATAAACATGCTTTTTACACATTTAGAAATGTGATTTGTTGTCATTAACTTTTAGCATGCTATATGATGGAACTCTTCATATATTCCTACATATTTTAAAATTCTCATTTGTTTTGCAAGAATAGACTAGTAATGTTTTTGCCAGTGAAGTTCTTCTTCTGTTTTCTAAGGCATGAAAGTCAAACGGAGGTAGTTGCAGTGGACAGTTGGCATGCAAAACGTTGGATTTCGACACTGTAGACCTGAGTTCACTCCCTGAGGTTTAGGAAACAATAGTTCTTGGGTTAAGGTCGGGAAAAGATTCTGGTTTTAGTTTAATGTAAAGGAACTTAAGTCATGTCTCGTGCTTTAAGTCACTATGGATTTTTTAAACATTTAGATTCTTACCTAAGTGCTGTATAAGCGTAACTATAATAAAAAAAATATTATGCTTTACAAGTGGATATCGCAGTAAAAACAGATCAATTGATGTCAGTATTGGACATTTTGCAAATATGTGCGTTTCCAGTAACGGAATGAAATTAAATAGATTTACTCAAGTACTGTACCTAAACCCAGTTCTGAGATACTTGTACTTTACTTGAGTATTTTCATTTTCCGTTACTTTATACTTTCACTTAACTACATTTTTTAGGCAAATATCGTACTTTTTTATTGTACTTTTCCTCCAGTGCATTTATGTGATGACTTTACTTACTAGTTACTTTGAAGATTGCATGCTTCACAGAGTCAGAGTTAATTAATAACTTTTAATACTAATTTTCTAATACATCAGATATATAAATACATATATAGTATATCAAATCCGTTAATCGGCCAGGCTGTTAATTGGTCAACACATAGTATACAGTATATACATAGGGTAGGGTTAGGGTACATGTAATATCAGATACTTTTAAGAGTTATTCGTATGGATGACTTTTAGAAGTAATATTTTAACACAATATCTAGAAATATTTCCTAATCATAGTGATAGAAACTGTCATCTTTACATATTTTCTACAAATTTAGAATATAAGCGTATTTTCTGGAAGACAGTGATGCTCAAACTCTGTAAATACGTATTCTGTTGACTTAGCCTGTGTTTACACTTTTCACTGGATTAAGGTATAAGCCATGTACCATGCAAATTAATCACATACCACACAGCTGAGTGTGTGTACATGGAGCGACAACAGTAACACTCACACACTCGCCCGCCGCCCTGCTCCCTGGAGACACACTGGCAAACATATTTCTCAAAAAATTCCAGCTTGCTCATGTGCAGGTGGTCTCATACATTATTCAGTCTCACTCTGAGATCCACCGTCATTTATCATGTCAAACACACTCTCAACACACACGGACACACACACATACACACAGGCTGCACCGCAAATACACTTGTCTCTAAAACTCTCCTCTCATACACACCTGCCACTGGGCTTACACAGTACAAACTGCTCCGGCATATGCAGTCACACTCACTCTTTCACACACACACACACACACACACACACACACACACATTCTCTGTAGACATGGTGGCCACTGGATTATTATGCTACCCCCTGGTGTGACTGACAGGTGTGTCAGCGTGTGTGTATGTGTGTGTCAGGCGGTCTGGCGACCCCCTTCTCAGTATTTATTAGTTCTGGACAGCTGAGGTGCTCGGCGAGATCTCTATTTAGCGCTTCCGGCTAATTATCATACACACAGCCGAGGCCGGCGCTGAATATGTGCAATTAGCCCAGGACCGCCCACATCATTTAGCCACTCGCTAACTTTGCGTACCAAATCCCCCTGGTGGCTTGCGGGCTTAAATAGGTCCCTGCTGCCCTTTTAACACTTGTGCTACGACATAACTGGCAACCTGTTACATTCTGACCACAGAGCTTTCATCAGCAGTGGACAGGAGCTCTCCGAGTTTGGTTTTGAACACAAGACCAACAGAAATGTGATATTTAGGGCTGCAGTTAATGATTTTTTTCAGTAGCGATTTAATCTGCTGATTATTTTTTAGTCTATTAAATGTCAAAAAAGTTGTAAAAGAAAAAAAGCCTGTCACAATTTCCCAGAGCCCCTTGTGACATCTTCTAAATCAGTCCAAAACCCAAATGCTCCTTATTTATCATCACAAATGACAAAGAAAAGCAACAAATCTTTACATTTAAGAAAAGTGAAAAGTGACTCAAACGATTAATCGATTATCAAAATAACTGGCAACTAATTTATTTTTTATCGACTAAGTGTGTGTTTACAGGTCTAAAGTAATACCGCAACATAAAAAAGCCTTTTGTTGCCCCAGAGATAATTTCCTCCTGTGATGTCATCTTTGGCTAAGTTGCATTGTGGGATATTGTAGGCGGCAGGTTCCACTGATGCAGCACTGCACTCCTGTAAAACTGTTGGACTCGTTATGGACAGTTGTGGACATTATGGACCAAAATTGATACAGCTGAACAGAGATATCCCCTTTTTTTTACTTCACACATTCATCTACGTTACCCATAATGCAACTCAGACAGTGAGTGACATCACTGGAAATAAACTTAAAAAAAAAAAGGTTTTGACCAAGCACATTCAAAGAAGGAAAATACAGGAATAAAGAAACAAACAATATTTTGTCAGGTTTGGTTGTATACTTAAGGGTTAACATTAAAAATAAACATGCACTATATATTTAATTTACTTCATATGACAAATCAGTTACTGCATATGAACACATTTTTGGCTTTTCTCCACTTGTGGTAGTTATGAAATCAGCATGTACACTAAGGTTTTGGTCCTAATTACCCCTGTAACTATGTAAGAGCCACAGTCCCCACTATTAGTACCTGCACTGATGTGGTTGGATGTAATGAGCAGGTGCCTGTTCCCAGGATCTCTCAGCTAGAATTACCTTACACATGCGCTCCTGCTGAAAGATACCGTCTCCATACAGAGTTTCATACAAAAGGCTGCTTTGTTCTGCTTTCATTTTTCTCTGTTTGTGTTGCTAATAATATCCTTTAACTTTTCCTTTTCTTTTTTTATCTTTTAATCCTTAAGGCAAAAACCCAGATTATTTTTTTCCTCTGTGTGTCTTTTTCACATTGATGGCTGCTTTTTCAGCCTGGGAAGGTGCGGCGTGGTTTTCGGTGTCTGTCAGCGGTGTTTGAGGTGCACGACTCTGTTTAGAGAAGGGAGATTACAGCCAAGCCCACTGTTTGTGTCGCAGGGTTTTGTCTAATCTGTAGGAGTGTGTCAGGGCACATCAGTACCTTCACCTGACCTGCTTTTAAGGTTTCCGTAACGTATATGTGTCCAGATTCCAGAACTAAATTGGCATTTAGACGACATGAATGTTAATTTCATGAATGATATATGAATGATGCCTATGAATGTCATCTCTAATTTTTCCAAGTGGATGCACTTAATGATGGATGGAAACTCCTTTTCACGTCTCTACTGTCACTTACGTAATGTATTCAGTGCTTTGTACCAGCTCTGTTTAAAATAAGTATGACTCAAGTTTTTCAGAGAGAGCTTATTTTGCTCTTGAACTGTTTTGCTCGGTTTGGTTTGGTCTGTTATTAACATCCTACATATTCCGTTTTTTTCCCCAACCGCAATTGTTTTTGTCTATTTGGCTTTTCTTTCTGGTGTAGTTTAGTTGAAGTTGGCTGGGTTTGTTTGGTTTTTGTTCTCTCTCCATCCTAACCGTGTCCTCGTCTTTGTGTTTCAGGTCCAGGGTGTAAGGGGGAGCAGTCGGTCTCGGAGCTCCAATGCCAGTGGACATGCAGCCACACCAGGGGCTGTATCACTATGAGACCTCACCCAGCCAGCCCTCCAGAGGGTAAGACAGCAGTTAGCATGTGCTCCGTCCTCGCTCATTACGCTGTGGCTGCATTTTAAACCTCTCTTTGTCATGGTGAATTCCACAGCCGGCAGAGAAACATGTGGAATAGTTGAACCTTTTGGGAAATGCGCTTAGTTGCTCTCTTTCCAAGAGTAAGATAGGAAGATTGATATCACTATTATGTGTAAACATGAAGCACAGAGCTAGACTCACGACATGGTTAGCCTAGCATAGCATAAAGATGGAAGGCGGAGTGTAAAGGCAAGCCTTGCTCTGTCCAAACTACAGACACAATCCTACCAACGACGCAGAGCCGACAAGTTGCATCTTGCTTGTTTAAAGGCGCAACATGTAAGAATGGGCCAACAGAATAACAGCTAAGTGCTGCTAACTGTGGCTGCCGTTAGCTAGTGAGCTCAATTAACCCTGCAGCTAGTGGTTGTATGGGCTGACTCTGACAGGACTGAGAGCTCGCCGGGCACCGGTGGACTGTTTGGCGTTGAATACTATTCTGTTGATAATTGTGAAAAGAAATTTTATGATTTCAGTGGTAATTACATGTTTTTTCAAACCCGTGCAGGATTGTTTTTTAGGCTGGTACTGATTTGAGAGTCAAAACACACGAGATAATGCTCCTATGAACATTTATTACTTCCACCTGACTTTCAGGCGCAAGCCTTTCTTCTTCATACCTCTTACATTTTCAGAGTCAAAAGAATCCATTCACAATATATTGACCGATTCTTTGTCTTTTTCACATAATCCCATAATAAATGACAGATTTGTAACAGAATTCTGACCAAAATATGAATGTACTAAGTTTTTTAGTTGTAAAATGCTACGTAATAATAAAATGATCATTTCTGTTCGCAAATAATTCTAATATTTCTTAGCCAACATATTGAACAGTAACAATAGATTTGTAATAGCAGTCAATAGGCTATATGGGCCCAGCGGATTAACGCTGGGTTTACACACTGGAAGTATTTCTTAACAAACAACAGTTCATCCATCTGCCCGGTGCCCAGTGAATCCAGAAATAACTCCAGCACAAACTATTATCACTCCCCCACAATCACTTATAGTTGTTTTACGTTTCTCTTATAAGTTCAAAGACTTATTGGGCTTTTTTTTTCTAATTTAAGACAGAACCAGAATAGCTGTTTACACCTTGCTTCCATATGCACAGTTCCCAAAATGTTGAATTATTTCTTTAAATCTTTTCCAATATTGCCGCGGTACAACCGCAGCTCCTCTCCTCTCCTCAATCTGTATTACCAGAAAATCACAGCAGTGACTCTCCAGAAAAAATCAGGGATGATTCTCATTTTTGAGGCTCAGAAATTGTTCCTATTTTAATCTCACAGTTATTCTGAGGGTGCAGAAAGCCCACCTCTCGCTGCAATTGTTATGGACACAGTGCTGGCTCAGCCCCTCACTCCTCCCCTCTCCTCCTCCCTCCCTCCCTCCCTCCCTGCCTCATGCCACCCAGGTTGCGGGTGGACTCGGCCTCTCTCTGACAGCTGCTAATTACAGGCTGACCAGGCCCCGCTGCGCTCTGCATGACTGCCTCGCGCCCCGCTCAGGTTACCCAGAGTGAGGGAGAGACAGAGAGAGATGGAGAGAAAGGTGGCTGGGCAGGACAGAGAAAGACAGAGGAGCAAGAGGAGGAGGAGGAGGGAGAAAGGAAGGGGAGATAGAAAGTGACAGAAAAGACAGAGGGAGGGAGAAAGAGAGAAGTAGAACAGAAGGGATGAATGGGAGGAGAGAAAGGGAGAAAGGAGTGAGAATGGGAGGGAGGCAGATTCGGGGGGGGGGGACAGTGGATTAGAGAGGACAGATTAAACTCCTGTGTGGAATACACGTCGTGGTGAAAGAATTAAAGAACTGAAAGGACGACTTAGGAGAAGGTGGATAGATGAAGTCTGCCCCTTTAGGAGAGGAGCGAAAGGGGACAGAGAGAAAGAGAAAAAGGACAGAGGAGACAGGTTTTGAACTAACTAGTGAGACTAAAGAAAGGTCAGAGAAAACACTGAAAATCATGTGAAGACTGGAAAGTTCCAATGAAGCTTCCCTTCCCTAGTTTGGAAGGGGAAAACCCAAATGAGTAAGTTTCCACAGTGTAGACCAGGACAGGGGCTATACCCCATCTAGTGGAGAGAACGAGACGTCACAAGAGGTCAGCGCAGAGACGTTCAGCTCCTCAGACGGCCACCTTTTAAAAAGCTCTTTTTGTTAATTAAACAAACACAGAAACATTATAATACTTTAAATATTCATTGGTCAATCAATTGTTTATTTATTTGTTCATCCACGTTTTGGATGTGTTGCTTTTCTGATGCCTTGACTTTTACGGAAGAATAAAAAGCACTATTATCCACTTTTACAGCTCCAATCGTGGCTTTTTGCCGCAGCCATTTTTCACACTGATAAGATTATTTCCCTTTCTCTTTTATTTATCTTTTGCTGTGTTGTTCATTTATTTCTCCAAATCCATAATCGTGTTTATTTTTATATTTTTCAGCCTAGTCCCATCAGACCAGTCTCCCTACAGTGATGTGTCCTCGCTGCGTGCCCCACTCCTCAACGGCCCTCCCCAGGACTGCAGAACTATGTACAACCCCATGACTCCCAGTATGACTCATGGCTCAGGACCAGGACAGGGGATCGGCCACTGCATGGATCAATATATGAGGCCCCCTCAGGCCCCACCGCCGCATAGTATGATGGGCCACAGGGGCATGCCGCCCACAGAGTGTGAGTCAGAGTATCTTTTACATCTCCTTAATCTCACAGCTGCTACTGATTTGGACTTAAAGACACCTGAGAGACTGAAACAGAGGCTACACACATTTCTACAATGGGAAGCAGGAGGCCGCCTGTACTGCTGAGATATAAATGTGTCTGCTGCATGTTCGATTAATCTAGGTTATTCAGTCAACCTAAGGAGAAGTGAAGTAGATAACAGTACACTAAGCAGATAGTAACGTAATCTAATTTAAATATTTTTGGATTACTTCAAAATGACGAAAGAAAAAAATATAATCACATATTTTTCAAATGTAGTCTACTTTGATTATAGTTACTTTTTTTGTAATGAGATTCTGTAATCTTAGCTGTCCAGATCTTGCTATATTGTCTCTTTTGTCTCATGAGGAAAGAGGACACTCCCTCTCTGGAAACTTGTCTCTGTTTCTAACTTGTCATTGCAGAAACCCTACATTTTACAAGTCTGTCTTACAGCTTTTATTGAAATTTAAATGACATGATTGTCATGTGGCCAACCCCAAGTAGCTGTCCTTTTCTGCTGAACCAATTGGCAGTTGTTAGATGTGATGTGTAGTTGAGATTTTGAACATGTGCTCACTTGTTTAAAAGGTGTTACTGTGGATCTTTGCAGTGCTACGTTTCAGTGTTTTTGTCCGGCTTTGTTGTCCAACAGGTGGAAATAGCACCCCCTACTGTAACCAGAACAACATGATGTCCTCTCATCACAACTTCTGCCAGATTCAGCCTGGCTCTGATCAGATCGGCTCAGGTGATGGTAAGTTATCATTCTCCACCGTTTAATTTAAATTTAAATAAAAATGTCTCTAAAGGATTTGGTATCATCAAAGCTAACCCTTGTGTTCTCGCTGCTCTCTTTTCCCCTCTAGGCTCGAGGTTCTCCACACCTCGCTCAATGCTGAAGCTGAGTAAAAAGAGGGCTTTGTCCATCTCCCCTCTGTCTGATGCCAGTGTTGACCTGCAGACGGTGATCCGGACATCACCAAACTCCTTGGTGGCCTTTGTTAACGCTCGCTGCAACCCCAATGGTGCCAGTTCTTACGGCCATCTCTCTGTGAGCGCAATGAGGTCAGACATCTCTTTATTACCTCAGACTTGTAGGTCTAACATTCAAGGTATTGAGTCTAGCATCTACTCCACACTCTAACGTTCTGCTTTCAAACAGCCAAAGCCACCAGTTCCATCCGCTTTTATTCTGCTAGTGTTGACATATTGTCATAATGACATATGTTTCTCCGCAGCCCGTCCCTCGGCTATTCCAGCAATATAAACTGCCAATCCAGGCAACAAGGTTCCATGTATGGAGGAGGCGGAGGGACGCCGCTGGGTGGACACACACCAGGTCCTTGCCAAGCCTCCCGCTTACCTCCCCACAATCCTCGGCTCCTCGCTCCACCCAAGCATGGACATGTAAGACGTCTCTCTCACTTTACAAAGCAGCATCAGTTAACTGTTTGCTTCTGACACCTGGGATGGACAGGATGGATGGGAGATCTAAAATATGTGTTAGTTGTATGAATGTGAATTAAAGAGACACAGTCAGAAGGTGACATAAGGTGCGTGTTCTGTTTTGTAGCTGAAGACGGAGCCAGGCCTGGGAGGTGTGATGGATGGCATGAATGTGAAGAGCCTGGAGGAGAGGTCAGAGGGAGATGTGGCCAGTCCTTCTTCAACTGGCACTCAGGTACAGTCCTACTCTTACAAGTAGTTTTCACCTAAACATGTTTATATTTTAGTATTGGCATTTGTCGATAAAATTGAAAGTCAAATTTCTTATATGTTTGCACACCATTTTCTGTACACGTATGTTTCATCAGGACCCTCTCCTGGGTCTACTGGATGGCAGAGATGACTTGGACAAGGAGGATGGGAAGATTGAACAAGAGGCCATCTATGAAACTAACTGCCACTGGGAGAGCTGCAACAAGGAGTTTGACACACAAGACCAGCTAGTTCATGTAAGAGACAGATCAGTGATGGGTATTGCAGAACAGAGAGGAAGAAGCAGCATTTTTATCAAAGATGTATCTACAAAATCACTTCGACTATTAATGGATCTCGCTGTCTGTATTGTCAACAGCACATCAACAATGAACACATCCACGGAGAAAAGAAGGAGTTTGTGTGTCACTGGCAGGAGTGCTCCCGAGAACAAAGGCCTTTCAAAGCCCAGTACATGCTGGTGGTTCACATGCGCAGACACACAGGAGAGAAGCCACACAAGTGCACTGTGAGTTCATCTTCAGTCCCTGTTTATGTATTTTCCTTCTCTCTGGTTTCTTTCTCTGATGTTGGCTTTTTTTGTCTCTGTCATTTAGACCTGCAAACACAAAATTGCCAAAAGCTTGGAGCCTGTCTGCATTGTCACATTTTCCTTCATCCTGTGACCTGATTACTCTTTTACATCAGAAAGTTACTGATAACGAAAACTCTTAAATATTCAGCTGCCCCTACTAAGAAGCCTTTGTGTGTCATTGCACATTTAAGGTTTGAAATTGTATTTGCTGATAAATGATTCAGGAACAGTTTTAAGGGGACAGCTGAATTAGCGTTTTTGCTTTGTATTGTTTAACTGTTTCTAAGCTGTTGTTTTAAACTGATCTGTATATTTCCGTTTCAGTTTGAAGGCTGTAATAAGGCCTACTCTCGTCTGGAGAATTTGAAAACCCACCTGCGCTCTCACACTGGAGAGAAACCATACGTGTGTGAACATGAAGGCTGCAACAAAGCCTTCTCAAACGCTTCAGACCGAGCCAAGCACCAGAACCGAACACACTCCAATGAGGTACAGTAATGAACACCACTGAACACTACAGATAAATTATATACATTTTGTTGTTTTGCTATATTTAGGATGTATTTAGAAAAATACACTGACATTGATTTATACTGGACCAAGAATGGTAAACTACTACATATGTTAGACCTTTTCTCTAGCAGAAAATGTGCAATAAAGTGAATTTTGATGTAAACTCAAACAAACTCAAAGATTTTGTGTGCTCTTTTACAGAAACCCTATGTGTGTAAGATCCCCGGCTGCACTAAACGCTACACAGATCCGAGCTCTTTGCGTAAACACGTGAAGACGGTGCACGGCCCTGAAGCCCACATCACCAAGAAACATCGTGGAGACACAGGACCTCGACCCCCCGGTTCAGCAATGACCCCTGGAGGCCAGAACTCTGAACTGCTGTTGGAGAAAGAGGAGACACGCAGGGAGGACTGCAAACTGTTGGCTCCTGAGACAGCTCTGGTGAGTGATGCAAGGTCCTTTGAATACAAGAAAATATATAAAGCTCTGGTATTAAAATCACTGTTTCCATTGTTTTTCATGCCATAAGGAATGAATCAAGTATACTTAACATTTCTGCAACTTGGGGTTGGGGCCATTAAAGATGACAATATATTACATAACTTCTTTCAGAAATCCCAGCCAAGCCCTGGAGGTCAGTCATCCTGCAGTAGCGAACGTTCTCCACTGGGGAGCGCCAACAACAATGACAGTGGGGTGGAGATGAACCTGAATGCAGCAGGCAGTCTGGAGGATCTCACAGCACTGGAAGATGGTGTTGCAGGTGGAGGAGGAGGAGGAGGAGGAGAGCCAGGAAGTGTAGCAGGAACAATGGGAATGTCAGCACAGGCTTTGAAGAGGCTGGAGAACCTGAAGATCGACAAGCTGAAGCAAATCCGCAGACCAACCCCCCCTGCCCGCTGTGGCAATACCAAGCTACCCGCACTCCCTGGTATGTACTTTAATTAGAAAAAAAAAATCTAAAATCATATTCTGAATTCTGTTGTGGGCAGAATTAATAAATTGTGAAAAAATTAATTGTGAAAACCAAGCTATGACTAATAAATGATTTAGGGATAATTTTAACGGGACAGCTGAATTAGCATTTACATTTTTTATTGTTTAACTGTTTCTAAACTGTTTCCTTCTTCTGATTGTACATTTTCAGGTCCGGGGGAGAGTATGGGAATGTGTGCGCCTTCTCCGCTCCTCTCAAATCGACGAGTTATGGAGTTGTCCAATCACGAGTTAGGAAGTGGCACAGCCATTGGCTGTTCTTCTAGCGACAGGAGAGGAAGTGGCACCAGCAGCCTCAGCTCTGCATATACCGTCAGCCGTCGGTCATCCATGGTGTCTCCTTACCTTTCCAGCCGGCGTTCCAGTGACGTTTCACAAATGGGAGGAACTCCAGGGGGAGGATGTCACCTTCTTGGCCCAGAGCAGAGCGGAGGGGACCCCCTCTCGCCTGAGACCAATCGCAGAGGAGCTCCATGTCCTGGAGGAGGAGGATTGCCTGGTCTTCCTAATTTAACACCTGCCCAGCAATACAGCCTAAAGGCCAAATACGCTGCAGCAACTGGTGGACCACCACCCACTCCTTTACCCAATATGGAGCAGGCAGCTACTCCTGGCAGAAGAGGAGGTATTTTAAGTGAGTACCAGGGGCAACCTCTGCCTCCTTTCCTTCAACAAGTTGGTCCACGTAGACACAGTGCCAACACAGAGTATGGTACTGGTGTTATCTACCCTCACCAGGCTCCAGGTAACAATAGCAGGCGAGCTAGTGACCCAGTTCGATCAGCGGCGGATCCACAAGCTCTCCCGAAGCGCTTCAATAGCCTTAACAATGTTGCCATGATGGGCCGAAGGAATGCGCTGCAACACCGCTCTGACTCCAGTCTCGCCCGCCACATGTACTCCCCTCGGCCACCTAGCATTACAGAGAATGTAATGATGGAGGCTATGGGTATGGAGCCCCACCTTGCCCCTGTTGATGCCAGGGATCGTTCCTTGATGATGCCCCCTGGAGAGAGAAGCTTCATAGGATACCAGCAACAGCATCCAACTCTTGGAGGAGTAGGAGGTGGAGGTCCTCTTTCAAACCAACTGTCCCCAAGCCATGACTCGCTGAGCTGCCCCGACCAGGCTTACATGCAGGGGCACTACCAGAACCAGGGAAGGGAAGTCCCTTCCAGAGCTGGTGGAAATTCATTAGGTCAAGCAAGGCCAATTCCCTCAGAAGGCATGTCTAATACACTTCTCCAACAGGCCGAGTACAGTATGAGCACCTGCCAGCTCAGTCCCTCAGGCCCTCATTACCCTAGCATAGGCCAGGGTGGTGATGCTGGAGGCACTTGGAGTGATACCCACAGCCAAATCCAAACTTCCAGCCATGCTCTCCAGAACCAGCGAGGAATGCCTTATTCGGATCCCACCCTGCAGCCTCAACAGACACAGACCCACTTCAACAATCAGCAAGCCCTCTACAACAGTCCCGATGGAACCCACAAACTCATCATCAAGCCTGAGCAGCAGTTCCACCCTGGGATGGGAGGTGGAGATGCCTGTCAAAGTGCTAAACTTCAACAGCAGCGGATGCTCCTCCAGCAGACTCAGGGTTACCCACAACAGACAGGCCAGGTCATGATGAGGAACTCAAACAACCCTAGCTGTGACTTTCAGGGGCAGAACCAGAACTCTTTCCCCAGTGGTGGGGGCTTGAGCTTGGGCTGTGCTGGAACTTCACTAGCAGAAGGGCAGAGGTCTGAAACCCCCATGATGCAGGTGAAGGAGATGATGGTGAGGAACTATGTGCAGTCCCAGCAAGCACTCATGTGGGAGCAGCAACAAGAACAGCAGCAGCAGCAGAGTGGAATTAAACCTCCTCCTCTGTCTGATAACATGGATATGAGTGCACAGACAGCAATGATGCAGCACAGTCCACAACACCAAAACCAGAATCTTTACTCCAGCCAGACCTATCAATCCTACCCCAACCAGAACCTGGTCATGAGCCCTCCGTCCCACAGCTCTGTGACACCTAAAGACCAGCAGCTGCAAGGCTCATGTTATGGCCAGGAGATGGTGGTCCCCAGGCCTCCTCAGGGAAGGAAACCTCTCAGCCGTCAGAACAGCCTATCACAGGTAGGAGGAGTCTACTTGGGCAGCCCACCCCACCTCAGCCCTGTCCACTCCACTACCAGCCCCAGACGAGCAGTCCGACTTCCTCCAGTTCAGCATCCACAGCACCCGCAAAATGAAATGTTCTCTCCTTCGAATAACAACAACATGTACTACTCGGGTCAGATAAACATGGATATGGAGAAACACATTGATCCCCAAAACGGACCTTGTCTCAACCAGCAGCACAGTATGGGGTCCAACCTGGATCCAACAGTTGGCACAAAGTCTGCACCCTATCCTCAATCTGGTCCTATCTCCAATGCCTTAGAAAACCTGGACCTGGACAATGCTCGCATAGACTTCACCTCCATCATTGATGATGCTGAGCCTTCCTCCTTCAGCCCAGTCAACAATCCCCTTCAGGGCCAACCAGGGTCTTCCTCCCAGGCCTCATCCCGTCTCACGACCCCTCAGACTTCTGTCAGCCTCGCTGCAGGCTCTGGCCTGTCCAACATGGCTGTGGGCGACATGACGTCTATGCTTACCTCGCTGGCTGGGGAGAATAAATACCTGAACACACTGTCTTAAAGGAGGACATCTTTCCCCGGACACAATCAAGTAGAGGTCTAAGCCAGTTCTTAATGTTTTAACTGAGGTCCCAAATGGAAATGCATGTAGCCAAGTATCCAGAGGTACCCAGCCTGGAGTCCAGTTGCTTGTGTGATTTTCCCTGGTACATTGCAAGAAAGCCCAGTTAGGGTACGATTGACAAACTTTTGAATTTACTATTTCATGTAGTGGATCATTCGTGGGGGTTGTTTTATACATCCCAATCAGCCTAAACCCAACACATTAACCCTTGTTCGAGCCAGGACCTTGAACAGGCTGGGGTCTGTTGCTATTGGATACCCAGGGTTACGGTTAGGGCTAAGCATGAATCAAGGCTAACCCTAACCATGTAACAGGAATGATGACGTATTGTAATGCATTTTGGTTTGCAAGTTGAGACTAAGCTACTAACGCGATCCCATCACAGATTTCAAAATTAAGTCCCCACCCAAAACCTTAAAACCAAAGGTGCCTGATCAACCTTTCTCGCTGTATTGTTCCTTCGCTGCCTTGGTACTTGGTATTTTTCAGTGCCTTACTATTGGACACAGAGCTATATGCCTGATATGAAACTGATACTGAACTTTTTCCAAACAGGCATTCCAGTCACGTAGGACTGTGGCAACAGTGGAGCAGAGAAGGATGCATGTAAATAGGTTTTATATACATTTATATATGTTGTGTATATGACAATGAGACAGTGGATAAACCGTCCCCTGTCTTGTGATTGCTTGGATTCTGAAGGCCAATATTCAGACGGGAATGTGAGAGGGTTGTTTTAAGAGCTGGGGTGAAGACTAAAGATGTGCTTTTAGCGATGGAGAAATAATTTCTCGGTGCTACTAAATATTAATCTGTATTGCTAGGGAATTCGTCCTTGTCATGAACAACACACTCTTTATAGTGGCATATCAGTATTCCTACACATGCAAATAATGCAGTCGCAGACACACACATAGCCTACACACAGACACTCAGGACTTGTGTTTGAATCTTTGGTGTTCAGATTACATTTGTGTTGTAAATGCCTTTCCAGACAGAGAGTTTGCACTCCACATGTTTACTGTAAGTGTTCCTAAAGCAGCTGTGTACTTTTTTTCAGTGGTGTTTATAACTGCAAAAAACAGAAAGGGTCGTGCTCTTTCCAAGGTACATACATAGGGTATAATGTGTAATGCTCAAACATAAAATGTGTGTAACAATCCCCTCTTTATTACAGTGTGTCTCATATATATTCGAACATAATGCCTTCGCTCAACATTAATCCGACACGACATGATTTAGCTGAGGATGATGGCTATTTTTAATGAAACCAGAGTCAGCTGGTTTGTATCTGCTAACAGATCAGTAATGGATGTCGATATTTGAGAAACTGAGGTACATTTATAGTACAGTGTTGCTGCACTTTGGCTCTAATCCCAAAGAGGAGTTATTTGGAAAATTCTGCATTACTAATTCAGGACAGGGGGTCAACAAGCAGGAAATTTATCACTCGCTGCCACTGTGTTAAATACAAATATGTGTACACTGAGGTACTTTTGTGCAACTATTGTATGAGCTGTATCATATGGAAGAAGGCTGCAGCTCTTAGTAGGAGAACTAATTTTACACTGTGGCTTTGCACTGACTACAGCACTGTGTGGAAAGGTCTCTTATGACTCTTCACATGAACCTCATTTTGGTAGCGATTAAAAAAAAACATCACAGTATTTTGTTTTTAATAGTCATTCAAGAACACACCTGAGCACAGCTAGACTCAATAAGGCCACATTAATAAAGTATTGCTGAAGCATTTTTTTGTGACTTTTCAGAATGAAATAGTAGCGTCACTTCAAAAGTTTACTAAGCATTAGCGGGAATGAACATTTCTTCATTTTGGAAAAAGTGTACAACCTACCAAAGACACCTTAAAATGACTGAGAAAAAGATGCACAAATAGTCTATTTTAACACAACACTAACACTAGCAATAAGGACATGAACATTGACTGATAGTGCTGTTCTTTAGAATGTATGAGATCTTTTGTATAAAATTATCTTTTTATATTAATGAACCTTACGGACGTTGCCTTCTATGTGTGTGTGTTGTTGTTGATTTTTTTTCATCCTTCATTATGACTTTTTTGCTGGCAAAAGAATATCACCTTTAGCAACAGAAAGCTATAATAGTAGCATTAACTATAATAGACAAAAGCCAAGTGTTATATTTTGTGTACAATTTTCTACATTTTTATACAAATGTGCTATATTTTACCAGTTTATGAATAAACATGTTCAGTGGGATGGATGCAGAATGTTTGTCAAACTTTTCTTTTCATGTCTGTTGTGTTTTATTTCATCACACATATCTGTACATTTTTAACATCAGTGGGGTTTGATTTTTAGACCCATTTTACATCATTGTAATTTAAGAATGAGGAGTCAAAACTCTATAATACGAGTTTCTTGTAAAGGTGTGGGTTCATTCTGCTGGATAACATGTCTCTGTGTCTGGTGGATTCATGCAATGACTCCTTTCCTCCAATAGAGAGCAGCACAGCCTGAGATGGAGCCCAGATAAACAGCTTTTCTCTGTCATTCACTTCAACTTAAGCTCCTTTTGCATAACTTGAATGCTGCACACTCTACCTACTCTACTATCACCCATGTAAGCAGTTTATCTATATACTGAAAAGTTGGGATCCAACTATACCCACAAATTATTGAAAGTCTGGCCAACTGACCAAGCAGAGGACATCAACCCTAAATCATCCTTGTTCCTGTCCTTGTCATAATTGGAAAACCCCTTGTTATGACTATGATTTAGACCTGCCTGCCACTGAAGCCTATTATAAGCTTCAGTCATCTGCTAGGCTCCTGCAGTTAAGTAAGTGAATTAGCATTAAAAATGGCTGCTCTTGGTGACATCAGCGCCTGGACGGGCTCTCTGTGGTCAGTGGGGATTGGCACAGAGGGCCGCCGAATGCTGTAAGAAAGAAAAACTACACAAGTCCTGCTCGTAAAATATTATCAACACGGCATCGGTACTTTTAAAGACATCAAGTAAGAGAGTGGTGGGAAATTTTGGAGAAGAAATGAGAGCGAAAAATGTCCATACCCATGATACTGTTTCATATGTTGTGCAATCGTGGTTCCAAATCTTTTCTACTTGTGACTATTTAAAGTGAAGTCATGTCTATTTATGACCTCACATCATAGGATATGGTGGTGTGGAAGTGAGTTATGAGCAGTGGAACCATAGAGTGTTTTTCCCTCCTCAAATTGAAGCAAAATTAGAGAAAAGACCATAAAAAAATAAACCCAATTTTATTAGGTTTGTTAACGGGCCTATTTTTTCCTCTCTCTCTCTCATCCTTTTAATGACCTTATGACCTCGGATTTATTTTGAAGTATCACTCCGCCAGGTTGAGGAGAGTACACCTTCTTCAACTCCATGGCAACAAGGTAGAAATGAAAGGCTAATTATAGTTATTATATTATTTGATAATAACTATAGCTGGGAAAAAAATATGAATCATCCATGTCTTGGCAGCCAGGGGTTTAAAACATAGTCCCGGTCAAAGACACTCAGTAACCATAGCAACAGTGCCCACATCTATTCAGCTACGTGTCATTTTACAAGCTAAGCTAGCTAAAATAGCTAGCGTTAACTCTTACTTTATACAAATAATGGGTTAACTGACTTCAAGCAAACTTTGAAAAATTCCTGACGAGTTGAACACCACTATGGTAAGTGGCAAGACAGTCAAATATTAAAAATGCTCTTAGAATATAATAGCCTTTTCAACATATTGTCCCTTATATTCGTCACTTTATAAAAACGCATTGTCGTGTGCTAACGCCGCCATTTAATCTGCCATCATGCTTCAAAAGATTACTTACAGTAACATTTGTAATGTAATATTTGTGAAATGGTATCCCCCACCATTACTTTTTACAGTGTTGGCTCGTTTTGGCTCAGGGGCCCCAGTGTGCTTGGACTATATTGGCATTGTGGTGTTGTGGCATGGCACTGTAGACTCACGGCAGCCACTACAGCCTGGCAGTGATGCTAACGTTGACTCATTTGCTCCAAGGCGAGGGGAAGTTCTCCTGACGGACTACTGATGTGCGATCTGGCATATCCACATCTGTTATTTGAAACAATAGCTCTACATTAAGGTCAGATGGGATGTTTGCAGGGAGAGCATCTTATATAACAGCTACTATAGCTCTATACACCTCAGTAAATTTGAGGAAGTTAACCTTTAGATGTACCAGATTAAAGGTACATCACACATGTGTAACTTATTAAAATCATTGTGATCATTTATCATCAGAAGTATGCTTTCTAGAACCAATTATTGTAGTAAATATAGAGCAGGCTTGTTGTATTTGTTTATCGTTAGATTAGTGACAGACTGATTTTTGGCCTGGCTGATTACTGGGGCTATTGTTCCTCATTTTTCCGATTGTCAGTATCAGTGGTTTTTTTGTGTCTGATTGCCTTTAAAACTGGAATGGCACTCGGTAAAGAACATACCTCCGCCAAGGGCCAACTGTACCCTTAAATTCAATTAAGCCTAATCCCATGTCACACTCAGTAGCCCTGTGTCACTCTAAATAACCATAGATAACTGCCAAACCATAATTTAAGTTAACTCATTTATAGATACCAGCCACCTAAGTACGCCTGTTTTTTTTTTTTTAATCAAGATCCATGCATTACTCCCTGAGAAATAAACATAAATGTTAAAAATCTCCCAATGCTGAGGGAAAGTGAAAGAAAATGTCTGCATCCGTCCCTTTATTCGGATATATACCAAAATTTAATGGTCTCTATTCTGGGCTGAGACCCATCATTCATCCAAGTTTCATTGAAATCCATTCTGTAGTTTTTGTGTAATCTTCCTGACAAACCAACAAACCAACCAACAAATGGTCATGAGTGAAAACATAACCTCCTTGGTGGAGGTATTCAGTTCATTTTAAAATGCGCAACTTTGACTCTGATGCAGCATCCTTTCTCTGTCTGTAGTCACCATTCTGTGGTCGCGCTCAATGTCCCGCCCACAACACTATCTGATTGGTTTAATGTCACAAGAAAAGGCCATATCAGTTGACCCCTAGTTTAGATTGTATGCACCTTAACTTCTTATTTGACACAGTTGCATTAGTTTAGATATAAAGCACATTTGACCTTCACTTCTTTCTTCAAAATGAACATTTCCTTTACATTGTCTTGTCTCCTGCCTTAGGCCAAAGTATTTGTTATGTTAAATAACCAAAGCTTCTTTTTCACAAAATTAGAGAGTGAGTGTGAGTGTTAGTGTGCATGCGTGTGCATTTTTAAACTACTCTTCAGCAGGTTTGCATTAGACTCGGATATAAAAAGTCAGACAGCACTGATGCAGAGATCGTGTTGTCGACTCTCTACAATGTGATCTCGCTTTTCTGTTGAGTTACAAATGGAAATGCCAAAATAAGAACAGAGTTTTTCAAATGCAAAGAAGTGGGCAGCATAATGACTTTTTCTCTTTTCTTGTCTTGCCATTCAGAGGGAGGCTTTTCTTTTCCTTTGTCACTTAGGTTGGCATATAATTAACTCCTGCTTAATATGCTGTTTAAGGGCTCTCCTCCCCATGCAAGAAGCTTTGAACCCATAGACCACAGTCAGGGACAAAACCCCAGTGGGACTGCTTCCTCCATGCTCCTCCTTGTGTGTTACTGTGTGTGTGTGTGTGTGTGTGTGTGTGTGTGTAGAGGTAGTTGTTTTAACAAGACAGTAGAAAGCTCTAACTATAACACCACAACATTGCTGTGTCCTTATTTTAAGCCGCACAACTATTAAACCAAAACAAGACTGTGCACAAACATTCAGCAATCTTAGTCATAGTCCATCAAACATCAAACGAATAAACTGTTAAAATGGTGCATTATTAAACATATTCAAAAGTAATGCATAAGAGTACAGTTGTTGCGTGTTTTAAAGTAAATTAAGAGAGCTATGCTGTGGTTGATTTATTTAAATTTGAGTGGTTAGACCCATCAAAAGAAGTGCAGCGCGGCACATTTTTCGTAAGGTTGAATAAACAAAAAAACCTCACAAAACTATGCATGTAACAAGTTACAATTATATACTATACATATATACAGATAGGGCCTGAGTGAGAAATTTACAGTCTGGTTTAAATCAGTTGAAATTTTGGAATTTTAAATGAAAAAACATTTCCACCTAACCTGCAGCCCTAGCACTATGTAGATATATATGAGCATAACTTTAAAAAAAAAATCAGCTCCCAGGACCCCTGAAGCACCTCTGCACCTCTGTGACCCTCATCTGTAGCAAAGTATATTGCCCCCTCCTCGTCCACCTCCTCTCCTCCCTCTCCTCTATCCATCCCACCACAAAGAGCCGTGATGACCCCTTCTGTCCCTGTCTTTCTTCGGCCCGCAGCTCCCTCCCCACCTTCAGGATGCTTTCTCTTCCAGAATCCATTAACAGAAAAACCCCCAGCAGTCCTGATGGTGAAGGAATGAAGGGGGTGTGTGTTGATTTTCAACGCAAGCTGATTTGAGTTTTACTCATTGTTGGTTACAGCTTCAAAATTACATTTTAAAGTTATCTACTGAATTGGTTCATATTATATAATACACACTGTTATGCTTATGTCAGTTGCATGACTGCTTTGCATGAGGTCGGCTATTGTTTCATAATATGCCTACGGAGACAAGGACCAATGAATTGTCAGTGACTTGTTTAATACATTTTTATACTAATCTTTAGGGCAGCAACTTATGGTAGAAAAAAACATTGCCATTATTGCACTTTTTTCATTTTCTCTGAAAAAGCTTTTTAAATCATACTGATGTGACATTTGTTTTCTGAACAAGATTTGTCGGTCAAGATTTCTCTGCAGCACTACAGTATTTGATCGTAACACAGTTTTTTGCACAACATTATTCTTTTTAACTGTGCAGCCCTACTTATCTAAAAGTCTTATAACAGGCCTACTCATGTGATGATGTTCACTGGTGTACTTTGATAGTTTAGTCATTGCATAATCAGAATTGACTCATCCTGGTTGATATAGGCAGTGATGGAATGTACCTAAGTATTTTAGTAAGTAAGTATGTTTACTCAAGTATTGTACTAAAGTACCTTTACCTCCACTACACTATAGTTTGGAGGCCAATAGTGTACTTTATGCTCCACTACATTTATTTGATCACTTGAGTTAATAGTTACTTTGCAGATTCATGCTGCATTATTGGCAGTCGGATAAAAAAAAAACAAAAAAAAAACACTTGTACAGATAATCAAGAAAATGCTGCCTTTCTAATCTGTAGTAATAGACCGGGCTGATAATCGGTTGACCCATAGTATTTAGTATATACTGTGCATACATTAAAGTATATATTATTTGCATTTACTTGTACTTTTGATACTTAGGTGCATTTAATATCAGATACTTTAAGACTTTTTCCCAAGTAGCCTACTATTTATATGGGTGACTTCTACTTCTACTTTTTCAATATTTTGACTGTTAGTACTTTCACAAAATACTAACACAAGGAGATTTCTGATCATTAATGATCATCAGTAATGTGGATATAATGACCAAGTGTCTAAAGACAAGTATGAGAACAAGTAGAACATTCTGTTAATTACATCACTTTACTGTAATTCAGCCTTTAAAATCAGGAAAGACCCAAGAAAGATCCGAAATCTAAGACGATATAAAGTCTCATATCACGTTAATGATATATATGGTATATGTTGCCCAGCCCTACTGAAGCCTATACTTTACATTTACTGGTACTTTAGATACTTACATATCTTTTAGGCTATATCACGTACTTTAAGAGTTTTACCAATGTAATCCTTTAATATATCTTAACTCAAACACAAGTGACTCCTACTTTTTTATAACACTGGATTTAGGTTTATCGCCTCATTAATCCGTTTCTAAAGGTTCCGTGCAGGTAATCTGTCTTTCACCTCTCTAATCTGCTTCACTGTGTCAGATCCCCAGTTTGTTTACTGCGCACAGACTCTTAAGCAGAACACATTATGCGCCGTGAAAGGCTACCCTGCTCGCTCGTATTATCTCTAAGGAGGTGGGGGGGCACTAGAAAGCCAAGGTGGGGGTCCTGAACGCCGCGTTAGAGTTTTATTTCGGATGTTTTTTTCAGTTGCAAAACAGATTACAGTCCAGGTTGCAACACAAAGGGCTGTCAATGCACCACTTCCTACAGCCATCCAGGGGTGAATGGGGGCGCAGGACGGGGTCCTCTCCAGGGTACTCGAGCGCAGGTGCGACGTGCATAACAGTCGGGCCATAAAACAGGAGGAGGAGGGAGCGAGGGAGGGGGACCCCGCATACCTGTTGTCATTAACCTGCAGTTAGTCTAATCTCCCAGCGGTGAAAAACGTAGAAAGATGGAGTTAACAGCCTCATTTGCACCTCGTCAAACAAACTTCGTGTGACCGCAGCACAAGTTGGAGATGAGCTCTTTTTTTTTTCTGATCAGCTGCTGCATCAAAACAACAAAACATGAGGGAAATCAACAAGTGGATGACTCGAAGCGCAGTCCTCTGACTGTTCCTGAGTACTTTAATGGATTAAACTGGAGAGTAATTACCAAAAGCGATGAGCTTTTATTCATACATGCAGTCATTCGGTTGTAGGCGATAGGCTACACGTAAAAAAAAAAAAAAAAAAAAAAAAAGATCATGTAGCTCAGTGTGTCCCGGCGTTTACTCCGAGGTGGAGCTGTTTAGCGAATTCGGGGCAATAATTTGTCTATATAAGTATAACGGGTGTATTTATTGATCATGGGCTTTACGTGCAGGTCCAACATTGTCGACTTCGTAAATGAGGAAGGTGTTCGCTCACGATGCCAGAGCCTGACCTCAGGGCCAGCCTCTGCTGCTGACATCACTCCTCCTCACGGCTCGTCGCCTCTGCAGCTCTGGAGTCCCATCAAGGTCTGAGTGTCCCGCTGTGACCGAAGGCGATGCCTCATCACCATTCATTCTCAGGCAGGCGCTCAGGACAAACGCACACTCGCTCACACCGCTGCCCCCTTGGACAACTTTTTTGAAACGAAATTAAAAAAGAAAGAAGCAACGCAAAAGGCGTGATGATGACAGAAGAAAGTCGGGGCAAACGGAGGAAACAAGCCAACCCCAGGAGAAACCGAGGTAAGAAGCGTGCAGCGCAGGAACAAAGTTTGAATAAGTGTGTGAATGATGCGGGCAGATGTTGCAGCTGCAGCGGACAGAAGCTCTCTGTTTATTTGTCTTCTGCAGTTTGTGGAAAAACTTCAATCATTGTATTATCACCGTGTAGCACTTCGGCTACATTCATATTTCACACGCGGACACACACATACATGTGTGTGCGCGCGTTCATGGCTTTTGATTGCCTCGCAGCGTAAAATTGCAGGGATGAGCAGTGAACTTTCGTCAGGTTGGCAGACACTGGGATCATTCTACCTGTGCACATACCTGGGCAAAGCCGTGAAATAGAGGGTGGAAGGCGAGAAAAGCCCACAACCTGTGTCTTCTTCTGTTTGTTAAATCTCCTGAACCCTGTCTATTTTATGTATTAAGTTATTTATTAAAACTGCTGTAAATCAACAATTTAAAGAAGATCTGCCCTGTTTAAACCCTGTACTTTGTTATTTACTAAGAAATATTTTTTGATCAAACAGAAAGACTTGTTATAGTCCACTGTTACTGTGCTGAGTGACTTTCTCTTACATGCAGGCTTTACTTCAGTTGCTCTTCACGCTAAAAGCTTAACCGGCTCAAAGACTGAAACTTACTAGGATCATGTTCCCTTAACAAAGTGATCTGACATCAACATCAGGTTTTCAAGCGTTTGATTCTGTTTTTAATCAGCATTTCTTCGAGTAGAAAGTGGACTTGCATCACTAGTTATACAAGAGAAATAGCTTAGGCGTTTTTTGAACTACATTGTCACACACCTTTTTTTGTCAAATCTTCCAGTCACTTGCATGAAACAGAGGAGGACAAATAGTAAGTGCAAGTGTAAACACAGTTAACTACTTTTGGCTTTGTTTCTTTCAAATAGAAATGTTTCAAAACATGTTGCATTAATTTAAAGTAGCTTACGTGCATATGGAATTATTTCTGCTGCAACATTTTTTAATGTTTCTGTGATTCATCAAGAATAAGTGGAATGCGTCATCTGGTCCTAAAGCTTTGATGCGCCCAGAGTAACCATCTGCTTAATTTTTAAAAACTTTTTTGAGACGTTCTTCATGCATCAGTTAGTGCTTTGTTTATGTGTGACTCTGAACTCACAAACAATTTTATGATACCTACACCTTGGCATGCACGTCACATATAAGCATTTGTGCTTCTGACCTGCTGATGAGGAGGTGTGTGTATGTCTGAATTAAATCCCACTTCCCAAAACAAACCAAACTCAAATTATCCACCGCATTAAACCTTGTTTAGCTCCAGATTTAACTTGAAACGCTTTTTTCTAAAAAAAAAAAAAAAAAAAAATCAAAGTGGAAACAAAATCTTAACATAAATACAGTTTAGTTTAAATTGTTTTAATTCTAAGGGGTTTATAGGTGGATGCTTGACTGTCCTGCTGCTGGCTCTGTAGTAACATAGCCATAAACCCAGGAAAAAGACAAATGTTTTAGACACATCTCTATCGCTGAAAGGATATTTTGTCTTCAAAAAACATACACACACACGCACACACAAGTCTCGCTGGCTTTATTCTCTCTCGAGGTTCATGGAAGCCATCGCAAACCCCGCAGCCTGCTTGTTTGTCTCTGATCTGACACGCAGCTGTCCTAAACCTATTTGCTCTAAGGTGTCCATTTACTTATATAGTTTATTAGTTTGCTGCAAGTGTTTCCTCATTTTATTCAGAGAGGTGTGAAGCTGAGCGGCAGTGTCACCAGGGTGAGAGCCCCTCTGGCTGCTCAGCGATAACGGGTGCTTGAGTGTACACACACAACTCTCACCTTTGACTGTCACGTAGCAGTTTGTCGACTGTCTGCGCTCTGTTTCTCAAATCAGCACCATTACACTACTGTGAAAGGCTATCAGCAAAAAGACACGCTTACTGACAAGGACCTGTCACTTATCAGAAACAAAAGGCCAGTTCCTTTAACTCCTTCAGTGACCTCAGAGGAAAGATAAACATCACCTCAGGTCAATTTCCACTAGTACAAGTGTAGGCGTTTTAAAGTGATTGTAAAGAAAGAGGAAAGTGATTGGAATGTATATTTGGTGAGAATCAGAAAGCTGTAAAAGCTATTCTACAATATAAAAGTCTGAACTGCTTTTTTATTTAATTGCACGCCGAATAGTTCGTGGGTCTGCATGCATGTCTGCCCTGCACCGATGGCATGCTTATACATAGCATATGTCTATGTCACACGCTCATCCGTGCATGTGAGAAGTCTGCGTGAGTGAGCAAATGCTTGCATGCGTTTACATCCTCATGTCAGCGTAGAAACGTGCGTATTAAAGCTCAGTGTAGGATTTGGAATGCGCTTGGCTTGAGGCGGCTGTGTGAGCAGGGAGTTAAAGGTCCTTGATAAAACCAAATGAATTTGGCAGGCCCGACTCATAAGACAGCAATTTGGGGATCCTATCCAAACCAGAAGAAAGAGAAAAAAACATAGGCTGACTTTTTCTTCTCTCTCCAAGGCGCCTATTGATTATGTCTCTGTCTCCCCCAATAAAACTGTCAATGTTCGCCAACCTAAAGCAACGTGACGAAATTACTACTCTTCATTCCTGGCAGATTGAAAACAGCCCCAAGACAAAGGAAAGGAAACATATCCATTTGAAATGACGACCTGTGTTTACTGGCTGCGTGTGAGAGATGTGAGTTTCAAAGAGTGTGAATTAATTAGCTGAGCTGTGATAGCCAACATCCCCCCTTCAGGCCCCTTTCTATAGTCTGTTAAACCGCTGATTTGTGACACCATGGGGTCATTTGCCTTTCTGCTTATTGATGAAGATAATGGTGAAAATCATCCCATATAATTGTGTTTTTTGCTCGACCAAAAATGTCTAAACTTGCTGTGTGATGTTTGAGGTAGAGGAGACCGTACGTTTATTTTTCATCAGCAAAAAAGTATGCCACAATGATTTTTTTTACAATCAGATAAATAAATAGAGAAATGAGAGAAAACAGCTGAATCTTTCTTTCAGCTTTTGGAAGTTTGATGAATATCCCTTCTCTATCTTAACAAATTTCTCAGATGTCACCCTGTTGGCACAGTACTGTTAGTCAATTAGCAAAGGCAACACAATTAAGGAAATGTTGTCATGTTGTTTATTTAAAGTCTTCTGGCTGTCTTCTGTACGGGATCTCCCCTGCCTTCAGACTCGATAGAATGACAGCAGCACAACTGATCAGACCCATTCAACCCCTCGCTCTCGAATCAAATGTCGGATTACATTTCGTAAGCCGCCTCACAAACATATTTATTCCTGTTGTCTTGCGCGTTATGTTTTGTTAGTCCGTGAAAAACCTCCCTCTGTTCCCGACTTGATGTGCCGGTTTAAGAGAGAGCTCTCTCTCTCCATGTTTCCCTCACTCCCTCTTTCTCGTTTTTCTTCTTTTTTCAAGTGCCAATTTATTTAAACTCCTTTCCCCTTTTCTTCTTTCTCCTTCATTGATTTCCAAACCCCAGTCTTTGTATGCAGCTGGGGCCCAGCTGTGTGTCTGTGACTGTGTATGTGTGCGCATACATGTGTGTCTGTGTGTTTGTGTGGGTTTTTCTGGCACAGTGCTGCCACACTGAGCATAGCACACTGTACACAAAGGACTTGAGCAGCGAAAAAGAGAGGGAAAAAGAGAAAGGGAGAGAATAGGGGGAAAACTTTTGAACGTTAAAGACTGACGTGCTTGTACTGTACAGAGTGGAGGGGCCGGGCCTTTTTGGACTGGGCCTAGTATAACGGCAGATGTATCGGCGCTCTGGGATGAGGGGTGGGGAGAGCGAGACAGCAATGAAGAGCGCAGGCACCACAGTTTATTACCAGGACTCTTCAAGGGGCTCAGCTCAGGCGTCAGAACCAGCGGGTGGGAGGGACCGAGGAGGAAGAAAAGAGAGGAGGATGACAGAGGTGGGGAACTGATGGGGTTGACAGGGCCGGAGACAGCGAAAACAGCTCTCCGGCGTGAGAAGACAAGAGATGGAGGGGCGTGAGGGCGTGAGGGGTAGAGACAGAGCAGACGGGACGGGACGGGCGACAGAATGCGGTGAAATCTAAGTGTTTCCTTGTTTGCTCCTCCACGTTCCCACAGCTCCAAGTGTCACAGATTTCTCCCATCCTAGTTCTGCGTGTGTGATGCCAGACCCTGCAGAGCTGTAATGGGGAATCCCTTGATTGAGTCTCTCTGGTATTTTTCACATGTTTATTCAATTATTGCCAGTTCTGATGCTTCAGATGAAGCCAAAGCAGACCCATGTCTTACTGTACTTTCTTGCCCCGCTCTTGATCCACTCCAGGAGGAATTATTTGGAAAGTTTTGCGGTGCCATTGCAAGATTAATGGATGCAGAGGGGTTTTCCGCCATATAAGCTCCTTCATGACTGCTAAGAGTTGTAGGATCTTTTTTGTCGTAGTGATACAGCAATATTTCTATGTTGCATATTGCCACAAATTATACAATTGTTTTTTTAAATCCTATAACAGAAATTAAACTTTTATTCAAACAATCACGATTTTGATCCCTTAATCGATGGTGGTCTAATCCAGTGTGGTCATCACTATAGAATAAGAGTAGCACCATTGTCATCACAGGACTTCATTATACCCCTTTCACACTAGTCAAAACACCCACTAATATCTGGCTCTGGTCTTTACTGTGAATGGGTACAATAGGCCTCAGATGTCGAATGACACTGCAGTAGTCACGGGACTCATTGTCAGTGATAAACACAACACCTGGGGGACGCACACATTTTTGTTCCATCAGGCACAATGTTATGACATGAGTTAAAGTAAAGGCCGCTGGCTTGTTAATACCTTTCTGTCCCTTTTCTGTTCAAGCAGCAGTTGAACATGACTCAGTCGGCGCTGACTTTAAAAAAGAGAGAGCAAAATCAAAAGATATTACAGAAGTAACCATTGTAAGCGGCTGTGACCCTAATAACTGAGCACTGTCGGCTGCTAGATCGGTACTGCACATGTGCAACTTCGACAGAGATAAAAAAGAAGTGAGATGTCTCACTCCTCACTTCTGTTTTTAGCTTAAAAAAAAATGTGTTTCTAATTCAGAATCATGTTGATTGAAACTTTAAGTATTCTGGATGTAGTCCGATGAGGTGTATGATCTGCTGGCTTCTACTGTTTTTGAGTGTGTGTCACGCTCATCACTATGAACGTGACACACACTCAAAAAACAAAAAACAGAAAGGCAGTCCTCTCCTCTGTCGGTGGGAAAGGAGTCAATCGCCTGCATATACAGACTAATTTCAGTGTAGAAGTGGTTTTACAAACTGGGCGGAAAGGATCAACTGTAAGATAGCACCAACAGCCACAGAGCTCATTAGGTGTGTGTAAGTGTGAGTGTGAGTGTGAGTGTGTGTGTATGTGAGCAAAAGTGCGTATCCACACACCTACAGTCAGCGTTGGTACACACTTTTCACACGTTTAACATTAGCTGTAGTTCTTGTGGCTTCTCACTCACATACAGGCATTTCTATTTTCACATCAAAGGCGTTTTATCTGATAATGAAGGTTAACATACTGTAGAGTTAGATGTTGCAAATTGATCCCTCCTCATTCTCGAAATATTCCATTTGCAGCGTTATTAGTACATTCTTTGTCATTGCTTTGGCAGGGCTCCTCACCATTAATTCTATTTGTAGATCCTCCTTTTTGTGCAGAGAGCCTGGGTATCATGTGTTTGATATTCTGCACATGTTTGACAGAAGAAAGAGGTTAAAACGATCCACATAGAGGCAGGCTTTCTGTGCACAATTTATAGATATGTGCTGTTTTATCACACCTCAAATTAAATTTGGAAACCCTGCTTCAGCTGTCATGTATTACAAGGCCCAGATGGGTGGCAGAGAGAGAAAGAGAATGAGACAGGGGGAGAGAGGCAAGGAGCCTGGCAAGGAGGCAGTAGCACTCAGCTGGCTGAGAGGGTGCCAGTGTTTGTGAGCGAAGGAGCTCGATATAGTAGAGCAGCAGGGTGAAAGGGGAACAGTTTCATATGTGGTGTGTATCAGCAACAGATACACAGGAGTGGGGTGGCGTTAGTTGAAGCTCTGCCTTGATCACCTCTGAAGGCCGGCCAACTTCACCAACACTCTCATCCTCTCTGCCTTGTCCCACCCTTTGTATCTCTGAGTCCAAGTCCATTTTCTTATTGCTTTAGTGTTTTCACGCCAAATGTTAGTCTGTGTTTCACTTAGACTTGTGCTGCACTTCCACTTACTGTTAGCACTATATACACAACTGTATCGAAAGAGAAATAATCAATTAAAATGTTTAGCTGTGCATTCATGACTGACAAACAAAGGGATCTTGTTTCGCAAGACCCCAGCATGGTGCTAGAAGAAACATGTGCTATGAATTAATAGTAGGCAGTGGGAGTGCGTGATATGGATACATTTGTCAAGGATGGTATGTGCGGTTTAATAGTACAAGATTATATGTCAAGATAAAGGAAAATGAATTCACTTACTTATAATGCATCACAATAGGGCTGCAGGATTGTTTGAGTTATCGATTAATCTTGGATTAATTGTGAAGAAGTGATATAAAACAAAGGAAAGCAGCACATCTTCACATGTGAGATGCTAGATCTAAAGAATGGTTTGCATTTTTGCCTCTTTATTGATTTCATATATATTATATATAATTATTGACTATTTACTTTCTGTTGATGAAGTAAACCGCTCTTTACTTCAAACTAGACTGTTATATCTCTCTTTGGCTCATCCAAAAAAAGAAATACCTGACAAATAGATATACATCATAACATTAAAGGTCCAGTGTGTAGAATTTAGGGGGATATAGGAGGATCTAATGGCGGAAATAGAATATAGTATTCATAATTATGTTTTCATTACTGTATAGTCACCTTCAGTGTTGGGTAGCGTTACTTGTTACATTACAAGATTACTGCTATTTTAAAGTAACTTGTTGCATTACAGCAGTACCAATGGAGAAATGAAACTTGTTAGAGTACTTTTGTGTTACCAGCAATTAAAATCCCTTTGTGATTCCTTGCGTTTGAATAGAATATTCCACGACCCATCACCCAATCTGAAACTCTGCAGGCTTATAATGACAGACGCAATATCTGTTTCTCAGCTCTTTATTTACCTTTTATTTTAAATTACAAAACATAAAGTTGAGTGGGTACAGGGACCCATGTAGCCTAAGAACTTCATACAACATGCAATTTTTTTCAACCCAATAAAAATGGTTGTACATGAAAGTAAACAGAAATTGAGGATATCTGACCGGTCGCAGCTGCACAGTATGTCTGCCTCTATGGAAACAGTCAAACACGGGCTCGTATAGCCTCCAGTACATCACGTTTGAACATAACCTGTACCTGCACACTGACATGACCCATAGCCCCGACACAGCTGGAAGTGGCTGTGTACTTCCTGCCAAGAAGTAGGAAAGATAGAGGAAAGAGTGAAATACGTTGAGATTCTTACAGTAACAGCTTACTCTTTTGAAAAGGAAACCAAATAATGGATTACTTGTAATACAAACGTGTTACATTACTTGTCCCAACAAAAAAATGTATCCGCATATTGCGTTTTTTCCTGGTCTAACTAACGCATAACCCCAACACTGGTCACATGAAACCAACAATCGTGTTTACATGACCTGAGAATGAGCCACTGCAGTGGAGGATAAGGCAAGGGGCAATGGTTGCAATCTGCAACTTCACCACTAAATCCGATTACACTTAATTTGACATGTCTGGAAATTTCACGGTAAGTAGGTGGTAATTACCAAGCAATGTATTTGAAATTACCCCAAAATGACCAAAATGTATTTATTGAAAATTGCCCCAGCAGTCTTCTATTGTCCAATAAGCAGTTTATAAATAGCTGGTAATTTCTTTAGTACATTTCCAGGAAACTTCCAACTAGTTCCTCTCTTACTTCCCCCTCAGCAGGCCACTGAAACTTCAGTGAGTTGTTTCAGCTTAACCTCGGACTAGTTTCTGTCTAACATTCCCTCAGCAGGCCTCTAATTGACTGGGGCGATTTTCAATCAATTTTGAGTTAATTGTGGTAATTGGGGGGTAATTTCAAATACATTTTGAATATGTAACTTACTAATTAACACCGCTTTTACTTCCCATAAAATTTGCAGACATGTTAAATGAAATCTTACTCTCAAGCCTACACACTGGAACAACTACAGATAATAAAGGCCTCTCCACTATACATAAACCGAGTCTTAAAATCAACAAATGTATATCTTATGATATACCATCATAGATTATTTCCAAACAAGTGTTGGCACTTCTGTCAGCCCAGGTGAGAGAAAAAAACAAAACTTGGACTGCCTATAAGAAAGGCACTATGGGAGAGGTCAGCCAGCCAGCTCTCCCTCCTTGTACCTGTGATCACCTGGCACCACCACCTTCATCTGACCTGTACATCCACACACACACACACACACACACACACACACACACACACACTGCACACACGCATATTACCTGGGAGGGAGTAAACACATTCCATCATGAAGCGAACACGCTTCACTGATTTCTCGGCCCACCTGTAACGGTCAAGGCTTTTGGTCTTAAATTCTTAAATTTTACTATCACACTATCTTGACTCCCTCCCTCTCACTCCCTCACTCTTTATTTTGCTAGCAACATCTCATTTTAGCACATTTCCACTTTGTCAGAGGCAGATGGCCTCTGCAGATGCTGCCTCACAGGCAATAATTTTGTTCTTTCATTCAGTCAATCATTCTGTCTGCACTGCATACATATTACTTACAAAAAAAAAACCATAGCTGGTGGTTTTTATGCCTTTAAAGGTTGTCTTTTTCAGGTCTTAACACACTTTGCAAAGATATTGCAGCATGCACTATTAGATCACTTAAATTAATCACGTAAAGTTCAGGTATGATAAGGAACAGGATCCATGCACCGGAAATATTTTGTGCGAGAAAGGAAGCAGCGAAGTTAATCACTGGTCAACTCTGTCATTTATCACCGTCTAACAATCTAGTAGATAGTCTTATCTCATCGTCTTTATAGAATTTCTCATGGCTCTTGACAGGTTATGGTGTGTTTGATGGTGTTGCAAAATGACAAGACCAGAGAGGGTTTTTTAACTATATAGATCAGTCACTAGTGAAAAATAGTAATGAATAGCTAAGGGGGACAAAAACATTCTGAAGTTGTAAAGAATCGATTTATTTTTCCTTTTTCGGCAGTGCGGTCAACTTGGGTACCTCAGCAGTTATGATTATACGGTGCATGTGTCCAGCATTGCAGGAGGGATGGAGGGGGAAGTAAGTCATAAAGCTGCCTGGCAGCATATCAGAGGGAGGTAACGTCATCTAAATGATACAAGTAATGGGTAGGTGTGAATGTGTCCAGGCCTGATATTGGGACGGGGCTCTGGAAGGTTGACTTCATTTACTTCATTGTCACATTTTCCTCAGATTTGCGGCTTTATTTGGCTGTCATCCGTTGCCTTTCTAACTCTATGTGTGAGTCTCTTTCTCTTCTTTCTTTATCGCCCCTTTGATTCCTCTTTATCTCCTTGTATCTCAACTCCCCCACCCTCTATCCCTTTTGACCCTTTCTTACATTTTTATCCACTCCTTCTCCTACTTTCTTCCCCTCTCCTTCCATCCATCCATCCTCCACTCCTCCTCCCAGCCCCGGGTTCCCCAAGCCCTGCACTGTCGCCATCATGCCCCCCCCTCCCCTCTCCCTGAGCGCCTCCCCTGTCCCACTGACACCACACGCTGCTCCCATCCCCCGAAAACCACTTCAAACAGCCAGCGCCATCAAAGCCCACAGTCAGTCAGCCAGGCAGCCAGTCAGCCAGCCAGCCAGCCAGCCTTCTGCTTCGACTTAAAATTACTGTCGTCCCAGTCGCAAGGCTGCTTTCCTCTTCTGATACACATCAAAGATCCTCTTAAACTCCCGAAGTTTGCTTTTTAAACCTTTCTTCTTGTCGAGTCTTTTTTTATATACATTATTTCGCTGGTTGAGGTTTTTGTTCTCCCTCTCCCTTTCTCTCTCTTCTTGCCATCATTTTTTTTTCTCCAGGTCAGTAATGACATGCACACACTCTCTTGTGCGGTTCTGCTGCCATTGCATTTTTCTCCGTGACTTTAATTAGTTTCTTTTTCAAGGCGTTGGTTCGGGCTTCACATGCACAGCACACACATTCCCTCTCTCTCACACACACACACACACACACACACACACACAAGTACATCAAGCTTCAACTAACAAGCATAAGGATGCGTGTAAATTAATATGCAATATGACTCATACATCTCCCTAATCAGAACTGCTTAACCACAAAAAGACCCGTTTAATAGCCTGTGTGTGTGTGTATGTGCGTGTGTGAGTGTGTGTGTATGTGTGTGTGTGTGTGTCTGTGTGTTCCTCTTTTTGCTGCCCGTATTTCTTTATATGTGCGTGCTTAAAGGGCAGAAAAAGTGACGAAACAAAAGAGACAGCGAGGCAGGGACGGCGAGAGGAGAGCAGATAGTGTTTGCAGACATGTGAGGAACAACTGAGACAAAGACAAAGAAAATAAAAGCAGAGTGACACATTAGAAAGGCATGTCTTCTATGTTTCAAAGCCATGGAGGTCACATGTGGTCACATGAAATGTTTCAGAGTATCATCATCTCTCGGCTGGAGGATGTAATGTCAACGTGCACCAGAGGATGGCGCCCCGTCTGTACGTTAACCAAGCAGGAACTGACTGTCAGGCTGCATCTATTAGGCCATTTATCATTATAAGGCAAAGTATATTTAGATACAGTCACATTTTTATACTTTCTAATTTTACTGAATGACTTTGGAGGCCAAGAGCGGTCTGCTCTCGTCTTTTCTTCGCTGACTGTCAGGACTTGTATTTTTTACTTTTAGTGGTTTAAAGTGAGGAGGAATAACAGAGCAAATTATTATTATTGTCAGTTGTAGTGGCAGTGAGAGCTGTAATAATAGTTGAATTGATGTTGCTGTAATACCTTCATATGGTCTGCTCTGATCTTTTATAATGTGGCTTTCTCCGAATTCTTATTTCTTTGTGTTTTAAATCTGCTTTGAGTGGTTAGATGAAGACATTTTGGGCTTTAATGCATTAAATTGTTCTTTTCAAGAACACCACATATTGCACAACACCTCTAACAGACCTGATATACAGATGTAGACAAAGTCAGTGGGATACCAGACATATTTGTTTCACCCTCAAAACAAATCCCCCGTAGTAACTGAAAGTCCCTGCTCGAGTCGAACTAACCAGATCCCACATTGTATAGCTGTTAAGCTCAAAGAGAAGTTTTTATTTAGCGTGCACCCCTATTAAAAAAGTTAAGAACCTTTGTGCTCCGTCAGAGAATGTTTTAATATTCAAAAGGAGCCACTATTGTGTGGTTTCTTGCGCCAACGTACAAAATAAAGAGCCACATCAGACAGCTGGAACGGTCCCCGAGCATTTTCATGTGTAAAGAAAAAAGAGGGAAAACAAATTTGGAGGGGGGAGACAGGGGTATTTATAGAGTGGTGTGAGAGTCTTTGCAATGACAGGAGCCTAATGAAGTGGAGTTTGGTTTTTGATTCACAGTGTGGTGAGCGCGTGGGTCCCTCTGTGACCGTTACTGCATTCCAGCACCGATCCCTCGCTACACGGAAAACCAGCGCGGGCCACAGGAGGAGGCGGCAGAGGGCCAGCTCGAAATAACGTGTTCTTTTAACCCGGCTAACCTTTTCTCATCAACATCACCCTACTTCCAGTGCAGCAGATGCACACACAGAGGCTTACGGTGTACTGACACAGAGCTCAAACATGGTGATGAGCTCTCACACACAGTATACTGCAGATACAATAAAAAAGTCTGTTTGTCACTGCCGATGAGTCACTGACACGGTAAATGAGTCAAATGACACAATAATGACGCAATTCGGCAAAACACTGTAGGGAAGTCCAGAATGATATCAACACCGTTTCTTATTTTACCTTTAATAGGTCAGTGGAAATTGTAGTCTGTGTAAGATTTTATGACAAATATTTAATGAGGAAGTGAGAACGAGACAAGGAATGAGATCGGAGACTGTAAGTCATCACGACTGTTGTGAACGGTATGATTGTTCTGGATGTAAAGTTGCTGAGGGAACGACTCAATTCAAATTCAAAGACTAGCCTAAACGAGTTCAATGCAGAGTGTGCGATTTTTGCGGCCTCTCAATCGAAACAAAACAAAAGATGGCTCTACCCGGAAATGCACATTTGAACATTATTGGAAACATTTAGTACATTTACAACCCAGAACTAGTCATTTTGAGACATTTTAATGTGTTTAATGTTGCATGCTGTATCTATAATCTAAAAACAAGCACTGTTTAAAAAAAACAATTGCAAGCATGACCATTCTTAGCTGATGCGGTTTGTAGAATCCAACTAAAATATAGTTATTTATTCGTGCTTTTTTTATACATATGAAACTGCTTTATCCTTGGTATAGAACTGGTAAAGAAGAAAAAAAATCTTCTCTCTACGGCGTTACCATAGAGAATACTGCCTAACTTATCAAAGCTTCCGATAAAGTTAAAAAAAATGGCACAAACGCAGACAGCCACACATATTTGCTTTGAAGGTAAAGGTCGCCGTCACACGAGGTAATTCTCTTTTGACAAATGTCACTGTGGTGGTCGACAGGACAGGTAAACATGGTGGCAAACATGTAGGCAGCAGCATACAGGAAACCTCTAGAGGAAGAGCACAGACAACCACAAAAGCTCTTTTGCACACCTCTTCCCTCACACCTTGTGTCATTTCTGCGAAGAGAAAAACTGATTACTGCAATTTTTTTGCATAGGAATTGATGACTCTGTTTGGTAAACAGCTCACATGGTAGGTGTAAAGATAAGGGCAGTGAGTCTATCGTTGTAGTAGTTTTTGGTGATTATTTTTTGTCTGTGACTGGGGAAACCACAACAGACAGGTACAGGAAAGCACTTGTGTCATAGACAAAATGTTATACAAATATGATCTGTGATCTCTACTCATTTTCTTTTTCCTCCTCACTTAAAGCATTTGCGGTAAAAAAAAAAAAAAAACATGGAAAAGAATCCATAGAGAAATTGGACTGAAGTGCTCGTCCATTTTTAACCCTCTGTGGTTTGTTTTGGGCAACTCCTATAGCTCAGATGCTGCACTTTAAAAAAAGCACACCATATGAAAACAGGCCACATTATCCATTGAGGAAGATAACAGTTATCATAATGGCACACTGAATGATAAGCTAACTATCTAGCAACAAGCATCACTGCCTCTTTAATCTCTACCTGCGAGAAATGTAAAGCTATTAATTTTGAAGTGGAAGCAGCTATCAACTCTGTAAAAGTTAACATCATTATAGGCTACAGAAATATCTCATATATGTCTGGAGTTGACTCACCACAGTCTAAGAATACATAGCTCGAGTGGGAATCTACAAGAGGAGATGAAAGTATACCCTGTGTGTGTGTGTTACTTTCTCTCTCTTCTTCACACCGCCGCTTCATGTGTGTCAGCTCAGTGCGCTGCACCTTCACATGAGTCACAGCTTTCTCACTGTTTCAACAGCACGAACATGTACGCACCTTTGTGGTGTGATTACTGGTCTAGGCCACAAGTTATTTGGGACTCTTTCCTGTCCATGTTCTCTCTCACCACACCTATTTGTCACTTTCTTTCTTTCTTTTTCTGAAATGCATCAATGCATGCAGACATGGTAGCACAGACAACGCTGTTAGAGCGCAAGTTTGATGATAGGCCATGATTTGTGCTTTGCATTTGGAATTTGCACGTTTGGCAACTGAAGCCACTCAGCTGGATAAAGTGAATTCACACTTATTCTGATGTTTATAGAGAGCAATGGAAGATGTGCAGTACGCATGGGCAAAGTGCAAACATGAGTAGGAGGAGATTAGACCTATCAGATGTAAAGAAGAAAAAAACAGTAAAGTACTGAAGGTGGATGATAAAAAAAAATAGCAGCAAAGTTGTTACCTTCTCAGTTTCATCATGAGGTACATTAGCTTGCCCTGCTCCCACACGCAGACGGTACAGTAAGTTAGAGCTTTTAACTATTTGTTTGGCGGGGTTTGCTTTACATTAATTCTGCTTATTTGCCGTCGGTTTAACCAGTCTGTGTTTGAAGTCACATGCGAGCAGGTTTCCAGTAAGCAGATGTGGTTCTCTGTTTTGTGTAGTGATGTGACATGTAGATAGAGAACAACAGATCGGTGCTGCTGATCTCAATCAATTTTCAGATGTCTGGGCCCTTTTTCTGGGCGGCCATAGCAGCTAGAGACAACACCACAGTGCGTTAAACTCAGGGCTGCTCTTTGATTCGCCGAGCCTCCCCTGAAATCGTACTGAGAACTCATATGTGAATAATGAAACTAACAACAGCGCACAGTCACACTAAAAGCGCAACTCGTTGACAAATCAACTTTGTGAGTGTTATCAGTGAATGGCTCAGTGGCTTTGAAGCTAATAAAATGCCAAAGGGGATTCTGTTTTTGTGTCACAAGGGCCCTTAGTGAACAGAATCATTAAAAACCACACTGAACAAAGGCAAAATAGTTTCAATATGCTGTTTGTTGCCAATTTAAAGACTCACTGCTCGGTGCGCAGAATTGCACTGCTGTTGTGCTTCTGTCTTTGCGGAGCCTTAATCAATATGAGGAAATTAGCTGGTTGTTTTATTTCTCGATCTGATTGTTGTGTGGGCCTCTGCGTCGTTCAAAGTGCAGATGTTGGTCCTCGGCTGCACATTCTGCGGCGGTGGTGGTTGAAATGCTCTGACAGGGTGGTGTCTCCTAATGAGTGGGACATCTGAAGGCACAGAGCCGTGACTGGGCTTGAACTGTTCTATCTCTGACTGCAATTCAGATATTCATGGAGCCTCGCGTCCACACACACACACACACACACACACAGTTATTGTCATGTCTTTCTTTGTTGTGTTTGATCATGCTGCGTCCTCTGCAGCAGCAGATCGGTCTTTCTCCCCATTTGTTCCCACAATGCAAGTCGTGTTTGTTTGTTTCTCTAATTTCTCTATACCCTATTTTATGTCTGCGTGTGTGTGTGTGTGTGTGTGTGTTTGTGCGTTGAGGGAATTTCCCTCTGTAGTGTTTTTCACAGTTCGACATCAGTTGGAGGATTTGTGTCAGGGACAGTTTGACACTGTCACTTTTTGTCTCTCTCTCTCTCTCTCTCTCTCTCTTTCTCTCTCTCTCACTTTTTCTTCTGTAATTCCTCGATCCTCCATCTTTACTTTTATTGCTCTCTCTCTCCACTTCTTCTTCTGTCAATGCACTGTGCTGTATTCTTCACGCACCGGTGTCTCTGTCTCACTCTTGTCACCCCCTTTCTCCGACATGCACACCACAGCGCTGTGTACCAAACACATTGCAAAATGCAAAATCACATATTGCACCACACATCGCATTTAAGCATCTCTTCCGTCACACTAATATGACCTTTACAATCCCCATCGCAGTGTCACAGTTTCAGTCTCATTTATTCTCGCCAACAGGCATTTGGAGACTTTTTTTTTTTTTTTTTTGCGTGTGGCTCGCTGTCAACCAGCTAAGACATGACTGTAATCACTCGAACTAAAATTTGACTGTGAGACTTAGGCTTTCATATCAATGTGTTTGTGGTTATTTTCACCATCATTAGACAAGAATGTTTGCACTTCCTTTTCTCTGGCCACAGCAATGCAATAAAAGTGCAGCAAAACATCACATTACCACCATTCCGATTGGTTAACATGTAATTTAGAGCATTTAATCCCCAATTTGCCGTCAGCATTCATGATATAATCTGTAAAACATTTGGATGCATTGAAATTAAAAGTTGAATTCCAAAATGCGGCGAGCGCCGAGAGGGAAATGCAGCACCGAGTTTTCTGTAGAGTAAAAGAATATTACTGGTGTCAGACACTCTTCATCATTTTGAAATGATATCTCTTTGTGTCAAAAACAATTTATTTATTTTCTGTTGCAGAACATGTCCAGTGAACGAGTGTGTATTTGGGGCATGTGCAAAAACACAGGCACATAAAACAGGAGTGGCACGTGGTCATCAGTGTGATTTCTTCCCTCTCAGTGTTGTTAGGGCAAGTCAAACCAAACCAAACAGGTCTGTAGGTGCCAGAACTATCACCCTGCGACGCACAGAGAGTGAGTCGCTGCTAAGATGAAGGATATCAGGTGGGAGGTGTTTGCTCTCAGTTGCGGTCCTCCTCTGACTCATCGCATGAATGTCAGACAGCAGGTATGAATATGAGAGCTGCCATGTGAGATTTATTTTTTTTTAAATGGCAAGTTTGATTTCTTCGATATATTTTAAGAGAATGTCACCGCTGTCAACATGAGTACACTCTGCAGATGAATATGGACTCACCTCGTCTCTGAGCTGCTCACATAGGTACTGTAAAATGACAATACACACATCTTCCTGTGCTTGCTTTTTGTTTAGCGTGTGGGTGTCCATGACCCTCATGTGGTAATTTATTGAGTTCAAAATAGCAAGTGTTGCTCTTTAAACAGTCACCTGTGAAACTATCACCGTTTTACAGCATGGAAGAAGCTTTATTTCAGATATTAACTCAAACCGAATAATTTTAAACAATGTTTTAAACATATTTTTGATACCAGAAGGAGTTCTGTGTCAAAAATGTGATGGATCAGTAAGTTTTTCTTTGTGCCTCAGTGTATTCAGCGCCTGTCTTGTTTCTGACAGTTTTACCGCCTACATTTTGTACTTTAAAAAATGTGTCAGAAGTTAGTGTAATGTGGAATCTGAAGAGCAACATAGAGCTCATTTTTTCTGGTTAGTTAAAGGACTCCTGACTGTTGATCAGCTTAAAAAGTGATTTGGCATGAAACTATAAAAAGTGAAGACACTAAAAAAATGTATTTGCATTCTAAATGAAAACTAAATTTATGCACTGTGCTTGAGTTGATTTCCCACCTAAATTTAAAGGTGAGTTTGATGGTGTACATGTAGCGTGTGTGTTTGGGGTGTATCACAGAAACATTTAATTTAGTTTTCAATAATTCAAAAATGTGTCTGTGCTCAGTTTGGGTGTTACCAAAATATCTTAAACTGATATTTGCATAAGAAGTTATTTCTTGGTTTGTTGTTATATCGTGTGAAAAATGAAAATCTATTAAATAGCGCTGGTGATACTGCATTTTTTTTTTTTGTAACAATATTAAATTGTAAAAATCAACAGAACAGTAAGGATTACAGTGTGCGGTAAATTGGGCCTGGCCTCGTTTGTTGCCATTTAAAACCAAAAGCAACAAACAAGGTAATTTCTAGGTAGTTATTGCGTGCTTACCCTTTAGCCACATAATTACTCAGTCAATACCAGATCACATGTGTGCATCGTAAAATAAACTGCAGCCTAGCGTGTTGCTATACAGTAAGTGCCCTCTGGGATATAAACAGTGCAGAATTAGAAAAGCACATAAACGGACACTGTGCTGTTGTGAGACGGCGAAAACGACATATTGAGATGATTTTCTCTTTATCTTACGTGACTTTTTTGTGTGTGGTTTGCATTTTAATGTGGCTGTGTAAAAACTCTGTATGTTTCCGTGTGACACACAAATGTGCTCATGAATGTATTCAGGCGTCCAACTCTGTCTGCCTTTGGAAAACCCTTTTTTAGGCTTCAGATGGCAGGCAGTCCGTCAGTCTCTCAGATATTCAGTCACTGCAAGGCAGGGAAAGCGACACGCAGATTAAAATAGTTCTGCAGTGTTTGATCTTAACACGCTGTTGTTGTCAAACCATCAGAAACAGTCCCCAAAAGACGGAGTGATCGACATTGTCAAGCATGATGCAGCACAGTTCAGTTAGCACTCTCTGGATATGAGTCATGTTCTTCCCACGCACACTACAGTGCATGCACAATAGCGGTGGACTGTTTTCTACTGTGCCGAGCTGTGTGTTATTTTGTTCCAACAAATTACACATTCTTAAAACTCTCGCACATTGCACGAATTCATCGCTCTTAAACTCCTTTGTACCTTGACATAAGATCTCTATTTGCAGGCAATCCCAAACCTCCTGCGCTGTTCAAAGGTTTAGCTGTCCTGCTCCAGCAAAAAAAAAGACCCATTTGAAGGATGCAGTCGCCATCCGAATAAATAAATCAGCAGGCCCGATAATGAAAGCCATTCGGCTTTAATGACAGCACATATAGGCTCAGTGTCACTCACTGTCATGGGAGGGAAAATTAGAGCCAATTTGATGCTAATCCGGACCAGATTTTTGCTGTTTTCGGGCCCAGCGGTATGTCCCTATCATCCCAGGAAACTCCTGCAGGGCTGATAGGTCGACCTCAACTACATCATATAACTTCGTAGCTGTCTGCTGTGGGGAAGCTCATTTGATGACCAATTTCACCCCCCATAAGAAGAGCAAGTCATTCCGCCCCATGTTAGCAGAGCAGCGCTGCATGGAGCAGAGGCCTGGATGACTAGCCTCTGTGAATCAGAGTTTTGGTGTAATGGGGCTGAGGCATGACACACAACTTGCTGACACATACAGATACAAGTGTAGGTGTTAAATATTGAGATTAGCTAATATAATTCTCGGAGGTTTATATTTTAGGTTTGTGTGTTTGTGTTTGCGGGCCGGCCCCTACGCAGCACTGCCCCCCCACATTATTTTCTTCTCGTCTTTCAGTAACGAAGTGAGTGTGTGTGTGTGTGTGTGTGTTATCTGTGTGTGTTTGCATCCTCTAGATGTAAAGTCAATGAGGTAGATTTGCTAAAATGTCTCCTGTCTCCGGGCTTTGTCACTGCGAGCTGTGGGGCGTAACTGAATGTGTAGACGAGCTGAAAGCTCATCAATTATCGTGCTCACCAGCCAGTAAGGGTGCATTTGGAACGGCTCAAACAAAAATAAAAAGTCTTTGGAGGGTGACTGAGAGTTGTTTTGACAGTTTAATGAATAAACTTTGTTTGTGTTTGGTAAAAATTTAAAGAGCTGTGAAACCTTATTTGCACTCTGATGTGATGAAAAGAGGCACAAGACTCTCACGGCCAAAGGGGAAAATTTATTTAAAACTAATAAGAAGCATGACGATGTTTTGCTGCGAGCTTCATCATATACTGATCAGAAACTTTTGTTTTCACGACACAAAGGAGAAGAATTGGTCCTCTCCGTGTTGGCACAGTCAATGTTCCCCTCTTGACAATGGGTTGGCTTTCTCTGATGGTATATTTCAAAGGCGCTGGCAAGGAGTCTATTTGTGTTCTTAAATGGTCATTATTTACTCGTGATTAGATATTGCCAATCAGCGAGAGAGAAACAGAGAGTCCTCAAAAAAAGCCTTTGGAAATGAGAGCCAACAGCTGAAATCCCAGGCATGTGTTTGTGATTGTCATTTATTGTCTCTGCCATGGGAAAAAGTAATGCGCCTTTCCAGTTTCGCTGCAGTCTGGGCACAGAGGGTACACTTTTAAATTACGATATGTTATTTATCTTTTCTTCTTACTGCTGCTCTATAGCCCTCCTACATCACAAGTCACATACCGTGCATGTGAATTGAGACGTAAAAACAGATTTTTCTACAGTCGCGTCGATTGTGTTCTTTTAGAGCAATCACACGTATAAACTGTATAAGTTCAGTAAACTCAGAACAAAAAAATGTCCTCTTCACTTGCAATCAGGAAAAGTTTCCTAACAATGTTTCTCTACAGCTCATTAGATTACTTTCCTGAGGCTACTTTTAACTAAAAAAGAAACACAGACCCTCAGCACGTTATTTTTTAAATTAGAAAATAACCTGACGAATGTCTGTGTACCAAAAGATTGTTATTTTTTTCATTAAATATTTTTCCTTATTACAAGTGAAGAGGACAGTGTGCAGGATTGTTTTATTCTGATTTTGTTGACCCTCGGTCTTCTGCTACATATTTGTCAATCCACGTGTGTGGAAAAACTTTTGCTCTATGAACCATTTTAAGAAAATTCTAAGGGATTGAAATGGCAAATCCTCCTGTTAGCTATTTTTAGAACTGCGTAATTACAATAATTAATAACAATATTAAAAAGTCTGGAATTTAAGAATGTAAGAAAATGTGCTTATTTTAGTCATGACTCTAATTAAATACATATATTTTTATTTAAATGGATTAATATTGTATTTGCATTTTACAGATGAAAACCAAGTTTCACTCTCAGTACTGTCAGATTAAAACCATCTCTTTAGAAATTACACCGACACTGATCAGGAATGACTATAAATACTTAATATTTCTGTGTCTGAAGTTTTATATCGTAAAAGAAGAAAGCCCAGTTAAATATTCCGGAATCTCCTTTAAACAAATGTGTATGTTGCATGCTGAGTCTGCTTGTATTGATCCACACAAAGCCATAAAAAATATCAAGCACATCAAACAGCTTCACTTGATGACACTTTCATTTGTCTTCAAAACAGAAATATAGTAGAAAAACTAAAGCAAATAATAGTAAAGTCCAAAAAACATCTACGATAAAGTTCAGAATTTACAAAACATGTTTTAATGTCTGGTTGGGTTTTCCCTCTGCTCTGTTTCACCTCTCTAAAGTGATGCAGAATTGTTTCTGGTTTGTTTTGATCATAATCGACAGCTCAACCACTTGAATGCCGTCTGAAATGATAAGAAACACATGTCTAAAAATAATAAATACATATTCAGACACAAAATAATAATCGCAGTCTCATTCGATGTAGACCTAAGAATTGCACTCAAGGTATTTGATTTTTAACGTGCTGAAAAACACAACGTAGTTTTGGAAAATCAGACGTCCCTAATGAGTATTTAAACCCGTCAGCCTGAGCCAGTGTCTTTTGTCTCCCTCATAAATTTTCTCTTTTCCCTTTTCTTCTCACAGTGGATGCTGAGCAAGTGAGTTCAATGGGATCAGAGGGGGAGGATGAGGTCGGCCTGTGGAGCCTGGAGCCCCAGGACTGCCAGGAGAGCCTGGACAAGACGAGCCTGACGCCCAGCGAGGGGACGGAGGAGCCTGGCAGCCCTGCTCGCTCCACGCGGCCGCACAGCCTCAGCCCCGGCAGCAGGAACTACTGGGGGCAGGTGGAGCCGGAGGTCGCGGAGGACGCCACCGGTGCTTCTGCCGCTGACAGGGAGGGAGATCAGGAACCACTGAGGATGTACTGTAAGTTATACACTTCAGTACAGAGCTGTCTTGTTAAAACAAAAAGAAAGTGGTGTTTTAATTTAAGCGCTAAACTATAAAATAACCATGAATATGTTTCTGCCGAATTAAGGCCAAGAGAGCTGCAAAGCTATGTAATATATGTACAGTATGACTACTACTACTGTATGTGTAAACAAGTTTACAGTGTTTTTCTGATGCAAGACACCCCCAGTCTCATGATGCTGCTCAGAGCCCTCTAGATACACCTTCATATCAGCTCCTTGTGAAACCATGCCTTCCCTACAAGCTGTTCCTTTTTTCACTCTTCTCTTTGAAAAGGCAGCCTTCTGAAAGCATGACAAAAGAACTCATCCCACACAATGTCACAATATTTCCATGCATCAAAGAGGTGACGTTACGGTACTGAAATCAGCACTGCGCGACGTGAGGCTTTCCCTTTTATTTAGGAGAGATCAAAGGCTCACGCGGCTTGCCTACTAACAATCACTTAGCTCCCTCGCCTCGTGTGATTTGGCCTTGCCTGATGAAGGCAAAGCTGAGTTTTTACAACACTCAACCGCACAGGCTCTTCCCTTTCGCCACATAAAAAAACAGCTCAAAATATGCCAACATCTGCAAACATTTGAAAAATCTTCCTCAAAGTCGCTGTGAGCTGACTGGCTTGATTCGTGATAGGAGGCGCCCTCTCTTCTTCTCTTGGCTCTCTCCCCCTGTGCCGGCCTGTCGCTGCACTCGCAGACACGAATGAGAAGGAATTCTTAAAACGTAGTTTCACATGTGGCCAACTTGTTCCCTGGATCTGTTGTTCCATCTGTCAGTCTTCAAGTAAACAATTTAGTTCCATTAGACTCAGTTGTGCAGTGTCACTTTACACTTGATTCCCACCTCCTCTTCAAACACACATTTACACACTTGAATTTATGACAGCAAACCCTCTTTCAAGAATCTGATTTAGCACATACAGAACACGAAAATGGAACGGCAGCAGCGGTTTAACCACACTGATGTGCCCATGTACAAGACTGCTCACCAGCTTTAAAAACGTTAAACTCAAAAAGCTCTTAGATAAACCAGTTCAGACGAGGTCACGTAACAATGCCATAGATTCATCTGCACAATAACTGGATAATGTTTATTAACTTTTGCACAGCAAGTGACACTTATATTATCTTTACTTATATGCTGTGAAAAAAAAGTGAGAGCAAATTCTTCAGATTCTTTTTTGCTACGTGACTTTAAAACAATCTCACGAAAAAAAGGACCAGCTCGAAAAAAACACATCCCTCCTGCATTTTCACAAGGTTTACATGCACACACAAATGCACCTTTACTAGTCAGTTAATCATTGAGTCAACAGACAGAAAACCGATTAATTGCTTAGATAATTATTTCATAAATTGAAATGTGAATATTTTGTTGTTTTCTGTCATTGTAAACAGAAAATATAAAGTTGAATCTAATCTAATCTAATCTAATCTAATATCTTTGGATTGCTGATCAGAAAAACAAGCTATTCGAAGACGTCTCTTTGTGCCGTGGGAAACTGGATTTACTGTACTGTAGAAAATGTTCTGACTTCCTGTGAACTAGATGATTAATCAAGGAAGTAATCAGCATATTTACCATTAAGATAGATCATATAAAAGTAAATGAAATCAGAGACAGAGAGGCACGCTTAAAAACAGTTACAGTTGTGCTTCTTGGCCACAATTTTATTCCAGTTAGGCATGCAGCCCATTAGCCCAAAGGAAAAAAAAAACTTCTAGCAATAATATTTTCTTGCAAATGTCACTAAGAAGGCAGAGTGTGTGCATGAGTCAGAATCGTGCAGAGCATTTTACAAAAATGCCAAACACAGCTCAACAACAGTCGTATTTCTTATAGGAAATATATGGATGTTTCAGTTCCTCATGGTTTTTTTTTCTGTTCCCAGATAAGAACTCAGACTCCCAGAATGCCTTTGAGGACCTGGCCCATTATGAATTTCTGGCCCACTTGAGGAAGGCCTCTACCTCAGCAAGTCTCTTGGACCATCTGAACCACAATGGCAAAGCGGCAATGTATCACCCGAGCAGCGGGCACGATGAGCTGCCACCTGCCATCTGGTCACCAGGAGCTCAGCACCGCTCACCTGACGGAGCAGGTACGCTAACGAGTGGAAACAACTGCAGTGTTGTGCATTAAAAACAACCCTAAACTTACTGCTCTTCAGATCTTATTAGTTCTCATGAACCGCAGCCTGTGGGCGGACAGTAACTATCAGTGATATATATCAGATTTTCCTTTGCTAATGTCATTCTGAGAAAACGGAAAAGGAAAACATAGAAGCTTATCAACCACTAATAGTTCAACAGAGGGTTCGATAAAAGCAACACATTAGCACATCGTAGCAATTCAATTCATGCATGCAACAGGACGATCTTGTCCTGCAAGTTAAATATTCTGCCTGTTCAACATTTTATTTAGACTGTATCAGGTTTGTATCAATGGTTGTCTCATAGTTCAATAGTCACTATACAAATATGTAAGAGTATACGTTTAATCGATCAAAGAAAAACATTGGATTACAACAAAATAACTAAGTCAGCGCAAATACAATTATTAAAAAACATGATCGTATTTCATTATTTTCAGGGAACTTTTGTTCTTCAGATATGCTGAAATTTTACTCTGATCTGTGAGTCTGAGGAAATGAAAACACACGTCCTTATTCTGTAGGTTGTGGAAGAAGTATTCAGATCATTTATTTAACTGAAATGAGTGATGCAACAGTGTAGAAATATACTTACAAGTAAAAATCAAAATGTTACTTAAGTACAAAAGTATGATAATAAAAATATGCCAAAAGCACAAATGACTCATTATGCAGAAAGGCACATTTCAGAATGATATATATTATATCATTGGATGAAAATCATTGATGCATTTCTGTGTAAGCGTCACTCTAAAGCTGCAGCTGGCAATGGTAAAGTGATTTTTAACAAATCTGGGTGGATGGATTTAATGAATGTTTCCACGGTCTGTTTAAAATGTATCCTCTCTCTGGACTCCAGATGCAGGAAGGACCCAGCAGGCCTGTCCTTTCTGCCACAGGATGTATCAGCGAGGAGCTACTTTAAGGGAACACATTAAGTACTGTCAGGAGAGGGAGGGGGGCCACATGGTCTGTCCACTCTGTGGATACACCGCCACTCTTCGAGCACAGATGGAGCGACACCTGGCACTTCACAACCAGATGCAGGACAAGGTGAGACGCAAAGAGGCGACAGCAAACTTTTACAACTGCAACGTTATTCATTTGTGACTTTGTGATGATAAAACTGACACTCGTACTTGAAATTATTCCCTAAATGTGTTGCGTTATAAAACTATTAACAATGTCTCGTGGTCCTAGAGTGCCATCACTTTGGATCAAGCCATGGAGACCAGGAAGTTCAAATGTCTGCAGTGTGGGAAAGCTTTCAAGTATAAACACCACCTCAAAGAGCATCTCCGCATCCACAGCGGTGAGACAAAATAACATCAAAACAGTCGCGCTCACCCATCAATTTGCAATTGTTTCCACTGTATCTGTAACCCTTACTTATCATGTGGCATGGAATTATACCTAATTTGATGTGTTGACAGGAAACAAGTTAAAATAATTCACGTAGACAGTCGAAGAGAATTATGCAAAATGTGGAAGGATCACACCCGAACTGAAGGTGTTTTAAACCTATTTCTGTCTGTGTGTTGTCCTTAAGGTGAGAAACCGTATGAGTGCTCCAACTGCAAGAAGCGTTTCTCTCACTCTGGCTCCTACAGCTCACACCTCAGCAGCAAAAAGTGCCTGAATGGTGGAGGAAGTGGGGCCGGCGGAGCCAGCGGTGCATTTAATGGACACAACCAAAGCTCCTACCACCACTCATTTCCAACATCTCCCTCTGCAGGCGGGGGAAGAAACAGTAATGACAAAGGCTCTCCGATGGCTTCACAGGCCCAAGATAGTACCAGGCCTCTTGGTCGAGCACCAGAGGATCCTCACCAGCTTTCACTGCAGGACCCCGGCCACAACCCCGCACGCTTCCCCAGAGCTTCAGATCTGCCTCGGCTGTGGGACCCATCAGCAGAGCTCTCCCTGAGGGACAGCATACTCAAAGGGACCACTCTGCTGCCTTACCTGCACTCTGGGACCAAGTTTGAGCAGATGCTGCAGGAGATGCTTCACAGGGAGGTCAAGAAAGACGAGGAGATGGACAGAGAAGGAGGAGGAAGAGCTGCAACGGAGGATAGAAGGGTGATGTTCAACGGAGGAGGGTCTGACAGGAAGGGGTCGCCCGACAGGAGGAGAGATGCCGCGGGGTCAGGCGAAGGGGAGAGAGGCGTGCTCGGGGTGACGTGTCGCTTGTGCTTCCAGCTTTTCCCGAACGTGGCGGTGCTCCTGCAGCATGAGCGCTACCTCTGTAAGATGAACAGAGAGGTGGTGGAGGTGCCTGAGGGTCTTCGCGGCAAAGACCACCCCCTGTCCCCAGTATTCTTCCCCAGGCCTGCTCCGCAACCAGAGAACAGCAAACCGAGTGAAGTAACCAACGGCCTCTCTGGAAGCAAGTCACCGCTACAGAAGCCCAGCTGGCACGCCATCCCGCAGCAGCTTTTGGTGGCAATGCAGTCTCCCCCGCCACCCCACCATGACGCTTTGCCCTCACGAGCTTTTTGGTCCCGCCAGGAAAAAGGAAGCCCAAGCCAACCGACCAACCGTTCCCCAGAGCTGTCAACACCTCGAGCCAGAAGGAGAGTTTCCTCTTCAGGATTCGGTTCTCCGGTCCTCGACCTCACCAGCTGTCCCCCTGACCTCCCCTCCCCTCAGAAGCAGACCGGAAGCCCCTGGTCACAGAGTGAACCTCTGGACCTCTCGCTGCCGAAGCAGCTCTCAGACCAAGAGGAGAGAAATAAAACTGTAAATGGAAGCTCAGCCAGAGGAGAGAGGAGAGAGCTCGGGAGCCAGCAGCTCAAGAGGCCGAGTCCAACTTCACATCTACCCCTTCAACACCACCCAGTCTACGGCGGGGCCGGAGCGCCTGTGTTCCCAGGTGCCTTATACAACGGATTTCCTATCTTCAACCAGTCTCCTTTAGGGCTGTCAGGGCACGATGGCATCCCGCCGATCCCATTTGGCCAACCAGCTACCAGCCCTGGGTTTCTCTCTCCTATTGCTTACATGATGGAGGCCGAAGCAGAGGCGACGCTGAAAAAGATCCACCAGGAGAGACAAGCTCTCATGGTGAGTAAAGCTTCTCTTTCAGTTTTAGATAAATATTTGTATAACTAAAGAACATCCTCAAAATTACACATCAGCTAAAAAACACTTTATACTGTAATGCATCGCTACAAATGTTCATGTTCATCTCCGTAGGGTGAGGTGTTAAGCCGTGGCGCTCTGGACTACCTCTCTTTCATGGATGAAGGACTGGACGGAGACGGAGGGCCGGGGAGGAAGAGATTGAAGAAGACAGACGAGGGGCTTTACGCTTGTGACATTTGTGAAAAAACCTTTCAGAAGAGCAGCTCTCTGTTGCGACACAAATACGAGCACACAGGTCCGTAGCTTGTGCACATTTTGCAAAGTCTTAAATGTGTCTTTTTAGAAAAGAAGAAAGAAAGAAAAAAGCTTGTACTTTTTTTTTTTTTTACAGTACATTGATAATTTCTTCTCTCTGTTCATTACAGGCAAGCGTCCTCATGAGTGCAAGATCTGCAACAAGGCCTTCAAGCATAAGCACCATCTGATTGAACACAGCCGGCTGCACTCTGGAGAGAAACCCTACCAATGTGACAAGTGTGGCAAACGCTTCTCTCACTCCGGCTCGTACTCACAGCATATGAACCACCGCTACGCTTACTGCAGCAAAGACCAGGATCCGGACCAAGACCACGAGGAGATGCCTCTCACCCCGGGGGCCGGCAGCAATCGCCTCGCTGACGGGACCCCTCTGTCGATGGAGGATACCCAAACCCCACACTCCTTCCTCAGCGATTCCAGTCTGGACGGAGCTGCAGAGGCCCTCAAAGAGGAGGAGGAGGAGGACGAGGAGGAGGAGGAGGAGGACAAAGAGGCAGCCGACGGTCATGTGGAAGAAGCACATCTGAGTTTGTCAGGGGCAGCGGAGGAGCTGGGAGGAGATCCCATCCAAGAATCTCCGTCAGGGGAGAATGAGAGAAACAGTTACGATGTGGGAAACCATATTGATGATGCAGAGAGACAATTCTGGGACGGAGAGGACCAGAATGGAGTCTTGGACAAATGCGAACTGAGCCTGGATATTACAGATTTACCCAGAATAAAAACTTAAGCCAATACAATGCATATACTATATATATTAAGACTTTTGATACAGTTTTTCATAAATATAACAGCTCCACTGATGTGTTTTTTTTACTCATTTTACGACATGAAACAATGCACAGAACTGCCAAAGCATAGCTAGCCTTAAAGTGGATGAAGCCATAAGAAGAAAATATATTTGATGATACAAAGCTCAGTATTTTATCACGAAACATAGACTTGACGTACCTACAGTGTTTATTTGTATTTCTTTTTTAAAACGTTTTTTTTGTTTATCAGGACAGCTAGAACATTTGGGTCGACTCGTCTGACGTCGTGTCACATATCCAGATGTCTCACTTATTATATGCTTGCTGCTGCTGACTCTTGCACAACCCATAAAGCGGAGGCCTTTGTATTTTTGCATCCAGGAGAAAGTAGATTTCTTTAGAAAACTTTGCTTGAAACATGTCGACTGTTCACAAGCAGATGCGCGCCAGTGAGTGGGTTAAGAAAGCAGGCCGTGACGGAAAGCTGTGTGTAGGATCGATTGCAGGATGGAAAGACATCTACTGTTGCTTCACAATGGCATCAAAGTTTAAATGTTACAGATGCAGCCTGATACTCATTTATTATATTTATTCTTCCTCATAAGTGCATTCATTTTTCAGTATCCTGTGGTATTATTTGATACAAATCTTTACCTCTTTTTATAAGAAAGGAACAGTAACTTGTAAAAATGTTTTAAATGAAAACACACACATACACACACACACACACTCACACACACAAGCAGCTATTACTTTGTTTCAGCGAGGGCTGTATGTTAAAGTATTCGCTGCCAGAACTTTTATCATTCATGCTGTGAAATCACACGGTACAACCAAGCTCATCTCTTCAGGTTAACTACGGTGCTCAGTGGCTTTTAACTATTGAGTTTAGAGGAAGCGGTAAAAAGAGGAAGAACTGGATGGTGGTTATTTATTTATTTCACAAAAAGCAGCGGACTGCACCTTTTTTAACAGTCAAAAAGGGGAAAAAGATGAAGTCAGTCTCTGTTTTGTTTTTTTTGTATTTAGGGGAGCATTCTAAACCTGCACTGTCTCACTGCTTGTCGCACAGAGCTGCTCTGTTCCATTTATGGCTAAAATATCTCTTACTTGTAATAATTCACACGCGTTGGAGCCCGTTTTAACACGTGCCGAAACAATAACTTATCACACATTTGGACTGTCTGTTGAGGTGTGGCGAGAGGGTCAAGACTCAGGACACACACACACACACACACACACACACGCCAGCTTGTGACTTCCTCTTTCTGACTGCAGTGTAGTCAACGTGAAAAGTGCCTCAGATGCACTCCGACACTGTGAGTAATCCGACAAAGCCTTGGTAGGACGAGATAAGACGGTGGTGCATGAGGTGTGACTAAGCTTGTAGCATTCATGCATACCGTGCGCCAGAGACACTTCTTGGTCATAACGTGTGTGTGCGTATGTGTGTGTGAGTGTGTGTTTATCACCAAAGATATGCATATGTGACACGCCAACTGCCACTCTACTCTTGCATAGTTCCTTACCTGTTATTTCTGGGTCAAAAATAGCCCCCCAAAAAGGTCAACTTTTGCTCTGTGTCTGCACACTTTTTATATCAAGCAGTGTTATTTTTTTTTAAAATCTTTTACTGGCACCCACGCAACTTTTGTATCAACTTTCTATATATATTTTTTGCATGTTTGTGGATATTTGTAATAAAAATTGTACATACTTTGTCGCCAGAATGTTGCATTTCGTTGATTTTTCAAACAAAGGAATCACCATCAATCAGCATTTTCTTGTCACTGAATTCATAGCCTCTTGCTGGAGGCCTTAGGAGACTAGAAAAATCAGCCCAACAAGAATTAGGTGTAACACCAATTTCCCTTGAGTGGCTTTGAATTGAGTTAAACGACTGAGTTATTTCACTACTGAACCATCAAATGTTTTTTAAAATTTCAGTGTAAACGCAGACAATCTTCAGACACGAGACGGTTGCGGCCCGGCCACTCAGTTTCCCATCACGGTAAACAGTTCCCACCACTCACAATCTGCAGTCTGCTTTGTGACACCAACTTTTTTTGTGGCTCTGCCTGTTTGCATGATGATTCATCAGAGGTGGCTGCTCTCTGCCTGTGAACCTGTGTGTGTGGTAGGGGCATGCAAGGGGCTGAGCAGCTCTGCTGCTACGTGATACACCGAGCTTTAGGTTTAACGGTAGTTGGAGTAAACAATCGTCTAACCGTAACCTTAACAAACCAGGCCGGGTGACGCAGGTCAGATACTTCTGGGTGCCACGCATCAGCAGCTGTTAGTCAACTGTAGCACCAACAACCGGTGATGTTATGACATTCTTCTGATAGCTTGGCTGGTTTGGGGCCCGATGGTGAGTAACATGACATTTAATTATTGTGGTGTACAAAAATCACCACAGTCAGAGAGCAGACTCAGCATCAGCATCACTTGCAAGTCCCATCTGTGAGCAACAGGTTGTCAGACTGAGTGCTGAGCGTATTTAAGTTTCAATTCCCTGCAGCAGACAGAGAAGGCAGGCCCGTCTGTAAAGAGTGAGCACCGACACAAATGTAAAGAGAAACTAACTGTCTCTGAGAAAAAGACACTGATTCAAAAGTGTTTAAAAATGATTCTCCACGGCAAAACATTCCCCTCCTTTCTTTGCCTCTCCAGGGAAATGAATTAAACAACTGCCAACAAGCCGCGATATACAAGAACAAAAAGGGCAGTTGTTTGCCTTTTGCCATCACGGTTGCATCACTTCCTGCGAGATAAACCATACAGATTCATTAGCATAGAGCTGGCCAAGCAAAATCACTATGAAGTACACTTCCATTTACATTTGGACTGTGAAAATGAAGTCAGTTTCGAGAGTTACTTGGATGAAAAACGCACAAGAAAAGGATGAGAACAGTTCACAACCTCTTCCACAACCTTCTCATTCTCTTAGTTACATGAATCTTTAATAAATACTTCCACAGACTCAAAAACATTTTTGTCTTTTTTCAGCGTTGCAACAAACAGAATAACTACCTACAGATGCACGAGGGGTTTTGAACTAATGTCGGGCGGGCAGATTTCATCAGTTCATGCATCAAAAATCTGTTGTTGAAAGCAAATCTTTCCCAAAGGTTCTCGGCATTTCTGGTCTTTTGTCTACATTTGAAGTAACGACAGATCATTGTACTTAACGTTATACAGAGGCACGATCGACAGTTTTGCATTGTTTTAAATGTATTATTCATATTCAGAGTAGCATTATGAGAAAGAAAGAAAGAAAGAAAGAAAGAAAGAAAGAAAGAAAGAAAGAAAGAAAGAAAGAAAGAAAGAAAGTCAGCATTTGAAGATGAAGTAACAGTGTTTGACTTTCACTGCCAACACGCTGCTAATTAAGAGGGAGGGGTGTTTGATTGTGTCTCTGATGGACTGATTCTATTTTGGGGAGTCATTAGCGCCATCACACCAAGTGAAATAAAACACATCACAGAGCTCGAGTCTGCGGCAGTTTATAAAAGCCACTGGGTTTCTGACAGAAAAAGTCCCCTTCAACTTGAGAACAAAACGTACGGTGAAAAAAAATACTTGAATGAGATGAAAGTTTTGCAGGGTGTTGTATTATTTTTTCTTCAGTCATTTAATAAATGGGAGACGTTCAGTGTGTCGCCGAGGGGCCTCTGGGACGCACGGCTGTCAGGAGACCAGGGAGAAAAACTGGGATAAATGTTTAAACTGGGATGACTACGTGCATACATGCATTCGGATCGGGTAAACAAATGTGGTCGTCTATTTGAGCAGAAAATATTTCTGTTGCCGATCAAATGTAAGTCCAACAATGCGCACAGTGATCAAAAGTTCAGACGATCAATCAGCCACACATCGTCTTAACCCTCCACACACACACACACACACACACTCGCAGGACTTGAAATAATACAGGCATAAAAATGAATAAATACATCTAATAAAACTTTAGAGAATCTATGAGCTATGACCCCCCCTCATCCCTCACCCCGCCTCCCACTCTTCCCCCCCCCCTCGTGCCTCTTTTCTGCTCTTTTTTGTCTTTTGCCAAACCCACAGTCAATATAAAATTACCAAAGCCGCAGAGTGAGAGAGTGAGAGGGTTTTGGGGGAAAATCCACATTTTTTAAACATATGCATTTCCAGTTCCTCTTTTGTTCTGTTATTAAAAGCAGCATTTGCACCAATCACAGGGGATGCCTCCGCCCCTGCCGCGTCTCCGAGGCCCACATACCTCCACACACTTCCACTATCTCTCACGCAAGCCCCATCGCTCGCTGTAAACACACCACCGGACAAGACAAATCCCGGGCAAACATCACAAAACAGATCACAGCCAGTTTCATCACTTCTTTTTTTATTCAACGCAGGAGAGTCATCAGGTCCAGGCAACATCTTTTTTTTTTTATTTCTTTTTTTTCTTTAAACAACACAATGGTAAATTTCAAAGCAGTTTGAGTTTGGCTAATATATCATGTTTAGGTTACACGCTGTATGCGAAGTGCTACTGGTTGACAAAGACGGTATTTCACATATTTACAATGTCATGTTTTTTTAACTTAATCTGAGGAGTTTGCACTAATAAAAATAGAAGATAGATCCAATTTTGTACAGTAAGGGAAGCTTTGAGGGGCCACTCGCTAAGAAGTACTAAAAAGTACACTGCTATTTGGTACAAAGGAACATTTTCTGCCCTCTTGGCACATTCAGCCGATGACTGAAATCACGCTTGTTGAACGTTTCCTCTGAACTCTGACATAAATCTACAAACTCTTCTTCTAAACACTGTATATCTTCGGCGGAGATGCGGGCACGTCGTGCATGCCCAGCTCGCTTCCTGCTTTGTTTGCATATTTTTTTACAGTATATATATCCACACTGCAGGTGGGATCTGTCCGTCCTTGCTGCAAGAGGTGCTGGTGCATGTGTGTTTTTTTCACAGTGAGATGGTTCTGCTGAAGTTTCGTTTCAGTGCTACGTTAAGACACATCCTTCCTTGATAAATAACTGATTAAAACTCAGCCAGCTGAGCCGGCTGGGGGAGCTTTATCACTTTTATGGCTTTTATTCATCCTGGGCAAGTCTGAAACATCAAGGAAAAGTGACACGGAGGCGTCCGTTCCCGGGCTCGGCTCCACATCTGCACTCACAGACACAAGTACTGCAGCTAAAATTGGTTTGTTTAACTATTATTGTTTTAACATGGCTTTTATATGGAGGGCAGATGTCATGATTAGCAGCTCTCTGTCCTGGTTCTTTTTTACCCCGTAATTATCTTTTGATGTGAAATCCATTTTTACACCACATGAGTTGACGCTGCACTACTTGTGCTTTCGTCTGATCTGGAGGAGCTTTTTGAACCCCCCCCGTCTGTCCGTAAAGATCAAGAGGGGCCTCTCTTTCCAAAGATGTGGTCAAACTCGCTGAGGATGAGCTCCACCGCCTGGTTCTGGTAGACCATATTCACCGCCATGTTGCCATTGTCCCGCTCCGGGCGCATCAGGGTCGGACCGAACACGATGCCGATGTTCTGGGTGGTCATTCGGTTGTTGTCTGAGCGCTCCAAAACTCTGCAGAGAGACAAAACAGACAAAAAGGAAACGAGGTTGAAGTCATCTAGAGTATCAACGATAATTAAAAAGATTCAGACTAGGATTGTGTATTGTTGCAGTTTGTGGATTTTAAATTCTTAGTCAGGCCAACAGGATGATAGTGTCGGTCTGTCCTCCAGTTTGGCCTAAATTGAAATATGTCAGCAACTGTCTTGGCTTGCTGGCTCGATGGCTTGCAATGAAATTGTGCACAGACATTACTGGTCTGATGACTCAAGCGCCACCACAAGGTTGACATTTGTGGTTTTGCATGAAATGTCTCTGCACCATCAGGACGGATTGCCATGAAATTCGGTACACACATTCATGTCCCCATACGAGGATGAATCGTATTAACTTGATCTTTACAGCTCGAGCCGTAATCACTTTTTAATCGGTCCAATACTCTGGTTTACGACCTGGAAAATTGAAGACGTTCCCTTCAGCCTTTGCTGTCCTTTGTGCTCCATGCTAATTAGCAAATGTTAGCATGCTAACACACTAAACTTTGTCAACAAGTGTAAACTCGCCATGTCGTCACATATTGGTGTGTGGACTGTCTCTTTTAAGCATTTTTAAGTGACCATATTTGGGTAACGGGGTGGAGCTGGGGGGGAATTTTCTGACTGATTTGAGTGAGAAACCTGGAGAGAACAATCACAAGGTAGCCACGCCCTGAAGCATGCTCCGCTTTATTGTCTATTTCATTCCAAATGCGACCATAATTTACAAAATGAACATCACGCTGTGTTGAAGAAGACTTTAAACTAGCGACTGAGACCGATTATCTCATTAGGAAACTGTTTACTGAGGGAATAACTCAACTGAAAAGTGGGGTCACTTCCTCATAAGCTTACATACAATCAGGCTACTTTTTGCAACCAGTGGAGTCACCACCTGCTGGCCATTAAAAGAATGCAGGTTTAAGACACTTCTCCGGCTTCGGCTATGTCTACTACAGTCAGTAGATGAATATCCAGCCCAGGCGCCAGGATCAAATGTTCCTGCTGACACTGCTACGTTCTCATTTGTACGTGGCACCGGCTAACTACCATATTCCCATTTTTTTACAAAACGTACCATATCACATTAACATTACGTGTTTTATGATCTGACTTCCTCCTATTCAGAGGTAGAGGGGGCAGTGGTGGAGTCACAGATGAGAAGGACTTAAATCTCTGTCGTTTTAAACGAGACCGCGGGACATCTCCTGCTGTGCTTGCGAAAACAAAAAACAGGTTTTTTCATTCAAAACACGATCTTTTCCCAACTCTAACCACGTGGTTTGGGAGCTTGAACGTAACCAGACTACACACATAAAATGAAAAATTTAATCTAAAGAAAAGTTTTTAAAATATCTGTGGCTTGCGGAAATGTACATAACCAACGTTTATTCTGGCAATTTGGTTGAATAAACTGCTGCTGCTGCTGCACACGCTAGCACTGTCAAGGCGAGCATGTTAGCATGTTAGCATCCTCAGTACAGCCTCACGCAGAGCTGCCAGCATGTCTGCAGGCTCGAGTCTTGTTTGAATCCATCTTTGGCTAACATGATGGCGAACTGTTCGTACAGCTTCATGCTTCTGGTCAGCACGTGACATTATCCTTTTTTACAATCTCAATTTCCCTCAATCTCAGTTTGTGGATCCACCAGTGACGTCTTGTTTCACGTCCACGTATCTGCATCTTCAAATCCCGATTTGTGCGCCTAAAAGTGTCCCGATCCGCCGCCAGTATCCACCTATGTCGGTGTGTCTGAGTGTGTGTGTGATTGGGGGGGACTCAGGAATGGATTTAAGCCACAGCATGAGGCATTCTTCTAAAAATGCCATTCCCACCAAGCCACAGAAGCAGCCAGCAATTGCTCAAAACTTCCACATTAAAAAGAGAGGAGGAAAAAAGGGAGAGAGAGGGAGAGAGGCAGAGGGCGAAGAGAGAGAAAAGAGAGAGGTTCCAGTGGTGGCGGCGGTGGTGTTGGTATGCCTTCCAGCAGACGAACCACAAGGCTCCCATGGGACCTTCGAGGCAAGGAGGAGAGGGAGGAGGAAGGGAAAAAAAAAGAGAGAGAGAGAGAGAGAGAGAGAGAGAGAGAGAGAGAGAGAGAGAGATAGAAAGAGGAGGAAGAAGTGAGGAAGAGGAAAGGGAGATTATAAAAGGGGAGAAGGAAGGGGGACGAAGAGGAAGTAAGGAAACAAAAAGGTAGCAAGCGAGCAAAGAGAGAGGAGGGGGGGGACGGTGTGCGATCGGGAGAGGAGATAATAAATGAGAAACAGAGCGAGGGGGGAGAGGAATGACAGCGGGGGGAGAGAAAATGAGAGAAAGACACAGAGTTGACAAATTCATGGGGCCCACCACACCCTGGCACAAACATCAGCCTCAGAACACGAACACTCACCCCTGTAGTGGAAGGAAAAACCATAGGCGGTAAAAAACACACATTTTATGTACTGTAAAAGGAACTGGCTCGCAGAGCATTGTACGCCATTCATCTCCCTCCAAGCCTTTTCATCTTCACAGGGACCCAAACTTAACAACAGTGTGATCCCGGTACAGCGCTGGCACACTCCGAGAGCCGAGGCCAAAGGATCCCTGACAAGAAAAGTCACCGACGGGGAAACGACCCCCTCTTGTGGTCAGATTTTAAAAAAGGAAAAGTTTACGAGGAGGAGATTTTTAATTTTGACTTCACTTCACTTCACTTCACTAGGGCATCCGGTTCATTCCTGCGCGCCGGAATGTCCCCGAGGGGGAATATTCTGCATCGTGAGATGTGCCCAGGAGAAATGGAAGCAAGCAGAGATGCCGTTTACCTTCTCAGATGGCGACACATGAACTGCAGCGTGTCGTGGTTCGGAGGAGGCATGTTGAGCACCAGACACTTCAAGCGATCCACTTTGTCCATGTAGTCCGACATCTCTGCGGCACAGAGTGGGAGAGGTGTCAGATAAGCGGCAGATACCATCGCTTGCATTCTTGTTTCATGTGTTTTATTAGCAACAGAAACCTGACTGACATCCACTAACCGATATAACATGTGCCCCAAGTAGCATCCGCTATCTGATCTGATACAGTTGCTTGTAGTTATCAGCCATCACCACTGCGGTTTGATGAACACTGACGTGGTGATCGCACACAAAAAAGTCCCGCGGATTGATAAGAAACGGGGAATCGATACTGAGGACGTATTAACATTTGTTATCACTTTTCAGTCTGAATGTGATTTTCATTTGGAACGCAGGATTAACAACTATTTTAAGATATACTGCGGCATTCATCAGAGAGCTCATGCAAATTAATTGATGAAGAACGCAGATAAAGGAAAAGTTCTGTGTTTTTTTTTTGAAACTGTCAAACACCATTAAAAGATAAAAAAAAAAAAAAAACACGATCAGTGAAACGTGCTGTATGTGGGGCTGGTTTGGTTTATTTCTCAGTGCAACACTCATAAAAACTAATAAAAAACATCACTGAGCCACGCTGCGTATTACGAGAACATGGGCTCCGTTGTTTATTCTATAATAATAATAGTTAACTTTATTTATAGAGCACTTATCAAACAAAAGGACACAGTCAACATGTAGATACAATGAAATAAAATACCACAGAGATAAAAAAAAAATATACAAGAAGAAGAGCTAAATTAACCGGCAAACAACAACAGATGAAAACCAATAAAATAAGCATGCAAATCAGATACAAATCCAGATATGATTTCCGCTAAAAGTAAGTTTTTCTGAGAAGCGATTTAAAAGGAAGACGCCGACTCTGACAGCCTCGTTTCCTCGGGCGAGCATTCCAGAGCCTCGGGCCCCCGATAGCAAAAACTCAGTCCTCTTTAGTTATTAGCCTGGACTCTGGAATAAATAAAAGACCACGCTGCCTGAGGATCATAAAAGATCTTAAAATCAACGACGTAAAGGGTCTAAAACTCAAAAGAATCAACAGATCAGCCAAGTGTGTGTTAAACCGCAGCTGAACATAGTTCCTCAAAATTCACTTTTTGTTTCGTTTTCAGTCAACTTTGCTTAAACCTACAGGAGCCGGCTGATTTAGGAAAACATTTGGCCTTGTTACAACTAAACTATAAAGAATTAAACTATATAGAATTAAATATATGTAGAACAATATAGATATTATAGCTTTAAACTATATAGAAAAGAGCTGCCCAAAGTGGGGTCCGTGGGCCGAATTTGGCCCTCCATGAGGTTTGATTTGGCCCGTCAGATGTTCTTATTGTTAAAAACTGAAATATAAATCACTGTTTATGCCATTCAATTTCCATTCACTGTGAAATAAGACTGCTCTTTAAATATATAGGATCCATAATTAATCATGCTTTTTCGTAATCTGAGTATTGCACACCGTCAAGTTTGAGTTTGAGTCCGAGGGAAAAAAAGTTTGTGCACCCCGACACAGAATGTTTCTTTCCAATAACCCCTGGGTCGAAAAAAACCCTGCATCACGTAACGTAGACACAGTTTAATTTGGTTTGTCTCGTAACGTTATTTCAAAGTGTTTAAATGTCATCCATCTAAAGTGCATGTTTGATATTTTAAATCGGCCTATTACCGCCTTAAAAACAGAGAGACTTTTCAGCAGACTCGACTTCTGTAGCAGTGTGTTTACAGACTGTCTACAGTGTCCTCGCTAAAACCAAGGTGGAGCACATTATACCTGTGCTTAGACCACTGCTCTGGCTTCCTGTAGGTCGGAGGATAGATTTTAACTACTTGTCTATAAAGCACTAAATGACTTCAGGACTAAACACATCTCTGATTTACTTGAAGGATCCAGAACCCCTCAGGTCATCTGGGGACAGGTTTACCCCAAGAAGCAAGGTGAAGCCGCTTTTAGTTTTTATTCTCCCCACCTGTGAAACAAGCTTACAGACTACCTGAGGAGCGGATCCACATTCCTCAGATATATTTCAGATAATCCACTTGTATTTGGTTGATTTTGTTGTTCTGATCTGTACCCGTGACATCTGCTGCACGTCTGTCCGTCCTGGGAGACGGGACCCCTCGTCTGTGGCGCTTCCCGAGGTTTTTTTTTTTTTTCAATTTATTTCCCCCCACCGCTACAAAGGTTTTTCTCTTGAGAGAGTTTCTTTACTGAAATCCAGAGCAAATGGAGGGTAAAATTGACTCTAAATCAATAAAATCAGGGCTTAAAACAAAACTGTTTAATGTGGCTTTCACATAATTAGATTCGTAACGTCTTTGTAATCTGAAATTTTTTATTTGCGTTTTTGTTTTCTTAACGTCTTATTCTTAAAGCCTTTCATTGTCTCTGTAAAGCACTTTGAGCTGCCTCGTGTCTGAGTGGTGTCACAGAAATGAACTTTGAGCCTTTCTTTGATTTAACGTTTCATTAGTAACAAATCAGAGATCTGATTTAGCTGTTGGGCCGCGGATTAAAGAGGAGGACAGCTAGAGTTTACCCAAATCTAGCAGTCGATGTTGGATAGATTTGGTTATCAAAGACAACAACGTACATAAAAAAGCTCAGCAGAAACAGCAGACAGGTCAGACGCCAATTTAAAATCTTCAGATGTTACAGAAATATCGAAGTTTGGCCGATTTCACACATCTGCAAATGAGCTGCAAGTTTTCTATCCGGACGTGACTGTTGTTTCGTGCGTCATCACACTGATTCATAGTTTTATGGTGGCCTGTTCTTAACTGGTCTTACAGGACGGACTGCCACAGACTGAGTGAGGTAAAGATGAACTAACACGCAGTTGGTTTTGGTCTTTTTCGTGGTGTTCGTCGACAAGAAGAAAAACAAAAGAACAGCGACCTTATCCTTTAAATAACGGTGTCAAACTGGAGCATGATTCATATGTAATATACATGTACGTGTATGAGCTGAGGATTACGGGGCTTGCGTGGAAAGACGCAGCTAAAATGTGAGCAATTCACACTGCGAGGATGTTTTTTTGCAGTGAAACCGTCACTTAATTTAAATTCAACACTGCCCAATAAATTACAGTTTTGTCAGGATGTAATTATTCTCCTCTCGCCTCCTTGATGCAATCTTCTTTTCGTGGAAGCACCGTTTCTTTCCCCCCCGTTGCCCATATATCTTTCACTATATACAGTGTGTGGCAACGTCTTCAAGAGGTGGGCAAAAACCGAGCGCTGTAAATACACTATATTCTGTAATGAAGAGAATTACATCCACTACAGCTTGACAAAGTGTGAAACCGCCCAAGTAGAGAGGGGGCTGAGCTCTCCTCTCTCTAACCGAGACTGTCTTGGTTTCGACTCATAAAAACCGCAGCAGTGTTGGGAGGATTCAAAATAAAAGCACGCCAGAGGATGAATAAAAAGGTTATATTAAAGAGTTATCCTCTGAGGGCCTCCTGGGGTCCTCAGGGTGTATGACGCAGATCTTATTGTGGTTTTATCGATGTTGTTGGTTGGTTTCACTGCTGCCTCATTTATACAGAGTGTTAGCTTTTCTTCTATTTTGTCTTTTCAGTCGTACATACAAGAAATGCACAGCGTGTTGCATCTGATCGTGTTAATTAGGGCTAGAAGTGATTGTTGATTAATGAAATTATTTTTTTGTTGTGTAGATTATAAAATGTCAGAAAATGGTAAGATATGTCGTGTTTGATGAGTGGAAGGCAACACGCACACCGCTTGTTCTCTTAAAAGTGCGAGGAATCAAAAAAAGAAATCTCAAGGCTTTAAGGTGCTGATATTGAGTCTCAGTGACCAAAATGTCAACCTTTTCTTAATAAATCAATGCGGAGGTAAAAAATGTGTGCAGGAATGACTATTTTTCCATTGAAATTAAGAATGTCGTGTTTCCCACAGCCCAACATGACGTCCTCACATGTCTTGTTTTGTCCACAGCCCAAAGTATTCAGTTTATGTCATAGAGACACACACTTTGGGCTGGAACTAATGATTATTTTAATTGTTTATCTGTTGATTATTTTCTTGATTCATCGTTAAGTCGTTTGGTGTATAAAAACTCAGAAAATGGTGACAAGATTCTAAGAGGAGCGAAGAAACCAGAAAATATTCACCTTTAAGAAGCCAAAATCAGATAATTGTTACTTTTATTTCCTAAAAAGTAAATCAAGCCAAGTAATCGATTATCAAAATAGTTGGCGAGCAGTTTAATAGTTGCCAACTTAATCAGTTCATCGATTAGTAATTGTCGCAGCTCTACGTGTAATTGAGCAGGGACTCTCTCATGCATACCATTACCCTCTCTTTCCCCTCATTTCCTGTTTGCGTTCCACTAAACACGACCAGATAAAAGACAATAAATGCCCAAAATTCACTTGGAAAGAAAACAATATCCTACAAAAATGTCTCACCTCAAATATAAAGGTGATTATTTGCATTTTTAATAAGAATTCCTTTTTATTTCAAACAAAAAAGTGCTTTACTTTTTCAGACTGCCTCAGACTGATCAAAGATGATGTCATTCTGTGAGCGCTCCACATTTAACAGAGGAGGACATACAGTAAGTAAGAAACTATGATAGCTGTATATACTTGTATATACTTGTTTACGGTTATTTTTTAGATTTTAGTACTTTATATATATTTTTTTCTTTCTCACTCGTCATTTAATCTTTCTCTATTTAAATCTTGTTCATATCCACAGTGTGATATTTTCTGTTCTAGCAGGAGCAGCTGTAACGGTGTGATTTCACCCATGGGGATCAATAAAGTACTTCTGATTCTGATCAAAACAAACAGTGTGAGTGGGGGCCGAAGCCGGTCACTCACTGACTGTCTCCACGATGTCGGTGAAGAAGCCGAAGGGCACCAGGGGCTCGGGAAGCTCGCGGAAGAAAAGTTTCAACGCTCCCGTGATGACATGAATGTCCTCCCAGTCAGACTCGTCCAAATTCAGCTTCTCCTCTGAGAGACCGGTAGGAGGGAGAAGGGGGAGGGAGGAGGGAGGGAGGAGAGGATGAGGGTAACAGAGGAGAAATTCAGACAGACAGAGTCAGAGGAAGTAAACGCAAAAGCGAGGCAATGTGAAAAAAGAGCGACAAAGACTTCAAATTGAGAGAGAAACAAGAGAGAGCGTGAATTCAGGTCAGCGTTAAGGCGTGACGTTTAAGGCTCGTAGCTGCAGGAGGGAGATAGAAATGGTCTGTAAAAGTGAGAGAGGACACTGAAGCACAAACACATGTAAAGCACGCAGTTTTCTTAAAACCCAGGCCTGACAAATGCTTCTCAAACCGGACCACAGGGACCACAAGGGAAGACAATGACTAGCTTTCAATTTGAGCTCGGCGTCAAGAATATTTATGAGACAAACAAGAATCTAATGATGAGAAACATGAGTCAGAGAGATTAGAGGAAAAGCTGATTCTCCGCTTCGTCCACTTGGTGGCAGCCTCGGACCGCGTGAGAGCCCGCTGTACAACCTGCTGCGTGTTATTACATCAGAAAACTTAAAGCAGCAAAAAAGAAGCCTAAGGGACACACATACATTAAGCAAATGGTAGCACAACCACCAAACGGCTCGGTGTACGTCTGGGCTGCAGCTCAGCGCTGCGTGTCAATCTGCGGGTGGGCGTTCTGACTGAGTTTCTCACTGAGGTGTTCACATTATGCAACACACGATGCACAAAACAAGCAGGCTGAGGGAACACGTGAAAAGCGGCTGGATTTCTTCTCCTGGATCTACCTTGTACCAACTCCGCCGGGAACATGTAGCGGCCGTCAGTGGTCACCGCCCGCTCTGCGAAAAGCAACATGTTACTCAGTCGGGCGTCCGGATGTCATGTGACAGAGGCAGTTAAACAGTCTTGAGTGCCGTATGGATTACACACTGTGTGTGTTCAGACTGTACAAAAGAAACAGCACCAGATGACATTTATCTTGACTGGGAGAAAAAGAGGAAGAGATAAAATGTCTTGATCTCTGACGACAGAAAGAAAAATCCAACTTCTACCTTCTTCAGGTTTCATTACTCTCAGACATTCAATTCAAAGTTCAGTCGCTGCCCCTCCTCCCCCTCCATCCTCACCGTGGTTCACAAGGAAGCGTAGTTTCTGAATCACTGCCAGGTTCCCGGATACTCTGTATATGCCGTCAGTGTCCAGTCCTGCAACAAACCACACAGAGATACCTGAATGTGGGACACGGTATCTACTTATTATCTACGTAAAGAGTGACTCCACCAATTTTACAGTTTAAAGTGTGTTTACAGGTTTTGGGGAGCAGCCTGCCAATCAAAGCCGTTTTACATCATGCTGAGGCTGCGTGCACTCAGACAAATCTGCGCATTGTGGGTAATGCAGGCTCCAGGTTTAGAGCAGCAGAACCAGAGCTATCACGTTTTTTTGTGTCACGCATCCTTCTTCTTCCTTTTAAAAACATGTCGCCTACATTACCCACAATGCAACTTAGCCACTGAGTGATATCAGTGGAGACAGTTTGTCGGATGACGTGCAGCTTCCTCTGGAGCCACAAAGGGCTTTGTACTACTTATTTCACATATGCAAGTAGGACTCCCAAAAACCTGTAAACACACTTTGATGTGTCAAATTGGTGGAGTTACCCTTTAAGAGGGTTAGCATGAGCACGAGCAAAAGTTAAAGATTTGCTTTCCTCATATTCTAAGGCACTAGACCTGGTTTAAGGTTATAAATGTTCATGGGAGGTTTAGAGTTAGGGTTAGGGTAGGGTTTTTATTATTTTTTTTTGCCAGTCACCCAATATACAAACACATGTCAGGTGCTCCAAATCATAATTCAGACTGTGTGGGGAGAAGCTGAGTCCTCTTGTTTAGAGTCATGAAGGCAAATCTTATAACTTAGATGAGTTTATATGATGGAATCGGGGAAACCGAATGTGGCAAAGGTCATCAAAACTTTCTCCGATCTCCCCTAGCTGACAACTTTTTTCTTTTTTTTCTGCATGTCCTTGAGGAAGCCTCGTATTAACTTTTATCAGTCTTGATCATAGACACACCTTCAACACAGCTGTGGACCATAAAGCAATGTCTTGAGAAAGATCCTTGCGAGTGCAACACAGAGGTGGTAAATGAGGACTTTTGTTGGAATGTGTTTTTTTGGGGGGGGATTTGAGTCCCTGCATCGCAAAAGAGACAAAACAAGTGGTTTGTGAGTGTGCGTGCTGCCTTTTGCTCAGATTTTGACTGTTCCATTTTGACTGTTCGAGCTGAATTGTTCTGTCGCACAAGTTCTGCACATCAATAATTGAGCGCGCCTTGTACAAAGTTTGTTTTTTCGCATAAGTGCCCGAAAACATGTGACTAACAAGTGAGGCAGAGGCACGCCTTGACACTTTGAGACATGCAGGATTTTTTTTTTTTCTTAAAGTTACATTTTGTGTGATCACATGAACCCATGTATGAGTATTTATAAACTTCCTCTAAACATTTCATTGTGTGATGTTTGTAGTGCTTACAGAGTTTCTGCTTTTTATGCACTGGTTCCAATATCAGAAGTGGAACAAGTCAGGCTTTTTGTGATACATTAATGATTAACATCCTATCAGAGCTTTGAGGTTAAAATGAACAGAGTGTCACATTTACCAGAGAGAATGACTGACTGAATGTATCATGTGACTGCAATTAGTCATGCAGCGACTTATTCAGCCACTTGGAAAACATCATCAAACTCTTCTTTTTGGTAGAAGTTTTAAAGAAGAAGAATACTTCTTCTTTTTGTCCTTTCTTTCAGTGTTACTCAGGTTCTTTTGCATGTATAAGGTCTTGAAACTCGATACAAACAGAAGTCCTTCTCTCCCACAGAAAACACTGCTCCTGAACACCTCATCAGTAGTCCTGCCTTTAATTCTGTGACTTCTCGACATCACTGCATCACCATGTCACATATTTGTATAATTTATGCCTAATATTCACAGTAGAAGTGAAGCCAACTGGGAACCCACACGGTGCTGCTGGCTCAGGCGTGTGTGAGCTGACCAATCAGAGCAGACTGAGTATTAAAGTGAGGGGAACTGGAGCTAAAACAGGGGAGTGCAGGGCAGCAGCGCTGGACAGTGTGAGAAAACAGATGTTTTCTGAGCATTAAAGCATGTAAACCTATTCTAGTGGTATACCAAAATAAGATTAGAAACCTGCAAATGAGAATAATATATCTACTTTAATATGTAGCACTTATCTGAATATTATCTGTTTTATTCTTTATTGTCTTATTCTTGCATTCATCCCCAATACTTTCCATCGCCAAGTTAAACATATTTAAACTGTAGAGGCTGAAATTTTAAATTGCGAGATCTTAATAATCTCTAAAGGAGCTAAAACAATTATATAATCCAACTGGGGGAAAAAATATTCTGCATCAGGTTTGAGAGTCGATTTATCTAAGTTCATTTCTTCTATGTTAGATCAAAGATAATTTTCTAAAGGAGGGAAAATGTAAAACACTTACTGGTTCCAGTTAACTTAAATGTGAACCTTTGCTGGTTTTGGTCATCGTCTACATTTTATTGTAGTCTTTCTAGCATGTATTTTATTTACACGGCATGCTGAAACTACAATGACTGTATACGGTAACTATGACAATTATCAATGATCTTTCTCTTTTCCCAAAAGCTTCTTTGTCCTAAAAGTTTTCAGTCTTTCCCAGCCTTGATCTCTCCATCTGAAACTACTCCTCAGAAATATTTAATTCATCAAAACCAGGTTTTTAAAAGCCCTTGTGATCAAAACACAGACGTCTTCGTGTGTATGAAATATTTATCAGCGGCATTGTTTCTAAACAGTTTCTAAACAACTCAATTTTCTCTCATTTAGATCTCTTTTGTCTGGCAGCTGTCACAACTTCTACTCCGTGCGTTTTTCTAGTCCGCTCTCTGTTGGCCAATCACAAACGTTTTACGGTACATTTTTTTCTCTGGATGATTTATGTCACAGAGCTGAACCGCTTCTCTCACGTGTCTGCAATAAGACATCAGCAGGGGGGCGGCTGTGTGTTTTGACTGTACCTCTCTTCTCAACGGCCTCAGTACAAAGTTTGACGAAGCGAGGGACGGTGCTCTTCTCTCTCTCGCAGAGCATCTCCAGACTGCAACCAAACACCTGATCTGAGGGGTGATGACAGACGGACACAAACACACACACAAACACACACACTTTTTATGTCGGATCAGACGTTTTCTTTTTCTCTCAGATAACTGTGCCAACACATGATGTAAGAGCTCCAAGCTCAAGTCAATCTAGCGATAAATTTACTGTTCATTATAGAAGAAAAAACCTCCATGTTCCCAGAAGAGATGTAAGCTCACCCTTTATGATGCAACGCCACTCATGTGCTGTACAGTATGTACTGTAGGGGTGAAAAGAAAATTGCATGCAAACCCTGCACGCCACAGTATGACGCCATTAAACTGCTGTGTGATCAGATTAGGTTGTCTCTGATAAGGACCGCGATGAACTTAATGTGGAGATGAGAGGTGAAATCAGTTTAACGATCATTAAACTCTCAATGTAGATTCAGAATTTTTGTTATAACTCCACAGACGCTTTTGAACGTCATCTTCACTTCCAACGAAATGCAGAAAATCACGTTACGCCTCCTGGTGGACGAGCTCCGTGTCGTTGAGGTTACACAGCCTGTTAGTCTGTTAAAAGGGAGCTGAAGCTTTTCAAATGTACCAGTTAATTGTTTGAATATTTGTTAAAATTGTGGGTCTGACTATGTAAATGCAACATCTCCCACGTGAATCTGGTCAGGAACCTTGTGCTGCATATCAAAGGTCTACAAATAAGGGCAAAAATACCAGAAAACGGCTAAAAAATTAGATATATTTGCTTAAAAAATTTACAAAAACCCTGTGGAAATTTTCAGGAAGGCTAAAACGGTTCATGTTTTTCTAGAACTTTTACCATCTTCACTTTCTCCTGTAGTGATTATCTACATCTTTAATCTATATTAAGATGCTACTTAGTCTAAAAGACTTGAGGATGTTGTGGCAGAATGCTAATTTCTTATCTTAGTTGTGTCTCTGATGAGACACACTTTTCCGACCGACTCATTACAGAAGTGCATTAAAGGAGTTCCTGCACAGATGGGTGGCACATTTAATGAGCTATAAATTAAGGGACAAACCGACATAAAGTGTCTCAGTAGACAGTTGGGCCACCGTGAGTCATCAGAACAGCGTCAATTCGCCTGAAGTGCGTTCTTGGTGTTGTTGATGGAGGCAGAGAACACATCGGGCCATCGGTTTAATTTTTTTAGCTTTCTTCCAGGTGGCAGTGGTGAAGAGGAGGTTCAGGTGCCGCCTGGCGACACCTCAACCCACTCAGCCGTCCTCCTGGATCCTTTCATAATGTACTTGTATCCGAAATTTAGTAATTGTGATGTTGTTGGTCTTTTGTGGAGGAATCCCTCCTCTGTGGCTCATCTTGAAGTTTCATCCTTTCATTTTCTTTTCCTTACTCGGACTAGGGGGTCTAAGGAAAGAGGTTGTCGCACACTGTGCAGACTGTAAAGCCACTTGAGGCATTCTGTTTTGTGATTTTTCTGACAAAAAAACTAAAACTGACTTGACTAGACTTCACAAATATCAGCAGTTTGAGACCCCTGCTGTAATTCTGATTCTGACGTGATTCTCTTTACACAAATGATTGAGTGACCACCCTGAATTGTAGAATCGTCGCGTTTCTTCACTCATTTTGTCAGGTTTTTCTGTTAATATGGTCACCTTTCGTCACCATTTGTGTCTTCTTTGAGAAGCTCTTAGTTTACAGGCGAGGAGGACTGCAGTGCGCGTTCTCTCAGGGAGGTGGCATCGCTGCTGGATACGTGCTGAGATCTCCCGGCAGCCATCACAGCCGCGATGCAGCTCGGTTAAACATCTCCAACTTCCTAACAGAACTTCAGCGGGTAGTTTTGGCAGCAAAAAGTGTGGTCTTGTTAAACACACTCCCATCATTCACCGCTGCGTACTGCTGAATAAAGAACAGTTGCGCTGAAATCAAACTTCAAAAAGAATCCTCACCTTTGATGAGGCCCTTCTCCTGCAGCGCCTGCAGAGGAGGTCTCTTCAGGATCAGCTTCTTCAGCCGGGTCTTCACTCTCTTCCTCTCCGTGTTCTCCAGGTTGGACGATGAGCGAGGGACTGCAGAGGGAGGAGAGGAGGGGGAGGAGGGGGAGGAAGAGGAGGAGGAGGAGGTCAGTGCGGGGCGTTCGAATGCGGAGCAGGAGAGCAGATGAGAGGGGATGGTGGTGAGGATGAAAAGCGGGAGGGCCGGGCGGCGGCGGAGGTGAGTCAGGACTGACGGGGGGGATTATCTGCCACGGAGGCCGCGTGAAGATATAAGTGGGCTGGATGGAGGAGAGGATGGAGGAGAGGATGGAGGGGTGTAAGAAGCCTGTGTGGAAGTTTAGAGAGAGAGAGCGATGATGACGGAGCGAGAGGCCTCGAGTACACCGAGGTGGAGGGCGGGGTCGGTTTTATGTGAAGGAAGGCGGTCAGGGTGGTGCGATGAGAGGCGTCATGTGGGGATGACTTACGAGACGTTCTCCTGTCGTCCTCGTCTCCGCTGTGTTCCAACATCTCCACGCTGCCCGCTCGCCTCAGAGAGTACAGCAGGACGTTGTCTAACGGGTTTTCGCGGTCCTGGAGGAGTGAAACAAGGCTCATAGTCGTGTATAGAAATCTCTGTGGTTAAGATTCAGTTAAAGGACATACAGTAAACCTTATAAACTAATGGTGTGACATTATTTCTATCCACAGGGACCATTTGACCACAAATAGAGAAGTGGTGCAGTGAAAGTAAAACCCCACGCGCGTCTCCAGTGTGTCGCGTGCCTCACCAGCCTCTCGATGACGCTCTGGATGGTCTTGTACCACTCTTTGATCAGCGAGTCCGTCTCCGACTGCAGCAGGAACTCGTTTCCCGTCACTGTCCTCAGCTGCAACACACACGCATTTACAGACCACATGAGTGTGTGACCTCAGAGCTGGCAAAGCAAGCCCCAAGTTTTAACAAAACTGTACATCTCTTGAGATTAAAGACAGTAGAGCGCTCACACTAACACTTGACCTGCCAAATTGTGCTGGAAAATGAATTTTTCACAGCTTCCTCTTCTGCACAGAGGGTCACAGTCGAGTGGCCGAGTGAAAGAAGCTTCCCACTCTCACTTCCCTAACTGATAAGGACCCTTTGCCGACAAAAATATGATTTTATCTTTTACTGCTCATCAGTTAACACATTGTCCTCACGGCACGTCAGCTCACAAACCAATGAAAATGCAAATGAAAGGTTTGTTGAATTTCTGTGACCTCTCTGACAGTTTTTCCACTTGCTCCTTACCTTGAACACGTTCTTCTTGCTGGACAGCTCATTGGCCCAGTGGAGCTGCGCTCCTCTCAAATCCACACTGCTCTCAGGGCGACTGTTTCCTGGTTTCTGTTTTTGAAATAAAAGTGTCATGTTTTGTTCTATCTTGTCAAAACTTAGCTGGTTGAATTTACCTATATGTTTAACTAAAAATGGAGTTTGGGTGTTTTTACTGTGGGAAACAACGCTTTGACCCGTTTAACTGACACCTACATTTTGACCAACTCTCACACGCAACACCTGCAGCTGGTTTGTGTGACCTGTTGCATTAAAAGAGAAGTTGGTGTGTGTCGTTTATCTGCAAATATCCTGTGAAGAGAAATGTGTGATAAACTAGAGTCCCTCCATTTAAACGGACCGAATAATTTCTTTATACATCAGTCTATACTGCTGCTAAACCAAAATCAGAGTGCCACTAAATAAGATCTGGATCTGAGGATATTATGTTATGTGTTTGTTTATGTGCTTTTATGAACATGTGGCTCTGTGTCTAATTTGTGTGTAAACTTATTGACTGGATCTTAACTTATCGTATCGTATCGTATCGTATTCGTATTCGTATTCATATCGTATCGTATCGTATCGTATCGTATCGTTTCGTGTCGTCTTGTACCGTGTCATATTGTTAGGTATCATGCTACATCATATCTTATCGTATCGTGTCATATCATGTTGTATCAAATCGTATCGTATCGCATCTTAACGAAACGTGTCGTGTTGTATTGTATTGTATCTTGTATTGTGTCGTATTTTAAGGTATCATGCTACATCATATCTTATCGTACCGTATCGTGTCATATCATGTTGTATTTTATCGTATCGTCGTGTATTGTGCCGCGTCGTAGCGCATCATATCGTATCCTGTGTGACAGCTGAGTGGTCGCTTTCTGTGTTTGTTAAAAGCTACTGATGTTTATGCAATGGACCAGAATCAGCTGACCTCGAAAGTTACTTCACAGTGTTTCATTATAAACTAATGACTGCAGAAGAACTGACACAGGGCTTTTACAAAATGACTCAGAAGAGTTGGCTGACGATTTTGTAATCAAGAAATTTTCTTCATGTTATGATTTCCCAGCCATCTATCACTGGACTTAAGCCATTAAAAACACAGACTGTTTGAGCTCTCACCCAGCTGGAAGGCGTCTGTGATTTGGGATCTTTGAAGAAAACCAAACTGTTGCCAACCAACACCACCCAGGACGGGCTCCAATTCTTCCTGCAAAACAAAGAGCATACATATATACCTGTCACTGGGGGATGCAGAACACCAAGTCACACTTGCCTTCATTCATTCAAACACTCTTCCTACAAACAGATGCGATCTAATTTGTATGTCGACACAAGTCTCTCGATGTCTCACCTCAGTTTCCGGCCTCCTTCTGCAATCTTTGTCTTATTCAAGAGGCCGGCTTTCTCTAACTCCTGCAAAACACATTAAAAGTGCATTAAAATCTGCAATATTCAAGCACTAATATCAATACTGTCACAGAGAGTAGGCCCGAGAGTATGTGAGGGAAGTTGAAATATTAACAGTAAAGTACAGCAGAGGGCTTTTCCTCTGTGTAATAAACTGCATCCTGAGCGAACCCATTTAACTTGACTGTTGCATCATTCGAAAAATAGCAGGAGGGGAGCTGCTGTGAGATCTCCCACTGCGGTGTGGCCCCATTTAAGGTGCAGGAGAACAGAATTAATACTAACTATGAAGTTATAAATGTTGAGGACAGGATATAAAGACAGTGAGGAAGAAAAGCAGAAGTGAAGACCATTATAAAGAGAGAACAGAGAAAGAGCAAAGCCAGAAGTGTTATACTTTATTTGCAGAGGTTTTCAGATAACCGTACAGATTTTTTACCTGATACAGATTCATCTAAAAAAAACATCTCCATGAACAGTTTTCTCAATTTTCCAGCTACAGTCCAAAAAAAAAAAAAACTCAGGAAAGCCAAAACTACTAGAGCTTTATGGCCACTGCTTTGTTTTTTTTGTTTTTTTTTGCTGTTGTATGTTGGGAAAAAGCATTACTGCCAACAATAATAGGTTCTATTATTGGTTCTAAGAAAAGGTTTTGGAAGGGGGAACCAGGAGAAGAGTTTTTTATTTTTCAAGTGTAGACTCTTGTCTGGTGGTGTGACCCGTAACAGGGAGAGTGCATCCAAAAATACACATTGAGTCATTATCTACTCACCAGCATGCTGATTGAAAGTCAAGTGAAGTTTTGTAGTCCACAAAACATTTCTGAAGTAGATGGAGGGCTTGTTTTAAAATGTAAAAAGCCAAATAGAATGGCTCCATACAGCTCGTCGGGCATAACACATGTCTCCGAAAGCACCGAGATCCAAATCTGATTTGAAAAGATGTTTTTAACACCCTCAGCAAGATTCGAGCTGAACAGCTACAGTGAAGATTTTGGCTTTAAAGAGGCTGTAAATAACATCCTTTCAAATCAATTTGGCATCTCGAAGCTTCCGGAGACTTGGATTAAGGCGGATGAGCTGTATGGAGCCATTTAATGTTTTTTTTCCCCTGCTGTGCAGTTGTTTAAGAGAATGCTGTTGTTTTGCTGTGAAGCTCCAGAAAAGTTTTGTTGACTACGAAACATCACCTAACTTTCTATCACAGCGTGGTGAGTGGATAATGACTGAATTTTAACTTTTGGGTGAGCTTATCCTTTAAGGCTGCCCTTTTCAGAAGACATTGTGTTCTCAAAGCTGTCCATCTGTATATAGCATCAGTATGAGATATGGTATTCATAAATGGGTGTTTTTATCTAAAAAGGTAAAAAAGCCGTGTTTTTCTCACCGGTGTGCAGCCCTCGCTGTCTGGAGAGCTTGCGGGAGACGGAGGCTCCACGACGATGTTGGTCACATTACAGGAGTAATCTCTGCACTGCTGGACCAGCTGAAACATGGGAAGCATCATCATCATCATCATCATCATCATCATCATCATCATCAGCTGGGTTCATTTGTCTGTATGAACATTTGTGCAGAGTTTTGTTTAAAAATACTGGTGAAGTAGATCTGCACTTCCTCCTCTCTCTGCTCATCTGTGAATACTGTACACGCAGTTTCATGACCTTGTGTGAATACCTTGCCGTTCTCAGGCAGGACCATAGATTGGGAGTGGCTGAGCTGCTGCTTCACGTCATGCTGGGTGTTATGGAAGTGGGCATCGGAACTGCTGAACCCCATCGTGCTCAGGGTGTCAGAGGAGGCGGCGCGCTGCATGCTCTTCACGAGGGGGGTTAAAGGTCAGGGTCAAATGTTTGGGTGAGTGGTGAAAGGGAACAGACAAAAAAAAAAGGGGAAGGGAAATGACTGATTTATTGTGTGAACATGCTCCCATTGTAGTGTTACATCTGCAGATCTAAAGCCTCTGACAGCTGATGTGTTTTTGTTCTCTTCTAAGGAAGACACTACGGAAGAAGCCTTTTCCTGATACTATATTTACTGTATATGTTGGTATTTAGCTAATGCTCTTGCCTTGAGCAACCTCGTGCATGAGCGCAACAGTACAATGAGCATAAATACCAAAACGATTAAAATCACAAACAAGCAACAGTGCGGAGCAACAGAAAGGTCAGGGGCCTTTCAGAAATTAAGCATGCAGTTCCTCATGTCTTATATACAACAGTATTCATGGAAACAAGCATGGAGAAAGCTTTTCCACTTGAACTCTTTCCATCTACTAACCATTTTTCTCATTGGTTTGTTTGACTACAGCGGATGTATTTGTAGACGACAGGCTCTTTGATGATTTTTCTCCGACTGATGGAGCGTTAAAGTCTGTTAAAGATCATCAGTCACTTATGGTCATCTGCTTGGATCGGCAGACGCTCAAGCTTTACTGAGTCGTTCAAAATACGGCCCTCTTGTTCTTTGGCTTTTATCTGTACTTGAAATGGTGTTTTTACAATTTTTTCTACTTTAATCAGAGATCATATGTACCTTTTATCAATTCATGTTGTTTTGAATGTCCCTGAGAAATATATCTGACACTAAAGCCCATTGTGATTGAAATTTTGGGCTATATAAATAAAATTGATTCGATTTGATTTCATCGGACTTCACTTGACTCATTCTGACGTGGGTTTTTAAAATGTCACCCAACTCACTTTGGTCAACAGCTAAGCCTCAGTATCGGTGCTTCATGAGGTTTTCTCATCTTTGTCTGCTCTCATTTCTCTCAGATGCCACACAGTGGCAGATATCATGAAACCCTCTGCCCCCGTCAGATCAGTTCTGGAGAAAGCTGCAAGTATCTTCAGCAGTTTCTCTTCATATTCTGCAGTAGAGCTCATCAAAAGAAAAAAGCTGTTGTTGTTTCGATGTGAATTGTGTCGGTCACTTTTCAAGTGAAAACGTCAAACATTTTCTGGTTCCAGCTCCTTCAATATGAGGATTTGCTGCATTTTTTGACATTTATGGTGATAAATGAGGAGCCTTCGGGTTTTAGACTGTTGGTTGCACAAATAAGGCAATTTCACGTTGGGCTCTGGGAGATTGTGATTAGCATTTTTCACTTTTTTAAAATTTATTTTATTTACATTTTATAGACTAAATGATAAATTGATAAACGGTGCCCGCAGGTTACCAATAACGATAACTTAATTCACATGTATGAATTGAGGCATTCTGCCGCTCCGAGAAAAACTACAGACAATACGAAGAGGTGTCGAACCTGAGCGCTTGTTTCTTTAAGAAGTTCTCACTGTTTTGCTTCACTTAACAGGAAGAGCAGAGAGGCAGAGACACAGTGATGCATGCACGTGCAGCTGTACTTTACACGCAAAACATTCTGACACTTACAGTCCCAAGCATGCGCGTATATGTAAGTCTGCACACAGACGCACAATATTGCCACAGCTTCAACTTTTCATGCAGCAGCAGCCATATTTTAGCACCTTCCCCGATCCCCGTAACCCAGTTTCAACAATCAGACTAAATATCCCTCCTAATGTTTGCCATCTTTTCATGCAAGGAGGATTAACACTAAGAGCCAAATCTGCTCCTTTGCTAAAGAGGAGGCCTTTATAAGGGTTTTAAAACCAGGCGCACCCACACCCCACTGTGATGCAACATGTTGCAGTTAGAACTGCTTGGGTAACAGCCTCTCTTTTTACACCATGAGTTGCTATTTCACCACCTTCATATGCATAAATGCTGATCTCTGAGAATCTAAAGAGCGTAGCTGGCACTACTTTAATGTATTCTACAGTAATACAGTGCAGATGCAGCTTTTGCAAATCTAGCGACTCGACTTCATTGATTTTCATGAGGAAAATACCCTCCATCAAAAGCCCTTTAAGCGCTGGTAAAACACTTAGGATTACCTCCCCAGTCGGGCACGAATAAAAAGGAAGGAGTTGTCAGCTAAGTGCCTTTAAAAGAAGAATAAGTAGTGCAAGTGACCTATAGGTATCTATGCACAGATATTCAGCTAATGGTTCTAACGCAACTGTGTGTCAAGGTGGCGGACTACACCACCAGAATATCATGACGTTCTGCAAATGCACCCTGTTGTGTAGGGAGACTATATAAAACTGATAAAGGGTGATCATCATCTATGTTACTCTTTGACAGGTGTTTGACTACAAAGTGAAAGTCAAGGTGAAATGCATTGAAAGCCCCCTGGCAATGAAAGAGTGCATCAGGTAGAGTTTCACCTGTTTCATCTGCCAGCCACCGTCGGTATTTCTCTGGTGGCTTCCGAAGAGGAAATCAGGTGACAGCTAGTGAGGAAAAAGGCAAAGAAACAGGAAGACAAAGGCCGTAAACACTGATGAACAGTTCCTATTTATATCTGAAAGTCAATTTTTAAAACACAAATCATTTTTTTGTGTAATTGACCCGTGGTCGCAGAATGTTACGCTTTCAGGCTTTTCTGTCAGCTTTTTGTGAAAAAAAGAGACTTGAGAATTTGATCCAAAATGGCAGCCAGTTTGGGTTTTAATTTCACACCAACGTTTAAAAACAGGATGCTGACAGATGAGTTCAGTTAAGATCGGCCACGAGGCACGGGCTAACGCTCACGCCAACACAGAAAGTACTCCTCTGCCCCGCTGACATCCTGCCGGCTAAAAATGCTCTTTGATTCGCCACCACGGCACAGAGGTGCACACACACACACACACACACACACACACAGACACACTCATGCCTGTGATCAACTGAAGTTAACGAGAGGCAGTTGCAGCCGTTGATCAGTTAGACAGGAACACATGCCTCATAGTACTGATTTGACTCAAACAGGCTGATTTTAAGTTCTGAACTGAATCACACACGTCCACAGAAGAGTCACAACCGGGTTTTTGAGACAAAGATAAGATCAACACCAACCGCTCTTACAGTGAAAAGCCAACCGAGCGAGCCATATCATCACATCAACGAGATGAAACATACTTAGTTCCATTTAATTTCATTCTACACGTCCTGCCAGCAGAAATTAAGCACCAGAAAAAAAAACGACATGGAATGAAAACATCAAACATTGTGTAGTAAATGTAAAATGAACTTACAGCGTACGTGCTCATGATCACTAATCACCCGCTTCTACAATCCAGGCACACTCTTTTCTCTGGGAGCTTTTGTCCTGTCGGGTTTGAGTCCTCGGCTGCCTGTCGTTTCATGCCATGACACTTTCTCGTCTGACTGTCAAAGTGCATCACACCATTCATCTCTCCCTCCTGCCTCAGCCTACGTCGACTTCCCCATTCTAGAGGGAAGCTGGCTTTATCAGCCGCTGCGAGCAGCTCACAATAATCACACCCGAACTTTGCTAACATTGCCACATTAGCCACAGTCCAACAGGTTTCATTTGCAAACAAACACACAGTGTGAAAGGCAAACACAAACGGGTGCTGCTTCAGTTCATGTAACAACACTAGAACAATAACATGGTTAAGATTTAGCTTTTAAAATAACACTGACAGTGAATAATAGCACCTTTAATGCAGTTAGACTGTCATATGGGCTCAGTTATGTGTTGCCTCAGTGTGTAAACATCATTTTAACGTGTTAGATGTTCAGCTTACTTGAAAAAAGGTTGCACAATGTTTTGGTAGGTTAATTCAGTGCCGGGGTAATTATGATTTGATGAAATAATTTTTAGAAACGTGTTTGTATTAAGGGAGAAGATACACTTGCATAAACATGGTTAGAAGATATGATATGATATTTGGTATATTTAATGTCACAATAACCGTCCACAAGAAACACCTCCCACCAACATGAGTCACACTGATAGCGCCTGCGGCCATTGAGAGTGTGTGGAAACTAGTGAGCAGCGCGTAGAGAAGTTAAAACAGACGACCAACAGATGATGGTAGAAGTGACCAGCATCCAGACAATAGAAGTACCAAAGCAAAAAAGAGGAAACTCCTAGAGACCGACAACTCCAGGATCACTTGGCCATGTATAGAAATGTTGTAAAAATATACACCTGTATGTGATTAACAGTTTTAAACATATTCAGAAGACATTATTGGTCAAACCTTGGTTTAGTCTGTAACAACTCATCATCTTTCATAAAGTGATGCTTTTTAAAATTCTGAATCTGCAAAGTTAGTCAGTAAGAAGATAAGCAGACCTGTCGACAGGGCTGCAAATAGTAATTAGATCCATTATCACTATTTCCTGGAGCTGAGGGTGCCATTTACGCTTGTTTGTCTGATCAACAGTTCAAGATCTTAAGATATTCAATTTGCAGGGAGTGTGTTTACATGCCTTGGGTCCTGGTACATCCTGATCCATGATCGGGTATTTGGAGTGTCCTGGATTAGTTTTGCACACGTAAACGTTAAATACTGGTTTTGAGAAACCTGGACACCTGGAAACCTCCCTGATGTTCTCTGATAGAAACCAGGAAACTGTAGCATGTTCACACCTTACGCTGGTTTGTGAGAAACAGCGGAAGAGATGGTGAGAGATCAAGACACCTCTGCAGACACGCAAGCAGAAACCTGTGTATATGATCATATCTTCAGGGATATGAATAACCAGGTTTTTCATGTTCCACGTGAACGCCATATCCTACATACGATCAAACCTGGATACACAGTCACATGTTGTCGCACTCAGTGATATAAAGAGGGTGTCGACAAGTTTCAGATGCTTTTTAAGACCTTGTTAAGATACTTTAAGCAAATTTAAGACAGATTTTCTGGACAAATCATCATTTTCTTACTCAAGCATTAAAGGTATGTATAAAGGTAAGTAGCACCTATGTGGGTTTTATGTAGGAATATAGTGATTAGAGTGAGTTACAGTAGATGAATCTACATTTTGCAACATGCAACTTCGAGTATAAACTATATTAGGTTCAGTTTAAAGGTTTAAAGACTTGTAACATCAGAAACGAGGACTGTCACGCAGAAGACATTAGCTCATTTCGACAAAAAGAAATAAAGAAATGGATAAATACAATTAGACAAAATGTTTTTGGTAATTAAGACCTAACAAACTCAAATCAAGACTCTAATTAATGACTTTCAAGGCACAATATTTGTTGAAAAAAGCAGCATATCCTTGCATTTGACAAGCTGGAACCAGAAAATGATTGATCGCTGAATGAAATGTACTTATTCACTTTCAACAGATGTGCGAGCATGTGCTCACAGAGTCATAAAAATAAAAATCTACACCAGAGAGCGCTGCATGTGGGTCAGTCGGGTTTAAACACCTGGGTCATTAACTCATGTGGCATGCAGTATGCATTAGATGTCATTGGTGAAGTTCCTGTTTGGTAATGCATGTAGCACAGAATAAAAAGTGACACATATAGGTCAACAGAAAGCATCGTGCACTGGCCTGACGGGGGAATCACGGCTTTGATCATGTGGGTATTTTTTTTTTTTTTGATGAGCAACATTAAATTTGAAACACTGACGCAACGTTGAGGCAACACAACCTTGAGATGCAAAATGCTTATCTCTAACAATCTGGATCAGGCCGTGACGTCGTATTTGATTCTGCGGACGGGTCAATTTCTGTCACAGGCGGCTGTTGAATAAATTCCCTTTAAAAATCGTCTGAGGCAACAAAAGCACTTCCTCGCTCTGAGCCGATAGACGCACACACACAAAAAAAGGTGAAACTAATGAAACAGTGGAAGTTTGACTGTGATGGTATCTGCGAGGTCAGGCAGGCTGATGAAAAGTTTCAGCGAGTGGTTTAAATTTAGCATTGTTTTGTAATGTTGGATGTGGATTTAAAACAGCCTCCCTCTGCGACGCCCTAATGGCTTCTGCTCATCTGCATCAGATCAAGAGGCATAACCTTGTTATTCCCTCCAGGGATTAGCTCAACAAAAACACCATTTGAGGAAGAAGTGTGTGACGCGGGGCAGTTAATGAATGAATACATTTGGCAGCAGGCTCGTCAGTGAACGACTGGGCAACTAGAAAGATGTAATCCCCTTTTTAATTTGGCCGACGCTCAGCGTTTCTCCCCGCTTTAATCTGAAGCACAGTCCCGGCCTGTGTGCTCTCAGACAGCTGCTGACAAGACAGTCATATGTATAGAAATGAGCAGCGAGTGTGTGTTTTTTTGTCCTACTGTTGTATTTTTTTGTCTGTTTGTGTTTACAGATTCCAAAGCACAGCTGTTTGTACTTCAACAGTGTCACATAATAATGATTATTTAATATTTTTAATACCTATTTAAATCACAGAAGCAAAAAGTTAAGAATATAAAAATTGATTCTTTGAAAAAAACACCAAACCAACTTAGACTAATTACTGATTTTGCACACAGTGTTGTGAACACATTTCCCAAACTTCCTTGTGACGAGGATCACCGAATAAAAGTACAAAGCTAATGTCTGGTAAGATCTTAAAATACACAAATATATAAATAAGAGAATTAATGAAAGCAAATGTTGTTTGCAGAAAGCAATTAAAATGTCCGCAATGTGGAAGTATTTTCAATTGGAAAACAAAAGCAGCCCCACAGCCACTTTTAAAGTCTGCAAACAAGCATTTCACAAAGCCGTAGTAACAGAGCGACGTTCAATACTATCAATTTGATACAGCACCTAAAATGTAGACAGAATACAAAAAACGTCACTCACAAAGTCACGCTTGTTGTGACTGAATGTTAAAGATGAGCTTTTACACCACTTCAAAGTGGAATTGTGATCATATTACACATTTAGAGCTTATTATAAAAACATATTTTTTTTCGTTCACTTCTGATAATAGTAGCTGCTCAGTGCTGGGTACCTCTGGAGGAGAGAGTCGGGTGCAGAGCTGCACCTCTGCAGAGAAAAAACACCCGCAGTTACATCTGGAGTCTTTTTTTTGGGGGGGGGGGGATTTATCTTCACTCCCATTTACCAACCTGACTGCAGCAGCGTTTATATACTGTGCTGTACTGTTAATGAACTGTATTGCTGGCTGGAGCAGGAGGGAAATGTGGAGAGGGATAAAAGAGAGACAACCAGAGTCTCTAGTGGGTGCTAAGTTTAGTGACTGACCTGAATTTAAACACACACGCCCTCTTTTTTTTTTTTTTTTTACTCTAGAAGTACAGCAGTCTTACCCTGTGCACTGTTCCATTTCCAGCTTCAGGAAGTGCTAGTGACAGATGGTTGGTTTCCCTGGGTTGTGTCTGAGGTTGTACTGGATGGCCCTACAAGAGAAACAGAAAAAAAATATATAGATTGTGAAACAGGAAGGAAAGAACTGAGACGCAGTAATAGCTATTAACGACAACCTCAAACATATCATGATGTTGAACGCTGACACATTTCACAGGATCATAAAGGCAGTATTTACTGAAGTTCTAAAATGCACCTTATTGTAAGTTTGTGTGTTTTTTTGTCTATCAATAAAATATAAACTATTTTGATAATCAAGTCATATTTCAAGCAAAAATGTCAAACATTTACTGGTTCCAGCTTCTTCAATGATTTGCTTTGCCGTTCAATGTCATTTATAATAGTAAATGAAGAGTCTTGGGTTTTTGTCAGTCTTTTCGTCTAACTCACAAATGCATATCACCCAACATGTCAAAGTTTTACTTTAAAGCCGTCTGTTCGTATCGGTGACCTTGCCCACTCACTGTGCAATATATTCTGCAACCATCCAAGTGTTAAGTTCAATGTGACCCTGTCCCAAAGTGAGAATATTTGGAGTGACTGACACTCGAACTCATAGGCGAGTCTCCCCACGTTCGCTAGACTTCCAGCTGTGGAAACGTGTCCTGTGATCACTGCGCGTGCATCACCTCATGTAAGTAAAGAGGAAAGATGCGAGTCAGGCTTCTCTCCTTTAGGTCCTATGAAGTTGCTTGGCTGAAAAGGTCCCTTTTAGTGCTGATACAGTCAAACTATGTGGGCATATAAATGAGCAGAGTCTTTTACTCCACGCCATGACCCTCTTCTGTCCTCTCCTCTGAGACGAGAGGCTTTCATCCGGCTCGGAAACTGCCCACCTTTTCAGATTTAAAGCGGCCACGTTGTTACCTTGGTGGGGGTGCGTCCGCGGGCCCGACGAGGGGGTTTCCAGGACCTCTCCCTGGTAATGCTGTTGACATAGTAGTTTCTCCCTGTGGATGGGTCTAAATACTGCTCCCACAGGTCCAGGACTTGAAGAGGCTGCTGATCAGGGGCCGGGCTCGGTGGGTCCGGCTGAGACAGTGGTTTCTGCATTTCATTGTAAAGAGGGGAGTCCTGCCAGGAAAGTTGGGACAGATAGGACTCGGTTGGGACCTTGTAGGCACAGAGAGAGTAAAGTAGAGAAAAGAGAAAGAAAGTAGGGAAAGGCGGAAGGTTAAGGTTAAGGTTAGGGTTAAGGTTAGGATGAGGAGGAAAAGAAATGAGACTTCAGAAATTCTAAGACTTAAAAGCACAACATGTAATATCTGTTGCAAGGGATCTCTGTTTTCAGAACAAAACAAAAGACATTTGCTGAGGCTTGCCGAGCTCAGTTTTTAACTTTTGGGATCAAAAAGTGAACTCATCTTCACTCCTGTCAATCAACCTGACTGCAGCAGCGATCTGAGGAAATGTACTTTATTGCATGAACAACATTACAGAAAGGAAAGTGGGGAAGGAAGATACAGAGCCGGAGTCTTGCTGTAGGTGAGTGCTGTAGATAAGTGATTGACCTGAATTCAAACACACAGACACACACACCCTCGGTGCATGACATGCTTCTTATCGTAGTAAAGTGATCTGGCTGTGCGGGGTGAATAAACGCTCGACACAAATAATCCCGTGGTCAAACTTGTTTTGCTGGTGGCGAACACACCATTACACAACCACTATTGCAGACACAAATCTATCTCAGACACACATGTTCACAGACAAGATCTTTTTTTAGGTTTAATTCACGTTACTTTAAGTTGCGCACGGCGTCTTCCCCCCTCGCTCTCTGTCTTTCTAGCAACAGGTGACCAAATAAAACGCGCCATTAGCTTGAGTGAACCTCTGGATTTCTCTGAATTTTTGATATTTTGGATAATCTAAGTACACAATTCTACAAAATGCATAACAAAGGCTTTTTTCTTTAAATCTCAGACAGACCGAGACCAACAACTAATCTTTCCGACTCACGAGTTTTGTCTGTGTGGTCTGAGCCACCTCCTCTGTGCCGAAGCCTTATCCAGTGTTGTCCAAGAACAGTTCAACGACACATAAATGAGCGACACCATTACACTGGGTGAATTCAAAACTGAAGTTTCCTGTTTTATAAATTTAATTAAATCAATGTAATTCTATTAAAACAGTAAAAGTTTAAAATGTGCATTCGTTGGAGACTCATTTCAGCTGTGCAGTTTATATATAGTTGGGTCGCTAGTGGTTGTTTACAGCAGCAGGATCGTTTATGTTTTTGACTCTAATTAAGCTTCAGTGCCGAATCTCCATCGTAATGAAGGAACATGTTACTCAGTGCAACTTGAAGCTGTGCTTTTTATTAGATTATGGAGAAAAGATTTGCTTCATGGCGCTCCTGGCTACACTGATAACACAAAATTGTTTGATTTGTTTTTTTTAATTTGGACCATGATTGAATATCTCCAGCGTTGTCTTTTAATTGCCTATGATGTGTGTTTGCTGTTCTGTTTGTGCATTAGGATGCAAACGTATGTGTGCTAATGTTACCAGTTTGCTCTGTGCAACATCACAAGGCTTTTCTTTACCCAAATCAAGGGAGGTACAGTAGGTGTTGTATCTGTACTGTACTGATACTGTGTAGTATAAAGTCTAAATAAGCTTCGCTGATGTGAACAGGAATGTGTGTTAAGGATAAGGCCACAGAACAAATGCCACAAGTTCAGTGGGAGACGGCAGCACTTTGAACAAAAACAATCATCTCAGTGTGCAAATAATTCACAAAGAGAAAGGAAGAAATCCCACCGCCTCTTAACATAGAATAACCCGTCAGACTTTGGATTAAGACAGAGCTTATGGAAACGTGTGCACTCGCCCAGAGAGAGAGAGAGAGAGAGAGAGAGAGAGGACTGAATCAACAGCTACAAGAGAGGACATCTACAAATCCACAGAAATTAATTGAAAAGATATGCATGGACGATCATCTTTCCACGAAATATGGCTGAGACGTCATTCACTAACTGATTGACCGGCTAGCTGGTTGATCCCTGTTGCATAACACATCGCTGTTTCAGACAGAGTGTATGTGTGTGTGTGTGTGTGTGAATGTGAGGCACATGTGAAAGGGGATGTGATTGTAGTTTACTCCAGGGGGCAGCGATGAGTCTGCAGCTCACCTGAAGCTTCCTGTCCCACTGTTCCCTCTTCCGTTAACCTCAGCGGTTGAATCTAAACCAGGTGTCTCTGAACGGGGTCAAATCAGGCTACAGCAGGTCACAAGTATGAAACATAAAACACTTTCATGCCATTTTAAAACTAATACCTCATCTTGATGTGTAACTAAAAGACAGATTTCAGGGTTTGTGTACAGTTTGATTTTTGTATTGATTTCCACGGTCAGGAGAACTGAAACTGCCTAAATGAAATCAAGATAAAAACAATTCATTTAAATGAAACACTGAAACTGCATTAGAAAATAACACAACTCTCACTTCCTGGTGTATGATTGTTGCCACTCTAAAACATTAAACACATTCCACTAAGATGAGGAGCTTGTTTTTAGGATTAACAAATATGGTGATGAACACTTTATCAATGACATCACCGCCTGTTTGAGGAAAAATGAACACAATCATTTTGTCCTTTGTGTATGTGAGTGTGTCTTTGTGTGTGCGTCAGCAGTCATTCTTTATAATTTTTCCAAAGAAAAGCTGACATCTTGTATTTAACCGGTATTGACTTCTATTTCAGACACTTCCTTTTCCACCTCTTCTTCTTCTTCTTCTTCCACTTCTTCTTGTTTGATAGCCTCACTCCATCAGAGTGGTGATCACGTACTTATTTACAGTTGGTTGCATTTGTGACTCAAAACTTCACCAGATGTTCCATCAACATGGGGGTGAGTCGTTCATGACTGAATTTACATTTTGTGGTGAACTTATCCTTTAAATAATCTCAGATGAACTTTTTTTTGTCTTTGAACTTTTTGCTCTGTTCCAAAAGAAATACAAGACAGATGAGTTTGAAGTAAGTCAGAATAAGATATCTGAACGAGATGAAAGTACTTTTTCTTTCTTACTTTGGTGGAGTAACTCTCCGCTATCAATAATTCAAAACAGTGAGCAGTATTGACTTCTATCTCAGACACTTCTTCCTCTTCAGGTTTGATATTCTCATCCTCCTCAGAGCTGTGATCAGTGACTCTACCGCAAAATGCACGAGGAAGATGGAGAAGCTTCATTCATAGACCAGAGATATGAGAAACAGCCCAGTCCTGTATTGATCTAGATATTTAGTCTAATAACTGTAAATGTTTGGTCCCTATGGTTGGGAAAAGTTGGATATGTCTGTCACCACGTTTTGCTGTTTCCATCAAGGCAGAAGAAGAGATGCTGCAGCTGTGGTGGTGTACGTCTGTCAGTATGAGCTCAGGCTTATATTGTACATCCTTTTCACATTTAAAATCAGTAGAACACCTGCATTTAGTGCCCTTGACCAAGATCACGCGAGAGGAGTTAGAAACAGATAAATAGACCAAGAGCGGTAAAAGGAATAAAGAGATAGAAGTTCAAACCCAGTGAAATCCACAAGTTTACTCAAGGTGACGGTGCGTCTCAAATACGTCCTGGGAGCATTTGAGTCACGTCAGATGATGTGTTCATCACCAGCGATGCGAGTTTGATGCGGGATCACATATGTTCATTCATCCGCCACAGACAGCCAGATAACTTCACTGTAAGTTAGCCCTAAACTCGACAGCGTGAATGAACTCAGCACTCACCGGATACTGCACTTCTCTCTCTCTTTTTCCCCTTGTCTCCTCTCTGTAATGTTGATAGTGCAGTAAAGCACATTTCCCCTCCAGCTCGAGTCAGGAGGCGGAATTTAGGATAAATTTGCCCGTGAGTCAGGCTTCATCAGCGGACATCAGCGCCAACGGAAGCAAACCCCTGCGGCCGGGTTAGGAAACATTGTGGAAAAGACGAGTGGAGGCTGCAGCATATTAGTGCCCGCACTGTGTTGGGATGTCTATCACTCATGGGCATTATATTGTGTAGGTGTCCACAGACTTTTGGCCATTTAGTGTTCTAACCAAATGAGGAAAAAGATCAACCTGTTAGTACCTGTCAGTCTTATCTCTTCAAATTCAAAAGGAATTTCGCCCTCATTTAAGTCAAATTCATCATCGGTGTTGCTGACAGAAATGTGTGACGAGAGAGTGTTTTCTGCATGAAACACGGCGAGTTATGACCTGAATGGGGCTGCAATAATCCTGCTTAGCGGTATTAAAGGCTCCAATGAAGAATGTCCTCAGAGAGAAAGAGAGAGAGGGGGACAGATACAGAGGCAGACAGGGAGGAAGAGAGAACGAGACACAGAAAAAAAGAGCTCTGTCATTTCCACTGAGATCACGGCTAACCGAAGTCGGAAGTAACGCGTGGCTCGGTGGGAGCAGAGCTCCGTGCGGAGAGAGACGAGCTGTGGGAGCTTCCCTCAGCTGAGGGACGGATAACCTTCAGGATTTCTCTCAAACGCCTTGTGTAATCCCCCCCTGATGTAATACAGGGAGGCTCTGACGTCACGACAATGCTAACTTGATTGCTGCTCTCGGAGGATTATTAAGGTCAAGTGCAGACGTAGATAAAACACAGCCTCTGCTGTCATGGCTCTACTCAGCTGTCCGTCGGGATCTCCCCGAGGCTTTTAATCGGTTTTGTTACCACATCATAACATCTCTGATTGAAGGAAGTAAACAAAATGAATCTCAATAATCAAGATCCAAAGTTCACCTGCAATCTATCATCTGTTAAAATGTGTTGCTCCAGTTTTACCCCGCACAGTCACAAGGCTAGAAACCGGCATCCGAGCTATGACCTGGAAATCCATCAGATTAGAGGTTTCTGTCAATGAGAGGAACTCAAATTTACTCTAATTCCACACTTCCTTCAACGTCAGCAACATTTGGCGGATTTGTTTGACCTGTTTTCATTCATTCACTATTCCTACCACGACTTAGGATGAGAGAAAGCATTAAGTAACAGCTGAATCTACACTTGAGACTGTGGTTTGGTCTCTTCTCATAGAATGGTCCGGTTATAGCGGATATCATTGTGCTATAGGGGGGAAAAAAAATCTCTGGCTTGTTTGTATTTCTTCTTTATCAGCATGCAGCGCTGGTGCCCGTTGCAAAATTGTGACGTGGGCGAACTTGTGGTGGAAAAAATTTGCACATGAGGAGGCGAGTCCTGGCATTGAAATAGCTAAATCCCTGCACAAGAAAAGGTAACAGCGGCGAGCTTGTATAGATTCTGTACCATCAGCGTAGCAACCGAGTTAGGGTCAAGTTAATTTGCCGCTTAGAGCGTGAAGGTTGCTAGCTCAGAGTTGTTGTGTCTGTTTGCCGCAGATAGTGGAAGGGAGGAGAATGGTGCCTGAAAGAGTCGACCAATGGCGGGCTTAGACACACTAGTCTACATCTGCTGAGTCAGACTATCCACTGACTAACTGCTGGATATCAGGTGAAAATATATATGACTTATTTAACAAAATAAGGTTTGACTAAGGCTAAAAAAAAACTTTTCAAGTGTTGGGATGATCTGTTTTGCTGACCTTGACCTTTTCTTGTGCACGATCTACTCAGCCTCGTGGCGATAGAAAGTCGGGTGAAGTTTCATTAGCCTCAAAACATTTCTGGAGCTTCACAGCGAAACAGCGTTGCAGCATTCTCCTTAACAACTGAAGTAGACAGGGACTTGTATTTAAAACTGAAAAAAAAACAAAAAACTACAGAATCTCATAAGGCATAATCCAAGTCTCCGGAAGCCCAGAGATCCCAAATTGATTTACACTCTGACGCACAGTCGAGCTTGTGCACCAGCTTAGTCGCAACAGAGACATTTTGGCTTACAGAGGGGTGTAAATAATTCAAATCAGTTTTGGATCTCTGGGCTTCTGGAGACCCAGAGATCTCTGGATTACACTGGATGAGCTGTATGGAGACTTATCTGATTTTTTCACTTTTTGGTGGATTTATCCTTTAATAGATTTCACCTGAACTTTCTGTGAAAAAAAATGTTAACCTGATCTCAGGTTGTGCTCTGTTCCGAGAGGAATGTACACAATAAACTGCAGAATAAGACAACTCAATCAGGCACTTCTTCTTACTTCACTGTTAACATACTTAACTGCTGCTAATATTTAAATACAGCGAGCAGTGTTGACATCTTCATCAGACACTTCCTCTTCCACCTCTCCTCCCTCAGGTTTAATATTCTCGTCCTCATCAGAGCTGTGATCGAGTGCTTATTCACAGATGGCTGCATTGAGATTCTACAAAAAAATACATGAGTAAGACGGAGAAGCTTTATTTATAGACCAAAGTTACGAGAAATGGACCAGTCCCGTATCGATCAAGACATAGTGCACTGAAACTGTGTTCTTAGTCTGATAACTTTGCATTTTTAAAGTTTCGTCTTCATGTTTCGGGAAAGTGAGATGTGTGATGCGAGTGTGTGACTGTCGCTGGATGTGAGAATTTGATGTTTTTCTGTCCCCGTGTCTTTGATTGAAAGGTTTGTTTTCTGTAGGCGGAAGGGTTCCACGCAGAGGAAGAGATGCTGCAGGTGTCATGTGTGACTCATGTGTCTGCTGTCAATCATTTTGTGCCGCCCACTTGTGAAAGGCATGAATTTCAAAGAGCCAAAGCTTTAATTCCAACGCAGCATGTTTAATTGAAGGGAAATTGGTAATGGTATTGGTAAATTTGTCCACCTGGATGTGATTTTCATATGTTTGTCCATTATTATTTACTCACCACCTTTGTTGTAGAGATTTGGGAGACACCGATTCTGCATCAATTTAACATCAATCATCTCAAAACAGGACAAAGTTCACAAACACAGCACCCCCAGTGAAATGAAACCGGGCGGAAAGATGAGAATAACACCCAGGTGTAAAAATACAGAGCAGGAATTTCCTTCGCCAGATGTTTTAACTAACATCTGTCTGGGGTTTTCCTACCTGCAGATGGTTGTTCTTGCCCGGAGCTCCCACCACGTCCCACTGGCTGCAAGACTTCTTGGGCATCCTGTGGTTGACCCGACTGCTGAAGCCCCCGCCCACCTCGTCGTACGGGTTCTCCACCATGTTTTCAGGCAGGTTGCTGGAGCTCTGGCTCCGAGTGATCATGGGGACCACCCTGGGGTTCCTTGGTAATGTCTGGGTCGTGGAGGAGTCAGGGGACCCGGGGACTGTGAGGTGGCTTGACGAGGAGGCGGCAGAGTTTGGGGTGAAGGTGAATCCGGAGAGGGGCAGGGTGGGGAAGCGGCCTCCACCTGCGTTGGTGTGGTTGTCCAGCCCCTGGAAGGCACTGTTGGAGTTGAGGTTTTCCATGGAGCGGTAGATGGGTTTGTTCACTGAGGGAGGAAGATAAATTGAAAGCTGATTTGAGTTTTGATTAAACATTTTAAGAGATAATTAGAATGGATCAAAGATTTGATTTCTCCCCTATCACTGAGCACAAAAACACACATTTTGCATTATATTTCCTCTCTGTCTTCCTCCCACACTTTACCTTGACGCTGCTCATGATAGCTAAACGCTGACGGGCTGGGAGAGAGCGACACCCTCGGCAGCGTCCTGAGGTTGGTGTTCAGCGAGGTGGACATGACCAGGCGCTGCGGCGAGGCCACTGGTGCGATGGGCACCTCTGTCACGTACGTGGCAGGGACGTACAGTGGCTTCGTTTTGCTGGCCGCCCCGATCCTCCGCACCTGTCAAAGAACAAACAGATTTCGGAGTGCGTTTTTGCAATTTTTTTCTCCCACATAGATCCACTTAGTTCAACCGAGCGTCAACCGGCACAGCTGAGACCTGAACACTGTGTGGGCATTTATTACGCTGCATTTCCTGTGACATCGAACAGATGCGCTGACAAACCCGCGACTTCTCCTCTGAAATAAATAGTTAATATTCTTTACCACAAGGCTTGCTTGTGCCGCTTTTTCTAACGTGTTTCTCAAGACTGATTTTTGCATTTATTTGATCAAGCACCTTCACTTGTCAGGCATTTAAATTCCTGGATAGCCAAAAACCGACATCACCATCTGATTATCTGATCTTAATCAAACAAATCCCATGAAAAGGGGTGAAACCATATGTGCCAACCCTCTCGATTTTCCCGTGAGACTCCCGTTTTTCATTGCCCTCATCCAGATTCCTCCCGGGGTCACTATTTTCCTGTATTTCTCACGATTAAGGACAGTTTTTCACACTTATTCCCCTTTCAGTTATCATAACTTTCTGGTACTGCACAGCGTTTAGTCTGCTGTACTGCTGCGCCTCGTCCTCCTCAGTAAGTGAGAGACGGACAGAGAAATGGAGAGGAGAGGGAATATTAAAAGACATTTCAGACACCCCGGAGAGAAGAATTCCTGTTTCTTACGTAATGTTTTAAAAGAAAGGGGCTGGGATCTGCCACGTCAGTTTTTCTGTCATTCTCGAGAGTTGCACCGCATCAATCCCCATCAAGAGGCTGACAATCATAGTGTGGTGGAGAGGAAAGACTCTCTAAAAGGCAGGGGTAAAACATGAATGAATTAATGAAAAGTGATAAACATCACTTTATGCCACAGATTTACACACGTTTACACTTGAGGGCAAACCATTCTGCAGTGTTTTCTGAGAATCACAAGTAAAATAACGTTTAATATAGTTATTTGACGTAAAAATGCTGTTGCATTTTACTTATTATTTTGTTATTTTTACTATCTAAATGCCACCAGAATGCAGGAAACAGTCCTTAAATTTGGTTTGAAATCCTCCCTGTTTTTGAGGTCTCAAGGTTGGCAAGTTTGGCTGAAACCAACAATGAATCAATTTGAACTATTTCCTGTGTAGATACAGCCTGATACAGCTTCTAACTCTCTATTTTTGTCCAAAATCTGTTAAAAAATAGAAGAGTGCACTCAGTGGAGTGGAGATCTAGATCACGCTATGGTCAAGATGACAAAAATAACAAAAGCAGTGATTTATTAATCCCGTATCGTACTTAGCTCTAGTGGATCATAACCTTTCAGGTATGGAGTTAATGTGCAGATGCTCTGGTTCAAGATGAGACCAAGCTTTTCTGTGGATGCCAGTTTTTGAGCCACGACTAAAGGCCAATATTTGAGTGTTTTTAGTCTTGTTTTAGCCAAGCTGATTGCAGGAAATGCCTCATGCTACGCGATTCAAAACTGAAGCAGCTGCTGATCAGTCGCTGCTCCGACCAGGATAATAAATACTAATCAGTGAGCCAGATTGTTGCACTACTTAACATGTTTCTTTATGAACACAGAGACTGTACTTTACCTTATGGCTATCCAACACGCACCGTCCTACTGCCCCAAATACTCGCAAAAGCACTAAATCCGCAAACTTGAAACAGTCCGCAAAAAATGAATTATTGATTCCTGTTTGATAGAAACTACAGTGCCCAGCTATTTCAAGGATTTACTTAGCTTTTTGCTCAGATGGAAGTACATACTCGTGACTGGCTTTGAAAGATTTACGTCTTCATTCAGAACAAATGGGTTTGAGTCATCGAGCCACAAACAGGGTAGGAGAAGTCAAAAAGTATGAAAGATGAATTATTGCATTACAATTTTGGTCTTTTTTGTCCATTGGAAGCTGCAGATGAGGCAGATGTTGACGTTTCTTTAAAATCCTCCACAGGCACAAGACAAACTGCTTTTCTCACCTGCCACCAGTCACTGTTGGTCTTCTTCAGGAGAATAAACCGTTCGCCCTCCCTAATGCAGACCTGCCGGCCATCAGCCCCGCGGTAGTTGTAGTCATACTGGGCCTCGAGGACCACCGTACCACTGGGGACCCCACACACCGTCATCCCCCTGGAGGCCACCACAGGTGTCGCAGCAGGCTGTTGGTTGTGCCCCACAGAGCGCCGCCAAGTCCCAGACAACATGACTCTCGACACAGTCCCTCAGCAAGCTTTACTGGAAGCGTGCGGGTGGTTGACACTGGCGATACTGGTTGGGTTAGCACAGGGCAGGTGAGACTGGAGCCAGGCCAGTGCCATGATCTGAAACACACAGGTACAGAGAGGGAGAGGGAGATTACCGAAGCTGTCGGAGAACAATGAGAAAATGTCACCCGGCTGTGTGCAGGTTCAGAGGGTTCAGAGAGAACATGAATCCGTTCAGTGCTAAAAATGGAAGTCTGGGTTAATCTGGATGAAATCACCAACATGTATGAAACCGTTAGAAAACTATCCTGTTTAGCTTTTCTCTGCATCATTCACCTTCACGAAATGTCTGTCTCGAGCAAAATGCCAAACATTCAGTGATTCCAGCTTTTTAAATGTTCCGCTTCCTCTACTTCATTACATCATTTTAAACTAAATAGCATTTTGGACTGTCGTTTTCCGGTGGAGAGTTGAGAAGATATAATACCACTGTAATATGCAAAGTGGTATCAATCTTCTCATGTAACGCTAACTCTCCACCAGGAGGCATACAAGAGTGTTTCCAAAATGTCAGAATAATGCTTTAATCAATTAAATGAGAAAATATTTCAGATTAGGCCTGCTTGCAACAAACAAAAGACCCACCGCTGTTGGCAGAAAACTATAAAGCTGTAACCACAGTGTTAACATATAGTCAAAGACATAATCACCATTTTGTTATCATTACTGATCAACTTCTCAAAGGTATGTAAATAACAGCGGCAGGATTTTTCACTGAAGCAACAAACTTCACTGGGAATTTAATAATAATAAATTAGCCCAAGCACGTTGTTTCTGCGTTATTTATGTATCGGCATATAATTTGCGATAAATCTGTGATAGGCAAATATCAGCCAATGATATCAGCCAACCAATATATCTGTGAGGTTCCGGTAGTAAAGACAATTATTGGTACTTTCAAAAACATTTAGCACGATGAGAGTTTTGATTAAGAATCATCAATAATGTGGATATAATGACTAAGTGGGTGAAGGCAAGTATTGGAACAGGTAGAACAGTCTGGTGAGTCCAGAAAATGATATCACTTTACTGTAATGCAGCCTTTTGAACCAGAAGAAGACAACTTTTATGCTATATTGAGATATAACGATATCCAAAGTCTCAGATACAGTCTCATATTAAGGTAACGTTATCATACCTGTCCAATTACTTTTCTGTCAGATTACAGATAAACTAATTTAAAAATGTGCTACTTTAGCTCTGATGCAACATCCTATTACACAATGTCTTGCCCACAACGGTATCTGATCGCTAACACGTCACAATTATTAGCCTATAAACGCGGAGTAATCTAACTACATTTATTACATGAATGTAGTGGAGAGGAAGTATAAGTAGTATAAAATGGGAAAAAACTCAAAATTGTCCATTTTATTTCATCACTGGCTGTTCAGAAGAGTTTCATTCTTAGTGCAAATGAATTCAGACTCCAAACACCACTTTTCAGTCTCCTTGAATTCTAATAATAGATGCTGGTATCACCCCTGAAAAAGTCATGTCTGTCGACCCCTATTGCAAATGACAACATTTTTTTTTTCCTTTTTTATACCACTCGACTGGCAGCAATGAGAATAAAATGTCCCTGCAGATATTTGTACGCCACCACAGTACACCACTCCTCTATTGTCCTTTCATGCTGGCAGGGCTCACAGACACGTGTGAGTGAATAACTCATGCGTTCGGAGGATGCAGGGAGCGCAGTGTACCCAAAATAGCATCTGTCTCCGTCTCTCCACCTGAGCCAGCATCCCCAAGCTAAACCCCTGCTCTACCCAGCCAAGACCCGCTTACATAAGAGCACGTCTAACTTTCTGCCAGACACATAGCAATACAGCCTCACACGTTACGCGCACACGCCCACCCACACATGCACACGCGCACACACACAGAAAAAGGGAACATCCCTAGGCACCTAGCAACAGGGCTTCAGTCACAGTCAGGCCCAACCCATCTCAAGTCTGGGCGAGAACAGGAGAGGCAGCAAACAGGAGCGATCCCGGAAAATTTACAGAGACGTGTGTGTGTGTGTGTTACTGGCAAAAGGTTTACACCGAAGAAGAGCGCAAAAAGAGCAGAGAGTCAGGACTTGTTTGAAAAAAAAAGGAGAAAGTGAGACATGACACTGGATAGAGCTGTGAGCCATGTGAAGGCGAGGAAAGTGAGGATGGGGGTTAGCTGGCTGAACCTTGATAATCCTGCTGTTATTAAAGCGCAGGAATGAATCGTTGACCCCCACCGCTACGGAGAATTACAGTAAAATCCCTCCGTGCCAGCATATGGGGACTGCCTCCCTGCCTGTGTGGCTAGCTAGGTAGCTAACGCTGGTAGGGAGCTCACAGAGAAGCATTTTCCAATGCACAAAATGTAATGAATCAGAATAAATGCCACTACACATTAGGTAACTAGACTGGCAACAGCTGAGACCTCTTCACTCATATTACACGAGTAGACGCAATCGGCTTAGATTGTGAGGTAACGGCATCTACAGTAGGGCGGCAACAAATTATTATGTTCATTTTAATTTGTTGATTATTTTCCCAATGAATCGATTAGTTGTTTGGCCCACGAAACGTCAGAAAATTGTGAAAAATGTCAATCGGCATTTCCCAAAGCCCAAGAGGACGTCCCTCAAATGGCGTATTTTGTCTACAACCCAAACATGTTTAGTTTACCGTCGCAGAGGAGCAAAGAAAACAGGAAATATTCACATTAAAAAAAACTTATTTTGGTATGGTATTTAAACCATATGCGTTTGAAATTTTAAAGACAACTAAAACCTATTAATCAATAATCCAAACAGTTGCAAGGTCGCTGTTTTGATTCCCCTGCTCTCCCGGATGCACGTTGGAGAATCCTTGAGCGAGATACTGAACCCTTGATTGCCACCTTGCAGTGTGTCAATGAGTGAATGTGACAAGAGTTGCTACAGAAGTCATAGCCATAACATTTACTTCTACTCTATTATAAAAGTAAAAAACAAAAAGGGAACTGTGTCTCACAATTAATGAGCGAATCAGAAATTCTACAGAAGTGTATTTATCATATTCCTTGATGCACTGTTTGTACATTCTACTGTCTCCCAGTCAAAACAAAACAAAAGACGTGAGCAAAGTATCACGTTGAACAATGGAGACTAGCTATCTGACCAGGCAGAAATGTTCGTGGATGAGGTGACGTTTGAAAGTTTTATTCAAATGACATTTATTCACGTTTTGCTGACTTCCTTCCTCACTCTCTAATGTTTCCCCGAAACTAGAGGGGTTGAAGGATATTGACAGGCAACCAAATGAAACACGCTCAACAAAAATTATCCACCTTGTCCGATCACGATTGGTTCATTCATTCATTCATGTGTTGGCGACTTTTTTCAAGTGGACACTACTAACAGTTAACTAATGCTTCTAAAGTCTTTAAGGTGCCACTAGATAGTTTGTTACTTACGCTTCAATTTGTAAGAAGCAAAATGTTGTTTCTTTTTTTCCCAAAAGCACACTTAAGGCACCTATGTGAGTTTGTTTTCCTCAAACTTTTGCACCAGACAAAATGTTTAAATAAATGTCAAGAAGAGTTAAGTTTAGTCTTTTGGTGTGCAGCAAGCCTTCTTCATTTTAGGAAATGCCCCAACCATTTGTCTTCACACGCAGACGGCGGCAATAGTCAGAGGTACGAGGCGAGTGAGCAAACAGGAAACTGCAAAGACACATCAAGGTTTAACCACAGTTTGGGTCATATCCTCTCTATCCTACCATTTGTTTTTCAGTTGTGAAACGTCTTCGGTAGTCTAGCTACAGCCTGAAGGTGCCGACAGCCCATCCAGTCTGCTGTGCAGCATTTAAATACAGCAAGTGATGCTGAGCTGCTCTGACTACTGGGCAGCTGTGTGAGTAGCATTAATTACTGCCAAGCCGAGCCTTGAAGCACAGAGTCGTAGTTGTTTTTGAAAACCCTGTTGCGTGGTTTACAGCAAAAGTATAATTGACATTTTAGATGGGCAGGGAGGAATTACATCTCACCCTGGGTTTAACGAAAGGCCAAAACATTCAGCGGTGCCCGACTCATACAACCTGTCTACCGTTTTTATCAAGCCTGCACACACAGGAAGAGCTCTCTTGATACTGCTACACACCTGTTTGTCTTTTCCTGTCTCTCTTCACTGCCTCAAAAACAACCATTAAAAAGAGAGAGAAAAAAACAGTTAGTGAGGGGTTTTACCTAACTTACCTAACTCAATCAAAACTACATATTTTCCCTCTTACCAGTAGTGCTCTTTATCCATCTAGATTATTTTGGTGTGAGCAGTCAAGTTTGGAGATATCTACTATAGAGATTCTCTCAATATAAAGGCACTAGATCGGCTTGTTGTGCTTAAAGCATAAAAAAATACATCTGAAAAACTCAACAGCTCAAAGTCTCATTCCAGCAATCACGACCCGCTTACTCAAGATAATTCACAGACCTTGTTGTGAGCGGTTTCATGCAGGAACTATTTTCTTTCTTTCTATTCTAACTACACCCTGACTAACTGCATCACCGCACCTTGCCCCTGTTGGCGTCCTCCACGGCTGAGCTGTAACGTTAGCTGGCCTCTCGTCCACGAGTGGATGCACGCTGCCTTCTTTGTATTTTTGGATGCTTTGAGCATCAGAAGACGAGTGCCATCGAGTGCCACGGTGTTCGAGAGAAGGCAGAGATGCAAAATACACAGTATATCCGATATTGGTTATTTAGATCGGTAAAATTATAGCAAATAAATATAGATGATGATACAAAGTCTAATTGCTTTCGTGGGCTTTATAAGCACAGCATCCACACACTTGTGTTGACATGATACAGCAATTTCTAACCTTGATACAATAAAAAAAAAGAAAACAATAAAAAATATCGATTACATGGTCAATACCATAAATTGGGGAAACATTGGGGATGAAAAAATTCAGATTTTTATGAAAAGATAGAAGGCATCTGTACTGTGTGTTAATAACAACAGCATTTAAGTTGATTTACTTCTGGAGGAGGGGGGACTATGAGTACTGAAACCATTGCAAATATTCAATATTGTGCAATATTGTACATCAATACATTTAAATATTTTTTGACAATGCTACACACCCTTATATAGTAGGTGGTGGTATGCATCTTTACAGATGGTTTGCAATCTGCCAAAAATCACAGGAGAGATGGAGGAGAAGAAGAACAAGCGCAGCATGCAACACATGTTCGACAAGAGTTCTGAGAGGAGGGAAAATCCTTGTTCTTATTAGAGCTATGGAACGTCAAATCATCCATTTTTTCTCACTACATCTTCGTCCTTCTTATCCTCAGGTATGCAAATACTACAGGCAAGAAATGAAAGATGGACGAAGGTCATTGGTTATTTAGAAGCAGGTAGTTATCGGCTGAAAAGTATCCATATCAAGCTTCCCTAAGAAAAGGCAGCCATCTCTGCGGCTGACACCTAAAACTTGGCAAATCAAACGAAAAACAATCTAGATGGATAAAAGCACAGCAGGTGAGAGGATTTTTGTGTGTGTGTTTTTCCTTTTATGGTGGACTGTCCCTTTAACATTTGTTGCGTTAAGGCTAAAATAGACACAGTTGCTGCACACCTCAATTCAGGTTTTATCAGGCCATGTGCTCATTAGGCTATAATAGCAGAGTTTAAGTCCCTGGTGGTATTATTTCAGATTTAAGGCACTTTACAGTAACAATGCTCCCGAAGGGAAGAAAGACGGGGGGAGTCAGGAATGCGGTCGGCCTTTCTTTGCTTGACTGACTCACAGCAGAAACCAAAAAGGCTATTTTAAGTACATGCAAAAGAATATGCTAATAAACTATTAAAATGCCATCATTTTGCTACAGAGTACACCACCAGTGGCTGAAATTTAAAAGAACTAATTGCAATCATAACAATAAAGGATCTACAGAAGGGAAAAAAATGGTCAAAATGAGGCCAGACGTTATTTCTATTTGCAGGTCTGATGGAAGTGGAAAGGGCACTGGCGTCACAAGTCCAAACATACAGAGAGGCCCATATGGTGTCAGAGACAGACACGGGCACCCTGCAACGGCTGTTGAGAGGCAATAACAGTCTGTGCCAGGGGCTGAGGGCACGGGGCTTATGGTGTGGTATCAACAACACAAATGGAGCGATGAAGGAGAAAACACGGAGGGGAGGAATGAGGGAAAAAACATGGACGGAAAGACGAGAGCAAACTTTGAAAAACACAGAGGAGGAAAAGCCGAGCGTTATTCATCTGTCCGCCTTTGCCTGAGTGCTTTCACCGCGGCTCGGACTGAGCGCGCACGCGAGTCGGGCCGAGCTGAAGACGCGGAGAGTGGCCAATTTGTGCATGCATGCGAGAGAGACGGCGAGAGAACGAGGGCGACTCACCGTGGTCCTGAAGTACGAGCGTCTCTGTGTCAACAAGGTCACCCTCAGCTCACTCTGCCGACAGGTTCATCCGTGCAACGCTGACGATAAACCTTAAAAGCCAAAAATGTTTACGTGAGAAAATGTGTTTTAAACCGGAAGAGTCGAGGCTTCTGGCCTGGCAAAGACTAGAGAGCAAACACAAAGGTGAGGAAGCAAACCGCTAAAACTGACACAAGCCAGAAGCTCCCTCCTGCAGGAAAAAATCGCAAACAATCTCTCTCCTGCACACACAGTTAATCCAATGCACCAAAGTGTTCCTGCCTCCACTCATTGAACCCCTGCTGACCCTTCCCTCCCCGATTTAGCCAGCGTTTTGCCTGAGAGATAAAAACAGGGGGAAGTGACAGAGAGAGAGCGTCAGCTGGCCGTTAACCGCTCATGCAAATAAATCATATTTGAACTTGAGAGAGGATCATGGGAGAAACAGACGGAGAGGGAACCAAACAAAAGCAAACCAGCAGCCCAGTTAATTGATTGAGTTATTGATCCGTACACAGAGCAGACTGGTCAACAGTGTCACTGGACATCAGAGATCCACCACACAGCTGAGCACGTCCACCAAATGGATGTCAGCGGTGAAGCATGGGACATCGTGTTCATCCAGATCATCTCAGGATTTGCTCGGCCACTTTTTTCCTCCAAGAGATGAAATAAAATGTTCACAGTTCGCATAATCCGGTTCAAACTACTTAGTTGTATGTCATGTTTTGAACAAAGGTTGGCATCTTCTCGTCAGCGAGGCTGCACAGCTCTGCACGCACAACTCGTTACATTATGTGACGTACATGTCACGAGCCGGGCACGTACACTGTAATCCTGTCATTAACTCTGTGTGCGAGGGGTGAGGGGCTGCATTTCACCGATCTACACGCTCAAAACAAGTAACTAAGAGTCACAGCACGGGGACAGAAGCAGAGACTGTGTTTAGGACCTGAGGCAACAAACTATTAACCTGTGTTCATTTAAAATGTGACATGTCAAGGCGTTTGCACACAGTCAATTAAGGGGTTTCTGCTCTGACATTTTCAGTGGCAAAAACATTCACAGTGGGACAAACATTATGACTAACGTTTCGGTGCACAGCAGCAGCTCTGAATAAACAATCAGCCTACCTGCTGCAGCCAGGCTGTCTGTTGTCACCCACTCCAAGAGTGTCCCGTGCCAGGCTTTACGCAAGGCTCACCGTGATAAATATGGAAGCCCACTTCTGCCAGTTTAAGAAACGGGTAAGATGAAAACAAAGCTGGATGAAAAACTAGTCCCACGTTAAGTCATTATCATGAGAGAATATATAATAATCATTGGATAAAAGGTAGAAATTATGAGATTAAACTCATTATTATGAGATGGGAAGTCAAAATTATAAAATACAAATAGAAAATCATATAAAAACAGTTGAAATTATGAGATAAAATGTCAACATTAAACTCTTAATTCTGACTTTTTGACTCATAATTTCTACCTTTTATGTCATTTAAACTCATCATTATGTCTTACCATGGGAATACATAGCCTGTACATTTTATTTTTATCAAGGCTAAGTTTTCATAAAGTTTTTGTTTTTAACTGGCGGAATGGGCTTTCACAGATAGGATCATATCAGGGCATAAATAAGTCATGAAAGCATGAGAGAGAAGTCCGTCTCATGTTTTTGATAACAAGATTTAAACATTCTTTTTTTAAATGCCGCTCCTAGTAGGCCTACACATGACTGTAGTCTTTGTAAATTAATGTTTTTCCCCCAGTTTAACTAGTATGGATGAAGGCAGCAAAACATCCTTTCATTTTTTGGAATAGTTAAAAAGGTAAAAGTGAATATAACCGTGTACATGCAGGTCAGTCTCAGGTACTGAAACAAATAGTCCTACATGCCTGCTGGCAAAGTTTAAATACAATATGTTTAACAGACCAGACAGACTGATCAATTTCAAGGGTGTGTTGTTAAAGCAGCACATTCCATGTTTTTAGTCGAATCAACAATCCTGACAGGCCGTTGGATTAAACGCCTCGGGGATTATAGGCCCTCCTGGTGGGTTTGAATGTTTTAGTCACCATTTGCCAAAGCACACATCAATTTTTAGATTCACTTCCCAACTGCATGCAGTTCACCTCTCGCCACGTAGCCTGGTTGACAGTTTATGTTCCTGCAAACCACTAATACATTCACGTTTGTAAGTCTCATACGTGCCATTTCTATGACAGCTGTCATATCATATCGACATTACTACACACGTATACGACCTGACATTCATATCAGGAGGTGGACGGGATGGTGGCGGAGTTACAGGCAACGAGGCTGGCAGGTCACTCTCTGCAGGACGAGAAGTGTGAAACCACCGGATATTTTTTTAAGGCAACCACAAGACAATTTCCATCTGTGTTTGTGGCAACAAAATCCTGTACATGCTTTGAACAAGACCTCAGAAATCTCGGGCCGTGTTTGTGGTGACCAAAGCAGGTATTTTAAGCCAACACATGATCTTTTCCTGACCCTAACCAAGAGCAGAATCACAACATTGTCACAAGATGAAAATGTAATTTAAAGAAACGTAAAGTCACAACGTAAAGAGATGTAAAGTGTCAACACATCTTTGGTTTGAAGAAACGTACATTGTCAATCCATCACAGTGAACATTTGGCTGCTTTAAAGCTTAGAGAACCTCTTCAGACATGTTCAAATATATTCTGCCTATGAATAATGATGTTTAACCACCGTACACATGGTGTCTCCTACTTTACTTAAAAGCTCATTTGTGTGTGTGCTGGAGGTTTCAGGTTTTCTCATCACACACAAAGTTGCGTCTGTCTACGTGCACATTTTCAATCTTTAGATTTGAGATAAGAACAGGGCAACCCTCATCCGTCAGTCTCTCAGACTGCTTACACTCTGCACAGCGAAGGCCAAACATCCAGCAGTTTTTTTTTTTTCAGGTCAAGGAGACTTAAATCTTTTTGTCAAAGTAGCATTATAGTGACACGGCAGCACGGTTGCAAGCAACTTTCTGTGTTTGTGTTATTCAAGGGCACACTGAGATCAGTGCGAGGTATAAAAACATATGGTGCACACTGGAAAAAGTGGTACAAACAATATGTAGTTAATTGGCTTTGTCATGCGTGCGAAACCACCTGAGGATATGTTACCAAGACACCCTCGGAAACACCCTGAAGCTGGAGGGCAAGAGAGAGACAATGCATGCAAATTACTAATTTAATAAATTATACGGCGGAGGGACGAAACCAGCAGACAACGTTTGAGAGCAATTCCAGAGCTGCTTCGGGACCACGAGCACCTCAGCTGACGCCAGAGAAGAGCGGCGAGATGCCGAGATGTTGCAAGACAAGCCGCTAAATGACAGGTTCATCTCCGACAGAGATGGTCGAAGATCGCCAGGGTCTATCAAACACACGGCAGGACAGGAGAGGAGCGAGGGGTTTATTGGGGGAAAGTTTGGTGTCATATGATATCCATATTCATTCCATACGTTTGAAGTTGAAAGAGGGCGGCTTTAATAATCATGGCTACATGGTCTTCAAAGAGAGATGAGACATGGGGAAGAGGAGTATAGCGTGAATGAGGAACTTCAAAGGGTTTTTGCGTGCACTCCCACATCCGTATACACACAGCAAACACACACGCACACACACACACACGCTCATTCGAAACGTAGACTGTACTGTATTTACATATGAATGTCTATAACCGAGGGCTGCGCAGGAAAAAGAAAAAGAAGAACAAGTTGCTCCACAGGATGCGCCCTGCTCAGTAACTTCACCCAACACGAAAATAAGTAAAAAGTGTGACACCTAAAGTTTACAGGCCTGCTGACTTAATATCTGTGTCAGCCAAACATTTGCTACGTGACACGAGCCATGCTGCCTGTGCGCGGTCTCTGTTGTGCCTCGTGCAAACAAGCACTCGGTGGTTCGTCTGCTCAACTGTTTGAGTCCTAGCTCGAAGGCAGGCTGCGTGAGGTGAGACGTTGCATCATGCATCGTATATTATGGGTAAAAGGAGTTGTAACACGGCAGTTCATCTAAGAATGAGCGCAGGAGTGCTTTGAAATCCTCCTAAAAAAATCAATGCTAAACCAAACCAGGACTTACAAGACTTTACCTAAACTACACCTGAAACAGATTAAATGATCACAAAGTGTGAGCTTAAACTCCGACGACTCAAGACCTTTAACATTTAATACTTACTTTTAGAAATCAACAACCTGAGCGTGAATGTGGCAGCTGGAACTTAAAGTTTTTCTTCAGCCCAGGTTCATTGTCTTTGTTTGCGTGACGCCTCTGTTCATGCTCAGCATCACTGAAAGTGAGGGCCTCCCTCAGTGTATTCCCTTCAGTGTAAGTGTTAAATAAAGGATTTTACTACATGGGCTCGGGAACACAAACCATTGTTGGTAAACACAATTTGTCTACGGATGACTACATTCTGTTTTTACTTATGTTTTAACAGCGCCAAAGTTTTATATGCCTCAAAATGACATTGTTACAACACATATTCCACCCTTAGATCGTCAGGTCAGACTGAAGCCCAACACATGCTGGCGTACTGTATAGAGATTTAGAGATTTTAATGCAGAAAAAGGGTTTGGGGGTAATTCATAATCATCAGCTTCCTCTTGAAGTTCACTGTTATCCGGCCTCTGTTACATAACTTTGTCACAAGTGTCTGATTAAAAACAAATGTGTGTAGATCGGCCGATATATATCGACGTCGGAATTGTTTACTCCCCAATATCTGTGTCAGTATCAACCACAAAAATCAAACATCGGTCAGGCGCTAAGTCAGACAGCAAAAACACTAAAACCTAAATAAATAAGTAAATACAAATCTCTCTCCTGATATCAACCGATAAACAATTAGCCTGAAATCAGTCCACTCTCAGCTTGCAGTTCTACTGAGGACAGCCATGTGAAGGAGCGCTCACTTTGTCTATGGGTGAACAGTGAAAACTACTAGTGCTGATGTCTCTCTCTCCATATGAGACACATGCCTCAAGCCAAAACAGCCTTTCATCCTCCCATAGCCATGAATTATTGATGATCAGACCAGAGAGAGACACTGAAACACACACTATGTTTCCCACTGTGGCGGCTGGCTGCCTGCACGGACGTGTGTATGAACGCACGTCTGTGTGTGTGTGTGTGTGTGTGTGTGTATATGACTAAACAGGTGGGCTGGATTCCGTCAGTGATTAGCTGTGTAAATTGTCAGAGAGAGCCAATCAAAAAGCAGATGATGACAGTACAGCAGCCATTGGCTCATGCGCTCTACTACCATCATGACAACAACCTCAGTGACCAACTACCATCTCCAGTGTCTCCGGCATGTGTGCTATTTGTTTCTCGTGGCACATAACAACGTCTCATATGTGTGATGCCATCATTTCAAGCGCCTGCTGACGCAACGCTCGTGCTTACAATGAACCCTGCAGCCTGCATCGACACATAGCGAAACTTCTTCACGGAGTTCACTTGTATAACATTCAACTTCTCATTTCCCCCCAGTTCAATACAAACAACAACCAGACGGACCAGTTAGGCAAACGGGTGCTGTATTCCTCAGGGGCCATTTTAAACACTTGAAAGGAATTAATTCAAGCATCGCATTTTTAATTAGCTCGTGCATTGCATGTGGAAAAAATGGATGTCGAAAAACACACTGCTGGTGTACATGTAGTAAAATCATAATAAGCTTAATTCAGCAAGAGAAATCAGCTTATGAAAAAATGCCTCTTCAAAAAAGCAGCTTTTCTTATGTGTGAGAAATACAGCATAACATATCTGTGTCAACTTATGATATCACTTCTGAAATACTACCGAGGTATAAAACATACATTTCTGACTGTGCTCCTCATTATTTGTATTAATATTCCAACAAAAGAAGTGGGGCTGCAATTAACAATCATTTCTGTTATTGCTTCATTTGTCAATTACTTTTCCAAATAACTGATTAATCGTTTACTAAATAGCGACAGAGAAAGGGCAGATTTATCTAATAAATGGTCTTAAAGGTATGGAAGGCAAATCTGGACAAAGACAGTCGAATGTTGGTAAATAACGACTCTGGGAATAAGACTCCACAATCAACTGCCTTTTCTCCAGAATTGCCTTACTCGCATTAAAACCTAAAGATGTTCCACTTACAATGACATAAGATCCACTCATTTCAGAGTTTGGAGCAGGTAAATGTTTGGTATTTGGTTGAAAACTGACTCACTGAATAATAATCAAATCATGGCTTCAGCACAAATAGTTACCCACACAAATGTTAGAGACTGTAGCTACACATATACACAACCATATATGAGTTCTGATATGAATTGGGACAATTTCATCTATTGACATGTATGTCCAGTCTATACATATATGTATGTTTATGCATGTAAACATATACATATTTGGAATATATGTCACATGTATGATTAGTTCTACTTATATGGATTATATCTACAAACAATACAAGTGATTAAAGGCAGGTGATGGAAAAAGTAAGTCTGGTAAGTTTAGCTTTTTCAAGACTGAAACATACTATAAAAATATGAAGTTGCCTGGATATGGATTTTGCAGTGTATTGATTTTTGTCAGCAGCAGTCAAACAGAATAAGAAGGGTTTAATTCATTTGTGATACTAACGTAAAGAAACAATAATCACGCTTTACTCACGTAGAAGGTGATGAAGTTGCTAATATCCACAGGTTAAGTATCAGTCTTTGGCAAACAAACAAGGTATTCCTCTCCCACCATACTCACACAATATATTTCAACTGAAGAAAATAAAAAGTCAGGAATAATCTCTGGAGAATAACAAAATAAACCTTCACTCTCTGCCTGGGCTCACGGGTTTGTTGCCGAGCCTGTGGGAATGTGCGGTACATTGATGTTTCTAATGAAGAGCGCTGAGCTCCATTGATCCACCAGGGATGAGAGTGAGCTGTCAAAAGCTATCAGGCAAGTCAAAGACCCACTTTCAGCCCTGTGCAGCTGAAGTGAGCACGATACTGTTGGGGCACAAGGAAGAGGAGTGAAACCTCCCAAGGCAAACGCTGCAGAGAAGAGGCACACACGCAGACACAACTTTGATGCCTTCACAGGGTTAAAGGGGTTATTTGTTCAATAAAGTAACATTACACTAATAACAATAAGGGGTTAGGATGTGTCAGACACGAGAGCGGTGTTTACCCACGCCATGCCTTCAGGTCTATTTGGTGCATGTGGTTTTCCAAGAACAACTTTCATTCTTGAAGTTACTGGATATGTGTATGCAGACTAGAGCTGCAACGATTATTTTCGATTATTATCTTGATTAATCAAGATTATTGTCTTGATTAATCAATTAGTTGTTTCATCGTTAACAAGTCAGAAAATGGGGACAAATGTCGATCAGCGTTTCTCAAAAGTGACTTCTTCAAATGTCTGGTTTTGTCCACAACCCCAAGATATTTAGTTAACTGTCGGAGGGGAGTAAAGAAAGCAGAATATATTCTAATTTAGGAAGCTGGAATCAAAGACTTTCAACCTAAAGTGTGTACAGAGTATAAGGTGTCAGAAACCATTTAACCATGTAGGGTGTGTAAAATGCAGAAAATCTAGACATTATTGTAAAATTACCAGAGAATCTCAGTATGACCAGGAACAGCCCAACATGAAAACCTACAGCTGCTAAAGTGACTACAATGTTGGATCCCCACCTCTCTAAAACTGTTTAAACATACACCGAATAGTATCAACTCAGCGAGTTGTAAGAAATATCCTGGAAAGTGTGTGTGTACATACTGATATTCTTGATATATTATCTATAAAAATGAATACGTTTTCAATATACTATCATGTTTACGCAATCTGTTCAGCCTACCGCTTGCTCTCGAAAGTAAGCCACCTGACCTTTTTGGGCCGTGTGAGGTTTTTTGTGACGCAGAAATGGGGTCACAGGGTTGAAAAGGTTGACAAACTCGAGTTAGAGCTGATTCCATTGACAAGGTAATCAACCACAGTACTTTTCAACAGACCAATGTCATCTAAAAAGACATACCAGTAAAAAGAAAAATCCAAGAAAACAAATGTCTATAAAACTCCAGGCAGAGAAACCATTGTGTTATGGCTGTCAAATGAAGCTACAACGATTAGCTGTCGGTCCAAAGACAACCACTTGCCAACTGTTTTCATTATAGAATCATTTCAGTCATTTTTCAAGCAAAAATGGCTGGTTCCAGCTTCTCGGATGTTAAGATTTGCTGCTTATCTTTGTCATTTCTGACAGTAAAAGAAGTATCTTTGGATTTCGGAGTGTTGGTTTGACAAAAGAAGCAATCTGAAGACGTCACCTTGGGCCTTTTTGATCAGCATTTTGCACATTTTTGACATTTTACACACTAAATGATTGAAAATAATTGTTAGTTGCAGTCCTACTGTCACCTGACACAAACCAGATGAGGTTTTGCTTCACTTCGTGGTCTGCTACTGTGTAATTTTGCTCCAAAGCCGATGCATGCGAGCAGACACACTCTATCGCTCACACTGTGAGAGAGAAAAAGGAGATATATGACTTGCTCAGATATCCCAAAGCAGCAGAATAATCTGACTGGGAACACACCACGATGTGAAACACTTCAGTCTCTCAATCTGTCTTTGACACTTCATCCACGACAGTGAAGCACACAAGCAATTAGAGCGAACTTGTAACCCCCCTGCTAATACTGCACATGGTACGGGGCACTTTTAATCAGTCAGTGTTGCAACTGGAGAATAATCTTTCAAGCCTGTGTCGTCACAGGCTGGCGAAAAGGGGAGCAAATCTCCTGCTTTGCATGGACTTAAGAAAGATTATGAAACAACAAAAATGCAATGCGTCAGTCAAACCGTTTCCATCACACCATGTGGTTAACCCGTCCATGTACTCTCTGTGAAGCATATACACGGCTACAACCTGCAGTAGCATGCAAATATATTTCCGCATGAAACAAGGTCTGTCATATGTAAAGTGTTGAGATTAGCAATTCTTATCAGTGTGACATTCGATGGCTGGGAAATGGAGATGACCTAAAATGGGGCCATGGAGCCAGCAGCACTGTAGTGATGACATATGTGAGAATGCATCATCGCCTGAAAGACTAGCGATACAAAAAGTGCATTAGATGTCAAAACGTGAGTGTATACGGGGAGGGGCTGTACAGGAAACTTTAAAACGTGGTTTTAGGGGCGCGGTGGGTCTTCATAGTTGGCTATTTGTGGTTCTCTTGCCGCAGTTGTGACAATACATTGTCGGCTACATGTGGTTTGACACTATGGTGTGGAAAAATAAGGTGTTTTGGAAAAAGTAGAAAGTTATTTTAGTAACAGCAAAATGTATGTCTGAGCTTTTTGTGGCGGTGAGACTAATTGTATGTTGCTAAACATTAGATTTGCAGCATTGGATGACAACTTTTCTTTGTTTTGCACAAACTTTACAGAAAATGGGAGCACTCTGACATGCATTGCAAATGTATCCACTAGATAAAAGCTGAAATCAGCCTCAAATGGAATCAGTCCAAAATGTATATTTCAAAATAAAACACAAAGTAACTGTAAATGTACAAAATGATGATAATTAAGTGAAGAAAAAAAAAACAAAACATTAAAGCCAAGAGATATGATATGACAATGCTATTCATACTCTTTTTAACCTGCACTCAGATGTGACCGGTGACATAATAATGTAATCTAACAACTTGTAAAATAAAAATACATTTTATTTCGGTGCATAACTGTATATGGTTTACATTGTAGTTGCACTAATGCCACAGGAGATTATAATACCGATGGTGAGTGAACAACAGAAACTATTAATCTTGCATGAAATATTTCAGACAAACAACAGTTTAGCAGAAATCTCATCTTTGCATTCGAGGGACTCAACATCAGTCACTCACCTTGCAGCGACGTGATGATGACAGCTCTGTTGTGTTTTTGGAGTGAACTGCGGAGCGAGCAGTAGTTGCGTCTTTTCCCGCGGCGTGAATAAAAAAGCTTGATGACTTCACATAATTCAGGTAACGGAAGCACAGAGAAGAACTCCGCCGTGCACTTTTGCAAATTAACAGTCATACGTGTGCACTAAGTTGCCCGGCGCAGCCCATGATCATACATCCTCCTGGCGCTTTAAGTGGATAAAAAAAACATAGCTTCTGCTGTGTGGGTTTGCTAGTTTATGATTGGCTAGAATCGCCCAATATGATTTTACACAGAACCAATCAAAAAACTGAACAGGCGGCGCTGGGGTGCGCGCGTTTAAGCACAGGACGTCGCCCGGTTTGTAATGTGTATAACTAGAAATGAATCCCGCCCGGCGGTGCTACAGTGACAAAGAAAACAAGCAGATCTAATGCGTGTCGAATGGTACGCTCTAGGAAACGGTTCGTGGGAGTTGTAGTCTATTTAATATACAGCTACCGTTTCTGTTAACGTCTCAGGCGCCGCTCCAAAACTACATCGCCGCCATGTGTAAAAGGTCGAGCACCGCTTGCATCAGCGTGTGGACGGCACTCACTGGCAAACTTTCTAACAGCAGCTGCTTGTCTTGTTTTAAAGTACAAATACTGCCATTATCAAAGCCAGCTCAAACAAAGCGGAGTCGCTGCCAACGGCTAAATGAAGCTCTTCGTAAGTGAAGGCAACCCGCATTGCCTGAAGGTGTTAGCTGCTTTAGAAGTGAGCGGAGTTCAGTGTGACGTTCAGTATGTCAACCACGAAGGTAAGAAAGCATGGTTAACAGTTAGCTTAAATTAATGTGTGAGTTTGCATGTAAGAGGGATTTATAACAGCCGTTTGGTAAATAGCAGCAGTGGGTAATCGTAATATGTGGTTTTCGTGGGGTTTGAGCTGAGTTTGTGCTGTAACTGGCGGTTGGAATAGCACGCTAGCTAGCTAGCTGTTATCCTGTCTGTCAGTCACTGATGAATGGAGTGGACAGTCCACCTGTGTCTGCATCTGAAGCAGCTAGAAAACTCTCTTACTGTACATCACTGCTTTGTTTGCCTTGTTTTAGTGCTGTTTGTTCGTGTAGCTTCATGCAGCCTTTGTTTAGGTGTTAGGCTTCAACCTGTATAGTATAGCCTACCAACCTACAGCTACACTGTCACGTCTTCAACAGTCCAGATTTACTTGGATTTCCAATGTATATGTGCCCAGGAAGTGTAGAACTGAATGAGGTCTATTAGATGTTAATTATTCTTCTCTCTGTCTGAAAACACACCCATCAAATACGCATTTATGGTGTGAATGAAGAGGCTTTCAGCCAGTTGAAGAAACTGGTCTAACTACTCTATAAACAAACTCCCCTGCATAACAGTCTGGTCTGCTGTTGTGTGCCTTTAATTGTGTTTTATCTAAACAAACGTTGTGATTTGATTTGCACTGTGAAGTCGCAGGGCTTTATTATACATAGACAGTAACAATATATATCTTGTTATACCTTTTATTTTCAAAAATTGTCAGTGATTTATGGACAAAGAACAAAATCTGAGTTTGCTTGCAGTGTGAGGCTTTTATTCCCTGCCAGTTTGATCAGGCTGCACCCAAAAAACTTGATTAGATAACCAATGACCAAAAAAATGTAGAAGATGCTGACTCATTTAGAGAGAGCGAGAGAAGTCCAACCTGTTAAAAATCAGGTTGCACTTGTGACTGTCATTTAAACTGTGCACCTGTGTCATAGTGTGAATTATTGACAGTGACACAAGTCTGTATGATGATCTTGATCTTGATATTTTAACCAGATCACTCATCCCTCCTCGGGATGGGGGGGCAATTAATGGTCATCTCTGACCCAAGTTTGAAAATGGCTTCAAGAGAGGCTTTTTTATTATAGGTAGTCTTCCCCAGGCATAGTTCAACACTGAGTTTAACATTGTGTATTGTTTTGCATCAAGTCTCTTTAAAAAGATTATATAGCCACAATATATGAGCTGGTCCTGCTGCTGTGACTTGGGTTTTTTCTCACTGGATGCATTGCACGGTGGAGCATCATCTAGAAGCTGCTGTGCATGGGGAATTAGATTCTAATTAAATGGTAAACATCCCAGGCAGCATCAGCCTTATGGTCTGATTGTGTCTGACATGTGAGAGAGGCTCCACTCCAAGTCCCAGATGTGTGCTAGTCCTCCTTGGCAGCTGGATCACAGAGATGAATAATCAGGGCCATCTGGCATGTAGCCACAGTGTATAAAGGAAGTGGACTGAACTCAGAAATACATTATGTATATAAACAGAATTAGGGGTGTGTGTTTTTTATTTAGCAACTGATTCATTATAGGGCTGCAGCTAAATTGAAATGGTTAAAAAAAAAAAAAAAATGTCAATCAGTGTTCCCGAAAGCCCAAGATGACATCCTGAAATGGTTTTTGGTTACAAGTAGAGCTGCAATGATCAATCGATGAATTGTTCCCTCTGAACTTTTAAAGCCCCTACAGTGGTATTCAGGACAGCCCAAATTTTGAGGATCGATTCTTGACATTTTCCCAAATTATCTGAATCCAGCTTCTTAAATGTTAATATTTTCTGTTTGCTGTACTCCTCTATGACGGCAAACTGAATATTTTTGTGTACATTCATTTTCTGACATGTTACAGCCCTGACAACTGATTAATCGAGAAATTAATCAAAAGATTAATCAGTGACAAAAATAAAAGTTAATTGTATCCCTGTCCACAACCCAAAGATATTTAGTTTACTGCTATGGAGGAGTAACCAACTAACCAATTTAATTCATTGCAAAGTCTGAAATATTGCACATTTATAGATAAATATAATAATAAATGTTAGTCTTACTCCTGCTGTTTTTTTTTGCTGTATTAAATCCTAGAGCCACCATAATATATCAAATGATGTTGTTGAAATGAAGACATGAGTAATCATGTATTATCAGAATCCCCTCATGTGGTGATTCGTCCTGAGTTCTGATAAATTCCAGATTTAAAAAATATCCTTGACTTTCCAATTGACCTTTGTGTTCTTCATAGATAATTCTAGTAAACTCACTGTTAAGTATTGAAGCTAAGAATTTGATCACAAGATTATCCTTGAAGCATTTGAAGAGCCGTGTGCTATTAGTTCTCCTTTAAGATGCAGCTTTGAATTCTAATATAATCTCTGCTCAGGAAGAGTAGAAATGAATTAGATCCACTGGATCTAAAATGTTCTACTCTCTCTCTCTCTCTCTCTCTCTCTCTCTCTCTCTCTCTCTCTCTCTCTCTCTCTCTCTCTCTCTCTCTCTCTCTCTCTCTCTCTCTCTCTCTCTCTCTCTCTCTCTCTCTCTCTCTTAAAACAGCCATTTGAAAATAAAAGGTTTACAGTTTTAATAACATGATTCACTCAGATGAGGAATCAAGTCTAACTAGTCTAGAAACAAGCTCATCTGCATAACAGTCATATCTACTGTTGTTGTTGTTGTTGTCTACCATTTAATTTGTTTAGTTTTTTTCTGAAGTAACATTGTTTTGCTTTTCTTTTTTTTTTTTCAGAAAAAGTGGTGCCCTTCCTTAGCCGTCCAGCCTTGCCAGCCCTGCTCCTGCCTAGTGGGCAGCACCTTTTCAGCTCCAATGCCATCTGCCGGTCAGTCGATTTAATGATCTCTTTCAAATGCCAAGTGCAAGTTGGCATGAATGTAGAGGCTATTACTCACTGTCTCTATATACTGTAGCTCATCAGATATCCAGAAGGGCAAGTTGAACAGCAAAAATGTATTTTCACTTATCTCTGGTATCTCAGTGTCTAATCATACAGCCAGCTTTGGCAGCAACTCCTCAGTTGTTAATGCTGTGAGCCCCACAAATGAAATTTCCTTTTACATCCATTATATTCGGTAGGCAACAAAGATTTTAAACAAAGAGATCTCAAAAACTGGGGAAATAAAACCCCAATTATTTGCACGGGTATATACCTCTAGAGGTAAATGTGGAAATAGGTTTTTGTAGTTTTTGTGTCAACATTTCCAAGATATATGTGATTGGTGATGGATCTGTACGATCTGGAGGTGTACTGTGGTAGATATTTATCAGTGCGTCTTCAAATTTCTTAAATCTCAGGCCTTTTTTTTGATTCATTAGTCTTAACCTTGAATTTGTGAATTCAAGGTTAAGACTTAAGTTTTATGTGCCACAAACATTTGATCTAATTTATTTTATCCATCTGTTAATTTTGTCATAATAAGACAAGGCTCTTTTGAATGTTCACATTTCTGATGTTACAGATCTTACCACTGAACCTAATACTTTTTACTTAATTCTTGCACTTACCTGTTGACAAAATGTAGATTAACCTAACTGAATCTAATAACCTTATTCCTACATAAACCTACCTCTGCACAAGACCACATATGTACTATTTACCTTTATACTACTTTAAACGGTATCCCTACAATTTGTCCAAAAATCTGTCTTCAATTTGTTAAAATTATCTTGAAAAAGTCTTGAAAAGCATTGATTTAATATTTCTGATATCTATAGTCACCTGTCTAGATTTTAGATATGTGTATGTTATTTTTTCTGACTTCCTTCTGTTTTCTAATTTTAACACCTTAGATACCTGTTTGAAGTTAATGGACAAGACTCCAGTGAACTTTGCAATCAGTGGCTTGAATGGGAGGCCACAGAACTTCAGGTAAGCTTGACATTAAAAAACAGACCTTTCAGTGATTTGGTAATCTGTTATACAAAACACTCAACCTCTGTGTAAACTCAAGCCAACACAGATCCATGCAGCCAAATGATTTAAACTCATGCTCTCAAAAGAACAATGTACAACAGAAATCTGTAGGGTTTAAGGAAATTAACTGTTTAACCTCAGCCGTGCTTCTTTGGTTTACTGCTTACTCTAATGTCATTCAGTCAATTGTAATTAACCTCTGTTTATCTTTTTTGTGCAGCCTGCACTGCTAGAGGCCCTCCACATAGCAGTGCTGCAAGGAAAAGGATCAGAGGTGTCCAAAGTCCTCCAGGGGCCCCTAAAGTACTTGGACCAAAGCTTGAGCAAGGGGAACACGCCATATTTAACTGGGGTACAGCATAAGCATCTCCTGTTCAGCTACAACACTACTTGTTTTCCAATGCCTATTTAGTTGTATTTAGAAGATAAGGACAAACATACTAACTCAAACAAAGCCTTTTCAGTAGATACAATATACGATCAAGTCAAAAGTTCATGACAGCTTTTTGGAAGCTCAGCTGAGCTTAACTGAGCGTCTCCACTGCGCTGCATCAGGCTCCTCCGGCAACATTTCTTTTTTATTTATCTTTTTTCAGCTGCTCATGTTGAGCTAGTGATGCATTTTTAAGTTAGAGCGATTTATCTGGGGAGGAGGTCCCTTATGTTACAGATGTGCCAGAGTGTGGGTGGGTGGCTGGCTGGGTGGATCAGTTCTCTATGCGATTTGCAGCCCCTGTGGCAACGAGTCATCCGTGTCTGTCATATATTTCATGTGTACAGAAATATGTTTTGTTAAGTCTCTTGGTGATTGGCATGGCTTGGAGGAACTCTGTGTAAAGCTCAAGAAAAAATGTGGTTCTCACACGTAGTGAGGAAATGAACACACAGTCCATATTTAGTGAGGTATAAACACAATCATGCTGAAAATAGTCTTCCTCATGGTTGTTCTGTATGTATAAAGTGGCAGGGGGTCGTGCAGATCCTTCTCTATTGTTAATGTCTTTCAAAACAGCAAGCATTTAGGCTTTTGATGGATTGACAGGCAAACAACACATGGAAAGTTCAGGAATAGTGGTGGTGATTAATCAAAATTTATTTTCAACTAATATTTTGGCTTCCCGCTGTTGTGAAAACAAGAGATAATAGGGTTACTGTTCTGCAATAATTCAAGGGAAAGACATTGTTAAAACAACACGTTTTTTAACAGTTTAATAAATACTTGATGTTTCCAAAGTCAATAAGTAACCATGTTTAATTATCGTGACCTCAACTTTGACCAAAATAAGTGTGCAGTCCAAATAGTGCATTTTTTAATAGCTTCAAAAATGAATGCTCATTAAACTTTGCTGTGTTTCAGAAAGCCGTTTCAGTTGCTGATGTTGTTTTGTGGGCTGCACTGTACCCTGTTTTATCTGATTCTTCACTAGCATTGGGTAAGTAATAATAAACTTGTTATTGTCCATGCATAAATTGTGCATCAATTAACTTAATCTTCTTCCCTATTTTCATTCAGAGAGTCCTTGTTCTTCACCTACAGACTCTCTTTATTTTGTTTTCAGTTGTTTTATTTCGAAATTTTTTCTGTTCTCTATGTTCGAACGGTCCTTACCACAACCCCTTTGCTCTCCTTTTCAGGTGAATGTAAGTGTGTGAAGACTTGGTTTGACCGTGGGGCTGTTATGCATAGTTTCCAGTCTGCTGCTCAGAAAGTGCTGCAGGGAAAAGGCCTGCAGGGCATGAAGAGCTTCATGCAGAGGCAGCCTGCCCCCTCGGAGCAGCCAGTGCAGAGACACTCAGCAATGCAACAGCAGCCCTACTGAGGTATCAGCCGGATCATCAGGATAACTATTAAACATAAAGCCCTTTTACTGAACAAAAAGCATTCAGAGGTGCTTCAGTGCCTAACTACTTGTGCTTATGCCTGAGGAAACATGTACACCCTGTGAGGTTTCCAAGAATATGGATTGGCTTTTTTTTTTCTTTCTTTGATCTAAAGATGCACAAACAACACCTTTTGAGACAATGTCACACGTTTCCTTTCCCACATTTTCTGTCTTTACTTCACTGTAGCGTTTGTACTTTTTGGGGGGAAGAAAGTTAAAGCATTCAAAGGGTTGCAAGGCTCAAATTCACCTCACTTAAACTAAGCAGGGCTCTCTTGTAAAGAATATGCAGTCTCCGTGTGAGAGTTAACCTGGCTCTCTGAAAGCTAAATTGACACCCGTGTTAGGATATAGAACGTGCAGCATGTAGAGGTTACATCATCATTTTTTAAAAATCCTCCATTTCTTTCTTTGGTGAGCATTGGGTTGGAGGATTTGAACAGGTGTCAGTCAAAAATAGCAGCGGCAGTTACGGCTCACTGTCAGAGGAGGATGCAGAGTGTGTGTGTATGTCAGATTGCTAAATGTGTTAGCTTTGGGGTTAGAGGTCGAAAGGTCGGGTGTTAAAGGTCAAAAACAAAGTATTTTTGAAATGGCAGTTTAATGAGAGGGCAGTTCTTGAAAAGAATCACCTCCTTTATACCGTATGATTCTTTTGAATTTATACAAATGTGCTGAAAACGAGACCATCTTTGTGTTTGTACTGCAGTACCTCGTCTGATTTTCTGCTTGTTTAACACTCATGTTGAAATGGAGCCAATTGTTTTCATTAACAATTAAGAGTTCAGACTGTCCACAGTCATAATATTTAAGAAATTTTACATTTAATTTAATTCAACAAGTAATTAAAACAGCAGGATTAAAGTACAAATATCTGATCATGGAGATTACTAACTAACCCAATGATTCTCTATATGTAAATGTTTGTTTAGAGTGATGAAGGTGAGCGTGTGGTTTCAGAAGCGGAGATGGAGGCAGCTGCTCTCACCTGGAGTAAAGGTTTGAACGCCTGCCCATCAACTACAGATAGACAGCATCCTATGTAAGTAAAGTGCTGTTTTGCTGTTTGAGGCATTAAATAGTTTATATATAGTAACTTGCAATGAGTGTTTATTCAACAGTTTTGGATGTTAAATCATGTTTTTGGGGGTCACATTACCAAAGATCATCTTCTTGTGGGACAGTCCCACAAACTTTACCCAGCAACCGTCATGTGCAGTCTAAAGAAGAGCAGCCTGTTTCTGTTCCTGAAAAGTTATTTTGTCAAGTGGTCATCCAGCAGAATGAGAGTAGAGAGAGTTTAGCTGCAGCATGTAGAAAATTGACTGTGAGGATGTAGACTCTAACCCATGAGGAGTAATGAGGTAAGCAGATTAAAGCCTAGATCTGTTTTGTTTTCCTACCAGTTTACCACAAGAGGGCAAGCGAAACCTGCTCGTGACCAGCGCCCTGCCTTATGTCAACAATGTTCCCCACCTGGGCAACATCATTGGCTGCGTCCTCAGTGCTGACGTCTTCTGCAGGTAGGATTTGAATTCCTTTTTCCTGTCTACATAGATGCCAACAAAATACTGATGATCACATGAATTAAATATTGACCTCTTCCCCAAACACATTTTGAAAACGTTTACATGAGATCATATATGATCTTGTGCATATATGATTTATAATACATATATTATATAATATTCACTCAAACTCCACATCATCTTTCTTCCTCCATTTGTTTCTTACCACATCTGTCCTCATCAATTGCCATCCCTCTGTCCCAGCATCTATGATGTCTTAATATTTTGACTCCATGCATCCTCTCCTCCTTGAAGGTACGGCCGTCTGCGAGACTGGAACGTGCTGTTTGTGTGTGGCACAGATGAGTACGGCACAGCAACAGAGAACAAGGCCAGAGAGGAGGGTCTGACACCACAGCAGATCTGCGACAAGTATAACGCCATTCACTCCAGCATCTACAAGTGGTTCCAGATTGACTTCGATTATTTTGGCAGAACCACCACTGAGAAGCAGACAGAGTAAGTGGAAGCGAGGGAGGTGGCTGCAGTTGGCCTGTTTGTTAAAATGTAATCTGCTGTCATGTGAGCTTCTTGACCCTGGTCCTCTCAAAGGGTTGGGTGTGGTTCTTTTACTGTTTGGCTTTTTGAAAGGGCACGTTTCCATACGATTACTATACAGTTACGTAACATAGGATTACTCTAATCTTACAGTAGATACTAGTGTGGATGTCTAGCCCTCTCAAGCTTAAAGTCTACTTTACTTAATCTCAGATTATTGAACATGATTGAAGAATGTAGGTTATTGCATACAATTCCAAGGTTTACCAAATAAGGAAATATTTTTAAAAAACATTTGTTTTAATTCTTAAGTCAAATTATCTGTTTTATAATATTGATGATGTATTTTAGACTGCATATTTGGGCCATTGGAAAGAAAAAAGAAAAATACGGAGAATGTGAGAAAGATCTCCAATTTACAACAAAAGGGAGATTATGGTCACAAATTTAAGAAAAAACTAAGGTTTTTTCTGTCTGTTTGTTTTGTCAGTGAACTGCATTGCTTCACATTTCAAGGTTGGATCAACCACGTCACGTCACAGACTCTGATGCTTGCCCTGCATTATGCCTGCAGCAGATTACATTATCAAATTATAGGCTACTCTGCAGTTGGATTCAGCAATAGTAAAATACTTGTGATTTTGTTAGCCAAGTACTATCAAATTATTATAAAGTATCTGAGCTTTGACCTGTGGACTTTTTACCTATCCAAAAAAAAAAAAAACTGATTTGGATGAGGGGAAAGCTTTTGTACGTCAGGAACTACAACACAATGGACAGATGCAAGGATATCGCTGGTTACATTTACAGGCAATTTCTTGGAAGTCCACTGAAATCTCTGAGAACATCTGAGGTTTTTTACTGGATGTTACTTGTGCTGGATGCTCCCCTGGCTCCATCATTTTTCTTTAATGTTTTTTAATTAATGATTTTTTTTCTTACCTTTAATACACTGTCGTAGGTAACTAAGTATGTGCATGGATTGTTTCTCTTTATTGAAAGAATGAAAGCAAAAGAGTAGACTTCTTTTTATGAAGGATAAGTTGTCAGCTTATTTTTGTTTGTATGGGTGTTCAAATAAAGACCTGGAAAGATGCTTTTTTTGTTGGGGTTTACCTACTTATATGGTAAAATAGGAAACAAAAAAAGCACTTCTTTCTATAAAGAACAGAATTGAATTCTTAAACTTGTACACAGAAAGGGATTGCAGAGATAAAAACTCTTGTTTTATGGGGCCCTTTGCTTTGATAGAGTACAACATAAAAGGCATCGAACACCATGCACCAGAACTGCTTTGAAAAATGAAAACAGCCCACAGATTAAAGACTTTTGAAAAGTGCTTTGGGTGTTAGGTCTTGCATTTTAGATTTACTATCACAGACCAAAGATTACAAGCAGCTTTGTTTTTTATGTCACGTTTTTCTTAAATCAATAACACAAACTCTCTTTCCTTCAGCTTCTTTTTCTAGTATATTGTTCTATATCTAAAGTTTACATCATTGTCTAGCCAATGGGGAAAATAGGATCAGTTCATACACATTTTTTTAAACTCTCAAAACATTTTGTCATCACAGGCACAGCCCCTAAAGTATCTTTCAATCAACTTCTCCCCTTGTTACCCATTTAGGATAGCCCAGGATATTTTCTGGCGACTCCACAAGCATGATTTTCTCGTGGAAGACACGGTGGAGCAGCTCCGTTGTGAAAGCTGTCAGCGCTTCCTTGCCGACCGTTTTGTAGAAGGCATCTGTCCCCACTGCGCCTACCCAGAAGCTCGTGGCGACCAGTGTGACAAGTGTGGGCGCCTCATCAATGCTGTGGAGCTCAGGGTGAGTTTGAAGGAGCATGTTGATGATAAAAGGCAAGAAGAGGATGATCAATATAAATGTATGGTGATTATTAATTGAGTATTAGAACAAGAACGATGGTGTTGGTAAATGCCATACCATTTTTGTTCTTTGTTGTTATTATACTGTATATTGAAGGCAAAACTAAAACTAGTTCTGATACTAACTGGCTTTCAAGATTCAAGACTTCAAGAATTTTATTGTCATTTCACAACATAAGATTGTATAATGAAACTCTAGTTGTAGCCTCACTGGTGTTGATCATTGTTTATGGCTGTCTTCTCCAGGAACCCCAGTGTAAGGTCTGCAGGCAGACTCCAGTCATCCGCTCCTCCAAACACCTTTTCCTGGACCTGCCAAAGGTATGCTTTTCACACTGCGTTGTCCATTCTAGAGTTTAGACAGGGATTGTTGTTCACAGGGGTAGAGACAGAGTTGGCTTGTTAAGAAAGTAAAAGCATAAAGTGTAATTCCAAGTCTAAGAGCTTTTGCAAGGCAGTTATCCCTGTGATAAATGTATTACATAAACGGCTTAACTCTCTCTGAGCTGTGGTTTGGAGTTAAGGCATTTGGTTGTTTTCGTCAGCACTTTCATTCTACTTCTTTCTGTCATGCAGCTTGAAACTCAGTTGGAGCAGTGGCTGGATAAGTCAACCAGCACAGGAGACTGGACAGCAAATGCCAAACAGATCACTCGCTCCTGGCTGAGAGATGGACTCAAACCTCGCTGCATCACCAGGGACCTGAAGTGGGGAACACCAGTACCTCATCCTGACTTTAAAGAGAAGGTCTGCTTTTGTTGCCCAGAGTGTAAAAATAATTCATAAGATGCACACACCAGCACTCTTTTTTTCCCCTCTTGTATTGAAGCATAATAAAGCTCCTCTGCTGAGCTAATTCCCCTGCTGAGAAAATAATGAAGGCAAACACTTAATATCTGAGGTCAGGTCCCTAATTAAACATTGAGAATGACTGTGCACTTCATTATCTGTTTACAAATGCTGCAGTGACTGATGATACTGCATTGCTCTCTAATAGCACTCTTGCGCTTCACTGGGAGACTCTCTAAATCTGGCATGTGTTAACATGTTTGGATCCTGACCACTTCTTTAAGTACACGTCTCTAAACTTTCTTCAACGATTAATATTTAAAGATGCATCATGTAATTTTGGAGTAGAAAATTGAATCAGAAGAGAAACATTTTCATTCATTGATTTTCATGACCGAATAAACAGCGTTCTGGGGACCATATTCCCCTGTGAGGATGGTCAAGGAAAAATATATGAACTTTTACAAATACAAAACTGATGCATCAGTTGGCAAATATTACCGTCCAAGCTTTTTTTTTTTTAAGACTAAGGCAGAAAAAGATGCTTAGGGGTTATTTATATTTATTAATTTTCTGTGTTAAGTACTAGCACTACTTTTTCAGTGCAGTTATGTAATTTTAGATGATAAACTTTATAGTTAAACTGTAAAATATACTCCCTCTGTTGTCTGTGTTTGATAACCACATTTAAGGGAATATTTGTATTGTGTATATCAGTAGATATATGATAGTGGAACTACATAATGCACCTTTAAGGAAATTTGACAAAAGTCACATCCTCAATTGAAATTAACGTTGGTATCCAAGTCATTTTTTAATTTCTCCTAATCTTTTTGTCTTTTTCTAGAGTGATTCATGTGGTCCAGAAATTTCACAAAACACAAAATAGGGCTGAAACATATTATTTTCATTGTTGATAAATCTGCCAAAAATTTCTCAGTTAATCACTTAGTTGTTTGGACCGTTAGATGACAGAAAATGGTGAAAAATGTCAATCAGTGTCTCTCAAAGCCATAGATTACCTCCTCAAATGTCTTGTTTTGTCCTCAACCAGAACATATTCAGCTTACTGTCCTAGAGGAATAAAGACACCAGAAAATACTCACATTTAACAGGCTGGAATTTTGAAGAATTGCAGAAACAAACCAGTTAATCAATATCAAAATAGATATACCTGGTGTCGTTGACAACTAATCGATTAACGTTGCAGCTTTGATACAAAGCATTGCAAAAATATGCAGCCTTTGAAAAGTCATGATTGTCTCTGCCACTGCAGGTGTTCTACGTGTGGTTTGACGCCCCCATCGGTTATCTGTCCATCACCGCCAACTACACCGACAAATGGGAAAAGTGGTGGAAGAATCCTGATCAGGTAACCCCAACCTCCAACGCACATGTCGTCAAAATTTATGAGACGAGCAGAGTACTGACGCACAAGCTTGGCACCGATTTTGTCCTCTTTACAACACAGAATGAGTCTGATTGCTTTTTTCATTACCCCATCTGGTCTTCTGCACTCTCCATTAAAACACAGTGGTAATTCCTAGCCCCATATAACCCTAATGTGAAGCAGATGAAGACATAACCCCTATGATTATGAAAACTCGATGATAATGTTTTTTACCCAGCTACAATGTACACGCCAAGGGCATCAAACACTTTATTTCTTGCACTCTGGTGAAGTTGTGCCTTTTCTGTTGCAATTTATGGTGCAAATATGTTTATTTATGTAAAGGAAAACACAAAATTCATGTACCAAATGACAATTCAAAATCAAACGGAATATAACGCTCTAAGGCTGTCAGGTGAGGAGTTCATAAAAATCTTCTTTGTTGTTTTTGTTTTGTTTTGTTTTTTTGGTCCATGATACTGTCATCAGCTTTTCTCAGAAAGGGGGAACGAGTTGACATTTTGTGCGCATATATGAGATGATATTTTTAGCTTTCACACCTCTCAGCTCCCCACACAGACGGTAACAAGTGTCGAGCTAAAGTCAGTGTCAGCTAGCTAGATCATTTACATGTGGACTGCAAGGTCTTTAAAAAAAAAAAAAAAAGACCTAAAACTATAGATGGAAACAAATCTATCTTCTTCACACTGACTGACTCATCTCCTCTCCATCTAAAACCCCAGGATTGAGCTCCTGTTATGTGTGTGTGATGGCCTGTATTTGCACAGTGAGAGAGAGAGATGGGGGTTGGGGAGAGCTGATAAGTCCTCTTTGAACTGGATGATCTCATGATGATCTAATATGATGTCATCCTAACAAGTGCAGTGTTGGTTCTCTGCCATCAGGTGGAGCTGTACAACTTCATGGCCAAAGACAATGTGCCATTTCACAGTGTGGTGTTCCCCTGCTCCCTACTGGGAGCTCAGGACAACTACACTCTGGTCAACCACCTCGTTGCCACTGGTAAGACTGATGATTTCACTAGTTGATTAATTATTCATAGGTTATATTGTTAGACTAAGTTGGATTAACAGCAGATCTTAAAGTGGTTTTAATCGCACATTCACTCTGTTTGGCAGTTATGTAACACCAACATCACGGTCCAGCACATTCACACTGGAAATTAAGGTCTGGCTCTGGCGGTAACTTATGCTGTAACTTCCCAACAGAGTATCTGAATTACGAGGACACTAAGTTCTCCAAGAGCCGAGGCGTGGGTGTGTTCGGAGACATGGCCAAGGACACGAACATCCCGTCTGATGTGTGGCGGTTCTACCTCCTGTACGTGCGTCCCGAAGGACAGGATTCAGCCTTCTCCTGGGCTGACATGGCTACCAAGAACAACTCTGAGCTGCTTAACAACTTGGGCAACTTTATCAACAGGTTGGTAATCATCATGTTATAAAATTGCAGCACAGTTAGGGGTACACTTTTCCATCACGTCTGTATACGTTAAATGTGTACATAGCCTTTACATTTATTTCATTATTTTTATTTTATTCTCTCGTTTCATTTTGTTTCATTTTTACTGTCACTTAATCACTGTTTCCTTCTCCTAACTCTTGAGCTGCTGTAACAAACTTCCCTGGTGCGGGATCAATAAAGTTTTATATTATCTCAAAATAAATATCTTCTCTGTAAATTCTGCTACTTTCTAATCACGTATAGTCAGTAAAGAGTCAGTCAGTGAGCAATGAGAAACGTCTAAATTTAACTTGTGATCCTCCTTGATCATCCATGATCCTAACAACAAAACCTGCTCCAATCTCCTGTTCCTGATACTTTTCCCTGCTATATAACTTTTGTGACATTTTCTGTGTCATGGTTTCTTTTTCTGTTTTAACTGTTATGATCAGTTAAAATCAGTCATAAGTGAAACAAAAAATGGGGCATTCCTCCTCAAGTTGTTCACATTTTGTACATAATAAGTTTCACTGAAAAAGTAAATACGCAGCAAAACTGTCATCCGGTCCAATTAACAACTAAGTTTTCAGATTGTTGTACTCGTTGAAAAAAAAAAAGTCTGTTAGAGCTGTAACTATTACAAGAGGCTCACCCTAGTTTTCTAAATTTGTTTGGGATGGCGTAATTTAGCCCCAATTACATCGCCTGAAATGATTTTTAAAAGATCAGGGTTAAATCCCACATCAAAGATTTTTCTCAGCATCTTTTTTTTTCCCAAAGTACCTTGATCTTCAAAATTGGTCTCGGGCAGCAGCGTTGATGCCTAATTGGTTCAAAAATATCTTGTAGATTGCATCCAGCCTAAGGTGTTGGAGGTAGAAAGTATTCTGCTTCAGAAAAGAAATTCTGTCCTTGCCTGGAACCAGTTACTAAATCACTACATCATTAGCGACAGTGTGTCCATCTTATGCCGCTTTTTCAAATTCATAAACGATCCTGGGCTGTGGTGTTCCTGTTAATTGCTGCTCAGTTGAAATGTTGACTAATGAGAATTTCGCAAATAATCAGCTCGGCAAACCAAAATGGGAAAATCCCTAATTCATATTTACCAGCAGCAAATGTTACTTTATTGATTGGGATGATTCAGCTATTATAACAGTAAGAATATTGTTTTTTTATTTTATTTTTCCCGGATGAAGAGAAACCCTTAGGGCTTGGCAGTTTCACTAATCAAAAAACAAATTAAGAACGCAGGTCACACAAAGTTCATTCTCACACATCAGAATTGTTTGGATTCATTGTTAATTTAACAGTTATGTCAAGGCATTTTGGCTTGGCAGACTTTCCCCAGAGGTTGAGAGATGTGTAAAATATAGAACAGTCTGTTGCATCACATGTGACAAAAACCTCTCTACAAACCCTGATGTACACATGAAACTCATTTAAAGAATGACTGGCTCCAACATTGAGGCGATAAAGGAGCTGTGAAGAGGCTCAACGCAGCACGCTGTTGTGTTAGTTTACACTCGCAGAGCACTGTATTACATCTAGCAACAAAATCCATAATTTATAAACAATTAGCAAGTCAAGTAACGTGCCCTTCTCTCGTTTCGCTCTCCCTCCCTCTCAAGGCTTCTCTCGCTGCCTTTCCCTCTCCATTCTCACATTTTTCCCTGACCCCCATTTTTATGTCTTTATCTGTCTCATTAAAACCCTCTTTTCCCTCTCTCCTCCAGAGCTGGCATGTTTGTCACCAAGTTCTTTGACGGCTGTGTGCCTGCGATGGAGCTACAGCAGGAAGAAAAGAAGCTGCTGGCTCTGGTGGGCTGGGAGCTGCAGCAGTACATCCAGCTTATGGACAAAGTCAAGTAAGACCGTTCAAGTCCATACCTGTCAAGAGGTTAATGTTGGGATTTAGGCAGACATTTATCAATTTATGTGAAATATCTTTTAATATGTAAAAATATTCTTGTCTTTTATCAGTTTAAGCCAGGGATTTAAAATGAATAAAATATGAAAATATTTATGTAAGTGTACATTTTCATTTTAGCTTTAAATCACTGCTATTAGATTGGTAGTTGTGTCATCTTGGGATAAATGTTGACGCAATTAAAGTACATCCTGTATTATTGGTTGCGGTCGCACAACTTCCTTCAATTTAGATTAACGTTGGTCGGCCGTCATCAATTTTTCTCTCAAATGTCCCTCCAGAATCCGTGATGCTCTGAAACACATCCTCAACATCTCTCGCCATGGCAACCAGTACATTCAGGTCAATGAGCCCTGGAAGAAGATCAAGGGAGAAGACGCAGAAAGGTGAGATCTCCCTGACTGTCTCATCACAATCCGTACCTCTGTAGTTGCACTGGTAGCTGCGATCCTCTTTTTATATTAAAAACACTGACGGAAGAAGGATTCATGTGTCTCTGGACACAGAAAAAAGTAGTTTGATTCAATAGATTGATTTCATGAAATCAATTCTAAGAAGAAATACATATTTACATATGTGTAAAGCCAGTAATTAAGATCTAACATTTAGAATCACGATCTGTCCGTCTGACTGACTTACGTTTTTTCCTCTTCGTCAGGCTACGCGCGGGCACAGTGACGGGTGTGTCTGTGAACATCGCCTGCTTGCTGTCCGTGATGCTGTTCCCATACATGCCTACGGTCAGCCAAACCATCAGGGACCAACTCAACGCACCTCAGTCTATCATCAGCACCATGTTGCAAGGCAACGGCACCTTTGTGTGTGCCTTGAGTGCCGGCCATCGCGTTGGCACCGTGAGTACGACCTGAACAAGTACACACACACACTGTTCATACATGTGAAGACACACATACCTGTGGAACCTCCTGTATGTTGACACGGGGTGATACAATGAGGATGCAACAGCCTGTCAATATTTCAGTGCGCTGGAGGACATTGTTGTCATGTGAACACGCACACACACACACACACAGTAAAGGAAAACAGCCCCAACAGTGGTTCCAGGCTTCAGCCTTTCCAACAGCAACTTTCTCTCAGGCCACTTGTCCCTTCAGGCCGTATTGTGGTGACCCGCGTCTGCAGCTGGCTGCCAACGCTGCATCCAGTCTCCAACGTTATTGTAATTCGTGTCTGAGGTCTAGTCTAATGTCACTCCAAAGCACGTACACAATGCTCACGTTCACACAACTTATCTGACAAATCACACCTTTTTCTCTCTAATGCTGCATTGAAGAGCGGTGATCATGATCGAACCTCTGCAAATTTCTCATACATAGTTATCTACTTACTTACTTGCATAATCCTCTTTGTTCAAAGACGAGCACAGAGCCTCCAGGTTAAATTTTCCAGCTACACTTGCCTTGGGCTAGATCCACAATCGCAAACTTTTTAAATATTCGTGCATATGTTTTTTTGAATTTCTACCTTTTGTTCCCTCCTTTAATTCTCAGGTCAGTCCGCTGTTCCAGAAACTGGAGATGGACCAGATTGAGGCTTTGAAGAAGAGATTCGGTGGACAGCAGGTATTTGATGTTTATGATGCCTAATGGTCTGTGCATCAGTTCCGTCATGTTATGTGGTAATATAGGCTGACTATTTATGAATAATGAAATAAGAAAGAATTGTTAATGCACAGCCGTTCACGGGCCTCTTCCAGACTGCTGTCGTGCATAAGAATTTGTACTTAAGACTTATCTGTGTTGTGAGACAGGATGCAGCGCAAAAACAATATGAATTTTTAAATGATGTATTGAGCATCCATCATATAGATAAAAATAATCCCTCTCTAAACCCTCTCCTCAACCGCTTGCCTCTAGCCCGAAGATGAGCCACCTAAAAAAAAGGTATCGAGTGGTATTTGTGTGTGAAGAGTCGCACTGTTGTGTCAATGTTGATTACCGCACGCCTTCACTGACACGAGCACCTCATCTAACATCTTTATTTTTACTCATCTCCGTGTGTCCGGCGTGATTCACTGCCCATTCACACGACTTACTCATACAATCCTGCTCGACATTTTGAGTGATGAGTGTTATTGTCTAAAATGAAGCAAGTAATCTCTAGAACATAATAACCATCAAAACGCCTCAAATTCAAACACCGTCATCTGTCTGTTTCCTCCCTCAGACGACAGCTCAGAAGGCTGCCAACACTCAGCCTGCTGCTGTGCCAGCTCCTGCTGCCGCTGCTGCTGAGGTGGCGTCGGTGAACGGAGTGGACCCAGAAAAAGCTAAGCAGCTCACACAGGCTGTGGCTGAGCAGGTGAGATCGCTGGCTAGTGCGAACGCACTGTTGAGCAAACCCAATGGTGAAATTTTTTGCCATTTTTAATTTTTAGTAATCCGTTATTGGAACTTGAATTCTTTAATTCTTTTGAAACGGGACGGTGTACAAATCAACATTCAAACAAATTTAAATGCACCCGAGTTTGCCGAATGGCTAGTTTTCATCGGCAGTCCCTGCATCTGATGTTAACGGCCATCGTAGAATAAATAGAAATAATACATCAGTTGCAATTATTCAAAAAAACGGCTGCTTTGTGATTTAAAAAAACATATATAACAGTTGAATAACACATGAGAGCAAAATCCATCATCAGATGGATAAAAGTAGCATCGGCGTTTAAATGTTTAGGTGTCGACAAGCCATTTCTTCGCACTACAAACTGATTTTGTTTTTCAATAATATCATTTTAATTCATTTTGTTTTCAATAATATCATTTTAATTCCATTGTTTTGTTTTAAACACAGTCTTCCATAATCCGTAATCTTCCGTAAGGAATGAAAACGATCTCTCGAAAAATCGGCTCACGCACGCAATGTACAAGGTACTGGTCGCTGAAATACATAACGGCTAATTTTAAAAGCTAAATTTATTTGGTATCTCTATTTGGAAAATAATCTGTTAACGCTTCAGTTTGTAGGTAATTGATCAAAATTGTTTCATCTCAATTTTTTCATTTTACATTATTACTATAAATGCGGCGGTAAAAATGTTGAATTCTCAGTATTTACAAACCAAGACGGACGCGTAAAATTACAAACACACAAATTGCCGCCTCAGATAATTGCGTTCTATTTGTCCATTTAAGCTAACATTTTTAAAGACGAATGTGGGCGTGAGAAATCTATTAAAACCCGTCATTTTATCCAACACAGGGGGACAAGGTGCGAGCGCTCAAAACCCAGAAGGCAGACAAGGCCGTGATTACAGCGGAGGTGACCAAACTGTTGGACCTGAAGAAACAGCTGGCTCTAGCTGAGGGGAAGAGCCCTGAGCCTGCACCTCAGAAGGGCAAGAAGAAGTGAGACAGAAAAGAAAAACTGAAAGCAAAAACAACGGAGGTTAGTCAGAGGAAGGGAAGGGTAGAATGGTTTGAGGTATGATAGTGGAGAATGGGAACAAGATGTACACTAAGAGAGATGAGGGTATTAGCTTAAGGCAAAGCCGTGACAGGATCTAAGACAATGTGGTGTTGGCACTGAGGACTAATGAAATGCTGGATAGGCCGACGGGGAAACGAAAACACACAAAGAGGGAGTCAAATGAATACAGCTACAGAATGGAGGGATTTCTCCAAATCCCCACACCAAAAGAAACTGATTTTATACTCTCCCTGTGATAAAGTCAGCATACGATATTAGCTTTGGAAGGTGTGTTGCGCATTTAAAGATGTTTTTTATATCCTCTGAAATATTGTTTTTGCCATTTGCTACAAATACCCTTTTTGGATCCAGAAAATTAATTTAAGTTCTGCTAAAAAAAAAAAGAAGGTGTCTGTACTCTTTCCCCTCCCCCTTTCTCAATTACCTCTGATTTACACCATTTTCTACACAAGAAAAAAATCATTCATACAGTACAGTAAAAAGGAAAACCAATAAACATTACATGACACAAAAAGTTTCACTTTTTTTTTTTCCTTTTATTGCAAATTCGGGATTACAATGAAGGATAAAATAAACGGTATGGTAAAATACATGTATTTGATGCCATCAGTGATAACAGCCATGCATATTATTCTACGATTAACAATTTATGTGACTACAATGAGAAAATAACAGTGGATATGTTGGCATTTTACAGTACAAGCCATTACAGTACAATTATATATATTACAGTGATTATATAAAAATAGTAAATCAGGGTAGAACAAGTCGTGCTAATTCCACCACAAATCTTCATATTGATAGAAAAGGTCAGCTTAGAAAGTATAGCCGGGTCCTACTTTATCTAAATACACATACACACAAGCCATGGGTTATAAAAAAGTAACAAAGAGTATGAATTCTCCCAAAAAAACTCATTCTCTCATACTCACACTGCACTGGGCACTTTCAAACTTTTCCTGAGCTCCTAAACTCTCCACAAATTGGGGCAAATAATCTCTGCTAGCCGGATTGCAGCCCTTAACGTAGGAGTTACAATTATTGCAAAATGGTGGGAACGGATGACGATGACATGCACTCTCTGAATTAAGTTCCTTTCTTTCCAGCATACAAATCATCAAATGCTCCTAACTACTATTCCTGCAATCCTATTTGGTGGGATTTAAGTTAGGCATTCTTTAAAATGACAAACATTCATCAAAACCACTGAATCAGTTGCACTTAGAGCTGTCTGTTCTTCCTTTTCCTTTAAACATGCTGTGTCTTTTTATTTGCCGCATTGCTGTTGCAGCCCCTTCTCTCTGTGCCTTTTCTTGTCTTGACTTTCATCACTTTCCTCCTTCTTGCCATCTTAAGCTCTCTGTCTTTTCCAAAAATCATCTTGCTTCTAAAATATATCTTTGGTTTCCATTCTTTCCTGTCTAAGAGGCATTTCATGACCACCATATTACACCTTTCCCCACCACTGCTTATTCCAATTCTGTTGGACCTGTCATTTTTTATTCCCGCCTTTCATTTTTTTCCTTATTTCCTGGTGTTGACTAGTCTCTCTATCAGGGCTCTACGTGTCCTCTGTACCTCCTCTCCCAGCCTTTCAATCTCTGCTTTCAAACGCTCGTTCTGCTCCGTCAGCTCCTGTACCTTCCTCTCGTTCTCCTGCTCTCTCTCTTTGCGACTCTTTTTGGCAGACGAATAGGATGAGGATGTTCGTTGCGTGGAGGAGGCGAAAGAGGACAAGGCACTGTTGGACCTCTCGCTGGTGGTCCTCTTGCGTTTCCCCAGGCGGGAGGACGGGTAGACAGAGGGTGAAGAGACGGGTGAGGAGGGAGAGGAACAATTTTGAGATGGGGACTGGGAGGCTGAGGAGGAGCAGGACGGAGAATCGGGAACACAGGGCAGTTCCTCCTCGCTGGCTGAGGGAGACGCGGGATGGACGTTATTAGCCTGGTGGTGTTGATGGTGGTGGTGGTAATAATAGCCGCCGCTGATCACCGCTCCGCTCGGATCCACCATTCCCACTCCTCCTTCACTCAGCAACTCGAAGAACTCTGGAGGCAGCAGATCACTGCCGCCTCCTGCCGAGCTATCTCCACTTCTGCCACTCTCAGCCTCGGCCCGCCGCTCTTCTGCAACCGCTGGACTCATGCAGGAGGAGGAAGAGGAGGATGACGATGAGGTGTGATGCAGAGGCTGGGTGTTGTGGCTCTCCTCTGTTGCCCTCTGAACACCTTCGCCCCATGTCTGGCTTCCATCCGTCAGCCACGTCAGAGAACAACTCTCAAGAACATCCAGAAACTCCGGCTCTTTCTGTGAACAAAAACGGAAAAGTCAACACCTGTCAAACTAAGAAAAAAAATGTAAAAAACAAAATCAAACTGGAAGTACATTTCACATCACTTTATTTTAATTACTATACAAAACAGTATAATAAATCTTAGAAAAAGAGAAAATTTTACGAAAATACAACTGACGAAAACACTCACACTCATCATAGGTGTGATAGCCATTTCATTCTTCAAGCTACTGACCTCGGTACATGTGGGGGCACGTGCCAGTTTTGCCCCTCCCGCGTCGGAGCCCAGAATATCCTGCAGGTCCTCATACCACGCCTCCAACTCTGCACCACACAACGGCCCCACGCCAGGGGGGTACGGCGGGGGCAGGTGTAGCCACTCGGCAGTCATCTCGCCAGTCAGTCACAACTCACAGATACTCGGCCAACCGGTTCACACTGGACCTGATGGAGGGGAAGGAGGGTTGGGATAAGAGTGCAGAGGGGCCGACGTCAGATGACTGACACATCACAAAAACTCAGCCTTGTTAATCTCTACCATTCTGCCCCTGGTTAAGTTATGGTGTGTAGATATGTAGGATAAAGGCTGTTGTCAATCATTGCTGAAAACACTTTGATAAGTCTTTATCTGTATAATTATTTACATCATGATAAAGAAAACTAGGACAAAGGCCAAAGTGCAGTATATTGTGTAATCCACTTAAACATTAAATGGAATAACAGTGACACTAAGTGAGAAATTAACTGAACTGCACTATATTTTTTGATGAGACATTTGAAGACTAAAAATATGTATAAAAATTGATAATAGCTCAATTCCAGAACAAAGTTCAGATTAAATTCAACAAATTGATTAAATCAAAGTCTTAACTTCACATGCAGCATTCAGAATGTAAAATATGAGAAGACCAATTTACCTTTAGAAAGTCTCTGTTAATCAAGTCTGCCAATTTGTTGGAGATAGCTTGTCCCAACAATTCTGAAAGAAAGAAAGTATTTGATAGGTTAGTGTTAAATCTTGTGTAAAAAGAAAAAAAAAAGTATCTTGTGAGGGCTGGAATCTGCTGAGATTTCAGAATCAAAATGATGATTTGCAAAAATACAGAGCGATAGAACAAAGGGTGCTTAAAATGAATCATTAATGTCTGCTCTGGGAAATTAAAATAATGACGAAAATATTACAATAACTGTTAAAATGATCCACAAGGATGGAGAAAAATAAGATTCCAGTCACTTAATTCTTGTAAACAAAGACAAAAATGCTCTCCAGTGCGCCCCCTGCTTTCTACGGTCCTCAAAACACGTTGGGATCGATAAACAAGTGGTTAAAAACGACGAGTATATCCTTATGGTGATCTCTCCAGGTCTGACAGTCAGGTCCACCATTTGTGTTAATTGCTTACAGTGTCCATAACAAAAATCAATGAACGAAAGTCATTGTAATTACTATGATCATTGAAGAGAAAGCTTGTAGTTGTAACATTTAATATAAAAAAGGCTTCCGCTTTTCTGCTATCCAGATATATATTTTTTAAAAACATCCACAGATAAGTGAGGCGTTGTCAGGGATGTGAATTACTAAATTACAAAGCGATAATTAAAAAAATAAAGAAATCCTCTTTAACTTGATGTTAAACTCCCCGTGATAGCGCCACCATACCTGCATTCAAACTCAGGTTTGGTCAATAAACGTACCAATGATTATTTTTTTGTGATACACTATACATATTTTAATAATCTAAATATTTTCTTTTTTTAGTGGGGCTACATGTCCAACATGAGCCAAGACAATTACGTCATGGAAATGCAAGTCCAGCAGGAGGAATGGGCGAAACAAAAGGAAACGCACAGAGAGAGGAATGGAGTGGGTTGGGTGGATAAAAAAAATAAATAAAGGACAAAACAACATTAACATCCACCCATTCATTCAGTGTTAAACATTTACTTTAAACGGGTTTGTGAGGAGTGTGAGAAACAAATGCAGCTGTCAAAAATAAAAGCCGTCCAGTTTCGAGTCAACAGCCCCACCAGTTACTGTCAGACGTCACACGGAGTGGGCTAATGTCTCATTTGTTTAAAATTAAATGACACTTAAAAAATCAAAGTACTGGAGGCTGAGGCTATAAAATTAAGAAAATAATTTCACAGCTGTAACAGTTCGAGCGTCAAAAAAAGACAGAAAACTTCCTGGTTGAAAGTCCGTGCGAGCTGGACAACTTGTCAAGCGAAGCAAGACAACACATGAAAACAACTCGATGTGAAATATGATTGATTAGGACAACTGTTCTTCCAAAAAAAGCACTGGGATATCTGCCAAAAACATGAAATATTGTCTTCTTTCCAGCACACCAGACCACTTTAAGAGTGCGTTAAGTAACCGTTACTCCCCCGAAAGACTGAAAAACTGACACCAACTGACACCAAAAACTACCAACAATAAACTTCACTTACCCTTTTTCTTTTATTCGCTCGCCTTCTCGACTGTCTTGAACTCGAATGTGGATATTTTAGTAAAAATTGGTGATAGCTCATGTTAACCATTGTTCAGTCTTGACGTCTGAATGTGATTTTTCGGAAACTCCCGGCGGTGTTTATAAGGAGGGAGAGGCCAACCGAACTATGCATGGGAAGGTAGTTTCATCACAACCTAGCAGGACGTGGAAGACCGACGTTCCAACGGTCCAATCAAAAGGGCGGAGTTAAGATCTTTTCCTTGGCGACATCCAATAGGGTGGCGAGAATTCAGCACCGAGGCGGGGCTAGGCGTCGTCTGGGCTGGTTGAGCTCGCTCTATTCCGTATAGTTTGTACGAGCAGCAATTGTGATGCAGTCATAAGACGGCCAGGACGAATTTGGGGCGTATGGGAGTCACATGAAAGGAATGATGCAATGCTTGGCAACCAATTTCTAGCTGGGGATAACACCAGCAGAATCAGAACATGTTTTATTAAACAGTGTTGGCTCTAACTAAAATCTAAAAATATACATATATGCATGGATATCTAATGTCGAAGAATTGTTTGTTTCCGGAACACAAAAGCTGAATCGATTTTCTCACGAATTGTTTTATCGTAGTAAAAAAAAAAAAAAATGTTTTAAAAAATAAATAAATAAATGTGCTCGTGTTGCGTTTACGTGCTGATGTTTTTGTTCATTGTGTTGGCACCCGCTTATTTTCACCTGACTTATGATTACAGGTGCCTGTCTAAAGTTTGTCGGTGGCACTGGGATCACACACACACCCCCTTCATTTCCCTCCATAGCCTAATCCACCACGAGGAGCGAAGGGAAAAAAATAACAAGCGGTCCTTCCCTTGAAACGACACTTTCCACCGGGTCAGGGTGATTCTGGAGGACAGTTGTCTTTTATTTGTCAGGTATTCGTAATATGCCACAAAGAGCGCACATGTTCAGTGTCATATTCTCATTCATTTCATACCGCGCGCTCTGTCGCAGCTCCGCGAGATATCAAAACACGCCCGGCCGGAGGAGCGTCTGTGGCGCGGGGTGTGATCCAACACACTGTCCGCCCTTTATTACTGTCCGGCTGTTATTGATGGAATTCAGCAGGATTCCTCATTAATGTTTGATTTAAAAAAACAAACTTTTATTACCTGTCATTATCTCTGATCAGTCTTATTGTCTTTATTGTATCATTTATAACTGATTTATTTAGCTGTTTTTACAATATATCCCTATAATACAAGGTTGAATTTTACTAGAATAATACAGGCTGACACCAAAACACTTATTTCATAGGGATGTTTTGATCATGTATAGCTGATGCAATAGGCTACAGACGCTATAAATATATATGGTGTTTATAACATATATATAGAGAGAGATATTAAAAAATATAGGTCTCATTGAGATGATTTCCCCACACTAATAGGCTTACTTTAGTCTATTATTAATAGCCTTTAATAGCTATATTGTCAAAATGTTGACATAGGTGTTTGAATGTGACGCCACCTTATCGATAAAGCCAGTACAATTGTGTTTTTGTTTATAACTGATGAAATATTACCATAGAAGAAGAAGTCACACCTATAGACTCACTGTAGTTCCTTCAGTGTCACGTTTACACATATTAATATGATATTTAGAGATCAGCCTTAAGTCAACAAAAATTCAGGAGGTTCACACGAGCCGTCAAGTGAAAATAAACTTACACTGAGGACCATTCACACAATAAAAGTAAATTTATCAAAATGAAATGAGTGTTAAAAACACGGGTTCAACGAGGTCATTATCTCAGACACGCCGCGAGCCCTAAAGTACATGTTCCGGTGCTGCGCGGTGAGCTTCAATAAGGTAAACAACAGCGACAAAAACAACAACAACCAAAGTGACAATGAAGTAAAAGCATGTTTCATCATGTTGCGGGCTCCTCGCCCCGCTCCTGACACTTTTCTGCCCTAATCCCAAACTCAGCACACACAAACTGTTTTACCATGCACGGCGCAACGTGCACGGGGCTCAACATGCACAGCCCCATAGCAACAGCGCCAAGCAGCGAATAGAAAGCTCAAATACTGTCTCTAGGACCCGGGTTAAAGCGCTGCAGGAAGCACCGTGAACACGTCACGACTTGAGTGGCTGTTGCTGAGTAGTTCAGCATACTTTCTCTGCACCCCTCCCTCCCTCCCTCCCTCCCTCCCTTCCCTTCCTCCCCCCCTCCATCCATCCCTCCCCTCTCCACCCGTGCCGTCTGTTTATTTTGTCAGTCCCGTCGTCTGTGTTGTATTCATTATAAAACACTGTTTACAACCCCAGATCTGGGTTGCTTGCCTTTTTTTTTTTTGTCAGTGTTTCAAAACAGTCTGGCCATGATGGTGCCTGTTTTCTGATTTGTTGCTGATAAAAAAAGTAAATAAAATAAATGATGTTATTGATAAGATATATATTTATCCTCTATACTGTTATTTTCTTGTTTTTCTTTTGTTATTCTGTATGACATTGAGTGTAAACAGAGTAAGCACTGAAACTGATGATGGTCTGGTCATGTGGATCGGCTTTTACATAAGATTTACTCAATACTGATGCTTGTGTTTGGAGATATCGGTTGCTATGGTGTCGCTGTAGTGTTTTTACCTGCTGTAGAATTGATATAAATATCTATTTGTCTGCCTTCTCATAAATAACTGGATATAATTCTTTTTTTATTGGTATTTTTAGCATAATTCCAACACAGCTGTCACATCATATATTTCTTAAACAAACACAAACTCAATTTATGCTCACATAACTTTACCAGAGTGTAAAACATGACAAATAAGTAAAACCAACCCACATTTAAAAAGATTATGACTGAGAAAATTTGACTCTAATTCTATATAAGGAATTTATTTCTCTCATTGGCTTGATCTTTGTCGTGCTGCCGCATCGCTTCAGAACGAAATGCTGTTGTGTGAAATTTATCCAACATTCAACAATGGGGGGAGGTGGAAAAAAAAGAAATGACGATGATGTTGTTAATGTTTTTTCGAGTTATCTCCCCCCCCCCGAAAAAAAAATCATATTTTGTTTTCTTTTGTGTTACAGGCAGAAAGAGTCTGGGGAATTTCCAGCCACCACACTTGTCTTTTTTCTGTCCTGTGCCCTTGGTCAAAGCTCCACACCCAGTTCCCCCTGTCTCACTCACACACACACACACACACACACACACACACACACACCAGCTGTCGGAATCCTTCCCTTCTCTGAACTGAGACCAACTGATACAGCTGTTAACATGTACTGGTGATAAATCCTTTTCTCTCTCTCTCTCCCTCTCTTGGCATGTCCTTTCTCTTTGTTTGTTTGTTTTAACTCTTTCTCTGTCTCCCGGACAACCAGCAAAAAGACCTCCTCACCTTTATCGGAAATTCTGGCCGTATGATGATAACTGGGAGAGAAGTATTCAAAAAAAAATCCCTTGTTTTGTGTGTGAAATTAATGTGATTTTTTAAAACTCAACAGTGGCAGTGACTCACGGGGGGAGATTCTAACAGGATATTTTGCCAACGCTTTTTTATTTCACCTTTAGGTCCCCGTTGATGCTACATTCATCTCTTTTGCCGATCGCCGCCTCAGCCGAGGAATCTCGCAGTTCTCTATTGTCTGATGACGCCCATTGATCAACTCATTTGCATTTTATTTCCTCAGAAGGTCCCCCATCTATCATCTCCTTTTACAGAATTCACGCGCAGCAGAACAATATCTTAATGACCATGAGTTTAGAAATCATTTTAGAGCCATCCACTCAATAACATCTCTTCCCCCTGTCCAGATTGAACAGCTAAACGTCACATCCACTTGTTGAGATTTCTGTGTTTGGAGCTTTAGGAGGACTTTACCGTCAATCTTGTTACTCAGTAAGTCAGTTAAAACCCTGTTTACCTCTGAGCCTCACCTCTCTGTACTCTGTCTCCATCTCCTTCTCTTTTTTTTTGTTCCCCCATTCGCTACAAGCCTCACTCTGCCCCACAACAGTATCCATCCTATTTGACTCTGCTTATCTCCACCCGCCTTGGCTGTCCTTCTCTCCGCCTCACTACAGGCTCCTCACCTGTCCAGACCCATTCAGGAAAATTTGACAAACTGATGCAGAGGCCCTTGTGTGATTAGTTTTCTCTTCTCTGCAGCATATTTTTGCTTTCTTTCTCTGCTTCTGCTTTTAGCTGCTTCCCATTTTATTTTCCTTACTTCATTTCATTTATTACAAACAATGGGAAATGATTTTGTTAGCTCTGTATTAAAGGTAAAACACTGACATTTCCACAACCTTTTAATTAGCTCTAATAGTCAAACTCGGTGCCTTTAGTTATTTTCTTGATTTTGTCTACATTATCTCAGAAATCTCAGCATTAGTACAACACAGACAGCTGCAATTTCTTCATTCCTTGGCACCGACATATGTGTCAAAGATGAGACGTAAAAAGGCAAAGGCATATAAACAAGCACGAGCAAGAGACTGTGAGGCATTAAACTTTAAAAAGCCTGTCTGAACAGGTGGGTATACTGGCAGCGAGACACACACTCCGGGCTCTCACTCCATCCTTTTTTTTCTTCCTCTCCTCTTAGATTCCCCTCGTATCGGCACCAGAAACTGAGATTTTGGAGCAATTGGTACTCCCTACGGCCTCCTCTGTGTTCAGCTGCTCTGTGCCGCCTGTGGACTTCAATATTTACTTTGGCCAGTGGAGTGAAGGTTGGTGTGTGCTACATATAAAAATAAGTAGAATGATTGAAGCTAAAGTGTCATTCCTGTCACTAAAAGGTTTGTCTGGATACATACCCCTTCTGCTTCAGAGGGGCTGGGGGGTTCAGTATTATCATTCGCCTCCCTGTCCTCGATCGTATTCAGGGCCACATAGAGAGCTTCAGTCTGACACAAAATGTCGTTAATAACGACATTTTGGGCTGACCTCTTGGTAATCTTCAGTTTGTAATTGAGCATAAATGCGTCTTAACAGCAGGGCCTTCGTGGGCTGACCCTATCTAGCACACCCAAAATAGAAGGATAAATGCGGTATAACTTGATATACTGTACATGGTATGTCTCTGTGTTCATCTGGGGCATTCCCTTCTAAGTTGGAGCTCTGGATCTAATTCCCTGCAAGTCACACTTGATATGTCCTGTCCAAGCAGGCCAGTGGTGAAGTCCACCCACATTTAGGGGAAACACAAAGCTGCTCAGCACTTGGTGTAATCTTCACTCTTATAAAATCAGATATAGGCAACAAGGAGCAGCTATAAAACTCTGCTCAAGTAAAGGAGAAATCCACAGTGGTCATATATTGTGTCTAATGCAGAGGCAGATTTAAACAGAGGCACACATGGCCAAAGAGGCTTTTATCCAGCTGAAGAGGAGTGTAAAGGAAAACACTATCATGAAACTGACCTCTGGACTACAGCGGGCTGCCTCCGGATGACTCATCAGAACCACCTGATCCTTAACCTACTTTGTGTTAACCTGTCTGGCTTTGTCACTAATACCATCACCTGACACCTAACGAGAGCCAGCTTTTCGTTTTAATGCTTGTTATAAACCGACTAATGCCAGATGGATTTGAGGCTGACCTCACACGTAAATTCATTGGGTGCCTTGTGTTAATTTACTCGCTGAGTGATTATTGGACTAGTTTAACTCTGCTGTATGTCTTCATTTGCTTTTATGTATAACTCCGCAATAACTGCAATGAGAAAAGAACATTCGCAATAACTGCAATGAGAAAAGAACATTTGCTGTTCAATATGTAAGGACAATGGTCTTATTGAGTATCAGTAACCAATAATGTAGAGTGATGAGAGAAATGAGGAGAGAGAGATGGGGAATGATGGACAATAAATGTCCTTAGCCGGACATAAACCAGGGAGGGGTCCGCGTTAAAGCTGTTGACCACCAGGCAACCTCAAGTATTCAAATCATTCTTGAATGTAATTTTTTACATAGTAGGCGGTGTCCGAACATAGCTCTTCCCAACAATTTCAAATCCAGTTGGTCAAGAATGTCAAGATGCTCTTTCAAGGAAATTCTACTAATGATTGTTAGTACGTAAAGCGAGAAAGTGCTTTTAAAAGTTTTTACACCCTCGTCTCGGATTTGATGGAGTGTAACTAAGTGCTTCATTACAATTCTGAAGTACTTGTGCTTGTGTATTTCTATTTTCTGCTACTTTATACTTCCACTCAACTACATGCTGGAGGCAAATATTGTACTTTTTACTTGATTAAATTTGATGTCTTTAGTCAATTTGCAGACTGTGTGCTGCATCAGAGCCAAAGTAACACATTTTTAAATTTATTCTATTGGCAATCAGATAAAACTTTTTTTTTTTAAACTCACTCTGATAATCTGAAAACCGGATATCTGATATGATAAGGCTGATAACTGCTTGACCCACAGTATACAATATGTACAGTGCATATGTATAGTCAACCTTTCTCTGTACATTTGATAGTTAAGTACATCTAATTTCAAATACTTTAAAGATTTTTACTTTTTACAAAACTGCATCATGGTGTGAGCTACAGAGACACCTTAAACTTGATTATTTGATGAGTATGGAAAAGTAGTAGAACTGGATTGAGGACTATTTGATCACTGAATGCACGTGTCCTGGTAAATCTATTGCCTTCATGCAATTTGTTGCTTGTTTGGAGTCTGTTGCTTGTTTCTTTTATGTGAAATATTAAGTTGTTTGTTCTTTTATGTGCAACTTTAGAAACACGAAATATCTGAAAGTATGGCAAAATAACTTCTAATTGGCAGTATCTCTGAAAGCTGAACACCAGATTGACCCTTTTTTTATTAGATGCTGTGCTGCCACCTAGTGTTCATGAGTGGGCATAACAGTTCCTTACAAGACCTAAAACACAAAGGAGTATTTTTTTAAATAAGATTTTGAATACCTGTGTTTCCCTAGGTATTAAGATTTTAAAATGTGTTTCATGTGTAACATGTAACTATGTAAAACATGATTTTACTGACAAAGTTTTATGGTTATGTTTGAACAAACCAACAGTTGATGACTCATCACCTTCTATGTAATCTTTCATCATCCCTACGTTCGTGTGACGTTTTTAAACTGTTCAGGTATCTGCCCAGACATGTCTGCATAATCGACAAACAAACATGCCATTTAGGAATATGGTATGGTTAATAAAATAATGATAGTATCTTAATTCTTTTTTATGAACTGGCCGTCTATGTCAGCTATTAGGTAATCATTATAAAAGGGATCGTCTCACGAAACAACAAAAGAGCCAAGCTCATCGCACTTTGTTTATTGATCAGTTTCCATGACCACAGATGAACAATACAGTTGACTTGTAGGCAATGACAAAGCAGATTAAAAGTTTGTCTGTGGTGTCCGGTCTCAGTCATAATAATATAGTTACAAGCGACTGAGCGTGAAGAAACAATAAGGTACACAGGCATATTTACAAGCTTTCCTTCCGTGACTTGGCCCTGACACTCGCACACACGTGCTCCTGCTACAACACCATAAGACAATAAATCTTGATCTTGATTTTTATACAGTCGACAACATTTTTTAATGTGTCATCCAACAACCCGACATAGCTGTGCTCCATTTAATTTGACCAGAATATACAGTACAAATCCAGTATTAGTGTGAGGTTCCAAAAGGATTGGAGGAGGAATTTCTTATATTTCATACTAATAATATATAAAAACAATCCAGTCTAAAACTCAATAAGCTTAACAGGGGACTGCGATCAGTGGCATGTAGAGTTGACAAATGTGTTTTAAGTTGATATCAATTTGATGAAAGAGAAAGGAAGAGGAAAGGAAGGTGGACAAGAACATTTGGTCTCCTTTTTTTTTTGTAATTCCATCATTTCCAACTTTCTAAACATTCCACTTAGTGAAAAAAAGGCAGAGGCAAAGTAGAGAGCAAGAGAGGGGTGGCCAGACAGGACAGAGGGCTCTCTGTGCTCTCTAGCCAACTCTTTTGTGTCCATGTTCTACACTCTCCTGGACCGGTTCAAACTCTGCCACCGTTTAGTTGGAGAGCTTCTTGATCCTCTGATCTAGCGCTGCAAAGTTCTCTTCTACAGCCACCAGGTTTTCCTTCATTGTCTGTTGGACCTGGGGGGGAAGAGGGGCAGAAAAAAAAGCTCAATTAGGTTACAAGAGAGATATACTGATGAGGCAGAGGAGAGAGAAGTGGCAGGAAAAAAGCTGTGGTGGAGAGAATGAGTTCAGGGGAGGCAGGAAAATATGCAGATATAGAGAAGACTTAGAGAAGGAAAGAGTGGATATTGAGTCAAGATTGTTTTTTAAAGGCAGGATTTGGGGAGGAAGCAAACTGGTTTAGAAAACATGGTTGGACAAAACAATATATATGAGTTCTGGGAATTAATATACAGGCCTACTGCTCACTTAGAATTGCCAATGAATTGCCAACAACATTAATGTCATTTAAAATGGATCATCTTTTAGGGTTTTTTTTGTGATCACTGGTCAGACAAAACAGTTTAAAAACATCATTTTAGGAAGTGAAGGGCTTGGTTGCATTCTTTTAACATTCCATGCACTAAATGATTGGTAAAAAAAAAAATTATTAGGTTGAACAAGCTTGTGACAACAATGGTGTTACCCGGTACACCGGGCTTTTTAGAAGAAAAGACGCTCACTATCTGTCAAGCGCTGTGTTAATTTGTTTATTTAAAACAGCGACTGTGTGCAAATAAGTATTCTACCACTTACAGCACAATGCTTATTTTCATCTGTTTTCCCTGGGCGGGCATGCTAATGCAAACAAAACATTTCTTGTTCTGCAGCTTTACATTAAAAGCATTTAACTGGGGAAACACAAGTTGACTTTTATCTTGAAGTCAGTCAACTCTCCTTACTACTGTCACATTATAAGTGAAATGTGACTCCTGCTACTCCGTGCTGCAACTCTGTGGCTGGAGCTGTGTGTAGCAGATGAGTTTGTGACTGTAGCATCCTACGTCTGACTGTAGACATTTAATCGGTATATGCCTGAACACCAGGTAACACCAACTACTGTAGCAAGCTTAAGCCCTATTACATTATATTTACATAAATCTGTCATGGATGTGTGAGGTCAAGTTCATAGGGGGTTAAAACATGCTAAGAAATACTGAAAATGCTGGCACTGTTGAGCAATGTTGATCCAGGAGGTGACAGAAAAACTATGCTTGCAACAAAAGAAATGACATTTTCTGTGAAACCATTTGAACATCAGATTCAATGATCTTCTAAAGCCTCACGACACCACTGCAGCATACAGTGCAAGTCTATGAACAAATAAGACCAGAACTTTTATGATTTCATAGCTGAAGTTTCAACTAACACCATAAAACAGAAACTTTTCTTGTCTTGTACTGCTTTTTCCATGTAGCTAGGAGCCTTGACCTGTGAAAGCACAGGTTGCGCATTGACTGAGCCCAAAGGAGGCGTTCGACAGCTTCAGTCCTTCTGATGGGCAGCTGCACTTTGTTACATTATTACTTTTGGCCTCCCAGAACACTTCAAATTGTGTTAGAGGACACTTTTATCAATCATTTATTCCGCACACAGAGGTTATTGCTAAGTGGTTGGGTTTCTGTAGTTTCTTTTCTTTTTTTTCTCTAAGTGAATCCAACGTTTTCAATTTTGCTGTGAAGAACGTCTGCAGTGAAGAAGCTACAGCAAGTGTTCACTTGGTTTCTAACATTTTAAAATAATGCCTTTCAGTCTCTGTCTATAGAAAAGGCTTATTTCCTGCGATATGGTGATATTGGTCATTCATTCACCACATATGCATATCCACTGGCCTCATCCCAATGGTCCTAAGATTGCAGTAGATCGCACACGAGGTGGACATTTAAGTGGCCAAACTTGTTCCACACTCCAGCATTGTTAAAAAGATTCATCTTGAACTTCCTACCTGTGTTAGCAGGGTGTTATTGTCCTTCAGAGAGTTGTTGATCATCTGCTGAGTGGTGTCCAGGTGGGTCAGCAGCTGGCCAAACTGCATGGCTACGAGTTGATGGGGTTGGATGAAGTGAAACCCAGAGGCAAGACCACAGAGAGAATAGTATTAGTTCTCAAATTTACAGTTAAAAAACTTGCCCAAAAAAGGAAATGTTGTCGTTGCTCTCAGCCAAAGTGAGGGGAGAAGAGATAAATAATCTGAAACGGATGAATGACTGCCTGACAGATTAAACTTTTTTCTTTCACTTGTTTGCCTTTCAGATCAGGAGAGAAAAAATAAAGTGAATGCCGCTAAACCCTATTGAACACTTTAGCTGCAGACTGTGACAGATCGGTGCGAACACAGTCTGGATGATAAATGACCTCTTTCAGCTCTCAGGAATGAATTATCAATACAATCTATTAATGCCAAGGTTCTGCTTTCATGTGCTAAATAATAAAAAGATGATAATGTGCATCTCTTTCTCCCTGAGGGGGTGTTTAACAGTATTGCCAGATTTAGTCTAATTCTATTACCATTCTCAGGCTCCCTTTCAGTGATTTTTTGCCCTTTGTTATAATAGAATGGCATGGTTTTGGCTAATTCCATTATCCGTTTGAATCCAATTTTCGCTTAGTTTTCATCTTTTGTCTCACACGTGTTCCCATTGCAAATGCAAATGTTCCTGGCCAAGTATTACTTCCCAGCACAGACGCTGCCTGACACATGATCCGGGGGTTCACACCCTGTTATGTTCTGTGGCTACATCCTACATATTCTGAATCTTTAATGCCACTCCCCACCCCCCACTAACCTACATACATCCTCTCCTTGAACTCTCATGGGTGTCATTTCAAGGTTCTTCTCCCACATAAAAGAACATAAATTATCCCAAGTTTTCATTGTTATCATCACTACTGGGGTGAAATTTGCCCCTAGAGCAATATTGTTACAATATTTGAACCAATTACTCAACACCAGAACATTCATGTATTGTTATGGGGTAAAGTGATATGATAGTAAACTGCTCTCACTCAACAGCTCATATTGTCCTAATGTCATATTGTGGTTTAGAGATTTATGTGAGGAAACATAACAAGTCTCAGGCTGCAGCACTGTAAAACAGTTTCAATTCCTGTGCGTTACCTTGCTCGTGCAACTCCTTGACAGCGACAAGCCTCTGCACCACCTGAGGTACAGAGGTGGACATGGCATCCCACTTCTGCACCACATCATAAAGCTGCGACACCTGACAGGTGAACACATACAGGCACATTAAATACCAACATAAAGCCTTCCAGATAAAAAAAAAATACATGTTTATTTTATCCAAGGTCACAGTTTTGTCCCTTGTTGCCTGATGCAATAATTATTATTGTACTGTAAATATTACTAATGCATACTGATAAACAAATTCAGACAACCTTGTCTATGATTAATAATGTTACTGTGACAGTTTGTCTGTGCAGTCTACATCTGAACAATGTGGGGTCTTTCTTATTTCTGTGTACATACCTGCATTTATTATTACAATGCAAAGAAAACCCTCAATTTAAACTTCATGATACTGTGGTATTAAATGTAGGGTTATAACAGTTCTAAGGTATAACGTGGTATGAAAATGTATCGTGTTGATTGATCATACCATGTTTACTTGCTCATGCACAGTACAGAACTCTACTGTATTAGCGTTGCTGAAAGATTTACATATTTTAAGTTTTTTGTGAAATTACAGTGTTAGAGGAATGAAAAGAGAAGGTTTTCCTTTTTCATTTAACAAAGGGTGATGATATCTGACAATATCAATTATTGTGAAATATATAACGTGAAACGGGGGCATCTTCTAAGGTTATCTTACTGTGAATATCTCATACTGTTGCAACCCTTATCGAATGCTATAAATACTCCTTGCATTGCTTGATATTTGCCCTTTTCATTTTCAGCTGTATTTTATTGCTAAAGATATAGACTTGGTTAATGTGGGTGCAATAACAATGAAATTAGGTAGTTCAAGAACATTGTTTTATTTGTTTGACTGTAGCTGTGTTACTTTATTTTTCTCAGTCTTTGTATGCTGTTTGGCAATATGTGAATTATTACACTAATGTGTTTCTATGAAGTGAATATAAGACCAATTTACAAGTGCTCTGATAGCATAATTGTTTGTTCTTGCAAAATCCAATAAACAAAGTTTAAAAAAAAAAAAAAAGCAATGTTCAATAACCTTGTTTATCCAGAATAAACCACATTGTCTGACTATCTTTCACCCTAATGATATAATTAACAAGTCCTGCCCCCTTCTGGCCTTTTAAGAGTACAGCACTTTAGAACAATGGATGTCTAAAGCACACAAGTACTTTGCACATAGATCATGCAGACTTCACAGACAAATCTAACATGAAAAACCTGAAAAAGTTTGATTTATTACTGACTCAAAATTCACAGACTACCAAAAGCCATCTGTTAAAGACAGCACTAAATTCATATTTAACTTATGACGCTGCTGCTCTCCACTCTTCAGTCCAGCTGTCAACTATTAGTGAACATCTTCTAAATTGATATCTTGTCACCCAGACTGAACTATCAAGGTTATCTTCTGTGACGCTACATGATTATTGGACATATTATACAACTTCTTGTCTCTTAGGGATCACAGGAAATCTTCCATCTTTAAGTCTGTTGTAACGGAGGATTCACAGGTGGACTTTTAAGATGCCATTTAGTCTGAGAGCATCTGAGATGATTACTCGATTAGTGTGCACTGATGAATGTACATACAGGGATTACAAACCTTGTTTTGTGTATCAGCATCTTCAATTGCCGCCTTGTGTTTAGCAATCTCATTCATCTTCCCGAGGACACTCTAAATGGGAGGGGTAAAAAGTTAATTATTTATCTTAGTGCGAGAGGTATTCAGAGGACATTCAGATACATAACAGGAAAAAAGACAAGCATAGATTAGGTTAATATCAGAACTGCGGTACATTGACAGTTTCTTGCAGCGGGCTTATCACAAGTAAGCCAAATGTATGGAAAACTGGCATATTTTAAAAGTTAAAGGAAAACACCACCACTTTTCCATACTGAACTATGTTCTTCCCTGATCTTAGACGGGTTGATACAAACCTCTCTAGCCTTCGTACGTGCACTCAATCACTCTGGCGCGCAGAGCAAACGCACATTTCAGCATTCTTTTTAAAAACTACGGTTTCTCTGGGAAACATTCTGTACAAATAATGTAAATAATAAAAAGAATAATCAGGTTTAAATCAAATTACAACTGATTATTTTATTTATATCAGAAGCCTCCATTTCCCCCCCTAACGCCATTCTGTATGCTGAATATGGATTAGTTACCTGCAGTCTGGCCTCCACTTGGTCCAGAGTAGCAGAGTCCAGTGCGCTGACCCTCGCCTGCAGGAGCTCTATGGTGTCCTGAAACAAACGAGCAAAAAAACACACACACACAAGTTATATACAAGTTTGCAGACAAAACTTTGTGTCCTTGCTCTTACCACTGGCACAGTAGCAATAAACAAACTTGGAGGAACTGATGTCATCTTTGAAGTATGACCCAGTTCTCTGGCTGCACATCAGATACACAGTGTTGTGAATACAGACACAAACTCCATACAGTGTGTTCCCAAAAGAAAGTAGCTGATTTCTTACCATCAAACTGACTCCTTGTACGCCAGCACTAAGAGGTCCCTGCAACATCAACACAAAGAGGGAGAGGTGCATTTTAACAAGAGGCAATGAAGCCTCCCCCATAATTTACATAAATCAAGTGGAAGATTTTATTTCAATTTCACTTTGTGGATGGTTACACAACAACAGGAGCATGACAATTCTGCTGGTGTGAGAGTAAAAGAGATAAACAGAATTAGTGTAAATGAAAGAGAATGGCTTTAGAGAGGATGTGTGTGTGTGTGTGTGTGTGTGTGTGTGTGTGTGTGTGTGTGTGTGTGTGTGTGTGTGTGTGTGTGTGCGTGTACCTGCTTGTCTGATCCTGAGCCAACTGCGATCTCCAGCTCAGCAAGACGCTTCTCCAATTCCGCCATCTACGGGGACAGAACAAGGCAACACATGGCTGGCAGTGACAACAGCATCCCACAAGACACACATAAAACGCCCACGCACACACCTTCCTGCCTCTTGTCCCGTTTATTGCCATCAAACATTCTGACATTTATCTCATGAGAATGAAAACAAAAACACGTCTAGCTGATCATCCCGCTGAAACATGCGTTCACAACCGAGACATTCTTCCACTTTACCTTGGCAGACTCATTGAATTTTTCCTGCTCTGGTCTGCTGTGCAGCTCGTAGAGTACGACTCCATCTGGGCCCTTAGCTGAAGCCGTCGGCTTGCTGTCTCCTGCGGAGCTGCCACGGCTGCCCTTGGCCGCTTCCAGCTGGGTGAGCAGACGCCTGCGGGAACGGAAGGAAAGGGAGACACAAAAGGATTATATGCTCAATATTGTTATCTGCCCCCATGTGCTGCTGTGCCCTCTTTCTCTCTTGGTACCAATCTTTTAAGGCTGTGTTGTAAACTGTAAAGTTCAAGGTGAGCTTGGATCTTCTTAGAACAGTTTTCATTACTTCTTATTCCCATTCTCTCACTTGTGTCACCATCTCTTTCCCTCTCCATCTTCCTCATGTTTGGGTCTGACATATTGCAACAGTAGGTTTTCATCCTCTCTGCGCCTTCTCTCACCTTCTCCAGTTTTATTTCCCTTCTTCAATCATCTGTCCATCCGTTCTCCCTAGGTAGTTCACCGAGATCAGCAGGATTTATGTGAGCAACTGATACCAGCTGTACTGCCTTGGCCTTATTACTTGCTCCCTCCTTATGTCTGGGTTTTAGACAGAGCCTCAGGAAAATGAATTCCCCTGCCCTTGCCTCCAACCATCTATTGCGGACTACCTCCATTTCCCTTAATCTACTTTTTCCATCACTCCATCAGGGTCTGATAGTTTTAGACTTCAGGTTTCAGTTTCCAGATGGTTGTCGCCTTCTCAGCTCACCTGGCCAGCGCTCCATCTGGGTCAGCCAGGTTGATGTGTGCCTGTGGTCCCAGCAGTGAGTCGAGATGGGCAGAAACCAGCTGCTGTTTGAGCTGGGCTGCCTGCTGGGCGAGCACCACCGGGGTCAGGCGCTCCTCTGCATTGCTTTCCTTTGTGGCAGTCTGCAAACAGAGGAAACACCGGGATCATGGAGTGACTGAGGTATATGCAGCAGTAAACAGCAATGCAGTGGTTGATGAAATTGAGGACTAGAAGCCTGTTTTCTGAGAACATGCGTCCCATGACAAATCAAAGGACATTAAGGAAAATGTTCTGAATCCATAAACATGCACTAGATATGTAAATTGTATTTGTTCTAACATTGTGTTTCAGATAGAAGAGAATTAAGGGATGTAATTAAACCTGGGATTGGATTAGACGCTGCAGCTAACCACAGGGATCTACCAATGAGTGACAAAATTAAATAACAAAATAAAACTAATTTAAAAATGATTTGGTAAGTTTATGCAGAAAGCTTTAGGAGGCTTGATGTCGTTGGCTGCTGTCCCTGATATGCTTTCTTAAACTGGAGGGGTTTTTTTTGTTGATAATTTTTCCTGATTCTCTGCAACACAGGTGGCAAGGGGATAATATTTTTTCACAAACAGTGGGGCTGGACAATTAATAGAATTCATGATTTTGGCTTCCAACGATCATGACAGCAAGATAATTGAGATAAAACGATCTCTGATGCTCCTGTTTTGTTCCATGCTATATATCAAGCACGTCTTTTTCCTTTACAGTAGTGCACTTTCAGTCCTTCCTAAAAGCCCAGATTCATTCTCAGCCAGGCTGTGACACGTTTAGTTCAGCTCACTACCCTCAAGTGAGCAGTGGTTTGTGAAAACCACATCAGGACAGCCGTCACTTTTGATGCACATCTCTCTTTGATGTTACAGCATTAGCTTGGAGCATCCAAAGAGGATGAGAGAGTGCATTTCAGTAATCCTTTCTCGTATTTCGTGAACCAAATCAAATTTATATTATAATGCACATCATATATTAAATAGGTCTTAATGTTAATATTATAAATGCAAAAGGTATATATAAATCCAAAGTCAAAAAGTTATCGTGTTATGTTGACCGGAATGGATGTATCGGGGCAGATACCAGTACTGATTATTAGTAATCAAGGACACAGATAACTGATGTTTGTAACCATTGTATGTTTGCAGCTAAAATAAACATTTCAGTGTCAAAATTTTGAACCAGGGACTGAATGTAGCAATTTGTGCAAGTACAGTATATTTACTCAAGTACAATTGAGGTACTGAGTATTGACTACTGAGTATTTATATTATCTGCTACTTTATATTTCCACTAGTTCCTTTGGTTCCAATTCATAAGCAATTGTCTGTCAACAATCAATAATCCGAAACTGCAGTCAGATAGTGCTGTCGGCGGGACACTGAGTGAGACCACAGAGTGGTGAATACAGACAGAGACAGATCAATGCATCAGAACCGAAGCAGCGTATTTTTCAGTGAATCTATTTTAGCGTCAATCTGACACAAAAAACACGGCTAACGATAAATCGGAAAAAAGCTGTACATCCATCCTGATAATCAGCCCATCCCTAATCCTTATCTCAATACTGACCAAAATAGTGGTGGTTAAGATTTTTTTCCATAAGCCAGCATTCATGACCCATAGCTAAATCAGTCAGAATTATGAGACCTAGGTTGAAATAAAATGCAAGAATCTTCCTTAACATTGACAATAGCAAAGCACGGTCAATGGCATGATATTATATAGTAATCAGGCAAAACTTTGGACACACTGTTAGATTTCTGGAGTTCTCCCTGGTCTAAGTGGATAACATTATGTTCTCAATGAAGCATGCAGCATTTGACTTTCTCATTCACTGCTTTCACCCTGATGAATGGACACACATTAACATGAGAAAGTCAGTTGCTCCACAGAGGTCTTTCATAAGTGCCATTTGGAGGTTGTAGCAGAGTAGCAACTTGTTCCATACAGTCATGCTGACTATCCTGCCATTATGACCTGGATGAGCTGAAACCCATGGATACTGTCACAGAAACTGCCAATTCACATGCTGAATTAAATTTGGGGTTGGACCCTTAGAGCAGCAGGCCCTGCTCTTTTTCCATCCAAGGTAGTGGCACCCAAGATTTAATTAGTTTCTGGGCTGCGGGGTCCTCGTAAGTCTTGAAAAGCAATTACCTACACTGGTTTTAATCAAAACTCATTTTCAGGGTGAATTGAAGCTAAGCTTTACATTGGATATTCAGGTCTGTGGAGCAACAACAAGAAGTGGACATAAATATAACACCACCCAAGATGTTCTTGCTACAAGCTTGCGCTCCGCTGAATGAATACACAATGATGTGGTCGAGGAACAGAGTGAAGGAGAGTCTGGCTCTGTGAAAGGTGACTGAATTTGTGTGCAGACAGGAAGATAAAGGAGGGATAATCACAGAGTACCATTCCTTGCCAAGTCCTTTGGGCAAGGGGAGAAGTGTGCTTGCGTGTGTGCGTGTGTGTGTCGCTATCAGTTCACCTGGATGGCATCCACCTCCTGAGTGAGTTCCTGGATCTCGTTCACCAGGCGCTGGTACTTCTGCTGGGGCGTCTCCTTCACTCCGCAGCCCTCTCCGAGCTGAACAAAGATGAGAGAGAGTGGAGGAATCGTATGAATAGAACATAAGACCAAAATGAGTCTAATCAAGGGAGAATGGCCTCGAGTCCAACAATCACACAAAAACATCATCCCAGCCTCTTAACTCTATCAGAAAACAGTAAGTGAAATAAAAATGTAAACATGGCAGTTTCCCTCAACTTGGAACATCTTGTAAGAGAATGAAAAGTTAAAACTGAATTTCAGCTGAACAGAATGTACTCACAATTTCAAATTCTCCTGACTCATAGCCCACTCTTCTGCTTTTACTGATTCTGTCTGAGAAGTCTGAAAAGGAGACAAATGGGCTGTTAGATGACAGATAATCAAAAGGAAGGATCTGTTGAATTACATCTGTGAAAGTGCAGCACCTGTTAAAGTGGTCTGCCAGTCTTGCATTTTCAAACAACATTAGAAAATGTCCTTTAATGTTGTGATAACTACATAGAGTAAATATTGTATTCTATCAAAGCTATTGTAAATATTACAGTAATGTTGTTTTATATACTGAGTATTGATGGTAATTTGTAGTACAGGACTGATTGAAGTACCACTCAGTTGCCAGTTTATTAGGTACACCCAGCCTAAATTAATGCAATTTGATACAACAATGCTGCAATAAATCCTACCTTCATAGGTTTTTTAAAAGACTGCTTTTTGTAGTGCATTATACAGACAGGTGTTTCTAGTATTTTATCCAGCCCATTCATTTAAAATGTAAATAAATTTCTATGTAATGCAAAAAAGATGGTACACAGTTATATGTATAATTTGCTGTGATTCTCAGTCCGATATCCTTACTAACGGTGATGTTGCCCGTCTGTATTCCTTTCATGAAATAGTTAAAAGGGTCTATGTAACAATTTGTGGCAATTTACATGTATCAATCACTTTTTTATTGGCCACATGTGAGCGGATTGTAACGTGACATGAAAAATAAGACTCTGCCTGTCTCTCTTGGTTGCCCATACAAGCCTGTGGACGATTTGCTGAAGTTGTTTAATGCTGCTGGACTGTGGTTTCTTTGTGACAAACTCGGGTCAGGTTTTCTGCGGCACTCCGAAGGATGGGATTTTACGCACCTTCTGAAGTGACTCTCTCTGCTCCAATAACAGAGAGCAACAGTAGCTAACCTAAATTTAGAAACCAGTCCACTGACATAAACTAATGTCTTGTGCAGCACAACACAGTAGTTCCACAGAGTCCCTTTAAGTAAATAAGTTATGGTAAAAAAGTTACGTTATCATCCACGACCAACTTACCAAGTCCTTTGGTTGTGACGTGCTTGTCTTTGAACTTGTCATAGGCTGCGTTAGGGTTGACCACAATCCTCTCCACACTGTCACTGCAGAGTTCCTCCTGTCATTAAAACACCATGAAATAAAGTCAGATTAACATAAAATCATAAAGGGCATGGAAGACTAAACAGATAGCCAAGACTTAAAAATGAGCCTTGGCTTACTGAGCCAGTGAGCCAAAGGTCTCAAAAGCCCAAGGTAGACTTGAAATATGTTGGCAGGTTGGTAAGATACGAGAAGAAATTCTACACTTGATCATTGCCCCAAATATTATTCAAAATTATTATTAATTATGTGGTTAAATCAACAAATGTAATTTTGCTTACCAAGGTCAGATACCTTAAGAAACTAAAAGCCATTGTAGCCATTAATCATGAAAATCCACAAGAGCTTCAGAGCCATTATTCTGGCCAGATTATTTCAATGATTTAGAGTACCAGCAGGCAAGAGACAAATGTACAAAATGAAATATATCACAGCCATAGTTTTACCATGGCCTGATGCTAGACTCCTAAGACCATCTTTCAAAAATATGTCGTCCATGTGTTATGAGTCTACTATGATAAAAATTAATGTTGCATGAATCTAAAAGGCAGAACCAAAGCTCAAAGACACTAATGCTTTCTTCTCTAAATGACGTTTTTTTGATTAGTGATTCTGGGGAGCACAAAAAATGTGAATCATTTAATCAAAACGTCCTAGTGATTGATTATGATGAGCTAGAAGCTATGGGTAGGATTAAAACACCACTGACACACACAGATAGATGGCATGAGTCCAGGGCTCACACAGGGACTCAGATTAAAACACAGGCCGATAAAACACACAGAACACAAGACAGTTACACAAATGCAGGGAGGAGGAGTGAGGAGGAGGAGGAGGAGGAGGAGTGAGGAGGATGGTTAGTCAGGCTCTTACCAGCTCCTTGGGTTTCCAAAGAGAGTTAGAGAAAGTAACGGAAGAGCAGAGGGAGAGAAAAAAGTAGGGAGAGAGAGAGAGAGAGACAACACATATTAATGTGGTTATCACATGCCATGCACACAGCAGGAACAGTTGGCCAGGGGAAAGATAAGAAAGAAAGCAGTGTTCTGAGAGTTGCTGCTAAAACCCTGGAGACACACTGCTCACACTGCTCCTCATGTCTCCAGTTCTTTCTCTCTTTCCCGATTCAGGGTGGTAAGATGGTCCATTAACAACAACAAGTTACTTTCTCCTTTGATACCGTACTGTAATTTATAATGCAGTGTGACTATATGCTCCTATGGAGAGCATTATAGGTCTCACAACATTAATGCTATGGATGCAGGGGATTGATGGCTTAAAGACAATCCATGAGTAAGAATGAAGGGTACACATGGTGGTTTAAGAAGTTAAGAAACCTAAAAGGCTGGGAAACACTAAAATGCATTCTGTTAACAGAAATTGAAATCTATCATACAAGTTAGATTTTTAACATGCAGTTCATCTAAAATTAATTTGCTAGACCAAACCAAAGAAGTTAATTAAGTTCATCCAAGTCAAGGTCCATATACACTGTGTGATTTGCTGTGCCACACACACTAATGATATCGTTGGTCATCAACTCAAGATGGTCTCAGATCACACTGCGAGTCACGTCCATTGATTGCTGATTTAGAGAACAGGTGACCTCCCAATGTCCGTGTCAAAGGTCTCAGTGTCAGAAATTTAGGACTAAATAGTCACTGTGACTTCAGCTACAACTGAAATCTAAAAACTAAACTGAATGTGACAGGGATACACTGATCCATGTTTTTTTTTTTTTGGCAAAGAAACACAAGGCCAGGGATCGCTGTGGTGCAAGAAAAAATAAACAAATCTTTAATGGCAGCAGATGTCATCTAAATCTGGATCAATCATGTCTGGCCAATTTCTGATCCACGTCAGTTATGGTGCAGATACCAATCTGATGGCCTACAACATGTACTGACATAGCAGACACTGTCCAACACAACATTGTAAGTGGATTGTGTAAGTGCGTTTGGAGGCCAAACAAAAATAATCTTTTATAATCTGGCAAAGAAGAAAATGTTATGGAACATTTAAGTGCCAGCGCCATGACCAAAACTTTTTTTTTTTTTTTTATTTGGCTCAATTTTCAAAACACAACAGTGGTACAGATGGATTGCGGGAGTTGATGGCGTGTTTCTGCTTGCCTTTATTTGCCCTATTTATATAATTAATGCTATGATTCAGCAGTGATTCATAGAAAAGCCTGACGCGTCCCAAAACTGACAACCTACAGTCAGCAAAGATTTGTATTATTCTATATGCATCTGGCAAAGAGTGACAATGCAATGAACCTGCAGGATGTCATCACACAGTGTATAGGAGCCTAAAAAGTCCAGTTAGCCAGAATAGTGATGTTAGGCAAGAAGCAAGTTATGGTTAGAACATGATGACAGGTTAAAAAGGGAAATATCTTCAACAAATAAACAAACACTTTCCCCTGTATGCGTTTCACACTCACACAGACAAACAGACGAGCCTTCACTGCTTAGTCAAAGCATGACCCAGTGAAAGAGCAAATTAAAATGCTGCTGAAGAACTATCAATCATTATTCCCTTAAAATAGCTTAAATGAGCAACACAAATAGGAGGAAAAGAATCAATTCCTTGCACTTCAAAACAATCAAAAATTGATGAATTACAGAGCACAAAAAGGGTCACTCCGTCGATCCATTTTTCATTTCATCAGCCCAATCGATAGAGATAGGAAAAGTGGATATGAGATTTTAAAAAACGTGCATAAAAAGCATGGCATTAAGCTCACTGAGAGTAAAATGGAGCCAGTCTTACTTGTACAAACTATGGTCCCAGGAGGGGTTGGGAAGAGTCAAAACAAGGGCAAGGGTTTGGGAAGAGCGAATGTGGAAACATGGAAGGGAAAATGCCAATTAGAATTCACCCAGCTGGTCATGTTTAAAAGCAGTGTCAGACCACCATCCCTCAACTGATTACAAAATGCTTACCGATATCACAGTTACTCAAAAAATACTGTACTCCATATAATATATAATAATATATATGTAGCAATATAACCACTATCTCTGACTGACTGCTTAAAATTGCCCTTAGGTAACAGTGAGATAAGAGTCACAAGACCCACATACCACAGAGTTAAAAACACCCACAGCACATCTTGTTCCTTGACATTTTAATAAAAAAATGGTGCTCGGGTGAAACTTTGGAGACAGTTTTTCAATTATTTTAGTATAACTTCTCTACAGGAATATATCAGCAGATATATTAGTATGCATACTTTATAGAAGATGAGGTAAGCAGTAACCTTAAAGGGCATCTTGGCTTTTTGAATGATATATACACTAAATATACCTAATCTATGAGGACATATGCTTTAAAGTCAATAGGTGGTTATAATCAAATCTTGCAACTTTAGGTGGATAACAAGGGGGATCACAATTTGCCTTGCAGAGTTAGTAAGGACAGCACACATACAGTGACCGATTAATATAAACTTCATAAATAGCAGCTCATTAGGTAACATCACATTCTTAGGTGCATTGATACAGTAGTGCTGAGCTGCCATCAGTGCCTTGCCATGTGAATAGTAATATTAAGCCAAGTAACTGGGTGGTTAGCCGTTTAATCGTGGCAGGGATAATGCACACGGATTACAATGAAGAAATCACTACCGTTATCTCAAGTGTACACACTTGTTAGGTAGCCACGTTAGCTACATATGCAGCGACCAAGCTAGCAGCCTGCAAACGTACAGATCCAGTGGCTTCAAAAATACGTCCACTTACCGACTCAAACTGAGCCTGGTCATCTTCTGGAAGGTCACCGGTCTCGTACACATCCGGCTCGTTAAAGGCCTGTTAAAAAAATAAGGAGAACAACATAGCACAGGATCAGATATCCAGTTTATTGTCATTAGCCTGGCCAACGCCCCGGCCCATTCAACAGAACGTATTTGCTAACAGTTGCTCTCGGGTGGTTTGCATCGTTAGCTTAAAAACATAACCAAGAAACTACAATTAACAATGCTAGCTGTGTAATAACTGCAAACAATTCGCAGACAACACAGTACACAGCAGAGACCTTAGCTAACCTAGCTGTCACAGCTTGGAGCTAGCATTGCCATATAGCAATCTAGCTAATCTGTCTGCTAGCGTTGGTCACTTACAATTCCTGGCAAGTTTGCGTATTTAGGATCAGCCATTGTCTGCGGGAAGCAAAGAGTAGACCAACAAATCACGATAGAATAAAACAACAGTTCTTAAAACGTGTAAATGATCGATGAACCGAATCAAACTGTAACAAAAGCTAACGATAGATGAGCCAGCAGTCTCTCAGCCGGCGGACGTTTCCAGGCTGATGTGGTCACTAGCTTGATTTGACAGCGTGTACGTTGGGTTTGTTGCGAGCGAGGACGGGTGGGCGGTGACGTGTTCGCTATGTCAACGGGAAAACGCGAAACGGCCTGCCAATACCAACGAAACAAACACACCCGAGTAAGAGGAGCGTCGTTACGCATGCGCACAATTTGACCAATACGATCTAACGCCCCGATTTATTTTATTTAGCATCTTTTAATTAGATTTTCTCATCAAACACACTGTTCCATATTGCACTCGTGATGCATTTAATACATAATATGCTTCAGTAACAACATTTTCTGTCGTTATTTTCCCAAAGTATGTGGTTGAATTGTAGCAGAGGCGTCACACGGTGGCGCTAAAGGTACAAGAAAAGAACTCAAGCAATGGGCCGAAGGTGGTCGACTGAGAAGATGGTCCACTCCTTTGGAAAAAATGCATTTAAAGTGGTTGTTTTTATTCCAGTAAATGCTGAAATCTGTGCAACTGTGTGTTACTTGTTTTGACTGATGAGTCATTATGCTACAGTATTTTCCCTATACCTGCTTTTTATGTATCTTCTCATAAAGTGGGCATTTTTAATGCCATGTTTGAGAAACAACAACTAACTTATATACTAACTTACTAACATTTCTTTTTTCCAAACAAGGAAAAGAGTTTAATAATTACATAACATAAGATAATGTTTTGATTATCACCTACTGTACATCACATTCAGCATGTTACATACCAGATAAATAACATACTACATATTATCGATTAACTGGTAACCTGGTGGCAATTTTTTTCATACAATTTTGAGGAATATCACAGAGAAACTGTCACATATGTATGTTTAAATGAGGCTGTGTATTGAGACATCAGCTGCACTTCTTTACATTGTCATGGGGATTTTTTTTACACGCCCATAACTGCTAGTAATCACAGGATTGGAAAAAGCATCATCAAATTTGTAACTTTAGGCTACTTTAACGCTGGAAGTTGTCCTCAAAAGTGGTGATTAAAGCTTGTATACAGAACAACACAAACCAGTGCACTATGGCACGACATTTTCAACATTGTCCTCTATTTCTTGGGGTAAAGCCTGTTACATAAATTGCTTGCCTTTGATTATTTCACAATTCTCATTAAAATGTGAATGCATGCATTTTAAATGTAAGCCTATTCTAAGTACCAGGCTATAGTTTTATTCATTCTTACTGTAGTTCTTTAGAGGAACATCTGGCTGATGTGTTATTAAAGGGGCACTTCAGTGGTTTTACACATGAAATTCTTTATTCACACGAGGAGTAATTAGCCCTTGAAAACAGTTGTATAATGTAGGCCTGTTCTGCAGCTCTTGTGCTTTCTAAAGTCTGAAAAAGACTTATGAATTATGAACTGGGGTTGTGGGTGTTTACAAGAAAGGAGGGGTTTGGGACATACAGCTAGTAACCAGCCTTTTTGGAGATTGAGCCCTGAGAGTAAAAGTCAGGGTATCTGGGCATCTTAGCTTCTTCACCTTCTGCCTTTAAACCTGTCCCTTTAACCTGTGATGAAAGTACAATGCTGGATTGCTGGAGTGCCCCTTTAAATTTCAAGGCAAAAAAAAACAAACAAAAAAAAAATGATGGAGCATCTGGTTCCCACATGACTAACCACATCTTGTCATGCAAAACAGCATTGCCATGACGACGTCTGGTGCAGACCAAAAAAAGAAAAAAGAAAAAAGAAAAGGGATGCTCTTCTCAAAAAACCCACTGGCCAAAGCAAATATCCCACCAGATGCACGAAGTAGGCTACCTGTAGCTGCATGTGCAAGCTGAAACTTTTTCAGCGTGGCTGTGGTCGCGGGGATAAGAAGCGGAGTTGGAGCTCCCCTCCCTGCTGCTCGGTCCCTGCGCTCAGTGGTGCTGATGAGAGGATGCGAGTTTCCACACGCCCCGCCCCCAGTGAGAGAGCACGGCTGACAGTGATGCAAGGCATGCCTGTGAGCAGGCAGCAGCCCGTCCAGACACCACCGAGCGGACCGGTTTGGACTATACTCTCCACCTCTTCTTCTCCAGCGCTCAAGTTTGCTCCGAGGGGCCTCCTGAAACAAGAAACGCTCTCAAACGGCTTCTTTTTCTCCCCTTTCTTTTTGTTGGACATTTTCTTGAATGAATCCGGCTGTGTAGTCTCTTCCCCCAAAAACTCGTAGTTGCCCATTCTCCCAAATGCTGCGCCTGCCAGTCTCGCTTTGCATGTGGGTATAGAAGCGGCTGCGTGCAGGTGGTTTACGGGAAAAGGTTACACAGGGAATATTTTTTCTCCCCTTTAGCTAAAGAAAATCCTCTTTTTTAATCTTTGTGGACGCGCGTCCACTTACTATTTTACCCCCACAATGGCTGATGGAAACGCGGAATGCAATATCAAGGTGTTGTGTCGATTTCGTCCACTGAACAAGTCCGAAATTAACCGAGGAGATAAGTTCATCCCTGTATTTCAAAGAGAGGACACTGTCATCTTCGGGGTAAGTTATTCTAAACGAGACCTTTCTGTCTGTCTTTTTTTTTATTATTATTATTGGTCACCTTTTCCATGCAGTCCATGAGCACTGACGCTAGGGGTTACACTTTTCATCCGGCACACACATCAGATTCTGGCCAGACAAGGCTGAGGGGCTTAAAGGCTTCTGATAGGGATCAAACTGAGTGTAGCCTCTATCAATACTCTGATCAGCATGCTGCAACATCATCCAGGTGTGTGTGTGTAGAGCAGCAACACTGGCTGGAGAAAAAAAAAGGGGGGGGGGGGGGGGCTAGATCTCACTGATGAATTGCCACACATGTCATGTTTGGAGATGATTTGCCAGAATTTTCATTTTTGAAATTCAGCCCAGAGATGAGCGAGCCCCTAAAATCCTGAGAACTTGGATCTCGACCCCACCTTTGTGATCCCACGCCGTGCCTCATCATTTCCTGCCTCCATGGAATCGATCTGCTGGATTTCGGCGTGTTTCCTGAATTATGCAGGATTGATTGATTGCTGAAGATGTTTGTTGTGTAGTCCTGTCAGCCTTTAATGCACCGCTGATTTATCAGGTGCTGCAAATCTACTGAGAGTCCTGATTATGGCGCTCTGTGGGGCTGTTTCTGTCCGGTGAATGGATTTTTGGCTTATTATCAGCTGATGACTGCTGTCACTGTTTGTGCAGCAGAGATGAAAATGAACCAAGCTGTAAAATGTTGATCAATCTGAGGCTGTGGTCGAGGTGCCGTGGACGGATTAGAGTGCTCTAAATGGAAACTGTTCTTGTTGGGGCACGGCTAACACACACACACACACACACACACACACACACACACACATGCACAAATGCATACACAAGGAAGTGCTGAAACATGCACATGTGCTGTACAGTGTACATCCACGCAAGACACGGTTCTCTCCACTCTCCAGCGGTAACACGGTAACAAAAGGAGAGAGAGAGAGTGAGACAGATCCACACCCATTTGGCCTGAGGGGTTGACTTCAAGTGATGATCAAGACAGCAGAAAAATCCCAGTCGGCTCACTCTGTCTTCACACACGCACATGCACACATGCACACACACACACTCACACACATTAGAATTCAAGACAGCATTGTTGGGGCAGATACCCCTGCACGGCTGTCTTGTACACCCTGGTTGTACCAGCGGGGTGTCTTCCTCCAAGCAGAGTGAGCGCTCATTATCACATTATTTTGATGCTGTTTGTGAATGGCAGGTTGGCATTACAACAGCTTGGAGTCATTCATTCCTGCGTCAGCCTCGACTGCTGTGTTTAAATGTGTTCCGGGCGTGTTTGAAGGCAGCAGAGGAATGAAACATTGATCGATTCAGATGTTCACTCTTGTAGATCACGAGGTGATCTCAAACATGTGTATCTCAGTATGAAAGTGAAATCGTCTTGAGTTACCGTCTTGAAAGGTTTATTTGACGTGAGTGTGCCTGTTCCACCAGGCTTGTGTTAGCCAGAGGGAGCGCATGCTTCATATTAGTCTACAGATGATGGCAGTTGGAAACAGTGTGTGTAGAAATAAAATTAGAATCATCAAACCCATGAAAAGCCAACATACACTTTGTGCTACTGGTGTTTCCCTACCAACACTCCTGTATCGCAGCAGGAGCCTTCAAAGCCGATAATGTCCGGCAGCAGAAGCAGCTCCCTACTGACATTTCTGTTCATTTCATGTACTGGCCGCCCCTCACTTTCCCCTCCGTTCAGATGACTGTGATCACAGAAGCGTGCGTACAGTTTTCACCTTCCTGAACGTAATTACTTTGGAGGCGTGCAGGAGGGTTTTCACAGTGTGCAAATGTATTCAGAGTGTGTATTTTCCCGTCTGTAGTGTGTCTCTCGTCGCTCAGGAATACTCTCAGGAACTTAAGAGAAAAAAAAAAACAAAACAAAAAAAAAGTCTCCTGAGAGTTTAAATGCTGCGCCCGTCAGATTGGATCAGGATTTAAAGTATCATGCCGACAGACAGGCAGGCACACTGCAGGGACCCCGTAGCGACAACTAGGCGCTCACATTCTGACGGTTGATAAAAAACAATCCGAGTCTGGGCAGCACTGATGGCCCCACATTTGTCTGATCCTTCCAGAACTTGTTAACTGACAGAGGCAATGATCTGAGTTGCTGAGCGATGGTTCGGCTGCAAACGGGTGGCAGACAGGAGGGGACTTGGAGAGATTAAAGATCTGGGAAGATGGTGTGTTGGTGCGCCCTGAATTGATGATGGAACATCTCTGGGGCCTCAAAACATTGGGAATCTGTGACGTCTGTGGAAAAAAATGTGGAGCGTTTTCACACCAGAGCAAAAAGACGTAGAGTCCTGATCAAATTTCAAGTGAATTTTTAATGAGTTGGACTAAGATTTGCATTCGAATATGACACATCCACTTAAACAACGAGCGATGCATCTTTTCAAGCCTCCTCCTAAATATTCATGGGTTTCTACTGTTAGAGCTGCAACATGTCAAAAAGAATGAACACAATACAAAACATGCTCTTTATTTCATTAATTTCGTTTCAGTGGAGCAAATGTTTATTCGTTTACTTATTCTAACAGGGATTACTTAAAGTGAGACTATGTAGCTTTTTCTCAAGTCTATTGAGTCGGTTACAAAGCTATTCTCGTTATTTGTTTGTGACGGGCTAAACACAGTGCAAGAGCAGCACAATTAGAGCAAACTGTAGAATTAGTTTCACAGCAATCTTTCTAATGTAAGCCTCCATTAGCTACTGATCAGTAGAGCCGAGGGGTCGTAGCTGCAAAACCCTGGAGTGTTTAAAATCGACCATGGATGCATGTAATGGCTTGCAAGTTGTCCTTTTTATTTGTAAGAGAAATATTGTATTCTTCAAGAGTTATTTAATGCGCCTGAAAAGCAGCAATAATTGATTTCTGCATTGACAGCGCTGATATTTGATCCTCCCATAAAATCGTTGCTGCATCCAGCAGACGTGGAGGAGCATTAACGTCCGTTGGGAGTTGTGCTTCTGGCGACCCGATGAATGTACGTAAGTCCAATGAGCCCTTGGCGCCCAACAGCTCCCGAGGGAAATGCTTCGCCATGTTCACCAGCTAGTCGCCTACAGTGAGATTATATTTTTGAATATTTTATGTTGCCTTTCTAAAACAGACAACATACAACCAGTACAGAATCAACAAGGCAACAGAAAAGACACAAATCATAATTAAGTGAATAAACAAAGCAAAACATTGAGAGACTTGGTGCAGCATCCCATCTCAAGGATCATATAGTCGAGCACATCCACATATGTGGAGTTTTTCCATATAATCCAAAAAAAGCTTGCTATATCTTGTGAAATGTTTTACTCTTGTTCCTCAATCAATAAATGCTATTCTCTTTGGGTATGCAGCTATGCCAGCAAACTTTTTGTGAGCCTTATAATTGGGCTATTCTCCTCTACTCGGTACACAAACATCCAGATCCAGTGGATAGGATGTCACATACCCTCTGCCACTACCTCCTGAAGTTTGGGGCACTGCCAGGTGCGATGTAGAAATGTTCCTCTGAAGCATATATGAGGTAATACAGAGCCAATGCAGATAATTTAAGTGCAGTGATCTATGTCTGGAGTTTAAAGTAGAGGCAACACCATCTTTGCACAAGTCACCCCACAGTTCCCCATCCAGATTCATTCCCAGGTCTGGATCTGTCCTTATCGGCCATTATTAATCTTGACATAAGAGCTTAATACACTCTGGAGATTGCAGTTTTAAACGGTGGTTGGTCAGCATGGCACAGCTGCTCCACAAGTGTCCCAGTATGTAAATCCCACCGGTCTTTGAGATCGACTCTAATGAAGTCAGGTAATTGCAGGTAGCTGAGGAAATCTCTCTTTATCAAGTCGTATTTCTGTTTAAACTGTTCAGCAGACATAAAGACTCCCTCCTCATAGCAGTGCTCTGAGTGACTAATACCTTTCTCAGACCATAATCGGAAGCTAATATTCTGAGAGATCTTTGGTAGCAGTCTATTTCTGAGTCCTTCTTAGAACAGCTCATTATGAGAGCCTTTTGACTGAAAACAGCTGCTCTCGGCGGCCAAGATATAGCTTGACAAGAGTGGTGAGAGTGAATCGAATCAGTAAAGCTGCATGTTGAGCTGAGAGATGCTAAAATGCTCCAAGAAACTGTGCAAAACTGCAGAGTCGAGTGATAGTTATCTATGGTTTTGTCTGCGAGTAACCCATTTGTACAGTCCTTACACGGGCCTTCGATCCATCCCTAATACAAAAATGTGATTAGTGCAGCTTTAAACTTAAGTTGATTACTCAGGCACTGACCTGAGTGCTAAGACGTGTTTGGCTAGACTCAGCTCAGGCGTCACCTCTGAGACTTGGACTTGTATTTCACCTTGAGCGCTCGGGACCTGACGGTGACTTCATTACCATCATGGACGACGTCCCCTGCTGCATCTACTTGACCTCAGCAGTGAGTGAGAAGTGTGGAGCAGTTGTGCAAAACTCATCAGCAGCACAGACACAGGCACACTGAGCAGAGTCCCTCATTGGGCCCTGAAATGTTGGATCATAAAAGTAGTGGATTTGATTTTTAACAGGTGAGTTAGACCGGCATGTTTCCCAACAGAAGCACAATTTTTCCCCTGAGTAATTTTAATGACAACAGCAATATGTCACATCCCACATTAGCATTCCTTTGTGTCCTTTTTCATTTCGCGAGCGTGGCCACCTGTGGAGTGTCTGTGCGACAGTAATAGCCGCACTCAGTCCGCGCTGCCCCGGGGCTCGGCCTTTGTGTTTGCCCCCACAGTGGAGTGACACAGCTGTCTCCAGTATTTCACTGTCTGCAGTAATGCAGCATCACAAGGGCCAGATTGTCCCTCCTAATCTTCTGGCAGGCGAGAGAGATTGCCACGATGAATCAAGCCTTGGATTCAGTTCTATGAATAAATAAACGATCATGGCCGCCTCTGAGGAAGCAAGATATGGAATTTCTTTTTTTCTCTCGGCTCGCAGGCGGTGACATATAGATATTACATGCCAGTGCCATACGTTCCCTGTGCAGGCTAGACTTATTAAAAATGGATCGAATGCATATATGCATCATACCAGTGGCAGTTTATGATGATTAAGTATGAGTTAGGAGCCCAAACAGAAATAACTGCAGTCTCAAACCTGAGCTATTCACTCCATAATGTTTTGTTGTCTTATCCACTTAAGCTGCAAGAGCTTTAGGAGCCTCATGAGTACTGAAGAGGATAAGAAGCATCTCTTTTATCCCCTTTGTCCGAAGTGAAATAACTGTATGGTTCATTTGGCTGCTGTTGTTGCAAACCCTTGTGAGGGTTTGAAATGTACATGTATTAATCACGTTTGCATTGGCCACAAGTGAGCAGATCTTAATGCAATGTAAAATATTCAACCTTGCCCTTGTTTGTCTCTCTCGGTTGCAAGCCAGCGGTCAGTTTGTTTAAAGGGCCACTGGAGAAGAAATTCAAACTCAAAATTTTTATATTAAAAGTATTAAATATTTATGAGGTAATAATACAAAATCAGAAATATTTATTTTTTTCCTTAACCGAATAAACAAGCTGTTCTCAGAGGGAAATAAGGTCCCCAGAAGCCCCAGAAGCTAGAAAGGTGGCAGGGTCCGCCACATATAAACAAAGTGAAGCAGTATGAAATGATGTTGTCCTTTAAGGTCAGTTTGTTTATTCAGTCATGAAAACAAAGACTGTTTATTGAGCTTGTTTAGACATAAAAAAGAGGTTCTTTATCTGCTGATTAAAACATCTTCCCCAAAACTACACAGTGCTCCTTTAAATTGTTTAATGCTGCTGGACTGTGTATTTCAGGTCAGGTTTTTTCCACGACAGTCCAAAGGATGTGACTTTACTCATGTTTTCGAGTTCCTCGTCAACATCAGCTAGTGTAGAAATCTGCTAACATAAATTAACGACGGGCTTCCAGCACGACACAGACATTCCACAGAGCCATTTCAAATGGTGAAAATCTCCAAATTGGATTTTACTCTGCAGCGTCTTCAACTACAGGTCGTCCTCGTTATCATGAGCCACTACTTCTAAAGATTAGAGGTACAATTTTAATGAGCCTGCATCAGAGGGAAAGACCAGACTGACTCAGTTTTGAGCCAAAATACAAAAACAACTAGAAAATGTCTTCATGTTTGTTACCCGAGCTGTCAGCCATTATCCCGTCAGACTCAACCTCGGGCTGTAAATGTGTGTTCGTCCATGTGTGTTTACACGCTGAGTTGTTGTGTTGACTATAGTTTAAAACAGTCTTTATATCAAGTCCCTTACTTCCTCACTGACCTCCCTGTCAGCGCCACATGAAGCCGTTTGATTTTTGGGGGGTTTGGTTGGCCTTGATAGATGGCGGGAGGTGAACTTATTTGCGGTGAAATGGATCCCTCCACCTGAGTCCAAATGAAATGTGTGCATTAAAGAACTATTGATTCTCTATTTTCTGCACACCATTTATAATTCTATGGATTACCTCTCCTTGGCTGCTCTTCTCTTGTGCGCTTACAAGTCTACTATAGAAACTCAAGGGTGTTAAATGTTGCTGCGAAATGCACCCTGTTTACATCTCTGGGGAAGAATGGAGGATTAGAATAATCTTATCAAAAGGTTCAGCGCATACTGCAGTTAAAGCTCGCAATTTTCATTTGGGCTTTGCTTCTTCCACAAGAAGGAACTTATTTTTTCTCCTGAAAGCATTTTCTGAGATTTATGAAAAAGAATTAGGATCATATGCTGTGGTAGTGTTGCAGAAAATAGGCATGTTACGCTGTTAAAAATTAACCAATTACTCATCAGTGGCCACTTAGTTTCTAGGATATCTGGTTTCCGGTGGAGCTGCGTGCTCGCCTGAGAGCCGATTTTCTTTTTTCTCCTCTCGCTTTCTTGATTAGGTAGAAAGTAGGAGGGGAAAACAGCTGCCGTTGAAACAAACTGTTGACAGTGCATGTCGGGCGCCGGGTAAAGCCGTCTACCTATCTCATACCTTTTGTTATTTATAGTTCCACTGGAGCTGTTTCTCCTCAAGGATATTACTTTGCCGTGGCTTTAACTGTCTACAAACCAAACAGAATCTGCGATGGAGGTCCAAAGGGCTCGTCTCATGCCCGCGCCGGTGCACGCTTTAGTGCTCTAATTCTATCACTGCACTGCACACACCCTATCCAATTAGGCGGCGTAATGGGATTGCTGCGTAGGGTCAAGATCTGCTCTCATTTTTTTTTCCTGTTGGACGCCACCATCAGAGCAGCTCCCACTTGGGATGAGACCTCATCTCCCCTCCTCTTTCTCCCTCTCTTTCTTCCTCAAAGCTCGCTTCACACCATTTTTTTTTCTCCGTCTAGCTGTATTTCATGGTGTAATGATCCTGCTGCTCATTTCCCCATGACTCAGCAGCAGTTTTGGGAAGATGTGAGAGAGTAAGCTCTGCTCAGGCTGTTGTCTCATTAAGTTAGGTATAGAGGCTGCTCGGAGGTTTTAACGGCGTCGAGGGACAAGCTGCTGTCGATCAGGAGCCTAAGCGCAAGGGGCTCAAGTGACTGTATTGAGGTTTACTTCAAATGAAAAACAGGCTGTGATTAATTTTGCCGTACTTCAAGAGCGAAAATCAATATTCTAATCGACGCTACTGTACCTTTTGAATTTAATCTTTCTGCCCACAACCCATACCTATAAGGGCTGCCAGCTCTCCCTCCCATCTTCATCTGTTAACATTAAACTGACACCAATTTAGTCAGCCGCCACACTCAGCAGCATATTAGCTGCCAGCTCCTTCCGCCGTCTTTATTTTTACTCAGCGTGCACTCATGCCAGGGTTAGATAAGCTTGTGCCAGTTCGTCAACACTTTTCCTGCCCATTCCTGTCCCTTTATGACAGAAGTGGGCTGTGACGACCGGGCTCTCAGCTCCGGGGAGCGTTAATGGAGCATCCTCTGCTCATTAGCCACGGCCCTGCCCCGGACGCCGCCCGGTCCCTCCGTCTGCCCTCGGCGTCTGTGGGCAGAACATCGTATCCGACTGCACATGTTCGCACACGTGTGTGCGCGCGCCAAGACCCCAAGCAGTCGGCGCTATATTAGCATGGTAATAGGCCAGCGAGGGGGAGATCCCAAGGAGACCAAAGCAGCGTCTCTTGCCCTCTGGATGCACAGGACTTCTGTTTCCTTTAATTAATCACAGTTCGGTTTATTGATCTGCCACTTGAGAACACTGACGTCCTCCTCTAGGTCACGTCTTCCTTTCTCAGGGGAGACTTGCTTTCCAAGCACACTTCCCTTTACGGTTTTTTGTTCGAGGTTAATCAAATTTAAGATTGTATTGAAACAGAGTTGGAAAATCTTGGCAAACATGAATTTCAGGCTTATTTTAATCTTCACATGGCCCCAGATTGGTCCCCGCAAAGACTTTTAGAAACACTTCTCCAGGCTACAGCGCCGTGAAGCTGTTCCTTTGCGGCGCCCAGTAGGAACGTCGATTATCACAACACTCTTTTTTTTTTGCCCTCTCACTTCACCTCGTCTATTTCCTTGTCTTTCTAATTAATTACATTTTATGCAAACTCTTAAAACCACTCACTTCTTTATCTTTTTTCTGAATTCCTCGCTGCGTGGCTCCGTCATTAGTTGCGGCTGAATTACAAAAGAGAATCCCCATAACCGTATTGTTGATTTTTACAGCAAATTTAAATCATTGCTCACTACTAGTTCCTGGATTGCTTCATTTTCCACCCAGCTATTCTCTGCGCTTCGTCGGGTTTGATAATTGCTGCCAGCGTACACAAGCTGATAGAAATGCGAGCCTATGTTTTCCACATTTCTACGTCTTCTTCCGTGTCATTTATTATTCATTCGCTGGCACATGTGGTCATTAGCGGGGCTCATGCGGATGGTGTGACGCAGCTCGTTAGCGTAGCTGGTGGATTACTGCATGTGTCCTCCTCTGGCACTTGTGCTTCTGAGGATCAGTCACAGTGTGTCGAGGCGCTGGATCGAGATTTAATTGAAACCGCGGACCAGGACCACACAGAGCCTCTATTTCAATTTGGCACAGAGCGAGAGATGTCTGCGGTTGTTGGCATTATAAGTTGCCTGCATTATCATTTCATCGGAGCATTACTTCTCGCCTAAATCTAGCCAGTGCAGTTGGCTCGCAGGGTTACGTGCAAATTGAATTACTGGTGGAGAGAGATTGATGGCTCGCGTAAGAGCTTTCTTTCTGAACATGGCTTCACTCTCAAGAAGAGAGCTCCTTTAGTGCTAGTTTTTGTGGTCACATCCCCTCACAGACGGTACGATAGGCCCCTCTTTTTAATCTGAAAAACACTCAGATAGAATTATACATGTGATAAATTGATGCACAGTCTATTTCCACGGCATCACTAAGTGTTGATTGGGTTGTTTTACACTTTCAGAGCTGTATTAGCACTTAGACAGGAAGCTTTTTAAGGTAAGCTTGCTGCCTGAAAAACCAAGATTTCCTGAGTATTAAATGCTAAATGAGTTTGGCTTTCCTCCCTGTCGTGCTAGAAGCAGCACAGGCGGAGACAAAGCCGCTGTCAGGAGCATGCTTTTATCTCCTGTGAATTAATTTTGACTGGGTTTAGTAATACACAGATCGAGCCGAGCGCAGGTGGCTGTTGGCTGAAATGGAGGTGATGACTTCAAGTCCTTAAGGCCATATTTCTTTGGACATCAAATATTCCCTGTGAGAGGGAGGACAGCTATTAGCAGGGCTCTCAGAGCGTCTCGGGTTGTAATCGAAGCTCATTGCTCAGGCCGAGGTCAATGATCCCAATTTATGTGGGGCAACTCATTTCGTTCTCAAGGTTTATTTATGTTTTTTTTGTGGGATTTATTTAAATTTACAAGGTAAATAACTGGCATGTGAAGGCTGGATGCCCAATCAGATATGACACTGCAGGCAAACGCTGGAACAGTCAACGTGTCATTCAGATTATGAGGCATCTTTATCATCGCTGAGAAGTGTTTCCCTCGGTCTCCATCTCTTTTTTAAACCTCTTTTGTTCTCTCGGTCTCTGCAGGATCTTTATTGCCGGTCTATTTGAACTAGGTGTCTTTGTCTGTGTACTTTGCTGATAGAGGTTCTTCTGGGCTCTCCCGGCTGTACATGTGGACTTGAGCTCTTTTCCACACAATAATGAAAGCGCTGTATGATTTAAAATGTTCAGATCCTTGTTCCGATGTGATACCTGAGCTTCAGGGCTGATACCAAAATAATCCTTTATGTATGTACCAACTCTGTATAGATGTTATGTTATGTTATGTTATGTTATGTTATGTTATGTTATGTTATGTTATGTTATGTTATGTTATGTTATGTTATGCTTACTTGTACAGTAAAAATCTTTTAAGTTTAAGTTTTAAGACCTGCGTAGACTCTTGTACTTGCAGATACTGATCATTTAGGCTGCATTGGAGGCATTTCCGATTCTGATATCAACATTGTAAAAGTTTAAAGGTCCAATTTGTAAGAAAGTTGATTTTTGAGTCTTCAACTCTCCAAATCCAGACGGGTTGGGTTTCCCAACCGTTAAATACTGACACTTTGGGATTATAGGTCGGGTCGCCTGACATCCCAAAGCGTCAGTACTTGACAAGTTGGGAATTCTTACAAATTGGACCTCTGAAAATAACCTATTTTTTCACACTTGACCAGCTTTTGACACTTCATTAAAATACTTAAATGTAATACTCAGCAACAGCTTAAAACAGGTGGAAACAGCTAGCCTCCTGTCTCCGTCCAGAGGTGTCAGATTCTGCTTCACCTCTAAAGCTCACTAATTTGCCGTTTATATCTCGCTGGTTGTCTGGCAACGAGACTCAAGGAAGTCACTGCATGACAACCCGTTACAAACAAGGTGTCGTGTATTAATCAGTCAGCTTAAAAGGGCAAGCTGTTGTGCTGTGTTCATAGTCGTTGTTGCTGAACTGAGCTAACCAGCTGCTGTAGGTTTAACGCAGAGACGTGAGAGTGACATCTGATCTTCTCATTTCATCCAACTCGAGACAAGAAAGCAAAAAAGCGAATTTCCCAAAATGCACCACATATTCACCATTTTTATACACTGTAGGTTTTAAAAGACTTTGTAACCTTGTGACTTTACTTTAAAAGAGTCAGAAACTGATTACCTCAGAATTATCAAGTAAAGTAGACTATTAGATATAAGTTTTAGGAGCTAGAGAGTTTCGGACTTCACTAGAAATGATTTGAATGATGTTGAAATCACTAGACTACTGTACTTAATCGGTTTCCTCAGTTCCTTTTAAATAAAGTCAATTTGTCAGATATAACAGCGTAACGATAATGTGCCAAATACAATGTGATGAAGTGGAAGTACTGACTGACTGAGAATTATCACCTGAATCTTCAGTTCCCCTCAGATTTACAGAGCTTCATACTGAAAGCCAGTTGAACTCATTGTTTTGCCGCCTGGTCCAAAACTTTACTGTCTCTGCTATGTTAGTGTTGTTTTTCAGCTGGAGGACATAGTTCTAAAACTCTAAAAACCCACTTCACAGTACCTGCTCATTATCAGACAGCAGACAGACACAGCTAGACACTAGCTGTTGGAGCATTTAGCAGCTGAAGAGTCAGATAACAGAGCGGAAAAGGAGTGAATATTGGATTTACTGTACATTCGCCAGGTGGCCACAAACACAGCTCTGAATGAATTATAATGGATGGATTAAAATGGATTTAAATCAGGACCTCATCCTTAATAAGTAAACACGATTATGAACATGACTAGACATTCACTGTCAGCTTTCAGTGCAGTTTCCGACTTTTGCTACAGACACATATTTTTTTATCAGAGGCCTTGAGGCTTCATATCCAGCCTTAAAAGACAGGTGGGTCGTGCTGTACTTCGGAGTGGATGTGTCATCTTCCAGACACACTCGGAATTCAATCAAAGAAGATTTAGCCAGCATGTGTGTTGCTGTGTTGTCCTCTCCCTGTGTCTGCCCGTCCTGAAATTCTCTGGGCTTTCATCTCAGCTCATCTGTTCTCTTACGATCAGTTACTCCATCTCCTCAGCTGGATGCCAGTGTTCTCCCTTTTCTTCTCACTCCACTAATGTCTCCCGGGAGGTTGATGTCTTTCTCGTGGAAAACTCAATGAACAGAGCTCAGTCTCTCCCTTTTTTCCCCGTTTCTCTGCCTCCTGCTCCCCTCACTCATAGTGATAAATTATGCAGAGTATTCCACTTTGATGGAGGACTAATTGCTCCACTTCAGTGTGTGGATCTTCAATAAACAGCTCGACGCAGGGAAATAAGTAAAATTACCAGATGGGTGTTGACAATGCAATGTTTGGTGGTAAACTTTGCTCCTCTAAGCATGATATTTAGTAAAACAGCCCCGAAAATGCGCTGTGATACGTACAAAATAGCTGCGAGACAACTCCGCCACTACATTCCGGCATTCAGTCTTCACTACTGTATATCTGAGGCACTGCGAGCTGCTTTGCCCTGAAGGCATTGTGCCAGTCGACTCTGCTCAGACTCTGAATTCTGGGATACAGTAATGTTCGGTAATATCGCACGACTGGAGCTTTTGCAGTTTTGATGGGTTTTCTGTTGTCGAAGATCCACTAATGATGCTGTTATCTGGGAGTTGAAGCCTGATTAGCTTGACGGATGGAGCAGGCATTGGCAGCCTGAACTGCTCTCTTCTGTCGGTCTGTGTGTGTCTCCGTGTGCGTTTTGTGCGTGCGCGCGAGAAGAGAGAGGCGAGTTGATGAGTTTGTGGGGAGAGACTGACAAAGACAGACACACACGGAGTCTGATAAGGGGAAAATAGGACTCCCTTCTCCTTTTTTTCGCCTTCTCTGCCCTTAGTCGAGCTTACACACCAACACCGAACCACTGCAAAGGAGCCACGGAGCACAGAATGAGCAGCCGCCTCCCTGTCAGCCCACCGATGTGTAGGAGGAGGAGAAGCACATGCCTAATCTTCTTATCATCCCATCCAGCTCTGCCTTTAAAATGTGCAGCTATATGTCTGCTGGTTAGAGGGAGGGACGTTTGGGTTTGATACTAGATGGAGAGGAAGGACGTGACGTGAATTAAACCTCCCTGAATGGGAGCTAAATGTGTGCGAGTGTTTTTCTTGTGTTGGAGAGTATTGTTCCCCCACAGCTCAGGCGTTGGCAGTCGCTGGGTATTCACCACATGCAGAGGGAGTTTTCTCTTGTGGATATTTTTTTTTTTTGCTTTTGCTTTAACCCTGAACATGATGTCTCCGTAACATTTTCTATTAAAAAAAAAATTATATTAACATTCAACTATTCTCACCAAAAACATACCAAGAATATTCGTGATGCCTGACATTCGAGAAATGTGTCAGTCGTGCACAAGATACTAAATCGAAACAGCGCTCTGCAGTGATACTAGTGGTCAAAAACTTCACAGTGTATGCCGTTAACTTAGTGGTTCTCGTTGCCTGAACCCAGTGTTACCAACTGAGCGACTTTATCACTAGATAAGCGACTTTTCTGCCCTCTTAGCGACTTTATATCTTAAAAGCGATCAGTGTCAACTTCAGCAACTTATTCAAATCATCAGGGAGAGAGTGGGAAATATATCATACTGTAATTTATTCCAATGAATGTTGATCAGAGTAAGCAGAGAGAGAGAGAGAGAAAGAGAGAGCAGTCGACATCTCCTCCTCCGCACAGCGCTGGGGTTTCGTCCTCTCCTCTTGTGCCGTGTGCAGGCTGTGAGGAGGTGTGGGGCGGGCAGGACGCCGCAGGAGGGGGAGCTCAGCTGGAGTCACTTTCTACGGATACGTTGATGCTCTCGCTCTGAAACTTTCTCTGTATTAGAGCTTGTAACATTAAATACATTAAAGCTGAATTTGAGCTTTTTTCTGATGATGTGCCTGTAATGAATTTGTGATTCTCTGGCTAAAGATTCCTGCCTTGTTTGTGGCTTAAATTAATCTCTCCGTCACTGCAACCGTCACAACCACGAAGCTGTATGCAAATGAGTCAGCAACGATGTCACCAAATTAGCAAATTAAGCGATCTGGTGACTTTTTTTTAGCGCCTTCTGGGCAACGGAAAAGAGTTTGGCAACACTGCCTGAACCTGGACAGACCTTTACAGTCTAGCTGATGACACATACTGATAATTTTTAGCCATGCTGGCGGCATAGATGTCAATGATCAAGGGATCTAGATGACATTTTTGGAATTCGATCCTAAAGAGAAGTATCCTCCTGACTTTGGTGATAGCCTGACTTTTTGTATACTGCCACTTTGAGGTTGACATTTGATTTTGACTGAAATGTCATCAACTATTTGATGGATTACCAGGAAATTCTGTTCACACATTCACACCCTCCTCAGGATGAATTGTAGCAACTTTGCCCTTCGAATGCTTTGATTTACGGGCAAAAACTAGTGACATTCCCATTATCTTTGGCTGTAATCGTGTTAGGAGCTAATTAGCTAATGTCAGCATGCATACACTCTAAACTACAATATGTTAAAATGATAGTTCTTTTGATGTGGGGTTGTATGAGGTCGTTACTCCAAGTCAGTGTATTACCTGCAGTAGGTGACCGTCAGCTCTCCCCCTGTGTGGAGAAGCAGCCTGAGCACCGACAGGGAAGCAGATCATTGTTTATGTGTACCCTATATTTTAAATCCCTTTGGTGCTTTACATTTTCAAACAGCCACGTACTACAATGCAGGGCAGGCACAGCTGCGCTTGTGCTTAGGAATATTGATGTTGAGGTAATGTAGTCCCAAAGGAAAGTGCTGTCTGACGGCAATGTAAAGCCCCCAAAATGTTCAAAATAGCACACACTAAAACAGGTATACATTTTTTAGGTCTTCCTTCTTTTAGGCGGCAAAACACATCTTGCTGTCAGTCCTGTTTAGCAGCACAATGCTCTGCTTCCCTGTCTGTGCTATGCGCTGCTTCTCCACACAGGTGGCGTGCGGATGGTCATCTTCTGCAAGTAAATATGCTGACTAGGGATAAGTACCTCATACAACCCCACATCGGAAGACCCGGACTATCACTTTAACATTTAGCTCCCAGCCACACGATCGCTGCTATGGAACATTTTAAATGAAAATATGTCAAACACAGAATTGAACTGAAATGCAATACACATAGTAATGTGTGTTTGCTAATAGAAATTAGCCACCTGGTAGCTGCTAATTGGCTAAGCCGTCAACGTTTGCCGAGGATTAAGCCAAGAAGATTCCTTTTCAGTGTGTGTTTGTGTTTCTTGGTTTCTCTGTTGTTTGGTGGCTCGTTACTGTTTGCGCACAGACAGAAGGACAAGATTTGAATGTGTCCTTATGCCGCATGCACGTGTTCTGTGAGACGGCTGCCAAGCCCTCTGGCTGGAGAGGGGCCTCTCTAGTCCCATGGGCTTTAAACCCTGTGTACCAGAAGACCTCCATCTATATTCAACAGCTTCTGCTGCAACCTTTCATCCACTTCCTTTTTCCCTTTCTGGCTCGTGTTAACTCATTTTCTTGCCTTCAGTTGATTGTGTCTCTTGCTGTGTTCTCCACCTCCCCCCCTTCTGTCATGTCTGATCTTGAATGTCTCTCCGTCTCGCTTTTCATTGCTGGTTAAGCTGATTATACGATATGTCTTTATTTTCTACTCTCATTTCTTGTCTCGGTTCTGTTCAACTCAGTCTAGTTGTCGGCCAGCTTGCCCACTGACAATGACTCTCACAGTTTCTGTTTGTTATTGCAGTTTTTAAATGTCTCTCTCTCTCTTTCTCTCTCTCTCTCTCTCTCTGTCTCTCTCTGTCTCTCGCCCTGTCTCTCTCTGCCTGAAACCCACCTCCTCTTTGTCTCCTGGCAGAAGGCAGCAGATTGCAGGCTGGACAGGGCTTGTGGGTGTTTGACATCACACACAAAGCTGAGGGCCGCGTGTACTGTACAGGCATAATTAGATATATTATCTGCACGCGCGCACGCTCACATATGCACTCGCGCACTTTGCTTTCCATTACAGCGCTCTACATCAGCATGCATGTACATAATTGAACAGACATCCGTTAAATTATCCAAACAAACAGGTAGGTGTTTCTCTACCTCGCCGGGGCGAGAGGCTGGGAGGGAGATGGACATGCAGATAGACGGCTTACAGAATGTCTAGCATATTTATGTTATTATCGTATTTATGCAGCACAGGAGCAGATTAGGGCTTCGACGGTGGAGCCAGCAGAACAAATGATTGGCAAAGGGTTGTTTTTCATCCGGCTTATATAACCGACTCATTTTATTCACCCCAATGAAGACCACATCATGGTCCCCCCCCCCCCCATCTGCATGTGTGTAGCATTAAAAATGGCTCATTGGGAACAGAGTCAGCCCTAATCAGTTGTGATGGGGAGCTTGTTTGTACCTGCAGATGTGATTACAGCACTTGAATACAAAAGCCAAACAGGTCATCTTATTAGAGAAAGGAGGAGAAATGTGCTTGGATTCCGCCAAACTGTCCTCACAAATTCTTTTATGCAGAGCTAGGTCTGTGAAGTGGGAGGTCATTGTGAAAATGTTTCCACTCAGTGTCTAACTCTGCAGCAGCGCTGCCGGATTTTTCAGCCACAGCTCTTGGGAGTGGCACAAATTGAATTTTTTTTTTCTTCTCCTTTAGTGGCTTTTCTGTAAAATAGGAACAGAGCAGAAGCACTGAGCGGCAACAGAAAGACAACTAGATTCTCCTGACAGACTGAAATAAGTCTCGTCTAATCTCAGCACGTCAACTCAATATATTGGTCAAAATATCTACATAAAAAACAAGGAACAAGATCACAAAGTTGAACTGAAATACTTGTTTTCGTGATGCAGGTTTTACTGTCCCATGGTATCAACTGATTGAGCAGTAGCAGGAGGCATGTTAAACCATGGCAGCACAGAAAGGGATTATGAGCTGCTTTGTAGGCTAACATTATTCATATCTCATTTTCCTCTTAAAGGCTAAGTTCACCTAGAATGAAAACTCAACCCCATGCCGGTGGAAAGTCAGGTGAAGTCTTGTAGTCCACAAAACATCCCTTGACTTTCACAGAAAAACAGCGTTGCAGCACTCTCGGAAACAACTGAAGTAGATGGGTACTTGTTTTAAAACGTGAAAAAAACAACTGAAACAGTTAACAAATTGGCTCCAAATAACTTGTCCTGTGTAATTCAAGTCTCTGAAAGACCCCAAACTTAAGAGACGTTATTTAGACTCTTTTCTTTAGGTCTAAAACGGGTGCACAAGCTTGAATGCATGTTGAGGGTGTGAATAATATCTTTTAAAAATCAATGTGGGATCTCTGGGCTTTTGGAGATGGATTTTGCTGGACGGCTGTAATGGCCGTGCAATAATGACAAATAAACAGTGACCAATAATTCACTATTGATCATAGACAAACGCAAATCTTTACCGTGACGCATCTGTACTGCCTATGGCGGAAGGTCCTGCGAACAAATTGACTGATAAATGCAAATTGTTGAAATTGAATGTGACTTGGAATCCAACGAGACAAATGTGCTGGTGAATAGAAAGGGAACATGATGAATTGGGGGATTAAACCAAAAGAGAAGCCATCCTTGAAAGCCTGGAACAGAACTTATTATTCAAGCCAGTGACAAATTAGTGTGCATTGGGATTTTGTGTCAGGCTTGTTGTTGAATGTGTCATTTAAAAAGGCTGAGAGGCAGCAGGGCCCATATGTAATACTTGGAGGTGCAGGGGATTATTGGTGTTTTTTTTTCTCTTTATCCCAGACTGCCGGGGCAGAAATAATCGCCGTTTAGAGCATCCTGCTGAGTTGTATGGCTTTTATGTAAAGGGCATGTGCTGACTAAAATGTCATATTCTTTATAGCAGATTATGTAACTGTAGAAAGCACCAGCGTGGCAATTGATGAGAGTATTAAGACCAGTCTGAAATAATAACTTGCAAGATGGCGCAGCCTGTGTGGCAGCAGGCTGGAGCAGCTCTCACTTCCGTTCTCTTTTCTCCATGTCTAAACCATTTAAATCCCTGACTTGTTTTCTTATTCTAAGTCGATTTTTACCTTAGTAATACTAGCAATATAAATATGTTTCCCCCACAGGAAAATTATCTTCCTCTTTCCTCTTACAGGGGCACGAATAGGACAAGAGTCACAGAGCTCGTATGGATTTAATGCCTGGTTTATGTAACGCTGCACTCCCACTCTCTATACAAGCCTCATGACAATAAGGACAGAAAGTAGATCTGTTGGTTTGAGGCCATTATAAATCGTGTCCATTAAACAGGGACGGGACATCTTGGGATATCTTGGGATGAATTACCTTTTTCTACAGGCTTGAAAGAGACAGCGCTGAGTTGCTTTTCTCCGGTTGATTATGGATCGAGAGCCAAGACAAGTTTCCTCCCTCAGCACCTTAAATTACTCCAACTCGAACATAAATAATGCAATTTGAGCGATGCACATTCTGACAATTAAGAAATAAATCATTGTGTCCAGGTGATAATGTGATTTGAGATGCGTTATTCCCTGAGATGTTTATGAAAACTGTTGGATCTGCACCAAAAGTTAACGGGGTCTATTCTGTGCTGAGACCTGCCCCCCTTCCAGGTTCTGTGGAAATCCTGATCACTGCAGCTCTACTCCTCTGTGTTACTGCTTCAGCCTCATCCTATATACATTATGTATGTATATGTGTCCCCACGTCCATCCTCCCACACACACATGAATTCACACACTGTGTATAAATTTAGGCTCATTAGCAGTCAGGCATGTTTTATTAAGGAGACGAGACTGCTCTCACTCACTATCCTCATCAACACTCCACTCAGCTCATGTGGGACTGAATATGTTGAACTAAGTGGCTGACTGAGTATCCAGGTGAACCGGCTTTTCAGCTCAATGATGCCAACTTGGTAATTAATTGCGTGAGTGGCAACCTAAGCCGGTGCGCCGAATCGGCATATATCTCTGGTTGGCTTTGTGACTTGTTAAACGGCTGATTGCTTGCTGACTGGTTGGCTGACCTGTGTCGTTCCTCCCGCTGACTGTGAGGCTGGTTAACTGACATTCGACCTACAAAACAGACACTCCCTTCTTTCCCCCCTTTGCTCCTTGTCTGTGTTTTCCTCTCATACCTTGTCTTTTTCACATGCAATCACTTGTTTCGAGTCGTCCACTTTTTCCTGTCCTCGCCCGATTTCCGCTCCCCCACTCCACTTCTCCTCTCCACTCCATCACTTCAGTCCTCAAGCTCTTGAACGCTGGCTCTAATGGCTTCACCTCCGGCGTGATCTCTCTCTTTGTCTCTCTTGGGGGTCGCGCAGACTTAAGCCCAGGGCTTCATGCTGCACTGCACTTACTCAAACACACCCACTGGCTGTCAATAGTGCAGAATACACACAAATAAAATTAGACGCAAAGTTGCACTCGGGATGTCTACCTCTCAAAGGAGACAGATGGGGCTCTAAATGTGATATACTGCGCTGCTGCTCGGGCCTTAATAAACACACACACACACACACAGATGGACACAGCGTCCATAAAGCACGTTCAGTGAGCGTAAAGGAAAATATTGATGTGGTGACAATATGGCTTTACATAATGTTTTAGTGATGAACATGATGCGTGAAGTGTCCCTCTCTTCCACACACACACACACACCCTTCTGCTCTGCCTCACAAACTTCCCAGGCTGGATTTTACAGCGAGTCACAGGGGAGGATGAGGTGTTGACAATAATCTGAAGCGCTCCTTAAACTGTGTGTAGCTGACTGTGCTTGTGTCGGCCCTTCACAGGGGAAGTCGTACGTGTTTGACCAGGTGTTCCCCACCAACACCACCCAGGAGCAGGTGTACAACGCCTGCGCCAAGCAGATCGTCAAGGGTGAGTCACGAGCATGTCCTACATGTGTTTTTCTGGCCTTTTTCACGGCTTTATTGTTTAAGACAGTTGATGAATGCCAGGGAACAGCATGATAGAGAGAGGTGAAATGCAGCAAAGGCCCGCAGATTGGACCGGAACCCTTAGACAGCTGTGGGGAGGACACAGCCATGGCACACTGGGCGCACGCTCTACTAACTGAGCAACTGGGGCACTGTGCGATTTGTCTTTTTCATCCAAAAGTGCATGAGTGACACAAAAGGAAGAAAGCCAATACAGCTTGAATTACGGAGTCTGTGGGTTTCCCCTTAACGGCTTTGTCAGTTTACACTCCATTCACTGACTGCACGCATTAGCATCGAGTAAACCAATTTCCGTGATGTGATTCAGCCACAAAGCATATAGCTACGAGGATCGAAATGCTCTGAGTAGCACGTCGACGCTGGCGTACCCAGACGGCCCTAGATCAAACAAACCCAATACCCTCGGGACTCGGAGCTTCTTTGCTTTGCTTCACCCTGCCCCTCCCGTCTGCGTCTCCCTACATCTGTCCACCTCTTTCTCCCTCTGTTAGGGTCTCTCTTTTTTTTTTGCCACCTTCAAAGCGACTGTGAAACTCCATTGAACTAGTTTTAGACGGAGCATGAGAAACAGATTGATTTTGGCGAGAAAGATTACTTAGAGCGTGTGAGATTATCTTGGCGGAGGAAAGATGGAAATAAAAAGAAGGCCAGATTAATCGCAGAGCAGGGTCGGAAAAATTCAAGGTCATGGCTTTAGTGAAATTTAGAAATGAGATGAAAAGTGAGATTTGAAATGCGGTAGGCGAAAAAAAAAATGTTACATAGAGGTCGAGCGCGGCCGGAGAAACGTTTGGAGATGCATGGCTGTGTTTACTCTTTCTCTCTTTTTCCAGCTTTCTGATTCTCTCTGTTTTGCTGACTCTTCCTTTGCCCTTTTCACTCTCCTCCTTTCACACTCATGCCGTCTCTTCCTCTGTCTCTTCTCTTTTGTGTTTTTCCTCGGTGGTGGTTTTTGTTGTCTTGCAATTTTATCTCCAGCTGTCTTTATTTCAACGATGGACTCTGTATTCTTTGCTCTCCACTGTGACACACTCTGTTTGGATCTCACCACACCTGGCATTAACATGCATCCCCACATGCCTCGCGAAGCAATAAAACGATGATGATCCATGATTATTTTTCCTACCTGCCCTCTCAAAAATGGTGCAAAACATTTTGTCTATTCCAAGCACCTTTTCATGCCCCGGATGGTACAGAATCGTGACTTTCCACTTTTATTCGAGTTCACAAATGAGGCACAAGAGCAGCACACCAGGCCCACTGTACCGCAGGTAAACAACGGTTTTGCTGGAGACACTTCTCGGTGTGACCGGCTTCCCAATTAAATTTCTCCTGCCACTCTGGTTTGAAACATCTTTAGTTCTTTGGCTGTTGAGCAGGAGATTTACACTTTTCTGTGGTCTTGCCTGCCTCAGCTGCAGCACCGCTTATATTTTTATTTATATTTTATTTACTGGCCCGGGGATATCTGCTTCACCTTCGACATTTTGGACTCATAATCTTGTTTTAACTGCTGTCAAAGCCAGGCTGTTGCAGCAGTGTGTGGCTTGTAAATGTCGTGTCCCGCTTAGGGCCTGTTTCTATATTTTTGGGGCTTTTTTCAGGCAGTAATCACTTGTAGCGCGCTGGGGAGCACTTGGATGAAGCGCTTGTGCAGTGAGAGAAAAAAATGCTTCAGTCAGTAAATATCTCAAGGTCTTAAAAGCGGAGGCCAAACCAAAATATTTAAGTTTCTCCAGCAGCTCCTTGCTATATGCTCTGTGTATGGTGTTGAATATGATAAGATGATCAGATACAATGCCAGGAAGAGTGTTGTCTTAACCTGTAGAACCAAAGAGGGCACATGTCAAAAAGTCCCTGACGTCAAATTGTCTGATAATATTGAGGTCACTAATTAGGTTAAATGTCTTGGACTTCTCATCACAGAACAAATAACAGAGGTTATTTTTATCATGCTGGCTAAAGTGAACCCTGGTGAACCCCCTCGCTTCCCTGCTGTATTTGCAAATAAACATCACTGGGACAATCAGAGACAACGTGTTTTACACAAAGGAAGAGAGAACTTTGTGTTTAACATTTGCAGAATTTACAAGAATGCCCAAGTAACTTCTAGCAGCTTCTCCCAACTTAACATCTCCCAGAACTGAGAGGTTCTGGGAGATGTTAAAAGAAGTATAGTCCATATTGGTTACTATTAGCTGCATTTGGAAATTTGATATAATGGTATGTAAAACTGTGTCTGTCTTCATATATTCAGTGTTGAAGCTCTGTTCAAACAGCTGCTAAATCTTGGCAGGTATGACTCTTAGAGCTTAGACATGGAGAGAAACAGACATTTTTTTAAAAAAAGGAAATAACAATACCTAATGTGGTTTATTTGATGCCAAATTCACCAGAAGGCAGGAATGATTAAGAATTTGTCATAGCGAATTCACAAAAAAATGATTTAGCTTCTCCTTATTCAACAATTCTGAAAATTGCATGATTTTGTAAGGGAGTCTGGGGACTCTCACCACATTCGACACAGATGTAGCCTATATTGTTCACTGTTTACTATAAAATTGAATGAATTTGAGATTACTTCTTGCAGAAATGTAGCATGAATGGTGAAATGAGTTGAAACAGCTGCTAAACACACTCAGCGTAGACAAGTAGTAGCAGATGCACCGATCGGTAAGTTCTTTCTTTAGAGGAAAGAAGGAATTTAATGTATTGGTCAGATTTACAAAAATGCACAAATGATTAAGACTTTGCTGTACGGTGCTGTTCCTCACTAAACAACACTCAAAATGATAACATTTTTTAAGGGAGTCTGGGAACATTGTGGCTGCCACATCAATTCACACCAGCACTTAGAGCTGTCCGTGATCGAGTCACCCGGGATGGATGCTGACATGAGGTGTAAACAGCCTCTTTGACAAGCATGAAGACACAGAGGAAGACTTGTTGCCGAGCTGAGAGCTGAAAGGCTGAAAGGGACCGAGGGGAGTGAGGGGAAGAGGCGCTATATGTTTTCAGCTGAGAGACTCTGTGATTAGTCTGCGGTCAGCTGACCTGTGACAGCCGGTCTTTCAGGATGATGTGTTTTTCTTTATCCGCGTTTGACTTTTACCACAGCCGTTTATTAGACTGTGTCAGCAATATGACATTCAAGCCATGCGCTGTTTTTATAACCTCGACCGGCGTGGGGGCGTTGCTTTCACTGCGGCTCCTACTGGAGGAATGAAGAGAATAATATATCTATACTTGCTCGGTACTTCACCCACTGCCTGCCGGTGACTTTAACACTGCAGGTAGATGTTGTTTATTGCGCGCAGTCACAGAGGTCGTTCAGCACCTAACCAAGCTTGAATACCGTGTGATTCTAAGTGCACGCAGGCTCTCCGAGGCACAGTTTGATCTGTCGGCGGAGCAAAGGTCAAAATAATTGTCTCTGTCTGCCGTTTTGTTATTTTGTTTACCTACATGTCTGGCAGGAATCTATCATGCTGTCACACTTTCTCTTTGTCTGCCGTTCTTTATTCCCACATTGTCTCCTTTTCCTTCATTTGACTCTCTGTTTTTCTTTCCATTATAGATGTACTCGGTGGATACAATGGGACTATCTTTGCCTATGGTCAGACCTCCTCTGGAAAAACACACACCATGGAGGTACAGTGCAGCTAAATAATTCAAAAGGCTCCTTGCCGCGGCGCACACACATGAACACACACACTTCTTTTTTTAAATTTTTTTTATAGAGTATCTCCTCCCTTGCTCGCCCTGACAGTACATCTCCCTCCATCACTGTCATCGCTCACTATCTCGCCTTACCAGCCTTCTGTGGCCACTAACCTCCTTTACAACTCTCTCTGGGAAACAACCCTGCTCCTTTTCAAGTCAAAATCCTCTCCGCTTATTTCATCCCAGGGTCAGCATTTTTTTTCCCAGTCTGTCTTCACTCTCGTGCTCTTACCTCGTCTTTTTTTTCTTCTTGTAGGGGAGCCTTCATGATCCCCAGGGAATGGGAATCATCCCCCGGATCTCAGAGGACATTTTCGAACATATATTTGCCATGGATGAGAACCTAGAATTCCACATAAAGGTTGGTGGGAATTTCCTTCCCTGAATGCACACTATGAAACATTCAGTGGGAATTCAGCTCGGGCGCTCTGATGTAATCCTCACGTGGACGGGCTGAGTGGAATCAGCCAAGCATCAATAAGTCATGATATACAAACCACGATAATCCTGCAGTATTTGTTGTGCTTTTTTTTGTTGCTAGTACACAACAGTCTTCTAATAGAGGATAATACCTTGCCAGGCCCAGAGGAGGACAGATTACTGCAGCTGCGTTGTGTAGATTTTGAACAATGAGCATCCCTTACATCCCCTCGCTTCTCTTATTCTGTGTTTTCCAAATATCAGCTCCCCCATCTTTGTTTCTTTGTTGGCTGCAGGTCTCCTACTTTGAGATCTACATGGATAAAATCCGGGACCTGCTGGATGGTGCGTTGCTGAACTGAACACATGGCTTTCAAACAGTCAAAACACAACTCACATTTGTGAATACTGCACAGGTTTCTTGCGGCACACAGTTAGAAATTCAAACCCTTATAGCTACACCTAGGTCCAAAGGATTAACTGTAACGTTGTCACCTAAGTCAGGACTGTCGCTGTCATCCTGTCTGTCCTACACACTCTTCCTCACACTTCGCCCGAAAAACAGTGTCTGTCCCGCCGTTTACTGGCAGTGATTGTGTGATGTAATTTCGAACAAAAAACTTTAACTCATTATGTCTTTGTCGCCACTATTGTGTCAATGTAGTTACTGTCTTTCAGTGAAACAGCATCCCTTTCTGGGAGTGAGAGCCAGTCTGGGTCTGAGATTTACTGATTTACTGAGCAAAAAATGTATCTTTGTCGCTTTCTACCATGCACGGTGGGTCTGGATCTCAACCAGAACACTTTATGACATCATCCATATGATTATAACCAGTTTGCTGAGATATTTGCGGGTAGAAACCGGGTGGAAACTAAAGCTAAAAAACCCCCCACACATATCTCAACATTATGATGCGTACCGTCACGCCTCTTTTGGTTCCACAACGCTGGCATGCTGTATGAGACGACACGCTGGAACAGCGTCATGCTTGGATTAGTGTGAAAAAACAAAGGCGGTGTGGAGGTGAGCCTCCGTTGGCCCTTGTCAGCGGCTTTTTGGCTGATTGAGCGTGTAGAATCAGCGGTGACTTGTCGATGACAGAAATCCGTCTGATTTAACGAGAGCGGTGTCAATAAGTGCCGTGTAATCATTGCAACGGTTTGTATATCCCCAGAGAGGTGTTTCCGCAGAACACACAAGATTGTTGACTGCGGTCACAGTCTTTGCGGTGTGTTTAAGTGCAGCTTCAGGGTTATGGCCTTTAGAGTTATGACCCGAACACAATAGGATGAATAGAGTAGTGTTGCCGTAGTTTATTGGTTTCTTTTGCCCTGTTTTTCACCTCTCAGAGGAAGACTGCAAACATAACTCAGGGCTGGAAAAAGTAATGCTTGTCTGCATGTTTTTGGGATAAATGAAGTCTAAATATTTTATTTAGACTCCTAAATAAGGTATTTTAGACACCTTCGAAACCTATGCTCTTTGTTTGTCACGGCAACAATTGAGTTTCGATAACAGAATAAAACATAAAGCAGTTTTTATCCATGTAGTTGAATTGAAAAAAAAAGAAAACATCCAGGATGCCTTCCTTCATGCTTTTCTGCTTCAGGCAATAAAGCTTTCTGGTTTTTGCGCATTATAGAGACAGATGCACCACAACACTGCAGCTCATAGTCTGATCACTGAGATATATAAGCTGTGTAAAATCATAGAGAAGCACGGACAAGGAGCGGCAGGCAGCATCCTTGTGATTGCATCTTTAACTGAGCCAGAGGCAGTGGTAAAAAGCCCCCATCTGTATGCAGGGGAGGAACACTTAAGCCACGAACAAAAAAAAAAGACTCGACAACAAGCGAGATGAATCGAGGCAGCTCGGAGAACATCGCCCTGTGGAGGTAGTTCCGCAGAGAAAAAGTGACTGTAGGGTGCTAGAACGCACAAACGCAGGCACACACACAAGCACACAGTCTTCAAGGAAAAAACAGCCTCCACAATCATGTGAAATTTAATTATCATCGACGAGATTTCAAATGTGAAATGACTAATGAAGGCACTGGGGCCAATTTGTTGGCTCTGCCAGAAATTAGTATTTTGTTCGTTGACATTAGCGGAGGCATCTGGTTAACCTCTCTGTGACTTTGGGGAAAACAAAATAGTTCAGCTCCATTAAAAAGATTCACAGCCAGGGCATCACGTAGTCTGCAGGTCTGACTCACACACATGACAGGGCCAGGGCTGATTATAGTTGTGCCGAGAGTACGAGCACACATTCACATGCAGCTGCTCATTTGCACACTCACGTATGAACAGATGATGCTCTGGGTACCACGATGACCTCTCTCCCTTTTCCCCCCTCACACCCCAGTGACAAAAACCAACCTGTCAGTGCACGAAGACAAATACAGAGTCCCGTATGTGAAGGTGAGTCATCAGCAGTTTGACATGATTGAGTGTGATTTCTCTGCCTTTATTATGTAGATGGGGTTATGGGTCTGTGTTAAAGGCATAATTCGTACAATTTAGACACTTTTTTATATACAGTATTTTGTTGAGTTGTGTAGGCCTAATTACATAATCTTCAATGTTTCTAAAATCGTTCAAACTCAAACTCCAAACCTGTGTTTTTATTGAAGGTAACAAATATATGGCTCACACAATGATTTGTCGGACAGTGAGGAAGGAAGTTGGCGAACTAGCTCGCCAGCCACTCTGTTGTTTTCTATTGTTTGTGTCAACAACTTCATGACGACATCAAATTCCACATTTTGTTTTTGTCTTGCTTGAGTGACCCTTAGCAGCAGAAATATACGTAGGCTACTGTGCATTTAAAATAATACTATGACCGTTTGGGGATATATTCGTTTTGGTGGAGAGTTAGATGAGATGATTGATATTACTCTCGTATCTGTCTTTAAGTATAACCAAGGCTACAGCTAGCGGGTTATTAGCTTAGCATAGCACCAATATTGGGGGGAAACAGCCTGGCTTCCAATATCCATCTTCTAGCACCTCTAAAAGACATGAATTAACATGTTATATCTCCTTTGTTTCACCCATACAACATTTGTGTCATCTTTGTGTGAATTAAAAATGTCTTTGTGCAGAAGGGATGTGCACATGGAAGTGTTCATTTGCAGAAACAGTATGTTTGTTACTGAATGTTTGTAAAGATGTTTATTTGTTTTCTTTACCACACAAATGAATGCTTGCACGTGTCTGTCTTTGACTCAGGGCTGCACGGAGCGGTTTGTCACTAGCCCCGAGGAAGTGATGGATGTGATAGATGAAGGGAAGGCCAACCGTCACGTTGCTGTCACCAGTGAGTCACTCTGTTGATCCTCATGATGTTCCCGCACTCACACTGTCAGACACTTGTCAGAACACAATGTCAGATTTTTTTTTCACGGTTCGAGTATAACAATATGAAGGTGCAAAGGTGAGAGATGCACATCTGGAACCTCTGGTTTTAACGACTCCATCTACGTGAGATAATGAGGTTTCATGTAAGGAGTCTCTCCTCTCCTCGCTTTGTTCTTTAGACATGAATGAGCACAGCTCCCGCAGCCACAGCATCTTCCTGATAAGCATCAAACAGGAAAACGTGGAGACAGAGCAGAAGCTGAGTGGGAAGCTGTACCTGGTCGACCTCGCTGGTAGTGAGAAGGTAGGATGAATGTTTTCCACTGACACAAAAGAATGCACAAACGAAAATGAATGCAGTTTGACATCAAAGACAGAGATAAACAACATGTTAAAGCGCTGAACTTCACACACAAAGCTTTTTATAACTCCTACTTTACAACTCTGCGCTGCATTTTTTATAAATTCTACATTATTATAAAGAATCCGCCTTGGATACTGAGGACTGATTCTTATTGCGAGGGCTCAGTTTAGTCTGTTGTTGATGCAATATCAGGATCAGTGTTTGCTCATTTAGAGAAAATCCAATTGTTTGACAAGAGAAAAAATACTGTTTTCCAAGAAACAATAAACTCTCAAAAATGCTTTGAAAGTGGGTTTCAGCCAAGGACAGGGATCAAACTGAGGCGAGCAGCAAACAACTTATTGTTCCCTCGTTTCAAAGCCGTTCAGGTGAAATCTGAGTCAGCTCACCTCATCACACCCTCCATGAGATGAGATTTGTCTCCAGGACATAGGTCATACTCTGGAGAGCAGACAGAAAATACATTAGAGGCAGAGCTGAGCAGGACCCATGGCCTCCGGGTGAAGTATATTGTTGATAGTATTGATGCAAAATATAGGATAGTGTGTGCTTAGAGTAGTAGATGGCCATAAAGTCTGGATAGATGCTGACGGCCGTGGTTTGTAGCTATTAAGTGCTGATACTGCAAGTTGTTCTGGTCGTCCCCAGGGCCGAAGAAGGAAATGGTTCTGCTCCAACAACTTCTTCAGCGTTGGTACGAAATATTATTGAACAGGAAGCCGGTGCGCGCTCCACAGAAGGCTTTGATAGGAGAACTAACTCTCCTCTGTAATTAAGCTCTGCATTATATCGCCGTATATAATTGTGTCCCATGACGATTATTATGACACGATGATGGTGTGCCTTTAAAGTAAAATGTGCTGCATAAACCGTCTCAACGGCTGGTTCACACGCAGTGTATCTTATCCTGTTTCATATACATTAATTGCTTCATTTTTACAGGTTGATAATTTTCTTGGAAGTTTTCTGAAAAGAAGATTTCATTTTTGGTCATTAAAGGAAAAACAAAGACACATTTCTGAGAGTTATTTGAAACTTGGTCGTGATACGTTTATTTAAAGGCAGCTTGTTGACTTCCAGAGGATTTTACTTGAAAAAAGAAACCAACCCATTCAACCCAAACAATGTTCATTCATTATTTGTTCATTAACTAATTAAAAGGTGTTTTCACCAGATATGATGAATTGTGTGCCCCCCTCTATACGAGCCTCACATTTTTGCGTCCATCTGCTGCGGACTGATTAAAATACTTTCTTTGTTAAGTTAGTAATTAATTACAGTTGATTAATTGTAAGTGTACTAATTGGAAACTGCCTGCATTTTCCATATAATTAGTACCAAGTTGCACAGCAATTCCCAGGAACCCTCCTTTGAAATTGCAGTTACAAAAGATGAAGCCTAACAGCAAAATAAACACTTTTAATGCTGATGATGTACTGTGTGAACTGATTCCTGCGATGTGTGTGCGTATCTGTGTCAGGTCAGTAAGACAGGTGCGGAGGGAGCGGTGCTGGATGAGGCCAAGAACATCAACAAGTCTCTGTCGGCCCTGGGGAACGTCATCTCAGCGCTGGCCGAGGGAACGGTACGGTGGAAGAAAAATTATCTGCAGTCTCTCTTATCGCTCAGGCCTCTCGTGTACCCTAACTGCGTAATGCCTTTCCTCTTTGTTTGTTTTAAACTGGCGCCGCACACTTTGCTGCCAAAGCAATATGCTTTGCAAGATTGAGTCGGAGCTGCAGTGAATTAATTGAGCGTATTAGATTAGAGCAGCCTAAATGCCTTCAACGTCCTGGGTTTGTTTTGTGCCAAATGACATCAACAATCACTCGAAGCCAAATCACAGAGTACAATGATTCAGTCCAGTCTCTCTTTAAACCGGACTCTACCTTAAAGCAACATTATGTAACTATTTACCTTCAAATAACAGCTTCAAAGCATGTTTACGGTACAGTGTCTTGTAATAGGGTGACTGTTGTCTCTGTCTCAGCCACTCCGGCACCCCATCACTTGTTTCTGCACTATATAACTTTAGTGTGAGGGTCGGATCACAGCGTTACATACATGATTACACTTTTCAACACACAACATTGTGATGACGTAATGAGTTTTGTTTGTAGTTAGCACCTACGTTACATCTACCAAATTGTTACAGAGCTGGGATTTGTATTTACAACAGTGGTGTTGCAATCAGAAAGCTGTGGGGGGCGCCAAATCGCACAAAATGCCAATTTCTACATAATGATGCTTTAAAGATACTTTAACTATGCTTATTTGCTTTCTTGTTGTGAGCACGATGAGGAATCAATACTGCTCTCATATCTGTACTGTCAACAAGCTAACGTCCGTTAGCTCAGCTTGGCATAAAAGACAGGTCACAGCTAGCCTGAATCCTTCCCCTTCTCTCCGGGAAGGGAAGACTCCTGGAAGTCATAGTTACCTGCTCAGAAATAGTCTCCCACATGATCCCTAGGAAAACATTTCATTAACCATTTAATGCTTATATTTCTGTTTTGTAGGAATTTTGTATGAAACGAACAAAATATAAAGTGTTTGGGAGCTGTGCAGCTGCTGGTAGGCAGATTTTGTTACCTAGCCTGGACACAGACAGGCTGATCTGTTTCCCATGGTTGCCAGTCCTTGTGCTAAGCTAAGCTAACAGGCTGCTGATGGTAGTTTCAAGTTCTGACATTGTACAAAGTGAGATTTTCCTGTCTTCTTTGATTACAAAAGCCGGTCTAAGTGCTGTATAAATACTATGAAAGTATAAAAAAAAAACGCTCAATCCACAAAGAAATGCACACAGCCTGTATTCAGAAACTGCCTCCGAACAAGCCGTCGGGACTTCTGTAAGGTTGTGATGTCACAACTATACAGCCACCGCCCCCCAACAGTGGTGATGCGGAAACGCAGCGGTCGGTATCTGCTCAGGCTTGCAAGAGCTAAGCAATTAGAGCAGACAGGCAGAGCGATCAGACAGACAGATGATAGTAGATATTTTAGAAAGCAGGAATTTTAAAATCGTAGGCACTAGAGATAAGATGACTGTAATCCGGGTTTTACTGCAGTGACATGCTAGCTAGTATTCTGCCCCCCTCACCCGTAATCCCCAATGCTGCTACAGCTGGTAACTAATTTCCATATGAGCAACAAGTAAATTTGCTCACTCAACAGTCCTCGCAATTTAAATACTCGCCATCTCTTATTATCATCTCTTTAACTCTCAGGGAACTCCTAATAAAACAGCAAGCCTCACTGGCTGTAAATGCCTCTCAAACCTTTCATAAATCTACCATCATTCAGCCTTTATTCATTCAGCAAGGACAGAGTATTTTTGAAGACATTCCAGCGGTTGAAAGGGTAATACTGTGAATGATGCAGCAAACAGAGAAACCTCTTTTGTCTTTGTTCTGTGCTGATGCTCACAGCGCCCCATTTTTCATTTTTGAAAAGAAAGGCTCGGTGGTTCAGTAATTCAGAATGTCATCCGCAATCTTTTAATCCTCTCCTATCTGTCTTTTTTTTATGTCTTTCTCTTTTTCTCCATCTCCTTGCAGAAGTCCCACGTGCCGTACCGTGACAGCAAAATGACTCGCATCTTGCAGGACTCTCTGGGCGGGAACTGTCGCACCACCATGTTCATCTGTTGCTCTCCCTCCAGCTACAATGATGCGGAGACCAAATCTACCTTGATGTTTGGCCAACGGTAACTTTCCGCCTTGCTAAATAGGCCTGGGCTGCCACACAACACACACCTATGTCTCGCATAGCTGCTGCTGTTGAGATGTTTTTCTGCTGAAATCTGCTAAACTTAGTGATGCTTTTCTCACATTACCGCCTCTTACTTTCATTTTGACGACCCCGCACCGCGCTTAGGAGGCAGGGTGTTGTGTTGCAATATGATTTGTGATCGTGATGGGATTCCTTAAAAAGCATCGTCTCTCATCTTTGATTTTTATTTTGGTTTGCTTGCCAGCCTTCCACTCCTATTGCTTTCCGTCAACTCAAGGGAACCCGCAGATGGAAATTAGCTCTCCCAAAAAGCCTCCGTATGCATCTCAAGCCTTTTTTTCCCCCCGACCAATGTGTTCCTCAAATAGAGACTGACATGAGAGTTGGCTGACATAAATAATGTATGACCGAGCAAAGGGAGTGACAGAATCCACAGCAGACACTTGTACGTTACTGAGCAGAAAATTTGGTCTCTTATCTCCCTCTGTCAGCCACTTTAGCTGCTGAGCATCACTCTTAACCTCTCTCTTAAAATCAATACAACACCACAAACACCATGACAGGATATTTAACTAATATTATTTGGATATTTCAGTGTTATCAACATGTCAAGTGACTGAATGGGTTCAGAAAAAGGTCCACAAATGTAGGCGTTTGAGGGGGAGCTGCAGCATTTTCATCAGAAATATAGATTCTGTGGTTGGCTGGTTTGGGTACAGAGTGCATAGATACAGCATATAAATTAGCCATTACCGCTTTGCTCGACATTAACTTTATTGCCACCTGATGTCCGATTATCAGCGCTATCCAAATAAGGTGCCATCTAACATATCTCATGTGATGACACAACCTGAGACAGCTCTGTTTGTATCGGTGATATCAGGTAATAAAAGAGTAAGCACAACAGTGTTTCTCACTGGAGTGTGAAATTAAGTGATAGCCGCTGATGTGAAATTCACAGCCAGAGCCGAGCGCTGCTGTAGCATCATGAATGTTTCAACTCGGGTGACGGCGCCTATTTGCGTCATAATTTAGCAATAATTTATAGCCGCGTACAGTACTCCATCTTCTTATGAACTGTGTGACTGCTGTTTTCTGATGCGAAAATCTTTAAAGGAGGCTCAAGCGCTTTTCACATTTTCACTCTCGCCTCCATATACCTCTGCCTCGCTACATGCACCATCAAACACAGTTGGCAGAAACCCAATTTGCATAGCAATTAATGAGATGCCAGCCCATTTTCATTGAGCAGCCAGGGCTGAAATACCCTTGTTGACACTTCCTCCAGTCTCTTCTGTTCTCTCACACTTTCTGTACCGTTTCCTCTCGCCCTATCGCTGTCTCCCTCCCTTCCTCTCTTTCCTGCTCTGTCTCTGCTTCTCCCCGCATCCCCTCCAATTAGAGCCAAGACCATTAGAAATACTGTAACTGTGAACCTGGAGCTCACAGCGGAGCAGTGGAAGAAGAAGTACGAGAAGGAAAAGGAGAAGAACAGGTCAATGAAGGAGACGGTGCAAAGACTGGAGGCTGAGCTGAACCGCTGGAGGAACGGTAATACTCACAGAAACACAGCATATCTTCTTCCAGGGAAGAACTGTGGAAATCATCCCCCAGGCATTTTGATAGTATCATACATTTTTTGTATTTAATGTCAGAATAATAATAGCTTTGTATTTTTAGTTTGCCCACTACTTTGGCTCGGACTGAAAAACCTCAGCTCCCGTGACATTTTGTACAGACCGACTTCGGTGATCCTCTGGCTTTTAATCTAACACGACCGTTCGGATGACATTTAAGATTTTGAGTGAGTTGTCTTGACACCTATGGGGTGGGTTGCCATCAAATTTGGTGCAGACATCCTATCCACGCCCCCCCTCAGGATAGGTTGATATACCTGAATTCATCTAGCAAGGCCAGGTGAGGTTTTCAGTGCAGTGCTGCAGGAATGAGTCCTGAAACTTGGAAATTATTAAGAGCTTTTCACATATGTGTCAGTAAATCTCGAAGCTTGTTTTAGAAGAGGTGGCTGCTAACAAGTGGCTAAATTAGACTAAAGAGGTTGTCGGGGACGTTAAACGTCATCACGGTGAGCACAGACACTCATCTTCTAGACTCATGAATGTATTATAGAAGTGGATACGAGGGCGCTGCTCAGCCTCGCTTCCAATTTTGCCTGGTGGCCACTCACAGTATTGTGGTGGAAAAAGCCTTTCTAATATGCACCAAGTGAGCAATTCTTATTGGGCTTAATTGGCACCATCTTTGGGTTCAACGTCTAGTTGTATTCAAAATCTATGACCACTCTGCTTATACATCCTCTTTGTGTTTCTTGTAAATTTATCAAATCATAATAATATAGTGTGTGTATATTATAGTGCAGTAGGAAGCTTAGTGGTGACGTGTGCACAATCTGATGTCGCTGTGGTGGTGTTGTTCCTGTGACATCACTGCAGCTGACCAGTCATGTTCTCTTTATGTCACAGCTTTGTGACTCGGGGGGGGAAAAAGACCAGCAACATACACACATCAGAGAAGTCATCCTTCGTCCCACATGTTAAATAGAAATTTGTAGCGTAACACTGGCTTTTTACTTCTAACGGTTGCATTTACGCTTCAAAAATCATAAAAATGGTGTTCTATGAAGATTATCCTGCTGATGAAACGCATAACTTTTGTTTGCCACAGAGATTATTTTCTGCAATAATCCAAAATCCAATTGAAAAACCCCGTAGGTGCCAGGCTTATGCTAATTTCCAGGTTGGCCTACACAGAACAAAACACAGCGGTGTCTGAGGACGGCCTCACAGAGCTGCTAACACGGCTGCAGGCTCTGTCTTGTGAAATGACTGTAATAAATGACACAAATGAGCGATATTTCATCCAGATAATGATCGTAAACCAGGACCGTTTTTCAAATTAAGTCATTTTTTCTTCCTACTCTGTAGGGAAAAAATAAAAAGCGTGATATTTGCAGGCGGTAGCTTGAGCTGCAGAGTGCTGAGAGTCAAGTCCAGAGAACACAGCCTCGACATGGTACCCTATAGAAAAATCCATCTCCCAGTGCAAGTCTGTTTTCATGCATGGAGGAGTACCTATTTAGAGGAATGAAAATTTAACATCCTGCTACCCTGCAGACATTATTTTTCAGTCCACGTAAGTGCAGATTTAACCTCGTTTGATTTTATCTGAATACATGCCAGTGGTGAAATGAGAGGAAAGAAGCCAAACGGACCGGCTGGACTTGGGCCCAAAACACTTAAAAATCCCTTTTTGGCTGTTTTTTATCCAGACTTTTACACTTTGTATAATTTGATTCTCCTCCCCTCTTGCTGAAGGCGAGAACTGCTGGAGGCTTTATGTTTTATCAATCCTTATGTTTTAGTAATCCTCACAGCGACGAGGGCTAAAAGAGTCCTAACTTACATTCTCCCATGTCGGCACACGCACGCTCACCTGTGTCAGTACACGCCAAGACACGAGCACGGACACGCGCGTCCTCTCCGGCTGGACTGTAGGTCAAATCAAATGTCAGGGCTCTCAATGGTCGTGATCGACTGACATTCAAGCCGTGTAATGAATCCTGTCCGATGTTTTTCTTGAAGATCATTCCCGCAGTGCTTGACCTGAATTTTGAAAACGCTCCAACGTGTCATTATTGAACACCTATCAGTGAAAATGACTTCTTTTATTGCTTCATCCTCTTCTGCTACTCTCATTCCCCTTCGCACACAAACAAACACACACACACACACACACACACACACATACACACACACACACACACACACACACAGACAATCTCTCCCTCCACTCTCTCCCTCTGTGTCTCCATCACAATTTAGTGCTTTTAATTTCCTAATGGATCATTTTGACAACATGGTTGCCCCTCATTCCCGCTTCTCACTGCTCCCTATATTGTTGCTCACCTCAGGCCAGGAACTCCCTGGGACGAATGCTGTTGACCTCCATCTTGTAGCACATTAACCGACTCTTTAGTCAAGGATGGCCCAAAGACAGGAGCAGCTGTCCCTACAGTAAATTCCACCCCGTCTCCTCAGGAGGGGGGTCTGCGATACCGTGTCTTCACGTGTTTTCAGGTTTTTGTTGCGTTTGACCGTGCAGCTGTTCACCTTCAGCTGGACAAGACGACCTCATCAGTGAAAGTTGTCGGTTAGGTGTATTGTCTCAACTATTGATCACCTTGTCTTAAATGGACAAAGCACTCAATTGATCCCAGTTGATCCCTTCCTGCTACATTATGTCAATCAAATCAATCACAAGAAACAGTGGAAGAAGGCCACCCAGATGGTGCATTTGTAATACAAAGAAGGAATGTAGGCTGGAAAAGTGAGAGAATTTAACGTAGCAAATATTCGCACAAATGCATGCAGTTAATGTCACGAAGAGCACAGAATTGGACTGGCAGTTGTTTCAAGCTCAGCCCTTTTCCTGAGGCGGCATCAAGAGGTTTATGCTGACACAAGTGACATGATATTTATATTCATGTATATCGTAACGTAGAAAACTGTAAATACAGCACAATAGAGTGTCAAATTATGTGCCTATACAGCTACTTTGTGAACAGCATATACAATCTGAAGGAAACGTAACACTGACTGCATTATGTTTTCTGCTAATATCTGTCACACATAGTGAGGAAAAGGCTCTGTTGATACTTAGAGTTTCATTTCATTTTCATTTCTTTCTTGCAATGCAATATCCATTGTCGTGACTATGGCATTGTTCATCATTTTTATGGCTGTATTCAGACACTTACAGCACTTTGTTAAAGTTAGGGAAAGATTGTGGTCTGGTTTAATGGAGAAAAAGTTTACAGTGACTTTAAAAAAAGACATTTATTAATATTGAACTGAAAGTGCAGTCTCTCCTTCACCTTGAGCAGAGACACGACTATATGATGACATGAAATATATCCTCACAAAAGGACAAAGAAGACAGCTAGATCTCTTCGGTGGCTCATATAATTCATCCAAAGAATAATAATAAAAAAGAAAAATCCATATTACATATTAGTTGTCAAGCATATTTGCACTTTTGTATAGTTCCACTCTTCACTCGAGCATATTATTCCCTATTTTATATTGTGTTGTGCTTCTTCGTAAAGGTCTGCAGAAATTATTTTTTCCAAAAGAAATGAAATGTTTTTAATTGTATTTAATACAGTGTACATTTTAAATGAAAGTTGAGTGGCTTTATAGCCGATGTTGGATGTATCGGTTCACTGACTTGCAAGTCCTGACAATAGATGTAACTGCTCTTCCTGTCTCTCATGACAAAATCTACATAATGGTGATCGTTCAATGTTAAACATGTTGAGTTGTTTTTTTAATAGCAGTGATTTTGTAGAATATCTTGATTGGATGATTTTTGAATGGGGCTCAATTGATGTTTGATGCTGCCTAAACCGAAACACAGACGGAACTCATGATGTGAACGCCAACACTCTGTTTGTGTCCCATGGCAAAAGATTTACTGATGTGTAAATGTTCTTCTTGGGAACAGGGCTGGTATGTAAATGCTTGCGAATAATGTCGTTGTTTATGTTATGAATATGTCACAAATAATTATGTGATAGGACCGTACTCGTTACTGGTAGTGCAAACATCCTGCTTTAATTGTATGTACAGACTTGTGCCCTGAAGTATTTATCTGATGCTTTTGTCCATAAACTGACTGATGCTGCCTGAGGAGGAGCATCAGACCAGAAATACATTTCAGTCCAGAGCGGCAGACAGTCAGAGCCTTTTTCAGTGCTCTTTGTGGCATTAAGCGCCTGTACTCGCCTTGTGCACATTTGCATACTGAATCACACTTTTCTGCATTCAGCTGCATTTGCCTAAATAATGGAGGTGTTTGAGCCTGTGATAGACACAAGACAACTGACATGTTTATTTAGGTCTGGCTCTGGGAATTTATACTGCTGCTGACTCCATTGCGTCAGGAAATGAATGTATAGCACAGAAATATCCCAAACCTGAGATTTAAATGCAAGGAAAGGATGTACGCCGAAGATTAACCCTCTGATCCCTTTTTTACACATTAATCCACAGGAGAGGATTTGCAAGAGATAAGCCCAACTCCAAAAATATTAAATCTTTTCCCCCCATCTTTAGGTGAGGATGTTGTGTTGGAGCGCCTGAGCCCAGAGTCGGAGGACGCCGTCCCCCTGCAGCCTCACGAGTCCGAGGAGCCGCTCCTCGACATCTGCAGCCCCTGCAGCCCCTGCTCGCTCACCTCCTCCATTGTGGTTCACATCTCGGAGGAGGAGCGGCAGAAGTACGAGGAGGAGATCCGCAAGCTCTACAAGCAGCTGGACGATAAGGTGATGAACCGAAGGACCATTTGTGTGCGTGAATTAAGAGCCGCGTGCACACTATGGCTGAGATTTTTGTAATAATATGCAGAGCATATCATACATGTTTAATTCATGCTAATAAATTCAAGATCACACACATACTAGTGATTAATCTAGCAACTATTAGGAGTAAATGTCACTGGGGAAATAGTAACATTGAAAAGCATTAAAGCTATAATTTATCTAACACGTAATGTATGTCGGTGTACACTGTGCTCCACAATGCTGTAATGTGGAATATTCTTGCTTTTATCAACTAATACTCCATAAAATATGCAGAGCCAGATGTGCATCAGTGCAGTGGCACAGTTGTATTTCCTCTGCAATGCATGAGGAAACATAAAATGTATAATCCTCATGACGTTTTCACACATGCAGACATTTCCACATACCGTACAGGGAAATCCATATCTGATTTGTATGCCTCTGCGCATAAGAGAGCCGAAAGGCTGGGAGGATCACTAGGAGCAGGGCTGGGCTAACGAGGGCGATGCAGTGCAGGTGTGCAGGGAAAGCAGACTGGGGAGAAGCACAGCAGACTGGAAACAAGGCAGAGACACCATGAAAACACAGAAAACACATGAAGAAGATGACAGGACCATGACACTTTCATCATGTGGGAGCTCCCCTTACGCTGTACACCAGCTATAGATAACAAATCACACTTACAACAACGGTCACCTCCAGGTAGACAACTGGCGGTTGATATGCATTGCAGAGATATATGAAATCAGCAAACTTGTAACTTTTTAAAGATATACAGCAAAGGAGGCAAACAGCAGTATTTGGATGAACTCAAGCTGTAACTTTCTTTTTGATAAGTCTGTGTGGCCCAACGGGTAAATTAGTTCTCTAAGCTAAAGTTAGTGAATGTATTGTTATTTTTGAGATGTGAAAGCATCAAATACGCATTTTAGATTAATCAGATGCATACACTTAAAAAAAAAAAAAAAGATGCTTAAACATGTTAGTAATATCCTTTATGCAGTCGTAGTGGTTAACCTCGTTCCATCCTTGTGAATGACTGAGCCGTTCGAGGATGCCCCTTTCATACCCAATCATGATACTATCAACTGTTACCATTTAACCTGTTTACCTGTCCCAACTTATTTGAATCATGTAGCACATCAAATTTAGAATCAGCATATATTTACAAGAATCAACAAAGTTTCAGAGGAGAAATTTTTAGTTAGATTCTGGTTAAAGGTAGTTTATTTCATCATATCCATATTAATACGCTTTGATTTTGTAATAACTAGTATTGAAACTATTGCACATCTCTCAAGTGCACGCTGGGAAATAATTGCTGTGATTGATGATGGAGCCGAGAGTAAACAAGTCGACAGTGTCTCTATCTCACCAGTGTGTGTAATACATAACACCGTCAATGAACTGTTTCTATTCCATGTGTCTGTTTGTCGCTGAAGGATGATGAGATCAACCACCAGAGCCAGATGGTTGAGAAGCTGAAGGAGCAGATGCTCGACCAGGAGGAGGTAAAAGACCTCGGGTTTACATCCTTTCATCAGTTTGGTTAAACGGCCCACAGTAGGCAGCAGCACCTGCAAATGCAGAAATCAGAGACACACAGTTTGAATAGAGCTCAGCCGAGAGAGGTTTATTATCCTGCCCTTGAGATGAATGAGAGAAAAAAAAAGGGAAAAAGACCTCTTCACGTGCCAGTGAGCTCGTGGAAAACATAAAACATCATTGATCACGAGTGTATTTGTGTGTTAACAGCGGTCTAAATAGAAAAGGTTTCAATGGCTGCTCAGGTTCAAATGTTTGGGGGGGGGATCGATACAAAGATTGATGAGGGGTTGAAACATGTCGACTATCATTGTAACATAGCTCATAAACAAACAATTGCTCTGTAATGATCTGATATGCGGTTCAATATGCCGTGAATGAGCATGACTCCACCATCTTATTGAGTTTAGAGGCCGTTTATCTGGAAGAAAATGGTTTACAGCCCTTTTCTCACACAAACCACAGTAAACAGGCCTGTCTGCCTCTACAGTATATGTCACTAGTGGGAACGAACAGCAATTAAAAGACTCCATTAAAAGGTAATTAAGAAGAGTATTTACAGCATGTATTCATAACAGCAGCCAAACCAGTGGGCTGAACAGCCTAATGGCATGCAGTGCACCGCCGAGTGAAAGACTCCACTTTTGCAATATTAGTTCATTCACATCCCCAAATGCGCCTGCTGTGGGTTGTGCTGACACGATGCTAACTACCCGACCTTAGCTTGTGTACAGTGACACTGTTTTACATCAGTTTGACCAAACAGAATATGTATGCCGGAGTGCAAACATGCAGGCGCCCCGCGTAGAGCGACATCTACATTTAATGGCATCCATTCAGTCAGATGACCCACGGTGGGACGCCGCAGTGCCATTGCGGCAAGATAATGTCGGCTCTCACAGTGTGAAGTGATAAGACGAATATATGAAATGTGTTTCAACTGCTGAATTACTCCTGTATCTTCACTGGCACGAGAAACCACACAGTCATGTTTTATTAAAAAAAAAAGAGCATCACAGCAGCTTCGCCTTGTGAATTACAAAGAGGCTGCTGCTTGTTGTGCACAGCGCTCCTATACAGCTCTGAAATCTCTGCGTCCCTCAGCTTCTGGCATCATCCAGGGGTGACAGCGAGAAGGTGCAGTCGGAGCTCGGCAGGCTGCAGACGGAGAATGATTCCGCCAAAGCCGAGGTGAAGGAAGTCCTCCAGGCCCTGGAGGAGCTGGCAGTCAACTTCGACCAGAAGAGCCTGGAGGTGGAGGAGAAGAGCGTGCAGAACAAGCTTCTGGCTGAAGAGCTCGCAAAGAAAATGGTGGGTTTGGCTTCCTGGAGGCTCAGTTTTATGCCAAAAAGGGTGAATATACGGCGCATTGCATCAGCAAATGGGCGATCAGGGGAAAAGAGAGAGTGAAGAAGAAAAACAGAGGCAGATGAGATGATGTGAACATGATTGTCCAAGGATTAGCAAGAACTTGACATGGACATATACTGGGTTGTCGTATAGAACATTATAGAAGCATTTACGTAGGTATGAAATAATCTTTCCGTCTTTCCATTTAAGTCCCTGTCTTTCAAGAATATGCCGAACTACTTGTTCAAAATGCAATTAGAGAGATAATGAGTAGAATTAGAGGAGCTGCGGGGGGAAAAGAGATAAGAGAGAAAGATCTGATAAAATGTGCAGTCACGAACAGATCCATGTCAGAAAAAGCATTAGGAATGTACTTATAAAAAAAGAGTGAGAAGTGGGAAGGCGATAAAAACAAACCCTATTTGATTTTTCTTTCTAGGCGGTTCTCAATAAAACATCACTCAAGTATTATTCAAATTACAGCCAGCTCCGACGTTTCTTTCGTTTGACCTTTGAATTCACTCGCGGCTGGTTGTTTTTTGCACTATGACCACAAATATACACTAATAAATATTAAAAACTGCAGCTACCAGGAGGACAAGTCTGACTTCTCTTGATTAAGGTCAGCCTTCAAAGTAATTTCATGAATTCGCGTCAGAGGGGTGCTCACGGCAGAGCTTGTTGGAGGTTGTTGTTGAGGGCAGCCATCAGTGTTTTCAATGGTTGGATTCTAATGAATTCAATCTGGCAAAGTTTATCTGCAAAGCCTGGGAAACCTGATTATTAATGTTGCTCTACTTTTATTAAAAGGTGTCTTTTCAGTGACTGTGTACCACTTGTAATCAGTATAGACGTATTCATGTTTGAGGAGGCTTTGAAAGGTCTAAAAAGCTAAAGTTTCAAATGGTGCTGGTCTCAAAATGTTTTATTGGGTCATGCCCCCTCAGTCGATTTCTTACTTGCAGTTGAAATGTTGGAATCCTACATGAACACAGACAAACAGAGGCAGACGGGTCCAAAATCCAAAATGCAACCAACAAAAGGCGAGCAAACAAAAGCTGGCAACAAAGAGGCAAACCATAAGCCGTGGGGAGCAAATTAGAAACACAGGGAACAGACACAGGAACGCAGGATGAAAACAGACGAACTGACAAAGAGCGAGGGGAAAAAGACAGACTTAAATACACAAGGGCTAATGAACAACTGAAGCCAGGAAGTGGAGAGCAACGCTTGACACGTGAGGATATAATCTATTAAATAAAACAGAAAATGATTAAACAAACCATGACACATAGTATTTTATGATACCCGCATAGCCAGATCTTTGTCCACGCTTCGTTTTAGCTTTGGAGAAAGGTCTGATGGAACCCATTCTCATTCTGGTACAGGGGGAAACAAATGCTCTGGCTTTTTTGTGCACACGTTTTGGTGTACCATTTGCATATGGTGGAGCGAGCCCTGGAATTGAAATGGCTAAATCCCCACAAAAGAACCAAGCAGGCCTTCTTGATTGCACAACCGAAAATCTTTGACAAAACGTCCTATTTTCGGCACGTTGCTCGCTCTGTGGTTGTTGTTCTTGTTGTTTCCCACTGAGCTAAAACAATTTACAAAAAGACAAAACGACGCTTCTGACGATGTTGAAAAGACGTCCAGTGGAGAGCCTCTTTTCAACATTCAAGACTGACGTCTAAGTGATATACTTTAAAGGGTTCAAAATTTGAAGCATGTCTAAAATTTGGTTGGTACCATGTAATCTAGATCTTTTGTGACATCTAAAAAAGATGTCACAAAAATGTTCATCCTGGCTCTCGACTGGACGTCTTTTCAACGTCGGCAAAGACGTTGAATTGACGTGTTTTGGATATGTTTTTGCTTAGTGGGGACTTTGAGTACTTTGAAAAGTAAAGAGGGATGCTGACTGCATTAATTCTCCATTGGCGGGCTCATACCCAAAACCTACTTCCTTAGAGTCAGACTACTGTCGATCAGAGCGCGCCGACGCAGTCTGGGTGAAGCAGATTGACTGCACCTTTGAGTCGCTGTTAATTAATTAGAAACTCTTGATAAATGATCCTAAGATGTATTCTAAATTTGGATTGTTGCTTAATTAGTCTTGAATATTTGATGTTATTGAAAAATATGCAGACATTTTCAGGGGCTTTGAAACGTGGGATGAGGTTGTCAGTGGAGCAAACAGTGAAGCTCTTCTTACAGTTCAATTCAAGCTTTACTTCAGACTCACAATAGTAATGAAATAAAGACATACAAGATAACAACACAGCAATGTATCACTCAATTTAAGAATCAGTTCAAATGTGGGCACATGTGGAGCAGCTCTTGCCAGGGCTGGTTAAAGCCTCTGTGGAGCTGTTCACCAGCCAAAAAAATACATAAAATTATGTCTTAAAGGAGCATTTTAAAAGGGTTGTATGTGACTGAATCTTTGTGCACAGGAAAGTCCTTTTGTAAAAGTCAAATAGAGATAAAAGTACAAAAAGAGGCCTTTGGTAGATCTGGTCAGTCTTTAATTTAAAGTTACTGTCAGTGGCTATTTGGGCAGAGTGGACCATTATTCACCTTCTTAAAACATCTTCAATATTTCATGCACCGTTTTACAATCTGCCACGGTGTCCTGCCCTCCCTCTCTATCTTTTCTCACAAGCTGGCGCAGAAATTGATGAAGGGGTTTGACAATGTAACTACTCACCGCACAGTTTAGTCCACTCAAGTCAGCTGAGACCTCAATCATCTCACTTAGCTCGCCTTCTCTTGCCGCTTCCTCAGCCTGTCGTGCCCTGACCTCTCACCCGACGCGTTATCGTCTCGGGGACGCCGCCTGGCAGTCTGACAGGATGTGAACCTGAATACAATAAAACCATACAGGGATGTTAAAAAAAAACACATCCCATTATTCCAGCCTCTATCAGGGTCTTTTTCAGCTTCGCCCCTCCGACTCTTTGTTACCAGTTCTCCGCTCGCTGCTTCCCAGCTGTTATGCTAATGTTCAGCGTTGCGGCTTTTTTGAATTTTTTCCATATCTACAGTAAAAAACGGGGCAGCGTTGACCTAGAAAAATGGTGCAATGGAGCGCATTCATCACTGTCTTCACCCCGCCGTCTCCTCAGCTGTCTTCATCTCTGCATTCAGTGGAAACCCCTGTCTTCTTCAGCAGGAGGCCAGGCCATCGCTCACTGTCACTGTCACATTCAGCTGTTCCTTTAAACACCCTCTTTTTATCCGCCCGTCCACTTAAACCGCTTTTTTAAAAAAATCTTTATGATTAACTCCGTTCATCATTAATATCCATCCATCAATTCTCTTCGATATCTCTTCATAAATCTTTCTCTTTCAAAAACAATGTCATTAACCTCCATTCTCCTCTCCTTTTACTTACTCATAAATTAATCGATTTCAGTTAATTATTTACGGCCGTTTCTGCTAAGTCAATGTTTTGACGTGGGAAGTGACCCGCAAAATGATCACATAGCTGGAAGGTAATGAAGGAGATGAAGATGGAGAGGTTGATAAAGGCGTGAACGCTGCCGTGGTGGTTAAGGGGCTTTCAATTGACTGATGATCCATCAGGGGCGGTAACTAAAACAGGGCATTAAAAATAACTCTATTTATGTGACAATGGGCGACTGACTTCGATTGCACATTTAATGTGTAAGGTGTGTAACACCTCGATGGAAAAAGACTAATAATATTAATACTTTTTTTTTTGTCATGGTCACACTGAAGTAAAACAAGAACAAGGCTGTAGCTACAATCAAGGACACCAACATAATTTTTTCTTCTTTTTTAACTGTTTCTTTACAAAAAAAATTAAAAATAAATAATGTATAAAAAAACAAAGAGGGATATAGCATGTCTCCTTTGAATTGTATCCTCGCTCTGTTTAGTAATTATAATTCTAGTTAGATATTATATATAAAGCTTTGCATTTGGCAAAGAAATTAACTTTTTTTTGATGGCTGGCTAAAGTCTTCTCGGGGGATTTCACTGGGGTAATTTGTTCTCTAAAATCCTGACTAAGGCCTCGACCAACATCAAAGTTTTTCAAGGTCTCATTCATGCGTTGCTCTCATTAATCATGTGGAAGAATTGAGGCACAGTTTTGTAAGATCAAAGAATTTTTTTTTTTCCGAGATAGACGGACTGCTCCGTCCGACTTTCTCTGTGTTTCGTCAGATCTGTAGAGTATCGATCGAGGCCAAATTGTTTAATTGTGTTCCAGCCACCACGGCTACGCTGCCTTCTGTACAAAACAGAGAAGGATAAAGGAAGGACCATCATTCACTTTCCCAGGTGCTTTCATCCAGCGCCAACGCCATCAACCCCTATCTCTGCAGTTTATTGATTTGTAATTTAGCGGCCATTGTGTTTTGCTGTTTGGATTTCGTGGATGAGAATGAGGTCACGTGTTAAAATACATCTCGCAGCTGCGTGTGCTCTCAGGTCAAAGGACTCTAAATTCCTCCCTCTTTCAATCCTCTGTTGTACGATCGCCTCTCCCGTGATTACTCCCCTGTTCTTTCCCCTCCCCTGGGTTTTCTCTCGCCCTCATCTTTTGTTCCTCCTCGTTCGTCTTCGTCTGTGTTCACTCCCTTGTCTCACTCCTCTCCTCCTGCAGGCTCACCTCATGGCTTTGGAGGCGGAGCTGTCCCGTATCCAGGAAGTGAGCAGCCACCAAAGGAAACGCATCGCAGAGATTCTCAACGGGCTGATGAGGGACCTGAGTGAGTTCAGCGTCATCGTCGGAAACAGAGACATCAGGCTGGTGAGTCGGGCAGAAAATTCAATTTGGATATTGTGTCTTTGACCAAACTGATATAAAACACTTGATGTCTGAGATGAAATGTGAGACATTTTTCATATTTCTCAGTGTTTCAAACTTCTCTACCTAAACATTTGAATCCCCATATTCCCCTTCAATCCAAATCAGAACTATTTTGGCACCGTTGATGCAATTTCCATTTAAAAAATCAAACCATCCCATCAAATTAACTCATGACTAAGTTTCCACATTGCAGATGCTGAAATAATATAAGTTACTGCTGACATCACTGCGAAATCCATTATTAAAGGCAGACTGTGAAAGTAACAAAAATCAAATGATAAAAATGGAGGCGATACAAATGTATGTGAATTGAAAAACCGAGGGGTAAAAATGCATTTGAAATGAAAAATTGATTTACAAATTATCAAGTAATTTCATTTAAAGCCGATTTGATTAAAAAAACTGTGAGTCCTGCTCTATCATTTACGTTGTTTACTACGTTCATCAATCACCGTTCACAGCACCAAAAATGCAATTTTTCATTTAATGGTAAATGTCCTCAAGGGAGAAAGTAACTAAACATAACGGATGTGAAGAAAATGCAGGTTGTGTGAGAATTCGACCAGAGTGCAGGCTTCATCCTGAGAGCAGTTCGCCTCTCCGCTCTGAGTGTGTATTTGTCCTTTGCACTCTGTCAAACAGACGCGCCGCTCTTTATGGCAGACTGAGAGCGCAGGAGACAGAAATAGCCGGCGACGTATCCTGTGCGTTACATTTTGTTCTCGGCTGACACTCAGAAACATCCCGAATACAGAAAATAAGAAAAGGTGTAGGCAGAGCCCGACCTGTTGGGCCCTGTCGGGTTAAGAAAAACATTTTCTAAATGATTTTCAGGTTCAGACCGGGTTCAGTCGCATCAATGTACCGCAGTAGTCACTGCTTGGATGTAACTTCAGTTCTGTATGACTACGTGCATAGCCACAGATATAAAATCATTTTTTTTTGGATCATATATCCGGAACAATGCCTTTTCACAGTCATCTAGGCTGTAAATGTCTGTAACCATGGTAACAACTTGGTGACAGGATAACACAAACTCACTGCTTCAGCTTACATTCACCGTGTCAGGCTCCAGTCGGGTTCGGACATAAAAACCGAACACTTGCTGTTGAGTTCGGGTCGGGCTCGATTACTACTCCCTCAAACAGAAACACGTTGCCCTCGTCACACTCGGCTGCAGATACAGACCCTGCCACACACTTCTAGTGGGTCGTAAGTGATGTTTTAGAGGAATGACTATGAATCCTGCATAGTTAACCTCCATGAGGCTAATCTTTCGTGTATATATTGTCACAATAACCTACGCTCAACGCTTTGATTGTCGTGTTGTGACCAAGTGTGTGAAAACTAGTTAGAAAGCCAGAAGAGAAGTCACTGAAAGTAACGGATAAAGGATTTAAGTGTAAAAAAGCCATCCAGCTTAAAATCCATTCGAAGGAACACGTTTGAGACATGACAGGTGGTGTTGCTGACGGTACTGTCGAGCTCATCGGATGGGTGCACCGAGAAAGCTTCGCTAAAGCTTCATCACACTGTGAAATATCAAAACCGAAGACAGAGTGGAGCATTTAAAATGTCTTCTGCATCATTTTATACAAGTTTCTGTCTAATTCAGCTTGACATATTTGGCATCTGTGGAAATGTAGGCATCTTGATGAGCATTTAAAACAGCATTTCCCAGCATATATTATTTGATATAGTCAGAATTATGCGTTTCCCTTGACTACCAAGCTTTATGAATAGCATTTGCGGATAGGTTATAGGAACATCTGCTCATATATCTTGCATGTAATATTAAGCTTAATTCTGATATGTAGACATATAGTTCATCCTCCTCAGTTCATTTCAGGGCATCTGAGTCACCGCGTCCGCTAAATGATGCTGTTAACTTAATAGATGTGCGTACAAAATGGCAGAAAAGAGTTTCCAGGATGGCTCCCTCCCTCTTTACCTTCCCAACGGTCTTTAAATCATCCCCGCTCAATCTTGACCAGACGTCTCCGCCGCTCTCTCTCACTGACTCTCCTCCCCTCTGCCTCATTTATCTCCAGCCCATGGAGATCACCGGTGTGATCGAGGAGGAGTTCACAGTGGCCCGCCTCTACATCAGTAAAATAAAGTCAGAGGTGAAGTCCATGGTGAAGCGCTGCCGCCACCTGGAAAGCCTCCAGATGGAGTGTCACCGCAAGATGGAGGAGACGGGCAGAGAGCTGTCCTCATGTCACCTCCTTGTTTCACAGGTATGGAGGAAACATCCGGAAACATCTGGTGTAGGAAACATCTTTGTCAATCTGGTAATCCAGTGGGATATTTTTTAGTATTTTGGCGTTGATGTGAAAAAATCAGGACAATAGTTTATTAATTAGTAACTGAAACCTCCTTGTTCCCCAAATACTATCACAGCAAACAAGTGAGTGACGTTTCGAGCAGACGCCTCCTCATCAGCGTAATTAACATCACACATACTCGTGCAGCTTTTTTGTTATGTTAATTTACTCTGATGAAGCTGTGTGCTTGAAACGTCAATCAGCTGTTGGTGGCAGTGACACATTTTTTGCATTCAAAAGCTTTTAGTGTGTCCTTATTATGAAAGTATTGTGTGCTTTGCGTTGTGAGTTTTTACTATCTTTTGGTATTTTGAATTAAATTCCCTCAAGAACGTAAACATTCAATATAGCCTACGTCAAATCCATTTCCACAGTGAGTGCATAGTACATTTTGTTCTTGTTGTTGTCTTGGGTAGAGGTCTTTGCTCATCAGTATACTTTCTGCATCTGAGACGCTGTGTTCTGACTTTCAGCATGAGGCAAAAATCCGCTCGCTTACGGACTACATGCAGAACGTGGAGCGGAAGAAAAGACAGCTGGAGGACAGCTACGACTGTCTGAGCGAGGAGCTGGCCAAACTCCAAGCTCAAGGTAGACTAATGCATATTTATGTCATGATCATCACAAATCAATTAAGACAGCAGCTTTTTTCAAAATTGGACTCCAGTTAAACACAAAGAAGAAACAACTCAACAAATAACACTAAAGGTCTACGGCCAGTGTAATGGTTCTGTTGGACTTTAGCATGTGGTGCTTTGAGCTAAACGCTAATTCAAGAACGTTAACATGCTCTCAATGTAGACGCCAACAGCTTTAACAGGTACTCCATCTTAGTTCTTTGTGCGTAACTATGCTAACATTTGCTAATTGGTGCTAAACACAAAGTAAATGAGAACTTGGTTGGTTTACCGTTTCCTTCTTTTTGGTTTAGCATGCTAACATGCTAAATTTTGCTAATTAGCACTAAACAAAAGTTAGCCTACAGCTAGAGGACGGCAGCGGCGTCTTTGGTTTTGCAGTAATTTGTTCGGAAACCAAAAAACTGGACAAATTTATTTTTTGACGTGATGAAGTTGCGAGATGAAAAGTGAAGCATTCACCAGTTATTATAATTCATCCTGAGGGGAATATTGAAAGTCTGCATCATATTTCATCTAGAAGTTGTTGAGATATTTCAGTCTGGACCAACTGATCGACAGCTCCATCCATAGAGCATATACCAGACCTATTCAACTGGTGGCCTGTGGGTTGAATGCAGACTTTAGCAACCTCACTGATCATTTTGTTAACAGGCATAAATGAGTTGTGTCTGTTGCTGTGCACAAAAATACTCATACTTAATTTAAGTTTTGACCCAGGCAGGCTAAGCAGGTGGAATTGACTATTTATTTGATTTCGACTGGGCGTTACAGGTCTGACATTATATGGCATGTTAAAGTCAGGCCCCTTGGCACTTTTTTCAAATCTGGCCCTTCTAAAAAAGTAGTTGAATAGGCCTGCACTAGACGATCGTAGCAACTGATGTATAATCTCAGCGTGCTGCTGAAAAATACTTTGAAATTCTGGAAATACACAGTCAGGTTGACCATGCAGCACATTTGTAACAGTACATGAATCAAGCTTTTGGGGTGAAATCAAGTTATCTAACACAACCCGAGGTTCAAGGATCAATAATGCATAAACACGGTCAGGGCAGTACATATAAAATGTACAGGTTCTGTATTTGTAATAAAAGTCTTTGCCCCAGGCTCAGGTTGAGATATTTTACCTACGTGATCGAAATGACAAACCAGGAGCAGAGAGTTTAACATTTATGCAATCGCCAAGGTGAAGGAGGGGAAAACATCAATGCGGTCAGACGAGCAAAACAACAGATATATGGTTGATAAATCTGGCAAAACACAAGGCTGCAGGAGCAGATCCAATCAACATGTTCAAACAGTCAACAAAAACAGATCTTTGCCTGATAAATAGAAAAATACTGCAGGTTACGAGCAGAAAATCAGTCCAACTGAAGCACTTTTTTCAGATGGCGTTGTGCAGAAGTGACAAAATGCAGAAGTGAAAAAATAAATAATGATGTTCTGAGTGCTGCGTGACATTATTACTCAGCGAGCAGTTAAGGACAATAGTTAGATTGATCTGAATCGTACATCCTGCTTAATTGCAGACGTGAGATGTCAAAGTCAAAGATAAGGTTAATGTTCTGACAGTCAAACAAAATCATGACTAGAATAAGAATGAATATATAAAAGAAAACCAGCCTGTCACTGAATTTCACCTCCACCAGACTCAAATTGAGAGGAATGGCCTCCTCGCTTCAAACTATTTTATTGGCTTCGGTGCACGTTTCAGTCCGTGCCAGAGGCCTTTCTATTCTGTCAAGAAAAAGAAAAACAACAGTAAACACCGATGAACAGCTTGGGCTTCTAAATATTTCACAGCAGCAGCACAAATAGATTAATGGTACTTTTTAAATTTGTGCGAGGTCCAGCGAACTGCAGATACTCCCAGGACACTGACACAATTCATAAGTCAGGCCAAAGGCAATGTAAGTCATTCTTTCCTGAGGAGTCCCACTGAACTGCATTAAATAAACGGTGGATTCAAAGGTAGGTAAATCAATTGCGGCCATGCTCCACACCCGAGCCAGGCAGTCCTCGATCACACAGTCTTGTTTGAGGGCGAGAGCTCCGTAATTTCATCATCAGACGCGAGGAACAGCAGTGTGTTAAAAACAGATCGGACCAGCGTGACACAATAGCTGCCACTTTCAATAATAGACATGATTACACCCAAGGCACGACTTACATCACGCTGACCTCACTGTCAACATCGAGCGGCGGCGCTGCTGTGCTGTCAAAGTCAGGTCACCGTCACCTCGTTCTACATCAGTGTGTTTAAACTCTTTTGTCTGCCTGATTTTCCTCTTCCTCTCTTCTTTTCTCTTTCTGTCACTGTCAGTCTCTTTCTGTCTTTTCTACTAAATTTGTGTTTTTTGTGTGTGTGTGTGTGTTTCAGAGAGCATGTCAAAGGTGACCGGAGGGGAGAATCACACATCCGTCCAGGATTCCTGTGATATTAAGGTAACAATGGCTACAGTGAGAGCGACTTAGTGTAAGGACCTTTTTTCACATGACCTCTGCACTTAGCTGACCTCAGGTTTGTGTGTGTGTGTGTGTGTGTGTGTGTGTGTGTGTGTGTGTTACACTGTAGGTGTGTCTACAACGAGTGTGCATGCATGTGTCAGTATATTGTGTTTGTGCTTGTACGGTACTTCATGATCATGAAAGCAAGTCTTTCTGCATGTAAACCAGCACTGCGGCAAACTTATTTTTATTTTGTAATAATTTATCATTTTAAGGAATAGATATTTTTGAAACACCTTCATTCACGTTCTTCTTGAGAGTAAATTAATGACAGACACCCTCATGTCTGTATGATATATATGAAGATGGAGTTAGCAGCAACTTAGCATAGGTTAGCTCAAAGAGCTGAAACTGCTAGCCTGACTCTGTCCAAAGGTAACAACAATAAAACTGGAAAATTACAGTCTGCTGTTTTACATGGAATTAATCTGGATACAGCAAAATTGAAGCATCGTTCATTCCTATGAAAGCTGCTCAGTGACACATGAGGTCAAGATTGTTTCATAGTAAGCTTCTGCATTGTGTGGCTCATAGAGCGCGAACACAAGAGATTTCTACCAACCAAGTGGTCAACTTCCTGTCAAGCCCTCCTCTAACTTGATGGGAATACAACAATACAACGGTGCAGCTCTCCAAATGTTATCGGACTGAATGGATCAAATTCTGATCTCATTTTTCTGGGTTTGTGATGCTCAAAAAAAAATGTATCCAGCAGCTTCTTTCGCTATGTAAGCTCATGGGAGAAAGTGTTTTTGGGCTCCCAGTGAATCACGTGGCGTTGTAAGTACAAGGTTTGCCCACTATGGCAAATTGGCTTCAGAGCGCTGAACTCTTCCTGGGGGCTCACTGTTTATTACCTGGGGGGGGATTAACTTCCTGGAGCTTCCACCAGTGTCCTAGCAACTGGTGCCAGCTAAGAAACTGTTTGACATATAACGACCCTTAAAATGGAATTACACCTTTTTTATGCAATGATTTTAGTATGGACTAAGCAAGCAAGATCTAAAATGTTAATGAGTGAGCTTCAGAGGGGCTGGTAGGCAGTTTGTGACTCTTTATGCCAAAGTAAACTAATAGACTGCTGGCTCCTTCTACATATTATTGTACAGAAATGAGTGTGGTATCATTTGTTTCATCTAGCTCCTGGCAAGAAAGCAAATAAGTGTATTTCACAAAGCTTTTTTTTTTTGCTGTTGTTCATCTCTTCAAATAGCTTATGTGAAATAAAAATCCAAAGATAGTCAATTTCCATTGAATAAAAGTAGCAAATCATCATATTTGAGATGCTGAAAACAGCAAATGTTTGTTTTTTTTTCTTCGATAAATTACTTTCGAGAAGTTGTTCCAGCACAAACTGCACTCATTTGCTGTTAGGCATCTGTTACCTCCGTGTTCCCATCACATTACAGTGCACACAGCATACTAAAGACGGCAGCTTCGTTATAGTTTGCACAGAGATCTGGCAAAAACAAGCCTACTGGAATACTGCCAGGCCTCGGGTTGACTGTATGTCAGATACAGGTTGTGGTAATTAGATGAAACACTACTTTATTTAGGAAAGAATACCGATAAAGCACAAAATTATCTGAAATATTTAAGGCGTATGAAGTGTGTTTTGCAGGCCCTGAGGATGTTGCACCCTTTGCCCAGCTGCTAAACCAGCCTCACAGTAAACATGCAGCAGTTTTATGTACAGCTGCAAGTATTTGTGTTTATCCGCCTGTATTTGTTCACATGTTCACAAGTGTATTTTTGCATCTCAGCATGCACCACACACTTGTCCCATCAGCCATGTCTCACTTTGTACTCCGCAGACTGCTGTGTGTACTCTATGAGCTCAATGCCCATGAGGCCCTCTATGTCCACATGTGCACTGATGTGTGTAATCGCACCCTCCCTTGTTATTTAGTCATTTTGTTTCCCCTTTGTTGCCCCCTCTCGGTACCTTCTCTCGCCTCTCTCTCATTATACATGTGTGTCTGTCACCCCCTCTTGTTGCCTGTACCTCAGAGGGCTCTGGAGCAGCAGATGGAGTCGCACCGTGAGGCACACAGCAAACAGCTTGGCCGCCTGCGAGACGAGATCAATGAGAAGCAGAAGATCATCGACGACTTGACTGAGTCAGTGCTTCTTTGTGTTTCTTCCCCTTCTCTGACACGTTAAGTCAGGGTTTCTTGATCGGGAGTCCACTCTTTGCTGATGTAGAAGCGCAAACAGAAGGGTACAGGTGTATTTTAAAGCAATGCACCAAAGGAAGAAAAAGATGCAATGGAAAAGATGTGTCCGTGTGCTCAAATCTGAAATTCAATTCTCCCCTTAGAAGCAGTGTGGAAATGCTAAAAGTGTGGATACATGGTCTCAGTCATTGAGTTCTCTAAAAAGCTTAAGCCCCGCTCCGGCTGGAAGAGGGTCTGAAATCAGTGTGTGTGGGAGGCTGACATGGTGAGGAAACTGCAGCGTGGGAGGATTTTCAGAGTCAAGATGCTGCTAAACCACAGCATGAGGAGCCACTGGGCTAGTTTGGGCTCCCATAAAAGACGAGCTCCTCGGGGGCCTCGTTTTGAAGATTTTCTGTGCCAGGCATGACCGTCTTGAAGCAGGGAGCAGCTTGAGGGACTAAAGTACATTTCCCAGCTGGTCTGGGAGTGTCTGGTAACACCCAGGGAGCAGCTGCAGAGAATTATGAATGAAAAGACATTTGGGGCTGCTCCGCTTGTCCTGCTGGCGTAGCCTGATTTGGGTAAGGAGCTTTAAAAAATGGATGGATGGATGTCAGTGAGGTAGAAAAACATCTGAAATCGGAGCACAGTGGCCCTTCAGATTGTTGAAGCGGAGCAAGAAAAGTGGGTGCATGTAATAAATGTTCTGCCAAGAATCAAGGACATCAAAATCTCTAAAATGGTTCAAATTTAAGGAGCAGGAGCAGAATGTAGACGTGTGCAGCTTTTTTGCCAGATTCTGCTTGTATGCGCACCTTAATGGGACACTTTCATGCTTCAGTTTTACCTTGAGCCACTCAACTACCCATGTCATCAGCCAAAATACCTCTCTTACTAGTACGGCTCTAAAATAAATCTTTACTCTGCGTGAAGAAATGGTGCCTCTTCATCATTTTTGCTACCGACGCTTTAAAAGTCTGTGCACGCCACTGACTGAGCCGGAGCTTTGCACCTCATAGTCATAGTCAGGGGGGAAAAATGTATTCTGCTCATGTGACAGTGAGATGATTATCGGGCTACTCTAAGGAAAAACAGACCAAAAAAAACCTGTCACGACACAAGGGATTCATCCTGTGAAATGGCATTTTTCCAATTCTGCCGTCCTGTAACATCTCTTGTTCAATCAGGACAGACAAGGGAATGCAGTGAAGATAATATTTATCCCAGCAGATGATATGTGATAATTGAGTCTCATTAGAAAGTCCTTGGTGCTTAGACTCTGTGTGTCTGCCCAGCAAGGAAAATCAACCTATGGATTCCTGACAGTCGTGGTGGCTGATGATGACTCATCCAAGACTGATAGGCTGATGAAATGATGAATCTGGGAAGACTGGGCGGAGATGGGGAGGTAGAGGGTGTGTGCAAAACAGCAGCATGAATGATCTTAAGGCACAGAGAGAATCATATTTTTTTTTTAAAAAGTCAGCAGAAAGATATTAAGCTAAAAATGCAGGTGAATTGCAGCGCTATTGGATGTGACCGGCTGATGTGAGTATTAAAGTCGGCAGACACAGAGGCAGGCAGGAAGACATAATAAAAAGTGAGCTTGAATGATGAGCTGAAGTCCAAAATCCAAAAAGCAAACAACAAAAAGGCAGGCAAGGGAAGGTCAAGTAACAAACTAAAGAGAAATACAAAACTGAAGACGAACCAGAAGCCACAGAGAACAAAGCAGGAACACGAAGGACACACGAGGACTGGGGAACAGGCACACACAGAGATGCAGGCGAACCAGCAAAGAGTAAGGGGAAAACACAGGAACACAGTTTTAAAAGACAAAGACGGGGGGTCGAAAGTAAAACATGGCACACAAGGACATAATCTACTAAATAAAACAGGAAACAAGTAACCAAAAACCCAAATCCTAACACTTGTTTAGTCTAAATGTCAAAAAATGTCAGAAATGCTTATCTCAAGTCCAAAGTCTTCTAAATTGCAAAACCCCCCAAAAGCAGCAAATCCTCTCATTTAAGAAGCTGGAATAAGAAAATGTTTGAGACTTTTGCTTGAAACATGACTGAACCGTTAAACTGATTTTCAAATTACTTAATTTTCTTGACTAATTGATTCATTGACTAATTGTTGAGAGTTTATTTAGTTTAGTCATGAGAGTTTATAAAGTCAGTTTCAAGCTGACCAGATTATATTCATTGTATTACATACATATTTAATTCTTTGACCTCAAAAACAAAGTGTTTATTTCAGTGAGAATATTTTGAACCTATTTTGTTTCAGCTGTAACCAGAGGCAGCAGCTTGAGTTGGAGCAACTCCACTGTGACTATGAGCATCTCAGGAGCCAAGAGCATCACAAGAGCCGGCAGCTGGAGGAACTGACGTGAGTCCCTTGTTTTACTGTCCTGGCCGGCTTTCAAACACTTCACCATATGGAGGCCTGAAGGCGAGCTGCCTCTTTTGATTCACGTCTCCCATTCCTCTCTGTCATTTGTCTTACTTTTGTCTATATATTTTCCTCTCGCTCTACAGCTGTCATCTTGCTTACAGTATGTGTGTCTCTCTCTCTGTGGAGTATACACAGACTAAAATGACCTCAGTGTTAACCCTTAAACCCCCTCCCCTTTCTTTCCTGGTCTCTTTGTATGTAAATCGTTTTCATTTCCATGATGGAGTTTTGGGATAAGGTAGCAGCTGTCTGCTAATAGGTTCTTTTTTGGACTGACCTTTGCAGCGAATTGCATCAGATTGGCAGATGGGTAACAGCCCACGAGTGGGGCAGCCGGCCCCTGCTGCGTTTGTTCTTTTTCATGAATTATTCTTGCATGAATGTGTTACCTCGGTTTAGATTTTATGTCTGCCTGCCTGACTTCATTGATCTGTCCGTAGATTTCTCCACGAGCGGCACGAGCAGTCAAAACAGGACCTCAAAGGGCTGGAGGAGACTGTTGTAAGTCATCATTTTTTTTTCACGATTCAATTGTCTCCCTCAGAGGCCACTGATCCAATAAATACTGTGTAACTGCTGTAACTGCACGATTTTCTCTCTCTGTCTCTCCTCTCATACCGAAGGCTCGTGAGCTGCACACCCTGCACAACCTCCGCAAGCTGTTTGTTCAAGACCTCACGGCTCGAGTTAGAAAAGTAAGATGGACACGAAATGCACTTTCATAGCCAGATTGTATGGAAAATAGTGTTTGTGATGGCAGTTTCGTTTAAAGTTACGCTTTGTATTCTAGATGTATCATTAATTAGTTAGGTAATAGGTAATAAGGCCCTTATAAGATGTTTATTAACAATGTTATGTGTAACAAGACTGCAAATGTTGATAACAGCATCCTAAACAAGGTTCAAGGTAATTTGTTAGAGGCAGCAACAAGATGATGATGATATAATGGTCGACAACTTCACATCAAAAGTTTAACATCTGGGAAACTGTCCATGCACTTTGACTGTGAGAACCAAGCATCAATGTTATAAACACAGAGTCCGCCTGTAATCCCGCGCTCTGTGGCCTGGAACAGCTGCAACTGCTTGATCAGAGATGTTGTGGTCTAAACCTAACCCAAAAATACAAATTCAGTTATTATCTGCTCACCCCCATGCTGATGGAAAGTCTGGTTACATTTCGTAGTCTCAAAACATTTCTGGAGCTTCACTGCAGAGCACCTACTGGGGACAAAACAACCAATAAAATGAAACAAATAAAATGGCTCCACGCAGCTTATCTGGCATAATCCAAATCACTGGAAGCCCCTAGATCCCAAATTGATTTGAAAAGACATTACTTACGCACCCTGTCGAGGTGGTGCACCCGCTTCAGAGTGCACAGTAAGGTTTTTAGATTGGCTTTAAATTTGGCTTTAAAAAGGGTATAAATAATGTCTCAATGACCTCAATATAATGCATTACCACGTTTTCTAAAAGGTCTCCTCTGTTTCTGTCGACAGCATGCGGGGATGGAGCCTGATGATAGCGGGGGGATATATCACCCAGAAGCAGAAGATTTCCTTTCTTGAAAACAACCTGGAGCAGCTTACAAAGGTTCACAAACAGGTAACAATAGGCAGCAGCTGATATAAACAATGAGTTATAGAGAAGGAGGCAGGGTTTCTTTAAAAATGAAGATAAATAAGCTGTTTTTTCTTTGGGTCTGGAAGCCTGAGTCTCACTGCGTCCTGGCGCCACAGGAATGTCTTCGCTGGGTATTATATGGGAGGAGGACAAAGAGAGCAATCCAAATTAAAATACAGAGCGGTGTGCGCTGTTTGTCACTGCTCTCCTATGGGCAGAGTAACGCTAGCGCCATCAATCATCACACTAGAGCCACTTCACATGAGCGTCTCCTTGAAAACAGAGCAGCCGGAGGTGTTAAACCCCTCTGGCGCCAGGGAAAAAGGAAGAGACCCATAAAACACATTCGATAAACACAAATGAATCCATCATGCATGTGCGCATAAACGCGCCGAGTCTTTCCCCTCTCTCCGCTTGACAAACAAGCTCTCAGAAGCGACCTTGTGCTCAAAACGATTGGACGTAAAACACAGACCCTCGTCACATCTTTCTTTAATACTCCTAAATGGACTGAAGCAGTGGACTAAGTGTTGATGTGCTGAATGTTCTGCAGACTGGCACAAATACCCCGGCTGGCAGATTGGTGAGAGCTGCACTGCAGCAGTATGTCAGGCAGAAAAACCAATCCTAAAGTGGCTGCTGCTGGGATTCTCCATCCCATCCACCACCTGCTGATACTGTGGGAATGGAAGATGAAAGTCATGGTCATAAATCAGCAAACTCCCAGTGATAAGGCTCCCGAAGACAGGCAGTGGACAGTGCACCGGGACTGTGTACGAGTTCCTCATTCCCTGTACGGACGTCGTAATGTCTTCCTGTCTATCCATCCATCTGCGCACAAACACACACACACACACACACACACACACACACACACACACACACACACACACACAGCTGTCGTGAGTTCCCTTATAACATCACTTACCTCCTGTGGGAGAGCCATCCTCCATTTATTGTTTTTTCTTTCAGAATTACTCTGCACCACACAATAAACTAGAGCTGCCAAGCCTCCGATGGTTCTATTGTTATTCCCACAATCCTTTGCCTGCTTTGCTCTGTTAGATAACTTCACCCTGTTTGCTAAACCCTCAGGTCTACTCAGTATCTCTGCAGGGTGTGGATTAGTTTGCATGATCACGTAGCTGCAGAGTCTCGGTGTTTAAGCTGCTCAGTCATTGGATTTTTTTCACGTTTACCTTCCCCAGTTAGAGGAAACATGCTGTGTGCAGCAATTTTCTTTCATCTCTGGGCGGAGCTGGCATGTGTCTGCCCGTGTCCGGGTTCCCTCCGGATGCTCTGGCTTAGTCTCAGGGTCCGGCTACATGCAGGTTTCGGTTAAATGGCGACTCAAATTGTGTGAATGTGGGCAGAAAGGGTTGACTGTCTCTGCGCTCAGCCTGTGATGAACTGGCGACCTGTCTGTGCGCCCTGCATCTCCAACCCTGTCAGCTAGGATTGGCTTCAGCCCCCTTGGACCTTCAACAGGATAAGCGGTTAAAGATAACAGATGGATGAAAATCTCTGCATTGATTTTGCCTCATGAGTATATCTATCAACAAACGAGATTATTATCCAGAGGCAGCTATCGTCATGATTTACTTTATGTGCCATGGGGTTGGCTATTTTAAACTCATGTTACTGCGCCTAAGCTGCTTTTTAGTGCTTTGCAGAGATCAGACTATCATGTGATCAGTAATAAAACTCAAGCTATGTAGGAGGTGTTTTGTTGGTTAAAGCTGCTGTAAGTGATATATTTTTATTAAAATAAGAGATAAATAACTCCATATTCCGACAGTAATCACTGCTACAGTGTCTGGTCAGTAACCCGTGCTCCCCCTGCTCATGCAGCAAAAGAGAAAATACATTTTCCGCCCACTTTATCCAATCAGGACAGCGAGTCCCATGAAGAGGCGGTCCTGTGAACGCACAGAGAGCAGGATCCTCCTGTTTGCTGCTTTGTCTGGTGATTACCGCTCTGTGTTCATGTGGGGAAGTAGGCAGGAGGGAGAGGGGCTGCCAAGTACAGAACGAACAGGAAGTCAGCCAAAACATCACTTACAACGGCTTTTAATGTCAATAAAGTAACATGTATTAAAAGAAGGGAATCACTTCATTAGTTCAGGTCAAAGGCACCATTCAATTGGTTTTTATGAGGAGAAGATGCAGCACTGAAATTGATAAAAGTGGTTGCTTGCTTTGTTGGTTTGTTATGCTGCGTCTTCACTGACTGGATGGTCCCACAGAGAAACTCAGGAAAACGCTGCTCTTAAATGGAAGTGGGAAGACCCAAATTTACCAAACCAACCAGTTAGTCTTTATTCTTAAGGTGCTTCTCTTGCAAAACCTATAAAAAATGTTCTCTAAAAACACTTCTGATAAAACATAAATTCATAAATCAAAGTGTCTGGTGTGTAATGGTGTCATTGTTGCCCCATTGGGGGACAAAATTAGGGAACAAAACCCCAATACAATATCCAGCTGCATTTTAAAAGAGAAAAGACTTCAAGAATGAAGACAAACTTGTTGGTCTCAAATGCAACTCCAGTTCACGTTAAGAGTCTATGAACAGTTAATCAATAACAGTTACCTTCATTTGCTTTTGCTTGATAGCTAAAAGCCAAAAACCCGCCCAAACCTTGCGAAATGCTGCAGCAACTGTTACAAGACCTTACTGTACAGATGAAGGACACAGTGTACGGATGATGATCATTACTGTGCTGGCACTCACTGGTGTACACTAGTTGGAAAAACTGCTCTATGTAGCTTTTTCTGGAGGGTAAACCTTCAATTTGAGGTAGTCAGGCTCGTTTCCTGGACACAAAAGGCAGTATAGGTCGTCTTTTCCCATCAGATCACACTTGGCTCTTCTCCGTTCCACCTCACTGCACCTATTTGGCTCTAACTGACAGACAATGTTCCAGTTCAAACCAACAGGGTTAGTGGCCACTTTCCTACTCCCATTGTTTACTGTACTCAGTACTGTCGCACTTTTCTGGGCAGCAAAAGGAAACACAGCGGTAAAAAAAAAACACACCACATCAGCAAATGAGTGAAACAACATTTCAAGGTCTTAAAAATGGTACCTGCAGCAATATAAAGGGATTCAAGTTCATCATAAACTGTACTGTGATAAGGTTTTCCCTGACAGAAGAAAATAAACATTTCTAGAGAAAATATAATATATATATATATTTAACTCTTTTTATATACTGCTTCTCATCAATATCCCTTTTATATAAGAGGTTATATCACAAGGTCACTGACATGTTCAGATAATCCTTGGGCATACTGTTTGTCTTCCTCTGTGTGTGTGTGTGTGTGTGTGTGACAGCTGGTACGTGACAATGCAGATCTTCGCTGCGAGCTTCCAAAGCTGGAGAAACGCCTTCGATCTACAGCTGAGCGAGTTAAGGCGCTGGAGGGTGCGCTGAAGGAGGCGAAGGAGGGAGCCATGAAGGACCGCCACCGCTACCAGCAGGAGGTGGAGCGCATCAAAGATGTGATGAGGACTCGCAATCCGTTCCGCCGGCCCCATGCCGCACAGATAGGTAACACAAGCACCTCGCTCACACATTCGGCAGTGAACAGCCACCAGCAGCGCTCCACAAGCTGCATTACATGGCCGCACGTGTCGTTTGAATAAGAGCTGCGTAATCGGATGAAGTCCTGGAAACAAAGCAGTGTCCAGTAATCTGTAGGTAGGCAGTGGTCCATTGCATCCAACCATTAGCATTTGATCTGGGGGTATTAACATGCAATATCCCAGTGTTTTTTATTACATTCATGCTCAGGACATTGCTTTCTCATAATTCAGTGCACAATCAAATCATATACGCAACTGCTGTCTACAAGCCCCTCCCGTCTGATTTTATATAATGTTTTTATTTTAAGTACTTCTCAAAACAGTCAATGTGGTCACTTCAGTAATTTAATGTGCAGCACAACACCTGCAAAAAGCCCCAACTCATTGCTCCAAATTAGGTAAATTCATGAACCAGTGAATCTCAATTTATCTTCCTCGTTTACAAAACAAAGGCGGTACATGTCTCAGAAAATGTGCTCATATGAGTCCGCTGAAATTCTGTTTTTTTTTTTTATTAGATCTAAATGTAATTATCACATTTCTCAGTGGTAATGTTTTTTTTTCCTCTACAGCCAACTAAAAGATTGCCATCAAAATTGAAGTCATTGACCCCCAGTTTAAACAAAGCGTATTTCTCCAGAATATAAACAATAGAGTCGCAGTAACGTTAAAGGGAAAAACTTGTAATAAAGACCACTCTCTTGACATACTGTTAAGATTCATGTGATGGCTCTTAGGAATGAACTGATTGTGAAATTCTAGGCTGATACCAAGACCAGTGTTTAAATTACAATTTGTTCTTGATAACCGACGCCGATACTGATGTAGAAGAATCTTCATCAGAAAAGAATTAGAGATCTTCTTGTGATGGGATTAAAACAGTCCATCAAAATGACTACATTACTACTTAAGATCACAGCAATTTTCGACCTTTGCTTCTCTCAACTGGGTGAAAACAGCACTAACTGCACTAGAGTGGACAGGAATGATTGGAACTGGGGCACAATGATCTGCTGCTTTTAACAAAAGGTGGGCCAGGGTTGTAATGTAGGGCGCAAATGCCTCCTTTCCTGTTTCCTCCCTCCTTAGTTACGGCACCTTTGCTTCGACGGCACCCACATCAAACTCAGCTTTCATTTTCAATTACCTTGTTTTCGCAACCTCATCTTGCATGCATCAGAAATCTGTGGTCTCCAGGTCCACATTTTGCCACAATAACACACACACACACAAACTGAAAACATTACCAGCCGACGCCGTCCCAGCTGCTAATAACTGGTTTCAAAGTCATTCAGCTCTGTACAATTTTGCTTCTAATTTTTTTTTAATTACTGCTTCAATAGCCTATTTTCCCTGCTATACAACCTACCTACCTAATTATTAGAATTGTTCAGTACAAAGCCTTGTACAAGCATATGGCAGGGATGACACGAGCCAACAGCTCGTGAATGTGTCGGCACAACAGTGGTGTCGCATATCAGATGGAGCACAACAAGGCGAGGATACAGCCAATATATCGGTGGATAGGAACTTTTGTAAAAATTAAAACCATGTAAAATGTGAATCCTCTCCATCATTTCACAGTTGAGGCTGCACATATTAACACTCTTTTCTATCTGGCCACACCATTTTCTCTGCTTCTTGGCCAACTTTTGTCCTTGCATTTTCACCGAGAGAAGAATGGTGCAGCCGTCTCTCTCTCTTACGTCTCTGCAGTGTGATTTCCTCACAGGAAACATCCATGGTTGAATTTGTTTTCCCTCATGCTTCATCATCTGTCATCTCCTTCCCTCCTGTTACCAGAACGGCACATATCCCTACACCTCCTCCTCCTCATGCATGACCGAGCTGTGAGACAGGTTTTCAGCCTTAATCTTATTCCTTATTCAAGAGCTAAAAATACCAAAGGCTGTTTCATCACTGTGGCAAACATAGACGTGTTTGAGGGCAACATATGTTTGATACCATCAGTTGTGGCTATATTTATAAGCAGACCAAAATGCTGTACATTATGAAACATTGAATAAATAGCCAACATATACTGTATATACACTCGTGACGACTGGCATGAGTATTTCTCATGTGCGGATTCACAAAATGAGCTCACTCTTCTGAGAGAAATGCAATTTATTAGAAAAGCAGTGTAATCCATTTCCATCGCCAAGACTCACTTCATCACCGTGTCAAAAGGAGATAATTGCACTTAGACATTCAAATTCCGTGTGAAAGAAATGCAAGACGCATATGCTGCTGTGAGAAAATGAGCTATTGATTCAGAAGTGCCTGTAGAATAATGATTTTCATTCGAGGATCAAACCAAAGCACCAGAGAATAACTGGGATATTGTGGTGTATATTAAAAACCAACAGATATCGCATACAGTCATCCCCGTTTTGTAATTAAAGCAATATGTTCTTAATTGTATTGCTTTCAGTACGAAAAAAATGTCTTTGGGGAAGTAACAGAAATGTTCCTTGTCGTCTCAGCTGTCTGGAGAGGTGTGCCTGAGTCTGTGTTTTGATTGACGGCGGCTGACAGACTGCCACAGTGCCAGTGTTCTGCTGTAGGGAACGAGACACAAAGTAAACAAACCTACATTGTAGCCTGCATGTTATAGGCAGACGGTGTGTTGTGAGTCACCGGAATATTAATCATAGTCTCTCAGAGTGCAGCTCCGCGGGCCAGTCGCGGCCCTCGGGAACATTTTCTTGACATGAAATGCCTGCGTTATAGACAGCATTAACTTTCAGTCTTCAGTGTACAAGCGTCCCCGCAAACATCTATCTACCGGTTGCATGGCAACTAGTGGCACCTTACTAGTGTCGTTGGGATTACTTTCCGTCATGAGTGCTGGCGCTTTTAGCCAAACTTAGTGTTTTCGGTGTACAACTTGGCAGCTTAATGTGGAAGTGAAATGGAAAAGCCAACATGAAACAAACAACGTATTGTTAAAGAGGCTCTGCGGAGACTTCTGTGCTGTGCTGGTGGCAGACTCCATTTCTTAACTAACGATAGATGCTGCTCACAGACGCAAGTTCCTCGAAAACGGGCAAGAAGTCACACATCCTTTGGACTGTCACGAGTCGTTCACATGTGTCCAATTAAAAGGAGATGAATGCCTGTAAATCGCTACAAATTATGATAAGGAGCCTTTTTAAGGAGAAAAGGACCTTTCAAGAAAAATGGATCAATGTCAAAACAATCAATCGCAAATCCTACGACAAGTTTATGGGATTCCGTAAGCAGCCCATAATCATATGCTGGCTCCCTAAATTGTCATTTTGTCATCAGGACTTTTAGAGCCCCTGGTCCAAAAGGGCGTCATCAGCGCACTCTTCAGTGAGTGTTCGTCCGGTTGGTCAACAATCCACGTTGCAGGACAAGATGTGTGGTTATGTTAGCAAGTTAATCCACATTTCGACTGCAGGAAGTTTCCCCAGGGATGAGGAACCTTCAGAGGGGAGCTCTGTGTGTTTCCGCCACAGGGACCGAGCTCTCAAATAAAGCTGGGGGTTTTGTAAAACTTCACAAACCAGCAGGAGCGAGCTGAAAGTATCCAACTGAAAAATCCCAGCCCCCTCCCTTCAGAGCCACTCCTCTGATTCACATGAATGCGCACTGCTACTGCACTGATACTTTAAAAATATGGTTTCTGATTTTTCCTTCAGGAGAACAAAGGACAAGTCATTTACAGAGCAGATGTGCGAGTTGTAGTCATAGTAAAATTGTATTATTTTGTACTACTGTCCGTTTTTGTCTTTTCTGGATGAGTAGATCAGTCAACAGATCAATTCTGCGTCTGTGTCACTTTCAGCCAAGCCCATCCGCCCCGGCCACTACCCGATGTGCTCTCCCACCAACCCCTTCTTCATCCGAGGCTTCAGCGATCACCCCGTTGCCTTCTGCAAAGCTGGTTTCCACAACAGCAACAACCAGGAAGTAGCTGCTCCTGCCGCCCCTGCCGCTCCCGTTGCTCCCGCCGCCCCTGCCGCCCCTGCCGCTCCTGCGACACCAGAGAGCGAGCCGCGGCTACCCGAGACCGACTCCAACCAGAACAGCCCCACCAAACACCACGACTCCCAAAGCACCGACTCACACGACAACAACACTCCGGACAACATGTGAGTAAAACCCAGTTACGTCATCGAGTGATTGACTGCAGGTGATTCTAATACCACAGCTATGAATGTGCTGTAATAGTTTGGACTACTTTTCTGATGCTTTCAACCACAGCAAACTTCCTTAACTTCCAAGGAGTAGTAAGACCATTTAAGCTTAACTCAAGGTTAACTTGCAAGCTTCTTTTCTTCTTTTTCGACCACATCTCCCATTCTTGATCTTTGAGATTGTAGAGTGACAGACTAATCTTGACTCAAGGTCCCCTTACTAGCTTTTTTTTGTTGTTGTTGCTTTCGCCTGCATCTTATTTTCTTGATTTTAAAGTAGTAGTATGACAACATAATCTTAACTCGAGGTCCACTCACTAGCCTTTTTGGGTGTTTTTCAACCATATCTCCCATTCTTTATCTTCAAGATAGTAGTATGATGAACGAATTGTAGCCCAACCTCCACTTACTATTCTTTCTTTTCTGGTGCTTTCTTCCAAATCTCATTTTCTTAACGTTAAAGTAGGAGTATAGGAGTATAGTATTTTCCAGTGCTTTCATCCACGTCTCAAATTATTTGCCTAAAAAAATCACGACTCGAGGTCCACTTACCAGCTTTCTCTGGTGCTTTTTACCCACCATCTCAAATTCTTGACTGCTGGAAATAATAGTTTGACAAAAATAATCACGACTCAAGGTCCAGTTGTTCGCTTTTGCTGGAGGTTCCAGTTGATTGCAGTTGTCACGATGAGGACCTGCTCGTGAATACTTTGAAAAGAAGTTCAGTGCCGTTAAAACAGCTACTACGCGGAATCCCGAGGTCAATAAGGAAATTGCATGTGCAGAGCAATTTCAGTTGATGTTTTTTACTCCAACTGTATCTGTAAATAATCTGGGTTCTGAATTATAGTACCCTGATTTTTTAAAAGCTTAAACAGCCAAGCATTTTAAAGTTCAGTGTGCCTGAACAAGCATTGTGTTTGAGCGCTGATTTATTGTTTTGTGGCTGTGTGAGCCTCCGGGCACACTTACGCTTTCCATTTGGTTTACCGCTATTTCATTCTGTTTTGTTTAACTCTATGTCGGCTTAAAGATCAAGATTTTAAAACACAAATCCCACAGGCGCATTTACATAAACGTCTCTCTCTCTCTGCCGTTTGCAGGCTTCCAGCTGAACCGCCGAGCCAAGCGGCCATGAACACCGCAGAGATGCTCGATTCAGAAAATGGTGAGCCCTGTTCTGACGCGGCCTGTTAAAATAACGAGAAATATTATGATCGAGATCAGCGGGGGTAAATTCACTTCTCATTATCACCGTTTTTTAGTGGCTGCAATCATGGCAGCCATTACATTTGAATGTTGTTTTATATACTCTTACAGAGGGGTGGCTGTTAAACCAGTTTGGAGTGATTGCCCCGCTGCTATGATAACAATTTTGCCAGCTGTTTCTTTTTGTTTTTTTTTCTTCTTGTAATGGGTTCGTAGTCAGCAGTCTTAACTGTAATACTGAGGCACTGATGAGCGAGGAGGAAGGTTTCAGCATAGGTCAACAGTCCTTGGATAAAGTGTCCATATATTTATGAGACACAGCCTATCGTTTTAAAAAATCACTGTGGGAATTCTCTTAGTTATTACTGGATAATGCTGCTACTCAGGTCTTTGTGCATCTCCATGTTTGTGTGTGGGAGTGTGTGTCTGCTCCCATCAGCAGCAGAGCCTGGAGGAGATAGATTAGGCTCGCAGTCCCATTACTCAGCCAGACAGATAGCCAACCGGACAGGCTGAGTGCACACCTCAGCCTGTGACCCAGTGATGACAGTTGTAGAGTTGTGTAACAACACCACACCTCTTCGATTCTCCAGGAGTATCAATAAAAGTCCGAAACCGTGTTAGCGGCAATATATCAATCTGCTGTGACGGCACCTGCCTTTTATTAAATATCACTCACGCTGTGCAGTGAACCTTTTACAGAATTCAATCCGGCTGGTTTCCCATGATGCAGGTGCAGAAGGGATTTCAACCCTGCAAACATTCAGGGAAAAAACACTGATATTCGCCTTTTGTTGGCAATGAAAATTACTCTAAACACTCAATACTGACAGCAGTTCAAATGGGATTTGTAAATACTTGATGGGTTCATGTGCAAAACAGTTATCTCCATTTTAAATGTATTTTCACAGATAATGATGCTGTTTTTTTATTGTACACTCAAATATCAGTCAAAGTGTTTGTTTTTTTTTTACGAAGATATCTATTTTTTTCATTTTTTAACTTTTCCTATAACTGTTTTTTCTATCCATATTGTCAAAGGATTATCAGTCTTTTTTTTTTTCATTTTAAAAATGTATTTAATCTGCCGATGAGTTAGACTAGTTCGAAGTCAGAAAGAGTGCTCGAGGCAATATGTCAATCTGCTGTGACGGCACCTGCCTTTTATTAAATATCACTGATGCGGTGCAGTGAACCTGTAAAGGCTGGTTTTATTTTTTTTCAAACAATCAGGAAGAAACCCTGATACGGTATTTTTCTCTTTTTTGGTATAAAAATGGTCAAAATTATGAACCAGTTTTGAAATTAACATTATTTAGGTCTCCTTTAGGAATGGATTTGATCTATTTCTGCAAATGATCTCTTCATTTGCACTGTTAAGAATGGAATTAGTTTGCAACTTTGTCGGATTTATTTCATTCCATTTGATTTTGTTTACAATGTTTTATTTAGTACATTCCCCCAAAACATATGGCATTTTGGAATGAAAGTACTTGTACACTGATGTATTCTGAAGTCAAACTTGGAGGAAAATTTCCTTCGGGTGCGTCACTACTACTTTTCACCCGGGGATATAATTCTACTCAGTGTCATGAATTTCAATAAGAGCTTATGGCGAAATGTGAATCTGAAAGCCAAGAAGCTCTGTGAAGCTCACATGTACCCCAAATGTTTGACTTTTTCCATAGTTTCAGTCTGTTGAGGTGACACCTTGACAACTCCTGTTAGGATAAGATTTTTTCTTTACTAACTGTCACAGCTGTTTCTTTTAAAAGAGATTAAATTGAACGGCCTCGTAATCCAGTCGAGCACGAGGTCACTGATAGTAGCCATCTCATCAAGCTGAAGTAAATGTCTTCCATGAATCACAAAGAATAAACGCACAAAGTCAAATGCCGGAGAAACAGCTGAAACTTTCTGATGTGCCTGCGTGTCGATATGTTGTGTCGCACATGAAAGTGAATATTTTGTGAGATAGTAGAGCAGTTTAGGCAAAGCATAGGCCTATTAGACTTGTAGTAATACAGGAGCTGCTAGGAATGGGAGGACTTTGACATCAGCACTCACCATTGAAATATCTGGAAAATGAGTTAGGTATGAGCAGATAATGTGGCTCCATAGAATGTAACTTTGATCCAGGAACTACAAAAAGATCCATCCGTAAGGTCCCTTTTGTCCATGCAAGGGGCTGTTCTGCAGCACTAATGGTCTACCTGTAAGAACAATCGCCCTTGTTCTTTATGATAGGAAGCTTTCCGAGTGGGAGGACTTGTCTTTAAAGCTTCTTATCTGTATTATTCACTCTACTGGACGTAGTGTGATAGTGATAGAAGTAGAACCTGTCCGCAGCAGAAAAATGGCTGTTCAAACAGTTTGTTCAAACAGTGTAAAATGACCCATGTTGACATTTACCTGACAAGCAACCTCCTGCATGCATTCAAATAAAAACCTCTCCAGAATAACAACATCATTTGTTTAAACAGCGTGAAATTACCTGTGTATATGCGTAGTAGCATATTTTTCTGAACGCTCTTCAGGAGGAGGTGTTGGATGGTGACAAAGGGTACAAAGTTGTTTTCTTTTTAACCATAATCACCATCTTCGTCTAAGCTTACTCTACCATAGTTTAACCCTGATCCGACGACCACAGACTCGATCTTTCCCTCATCTTAACCAAGTAGATTAAGCTGCAGATAAAATGCACATATGGGTCATTTTAAAATGCACAAACACCCTGTTCAGTCATAGAACCGACACATTATGCAGCTGCTTGTTCCAAAGCCATCTATCTCTAATGGCTTTGTGCTGTTTCAGTTAAACCCGTATACGTCTGTGACAAACCCACTTCTCCCCTAATTCACACACCACCAACCCCCCTCTGTGCACTCTGCACCTGCCTGCCTCCTCATGCACCTCTTTCTGTCCACAGGAAACACCACAGATATCAATGACAACAGGTAAGAGCGGCGCACTGTCTTTGCTTACTGCACAACACCTGCCGCTGTTTGCTGTCTTAGCAGAAAAACCTCTTAACAACAGCTGACTGAAGTGTCTGAAATATTTACTTTTAATAGCATAGTCATGTTCAGAATTAATGGCAGAGTTCGAAGTAATTAACTTAATGCCTCTAGGATGTTTGATGATAGTCAGTTATGGACAAATGGCATGTTAAAGAAATTGGCCCTGCCCGCATGCACTGATCCCTGCTGTGTTTTAAGAACAATTACTCTAACGTCACTGATTTGCTTTCCTTCACTGCTGCGTCTCTGCTCCACCGCTGCCCCCTTGTTGCTGTGACTGCCACTGCTGCTCCTGCTCCTGCTGCTGCTGGTGATGAATCTGGTGACGGTGCTGCGGTCGCCTTTAACGCCGGTGTGTTTGGTAGCATGTGTCTGAATGTGAATTCTGTGTCCAGAACTGACGTCTGTGACAATCAGGACCCAGCCAAACTCTACAGCCTGCAGCCGGAGGCTTCAGCCAGCTAATAGTCCTGAACAGGTAAGAGCACGGAGAAACAGAGCAGCTCTGCAGCCAGTTTGTTTCATGAATCATGGATGAAAATTAAGTCATTAAACGTGCAAATCTCACAAGTAACCAAGCAACCAAATGCTTACAAACATATCCACAATAGGTTCGACACACACGGAAGAATTCACCTGATCTGTTCTGTGAGTAATGCACATTACAGAAAGCATAAAGAATAGGCTCTCTGAAAAACCAGAGGCGACATGAGCAGCTAGCAGCAATCAGTTGCAAATTTCCACTTGATGTGCATTCATTAATAATCAAATGTAATGGGAATCTGAACACTTTGGATCAAATTAAACATCGTGCCTTTGAGCAAAGTCTCACTTCATTTAACTGTGATTTTGAAAATGCACTTCAACACTACAGAAGTACACGTTTATTCTGTGTAACATTGAATGTCAGTGATTATATACAAATGATATACCAGGTTAAAGGTCTAATTTTTATAAGGGGGCTGCTCCTCATTTGAATCGAGGATCTTCCCTCGAGGCAAATACTGATTTGTGATTCTGGGCCACATGAATGAGATTAGCTTGATACATGAATTTACATTATTTACATTCATGTGAATGTTAGGAACCTTTACCCACGGCCTCATTTCACAAAAGTACGATGTACGATCTCGGCTCACACAACGATCACAAATGAATGCAGTGTTGTGTCTCACGTGTAATTGTGGTTGGCAAATTGCAGAGACATTTGCGAGTCCTACGGGGCTCTCGCATCGGGCGCTTGCACGACATTTGTTTTGATTACTGAAACACATCGAGATTAACAGGAGAGGAAAAAGAATAGCTTGCATGTTGAAGCGGGGCCCTGGGCATTATATAAAATGGACCTGCTGATCATTAAACATTGCCAAATGAAATGCAGCAGGAACATTGAAGCAGGATTTATTGATGGAATAATGGAGACATTTATTACATTTGTACATCTTGTGTTTTTAGTATAGTCCATTTTGCAGCAATTAATTTATCCATTATGTATTATTAGATTAGATATGTTGGGTTGGGAGCAGACGCTGTCGTTGGAAACGTCACTAAGACTTTAGAGATCACGGGGTCTCAGCTCTTGGGTGTTATGTCAAGTTTACAGCAGAAATCCTGCCATCTGCCAGCATGAAGGGACTGACTCTTTATTTATTTTTTCTTCTTTGGGCATCCCGTACTAAAAATACCAGCAAAAGCAGCCAACAAACAGCAGCTGCCTCAGATCATCGGGGTAAAAGATTAAACATTGAAAAACATTGCTCTGGGAAATACCCAGGAGAAAAAGGTGGATTAAATAATCACCGGCTCTGTTTCTTTATAATTTCATCCCACTGTTTATTTGCTGTCACAGGATTTGTTCGGTTGCCTTTTTCATGTTTTCATGATTGTCCAACAGGGACGCAGAACTGGTGCAGAAATTTAATTTAAAACTATTTCAGATAAATCTAGTAACGTGCAAACTCTGTAAAACAGTAAACCTGCAGACTGAGGACTATAAAACGCAAGATGATAAGATTTACTCTCACTTTTCAAGCTCTATAAGCTGGCATGAAGTTTTCCGCAGAGTAAATATACGTTCTGCACGGCGCCGGCGGATTTTACATCGTATGAAGTCTAAATCTGGCCCCAGAGCGCTCCGTGCAGTTTCCGAACACAAGCAAGTCTCAGTGAAGACACTAGAAATAAAATGACTTGCGACATGTTCCTTCTGGCAGTGTTAGCATGACTCACTGGCTGAGGTGCCTTCTTTCCTGCCATCGTTCGCTCCCTCTGTGTTTCTCTCAAATGGATCTGACTGTTGATCTTACTTTCTCTCTTTCTCTCTCTCTCTCTCTCCAGGCAGACGTTTTTTCTGAGGCCTCCTCTGTAAAATCTGCATGCAGCTGATCTCTGTCCTCCCAGCTTAGCTTTCCTCTCCCATCCTCACCTGCTGTAAACAGACTTCTATCTCTCCCGTGTCCCCTTTCCCCCTGCTTGCTCCTCTTCAATCCCTTCTCCTTCCTGTGCAATGGTGTGGGGTGTATGTGGGTATCAGTAGGATCAATGGCAAGCACTGCATCTCAAATTCCTGGTCTGGCAGCTTACACCCATATTGCTGCACACACTCCCCCATGATCTGGAAAAAAAAAAACCCAAAGGGACCACAAATAAAGGCGGAGAAGAGAAGGTGCAGTGCTGCCGGTCACCACTAGGGCGTGCTGTTCGTCTCGGTGAAGGAATCACAGTGGACATAAAACCAGTACATTCAATCTTTAACATTGTTGTTATCATTAGACATGTGTATGGATCTGAAAAAAAAAGTGAAACAACATGAAAACATGTGAACCTCAAGTCCACTTTACTAATATTTATACATCTGACTGTGCATGTGTCGATTTTTGAATGTTGGTCTTCAGCTTTTCTCTGAAAACAAACAAAAGAGGAAGAGAGCGAGGGAGGCGACATTATCAGGAAAAGTCTCAGTCTGAACGCCGGTGCAGGAGAAGCACTGTAAGTCAACGTAAAGTGGAAATTCAGTCTCAAAAATGTGCTGCGTTTATGGGATAATAAGGCTTTCTTCACAGTTTTTGTCATGATATCAAATCTCATGAAAAGACCAAAACCAACAACACGTGCCTCTGTCTCAGTACGATGCTGGAACTGGCCTGAAAAGACTCAATAATTTCCTAAAACAACTGGACACTGTAATCTTTGGCAATTTTCTAAAACCGGAGTAAATTGCAAAAGTGCATTTATTTACACTTTTTTCTGCTCTGGTCAGTGGCTGTATTCATGGTGATGAGGAATAATGTGGACCAATGCAGCAGTGTGACTCAGAGACGGGTTTCTGGAAAACAATGGAGGTTGTTGGCACAAAGGAAATAGCCGCTTGCAGTCAGGGTTAATTTGGGCCTTGTCATGTAATTAAAAAACTATGCTGAGAGTTACTACCCCGTTTTGTTGTAATCAGCAGGCACACCGCCTCTGCGTCCTCTGCTGTCTGTCTGACACACTCACCCACACACGCAGGGGAAAGGGACTATGTGATGCATTCAAGCGCGTCTCGTAAAGTCAGCAATCCATGCATGAATGCCCACAAAGTTTGTTTAAAACGGGAAAGTTTAAATTTTTTTCTATTATCAATTGTTGAATACATACAACTACATTTGCCATTACTTTTTCTTGTTATTTCACTACTGCATTTTAAAGAAATAAGATGCTAAAATCACAGATGTGTGGACGTGAGTCATTGTGACTTGGACTCGAGTCAGCTCAGGTCGTAAGTCCTAAGAGTCTCAAGAACCTGCTCAGTTTGACTTGCTTGACACTTGGACCAAATTTCTACATGATTAAGCCCAATTGGACCCCTGCTTGTAATATCCGTTTGTAAGATCAGTTCATTGTTGGTTTTTGTCTTTTCATGGAAATTGTTTACAATAAGAAAAATATAGCGAGTCATCAGACTTCTCCTTTTTTTGAAACAGTTTCAATCCAAACTGAAAGCAACATTCAGACTAATTAGAACAGGAGTTTTTAGAAACTGTGCCAGTAGTCATAGTAACAGTATAGTCTATGATGATTTGATTCATGTGGGCTGCTGTTGCCACGTACCGTAGGTAGACCAACACACACTTAACTAAACTACACATATGCACAGCTGCTGTAGTCGAACCTGGCGGAGCCTTAATTTAGACACATTTGATCTTTTTTACTATAATCAAAGAAAGGTAAATTAAGTTTATATATGCAGTACAGAATCCAACTCCTCGAGACTCTTCAATACGCAACAGTTTTGTATTTTGGTACCCTTGGAGGATATATTTCAGATATTAGTTTAGGAAGAAGAACACACCATATAACCCTTATATTCCGCCTCTAGCAAGTTTTAGATCACACTTTTCATAAAAAAAAAATCTTAAATCTTCACATGGCTCTGACTGTGGCAGTGTCTCACCGAGAGCCGGAAGAACCATTGTGCTAAAAGAGGAAGTTGGTCAGAGGACTGTTCAAAATAAAACACTCAAATATTCAGTGGTTAACATCAGTCGCCACATGTCTGACTTTTGCTACGCTGCACTGGTTTTAACTGGTCTGATGAGCAACTTCGTCTGAACCGTGAAGTCTAAAAGTCTAAAACAAATGAGTCCCGATTGTTTAAAAAAAGAAAACGTGACTATCTCGTAGTAGAGAGACTTTTAAGCTGTAAATCTTGCCTCCGAAAGCTGCCTGTCAGGGACCGTCTGTGAGATATTCAGTCATTGTCATGTCAACCAAAAGCATGGCAGTGGGAAAAAAAAAGAATTGTGTAGCAACTATTTTTATACTGCTAGTTCTACTTTCAAATAGATATATATTATTATTATAATTTGCTTTATTTTAAATGTTATTTATCTGCTATTTATTCTTAATTTACAGCAGTTGTTGAATGTGAATCGTTTTAATTTATATTGATGTATAAATGTTTGCATTGCATTGTTTCTCACACTGCAGAATGATTTGGATTTAATTTGTCAGTGAATGAAAATGCATGCAGGTGTGCAGCTGCTGTTTCCGAAATGAATTTGTTCAGGAGATGACATATCCTACAGCTCTGTATGAACCACCTCAGATTGAAACCAAAGCCCTTATCGTAGTGAGTCACTTAAAGAGGATCTTGCTCTACGTAAGTCTATATAAGCTCTGGTGGAGACACAAACCAGGGGTTACTGTAGGTTATCAGCAGCTGATACAGCCCTATCCCTCTGACAAACACACAGATATAGTGACTCATCGGCCAATGAGGTGTTTAACTTTTAAACCCAAAGTACAGATATGTTACATATGCTGTATTACTTGGGTACACTCTGAGCAGATAAGTTGATTGACTGTCTACACACAGTGACGGACTGTCGCTCCTCGCCGCCCGTCAGCCGCTCTCTCTGTCGACCTCCTGATCAGACAGTCAGGATGTGAGAGTCAAGGGTGTCAGTGGAGGGACTGGATGTGTGTCTCTGTGTGTGTGTGTGTGTGCACCTGTGTGTGTTTTATGAGAGGACAGGAGCTGCGTCTCCTTAGCAGCCCCTCACTCTTTGACTTTCTGCAGTCAGTTCAACAAAACAGAGCAGTAACACTACAGATTATAGCTTGCTAACGTTGTACATACATATGGTGTACCAATAAAATACTTTGGTTGATGGGCATTTGTGTTTAAATTACACAATAAATACTTTTTTAATGAGCTGGTACAATTCCAGGGTACAAACAACGGACCAACTGGATCAGTGTATACAGTGTGTTTACTCATAAATACTTAAAAAGACGACTTCATAGTGTACACAGCTAAAAATACAGCTCACCACACTAGATTTTATACTGTATGGCATCTAATAAAACTTATATGGTATATATCTTCACCTGTGACTGTACAGCAGAGCACAATTGTTCTGTATTTCACCTGAGGACTGTTAAATGTGGACCACATTTTAGGATCCAGTAGAAAAGTTCTTCAGTATTTTATCATAACTTTGAAAGCAGACACATAATTAGCTCATAGCTACAACATATATAGCCGATGGGTCCTAAAATATGCTGTTTACTTTGAAATATGACCCGATGTCCCTCCATATCTTCGCTATCCATCTTTTTTTTAGTTGCTGATCAGATGGGAAGTGGTGAAATGATAACAATTTGTCAGATCCCCTGCAGTACATTTATACAACACAGCAGTAATGATATTCATCAGCCAAACTCCCCACCCTGAGCATCTCGTCATAGGAAAATGGCGACTTTGTGAATCTGGTATATTGTCCAACAACGTTGTTTATCACAAATTGTCTTCTCCCCCCCATCTTACCCAGTAGTATTTTATTGATACACCATATATACTAATTATAATGTTATTAGCTGAGCTGTGATCTAAAGCCTTACCAACAGACCCTCCCTTTTTATAGTATTGAGGGTTATCAGAAATACATGGAGCATTTTATCACATTATTTTCTTAAAACATTCCCCCTCTGTTCCTCTTCACAGTAAATACTGCGTTCAGTTTGACTTCCTCTAAAAGGTAAAAAAAGGACATTGAACTTTACATTATCACTGAAGTTGAGTATGTTTAGACAACCTATAGGAACCATGAGTTGAATGTGACTGGCCTTTGTTATCAATCTGCTGTTGATCTGAAAAACCACGAGGGAAAACAAACGTCTCCTGAGGTGCACTATGGTTGTATACCGTCGGATGATTGAGCATAGATTTAATTTTCCGTCTTTCTGTTCTGTTTGTCTGACATTAAGTGTTACAAATCTGAAAATATCCTGGCAAGGTAAATAATATGTGATACTGTAGCCTAAATATGCAGAAATAAAACTATGACACGAATGGAAAGGTGGAATGAAAAAAAAAAACAGAGGCAAAATGTCTGTGTTTGTTTGTACTTTTGTGCGTTGGCTGGTTTGTTTATAGCGTGTGACTTAGTGCATGCAGTACTCTCTTCTGTAGCTGCTGAGAAACGGTACTGTTATCTCATGAAACTCCTTCCAATAAAGATGATCCTGTGTACAAATCAGTGTTGCGCTGTCTCGTTATTACTCCATGACTTTTACTATCCAAGGGTTTTAGCCATAAGCAATTAAACAGATTTTGACATTATATAAAAAAATGTAAACAGAAATACTTACATTTTTAAAAGTTAAATTAGAAACGGTCTGTATTTTCACAATTTGGCTAATTTTTTTTTATGAATATATCTTCTTGAAGGGGGACTTTGAAAGAATTGTACTGTAAAATCTTAAAAAATTTACTCAAATTATCAACAGAATGTGACGAAATAACAGTTTTAACATTTTGTCGAAGATGTATTGTGTAGCAGAGACATCTGCTGAAGTTAGCGTGCTGAACAGATAGCCCCAGCAGTCCAAAGTTCCTGTGCTAGCAGCGTTAACACCAGCATTGCTCAGTCTGAGAGGTCACAGTCTGCGCCGAGCCCCCAAGGAGACACCGACTTTCTTCAAACTGTGTCATTACAGCGTCATGTGATTCACAGGTGAATGAAGTGGCTGTAAACTGGTGGATTATTAATTTTTTCTAGCGTCACTACCCCCCCGCGAATGAACGGGGGCTTTGCCTCCAGAGCTGTATCCAGATTTTTATTGTTGCAGCCATGGTCAGCTAATAGGACCGCTAGCTGCATGGCTAACTGAACTAACCAGCTAAAGGCAGCCATAGTTAGCAATGCTGCTCTATATTTGTTTGAAGTATGAATTCAACAGGTGATGAATCCTTACATATTGCATGTTTAAAGCATCATTATGTAGAAATTGGCATTTTGTGCGATTTGGCGCCCCCCACAGTGCAACTGTCACTTTACTGTCGTAAATACAAATCCCAGGTCTGTAACAATTTGTCAGACAAACAAAACTCATTACGTCATAACAATGTTACATCCAGTTGAAAGCCTGGATCTTGAGGTAAACATGTAGCCTATGTGACGCTGTGATCTGACCCTCTCACTGAAGTTACATAGTGCAGAAACAAGTGATGAGGGGGACAGAGTGGCTGAGACAGAGACACCATTCACCCTGTTACATAACACTGAACCATCAACATGATTTTGAAGCTGTTTTTCTATTCTATGGACTTTCCTCTAAGTCAAGAGGAGAGTCCATAGAATACATTGCTAACACAGAGGGGTTCCAGGTCCGTGAAATATGAGCTTCTCTCTCCTGTAGTCCAGTTTATTGTCAAATCAAATCAATGTCAGATGTTGGCAGGACCAGGCGAGACAAACATGTAACATTGGGGTCAAAGTCATGACCAAAAAAATCCAAGGGAACAACTCTGGATTGCGTTAATCTTCATTTAGACTTCAGAGACTATTTAGTATTTATGCATTATGATGATAACTCCAGAAAAACTGAACATTTAATTCAATGAAGGAACTCAACCTGGATATGATGAAAGTAACCTGTAGGCTTTTTGAATGACTGTGAGAAGGTGAAAACTCAACTTTGCCACAGTGACTTTCACTCAAAACAAATCAATAAGTAGGGCAAACCAGGATTCAGAGTCAGCCTCCTAACATAAACATCCAAAGGTGGATTGTCAGTGTAAAACTCATGTGCTATATGTTGTGTAGCCAGGAGCTTTTGATTCTTGCGCTGGCTGCTCATTAGTTAACCAGCCGTGACATCTGAAAAACGTTGATAAAATAATGCTTTGAAGCGAAATGTTCTGGTCAGCACTGTTTGTTTTATTAAAATGTTTGCTTTAAGGTTGTCCCAAAATCCTGTCCAAGTTACACACATTTGAAAACTAGGACACAAAGGTGATTGTACAGTCTCGTCATTTGTTTATTACCAAGTGACACAGAGGTAAACGACCTTTGCCATCATCCTGCTCATCGAGTTTGATTACATCTTGATTGATTGGTCCGCCCTTCTTTGTTGTCGCTGTGGCTTTCTGAGATGTATACAGTATATACTGCTGTAAAGAAAAGGAGGTATCATAGACTGTCTGAAATTATACAGCATTTGAGACATGTTTCCTCAAAGAGAAAAGTTTCCAAATACATTTATATAAAACTCAAACGATCCCCTCTGGCGATGTTTTAAACACAAAGTATAGAAACACACTCACTTGAATAATGATTGTCCCTCGTTGGAAAATCCAGACTCTCTGAATATTTATCTGTCTGGACATAAGATGACTCAAATTATGTCACAAAATCACCTTGTTTGTACAAATCAAACTAGTCACACTCTGCACGTAGTGAGCGCCGAACATCCAACAGAAGAAAGTCATTGACCTGAAGCAAAACGCGCTATATTTTTAGGTGATAAGTCAAAGCAGCTATTTTTTTGATTCATTTTTTTATCTCTCAGTCTTGACTTGCACAGTTTCAGCTGTGCCAAGAAGAAAGTGCATAAAAATCAATAGTTAAACACATGATATAAATATGAATAGAGGAGACATAAGGACAAACTCCACCACTCCTCCATCCACAAGAGGACATGAAGGGGGAGGTTGGGCAGCTGAGGACCTGTGCTGCCCCGGGCCAGGAGCCAAAAAGGGGCAAAGTGCAAAATAGCAGCTGAGGGAAGGAGAGGGCAGAGATCACAAGAGCTGTGACTCACACTTGCTTAAAAACCACTTCAGCAGCTCGCTCTCAGCAGGACTCATCGATTCTAACAGTGCATCTCGCCCGTGTGGACTGCTGACCGAGCCCGAGGCTGGAAGACTGTGAGTATTAATCTGACAATGTTCATCATGGATGTCACGTCTGCCTGACACAACTGTATCTGACATCTGTCACGTATGTGATTTTCTTTCTACAGTTTTTGTACATAATTCAATAGTACTGAATACAAAGAATGGAATGGACTCTGATGGATGTAAATTATTAGTAAAATTCCTCAGTTTGTTCTTTAAATGTAGAGAGAAGAAGAAATAAAATAAAAGTGTGGCACCAGTCAGGATCATGACCTGGTTTTTAACTGTTTTCTGAAGATAAGTTGTGATTTAATCAAGAGCTGCTCGTCAAATAATATACAGAACAATAGTGCAAAATAATTATTTTTTGGATCCTTTAAAATATAACTTTTTTCCAATTTTCCAGATCAAAGTGTGTTTACAGGTGTTGGGGAGTACTATTGCATTTGCCTAAAAAGGTAGTATAAAACTTTTTGTGACTCCAGATGAAGCTGCATGTTATTTGTTGCATTATGGGTAATGTAGGCGCCAGTTTTCTAAAAGGAAGAAGAATGGATAGGGAAAAAAGACGATATCTCTGGTTCTGCTTTATCGATTTTGATCATTTGTTTTGAAAATGTCCATAATCAGTCCAAGAGTGTCATACACCTGGACTTTTCAGAACCTGGAGCATACATTACCCACAATGCAGCATAGCTACTGAGTGACTTCACTGGAGACAATTTATCAGGTAACATGTAGCTTCCTCTGGAGCCACAAAAGACTTTATGCAACTTTCTTTTCACATGTGCAGTATTACTCCCCAAGACCCGTGAACATACTTCAATTTGGAAATTTGGTGAAGTTACCCTTTAACTGCCAAGGGAAGTTGAAATGGAGGAATTGAAGTTGGAAAACAAAACATCAGAAACCTTATAGGTGATAATGACAACATTTTCTTTGTCTAAGAGGTCAAATAAGATTAAGATTGATTGGAATGTATTCTTAATTCTGTTTATACGTTGTTGTTTTTTTGGTTGAGTGAATCAAAACTTAAACAATAAATTATTTAATACTGTTGCCTCTATAGGACCTTCATAAGTAAACAAAACTATCAGTGATAAGATTGGCATTCTTAAAGCCTGTCATCGGGTCAGATTCCAATTTATCTGGGTTGGATCAGTCATAAAATTGAAGCTAATTTTTATGGCGTAGTGCTGAAATGACGAGGCTCTCAGCCTGAGGAAAGAAGCTGCTCCGTAGCACTGATAGAGTACGGCTTTGTTTCACTATCGTCATCCTTCGTCCAGGAGTCTAATGATTAATTTGTTTGTTACATAGGTAAATGGGAGGAAAGTTACAGGCTGTGACCAAGCATGATCCCTCACCCTCATCTTACCCCAAAGAATAAGGGTTTACCTGCTCAAAAACATGTTTTTCTTCCACTCTTTCTTTAGCATCTCATCATCCTCAGCCAAAAAAATGCAGTATCAGTATATCTATGCAAAGCTAATCAGCTATATTGACATTTCTCCCGAGACGTGATCAAACAGCATGGATTAGAAAATGAGGTCACTCCTTTCAAGTCTCAACTCTCAGTCAGTCTTCTGGTTATCTTATCTATAGTGTGTGTTAACTTCCACTGGGGACAGCCACACTGGCTTTATCATTTGTTTACATTGTTTGGGTTGAGCGACGTTGACTGGTAGTAACACTCTTGTTATGGTAAAGCGCTGAAGGTAACCTCCGTTCAAAAACCCCTGACCTATATGTGTCTGCATTCAGACAAGGAGTTTGTGCAACTTTATCAGTTTGGAATTCACACAAGTGAGCTCACCACCCTGGGACTGAAGCTCATCAGGAATATTAATGCTGTTTCGGCATGAGGCAACCTGCCAGCAATGGGCCTGTGACCTCGTTTAATCTCTCAATTTCCACATTGTTAAACTTCTACAACTTTTGCTTTCACTGCACTGTCCTCTGTGGGTTGAAAGTTTTGATCTCAGTCCATTGATGTCACAGCACTTACAGTAATTCTCACTATTTTTTTATATTTCATTGACGAAACCAATTAGACAAAATTAAAGGTCATATATTATACTTTTTGTGGCTCATACTTTTTTGGGGGGCGGTCTGCTAGAACATTTTTATATGCTTTAATATTAAAAAACACATTACTTTTCTCATATTGTCCATTGCTGCAGCACCTCTGTTCACCCTCCGTCTGAATGCTCCGTTTTGGTGCCTGTCTCTTTAAGGCCCCTGTCCTGAAAAAAAGCCCAGTCTGCTCTGATTGGTCAGCTCTCACAGGTCTGGGCAGGCATCATCCACCGTGTTTCTGCATTAGCTCGGCAGATTTTCTTGTAACTCTGGCTGTTCTGGGGACACGGCTGACGGTGGTTACTGTATAGTCATGTCATCATAGCGTTACAGAAGTCAGGTGCTGGATATGGGCTGTGGTCATTTCTCTGTGGATTGAGCATTTCGATTCTTTCACTGTATTTATAAAGCACCTAGACCTGCTCAGTGTGGGACAATGGGAGCTGGCGTCACGTATTGGGGGTTTTCATCCTGGATTTACTTTGGATTATGATCGGGAAGAGAGCCATGTGTGTGTCCAAACTGTTGTGACAAAGCCCACCTGTGGGGCTTTTATGCTCTCTCATCCGTATCTCACCAACAAACAACAGGCTGAGATCCGGCCAGTGCAAACCAGGCAGCGTTAATCAGTCACATATCACAATGCAGAACTCGTATCCAATTTTGATTTCCACCATTTATCCTTAGGGGACACAGGAGCGTTTATGAGACTAACCTACAACTTTGATATGCACAGGACTGTCCACGTGAGTCACAGCAGATAGTCCAGTGGTAACCATGACGACTGCGGAGCCACCGAACGGACTGCATCACCGAAACCTCAAGGCCCCTCAGTCAGACGAGAATGCCAGTCATGGTATGGGCAATAATACATTTACCCACTCATACATTTATATTAAACATCTTTTCATTTTTGTTTGGGTTATATGGTGTTGCTTTTTTGGGAATAACTGCATATTTTGTTGGTTTTTTTTTATTTGTGTTCAGACAGAAATAATTATCTCTATATATGCAGTATTTGTTTAGAAAAGGTGATAAAGATTTACTGTAGAATTCCACTGTAATGATGAATGTACTTTTCAGTAGATCTGGGGATACATACAATTCTTATGAGGCAAAAGATAAAAATAGTTTTGCGTTTTTTTAAGTTGCCTTATGTAGGATTATTGCAGAAAGTGTGTTGGGGACTCACATTTATCTCTTACCTTTCCTTCTTAATTTTGCCCTCATTATTAATTCAGGTGTGATATTACCCTATTTTGTAGTGGCTGGTAATCTTTTGTAATTTATGTTCTTCTCTCTGCAGCCTGGGGCCGTAATATTGCACAGGAAGAGGATCTAAGACAGTGGCACAACCACGCACAGGTAACCCATAACTACCACGTACCATCTTAAGTTCAGTCCCTCGATCGGGCTGTTCTTCCTCTTTCATATGTTTTTGAAAAGAGTAGAAACAGGAAACATGGAAAACAGGATACAGCCTGAGGCAATGATTTTAAAACTGTGCAAAATAAAAAATGCATCTTGTTCTGTATTTAGAGTGTGGGGTTAATTAATAGAGCATGCTAAACTTTGAGAATGCCTAAACAAACATTTTCTCCTGCATGTCCTCCTTCAGAGGGTGAAGGTGAGACTCCTGGAGCAGGTCCAGGATCAGCTCAGTAATTTACTGGACGTAGCTCTGACTGAGTCCGTCCAGCCTTTTACCCAAATCCCTTCAGTCAATGGAAAGACAACAAAGAAACCCCCATCCAGGTGAGGAGGAGGAGGAGGAGGAGGAGGAGGAGGAGGAAGAGGAGGCAGCTTTTAATAGCACACATTATTCCTTAATGATCTGGGAGACATATTTATTATCCCACTGACTGCAGTTAAACACATCTTTGTCTTTGCTTGTTTTAGTTCTCAGAGGATGGATGATGGCAAAGTTTTTGTGGCCCGGCCATCACTGTTGGAGTAAGTATGAGAGACTATTTATAATTTAGAGAATGTAAACATACCAGACCAGTGTGAGCTTCTTCTCTCTTATATTCTTGCTTAAAAGTTCCCATATTGAAGAAACTCAGATTTCTATTTTTCTAGTTCATTTTTCTAGACATGCTCAGGCCTCTAAGCACTGACCAATCAGAGCAGACTGTGCTTTTCGGGAGGGGGGCCTTAAAGAGACAGACACCGAAACAGAGAGTGAATAGAGGTGCTGCAACAAGGAGCAGTATGAGAGAAATAATGTGTTTTTTGAACATTAAAGCCTGTAAATCTATTCCAGTAGATCTCAAAATAAAAGTATGGTCCTTAAGATTAGCATAATATGGGACCTTTAAATTGATCGCATCACACAGGTGAGGGTAATGAGTGGAAAAAACACTAGTAACTAGTAAAGGCTGGAAACAGGGCTGGGCTGTTGAAGGAGATGCAGCACAGGTGTGGAGGGGAAATCAGGCTGGTGGGGAGCAAAAGAGAACAGGAGGGAAACAGAGCAAAAGACACCACAACAACACAGAAAACACATAAAATACGAATAAAATGCAACTGAAATGACAGCACCATGACACCCACAGGCATGTTTGTGTGTATTATAGATGAATAAACCCATTGATAATCACAACAGGTATGTGTATGAACACACCATGGAGCTATTTTAAAAACAGTATTTTTACAGATTCTGCCTCTGTGATTCTTCCTCTTCATCAGTGAACTGTTTGAGATCAACCACATCAGGACCATCTACCACATGTTCATCGCCGTACTCCTCATCTTCTGTATGAGCACGCTGGCTGTCGACTACATCGACCAGGGCAGGTCAGTGTGATGTGTGTCTGTAGACGTGCACGTTTAGGACCCATCTGATGACCCCGAACTTCCCCCGAAGCCTTTAAAAAAAAACATATTACTCACTTCTTATCTTCTTTTTTCTCCCGGTCGTGTCCCACCTTCCTTCTCTCGATCCCAGCCACTCTACTCGTCTGGCAGCAGAGAGATAGTGCAATCAGTCCCCCTGAGTATTTCTGCTGTTGCTCTGGGCAGCTCGGTAATGATTTGGTTTCTGTTTGCAGGCACAGGGTTGTGAGTTTCATTCTTAAGTTTCTCGCTGGAAGAAAGTCCCCACAGGCAACCTTTCTGCGTCTGCAAATTATTCATGACATCGAATTAGCACCGATTTTATGATTAAATTGATGTAGTGCAAAACAATACTATCTGATTTGCAAGTGGCTCTGCTGAATTAAACAAATCCTTTGACAGTGCTGCATAGAGTGGGTATTCTAAATCCGTTATAATTATCGCCAGAGGGGTCTTTTCAGATGGGAGAAGGTAATGGGAAAATATTCAATGCGCTGAACGACGCCTGACGTGTATTAAAGCCAGTCATGCTTTAACATCATTTAAAGGGGGTTATTCACAACCCAGCTGGAAGCTAAAGCAGACCGCAGTGGCAATTGGAGTGCATCACCAAAATGTCCTAATTTCAACTTAGTTTGGAAGTTTTACAATTATAATTTTTTCCTGAACTAAAATCAACCTTTAAATCTCCTCTTATTAATAATCTCCCCATTGTCTGTAGTTAACGATTATAATCTGTCATTTTCTAATGCAATCTCAGGTTGGTCTTGGAGTTCGACCTGCTGTTCTACGCCTTCGGGAAGGTGGGGACGGTCACCTGGGCCTGGGTTGTGATGTTCGCCTACACCCTCCTTGTCCCCTACTACGCCCTGGTTTTTTGGGGATCTATGTACCACAGCTCCTCCTCTAAGTTGGGGCTGTCTATCGGCGTGGGTTTGGCCCTGTGTGCAGTGCAGACCTACGTACTGGGACAGTTCCCGATTCACGTGGTTGTACACTACCAGCTGCCACCAGCCTCACGGTTCATCGTCATACTGGAGCAGGTGAGTTTATTTATGTGGCACCATTCAGACACAACGCAAATCAAAGCGCTTCACAGGGGCATGTAAATATATCAAAAATAAGACAATAAGAGAACATTAAAAATGTCTTTTCAAAGACAGTGTAAAGAAAACCAAATACAAGAGAGTAAATAGTTAATGATTAAAAAGCAATAGCATTTAGAAGCCAACAAAAAAAAGCGAAAGATAAATAGTTACAGATTAAATAGAAGTTATGTATCCAATTTAGTGAATTTGGTGAATATCAAGTATCTCCTGACTCGTGCTCCAGCAGAATAATGATGACTTTCTCACAAAGTTGCACACTCTTCGCTGTCATATTCACGGAGAACAGGGTGCAAAAGTTTGGACTGCCTCAGGCTGTGCTGATCAAGAATGCCGTCTACGTTAGAGCCTCACTGAAAACACGGTGGACATTATCAACTATGGTCTTGCTCATCACAGAAGTAAATCACAGGGAGATATGTTGACTGATCCGTGACGAGAAGAGTTTGTTTGAATTGAAGAGTTTTATATTCAACTGTAAAGTGTCCTGAAGACATATCGTTGTCACAATTCTTTATTCTAATTTAAGGGCTCTAAATTAACAATCAACAAACGCCTTCATTCATTCAGCAACAATACTACAAATAGGCTGATTACAGAGACTAACTTTTAGCTTCTCCTAAGAATCTACTGCTTATAAAAAAAAATTCTACAGTATACACTCAGTGTAGATAAGCCTTCTGTCTCTACATTCACGGTGCATATTCCCCTTCCTTCTGCAGCATACAGTATGTGACAACGCTTCAATCCCTGCAGTGTGCTTAAGTCGTCAGCCATCGCTCTGCTGAGAGTTATGCCGCTGCAGTTCATAAAGCATTTCAAAAAGCCTCACCTCCACCTGTTGGAAGAGCTAATCCCCCCTTTAGCACATAACGGTACAGAAGCAGCTGATGATTTAAGCTCAGCAAGATGGCAGCAACAGAGAGGATACTAGGGTTTGGCGTTGGAGATCAACAGAGTAAAAATGAGAGCAGAAAGATTATGAAGGCCAACTCGTCCACTTGTATGAATGTGATTAGATGTTATTAATCAGCTGGCAGCCAAACGATATTGCATTAATAAGTCGATGACACCAAACAGCTGACGTGAGCAATTCATTTTGCAAGTTCACATTCTGTTCCAAAAGGCATTTCTCTTTTCTTTAATAATACTTCCTGCAGTATGATTTATGTCACCCTGACATTTAAACTCTCAGGAACGACCTGTGCTGGTAAAACCCTGTTCTGTAGCTATCATGATATTCACTGATAATCTGCAATAAAAAAAAAAAAAGCCTGACGGGCCTAGAGATGGAGATGGGAGACTTCCAGCTGGAAGGGCACCAAAAGAGACAGTAGATCTCAGTGTAGCCAACGTTTGAACATCATGCACTCACACACACTGTAATACGTCCTCATCCTCTTTATTACGGCAGCTCCGGTCTCCCAAAACCGTCTTAGCGCTGAGATCGTTTTAGCTCCATTCGATGGTGAGATAATCCCAGTGCTTAGATGCTTTTGGGAAGCTGGGTCCTCATCTGACCTGCACGGGTCCAATCAGAGTGTATTTGTAATTCCGATGCTGCCCATACACTGTGCCATATTGATTTTTGATGCATAATCAAATCTGTTTCATTTGCTTAATTGGCCCCAAAAAAGATTAAGTGGTTCCCTGCTGTATGAAGTGCAGTGTGTGACGGACTAAAAGGACAAACCACTTCTCCAGCTGTGTTTCCGTCCGCCCTGCCGGGCTGCACAGTTCCCTTTTGTTGTTCCTCCTGATTAATTGCAGAAGAAGTGAACAAACATATTTACGTCAATATGCACGAAAACAGAAACGTGAGCTTGACGCTACAAAGATTCCTCTGACATCTTGTCAATTCATGCAATAAAGAAGACGAGCTGAAGTAGAAGCTGTTATTAATGACACGCTGTGCTGTGCTTCGCTTCACTTCACGCAACATCTGTATCACTTTCCCCCAGATTCGATTCCTGATGAAGAGCTACTCGTTCATAAGAGAAACGGCCCCTGTTGTTATGAAGAATCCACCAAAGGAAGGTACTGTACTGTATTGTATTGATGCCAGGTGTATTTACTCCTCAGGCAGAGTAATTACTCACAGTGACACTCCCAGACGCAGGAGAAAAAAATGACTAGGACAGAACTCAGCAGGATCCCCACCTAATGACTCATGCTGAAGCTAAAACTAACAATGAAAACAACCACATTCAATAAATAAGCTCAAGCATGTGAATCCCCCTGAGATCCTGTCGTAAAAGTCTGTTTGTGGTGAAAAATGTGACTCGTTTGACTGTGAACTCGTCGAGATAAACGTGAATATTAACTCACTGCCGTGAAGAAAAAATGGCTTTACAGAAATGTGAATGTGAGTCGGAATGAGACTGACAATAAGTCCCGTGATTAACACAGATGATGCTTTCGCAAATTCCACGAAAGAAGCTCTGTTTTACCATTTTCAGATATTATCCGTGACTGAAGTACAGCTCATAATTCAGCACAAGAGATTAGAGGCTGAAGTGCAGACGATTGGACATAATGGCTTTAACGATTTTGTGATAAACTTACTGTGCCATTTAATTTTAAAGACAGCCATTTGTTTGCAGGTCCCTACATTAAGTTTTAGAAATGGAAGTGTTAATGGCTGGTAATGTGCCACATAATGAAACGAGAAGAATGAAATGAGAAGCTAATGTCTGAACCACAGACCTTTTTTTTCTTTTGCATATTCTGGTGTTTAAATGACTAATAGATACAAAATGTTTTGGAAAGAGTCCAGGCACCGTCTGCAATGTAATCCCAGTTAGCAGCCAACTCACACTTCATTCTGTTGAGTTTGAATTAAGTTTGTTTAGGGATGTTAAAATGACTGATTCTCTAAATGGGGTCTGGTGGATTTGGCGAGACCGTCACAGCAGCTGTGTCTGTTTTTTACTCTTCAACAAAAAGGTTTACCTCTTACGGGATCCTTCAGACTTGTAGCAAAACATTGAGCCTTTAAGCGTCATTACTTTGTCAGTTAAAGTTACCCTCAAGCACCACTTCCAAAACTTTTGCCCATTAGTTATTTATGCTGCAAAATATTTAAACCCAAACCTTTCTGTAAAAGTCATTCAAGGCAATGTTTGACTGCTAAAAGCTATTTTACTGCCAGACTTTATGGCTCAAAGCTGCACCCCTTCACTCTGATGGTCTTACTCATCAAATTGTCTTTGCTTCTCAGGAGAAAGTCCCAGATTTCCAACATTTTCCAGCTATCTGTACTTCCTCTTCTGTCCGACGCTCATCTACAGGGAATCATATCCTCGGTAAGACACGTTGTCCCTTTGACCTTTTGCTTATGCTTTGCTGTCTTATTCTTAATGTGGGTGCAACAACATGAATAACCTATTAACTTTGTGCCACAAAACAACAAGAATCCTAGAATGTGAGGCAAAGTAAAAGCATTTTGCATTCACTGCAGCTCCAAGCTCCTCAGAATCTATCTCAACAAGGAACAAACGTACATTTATCGAGCAGAACTAGTCAAGGCATCCTAAAATGGATGTTGCAGTCACAACAGACGAACAAAGGCTTAAATGCACAGACATTGATGAGGGGACGAGGAGCAGGTGAGGAGAGAGAGGAGGGAAGAGGGCAGGTGAGATAACGAGGGGGAAGCACAGAGGAGAAATATCACAGGCAGACAGAGGGAGACAAACATGCAACAAGGTGGAAAGGAAAAACAGGCACAATGTACAGTTTACATCTGTAAAGTAGTGATACATCAACCTAATACCCGGAATCAATGTTGGCAACATAAGTTTCTGCAAACCAGGGGTTTGTTAAAACTTTACATTTCTTTCAGTTCAGTTTTAAATTTTATGTTGTAACATCGCTGTGCTTATGGTCCGGTTTGATTGGCACAAAAACCACTTGGTTAAGGTTAAGAAAAGATCATGTTTTGGCTGGTTCTGTCCCCACAAATTGTCCTGGCATCGCCTTAAAAATATCCAGTAGTCTCGCTCACGAATGTGGAAACACTACCCCTTAGATCAGCGCTTGTACATGTAATGTTACTGTGATGTGACACATATTATGGAAACATACAGATTTTAGCGAATTTGTGGTTTCCAGAAAGGTAAAGAGTCAACAGGGCTGAACATATCCTGTCTGTTCTTTGCAGGAATTCCCACATAAGATGGAAGTATGTTGGTGTCACGCTCGGCATGGTAAGATGAAACTCTTTATATGGTCTGTCAACAGTTTGTATTCATTTTCACACAGATCACCTTTTAGTCAGATTGCATTATAGAAGGCCTACGCGGGGTCACTGACTTAGGAAGCATTCAACCTGAAAGTAGCTCGTACCGCTCGTGGGATAAGGTGAAGGAATCGTAAACTACAGGTTCTTGATAGCTTTAATCTGTGATATCTTGGCTCACGCCGCTATCTCTCGCATTCTAGTGCTGATCATCAAGAATACCCTGTTTTCCCCTCAGGATCTTATTGTACCCACTTATATTTTATTGCTCAATTTGCAGATCTTGGGATGCCTGTTTTACGGCTACTTCATCCTGGTGCGCCTCTGTGTGCCCCTCCACACACAGGAGACCAACCTGCCGTTTAGTAAACGAACAATGGTTCTGGCCGTCTTCAACTCAATACTACCAGGTAGCGTACGCTCCACTCTCTACCATCTCCACATTTTTGAGGCAATCTAAGGGGGAAGTCATGTGCAAAACAAACATATAAATTAAAGGTCGTCCGTGACTCCATCTGTAACATCCCTTCTGTTTATAACCTCTGTTATCTCTCATCTGTGTGAGTCAACACAAGTTAATGTATCACTTAATATGGTAATAGAGGGAATGAGTCTCTGGTGTTTTTATGCCTGCGATAAGATTAAAGATGCTGTTATGAAATCAGATGCAGGTATCAAAGACCGGTGTGTTTATTGCTCTCTTTAAGTGAACGGCTGTTTGACTAAGTGCTGATATGAGAGCATCAGTGTCAAGTTACAATTCTTATGAGAAAGCTGGGAGCGATGCCCAGAATTAAAGGGTTCCTCACGACTCCCTCCTCTTTGTCTTTCTCTCTCTGTCGCAGGTATAATGCTCCTTCTGTTGTGTTTCTTTGCCTTCCTCCACTGCTGGCTCAACCTCTTCGGGGAGCTGCTGCGTTTCGCTGACAGGATGTTTTACAAGGTGTGTGGTTTGACTGATTCTTTGTCGCATCGCCTCTCCCCGTGAACGCAGCATTTTTCAGATATGCTTGCTTTTCCAAACGGGAAGACATTTGATAAATGACAAGTGAAATCACAGCCTGGTGGCCTGATGGTCCCAAAACAGTTTCACTTTTCCGCCTATTACTTTCTATTGATGCTGTTTGCTCTAACGGAAGGAAAAAAAACATGACATAGGCTTTTGGCTGTGTAAACTGACATTTAAAAAAATTACATATTTTCACTTTTTGCAACACTCATAAATCAACATCACTGTAATTGTTCCAGTGTTGGCCAAAAGGGTAATATTGCCTTGACCGCATGTCTAATAAGCCTGTAAAATTATAATTAGGATAGCTATAAAGGGATGACTGTGTGCACATTTCTTTAGATGGTGCATTTAAATGAATCGTTTTGGCATTGTGCAGTGATTTCATAATCATCTTCATCTTTCTGTGCCTTTACTCTGGAGCCAGAGCTTGAAGTTAGCCAGCCTAGAAACATGCAAAGCAAGAAACAAACTAGCCTGAATCTCTCATGGGCGTTAAATGGGAACTTGATACAGCGTTTGACCTCCCGGTTATAAAATTACCAGCATCTTCCACACTGTGGGATCCAAAGAGCGTGCATACTTGAGACTTCAAGCTTCCCAAAATTGGGATAAAATGATTTTATAAGGGGATCTTCTAAGTGGTTTTGGATGAAAGAGATCAAATTCTGATAGTGAGGTGTCATTTGAAGGTTGTGACGCTCAAAAAAAAAAGGTCATCCACCGTTTACAGCTGCTTCTTTCATGATGTAAGCTCATGGGAAAAAGTGCTTTTGAGCCCCAGTCCATCGCGTGATGTTGGAATTGCACAGTTAAGCCACTCTGAAAATTGGCTTAAAAGCCTGGCACTCTTCCTGGAGGCTTGGAATCTCTGGAAAGAAACAAATTCTGCCTACCAACACAAAAAAAAAAAAAAAACAACAACAACATCTGTATCTGTAAAACGCCATAATGTAAAAAGTGACTTTTTTGTTTGTGTTGAATAAAAGCCAGGTACAGATTTTGAGGCAAAGCATCTTTGCTACAGTGCTAGGTGGCTAGGTGAAGGCTATAAAAAATGCTGTAAATCCCCCCTGAAACCTCAAATTGTTGTTATTTTTTACATCTCTATTTGTGGTTAAACCAAACAGAAAAGATACATGTTAAGAGCTAGGCTAACAATTTCCCCTCTGCTTCCCTCCTTTACGTTAGGCTAAGCTAATCACCTCCTCCGAGCTCCATTTCTCTTGCATGTGAGAGTGATATCAATCTTTTCATATTGATCCCATAAAGAAAACAAATAAGCATGTTTTCAGGAAGTGTTGAGCTGCTGAGTTAGGAGTTCCCAGTGTGACATAATCTGGTTTGCAGTCAAAGTTAGAAACAGTCTTTTGACGCCATCCACGAAATCTGCTCTGGGTGATTGTGCTTTATTGATCTTATTATGTGCGCCTGATAACAGGGATGCACGATAAAATAATCTACCAGTACGACAGGCCGATAATCATGTGCATGCAACATGAACAGTTGAGTAAGTCGTTATCTTATTTTGAAGGTGAATCGTTTCATATCTGCATCTGCCCAGGTGGCCACCACATAAGTGTAGGCATAATAATATGTTGATTTAGGAGAGATTTGATGTTCTTCAGGAGGACAAAACTATGTGCATTTATCTGTATTGGCATCTGCAATCGGCCAATATGAGACAGAAAATACTGGCTTGTCGGGTTTGGGCATAAATCCAACATTGTGAAACACTACCTGGATAGTACGTGACACCACGCAGCTGTTTTGAAAGACTCTTGGCTCTGACAAATAACAAGGCCACGCTGAAAAAGGCACAAGCTGAAACTATAGTGCTTGTTTTTCTTCTGCATGACAGCAGATGGGATCCTCAAGTGCCTGCCTCTTACTTTACGCGCAACCACTTTACCTCTATAGTAGTTGAAGCACTAAACGCCATCAGTGCTTCAAACTGTAGAGTTGAGATGTAAGGTCATATTTCATTCAGTTTCCCACCAGTGTCACTTAAAAAGGCCCCAAAACTGAAGTGACCCTTCTCTGTTCTGTTTTAATTTTGATGCACACGCTTACTTTACTGCTCTGTGTTGATTTCCCAGGACTGGTGGAACTCTACGTCTTTCGCCAACTATTACCGGACCTGGAACGTGGTGGTTCATGACTGGCTCTATTACTACGGATACAGAGACTTCCTCTGGGTGAGCAGAGTGTCAAGACAGCATTCTTGATAAAACAATGCCGTGATGTCCCTGATGGGTTTTTTTTCCCTGAAGTCTGTATTGTAGTTCAACACTCATCCTGTAATTCTAGTGACACAAATTCCCCAGTGAACCAGCCTGACCCCTGAACTTTGATCCAAACCCTCTCTGTTCATGCTCTGATCCCTGCAGCTGTCGAAAAGGAAATTCCGAACAGCTGCCATGCTCTCCGTGTTCATCGTCTCTGCTGTCGTCCACGAGTACGCCCTGGCCATGGGCTTTGGCTTCTTCTATCCCGTCATGTTCGTTCTCTTTGCCATCTTCGGAGGTGAGGGTCGCACTCACTATTTAGGAAAGGGTGATGTAGACAGAAATGACGGCTGCTGAAGAGCATTTAAGAAGTAGCTCATTATCGTTACGGAAGTTAAGAAAAACACCGTCTCTGAATTGTCTGTCTTTAGCTTGTTAAAGATATGCAAATGTCCTCTTCTGCAATCTGGACTGTGCCTTCAAGCTTTCAAAGTTAGGATCTGTAATTATTCACTCTAATGAGCATTCAGCAGCCATTTTTAGATGACAGCTCTCATTACATTAAGTGAAAGTACACCTGTGAAGTATGTCCTTTTTACCTCTGGGAGTCAGTAAGTAGACATCTGACAAAATGTTTTACTCTTTTCACGCTCTTGCAGCGGCCTCACACTTCTGCAATAACACAAATAAACTTCTTCACACAAACAAGTCACTGACAGAATTCTCTCGTGTCATCCTCTCGAAGTGGTGTTCAACTTCACCATGAACGACAAGCGACGGAGCCCCGTGTTCAACGTCATCATGTGGGCGGGCCTCTTCCTCGGCCAGGGTGTCCAGGTGTGTCTGTACTGCCAGGAGTGGTACGCCCAGATACGCTGCCCTCGGACAGGGGTACGTAAAACGAACAATGCCATGATCCACACATGTATTAAAGGAAAAGTTCACCCAAAAATGAAAAAAATTCAATCATCATCTACTCACCACCATGCCGATGGAAAGTCTGGTGTCTCCTACTTCACTGTGAAGTTCATTATCAGTGTTTGTGTGTGCTGAATACTGGAGCAGAACTGGCTCCCAAACTATTTGTGATGTCACAGATAATGCTCAGGGGCCCGCCTCTTAAAATGAGCACAGAGGGAATTTACACTTTCAGCAATGAATGTGAAAAAACAGACTTCTGGTGTCAAACTCTGCACATGCATCATTCTCCACAGTGAAACTCAAACATTAAACTGATGGAACAAGAAGAAAAACACATTTTGACTGGAGGGGAACTTTACTTTTTGTCGTATCATACCTGCACATTCTGCTTCGCCTACTGTGTTTTCTTAAGGACAAGACAGACATTGATATATAGTTCATAGCCACAAAAATGTGGGTCAACATGCTTTCTGTCAGGGTTTATTAAACCTTAGTTTTCTTCTCTTCGTCTGCGACAGAAGCAGATATTTGTCTGAAGTAAAATCAATAAAACCTGAGAGAGAATTTGATTTGTGGCCCTTTTTTCAGGATCACAAAAAAAAAGATATGAAGACATTACTCTACTGCGAGATTCGTCTGAGAGATTTATTGTTGTTTTTGAAGGCTTGGACAGCTTTTCCACTGGGCTGTGTTTAAGCTCAGTGAGAAGCTAAAACTGAAAAACATCAAGAATCTATAGCATTTAAATAGACAGATGCACCAACAGGGAGCATGTGACTGCATGTGTGAGGACGTTAAAAGAAACAGCAGTTTGTTTGTTTGTAGTGTCCTGGACGACGATGACCTCATTCAAAAGTACTTTGACCACAGTTTCTGACATATTTGGAAAATGGAAAATAGGCCAGTAGGTCAAAGAAACTTGAAACACAAAGCAACATTCTGGCTAAAATACTAGAACAATAATGCATGGATGTAAAATACATAAGTATGTTACATGACCAGTGGTAGAATAAGTATTTAGATCCTTCACTTATGAAAAATAACTGATACCACAGTGTTAAAAATACTCCACTAGTAAAGTAAAAAAGTACAAAACTTACTCAAGTTAAAGTTTGAAAGTATCATCAGTAAAATGTTACGGTAAATGTTCAATTATACAGTTTATACTGTGTACTATGGATCGAACGATCATCAGCCTGGACGATTGTCGGATCTGATTTTCAGCATTTGTCTGATCATTGAATTTTTGGAGTAGAAGTGAAGTAAAGTAAAGTACAAGTACCTTGAATTTGTACTCAATTACAGGACTTGAGTAAATGTATTTTAGTTACACTCCACCGCTGGACATGTCTGGTGCTTGAGTACCTTGTTGTTGTACGTCACACAGACGCCAGTCACCAGATGAATCTGACTTAACTCCTTTCACTGTTTCATCATCCTGGCTTTGTCGTCTGTTCTTATCTCCAGTCATTCATGAGCATCTGTCGACACACAGACCTCGTGCAGACATGTAGAAACACACATGAAGTACCTATACTTCATGTGTGTTTCATGTGTACTTCTTAAAGAGATAACACATCTAATTTACACACACAGGAGGAAGCCAAAGTGTTGAGGAACAGACATTTGTAAAAGATCTGACATGTATTTAACCCTTAAAAAGCCGCCATCCAACCCCGAGGGTTTGATGTAGTCACAGATGTGGAGGATTTACGTGACAGATGGTCCCAGTGCTTAACATACTTATTCTACAATAAACTACTGCATCTCTGTGTATCCACTGGCTAAGGCTTCCTCCAAAGCCAGTGACGTCACACACACACACACACACACACACACACACACACACACACACACACACACACACACACACACACAGTGGCTTAACACAGATAACTGGCGTCTAAAAATAGATTCATAAAATGAGATTATAATGTGATAATGAATGGATGTTAAATCATATGAATAAAATGTTTAAAAGGATTACAGATAATGTTACTAGAAGGAGGAAGAGGAGGAGCGCTGTGTGAATACTCAAACAAACTCTGCTGCTGCCTCTCAACAGAATGGTTTCCTGGAGCTGGTGACGCCCCGATCGTGGTCCTGCAGATGAAGCGGAGGAGGGATGAACCGATGAAGGAATGAAGGTCTGAAAATCATGATGGATTGAACGGAGAGAGCGAGTCGGGATAACTTGAAATGTACATAGGGAAGGTTTTATGCTTGTAGCGTTTCTTTCTTTTGGTCAAAATGTGTCTTTATGTTATTCGAGTGCGATGATGTCGCCGAGCTGTGACATCTGAATTATTTAAAGTTTTATTTGTGCTGATAGTTTTAAATACTGTTTATAATTCATGCTGTGTAAAAAGTGTTGTAATGGACCGATTCTTCACCAAGTGATGATATGAATATCCTACTGTAAGGAAACTGTAGCACATTAAAGCAAAATTCAATTTTTTATTAAAACCTGGGCCCTCTATTCATGTTTTGGTGTAGATGATTCATACTCTGCAAAAAGACAGGATGAGGTTGTTATTCATAATTCTCTGACAATATTATGGAAATTATTGCTGTGGAGACCTTTTTGTTAAATAATGAGATCCATTTTGTGACCAGAAACACAAGTCTTGTTCAGCGGGAAGTCTCGCTCGGAAATCTTGTGAAATATTCAGCCATGACTTTGGAAATAAATCCTTGCTTTCAGTTCCTCTTGACGAACTCCAAATTTGATGAAATGCAACAAATCTCACGAGATTTGAGAGTGAGACTTCTCCTTGAACGAGACTTGTGTCTCTGGTTACGAAAAGGATCTTTTATTATTCCACAAAATCTCTTTGCGGTAATTGTTTCCGTAATGTTGTCAGACACTTAATATAATAACAACCTCCTACCGGTGAGTAGCAAAAATGGACGGAGCCAGGCTAACCTTTACTTTCGTCTTGATGCTAAGCTAGGCTAATTGCCTATACTTTGCATATATACAAAATAATCTGGAGTGAGAAAAATATGTACTGTATAGGGTTGCGCATGTACTCAGCTGAAACAAGCATCCAGTACAAATATGTGCTTTTTTAGGAGTATCAGTATCATCCGAGTAAAATGTAAGAATATCCGTACTCCTTGTCGGGTAGCTGGGTGAAGTTTGTAAAAAAAATATTTTGTAAATAGTTTTTTTACTTTTACTTTTGTGATCAAAAACACTGACATGAAGCTCAAATCTGACATTTTCTGTAAATAGTTATCTAATTATAATATATATATATAAAATAACACAAATTCATCAACCGATTTTTTTCTTACAAGTATATTTCTTTACCACCCTGAATGTAACTCTTTGATTTATTAAATGTTTATAAATGCTGTTATATTAAGCTCTTTAAAACTCTGAATGGCTTTAGACCCTGTAAATAAAAAGTGCTGCATCTTCATCTCAGCTATATTTGTAGAAAAGTGTTTTTATTCTCGTCTTGCGGCCCTGCGGCTTCGATTTTTAGTTATCTGTCTGCTTTACAGAAGACAGGTCAGACCTGGTTTGCAGTCGGTGTGCGCTGCATGTTTAATCTGGCCTTGGTTGACATTTAGCCGACAGCGATTGGTCGGGAGAGCAGGTACGCTAACCAACCAATGACAGGCAGCACAGCGTCTTATCAGTCCGCCACAAAGCCTCCGTTTGTGTGCCTGCCACGTCCCTCTGAAGTCATACAGGAGGAAGAGGATTAACATTGGTACAGTGTTTGCATTAGTGATGTAATGCTCTGTAAACTGATACAGTGTAATACCACAGGAGCTCAGAGAGGAACAGCAGCTTCAGAGGCAGTGTGAACAGTAGAACTGAAAATAACTGTCTTTACTTTTGACACGTCTATTAAAATTGTATGCTGGATAATAAAATCATCTGTTTCTTGTATTTTCTTCTTTTTGACACCCTGTTTTTATCTCTGCCTTTCGTCTGAATTATACATGAAAGGGGCTGTCACGTGTCGTATTTCTTTGATGGATGCAGTTGTCCACGTCAGCCATTAATAAGCCAACTTATCGTTCCGCTCCACATTGCTGAAACAATTTGAAATGACATCTTTGCTGGAGGAACACAAAAGGGAGAGAGGCAAGAAATGAAAATGCATCACTTAATGACCCCTCATGAAAGCAGAATTTGGCCTCTGAAAGCAGAGAAGTCAACAGCAACATAAATCATCATATAGTTTCCTTTTTATACATCCAGCAGAATATTGAGATTTGTTTGAAGTTGGGTCCCAAGCCATCTCATGAATGCAAATCGAATATTCACTTTTATGCCTGTTCTGGCCTCCAACAGATTCTGGGAAATGTCTCACTAGATAGCTGCCAGTGCTCCATTGTGTTTACCAGCTAATCACCAAATTCATCCATCTGATGTTTGGTGCTCGGCAGGTAGCACACAGTGGTTTTCTTTAGTGAAATCAGCAATGAGAACATTAACTGTGTAAATTAGTGGATGGAGCCACCAAGATGTCACCCATAGGTTTATGCTAGCGCTTTTTGCGTTTGCTCACAACACATTTTTGTTCCCTCACCATACTTGCCGTTCCCTCACAATAGTTTTTGCATTACCTCCCATTACTTTTGCGTTACCTCGCAATACTTTTTTTTGTACCAGGCTGTAAACATGTCTATTTCTGCTGTAAAGTTGGGCATTTTAACATGGGCTCTTAAACTCGCCGTTGGAGCCAGCCTCTAGTGGCCATTCGAGGAACTGCAGTTTGAGCTGTAGAATGTCGCTTTGGCTACAAACAAAGTTGATGACAGGGTTGAGAATGAAACAAAACAGCAAAGTTGAGCGCCACGAATTCAAAACCACAAGCTGATGGACGCTAATACATTCTGTAGAGGCGAGAGCTTCTAAAAATCCCACTTGTAACTAACGCACCTGTGATCTATAAATCTCAAATCAGCTTAACTTGGCTGCACCTGCCTTGTGAATTCCCCTCATACGATGCCAGCACAAATAAGGGTTTAGTCAGGAATAGTCATGGAGCAAAAGAAAAGAAATCTAACTTTTTGGGAGATGAGGTCACGGCAGTGATAGAGGGGAATAGGCCAGGCAGCATTATTATTCAGTAGACTGGGTTAACAAACAAAGCTGAACGTGTAGCTTGGGAGTGTGTCACTGTTGCACATTGTCGATAAAGTTCATGCAAAGTTCACCACAGGCTTGGATGAGTAATGTGTCCCTGACTGCAAAACCCCAACATATCCAGCAAGAAAATCACTTAAAGCAACATTATGTAACTTTTCTTCACAACAGCTTCAAAATCATTTTGATGGTTCAGCATCTTGTAATACGGTGAATGGTGTCTCTATCACTTGTTTCTGCACTGTGTAACTTCAGTGAGAGGGTCCGATCACAGCGTTACATGCACGTTTACCTCAAGATACAAGATTTCAACATTCGTATGATGTAATGAGGTTTGTTTGTAGTCAGCACCTACATTACATCTGACAAAGTGTTACAGACCTGGGATTTGTATTTCTCTGTATTATTTAGGCTTCAAGAATAACAACGTATACGTCGTTTTCTACTTTCTAAATTGATCATGAACCCATTATTTAAATGAAGCCCCAGGCCTCTTTCTACAGGAATGGGGGAAACTTCACTTCACTTTCAGTGTTCTCTGGGATGTTACTGCATGTATAGAATCACCAGTCAAAAAAATCTTCAAAAGGTTTGGTGACGACCAAAACGTTTTTCTCCAACGCTTGACTTGTATCACTCGAGCACACGGTTTAACGACACCAACTTATTTTACATGCCGCCTTCGATTAAGCTTTGCATGTACTTTATTGGTGTGCTGCTGTATGGGAAGATTTCTGCTGCACTGTGAAATGGAACTGAATCATCCAGCAACAAGACGGGGAGACATTTTCAGTCATGTGTTAATTGAGTCTGCACCTCTGAATGGCATGACAAATGGACCAATTACACAATAAATGAGAAAAATCAAAGCTGTCTTATGAGATAATGAGCATATATTGCAGCCAGTTTAAACGGATCAAGATTTATGATCAACCATCAGGCTTTCACAGCCTCGTCTTTCTCACAAAGAAATGAAAATGCCGTATGAGTTTTCTCTTTTATCTAATCAGCACTTTCTCAACAAGGAATGAGTGGTACAAAATGTACTATTATTCTTATTCTGTGTCTTCTTCTGTAACAAAATAAGACAAATGTTTCACCGTGCACCTCTAATACAGCAAAACAAAGTGCTGAGAGTCAACTCGAGATGAAATACAAACCTCTGCTTGGCTGGCACTGACACGGAAACTGCAGCAACCACAAGAAATGTTTTGGTTTTTTCATTCTATATAGATGGAAAATATGCTCAAGGAGCAGACAGATTGGATTATTTTCCCTCCACGCAGAATGTCCTGCAATACCTCAGCTGTCTCCGGCAGCCTCCGATATGAACAGCTCCAGGTTCTCGGCTGAAAACAGACTTTTGTCATTGCAGTAGGAAATAAAAGAGCACACAAAACGAAGGTGACATTATGAATCCAGAGTGGTTTATTGGTTTATCAACTGGCAGGTTTGCCAAAGCACCATAATGAAACGAACTGAGCAATAACCCGCCTTTATATATTTCAATGGCAGCAAGACGCATTCAGGAACAGTGGTATTAAAGCATGAGGAAACAATCCAAACAAAACAAAACACCTTCATGAAAGGGTTTAATACATCTTCAAACGAAAGCACAGCTTCGTACTTTGCACGCGATGTGCTACACCTTTCGACAGCTGGCTGTAGATCTCAGGGAGCAGAGATTGAAATGAATCGAATGGGAGCCACAGTGACTCTGTAACACGCTGAGAGGAAGGGGGGAAGGGCAGCTATAAACAGGGATTAGAGATGAACACGCAGATACTCACTTCCATCAGAAATACCAGCCAGCACTATGCTGCTGTTGCTGCTGCTGCTGCTGCTGCTGTGTGAGCACGTGCATCCGTCCGTGTGTATGTCTGTAATCATATGGTGGGTGGCGATGTGGGGGAACAAATCAGCTTTGAGTAGTTGATCTGGAACAAAGTGGCTCAGGAAGCAAGCAGAGCTGTGATTTTATTCCCTAATGTTCGTGAACAACATTTATAATCGGGGGGTTTAGAGAGCGCAGGTTATGGAGGACGGGCAGATTTAGAGGGAGTCTAAAAACCAACCGGGAGACGGAGAAAGACCGACAGCAAAGACAGACTGAGACTGTAAAGTAAAGCTCACCGCAAACAGACTTAATGACCTGAAATAATGTCTCATGAGAGAGCAGCGGGCTGTGTAACAACACATTTAACTCTCCTCCTCCTTTCCTCTCGTCTCCAGCGTTCAATGATCGCACTCGGGCGACCAAACTTTTCTTAAGTGTTATTTTCAACAGGAAGAGGAGGATGGATTTCACTTATTATAAGTGCACAGACACAGTAAATCTGTCCAACAGATTTCTGTGGGCTAGCAGCAGGGGCTGGAGTCATAACAAGTCTTGGCAGCAGAAATGCGTGGCCTGAACCACATGATAACCATGATGACGAGGATAGTGAGACTCATCAGGTCGTATGACTGCGCTGCTCAGGGGGGGAATTTTGACCTCAGGGACAAGTATCTTAAACAGTGTGACAGTTTTTTTCGTGTTACTCTGTGTAACAAACGGGTGATTCTTTTTTCACAGTAACTTATTTTATCTCAGTCACTTGACGAGAGCAAAAGAAACCATTCATCGCACGATAAAAAAAGAAGAAGAAAAAAAAAACACTGAAAAAGTACTCTCTTAAGAACATCAAAGAAAAGACTGTTCAGTTTGAGGAAAATCAAGTAAAAGAAGGAAACCAAAGAACTTTGGTCCCAGTCCTATTTAAGTCCGAGTGCTTCAAAAGAGCAGAACAGACTGCTGCAGAATGTTAAACACAGGTGCTTTGCCAAAGACGAACATGACGCTACAGCATAGTCTTACTCACATTAAGAAAAATAAAACAGCTAAACTCCATACAGTATTTACATGTTTTAGCTCAGTGCATAATGGATATCTCTTCCATTTCTCCTTTGTCCAATCTATACAGGTCCGTATAGAAAAGTCACCACGGCGTGAAGCGTCGCAGCCGAGGAATGCCTGTGTTTAGAATTGGTACTCAATTGGTCTTGGCATCAGAAAGTCCCCAGCCAGCGCCTTCCTTATTAAGTAACAGACAGACTTTGTTTACATGCAGAGTGGTGCCGGACTGCAGGCGATGGAAAGGCCCTGCTCATATTAAGTTTTCTGGAGGCAGAAGTGCTCCCATCAGCATTCATGTGACCGTCAGTGGCAGTGCTAGAGGCTTAACCATGCAGACATTGAGACCTTGTTGGTGTTTGCAATAAATGAAAAAAACATGCAGTTTGAGGAAGGAACGACTGGAACAATGTCAACAGTTTGTGAAAATACAGAATATTCTTTGTTTGTGTGAAAATAGAAGTATTACTCAGCGCAGGATGACCTACATACTCTGAGAAACATTCAGTTACAATAGAAAGATGACTTCTGAGAGGGCAGTTTGCTTGGCTTTTCTTCAGAAACAATACTTTTGAAGTATCTGTGAGATTCAGACTCAAAACAATCCTGCAGTACCTTCTTCACTTTTGACCTTATCTCAACAAATCTTGCCTGTGTTTTTCGATCATTTTCCAGTTTTTAAACAGAATGATAAACTGGGACAAGGGGATCATTAAAAATGTGGGTTATGCCAACATGGAAACAGACTCTAGATTTAGTATTCGCCCACTTGGCTTCAAAAATCTACGATATTATGCCTACCAGTGTGCGATGTAGCAATCACTAAAATATGTTTGTTTCCAGAGAAGAGCTGGATATAAAAATACAAGAGAATAGAAAACAGAATCTTTTGGCATTGATTGTTAAACAGGTAGGTCGAAACATAGTAAATCATCGAACAGGGTGACAGTCATTTTGTCTTGATGTTATTTCTTGGCCATTTCATCAACAGCATTCTGTGCGTCACCTCTCTGCGCCTCCTCATGAACATTCAGATTTCAGACAGGCGGCGATGGCTGACGCCTACTTTTGGGCGCGTTGCCTCGCCAGCCGCTTCATGAAGCAACATGTAACTGTAGCGATGATGAAAATGCCCACAAACAAGGCAGAGGAGACTCCGACAACCAAAGGGATGAGGAGGAGGTCAGCAGCTGGGGAGAGAAGGAGTAAAGAGAGAAGGATGCCGTGATGTAAACTGACATTATCATAGAAAAACACAACATCATGGGCCAAAATTCAGATTTGGCAAATGTTTACTTTTGAGCCAATAGCAATACGGGTATAGACTTTAATATAGCACTTTTAACATTCAGCCAGCAAACATATTGATGGAAAGCAAGTTAATGGACTGCCCTACTGGATAAACTAAAAGCAGTTTGCTCTGGTGTGATTCAGTCATCGAGTGTTGGAAACTGAGTCCATTTACTCTCAACGATGATCCACACCAATGTAGAACAGGAAAAAGGTCAACAGCTAGCTTTGCTACCTCGAATTAATCATGTGCACTGTTGAAAAGCACGGCAGCAAATACATCAAAATAAAAAAAAAATATTAATTAAAGATACTAATACTACTAATACTTAATATTTTCTTCACAATCCAATTCCAATGTCTGAATATTAATAATCAAAAGTTAATTGATCTTTCTAAGTGTGGACTAATTATACTATTATCTTTTACATTCATGGCCTTATTTGATAGGATAATTGAAGAGTGACGGGAAAAGTCGGATCTGAAACCTGAGCTGCTGTGGAGAGGACACTGCCTCTGAACATGGGGCTCAGACTCTATCAACTGAAAAACTGGGGCCCCCCAATATCTTCAGCTTTTGGACAACAAGACATTTACAAGCCACCTTGGACTCTGGGAAATCATAATGGGCGCCTTTCATTTCCTGTTCACATTACAGATAAAACGATCAAGACAACGATCTACAAATCAGGCGACAACGAAAATAACTGTTAGCTGCAGCCCTGCTTGAGAGCAATGTTTGAACTCAAGGGCAAGGTTTCTCAGGGTCCTACAGAATTAAATCACTGCTACACTGGATGGGAACAAGTGGTATAAAGTGAATATCTATACATTTAAGATGTAATTACAGGGGGAATCATGCCCTGCAATCTGCTAGGAAAGGTGTAGAAAAGAATCAATTTAGTGTTAACCCAGAGAAGTGTCTGCACATTTCAAGTAAATGGTTGTTGGATGACATTAACGCAGGCCACCCTCCAGCCTGTGATTGAAGGTCAACTTTTCGACCCCCCTGTTCGATCCTTTGACCACCAGGATAAATCAGGATTGGGAAGCTGAAAGATCAGCACTTGCTCCTTAACCCACAATCGCCCCACTGGGGCTGCTCAGTGGCCAATAGATCAGACTGCAGGTGAACTGAGCAACTGACATCAATTTTAAATGTGAGACTGTGAAGAAGCGCCGGTCTCTTGGTGAACTACCTCGCACAAAATAGCCGTTGTAATCTGTTACTTTTCATCCACCATCACGATGATTATTAATAAAAAACAACATACCTCTGGCGTACAGGTACACCGTGACTGCGTTCGACTCCGATCTGGCCCCTGTGTTGTACCAGCCTCCATGCGGGTCCTGTCCCCACGCCTCAGCATGACACGCGTACATGCCCTGATCCTCCATCATTGCCGTGTGGACCCTCAGTCTGTAGGTGACGGCAGACAGGCGGTCGACGCTAACCTCGCTATTGTTGGCGTAGATCACCGCAACGCCGTCGTACATGAGGGCGGCTACCAGTCTGGGTGTGTCATCAACAGGGGGGTCTGCTAGAGTAACATCAGATTCTGAGCTCCGTCCCTTCTTGATGACCGGGATTGGCCACCGGAGCCACTGCACCTGTGCCTGGGCGGGGCCTGTGGTTGTAACAGTGGCGTTGCAGATCAGGGTGATGGTGCTGCCTCTTTTTAACAGGGGGCCTCGAGGGAGCTGAGCCACAGCTGAAACTAGCACATCTGTGAAAGTAAATGTTACATGCAAACATGAGTTCATGTAAGCCAAACAAAACATATGTGACAGTTTAGGAAACAAAAAGGTGTGACTTTCATCCGTGGTCACTCAGATGTTTCCAATGAAATGGCAACCTTCTCTTGATAAGGGAAGTTTGACTGACATGCATTCTGATAAACGGGAAGAGAACCAAATCACAGATTTCATTTCTGGCAGTTCACCTTGAGCACCAGGATACAACACAAACTTCTCACATATCCCTCTTGTTCCGTTTTCAGTTAAAATGTTGCTCAGAAAGTGCGCACACAAACTTTTATGAATTTAGCAAAAACTTTTAAGAGAGAGTTGTAAAAGCTAGAACTGAGATTTGGCCAACAAGCATCAGAGGTCCAGCTGTAGACTCAGCCACATGGCCAACAGCCCAGACCTCCAGGCCACCAAGGCGCTCCATAAATTTTTAAATCTTAAATCATATCGTAGACCAAACCAATACAGACGCCCATGAGCAGAAAATGCAGTCAACAGTCGAAAGAAAAAGCATCATGAGAAAATATATCAAACTATATAAGTACGAATGTTAACGATGACCTGCACAGCCACACCACACTGTACACGTATAAATATAATGTCTACTTTCTATTTATTTTATCTTACAATGTATAAATATATTATGTATATACTGTACATATACCATGTATTTTGGATCCATCTACCTACGTCTTTTTTTTCAGTTGAGCTACTCCCCAATCTTTCCCCGTACTAGCTGGCAAATGCAAGACAATTCTGCTCCCCTGGTTGGGAATCGCCCACATACTGCATATAAAAGCCTGTGCGCCACTTAAGACGTGAGTACAGCCTCTCACCTTTGGTCTTGAGGTTGACCGTGACTCCCTCAGACCTCTGGGTGAGCGTTGCAGGAGAAGAGGGGCCAGGGTTGCTTCTTCCAGCGTACACACTCACCACACATCGATACACCCCTGAGTCTAAGGGCCGGGCTGAGAACAGCTTCAGAGAGTACTTCCCCTCCGCCACCTTCTCCATAGAGCCCCCACTAGACCGGCTGAGGTCGTCCCCCCAGCTCACAGTGCCGTCTGGGCTCATCCGGGCCACCTCCACCTTAACACAAAGGGCAAGTGTCAGCAAGTGTTACTTTGTAAACTGAGATGTAATGTATTTGAGGTAATTTTCTAGAATCTTTGAATTCTTTATAATGTAAATTTCATTGTGCAAATTTGAGCTGGAGAACAATAAAATGATAACATATGTTGAACAGAAAATAAATTGGGCTTAAAGGCGCCTATGATGGATTACCCATCTACCTCTGCAATTACATCAACTGACAATCAATCTATCTTTGTTTGATGAATATTTAAATTTCCTCATAATCCTCATAGTCTCACAGACTTAAAGATTAAGATGTACTTGTACTTCAGTTATACTGTACAGGTGCAAAACAAACACCTCAGCAATATATACAAGTGCACACATTATGCTATGAACCAAACACAATAACAACCATGTTGGTCCAAACAAGGCAACAGCATGAGAATAAGTACCTCGACTCCTCCGGTTCCAGCTACATCGCTGCTTGCAGATCCCCTCTTCATCCACTGAACCAGCAGGCCCGAGTTAACCTCAGACGGCAGCCCCAACACCTCACAGGCCAGGATGAGAGGAGAACCGACCTGCAGGGTCACCTCCCCTCTGGGCGAGGATGTTACGCTCAGAGACTCCGCTGTGGAACAGAAGAGGTGAAGGGAGACAGCTTAGTAAAAGTAGAAGTAAATCCTCCTTTGTGGAGAGCCTCAAATATGCACTTAGACTGTGACAGTTACAGTCTCACAGGAAGCGATCTGTGGGAAAGCTCGAATGGCTTCTCTGGTACATTACATATTTAATGGCCAGGCTAAAATGGAGGAAGACTTTTTACAATCGCATTATTAAAGTAATTTTCTATCATTGCTCTGTGAAAGAGGCTTGCCGCGTTGCATTCAGAGATGCAAACAAAGCGTAACAGAAGAGAATAGAAAAACAGAGCATATGAGTGTGTGCAACCTTGCTTAATGAACTGAAAAGGTTTCAAATAGTTAGTACTAATATCCTGGTATAATTTGAAGACAAAGACAAAGGTCTATTGTTTGAGCGAAGCCTCATTTAACCACAAACTTTACTAAACACAGATTTGCTCAATAGAAGCCACGTTATTTACGTAAACAAAAGATGACATGTCAGACCATTGTATTAGTGAGACAATGGGCCAGAAAAGACAGAACTAAATAGTGCTTGTCAGCGAGTGTCAGGAAAAAAACAATGCATGCATTGATGAGATACAAAGCTCAACTTGAGCTACAATCTTATCGCTGAGGAGAAGAAGAATTTGACCTAAATAACTTTTAGCCTTACTACTTACTACTAAAAAAGACAGTTATAGCTCTCATCAGCAACACATTAATAAAACTAATTATATACGTGTGTGCCTGGTTAGAATAACTTGTGTCAACTTTATACTAACACTTACGGTAGAGGATTCAATCAACGTATTTCCTGAGCAAACATATATACGGTTAGCTTTCCTATCCATGGAAGAAGGCCTGCTTGATAACGCTGCTCTGACAGTAATGTACACATCAGTCTGACAGAGAGACAGTCATCCTCTTTGAAGGCTACGAGAGGCCAAGGTGGGAGAAAAGATTACTTAATCCTTTAGATCTACACAAGCTCTTTAGAATTTAAAATGAGCCAAGCACTAAGGCAGCGGGCGGTGATCCAGCTGCAGGGCCAGCCAGCTATCGACCCATCAAATCCAGCAGGATAATCAACAAGAGAGCTGAGCATCAAGATCAGTCAGTCAGGCGGTTTGACGGGCGGACAGACAGAAGATAAAGCTGCAATTAGTGAGTCGACACAAAATTGATTGGTAACTATTTTGATCGACTCATTGTTTAATTATTTCTCAGGCAAAAATGCATATTTTAAAAAAAAGATAGTTTCAGGTTCTCAAATAAGAGAACTTGCTGCTTTTCTTAGTCAATCATTACAGTAAATAATGTAACGCATTCAAACAAGACAACTGATTAATTCAACTCTGACTCTACTAGGGCTGCCAACGAATAGGGCTGGGTATCAAACTTTGACATTTTTATGGCACCGGCATTGAATTTTTTAAAATGACTCAAACAATTTATCGATTATCAAAAAAGTCTGCATCTACATTTTCTATCCACTAATCCATTAACCAACTGACATATTATAATCACTGTTTTATAGACTAAAGGACCAATGAAATAATCAAAAATAGAATTAGTGAGATGTCTATTCATCCAACCAGAAAGGTAGAAACAGCAGGTTTCATCACACCATCCACGCAGCTAATCAGTAACCTCCACACCGACTCTATCCAACAAACAAGCCGATACTTTAAATACAGATGTGTTTCCAGTATTTAATCAGCCCCGTATCCATCCATCAGCAAACTGCTCAGTCAGCCAGCCAGCAAGCAAGACATTAAGTTAAGCTCTAAGTAACACAAACATCCAGTCTGAACCCTGGAGAGACTCCAACGCACTCAACAGCACTACAAGTTCAGGCGACTGACGCCACTGAGAAGAATAAAAAGTCTTGAACTGACAAGTAGAAACCAAACTTAAGTCGGCTGATTTTATCATCTCGGGTACCTTCTCAAACTGAAGCAGCCAACTTTATTTTTATGATATCTTGTGTAATATGCTTATTGTAGTGTGACCTTGGCATTCGCCACATGCTATCACAGTTTTGGCAGCACAAATTACTGGCACAGCTTCTTGGGTACACCAACCTAGTTGCCGAACAGTCAAGTTGCCAATATCCATCGTCCTTTGCGCAATCTTCTGCCACGATCGATCATTGTCCCGAATCCACTGCGAGGCCTCGCAGAAATATGAGCCGGTGTCGTCTGGCTGCACCCCTCTCATCTTCATCACATACACGTCCAGTCCGCCCTCCCCGTTCCTTTTCTCCAGCGTGATCTCTCCGTCGTCGTACCGCTTCTTGTAGGAACGACCGGGGACGACGCCCAGCATATTGTCGATGGAGATAATTTCTCTAACCGGACTGACCTCTCCTCCCGTTTGGCTCCCCGAGCCATCTCCACCGCTGCGCTTTCCAAACATGATGGACAGATGGGTGAGCTGCTCCGATTGGATCCCGGCTGAGCATGTCAGCGTTATCTCGGCCCCCTCTGGCACGGGCTGGCCGGTGAGTGAGCGGGTGTAGCTGATCTGGAGTGTGTCAGGGATCACTGCGGGTGTACAGAGAGACAGAGACAGTCGATTATATTACATCGAGAGGCTACGGGAGCCAGACGGGAGGAAGAATATGCCACATTTATTTTCTATTGCTGGTGTGCTGTTTCTATGTTTAGAATCCTAAATCATGGAATGAGGCTGCTGAGAGTGACTCCAAGCCATTTACTACACTGGACTTTGGGCACTAGCTTTGCCAAAGAAATGGGGATTAGTTGGCTATTATGACTCAGTGGCACACAAAGAAGATGATGAATAGAAACCAAATGTGTGACCATATGGGTGATATAAACTTGTCAAAATGATTTGGAGGAAAACAGAAAGAAAAGTATGAGTACAAACTCCAGACGGTCAGTCTAAATAACAGCTCAGAATAAGAATCGAGTTACACACGTAGATTCATTTATCAATGAAAAATGACGTCCATCTGGCTGGTGTAGAGCAGAGTTGCCGATTAAATCTTCTCAGACGGAAACTCCCATGACAGAACTTGAATACGTCAGTTTTGTTTCCACCAAGTCCCAACTAAAGGGCTGGCTTTCACTTGAACCTTCCTGATTGTAGTTGGAGATATGACACAAGGGTTTTGGTGCTGATACCAAATCAATTTTAAAGGAGACCTATATGCTTTTTTTTGTTTTTGTCTTGCCTTAACTTCAGTGTGTTGTACAGGTGTTTGTGCACGTAAAAGATCTTGAAAGCAAAAAGGTTAAAGTCTGCACCAACAGAAGCTCCTCTGGAAAATGCATGACATCACAATACATCACCACGTCACACGTTGGCATTATTTATGCCAAGTGGCTATCTGCTCTGTTGTAAGCAGTGCTGGGTCAGGCGTGTGTGAGCTGACCAATCAGAGGGGACTAGGTATTTGGGGGGGTGGCTTAAACAGACAGGAGCTGAAACAGAGCAATTACTTGTCAACTATTACCTGAATCCCTTACAATTTTTTTGTATCCCAGCTTCTTAAATATTAATATTTTCTGGTTTCTTTACTCCTCTGTGAAGTAAACCAAATATCTTTGGGTTGTGAGCAGAGCAAGACATTTGATAACGTGATCTTGGTCTGTCTTTTCTGACATTTTATAGACCAAACAACTAATTGATTAAACGTGTAAATAACTTTAAATCACTTTTATTAAAAGCGCATTTTCCACAAACCTCTTTTTTCACATTTCAAATGAAGTTGAAGTCTGAATGTTCTCAGACATACAAGAACTTTGCCTAAATAATATACACTTGGGCATGATTTAAAAGTTAACAAGCTTATGAATCTGACCGAACTTTCAATGCCAGCTTCTGATACTTGACATATCTTAATACTCTGAGCTACAGGCATATTTTTATCTTTACCAAAAAAGGACTGAAGTTTTATACCCGCCACTAGTTGTTGAAAAAACAAAACAGGACAAGAGGAAGTAGCTGGAGGCATGCTGATCCTTCTGTGTTTATAGATAATTTTATTCAGTCACACATCTTGGATATATTACAGTCATCAGTGTTACGTGTTTTGGATGAATTGTACTTGTTTATGTTTATATTTTTATTGTGTTTCTCTTTTCATATTTTTGTCATGGTACTTTGATAATATTTGTATTATCTTTATGATACTTTCTTCATATTTTCGCTATGTGTGTAACCTCCGTCATTCCGTACTTGCTAAAACTTTAAATATTAAAAAAGGGCATCTTACCTTTGACAGTCACTGAGCCGCTGTAGTTCCCCTGGTAGGTGGTGTCCGTGCTCGGTGTGTAGCACTCGTACTTCCCCTGGTCTTCGGCTCGGAGCCTCTGGATCACCAGCCTGACCTTGTCCCCCGAGTCCCTCTCCACCCTCACCTCCCCGTTCCTCACCCGGGCCTGGAACGGGGCATATGGGAAACCCTTGTCCCTGGTGGACACCACTCCCATCTGCCTTCCTCCGGCATCATCCCTGTAAAGGTACCACTCAAAGTCCTGTGTACGTGGGCCTTCGTACCCTGCCACAGTGCAGGGCAGGGAGAGCTGGAACCCTGCAACGCGGTAGAGGGGTCCAGGGGGAAGTGTTACGTCGCGACACACAGCGTACTGGAGCACTGTGAGAGAAAAATGGAGAGACAGGAAGAGAACATCAGGGATGAGTGAGCAGGGAAGATTGGAAACAGTAACAATGTCAGTCTCTGTGGGTCACAGTGTTGCCTCGCAGCATGTTTGGTACATGGACTCACTGATCGATATTCTGAGCTGATGGCTGGCTAACAGAGAATCAATACATTAAATAGCTTCGTGGGAAAAGCACTAGAGCTGGGCCAGCTTCCTCTGAATACAACCACACATTTAATAAATGAAATACAATTAACTATGACAGATGTTTTCATTAAAGACTGAAATGTCGGTGATATTCTCAAATAATCCAATAATCTGTTGATTAAAAGCTCATTTTGATATCCTAAAGCCAAAAGCAACACCTTCAAATTGCTTATTCTGTCCAACCTCAAGTCCAAGACCCCAAAACTATTCTTGATATTCTATTCATGAGGCAAGAAAGGCAGCAAATTCTCACAACTGGGAAGTTGAAACAAGGTCATCTTTGGCTTTTTTTTAGCTCAAAAAATGACCTGAACGATTAACCAATTGTGAAAATAAGTTGCAGATTCTTTTTCTCTCAATCACCAACGACCAACCAAATTTGTGACCATATGGGTGATATAAACTTGTCAAAATTATTTGGAGGAAAACAGAAAAGTATGAGTACAAACTCCAGATGGTCAGTCTATAACAGCTCAGAATAAGAATCGAGTTGCACACGTAGATTCATTTATCAATGAAAAATGACGTCCATCTGGCTGGTGTAGTGCACAGTTGCCGATTAAATCTTCTCAGACGGAAAATCCCATGACAGAACTTGAATACGTCAGTTTTGTTTCCACCAAGTCCCAACTAAAGGGCTGGCTTTCACTTGAACCTTCCTGATTGTAGTTGGAGATATGACACAAGGGTTTTGGTGCCGATACCAAGTCAATTTTAAAGGAAACCTATATGCTTTTTTTGTTTTTGTTTTGTCTTGCCTTAACTTCAGTGTGTTGTACAGGTGTTTGTGCATGTAAAAGATCTTGAAAGCAAAAAGGTTCAAGTCTGCACCAACAGAAGTGATGCTGAAAACGCTGAAACGCTTTGTCAGTGGTCCCGCCTTTATTTCTGTGAATTCATGACATCACACTACATCACCACGTCACACGTTGGCATTATTATTCAATGGATTTATTAACTTAAAAACTCTTAAAGTTTATTTGGCAAATTCGACAGCAACATCTCTTCCCCAAAACCTGTCTTCCAGTTAAGATACCCGATACTAGAACTTCTGCACATTTTCTTCTGTCTGACTTTAAAGCAGTAAAGCAGTTCTCCATCAAACTGGTCAGCGGATTATTGTGAGCAGCTACTATGTTGTTAAATTTAGAAAAAAATGTTGCCGTTATAAAATGTTTTTCCGTGTTCAGCAGCAACGCCCAAAGGACAGTGAGTGCATTGTTTTGGAATGATATCAAGTTTTGATCTCCAAACTGCAAAATTTAAATAAACTCAAACCCTGTCGCCTCATGTTTAACAGAAGCCTGGTAACACAACAGACTTTACAATGTTCTACTTTTTATGTGCAAAAATATTCAGTGTCAGTCTCCTGAGGGATGAGAGACTCCAGCCCCCACGTTCAAGCGTCATTGTATTTCACTTAGAGTCTGGCTGCGTACCTGACTTCCCCGCAGATACTCTCTGAAATAGCTTCAGGCTCAGATCATTCTGGGTTATCTGAATACCAAAACTCTTTCAGAGCAAAAGTCTTTCAGCCACAGGCACCGAAACTCCTCACGCCATTACTATTCTCTCATGATGAGGGCGCCTAAAATACTCGCATGTTATGCTCACTCAGTCAGAGCTGGCGCACTACAAGGGAAACATTACAGGTGATTTTAAGTTTATCAACCTGCTTTATAGACTCTTGTAGAAACCTGTATTATTCTTTGACACACAACTAACTTTCATTTCATTTTATTGCGGAAAGACTGTCTTTTGTTAGCGGACCGCATTTCTAAAATAATGTTAGCCACTGTTGCTCTCCGTTAGCGAAGCAGAGAGAGGCACTGAGACGAGCCACTCGAGGAACGTGCATAAAGTCACATCCTTCGGCCTGTCATGAAATCTGACCCGAGTCCTTCGCAAAGAAATCCACAGTCCAGCAGCATTAAACAGCTTAAACAAATCATCCACAGGCTGCGCTCACGTGACGATGCAAAGAGGAGGGAGAGGATTGCTGACTGCAAAATGGACAGGAAGTTAGCTAAAACGATGACGACACTTTCAGCAGCGTTAAATTTACAAGTGGTAACAAAAGCCGGGACATAAACTCACTATTTCAGAACGCAAAGAAGTTTACAGCTCGCCACACCACAAGTTTTATCAATCATTAACAATTCTAGAGGAAGCAACTCACAAAGAGGATCCAAGTTGCTATTTTCCCTCAATTAAAGTTCAGTGCGATAGCAGCAGCAAACTGTTTGTTTTCCCTCCATAAATTAGGGCTGCAGGATGGTGGAAAAAACTGACACTGTGATATTTTGGTTTTCTGTCATATAAAAACAATTCAGAAATGTCCTCTAAATAACATGAAGAGCTCTATTTGGGAAAAAAATAATCATTCTAATGTGATGGGGTTGTTTTTGTAGGGGGGGTGCATTCTATCAAACGACCAAAGCAGGCCACCTATCCCAGATCCATTAAGTCAGACTAAATTATGCAATATCAGACAGACGTCCTCATAAATGAGTCTTGGAAAATGAGAACCGCAAGTTGTAGCCTGACGTGTTTGAGTAATCTACCTTACTTGACACCGCACATCCTGTCATGTGACCACACTGCGATGTTGATATTTTGTCCAGCCCTGGCATAAAATCATAGTCAGTCAACTTCGTTTCGCTCCGTATTCTTCCCCTGCTGATCCAAGCCCACCCGCAGTGGCTTAATGCCCCCCCTGGAGGGCCCGCCTCCCCAAGTTTGAGAACACCCTTGGCTTAACCCGACATAACAATCAACAAACACACACACACCCACAAACTGACACTGAACAAAGGATTAGCACCAACCGACACGCCTTTTTACCGTCACCTTAAACGTATAACTACCTGAACAACAAGAAATACAAGATGTGTGCGTTCTGGCACTCCCCGCCTGTGTGTGTGCGTGCATGTGCATGTGTGTGTGTGTGTCGGACCTAAAAACAACTGAAGCTTTCTCACAGGCAGAGGCGCGGCCGCGTCACAACATGCCCATAGATAATGACATGGGAGACTAGTGGGAGGCTTAAGCGGATCAAGTCCTAATTAACATCGGGCTCGGACTGATAGGGCTGGGGGACACCACAGTTTGTGACAATGCTCGATACTGTCTGGATTATAATCTGTGTGCAACAAGAAGGGAGCCCCAGTTTACTTATCAAGGGTCCACAAAGAGACGCTTGTTGGACCACAGACAGGTTCTGCCTGTGGGGTTATTAGATATGATTTTAATTATTAATATTGTGAAGATAAAAACAGTGTCATTCAATCTGATATAATCTTTTTCTGTCTTAATTTATGGGTCAAACTGTGTTTCTAATCCATCAAAAGAAATGTGAGGTTCAGCCCTAAATACAGAAGAAGTTCCACTTAACAGAAATATTAAAACACAGTTTTACATGAAAGCCTTTTTTCCCTTCATCTATTTCTGCCAGTGTGGGATGTTTGTATTAGATTTTTCCTCAAAAATAAAGTCTTGTTTAAAGAGGAAGTGTGTTTACAGGCACCACATGTATGCCTAAATTACCCACAATGCAACTTAGCTACCAAGTCACATCACTAGAGGAACTTTTTCAGATTACATGCAGCTTCATCTGGACCTGCAAAAAGGCTTAAAACTACTTGTTTTGTAAAGAAATTGTAAGAATTTCGGTTTTAAACATTCATAAATTGACAAAAAATGATCAACAGAATATTTAAACATATGAATTGTGATGTTATAACAGGGACGTCAATGTTTTGTGGTGCAGATATATATACTGAAGTTAGCATGCTAACCAACTAGCCCCTTCCCTTTTCATTCATATCACCCAGAGTACTCAGTCTGGACCACTAGCAGCATGGCTAACTGAGCTGATGAGCTAACAGCAGCTACAGTTAGTGATATGCTGCCCCTCGTTGTTTGTAATGTAAATTTGAGAGGAGGTTGATTCTTCCATAATGCACCTTGATTACTTCAAAAAGGGTAGAGCTACACTTTGAACTCTTAAGAACCTTGGATTTATTTGGTTATCTCAGCCTTATTTTTTCTTCACAAAGATCATCTTCATACGTAAGAATTCTTCCTCAAGACTCAAAAGTACAGCATCTTTGTTACTAACACATAAATGCCATTTCAGTCGCAGCTGATAGGAGGATATTTGCTCTGGTGTAGTAACATAAAGTAACATAAAACAAGTAAGGATATAAGGATATCCTTAAGGATATAACACAACCACACTGAGCAGAGCTCCGGAGTACATTTTCACACTGGTTGCGGGAACAGACTGTTGCTAGCTTGTTAGCATGCTAACTTCAATCTCTACAACACAACACATAAACACTTAACTTAAATTCATACATATTGCACCTTTAAAAAATAGTTACAAAGTGTTACACACTAAATGATATAGTGCATAATCAGACCTGCTAAATGTTAGGCACAGAGCTGAGTTGATAAGATAAGTAGTGAGCACATAAAATGACCAAACAGTAAAACAAAAAAACGCATTAAACATCTGCTGTCTCTATCAGCACCACAAAACAACTATTGCGTAACTACCATCACAAACTTCAGCCTGGGACTTCCTGGATGCCACCAGGAACTCATTTTACGAGCCACAGGCACCTGTTCCCCTCACACTGACGCTCTTATCTGTCCTAAAATAACTTCTGATTTGGATTGTAGGTAATAAAATGAGTAGCAGACCACAGGAATGTGATAAATAGTGGTAGGCGTCCCATCCCATAAGATTAGTGTAGGGAAAAATGTCAGGCCAAATCACATTTTAGAATCACCTCATTAGGACAGGAACAGTAAGAAACAAGGGTTTCAGGGCCAATGCTGATTATTAGAAAATCAATATTATTCATTATAAATCGGATTATGTTGTGGGCGGGACATTGTGTGAGATGAAGCTACATCAGAGCCAAAGCAGCACATTTTCAAATTAGTTTTGATTTCGGCCATTATTGACAGGACAGCTCAGAGAGGTGGCAGGAAACGGGATGACGCAGCCAAGGGCCACAGGTCGGACTGGAACCCTGGGGGACAACGCCTCTGTACATGGGAGGAAGCGCTGTACCAACTGAGCTAACAGGCGCCCCAATTAGTTGACTTTATTGGCAATCTGACAGAAAAAAAAATCACAGATACCGATAACCGGAAAATGCTGAATATCGGCCCCAGGGCTGATAATCTGTCTAGCCCTAGTAGGAAATGCTGTTATCTGAAAAAGCTACAAGTCACTAAAGCTCTCAGATAAATGTAGTGGAGTAAAAATTAAAAAAGAGGATGAAAAAAGATGCATAAAATGGAAATACTCAAGTAAGGCACAAGCAGGCTACCTTCACCAATACAAAAATCTAACAGTACTCAACTACAACTGAGAGTCCTGCAGAAATGGGCGGCCAAATGATGAAAGCAAAGCTCCAAATGATACTTAATTGAATGGTCTGATCGGTCAGCATGAATAAAAACAATCATGCAAATGCATCTCTATCCATGTGACAGATGGCGAGGCGGCGGCGGTTTTTTAGTCGCTGTGTGTGCGGGGCGAACAGGTACAACCAGGCTTGGACTGGCACTCACCCCAGTGTAGAAATACGAATAATGCCGTTTTCATCGAAGCCATCATGGTCCTCATCTTCCCCCCCGACGTCCAGTTGGATTATAGTGACTCAGATTTCTCTCTCCGTGTTGCTCTGCTCGTTTATCGCCGATCATAGTTCATCCCCGCCGTGGAGACCGAGTGTCTGCAAAGGAAAACCACACACACACACACACACACACGATAGGATTATTCGTGAGGGGGGAAAAGAAAGAAATGATAATAATAACAATGATGATGATGATGATGTGCAACAACGTAGCCGCACGCCGATCACGCAGACGGGACAGTGAGCGCCATCAGCCCGCAGCGAGGCGGAGGAATATTAGCGAGAGGTATGAAATGTGCGGGGCTGCAGATTTAATCACCTTGTTCACGCACCGTCGCATCTCCGTCAACACACCGACGGCTGCATAATATCCCGGTTTGGTTTTAGATTATACCGCCTCGACAGACATGCCGTCCAGTCCGGCCGTGGAGCGGTTGGCATCACAGGGGGTAGGTGTGTGTGTGTGTGTGTGTGGTAATAAAAAAGGGGAGGGGCCTGCATGCAAAAAGGCTCCAAGAGAAGGAGTCAACTGGTGCCATTGGTCAAGACAGCGACGGTGACATTTTGAACCAATGATAACAGAGTGTTGAAAACGAGGTCGAAGCGTCATCTTCACACCGCCAGGGGGCGCCAGAGCAAAACAAACACAGGCCCTCTGCACAAGGCCTTGTCAGATGGGTTAATGATTTGTGATTACAGTAATGTATTATTGACAGTGGTGGAGGAAGTTCTCAGGGAAATGACTGGAGGAAAAGCAGTAATTCAACAATGTATTTATATACAGAGCCGTAGCCAGGGTTTTTAGAAATACTGAGGTCATGCCGCCCACCACCACCCATCAACATTTATTCCAACTTATTCCTGTGCTAAAAAGAACTTATTGACATGAATAACACTTTATAATAACCATTCGAACCATGAATGGTAAAATGTGTTCGATTTAGTTAAGTAATTTCACTGTGAAGAGACAATGAAATGGTTCATAGAACTTGAATCAAGCAAAGGATTAAAGGTTGAAAACACCAACTGCAACTCTCTCATGGCCATCCCAATAATGTTTATAAATGAACTACACAGTATTACTACAAAGTATTCTGAACATCAATTACAACTTTCCAAAAAACATCACTAATAAATAGTTTATAAAGTATTTCATTGCTTGTTGACAGCAAAATAAAAATGAATCAAGTTTGATTAACTATAAATGTGCCATTTTTCATTATATAAATATAATTGTTTATTTGAATAATATGACAGATATTAAGATCAAGTTATCAAAGATCCAGAAAAAATACCAGGGACATGACCTCAGTGTCCTCAATGGTAGCTACAGCCCTGTCTATATAGCACCTTTAAAAACAGAGTTTACAAAGTGCTTTGACAAACAAGCAAAAGCAGGAAGCTCAGGAAGATAATATTACATAATAAACACTAAACAGTCAAGCCAAACACAAGGATGTCTAACAAATGTCAGACAAATGTACTGTAGAGCAGTTACAAGTATTATATTTAACTCTAAAATGTATTGTGGAGTAGAAGTATAAAGTGACATGAAAGGGAAATACTCAAGTAAAGTGCAACTGCCTGAAAATCACACTTAAATACAGTAAGTGCCATCAGCGGTTATAGAGAAGTGTTTCGTTCAGATGTATGGGATTTTTGTGAGGGTCAAAAATGAAGACACCACTTTTTTTTCGGACATAATGATAATATTAAAACGATTAAATGCAAATTAATTTTCATGTTTCAAACTGCATCATTGCTGTCAAAACGGAAATTAAAATAGAACCCCTATTGACAAAAAAAAGACATAAAATCCAGTGTACTCTTAACAAAGTTGAACGGAAAATGGAGTTTGCATAGTCATTTTCAAACGGAGAGACAAAAAACTGCATAAAAATTCAAACTTGGCTTCATGATTTTAATTCATTATGAATAAAAATGAAATGTTAACGGGAGTTGGCTTTTTCATTTGACAAACGACAGCACTCACCCAGGCTCGCTTCAAGAGATGTCATTAACCAGTCAAAACCAGTCAAAACAAGTCAAAACAAGTCAATTAATTCAAAAGACATGACTGACGGGAGGTTGTTTACCTCATAAAGGGGAATTTTCGGGTGTAGAGTACTGATCCAAAATGAAGGCCAAGAATTCTCGTTGCAGGCTGGGCTTGCTGGTTTCTGGCTTCATAATCACGATCAAAACAAACATCACAGATAATAAATAACCTGCCAGTCATCCCCTTGTGGTGTAATCACTGATACATTTCTGTCTGAGCGGGCAGGTCCAAGTGTCAGCAGCTCTCTCACTGGGCTTGTTATTAAAATCAATATAAAATATAGAAACTACAGAAGATTGTTTGGAACGAGGGAGCCCTTCTAAGCGCCTGACCACCAATGTTCCCTACAATATAGATTAAGCTCTGTGTTGCACTTCTGTTTATTGTAATCCCTCTTCCCATACTTATCTGTACTGCAGACATGTGATACACGTGTGCACATGTGACAACAGTTCAGGGTGTTATTTCTGGACTCTCCATGGAAATTACATTTTCAACCCTTTGGCCTTTACTTGCTTTTATGCTTGAACATTAGGCCTTTTCCCACCGACAAGTTACAGTAGGAAAACATCAGTTTCATACATTAAATGGGAAATTAAATGGAAAGCAAATAAATAGGGTAATTAATACAAAGGTAAATAAACACCGAGGCAGATTAAAACAGTAAATATCAATTTATATCGTCAGTCATCGCAGTTTGTCAGTTAATTAATGCCTTCACTTTTATACCATTATACTGGTGCATTTAACGGCATGTTAATTTTTTTGTTGAGCCTTTTTTCAAAATGTATGTATTTTTTTTCTTAATAGCAGTTTCAGTCCTCCACAGAAAAGGCACAGGTGAAAATAATACCATAAATGATTGCTGGATTCCATGTAGCTGCTTCATTTTCAGGGTCCTGGTGTTGTGCATACTGCCATAGTGTCACATAGCAGTACTGGGACACTTGAATAGAACAAAGCCATTGTTAACGTGAGTAGCAACACCCTTGCTTTTCCTAATAATGTATTATTTTCTGTATTTTTGTAGGGTTAGAATATTTGTGTATTTGTAAGATGGGTTAAGGGTTAGATGCCTCATGTGTTTTCCTGGCCTCTGAACATCCGCGCGTGTTGAAAAGCTTACATGGATCAAATCCAACCAGAACTGAGTTAAAGACTCAACCACAAGATGGCGACAACGAATTGCCGTACTGAGAGCGCCAGCCACCTATGTCAAGGACATACGGTAGACTACATATATCACAATGAGCTTCAAAATAATAGAAGTAAGGATATAAAAACAGATGTGTTGTCCATCAGTGTTAGTATGAGAATGATAACATATAAAGTTGCTCCTTATATACAGATATCCAACTTCCAACTAACTAGCCTTAGTTCTTAATTCTTAAAACCCTGAATCATCCATACAGTACGTGAGGTTTCTGCAACAACAATGTTCACGAGCTGACAGTGATGTAAAACAGCGATAAAACCCAACTCACATTTCTGTGGCCTGCGAAGGCAGCGCTGCTATACACCCGCCTTCTCTGTCTCTTTTCTGTATTTCCCTCAAAGGAGAGGCAATAAATGAGTCTAATCAGATGTTTAACTATTTTTCCACACTCGAAGTGGAGTCAGGAGAAAAATTAAAACGTGGAGTAGAAAAAAAAAGGGGAAACATTAAAGCTGAGTGTGGCAGGATGTGCTCCCATACGTGGTTATGAGCATAATGTACAGTATGTGGGATGTTCACTGGTCGGCAGAGACACTCACATGCTGCTTTAAGGAGGATTTATGCCTTCAGAAGACACCTCATTGATGGGACCAGTTGTCCTCCGGTTGTCTAGTTTCCTTTCCTTTCCTCCTCACTCCTCTCCTCTCCTCACTTTAGGCTACATGGAAACATGGATGACTTCACAGTGTGGCTCGGCACCGAGAGAGGGGAAGTCATTAGGGTATTCTGGGTTAACAAGGCGGCGAGCTGGATATGCAGACTTCAGCAGGAGCCTTCACCAGCACTGAGGGATGGCACTCATGCAGAGTAAACTTCCTCAGCCGTATGGCTTCCAATATATCACAGTTTCTAACCGAGTTGGACAGTCAGAGCATGATGTAGTCTGATCCACTTCCAGGGAAATAAAACTCCAATAGCTCAAGAGATCTGCATTCGGTTAGTCGTGCACATGTCTGTGTATTACTTATGACAGGCCGCCTTAAAATCTCAAACTATTAAAGTTTGTGTGCTCTAGTAGTTTTATTCCAACATTAACTTCTTCTAATGGTTATCAAATGTCAAGTATTAGTTTTATACCGTACATCCAGTCAGTGGTAGAAAGTGACTGAGTCCATTTGAAGTAGGACACTTAAGAACTATTTTGAGGTACGTCTAATCTACTTGAGTACTTTCATTTTCTGCTACGTTATATTTTTACTCCACCGCATTTCAGAGTATTTAGAATATTATACTTTAACGCAACTACAGTTATTTGACAGTTATCACTTTACAAATGATGATTTAAAAAATCTGCACACGTTGTTATACTGGAAGTTGATTTTTGAGCCTCATTCCCAACTCCCAGTGTCAGTATTTCACAAGTTGGACTCAAAAATCAACTTTCTTACAAATTGAACCTTTAAATAGTTTATATAAGCTCATTTCAAGCAACTGCAACCTTGAAATGCTACTTACACATGAATAGGAAGAAGAATTGAATAATAAATCCATCATTATCCAAAGTAATTTCATAAAAACAACTTAAAATATAATTTTGAATGTACAAGTTAGTCTTTTGTTTTGTTTGTTTTATTACTACTTTAACTTAAAGCTGCTTTACAGGATTTTTTGCCACTAGGAGGCAGCAGAGCCCTCTGACATCGAACATATTGTCACCTTATAAATATGTTTCAGCAAAAGTTTAAACTGGCAATAGACAATTTTTGTGCTGAAGTGTATCATTATGAAGTAAATGTTAATTGCATAATGTAACCATCGTTTACATTGGTTCCTTCTAAACCTCGCTATCACTATACAGTTTTGTTTGCCACTGGGCACGCGGAAAAAAGGAAGGTTAACTGGCGATCCATTTCATTATAAACTTGAGTGAATAAACTCACGTTTTGTCCCATGTTGTTCTTTTTTTTTTTTACGACTCTGGGGAAAACGGAAATTATCTAGTTGTCTTTGCAACAGCAGTGCCAACGCCAATACCACTTGGAAACTCGAGAGGGGAAAAGTTGTCTCTTGCCACTCTAAGCTAATAATTGCATATCTACACATTTAACAAATGCAGAGCAGCATAACCATTTATTTTTATTTGAGATGTCTTTCTGGCCACCCAACAAATATAAGTCTAAAATTCACTTTCCTGTTAGTTATATTTTAGTTTCCACAGATGCCTGAGGGAAATAAATGCGTCTCTAACGAACCAGTTTTTTTATTTTCTTCATCAGCTTGTCGATAACTTTGTCTGGCTGTCATTTGGTGCTGAGCAGGTAGCGTGAATTCAGTGTAACTTCGCTTTTTTGGCTGATGGCAGTTGCTGGAAATTGTTGATAAGAGCAGAGTTGGAGGTCCCCGCCAAAGACGTTAAAAGCTCTTTAGAGTGGAAGGGAACTGTAGAGCGGGGTGGTTATTCTCTGTGGGTTTGTCAGTACAAATCACTGCTTTCACATTAGACAAAGTTGTTTGATCCATTGTTTATGGAAAAATATCGATTAGTGTCGCTTTAAGTATAGAATCTGAATCCTTCTTCTACAAATGCGACAAGAAAAAAAATATATTATTATATTTTCTTTCAGGTTTCAACTCTCATTCTTCTTCTCACCTTCTTCTTCATGCACTCACTCCCACTCTGTCTCTTTTAAGGCCACTACAGACTAAACTGTGACCTACTGGAGACTGCCTCTAATTAGTTTGTACTACAGTCACTATAGTCAGGCAAACACCCCTGTCATCGGTGGGACTGTCGAGAGGATCCTTTCACTGTGTGTGGCATCGGTTTATACTGAAGGTTTAGACATATTGGCACCTTTTGCTCATCCATCTTGCTATTAAAATTATTTTCATTGGCAGAGAGAGACGCAGTTTCTGTTTGCTTCTTTGCTCTTCATCTTCATCCTTTCATCGTTTCTCATGTCAGCCATGGTTTATGGCTATGACGAAATGCTTCCTTGCTCACATATAGACATAAAACATACAAACACATCCTGGTACTGACCATAGATCATCCCTTCACAGGCCGAGCACATGTACACATGTACTATATATATGTGCTCCATTTGTTCTCCAGTTCTGTCAGCAGTTTTATGACCCCTCTGTCTCAGTCTCACCGCTACATGGGGGACACACACTCAGCCAGTCTTGGTGATGGAAGAACCACTGCTAGACAAAACAAAGAGAAAGAGCAGGGACATGTACACGTACAGCTAATTTACTGCTGACAGGATATTAATAACTTTCCCTCAGAGGGCCTTTGGTTTTGTAGGTTTCCTCTCTTTATTACAGAATGCAACAACAATGTTTAGCTAAGCGTTTGACCGCATCGTTTCACTTCTTTTTGGTCACTGTCTTGGACTGGAAATGTGTGAGGGTGATCAGTCAGTTTTTCTTGGAACAGAGGATTTTTTCGCTTTTTCAAACTAAATTTTTTTAAAAAAAGCACACATACTGTATATATAACATATATGTACGACTCTGTGAGGGTAAAACCAGATGTAATGTCATATCCGTCTAAACTATGTTTTTACAGTTTTATGTTCAGCTACGTAATGAATAAACCAAAAATAGGATAGAGGAGGAGCTTTAGTGTCTACAAATGTAAAATAACCTAAATCCTGAAAAAGGATCACCATGTTTTTACCAGAGACTGGGCGTTTTTTTCTGTCATTGGGAGTTAACTTTGTGAATGCTGCAATGAAGTACATGCATGTGTATGTAGCATGATCACAATAAATAGTTTCTTCCGAGCACATGTGAGTTTATGTGTGTGTGTGTGTAGGAAGAGGTCCTAGCTGGCTTCTGGCAGCCATGTAGTATAAAATGTTAGAAGTGGTCTCCCATGGTGTAATTGGCACGGACTGGAGGATAGTTTTAGCTGGCTGCCACGCCACAGACAGGCAGGCCAGCGGATCGACAAATAGAAAGTCTAATGGGCAATTTGGTGGACATGGAGGGAGAAAGACGCACGGGAGAGGAGAGGAGAGGAGAGGACGAGGAGAGGACGAGGAGAGGACGAGGAGAGGACGAGGAGGCCAAAAGAGGAGAGGGAAGGTCTGCGAGGGGGAATTGGAAACATATGCAGTGGTCTGACTGCTGGTCTTCCCCCCTCTGCCTCATCCAGACAACCACACACAACAAAGACGGGAGATGGGCCAGAAATGGTGTGAGGCTGAGTGCGAAGGTGATGATACATGGGCAGTGTGTTGCAGCAGACTGGCAGCACTTTATGGAAGAAAGATGGCAACAGGCGAACGCTAAACAAATGCAGATGACACAGGGGATTGTGTATTGTTTTGTAGGAAAGTTAGAATAACTGGGGTTTGTGTGTGTGCTTTCTAAAGTATGGCATGAACATCTTGTTTAATGACAGAATAAAACCAAAACACGTATGGAGGAGACAATAGCACAAAGAAGGGGAGAGTCCGAGGTTGCATATGTAACAAAATATTCTTTCAGACAGATTCACAGATTGTTTTTTCATTTCAGCCGGCCCAGATGACGACTAATGCCTTTGGATTCATCAGCTGTAACTAATTAAATTGTTGAGTTTGCCAAATTACAAAATGAAGCTCTTGGCTGTCATTTGTCAGATGTGTTCTGCATACTGATGCCGGTACCATGTTTGTATCTTCTGCCAAAGACGGCTCCATAAGAAAAGACACACCAGACACAGTGGTGAGTCAACGGTATTTCTCTACAACAATAATTTAACCGCAGCAGTGTGAAAATTACACAAAGCATTTTGATTCAGTTAGATCATAATTTATCATTTCAGGCACGCAATGTGGTAAACACGCCTCGGGCAGCCGCAGTAAAAACTAGTTAGGTAGAAATCAAATGTAACTGACAGACAATGAGCACTTATGGGAGGCTCACAGTTTAAATGTCAAATCAATATTTTCAGATTATTGTTGCCCGGAATTGAAATGGCTGAGATTTTGAGATCCTGTGAAGTAACTCATCTGTTCAGGCTGTTATGTTTTATTATGTTAACATTTGTCAGAAACTGATAGCTTTAAGTGGCAGCTGTGGGTCAGGGGTAGAGCCAGCATCTTGCAATCAGAAGGTTGCTGGTGACCTTAGGCAAGATACTGAACCCCAAACTGTTCCTGATGTGCTGGTCGGCACCTTGCATGGCAGCCACTGCTATCAGTGTATGAATGTATGAATTACTATAAGTCGCTTTGGACAAAAGCGTCTGCTAAAATGTAAAACGGGTGCTTTTAAAGTCATGATTGATTTTACGAAGAATTTGAAGGATAAGTTAACCAAAAATCATAAATTCAGTAATTATCTACTCACTCTGATGCCCATTGAAAATCCGATGAAGTTTGGTAGGCCACAAAACACTTCTGGAGCTACACATAGCTGGTGTAATCCAAGGCTCCAGAAGCCCCAAGATGCCATTTTTATTAGAAAGGTCGTTATTCGTTGAGCTTGTGCACTCACTTCAGATGGCATGCATGCTAACGCTTTAAGCTTAGTTTAGGGGCAGCAGTAGCTCAGTCCCTAAGGATTTGGCTTGGTAACCGGAGGGTTGCCAGTCCAAGACCCTCCTGGACCAGTCTATACAGAGTGACTATGTGCTCTATACTGGGACCTGCCCTTGAGCAAGGCATCAAACCTATACACATGTGTATGGGTCCTGTTTGTGCATGTGTTTATCTTTTGGGCCTGTGTTGGTAAAAGAAACAAGTGGAAAAGTGGCTCCAGAAGCTCCAGAAATGATTTGTTTTCTTTTTCTTGATTCTATGATTTGAATCCGATACTATCTCATAGAGAGCATTTGATTATTGTACATACCGTATGTACAGTGAATATTTTCATTAAAGAAGTTCCGCTATTACAACCTGTTGCTAGTTTAGTTATTTGAAAATATCATTAAATAAATAAAATATGAAATCTTTTAAGTAGTAGAGCCAAACAAATAATAAAAAACAGGTTATATTTTAGACCTAATAAGCAGCTCATGTTAAGCAACTACAGTTTACAATTTCGTTCGATGGTATTACCAGCTGTGGTATTCATTCAAATACTGGATGAATTATATGTAAACATCATGCATACAAATCAGGACATACTCAAACACAGAACACATGTTACTATACAACACGTGTCATGTAATTCGATTACAGTGATCATTTCATCCAACCATGTGTACTAACTGAAAAGTTTTTATCTTTGATACATTTATCTACTGAAACATAATAATGACATCAGGTTTTGGACATGGATTACTGACTTCAGTAAAAGACAAAAAACTACCTTCACATAAAAATACATTCCTTGATTAAAATGATTTTATAATTTTATTGTTATTCCTCTTACCCCTCTTAATGTTTAAACAATCTTTTGTTTATTCACACTAATAAACTTTCTCTCACTTCTCCAGCTGTTAGAATTACAAATAATATTTACTCACAAGATAGTTTGTATCATCTTTTCACTGCTTTCCTGTAAAGTTTAGAAGTCATTTTTTGAATTTTAATGACCCAGAAACCCCATCACCATCTGGAATAGCATCAAAAGTGGTTCCTTTGTAGCACTGAATCACTGCATTCATGTAAATTATTGTGGCATTTTTCTTGCTTCACTATAGTAAAACTAAACCGACGGCGGAAATGATACATTATTCATGTAGGCTTAAGCAAGATTATGCCAATATGTGTGTGTGTTTACGAGCACGTGTGCATAAATGTAGCAGCCTGCAAGCTGCCCACCTGTGTACAGATTCTGCCGTTGTGTGTACACACGGTATGTGCACTTGCACAAGTGTGCGGCTGCAGTGCGTGCAGTGATTAAAGTCAGGGTCCGCAGCGCTGGAGTGAGAGAGTGTATGTATCATCAGTGCGGTGATGGTGGCGGTGGTTAGAGGAGGAGGAGGAGGAGGAGGAGGAGGAGGGGGTCGGACACAGAGAGACAGACGCCAGCCTTGGTTTGGAGCTGAGCCTGAGGAGGGACTGTGGCTGATGGTGAGCGGAGGGACTGGAGAACGAGGGAAAAAGGGAGAAGAGGAGAAAAGGAGAACATTTTGGGATTGGAATACTGAAATAAAGATGAATGATAGAGGAGCGAAGGAAGCTTTATTAGCCATGAATGAGCTGAAAGTGGCAGCAGCAAAGAAGAGATACAAGAACACTGAAGTGCGGAGAGACTGGGGGGTGGAGGAAGGGAGAAGGAGAAAAAGGGGCAAAGTGAAGGAAGGGGGGGGGGTGTCGTATGAGACTGCCGCTGGAGGGATGCCGCGGCTGTGGGGGGGTGAGGAAGAAGAGGAGGAGGAGGAGGAGGAAGGGGGGGAGAGGGGGCTCATTAACCAGTGCGAGATTGGAGCCTCAGTGGCTTGCTCGCATTCAACCACACTCGGCCTTTGATGAGGGCTGGATCCTCAAGCTCAATCAGTCCCACATGAGTCCAACTGAGAGGGAGAGCGAGACAGAGAGGCCAGGACGACTGGGAGAGGGAGACAGAGGGGGTGGTAGAAGCGATGGAGAGACTGAAGGAGGGATGGAAGACAGGAAAGGAGAAACGAGACAGGAAACAGTAGATGGTATAGAACAGGAGAAGCGGAGGAGGAGTGACAGCCCAGAGGGGAAGAGAAGAGTAATAAAGGAAGCTAACGTCAGGATATGGATAAATGGGTGCTCACAAAGAGCCACAGAGAGCTGGCTTTGAGACTTTTCCTTTTTAAAAACAAACTACTGTCCAGAGTGAAATTGTTTTTATAATACAAAAATATGTGAGTGCATACATGAGTCATTGTGAGGGAGGATTCATGAAAGGAAAACACAGAGAAGTTTGTGAGTGTGCATAAATTTGCATCACAGTATTAATGTGGACTGAGAGTCTGCACATCTTTGTGGGTTTTTTTTCCTGTTTGTTCCTTATTTGTGTGACTCAAGTGTGAGTTCAACAAAGTTAAAAGTTTAACTCTTTTATGTGACTGAGCCTGTGTATCAGCAGCTGTTCAATTGTAGAGACAGTCTGGTCTCTGTGTGTGAGTTCACGCATATCTGTGTAGCATGTATGCATGCTGTCACGTGTTGTCGTTTAATGCCACAGTATGCGTGTAATGCACAAATGCGTGTGTGCATAGCCGTTCAATGCACGGCACATTAAAGGAAGCAGCAAGGAACTTTCTTTTTTTTGTTGATTCTGGCGCCCCGTATGGACAAAATGGGTATGAGCGCCATCTAAAAAATTAAAAACACCTTTGAAAAATAACTCTTTATAACGTGACAATGCTTCGGATAAGTTTTGGTTAGGTTTAAAAACAAAAAAACAACTTACTTAGACTTAAGATAATCACTGTCAAACACTAAATGGTACCTTAAAAGTCGACGAGACACCGTCGGATGTGACTAAACAGCATTATTTGGCGCCCTGGGAATGAGACAGGGCTCAATTACAACACATCATCATAGGTTGTTTGCCACTCACTCCAAAACAACATGACTGTTAGACTGTCATGATGACTAGCGACAGACATACTGACCCTTCATCGTTCGCGCACCGTTTGATTAGGTATAGAGAAGAAAACGACATGGTTAAAACTACTATGCTGCTTATGTGACTTCAGTTACAAATGTACCTACGTTACTGACATAACTGCACTAAGGTTATGTACGTGATGTAACTTCACTACGCTAGTAAGTTAAAAAACTCAGCACTGACTTCTGAGTTTCACACTAGACACGTAAAGTGGTCTCCTGGGTTCAAATCCAGTGTTCCTTTGACCCAACCATGTGTCCCCAACCTTTTCCCTTTACACTACTTCACCTGACTTCCTACTTTATGTCGTAATAATCACTAGAGCTGCTTTCACAGTTGATCTATATCGTTGTTTTTTGTTCTTTTTCTATGAGGAAGGGCTGCTCAATAACGACAGCCAGCTAAGAATGTGTCTGAAGATCATGTGATACAATTGGAGAAAAAAAAGCTAACAAGTGGACCTTGAGTTGGGATCATTTTTGTCAAACTTGTGTTGTTTTGTTAAGACGTTTTTATATTTCCTTGGGTTTTTTATATTTGCAGCACGTTTCTGTTTGCCAAGTGTGTGCTGTCAAATTTGTCAACGCGTTTCTCAATTTGTTAATGTTTTATTTGTTTTCTAAATGATAGTGACGATGTCTTACTTACTCCCTTGTATTCACATTCTGAGCTGTCTGGGCCACCTTGGGTGTGGGTGTTTGTGCCACCGTACCTGATGTGTGTATGTGTCCTTTTCTAGAAGAGGAAAGAGAGCGATATTGTGAGCATGTGCGTGCATGTGTGTACACATGAGTGTGTGGCTGATCGGGTGACTGGCGTGTGGCATGGCGTCACTGCCGTGGATGAATGTGGCAGCATTTAGTGGTTCTCCTGAAGCTCAGGTCTCTCTCTCTCTCTCTCTCTTTTCCTTTCTCCTTTGCTCTCTCAACACCACATCAGCACCAGAGGGCCACACGATCATTACCCAATTACTGTGTCTCTAGCAGAGGCAGGATTAGACTTACCGCCCCATCTGCCTCCTTCCTTCTCCTTTCTTATCTGCAGCCTTCTGCAGGAACCAATTAATGGCAGCAGCCGTGAAGATTCGCAATTAGCAAGTGTTTAACTAAATCAAAACATGTCCCTCTCGCTGCTCCACTGTGAGTCCTGCCAGTGAATGTAAACATTGACTTGCCTAATGAAAGACTATTGAGCTGGCTGACTTATTTTGTCCTGTTGAGACAAACTGTGATACGTGAGATGGTTAAATCACGAAGGAGCCAGCTCATCCCAAGTGAGACACAATCTGATTCATATGACGTCCTGCTTCTGTAAAGGCAGAGCAGCAGAGATGGTATAAAACAGGATGATGTTATCTGGATGATAACCTAAAGGCTGGATGTAACTCTATGCTCTCCAGTTGAATCCCCTCGAGCGCTTGGCAGACGTATAGAACTGAGGTTACTTTATTGGTTTCCCTAATTGGTGCCAGTTTCCATTTTCATTTCCAAAAACTACAGTGGTGTGGCGTTCTGTTCGTTCTCCAACCATCCACGCTGTGTGTGTGTTAAAGAGAGATATAAAGAGAGAGAAAGAGACGGGGGGAGGGTGAAAAAGAAAAACAGAGATAGAGGGAGATGAGAGACACTCCGCTGCGCTGCATGTGTAAACGTATGCAGCAAACTCTGTGATGACTGTTTGTCCTTTGTTCTGTTTATGTGTGTATAATGAGTCATCAGTGATTGGCCAAGTTGATGTGGTCAGCGATGGAGGCAGAGGGAACACTTTACAGTAAGTGCATCAATGGAAAAGAACCTCTCTGGGAGGGAGGAGGAGTGGGGAGGGAGGGATGGATGGAGGGCAGGGTGGGGTGGGGTGGGGGTTTGGTCAGAGCACAAGAGCACATCGTTCCTCCAATTGTAGGAGTAAATTACACAAAAATACACAAAACTCACCACAGTTGAGCACAAAAGCCACCGTGACGGAGGAGCAGAAAAAAGAAAACTTTAGATTTGGATAAACACACGTGCAGGGGCTGCAGGAAAAGTAAACAAGGCAAAGAAACTTTTGGCTGGGACGAATGCATCACTGGAGACAGCGAATATGAGAAGGGGAAACTGCGTTAAACTACACTGTGTGGACGGAGAGGGAAGGTCTATTAGAATCAGACTGTATTCATGTCAGGAGACGCGAGTAATAAGTGCTCACTAATCAATTGCGATTAATCAAATGTCTTTTCTCTCTCCCCCTCTCTCTCTCACACACACACACACACACTGGGAGGGGCCGATCAGGGAGGATACACTGCTCTGCGACTACACCCACCGCCATGACCCATTATTCAGCAGCTCTTCCCTGTAAATGTGATAATTATATGCTTGCCCATTCAGAGAACAGCACAAATATACAAACCAAGCTGCTTCTGTTTATTCTCCCCGTAATTTCCCCTTTTTATTTCCTCCAACACTCTGTTAATCCATTATAAACCAACATTGTTACACCATTAAGCTGTTTCCTATGTGTACTATTACATGGTGGCTTCTGAGTGGTAAAATCCACTTTTTAAAAAAAAAAAAAAAATGCAGAAGACAGAAAAATAAAGAATATGAGGCTATTAGAAAACGCAAATTTAAGCAAAAATAAACTCGGGTACACATGTGTGCATCTGGTCTCGCGTGCTGATCAATGTGTGTGTTCAAGTATGCATAGCACGCTTTGTGCGAGTGGGTAGGTGCGTGCGCGAGCATCCATGTGTGCCTCGACGTGTGTTGCTGGCAGGCCAAAGCGCCATTGTGCAGCGGCAACCACAGGGCCTCCTTCTCCCCCCGACCCGCCACAACAAAGAGCAATTAAACGCCGCTGCCTTGCCAGCTGAGGAGCCAACCGCCAGCCACACTTCCACAAACAGGCAGATCTGTTTAAAACCAAAGGGGAGAAGCAATAAAAGCCAACCTACCGGGAGCAACCCCCTCCGATCCCCTTCCGCTGATTCAAACCAGAAGGTGACTGGCTGGCTTCACCCTATCACTCACTATCACCGTTCAGGCCGCATTACCGTCAGATGTGCCGCTTTACATGGGAAGGCCCAGGCCAGGAGGTGAAACATCGACATGAACATTAACTAAGGGAAAGATGTGCTGAAACATAATAAGATTAGTGTGATCACACTGCTTCATTAAAACTTTAGTTATCTCTGTATTACAGGGTGATTCTTAGATGTACAGTGTTTTCAGGCTTTGTTGCTGTATGTTTCCTTCAATGACAGGCTGCTCCTCTACAGGATGCGTACATGGAACTGCTCTGTGTTTGTTTGACCTGCCAAAGATCCTTTTGAGGATTAAAGCCTTTTCTTCACCACATTAAAACAGTGGAAATGGTAGCACATAGCTTACCAGCTCATTTCATGCTCTCATTTTTTGGCGTCAGTCTTTGCCAGGCACCTACTACTGACTGCACACACTGTCTGTGTTTTGCAGAAGTGCACTGTATTTGTTTTCACTTTGTTGGAAGCAGTATTCAGATGTTTTTGCTAAAAGTAGCGATACCGCAGTGTAAATAACCTCGATTACAAGTCCTGCCTTCACGATTGGACTTAAGAAAAAGGGCAGTATTATCAGCAAAATGCAGTGTTACTAACAATGTGTTATATTTCTGCATATTGGCTTATTATTCCTGACGTATTTATGTGTATGTGTCTATTATGGGCATTTTTTTTTTTTACTCTTAGCAGTGCACACTCAAAAACACTGTGTTGAAAACTTACCCAATGTGGGAATAATACAGCATCAACGCAATACTGGGTTAACTTGATCCAGTACTAAGGAGTGTTTTGATCCAGTGTTGGCGTTAATTTCATATTACTGTTATGTTACTGGATCAAAACAAGCCTGGTGTTGGGTTGTTTTCTACTGATTGGTACTGAGTGAAATAAGCCCAGTATTGTATTTCTTGTATATTAACCCCACGCCGGGTAAATTTTAACCCAGTGGTTTTTAGTGTGTAGTTTAACTTATAGTAATGCATAATATTTTATAGACTCACTGTAAAATCTTAATCTTTAAAGTAACTGGTGAATACAGCTCTCAGACAAATGTAAAAGTGTAATGTGTCTTTTAAACTGTGGTGGAAATAGAAATACTCTTTTAACTTTATAAATTGTTGTAACTGTACAGTTCACAAGTAAGAGTTTTAGTTCCATTTCACAGCTGCTATAGCAGTAAAAAGTTTTGTAAAGTATTATAATGCTTTTTGATGACACTTTTGATAATAAATGAATTGTAAATGTATAGTTAAATAAACTTTAGTAAATAGTTCACTGTTAAATTGTAAACCTTTACAACTGCTTAATAAACAACAAACATCCGATGCAACTTTATAATAATCATCCAAATAATGTTTATAGATTAACTTTTATGTTTTTTTTACAATTTAGTTTTAGAAAAGAAATTCAAACTCAGAAAGGAAATATATAAAATATGAATAAGGAAATAATACAAACTAAAAAACATATTTTTTTGATATATTTCCACAACAAACAAGGTATCCTCAGAGGGGAAAAGGTCCCCAGAACAGTGGTTTGAATCTGGACAGGTGGCTACTTAGACGGATCCTGCAAATATAAACAAAGTAAAACAGTACGAAATTGTGACACTTTATTTAGTCATGAAAACCAATCAAAAAAGGTTTTTCTCCTTAGATTAAAATGTATTCCCTAAAATGACATAGAGCACATTTAATTCTCTTTTTTATTCATGTAAAGTTTCAAAGTTCTAGCAAAATATACATTAAGATGAACAAATCAAAAATTAAATTACTAAAAATGTATACAAACACACAAAGAAGGCCTTTGTCAGTGGGGCACCGGGTCATGTTTGTCAGGTTTTCGTACATCAGTGATTCACACATACACGTCTTTGATGGACTATTCCCTCTCTTCTTTTGTTGTTGTCTTGCTTCTCCGTGACCCCAGCAGAGGGCAGGAGCACAGGAACCTGCTACGAAGCATCTGTGGAGCCTGTCCTGGCCCTGGCCTAGCCCAGCCCACCATAGCCCGGCTCGGCCTGGGTTCAGCGTGGGCCGCATCGCGGTGTCTCTGGTCAGGCAGCCTGGAGCCCTTGGGCGCTGGCAAGGGGTGCGGGCGTCCGGGAGGGGCCCCCTCAAAAGCCATCTACGAGGGGCCACACCCACACGGCCATTACGGTGGAGGCTGTTCTGGGCTTCTCCCGAGGCCGCCCGCCTTCCATTTTTAGAGCAGCAACAGAGTAGACCACATGCTGTGGCTTCATGCAAGTGGGGGGAAGGAAGGTTTCTTCTTTATTTTCAGTCAAAGCGCCATGGGCTTTGGGAGAATTTCTACATTTGCACCATGGTAGACTCAGTGTGGATAAATTGTTCATTTCTTAAATTGAATTTAAAAAATCTTCCATCCTTGCTTCCCGACTACAGTTTTCCCAACTTTTGTCCGGCAGCAGGTCACTTTTGATTCAAGAGAAATAGAAATTCTATATCCCAGCAGCACCTTTAATCCTTCTGTTTAAGTCATGCGGTTTAGTGTTACCTTCCAATCATAAAAGAATACATGAAGTGAACATATTAAGTTTAGTTCCAAGATCTTGTGAAATACGTGAAGTTTGGTTGATTCAGTCCTGCACAGTGTTTTTCAGGAGAGTGTGTGGGTGAAGCGTTGGGTGGTCTAAAGCAGAAAAGACTTGAGCTTCCTCTTGCACACATATGGTGTGGCTTGGCCTTTTTGTTTTGATTTCAGGGGTTTTAGGTTATAAGTAATAAAGTCCCCTTTAGGTACGGCCTGCTTATTTTACCTACCTATAATGTCATTCTATTTCTGTATTGTACGCCCTGCCCACTACTCTCACCGTTTCCTTACAGCCTTTTTCCAGCTTCAGCCTGCTGCACATTCACACTCTGGGCCTTTTGCATCTATCAAGCACCACTTCTGGCAGTTCTGAACCCTGCTGTAATCCACAACTGCACTATTTCTTACCCTGTCTTGATCCCCCCCTCTCTCTTCTTGATCAGTATCACCAGGAAGTGCCCACATCAGTCTCCTCTCCAAAAGAGGAAACACAAGTCAAGAACACTTCACTTCTGCTCCACACAATCACTCAATAGACGGGGACATCTGATACTCTTGGTCACCCGTCTAGGGCATCGAGACGAACGCACACTTTTGACCCACTTGAAGATATTATCCCTCTCCTGCAGTGCAATATGTCTCTCATAAATAAACAATCGTTCCAGTCCTCCAAACCACATCGTAATGGCACTAAGACTTCAAATGTAAAGCTTTGAGCGTTCCTCTGTTAGGAGTCAAGGAGCTAGAGAGGCTTTGTCTTGTGAGTGGCGGACCACAGAGCTGAAGTGAATCTCAAGTGGAAGGAAGAAAGACATTTTAAACAGACAGAAAGACGCACGATTATAGTTAATGTTAGAGGCTGTCAGTGTGCTGGTTTGTAGTTTGTGAGATTTATAAAGCTGAGATGTAAAAGAATAGAAGACGTACTCAGATTCTTTACTTAAGAAGAAAAAGTACAAATAGAACAATCTTAAAATACTCCATTGCATTTACTTCACAGAAAGTACAGAAGTATTATCAGCTAAATGTACTCTAAGTATCAAAAGTAAAGTTACTCTTTATATATAATGTTCTCTTTTGACAGACACCTGAAATGTGACAATAGCAGCAATTTTATTGTAAATTGTCAAAAAAACAAAAAGATTGTGAGCAACTGATTTAATCCTTAACAAGGCATTTGTTTCTATAAGATTATTACATCAGAAAAGCAACTTGTAACTGCAGCTGTCATATAAATGTTAAAAAAAAAAATTTAAACAGTCAAGTAAAGTACAAGTACCTTAAAAATTGTAGCCTACATTAAGGTGGAGAAGGCGTTCTGGAGAATGATAGTTGATTGTTGAGTCTTCATTGATTGTTGTTGTCACAAACTGACACTGAGTTGGTTTTCTCTCCGAGTTTGAAGAGAAAGAATCTTTCTATCTATTTTTCTCCAGTACTTTGCTTGAGTTAATGTATTGAGTTACTTTCCACCACTGGGTAAAAGTTAGTTTTAAGTATTTTAGTTATATTTAGGTTGAGACTGTTAGTTGACCTAATTATAGCAGTAAAAAAATCATTTAATATTTCAAAGAAAAACTAAGAAAAATGTCATGTCAAAGGGTTTTACAAGCTGATTAAAAAATGTATTGTAAAAACTTTGCCCGAGAACAAAATTCTCTCAATGTGAGATGTGTAAACAAAAAAAAAAAAAGAATTAAATTCTGGTTCTTTCAGTGAAACAAGCACATCCAGGAGAGGAGTTCATTAAATGAAGGAGAGGGGAAGTTACTTCCAGGTTGAGAGGAAACCGGAGGAGACTGCTGGTGGCACACACACGACACATGGAACAGATCACACGACGCATGGAGTCGGATTTGCCCGTACGAAATAAAGTAACCCAAAAAAGAAAACCTCAATTTACTCCCTTTAAAAAAACCCTCCCCTCCTTTTGGCTGGGCTCCACCAAGGAGTAATGAGCTCCCACCCAAACCTCAGCACCAGCTGCTGTCAGGGTCTGGGGGCACTGACTAAATATGTATAAACCAGCGGGGGGAGAGGGGAAGGTGGTGGGCTGCCCTGTGGGGCACAGCTCGGTACCTTCTGACATGACAGTGTTCAAAGAAATCATCAAGAGTCAACAGGTGAGGGCAAAAAGCAGCTAATTGATCAGAGGGATCACAGCAGGGAAACACAATTAACTGAGAAGTGAGATAAATCACACACACTGCACATGGATTTCCAACTCACACATGAGTTATTTCTGCCCCCCTCAACTCAACCACACATGGCTTAATCAACTCGAATGAGTATTTATGTGCTGCTGGTGTTTTCTTATGTGACTTGGCTTGCACATGTAGCCCACCATGGTGTATGATCTTTACTCAATATGAGGAAATTGTTTGGGCGGTCTCAAGTTATTCAGATTTCATGTTTAGGCCGGGGTACGGCTGAAACAACTTTCGGACTTCATAGCTGTTACAAACACTGAGATGAGACTAAATAATGGCACATATGGGAATAACATTGTGTAAAATGTTTCAAGTATTTTGATTATTTCAAGGCTTTGGTTATTTGGTATTGTTTACCTCTCGGGCTACAAAAATGCAGGCTACATAAACATATTAAAGCAAATTGAAATTGAAAAGCTAAACACTAACAGTTGTCAAACTATCAACCAAACTACAGCAGTGAGTCACACCAAAGTCTGCAGGCAGCAGGAATAATATCCACAGGCTAACAGGCTAACAAACATTGAGTCTACTGTGACTCTGTTGGATAAACAAATCTGGCGAGCCCCAAAGCCCCCAAGCAGTTCGGTACTTTTCGGCATACGGGCTACAGATTGCCGTGTACAGGAAACAGAAGTACAGATACTTTTGTGAAAAAAGAAAAAAAGGAATACCTCTACTTCTTTACTCAAGGTATAAAAACAAGAGTATCCCTCTGAACGACATTTTCTACTGGCCATTCCTGTGCAAAGCTAACTGAACCTCACAGCATATTGATATAATACAAAAACTATTAAACTTAAAAGTAGAATTAGTAGGATTTGTTCGAGCTGGTCATAACAACTATAAAGATAGTTGAATGTTAAGTCTCATTCCCATGTTAAGTACCGACATTTTGGCTTGGCAAAGCATCATAAATAATCGAGAATTCCCCTCAAATGCATTAAAACTAAAGTAACGAGCCTGTTTTGAAAGTGGAAGAGTGGAAAGAACAGATATTTGTGTTAAAATCGAGTCAGTCTGAGTATACAAATTTGTAGTGCTGTCCAGTCAGTCACCACGCACGCTAATTCAAGCAAATTTAACTTTGTTATGCAGTACTGATTGAGTTTGTAGCCCTGTTTGAGGTTTCTAATGCTTCTATTTACATGGCTGGCAGTGAGTTGGGTAACATCTGAGAACACAGGAGAAGGCAAGAGCTGTTGTCAGTGTTGGATTTTTGAGTGAGACAGGATGTTTATTAAATATATTATGTATATTTTCCCCAGTGCAGACCAGGTATGGATCAAGTATCAGTAGAAATGAATCACTCATCCATCTTTGCTCAGCACTAACTGAAAACCTTGAAGTCCTTCTGTGAAAGTCGAAGTCAAGTCACAAGTCTTCAGAGGCCAACTGCACGTCTTTCAGGAAAACGTTCAGATTCAAACGTGAACATTTTTCTTTCAAAGTTATCTCACAATACAAATGACTTTCAAATAACTTTCTTTTAAGATTTTACCATGTCCAGACTTTAATGCTTTCACTTCTAATACAAATCAAGTAGGGAGTCAAATCTCAAGAAGTAAAGTCTGAAGTCCTCATGTCTGTGAATTAAGTCTGAGTTTGACTGCCATGTTTTCAACATTTTCCACACATGAACTATCAAGTTAGTTTGACAAAAATCCTAGTGTAGACAGTGTACCACATCTAATGTATTAAGGATCGAGCGCACGTCAAACTTGAGCCATGGTGCATGTATGCTGCTTCCCAGACAACCTGCAGTGTCCAGTGCAAAGCGTAGTACTCCTCAAAATCCCTCTCATTTCACAAAGTATGTTTAAAGAGATATTGAAAGACACTGTCATTGCACCATCCTGAGCAATTGCACGCATGACGCCTGTTGGGGTCATTAGGTGGCCACAGGTCTCCTCGACAGACGGGGAGATTACAGGCCTGATGTCGGCTTGTATACAGCAAGAAGGCGGTGGACCGGGATTTGTTTGGGAGTAGATGGACTTCTGTGTTTCTAGAGCTGATACTCGCATGTAATAACAGCATATGAAGCATGTTGCACAACATTTGCGACTCCAAAGTGGGATAATAACTTTGCTATTTGGCAAACAGTAAAATTCTTCATAGAGGAAAACGATTAATGCGTCTCTGGTGCCGTGTGGGATTATTTCTGACATGTGTGGTCACAGTGAGACGAGACTGAACTCCACTTTGCTGGGGGTTGGGACGTCAGACTGAAGTTGTGTTGCTCTTTAGAAACAGCGCTCAAAGTAATAAGCAGCAGGAAACATTTTGCTTTTTTTTGCTATTTGCATGTATGTAGGGAAAGAATTACTTTTTCCTCATTTCTAGGCCTATATGTGATGTCTGGTGACTGAATATGTTCTGTCCACTGGTTGAAACACAGCCTGTTGGTGGTTGAATTAGTCAAAACCACCAACATGCCCCAAAGTAGGGGCAGACAACTTGAGCCGGGCAGGTCATCTTATTAAAAGCATGTTGTCGCTTTTTCATGTCTGACTCAAAAAGTGACTAATATTCGATGCCGCGATCAGCAGCATCGACAGCGGCACAAATGAACACGATATTCACTGGTGCGTTGTATAACCCACCACCCCGTCTCTCTCTTTCTCTCGCCGTCTTTCTGTCTATACGTCTCCCTCTTTCTCTCTTCTCCCCCACTTCTATCGCTCTCTCATTTTCCGTTGACAAGCTCTCTGAATCTTTGACCACACAGCCTGGAAAAATAGCACGGAGTCATGCTGCAAGGCAAGTCTATCCCTGACCCTGATTCCCTCTCACCACATTTCCATCAGCAGCGAAGTAAAACACATCTAATCATTTCAATTTTCCCCCTCCGTCGCAGTATTATTAACATTGTTAATTTTCTGAGGGTTGCAGCCCAGAGGGGAATGTCAAGGGAAATGCATTATGGCGAGATATTCCATTGATCCACCATTATACACACTCACTTGGTTGCTGTAATGGCCTAATGATACCAAGAGGCCAATTTAAAACCAATGTAGAAAACAGAAGGCTGTTCACCCCCCAGAAGAAAGATGCATTAAAAACCGAGCACGTGAGGTCAATGTATAGACATCTGAGGAGTCCTGCTGCTTTGTTTCATGCTTGTTTGTGCTTTCGTGTTACCACCAAGACGAATTATCTGGCAAACCTTTCACTACTATTTCAAGAAAAATGCCTGCTGGATGAACTTGTACTTAAGTGCACAAAAGGACGCTACTGTGAGTACTGTATGTCTGCAGCGGTTGAATTTTCTACTCAAGTGGGTACTCAGATATTCAATTATGTAACATTTCCGCATTAAAGTGTGCATAAACAACCAGACCTTTGAGTTATATTTTATCGAACTGTGTTATTACATCATCCCAAATGTTTCCCAAAATGTTCAAACCTAGATAAATCCCCAATTTTATAAAAGGTAGCAGTGCATTTCTTTCGGTTTCCTGTCACCGTCAAACTGCGTCTTTTGTTTTCATTGTGTTGATGGAGGGACCAACACTGTGCATTTAACTTACTTTAGGAGTAAATAAAATGTACAACACAGCCTCATACCTTAACAACTGAATAAGCCGATCGGCCATGTCACCCAAAAGGACATATATCACCATTCCCCAAAACAACATGACTTTTGCAGCATACTAGCAACAGGCATACCCTTATAGTTGCAGTTTGGTTATGTTTAGGCACTAAAGCTACTCGGGCAGGTTTAGGGAAACATTGCGGTTTGGGTTAAATTCAGTACATAACTTACATTACTTCAGTTACACACATATATGCATTAATACATAACCTCGGTTATGTTATGTATGCAAGAAAAAAAAACTCACTTTTGACTTTTAGCTTTGAATGGGACACAAACGCCGGTCTCCTGGATTAAAGTCCTCAGCTTGTTTAATTCACCAATTCACACCATTCTCCTCTCTATCTGGACTTTGTCACTATTTAAACTACTTCACTTGACCTCCTCCTTAAAAATTACTATGGTTACTAGAGGTTGCTGTCATAGTTTGAGTTTACGGTTTTGTTATTTCCCTTTGTGTGATTTCCTGCCCTTTTTCTGTTGTCACCTGTGTCCTATTAGTCAATCAGTCCTTGTGTATATAGTCTGTGTGCTCCGTGCTGTCTTTGTCAGTTCGCCTGTTGAGTTTTCCCAAGTCTGTTCTCGTGTCTTCCTATGGTGTGGTCCCAGCTTATCTTTCCTTGTGTTATTCCTGGTTTGTACTTAGCTTTGATTTATACTTTGCTTTTGATTTGTACTTTGCTTTTGGGTTGAACTTTGTTCTGCTTTTGTTTCCTGGGTTTCTCCGGTTTTGTTTTTTGCCTATGCCTGCCTGGTGTTGTTGCCTTTCTTTTCCATTGTATTATTTATGGACTTTGGTTATCAACTTTATTCGATTCAAGTTCACTTTTTGCTCTTCACCTGCTGGATTGTGTGTCTTGCGTTTGGGTCCCATTCTGTTTGAATTCCAAGTGTTTTTTATGACAAGAACATAAAAATGGTCGCAATAACCTGTTTGCATAGTCAGCCTACAGTATATGGTCATTTTTTCTGATGACAATGGGTTTAAAAAAATAGTAGCCAAAAAATGTAGCTGCATAAAACTAGATCCTATTATAAAAAACTCTACTATAAAAAGACTAACTACATACTACATTTTTTTTTACACAATGAGTTTTGTTGTGCTGCTGTCTCAACACAAAGCAGCTGTAAGGGCTTGAGTTAATCCAGTCTTAAATTAGCAAAGTTATGGTTACATCAGGAAATGTCTTATCAAAGAACAATTAAACAAGCATTCATTGGTACCTGAGAGTTTTCAGCAGCAAGATCTACAGACATATTTCATTCTGTACTTGAGAGGTAAATATGGTCCAGTATTGTGCACAAGTAAGAGGAGTGTATGTGAGTCATCTGCCTTCACATGCTTCATCACATCTGTCTTCCGATTCCCTTTCACTCGCTTAAACATCCTTGGCACACAAGAAAAGGAACTTTTTCCACTTTAACTTTAACCCAAGATTTTCAGGACAACAGCAAAAGGTGACTTGTTGAAACAAGGAGCAGAATCTACTTCCCCTCAGAAAGACCTGGATGTAAGCAAACACTCACTGCCATCACTTTAATCAGCTTGTTACTGGGAGTGGTTTCATTTTCTGTAGAGCTGAGCAACCGGAGGAATTTTTGCCAGGGTGAAATGGCTCAACTAGAAGGTTTGCACGGGAAGGTTGACCACTGGAGAACATGGTGGAGACAGTCTTATTGCTTCCTGCTTGAAAAGTAAAAAAAAATTCCGGGGGAAAAAGGGCAAAAAGATTCTGCCAGCGACGATCAAAATGCCAAGTCATTATAATACGTTATAATTTCTATGAAAATAAATGGAAGCCCACACGCACATAAAGTATGACAACAAAGTCAATGTGAGTGATGAAATAAATGAAATGTAATCATATCCTACACATACACCTACAGTATATGCTTGTATACAACCTGCTCATTCGTACTGGCAAAGTTTCTGTTCAGGCTTTGAAGAAGTCATTTCAGGTGTAACCAAGGTTCACACAGGGGATAATGCCTACACACTGACAAAAAAGAAGCAACTCTTCAGGAGGAATTATAAATGTATTACATGTGCATCCGACCAACTTGAAGAAGATGATGCTGCAACTGAAACATTTGCTTTTCGTCTCATATTTATCACCTTTTTTATGTAATAATTTGATTCTTCTGTCCATCTGAAGAGCCCTTTTTTTTTGTCAGTGGGCAGCCAGACCAATAAAACAAGACAAGTTCAACTATCCATTAACACCACAGATCAAGTCAAACAGGCAGTATTGTTATATCTGGTTGCCTGAGTCAGAGATATGAGGTGTTTAAACTAGGGTAAGAAAAAGGTTGCTTGAGTAATTTGTTATTTTGTATAAACTAAAGTGATGATTTTTGTTAATTCAGCAATCACACGCCACCTGTGCATCCAAACAGGCTTGTGCTAATGAGCTACCGACCCTACTAATACATCTGATAGCTGTCATATGGACAATAACTATCTGTACCAAAACGTATAATCAGCCTTGGGGAACATAATCGTGCCCACCCAACGCCTCAGGGTTCATCAAGCCTGCAGTACTGTACGTACCCAAAAAATCGAAACCACACCGCGCAGAAAATAGTAAATAGAGCAGAGAAAGCTTTTTGAAGAGGCTGTTAAGAGCTTAACGCATTCTCTAATTATAGATCTCACTCGCTCGCGTTTGAAGAGACCTGTAAATGGGAACACGCCAAAGTTTTAGATTACTACAAGTCTTATAAAAATGAGGAAAAGCGGCCCATCGCCCACCACATCGCAGCAGTATAGGAGCTGTTTTACCTTCCCTCTCATTTCACTTTAAATGTAAAACATAAAGCACTGATGAGCTCTAAGAAGAAAAGGAACAGTTCACTTAAAGACTTGCAGCAGTAACACACCATGTGCCAAATGAGAGGGCATGGAAATGCCTCAGAAAGTGTGATAAGATTGCCACGTATAACACATGTATCTAAGGATTATAGATAGATAGATAGATAGATAGATAGATAGATAGATAGATAGATAGATAGATAGATAGATAGATAGATAGATAGATAGATAGATAGATAGATAGATAGATAGATAGATAGATAGATAGATAGATAGATAGAAAGAAAGAAGGTCCTTAGGTCTATATGCCTGCGAGCACAATCCTGTAGGAGTGTGTGACAGTGTGTAAACTCCTGCATGTAGCCTTTGTTCTTGTACTCACACCCCTTCTGGAATAAGAAAATAAAGCGATGAAGGTCAGTTGGAGAGCAGACTGCCAAATATAGCCGCTGTGTTCATGTGAGGGCCAGACTCTCCAGAACGACAAGCCCAGCTCTGACCATGCCCTGTAATTGAGGAGAAAATAAGGACAGAAATTATATGTTTATTTTTGACAACAATTTTAATCTTCTGTGCTCTCCTTCAGAAAACGAGACGCCCACAAAAAGGCGCTGAGAATCCGTCTTACTCTAGACCGAAAGTCAAGTTTTTTGACTTTTTTTAGATTACATTTTACAATGAACCTGATTTTCCTGACAGGCAGTGTCAATTAAAGTAAAATATATTAAAATGTATCTTGAGTATATAAACCTCACATAGTTTAATAACTGCATAGCACAAAAATTGTTATTTTCTTCACAAAATCGGGTTTTATTTAAACTTTAGACTTTTTATTCTTCATGTGTTGATTGTGAAATTAGTGTCACACTGTATGGGGTCAAATTTTTTTCTAAATGTTATTAATCTTATTACCACATTGTAATATAACTTTAACCTTTTTTCTAGTCTACTATGATATGTTTAGTGCTGTCACGATATCATCCCGCTTCGTTATTATCGTGGCCAAAGGAATTCAATATAATGATATGACGATATTATCGCGATATTTATAGAAAATAGAGCCCAACTGATATATCAGTTAACTGATATCATCAGCTGATATTGCTCTATCACAGATATAATGTTATTACATATATGCTGTCTGATATGAAACTTTCTTTTTTTCTCAGATAATAATGTGGAAAAATATGTTAGGATGTTTCCTCATAATTAAATTCCCATAAATTAGTACTGTTTAAGTTCACTGATATAATTTTAGACAATAAAATGAATAGTTAAACTGTAAAATATCCTGTCTCCATTTGTCACAAGCATTTCATTTTAGAAAAGTACAAAAAGAAAAACTGCACTTAATGAATAGTGAAAAGGCAAAACTCAAAAGCCTTGACATCTGTACTGGATAATTCACATGATATTATCAAATGCGTATTATTCACACTATATCAATATTTCATTTTTTATACATCACGGTTATCATCAACATCGGTAGATCTTGAAACCCCTAATATGTATCAATATTATGTAAAAATAGGCAACAGAAAAAAAGAAAGTGTGTCAACCAATTAAAAAAGGGTAAAACTGTGGTGGTTTTGTCATGAATGTAATTATTTTGAATCTAAATAGAGGATAAATAATTATTTTGAGAATTTCATAAAGTTAATAGAGAAGATTTAACAGGAAATGGCACCACTGTCATCAGTTTTCATGCTGCAGTGTGGAGATAAAACGTTAAACTGGTAAGTCAGCTAAATAAGACCACCACATGTTTTCTTATTTTCCTCTTGAAAGATGTGTCTTCCAGACTAGAAAATTATTAAAGACAAAATGTTATTTGGATGATTTAGAACAACCACCATCTTTGGCAGGACTTTTTACATTCTTAGATTTTCAACCTTTCTGACAGCTTTCCTCTCTTTTTCTATCAAACCTCGTAAAGTCTTTTTCCTTCCCTCGTTTGAATTCATTTTATTTGATGCGATAATCTCGTCTTTATTTTATTTAATGACTCGATCCGTTTCTTCCTCGCCTGTCTCTGCAGTTCAGACTCTTTAACCGTCACAGTTAATGTCTGAATAGGCAGTTAAGAATATTGGAAACAGAGGGAGGGTTGAAACCAGAATAATAAAATCTCGGATGGAAACCACAGACTCGGTCAGCTTAATTTTTTTGATTTGTGCTGCGCAGGCCGGGGCTACATGCTCTTTTGTTATTATTCCTCCTCTCTCACAGGAGGACTGGGAGTCGCTTCACTTCTTATTTACAGTAATGCGTCTTTTACAGGATAGATAACTCTCTGTGAGATGATGTTCGCTGCTTTCCCTCAGGCTCCACTCAACTAATCCCAGTGGAAAAAATAATGCCAGTGAAATTGAAATAATGTCCGCACGGTGATTGATGAGTAACCCATTCATGCATTTATCTTGAAAAATGATTCGACACCCTTGGTTTGGGGAGGTGGGATGTCCTCTCTCTCTCCACCAATCTCCATCCACTCTCCTCCATCTCTGGGTTTTTATTGCCTCTTAGCGAGTCTTCAAAGAGCCCAGAGCCTGTAATTAGGGGGCGGGCTCCCCGAGCCTCAAAACACTTCCCCGCGTTAGAGCCCGACTTCTCCCAAACTGTCCCAGAGAGAGACTCAGAGCTGCGCCTCTCCCACTCCCCTCAGCTTCCTTAGGATTTTGTTTCTCAGGGATGGCCGCATCTATTCTGGAGGTAGGCAATGTAATTGTAAGTAGATTTTTTTCTTCTTCTAACTTTGTCATGTTTTTAAATTCCCAGCCAGGGTTTATGCTAAAGTCGTGCAAGTCTGAGGATAATATATGAGTGACTGTAAACAGGATAATTAGAGTTATAAAGTACATTAATTAGGAAAGATCTTAGCTCTTAATGGTGGGTGATTCAAGGCAATTTAAGGGTGAGCTGGTGACAGAGTGTGGCTCATAAAACTTAACTAATCACATCTTAATGCTATCTGCAAGAGCAGACAGAGGATTATAATTTGATTTCAAGTCATCTCACGTGGCCATGAGAAGCGTGGTCACAGCAGGCATAAAAAGACCTGATTAAACATTATTAACCTGAAAACATGGGCTGACCGCAGGGGCTTGTTGGAAGAGAAGAACGATTATTACACCTCTGAAGGAAGAGTCACTCTGAACGAAAAGACAGCGGGCTGTGTGATAAAGTTATGATAATCTTTCAGCCAAAGTTATAGGCAAGAATTTAAAAGAGATGTAGTACTTCACAACATTTTCATTCTCCGTAGGATTATCACAGTAGTCTGATAAAGATACCACAGCGGGAAGCGTGCAAAGGCGCCGGTAAACGCATCATTACATATTGAAGAAACACTGTAAAGTTTCATACAATCATTATAGGAACATTATGGTGATTTTTCATGAGGTGTGCTTGCATGCACAGTGTGTGGTAGCAATAGAAAGACAGTACTCTTGAATGCGGTGCTTTGGTGTTAGTTGTAGGCTAGAGGAAAAGAGAATTTCACACTGCTTGTAGTCAGTTTGAATCAGATATACCTAAGAATTTGTTCACTTCAAAAGTGGAAAATGTTTAGTTAAAAAAAAGTTAAAAAAAACAAGAATCTGAATGTTTAATTACATGTTGTAAATTGCCAATAAAAAAGAGAAAAAAAGAGACAACACGTCCTACAAATCTCTGATATAATTAAGAGAGGAAACATGTTTGACAAGATATCTGTGTCTAAAACTGAGACACAGTTACAGTTAATAGTAGAGTAGACAAAATATGTTTCTGTATGTGGAGACTGTGAAGACAAAGCTTTTACAGCGAGCATGAATGCAACATTTAAGAATAGTAGATGGTGGTTTAAGAGTAACAAAAGAGCAAAAGGGAATTCCTCCTTTGCTGAGCGGAGCAGAACCCTCGCAAGCATAAACATTCACTGCTTTAAAAATGCTCTGACCACTTTTGAAAACAGAGAGAGCAGCGAAAGCCAGCAGTGGCAGTCAGACATACGTTTTTTATTAGAGTTGACACTGACAGAAGCAGCGGCAGCAAGCAGCCATTTCCTGCAGACAGACAGTCTCATTTTCTCCCTTGTCTCCTCCTCCCCAGGAAGACGCACGCTATGGCTCCAGTCCTCTGGCTATGTTAACTGCTACCTGTAACAAGTTTGGCAGCACAAGCCCCGTCAGGGATTCGGCTACACCCGGGAAGACCGGCAGCACTACTCCAGTAAAGAAGCCCTACACCATGACCTCTGACCTTCAGACAGCTAAGAACGGGCGGACCGCAGACGGCAGTGGCCTGGCGGACTCCTACACTGGCTCCTTCACCACAGCTGGAGGAGGCGGCGGGCTGCTTACCCCGACTGGAAGCCCCCCTCCTTCAGCCGGAGGCTACACTACAGAATACAACCCTTTCTCCCACTCCTTCCAGACCTCCGTCTCCCAGGACCCGTCTCTTTTAGTGTCCAAGGCCCACGCTACGGCCGACTGCCTCACCAGTGTCTATACCTCGCTGGATATGACGCACCCCTATAGCTCCTGGTATAAAACCGGCATCCACCCTGGCATTACTGCTGCACCTGCCAATGCCACGTCCTCCTGGTGGGATGTCCACCCAAACTCCAACTGGCTGTCAGCAACACAGCCCCAGACGGACGGAGGTCTCCAGGCCTCCCTGCAGCCTGTCGCACCTCAGGCCTCCCTTAGTCCACAGCTGCCCAGTTACAGCACCGACTTTACGCCACTCAACCCAGCTCCTTACCCTTCTGTGGGATTGGGCTCCTCCTCACACCTCCTCCAGCCCTCTCAGCACATGCTGCCCCAGGACATGTACAAGCCTAAGCCTGTGCCCAGCGCAGGGCTGATTGAGAGTCCCATGGGCCTAAAGCCTGCGAGGGGATCAGGGGGTTACAGCGGAGGAGGTGCGCCCACCAGGTCCTCATGTGACTGCCCCAACTGCCAGGAGCTGGAGAGGCTTGGGGCCTCGGCTGCGTCCCTGAGGAAGAAGCCGGTCCACAGCTGCCACATCCCCGGCTGTGGGAAGGTCTACGGCAAGGCCTCCCACCTCAAAGCCCACCTGCGCTGGCACACTGGTGAGAGGCCCTTTGTTTGCAACTGGCTGTTCTGCGGGAAGCGTTTCACCCGCTCAGATGAACTGGAGAGGCACGTGCGCACCCACACTAGGGAGAAGAAGTTCACCTGTCTACTGTGCAACAAGCGTTTCACACGCAGCGACCACCTGTCGAAGCACCAGAAGACCCACGCGGATTCTGCGATGCAGGGGAAAGCTGTAGCTGTGGAGGGAGAAACTGATCCCCGGAGCGAAGAGACCACGGAGCTCAACACCAGCGCTGTGCCCAGCAATGCTGTCGCTGACCAAATCACCAACGGAGACGAGAAGACTGGCACTCCTAATGGAGTGGAGAACAGCAGTGGACTGTTGGAGATCTGACTTCATTAAGTCATCTGTCCAGTTCTACTGTGAGACATGGTGGGCTTGATTTTTATGGTGAAAGATTCACCTTTCAAATAAAAAAAGACAGTATTTTGTTTCAAGACTTATAAAGGATATCAGACCATGTTTGAAAAGACTTGATATGATAAATGACTGAGCATGTTGCAGGTTGCAATCACTTCATTTTCTCTGGACCACACACACACACACACACCTACAAACATACACTAATGCACAAATGATGCAGCAAGGAACAAATACACACAAAAATTAGCAGCCAAGCCAGGATGTACACAAATATAACACGCACACATGCACATACACAGAAATAACCATGAGCAAATGTGCAAGCATAAATACTGCATACATGCGTGCACACAAGGAGAAGTATACCAATGCGCGCGCACACACGCATACAAGTAAACACGCTCGTGCGCACATTAAGCCTCATACACATTTTCTGCCTTTCAAATGAGATAAACCACTGGGGAAATTTAATCTGCAAAAGCAGAAGGAAAAGCGCTCTGAAGCCGCAAAAGGAAAGTAGTTTTAGAAGGAGACTTATGGTTGGGATGATGGAGCTGATGGAGCATTGCATGCCTTGAGAAAAAAATCTGATTTACAGCTGTACTTTGATACTTACTCATTATTCTTGAAACAATCAACGGACAGTCTTACTTACTGCTTCTTGTTGCCGAATACATTTTGATGTAAAAGGTTTTTGCATTTTCACTTTTGTTTGCTGTTTGCTTCTGTTTAATTTAATTTCCTATTTACATAAATAATCTAATTTATGTCTTAAATTATACACATGGAAAGATTATCTTGCACCCTGCAGGAAATATAATGTCTGAAAAAAAAAAAGAACGCAAGATGGTTGAAGCTGGCCAAAAAGAAAGTAAAATGCATTAAATTAAGATTTCTTTTGTTTTTCTTATTTATTAGTTATAACGTGGAGTTTGGGGTTATGTTTTTAAAGATTTATTTATAGATCTTGAAGTTAGATGTGTGTGTGTAAACTATTGCTATATAATCTTTGAATTGTGAAGTCTTCCACACCTGGCAAAGTTATGATTAATAAGGGCTACTCCTTGTTTGTACATACTATATATTTACAACAGTATATAGAAATTGTTAGGTGTGTTATTTTTCTACCTTTTTTTAAGTATTTCCTGTATTTTGTGTAACTTTTCACGATGGAAAAAAGATCTCTATGATGCATCAGTGAAAAACAAACAAACATAATAGATTGATTTGTTTCTCACTGTGGAACTGAACAACCACCGTTTGCTGACTTGATGTGAAATGAGGGTATAAGATGCTGTAAATAATGTTTAAGCATGAAACCTCGTAAAGGTAAACATGTTGTAAAAGTCGTGGTGTGGAATCATGACAATTTTGGTGCTTTTAAAAGTAAAGAAATTTCAAAACCCATTCTCTTCTACTGGTGTTATTCATATGCAAAGGTGTTTAAAGAAAATGAAAAGCAGTCTTGGTCCTTGAGCATGAAGCTCACTCCTCGACACTTCATCCTCTCTTCTCCTCACTCACTGACGTTCTTTTCATATCTTACTATATTTCCACCTCGCCATGGCCAACCAAATACTTTCATTATCTTTTGCAGCACAAACAAAGCCGTCCACTGAAGTGAAGTCTTAACTCCACACAATGACCCCCTTTCAGAGAGCCACTGTAGTTACACTCAAGACAATTACTCCACTCTCCAGCTTGAGAGGGGTAATTACTGAGAGCGATGCTCCAGCAGAGTCAATAGAGAGGAGAAGAAGGGATTAGGACAGGGGAGCTGTGGTTGTATTGTTTATTGAGGGAGGCGGTCAAACAAAGGAGCCCAATTAAGGCAGGATGCAGGACGACAGACGTGATGTTGAGATACGTACGCGGAGGAGAAGCTGCGCTGACCATCAAGTTTATTCAGCCTGTCAAAATTCACTGTAGATGTTAAGGTTAAAGTTGTGACAAGTGGCAGTGTGTGTCTTCCTGTCCAGTTTCTTTTTTTTTTTTTTTTTTTTCGGACAGGGTTGCAGACTAATAAAAATACTTGAGGTGGGTGGACTCTGCTTTAAAAGAGAGATAGCCTCGGGAAAGACTAAATGAAGCCCACAACAGATGTGTGCTATAGCGCCAGACAGAGAATTATTCAAAGAGTGACTGTTTAAAATGTTTATATTACTAAAACAGACACTGCACACTCGATAAAGCTCCCATGAACATGTATTACCTCCACATGTGATATTTCTTAAGCCATGAAGAAGGGGTTCTTCAGACATGGAGGTAATAATTGTTCATGGGAGCATTATCTAATGTTTTTGTATTTTTCACTTGTCTTTCACTGTTTTTGGATGTGCGCACTTCTGCCAACTTTCTGTATACCACAATAGATAATAGGTGACGGTACATGTCAAAAAACTTTAAACAATATGTTAAAATCCTTCTCCCCGACATCCTTCTACCCAGTCCTGAAAAAAGGATACCAACATTTTTTTTATATAAAAGCAAGATATTTCATCACAGAGGAGAGGACCTGTACAGCTGGAACCCCCCTGAAGCTACCGACTCTCCTGTTGTAACATTTACACTTCCCAGGCTGCATGGTTCCAATTTAGGGCTTCTAATGAGCTGTAGTTGAGGTCAATTTATATAAAACGTCCCAGGGCCGACTCTGTCATCAGGGGCCGACATGTTTATGGTGGTCTGAAGTGGGCGCACGGTCGAGTCCACAACATGAAAGGCAAACAGGGGGGAAAGGGGGTATGGGTAGGGTGTGTCAGGACAGCGGGTGAGGGCGAGGGGTGGGGGGTTAAGAAGACGGTCAGTGGCTTTTAAAACCTCTGCTTCAGCTACTGGTATTTTCTGCCTTTTTAAAACACACTCCCTCAGCAGTGGTGGTGCTTGTGGTGGCATACTGTAGCCTTAACTTTATTTTTACTTCTTTTATTTAGAAAGCCAGGAAACATTAAGTGTCGCTTCAAATAAAGTCCTAAAAAGAAAAATATACGCGGAGTGACACATAGGGGCGAAAGAAGATGCCGGACAATCGGTCCCATATGGTTTTCCCACACGCGCCCCCCTGCTCTGCAATACACAGACTAGTGTTAGGATTTAAAAGGTTATTCCAGAGGATCCCAGACACACCTGTTAAAGCCATCACACAGCCCGTTTCCGACCTAACATAAAGAGGCAATTTTATAACATTCACTCAAGCAGTGTTTAGTTTAGCCGTAAGACTTGATGAGTTACATAAACCCTTGCTTAATGAATTTCTCCAGGGTGTTTCAGCTTTCTGAGCAACTCGTCATGATGTGTTGAATAGAATGCTAATGAACCTCCTTTTCCTGTTATTATCTGGTCCTAACTGAATAGTCAAGTAAAACAATGGACTGTGCTTTGACGTAGCCACAGGCACAGGGCGCCTACTAAACCCTACCAATGAGTGCAGAGGGAGGGGGTTTTGGGGGAGGCATAAAGCAGGACAAAGGCACAGGTGTCTGCAGGTGTGACTGGGTCTATGTGGCAGAGCGAGGGGAGAAAAGGGAAAAGAATGTCAGCACGCCCAGAGGCTCAGCAGTCAGGCCATAAGTAAAAACAAGATAAGGCTTTTTGGCAAAGGGAAAAACTAAATTGACCTGAGTGAACCATAACATGACCCGAAGAGCAGGAGAGGTCAGTTTAAATAAAACAGAGGAAAACAGAACAGATAAGACAGGGCAACAGGTTAAAAGGTCAGGCTGTCTTGCAAATGTAAATTACGTCTTCTTTGCTTATCTTACATCAGATTGTTTCAGTTTTTCCAAATGATGATTTGTTAGCAAACAGATTGAACGACATGTCACTTATTCTAAAAACTGCTGTCTCTGGTTGAGGAGTGAACAAACAATTCAGCAGAAAAATGTTGGCAATGAATACTTCTGCAAACCTCAGATATATTGAAAACTACATTTCTTTAGGTTCAATTTTCAATTTCATGTTGTGAAAAAAGCTGTGCATGTGGTCTGGTTAAGGTTAAGCACAAAAACCCGTTGTTTAGGATTAAGGAAAAAAAAACAGGTTTTAGCTTACCTACCCACAAAAATAGCTGCAAAATATACTGATGTGCCTTTATAAATAGTGCTTTGATGCTTACAGAACTCGCAACACCCCTGAAACTGTAATGACACTTGATGATATGTCACTTATTGTAGAAATGTTGATATGATACATATGGCACAAACAAATTCGAACGTATCTGTGGTTTGCAGAAATGTAAACTAAAATGTAAGATAACATAAAATTTAAAAAATGTAGAACAAAAAACTTTTTTTGGACAAATGAGCTGGAAGCGAATAAAAAAAAAAAATCATTGTAGCTGATGTCAAAGACATCTATGGTCCCCTGAGCCTGACGACCTAATTCGCCCAGTGGTTGAAAGCTTAACAACAGCTCACAATCATCACTTATGACGCACTAGAATTATTTTTTTGCTGTGTTCGGGATGTTACTGTGCATCAGCAATCCTGGAGAAAGATAGCACCAGCAACCAAAGATCCCGCATACTGTTCCTTTAAGTGTTTTTCTTAATTTATGCCGTAAACTCAGCACACATTGTGGCAACAAGCCTCAGAGTCCAGCTGATGCAACACTGTTGTATCTTGCAGCACTACTTCCTATCTCTCCTCACTGAATCATCATCACATTAGCGATGGAGGTTAGACCACCCTCTCATTTTTGACAAAACAAACGGCAGTCTGTGTGCTTTGCATCATCAAACTCGGAGCGCTTTGCTTCCAACTCTAACCATACCATGCCACAGCCTTCTCTAGCCTTGAACTGCCTTTAAAGTTTAAAGGGAGTCCTCCGTTGCTGCCCAATGTACCAAATGCGGCACTAAATGAGGCCATTTTGTTTATAGGAACTGTGGGAGGGTTGTGGGTGACTCTGTGCCCCTTTAAAAAGATAATATGCTTCCCATTTAATGGCCTCCGGATGACAAATTGCTTCCAGGGGAAAATTAAGTTAAGAAAATTGCATGTGTGACACGTAAAGACATATCCACTCAACTTAAGATGTTTGACATCCGTAATTCAATTATACGCAGCAGAAGGTGCAGTTAGGAGCTTTTTGAATAACCACATAACGCACAACTGAATTCTGCATTCTTTGACTCTTTATCAACATTCAGAAGTATTTCACATCATGTAACATTAATGTTAATTTACTTATCAATATTATTTATTCAGATTTTAGATTTAAGGGTAGCACATACAGTAAAGCTGGCATGGTTTTCTTCATTTTGGAATATCCCTACATCTCATGGTGATAGTTGGAAAAACCAATTAGAACCTAATACGCTTACAAATATCTAGCGCGCCCATAAACTGTTCTTTCCTTTTGAAAATGCTTACTATCTTGATGGTATGCTGACTGACATACAGCCCAAACCATTCTTGTTTGCTTTTTTTTTTAAGGTTCAAGCCACTAAATACTTCCTTGGAACATTTTAAGTGAAGGGATTTGAGAGAGACAGCGAAGAGAAGAGAAGAGAAGAGAAGAGAAGAGAAGAGAAGAGAAGAGAAGAGAAGAGAAGAGAAGAGAAGAGAAGAGAAGAGAAGAGAAGAGAAGTAGTGGTGGATGTGTAAAAAAAAAAACCTAGGGTGGAAAGGTAGAGAAAACACAATGAGAGAGACCTGCCACTAAAAGTACAGTGGTAAGTGAGAAATGAGAAGGCGGCCAAATAGCAAATGAATCTGGATTTGGATCAACTGAATGAGGAAACTGAAGAAGGAAAAAGAGTCATGGAGGAAGGAGGGAGAAGAGAGAGACAGTAAGACAGAGAGAGAGAGAGAGAGAGAGAGAGAGGGAGGCAAATGCAGAAAGAGAGCTGAGTGATTTGGGTTGGAAGCGGGAGCAGGGAGCCAGGGTTGGCAGGGTTTTGGTGGAGGAGTGTGGTGGTTCAGAAGTCCTCCAGCGCGAGGCGCCAGTGTGTCCGGCGGGGGCCCTGACCATGAGCTGCCTCACCCCCCGAGAGCCACGGCCACAAACCCCCTCTCCCCCCTTCACCACCAGCACCGCCACCCATCCAACCCAAAACCCACTGGCAGGCAGCGCTTCACTGAAGCTGCTGCTGCTGCTGCATGTTTATTTAATATTCTGAAGAAATTGAAATATCTTTGTGGGTTAACACACATACATACACAATTACATATCACTCACACACACACACTCACGCGCACGCATACATTCACACACACTACCACCACAATATATAAATAAATAAAGTAGAGTAATAACGTTCTCTTGATCTGTGGCCAAGAATAGAGTTGGAGAAAATCTTTTTCAAATGGTGTTTTCAGAAGCATGGAGGGAGGAGCGTGAATGTCTGACACTGCATGTTGCCTGAGCAGGCGGCATGTCTCAGACTGACTCCCACAGAGGAGTGAGCGTCACCAAAGTGGTTGACAAACAAGAAATAGTTCCCATGTGACAGGAACAGAGTAGCAGAAAAATAAATGAAGCCAATATATCTAAATTTGCTAGCAGATTTAAAAGTCAGCTCCATCATACATGGATTCTATGAAGAAAAAAAAAAACATTTCACATGTTGGGCAATTTAGAAACTCAGAGTGTGTGGTCTGTGAATGAGAACATGTATATGAGGTGTTTGTGAAGTGTTAAACGAATGAATGTGCATGCCAGTCTTTTTCTGTGTCTGCGTGTGTGTGTGCATTCATGCATGAGTGCACACACATCCATAATGAGTCTCTGATCGTTACAAAGCAATTCCTTCAGACAGAAATCCCTTAAACAGCCTCTGGTTTCTGGGCTTCATGCTATCCCCCCTTCTGTCTCCTCTCTCCTCAACAGCCACCAACCACTGCTGCTGCCAAAAATAACACAGGAGCGCCACTCGAACCCGCGCCTCACCACAGCACAGCTTGGCCGCAAGAGAGGGATCAAAACACACACAAAAAAGGAAACACATCATATTGTGGAAGGGGGGGAAAAAGAGCATTCATACTGCTCCATGCTTGAAGATATCTACTGATGATTTTGGCAAGCAAAGAACCACACACACTAATGCAACAGGCCAAGACAGGGAAAAGGAAAGTGTGTTTGTGTGCGCATACATTTTGGATGTACTGTTACTGCGAAGACGGAATTCATTTCTGATGTCATTCAGCCAGTGATTTAACCACAAGCTCAATAAAAACACTTACATTATCACGTTATAGGTCAATAAATTAGGGCTTACGACTGGCAAATGAAGGCCCGGCTAACAAAGCAAATTAACGCTGAAAGTATGAATAATGAGTAGGAGGGGTATACTCTGGTCACAGATAAATCATGGTGCTTTGATTGTAGGTTTGGGAGTTCAAATGGGAGACAACTTTACTCATTGTCATGGCCCGTTCATTTTGTGTTGCACTTGGCAAAATGTGCTTATCCACACTGACACACTGATGCCAGTGAATGAAGCCATCACAGTCCAAGCTCTATTTCAACGGTGGCCAACGTGGGTTTACGAGCAAGCCGTCGTGGGATTAATCGTCGAGCCGCAGAAATAAAGGATATGATGGAAAGGTGGAAAAAGTCCTGAAATATTTTATGGAAGTGCTGCTACATTAGTTGGGCAGGAGGTTCTGAACTTGTGGGTCTGAAGGATTTTAAGGGTCTGCACGACTCCTCTGGGTATTCAACAAGGCAAAGGAGATCCAAACTAAGCAAAGAAACACCACCAAAATTAGATCTGTCGGCTCGAAGCCGTACTCAATAATTAATCACAATACCACCACTTTTTGCTGCCGTGGACTATAAATAAATGAAACATTCCTCCACCTCTTCGCACAAACATACTAAAAAGGGTAAAGTTTGGTCCTGCCATGTTGGCATACTGTATTTACAATACATTCTTAATATTCTTAGTTCATATGATGTGGTAGTTTGATGTATAATTGACTGTTGATTAGTCTTTATATTTTTGTACTTTTAATTGGCTTTAATCAATTGTAGTGCTGAAATGGCTTAATTAGAGCACCCTGTACCTTTGTTTTAAAGGTGCTGTACACATAAAGTTTGCTGTTTTGTTTGTTGTAGCAACGTTTGTAACACAGTTATTTTGGGTCAAACCCTAATTTTTAGCTTTGGATCAGTTTATCAAACTAGACAAGTTTCCTGTGTTTCCGTGTTGGTCATGGTGATGACAGGTGCCAGGCAACCCTAGGCCTTAGAGTAATAATAAAGCCCTGAGGGAGAGGCTTGTCAGATGGGCAGATTAGTGACTGACTGTCGCCCTCTTCTGGTTACTTTTACTCATGACAAATAATTGCACCGTGAGCCAGAAAGTAATAACAGTTGTCAAGAAAAAAAAAATTATCTACTCAAGTACAGTTTGTACTGCACTGGCAGTTACTTAAAGGATAAGTTCACTCAAAAATAAAAATTCAGTCATTATCTACTCACCCTCATGCCAACTGAAAGTCAGATGAAGTTTTGTAGTCCACAAAACATTTATGGAGTTTTACAGCAAAAGGACATTTACAGTATTACAACAATTACAGTATTCTTTTAAACTAATGAAATAGATGGGGACTTGTTATAAAATGTAGAAAACTGAAAAAAAGAATAAGGAAAACGGCTCCATACACCTCGTCCAGCGTAATCCAAGTCTCCGACAGCCTTGATATCTCAAATTGATTTGGTAAGACATTATTTTACACCCGGGACGCACCCACTTCATACATACTTATGCTTTTAGCTTAGCCGCAACAGTGGAGGTTTTGGATTCAAAAAGGGTGTTAATAATGTTGTCTCAAATCAATTTGGAATCTCAGATATTCCAGAGACCTGAATTACACAGGACGAGCTGTATGAAGCCATTTGATTTCTTTGGTTGTTTTTTATGTATTAAAATAAGTCCCTGCATAGTTGTTTTGCTGTGAAGCTCCAGCAAATGTTTTGTGGGCTAGGAAACTTCTCCAACTTTCCATCGGCATGACGTTGAGTAGATTTTCATTTTTGGGTGAACTTTTCCTTTAAGAATGTCCATTTTTCTAGTAGTTTTTCATCTACTGCACTTGTCTGACAGTCTAAAGTATTCAGGTAGTTAGCTGTTAGCTGCAAAAAATAAACTAGAAACCCTTCCGGTTTGCCCCAGGGGACCTTACTTTATTAAAAATTTGTATGGTAGTGATTGGAGGAAGACAAATAATTTTTTGATCCCGTTTGAAACGTGTCATGAATCACACATATGGTTGTCAATTTAAAAGATAATTAAAAGTAAATGAAGTCGCAGTGTCATAAAACTAATTGAATATAATTATGTGGAAATACAGAATCTTAAAGACTACACAGCTAACAGTGACGTCGTCTTGTTGAATGCTCACCAAAACCAGCAACTTAAACATTGAAAAGGGATTGGCTCTACTTAAACCTCTCCTTTAACATAAGATTAGTTGTCAATATGACCAGTTATATTGTGATTTTCATCTTATTTAGCACTTTTTCTGTGCCGAGTTGGTGGCCATGTTGGTGTTGGTGACGTAGGTTGAGCCAGACGATGTAGTTAACGCAATTTTACTTTACTTGCGACCAAATGTGACTTTCTTCACTTGAAAAAAATATCTTTTAAATTGGCAAACATCATATGTGTATTTCATGGCCCAATTCAAACGGGATCAAAGTATTATTTGTCTTTCTTCATTAACCACCATAGGAGAGTTTTCCGAGATAAGCTCCCATGGGGTCCACCGGAAAGGGCGTGGCTTCGGCTCTCTAGTTTATGTTTTGCAGCTAACTAGCCAACCAGCTAACTACCGCTAACGACTGTCAGGCAAGTGCAGTGGATGAGAAAGTACCAGACAAATGGACTTTCCTTAAAGGAAAAGTTCACTAGCTACTCAAAAAGTACGTTCCTTTTGTTTGTAACACAAAGTTCGCACACTAAAGATGACCATTTTAAAAGGTAAGACATCTTATATCTACATCTGTATTTACTTTAACTAAGTTAATTTTCTGTACTAGCTCGGCACGCGCCAAATCTTTACTTCGTTCTAACTTAACTTAATTAACTTTAAATGGCCAACCTCTAGTTTTGGCGGAATATTTTTACATAAGGACAATAACAGTTTTTATTCGACCTTTTTGTTTGAACTAAGTGGTTATTCACCTGTCTCTGTTGTGGTGAAACATCGTCCGTGAGGTCGCTGCACACAAACACCTGAACGTTACCTCATTAACGGTCCATGCATCAATCTCCACCTCAAACTATTCACTTCGGTGTTTTCCGCTGTGTTTAACGAACTAACCCGAAGCGTATACGGACCAATGAGAATTCGAGTTTCGCGGGGAAACGTCCTACGTCATATCTGTGCTCCGAAAAGGATACGTCTGGCTGTGTTCTGTAGGAGCGAAAAGGGGGCTTCGTCTGCTCTTCACATGTCGTCGCCTCATTATCTGTCAGCGAAAATACCGTCAAATGAAAGCAAGTGTCTGTTGTGGTGGGGGGATTAACCATCCGAAACCGATCGGCTCTGTCTGCGTGAAATAGGGAATGAACGACGAGACAGCATCGGACAGCTGGAAGAGAAACTCCGGGTGCTCCAGGTGAAGCTGCACAGAAGCTAAGCTAGCATAGCACAGTGGCTAGCAGGGAGCCAGATAATAAAATCCTTTTGTTATAGACATTTCATTGAGTATTCGCCCCAGCAAAACTACTGGTTTGAATTCTGTCTAACACATTCACATTTGTTTTTTATAAACTTTACCCAAATAGCTTCTCGTTATGGGGCCAGTTGTGTGACCAGAAGATACAGTTGTCAACCTGTCTTTACTGTCATTAAACTTCCAACTAGGCATGTATGACCCCTTTGGTTATCAACTGAATCAATCAAATACGTTTCTATGTGTTTCCATTTGTTGATAATTTACGGATTTGCTGTTTGTACATAGGGACCTAAACTTTATTAATATGGTTCTTTAATAACGCTGTAAGTAGTGTACACTGTTCCTGTAGAGTACATGCTCAAACTTCAACCAGTAAGCTGTTCTGATTGTAGTTGATTAGAAACAGCTATTGCAGGGAAGCGTTTCTATTAACTTGTCCACCCCAATAAGGGTGGACAAAGTTATAGAAACACATGTCAGTATATTAATCAGAAGCACCACAAACTACTTCCTCCAAAAATGACTATACAGTTGAACACCTTGCCAAAACAGATTCAACTAAAACTGAACATTGTAACCTAGGATTTATTGCAGGACTGTTGTATTAGGCCCGACTGCATTAGTTCTAGATGTACAAAATAACTGGCAACTAGCCTATGCGCTGCCATGGAGCACATACTTGTAACATGGCATCCTCCAGTCTTGCATAGTTTTATTTACCACTTTTAAGTAACAGGGTTGTGTTCTTTTCATATTTTCTTGTATACTTTTTGTATGAATCAAGGAAACATTTGTAAAAGTGCAATTGGTTTGAATTTGTCTAAAATCAGACAGTATAAAGGAAGTAAAGGGAATTGTGTGTTTAGTTTAATAGTTTTGAGTGAGTTTAACAGCTGATTTTTTCGAATTTGGTTTGAAGGTTGTGAACACTTTTCTATTGGGATGGTGGCAAGGATATCTCAACCTTTTGTACTTTGGGTAAAGCAGCACTTTAATCAGGTTAGCCTTAGTACACCAAGTAAGGATATGATATCAAGATAGGGAATGTTATCATAAAAGGCAAAAGGAAAAGAACACATTTGATCAGTATGAATAACACAATTTTTAAAGCTCTTTGTCAGCAGTCACTCAGTTGCCCTTCTCATGCCAGAGTTTTCTTTCTTTAGTATTGAGCAAATGCTGGCTGTGAATCCCGGAAAGACGCCCATCAGTCTGCTGCAGGAGTATGGAACGCGGATAGGCAAGACCCCAGTGTACGACCTGCTGAAGGCCGAGGGACAGGCCCACCAGCCCAACTTCACGTTCCGCGTCTCCGTTGGAGAGATCAGCTGCACCGGCCAAGGGCCCAGCAAGAAGGCAGCCAAGCACAAAGCAGCCGAGGCTGCTCTGAAGATGCTCAAGGGAGGCCTCGGAGGTCCCGCTGGAGTTAGCGTTGGAGTGGACGGCTTTATTGGGGTTGACGGGTCTACTGATGGAGACAGGTCTGTTTCATAAGAAGCATTTTAATTTCTTTACACTGGCTCTCAAGTTGAAATGATTTTGGTCGGCGTCAGCTAATGGTAGCATGTCATAGCGATGGACAAATTTGAGATAGCGATCTGTGTGGTTTCATTACTTCTTCTTCTGTGTTTGTTATATCTTATCTTCTGCACAGTTCCCAGTCAGAGATGAAGACCTCAGGCAGTTCTCAGCAGTCTGAATGTAACCCTGTAGGAGCGCTGCAGGTGATTTACTAAACAAAGATAACTACTGCAGTTTTAAGTTTTTATTTATTTTGTCTTGTGTACTAATGGATTCTGTCACTGTTTAGTCAGTCCTTCAAAGTTTTGTGTTATTAGCAACATCTGCACAGTTTATAGTTGCATGCCCTTTGCTTGTAAAAATAATTGTTTGTATACTTCTTTGCCAGGAGTTGGTGGTGCAGAAAGGATGGCGTTTGCCAGAGTACACTGTCACCCAGGAGTCGGGTCCGGCACATCGCAAAGAGTTCACCATGACCTGCAGAGTCGAGAGATTTGTTGAAATCGGTAAAATGCATTATGCTTCATTTTTGGACATTGCGCAGAAAATATGGATAATATGTCACCCCATTCAACAAAGTGGAGATTAGGCTAGCTCAATCTGAGCAGATATCAAAGAAACTCTTTGTCAGACTCATCATCAATCAGGGGTCCTTTTTTGTGCAACATAACTCAATCTGCTGTTTCTCTCCAGGAAGTGGAACATCCAAGAAGCTAGCCAAGAGGAACGCAGCAGCTAAGATGTTATCGCGTATACACGACGTCCCAGTCGACCTGAGGACCAGCAACGACGCTGACACAGAAGAAGACACTTTCACCATGGTGAGAAACACAGATAAAACTTTTAACCGTGCATCAGTCCACAAAGATGCTGCTTGTTGAATTATTCCGCACATTACGGGAAAGGGTGCACAACACTGGATAACATGTGGCTAACCTCATGCAAATATTGTGTTTGTATTGTTGCTTCATCATGTTGGCCATCTTCAGTTGTTTGTCTTTCATGTTATGCAGAATGCCTTTAGGTTATACAACTGCCACCCTGTTACCCCTTGTCTTGCTCATAAATCTTGCTGGCAGATAATAAGGGGTTTATTTAATGAACTTATTCTCCGCTGCACACACAGCACATGGGGAACAGAGCCGAGTCGGGGAAAAGTAAAGGCTTCAGCTGCACATGGGACTCTCTGCGTAACTCTGCTGGAGAGAAGATCCTCCAGCTCCGCAGCCACCCTCTGGGAATGCCCTCCGACTCCAACTTCTGTTCTTTGCTGAACGACCTGTCTGTGGAGCAGCGCTTTGACGTCAGTTACCTGGATCTAGGTGGGTTTACAAACAGCAGCAGTTTAACTCAAAAATGTATATAAAGAATTAATTCAGCTTATACTATGCATGTGATAAACTTCATAAGGATGCAGGCTTTTGTTTGATGCCTCTTACTGCTTTCACATCTGGTTTACATCATATGATCAAGCTAAGAATGTCACAGTGTCATGTGTACTTGTTGATAGCAGTGAACCACAATCAAATGGCTTGCTGTGTGGTTTGTATTAGTGTCATCAGGAGGAAGTAACCTACAGCTGTATGTCGACACCATGATCCATTTTATATGTGAGCAGCCCAACACAGATGGACAAGAATTGTGACTAAATTAGTGCTGAATTTACTAGCTAAATGATTGATATTTATTTGTTGTTTGTGCTGGAATTCATTGAGGAGCAAGCTTAAGATTATAAAATTGTGTTCATATGGTTGGTCTCATAAACAAGGATTATTAAAAACAAATGGTATTAGTTGTATCGTTATAGTAATAAAATATTTGTAGTATTCGGTAATAAAATGAAAATCCATCTTCTAATTACTTTTTGTTAAAATAAGTCAAGCTCATCACATAACAGTTCACATTTCTGATGTTACAAATCTTTGAACCTACCACTGAATCTAATACTGTCTTTTTTACTTCATGCCTGTATTAACATGTTGGCATAATGTAGATTAACCTAACTCGCTCTAATAGCTATATTCCTACATAAAACCTACCTCAGCACAGGACAACATATTCCTACCTTTATACTTACCTGCAATGCTTGAACAAAAGACAGAAGGAAAAAAAAATTAAAACAAAAATCGACCCTTAATTTGGTTCAAAATTACATGAAAAGGTCTAAAGAAAGCATTAAATTGAAGTGGCTGATACCTGTAGACACCCTATTTAAAAGACTACAAAGTATGGCGGGTATCTGTGTTACTTAATGCCTACAAATGTGGCCTGTTATACATTTATGTTAAGAGAGAGAACATGAAAAAGGGTCAGAACTGTCCAAAAACCTCATCAGATGTATCGTGGAGATAAAGTCAGTGAAATGCCACAAAATGATGCTGTAGTCAAGGCTGAGACACGTCATCTATGTCCTTGAACCTCCAGAGACATTTCCATAGCGGCATCACTGGTGGAAAAATATTTTACAGTCAAAATCTTGCTGAATTCAGCTGCGGAAGCAAACAGAAACTTAACATTCTTCTTTTTTATCATTTTTTCAGAGGAGCGCAGTCTAAGCGGCCTGTGCCAGTGTCTAGTCGAGCTGTCCACGCAGCCGATCACGGTGTGCCACGGCTTCGCTCCGAGCATAGACGCCGCTCGAGCCAATGCAGCCCACAATGCACTGCAGTACCTCAAAATCATGGCTGGAGGGAAGTGACGTCGTCTACTTCCTCACAGACTCGAACTCGCCACAACTCAACGGCGGGATGGATATCCACTTTGAACGAAGGAGGCACTTTTGTGAAGAGTTGAAAAAACGTGAATTACCTCAGATTTGGAAATAGAGACTTTTTCTGTCCCCAGATGAAGCCCAGGAGCTTTTTCCTTCAGTTCCTTTTTGTAGCCAATGAAGATTTAGTTGCCCAAAAACTCATGCACCCCCCTCTCATTGACATTATTTGTCACCGGTTATTTTGAAATGCTTTTTTTTTTTTGTTCAGTTTTTGTTTGTTCGGCATCCAGACGTAGAAACCCAGAAAAGTAAAGTTTAATATTCTGAAATCATGAATGCGGTTGTGGCAGTGAGATACCAAATAACTGCAGACAAATTCTGATCAAAGGGGTTTGTAGAAATTGGGCTGTGAAATTGCCAATTATTGGTGCTTCATTTAATCCTCGTTCACATGGATGAACGAAAGAAAAAAAGAATGCCATGTGCCGAAACATGGAGAGAAAAGGACTCTGCTGATTCGATATCAGAGGAAAACTATTTTAAAGACTGTCCTGTTTTCACATGAGCTCATGTGAGTATTGAAAATGTGTTTTTTTGTTTTGTATTCATTTGAAACTTAAAATCTCAGACTGTTCCTCTCTGATGCTTTTAATGTTTGACCTTCAAGATTCGAAATTTGGACATTTCCCCCTGTCGGCTGAAACTGATACTCTTTACTTGTTCTCAAATTAGAAATTAGATAAAGGTCAGTCGAGTCAGCTTCCTGAAAGTGATGTGAATTGTCCTGTAACGTGTGCGACATTGCCCCTTTAAAGTTTTTCTTGCAAAAGTCAGGCTGATGTTTGTCTTTTTCGGAGCATTTAAAAGAAAAAACTCTCTCACAATCATGTTTTTACATTTACAGATATTAAGAAAGAATTGAATGTGAGGATAATTTAAAAAATACAACCTCACAGTTCAATGAAAAACCCACTTATTGGTGCCATTTAGTCCTGAATTTGAAAAAAAACAATGTAAAGTTTTATGAAGTGCCATTTTGTTTTTGTTTTCTATTACTCTTCTTTTAGCACACAGTCTTTGCATGGGGAGATCAAGGATTTCAGTTTAAAACAAAGTTAAGGGATGAAGAAGGACAGAGCAGTGCGAGTCTTCTGAAGCCTCGCTCTCGTTAAAATCCTTAAAAATGTTACTACTTACCCTTGACATTCAAATGTTGTGCTCTTAATTCCCTATACTGTCATCATTCAAACCCCTGTCATTCTTTTTCTGTAATGTTGTTCTGTAATGTTTTCCTGTAACAATATTGATGATCAAGATTACCTGTTGTACCTCGGTGTACAGATTCACTACCACCTACCTTACTGTATTTGCATATATATGTTGATACACTGCCTTGCACACTCATCTGAAATAAGTATAGACAGTATAAACAGTTTGCACTACTTGAAAAGATAATGTCCTTTGCACAAATGCAGGCTGACCAAGTTTCTGTGCGTCTACTCACTGTGGTACAGTGTGTTAAATGTAACCTCATTCTCCGAAAAGGCAGATCTGCATACTGTTTGTGTGATTACTGAAAGAAGGAACTCGACTGCTGGTTTTTAGTGAATTTTAGGTGCTGAGACCAACGACGTCAATGCTGACATCTACACATTTGAGACTTCTTTGTTGTGATGTTAGAAAATGTCGCCCAGTTTTAGAAAAAAACAATGAACTACAATGTGAGCTCCATGTGACATTGACTTTGTTACCAATAAAGAACTTTTGTAAACTTTATTGGCAACTGTTGTCATATCTTACTTTAATTCTTGATTGAGTAGAGCCGGGCAATGTATTGATATTATGGCATTGTAATGATATGAGAGATTATGGATATCATTGCATCCTGGTGTTGTTCAAGTGTTGTCTCTTTCCTGGTTTTAAAGGCCGCATTAGAGTAAACTGTTGCACTTGTTCTAATTGTTGGTTGTACACACTTAGTCATTATATCCACATTACTGGTGATTATTTGTCAGAAAAGTACAGTTGTCATTCCTACGATATTGTTTCAACATATACCCACTCTGAACCTTTTATTAAATTATTTTGAGAAGATTTTTAACAATGTATTTCTTGTATTGTGATATTAGGCCACATCGCCTATCCCCAAGATTGAATAATAATTTACTAGAGTTACTAACTTGCAGTTGCACTGGTCAACTTCCTGAACTGCAGTGTTGAATAATGGCCACAACATTTTTGCAGAATGTTTTGATGGCACAGTTAATTTGACCTTTAACCTTTTGGATATAAAATGTCATTTTATCCTATCAGACATTTGTGTAAGATTTTGTCAATTGTTGAGTTACGGCCCAAGAAAAAGATGTCTTGTGAGGTCACAGTGACCTCGACCTCTAAGATCTCATCAGTTCCTGCTTGAGTCCGAGTGGACTTTTGTTCCAAATTTGATGAAATTCCCCCAATGTGTTTCTGAGACATCACATTCACAAGAATGGGACGGACACACAACTCGAAAATAAAGGTTCAAGGTAAATTTATTTATAACTTGGGTTTAAAAAACTAAACTACCTTTATGTTATTTTACGCTAAATTCACACAGAAAAAAAATATTATATAACTGAGTGTTGATGATAATTTGAAGAGTGTGGGGAATGAAGCTGCTCCATAGTCTGGTGGTACGGAAGCGGATACTACAGACCGTGGCTTTCAGTATCCTTTTGGCTCCATGCAGACAGCCCACTTCACCTCCGTACATGGCTATCAGTGATGCTCTGGGCGGATCAAATCACCCGCTGTAGAGCCTTCCTGTCCTGGGCCGTGCACAAACCATACAAGTTTGTGATGTTTCAAGTCAAGATATTTCCTATTGCTCCTCTGTTAAAGTTTACACAAATTAAATAAATAAAATAAATGCCATATAGTCCACACAATATTTCATCAAGACCTAGAAGAATAATTTTATGTTCAATTATTTACAATATTATGTTTTCAGTACGATCACTGGGCAGAAACAGTTCATATCAGGAAACAAAAGCTTCTTCGGTGTAGGTCGCCTTTGAAAGGTTCACGTGTCAGCCAGTCTCTTACAGTACCACGAGATTTCAATCTTTTGGGCCTGTTTTACTGGAGGTCCTTGCTTGGATGCCTTTTCCAAATACTTCAGTGCAGGAAAACTTCCACGGGTGAGAAAATGTCATTGACACGAAGCTCTATCTTCTCTGTCATCTGCTGTGTGTGAGGCTGACTTCCTCGTCCGCGTAGCCGCTGCTGTCTGACTGCATGCTGTCGCCGCGGACAACTTCACCTACACAAAGGGGCACAAACACAGTCAGACAACTCCATGCACTGTACACCACAGCACAACTGCAGCTGCGGTCTGACCTGAATAGACACACAAAGGCATGTACAGTACACCTGCTCAATGACCCGTATGCACGTGCCCGCACATTCATCCTTTTTTACATACATTTGTCTAAACTATTCTATTCCTCACGCCATGACTGACCTAAATACATAAACTACTGTACAGTGGGCCCAGGGTAACATAATCAAGTTTAACAAGAATGTTTTTTTTTTTTTTTTTTTTTTTACACACAAAAATGAGTTTGTGCATTTCTATAAATATTCTTGTGTAAATGCTGAGGGGAAGTGTTCTGGTGGCGGCAGCTGGCGACGCCCTTTCTCTTCTCACATTTAGAGCCGTTTGAACCGGCTGCATGCCATTTTTGTTGTGAACGGGGTCAGCAAATTTGGTGACCACACCACACAAACAATTGTCATGTTCCTGTAAGACACTGGCGCAGTGTAGCAGAGAAACGGCTGTAACGGCTCATACGAGAAATGCCAATTCACAAATCAAACATAAATATACTACACCTTTGTATTGATGTTTTTCAGTAAACGGGGAGGTTGTCCGTCCAAAATCTTCCTCTCCTGCACTGTGCACCTATGGAGACATGAGAATTACATTACATACTGTATGTCTGTTTTGCATCTTGTACAGATAGGAAAAAAATATCCTGAAAATATACATCATCAAGGCTGAGCAATGTATTGTTTTGTCATCATGGATGCTGTGTCATAATCTAAACCACACTATTTAAACCAATTTAGTGATGAAATAAAAAGAATGAGCAGTCTAAACATCTGATAAATAACAGCCTGACCTAAATCCATTCTGCTCACTGGTTTGGTGCCGGTGTGGCGAATGATGACTCAAAATGATTCTGAAAACGACCTATTCAGCATAAAAGACAAGGGAAAAAAATGCCTGAAAGAAAAACCTTGGCAGTTGATGGTTCACCCACAAAATCGATGCCACGTATTTGTATCCATCCATCTAGATGACCGCAGAATTTCTGCCTTCTGTCAAATATAATGGGCAGGAGGCTAGCCAACCAAGCTAAGTAGTCTAGCTAACGTTACAGCTCAACTGAGGACACAATTAATGTCGACATCCTCTCGTGCGTCATTCTGACTGTGATCTGGTTTTGCGGATGCAGTTCGGTAGACAGAAAATTAGTTCCTGTGTGAAACTGCTCACAAAAAGTTCTGTGGATTATCTTGAGTAACTGAGTCATGATTTCTGGAAAGAGGCATTGGTGTTTTTTTTTTTGGTTTTTTGGTTTTTTTTTGCCCAGTGCCATCTGGTTCCAAGGCAAACATATCTCCAAAACTCACACCAAACCAGTCTGGATGGATAAACAGCTACAGTGTGACACAGCAAGAGGCGAATTTCTGTAACTTTTTTTGTGTAAGAAACTACAAATCTCTCTTTTTCCAACATTGCTAAATCTCTCTTTCTGTAGATGTCTTACATGTGCGGGTCTGTTGTAACTACTGTACCTCCTCCAGCTCAAAGGAGTTGACCTGTTGCAGGTTAGTGGAAACCTGCCCCGGGCCCTGTTGCACAAGTGGATTCAGGTACCGGCTTTTCCCCTCGTTAAGTGGCTCCTCACACGTCAGGACGGGTGGGACGGTTGAAGCAGGACTGGAATCCGGTGCGTCGCCCTCCGAGCCCGTGACAGTGATGTAGCACGGGGTGAAGTCGCCGCTGGAGGCCATGGCAGGAAGTGACGCTGATGCACCCGTGTGTGGGGCCTCAGAGGCAGCAGCTTGCGATCCAGGACGTGATCTATCTATGCGTTCTGTCACAGAGGAGATGGGAGTGTTTGCTGTAGGACAACGCGTGCTGAAAGGCGCCTGGTGTGTGCTCTCGACTATCTGCGGGCAGATTAGATCATACGTAACCTTGGCAACTGGTTTCAGATGTGGCGTCGCTGTGTCGCTCTGAGTTGAGTCCAGCTGTGGTTGACATGAAAGAAGCCGATGATCTTTTTCTATCACAGTTTCTCCCGACAAGGACGACGCCAGGGATGTTCTGTAAGTCCCGCTGTCGAGGTCTGCCGCTCTGACGCCTCTTTCATCAGCATGAACATTATCTGTTTGTTGACCGCCCTGCGTTTCACAGATTTTATTTCCACTTTGAGGAGTTTCTGTGTCCGCCACAGCCTGCTGTGTTAGCCCCTCTTTCCCACTGTCACATGATCTATCACCATCCATGACGGGGCTCGCATCCGCATCTGAATTACTCCTGTTACATTCCCCCAAATCCAGCTTCTTGCTCACCCCGATCTTGACTTTCTCCAGGACTATATCCACAACATCGGGGAGGCTGGACCTCTTTTTGGGCGATGGCTGCGGAGAGGTGGAGTCTGACCCGCGAGGAGAGCCCGTGTAGAGACACATCTTGGAGACGGTGTCCTTCAGCCTCTCGACGGGAGACCGTGGCTCGCTGCGGACAGAGCTCCTGAAGCGCTCGATCCTCTCCATGGGGGACGAGGAGAAGGTGAACTCTGGTGTGGCCAGTTTCTGTAGAGGAGTGCGCGACACATGAGAGTAGAGGGAGTAGAAAGCGTTGGCCATCGCCGTGAGCACTTGCACCTGTCTGAAACGACCTGTGGAAAGAATATAATGTTAATTAATACAGGTAGTATGGATCTCATATGCTGCATCCCAGAATCATTTCACCTCATCACTCATCAACCTATGATATAAAAATTCCTACAGCGTTCTGACTTCACAGACTTACTGGCGAGAGAGAGGCTGGGGTCCTCCTCTCGTATCCGCCGCAGCTGGGAGTCCAGGAAGAGGCGGAAGTTGATGCCCTCAGCCAGAGAGGGGAAGGTGAAGAAGCGAGGAGGGATTCGAACCGTGACCTGTGGCTCATCGCTGCCGAAGCCCAGCTCGTACAGCGTCTCCTCCGCGTCCTCCGAACACATCTGCAGGACCTCTGATATACTGGTGTGCATGCAAAACAAAGGAGAGATACAGTTGTTTTTCCAGTGAAAGAGTTTTTGTAAAGAACCAATTTTCAAGCAAAAACTTAAAACATTTGCTGGTTCAAGCTTCCGAAATGGACGAATTTGTCGCTTTACCTTGTCATTTATGACAGAAAATCAAGGGTCTTTTGGTTTTGGACTGCTGTTTGGACGCATTTAAAAATTGCAAATAGCATTATCTTGAGATATTGCGCTCTCAAGAATGGGACAAAAAGAACCTGAACACATACTACGTCTGGCCTATCGCTGCCATGGATGCAGAAAAAGGATGTTACTATTGAATGCAATAAATACAGAACATGTATACTGTAATATTCGGGTAAAGACAAACCAGAAAAAGAGAAAAGTTGAGGAGAAAAGCTGGTTTGAAAAGCTGCAACTTGTCAAGCAGGTCATTCAAGTTGAAGTCTCACCTCGATTTAGTTTTGCAGGTGGAAGAGGAGAGGCAGCTGGAGGCCATGCTGTGGCCCAGGTTCACCATCGGCAGACATAGCGCCTGACGAGGGGTGCTGTAGGCGACACGGGAAAAGTTAGAGTGACCTTCACGTCAGACGTGGAAGAAACATTCAGTAGTCTGAAGTACGAGTCTTAACAGTAACGTTACGATACAGGCACATTTAAAAAGGAAGAGGTTTGTCACTGACCTGGTGAGTCTGCTGCGGCATTGACTGGGCGACGAATGCTGGACCAGGCTTCATGGTCGGGCACAGAGGGAGGAAGAAGAAAGTTCACAACAGTCCAGTCTTTTAGCTTCTTTAGCATAGATTAAGTAGATTCACAGATTCTGTTTGATGATTCTTTCAAAACAAGTGATAGTCACGTGATTAACAAGTCCCATCTCATAAACACAACAGCCTCAGCATGCAAGGGTGCAAACCAGGACCTATGAACATCAGTGAAGACACTCAGCTTCAGCTAATTGTGGTGGTGGTGGTGGTGTTGCTGGTGGTGTTGGTGGTGGGTGAGGCAGTTAAATCCAACGTGCCTTTCAGATTGGAAGTGAGACTAGATTTGATTAAAGTATGAGGCCCGTCACAGACAGTTCCTCTCCCTCCTGAATGAACTGTGCAGAATGACCTCTGTCAGTATGATGGTTAAAGCAACATGGACTAATATTCACTAACATTTCTTGTCAAGACTACAGTTACTACTCACTCAGCTTCAGATGTAACTTCTCCGCCATTTAACACAGAAGCTGAAACAAAAAAAGAAGAATTGTTTGACACGCGTTTAAAAAATTAATTCTCACTGTATGTCATGTTTAGTGAAGGTTATTTTTGTCAAACAAAAGACATACAAACTTAAAGGCATTTAGCAATGAAATCAAAATGCATAATGTCATTCTGCTGTTAGTCTTTACCATCTGAATTGTAAAATACTGTGATGTTTTGACCTTTATTTAGCTTTCCTTTCCTGCTAAGGCTGTGTATGAACAGTCAGTGTAGTCAGTGCCTGTTATGAAATAACTTTTGAGGCATTTGCTAAAAAAAGGAACTTCCCCATCTGAAAAAAAATGTCCTTCTTGGCAGACGTGCAGTAATACTGCGAAACACTGGACATCTCCGTGACACATTACCACTGATATTCCACAGCATGACAAAGCATAAGCTAGTTGAACAATCATGATCTGCGCTTCATTTTCCTACAAGGTCATTTCCTGCTTTGTTTGTTAGTTTCTTTTGTGTGTGTGTGTGTGTGTGTGTGTGTGTGTGTGTGTGTGTGTGTGTGTGCGTGTGTGCGTGTGTGTGGACTTACCATCAGCACCGAGACCCAGCTCATCGTCACAGTGGTGGCCTTTCAGCACAGACTCTGAACAACAGACACAAAAAACAGTTTTTCTTAGAGTGTAATTGCATGTTATTTATTAACATTTTCGGAAATTTATGAACTGAAAAATTCAAAAGAAATTCTTTCTTGCAATCCTGCTTGTATGTGTCTTTGGTGTGCAGTGTTGGTGAGTGGGTATATTTACTCAAGTTTTAAGTACTTTACTCAAGTATAAACTTTGTACTCCACTATGAGAGCTTCATGTACTCAAGTTACCTTACAGATTAAGATTTTACGGACAAACTAGACAATGAGTTTATCACAAATACAAGGGTACTGGGCAAATGTATGTACAATTGTAAACACTCAAAGAAGCCATTCATTCTGAGTTACAGTATTTCTACTTTTGATACTTTAAGGACACTTTACAAACGACTCACATACTTATTTTGCTTAAGTAATGTAATGTTAAGACTTTTACTGTATTTTAAATTCTAGTTTTACCTAAAAGGACATTATGTTGTTTTGGAGAAAAAAATCAAACTCAGAATTTTACAATTTATTTAATAATATTTACAATATCGATGAAGTAATAATAAAACATTCAGAAATACTTATTTTTTCCATAACTGAATAAACAAGCTGTTCTCAGAGGAACCCAGAACACTGTTTGAAGCTAGAAAGGTGGCAGGTTCCACCACATATAAACAAAGTAAAACAGTATGAAATTGTGTTGTCCTTTCAGGTCAGTTTCTTTATTTGGTTGTTTATGCATAAAAAAATCAGTCAAAAATCTCTTCTGATTAAAATTTCTTTCCAAAAACAACATAGTGCACCTTTAAGCCAAGTGATTCTGGATGCTTCCTCCACCACTGCTGGTATGTGCCAACAGAGTTTAAGAGGAAAGAAAACCCTTTTTGTTTTTTAACTGTGTACTTTAGAGTTGATTTGCATTTACTGCAGGCAGACAGTTAATTTGTTAAGTGCATGACAGATATCAAAATTGACATTGCAGGGGCGCCGTTTAGCTCAGTTGGTCGAGCGGGTGTCCCATGTACAGAGGTTTTGTCCTCACTGCAGCGGCCCCAGGTTCGAGTCCCAACCTGGGGCCCTTTGCTGCGTGTCGCTCACCCACTCTCTCATCCTGTTTCCTGTCATGTCTTCAGCTGCACTATCAATAAAGCCAAAAAATATATACTTTAAAAAAAAAAAAATTGACGTTGCAAAACGTTCTCACACCTGTGGATCGACATGAGCGTGGGAGAAGACCCAGAGTCGACAAAAACACTTGCACACACTGCCAAGTTGGAATCAGGGGAATTTCTGTACGTAGACCGCTTTTAGGTAATCAAAGTGTTGTGATTAAATATGCCTGACTGCAAGAAAAACAGTGTGCGGGAGTTTTTTGCTCAACGGTGGTGCTCAACAGCACGTTGCTCCTCCGTCTCAGTTCATACTCACCAAAACTCAGCTGACCAAAGTTTTCTGAGCGGGCCTCCGACCTGTAAGATACATCCCAATATTTCATGCTTAAACACACGTCCACAAACATCCAGCCAGTGACATTTGCATGCTGCTTCTCTCAAATAAGTGGCTGCGTTTGCATAGACGGCCTCATCTGCCGCATGATAGCTGCCTAGCGACAGTATGTGCTTGTTAGATCTGCTCTGTAATCAGCTCTCTACAGGCTTTCTGTCAACTTCCTCATGTAGAAATGTTCACATGCAGGGAGGCATTAACGTTAACACCTCCAAAACCATGTGGCCATTTTGGTGTCGCGTTCTCAGAAGCCATAAAACATTCACACCACTCCTTTTACTGTATTTGTTCAGACTGATGACACGTGCAGAACACCACTGAGAGCCACCAGGGCTGCTTCCTTTTCATTGACTGACATAAGAGACATTAAATAATGTCAACATGTGTGTACGGAACTGTTTCCTCTCATCAGTTACAGAACAGGAAGAAGGAACTGTTATTCCCTTCTAGTTATGTAATTTTTTTCAGACCAAACCACAAGGAAATTTTGAAAAAGTCAGAGGGCTCGAGCGTTCTTGGTGACAGAGCATCAGGAAGTCTTGTTGAACATTTTTTTTCCATAATCAACGTTGCCTTAAAAAGCTGCATCTACTGCTCTGGTCCCAAAGAGCTAAACAAAAATCTTGTTTTTCCAACCAAGCTGTAAAAATGCATCATCTAAAGGCTATTGTGGCGAAAACAAAGCTGTGGCTACCTTACCACGCCGTCTTCCTGGAACACCTGACCTCACAGAGTTTCCACTTTCTTATTACTGTTTGCTAAACCAGTTTCCAGTGACTGACGCCTCGTCCTTCAGAGTGCACGCTAGCGCTCGAAAAATATCATCTTACAAAGAACAAAAAGTAGTAAAGCGAGCTGACTCACCCACAACCCAGGAGCCAGTTCTCGATCTTTCCTGTGAAGCATCCTGTGGAAATCGCAGATGCACAAACACTTTAGTTTTATGAACAATCTTCATGAAATAAAACACATCTCCATGTTCTTCTCCTCCATCTCACAGAGGCCTTTTTAAGTAAATATGCACACTGTAAATAAAAACTTGTGGATGTGCTCCTCCACTGAAAAAGTGGAACTTTCGATTGCATTGACGTAATAATGCAAAACAAGAAGTGATCCAAGTTTCTTTTATGTCATATTTGTAATAGCAGAAACTACAGTGATGAGAGCACTACTTTCCTTCAATACTACGAATATTTGATCAGAGGCATCCTCATCTTCAACGCAGCTTTTGCTACATGAACTGTAGATACAGACGGTGAGGTAAAAAGTACCCAAGAATAACAGTAAACATATTGTGTCAAAGTATTACTTTGGTAAAAGTGAAAGTTACTCATACGAATAGTACTTGAGTAAAAGTCTCAGTGTTTTTTGTTTTGTTTTTTTTTAATCTGATTGCCGATGAATGGAGTACTATGGCTCTGAAGTCGCTACAACCTGCAAAGTAACCTTAAATAAAGTACAATGTAAAAAGTACAATATTTGCCTCCAAAATGTAGTGGAGTGGGAGCATAAAGCAGCACAAAAAGTACCTCTAAATTGAATTCAAGTAGAGTACTTGTGATTATAGGAATCGATCATTCAAACCTTTAGCTAAGCCTCGACAATTAGGGTTTTAATTTTTTGCGATCTATGTTTAATAAATCAATTAGAAAAGTAAATACTTTGGTTCTGACGCAGTAACTAAAGTTTTCAAATAAATGTAGTGGAGTAAAAGGTACGATAAAATGAAAAAAATCAAAAAATCTTTGGCTCTGATGCAGCTGCGATCTGCAAAGTAGCTAGTAAATAAAGATCAAATAAATGTAATGGAGTAAAAAGTACAACATTCGCCTCATAATGTAAAGGAGTGGAAGTATAGAGAAGCAGAAAATGTATCTCAAAATGGCAGTTAAGTAAATGTACTTAGTTACATTCCATCGGTGGATACAGATATGTGGAGGCGTCCCTCACACTCTACTCAGTTTGGACTCACCGTCAGAGAAGACGTCGTCGTCTGCTATAGAGGCAGAGGGGAGGCTGCACAGCGGCCCTTCAGGGTCCAGGGGCTCCAGAGTGGGCCACTGCCGGCTGCTGTTGATCCAGGCTCGCCGCCTCACCGTGGACGACTGTGAGCTCTCCATCACCTCAGTTCAGACAGTCGAGGAGCATAGTGAGGTCGAAGCTGCAGAGGCACAAGGGCGATGACATAATGATGATGTCAAATTTTAATGCCAACAGGACGCTTCCTTATGACTTTTATTCTCTGGCAGGTTCGAAAAGTAGACGGCAGTGTGGTTGCTTAAACTGTGACTGATTAACTGTGTCCTTTTACAGAGGAAATACTTCATTACTGCTTTTAAATCAGTAATTCTTTCATCTAAAAACAGTGTACACACCTTTTCATACGCACACATTTCAATGGGCGACATTCACTGATCATGAATAACATTAAAAGCCGATATCAACGTCCAAATATCTGTCTAACCATGACATAATGAGAACATTTTTGTTGTTTGTTTTAAGTTGTTGCTTGTTCCTTCATGTTCCTGTCTCGGCCACGACTCCCACGTACAAGAGATTCTTTAACTCAATGAGAATTTCTGTGGTAAAATAAAAAAAAAAAATCACAAAAAAAAATCCGACTAGGCCACAACAAAGAGCGCAACACTGCATCAGGTTCAGGTTCAAGGTCAAATCTAAGTAAATAAAAACAAAAAATCTATTTATTCACAAATAAATATCGTTTCTCCAGGAGAAAACATAAAAGCGCCAAAACAAAGACCTTAAAGCGTACATGTGCATGAAATATATCTGAGTATGTGCACATACGGTGAGTACAGCAGAGTATAAAGATAAATACACAGGTTGGTGTCAGACACATAACCACTGATACAAACACAGAGAGACAGAAGCATGAACATAACACCAGACCAATGGATGCCTGTGTGGAAGTCCTCGTTGTCTAACAACCAGCCATCAGGTTGGTTTAGCAAAATACAGTTTTTAAAATACAGGATTTTTATGATGTATACTGGTGGGTGAATGCTTTTAAAGTTTGTTGTGATTATTAAAGTATTTTGTATGCCATCCATAAATGTTATATCATAGATCTGTTGCTGAATTATCTCCAGGTATACATGTAGATTCATAACTGTATACGTATAAATATTTGCAGATGTGTTCCATGTCAGTGCAACACAAAGAGGGTGCCCATCTTTCATTGTGCAACCCCGTGTTCAGACAACACACAGGCCTGAGTTTTAAGTTTGTGGCTGCATTTTTCTTTGGATTTTTTTAGATTCAAGCTCTGTTAAATTCGTTTCCAAATTAAAAGTAGCGACATAGCCTACTTGACAGAATTTAAAGCAAAAGCAGCTCTTACCTTCATCGACGCAGGTTTCACTTCTGTCCCTGGCGCTCTTTCTTTCTCTCCCTCTCGTTTCCTGTTGTCGCAGGTTGAGATGTTGAGAGATCAGACTCCTCTGAAAACCTTCAGCGAACTCTCAAAGTGCATCCAGCCTGCTCACCTACTGACTGGCGACAAGTTTTCTTCCCGGTGATTTCCCTCTGATCCTCTGGGTGAGCTGTAGCCTCCATGTGTTTCTGTGTGTGTGTGTGTTGCCTGTGGCTGTGCTGATCATCAGTGTGTGTGTGTGTGTTTGAGCGGACTGAAGGAAGTGACTTTGCATCTCATGTTGATGCAGCAGTGTGTGTGTGTGTGTGTGTGTGTGTGTGTGTGTGTGTGTGTGTGTGTGTGTGTGTGTGTGTTATCAGCGTGGGACGCAGCAGCGACACATCCTGCAGACGCAGCAGCGCGATGGCACGATCGAGCCGCTTTCTCTGGAAATGTCAGAGGTGCGATTGCACAACAGAGATGATCCTAATCACAACAGCGATCACAAGAGAGGGAAATGATGACCTGCATGTAGCAGAGCGACTCAAACACACACTCACACACGCACGCACACACGCGCGCAAGTGTATTTCTTGTAAACTCGTGTCATCACACCATGAAGCAGCTGACACTAATTCACTAATTAGCTTTCACAGGAACCACTGACTCAGTGACACATGAACTAAATGCTTTAATAAAGGTTATTTTTAATCATTTGCTGATGCTTTACAGATCGGTCTTCTCATTTATTCTGGATATTGCAAGATCCTATAATCAAGGATTAAAGCTGCGCTGTGTAGTTTTGCAGAAGAGATTAAAACTCAAAATTTTAATATTTACATTATCAATGAAGTAATAACACAAACTCAGAAATATGTTTATTCACGTAACTGAATAAAGAAGTTGCTCTCAGAGGAAAATAAGGTCCCAGAACACTGTTTGAAGCTAGAGAGGTGGCAGGGTCCGCCACATATAAACAAAGTGAAACAGGAGGAAATGATGTTGTCCTTTAAGCTCAGTTCGTTCATTCAGTTCATTCAGTCATGAAAACAAGGAGAGTTTGTTTATTTAGTTTGTTTAGTTTTTTTTTAATGTCTTCCCCAACACATCACAGTGCACCTTTAACATTCATAATTAAGGAATTTTATAAATGAATAATAAATGTAAACTGTGATAGATTAATAGATGTTTACCTTTATTAGTTAACAAACAATAAAATGCTTTTTAAGCCATTGGATAAGCAGTTATAAAGGTTTATAAACATCAGTTGCAACTTCATAATGCCCATCCAAATAATGTTTATGGATGAATTACACAGTTTGTTACAATAAATGTTTGCTTAATAAATGGTTTATAAAGCACTTTAAAAGTGAAATAACTATTGGCTAAAGTTTAACTAACTACATATTGACCATTGATTAATGATTAGAAAGGAGGGAACTCTTCGCCCTTCGACCTACTGTTGAAAAATAGCAGCTGGCCTGCCGGTTTTATTATAAAGTGAGAAACTGGAGTCGCCCATCTGTGTGCATCTCTCTTTAGTCTTCTCCTTTGGAGCTGGATGATCGTCCCAGAGGTGATTCAGCCTCTCCTCTCTACCTGGTTTGCATGACATCATGCCTCTCTCTCCCTCTGTGTCTTATCTGTGTGAGCGCTGTCCTCTCTCCAGGTCTCCATGGCTGAGAGGAGGTCATGTGGCTCAGAGTCCAACTGTCCACTATGACTATTAATGACTTGACATGTGATGAATGATCCAAAAGGCTGAAAAGCTTTTTTATTAGTGTTTCTTGTTAAATTTTGAGCACCAACCTATGAGTGTTGTGTGTTTGACTTTAATGACCTTATATCTGATCTAATCCTATTTATAGTCCTGTGTACTGGCTTACCTTCTTTTTGTTTTCTCTGGCCTCTGAGGGAAATGCAAATAATGTTTTGTAAGCCAGTGTAGGCTAGATACCTCAGGTGTGTGACACATTCATATTGATGGTTAAGAATTTGAGGTTCTTTATTTGTCACTCACACAGAGCATACAATGCAAATGTGCTTTGAAATGAGGTTCAGGCCCTCCAGAGATTTGCTTATAGTGGTACTAGAAAAAGAGAAAAAGAAATAAAAAATAAAATGATAGAAATAAAATATTATAATATGTATACATGTGTAAACATTATACTATATACATAACAGGTACACTACAAATACATCAACAAGCACAAACTATATCAGTTATAACTAAACACCTACACAAATATTATTACAAATAGTAAAAGTGGCAGTATGGTAACGTGTGGATACAAACAGTAGGTGTTGTTGAAAAGTGAAATGATGGCTGGGACAAAAATAATCATAAAAAAATAATTTAGATGATAAAGCATTAGTTCATGTTAAAAAAGCCACTAGAAGTCTTTATTAGGTTGCTTAATAAAGGTTTAAAATAAAAATGGTGGACCTCTGACTTATGAATTTTAGCATGCCAAAAGAAGAACCAGCAGGAACAGGGACAGGAAGAGACTGAACAAACTGGTTAGGAGGGCCAGCTCAGTCCTGGACTGTCTGCTGGACTCCATGGAGGTGGTGGGTGAGAGGAGGATGTTAGCCAAGCTGACATCAATCATGGACAACACCTCTCACTACCTGCACCAGACTGTGGAAGCCTTGAGCAGCTCTTACACCCACTGTGTAAGAAGGAGCGCTACCGCAGATCATTTATCCCCACAGCCATCAGACTGTTTAACTCAAGCACTACCTGAACAATCACTTTCCACTCACTTGTTTGTTTTTTTATCTAACTTTATGCATATTTGTCTGACTCTTTTTCCTGTACTTTTTACATCTTGAGCTGTTGTAACAAGTTAATATCTAATCTAATATATCTTTCTAATCTAATCTGATCCAAGAAATGTGAAAGAAACTCAAGTACAGTGGTGGTGTTGCACTTTATACAGACTTTTCACTGCGCTAAATCTATCCGACACTTGACTTGCTTGCAGTAGAAAGGATTTTAGTCATGTTGACGTGTCACAGCAGAAAAAACAGAAATGTAAATGGTGACATTAAGGACGGTTGAATTCCATTTAGCTGCTTCAGTTTCAAGGCCCTGGTGTCGTGACTGCTGGCTCACAGTCACACTGTCTTGAACAGACCCAAATCAAATCAATTCTATTCACAATCTGTACAGTGAGCGACATCATCTGTCCATAGACCCTCGATCTGAGTGAGAAAAAACGTTTCATACTGGGAAAAAAAACAACCTTTTAACAGGAGAAAAAAAAGATGGAAGAAACCTCAGAAGAGCCACAGAGGAGGGATCCCTCTCCGAGGACAGACAGACATGCAATAGATGTTACATGTACAGAACAGAACAATATCACAATTTACAAATTTCATTGATAAAATGTCTGATACAAGCAAATTATCATTAATGTTATTTGTTACGCCTGTGTTTTTATCTTAGTCAAAATAGGCCTAAGTGGTGTGAAACAGACATAATGAACGTACAAAGCTATGACACACTAATAAAATATGATGCTTTGTTACAGATTGAACTACCAAACCGTGAAAAAAGAAGTTAAAATTAGCTGTACCTCTTCAAACTATACAAGTATAATGTGGTATTATTATCAAGTATTATCGTACAGGATACTTATAGTTTTGATTTTGTTACATTATGCTGATGATAACGCACTTCTACTGAAATAAAGTTTGACATGTATGACCTAAAAATAAATGTACCTGATAATGAAGTATTGTGATAATAATATAGTAATAATATTATTATAATAATTGTGATTCTGCTACTTTTACTCAAGTAAAGATACTAAATACTCCCTCCTCTGTTGTACACTGACACAATGCATTGTTAGACTTGATTGGGTGTTTTAGTGTGGAGGCGGTGATGGGAACAAATAAGAGGCACCATCAGAAGTGCAGTCACATCACAGTGTCTGAATCCAGACGGTGTTTTGGCCTGAGGACGGACTCCACCCTCTGTCCTGTTTACATGGGCACATGTGCTGCTCCACTGACAGCCCCCTCGCACATCCCAATAATCAAAAACCCTCCCACAAGCGAGCCATTTTCTCCTCCCAGCGCGGTTACAGCCAGTGCTTGGTTGTGATGGGGTCTCTTCTCCTCCACCCTGAATGACTCCTCCCGCCTTCTTGCTGTTTCCCAACCCACATGGCGCCACCAGGGAGTGGCCAGCGGCCACGGAGGCAAGACTTAAATTCCCAGTACGCCTTCTTCCTTCCCCACACTCCGTCTTCAACGCGGTTAAAGTAAGAGATGAGCCGTGGCATCGTCGCGCTGTTGAATGATAAGACGCTATAACAGAAGAAGTAAAGGGAAATATCGATGTTTACGTGAACATATTTACTCATGGCGCCTTTTAAACGGAAAACAGATAACCCAACGTCAATCATACTCAGCCGTACAACCTACCTTGCTTGGTCCCGCCCACTTCTCCTGTTTGACCCAATTGCATTGGCTGGTTCATTCTTGTTCGCAAATACGACCGTTTTGATTGGAGGAAAGCAGCAATCCGTCGAAAGTAGCTCCGGAAAGGGTGCGCTTGTTTTACAAATAAGAATGACGTGATAGTACAGTCACAAGATACATTGAAATTACAACGTTCCGTCTTTTCATACGCAGGATTTACTTTCTTTTGAAAAAGATGTTCAGTGTCATCATATGTAGAATACATTTTTAATCATAAGTTCGTTTTCGATTTTGGTTTGTTCAACATTTTTGGGTACGATACTAACCGTCATTTGCGATCAATAATAAATTGTAGCAAAAATCGTATTGACGTGCTAATTTAAAGCGAACTTGACCTGCTTCAGTGCTGAAGAAATATTCTGGGAGAGGAGACGAAAAAAAAATTCCAAAGCGAGTTCAGGTGCCTCTGACGAAGCATGACCTAGATAATTCAGAAGCTTTACATAAGCTTCACCAGCGTTATAATGATAAACGCCATCCACTGATGAACACAGTGAGATGTGGTTGATAATCTGGTGAGAGGGTGCTGAGTGAATATTATTCTGTTAAACTGTATCAACATTAAAAATGTGCATTAACGCAGTGTGACAGCTATCGGCTTGCCAGTGGTCACGCTCCGCTATACGGGGTCAGTGAATCGAACGCACCCGTCTTTCTCCTTCATAGGGGGAGCCTGTCAAGTTTGTGTGAAGTTGTGAAAAGTTGTCAACTCGAAAAAAGACCAGAGAAACTCCTCCCGTCTTCAAATTATGAGCAGTAAGTGAACTTTTTTTAAACTCAGTGGCATGTTGTGAACGAAGCGTTAAGTTAACAGCACAAGTAAAACCGAAATCACATTGGTTGGGATGTATTCACTGTTGTGAGCATGATATTGTATTGTTTAGCTAGCGTCTCAAGCAGTTTTAAAGTGACCCAACTACTTAACTGCTAATTGTCGGTACTTAGCTAACAACATTTAGCCAACCAAGTAAAGCTAGCTAACTGTTTTAACATTAACTTGTGTTCTTAACTGACAATGCCTGCTTACATAACAATTCAACTTTATATAATTCCCATGGGCTAGCTATCTTGGTATATTTAGTAGTGCAGTTGAAATTGTGGCGGTCTCTTTAGCCGATACTTAGCACTTTTTCTTACTTGTTGTGGTGAGTTCGTGTTAGCTTAGCCAACTGGCTAGCTGGCCCTTCGAGCACTTGTGGCATGGATTTCCCTGTATTTCTTGTCTCAGTTGCTTTACGTTAACTACAAAAACCCTTAAGTTTAGTTAATGTGATGTCGACTGTGTGTGTGCTCATCCCCCCACCCCACACCTGAATTGTTGAACGTAACGTCAAACCAGTTTGATGGCTTGTTGTTTCATCGTAACTACTTTTAAGACAAGTGATCTTACAAAACTCTTCTTCCGCAGATCAGCAGCAGGGTGACATGGCCGCGGTGGAGAGCGGTGGAGGCTTCAGTCAAAAGCGAAACACAAATGCACAAGTAGGTGAACCGGACTTGCGGCTGTTTTGCCCGATAGGATGACTGTCAGCCGGGAAACATTAACCACACTCCCGACGTATATCCACTATACCTCTGATGTGTCTCCTATTCGTTTATGTTCGATTCTGTAATTCATTTTTGTCGGGACTCGTACGGGTTGTTGATTTTCTCACCAGAGCACATGTCACCGGGGTGGAGAATGGGCAGGTAAATTTCGCCCACACGGGGTGTTCCCGTCAAACCCCGGCACTTCATGTGCATTTCGCTCGGCCCATTTGGCTGGCCCTGGAGGGGGTGGCTAGAGGAGTGTGTCAGTTTATAGGGCAAAATAAAGTGTGGGAGGGAGATGGGTGGGTTTGGGGGGAGGGGAAGCCGAGCCCGCCGCTGCTTTGGAAAAAATGTGGTCCCTCCCATCCTCTCCCACCCTGCTTCCCCCTGGACCTCTCACTCCAGACCCACTGGAGGCGACTGGTTTTAAAACGCATAGGTTTGATGTCATGGTTAGTATTTTCGGAGTGAGGCTATACAGGATTTTCAAATCCAGTCACACTCTTTAATTCATGTATTTATTTATTTTGTGGAAATGGTTTTTTTTAATGTGCTCCTGAATTCATTTTGTGTTGATTCTGGTAGGGACTGACTGATATGGCTTTTTCTGGGCCAGTACCGAGGAGGAATCAGGAGTCTGAAAACCAATATTTGGGACCGATACTCATTTACAATGAAAATGTAACTCTAGTACAAGTATAATTACTAAATTACTGTTCTTAAGTATAATTTTGAGGTACTTCACTTGAGTCTTTCCATTTTCTGCCACTTTATACTTCATTGCCACAACATTTATTTGATACATTTGGTTACTAGTTACTTTGCAGGTTCAGATTATTCAGTTTTAATTGTTACATGTTACCAATCGGATATTGTTGTGGATGGGCCATTCTGTGAGAGGATGCTGCAACAGAGCCAAAGTAGCAAATTTAGAATAAGTTTATTTCATCGCCAATCTGACAGAAAAATCACAGATAATTGTAAAATGCTGAATGTCAGCCCCAATAATCGCCATGGGCTGATAATCGGTCTACCTATCCCTAGATTCTGGTGGTCTCTTGTGGCAAAAGACACCAGCAGATGACAGCAGCTTCTTACCCCAGGCTGTGTCAGGGCACTGATACCATTTTGGACAACAAAGTTATATTTAAACTGTATAATATCCTGCCTCTGTTACATGTCTTTGTCACTAGTGTTTTATAACCACATTTAAGGGATCATTGCCAACAATGTTTGGTCAGGGTCTAAATTTTAGTGCCGCTGATGGGCTCATTGGGATTGATATTAAATTTATACTGTTTCATAACCAGTTAAAAGTTCCTTGAAGGGTGTTTGAGGTTAAAATGTAAAAGATTTTTAGACATCCTTTAGCTTTTTCACTCCAGATTTGTCCACTTTGGATCTTTATGTTTGAGATCACTCCTTAAATTATAGATTGTGTGGTTATCCTAAGTTATTTTTTACTTCACTGTTTCACTGAAAGCATTCTGCAAAGTTGCTCTAAGTGCTTAAAAATCATTGTTAGCATCATTGTATTGGTATTATTGTGTCAATAAATGTAATACGGACAGCTGCAACATTAAATTGTGTGTAAGATTGTAAGTTGAATATTTCCTAAATAAATTCCTTCTCTCTTCCCTTCATGAATTCTCTTTCCAGGACTCACAGCAGCCATCTCCTCTTGCCTTGTTGGCAGCCACATGCAGTCGAATTGACACCCCAGGAGAGAATGATTCCCCTTCAGACCAACAGAACCAGCAGCAACAGCTGGACATAAACCAGGGTGTTTTCACCTCCACTGCCAACGGCTGGCAGGTTATCCCTATCAGCGTTCAAGCAACCTCGGGCACTAACACCATCACCACTGACTCCTCAGGGGTGATGACAGTAGGAGATGCAGGCAAGAACAGACAGGTGCTGTCACCATCAATAGCTGTTAGCACTCAGGGACAGCAGCAGCAGCCACAGCAATTCGTAGTAGCTCAGGCTCCATCGATGCAGGGTCAGCAGGTTCTTACCACCATATCAGGAATGATGCCCAACATTCAGTACCAGGTTATTCCCCAGTTTCAGACAGTCGATGGCCAGCCACTGCAGTTGGCACACGCTCAGCAGGATGCTGCTGTACCTGGCGCAGCACCAGGACAGCAGTTTCAGATAGTGTCCTCTCCTAACGGCCAGCAGATCATAGCTGCAACCAACAGACCTGGTGCAGCAGGAAACATCATAACGATGCCCAGTCTCCTCCAGGGAGCCATCCCCATTCAAAATATAAGCTTGGGCAATGGTGTATTACAAAACCAGCCCCAGTTCCTGGCAAATATGCCTGTGTCACTCAATGGAAACATCACTTTGTTGCCTGTCAGCACTGGAACAAGCGGCACAGGGGGAGATGCAAACGGTGGAGGTGATACAGGAAACCAACTTCTACAGCAATCACAACATCCAGTGTCTTCCGGGGCAGGCTACATGACCAGTGCGCCCACTGTCACCACGCAGACTTCCACTTCTTATGGAATGACCCAAACTCAGAACAGCAATGGAATGATGACAGGGACATTCCAGCATAATGCAGCATCTCTGGGTGTCCCGATACAGCCAGACAACAGAGACGGTCAGCAGCAGCAGCCACAGCAGATCCTGATCCAGCCGCAGCAGGTTATCCAAGGTGGAACATCCCTCCAGACCATCCAGGCCGGTACTGTCACGACCGCTGGTGGTCAGGTATTCGCTACTCCAACACTCAGCCAGGAAGGGCTTCAGAATCTTCAAATTATGCCAAACACAGGCCCCATCCTCCTGCGCACTGTAGGCCCCAACGGCCAGGTGAGCTGGCAGACCATTCAGATTCAGAGTCCGACAGGACCGCAGATCACGCTGGCCCCAGTGCAGTCGCTCCCCCAACTTGGCCAGGCTCAGGGAGCTGGTGGAGCTGGAGGAGTGTCTGTCAACACAGTGCAGATCCCAGGCATCCAGACCATAAATCTCAACTCGCTTGCAGGCTCTGGGCTGCAGATGCACCAGCTGCAGACTGTTCCCATCGCCATCACCCAAGCAGGTCAGTCAGTAGCCTGCTTCCCAGAGATAATTTATGTTTATGTTAAATGTTCAAAAGTATACATAATATTTTTGCAAAGTTTGCAAAACATTTTCGAAAGTGATATTAGGTTTACCTCATCGTTTAAAACAATTTGAGCTGTTTATGACTCAGGAAAACCCAACGGCCTGTGTGTGAAGATGGAATGTATATATAGTGATACTGAATGATGCAATCTTTATGTAGGATCATTCATAGCTCCAAACAGAATTGGTTTATGTTATTTGTCTGTTTGCCATTTGTAGTCATTACTTTTCAGATGTGATGTGAACAGAGGCTGAAATTAACCCTAGATTATGTTTAGTTTCAGTCATTTTAGGAAAGACAGGTGACCACCAACTAATGTCCTGCTATTATAGTACACCGTAATTGTCCTGAAGTAGACTAGCTGGCAGTTGGGCTGAGTAAATATCTTAAGTAGTCCACATAACAAGGTCAACTTGCTGTTTGAGGTTTCTTTTCCACAAATGTTTGCTAAACTGCAAAGTAACTCGTATCTCTGGATTTGAGATCTTATCTCTTTGTTGTTCTATACTGGTTTAACCAGTTCAGCTGTCCCAGTGTCTCCTGGGGCTCTTTGCCACACTGTATGTATTTGTGTTCAATTTCTTTTCTTGGTGACACTGCGTTGCTCAGAAAATGGTCACATGGTTACAGTACTGTAGTTGTGGGCTTGCCACAGCTTCTGCATCATTGTAGGGGTGTAACATGACCCCTCCCATTTACAGCAAGCTTTATCATGTCTGACACCCTCTTCAGTTCTGTTATTGGCAGTCCCTCCCATTAAGTTTATGTGCCTGCTACTCTACATTTGATCAAATTCTAATGTTTGGGCTCTGTTTTTAGAGCACGTTGTCCTTGTTATGAAATCATGTGCTTCCCATCAGCCTCCTATGTAGCCGGCTTTGTTTGGACTCCAGCAGGACTGAATGGCGGGCTTTTCTATGCTTCAGTGCTGACTCTAAACTAATATTTACTTTAAAATAGTTGTTAAAGCCTGGATGACTCAGGTTTGTGACTGGACATACTGATGTTACTTATAATATAACATACAATTAAATGGTACTTTTCTGAACACCCCAGGTTTAGGATTGTTATTTGATTTTTAAGCAATGTTGATTGAAGCTAATGTAAATGCCCTAAAAGGAGGAAATAGTAATGGGTGAAATTCTAGACTCTATGTCATTAGAAATTACTTTGTTTCTATAGTTGCAGGCAACATACAATCAAGGCTAGCACACATTTATAACATAGATACTGGTGTGTTCCTTTTGTGCACATGCTGTTTTTTAAGCAGTATTTAAGTGTCGCTGTAGCACTGTAATGTTTCACATTTTGAGAGATTTGTAAATCCAAGAAAGCTGAATTATCTTTTATCTTTATATAACCTTTATTTTACCATATATATTCTCACTGAGATTCAAATTTCTTTTACAAAGGAGCTCTGTCCAAGACACCAGCATGAAAAGTTTCACACATTTCAGCAAACAACAGACTTCAAACAAACAACAGGAAAGATTATAGAAAAACTTGATGTATGACTGAAATAGTTGGAGATCTTATAATTAGTCTCACACTTGAGTATTTCTCGTCCATCACTACAGGAGAGCAGACCTTACACACAGGTGGAGAAAGTTTGGATGATAGCACAGCCATGGATGATGAGGATGTAAGTCCACCACCTCAAGGACGACGTAACCGCAGGGAAGCCTGTACCTGTCCCTTCTGCAAGGATGGAGAAGGACGGTATGTCACTGAACCACTTAATTAGGCCAACATGTACACTGATACAATCCAATACAATTGTTCTTCCATAAATTTCACTGTGACGCTTATAGTGTTCAGGTTTTGTTGACATTGTCAGGTGCTACTTATAATATGAATTTACACATTTTTGACAAATTTCACCAAGTACTGAACTTTATGAGTTTTGTAAAGATAGGCGTTTTTTGTTAACTTCTTCTACTTAAGCTACAAAAATAAAATGGTTCTTCATTAGTTTTTCCTCAAGACTATGGAGGAAACATTACATTTCCATTTTAGCTGATGTATGTGGTCTCCTGAAAGGGAACCCAGCAACTCACTGATTCTTTTGTTTTTTTGCATCAAACAGTGACCCGACTAAAAAGAAGCAGCACATATGTCACATCTCTGGCTGTGGGAAGATTTACGGCAAGACATCCCACCTGAGGGCCCACCTCCGTTGGCACACAGGAGAACGACCCTTCGTCTGCGGCTGGTCTTTCTGTGGCAAACGTTTCACCCGTTCAGATGAGCTTCAGCGCCATAAGAGGACACACACAGGTGACGATGAGAATTTATTTGAGTTTATCTGACATAATAAGAAAGACATTAAATGATTACAAAACATCAAGAATGATCTATTGGACAAATCAGGCAATTTGAATATGTCAGTTCTTGCATCATCTTGCATATCTTGATTTTTACCATGAAATATTCAAGATGTACTCTACACAGCAGCACAATGCTTCAATCTTTCATACCTGGACATTGTCAACTGTGTAGCCAACAGTCGGTTGTAGCTGCAGCTATGTTTACACTGATTATTACTTCTCTCCTCCTTTTTAGGTGAGAAAAGGTTTGCCTGCCCAGAGTGTCCCAAGCGCTTCATGCGAAGCGATCACCTGTCCAAGCACATCAAAACCCACTTGAACAAGAAAGCAGTAGCAGCAGCCGTCGGCGTCAGTGGTACCTCGGTCTCAAACGATGCTGCTTCCCCGGTTGCAGTCACAAAAGTCGAACCAGGAACGGTGTCAGCCAATGACCAGCACACCATCGTCACCATGGAAACCTTATCTGCAGAGAGCATAGCTCGATTAGCCAGCAGTGGGATCAACATGATGCAGGTGGACCTTCACCAAATTAACGGCAACAACTACTGAGGACGGTGGAGGAGCAGGGAGACGGCCTCAGTGGATGTTGCGTTCGGACATTTGGGGTTAAAAAGGGCATGTCTGACTGCAGACACAGAACTTCTCAAAGGCTTCAGACAGGAGAGGTGGTCACAGATGCAACACAACGGACACTATCGAATTCGAGAACCGAGGCAGGAAAATTAATTTCGATCTTGTATTCAGAAACCTGTGGCATTTAAGGGATGGAGTTGGGTTAAAATGTTAGACTAGAGAAATCATCATGTAAACTTATTTCCCCTGAATGGAAATGGCACTACACTAACATTTTTTCCCACACCCAATCTTATGATACTGAGATTACAATAAAAAAAACAGACTGGCACGCTTGATGCTGAATTGATGGCAAGTAATCGCTACAAGCTTCTTTAGTAAAGAGATGACACTACTAAGTCAGACTCTCACCTGTGTGTTCAAGGCTGTGAGCTTTGCTACTTGTCCCTCTTCACCTCAGGTGTCTCCTGCTCTCAAACTGGGCTGCTGTATCAGGCATGTCCCTCAGGATCACTGGCCCACATTAGCCCATTATGCCACATTCACCCCTAAAACTAACAATCCCCAGTGTCATAATGTTTCTCTCAGTATCATTGGAATAATACGTTTTAGGGCAGACCCTTTAGAGGAGGGGTGGAACACGAGGTCATGACCAGGTCAGAGCCAGAAGCACTAATCAGTGTGAGGATGAAGGTGTGTCAGGGCACTGAAATCCTGAGAATAACTCTTTAACCTCTTATGTAGGTACACACATTCAAGCCATCATGCTTTGATAGGTTTATCATAGCAAAAACATTTTGATTTTTTTTTGTAAATATTTTTTTTTTCTTTTTGGGGGGGTAATGTAAAGGCCACAGAAATTCTTAGCTTAGGCCGTATCACCGTACACGTTTGCAAGAGATTGCCTTTCAGTTGTATGAACCTCTCATGCACAATCAATCTTAATCTTATGTTATTACTTTTATATATATATGTAGATGAACTGTGTAAACTTACGAGCCTTTCTGTCATAGAATAATGTATTCTATACAGTCCAGATTTTCCCAGTATGTTTTTTTTTCCTGTGGTATACTTATCAACTGAGACTTTGCCTTGCAGTCCCATCAGTTTCTTATATTTCTGTGTAAAAGTATCTATAGTCATATCTGGTCAGAGTAAAGTATTTTGTAATAATGTCCAGACAGCATAAATATGTAAGCTCAAACCAAAGGTTCATACTCATTTTATAAGCAAAACTAGGAAATCTTTCTTTGGTCCGTGAACTTTCTGATAATTTTTACTGTTGTAATACATACGTTAAAGTTCTAACTGGAAAAGATCCAGCTTGAGGCAAACCTCGGACGCACACCCCTTTTGTTGTCCAAATAAATCATTTGCAAAATGTATCGAGGGTCAAAGATTTTCCTCTTTTGAAATTGTCTTTGCTTTGGAATTATGCTCTATTTGAGAAATATATTTGTAACTTGTAAAATGTATGTTTAAAAGCTCTCCTTTGAAACTATAGACCAAGTTCATTGGACAACAAGTGCTCTTATTTTTTTTTTCCTTCTGCCCCGTTTTAAATAAGGGATTTTATATTGTGTGTGTATACAACTACTGCAAATGCCAACAGCTGGATTAAAATTATAAATACACTTTGTCTCATTTCTTTGCAAACATATGTTATCAAAAACTCCTTTATTCATTTAAAAATCACAGGTGCCTTAAAACTTAAAAACACAGAAAATAGAACTGTTTGAAAAATTGCTCCCCCTGGTGTTGGTATCACATTTCTACATCGTTGTCCTCATTCTTCAGTTTGTTGCGGAGGCTGTAAAGTCAGAAATAATACATTATACATGTTTGTCACATCATAATAAAGTTCAATCTTATGGGTTTACTCCCCACCTGCTGAGGTAGGAGTGGACATCAGAGAAGCCATGGTACTGAGCCAGGGGGAACAGTATGCCAGTCGGGCAGCGGCCGTCGCGTGCACGGCAGAAACTGCAGTTGCAAATGCCACGACATGGGGGGCACTTCCACTCCTGAAGAGATCAACAAATGGTTAAAAATTGAACTGACTGGATTAAAATTAAAAACAGCTAATAACTACAGTTCAAGTGATAAATGTGTGCCCGTATGTTGCTTACTTAAAAAGGTCCAAATGAATCACACAGAAATGCAACTTTAGCAAATACTCCTCCCACTTAATGAAGAGTTGCTAGTAGCTTATCATTCAATAAATGAAAAGGACCCATTAGCAGCAGGAGAAAACATGAGCATTAGACACAAGAGACTGTACATTTGATGTTTAAACAAAATAACTAATAGACAGAAAATGTATCACACTTGTCCATCATATAAACTAAGTGAGGGACTCAGTTTATTCATGCTGCCTATGCAACCCATGGAAGATTAAGATTTAGATGGCAAGTACAAAAAGTTATAATTCAGCTAAAATCAATACAGTAAGTCACAGGGTGTGTTTCCAGGTCTGTGTGTGAAGTCAACATGCGCTTAATGAATCTTTTGTGCATCTGCACAGGTGTGGTGTTGTTGGCCTGACCGGATCAAGCAGCGCCTTCCTGACATCCTCTCCGTATCGGTTCCTCAGACAAGGCCCACAGAACTGACCCTGAATCCCCCGACAGTCCTCACTGCGGCAGCACGTCTTTGTGTCAACAGTTTTCTGACGGCACTGATGACATGTGGAGCCCTGAAAATACACAAAGAAACCTCAGCAACCAAGATGGTGGACATGTACGCAGAACTTCTGGTTTTTATTATTCTGCCTAACCTGATACTAGCAGAAATCTTAACCCAAATATCTCACTGAAAAGAACTGCAGGTAGTCCAGCTGAGAACTCACTGTGACACTGTTGTAGACTTTATCAGTCATGTTGTCTGCAACCAGCTGAATCTCATCCTCTGTGATGTCGTCCACAGGACGGATTAAATGAGGTTTGCTCTGATTAGGCCGTGGTGCACCACGGCGCCGAGGGGCTCGGCGTACCTGGAATACAACGATGAAAATGATGAATTATTTGGCTACAGGCTTTACACAGATACAGATTAAGTTATCTAAAAACAGACCGGCACAAAGCCTATTGCATGATCATCTCTCCCTTTGATACAGTATGTATTAGGAAAACAAAATGGATAATAAAAATAGAAAGTTTTAACTGGGATTACTCAGCCCACTTAGATTTTGCACAATTCTGCAACAGAGTTATGAAAAATATTTTGAGTTTTAACAATTTGTTGCACTACACAATAATATTGAGGTCAAATTTCTGATTCGCTTGCTTGAAATCTAATTTTAAAAAAGTAATTAAAGTGAAATATAAACATGCACAGTACGATTTTTATAGTAGTGTAATAAAAAATCATTAGATTTCTGACAGAAAAAGTTGAACCATTTTATTATGCAAAAACTTAAGATGCACATAATCAAAGAGCTGTCGTGCCACCCCAATGCTATTCTCAACATTTTTAACTTGTCCTTAATAAATGACAGGGCTGACCTCCACCAGCTCCTCCTCCAAGCTGAGCTCCACTTCTTCCTCCTTCAGGGTTGAAGCATCATCAACTCCCCCCATAGAGCGAGTCTGTCTCCGAGACGCCCGGTCAGGGTTCTTCCTGGGCTCTCCTCCAACACCAGAGCGTGGTGGTCGCTGCAAGTAATGTTGGATAAAATAAACTCATTACATACTGTAGGTCTATGTAGAAATAATATTATTAAGAGATCTACTGTATTATGAGAAGGAAGAGGATGATGACCACCTTGTTGCTGAATGTGCCGTTTCACCTTTTGCGAAATCTAAATTTCTGTACACCACCCCTCCTGTTAAATATTAACAACTCTCTCTGGATTTTGCATCATTGTCTACTCACAGAACTTCTCTCCTTTGTCTTCAGTTTGCCTGTTTGTTTTTTCAAAAGCCCTGCTCCTCCCGGCATCTTCTGCAGGTCTGCCATCAGCTGGGCCAACTGTTAGAAAACAGGGAGGATAAACCGCATTACAGAAATGGCAGATGACAAACATCCTGGCAACTCTGCTAGGACAATTTCTTGAATTTTTCAGTGTTAACAGCCCATAATTTGTGTCGTTTAGGTTGGCAGCAATGTGTACTCATAAAATAAACATTCAGATACATTTTTAAGACTAAAAAAACAACAACTAATTTGATGATCAATTTCGCATTCAAGTCATTTTTCAAGCAAAAAGGTCAAACATTTTCCTGCTCCAGGTTCTTAAATGTAAAGATTTACCACTTTTCTTTGTCATTTTGATGGTAAATAAAGAGTCTTTAGGTTTTAGAGTGGTTTGTGGGACAAAAGAAGCAATTTGAAGACATCACTTAGTGATCTGGGATTTTGTGCTGAGCATTTTCACAATTTGCTGACATTATATAGGCTGAATAGTTACTCGATGCACCGTGAAAATAACTGGTGGATAAATTGTGATGAAAATAATATTTAGTTGCAGTCCTAATCATCAGGTGTGCCTCGGTATGTTATTCTTGTAACACAGCAGCACCTCAAACAGCACCCTTACAGTAAGCAAGGAGGAGTACAAATCTAATAGAACTATAAAAGATAATGATACATTTCTCAGTAGGGAAACATAATATGAATGTCCAGTGAGTCTGAACTTAAATTATCTTGGGGACCCTGGAAATCTCAGGCAGTATTTGGGCACAGCCACACTGTCAGTCCATCAGTTTACAAACAGTGTGATACTCATTATGGTTCTGTTTTACCATCGCTTTGTTAGCCCTGATGTTCTCTTGTCTCTTGACCAGGAAAGTCTTTGCTTCATCCTCCGCTGAGTCAGATCCACACTCTTCAGAAGGAGACGGCCGAGCCGCCGCTGTCTCTTCACCTTCATCTTCATCTTCAAATTTAACACGTCTCGTCTTCTTTGCCTGACTGGCATCTCTTGCTCTCTTAACCCCTTTCTTTTTGGGCTTCTGCTCTTCCTCCTCTGCCTCCTCCTTCTCCTCTTCAGTGGGCTGCTGGGTGGAGGAAGCAGAGCGGAGAGCCACCCTCAGGCTGAAGGAGCGGGCACCAGTAGGTTTTTTGGAAGTGGTTTTCTCCTCCTTGGGGGAAAGGTCAGGCTCAGCTTCATCTTCATGCTTGAAATCTGAATTCTGGTGGACATAAATATAGGTGATTTCTCAACTGGCTGTTGAAACACGTCTAACTGCATAGTTTACACACTAAAATGTATCTTTCTATCAAAAGCAGCAGAAAATAAAAAGCATAGTCTGTCAGATGCATTTAAGTGACAATGAATGGACAAATCCATACAGGCAATGTTCTTATTTGCATAATACACCAACCAAACATGACAATCATTTTTTAAGAAATGGGTTCATGTTTATTTTACCAATCTGATGCTAGTAATATAAAGGGCTTAATTTAAGTTAAATTACTCGCCTTATCGCCATGGTCGCTGACGTCATTGTCAGAAAATCCATAAAACGTTTGCTCATTGTCAGAGTCATTAGCAAAAACATCAGCTAATGCTAACGTTAGCCCTTTTTTGACAGATTGCATTCCTAAAACCTCTGCCTGAAGAGCGATACGACGACAAACTCAGCTTAAAAAATATCGAATTTACGTCTTCTACGTCTTTACCCTGATAGATAAGTCAAATCAAGTAACTTTACCATTTTATTCTTGAGGACCGTGGACTGCCTGACCCACTATCTTAAATTTAGCTAGCTAGTTTAGATAGACCCGCCCGTTGCGCAGGTATCTGTCCAATTAATCTGATTGACCGTTGGGGTGCGCGTGTTTTGATGTTGTTGGCAGCCCCACTGTAATGATTGAGCCTCGCAGATTGACGATTTTTAAACTCCGCCCTCTTAGGATGAACTTAATATCATACCATGCAGCCTTTCAAGACAGTAAAATAGTGCCCATATTATGTCTATGATAGTGCCGATCTGTTATTTTTGCTTGATGTAGTTTGTGGTTGTCGGATTACACTGCACCTATTAAAGAGTGTAGCCAAGACTGTAAAAGAAAAAAAATTGTCTTCCAAAACACAAATTATTTGCTTCACAACAAAGGTGAGTTTGTGTTTGTGTTGGTGTGAAAGGGAAGAGCTGTTTATGTCATATAAGTTATGGAGGAAAAGTTAAAAAATACTCACGATAAGTAAAAATTATGAAATTACAAGTCAAAAATGTATAATTAAGGTCATGTTTAAACTTTGGCTCTAAATTTAAGGTGGAAAAAGTAAGAATTCTGACTTTTTAAGACAAAAAAAGACTGCACTCCTGATAGCACTTTATTTAGGCAGGACACGTTCCAAATCAAAAATCCCATAGGCTTTTTGTCAAGGGAACCAGAGTGATGCTAACTGCCGTGTTAGCCTAACATTACAAAAATCCTGCCTAGCGTTTCCAAGTGGTAACGTTATTTCTTATTCACTCTCACTTACACAGTCAACCACTGCAGTGAAGTTAGTTTTAAGTTGGATATTCGACAGACATTCGCTCCGGTTAAACCTCTAATTCGCTCGGCTACACTGCGATCCGAGCAAGCCGCTCCAACATTTCAAGTGTAGGCTACCCGTATTGCAGACTTTACAGTAAACACACAGCGATAGAAGACGGCTACAGCGTGTACCGACTTCCTGTTTTCAAAATAAAAATGTGGGCTATTTAAAGCAGAGATAGGCTGTGTCTCATTTCAGGGTCTGCATCCTTCAGAGAGAAATGCGGAGGCCGGGTCAACCATAGATATCTATACGAAAAGAAAAGAATTCCAAGCTGTCCTGGGAGCTCAGATCTTTACATTATGAAGCTTATGAATGAGATCAAGTCATATTTAGGCAGAAATCACCTTTCATTAACTGTATTTGGTCTTCAATCAATTTTTGGCAGGTGAAAATGCCCATTTTGTGTTGTAATGGTCCTTTAAAAGGATTCAAAGCTGTCCTGTGAGCTCAGATCTTTACATTATGAAGCTTATGAATGAGATCAAGTCATATTTAGGCAGAAATCACCTTTCATTAACTGTATTTGGTCTTCAATCAATTTTTGGCAGGTGAAAATGCCCATTTTGTGTTGTAATGGTCCTTTAAAAGGATTCAAAGCTGTCCTGTGAGCTCTAGTGTTTATAGTATGAAGCTCATGAATGAGATCAAGTCATATTTAGGCAGAAATCACCTTTCATTAACTGTATTTGGTCTTCAATCAATTTTTGGCAGGTGAAAATGCTCAGTTCATTTAGAAAAACAACACAAGCACTGTATGTTGTTACTGAGTTAAAGCGCCCCCTATTGTAGCCCAAGTGAAGTTGTCTGGAACCTCTTCATTATTTTTCTTGGGGCCCTAAAGAACTGAGTCAGCTGCAGACAACATCCTACTTGAATGCAGATGAAATTCCTGGTGTGGGAGATGATTATGTTGATAGATAGGTCCTTTATTCCCACAGCTCATCATATGGCAGACAGTGTGTCTACCACACACAGGTGTGTGGCAGTGGGAGTGATTCTGGGAAATGCGGGGAACTCCTTGCACATTCCCAGGACTGATAAACATTCACTCCCTGCTCAGTCGGTCTGGCCTCACAATGACCATGATCCTGCAACAGTGGTGGCTGATTTTGGCTGTGGGTGAGTGAATTCGCTTTAAAAAAATTTTTTTTAAAAAATCACCCGCTTTTGAAGCTCTTAACCTCCATGTGTTTGCATTTCCTTCTGTCTTTTGGTTTGTTTTCCACGTTAACTTTTGATTTTTTGTTGACCTCTCATTTGCATGTTTATAGCTGATAGTCATTTGTTGCTCAAGCATTGTATAAAGTGATACTAAAGTCTGCCTGCCCTATTAAGAAATTACCTATTTTTATTATGACAGGCAGTTCCAGTTATGGATATGTTGAAAGAAAATCGTAATGAAGATGTCAACTGCCTCTGAGTCTTTTGAGAATTTGAGAATTGATGATGCATAGGTCAATAAATGTATGACTCTGAGGTGAATTTTGTAGTTCCAGAGAGGTTTTAAAAACAAAGGAGGTGGCAGTCTATCGAAATGGCGAATGTGAACTTATTGCAAGCTGTTATAACTATTAAAGCTAAGTGTGACTATCCGGAACATAATTTTGACTGGTTGATATAACACTGTGACTTACCAGAATTTTTTACCTAGTTGAATCACATCCACAGCAGCTGCTTGTCTTTCCCTTTTTCTCCCAGTCTGTGTATGTGTCTCCAGTCAGTCTTTTCCTCAGAAGAGACAGTGTGCCTTCCAAGTGACTCCCCAGAATAAAATATACACAACTGTTGGCAATGTAAGCGGGTCGGTGCAGCTCTGCGAGAACACCGAGTGCTGTGTGGGCTATTATGTGGTCATCGATGGCCAACTAAAGGTTGACGTTCGTGGTAAGAAACCATGAAATAAGACACCTGGTCAAGGACCTCTAGACTCGTCTGCATATTGTGTTCTCTGTATATGATGATTGGTATATATGCTATGTGATACTGAAACTGGTTAATTGCTGTAATGTATATTATGCAATATGTTATTTTGGTTATCCTGTTTTCATAATTGTCTATTTTGTTACTGGTTTTTGCTGTTGCAGCTTGTGATATAGCTGAAAAGTCTTGCCCAGATGCGACCTGCAAGGCACAAATGCGCTTCAATGGTCGCGTCATTAAGTGTGTGTGCAACACAGACCTCTGCAACAGCAACATCACCTGGCCCCTGGAGTCAGAAGAGCCTCAGCTCGCCTACCCGTATTCTGGAGGTATGATAATAATACAATCGCTAACTAATCAATTGTATATCACTTGACATTATTAACTGACATTATGCCAGAGTGGGGTATTTTATTTTCATCATAGGAAATGTCATCATTGTTTTTAAAGGTCACCTCCACCTTCGACTCCCCTTTAATTTTTTTATTTGATTGGTCAAATTCCTTTTTTAGCAAATATCATGTTTGCTCCTTTTCTAACATCGTACATTAATTTAATAATGGAACATTTAGAATGATAAATACACTGGGTTGTTATTAATCATTCACAGATAACACTAACATATACTTTTTGTTTTCTTTTTTAGATGACATGGTGAAAACTACTGTAATTCTGATTGGAGCTTTGCTTATCCTGGGCCTCATGATCACTGCTGCCAAATGGATGAGCCTCATTAAAGAAAGAAGTAAGGATGTTTTCAGCATCTTGAAAGCAGAGCTGTCATCCTTCTAGGAGTTTTAGTTTTGTGATTTCCTGTTTTATGTTGAAAGTTTATCTTCATGTGTCATGTTTTACTTTCCAATTCCTGTCTTTGTCTGTTTTCCCGCAATTTCTTCCTGCTCGTCTGTGATCCATGAGTTAAAACTGCTGTAAGTAATATATTTTGTATTAAAACAAATGTTAAATAGCTCTATATTCCCACAGTAATCATTATTATAGTGGTTGGTCAGAAAAATTAATAAATGATGGTATCCCTGAGCATGACCACACCTCAATCACTCCTGCTTTTTAGTTTCATGCCTGCCTGTTCTCATTTCGCGTACCCTAGCCTCCCTCCCCGTCTTCTGTCTTTCTCTCCATCTACCTCTCTCTTTCTTAAAGAGGGTCTACCAGACTGGGAGCTGCCGCTGATCCCTAACAAAGCCTTCCCCACACCGCAGCCACTCAAATCGCACTCATACTTTATTGCGTTCTTCTTCGTACTCATATTCCACCTCAATAAACTATCGTGTACATCTCATTGATGGTGTGGTCCTTGCTCGTGAATTGGTTTGTCAGGTTTCATCCTGCGTCTCTGTGTTCCTGCGTTGCTCGTCTGTACCCTGGTCCTGTCTTCCTGTTGTTGCTGGTTTGAACTTTGTTTGCTTGTAGATTACTCCTGTCTTGTTGCCAGCCTTTTGGCCTGCCTTGTGTTTTGGATTTTTAGCGTTTTGGACTTTGGACTGGATTTTATGGACTATAGCTTTGATTGCATTAAAGCTATAACTTTTTGTTCCGTCACCTGCCTGCTGCCTCTGATTACCTTATGTTTGTTTTTGTTTTTTTTAAATCTTGATGAAGGCAAAATTATGCATTAATTATTGTTTTTTGTTTTGTTTTGTTTTTTTAAATTTGACTGTTGGGAAGTAAATTGAATTTGAATGTCCTTATTAAGACCTGTTCTCGAATGATCACTTTCAAGGGATTAGAAGTGAATTCAGATCAGATAGACTGTATAATCCTTGTGATTGAAAAGGAAAATTGAAGAAGTGGTTCTGTATCAAAAACACTTTCTTGATTGAAGAAAAACATTCTTTAGTCATGTTTCCACTTTTTGTAAACTCGGATTCTGTTCTCATGACGTTCTTGTCTGACCTTGGAACCTTTCATTCTATCTACCGGGCTGGCCTTGGTGTTTATCTCTGCTGTAACACTCCCTTTCACCTCCGTCCTTTGTTTTGTTACTCTTCAATCAGGCTTCTGTGTCTTTTCTGTTACTATTCAGACAAGCTGACTTGATTGGAAAGTCCGATCAACTTCAATGAATGTGTGTTGATTACAAGACCTGTCTATTTTCATTATTTAAGATGAGGATCCACCCTCCCCTGATGATTCTGGTGTCTCACCGCTGTGTTCCTGCCAAGCAACAAAAAGCTGTGAGATTGACGCTGCTGACATTGAACTAGAGCAGGTAAACCGAGCCATCAAGTGGATTTACACTGTATGGCTAGCAGTGTGAAAAAAATATCAGTGAATCATACAGTCAGGTGATCTATCTTACCATGTACTGTTATTTAACCTAAATGTTCATACCTTTTTCAGATTGTGGGCCATGGGAATTTTGCAACTGTCTGGAAGGGGAAATACCAGGGATCTGTGGTGGCAGTGAAAGTTTTCCCTACAGGCTGGAAACATAAATTTACTGCAGAGAAGGAGATTTATGAGCTACCGCTAATGAAGCATGCTGGGATTGTCCGTTTCCTGGGCACTGGGAGGAAACCGGATGGAGACAATTGGCTTATTGTCCTGCAATATGCTGAATATGTGAGTGGCACATAGTGGTTAAGAAGGAGAGGAAACAGATCAAAAGGATTTTATAGGCAACTGAACACATTATGTGTTGAATTGCATTTGCATTTCCTTCAGCATTTCTTCATTTCAGCATGAGGGAGGTGGACACATACATCACAGTTCTCTATACCTGCTTACACTCTTTTACACTAACTTTACACTCTTCATTGTTAATGTGCTCGGACCTCAATAGTTACCGTCCCTTTGATTTCAGGGTACTCTCCACCTTTTTCTGCGTGACAACACCAGCAACTGGATGTCGTCACTGAAGTTGTGCCAGTCTTTATCGCAGGGGCTCGCCTATCTCCACTCTGACGTCCGCAGGCATGGTATTAGCCAAAATATGATTGTGAATGAATGTGTGTGTGCATATCTGAGCCTACTCATGTAGAAAGAATTCCTGTACTGGCATGTGGGTATATGAGCACATGGTAGCCAAAATGGCAAATGTGACTTATAATTTATAATTTAATTGAGCTGTTCATATAGAATGCAATGTATTAAAGTGAGTATTATTCTGCTGAGGGATTAATAAAAGCATAGAGCTGCATATGAGTGGAAGAATTTTCTTATTAACAAGTGTGTCTTTTCTTACAGATGTGCATAAACCTTACGTGGCCCACAGAGACTTGAGCAGCTCAAATGTGCTTGTGAAAGCTGACGGTACCTGTGCCCTGTGTGATTTTGGATGCTCCACCATCCTGCGTTCTACTTCAGGAACTTGCTACAGGCAGAGCAACACAGCAAACATGGAGGTGAGACCCAGGTGGAGCCACAACTTACTAGTGTTAATACATGGTACACTGAAATCATAAAAAAATAGCTTTCATCTTATTAAAAAAGAAAAACACAATAAAGATAGGCGCAGTTTTGTGATATTGCTGCTTTTTGTGTTTCGTGTTAACATTTTACCTGGAATAAATTAAAACCTGCACAATGCCAGCGTCCAATACATGCAAAACAACCAGTCCACATTTGCACATCCATCTACAGAGTCATGCTCAGCTGGGCACACTGCGCTACATGTCCCCCGAGGTCCTGGAAGGCTCTGTAAACCTGAAAAACACCTGGTCTCTCATGCAGGCGGACATGTACGCTCTGGCACTTCTGCTGTGGGAGATCTGGATGCGCTGCTCGGATTTATTTAAAGGTAAAATTCCTTGATCAGATACATGCATACAAAACAAACAGATATGGTAACTAAAATAGACTATATAAAATGAAAAGTATTTATTTAAGGCGGACATAGACAACTTTTCAACTTTACCCCATCCCTTCGGTTCCCTTTGGTATTACTGTAACTGTTATTAGTAACATGGCCACCGCTAGCAGCCTGGCTACTCTCCAAGGTAAAAAAACAACCACAGCAATTCCCAAATGACCTAGAAAGCCTGATCTCTCAGTATTGCAAACAGGCAGAGGAAAACACATTGTTGTATTAATCAGTAGACAGCAGGCAACCGTCACAAGTCCCTATGGCAAGGGGGCGTAGATCAGCGGTGGAACACACGTTTACACATCAGAGCACTCTCCATTAAGTGAATGTCCGTCCATTTACTCTTGTTTTACCTTAATTTATATCACTCTTCCTCTTCCCCTTCTTGGCCTCCGCCATCAGTGAAGTTCTTTTTCCTGTCGCAGTATAGAATATTCCAGTTCTTCCACTGTGACTTGGGGATAATGACCTGTTAAAAATGCAGTTTTGTCAGATTCGCTCTGTGCTTAATTACCAACAGGTGTTTCCTTAAATAATCAGGTGCTGAGCAGTGGAGAATCCAACAAAGTCACATTCCCCAATACAGATCCACTTAAAAAAAGTCAGCAAACGATAGCCAACAACCATGACAATTCCACTGTACAAAACCATAAACCTACATTTACATTTTGTATAAGACAAAAAGATATAAAAAAAATAATAATGATAATTGAATACAAAATCAGGTGAGCAATCAGTATTTACTTCAGAATGATAAGTAGAAGCCAAAAAGCTGTCTATTGCCAGTTTAACCAGATAACAGAACGGAGGCTAAAACAAGCTAAGAACGGAGTAAAGTCTGAAAACCAGTTACAATACTATGAAGGCTAAAATAAAATAAAAACAAAAGGAGAATAGATCAAGGTTGTTTGTCCTGTTTTTACTTTCTTCTTGAGATTGATCTGTGTAATCAGCTGTTTCTCTGCTTGGATACACTTTACTTGTGTTGTGGTACTGAAGGGATGTTGAAAGTCATGCAAATGTCTCCATCTGGAGTTGTTCCAAAGCGTCTGTTGCCTTACGAATCTGAGCTGGGGGCCAATGTCACCAAGGAGAGCCTCATCCTGTACGTGTGTCACATGGAGAAGAGACCCATCGTACCTCAACACTGGGAACTGCTACCACAGGTATTCTTTGGCTAGGTAGCAATGAAAATAAGTGTAAAGGATAGCTCATGAAGATTTTAATGACGATGGTGATATTGAGTTTGTGGATTGTATTGACTAAATTCTCACAACTTTCAGGGAGCTGATCTGGAGGCGATCCTGACAGACAGTTGGGATGTTGAGCCGGACGCCCGACTGACTGCTCACTGTGTTGCGGACAGATTGGCTGCTCTTCAGTGTTGTTACTCGATATGATTTTTTTTCACTCTCTTTTTGTACATGTACATATCAAACATTTGCACTTTTCTCTGCGTGTCACTACTGTTTAGCCTCTTGACTTGGACGTGTTTCCCTGAAATGAGAATTATTATTTTTGAGAGTGAACAAAATGTTATCACTTCACCCTCCGCAGTTGATTTGTTTGTATTGCTTTTCTAATTTTATGTAACTTTGATCATTGCTTTTGGTTTTGCGTTTAAATATTTAGAAGAAGAAACATACAACTACTAGTTACACTCAAGAGTTTGGTTAATTAGCAGCCGTGTCATGCTAATTGCACCTTTCACCTCAAGACATCACAATGAACGTTGGTTCTATGGGTACCTACGAGTCTCCCCTTTTTTTGCATGGAGGATAAATGTGTTGTTTTGGCCTATACTAAAAATGGTGTATTTTAATATTCCTGCAAACTGAGGTCACTAAATAGTCTCAGAATTGCATAAATTGGGTATGACTGGAAAGCTCAGACTCTTGTGGATTCAATGAGCCTGTATATATTCGTGTGTGATGATGTCATTCCCCATAGTTGTCATTACATTACAGTGTGCCACTGAATAAACAAGCTGTCCAGCATAACCTGAACCTGCTGCCTGAGTGAGAGAGGGGTCATGGTGGGTTTGTAGGTATCTAGTTTCTGAAAAGTGAATGTATTTCTGTTTAATTCTGATATAAATATGTTAATAAGGCCTAAAATGATTTATAAAAACTTTACTGGAGTTTTTTTTTCTTTACTTGGCTTGACATATCGAACATTTGCACTGTTCTCTATTTGTGACTGGAGCGTCTACTAAAAAAGTGTCCCATAATACCTGAATTTAAAGGGGCTCTTTGTAACATTTTGTAGCAATCTACTTGTATTAATCACTTTTTTATCAGCCACATGAAAGATGAGACTTCTCACAAAATCCAGTAGATGAGTCCACATAACTCCTGTTTTAGAATTGATTTTGAAATGATTTTAAAAGATTACTTTTACTGGTCCTGATTATATTACAGACTCACTAACCCCCTACGAGCTTGAATGCAGCCTGAGATCCTCCAGCAGACGACTGTAAATAAATCCAGGGTCAAGTCAAAAAACCCAGGGGAGCTGCCGGAGGAGATCAGGCAGATTAGAATCAGAAATTCCTTTATTAGTTCCGCAAATGGGGGAAATTTGTGATTAGCTCTGTTTCGTCATTTAAATCTCTCTTAAAAACATTTATTGTTTTTAATGTTTGTGCAATTATTTTCTCTCTTGTTTTATTATTGTACTCTTGTAAATACTTTATCTGTAATTTCTCCTATTTTTATGTCTGTGTGAAGCACTTTGTACTTTAATCTTTGAGGCGATCTCTAATGACCGGCTTCCAGCACAACACAGAAGTCCCATGGAGCCCCTTTTTCACTTTTTTGGTATTTTAAACAATTAATAAATATTGCATGTTGATTGGAGTCTTTTTTTTTTAGTTCCAATTAAATCCTGTGTTGTTATTGTTTGTGTGTGAGGAGGAGTGTGAGTCATAGCAGTCAGGTGTGTTTGAGCGTCATGGGCAAACCTCCACCTAAAATATCACTTGCAGTAGTCTTAGGAGGGAAACATCATCATTTCCATGATGATGATCTTTTGTGCCACAGAAACACGTGGGTCAACCCTTCATTATCCACTCTTTACTGACCTCAGTTGGAATGGTGTCAGTAATGTGTGTGCCGAGCCTTTAACAACGGGCGTGGCTTCCTCTGCTTCCGTGGGGCTCGATGCGGAAGTCAAGCAAAGGAACTCTGGATTCCTGACAAATCCTTCTTCTTGGACGAACCCGATCAGACCTGAGGCAAGTTTCTAAGGTAAGACCACGAAATTAAACCGCGATTATCAACAAAACAACCCGAAACTGCAACAGTCCGATGATTTAGACGTATGTTTCGTCTTTTCTGTCATCATACCTGCAGGCAAGTGTGGAGTTAAATAGAGAAGGTGTTGCGAAATGATTGTTGTCAGTTGAGGGATTAACGTAAAAAACCACAGTTTACACACCACGTTGTTCACGTCATGACCTGTTACAAGTACTTATACAAAGTTTTATATTATGTTGGTTGTTGAAGCCTGAACTTTTTATTTTTTAATTTCTTTTCCACTTCACTCACCCAGACTGATTTTAGACTGCATTAGTTTAATGAACTCAACGTTGTCAATTTCTTATCGTCCTTTATTGATTTTATTATTTAAATTATTTCTATTTTTGAAGATGTTTTTTTTCCTCTCTCTTTCTCTGTCTGTGATTTTGCCTGTTTTATGGCTGTTATTCCTTTTTTTGTAGTTAATCATATTTACTTGTTGTGTTTTTTGCCTTCTTGTTTTAACTTCACCTTAGACAAGGTTTCCTTGTGTTTGGCTTGACTGTTGAGTGTTTATCATCCGTCTTCCTGAGTTTCCTGCTTTTGTTGTTTGTCAAAACACTTTGTAAACTCTGTTTTTGGAGGTGCTCGATCATTAAAATGTCTTCTTTTGCTTCTTATTATTATTACTTGATAGACATAATGTACTTAATAGACTGAACCTGGGTGTGTTTCTATATCTCACCCAATAATTCTCTTTCAACCTGTAAAATTCCAATTTAGAGCAAATCTGATACTAATTGCATAGTCCAAAAGTTTTGACATTATATGGATATATTCATTAGCCTATTTACGGAATGGTGGTTATCACCTTATCAGTAGTGCTGAGTCGTCATCAGAGGTGGAAAAAGTACATATTCTGTACTCAAGTAGAAGTACTGATTCAACTTCTTGACTCAAGTGAAAGAGGGTACAGGCTCTGAAACATACTCAAAGTGTAAAAGTAAGTATCCCTCTGAAGGTTGATGGTCTACTGGCCATTTCTGTCCAACGCTAACTGAACCTCACGCCTTACTAATATAATTCCAAGACTGTTAAACTTAAAAGTCAAAAGCTGTCAGAAGTAGAGTACATATTGCTGAAAAATCTATTTAAGTACAGTAACAGTAAAAAAAAGTACTTGTACTTCATTACTTCCCACCTCTGGTTTACATTTTTTTTATTACTGTAAGATGTATATCCTACGTAATTAGTCATCTTGACCTTTGGTACAGTAAGATACAAGAAGTAACAGCCCACTGACACGAGCTACAACAGTTTAACAGTGTTGGAGTTCTCATATACAGCAGATATAACATAAAAAAACAGATGTGTTGACAGATTAAAGGAGGTCATCAGGACAGAAAACCAGAGAAGTGCACTGTTGTGTGGTGACTTGTTTGATTTGGATTGAAGTGTTGTATCACCATCCTGTAATTTAACTTTCTTCTCACTGTTTCTTCAGGATTTCTGGTGACAACTGAAGTGTTTGACTCGTCGGGTCAAAAAGCATAACCATGTGGCCAAATCAAGGTGAGATACCATCATACATAACCAGCATTTTATCTTCTTGGGCCTGTTTAATAATATAGGTGCTCTGATTAATACGGTGTGTATGTGTACCATTATGTACATCAGGTCCTCCGCCTCCAATGGGCCCGCCGAACCCTGCCTACCCTCCTGGCTACAACCCTGCGTTTCCTACAGCACCTGCACCAGGAGCCTTCCCCCAACCAGGCCAGTACCCAGCTGGTATGAACCCAGCCATGCCACCAAATGCACCACCAGGGGCGATGCCCTACGGAGCTCCAGGACAACATCCTTATCCTATGGCTCCAGGTGGATATCCAGGAGTTCCTCCTGCAGGTGGTCACCCAGGTCCATACCCACACTCTCCAAAAGGGGGTCACCACAAAGGTCACCACAAAGGTCATCACAAAGATAAAAAGAAAGGTCACCATGGCGGGATGAATCCCATGAATCCCATGTTTGCCGGAGGAATGGCAGGAATGGCAGGAATGGGAATGGGAGTGGCCGGACATAAAGTCCACAAAAAGATGAAGAAAGCAAAGAAGGGGCACAAACATGGGGGACACAAACATGGCAAGGTGAGTTTGGGTTGAAAGAGACACCATGTAAGAGATGTTTAAAATGTCGCCTCATGCAAACTTGAGCCTGCCGTCGCTCCTCAGCCGCAGGCCTGACCGTGCTGCAAACACACACCTTCACCAAGCAATATATATACAGTCATGTTGAGTGCAAAGTGCAGGACAGCTAAAGAGGATCCCATGTCAGGAGTCAACATGATTTATTCTCAACTTTAAGGAGAGATATAGACTTATAGTTAAGATTACTTATACAGCCAGGGCACACCCAGACACTAGATTGTACTTTGAACTTTGACAATTTTTCCTTTGAAGACTTTTGTAAATCAGTTCATCAGAATGGATTTTTCTGTCAATCAGCAATTAGGTTTATTGTTTCAGCTCTACTTAAATATCCTTCTTTTTTTTTTTCATTTTTCTTTCACAAAAAGATTTAGAGAAACACAAGACCACCTGAAACTATTAGTTCACTCACACCATAATCCCCTGACAGTATCAGTGGTAGTATACATGACAGCTGTCAGTTAAGACTGGTGTTTTCAGGAGACAGCTGAAGTTTTCTATCTCACAAGGTCGCTGTGAGCACAGTGACTGTGCAGTTTTGTCAGTGTGTATTATTGTGTTGGCTTTTAAGAGAGTTAAGGCAGTTGTGACCTATTAAATAAATAATATGATACATTAAGTTCACACTTAATATCCTACATAAAACCACGCAGCTTGAATTACGCAAAATTTTGCCATGTGAGATTATATGAAGCGCTGTAGTTGAAATCGGCTTTAATATCAGTGATACAGTGACATCTAATGGCTGCTGGGAGACTCATACAAGACACAGCAACAAGTGGATTTGTAAACACTTCTGTGCATTAAATGTTCTGAGGATACAACAGTGTGAATGATGACTGTTGGTAGAAGTGACCGTGTCAGACTACACCTGCACATCCGATACAAGAACTTATTTACAATCCACTTTTTTGAATAATGTGAGGTCATTCTCAAGCTGTAATTGCATCTTTTTTCATTTGTAAAATGTATTAAAATATGAAACATACATCATTTTACTCTGTTCCTCCGCAGTCCTCCTCCTGCAGCAGCAGCAGCAGCAGCAGCAGCAGTGACTCAGACTGAGCTCATCGCTTCAAGACGAGGCTTTCACAGAAACGCTGCTTTGCAAAACGGCAAATCTACTATTAACAATAAACAAAGAAAAAACCTACTCATCAGTTTTAACAGGACTTCTGTGAAAATGCAGTGTTTTAACATATCTTGCATTTGATCTGTATACACTATAAATGCATGCATTAGCGTCGCTGTGAACATCTGCACAGCGTTCTGGCTGTATTGACATTCCACCATGTATTAATTTTTTTTCTTTCATTTTAGTTTATGGCATTGATATCAGATGCTTCATTCACTACTAGAGTACAAACATTAATAGAATAATTTGAAGAGGGACTGCAGCAATGTGCAGACGACTATCTTATTGCACAGCTTTGTTTTGATTATTTGAGGAAATCTAACATTATGGTTTAGTAAAAGAAATTATGTAAAATATATATGTTTTCTATACTTAGGAAGGTTAACCTAAAGGTGGAGAATTATGCAGGCATACAGTGTCTTTATGTAGACACTACTGCAAATGACTGCAGAAAAACAATCTGCATTGCTTTGTGTCTGCACTAATTGTAATTATATGTAAAGGGTCTTAACTTAATTCTGCTCAATAAATGAATGTAAATGAAGAGTCTAAGATGTGTGTGTTTTCACTGGAAATAATGAAAGTTGTAAACTCAGTTTCAGTACACCAGTGGTCCTATAAACAAGTATTTCATTAAGTTTCTAAATAAGAAAAATCCTGAAGGAAAGAGTAAATTATATTAGAAACATGATATACCTATTTTATAATTCACTTTTAACTACATGTAAAACACAAGCCTTATCTTTAAATTATATCCTGTTCTTCAGCAATACGTTATGTAACTGATATACCTTTATGATTTCTTTATAAAGATCCTCACAACAACTAGTTACACTTTTTTGACTTGTCAGAGCAGACATAACAGGTGGACCCTGGTTTTCCTACAAAGAGGTCTTTACCAGAAACTGGAATGAACATATCTAAACTAAGGCTGTTCTGTTTGTATTTGTAAAAAAAAAAAAAGGCATAATAAAATATATATTTAATAATACTAATAAACTTTATTCATATAGCATCTTTAAAAACAAACAAGCAAAAGCAGGAAGCTGAGGAAGACAATGTTACAGAATGAACACTCAACAGTCAAGCCGAACACAAGGAAGTCTAGTCTGAGGTGAAGTTAAAACAAGAAGGCACAACAGAAAATGTAAGAACACAAAAAGTTAAAATGAGTCATTACAAGTAAAAGGAATAAAAGCGATAAAACAGGCAAAATCACAGAAAAGGAAGAGAGAGAAGATAACATCACATTAAGTGAATTAGGAACAGATAAAAAAGTTTGTGAGCAGTAAAGGGAATAAAGGACAATACATAGATTTAAGAAAACAAATAAAAGTCCTAAAAAAAGGACGGTATGAAAAAAAAAACATCACAAGGCAGGAATTAAAAACAGAGGAATAGTTTAAGAGCAGTAGATGAAATGAAAGTTGTAAATTCAATCAAAAAAGTGAAGACTTCACATAAAAGCAAGTCTATGAAAGTGGGTTTTAGGAAGTGATTTATAAGAAGTCACTGATTCTTCGAGCCTCATCTCCTCAGGTAGGTCGTCCCGAAGCCGAGGGACCCTGAAAGTAAAAGCCAAAAACACAGTTTTGAGTTGTTGTGGTCAATATCTTTGCTGTCTTTGTTAGAATGAAGTTCATTAAAACTCTAGCAAGCCCTGTGTGTCATGTATAGCTGTTTACATACCAGCTGATCCATGATGTAATGGATTTATGTGTGACTACGGAGAATGAATCATAGCCTGGTTATTTCATGTCAGGTGTGTGTGTGTGTGTGTGTGTTTGTGTGTGTGTGTGTCAGTGAAACACAATTTACAATGGTTAAGAGTAAACATCATCATTTCCATTATGACTATCTTTTGTACCACAGAAACCGGTGGATCAACTCCCCAGTCAAAAGCTTATTGGACTGTTTCCATTACGCAAATAGTGGGCGCGGCCTGTGACAGTGGGCGGGGCTTTATTTTGCATGTTTATGCTGTTCCCACGCACCTCAATGCGGAAGACAAGTAAGGAACTCTGAATTCCTGACGAACCTAACCAGACCTTAAGCAAGTCTCTAAGGTAAGATCACGAAATCTGGTCATTGATAAACTAAAACACTCCGATTCTTTAGATCTAGTTTTGTGATTTGATCCCTGTGGGCTGATGTAGACTTACCTTTGTTGTGAAATGTACAGGTGATTGCTGAGACCATCATGTTTTAGGCTTTATGAGCTGTCATGAGTTCTTTATGGGTCTGAAAGTCACTTAAATAATGTTAGTAAGAGAATAGTAGTTTGTTTTTCAAGTATTTAATCAGTTGTAATAAAGATGTATACACAGTAAGCTCAGCTTTTGTGCAGGTGAGGTTAATTGGAAAACTTGCCTCAGTTTCAGGTGTAGCACACCTCATGGGGTGTAAACGGATGTGCTAATGTAACTGGAAAGTGAGTTTATTTCTATACCTCACACAGTCATTTTTAATTCAATCAGTAAAAAATCCCAATTTGGAGCTAAACTAATCACATCACATACAATACAAATGTTGTGACACCTCGTATAGGCATCTTAAATTCATGTTTGGTCTATACAGAGTGGTGGTCATCACATTTTCTTTACAGTGGCGGTAAAACAATCAGTCTGTTCACCGATCAGCTGATACTGACAGTCGTCATAGGTTCTGACGCTCCTCGAATAATGAGTTGAATATCTTTGAGCTTTTGACTTCTTGTGGACAAAACGAGTAATTAGAAGTCATCTTCGTGACCTGTACTGTACAGCCAACTGATAAAAGGTGTTATAATAGTGAAAACTTTTTAAAACGGATTTACATTTTCAGGTCACAGATACAAATGATAGCATGTCAGACCAGAAACCACAGAACTGCACTGATGAAAAGAATGTGTAGAAACTCGTTAGATGATAAATGTAATCTAATTCACTTAATTAATATTCATTGATTATAGACTATATCAAATTATATATTTCTGTGCTTGTGTTGATATTGCAAGGTATTAATAGTGTACCGTTATACATTATTGGCTGGATTGAGCTTCACAGTGTGAAAATGTAATTCAGTATAACTGTCCCAAGTCTCACAAGAAAACAATTTGGCATAATTGTGTTTTAAACAACATTAAAAAAGCATTTTTTCATATTAAGATCACGAGCAGATTGGTTTACTGTCATTTGTTTCACACTTCTGTCATTTGATATGACAAAAAATGTTCCACCACGTTTCCTTCATTGTGTTAAATGACAAAAGCCACGTTGTCATTCACTTTTTGGTAATCAAATGAATGTTCAGGCCACAAATCCACAACATTTGTGTGTAATTTATTAATTAGAAGTAAAGTTAGTCATATTAAGGCATATTGTATTCCTATTGTCTGATTGTCTGAAATAGTACAGCACATCACAGAGCAACAGCACATTCAGATCCAGTTGTCAGGGAGGAGAAGTTAGCAGTATGAATTTGACAGATGTGAGATTCCTCTCACATTGAACACAGGCGGAACAGTATCTGACAGTCACATTTTCAGCTGTCAGGAAGTGTTAGCCCATATAATGGGCACATTTCGTCATAGTTGGCTGAAAATAACAGAAGTTGCTGTGATGACATTAGAGAGCCATGAGGAAATGTATCGTCTATATCCAATCTGAACACAAACATAATCTTGACTCTGAGAACCCTCGGGTTTCCAACGGTGATTTTGCCAGATTGTAGTGCCATCTGGTCCGGGATTCGAACCAGACACATTCGGGCTGCTAATCAGCTTCTATTACCCCTGGTTTAGTTGCCATCTATTATTTCTACGAGCCCCTCCTAATATAGCAGGCGGAGACCACCGTATTAAAAAGATATTCTGCATTATTCCTCTTCAAACTATGTTGTTACTTTTTAAAAACATTTTTAAAAATGTTACCCATCATTGACCTTTGCACTTTCTCACTGTTTCCTCAGGATTTTGTGTTACTACTGAAGCGTTTGACTGTTCAGAAAACATAACCATGTGGCCAAATCAAGGTAGGATATCAGACATAACCAGCATACACACACACACACACACACACACACACACACACACACACACACACACACACACACACACACACACATTTTCATTCGGCATGTTTTTAATCAGCATGTATGTGTGCTTTTCTGTATTTCAGGTCCTCCCCCTCCAGGGCCTCCTATGTTGGGCCCATCAAACCCTGCCTTCCCTCCGGGCTACAACCCTGCGTACACGTATCCTGCTGCTGCACCAGGAGTTTTCCCACAGCCTCCACATCCAGCATACCCAGCCGCAATGAACCCAGCCATGTCCACCAATGCACCTCCAGGGGCGATGCCTTACAGAGCTCCAGGACCCTATCCGCATCCTTATCCTATGGCTCCAGCTGGATATCCAGTAGGCCACGTCCCTCCTGCAGGTCTTCACCCGGGTCCATACCCATGTTTTCCAAGTGGGGGTCACCACGGAGGTCATCATCACCACCTAGGTCATCATCACTTCAGAGGTCATCACCACATGGGTCATCACCACACAGGTTACAACTACCGAGGTTATCATCATGGAGGGGTAAATCACCTGAGTGGAGGGTTATCCGGAGGATTGGTAGGAATAGGAATGGGGCTGCTTGGACATAAAGCCAACAAAAAGATGAGGAAGAAGATGAAGAAAGCACACAAGTGGAACAAACATGGTCACTGGAAGGTGAGATTTGGTTTAAAGATACACCCTGTTAGAGTTGTTTAAAACGGCCCTCATGCAGGTGTCAATATTAGACAAAAAGATGAAACTTAAACCTACCTGCGCTCCTCAGCTCCAGGCTCCAACAGTGCTGCAAACACACACCTTCACCAAACAATATAAACAGAGTCACGGAGAGTGCAAAGAGCAGCACACCTTTACAGAGAAGGATCAAAGAAATACACTTATTGAAACTATATTGAATCCTAGATCCACTTTTTTTCTAGAGAAGAAGAAGATTGTAGGCAAGATTAAACTAAATGAATCTGTGATCCTTTACAATCTATTACAATAGCCTTGTAGTTAATGGGCAGTGAAAATAGTGAGGTGATAATAACCTTCTCTCAGCTTCGTCTGACCCTGTGTAATTTTCAAACTTTCAGCTCGTCAGTAATGACAAATTTTGCCTTTGTAAAAAAATGCAGCTTTAAACATTTGTTGTATGTGTTTAAAAGTCAACGGTATTAAAATATGAACACATATGTATTTTCTCCTTTTCTTTACAGTCCTCCAGCAGCAGCAGCAGCAGCAGCAGTGACTCAGACTGAGGCCACTGGCTCGTCACAAGGCTTTCACAGAAAAGCTGCCTTACTGATTATTAACAATAAACACAGAAAAGGTCATACTGATCGTTTTTTACAGGATTTCTTTGAAAATGTATGGTTTTATTATACCTTGCATTGTAAGATATACACTCTACCTATACTAGAAATACATGTATAAGCTGTCGTTGTGTCTGTATTTATTTTCCTCTTACGGTGGGTTTGTGGTGTACGTTATAAAGTGTGCAAAGATTAAAATCATCTGAAGAGGTGTGCAAACAACTTTGCTTTAAATGTTTGAGGAGATGCTACATTGATTTTGCAAAAGAAACGTGTAAAAAAAAAAAAGTGTGTTCTTTGTGAAATCACAATGGTGGAGAATGTTACAGATATTTAATGTCTTTACTTTTGATACTTCAAACACCTTCAGCAGATTAAACCTTTACTTTTTTGTGAAGGTTTTGAATGCAGCACTTTCACTACAGCACGACTGTAGAAAAATTCTACATTGTATTTGTATTGTTTTGTATGTTTTGCTCAATAAATGATGTTTAAGTAGACATGTGTCATCCTTTTGGTAAATATTGAAGTTGTAGTACAATTGAAGCCCACTAGTGGTCATATAAATAAGTGTATTATTGAAGTTTGTTAATATGAACATATTACAAACACTTGCAAAGCAATCCTATATGAAAATAAATGTTTAAATATATGTAAAAACACACGTGCTACCAGTTATTTCCACCATCCGCCTCCTATGTGATGTTGTAAAGCAGAGCACTAATGTTACTACTGTACGCTAAAAGTCTTATCTGTAAATTATAATCATTTTATTTAAGCTGCCATATTGCAGCATGAAGTCCCACTAACGTGCTGCGACAACTTCTTTTTTATTTTTTAAGTAGGCGTGAATGTGTGTCGTCCCGGGTCAGCTCGGGATGGGGGTTTGGTTTGGGTGAAAGGGGAAAGTTCAGAGGTGATGATTTTGTTGTCTTTGTGTAAAGGAGTGGAGCTCGATCTCACATCACTCTTCCCTCTCCCCGAGTCCTTTCTAAACTCTCCCCCGGGTCTCTACCCTCCCGAACCTCTCCCCTTCTACCCTTACAACCCCAACCCTCCCCCCGGTCACTTACCAGCATACGAATCAGGTGAGTTTTAATTTGATGTTTGGTGTTTTTGGTAATTTTGTTGTGATCAGAAGTAGCGGAAAGAAATCGCGCCCAGCAGCTAGCCGCTGCCCGTGCAGCATGCTAACAGGCCGCGTGATGATGAGCACGCAGTCTCTGTACAGAAACATTAGGCTAGCTGAGCTAGCTGAGCTAGCTACGGAGAAGTTTGATTTTAATGTTGCGTTAAAACAGCTGTCTGCTGTTTGGTGCCCGCACTTGATCAAAGGAGGATCTAACTACCATGCGACGAAGGTTGCAGATATTTGGTCAGCTATTAATAACGTTCACCAATCAAGCAAACAGGCTAGCTTTGCTAAGTAGCGCACGCATGCTTCATTCATTCCAAGCACGGTGAGCGACCAAAATGCTAAGTTGCTAACAGACTTACAACAAGCGTTAATAGTTAAATGGACTTACTTTAAACCAAACAACACACACGAAGTAAGGAGTCAAATACCTGCTTTTCATACTGAACATACTTGTGGGTGTATTTTACGTGATATAGGTCTAACTGTAGAGACAAGGGAGTAATTATCTGCACATTTGTTGATAAACTTGGTTCATAGCTAATGATGAAGTCGTTGTTAGCATACAATCATATGTTTTTCAGTTAGCATTGCGATCGTTTCAGTGTTAATTTACTTGTTTAAAGTCGGATAACTTGCAGTGAAAATAAAACACAACACACAACTGTGTAAGCGTGTCAGTTAGTGGCACAGTAAAAGTAGACTGAGGTGTTTGTATGACTGATCGTGGTACGCATCAGTTTTAATAAGCATCAAGGTTAGCATAAGCTATCATACAGATATACCATGCTTCTCTGAATAGGTTCATTTTTATGCCTGAAGCCTTAATTTGTCTAAAGGGTAGCTAAGTATAAACATTATATACTTGCATGGTTATTTAACATTCAACGCTATCAGCCAGTGGTTGTGTGGGTTAACTGAATATTGTAGTTTGATATAAAATTATTAAGATGATTGCCTAGCTTAGTGGGGATATCTGTATGCAGCAAAAGTACAGTGAGGAATTGAAATGGGTAGAGTCTGTAATTTTCAAGAATTGTGAAATCTCATAAGGTCAGATCAAATTGTATATTAGCCAGTGCTAGCATGTGAATTACAAGAAGTGTGCTATTAAGTCACTGTTGCAATTCAGTCTCATCACTTGTCAGCCTGGGTAATTAATTTGTTGTCTGTTTGTCCCTTTTTAGATCATCTCAGTGACCAAAGACCCCAGTTCTGTACGAACGACTAGGTTGCAGTTATGGACTCCGGTGTGATTGAAGGAGGGCTCAATGTCACCCTTACCATTAGACTGCTCATGCATGGCAAGGTGAGGTCACCCATCAGCTGCTTGTGACGGCACGCTAATAGACTATGACATAATATTTATCGAAATAAAGGATCCCCAGGGATGTGTAAAGGGCAGGGACTTTGATGTGATGACTCTGAGCAAGGCTATCGACTCTGTGATGTGATCCTGTACCTCAAAGCAACGTATCTGTGACATTGGACTGGAAAGTTGGAATCGCTTTGCTAAAATATTGATATGTTCCTCTTAGCTGCCTCATTGCTGCTATTTGGTTATACCCCTAATAAGCACTTGTATCCTTTCCACCTTCAAAATTGTGGAGGCGTCTCTCTTCCCTGCATTTGTCTTTGAATGATCACAGTTCAAATTATATCACTAAGCCATTTCAACACCTCCATCACTTGGTAAAACGTATAACCATGAGGCATGATATTGCATTTGGTGTTTGTCATTCATTCATCTGGTTCACTACAGCAGCATAGCCACACACTTGTTGCATGTTTAGTCCCACAGTGGCCTGTTGTTTGTGGTTTCAAATGCTGAGATGCCATGCAGCAAGAAGTGGCTGCTCAAAATGCGACACTGTCACGTCAGCTTATACTGCGGATATACAAAATGGTTACACATCCTAAAAACGATCCACCAAAATTACTAGCTCTTCGCATCCTAAAACAGGCCCCAGCACTAGCTAGAAAGGGGCAGCCTACAGACACTGTGTGCTTGAATAGATCTCACTGTGGTGAACAGCACCATCTTCAGTCTGTGTGGGATGAGACAAAAACAAGAACTGCCTATGATAAAGTGTTTATCTCAGTCCAAAGACCTAGAGTCCATGACTACTGATGAATTTCTGAAGGTAGTGCACTTATGCTGTAGCTAGAGAGGTTTGATGGATAAAGCTCTATGGTAGTAAAACATTAAAGGTGTTATAAGATAATCAATCAGCCTAATACGTCTTTTCTTATTTTAGGAAGTCGGAAGTATTATCGGCAAGGTAAGCTGCTGCATAATTTATCTCATTATTTGAAGTTGTCTGTTTTATGCAATCGTAAGTCTGACTTTGTGATTTGTCTGCTAACAGAAAGGTGAATCTGTGAAGAAGATGAGAGAAGAGGTGAGGTCCTTCATCCTATTTATTGACTCTAGTTATGGCTAAATATGACAGGATGTAAAGTTATCAATCCTGAGAGGCCACAGGTGGCAGATTTGCACAGCGTGTTTTTACCACCTTTTAATTCCTTGCTCTTCTCTTTGTCTGCAGAGCGGGGCTCGCATCAACATCTCTGAGGGCAATTGTCCTGAGAGGATCATTACTTTGGCAGGTCCAACCACCGCCATCTTTAAAGCATTCTCCATGATCATTGAAAAGCTGGAAGAGGTAGGTCATAATGTTTACTGACTAATGGGTTTACAGGTCATCAGTAATCGGCCCAAACACAATCTCTGTCAACCTTTCTCTTCGTATTTTCTCTAGGACATAAGCAGCTCAATGACAAATAGCACAGCTACCAGCAAGCCCCCAGTGACCCTACGTATTGTGGTGCCTGCCAGCCAGTGTGGCTCCCTCATCGGGAAAGGTGGCTGCAAGATCAAGGAAATTCGAGAGGTATGTGTGGAGAAGAGCATGTAATATAAATCATATGGAACAAAACCGAGCTTCAGCCCCTTCAGTATTAGCTGACGTTTCTGCCTGTGGAATTTAGTCCATCAGACACTGATGGAACATGGGTCTTAAATTCTTGTCTCACTCTGCTCTGGTTGTATGTTGCAGTCAACAGGTGCTCAGGTACAAGTGGCAGGAGACATGCTCCCCAACTCCACGGAGAGAGCCATCACCATTGCCGGAACTCCCCAGTCGATAATCGAGTGTGTGAAGCAGATCTGTGTGGTCATGCTCGAGGTAAGTCGTCTCATGAAATCAATGAAGCAAATGATGTGGCAGCTGTTGAGCTGTGAATTAATGATGTGAGGAGTGTGATATCCGGGCTTTTTGGTGCTGTGTGTTTGGTCTGGACCAGGGATGTCTTGAGTCAATCCCTCCCACAGGACTGCAGTTGTAGCGTTTTACACAGATTTTAAATTACCATAAATAATACATAAATAATAAGTGTAAAATAAAAAAAACACATGGTAACATGGGTTGTAATGTAACAACACATCCACCTGCTTTGTCTCCTGTCCAGTCTCCCCCAAAAGGGGTCACTATCCCCTACAGACCCAAGCCTTCAGGATCCCCCGTCATCTTTGCAGGCGGACAGGTACTTATGACACTTCAGAGGGACGCAGGACCTCACCTGTTTTATTATGATGCTTTGTTTTCTTCAGTTGTCTGTCATTTCTGCTTCAGTATGTGAAGCATAATTGTGCAGAATATTATATGATTGGAAGTCTTCATGTGTGATGAATGGCTCTGAATGTGTATAGATAGATGCTCAAAGTAAACCAAAGTACCAAATGACACTTCCAGTTTTAATACTGAACCTGTCTGAACCAAAATGCTTTCTGGTACTTATTGGCCTAAACTTACAAGATCTTTTGTCTCAGTAAATGCCCCTTTTTTTTAAATAAAAAAGATATATATATTTGTCAAAGTGTCCCTTTCCAGTTTTCCTTAATTCCACTATAACATATCTAAAGATTTCTTTTTTTCCAGAAATGTGGAGACTTTGGACAAGACATGCGTGTTGGTTATTCTTGAATGAGATTGCTTCAAAATATGTTTTGATGTGTTTGAGTCTTCAGGAGATACTTTTAGAGAGATGCAACTTGACCAAAATCAAAATCAGATGTGCGGCCTATGAAAGCTTTGTTTTCGTTTGTTGCAGGCATATGCCGTACAAGGACAGCACGCGATTCCACAGCCAGATGTAAGTACAGTAGACGTTTTTACTTGACCCCACCACTCCCATCCATAATTACAACTGTCCTCTTCCAAAATGAGCAACCACCCACCCCTTTTTTTTCTTCTTTTACAGCCTGTAACTGTAGCTGAACTTGCCCCTTCCTTTATTTTTGACCAGCCATCATTAGATTTCGTTACCATTTAGACAGCAGCACTGTTAGAACTTCATGTTTGTTTAGTTCCTGAGTTGGCTGGCAGTTTAAACTGACATTTGTTGTTTGTCCAGACTCTCCACTGTTCCATGAATAATAATCTGTTCCTGCTGCTAACTGTCTCCCTTTTGTTCTGTGTTGTTGGACATACCTTCTTCATTAGTCTGTCTGTCCCAGATAAACATGTGGTTTCTCTTTCCTCCCTCTCCATCAACCCTTCATTACAACTTTGTGCTTTGCTCACTGGTGTCTTGTCTCAAATAATCTATCTCTCTTTTTTAATGAGCTTTAGACGTTCCATCTAAAGGAGCATTGGATTTGATAGACCATATATTATTAGTCTTACCTGCTGTTGAATACTGGCAACAATACAAGTCAGATATCATGTAAAATATGGTAACATATATACAGTTTACTTTTTTCCATTTTTATTCTAAAGCCTTTAAGCAGTGTGATTACCTTTTTTATGTAACTGGTTTGTCATTGCTTATGGCAGTTTTCACTTCCCTAAATCTTCCCTTCCAGCTATATTGGTGATAACTGGGGATGCTAATTCAAAATGCATATTGAGAACTCCCTCCCTTGTGTATTGTGACTTTGCCCTGACCCTGAAGACTGCGAGAAATCATTACCAAGAGATGCAGCCTGCACTTTGGAGGAATGCCTTTGGGGTACCCCACATAGACAAGTCCAAAAACACACTTATTATCAGACACCAGTGATCCATGTAGAACGTTTTGAGAGGATGAACAGTATTGCGTGGAGTGTGAGTTTTCTTTGGGTTGGTTCTCTGTGTATATGTCTGTACTGACTGTGATGTTTTTGTTCTGTTTTTCCCTCTTCCTGTGTTTTTCCCATTTCCTCCATTTCTCTCCCTGCCTTCTCTCTCACTCTCACAGTCTTCCTCTGCTGCTATCTCTCCACAGCTCACCAAGCTTCACCAGCTGGCGATGCAGCAGAGCCCTTTCCCCATTGCACCAAGCAACCAGGGATTCACTGGTACGCAGCACAAACGAGGCCCATTAGGCTTTGAGACTCATCAGCCGAAGTCAGAATTTGTTAGACACGAGCACAAAATCATCTCGGTTGTTTTTGTCTTTCAAACATTTAAGGAAAAGTCTGAGTTGACATATAATTAGTTATAATGTAATCCTGCACAAAACAATACAACTACACAGCCAAATTTTGGAAATAGAGGATGAATCTTTCTCAAAGATTTAACCAAGTTGGTAAATATGGAATGAGTGAAAACGTTCCATAACGAATATCACATGTCCTTTCATTCCTATAATCAACAGTTAAATGTTAATTTTGAGTGTGTTTATTACTTTGATATTACTTAACCTGACTCACTGTATGGCGAATACATAACTAGGTCTTCAAAATAGGTGTTGCTGTTGGAATCTTGGGCTATTTTTGAGGTTTATTCATGTTATTACGTTATGAATGAGTTACTAATAACAACATTTGATGTTCTATCATCCAAGTTCCACACAGTTCATATTACATGTATATTGATTTGCATATTCTGGTTATTGTGGTCACTGTTGGTTATCATTCTTTTGTTTATTAGGGATAGATGCTTCAGCTCAAACCAGTTCCCATGAGATGACCATTCCAAATGATGTAAGTACTTCGAAAAGTCTGTTTTTACCACCGTTATCAGTTAAAGTTGAGGCATGTCTTCTCACCCTAAATTCAAAGAAAAAGAACAAAAAATCTTAGTGTTGACTCTGTTTGATTGGGATTACAGCCATCAAAAAGTAAAGTTGTGTATAAAATGCTTTAGCCTTGTCCGCAGGTATACAGATGTTTCACAAAAGATTTTAAAAGGAAGATCGTGTGGACTTGAAAATATGTGTTTAAACAAACATCTGTATACAAGGCCCAACTCTACCAGAGGCATCTGCTCATTATATCATTCAGAGTCTAGTAAGAGTACCTGTTACTTAACCCTGCTGCTCTTCTCCACTACAGCTTATTGGGTGCATCATCGGCCGCCAGGGAGCCAAGATCAATGAGATCAGGCAAATGTCGGGTGCTCAGATCAAGATTGCAAATCCAGTGGATGGATCAACTGACCGCCAGGTCACCATCACAGGCTCACCTGCCAGCATCAGTCTGGCGGAGTACCTCATCAACGCAAGGTGAGATGATCAGTTAAATACTACTTTAGCTCCCAACAGGTGATTCATTCAGTCGCAGGGTTTTAAAAAAAAAACAAAGTAGTTTCACTTTACAAATTGGTTGCTTCAGTTCAGTTTGATTTAGTCTATAAATGTAAAAAAAGAAGAAGAGATTTTTCCAAATTAGAAGAATAAAATAGTTTATGTACCTACCATTATATAAAAATACATAACGGGCCTACCTGCTGCATCAGTCGTTCTAGTTTGGGATTTGTGCTCAAACTCAAATAATTGAGTTAATGGTATATTTTTGGCTACTGCTCATCATTACTCTGGTATTGCTATCTTTCTGTCAGTCTGCACTTGTTGGTGTTTTTCCCCTTATTCTACCCTTACTTTGCTCCTCATCAACTCATCACCAGAGATGTGATTTTCTCTTCTTCTGCTTTAGTTTATTTATTTATATTTTTTTTGATCGACCCATTTGTTTCTAATGAAGCTTTTTGTCTTGTGTTTTGATCACATCCCTGAGTGATCTCCCCCCCACCTCCTTCACCCCTCCTCCTACACCTAACCCCTCCTCCTACACCTAACCCCTCCACCCCACCCATTGCTCACCAGCTTGCCCTGTGATCCATCCCGACTGTGTTGTCCCTCTCTCCTTGTCTCTCTTTCTACAGTGTAGAGTCCTCTAAACCTCCTCCCTCCTCCTCCTCCTTGAACCCTGAACAGACCAGCCCGTGCCCTCCCTCCACCTCTACTACTACTACTACCACTACTACTACTACTACTACCACCACCACCTCCTCTGCCGCTACCTCCTCCTTCTCTTCTTCCTCCTCCTCCTCCTCTTCCTCCTGTGTGGTGCCCCCCTCAGCCTCCATCCCTCTGTCCTTGTTGGCTCCAGGGCCGCCTCCTCCTTCCTCTTCCTCCTCCTCTTCCTCCTCCACTGATTCCCTGCTTCCCAGCTCTCCTGCCTGTGTGTCAAGTCTCCTCAGTCTCAAGCCCCTCCCTCTCCTGGCCCTCCATGTTGTCAGCGGGGCCAGTAACCCCGCACACCCAATCCCCGTTGAGCCCAAAATCACCCCAGAGCTGAGCTCCAAGTCTAAAAGACGAAGGCTCTCCCCTTACTAACGAAGGAAACATAAGTCATCTACTGCTGAAGTACTGACAATGCCCTTTGTTGTCTGTACCTGCACTTGCTTTTGTATCTGGCTGTGCCACGCCACGCTTACTACAGAAAACGAATGCACACAAACAAGCCAGACAGATGGCTGCTGCCATATTTATAAAATGGGTATCTGTAGCTTGATTTGGCCTGTATCTTAAAGAAATGACATGTTGAGTGCATTATATTTTTAAACGACTTGAACTTAGCATGGACAGTGAATTATTTCACTGAAGCATTTCTCTCTTCGTGTAAGCTCTGCTCAGGTAGCGGCTCTCTTTAAGATGTCACATTGTATTTATGGGAATAGTTTTTCTTGTAGTAAATTTTAAGTGACTACTGTTCGCGGTTATAATGTAGAGTATACGTATCATGATGATTGTTTTTTTGGCTTACGTAAGAAGCAGTTGTAATTTAAAGTTGTATGTAAATCTGCCCTCAGGTATAAAAGGCACCGAACCACCGATTATTAGGACTTTTTTGTTGATAAGACAAATAAAAAAAACAAAAAAAAATAAGTTTAGCATCATTTTAAAGGAATAGTTCGACATTTTGAGAATTATTTGTTTTCTTGATGTGTTAGAGGAGATGATTGTGAAATGGCTGTGAGAACAGACTTCCTGGAGCTTCTGCTGGTTGCCTGGCAACCGAACAGTGACAAGATACAATATCTTAATCAGTAGGTTTGTACTCAGCTAATGTATTTTTTTATGATCACATCTGAAACCAGCCACCTACATGCGCCTGATATATTATCAAAATAAATAATGTTAAAGACAAAAAATTCGGGCTCCATCCCTTTCGTACCAAAAGCTAATGGGGTCTTTTCTGGGCCAAGACCCATCCTCCATCCAAGTTTCGTAGAAATCTGCTCAGCAGTTTTTGTGTAATCATGTTCACAAACCAACAAACCGTCCAATCAACTGACACGGGTAGAAACATAACTTTCTCAGTGGAGGCTTGGCTAGATCTGAGCACATGCCTCGGGCCTCCTTGCTACTATGGGGCCCAGACAGAGGGGAAATGAACATCTACTGCCTACATTTAAAAGATTATGTTTAACATATATTGTAAAATATTTTAGATATCAAAATCTAAAAAAGGAAATCAGTTTTTATATATATATTTTATTCATTTCAAACAGACACTTGGAGGTAAAAACTTGTTCTGTAAATAGTTCTTACTCTTGTGATCAAAACCATTGATTTAAAATTCAATCGTATTCTGTGTAAATAGTTTCTAATAATAAATATAGCATTTTCTGATCAACCCATATCAATTTCAGGTTTAAATTAAAAACTTCTGCCTCGTCCCATTTCCCGTTTAGGATCCCCCGTTCCAATTACGGTTACAGATGATGCTGTATTGCTCATCCATAATTATCAGTGAGCCTTCAAGGTGCTTGTAGTTGGAATTTGTTACCTTTTGGACGGAGCCAGGCTAGCTGTTTCCATCAGTTTCCATTTTTTTATGTCAAGCTAAGCTAACCGGCTGCTGTCGATCTTCTCCTCTACCTGTTGGCAGGAATGCAAATAAGAACGTTTCCTAAGATGTTGAACTATTTCTTTGACACATTTCTTCTATCAAAGAATCAAGTATCAGTTTGAGATCTGACTCTGAAGCAGCTGTTGGTTTAGAATAGTTATAAATGAGAAGAGTAGCAGCAAACTGGACTCGTGATTTTTTTTAAAATATACATATATATATTAGCTCATACTTCTCCTGTTTAATAAATCCAGCTGATCTCCTTATCTAGCTTTTTATTATGATGATGTAATGTAGATAAAATGACATTTATCTTGTCTGTCTGATTGCATGCCTTATTCTCTCTCCCTCCCTGGTCTCCGGGTGTCTCTCTGTCTGTTTCTCCAGGCTTTCCTCTGAGGCCACAGGACTGGCAGCCAACTGATAAGACACTGCATCTGCACTAAATCTCACTTTTATATCATCGGCTACCATAAAGCAGTCAATGCAACTATCCAACTTAAGAGTTTATATATTATACTGCCTCTTCCTCATTTGAAATCATGTCATCCGCCTCTGATTTGATCCGCTGAGTTCATTATTTATTTTCTCTTTTTTTTTTTTGGGTTTTAGTCGAAAGAAGCAAACAATTAGGTTTTTAATTCCCCTTTTGACTCGAGTTGGAGGTTTTAATGAGTTGCTACTAGACCTTTTTTTTTTATTATGAATTCCTCGCTCTCTTCCCTTTTTTTTAATTTCTTTCTTTCCCGTCACAGAGGAGTAGAGTTGTAAAAACTCTGAATAGGCATATAGATTTAGTTCTGTACAGTCAGTTTTTTTCTTTAAAAAGGAAAAGACAAAAAAATAAATAAGAATAGAGTGACTGTTTTATTCTGTGTTTATATACACGCCCCCCCTCCTTTTCCTCACCCAGTTCCACAAGTCGGTCTGTCCATTTTACGTCCGTATTCACTTGCTTTAAATATACACAGCATCCTCCCCCCCTTGTCACCTTTTCAATTGAAGTGCTTGTAACATGAATTACACTCGTGTCACTGAGTATACGTAGCTGTACATGCACTGTCACCGATTTATATTTGGTTATGATGACAAATGTTCTTACACTCACAAATGAATTTATCCTGATAATTTAAAAATGTGTATGACTACGCATGTCACTTTTCGCCCCTCTACATGTCATTCCTGTTTTCTCCCCTCTCCTGGTCCTAAGATCATGTGTTGATATTTTGCTGGGATGGGGAGGTTTTGGGGGTTTGGGTTTGGCTCTAGGGGTCGGAAGCAGAGGGTTCTCCTCGCTTTTTTTGTAAAGACTGATATATACTAAAAAAAAAAAAATGTTGGAATATTTGTTTTAAATGGAGGAAATATTTTTTTTTAACTACCAAAGGGGGGGATTAACTCCTGGACACTGATCTGTCTATGAAATGTGATGAGGCTGAGAACTGAACTCGTTGAAGCTCTGGAACTAGACAAAGAAAAGGGTTGTGAGTTAACACTAATTTCCTGCTCTTTGCTTTGCTCAAGTCAGAATTTATTTTATTTTTTATTTGCAGGAAAAAAAAAAACTTTTGTGCACGTTTTTTGAGACTGTAGACCTGGGTGCCACAACATTGTTTAAAAAAAAATAAAGAAATAAAGATGTGAAATGCTCAAACCACAACTTGTCTTGAATGTATTTGTCTTGAAGCATATCGCACACACACACACACACACACAATTTGAGATTTTACAAGTTTGATTTTATTTTTAAATCGTTTCTTAAATATATTTATTGTACAGTTACAATAATGCTGTATAAAAAGCAAACGTTTCGGTTCATACAGGGTTGTTTCAGTCAGCATCGAAGGGAAACAGGAGTACCTCCACAATCGAGACACTAGAGGGCAGTAGGTTTGCTTTTTGGCAACATTTCATCCTGCAGGAGGATTTCTAGCTTTAAATCTTGAGGGGGGACACAATCAGTTTAAAATCGTCTACAAATTTAAACTAAACAGATTGTTTTAAAAAAGAAGCTGCCATTTATAGCTTATTGAGTGGGACCTTTTTAACGGAACGGGATGTAATGTGCTGTTGTGCAGTCGGATTGAACCACATGCACAAAAGATGGCTTGTCAAGGGACCACGTACATCAACACCAGAGTTTCATGTATCATACTGTCTAATTATGGAGAAGCCCTTATGCATTAATGAAAAATGACCGTCTGTTGGACACATTTCAGGTGGTCAGTGATCTGCACAAGTGAATCTGCTAAACCGGGGGACAAATCATGATTTCGTAGGCCTCATTTTTTTAGGTGTCCACTGATATTATGAGTGGGAGGGGAAAACTGCTTATTTGTTTCCCAAAAATGATCTAAACTATCTTCTCTCTCCTGCCCTGCAGACATGGTTAGGCAACACACTTGGTAAAATTAGAACCAAGTGAGAGCAGAAAACCATGAATGCGATCATGTTTTGTGTTTTTTTGGGGGGATCTTTTTAGGTGTTTTCGTGTCCTGTCATCCACATGCCTTCAGTGATTAAAACTTGCTTTTGTTGCATTTCTTTTAATCTATGGATGGATCTGATGTCTCGTTTTGATATCTGGGTCACAAAAAGTGACCAATAGGCTATCTGTACTTTTTTTTTTTTCCACAAGCATGCTTTTCTGATGCTATATACACCCCCAGCTGCTCAGAAATACATTTTCAAACTTTTTTTTTTGTTTTAATACAGTAAACACTGCAATGCTAATAAAAAAAAAAAAAAAGCCCGTCTGCCCTGAATGAGAGGACATACTGTACCGGAGCAGACATATTGCTTTTACTTTGTTCACATGTTCCTCTTTTATCTGTGTTTTGATGCTCAGACATGAACAGCAGCTACAGTACATTCTACTACCATAAGCTTTTTGAGGTTCAAATAGATTAGCGCCAAACTAATTAGAAACATCAGCACCTTTAAATTATACAATCTCACGTTTTTAAAAAATTTGTCCATTTTACAACATCACATATTTACACGGATATTAAAACACAGGAGTATAAAATGGAAACATAACCCATGACGTAAATATAAATAAAAATGTAAACAACTCAAATTTAAACATCGTAATCATTGTTCTTCAGGAATATCAATGAATTTCACTGTAAATTAACAATAAATTAGTGCATAATGTTTTGTTTTTTTTAGAGGAAATTCAATATGACACAGTGATCACTAGGAAATCAGTACATTTCATAAATTAAGTGCAAGCGGCAACATCAGCGGCTGTCCCACTAATGCTGTCCACAGAAACATTAAAGTATAATAGAAGCCCTGATAGGATTTTATAATTATGTTCTCATATAACATGATGTGAAATAACATATAAATGACACATTTTCATAACGGAGAGGAAAAAATACAAATTGACCTGGAAGATGATATTAATAGACAGTCAGGTAGATGGCCTCTTTGACTGAGGCGTCTGTCACTGAGGTGTCATTTGTTCTTGCAAAGCTGATCTTGGGCCGGTTGTTGGGGGGGACCAGAGGGGGGTTTGCTGCGCCGTCAACTCGGCTCATGTCCCGATTCAGTTTCACATCACTGTGATGCATTTACCTCTAAAGGAAATGGGATTTTATGGGGTTTTTTTTCCAAGATATTTTTTGAGAACACTCACCGAGGACTTGTTTTGCGTTTCTGCTTGTGGTGAAAGACCATTTCCTGCCTCTCTTCAATGTCCCTGATCATGACTCCCTTCCTGTAAGAGTAAGAGAGGCATTCGCCGGCCGGATCTGCGGGTGTTTGAGTGGGCTGAGGTGTCAGATTTTCACCAGTTGTTTGGAGGCTGGCTGGGTTCTGCGCTGCCTGAATGGTCCAGCTCTGCACTGTCACAGTCCGAGTCATCGTACAGGCCCTGGTTTGGGAGGAAAACACAAATCGTTTGAGTTGGAACAGCAACAGACTCAGAAATGTTGACTGTAAAAGCAGATTCTGTATCCGTATAGCTCTAACCCTAACACTTGAGTGAAAACTATACCTTCAGTCACGCCTGCTCTAGAAGATTTTGTTACACGGGTGGCTTTGGTCTGGTGGTGTGTTTTCAGCGGCACGGCTACTGAATGATTATAGATCTATTACGGCAATACTACTACATCTATGATCCTCTCACTCTTCTGCAACTACAAGTTGCAGCTTGTCACAGCACCACAGACAGCGCCATGGTTTGATCAATACGCAGCACAATAAGGCTTCTAAAATGTCAGAGCCATTGTCTGGGACATGGATTCTAACTTGCACAAACCTCAGTCAGATAAAGGATCAATGAGTCGGGCAGACTAGACTAACATATTTCACTAAACAGCCCGATGCTCTCTTTCAGCTACCAGGGACTGTAGAGGGAGGTCGAGGATAATCTCCCTCTATATATATCAGTCTGTATCGTGCCTTCTCCTCTGATTCCCTCTCTGCCGCCTACCTCATAATTGTGGTCATTACTGGCGAGCTGGGTCTTGACTTGGCGAAGAATAGCTTCCTTCTCAGACAACCCGTCAGAGCCCAGCTGGGTGGGGTCGGATGGGTCGGCGGGAATTTCCGAGCCCTGAGACAGCAGGTCATCGCTCTTGTCGTCCAGACGCTCGTCCGTGTTGGTGCTGACCACGTCTGGCGTGCCGCTGTGCGAGTGGTCGGTAGTGTTTCCCTCCTCGCCGTCCGAGACCGACAGGTTCTCTGAGCTGAAGGTGGACAGCGACTGGCACTTTGTCATGCTCACAGGACGCCTGGGTGGGAAAACAACAGGAAAGGTTACATATACAGTACAGTTACAAACATTTTCTATTTTTTAATGCCATTATTTACTATATTTGCAGTAGAGGGATATGATGGATGCTGCCAACATGCTGCAGTATAAATTCTGCTGGGCCATGTTGACATAAAGTAAAAGAGATGTGATAATGCTAAAACGTTCATGCGTAGGTTTCTGTCTCCTCATCCACATTTGGCATTACATTAGGCTGAATACACAGGTCAAACTAGCATGACTGCTTGTTGTTGATGTTATTATGTGTGAAAGGCCCTGCACACCTACACAGGTGTTGTCAGTTATTCCAGCGGATTAGCCTCCTGCTCACGGACACGTTGAGCCTCGACAGACTTTGATTCAAACTGAAGCAGAGATGCGGTGAAGACCCTGTTGTGTGATCCAGGTGCACTAACTAGCCTGCCTTTTTAACACCTCTAACAAAGAGGAGAGAAACAATCCCTCAAAGCCTGATCGACACCATTTGAGGGAAAACGTGTTGTTCAACCCCCAAACTGTGGCAAAACAGTGCACACCATTTTCAGATGTCTAATCCGGCTTTCTATAAATGTTCTTTTGGATTGATGTGAAAATGAACGCATGGAATGTTTCGTATGCGTGTTTCGCAGTCGGTCGTCGATAATTAAGATTTAACTCTTACCGTCTCCTTGGCAACTCCACTTCACTGTCAACCTCTCCCTCCTCTTCCTCCGATGACACTCCACGTCTCTGCGGAGAAAAAGCAAGAGCTCCTATGACATCAGTGTTTTTCCCACTGTCAATGCACAGCGATAATCCTTACTCCTGCCAAGAGGAGCCATCTGGTAAGATATGACCCTGATGACACCCTGGGTATACACTGCACATAGGACCGTGTTCAGAAAACCTGTGACTGAATTTTTGGACCACTGAAAAAAAAAAAACACGTATAACTCATACCTAACATACAAATGCCCTCAGGTACTACTACAACTGACAAATCGGCTACAGCATGCACAGGTTGCAGTAATTCACTCCTAATCAAGTGGTCTGTAATTAAACACTTGAATCTAGTCTTTTTAGGGATCTATAAAAATGAGGATGCACTTAAGGGAGTGATGGCGATTATACACAGCAGATCAGAGACCCAAAGGTTTGGTCTGGACTTCTTATTCCACCAAAGACATTTTTCATTTTTCTCGTAACTTCTCCACAGCTGTTTTTTTGTGTTTTTTTTTTTTTTTTACAGTGGATTGAATGAAGACCGAGACAGTGAAAAGGGCAGGAAAATGTTTTGTATGTTGCTTAACTGGCAACAGATGACACTGCTGGTAAAGTCTCACCTGACTGCGTGTGACGGCGGCCCTGTAGAGCAGTGCTGCAGGTGTGAGGCGCTGACTTCTGGGCGAGCGCGTGATCACCGTCCCGTCCTCCTTCTCCTCGCCCTCGTGAGGAACGCGGGGGTTCCCGAGCACGGACGCCCTCCCTGCAGCTGCTCCCCTGCCACACGGCGAGTCGGGGCTGCTGGAGAACGGAATCGAACCTGCGTCCTCGCTGGGCGTGTCACTGCGTGGAGGTGTGTCCGCCAGATCGTCCGTCCCCGCACCCACATCTGGCCCTTCATCTGGCCTGCCAGTCCTGCTCTCCCCGAGCCCGGCTGAGGCGCTCTGGCTGCCCGCTCTGTCCAGCCCCGGCCTGGCCTGCCCCTTCCTCCGGCCTTCAGCCTCCAGGGTGGTTGAAATGAGATCCGGGCTCGAGGAGTACATCTTCTTGAGCAGGAGATCGTGCTGCAGGCCTCTGAGGGCTGCACTAGGGTCCAGATGCTGCTTGCTGCTGGGAACAGATGTGGTGGAGTTGACTATTGCTAGTGAAGAGGAGAGAGTGGCTTTCAGCTGAGCCAGGTCCCCGCTGCTGCCTTTACCCGCCTTCCTGTAGCGGGGTTTTCCTCGGCGTGAGCGGCCGGGGGAGGTAGAGCCCTTGTTGGGGATCGTGACCTGGGTCATCGAAGAGTCCAGTTTGGGGAGGATGACCTCTGACTTTAATAAGTCTGGCCTGGAAAGGGCAGGGAAAAAATTAATTAAAAACAGGGAGAAAGAATAAACGTTACAATAATTAGCATTTATTGCTAGGTAGATGCCAGATCATATCAGCAGTCTAGATCATATAAATTAAAGGATAAGGCTGATGATATTCTACAGCCCCCTTTCCTCACATGTGCTGGCATGACTCGATCTGACTTCATCAGCCCAGCACCATTACAACGGGGCCACACGCTTGACGGTGGACAGTAAGAACATTTGGAATATCAGCAGACTCATCCTTAAACAAAGCCTTAGTAGACGTCTCCCTGCTGTCTCACCTCTTGCTGTGTGAGGGCAGTTTCTGAGGTACGTTGCGTTTCTTCAGGAGTTTCTCCATCGAGTTGGAGGAGGCCGACTGTCTGGAGCTGTGGTGCTTGAAGCAGCCCGGGTACTTCTTGTCCAGTGACTGCTCCCTCCTGGCGTTTAAACACAGAGCCAATACTAGTTTAATGGATGTCAATGGCTACTCGGCGTACGAGAGCACTCTGTTACATGCAGTGGCCCTGTGTGACTGGATGTAATGGCCATTCACTTCACATTACGGGTGAACTTTATTACAAAATCACTGCTTAACCAACGCTGATGGATAAAGCCTTTCAGTGATTACAACCCCAGTTCTCCTACTGTTGCAGTGCCGTACATTTTACAAGAACTACAGTCTGCTTCCCTGAATTTAATCATTTAAATCATTTTGTTATGACTTGTTTTTACTTTGACATTAGAGGTTATAGTTTCCAAAAAGACATCTAATTCCCTTTCGGTCAGTGTTGTAAATCAATGGCGGTTTTCGTACTTGTGCAGTTCCTTCTCTTTGATCTCCAGCTGCAGCATGATGGCGTTGAGCTCCATGTACAGATTGTTGGCTCTCTCCAGCTTCCTCTCGTAGTGCTCCCGGATGTCCAGCGCGTGTCTGCGAGAAGAGAACAAAAAAAGGACGTCAATTAATACATCGACCTACTTCTGCCATAAATATACGGCTTTCACATCCCCGCGTCTTTGTAAGCGGCGGGAGCTACTTTCTGCGCGTCGCCATCTGTATTTCGAGGGGTTCGCCCTTGTCACGATCGCGTCTGCTAACCTGAGCTCCTCTCTGCGTCGTTTGATGAGCTCTTCGTCCAGCCTGTGAAGACACGTCCCCTCAGACTTGATCTTCTCGAAGTGGTGCCTCACCTCGTCCCTCCACTCCACCTGGAGACACACGTAAAACACATCCGTCAGGGAGCATTAATGACTCACATAAACTTCATATTTCAGCATATTATCGATTAGAAAATCGTTTTGATTGTTTAAATTACAAACTGTGTCTTCTTCCTCTTCTAATAATTACTGCTACCACCACTTCTACTATTATCAATTTCTATTAATTATATTCTGTATAAATCATTGCTGGTCAGAAATCAGTCGCCCACACTTTGACTGATCATTTATTTGGGGACTGTCGTTACTTCCTCTGTAGATGGAAGCAGACAAGCGGAGACAAAGAAGGCGCCTGCTTCGTCATACGTATATACAGAATTTAATATACTGGCAGCTTATTCTTTCCAGCTTCGTCTCTGTATAACTTTTTAAGAAGCAACTCTTTTTGAATGTCATTTTTTTATTAGATTTGTACACTTGAAAATGCTGCCATTGCTGTGTTATCTCGTTGAGACAATCAAGAATGACTCAGGTTTGTGGAAGAATTAGGTGCACGTGTTTGTTGAGGGATTTTGGGGTGAGGATGTTTTATGTTTTTCTATCAAATCTACGTAATTTTTACATCTTTTTTGGACCAATAATATAACCAAATCTGTGTATAAAAAGTTGGTAAAGCAGACAATAAATAAACAACACAGAAAAAAGCTGAGAGTTAAAATTGTCTAACTATGTCCACTATGGACTAACTACAACCATTAGACCTGGAAAAAGTCATTTAGTTAACATTCATTTTGCTGAGGTGGTGCTCAAAACAGCTTGCCGCGCCTAAACCTTATAATTTTCGGGGAAAACACTGTGTCAAGACTCCATTTGAGTCATACTATTAACAACAAAAGAATTAATATTGAGAATAAGCTTCACTGCAGCTCCATCTCCTCACTTACAGAGGTTCATGCGTGTGACTGAAACTGAACCCATTAAGCCGTCAGATGCTAATCAATATGCAGGGAGTGAAACTGAACGTGAACTGACATGACAAGAGCACAAAAAAAAAGAAAAAAATGCAGCGTGGGCATTTTCTGGTACACAGTGGAGCGTGACAGCTGTTATCTGATACCTGTCATATCAGAGGACAAAGGAAGTCAGATATATGAGCGCGTGCACGGACATGCACGTGCGTGTGTGTGTGTGTGTGTGTATACTTCTGTCTGTGCATGACTGATGCTCTTCTTATTAAGCTAATGGACTCTGTGCGCACTCTTCTATGTCTCCTGTCCCCTCTTTCTCCTCTCTCTCTCTCTCTCTTTGCTCCCTGCGCCCCACCATTAAAGCAATCAATACACTCCAGCAGCAAATACTTCTTTCTAACGTCACAAGAAAAATCCATTATAGGGCAGAGAGGAGAGAAACTGGGCAGGGTTGCGAGGGGAGGAACTGGAACGGGGGGGGAGACATAAAGGATCAAGGATAAGTGGAAGGAGCGAAAGAGGGTTGTGTTTTGTAAACGAAGGAGGAGGAGGCGGCGGGCTGCTCCGAGAAAGAAAATGAAATGGTATTCATTTTGTGTGTTTGTGTGCGTCTCGCGATTATTCATGCTCGAGTTATAAATGGATCTGCGGTTCTGCACGGCTGAGTTAACACATATCTTCCACACAATTATACTTTTTCTTCTAGGTCTGCTGTCCTTCATCTGTTTGGGTTCGCTATGGTCTAACATATTTGTCACGGGCTCCCCATCCCCCCTCACCCGCACCGTCTTCCTCCGTCACACAGACCTTCTTCTCCATCACGCTTTGATATGATGGGAGGATGAAAAGGGTCCATTCTTTGACCACAAATCAGCACTCACATGACAAGGAACAAAGGGCCAAGGAACCAACAGTAATATGTTGTGATTGAAAGCGCAGGTATTATTAGTGGGGCTCCCGAGAGGTTTGGGGCCCCTGTGCAGCTGCACTGCCTGTAGTTACTGCAGCAGAGTGGAAATAAAATGGCAGTGGGTTGACAGCAAAATGACTGGCAGAGACACTGGCTGCTGTCGACAGGAGGTTTCTATTAAGAGCGCATACATCTAATAGCTATTTAAGTTGTTATTTGACAAAGGAGGCCGTGACTTGAGAATTGATGATTCTCAATTGTATTGTCCCTTAATTACACACAAAGTGTCTGAGCAAGGCTGTTGAAGTGCTTTTTTGACTTAATTCTACACAATACGGACTGCCTGAACGCCCGGGGCAAGTAAAATGACACGTCAGGCTTGTGAATCCAGCAACTCACTTGCCCGATTGGAGCGAGAGGTAAAAGAATAATTAAACACACAGTTTTGGAGCTGAAGATTAAACATGACAATTAACACTAGTTTTTGTTGTTATTTGATCACCACCAATAAATACATAAAAAAATTGTATAGGGGCAAGTAAATACTGTCTATTTTGCGCCTCATTTTCAGGCTGTGTCCTCGCTGCTGTGGCCCAGGGCTAAAATCTGACCTGTGGCCCCTTTGTTACGTGTCATCCCCCGTCTCCCTCGTCCTGTTTCTCTCTAAGCTATCAAATAAAACTATGAAACAAATATGTTTGTTTTTTTTTAAAGAAAGAAAAGTAAGGAGATTTCTGACTGATCACATTTCACCCATTGTCTAGATATCAAGGTATCTTTTTGAGTTGGGACGGTTGACAGAGATAAAGGAAGCTCACCTGAGACTGAAAGTACGATTCCTGTGGGGTCGACAGGATATCTGCTGAGGCGATGTCCAGATGCAGGAGGATCTGTCGGAAGGAGGGCCTGTTTCTTGGCTTGCAGTTCCTGTGAACAGTTGAAACAAATTTTTATCGCGTTTGAAGCTCCCTGGTTGTAAAATATCTATACGTTTCTTCTCTTTCTTCTTTCACTCGCTCTTCCACCATATCAAAGATTCTAACATCATTATATCCTCTTAGCGCTGATGCCTCAACGTTCTTTTTCCACATCATACTTCTTCCCTCCTCCATCTCTCTGCTTCTCTCTGCCTCCTCCCTTCCCGCCTGCTCACCAGCATTGCCTCAGGAGCAGTTTGAAGCTGTCTGGACAGCCATCAGGTACTGGCAGCTGCAGACTGTTGTTGCCCACTCCCCAGATGATAGCGGAGGAGTCCACATCCTTATAGGGCACCTCTCCTGTCAGCATCTCCCACAGCACGACGCCGAAGGACCTGCAGAGAAAGAGAGAGAGAGAGAGAGAGAGAGAGAGAGATGTGGCGTTTACTTTCAGGCACGATAATAAAGATCGGAAGTGAACTGAAATGTCACACTTTCAACTAATTGTGGATATCAATCTTGAGAACTGTTCAATCTGATGGAAACTTTAACCATGTAAAAAGCTTTTGATGCCGTTAGCTTCAGCTGATCATTATCAAGGTTGAATCAGTTTGGTGATAGAAAGTAACGCCTGATAAAAACATCACACCCACAAAAAATGTATCGTTTCATTCATTTTTAAAGCAAAAAGGTCAAACATTTGCTGGTTCCAGCTTGTTAATGTCAGGACTTGCTTCTCTACTACTTGCTTCTACTTGCTTTTCTTTGTTGTTTATGAAAGTAAATGAAGAACATTTGGGTTTTGGACAGATTGTTGGACAAAAGAGGGAATTTGAAGACCTTGCTTTGGGCTCTGGGAAGTTGTGATGAGTATTTTTTAACATCAATTAAACATTTAGTCGAGTAATCCTGACAGTAATAGGCAGATTCATCAATAATGAAAATAATTCTTAGTTTTAGCTCTTGTCATCGGTGACAAATGATTTCCCAATGTTTGCTGAAACACGGCGCTTTATTTCACTACAGCTCAGAGCTTCATTGAGGACCTCCGGCTTTGTGTCTGTTTGGTAGGTGAGCCGGAGAGCAGCACCCCATGGGGGACGTAACTAGGGAAAGTCTGTTGTCATTGACTCTCTGGGTTGCCATGGTGACCATGTACAGTATCCAAGGTGCCAATAGCATCACACGCACAGCATTGAGGGGGTGTGTGTGCGATGTTGTGTTTACATGTGTATTTTTAGAGTCCCTCCATCTCCGTGTTTATGATTTGTGATATCAAGGCATGAGAACAGACACGAGTTTAAGGCAACACAACCACCAGGTTAAATATCAGCTGTTGATTAGATGATGGATTGAATTTATGTTATAGATGTATTTCTACACAGTGTTATAACATTTAATAATTTATTTAATCAATTATCTTAAAGTAGAAACTACAGTTATAACATATATATCCTTTATTTAACCAGCTGAAAAGCCTAACTGAAATTAAAATCTCTTTTTAAAGACAAACATACACAATCAACTGTCAGCAAACAAATGGGTGAACACAATATCCAGCTAAATTGCAAAACAAGACCAGTAAATCAAACAACTCGTATGGTGACTACACAGGAACAATTTCATAAATTGAGGGTACAATAATCAACTCTCACAACTTCAGGTCCTGCTGTAGACTAATTCAGGAATTAGGAGCAAGGTTGGACATTCAGTTCATTAAAAATACAGCTGCAATCTGCTGCTGTTCTGGCAATTTTCATTTTAAGTCAGAGGAGAGACTGATCATTGATCATTTTATCCACAGAACCAGTAGCTACATAACCAAGTGAAGCAAATTCTAGCTGCGTTAATTATCATTTTAACAATATTTTGGTGAAATGACTTGAAAAACCTGTCTAGCTCGCTGATGTATAAACTAAGTAGGTTTCCTGATTTATTTTGACCTGCCTACGCCTGTCAACATGGCTGAAGGCTCAGCTTGCACATTGTATCCCCCACAAAAACAAGTTAAATCAGATGTGAGTAAACTAAAGAACAACAGGGAGATGAGGTTATCACCATTTGTTTATTATTTATCTGAGCAGGAAGACCTTATGATTACTTATTTGAGATTCTTTGATGATTTACAGATGTGTGGCCTCGCTGTGGTGCAATAAAAATACTTGTTTCATAAGAAAATACGCACATTTGCAATTTCTGTTTTTATAGTTTTAAGAATATTTCCTTGACTATCAGGATAATATCATGAATGACAATGATGTTGGAAAGGACAATCGTGACATGAAATTTTCATATATTTATATCATATTTTCATTTCGTATCATGCTGTTTGTTCTGTTTATTTATTAAGAGTTTTACATGTTTTTTTTTTTTTAGCTTATAGCCTTTTATTGTTTTTTTCTTTGTAATTAAGAGTATTTTTTCTGTCTTCTCCTTTATGTTGTGTGTTTACTTGTTGACATGTGTGGCGAGCTCAATGTAGTTTATAGTGTAGCTTATATTTTGATTCATTAATCTGTATTTTCTTACAATGCGTTTATGTTGAATTCTACCTCTGGCTGTTTTAGCACAGTCCTTATATAAAACTCATTGTACAAGCTGTTGAAGTGCCGTACGTCAGCACGAAACAAAACTGAACACATCCCGCCTAACGCTTCCCTCGCAGCCTCTCCTCTTCTGACTCACTCTCTTTCGTGGTATGTATTACTACACAATCTACATACATTTAAACAAAACTGTACACCCTCCACCCGTGCTTTACTTTCTCTTCACATCAAAAGCTTTTTAATCCTATTTTCACTTCTCTGCTAATGCACTGCTGGCTCCGGGCCAAACCGTCCGCAGGCTCAGAAGGTTATTCCAGCCTCTCCTGAGCACTGCAGCATCTGGCAAATCAATTATTAAATTAGCCAGCGTTCCTTTCAGGACCAAGAGGAAGAGTGATGGAGGGATGTAGGATGGGAGAGAGAGTATGGGGGGGGGGCTTAACACAGGGCAACCCATCAGATATGGCTGAGGCCCTATAGAATTTCATGTAATGAGATATTGTACATAATACTGAATAGATTTTCTGGAAACAGGATCCGGCGCTCTATACTGTAGTAGGCTGCAGCTAACGAGATTCTATGACACATAAACCATAAGAGAAAATCGCAAAGCTTCGCCAGTGCAGAAGTCAGTGTAGAAAGGGTTGTGACACCTACCAAATATCCACCTTCTCTGAGACGGGTTCGTTGCGTATGACCTCTGGAGCCATCCAGGCCACCGTACCAGCGAAGGACATCTTGGTGCTCTTGTCGCTGAGCTCTTTGGACGTGCCGAAATCAGAAATCTTCACTGAGTCGTCGTACGTGATCAGCATGCTGGGATGAAACATTGAGCACCAAGTTTAAATTGACATGTTTGAGTAAAAAAACTAACTTAAACAAACTGTTTACAAAATGTATACTGATTCCAACCAATCACTGGGCCTTAGAGGAACATGACACGTCATCACTTAATGTGTTGTGAAGACCTGTGCAGTGGTGTGGCAGTTAGGACCAATCAATTAGCCTAATCATAGCATCTAAATTGGGCCATAAATGTTTCTTTGTGAAACAGTGGCAGTGACAAGAGCACCCACTGTGATGTCACCCATTAGCTCGTGGATGATCCTATGAAGCCCCAATTTGGCGTTTTGGTGCTTTCTGGAGCCAGAAGTGACCATGTTCAGATAAGCGAATGGAGCTCGGGAGAATACTGATTGGATCTGACTGAGACCCAGAGGACACGCCATGGTAGCGACTTGTGAATCACAAATTAGCCACCTCTGAAAGCATAATCTGCTTTATTGTCTGTTTTACTCTAAATGGGGCCATAATTCACAAATTGAATCATAATGCTGTATTGAAAAAGAACGATTGAGACCATAAACTCAACAGTAAACTGTTTAATGAGGTGACAAATCAAGTGAGAAGTAGGGTCATTTTCTCATTTTTTTTTTCATCCATATTTCTTACAGTCTTTGGTTGGGACCCCGCTGTGGATCACAAGATAAAGTGATAGCATGGGTGAAAATAATGTTGTTTTTTTCCTATAATCTTAATATAATCACTTCAGGCTTCCGAGAAGTTTGCACATGAACAAATCACAACTGGTACAGAAATGCAATCTGTGACACGCAAACACTGCTTTGTTTCTGAGAGTCCAAAACCAGAAAAGGTTGGGAACTGTTATATATCCAAATATTAACCATCACTCAAGTCAGACTGATAATGTCTGAGATATCACCTGAGATACAGATTAAAGAAGGAACCTTGTGACCTTATGATTTACACTTAAATTTCAAAACAATTGTAATCACACAGTTAGTTAAATGGTCTATAAAACTCACTTTGGTGACTTGAGGTCTCTGTGGATGATCTTGTGGAGGTGAAGATAGTTCATGCCTCCAGCGATGCCCATGGCCCAGTCCATGAGCAGGGCTGGTTGGATCTGCCTGCCTGCTCTCAGCACCTCATACAGCTGTCCCTGGGCACAGTACTCCATGATGATGCAGTAACATGGCGCCTGGGTACAAATACCCCTGAGAGAGCAGAAAAGCATGTACAGCACGTTAACACAGAACATATTAGAGTTGTTACGACCTCTGACACTCCATCCAGCCGATCGTGTCTACTAACTTGAACGTGATGATGTTGGGGTGCTTGAGCTTGCGCAGGTGCTTGATGTCCGTCTCTTTGATGTTTCGCACTTTCTTCACGGCGACTTCCTGTCCGTGCAGTTTGCCCAGAAAGACGGCGCCCTGGGCTCCGCTGCCCACCCACTGCAGGTCGGATATCTCCTCGAATGGGACCTCCCACGCCTCTGAGAACGGGGGAAAAAAGATGGAGGGAAAGCAGTTGATGAGTAACATGTCAATTACAGATGTAGAGCAGAGTAATGGTTATCATTTTAAACGTCACTGATTACAGGCTATTATACCCAGTGAGATGAGGAAACTAAGCTGCCAACTCATATTCTTCAGTGCAACTGATGTTTCATAACATTGGTATTAAAGGCTGCATCGTTTTTTTGTTTCATTTGAGACTACAATTTATCAATAATTATTAATCATCTATTCATTTATACTTTTACTTCCCTTTTTAAAATCTTTTTGGCCTTTTCATGGCTTTATTCAATAGGACGGCTTAGAGAGATGACAGCAAACAGGATGAGAGAGAGGGGGAACGACATGCTGCCAACTGAGCTACTGGGGCACCTCCCTTCCCTCCTTTTTTGTGATGTTGGGATGATTCATTTTGCTTTATTACACGCGCGTCATCCCTCGTCGTGATGCATCAACGTCAGTCTCCTCATAGTTGACCTCTTTTCTTGCCAAGAATTAGATTAGAAGATCAATACCACTATCAAGTCTGCCCAGTCAATATGAAGCTACAGCTGGCTGCTGGTGAGCGTAGATTAAAAATACGGACTGTAAACAGTGGAAACAGCCAGAATCCACCTACCAGCACCTCTACAATTGATGATCACATAACATAACGCAAAATAACATAACATATCCTGACATAACATAACAAGATTGTATCTTGTTGGTTGAGTCTTTACAAAAGTTACCTATAGATCGAGTAACAGACCAGTACATAGCCCACTGTAAAAAACAGAAGGTGTCATTTTTACACTTTTCTCGTACGACTAACATTCCAGAAAGGGAGCTTTAGAGGGGTTGGTTAACAGATTTTGTTACTGCTGGACAGAGCCAGGCTAGCTGTTTCCCCTGTTTCCAGTCTTTGTGCTAAGCTACGTTAACTGGCTCCTATAGCGATAGCTTCATATTCACTGTATATGAGCGTGGTATTGATCTTTTCACTATTACTTTAAGTATTCATTTAATAGTTCAACATGTTTATATGTCATGCTGATAAAATGAAAACAAAGCAGGTTCATTTCAGGCTTAGCTGTCAACCTAAAGCTTATCAAAAGCTAAAACTCTTAAAACATGACAAAAAAAACAACAAAAAAACAACAACAACTTTATGTAAAACTAAAGCTAGCAGCAGGGAGTATACAGCACCACATCAGGCGTCGCTGTTTAGCAATAACAGACCTGTAACAGTAAAACCTGTTGTAAGCCCTGGCTCTTACAGTCAACGCAGAGCCCCAGCTGATATCTTGTTCAGTAGTTGAACCTCACCTCGACCTAAGACTCGGGGTGTGCACTGTGCCGGCAGACAGACAGGAAGCTCTAATCTCCTGTGGGTAATTCTCCCTCAGCCTCCTAAATCCTGCTTAGTGCCATTGTGGGGCTGACGCGAAACAGGGGTCCAACGCTCAGGAGAGGGTTGGAACAGGGAGGGGATTTGAGAGCCTAATGCGGTGGTGGGGTAGTGACGGTGGTGCTGGCTCTGCTGGTGTAAAGAGAAAAGAGGGGGGGGGGGGGGGATTCCCCACGGTCGCCAGGGGTCCATGTGGCCCGAGACAGACTGTTAATACAGAGAAAATATACGGCCTGCTCTGCTGCTGTTCTTAACCCAGAGAAGAGAAGATTCAGACACATTTATCATATTAATAAGGATGATATAAATGATTAACGCTCTACAGTGATAGATTGAGGGCTCTGTCTCCAATGGGCCCCCACAGTAAAGACATAGGGCCACATCTGACGCACCAGAATCACCCCAGGTCTGCTTTGTTTGATCTGAAAAATTGAGGAAATTTAGAACATCGCCCCGGCAGCCTGCAGTCCTTCACAATCAATAAAGGACAGCCGATGTGCCTGCTTTCCATTGTGCCTCCCAATCAAAGCCAGAGAATAGAGCGTTGTGATATGGCAGGCGGGCATTCAGCCGCAATACCCCTATTTATTTCACTTTCATAATATCCGTATTGCTCTCGTCGGCGTGCGTGACTCCCCGCGATGCCGCACGGAGGAGGGGAGCAGCGAGGTGCAGATGGGATGGGAGTGATAACAGCACAGGATGAAAAGGAGAGGGAAGGAGACAATGAGAGACGGAGGGAGGAGGGGAGCCGAGGGGAGACGTGGAAGTCAAACGGGTGATAAAATAACAGGGAGGCAATAAAGACAAGAAGACGTATAAATGTGCCACCTTCAAGCCTGCTGTATTTATCCTATCAAGTTTTGTTTTTGACATCTTATCGGACTTTATGTGTCCGTGTCAGAAGAAATATTAAGTGTTTTCTATTTGCGGATGTGTTTTATGTGTTCTTCCAATCATCTCTGGGCGCATGCTCACATACGTACGTGTGTGTGTGTGCGCGTGCGTGTGTGTCAGGTTTGCGTTAATAGAGATGAGAGGCGCAGGGTCAGAGCGTGGCCATGCATAATTCATGAAGCAGATTTGGCAGAGGAGTCCCGGGGGAGCTCTGCGCTATTGTAGTGGCTGCAGACATAAACAACACAGCGTTACAGGGAGCTAGTTTCATTGGGGGGGAGGCAGAGGGAGGGAGGCGGGGTGGGCACAAGCAGGCGAGAGGATGGATGGGGGGGGGGGATATCAAGGGAAAATAAGCCCTTTGGAGCTTTGATAGAGTCTCTCTCACTGGCTACAGCTCACGTCAAGGCAAGTGTTTGTTTACAACATGGCCTTTGTGGGAGTCATTTTTCTGTTAATGTAATTAAACAGTTGGGAGAAGATAATTTCATTAGCATATCAAAGATTCAGGCTGCTATTAAATGGCTACGACCATTAAAGGCAGCCATTGCCAGCCAGTGTGTGTGGATGTGTTTATGTGTTTTTAACTGTAATGGATTTGACTGAGCGAGACTTACGGTCTAGGTCGTGTTTGTGCTCTGTGGAGTAGGCTTTGCCGATCATAGTCCAGACAGGCCGCAGACACCCAAACAACCCCTCCAGAAACCCTCCTCCCCCTCCTGTAGGCTGGCACTGTAGCCTGGCGTCACCCGCCTGGCTCCTGACTGCGCTGCTGTCCAGCTCCTGCCCCTCTCCCTCTGTCCTTCCATGGCTCCCGTCATGCTCGTGGAGCTTCAGGACACTGTTGGCAAAGTGCTCCTGTTGTTCCTCGCCCGGCGTCTGGTTGTGCCCGGCAGTCTGCCCCTCTCCTCCTCCGCCCCCGGGCTCGACGGCACCTCCGGTGTCTATGGACAGGACGTTGCGCAGGACGCACTGGGTCGGGGTGAGGTCCATTTCTGGGGTGCATGGTGTTTCAGCATCCAGGCGGCGAAAGGACGGAGGGTCAGAGATGGGTGTGTTGAAGCCGGACAGAGAAGGAGAGGGGGCACGGGTTTCATGAATGAGCGCCATGAGGGCCTGTGGTCATCAGAACAAGTAGAGAAGTGGAAGTCTGGACAAGATCAAACATAGAGAAGAGGAAGGGAGAAAAGAGAGGACGGAAAATGTTACAAATCCAATCAAAGTTAAAGTCATTCCATGAATTACAGCTGAATATTGAGTTTGTAGGAGATAATCACCTCTGGAGGAGGATGAATATTTTCATAGTCACCTATGACAAGAACCTTTAGCTGCTGTTAGTAAGTTATCATAAGTGTCAGAGAAGCTCTGTCGAGTGACTGTTCTGCACCACAAAAAGCTCAGATCTGGGCCAAATGCAATCAGACAAGAGGGCAAATCTCTTTAGCTGTGATCGGTATCAAAGAAAAACACATTCAGAGCTTCTATGCTCCTCTGGCTCATGTCAATTTTTTGGTTTTTGTTGCATCTCCCATAGAGAGCTTTTATCTTAACAGTGTCTTTAAGGGCTGTGCAGGGGTCTTTCGTGAAGGGTACATATTATAAATATATATATATTTTTATATGTCAACGGTCATTGTGTTGGAGAAGAGGTTCTATGGCTCAGGTGCTGCTCAGCTGTCCTCCTGGATCCACAGTCTTCACGTATATTTTATAATCTACTTGTATCAACGTTTTCTCATTGTGATCTGAATATTTGTGATTTGGTTGGTTTTGTTCTGCACCAGGAAACATCTATTGCAGGATCCCTCCTCTGTGGCTCTTCCTGAGGTTTGTTCTCTGCTGAAAGGGTTTTTCTGTGGGGGAGTTTTTCCTTCCTGGAATTGCGGGTCTAAGGACAGAGGGTGTTGTGCACTGCACAGATTGTAAAGCCCCCCGAGGCACTGTGATTTGTCATTTGTGGCTTTATAAATACAACTGACTTGACTTGAATTAACTACACAGCAACAGAAGGAGTTCATCATCAGCATAGAATAGTAATGTCAGGAAAAACACTGCATATAATCCAAAACATTCAGAATTTTTAGCCTTTGTCACAACGCAGAAGTGAGTTTTTATTGCTTGCTGCACCACTGGTCCAGTTTTGGTAATCACTCTACATGTGCCGGGTGCCATTAGCTTATGAGTCACGCTGTCTGATCTCTGAACACATCAAATCAATATGTGAAACATGATTCAGGATGTGTGGATAAAGGACAAAAGCGCAGCCAGTGTGGACCATAAATCTGAGGAAGAATATCAGATCCCCCCTCTTAGAATAACTTGACAACCTTCTGTAGCTGCTGCAGCATCACTGTGTCACTCTTAGAGAATATTAGGCTGCACACACACACACACACACACACAGGACTGCATTCTAACCATGTTTCCCGATTTACAAAACCAGAACGGTGTCACAGCTGGTTATTTACATCCTACTCGAGCAGCTTCGCCGGCGTTTGAAAGTGGATGAGATCGAATAATGAGAGAATTCTGTAAGCCTCCTCGAAAGCTTGTCATTTCTCCAAGGACGACGGTGTGTACACGCTCAGCAGGAGAATGAAAATGTATTATTTCTCGTCGGAGCCCCTTTGAAGTGATTCACTCCTCCTCTGCTGTCTCTGACAAGAAAGGGAAACCAGGTTGGCTTTTGCAGAAATAATGATACAAATCAAAATCCTTAACAGCACGAACATCCTCCTGTGTCATCGCAGTCAGCGCGAGGGGCTGAGAATGTCACATCCTGATCAGTGTGAAGGTCAATTTGAGTCAAATTACTGAGCCGAAATGCAATTAAGACTCTTATTTTCGTCCTCACTCTGAGTAATGTACCTGACATCTGATGTACGAGGCCCACTGTGTCGTGACACCACCACATATAACAATCTATAATTCATAAGAGTGAATACCCCAAAACAAGGAAACACACAGCCTGGATGATCCATTAACCAGAACCTGAAGCATAAAGCTCAAAGTCTGGGGGGAAAAAAAGAAAGAAAGAAAGAAAGAAAAAAAATCATCCTCATTAGAAATTTTGTGCTGCAGAGAGACACATCTGGTGTCTGAAAATCTGGAATAATCGCGCACATCATTCACATCCGACTGGCTCCTGTCTCTGCCCGTTAATAGTGCCCGCACACTTTATTTATGTGGAGGTATCAGCTGCGGGAGCTGCGGGAGGAGGCTACGCTCTGCTACAGGCCAGTGCGTTGTGGATTTATCGGAGGGGTTTCTTGTGCGCATCGTCGCCTCTCCTCCTGCGGGTGGAGGAGCGTCACTGACAGCACTTGAAATGACACTCCGAGACGTTTGTGTGCGAATATCAAAAGGGCCTGGTGCGTTATTTAGGGGTGAGATTAGCTGTGCCGCGTTCTCCTGAATGCCATTAAAACATAAGAGCAACGATTCCTACCTCAGTTCCGACACCTCGGGTCCATCTCTGGTGACTCCGAGAGCGTATTCCACTTCCAAGTTTATTCTAAAAAAAATATACCGACCGAATAATCCTCCCTTTCTAGGTTTTGCCGTTAAAGCCCAGCATCCACGCTTCTTCCTCTTCCTCCTCCTCCTCCTCTTCTGCAGCGCATCCACTGCCGCCCTGGATGACTGGAGGTCTGCGTATTTCTCCTGCGTAAACAGTAAACACGGCCGCGGCTCCGCTCCCCTTTGGTTTCGCTTGTTTTTTTTTCCCTGCTCCTACACCTCCTCCTTTTCCGTTCTCCTCTGAGGACGCGATGTGCGCACACGCAGGAATTTATACGGCTGTCTCACCTATAGTAAACACGACCGAGGAGGAGAGCGGAGGAGAGGAGCGGAGGAGAGGATGGGAGGATGGCAGGAGGGGAGGGAGGGAGGGAGGGAGGGAGGGAGGCAGCGTTGCTCTGCTCCTATCAGAGAGGAGAGACGCGCTGTGACGAGCGCAGTCCGGTGAGACACGGGACAACCGCAGGTAAACGGGTTTATGTGCGAGCGTGAGGAGGAGGAGGAGGAGGAGGAGGGGGTCAGCCGGTATGTGAGGTGATCAAAATGATGTCATCCCCAAAGCATGCAGCATTTGAGTGGACAGCGCCGTGTAAATCCCTTCAAACCCTATTAATGCCCTCTGTATCCAGTCTAATTGGTGCATAATCTGTGAGTCCCCCCCCCCTCCATCCCCCGTCTGCCACAGTGGGGACATGTGGGAAGGACGGCAGCTCAGTTTTTTTTTTTTATTATTATCTTCATCTCCAATCTCTACTGACCCATTTCTCTCAGAGAGCACAGAAGGAACCTAAATGGGACTTTCCCCAGGCGTGATTTGTTTCCCTCAGCGGCTTCAATTAACCTGAATGAAAAAAATAATATATCACACTGATTTCGACAACTTTCAACACAAATCTCTTTTTGTGTGTTTGATGTAGGCTGAGCATGAGTGACATGACTGTACATGAGATTATTGTCATATCATGATATGACATACAGTGAGAAAGAAACCGGCTGGTCGATATTGAAACCTGGTATCGGCGACATAAATTTTCAATGTGAAAACTTTTTGTTGTTACAGACATTATAATCCAGAAAAAAAGATGCCTGGGTATAGTTATTAAAGTCCCAATGAAGTTCAGTTCCATAACTTTGCCCGACCCAATCGCCAGAATAAATGTTCGCTCAGTAAGTTTCTGCAAAGCTTAAATAAGTTCAAGCACAGTTTCTTTATCTTGAAACTTTAGGTTCAATTTTCTGTTTCTCTCTTGACACAACACTGTCCTTATGCTCTGGTTAGGTTTGGACACAAAAATCACTTGGTTAAGGTTCGGATAAAATCATGGTTTGGATTAAAATAACTGTTTCAGTTGCCAGACCGCCCGACTTCCCTCAAAAAACACCCGGTTTTGGACGCCACAAACATGGCTAAAAATGTCTCAAGGTCTCCTTAAAAACACCAGCATTGTAGTCACAAACGCAGAGGGATTTGACCTGACAACCTGTAAAAAATTCTGGTCACAAACAAGGCTAGAAATGTCCAGAGTACTCCTTAAAATATCCAGTGGTGTCAGCTGACAAAAATGGTAAAACGTTGTGGTCCCTTCTCAAAAATATCCTGTAGTTTCACACTCATAAATGCAGAAACACCTGTTTGGCAGCCTCGTCAGCTGTAACTGTAATCAATCGTAGCATTTATGAAGCGTTTCTAAGAAGATTGTTCAAATATTAAGATATATGTTTTATTGTGATGTAGCCTAGAAACATAACCGTCTTATTTTAAAGGACCAGTCCTATAGTTTGAAGATCCTAATGTGATCCTCATCCTCAAGGGGTCCTGCTCCTGTTATTCAAGGTGTTAGTCTCAAGGCCTTGACATGATACAAGAATGAATGAAGCTTTTTCTTATTGTGTCATGCATAAAACTAATGCATAACAACAACTGCTGATTAAATGAACATTTTTTTGCAGTTGTTTTAAGGGTTTAACGATGAAGTTCAAGCGCATCTTTTTGAATATTTAGTGGATTACGTTGAGCCATTTCACAGTGAACGTACACTTGATTATCATAGTAAGCCTCAAGAATGAACAACACAAAACAACTCACTTCCTAATCACACAGCTCGCACATTTAAATCAGGGTAATCCTGCATGATGAAAGGATGTCAGAGCATCTCTGCAGGGGGGGATCATGAAATCAGCGTCAACACTGGAGAATCTTCTAAGAGTGGAACTATTTCACTGACACGGAGGAAGATGTGAGTTTGTGGTGCAGCTGGAGATCCCGTGTCTGAGCTGTGTATTTACCGGCGGTCTAAATGGTTGCCGCTACGTGACCCTTTTTGAGTGCTAAATCCAAATCCAGCCCTTATCTCCCAGATTAAACTCGTGTTGGGTTTAAGCCCTCTAACGATGACCTCATCGTTCCGCTTGTAGACGGTGGGGAAACCCCAACTAGTGTGCGAGCCGATCATGTGAGACTGAGAAACCTGCCCGACACACAAGAATTTCAAGCCTCCCCCTCGACTTCCCCCCCCCGCAGAGCTTTATGAAATTCTGATGAAAGTGAGATCATTGCACCATCTTCAAGTGATACCTCCAGTGAAATTAGAGTTAGAAGTTGTTTACCTCTGTTTCATTTCTTATGAGTCATTCCCCACCTTCTGCTTCCACATGAAGCCTCGCCAAATGAAGATAAGAGTTGTTTTCTTTCAGAGTGCTTTGCATTGTGTGCCCCTCTTTCTCTCTTTTTATAACATTCTCACACCCACGCAGGGGAAAACGACAACAGCAGCAGCAAAATAATAATGGACCTGTCTTATGCAAGTCATTAAATGTTTAACTATCTTTTTTTGCAACATATCTGAAACACTGTCAGAGCATTGCTGCATCTCTAAAGTGATTTTTGACAGCTCACTTGAATGCTTAAGTTTATTTCATAATCGAATGGAAAAATGTTTCCAAGTTTCCAAATTAATATTCAAGGAAGCCCAGCCAAAAAATGGTTTATGAATGTTTAATCTGGATTTTAATATCACATGAAATAGAAATAGCCGGCAAAACCAGCGACTTTAATCATTCTTGCCATCCACATCTGTAATTCCTCCTCCCCGCTCTGTCTCAAGGCGGTCTGAATGGAGCAGAACATCCTCTGTTCTATTTCTATCTTTCTCTTAAAACTTTCCTCATGATTTATTTATCGGTGCCTGTATGTTGCAGTATGGCTCCTCGTCGGGGATGTTCAGTCCTCCGAGGGTCCGTGCTGCTGCCTCTGAAGTCCACCAACACAGCTTGCGCTTCTGTTGTGGTTACTCCAGCAGAAACAGGCACAGAATGAACGCCGCAGGGTATCGCTCCTTATCAGATGAAAACTTCAAATCTCCAAAGCGACAGCTTTTTTAAAAAATGTATGCAGCGGGGCTCCCATTGATTTTTTTTTTAAGACTGCACAGTGGATTCAAAATGAGCTACGTGCGTTCTCCTGTCACTAGTGTGGCGGCGATATACTGTTTTCAAGGTAAACTGTGGTATGAAAATTGGTGATTATCACACCGTTTACATTTCCTTATCTATGGTGTCGAAGTATATACAGTATGAGTGTTATTGAAAAAAGTAATATTTTCAGTTTAATGACTTTCAGTTCGCATTTTTTGAACGGGTTTGTTCAACCTTAAAACCCTTCTGTTTTTCATTCTATCAAGGATCACTGTAACCAATAATATTAATAATGAGATGTTTATCGTACTCTTTCGACCGCTTGCAACTTTAAGCAACATCTTTAATTGATATTCACATGCCATAACAATCAATTATCAGTTAATAATTAATACTATAGGAAATATGCTTAATGTTTTTCCATAAGAAAACTGTTTTAACCACTGATGTATTTGCGCCCAATTCTGATGGTCAGTTGATGCATTTTTATCACAGCGTTCAAGCAAAGATCATCTTGTAACTCAAGATTGAACAAACAAGTGCAGAGCTTTAACCTGACTGCACAGCACTCCACCACCGTCTGATGTAAAATGCTGCATTGTTTGGAAACATGCCTCGTAATCTGTAGGAGGGAATTAACAGAAGCCTGCAGTGAAGGATGTCAAGAGGAATGTGTGTGCGTGTGTGTATACATGAGAGCACAGTCTGCTGTGAACGGACGGGTGCCAAGCAGTTACAGATTGTCCCAGTCCGGTTAAGGGGGAAGGGTAGATTAGAGGTGTGTGCGTGTGCGTGCGTGTGTGTGCGTGTGTGTGTGTGTGTGCTTGGGTGTAGGGACAGAGGGGGAGGGCAGTTCCTGGCTCTTTGGAGAGCCTATTTATGGATCTTCATCGAGAGCCCCTTGTGTTACCCATTGTCACTTTCCCTCACACACGGCTGAATAGGTGGCCAATCATCAAATCCACTCAACTCTGTTCCTAACGGGAACGTGAACAAAGAAAGCAAGAGATAATTGGCACTCTGCGACAACACAATATTGACTGAAAGCCAACCACAGCAGGATCATTGTTTTAGATTTTCAGATGAAAGAACACAGGTAAGTGTGTGTTTGTGTGTGTGTGTGTGTGTTCTTCTGTATGTCTGTGTCAATAACCACGATAGAGACATCCCTTCCTGTCTGTCGGGGGAAGCTGATATTGGACTGTGTTGTCATCAATCAGGTTGCCACGACTACTCCATTTTGCCCGCTGATGGGATTCATTAAGATTGGCGCCAACCAGCATTGGTGGGTGTGTGAGGGGGGTTGGCGGGTGGGGGATTCTCCATTTCAACAAGATGATCTCACCTCCTGTCTGCAGCTCAGGAAGAAGACTTTTCATTCATAAACTTCGTCCATTCACACACGCGTGTGTTCAGGCGCGTGCACACACAGACACGACCTACGTATCTCCCAACGGGACGCTGAGGAAACAGTTCAGCCAATGAGGCAATGGTCAGGTGAGATCACTGCCGGACGCCAAGGTTCCTCTTTCCATTTAAAAACTCTATAAAGGATGAGTGTTTGACGCCTCCCATCACTTGACCTTGGTTGCATTACAGCACCACATACTCAAGAGCGGAAAGAAGACGTCATGATAGAAATCTGACCGAAAACAAACAAAGGTAAACAAATTAGTGCCTCTGCAGGCGTCTGCTGTATGTGCAGGCTTTCAGTTACCACTAACTGATGTTGCCAACATTTACGTATTTCCACATGCAGCAAACATGGAACAATATCCGCATTAGGAATGCTCGATAACATCATCAATAGGAAGGGGACAATATAAAGATTATATTGCTTCAAAACTGCTCAGGTCAAGTTGATCGTGGGGACTTTCTATGATGATAATCATGAATATCCTAATGTGAGTGACTTCAAAAAGCTGTCTGGCTTCATAACATGCAGTCGTTCATTGATTTCCTGATTAGGAGTCTGCATCTTTCCAGTCAGTACAAAATCCTAAGCCTGTCACCATGACTAAAACTCGGTTTGCCTATTATATCACCACAAAAGATAGAAATCCAGTGGATTACAAACTCAAGAGGAGATGATGTGTCCACGTACAGAACCGGCTGGAGAAAGCGACCTGCCACACGAACCAACACCTCCAACTGGCCCCTATCATTGCTGTGACCACCATTCAGCCCCATTCGCCACTTATCGTCCCATGCTAAATCAGCAGGTTATTGGTTTTGGCTGATAAAGGCTTTAAAATAAAATATCAGCACCGGCCCACAATGAACACTTCTGCTAATACGTCAGGCTGATACGATGACGCTTTAATAATACGCACATGACGCAAACCATTACCGTTGACCTTGTAGGCTTCATATCTTTGTTTGTACATTTTGAAAAGCATTGCATGTCTCCATCTGCCAGTGGGCCATCACAATAAGAGTATTTTAATTTCGCTACAAGAGAGACTTGACATTCTCTGCAATTATGTTGTGCGTATTTGTCTCGGCTCCAGAAATCTACCAAAATGAGTTGGAGTTATAGTAAATGATCCACTGTAGGTTTGGCGGTGGGTTTTAGAGTTTTTCTTTTGTTTTTTTGCTTCTTGTGGCTGAAAATGACACTGTTGAAAGTGGTGAGAATGAATGAAATTAGTCAATTTGTGGGCCAGAAAAACAAAAGAATGAGCTGAAAGACGTTATGAAACTGTAGAGCAAAAGACGTTTTACATACAAGTAATCAAGGATCCATTGATCATTAAAGGTGCACTGTGCGGTTTTATGGTGGACCCTAGAAAGATCTTCATTAATTGATTTTTTCTGCCTCAACAAACTAAATTAAAAAAAAACTCTCTTCGTTTTTATGACTGAATAAACTGAATAAACAAGCCGACCTTAAAGGACACCACAATTTCATACTGTTTTACTTTGTTTATATGTGGCGGACCCTGCCACCTTTCTAGCTTCAGACAGTGTTCTGGGACCTTATTGTCCTCTGAGAACAGCTTGTTTATTCAGTTATGGAAATATTTCTGAGTTTGTGTTGTTAGCTCATTAATATTGTAAATATAACAATTCTGAGTTTGAGTTTAATCTCCGAAACGACATAGTGCCTCTTTAAATATCGACCTGCGCCGCTTTAAACTTTGTTGACCACTCTCTCACTGACAAGACGCTTCTGAGACAATTGAAGAACCATATTGACTCATTCCAGCGTGCTCTAAAATATGCAAATCCGACATTTAGATCAAGCGCTGCTTTGATCTTGCAGCGAGATTAGAGATGCGTCTGATTTTCCCTTTGAAACCTCCGAGAGGCGAGAAGCCGGCTAGGCAGCCTGCTGTGGAGAGCCTCTGGCAGCGCTCCAGTCAGGAGAGGGTTAATAACAATAAAGGGGAGGTTGGAGAAGCCTTCCTGAAAGTCACATGGTCTGTGCCGGGAAAGGGGAGGAGAGGAGGGGGGTGGGGGGGCGGAGTATGGAGCGTGTTGCCGTAGAAACAGGATCCTCAGTTGGCCAGTGTGAAGTCAGGGGCGTAATATTAGGCGGTGACTGCAGTGAGATGCTGCTGGTGGTGGTGTGAGGTGGGTGGGTGGATGGGTGGGGAGGGAGGTGGGTGACTCACACTGGAGGACGCACTCTGCATTCTAATGGATGGCCACACATGCACACAGACACACGCACACACGCATACATACAGTACTCGCTCTCGCTCTACACCTTCATTGGCTGCCTCAAACCATCAATCCAGTGTCCCCTTTATTTTTAAAAAAATCTCTCTCCACTGTATCCCCAGCATGTCTCAGCAGTATCCTCCATCACTCTGCTCCGCAACATATAATTAATTCATTATGTCAATGTACATCCATTAGTCTACGTCTTGGTGGCTTCACTTGCATGCCATGATAAGGGGCATCTATTAGAGGGAACCCGAATGCTTAGACAGGCTAGTAAACTATAGCCGTGTAATTGGTGACGGTATAATTGCACAGCACACGTAGCAATTAAAGCGATAATATGTGTAAACCATGCTCAAGATTATCATTGGATTAACTACACTTCCCAAATGCCCCTGAGTGTGGAGGCTCACCAGCTGTTACAGGGGAAGTGTTGGTAATTACACGGACGATTTTTTGGGGGGTTCTTGTTTTGAGGGTCTTTTCTTTTGGCTGCAGGGGAGTCAGTTTGTATCTCATTAGATCCGTTCATGTAAATGGGCTCCTTCTCTCAGGGTGCAGGATGAGAGAAGCATAAGCATCAAACCTAAGTAGGTGTTTTCTCACAAATGTGAATCCAAAAAATATGGGGTTTGTGATGCCTCAGGGTTGACCGAGGCCCTTTCAGTACAAACAGCCAGCGTGCTTGAGGGTGAGAGTCAGACAACTACAATGTTTAAAAACACTAATTATGTTTATAGATTCTTTTAATTCAGTCAATCTAATGTTTTCATCTAGCACTAATAGAACAAGTAGCCACAATGTAAGTGATGAAGTAACAAAGACTGGAATAATTGTATTCATTTTATGGTCGTACATTATTAATGTCATAATGTAGACTAAAGGTCATTTGGAAGCGTGTAGATTTACACCATGCTATGTCTATATAGGTAGCTCCAAACTCTAGGGGGCAACAAAACTGCTAACCGCTGATGACTTTACTTTTTCCCGTAGCCATCTTTGGGTGGAGTGATCATGCAACCTGGATATGTTTATTCTAATGGAAGCTGCTCATTGGCACTTGAAGCCCACAAGGCTCGACCTCCCGGGTATGAAAACAAAAATTCATAAATCATCCGTGTTGTGCAGCCCATAGAGCGCACTAGAGACTTCCATCGACCGAGCTGGCTAACTTCTGGTTTAACGCCTGGCTAACTTGAAGGGGAGCTGACCCAATGGTTCAAATGCTGATAGTGAAACAAGTCATTTCGCAGAGGTTGTGCAAAAACAATGTGTTAAATACGAACAATGTGAAAACTGGCTCCAAAGCCTGGCACTCTTCTTGGGGGCTTGGGTAACGGCTAGCCTACATAGCAAGCAGCACAGTTAGCCATGGAGCTAAGCAGCCCTTTCAGCTGACGGGAGTCTGCTCGCATCGCAAGATGTTTTTTTTTCGTTAATTACGGAAAATATGTGTTCAAATATTTCCTTTCTTGAAATTTTGCAAGATTACTTTGTTAACTCACTCTCCCAGCTGAAACTACCGGGCTATCACCTCTTGCAGTACAAAGTATTGATAGGAGACAGGATGGGCCGGGGCTAGTTGGTTAGCATGCTAACTTCAGTAGATATCTCTGCTACACAGTACATAGACGACTTTGACATAACGTAAACTCTATTGTTTCATCGTACTCTGACTATGATGTTAGACTTTTTTAATGTTTTAAACTAAAATTCTGGCCACATCTTACAAATGGCCCCTTTAACAACAACAACAACAACAACAACAACAGCAACAATAATAATACAAATAATAATGAAGAGATAAGATTTCTCCAATTTGTGTAAACAATAACAAAATCAAGATCCAATAAATGCACTGTTTGAGAAACTTGAAGATAATTTATTTATTGTATTGTATATATAAAGCTTACAAAAAGCCCTTAAAATGAACACTTGATACCATTCAAATGAATTTAAAACCATCCAGCTTCAATTAATACCCATTTTATTTTATTGCTTTTATTGATCTCTTATGAATTTTATTTTTCATACTTATTTTATTTTTGTATCTTTCGATAATTTCTATCTTTTATATGATTTTAAACTGTTACTCGACATCATTGTAAATGAGAGCCTGCCCCCCATGATCTTTGAATTAATACAAAGGTTAATAATAATAATAATAATAATAATAATAATAATAATAATAATAATAATAATAATAACAATAAAATAAATGTTTAATTACAAAGACATTATTGTCATGTGTTTGTTTTCCACTTGACATGTCTGTCGTTGACATCCACAGCCAAGACAACACGCTGATCAAAGCAGCCACTGCAGTGTTATAACACAGGGGACTGTGACGTACCCTCACCCTATAGCAAATCATTGACTTTTTGATTGAACGCTGCTTTGCGCTTCCTTTTAAGGCAACCCAGGGCAGGTTCATTTCCCATCATCGCTGCGTGTAAAACTGGAAGCAGCAGGGAAAAAATCACAGGCAGCAGTGTGACGTTTTCTCAGTCGCCACCCACAACTGTATCTCATGGTTCGGGGCAAGCCAATGGTGGACGGGCTGGCTGTGTGATACAGCGCTGGATGGTCAGGGAAGCAGGAGGCTGGCTGATGAACATTACCTTCAGGCTTGTTTATTTCATATTGTCTGTGACTGTGACTCATTGGATTTTTGGGAAAAAGAGGGCAGCTAGAGTACGACTCAAGGCAAAAACAAAGACACTGGATATTTTGGGATACTTTTTGTTTCAGATCTTAATTGATTGTCAGTTGTGTTGTACTTCTTGTGACTCCTCATTGGCCTTAGTGTGGAAGAAGTTAAACCAAAGAGTGACATTCCCTCCAAGATTATTACATTTGAGTGTTTTTTTTTTTTTTTACAATTGTAACACTAAAGACAAAACAGAAATTATTATGTTTCATGAGTGAACAGAAAACGTAGTTAATAGAGTCAGTTAAGTCAAGCGTTATTGGTAAATTAGGTTCTTTGTTAAATATTCTTCCTTTTGTTTAAATAATTCATACTTCACCTCATTCCTGCCTCTGCTCTATTGTGATTCTACTGTGTATTTTGCTTGTTCTTGTCACAAAATCATGGCCTTGAGCCAATAAATCTGAACCTTTCTTCTTCCATCTTCACACGTGTTTGTTCTATTAGGCAGCTGTAATATTCTGTCAACACTTATAACTTGTTAAAGACGAGATGATCTGTCCCCAATTTGCCTAATGTATGCAGAATAATAAGAGGAAGGGCCATTGTTTCCTAAATTTGCATTCTGGAAGAATACCAGTCACCAATTATACAGAATTATGCTAATTACCCACTTGACTGGATCACATATTACCTGTGTTAAGAGTCATTAATTCAGATGAAGTAAGAAAGGCCAATTATCACGTGTTACCAAACTGTGATGGAGGCGATGACACATTTAGAATGAGATGATATAAATGACATGTGAAAAAGACTCATAAACAAGCAGCCAACAAAAGAGAAACAGCCATTGTGCAACACCACCAGCCGGCTGCCTCAGTGCAGTCGCTGTCCATGGTGCTGATGAGGAGCTCTGAGGCCCGAAGGCAACAGCAGAGAGTACCAAATGCATCTACTCGTTTAAACTGTGACTATGACTGGGATTAAGAAGATGCAAATGTTGGAATTAATTATTAAACTTTAGCTGTTTTTTTAAATAAGTTTTTAGTTCTTACAATCAAATTATTCTGAAACATATAAAACAAACTGTATTGCATATTTATATTGACCTTACAGGGGCACTATGTAGTTTTGGACAAGAAATTCAAAATATCTTTGCTTTAACTGAATAAACAAGCTCTTCTCAGAGGGAAATAAGGTCCTCAGAACACTGTTTGAAGCTAGAAAGGTGGCAGGGTCCGCCACACATACACAAAGTGAAACAGTATGAAATTGTGTTGTCCTTCAAGGTCAGTTTGTGTATTCAGTTTATTCAGTCATGAAAACAACAAATGTTAATTCATTTACTTTGTTGGGCATAAAAAGATTCAATGAAGATCTTTCTCTTTTGATTAAAATGTCTTACTATAAAACTACATGGTGCACTCTCTAACGTAATTATCATATGTAAGAATTTTAGTGTAAATTAAAAAAACAACAACTACTAAAATCATCTACACAAGGTGAAGAAATAGCAGTTTTGACATGATGATGTCTTCCAGAGATATCTACTGAACTTAGCATGCTAACCAGCTAGCCCCATCCCATCACAGTCTAAAGCTCCTGTGCTCGTGGTGTCAAAAACAAACACTCCCCCGGTCCCAGAGCTCCCAATCCAGACCGCTAGCTGCACGGCTAACCAAGCTATCTAGCTAAGCACACATACATTTAGCGTTTACTCTGGTGATATGCTGGCCCCTAGTCTTGTATGAATGTATGAACTTGACAGGTGGCCAATTCTTCTTCTTCTTCTTCTTCTTCTTCTTCTTTCATGATTTAAACGCTGATTCTATCAATGCTGCCTTTCTTTTCAGCAAGTAAAAATAAAAATAAAACGTATCTGTCCCTTATGGCAGATTTGGCACAATGCTAAAAGGTTACAGGACACTGTGGCCCTCACACATTTTTAAACTCCAAACCTACACAACCAAAAAAATATTATAAACCACGTGATTTGTTTTTTTTGTTTGTTTTATTAGCTACAATATGTTGCTGGACCATGGCCATCTTTGTCGGGAGAAACCCTACACCCTGCCCTCTCAGGAAAATGGAAGCCCCCCCTCTTAAATCAATGTTTATCGATTTCATTAGGCTGAAATAAAGAGCTGTCAACGTTCGATGGTGATATGCGACCAGCACGAGCGACCAGCTCAGCTCAGCCCGGCGGTATGATTGAGCTCCAGCGCCGCCTGGCTGTGGTGCACATAACCCACATGGCAGCAAATATTCGACTGGATTACAGATTAAAAATCTTGTGTTCCTCCAACACTCTTTGTCCCGAACGAAGGGAATTGTATTTAATGGCACTCACAGAATGTATGTGTGCACACAATATCAGATGAGTGTTTGCACACTGAACAGGACGGGTGATTGATGCTCTGCAGGAAAACCGATTCTGCGATCATAATTCTAGCAGGAAATTAAAGAAAACCTACCTTTTTTCAGGCTCGGTGCTGCTGAATGCGGTGACACGCTGGGTTGTTTGGTTTTCCAGCTGATGTGTCGGCTGGTAAATGAGGAAAGGACAGATTTCCACACGAGAAAAAAACCCCGAAAGACGTGATGGTGCCTCTGCTCAGCCTCACTACTCCGTGCAGGGGTCCCATCTGGCTAATTACCTTGTCAATAAATCTTGAAGGTGATCCCGCGAGAACGGGAGCTGCGGCTGAGATCTGAGGCTGACCCTCCTTAATGATCCTACACAGTGTGTTTATATTTATATTCGCTTATAATTGTCTGCAGAATTCCGTTGACCTATATGTTCAATAAAGAGAGGTACAAGGTGAACGTTGTCATGGTTAAAGAGACAACGAAATGCTCCCACAGGCTTCTATAGTCATACCACTGTAATTAATAATACGCTTATTATCCCTTAAAACTAAAGAACAACAATCACAAAACTCAATCCATAGCAAAATATCAGGACCATCATTTTTCTCTTTTAAATTATTATTTTTTTTATTTTTTTGTCTTTCATTTTGAAAGTCTACTTGGTGCCAGACAGAAGCAATTTACATGTGTGTGTATGTGACCTTGACCATTGACCTGGGGCAGATGCAAGCTGGGGCCTTGATTTGCCCATTTAGTAATGTTGCCAATAAAAAATTCTATTCAATTTATTCTATTCTATTTTCTATTTCTCTTTTTTCTTTTTTGAATGTGGTAATAATACAAACTTAATATTTATTTTTTTCATTACTGAATAAACAAGCTGTTCTCAGAGGAAAATAAGGTCCCCAGAGCACTGTGAGAAGCTAAAAATGTGGCTGGGTCAGCCAAATATAAACAAAATAACAGTATGAAATTGTGTTGTCCTACAACATCAGTTTGTTTATTCAGTTTATTCAGAAACTTGAAAACGAAGGGAGTTTGTTTATTTAGTTTAATTTTTTTCTCTTCTGATTAAAATGTCTTCCCCCAAACTACATGGTGCACATTTAAGGTGGGGCAAAGTTTAACATCTTAAATAACCTACTGGCTAGTTTATCCATATAATACAAAATCATGTATTATCTGATTTATATGATGTGTTGATAATCTGAATATGCATGTATTATATTAATTCACAATGTCCCTTCTTAACTAAACTAAACTAAGGTTGAAAAATAAATGTAGTTGAACAAATGCTATACAAATAAATAAATAAATAGCCTACAAATACTTGACGACACGGTGTAGGGAGTAGAAGTATTAACAAGCATATACATATCTTATTTAACTAATTTGTTATTTAATATGTCAATTAAATTTGTACACTGTGATTTTGTTGTTCTGTTCTGTACATGTGACATTTATTGCATGTCTGCCCATCCTGGGAGGGTCTTGTTGTCTAAAGGTTTTTGCCAATTGCTGGTTTTTCAGATCTAAAATATCAGTGAAAGTCAACAATTATTTAAAATCTGTAACTTTAAAAGTGTGACAGGAGTGCAATCTTTCGATATGGCACATTTTTAAGGAAAGAGGATGTCGCTCATTATACAGATTGTAAAGCTCACTGAGGCAATGTGATTGTGATTTTGGGCTATATAAATAAAATCACTAAAGTAAGGTACAAGTGAGTAAATGTACTTTATAATTTCCAAACAGCACACAGCCACAGCACTTCTTCAGCGCCCTCTGCTGTCACATAATTTCAGTTATTATATAAAATGGATTTTGATCCCTAAAATCTCTAATATCTTGCTTCATTTGCCTCCAATTATGTTGTGAAAATATGAAGCGAACAAACAAACTAAATCCATGGTTGTTTGACAAAAACACTCTCCCGTTCCTCGGGTTCATTCGGCTCAATAAAACAGATGCACCACATCCGGTCCGGCTGCCAAATCTGTCCGCCGCCGGCGCGTCTCGTGTGAAGCCGTCTTTGAATGTGGTGTGTACGCACGGCTGCAATCAACTTAACTAAAATCACATCTCAAATAAACTTAAGCAAACCGGCAAGTGTTTTCCGACTGTTGAATTCACAAGCTAGCTGCTGCCGTTTACTCTCTGTAGACGTTACTCGCATTGAACCGCGATACATGTCGAGTCAAGCGAAGAAGCTCTGCACTGACAACATGACGGTTAAAAAGATCGGAACACACAACGGCAGCTTTCATTGTGATGAAGTTCTGGCCTGTTTCTTCCTCCGGCAGCTACCTGAGTACAAGGTAGGTTCCGCACACTGTGATAGAGGATTATGGCGGGACTATGGGCTGCATATTGTTCCCTCAGCTGTAGTTGATTAATTAAGTTACAGTCTGTGCTGTTGCTGCTTCAATTCAAACCCTGTTGACAAAACCTCACTTTAAATGTGTTTCAGTTTGCATTGGCTGATTTGTATGGAGAAGTTTTCATTCTTTAAAAAAAAAAAAAAAAAAAAAATTCTTCTGTCAGACATCCATTGTCATGTTTTGACACTCCAATTGGGGGTGCTGCTGTACAGACAGATGGAGCTAACAGAGAGATAACCCATAGTATACCCAAAGTTAATCTAGTCTAACGTTAGTCATATATTTTACTTTTCAGGAGAAACTGTCATGCCATAGTATAGGATCTTATTATCTGAACTGTTTGGCTCAAAGCCAGACTGGTTTAAACAAAGAACCCATTAAGCTTGCATGTGATTTACGTTATTGTTTTTGCACAGTCTGTGCAAAAATGTCACCACCACATATGTTAAGGTGGGAATAGGTTTTTGATCATTTCAATTATCAATTAATCAGCTGTGCAGTTCCTCTATTAATGGTTTGGTCAGATATGTCACAGAATAAACAAGTGAAACACTAAAATATCCCTAACTCATTTTGAGTAGTGTAGTTTTTCCTGATTTTGTAATAATTTTGTCTACATCAGTAATGTAAATGAAATAACAAGCAAGTCTACATGTTAATTTAAGATTAGTTGACAATCAAAGAAAATGCATATTAAAAACACTTTTTAAGGCTTGCCCTGTGTGATTTGTAGTTACTTATCGCCACGTTTTGTATTGCATATTGTGCTTGGTATTTCTCTTGTACGTTATTCGTAACTTATATTATTTTTGTTGAGGTAAAACACTTGTAACTTGGGTTTAGAAATGTGCTATGTCATAAAAGTTTTACATATTCATTCAATCAAATGTCTCTCAAAGACATAGTCTGTGAATTAACATGTAATCGATGTGGTTATGAATTACAGATTGTGCCCCATTAGAGCTCAAAACTTCATACAGTGCCCCCTCCAGAGGGTACACTAAAGGCCACACCCTGTTATAATTAATGGTCTTAGTAGAACTGAGTTTAAAATGTACTTGCCTCTTGCATTTAAAGGGTTTATACATAAAATCTTTGATATCAGGTGATATTAAACTTTGTTTTTGTTGCACAGGATGCTGAGATCATCCGGACCAGGGACCCAGCAAAGCTGGCAGAGTGCGACATTGTTGTAGACGTGGGAGGAGAGTTTGACCCAAAGAAGCATCGCTATGACCATCATCAGAGGTACGACTGTGTTAACACTACAGAGCAATTGCTATGTTAGTACTGTAAATGGAAACGTTTGAGATTGCCTGCTGAAATTGACAGTTTGACTTTGATTTATGATGTAGTGCAGTCTGGTGTGATTGTCATTGATAGAAAAACTTCCCAAACACTGTAAAATGAGATGAGCCTCTTTCATGTTCAGCACGTCCCAGCTGCAAAGCCAAAGGGGTAACTAATATTATTAACAATCTCTCATTCCCTTTAGATATGCTGGTAAGCCATGTCATTGAGCCAGCCATCATAATGAATCTAATGAATTACACCTGGGCTTTTCCTGTGTGAAGCTGTCACGGTGTCTGCAGTGAAAAAGACCCAATTGTCTTGTTTTTAATGACAGATGTTATTGGCTGATAATTATGTCTGCGTCAGCTGGAGCCAAACCACAACTAATTAATCGTTAAAGTCAATTTTCCACATTTCTTAGATCAATTTCTGATAATGTGAGGATTTACTGCTTTTCTGTTCTGATTATGTGACGGTTAACTGAATATCTTTTTGGTATTGGGGTAGTTGGACAAATCAAGACATTTAAAATTGTAGAACTGAAATACTAGTCTTACTACTTGATTATTTAATTGATATGAATTAATCTACAATTATTTTGATAATCTAAATAACAAAAATGCTGAAAAGTAATGGTTCCAACATCCAAATGTGAGGATTTGCTGCTTTTCTTGGTTTCAGATTTTTGTGTACTTTGTGTATTTTGACTATTGGTCAGACAAAAAAAAAATTTGATTGAATATTTGATGACATCTTCGTTGATTTTGGGACATAACAATTTCACAAATCTTTGACATTTTATAGACAAAACAGTAAATGAAGAAACTAATCGGCTGACTAATTGGTAATACGGTGAAAATGTAGTTGTAGCTTTGTCAAAATGTTGCCCTGGGAACTTTAAAAAAACATTTTTGACCAAAAAATTGAGAAAGACAGCAAATGAATCAATATGATCTTTAGCTGAAGCACTGTAAATGACACTTCAATAATAATAATAATAGTGCATTTTATTTAAAGGTGCCTTTCAAAGCACTCAAGGACACCGCACATAACAACAACAGTACAACAAAATCAGGAAACATTATCGTGCAAGGTGGATATTTAACAGTTTATTGTACAAAAAATATCTATTTTAGATTAATTGGAAAAATCCTTTAATCCGTAAATGTACATGGAGCTCTTGGATTTAAGTTCCTTTTTCCCGTCGTGGCTTCTTAATATCAAGAGTAGGAAGTCAAACTGGAGTTCAGACCTGTTGCTCTTTTGTTTTGTTGTCCAGAAAACAAATGAAAAAGAATCACTTTTATCTGAGCTTATCTGAGTTTCTCAGTGTCTGTTCTCCTCTGAGGCACCCCAACTGCATAAATCATGAATTAACAGGCTCAGTGTTTTCTACTGTATTTCCTGCCAAAGTTCCTTCCAAATGATTGCATTCACTCCAACTCTCATCAGTAATCAGCCTATTCCAGATGTCTTGTCAGCTTAATGTCCTGATGATAATCAGTGATAGCTTTTATGACCACGGTGATAAAGATATGCCAGGGCTCTCTTCCTGGCAGGTGGTTAGTGATAATTAGCGCTCCTTCAATTGAACGGCGCCCCCCCCCGTTGTCGGTTCACGAGGCACGGAGGCTGCCACGACGCTGTCAGGGGCCGCATGAGGATGTAGCTGTCACTCACATGCGCTGATGGGGGCAAGATGGTTGTGATGACGGGGATGGATGAAAGTGGGCTGGGGTGCTCGAGGAAGTTGGAGAGGGAGCTGACGAGAACAATTAGTCCTCATTTCAATAGCACGTTTTCAAAAGTGTGACAGTGCACAGATGAAGTTGACAGCTATACAAACACTTCAAGACAAAACTGCATAGGTCCATATGCTATGCTAAGCTAAGCTAACTGGTTGCCAGTTCCAGCTTCATATTAAACAGAAAGATAATAATGTGTACTGTAGTGTGTATCAATTTTACATCTATCTCTATAAATGGTTATTTCCCAAATTTTTTAACTAATCCCTTCAAGACAGCATCAAGAACAACTGATTTTTAGGGTTAGGGTTCCCCTTGAGTGGAAGCTAAAAACAGGAGCAACATTTATGAATCTTTTTTTTCTTTAAGACAATTTCTTTGCTGCAGATGTGGAAAACTTTTATATCTGAAGTTTTTAGAGGTTTCTTAAGCAGGTGAGGAAATGGCTGTAATAGTTGGAGGCATGAGAAATGTTCTCTAAACACAGACTGAAGGTTACTAAAGCACAACAGATTAGATCTGGCAGGGATTACATTTGTGGTTGCTCAGCCTAGAAATGCACTCACTGCTCCCACTCAGCAAAGAAATAAAAAGTAAGCAAATGTATTGTTGTAACAGTGGCACAGTGATGAATGCGGTCTGCATTCTGCAGAGGAATCGTATAGATAAGCTGTTTTAATGCAGCTTTTTATTGTGATGTGGTTTAAGTTGCATCCACCGGCTGTGTGTGTTACCTGCAAACACAGCTTCCCGTTACTTTGTATTCACGTGACATGGACAATGCACAATAACAGGTCCGCAATTGATATTTATTCTCTTAAAGGTACTATATGTAACAATGTGAAGCAATTTTAATGTATGACAGATGCAATAAGACCGATTTTTTGGTGGTTAACTGAGCTAACCAGCTGACGGCAGCTCCCCCTATTTGTTTGGAGTATAAAATGGACAAGTGGCCAATTCTTACATATTCCACTTTTAGTCTTTTTGTGTTGCCAGTGTTTGAGTGGATTTCATGAAATGTATGAATTTGGCTCCTGTCCGACTTTCTTGGTTGTCTATAGCAGCCAGGGAGGCAAGGTACAGAGGAATGTGCATTGACGTCACATCCTTTGGATTTTCCTGGACAAAATGTCCTGAGTCCTTTGCACAGAAATCAGTTCAGCTGTTGTAATCAGTCAACTGTTATAGACAACCAAGAAAGCTGAGGACGGCCCTATTTTCAGTGATTAATACATTTAAATTGCTTCATATTCTCACATATTGCACATTTAAATCTGATGCAAACTGGAATACCACAGACTCGTGAGGGAAGCAGCTGAACCTGCAATGACCCAGAGACCATTACAGTATCTAGAAGATGATTTTGAATCTTCTCTACAGTACCGAAGGTCGCAGTGAGATTTAAATGAATTAAAAGGGAACACTCCCCTCCATCTGCCTGTAGATGGAGGTAACCAGATTGGAATTTCTCAATCTTGTTTGGATTTCTTTAGCCATGTAATATATTTGATAGATTGGACATTCTTTCTTTCGAAACCACGGGGTGGGGGGGCAGTTTGGATGTGGGTCAGGGGTCAAGAGCTGTTGAATGAGTCATAGAATGTCTGACAGTACAGTGACGTTGGCCTTTGTTGGCCAAAAATTTGCACATTTAAAGGTCATGAAAGCCAACACAGTGCTCTGTTTGTCTTACAGCAAGCCAAATTTCCCATCATTATATCACTGACCTCAGAATAATTGAGGTGATTGATTACTGCCGGTTATTTCATTTTTACTGTGCTTGAGGTTCATGAGTCATTCAGTTCCTTGTGATGCTTTTGGTAGGGGAAAGAGTCATGAAGCATGGTTTTGCACATAGTGGACAGGAAGCATTAAGCTATTTTTTTCTCATGATAAAGAGTGATTAGCAAAAGGAAGCGTAGTGCATTTTTAGTTGAGTATGCTTTGCAACACTTTCATTGCCAAAGTAGTTCTTGGTTTTATCTTTTGCTTTACTGACTCACCTTGATTAAGCTCTAAGTGCTAAATGCTAGTTTTCTAGGAGACCATCTTTGATTTCACACAAACAGTTTGATGACTTCTCTTTTGACTTCACATCTTTTTCAGCCACTCTCCATTTCACTCTGTCATTTTCCTCTCGCTCATTCACTTCCATCTCCTGATAATCAGCATAGAAATGCCTCAGCTTGGCCAATTAGCCGTCTTAATGGCTGTGATTACCCCCTGCTTCCCGAGCATGTCACTCATTCATTTGACGGCCTTTCTTCCGCTGTGCTGCAGCCCAAGCATCCTAATTGAGCCTGAATTAAATGACCAGCGGTGGCTGGGTGCTGGAGCCCCACATCTCAGCACGTGGCTGAGAGGAGAGACCTCCGGTGGCTTTTATTTATCTGCTCACGCTTACAAGCAGACCGATGCATGCTTTCTCTCTGCGGTCAATGCACACGCACTCTGAAGCTGAAGAGAACATTTATGGATGTGATGGAAGTGCCTTTTATCGATGTCTGATGCACAGCCAGTAATGTACAGCACACATCCGTCTGCAGCAGACTTTTCACTGAAGAGGCCTCAGTTATTGGAGAAAATGTGAACAGTGTTTATGAGCAGAACGCTAATGTTTAATCTCCCAAGAGTGTTGGATATCATCTGCCTGCAGACTTTGAAGTGTTTTTCAGCTTTTAGCACTGAGATGAGCTGATTTCCATTTTCTGTGTATGCTAAATGGCTCTTCCGCTCTGGTCGCGGTTGAAGAATACTACTCTGACACAACAAGTCCATCACTTTAGCTCAAAATTTGATTAAATTTTTTTTAAATTGTTTTAAATAAATATCCAAAGAATCTTTCCGTAAATCATCTTCACCACCCAAATCTGTTAAGGTGGGAATAGGTTTTTGAACATTTCAGTTATCAATTAATCAGCGGTGTAGTTCCTCGATTAATGGTTTGGTCCATAAAAGGTAACAAAAATAGTGGGTAGAGTTTCCTTAAGCTCTGAGATTATACTTTCAAAAGGCCTACTTCCTCTGACCAAGGGTCCATAACTCAAAGATAATCAGTTTAAACTCATATAAAACAGAGAAAAGCAGCACACCCTCCCAATTTCCAAGAAGGAATTGGACAATGTTATGATGAACTTGTTATGTTGAATAATAATGGTGTGCCATCTTGGCCAGGTCTTCCTTTGAAAAACAGATTTTAAGCTCATGGGACTTCTTGGGTACAATTAAAAAGTAATGAGTTAAGAAAAAAGAAAAAGAAAGAATGTCGACCGACTAACTGAATGATCAACTCTTCAGTGCAGCTGTTTTTTTATTTTTAATCGGTGCTTTAACAGTCAAATAACCCCAAAGTTTTCAGTTTACAATGTTATGAAGCAGAAAAGCAAATTTTTATATTTGTGAAGCCATTATCGGCAACTTTTCAGCAATTTCACTGGATGGAGTTCTAAATGTTCCCCACGATCAAAATGGCCTCTGATGAGTTCATATTGATCGAGTCATCGATAACAAACAGGGAATGAAATTAGCGGCTGCCACTTGCCAAATATGGGGTAAATGTTGTTTGTGTCAGGTAAAAACTTCAGTTCGCCTGTCGCCAAGGTAGACAGGTGTTTCATATATTAATAAATATTATCAAAAAAAAGTAAATTCTTAAGGGAAGAATAGTCAGAGCTGAAGGTGACAAGATGGCAGTGATATATTTCATATTTCTACTGCTGGGCACCAGTGACTCAGTGTTAACACTTCACAAGTCGTCTATGTAGAGAAGTGGCAGACAAAAAAAAATCAGTGGATGGTAGAAATGATCTGTGACGTTCCACGGTGGCAGATGAGGGAAAATATGTAATGTCAGACTTCGGTTAACAGCTAATACTTCCAGTGTTATCTTCAACCATACGATTAAACTGATTTTTTCTATAGGTTATGAGAAAAGATACTTCTTTGACATTTGTCATGGATCCATTTATTAATCCATTCGTCATCTGACAGAAAACAGGCAACAGTTTTGATAACTGATTAATCGTTGAAGTCATCTCTCTGGCCGCAGCTTCGCCAATGTGAGGATTTTAATCTGTGATGGAGGGAAATGTTATTTACAGCCGTGTTTTGGTTTGATCCTGATTAACCACTCATGTTTTGGCCAGCTGATACCTGCAGCTGTTCTGGGCTCAGTAGTCATGCATTAAGTGGAAGCAATCTGTTTCACATCATCATCTTCATACATACAAGTCAGAGATGGCACTTACATGATGACCTTTTTCACCCACTGTAAACAGAAATATTGTCTGAATATCTCTGTCGCAGTCAGCTCACACCATTTTCTCTCCTCTGTTCAGGACCTTTGCAGAGAGTTTCCACAGCCTCTTTCCAGAGAAGCCATGGGTGACCAAGCTCAGCTCGGCCGGCCTGGTCTACATACACTTCGGACGTCAGCTGCTGGCCCAGCTGACGCAGCTGAAGGAGGACGACAGGCAGCTGGAGGTGCTCTTTGACAAGGTGAGAGGGCGGATTTATTGGAGGCCGGCGCTATAGCAACCATTAGCGAGCATTGTGTTTCATTCACAACACAAACACTCTGCTGAAAACAGATGTTCTCCCTCGCCTCAGCTGGTGTATTGAATCTGAACAACTTCAATTTCATCATGAAACATGAAGACCAAATCAGATGTAAAGAGGACAGCAAGCTCAACAGTGAAATGAATTGCACTTATCTCCATGTTGGTTGTTTTTAAAAGCATAAACCATGCACTCACTGGCTGTGGAGAATGCTGAATGTGTATTGTTATGTTTATTTCATGGCATTTTGCCTTCGTCAGACAATTAGTGTGGTTAGAAATTAAAGGACAAAGAGACAGGGATGTGGCAAAGTTGCTGGCCGAATACAAACAGAGGACACTGCAGTCGTATTTAAAGCACTTTAGGCCTTTTTGTGAGACCTTGGCAAACAGAGTTGTTCTGATGTCCAGGCACAGTAAGCCGGCCTAATCTTAGATCACCATAAATATTAGCACTATTAACTCATATTATCATCAGCCTTTTGATGTGTCAGTTTGTTTAAAGCCCCAACTAATCCTTTTACTCGTGGCTAGGGCTTTATTTATTTTAGGATGGTGCGTGCCTCGTCCTCTGCCAGCTCAGTCAAACTGAATCTCTATTTTTGCCCACAAAAGTTAGTTCCACCAGTAAGCCACTTGTAAAATGTCAACCCCTTTGGTGATTGACCTTCCACTGAGGAGGTGACTTTTCAGCACAAAATAGGTCTCTGCTTCTCCGCTCCCCTTCCACTTCTTTTTTTTTGAGTTTTACCAGGGAACATATAGCAGCGATTTCCTCTTTTCCTTTTCGGTTTAATGACCTCAAGTCTTCAGTGAATGCCCGCACACTAACAGGATAATATAATCCCACTACATTTCTCTCTCCTGAAAGTCCTCTTTCTTAACTTCCCTAGCTGGAAAAAGAAAAGGGCTTACCTCTAATTACTCTTTTTCAAAATGAGCACAAACATAAACCAGCTGATTCCCGTGCCACTCCAGGCTCATAACCTCACATGTCTGTTTCTTTTCCTTGCAGCTGTACGAGAGCTTCGTGGAGGAGGTGGATGCTGTAGACAACGGCATTTCACAGTATGACGGGGAGGCCCGCTACTCCGTTTCCTCCACGCTGAGCGCACGTGTCGGCCACCTGAACCCACGTTGGAACAGCAAGAGTCAGGACACTGAGGTGAGGGGCTGCACGAGTGTGAATGTATTCCCACACTTAACACATGGACCGATCTGATGCAACACGTTTGTTATACGTCAGGCACGTTAGATGTGTGTGTTGTGGGTCTGTCTTAAAGTGAAAGACCGGATAGCTTTAAATAAACTTCAAGGAATGAAATACTTCTTTACACAAAATAGAAATGGTACTGTCAAAGGGTTTACTGAACAGCACATTTTGTTAGAAAGAGGTAAGAAACATTTGTACACAACAATGTTCAGTTTATCTGCATGGTAGTATGTCCTTATGCTCTCTGGATGCAGTTAGTTTAGGCTGCATTATTTAATGCTAATCACACACAAATGGCACTTAAGATAGATTAAGATTGTTGTGCAAAACATGACAGGTGTGATGCATTTTTTCTGAGTAACAGAGGCCCAGAGAAGACCTAGTGTAAATACTCCGTCTCTCTTACGTGAGAGAAGAAAAGACCTGCAGTGAAGAAGCACCTGGTTTCTGCAGTCATGAGATACCTGCAGCCTGGCTTTGCATATTTGTTGACAAGGCTGACAGTTTTCTTCTCCATTGTTCGGCGCTGTCTCAGTGGAGTAGCGGACCTGTATGTTTGTTTCACATGATTGTAATTCTTGTCTCAGCACTTTCATTTAATTTCCCCACTAACCCACACAGCCAGGCAAAACTGCAGAGGGAAATCAGAGAGTGTGAAAGATTTATATTAAAAAATGTTTGACAGACAGTGATGATGGTTGACTGACCTGCTGAACTCTAAAGTCTTTGCGGTAATTGAAAAATCTCAAGAGATTTTCATCTCCTCAATCCTCGACTCTTAAAATTCAGGGACACAGCAGCCCCCTCAGTCGGATGCATGTGTGTGTCGTACATGGTCTCAAACAGTTTTTCATCAAAATGACAGATAGTTACCCTAAGATGATAACTATATTTCTGTCTTAATCATAATCTAATGCAGTACGCTCGCATTCTTACCTGTACACGTGTTTTTACCAGGAGGGTTTTAGAAAGGCGATGAAGATGGTTGGGGAGGAGTTCCTGGACCGGCTGGACTTCTACCAGACCTCATGGCTGCCGGCTCGTGTGGTGGTGGAGGAGGCTGTGAAGGCGAGGCATCAGGTACAACACTGTGAAATCTAATGTGCACTAATGTTTCTTGTCCTTTGTAAACAATTTTCCATCTTTAATGTCATCTTAACAGAATATGCTGGGTAAAATATCTGCTGATTAATAATCACCAAATAATTGGAGCTCCATCATCTTTGATAGAGGAGGAAATCCTTTCCCTGTATCTCTTTTTGTTGCTGTCGAAAGATTGGGAGATAAATGGTGAAATTGTAGTTTAATGTGGAGCCAAATTGAGTCTTTGGCATTGAAAAACAGTAACATACCATGTAACATTATTTTATTTTAATTTTTTTTCAATGACGATCGTGTTTCTTTTCAGGATCTGATTCCTTTTTCTCTTTTTTGATACACTGACAGTTATTTTCCCCAATGACAGTCCTTCAGTGTTGATTGTCAGTCACTGCTGGCGTGGAGGCGAGGGATTTGGAGGGGCTGCATGATTTCCATATTTGATCCCCTTGTTTTTTTCCCAGTGGAACTTTCTTTCATCTTTTTTTCCAGTCCCAGGTTTTTCAATGCCAGTGCTCACTTTTTCGGTCATGTTTTCATTTCAATGGCAAATGTTATTTTTGACACAAAAAAACTAAAGACTGTTCTGGCTCCATATTTTAGCTCCGGTTAGATCACATACTATATGATTAATAAAGCTGTAAATGTCAAGGAATTGTTTGACTATTCTCTTACACTCGTTCTTAATTCTAAGAAATTACACAGAAAACTGCCATTTTTTCCTCGCTCAGGAGGAGTAACGCACAATTTTCTGGTGCTCTTTTCACTTCCAGGTAGATCCCAGTGGGGAGGTGGTGTCGTTCAACCAGGGTGGGTGTCCCTGGAAGGAGCATCTGTTTTCCCTGGAGAAGGAGCTCAAAGTGGAGACGCCCATCAAGTTTATCCTTTACCCCGACCAGAATGGCCAGTGGAGGGTTCAGTGCGTCCCCGCAGGGCTCAACACCTTCCAGAACAGGTGTGACTTCACCCAAAGTTCATTTTTATTTAGATGTTATTTCTGCTTCACGGGGTACAGTTTGTGATGTCATATGTGGAGGGAACACCTTGCATGAGTTACCTTAGGATTAATCAAAATGCGGGACTTGCAGGGATGTTGCAACATTGACTCACACACACGAAATTTGTGGACAGGATTTTTCAAATGTTGTCGTGTAAAGCACAGTGACAGGCACAGATCTGGAGTCTCCCAGACGTGCTGAATTGAGTTGAGCTCTGGTGACGGAGGCGAACCATGGTGTACGATTTCATGCTTACCAGACCATTTGACAACTGCGCACAGAGGTTTGACGTGTCATCCGGTGAGAGGCCGACTCCTGCCTGGATGGAAATGCTTGTTTGTAGGATGAGGATTATCCTTTAGTTGAGACAGAGGTTTTGTTCTCACATTGCTCTCTGAGGGGTTGACAGGATGTAAACACTCCCAACATCTCAACAGAGACACCTGAGCCCTTTCTCCATGCCCACTCCTCTCACTCAGGTGCTCCTTCTCTGTTTTCCTCTTGCTAATTACACCCTCTGCTCCTAACACAGCAAGCTGGCAGATATACAGAACACGCTGGCTTAGCAATTTAACAGGTGCTTTTATTTACAGCTACTTATTTAAACATACTGCAGGATTATTATGAGGGTGAATTTTAATAAACGTTAATTGCTCTATTGAGCGCACTCCATTGTCGACGCACAGCCCTCTCGTGATATGACTATGATTCAGGCACATCAGAAGTTACACATCTGCACAAATATTTACAGGCTCTTTTAATCTCTAAATAATAGCACTGAACAAATATGTACTTGCGTGAATAAAAAAGAGAGAGCGAGAGCACATGGCAGGAGATTGGATAAGGGATGTTATTTCACAAAGGCATGCAATGAAAATAATTATTTCTTTGTTACCGAAGAAGAAAGGTCATATATCAGTGTTTACCGTAAATCTATGAATGACTGAGCCTGCACATTATTTAAAATGTGACATACATTAATATTTCTTATATTTGTTAGAATTGCTTCTGTGTTTATTTACTGTGGTATTAATTCTCAGATTAATTTGCTTTTTCATTTAATTAATTTTTCATTCATTTATTTATAATCACATTTATTATTGCCTTATTTTCCATTTGCATTACCCTGTTATTTATTTCCACACACTTTTTTTATATCTGTATTTTTTTTTTACATTTCTTAATGCATTTCTGCTTCATTATGCAAATGCAAATGGGCTGAGTGGGGAGTCTCCAGCTATCTAGTGGCTCTGTTAACAATAGCATGCTATCATGCTCGCAATGACAATGCAGATATGTTAAGCAGGTATTAGGTTAGCATCTTAGCATGCTAAACGTTGCTTATTACAAACAGAGTGAACAGCTGAGGCTGATGGGAATTTGATTAGCTTTGCAAAAATGTCAGTAAACATTTAAATTTTGACCTGATGATTGAGCTCGATGAAAAAGTTGAGGGATCACAGAAGTTATTACAGTTCACACTGAGGGGGGCATGAATGTGGGCACTACATTTCATAGAAAAACATTCTAAAAGTCGGGCAAATCACAAATGTCCTGATCCTGATAGGGATGAAAAATCATGGGCCATGAATATCCATACAAAATTACATGACAATGCATCCAATATTCATTGAAAATTTTCAGTCTAGACCAAGGAAATCTTTGTAACTACATTAAATCAAAGAAAGTGAAGCATGCGACTCAGGTTAACAGATCAGTGTAACATCTATCTGTGAGCCAAAGTATTGACAAAATGCAAAATAGATTCGTTACCTGCTTCTGTGTCACAATCCTTCTGAAGTCTTGGTTCGTTTGTGACTGGTCTGCTTACGTAACACATGGTGGAGCAGAATTAATGCATCAGATATTTGCATCCAACTTCTGGATTATTCAAAATTTGCTAAAACTGTAGATGCATTTTAAATTCAAAACCTTTGTGTTTATTTTTACTTTTGCTTAAGTTTTAGGCTGTTTATTTCTGAAACTGCAATATTTTTGATCTTGCTGTTTTCCTTCATTTCATGATACGTGCATCATTTATTTTTTCCTCCTAATGCTCTCTCAAGCATTTTAATTAATTTCATGGCTTATATAGTGTTAATCAGTTTGAATTCTTCAAACCCATTGTTGTTTGAGCCATACACACTGTATAAACATCTTGCCCTTTCCTTGCCTTGTGCCTTGTGCACCATTATGCATGCTGCTGTTGTTGTGGAGCATCTTTTTGCATCTCTTAGTAGTAATCAGGTCCCTCAAAGCTCGAAGCCCAGCACTAAAGTGAAAGACGCTCATTAAATCGCATTGGTATTCTTGTCTCGTCACCCTGTACATAATGACGGTGACGACAAGACAAAGAGCCTCTGTGTGAATTTGTCAGATGATTAACACCTCTCAAGTTTGTGTTCGTTACCCCTGAAGGGGGAATTGTTTACCTGAGGCGCCTCTCGCGCTCCAACCTGCAATGCTGCTCTAATAACGTCATCAGCATCCCCACCGGTGTCCTGTAATTGGTGTGTTGTTTGACTGCTGCCCTAAATCCCAGCATACAGACCACATGACCAAGGAAACGTGCCCCAGGCTTATTGTGCAGGATACATTTTCAGTTGAGTTTTTTCACCAGATCCTGACTGAATGAGTGCCTCATTTTACATTTGGTACAGAACATCTCTCCAGCAGCCATGTTGCTTCCTCGGTGCGTTTTTCGATTCTGGATTCTGTTCTTGTGCTCCAGGTTGTGAGACTTGTGCTGTTAATGTGATATCGATCCTTGAGTCTTTACCGCGTGCACTTAAGCACCAGTGGCTGAAGCGGAAGGATATTAGTAGTGATTAGTGCTTCTCAGAGATGAACAGGATCGCCTGGGGTTTTGGTTCTGATCCGCTTTGGATCAAGTTTCCCATTTTTCGATACGATGGGGAAAATTGACATTAAGGGGATGACATTTTTTACTAAAAGATAAATATAACAAGGATTTAACATGACAAAGAGATTGGCTTTTATTGGCTAGTAGCAGAGAACAGCAGGACTGCAGTCAATATGATTTTTTCCTCTGTTGGTGGCCTTTTAAAATAATGTGTGTGTGTTGCTGTCAGGGAGACGAGAGTGTGTATAAATACTGCATGAAAAGAATCATTTAAACCACTTCAAATACTCAGTATCAGATATGTATTGATATATCACTAACACTGCCACACAGCAATAAAAAACCCCGAAAGGGCAACACAGTCAAAAAGACATAGCCGCACATGAAACCAACTTTACGTGAAACAAGTGATACCATGCAAAAACACACACACAGACAGACAGAGAAACACACACACACACACACAGATTGACCAGAAGCCTGGGAGAACAGATAACTTTTGAGTTTGTTATTAAAAGTAATAAGTGATATGAAAGCATTTAAGAAGCACCAGTGGCACATTAGATAACCTGTAGCTAATTAAAGATAATTTGGTAACAGCTTCAATAAAAAAAAGTCTGCACAGCTGGCGTCTTTAATCAGCCAAAGATAGTTTGCGAATGAGCAGAAACATCACTCTGTCGCACCACGGTAAGACGGTGAGCGGACTGTGTGTTTGAGCAGTTCAACAGGGATCGTCATAACTTCAGGTTGTGACCGCAAATTAGGCTGCCAATGAAAACTGTAACTGCAGTGCTTCGAACATAGACGGGCAACAAGAGGTGATTAGACATTTTTTAGTCACAGTTATTTTAGCCTTTAGTTACTTGCAGGTGTTGGAAATTGAATAACATTAAATGAGGGTTAGGGTTAGTGGATTTGACACTGGACTTGAATTTGATAGAACGGTATCAAACCCTATCCCTAGCATCGCTACCAGAGGGATTGCTAATTATAGCTCTGTGAAAATGAATGCAGACCTCAGAGGATGAGGAAGGAGTACAGTGCTACTGCAAACCAAAATAGTAATTAGTGTAGCCTGTGGATAAACTACCTGTCTTTCTTTTGTTTTTTTAAACTCCATTTTGGTTGCATGGATGTGTCAACACTGTCTCCTCACGACACTCGCTCAGGTTCACGATTATAAAGGAATCATCACAATCGTCACACATAATTCGTTCAGCAGTCGTTCAGAGTCATTCTGTTCTGTGATCACATGGTAGATTGGCCTTTAAAGAAAAAATAAAGTGAAATGCCGCCTTATTGTCTGACATTTCCACTGTTATCAGTTATTTCCCCTGGAGAGCAAATCACGCAGCTTTCAATCACATTATGTTGGTGAGTAATTATCACAACTTGTGTTTTTATCTGGTATCCCAGCCCTCAAACCGGATGAGGGGGGCAATTTTACTTCACATATGCAGGATTATTGCAAGGGAAAGTTAAATAAACAAATGAATGGTCTTTATAAAAGACAAATTCTTTATAATTTTGGTTACAGCTGTGATAAAATGTGACGTTTTCTGTCTGTTTCCTCTCCCTGGATTCAGGGCATTTGTGTGTTTGTAGACATGAACAGACGCTTTCTACGATCCATTATGAAATGTTAGCAATATCAGCAGAAATGTTGATTTCAGACCGCTGCCGATAATTCATTTTAAAGCTTATTCGCCGACACCAATTGCATGCCGATATCACGCATTCCGTAACATTTCCTGCAAGTTCTTGTGGCAGACTCCGCCTCTGCCGGTAAAACTACTGTGTAGACGGAGAAATGTATTGAATTGCTCCTCTATGTTGCTTTGTGTTTTTCTGTTTGTGGTGTTTTCTTTATACGTAACGAGGGTCTAAATGTTAAGGGTATCATATATTACATCGATTGTAAAGCCCTCTGTGATGAATTTACGAAAGTGATGTCTCAGATATACCTCTTGCTTGGGTTGAGACCTTTGGATGGTCTCTGAGCCACTAGTCCACCAGAGCACCATGTTCTTTAAATGTCTTGTTAGCCCTGACAGTATGAGCCGTTAGGCTGTTATCCTGGGTTTGACATGTCTCATAATTGGTACTCTGCGGGTTGCCCAAAGACACAGGAAGAGGGTGGAATAGCTGTTTGATTCAGTCCTGGTCTGACCGGTGGCTGCCTTCTATTTTCACATCTTCCCATGAGGTCCCCTTGCTCCTGGCCCTCCCATTAGTGTTTCTTCTCTGTCCCTCTCAGTGTTTCTCTCTCGTATGTACAGTATTTCTGCCTCCACCCTCTAATCATCCTTTTCCATTTCATCACCCTTTCCCCCTATCTGTCTTGCTGTCATCATTCTTCTCCCTCATCCAAACCTCTCCCCCATCTCGCTGTCTCACCTTCCACACCTTTCCACCCCTCCCCTCGCCTCACACTTTTTTTCCACTCCGCTGCAGTATCTCATCAGGCGGCAGCGCTTTCAACTAAAAAGGCTGGCACCTGCTTGTGGTCGCGGAGCACTTCAAAGATTTAATTTAACACAAACATGGCAGTTGGTGTGGCGCTACAATGGTTTGCAAGGTGGATGAAAACATTGCACCAGATGGCTCTTTCTCCGGGTGGCCTGCGTCCTCCCAGTGGGCATGTGCCGACGCTGCGAAAGGGGTGTTGTTATCACCTGTGTCCCTGCCACTGCACCTGTGGGGAAACGGGTCTATTTTTATCAACATGACATTGCTAAGGAAATATGAGCCGGGAGAAGGAAGAGAGGAGCGGAAGCAGCGCTTCCTTGGAGATGGACTGTGTAGGATAATACTATAGGCTGACAGTAATGTGAGCGAGACCAGAATATACACCTCTGTTCCTAGAAAAAAAACACACTGGCTGAGGAAACAGTTATCTGCTGTTCCTTTTTTATTATTATTATTATGGCTGCAACTGAAGATTATCTTAGTTATTTTTAGATTCATCATTTGGCCGATAAACTGTCAGCATGTAGTGAAAATGCCCATTACAGCTTCTGAAAGCCCAAGGCTACATCTGTGAATGTCTGACAAACAGTAAATTGAATATCTAGTCTTGATGAAGTGAATGAAAAGCAGCAATGCTGTAAATCTGTGTTTATTGATGGATCGCAAACCAACTTTCGAGGTACAAACAGCCACCTCCTGTTTCTATTCTGATAAATGGCCAATAACATACATTTCCCAATATGCTGATAATTTATTGATCCATTTATACTGTTCATCCCTTCTATAAATATATTTATATATAAATAGAAAACACTGTCCAGCTTTAGGTGCAAACGAAATAAATAAATACCTAAAATATGTGGGTTCTTGTTTGTTGTTTTGGACTTTGATACCCAAACCACGTCTGTGCGACAGATGTAGCCTCTCTTTTAGGTGCAAGTTCCTCGTTTTGTTTTAAAAGCAATCCCACCCCATGTCACAGTCACTCTCCTCCATGTCTGTTCGTGTCGTTTTGTTAAATGCACATTTTAGACCTAGATTTCAGACTCATTGAAAAAGGAGCAAAATTGTGCACGTTTTTTTTCTCCCCCCTGATCAAATTATTGATTCAACAAGCTGCAGGAGGATTCGGGCACCATATGTACAAGTGTCTCTTGTCATGGAGAGGACCACTGAGCAGAAGAGTTGGAGCTCTGTGCAGAACCACTAAACACTCGCGGGTGATATTTTATGTTTTAATGACTCCAGCATATCTAATCCGGAGCAATAATTTTCCCCTAATGAAGCACTAATTCCCCAGCGTCTGTCTCGTTGTGGTATAGTAAAGGTCTTGTGGGCGGGTGAGAAGTTAATTTGCTAATTGTGGTCTTATTTTTAGACGGGTCATCTTGAGAATCAGAGCTTCCTGGCCTGTCATAACAACAAGTCATCCCCCTCCCACTCCTTCCCTCATTAACCAGCCCTGTTGACCTTTCCTCTTGAGCTTGTTTCCAAGCCATACTGTGGAGCTATCGATTGGTTGATTCATTTAACAGGGATTAGGGCTTTGCCATGCTTTCCTCCCCATGTTGTCCTATGACAGACTTAATAAGGATAAGACTGTGTAGACTTGAGATAATAGCATGGAGAGCGGACTCGGAGAAGAACGACGAGCGTCAGTGCACATGTACACGGGAATCATTTGACATTATGGTTCACTTTTGTGCATGTAAAGCTCCTCATTCTCCGACTACGACAACTGTAGAGGATGTTTAACAGAATGGTATTAAAAATTCATAAGGAAGCTGAATGTCTGGGAAATAAACCCTTCAAAATTGAGAACAAGAGAAAACACTTTGCTCATTTTTCAAACTGCGTCCGCGTTTGACAACCGTGTCACTTTATTTCTGACGAGTTAGACAGCACAATTCCATAATTCATCAAGCATGTGACGGAGAGGAAGATGAGCCTGAGGTCAGCAAGACATTTTTTTTATGAAATCTGAGGCTTTTAGCGGATTAGCCAGTTTTTAAGGCGTTTTAAAGTCTATTTCAGAAGCAGCGTAGGGTTTAGGGGTGAGAGATGAAGTGATGCATCAGAACGAAACACTGCTAAATGTATTGAAGAAGCAGCCTGAAAAGAAATCGAGATAATAACCCCATCAAGGCAGGAATGGCACACACACACACACACACACACGCTGCTGATGTGTTTTAAATGACGTGCCAGCCTGTAGCCAGAGGTGTTTGCTACATGCAGTGGGTGGTAAATGAGCTGCTCTACATTTTTATGAATTTTTCGTCCACTTTGTCGGGGTCAGCTCATAAACTTGTGCAGGGCCAATCTTTTCCCCGCTTTGTAAGATTGCCTGTTGACTCCGGCGCCATTGTATGGCCTTCCAACTGCTGTGCCAATCTCTGATTTTCCACATTACTGGAGAAGAATAAAGCTGCCTTTTATTGGTCTATTTGCTGCTCTGATTGTGGCGGTGCTATGTCTGAGAGTAACGGCAGTGTAGCTTTTTTTTTTTTTTTTAGCAGTATAGTAGTATTTTTTATATTTTATATGGCTTTATTGACAGAACAGGCTCAAAATACGACAGGAAACAGGATGAGAGAGAGGGGGAGTGACACACAGCAAATGGTCCCCAGGCTGGGACTCGAACCCAGGTCCGTTTCGGACCCGGGCAAAGCCTCTGTACATGGGACGCCCCTTCTACCAACTGAGCTAAACGGCGCCCCCAGATTAGCTTTTTAAAGGCAGGATTTTAGCTCGGGTCATGAAGGAGAAAGCAAAGATTCGCCGTTTTTGTGTTTGTGCCGGCATGTACAGCACAGCGTGTTTTCGCAAAAAGCAACGTGCCGACAGGAAGCGAGCAGCTGACCACATAGTGTCCATCTGTAAGCCAATTTGCCCTTCTGTCCTCCCATCCCAGGCTGTCCCTGCTAGAAGAGTGGCGCGGCGTTCGCGATGAAGCACTGTCGGAGCTCAGCGGGATTAAGGACTGCATCTTCGTCCACGCCGGAGGCTTTATTGGCGGGAACAAGACCCAGGAAGGAGCCCTGGAGATGGCCCGAAGGACCCTGCAGGCCGCCGCCCGGTCCAATGCAAACGGAAGCAGCTAAAGGGTCAGAGAGGAGAACCAAACGGCACATTGTGTTCTGGAGTTCAGTCAGTTCAGAGTGGATGGCAAGGATTAAAATGTTAGTTTGTAGCTTGTTTGGCCCCAGTCAGGGCTAATGTTGTTTTGTTCTGCTTTGCCAGGACAGAGACGTATGGAAACGGCAGCCAAATAACCCTGGACCAGTTCCCTAAAACCTACATCCAACACAGACTGTGGACTCCTGTTTTTTATTCTTCTCTCTGCCTGTTCTTATAAATATCCATCTGTTTTGTGCTTCATTTGCATAAACGGCTGATTGGATTATAGTCTGGTCTCTTGTAAACATGTCAGTATTCGGTTAAATCTAATAATAAATTGATTGTTTTTCCAATTCTGCTCGTATGTCTGTTTTTTTTTTTTCTCACTGTCAGGGGAATATGATGCCGGTGAACGTCTTCAAAGCCTGTGAATACCACGGTCTTACCTTTCAAGGGCCGATTTTATATAGACACCTGGACAGTGGATCATCCTTTAATTTCCAGTGTGCTGACATTAAACGTAGCACAACAAAGAGCGGCAGAGGCTCGTACCGCCTGGCTGCAGCATCAAAGCGCCAATAATGAGGCTCGATTAATTCTGAGAAATTAAATTTTCAAACGCCACAGAGAGGTTCTACTTACGGCCGCCAGTGTCGTGACAAGGTTACTGGCAGTGGGACGAACCACGCAGTCAATTTCCCTGTAATAAAGTCGGGGGGGATGTGCCTTGAAATTTCTCATTAAATGCTCCAGATTTTCTCCCCCCCATCTCTACCTGTTACTCCTTCCTTATTGCATTCTCCACGAGGCTGCCCTTCTGCTGCTCTTGCCCTCGACGCAACGTACTGCTCTACAATTTCAGAGTTATGCATTTTTTTTCCATCAGTGCCAGTGTCATTGTGAAAATGCCAGTGTGCAAATAATTCATGGCTGTGGTTACTTACAGCTGCTAATGTTGCCCTGCTCCTTTTCTTCTTTTCCCCTCCTTTATCATGAGTTGCGCTCAGTGGTGCGGACTGTTAATTCGCCGGTGATGAGATCCTTTTAACCGTCTGTCTTTTGCTTTCTTTGTTTTCGCTCTCAATTGAAACAGAAAATGCTTTTTGTACGCTCTGACTGGATGCTGGTCAGAAATACAAACATTTATTGCCTTTTTAAAGGGACAGTTCACCCACAAATAAAAAATACATATTTGTCCTCTTACCTGTAACGCTATTTATCCATCTAGATTGTTTTGGTGTAAGATGCTGAAATTTGAGGATTCATTCATCCATAGAGATGTCTGCCTTCTCTTAAATATAATGACACTAGATGGCAGTTGGCTTGTGGTGCTCAAAGAGCCCCCCCAAAAAAAAAAACTCAACAGGTTGTCCCTCTCCAGAAATATTGGCCAAGTTACTCAAGATAATCAACAGGCTTGTGAGCAGTTTAATGTAGGAACTTCTAGCTCCCAACCGTATCACAGCATAGAGGAAAGCATGCATCTACTCATGGAGAAGAGGCTGGTGCTCGTGACAGGGCTGGATGTAAACGTTAATGTGGCAGAAGGGCAGTGGGCCATGATGAATTTACTTTTTAATCAGACCACAAATGAGGCAAGAATTGGCTGGCTAGCTTTTTAATTCCTAACTGTGGTTGTCTGGCGTTAACGGATTGTGTTTACGTGTTTCTTGCGGTTGGTCTGTGAAACAAACAGCTAGCTGCGGTGCTGATGCAGCAGATTATGAGCCATAGTTTCCCTGGTAAACACACCGACCTCTTCAGCTGTCAGAGCTGCAGTTTCTCTGGGCTAGTTAGGCAGAGCGGACAAGACAGACACAAGGTCTGTGAATTATCTTGAGTAACGAGGTCATGATTGCTGGAAAGAGACATTTCTGTTAAGTTTTTTTAAATGTATTTTCTTTAGCTTCGAGCACCACAATCCGAGTGTCATCTAAATCTCTTGTATTTGAGAGAGAGTGGACATCTCTACGGCCAATATCTCCAGAACTCTGCAATTCACACCAAAACCATTTAGATAAATGCCACTACAGGTAAGAGGAAAAACTACATATAGCTGATTTTGGGTGCAAACTGTTCCTTTAGTTCGAGAGATAATTGCTGCAATTATACAGCACTTACTGTATCATCTCATCTATATTTAGTCTCAAGGTTCAACTGCTGAGTTATTGTTGCCATTTCAGCTGAGAGTGCAGCGGCTATTTTTAATAACTTTGGAAGGCTGCTCTTCCTCTTGCATCTTATTTTCCACACTACCCCTCTCTCTCTCTTTGCGCGCACACACACACACACACACACACACACACACACACACACACACACACACACTCATTTTAGTGTTATTACTCAGCTCTCCATTGTGCTGGACCTCAGCCAAGGTCTCAATCCAATCTATACACATTTGTGACAGCCTTTTTACAGTCACGTGGTTCATATTGTAATCTCTGCCAAACAGGGCTGGCTTGTTTTGGGAGATACAGATACAGAAGATGGCCATACACCCCCCCCCCTTCAGCTATAGCTCACTGAAAGAGGAGACGGCAAAGGTGTATTCACCCATCGATGTAATTGCAGACACTTTGAGAGAAACATCAAACCCAAAGAGGGAAAAAAGGCCTAGTATGTATTGATCTGAGTTTCCGGCCACCACTTTGCACTTTGCACGCACACAATTTCAGGATTATTCTTGATCAAGTGCACTCGCCTGATTGTTGTGCACAGGAAGTCACAAGATGCTCTGACTGTATTTTTTACAATCCAAAGCCTTTTCCTGACTTTTTGTATATATTTAGCCTGTGCTCTGTTTTTTTTTCTTCATGCCAGCACTAAGTCCTTTCCTGTCACCCAAACTACCTACAAAGCAACATTTTTTTTAATACTTTGTTTTGTCAGCAGGGATGATTTTTTTCCGTCTGCGTTGTGGTTTCTAACAACACAGCAACAAGACCGGCACCTTTGTGTTGGTCCTGGGTCGTAAGCATTTTTTTAGACGGCTCCAGCCCTTGGAGAGTCCCAGGTGGCCCCACTGTGGAAAAATGGCTACTGAGAGCCTCAGCAGAAACACCTGCCCCCCGCCTGACCTGTTGTTAGTGGATTCAGTCTCCAGAGAATGACAGGCTGCTTACGAGGAAATGCTCTGCTGCATTTTACATCTCTCTCCCCCCCTCAACTCCATGAGACCTGCTCTCCCTCCATGCAGCCAGGACATGTACTCTGTCCTTTTTTCAAAAGTCATACTCATGCTTGGAGGACTAGATTTTCTGTCACTGGCTGTCAGATATTTTTCCACTGCCTTCCATCAAGTTTACAAATGTATGTACGGTTCAGTCAGCTCCCCCCCCCACCCACCCTCGGAGGACTACAACCAAAGCCAGATGATGCCAAACTGCTTCACTTCACCGCAGTCAGGTTTTCCAGCAGAGTTCACATTGTCATCTACAAACTGCTCCTCGCACCGTGTACATCTTTCAGCACGGCTTCCTCCGGAGAACATCCCCGAGTAAACACTTGCTCAAAACCCCCCCGTTCTCAACTCAACTCATCTCTTTTCCCATTTCTTTCTTTTTTTTCTTTTCTTGCTGCAAAATTGTACTTCTCAGCCATCACACGATGCAATTCACTCCCAGCTCGGGGACCTTACAAAAACAAACACAATGTGTAATGCTGTTTTGGGGGGGAGGATTTCTCTCTCTGCAATCATGTGCGCTCTCATTGCGCCCCCCCCCCCCCATTATCCCCCCGGTTTTGTGCCACAACACAATTGGCTTGTGCCGCAAGCCTCTGTGTCTGGCAACCACGGAGACAATCACCCGTCAAGGGCAGAACATTCACAAAAAAATGTACTACACTTGCAGCATGCTGTATTATATTTACCAGGAGGGGAAATGTCATCGTATTTTAGCAGGTTGATGGGAGCAGGACAGGCTGGGTGGAGGCAGAGGGGTGGAGGCAGAGGAGGGAGGCGAGGTGCCATCAGGGCTGTCAGACCCGTCCTCTCCTCCCCTCTCCTCCCCTCCCTCTCCTCTCCTCTCCTCCCCCGAGGGCTCCTCTGTAGATAGATCGGCGGATATTCTCACTGCTCATAGTAGAAAAGCAAAAGAGAGAGCATGGCGCTCGTCCCCTTAGAGTAAACCTCCATGAATAACATTTCCCATCACTGTGTGTGTGTGTGTGTGTGTGTGTGTGTGTGTGTGTGTGTGTGTGCGTGTGCGTGTGTGTGCGTGTGCGTGTGTGTGTGTGTGTGTGTTTGTGCGCACGGCTCATGGAAACGCGTGAGTCTCGAGGTTGCCATGTGTCGACCTCTCCTGTGTTTGTAAACGCGTGCATGTGTGTGTGAGGCGTTATGAACTGTTTATCCACATGTTGGAATAAATCCTCACTTTGTACTTGATGTACAGCGTATAAGCTCCTCACACGGTGATAGATGAGGTCTCTTTCCACTTGACCTCCTGGATAAAAAAAAAAAAAAAACACAAACAGACATGAGTGATGGAGGGAGGCGCGTCTTCCCCTTTTTTAATGTTGTTTTCTTTGGGCTCCATCAGACAGTAGATGGAAAATAATGTTTCGTGTCTGACATTTCATATTTCTGTCATAAAAGCAACTGTAGTGTATTTTCTTTCTTTCTTTCTTCTTCTTCTTCTTCTCTGTCTTCCTCACCTGTTCGTAAACCTGCCATGGACTCAATCACATGTCACAAGAAAAAGATGAGTGTAATAATTTAATTGGACATGCAGGTTATTAAGTTAATATCTCCTGTAGAGGCGACCAATGTCTTCTCGAAGCAGAGGGCTCATGATGGCACACCTCCTTTTTTTTTTTTTTTTTGGTCACACATGCAGGGAGGAGGGAGGGAGGGAGGGAGGGAGGGATAGTTTGCCCCACATCTTTGTTGCTATAACTACCCTCTGTTAACGGCAGTCAGTGATGAAGCCGTCTGCAGGCGACACACCACGGATCCACTACTGAGGATGCCCACATAGTTTCATTTTCTTTCCGCCACAAATGTACCGACACTGAGGAGGAAAGAGGAGAGGATTTCCAGCCTCTGCTGTCTGGGGAAAAAAATCTGAAGGAAAACTGGAAACGGATTTTCTTTTTTTAAAAAAAAACATCTTTCTGCACTTTTTGGCTTTTAAACTACACAGGAAACCATTTTAAAGGTAAGTCCATTCAAAACAAATTCAATTAAATTCTTATTATAGCGTGTCTGGGGGATTAATGTGTCGTGTTTTTTTAATTTTTTTTTTATTTGCATCAACTTTTTAACAGTAAAGCGACTTTAAACTTCATTTTTACGACTTCAAAGTTGCGTCCAGCGCTCGTTTGTTTGCTTCCCGTCGCGACCATCTGACCTGTTTCACATCAATGTTCATTTAAAGTAAAATTGCATTTCCCCGGAAATGTTATCAGCGCAGGTTAATCCGATAAAAAAATAAAAATAAAAGTACACTGTGGTCTTGAGCTGAACTCTGATCCGGAGAAGCAGGTAGAGCCTCTAAATGAAGATATATTCTATGTTATTGTAGGCACGCTGCCGTCCGAGCCTCTCCGTGTCCCTCCTCTTTCAACCTCATAATTACGCAGCAGATGATTGTTTTTTTTGTTAATTGGGGATTTGCATGCATCTACATTCAGTATGGTAATAACAGGAGGGATAATGAGTGGTGAGCTCTGCTGGTGAGACACACTGTGCCACTTGATGGACAGCACAGTGCTGCCAGTCTGTCAGTCAGCTCTGTCTGTCACCTTTAGGCTTATCAGCCAAATCTGGGCCAGTGTTAGTCAGAGGTTGAAGCCCTTTTTTTCAGTGTTTGCAGCAAAATAGAATAGGGAGGGGGGCAGGAAGTGCTTGACATTTAAGAGGACGGTGTTCTAATCAGATTCAGGGAGGGGGGGGATTTCTGCTGCTGCTCGGAAAATGATCAGAAAACGTGTGATTGGATTGTCCGAGACAAACTGACACCATTCACAGACCCACATAGACGGGAGGTCAGGCGGATGAAAATATCTTAACACACATAACGCATGTAATGTGTTCTCCAGTGGTCTTCCACCTCCTAATTGCAGGAGTGGTGAGCAGATGCTAACACCCAGACGACTGCTGGCTTATTCTTCCCCCCAGCTCTGTCACTTATTGACACTGTGGGACTCAGGCAGGATTGATGTTCCTGCTGTTAATAGTGCAGCAGGCAATACTTGGGCTATCGATCCCTACAATGCACCCCATCCACCCGTGGATTATGATTAAGGGGCTATGGCATCATGGGAAAATAAATTGAAGGATAAAGGAGATGAACATGTATTGATGAGTGTAATCTGATGTTTTTCTTCTGGTCTTCAATTGGAATTGTGCAGAGAGAGAGAGAGAGAGAGAGCAGGTGGACTTCAGATAGTCACGTCTAATGATTAATGTCCTTTTAATGCGGACATACAAGCGTTAGTTCAACCTTTATTAGATCGTTTAAACTATCTATACTTGCACAGACGTTGCTGTCCTCTTTCATGCTTTGGTATTTTGCACTACAGTGTCTGTATTCGCAGAATTTTTCAGATAAACCAGCTTAAGCTCATTTCATTGTCGATCTCTACCCACTGACCTTTTTTCTCCTCGTCCTCCTAAACATCATAATCTCCTGCCCGCGTTCATTCTGATTGCAGGTGTTTGACAGGTTTGTAAAGAGAGAGTAATCTGTTCCAGGCTGACCCTTTTTTTTTCCCTCCAGCCTGCCAGATTCTCCTCGTGCGACCGCGTGAGGTGTCTGATTGGGTCCTGGCGTGGCTCAGGGGGCTATGGTGAGGCGATGTGTACAGGCTGGTGTGAGGAGAGACGTACCAGCAGCAGTGGAGGAAGACGGAGAGGTGAAGCAGTGGATCTTCCTTCCTGGCTGTGCGTCTCGCTTTTCTTCTCGGCCCTGTGGGGCCAAGCGTCCCCCCAGTGCCCGGACAGCTGCCACTGTGCCTGGGACACGGCCACGGTGCTGTGCTCAGATGCCGGGCTGCGGGAGATCCCAGAGGGGATCCCGCCAGAAACGGTCTCCCTCCACCTGGAACGCAACTATATCCGGAACATCCCTGAAAGGGCTTTCACCGACCTCATCCACCTGCGGGACCTGTACCTGTCCCACAACCGCATCGACTCGTTGGCCTCGGGGGCCTTGCGGCATCTGGGCCCCGAGGTGCGCCTGCTGGACCTCTCGCACAACCAGCTGAGGCAGGCCAACAGGGAGGAGTTCGGCTCCACTCGTGCAAAGACACGCCTCTACCACAACCCCTGGCACTGTGACTGCGCCCTCCAGGAGCTGATGGAGACTCTGAACCTGGAGCCCGAGACGGTGAATGGGATCATTTGCGAGAGCTCTGTGCGGGGGTTGGGCGAGGGGAGCAGGTGGGAGGACCCGGGGTCGCAGGGCGAGCACGCAGGTCAACCGCTCGTCAAACTGTTGGATTCTGGGGTGAACTTTTGCAGCCTGCAGAGGAAAACCACCGATGTGGCCATGCTGGTGACAATGTTTGTTTGGTTCTTCATGGTCATTGTGTATGTGGTGTACTATGTGAGGCAGAACCAAGCCGAGGCCCGGAGGCATTTGGAGTACCTGAAGAGTTTGCCCAGCCCACGCAAGACCCCGACAGAGACAGACACTCTGAGCACTGGTTTCTGAACTCCGGCTCAGCTGTAATTTAAATGGAATAATAACCTAATCCCATTTTTGTGGAGAGCGACTGATAAACCTTATAAAAACGCTGTGTGGCGTCGCCGTAAGCTGACTGTGGAAGATGCTGATAAAGAGGAACAGCTGTGTTTTGCGAACACTTCTTTACATTTGTTACTGCCGAGACCCCCAGTTTTTTCCCTCTTTATTTCTTTACCTTTATGAAATTTGATAAGAAGTGTGTAATCGTTCACTCGCTCTTCCATGTGCACTGAGGGAAGTGAGTGGAAACAAAATGTGCAGCGGAAGATGAAAGAAGGGAATGAGAATAGAGAGAAAATCGTTTGAACTTAATAACCTTCTATCTCCCTCCGCAGTCCCTCTTGCTGTCTCCCAGTGTGCCTCATGCTGGGGTCTTTTATCTCTCATTAAGCTCTAATTAGGAGTCTTTGACCAACTGACCCTTAATGAAGACATGAAAGGCATTAATCAGCTGGAGTCTGTTTATAAGGTCGAACAGGAGACGGTGCAAACTCAAGTGTGTGTCCTCATCTAATTGCTTGTTTGTGTTTGTGTGTGTGTGTGTGGAGTTTCTGTGCATTTTGTAAAAAGGAAAAAAAAAACAGTTTTACTTTGATAATTCCGACTTTGCACGGACGCTATGTAAGCCGCGACCAACACATGGTTACTAAGCCAGTTGTTTCGGTGCCAGTGGGGAAGTGCTGATCTAAATTTACTCTCAGGAAGCCATTAGAGCTGGAGGTGAAGCATTTTGTCTCCAAGCTGCAGCAATCAGCACTAAAATATCTGGACAGCTTAATGTTCATGATTGCCACTGAGAAAATTTCAGATTCCTGATTTAGAAGTGGAGTGTTGTTACACATAAGATTGGTGAAACCATTTATCCTGAGGGAAGCGGTTTAGTTTAGCTTTAATTAATCTCTCGAGTCCTGCTTTTCAGTCTCCGCACTGATTGCTGTGTACAAATCGTGCTCGCTCCCATTTTCCACATAGGCTGTTTTCAAAATTGATTTCTTTTTTCCAAGCCACTGTAAAAATAAGCAAAGCACTTTGATAATAAATGGAATCATTTTCTCTGTTAGTACATTGAACGCCTGTCATGTTAAGATAAATGCCGCTCCTGACTGGATTACACATTTTTTCAGTGTGCTTGAGTTCATTGTCATCGTGTTTACTGTGGCAGGGGAGGGTGTATGGTGCGGTTCATGTATCAGTGTTTGTCATGCTGCACTGTTACAAATGGAAACTGTTTGATAATCACCAACATTTAATGTGTGTTTAGGTTCAGTGGTTGCCAACCGGGGGCCAGGACCCTATAAAGAGCTCACAAATTAAATCATGAGATTACTAAAAATTAGGTTCACTTCTCTCCAGATCTTTGATGTTTTTGTTCTTGCAAATTATTGGATAGCCTCAGGCGCTTCTAGCCTTCAAAAAATTATTGAAAAGAAAGGCTTCGTTTTAAGGGGTCAAAAGCCAAATAGGTTGGGAAACACCGGTTTAAGAGGATGTTAGCCCTGCTAGCTACAAATTTCTGGGATGGCCATGACAGCCTTTTGATGTGTCGTTAACATCTGTTGGATGGATATTTTTTTTTTAAATGTGGCACAGACAATTATGTTCCCCTCTGGATGTATTTTAATGACTTTGGTGATCCTGTCGACCATGATTTTCCAAATGTTTTCTAATTTAATGCATCCAAAATTTACAATAAACCCATCAGATTTAGCTGTACTTCGTGTTTAGTGCTAAGTAGCAAATGTTAGCATGCTAACACCCTAAAGTAATATGGTTAACAGTCATGTAACACCTGCACACCTGCTAAACATCAGCATGTTAGCATTGTCATTGTGAGCATGTTAGCATGTAACCTGATGCGCCAGATGGTTGTTTTGGAGGTGGCCCCTAGAAACTGTTTGGAGAAGGGGAGGCACTTTCCAAAAATACTTGGCAGGTGATCGGATGAACCATCTGTCTATCACCGTCGATTGCAGGCTGACCAATCAGATCAAGCCATGTGACGTACGAGGTGAGCGCTACCAGCGGAGTATGTTGGTATAGCAAACCCTTGCCGAAGCCAGTCGAGAGACATCTTCTCCATCGACAAAAGCCTTCAGTGCCGTTTTTTTCGTTCCAGTTCTGATATAACAGATGCTATAGCAGCATCTATGCTAACCTGTGAGGGGGCCGCCATTGTTGTTTTCAAGTCACTTCTTGGTGACTAGGTTGAACCACAGTAGTTCGGCTACAAGCACAGAGCTTAGATCTTGGCAGGATGGATTTGTGAGGTCACACGATCAAGTAATCTTGCAAACCCAGCTGACTAGCAAAGTCAAGTAGCATGCTTACGTTAGCTCAAAGCACCGGCGTGCCTAAATACTACAGTCTGACAGAGACGTTAGCTTGTCTGTACAGTCTTAATCGTACTCATGTGTCTTTACTCTGTGGTGGATTTAAGTGTACAGTTACAACCCTTTAATTGTTCATAGATGTAATAAAACACGACCGTGCCCCAGTTTTTATCTAACAATTGGGTTGGAAAATTTTTACGAGCCGAGGCAAAACCTAGAATAGGACAACTATCTGTGTACTGTGACATGCTAAATGTGGTATATGTGGTTTGTAATTTACAGAGAAAAGCAGGTCTAAGCTCATGTTGTTCAGGAGGAAGAGATGCTGTGAATTAAGAGCTTGACGCAGTTAAACTAAACGTTGATGTTGTCATGATGACTGGTTCATGTTAAAGCCTGTTCTTGGCTGGTAGAACACAGGCTAAAAGATTGTAATACGATGTCGGACACTTGTTCTGTGAGTTTCAGGAGAAAACTGATTAACATGTAAAGCACTGTTGGTGTAACTTCACATTTGTCCTGAATGTTTTCTGTCTATAAATCATTTATCTAATCTTGTGCCAGAGTTCAGTTTCCTAAATGACTCAATACCATTGATCTTTAACCCCCTTTAAGCTTGTTATGGTAAACTAGTCCATATTCTCATGGTGGCCAATCTTCTCGGACGACGCACTCATATTAGGAAACTCAAATGTCATACCGCTGCGTTCCAGATTTCAAGTCATATAAACTAGGAATCTGACGAATGATTATTATTTCACTTCTTCCCTATTGATCAGCACTGAAAAGAGTGCCGTCGCGATGATGATTTTTGTACGCCCTGGTTCCCTCGACAACATTTTGGATTATTGTAGAAAGAAACCTGTAGAAACACAAGTTTATGATACTCACAAGTTTTGCTTGGCAAGATAATCCTCACAGATGAACACCACGTTTGTAATTTTGGAAGCCTAAATTAAATAAATAGAAGTAAAAAGCTAATGTCAGGCTATAAACAGACTACACTGCAAGCATATGACTTTAGAGTCACCACCACTGAGCGTCTTACTACACAGTTACGATGCACATTTTCTAAGAATTGAGCTTCTGCAAGTTGTAAAGTTAAAGTTAAAATAGTTTGTAACTACGTCGGCCTGCAAAGATGGACTAGTGAGTAGATGAGTGATGACGTTTAACGTCTGTGGCAACTTCTTCAGTCTCATTTAGCCACTTGTTGGCAGCCACCATTTTTAAGACATGTAAAGCGCTTTAAAATTCAGTTTTGGGACATTTAATGATGTATTTTATGTTGTAGAACAAAATGTGTAAATATCTTAAGCCTGTGGTAACCACAGAACATTTATTTTTAAAGGAAAAAACCCTCTGACATTGAGAAGAGGGAACTGGTAGTGCATGAATGCTAACTGATCTCTGGGTTTTAGGACTCCATTGGCAACCCATTAGCTAATGTTAGCATTAAATAACTTCTCAACTAACGTAACAGTTTGATCACATCCAGTGTGTATTTTTTTATGTTGAGGCTTATATAAATGTGTCCAAGATAGGTGTAACACTAGATAGTAATGTTAGCTAGGATGTGGTTTAACGCTAACGCTAGCTGTTTTCTAATGAAATCCAATCGGTTACCAAATATTGTTTGAAATACAATTTTTCTGTTGTCGTTAAAGTTGCTAATCTGAAAGCAATGAAAATATAATAGTTTGTCAGATTCCTTCACGTATATTCTTGAAACCTTGAACTTGAAAGTAGTTTCCCAACCTGAGTGTGACTCCCAAGGAAAATGGCCGCTGTGTGAATGTGGTCTACGATGCGGATAATCCAGAACTCAAGAACCAAGCATGCCGTCTGCGTGTTGTTTTTTTCTGTAGGTATTTTTTTTATTGTTGATGTATTTCTGTCCCAGTGATTTGTTTTCTCTCCTGTTTGTATGTCGATAATTATTCAAACAAGGTTTAAAAGTCATAGATCGGAAACCATTACATCAAATAATAAATGATCTACCAAAAAGTGATTTTAAGAAAAAAAACAAAAACAAAAGATGTATAAAACATTAAAGAAACGTTGCTCTACTTCGTTCAGAGAAATGCTTCTACCTTTTATTGCTACAGTAGGTTGAAAAAGAAAATGAAGTAAAAGAAGTACAGGAAGACAACGATTCACAGAATGAGCTGATCATGCTTGGCAGCGTTTTCCTATTTCTGCTCCACCATGCGTTTAAAGGAAATGACTGAAAACAACTATTTTACATATATTTTTTAAAAAATACATGAAAGGAACTCTCACCACCTCCTCCTTCAACTTTTTCTTTGTTTGTATTTTTTTTCACAATTCACCAAACAAAAATGAAAATGACCCCACAATTCATCCATCTCTCCACTGCCTTTTTTTCTTGAAATCTGAGGTGTTTCTCCCCCTGGAAATATATCACCACAAAAACACACGGCACAGTGAAATGATTAGATGCGATTTTTTTTCTTTGGGGGTGGGGGGTGAGTCAAAACCATTGCCCCAGATATTTCAACACGGGGGAGAACAAAACAGGGTATAAATAAAAAGCAACTTCAGCCTGTTACTTGGTTTTGTCTTTTATTTCCAATTTACATTAATTAAAACGTAACAAAAACAAGTCATGATCATAATAATATAATAATGCTATTATTATTAATAATAATACTATTATTAATAATAAGAAATATACACAACCTCACACAAATGAGCCCTCTGCGCTGGCTGTAGGACCGGAGCAACATTGTCAAACACACCCCGAATCTCTCTTCAAACGTGTGTGTGTGTAGTGAGGGTGTGCGCCGAGGCAGAGGGCACGCCGTGTGAGGGCACTGATGGGAGGAAGTAGAGAAGGGGGGGGGGGGTCAGGGGGCAGCAGACTGGGCTTTCAGGACCAAAGATATTGGTCATATATTCATCTAAAACGTGGGGTTCTGTATGCAGAGAGACAGGGGGGGAAAGGCCTTAGTTTGATTTGTGAAGGTTTATTTTAGTGTGAGGTAGCTTTTAAAATATCAAAACAAAACAAAAAAAAAAGTAAATTAAATTCTGTATTAATTCCAAATTGGTTTCATCATGGGTACGCTTGTTTACATAAGGGAGGTTGAAGCAGGAGGGTGGGGGTGAGGCAGGGACATTCACCAGCCTGAAATCCAAAATCCCAGGGTGAAATGCTCTCTCCGACAAACTGTATATATATGTATACACACATATACATATATATACATATATACACGTCACTACATATGAGTATCTGGTTGTTTTAAAAAATACAGACTGTTTTACAACAATAGCACCATTGACTTTTATTATAATACACAGTAACTTTTTCGATACACACTGTGGTGGTAGAAATAGGAACACCTGAACTTTCTACGTCGCTAGATTTTTTTTTTTTGGTTTCAAAGAGATATGTATGCTTTAGTGGATACGGTACAGGAGTGATGAGGGTGGGATTAGAAAAGAGGAGGATGTAAGAGAGGAAGTTGGTGGGTAATGTTTTTTTTTTTTTTTAAATATGTGTAAGTGGGCTTTTTATTACTTAGCAACAAACTCAGTCCTACCACACCTGGGACCCAAACCTAAACAATAAATAAATAACACCGACACATTTTTCTCTCTCTCTTGTTCCCTGGTATGTTCCCGTACTCTCCTCATACTTCCTCCTTCTTGTTCATGGGGGATTGGGGGGTTAGGTGGGGGTGGGTTTGCTGTTCACCCACGATGAAGAAGTGGGGGCTTTTTGGGCGAGTATGTCCATAGAAACGGGGGAGGGGGTGGGGGAGTTGACTGGAGGCAATGCTGGATGAAATCACAGACGACAGTTGCTGGTGCCAATCAGTGCAGATATCCTACGGAGTTCGACTTGGAAAAAAGCACTTTTTACTTAGAAAAAAAGTCCCATTTTAAAAAAAGTGTCTTGATTTTTCTTTTTCACTCTTTCTCTCCTCCATCATCTGAAGTGTGCTCCTCTCTCTTCTTTTTTTTCAAATTTCCACTTCTTCTTTCTTTTTTATTTTCTATCCCCTCGTTCTTTACAAGAAGCAGACTGCGCCGACTTCCACTCCGAACTCCTGATCCGCTCCACCAATATCCATGGGGGCAATGTCCACGATGGGCAGACGAGAGGTCTTCTGCGATCTGTATTCGATCACTGTCTTGCCCCACTGTCCCGTGTGTTTCTGTGCAGAGGGAAGGAAAATCACAACGGCTGTTAAATGACCTATGACGTCCTCGGAAATTGCAGACAATGAGACTGGCTTGGCGACCAGAGCGTGAGACAGACTTTAGTGACTTTTGTCATAAAGAGAAAGTGAATCATGTACAGGTTTTAATATAATTTACACCTGATTCAGTATATGAATGTATATTACGATTAATCTGTCCTGTCTTACCGTGCAGCCGTCCTCCATCACGCTGTAAGTGAAGCGGCTGTTGCCCTCGGCTCTGATCTCCACGTCGTTGGAGCCCTGCAGCAGCACGGCCTTCTTCAGGTTGCCCGTTGAGGCGTCCATGTAGGCCACGCTGTTCTTACAGTGGTAGGTGAGGTTCTGGGACGCCTCGGTGGACAGCAGCCTCAGGAAGGTCATCTGAATGGCAGCGGTGTTGGCTGCCAGGCTGTCGTCACCATAGCTGAACTGCAATGGGCAGCAGGTGAGAGAGAGGAGGTGAGAGTGATAGTTAATATCTCTGTTATTATGGCTGTTGTATGTGTTTTTTTAATTATTTGAACTGGTGGGTGAGGTTTTGGAGCCTTTTCATGGGTTTATAAGATATGACAGCTTAGAGAGAGAGGAAGGAAAGGACCGCAGATCGGATTCGAAACCTGGGCCGTAGCGGCGAAGACACAGCTTTTGTACATGGGGTGAGCAATCCAACAACTGAGCTACCAGGGTGCCCCAAATTACATTAACATTTCTAGATACGATAGGCCCGATAACATGATGCTTTAATGATGCGCACACGACATGAATAGCTGACCAAGTAGTTTTCTAATTTTGCCCAGTGAATTTGTGCATTTTGAAAGCTTTGTGTGGGCCATCGTGACATTAATACTCTTAATCTTATGTTAAATCCACTCAAGGAGAGATTTGGTCTACTCTGTAGGCAGATAAGAAAAAATACTTTATATATATATCTGTATCAGCCAAAGTAATTTGGAAAATACTGGATACTGGCAAAAATCCAATATCATGCATCCCAACTTAATTTGTTGTTTCCTACGGTAAGAAAACACTGATTTTGTATCTTCAGTTTCCACCAGTGTACTTGAAAAGGTTACTTCTACTTTTGCTCCTGCTAACAGAAAGTATGATGATGAAGAAAATGCTCAGTCCCTATAATTAAAGAGTAACTTCTGGAGAAAAGTGTGTTTCACGCCATCTCTGATTGAAGATTTCAGCTCGTTCAACTGTGATATTTTTTAGTAAAAAAAAAAAAAAAAATCATTAACCACACCTTACAGTGACATCACAGGGTCCTGGAGTACACCTGTATGGCACTGCAGCAAGGTGAGAAGTTGAACCACTGGAAGTCAAGTTTTTTTGTGCTGAAAATGGAATTTTATGAAGCAGATTTCCACCTGGATTTCCGTGTTACTGATTGGTAAAAATCCAATTTCACAGTTCTTTAATAATCAGAGTGGATCCATTATTTTTTCCCACTTATTATCTGCACCATGTCTGGAGCCCATCCAAGCAGACTACCGGACTTCTTTTTATGAAAAAAGACTGTGCCCTAGATTTGTAATATATTGCTACTGTCAGGCGTCAGTTTGTGATTATATTCACAGCCCTCGTAGTAGAAGAGGGTATGAGTCAGCTGAGCTGATGGCGCTACTTACGTGGAATCCTCCATTCATAGCTTCTGCGAACCAGACGTGTTTGCGGTCCTTGCTCTTGCTGGACCACCAGTTCTTGCGAGGGATGCTGTTAGGCTTGGGCTGGACGCAGGACTCTCCTGTCTCCATGTTGCAGAAGACTTTGATTGCATCGATGGTGCAGCCCTGATTGGGATCAATCCAGTACTCTCCTGCAGGAAAAAAAACAAACAAACAAAAGACATCAGCCTCAGGGATTATATATACTCCCTCTGCATAACAATCATTGTAAATGTGTTGTATAATTTGATGGAATATGGTTTAATTCTGATACCTCCAAACACACTATGACTCAGCCACATCCAAACACTCTTAGACTAGACAAACTATATTTAACCTAAATATTGAGCTGCCAAAATGTCCCCTAACATAAACTCTACTATATCATCTCATCCTAATCTGGTCAATTCCTCTCAGTGTCACTCACCACTCTTCCAGTCGGGATGGCAGAGCTTCAGGTCTCTGCAGGTGCGAGCCGGGTTCTTCCTGGATCCCTCGGGGCTGCGGATGTTCTCGATCTGGTTGTTGAGAGACTTGAGTGTGGCGTCGACCTCAGCGTCGTGCTGACGGAGGTTTCCGGAAGCCTGGTCGGCCCTCATGTACCTGAGAGGATCAGGGCCCTTTTCAGTCTGACCCAGACCGGCGAAGGCAGACATGTCAATGCCAGGACCAGGGGGACCAGGAGGACCGGGGGGTCCGGGGTTTCCAGGGGGACCCTGAGAGGAAAAGAAGAAAGATGGATGGGTTATATTTGGCACTACAAGTCATTCAGACATTTTTAACTTGTCTAGTCTCGCAAACAAACAACGGATTATTCTTTTCCGCTCCCTGCTCATCTCCCACAATGGGCGCAGGAAATGCTGCCATCTGTTCTGCAGTCTGTTCTCTCGTCTCTTTTCAATTTTCTTGTCTGAGACTTCACTCTTGGTTTACACGCTTTCCAAACAAGCTCAAGAGGAGCCAATTGGAGTCCCTGCTACATCTTATTTTCTTTTTTTTTTATTTTGACCTTTAATTAAGTATTTCCCCTTCCCTTCTGTTTTTGAAATCCACTTAAATATCTATTTAAAGCAGTATTTGCTATATATTTTGACATTTTTATTTATGGCTAAGTCTAGGTGGTCTTTTTCCCTTTAATTCCCAGTTTAGTATCAAAAGACATGATAGCTTGTGTATATATATATAATACAAAGAAATTGTTGTGATATGTTTTGAAGCTTGTTTTCAAAGCGACTCCAATTGTTTTCAATGTCTTGCAAGCATTCGCTAGTGTGGCGCCACTGTGACATAAGGACAAAATAATGAATGTCTTAAATGACTGAACTATTTCTAATATGTCTAAAATTAGCTATCAGACAGTATGTCAGTACGTGAAACATAATTTTACTTGGCTCTTAAATCTTCGTGTGGTATCAAAGTTGGAACCTTACGTTACCCAGATGTTTGAACTGAGCAATTTGTTTCAAGCTAGTCCATCTTTTGATCAATCGAAGACCTTCTTCAATTCATATTAAATGATTTAACTAGAGATATTTCGCACGAGCACATAATGTGCAGTGACATTGCTATTCAAACAGAAAAGGAAGGAAGGACCAAAAAAAGGGCTACACTAAATATAAAGATGACTCAGTGATGTGTGTATTAGCAGGTCACATCATATGGGATGTGTATGAGCTAGGCGACGTAACTGTGTTCAATTTTAACCCTGTGACAGCATGACTTGCACCTGGTGCTCATGATATTTATTATGTGGTGTCAGTTTTACAATCCGGCTTATGCTATTTCAATTCTGAAGGCGTTTTGAATTACATAATTGAATCTGCTGGCTAAAAAGTTTTTTCAGCTCGTTATGATCAATGTCACAGGCAGAGGAAGTTCTCAGGTGTACTCACAGAGGGACCGGTCTCTCCACTGCGACCACGAGGTCCGGGGGGTCCAATGGGTCCTGGCAGACCATTGCTTCCATCCTTTCCAGCAGGGCCAACGGGTCCAGGTGGTCCCTACATACACAGATGGAGGAAAAACTCTTGATGTTAAACACCAAAGATTCCCCTTTTTCATTAGACTTTGAATCGAACGCGAAATGTTTTTTTTTGTGTATTAGAAACACTGGCGCTCACCCTTTGTCCTGAAGGTCCAGCAGGTCCAGTAGCACCCTGGTCTCCAGCTTGACCCTGAACAGATAATGAATACAGTCATTCCTCAGGGTTTCTGCAGGAGTTCATGTTAAATTTACAACTTTGTAAAACCTTTTCTATACCACATAGATTATAATTTAATAGCTGTTTCACAGTCATAGTGTCCACAATGAAAGGTGTGATGTAAAAAAACAGTAGGGACAATATCGGCCCAGAATTGTTATCCTAATATAATTTCTTTCTGCGCTTCTCAGCCGTGTATAACAATAATTTCTCATAACATAATTAATGAAATTAATGCAAACTGGATCTGGACACGGCTCTGACATACAACACAGATAGTAAATAGTGAATATCAGAGGGATGATTACATTAGTGAATATGACCACTGTAACACAAAGGTCACATGGATTTACATTCACTGTGGATGCTTACCGGAGGTCCAGGCAGACCCTGCAGACCGGTGAATCCTCTGTGTCCCTTCTGTCCTCTCTCACCAGATTCTCCAGCCTCACCCTTGTCACCACGGGGTCCCTGGGGTCCCTGAGAACAAGTGGACAACAACCGAATTAGGAAAACGTTCGGTAACTTCTAATAGTCTTTCTTTTCTCTTTGTTCATGTTTAAGATACATACAGGCATTCCTCTGGCTCCAGCAGGTCCTGGAGGTCCAGCAGGTCCTTGTGCACCCTGTGAAAGGAAAAACAAAAGAAGGTGGTGACGGAAACGTTACTTATTGGAGCACACATATTATCTGTTAATATTAATATTTGTTTAAATGATTAAGAAGACGTCTCTGGATTGTTACCATCATTGTTTTTCTTTAAAGTGCATGTATATACTGTGTTTGTTTTGTCTGAATGTGTACAGCATTTAAATCCTCTACATCTATCAGTGCTGTTGTAACTTCAGAACCAAAAGCACTCTGGTAGCCGTTAAGGTCAACATTTTCATCTGAATAAAATAATTATGCCATAAGATGAATTTATGCACCTCAAAATGTTAAAACGGTGGAAAATCTCTGCTCTCAGACTGAATAAATGTCTTGTAAATGAGAAACAGAGCCTACAGAGGGACAATTTTCCACTCCAACCACAGCTCAGGTAGCCAAGGATAAAACACTTGAGACGTCCTCCCCTGTACTTGTGTGCTTTCAGACCATATTATTAAAAAAAAGGTGGATTTTTCCACTGCTCGAAATTAGCATGTGACCCCTGCTTTTTTATTGATCAGCGAGACACCATCTTCACCTCAGCAAACATGTTGTGTTAGAAAGAGGCAACGGTGCCGTTCCACTTGTGTTGGCGTCACTACTCACAGACTCTCCTCTGTCTCCCTGTTTCCCGGTGGGACCGACAGGGCCGGAAGCGCCGGGAGCGCCTGGTGCACCAGGAGCACCGGCGGGACCGGTGTTACCTCGATCACCCTGCGGCACAGAGAACAGCAGAAAGTCAGTCTTGTCAGAGAAGTGTCACCGTACGTACTATAGTGTTTACCTTTAGTCTGCTTTCACTCAACAATCAACCAACTTCCGCAAATCGCTCACCTTTAAAGGTACATATTGTAAAATAGTTGATTGTTGAATCTTATTCCCAGGTCGTCAAATAATGATGATTTTGATAGGCGTCTGTATTTGACGACCAGGGAAACAAGTCTCGCAACAGCATAACAGTCACAAAAAAAAAATTACATTATATTTATATAGCCACAATTACAAAAACAATCAATTTTGGCTCTCAAGCTATTATAGAGACTTACTTATGTCTTCACAAAAATTAGAATTTTACAGAGCAGTTTAAGAAAAACTCAAATCCGTGTTGGAGTCCTAATAATAATATTCATCCTGTTTTGGTGAATTAGGAGTGATACACTGATCGGAAACCCTACATATAGCTGGTTTACATTACATGAATTAGAGGGTGTTGCTAACCAATCAGGGTTGGGTGCATTCAATGTATCCCTGTCACTAATGCAATTCAAATCTTAACAACGTAACAAGAAGAATTAGAGTATAATCTCTTCCCTGAACAACAGCATATTTGAAAGGGAGATCTGAGAATCGTATGCAGCGCGATTGTGTTTTTCTCACCTTGATTCCAGTGGCACCGTCTCTACCAGGAGGGCCATCAGATCCAGGGTTTCCCTGTCGGATAACAGAACAACATGAAATGTTAATAGCTTCGACCTCCAACAGGCCAGATGTCCTATTGAATACTGATCAGCTGCATAATGAACCCTGCTCCGACAAATTGCATCATTAATATGGTGCAAACACAATGCATGTATACACGATGAAAAATAGGTGGTTAATGGACTTGCATTTGAATAGCGCTTTCCTTGTCTACTGATAACTCGAAGTGCTTCACAACACATGCCACATTCACCTGTTCACACACACACATTCACACACTGACTCAGATCAGTCTGCTCATCAGGAGCGATACAATATCTCTGTCCTCACAGGCTGATCGAACAGCCACTGGGAGCGATTTAGGGTTCAGAATCTTGCCTGAGGAAACTTTGACATGCATCCATCGAACCATCGATCGGCAGACTGGTAGAGGACCTGCTCTAAATCTTGAGCATTTTAATCAACTTGGCCTCCAGACTAAGATTCTGTCGTCGTCAGTAATGGACTACATGCGGTGTGGCAGATGTGACTCCGAACACAAACACACACACACACACGCTGTGCGTCGCCACTCTCTGACCTCTCTGCCAGGCTCTCCTGCAGGTCCAGTGAGTCCAGGTGGTCCGACAGGTCCAGGGGGTCCACGGTCTCCGCTGCCACCAGGAGCTCCCTGTTTTCCGGGCTCACCCTGAGAGGAGAGGAGATGACTCATTACTACACCATAAATTATATGGCATCATGCATTACATCTCATCATGTAATTCATCCACTAGTACATCCGTTCACTCTTCTGTAATTGTAGGTTCAGTTTATCCCCCCAGTGAATCACTGTTCACCTGGCAAATTGGCTGTTGTGTCGGTCGAGTGAAGGAACAGTTCAAATCAGATCCTGTGTGCAGAGCTTGAAAATATCTAAATCCATTTCAGAGGTTTTTCCCACAAGAACAACAATTACATTTATCTCAAATCAAACGTTTTTTCTGCTGCAAAACCAAAGGTCAGATACTGTAGGTAGCAGATCAGTCGGCAAACGTGACTGCTGCCTCTCTAGACGGCCAAACCTCGTTAACAGCTATTCATCTACAGCTACAGCTACGATCACTAGCTGCTGCAGATATTCAATGCTGCATGCTTCTGCAACTGATTGGCCCATTAATCTCCTCAGATTTATTTAGGAACTGTTCTGAATCTGGTCAATAGTTCTGGCAAAGGTTCCAGAACATTGATGAAAAGAGCCGCAGCTGCACACTGACACCAAAACACAAATCTATTTCAGGCGCGGTCGGATGTTCGTCAGATGTAATTTCTCTAGACATAAATCCATGTACACTGCACCGAGAGGCTGATGTTTCCAAAAAATGGAGCGTGCTTTTGCAGATGCTTGGCTGATTATTGTCCTCAGATTTGTTTACAAACTGCTTTTGGCCACTGTGTTTTGTCAGTCACAAAACTGGAAGCAAAGACCAATCACAGCCCTGGGAAAAGTGTGTTTGTCCAGCCAACAGTCAATTATCTATCACATAGCCTTCTTGAAATGCTAATGTCAAACCCACCAATAAACCAGGTGACCTGACAAAATGACTGCAAACTACTTTATCTTCATACTTTCTGAAAACTGAATGTTTGGGGGGGATTTTTGATGACAATGATCAAATTTAAGGATTGAAACATTGACATATGGCACAAAACACTGCGTCAGTGCAGTAATACTGGTTTCGGCACAGGTTCAAACTCTGAGCAGCTACTGCCTTAAAGGGATCCAACTTGAAGAAAACTACAGATGGTCACATAAACTATCTGCAGTTCAGACGTCACTTCTGATATCAAAAGCATTTCCTCTGCCTGAAATATGACTGTGTGAGTTCCCGCTTCCTTCTTGGCTCCCATTTCATCCGTCCTGATACATAATTAATGCTCAGGACATGCCCACTGAGATGCTGCAAGTAGGGGACATGGCTCATGTCACATATCAAAATGGTGTGAGATGTAAGCAGGCGAGCCTTCTTGTCACATGTCGGACTGAACATCAAATGGCGTCAGTTCAGCAGGAGAGACGTCCAGTGGGATGTGACTTCAATGTGATCCAATTAGGCCACAGCAGAACGACAGTCCAGAGCCGGTCTGTGGGTTCTTCTACTTTCTCTTGTACTGAGTCACAGAAAGACTGGCTATAGTGCTCTTTGGGCAGATTCATTAATATGTATTTAGCCGACAGGCTTTTTGTTATTCGAGGCTGACGGATAGAAAACCAAACACCTCATGTTGGTACGAGCAGCGACTAACAAATCACGCAATTAGGAAGATGAAACTGGGGAATGCTTAATTTTGCTAATAATGTAGCCCTAATTTGTGCATTCAGTTCTTTAATAAATGGAACAATGTGACTTACAGAAGGTCCGGGCAGGCCAGGGAAGCCTCTCTCACCACGCTGTCCAGGCAGACCGACGATACCGCGCTGACCAGCCAAACCCTGAGGACCTGAAGGACCCAGAGGACCCTAAGAGAGGAAAAAAAAGAAGACAATGGAAATGTTAATAACGTGTGGTCAATGTATCAGGAGCCAAATCACTGAAGAGGATTTGGTTACCAAGATGTACTGAGTGAAGACAGTTTGGAGCTGACGAAAGAACTTGTCAGAGCTCTCTGGTGTGACACAGCGACACTGTTTCTTATTACCAGATAATCTCTGCGCTGAAATGTCTTGTTGCTGACACAGATGTGATATTCACTAAACATCTGCAATAAGCTACTATCAGATGATACATCTCTCCTTGGCTAATTCACCATTATTATTTCACCATTTTCCAATTTCTCTCATCATCATTTAGCTTCTCTCGTCTATCAGCAATTATACCTCATCCAAATCCAACCACCTCTTAAAGGAATAGTTTTGGCAATATTCACACTCATAGTACTTATTTATTAATAACAATACTTTGCCTACACTGTTTATAATAACACTGTTTATATTTGTACATATTATGTACATACAATTCTATTTCTATTTCTGCTCTAGCTCTTCTTCTTACCTTTTTATTATCATATTGTTTATTTTTTACTATTATTATTGTTTATTGTTATATTGAACTGTCCTTTGGCTGCTGTGACGCACAAATATCCCCGTTTGTGAGACTAATAGAGGAATTACTGATTCTGATTCTGATTCTTAATCAGCCAAATGCAGTTATCTGCTCTCTGGCCGACAATTAGACGAGAGGATCAACTGCACTCCAACATCTGTAGTGAAATATGAAGCTGGAGTCAGCAGCCGGTTGGTTAGGCTTCGCATAAAGACTGGAAACGGGGGGGAACAGTATGATGATGAAATCCTACGGAACTGTAGGCATCCTGTATCTCTGTAACTACACATTTTGTAAACTATTTTTATATGTTTATATGTCACAATCTAATGGAAATGGGAACGTGTGTTATAGTTTTGTACAATGGCATCGCGGCTGCTATGCCTGTTGTTGTTGACTTTTTGAAGTGTATTGGGGAAATGTAAATGTAGTAGATTCTCTGCCAATCAGCACCTGATTATTAAAAGAAACACCTGATGGTTATCGAGCACAGACCGAAGCTGATGAAGACACACCTAGCCCGCCTTGATGTATTTAATGTGTGTCGCTAGAATATCGATTTTTTGGTCCAATTTGATGAACTATGGCTTTATAGGGGAGGTTATGTGTTAGGCTGTTTCTTGGCAGTGATTTGTGTCGTCTCCGTGTCTTTATGGTCTCGCTTTCGCAAGTTTTGTTTGTGCTCTTTCATTTCTGCGTTTCCATACTTGATTTATATCTTATGTCATTTGTTCCACACTGAATTGCACTTCCACAGACCAACACCGATCTCTCCACCACCTCTCTGGTTTACTTCATACACAACAGTCACATATGCTGCGGTGCAACAGTGAGAGCTCACACTCGCGATCAAAACACCTGACTCTATAAGTGACACTTCAGACACATCACTCAGCTGACAGTGACTTTGATGCGATGATATACGGTTTAAGGTTTAATGTATGCGATCCGTAGGTGGGACGGGTCTCGACACCGCATCTACCTTCATGTTTGAGTACAAATTCATCCGTGATGTGTCATTATCCTGACAGGCTTGTTGTCATGCGTCGAGTGCAAGGGAGAGGTAAAAGGCTGGGGTCCTGTCATTAGCCTGTCACTGGGCTTGAGCTGCCCTGTGCTGTCACATGTCGTGGTCTGCTATTACAGTGGGTGATGGACACTGACAGCTCTGTGTATTAATGGAGAGTGTGCTCGGCGGCTGTCCATTACTGGTGAAATTGGCTCTTTGGGCTGAAAGAGCTGCGTAGAAAAGTCGACACAAATGTAGAAAACAAACACATTTATTAATTTTCTTCTCTCTATAACGGACACCTGCGTTCACCTTGACGGCGTTCAAGGAGACGTACAGTCTGGAGAGTGGGTGCTAGAGAGGTATCAAGTGGTTTTTTCAAGTGCCACAATGTCAATAAGTGAGATATTATGTGAAAACCCAGAGTGTTCTATGGAGGAATATGATCAAGGTCAACTCACGGGGGGACCGTCCTCTCCAGGATCTCCCTTCTCTCCGGGAGCACCAGCAGGACCGCGGAGCCCGGCATCACCCTGTCTTCCTGGGGGTCCACCGTCTCCCCTCACACCCTTGGGTCCATCTTTACCAGGGGGGCCGGCGGGACCAGCAGGTCCAGGATTACCCTAGAGGAGGAAGACATAACAGTCTCAGTTATTTCAATGAGCCCGAGGACATCTGCGCATCTTTAAATAACCTTCAACAACACTTATCTCATATTTACAGTCTCACAGGATCAGAGCTGTTGATCAATGTGTTGCACTTCCTTTTAGCAAGTCTGTAAAAATGCTCGAAAAACAAACTAGAACTCCGACTCTGTCAGAGATACCGGCTTGTGTGGGTGTGAAGCTGAGTAAAATCTACAAGTGCAAATTAAAAAGGGTTCATAGGTGACAATAAATCAGGTGGGATTTAGAAAACATTCCTGTATCTGTAGTGCACCACCTGGTTCTTGCTTGTAAAACATAAATCAAGCTCATTTTTATTCTTCTTCCCACATTTGAGTTTTTAATGTTAGACCATATCAGTGAAGTGATTGAAGGCTGTAGTTGTGAACTTACATTTGGACCAGGGGGTCCAACGCGGCCAGCAGCACCAGGGAAACCAGTGGCTCCCTGAAAGAGAAGATTAAGTCAGACAAAGCCAAAAACACTGGAACAAAAAGATGGTTACTACATGTGCTACTGTGAGATAAAAAAAATAAAACCATAAATGAATAAAAGGTGATTTAAAAAGGCCACTTACAGGAGGTCCCTGAGCACCACGAGCACCTTTAGGTCCAGAAACACCTGTAGGACCCTGCAACAGAACAGATACTGTGCGTCACTGTCTGACATTTATTTTGTGTCGTACAAGTGACAATATAAACTCATCAAAAACACACTCAGCTGCTCTGAAGTTTGGTTTGTCTGCCTCAGCTAGTTTTTATTCTGCCAAATTCGGCACAATCTTTGACAAGGACAGCTTTCATTCTGACCTGACGTCAACTCCGCCACAAATGTTGGAATGTTTAAAACAACTAGAGGAATTTTCTGCTGATTTGTTCACGGATAACATTTTTCTCTTCTCATAAAAAATACTGTCACTCAGGGTTTTTCCTGCTGTTGTACAATAACCTCACTCGGCTGTAAACATCCAAGGTTTTGCTACAGCTCCCCATTTTAGGATTTAGGAAAAGCCAGAAAAAATACTGTTGGCTTTGTGTTAAAAAGTCAAGAGAGACACCCACCGCAGGTCCGGGGGCACCAGAGGGTCCTTGGGGTCCAGGTGCACCAGCGTCACCCTTCTGTCCGGCTTCTCCCTGCTCTCCCTTGATTCCGGGCTGACCATCTGCGCCCTAAAAGAAGAGACAGAAACAGGTGGCTGTGTGATTAGTACTACTCATTATATTGTCTGACAATGAGTTTATAATGGAATGTGTTTTCGTAAAAGGTGTTGTCTCACTTCTGTACATTTATTTCAAATTTGCTGTACTTACTGTATTTTACTGTATGCGACAAATATTTCACTTTTAATGTTTTGTGTGGAATTTTTCTCACTTCAGTGGTAAAGAATCTTGCTTTTTCTACTATATATAGGGGCGTTTGAGGCAAACCTTGTGAAGTTGGACTATAACAAACCTAAACAATATTTTGACTCGACCACTGAGTCAGTTCACTGACTCTCCTTTACTGGTGCGACTGTTAACTACATTTTAGAATTTACTATTACTGTGTAATGTGAGGTTGGTCACAGTGGATGATGTTTTGCAAACGTAATAAACTTGCTTTAAAGCACCAAAAAGACCATAAACATTAAAATATATTTAATCATACTATACTCTACTAAACCATATTATGAACAATAAAAGAGAAAGTCTTATTTTTTCCTTCTTCTTCCTTGTCTTTCACACTGCTTCAACAGCAATTAAAGTGAAGAAGAGCAAAGTGAGATTTAAAAATATTTAGTAAGAGCTGCTGATGTTTTATGTAGCATCCATGTCTATTTTCAGTCTGTGTGGTGTCAGGCTGTGATGTTACAGTCTCTGAGCTGCGAACCAAAAGTGATTCAGACACCTTGTAGTGTTATTCATCCTGACACAAGTTCAATAATTAATCGCAGCACAACCTGGAGGGAAAGATAAGTTTGATAAATTGTGCGTTGTCTCACAGAAATATTGACGAAGATCCCTTCGGAAGGATGCAGCTTATTAAAAACATTTATTTGATGTCTGCCCGGAGTCTAAACATGAGTGATGCAAAGACTGCCGACTGTGCGCGCTCATTTCTTTCCACAGAATGACGCGGAGGAGACACGACACACATCAAGATAAAAAAGGATTCACAGCGGCGTAAAACAGAGGTACAGACAATTAGATATCCAAGTGTTTCCAGATAGTGGTGATCGAGAGATTTGAAATATTTTCAAAGCTTCAGACTTCTTTTTCAAGTTACAAAACTTCAACTGGGTTTGGTGCCGTTTTTTAATGTAGAGAATAAAATAAAATAGTTAAACTTGATTTGATTTTTATCAAGGTGTTGAGGTTATCTCTTGTATATCCAATGTGCTTTGATCCAATAATTGTATATCAGATCTTTTTTATTTTCAATAATGGAGGAGTTACTAACGGCCATGCTTAACATTTCACTGACTAACTTGCTAGTTTGTAAAAGTGTGTTAACTACATATACTGAGTGTTATTCAGCCAAGGCTAGGAGCACCTTCTGGACTTAAATTAGTTTATTTGGATAGAGATGCATGTAGGCATAAATATCACAAGAACACTCCTTTAAAAAGTTTTTTTTGCGTGCTTTGGAGGTTTAAAAAATAATAATTTTATGCTATTTAGCCATATTTAAAAAGCCAAGCTGTGGGTTTCATTTTAAGATCACAAAAGGTCAAGTGGATGATGGACACTGATTTTAGTCAAGTTAACCAGAGTTAACTTCATTATCATAAATATCTATGACTAGAAAAAAGGAGTACAATACACTTTTGAACAAAAAAAAGTAATTTCAACTCTCTTAACCTTGAAGTCTAGACATGAGACATGACTGCGGGGCCACAGAGTGCATGTCCTGACATTTAGTCAATAGCCCTGGAGTCATGCTCTTCAGACTCCTGCAGAGCCAAGAGCTGGTCAGTGTCGTTATGTTTACTTACAGGGGGTCCAGCAAATCCAGCAGGCCCAGGAGGTCCAGTCTCACCCCTGTCGCCCTGAAAGAGGAAAAACTCAGAGGTCAGCTCAGGTGGCAGTGCTATAAAACATAAACTACTGTTTTTTATTTTCCATCTCAAAAGAATGCTCCGTCAAACTGACGTAAGGATGACGATTACAAGCTACAGCAATGCACTAAATTCATATTTCTGTGACACTTACAGGAGCACCGCGGGTACCAGGAGCTCCAGAAGGACCGGCAGGACCAGATTCACCCTGTGAGAAAATAGATTAACATCAGCAACACAGACGAACACAGCTGGATGATGCCCCAATAATAAAACGAAATAAACACAGAAATCAGATAAGCTCAGACAGGCACGTCATTTAAATTCAACTCAACACCACTCTTAATTAACAACCTTTCAAAACACATTAAAGACAGCTTGCCAAGAACCATCACAATTAAATGATAAAACTCTCACCTTTTCGCCGTTGGGACCACCAGGACCAGGAGGACCGATGGGACCAGTGAGACCCTGTGACAGGAAACAGCAAAAGTTTGAGATCAGCCTCTATGTTTGTAAAAACCAGCGGACTTTATCTCTCTTTACATTAAAAGGATTGAACATTTCTGATAACTTCTGCCACATTCAACACTGACAACTCTTGCTTGAGAAATAAAATCACTCACTCGAGCGCCATCTTTGCCAGAAGCACCCTCAGGTCCTTTCTCTCCAAGATCACCCTGTGAGGATAAAAAAAAACACAAGTCAGTCACTCAACCTCAAGTAGAGACAATTGAATAAGACGTTAACTAGCTGCTTGTTAGCATCCGTGTTAGTAACATATTTGTTCTTGACCAGTCATTAAAAAGCACTTATTGATGCTAATGGACCACTAGGCCTTAGGAGTTTTCCATCAATAACCGTCTAATTGCTGTTTATTGTTAGCGATTACATTAGTGTATTGAGTATTGAGGTTATTGTTTTTCATTTTTCTTTTTATTTAAAGATTATTCTTGGGGCTTTTGAGCCTTTATTTGGTGGGAAAGCTTGTAGAGACAGGAAGGAGAGGAGAAAGAGAGAGAGGGGTAGATGTGCAGCATGTTCCCACCGTTTAGAAACCAAAATCAGGTCGCTGCTGAGGATGTTGCAGCCTTCGCAGCCAAAAATTTGGTTTACTTTTACGCAACAAAACACAGAACTATGGGTGTCATAGCGCCACAGTAACTCTAAATGTCTTCCTGTCATGTTTTTTGGTTTCAGTCCAGCGATTTCCTGCTTTATTTTGTAGGTGTTATCCTCCCGTGTCATTTTTTACTTTCCACTTCCTGTCTTTGTCTTTTTCCTGCCTGTTTCCTGTGTACACCTGTGTTTTGCCCTTGTGTATTTTAGTTACTCTTCACGCTTCACTGGTTCGTTAGCATTTGATGTCTGTAAGCTGGTCCTGTGTTCTCCTCCTGTCTTACCTGTACTGCTGCTCACATTCCTCATGTCTTCCTGATTTCTTTTTACTGTTTTTGTTGCCAGCCTTTTATTTTTTTTAGGTTCTCAGCTTTATTCAAATAAAGCTAGCTTTTTTGTCTTTTCTACATGCCTGCCTCGGTGTCACGTATTTGGGTCCTTTTTTGATAAACTCTGACACTTTGTAGCTCAGAATAGCTCATAACTAATTCACTACAAGTTTGATACTTATGAATTAATTAATAGTTGCATGCATGCTGAAATGCATGCTAATAAGCATTTATAGTTAATTCAACTAATCAGTTGTATAAATATTCAAGACTTTGTCTGCATCGTGGCTTACTCTGTCTCCTTTGGGTCCAGGAATGCCAGCGGCTCCTCTCTCTCCAGGCATACCCTGCAGGCCAGGGGGTCCCTGAGCTCCGGCGGTGCCAGCAGGTCCGATGGCTCCCTGTTATGGAGCAGAAATAAATGAAGCGGATGTTATACAGTGACGGTAACAAACAGAAAAGGTACTTCAGGGTTATTGTGCACTGAATAACTGTGAAAGCAGCTGCTAAAGATTGGAGAAGCAGCCGAGACAGTGGTGAATATTTCTGTTGTCTTATGTCAGATCGCTTTGTTTATTTATAAATGTGTCAGAAACACAAAAGTAGTGCTGTCAGAGAGTGAGAACGCGTCTACTAATTCAACAAAAGAGGCCAAAGCTCATATTTGTCTCTGCATGCTCTGTTCGAGGTTGAGAAAAGGACTGTAACACTGCAAAAAACAGATCATTCCAATGTTATTCTCCTGACACAGGTTGTTTACTTGCTGGATTCAAACAAACTTTTACCAACTTCAACAAGAGCTGAGCGAAGTGCAGAAAAACACATCGATCAGTGCTAGACATACAAAAATCTTAAGTCCCTTTTGATTTTGTCTCCAACTTTTATTCTGTATTTTAAGTAGAAATGGGAGTTTTATAATGACAAAATTCTTATTCCAAATATCAAAGACGAGATAAAAAGGAGGGAAAGTCAGACTTTGATTTTTTTTTTAAGTGGCTCCAGCAGGCCCCACTCATGGTCAAATGTGTCGGGCTTATCAGCCTCAGACTGGGAGATGAGATGCACAAAAACACCACCTGCTGCTCCTGCTGCTGTATCCGCAGTCATTAAGTTGTAACCACGGGGCTCACACAGCCACGACGTCCGCTGTGAATACATTCGGACTGGGTTTTTACTGAAGGGGGCGCATGTGGAATTTATTCCTCGTTACAAATCGCTCTGCATCTTGCTCAGAATCGAGCTTCACCCTCCACAAAACTGTCTGCTGCTCATCCCTCCTCCATCACACTCGTGTCAGCTCTCTAATCCTCATCCTCTCTATCCGCTCCTGTCTGACCTTAAGGGAAAAAGAAACCTGTTAACTGGGATTAAAATCTGACCAGATAACAAACCGAAAGTGAGGATTGAAGCCACTTTGAGTTCTTCTGCCACTCACAGTGCAGTTGGCTGGAGTGTGCTGATGGCTGATAAGCGAGTGACCGTCTACTGTAGCTGGATTGGAACGATGAGCTGCCAGTTGTGTAAAAATATAGTATTTCACTTTGAAATATGGTATTTGATGCAGGTAAAGAGTCAAATTGTGGTGATAATGCAGTCTTCATTTCAAATTAGGGGTCAAGACTGTATCCCAATATGTAGTATAATATCATAAAAAATGAATACTGTTTAACAAAATCCGATAAAAATACCATCTCCAGATGTGTGTGCACAGTATGTATGCTTGTACAATGCATGATTGTGTACATCCATATACACGTCACTAGGTATGTACTGAATGTTTATTTGAATGTTTATCATTTTCTGAGTATTAAAAAAAACAGGGAGAAGAAGAAAATGTTTAGGTTGCCTTTTCTAGAGACAGAATTGAGCCAGAGACGTTTAAGTTTTTGCTTGTGACCCCTCAGATTAAACCTCAGATCCCTCCTGGGTGTCTCGGTCCCTTGGTTGGGAAACCACTTTGGCCACCAGCGCACTGACGACATCACAACATTTACCTTTAGACCTTTAAATGCTCTTTCATACATCAAATGCCATACGGGATGTTATCTACTCACTAAATTGATCTTGGTGGCTTACCATCTCCAGTAAACAGTTTGTTGGGGAAAACACTGGATGCTGCCTGCAGAGCTCAACTCACAAACACCTGAGGTGATTATTGTTTGATCATACGCTCGCATTAATGTGTTGCTGCTGTATGTGATAAGACTGAATCAGAGAAACTGGCTGTAGTCCCACAGCAGCACATTTGCCAGTGGTGCGAGGCGATAATAATTTGAAAATCTGTCTTTTCTTTGTGTTAGACCAAATGCTGGACTCACCTTGGGTCCGTCAGTTCCAGGAGTTCCAGGCAGACCTCGCGGTCCCTGCAGACCCTGAGGGCCGGCAGCTCCTCTCTCTCCGGGGAAACCACGCTCTCCCTGTGCGGTGACACGGCGACAATCAGCAGCGTGTCTAATAATCAGTCAGTGTAATGAGTTGTGAGGGTTTAATAAAGACTCTCAACTTACTCTGGGTCCAGTAGCACCAGCACCTCCGGCCTCTCCAGGAACACCCTGGGAGGAGAAAATACGAAATTAAAATGAATGAGGAAGCTGTTCTACTGATATGTTTAGCTATAGTATAGACTGGGTTACAGCAGCGGCCAAGTTAACTCTAGATTACTAGTGAGAGGGAGACATTTTCAGGCTTTATTATAAAAACATAGACTGAGACTTACGAGAACATGGACCCGGTAAACAACATCTCACTTTTACAGTCACAGTTTTACCGAAATGATCTGAACAGTAAGACGACTATGGAAATAAATAACAGCTAGTTAAAGCAAGATGTTTTTACAGCATGAAACAACATGACAGGTAATCTAATACTAACGCTGTCAGGGCTGAGAGTAAAAGGACCGCTACATTGTGAAGTCATTTGGATAACAGCTTCCATCAGATTAGTTAGGACTAGGTTCTTTTCGTAACCGCTGTGACAGAACAATGAGTATATGGTACTTTTTTAAAGATACATTTCACCTAAAAAGTGCACTCACCTGGTCTCCGGGCTTGCCTCCCTCACCAGGGGGGCCAGGAGGTCCAGGTAGACCCTGAGGCGCAGGAAAGAAACAAAAAAGGGTATAAGGAAAAACAAATACTGAGTCAGGAATCAAAACTGGAACCGTAACCATCATCTGTGAGCATCAGCAAAAGCATTTTTAAATAAGCCCCTTTCAATTCGATAACCCCCACTTCTCTTTAAGCCCCCTACTAATATCCAAGGCTTTAGGGCATTCTGTGACAAACAGCATCACCTATGTCAGAGGACATTTATTAATTTATTAAGTACATTTTATTACTGCCACTTGTCACTTGTTGTGCATGTTGTAGGCTGTCCCATCCGAAGACAAATTTCCATTTTATGAGCATTGAATGAAGAATAACATAATCTGAATCCGTACAAACTCATGAACAGCAATACATCAGCACATGATGTGTAACAAATTATTAAGAAAGAATGTTGAAAATAAATATGTAACAGTCATAATACAAGAATAGGTCAGTCTGTATTGATCTAACTCAGCTAAGTGAGTGATTTTGTAAGCCTTAAAAAAGTGAAAAAACAGCAACATAATTACTGCCACACTTACAGTTCTAGTTAGACAAACAGCTGTGTTCATTCATAAACAGGTGATTTAAGGTAACGGTCAGACTCACCTGGAAACCTGAGGGACCAGGCTGTCCTTGCTCTCCTCTCTCGCCAGCGGGGCCCTAAACAGAAAAAGAATACATAATCACAATCAACTTCTACCATGAACAGAATGTCAGGAATTTTAATATTGTCGGAAAATGAGATAATTTCAGGTTAAACAGCTTTTTTTTGCGCGTTTAAACAAAAACTTCAAAACAAGTTTGAATCCGTGATGACATCTTACAACGTCCAGACATTTGTGTCAAGGACTTTGACAGAGCTATCGTCGAGACAGTCTGGGAAATAGAGATACCGAAGGCTGCTTCTAAGTGCAGACTGAGATAATATCAGTGTTGAAGGTATATAAAAGTGGGATGGGGGGAGGCAGAGATACGTACAGCTGGGCCGGGGGGTCCAGCAGGGCCGGTTTCTCCATCTTTTCCAGGCAGACCCTGCGGAGAGGGAGGAGGAGATCGAGGAAGGAGGAGGGGACGGGGGAGGCAGGACAAACAGATAAATATCAACAATTAAGCCAAAGGTGATGCTATTAAGTAGACAGACATCTGATAGCTATGATGGAGCTCTTGAACAAGCTGGAAGCTGAACCACAGAAATAACAGGAGATCAATAGTGAGTCACAGTAGCCAGAGAATAAAAAAACAACCGAAGAACATTTTAATTTAACCTGGTAAATCATTTGGATATTATAATTATCATTTTTTTGATCTTTCAGTAGTGTTTTCTCTCTATTGTATCCCAGAACGGATGTCACTAAAAATGTCACCATGAGACACTTATCATTCATTATATGTTACATCTTTAATGTGAATAAGAGAGGCATTAGGTGTTTATGAGCATTATGAATGCCTTATAATTCACTATGCATGCCCCATAATGCACTAGAAATGTGGTCTTCTTAGAAAGTGTTATCCAGGTTGGTGATTTTCATCTCACTAATATAATACATCTGGCAAATAAAAGCTGTAAGTGAATATTCATATTTTGAAATCAGTTTATCAATAAGATAATAAGGTACTTTATAATGTTACACAATGGAAAAAAGCTGGTATCAACTGAATGATTTTTGTATTTTTGAATTAAAGTCGATGACAGATTCATGTTGGTGTCTACAGTAGATAATTAGAGGCAGTAAAAGGTGCAATAACTCACTCTGAGTCCAGGAGCTCCACCCAGTCCTTTCTCACCAGACTTGCCGGGCTCACCCTAATCACAACAGAGACAAATTGCAGCGGTTAGTCACAGGACCGTGGCTGATTGGGTCAGTTCTGCATCTATTTCAGGAGGGTGCATGAGATGGTGCATATCAGATGGAATTAAATTGTTCAGCATTTGTTGTTGAAGGTGTGTAGTTTTGATTCACAAACTTATTTTTGAATACAGACAATGAAAACAACAAAGAAAACAAAACAGGCGGACAACTGTGCCTACACAGATACCAATTTTTTCATTTTTTATCTTAGCACTCACAGTTGCTCCCTTTGGTCCGGGGAATCCCATGACACCAGGCTGTCCACGGGCTCCCTGGGGGCCGGGGGGTCCTGGGCGACCATCCTCACCAGGAGCTCCCTAGAAAAAAAATATAAGAATCCAGTTATATAATCTACAACACAAGATGTGTCTGATAGTGGGAGGTGAACTACTCCAACAATGAAAAATGCTAATCCACGGTTAGATTGAGACTGAAACCAGGGAAAGGAGAGGAGTAATTCCCCCGAGGATCTGGTCATAATTGGGTGTGGAGGTTTAGATTGGTGTCTCGCAGCGAAATGTCCAGCATGGCCCAAGGGTATGCAACAGTTACTCAATGTGTTGAAATTTTCATTGCTCCTGACCAGATAAACCCCTCAGGGGTAAACTGGAAGCAAAGCCAGGAAGGAAAGAAATACAGATGAAATAGCCCATCAATCATTATCAGTCTGACCAGCTGCCAGTCTGTCAAAATGTGAAATCCTGCTCAAAACTGTCAGTGAGCAGTAATGTTTTAATGAAACACAGTCCCTGAAAAGCAAACATGTAAACGTGCGTTCATATATCTGATACAAGAACGCTGAAATGTGAAACAAAGAGTGTAATCACGAGTGCAAACGTATTTAAAAGACTTGTCACTCAGTTAAAAAATGGATTAGAGGGAAGGAATCCGCCTACTTATATTCAGTGGATCTCGGAGTCGATGCTGCTATTGATTTGGAGAAAGTAAAGTCAGTGTTGGAATGTCACTTTTTTTTTTTTAGTACATTTAGTGAGTACTGTACCTAAGTGCAATTTTGAGATATTTTTTTTACCTTACTTGAATATTTTCATTCTATGCTACTTTATACATCAACTTTGCTGCATTTCGGAGTAAAATACTGTTCTTTTTACTCGACTACAGTAATAGATTCACTTTAGTTACTTGTAACAAAAAAAACCCCACTGATTCCAATCATTTAAAAAAAATGCTGAGTATGGGATCCAATAATCAGCCAGGCTGATAACCAGTTGACCCATTGTCTACTCATATGAGTGACTTTCACTTTTAACAAAGTAATATTTTAACACAATATCTACACTTTAATCAAATAAATAACAAAGCCTGATCATCATTTTCTTGGATGTCCCAAATTTATCTCTCCCATGACAGCTGACAGATACAGATAAAAGGAAACACATGTAACTCTGGCAGTGATTATGACTGTGACTGTATGACTATATATTATCATTGTCATGTACCCTTAAGTTGGTTTTGAAACAACAACAGCAGAACTGTTACTATTTATTTTGGTCTGTTTTATATATATTCAGTCCGCATTTGTGTTAAAAGATCTTTATTTTCATTGATCTGCTATTCATTTTTGGACACATACATCTCTGCATTCCCACTTTTATCATGTAATTTAACAGCACTGATGACGGTCACGTGGATGGCGGGTGGGTTGGAGGGCGGCTGTACTCCTGTAAGTCGATTTAAAAAAAAAAAGAATTGGATTTTACTGAAAAAACGCTGGATTAACAGCTATTACGAACAATAGGAGCCTCGACAGACAACTCGGATGAGAAAACGCCGGTGCTTTTGACTATGTCACTTTAGAAAACTGAGACACTCGAGCCTGTTAGAAGCACAAAGACCGCTGGGGACGAGCCTGCAGGATAATGGGTGGATAAATCTCCTGCAATTCGATTTGATGAAACCATTTATCAGTCATTACGTGATGAGAGCACATTTACTAAAATTACGGCTTGGTCCACATGTGATATTACGAAAGAAAAAAACAAAAAACACAGCCGCTCATGCTAAGTGAGGAGTCATGCTGCTTGTTTGTTTTTATCGATTTACAAAAGGCGCAATATAAAGTGCACTTACTGAAGGTCCGACTTTGCCTTGAGGACCGGCGTCACCAGGGCGTCCAGTCAGGCCCTGTCAAGAGAACAGAGACACAGATGAGTCATCGGACATCTTTATACAGACATGTGTGCTTGAGAAAGGTGGGAACATATGGCATGGTGGAGATTCACACCTCTGATTGGCTCTGTGTGTAACAAACAACAGTTCAACACTTCCCGATGGAAATGAATAAGAGCTAAATCATGAATGAGAGAAAACGTGTCAGGCAGTGGATGTTAATAGAATCTCTACAGGGGCTTTTTATGCAAACGCTTTCCAGTGAAAACCACGTATCTCCAGAGTTGGTGACTGTGACTTTTTCAGATAGAATGAGGGATTAGCGGATGTTTTCTGTGGCTCTGGAGGAGCTTCGTCTAAAGTCTAAAGGTTATTTCAGCTCAGGTTTAGAGATTTTAAATTGCTCCAGGAAAAAAGTCTACCTATATTAAACATCAAAGTCTGTTTCCAGGGCTGTTGGACGTGTATTAATCTTTTGTGGTTCCAGAGAGGGCTGTGCAAAGTCTGATGAATTGGCTGTGTTATTTAAGTCAGCATCAGTTGAAGCTAGGGCATTCATGCCCCTGGCATTTTAGTAGTTATCAACTAATCCTACTAAAAGTAGTGGAATATTTGATTAATCGCTGGAAATTAATTAGATTCTTATCACCCAATAATGATCAAATCTTGATGGTCTAAAATACAAGGTGGGTAGGCTACATTAGCCGCTACTAGCACAAGCCACCGAATTCTCCAACCAAACTAGTGGTGGTTGAGTTGCATCGTGGGTAATATATATGCCACATTTTACTCGGGGAAAAAAATGTGTGGAGTAAAAATGTGATACTTCTGCTTCTGCTGCATTGAAGAAAAAAAAAAAATCGTGAATCAGATGATCAATGCTAAATCTGCGGAATTCTCTTTTTAAAGGTGCAATATATAAGAATTTTAGTTTAAAACAACCTGAAGATAACAGTTTTGACGTTATGCTATGGCGCCCCTCCCTCCCAGAATGCCCTGCTGTGTCCTCCCCTTTGCAAAACTAATACCCTCCGAGTGACCCAAACTCCCAGTCCAAACTGCTAGCTTCACTGCTAACTTAGCTAACTAGCTAAAGGCAGCCAACTCTGCTTATATTCAATAGGCGGCCAATTCCTACGTATTGCACCTTTAACAGGATACCAGGGTTGCAAAATGGAAATTAAAAGATGAGGGTGTTTTTTCTTTCAGGTAGAATCTAATGGAAAAAAATGCAGTTGCTTGCATTGTGGGGAATAAAGAATCCATTGATTTTTGTAAGTGCTCCTCTCCAGCAACAAATTTGGACTGTCCCTGACGTTCAGCTAGATCATGATTTGTTTAACATTACCACAAAAATATTATCCTTAATAAAAAAAAAGGGCAATCAGGTAAAAAAGTGCAACTAGTAAAGATAACAGAATCAATCTAGAAAAGCCTTCATTCTCCTTATTTCTCTATGCTTTACAACATATTTCTGCAGACCAGCAACATCAGGATCTATGCTCTTAAAGATTAGAGTAGTGCTTACTCTGGCACCAGGCAGACCGGGCTCTCCAGGGCGGCCAGGGTCGCCATTGGCACCCTTGGGACCACTGGCACCAGCAGGTCCACGCTCACCAGGGGCTCCCTGTGTTAGGAGACAGAGAATAAAAACAGTCAGTCAATCACTTAGAAGGCGACACTTCAATTCTCAAAGCTCGGAGGAAATAAGTTTCCCTTTTAATAGTGTGAAGGAGTTTTATTGAACCGCTGGCGATGAGAAGATTCAATTCTGACAGATTCATTTTAGGATAAATGAAACCGTGCAGCGGGAGATAATGTGAAATGAGATGCTGGCTTTGCTGATGTGGGACATGTAGGTCAGTAGTGCATGACGGGTTTCTGCGTTATGCTGCCATCTTGTGGCCACATGGTGGAGTTACATGCATCACCGCTGCCTGCACATGAGCTTCAGAGGAGGTGTCTTCACTGGAAATATGATTTATCATTTCCTTAATTAAGTCGTCAGTAAAGATGCTGATCTGAGATCAGTCTGACCTTTCCCCGGGATGCATTTGATCAAACACATTATTCAAAAAAGGCACAACACTTTGTGCAATTTAGCTTGATTTAAAAATTATTATGACTTAATGAGGCGTGAAATTATACTTTGGGAAATGCCCTCGGGACGATGAGTCAATAAGATGCTCAGTGAAATCATTTGCCAAAATTACGTCGAAGTCTTCATTCACCTTCCTTTAAACACACTGTGATCGGATATGACTAAGGACTCACGCTTTTATGTCATCCATTGGATCCATTTTCTAATGATGCAGTGACGCAGTTTGAGGCCCAGTTGTTCCCCTGAGTGCGGATAAACTATCTCACTGCTAAATTACAGATACGTTGAAAAGCTTCCATGGCAGAAAATAGTGAAACTTTGTGGGCTAAGAAAACCTTAAGAAACTGCCTAATATCTCATGACCAGTATGAACAATTTAATGAGACAAAACGGCACCCACGTTAAAACTAAAAACTATGTAAAGATCGCCTCAAGTCAGTTTGTTAGAATCTAGAGGAGAAACCTGACTGAAGAGATTTTGTTTCTAAACAATATAATTAACGACAAAACAAGTATAAATGTTTGTATGTCAATTGTCAATTGTCAAATTCTGCAGAGACCAACAATGTCAGACAGGTTTACATTTAAGAGCCGTCTCTCTTCCATGGCTGGATTCAAAGGTTACCGAGTCAAACAGTAAAATTGAATTAGACACTGCGGTGATTTAATTTTTGTCGCGTTAGTCCTACAGTGTGTGACAACACTGTGATTAAGTGGTTCAGAAATGTTATTTTCTCTCTGCAGCAGTCAAAAGCAAACAGAAAACCAGTGAGAATATTGGAGCATGGCACTCTTAACAGCAATTTCCAAATGCAATAAGGCAGCAGATGGAATACATTGATTGTCGGTTTCACAGATTTACACCCATGACTACTGGCGCATCAGCCGCATTCATTTATTTGTCTCTTCCCTCCGCTGCCTGCAGAGGTTTTATTTCTTTCTACAGATATGATAAAGCAATTTCTCAGGAACGACTTCAACTGTTGACTGTTATAACTCACCTTGAGACCAGCCAGACCGTCTTGACCGGGGAAACCACGGTTACCGGGGGATCCCTGGAGAGAAAACACAAAACCAGAGTTATGATTATGAAAGAAATATCGAAGTCACTGAATTTCATATGGTTCCTTGAACAGGTTCCCTGTTGCCCAATAAAATGAGGAACGGCTTAATTTTATTACAATTTAATTTGATTGGAATTAACCTCATTAAAAGTACTGAAACAGTTTCACTCTAAAGAACATTATCTGCATATGTGCAATATACACACATATACAATCTATCAGTGATTCAACAGCAACAAAAACGTTCATGTACAAATCTTGTGTGACAAAATATTTTGATATAAATCAATCACCGAAATGTGTATGTTTTTTTTCCTTCTTTTCAGTAGTCTGAAAGAAACCCAAATCTCAAAATTGACTTTCACTTGTACATGATTTTGCCTGTCTAATCTGGCCTTAAGCTATAAAATAACAGATTTCTTTTTAAACTGAGATGTTACTCACTCTCTCTCCAGGTGGTCCGAGTGGTCCAGCAGCACCAGGCTCACCTCGGGGTCCTCTCTTTCCTTCTTCTCCTTGTGGGCCATTAGGTCCCTGAAGACCAGCTGGTCCCTGGACAACACATCAGTAACAGACCAGGTTATTACAGGAAGAATAGAAGACTTCAAAATAAAGAGGGATTAAATACATATTAATGACTTCTAGGGAGAAAAGCTCCATTCTATGTACACCACATGAGAAACATTCTGATATCTCAGTTTTATGTATCAGTATTTTAAGTGTCTGCTATCCTCAGTAATTATCTGGGTCTGCGTTTACATCAAATATCATTTTTTGGGTTTTAGCTGAGTGGGGGGACAATCAGGAAATACAGAGAGAAGCAAAGAAAATAAAACAAACTCACGATTTCTCCTTTGGGTCCAGCCTCTCCCTTGAATCCTGGAATACCTGGGTCTCCCTAAACAGTAATGGACAGCCAGACACACAGACAAGAGCAAGAGAGACAGAAAGCAACCGGTTGTTATCATCTTTTTTTTATTTATATATATATATATATATATATATATATATATATATATATATATATATATATATATATATATATATATATATATATATATATATATATATATCATTTAAAACATTAAATGAATAATTAATTAATGATACAATGAGAACATACAGATGTTCCTTTGGGCCCGAGAGGTCCAGTTGCTCCCTGAGGCCCGGGAGGCCCACGTGGTCCAGGGAAACCAGGAGCACCAGCAATACCAGGAGCACCCTACAGAGGAAGAAAGAGCCGGTGAGAGGGTGACACTCTTGAAAAGTGAACTATTCATCTCAATGGATGCAGTCTGAAATACATAACCGCTGATTTCACTGAATTCTCCATTGCTCAGTGTACATAAGAAGATACTGGTGAACTGATATAAATTCTGCACTATAACTAAACTACAGTGTTGGAGGAAAACTAAAAAGAGTCTCAAATCAAGTTAAAAGATGTGATAGGGAGCTCCAAGTGAGTTTGTGCTGCTCATGGGACAGACTGAATTTGGCTGTCCACTTTTTTTTCATATTTCATTGGCTGACCCAGTTCTGTTAAGGCAGTAGAGTCTTCAGTTTGGTGATCTGACACCAACTGCAGTTTCACTGACAAGGCAGTCACTTTCTGTATTTCAAAAGAAAATTGTTGTCATACAAATTATATGTTCTAGATCAGTTCCGAAACTGAGCGTATAAGAAAAACATCACCTGCACGTCCAATGTTTGACAGTTACTTGAGAAAAATACATAAGTGGTCAACTGGGTGGCAGACAAGTATTAGTTTTATACTTACAGCTGATCCTTTGGATCCGGGGATACCATCAGTACCAGGGTTTCCCTGTAGAGAAGAAGAGACAAAACAAGTCACGTCACTGCAGTGATCGTAACCTGTGTGTACTAAGTTTTTTCTTCTAAGGAACGCTTTGCTATAGTTACATACACTTGCTTTTTCTTTTTAAATATGTGTTTATAGCATCACTTACAGACGCGCCAGAAGGTCCGGGGGATCCAGGAGTGCCAGACTCTCCACGAGGTCCCTGAGCACCCTCAGGTCCACGAGCACCAGTAGGACCAGCTTCTCCCTGGTAAGCAATGCAGAATGAAGAAGAAAGGTGACATTAAATAATATGTATGCAAAGATCTTGTGAAGTTTAAATATATATATATATATATATATATATATATATATATATGTATATATATATATATATATATATATATATATATATATATATATTATTGGCAATCAACAAAAAACAGAAAACATTGGACAGTTCAGGCCGATTGTTGGTAGTTGGGAATGACAGTAACAATCACACACAGCAGCAAGCAGCAAACAGCAAACACACCATTTCAACTACTGAATGTCCACTGTTATGCTTTCTTATCCAACTTCCATATTGTTTAACTTGCTAACTTTGCTATAAACATGTATGCTAATGCTAAACCTGTTCATGTAGCGTTTAACAAGCAGACTAGCCTAGTCAATCATGATGGTTTAGCTACACTGAGGGGATATACAAGTGTGTAGGATTTAGTGGTATCTAGTATTGTGGGTGAAACACTGCAACCAACTGAATACCCCTCGCCTCGCCCTCCCTTACATTAGCTGCAAAAACCACAAAAAAGCCCTTTGGAGAGCCAGTGTTTGGTTTGAGTCTTCTGGGTTACTGTAGAAACAGATGTGCAACATGGCAGACTCTACAGAGTGGGTTAGATGATTTTTGTCTTTTGTAAGCTAACCCGAAAGTTAGCATCGCACTGGTTTCCATGACAAAAAGCCTATGAGATTTTTGAATTGGATTTTGTATTACTGCTGAAAAGAGACTCTGCGGCAAACACATGTTTATGATACCTATTTTTCGGTCGATAAGGCGCACCGGATTATAGGGCGCACTGTGAATTAACGCGTCTATGTTCACACATAAGGCGGATTGTAAGGCGCATTTAGCAAAACAACACAGTCCGGTAAATCAAACTTTATTCAACTCAGTTGTAACAACAAATACCGGTACAGAAAAATACACTCACTTATCGATTAATTCCTCTAGCAGTGGCGGGGGTAAGCGTACTAAATACTGTTCTCTGATTGGTTTATTGTTGCTAGCGCGTACTCCGGGCTCGGGCTGCCTTACATGAATGCACTTCTAGTTTAGACATTACAGTCAGGCAGTCTTTTAGACTGCTCAGGGGTCCTGTTACGGGGCCGATCAGGTAGTGACACAGCGTACCGTAATGCTCCGAATATCCATTGAGCGGAGCGGCTTCGTTGCTTACCAAAGTCGTACTTGCACATTTCAACAGATGTTTGAGCGCATTGTACCACATAAAATCGGTCAGTAAGCACAACAAGTAATCACACATAAGGCGCACTGTCAATTTTTGAGAAAATTTAAGGATTTTAAGTGGGCCTTATAGTCCGAAAAATACGGCATTTACACATTTCGTTCAGCAAGAAAATCTCCGCAGATGAGCACCACTTTCGTGATTTTCCAATGTTAAATTGAATCGCTAGAAGTAAAAAGCTAATACATTGCAGTCGCATGACTTGACGCCACCACAGCTTTTCTGTAAATTGATAAATCTGCAAGTTTTTCAATCAGCATTAAAATAGTTTATAACTGACGTCCACCTGTGAAGACGGACTAGTGAGTGGCCGAGTTTATAATTAATTTATAATTAAATTGTGGGACATTTAATTATGGGGTTTTTTAAGTCGTAAAACAAAACGTTTAAATATCTAAGATTATTTCAGGTGTATAACTGAAAACCACTTTAAACTCATAGATTTTGAGACTAGGGAACGTGATGTGCAAAAATCCTAACCGCTTTCCGGGTTTTAGGACTACAAACTACACCACTCCACTGAATAAATATAAAAGGCTCAATCTTAGATAACGAAAATGCACCAACAAAGCCCCCAGATCAGACTTCTCCAACCATGTCAAGTTGACCAAAGCAGATCGAGCAAAACAGGAAATCAGACAAGGGAACGGCATTGTGCATCCGACACCTTTCAAAATAAAACACCATGTGCAGACTCGGGATCTAGAGCATCAAAAAGTTGAAAATATGAACAACAAACACACTTTAACTGCGTAGACTACTCTACTACAATAGAAGCACAACAATATAAATATATTAAACAAGAACAGTTATGAAAAAACAAAAACGGAACAAAACAACAGCAGGTAAGAGACATGGCCAGTGGAATCAAGTATTCTGAGATGTAGGGTGCAACATATCATGATTGGAAGTTAGTTGGCTCTGTTTTGCCAGTTTGTGTGCTTATGGCTAATTAGAGATTAATGCTTTGTTTACTAGCTGATGCATGAAGTATCATTTGCTATTAATTTTTCTCCTGGTTGATGTTTGGTATTCACGCTGTGAGGCTGTCATGCCACTTATCTTGCATGCAGCCCGTTTATTCACATAATGATTTTCCCTGTCACAAATAATACAATAAACAGTCACATCAACACAAGAAATACTAATTTAAACTCAAATGGAAGTGTTTATGTGACATCTCGCTTAATTATTCTATCCTATTATTGTTTATGAGGCTGCTGCTGCCCTCACTGGCAACCTCAGGCTTAAACGTATTGTCGTCTGCTGCTTCATAATGAGAGGCTGCCTGCTACTTGATGACTGTAACAGTGATTACACTCTGTTCTATTTTCACGTTTTCATTTGTACATGTAAAATTGCTTCACGTTGTTACACATATTACCTTTAACGGTTACACAGATAAGGGCAGAGCATAGACAACACATATTAATTCATATAAATACATATACTACGCACACCATTAAATGTGCGGAGCCGTCTGACTAAAGTCAACAAACTGCATCTGGTTTAATTTGAGAAAAAACAGAGGAGAAACCAGTGCACAGAAACAAATCTTTGTGGTAAACCAGTGAAATTAGAGCCCAATGCTTATAAAATAGCAGCGTTTAAGTGAACAAAATAATCTTGACTGCTGTTATAAACTGTGTTATCCGAAGCCAGGTGGATAATGCTTTGCAGACCATCTGGTTCGGTATAAAAATAGGACTTGGGCCACCGTTCAGAGGAATGATGGACACTAGCCAGAGATTTCACCACACTGGTGGTGTGCAGCTTTTTAAACATGTCGGTGAATGGAATTCCTCTGCTATTGCTGCAGCTTTGTAGACTTTGCAGACTCAATCGTATGACATAACACAGTTTGTAAGTGTTTACAAAAAATGGTGATGTAGCGTTTTGAACCTTTCCTTTTTCCTCTGCCTGTGGTCAAAGCCAATGTTTCACTGGCTCTGCAACTAAGATAAAAAAGTTGGACAAAGGGAGAAACATCTGCTAGTTTTTGGAAAGAATTCTCTGCATTTTAGAGGCGACAGCTCGGCTGATGCTTAACAACACAATGCTGAGGCTCAGTCGGAGCCGGGTAAAAGTTGTCTCAGTTAGATCTTCAGGAGCACAGTTAATTCAGCTGAGGTTCAGTAACCGTGTTGTTTTTATTGTGTTAGGTTTTTGCTGCAATGCCTCGCTCACAGAGGAAAAGACGAGGCAGCATTTCATGAACTCTCAGGCGAGCGAAGGTACAGCACAAAAAAACGTAATATGAGATTTTTAACATTCCTCACCATGGGACACTTCCTAGAATATTATAAAAAATCGCAGAAAAACAGTCACAGGTTCACAGACTGTCCGGCAGACAGGCAAAAAAGTGCTTATGTATGTAAGTTGATACCATAAATAAACACAGACGCACATTTTCACGTCTGGAGCCGAGTTTGCCTTTATTACTTCAAGGGAAACTCCTGGACTTTGTAAAGAGACACTCCGCTTGTAATTCCTAAAAGTCTTCCCAAACTATCAAGGGGCTCAGAGAAGAAAGCAATCCCACCAGCACTGAGCCCTCGAGCACAGTGCTGAGCCTGTCTGCCATGCAGGAGGAATAAATCAGATGCAAAGCAGAGAGACGGAGAGACGAGAAGAAAAAGACAGTACGAGGGAGTGAGAGAGGGAGGAAAACACTTTTAAAACCCCCCTCCTCCCTAATTTTCCACACAGATGGAGGCTTAAAGCACTTTTCAATGCAGAGCAGTCTTCTCCGATTTCACTTAAGCATTTCAACTTGTCCCCACAAAATCCTCCCTGAGCTGTGTGCCGCCATTTTCCAACAGATTTAACTTTTTATTTGATTCAAAAAAGTCTTATTCTAACGACGCAGAATACAGAAAAAAAAAAAACACGTTTCTGCACCTGTCATATGCACAACTTTGTTCTTTAGTCTAAACTGAGTTGGAGGAAAGTTCAGTTATGCTGGTTAGTTTTCTCATAAAAGGGAAGGGAGGGACACGAGACATCACAGAACAATCACTCTCAATCGCAGAATAAAACACAACAAAGCGGAAGATTAAGAGGAAGCTATTCAGGTAAACTGTGGCTTACCTTTGAACCAGGTGAGCCAGGGAAGCCAGGAGCTCCAGAGGGTCCGACAGGGCCCTGCAGAGAGGAAAAGACAGCTGTTAAACACCGACACATCCAGGTGTAGAGGATGCTGTCGTACAGCAGACGGTGTGCAGGAGTCGGGATGGATTTCTTTTACAGTATTTCAGTCTCAAACCAAATTATGAAAATGAAAATAAAATGATTCAAATGAGACAAAAAAAAAAGATACTTACTGGTGGACCAGCAGGACCGGGCAAGCCATCATTTCCACGTGCGCCCTGGATGAACAAAACATTATCAGCAAGAGGCATTAAAACCATAGGTCCTAGTTTTTCCTATTAATAATGGTATAAAAGTACTTTTACACAAAGTATTTAAATCAGGGGAGTAATAGAATACACCTGACACATAGAGGTTAAATGCTCTGAATGACTGAATTACCTTTGAATAATAGCTCCCTAACTCCAGATTAGATACTAGTAAACCAAACTGAAGCATCTAATCCTACTTTTCCATACAAGGATGACACTTACGGCAACTCCACTGGGTCCAGGACGTCCTCTCTCACCGGGCAAACCACGAGGTCCCTGCGTGGGTGAGGAAGAGGTGAAATAGCCTTTACAATCAGTTTACCGTTATAAATGAGAGTGGGTTTTTCTTTTTTTCTTTTCATGTGTTACACACCATTGGTCCGGGGGCGCCATTCTCTCCGGGAGCACCAGCCTCACCCTGAAGTAGAGGAAAACATGTAGCTGTTAGAGCGGCAAGGCGACCATAAATAAAGACAGTCTGTGGTTGTCACTGATGTTGTATTTTGCCGTGCTGCATCTTTTAAACTTGTTTAATGCCTATTAACATGGAGAGGTATCCGATTAAATGGAAAGGACACAGAATTACATCCTACCTTAGACCCAACTGCTCCAGTCTCTCCCTTTGCACCATCAAGACCTGGATAACCCTTTAAAGAAAGTAGAGAGACGGTTAGGAAAACAATCATAAGAACTCAATCAATGACTTAACATTCCTGGAGATCATTATTAGACAGCAGACACTCACTCTGTGTCCCTTGATGCCAGGCAGGCCAGGAGTTCCTGGGAATCCACGAGCTCCCTGTGATACAACAGCCGAGATGATTAATATACAGGAGAGCATGGATGCAGGAAAAAGGGGAAATGAGGCTGTGACGTATGCCCAATTCACAAGAAGGCCCAAATAAATAAGAATTTGTCAGAAACAGCGCGTCACAAAGTTTATAAAGTTTCTCCTCACTCAAAAACTCACAACAACTCGCTGTTGTTCGCTGTAGGTGATGTGGCTACTCTGACCTGTAATATGTTTTTGTTCAAGTTTGCCATCTGCTGTCGTGCAAAATGTTCTCATAGTGGAGTAAATTATTTGTTAATGTTATCCTGGCCAATCAAATTAATACAGAAAACATGAACGTCGGGCACCGTTTTTACTATGACGTCATTATATAGACTGACCCCTCAGCACCCTCAACTGTGACTGACTTCCCTCATCCCTTATACCTAACTTATAAAGCACAGAGTTTCCTTGAAGCGTAAAAAAAAAGCTAATTTCCATTCAGTCCAGTTTTGGATCCAACTTATATTGACCACTTGGGATCTTCCGACTCAAAAGAAAATGAAATAAATCTCTTATTCCTGGCATGAGATGATAAATGACTCCGTCTGACACTCATGACATAATTTCTTTAGTCTTCTTGATTTAATTTCCTTCGACCGGTCAGTTATGGCGTGAGCTGCTGCAGCTCAATCAATACAGAGTAAAGTGTGTTATTCTGAAGCGACAGCATCACTATAACTGCATGTGAGGTCCATTATATAAAAGTTCAGATGAAGATTGTGCAGTTCTCCCAGATCAGATTATTTATGGCCAAAGGATCTGCTTCAGTCTGTGAGCTGCTATTAGTAACTCATCTTGCACAGACCACAGGAGAGACAAACAAAATAAAAACCTACAGTATATCAAGAGAGAAACAGAGTGAATCAACAGTTGCAGAAATCTCACCTGAGGTCCAGAAGGTCCGCGCTCGCCTGATTTGCCAGGTTTGCCAGCTTCACCCTGAAACAGAGACAGAGAGGAAGAATTATGCTAAAAGTTTATAAAAAGATTCCTGACTTCTATACATAAAAAAACACTCCTTTTAAAATTTAAAATTATGTGCTTTGAACTGAATGCAGTCGATGTGAGAGTGAGCGCTCCCAGTGGACACATTGTGATACGACATGTCTGCTGCCATCATGTGGCTTAAAGTAGGAATTACATTCAAAGACAATAAGACGGATGGAAGAAAGAGGGAAAAAACCACCACAAATAGCAACAATTAACAAAATAACACTCAAAACAGAATACATAATCCTTAGCACAGAATGTAGATATAATAAAAGATATGCATAGATGGAATAAATAGTAATGTTTAAAATAAATATATATATAAAAGCGTCACTTTGTGGTACAATTTCTCATATTTCTCCCAATGCATAATGCTGGCTAACCGAGGAGCCTAACTTAAATTAAAAAGAGAAATTAATGTGAGCTCCAGTTAGTGATTCATACAAGGACACTCGATAAATGTTTGTGCTGAAATTTGATTTTAAAATATTGCAATGCTACATATCTCACCACCAGATTCCCTGTGAATATAGCTTTAGAAGACTAACGTTCAGAGTTAAATGATGTAAAAATTATAAAGCGGTAAACTGGAAGCATTTATTTGAGTTTGCAAAAGTTTTACATAAAGGGCTAAGAGAGACCAATAAATCAATTTTAGGCAGTAACTGTTATTTATACTGTATGATTAGTATCCTAAAAGAAACAAAACAACAAATAAATAAAAATGTATTTTTGTTTGTGGATATTATTTATATAAAACCCAGGAAAGGGAGGTTAATTCCACTTTTCAACAGTATTTGGAGTCAGTATTTCTCGCTTTAGGTCAAATGTAAAGGATACTATACTACACTACATATTTTTCACCCAGAACAGGTAGTATAAGGTCAGCAAGTACGTTTCATTGTGTCTCAGCCTTGTCAGAGTCCCTGCTTGATGGAAATGTATTTACAGTTTAATCAGTAATGACGGACACACTTACATCATCTCCTGGTTTTCCAGAGGGTCCAGGGGGGCCACGGGGACCCATGGGGCCCTGGTAGTGAAGAGAAAACAGGCAAAGGTGAGACACAGTTTCAAGTCAGGACCAACAGAGGGCGACATCACACACTTCACCTCTCTGTCACTTCACAACCAACAGAGAGCCGCAGCACCAAAGATCGGCACATGACTCTAATCATCCTTTCGTCTGTACGAGTGAGCGGTGCATTGCTTTATAATCAGTGTAAATCTCTTGAAAGGCATTACAAACCAACACGACAATGACAGAGTTACGATTCTTAAACACAGTTGTTTTCAACGAGAAGACATCAAAAATGAGCAGGATTTACAGGCGAGACTAGGCCAAAAAGATGGAACAAATGCTTCGGTATCCTTATCCAAGATTCTCAGTACAAAGTTCAAATGTTTCCGTCTTTCTTTTCTCTCTGGCTGCCAGTTTCTTTCTCAGCTTTCTCACTTCACGTGTGTTGATATATCTATTGGTCCTGCCACTACATTTCCATCTAAATTACTTTTCTCTCTCTCTGTGTTACTAAGCAGGCAAAACAAGACACAAAAAGGGATGATGTATGAAGAATATCATTATTTTTTCTTATCTGAGGTAGCCCATTGAAAGCATCTTGTTGGTAGTTTTATGCTCTGATGGAGAACACCACCTTTGTGATTTCAAAGGCTAAAATTGTCTCCGCTCTGCACAAACACTTGTGACCCTTCTCCAACTGTCAGGTTATGTTCTGGAAGGAAGCGTGATTTTAATCGCACATAATGATGTCCTGGAACACCTTTAAAAAGAGGGAGAGGACCCCAGAGGCTGCACGTCTTAACTCCACAGGAGCAGATTAACACAGCGGAGGGGAGACCCTGCGTCGTCTACTGGGGAGTCTGATTTCTGGAAGCTTCCTTTTAGAGGTGAGTCAGGGTGGAAACTACAGGGGGTGTGAGGAAGGGTAGAGAGGAGGGGGGGTAGAGCTGGGGCAGCAAGGGGGAGAACACAAGTAGGGTCCTCTATCTGAAAATCTGCTCCCCACAAAGCACAACAGAAGCGAGTACGACAGCCGGTTCAGCACACTGGCTTTGAGGCAGTGTAAGCGTTGACTGAGGAGGGCTGTAAGTGTTGAAACTGAAGGAGCTGTCTGGTCAAATAGAGCAGGATACAGAAGTTGAGCGATGAGCAATGAAAGGTTAGAAGGTGTTGGAAACCTTTATGGGAATGTAACACAACTACAGGGGCTGAAGTTTCCACATGGAGCAGAGAGGAACAAACACAATGTGGTCGTGCCTCAGCGTCTGTCATACCTTTTAAAGAGCCCAACAGACACGAGAGAGTAGCCAGGTGAGAAAGAGAAGAGAAGATAAAAAGGTAGAGGAGGTTTAAAGCATGTATAATAAATCACGTAGTCTGAACTCTGTGGGACACTTACGGCTTGTCCGGGCTCTCCAGCCTCTCCTGGGTTGCCTTGGAAACCTTGTGGGCCCTGGGATGTAGAGAGAAGACAGAAGCCGTTAGATCAGAGTGAGCGCAAGAGAGTTTAATTTCTTTCCTGCCTGGTGTATGAATTCATTCTTCACCGCTTAAACAATGTGTGTCATTGTGCAGGGACGACACCGAGGAGAGCAGGGCGTCAGCCAGAGGTGACTGCTCGGCTAAACTCAGGAAAACTGCTTTTGGATAATCAGCATTCTCACTTAGAGCAGCAAATAAATGGAAACTCAATTCCCAGTCAGAGAATGCAGAGTTGCGCTATCAACATTTTTTGAAACACAATTCAAGACAAACCAATCATGTGATCACTGATCTAATCGTTGTTCGGTGTAATGTTTGTTGTATATGTGATGTAAAGTTAGTCAGTAATTGTTTATCATTTGTATTCTACTGTATTGTTTTCTTTTTTATATATATCTTCCTGTCCAGGGTTAGATACATATTAGCTTTACAGCTCACTATGGCTCAAACGTCGAGTTGTGCATGGCCCTTGTCAAATAAAAAAATGAAACTAAACTAAATTAAACCTTTTTATATGCGGTGCCCCGACTTTAATTAGTTAAGTTAGTTCATTAGTAGGGCTACAAATTTAGCAAAATCAAGTACATATATACCTGCAGCAGTGTTACAGTTATAGAGTTATTAAAGTTATCATAACACACTGTATGCCTGTGTCTGTTTGTCTGTGTTACAAACTGCAGCTACCTCCCGACAAATGTCCTCTGGTTGAGACGGACATTCCTTTTGTTTGAATCCTGTCTAAAAGCAGTCAAAGGTGTCCGAGGGAGAAAGCGCGTCTCTTTAACTGCGGGTGAGTAAAGCCTCACGAGTCGAGTTGAGGCAAGTCAGCAGCTGGCATCACCTCCAACTTAATAGCTTTACTCGGGAGGCTGGGAGGGCTCAAAGGGCTGCAGGTGGAGCTTGGTTGTGGGCAAGCGCAGAAAAGTGCGGGCTGTGTGTGTGTGTGTCTGCGGAGCTGTAAGCCCATAGGCTCTATGAACGGTAAATTGACAGGTGTTCTGCAGTGTGTCCGGGCTGTGGCATCGGAAAAAAGCCCTGCAGCCCGCAGCTGTGAGACGAAAGCATTCTGCGTGTGCCACCTCCGGAAAACAGGGCTGTGTGTAAACACTGATGTCTGTCGGCCTCGCTGCTAAAGTCACTGGTCATTTTGAGGTCATTATTGTTATTGAATACGCTCGGAGGAAGTGTGCACACAAGACATCAAGCACGTTACAATTATGAGATTTAGCCTGGAGTATCCTGTCTGTGACCGAGCGCAGCAGCTTGTCTACAGGTGCACCTGGCTTGTGTGCCGTCTGAAGTGTAGAGGAGGTACTCACAGGTGATCCGGTGGGGCCGGGTGGTCCTCTGGGACCCATAGGGCCCTGATGGGGAAGAGACAAGAGACACAACATCAGGCTAACGACAAACAGTTCACCGATACACACGGTTCAAACAACACAAACATGAAACACACTCGTGCACGATTATTATATGTTCTTTAGGAGGTGTTGAGGGGAAAAGAGCCGTTTTCGTCCACTTCTGTCAGAAGCTCGCAGAAAATAATCACCTGCTTTGCCCTCAAGCTTCACAAAACTTAACAGATCTACTTGTCAAATCCATAAATTGTTTGAAATTCCTCACTGGCATTTAGACTCTCTAACCTCCTCTGTTCACTGTCAGCTCTTCCTCTTCCCTCGGCTCTTTTTCCCATCCGCTGCGTGTTTCTACAGTTCAAAGGTCACCAGCGGTACTGCTGTACTCTTACGTGTCTGAACTCCACATGACTTTTTCACACCTTGGCACAGAATGGAAAAAACAACACTGTACCCCAAACTGTTTGGTTTTCGTCAAATGTTTCATCCTTCACTGTTTGAGGCATCAGAACAGGAGGTGAGATTTTTTTTCTCCTCTGTGGCTGAATGTTAATCTTCCCTGCGAGAGCTTCTGGTTGGAGTCACACGCCAAAGTGATTTCTACTTCAACTTCACGCATCACTGCTCAAGAGGAGAAAATCACATTCTGTGAAGGTGATGAGCCAAATACCCCGTTGCCACTTTCCCCCCTGTGCGACTTTATACCTCGCGCACACATGCGCGAAGAAAATCAGCTGTAAAAAGGAACGGTTTAAAAGTCGGTGTCAATAAAGTTCTTCAGTGAAACAAAAAAAAATTCTGATTCTGATTCTGATTACTTGTGACAGCTTTCCAGTTGGATAAAAACATATTCCTTTTCAGTAGACTTGCTTTTATAAACCCACATTTTAGTATCACGGTTGTGCTTTTTTAAAAAAAAAAAAAAAATCGAGGATGGCAGCCAAAGAAAACGTCACAGCACGACACAGTGGTCCTCAGAGGTGAATCAAAGTCCCCTTTCAGCGGGTGTGGGAAGCCTCCACCACAGCGGGTCAGAGACGTATCAATGGGGCTCTATATCGCCAAGACGTTGGAGCGTGTGTTTGAGGGACATGCATACATTTGAGTGAAAGCGTTTGTTTGAGTGGTTGGTATGTAGGTGTAGGGTTCTGAGGGGGGTGTATATGCTTCACTTGTGATTTAACGTCAGTCCGGCCTGTTCTCTCCCCCGGCAGGCCGGTAAACGCCAAAGTAAACTGGCCTCAGAAAGAGCCAGTATTGTGGCGAGCTCCAGACAGACATGTGGAAGGACAGTCTGTAGGAGTGAAGCCACACAGACTGCTGCTAACTAATCGACTCCACCTCCCACCCCCACCTCCTCCTCCTGGCGTCTCAAACCTCTGCTGGGCTGAGCCGTTGCCAAGCTGCTCTTGCGGCTCTCTAAACCAAAATAGCTCCCAGTGTGCTCCTCACTCCTTCTCCAGGCAGGCTGCCATGCCAGCTAACCGACTGCAGCGGTGCGTTTTCATGGGCTTGAAATATAATAAAGATCAATGGCTGTTTCCTCAGTTTAGAAAATTACCCCTCTGTTCTCCGTGTGAGATGTTTACTTTCCATCAGACGTCTTAGTTTCTTTTATCCAACACAGGGGAGGCTAAGTGTTATCCCTGACTTTTTCCCTTCAAAACCATAAACAAAGGAGGGGGAAAAACTTGGCCAGGACCGATCCGATCCAATATTACCATCGAGTGCCGATACAGATCCTGATTCCGTACTTAAATGTTTTTATGAATTATTAATATGTAATAATACACATCAAACCCGTAGCCAAAATGCTGCAGCACAAATCAAGTAATTGAGTAGATCTATATCCAGTCCTCCAATTTTTTTTGTCTCCCAAGATTCTTTGCATTAGACGTACATGCAGAGCTCTCACTGGACGGTAACCCGACGCAACTTAGCGCGAGACAGTCTGCAAGTACGCTAACCTAACACGTCCTTAGTTTAGCTTAGTTATTTTAATCTCAAACGTATCGGCAGATGTCCGAATTCAGGTATTGGAATTGTATTGGAACGGACAAAAAGTGAAAAAAAACAAAACATAGCTGATGCTACAAATCACAGGTCTTGAGTTGGTAATCTTCCTTGTTTGCTCCCATCCGTGATGAATTTAAATCCTACATGGGTATCTCCTCTCCTGGTGAAGAACGATGACGATGCTAATGCGTCCATCTTGTAGTTTTCATATTTGATAACCATGTAAGGCTTTTCTGGTTCTTTGTGCCCCTCCAGTGGGGTAAAAAGTGCAGAATGAGGTGTAAAAACATCACCGGAACCGGAAGGGACAAAAACACTTCGAAAAGGCCTTCTTCTTCAGACGGAAAGACGGTCTGTCTAATCATTTCTCCTCGCTCTTGATCCCTCCTAGAGTGTAGCGTCCAAGCAGATTCATAACCATCTGATTGTTAAAAACAATAAGTGGCAGCAGGTCTCATCATCGCTCGCTCACCATTGGTCCTTGCATCACGCCCATCTGTGCGCCGCCAGCCTTCTCGTCGAATCCACCAGCCATCTGAGCAGCAAAGTTCTGGAAAAGGCAGAAGAAGAGGGAGCATTAAGTGACAATTCCCTAAATCTCATGCAGAATGTCGGTGAAAACATAGACGAGACAGGTGTTTGCTTTCACAGAGTTTCCTGATGGTCACATAGCTTTACTTGCTAAAATAACCGCTGCTAACTGCAGACGGAGCCCCATTCATTCCTATGAAGTGGCACATGAAGACTTCCCGGCTCTAAAATTACCAAGATCTTGCACGTTGTTGGGCCCATCGAGCGAGATGGCTAACTTCCGTTTTTGGGCCTGGCTACCTTGAATAGAGATAAAATTATTTAATCATGCTGCACTTCTAGACTTTCCAAATTGTATTGGACCGTATGGCTCAAACTATGATAGTCAAATGAATAATTTTGCTGTGCTTGTGATACTCGAATACAAATTATCTGCCATTTAACAGCCGATTCAGCCGTTTTCTATTATCTGACTCTGCCTGGATACGGAGCTTGGTGAGTGTTTCTTTCCTCTTCAAAGTTATATTTGTCTTTTACTTTTGCTGATTTGAAAAATGATCCGATCCACGACTCAAAACCTCGATACATTCTGAACCAAGAGTTTTGCGATCTGCTGAATTGGAAAAGAGAGGGTGTCACATTGACTGCAGGGCGAGGCATCTGGTTGGAAGACACTAAAGGCACGTTGAAAGGCCAACAAAAAAATTTACAAGAAGAAAAGCTTCAAATTGAAAAGAAGAAATCCTTTTGGCTGATGTTTCACGATGTAAAAATTATTAATCCTGGAGGCCAGATGTGCCGTCACTGATTTGCAGAGTTTCGGAGGATGCTGTGTCACTTTGGCGGAGGGGAGATGATCAGCTTTTTATAGATTGTCAGCAGCAGAGCTCATTATGTGAGTCCTGATGCAGACAGACGAGAGACAGAGGGCATGTGAACACTTTTCATCTCTCTCGCCTCCACAAAGAGTCTCCTTGTCTCCCCCTTACTCGTACTACCTCCTGCCCTTCCACCTCCCCTCCCCTCGGTCCACCTCCTCCCTCCTTTTCTCCTGCAAAGAATGAGAGGCATTCGATCTATTCTCTCTCTCTGCATCTACTCCCTGTTGTCTTTCTGCCTCCACCCAACGCCGGCGATTTCCCACATCTTTTGTGCTCTCAGATTCTTTCTCTCTCTGCTTATTCCACCCAGTCGAAGTGAAGCCATTCTCGGTCCTGCATCAGTGTTTCGACCTGTCAGCCCCTGTGTCTGCGGTGAATGCTAACTCCCTACTTGTCATGGGATACTTACTCCACCAAGGCCAGGGGGTCCATTAGGTCCTGGAGGTCCAGGGGGGCCGGGGTTTCCGGGGGTACCAGGCTCACCATCTCTGCCGCGGGGACCAGGGGTTCCCTGAAAAGGATAGATAACGTTAAAATCAATAAAATATATTATTAAATCTATTGAAAGGATAAGCGTTTTACCCCAAATTGGATTAATTTGATTAATATAACATCAAATAATCAGTCTGATTCCAAATAACTGAAATCTATATTCACTGTAAACTTTACAAGTGGACTTTACTTTCCAAAAAGTCAGAAAACCAATGACCTCAGAAGTAAAGTACACAAGTTCTTCGAGCTAAAAGGTTTTTAAAGCTTACAATTATTAGTCTATTTTAACTGATAATTTCTTCCAGTAAAGTCACTTTGTCAGATTTTGGTATTACATGGTCCACAAAATGTAGGAAAAGCATTAAGTAAAGAAAAATGTCCCTATCTTTTTCTGAACAACTGTCGAAAACTGTCTTCTGTTGATTGATTATTCTATATAACAATTTCACTCTACTTCAGTATGCAGCTCAAATTGATATTTTCCTATCTGCAATGTGCTTTTTGACAACTAAGAACATCATTTCTTTTACTGTAAATTAGATATACTTGACTAGAAATCCTCTGTTAAGTTTAAATCCTATTTTATATGAACTAGAAAGACAAGACAAGCACCACATAAACCACAAAACACACATAAAGCACAGACTTATTAATCATACACACTGTAAAACCTGTGTATTTACCTAAAGAAATCATGGAAACCTATATTCTACCTACTTTACTTGGTAATTCTGAGGTAAATTAGTTTACTGACTTTTTTTAATTTGTAACTTTTACAGTGTACGAGCACAGGAAAGTGTTAAATAATACTAGTTACAAGCCACTATTGATTAATTCCAGGCCTTTGAGCCAATATTTGAGCTCAGTTGTACTTTGGATAAATCATTACACAGCTGCTGGCAGACGATGCACCACTGGACTACATGTGTCAGATACTGTTGACAGAAGCCTAATGCTCACTTGAACCTTCTCCAAACTGCGATGAAAGTCTACATGAGGGAACACGACTAAACCTGATCTGCAAACAGCCATCCACCAGGACGAAAGTTTGTCTTTTTTGAGCCAAACTGGGCATTTAAAGGTTTAAAAAGAGGTTTAATACTTAATACTCAATTCAAAACAAGGTGCATTTGCTTTTTCCTTAGAGGTTGTAAACCCCACTGATGATTTATCAGAGCAAATCAGACTACCTGGCATACCTCTGTGCATGTAGTGACAAATTACCCTGCGAGGGGATCCTGAGCCAAAGAATGTGCTTGAACACCTAAAAGGCTGCTCAGCCTCTTGCTCGCCAAAATCAGCCTTGTGCTTCAATCTGCATAAAAAAGACAACTACACGACATAAGCTCCTCGCCAGAAGCCGATTTCACATCCAAGTGTTGTTACATTAATGCAGTGATCAAAGACAGGCGACTGCGGCGGAGCGAGATCTCCCACACCGGCTGACTGAGGCCTCGGAGGTTTACATTATGAGCCTCCGACAGTCCCACATCTGTTAAACAACCCGGACCGCACTGCCTAATGGGAACGACACATGACTAGTTAGACTGAGCTGCTCAATGAAAGGCCACCATTCTGCGAAACCTGCAAGCCAGAGCAGATCCACCCACCTCAACCCCCCAAAGACCTGAAGCTATCAGACTCAATAGGACATACTGTACTTCTTAAAGGAGCAGCAGCGTGTTGGTTTAGTGTTTTGGCGTGAAAATGTCAAGAGAGGCGATTATGTTCTCTTTAGATTTTAAACTGACCTTCTCTCCTTTGTCTCCTCTTGCTCCGCGGGGTCCTTGCTCTCCTGGTGGGCCCTGGTGAACAGGAGACAGTGAAGGAGTCAGCGACTTCAGGTGTTTCCTCAGGAGAAACAGCTGGAGCTTTTGAACTCTGCTGCTGTTATGTCAGATCAGTTTCCATTTCCTGTCACTGTGGCTGGCAACTGAAATGTCTCTGAATGCTCTTGTATGGTTTCTATTTTGTATTCTTTATTTATTCAAGTTATATATACCTTTATTTCTTTCTCTCTTACTTTCTATATTTATCTGTACCCTTTTTCTGTCATTATCCCTGCTGGGGATCAACAGTTTGTCTTATCTTATCTTATCTTAGATGCAGTCTCTTTCTATCTTGACTTTATACATAAAGATTGTAAAAGCTTTCAAACAGCAGAGATGATTGAAATGTGTGCGTACCATTGGGCCAGCTGGTCCTCTTGGTCCTACAACCTGTGCAAGTAAAGGAGAGAAAACAGTCAGGATGTCGGTCATCTCTTATATGTAAATGTGGCATATGAAGGACACAAACTAAACACAAGAGCTTACATCAACCAGATGTATGTACACACGTGAGGTTTAAGTCTCTGTGCACTCGGGGGGTGGGAACCATTACCGTTCTCCCATCGGGGTAGGCTTGTTAATTGCTAATCTCTTCGGGCACCGCATTATAAGAAACATACAATAAACAATGCCTGCTTATTTCCTGCCATGAACTCGTATTCCCTCAGAGTTGTAAAGCATTTCCAGGTGCAGCTCTGCAGCAGCAGTGGGGAGTTTACTCTCTCCCTCTTCTTCTTCACTGGCCTATAAGAATCTTTATGGAGGTTCGTGTGGAGGCCTTATTGTGCTCTGCTGTCTCACTGATGAGTGGGCTAACAGAGCTGCCTCCTTCTCCTCCTCTGAGTCACTGCTTTCTATCTTAAAGACGTGGTTATTCTACTTATTTCTCACATCACTCAAAACTATTCTTACACCCACAATCAGGCACTGAATGCTAACAACAGTGGTGGAATGTAACTAAGTACATTTACTCAAGTAATTGAAATTCTCATAATTTACTTGTGTATTTCTGTTTCATGCTACTTGAAACTTTCTGCTCCATGACGTTTATTTGACAGCTTTTGTTAGATTTTACATTCAGGGAGTGGTGAGTCTGTAAAATATGATGCACTGGTGAAGATAAAACTGCCCAACAGTATTGTAAATAGTTCAAATTAACAGTAAAATGCTACTTCTGGTATACAATCTAATATATTTACACTCACATGGTTATTTTTTTTGTAATTTGTACTTTACCTTTTTATATTTTAAGTACATTTAATAAAAATCTAAATACTTCCTCCACTACAGGCTACCAATAAAGGCTTGTAAGCATTTTGTGTCGGGATGACAGAGATCTTGATCACGTCAGATTTTAAACTCCAAAAGAACTTAAAAATGAAAATTTATAAAAGAAATGTCTGGTTAGTTAGTTGTATTCTCTGACTGCAGTGTGGTGTCGACTTACATCGGTGATGTCTCCGGGTTCACCTTTCTGACCCTGATGTTGAAAAGATAACAGCGATTAGGATTAAAAACCACAAAAAGATTTCAGATTTCAAATCACTGTTCAGTTATTCTTTGTTTGCCTCTAAGAGGCGAAGCACCTCTGATGGAAAATTAGCAATTATGAGGAAACTGGTCTGCAGCAGAATGTCCTCCACAGTATCATTAGACACATAAATATGGCACCCAGTGTCGAGAAAGGAAATAACAATCATCCGTCTGGCGAAGCTCTTTCATATCAAAGTCTAAACTACAGGCAGCACTGATATCAGTCTGCGATGGATACAGGTTTAATTGTAGGTGCCGGCGAGCTTCATTCACACACACAGACAAATCTACACACAGACACACACAGCAGCAGAGCATCTTAACATCCTCCGGTGTCTCACCTTAGCCCCAGGCACTCCTGTTATGTGGTCAAGCAGGTTCGAGGGGAGAAACAGACCACAGTTAGCGAGTGAAAAAACAATCCATGAAGGTAGCACAGTATTTCCCCTGAAAGAGAGTCTGTCATTGCTGATGGCTAATTGTACCATCCTAATTTGAACTACGCTGAAGACCACCACCAAATCACGTTTGTGGTACCTGAAGAGCCCATCAGGATTGAGAAAAGTGTTGGCTGAATCACCATCTTAAAGCAGAAGCAAAGCGGCTGCCGCTAAAAAGCAAAAGCGTTGGAATAGCTTGCCCAGGGTTAATCAGTTTGGAACATAAAATCTTGTGTTTATGGCATTTTTATAGTTCATAGCATTATAATAAGCATCAATAAGTAGCAATGGTGTGAATTTATGAGTCTGCGATGAGGTTTGACATTATCTTTCTGGTTTCAATACAAAACCTACATCTTGATTCCTCACTTTTAGAAAAAAACAACAATGTTTTTCTACAAACCCTATTTTCAAAACCTTTGTCTCTATGAAATAGACTGAAATTGGAAAAAAAATGGATTTAAATCAGAAACTATCTGATCCAAAAATAAGTTAACAAGATGATGAGTCTTCAATTCCAACTTTCATTACTGGACACGTCGTGTTGAAGTAATATAAGGGTTAGGGTTAGGGTTTCGACATCCAGCCCTATTTGTAGATAGTTACTAACTTAAAGTGATGCTGTACATGTTGCATACTTCTTACTAAGCACTTCATTGAGCCTTAAATGAAAGAAAAGCATTTCATAAAGTAAATCCACAAGCATGCATTGCAAACAGTGACACTTCTGATTTCACTCATGCTCCTCAACCGACGTTGTTTACATTTCCAAAGCTGGCCAACGAGCTCCTTGTCTATCAGGAGGCCATATTCAAATATGGTGAATAGCTCCTTCAAGAAGTCTCAGATCTGCAGAAATCCACAGAGAGGATATAGAGTAGAAATGCGAGGCCGTGTCTGCTCGACTGAGGTATTTCCTTAATGACTCCCACATGTTTTCATGATACTCTGGGAAGGAGAGAGTATTCAAACAAGATGGGGCGCCAAGGTGAGCCAGCGATGGAAAAATGACGTTGAGGTAGCATTTCACTGAAATCTGCTCAGAAGCATCACTGTTGTCGTTTTATTTCATCATTTGTTTGCTTTGGGGACAAAACGCTGTATTGAAATCAAAGGCTGACGTAAAAGGCCTGATTTGACTGTCCAACCTTTGACTCATACCCAACTGTCCGTGGGTCATTTTTCTCCCCAAACCAAACAACATGATCTCGTGAAGAGTAATTTATTTATGAGAGGTGTGAGATAAATAAATTACGACCAATGGGCGGAGATGGGTCAGCGGCGCAGATGGGGCAACACTCTCCGAATGGGATTTCAGGTTTGGGGCAGTCTTTTAGCTCCTCGCAGACAATTTCATCACACAGGACGGTTCCAGTGTCACACACACAGATGCGACAAGGCTCTGGTTTCCAGACGTCCTTGTCGCTATAGCGCTGTCCGTCCTGCATACAGCTAAAAACATCTTCCTCTGTGTGTGAGGTCATAGTAAGGCCCGGGCAGGTGGATAGGTGGGAGGAAAAAAAGAGATTATGCATCAGGTATGACAACATGTTACTCATACACAACAACGTTTGTATTCAGTGAGATATTAAACAGACTTGTCCAGGTGGGAAACACATTTGCAGTGCATTAACAGGTAATCCAAAGTGTTACTACAATAAAAAGATGTTGAAATTCTTAAATCTACACACAAAAATAACCCTTAAAAACATTTGAATTTGATATTTCTTTCAGCAGGTTAGGGTGAACTGTGTTGTTCAGCAGGGCAGATGGTAACAGATGGTAGTCAAACTGCAGCCATCTACCATTACAGTGGAGGGCAAACAACACAAATTATGCCTAACAATCATAACCAACAATTACTCTCATTGATGATCATTCCTCCCATTGTTTTCTTGAATAACTGACTAATAGATTTGCCAATAAAATGCCAGAAAATAGTGAAAAATGTGTGTTATAATATCCCACAGACTGATATTCAATAACAGTTTAAAACTCCAGACATCCAGACGACTATCATACATGACAAAGAAAAGCAACGATCTTCTCATTTAAGATGCAAAAATTTGGTATTTTTTTGTTTGAAAAGTCACTGAAACCAGTAATTGATCACCAGAGTACCTGCTGACTACCTTTTTATCGACTGACTGACAGACTAACAGCTCGACTGCATACAAAGCACAACTTCCCCGATTTGAATCTTGCGGTTGCACCTTTGCTGCACGTCACTCCCCCGTCTGCTCCTACTTTCCTCTCTCCCTCTGTCCACTTGTCTGTACACAACCAAATAAAGGCTAAAATGCCCCAAAAATAACCTTAATGAACAATAAATATCTAGTGCCATCCTTCCATTAATCGATAACCAACAACGAGTGTAAATGCAAAACCATTGCAACCTATCAGGTAGCCACAGGATGGCAGTGTAACACAACGGAATCACAGTGCAGCTGAGCAACACCTGCAGGAAACCTCCAATAACTTCACAGGAGCTGGAGACCCTGCTCCTGAATTCCTCCACAAGTTAAATATAGGGCGAGTTTACATTGCGGGAGACTCCCTCATTTACTGCAAGGGGGGGGGACAGACTTTGCATTCAGTAAATGAAAAATGTTTGGATTTTTTTTTCTGACCACAGGTCGGCAAAGGGTGCACGAACGCTGAACGTGATGGAGGAGGGGCATGTTTCAATACAGGTACTGTACTTGGTCTAAATCGCACCACTCAAAGAAATGCAACAATGAAGTCAGTAATTAACCATATTCCTGTTTCGTTTTTTTTTTTTTTTTGAGTCTGGCAGCTCACTGGAAAAAGTCAACAGCAGGCCAAACAGTTGCTCAAAGTAATGCTCTGATCGGAGCCAGTGAACCTGGAGCGAGGGGTGAAAGTGGTCGACGCTCCAGAAGAAAGAAAGGCCTCGGGGTACCGGCTGCTGAGAGTGTGAGAGGAGAAGGAGCAAGTACAGTAGCTATATTTACCTTCGAGCGCTGCTTAAGTCTAGGCAACCTAGCGGACCTCAGCAGCTATGAATGAGGTCTTTCTGGAAAGGCACAGAGTGGGCAATTCACAAAGTATTGCCTTGTATAAACACGGGGCGCATTTTTAAACCCCATCTGGAAGCCATAGCTGTGTCAGATGCCAATTCAAACACATCAGAGAAAAGAAAAACGGTCAGCTTTCAGGCACATACCTTTGCGGTTTTTGACGTTTAGTTTTACAGGACTGGACCGTCTATCGAAGGAATGCACCTGTCCTTTTCATTGACTCAGATATGTAAGATTCCCCAGATATTTTTGGGACAAGGGCTCCTCTGTAGGCCGGGGAGCTGATAGAAGGCTGGCTTTTCGCCACTGGGGATAATTTGCACATCTCCTCTCCCATATGTTGGCAGCAGTACTGTTTTACCGGGGAGTAAAATGAACAAAAGTGAAGCCAGGTGGGCGACAGTCGAGTCAACTCCGCTTTCAGTGTATCTAGTAACTCTGAGCCCTCTTCTATCTTTGTCTGATTGGCTTCATGACCTCCTCGCCTACATGAACAGTGAGTGGCTTCAATATTGAGAGTTAAAGAGGTGACCCCTGTCCCCTCTGAGGGCCACTGAGCCCGCTGTGCCGGGGTCACACTCAGACCTCTTTGCCACTTTGGCGTCTCCCAGAAAAATGCTGCAGAAAAGAAGGGCTCGCATTATATCCAAGGGGCCTATTTCTCTGAAAGGGTAACCTGAGACTTCCAATTGCTTCGGTGTGAGTATTTCCACCCTTTTTTTCCCCACTTTCATCTGTGAAATACACCTTTTCTTTGCTTTAAAAGCTCTAAAACGTTTGACCTATTGTATACTGAGAAAGACTCTTGGACTCACAATAAAAATTCCCCCGTCTTATATTTTTCCAATCACCTCTCTCCTGCACCTTGGCTCTGTCACTTTCTGGGCTGACTGTCACTGCGTATGGGTAATCTTTTAAGCAGATGGAAAGCCTGAAATCATATGGAACATTATTTCTGGCCCCAATCTGCTGGCATACCTTCACTCTCTTGTGGATACTAAAATCAATACCGATGATGAACAATCCCCCCCAAAAAACTGCAGAGACAGTAGACAGTCTGCAGGTATGAAGGCGAACGCAGGAGCCGTGTGATTACGATTTTTATGGAAATTTGGGTTATTAGTGCACCTTTCCGCCTCAACAAGCCAGGATTCGCCTGGATGCCCTCTGACAGCAATGGAATGTGAACACTTTTCACCAAAGGCCCTTGAGCCTGACCACCTTTCACTTCTTGCCCATCCCCTCCTCCCCCCTCACCCCCCATATTAAGTGAATCTGCAGTTTAAAGGAGAGCCTGTCAAGGCCCCTGAAGCACCCACAGGTGTCCGGCAGCTTAATTTAGGAAAGAAGGGGGAGGTAGAGCTCGAAGGCAGAGGATCCAAATCTGAATCTTACAGTATCATTTTCACTTTGCAATCAATATCCACGAATCTAAACTTCAACGAGACCGAAAAAATGCTAAGAACTTAAATGATGTCTTCACAACAGCAAGAAGGAAAAAATAACAGCTCCTGCTCTGTGCGCGTTATTTCTGCGTAAACGTGCCTCTTCTCTCCATCCATTGCATCACTTTTACGCACCTCCACAACCCTGATATGTTCAGTTTTATCACACCTTACAGATACTTTCGGATCAGCACTCTTTGTAGACAGAAGGTCCGCAGATACCATCACTTAGATAACTTTCTAAACGAGTCTCCAAACAATCAGGAAACTTTCTGTGCGTAAAAGTTGCGGGGGGAAAACCAAACCTCTCCAAGCACCAGAAGTTGACACGATGGATAGAGAAACTTTTTTTTTTCCCCGGACACCTGCTCTCTTTATGCACCTTATGACAACTTTTTTTTCTTCACAGCTCTTTGAGAGAAATAAAAACACTTACGGTCGTCCTCCTGACATCTCACAACGGCTAATAGACAGACTTGGGTTGCTACAAGTAGCAGTACAGTCCTGGAATCCATAGAGCTGAACATGTCTAAATATTAGACATGCAGGGCCCACAGGGGAGAAACAAGGGTGCGAAGGGAGCGGAGGCTTCTCTTCAGTGTTTGGTGTGTGTGTGTCCCCGGTTACAAAAGCCGAACCATTCGAAATTCACCCGTCCCGAGAAAAAAAAACAAAAAAACCCGATGGGGGGAATCCAGCGGCAGGACCCGGACCTGCAGCACAAACTCAGCACCGACCGCTTCAGGCCAGACGCTGTAGTTTTATGTCCCCGTTGCCTTCAATGAATCTTCGTATATTCCCAAATATCAGTCCGGCCCCTCGCCCCCCGCCAGGCTGTAATCTGAGCCCTGCTTCCCTCCCATTCTGTCTCCCAGGTTTTTATTATTCCAGTCCCAGACCACTCCTTTCCACACGTGCTGCTACTGAACCCAAAAAAAAAAAGGAAAAAAAAACTGAAACTTTCCCCCCAACTTTGGTGCCCTCCCACTTTCTCACCCCCGCCTCGTTCATCGAAAGCATGTCAGGATCACTTCGTTACGCTGATGGAGGGAGCTTCTTCATTGTGTCAAACAGCCTGCTGCAGGGACCGGCTCATATTTTAAAACCATTCACTGATTGAATATTATTCACTTGAGATGAGATTATAATGAACACCAGACAGTGTTCTCAGGATGTGAAAATACAATACACTAAAATAAAAAGACCCAGAAACTTAATGTTTTGGATATTTCTGGTGCAAAATAAACACCTCAAAACATCCCAAAGTCAGTAAAATAAGTGAAATAACTTTTAAAGCCCCTTTAAACTTTATCTAATATCTAATATCACAGACAGACACGGCCACTGTAATGTTAAAATGAGTATGTAGCTTATAACACAGTAAGAGTATAAAATAAATGTAATATAACTCACACATTCAATGATCCAACAATTTATGAAAGTTAAAGTAGCCACAAGGAACTTGTTGATTAACAACCTGCTGCAAGGACGAGTTCATATTTTAAAAAAGTTGACTGATTGAATGTTATTTACTTGAGATTATAATGAACATCAGACAGTGTTCTTCGGATGTGAAAACAAAATAAAACACAATAAAAAGACCCAGAAACATAATGTTTGGGATAATTTTGTAGCAAAATAAAGACCCAAAAGTAAGCAAAATAAGTAAAATAACGTTAAAAGCCACTTTAAACTCATGTAATATCACAGACAGACACGATCACTGTAATGTTAAAATGTGTATGTAGCTTCTGGCACAATAACAGTATACAATTCATGCAATATAACTAATTTATTCTCATGCAAAATGTCCAGTATTAAAACACACTGAGCGGATTATTATTATCACACATTAAATGATCCAGCAATTTATGAGAGTTAAAGCTGCTACACAGAACTTACATTTTTGTTGATTCTGGCGCCCCCTGTGGACAAAAGTAGTACGAGCACCACCGCCTCCTCTCAAAAATCGGATTTATCTAGCGCATGTATTTGTTCTGGAGACAAAATAAAAAAAGACAAGTATCTTTTTCATATTATTTTATAGAAGCGATTGATGAGACATGGCCAGAATCAAGAGTGTTGACGTTATACCAAAGACACCTATGTGCTGTGTTGTGGTGATACCAACTGAAGTTCACATCTCAGTTAAGTTACCAGCTAGCCCAGGCGCGTCCTGTCTCGTAATACCACTTTGTGTTCAGCTGGGAGATTTCTGCCAAACGTTAGTGTTATAAATGAACAAAATAAACTCAACAAACAAAACAACAAACAAAATGTCAAGACAGGAAATACTCTTACTTCTACTTTCCTTAGTAAACACAAAAATTCAAATTTCTCTCTTTAACTGAACTAAGACGAGCTTAACTGCCTCATTAACTCATCACAAAACACACTTCATTTCCACAGTCACCTCTACACAGAGTAAGACGTGAAAATATTCCGGCTCCACACAACGTTTCCCCCCTGTGATCCGAGGTCTTGGTGCAGACAAACTCTAGTGCTGCTGGTTCCACGGCTAACTGAGCCATGAGCTGATTAGCTAAAGGTAGCTGGCAAGAAGCAGCAGTTACCCTGGTGTCCTTTGTTTTTGGAGCTACCTTCGAATTCTGACCATATCCCACAAATTCACCTTTAAACACATCTGTTTGAAGGATGCTTAGAGATGAAGGTAATGTATATATTTGTGGCTATGTGAGATTAATTACTCTTATGACATGTTATTCATAAATACACATGTAGTTTTTTAAAAGCAATGTCTGGTTCGACCTTCTCAAATGTGACAGTATTCTACTTTTTGTCATTTATGAAAGAAGATAAAGTATCCATTAGTTTTGGACTGTTTGAAAAAAAAAAGCACAGAAAAGTCACTTTGTGCTCTGGTGAACTGGACATTTTCGATGTTTTAATAGGCTAAAGGATTCATCGGTTAGTCCAGCGATAATCAGCAGATACTTCGATAATGAAGGTAAACATCAGCTGCGGCTTGTAATGAGTTGTTTTGGACGCTAAATGAATTAAAAAAGCGTTTGCAGCACTAGTTTATACATGATTGTTTTCACACCTGTGAGCTGCACAACACCTGCGCTCTCCAAGAGCCAAAACCATTAAACTAAAACAGAGCACTGGCTTTTTTTCCACTGGCTTGAAAGCTGAAGAAGCACAGAGAAGTCAGAGAAGATTAAGCCAGGTGTCTCATCTGGTGTGTCCACCGTGTCGTCACTCTCCTGGATGTAATAATACTTATGTGTGTGCGTTTAGCTCAGACTGGAGTTCAGGGGAGAAATTGGATCTAATGTTGGGTACAGTGACATTCCTGAGAGGACTGTGGGAAAAGAAAAAGATGCTCGTGGCTGAGGTTGAAGGCCTGCAGCACGCAGACTTCCACACAGTGCTAACTGGATCTTTACAGCTGGAGTGATGTTGAGGGGAGCGCTGATTTGTCATATTCTCGCCCCCAATGTAGACAGAATGGGGCTAGAATTGCGAGTTTTCAGAACCACTCTGAACTATGAACTATTCTGAGGAGATGCTGCCTGTGTGTCCGTGTTTCACACGTCACCACCGCAACCTATTCTGTTGTGACTCTGGTGTCGGATCGGATTTGCCTTTCAGAACACAGAGTTCCTCAAACCTCCTGCAGCTCGCTCACATTTTCACTCACTGATTTTCGATCAGACAAATGATTCCAACAGTCACATTTGAGTCTGCTCCTTGTGGCTGCGACTCGAAACAAATTCTCTCACTGGTGGTTTAATGGGAGGGGAAAGAATAGGTTTTAAAAATGGGACGAAAAAACATAAAGATAGAAATAGAAATAGTGAACTTTTCTCACTGCAGGATACGGTATAATCCAGTCACCAGAGTCAGACGAGCTCCAAAGTAGGTTACATTCAATTTGTTATTGTTGGGTGTGTTTATTAATCCAGTGAGCACCAGTGTTTCGCTGGTACTGTAAATTAGAGGGAGGGATTTTTATTAGAAGGGCTTCATTTTGTTAAATTGTCAGTTTTGCACTCTTTTCAAATACTACTGTGTGCATGTTAAAAGACAACAGCTGTAGACCTGCAGGATCCACTGCATGGCTGCGACGCGCAAGTGAGCTTGACATTGCAGGACTTTCTACAATGAACAGAGTGATAACATCATGAAACTTGATCTAAGAATCTTTTTTAATGTATATTTGCGTCATAGGACTGCACATGTGGTCAGATACCATGAAGCTGGTGATGAAAAATCAATAATTTATAGACTATAGTCTACATTGCTTATACATTTTTACATTGGGGTGGCTTTGTGTACTCACTATTAAACATCGTGTTCTCAGAGAGTGATTGATAAACACTCGTCGTAAACTGATACAGCTTCAGTAGATTGAAAACTCACGTGCAGGCAAAGGATCTTCCCATGTTTAACGCTAAATTAGGGTTATAATTTAAGGCTACTTTCTAATCTTAAAGGGTAACTCCACCAATTTCCAACATTAAAGTATATTTAAGATGCATGTAATCTGATAAATTACCTTCAGTGATGTCACTCAGTGGATAAATTGCATTGTGGGTAATGTAGATGCCAGGTTTTGAAAAACAGTCCACTGGTCTAGCATTGCACTCCTACAGCACTTAAAAAAAATGATCAAAATCAATACAGCAGAACCAGAGAGATCGCCTTTATTTTTAATTCAACACATTCTTCTTCCTTTTCAAAACCTGGCGACTACATTACCCACAATGCAACTGAGCCACTGGGTGACATCACTGGAGGCAAATTAACCAGATTACATGCAGCTTCCTCTGAAGCCACGAAAGGCTGCTTCTTATATATGCAGTCGTATTCCCCCAAAACCTGTAAACACACTCCCCAAATGTGGGAAATACCTTTATAAAAATATAGTATGAACACAATGAAACCTATGTGCTGTGTGTATTATTAAGCAAATATCATAATTTGTCTTCAAAGGGCAGCAGTCTTACAATCTCTACCTGCTCAGCACCAAATGGCAAACAGGTACAGTTAGCGACAAACTGGTACAGATCGTGTGGGGAGCATATAGCGGCTAAAGAGCCTTTATATTTCCCTCAGGAGTTTGTGGAGACTAAAAAGACAGAGCTAAATCGGAGAGTGAATGCAGGACTTCAATTAACTGCTGGATGTGTACATACACAACATATGTTGTATTCATAACCTGATTCTGTTAGCCCCCAGGTAGCTGAAACAGTAAGTTATCGAGGGTAAAAGTTGAATAAATTCCCGCTACTTGTTGCTAAAACAACTCTCTAAATTTAAGCTTCAACAACGGCAGCGGCAGCTACACCCTTTTCTATATTCTCATTAATATGCTAATCTCCAGGCCCGCTCCTGTTCACAGAAGCAACACAAGGCCAAACCAAACAGCCTTGATCTTCCCATCAGGACTGAGCCCGTAGTTTGTGCAGGGACGACACTCTTGTCCCCGCTCTAACCCTGTCACATGTAGCTGAGGCTATAAATCACAGCAGCTAACTGAGTGCTCACTGAGATGCCACTTGTACTCCGTGGCTACAGCTCTAGCTGTTATAAAAGGCAAGGGACAGTTTGGTTGCATCAGTTATGCAGGGTGCTCACCCTTCTGCAGGTTGTGACCTGCGAACTTTAACCTTTGACTCCCTCGCACTTTATTTGAAACAGGAGCAGCTGGTGCATCCTGAGCGTGCAGCATTAGCGCTATTCTCTCCCGCCCGGCCGTCTAAGGAGAGCTGTGGTTGTCCAGCGGGTCGGAGAATCATACTGCATGTTAGTTTGTTTGTGAGGGTCATTTATTGAGTCCAGGGTCAAGTGGAGTAATGACTAATCAGTGAGGTACTCTGTCTTAAACACCTGCAGACATGCAAATCACTGAAACTTGCAAGTAGCCCAACAACACAAGTGATGGAAAAGAGTTTGCCTTGAATACAGTAGTCCAACTCTGTGAGTCAAATGTGGTCAAAACTGAAGCTGACTCATGTTTAATTTTGGTCTTTTACTTTTCATTTTCTTATAAAAGCCATGTAAGTGTGTTTGCTCTGCGTAATTGGCCCTCAAACATTTGTTTTACATGTAATTCCTGCTCTTACAAGCTTACATGGAAATTGAACAACATGTAGTTTTTTCGTAGATTCAGACATTTTCTGCACAAAAAGCACATGTCTGACTATGCACAGCAAAGGATCCAAGCGCATTGTAATTGTTTTTTCTTTGTGATCATGCGGCGTGCCCATAAATCCTGCGCAATCCACGGATCAAAGACCCTGGATCAGTTAACCACCAATTATCTATTCATAGGCTGGAGACCTAAAATCAGCCGGAGTTTCTTATTTTCTCACTGCTGGGTGCAACTAGCAGTCTGGCTACATCAGCCAGTGGACGGTAAAAATGTGTGAACAGTTTTGAAAAAGCAGTGTGTACGGAGTTACTGTGAGGTGTTTGTAGAGCTGCATGTGTGTATGATCTCTTCCAGTCCACAAATGCCTTTGAGGGGACGTCTTTGAAGAGGAAATGACACCCTGTGTCCATGCAAAGTTTCAATACTTCTCATCTTCATGTCTGTGAGAGTGCACGAATGGTTTAAGTATTACCGCTCGCTGTCAGTGAGTCGAGACAAGACTTTGCTTTGTTTCAGACCTGCAAGCTTCAATTATGTCTGGAATATAGATGGACTGCAGCGGCCTGTGGCTGGATTTTGATTACTTCTTCAAAGCTTCTCTGCGCTGAGCCTGACAGACGTGTCACCCTCCAACAGGGTGAGGGGTTAAGGGTGACGGAGTCCCTGATGCTTTTCGAGAGGGTGAAAAAATAAACACCGGCACTTGAGGTATCAAATGTGTGTCATGAAAGCACCCGAGTCCCAGAGTTCAGGATCCATTCCTGCCAACACGAGGACAGGGAAAACCATCATTTAACTTTTTTTTTTTTAAACCACTTTCCCAAATGTTTCAAAGTTTTCTTTTAATCAACACTGATCGTCGTCCAATAAACTGCGCTCGCAAGATTTTTCTGTGAATTTTACGATGTGGTGACAAATTACAGCTGCAGGAAGTTCAATCCGCCGTGCAACCTACAGTTCACACACTGAAGAGCTGCGCTTTAAAGAGGCAGAAAATGATGGGAATAGTATGGTGAATATAGGTCTGAAGCTGTTTAGGAATGAAGTCTGTCTGGAAAGATAATCAGAGAGTATGGGAAAAAAGAAAAGAGGAGTGTGGGGGGGGCAGACGGCGAGGGGAACAGCAGAGAAATAGAAAAAGAAGGAGAGAGCGAGAGGTGAGGTGGGTGGGAAAGATGGAATGCAGGAGAGAGGGAGGGGACGTTTGAAAGAGGAGGAGAGGGCGGGACGCCGCTGAGAGTGGGAAGGAGATGGATGAAGGAGAGAGAGAGAGAGAGAGGTGCACACAGTATAGAAAGCGTTAACTGAGGCCATGTGAGAGATTGCCGCTGAAATAACAGAAGCTGTGACATCATTGGGTGTGAGAGAGCGCGCTGTCAGACTACCTATAGCCACAATAGCATCACTTCCATTAGCCTGGTTTCTACCTCGAGGCCAAATGAGGACAGAATTTACTGCCTACACTGCTGAGGTTGTTTAGGTCTCTCCTAAATGACACCTAACTTTCATTCAGTTGCGACCATCTCCTTATATCTTTTGGAAAATATAAATACTTACAGTATCACAGCCATGCGAGATGTTTCTTTCTTTTCCGGTCCTGAAACTTTACAAATGTGTAGCTGGGATCAAAATGAAGCCTGAGTTCAAAGATGAGTGTTGTTCGACCCATCAGGACTGAGTTTTAATGTGATAATGTCGTTTAATCACCACTGAGCGCTGAGAAGTCATCAGAATATCAGTATGTTAATGGGCGAGACAAGATAGTCTCTAGTTTGGGACTTCAGCTGTGGATTTGCTGCTTTGGTGGGTATTTTACAGCAGCAGGATGATAATTGTGGGATCGACTCTGGCAAGTACAGTGCTCTTGTTCATCTTAATGAAGGAACATGTCACCCTGTACAACAGTGTGGCTGACTGATGTGTCGTAAAGGTTTTTGCGCAACAGTGGAGCTCTGTGTCTCAGAGGAATTAACTATATGCATGGATATTCTTGTTATAAGCACAAATTAATGTTGTTCTTAGGGGGGGATTCGTGGGCAATAAGAAACATATCGCCACACTTATCCTCTCTACTTTAACTCATTTTGCATTGAAGATTACTTCTGATGGCATTTTGGCTCTTACACCACCAATTACATCACGTCTAAACCAGACAGCACCCCTTAATTAGCGGCAATAATGGTCTGCAGTCTTGTCATATGAACTTCGATGTTTATTGACGGAGCATGGAACAGGCTGGGAACTAGCAGTCTTGTGGTTTTCCAGCTTGGATAAATAAACCGTATCCACTAAACAAACTGTGGTTTATTGATATCGCAGTGAGAGTCAAGGACTTAGAAGTAAATTAGTTAATTATGTTTGTAAGCAACGAGGGTTTCGCTGTGTGTTTTGAGTGTTTGGCACAAAATGTTAAAATCCTTCCTCCACATTGATAATAGGCAATTTAATATTGTCTTAAATATTATGATTCTAGCCTTTCCAGCAGCATAAAAACCAGTGCTCTACTACCAGAAACGTTTGAGATGTGTTGATTTTCAGTGTTAAACTGCTGTTTCATCATATCATTGGTGTGTATGTGCGATTGAGCGTTAATGTGTGTGGCCACCTCTGTGTACCTGACGTGTCAGACTGAGAGACACCCCTCTGTCTGGCTCGGGGCACATCAGTCAACAACTCGGCCCAATTTGTGTTTGCCTAAGTCAATGAGCGTCTCGCACAAAGTCCTCACTGTTTGAATTAGCAGCAGTTGACACCAACGTGTGAGTTCGAGTTTTAAAAAAAATAATGACGAAATGAAAACCGGTGGAAAGAGAAAACCTTCTCTTGCTATGATCTTTTGATAAGACACAGCAGGGAGAAGAGGTGTATTTTAAAAAGGAAGGGACAGATTTCAGATATCGACCACATGATCAGCGCGGATGAGTCAGAAATTGAGAGGAAAATCGAGGAAAGCAGTAGAATGTGGCAGCATCTGTGGAAATCTCTTCACAGAGTCGGGGGTGGGGAGTGCTCTGAAATAGTCCAAATCTCTGGAAGAGCTTGGTTTCAGTGGACCGGGCATGTGTTTTTCAGAGAGAGAGAGTAAAAGAGAGGGAGGGAGAGAGAAAGAGAGAGAGAGAGAGAGAGAGAGAGGAGCGATGATGATGAGGGAGAAGGGTGGGGGGAAGAAGTGGAAACTTCATGAGCATTTGTGAATGCTGACGTACACATTATTGAACTGCTTCACATTCTTCTAAAAGAAAGTATTTTTAAAAAAGTATTTTAGAGCAGAGTATCGTCAAATAATGATCCCGAGATCATTGATGAGCATTGTCATCAATAAAAGCACTTGCAGTGTTACTTATATCTGGATTATTTATTGATCTAGTGGACAGTAAAGGCTGGCAGATATTCAGATCACCTCAGGAATGAGAAGAATACAGTTTCGACAAAAAAAGAAATGCGTGGCTTTGTTTCATTTTCTTTTGTCTGAGTGTCTTTTTCTCCGTAGCGCCTCTCATTTTTCTTTTCCTTTGCTCTCTCTCCCCTTTTCTCTGAATGTCTCTGGTTTGTCTATCAGTGTGATCAGTGTTCCCACCTCCCTTACGGCTCCAGCTTCGGGATCTGGGAAGGTTTGTTTTTTTTCCCTTTCTGCAGGGCTGTCAGGTTTCCCGCTAGCTGTTTTCAATACTTCAAACACATCCAAAAAGTCCAGTATTTTTCATCTGCGAGTTCTCTGAACATTGTATCATGTCGCTACACTGATACCATTAGCCAAAGATAACTGACGAGCTGGAGGAATTAAACTGAGTTTCTCACTTGAATCCTCTTGCATGCTTTTATTTTGGGGTATTGCATTGAAAATAATGAGGTTGACCTGTTTTTTTTTTCAATTTTAAAGTTACCACAGCTTGTCCGGGATGCTGTATTTAGAAAAACCATCAGGGTGAACAGTAATAAAGTAACTTGTTGAAAGACTACTTGACAGTTAAAGTGTCCATGAAGACCTGTGATCTCACACGTGTGTCTACCCATCACATCTGCTCTCAACAGCCTCTTGAGATTTCCAACAGCATCCATCTGACGGGGATGGAATTCAGCTGAACTGTAAACTCTCCGCTGCCAGCTACCTTTTCTCTTTGTGCTCGTCTCACATCCTGGATGTCAAGTGTTTACTTTAAATATAGTTTATCAGATAACTTGTTTGACCAAGACTTTCAGAGGACAAGTCAATTTTATTTATATAGCGCCGATTCACAGCAAAAATAATCTCATGACACCTTTCAGTTGCCGCGGGTTTAGACCATAATCTAATTGGTCTTCAGACTAATTAATTAATTTAAAGAGGTCCGGCATTTTTCCCATGAGCAAGCACGTGGTGACAGTGGCAAGATTAAACTGCCATTTAAACAGGCAGAAATCTCAGAGCAGACCTGGACTCACTTACAAAGTCTAATCTGGGAACATAGCAAATAAATCATGATGTACATTAAGCATGTGACATTAACATCACTTGTCACTGATGAGACAAAAAATAGTAATGAAAACATCAGACAGAAATGCAATATTTGCATCACACTTTTTACATCGTTTGACTACTGATCTATCGATCACGTCATCTTGTTGCGCCCTCTTCCTCTGCAGTAGTTCAACGGCAACCAGCTGGAGAATTTGCTGCACCAGCTGTTCATGGCGATGTGCCCAACTTCTAATAATTGCTTAACAGAAGCGGATAGAAACACGCATTGAACTTTGCGCTACACTTAAATGGAAATTTGACTTAAGATATGGATGTATGAAAGTAGAAGACTGACACTATGAATGAACACATTTATAAATACTATTATACTGCTCATATTTGGTTGAATTTTGATTAGAAATATTAGTACTAGCAGTAAAAGTGAGCTGACAATCAACACTTCGACACGCGATTTCACATATTGGTCATCTTGGTGCATGAGTTTCAGGCACAGTGAAAAATAATCTAAAATAATAAACTGAAAAGGGGAATAGTGTGCAACTCAAACTAATATCCACCTGTGTAGCATTGTGTGTTGTGATGCCTTCATTAAACTAAACCAGATAAGAATATGCTGCATATAAAAAAAGGTTCCAAATTTGTGTCACGCAGACAACGTTCTGTCTTGACAAGTGTCACCTCTCACTGGATTTCTTAGTGCATGAACATACCCTGCATGTCGACGGCTAATCAGTGACAGCTGTGGTAAGATGTACGCAATATAAAAAAGACCAAACAAACAATCAGAGCAAAGATGGCGAGGAGGGCCGGGTGACAAACTGCCTCGTAAAACTCCGGAGGATCCATCTGGGAGTGATTCAATTGCTCTGATTTAAAGAGATGCTGGCAGTGTATTAAAGGTCCTCGTGGATGTTTTTCCTTGTGGGAACTAATGCTTTTCACCCTTCAGAAAGACCTTAGTCACCGCTGTTAAACACTGGTACTGCGTCATCATGAGTTCCACAAGTGCTGTCTTACCACCCGTGAAAATTTGATTATAACAATATATTTGAGTTATTTAAATTAAAAAAAAGAACACGTCAAGTGAATCTTGCTTTCTACCTCTATAATGCAGTGTTCAGATGACATATTTAACCGTGGCGGTCTGACGAGAAACACAGCTTAACACATCAAAAACATGTCCTGGGTGATATGCATCTCATAATTGATGGCTGTGACACAGTCAAAACACTGGAGGCCATATTTGTGAGGGGGTACTGTATTGTGGGGTCTCTGTGCCCTGTACGTATGGAGCTCATTTCCTGCAGGTTAGACACATGAATAGGCCTATTTATGGGAGCTGAGTGGTCCTGTGGATGGAACCAGGTGGTGAAATCTTGAAGTTGGTGAGAAGAGAAATATGAGTTGAAGCAGTTTGTGTTGTTCTTTGTGCGGGCCGAGGATTTTTAAGGGTAATGTAACACTCTGAGAGTTGATCACGATCATCATGTCAAGAGATTTAGTGAAAATAATGAATTCAAAGCCCTTCGAGGTAAGATTTGAACAGCACCGGCTGTGGCAACTCTGAGAAGACAGAGAAACAGGCAGAAAGCAATTCAGGCTAAATGCTTCACAATACATAGAGTATGCAATGCTGCAGATGACAACAACAATGAGGGTTAGACTGATCTGCGATTTAGCTAACTTCCTGTCCACAGTTAGCGATCCCACTCCCTCTGCCTGGTAATCACCAGACTTGGCAGTAAACAGGAGGATCCTGCTCTCCTTGCGTTCAAGAGCAGACAGGACTGCCTCTTAATGGAGTTCTCTGTCCTGACTGGATAAAGTGGGCAGGGATACCATAACGTTACTTTTCTCTTTTCCTGGGTGAGCATGAGGAGGAGAGACATGGGTTGCTGACCAAACACTCTATAGCTGTTGCTAGAATGAGAACTGTCAGACACAGCACCTCCGATTCTGTTTTTTGAGACTTTCAGTGCTTTAGTTTAAGCATTATTCGGCCTTCATTGTCGTTGTCTCAAGTTCAGTGCCCAGGTAGAAACAGAAAAGACAGCAGCTGCAGTCTTATGCTGAACTCAGCATGATGATCTAGCCCCTTTTCTCTCATCCACATTCTTGCCCTCAGGAACCCTCCCCTCCTTTTTAGAGCAACAGCTGCATTAGCAGACCTGAGCGAGCTGGGCTCTCCTGACCGTTGGAGGAACTCCACATCTCTGACAGGTTGCGGTGATAAACTCTTGACAGGGTCACTCATGGAAGCTCAGGATCAAGGAAACAAAACATTTGAGAATGAGAGGGGAAGACAACTGTCTCCAGGTCCTGTTCTTTGTCTTGAGGTAATCTGCTTTATTGATCCTTCAACTGCATCATATTTTTGTCCCAGACGTTAAATGTCAGTGCATGTTTTTAAAGCCATCAATTATGGTGATGGGAAAGAAATATATCAAAGTAACGCCACCACCTCTTTGAGTATAAAATTACCCATCAAATGACTGGAAGTCAAAGCAACCCGGCCTTTGACTCACCACACCTACATTTGGTAATAATTATAGAGCCGTCAGTCAGATTAATTAGTGTGAAGCTGCAGTGAACATGCAGTATACAAGCACACACACAGATTCAGAAAGTCCTCCCACCCACCCTCTTTTCCTCTGCCTCTCTTTCTCTGTCTCACACTCACCCATATGAAAGCTCTCTCTCTCTCTCACACACACACACACACACACACACACACACACACACACACACACACACACATACAGTATACACATAAATACGTCTTTCAGCAAACTTTATTTGAACAGGGGGACCTATAAAAAGCTTCATAGTCACTGGTACACCAGCCACTGAATGAGGCAAGTATTCTTGTATATTTTGATAATAGGGTCATACGACGGAGCCTACAGTAGCTAGGGTAATCCACCAATCACAGAGTCTCCTTCTTAGCGGGGTAATAGTGGGGTTAAAGCGCGCCAGCCCTTCAGATGACAGACATTTGACCAAAAACATGCCATTAAGTCAAAGAACCGCCTGTTTTATACCCTTGAAGTTACGTGTCGGAGGAGTGTATTCAGTCGATGCCAGTCATTCAGTGCCCTGTGAAATGGGATGGTGGCAGTTCTGGGTAGTGGTGCAATCATATACACACTAATTTTACATGAAAAACTAAGTTTTGTCTTGGGTTGGGAACCCCACATATTAATAACCATGTGGAGGAGTAGAGGTTTATATCTAGACACAAGAAGCAAATTGTAAGTATTTAAGTTAGTAGAGCAAAGTGTGTTGTTAGTTCCAAGAGCTGGTGTCACCTGAGGGGCTGAGAAGGAGTTACTTTGTTCCAGTGTCACTCAAAGTCCAATGGTCGTTTACTCTTCCTACCCGACTACTTGTTCCAAACTTTGTCTGCACTTGTTACCTGTCAGATGTATTACTACCTGTATGTAACATGTCACTCACAGAAGCAGTATCAACATTGACCTTAACTCAGTAAGTTGGATTGTCAAGGGCCTGAACCACCCGGTTAAAAGAAGAAAAAAAAAAGCCCCAGGCCATCTGAAACACCTGAGGGAAGGCATAGCCTTTCTTCAGGAAACTCATCTTTGAAGGTCATATTATTCCTGTTCAAGATTTGAGTTGGTGACACAGCTTCTTCAGTCCACTTTTCAGGCCAAGGCAAGAAAGTATGCTCTGTTGATAAATAAGGGTGTGTCTTTTTACCACCTCTGACTCCATAGAGGACCCAAATGGATGCTACATTATATAGTATATAGGCTGGTTGTGGGCCAACTTTATAACACTTATGCTCATTATGGGAGGTGACTTTAATCTCTGTTTGGACCCTGAGATGGACATCAGTAAGACTTGGTTATGTGGCTTCCTGAATCGGCTTTTTCACCTACAATAAATTGATCCCCTACATTGAGCCATGTGAATACCAAGCTATATTAATACCTGACCATGCTCTGCTTATATCAAAATTACACTTACTTGAAGCAAGAGCATCTGGGACTGGGGTTTAAATTCCCTTTAAGAACAGATGTGTCAGAAAAAATGTCCTTATTTTAAGATATGAATATAATCGCAGAGGTCAGGTCACATCGTCTATGGCTATAAAGTAAAATCATTTGGAAGCCAAACAATTCAAACTTGGTAAACAAATTGCTGAACTGGATAAAAGGAGTTCCTGAAACTCAAAGCAGACTATGACCTTGTTTTCTCATATTTGATAGAAAACTTACTGCTCAGGAACAAAAGCATTGTGTGTCAACATGTTGAGACAGCAGGGATAATTTTGGCCAGACAACTGTAGGGTCCTGGAGCCAAACACATTATCAATGGGGTGGTCTGTCGGGATAAAAAGGTTACTAGAGGCAAACTAGAAATAAACAACATCTTTAAAGACTATTTCAGTAAACTATACAAACTCCTCCAATTTGAATGCCATGCAGGACTTTTTCTTAAGGATCTACACATTCCATCTCTGTCCCCAGTTCAGGTGTGTGGTTTGGATAAACCAATCACACAGCAGGTAATAAGAGATACCATTAAATTACCAGGTCTGAAGGGTCTGCCAAGTAAATTATATACTAAATTCTTTACACATCTAATCTAATCCGCATTTTGGCAGCCATGTAATCCGATTCACTGAATCACGATCTCGCCCAACCACCCTAAACGAAGAGTACCATTATAACATTACCGGCATAGAAAAAGAAAAATCCCTTGGATTGCAGATACTACACACCAATACTGTGATCAGTATTTTTTGATTGGTATAGCCAAAAGAGCTAATCACTACATACCATACCATCAGTAGAATGGACATGGAGCACAAAGTATCCCATTATGCTGATGATGTCCTTCTTTACGTTATCAAATGCTGATACTGTGATTCCTTTGATCATAGATTAAACCTGCATAAAAATGACTGTGTACATTAAATCTATGAATTTCAAACACCTAATTACATTGGATTTATATAAAGAATTTTACAAACTTCCCCAAGTGAAACTTTGGAAAACTAACCGTGCAGACCAAACGGGATCTGACTAATTGGTCGTCCTATCTCATCTCACTAAAGGCAGTTGATTTTGAGCTGATTGCTAAAATGACTGTGCTCCTTAAGTTCTTGTCCCTGTTCCAATGATTACCTGTATTGATCCTCTGTATTTATTTCAATCATGTATTTGAAATGGGAAACAGCTGCAGTCTCCCACTGGATAAGTGCTCTGCCAACTTTCCTGAAGCTTGAAAAAATCAGATGTTCATTGCATGGTTCTGAAAATACATTTGGATCAGTGTGTGGAGGTCTTTTTTAACATTCTTTGATGAATCCTCCACACAGGTACAGGGAAAAAATAACGAAATTCTACAATTTAAATTTTGTATACACACCTGGATTTGGTTCTTTTCATTCCGGGCCTGAATTCACCTTGAGCAGATAACTGTATTTCTGATTCATTTGAATACAGTAAATAAAAGGTCTCCATGGTATATTGGTTGGAATAATTTCTATTTATTTGATGGCAAATGAATCAACATTTCTTTGCAACAGTTTTCATTTATATATATAAAGAATATTGATTATTTTAACTCTCAGTTGTGTTGTGCAGTACATTAAGGTTGCGTAATCACAGGTTAAATAGTGTCTGCTGCTGTAAATGGAATGTTCCACATATAACTGGACGGTGAAGCTCCGGCCAACCCCATGAATGACGGGTTGACATACATCCAGGAGGAAAGAGAGGGAGAGAAAAAAAGAAAGAAGTGGGAGGGAGAGAGGTTAATAGTAGATATTTCTCCTCCCTGTTTAAGTTGTTGTGGAAAATAGATGAACTCTTGGCACAGTTACATTCACGACAGCTTTGGATGTGAGGTGGATTCGATTAGGGAGTTTGTCCAAAAGAAACAGACCCCCATTTCAATGGAAGGAGGACAGTTCTCCTCTGGAAAACAAAGACACATTGAGCACTGTGCCTGTGTGCTGGAAAGATGAACTGATTCCCGGTGCCTCAAGCTGGACTGCATTAGAGAGAGAAAAAAGGTAACCTCTAGTGTTAATGAAAAACAGAAGAGTTGTGGGTTCTCTCTGTCCTTTGTGGGACATCCTCAGCGTCGCAGCGCTGGATTGGCTGAAAGGGTTTTGTGATCAGTAAACAAAAGTTTATTCTTCGGGCCCTTTTTTGTTTCAGTGTTTGTCTCAGCTTGTCTTTCTGTTTGTTTTCTCCTTCTTTGTTATCTCCTTGCACACTGTCTACACACCCACCAAATCTGACCGGGCTGCAGAGCTTCGCAGCTCTCCAAGTCTGAGCTGTCATGCCCATTCGAAAGCTGTGAAGGATCTTCCCACTTCAGCCCATTCTGGCTTCCATCTGGAATCACTCTTTGAAAAAAACTCAGGCTTGGGCGCACCGCTGTCAGCACAGCTGTTGTGCCCCTGCAGGTCTGAATAGAAATGACAAAGACAAAGTTGAAAAGAATAGCAGAAAGTTTGCAATAAAAAATTGCAGATCAATTCAGGCTTGACGTCAAACAATCCACCAAGAAAATTCAGTTCAGTGGTCAAAGTTGATTATTTTCCAATACTTTTCTGTTAACCTCTGTAGTATACTTACCTGTTAATAAATACTTGTACATACTTGTGGGTAGATTCACTGTGTAGTTATTCTCAGTACTACTACTATGCAATTTTAATGAAGCAGCTCATGGTAAAACAAAATGTACAGTATACCAGACTTATATCTAGAACCATAGCTTTGTAGGTCCTACTTTTTACTTTCAGTTTGTATTCAACTTAAGACTTGGAGATCGATTTTTATTTGGAGCTGCGTCAAACTGTACTCACTCATAGATAGCAGCCAACTAAATACGCCAGAATATATATATTATTTTTTTTTACCTAGATCCATGCACTACTGCTGGAGAAATTAACAGAAGAGTCAACAATTGTCCCATCTTGCAATGCTTAAGAAAATGAATTCAAATTCCTGGATCTGTGCCAAAGGTTAACGGTGTCTATTTTTCTGGGCGGACACCCATCCTCCATCCGAGTTTTGTGGAACTCCAGTTAGCAGGTTTTTTTTACATATGTAAAATAGCAATAATTAATATATTTGTCAATATATAGAGAGTATATCATTTCATATATTCCGTTATACATTGCAAGTACATTCAAGAACAAGTAGTTCAAACACAAGCCTAAGTCAACTCTTCATATCAGTGTAATATGTGATTATGGGGCTGAAAATATAGTCATAACACTTTTTAATTGACACAAATAATGAAAGAAAACCCAAACTAGAATGTAAATATATAAGATCTACATATGGAAAATCATTTTCTGTTGCATCAGGGGTATAGCTGCTGTGACACTGCAGTCTCTCATTGGGAATAATGTATTAATGTAATTCATGGATTCTAGATAGCAACCTGGAGGAAACTGAAATGCTGCTTTACTATATATCGCTGTGGTTCACACTTGAGCATGATTTTGTTCCAATTTCCAGTTTTGCCTCAGAGTGTGTTTGCTCAGGATGGAGTCTTGCAGTACATTTTGTGGTGGAAGTCCGTCTGGATGCTTTTGCCTTTTGCCGTTCTGACATTTGCAACTCTCTCGCCCCAGCTGAATCAATAAAAGCCTGCACTGTCACAATGGTGCACTACTGACCCCCAACCACTCACACGCATCCATGTGCACGTTCGCACACACACAAACACACACAAACATACGCTTAGTCATAGCGGAAGGCAGTGGCACACAGACAAAGACACACACTCACACGTACAAGACACCAGACCGTTCCCAAATATGTACATTCCTCACACTCGAATGAGATCCTCAGCCCTTTCCTCGGCTTCGTGCCCTCTCGGACAAGGACTCTTGTTACGCGAGTCCAGCCGTGCAGTTTTCTTATACACTTTCTGTTTCAGCAGAGAAGTGCTGACATCATGGTGTCAGCCCTATTGATGGATGTTTGACTCCAGCACCTTCCAAGTCTTGCTGGTACAGACAAGTAAAAATGATGTGATTTCTGTCTTTGATTTTTAATTCCTCATCTCAAAAGGATGATTCTGAGTTAAATGTGTTTTTGAGATTTTATACACTTCTGGAACATTTATCTACAAAGACTTCAAGACATCAAACCAGAGGTGGAAACTCTTTGAGTCTGCCCAGCTGTGGTGTCAGTATCAGCCTGTGCTGCTTTATCCTTTTTGAATTGTCCCTCCCCTCACACATTTTTATGAACTAAAAAGAGAACAAGATAAATTACTGATTATTCAGTCATTTGAAAGTGATATTCAAAATATCTGCTTGATCCCAAGACATTGTATCACAAAGATCCCCCACTGGTGCATCAGTTGATTTAGGATGTATTACTCGGTGTAAAAATGCAAGTATGGATGCAAATACAGATACTCATTCGTAGAAACATAGAAAAATGTCACTGTCAAACATATTTGCACATATTTTGACAGATGTCCTTCCTGCTGTGATAGTGTTTGTACATTTTATTGTGTGACAAGCAGAGCAAACGTAGCTAGCTCTGTGATCACCAGCAGGGTTGTTGTTTTACAGTGAAATCATTCCAAATTTAAAGAAACAATATCTTTTTCTTCCTGGCGTTTCCTGATAAAGTGCAAAAATTGAGGCTGCGAAATGATGCAAGAGGCAGTGGCCATAAAAATATTTCATGCATTTTCTCGTATTCAGATATTGTGTCCAGATGCAGCGGCTCACATGTGAATGCCAGGTGTTAACGGGGTCGGTATTTGAAATATAGGGTTGATTCAGATTCAGGTTCAGGCTGACATGATGCACTTTCAGGTTAAAGCTGCCATGTGAGGCGACCACCGTGGTTGAGTGATGAAGCCACTGCAGGAGCACATAATAGTAATCTGCAGTTCCTCTGGTTGCTCCAGTGGTGGCTCTAGTGAAGTCATCACACAACTTCTCAGACATCTCAGTAGCTAATTCTATTTCTTCTGATATGTGTTTTGCAAGATACTTAACCCCAAATTGCTCCTGAGCGTGTATGAATGAATCGCTCCTGATGTGCAGGTGCCACCTTGCATGTTAGCCTTTGCCACCAGTGTATGAATGTGTGTGTGAATGGTTGAATGCTGACTTGTGTTGTAAAGCGCTTTGATTGGTCGCTAAGATTAGAGGAGCGTTATATAAATACAGTCCATTTACCATTTACCAAAGCCACTTTGAAAATGTACAACGTAATGAGTAATAACAGTTTATTTAAATCCCATCTCAGCTGGTACTAATCTCTTTACTTGTATATAAATGCTCAGAAAACAACCGAGAGGTTCAGTTTTTGAGAGTCTTAATAGAGCAGGTTTAAACTTTCGGACCAATGAAAGAGGTTTTAAAAAAAATATTTTGAGACAGATGACGATAAAAATACTCAGTGGGGACATACGCCCACTAGCAAAATATGCACCAACTAAAAAATGTCCTTTCCCCTGTTACTGTATATTACTTGGATATTTAGCAATGCCACAAAAATAAATGAATAAAAATTGCTTTGAATTTATCTTCCACTGTATACCAATATATCCCGCCCTCTGTCTCAAACACAAAATACAGTAAGCATTACACTGCAGATGTTAATGATCATAACAACTTTCCGAAACAGCAATCACTAATCTGCCTATTTTGAAAAGTGACACCAGTGTATATCCCTCTCCGCTGTATCCCTCCATTCCTTGGGTCACAGCAAGTGCTCCGGCCGATGCTATAATCTGGCTGAGAGCAGGCCACATGGCTCTCTATCTCGTGAGGAGATCCCTCTGTGTGGCTGCTCATTCTTTTCAGCCGGCATCTAAGCCTCTCAGGAATGCTGAACCCTCAGACTCGGACTGAGTGTGCAAAGTGTGCGTGTGTGTCTAGTTAGACATTGTGCCTCAGCTTGTGTGTGTGTGTGTGTGTGTGTGTGTACCGGTGGCATTTTGTCTGTGTGTATGTGATGTCCATGAGTCGGTCATTGTGATTTCATACAGTACGTATGTAGATTATAGCTCATTATCATTGAGTGAGACTGAAGATGGCACAGTGACACAGGCCTGACTCTATATTCTTCTTTTTATCCAGAAACAAGTGGCTCTGAGTATGTAACATATCAGGCTTTTTAAAAGCAAGAAAACAACATTGTTGTTCAGACTGTTGGCCCTTCTGGACCCTCAGAGTCTTACAGAATTATGTTTCTGAGTCACACGTGATAATCTCTCAAATGGTCCAGTTGAACTCATTAACCTTCAGGATGGTGAAATGGGTCAGTTCTTGCACTACAAAAAGTTTGCACAGACTTTCCCTTGTAGTCGCCCTGAAGGGATTTGAATGTGCCTGATATTGTAATACCGTATGCAATATGATAATATTAAATGTAAATAAAATGATAAATTGCATATTTCATTTCCTTTGTTTGGCTTCCTCTCCATTGTGCCTCCTTTTTATCTTTGTATTCATGCAACCGCAACTCAGATTTACAGTACATAGCTCGAGTCATGTTGTCTTTATAAATACGCTTATCCTCTTACAACTATCACCACCACAACCTTTATCTTTATATTTATATATGTAGCTTCAATACAAGAGATGAGCCAAAGATAATCAGGACATATAGTACAGCTGCTTATCGGTGTAATTTTGGGGTCACATATTATGACATATTATGCTTATTAATGTTGTGAAATGTTGCAGTTTGGTTTAGGAATAGATCACACTTAGGGTTAGAATAATGATTTTCAGTCATGTAACAGAAGTTAGGTAAATTAGTAACAGCATCTATTTCCTCTAACTCACTTAAGTAACTTAGAACAAAGTAATCTTGCATCTCAAATTCAAGGGATGTAAACCCCAGCCTCCAGTGGGAAAATTCCAGTGTATGACCCATCCAACCACCCTGACTAACCCTCAACTTTGACTTTTTTCACTCTTTAAACCACTGCACTAGAGGGACACAAGTCTTATAGAGTTATTTTTCAGCAAGCTGTTTTCAGTCAGAAAAAAAGCTTTTTAAAAAACAATATCACATCAACACAGCTAACAGAAAAAAGCCCCTTTACAAAGCCTGTTCAAGACGAGACCTTATAACATTATTCCACCTTGCTTTATAAACATAGAAAGGGGGGGTCATTGTTGTTTTGCCTTTAAGATGGCAGCGGAGCTAGAAACAATCGACATCTGATTAAAAAGAGTGAGACGGCTGGATGCTGATACACATGCTGTTGTAACACTTCACACCAATTCTGTATCTGGAGCGCTGGCTCGCCATCCAAAATCACACAGCAGGGTGGCATTTATACTGGCATTGTTTGGCTCTGTGTAAAGAAGCAAATCTGGCACAATGACTGGTCTTCTTGACAGTGCTCGATCTGTGTTTAAAAAGTGCTTAAGTAAGCAACTAGCTAATGAACATATTGGATTATTTAGCGACTAAACAGCCAGATACTTTTTTTCAGGAGTAGCTGAAAGAAGAGATCTGACTCAAATTCATCAGATGGATGGAAACGTGACTCCAACTGGGAGCTAATGTTGCTCTGTTTGTGCTGGGTGTGTGAAAGAGGCAGTCGTTTGCTAACAAGTTGGCCTTATCAACTTTATGAGGTGATAATGTGTCAGCGTTGTGTTCACAGTTTCTTTCTGCTTTTCTCTGCAGTTAAAGCAGGTTCATAGGTTCTTATACCAGAAACAGTAATTAAGAAATTCACGATAAAACTGCTCTTTACCATCATTGCTGACAGGCCTGAATGGAGGTGGTAGTCTTTGCATAGGGACTTTTAGAGGCCCACAAATGACTTTTAGTCCAAGTTAAACTATGTCAGAAGTAGGGACTTGATGTTTTATTTATCTAAGACATAGAAAAAAGCAAGCCTTGTTGATTGGTGGCAGGCCGGGTCACTCTCTACAATACCGCCTTTAACTGGACTGACCTCCGTCACGCGGATATTTTCACTTCTGCGCCGATCAAAGAACCACCAACCCAGACTGAGTGGCAGGGCAGGGTGGAGGTCTTCACTCTGGGACCTCAGGTATTTTATACAGCAGAACATGGCCCCTCAAATTATACCTCCCCTTCATCTGTCCTTCCTTCCATCCCTCCTCCTCTTCCTCCTCCTCCTCCTCAGGGTCCGCTTGCTCTCTTGCTTTGAAACCACAGAGTTTCATCAATAGCCTTTTTGAGCCGGGCTGTTTGGTTATAAACACTGGTTAAAAAAGCAGGAGGGCGAAGACTGTTGATGGTGGCTGATTTCCAGAAAAGCAGTGGAAGTGTGAGCGGAAGAAAAAGGGGAACGAACGGTGGAATCGGAGATTGGAGGAGGGTGATGGAACGAGGGAGGAAATGGGGACAGAGAGAGGCGAGGTGTGTGTGTGAAAAGGCTGTACAGTAGTTGGTTGGTCTCCTAAGGTGAGTCCAGCGGCAGCACATGGTGAGAGGTCGGACTGTGCGCTCCCTCCCTAACCCACTGACACAATGGGACTCTGTGTGACGGACCTGAGGAATGCTGAGAGATGGCAGGGCTTTGGGGAAGAGAGGGGAAGGGGGGGCGTTTTGGGAAAGAGGGAGGAAGGGAGGGAGGGTATGGGTAATGGATAGAGAATATGGAGACATGACAATGAAGTAGAACATAATGTGCTATTGTCATTTACCACTGTGTGTGTTTGTAAAAGTCTTTACACTATCGTATTCTGTATTTTTAGGCAGTTAAATGAAACTGTTTTAGTGTTTGCAAGTAGGCACACTTCAAAATGCCACTTGAGGAATGAGCACTGTATTATAAATTGAAGGAGAGAACAGACAGAGAGAGGCAGATGAGGATGGTGATTTATGGAAAAGTTTTCCTCCTGGCATGATGGCACTCTCTGGTATTCAAATGGAAAAATAAATACTGTCAGCAACATAAACATTTGTCAGGAATTCATCCCTGAACATATATTTTCAAATACAGGCACCTTGCTTCTGCCAAATGAAAACATCTGATATCTGGTAATCTGATTACCTAATTAAATTAGAGATACGTATATTATCATCACACTGAACTTTTTGGAAAAAGGACCCTTATGAGCTTGTTTCGGTTTCGTAAGTCTGGTAGCACCAGAAAACTTACCTGGACACAAAAGTGAGATTTATGCGTTTATTCGAATTATTTTTACAAACTTTTTTTTAAACTGGTTGGTTTAACGTCTGGTTAACAGTCACACCTTCTCCATAGATCATACACTTCCCTGAGCTCATTTATGGGGCCATCTGTGTCCTGGCCTCATTGTTGACAGTTCTCCATACTCTGCTGTTCACTGACACGAATACGCAAACAGTCGCCCCGTTTTGCTTATCTGATTTTTTTTTGCCTTCCTTTTAAAGATCATTTGTACAATAAGTTTCATTGTTTAAACTGCCTAAAGGTTCATTTTGTAAGAAAAAGTAAACTCAGTATTTGACGAGTTGGGATTGAGACTTAAAAATCAACTGACAAACGGAGCTTTTAAAATAGAGTTGTGTTATTATAACATAAATTACAATAAATATCAGGGGCAGATGGAGGTTGGTTTAGGTTGAGCCAGGAAGCATATTCAGCAGAAATGAGCCCTGAGGTCTAAAGTAAAGAGAAACAGGATAGAGGGAGAGGCAGAGAGTGGTGGAGAGGATGGTGTGAGATCTTGAGAGGATAAGAGGAAGAGGACTGGAGAAGTTGAGGAAGGTTGAGGAGAGAAGTGAAGAAAAGGCCAAGTTAGGGATGGGATCAGTCGAGCAGGGGGTGGTGAGAAAAACATGGAAAAAGGAGGAAATAAAGATGATTATTAAGTCATCTAATTAATGTACTTGTAGGTTGTGTAAGTTTTTAGGTGATTGTACATGGCTTCAGTATTTCAGAAGATGATATTGTATAATGTTTTTACACCTGCCTGATTGAACCTACAGTAGTGAATGACATGCCATTCTGCTGACTAAAGAGTACTTCTGCTGTTGTTACTTGGAAACATTTCGCTGGTAAAACTAACACACGTTTTCTTTAACACTTTGAATACAGATATTGCTTTATTTGCTGTCCGAATACCTCATATAAGACATGTATAAAGAGATATTTAGTATGATAAGGAGATAAGTGCTTGATATACAGGGCAAAGGAGGAAGAGACAGATGAAGAAATAGACGGATTTGAAAGTTGAAGGTAGAGATCAGAGCGAGGAGTAAAAGGTGTTTGAGGTACAGATGGTTCTAGATGTAGAGGGTGACAGGAGCGTGTGATGTCTGGGGTGACACCAAGGAGGGAGGAGCTGGATTATAACAGGAGTGAGCAAAGGGTGACAAGCAAGAAAGCAAATATGGAATTGGGGCAAGAAATCTGTGAAGAAAGGATGTCAGGTAGGAGATGGTAGAGAGAGAGACACACACACACACACAGACTGAGCAAGAGAGAGAGAGAGGGAGAGGTGATGGCAGATTTGTTTACAGACTCCCCCACACTGAAGCAGGCTCCAGGGGTCCAAAGGGAGACTGGGAATCTGTCGTTGGCTGGCCTTCTGAGGGCAGTTTAAAGGCGTTTTTGATGCTTCAAGTAAGTGGGCATTTTGACCGAGCAGCCCACTCTGATTGTTAGGCAAGTTTGGATCTTTGAAAAATAACCACCAGCCTCAAATATGACTTCTTCAATCTCAAGTCAGGGGTATTATTTCAGCAATTTTCTGACTTTACATGTTATCCAGCTCAGAACAAGTCATGTCGCTGTCATACAAACTTGCACATGACATCCACCTGGAGGGGTGATGGATAGAGATGGTTTCCATTTTTGCAGAAGTAATAAAAGAAGGGGAATGCTAACACTAAAATCTTTTACAGTACACACTGACCTGATTTCTACATTCATTACTGTTTTGCTTATCTGTTCCTAATTTTCTGAAATTGTCTGCCTTATCTGTTCTTTGGGGTTGGATTTATAGTCATGTGTGTATATGACATTTGACATCAGTTGAGATTGAGACTTCATTTTCACCACGTGTTCACCAGACGACACCGCTGCACTACTGTAAGAACTGCACAGCACTTCTTTTAGCGTGTGACACATGTGTATGTATACTGATGGTTTCACTTATTGATCACATGTAAAGTAGTCGAAAGAGGGCGGACTGAACACTGAAACCAAAGTGCGAGTGGATTTGATTAAAGGCTGTGCTGCCACATTCAGATTTTGTCATGTGCGTTTCTTCTCTTCATTTTTCATAAGAGAGACAAACAGGAACAGACCAAATAATATGTTTTCAATCAATTTATTACGTTTCTTAATTAAGTCTTGCTTTCATTAAATAGATCAAATAAGCTTGACATCACTCCTGCACAGAAAACCTCTGAATAAACTTATTGAAACCAGTTATTCTCGTGCCATTAATTTCTCATGCAGGAAAACAATGCTTTGTTTTCATTAAGTCTGTCTTGATTGAATTTGAGCAGACAAAGGAACTACAGATAAAAACAAATGGATAGAAATTAGTGAAAATCAGTAACCACTTGAGCACAAACAAAATCTGTGGACTCCATTTAACTGTAACTAAACATCGAATCAAACTTGAAAAGTTTGCTTGCTGCATCGAATCAAACTTGAAAAGTTTGCTTGCTGCATTGAGCCCAGTGGGATTCAACATGTAACTCTGTTTCATTGATTTGGTTTTGACAACACCAGCACACATTCTTAGCAAGCAATCCCAGTCAGGTCAAGGTGACGGTACATGTGCAGCTTAAAGTAGCAGAAAGCTAAAGTAACTGAGTGGCTCATTAAGAAAGCATCTTGAGCTAGCGAGCCACAGATTTCTTTCAGTTTATTGGACCAGGACCAGAGCTATAAGGTGAGTGATTACTAGATTGGCATTCAAAAACACACCAGTGTGATGCTCGTGTTGGTCTATCTGTGCTGCTAAATAGCCAGTTTCTTTGCTAATGCATTAGTCACAAGAGAGTTTTACTGAAGTCTTTCTGCTTCCAGCGGTGGAAAATCTTTTCATGTGGACTTTTATTGTAACAAAGTTATGTTTATATCACTGTTTTTCACAGAAACACATTTTTCCATTTTTGCTCACTAGTGGTCTGCTTCTTCCTCAGCTTGACTCCTTTACACTGGACAAAAAACATCTGGCTTTTGAATACAATTGGTGTCCATATCCATGTCTAATGACTACAGTTGTCATGGGTATCAGCACCATCAGCTCCGATTGGCAGTGATGGAAACACAAATTTTCGTCCCTTTTTCCTCTCAAGACACACTCTGAATTAATTATGAATACTATTATATCCATCTGTGTTCATAGAGCGCCTGAACATCTTAAGGTTGGCTTTGAGTTTTGTAAGAAAGACTGAACTGAAAGATATTACAAATATCATTAAATGAAAATGAATGAAATAACTGAAAAAAAAACAGCCAAAACAAAACACGAAACGAAACGAAACGAAACGAAACGAAACGAAACGAAACGTAACGTAACGTAAACGTGAACGTAACGTAAACGTGACGTAACGTAACGTGACGAATCGAAACGAAACGAAACGAAACGAAACGAAACGAAACGAAACGAAACGAAACGAAACGAAACGAAACGAAAAACCCTGAAATGTCCGAAAATGTCGAAAAATTGTGTAAATGTGTGACATGGTGATGTAGTGTGATGTCACAAAGTTGCAGAGGACTACTGACAAGGCGTTTCAGGGGCAGTGTTCTCTGTGGGAGAGAGGAGCTTCTGTTGTAGCCAGCTTTGACTTTAACTTTCCAAACCTTTTACAAGCGTAAGAACCTGAATAAAACAATCAAGGAAAGAAAAAACGAAAAAGCGAAATAGGTTTCTTTAAACCCTGCATATACTTACAACACTCATTTTGTAACAGCAGTCTTTATTGAAGCATTACTATATTACTATATTAGCACCTTACTGCCAACAGCTGCCAATCGGTGAATGAAAAATTGTGAAAACTGGTGGCAAACCTTTGTGTCACGTTACTCACCCACCATACAAACCATACCCCACTTGTAAAAACATTTCTCCCTGATTGAAAACACCTGAGGCTACCTTTAATATTCACACTGAATATATCACTTTCTCATCCACTTCCTCCCGTCCTGTGGTGTTCCTCCTTCTCTCTCTACATACTGATTCTGTCTATATAGCTCACAGAGTCTTTGTTACTCCTGCCACCAGAAAGGGTTTGAGAGCCACTTCAGCTCGGCAGGTTCCTGTAATCCAGATCACCTCCAGCTGAGGGGAGAAACACTTTGGGCCGTGATCGGGGCTGCTTGGGAAGGCAGGAAGCAGGTCACTGGGCCAACGGAGAGGGACGACCTGCATGGGCGGACAAAAGGACAGTGTTCTGGACGGGCCAGAGTTAATATGCTGTACATGTGGTGGTTGTAACTCCTAAATAGATAAAAAGAAAGGCAAACAAATCCTGGCATATTTGTCTTGTGGTTGGGGTTATTCTCGATGTGTGTCGGTGAATATGAATCTTTTCACACACAGAGAGGTGTGTGTGTGTGTGTGAGCTGGAAAAAGTGTTATATTTTCGGTGTTCTGCAGGGAATGATTATGCTGTGTGTATGTGTGAGAGACCAATTCATAGCCACCTAAAGGGAGACTATGTGCACCACGGTGTTCACCGAGGGGAATATGCTCTCATGAACAGGAATGATATTCAGCGCGCTGTACAGTGTGACTCTGCAAAGCCTCAGATTTAACGGCCTCCTTGTGGAAGAAATGCATGTCAACCATTTCAGCAAAAGAGCAGCAATCCTCTAAGCTGATTATAGTGCACCATTAAACAAAATGAATCAGGAATTAAACATTCTTGCCAAACAACTCAGAGGTATCTAGAATGGCAGTGCTGGCATTATTATCTGTTTTTAATGGGCTTATTCCAGAATAATGGACTTAGTCACACAAAGGGGGATTTAAGCCTTGATGGAGAGGTCTGCTGTTTTTTCGTTACTGCTTTTGCCTTTAGTGAGCTGAGGTGATGTATCTGATGGACAGCAATATCACATGGAAGTACATCTGCGGTCAAAATACACCATAAGAAGTGTCACGAAAGGGAATAATGTTGTTAGACATATTCATCAACCACTGTGCCACATTTATTGACGTTATTTTAAAACTCTGGGAGGATTTTAATCAGTCTCTTAAAAAGCAAAAGAAAACTTTATGTAATTATCAATGTATACCATTCCCATCATTGCACCTTAGCCATTCGACCACATCTGTTTAGCACCTTACTGTGTGTGTTTCCAGCATGGACCCCCCTCGGTGGATTAGCTCGATAGACCAGCGAGCTCTAATCGGCCAGTGGCAGACGTCCAGTAAATAACTTCAGAAATTAGTTGAATGGCTGCTCTGTTCACCTGTGGTCAGTCAGATGGGGCCTTTTTTCCAGTAACTCACATGAAAACAGGCCAAAGAGATCAAAGAGGAGACAGTCTAGTGATCAGAGGACGAGGGCTGAGTTTTGACACGACACTAGAGTTAAGAATCACAGGCCAAAGAATAATCCATCCAAAAGGAAGGAAAAAATGGACCACACCAGATAAAGTAGCTGTTCCACTTTAGCCCAGTCTCACATCAATGCACGTAATAGACCCGACAACAAGATAGCATTTGAGTGTCGCGGTTTGCCTCGCAAGATGTGAAAAGCACATGTGTATGAAGGGGCAGTACCAGCAGGGGGTGATATAGACAAAAGCAAGGGACAAATATAGCGAGAACGGAGGTTGAGGTGAAGGGATGGGTCAGTCACAGGACTCTCACCTCGGAGACCATTGTTTGAATCCCGTATGAAGCCAACGGTCAATGTTTCCACAGGTAAACAATATGTAACGTCTGCCGCTAGGGGCTTCTCTATCAAAACAACAAAAAAAAGATGTTCGAGGAGTGTTTTGTGGAGGCAGTAGAGCAGAGTGTGGTGCATAGCTGTTTAGAGCTGGCTAGAGAATCTGGATTCAAGAGTCTCCTTCCGGAGAATAAACACCTGGGAGTCACATGATTGATGATTCTGCTCTGATTTGGAGCCGTTTACCAACAGGAGGAGAGCACAGCGATTACTTTTGGGATTATCTTCACTCCTGTTTATCAACCAGACTGCAGCAGCAATCTGTGGAGGTGAACTCATGGTTTAGACAAATACTGATGGGGTGGAACCATCAATGACACAATCTGCCTTGATATTTAGATTCCTGGTGAGGCTTGTTTGTTAAAATTGTTGAATATTTAGCAAATATGTGCAGTTATTTCCAACTGTGCTAGTAACTGAGATCTATTGTTGGAGTATGGATAAATCACTGAGGCTATATTGACAGATCAGATTATGGGATCGATGGAGACTATGCCAGAACAGTCACAACTTCCTGGATTTGTTGGTTTTTACACTTGCTTCACTGGCAGCCCAGCTGGGTAGAGCTCTTGACTCCTTCAGGGACTGGGGATTAAATAACTGGCTTACCTTTTCTGTGGCAGCCTAACCACTAATTAGAATTTTCCTGTGAGTGATTGATTATAATATTTAGTGTTGATGGACACGTGGTTATGCCCATTTCCAATGTGGACATTTAAGTATTTCCAGACACTTTCCAGATTCTTTTCTAATAGAAATGTACAATTGTCGTCTCAGGATGTCAGTGCCGCTGCACCCATATTTGGTTTCAATTGGGTCATTTTCATGAGTCCTCAGAGGAAGCAGGGGGAGGTCGGGGTGGGGATATGTGAGTGAAGGGATGACATACATATCCTCCTTGTGTTTTGGTTCCAAACAGTGAGGGAAAGTAAAGAAGCTGATGATGTTTGTTACTGGTGCCAGTCATGATGATTCTACCCCCCAGTCAGGAAACTCAATCCAACTGCAGGTTTATTGTGGGAGCATAAGACGTCAAATTCCCTCTCTAGCAGCTCTGTTTTCTCTGAGCGTGCCAGGATTTTTAGGATTTAAAAAGTCCTTCTGTTGATGATGTTTCCACAGGTAAACGCAGCTCTAGAGCAGAGGTATTTTCTGACACTGCACAAACTCTGATGGCTGGGATGAAATGTGGGCTTGCCCTAGATGCTCTGTTTGCTCCACCAAACAGATGAGTTCAGTACAGCAAATGTTTGACGAGAGCCTCAGTTCCAGCCAGGGAAATAAACCGTGCTTGGCTGCAGTCATAATACCCCTTTCTCTCGCATAAATGTACAACGTTTTTATGAGATTCGCTCAATTAGCAAGACCGTATCGTGTTTATTTTACCTGACATTTGAATTAACATTCGGCAAAAAGACGCTAATCCTGTCAAAGCAAAGGTCTACAGAAACAGAAATACTGCGTGTGCTGAGCAGAACTATGAACAGCTGCCAAAATAAATGTGATAGAAAGAATTTACAATATGTTGATTTAAACTATATGGTAAGAATATACTCTATCTTGTGTCTGTAAATTGCTAAATTGACAGAAAATATCTCTTTTCTAGTATTTCAGCTGAAATGATAACTGATGCTAGCATATGCCATATAACCTAAGGAAGCTACCTGGCTCATTGAGCTAACATTAACTTAATAAGATGTTTGAAAATGAGGTCATCGGATAACTTAAAAGGGTCTTAAATATTCATGATCTTGTGTTAGCAGGCTGAGGCTAAAGGTACATCTTTGGTACCTAACCAGCAAACAGCACTATTAGCCCTAGTGTAAGAGGGGTTAGGAAAAATGTATGACCATGCTGTTATTTGGTTGGATATCATGACCACGTTTGGATGCTACAATGAGAAGTAAGTGGTTAGTTGCTGTAGTGTTGGTATATTATGGCAGGGCTTACCTGTGGCAATCCCACAAAACAACTTAGAATTATACACTAACTCTTGGACTAGTAAGCTATACGTGATGACAAAGCATTGGTTTTTGGACTATCCTTTTGAAGCCTCGAGTTTGGTGTTGCCATTTTGTTTTGTTTTTTGGAGCCAATAGTATTTATTTCATTTGGATGATTGGATTGATGGATGATCCTAACTGGGTCAGACTGGAAATCTGAGGACACGCCATGGTCGTGGCTTGTTAAAGAAGCCACGCCTTAAAGCATACCCTGCTTACTGCCTACTTTACATTATGTGGGACCATGATTCAAAAACCGAACATCATGCTGTATAAAGGAGGACTTGCAGACCATAAACTTAATAAAATCAAGTCAAAAAGCAGGGTCATTTTCTCATAAGCTTACATAAAATCCAACATCCTTCTGCAACCAGTGGAGTTGACCCCTGCTGGCTATTAGAAATAATGCAGGTTTAAAGCACTTCTGCATTGGCTTTGCTTTTCAGACTTGCAAGCTCTCTCTGTCCAAGGCACATGCTAACACTAACAGCCATAAACACACCATTTTTTATCAATTCCTTACACTTTCTGTTTGTTGGTTTGGTTGAACAATTTCTCTCATGGCTCCCATTACAGCCCCATACTTTTACATGAGGGGAAATCCAAACCTTGACAGTCCTGCTGTGCCTAGTTATGATTGCTAAGCTATGATTGGACGATCACTAAGGATTTCTCTTTACCCACATTTACCTCGTTTGACTCCCTCACTTTTATCCCATAGATTTACTGACTGACATTCTCTGACTTCAGAGCGAGCAACTTCCACCAGGTTGAATTATTTGAGGTGTGGTGAAACGGCCTGCACAGGAATTTTACACAGATTACAGATACAGTTGTGTCTGACTGTTGTGTGGCACTTAAACACTTCAACAAAGGGCGCAATATGCAGCTCTAGGAGCAATATCTTAATTATACCAGTAATGTGACTGCCAGGCAATCACAAAAATGCATCATTAGTTTTGTGGTCTGCTCAGAATGAAAACAGCATTATTGCTCTGAGTCTCAGACTGGCAGAGGGTTGTTGTACCAATTAGACTTTGGCTCTCTGTGCCCCGCTGTACTCTTCACGTCTGGACAATTATTTTCTGCTGTCTAGATTGTGGAGTTTCATAATGATGAACTGAAAGGGAGCTCAGCCTAAAAAAGTCAGACAAAAACAACACTGATCAAGAAGCTTTGGTCAAGTGTGAAGTTCAACAATCATATTTCTTGAATTTTTTAGATTGGGAAGGACACAGCCAAATGTTTCTTTATATATTTAGTGTGTTGTTTTTATATTTCTGCCTTTTAACCTGTAAAGTGTCTTTGTGTACCCTAAAAAGCGCTATATAAAATAAATATATCATTATTATTATTACTTGCTTTTTCAGTGTTTCATCTTCATACTTAGATTATAGACCTTCCAATACCTTGGGCAAATGGGTATGGCTTTACCAATGTTTAATATAAATCCTTCGCTATGAAAACAACTTTTCAGCCTCGTGCACATTTTTCTGCTGCCCTCTACAGAGAGCCCTCTATACGTCCCGCTTGTGGAATCCTTTGGTCGTGGAGGTTGAACTACGCAGTGCCCAGGTAGGTAAAAAGTCTGGATTGTGAAGTGTTCACCACATACAGACAGTGAAAGCTTTTCACGCAGCAAAGAACAGGCCTGTGTCAATACTGGGCAAGACAAGGTCCTGATTTATCCAAGTGGCTGACGCACTAGAATTAGTCTGAAATGGCTTCTTTTCCAAGAATGACTTACAGTGAAACGAAAGAGAAGCCAGCTACGGCACAAAATTTCCCGAGGTGTTATATACGAAGGGTTACAGCTCCGAGCTCAGGTATAATAAATAGTAAGGGTGTATGTTTCTCACGGGGTTTTCTCTATGATAACTGCAACATCAATCAGCCCCAAAGTATGTGAAGCAATGACTCTCTGTTTTTATTTTCCAGCTCTGAGGAGAGTGGCTTTGAAAGGCTCCCAACGGAAATGGAGAAGCAGAGCTCGTGCAGTATACTGTAGAGAGTGAGTCTTTGTGCTGCCACCACAGCATAACAATACAACATTCATCCACAAATCTCTCCACACGTTTGCTGAAACGATTAAATGAATTTTCTCATTTAATTCCAAACCTTGTTTTCTTTTTCTTTTTTTTATCCCCCAGTTCTTGGCGCGTCATTATAATTATCAGCCTGCCAGAGAATAACCCCAGATTGGCTGCAGTTTGAAGCGCAGAAAGATTTATGAGACATTCACTTACAAGGAAGAGCCAGAAATCATTCAGTTGACCCTGCAGCGTTTCCCTCCAAACTATTGTCTGATTGGAGGCCAGTGTTTCGTGGCCCATCTGTAGATTGTTTGAGAGTGGCATGGCTGAGATCAAGTTTCCTGGCAGGCGGCGAGTATTCATCCCATGTGCAAACACTCACGGTCCACATCCAGAACAGTAGCCGTCGGTCCAGTTAAAGCAAACATTATAGTTACAGTAAATACAATACAATTTTCATTGCAAGTACCAATTGCAGCAGAAAGGCAGAAAATCCAAATATAGGGTATGATGTAGAGACAACAAAGTCAAATTCTTTTGGTCATCTGTTGTTGCACCTGTCCCTGTAACACTTTGCCGTCTTTCTCATGCTGTCCCTTCACTCAAAGCTCTTGATCAAATGACAATCTGAGCCTTATTGTCGTTGTGTCCTCCCTCATCACTTTGTGACCTGCACTCCTTCTTTGTAAATCAAAAAATTGCAACATGATTGTCAATTCGAGATTGGTCTTTGAAAGTTACATTTGTGATATAAAAGAACGGCACAGCTTGATACAATTGTTGCCGCTGCAGACTGTTTTCAGAAGTTTTCTTTGCTCGACTGTCTTCTTCTCCAGTCTGTCAGCTAGTGTATAAATAGTAAGTTACTGACTGTTGTAACTTTGAAGAAAAGATACTTAAAGACAACACCCTCCCCAGCCACAGTCTGTTCACCCTGCTGGCATCTGGCAAAAGAGACAGAAGTATCCACTGGCGTAACACCAGACTACAGAGCAGCTTCACTCCTCAGGCTCTGATTTCCTAGATTCATCCTCCACACTTTCAAATGGTTTGTTTTATTGTTTCTGTTTGAATCAAGGGACTCAAACTGTGTTTTGTTTATGGTAAAATGATAAATGAACCTTGTACTTTGTGCCTTGTATAAATCTGAAAATGAAGACACTAGACTAGCCATGAAGCCCGTCAACATGTTCACTTCTTGAGCTAAGAGTACTCACTACTGATTACTACATTATTATTCATAGTACTCATTGGTCACTGGTCCACACCCATGTTCAAACTCAGGCTTCCTTTTGATATTCAAGACTGTAAAGCCTTATGACTGCATCTTGCACAAAAATCTGTGCTCACAAGGTTAAAATAAATACTTTGCTGATATATAATACATATGGTTGTCAATCCTGAACATATATGTTGATATGACATAGAAGAAGCACAGTGATATGCACAAACATTGATCCAGACAACCTATACGTCTACCACATTTTTGTCTCCCATTTGATTTAAATGGAAGTGGTTCAATCTAATGATTAAATGCTTTGATGAAAAAGATCTTTGGTTAAGTAAAAAGCTTTGCATTGTATGGAGACATTTCTTGTGGGCTACGGGGTAAATAAACCTTCACATTACTGGTTGCAGTTGTAATCAGCAAACGGAAATATACTGTATGTGTACGCAAACAGTCCAACAGAGAGGAAAAAACAATCTCTGAAGAGCGAGAAGATTGAAGTGCAAAGGCTTTTTACTTACTTCCAACTGTTTACTGTTGGGAAGGGTGGTGTTGCAGAAACAGTACACGAGTATGTAAGGCAACATATGCTCTCAAAACATCACCATTACGGAGAGAGACTACTCTCAATATCAGCGACCAATGTGTGTTTCATAAACAACAAATATAAACAAGATTTGTAAATGTGTATGATGATTTGTGAGTCATTTATGGTGTTCACATGTGCATTCCAAATCCATAAACACATACGGACACACAAATCATCACACATATTTGTACATTTTGCTTTCATGCTCAGATCAATAAACACTCATCAGTCACCAACGCTGAGACTAACTTCTCTCCATATTGGACATGGGCTGTATTTGTGTTTGAGCACTATTGTTCTTCTGAGTTACTGAAGAATTAAGTATGTTTATGATGCCTATCTGAGTCTGTGTGATGCTGCCTGGTCTACACAGTGATTAGAAGCCTTTACAAAGTCTACCATATAATAATGTTTTGTTTGGAGAAGATGTTAAGCCTCTCTAGTCCAACACCCACCGCACTGGATGGTTTCCAACATCTAATCAAGCGTCCTCTGAAAGGAATACGTACATGCTCTATAGCACAACAGAAGCTCAGCCAAAACAAAACATTTCTCTTTGAAGGGGAAATTCAAAGACATCGAGCTTGGGAGAGGAAACAAATTCTCCTTTATCTGTCGCCTCTCCGCCTAAACTGAGCACACTCTCTGTGTTGATTTTGGATGAGCAGCAGAAAAGTTCTTATGCGGGAAACCAGACATATCCCATAATTCAGAAAGGGGGGCACAGGCAATAGGGAGCTGATATAATCATATTCTCTTGGACCCACTATTACAATATCAGATCCCACAAAACCCTGGTTCATATTTCTTATGATGCCAACAGCAGAACTTCAGACTACCATAAGTACATTCACAGTGTTGTATTTATTTTTATTAGCCATAGCACCACGGCTCTATGGATGGCAACACCAGTCGTTTTTTTCGGTCAGTCCCGAAAGAAATCTCTCAACAACTACTAGATGGATTGACATGAAATTTCACCCCAGTCCGAAAGACTTCATCGATCCCCTGACTTTTCATGTGGTGCCATCGCCAGGGTTTGACTAACCCACCTCAACTGTACTATCCTATGTGTTTAGGGCTTATCAGCAACTGTTAGCATGCTAACTAACATTGCAAACATATAACTGCTTAACATCAGCATGTTAGCATTGTCATTGTGACCATGTTCATACGCTGATGTATGTTAGCATTTAGCACAAGACACCATTTGCTTGGTTTGGTATACGCTAAACACATGATCATATAAAATCCAAAAGCAGAAGAAACAAAAGGCAGTTAGCAAAACTCCAGAAATCCAAGAACAAAGGCAAAAACAAAGTACAAACCAAAAAGCTAACTACATACAAAAAAGGCTCAGTACAAACCAGGAAAACGGAGGTTAGCATGCTAATCAGCTGTCCCCTAATCACTTATGTACCTGATGAGGTGATAGTCTGATAGTAAACAACACCAAAACCTTCAGTTCTCTGAGCTCCCACTCCGGACAGAATCAGCTGATGCAACTTCTAACTGCACAGCTAGCCTCTCACACATGAGGTGAAGACAGGGAACCAATGATAGACACTGACAAAGACAGAGGGGAAGACAAGGACTGAAATACACATGGGGTGATTAACTGATAAAAACACGGGTGAGGAGCAAAAAGGGCTGGTAAATGTACAAAGGGAGGAAGTAGAAAGCGAAACATGACACAGGAGGATATAACTTCAAAATGAAACAGCAAATAACCGAACCACAACCTAAATGTGACAGCATCTTTTATCCTTACAGTGCGTTCACAGATCTTACCAAAGATGTGGACAAAATATTTGCTGGCTGCCAGTTTGTTAGATACACCTAGTTACAACTGTTGTAGGCTAATACAGTGCTGCAAGGATGATGTATATTTATTGGCTAACCCGGAAGTTAGCATCAACCTGGTTGCCTTGACATAAAGTCTGTTGGATTTTTCCATTTGGATTTTGTAATTTGTGCAGGAATTAAGCACCGCAGCGAACACAAGTCTATGATTCTTACATGTTTTGTTCAGCAAGATAATCTTCACAAGTGAACACCACTTTTATAATTCTTGAAGAGTAAATGCAATTGCCTCAAGTTAAAAGCAAACATTAGGCTAGAAAGAAACCAGACACATGACCACTAAAGCTGACTACACTTAACTTTAGTTGGAAAGTCAGACTTTTGCAACTTAAGTCTGCTGATAAAGACAGACTAGTTAGTTGACTAGATGACGACGTGTCTGGCATAATGATGTTTAATGTCCCCGAAAACCTCTGTAGTCTCATTTAGCCACTTGTTAGCAACCCCCTTTTTAAAGATGCTCTAACATTTTAAATTCACAAGGTGTTTACTGATGTATTTTATGAAGAGCAAAACGTGAATATCTCATAAGCTTGGGTTAAACACAAACCTCATTTCAGGCTTCTGACTAACGCATTCAAAAATCCCATTCACTTTGAGACAAGGAAACAGGAAGTGCAAAACTTCTGACTTATTTCTGGGTATATAATCTATATTTAACAGTCCTGTAAGAAATCCTGCCTTTGAGGTTATAAAGGTATGTTTTTGTTAAGTCTCTCTAAGAGCAATGATTCAACCTTGTTGTTTCAACTGAACATAACATTCATGAAGGTGGGATTTTTTGCATGACTGTTGTATTCGTTTTCAATACCTTTGAGCTAGCTGTGCCTAATAAACAACTTAGAGCATGTTTATTTAAACAGACTATATATAAATGCATTCCTCTTGCTGTACACCTAGCCACCAAGCTTAAGGCTTGATAACTGACAAAAACGCTATGCACAAGGTATGGCACTAATAAATTCAATATGCCGTAAAAGTATTTCCCGCCAGATATCATCCAAAGAAAATCAAAAGCTCAAAGTGTAGAGCGAGGTCAGCGAATCAAGAGGATTTGTCTGCTTTAACTTCATGGTGTATCAGCAAATCTCACACTCTGGGAAAACTCATAGAGTTGCTTGATAAAGTCCGGTGCACTCAAAGTAAACTCAACGCTGTATAATTTTCTCTTGCCTCCTTTTGAGGGGCTTGGGAGAATAAGGCACAATAAACAGAAGCCCCCCTCGAAAGGTCCACAACAAAAGCAAATAGCCCCAGCCTGGCTATAGCTTTATTAGCGGTCAGCTGGTTCCCATTAGAAAGGCTTTGTGAACTGCTATCTCCTCTCAAGAATCCCAAACAAACTGACCATCGGCTCTGTTTGTCTCCCTCTAACTTCTCTCCGCATCCGTCGCGTTTCTCCAAGCAATATCCCTGGATACCAGCGGCCCTCCCACAAACAGGGGTCGGCCTCGGTGACCTCTCTGACCACTGATGTCGTTACAAAGCCGCATAGGTGTAGCTGGTGCTGAATGATTAGTGAGACATCTGTTTCTTTTTTTGTCCTATTGTATCAGAACTTTGTCTGTCTGTGATGTTTTCTTTCTTCTTTTTTTTTTTAACAATTCCAAGCTATGTCCTCAAATATGCTTTTTTAGAGGAATTGAATCATCTGTACTGAAGGAATAGTTAGACTTTTAGGGGAATAAGTTGATTTGATGGGGGTTGTGATAACACCTTTTAAAACCTTCAAACAGTGGAAGGTATTTACACTATTTCTACCTGTTTTGTCTTATTTTAAGTTTCATTCAAACTTGTTCCCTCAGATAAAACCAAAGCAGTATATGATACAACACATTTGATATTCTTGCTCTCACAAAAGCATGTCCGCTCTGTGAAATCTGTTTTGACTTAATGTGAATATTCAAATCTGTTGCCTCACCAATATTACAGAGAAATTACCTAATGTCTTTCCACACACCTTTATGTCATTATCATGACATCAGCATTCGTTTTTCTGGTATTTGGTCATAAACCAAAGAGGAAAAAAATGGAATTTGACCTGATGATGGTGGTTGAAAAATCACATGATCACCATCGATTTTGCATTTCATCCTGCCAGGAGCAGTGTGGCAAAGTTCATGGCAATCTATTCAACTGTTGTTGAGACATTTAACTCAAACCACATGCCAGTGGTGGTGCTGGTGGAAATATCCAGGGATCACCGATGTCGAAGGACTCATTCTCTAGGTGGTATGACTTCCTTCACACAAATTGAATGTCAACCCATCCAATAGTTCTTGAAGGATTTCAGTCTCAACCAAAGTGGCTGAAATGCCACTGATAATATCTAGCTAAGTTAAAACATTTGGCTACTGAGAGGTTAGGGATCATTTGGGTGATTTTTTTGTAGACTCTGCATTTAATTTGAATCCCCGTAAGACTGTGATTAGATATCAGCTTGAGCTGCGTGAAATCAGATGGGTGCTTCTTGGAAAAGAATGTGCTGAAGTTGAAATATGAAAGATGAAAACAGAGACTCTCTCCTTTCCCCCATCTTATAAAGTTGGTCACGCCTGCAGCACTGAGCATCCTTTGTTGAGCCCCTGCTCCTGGGTCTTACTCATGCTCTCAGACGTCCCCATCTGGATCAAAGCTCCACCAGTACTGCCCTGTACTTCTTACTTCCTGTGATCAAAACACGAGAGACAGACAGACAGACAGAGGTGGGTAGAAAAGAAATAGAAATAGATATAAATCTTTACACATCTATTGTATTGAGAGAACACATGAAATCAACATGGTAAGAGAGTGATGGATAGTGGTAGTCTTGGGTTTTGGGTGTGGGGACTCACAGACCTGACCGACCCAACATGAAGACCCACCAACAAAGCTACCATTCATGTCCTTCGCTCAGTAATGGAAAACGTTTCCCCCCTGACGCTGAAAACAGAGCAAGGGGCAAATCTGTAAAGACAACAGACAGGGAGAGGTCTCTGCCGCTGTGGATTAGGATCTGCTTGCTGCAAGAGCCACGTTCAGATCTCCACACGGGCGAAAGGAACCAGGCATCTGCAGCGCAGAGCGCAGAGCGGGGAGGAAATGAAAGGCCCGATCTTATTCCTCCGTGGGTAGAGGGATCATATGGCCTTGGAGGCCAGGGGGACCTGCTCTGGATCCTGGGTCTGCACAGCCTGCTCACTGAATAACTGCTTTACTTCATCCACCTTTAAATCTGGTGTATGGTCTTAAGTCCTTTATTTGAGGTAACATCCAAGAATACGGTGATATTCTTCAGTAGCAACCAATGAACAAGGTATGAAGTTATCAGAAACTGAATGAAGAGTTGCATTGTTTGTGACTGTTGGCTGTTTAGCATTTGTAAGCAGCATTTTAACATTTCATAATTGGTTTATAATACATTGTAATAAAGTGGTCAGCAGATATAAGTGTTTATAAATGTATTTGTCAACAACTATAAATCCTCCTGTGAATATCACCTGAGTAACTAGCTTACTGCTGTTAATTGTGGCTGATGTTAGCTAGTTAGCTCAGCTAGCTGCGCAGTTAGAAGTCGTATCAGCTGACTCTGTCCAGAATGGGAGCTCAGAGAATTGTAGATTTTTAGTGCTGTTTACTATCGGACTATCACCTCATCAGTTACAAAGTGATCAGGGGACAGATGGTTAGCATGCTAACTTACACAATACATATACACCTTCGAAAAAAAGCCAGAAAACTTCATATTTACTAGTGCATGAAAAAGCACTGCTACTGTGTAGTGTCTGGCCTCAAATACATGTGTTATTGTGCAGTAATATCATAGAGGGGTGAAAAAGTTCACGTGAAATATCTCATCATCTTTATAATCCCAGGATTTCACACACTGACAGCGACTCTGAGTTATATTGACCTAATTAGTTCCTCTGCGTCGGGCACTTTGATCTCACATCCAATTAAAGCACACAGGCTTTTTTTTTCAAATGAAAACATCAACAGTCGTGGCCTTCAAGTTTCTCCAGCGCTGTAGGCAGCACCCCAGGACAGAGGAGGAATGAGAGAAACATCTTCCCCTCAGGAAACAGGATGTGCCGACTCACTCGTGCCCCGAGCAGAATCAGATCCCTAAACAAAATAAAGTTTTCCCAAAACACAATATGGGGCAATCGGAAGCTTTGGGGCCACCCAAAGCTGTTTCAACCTTTTGATCGTCCCTTCATCTACGTCTTTATATCTTGTCAGAAGCGGAGCTGCTTCCAAGTTAAACAGGCTTTTCTGCAGAGTCATTCATGAGATGAAGAGAGGGACTGTGCTTTGATAAGAAATAATATGTACATTTTAAACATCCTGTAATCAGTCTGGTAATCAGACATCGACAGTGCTTCATTTTTGCTGGTGTCCATCTCTTGTATGTACTCATGAGACAGAGATGTGGAATCTTTATCCTCCCAGTGTGGCACAGAATGTATATTAAAGTTCGGTTTAACCTGCACGTCTGTCAACAACAATTTGCATTAAATCCATGAATCTGAAGTAATCCTGCATAATCATATTAGGCGCATTTAGCACATCATTCAGAGTTTATCAGAAATTATTCATTACTGTCTGTGAGGGACTGTATCCAGAGTTTTAGGGTTATTGATACTTTCTTTCACATCTCTGCTTGACTGTAATAGCCTCTTCCTATAACTCAAAACAGTACATTTATGATAATTAAAGATGCCGTAAGTGTTGTCGTCCCCTCCCTCCTCTCTACCTCACCACACACCACAGCCTCTTTCTTTTCTTTAAGCAATCTTCATCGTTTGGCCTATTTTATTGTATAATCCGGCACTGGGAGCGCTGAAATCAGTAGCTTGCCCTGTCCTGCCATTACCGGTGTAGGTATCAGAAGAGGAGGTTTCTGCTCTCTTCACGTTCGCAAACAGACAGGTCCGTCTCTTCTCTGTCCTGATTTGATCATATGTGCAGGGATATCAGAATTTTTTTATTATTTTGACCGGAGGGAGGGGGAGGAGAGACATGACTTACCGAGAAAACACTCTATAACAGTGATTACTGTGGGAATATAGAACTATATAACATGTATTTTAGTAAGAATATAGTGCTGACAGCAGATTTAAAAGAAAGTTAATGATGTGTTTACAGCTTGTTCCACCCGATCGGACGGAAAATTAATGCAAGTTTTACACTGTGAGTACAATGATATTAGTACTGATAGAATACTGGCTGAGGCAAACCGTTTAAGATCAAGACGTCAAGAACCCACTATGTGTATCAATATATTATATATTAATACTCCAGATAACAGTGTACACAGGACATGTATATATACTACATGCATAGCTATACACAAGAGTCAACCAGATTGTATGACTGTGACAGAAAAGAGGATAATATATGGCAGTAATAAATTCTAAGAAAGTGTATAATGCTGTTTTTTTTTTCATTTTTATTCTGATATTCCCGAGACGAAGAAGAGCAGAATGCACTCTGTCCACAGCACAATGATGTGACCTCCTTAACCTCATTAGCACCGGTCTTTCATAGTCTGCTGCAGCTTTGAACTGTACTGAACCTCCTGAACAGTCAGTGCTGTGTGTCTCTCCTCTGCACAGGTATTTTCTGAGCACAGTGACTCCTCAGGCATCCTTTTCCTTCGCTTTTTTAGACTAAAGAGCAGGTTAGGGTGGAAAGGAATGTGGTAATTTGAGTTGGTGGTGGTGAGGATGGAGGGGGAAAGTGCAGCTGGGCTGGGTCTGAGGGAATTACCTGAGGAATGACAGAACATAGTTGTGCAGTCCTGCGCTGACAGAGGTTGTTCTACAGACTGCCACAGGAGCAGCAGTCCAGGTTGGGGAAAGCACTGACTGAATTTGTAGGATGGGAAAAGATAGAAAAGTACAGGATCAAATACCAGGGTGGTTAAGCACATATACTATAGACAAAGAAAGACATTATCAGGGACATTTGAATACTACTTATTTGTTTTTCCATGATTTTTTTTCTAAGAAATCAAATTACTCCCTGCAAATATGTTGTCTCATAAAAAGGGATATAGGGATGTACTGTATAAGGAAAATAGCACTTTGGTAATATTATGATTTTGCTCAAATATTGAAAAACCTTTCCTGACTCATGCTTTAAGTCAAAGTAAACTTTGAATTTTTGGTATTTTTTATCCATGATTCCATGAGAAATGTTCACTAACGAGATAATGTATCAAAGTTTCCTTTTGCTTTATGTAAAGTCCCTGTTCAGTAATATCAACAGGTGACCAAATAAAAGTAAAATCACATTGTTGGACACATTTGAGATAATTTAGGTACACAACTCAACAAAATATATAACAAAGGTTTCGTCAATTTTTGATATTTTTATGCAGAACTGTCTCTTTAAAGGTAAATGTTTCTTTCAAAACACATTTACACATTAGTAGCACATACTGTATAAATGGGATGTCAGGGGTGATTCTTAAACCCACCATTTTTATGAGAGGAACATGATGAGTTTTTATGCTATAGCCTGAAAACTGAACCCAAACTCTGTAGAAATTATACACTGATCTCACAAAGACGTCTGAGTGTGACCGCTTTAATCCTCAGGTAAAACAGACATTGTTTCGGGGCAGGGTCCTCATCTGGATAACTGCCTGCGTAATGTGCCTCTCTGGGCGTCACAGCAGAGGAGGAGACCCCCCCCCTTCTGACAGACGCAATTACCTTGTCGGTCGTCACCTCCCTCCTGCAGCAGCCTCATCAGCCGCCGTCCCCGTGTGATGACAGGTTAATACACACCTGGCCTGACCTTTAGTTCGCTAGCTGCCCTGTTGAATGTCAGGGGAGCGAGTTGCCATGGAAACAGATGGACACCCTCGTCAGCTGTTCATAATACACGAGGCAGAAGACCAAATACTTGGTGTAATTACTGTCTGAGATTAAAGCAGGTATTTTCCATCAGGACAGTCCTTCCACTCAGCTGTGATCGTATCACCTTGACACCATTTCTGTCACTTGATATACTTTTTTTTGTGAGATTCTGTGAGTAAATCAGTGATGGAGTTGAGAGATGATGGGGATGTAAGTCTGCTGCGGTCAGTGTTTGGTGCAATTAGGACAGAGACAGTAAAACAGAAAAGGGAGAAGGGGGAGAGGAGGGAGAGGGAGAAGAAAAAACAGAAATAGAAGAAAGAGACTCGTCAGGGGGAGAGAGAGCAGAGTTTTCGGCCAGCCGCTGGGCTCTCATTCATGGGCGGTTGGACGTGAACACTGGCCACTCTGTGTCCATGGAGGTGATGTCTACTGAGAGATGCTATCTTTACCTCATTGATACAATGGCCTCATAGACAGCAGACAGTGGGCCAGAGGGACAGGTCTCCACACTGAGCCTCGCCGCTCGGCTGTACTGCCAGGAAGAGTGCGCCACCTACAGGTGCTGACAGGGAGTGAGAAGGTGGAGGTGAAGGCAAGTTTTGTGAAACCGGTCTGTACGGGCAGATGGAGGTTCATACAGTGATTCCATACCCTGGGCTACTAAAATCTGTATTGTGAATTAATGGATTGCTCTTAAAATGATTGATGAAAGGAAGAAAGTCACTATTTGTTATTATAAGTGATCCCGAGAAGACATGACTTTGTTTCAAAAGAACAGGCTGCTGTCATTCTATGTTTTCTACAGTACATTTTCATTATATATTTCTAAAATGTGTCTGTCTAAATACTTTATTGCCTCCCCTCCCTGTCTGTGACTCAAACCTGTGCCCGCTGTTCTTAGTGAAGACATAAATTGGTCAAAATGAGTCACAAATATATAGTCTCTTTAAAAACGGCTCAATAAAACAGCAGGGCACTGTAGTTTTTAGCAAATGTTACTCCAGCGGGAGTTAATTATGCATTTGTTTGCGAATATTTACAGCTGCGGATTAATACACATTTGGTTCTCTGGGGAGTATTTACAGCAGCAGGATCGTAAACTGTAAGTGGGATTGCCTCAAAATAAACTACAAGTTCTGTGTAAAGCTCAATTTTATGTTTTTTTTTACTAGCTTTGTGGGCAACAATGGAGGTTAGAGTCACAGAGGAATAAGCTGTATTGGACGTTGGATTAACAGAGAATGTCACTGCTTGATTTGGTGTTCTCGTGAAATTTGGTGACGATAAAAGACATTTATAGACAAGCTTCGGACTTCACCTTTGAAGGGGTCACAAATCTAACATGTTGGGAGCCGCAGGTAGAATATGTTCACAAAAGATGGGAAAGAAGACTAAATATGTAGATAACACGCTTAGAATCCGGTCACAAGGAAGTGTCAGGAAATCTGAGAGAGAGAGAAAGTCAGCAAAAGTCATTACATTACAAACACTCACATCATCCTTTTAGAAATGGTTTGACTGCCATTTACAACACCGTCTTCTGCACAGTCAACCTCTGATTTATTTTTTCTTTTTGAAAGAAAGGAGCCTCACTGCAGCAGCTCTTAGTAGGTCTGGATGCATGACTGCTAGAGCTATTTCCTTTTGGCATACCTCGACTCTCTCTCTCTTTTCATGACGAGACACTCTGGCAGGCGGGGGGGGAAGATGGAAGATGAGAATAGAGACGAGGGCAGAACGGAACATTTGGCTTTTATCGAGATGTACGAATGCAAGGTGCCGTAAAACATGCAGGCAGGTACAAGCCTCTCATACACTGTAAGTCACTTTTCTAGATTGAGGGATATAAGGAAAGTAAGGGAACCCCACAACGGTGAATACATTTCTTACCCTCCTTTATTTCACGATTGCCTCCTCCCTGTCACCAAGTTTTATCCCCCCTCTTCCCACACTCTCAATCTTCACATTCCACTTTTTTTCCTTCTCGCCCACCCCTGGCCCAGTCGTTCCTCACTCTCTTTATTTTTATCTTGTCAACTCCTCCCACTCTGATCATTTTCTTTCACACCAGACGCCATATATCAGCTGATCGAGCATGCAGTCGTACAGGGGAAAGAAGGTTTGCAGCAGCTTTCTTCTACATAAATCAAAAGCCTACAAATACGGCCTGTATGCACTGTAAGACGCTTCATTAGCTAAAAGAAAGAGTTATAAAAACACGCGCATGCTCTCCAAGGTCAAGTTTGTGGTCAGCGGAGGCAGAGAAGACGGTATTTTACTGATAATAACACTCCCGCAAAAGACTGTGCCAGAGGAACCACAAACATTACGCAACTCCGTCGTGCTTCTTTTATAGACACACACAAATCGTAAATCATGACTCCTGCACTTTCTGCTCCAAGTATCTGCCACAAAAGCCTTTCTCTTTTTGTACTCCAGCCGTCATGAGTCAGAGCGCTGGTCACTGCAGCGGTTAAAGTAAAGAGAAAAATTGCGCAAATGAAACCACCTGTTATTTAATCTGGGTTACCAGCTGAGCGGCTGGCAGACAGCTGACCTGTTTCCGGTGCGGGGCCAGGCCGTCTGTGAGCAATTTGCATTCTTTTCACTGACAGTTTGACAATTTTTGGCCACCTTGTTAGTACAATAGCAGAAAATACATCAGCCTCAATGACTTATTGACAATAACAGTGTGGCCAAAGGATTTGCAAGTTGACTGGTAGTTACAAAAGGGGACCTTTTTTTTTTATTTACAGTCAATGAAATACTTGTACTTTTCAAGCATTGGACCGTTGCTTCTTCCTCTGAGTTTAAGCTTGAGCTGTTGCACACTTGCCTGAGACATTATCTTGGTCACTAAACTGAGACAAAGTAGGTGGAAAATAAAAAGAGGTGGGGGATTGTTCTGAGTGGGAGAAAACTGGCCCATTAATATAGCTCCAATTTGCCTTTGAAAAGTGCAATGTGCAGTGAAGGGACACACCCCGGCTAAATGAGCCCTGACAGGCTCTCAGAGATGCCAGAGCAAAGCGCTGCTACAGGACAAAAACACAGTCATGAGGGGAAACGGAAAAACTAATCTCGAGAAGTTTTTTCACCCAGAGCAGCGCAGAGATTTATACAGATTTTAGGCACATTTGTGTGCTTTTGTAAGTCAAGTGTTAATGTGGGTTGTATACTTGCACTGTAAATGGGGCACGTAAAATGTTTACTCAAAGGAAACAGTTCACCCAAAAAAAGGATCACTTTCGGTCATTATCTACTCGCCTTCATGCTGATGGAAAGTGGGGGGAAGTCCACAAAACATTTCTGGAGATTCACAGCAATACAGCTTTGTGTAGTATAATCCGAGTCAAACCCAAATCTGATCTGAACATACACCTTTTGAGCTTGTGCGCCCACTTCAGATGATTTGTGCGCCAACGTTTTAGATTAGCAACTACAGTGAAGATTCCGGATAAAAAAAGGGTGTAAGTAACATATTTTCAAATCAGTTTTGGATCTCAGAGATTCCACGTGGACTTTGATTTCGCCAGATTAGCTGTATGGAGTCATTTTATGTTTCATTCCAGTTGTTTTATTAAGTTTTAAAACAAGTCCCCATCTGCTTCAGTTGTTTAGGAGAATGCTGCAACGCTGTTTCGCTGTGAAGCTCAAGAAATATTGTGTGCACATTTTTATTTTTGGGTAAACTTTTCCTTTAAATGTTATATCAGTCGTGATCATTGCATTCTTTTGTTGTGCTTCATCATGCTCCGTCACAAGGAGGTCTTTCCATGACCAACAAAGTTAGCTATCAAACGACTGCTTTGCTGTATTCTGGAAAATCTTGCTTAAAGTTTCACAGCTGAGCACATTTCACAGCTTCTGCTATGAATTATCCTTGTAAAAATCCAGATTCGTGAGTCATTCGCTGTGTAAATGACCATCTCTTCCACCATCGTCTCTAATATCATCCTTTCTCTCTGAGTTCTGACCAGACTTTACAGGTCACTTTCCCAGACAGAATCTGAAACAAACAGTTGGTAGCTGAGCCTCCGGCCCGGCGAGAGGATTACTGTCTAACTCCATCCCTCAAAAGGGCGCCGCCACCTCCCCCTCCCTTCATTTCAGTGCCCTGACCTGCATTTCAAGCTCTGATGTCTTTCTGTTCTCCCTTTCTTTCTCTCTCTCAGCTGTCTGTGTGAAGTCTTGCCAGGTTATTGGATTTACAAGTTTGTGAATGTCACTCTGCCATGCATTTACTGGAGCTGCCCACTGGCACACCCTGTAGTGTCCATCAGTGTGTGTATAACCACACACACACACACGTTCCTTGCCATAATTTATCAGTCCCTCCACCTTCCCTCAGGTCACAATGTAATTATGAGGAGGGCAGGTCTGGTGTCCTGCAGTTACACTCCTCCTGAGTTTGAGGTCATCTGGTCACTTTTTCCCTTCCTGCTTCTCTCTTCCAGCTGTAGGGTCGTTGCTCTCCCTCTCTCACCTTGTCTCTCCATATCCATGTTTCTCACCCTGCTGTCATCCCCACCTTCTCAGGCATCAGTAAGCTACTGCATACCGCTGTCAGCCCGACATGAAATCCTGAAGGGAGAAAAACTACTGACTCAACCTGGAAATAGTTCATGATGGACGGTGATGGACAGGGTTGTGACAAGGAGGGAGCAAGTGCAAGAGATTTTTTACAGTAATTTATATCACCTGTTATTTAAACAATTTATTTCTCGTTGATCAAGTACAATTCTGAATCACTTCTACTATGCCAGTGATGTACCGTAACTAAATACATTTAGTTGTACTACTTAAGTACAATTTTGAGGTACTTGTACTTTACTTGAGTACTTTCATCTGATGCTACATTATACTTCCACTCCACTACATTTTTGAGGCAAATATCCTCATTTCACTGCACTTCATATGCAGATTACTGCATCAGAGCCAAAGTAGTGAAGTTTTAAATTAATTTAGTTTATCGCCGATTGGACATAAAAACAACGGATGAAAATAATCGGACAAATGGTAAATATCAGGTCTAATAACTGGCCAGGTCAATAGGTCATCTCACAGTATAGAGTATACAGAGCCCCCTTGGATGTTTTCCCCTTTTATTGCTTTTATAAATGGAATCATGGTCAATATAACTTGGCTTTTTTGACAAAAAATGTGCAAGAAAACTATTTGATGTCATAATAAAATCACTAAAATAAGTGATTGCACAAGTAGATTAATCTTCCCAGCAGTGTGTGGAGCTTCATTTAAACCAACTGCAGCTTTTAATTACAATTTAACACTGGAAAACAAAGGAGCAATTAAATTAGCTATTTTCTATTCTTAGTACATTTTCTAATACCTTTGTGTTAATTGTACATAAGTAAGGATCTAAGTACTGCTTCTATTACTCTGAATTGATGCATATGTTTCTTAAAGTTTGTCACTGAGTGTTCAGTTAGTACTGATACAAACCTCTATTGTGTTTTATCCACATTAAGTACCAGACTAAACCATTTTAACTCCTTCCAGCTGAAAAGACCACACACTTCAGTCCTCTTGGGAATGGGAGAATAAGTGCAGCAGAAATCCAGCCAACATGCAGAAAAAAGCCTTTTTTCCCTTCTGATTTACATACCAAGCAAATAAAGTGAGTCTGATTCTGAACAGATTATAATTTGTCATGTTTATTTGAACGTGTATGCATGTATCCTCACTCATCACATACATCCATCCTGCCTCCAAGCAGTAAAAGTGATTTAACATGTTGTTGCTGCCTGCCAATAACATTTAGGTCTTCTCATCAGGGCTGTACATTATCCTCAGAGTCTTGTTTTCCTTTCTGTCTCCGCACCGTGTCCCAACGTGCCAAGGAAGAATGCCGTCTCTTTTAACTCCCCTATACCATTTTAGATGTGTAATTACATGCTGAGCAGGATGTCATAGCTGGAGGCTGAATTTACTCCAATTTTCTTGAAAGAGAAATGCCACATCCTTTGATAAGGTAAAAAGACCACAGGCTGAGAAAGTCGTAGTTACAGGCCCGGTGAAATATTTGTCCGCGTATCACACAGTTGGGGACGGCGGCCATGTAAACTGTCATATACGGTGTATTTGATAACATTCGTGACAGCAGTAATGTTTTCTGCCACCAGTAATCAGTTTCACATTCTGTTGCTAGTAGCAACCCCCACAGTTCCTTAGCAACTTAACTGACATTGCTAATTACATGCACCATGTCAGATCTATGAGAACGTGATGTTAACTTTTATGAACATTAGGCTCAACACAACCCGTTTTAATGTAGCTAAAGCTAACCATTATACATTAGCTAGCTAGTTAGCTAGCGTTTAGCTAATATTATCTAATTTAAAATGTGACTATTGTGTTTACGTGGCATCAGTACAACGTGACTTTATGCTGCCTTTTAACAAACATAGGTGTCTTTGGTGTTTTTCTTATAAGTTTAACAAGAAAGCGGAAAGTTGAGTTAGGTTCATCCAGTACCATGCTTGTTAGGCTGTTATTGGAGCAAAGAGGGAAAATTGGCGGTACTTAGGAAGGGTCGTTTAGGTGATCAAAGATCTAACAGTAGTCGCCCTGTGTTACACCTGCAGTTCTTTTGGCCACTTTGGCAGCAGAAGGGAGCTGTGAACACAACACAACCACATTATGCTAGGCTTGTTAGCAAACTGTTGCTTACCGGTATTTAAACATTCGGGGTATACAGAGCAGCATTATCCGGAGTCGTGTTTCTGCGTGGCAACCTGACAAATGTAGGTAAGCCCAATATTTATTTTCCTTTTAGCTCTGTTTTGGTTTCCACCGACTGCGGAGTGAAAAATCTGGCTGTTTAGCTGCTAAACGCCACACTATGTTCAACGACTAGTCATAACTCTGTCTACTGTATGGGGGCCAGACAGGTAGGTTTAAAGCCTCCTGCCCAAAAATGATGCTATCAGTGTGATTAAAGTGAACAAAAATCACATAAATGAGTTGAAAGATACTACAACATACTGAGCTAAAGGGAGGTGCAGAGTAAAGATATATAATATTGATTACTTTTAAGCTTATAACAGAGTAAATCAAGGCAATCAAAGTGTGTCAAATATTTGAAAATACATTCAAACAGGTATTCAAATAGTTCTTCTGGCTACGTAAGGGTAACACTCTTACCACCCTAGCACCCTATATTATACTTATATTTTGTATTTATTAGATAGGCCCATGTGTTTTGCCGTCCCTTTTCCAAACATCTGGGCTGCAGCCGGAGCTGCGAGCCCTTCCTCAAATCCTTCCTCTCTCATTACCTCCTCCTGCAGCCCTGCTCACCGACTGCAAGGAAAACCCTGTCGTCTTGTATGTCAACGGTAGTTTTATCAGTCCACACTCATGAGTTTAATCATGCATGTTTGTCTTGATGTAAATTAACTTGGTAATACATCAGATAGATGTACTGCGCTAGTGAGACATACACCCACACCCTACACCTTATACCTCAGGCTCAAGCCATCCAACCTAAAGCTACCTGGATCAACCAAATGGTCCATTCAGCAGAGTTTTGTAGTATCTACAGTAGTAGCTCCATTCTTACTCTTAAATCTGTATTTGTTCCCATAAACCTGTTTCAGATGCTGCCTCAGATGCCGGCTGTGCATCTGGAACAAGTTCCTGGATGCACAAATTATGAGTTTTGGAAACCAAACAGCTTGATGCACCTCTCTCTTTCATAATGAGCCAGGTAAGAATCCAGATGTTTTACTTGGTTCACAGAGGGTAAGAGGTTTATAAAAAATTGTACCCCCTGACCACCAAGCCCCATCCCCTGCCACTCCCCCCCCACCCCACACACACTCCTTCCTCCTCCCACATCCACATCCTCCTGTCTGCTTTCCCAGACAGCCTTGTTAACATGTCTGCCGCTCTCTGAGCTTCTGCCAGTTGGGAAATAATAAACAGATTATTTCTTCGCGTCCACTTAGCATCAATCACCTCTGTCCTTAGCGCGGCTCTTGCTGTGGTTGACTTTAGTGACTCTCATTAAGAAAATTACTCTCTGAAAGCTCTCCTCAATTCACACTTTACTGAACCTGTAACTGAATTCCAAGAGGAGTTACTGGGGTCTTGCAGGAAAAACAGAAAACAACACTTGCTTGCTGAATAACTCGGGGCCTTTCTAGTTTACATGACAAAGTCTTTAGTCTCAGTCATTATGCTGAATGTGAGAACAGCTTTAAGTGGAAGTAATGTGACTACCCAGCTGCTTCAGAGGTTATAGAGGCTTCTGTGACTGTTTACACCCAAAAAACACAAAACCTGATTTCAGACTTTCTTTTTCACATTCTAATTATATTATATTTCCGGAGCCAAATTGCACTTTGAGACAAAGTCTGGACTCTGAGATTTACAAGCCGTTTAAATCCATCTGTGTACACAGGAAGCCAAGAGCACAGAGCAGATTACACACAGAAAACAAGTCTTATGATCCCCTGAAGTAACAAAAAATGGGTGCTAAATCTTTTGTGAATGCGAACCTTGTATCTACAACACAGTGTGTGGTTATTATAGCCTATGGTTAAATGTATCTCAACCATCAAGTGAACATCGAGTTATGTGTTGGAAGTGAATGATTGGGATGAGTTATTACACATTTATGAGCCACATTTTCCCTGAATCGATGAAAATGGTCTATAGTAGAACTCTGTATATCTATAAACTACCATTATTATAGTAATAAGTATTGTATAATTATCACATTTTATCCATCACGCCACCTTCAAACCCTTACAAAACAGACCTCTATGTGCACATTCAGACCTATCCTATCCTAGCATATCCTATCATTCAGGTTTTGTCATTTGTTACTAGTCTGTGTGAACTGAGGCATGTATAACACACACACACACACACACACACACACACACACACACACACACACACACACACACACAATTTGTTGCATAATTGATCCCCCATTCATTCACCAAGAAATACTTTCGGTTAGTAAACAGTGCCATCTTGTGGTGACAAAGAGACCATTTTTGACGCGTCTGAAAATTCAATTATATTCTTTTATCATTTATTGTTTATATGTGATAACTTAAAGTAACTACTACTTACTTTGCATGCTACATCGGAGCCAAAGTGCCATATTTTGAAGCTAAACCTTTTTTTTAACGATATTCAGAAACATGCTGATCATTGGATTCGATAATCGGACAGGCCCATAGTACTCGGTTTAAAAACATACATGCAAATACATGTATAACTGACCTTTTAAAATGCTGCCTTTTTGATGGTATTAGTACATAAATGCATTCTGCTTTATTAACATAAATATAAATAGTACCCTTCTGCTATCTCTGTTCACAGGACTTTTTTTTTTACAGAGCACGAGGAAGTGACTGAAACCACACTCAACAATAGAGGCAGTGACAGTTAACAGACAGGAAAACTGACATTGCCACTCATTTATATAATAATATATTAAAGATATATATTATGTGTATTTTTTTAAATCAAATTGTTGCATTATATGAATTTTGAAGACTGTACTTTCTTAAAATGTGACTGAAAAATAAAAAGTATTTCTGCCAACTTTCTGTCATTTTAAAACATTTTTTATTCTTTTTGATTTTGGTTTCTTTTTGACGATGATTCACTCCCCGACGTTCAGTTACAGTATGTGGATGATGACGTAGTCGAACTCGACCCTTGGCTCCACCTCCACCCATGAGTCCCATGTGACACGGTGTCAGGGTGAGGCCCTGGGTGCACTTGTTTCCGAGGGTTCAACTGCTACACGGGTCCTGGAGGCCAAGGCTCGAACGGAGGGAGAAGTGCAGCATTTTCTGGAGCCATGGACTACCAACAGAAACTGGCTGAAAAGCTCACCATCCTCAATGAGAGAGGGAACGGGGTGCTGATACGGATGAACTACATCAAGAAAGTGAGTCGTAACCCTGACTCTATTTATAGAGACAAGTTGTCTGTGTAACAGAAACTAGAAATAAGGAACTTGAATTGTATCTCCTGTGCTTTTTCAATGTCTCAGAGTTTGTATGAACAAACAGTTCCAAACAATAAAAAGATACATCTAAGAGTGAACATCAATATATAGTTGTTCTATGATGAGGAATAAACTAAAGTTGAATCATATTTAGAACTGCATGCATCAGTTTCTATTTTCAGATTTCATAGAACTGGTAAAAGGAAATAAGAGCTTGATTGTACAGATAACAATCTGCATTGTAGCACTCATTACTACTAAGAGTAATGACAGGATAAAACCAAACATATTAAAGAACTCGATCTCTAATTCACTTCTAGTCTTAAAATGATGCAAATCAGCAAAAATGACCCTGTAATGTTTCTCAAAGTCTAGAGAGTGTCCAGGATCTGTGACCTAAACTGTAACAATGAAATGTGTGAGTGCGATAGCTGTAACAACCGTGTGCTGTTTACAAAAGTGCTCTATGTGTATTCTGCCCTGGTAGAAAAAAGCAGTACTGTCTTCCAGCTGCAACTGAGCTTGTTTCTCCAAAGAGGAAGTGCAAACAGGAAGTCAGTCTGAGCTGTCCGTCACCTCAAATTAAAGTCATTTCGAACTGAATGCTGTGAAACTCACACAGAAGAATAAAAGCAAACAAGACGGTTAAAATATAAAATGAAGAAATCAGGGAATGCAATTAGCTGTTTAAGGGCGACTCCGGACAGACTATGATTGGTTTGTTTTGACATTTCTGTACGTGCCATGCAGGAAATGACGCTCTCCTCGTGAGAAAACAGCGTAGGTTTCATGCACTGCGCCCCTTTCTGTAACTCAATATGAGCATGAGTATACATGCACTTTATGAATGCATTTATCAGGAGGAGAAGTGAGAGAACCGCATTATTTTAAACCCTTGTCCAGCGAGGATTTGCTGAGCATGCATGCTTTTTTTTTATTTAAGCAGTCAGACTTCACACTTGGGAGCTGCTTCAGTCTTCAGCTGTCAGCTTCCAAACAGCCCCGCTGGATGAGTTTGGTGTTAACTATCTTGCCCAAGGTCACCTTGAGGGTGGTTGTTGAGGGATGTGGGGAGCAGAATTACTCACTCTGCTCACATATTTCTCAGTTAGTCTGAGGATTCAGTGATTTTCTTCAGCCAAGCTTGCTTTTCGAATAAAACAAAAAAAACAACGAAATCCTGTCAGAGGAATCTGCACAGCGGTGGCAGGACATGAAAATATGTTAAAAATCTAGGATTATACTGCCAAAACCCCCAAGTCAGACTCAGTCTGGTGAAAACTGATCACTTCATCCTAATCATCTCCTCTGTTACAGACCTGTACAGACCCGAAAACACGGCCATCCTTCCTGGCAGATAAAGCCATGGAGCCCGCCATCAAGTACATCAACAAGAAATTCCCCAGCATCGACTTCAGAGGAAACATTGTGAGTATGACCACAGCGTTTGTACAAGCTTCATTTATTTTTATTTTTTTGCTTTCATGATTTGTTTTGTTGTGATCTTCAAATTATCAATTTAGGATGTTGACACAAAAAGGTTTGTTTTGTTTTGATCCGCTGAAAACATTATGACAAAATCACTTTTCTGTTCTCATAAGAAAAAAAATCTGTTATGACAGTCGTGTTGAAAAATAAATAATATTTACTTTGTTGTTGTAACTGAAGAATATCTTCTGATCTCCAGAAAACAAATGTGTTATGGTGAGATTGTAAAACTACTTCCCTTTGAAGACAAATCATGATATGTCTATATTATATTTATATATTTGTTTCATTTAAAGTGTAACTCCATTAATTTTACACATTAAAGTGTGTTTACAGGTCTCAGGGAGTACTACTGCATACATGAAAAGTAGTATAAAGCCTTTTGTAGCTTCAGAGGAAGCGGCACATTGTCTAATAAATTGCCTCCAGTAAGTTGCATTGTGGGTGATGTAGGCAGCAGGTGTTGAAAAGCCGTCCACTGCTCTAGCATCGTACTCCTATAATGCTTTTGGAGTCATTATAGGGAGTTTAAAAACAAATGCTCAGCATTGATACAGCAGGAGCAGATATTGTCAATTTTATTCCACACATTCTCCTCAAAACATAGCACCTGCATTACCCACAATGCAACTGAGCCACTGAGTGAAATCACTGGAGGCAATTAATTAGATTATACGCAGCTTCCTCGTCTACCTGCCCCCTTTATACCTGACCAGTAATGAAAAGTTCTCTTGACTGTTTTTTTTTTGCAGCAACATCTGACCAGCATACAGCGAAAGAAATCCGAAGTGTTGGCTGCCATGACAAGCTACTACGACTCTTTCCTGGACGTCATAGAGTTCAGGGTGATTCTCTCTTCCTCTCTCTCTCTCTCTCTCTTTTTGCTCAAGTTTTTGAATGTCAGATTTGCTTTGTCGACGTTACACTGCATGGCGCGGACCTTTAGCAACAGCAGATGAAAAACAGAATCATCACATCAGAACTGTCCACATTAACCAACAGTGAACACAACGAAGATGAAGAATAAATGTACATTATTCTAAATAGTAAAACTAAAATTTGCATTGTTTACTCTCTCTCCTCTCTTTCTGTTTGCATCTGATCTCCTATTATTTAGATTTTACAGAATACATTTCCATATAGAGTGGTTTATTCTGGTACAGGAGAATAACTGATTTAGACAGTTAGCTCACCGCAGTTTGTTACACCTCCCTTCACATTTGCGTATTTCTGCGATGGGGGTCGCAGCCAGGCCGATGCATCATCGGTGTTTGTTAGATTGAGAATAACTCAATCATGACGTTATAGAAATATGCAAATGTGGTGTGATTATCAGGCTTCAGGAATTTATGAAACTCAAAATAGCTGAGGAAATCAGAGTAGAAGGTTAACACAATTTGAATGTTGCTATCTTGTGGTGTAGGTCTGTATGTTTCTAATCTAATCCCCCCTCTGCTCAGGACCACGTTTACGAGCTGCTGAACACCATAGACGCCTGTCAGTGCTTCTTTGATATTGTAAGTATTCACTGCGGGGCGTGATATTGTTTTAAATTAGGGAAAGACATCAACGTCTGCTGAAAATCTGACAAGCTCTCAGTCATTCCTCCACTTTTCGATCATTCTGACGCTGCTGCCGCCACTATGCTGTTTACTCCTTCCTGCTACATACTGCAGGATATGTCGTGTCCTCACCCCCGCCTCCTCTCTCCTTCTGTTCACTTTGTCAGGTTTTTTTATTATCATAATTAAAGTGGCACCTCCTGCCTTGTGCAATATGTATATCCTGCTGTGTATTTTGCAGCAATCTGCACAGTTAATGCGGGCCAGCTCAATCTCACACTGTTCGGAGTTATTCGGAGAGCATCTCTCAGCACATGACGTTTGTCACCAATGTCTCCCCAAATCTATCATAATCTACTCTTGGCCTGACAGAAAATTCAGGTTCAAACTCCAGAGGAGGGTTTAAGATTTGGAGAAAGTAAGAAAATATCCATAGCATTCACTACTGCCTCAAAGGTAAATTTGGGACATTGAAGTAGCCTGTCTGAATCTTAGGGTTCCCCTGAATACAATGATGTATTGCACCACAATAACAATGTCTTTCTTTTAAGTGTCTGTAGGACTCATCTATATCTGCAGTGTGTTCTTGGAAAACCGTGGTGGTTTCATGAGGCTTGTAGCTGGTTTTGGAATCACTGACTTCAACTGACATTTTGATTTCAGACAATCAACTTTGACTTCACCAAGAAATACCTGGATCTGATCATCACCTACACGTCTGTTATCATCATGCTCTCTCGCATCGACGACAAGAAGGCCCTGGTGGGCATGTTCAACTGCGCCCATGAGATGACCAATGGGAGCAGGTGAGAAGTTGCTTAATGTATGCTGAAGTGAAACTGCAGATGGAAGGATGGAGATTTGTTTTCCATTAGCTCGCCTGTCGTTCAGTCAATGAAAGGTTATCTCTGCTAAGTGCAGCTTTCTAGCCATGGACAAACACTCAATTTAAATGCGTTAATTGATGCGTTTCCACATCCATCACTACAGTTATTTCTTTGACCCTCATAATTAATCATAATTTTATTTGCTAGACACATTGACAGACCACCGCTAACCTTTCTGACTGCTAAGTCCTGACATTTTGAGTCCGCCGACTCTGCATGATATTTATTTATACTCTCCGAGAAATGCAGGATGCCTGTCTCGATTTGAGACGTGAGCAGGAAACACATCCATTTTAATGTCACATTTGACTTTCACAGCACACACAGCTTAGCCCCTTGAGATGTAAACAGTCTCAGCTCATCATTATGTCAGCCACCCCAAAACAAACATTTATAAAATGAAAGACCTTTATTCATAAAAGCCCTATGGATATCACTGGACTGACACAGTGCTGGCCATGGAGTATTGTTATAGTGCCTTGCTTCTTCTCCATCTTCTTGTCCCTGCATTGACTAATTAAACGCTGTAATGAATCCTGCAGTGACCCCTCCTACCCACGGCTCGGCCAGATGTTTGTGGAGTACGAGCATACTTGGAAGAAGCTCACAGAGGAGTTTGGCCCTCACACAAGGGTAAGCTCTGTATGTTGCTATTTACTTGTGGGTTAATTTGAAGAACTGATAAATTCTCCAAATGAATAAACCGCCAGTTTGACTGATATTTCTTTGACTGCACAATCAAATAAATTGGATTTAGAAATTTTTAAATTAAAAAAAAAAAAAAAAATAAACAGAAGAAGATTGTCTGATTAAAATAACCCAACATCAGTTTGATCGACAGTCCCTGGAATGCACAATTGAAAATCATGAATTAATAAAAAGTAAGTCATAACAGAATTAACTGTTTCTGCAAAAAAAAAAACCTTTATATAAAGGACAAAGGTACATAAAAAGTTGATGATATCTTTTAATTGAAAGGTAAAATTATAAATGGCTTTTCCAGTCTGCAGACCGCTCAAAGCGATTTACAACACTCCTCACAATCACACACACATTCACACACTGATGGCAGAGGCTGCCATGCAAGGTGCCAACTGCTCATCAGGAGCAATTTGGGATTCACTGTCTTGCTCAGTGACACTTCGACTTGCAACTGGGGGAGCCAGGGATTCAAACCAGGGACCTTCTGATTACTAGACGACCTGCTCTACCTCCTGAGGTGAACAGTGGAACAAAATAAAATAAATGTCAGGCTGAAATCATTTTATATTATAGCAGCAACATTTTTATATTCTTTGTTCATGTTCACATATTTAAAAACAGAACATAAACACTAAACAATACCCTCTTCTGTTTTGGTCTTGTAACAACACTACACATAAGGGTGGTGGTACCATGTGCTTGTTGAACGTTTCATTCCAAAACTATTATTATTGATTTGTGGCTTTAACGGCCTCCAGTGTTTATGAAGGCTTTCCGGACAATTTTATAACCTGGCTGCAGAGATTTTCTCCCAATTAGCTAAAAGACCTTATTATCAGAATCACAAAGGGCTTTGTTGGCCACGTTTTCTCATACAGTCAAGTGCTGCGGCACAGCTCTCTCTGTTTTGGCTGCCAGCACCCAGTAAGCTCTGTCTGGTCAGCTCACAAATGCCTACCCCAGTACTGCTAGCTGTGCTCAATCAATTCTTAGATGTTAGGCTGTGCTAAAAAGTATGCAAATGTGTGACATATTGTGATGTCATGAAGTCACAAAATTGAAGGCTGGACTACAAACAAGGAGCAGTTTTTTTTCTGTGGGAGGGAGGAGCTTCTGCTGTGAACTTTGACCTTTTTAATTTTCAAGATATTTTACATGCACAAGAACATGCTGAATATAAAACACTGTAGGAAAACGAAAAAGCATCATAGGTTTCCTTTAAGATAAAGTATAAACCGTGGTAATCTATATCCAAGTCAACTGTTCTGTATGTTGTAAACGGTAACAGTAGTGCCGAAAAAAAATACTGGAAGAATATGCATTGATTAGATTAGGATGGATTAAGACCATTACACACTATTGTCTATATGTATATATAATATATGTACTGAAGAATTAAGACTTCCCTTAACTGGAACTAAGGGGTCAACCACAAACCATGGAAATTAAACATAACATAATAAAATAACATACAATTAACGATGAAACTGTAATACATATTACTTTTATTTACTTCTTTAACACTGGCAGATACATCGGTCTGCATGATGGATCATAAAATATGCCTCTTCCAGCTTTTGAAGTGATGCCATCCCTCTTTGTGTCTGTCATTTTGCCTCCTCTTCCATCGCTGCCTCCTTGCATCTTCCTCGCTCACTGTTTTTTCCTCTCTTTCTCTGTTCCCTCTCCTAGTCGGTGACGTCTGCGCTGCTGTCTCTGAAGATGGTCTACCCACGCAGGAACCTGCCAGCAGAGCAGTGGCGGAGCGCCCAGCTCCTCAGCCTGCTCAGCGCTCCAGCTGCCATGCTGGACCCAGCCTGCTGCAACACCGTGAGTCCGCCCTCCCATCACCTCTCCTCCTGTATTTATCTCAGAGGGGAGAAAGAGGGAGGAAGGGCGGCGGCGTCTAAAATACGTTTTTTCCAGTGAGGTCAGGCACAGAAATGAGAGAAGATGTCTCAGCCAAAAAAGATGCAATAACAGTAAACGTATTGCCATGAAGGTCAGACACAGCACTCTTAACATTAGTAGCTCTGTGTCTTATTTTCCCTGCCCTCCCATTATAGCACTATCATTTAGAAAGTGATTTATTTTATTATGTTTTGACCTCGCCGCTCCTCCGTGATCTTTTATTTCCAGCCGTCCCCCGTTTGCGCACAGTTCAGTCCTCTGTCGTCCTCTGTGCAGTCTTCGAACACCGACCATTACCGTCCCTTTGATGAAATGTTACGATCCCTGTTGCCCATGGCTTCCTCATAAAAGAAACACTAGCCCGGCCAAGAAAGGAACCCCCAGGCAATTTTCTCAAGAAAAGATACAATATGTATTTGAAGGGAAATCACAGCTACTTATTTGAAGTCCATAGAGAAGAAGAAAGTTATTACATGCATTTATTCATTTAGAGAGGATAGTCGATATTTTCCACGAAGAAATAATAATGTTTGTAACCACAACATCTCTAAAAACTATTATTTTTCTTTTTAAAACGTGGGACAAGATTAAAGCAGTGTTGAAGATACTGAAGGCTGCAATATAATTCAACTGAAAGGATGATTTTACGCCTTCATAGGTTTACATGTGAGGTTGTAGTGAATGTGTCTGTGCTGGCAGTTAATAAGGTTGTTGTTCACCACAGATGGCATGTGAATATCTGTCTATGGAGGTGATGGAGCGGTGGATCATTAGTGAGTATAATTCATCCTGAACAATGTCTACCTCTGTTCACTTAATAGAAATATATAAATGCAGGTTTGCTTTATTCAAATGCCAGTACCTGCAGTATTTGTCCTGTTGTAGTCTTAGCACATTTCAGTCACAGTCATCGTGCACATGCATGTGAAAGCAGAACTACACGCAACAGCAGTCTAGAAGGGTTATTATTACTTATGAGAGAATCTATCTTCAGAGGCACTGCCAGTGAACAATGTTCATAAATGACTGTGGGCATGACTGGAGCACTGTGTTATCTGATTTTACTTTGAAACCAATTAATGTTTTAAACCAAAACATTTCAAACAGATCAAATTTATGTCATGTTAATTCAACATTTAACACTAACTTGAAAACTCTGACATGTGAGAACAAAAACTAGATTTATTATCCAATTATTGACTGTATTCACACACGCAGCACAGAGGTCTGTTTGTCATAATTGCTGCTGACTGTGCCCCTTGTAGTCGGCTTCCTGTTGTGCTACACCAGCCTGAATACAAACCAGGCGTCCCAGGAGCTGTGGAAGATGGCCCTGCGAAGCGGCCTCTACCTCACCCTCACCAGAGATGAGGTGCTCAATATACACAAGGTCTCCGAGGACCTCTTCGACGGCATGAAGGGGTATGTGAGCTGCACCGCTGCGGTCTACTCTCTCCGAAGTGTGGGAAAATAGTCCCAGTTGGTGAATTTTTTTTTTTTTAAAAGCAAGATAATAGGGAAAGGTTGTAAAATAAGGCACCCTCTTATTTCAGTAAGTGAAGAAAAGGAGTTCATATTATAGCAATGGATTAAAGAGATCCTTAACCGTTAAGGACCTCTCATCTTGATTGCTCATTAATTCTAGATACAAAGCGCAGGACTGAGCCCATATAAGATACTTTACAGATACATAATTCTGTAGGTATGAAATTTAAACAGGATTACTATATAACAGGTAACTACACAGATCAATAACAACAAAAAACATCTAATCAATTAAAAAGATTGTTATCTATGTACGTATGTCAATACGTTGCAACAATAGTGAAAATAGTTTTGAAGGTGCGACATGTAAGAATTCAGGGGACAGCATGTCACCAGAGTAACAGGTAACTGCTTCTAACTTTAGCTGCCAGTAGCTAGTTAGCTCAGTGGGCAGTGCGGCTGGTGGGGACTCTGAGCAATGAGGGCGCGCTGGTGTTTACACCGCTAGCACAGGAGCTTTGGACCGCCAAGGTTAGCTGGTTAGCATGCTACGTTCAGTAGATGTCTCTGCAACGCGACACATAGTGGTCTTTGACATAACGTCAAATATGTTATGTCGTCACATTCTGTTGATCATTTTTATTTAAGTTTTAAATATTTCAAAGTAAAATACTCACATGTACATATATAGTTAGTAGTTAGTATCGATTCCAAAAACGCTATATGAACTTCTGAGGCTGCACCAACTTCAAATGAATGTAGTGATACAATTAAATAGATTAAATCATCTTTCAGCAATCTCACAATTTCAAACAACAAATGTAAAAAGTGATAACAACACTTGTTAGTCTCAGTGTAATTATATTTGAAGATGAAGAACGTTGATTACAGACTCAAAGTCGGATAGAAAATATGATGATGGTGATATTACGCGGTATAAACTAGAGATCACAGTAAAGCAATTACTGATTACAGTGCGAGAGTTTCTGAAGATGAAAACTCATTATATCCCTGAGCACTGGGATCAATCCATCTCTAACTGCTTTATTTTTTTTTATTTGTTAATAACCTTCTAATTGCATTTGTATACTTATTTTTTGTCTTTTTTTTTCAGATATAGCAAGCGAATTGCAGACATCAAGGAATGTCGTGAGAACGTGATAGTCAACTGGTGAGACTGGCAGGAAACTAAGCAGTTTTTAACACTTGAGCTGCGAGAACTAAATGTCTATTTCCTGTGTTGTTACCAGTGGAGCGATGCACAGAGAGAGGAGGCAGTTTCTGAGAGGAGCGCTGAAGGAATTATTCAACGTTCTGGAGGATGAACCTGGACTCCTGGGGCCAAAGGTAGACGTCAAGTAATGAGCGTGACACAGCTGCGCCTGAGGAATTCAAATCATTTTCATTTCTGCAAGTTATAAGTTCCAAATTAAATTCTGATCACCCGACTTTTCACAGCAGGAGGGAATTCCTTTGAACGACCCTTCATTTCATAGCGATCAGGACTTTTGCAAATGGTAGCTGAGAGTCTTTCCTAACATCCCCGGTTCTCCTTCTCTGTTCTGTGTGCCAATCAAATCCCCAAGGCCCTGTTTGTCTTCATGGCTCTGTCGTTTTCCCGCGACGAGGTCCTGTGGCTCGTCCGGCACTCTGACAACATGCCGAAGATAAAGACGCCCGAGGACTACATTGACAAGTAGGTCATAGGTGCAGAGAATATAAACCACCGTGTCATAATAATGTGTAATAATCTGGCAGGTAGCAAGTTCTCCCTCCCTACAACTCCACTCTTTAGATGTCTCAACAGCTCATCAGCAAGGTTACAGTAAAGTGTGCAGAAGAGATTTTACAATGACTTATTTTTTGTGTATTTGAATTGTGCAAGGAAGCAGAAAGGAAATATTTTTGGCTTTAAATAGCTTTTTCTGTTTTTCCAGTCAGATGGCAGAGCTGCTGTTCTACATGGAGAAGCTACGAGGTCTGATGAGAAAGTGCAGCTACGTGGTTCAGCGCTACCATGTCCAGTACCTGGCGCAGTTTGATGCCTTGGTCCTTAACGACACCATACAGGTACCTGTAGATAGATATATACATGAGCATAGGTACACACGCAACATAAAATCCTGTTGTGTTCTGCTTTCATTAACTGACATGCTGCAAGTGTCAGAAAGAGGAAAACCAACAATGTGTTTTATGACTAAATACATCTCTTCTCCTCCTTCCTGTCCTCTGCAGAACATGTATGTGTGTCCAGAAGAGGAGTCGGTCCTGATGAGCTCGTTCGTCTCCACCCTGTCTGCTCTGTCAATCAAACAAGGTAATCACGAATCAACGCTGCAGCAGAGCTTGTTTATACGTAATTTGTCTCCATTTAAAACGCAACAAAAGAAGTTTGATTTGAACAATGATGGATTCAATTTTACTCTTTCAGTGGAAAACAAAGAGGAGTTTGACCTGAGTGCGCTGAGACTGGACTGGATGAGGTTGCAGGTGGGTGAATTTGTCTCATTGTGTCAAATATCAGCACAGTCGACAGAATAAATGTAGCCAGTGTGCGTTCCTGCAAACCACTGACATGTTGAAACTTTACATTTCTTTGCAAATTCAAGTCTATTTATGTTCAATTTTCAATTTTATGTTGTGACAACACTGTGCTCATGATTTGGTTAGGATTAGGCATAAATACCACTTGACAAAGATCAAGAAAAGATCGTGTTTTGTAATGCCGCTGGATATTTTTTTGTCTTAAAATACTGTTTCACACCTTCTAACGTTGAAAATAATGTCTCAAACAGAGGTCTCTTGCTCGGCAGCCAGTTTCCTTTCCCATCGCGACATGACAGGCAGCTGAATTTGAACGTGATATTACACATATTATAGAAATGTTGATATGAAACGTATTGTGTCAACATACAGATTTCGCTTGTCTGTGGTTTCCAGGAGTGTACAATGGCAACATTTGTACTCTGGCAACAGGGCCATCGATATTGCCCAAGTTATCATTGTCAAATTCTGTGAATGCCACCCTAAGGTCGTCGTTGTCTTCTGTTTCAGGCCTACACCAGTGTGAACAAAGCCCCTCTGCCAATAAAGGACTACGTGGATTTACCGAAAGTGATGAACTTGATTCAGTTTCACACCAGGATGGTCGACAGTTTGGACGAACTCCTGTATGAGACCTCTGAGTTGTCCATACTCAGGTCAGTCCCTCCTCTCCTCTCCTCTCCTCTCCTCTCTCCTCTCCTCTCCTCTCCTCTCCTCTCCTCTCCTCTCCTCTCCTCTCCTCTCAGTTTGAATTCTTGGATGCTTTCCTTTCATTCCCAGCTTCTACCCACGTGTCTTCGAGAAGATGTTCAGCCAGAGCAGTGAGGAGATGACCATGAAGCGTTACCTCATGGCCTTCCCCTCCGTCTGTTCTCAGTTCAGCCTGTGTGGGCACCCTCTCTGCCCAGAAGAGGTCAGTGTTCAGTCATTTGCTGACCAAAGTATTAATCACCACAACCACTGGGTTACAGTCTAGATGAAGTTTGTTCTCTGGCAGTTTGATGTCACTTGCAACATATCATTTTCTTCTTTCATGACTACTTTTTTAATGTTACACTCTGATACACTAAGGTATTCTGTGATTTTAAATCAGAGGCAAGTTATACCTGCTGATTGAAGTTACCAGTTATATAGTACACAGTAAATTAAATGTAAGTAAGGAAATTATAGGAGAGAATACGTGAGTGTGTGTTGATGACATGAGATGTATCTTTCTGTGCCTTCGTACACACTTAACCTGTCCGCATGTGCGCACTCACACCTACTGCACTTTGTCTGTGCGTGCAGATAGAGGCAATGGAGAAGAGGAGTCTGCGCCTGTGTGTGACCTTCCTGGAGCAGATAGCCAAGCTGACCAGCAACGTTGTGTTGGAGATATGTGCTGAGCAGTGCAGGCTCAACGACCAGGTGATGTCTGAGTCTATTTCAGGGTTTCAAAAAAACAAATTATCTGCTGCAGATGGATTCTGCCAAACTCCATCTCCAAATATAATCGCACCAGTCACAGCTTGCCGTCAGTGGAATTAGCTGGAGGCGGAGAGAGACAGGACCTGAGAATTTGGGTAAAATGATAAGACAGGTCTAAAACTCAGGGGTTGATTAATGAGGAACGGTTTGTCGGATCCCTAAAGGGGAATATGACTAATGTGTTTACTTTTTGAGTGCCTCTAATGCAAATGCAGTCTCCCATGTCTGTCTTTGAGCACGTCACCCAATATCTGCTGGGCTGAATTCTTCCTCCCTCTTTGTTCCTCTGTCCGTCTCTGCATCCACCTCTTTCCACTTGATAACCCCGCAGCTGCAGCCAAAGCACTGCGCCGAGACCATCAGCGCAGCGCGCCACAGGAAGCAAAAGAAGCAAGTGCCAAAGAAAGGAGAGGTCCAGAAAGAGAAGCCAGGCGCTGAAAGCCTGAGGAAAGACCGGAGCGTCGTCACCAAGTCAGCTTTTTTTCCTTTTTGTTTTCTCCTGATTATTACCATCACTTTCTGTCCTTATCTCGCTACGCCTCATCCGTCAGTAATTATACAGACTTGGCAGAAGTTTAGAAAAGTGAGCGTAGTCAATGCATCCCTGATTTCTGGAGACATGCAGCATTATGAAGAGCGCTCGTTCAGGTCAAAGGACAGTTAAATAAACATTCAGCAGCGAATTCTGATTTGCAAAGGTGAGAATTAGTTAATGCAGCTCATGTTGGTAGAGATATTTTAATATCAGCCGGCATTTTTAAATGATTTCCGTCACCCCACGACACACGCCTTAAGCAATCAGTCTGACAGGATTCCACTGTTCTCCCCGACAAGGCGTTATTTATTCTGAACGTTATTACCCTTCAAGTTGAATCAGTCAGAGTTGACAGGTATTAAATCAGGCTATTGAAAATAAGAAACAAAACACCTCAGCGTATTGAAAGAATCAGTTTTACTGGAAGCACAATTTATGTCGCCGTTTTTATCATTTTGATCGTACGCTATTTAAAGCCACAGCCAGAAAGCTTGGTAATTAAATCCGAAGAAGTCGCTCCCTCTCCCTCCTCTCAGTTTTCCTCCCTGCAGCCTCACTCTGGAGATGTTTAACAATCCTCCAACATGTTTATTACCTTATTTGTGCGAGAAAAGCACATCCATACTCACTGTCAAAATATTTGCCCTAAGATCCTAAAGGCGAGCATCCTCCCTTCTCTGTCTCTCTTTACTCCCTCCATCTCCTAGTGTGGACAAGATGCATCTGATGCTGACAGAGCTCTGCTCCTGCTACGGCCTCTGCACTGACTTCATCGTCTTCGACCACATCGTCGTCCCCACAGAGTTCCTCATTTCTCATCTGGAGATGCGCCTCTCTGAGTATGCTTCACTGGGATATCTTTGTCTTAATAAATTATGTCGCGAGTCCTGAAGGTGCAGAAACATGTGATGAAACAAAGATGTCTGCTCTCACTAGAAACTCGTGCACCAGAGGGTTTTGGTTTTTTTTTTGCAAGTCATTTCAGCAGCTCCACAATTACTGTCAGAAATATGCTAATTACTGACATTCATTGTGAAAGGAACATTTTGTTCATGTTGTATTGCTTCCTCTACAAGTGTGTTAGTGTGCTGACATAGTGCCACCATTTCACCGTTTTATACTGCCGACTTTATCCCCAATTGGATGGCCGCGTACAAACAAGCTGCATTTTCTCCAAATTGTCACTCACTCCCACTTTTGCACGCAGTCCTCCTGACGATTACGGAATCATTTGGCACTTGTCTCTCCCTAAATGTCTCCTCCATCACTATGATGAACCTTGCTTTTGCTATCTGATTCCTCCGTGTCAGGCCGCGTTGCACCCACTTAAAACCAAAGAAGAGATCCATCACGTTACTCCCTTGCTCTGTGTCATTTCAGTGCTAACTGTTATTTAGATTAGCGATTGGTACCAGGGCAACCTGATGTTTTCTGTGTATATTCCCTGCTTAGTCTCCATGTCTCAGCTGATGATTATCTCCCCTGTCACCCCAGAATTAGCGCCCTTTGAGTAGCAGCACACTCGCAGCGATTGGTCCTTCCGTGGCCAACGTTGTAAATACAGACTAGTCAGGGAGAGGAAGAGAGATGGTGCAGGGCCCTGACAAGAAACAAATAGATTTGGAGGGAAGCCCTGGAGCAGTGAATGTGCTGACCTAATGAGAGTATAGTACCATTCAGCCATGGCTCGTTTAACCAGTTTTAAGGTCCCATCTGTCCACCCTCGGCCCAGTCTGGCCTGGTGATAACTGCTGTTGGTTAAACATGTTTCTCCAGGATCATCGTGAGAATGGCCAATTACAACCAGACCACCCAGGAGATAGCCCGTCCCTCGGACCTCCTGGCAGGATTGAGAGCCTACACGGCCAGCGTGCACAGCCTCTCCAGCTACATCAACGTGGACGTCACTCGGCTGGTGAAGAACGTCCTGCTGCAGCAGACGCAGCCGCTGGACTCACGTGGCGTGCAGACCATAACGACACTCTATACAAACTGGTGTGTGTGAATCATATCCATTAAAACACATACATCCAAATATATACATTGCACCATTGCCACACAGCAAGAAGTAACCTTCAGGCGTCATGCATGCAGACGGCAGAGCAAGTTGCACACACGAGAACATCCTCTTTGCTTCTGTGTCTCTGTCTCGTTTCCTGTCTTTGTCTCTCAGTTTCTTCCTCTTAATCACTCATGTCAGTTGTGTACAAGCTGGTTACAATTTCTCGTTTTTTTATTCACCTCAGGTTCCTGGAGAGTCTCTTGCGTCAGGCCAGCAACGCCCTCATCCTTCACTGTCCCACGATGCACTGCTTTGTCAACCAGACCACTGAAACCGACCCAAATTTCAGAGCCGAGGAGTTTTCAGATCTGTCAGGTCGGCCCCAGAGCTTCATTTGAGCCCTTTTACCTGTAGCATGAGTCAATATGTCAATAAGAACCTCAAGGAGCATCTCTCATAATAAAGTCAGGGGTGCTGCCTTTTGCACATTTCACCTAAAAAAGGGAGAAAGACTGCAAAGCTTGGTATCCATAGCAACATCTCTAACTTTCGGGAGAGATTCACCTTCAACAGGATGTACAGGATTTTACACTAAATTCAACCCAGTTGCCAGAATAAAATGTTGACATTTTACGTTACTGCAAAACAGCAGGTACGTGTAAATTCAATCACGTCATTTCATGCTCACATGTATATGAGCTGACTATCATGCCGGGAGGTGGAATGGAGGGTGGTGGCGTAACGTCTGGGCGAGATGGCTGCAAAGCCAGAGACCACTGTCAAGCGTGACACCACAGGTTATTTTTTGACGAGATGTTGAGACATTTTTCCAGCCGCGTTTGTGATGACAGAACCGTGTATTTTAAGTGAAAACGTGTGAAAACTTCTAACCCTAACCAAGTGTTTTTTTTTTTTTTGCCTAAATCCAACCAGACCATAAGAGCTGTTTATTTTCTTAATAATTAAGTAAATGAGTGTTGGCCTATTGAGAGCAACCAGTATCTGTAGTTTTGCAAAAACATGCATTGCCAACTTTTATTCTGGCAATTTGGTTACTAAATACATGTGTTTGAGCTCCTGTGAAGAGGTGTGGGTGTAAAATGTGAAAAGAAAAGTTTACCGACATAGTTTTTTCGACTGGAATGTTTCCATGACAACTTCAAGAGGGCGTCAACGAGTCAACTTTTTGCGGACACGTGGTCTTCCTCCTGACAGAATCATAAAGTTCCCCTGTACTCTAAAGTTTTAATGATCACAGTCCCGCAGATCCCAAAAGATGACTCGCTCTGTTCAAAAAAAGCGCAACTCGCAGATCTCTTTCGCTCCTCTGACACCACATGCTGGGGGAAGAGTTATTGCTCAAGAGGATGTGGCGCTTGTTACTGTGGTGGTGTGTGGTGTTTTCTCTCTCTCTGCCTGTCGTGCAGTTTATTCTGACGCTGCCTGGCTAATGTAAAGCTCGGTATTGCTTATCGTCTCCCCCGCTCGTCTGTCCCTGCCTCGTAGCTGTTCCAGCATCACTTGTCTCTCCTCCACACTGCCTCCCTTCACGACTCCGCGCTTCCTTGTGGGAGCACCTCCTTGTGACTGTATTGATGCTATATCCAGTCCACTATAGATCTAAGCTCGTGCACACACAAGCGCACATGAACAGTATACACACCTACGCCTAGAAGATGCATTCATAAGACAGCACCTTGGAGACAAGCGCACTTCAACAGATGCCCCCTCACAACGTCATCATTATTGTCTATATTTACTCCGTAGTGAGGTATCTGCCTGCCTGACAGTGACTCACTCGCCCGTCCATTAACCACCTCCAGTTTTAACCACACACATCCTTATCCGTCCATGCTCAGGAAGAGATGTTGAACCGACTGAAAGGTCTTACAGCTGGAGTGGCCCTTTCTTTTTTTATTGATTCAGCTACACACACAAATCAAATTTAGTCCGTGTCCTTCTTATTTGCGTGGTCGGCAGAGAGTTTGATTCATGTAAAACCACCGCCGTGGAAATGAGCAACACATCTCCACTCGAGCCTGCTTCCTGTTGTGGGTTTCTGTAAACATGTTTGGCTGCTCAGCATCAACATCAATTTAAGCTTCTGTTGATCCCTCATCTCCCCTCCAATCATCATCCTTAAATTATTCATGTCACCTTTTGAACAGAGTTACAGGCCCTGGCGGAGCTAATTGGTCCATATGGCCTGAAGTTTCTGAGCGAGAACCTGATGTGGCACATCACCTCTCAAGTCAGTGAGCTGAAGGTACAGTATGATGCAACGGATGAAATGAGTTACCCAGGTTACTTTGATGAGAACTAAGTTTTACTTTTAGCCCAACAAAGGCACAGTCAGTTGTAACCCCTTCATTTTTTTGCCCATATTATCTTACGCCCCCTTAAATCATTGCCGTATACGCTAACCCACATAATACCTAAAATATGTAAAGAAGCTAATATACTCCACATTTAATGGATAGTTTTCAAGTGATGCACGGGGAAAATGTATTATCTACCAAATTATTTTATCTTTACTAACTTGTTTAACAATTGCTCTGCTGTTGATTTTAACACTGAAATTAATTTACAAAATAATTTACAATTCAGTTCATTTAAATATATGATTTAAAGGTAGTTTAACAGCACTAAATTAGATTACTTCCAGTGGAGGTGGTAGCCACTAAGCTAATTAGCTAACAATCTGTGTCAGAAAGTCAGATTCGGTGGTTACTGCATTTACAAATGTAGCCTATAGTTAAATCTCTGAGGACAGTCTTAAAAAGCAATTTCAAATACAATCTAGTGCAGAAAATAAATGATAAAGAATTGACACCATTTCTCATTTTGCAGGCAAAAAAACCCAAAATGTTTCAGTGCTTCTGAGTTACCCTTTATCTTGTCAAACTCATGTGTCTCCTTTGAAACAGTTGATACTTAAGAAACTTGTTGGTGCTGCTGTCGTGTCAGACTCCCCACTTCTGACACCTATGATTGAAGCGAGGTGTTGCAGCGCTGAAGCTCTGAACTTGCTGACAGACAGCTCTGTCATGGCCGTGACCTTTCTCCATATATTGCAACTCCCACCTGAAGGTGGTTTTTATCCCTTGTTTCACTCCTGTCTCTTCCATCAGAAACTGGTGATTGAGAATATGGACATCCTGGTACAGATGAAAAACAACTTTGATAAGCCAGAGGAAATGGCCAATCTGAAAAGGAGGCTGACAGGTGAGAAGTGGAGAGGGGAACGTGGGAGAGGAGGGTTGAAAAGGAAAGGAAAAGGATAAAAGCTGTAAAGAAGGAAGAGAACAAGGAACATTACAACAGAGAGCTACTATAGATCATTTCTATACTGACTGATGAACACAAACATATCTTCAGTAAATCAACATAAATAAAGCGCATAAGCTCTTGTTTTTTGGCCACCTTTTCTAGAGCATCATTCTCATTTTCTTAGAAACCAACAGTTATCAGAAAGCAATCTTTCTGATGTGCAAAGTGCAAATAGCCGAGTGAGATACTTCAGAATGATGATCTTAATTGCGAAGTGATTACTAACTAGTCACACATTCACAGTGAGCCTCTGATCTGTTTCACACTCATTCGTAGGTGGAGAGAACGTGCTGAAGAGGATGACCATTGTCGGGGTGATCCTGTCCTTCAGATCGATGGCACAGGACTGTCTGAAACATGTAATGTCCAGCAAGATTCGATGATAATGATGATGAAACTGTTTGTATTAGGTTATTCCCTAACTTATAGGTATTCCCTCTGTAATATTGTGTGATATGATCCTGTCATCTAGATCCTGCGGAAGCACTGCCCGTACCTGATGGGGCCCCTCGAGTGCCTGAGAGACTTCATCTCCCCTGAAGACGACATCAAGGTAAACCACAGCTTTTACACCACTTTATGACAGCTGCACTGTAAAAAAAAGAAAAACAGGCATCCGTCTATCGAGATCCCACAGAGGAACTGAAGCGCAAAAATCAGGCTTTCAGTGTGCATGAATCACCCCGTGACAGTTTATCATCAGCATATTAACAGTTTATTTTCCCAGAGCCGATGTTGTGGGAGAATGTAGGTCGAAGGCAAACGATCGTATTTACATTCATCCGTTTGTTTTAACGTCTGAGACTTTGGGGAATTGACTGATCCGAGGTTAGGAAAGCAGAATGTGCTGGAGTACAATGTGTGGCAGAATTGCATTTATTTCGCAAACAGTGTGCAACAGATCTGAGCGGGAGACTTGCAGAGGAACTGAGTTTCTTATATTCTCCAGTACCAACCAAATTAAATTCCTTATCTCCCTCTGGAGCAATCCATGTGACTCATGAACTGCCCCCTCCCCTACTTACGTCTGGCCTCTGAGTGAGGCATGACAGCCGTGCCACGGCCGGGGCCAGGATAACCCCAAAGACGTCAGCAGCCCACTCATGCCTCCGTGAGAGAGACTCTGATCGCTGCTGCAGCTCTGCACTCTAAACCACATCAGTGGAAACATTCTGCCCAGACAGGCCGACCATGCATGAAACCAGAAATAGAGCGAGATCAAAACCTGTGCGTCGAGACAAAGACAACCGGCACCACTGATTTAGTGTCACTCCTCAGAGACTATGTCACTTTTTTACGGCTGCTGCATAAAATGCAAAACACAGATCAGCGTCCTACCGGCTGGGTTTTGTGATGTTTCTCTGCACGGGGCCGCACACCGCAACAAAAATGATGAAAAATTAAATGGTGCATTAAATTTGAATTGCACTTTTATGCCGGCATTATGCAACTCTCCTCCTTTAATGCTTCATGACTTTACAGGTGACTCTTAGCGTGTTTGAGCTGGCGTCCGCTGCAGGGTTGGCGTGCGATATTGATCCGGCCCTCGTCGCAGCTATCAGCAGCATGCAGACAGGTAACACTGACACTATTAGTGACAACTGTGAGTCATCGTTACGGGAGAGTTCTTTCATCTCTTAATGTGTTTTTTTCTTTTTTAGATAACACGTCAGTCGATGAGGAGTACAAGCTGTCCTGCCTGCTGCTCGTCTTCATCGCTGTGTCCCTGCCTACCCTGGCCTTGGACCCCAACTCCTTCTACAGCCGAGAGCATGGCGGTGCATATTCATTCATTCATTTCCAGCTGCTACAGACTGCTTGACAGTAATAAGTCTCCAGACAGCCCTGGACCAAACACTAATCAGTACTTCTTCCAGTCATTACTTCCCAGCTGCTGATAGTGTCTAAAAACGGTACCCCGCCCTGAAACACGAGGCGTATTAGCATCCCTGTGTATCATACTTTCCAGTCTGACTGACGTGGTCTGAAGCAAAGTATGCTGGTTAATGAGAAACACGTTTCTGTAGAGAGACTTTTGTTTACAGATAACTTCGGCTGACGTGCATTGATACAGTTACTCTTGGCATGCGGCCCTGTTGACCCTAACTGCTTGGCTCCGGGCCTGGACCGAAACGTTAAGAGCAGCGAGCAAATTGCCCGAGATTTCTATCAAAGCACGGGGTGGCGTTTGTCTCTGATTATTTTCTTTTCTCTACTTTCCATTGGCATGTTTTGAAATAGATTTGACCCGTGAGCGTTTACGGATCATTAAGTAATTTTTTCTAATCGTCGGGACCATGGAAACATCCTCTCTGTGGCTAAAATTACAGGACATGCTATTAATTTCCTTCTGTTTTTTTTTTTTCTGAGTGTTGAATTTTGTGTTTTATTTTCTCAGGCCACAACAACAACGTCCACTGTTTAGCCGTTGCCATCAACCAGGTGGCTGCTGCCATGTTCACCGTTCAGGGCAAGAACATCGAGCAGCACCTCAAAGAGTTTCTCCTGGTGAGTTACATCTAGTCAGGGTTAATCAATACTAGGGATCAAAACTCTGGGGACTAAAAATCTGTTTGTATATTGTGTTCTCTCTTCTCTCTGTGTTATACTGAATAGTGTTCAGACATTTCCTCTTTGAGCTGTGCCTGTGACGACTGATCAGAAGTCGACAGTGCTTCTTATCGTGGCCAGCAGAAAAGTTGAGGGAGGACTGATTTAAGAAATAGTTTCACAGAAAACACAGATGATCGTGGCATTGTGCAAAAAAAAAAAATCAGAGAAAAGCCATGAATGTAATACACAAGGGGTAAATGGTTTCTCAGGCCCCACCAGTCTGACAGTATTTCAGCTAAAGAGCTTTTTCTCAAGGCTCTGCCAACCTTTGCCTCAGTCGAGGTCGAGTCCTCCAGTGTAAAAAAAACCTTCCAGTCGTTTGATCTCCTCAACGTTGTGTTGCTCCACAGATGGCCTCTAACGCTCTGCTTCAGCTGGGACAAAACATGGAGAGAATGGACTTTAAGAACCGAGAATCCGTCTACCTGCTCCTACACATGGTGAGCGGTGCTATTAATCATGTGTTTTCAAAATGTACAATAAGACATAAGTGGGTTTATAAACTGACAAATGGAAAAAACCTGTGACCCTTCATTAATTGAGGTTTTTCTCTTTACAATAAGCCTGCAGTGTCTTCTGTAATGGCTTATTCCTTATCTCAAAGCACCGCTAAATTAATCATTAACAATAAAGTCATTAAGGGCATCTTATAAATCCTTTATAATAAGTGTGCATACTTTGAAGTGGAACTGACGTTTTCAAATGAATGAAGAGGTCTTCTCCACGAGCGCCCACATTAAAGGGAAGTAAGTGCAGAATAAAAGGTTTTGATCAACAACCCGATCAAATCCTCAACATGTATCACAGCAATTTGTAATCATTAATCATCATCATGCAATTATACATGTAAATATGTAATTTAAAAAAAAAAAAGTCTCATTAATAAATCTCGTGAAAGTACCAAAACTAGGAATGACTTGATCCTAGAACAAGACCGATATTGCCCAAAAACAATTTAACGCATGAATGACTTTTGCTGTTGCCGTGAGTGACGTGTTTCTACATTACATGTTCACTGAAGTTTAACTCTGAATACCACATACACCATCCTGCTGCCTTAAATACTCAGTAGCACACCAAATGTGTATTAATCCTCCGCTGAAAATAGTCCCCAAAAATGCAAAAAAAAATGTCCTGTTTGAGTTATGTTTGCTAAAATCTACGATGCTCAGTTTCTTATGAAAAAGTGATTTTTAGCCTGGTTTTTGTCTCTTAATGGGATTTGATAAAGGTGCAATATGTAAGAAGTGGTCACCTGAATTTATATTCTAACAAATAAGCATATCATCTGCGTAACAGCTAACTTTCTGTTACCAAAGCTGCCATTAGCTTGTTAACTCAGTTAGCCGTGCAGCCTTTTGACTACAGCAGGCGTCTTGATGTTTACACTGCTAGCACAGGAGCTTTAGACCACTGGGACAAAGAGACTCCCGGCCCAGTGCTAGCTTGCTAACTTCATTAGATATAAATGCAAAACAGTACATAGATGTCAACACTGTTATTTCTTCACATTCTGTTCACAATTTGAATTAATTTGTTCCTACATATTGTACATTTAACAATCAAACAAACGTTGATTAACTATGTTTTAACACTTTCAACTCAGATTGTGGAGGAATCGCCGTTCTTGAGTCAAGACATGCTGGAGAGCTGCTTCCCGTATGTTCTGCTCCGAAACGCCTACAGAGAGGTGTACAAGTCCTTCGTCATCACTCTTGGCTGACGGCTCTGTTAATCACTTCAAATGTAACCTTTATTTATCCAAGGGACTTTATTTTAATGTGCATGTTTTTGCTTTCACAACCACTCAGTGTCTTATTCATACAGGTCATTCACACCTGGTTAACCGCGGCCTTGAGAGACTTTCTGTCCTACTTAGTGTTGATGATGCTTCCTGTGAGTCAGCACTCATCGTCTCCACATTACATTTTATAAAAAGTAGACTGGCTTCGATCTGCCGGTATCACTGTGTAGATTTGACTGCTGTTTTATTACTAAAATCAGCTTGAGTTGTTCAAATGCAAGTCAGGTATATTCTCTAACATCCCCTTTTATATTTTACTGTGCTGTGTGAGACACCATGACTGCCGTGACATGTTTAGAATCAATTTTTTAATAGATTTTTGTATTAATAGTTGGTGTTTTAACATTTTCATGAATAAAGATGATAATAATATGCTGTTTGTTTTTCTTTTTGGTCTATATCCAACCAGTGCCCCCTCGTCTATTTGCAGTCCGTCCTCCACCCTCGATACCCTCCCATTCTTCCTCCCGGGATGAGAGTCCTCTTCATTTTTCATGTACAATTTAAATGATGCACTCCAGTTTTGCAGAACCGAAAGTGCTCCTTGCTAATTTTAGAAGACGCCCCTTTAGTGATTTTATTTTGCAACCGCCACTGTCCTTCTGCACTTCCTTTTATCCATTTTCTTCAGCCTCCTCCATTCTCACCCTGTTCTATTCTGCAGCGTAATGTTTGGTTGCCACACTGGAGATATGGATGATCACATCCGTTTGCGCACAGTATGTGTGTGCGTGACGGGAGCCGGCCTTCTCACATGAGAGCACAAGCAGTTCAATTCCCACCACGGGCAACACTTTTGTGAATACACAGATGAGCATCTATACATAAACAAATGACGGGTCCTAAAAACAGCACATCATTAAATGCAAACAACATAATTAAAATGTTTGTTCATAAAAAAGTAAAACAAACACTAATGTTGCCAGGGTGTTCAGGGAATTTTATTTATTTAGAAGCAATAATGTTCAAAAAAAAAAAATTAGATCAAGTTCGTTAAAAACAACAACAACAAAAAAAAACTAAACAACAACAAAAACAAAGCACTTAAATTTTCCTTTCATTTATGTTTCTGATTATGTGCAGAGGGAACAGCCAGATATCAGCTGGGAGGTTTGCTCATTGTTATTTCATCATGCTTCCCATTTGGCACCAACCAGACTTGTATCCTGGCCCTGGTGTGTCAGATACTTAATGCTTTTTACTGTTAAAGATTTTATGGGAGTTTTTCCTTTGCCTGCTCACTATTCAAAATTTAAAAGCAGTATATAAACAATGAATGCATGTTTATAACACACTATAATGCAGTTGTAAGCAGATTTAAAGGTCATATAGATTTTAAAAAATGTATGTAGACAAATCTTATTTTATATTATAAATCTACAGAGCTTGCGGAAACTTGATCGGTAATTAGCTGATAATTCCCCAAAATTTTGTTGGGTCCAAAATGTTTGTTTTGTGCCAATAGTATAATGCTGTTGGTCTCACGTATCTGTGTTTCGTTAGCGATTAAGAGTGAGCAAGGTTTACATTAACTACCATTAGCGATATTAATGCTAGCTAGTGTTCGAAAAGTTAACATTAGCTAGCGTTAGCAAAATTTTATATTTGCTAGCGTTAGAAAGTTAACATTAGTTAGCGTTAGCAGTATTAATGTTAGATAGCATTCGAAAAGTGAACATTATAGTATTATTGTTATTAATGTTAACTAGCATTAGATAATATAACATTTGCTAGCGATATTAATGTTAGCTAATATACATGATATAACATTTGCTTGCGATTTTAATTTTTGCTAGCTTTACAAAGGTTAACATTAGTTAGCGTTAGCGATATTTATGTTACCTAGCTTTACAGAAGTTAAAATTAGCTAGCTATATTAATGTTAGCTAGCGTTAGGAAAGTTAACATTAGCTAGTGCAACAAACTGTTAACACTCGAGGGGGCCAATGATTTGAACGACAGCAGTGTGGTGTGAATGTAATGGAAGGGGGGAGATGGAGTGACTCTTATTTGGTGGCCGAATGTTATGAATCACACCTTTAAGTGTTGACACTTCTCCTGTGGAGGCTGGCGTATAAACAGATAATAAATGATAAATAGTAAAACACAACTCTGTCTTTACTGGAGAAGTTATAACTGTTGACAAATACTGTGTATTATTAAACACTTAAAATGTCCTTGAACAGCATATCCATCAGACTACATTATAACATGTCATAAAACCATAAGTACCTATGAAATGTTATTGTAAGTAGAATAGATTTATATGTGTCTACTCTGTGTTTTAATTCATCTTGTTTGCATGCAACACAAACTATTCCCTCCACAGTGCATCCTGTCCCGAGACACTGAGGGCTCTTAATGGTGGAAACTCTTGTTCCTGATATAAAGACTCTCTGCTGATTGTGTTGGGCACACAGCGCTCCTCTCCTGCTGACACTGAGGATTACACACACACAAACACACGAGCTCACACACGCTGTACACACAACACTAGATGTATCCGAGTGTAAACATAGAGCGGCACGGATTAACATAAGCGACAGCACTATACACACACAGAAGACAATCACACATGCCGGATTTATAGTAACACACATATACACACACTCATTGTCAGAGGTCATGACACCAACCTGCAAGAAGCACAGAGCAGCTGATAGACATCTCAGTCTGGTGACATGGAGCACCGGACTGGAAAGGTAAGAGCGCCTCTTATTTTTCTTAATCTACACTTCTTGCATTAAATCACCCAGACACATACATCATTCATCATGTCTGTAAATGTGATGATGACAGGAAAGGTTTCTTAAAGATGCAGAAAGTTTAGATTTGTTCATTGGAGTTGATGGTGTGTTGTGCGGTGAGGTCAGGTGTCACTGTACTTAGGATGTGAATGAACATGAATACTTCAACTCTAATGTTTTGCAAGAAATGTTCATGAAATTAGTTTAGCACGAATGTATAAAACATTAAAAGAACAAATAACATTTTTGACCATCTTAATAAATAAAATAGTACACTAAGAGTCATCTCTGTGCGGCTGCACACGCTAATGTCAGAGTGCTATCATGCTTAGAATGACAGTAATAACATTGACTTTCAGCTAGCGGGTAAAATGTTTTGTATGGCCATTGTCTTAGTGTAGCATGTTAGCATACATTTGCTAATCAGCATAAAAACCCAAACACAAGTACAGCTTAAGCTAGTTTTGACGCAGGGGTTTCGTCATAAACTCGAGTGTTGGACAGAAGTAGCATACCGACTCGATGATGGTGTGAGCTTAAAGGTTAAGAGATTATTCATACTGAGGGCGACGTGACATCACGCCGTTGTACAGAAGTAAGGGCAGAGGCCACTTAAGTTATGAGTCAGTGCGCAGTAGAAGCGAGTAAATAATATCAAGGACAAGAGCAAGAGAAACAATTTTTTAAAATAATTTATTGGCTTTTTATGGAGCAACAGTTGCTACTTCTGTACACTAGGGGTGGTTAATCAGCCCAATTTCCGATTCGATTCGATTCCGATTATTGAAGTCTCGATTCGATTATTAACGATTATTGATATTCCATTTAACATCAGTCAGCTGCTGAATTATTTTACTTCTCTTTTGAGTAACACCTCACAGCACCTTCAATATTGTATAGTGTAACTGTAATATCCAAATTATTATTTTTTACTTTGTTTTAAATGTAGTCTTTCACTGTTAAAAAAAATGTCCACACTTGTGAATAAATGTCCAAATTCTATTTATTTATGTTATTCTCCATATAACAAAGATGCAGATGCTTTGGAACTTTCTGTGGTCACAGGACAGCTGTGTAATACCTTGCACCTCCGGGTTAAATCAGGTATGACAGCCAGTAAGAGGAAGACTCCGGTTTATATTACAATTTAAAGAAAAAAAAATAATAAAAAATTAAAGAAAAAAAAAATTAAATAATCGATTTTTGGAAATTTAATAATCGACTCATAATTGTCAATATTATAATCGCGATTAATCAATAATCGATTTTTTTCACCAGCCCTACTGTACACAGGTGTTTGTGGATGCATAGCCTGAGCAACAAGTAGTGGTGTCATGAGGTAAACGGCTTCACAGAAACAGATTTCATCCAAAGTTGTAGGATGTCAAGGACTACTTCATATATACACTCCCACAAGACTCTTGTGTCAAGACACTCAGTTCAGGCGAGTGAGAGGCATAAAAGTTGGATGAATTCCGATGTGAGTGAGTTCATCTTGCAAAAACTTTATCCTCTTTCTGATTTAGGTCCACATGTGAAAGAGGTCCGAATCAGATTCCATGTGATTTGTGCCGGTCACACTGTCACATACTGGCAAAAGATGTTGGATTGTGAGCCTTGCGCTGCAGCCTGAATGTAGCCCGTCCCCTGGGGACCATTCATATCTGTACAAAAGTTCACGGCAATCCATCTGATAGTGGTTGAGGCCATCTGAGCGATAGCCCGAATTGTGGGCCATTTACCAGCCGCGATATGTCGGTTTGTAACGTTTCCTCCTCGTCAGCCTGTATGTTTATCACACACTAACACAGTGATGATTGTCAGTACAAGGGTTTATACGTCTGTCTGTCACTCTGTGGTTGGATCTTTGTCAGCTCGATGGTGTCGCACACGTACGAGATACAGTCACAAAACGTTATAGATGTCTAGTTGAGATTGAAATGAAGGTCAAGTTGGAAGATGGGCCAGAAGAAGGGAAATAGCCCCTCCACTTTACGCCCCGGCCCACCTTCACTGTCCAGTAGTGAGTACTTTACCTGCTGTTCATAAGCCTGTCTGTCCGTGGACGTATTTTGTCAACGTGATAGTCTAGAAAGAGAAGCCACCGTGATAGTTTTAATGTCATTTTTCCCGTTGCTATGAGCACCAAAAAACAGGATTCCATCCACATACTTTGTATTCGGCTGGTAGTAAAAAAACTCAAATAAACAAAATAAACCAAAAATATTCGCCCAGCCAAATACTTTAGGAGCAGTGCTGCTGTCAGCGGGTAGGGACACGGGGTCAGCCGTCCAGGCCCGGGGGTCATGAGAGGAGATCATCTTGTCCTGGGCACGAGCAAGTGTTTCGGCTGTCGATGCTTTTCAGAGCCGGGATGAACCGACCCTTGAATCAAACCCAGATGGTTGGGTGTGAGGTTCATCCCAGAGACCAGAGCAACTTTAGATAATAAACGTCGGACCCTCTGACCGTTTTATTTAGTCAAAAATCCTTTGACTTGTAAAACAGAAACTGTTGTGAAAACAAAAATACGATGCTCTCTGTGCCCCTCAGCACCCCGAGAGTCCTGAACATCCAGTTCCCATGCAGACGCACGCAGCATTCGGATGTGATTTACGTTGCCACAAAGTCAGATTTCTCCCTCTGAAGTGAAGAGCTTGTGAGTAATAATGGGCTCAGGTCTGCGAGTGGACGGATCGAGATCAGAGGGTGTTCGTTCGTCATCATCAGAGGGAGACTGAGAGGATGATGGATGAGTGGCGGAAAATAAAACAAGCGTAAAAGCAAAAGGCTGGCGAGCGCACAAAGGGAAATTAGCTCAGAGGTTTTTAAGGACTGCGAGTGACACTAGATTCATCACAGCGTGAATACGAAGCATCGCTCATTTGCAGCACCAGAGATCTTCTTCTGGAGGAAAGCATAACGGCTCAAAGTGACACAGGAGATGGAGAATCACATGCCGTTATGTTACTTCTGGTCATTTTTTTCTGCAATATGCCGTGCCATGTCAAAGAGCATGGGAGCATGAGAGTCAGTCTGACCCAGCAGGACGGGCGAGGAGGGAGGCGGACTGCAGGCAGGGGATTTCCCAAGCCACGTTGTCGCACTGCTCTCACAATGAACACTCTATAAATAAAGACTAGTCAATGATTTTTGAGGACCACAGATCTGTAAAAATGTTTAGGGATGACTTTCATTGTCTTGTCTGATCTTGTAGGTGACCTTTTTTTCTTTTTTCTTTTTGGGTGTCTTGGATGTAGACAAAACAGTCCTTTTTTGGCCAGAAGTGCTCAGGAAGCACTCAGCTGACATTCACTGATGTGGCATTTCCAGTGAAGACATTTTGACTCTTCATTATGATCGGAAGCTGCCACAAGTGCCGCCACAGTCTTTGTGTTTGTAAACGCAATCATTTTCTTCTGACATGTCATGTTCAGCGGTGAAAAGAGGCGACCTGTCACAGCAGTCCAAGAAATATTCATTTATCTCAGAGTGTGTGTTTCTGCCTCTCAGATTATTTTCTGTACGCAGCCGTATCAAGAACAGCAGTTAACCTACGGGGGCTGTTGTGGGTGGTTTTCGAGGACAAGCTTTGTTTATGTGTTTCTTGCTCCGGGTGACTCTGGTGGGTTTGGGTGAAAGACTCTCTGTGTAGACCCCCTAATTTGTGGCTGCGGTGGAAAACTCTCATTTGGGATTTGAGCGCACGCGGCTTGAAAGCCTCGCAGTCAACACTTCATCAGCGAGTGAGGTCAACTCTGTCACACTTCACACAACGGCTGTACACATACACACAAACACCCACTCACTCACTCAAACACACACACACACACACACACACACACGCACACACTGACACAGTTTAGTCCTGCTTGGCCAATCAGAGGGAAGTGTAGTAGGTTCCCCCCTAGAAGTGGGTGGGAGAGCTGTTGAAGCAGAAGTCTGTCTCAGGACACACAAAGTTTTACGTTGGTAGTCTGGAGAACTTTTTCTGATTACTACCTCTCTGCAATAATTTTCCTTTTTTTTTTTATCCTGTCATTGTTTTTTTTTATTGAACTCTGGGGTCCATTAGCGCACAGCTTGAGTGTGGAATGGCTGAACTGGTGCGAATCCGTAAGAAACGGCTGCAGATCCCCATCTCTAGGTAAGATTAGAGCAGTTTATATCACAGTTAGTTACCTGCCTGTTTAGCCTTAAAATTAGGCTCGGGGGGGGGCTTTACTGAAGGTGCTTTTAAAAGGAACACGATTAATCACTTTTGAGCTCAGTAAGGGTGTCTGGATCATATTCTGCGCTGTGGGAGTTGTCTTGTTCTGCAGCAGTGGAAATATGTGAGTCAAAACTACACGCTGCACAGTGATGAGAGATAACACCGCAGCCCTCAGTGGATTGTTTGACACATTTTTATATCTGCAGTCTTGATCTTCTGCGCAGCAAAGAACGAGAAGTGAATCCTTACCTCGAAGCGCATCCTCTCTGAGAGTTCGTTCTTCCTCTTTACTTTTGATTTTGCAGGAGATTTTTCAATATTTCATGCGCTCATCAAGATCATCCCTGCAGACTAAACTTAGCGGCATGCGAGAGCAAATGCTTGTCACTCCAAGTGCTTATGCGAACACACATCTTACTCATGCACACAGAGCTGTGGGAGGAAAGTGCTGCAGAGGTGATGGGTCATGTGGTTTTGTTTTGGTGAACACATTGATGCATCAGTGTCTACAAGGGTCAGAGCTTGTGAAAACTTGTGAGGTGTCTTGGGTTCTTTTTTTTTGCCGGAAATGTGCAAATTTGAGCCAGTTTCTACGAGTGACAGGTCTTTGCACTTTTCCTGTGATGTAACATATGATCTGACCTTTATGTCTTCTTCTTTTTTCTCAATAAAATGTGGAAACAGGAATGTTTTACAGATTTTTGCTGACGGAGCCGATACCATTCAAACTCTTCGACCCTGCCGTGCCAGTAAGAAAGACACTATGCGGTGTGTAGATTCAACAAAGTCTGAGCCAAAGGAGGCTTTGTCATTTCTCTCTATAAACAAAGTTTCACGAGTGCACTTGACGGGTAATTTCCTGTAAACGTCCCGACAGGAGCCCCTCTGCTGCGAAAAAAAGACAGCGTTAAGACCGTGTTATCACGAAAAGATTACTTGAGATCGAATGTGAGCGGTGGCATTCAGATGCGTGCTATTTTTGTGACTCGACAGCTTCTGAAAGCCCTTGCCAGCGTGATAAACACTCGAAAAGCTGTGAGCGTCTCATCCCCAGGAGTTGGCCGGGGTCTGAGCACAGTCGCTCTGGTCACCGCACCATACAGGGCGGCCCACCAAGACGTTCCAGTGAAATTCTCCCGTAGCACCAAGTGTGTTATGGTATCAGATGAATCCCTCTCTCACACAGCCACAGAGAAAACAAAACACAAGCAAAGTCATATCAGAGCTTTAACATGCGATGAAAGCTCTTGGATCTATCACTGAGATGAGATTACATTAACACGCTGCAGGTGGGTTGCACTGTAGGAGCATTTGCTTGTTATTACGCTGCAGGAGATAAAAAAAAACGCATTTCCTCCGGCCCTCTATCGTAATTCGATTAAAGGTTTCAAAACCAGGAATGAGCAACATGTTTCTCAGACAGGATCAGAATGAGGCCAACACTTAGAAACTCAAAAACATTTTTTTTTTTCATGGACACAATGTGGGTTACACAAGACCTCGACCATGGGAAGTTTTCCTCTCATGGAAAACTTGGCACTAAGGATGCCCTTCTGCCACTGGCTCTCTTTTGGGCAGCCTGGCACTTAAACCGCTTCCAAACTCTTTCCTCTCGTGAGGGTTTCTCAACCTGTTGTCAAGGCACCTTGTTTCACTCAGTCAAGACAATGACAAGTGCTGACAATCTGCTCTTACAAAGCTCGCTTCAAAAAGTCCCCATTACGTTCAAAATGACCTTTCATTCTGGAGCTGCAACTTTTACTGCTGTGATTTAATGTGAAGACCTCAACGCCAAACTGCTGTAACCTCCAAACAGTTTCACACCACTTTTACCTCTCAGAGCACATTTTCAGCGCGTCCAAAAACTGGATTTTATTGATTTTGTTCTGGTCACATAAAATTAAATTTGTGTTTCCTGCCAGGCTCAGGAGCATGCTGAAGCAGCTGGAGGAGAAAGATGTCGACTGCGAAGAAATCAAAAAGAGTCTGGATTTCACGGCGTCCTTACTGGAGGCGGTTTACCTCGATGGAACAAGGTAGGACACAGCAGAAAAATGTGATTCTTAAATGTTATTTTCTGCTGAGCAACCTTTTTTTATTTTATTTTCTACCGCTCTTTTGTGCTTGTTACTTTGAACTTGCTCAGGTAATGAAAATAAGAAATAATTCCTACAGGATTAGACTTAATATAAATCCATTATTGTATCTGCCCTTACTCATGGTGGGTGGAAAATAAGCAGAGGACTGAAGCGTATCCCAGTTCACTCACAGGTCACCGAGCTAACACTTGCAGACCATTCACACTCACATTCTCACCCACGGCCAATTTAGAGTCCCCAGTTAACCCGTTTGTGGACTGAGGGAGGACAGCGGAGCACTCAGAGGATGGAGAGGCTCCAGACCAAACCGATCTTACTTTTTATTTCGTCTAAATGGGCTTTTCTTCGTCGTAAACCGCTAACAATGCCAGTCAGGCTGATTATGAGGTGCCAAGATGCCAATACAAAGTTAGGAAATCTGAGACAAACGACAAGGCCACCAGGATTATGTCCCTTTAAGAACTTAACGCCCGTATGAGCTTTCGTTATTCGGCTGCTTAAATGGCAATAGACAACTTTTTGGTTCCATTTATCATTCTAAAGTAAATACTGACTGCACAGTGTGGTGGCTACAGAAAAATAACACCATCCACATATGGAGCAGTTCCCTAAAGCCTTGCTTTCACTCAGCCTGCCACCGGGCTTGACTTTTACCACAAAAAAAACGAAAGCCAAATTACAGCACAAAGAGAGAGCCATTACGCAGCCTAAACAGGAAGAGGCATTGTTTACCCCGGTCCCAATCCAACTGCAAAAGAAAAGGAACCCAGGCGAAGAAGGAGAGCGATAGAAACTGAGGTGAAACAAGAGTGAACAGATGGGCACTGACCCGATGGAGAGCTCTCCGGTGTTGGGTCAGAGTGTGTTTGACATGTGTTTCCTCTAACCACCGGGACTATGTGTGCAACTCTACCTTTCCATGGCACTCAGATTACAGTTTTCTGAGATCAATTTTTGGGATTCTTATTATTGTTTGTTTTTTTTTGCTTTGGACAGTAGCCAGGCAGTTAACGGTAGCCATGTCGCTAACACCACAGGAAGACACTGAAGATACTGAAAGTGAGGAAGTTGAAAAGTTGTCTGTTTCTGTTTTAGTAACCTGCAGACACACATTTAAAATAAGTTCATTTTGACTTTTGGTTTCACACGGGACACACAAAGCGGCCTCCTCCGTTAAAGTCCTGTGTCTGACCCATCCGTCCACCTTGACCTCCTGCCAACTGGGACTGTCTTGCTCTTAATACTGCCACACCTCACTTTTTTTTTTTTTTGCTGCGTCATAGAGTCTATGAGTTTTGAGCGCGAAAAGCTGAATGCGGACGGCATTAAATCACACAAAAAAGAAAATAAACGGCCTTTTACTCAAACTGCATTTTGTTTTTCTCCTCTCAGGCAGTGTCTGGAGTCTGAGGACGACCTCCAGCAGCTGCAGTCAGATGGCGTGCCTGCAGAGGTCACCGACTGGCTGGCGTCCACCTTTACCCAGAGGGTCCGACGGCCTGTACGACGCTCGGACGAGAAGCCCAAGTTCCGCAGCATCGTGCACGCGGTGCAGGCTGGGATATTTGTGGAGAGGTGAACCAACACGTGTTAAATATAATCTCTATGTCAGCATTATTTTGGACGGCTCAGGATGAGAATGTTTGCTACTGCGGAAAAGAAACAGCACCAGTCACACAGCTATATGTTTTTTTTTACGAGACTTAAACACAATAAAATTAGGAAACAATCATCTAACGCTATAAAATTGTCACGTAAGTGACTGATTCCACCATCCGACCTATAACTCTATTAAAGGCTCACAGGTTGTTGTTAGAATCCCAGCCACAGAAAACACAGACAGCTGCACTGGGCCGTGAAACATTAGCCTCCTTTTGTCTTTATAACATCCTTCCAAAGGGGACGGGGACTTTGGAGGATTTATATAAACAGCTCCTGAGACGAGTTCGCTGCACAGTGTCAACATCTGAACTTTAACTGAACTCAACATAAACATTTCATTATTCCAGGATGTTCAAGAGGGCCTACACGGCAGCCATGCCAGACCAACCTGCGGCGGTCGTAAACTGCCTCAGGGTAAGCCTCCACCGATCGTAAATCTCTCTGTGCTTCGTGTGTTTGTGCAATAAATCGAACATCACAAACGGGGGATCGTACACCCACCACAAGTATGCATCAATAACACCTTCACTTTCCTCTCCTCCTCCTCCTCAGGACGTCGACCGCTGGAGCTTTGACGTGTTCGCCCTGAACGCAGCCAGCTCCGACCACGCACTACGAACTCTGTTCTTTGAGCTGATCACGAGATATGGGCTCAACAGCCGTTTTAAGGTCTTTGATCTCTTAGATTTCATTGCACAGTATACGGAGTGCACCTTCTATACAATATGTTATCATAGAAATACAAGAATGTCAGTGCTGTGGATAAGATGTTTTACTTTAATGCGATTATTACTACCCCTGACTTTACTTCTGTGGGAAATGTGTGTTGTAATGTGCAGATGTAATCAGGCATATGGGTTTTATTATCAATCTGTGGCGTTTGGAAGAACAGTGGGACGCCAAATCATGTGCGCAAAAGTCACACGCATCACACTCTTGGCCACGACAAGCTGTTGTAGCTTTTGCTGTTGACTCAAACGTTGTGAACCGTGCATTTTTTTAAACACAAGCTGAACTATGACAATTATGTAATACACTTTGCAGATCCCCATCTCGTGCCTGACTGAGTTCCTGTCTGCACTGGAGAGAGGATACTGCAAACACAGCAACCCCTACCACAGCCACGTCCATGCTGCCGATGTGACTCAGACTCTGCACTGCCTGCTGCTGCGATCTGGACTCGTGGTAAACTGGGCTCACTTCATTAATCGTATTTGTGGTGAAATGTGTCATGCCATTTTTTTTTTTTTTTAAAGGACTAGGCTGGTGTTTTTTTTTTCCTTTTGTATTGTCCTGATTGTTGATTTCCATCTCTCATGGGGTTTGTTGACAATGTGTTGGGCTGCCAGTTTGCTTCTTCAGAAGGATGAAGCGATGATAATATGGTTGGCATCTCAACATTTAAAGTTTAATATCGGGTAAAGTCTGTGCATCAATTGACTACGTTTGAGGACCGAGGATCAGTGATGTCATCGGCTCTGCATCTGCAGTCCCATGACAGCATTAAAACTACTACAGAACATGCCCAGTGCAAAGATGGGGCTCATTTAATGTTTTTTAACCACGCTAGTGTGAGTATTTTAAAAAATCTTGTCAACTATAATGTATTGCTGTGAAAACTTTGTGCAGACATTCATGGTCCCCTGACGATTCAGCCTAATGACTTTGGTGAACCCCTCTAGTGCCACCATGATGTGGACATTTGTGGATTTTGAGCTTTACAGCTAATGGATGGATTGCCGTGAAATGTGGGACACACATTCACGTTCCCCTCAGGATGAACAGTCTCCCAACTTTTAATCTCCTGACTTTTAATCATCAGATCTGCAAACCTGCAAAACTAACCTGTGGTTTTGCAGGTAATACTCATCAGCGGATCAGTTCATAATTTGGTTTTATACTATTACTGCTACTATACGTCAGTAAACTGTCGATTCTCATGTAGCACTAGTGACATTTTTTTGACGTTTCAAACTGTTCTTCTCACAGTACAGTGTGTACACCCTGCTGCACATGCGTTATGTTTTTAAACCCATTTGTTTTGTCTCATCTGTCCATCAAGCACTGGCTGACAGAGCTGGAGGTGATGGCGTCACTGTTCGCTGCAGCCATCCATGACTACGAACACACGGGAACCACAAACAACTTCCACATCCACACAAAGTGAGGTCTTTTTCTGATTCATGTTTTATTAACCCTGTCCAGCGACAGTATATATACTGGATACATCCTGTTGTGAGAGTGTAAAATAGTAAGCGATGTCAGAGAACGTAGAAATAGTAGGACGGTGTTTCTTCAGGCCTTTGTGCCGTTTTAGAAATCGAGGGGGAGAGAGAGCGCTCTAAAGCAAACACATCTTCATGGAGGGAACACAGTATTTTTAGATGTTGATTTTCCACATAGGAGGGCTGAAGAACGCAGTCTCTTGGCACCCATCATCATCATCATCATCATCATCATGATTTATTCTTGGACTTATTATTGTCCACAAAAAGAGAACATGTCTTAGTTACAGAAACTAAACATTGCATCCACCTTAAAGTTGGACCCCATCCACCTTGTCCCAGGCTTTGTTGTTTTTTACTTCATAAAGAACACTGGCTATGGATCAGCTTCAATTCATGTTAGTGGTATGTGATCCAAGTTTTCTCCTGCAGCAGAAGACATATCTCCGCTGTCCGCCTGTTTCTGAAACCCTCAACATTTTGCCAAAATTTGACACGATAAATAACTTACTCCTCAAAGAGACGGTACTGCATTCAAAGTTCCTATGTATGACTGCAAAAAAGAAGAAATGAGAGGTACTAAAGTAAAAAAGCCATGTCATTGGTATTACTGTCACGCTGAGAGCAGAAGAAGTTGGAAGAGGCGACGGCAGGCAGGAAGATCAGTGGATGAAGTTTTATTCAAAATCAACAGCAACAACAGGCGAGCACAACATGACTCGACAGAGACTGAACTAAAGACAGGACTTAAATGCAAACTAAACTAACGAGGGGAGGAGGTGCAGGTGAGGGAGAGGTGGAGAAACATGGGTGAGGGGAATGAGTAGGGGACACAAGAGAGCAGGGAAGGAGGTGATGAAGCTGACCTGAATCGGGTTAGATTTTTCTAAATATTTCTAAAAAGAAACTGATGAAGGTTATTCTAGATTCACATGAACGTTCCTCATGAATATATCATTTCCTGGCAATAATAGGGTAAAATGAAACAATGTTCAGTTTCCAAAGAACTCATTAATTACAATTAATTGCTGGATTTAATCCTTTAACCAAAGCACCGGAGCTCAGCTGAACTAACAAAGATTTGTCTACAGGTAAGTATTCTCAAAAAGAAGGAAGAAAGTTTACAAAAACAAATTAACTATGACTTTATGTTTACTCTACTTTAAATTGGGCCGCCCTTTCAAATAAATTCCTCTGGACATCAATGACTTCCTATGAACTCCACACAAAAAAAGATCAGTTAGGATGAGATCTGGACCCCACTGTTGTACTAAGAGGTTTTTATAGCGAATAATGATTTCGTCTTTATCAGAGCAAGAAGCGGCAGTGGAAGTGTAGGTGTTTAAACTGCCTGCACCCTTGCTAATAACTGTCTAAGAGGAGCAGATTCTGGGGGTCACTTTCACTAAATCATATTACCACAGCATATATAATTTATACACATCAAACCTCTGAGAAAACATCATAGAAAAATCAAGGACAAGCAACCCAATTACAAGAATGACTGTGGGCTAAGTACATTCCTGCAAACCACAGATATTTTGCAATATTGCATTTCTTTGGGTTCAGTTCAGTCTCGTGGCAACACTGTGCTCATGGTCTGGTTAGGTTAAGCCCCAAAACCACTTGGTTGGCGTCAGGAATGGATCATGTTTCGGCTTAAACCACTTATTTCAGAAATTGTCCCGGGGTCTTCTTAGAATTATCCAGTGGCTTCACATTTAGAAATGTTGAATCACAGTCTTGAACTGTGGTTACTAGCTTGGCAGATACGACCTCCAGATATGACCCTAAGGTCATTCGCATGTAATGTTATGTGTTACGTGATATGACACGTGTTGTAGAAATATCAATATGGTCCGCAGCCTGTGACATGAGCAAATGTGAATGTAACGGCGGTTTGCAGAAACATTCACTGCTGACATGTTATCCTGGTGATGAGGCTGAAACCAGACGGATTTAGTTTCAATTAATCAATGACTCAAATATCTGTGGCAGAAAAAATATCATAATAATTAATTTTTACCAGGATGCTACTGTCCAAAGGAAATCACTGTATTTGGAAATTACGGATCCGAAAAATACAGCGTTCTTATTTCATTATTGAAAATCGTTGTGACCATCAGAATTCACCTCATGGCCACTTTCTCTGTAAATTATGAAACTACTTACATTTTACAGTCCCCAAAAGACCATTTCAACACACAACTAATTGTTGTCTTTGAGACATTTGTTTGTTTATTTCAGGTTGGGTTTAACTGGGATCGATTGGCGTAAAATAACCACTGATTGGAAAACTTTTTTTCTGCACTTTCTTCCCTTTTATAACACTCTAAAAAAGTAATGTACAGCATCTTGCAAATGCACGGACACAAAATGCCTGATTTAGAAATTAGTTAATCATCTTGCTGTTCTGAGTCATTAATACCCACATGGTGCCAGTTTTTATCACGTCCCATACCCTCCTCACCACTCTTAAATTCATCATTACAGACCTGCAGCCCTCGTGCTTAAATGACTCCCTGAGGACTTTATCTTATTATCACTTCCTCCCCCCCGAACCACTCCACAATTGTACGGCTACACTTTCCTCACACTCTTTTTCTCTGTTTTTTTTTTCTGTCTGTCAGGTCAGAGTTCGCTTTGATCTACAATGACCGGTCGGTACAAGAAAGTCATCACCTGAGTGCTGCGTTTCGCCTGCTGCAGGACGACCAAATGAACATCTTCACTAATTTGACAAGAGAGGAATGGATGTAAGACGACCACATTTTTACCACCTAGAACTGTGTTGTGCATTGTTGTTTCACACTGAGACACTGAGGGGCTGTCCTTTTATAGAAAATCGTTGCTCAGATTACTTTACGGGAGCTCTCAAAGATTCTGAGCGTTTGTTTATTTCGTTCTTGGTGGTAGATGGTTAAATTACGTGAAAAACACTTGATGGTAAACATACATATACTTGAAGAGTAGCAGCTTCGTTATGATTCTGTGTTTTCTACCAGCTATCGAAGGGTTACAGAGAGAAAAATCTATCATAGACGAGGCAGAGCTACTAAATTTAACTCAATAAACCAATAGACCCAGTCCACTCTCAACATAATACATGAAGTCTTTTTCTGCAGTACTGTAGAACTGCTCTCCACCTACGTAACTACACAGCTGAATGCCACAGAGGTCTTTCAGGAAATTCACTGAAATAGAAATTATAAATGTTTGGGCAACAAACTGTCAAGGTTTGGAGAAAAAAAGTCACAACACCTTCTGCAGTGAGCTCGCTGGAAGATATTTGAAACACACAGCATTTCCAAAGGAGAAAGCAATGTTCTGTGTTTTTCTTGTTGTCAACAAATATAATGAGAAGACAAAAAACAAGAATGAACTGTTAACAAGTATTAGCGTGTGTAGCCTAAGACAAATATAGCTCACTTCTTTGTGCCATTGTACTCCATTGTCCAAAAACAGAGCACATTAATGAGCCTCAGTGTTACACTGAGTTCCTTAATTACAGTGAACATGGGCACTGTAGTTTATTTTGAGTCAATCCCAGATACACCATCCTGCTGCTGCACTGTTAGGAGACCTGTTATGTTTTTTTGTTTCCTTTCCTTCAGTGTTTAATGAAAGATCTTGTGCATGGAAAAGATCTTGATGTAAAAATTGTCAAACTCTTCACCAACAGAAGCTCCTCTCTCCTGCAGAAAACACTGCTCCTAAAACGCATCGTCAGTGGTCCCGCCTTTAATTCTGTGACTTTGTGACATCACACTACATCACCATGTCACACATTTGCATAATGTATGCCCAACAGCTAGTCTGACGAGTAAGAATTAATTCAGCAAAGCAGCTCTGTTTTTGTTAGCAGTGCTGGCTCTGGTGTGTGTGAGCCGACCAATCAGAGGAGACTCGGTAGAAGGGGGGCCTTAAAGAGACAGGAGCTTAAACAGAGGGTGAATACAGTGCTGCAGCACTGGACAGTATGAGAAAACTGATGTGTTTTTTCCTACCGTTGCAAGCATTTAAGCCTATTCTAGTATTAACCCAAAATAAAATTATGAACCTGAAAATGAGCATTATAAGTCTCCTTTAATAGTCGCGAGAGCACCAAATATGTATTAATCCGAAGGTGAAAATAGTTCCCAACAAACAAACTATTTAGTCATGTTTGAGTAATGATTTCTAAAAAATACAGTGCTTTAAAATGTTAATATAGAGGTACAATTGCGTTGAAGGACTTGAAAGGGCTTGGGAAAACAGGGTGACATATTGACAGTGGGGGACAAAGACCCCTGATGATAATCATCTGCTCAGCTTGAACTGTCCTTGAATGAGGCTTTGAGTCCTCGTCAGCTACACAGCTGCTCCTCTGCTGACCTCTGATCTCTTAAGAACAAATTCTCCTTCAGGAATCAATAAAGGATCGCATTACTATTAATGTTTGGTGACTCATTTACAAACAGCAGTGAGATATGAATGAGTCACTATGTGTTTCCTGTGATTCAGAGGTGTTGTCAGGGAGCTAGGATCATTGTATTTTCTTTATCGCTGTCATATGCAACGTTCATCCGAAGGTGAAAAACAAAATAAGTGAATTATGGTTAATGGATATTAAACGAGATGTAAAACTAAATTGACATAAGTTCTATTCTCCCTGTATTTAGTCAGTTTCTGCAATGCTTCACAGTTTGTGGCTTCACTTATCACAGATACAGTATGTGACTGTTATTCATAGGAGCGCTCTGCAGATATCACCAAAGATAAACACCAGCAGCATGCTGTAATAGGCTTTTATAGCAGTCAGTTACCATGGGAACAAGAAAATCCATCAGGAGACCTACAACCCCATTGAGTCCTGCTTGCCATTTTCACTTCATACAGCTCCTTCCTCTTATCCAAGGTCAACTGTGCGTCTGTGTGTTTTTGTTTACAGGGAGCTGCGGTCGCTTGTTATAGAGATGGTGTTGTCCACAGACATGTCCTCCCACCTACTCCAAGTCAAAGCGATGAAGGCCTGTCTACAACAACAAGAACGGTAACGCTAATAGACTGCCGCTCGCGCCGTGCCGCATATTTAAGAGGTCATCAGATGAGTGTTCGGAGGAGCGGTTGAATAAAACCTCCTCTACACAGAGGAAGGCAGACAGGCAGGCGGGCAAATTAGTGTCACGCCGGCCGCTGTCGAGTCTGCTTTTTAGGCATGTCTGAGATGCACAACAGAATAACAAAACAACAAAGTGCATCATGCTTTCTCTTACAGGATTGACAAGCCCAAAGCTCTGTCTCTGTTACTACACACTGCTGACATAAGCCATCCATCCAAGCCCTGGGCGCTGCACTCTCGCTGGACCAAAGCGCTGATGGAGGAGTTTTTCAGGCAGGTAGGAACTCTAATAGACCTGAACTGACAGTGTGACTGTGTCTCTGCTTCTCTTCTTAGCGCCGTCATCATACGTTGATTATTGTGCAGTAACAAGGTAATTTATTTGTCATTATACAACACAGGGCTGCATAATGTCATTAAAGTTCGTACCTCCAGAGTCATGTCTCTGTAAAGATGTGGGAACAACAGTCTCTGATTTCCCCGTCCTTTGGCCGGCTGAGTCCTATTTCATCCATTCCAATTCGCTGCATTAGCCGGATCTAGCCTTAAATCCAACCTGGATTAGCATGAGTCTTATCCCGAGTCTCATCCTCTCCTCCCTGGGGCGGTCCAACTGGTCAGGTTGGACAGTCAAAAGATGCTGTTGGCAGTGATCTTCTCAAAGTCCCCTGTTTTAATCCAAAACCAGCACTTTCTTCTTCAAAGCCGAATTTATTTCAGCCACAAAGGCGAAGAGTGTAGCAAGGAGATACCGGCAGCAGCATCTTCATGAGCCGCCATTGCCATGACAATGATACAAGCATAAAAAAATTAGTAATTGTTCATCTTGGTTGACAGAATTCTTCTACATTTCGGGGAAAATATTTATTTGCTTTCTTTCCGAGGTGTTTGAAAGGTTCGTATGTAGCTGGAGACGGCAGCTTCAGTTCAGCTCTGAGGCTGATGAAACAGCTCGCCTGCTCTCCAAAGGTAACAACCCAAGAGCCAAGAAATAGTTTGGATGATAACCCCCTGTTACATAATGTAACATAATGTTGTACTGATAAATCAAAAGAGAAAACATGGGTGTGGTAAATTTAAAACTGAACTCAAAGAAACGCGATGTTGCAAAAATATCTGTGGTTTGCAGTAATGTACATTGCCCACATTTATTGACCTTTTATTGACTGACAACAGGAGAAAAAAACATAAGGTTGACCATTAAGTAGAGACATAAAACAGAATGTTTTCATTTATGTTTTTATATTTATGTTTGTATCATTTATTTATTCCTGCTTTGTTCATTCTTAGTTAAAGTGTCATTGTGTCTGCGGTTAAGTTTGTACTGTGAAGTCTCACTGTGAGAACAAATCCTGTGTGAACATTTCCACTGGAGTATTAAAAAGAGAGGAGTTACCTTCGCATACTCTCAGATCGTTTCTTCTCTGTCTCTGCTGCTCTTTCATGTCTCGCCCCCTCTGCTCGTATCTGACCGGTTTGATCTGTTATCTACGATTGATGAGTCAAAAGGTTGGACTCCTAATAACAGCTCAACAGTTTTTGTAAATGACTCATCATCAGTCTGAGAGTACGAGTAGGAAACCTTCAAAGAGGGTTTCTACGTCAACGCTAAAGAAAACAACATAAATAGCACCTCGGGTATGAAGCAGAGACAGTCAGAGAGAGGAAAAGAGAGGAAAATCTCATTGAAACATTTCTTTGTTGCCACACTGGAGCTTACAAGCTCAAATATTTGAGACAAGATTCAATTCTGGGAGGAAAATACCATAAGAATCGATTGAAGCAAACCGTTTAATCTTGCTGAAATGGTGATGTTGCCTTTCAAAACTCCCAAACCTGATGAACCTGAGGCTAGAAGTTCCTTCTTGACCTTTTGAACCAATATTTGTAATAACATGATTACAGCTAAAAGAAGATTGTGAAAGCTCAACTTTTATTTTGTTTAACTTCCTCACTCTACAAGCCAAAGTTGATTATGAATAATAGAGATTAATCTGTTCTGTGCATCATGTGAACAAGGACTAGTAATTGAATTATTATGATAACTGTTTGTTGTTAGTGGAAAGTATTTATGTGGTGTTTGGAGAGTGTGTTCATGTTCTGAGAGTCTGGTAAACCGACTTCTTGTTCCTGAGCATTTAAAGTGAGTAACCTGCAGCACTACAATAGTGAAACTGCAGGTTATCTTACCAACTTTAATAAGTCATTCACCTCCGAATAAAACAGCTTTTTGACCGTATAACATAATAAGACCATCAAGTAACGAGAGCCAGAATCTAGAAGTATTATGATCGGATATCTCCTAGACTCTCTGGAGAATCTGGACCGTCTCTGATGTGCATCTGAGTTTTGTCTTTATGCACCATACAAGGTCAAATATAGACTCTTCGTACTTCATGACGACGTATACTGAGATGCCAGATACATCTAATTTTTGTCATGTTTGTTTTTTCTGTGGAGCCTGTGATGACGTGAACTCCAGATTCACGTCACTAGCTAAAAATGGTCTTATACTGGGAGCTGGATATTCTCTGAACATGACGTCAGTGACTCTCATGATCGGAGACAGTATCACTCATCATATATAAATGATATCTTGGAATTTTCAGGGAATAACATCTCTGTGTTTTTGAGGATTTTGTGAACAAGAGCTTCAGGGTTCTTCAGCTGTTTTCATGCTTTCGAATACAAAACATAGTCATCATTTAACAGATGGAGTGGGATAGTGGAACTGGATGTTTTTGCTAAGCCAAATGGGGATGGGGATGGGATGGGGGAACATATCTTCTACAGATAGATGTAGATTTTCTTTCTCTAGAAGAAAATCTACATCCTACGGATAAAGATCCTGTGGTATAATTAAAAGCTGCTGAACAACTACTAAACTGACCTTTAGGAGAGTTTGTTTGACAGCTTATTAAGACTCCCCTCATTTTGACTGAACAAATGACAGCTCAGCATGAGATCCAATCATTGCATCGGGTGTAGGAAGTGTTCATGTTTATGCCTGAGTTTCTGAGAAAAAAACTGTCAATCACAGTCTCACAACCTACGCCCTCATTTTCAAGCAAGTGCTTCCTGAGCTTTGCCAGATGCCAATGACAGAATTGGCTGATATTGCGAAGCTGGTACTCTGAGTGGATTTATGCGCTCTATGTCGTCCTCTTTCCTCTGTTTTCACTGCCTGGACTTGTAGTGGAAACAGAACAGAGGTGTTGGGAAGCCTTGTTCTCTTTGAGAATAAAATGTGAGAAATCTCACTGCAAGGCTTCTTTAACGTTTGTTGAACGCCAGAGCTCTTGTTTGGTCTTTCTTTGAACAATCTTAAAGCCTGAGGTGGCCAGTGTTGGAGTCAAATAACCTTTAAAAAGTTATTTTCAGGCGATGTGTGGGATGCCCTTTAAGATATCTTCTCTCTCTCTTTCTATCTTTGTGAGGGTGATAGAGAGGCGGAGCTCGGCCTGCCCTTCTCTCCTCTGTGTGATCGAAAAAGCACCCTGGTAGCCGAGTCCCAGATCGGTATGTCTCTCAAAACTCTTTCCAAAACCTGTTTCTTTCTCTCATGCCTGTTTTCACTGATACTCTATGAAAGAGGTCTGACACTTCTAGTTGGGGAAGTCAAGAAATTGCTGTAAAACTACAACTATAAAAAGGTGAAAACATGCATTGATGAAGAGTGTTACTAATACACAACAGCTAAAAATTATACTCTATTTCTTCTCTTATGCCTGAATTACAGTCAAATTTATTTACCGGTGTAGAATATAATCAAGAAGACTTTTGACCATTGACCATTTTCACATGTTGATACAGCATCTTCTGCTCTTTGCAGGTTTCATAGACTTCATTGTGTATCCTACGTTCTCCCTGCTGACAGACATGGCTGAAAAGATTGTTATTCCTTTGGTGGAGGAGAACCCAGGTCCACCAGACCCCTGCAACAGACACAGGTAATAAACTGACGAGGCTTATGTTGTGTGGAAAAGAACACTGCTGTGTTTTCTTTAGCATAAAGACTGGAAACCATCAATTACAGTAGCTGGAGCTGGAGATGGCACTGCCACCCAGCCTTGCTTGCCCCAGTGGCAAATCAGCATTGTCACCATACACTACCTAACTAACCTAACTAACTGCAAACAAGATAGAGTAAACCCATTTGTATTTACAATGTAAAGTCTATTGTTGAGGGCCAAACAGGAGAAACACTCATGTGTTGTGTTTCGTTAGCATTAAATGAACAGATCATCTTGTAGTCCAGTGTCCACTCCGTATGTAATGCTGCAAAGGGGGAAGAAAGCTAACCTGACCCTCTCCAAAGTAAAAAAAAAAAATCCTCTTACCTGCCTTGAGAGCTAACTAATACATGTGTTTTATCTAATTAGTTTTCTTGTTATATAGACTGAAGTGTAAAAACGATAGTTTGTGCAGGGGTTTATGGCTGGGGAACAAAATAAGCACAAGCCACTAGCCAAATGCATGTAAAATACTAGAATGGCGCTTAGTAGAGCATATCCTACCCTGCAGACACCTGCCTAGCAGCAGAAGACTGGGATGAAGGCTGAATAGGTCGGTGTGTTTACTGGGGCAAACTACAGCTCATAAACCACCTTATCTAAGCTGTAACAAAAACAGACATAACTGTTGCTACACAGTTTGAAGCACAGTGAACACAACTACTGAAGGCAACGAATTGGAGATGGAGTAGGGCCGGTCTTACAAGTAAACCAATTGGATCAATTTTAACGCTTCACTCCATTTTAGCTGGTCTGGCTCCTTCCAGCCTTTCAGTTAAGCTTTACTAGCTGCTGGCTTTTTATTTAAAGACATGAGGATGGCATTGATCCACTAATCTAACTCGCAGCAAGAAACCAAATCACACAAATGTTGTATCAACCTTTCTTTCTAAGAAAGATGACTTAGAGTCAAACAGAAACAGAAGTTGTAAGTATGACTGTTATATCTCAACAGTAATCTGTGGAAGGAGAGCTCAAGAGGCCTGCAGTGGAGTCTCGCCCACATCACAGCTGAGCTGGTGAGCTTTCGCTCCACTTGGACACGACACACTGAAGACAACAAGCTCAAATGGAAGGAAAGTGGCTCCAATGGTACGCTGTATATTCATTCAGACTTTGTTATGAATTAAATATGTTGGAACTTAATTTGATACTTAAGTATGTATAGTCTCAATTTTCTGCAAATTCATAGTAGGGCTCACCACACAACAATCGTGATAAATGGCTTTACTACCTACTGTAATATTCTGCAACAATTCAGAATCAAAATCATCACCTGTGGAAAGTTTGACAAGCTATGCAAACTGAGAATACAACATCTTTTTTCCAGATTTGTGACTGACTTTTTTGGCAGGGACGAAGCCACTTTGCTCCACAAATGTGCTCAGCCTCCCTGATTTGATTTGTTATCTACATTTCATTTTGCAGTGATCTCATGAGGAGATCAACAGATACAGATATTGTTTCCCTTTCAGCTTACCAACATTTTCCAATGTCTCTTCCAAACCCCCTATATCCTCCAGGATTTTCAGACCCCGCTGTGACAAAAGAGCAGAGATCCAGACAAGACGATCCGTCAGAGAAATCCCTGCAAGACCCCTCCATGGCTAAAGAACAGTAGATGGGACTTCTTTTATGTGCTTTCTTTCATAGAATATCTACAAGGGTTAACTGAGGTTATTGTTGAGTCACTTCTTATACAATGACTGAGGGAGTCAGAGGGAGGGAGAAGGTGGAGGAGGAGAGGGAGGGGGAGGAGGAGGAGGAGGAGGAGGAGGGGTTTAATGTTAACATCATCTTCCCAAGGTAAGATGCAGCATATTCACAGAAACGTCCTCATGTCTTATTTTAAGTGTAGTGTTCTATGATAATTTAAATGCAAAGTGTACATGCTGGTCATGTTATACAGTATAGTGCATGTTATTAATTTAAATTGCCACCTACGCACTTGTAAGGAACATTTTACCCTTAATAGTTTGAACTGTATACAAATCATTTAACCATGCAATAAACATTGTGAATATGTTGCTGTTTGTTTTGTGTTGATTCATTATAAGGCTGATTATCAGTGACTGTTGAAGTACACCTGAGCTAGACAGTGGAGTGTTCATCTTAACCATAACAGAGCCATAAAACCATAAAATTATTGAAAATATTATTGAACATTTAAATGTACATGCATGTATCTTCTGCCGCTAGGGGACTCCCTATCAAAACAAAACAAAGGACATTTGCTGAGTGTTTGTGGAGGGTGAGGTGGAGCAGGGGGGCGTAGCCACTACAGCTGCCCAGAGCCGGCTAGAGGAAGTTGGGTGTAGAGCCAGACCTTCTGGAGAAATAAACACCCAGAGTCACGTCGGATTCTGCTCTGATTTGAAGCCGTTCACCAGTTGGACGAGAGCTCAGAGATTACTTTTGAACTTTTGGGATTAAAAGTGGATTTATCTTCGCTCCTGTTCATCAACCTGACTGCAGCAGCGATCCACGGAGGTCACATCCATTGTCAGGTGTCCTATACTGTTGCTAGAGAGGAAATGTGCTTTACTTTGTGAACGTAACGTTACAAAAGAAAAGAGAGAACTGGAGTCTCCCGAAGTTATAAACACAGACATGTTGCTCACTAACGTTAGCTCATGGCTAGCGTCCAGTAAACTAATCTGGCTGTCTTGGGCAGATGGGTGTGAGTAACACGAATAAAGACATATGATCCTGCAGTCAAACTCGCTTTGCTTGTGGCGAATACATCATTAAACTACCATTGCAGGACACCATGGAAGCTCAGTTGGTACAGTTTGTGCTCCGTGTTCAGAGACTGTCCTCATGTCATCCCCTCTCTGTCTCTCATCCTATTTCCTGTCACTCTTCTGTTGACCTGTCTTATGAAGCCATTAAAAGGCCCAGAATATAATAAAAGTAACATTTGGCTGAAGTTTAATTTGCCAATTTCCTTATCCCGGAAGTAGAGGCAGAGTCACCTCGAGTGAACTTGTGGATTTCTCTGCATCTGAACATGATAGAAACATTTGCCATAATGTAATGACACAACTCAACAAAATATATAACAAAGGTCTGGTTGGTTTAAGACATTTAAATGCAGATTTCCTGCATATTAAATCTTTAATACCTTTAAATACCTTGATCCCTTGCCACTTCCCACAATGCAACTTTAAACGTGACTTTTGATAGACCTTTAAAATCTGTCTCATGGCTGGTAAAACAATTATTTCAGTTCTCTGCTCTCCCAGCTGGAGGAGCTGTAGAGCAAAGGGAAAGAATTGTCTCCAGGATTGCCTAGAGGATTCAGCTTCAAACCCCAGTTTCATATTTTAACAGCTTTCTGTCAAGCAGTTTGCAAGAGCATCTTCCATTAATCTCAGGACAGTGAGGACAAATTCAAGTCAACCAGGTGTCTGTAAATGTATCAAAAGCACAATTAAGAAACAATTATGTTGCTTCTTTGTTAGAGATGCATGATCAGAAATAGCTATAAGTGAAATACATCATCATACATTTCACACATCATCAAAAGCAAAATAACCGTATATTTACACTATGATATCCTACATTTCTTACGGTGGATTTATTCCTCAAACCTCAAATCTAAAAGTTATGATCAATCAAAACTGCTCCTTTGGGCTTTTAGCTGTGATCACTGCAACATGCCAATAATTTACAATAGATCAACCTCATACAGGCTGTTTTACAGTAAAAGGCGACTGGAAGTGTCCGTATTGATATCACATGTAGCTTAAATTGCTGCAGTGCTACAAAATATATTTGTGAGAACCAGTCCTGTGTATGAAAAATGTATGTGTTTTATGCTCGCTGCTCTGAGTACATTGAATTATTTATAGACAGTGGGCCTATTTTTAGGATATAGTCAAAGTCAACGTCTACTAAACACATGACCAGTGGTGCCATGAAGTTTTTGGAGACGCTACCCTCACATGCCTCTTTTCTGACGTTTTAATGGGGGAGCAGATCCTGGTTTACGTGCTTTGGATCGCTAAAAATAGTTGAGAGCGGACATCAGGCTGACTCTGATTGTCAAACATGCTTTTAACTTGAGCGAGTGCAAAATTCATAGACTGTGCCTGGAGGAGGTTTGAAAGAAAAAAAGAAAAGGGAAGAAAATCACCAATTTAAACATTTTATTGTATCAAACAAATTTAGATTACAGATGTAATCATCAATCAATTCAAGTAAGATTGGAACAAAAATTCCCCATGTTTAATTCATGAAAAGTACACTATTACCATTCAAAAACAGAAGAAACATTACATGGTCCATAAATACACCGCAGAGGAAAAAACAAAAGCTTGCACAGGAATGTTTTACCGTCTTTCTTGTTCATTGTGGACGTAGTGGTCATTGTTGGCAGCTGGGAAATAAACTGCTCTTTTCGTGGCTGATTAATTTGGTCAAGTGACGCCGACACTACAGGGCGGCTTTAGTTTTCTGTTTTTAATGTGAGTATGGTGTGGAAGGTAAGGTAATGGGAGGATTGTCACGTAATCTACAGAATAATGCCACTTCAGTGATACGAATGATGGATGAAATGACAAACATTTAGAGTGTAGTGGTGGTTTTTATGTCATTGTTTCATACAAAACTAGAGCTGAAAGGGAAATGCCATTAATTACAATTTGTGCCCAGTATTTAATGTCTGATTGGCTGTTTAAATTAGTTCCCGTACATAATGAAGCACAATAAAAGACCCTGGGCTTGGAAAAGAAGTGGTTGAACATTCAGTGCCATGCAGGGAGGTGTTTTATGAAGGGTTTAGATCCCAAGAAAGCATTCAAGTGTCAACTATGAGGGTGAAATTTGCTCATTAGAGATGAGTTAATGGAAAATGCTGTTAAATGGAAATATGTAAATGCATCTGCAGACATGTACCCTGCTTCTCAACTACAGATTCACAACCACACAATAAGCTGGTGAAGTCTTGTTATAGGTTTATTACTGTAAAAATACATGATATTATTGTTGTTAGAGGTCCAGTGTTTAAGACTTAGGGGGATCTATTGGCACAAATGAAATATAATACTTATACTTAGGTTTTCATTGGAGTATAATCACCTGAAAATAAAAATCATTGTGTTTTCATGACCTCAGAATGAGCCTTGTCTATCTAGAGAAGAAGTGGTTCCTCTTACTTTCTACAGTAACCCAGAACTAGCATTGCCAGTCGGAAAATGTTAAAGCTGCTGTAGGTGTTGTCATCATTTTAGCTAACTTCCTGGGGCATGCGTTACCGACCAAACACACCGTAACAGGGATTATTGTTAGAAGATAGAGCTATTTAACACTTATTCTAATAGAGATATATCACTTACAGCAGCTTTACACTATCACCAGAGTCTTAAAATGGTCATCTTTGGAAGAAAAATTAGTAATTACTGAATAATGAGTTCATTTTTACATTAGTAGTTGTGAGGTGAGGTGTATTCAGTTGGTTGCAAACTGCAACCTCACCACTTGATGCCACTAAATCCTTCACACTGGTACTTTAACTGTTTAAAATGTATAGTTAGTTGTTCAATGACTAAAAAAAAGGGGAGAAAAAAATATTTGTGGAAAAAAATCAGAAATGCTCTTTTTTGTTTCAGCATCTGGAGGCGTGTCTGTGTTTGACTGACAGCTGCTAGCGGACTGACCTCTGTTTGCTGCCTGTACGTCATGTGGCACACAGCGTGTTGTCGGTGGCAATAAATAATAAGGACCACATCAGCATCTCTGGTGTGTTTACGTGCTGTTTAATGTGCTGCAGCCGAGCAGCTGAGGCATCTGCTGACGTCAGCAGTTTGTTTGGTCGCTCGTTCAACAAGCTAAGGTGCAGGACGAGACGTGTGTTTGTGTTAGTAAGTTAGATAAGAAGGAGACTGTAGCAGGAGAGCTAATGTGGGCTGTTTAAATGCTGTGACTCTTGTGTAGCTGGTGGATTGAATGAATGAATGAATGTATGATTGAATGAAGGTCTCCATCCATGTAAAACTAGCGGTTCGCCATCATGAAACCAAAAAATACATATAACATCCATTTCTCCCTTTTGGTTTCATTTTTTCTCAAAGCACAACACAAGAAAATTAAAGTGATTTACACGGCACATATGTACGCTGTTAAACCTCGTAGATGAAAGGAAAACATGCCATTTTATTTCAGTTGGAAATGTTTGAACATATTTGCCAATGTCCAATCAAACTGCTGTGAACACACGTACTTTTAGTTTTTCATTCAAAGTGACTATTAACCCAGATGTGCTGTGGACTGATTTGAGATGCGGCGCTGAACTCATTGAGACTAAATGGCGGCATTCGGATTTTAAAAGTGGTGGTTTCGGTCCCAGTTACTTATGAGGTACAAATACATGTTTATTGCTTTGAGATGGAACAATAATTGCAGAAATCATGGCACATGTTCAATGATGGGAACTGCCCGAAACGATTGCAGATTTAATATTTGTTGCCTTTGAAGACTGAAGGGGACATAATGCATGTGTGTCATGGTGGTTCGATGATTATGTGACTGAGACTGGAGAGGACTCTCTCTTTCATATTCACTAAGTCCCGGTCTGGTTCATACATACAGATAGCTAGTTTTAGTTTAGTGTAGGGGGAAAGCTATAGAAAACAAATATATTATAATTAAATAATTGTCCCTTTACACAGGATTTTTTTTTTTTTATAGAAACCTTTGTTCTTGCTCTTGTGTTGGTAACTAAGGCCTGACTGTCGACGAACATCGATGCCCTGATGTATCTAAAAATCTGCAGACACAATCTTCTGTCATTGTGTTAGGCCGGCTGAGCAGACCGAGCAGCGTTGCGTTGTACAGACGACCGATCTACTTCTCTTTCTCCAGGCTGCTTGTCTTCGTCTTCTCCTCTGCGGGCTGACTCGCACTGGATGCTGATGCTTTTGTGTCTGCAAAATATAGACAGAGACATAAAAGGCTGAGGAGACGCTGACTCCCGGGATTTAAATGGACTCTTGCGGCTAAACAATGAATAAATGTTCAGTAACACCTCTCAGAGATCACACTGAAACCTTTGTATGGTCGACCCCTTAACTTTGTATGCCGCTAAATTAAGGTTCTCTTAATTTAGCGATCATAATTCATGATAAAGTTTTACAGATTTTTCCTGTGCCACTTTAACTGGCTTTAAATAAACCGTCGGCAGTAATTTGGTGCACAAAATTACATTTTCTCAATGAATACGTCCATGTAGGTCGATGGCAGAGAGAAAAGGAGGAAATATATGAAGGAATTTTTAATAACAAAATAAAATCTTTAGACGGAACTCTCCGCTCAACCCCATCGTCCGTCCAAACACATTTTCCCCTCGTCGTATGTCGCTGCCTCCCAGGGTACTTCTGCTCTCTGAAGTGTGGATCAAAGCCACTTCACAGATGTTTGTTGACAAGCCATGATTACACGCCACCGAGCCAAGCCTGTTGAACTATTTAACATTTCTAAATAAACCCGGACCAGTGAACGGATGATGAAGAGTCCCCTGGGGTGCAATGATTCCTGTGTAACCTAGGCCTCTCTCTGGGACTCTCCCGTACCTGCTTGTGCACTGTTTTGTTGCGATGATGCGGGATCTGCTACGTTGGCAAGGCTGGGACAGTCCTCTTTCTCCTTGGAGAGGGGGCACTCGACTCCGCCGGCAGCTTCTAATAGACTTTCCCTGGAGAACTCTGCAGGGGGCGGAGAGACGAGCAGAGGACGACATGAGGGTGGAGAAGAGAAGTGAAGGGAGGTGTGTAACGAACCAGGCCGTCATGGTGGAGAGAGCGTTAGCACTTTACTGGAGTTAAAGTGCTAACAGTAGTAAAAACACAGCAGTAAAAATACTCCATTACAAGTACAAGTCCTGCATTTAATTAAAGTTAAAGCTCTCAGTGCCTGAAAATGGCCGCTGTGAGTGTTAATATGTTATTTCATATCATTAGATTATAATACCTCATGCATTCATGTCAAACAAGGTTTAACTGTTGTAGTCGGAGCAAATTATTAAAAATTTTGTACAGGACTGCGAATTACAATTATTTTCATTATGGATCAATCTGCTGGCTATTGGCTCAATTAATTAACTGTTTGGTTAAGAGTTAGATATTAGTGATACATGCGATCACAATTATCCACAGTGACACTTTCACATTACTTGTTGTAGTAGTAGTAGTAGTAAACAAGAAATTAGAATTATTACATTTAAAAGTAAAATCAGAAAATCCTCATATGTGAGAGGCTGGAACCATTAAATCATGTTGGCAAAATGACTAAGGCCTAGTCCACACGTACACAGGTATTTTTAAAAACGCATTTTTTTCCTCCTTTGATTTAAAAAAAATTCCCGTCCCAACTGTGTTTAAAAATCCACTGCCGGAGGAAGTGCGCCCGGCAGGGGCCAGCCAAAATCAGTGGGGGTGCACCAACACTGAGCAACCGTCCCTAACTTTAAAACAGAGGAGACAAGCCAGAAAAAAACAGTTTTTCCTGTCTACACATAAACACTGAAAGTGGCATCCCTGAATATCTTCGCCCTGGCAAGAGTTTCCCAAAAGCTCAGTTTTCAGTGACCTGAAATAGCTGTGTAGGTGTGTGCAGGGCCTAAATGATCAGTAAAGTAGTCATAGTTGATTTTCTGTCAATTTGTCAATTGACTAATTGTTACAGCTGTACATTTTTATGTTTTGTGTGCAAAATCTTAATTTGTGACATAAATAAAAGCTAAAGTTACTGAGTTAAATTCCAGCACTGACGGACAGAGAATGACAATTTGACACTTCCCATCATTCAGCAGTGTGTAAAATGTCGTGGTACTAAATTCATACTAGTGAGTGCAGAGTACGGACCACCTCGCCTCATCAGTCGATGTCAGCTGACGTTTGCGGTTGCATGTTATTTAGCCCTGCTGAGCAAATTCAAAAGGCTGTGAAGCCACAGTCTTGATGACTGGTGTTAATGGGCATTGATTTGTATAGATTTGCTTCCTCTTTACTTCTTTCATTTGGACTTAACTTAATCCACAGCTCCTCCACATCATGTATGCAATCCATGAAAGAAAACCCTGCTCATACAAGTATGTTTTTCAAGCTTTTATACCTCAAACAACACGAGTCCCGCTGGATTCTAACATATTTTCAGTAGATCACAACAAGCAGCTCTGTCCGTGCACGATGCATTAGCGCTGGGCAATTACTGAATGTGTGTGCAGTGTGCGCTGTACCCGAGCATCTACTCTACCTGCCATTAAAGTGAATTATCCGGCCTGAGCTGAAAAGCTGACCTCTGTTTTTTGTAATCAGATGTGAAGTGTTTGGCACAGGACGGACACAGTTTCTGCCGAGGTGGTGCTTTGGGCCATGTGAGTGTTTTCATTACAGGAATTGTCCGCCGTCTTTCTGAGAGCGAAATAAGAAGGTCGAGTCTACCATTACCTCTGTGAAGCTACAGCCAGCATTAGCTTAGCTTAGCATAAAGAAAATTGTCATTATCTTCAAGCAAATGAGGACATGTGTTAATCGTGAGCTTTTCAGGGGCTGGCATGTGGATTTCTACCTTTGCACCAGTCTTCACACTAAGATATATTCAGTATTTGTTGGAGCACACACGCAGACATTAGCTGGTATCTCATCTTTCCCATCCATCCTTGGCATGAAAGCAAATATGAGTCTTCGCAAAATGTAAATCTATTCCTTGAAGTATTCCTCTTCATTTCCCCTTCGCCCCCCCATCTCTTTGTTTCACTTCTTTTAATTCTCCTCCATCTTCATAACCCCCATCATGCATTTGCATACATCCCTTCCAGCCATTTTCCATGCTTCCTACCTCATCCTGTGCCATACTTTTCTCCCCCTTTTTCTCCGTACATGCTTCCCTCATGTTACTAGGCTGTGTTTAGCGTCATCCCTGCTTCATTCCACAGTGTCTTCTCCCTCTCTCAGTGGTACCACAATGTTTATTGCTCAGAGGCCACAGCAGTGACCTTATCTGTCACATGTCCTTCCTTCACTCTGACATCTTCACACCCCCTTGTGTTCAACACTTTATTATTCTTAACACCTTTTTTTGACATGTTTTGGTCTGTTCCATACACTGATTCATGTTCCTTATGCCTATTATTAGCATACGCTGACTGAAATGCTAAAATGAGTACATTTCATGGTCAAAATTTGAGGTGCTTCTACTTTACTTGAGTATTTCTGTGTTCCAATTCATAGTCCAGCTACACTATGTTTCAGAGGGACGTATTGTACTTTTTACTTTTACTTATTTTACAGCTATAGCGCCAAATTGCTTTTTAGAAACATGCTATATTCGGTTACATTCTCAAAATAAATAGCACCAAGATTACTTGGTTAGGTTTAGGAAAATATCATAGTTCCGTTTACAATAACTACTTCCTCACAACAGCCACAGGAAACTCAAACCCTTGTCGTCCTATAAATAAACCACTCAACCATTACTGGCCTCCTCCCAGTGCGGACTCTCTCTAGCTCTTTGAATTGTGTTCAGTCGTTGGTTCCATCATTATCGCCCCCTGCTGGTACTGCACCATCACAAAAGCGTGTAATTTCACGGCTATGCACATGCCATCTTCTAGTGGCTCGGCAGGTCTATTACATGCTTAAGCGAGAGAGACTGGACTGGTGTAATGTCCGAACCTAGAAAGACACACACACACAAACACGCCCTTTTGCCACGTCCCTTTTCATGACTCATTAACCGTTTGTCACACACTCTTGTGGGGGGGTTTATTGACCTCAGCAGAATTCCCTTTTCATTGAGTTATCTCCTTCTGTTGGAACATCAGTTCATCGGTCCACAAAGCTGTGATCACCTGCAGCAACCTTAAATTTATATACAGGCTTTTTGTTGCTGAACAGGCAGCTGCAAAGCTGCATCATCTCAATAAAACTCTCCTTTCAACAGTCTCCAGACATACCCTCCATTTGGCAGCGCAGTTTCTCAAAGGCCTCCGCAGTGGCCTCATCATCGTGTGGGAGCTCCTCCCCGGTGGGAACAGAGTCGGGGCTGGGGCGGTCCGACAGGCAGCTCTCTGAGGAGCACTCATCCCCGCCTCCCTGCTGCTGCCGGTACAGGTGGTGCTCCACCAGGAACTGCAGCTCTGGGAGGTGAAAGAGAAGCAGGGGAGAGAAGATGAAAAGGAAGGGTTAGAGGAAATGTTGGTAAAGAGGAAGGAGAGGGAAGATGAGAGGGGAAAGGAGCGGGTTGGAACGAATTGTGAAAAGTCAAAAGCGGAGAGTCATCGGGGAAATGTTGGGAGAAGGAGGACAAGCGAGAGAGGAAAGTGGTGTGAGATGAAGGGAACCAATAGGAAGAAAGGTACACAGGGAGGAGAGTGAGGGAAGGTGGAGATACAACAAGAAACCCGGCACTTCAAAAGAAAAACTGTAGGTTATGCATTTTTAATAAACTAGGATGATTTAATTAACACCAAGCTGTGTGTGGTGTGAGGGGGCAGGTAAAGGTACATCACTGTTGGGACATGATGCAGTTAATCGCCTCCATCAACCTCCTTCATCCCTGGTTTTATTACTCTTAATCTCCTTGTAGAGGGAAAGTAAAGCACACTGATTATCACCGGGGCCTCTTCTAAGAAGTGACTCATCACACTCGGAGCTGTTCAGCTGTGAAACTAAATGAAGAGAAAACATCCCGGAGCACCGAGTTTCATTTATCTTCTCGTTTTTGTTCCCTCGCTCTGGTTTCTTTATTGGAGCATTTTCTCTGTTTTCTCTGCATAAAAAGCATTTACATTCTGTGTTCGCCTTTAATCGAATACCAACAGTTAGAATAAGATTTGCGTCGCACTGCAGAGACAAACACAGCCTACACAAACACCAGGGGCTGGAAGGCTTCTCTGCATGTGCATTTTTCTTTATTTAAGTGGCTCAGGATCCTGCCTGCGTGCCCCGATCTCACGTAGACCCACTTTTTCAGCACAAAAAAAATGGAAATCAGGGGAAATTCTGGTCTGAAAATGGGGGATAATGAGTCCTTTCTGAGGCAAGTGCAGACTGATTTACTCCGAGGTTGTAAAAGGACACTCAAGACAGAACAAACTTCTGTCATTAGCTCGGATACTTTATCAGGAAAGTTGAAGATACCTGACATCTGATATCTTCGACTATATTGGAAACACTCCTAACTTTGCCCCCTGAAAACTATACTTACTGTACGGTACATGCTCCTGTCCACACTGAAACAGGTTCAGACACGAGACAGAAGTGACAGAACAAGATGCATCCAAATATGCAAGTAGAGTTGAAGTTAATATTTAAGTTCAGCAGTCTGAGTCAGGCAAATCAAGTGGGTATCTTCCAAAGAGTTATACGAAACCTCACTTTGATGTGAAAATGATCCTAATCTCTAATCAAAGTCAAGACTTGATGTAAGTGACTTTCCTGCTGGTTATGTAGGGGGGTTGCAGATGGGGACACATATGCATCCAAGCCTGTGGGGAACTTTGTATGAGCTTTATGAACGATTCGCAGCAGTGACACTCACAAGCTGTTAAACTTTGTTGATATATTTAGTCCATCAAATTGTAAGTTTTGCCTGGCTTCATTCTCTTCTACCTTCACTGTGACCTCTGCTTTCACAAAGTTAGATTTTCTCTTTTGGTCCATGAATATTCCTGACTAAACCCCCATTTGTGCTTCATTATTCAAGGGGAAATCACACGACAGGTGCCATCCATTTAATTTGATTTGAGATTTAGAGATTAAAGGTGCCTGAGTTACAAATGGGATTCTGAGAACCTGCTGAAGCAAGGTGTTCAGAGTTTATCAAAGAGAGATGCAGACGCGAGATACACAGAGGCACGGGAAGGTAAAAAGAACAAAAAGTGAGCTGATATCCACAGTCCAACATTCAAAAAATTCAAAATCAATGCAGGCAAAGGAAAGTCCAAGAAAAAAACTCCAGAAAAATACAAGACAGAAAAAAACAGAAACAACAGAGAAAAAAGCAGGAACACAGAGGACACAGATTCAACACCAAAGAGTGAGGGGAGAACACGACGACTCAGATACACAGGAATAACTAATGGAACACAGGTGTGCACAGAAAAGGGACGAGGAAAACAGACAGACATGATGTGGAAAGTAAAACATGACACATTAACCAACAACCAACCATGGCACGGCAAGGTTTTTTAATAAATCTAAGAACATCTGACATTAACTGTAAAAGAGTATCCTTACACTTTATTTTTGTTGGATATATTGTTATTTGACTTTTGATAAATCACATTGTTTTGGATTAAGGCTGCAATTTTCATTTTATTCATTGTACGTGCCTTTTTTCAAATCCGCTGTCTTTAGCCGCAGAGGATTTTGAAAATGCCTCTGCCAAGTTTTCTTTTTTTTTTTCCATCCTGCAGCAATGTTGTTTTGGAGCTTTTCGATTGTTGGAAAAAGCTTCCCTGGGCTGCGAACTGGTGCTATAATTTCTCACAAATTGTTGCAACCGCAATATCCTTGTTCTCCCTCCAGCTATGAGCGCTGGTGCCCTACTGCTCCTTCAAAGTTGACTGATCTGAGTCGTGACAACATCACCACCTTTTGCCAACTAATTTTCGGATTTCATCTTTCTTGTCATGTCATGTGAGGCAAAAGAGACTCAATTTAGGCTCATAAGAGGGTTCTTGTATGAGAGGATACCAGCTGAATGTGTATGTGTGCTGAGAGAAGCTCTCTATATCAAATATTCACTGAAAGTGTAGTTTTGAATGTATGCGTCAATTTATCTGATAATCATAATGGATTATTACATTTCAGTTGGTTAAACAGCTGAACAAATTGGAGTTATAGGTGGTGATGACCACATATTGTACATTCTGACCGTGTCTCATAGCAGAAACTGCAGAAAGCAGAAAAACTTGCAAAGAATGGAGTTGATGACTATTACTGTTGTCATAGTGACCACCATGTGGGCTCCAACACATAAAATGTCAACATCACACAGAGGTTGATGACAAGAAAAGATTTCCGGCCCTACCTTTCATTGTAGGTGTTCCTTTTTGCCCTTTTCGCCGTTGTCGAGGGGAGTTCAACAAGGCTGCCTGTAAAACATCAACATCGCACATCAGAAATCTCATAATTCCCTTTCTGTGATGTGATTCCAGTAAAAGTTGACTTTGTTTGAATAAGATTACCTTGTACAACTGGTTTGGGAGACGATCTTCATCTATTTCTGCGAAAAAAGAAAACAAAGTGTAAGTTTAAAAACATAACTGATAAAACACATGAAATTCACTGGTCCACCACACTGTGCAGCTTTGATTCTGTTCACAACGGCACAGCCGATGTGTTCAGTTAGTCAGCGTACTGTAGCTGGAGCGCTGCTGTGTTTCCACGGTGCAGAGCGGAGTGGATAGAAGGTGACCTCCAGCCAGATGGTTATCTGACACATCACAAGCCGATGCATGAAGTGTTTCCATCAAGCATTGTGGGTGGATTTATTTTAGTTTAGTCTCCACTCTCAAACCAGACTCTGGATGATTTTTTGGCTCACAGAGGTGATGCTAATCCACTCTCTTCCTCCTCTTAATAGACCCCTGCATTCACAGCCAACCGCTGATGATAGATCTAACAATAAAACGCTGTTTATCCAAAACCCTTGGAGGGATATAAGGTGCAGAATAATGAAGTGTAGTCTGGAGCTGGGTTAATTTACAGTTGCAATGTTGTACACCTTGCTGAAACAGTGTAATCTAACACAACAGCTCTGCAATAAATCCTCCCTGCACAAAGGTTTTAGTGTGGTTTACGTTTAAAGAGTCCAGCCGCCGAGAGACCCGGCTGGGACAGGGCCTTTCTGTGGAGTTTGCATGTTCTCTCTCTGTCTCTGTGGGTTCTCTTCAGGTACTCCGGCTTACTCCCACAGTCCAAAGACATGCAAGTTAGGTAAATTGGTCATTTTAAATGGTAGGACTGAAAATGAGCGTATTCTTTGCCTCTGTATGTCAGCCCTGTGTCCTGCATACTTAGACAAGTCCCCAGTATACTTGTCCCAATGTCAGCTGGGATCGGCTCCAGCCACCAGTGACCCTGTAAAGGATAAGTGGTTACGGATAATGGATGGATGGAGGGATGCCATGTCACGTTCAGATTACATGTTTCTGTCCTGAATTTCATATCAGGAGGTGGAGTGGATGATGTTGGAGTTAAGCCAAAAGGCTGCCAAGCCAGTGACCGTAGTTTGAGAATGAGTTTGATTATTTGTTAGCTTGAAACCACTGTCTTATGCCTCATGTCCTGTGGGTCTGTTCTGAACATGGAGAATCTGATTTTAGTTTTTGTGCACAGAACACATAAAATTCTCTACCAAACATTCTCACATTGACACATTGCGTACCCCCAGGATAATTCAAGGCAATGATCTCAAAACACTTGGCCTCATTGTGAAATTGTTTTCACTGAGTATTGATATTTTAACTCTGTGTATTTTTGTGTATCGTGACATGATTGCAAATGAGGGAAACCTCAGTGATTTTCAAGGCTCATATGAAGCTTTGAAAATTGAATTGAATTTTAAGGAGAGCTCAGGACAAAATCCAGCCATGTTTCTGGCGAAGACCTTGAGAGATCTCTAGCTGGGTTTGTGGTGACCCAAACATGATCTTTTCTTGACCCGGACCAAGTGTTTTTCGTGCCTACACCCAACAAGAAAGTAAGCAGAGCATGGTCACAACAAACAACTGAAGATTTTAACTGAAAGCAACATAAAGAAATGTAAAGTTTGACGAAACATACAGTGCGAACATTTAATCTGGCGATTGGGTTGAATGATTCAGCTGTAAGGAAGGAGTTACTGCAGAACTGTTCTGTTAGACTGTATAAGTTTTAGGTAGGTCTTCTTAATTAAACTGGCAACTGAGTGTACACAACAGTCAAAGCAGCTACAATGTGTGCGTACTTAGGAGGACAAGGAAACTCCAACATGATACTACATGAAGCTCATGTGACTCCTAGTAGATAAAAAAAGCTTCATCGTTTGTTGTCAATAAGTGAAACACGACTCTGCGGTCACTACACGAAAGGACTTAAATAGAAAAGAAACCATCAGTTGACCGGAGTACAGTAAAGCCATTAGCTGTGATCAATAGCGAGGGCGTTGAACCCGCGTTTCCCGCATTCACCCGTACTTTTTCTAGGACACCACCTTGTTGCTTGGCAACCTAAGCTTCCCTAGGCACTGGGAAGGAACTGTGTGTTTGTGTTCGTGCATGCGCGCGTGCGTGTGTGTGTGTGTGTGCCAGTGAGCATGTGCATATGTTATTCCTACTTAAAAGTATGCAGTAGGCTGTTCAAAATGCCAGTGATGTGCTTGTTTCTTCTCTCTCTCGTTCTCTCTGCACCAAACAGGAACTCAGCGGTGTGTAAAAACCTGGCACACAAACCATTACATTTCATTTCGAGGGGGATTCATCTTTACGCTGTGCGCATTTACACAGCTGCTTGAAATCGAATCTTATTTTTAGCATCTTCAGGGAATTTCCGAAGGTTCATACACCCATTATTTTAGTTTTAAATCAGAACCCAGTAAATGGGCCAGCCCCATCCTTCAAGTCACGGGGTAAAACTTAGTATTCATGAACTGGTGTCTGACAGACAGTGAGCTATATCAGCCTGATATTAAATATAAAAAAAAAAACATTTCTGCATCAATAAAACTGTTGTCAACATGTCAAAAAGAGACGGCAAAAAAAATGTTATAAAGGGGCATTTAAACATTTAGGGCGGGGATTTAATAAAACGATAAATGCATTCCAGTTAAAAAGGGGGAACCTAGACACGCATTTGATATCCTGTCACATAGCATACACAACAATTTTCCTTGTGTGTACGTGAACCTGAAGGCAGCTTTAACCCCGAAAGCTCGGGTAAAAGACACATGGCCTCCCTTAGCAGCATGTGGCAGCTGCGTTGCTGAATTGATGATTAATGATTGATGATTGACGATTGATGATGATGATGCCCTAAATGTAAATGTAAATTATGATGATGAATTATGATTTTGCTTAGCCTCATGGAAAGAGGGAGCGAGCACCTTCACCTGTTGTGTGTTTTCTTTTTATGTCTGTGACATATTCAGAAGATGTAAACTTTGAAACTGTAGTTTTGACTTTATCATTTTTTTTTTACTCGAATGAATGAAGGTATGAAGTAAAAGTTGATTGCACAAACCATCAGCGTTTACATTGGTTCAGTATAAAGCTCACTATCACTATACAGCTTGGTCGGCCACCGGGCATGACTCATTGACTCAAATTCAACGCAGACATGTCTTTATTCAGCTTCTTCTTCAGTTTTCTCAAATTTATGAGATTTGTTTTTCAATAGCTTCCAGGTCATTTGACCCATTGACTCCAATTCAATGCACAACTGGCTTCCTATACTGGTTGAATGAGACACATGTCTACGTATTGGATTTTAGTGGATTGAATAAACTCGCGTTTTGTCCTGTGATTATTTGTGACTCTGAGAAAAACGTAACTATTCAGTTCTCTTTGCAACAACAATGATACCACTTGGAAACGTGAGGGGAACAAAGTTGTCTCTTGCCACTTTGAAGACAGAAATAAAGATAAAGAACCATTTTAGGTAGAAATTTAAAAATATATATTATAACTGGTAGTTTTAACTGCAGAATTATGACTTCTTAAACTGAGAATTTGCCCATTTGTTTCATGTGGGTGTCCAATCAGCACTGATTGTAAATGACAGCTGTAGCAACAGTTCCTCAGCCCGTGCTATATCGACTGTGAAAGCTGACTTCTTATGCAGCGGGAGTCGTGCTGGCAGAGCCGACGTACCATGAAGCACTGCATGCAAAAACAATTACACCACTGGTGTCTCGGAAGAAGATGATGAGATTTTGCAGCAAAAGAACTCAGCTTTGTCTGTTCATGTAGCACACACTGAGGATTTTGCTTCAACGGACTACATTTACCCTCAACACTGATTGGACATCCACAAAAAACATGGCAAACAATTTGACACCTGCAGTGATGTCGAAAGGCACTGCAATTACAGAAGATGAAGGTGGTTTTAGAGTGGCTGTAACATTCTGCCATTTCAAAGATGATAATTCGACATGTATGTTCAGGTCAGATTAAATTGGTGCTGTAATTCAAACAGTGTCTTGGTTTTCATTTTATGCTGCACAGAACTGAAGGTTTTATTATTGTGAGAAGTCGTAGTAGTAGTAGACGTGGTTTAAATATCAATCTGGCAAAGAAAAAATATATGGCTTTCACCTTGCTGATATTCAGATTGTTTTCTCGGTGCATTGAGTCCATCTGTGCCGGGGCAATGAAAAAAAAAACAAGCCGTTCCAGCAGTGATGAGTCTATCGCCGCAACTCCCTGCTGACTGACTGTCTGACACAAAGCCAGACGAGAAAAAGAGAAGAGTCTTCTGACTCCACTTTATCAGCCGAGCCGCTCTCATTTAGCTGCCTACTGTACCTCATGACGATTTATAGTTTCTGTGCCGCACACGGGGAAGAAAAAGGAGCAAATCAAGAAAACTGTAGCGAGCTTAAGTGAAAAAGAAATCGAAGTCTGCACGCAGCCTGTCGTGCATTTTAACGGGTTGTTTCATGTTTGTTCTTTCCGCAGTTGTTTACTGTTGCTACACAAAGGGGGAGGAAAGTGGGGGAGGAAAAGAGATGCCTGTCTCCCTCTCTGTACAAATAATAACACGTGGCTCCTTTATTTTAATTTCAAAGGAAAACGTTGTTCTTCCTCCTAACCACCCACTTGTTTCAGTTTAAGCAAACCAGCCACTAACTCCACTCAAACGGATATTATCTCCTCAACGACAGCAAAGAGATAAAAATGCCAATGATGTCGCTATCTGTTTCTCTTATCTGTCACTTGAAGACAGTAGAAAAGCAACATTTAAGGTGCGACAGCTCACACATTAAGATGAGCTCACAGATTAATACGAGCCCGTTGACATGAAGGACCGTCTCAGATTATCTGTCCTGCACCGTGGCCATGCTGAACTGCAGTGCTCAATATGCATGGTGTTTATGGAAACAGATGGGTCTATGTATTAATTCATCTGCAGAGGGATTCACAAATGTATTTCCTGATTCATATATACACACGTACAACACTGAACAAGGAGTTTTTGTGCCATAAGTCAAAAACTCCTTCATGAAATTAACAAAACACCAAAACACGGACACCTTTATCGGCTTCAGTTCTCTTCAGCCTCAGAAACAAACTGGGAAGTATCACAGTACTGAGCAATATGTCATACTGTTGTACTGTTGTTGCACCTCATCTCTTTCTCTCATTTCATTTGCTGTCAGTTTTACTATATTCTAATAAAAAAGTTCCGCAAAATACAAAAAGTCAGATGACTACAGGCTGCACAATATCCAGATAAAATAAATAAATAATAATCTTTGGAAAAACAGTCGTCATTGTAACTTCTATAAATCTACAGCAATAATTATGTGTGTTTAATATTCATTGACGTCTTGAAACCAGTCTTTTGAGTGGCAGATCACACTCCACCGCTGACCCACGGACCTGCTGCTGCTGGTGGACATGAAGAATCTCACTTAAAGGGCTTCAAAACGTGATTGTTTTATGTGGTCATGTAGTTTTTTTCTCCCCCTCGAAAGACACAATACATTGCTCTGGAAATTTCCAGCCAAAATGCTGGCAGCTCATCAGGAAACACCAAATAAAAGTTAATGGACCAAGTTGTATGTGCTACGATGACTCTAACCGTTCTTTTTTTGATAAGCTTTATTCTACCTCACTCAAGTTCTCTCTTTGTCTCTCTCCAGGAATCGGTAGATAAAGACATAAGTCTCCTCAAAAGAGCCAGCCTCCTCTGCAGGGAGGAATCAAACCAAGCACACTCTTATACCAATTTCTGCTTCCTCGTCATTTAGCCCACAGCCTGAACCTCGGTCGTCTCTACATCTGTGGCTGCTCCTCTGATGTGCTGTTGGGGTTCACAGTGCACAGGGCAGAGAAATCTGCAGAGCATTAAATAATGCAGGGCTCTGTCTGTCTGATGTGGGGCACACCATTACTGCACCAGCACCGCTCCTCTCCCTCATCAACATATCTATTCCCTCCCATCCCCCTCCTTCTCTGTGACACACACACACACACACACACATATACATACACACATACTTGAATGTGTCTGTGTCTGATTCGATGTCTGTCTTCGCCTCTGCTGTCAGACCCTCTGTCTAAACCTCTCTTTCCCTGTCTCGAGTCTCTCCATGACATGGCTGTCTGTCTCATAATTTCTCATGTTGAGGCCACACACAGTGAGATGCAGTCCAGTGTGAGATTAAATACAAATCCATCGATATTAAACACGTCGCACAGCTCTTGACTAAGATGCTTCTTTTGCCAAACTCTGTCGCCGCCCCTGATGATGGAAAAATAGATTAGATCAGATATCAAATTAATTCTGAAGAATGGGAAAGTGGTCGCAGTATCTTGTCTAGACATTCAAGGTTAAGGTTAAACTCCAGCAACACTAGTTTAGAGAACAACTTTATTATGAGACAGACGCATTTCGATGACCCCGATGAAGGCCAAGAAAGACGGTCATCAAATAATAAAGTTGTTCTTCATACTTCAAGTGTTGCTGGAGTTTTGACCTCTTCAGACTTGTGTGTGTGTGTGAAGTGGGTGACGTTGTACTAGAAACCTCTACTGCTTTAAACCACTTGATTTAACAAAAGCAAGAGTCTAAGTCATGATTAAGGCTTTGTGAGGGCATATTAGGCACAGCAGTGCTTTGAGCTAAATATCACAGTGACAATGCTAGCATTGTGATTAAAATGGAAACAGACAGCCCCTGGATCTGGATCTGCAGTCAGCCTTCATTTTCCCAGGAGGTTTCCTGTGTGGTGGCAGTCAAACTAGCAAAAGTGAAGTTTATAAAGAAACAATCGGGTTTCATTGATCCAAAGCCATCACATGCAGTCAACATGTCACGGTCCTGAGTTTTCATTCGCACGTGTCATATTTTACTCTCCACTTCCTGTCTTTGTCTTTTTTCACGTCCTTTCTTCCTGCTCATCTGTGTTACATTACTTAATCACTTCATGTGTATTTAACCCTGTGTTTTCCCCTCACTTCTTCTTGGTTTGTCTTTTTTCAGCCCGTGTTTCTGCATTCCTGTGTTTGTCTGTTCCCTGTTCCCGACTTCCCTTCATGTTTTAACTGTGTTTGCTGCCTATGTTATACGGATTTGTACTTTGTTTTTTTGTCTCTACTTTGGTTTTGTTGCTTATGAATTACCCCCGATTTTGTAGCCAGACTTATTGGCTGCCTTTTGTTTTGGATTTTGGCAATCCATCAAAGAGCTGATGAGATATGTCAATAAATTGGTTGCACCAGTGGCAAAGTCAACGACCAGGGTCATTAGGATTCACCGTCTGATAACCATGAATGTCTGGACTAAAATGTGTGCCAATCCGTCCAGTTGTAGTTGAGATATTTCAGTCTGGACCAAAGAGGTGGAACAACAGATGGACTGCTTGATATTGGCATCAATGAAGCCTGGAATGGCTAAAAATGTTGTCTGTGAACATAATCCAGGAAATTACATTTCAGATCACATTTTAATTGGGAAAATCAGCATTATACAAACAGAGAACCACATAATATAAAACGCCAATCATAACTGATGCAGCTAAAAACAAGACCAGTAGGCAACACAGTCAAAACCAAGCTTAAACCCAGTAAGTATTACAGTAAATTTGAGAAAAGTTCTCCAGCTCATTTAAGAACCATCTCCTGATGTTTTCTCAAAGATAATCCAGGCACGCTTTTATCCGAAGGCATCTTCAACCTTCTCGTCTTTGTTCTTGTGTGGATCATTAACTGAAAAATCAAACCTCTCAAATCTGAGTTCAGTTCAAAGAACTTCCTTTTCATGCTTGGAACTTAATTTATGAGGGCAGAACCACAAACCCAATACGTTTAAACTCATGTGAAATGAATATGAATGTAAAAGAATGGGGTACGTCTCATATATTTAAGTTTTAATATAATCATTTGTGCCACATTCCTTCACTTCACAAATTATGTCTCCACTTGATGGCCTCTTAAGTTTCTCCCTCTCTCTTTTCTCTCGCCTCGCCTCTGATGTACTGAGCAGGAGGATTGTTGAGGGTTTCTCGCTGCACTTTTTATTCAGAGATCAAGGTTGACTCTTACACTCTGCATGCTCAGCGTCCAATTACTGAATCAAACACGGACACATGCGCATGAACTCACGCGCACACATCCAGCAAACAGATCACAGGCACTGATTCTGATCCGAACCAATTAGAAGGACAGTTGTTCTTAAAATAAAACGAAACACTAAAAACGTCAACCCTCGGTGATTCATGCTGTGATTTAAACAATACAGCAACGTCAGTCTCTGCTGGTATCCTCAATGACGCATCACCTCTAATTTATTCATCCATTCAAGGCAGAGAATATCACCGTCTGTTTTCTCACCTTGCGAATTACTCTTTCCGCCCCACACTCCCAGCTGATCTTCTTTTAATTCTGCACCGGGTCACATTTACACACTCACACACCGAAGCGCAGCAGAGGCGGAGAGGGAAACAGGGAGCCAATGGATGAGTCATCGAACGAGATAACTCTCTCGAGGGGCTCCGTTATGTTTGATCATTAAGGTCCCGTGAGAGGACACACACACACAGCTGTTTATGCAGCTCTCTGCTGCAGCAGGAAGATTCATTTGGTGCATAATAGAGTTGAGACGCTGCTGTACATGACAGCAATCAGAATAAGAAATACAAATGCTCTGGATTATCGTGAAACATATTGTGGCTCGGGTGCCTCGTTAGTGCGTTGGCCTGTGTGCCTGCATTAATCACATTGTCGGAGTTCATCACCCATGTGGGGACAAAAACACCACAAGGTTAACATTTGGGCTGCAGTTTGATAGACTATTTTTTGCTGAGAATTGTTCCTAACTGAGTGAAATGACCCGGAAGTATTTAAGTGGCAGCTGTGATAACAGCTTGTCAGTTTCTCTAAATGTGAAGGAAAGGTGCGCCAGTGCTTCCTTTCTTATCTCCATCAGCAGAAGATACACTGGAACATCTTTTAGGAGAGAAAAGTAGATGATACCTTCCTAAAGTGTCGGTTTGTCCACGGTTGTCTTTTCTGGTTTCCTTCACATCTTTCCTTGACTTCATGATGTTTCCCATCAAGGTCAATGAAAAGTGTTTAAGAAAAGACAGAAATAACTTTTACAAAGCCTTGGTTTAAGTTAAGGTTCGCTTGGGCTGCGGGTTCGATGAGCTGCGCTGCCTTCACAATAAATTCAGACAGGACAAGAAACAAGAGCAGTCATACAGACAGACGGACAGATTATGTTAAATTACTTTATGCTGAAGTGAAGCCGAAAATCAATGCACCTTAAATTTCAGCAATTACCTGTCACTGCTCCGGAAAACCATCGGTTTTCCACCACGGTCTGTTAAAGATGAAATGGAATCTGTTCTGTTTACGTCTCACTGGGTTATCGTTTCTTCATTTTTTATAAAATGCTGTCACGGTCCTGTCATTTCTGTCTTCTTTCATTTGTGTTTTGTTCTGTCTTTTGTTGTTTCCTTGCTGTGCTTCTCCCCAGCGTGCTTTCCCTAAACTCCTGCGCTGCATCACCTGTGTTGGCAGGTGAGCTCCTTCCCTGCCCTCTTGCTTCCTCCACTTGCTCCCCTCACCTGTGTTTCTCTACCTCTCTCCGCCTGCACCTCATCCCCTCGTTAGGTTTGCCTTATCCTGCTGTTCAGTTATCCCGTTCCTGGTTTATTTTGTATAAACGCTAAGCAACTGATTTTCCGGCTCTCACATTTGGGTCCACGTTCTTATGTCCTCAGTGTGACACATATGTTGGGCTAAGGCCAACTCAGACTACTGCCTAAGTGAAAAAAAATGTATCTCATTCAACTGAATGAAGTCTTACCGGGTGATGACTGATCACTGGATGCCACTAAAGTGGCAGGTGTTGGTCTGCGTCTTCTGATCTGAAAAAAGAAGAACAGTTTCAGTCAAAGTGAGAATAAAAACATGCTTCGCCGTGCTTCAAATGGCACAACATTAATCTTGAGCAAAAAAAATCATCTCAAAACTTTGAAACAGCTGATCTCGATGATCCTTAAGTTTGAAGTGAAACACTTACTGATCTTTTTCAGGCTCCAATTTCACACAGGCTCGGATCTCTAAGGGGTTGAATTGGCTCAACCAATCGAAATGCTAAGCAGTGTATTGAAATTTGCATGTGTGTGTACTCAGCCAATTGGGGAGTGTGTGCTGCCTCAGTATCAGACGCCAACTCAGCATCAGTCTGAGAGCCAATGACACAGCCTGACTGATGCATATTGTACTTTGAAGAGGCCTGAGCTGGTGGAGAGCGGTGCTGAATCTGACAGTGAGATCAGCAGGACTGCCACCACCTATTTACTTCTGGGCTCATGACTAGTGGTGTGTGGCAGGCAGCTATGGTGGAATCCGGGATCATTTGATCACTGGAGGAAGATGCACATTTCACTCCAAACCATCGACAGTATAGCTGTCTAGGTCCGCAACCTTTGTTATTTTTAACCGCTGAGGATTACCATTGAGCCTGATATATGCTGGTACTGGACAGGAATAAGTATAACATACTTGTGAGCAACAGGCAAAAATGTTAGCTACTAAACCACAAATATGTCAAGCTGACTGACAGCTTCAGTTTGAAATGTACTGCATGGTTCTGCAGATATCAAATAAAAGACTGACACTCATAGGAGCTCATACATCCAAATCAACCAGTCCCCTTTGTGGGAATCCCAACTCTCACAAAATGCCTCTTCAGGGAATAATGGTATATAAACTCCATAGATGTGTCCCTTTATCCAGAACTGCACCAAAAGTTAGAGGGGCCTATTCTGGGTTGAGATCCATCCTCCATCTAAGTTTCGTGGAAATCTGTTGAGTAGATTTTGTGTAATCCTGCTGATGAACCAACCAACAGCCATGGGTGAAAACATAACCTCCTTGGCAGAGGAGTCCTACATAATGTCTGCAAAAAACTTTCCGACCGGAGTGATTGGGGTGATTAATTTTCAGTCGCCTCCGGGATAAGGTCATTACCATTTTACTGCTCCATAAACCTAAAGGGCTGTGATATAGGAACTTAAATAGACAATCATCTTTTCACACACACACACACACACACACTCCCTACACATTGCTGACAGAGTTGCTGACTAATGCTGGAAGTCACTGGAGCTCCAGGCCTCCATGCGTCTTCTTCTCTAAGTGCTGCTTGTGCACTTACAGGGCTGTGCAGTCAACTCCAGTCAGCCGTGGAGCTTAACCTCAGCCTACACAGGGCAGCGTACCGTGGTATGGTGGCTAAAATCTATTCTATCAGGAAACTAAAGATCAAAGTATGAGCAAAAAAACGAGCTGAAGTTTTAGCTGGAGAGGAAGGAAAAGACGGGGCATCTTTTTTTTCCACAGGTGCACTCAAGAGTTACATTCAAGCAAAGCGAGGAGTTGAATCAGTGCCCTTGGTTTTCCATTCCAAGGTACAGTTTTGGCTTAGAGGCTTTGCTGTGCTGAACAAAACGCATGAGGAAAGTATTAAATAAAAAAACATATCGAGGCACAAAACATCACTTCAGACTCAGTTCAGCTGGATTGTGGCTCTCTTCCCTCCCACCCCCACTGCTTCCCCTCATTTCAGGAGACCTTACACAATATCTCCCTGAGCTCTGCATGCAGTTCGACCTTGTTTGATTAGCTTTACTTTACAAAAGACGCAGAAATACAGATGTAACTGCAGAAATAATGGGCAGTAATGAAAACTGAGTGGCTCACTATCACAGTTTAATTGGGTATTCAAGCTTGAAGAGGCTTCATCTTTGTTACCTTTCAAATCGAAGCCACAGAGAACAGGAAGGCGGCGTGAATGGGACGAGGCACTGAGCGGCATTTCCTTTCTTTACAACGCTGACAATGTTTTACTTCCTTTTTACACTTTTCCAGGGAAATTGCTGACCTCATATCTGGAGACGTGTGTCTAACTATTCAGTGTTAACTGCTTAAAGCACTGCTGCCTTCTGTATAAGCTTGCGATTTAGACGTTTTTTTCCCTTTCTGCATCTGTCGCCATACTGTCATGTTAGTCATGTCTATGTTTAGGCTGAAATAAACACAGGTACAGGTAGATTTCTCTAGGCATGAAACTCTGGATAGCGATCAATCAGTAAATAACCACAAATGAATTCAGGTGTGAACAAGAGTCAGCGATTTAGGATTTAAAATATCTATGATTTCCATCTGCCTTTCCGACTTACACCTGACGTAACCAACGAAGATGAGGCCCTGAACAGCCACCATTGACCTCTTCTCTATCTGCAAGTCACACTCTCCCCACACACAAATGATAAATCTCACAGGGGAAGCTAAATCCAATAACAAAACAATCACTCTTGTTGCAAATGAGTCACAATATTGATGCCAGATTTGATTGCAGCCAACTAATTTAGACTTGGATCTGAATGCAACACATTAATTTGAACCATGCAATCTACGGATTGAACAAAATTACCGCTGCACTGAAAATACTTTCATGTTTTTGGTTTTTTTGGGCATAAACATCTTGCTGAAATCAGTGACTCAATAATTCAAATAAACCACATCCATCCCAAATCTCTGGCCAGGATCAAACCTGAGGAGCTGAAGCCACACCAGGTTTCCTTCAAGCTTTAAAAAAGGGTCTGAAGTTCAGCAAATACAGCGATCACTTTGATCGAGGAAACATTTGTTCAAAGTCAACTTAAAATCTATAAAGGCTTCATGAAACTCCATAAGTCTCTTAACAGGATCAGTCACTTCCCCAATTTCCATTTATTGTTTATGTAAGCAGCCTTGCTTTTGGGTAGCGTCTCATTGAGTTTCGAGAGATGTGGCATTGCATTGCCTGCTCCTCATGAGCGTAATGTTGAGGTCTAGGCTACTAATGCAAATCAGGGCCTCTGAAAACTCCTGAAAACTATAAAAACCAAGCTTAGTCGAGTTAAAATGAAGACAGACTCAGCAGCGGGGCTTTTTTCATGCCTAAAACGTTTTCAGAAACACATTGTGGTGAACTGTGTGTTCAAACGAGCTGCCAGTCGAAGCCTAACATTACAGATGATTGTGCTCATTGAGTCCAACAATGTCCACCGACAGGTCAGATCAAACTCTCAGTCCTGTTTTTTAAGGCATTTTATTGACTTTTCCCTCAGAATTCTTGTGTAAACCATTAAACGTTTGTCCTTGTGGGTGTGTTTTGCCCGGCCCACCTAAAAAAGCACAACGAGCCGTGTCTGTGTAGAACTGATTATGCCCAGAGTCATTGTTATTCTCCTCACCCGGCAGCAGAGCAAACTCCCCGATCCTTCACTCGCACAAATACCACCGCTTACTGGACAGGCTCACCCCTCGAACCGCCACGCCTGCCTTTCAACCCACAGTCCATTTAAAAATGCAATTCCGTCACTTCTCACAACGAGGAACAAAAACAGCCTCAGAAAAGTGATGGGTGGGCAGGAAAATCTGTGCATGCCTGATAGTCTTGCTGCGAGGGGGCAGCGGACAAAATACCCTTGGCTGGAAAATATAGGTCAGGCCGGGAGACAGTGGAGTCAAAGTATTTCGTTATTTAACCCTTAGTGTTGTGCTGACATTGGTTTTACTTTCTAATGTATGATGTCTCAGACCGCAGTATGTGTATGTGTACAAAATGGAATAATCATTGTGAAATAAACCAATTATTCTGCTTCTAATATTTGTTTTATTTTCTGCTGACCTCATTAAATCTGAATTTCCAATATGTAAGAAAGCGCTGAAGTGGTAACCCATTTCTTCTAATAAGACTGCACATTGTCCAATCTCTCAAAAAAAAAAAAACTACGGTCCGCAAACATACAACATGACATAATGTTTGTAACATTCTCCACTTCTGTGCTTTCTTCTCCTCCTCTACTCTCTCCTCTCCCAGGTGCTCCTGATCAGGCAGTGATCATCTGCCCATATTTAAGGGAGGTTGGAGAAGAAGGAGCCGTCTCATCCTCAGCTGGTGTGGTTTTACAGAACTTACGTACTATTTAATTTCCTTTTCATGATGTCATTTCAAAGTATATACACAACTTTTATTTAATCCACAAATCAAATGTCCATAAAGACTTTTTTTAAGCAACGTCAGTGTTTCCGTCTGTTTTCCTGTTGTTTGCTAAAAATGGATTTATAGACCTAGACATGTTCATTAAAGTGACTTAACTTATGTCTTGTGTGACTCCATGTTAAATCTCATCTCAGTTCAGGAGGGATAATGTTGTTTTACTGAACTACTTTCGACATCAATGATAGAGAGCAAATCTCATTTACCAATATTATACAACTTGTGTCTCTGAGATCAAACAGAGTCAATGTGTCATCTTCTGTCATGGACTTTTGACAATTGGCAACATTTAAAATCATCTATTTTTCAATATGAGACAGAAAAAAAAAAAAACACATATCATGGGTTTTTTAAGCTGTGACGGAGGACAGAGGAGCTCGGGACTCCACACAGGAGGTCAGTGTTAATGTGTTGTCTCTGTGGTGATATCTAGCATACTGTTGGATTTTGTCAATGCATTGTACGCCGACTCGCAAAAAACGCATTAAAAATTTCCAGGGAGGTGAATTTAGAGGGTTGGAGGAGCTCCAGCTATTGTTCAGATTGTATAGCTTGAAACAGATTAGACCCTTGGAACTTGCGACTAATTGAGGTGACAGAGGTTGTGGCGGTACCGGCAGTAAAATGCTTACAAATCAGCCCCAACACACACATTAAAAATATAACCAAAAAATACATTTACACAGAATCCCGAATACTTGGATGGCAATCAAAAAAATGCTTCATCAGGGGATAATGCTCAAATGTTTTCATAACCTCTCAAGTCCCCAATGAAATAAAGTGGGAAAACTAAAGGTGTATAGAGGGGCTTCGGTTTCAAGGGGTTCAGTTATGGTAAACTGAAGAAAACCTGCAGGCGTCAGGTTATTTGAAAGGCAAGCAATACACTCACACAAATTAGCCCAACCCAGGTGCAGGTTGCCTCATTGAAGGGCAACTGCTGGTCACTCAACTAGAAAACAACGGGGCAGCAAAGAAAGCTCAGTGGGGCCGAAACTGACCAGAGTTTCTGGCTGAGCACCTATGGGGATCAGGTCTGCAGCGTGTCAGGGGCAGATTCAGAGTGGAATGAGTCTCTCCTGGATGCCTTTCCCCGCCTCTCTTAAGCCTTCACAAAAAAGTGCGTCGTCACACCCTGATTGGCTCGGAGGGGAATGTCCCAAGCTGCTTTCACTCCTTAATTAGGAGCCAGTCTCCTCACCCTGCACACAGGTGATCTGAATCCACTGTAATCAATCCAGAGGGATTTTAAAATTCAGCCAAAATACAAAAAATAGCGAGTGCCACACACTGGGACTGCTACAAGGTAGAAAAGTTTTCAGTTCACAATCTACTCAGGGAAATCCTGAGTGGTGAAGCCTTTACCTCCTAACCCCGGTCTGCCTTTGAGAAACTCTGTTAGTTTTGAAATCCTGTCACTTTCAGAGTTACCCTGCAACCTCCACAAGAACAATGTGTTTTCACCACTCAGCTCGGCTCAGCTCAGAAAAAGGGCATCCGGACCCTGTAAACTGCCGCAGAACTAAAGGTTGAAGAAAACCTTCCCAACACCTTGTTATCGGGTGGGCCGGAGTATTGCTGAGCTGTCAGACATCCAGCACAATGCCCAGAGATTCATGCGATTCCTCATCCTTCATCCGGTCATTTGAAATATGATCTTAGCATTGTTCAGGCTAAAATCAGTGCTCATCCATTATAAATCCTCACAGACTCTCTCCAACTCACCCTCTGAATAAGAGAATTAATGAAGAAAAGGACGTTGAAAATCCAGATCATTGACTTCCACTTTCATTTATCTCAGTTTTCTTTACTTCACTGCCTCCCTCTCACTTTCTATCAGTCTTTTGTCTTCCTGTAACAGTCCTCTTATCTTCCTCTCTCTCCCTGAATATCATCCCAGCCACTGCACTAGGGGGAGCAGGGGGAAGATGCACTGCACAAGCTGTAATTTAATCGCTAAAGCAGATCCAAAATTATTTTCATCTTTGCTAAGGATCACAAAGGTAATTACTGTAGCAGCAGTTTTATCATAAAATACCTACAACTCAGGTTTTTGGTCATTTTTTAATCAATAGGTCTTCTCACACAGAAGTAAACAAAAGCAGGTTTCTCATTTCTTGCTGGTAACTGTCAGTTTCTTTGAAATAACAACTGTCCCAGAAAGAGTTTATCAGCTGTAGCTAGCTAACAAAAGCTCATATGCAAAACAGCTTTATGCAAAATATGTATTTTCTGAGGGGGAACCAAGTATTTGGTGAGTGGTGAGTGCTGAGTTTAGTCAGGGTTGACCTGAATTCAAACACACAGACACACACTGTCAAAAACCCACCATTACTGATAAAAAAATCTATCTGCTGTGACTCGGGCAAAAAAGTTTACTGACGAGGTAAAGTTTTATTCACATCATGTTCAAAGTGTCCAAATGAAATGCACTGTTACCCTGAGTACACGTGTGGATTTCTATGGGTTTGAACATCGTTTTTAGGCATTTTAATGCAGAATTCCTACAAATTATATTTCTAAGTTATGAGATAAACACACCTTTTAACCCATTTTTCTAACACAAGAGAAAAAAAACAAAAACATTGCAGCCCCAGGCACACTGCTTCTTCAGCATGTGAGGAAATCCAAAGTCTGACAGGCCTGCTGTGACTAGTAACACTTACTATTAAAGCTGTGAACATACAATCACTGTTCTGGGAGGGGTTTGGCCCCAAAGCAGTAATGGGTACAAATAAAAATGTACTAATTCTAACTGTACAAGGCCGTAATGAGCACATTTCCTGGTTATAACCATTTATTTTCAGTGTAGCGGTTCTTGATTGCCTCAATGTGCAGGAGATATTCATAGGATGATAATAAATATTATCTACAACTCTCAAAACCTCTTCTTGGGGAAATGGCCCTTCTGAGGCAATACAGAGTAATTGTTTTGTTCTCAGTGAAGGACAAAGATGGTCTGACGCGTCGCGTGGGGAATATTAGGGAGGAAATTGTCAGCCCTGAAACGTGTGTAATAAAAGACCATCACCTCGACAATGTCACGATTCATCATCTCAACAGGGACAATGCCGCTTTCATCTATGAATGTAGTTTTCTCAAGTAAGTGCCCCTCATCTGAATGATACAGGTAATGAATGAGCTCAATATCGACCGTCGTTTTTCTTAGAACAACATTGTCACTGAAGCTGTAAACAAGGACAGAGCAAATTGAGTTTAATTAGCCAGCTGAGTGAATTATGTATGAAACAATACCATGGTGTTAACATGACTGGTTCAGAAATCAGACTACTGCAGCAGTTTCAAAGCCTAATAATGGATTTGTTAGTGTATATAATATATACATCATGAAGGGACTTAAGATGGTAGCCAGTTCGCTTAGCTTGGCACAAAGACTAGCCTGGCTAGTTCACCAGGGTCTTACGTGTAACTCAAAGCCGAGCTGAGCCGAGGTGGTAAAAACCCAGCTCTACTATAGAGTCAATTGACCTAGATGTAAATGCTGAGTTCACACATTCCCACTGCATACAAAAGCCTGATCTTAGCAGGTTTAAGTGGGATTTTTGACCAGTGAAAAAGGGGTATAAGTTAATGTTTTCTGGTCACCGGCTGTTTATATGGCCGCGCTTGTGATACAATACGATTGTGGCCGACTTGCATAGCTAACACAGATAAACAGCTAGGCAAATTCTAGCATTTGATTTTGCTAAGTTGTTACACTATATGCCTATTTCACCATTTCCTAGCAACACTATGATATGTTTCTAATGTCTTGTCGTCTCTGTCAGGTTTTTTTTTTTTTAACCTTAGGAAAAGGCCAGGTTAACTGTTTCCCTGTTTACAGTCTTTATGCTAAGCTAAGCTAAATGTTCCCTGGCCCCATCTTCATATTTAATTGGTGGTATTGATTTTTCTCATCTAATTCTCTGCAATAAGCATATTTCCAAAAATGTCAAACTATTCTTTCAATTGGTAAAACTGTAATACTGCCAATTAGAAACAAGCGATACCAACTTCTAGAAGTGAGAGGAATATCAAATAATTGCAGAAGTCACTATCTTTTACATCATCCACTGACTCCATCGGGTCTTGGCCTCCATTAGGTACAGTCAGTCTGTGCTCGTAAGCACACAGCGAGCTCTGGTGTAAGGTTAAGATAACGGTGGCACACGCTGTGCCTGTGTGTGGATAAGAGGATGAGTGTGTGCTGTTGTTGTGAGGGTCAGACCTCGGGGAGGCTGCTGTGACTGACGTGCGGTTCTCCACGGAGGCTGATTCACCATGCTGGGAGGTGTCAGGTTGCAGGGATTACTGAACCATGGGTGAAGCCCCCCTGGCGTGACATTCATAAGTGTGCTTGCAAACACAGAGACAAGCACACACACACACATTTCGTTTTTTCTTGTTATTTTTTTTTTCTTTTACTTTAGATCTGACTGTTTCGCTGTTGGGCAGTCTGTCTCGGTCATCTGTCTCTCTTTTGTCTCTGTCTCTCTCACACTCACACACACACACACACACACACACACACACACACACACACACACACATACACAAAACCACACACTTAAGGCCCATCAGGCCATACAGGCTCAGTGGCCACTCACAGTGGTCTCAGAATAAATAGAAAATGCCTCTTAAAAGGGTGAAGTCTCAATGGCAATCAGCCAAGCTTCAGCCATACGTATTAGGACTGAGAGCTAAGAACTCTCTTGAGTCTTTGCAGACGAGGCAAACTGAATTTTACTTGTATACAGCTTAGATGTGATCTGTCAGCTGGCGAAGAAGTCGGTAAACACCAGGCTGGAGGTGTTTAAGATTCTGTATTGAATGGTTGAGGACTGGGATCAGATATGTGGCTAAATAAATACAGACAGTGGGCAAACAAGGCGGACAGGGAGACCTGAGCAACGGGGAGGAAGAAAAAGTAAGACGGACGAATGTAATGAAAGGATGCACAGACAGACCCACACAATTAGACGCACAGCATTCATTTTAACAGACGTACCACAGGCACCAATTTGTGTCTCCAACATCACTCAGGACAATTACGCACATAATAATGATTCTCGATTCAGACAGCAACATAATGAGCTCTCTGCTAGGAGTTCCATTAACACTACAAACCTAAAGATTTCAGCCTTTCAGCTGATTTGGCAACAACACTTGTGGTTACCTAGGCAACAGTAAGTGTGATTTGATGCTACAGGTAGCAGCAATGCAGGGAGAGCAAACACTCTCTTGAGCTACTTTGTTAGAAATGTATCAGAATAGCATGTGAATCCGTTTACAGCGAAGCCGAACAAACTCGTGTTGTGTTGATTTGAAGTCAGGCCAAAATCATTTCCTCGATCATGCCGTGAGCGTGTCAGCTGTCTCTGAGAAACACATAACATAGCTGCATTTCCATGGACCTTAATTGTCCTCTAATGATCACAATAACAGCCCAATCAGAATAAAAACACCTTGTGCAACCACCTCACGCAGAAGATCCAATCCAGCCGGATCTGAACATATATTTTCAATCAGATTGAGAGGAGTGGTGTTAACCTTTGATAATCTGTTGAAGGGCTGTAGACGGTTGCAGAGGTTGCTGTGTTTCTGCTTGACTGGTGGGTAATTAAAGTGTTGTTAGGTTTCACAGAACCATCCCCAGAATCAATGACTATACCTTTTTAAATTGATCGTTTCTCTCTGGTTCGTATATTCTAGGCACATGTTAGCCTCAGGTGGAGATTTTGGACACTAGTGATCATCATTTTGTGTCATCGCTGACAGCTGGAGACTCACGAACGGTAACTTTCACGTAAGGAAGATGCAAAAGGCAATGAATTGTGTGATTGAAAGTAGTGTGCATGCCATGGAAGAGAGAGAAAGAGACAGAGTTGCTTCTTTACTCTAATGTCTTTGATGACAATTAAGTATTTCACGTGTAGTAAAAGTTTTCATGTCATGTTTTCACCCGTGTCTGTTTGTTCATTGGTTAGTTTGTCAGCATGATTACACAAAAACTACTCACCAGATTTCCACGAAACTTGGCCAGAGGATGGGTCTCTACCCAGAACAGACCCACTTTAATCTTGGTATGGACCCAGATAAAGGGACGGATCAAGGAATGTTTTCTCACTTTCCTTAACAATGTGATTTAGAGTGTTTTTCATTTTTCATTTCATTTTTGTTGTTGTTGATCAGTGTCAAAAAAAGCTGCATTAAATCTTCTTTTATTGAAATCCAAACGATAAAACAAAGGTAGTTTGACACTACTAAGAAACATTTGAAAAAGTATTGAGAGTAAATAAACATGAAATAATGTCAGACAGTCATTTTGTACTTAAAGACTAAAAAACAATGACACAGAATGTAGAAATGATGAGTGCATCAAAGCTGTTCTCCTTCCTGTGTGGATGGGAGGGAATTCACTTACAGGTTATTTTCTCCAGCTGAGGGGAGCTTTTGTGGCGAGACATTATGGAGTATTATTTCTACAGTCCTGGACAGTCCTGGACATATATCACTGCCGTTCATTCCTTAAAACCTTGGAAATACACACTCACCAGGCTCTAACTCAAATGCAAGTGTAAACCAATACAATGCAGATAAATCAGCAGTTTCTCACGTCACAGCCTCGCAAAGTTATGAAACTTAATCATGCCAGTGGCTCTAACTCTCCAAGAACTTATCCTGACTGTACTGTGTCCTGAAACCATCCAATTAAGTGTCCTCACAAGGGCAGACTCACATAACACACACACACGAACAACGCTCCTCCTAAAATCTAAAGCCTTACAGACACAGTTGGGTGAAGAGTGAACAGCAGAGAGAGGGAGTGAAGAGCATGGACTCATAAATCTTTGCTGGTTTTTACTCGAGGCTCATTCATTATGAATGACCTGTCCTGTTCATGTTATATTTATATAATGAGAAAATGGGACACGTCTTTCCACTAAACTCTCTAAAGACACATGAATTGCACCCACTGGGATTTTTTCAGTCACTAACAGGAATTGGTTGGAATGATGCTGAGTTTACACGATTCTGAGATAAGTGAAGAAAAGACTTCCCCTGGTCTGACAGTCTAACAACATATTTAAGATTAATGTGACGAAATTATTACATTGCTGAGAGCAGTCAGACTTAACAAGATAAGTTTATCTTGTGACACCAGCTAACTTCTGTCAGTATCTCACTGCGCAGCCAGTAACACAAAACGAAAACAACACCAAACCCCTGGAGACAAATCCATACACTGCAACACTCCTTTTTAACACTGCTGAGACGCCGCGTCTCTAAGAACCAGCCACGCTGTGAGTGGAGGTGGAGAAAAATCAATGGTAAATGCATCATGATCGCTGCATTGAAGAGACAGCTTGTTAATAAGGTGCCGGGGAGTAATAGAAACTCATAATGTGGCTTCTGTGAAGCGGCGGTTTTCTCGTCAGACCGTGCTCCAGCGTTTTGTCCACAGCTCACTGCGCTTTTTATTCCTCTTGAGTTGCTCAGCTGCGTCTGCACCTGCTTGCTTTGATGACTGGAACAAATGTTTCTCAGCTTTTTTTTTTTTTTTTGCTCCATCTTTTGCAAGTTGTGGAGCATATATTTCCTCTAAAAGTCCTGTCATGTCACTGATGCATGAAAAAAAAGCCTCTTAAAACCCTGAAAGTCCCAAACCAGCCCGAACCACATCCCCCTCCTCTACTGCCCCTCCTCCTCACCTGTTCAGCTGCCTCTGGGTCCAGGTGGGTGTCCAGTAGGGGGACGGTAAACTGTATCTTCCTGGGGCTCCCGGTTTCCATGGTGGCTCTTTCTGTCAAAGAGGAGGACAGGACGAATGAGAGGAGGAGGAGGAGGAGGAAGAGGAGGTATGATCCGAGGGATGAGAATCCGTAGGAGAAAAAGAGGATGAAGAGCTCAGTGATGGTGGTGGAGAAAGAAAATAAGTGGGCTCCAGCTTAGGAAAAAATATGATTATTTTATAGTTTCTGTCTGACTATTTTCTTTTATCTTTTAACCCACTTTTCCCTGATTATCTAGCTTTTTTTGCACCCTTATTTCAGTTCCACCCTATTTCTTTCTATCCTCAGCACCTGCTGGTGTCTCACTCTCCTTCCTCTCCGTCTCTCCCGGCTCTCAGCGCTGAGGCAAGGGCATTCTGGGCTAGGAACACCTCTCCTTCGCTCTCATTCGCTGTGCCCGACTCCCTTTCACCCAAGTCCCACCCTCTTGTCACATTTCTTTCTATCTGTATTGGATGTCTGAGATCAGGGCTGTTCTGCAGCAGCCCCTGCACAGACGGGAGAGAGAGGATGACAAAGATATCCTCTCTCTCTTTATCTTTTGGCTGCTTCTGCTTTAAGAGAAAAAGTATTTTTAAAAATCACCTTCCTACACATGCTTAAATCACATACACAGAGACTCTCTATCTCATACACATAAGTTATATATATGTACTGTATATATACCCCTGTCACTGTAATTTAACTGCTATTTTACTCACTGCAGTTCGTTTCATAAATAAAAAAGGCCACATGAACAGAATTGAAGATAAGCTTTGAAATCATGAAATCATGATCATCTGAGCTTTGTTCTGACCAAGCTTGTCCTCGCTGTCGCCTGGCCAGCACAGTTTTTATTGATCGCCTCAGAGTGTCCCTACATCACACGTCTACTGTGCCCTGATACCCGACACTGGCCAAGCAGCATATGACTGCTGTGTTGTAACAGATTTGCAGTACATTTTTTGGGGGGGTGGGGGGGATAATAACTAGACAGTTAAATCCCTAGATATATTTTCATCTTGTGAGCTAATTTTCAACTGTATGCCAGCGCCTATTTCACATTCTCACTGGTAATCACATAAAAATTATACTGTAAATCAATAACATTTCACTCCAAAGCTAAAAGCTCATCTTGGAAATTGATGTACAGATGTTTTCACAGTTCCCTCCGGACACTGCTGGTTGCTTTAGAGGTGATTTAGAGATGCACTATGACTGTATTAGAAACAAACATTTTTTAAGACATTTTGCCCATAAGCTAGGGTTGGTAAGAAGCATTTTTTTGTTTTATTTGCAGAAAATCTGTCTCAAGCAATAATTCAGCATGACCAGAATCTTCTAAAACATTCAGCCAGGGACAGTTCTCTTCGGCTCAAAGCAGATACATTGCTAATGATAAGCGAGCTAGCCTCACAAGAAGGGCACAGAGATTGCAGCCAACATTTTCCAGTGCTAACATACTAGCTTGACAGCAGTGAGCACTAACAATAGCAAAGTTGGTTGTTTACCTTTTATCATAATAATTCCAGGTGTTTTATGACATGTGATTCAGACATGAGATGGTTGGATACAGTAAGCAGTGATAACAATGTGCCGCGCTCACAGCACATAGCCCCTGAGCGTGTCATTCAGCAGCTACTATAACTCAATAGCACAAAGCACACAGCCCCTGAGCCAAAGAACAAGTGTGCAGCTATAACAGACTGTCACACAGTAGCTAACCTATTAGCACAAAGCACACAGTCCCTGAGCCAAATAACAAGTGTGCAGCTGTAACAGACTGTCACACAGTAGCTAAACCATTAGCACAAAGCACACAGCCCCTGAGCCAAAGAGCAATGACGCTGTGGCAGCAAGAGGCTCATTCAGTTGCTAACACTGGCACAAAGCACACACCCAAAGCAAAGAGCAGTAACTGTCAGACCAGACAGCCTTTTTGGACCATGATACATTAGTAACAGCTATTTTGCTTGTGATTATATGAACGTTGTATTTATTAGCAGGGTTTTTGTGTGTGTGTGTGTGTGTGTGTGTGTTTATTTATTTATAGGATTAAAAGATAGAAGAGCGTGTTGAAAGTATAAGAACTAGCTGCTAATCTCCCAGCCGGCCAGTGAGCTATGGGGCAGTCATTGTCAGTGTAATCAGGAAGTTCGTTCATATGCGGGTGGGATGCTATTGGTCGTATACTTTCAAAATTAAGCTTGCTTTTGCTAGTTTCTACTATTTTACCGACAGGAAATATGAGGACAGACCTAGAGAAAGGGGGGCTGGGGGTGTCCTAACATAAAAGATCACCAGCTGGAATTGAACCAGGGTCACTGTAACCATATGGCACGAGTCCCAGACCACAGGGTCCACAGGGATTCCTCTAAATTTATGTCTTTTTCACCAAAGGGCAGTTTTTATTTGGCCCATAACTCTGTAAAATGAACCAAATAGGATGGGAATGACCTTCAGTAAGCTGGATAAAGAGAATATTTTCATTCACCAGGTGAAATCTCCAACTGCTCCATCTATATCCATTTATAAATTAATAAAACAACATCAGAATCCTTTTTTCTCTTTTTAACTCGGCCATTAATGCATGTAGCTCTGCTACAAACACACCCAAACTGTCCTCACATAAAAGACACATTTCCATTTTCTTGTAGCTGAGAGAGAAAGAGTGAGTGAGTAATAAAATGTTGCCGCTGTAATAAGAGCTTTTCCCAAATGTCTTTGTCATCAAAGCAGGAAAGTGTGTTAATAACGGCCACGTGTTCTGTGTGTGGGTGTGTGTGTGTGAGTGTGTGTGTGTGTGTGTGTGTGTGTGTGTGTGTGTGTGTGTGAGGAAGAAGAGATGAGAACAGCTGGCTGCGTATTTTCCTATACGACCTCTGCTGTTTATAGTGTGAAAACCGTAGTAGAATTATACAGTCTGTGTTATCTCCTAATACCAGCGTAGTGTTTGTGTCTCTGGTTGAAAAATCTTCAAAGAAAAAAAGCCGACAGCTAACGCGTATAGTCTCCCGCAGACTTGTGACGGTCTTGTTTATTACCAATAAAATACTGCATATTTATTTAATATTTCATGTTTTTACGGCCCCTGCCACAAGATTTTCATCAGATGCCATGCAGCGAGGGCACTCGAGCTCATTTTGAACCCACTCCACTATCTTCTGTTATTCTTTGTTATTAAATGACAAAGTATAATCCATTGCAAGTCATGTGAAGAAGACAATGAAAAAGCCACTAACTGACCTTAGTATACTACTTGCAATCATCCAACCGAACCATCCACATACATCTTCAATGCCAATTGCCTCAATTTATCAGGCCAATTATTGCTGACAATAGAAGGCAGTGTGCTGCATAATATGACGTTGTGGTCACATAGAGGACCACACGATTATTTGTTTAGGATTTACAATTGTTTATGCTTATGATGTCGTTGGTTTCCATTTATTTCACCATGGTAGGAGAATCTATAAGCAGAAACTTGAATGTTGGTAGCCCTAATTCAAGACCATGGCATGTATCACAGTCCTGGACCAGCCATTTCTGCAATGGATACATTGAATGTCTACCTTTTATGCATATTATAATATTGAAAAGTAAAATAGTGAAGTGATGTTAGTTCTGCTAGGCAGGCGAGACCACCGTCTACAGAAGTCTATGGGGCACCAAAAGCAAATATATTTAGTGAAATGTTGGGAGATTTTGTTTTTCTGGTGACCTGTGTACTTGAACCCAAACCAAGATCTTTCCATAGTCCTAACCAAATGGATTGTGTACCTAACCAGACCTTATAGGTCCTTTTTGTGAGAAAAGCCGTCCATACAATCTCAAAGCTTCAGTATTTGACGAGTTTGGGAACCCAAAGTGTCAGTATATGTTGAGTTGCGAATGAAACTCTAAAATCAACTTTTCTTACAAATAGGACCTTTAACCACGGCGTTGTCACAACATAAAATTGAATCCATTATATTGGTGGTTTGCAGAAACTATAATACCAACATTTAAGGCCTTTGCACACCAAGTCTGTTTTGCTTGTTTGAGTTTTTTCAATCTATTATCCGATAAAAATGATTACGCATGAAACCTTGTGCCGATGCATTAATTATTCTATTTGTCGCAAACATTTGCAATATGAGAAAAAGTCCTCAAGCAGTGAAGATGATTTTGCGGTCCTCTCACGCATTGAACAAAGATTAAGAAAATACTTAATCCATCCAATCCTGAAAACAAGACAAGAGAAAGGGTTTCACCTGCTGATATAGGAGCTGTTGGATTCTTCCGATGGCTTCCAGGTGTATTTCAGTGGCCCAGTTTGATGCGCTGCAAGCTGTCCTGGAACTACACATTTAAAAGCCAGCTGATCCTGACCTGAACAGCGTCTGGCAGTCTAGGTAGGGACACACACATTCATGCACACTTCACACACACACAGAAGTGTGTCTCACAAGAGGGGGACATTTTAGTTACACAGCAGCTCAAAAAAATGTCCTTTTGAAGAATGTGAAAAATACCGCCTCTCCAAATAGTAGCAATCTTCTTGGCAGCCTAAAAGATGAGAAAAAAAAACAATGTTGAGGTTTGCAAAGTGACAAAAAACATGATTCCAATCACTCCTACTGTATCAAGAAAGGTCTCTTCCTTTAAAACCAATAGAAATAATAAAAGGTAGCACCAGATTTGTGTTTTGTTCACTGACTGGAGTTTAATGGGGTGTCTGGAATGGTACACAACTGGTTAACTGTAGAGTGAAATAACACTTCAGGAGAGCACACCACCGCATTTTCCCCCATGACATTGACAGTGTTTTTTTCTAAACAAGATCCTTCACTCACCCGGTAGCCATTAAGGCTTGTTGTGTGTGACAAATTGTGCTGTGTCATGTCCGCGGCCGGTAACGACTGAGACCTTCCACTCCGCCTTTCAAGGTGGCCACCTTCCAAGATGATGACCATGGGGGGAAATGAGAGTGGGGGCTGTCAGGGAAAGGTCAGCAAGCCATAGATACGAAAAGACGAGGTATCTGACAGGTAACTACAGTTTACATGTTTTGTTGTGAAGTAACTGTATACAGTAGAACAAATATAACAATAATCTTTATACGTATATTTGTATCAGTCTGTCTTATCCCTCTCTCTCTCTTTATCTGTCTGTCTGTCTGTCTGTCCGATTGTTATAATTGCTGCACACACAGACTTTTTCCCTGAGCCCTCCTGCAGACTCATGAAATTCAGATGAGTCTTTCTTTAACTCAGCTGTCAGATCAGAGGACAGCAGTGTCCACGCCCTGATCTCTCTTTGTTTGTTTGATCTTTTCGTCTAAACATGTTTCTTTTTTTTAACCCAATTTGTTTCTAATATTTCTTCGTCATTGGACTCGTTGCTGCACGTTGTATCGCAATGTATCGTTTTACATCCTGATGGTGGCTCCCTCTTTGAATATTTGAATGGGTATAAGCTGTGGATTTTCCTAGTGAGTAATTCCATGACACTTAAGCAGAACGTTGAAGTTCACCTAATCAACAAATCTAACACTCAGAAAAGGGTCAAAATTGAGCACAATTTACTCTATATGGTGAAGGAATGTCTGAAAAGTTATTTGCGTATATTATATGACCCATTTGAAACCAATATGGACGATGGTTTTTCATAAAGCAACATTTGAGCAGGGAGATGTGACATTTCAGTGCAAATAATGTCAATAGGGTAATTTAAATGTGTGTCTTATTAAATAATAGACTGACTAGCATGGGGGTTATGTTAGCAACACTCTCTGGTTTAATCCACTAGCTAGTCGACAAGCTCTGACTAGCAACGATTGCAGTTAGCAACTTTGCCAACTCACATTCAGTCCCTAGATAAAGGAGAATAAATCATAAATCTTACCTGAGTCTAAACACACATGTTTGGAGCACAGCAAGGATTTTCTGTGACTGTTAGCATAAATCAGAATTGGCCGGATCTAGCTAGACGCACAGAAACGCTCAAGTCTAGCAACAACAACAAATAACGACAGTAAAAACATTATGGTAATAGGCTACGTCGATTGAATCCTTGAAAATATTATACTGTACACCCATACATTTTCACTTGTGTGTTTGTGTCGTTGACCGTGGCTAGCTACAGTGTTTAGCATTAGCCTACCTAACAGACTAACAGGGGTTATAGCTAGCCTCCTTTCTACATTTGATTTACTCTTTCTCTTCTTAAAATATACTTCGACTTAGCATCATCAACTGAATGTGGTAATAGTGTTTAGTATTACATCAGCTCTAGTCTATAGTTATGATAGCTGCAGCACGGAACATCATTTTATTCAAGGTCTACATAGTCACACAGGTGTTTTTAGTTAGTACTGCTGATTAGACCTCTGAAGCCGGTTGTGAGCATTAGTTTCTAAATCCACAATTAGCTAAATTGTATCAGTAAGCTAGTCTGCTAAACTGAAATTTACACTCAACACAACCAAATCACAGCCATCATTGTTAGCTTAATTGCTTAAATCTCGTTCACTCTAAACTGCCTACCAACTGCCTTCGTTAACAGTCAGAAAAACAGGCCGCGCTGATACGTTAGCAGTCCAGTGAAAAAAAATCGAGAGGCCACCTGACAAAACGTTGCATATTTATTCTTAATTTCGTCTTCTGGGCTCATAAATGAGGACTGGAGGTCAGGCTAATAAAAGACTCTTCCTAAGAGGGATTGACGTGCTTCCCGTCCCAGTAATTGGCTGCGGAAACCGTGAAAGCGTAGAGTAATTGCATGTTGCTTGTGTTTTAATTAGTGCTGTGGCTTATTGCACACTGCTTCCCTAGGTGGCCTGTAAATTCACCACACACTCAACCCAACAGCCACTGCTGGTCTGCAGGGCAGAGCTGTGCATCGCGTTACGTTAAACTCATGATTGATAAAACATTTTCCATCCATGAACCACAGCCGTCTCTGAGTTGTAGAGACGTGATGTTCAATGATATATTTTTCTAAATAAGATATTATCTTTCATGTATGTGTTGCTGTACATATCTATTTTTGTGTGTCCTTCACTTTACAGTCCTCCGACCGAGCCACGCTAAATGTAGCGGAAGAACTGTGAGTGCAATTATGTGCTTGTATGTGGTTTAGCAGATGTTCATGCTGTAGAATTTGTCGGCAATTAGTGTTTAAATGACGATACGATTTCTCGTGACTATATCTTCATGTTTTATGCATAGCCATCAAAATAGCACTGTGCCTTAAATGCCCTCTGCAAATAACTCGCAGGGGAAATGTATTACAGACAATCACAACTGAACAGCTGCTGCAAACCACAAAATTTGTCCAGGAAGCAAAAAAACAAACAAACAAATAAATTGGAAAAGTGACAGACAAGACACTGACTGCAGAGAAGCAGTTATTATGACAGTAATGTACAGTATCATGATATCAGAGATAAGGGTAAACTTTGTTACAGTCGGACTTAGTGATGCTACTGATCACTTAATTTATTAGATGATAGGTCAATAATCAAAGAAGATTTCTAAATACTTACAGGTTACAACTTCTAAAATGTAAAGCTGTATAAAACATGGACGTAGCCTCTGTGATGTCACTCATAGATTTTTGACTTTCTTGACTTGAAAACTTATCTTGTATCTTGATCAAAAAATGATTTGTCTCCCTTCATTTACTACCAATCCATTTAAAAAAAAATAAATAAATAAGGTTGGTTCCAGCCTCAAGTGGTCATTTCAGGAACTGCAGTTGCTGTTGCTGTTTGGCTTTGAGAAACTTTTATTTTCTCCAAACATTTTATAGATAAATCAATTGATTGTCAAAAAACCACCACATATGAACTGATAACTAAATTACTTGTTATACAGTCATAATCTGTATTTTAAAATTAACATTTATTCAAGTAACATTTAAGTAACAAGAGGTTTTATATGACTCCAGCACTATTTGTAGTAATCAATACTGCAATTCAAATAGATACTTTAATCCTGATTTTTGTACATTGGTATTTTCAACACATACACACACAACATCATCTTTTCAAAGCTCTTTTATTTGACCAGAGAACAGAAGAATAACAAAAAAGAAGCAGCAATTATTTTACAGCAAACTCTTCTGGCCCTGAATAACATTCCTGTCAGCACAAATGAGGTCTGCTCAGAAAAATCTTGTTAGGCACTCGTCGACATGCTTTAATAGTGTTGGAAATCTAAAACAACAGAAAATGTAAGCTCATGTCATCTTTAACTAAACGCTGGATGTCAGTAAGGCCTAATGGGCCGGGACAGTGTCGGAATAACAAATGTGCTTTTTATAATTCAGATTTATTCATTCAAATTTTGTCTCTCCACAGTCGCCTGCTGCTCGGCCTTGTGCCACGACACCGATGTGAGGATCTGCCGGCCAGATTACTTCTTGCCGAATCTCTGGGGTACAGCCATGCTCCAGATCTGACCCGGGGCAGCCTCCCAGTCCCTGGACTGTATCTGATCCTCCGATAGCATCTGCCCTCTGGAGTTGCGGCCAAACCTGCGCGGGAGGAGAAACAGGATGGAGGTAACGATGAAAGTACAAAAAGTAATATATGAATCAAATAAAAGCTTTTCTTGTACATTTAGTTTAAGTGCATCTTAGCAGGGACAACCACAGAAAAAGGGACTGTTACATAAAAAGGTAGTTTAAACTCTCAAGGCTGAGACTATAATTTCAGTTCAAAGACATTATCTAGTCCTCACTGTGGTTGGCTCCTGAACCTCTCCATCTGCTCAAAAGTGGTACATATAATATTTTGTGTCATTCTGAAAATCAGATGTGGAGAAAAAGTTGCAAATGGATGAATTGATTTTTGTTAGCAGTTGTTAAACTTGTTAGTTTTCAAGACAAAATGCCCCAAAAATATTGGATTTCAACATTAAAAATGTTAAACTTTGGCTTTTGGACTGCTGGTCGGACAAAGCGAGGCGTTTGATGACAATGTGATGGGCATTTTTCACAGTTTTGATGTTTCTGAGACCAAGCAATTAATAAATAATATGTTCTTTGCAGCTCTATCTGTATTGACTCTCGCAGTCCACTGATTATTCAATTCTTTAGAGCTGTAGAGATATTAATTAGTTATGTATGATGTAATCCTCACGTGACCCTAACATGGCATTGAGCTATGCTACTGTTTCTACCCAAATCTGAGTGAGTATTTGCATAATGCCACATTCTCTGCAGTAGAATTGTTAAATATTCATGTGTAAATGAGTGCTGATACAAACAAACTACACAGAAGGTTAAAAATGATCATGGTAGTGGTGATGCTAAGGGCTCTTTAACAGCACTGACCTCTGTGGCTGATGGAGGACAGAGTTCCTGGTTTCTCTCTGCGACCCGAGCAGCAGAGCTCTCAGCACCGCGGTCAGCAGGCGATCGTCAATGCTGTTATCTATGTTTTCACTCTCCTGGAGCAGAACAGCACACACACCAACAAATGCAAAGCCAGGCATCAAAAGGCTTGTATTCTGTTCTTGGATGAAATCCCCCCACGCAGAAATATCTCGGGACTAACAAGCGCCATAACTGCATTCAATTTTGGGTTGCAACACAAACCCCGGGGGTTGAAAAACTCCAGACGGTCGGCCCCGCTGTGGCGAGAGACCTTGAGATGTTGCTATCAGCGCAACAAAGGCAAAGAAATGTACCTCATGCCCAGCCGAATATCCATCCAACCTTATCTTTATGCAGAATAAAACCCAAATCTGTCGGGAAAACGCTACATTTTTCCTCGTGATCTGAATCCTCCCGCTACTTCTGTGACTGTCTGTTGACCCCAGAATATATTACAGTGTATTTCACACTCTTGCATGAAGAGGAGCGCTATCTGAAATCTAAATGGATTGTGTGATTCAGCTCGTCTCAGTCAAGGGTGAGGGCTCGAATCCAATTAGCATTCTTAGTGACAGACTTCGCTGAAAAATGTTGGCATGACTTCTGGTTGTGCACATTTAGTCCAATGTGGCACAGACACTCCGTATTTAAATCCTGCCTAGAGACAGACAGTATGTTTAACACATAACAAAGAGTGACTGAGATATGTTTCACATTTAGATTTTTTAGTTTTATAAATGCTTGAATTGTGTTGACAAAATTGGTGGAATTGTATGGTACGAAAGGCACAGAAATCCTGTTCTTCTAATCATTTCCTAATCATTTCCTTTCCTTCTCCTTTATCTCTTATATCCAGCTAAAGATACATGAAACATTATGGTCTGATACCTGGAAATGAAAAATCTGCAATTCAAGTTTGTCAGTGGTTTGTTGTCTCACCAGCCCCAGCAAGTGGTCGACCATGTTCTCTTCCGAGCCTGGCAGGATGTCACTTTTGTCCAGACTGCCTTGGATATGAAGAGCCCCACTGACGCCAGCCATCGCCATGACCAGAGCCAGAAGAGTCACCACCGCAGCTGTGTCCATGGTCTCGAAGTGGGGAGGAGGTCAGATCAGATGACAAATGGCAGAGGGAGATCTGGACTGTGCGATGACACCTGTTGAGTTAAAAGGCTCGGCTCCTGGAGAACAGAGGAAGGACTCGTCCTGTTTGGGGTTAAGTGTCCTCTTCGTGTGGTGTCCTGGCTAACGTCAGTGGTGCTAACATCCTCGCCGGGTCTTTTATACACCTGGCGGTCACTGGCTGAGAACCCCCAGGAGAGCTGGAGAAAGATGCTACTGTACAAAGGGGAACAGGGGACAGGCCAGAGGAAGAGACGTCCACTAATATGAGACTTAACCAGGTCCATTTAGCAAAATCAGGGCATTAGTGATGACTGAGCAACCGGAGTGCATTATTATGTGGCCCTGAGGGTAGCGCAACACAACCCGCCCAGTTATTAAACAGATAAATCCCTGCAAATGGACTCTGATCCAACAGTCCCAGTTGTCCAGTTGTCTGCCACACATGTAGAGACAAACAATATGTGAGAACACTCATCACCCATTTAAACATGTGCCCAAATGAAACAGATTAGTCCTGACAGCCCTGGTGATCCTTGGCAACAAAGTAATGAATCTAAAAACATGTTTTTAAGCGGTAAAACAAAGCAAACACAAAGGAAATGAAAGAGGAGAATGACACGTTTACTGCTTATTAGTTTTTTAATATTCCGCTGCAGAGCTAATGTTTGTTAACTATACTTCAGGGTTTATAATAATGTTGCTGGTTCATTCATCAGGGAAGGATTAACCTGAGAGTTTGTGTCTTAATGGCATCTCATATTAATGTTATTGCGGATCTCTATTTTCATCTCAAGGACCGTTTTGCACGTCCGGACTGAATTGTCCAAGATTGTTTTCCAGCTGTAGCGTACGTACATTTCATTTTCAGCACAGTCATCGGGATAAAATGTTGGCAGCTTATGTTTCTGCAAACCACAGATACCTGCAGACCTGTGCATGTCATACGTACTATACTGACATTTGTACAATGTGTGTCATATCACGTTTACATGAGCGACTGTTAACCCATGGATATTCTTGTTTGGACATTTTCCAGCTGTGTTTGTGGTGACAAAACCAGTTAAAACATGATCTTATTCTCTAACCCTAACCAATCAGTATTGGTGCCTCGCCCGACCAGACCAGAAACACAGACAACTGAGCCTAAAGAAACGTAAAGTTGCAACGTAAAGAAATGTAAAGTTTGAACATATCCGTGGTTTGCTACGGACGCCCTAAATGGTCACGGGTCAAACATTACTTCTTCCATTTTCCTGTGATGTGAAGTTGGGTTTAATTTTTTCCCCCTTGAGATCTTATTCATGTCATTATCACAGAATAACAAATGCTTTTTACGAGATCGGTTTCTTTAGACCTCGAGAAAACAAATGTTCTCCTGAGATAACAAGATAAATTTACACGTTATCACGAGAAAACAAAAGGGTCATTACTTAAAGCCTAATGTTTATTAGATGAGCTGTGCCATGCCAACATCTTAGAGTTCTTCTTAACATGCTGAAGATGGGATGTACGGGAAGAAGCTTCTCCCAAGGGACCGAAACACGCTTCATCTGTTAAATGTCAGCTTCTCTCATTTAGTCCATTTCAAACGGAGACCACTTTGGGCTTGATTTATGAGAGTGATGCTGGTTTTATTAGAGCCAACATGTGTTCACTTTGTCTTTGTCTGTGACTTAGTGTGTGTGTGTGTGTGTGTGTATGTGTGCATGCATAGTGTGTGTCTGACTGCTTGTATGTGTGTGTGTAATAATTAGTCACTTTCCCCCAATACTGCATTGGACGTCAACAGATTTAGCTCATGAAGGGCCTAATGGGTGGCAATCCGCTTAAACTGCAACACACACACACACACACACACACACACACACACACACGTACACACACACAAACTTAACTGCCATGGCAACCGGGATGACATCTGAAGGAGTCAGAGGGGCATTAGTTTTCATGACCATAATAAGATCATATGCTTTTGGATTAGAGAAAAATCTAATTCGCTCACTCTGACGTGATCATAAAAAGCAACATTTATGTTCAGTCTGCGCTGCTTAAGATTAAGTTATTTTAAAAACAGGAACGCACACTCAGTTAACACTTTATGAGGGTGCGTCTGTGCCGTCTAATGTGATTTAATGTAAGAGCCCTGCCTCAAAGTCGACTCTTACGACGCCTGCAATGTTTCATTTTGTCGACAATGTCATTCAGTTGTATGTTTTAGTATCGAGGGTCAGGTAGGTAGGGCAAGGTAGAATTATTGCCAGAGCTGTTGAATTGAATTGCAATAGATTGTACAGGTATACTATAAAGTACAGGTTAGCCTAGGGAATAGTTAGTACCTATGCTATTATAATAACTTTTAGTCTTGCCTTATTTAGCAGACACCACCTGTGGGTAAAGGTGGAAAAATTCATGTGCCATTTTATCAATACATCAACCACGTCATGATATGAAACTTCTTGGTGTTGAAGGAACACTTAAACATTTTGGGAAATTTGCTTATCTAGACAAGAGGACGGACATCGCTCTCATATCTGTTTGTTCTATTTGTGTTTGGAGCAACAGACAGCAGTCGTTCAGCCTACATGCAGCTTGAAGACTAGAAACAATGTTAAAGGTCATACAAAGGTAAAAAAGGTAACACAAGCTGCCTATCAACACCTCATTAAAGCTCACTAATCAGCACAAAATATCTAATTTGTTCAATCTGTTCAGATCCGTTCAAAATGTCTGTTTAGACTTTTGATTTTTGTTGTTTCGCTCTCTCAATGCTAAGCTAAGCTAACGAGCTACTGACTGAAGATTTACAGGGAGCACAGAGGTGTGAGAGGGGTGTAAATCTTCTCATATAGCCCATTAATCATTTTTTTTAAAAAAGGACTATTCCTCTAATTCTGCAATGTCATTAAGTTACTGATTAAAAAAATATTTTGATCATTGATTTTGTAAATATTGCCCAACTCTACTACTGAATATCCATTTGAATGATCTGAATAATGGCTTCAAACATGAAGTCGGACCGCAGAAACCCAGAGCACAAGAACCCCTTAAAAAACATGTGCTTTGTAGTTTCTTTCAGTAGCTTACTAGCTCTTCCATTGTACACATGAGACGAAACATCTTCAGTTCTTTAATCTCCAGATCTGAAGAAAGCCAGCAACACTTTTTTCTCTTTTTTACTGTGCTGCAACACTTATGAAAAGTCAGACATCTTTCTCTCACACATCCCGCTTTGAGGATTTAGACTAGATGTAGGAAATCAGCTGATTTAAAACTTAAGCGATATACGTATATGGCTGCCTTTTATGTTTTCTATATGAACCACAGTAGGCTGAGGTCATACTCTTACTAATGCCGATGATGATAATTGTTATTCTGACTCAGTTTCCATTTAATTTGTTATGTAGTAAATATAAGTTACGCATACAAAGATGGCGTTAACATATATTGTATCCACAGAAACAAACAACGCATTTATTTCTTCTTCTTCTTCAAATTCATTCAAAAGCGAAAGGTTTTTGCAAAATACAGTGAACCCTTTTTTTTTCTCCATCCCCCTTTTTTGGCAACAATTATCTCTGTCCTTGCGGTGCAATGTGTCTCTCCTCATGTTGACAAATCTAAGTCACACTACAAGGTTATGGGCAACATTACTAAGAAAATGATAACAACATCATGCAAATTATTATTCCACACGAGTGCTGTTTTCACCTTCTAATTTATTTTGCTCCGTACTTAAAATGGCGACATTTACAGGACGGATCTCTGTTGTGTGTCTCATGGACAAACTCTGATCATCACAACACAAGAGGGTTCCTTCAGTTCTCACACTTTTGTCGCCATCTGATGTTCTCCGAGTGAACTGCAGGTTTAACAAATCGAATAACTACAACTGGCTATAAAAAAAATTCAACTGAGAGTGATGCGACGTTATCTGACGGGTTTATTTTGTTTTTTCCGTTTACTTTATTTACAATGTTAAAACGGTGCAGCCAAAAACATAAAATAAATAAAAACACTGAGTCATGAAAAAAAAAAAGAGAGGGGAACATCAGAACAGCAACAGGAGATTCATGCAGCTAATACAAGATTGTCCAGCAATACCTAAAAAAAAACAAAAAACAAGCTGACTCTTCATGCTTTACAGCCACTCCATCGACCCAAAACAGATCCAAAGAAAAGTTTGTCTGGTTCCTTTTGCCGACACATTCTGCTCTTCTGGAAATCTTCTCTCATCTCTCCGTGTTCTTCAAGTGTTGGAGGGATGTTTATTTGTCCACAGGTGTCCAGCAGATGCTTCAAGGCAGCCTGATCTAATTTGCAAATGGCCTTCTGTTCTTTACCAGCAGCTCACAGTCGGCCGCTTTTACCATAAGGCACTTAGTTAGACATGTCAGTACTGAAATTAATGCTCGTCTGGCTAAGCAGTCACAGAGAGACAAGCGGGTTAATATAATGCAACTAAAAAGTTTGGAAACTATTATACAAAGTTCGTGATGTCTCCTGGGGAAATATTTTTTTTTACACCCCGGTAAGAATCATAAATGTGGTGTTGCTTGAAAACCTCATAATTTAGACATATCTTATTCAAGACGACGTTCTCAAACATAATCCTTTTATACACTGGGATTTTTTTTTTTCATCCTTTATGAGCCTGGAAACACGTATATTAAGTGCTCCTTCGCTTTTCTGACATTTTGGTTTTCATGCAATAACAGTTCTATGGCCGTGGCTCTCATATGCTGTGAAAAAGGGGAAAAGTCCCGCCCCTTCCACTGTGCCCCATTGGACCTTAAAACATTACACAGTAGTCAATTTGAGACAAAAATGTTTGATCCGGGTTGAATTGTGCAATGAATCGCAGACATGATGTTTGTCAATTCAAAAGATGATTTTGCAAGTCAAGAAAGTCACAAAGATTGTAAAATAGCACTTAGTTCTGTGTAAGATTGTTCAGTGAACTACATCATCTCGCTTAATATATGTCACCAACTTCGACATGGCCGTGACCTCGGCACAGAAAAAGGATTAAAAAAGGTGAAAATCACAAAAAAGTCTGCCTGTAATGATGACTGCAGTTGAGTGAAAGGAGAGTTAGTCAGTTCTGTGAGCTAGTTAATGAACTATAAAATCTGACAAAGTGATTTCACTAAAGAAAGTCAAGGAAACTGATTACCTCAAAATTACCAAGTAAAGTAGACTAATCATTTTGACTAATAAGTTTTAATAAGTAATAAGTTTTAGCTCATATAACTGACATTTTATCGTCTACTTTCTTGGTAATTATGAGGTAATGGGTATCCTAAGTTTTTTAAAGTAAAGTCAGCTTTTAAACTTTACAGTGTATTTGGGACCAGGCGTATAAAGTTTTTAAACTGTGACTCTTTGAATTGACAACCATCATATGTGTACATCACGGCACAAATCAAATGGAGTAAGACAATTACTCGCTCACATTGACGACCATGCATAGTTTTTTCTGGAATAAGGTCCCGTGGTGGAGGACCGGACGGGGTGTGACTACGCCTCTTTATTGTGGCTTTGTTGTTCTTATTCAAGTTCACTCAGACGATAAACTATTCCTGTACAGTACATTTGACTGACATATTAACAAAAAAAAGTCTTTCCTTGAATAAGGATATACAAAAACCATCAGGTGAACTTATTTAATGGCCTCTTCAGCCAACCCAGACAACAACACATTCAGTGTTCTGCAACACCTCACTTTACTTATCTTACATACCGACATTTTCCCAATGTTTACCAGTGCTGACTGAAAGGAAGTCCCAAAACATCATTTATATGTAAAAAAAAAAAAAAAAAAAAGCATTTTTTTTTCATTGCCCGTATAAGTCGTCAGTCTTACAGTAGTTAAGGCGAAAAGTAGTCTTTGTCACGGGCAGTGGCTTCTTCAACAACAATGTCCAGTGTGTCTGTATGCGTCTAATATTATACTTTATTTTGTGCATTCATGCATGTCTTTGCGTTGTGATGGTCGGTCCTCCTTCTGTCAGTGAGGTCCATGTGAGCGTCAGCACTCTGTAAAACATATTGAGCAGCTACTCTGGTTGTTATATTGTTGCAGGCCTTCAGAATTTACTGTAAAACACTGAAATAGATGCACAGTATTGACTGACTACCCAAGGCCAGCCAATCAGCGGGCTACGGGAGAATATAGATCCAGTCAGAGTGTAACGAGTACTGACACAGCACAGAGTGCACAAGATGTCATGATCTCAGTCCATGTGCACGTTTTTTTAGTCCATTAGTTCCAATGCAAAGAGAGAATGAGCGCCACATATGGTGATTTGAATTAATTCAGTCTGTCAGTGCTTCAGAGGGAGTTACGAGGTCCCGTCGCTCCAGTGTGTGGCCCATTCCTTTTTATGGACGGCTCCTGACTTCTCAGTCTGGAACTGTGGCCGGTCCTCGCGAGGAATCTTCACCGCGTGGTACTGAGGCAATTTGTCTTTGTAGTGGGCCCGCTGGAAGAAGCCACACTGTCGGCAGAGGAGGGAAGAAAGCAGGTAGGCAGACATAGAGAAAGGGACAGGGAGGGGAAAAAAAGATTAACTGATGGCATGTGTAAGAATGCGTTTGACCTTATTTCAATAGATAAAATGGTCTGCTTTCCAAATCATGCACTGCAAGAAATGTATAAAATGCTATTTATTCCACTTAAGTAAAGTCTTCTAGTTCATCCCAGACAGATGGGAAGAAAAAGTGATTATCTGATGACCTTGTGCAGTCAAATTGAGAGATTAATAAAAAGGTACATCCACCCAAAAAGCACATCCACATGCTCTGCATTTCTACTTCAGCATCAGTCTTAGGTGTCCTTGATTAACACTCCAACGCCAGGCTGCCAAAGTGCGGTTAAGAAAAATTGCACACATTAATACAAACTAAAGCACCTTTTTATATTAATCCAAAAAAAAATAAAGTTGATTCTGGCACCTGGAAAAAAGCCTCTTGGTCATGAAATGCAATTACAATCGGAGTGTTAATAGATTGATAACGGTGTGTCAAGCGCAGCGTGAAAATGAGCGGCCTTCATAGATTGGTGCCAGAATGAACAAGTAGATAATTAAACTGTAACGTCAAAACAGCAGAGGCACAACACACAGCACAGCAGGCATCTGAAAGCCCCGGAGAAGAGATGGCTGGATGGTGTTCAATATGCAGATTGAAAAGAGAGAAAACAGTGCTCAAGTAAGACATCACTTTATAATCCACTCTACAACAAAACGTTTTGCGATCCATGATGTAGTAACAAAAGGCACCATGATGGTGTTCAGGTTGTTTCAGAGAGACATGATAATATGAACATAAGCACAGCTAACTGAACATTCACGAAACCTCTCCCCCGATTAGCTATTGTCCAATCATATCTTGGCAACCGTAACTGGGCATGGTTGTGAGCTGTAAGCGTTAGCATGCCTGGCTACCTGGCTTACTATTGACAGTAGTAACGTAACTTAGCCGTCCTCGACTGTAACGTTTAGCCAACATTAGCCTAGCTAGCTAGCTACCTAGAGCTGATAAAATCTGCCAGCAACAGCTGTCTTTAGCCAGCAAAATGGATGGTTGCAGGCTATAAGTGAAAGGCCCACTGTTTTCTCTCCATTATCACTGCAAATGCAAGTTAAATACTAAGCGTGGCAACAGTAACTAAGGGGATTGGGGCTTAACAAATGGTCAGCTGTCCACCATCCCACTGCTGCTCGCTGTGTGTATTTGTTTTTTAAGAGTGCCAAAATGTGCTAATGCTTCATACTCTAATGAACACCACCAGCCACACCACAGTGAGTCTGGGAACGAAGCGATTGTTTACCGCTTGGAGGGAGAGGAGGAGGGGAGAGCAGGCCAGAGTGAAATAGTCTTTATATTATAGTTCTGATGCCTGCTTCTCCGCCTCCGAGGGTTGGACCCCCAAATGGGCGCGGTAGTAGTCCGTCTCATAGTGTGGGCGCCGCTCGCTGCGCTTGAAGAACCCACACTGGGCGACAGATCGCCACAGGAACGAAAACAACGGGAAGTGAAATAGAGAGGGGATTTAGGGATAGAGAGTCCCCAGATGACAGTGAGAAGAGACAAAACAAAATGGATGACACACAGAGGACACACAGAGGAAAAGGAAGAGATGAGAGTGAGCTGGAAAGAATAAAATGATTATAGGACAGAATAAAGCGGATAGAAATAATTGGACTAATGTGGAAAGTGATGACAGGACACCAGCGGTGTAATGGCCGGAGGAGACAAGGATGAAGTCAACTATAAACCTGCTATGTACCCATTATCAATAATTGCTATTAAATGTGCAGTTTGGAAGATGTTGATTTACTGAGTCTCATTCCCAGATTGTCAGATACTGATGCTTTGGGTTGGTGGCAGGCTCGACCTTCTTACCCAGAGTATCAGTGTTAGACAACCTGGAAAGACTCGACAATCAACTACGTTTCTCCAGAATCGCTTTTTGTACCGCCAAAGTACATTTTGTGTCCAAATTAGCCTTCCATCTTGAATATTTCAATACTTTTTGAAACAACCTTTCATATAAATATCTGTTTAGTGACTTAGGTGTATGTTAAAGAAGGTGTATAGAAAGCACAAATGTTACCTTCCACAGTATGCAGACCAGTAGAGTCAGCAACAGGATGCCTGCCAGAACAGCTATGAGGATGATCCACCAAGGGATCCAGTACTGGTCAACGAGACCAGGCTCGGGATAGATCATCACTGGAACCTGGAGAGGAAGGGAGAAGGGAGTAATCGACAAACAAAATGTCATGAAAAATAGAGGATATGCTGTAAACCACTGCTCAAGGTTGCATTAATCTCTAACCATATTGAATACCTCCTTATATGTGGAAAAAAGACATGTAAACGAGATTAGATAAAAAAAAAGTACTTAATGGACAAAATTCCTTTTTGATCTGGAGTGTGCGTACCTGTGCAGCAGCATCCTTGAGGACCAGGTGTTTGATGGTGGACTTCACAGTGATGTTGGCTCTGACCAGCAGCTCCAGTGCACTGACTGCTGGGTACTCCTGAGAGACAGAGAACAGCAACAATCAAAACCACATCAACTATTAACAGTCATACTGTCCTTTAATGTTAGCCAATAATATGTGAGTAGGATCTATAATAATCTGTAATCTGGATTTATGTTTGTATTTACAGCCATGATTGATATTGGCTAACGCATGCCCATCACAACATTTCAGTTGTATCAAAAATCATGTGGAAATTAGTCGAGCCACAGAAGAAATCTATCACCTCAAACCCATTTATTGGATTCTCAAGGAAAAAAGCAAACAGCATGTCAGCTGGATATGTCTTGTTACTCTTGGATCTCCCTCTGAAGATGAAAACAGCAGCTGCAGGTGATTCAGAGGCCAAAGCTGACAGCTGTATTCACAGTTTGCTGACCGCCTAAACATCAAAGCTCCAGTCTGTACATGCACTCGCTGCAGTGATCAGTCATTCACATGCATTTAATCAATGTTAGTGTCAGCAGCAGCTGTAACAGCTGGACCGAATGATGATGAAATGATTACAGGATTTTTTATCATTTTTTTTCACCTCTATGAAGCTGCTGTTCCACAGCCTGGCGTGGATCTTGAGGACGGCTTGACCAGAGAAGCTGTGGAGGGGACACTGGAACAGGATACAGCGGGCCGACCCCAAGAGACAATCCTGGAGGGAAAAAAAGGTTTAAAGTTAAACACTCTGGGGACAGACAGAGGCAGCTGTAAAGGTGGTGACGAACAAAAGTAATGGAGCCTGCATCTTTTCTTTTGTGCAGCTATGTTTCAGGTGTATTTGGTAGCCTGTAAAAAGAGGATTGGACTGGATTAGCATTAATTGCTCATGTTTTCCCCAAAAACAAGTACATGTACAGTATATCCTGTCAGAGCCCTTGACCGAGGCACTGGCCTTACAGCTGGAGTTGGTCCCTCTGCATCACACTGGTGCTGGGGGATGAATTAAATGCAGAGAAGCATACTGAGGGTGACGATAAATAAAATCCCCTTCACATTTCCTCTGTGTTTCAGTCGACTTGTCTCTCCTCTCGCCTGCTCTCTACTTTGCCTTCTTACCAGTTTTAGTGACTTGCGTCTCTCTGAAGCTGCCACAGCCGGGGTGGTTCTTCCCACGCTGCCTTTTGTCATCACCTGACCTTCTTCCTCTGGGTAGGAGCGGCGCGTCCGTCCAACCTTGTGAAGGGACAACACAATTATACAGGCAGAGATGTGTCAGTCTGGCTGAGTGGTTGAATTTTGCTTAACAAAGTGTAAAATTGTCAGAGCAGACATGGTGTAGCAGTGTATAAATGTAATATTAGTTGCTGCACCCAAAAATGAAATATACATCTAAAAGACTTCCCCTCTCCAAATACTAATTTTCTCTTCATTCTGTGAATACCAGTAAGTAGCTGATATTAAATATACTTAAGTATAAAAAGTACAAGTAAATTACACATATATTCACTTGTATGTAATGTATATATTGTAAACGGGTCCACTGAATTTATCTGATTGCTGACAAATGTATTTAAAAAATGCTCTGGTTTGGGTCTTACTAACAAGTAACTAAAGTAATCAAATGCATGTGGTGGGGTAAAAAGTTCAATATTTGCCTCCAAAATGTCATAGAGTGAAAGTACAGAGTAGCAGAAAATGGAAATATGCAAAATTGTACTTAATACAGTACTTGAGTAAATGTACTTAGTTACATTCCATCCCTGGCTAATACTGTGGATAAGAGAATAAAGTGATGTTCTATTGCATTGTATTATGCAATAGTCGCATTTAGTAAAAAGTCTTTAGTCTTTATACTGTAGGTGTTAAAATAGAAAACCCTGCTTACTGTGTTATTAATGTGCTGTGGAAGTTCTGTAAGTGAGGAGCTGTAGAGCTTCAGAGGATTCAAAGCCCCTGACGTGGTGCACTGTGAGTCTGAGTGACCGTCAAACTTCAAACTGGCCGGATACAGGAGCCATTTCTCATTGGACAGCTCATATGGCCACATGATGTTGAGGAAGGCCGAGCCGAGAGTCTGCAGAGCTTGACCGGGGTTGGAAACCTGACGGAAAAGAATACATGTGAGGAAACTCTGCAGATTGACAGATTTATCTCATATTTTAACAGACAAATTATACAAGATGTGTACACCTGCACACACACACACACACACACACACACACTCACCACAAACTCAAAGTCCACAGGGCTGCCGATGTCCTCCAGACTGGTCATTGCACTCTCTCCCTTCACTGTCCCGCTAAAGAACAGCTGGTGAGGACGAGCGAGCCTGCAGTGAAAACACAATCACATCAGTTGGTCGGACAGCTGCAGACACACACGTACACACACACACACACACACACTTCATATAAATATCTGTTTACAAGGTACAGTAGTCTGAGATTACAGCAAGTCTCTGATAACTGCTTGGGATCAAGATGAATCTATTTAACATGCGGCCACAGAGTTTAACTCGCCTCGACAAACAGCAGCCCTCTGATCAGCCAGTGCAACAAATAATCAATAAGTTGATGACTATTTAATAAATGGGCATCTATTTTGATAATCGAATAATTGATTTGTGTAATTTTGACTTCGGTATTTTTTTCCATGTGATGTGATTTTACAGACCAAACAACTTATCAAATAGGCTAGAAAATAATCGACAGAGTAGTTGACAATGAAAATAACCATAAATTGCAGCCCGAATACATCCCACATAACTTTATTTTTTAAGTCTTAACAAGATCCCAAAGTTTCCAGAGGTATCCGATCTGTCAGGCACTATATAATGTATACAATGATGCAAATGATGCTGATACAGAACATATGTGATATTGTCAGTCTAACAAGAAATAACATGATTTTAACGAGGTGTCACTCACCCGCTGACAGACAGAGGGAGCTCTATCACCACTTTAGCAAAAGCTGTGACTGGTACCAGGTCAGGCTGCTCACTGATACTGAGGACAAAACCATGAACAAACACAGCGGTCAGAGTGTTATGTAGTCCGACCAAGTGAAATATCTGCAGTTGAATAATCGAAGCTGGATGTGAGAAAAAGATGTAGAGGGCTTACGTTGTCAGAGCCAGATCTGCTGTCAGCTCAGTGGTCTCGATTGTGATGTTAGATGTGCTCAAGTTGATGGAGAACTTCAGCTAATAAAAGGAAAACATGAATAGAAACTTCAGACAAAGAAACACAAAGCTTTACACTTGAAGCCTTCAGAAGGCATGGCTAGTGGCAAATTACACAGATTTTGTTTCATATTGAAGGAAGGGAACATCAAAAGGCATGAAAATATATGAAATTACATACCGATTTGTATTATTCTAATAAATTTTCAATGCTGACACTCCTCCAAGCTTTGACTTTTTATGTCTCCTCACCTTAGTATCTCGTTTCACAGGGTTTCCCAGGTCACACTCAATTTGGGAGCCATTCTGGTTCGCCTGGCATCTCATCTGCAGTCGGTCAGGATATCAAACAAACATTATCAGCAAAAACAAGAAATCCAAACAGACGTGTTCTCACCTCTTCAACACTACAACACATACCTGAGGTGGGACTCTGGAGCCGGCATACGACAGAGTGTTTGGAAGGGAGATGACCAGCTGAGCGGCGTGAGCGTCGTCTCCATCCTCCTCGGGGTGCAGCGGGTCAGAGGGCGTGTTGGTGACGGTGATCTCCAGCACCACCAGCCTCTGGTCTGACAGGGAGAACACCTGAACATCATCCTCATCTCTACATGGAGGGAAAGAGGAAGGGAAACAGACAAGACAGAAACAGAAAGACATTAATGTTTGTGTTGGGGTATAGGTTGCTAAGTGACAGATTGAGCTCCGCAGATACTAACTTGGGCAGCGGGGTGAAGAGGTCGGAGTTCAGAGGTCTGGTTCCAAACTGGTATTTCAGCTTCAGGTTACTCTGGCAGATTTTGTCACTGCCGCATCCTTCTCGCAGGAAGTTCACCTTCAGAGGGTTAAAGAGACGGGCGTCACCTCTTTTAATACATCTCTACTTAGATTTAACTATTATCGTTAGCATGATTAATATTGAAATGTGTTCATATAACAAAAGGTTTTTATTGCATTTAGAGCTGGAACAATAAGCCAATTAATCGATAGGTCACCTGAAAATGAATTAGCAACTAAGAAGATCACTGATTCCAGGTTCTCAAAACTGAATACTTTTTGTTTTTTCTTCATCAGCTGTGCTCGTGCGTTGAATTTCTTTGGGTTTTTAGTACTTTTCTGTGCTTTATTTCTTGCAGCCCTACTTGGATCACACGTTTCTTTATGAATATGATGAAAATGCCTCTCAAAAAACATGCGGCATAAATTAGAGGTACGAGGGAGAAAAATGGCTGCATGGTATGCAGCCATTGAATGTGTGTGTGAGATTTTTACGAAGGTAAGAATCAGCTTAAGGCTCCAGAAAAGGACGCTGACTCAAAAACATCTCAGTTTATGCTGCTTTATGTGTGTAAATGATCTTCACAGCAGCTGCATGTTAAGTAACCGTCTTTTCACAACAGAATCAAAGCAAGAAATACGGGGTTTACACCACCTTGAATCTCTGTGTTGCTACAAAAATCTCATTCTGCCTGTTTATCCATGTTTATGTTGTTAGCCAAAATTCATTAATCAGCTGGATGTGATTTATGTGTGATATTTTTGGCTTTGACAAGCCTTAAAAACCCAGAATGCGCCTCATAAAGCTCGACTTGTTTATACACTAATGTGCGGACAAGTGAAGCCCATTAAAATTAATCCAGACCATAAAATACTTGTGCTTCCTTTTTGGGTACAGACCTCAGACTGCAGTGTGTTCGAGGGGGAAACACTCAGTACAGGCGCCAGCTTCTCCAGCTTCTTAGCTCCTGAGTGTCTGCGTGGTGGCACAGGCTTGATGTTGTGGGTTATCGCCAGTGAGATGGGACGCAGTTTGTCACGGAGGCTCTCCTGCATGGACAAGTGTGGACAAAGTGTGTATTATTGAATACATATCTTACATTCATATATTGAATGGAAAGTAAACTGTTCACTGCCTTGAAAATCTATGAGGGGCCTTTCACATACATACATTCTCCTTACACATACATATATTTTCACTCTCGCACACATATATATTCTCCTTTCATACACATACGTTCTCCTTTCATGTACATATATTTTCACTCTCACGCACACATACATTCTCCTTTCACGTACATATATTTTCACTCTTAAGCACACATACATTCTCCTTTCACATACATATATTCTCCTTTCACACACATACATTCTCCTTTCACATACATACATTCTCCTTACACACACACATTCTTCTCTCAAACACACATATTCTCCTCTCACACACATATATTCTTCTCTTACACCCATATATCCTTCTTTCACATTCATATATTTTCACTCTCACACACTTACATTCTCCTTTTACATACATACATTCTCCTTTCACACACATATATTCTCCTTTCACACACATACATTCTCCTTTCACATACATACATTCTCCTTACACATACATATATTTTCACTCTCGCACACATATATATTCTCCTCTCACACACACACATTCTTCTCTCAAACACACATATTCTCCTCTCACACACATATATTCTTCTCTTACACCCATATATCCTTCTTTCACATTCATATATTTTCACTCTCACACACTTACATTCTCCTTTTACATACATACATTCTCCTTTCACACACATATATTCTCCTTTCACATACATACATTCTCCTTACACATACATATATTTTCACTCTCGCACACATATATATTCTCCTCTCACACACACACATTCTTCTCTCAAACACACATATTCTCCTCTCACACACATATATTCTTCTCTTACACCCATATATCCTTCTTTCACATTCATATATTTTCACTCTCACACACTTACATTCTCCTTTTACATACATACATTCTCCTTTCACACACATATATTCTCCTTTCTCACACACATACATTCTCCTTTCACATACATACATTCTCCTTACACATACATATATTTTCACTCTCGCACACATATATATTCTCCTCTCACACACACACATTCTTCTCTCAAACACACATATTCTCCTCTCACACACATATATTCTTCTCTTACACCCATATATCCTTCTTTCACATTCATATATTTTCACTCTCACACACTTACATTCTCCTTTTACATACATACATTCTCCTTTCACACACATATATTCTCCTTTCTCACACACATACATTCTCCTTTCACATACATACATTCTCCTTACACATACATATATTTTCACTCTCGCACACATATATATATTCTCCTCTCACACACACACATTCTTCTCTCAAACACACATATTCTCCTCTCACACACATATATTCTTCTCTTACACCCATATATCCTTCTTTCACATTCATATATTTTCACTCTCACACACTTACATTCTCCTTTTACATACATACATTCTCCTTTCACACACATATATTCTCCTTTCTCACACACATACATTCTCCTTTCACATACATACATTCTCCTTACACATACATATATTTTCACTCTCGCACACATATATATTCTCCTCTCACACACACACATTCTTCTCTCAAACACACATATTCTCCTCTCACACACATATATTCTTCTCTTACACCCATATATCCTTCTTTCACATTCATATATTTTCACTCTCACACACTTACATTCTCCTTTTACATACATACATTCTCCTTTCACACACATATATTCTCCTTTCTCACACACATACATTCTCCTTTCACATACATACATTCTCCTTACACATACATATATTTTCACTCTCGCACACATATATATTCTCCTCTCACACACACACATTCTTCTCTCAAACACACATATTCTCCTCTCACACACATATATTCTTCTCTTACACCCATATATCCTTCTTTCACATTCATATATTTTCACTCTCACACACTTACATTCTCCTTTTACATACATACATTCTCCTTTCACACACATATATTCTCCTTTCTCACACACATACATTCTCCTTTCACATACATACATTCTCCTTACACATACATATATTTTCACTCTCGCACACATATATATTCTCCTCTCACACACACACATTCTTCTCTCAAACACACATATTCTCCTCTCACACACATATATTCTTCTCTTACACCCATATATCCTTCTTTCACATTCATATATTTTCACTCTCACACACTTACATTCTCCTTTTACATACATACATTCTCCTTTCACACACATATATTCTCCTTTCACACACATACATTCTCCTTTCACATACATACATTCTCCTTACACATACATATATTTTCACTCTCGCACACATATATATTCTCCTCTCACACACACACATTCTTCTCTCAAACACACATATTCTCCTCTCACACACATATATTCTTCTCTTACACCCATATATCCTTCTTTCACATTCATATATTTTCACTCTCACACACTTACATTCTCCTTTTACATACATACATTCTCCTTTCACACACATATATTCTCCTTTCACACACATACATTCTCCTTTCACATACATACATTCTCCTTACACATACATATATTTTCACTCTCGCACACATATATATTCTCCTCTCACACACACACATTCTTCTCTCAAACACACATATTCTCCTCTCACACACATATATTCTTCTCTTACACCCATATATCCTTCTTTCACATTCATATATTTTCACTCTCACACACTTACATTCTCCTTTTACATACATACATTCTCCTTTCACACACATATATTCTCCTTTCACACACATTTATTTTAATGTAAAAAGAAAATATGTATGTCTGAAGAGAATATATGAATGTGAAAGAAGGATATATGGGTGTAAGAGAAGAATATATGTGTGTGAGAGGAGAATATGTGTGTTTGAGAGAAGAATGTGTGTGTGTGAGAGGAGAATGTGTGTGTGTGAGAGGAGAATGTGTGTGTGTGAGAGGAGAATATAGGTATGTGTGAGAGAAAGTATAGTGGAAAAGGAAGTAGTATAGTGGAAAAGGAAGGCAACTCATTTATTTGTGCTGTGATTGGCTGTTCAGGTGGGACTGGGTGGGACTACTTTTGTGAAAGGACGCCATTTTTTCTCTCGCATGCGATGGCCTTACTAGCATTGTGTAGAAGCTGAGAGCTAATCACTGAAACTCTTTTGTCAGCTGAATAGCCCCCCGCCTCAGAGGACAGGGGAGCTGAGTGTATTCACTTCATTTTAAATGGAAATAACCCCACAACAACTGGAAAACTCTGACATGTGTGTGAAAACTACTGCAGACTGCTTTCCTGTGGCAGTTCAAAGAAGGATTAATGAAGATCAAGGATTAATTGATGCTCACTTCAAACTTGGAAGCTGTAAGTTTTGCCCTTTCATATGTTGCTTTACTGTTTATTTTTCAGGCTGGCATCAGCGCTGTCCACGGCTAACCTGGCTAGCATCACTGGACGGATGACATATTTAAAAACGTTACTGAGGGACAGCTAAAGGAGGATGAGGTGGTGTGTAAAATGTCCGTATGTGTTTTAAGTTACATGAACATGATATGAGTGGTAGAGCTATATAACGTTAAGTTATATAATTTAGTGCTAGAGCTAACATAAGTTACTATGCATAGCAAGGCAGACAGCTAAGCCGTTAGCCCATGGATGTAACTGGCACAACAAACTAAACCAGCCTCCTGTAAGTTAGTCAAAAGGTTTTATATTTTATCAGTCTGTTAGTTTTACAAACAGTGATAACACGTGATGCACGTTTTATGAGGAATGCAGGACTTGAAACCATCATTAGTATGACATTTGACTAAATGTCCGACGTGAACGCTTCGATGACGTCACTCTGCATAATAATTAGCCATGTGCTTCTGTTTGTTTGAACAATGGACAGATAAAGAAATAGGGCTGGGCGATATGGACTTGAAGTCATATCTCAATATTTTTTAGCTGAATGGCGATATATATCGATATTTTTTCTATATATGTCTTTTTTCTCTCTAATGTGGTTTTCAGGCTAAGTGTCAGTCAGTCCTGTCTCCAGGGCCCAGTATTTCAAAACTTTTAATCTGGATCAGGATAATCCGGATAATGAAATCCTCCTTTTCTCAGTCCTGGATCAAGGTGATCCTGCTGACTTTATCTGAGTATTTCAAAACACTGGCAGGGTGGATCACCGTGATCCCGATCTGGGCGGATACGGATTTCCAAATCTCGTCTCTCCGCCTCAGGATCGAAACATGGCGGACTACCTCACGAAAGGAGCTGCTGGGAGCACGACTTTCACGTCAAAAGTATAAGTTTACCGTCGTCTAATGTGTAGCGGTTTTAAGACCATATGAACGCCAACCAACATATCATGTGAGCCAACTTCTTGAATCGCCACCTAATTAAAACCAGGCTGTAGCGATCTCTAATTGAGCCGCGGCCACGCTAACAGTAGCTAACTTGGCTCCATTGACTTGTGTGTTAAGCAGCTAGCGGGCTCGCGAGGAAGCTGCTTTGTTGATGAATTTTGCGGTCTGTGGTTTAACTTAAAAGGAAATTAATCGGACGTACATCATACCGTAACTTTTTAAACTAACACCAACCTGTTCAGAGTTTATTAGCGTTACGTCATTGGCAACACAGCAGACTTTAAAAAAAAAAAAAACTAGGCTCCATGTGTACAGAGCAGACTGCTGCAGTACTTTGGAAACGTAACGTTACACGGTACAGTATTAACTATACGGTTCATTCAGAAGTGTCAGGATGCTATAGTAATGCTGGTGATGATATCATGCTTTTGTGTACATAAACAAAGATATACTCATACACCTTCTCTTTCTTCTACTTTCAGAGTCCACTCACAGCCATGGACCACTCAGCTATTAAAGACAACTAGGTCCATATGAGTGCTGGAAATCCTTGGAAACGCTTTAATTGTATTGATACATTCAAGGTTTTCAAGTTATTGGATTCTGAATAAAGTGCTTGAAATTGTAATTGCATTAGTTTCATGGTATAGCTTGGTCAGTGACACAATTAGAAACATTTTTTCATCCTAATTTGTTTCCCTTATATAGAAGGCTCTCACTAAACATAATTATGGTCATTTATAGCAAAATAGCCTCTGATTTGATGAAGTAAAATAATCAGTTTGTACACAAACACTTACTGAAATACATTGCTGCATGTTTTAAAATCACATTCAAGCTATTCAAACAAATTGAACTGGCCAATGAACAAATAAAGCTGACGCTGCTTCAGCAAAAAGAAACAGAACTGAAAATAAAGCTGTTAGAAAAACAGCTCACTTCTGAGCTGGGTTAGGTCCTGTTTTAGTTAGTGGCCACATTATTTGAAATGTCTTTGTTTTGTTGGAATTAAAGTTGGTTTGGACCCTGCATTCCTGTTGTCTTTCTCTGATGTTTTGGTACATGCAAGTTACAATGTTTGAAACTAGAATTTGAGAAATAGGTCTGTAATTGTTACTCTTATTTACAGCAGTTTCAGAAAGTGAGGTCAAATATTTTACTATGCTTTAAATTTCTTACAATTAGGCTGCTTTAATGTTTAAAGTAAAACACTATCACTTTAGATTAAGTGTAATGAACATCTTGAGTAACAATATCTAGGAGAAGTGGAGCTGAGACTTAATCTAATTGAATTAATCCAAGTCAAATCCACCTCTGAGGTGGGATCCAAATGATCCTGAAATTTTGGTATCAAGTTGATCCAGATATCTGCCTTAGCTTTTGAAATACCCAAATCCAGCCTTTTATCTGGATTCAAGGGAGGACTGGATTACCGGAGCAGAATCCGAATCTTCAGGATCAGGATTATCTGGATCTGTGTTGAAATACCCAGTTTTCAGATCAGATCTAGATTTAATGCAATCCGACCAGGATAATCCTGTCAGATCACTTTTGAAATACTGGGCCCAGGACAGTCTTGGGGTGATGTGGAGAAGATGAGCCATCACTACTGAGGCCTTCCACAGTGTAATCCTGTGGTTCTACATAAAAGTATGGTAGGTGCAACTACTGAGAAAATTCAAAGAAACAGAGAACATGACCATGTTCAAATAGAACAGGAAAAGTGTTTTGAGTGCTCACATTTCACATTAAGATAATAATTCACATGCCTACACTAAAATAAATATCCTAAGAAATCTTTCCAAATGCCATAGCAACAAAGAGTGATCCTTACAGAAGGACAATCAAACAAACAAAGTATTGAAATGTGATTAATGATGGTCAGATGACCTAGAAATGAAATCCATAGTATGCCATAACAAGATAGATCCAAGAATTGCACAATTGCAGTGGTTGTGTGTATGGTTGGGGCTGATCAATCATGACCAAATAATAAAGGTAACAGTGATTCTGCCATATTTTACAGATCATCAGAGTGACCTGATGATGCTGTATTTGAGGTTTTCCTGGTCCCAGCCAGACGCTCTTCGCAGTATGAGAAACCATCAGAGGAGGAAGTTATTGTTGTTGCTTCAGTCAAGCAAAAGCCTGAAAGACAACGGCCAGCAGCATCGGGAAGCCTCAGTATCCACAGAACATGCATCAGGATGATCTATGTGACCTGAGAGCTCCATTACCAGCTGACACAAATTCAGTATACAAGAAACTCGATGCAGTACATGATATGGACAGTTTACATACAATTAAAGAGTTTCTTACTTTTATCTATACCTAATTTATCCTCATTGGAGTTGAATAAAGTGATTTGTTTAGTTTGTAATGAAGTTTTTTTTATTATTATTATTATTCAATACTAAGGGTACTGTGGCATCAGAGAAAAGAAAATATGGAAATCCTTTAATAAATAGTGACTCTGTAAACATCACACATCAAACTTTAAGTGCTGACAGATAATAATGTATTGCATTCAGTATTCTGTATGGTATTTGGAAAGGGTATCAAACAATCTGCACCTTTGAAACACATTTAAAAGCATAAATCAGGGTTGATATCCTTGAATCTTAACATGGTGTTTTCAGGGAATGAAAAGTGCTTGAAACCGCTTGAAATTGTAACTGCATTACTTTCATGAAAATAGTTTCATAGTGGCTCAGCCAGGTTCTACAGGATGCCAGATCAACTTATAGGCTGGTTACACATTTTTTAACGGGTTTTCCTTTAAATTTTCACCCTTTTGTAAAATGCTGTCACATTGTTAAAAATCACATGAGACTCCACCCTGTCTGGACCACACCACGCCTCCTGAGGTTATAAAAGCCCGGTCTCAAACCTTAGCCCTCTCTCTTTTCCCTCCACAAGGAACCCACCCGACGTATCCTCTTACCTTGCACCATTTAATTGTGGATGTGTTAGTTATAAGTGAGTTAAGTTTAAATGTCCTGATTGCTTGTTCTTATTGGTTTGATATTGGAATTCATGTTTTCTTTTATTTTGTACAGGAAATCATCCACCACCTTTTGTTCACCTATAAATTTCTACCATTGTTCAGCTACCAAATAAATGACTGAACTGATCTCTGGATCCGGTGTTTTAATGTGCACACCACATGGATATTCTGTGAGCCAGTACCACCACCACTAAAAATATTATACATACACATTATCATAGTTTTTTCACACATAGTTTTGGTTTTCGGAAGGAAATTGAATTAAAGGCTGCTGGATTTGTTTTTTATGTATTTCAAGTACATACACAAACTGAGTTTCCTTCAATTCAATTTCCTTGATATATGACCTGGATGAATGAGAATATTCAGACAAAATTTTGGTTGATTATAGCACAAATTAAATAATTATTTAGAGTGCGTACATATGTATATAAATATATAATTTACCACAGCTGTTAGCCTTATAAATCTAGCAATAATGGTCTAACAAACTTTTTCCAATTCAGGCGGTTGCCGGTGTAGGTACCAGATCGGCTGAGTGGATCGGCTCGGGCTCATGGGCTGCCTCCTGCGCTTACAGATGACATCACTCATCAAAACAAAAAATCATTGGTTTATTTGCCTGTGAATATTCTCATTCATCCAGGTCATAGTTATCTCAAGGAAATTGAATCGAACGCAACTGGATTTTGGTTTGGTTTTCCAGTTGCGAGATAACCTTGGTTTGTTTAATTTTCATTTCGAAATTTATAAATAAAAATAATAAATAATAATACATTTCCTGGTTTGAGAGGGACTTCCTGTGTCCCTGGGAAAGGAGAATATATATGTGTGAAAGGAGAATGCATGTATGCACGAGAATGAAAATATAAGCATGTGAAAAGAGAATGTATGTGCATGAAAGGAGAATGTATGTATGTGAAAGGAGAATAGATGTATGTAAAAGGAGAATGTATGTGTGTGAGAGTGAATATACTGTATGTTTAAGCTACTGTAAAAACACTTTGCTCAATAATTCCTGGCTATGGGTGGTATATTTGACTTCTACACATCTAAGACTACAAGTATACTGGATACTGAGCATTGTTACTGCACCAATGTGGAGAAATTCAACAATAAAATTCCACATTTGTACCTCCAAGTGGCATATTTTCTTATGTTTAAGCTACTGTAAAAACACTTTGCTCAATAATTCCTGGCTATGGGTGGTATCTTTGACTTCTACACATCTAAGACTACAAGTATAGTGGATATTGAGCATTGTTACTGCACCAATGTGGAGAAATTCAACAATAAAATTCCACATTTGTACCTCCAAGTGGCATATTTTCTTATGTTTAAGCTACTGTAAAAACACTTTGCTCAATAATTCCTGGCTATGGGTGGTATCTTTGACTTCTACACATCTAAGACTACAAGTATACTTAATATCAAGCATCTTTACTGCATCAATGTGGAGAAATTCAACAATAAAATTCCACATTTGTATCTCCAAGTGGCATATTTTCTTATGTTTAAGCTACTGTAAAAACACTTTGCTCAATAATTCCTGGCTATGGGTGGTATATTTGACTTCTACACATCTAAGAATACAAGTATACTGGATACTGAGCATTGTTACTGCACCAATGTGGAGAAATTCAACAATAAAATTCCACATTTGTACCTCCAAGTGGCATATTTTCTTATGTTTAAGCTACTGTAAAAACACTTTGCTCAATAATTCCTGGCTATGGGTGGTATCTTTGACTTCTACACATCTAAGACTACAAGTATACTGGATACTGAGCATTGTTACTGCACCAATGTGGAGAAATTCAACAATAAAATTCCACATTTGTACCTCCAAGTGGCATATTTTCTTATGTTTAAGCTACTGTAAAAACACTTTGCTCAATAACTCCTGGCTATGGGTGGTATCTTTGACTTCTACACATCTAAGACTACAAGTATAGTGGATACTGAGCATTGTTACTGCACCAATGTGGAGAAATTCAACAATAAAATTCCACATTTGTACCTCCAAGTGGCATATTTTCTTATGTTTAAGCTACTGTAAAAACACTTTGCTCAATAATTCCTGGCTATGGGTGGTATCTTTGACTTCTACACATCTAAGACTACAAGTATAGTGGATACTGAGCATTGTTACTGCACCAATGTGGAGAAATTCAACAATAAAATTCCACATTTGTACCTCCAAGTGGCATATTTTCTTATGTTTAAGCTACTGTAAAAACACTTTGCTCAATAATTCCTGGCTATGGGTGGTATCTTTGACTTCTACACATCTAAGACTACAAGTATAGTGGATACTGAGCATTGTTACTGCACCAATGTGGAGAAATTCAACAATAAAATTCCACATTTGTACCTCCAAGTGGCATATTTTCTTATGTTTAAGCTACTGTAAAAACACTTTGCTCAATAATTCCTGGCTATGGGTGGTATCTTTGACTTCTACACATCTAAGACTACAAGTATAGTGGATACTGAGCATTGTTACTGCACCAATGTGGAGAAATTCAACAATAAAATTCCACATTTGTACCTCCAAGTGGCATATTTTCTTATGTTTAAGCTACTGTAAAAACACTTTGCTCAATAATTCCTGGCTATGGGTGGTATCTTTGACTTCTACACATCTAAGACTACAAGTATACTGGATACTGAGCATTGTTACTGCACCAATGTGGAGAAATTCAACAATAAAATTCCACATTTGTACCTCCAAGTGGCATATTTTCTTATGTTTAAGCTACTGTAAAAACACTTTGCTCAATAATTCCTGGCTATGGGTGGTATCTTTGACTTCTACACATCTAAGACTACAAGTATCCTTAATATCAAGCATTTTTACTGCACCAATGTGGAGAAATTCAACAATAAAATTCCACATTTGTACCTCCAAGTGGCATATTTTCTTATGTTTAAGCTACTGTAAAAACACTTTGCTCAATAATTCCTGGCTATGGGTGGTATCTTTGACTTCTACACATCTAAGACTACAAGTATAGTGGATACTGAGCATTGTTACTGCACCAATGTGGAGAAATTCAACAATAAAATTCCACATTTGTACCTCCAAGTGGCATATTTTCTTACAGTATATATGTATGTGAAAGGAGAATGTATGTATGTGAAAGGAGAATATATGTATGTAAAAGGAGAATGTATGTGTGTGTGAGAGTGAATAAATATAAGTATGTGAAAGGAGAATGTATGTATGTGAAAGGAGAATATATGTATGTAAAAGGAGAATGTAAGTGTGTGAGAGAGTAAAAATATATGTATGTGAAAGGAGAATGTATGTGTGTGAGAGAGTGAAAATATATGTATGTGAAAGGAGAATATATGTATGTAAAAGGAGAATGTAAGTTTGTGAGAGAGTGAAAATATGTATGTGAAAGGAGAATATATATATATGTAAAAGGAGAATGTATGTATGTGAAAGGAGAATATAAGTGTGTGAGAGAGTAAAAATATATGTATGTGAAAGGAGAATGTATGTGTGTGAGAGAGTGAAAATATATGTATGTGAAAGGAGAATGTAAGTTTGTGAGAGAGTGAAAATATGTATGTGAGAGTGAAAATATAAGTATGTGAAAGGAGAATATATGTATGTAAAAGGAGAATGTAAGTGTGTGAGAGAGTGAAAATATATGTATGTGAAAGGAGAATATATGTATGTAAAAGGAGAATGTAAGTGTGTGAGAGAGTGAAAATATATGTATGTGAAAGGAGAATGTATGTATGTGAAAGGAGAATGTAAGTGTGTGAGAGAGTGAAAATATATGTATGTGAAAGGAGAATGTATGTGTGTGAGAGAGTGAAAATATATGTATGTGAAAGGAGAATATATGTATGTAAAAGGAGAATGTAAGTGTGTGAGAGAGTGAAAATATGTATGTGAGAGTGAAAATATAAGTATGTGAAAGGAGAATATATGTATGTAAAAGGAGAATGTAAGTGTGTGAGAGAGTGAAAATATATGTATGTGAAAGGAGAATATATGTATGTAAAAGGAGAATGTAAGTGTGTGAGAGAGTAAAAATATATGTATGTGAAAGGAGAATGTATGTGTGTGAGAGAGTGAAAATATATGTATGTGAAAGGAGAATATATGTATGTAAAAGGAGAATGTAAGTTTGTGAGAGAGTGAAAATATGTATGTGAAAGGAGAATATATATATATGTAAAAGGAGAATGTATGTATGTGAAAGGAGAATATAAGTGTGTGAGAGAGTAAAAATATATGTATGTGAAAGGAGAATGTATGTGTGTGAGAGAGTGAAAATATATGTATGTGAAAGGAGAATATATGTATGTAAAAGGAGAATGTAAGTTTGTGAGAGAGTGAAAATATGTATGTGAGAGTGAAAATATAAGTATGTGAAAGGAGAATATATGTATGTAAAAGGAGAATGTAAGTGTGTGAGAGAGTGAAAATATATGTCTGTGAAAGGAGAATATATGTATGTAAAAGGAGAATGTAAGTGTGTGAGAGAGTAAAAATATATGTATTTGAAAGGAGAATGTATGTATGTGAAAGGAGAATATATGTATGTAAAAGGAGAATGTATGTGTGTGAGAGAGTGAAAATATATGTATGTGAAAGGAGAATGTATGTATGTGAAAGGAGAATGTATGTGTGTGAGAGAGTGAAAATATATGTATGTGAAAGGAGAATATATGTACGTGAAAGGAGAATATATGTATGTGAAAGGAGAATATATGTATGTAAAAGGAGAATGTATGTGTGTGAGAGGGCCAGAATGAATTATGTCTTGTACGGCCCTCATAAAAATCTTTAAAATGAGATTATATCTATTTATTTTTTACACCTTGAAAGTGAATTATGTCATATGTGAACTGGTCATTTTCACAAGTGATTGGCATTTTTGCAAACTAATGAAATTTCCACATGTGAAATATTTACTTTCACACTGTGTATAAATTACAAACATTCACATTAGAATTAGAATTTCCACAATACTTCAATTTTAACATATAAAAACACAGTAAAGTCAGGTGAACTGGACGTTTTTGTTATTTAAAATGTACATTTTCACATACATCACACAGGTGATGAGAGGTGAAACATAAAATGTGCATGCAATTGGCTATTTTCACATATTAATGAAATTTAGCAGAGGTCAAATTTTCATTACACATGTGAAAAATCATTATTTCACAAGTTAAATGCATATTTTCACATCTGATCTATAATTTTAATAAAAAGATTTTTCACATTTGGAAACAATAAAAGACAAAAACATGAAACAGAACCATCAATTATTGTTTAGAAGCTAAGTAACAAGATACAGCAATAAATAACTAAATATGCTGTTTCTGATCTGGATGACATGAACACATAGAAGTCACTCACATGGAGCTGGAAGGTAGCAGTGGTGCAGACGGGGTGTAGCTGCCGATGCAGCTCCACTTCTTCAGTCTGAGTGTACTCTGGCTCCAGGGAACTGCGGCCCAGGAAGTTGACACGGTGCGGGAGGCCCAACTTCCTGCGCTCTGTGTCGGCTTCAAAGTGCACCACCAGGGCTTGAAGGGAGCAAAAACGGTGAGCGACGCATGAAGAGAGATGAAGGGATTGAAAAAGCAGAAATGTCAGGACACACACGGAGAGCACTTAAAGAACCCACCAGGGGCTGAACATATAAGAAACCCCCATCTGAGGGAATACAGTATTACACAGCTGTGATTTAATCAAAATAAAGTCTAACGTTACACCACAGATAGGGTTACTTTTCACTGTAAATAGAAATGACTGCTGTCACTAAGAGGGTGAGCTGAAGTCCCATGTGGGAGGAAAGCGAGAATGGTCGTGACTTACTCATGTGTGGTGAGTAGTTTTCTGGGTGGGCCTTGAAGGTGAAGCAGGCCTTGACCTCCACGCTAAAAACAGCAGGCGGCGAAAAGTGAAAAACACCTGTGTTACAGTGTTTACTACAGGAAAGGAGAATCAGCGGCAGTTTAAATATCGGGCAGCTCTTACCAGACTCCCTCTCTCCCCTTGCAGTTGTGCTGCTCCAGATCAATGTATTGAGGGTTGATGGATATTTCTCTGATCACATGGATGACTGGGCGAGACCTTGGGGACAAATGGAAACACAAAATGACGAGCAGGCAGAATAAAAGATGGCTGAAAATATTGATTGAGAACATCCAATATTTATGATATGACTTGTATTTCATGTGTGTATCTTTCAGAGCTAAGAATTTGGCCTTAATGTTTCCTGTCAAATGCATCTAATGTGGGTTTTCAAACAAATCTTTTCTCACCTGAAGAGAACCACCGAGTCATTCAGAGAGCCCACGGCGAGGTCTGGGTACTGGTTATTATCGATATCCAGACCACCTGAGATGGAGTATCCAAAACGTCTCACATCGAAGTCACGACCATCCAGCACCTGATGGGACAAGAAACACAGATCAGTCTTCATGTTAGTCAGACACACACAGCTCCCCAGCTGCTGTATGACACTTAGGAGTCACCTGAGCAGGTTTGGTTTCAATCCCAGCATCTGAACCTCTGTAGATGAAAACTTTGCCGTCTCCATCAAACGGTGCCCCGACAGCGATATCTGTGCAGATGTAGAAAAGTGAAACTGAGTTAAAGAGATCTACAACAAAGACAGCAGTACAATCAGTGTATCAGAGAGAAGCCTTAAGGTCATGGCTTTGTGTTGTTCTCACCGCCGTATCCGTCCTGGTCCAGGTCTCCGATGTTGCTGACCGTCATTCCAAACATGGAGTCGTAGGTTCCATTGAGACGGATCGGCCGAGCCTGATCGTCCCAGTGGCCGAAGGGGTTCAGGTACACGTACACGGCTCCACCGATCTCTGCTTTACGGTCGAAGAAATTGGGAGCTCCAACGATCAGATCTGTCCAGCTGGGAGCAGTTCACACACAGAGAGAATTAAAGAAAGCAACAAGGAAATGATAAAAACACTGAAGTGAGTTTTGTTAGCCCCTTTAGTTTTGAAAGTCATTCCCTCTCATTCACAATCGCCCTCTTTACGTCAGTTTTTTCACTTCTGCTCTACTACATTTCAGAGGAAAATATTGTCCCTTTTTTTGGGGGGGGGAGTTGTTTTCCTCTGTGAGATTGTCCAACTATAAGATATATCATCAATTTATAAAATATGATGTATTGTCATATATTAAACGATAAAGCACTTAAATTAGCTCATTAGAGTCATTTTACTTTTGAAACTTTTGACAGTATTTATGTATTTCTAGTAAAAGTGAAGTGAACTTGTGAATGCTGGACTTTCACTTGTAATGAAGTATTTTTACATCGCGGTATTTCTGGTTGATCTGAATTGAACCTAGCATTTCTTCGACTGCTCGGCACCATTATCTACGTCATGATCATGCAGACTTGACTCCTCACCCGTCCTTGTTCAGATCCGTCGTGGCCACAGAGTACCCAAATGAAGACGCCAGCTCCTCCCCCCAGAAGATGTGCTGCGGCACCAGCCGGTACACGTTGTCTTTCCTCAGCAGCACCACGGCCCCCGTGTGATTGGCCCGAGGCGCACCCGCCACGAAGGTCAGCTCCCCGAGGCTCATTATCCCCATGGCCGAGTCAACGGAAAACCCTAGAAGAAGAAGCCAGGATGAGGGGGGAAGAGAGGGTCAGGGGTTAGTATTGACCATGGGGCTCAGAGGCTCGTCTCCTCTCAGTGTAGCATGTTCTGCTCATCTTGTTACTAATGAAATGTGTGCCTTAAGTGACTATTGATTATATGTCAGACTCATGATGGGTGTAAATGTCCTGTGCGCCGTGTTTGCTGGCGGGAGACGACGGTCGTGACGCTAACAGAGGGAGATGTATGGGGCTTCACCTAATGTCTCGTGAGATTCACGATGCTGCTGCTCTGTATCAGCTGCCTCCAGTAAAGGCAGTGTGTAAACACAGTGGGCGGACGTTAATCAGATTTAGAACCCAAAGCAACTCCTCTTTTGTGCGAGTGTGCATTGTGTACGTCTGTGTGTGTGTGTGTGTGTGTGTGTAGGAATGTGAGGATGCATATAAATCAGGTAGAGCAAAGGAGAGAACAAGTGGAGGGGGGAGGTGTGTGTGTGTGTGTGTGTGTGTGTGTGTGTGTGTGTGTGTCTGTGTGCATGTGCATGTGCACGTTTGCTTCATAACAAGACTGTGTTGAGATTTTATGATCAAGCCGTGAAAAATAGCACATCGCATCAAACATTTCACCTGGACAGGAGGCGACCACATGCATTTGCTTCGCCAGTTTTGAAACCATGCAGGGGGGTGTGAGGAGGGAGGGTCATTTCGTTAGGCCTGAGTAAACATGCAGAGGGAGACGACAACAGAGACAAAACACTGGACAGCTCCATGGTGGCAGGTGTGGAATGCAACAGTCTGCGAACGCAGGTCCTGTAAAAACCAACGGACGGAGACAAAAGGTGCTACTTTTTTCACACGGGGTGGCTTTTAACACACAGGCTGCTACAAGGACGGCTCTATTAAACTAAATGGGGAGTGGAAGCTTAAAGCAGCAGAAGCTTTTAAAAAGAGGCCCTGAGACTACACTGTCATTCAGGCTACCACCCCGAGTCTTTGCACTTTGACTTCTATATTACAGTGAAATTGCACGTATACATGTTTTTTTGTGTATACACAGACCTACATATCTTCATTGTACTGTACATATAACGTTGTCCTGTGTGTAATATTCTTCTCTGTTCTATCGTAACGCCTGTTCTGTTGTTTTATTCTTTTCTAATTTATAGTATTTGATCTGTTTATGCATTCTCTGTGTGTGAATCATGGAAGGGGCTAAAACTGCAGTTCACTGTGTAATCGTGTATTGTATAATGTCAACAAAGCTGAACTTTGAACCTCATAATTTAGTTTCAATTCATACACTCAAAAAATGTAATTTGCCTAAAACAGTGACTTTAGGTCTTTTTATGACATGCATATTTATATATAACTCTATTACATAAGTTCAATGTAAAGTGTCAATTAGTGCAAATTTGTTTCTATAATATTGAGTCAATGTGACTCAATTAAATAACTTTTTTCAGTTCTTACGTACAATGTAAAATGAATCAATTGCCTCAAAATGACAAAGTACTCTGTTAAATTTAAGTTTATTAGGTCATTTTGAGGCTTACTCATTTTGTTTAAGAAAAGTCAACCTTATACAGTTCACAGTCTACAGAGTTAATGGGAACTTCTACATGATAATGTGTTTTCTATGTTTCTATTGTGTTTATTATTGAGGTGTTATGCATAAAAGTAATCAGTTTCAAATCAGCTATTCTGTCTCCTGTAATAAATCTCACATTCAATTATTTAATTTATTCACATTGACTCAACACTTTGTGTTTCTGTTTTATACCACGATCTTGATTTCTAAATTATTTGTTTTTTATTTATTATGTGCAATTAAAACAAAATCATTAGACGGTGTTTCTGCAGCGTTTTCCTTTACAATGACTGTCCCACTTGGATGTGGCATCAAGCATCCAGAAAACTTGGCTTTGACAGAACACCCTGCAATAAAGAGAATCTGTTCTATTCTCTGTGACGGGATTGACTCGGCCTAGATGGAGGTAAAAAGGACGTATGCTTCTTGAAATGTATTTTCTACAATAATCAGAAAAAAACAGCGCTGCCTCTTATCATTTTAGTAGGCATGCACAGGTGCAGCATATCATCGTGTTAGGATCAATGGAAGCATGTGAGTAATAAATGAAGGCTAAAAGGTCATGTGGGAATTAGTGTTGTCAAGGAGACGGCTCAATATGGAGAGCGGGAGGGTGAGCAGGCTCGGAGGTATGTGAATGAAGAGATTTACGGCAGATCCACACGCTTAGTGAAAAGTAATAACTGGAACATATAATAATAAATTAGGTCCTGTTAAGGAGAAAATGGGCTGTTATGGAAACTAAATATGAAGAGATTCATAACAAAATCACAATCATGATCTTTTCTTCAAAAATAAATATACGAACTGAAATATCTGAACAACTTCTTAAACTATCACCATGATTATACAGACATTCATGGTCATTCGGGGGGTTTAGTCCTGTTGACTTTAATGATCCCCTGAATTTTCCTCTCGCGCAACCAGCAGGTCAAAGTTTTTACCGATCCAGTGAAAATTTCGCTTCATCTTCGAGATGGATTGGAACACAGTTTGGGTCAAACATTCATGGTCCCCAAAGGATAAAGCCTGATTTCACCGGTGAACCCCTCGCATTTCTTCTAGCGCCACCGCGTGTGTATTACACACATTCATGTTCCAAAACTTCATGACCAAATACCTTCAAAATTGATGACACTCCCATGAGCCTCACTGCACTTCGTGTTTAGCGGTAATTAACAAACCTTAGCGCGCTAAGATGTTAAACTAAAGTAGTTAACATGGTTAACAATATATCTGCTAAACATTGTCATCGTGAGCATGTTAGCAATACTGACGTTAGCATTTAGCTAAGTAGCCAACAGCCTCACAGAGCGGCTAGCGTGGCTAAAGACATTTGTTAGTTAAACCTTTAATCAGTCAAACTATTAAGTTAGATTACAACAACTAGGAAGAAAACCACCACCTGGAAAGCTTCAAACCGACACACACACATGCAGACTGACTCAACACACTTCAGACGACAGATATCTACGGACAGGACAGACAAACACCCGGCTGCTTCTCAAAGAGACAACCATCTCCTTACCACCAATCAAAACCAAAAATTCAATCAAATGAAATCATAATTGTACAAAAACATATATTAAGTTTTGGATGGCTGTCTCTTTAGAACAGTAAAGGTGATACAGTCCCACATATTACATAGATTATATACTAAAAATCTATACGTAGACATAAAATTAGCAGAAAGGATTAAGACGAAGACGAAGAAGAGGGTAACACTACTTCCACTACAAGCCCAAGTCCGGTCCAAACAAAAAAAACACCTCACGCCTACAAACCTAAGTAGCTATTATGAGCTACATCCTCAAACGGTGTGGGCCGGCTGGAGGGCTCCAGAGTTTTGTACAGCAGTGCATCTTCAACGGGGCTAGCCATGAACAAGAGCCCTACGGCCCGAGACAGGAAAAGAAGGACAGAAAGAGCGACAGAGGGAGGAGTGTGGGAGGGAGTGATGGGGTGGTGGAATGGTGGAGGGATAAATAGAGTGAAAAGAGAGGAGAAAAGGGGAGAGGGAGGTGCAGGTGAGACAGGCTGTGATTGATTGTTGTTTTGTCTTTCCTGGTGCCGCAGTGGTGTTTTCATTCAACGCCACTGGGTACCTGGGGGAGAGACGACGCTTCAGGCTCAGACTGGTTCCACACCGCCCTCTTCTGACATGTTTTCCTGAACTTTCTTTTTAGAGGAGGATGGAACGAGGATAGGTCATGGTTGTTGGGCTTTTTTTGGGGTGTATATATTTCAATGGTTCATCCAAGAAAGGGAGAGGCTGAACTGACATCCTAAGGATCCGTGTCAGGCCACAATGAGCTCTGGACATTTTTCCCCATCCTCCGCCCACATTCACATGGGAAAGTGTTCCAAAAATGAGGTGGAGTCATAATGAGGGCGCTGTGAGTCACACACAGATCGTACAGAAATACTCCACAAGGAATGACCAGTTAGAGGCAGTTTGCTACTGTTATTAGCCACTGTCGGGTCCGGTCTGAGCCCGGGTGTCGCCCTCCCCCGGCCCTCTCTTTCTCTCCTGTGCACGGGCAGCAGTGAGCAGGGAGGGCAGATCCTACCCAGGTAACTGTGGTAGGGCACAGGGATGAGCTGGGCATTGAGCTGTTTCTGATCTGCCACCTCGTAGGGTCCGTCGTCATAGAGACCGAGGTCGAGCAGAGTCTGGTTTAGGAGCTGGACGCGCATCTCACCTGGAATGGAAACAGGTGAGGGCCACAGCAAAGAAGACGAGAAAACACTGACACACATTCACACACAGCAGGCGTCAGAATACAAACACATATTACATGTACACAGACGCACAAGTCACAAATCTGTACTAACATACCGATCATCACAGTGTTCTGTTTCAGGAGTGAATAAACAAAACAAAGGTGGCACTTTGTGTTGAAAAGTGGTTGGGACATAAAAGCTCAGATGAATAAAACAATCTTCAACATATTAAATTCTTAATGTAATGTAATGGTGAGATCAAAAAGGGTCAGAGTAAATTAAGTAGTATGAATACATAATACTACATATGCAGCTATTACAATGTACAGTATGCTGATCACATCTTTTATCCAATGAACAGGCTGTTGTAGGCTGCTGCTTAGCCTTAGTAAAGGCAACTGTACATATAAGGTCTTGGTTTCACAACAGATTCAGCATTGGCCGGTTTCAACTGCAAAGCATTTGTTCTCATTTGTTAGTTAGTATTTCTTGCTACAAGTTATTTCTCAGAACATTTTTTACAAATTATGCTTCAGAAAATGATGGGGACCAAACTGACTATTTCAAAAAATTGTTTGGACATGTCCCCCCTCAAAAAGTCAACAAACTTTACCATTTTATACTAACAGGAAATTATATAATACATGTTGGATCTCAGTCAAACTGAGACTTTGCAAGACGATGCAGGCTAAACAGAAAAGTGTTGTTTTTCTTTTCATTTAATCGTTCTTTTGTTCTTTCCAAAGATTTTTCCGGAGCTATCTCATCACATTAATTCAGCTGTAAGCAGCTCCTCCAGTTTTCTTGTGCATTCATTATAGAGTCAATCAACAGCACACTGCCAAAAATCGACCCCTATGTACACTCTCTGGTTTGAATACACATGAATATACTCAAAACTTGCTTTGCTTTCGTGTGTAGTATGAATCTGGGACAAGTGAACACACTCAAGCATGTACCATCACACTTTTTATAAATCTAAATGCATGTACTGTGTGTAGTGGAAACAGTGGAAACAGGTTTTATAAAACAACATTCAGTAGAATCAGAAACATCAAACGCATCTTCCAGACAAAATGTAGACCTGTAATTCAATGTTTTAAAATGTGAATTGCATGAATTCAGATTATCATGCAGTGTATTGATCTAAATGAACCACGGCATTGATCTCATGTGGCAGACTGTGACAATACCGACTCCACTACTGCATCAGATAAATTTCAGTGCTTTCTTTGATTTAATGCTCACCGCCGCTGCTCTGCATAATTTCTGTGTCCAATCATGAGATTGGCTTATAAATCAATTGGATATTTTTTTTAATCCCTAAAAGCATTGATCTGTTAATCGTACTGTTCTGATTAGACAGTTTACATGGATTGGCTCTTTCCTCCAGCTCACATTAGTCATGATTATATTTCTTCTAATATTTCTTTGTGTCCACTGTAAAAGGTAACAGGACTCAATAATGAACATCATTCTTAAATAAACATTTTGTGCTTTGTAACAGTGCAGCACTAATGAGGTCAGGGTGATAAATAAAAACTAGGGAATATAATTGAAAAACACCTTCAACATTTCTTTATTTCTTTCATCTGTTTTTCCTGTATGCTGGACGTACAGCCATGTAGTATAAAGGGGGGTCTGTTTTACTTGTATGTGTTTATAACCCAAAACCATACGACCCAGCTTTTCCCCAGGCAGCTTTAAAAATGTCAGAAAACATTAGACATCCTCTTGCTTGTCTGCTTGTTGCTGCCACCTGGTGTCTTAAAAATCATTAATGCAGCTATAAAACTGCAACATCACATTGGTGAACATCTCCTTCATAAAACGTCTGCGTAACAGCCTTTTCACTGACTTATTTCCATAATCCGGCCTCCCACAGGTCAATCGGACACCTTACCTTTCCAGTTATATGTTCCCGGAGCCCCAAACAGAATGAAGTTGTTGTCCGGGGTGAAACTGACGGACAGGCCCTGCTGACAGAAGCCGAACTGCTCGTGTCCCTGCGGTCGACCCTCGCAGAACTTCCACTCCCCACCGTCCAGGTCATCTCGCTCTGTCAGGTCCTCGCTCAGGACGTAGCAGCGTCCGATGGGGTCACGAGTCTCTGAAGGTCTACCTACACGCTGCCTGAGCTCGTACAGGTGAGCACAGGTCTGGAGTGGGAGAGGACATGAGATTAGAGTATTAGTTCTCGTTATTTACTTTGCTTCAGATAAGAAATTACTTATTTATTTATTACCGCAGGATCCTCTCAATAAAGGCTGAAAATGAACAGCATTATTATTTCATAAGACAGGAAAGACCTCCCTGTAGCTTCCTGCCCTGATGCATTTACAGGATGTGGGTCTTTACTCACCACCACCTTCCCTCCGATCCCCTGACTCTTGACGGTGACTCCTAGCCATTGGTTGTCTTTGTTCTCTCTCTTCAGACTCACTGAGGGGAAACACAGAAGGAAATGGCAATCATAACAGTTTCCATGTTGTAAAACAATTAGGATCCGAGCCACAGAAAGCACACAGCACGTTGTCATTCAAGCTCAAATTGAAGTTTTTCTCTCATGCAGTGCAAATGACAGGGCTACCAAATTACTTGCAGCAACCAAACTGATCTAGAGAAGCTTGTTCTGGTGTTACGAGTTAGTCAGAGATGGAAGAAAAAGTTGACAATAATCTCGAAATTCAAGAAACGAAAGCAAAGGGAGTCTATTTTGAGAGAAAAATTCTCTTCTGTTGACAAACTAGAGCTGCAACAAATTCATTTTCATTATCAATACATTTTAAAGTTGTCTTCTCAAGTGACAGTAATCATTTGGACGATAAAAGGTCAGAAAGTAGTAGAAAATGCCCGTAAGTGCTTTTATAGACTAAGTCTGCCTGCTTAAATTAGTTGTCTTGTCAGAGCAACAGCTAAAAACACAACAAAAATTCACATTTAAAAAGCAGAAACATGTCAATTTTATGCATTTTTGGTTGGAAATTGAAAAGTCAATTATCAAAATTGTTGCCAATTCAACTAGCAGGAAATTGTCACCACCAATCAATTGAGTTCAGCTACAGAGACACTCACCTTCTCCGTCAATATCCACCCTCTCACAGTCGTACTCCTCCGGGGTGATCGGACACCTGAACAAGGCTCCTGGCCGACTGCCCCGCAAATGGCCCTGCCCTGCTGCCTGCGGCGCCCCTACGAGGATCCTGGAGGAACATCAGTCACATTTCATTATATTGCCCCGTATCAAAGTGTCATAGGACAGAAACTAAATGCTCTGTTTCTGGTGGCAGGGTCATCACCTGTTTGCACATCATCTAACACGTGACTGGTGAGAAATTTCACACAATAGCCTCAGCCGACCTCAGCCACCATCACTGTTGAGTACTAACACCTGCAGCTCAAGCAAAACTATTCAAACCCTGCTGAGACCACCAACAGTTAAACATGCTGTCATGTTATCTTAACTCCAAGCTGATTCAAAACAGCTCTGCAGAGTCTGCACATACTGCATCTTGTTTTTTACTAACATATCACAAATCATTATCTTCATCATCGAGGCGAGGAAAAGGTTTTATTCTCAGTGAGGTGGTTGCTGATATTTTGGGGCCAGTGTCAATGCCCTCTGCCTTATTAGGAGCGGCCGATTCAGGCGAGGATGCTATTTAAAAACCGAACGTTGAGCCACATTCCACCCAACACCGTCAGCCGTGGCATAGGCACGGAAGCGAGACGTGGGGAAACAGAGGCCGTGGAGAATAAAGAGCTGATTGTGACATGAAGAGAAGACAAAAGTGAGATGGATCATCCTTAAATTGGGTGCCACAGCACGCGCAGTTACAACGCACACATGTAATTATAATATTGTTGTTGGCAAAGAAAAATCCTTGGCTCAAATGACTTAACTGCGCTGCGTGTGTGAAACGTTCCCATCAGCAGCCCCTCCCCGCATCTACCTTGTTATGTACACACTTAAATTAGAGCTATCTCTGTGGAAGTATTTTGCCTCTAAATATAATGTAGCAAGCTGATAGCGCTTCATGAAGCATGCACAGACAAACAGACAGAGAAGTAGCTGTCTGAGTGGTCGCAGACACTCCAGACAATCAGCCAACAACTCCTCAGACTAATCTAGACAAGTGCTGGATAATTGAGATTGTTGCCTAATACAATACATTTTGTTGTATATGTGCCTACTTTAGCAACTCTATTCTTTATTAGTTACATCAGTTAAGTATGTAAGCTGGTGATACCAGAGTGTTGATCTTCAGAGTAACGTGTCTTCGGAGCAATGGCCGCTCATAATCACAGAGACAAAGGGGCTCTTGGTCAAATGGGACATTTTTGGACTATTGGGCTAAAGTTAGCAACACTTGTTTGTCACAATTCTCATGATAAAATTCCTTATGAGCCTACACGGAAAAAACAAACTTTGACCCGCCTGTAGGTAGCTAATGTTTTGTAATATTAGCGTGTTACCACTGTAGCATCAGAATTAGCATTTAGCCTAATTTAGCTAAAAGACATGGATACAGACCAAATCACTGTAACGTTGCAGAGTTACTTCCAGGTAGACAACTGGCGGTTGATTTGCGTTGCGGAGATATGATAAACTGGAAAATTTGTTTATTTTTTGTAGTTCTAGCCGTAGGCTGACTGTACTGTTTGAAGATATAGCCTTTAGTAAAACATGATTTTTCAACCTATCAGATGTTTCTGCTTATTTCATGTATTTGTTGCTTCACCAGCATCTTTGATATCTAGACAACGGCGACATCTCAGACTAATTGCTAGTTTTGAGTCAACTCAAGCTGTCATTTTCTTTAGTCCGTGGCCCAACAAATGAAAGCATAACTTGCATTACATGGACATAAAGATAGACATGTACATATTAATAGCTAACAAACTATAATTAGCATGTTAACATGCTAACTGTCTTCAGCGCTAACTATTAACAGCATTATCACAGGCAAAACATTAGCATGTGCTAACGTAGAACCATTTGTCACCTCAGCAACATGTATGTTACTCTGTGATTTGTTCATATACTGCTCCCTGTGCAAAACATTAGTAAGTGTTAGCATAGTTCCGATGTAGCCTAGCCTATCTAACAGCATGTACAGCCCTAATATGGTTTGAAGGGGACGGAAAAGGGGAGAGTCAACCAATTTGGACCAGACTGTTGCACATCTTACTCATTTTCATTTCTCATGACAGCAGCTGCCACTGTGACTCAACATCTTTTCTTCGACTGCAGGAAACGTTTGTCCTCACTTTTCAATAGCCTTGATAAAACATACACACACATACATACAGTTGCCTACACAGACACAGGACCTGCCTCTGATATCGCCCAGACTGCCAGACAGCTCTACCTTCTATTTTCTGCTCCTGCCTTCTCTTCCCTGACGACTGCTTCTGTTCAAGTGCGGCCGTGCATGCCTCAGGAATGATTCCCCTCACCTTAATGAGTGAGAACCCCAAACAGCCACCCAAAGTCGAGACAACTCGTGGGAAATAATGACCGCTGCACATCACTGGTGGTCCACTCACGAGGGAGCCCAACCAAACAGCGTTAAGACAACACAAACGTGTGTTAAACTAAAGGGATTTGATAGAGGAAGCACATGTCACTAAAAAAGACCTGATAAGTGATAAGATCTGATCCCTCTTATAGCTCCACATTCCAGGGAGCTCTGGTTTGTGTTTAAAAGTCAAGGTGATATGTCTCACTCTCCACCCGCATGTGCAGATACACGGGCAGGTGTCAGGGTGTAAGGTGGGAGGTCTGTTAAGCTGTTATACCGGCAGTATTTGGATAAGAGTGCTGAATGGCTCCCAAAACCGTTCACGTGCCTAAACACAATCTTCAGCAAACCCCTGATAGATTCGATTCATTCTTCATGAGAAAACAACTCAGAGGACAGTCAGTATATCCAGCAATGACACAAATGATTTGGGGCATTAACCATCTTTGACCAAAAAGCTTCATAAACAGTGTGACAGTTCAGGCATGAATCTGAAAAGGAAAAAATAGACAGGTATTTATGAAACTTCAACTATTTGTTACACAAAACAAGACACGTGAATATCAGAATGTTTCACTTTTTTGTAACATTTCAGGCCAAACCATGATTTTTCCATCATCCTAACCAAGTAGATTGTGTACCTAACCAGACCTTGAAGGTCCTATATGTAAGAAAAGTTTATTATTTGAGTCTCATTTCCAGCTCGTCGAATACTGACGCCTCAGGATGGCGGCCGACGTGACCTACAATCCTAAAGCGCCAGTATTTGAGACCAGTATTTATCTTATTCCCTTTGATGTGTCCATAAAATGAAATGCATCTTTGTGTGAAAAAAGTAAATAGTCATTAAAAAATAGAATATAGAAATCAACGACGTGTTCTCTGGGTGTCCTCAACAGTCATCACAGCCGTGAACATTTTATGTGTGAATCAAGTTGAATGACTTAAAGTGACTGAGTTAGTCAGAGCTAAGTAACGCCCGATATACAGACAGGCACACATGTCCCAAATCTGACACAGATAAAATGTCACGGCTGAGTGAGTAATGGTTTCATTTGTTTGCCCTTTACCCACTTCTGAGCTCACCTCATTGTTCAGGATTGAGTCAGACAGTATGATCATGATCTCCACTGCCAAGCTCATCTTTCAGTAAACCCACATTTGACATGGAGTGGGTGTGTGTGTGTGTGTGTGTGTGTGTGTGTGTGTGTGTGTGTGTGTGTGTGTGTGTGTGTGTGTGTGTGTGTGTGTGTAATATGAGTGGTTGTGGGTATGTTGTTGCTGCTGCACACTGGGACAGGAGGAGATATCAGGGTGCTGAGCGTGACGGTGACGCTGTCTAGTGAAATACCGACGTAAACCCAGACGCCACAGATCCGGCACCAGCATAACTGAAGTGTGTGTGTGTGTGTGTGTGTGTGTGTGTGTGTGTGTGTGTGTGTGTGTGTGTGTGTGTGTGTGTCATTTACATTGCAGGGTTGTATTAGATAGATGCACCTGGGGCCCCCTGCACCAGTGATCGCCTTGAAAACTGATTAGAACAAAACTAAGAGCCGTGCCAGCATCAGTGTGAGGCTGCTCTTAGCTCACTATGACAAAGCTAACATGCTGATGATAAGCATGTATAATGTTTAGCATGTTACAGAGCCAATTCCTTGCAGGAATTTGGTCATACACTAAAGTTTTGACCCAATGATGGTGATATATGACAATTCAATTTTGACGTACCCTACTTTATTTGATTATTCCCATTTTCTGCTACTTTATACTTCCACTCCACTGCATTTTGGAGGCAAATATTGTACTTTTAATCCACGACAATTACTTGATAACTTTAGTTACTAGGTATTTTGTAGATTCAGAGCGACCGTAGTGCATTTTTAAATGCATTTGGATTAAAAAAAAACACAGATTGCAATATTGGGGAAAATGCTGAATATCAGATCGCATTATCAGCGTGTACATATATTTAATTGTATGTATAATTTATGCTACTTTTATTTGTATTTTAGAGACTTAATCCTTGAAAAATTGTATACAACATGTAAATATATGTAGAAGTTAGTTTAGGACATTTAATATCAGATACTTTAAGACTTTAACTCAAGTACTTTTCATATTGGTGACTTTCACTTATGTCAAAGTAATATTATAACATAATCTTTACTTTTACTCAAGTATTTTAGACCCAATAAAACTTGTGAAAGCCTTTAGAAGGAATCCATTATTCGTCATGTGTGGAGGTTTTGATTGTTTGCACATGGCACACATGGTCCAGGATAAACTGAAACTTTGCCGTCAACAAAACAATAACAGTGTGTTACAACACATTACCGAAACCTCTGAAATTCACATGCCTCTGCTTATTGGATAGAGATTTATGACCCCATCCTCCACTGTCATAAAAATCATCCTTGTTTTTCTAACTAATCGTCCCGGACACAAAACAGTCACACAGTAGACCCTCATTACACGACACTCATACCCATGTGCTCATTGAGGGGAGCATGTGCGGTGACCCCAAAACTCATTCTCTCCGAGCTCCTGACCACCCCTCCCCCCATCAAAACCCCATCTACACACACACACACACACACACACACACACACACACACACGCACACACAATTCCATCTTCCTCCACTCCTCCCCCACTCTCAAGAGTCACATCCCTGCATACAGCTTCCCATACAGGCAAATACAGGCAGTGAGAGTAAGAGAAAGCCTGGACAACAATACATCACACATGCAACCAATATTCAGACCACCATTCTGTCTCTACATATCAAGAAAACTGTGCAAAAAGAACAAAAATGGCACTGCCAAAGTGTGTTCGTCAATCTCTGACACCATGGCAACCTTTAAACAGGATTAAATCACCTCATCTTTACCCTGTTCCTCAAACACTTGCAGCTTGTAAAACCCGAGGGAGTCAGTTTTCATGTTTCATGCTGCAGACTGCATGCTCCTCAATGTGCTGATAAAATGCACAACCCTTGTGTTGCTAGAAACCTTTTCAAAAACAATTTTATACACTCGATCAAGCTTAAAGCGAGGCTTGGCAACAGCAGTGACAATAGTCACGTGCGTACATGTGAAACACAATCAAACCAGACGCACAAACATCTGCAGAAAGTTTTTCTTTCCTCCAACAATTTGTGAGGTCCCGTTTTGTTTGTTTATGGATAGAGAGGACTCGCACGCAGACCAAAAAAGGAGAAAAATCAGAGATAAATGATGTGAGAAGAGAAAGGGAAAAGACCGGGAAGCAGGTCAGGTGTTAACGTGACGCCCACGCAAGCTCCGCTGTCGAGAGCCTCAGTGTGTCTGCACATCATCCAAACAGAACGCTTAAGGGGACATAAGAAGAAATCTTCAGTAAAGAGCGACTCAAACATTTTTAAACCCAACCCTGCCCTGGAATTTTCCAGGCGTGGACCTTTGAAGACTATTAAAGTTTGTAAAAATCTTGAATCACCCTAAGCATTTCCAATACGGGCCGTTTCAGTTGATCCCTCCTAATCTGTCTGCTCCCACCCGTTAACATCTGTCCATCGGAGAGCAGCGTGAGGCTGTCGCTCTATAGACAGTGGCTCTACAGGATCAGCATGGGGGCCAGGGGCTCTTTAGGCCTTCTGTTATCCTGAGGCAAGACCGTGACCTCTGACCTACACACACACACATACACACACACACATATACATGCAAAAGAAAACATGTGCAAGCACGCAGACGTTAATCAAGGCATGAGTGCAGAAACGGACCTGAATATTTGTTGGTAACCTCACACACACACACACACGCACACACACCGGACAACAGAAGGCTGTTCAGCAACTGTGTAAACTCAAGGATCAACACACTGACTGCAGCCTGTCCACCAACAACCACTGTGACAATCAGTCTCGTAAAAACGAAGCCTGCCTCACAAAAACGCCGCTTTCACACCTGACCCCAGCTTCTCCTTTCAGATTGCCTGATAGGGAGAAGACAGCTGAGAATGAGGTGACCGAGCTGTGAATCATCATGTTTTTAACATCTCAACTCCTTCCCCCAGAAGAGAGGCAGAAAAAGGGTTGGGTAATGCACAGTAAAGGGCAAAAAAGAGAGACAGAGACAGCTGCCAGGCCAATCAAAAAAGCCCCTTTGGGATCTTGTGGTTCACTGCCCACGGACGTGACTCAACTTCCTGCTTAAAAGCTTTGTTCAAGGACATCAGAACGGCAGTTTGATATGAATTTTAAAAAAACAAATAAAAAAAACAAAAACCCTTTTACTTCTGGAGAACTGAAGGTTTATTTCGGGAAGGAGAAGGGTACAAACAAAATGCTTTTAGAGGACGATTGTAACCCCATCCACACTTCACATGCATCTTTAACAACCCCTAAGCTCACCACCTGCCCCACCGCTGATCAATAAGTGAACGGCCATTTCCAGACATAGATGGGGTAATGATTGGCCCTCAGGTCCGAAGTGTAAAGAGGAGATAACCCCCGACACCATCCCTCCACTCTTCCTTTTTATCTCCTCCTTTTCTTCTCCCCCCGTATCCACTCATCCATCTATTGATCTGTCTACTCGATTTGGTTCTCAAATTCTGCCTCTATATTAATCGTTCTTTCTTTCTTTCTCTTAATTTCCTTTTAAGTGTGACATTAGAGCGCTCCATCCATCCATTCACTCATGGACAGGTCTATCACACACACACACACACACATTCAATAAGTGACACCGGTATGAATTCAATTTAGAGTTTTTAGGTCACCTGACCTGCAAGTCATGTCCTGGAGGAAACTAATCGCCTGCATGTGTTGTTTGTGTAAATGGGTGCCAGGGCAGGACGTGGATGCAGAGGAGAAAGAGAGACGTAGAGGAGGAACAGGGTGAGTAAAGCGAACAGACAACTGGAATAATCAGAACAAAGAGATGAGATGAATGAACAAAGACCGATTAATTTACCACCTAATCACAAAATAAAGATTGAAGTGAGCCGCTCCTAATTGCATCATTTCCATTCGAGTCATATCGGCTCCTGTTTAGCTTTTCTAATCATGTCGGAGGAGATGACGGACAAGAGTGAGGCACTGTAACCATGTTGTGAGAGTCTGATACTGTGACGGCCCTCGTAGCGTGCCTGTGTTGAATATACTTTTTTATTACCCTTCACAGGGATCAGCAGGGAAACAATCTTCAACATCATAGCAGGGTTCAGGGCGGCAATTGATTGATTATCCCTATAAAAGTCTTAACTACTTGTGAATCCATCGCTAAGATTGAGTGCAATACGACGTACTTTCTTTGGAACTAGCCTCCTGGCTTGCTTCAAAATAGTGAAATTAAATCAAGTTGCACCATTAAAACTTAAGAAAAGTGCAAGTAGAGTAGCACAGCAAGCTAACATAGGAAGGGCCGGTGCATCTTAAATAAGCTAGTTATTTAGTTATGACAGATTCTAAACAAAATCAGATTTATCAGCAATTCACTTGAACCTGACAGTGATGACATATTAACATATGTGGACCCATTCAAGCCATAAGTGCCCGAGGATATTAGAAAAGATAAGCAAGTGACGGTGATAACACAGAGAAATGTCGGAGTTATCTAAACGTTTCCATCCAAAGACTAATGAGCGTAATCATTCAGCAATCTCTTCTTATGAATACAAACAAAACGCCTCCACATCCCTTGTAATTTCCGGTTCCTGTCCGCATTTCATGGCCTCTTTCCGATCTCAGTTCTGTATCAGTTCTCAGTAGAGCTGCCATCAGCTGATTGATTAAAATGCGTCTCCACCAGAGTCAACACAACTGCCTCCAAATGGACACACACACACGAGCGTACACACACACGAGCGTGGACCCACACGAGCGTGGACACACACGAGTGTATTTAATCAAAGGGGAGGCCTTCCATGATTTATTCATCCCTTCAGCTCCTGTCCCCATCAGACCCTCAACCCCTCCCCCACATACAGATCAGATGATGTTCATAGTCAGCTCAAGGTAACACTCCAACCCATGAGGGTTTTCATTAAATAACAGGGAGAGCAAACCCTAAAAGTAGAATCAAACATGATTCATTGACAATAAATAATAGTTATGTGTGCTAATAATGCAGCGGAATTCCGGAAAACCTGACCCTCTCAGGACTTTATCCGCCAACTATCTCTGCAGCACGGATGCAGAATCAGCTCCTCCTTCACTGCCAAACTGTGCATTTTCTTCCTGCACCTCCCTCAGATCTAAGTTGTGTGTTTTCCTCCTGACTCTGCAGATTGTCCCTCTCCCCCCAGCGAGCACGTGGTCCGCAGAGTAATATTCCTGAAAGCTCTCTGCCAGGCAGCGCTGCTTCCCACCGAGCTTTTGTCCAGGCCCAGGCAGCCCGGTGTGGCAGTGTGGAGGAATGGGAGAATGCTAAATAGACAGAGACTAAGTGGTAGCTAGTAAAAAGCATTAATCGTATGTGTTTGTGTGTGTGTGTGCATGCCAGACTATAAATCCCATGCTATGTACCCTCTGCTCCTTCTGATCTCTCCAATAAATAAGCTCTGCAAAAAAGGGCGAGTTCCTACATTTACGAGGCTTTCACATGAATGGCTTCCAGGAGATTTCACAACGAGGGAGAGAAAGAGAGAGTGGGAGAGAAATCATGAATTGAATTAGGGAGGGAAACGGGGGAAGGCTCTTTCTCAACTCTTAAGCTGAGGGTGAAAAAGCAGCTTTTATGTGGCTATTTTAATGCAAATCAGCTCCCAGATATTTCTTCTTTGTGTTATGAATGTGTGGAGCAGTTATGCTGGGCCCCATTTAGTAATTTATAGTCTATTAAACAAAGCAAATGCAAGGTGTAGAGAATATTGTGTCAGACTCATGGAGGCAAAATCCCAATGTTCTCCCCGACAACTGAAGTAGACGGTGACTTGTTTTAAAACGTTAAGATAAAATGGCTCCATACAGCTCACCTGGTGTAATCCAAGTCCCAAATTGATTTGAAAAGACGTTATTTACACATTTCTTTAAACTGAAAACTTCTGAAGTCTGCGCCCATCTGAAGTGGGTGCATGAGCCTCAAAATTTGGTGATCTTGGAACTTCTGGAGACTTGGATTGCACCTTGGATGGAGTGATTTTATGTTGTTGCATTGTTTTCATTTGTTTCGTCCCCATTTTTAGTCCAGCACATAGGCTTAAGGTGGATTTTGTTGCCTTTGAGAGGAACCTCACAATCTGTTTGACCCTGTTTCCAGTCTTTAAGCTAAGTTATAAGCTTAGCTTCATGGAGCACATAGGCATGAGAGTAGTATCAATCTTCTCAACTAACTCTCAACAGGAAAGCAAATAAACTTATTTCCCAAAATGTAAAATTATCGCTTCGCAACAATAAAATGTTACCTCCTCATAGGGCTAGGAAATCCATGTCTATGCTGTGATGTTTGATTTTTGATTGATTAAGTACATTTGAGGATATATAGCCTTCAAAGTTTCTTATCTCTTGCTTTGGACTTCTCTTCTGGAGGTCATCCCAAAAAATCTCTTCCACACTCAACTCTTGTTTTTCTAAGCTGTGTTAATCAAGCCTCCAGTTCAATGAGAGGATTTGTTCAGCTTCAGAACGCTCTGTTTTAGATTCCTACTCAGCCAGTGAAACTGAACTCCAGACTAGATGTCTGTAGGATTAAATCGGCTACCTGTGGCCCCGCTGGCTTTGAGACTGAGTATGTCTCCACAAATAGGCACCAAACTAAAGTCCCTGGTAAACATAAACCCTACTGCAGCTGCACACTTTCTACAGTCCCTTTGACATCAATGCAGTGTAATGAATCCTAGACTAATAATGTTGTCAACCACAAACTAAAAAAAAGACATTATTAAAAATGCCAATAAAATGTCAATAAAAGATATTCAGAAAGCGGAAATTGCCGCCATGATTGAAAACATAACACAAAGGAAAAGCAATCGGGTGAGAAAAGAGAATAAGCACAATAGATGTCTGTCAAGGCCACACAGAGATCCTTCAACAAGAAGCAATAACAGATGATTTGTGATCTGTATCGGAGCAGAAAAGCAGAACTGCCGTCCCCACCTTTGTCAAAGCACTCAAAAACAGGAAAGACCTTTACATTAAATCACAAGGCTGAGCTCAGTATAAAGAAACGACAGTTCCTGCAGGATACATGTTATGTACAGTATGATGTACAAGCCCTCTGCAGTGAGCTAAACATTTATATATGTCGAACACGTCATGCTATATCATGCTGTCATGAGTCTGTTCTAAGTATATTCATGTCATATTAAAACCCTGCAGTGTGTAGAATTAGCTGACCCTGAATAAAGACCATGAGTTTTTTTTATTAGCTAGGCTAGCGGTGGCACAGGGACCAGGAATGAGAGTCTGTTGGTTGTCCCACCACTTTGGTCCAGACTGCGGTATCTGAGGAACTGTTGCCATCAAATTGTTCACATTCACAGGACTTTGTCTCCGGAGACCAGGGTTCACGTCCCTTTTCAGACCAAGAGTCAAGAGTGATTTGTTTTTCAATTAATGCAAGTATGTGAAATGATGTAACTTAAGTCACTAGCGTTACATGAGTGACACTACTTGAGCGGCGTTGCGTCAGCCTCTGCTGTACTTTGCTTTTACTGCATTAGCAAGTGTTAGCATGTTCATGTGCTAAAGTAAGACGATGAGCACAAACCCTGCTAAGCACTAGCATGTTAGCATTGCAATTGTAAGCATGATGGCATGCTGATGTGAGCATTTAACTCCAACTTACAGAGGTTTTTATGTTATTGAGCTTACCCTCACTGATAAAAATGGGGTGGACTAAAAAATAGAAACACCTGTCAGTCTAATGCAATGCCATTCAGCATCACCACAAACAAACCTGCTAACATAGACTATCATGTTTGGCTGTAAAAGGGAAGAGAAAATGTAAAAATAAGGGCACCCATAATCATATATCTCCTCATATGCGCTTCATTAATGCTAGGACTGGGCGACAAAATCAATTATCACAATATTTTTGACCAAAGACCCCAATATCGATATAGTTCCAATACTGTGGTGCATAAAAAAATTACACGATGAGAGTTTGAGAAAGAATCATCGGTACTTGGGATATAATCATTAGGTGAGAAAGGCAATTATCAGTCTGGTAAAGTTCAGAAAAATGCTTCACTTCACTTCTATGTTAGCTATAGCTCCTTACATTATAACGATATAATATCAGTATATGACTGTCAGAGGCATGAAGTAATCATGCACCTGTACAGCAGTTACACCCTAAATATGTAATAATCGGTCTATAATCATAATTAACTCTGCATAAAATTGTATCATATCACGAGGCTGGTTATTTTGTTTTGCAGGAGGTTATGTTACATGCTGTTTGGCAGATGTGTTACAGTGTATAAACAAGCAGTAGCTGAATTCAGGGAGATTGGCAGTGGTGGGATAAAGCTCAGTGGGCTTCCTGTCTTCACCAGGCGGTGAACTATTATCGGAAGAACTTCTCATAGCATTATAAATAGCCGACAAACACATAACTCAGGCTGAAATACCCTCTCATCTCCTCCTCTGTCTGGCAGCAGCAGGAGAAGCCCCCTAAGTTCAGCGTGGAGCCCCCGCTTCAGGACAACAACCAAAACAGATCTGATAGAAAGTTCAGGAAGCCAGATCGAGGCCCTGATCCCCGTCTGAGTGTATGTGGCATACTTTCGCTTCCTCTCGACATGTCACTGAATAGGATCTCTTTACAGAACAATCAGTCAATATGAGGTCATCGAGTCACGTGGGGTGACCTTTGCCTTGGCTTTTGCTGCCTCGCTGAAAAGGAGCCGTAGGTTTGCAGAAGCCATAAGTCTCTGCTGAAGAATGATAATGTAAAACTGAACAAAAAGACATTCATTCCGTAAACCTGCCAGCTGCATCTGAAGCTGAAATGTCTGCTCACTGACATTGTGTGGTCCTGCTTCTGTGGACATACACATGACTCCTGTGACGCTTCGGGCGAAAAGATTACTTTCCAGAGCAAACCAGAGAGTGTGAAAGTATACGAGTGTGACAGCGTGACTAAGCTGATTTCTATTCGCATTTTAACGTTATGAGTTGTGTAATGCAGACATGAGTAAGCGCGGAACAAAGCATCAAAGCACTGATATCATTTTCACCCTTGAATCTGGTGGCATAAAACACAATGACTGCGACACAATATGACTACAGGCGACAGTAACCCAAACCTTCATAACATAAAGAGAAAAATGACTCAAAGGCATCTAATTACAATAAGTCTGAGGCAAAGTGTTTCAAGACTGTGCATCAGAAGACCAGAGATGATCATAGGAAACTAAACTCCCAAATCTGATGTGCAATAACACAGAGAGGGCACAATCATAAAGCTTAATGGAAATGTATTATTCAGACAGGAACGATAATTGTTTTACTATCTGAATAATACATTTCTCCAGCTGAGAGTGCAACAACATCGACCTGAAGTGTTTTGAACTCTCACAGTCCACAGTGTCGAAGACATCAACATCAAGTCATCAGGACTCGCTGAGGTCGTGGTCATTTTACAGGCGGATTTCAGTATTTCATGCTCATTTTTTTGTGTATTCGAGACCAGAAATTGAGTAACTTAATATAGCAGTCATCGCTTACCCAACAGAATGTTATTCCTGGCTGTCTTTCTAAGTCACTGTCCAAAAAAATGTCCAAATGATTTTTCAAATAAACTTTGAGGCAATAATCAATGTTGTTAAAATTACATTACATCAAATGACAATGCAAAAACAAGCAGCTCCCCTCTGCTTTACTAAAGTTTATAGCGAGTTTCAGCAAATTCTTCTGGTGTTCGGTCCAAAACTTTACTGTTTTTCATTCACTCTCCTGCAGGAAGCTGTTTTCAGTTAAAAAAAACTCTAAAACTTGATGTGAACTACCTCCTCAGCGGTCAAAGCAGAAAGTAAACAACTAGCTGGTGAATATAGTTGAGCATTTAGCAGCTAAACAGAGAGACATTTCCCTCTGGAGTTGGTGGAGACCAAAAACGGAGCTAAAAGACAGAGCATGTTGGACACCAGGTGGTCAGAAGCACGACTCCAAACAGATGATAATGATGCTTTATAACTGCTTCAGGATGAAGTGTTCCTATTTGGCAATCAAACTGCTTCATCAGCTAATAAAAAATGGATGTGTTGGAAATAAATAATTTTCACCTTCAAAAACTCTTGTGTTGGGAAAATCAAATTTGATAATATAAGTGAACAGCTCACTGAATTAACACAATGTTTTTAAAAAAAAAAAAATCAAAATGCTTTCTGGGGCATCGGGGGCGGCTCATAACTTCAACTTTTCTAAAATCATGACTTCAGCCGTGCAAGTCATACTTGGATACACTAGATGTTTTTCTGATGCAGATGAAATCACTATAAAGTCATCGATGCATTCAGCGCATGTGATGTCACAGCATACTGGCAACAGCGTTCATCATCCCACTCTCTTCCAGTAGATGCATCACATCAGCACATCAGGATAGTTTATTGACTGTCTCCTCCTGGCACAAACTCCACTGCTGTAGCATTTCTCTCTGGAGACTTCTCTTTGTTCCAGTTTGAACCTGGCCACAGTAGTAAAAGCTAAACAATACTTTGAGCTCATCCTCAGGTATTAAAAATAAGTTCACAGGAATGCTGCTGGACAGTGAGCAGGTTTCCGAGGGGTGACATGATTCCCGCTCTGACTGTCTGTAAATGCTGATGTCACCGGTCTCACCAGGCGACAGGATGACTGCAGCCCGGGTAAACTGAGGAGGCAACAGTTAAATATGGAGCTCCAGAACAGGGACCTGCCTTATTCAAAAAGGTCTGGATTAAGTTTAAAGGATGTACATTATGTGAAAGTTGCATTCGTTGAATTGAGGGGTGGAAAGTTAGCAAGTACAGCAGCTTTACTCCATTTACAAACAACTTTATACTTCTACTCCACTACATTTTAAAGGGGAATCAAATACTTTTTCTCCACTATGTCTAAGTTACTCATTGCAGATTAAGATTTTATATTCACATATAGGCTACAAAATGATGATTTTATAAAAAATTATGTGAACTAATTACAGCTAATTATGGTACCCAAAATGCATGACATAGCCAATAATACTAAAATATAATAATGTAGTATAACATTACATTTTTCTTCCCAACAAATACTTTTACTTTTGAAACTTTGAGTACTTGTTGTTGGTAACGTTTCACTACTTTTACTTAAGTAGGATTTTAAACTCACAAATTATTTATTGAAGTTCCGAATATTTCTTCAGTCTTGCTTACTGCTATATTGACTCGCCTTTAAAAATAAATGGTAAAGATGGTTATAACTGAATTTGTTGTGGAAAATACAGAACAAACACTGTTGCTGATGACAAAAAGCCTTTTTTAAATCTCATGGAAATATCACAAAACTCTTCTCTTTGGCACCTCATCACATGAATTATTAATCATAAAGCTTCAGGAGAGGAAAAATTAAAGCCGCCTCTTATTTACAGTCATTCAGCAAACATTTCCAAAGCTAACCTGTTATAAATTATTCATGATTTCTGGGGAACAGGGCTCAAGAGTGTTTCAGTCGCACTGAAACAGCTGTTGGCAAACAGAATATCATCGGACAAACATGGTCACACATACAAAGCAAACACACAATATAGGACACAGTAGTATCTCCACTCCACTAGATGTGAACTGCTCTGAAAATCACTTAAAAACCTTTTTTCCCTTCTTCGGAAATCACTGCCTGCCAGCTGATTCAGCAAGCCTACTCTCACTCACTCTCCACTTACTGTAAATCATCCTCTATTAACTCAGGCTGCTCATGCTGCACATGTTAAAACTCCTGCAATGATTTAGCAAATCCAAGGACGGGTGCAGCACAGAAATGCTGACTGTCGTAGCCACACAACTCAAATTTCAGCTCTTAACTGACCTAAAAATGACAAAAAAAAAAACATGGTGTAGTGACGAATTTGTACGAGAGGCAGGTGGAGATTGCAAAATCTGAGTGTGTGTAAGGTGCAACGAAAAAACACACACAGGACACACAGGGAACACTTGACCCACTCACCAGCTCTGAGGCTCTGGGGTAAGCTGCTGGTGAAGTGCTAGAGAGAAACCAAAAAAGGTGCCATGGTCTCCCAACTTATGCAGCGTGTGAGTAGTATCCAGGTTAAAGCCCCACACTTGGGTTAAAAGAGTCAACAGAGCCCACAGGAGGGTTGCAGTCCAAGGATGAGAGGAACAAGATGAGAGGGAGACAGTGGTCCCATGTCCCACCGGGGCTGCCATAGCAAGGTGCAAAGCAAGTTCAGCTCAAGAGGAGCGCAGGGCAGATTCCTTTTTTGGCTCCCAGAGAGCTAAAAGAGGAAAAAAAAACTATGAGGCAAATCCTGTGTAGTCTCCTCTCCTGTGTGGATGCCTCCCTCGTTTCCAGTCCTCTTTTGCTCTTCCTCCCTCGCTGCTCTATCGCGCTGGCTCTCAACTCCGTTTGCTGCTGTCAGTCTGGAGAGCAGGCTGTGAAAATGTGGCCGCCAATAGTATATGTGTGTGTGTGTGTGTGTGTGTGAGAGAGAGAGAGAGTGTGTGTTTCTCTCAATGCATGTGCGCCTCCCCCTCCTCTAAAGCTCTGAGGGAGACAGAGGACAAGTGCCTTGAATAGCCCGCTCACTCCTCCCCTCCTCGCCTCTCTCCCTCTTTCAGTCCCTCCCCTCCCCTCTCTCTCAGCTGACATCAACACTCAAGGGACGGCTGCCAAAATACCAGGCAAGGTTGTCAAGATACTTGGAGGCTATTGAATAGAGAGGGAGAGGGTGAAAAGACAGCAGACTGTTTTTATCTGTTGAGTTCACACGGTCCAAACTGCCTCCTTTCTCCGGACACTCGTTGGTCGGTGCAGGTGCTCGTAGATCCGAGGAACATAAAAGGGAATCTTGAAAGTGAAAAGGCTAGATGGATGAAAAAACCTGAAGCTTTTTTTCCTCCCCTTTCACCCTGATCTTGAAAAGCTCTGACGTCTGACTTCTGGTGGCAGCGATCTGGAATGAATCTGGGAGACAAAAGGGGGTCAAAATGTGCACCGTGACCCTGGAAACTTTACTACAGACCTTTAGCTCTTCTGGAGAGGGTTACTGTGACTCAGAGACTAACCAGGAAGCCAACAAAGCATAGAAATTGTGAATTATAAGTGTTTCCGCCAACGATTTTCACACTGAGAAGTATCTCAGACAAACAACATACCTCGGTCGTGCCCTCTCACCCACAGCTGCTGTTTTAACCAGCTGATTTCTGTTTCTCTCGACTCAATCTGTGTGCAGCTGTCAGTGTGTCACCTCAACTGTTCCACACAATAAACCTCACACACGACAGTTGCACACCAGTGACACGAGAAGATGGAATGCTTCATGTAGAGGGATGTGACTTATCAAGCCATCAACGTTTTATCGGTAGATATCCATACTTCCAATCAAGTGCCGCTAACATAACACCTAGGCCCAGCAGTCCCCCTTTGTACAAATTCCTCATCTAAATACGCCCGATGTTTTTTGTTTTTTTAATCAAGATCCATGCATCATTCCCTGAGAAATTTGGGAAAATGTGGAAAAAATGTATCTCGCATTGTTAAAAAAAGTGAGGGAAAAAATCCTGGCTCCCTTTTGCTGGATCTGCACTGAAAGTGAACGGGGTCTTTTCTGGGCCGGGACCCATCCTCCATCCAACTTTCGTGGAAATCAGCTCAGTCGTTTTTGTGTAATCATAGTCACAAACCAACTAGTCATGGGTGAAAACACTGAATAATAAAGAAAAATGGCTTCTGCTTTTTACAGCGCCCAACACAGAAACAACATCTGAGCTCATTGAGGTTAAAAGAGTTTATAAGGGTTATAAGGTTTGACGAGCATGATTCGTGACATCACAATACTCAGCATACACAAGTGTGATGTGAAAACTTGAAGCCTCCAGTGCACCGACACTGAGAATGGACTTGACTATGACATCTTAAATGACACATATGTGCATCTTTATAGATTTAGGATTTCTTTTAACAAGGAACAAGGAGTAGATAATACAACATTTTAGTGGAAAAAACAAAAAAAATATAAAACACATTATCAGTCAGAGAACAGTGTTTTATATACCTTTTAAAACACATCTGGAGGCACCTTCAGTTTATCCCTGATGTTCTTGAAGAGAGCCTCCATATGACAAACCATGTGACGGACTTTGGAGGTGAAATTAGCTTGGAGCGTTGACAAAGAGGCATCAAAGTAAGAAAAAACCCTGAAGAGGATTAAAACTGACATAAGATTAGTGTCTCTTCAATGTCTACTGGCACACACACACGACACACACACACCAGGTAACTGGAGGGCACCCTCATGTACTGTTAACTACATACTGACTATACGCTCAGTCGCCGGTTTAGTGTAAACTAATGCAGTTTAATACAAAAGTGTTGCAAAAAAATCTGTCTTTCATGAAAGTGATAATGTAAAAAAAAAAACTTAAGAAGATTAACTTATGGTTATTTTGGAGGCTCCAGTTCGTTGCGTTGCTTATTGGTGTTGCACTATACTGACCGGTGTTTCTATTATTTTGTCCACCCCATTTACATCAGCAAGGGTGAGCGAAAAACCCTCGCCTGATCTGAGCTGACTGCAGACATCAGCACGCTCACATGCACACAACGAGAATGCTAACATGTTGGTGTGCACCGTGTGCTGTGCGTTAGCTTATTAGCTTATACGGACTTCATGAATTATTAGAATTAATCTCAAAGTGAGCATTTTTTTTATTGTTATATTATTTTATTTGTCTATTTGAAGGAGACAGAACAAGTTAATGAACATTATTAAAAATACGCGATGTAAACATGACTTAGCAAGAATGCTGAATCCTTCAGTAGTCCTGTGGCAGGTTACAGAAACAGTAATATTACACGTAATAATATAAAAATATCCAATACATAATGCAAAAATACATTAAACAAGATAAACAAAACAGATAAAACTAAAATAAAGAACAAGTCCATGAATATCTATATCCATTATAATGGAAATCCATCCAAAAGTCATCTGGACATTTTGCTAAAAATACAAATTTCAACCTGCTGGTGGCGCTAAAATAAAAGTCTGAGGATCATCAGAGTCAATCACATTTATATTATTTATCCTTTATTTGATCGTGAAAGGATTGTCCTGGTCAAGAGGAGCAAAATGAAATAACATTTGTATAATAGTACAAACAATAACATAACAAACAGACACAACGCTGGAGAGAATCTTGGTAGAATAATGGCACATGTTAAAAGGAATAACATCGGTACGTCTGTAGAAACCTGTCAAAGATGATTTTAAAATATGCTGCTCTATTCGAGTGGTTGGGACCGTCCTCTGGGGACCATGAATGTCTGTACAAAAATATTATAGCAATCCATTCACTGGTTGACGATACTGACACATTGATACACGTTTCATTTTTTTAAAAAACATTTGTTAACACTTATCTTAAGTAAAGGAAAAGACGGTAAAAATATACAATATAAATAATGTTGTAAACTTTTTTTTACCACTCAACCTTTGGTGATGGAACAGATTATTTTCTTAAAATAACAAAACATGAATAATGCTGTCCGGTCTGTTTGTGTTTCCATCCGAGCGTGTGGGAGAGTTCAGCGTGCTTGTATCTCTTAGGAGCATCTTGGCAGCAGCGAGGTCACGCATTGGGGAGTTTGTGCTCCCACACACTGCATGCAGAGCCCTGAATAATTATTTAAAATCTCATCAAAAAGGTTGATTTCCGACATGCATCGTGTCTGTTCTCGACCCCTGATTTGAGATGTATACGGTGAATGCCTAGAAGGATTCCTCTGAGCGGAACAGAAAAGGGGAAGAGACGAGAGGAATGGTGTGGGACGTCGAGAAAATGCTGAAAACATCTTAATGGCAGCTCGGGCAGGAGGCCAGACAAAAATGCCTTTAGACGGAACAAAGCACGGTCAGAGGGAGGGATGGAAGAAAGGGAACGAGAGGAGAAGAAAGGGATGGAGAGGAGGAGAACTGGCTGTAAAGATTATTTGCCACATCGGCCATGACACAGGCATCCCGACACGAGTGCTCATTAGCAGTCTGAGCCACACTTCAAGGAGAGAGAGATCTTATTTTAGACGTGGGAGCAGGGCGCAGTACATACGGGCAGGGTCATTTCTCCTGTTATAGCCCCCCGTCGCTACGATGACTGAGACGGCCACAGTCAGCACTATTACTGTATTGATTAATGGATGGTCCGGGATGCTGTAAGAGGGAGCGGCGCTGGTTATTATGGGATTAAATGCGAGCACGCCCACTGTGGCTATTTAACGGCACGTGATCCCACAGGAAGAGGCTAAACCGAGCAGAGCACCGTGGTTCTGTCCTCACTGTAGGCGATAACAATGAGTTACGACTTTACCGATTAGATAAGGAACTATATTTATTGGAAATGAGTTTAAGAAGCAAAGGTAGTAAAAGTCTCCATTGCTTCGATGCAGTGGGAAAAAACAAAATCCCAGTGGCGACGCAAGGCCCTTATAATCTTTATAAGATGCCAATTAACATCAATATCCACAGCATAATAAACAGGTTTTTGTAGATTATAAGACATTCTGAGCTGTTTGCAGTTTAAAGACACTTACCACTTAAGCAACTTACTTATTATATCACTGCTAAACCTTTACTAAGCTTTTATGTTGTTTAAAGGTACACTATGTAGTTTTGATGATAAAATGAAAGACATTCAAATTAAATTAAACATTCACAGTATCAATAAGAAATATGTATTTGATGTCAGAGGGGAATAGGGCCCCCAGAACACTGTCTGAAGCAAAAACATGGCTTCTAGAAGCCTCTTGCAAATAGAAACAATGTAATACTATGAAATTGTCTTGTCCTTTGAGGAAAGTTAGTTTATTCAGTTATGAAAAAAAAATAATCAATGATGATTTTTTTCTTCTGGTTAAAATTTCACCTCTAAAACTGCATAGTGCACCTTTAATTAAAATAACTACCGACTTGAATATTAATTTATCGGCAGTTAATTACTCACTTATTAACAGTAAACTAGGCTTTAACAAAGCAACAATAAAAGGACTAATAACAAGAATTGGCACCTGCATGCAGCAAACTATGTTCAGCCCCTCTGTTCTCCTTTCTTCCTATACAGAATAACCCTGAGGCAGAGGCGACCTCTAGTGGCTGCTGGCGTTTATCACAGCAGACGCATCTTAAATTCAGTAGAATTTCAATCGATCTAACGGCGCCACAACTGGGTACTGACAAATGGCCATCCCTGAAGCTCGTGTTCACAGAGGTCTACACATAAAAAGCAGCAGCAAGATAAAGTGATGCGTCTTACTTGTTTAAATACACAATATATGTAGATATTTCCATATATATATATTCCTGAGAGATGCTGTATTTCATTCAGATGTGGAGTTTCCACTCTATCAAAACAACATGAGCCACACATTTTACATTCCGGTGAGAATGGTGGTGAAACAAAGAGTGTTTCGGTCTAGTAAGTTGGTTTTAGTAGACTGGACCGTAAGCGGGGTTGTAGGCCGGCTGTGCCAGTTCATCTGAACGTGGTGGCGGTGCATAAGGCTGCCCGGGGTACTGGTACATTGGCTGTGGTGGACCGAATGCAGCTGGGAACAGAGCTGGATCAGCTGAAAAGACAGAAACACATATTTGGTTTGCTGTTACTGAAAAAATGTTGTCCCGTAACAATAATCATGAAGTGTTAATAACTATCCTTTAATAACACAAGACATTAAAATAGTTTCTAAGTTACTCAAATATCTGGCCAGTGTAGTTCTTAACAAACATTACTGTATAAAATGACCATAGTAATGGAGGAACATGTCACCCAGTTCAAAGGTGTCACTCATTCATGTAAAGGATAATGTCTGAAGAGGCAACCAGTTCTGGACTCTGTGTTGTCCATTAATAACTATCAGTATAACTGATGATGGTCACAATGAAGGGCACATCTGGTTTATATAAAACATCTGTAGTTTTTCACAAGACATATCTCTGCTTCCCTGACAACACATGAGAGTTTGACTAATATCTGGAACAATCATTACCCATAACGTTCATTATTCCAGTAAACGGGACGACCATTAGATACAACTTGGCAACAGGAGATATTTCTAGTCTGTCGAGTCTACAACCTTTTTTTTTAAACAACACTAGCTTGGATAACTCTGTGTGTCTCAGTCACTGCTTAGATTAGTTGTTAAATCGAATGACGTCATGAAATAACTCACTAGCTTCCGAGTATGAGGGTGGAGGTCCTGCAGCGATGGGCGGGCCTCCATATCCTCCATAGACAGGTACAGGCTGGAAGCCCGGGTAGGACGGCTGATATCCGGAGGGGGGGAGTGGCTGCTGGGGCGGCGTGTAGACTACGGTGGTGTTCACAGCTGTAGGTTAAGACAGAGTACGGTTTGAGAAAAAGACACAAATAATCCTTCAAGGCAATTTATCATTATACAAATGAAACATCTTGTTAATAACTTGCTATGGTAAGTAACTTCATATTTAGCTTGGTAAACAAAGTTATATTTAACTAACTTATTAACAACATTTCCAAAAATGTCAAACGTCAAAAGATTTGCAACGGTGTGAAATTTTCACGGTACTATAATCTTAACATAAATTTCACGGTTTACAGTATTTCATGATTACTATTATCATCATCAGTTACAATGATCTTTAATAGGATGAAACAAAAGGGTTTCACGTCCTAACAGATGGATGGATAAAGGATGATGTAAACTTGAGGAAAATATATTTTTTGACACCGAAACAGTAGAATTCAATACCACAGATAAGCAAACATACATGTATGACAATCGTCGAATTTCCTACCAGGGCATATCTTTTAAAAAAAACGGTATATGGCTGCATCACAATTGCACAGACAGTACATAAAAAAGGCTGCGGTTGCCTGCATAAAGTAAACTTTCTTACTTTGGTTTCCTCTTTTCCGACACTTCTTGCACCACAAGCAGCAAATGGTCACAAAGCAGAAGATAAAACAACAGATGATTATGGGTGAAAAAATCTCCATGGAGCTTCCGAACATTGTGTATCGTTGGCTGCAGAAACGGGGAAAAGACACAGAAAGTGACATTTAATCGAGTACACTGATGACAGATATGTGGAACAGATATACATTTGCAGTAAAAATAAAAATCTTAGGGTCAAAACTTTGAATTATAATACTGAGACATATCTAACTACAATTCCAGGAGTTATTCCAGGACATTTTGCTTTTGCACAAATTTTTCATGTGGTCAACTGTTTTCTAGGTTTTCCTGGAAGCGTGGGAACCCTGTGTAACACATACTATATGAGTCAGGGTCGCGGTGAGATCATGGAGTTACGTTTGAGTATAAAATCGACAGCTCATCTGGAAAACTTCCGGTTGTCTTCTCTGTAAGTCATTGACACAGCGTACACGCTCAAAACAAGTGGCGTCCAGCCGACAGTCCCACTGAGAGTTCAACACGAAGTTATAGCTGTGAAACTGTGGCACCTGGTCATTACTGAGCTAACTGACTTCTGGACAGTGATGGGATGTAATGAAGTACATTTACTCAAGCACAGTACTTGAGTAAACTTTTTATGTACCTGTACTTTACGTGAGTATTCCCATTTCCTGCAACTATGTACTTTCACTTCACTACATGTGGAGGCTAATGTTGTACTTTAAACTCACTACGTGTATCTGAAAACGTAAGTATGATATATTTAAGACTTTCACTCAAGTCTTATTCCTACTAGTGACTAGTGACTCTTACCAAAGTCATTGGGTACCTGAACATTATTTGAGTATGTCCATTTTACGCAACTTTATATTTCTACTGCAGTACACTTTGGAGGCAAATATTCTACTTTTAACTACACTACTTCTAGTGTATAGTGTAGCAAAAAGTAGTTAATTTGGGGTACTTTTTTTTTACAACACTGGATACTTGCAGGCTACATTACTCGAGTACTTCAACTCTACTACATGTAATAGGCAAATACTTCACTGCATCTGTCTGACTGCTTGAGTTACTCGATTCTTTTAATATGACTCGTATTCCGATTCCGATTCTATAATTACTACATTTTTTTTTTTAAATCTTCTTGGATTTGCAGGAAAACAAACTCTCACAAACATGTAAACAGTTGTGTTTTTCTGATTCATTTAGAAATACGTGACTCTGGCCGGACAGCGAGGCTACAGTCATATGAGCTTATAGACTGTAACAACCCAACAGTAGAGATGTAACGTTAATCCAAAACATCAGAGGTAATAATGCTGATCATGGGATTAAAAAAAACACAAACTTTACATCACTTAGGTTTGAACTTTTACTGAGTATTTTCACAGCGTGGCTGCTCTTAAGTTTTGGTTTCACTTTGTGACTGTCAGCGAGCGACAGTTGAGGTGCGAAAGATTAGAAAACAAAAAAACACTTGAATAAAACTCACGTTATAGCTTCTACACGGTGCTGAAGTCAGTTTAAAGATGAGTATTCAGATCACTCCGGGTCTAGTAACATCTTCGTCGTGTTTCAGCCCGGGGTTGGCAAAGTGAGGGCGGGCAGCTCCTCTCAGATGTGACGCTCTGAGATAGTTTCACTTAGGGACCGTCAATAAATTACTTACTTTACAGAGTTGCCCAAATTACTTCTGGTTCAACAAATCCAGTTATGGGAGCGACTGACAGCTACGTCAGCCGTCGGACTGGACAATTAATACACACCTCTTTTTATTGGATTTTAGTGCAGCCTTTTTTTTTGTTACATCACCCAGTGACTACAAAACATTACAAAATTGTATCGCAACACTTAAATATTAATATATAACTCTTTTTATTGAATATTACTGCTTCTTCTACTTTTATTAATATTTTAGAGCTTCACTGTATTGTCATGCATTTTTTTTCACTGTATTTATTTTTATCATGACCTCCTGCATGATATATGTTATGTCACTATTTATTGTGTTATCTTAGGATGATGTGTACTGGTTGTGTTGACTACTGTTGCAAACCAAATTGCTCAGTCTCATAAAGACTCTAATCTAACCTAATCGGAAAAAAAAAACTTTCAATCTTTCAAAAAATGTTTTCAATAGCTTCTATCCCTCCCTGTATGTGCTATAATATGAGACTAACATTTTTATTCATGATTTCCACTAACATGGGAAAGTAAGCAGGTATTGAAAGAAAAAATGTTTTTGCGTTAGTCAAACAGTAATTTATTGATGGCCCCTAAGGGAAACTCCAGCGTTTCCAAACCAGGGGGGCACTGTTGCGAGCTAACCACCCTCTCAACGTCATCACTTGGTTATGACGACACTTTTATCCGGGTATTGTGTAGTTACCAACTGATACTACAAACAGATCTGGGCCATAAAAGGATCATTTTTTTTAAATAACATTTTTATTTCTACTGTAATGTACATTGCCATGAAGAGTTTTTGTTTGTTTGTTTGTTTGTTTGTCTGTTTGTTTGTTTTTGGTTTATGTCAACTTGACAAGTAGGCACATTATGCACTTTCCACAGTTAAAACAAAGCACCACAAAGGAAGCATGTTGTGCTGATGACGTTCAGAAAACCTCTCAAGACAGAAGGAACCTCACCTCAAAACGCATTACAAGCAAATACAAAAGTCATGCAATCCACAAAAATACACACAAGTAAACATATTATTAACTCAATGCCCATGGAGTTTGCTGTTTTTTAGTTTGTAGCTTTTTTTTCCTCAATCTCCTTACTTAAAATGTGTGTTTTTGTACTTTTTTTAACATTCAAAAATTCTATTTAAAAGTGGGCATATTTTACAATTGGACGTTACTAACAAATTGCCATTACTGAAGCTATTGTCCACAAAAGTTTAACCATAACACACTTCAGCAGAGTTTAAGTTGTTTAGATTAAAGTATCAAAATGTAGATTTTCACAGATTGAATTCATCCTGCAGAGCGGGTTTGCACCGTCATCTCAGTCTCATCCACACATTTTACAATCCCCTGAGAATGGTGGTGAAACCAGGAGTGTTTCGGCCCAGTAAGCTATCCGGTTACAGAGTTTGGGTCATAAGCGGGGTTGAAGGGCGGCTGTGTAGTTTCATCTGAATCTGGTGGAGTTGCAAAAAGCTGCCCGAAGGGGTACATCGGCTGTGCTGGACCGAATGCAGCTGGATTGTGACCTGGACCATCTGAAAAGAGAAAAAAAACAAATAGTTGGATTGTAACGTTCCTAATTCTTCTTTTTTCTTTTTTTCTTTTTTTTTTTTTTAACAAAGATGTTGGCCTATAACAATAAAAGACAAAAAAGATGTATTTTTATTTTTAAAGTAGAAATAATTGACTACGTTAACAACAATAATCAAGGAGGAGTAAATCATGAATTTGTTGGGGACTATTATCAGATGCAGATTAATACACATTTGGCTCTCGTGGTAAGAGAGGAACATGTCACTTGTATACAACGCTTTAAAATATCATTTTGAAGGATATGCTAATTGTTACCAAAAATGTGGGACTCTACTAGATGTTTCTTGCCAAAATGCACCTTGGGAGTTGTAGTTGTGTAACTTCTACCACAAAGTACAAAAAGGCTCCCCCTCCTGATTACCAAGTCTCCTCTGATTGGTCAGCTCACACACGCCTGAGCCAGCACCCAAGTTTCTGCTGGTGCAGACTTTGACCTTTAAACTTTTAAGACCTTTTACATGCACACGAACCTATAAAAACACTAAAGGAAAGGAAAAAACTTTAAAAAAGCATAATTGTTGTTAATATTCTGTGCTGAGGATTTAACCAGGAGACTTTCATGGCAGTCTGATGCGTCATCATCACCAGGTGTGCCAAAAATAACTCTGCCAACTTTGCATCTCTATTGGTTTTGGATAACAATCAAGCTCCATGGTACAGAGGAATACGATATATTAGGCTTGAGGTAACTATGCATTACTTTTTGACTTTGACAATAACAAGTAAAGAATAACGCTACACTTATTCTTCAAAAAGGGTTATTGCTGTCAGTAAATGTTAAGAGACAACTGCGATCAATCGAAGACAGTCCTTTAAATATATAAATCACAGGACAAACAAATACATCCTCTTTTCTGACAGGTGGACTAGCAGACGTGTGATCCCAACCAAAACCTGTCACACCTGTATGCTCCTCTTAGGTTGAATCAGTCCGAAGTGTTTGTAACTCACTATTGAAGTATGAGGGCGGTGGTGCTCCAGGGTTGGGCATGCCTCCAAATCCAGGCTGGGCAGGTCCGGGCTGGAAGCCTGGGTAGGCCGGTTGGTATCCTCCGGAGGGAGAATGTGGGTGCATGGGTCCGGGGCCTATCACAGCTGTAGGTAAAGTCAAAGATGGGTAAGGTGCCAATTCTTTACTGTGATTTGTTTGCGAATTGTCGAGAATTCTAGGTTATACTGTGAAGCAAAAGATCAGGGTTTTGTTCAACTCTAACTTCTTTCACACAGTATATTAAAAAAAGATTGTTGCCTGCAAAAAGTAAACTGTAGCCAAAAATGTGTCCTACGTTGGTGACCTCGGTTGCCTCCTTTCCGACACTTCTTGTAGCAGAAGCAGCAGGGAGCCACACAGCAGATGATGACACCCACAATGAGGATGAGGGGGAAAATAGTCCCTAAGGTGCTTCCAAGAACCGTGGGAAGTTTGTTCTTTCCCCCTTGGTTTGTTCTGGGGAAACAGACACAAAAAAGATTTCAGTTTAAAGAAGTATAATTATTAAAAGAAATACATTTTTCTTTGTATCTTGGGGGAGTAAAACACAGGACCAAAACAAGAGCGCACCCTTTAGAGCAGCGGTCTTGAGCGAGGTGGTATCTCTGGTCAGCACAGCAGTACCTCTGGGTACAGTAACCACAGCAGTACTGATTGTAACATTGCTGATTATCATAGTAGCGACCGGACGTGTCCTGATAGCTGCTACAGTATTCGGCTGTAACATATGAAAGACAAGGTAATGGAGAGGGAGAGAGTTACATGTGCATTCAAGCTAAAAAAAAAACAAGTGGCAATGCCAAAGCTGTAGCAGAACAGATCCAACCTGACTGGATCATACTGCCGAGGAAGTCCTAAACATAGACTGTATACGGTAAAAATACTAATGAACACAAATAAGATGATACTCACCCCATACAGCTGGGAGCAGAGTCAGACACAAAACACACACAAGACTGGACAAGACACATGGACCCATAACTGCTGTGATGTGGTGTCACGAGGAAATGACTTCGACTCTGCAGTGAGACGACTGTTTCAACCTGTGCGTCTGTCCCACCCTGCAGCGAGCAGCTCAGCAACATTCCTCTCTTCATGAGAAAGATTTGTCACTGAGCGATTTATACAAGATTTATGAACCGTCAAAACAGATCAGAGTTTGTTTTGACTGTTGCAACTGTGGATCGCTTGAGTTATTGCCATTCATCTGACCCAATAAAAGGCATTGTTGAGAGTGAAACCTTTCTCGGGGACAAGCTGAGAAAATGTCTTCTCTGAAAAAAACAGAAGTAATCAGGTGCATGTGATCCCGCCACGGGGTTCTGGGCTTCTATTAATCGATGCAGCCTGCGTGGGTATAGAAACTTAAGTTTTACAGGCAAGTCTAGCAGTGCTAGATTTCAGTTTCTTTTCCTGAGCAGTCAAGCAACACCGTCAACTCCACCCCAAAAGTGCTTTGAAGTTGCAGGCTGATTGTGATCTGCCTCCACCCACTTGAACCTTGTCATTGAGCACCCCTAACTTTTTTGCATTCATCATCGTCCCTCTTCCACACTCACAATAATTGTACATTCAAATATTATTTCTATTTGTATTCATTGCAAAACTGTGTGTTTATTGGCAAGTGCACACCAAAGGACGAGCTAAAACCTGACAGGTGGCACCCACCCGTTTTCAAATGGCCTCTACGAGTTGTGTTATGTAATCGCCCTGTTCACGTGTATTTGTATTCACTCATGCTGAGGTTACTCAGAAAACATTGTTTACAAAATGATGAATGAATATGAGGTGTACTGAATAAAAGGAAGAGGCAGAAAAGTGTGTGTGTGTGTGTGTGTGTGTGTGTGTACGTGTGGGTCGCTTCATATATTGCAATATTAACGTATAGTTAACCAAAATCCAACACAACACCTGAACTCGCCTCAAGGCACACACGTGATGGGAATTTTCGGCTCTTTCATAGGGAGCAGGACCATTTGAGTCAGCTCAACATAAAGAACCGGATCTTTCGATTCAGAAACGACTCACCAAACTCAGCATGTACACATGATGGGCACATGTACTCGTATATCAGTAAAATTAATGAATGTAATGTTACTGAAGTAATGTGTAAACATCAAACACTACTATGTGCATTGTCTAGTACTTAATTTTACACATAATACTAATCATTCTCAGTCTGCGTTTGGTGCTTATTAGCAAACATTAGCACACTAACCCCTCTAAAATAACTAACTAAAATGGTGAACATGGCAACCAATAAGCCAGCTCAACATGTTAACATATTATTGTGAACATACTTTTCTATGTCCGACTGTGAGCATTATCGCATGATGGCGTTAGCGTGTAGATCAAAGTACCGTTTTGCCTCAGTACAGCTGCTAGCATGGCTATCCAGTCTTTATCTGAAAGGTCTAGAGATACAGTTTCAAATACTGTGCAGATTCTGAAGTCACACTGCGAGACATTTCGTGAGCTACATAAATCAAATTTACTTGATTTGTAAATGTGATCTGTCAAACACTTCATACTAGACGTCTCTGTGACAGCAGGCCGAACACCATCTCCTAACCTTAACCCTTTTATTTTTGACATGTGTTAATATTGATACATTAGTTTTTTACTCCTGTTATGTATTCACTTCATTATTGATTTAATCATTTCCTTATTCGTGCTCTATTTCAGTTTATGTGTTTATGTGACCTATTTTTGCCTCCGAGTTCTCTAGTGGGAAATGTGAAATGAGTGCATTCTGACTTTTGAGCTTCCGTTCTGAGAATTCAATAACCAAAGTTAGGGGAAAAACAAAAAATATATACTTTATTGTACTCTGCAGAGTAAGTGGTGGGTTTTTAACAAAATAAAAGTCACATATATTCTCATGGTAGCATCAATGTCAATTCTTCTTGGACGAGAAACACAGATGGCGCAATATTAAATCGCCGCTGGTATATCTTTCGTAAAAACACAAATGTCGACAATCCACGCACACAAATAAAAACACTCGAACAAAAAAGTCACGTTTAAGAATCAACACTGGCCGAAAGAATGAAATTACAGGCAGAACACATTTACAAAGACAGACTACAGTAAAAAAAGGGCAAGCTCACAATGAAGTGCACATACAAATCAGTTGGTCGATGTCAGAGACACATGCACATTCCTCACAAATCCACTATGTTGCAAATTACAAAGATATGCGAGGACATTGGGCCCCTCCAATTTGCGGACATGTGATTTCTCTCATGTCAGCAGGTAAATAAAAGAAGCCACAGCGTAGATGTGAGTGAAGGTCATTCATTGAAACCTGTACCAGCGATACTTTGACCACAGTCAACGTCAACGCCAAACTTAGGAAGTTGTAAAGACAGGGGTTTTCAGACAGGGTTCCTCAAAAGATCAACTTCGGGCTCGTCACATGACCCGTGACTGTACTATTCCAAGTTTAGCTTGATCATGGCGAAAAGGTCACTTTAGTAAAGCTACTGTAGTATTTTCAGTCAGCAGAAAGCAGAAGTGATGACTTTGTTACAGAAAAAAACAGAAGTGACAGCAGAGCAAGGAAGGCTTATCAGTTTTGTTTTTAGAAAACAACAACAGACTGTTGACTGTGACACTGGGTGAGTCTAAAAAAAAAATGAAAACATTATGATTTGACAAGGCAAATAACACAATACTGATTAAGAAGATAATGACCTGTAAAGATAAAAAAAAGCAGTTTTGGTTGTAACTAAAGGATTTAAAGTTTAAAGGCTACATAAAAACAATAAGGCTGGTTGAAGTGAACGCACACATGCATGATGACAGGTAAATACGAGTAACACAACACTACGTGAACCAAACAAATCCGACACCCGAGAATAACTAGAAAAATGAGATTTGAAACTGCTGTAAAAGACAATGCATTCTTGAGTTTGATGAAAGTAATAAGTCTGAGAAGGCACAGATGTTTCTTGCATTACAACGTTTGCACTTGTTTTTGTACACGGCTACATGAATGTTTTGTTTGACGGAAAAGAAAGAAAAAAGAAAATCTCCTTTGGTTACTTCATCCAGCTTAGATACACACGCTGTAAAATGGGCAAATGAGCACAATAGATGAAAACCTGAGTAAAAAAAGAAAAAAAAAAACATTGTGTGAAATCTCCCTTGTGCATGAACATGTAAAACTTGAATGTAAAGTGAAGTTCCCCTGTGTGTAAGGCTTATTTTGGTGAAGTGACATGATAAACATTCCCTTTTGCTGGAGGCGTATTCAGTCCAACACTCTGAAACATGTAGCCTTTCCATCATGTATTGTTCAGAGAAGAGTATTACGCCAGGACACACCGCCCACCTGCACCTGTGGCTAACAGCTAACTTGCTGAACTGCTGCGGATCAGCTGCCCCCAATACCATCGTTCTCCACAAAAAAAAACCTGATAACACCCACTAGCATCCAATTCCAATGGGAATGGTTACAATCGACTTACAATCCAGGTCAAATGACTGCAGTGGTGGCAGGTGTCTATCAGCTACAGCTCTGATCGGCAGTGATGGAAACAATCGCCTCTTTATCAACACAATGCTGTGGTGCACAAATACTGTACCATCCGTCTCTGTTCAAGCAGCGCTCAGACATCATTCAGTTAGCATTGAGCCTTTTTTTAGCGGGTTTAACAGCGTTTAAAAAAAAAGCTGCATATACACACACTCATTTTGTCGTACAAATGGTGCAAAAGAATGATTCGCTTCATCTAATTTACATTTTGTTTAGTAAGAAAAATGTTAAGCGTGTGCTATACCTAATACGCTCACATCCCGAGGCAAAAAACAGGCGACATGCAAATCTCTAGATGACGTGCTGCTTATGTGAGCACAGTGGCCACGCCGACCTGTTCACATTCTGAGATTCTGTCGCACATTTGCTGCTCAGGCAGGCGGTGTGACTCTGGCGTTACACACTTTGGACATGATTTGTTCCCAAGCAACATATAAAAAGCATTAAATGCCTCCCAGCAACCAAAGAACACGGGGATGTACATAAAGAAGGGTTCAAAGCACTTTATCGGTCTGGAATAAACCTGCAGAGAGCAATTTTGGCTGCAACCACCAAAAAGCCTCCAAAGTTTGACCACAATCCCTGCAGATGGTGACCTAAGAGGTGAGGCAAGTTCGGCCAATGCACAGTAGAGACAAGGACTGGGTGGGAGGTGTTGAGGCATGTTCAGAAGTTTGGAAAATGTCGAAGCACTTCATCTAAACTTCAAATCCTGACTCAGTGGTTTTGTGTGTAATTCACCAAGATGACTAGGATGGAGCCACTATGAAATATCAAGGAAAAAAAATAAAAATAACATTCTCACCACTTGAACATTGTAAGTCCATGCAATACGGGCCAAGAGGAATCAACATTTTCACTCGGCAACTTCTCCAACAGAACAAATATACTACAACAGCTATAAATGTTTAATCTTAACTTTCCCATATTTAACCATCAAACGCATGAACCGAGACGCTCATGATTCATTTGACACATTTCCAGTTCTGCCAAGTCCGAAAACGTTGCAGCACTTTTGCAGTGGCTGAGAGTGCGGTCCTGTGGTCTTTTATCCAGTCTTGGGTGGCGGTGCAACATAATCCGGGTTGTATGCTGGCTGGGCTAGGTAGTCCACATGTGCGGCTGGAGCACCGGGCTGCGGATGGACAGGAGGCTGCAGAGGGTACGCTGGCTGCCCGGGGGCGAATGCAGCCTGGCTGTAAGGCATCGGGTTGGGAGGGTAGCCAGGACCGGCTGGACACAGAAAGAAAGGACGGAAAGAGGATCAAGGAGCTGAAAATACTTTGTAACCATTACGTCAGTTCTGTCAAGGCAATTTCCTATCACGCAAAATCTGGACCTGACTCAGCTTTATACCAGCAGTGGTTATTCCACCTTCACCTCTGACTGCAGCTTTTCTGATGCACCAAAACTGCATAATGTGCTTTAAAGCTACATTGTAATGTGTCATTACCCCATGTTTAAGGGTGCTTTAAAAAAAGGTATATAATCATCAACTTTGTGTAATGATCATGTTACTCCTAAAAAAACCTCAAGACTTTTATCTGCCCATTCCCTGAAGATCTATTTGAGCAATGCACCCCTCTTTCTCACCCTAAAACAAATTATTTACTTCATCAAAGTAGGCATTAGGCATCTGAATCATCTACCACATTTGAGACGTATTGCTATCTCTTTTTAGTTGAAGCTGATTCATCTTTATTAGCAAATCTTTGCATTTTCAACCCCCGTAAGTTTTAATCTTCTTTTTCGTCAACAAATCCTAAAAACATTTCAGTGTAGTTTCTCTTTCTCTTAAGAAACTCCTAGTTGATTTATCAAGCTATATTCAGTCATTTGTTAAACACTTCACTGCAACTGTAAAGCCTGAGTTGGCTAGCACTGGATAACATTAACAGAAAGTAAAGTTAAGTCTTTTTAAGGGGTTATCAAGACCATTGTGAATGCAAGTCCAGACCTATTTTACATCCATACTGGCAAAAAAAGTATGAAGGATATGAAAGAAAATTGGCAGCCACTTTTTGCTTTTCTGAATTTCTGACATGTGACCCTAATACTTACTAATATACATTAATAATAATACATTTACAAATTTCATTAAGACACTGTAAGGCTTAAAATTAAAATAATTTGATTTTAAAGACCTACAATAACGTTGAATATTCCTTTAGCGAACATCTAAAGGAGAATCTGGATGACTGACTGCCAACATTAATGCTGTACACATTCTCACTAATAGCAGTATTTTTCTCATAATTTTTCTCACCAAAACCTAGCCAACTGATGGTAGCCACATCCTTGTTTTTGCGGATTGTCTAAGCTGTTTTGTTGCCACTTCCTGTCAAATTCTCAGTGGGGTTGTCTGTGAAGTTATTCTATCAATCTGCTACTTTCTCCCTTCGTACAATCACTTATGTTATTTCAGATTACAGGCGGAGTAATTTGGTTACTGATTGCAAGATGCTACCCTTTATTAAAAGAGATGCAGCAGCTAAATCAGCGGCTGAGGAGGAGATGATTTTGGAAGAAGAACCCTTATCAAATTGGGATCATCAGTTTATTTTGTTCAGTTCGAATATGCTTCAATTCTGCATATGCAGGCAGGTCAATGAAGAACACTAATTAGATCATTTGTCCATTGGTCCATCTTTCGCACTATTGTTTTTACTGTTAAAAATGTGATGCATTAGTCATAATTCTCCTTTTCGAAGGCTACTTTTCATTTGAAGTCCAGACACCAAATATGTTTTGTCATTCTTTTTGTAGACTGAATTAATACCGGTAGTGTGTTATGAAAGGGGAAGTTGTCTTAGATTTGAGAACAGGCTGAAACAAATAGACCTGTAACTCTTTGTCATGGTTAACAAAAACCCACACTCACTGGCTTCCTGATATGTTGGTGGAGGTCCTGCTGAGAGCGGTTGTCCGTGGTAGGGTGATGTTGGCATGGGCTGAGCTCCATAACCTTGGGGTGGGGGGTGGGGTCCGTAACCTTGAGGTGGGGGGTGGGGTCCGTAAGCTTGAGGTGGGGGCTGGGCTCCGTAACCTGGCTGCACTGGTACGGGCTGGTAGGGTGGATACTGGGCTCCCTGGTAGGACTGAGGCTGTGCAGGTGTTGCAGTCGGCTGCCGGGGGTACTGCTGAGGATTGGTGGTGACCACTGTGGTGTGGGTGGTGGTAGCGATCACAGCTGTAAGCAAACACAACCCAGAACATATAAGAAATGGAGCCCATCAAAGTTTGGGTGCTTAATCTCAGTTTCAGTTGAAGTGGGCAGAGTACAGCGATGAGAGGAGTTGCTGAGCTGTTTGCTGAGAGGTTAACCAACATTGACTTTCATCACCACCAACACAGGGGCTCAAGATTATTCTTACACAATGGGAAGTACAACGCATTACCACAACAACAAAAAACAGAAGATGTTCAGATTCCATTCAGAAGTTATTTGGTGGTGCAACAGAAATAAATCCTGTCAAGTCAACGTTCTACAAATGTTCCAGTCATATGAATTATAATTAATTTACTGTTACAAAAAACATTGCATGAGCTTCTTCATTTTCACTGAAGAGAAGAAAGGGACTCAAGTGTGTCATTTTCACTGGGCTCAGTTTTCAAAATTAACGTTTAAGTAATTAATACAAATATTGATACACTCAGCTGCAGTCGACTGTCGTAACCAACTTTGTCAGCACCAGCAGTGTGTATATTTTTGGACTTTCGTGGCCTATGGTTTTGTCTCTCAGACTACCCACGGTCTGCCCTATGCTACCGGTGTAGGTTGTTGAGGCCTGATGCAGCCTGGAAGGCAGACCTGCAGACAATAGTCAGGCCCGGAAAATAATCCACCTACTGTGTTTTCAGACACGCAGTCACACTAAGCACTTGATCTATACTGTTATTAAAGTCAATATTGTTATAAAAAGAGACGGTACTGACACTTTATCACAGATTAGGACTATGATGAAGTATCAGGTCTCTATCAAGGAAACTAGACATGATTTGGTTAGTACATGCAGAGATTTACACAGCTGTTGAAAATCAACTTCATTGTAATTTGTTACTTGCTAGATTGATATAAATAAATTCATATAGAAATATAAACACAGAACCAAAGCTCCACCCTCGGGATTATCAGTTTTTTGACTACACCCATCACTGTGCAATTTAAGTGAAATAGAAATTGTATTGCTTAAAAATCATTATGTGAAGCCTAATTTTTATATTTTATATTCTATTTTGCACTACAATCAATATTACTTCTTTATACATTTTTAATGCATTTTCATTGCTTTAATGTGTTTAGGTTGTTCTTTTTATTTCATTGTATTGTTATTGTCTCTGTGTGTATTGCTGTTGCTACACTGTAATTTCCCAGCTTGTGATAAATAAAGTCTGTCTGTCTGTCTGTCTATCTATCTATCTGTCTATCTATGGGGAGAGAAGATATGGCAAACAAGTGTGTGTGTCTGTGTGACTGCCCCAACATTTTTTTCCCCTAACAGAGTGGGAGTCATCACGACCACTTCCTGTAAATGACGTGGGATGGTCTGGAGTTTTCCCCCAGTGGTTGTCGGGGAAACTATGACTCACAAGAGGTGGAGCGCTGACATTCCTGGATGTGATCCTGACAAGCAACAGTCCCAGTCAGGGAAGCCACATTCTTGCCTGCAGTGCTTCAGCCTACCGCTCTATCCCGGAGCTGAGACACCGCATGGAACAAGCTAGCTTAAAGACTACGCTGACAGGAAGTGAAGAATCTGCAGTATTTACGACGTTGAACATGTTCCGTTATTGACACGAATGTACACACACCTCGGGGTGCTTTCCCCCACCGCGGGGAATTCATTAAAAGAAGTGGGTTAAAGGGTGGACACAAATAGATAAGTGATATCAGGTCGAAGCACTGGGTGAAGAACACAACTTGGAAGAAATCTAGCGGCAGTAATAATGGGTGGAAGGCGAGGAGGACTACAGAGACATGACCCTGTTGTAATGGAGAGACCAGAGGATGAAGGCTGTCTGTCTCTGATTGCACAAAGCTTGTATAAATAAAGGTGTGGCAATGTTTTCCCTGTTTAGGTCCACACTTACTGTTAGTTTATTGAAATATTGATTCCAATTTATATTTCCATTTCTCCATGTTTCTCTATTCCTTCCTGATGCTTGTCTAAGCCAGCTTCCTGCAAGAACGGCTTGTACAAACAGATCTGTTCTTAGAGAACACAAAAGAGTGATTCAAGAGAATTTGTGGCGTTCAGTTTTCTCATACAGTATCTTAGTGACTAACTAAATTCCCTCTTGTATGAGTCAGGGAAATAATTGATTTTGCCTGAAACCTTAATGCATTTACGTAAATTAATTTGGAATTTGAAAGATGCCAAAATTCGCAAAAACAACAAGTAAGACAAAACCCAATGTATAATAATATAATATATATAATATCGTTATCAATATCATGGTTTTCAATTAAGATTATAGTTTTTTAGATTTAAATTGCAATTGCACAGCAACATGTACTGTTCAGGGTCTTTACGCAGGTCCCTGTCCATCTTCTGTTGCACCCTACAGAGCAGCATCACCTACTTCAGGTTATAAAATTCTCATGTTATGTCTATGTGACAGTAACATCTTATCATATAAATCATTGACTGCTTTGCTTTAAAAATACCTTTTAGATTTTAGCTTCACGTTACACCGTTCCCTCCTAACTTCTGCCACAGTACAGCACTACTCACACCTGATAACACACCTGTGGCAGCTCTACTATTGAAATTGGTTAATTGTTTTAGATCCTCTAACACCACTACTGACTCTGCTAAATGCTTTATTTTTTATCCACTTATTTATGACAACAGGAGCTAAAGGTTTGCAGAATTAAATTATTTTTTGTAATATTTTTAATGACCTTCTGCTCTCACAGAGCAGAACCAGTATCTTTTTAATACCAGATTTTGTGGCGCAGATTAGAACAATGATGGTAATGATAAAATCTCATGCACCTCCTCATGAACAGATGCCAAGGCATGCTAACGTTAGCACACATCTCTACAACATAGTACATAGATGTCTTTGATACGTTAAAACTGTTATTTCTCCACATTCTCTTGATAATGTTAGTTCGTCTTATTAAAGTTTTAAACTAAAATTCTAGCCATATGTTACAAATTGTACCTTTAAGGGTAAGGCTCAATACATTCTGTATGTTTTATGATTGTCAACAAATCGCAGTCTGGCTGTGGCGCTCAGCTGCAAGTCCATTCATCCCTACTGAATTGTAAATCTTTACATACAGCTAAGAAATAAACAGTTTCATTTTTAAAAGGGGCAAATATCCTATGGTTATTCCTCCGCCATCAGGGCACGTTAGCTTTAAGCAAACATTAATCCAACAAGGAAATACTGTATTTGCTGGGGTCTATTTTACGCCACAGGGTTGGGGTACCTGACGTTTACGTATGTGGGACTGAGTTCTATTGCACAGGAATAAGCTACATCGGGCTCTGGTTACACAGGCAATACTTAAGTTAACTGGATGAACTCATCGTTGGTAGGGGTTTTACTTTTTACATTTATCAAAACATAGACTATCGACCTATCCTTTGATGAGGGCAATTTCATTAAAACCAGAACTAAAAATTGGAGTGAAAACCAGAGCTAAGCAGGCCTTGACTTGTAAAACGGCAGCATAAACTACAGCAGTATTCGAGTTTGGCTCGTGTTCCAAACAGCAATTATCACTGATGACTGTACTGATTCAGCAACCTGCAGGATACACTTCTCACCACAGAAGATCATTAAAAAGCCACAGTGAACCCTTGCAGAGCCTGCCGAATGATGACAAACAACACAAATGTGAAAAGACAAACGTCACAGAATGAAGCACCTCTTTGTAACTGCTGTCAGTGTCTCAAATCCATTCATATCATTGTGATTCGGGGAATGTTGGACCCGTTCTTAGTTTTGTGTCACCCTGTCTCTGTTATAAGAAAGGTCAAGTCATCACAGTAATGAAAGTCATGTGGTGGATGGGCCAGACACGCTTCAAGTGAGTGTCCTGATGTTCTGTAATGAAAACTAGAAAAATACTCCCAACGCACTGGTTATTTGGTACCTAAATATGGCTACGGAATATGGAGACTACTTAGGGAAATTCCAAACAAAATTAAGGCTTCAGTGTGTCACCATCACAAAAATGCATGCATCCACATTACAATGTACTTCCTCTTTATGTCAGCCCCTGAAACTTTGACTACTGTGAATATCAATCTATCTCATTAATCAGGATTAATAGATAGTGGAGGGCTACTTACGTCTTGGCTTGCGACACATCTTGTACAGGCAGCAGCAGGGACAAACACAGCAGCAGACGACTATGAGCACACTGGCAACAAGGCTAACGATACCAAGGACCATGGGAAATGGTGAATATTGGTTACGACTCCAGTCGCTGCTAAAAAAGGAACAAAGAGGAAATCACAAGTCAATACTGATGTTGCAATTACATTATGTCACAACAGCCATCACGACTGGAAAACACAAATCAGTTCTCTATTATAAATACAGAATATTGTCCAGTTTGTAAAATCCCTAAATAGACATTAAACATACTTAATATCCTGTAATGTAAATCTAAACTCATGCTGCAAGTTGCAACTGATTCACACATTAGCTTCACGCTGGTGGTCGTGCGCAGCAAGACACCACTTCCTGTTTTTTGACTGCATAATTGTTGCAACAGGCTGCAACAACACATCTATGACGTGATTACACCGGGACAGAGAGAGAGAACATTTCTGTCTCACCATCTAACACAGAAATTGTCAACTGTAATTAGAAGTCATTTGTCATCTATTAAAGAATAAAACATTAGAATACCAGCTTTCTTGTTCGTCCTCGGTAAAACGCCAGAAACTATCTTGACAGCAGTATCTGTTGTTACAGCTTCCACAACAGAATCCAGTAAGGCATTTCTGTGATTTATGGTACGTGTAGTGCACATCTGTGTACGATTCACAGTCCTTCCACCCGGCTGTAACAGAGCAGAGACAGAAAGCAGAGAGGAGCCGGACAGGTTAGCATTCCTACGTCTGAAGACAAAACTAGTGGTGATTTAACTTTCAGACATGTGTAAAAGAGAAGTAGAGCACGAATTAAGATTAATCAAACACACACATGCCTCATTTCACAGCTTTAAGGTTTTATATATTAAAGTTATGGTGTATAAAATTACAAGATGAAACACAAAATGGACAGAAGATGTATTAGCAGCTATTTTTTGCTACTTAACCAACTTTACTTTTTAGTATTGTTTTAAGCAAAAGCACCACACATTATCTACTTCTGTTTCTTATGATGTGAGGATTTGTTGCTTTTCTTAATCATATACACTGATGAACTGACTGTCTTTGGGTTTTGGATTGTTGATCAGACAAAAAACAGCTATTTATATATGTAGCCCTGAGCCCTTGAAACAGTATTACACACTATTTTATCACAGTTTATAGACAAAATTGTTTAAAGACAGAGACCTATCGGTACACGATTTTTGGAGCCATGCTAGTACCATTATTAGAGAGACAAAAAAAATCAAATATCAATACATCAGTCGATGTAAACACATTCTTTCAAAGGTGGATCAAACACATAATGAGGGCAGAATAGAGTTCAGTTTTTTAAATGACATCAGTGCAGTTAAACTGTTAATTTAATAATTATACAGTATCCCAAACATCTTTTTAATTATCATGATCTCTAGAAACAAGTTTTCATATCAGTGCATACTGGGCAACATGTAGGCCTATACAGATATATCTGTCATAGGCCAATACCAACCAATAATACTGATCAACCAATACCGGTCGAGCTCTAATTGTAGTAGGCTTTTAACATTATTTTATAGTATTTCATAGGCAAATTATTTATAGATAATGAGGGTTATCACTAGTTGCAGCTGTACGATACAATTAGTATGTATTTATTTATTCCAACACTAATATCTGGTGCTACCAAAATAAACCCTCAGTTGCTAATGTACTAGCTTGCTCAAAGTAATGCAGTGTATACAACAGTCGTGTAATAAATCCTGCATTAGCTGATGAACGTCATGATGTCCGGTCTTTGCTGAGACTATATAGAAAGGTGGTGAACTTTATGGTCACTGACTCGCGTTATAAATGAGAGATGTTTGTCAATATTTTGACCACCCTCATGTCAATGGGGTGCGTTTAGCTAGAGTTGTTCACTCCCATGGACTTTCCATGGCAAAGACAGACATTGTGTCTATTTACAGGGCTCATCACACCACATCCAACAATAGCGACAGAGTCGAGGAAATGCCAAAGCATCGACAACGACTATTTAACTGAGTCGACCACTTCTCCTTACATTTTCATCTAGGTGTTTTCTTTGTCAACCAACGCCGACATTGACATTATAAAAAGAGGAACTGGTACCGGAGTCATTCCCCTGTAGCTAACTAGTTTTAGCAGAGACACAATGATTCTAAAACAGTGTCAGCGATGCTAACGTCACTGGCATCGCCCCGAATTGGGTTCGTTTGAGCCGCCGTTACTCTGTTAGCTAAGCTAACTCACGCTAACGTTTAAAACACGCAGTAAAGAATTAAACAACAACACAGCAACGTGGGAGACACAGAAGAATACCACGATTAGAGGTTAAAAATCAAACTCACCGGACACATATTGGGCCAGGGTCACACACAGAGCCAACACAACAACAGCGGACAGGCCTGACGCCATGGCTCCTGAAAGATTCCCGGATTCAGACAGGACTCGGGACTCCGCTGCTCTGACAGTTGGATTGGAGCTGCAGTCTGAGCGGAGCGGCTGCTGCAAAGATCGTCTAAAAACACAGCTGCCTCACTCGCTCGAAGGCCCGCCCACCCTTCCGTCATGGATTTTTTTTTTCTACTCTCTGCGATGATGATCTGTGACAAGCATTTTGTCTATTTATATATTACTGCCACTGACCGTTTTTTCTTTTTAGATTTTGTTTGTAAATCATAGTAAATAAAGAATGCCAAACTAGTTTAACCTAGCTCCCTCATATACTCTTACTAACCATGGGAGGGGGTACTAGTCATACATCTCATGAACTCCAGGAGAATTTAACATTTCTTATGTTATTTTACCCTTCTTCTTCACTAGTATTCAAAACTTCTGAACTTTTCACTCCACTACATTTATTTTATAATTAGTTACTTTTTTCTTCTTCTTTTTTTTTTTTTTTTTACATTAATAATGCAAAATGTAATGAACAATTAAATAATAATATATTAAGGGTTAAGGCTCTACTAATCCTATTCAAAGTAGTCAACTTCTACCAGTTGCAAACATGAATGCATCAATAATTATAACAAGATAACTAGTTGAAGTAAAGAATACTTCAACTTTTGGTACTAAAAATATATTCTGATGGTAATACTTTGCACTTTTTACTACAGAAAGCTTTTGAATACAGAACTTGTACTTGTAGGAGAGTATTTTTACACTGCATTATAGCTATTTTTACACAGGGAAAAGACCTGAGTGTTTATTCCACCACAGTTTACTACAAAAGTAAATTTACTCGCGCCCAAGTAGGCTCACTTAAGTAAGTTTTGAGTTACTTTTCCATGTATAGAGTTAATTCTGCCTCTTCACTGCATTGCAGAGGGGATATTGCACTTTTTTTTTCTCCACTACATTTATCTGACACCTACTAATTTCTAAATGGATTTAGATTTCTCATACAAAACATAACTTTATCAGTTTCACAATCAGTGTGAAAAATCTGACATTAAAATGCTTCTTATACGTTAATTTGCTAATCATTACTATCTGCTTATATATAATGTAAATAACATTTTGAAAGAGGACATTCTACATGATTATTACTTTTCCTTTTAAAGTATTTTTCTGATACTGATTCTCCATATTTACTTTTTAATACATTTTTTATGTGTAAGATTTAACTGATACTATAGTCCAACTAAGTATAAGTGTCTTTTGCTTGATAAATGTTTATCCAAACTTGTTGTCTATAAATTTACCGTTGATTGACAGTTTGATATGATGAAGTGAAAAAACAAAATGGCAACTCAGTCTGACTGCCAGGCAAGAGCAGATGGCATTGCACAACGAAGTTTGTGGTAACAGGAAATGCTTATGAGACGTCTTATGGAGAAAGACATCTCAGTTGGTTGCACTCTCACATACACAGGACTCACCCACTGTATCTTTTTTTCTTGAGTGGGTGCTGTGAGTTGTGTCCACTGATGTGTGCGGTCGGCAAACAGCCTGCCAGCTGTGGATAGGACAGAAGTGCATCCGGCTGCTGAGGGCAGTCTGGTGTACTTGTGGTTGAGAGAACGAAAGCAACGCCCTAATTTTTTTATGTAGCCGAACATTTCTGGTCCAGACATGAAACTAACTGTAATTCATTTCACATGGCTCCTGGTGAGGCCTTTTTCTGTTTCACTTACTCATCTAACTCAATAAGAACAACTCAGAGAAGATTTACGGATAAGATCCTGTTTGGGCATCAAGACATGAGCGGAAGTGACAGATGGCACTGTGGTTTACACATATGAGGCTGTGGCTGATGCACAGATTATCTTTCTCTGTGACCAATTTCTGATTTCTCGTGGGCTGTAGTGGGGACTATAGGTGCCAATATGAGAATGTGATGAACTATAAATCCTGCAGTCAAAATCTTCCAAAAGTAAAACTACGCACTATGGAGCACAAAACTGCCTGTCATCATCATGCAAATATGTATTTAGCATTGGATAATTTACATGCATTACTGGTAAATTATGGTATAAATAGGATTTTTATATTGCTGGTCAAGATGGAGATAATTTTGACAATTTTACCCACAAAGTACATTATAACTTTTAAGCTGGTCATCAGACCTACAGGAATTACAAATGTCAGACAAATGAAATTAAGTAAGAACTGCAGTGGATGGAAGTATATAGCAGCACAAAATGTAAAACTCAAGTAAAGCACAAGTAACACAAAGTTGTACTGTACTTTAGTAAATGTACATAAAGTAGTTACATTTCAACACTGCCCTGGAGTTATAAAAACATACGAGGCACAAGGTGCGCAAAACGTAAGGTGAGTCAGACACGAGGTACCGGACACACATAGAGGCAGGCAGGTAAACCAGTTAAATGAAAATAATGACATAATAAACTGATATTATATTATATTATATTATATTATATTATATTATATTATATTATATTATATTATATTATATTATATTATGACAACATAATCTCACACTGTCATAAAGCCCATCTGGCTGATGAACTTCCACCGTAGTCTCAAGACAAAAACGTATAACCTATATAGCTACTGTAATACATTCAGTGTCATGCATCTAAATAACAAATACTGTAAACATATCCTTTTTTAGAGCCACTTGTGTCAAACATTTCATCCAATCTGGTTGAGGAAGCATAAACAAAAACATGTTGTATTTGTTAGTGTCCTAAAAATATGGAAGCCCATTTCCACCTGTTAAAGAAGAAAAATTTATGAAAAATGTAAATATCTTTTTTTTTAAATGATGCTAAGTCACAAGTATGAGAAAAAAGGTTGAAAGTCTCAGATAAAAACTGAATTATGAGATAAAATGTTAAAATGTTAGAATTGTGACTTTTTTATCTCACAATTTTGACTTTTATCCCATAAGTCTGAGCTGCAGGTTCCTTGGAATTACCATCACTGAGAACCTATCTTGGTCATCATACATCACCACCCTCGTTAAAAGAGCACAGAAAAGGCTATACCTCCCACGGAAACTTAATAAGGCTAAATTCCAGAGCAAGATTCTGGTCAGCTTTCACAGAGGAGCAATAGAAAACATTCTGACTGGAAACATCACAAACTGGCATGGTTCGTGCACGGCCCAGGATGGGAAGGCTCTACAGGGGGTGATTAAAAAGCGGCAAGAACATCAGTGGTACCCATCTAGAGAGCATCAGTGACATCGGTGAAGTGAGATGTCTGCACAGAGGCCAGAGGACACTAAAAGACAACACCCACCCCGGCCACAGTCTGTTCACCCTGCTGCCATCTGGCAAAAGATACAGAAGTATCCGCTGCTACGGAGCAGCTTTATTCCCCAGGCCATGAGACTACTGAACTAATCCTCAACACTCAGTTGTTTAAACAATTACAATACATTTACCTTGTAGCTTGATTTAGCATGGGAATATGTTTTTCATCAAATTTAGTTTTCATCTTTTTTTCTTTTTTTTTAACCGGGGGACATGGGCTTCCATAGAAGAAGGCTAATGATAAGAATAAATAAGAAATAAGAAAATTACATCTACTTGTATAGATTGCCTTGAATCTATACAAAGAATTTAAAGAGTTTAAGATCTAAATAAAAGACAGCTTGTCACAAGTCCAGACCTGCCTGTTAGACTTTATTGGTAACTCCTAATATGACCTGCAGGGGGCAGCAACACACCGTTTGTTTGTCCCATGGTTTGTCCATGCTGTTTTTCAGGAGGTCATTTTAGGACAAGGTCTGAAGGCAAAAAAAAAAACTTCATAGAGACCTTCAGTGCCAAGATGGAAAATTCTCATTTTAATACTTCTCCCGCCTTTTTGCAAAATCACACGAAATAAAGATGTGCTTTTTACACAGTCTGTGTTATGTCTGTCAACCATTTCAGGTTCAGTGTCTCTTTTTCAACACCAGAGGTCATATGTGCACAGGAAATCTCTCTACTCCACCCCACGACATGACAGCGCCGTCTTGAGCTGAAGTTAAAATTCATGACATGTATGTCCATTCATAAACACTACCCTGTACCCTCAAAATTAGGCATATAACACTTGAAGGGGCAGCCTGAGCGTCCACTTTAAACATGGAGTCTACAGACATGCATTAATGCCCTTGTGAATTCACAGCACCTGCCCCCTGTCAGCCCTGTCGATAAACATGCAGTGATTTATATTCAATGTTTGCAGGTCACAAGTACAAATATGTATGTATATATATATACATTCAAACATCGACACAGAAAACACCCTCCTGGAAATAACAGTGTTTTATTACATGCGTGACTCATACACGAGACTGGGTGAAATAGCCTTTGACGTAAGCGAACAAGATCTCGCGAGACTTCCGCCCGGTCTCGGCCACGGTTGTAAGCTCTTATAAGCACTTGCACATCCTCGTCCTTTTCGTTCGTCCTCAGTGCAGGATAACGCAGCAGTCATCTGCCCCGGCTCCTTAAAAACGACCTTTTTTAACATCAGAGTCACTCCGCTGCTACCATCCTGTGCACTACGCGATTTTTTAAGAGGAAAACGACATCAAGTGTGAAGTTTTCAAGAGGTAAGTTTCTTATTTTGTCATCCTGATCCCTCACTTTTGGTTTTAGCTTCTTAGCTAATGTTAGCAGCCTAGCTAGCTAACGTTAATCCCGGTCACCTGGCAAGGACCACGAGCTATATAGCTTTACATTAAGACTCAGCCTGTCTTAATAAAAATACAGGTTCCCCTCATGCTAACCTAACCTATCCAATTCTTTTAATGTTAACATTAAAGACAGAAAGTCGTGACTCTTGCTGTCTTTAGTGTTTATTAAGCAGTGCATGATTTCCGAGGTATCCCCTTAACAGCACTAACAGCTCATGATCGCTTGCAAACGATTCAAAATGTCGACTATTATTAAACTCGTAGCGTCAATAACAGTAGCTAAAGGCTTGTGTTAATAACCCTGTTCATCTGTTGTTGATAAACACATACGAGTGCAAGCAAGGATACCGGTAAAGTCAAAGGTTTCATAATCTGACGGCATACAGTTTTCATTATAACACCAGTTACATACTCGCGGGTTGATTATGTGAGAGACAACACGAAGTCCGATCAAATTTATGTAGGTAGCTTATTGACCTATATTTGTAGGAATTATTAGTTTCACCTCAAAATGGGCCTTTTCAGGCTCATATCCCTTTTCCCGAAACTTAAAGGGGGGGCAAGTGTGGGAGTGATCACTCTGTCGAGGAATGTGTAAACCTGGCTCCGTCTGGGTGGAAGGTTGTGACACAGGCATTGACGTAAAATACGTAATTTTCGGTTTTACGCAATCAAACTTTTCTAGAAAATAATATTTTAACGTGTTTATTACAATGTCACGTTCAGCCACCTGTTGCAATGACCCCAGCAGTTCAACCAATCCAGGAAATAAGGTGGGAAAGGGATCATTTGAGAGGATAATTGACACGAACTGGAAAAATACCCTGTTCACGGAGATGGTGTTGGTGTCAGGGAGATACTCAAACCCCCCTTTTATACACGAGATAGCAGGCTGCTGTAATTCAAAACAGTTTCGCTTGAAGGTCTATTGTTGACCTTGAAAATTGTAGTTTACATTTTTTCCCCTTTTGTGAACTTCATCATTTAAGAAAACAGAAAACTTCATCAGCCTGTTTAAAACATTTAGATACATGGACCTTTAGCGATTATTTCCTGTCAAACCCTAATTTTTTTGTATTGTTGAAATAATGATTCAAGTTATGCTACAGTTCTCATTTGTTCCCCCTCTTCCTTGGAGTGTAATCTATCCCTTTCAGATTGTTTTGGTCGGAAAGATGGTAACACACCTTGGAGGTCTATTGTGCGTTATTATTGACTTATTGTGTGTAAATTACACTGAAACTGTTTTCATTGACTGCATTACCGGCAAAAAGGGGAAAAAACTGTCCGTTGGTCGTATCTTTGGTTGTATTGTGCCTTTAAGCAAATACCTTGCAAAACAGGTTTCTGTGGCACATGGAAGTTTTATTAAGTTTCGGCTGTCTCCTTTACTCCTCCAGACAGTCATCGTCATCAGTTCTGAGTATGGATGTGCTTTTGCGTCGCTGTCCGTTCCTGGCTCGTGTGCCCCAGGCCTTCCTCCAGCAGACCAAAAAGTCTGGTCTGGTGGTGTACGCCCAGCAATGCCCCATCATGATGGAGCTGGCCTCTAAACCCATGGCTCCATCAATGGCACGGGCCTTATGCTCCTCCTCTTCATCCTCCTCTTACCAGAAGACTGAGGACACCATGTCTGCCAGTGAAGGTGAGGGTCACAAATAAGGAGTAGATGCATTTTTTTCCCACCTATTTAACACGGTCACTACATTATATTCAAACGTTATACTCCATTTAATGAAATAACTGAAGTATTGCTGTGTATACTATTGTTTATAGGTTTCTAGTAGTGAAATATCTAAAGTTTAAAACTTCTTTTGTCCTCTTGCAGCCAAGGAAGTGGAGCCTAAGCTGCCTGCTAGCCATCCTATGCCACCCCAAGGCCAGGCAGTGGCCTCCAAATGCCCTTTCCTGGCTGCCGAGATGGGCCAGAAGAACAGCAGTGTGGTCCGCCAGGTCGGCATGGAGTTCCAAGAGGATGTTCAGGAAGTCCGTACTGTCCAGAAGGGTAAGAGTCATTTAGAAATGGATTCGATTAGATTGCTTAGACCCATTATTCTGTGCATGGTTTTAAACATTTTTTTTGTCCTCCCTTGACCTTTTTTTAGAAGTGTCCCCTTCCCAGCTGAAGAAGCCGTCCATGGACAGTAACATGAAGGGAAGTGGAGATGAGCAAACTAGCCTGATGAAGGCTCTCCTGAAACAGCGGCCTAAAAGGGTCTCCCACCTGCTGCAGGACAACTTGCCTAATAGTAGTAAGTTTTATAAATGCATTGTGACAACTTATTCAAAAGGAAAAGTATTAACACAGAACTGCCATATTAATGTAAATGGAAGAGTTGTTAAAACGTATTAGTCATTGTGAAGTCAGTTTGCTTTTGTATGGTGAGCTGAGACTTTCATCACGTTAGGCATTGCTCCATTGATCGCAATGCAAGCCATATTAAGCAAGCTTTGTCTCTTCTGTTACAGTGTCCCGCTTCCGTTATGATGACTTTCTGGAGAAGAAGATAGTAGAGAAGAAGAACGACCACACATACCGTGTGTTTAAGACTGTGAATCGCCTGGCCAATGAGTTTCCAATGGCTGACAACTTCTCGGGCTCCTTAGAGGACAAGCAGGAAGTGTCTGTTTGGTGCAGCAACGACTATCTGGGCATGAGTCGACACCCACGGGTCGTCCAATCCATTATGTAAGTAATGGGGGAGTGGTTTGTGTGAGGGTGATGTAGCGGAAAAACACACTCGACTCCGTCCCCTGGGTCTAGATGTGTTTACATGTTATAAGACAAATATTTTTCTTGCATGTCCATGTCTCCTGTTGACAGAGGACATAGTAATTGAATACAACCTGACCCTCATGAGTAATCCAGTCCATTGTTTGTGTGGGTGTAGCCATAGTGTACGCTTGAACTTCACTGGGGCCCAGTGAGGTGGGATGTCTTTCTTCTCCTTAAGCTTGTCTGAGCTTGCCCAGCTCTCTTGTTGTCTGTACAGCAGTGACACCTTAAAGCAATCTGTTGATTACTATTTGGCAACTCTCTTATCTGTCTTAATTATTTATATTCGTCCATGTCTTCTAGTGTTACAAGAATACATTATTGCTGTTCAGCTTTTAAACAAACCGACACGATGATATTAATGTTGTTTGTCCATCTTCTCATCTGTTTCCAGGGATACTCTACGTAAGCATGGTTCAGGGGCAGGAGGCACCAGAAACATCTCTGGGACCAGTAAATTCCACGTGGAACTGGAACACGAGCTGGCTGACCTTCACAACAAAGACGCGGCACTGCTCTTCACCTCCTGCTTTGTCGCCAACGACTCCACCCTCTTCACTCTGGCGAAGATGCTGCCTGGTAAACAAAAATATCCGATATATTATACAATGTGTGACAATCGCGTATAAAATGGAGTCTCTTTGATGCGGACGTTGTTGGGACTAGCTCTCGTTCTCACTTCCCCTCTGTCTTGTCTGCTTTATTTAGGTTGTGAAATCTACTCCGACGCAGGCAACCATGCCTCAATGATTCAGGGTATCAGAAACAGCGGTGCTAAGAAATTTATTTTCCGCCACAACGACGTCGCCCATCTCCGAGAGCTTCTACAGAAGGGAGACCCCACAAAACCGAAGATCGTGGCCTTTGAGACCGTGCATTCCATGGATGGTTAGTTTGGAATAGTCCCCATTATTTTTATATTTTTATTAAACCATCTATAAACTTAACTTATTACATTGTTGCTTCTTAGATGTCATGAAAATGTTATGAGTCACTGACTGGCAAAAAAGTAGATCACAGCTATACAAGAACCAGCATTTAATCAAATTTAGTAATTTGCTAGCAAAGGCAACATAATTTATGATGTGGGATCTGACTATAATGACCTATTTTATGCCTGTACTTTAGATACTGGCTAAGCTTTTCTTTCTATCCTTCCTTCTGTAACACAGGTGCTGTGTGTCCGCTGGAGGAGATGTGCGATGTGTCCCATGAGTTTGGTGCCATCACCTTCGTAGACGAGGTTCACGCCGTGGGTCTGTATGGCGCCAAAGGAGGGGGCATCGGAGACAGAGATAACATCATGCACAAGATGGACATCATCTCAGGAACACTAGGTCAGTACATAAGCTCTACCATTTATATTTCACATAGATGGACAATTTCATCATAGTATTTATCTTTTCATTCATAGTTTGCTCCTAGCTTGTAGGGAATCTCGTAGCTCTCTGTTTTGTTGTTATACTCAGGAGCAGGCCTCGTCTGTGTCACTGAATATGCCAGAGGGCTTAAAGAAGCTGGAGCAGCTCTGTTGTTGCTAGGAGACCGTGGGCTCTTGTTGCGCCCTTATTGAATTACTCCCGTTTGTTTGTCGCTGTCAAGCGGAGGGGGCATTTATTTCTACCTCAGAGCTCTAAAGCCCCTCTACCCCTGCAGCTGACATTTCAGAATAATCGAGTTTGTGAGAATACAGGGGGAGGATTTTGTGCAGACCACTGACTTTGATATAAACAAGAATTAATGCTTGAATGATACAAACCACTAACGTGACACGTCCTCTTCCAGGCAAGGCCTTCGGTTGTGTGGGCGGCTACATTGCGAGCACCGCTGCCCTGGTTGACACGGTGCGTTCCTACGCTGCTGGTTTCATCTTCACCACCTCTCTGCCACCGATGCTGTTAGCCGGAGCAAGGCAGTCGATTCAGGTTCTTAAAGGCGAGGAGGGCCGTTCACTGAGACGCAAACACCAGCGCAACGTCAAGCTGCTCCGACAAATGCTGATGGACTCTGGGCTGCCGGTGGTGCACTGCCCCAGCCACATCATCCCAGTCCGGGTAATTATTGTTGACTTTATTGCCGAATGAAAATATGATAAAAGCAAATTGTATACCCAGTCTGTCTCCCCCATTCTAATGGCTCTGTATATTTCTGTAATTGTTTCCAGGTATCAGACGCTGAGAAAAACACAGAGGTGTGTGACCTCATGATGAGTCGCCACAACATCTACGTGCAGGCCATCAACTATCCTACCGTTGCCAGGGGAGAAGAGCTCCTGCGTATTGCCCCAACACCCCACCACAACCCTGAGATGATGAAATACTTTGTTGGTAAGACAACCTAGTCTTGTACACATGAAGTTAAAACGTAAATTCACTATGGAGATTAAACTTGTCCCTCATTTGTATTGGAGAATTTCAGAATAAAGATTAACTCAACCTCCTCTCTTCTTTTTCCGCTACAGAGAGGTTGGTGGAGACGTGGAAGGAGGTGGGCCTGGAGCTGAACCCCCACTCCTCAGCAGAGTGCACCTTCTGCCAGCAGCCGCTGCACTTCGAGCTGATGAGTGACCGAGAAAAGTCTTACTTCAGCGGCCTCAGCCACCCTATCTCAGCCTGCGCATAACACTACTCATCACTGCCGGCTGGAGATGGCACATACATGCTCGACACTCATTCCTTTGTCACTGTCATAGAATGCATTAATTATTCTTTGATAAGTCCTACTACACATATTATTTAAAATATTCTATGTCCAGATGTTCTATATGCTCCAAATAAAATATGAAAAGAAAAAGTTTGTTTCTCTGGCATTTCTTTCTTGTGTTTTAATAAAGCAAAGACTTTATCTGCTGATTATAAATATATAAATGATGGGACCATACATTTGCTGGATAAATGATAGAAATATAATTGAAATTGTAATATCCAGATTGAAGCCATAACATACCTTTATAATTGAAGTATGGTGATGCTGCACAGATTCCCTGGCTTAAAAATAATATTTCTACGTTAGGAAGAAGGGAACTTGTTTGATACAGTGCCTCCCAAAAATGACTTTCCGAATTAATTTTTTTTTTTTTCTGTAAAAATGAAAAGCAAAAATGACCATTCCCACTTAAACTGATTCCTTGCAATCAAGGTATAAATCAAAATACTTTTTGCCTTTAGTTCAGCCGGACCATACACATCTATCACTGAGACTGCCTTTTATTCAGCACAGTTTTAAAGTCTTTCAGACAAGAAAATGCGAATAAAGCTTTTCGTACTGTTGACGTAAGCTTGTTTTCTTTAGAAAATGGGATGATGATGCTAAGGTACAGAACATTATTTTCATTGAATGACCCAGGTTCACTGATACCCCGTAGATTTGTTGTCTAGCGGAGGATTCTTGCTTGTGCTTCTGACACCACAATGTTTACCAAGTGGTCTTGAAAGGCTACAAAAATGGGTCACAACAATTTGTCTGGATCAATATCAGAAAATCTTTGAGCTACCGGTGGACAGTTCGAGTAACCTAAATATTTTGATCCACTGGCCTACTTGTGAGAGATGTAGGGCATTGAAAAAAGGTTGTTTTGTTTGGTACTGATGAACACCTGGAAGAGACAATACTGCTGTTACAAGTTAAAACAAATCATCTGTGAATCCATGTGATGTTCAGTTTGCCGAAGGACTTTCAGGCACTGATGAAAATTAAATTAGCTTGTTTAAGTATTGGTTTTGTGTATTATTATGTCCTGATAGCTGTTGGGTTAGAATGAAAGGGCTTCCATATTTGAACAAATCAGAATTATACAGAGGAAGTCAGTTTTTTCCTGCTTTATTCTCAGGGTGACACACACAAAAAAAAAAGAATCCAGGGTAAATGCAGTTTTGTGGTTTTTACAGTCACTGAAAGCACGATGTGTGTGTGTGTGTGTGTGTGTTATTCGAACGCAACAAAATGGCAGATTGCCCCATTGTGCCGTTTTTATCAGGTGAAATCTGTGTGTCTGAGGGGAACCTACTGACCCACTGTCTTGTAAACCAGATGGATATTACATCAATATTGTTTTCCGACTTGGTGGGACTCGGATTCACAAAAAAAAAGAGGTCACAATGGCTGGAACATGTAACCGCCAATCCTCAAGATCCACATAAGCCTCAGACTATCGCACAGGTGGCTCATGTTCGCTGTGGTCGAAGGTTTGACATGAAACTGCCTGAGCCTCACGTACACAGGCTGCGCTTTATCTCATCTGGATCTCACTTATTCGGAGCTACTTTAATTTAAACCTGATGGATATCATGTGAAGAATCATGAATACAATCACAGTCAGTTTCTCAAGTGCCTAGGTGTTGTAAAAAGCCACTGTTGCTTCATAAGAGGCCGGACTAGTCTGAAAATGGAAGTGAGAAACAGTTTTAGCTGTTACACAAATCAATTGTGTAAATAAAGATACTTCCCCTTTTTAGTTGTTTCTATGCTATTTCATGACCTGTTGGTAACATCATACACAGAAATATGTTTAAATTCAACTTATATGACTGCATAAGCACAAAATTATTATGCATCAACTGCTCATAGTGTTTTTATTTCTATATTTTCATATTTACTCTTGAGGTACAGAGGCTTTTATGAATGAGATGATAATGAGACGCTTGTTAGAAGCAACACTGATATCATGTTCGAACAAAATGCTGCAAATGTGCCCTCTTGGATGCCACTGTGGAAGATAAAACATGATAAAGTGCTCTGTATCAGGCCCTATGTGCAAGTAAACATGACAAAATGCTCTCTGTGATGTCCCTACAGCGGAGAAAATGTGCCTCTTCTGTGTCTACTTGGGAACATCTGAACGCACACAGTGGTGCGATAAAGAGTTTGGAGGAGGGCCAAGAGGAGAGAGATGGTGTTTAAAATGGCCAAATCAGCTCTTTGAGGTGAAATACATGGTCAGGTACTTGCGCTGGAGTGTTCCTTGAGTTGTAGACACAAAAGCATGATTTAATTTTTACGTACATCGCAGGAAAATACATTCTGCTGGCAAAACCTCACATGTGGCAGATCGCGAGGTGAATGAAAACCGCTAAATTCCAAATTATACTCGAGAACTTTAAGTGTGCACTTCACCAACAAGTGCATTGGTTCTAAATTTCTCATATCGTCGAGCCTGTGCTCTTCAAAAGCTGTTTTCTTGGTTGAAAATGGCCAAATGGTATGAGACAGGTGTTAACAGCTTTAAGCATCTGGCTAATTGACTCCTCGTCTATTTTTATACTCTCAGCTATGTGACTCATATCACTACCCCCCCCCCCCCCCCCCACACACACACACACAAAAATAAACCCACGTGTGTGACTGCCCAAGTTTCAAGTTTACAAGGCTTTGGTAGTCACATGCATTCGTGAACTGTTTTCTCAAACACCACCAACACCAAAACTCGATGTATTTACACTCCATTTTTCACATTTATGTACCACTGTAAAAAGTTTAATTCCCATAATTTGATTTAACACAAAATTACTGTAAATTTGACAGTGATTTGGCACATTCTGCAACATTTACATATGAAAAGACATTTTAGAAAATTAAAAATGCATTTACTTCTTTACTGGAAACACTATTCTCAGGACCGGGCGAGAGGGAGAGTTGTTTGCCTGTCATCTCCTTGACCCCACCGGGTTGCAGCATGTGCTTCCCCCCCTTATCCACCATTTCCATGACAACTGATTCCTGCATGGCTGCCAAACTGTCAGCGGCGGACAAATGCAAGGAGCGACTGAAACTTTCAGCTGGCCCACAGCGGAGGTTGAAAGAGTCAAAATACTTCACTCACACTGAATGTGTCAGCTTATCTGCATGGAAACAACCCACAATGAGAAACCCAGGCAGCCATTCACTCAAAAGGACATCCGTCATGATTATAAGGAGTATCAAGGATCTGTAACAAAGCTAAATGAATTCAGTTAAGGTTTCTGGAGATACCAAAGGTTTCTGTTTAATTGTTTCGACAGCAGGGTAGGAACCGGTTTTACCAGTTTCTCCTAAGTTCAACATTAGCGTAGTTATAGCCTAAAATGCAACTTTAAACTGATTAGACTGACACTACAGAAACCGGTTCTTATGCAGAGTAGACTAGTGTTTAACATCAAGGTCGGCCTACACCTGTCAGGATGCTTAACTGCAAGCTAATGAACTTAAGACAGGCACTTTACCAAATAACACAATACACCTCAAATAGCAAACTAAATGACCAAATAAGGTTGGTCAGGTCAGCCTAAGCACATTGTTCCAGCTCATTCTGAATTGCATGAGAGTGCTGCAGGGATGATGTGTTTTAGCAGGCTAACCCAGAGGTTATAAATTGATCAAGCTACCAGTTGGAAAGTTGGATATAGGATTGTTTGAAACTGAAGCCTAAGTATGCACAAGTGAGCAGATGAGTCTCCCGGTCGGCATGTTGATGTTAACCTCTGTATTCTCATTTAGCCACTTTTTAGCAACTGCTTTTTTAAAAAATACACAGTTAAGTTGGGTGTTAACTGACCTATTTTATGTCATAGAACAAAACCCTATTTCAGGCATCTATCAGAAGACCCACTTACTTCAAGACGAGGGAACCAGAAGTGCTCAAATGCAAACGGATTTCAAGGTTTTAGGACTCTTAGAGTCTACAAAGGACTGGCAGTAAAGTTTAATATATTGTTTGGCCTTTTGGAAGTTACTTTAGCCAGCGATGCTACAGTTACCACATAGTTGGTTGCCAATGATTGAAAAGCACAAATATTTCCTGGTTACCTATTCACACATTCAGGTCTTTACCCATCAGAACGTTTAAGCTTTAATTCTAGATTTGTGAATTGTTGGTAAAGTCCTGGAATTTAAGGTGGGACAGTTTTTCCCTTGGTTGCCACCAATGTTTTATAGAATGCCGCTTTGGATGCCAGGTCATATCGCAAGAAGTCAAAAAGGCAGAGACTGATATAGCTGAACAACGTGGCTTTGTGTATTTTACCTACATCGCACCAGAAACAATGCTAAAGGAAGCAGCTTAAGGAAAATCTTGCAAAAAGCTTGTCATGCTCTGGTTGGGCAAGACACTAAAAACAGCATTTTAAAAGGCCGCCTGCGCTCAATCTCTGTCATTCTTTCCGGGTTGCAGATGTGATCAGGCCCCTTGGCTACTGAGAAGTCAACCAGACGGCTCAGCTGATTGACGCCTTTGTCTGCCAGGCCCTTTATCTCCCACAGAAAGGTCACTTCCTCATTACGTGGAAAGCAGCGTGTATAGGGGCCAAAAAAATAACAGTTAATACCCAGAGCCTACGTATGTCACAGACATATGCAGCTGCACACGACACGCACACATCGGTTTGTACAAAGTCTCCGTCTATAGCCTTGTCATCATGAGTCTCTGCGGCTGTCTGGTGAAACTGATTAGACAAGCATTACATTTCAAAGTTTTAAACATTCCTCAGTGTTTTCAGGGAGATGCCCGTGTTGCAGCTGCTTTTTCGAAGACAATTCATCCCTTATTGCTAGAAGTGCGGTGTCATCGTCGAAGATTAATTTTCCTTAGAAATGAAACGCGGTCATTTCATCCCTCTGTGTTGTGCCGGTCTTCAAAGAGTAAGAACGGATAGATGTGTCATTTTATTAGGGTCAGTGTCCTTTGCTCTACATTCTTTAAAGATATATTTTTTAAAAAGCATGAGGTAGGTGTTGTCCTGGGAGGCAGACATAACAATGTCAATAAAAAAAAGTGATGCACAAGACCTGGTCTCGTTTCTGCTTTCCAAGATTAAAAAAAACCCTTGGCTTCTGTCTCAATAAAACACAAGCTAATGCACATAGCTTGATGAAAATAGTGACTGAAATATGAATGGCCTTCTTATCCAGTTTCATGCTTTGGTTGTCGGTGACACTGACCTCATTATCTGCTCATCAGGGTCCAGATCGCCGCAGGTCCTTGGGGCCTCCAGGAATGTGACCATGTGACTGTTTCAGCTCATCTGAAAGGTGAAGTGTACATGTGGCTGCATGAATTACGTGCTAACAGTTGCATCTAGAAAGATGTGAGTCATTGCTGGGACACAAATAGAATTAGTATGATTGCTGTCTATCAGTTATTATACTGTGTATTCTGTCACATTGTATTTACAGTACAAACTGCATTTATACTGCATTGCTCACTGATTTAGAGTTCATAGGCTCATTATGAGGACATGCACAGTTCATGTGCAACGCATCAGGACAATGGAGGCCCATTCAGTTCCATTTTATAATACAGCAACTTGCCTCCTTTACACAGTACAAATCAGAACTAAACAATATACTTTTAAGTATTTTGTTATATTTCTTTCTATTATCAACAAAACATTATATTCATCGCCCAGACAATTAACATTACAGTACAAAATCTGTTATTCCTGTCCAGACCTTTGTGTAACCTGTTATTCTAACAATTCTGTCATTAGAAACTCTGAGATTACAAATGGCCTGGCCGCATTCTGCCTATTCTCACGAAGCAGAAACTTGTCTGTCTAAGGTTACTGACACTGACCACCAAGGACGAGTGGTCATTACACTGGTTATTGCACAATTATTTCTGTTTCTGTGGTGAAAAGGATCATAAGAGACACGTCTGTGATTGCAACACAGCCGCAGCAAATGACAAACGAAAAATCCCCAGAGAACCATAATTAAGACTTCCCGTCTCGGTTCAAGTCACCAAAAAGCCGTGCGCTGGCATTCTATGGAAATTCCTCGAGAGTTTGACGCAGGTACACCAGGTTGGGTGAACTGAAGCGTGATACTCTTGTTACTCTTATGTGCAGAGTAGACAGTGGATTTACAACAGTGACGGGCAGTCAACTTGAAAAATCATCCATCAAGAACAACATTCACGATACGATTATTCTGCCTTGCGTCGTTGTTTGATTTGCTTGATAATAAACTCTCTCAGTAAAAAGAGCTTGTCTATCTACTATACCTTTTGTTCCTTATCTTATCTGTTTTGTTGGCTCACCTTTTAAGGAAATACTACGGACTAGTTGCAATCTTTATTGGGTGCAACATTCAGGGAACTCCATTCACAAGCTGCGTTTATTTACTGCGAGCGTTTTAATGATCGAAGACGCTTCCTCTTTGGCTTACTGGATCTTGAGATCAGACAGGAATGAAACTCCAGGGCTGCGAAATGATCCCCACCCTGACCTGATGGTTGGAGGAATGAGGAACGAATAGCTGCCTCATACATGCTCTCACTACCCAGTTTGCTGTGTGAGAGCTGCTGTTAGTAAGATAGTTCTGAATCTAATTCCCCAACTCGTCAAGTACTGAAGCTTTGGTTTTTCTGGTTTCGGATGAATGCCAACCTGACCTCCAATCCCAACTCGTCAGTATTTGACGAGTTGGGAACGAGACTCAAAAATCGACTATCTTTAAGTGATGGCTGCTATTATGTATACAGCTTTTTGTGACAATCAAAAAGGGTTCTTCATTTAAAAGCCATCTCAAGAGCTTGCAGCATAGGATGAATAAAATATTTGTTTGGTAATGCTTTATTTAAAAGGTCAGTTCCCTGAGAATGTCCTTTGAGTCACTACAATAAAAGTTGGCAATGTAGGTCTCTGCAAACCACGGATATTTCTGTGTGTGGCAACTTTACGTTTCTTTAGGCTCAATTTTAAGTTATATGTTGTGCCAGCACTGTGCTAATTGTTAGGTTTGGGCACAAAAGACACTTGGTTAGGGTTAGGTAAAGATCGTATTTTGGCTGACATCGCTGGAAATTGTCTCAGTGCCTCGTCAAAAAAATATCAAGTGGTTACATGCTTACAAATGTCTCCAACAGTGGTCTCGTCAAGCGGCAACGGACATGAATGTTCGCTCACGTAGTTGGGAAATAATAAGAATAATACGTATTAGATGTACACATTTGTGTAAAATTGAATTTTTTGTACATTCATACAGGGAAATTATATATAGCGCAATTTAAACCAAGGTAAATATGAATTCATTATTTGTTTATTTGTTTATTGAAACGTAAATCCCCATGTATGTTGAGTTCTGTGCTTGCATGCTGTGCACTAACTTAACAACCCTTCACAATAGCTGCACCCATTAGATATTGTCTGTACTTTGTAGTCTGACTCAGGTATTCTTCCTGGAAATTATGAAGGAATTCTTCAGGAATGAAAGACCCATGAAATGAAGCATTCACAGGTGTGTAACCCAGTGTCTCTGAGTATTGATTGCAGTGGATAACATTGGCCTTTGGACGCTCTCACGGACACAGACGTGACTGGCCAGTGTCCAGGCTCACCAGCTGGACATTCCTCCCCCCTTCACGGCCTTCATGTCCCCCTGCCCTTGGTTAGAGACGCCTACAAGGCCATGCCACGGATTATAGGGGCAAAACAGCACGACAGCATTATCGTTAATGTTATTATTAACAAAAGTATAAGTAATCATTGTAGGTCGAGGTCATTAATGTTCATGCTTATGTCTAGAAGAGGCCCAGGATACTTCAGTTGATCAAGGTTGAGTCCTTGTTATTTTTCTTAGCAGTAGTCTCGCTTGTTCTGTGTTTGTTTTGTGTTGCCTGCTTCAACCTTCACCCTTTAAAACCTGAGTCAGACTTTGCGCACACCCACCTGAAGTCACACCAGGAACAAGTATGTGTAAAGGTAACATCCAGTAAATGTCAGCGTTGCCGCCGCACAGGCAGCTGGACCAGTCTGCCGGACCAATCTGCCAGTAACCTCATGTTTTTGTTGTCGCTGCTTAACTTCCCTCTTCCTTCTCAGTCTGTTCTGGCAAACGAAGAGTCTGGGAGATACCTGAACAAGTTCCAGCCCTTAAAAGACATTTAAAAAATCAACGGAATTTGGAGAATTATAATCAAACTTAAATCTGCCTGAACTGGTTCCTACACGAACTGTGAGTTTAATTGCCTGTTTCCAGTAACAGAGAGAGGGCGAGCATTGTTGTGTTTGTAGTTTGTATGTGCGTGACAACAAAGGCATGCAAGCTCGCGTCTTCCTTTTCCTCCCAGCAGGCCAAGCAACACAACATTCTTCCTTTTTTTTAACAATCAGCCTGCTGATAACAAGACGTTTCATGAAACAAATCTGTCACGCAATATTAACACCGTTATAACCCAGGAGAAGACGAGCGTTAGCGTGCAAAAAGCTGGTGTCCTCAGAAGACGTACCATAGTGCACTGTGTGGTAGGTTAAATGGCTCTGTGATAACATTCTGGGTAAGAGGGTATCAAGACTTTGTTCTTATGGCTTTGTGTGCTTCTGTGCCAACTTGTTACATCAGCATGCAGGTAAAAGGGTGAAGGCACACTGAAGGCTCGCTCATGAACGAGGTTAAGGGTGGAATGACGGCAGCTGTACGATTGGCATTTTGCACAATGACTTCATTTTTACAATTTATCCAAGTGTGCAATACATGTCTGTGTGCATCTTTAACAGTATCGTTCGCGTCACAGTTCACAGATGTTTGAGGACCAGAACAAGAATGTAATGTGGAAATGCAACATTTTCGTGCACCCCTTCACAGAAATCACCGTAGGGACAAGCGCGCCGTCCTCCCATATAGCTGCGGCAGGAAGAGCCAACTCAGTCGTGTGTTTTTTTCAGCGATCGGCTCCAGTTGCACGGAATGAGACGCAGCTGAAACCCAAATTCATATTTTGCATGTTCATCTCAAAACTCAACTTGATTATTCACTAAATTAATAATGTTTATTTGCCATTAAAGTCAAAAAGATTCAATACAAAGACCAAAAACAAGTACATGTACCAGAAAGGCCTATGGTGAATTGTACATTCAGTATCATAAAGTAGAAATCAGAATTTTTTTTTTTTTTTTACAGTATTCTACTTTTAGCTGACTGTAATTTAAAATTCAGTGTGACAGCTGTTAATATCTGCAGCTATTTCAGTTAAGTCCCATTTCATATTTTTTGTTGTTTTTGGCAGAGTTACACAGTTCACAGTCCTAAAACAGGATGAACAGTCAGCACTTTCCAATTTTCATCCACAGGGTTTGAAAATAAGATTTGTGCATAAAAGGACATCTGGCTGACAATTTGTTTCCTGTCGTCACTGTAATTGCTATATTGCTATATGTTTGTTTTTTTGAGATTTTTAATCTCAGTGAGACTTTTTCCTGGTTTGATAAAGGTTAAATAAAGTAGTTGTATAAAAAGTTAAAGTTAATTAGACTCGTTAATATGTGAGCTGTAGATTCTGTTCTAACGTTCACATGTGCTTTTTATTTTCTATATTGCTCTGTCAATCATAATAAATAAAACATTTTAAGAAAATTGCCTTTGATTCTTTAGATTTTGTTGTTTTACATTAAACACATTGTCAAGAAATCACTAATCAGTATAAACACATGGTGCTTTAGAATTAATAGCTAGGGGTTAATATCAGACATGTGAGTGCAGAAAAGCGCAGGTTGATTGAATCTTCTCTCCGCGGCTCTTCCTTGAAACTGTTGGTTGTTACTGCGAAACCAACACCAGCTGTGGAAACAGCAAAGGCTTTGTTTTAATTGAAAAGAAATACATTTTAAAAGAGAGCAACCCTGTGTCACTAAACCTTGAAAGAAACATTGTGTGTTTTGCCTCTCCAACCACAGTTGGACCAGAGGCAGGCCATCAGGTCATGCATTGAGCAAACATTACATAATAATCCTTGTTGACTATGTTGTCTGTTGTGTGTCCATCGGGAACGTGTACCTATATATTTTTTATACATGTTCCTAGTCTTCTGTATTGGACAACCATGAAGGTAAACCATGTTGAAACAGACCAACAGTGCGATGGTGCAGATCCATGTGCGCCATCGTGAACAGTTCAGTGGACCGATGATCTTCACACTTCCTCATTCATGAGCGACACATGCGTTTCATACTAGGGTATGGGTAGGGTTGCATAAACACTAATAATGCCTTTAATCTGCTGGACAATGGGGAAAATCTTTTGACTCTAAATGTGGTGACGGAGCAAAGGTGTGTCTCCAGAAACAAGGAAGAGGGAATGTTTCTCTCACAAAACTAATCCATGTCAGAAAATTCCCCTTTATGTAACTTTTTATTCAAAAAGAAACCGAATTAATGAACTAAAAAAAAAATATTGAAAACCGAGAAACTCCTTGTGCGTGTGACTCAAAATGTGACAGGCTGCATCACGCTGTCGTCGCCGTCTACTTTTACCGGACAAAAACATGACCTCAGCCTCGCAGAGCTGTAAAAAATTCCAAACTTTTGGTTTTGATGTCACGCTTTTTTAAAAATCTCACGGGACAGAGAGGAACATGTACGAGGCATTTCAACTTAACTTAGTCATGTATTAATTTAAATTTCATACATGCAGTGAGTGGCTCATTTTAATTGCCTTTGGGTCACTTTACACAAAAAAACAACAACTGTAGGACTATTTTTAAAAAAAAATAATAACAGCACTGTACATCTGTAGGCTAACTATAAGAGTTTATTTTAAAACTTGGTTCCTCGTAAACATTAAGTCATCCCTACTATTACCAATACAGATAATTATAGGTGATCTAGTGGATTATGTGGTGCTATACTGTAATTACGTGCCCAATTATCCCCGCATCCTCTATGTTGTGTTGTTATGTAATTTATCAGGGTATGAGATGCAAAGCATTCAAATTAAATGAACGAGAATAAGATGTTATTAATGAGACTGTCAACAAGCAACGAGACTGTCAAAGGACGGCTCTGACATTTTTGTAAATGGTCTTATTTGCTGTCTCACTGAAGGTTTGATGAAAGATGAATATATAAGCTAGCCTAAATGTTATATCCACGTGTGAAAATACAGGGATACTGCAACCCAGCAGCAAAAACATAGCCTGGCCTGGCCCAGCGAGACTGGAAGCCAAAGTCAAAAGTCGAAGACTGGATAATAAAGTTTTCGTAATCGTAATCGTAATCGTAATCGTAATCATAAGTAGGTCTAAATAAATATTCAGTACAGAGATACTACAGCTAAGATACAACAAGCTTGGCAAGACTGGAAGCAGAAGGACACAAGTAAAGAAAAATACACCTAAATGAACATTCGACTGTCAAACATAAAAAATAAAGAGGTAAATAAGCTTTCCAGCGGCTCCAAACTATCTCTTTATGTTGTGTTTCGTGAGCTATAGCAAACTACAGAGCAGCTGGATTTTGACATTTATTCAAGTCAAAGCTGAGCAAAGCTAACAGCTTCACATCCTGAATGCACCCACTTGACCCCATGACTCCAATCTGTAGTCCAACTGCTCATCGAACAACAGGGTCTCATTTTCTAAACAATGTGTGAACTGACAGCACAGGAGCTGTTAAAATACGGGCTTTTTTTAGAGACAGACTGTATGTTTAACCTTGCGTACAGCCTTTGGGTTATGGATTATGCCACGTGGACGTCACATAGCTTCCTCTTTACTGATGTGAACTTTGTGCACGATGACAGACCACAGACCTACTGTATACAATGACGGTTACAATCTACGGACGCTCACGTGAATCATTGTAAAAGCTGACATCGAGGGAGATAAGATTAAAGCCCTTTGCAGGTTAAACGGCAGCCATAAATGACTCGAAGACGCCTGCAGATAAAGCAGAAAACAATAAAAACATCCTGTCTTACTGAGAAGATTTATTTTGAGTCAAGTGTGTCCTGCTTCCCATCAATAATGGGCGCAACGTTTATCGGACAACGTGCCGCTAAAGTGCGTGTAAAACACCTAGGTGTGTTATTTATAGCCCTTCAATCGCTGCTGATTGTTATGACCAGCTCTGCTAGTTGAAAACATTCCAGTACAAGTCTTTTTTCTTTTCCTCCTTCCTTCTGCTCGGAGTCATCAGCTACTGGAATGGAGATGAGCAGGAAGTGTTTATACGATTATCGAGAGGTATGAGCTGTTCCCATCAAATCAATAACATAACATGTTGATGGGTAGCACTGCCTGCTCTTAATCTATACTGCAGTGCATCGAAAGTGTGCAGTATATAGTATATAGTATATTATAACTGTAACCATTCACTTGAACATAAACCTACAGGTTTGTCTCATACAGGACACAAGGCTGGCAGAAGCATTTACATTAGTCAAAAGCTCTACCTGCTTACATAACAGTATTCACAATCTGTCACATTATTGACCATTCTCTTAGGCTGAACAAGAGCGAGCAGGTCGAGGCAAGCAAACAGGGAATGTGATCCTTGACTCACATGCTGTACACTTTGTAAAAAAAATGGATGAAAGGGGGAAAATACCTTTGAAAAGGAAAAACCTCTGGGCTCATATCTGAACGAGACTGGTAGGTTTTGTAAATGCCTGTGACGAGTTTGCTCAAGGCCTCACACGCACCACCTGGCAATTATCTACATTTTTAAAAAATATATTTCCTCAACTTTGTAGCCTGGATAGCTGCCTTTTGGGTTACCAGGTGAAGTGCAGCCTGTGTTTGCCATTACATCCTAAAACAGAAACATGACTACATGGTGTGGAAATAGTATGAAAACAGCATAATTACAGTCAGTCATGCTTTACCACCACTGTGGGTTTAGGACGGGATACTGTGGTATGAACTGGTGGCTATGTGGCAACAGTCCAGCTGAAATGGCCCTCAGGGGATTTGGTTAAAGTAAGGGTTTGTGTTGATATTGAATTGGTAAGCACAATGGTGATTGTCCCTTGAAATACCACACTCAAGTACCTGAATCAGTATTTTTTTCGATGTGGTTTTTAACATTTTCATAGCCATGCATGGTCTGTACTTATTGTATTATGAATTATGATATGTCTAGACTTCTCTTATTGCCAAATCTCGGAAAACAAACAGCATTACACATCCTGATTTGACCTTTATTCAATGAGATCACCTTTGAGTGGCGGTTAAAACATGCAGAACATTTGCATAGGAGACACACAAGTCTGGATTGCCAAGCAGGAAAAAGAGGATAAGTGTCCAAGGGCCAAAAAAGTCCTCGGTCTGAAGGTGTTTCAGTAGGTTTGTGATTTGTGAATTTACACAAATGACTGAAACAGGATATCAACTCCAGCCTTGCGTTGATGAGGGAACCTGTGTCAAATAAATTTTTAAGACCTTCATTATTTCACTTTTTGTACTTGTGTATGTTGCACCTACATGTTAGCATCTAAATCTAAACTGTTAAAACTGCTGCATTAACATGTAAGCTGTATTTCACTGTTGTAGCTCGGCCAGGTGGATCCAATACATTATTCTACATAGATATCTTTGGCATGTTTAGACAAAAATTTCAGGGACTAATTATAAAAATGGGATTTAATTACAACAGCACGTGAAGGTGGGTGGGGTTTTTATACATTTAGCCTTGTGAATAAAAGATTTAGCTTATACTATCAAAACACTGACCATTAGATCTCGCTTTGTGTCTTTTAATAAGGCACCATAAATAATACTGTTATGATCTAAAACAGGCATTGTTGTGATTTTGTTACTGAACCTGTTCCATGAAGAGAGCATGAAAAAAGAAACATTTGCTCTGTTGTTTCAACATCACTTTTGCAGAAGACACATTCACCGCTTTCAAAGCCAAATCTGCAGATTAAGAATTCCCTGGAAGGATAGAAATCACTCATCACTTTGCAGGTTTAGTGCATAAATGTGATGCATCGGTTTTTCACTTCCTTGTCGTGACAACCACGCTGGTGAAGATTTGTGCGACTCTGCTGACACCTGGTGGTCATGGCGCGCCACTACACTGTGAAAATGAAAAGTTCCACTTGAATATCTAGACGAATTAATATCATATACATAATTTACTCTTGTTTACTAACCTGTACAGCATTATAACAAAACGTACTGGTACAAAATGATATATGTGACACGGAGGTTTAGACAGAAACGGGGCAGCTTCCCCTTTAAGAAGTCCGACCGGTGCTCAGCGCCCAATCGCGGCGCGTAAACTGAATTTTGTTGTTGTCAGCAACCAGCGGCTAGAAGTAAGCTAGCGTTAGCCGACGAGCTAACAGTGAAATACCGTTTTGTCTCACTCACCGACATAAAGAATAAAGTACAGCAGCTATTGTCACGTCAAGGCAGTCACTTCGATATCAGGAAAGATGTCGTCTGCACTGGTGAGTTTAAGCTAGCTCTGTGGCACTTGTTAAAACTACTTGAGCCTCTGAGCTGAAGTTGGTTTCTTGTGTGCATCGTTAGCTTCACGCTCGCTAGTAAGAGTAAAAAGTGGAAAGTAGCACTCCATGATAGCTTTTACACTCATATGGCAACCTGATATAATAAGGCTAATGTCACTTGTGTTGTATGTGACCTGGGTTAATGTGTCGTAGTTATTTCAGGCACGTTTTTGTGTTAGAGGAAGAATCTGTAATTGATATGTCAGAAAAAATATGAAAGTGTCAGACTGGGACTGCCATGTTTTTATTGCAATCTATACATTAACACATGTTTAATAAACATGGCATGTAGTTATAAAATTCACATCAATGACAAATGATTTTAAAGTAACCACATTGTCTCACTGTAGTAAATTACTAAGAGTTTTTATGAGATGTAGGATGGCGTGAAATTACTAAAAAGTGGCACTTCTGAAATGTGAAGTGGGAAAAGATGAAATCACTGGTTCATATAGAAGATGTATGTTATTTCTTCTGAGCTCACAGTTGAGCAAATAATAAGCATCTGGCTTATTGATTAAAAAGTGAAAGGTAGAAGTGTGTTTGGCAAACTTTCAGGGATAAGTAAATTCATAATAGCACTAACAATCATCTAATCAGATCACATAGAATCATGTTGCCCATGTTGGTTATCTTTGTAGAAGGTATTAAATACTTTCAGCGTCTTGTATGAGTTTGTTGTCAAGTTCTGGATCAAGTAAACAGCTGTAGTGCAGTTTTGTATTCTTACAGCAACCTTATCGAAGACCCATTTACTAACTTTTATTACCTCATAAGGAAGAGGCTTGGTCATGTTTTTCACTGAGGGTCAGGAAAATACACAACATAATTCAAAATTAAAAGTAAAAACAGTAAAACATGAGTTATGAGCTCTGAAATGTGTTGCAGTGATGCGGATCATTTCCTTTGACCATTTGTATTACACTTTAATAACTTTCTTGGTAATAATACAGGATGAAACTATATATTATATAGATTGTGAATGACCTGGTTACTATCCAGCTGGCATTGGGGCTGGAGTGGGACGACAAACCAACAAGAAACCAACTTCGATAATAAGATATTTTATTTACATAAACCTAGTATATAAAAAAGGACAGATGCAATATAGAAAAAAGTGAAAAACTTCTCTTAAAACAAGTCAGACCTCAGCCTGCACAATGTACAATCGTGAAGGATTATATAGTCCCTTTCATGTCCTTGTGTTAACTCTCGACGCCATATTTGTCAAAGTGTCTCATGATAACGCCTAGCTCCAGCTCCACGGTCCCCATGGCTTCGGTGTGCAGCCTGTATCTGTCCGCCCCGCTGTATATGAGTTCCGGGCTGCGGAGCTGGGGACCTCCACCGACGAACATTTGAGCCAACTGCTCCTGCCAGGAGCCGAGCGGCCTCCAGGTCACACAGTTTATCCGGTGATGCCCGGGGCTGGAGGGGACGTGACAGTAGCCGTACCCGTACAACTGGCAGCGACCGAAAGAGTCCTGGTGCCACACTTGGAGATGAAGCTTCGGCCAGCCTTGGAGTCCTTTAGTCGCGTAGTGCAGATCTATCGGGTGACTCCAGTACGCCATGTCTCCTACTTGGGGGATATCCACTTGGGTCTGACCCTCCTTGAGTCCAGACAGGAGACGCCATGCTCCTCCCGTATGAACTCCCCATTTGCAGAAGAGGCTGTTTTGAGGAAAACCAGTGCCCCCAACGATCTGGCCAATAATGTGCAGCTCTGCCATGTTACAAATGTCCTCTTACACAAAAACATGCGGCTCAGAAAATCCCCTCTCCTCTCCTCCTCCGAGTTTAACGGCTAGCTAGCTTAACAGCTAACGGTGACTAGCACCACAGCTCACGTCTCCTTGGTAACTCAGTGGTGATTGGGGGCAAATTTTAACCCTTAACTGGACTTCTCAGGCGGCACTTCCTGTCACGATCCCTACAGATACTGGATGTTTGAATGTAAAACCCAAAGCCAAAGCGTGCTCACATTAGTTTGTCCAACACAGTACCAGAAAAATATCTAAAATCACTGAGGGAGATAGTTGGCGTCGGCACAGATTAGGAAGTACTGCCTGACAGGCTAAGCGCAGGGGTAACCAGACCGACAACACTGCCGTTGACATGTTTCCTTGTTTGGCATCGTCTATAAAATAACGTCTGTCGACTGAAGACAAAATCGTATGTGTCCACATGTTTTATTACATATATTCATATGTAATTATTAATTAACTGATATTCACCTCTAGCCTCAAAACCAAAGGAAAAAAAATAATGTTGGTTTTGACTGGATTTAAGCAGGAGGGAATAGTGTATGAACAAGAAACAGCGCCACTCAGCGGCCATAGTTCACATTGCTTTTGTTGTGGAAGACTTTCCCAGAAGACTGGTCTTTTACGGTTTAGGAATGAGATTTTATAAGGGTGTTTACGGTTTGAGGTGTATTTTTCCTTTGAATTCCACTTAAGTCCTGCACTGCTCTTTTTAAATGTACCCATTGCTTTTTAAAACTTTAACAATAACTAATTTCTATTCATAGTGTGCCAGATATATATGACAGTGCATCTGTCAGAATAATCGCAATATGTACCATATCATTCAGCTCCACTACAGCTGTATTATTAAAAAGCACAGTTACAGCTGTACAAACTCATTGCAGAGAATTATAATCAGTTTTTAGCCATGTAAATTATGGGGTTGATTGCTTATGTTGCCAGGCCAATCATATCACACCCACTCAATCCTGATGAAGCTGTGTCTGAGTATTAAACTCTCCAGGATTATGTTTTTTTTTTTTCAAATTGAGAACTTTGATTGTTGCCTTTTTTAGTCATGACTATTTTTTGAGAAACACTTTGAACAAGTTTGGGCTTTAATAATGCTCCTACAATATGTCTCTCTGTCCGTCTTGTTCCCTGTATAGTCTGATCCAACTCTAGAGAGACACTTCAAGGGTCACAGAGACAATGTGACGAGTGTGGACTTCAGCTGCAACATGAAACAGATTGGTAGCTACTACTTCATTTTACTCAGTGTCTTTAAGTTTGTCTGTTTATGGCCAAATAATTTGCTGCACATGTTGACCGTTTATTTGACTTTCTGTTTGGTATAAATATACACACTATGTTCTCGGTACACTCACCTGTGCTCCCTTCCCTCACAGCCACAGGCTCTATGGACTCCTGTGTGATGATCTGGAACATGAAACCTCAGATGCGAGCATATCGTTTTGATGGACACAAAGATGCTGTCCTTTCAGTTCAGTTTTCTCCATCCGGCCACCTGGTGGCCTCCACCTCCAGAGACAAGACCGTACGTCTTTGGGTGCCAAGCATGTGAGTTTTGAAGTATTTAGATTTTTTGTTTCGTAGTACAGCTTTATCATTATTGTTGTATTCCACTGAAAAGAATCTTTCACAAAGGACAATGGAGATGACTCATAAAAACAATACCAGACAGTAACCGTGAACATCCTGCTTGTGCCAGCACAGAAAAAAAGCACACATTTCTGAACACCCACCGATTTTTGATTGTTTGTTTTATTGTTTGAAACTAGAGTGTTGTCTTGGTGTTTGTGTGTGTCTGTGTGCACAGGAAGGCTGAGTCAACAGCTTTTAGGGCTCACACTGCCACTGTGCGCAGCGTTAACTTTTCTGGTGACGGACAGACTCTGGTCACAGCCTCTGACGACAAGACCATCAAAGTGTGGACCGTCCACAGGCAAAAGTTTCTATTCTCCCTCAACCAGCACATCAACTGGGTGCGCTGTGCCAAGTACGATGCACACACACACATACATACATACAGTTTTTGCAATTAGATATCATTATCAGCTGCAGATGTTCTACAATTTGTTACATATAAAAATTGAATTGTTTTACAACTTTAATGATTGCATATCACAAGTAAAGTTTCAAGTAAAGCATGTCACAAGACCTAGATTATGACCAGTTTTGGATCTCAAATTTCCATAACGTCTCTTGCAGGTTTTCTCCAGACGATCGTTTGATTGTGTCGTCCAGTGATGATAAGACTATAAAGCTGTGGGACAAGAATAGCAGAGAGTGTATTCATTCTTTCTACGAACATGCCGGGTAAGCACCTGGGGCCAGAATGATGCATGTAAAAATGTGGATAAGAACTGGTCTGATGTGTGTCCATTGTGTGTGGGAGAAAGAATTGCAATGAGAGAACAGACAGCATCCATAATTTTATCCATATTAGTGTTTCTTCTGGTGGTTTTGTAAATATTTAGGATTTAGAGCAAGGATATACTATTCAAAGGCCAATAACTCATCTGTCTTTGAAATTCTTTATTTTCAAATTAACTGACTTAATAACTTAACTCATTAACTAAATTAACTGACTTAATTGAATGATAAATCAGATATTTTACTGAATTTGTACAGCTGCAACTGTATTTTGGTTGTGAATGCTTTGGTTAGATTTGAAAGAGTTTGTACAACATTAAACAGAGCTGGAACCTCTTCCATCATGCAGTCACTCAAGTGTTAGAATGATTCATAAACATGAACCATAAACATAAATGCTCCTACCAGGGACAGTATTAATTGCGTATTTAAGATCCTTTAGTGTGAAATACTCATTTATGGGATCAGATATGTGAAGGAACTGGTCGTCTCATTACTAACAAAGGTTCAGGAGACTTGGATGTATTATGCCAACACATTTATTGAAGCTTGATTGAGGGGAATTGGTGTAAGGATTCAAGTAATTCTGAAGGCCACCTTCTGAGCAGACATTATTAAACCTTGAATCAGATTTACTAAGTGTCCAAATAAGTTTTACTCTTCACTCATCTATACTTATGTAAGGATTTTGTTGGGTATCAAAATAAACACAAAACTATGTTTACCTACGTTATCCTTAGTCATGTGTGATCCTCAGGTCACATTTAACTCAATCTTATAGGACACTCAGTGTCTGTAAGAGTCTGAGGCCGAGTTCATCATTTCTATTGGCCTTGGTTACCCCGGAGAGAAATGTTATCAGGACAGCTGCCAGTCATCCTTAGGAGACACTGAGGTGAACTAGTTCCCAAAGAGAGTGGGACATTTTACCTTTATTAAAGATGGAAAATTCCTTCACAAGAACTATCCTCATTTCTGCCTAACCTTGCTCCTCTTCCCCTGCATAGCTCACAGTCTGATCATAGTACATGCATAGCCTCAAACGCCCTCAAGCAAAGATTAGACTTCTCTCTGCTAATAGGCTAATTTAACCCATTTTACACAACCAGCATATCTTGTCAGCCAAGCGACACTATTGAACATTTACTATTCGACTTAAGCAGGCAAAAATTCCCAGTGTGAATAATTTTATTTTCATTGTGAATAAGAAGATGGCTGAGGGGCCACCTGGTTCCCTGTTGCTGGCCAATTTTGGCGCGTCACCGATTTAGAACATCATGTACTGTGTGTACTTTATTTTGTTTTAGAACGAAAGACTGTTTACACAAATGCTTCAGAAACAATGACCAAAAAAGGTGACCATTTTTTGTAACACTGTGTCCTCTCACAATTGCTGTAACTTAACACCTACTCATTCATTACTAACTTATCCAAAAGCATCAGCTAAAAGCCTCAAATGAAGAGTGGTTTTTGATTTTTGAAATGTGGAAAAATAATTCAAGGCAAAATTTCTCTAGTGGGTGTTTAATAGTAATATTTTAGTGGTTTTGTGTCGGTTAAATTAATCACCTATAGTAATGAATCTGAAGTACCGTAAAAGCTTGACCAGAGACCTCATTGTCATTTTTTCCCTCTCTCCCAAGTTATGCAAACCAAGTGGACTTCCATCCCAGTGGAACATGCATCGCTGCAGCCAGCACTGACAACTCTGTCAAGGTGTGGGACATCAGATCCCATAAGATGCTACAGCACTACCAAGGTAAAGACCATATAAATAAAGTATTCAGTTCACAATGTAGTCATTTGAAGACAGTGGAATCAACAAAATAACAATTTGCACTCAATTGCTGCATATTCGTGGCTTTCGCACAGAGACTTAGTGGTGTCTTAAACATTTACTGAAGAATTGACTCCATTTTTTGCTGCAGACTTGTCAGTTAAGCTGTTCTTGATGTCGTACAGCTGTTTTATTAATAGATGTTTAATACCGAAAACACACAGGTGAGTTTAACAGAGTTACACAGTAAAAAACACAAGGCCCAATGTTTGTGTTTGGGATACAATTATCTTGAGCTTATAATCAGAAACAGCTTTACTGGACAAGTATGTGTACACATACAAGGAGTTTGACCTTGGTTTTGAGTTGCTTACAGTTCCAAGAGCGAATTACATGAAGGCAGAAATGGAGGACAACAAAGCTGAACAAACTGCAATACAGCTTAAGCAAAGCATCACCTTTCAACAGTGAAAAATGGAGCCGAGCCCTACGACAAATCACTGAAATAACACCGTGATAAAATCAAGCTCTAAAGCTCACGATTAAAGTGGTAATCAAGATTCATGATTTCCTGCATATACAATAAAGCAAATGTTGATGCCTTTCGTCGGCCTGCCAGTCAGCCTGATTGTTCTAATCAGCTCTCTTAAATGGATTTGAGTTGTGAGATCTAATAATGGATAATCACATCTGTCTGAGCAGATGGGGCATGAAGATAAAAGCCTCTCCTCTCCTCTCCACTTCTCTCGTTTCTTCTCCTTTCCACCGTGCTCCTCTCCACACACTGTAGGTAATTACCAATAGCATCGAGTGTAAAGTTGTGGTTAAAATGAGGTGTGTTTTCTGCTGAAAATGATTGGTAATTTGTGGTTTGTTTAGTTGTCTTTTAGTCTTTCAGTGTTGAGTGGTTCATTGCAGGGGTTTTGGGTTTATTTGGGTGTTAACCTTGATCACTAGAAGCCACACACAAAAAAATGCATCCCTCTGCTCTCAATGTAAATAGATACAGCTTTTCAGCATCTGTGTATCTGACATGTATCATAGCCTCTTGCAGCCAGCAGAGGGACCATGTCGCTCATCAAATGTCTGCTGTCCTCATTTTGTCTCAGAACCCACTCACCACATGGTAGTATAATTTCAGGCTTTGAGGAAGTTTTGATTAGTTGCCATAGGCTACTGTATTTAATGTTACTCTTCTTTAATGACATTATCTGCTCATGTAAAACTGATGTAACACTTCCCTGAAGTTACACAGCAAGGATCAAGGCAACCATGTTAGAAGGCATCTGCCCTGCTGAAGTGTCCTTTAGCAACACGGTGAACTCTTAAATGCCCCTCAGGTGCTCGTATATAACTGACCTGGTCCCTTGACTTACAGATTAGAGAGAAAAGAAAATTATTCAGAGAGTATAAAATACAGTTTTAACATAAGGTATGGTTTATTGTCCCTTTCTCAAAAAGTTTGAGTGGCAGCGTCACCTCGATAAGAATATCTTTAAATTGCATCATAGTCATTGAAGTTGTCATCAGGAAAGTGATCGTAATAATGTATATCTTTCCGTGTGTGCGTGCGTGCGTGCGTGCGTGCGTGTGTGTGTTTTGCAGTCCACAGTGGAGTAGTGAACAGCTTGTCTTTCCACCCGGCTGGTAATTTCCTCATCACTGCGTCCAGCGATTCCACGATGAAGATACTGGACCTTGTAGAGGGCAAGCTGCTGTACACACTGCACGGACACCAGGTACACACAAACACACACACACACACACACACGCACACACATACAACCACACACAGAATACTGTTCAGATCAGGCCTAACTGCAGTTTACCCAGTCGTGATCACGATAGGTCATGTCGGTTGTCTGCTCTGCTGTTCTTGAATGTGTGTGTGTGTGTGTGTGTAGGTTTGGTTTGGACAGTTATGTGTGAGTGCGCTTGACATCTCCTTTGTGTATGTTTTATTGTCTGAAGTGTGTACATGCGTGAGTGTGTGCGTATGATGGCTTTTTTCGCATGTGGTGTATTTTAGGACTTGCCAGGCGAGCAGGCAGCCCACTCACGATGACTCGTCTCATGGTTGTTGGAAGGAAACAGAACTGCGTTTCAGCCTCCGTTCCTCTGGTTCCTCTCCTCCTCCTCTTCTCTTCCTCCTCCTCTCTGTTTCCGGCCGTCCTTTTTTTCTCTCCGACTTAAACCCTCCTCTTCTGTGTGTTCTAGGGATGTTTTAGCCTCATTATCATGCCAGTTTTCCTCCTCGTCCTCTACTGTTTGTTCTCGCATCTCATGTACTCACATTTTGGCCGGCTGGGCTAGTTGGCCGGACAGCTCGCTGACTGTATCTGTTTGTTTGAACAGCTGATGGACTGGCTTGCTGGCTAGTTGTGGAAATCAGTGGCTTGCCAGTACCACATGTGGTCCGTCTGTTTATCTATCCCTCTGTACACGTTGCCTGTCTCTCATTCTGTCTTTTTTTTTTGTCTGTGTCACCTGTGCTTCTCTTCAAACGCTTGCCAAGATTCCTCTCTTTGTCAACATAAAAAAAGCACTTTTTCCCCTTCTCTCTTCACACTTCCAAATTTGTCATCTCCTGCTCTCTGTCTCCATTTCTGTTGTTGTTCTTTTTGGCTCAGTGGTGACTCCGCCAATCTGTTGGTGCTGGGAGCGCTCAGGGTGTTAATTGTCTCTCCAGTCGCATAGCAAGAGATGGGAGAGACCCCCATCTGTTCGGTGTGGGTGTGTAGGTTTATGTGTGTTTATGTGTCAGCTTGCATTTGTTCGTCTGTGTATGTGTGCAGACCTATGTGCATATACTGTATGTGAAAACACACAAGGGCTCTGAGGTAGTGTTGCTCCTGTTGGATCTCTTAAATGTGTTGTTTACCCCGCCTCAGGAGGCAACAATACCTGGTTGGGTTGAATCAGCCTAATTGAGGTCGATATGTCTCCATTCTCCTCTGTTTGACAACTGACTTTTACAGTGTGATCCAGAACTTTTTATCAAGAAAATCTTCAACTTAGTACATGAGTTTACATTTTCAGGACCCCATAAGAGAACTGAGATTCAATAATGTTTTTATGCACTCCTGCTTGAAGCTTGTTATAGGATCGGACTTAATGTCAAGTGCATTTTGATTTTAGAGGTTAAAAAATAATTTTCATGCTGTAATGTACTGTGTAAAGGTAACCTGTGGACCGTTTGGCCAGTAAGAGTGCTATGGAGCAGGCCCCTGTTATCTTTGTATCTGTATCTGTAAATGCGCACTAGGACGCTGATGTACACACAGTGGATATACACCGATCAGGCATAACATTATGACCACCTGTCTAATATTGTGAAGGTTCCCCTTGTGTAGCCAAAACAGCTCTGAACTGTCAAGACATGAACTTAAGACCTCTGAGGGTGTCCTGTGGTGTCTGGCACCAGGGCGTTTTATAGTGGACCCTCTGGGTCCTGTATGTTGGGGGGTGGGGCCTCCATGGATCAGACCTGCTCCAGCATGTCTTACAGATGCCGATCAGATTGGGATCTGTGGAATTTGGAGGCCCGGTCAACACCTCGGGCCCTTTATTGTGTTCCTCAAGCTGTTCCTGAGCAGTGTTTGCAGTGTGTCAGGGCACATTGTCCTGCTGCGGGGCCACTGCCATCGGGTAGTGTTGTTGTGATGAAGGGGTGACCTTGGTCCACAACAGTGTTTGGATGGGTGGTGCGTGTCAAGTGGCATTCACATGAATGCCAGCACCCAAGGTTTCCCAGCAGAACATCGCTTTGTGATGAGATGATCAATGTTATTCATGCCACCTGTCAGTGGTTTTAATGTTGTGGCTGATCGGTGTGTATATATATATATATATGAAGTGTTGTGATAGACAGTCCTGCACATATTTTCATGCTATTCAACTGATAAACAGTTGGTAAGAAATATAGCAATGCACCAACACAGGCAAGGAAGAAGAACACTGCTTCTTTTGTAATGCTCTGGTACGGGGAGAAAGTCTTTGTGAGCCAGAGCTCATCATCTGTGATTTAATCTGTGGCCAATAATCAATCACCCCAATTAACGAGGATGATTGGAGAAGGATGAAGAGAGGGTGTATGTTGAGGTTACTGTTTGTGAAGAAATTTGTCCAGGAGTTCCTGGATCCTGTAGAACCCTTATATTGAAAATGTACCTATAAAATGCCACAATAACATGATGGGTTTAAACTACAAAACCCGTTTTCAACAGTGGGCTGGCTGTCTTTTCTGTTCTGGGCTGTCATCAGCTGCTCCTATAACAAACAGAAAGTAAAAGCCACAAGCCATGAAGTCTACTTGCCTAAATCACCATTATTATTAACGCCTCTTGTTTCGATTGCATTTTGCGCAGCTCGCCGACAGAGGGCCGACCAGAGGCGGTTAAAGGCTGAGCCTACATGTTTGATGATGAGCAACTACACTTCTGACTTATATTAGCTTTAGGTTATATTAGATTAGATTATATTATTCCTGTTGCAGCATTAATTGTTGAGATTTCTTGTATTAAATGATGGAGTGCTTCTGATAACAGAGAAGGAAAGAAAATAAAATATTTAGTAAGCATTTGAGGATTTTTTAATAATAAGTTTGTAAACCCCTGCTGGAGTTAATTAGCTCCTCCACACTACACTTTCACATCCAACCTGTGGATATCACATACAAGCGAAAAACACAAAGCCTGTGTTTTGAACAATTTTCAGACTAGCGTTTTTAAGGCTGAATAACTTCACACTCTACCTTCATCTGTCGGAGGGCGCGACTGCCGAGCATGATTAACCCAAACAGTTCCGCTTCCACTGCCAGTGTAGATGTTTTCGGCTGCACTTTGCCACCAAAATAAAAGTGGCGGAGCTTGTGAGCGCAATGCATAAATTAACCACTGGGTTAGTGTGTGCAGTGTGTGTGCACCTTTTTGTCAGCAATCCCACTTGGTGATTTGTTGTCACAAGCTGACACCTGAATATGGACTTTGTACACATGACTGGAGCTAATGCTAGTTAAAGGTAATATATTGTAGAAAGTGGGATTTCCATGTCTCCTTTTTTTATTATAAAGCAGGTCTCAGCGAAGTATCAGTCTTACTCATTCCACGCAGACCTTTCTTGTGTCTTTAAACTAGCCGTCAGGACTTCAGTAAGGTTGTGATGTAACATACAGACACACGGTGAGCGATACTTGTGAGAGCTGACCAATCAGAGCATACTGGGCTTTTCAGGACGAGTGGCCTCAAAGAGACAGCCACTAAAACTGAGCGTTTGGAAACAGGACGAATAGAGGTGCTGCAGCAATGGACAGTATTATGAGAAAAATAATGTGTTTTTAAAACATAACCTTAACCTTTTCTAGTAGACACCAAAATAGAATTATGATGATCAAAGAATGATCACTATAACCAGTCATGAATCGTATCGCAATTGCAATATCTGTCCAAAATATTAATTATATTCATTTTTACCATTTTTTAGTAGTTTTTAAGTAAAAGGCATATTTTCATGTACTAAGACCTGATGTGTAGTTATGCATTATCCGAGTTGATACTGAGCACCAATCTGATACTAGTGCTCTTTGTTTTTTTTTTTAATTAGGGTATGTTTAACTGCTCTGCGAGGTATATGTCAAAGATGTAACAGTTAAAAAAACATAGCCAGTATGAGCATGTAATAATTTCTGTTAGTCATAACTTTAGGGACGGCACCATGTGCAGCCTGTCTGGCTTTTGCAACCTCTGCTCATTTATCAGTACATAAAATGTGCCAGTTAGGTTCATTGCCCCGTCAGACTCTCACTGTGCGTGTGTGCATGTGTGTGTCTGTATGTGTCTGTGTGTGTGTGTGTGTCTGTCTGGCCATGGCAAGTGCCAGCCTGGCAGCAGGCATTAGTCAGAGCAGAGACAGAACATGCTGTCTGTCAGGCCGTCGCGTTGCCATAGTGACACTGTCTGCTTCTCTCAGGTGCTTCTGGGAAACCATTCCTCACCCAAACCAGCCTGTCTGGGTGCCAGCCACAGGACACAGCTCCTTTTTTTCCCTCCCAGCAGCCTCCCTGTCCGTTTCTTTTCCCTTCTTTTGTTTGTTCTCTCCTTCATCTTCTCTTTGAACACAGTCAGAGGGCTCAGGCTGTAATCGTTGACCCCGTTCTGCACTGCGAGGTAGAGAAAAGAATAAGAGAGAGGGAGTGCTTTCTGAGTTTTTTGAAGCTGGAAGTCTGTCTGCACTCTAGTTTCATACACATGCACACGCGGCATGTTAAAGTCCTGACTTCCCCAGGTGATGCTTTTTGGCTCTGACCATGTGTGACCTCACCCCACCTGAGTCTCCGCTTTCTGTTATTGATTGCTCTGCTGCAGTCCCACACGTCCACCCCCTCCCACACACACACATACAGGAGCTTCTGTTCCCTTTACTCAGATGGTTTAAGAGTTTCCTAAATGCTACAAGCTACAGACGCAAAAAACACTTTATACTCCAGCTCTTGTCATTGTATGTTTTATATAACCTTTGAAACAAGTGTGTTTGTGTATTTTTATTGTTGTTTTCGGTATTTTGTTCACTTATGTAGTGCTTACCTTCCCCCCTTATTTTACATGAACACCTACACGTTTCCTGCAGCTAGTCAGAAGAAAAAGATTAAATTATTCATATAATTCGAAGATACTTTGTGTAAGGTTTGAAAATGAATGAATGGGCTGACTACAACACATAGACAGCACCATTTTCACACAGATTGCTTCATTTTCTTTTATGGGTGCAACTAAATATAATTTGTATTATTAATTAACCTGAGAATCTATGTTATTTATTGTCTAAATTAATTGTTTTGTCCACAAGTATTTAAATTGTTTGTTTTTTTCCAGGCCGAAACCCACAAAGTTTCAGTTTGATATCCCATAAGACCAAATGCTTAAAACTACTGACAAAGTGTGACAAAGTATGTTTTTTATTAATTTGGATTTGTTTGCTGTTTCTTTGCACTCAACATTTCAGAGCAATAATTTCAGTGCTTTTATTTTCATCTTGAACAAACAGTTCGGAGCTAAGAGTTTCAGGATTTTTCTCTTTTTAAGAAAAATAAGGTAACTCAGTGATGGATTTCACTGTATTGTCACCTCCATTCGCTAACCCTGTCATCCTCTTCCCCTCACTCTAGGGTCCAGTGACCTGTGTGGCCTTCTCCAGGACAGGAGAGTACTTTGCCTCTGGTGGTTCAGATGAACAGGTGATGACTTATTCTTGATCCTGAAACACCTAGCCAGATATAGCCTATTGATTGGCTTGCTGATATCTTATCCAATGATCCATATTATGTGCCTCCCTCATACTTCTGAAAGTGATACGAAAGGGTAAATTGACAACCTTTGAAGCAACAACTCAAGAACTTCTAAAAGAGAATGCAAAACTGTATTTATGTAGCATTTTTCATTCATTGTATATAAGATTGTTGGGTATTCGACTTTGGTGTATTATTTTGGATTAAGCAACAATTCATGTTCGCCCTCCAGGTTATGGTGTGGAAGACCAACTTTGACTGTGCTGACTGCAGTGATGGCGTCAGACTACAGCATAAAACTACTCACAGCTGTCAGGCACCACCAGCCAGCTCCACAGTTTACACACCCGTTAACGCACATCCATCTGTGCTCCGCAGCCAGGTGAGTTCAGACAGCTGGACACAACCACAGATCCAGCTACTTCCAACTATCCTTCTCTTTCCCGAACACACCCAACCTTCACATGCACACACTACTATTGCCCTTGCTTAATCAATATATACCTGCACAGTGTTCAGACTTCATCAGGATTTTTTTTTTACATCATTTTCCAGGTTTTTGGCAAACTCTGGTTCCATTGTGAAATCATGTAAGATAGGGCTGCAGCTAATCCTTATTTTCACTATTGATTAATCTGCCCATTATTCTCTCGAATAATCCATAATTGTGTTGTCTATAAAATGTCAAAGAAATGTAAAAAAATGCTCATCATACTCACCCTAAGCACAGAGAGACATCTTTAAGTTGCTTCTTTTGTCCAACAGAGTCCAAAACCAGAAGACTTTTCATTTACTATGATAAATGACAAAGAAAACAGCTGATCTTAACATTTAAGAATCTGGAAGAGGCAGATGTTTGAGTTATTGCTTGAAAAATGGCTGAAACAGTTGATTATCAAAGTAGTAGTAGTAGTAGTAGTAGGCAATTCATTTTATCATATAAGTAATTAATTGACTAATCATGACAGCTCGACCATAAAAAGCCACTATGGCACCCGGATGCCCCATATTTCAGCTGATTTTGCTGTTCCAAAATGATGAAGATGGATCCTATGGCATATCACTGTATGATCATCTGGAACTTTCAGACATTAAGCCCAGAGATTTCCATGACCATAGTGATACTTGTTGATGCCGGAGGCTACAGTTTACAATTAAGAAAAGCTTTGGAGATAAACTGATAATAGAAACTGGTGATTTCAGTATCCTTAGAGCTTAAGCTATAGATTTTAGTGTGGCTAAAATATGCAAATTTATCCCGAGGGTTACTCAAGCAAAAAACCTGAACGACAACTAAAAGCAGGTCATACTTTGGCCATTGTACAAAGAAATGTGTACAAACGTGTATGTCTATAAAACTAATTGACATAAGAATGCACACACATTTGCATACGTGTGTGGCCCGTCTCAAAAATAAACATGAAGAAACAAATGCACATGCACAGATGCCCCTCAGTATTTCACGTTGCCAGTGCGGCTGGCTTATTTCCTCCCTGCATATCATTCCCTTTGAAGTCTCGCAGTGTGGCCCAAAGCTACATTCATATCTCACATGCAGGCCGAGAAATACCTACTTATTCCTGCAAATACACTTTGATATGGAGGAAGATTTTTTTTTTTTATCTTTCTGACCACATGAAATAGATTAAATATTAATCCATGCTTAGTTTATTCTGTAATGCAGAAAATATACATATCTTTCTACAAGTGGTTCTGGTTTGAGTTTTCTTGCGGCAGTTTACTGTAATTATTGTGCCTTTTAATTACCCACAGTGCTGAAACGAGGCACTAACAGACTTAAAGGATAGATGTCAATGAAAATGGTATTTCTTTAAGTGTGTACTCTGTTGAGTTTGGCAATTCCAAAAAGTCCTTAACGATCTCGTTTTATTAAACATTTGTAATTTAAAAACACATCAGAACTTTTATTCCTGATCTCATTGTAGTACATGTGACACTGCACTGTCCTGATTCATACTGTTTTTATTTAATTTGACAACTAAGAGGTTTGGACAATATTATGAGTCAATAACTGCCAAAATCAGTTATGCTATAAAAAAAATATTGAGATGGAAATCAAGCCTTCCAGACCCTAAAAGCACATTTTGTGGCAGCATCTCCTCCATTTTTATGACAGTAATTTAATAAGACATCATTTTCTGTGTTTCAGTAGGAGTCTCTACTTTCACTGATTCCACCACACCCTCTTCCACTGCTCTGTAAATCTGTCCAAAAAGGAAGTGCAGTTAAGAGTGACCATACAGTCTTATTTATTTGCCTACACAAGTTTGAACATTTTATGTGTTATTCCCGTTTTAAGTGTGGGATTACTTCGGGTATCCTCAGACTGACTGTGGGGGTGTGATTGCATGCACCACAGTGCAGTAGATGGCTTGTTAGCTGTTGTGAGAGTTCAGTCTGATGTGATATCAATAAACACAATCAATGGGAGCAGTTAAATTACTGATGGGACTCCCAGTGTCTGTGTTAAAACTGATTATTTAAGAGCTCTACTTAGTTGAGCTGTCAGGTATGTGTGAAGCCAGCGAGAGATTTATTATTTGTTTTGAAAGTGACTAATGTTCAGGAGAGTGACAGTACATTATTATACCTATTAAGATCAGGTGCAGCGTATGCACATGTCTCCTTTTAGAGCCGGATGTTTGTTTTGGGTGATGTTGATGTTTTCAAGACACGTGACTGAAGAAATGCATCGTGACTCGCTGAAATACACGCGGGGGCGGCGAAATGCATTATTTGTCACATAAACTTTCATTCAAGGCAACTTACATTGTTAACTGTGTAAATATCTATGTGCATTTTTTTTTTTTTTTTACCTCAAATGGTTACAAATCTATTAATTGTTTATAGTTTAATGAACATCAGAGTAGTAACAGCAAGATTATTTTAACGTTGACAATATGTAAAGTTTTGGGAGGTGTTTTAAAACAGTGCTTTAGGTTTTAAAATGCATTTTAAATGACATTGGATAAAGCAACAACCATTTTGACATAAGGAAATATGAGGGAAATCTGCATCTGATATGTTCGTAGCCTCCTCAGTCGCAGACATAGAGGCTCGGTTTTATAAGCAAGTCATGTTAACGTAGTCTCATTGCTGCATATGGTCCATGTGGAAATGTTCTTTTTTCGTTTTCAGTTAATTTGTTTATTACCTTTTCAATGAAACGTTTGAAGAAAACGAGCGAAAACTAAAAAATCTTTAGACCTTTTCTTTACTCACTTATTAAAGTAGTTTTGTGTGTGTGTGTGTGTGTGTGTGTGTGTGTGTGTGTGTGTGTGTGTGTGTGTGTGCGTGCGCGTGCGTGTGCGTGTGCAACAGAAAAGATTTAAAGATAAGTGATGGGAAACACACAGACAGTGAGAGAGTCGTTCAGCCATTAGCAATGTTAAAATATTAAAAGACCTTGTCAGATGTCACTCACACAAACACACACACACACACACACACACACACACACACACACACACACACACACACAAAGAGGACAAGGTGTCACAGGCTGGCTGGGGGAACCTCAGGGAATGGTTTGGATTTCAACCTCTTTGACTACTACAGTGTTAGTTACATCAACAAGGGCACAGCCAAGGTCCTCTCTGTCTCTCTCTCCCTCTCCCTCTCGCACTCTCTCGCACACACACACACACACACGCGCGCGTTCTCTCCATGTCTTTAGCTTTGTCTTATTGATCGTTCTGCTAGAAGTTGAGATCAAGCCACAGTGAAGCCGTCTGGCCTTTACACTTGATTGAAAATCCCGAATAGTATCAAACTAATAATGAACAATGTAGGTAAGAAGGAGGCATGGTGTTATATTAAACCAGTGCTACTAATACTAAATTTGTTAATGCTTTGAAAGGCAAAATTTATGAATAATTAGCAAAGTGATGGTAGTAGCATAGAATTCTTGTGTACATGTCTATATGTTGTAATGTACCATTGCCATCATGTCAATTGTGTCTACCCTTAATGACACAAAAATGTACTTTAATATGTTTGCCAGTATTATTATGTTGTTACACATGAACTTAATTACAAAGATTTAGGAAACTTTCCGGAATCTTTTTCCTCAACAGCCTGGTAATGGAAATCAAATTGGTTTGTTATACACTATCATATTTATCATAAAGCTTCAACATTACATAATTATTATGCAACAGTATTTTGGAGCAAGTGTTTAAGCAGCATCAGCCTTCACATTGAATCCAAAAGTGTATTTGCAGAGATTTTTATGTCCTTTAAACACCCATTTTCTCTATGCCATCCGTGAAACCTTCGGGGGCCTTTTTCTTTCCCTCTGTCTTTCTCTCTTGCTGCTGTGATACCGGATTGTAAATGGATTTTAATAGCTCTTCCACTCGACAGCCGTTATTACAGACGTGCCTCAAAGGGTGATTAGAAAATGGGCCGTTGGACCATGTGGAGAGAGATTATTAGTGCAATGTATGAAAGGTATTCTCTTCTTCTAAGAAATACTGTTCTTGTGAAACCCAAATGAACCCTTTCAGTGGGAATGATGTTTTTTTTTATATAAATACATCTGCCTGAAGCTTGAGCAATCTGCTTCACATCTACTTGATAAAGGGAGTAGGTACAAGACTGTTCCAATCTGCTTGTTATTGGTGTACTCGTTCGTTTCTGTTCGTACAAAAATGCGTATAGTGATGGTATACATTTTGGTATTGTGTGATGTTTTTTGATTATTGTCATGTTTTGGAAGCTTCAGATTGGCAGTGTGTTGATGTGTGGTCTGTTTAGGTTTTAGCTCGTGCAGCCAGTAGGGACGGAGTTTGATAGCATTTTAACGAATCTCAGTCGACTTCCAGAACCACATCCTGAAAAAGAAGGTTTCAAATCCGGCATAGAATCTTTTATCTTGTCGCAGAAAAGCGACATCTTCCTCAAACATTTGAAATAAATAAATTCAGACAGTTTAAACCACAGTAAAGCTACAAAGTAGCAAGTATTATGATATAATAAAATATTCACAAGACGATCCTGGATCAGTACATTTGGCTGACGTATTGAGAATGGACAGTTAGGCAATTATAAGAATAAGACTCAGTTACAGAGTTCTGTCATGTCTTATATCACCCATTTCCTTATATAAGGAAAGCTGGGCTGAGTTGGTTTATTTTACTCAATCGGCAGACTTTCTTCTTCCTTTTTAATTTAAATTAGGTTTAGTTGAATTGAGATCGGATTAATGTATTCTTTTTACAGTGTTTTATCTGCCCAGCTGCCACAGTTTAAGCCGGTAAAAATGACAGCTATATAGTTTTACTAACCATCCTGTTTAGTTTGTGGATATTGCTTCCACTGTTAGGGTTGAAAATGGACCTATAGTATAGTATACATTTTAATCATTATTGCATATGCACAGTCGCTGCTTTTTCCTAATTACATACTTTGATAGACATTGCAAACATTTGAGTTACAATTTCTATATGATAATGATGTGGATGTTTAACATGAGGATAAAGTGCATACAATGTAGTTTAGTGGCTGTAGATTAAAACCACAGAGCTGTGAATGCAAAAACCCATCCCTTATTGAAAGGTCAAGTGTGTAGGATTTATTGGTGTCTAGTGGGGAGAACCAACTAAACACCCCTCGGCTCACCCTGCTACATGGTGGCAGCTAGAAATGTTAAAAAAAAAAAAGTGAAAAGTCCTCTTGTAGAGCCAGTGTTCTGTTTGTCTGTTCTGGGCTACGCTATGGCGATGCAACATGGCTGACTCGCTGTAGATATAAAATGCTACGGTAACAAAAACACCCCTTATTCTTAGTTTCAGGTGATTATACACTATTAAATACATAATTATGAATGTTATATTCCATTTCTGCCAATTCTTCACATTGGACCTTTAAGTGTTCAGTTCCAGCTTTTTCAATTAAGATTTATTCAACATGTGTACCTGATTATACTGATCAGGTTTCACTACATATTAGATGATGGAGGGACACAGAGACATGTGGTGGAGTTAGACCTTTACATTTTTTAGCTTTTGACTGCAACACCTTTAACATGTTACTGAAGTTGTTCCCATGAAAGCTTATTATTCAGTGGCAGACTTCATATCCACAGGGGTCACTCAGCTTTAATGGGAACTTCATGTTTAAAATAATTGAAACAGTAATGCTGCTTTGGTATTTGACTTCACACTCTAGTTAATTTGTGTTAATAGCCATTAAATGTTTTGACTGCCCTGAGCATCATTTGAATAATGTTGACACTGAGATTGTATGCACACGCACACACACATATACACATTAACCTCATTAACCCTGAATTAGTTCTGGGCAATGACATTTCTCTCCTCCTTCTATATAAACTGTCATCTGCCAGTTGTTACAGTTAAAGTAATGATACTAACTGCACCTGGAAGTGCCAGCTTCCTAGATTTTCCTTTTCATGTATAATTTATCCATTCATAATTTATTATTAATACAGCCCCTTTCATCTCTCATAAACTGCCGCGAGTCTCAGACACGTGTTGCCGGAGAGGAAGCAGAGAGGAGAAAAATGTCACCAGCTCGCCTAAATGTGCCGTTTTCTTTTCTCTTAGAGAGAGTATTCAAAGGTGTTTAAAAGGAGACTATAAAACAGAGGGGGTACTCTGATATAGGATCAGTGGATCTAATATGCCTGTTAGAAATTGACTTGAGTGATTGGCAGAATATAGTAAACAAGATCTTGTTTCTGAATGCAGCCATGAAAAGACGGGGTACAGTACTGCTGCTTGTTAAGCCTGACTGCAAACCAAATAAAGAGAAGCACATAATAAATAATGCCAAAATACATTATATTTGAAAAATATATTAATAAGTCTAAAACTAAGAGTCACCACTTTGAATGAAGCAAATTAAGTGCAGGTTTTCATGGAAGTAGCCACCAAAATGGTAAATATTGTACAGGACCTAATGAAGTTTTTATGGGAGTTATTTTGTATGGCTATGATGACAATAACACAGCTGTGTGTCACTAGCACCATCAAGGTGACTACAATCACAGTCACATATGTTCACTTGTTTGTAATAATAATCAGTTGGCAATATTAACTGTAAGAGAACATTCCTTAAAATTATGGGCACAAAAACAGAGCTACAGGAGCTACCAGCAACTAAATACGAATAACTGTGCACTACAGGACTTATCAGTACACCTTGGATGTACACGTTTGAAGGATGGGATTCAGGCAGTTCAGATTAAATGACTGGTGTGGTTTGTGTCTTAGAAATCTGATTAAAACAAAACCGATGCTTTGGAGGACATCAAGCACTTAGCAACAGGTTGCTCAAATGCAGCAAATTACAACAGTCCTTTAATCAGTTTGACTTCCATGAAGGTTATAATGTTCAGAGGTGTCGGAGCTGTTATAGCTGTTATGTTGATTCAATGTAGGGTCATTTAGGAGGCTTGTAATGCTGTTGAACTGTATTGCATTATACAGGGATGTGTTTCTGTTACTCAGACTTTTAAATGGTGGTTGATCTCCACCAGTAAGAACCACCTGTCAGCATAACACAGCAATAGTGCACCACACCATAAACTACATCCTCCCAAATGGCCGTAAACGACGCCTCTCTAAAACATTGACGTAAGTAAGTTAAGTAAGTAACTTTATTTATGTAACATTCTTCAAGCAGAGACATCACAGATTGCCTCACTGAGGCATCAAGGTATAAACATACAGTACATGATGACAGAAAACACAATTAAAGCTGTTAAATAAAGCGAATCCACAGATCTTAATTCAAATTGGAGAGAATTCCAAAGCTTAGGAGCTGCAAAAGCACAGTCTCCTTTAGTTTTAAGTCTAGATCGAGGAACTACCAGCAAACCCTGGTTGACCTTAAAGACCCATTGGTTATATAGGGGTGCAGTGGATATCTGATGTAGAACATTAAAACCTTGAATGAAGGTAAGAGTTATTGCAGGGCTGCATTAGTTTTTGCTAGGTGTACCTAATAAACTGGCAAATCTGCGTGTCCTCCACATTTTAGAAAGGTTTTCCCATTAACAACCCCAATCCCCTCAAAGCTGTATTTAGACACAAGGCACCCTATACCTTTGTAGAAAATAACAGGTGATTCATAACTAGAACTCCCAAGAACAGTGACAACAGCAGTTAATAAGAAAGGATACAAGGGTCTTCTAGAAAACCACCAGTAAGTAGAAAACCACCAGTCAGGCTTTTCAAAAAGACAAATCAAAGAATGAGATCATTTTCGGTTGTGGCTCATGTGATACAGAGGCTATCTTGGAAAGCGACAGCACTACAGCCCTCTCGTCTGTGTTTAAAGCGTCTACATAGGTGTTAAAACCATCCCTCCTTGCTTTGTCCAACATCCGGTATTACACACGGCCAGCTATAATTCATTTCACCAGGAAGATATTGACTAATGAGACAGTAATGCTGGGTTTATTCATATAGAGGCAAAGGCCACCCATGGCTGCTGCCCTCTCTGAATCAAATCCACAGGGATTTCATAAGTAGCTAATTTGATATGCTGATCCTTTAATGTACTTGGATGTGAGGCTCCATGGTAATTTGCCAGTGATGGGTGCTATACCAGGAACATGTAGACCCATTTGTTAAACACAATAAGCCAGCTTTAAAATGAGGTCTCTCCCAGCTGAAGATTGAGAGTGTGTGTGGTTCACTCAGTCCGTCTCTGTGCTCAATACAGCTGAGCAGATCTTCATGCACCGCTGTTTCGGTGTGTGCGAATAGATGCATCGACGTGTGTGTGTGTGTGTGTGTGTGCCAACCATTGCTGACAGGCAGATCAGCTCTCTCTGATCACATCCGCCCTAATCCCTCCATCCAACCCCCCTCCCCCCTTCCTGTCTCTAGCTTCACATCTGGGTCTTTCTCCCACTCACGTGTGCAGCCAGACGAGCTGCACACTCACAGCAGGCTTCCCTTCACAGCTCAACACACACACACACACACACACACACACACACACACACATCACTGCACCGCTCGGCTCAGCTCTAGGATGTGGATTGGAGAGTGGGGAGGGGGTTCTGAGACTGCAGTAGCTGTATGAACTTCCATCTTTCTTCACCATTATTTTATTCATTTACAAGAGTTAATAGGCTGCTGCGACTATGCTATAGCAGACCAAACTTTTCTGGCACTCTCCTTAATTAAAGACTTGAAGACAGTGGAATCCACGAGGCGCGGATTGTATATAAGACCTCAGAGCATTGCACGGTAGTCCGCAGATTCTGTCACAGTGTTTATGGTTGCGTGCTTGCATCTTTAAGGTGCTGGTATGGAAAGGCAGGTGGTGTTGTTCTGACAGCGGGCGTCGAATGCATTCGACAGCAGGGGTACAGGGAGCGAGCCAGAGAGAGGGAAAGGCGGGGTTGTGACAAGGAAGTGTGGAAGATAAGATAGCAATGGAGTTAAAGAGAGCCTAATGGTCCAGCGGAGCGAGAGAACATCCGCGAGGACCGGGAGAGTGAAAGGTAGAAGGGAAAGTGGGAAAATAGGGGGAGCACGTGAGGGAGATAGACACTATTAGCGGCACTGGAGGCAAAAAAAGATTGAGATGCAGAAGGATGAGAATGATGAAAAGAGAAAATTTAGGAGCCATTAGCAGACCCCTACACTAACGACAGAGAGAGAGATTAAAATAGAAAGGAATGAGGATAAATGGAGGAAAAGAGATTCAAATAGAGCCAGACAAAAGGAGTAGCAGGGAGAGAAAGATTAGGTAGAATATGAATGAGTGAGAGAGGCAGTCAGAGGGAAATGGAAAATGAGAGCTAGAAGTTGACTGAGTTGCATTAATAAAAGGGGTTAGCGAGAAACACCCACCCCTGACGATTCTGTAAGCTATAGCCGAGTCCAGACGCACAAGTCAGAGCTGAGTCACATCACAGGCTTCATTCATCAGAAGGCATCACTAACGGTTAAAATGTTTGCCCTGCTGTAATTAACTGAGATGTCAGCTGATGAAGAGATTTGTCTGCATGTTCTGGTTATATTCCGACACACACACACACACACACACACACACACCTTCCCGCCTAACCTATTCAATCAAAGAGTGTGTTTCTATTCATAATTTTGACTAAGTCTCAGAAGGAATGGGTGATCCATTGTCTTTGCCGGCAACATTACATGTAATATATAAGTTTGTGGAGGTTTTTTTCTGTTCCAAAGTGTACATAAGAATGAGGCTTCTTCTGCTGTACAACAAGATCTATTATTTCCAGCTTTACCATCTGTTCAAGGAGTATTGTAAAGGAAAGGGCGGTCCTGGATGAATGGCAAGAATTTAAAGTAAAATACAGACATTATCCTTAAACAGTCAGTGGGCCTGTTAATTGGCGACAGCTGGCGGTAACACATATTGTGCTCCTGGGTGCATATTGTTGTTAATCATGGTATTTGTCTATACCTTACAGTGATGCTACAATTGAGTTTACAAAAGGGGGCTGCTCTCCAAATGACTCCGATCAGCTTTCGGCGAAGGAGTCTGCATTTTTCGGATGAATCGCTTTTTTCAGCTAAGCTTGGCTAATAAATAACATTCAAAAGTTCCATATATCTAATAAATCTGCCTCCAAAAGCTGGCTTGTTACCGTGTTGAGCAGTAATGACAATCTGCTGGTACATCTGACAATGTTTTAACATCAAACCCCCAAACCCAGCTGCTAGCGTTGCAACTCTGCAGGGTAGATGCTTGAGCCAACATTCGTTTCTTTTTTTGAAGAAGAAGAAGAAGAATTTATGCAGATTTCCCAATACACACTTCAGCATCCACCAAAAAATACCCATAATCTTACTGACAAAGTAAAACAAGACCAGAAGTCCAGACAAAACAAAAATAATACAATATGACACATTTAAACCACATCTCAAACACACCAGCTCAACTCAGCTCTCTATGCCATATCTGGTCAACATAAATAAAGTGTGTTAAATATATAATGAAATATGCTAAATATGAGCCAACATCAGACTGACAGGACTGGCTACATCACAGCTGTGAATCCCAAAGGTCCCAATTCAGGGCTTTTGGGATGACAAGCTTATAAAACAATGATGCTGTGTAACTAGACGTTCATAGGGAGTTTCCAACAACTCTGTTCTCCAACTGGGCGGCTGTAGCTCAAGGGTAGAGCCAGCGTCTTGTCACTGGAAGGTCGCTGATTCAATTCCCCTGGTCTGCATGTCGAAGTGTCCTTGGGCAAGATACTGAACCCCAAACTGCTCCTGATGTGCTGGTCGGCACCTTGCATAGAAGCCACCGCCATCAGTGTATGAATGTATGTATGAATGAGAGGAAGAGTTTTTTTCCCAAACTTTGTTGTAAACACAGTTTTCAAGATGAACCCACATAGTTTCCTGGGAATTATATTTGCCTTTATAAATTCTCTCTATAAACTCTCTCTTAATTAAAAATTGTGTTTGCCACAGATGAGTTCTGTTTTGCTACCTCCATGTTTCTGTTCTTCCTTGAAAGCAACGTCACCTAATGTTCCCCCCATTTTAGGCGAATGTGCACAGAAAGCGTATTGATTCCAATCAGAGAGAAATGATTAGATTAAGCGTTTAGATGGTTATCAGGTGCAAATACTTTCCTATTCAACAGATTATCAAAGGTTTACACCATCCCGCCTTATCTGATTGAAAATTCATCATTTATATTTGGTAAAATCAGATTAGTCTCTTCTGATTTTTTATTTTAATTGGGTTATTATTCTGATTATTAGTGGAATATTGGGGTCCAAGTAAACACAGGTACTGATTTGCTGTCCGGTGTGAGTTCCTCTTTCTAAACTTAGCGGTTTGTACCTATGTAGGAATGGAATCATAAGAAAAAAATCCTCTAAAAATATAAGATTTTCTATCAAACTTCATCCTCAATTGGCTTGTCCAGCACTGGTGTAACTGATAACACTAATGACGGCTCTGTAAGATGTGCCTGCGAGCCCTAGCACCAGAGCTCTGGCACTGATGCAGGTACATTAAATATAGCTACAATTAATGTTATGAGTTACACCTGTGTTTGACAAGTCCAATTGTCCACTGTGAGAAAGGTCTGCCGTCCATAATCGAGCTGAATACATAGAACATGTTGAGTAAACGGCGGGACTGGACTGGAAACTCTTACTGCTGCTGTTGCAGTCCCAGCCGCTGTTTACACATAGAACCCAGCTGAATGCAACAAGTCATACGGCTGCATCCCGTAGAGCAGTAAGGGTTTCATGTCATTTCATTGGATTTCATTTAATTTCAAGTGTTTTACTATTTTAACCTTCAACAGCTATACTGTGACAATTTTACGGGTGCATTCTGGGATTTTACAGCCATACTTTCTAAGAAATTCATGCGCGTAAATATCTCCAATCTGTTGATGTGGTGATTTTTTTTCCCATTCATCATCCTGTTCGGACTAAAATCAATTGAGGAACCAGCTGCTGAGACATTCATTTCACCTGTGTTCACTTTTCTGCTCTACCTTCATAAAATGTCAGGTGGCGAAACCCTCTCTGTGTGTGCATGTAGCATGATGAATGGTTTTGTATGCAGCTTGCAGGCTGTATTGATGGCTTGCTGTGCCTAACCCTACTGTAAGAGTTTAATTTGGGCCTCAGGAAATTTTCCACTGTTGGTTTTTCCACTCCAGGTGATTCATTAGGAGGGTGGTTACTGTGTGCGCTGTGTTAACATGCGCGTGTGTGCGTACAGGGTTTTCCCTGGCCCCCACGTACGGCTACGGTGTTAGCGGACGTGTTGAGTTTGTAGAACAATATATTGTCTTAGCGTCAACGTCTCTATGTGCACATGTCACATTGCAAAAATGCTATGTAATAAGGTAAACAAAGCCCATAATAGGACACTGTGTAAACCATTTTACTGCTTGACAACTAGAAAGCTTTTTGAACTCAAAATTAGTCTGATTTTGCAACATTTTGATTGTTAAACATGCAATGAAAAACAAAATTGCAACTTTAATGAGTGGAGAAGAGGAAAAATCCTGTCAAAAACTGAAAATGTGTGAAAAATTATTTCATTCCTTTTTTGTTTTTAAATCAAGAAAATAGTAACACCTATCATCTTTTTGTTTTTCCTCACATGATTACAACTTAATATTATTTTTTTCTAAAAGTTTGACTGTGTGTGTGAGACACCAAGTGCATATACGTCTACATCCATGATTGTCTCTGCTTTTTCTGTGCGAGCACGTGTGGGGGTTTGCTCGCTGTGTGTTTAAGCAGCTGGTTTAATACAAAGCTATAAATCGTACTCTCAACATGAGTTAATCCAGTCTTGGTGAAGCTTGTAGGCTCAGCAGAACAGCTCTATTGTCTCCTCTCTCTCTCTCTTTCTCTTCCCCTCTTTCCTCCTGTCTTTGTTCGGCTACCAACAGAAGAGCAGAGCACCACCTTTGGAGTGGCAGACAAAATAAGGGCATTTACTGTCTTTTTGTTTTATTCATCAGGTTCACAGGTTAATTATGATGTGGCTCTTCTGTGAAATGATGATATAAACCATACTTAAATTTGAAACAGTTATTAGTAGCGCTGTGTGGTAATTAAATATAGTAACTTAGCATCTTTCAGTGGAATCATTTCTGTGATGATATCACAATATTTTGATATTGTGGCGACACAATCTGTGCGACAATACTGAAAATAAAATAATTCTGTTGTGTTAATGGTTAAAAAGCATCACAACACCAGTGACCCTACTTGTTTGCTCTGGTGAAGTGTGGCCATTACTGTTGGACTTTGTTATTTCCTTAAAAAACAGGTGAAAATAGTGGGAAATAGTGAGATTTTTTTACAGGTTGTTTCCAGCATATCTTACTAGTGTAACATCTTAGTTGTTATATGGGAGCATATGACCCTGCTGCTCTAATTTAACATGTCTAATTAATCCACTTGTTGAGTCATATGTATAGTTTTGTTCATAGATGCTCTGCTCTGTTCATTTAATCCAAATAAGAGATTGAATGAGAGAGAGATTGAATTAACCGAATATTTTTCATCATTGACAGAATTTTTTTCACAATGACAGAAAAATCTAAAGGTTGCCTGTTTTGACAGATTGAAACTCTGAGAGGATCGTACTGTCATGTTAGTAATTCACACTCAACGCTGTCAAGTGAAGGCCACCTGTAAAAGACCCTCCTTGCTATCTGAGTGCGGGCTAAACCATCTCCACATGAAAGCTTTGACATTTGTGATTACAATCCGAGTTTCAAACACGGATGTGCACGATATCACAGGTACATTTTTGATTTTGAGCAAAAAGCAGTGAGTGACTGGACAGTTCCTTTCCTCTGTGATAGAAATAACCGTATTGTTGCTCAGTCTAGGCATTCACCACGTAATGTGTTGAGATCACACTGAGTGCTGAACCAGCTGCAAGTTGGTGGCGAAACGCTGAAGGGCATTGAGTTCCTCTTCTTCCATTTTTTTTTTCTTCAGCGTGCAATCGATTCTAGCGGCGTGATCTCATTTTCACACATTATACTTTCCTGTAGACGTGGCAACCAGCCTCTTTCATGTTGTCTTGTTCTTTTAGACTTTTAAACATTCTCTGGAGGATACAATTTTACACTTTGTATCATTTGTTAGTCATGAAAATACAGTTTGAGTTAAGCAAGTCACATTTCGTAAATAACCCTCTATGTTTTACGTTTATTGTTTTATATTTTCAGAACCGACACAAGGTGATTCAGTAACAGATAATAAAAAAAAAAATCCTGTCAGTGAACATCTCATTGTACATGACTGCTTGTGGCAGTTTGTTTTGACCCCTGTCTGGGGCGAATGTGTAGAGCCAGGTGACAGCTGACAGCTCCGCTCATCTGGCTTCATTTAGGAAGAGCACAGTTTGACACCGCCGTCTTAAACATGTTCAGATGAGTGTGAATAGATTTCCTGTTGCGTGGTGATGAGTAAAACAGTTGTTGTCTCCCTCGCTGAGATGGAGAAGAGTAATTTGGTCCTGGGACAGATGCGCGTACACACACACACACACACACACACAGCCTCACGCACCATTTTTCACAACCAGACAGCAGAGACAAAAATATGAAGAAACCTATAGATGTGTCCACGCAGTTTTAGTCACATAAACATGACGATGGAGAGATGTGGTCACTGCCCTTCATGTGTTTATGTCTCATTGGATTAATCACAACACAGGCAGACTGACTGGCAGTGTGTGTCAGTGTGTGTGTGTGTGTGTGTGTGTGTGTGTGTGTGTGTGTGTGTGTGTGTGTGTGTGTGTGTGTGTGTGTGTGTGTGTGTGTGTGTGTGTGTGTGTGTGTGTGTGTGTGTGAGAGAGAGAGAGAGAGAGAGAGAGAGAGTTTCCATCTTTTGACTCTGTAGCTCGTCTGAAGTCTGTCTTACAGGTCGCTTCACTGAAACAATGTACATTTAAGCAAATTCAGAAAAAGTGAAAGTGAAGATTTGTTATAGCGATTGAGGTAAGTAAATTGACTAGTTGATGGCGGGAAAATTATGAAAAAGTAATTGTAATTTATCAACTCTAAGAACCCTAGCCTCCCAAATGTGACAATAAAAAAGTAACAGTCAAGTCATCTTAAGTCAACTCAAGTTACAATGGCTAACCAATTCACCACCATTCCACCTGCCACCAAGTCAGTACTTTCTCACACCAACTTCTGTTCTTGCCAGAACTAAGTTGGATTTGACAGGGGTGCATCACACTTTGGACAGACTGACTCAACCCTGACCATATGTGCTCAAAAAAAAACATGAGTCAAATTTTTAGGTCAGTTCAGTTTTATTTATGTAGCCCAATATCAGAAAACCACAAATGCCTCAAGGTGCTTTACAGCCTTCACAACATACAACCATCTATCCTTAGAAACTTCAATTTGGGTAAAGAAACTTAGCCAGAAAAATGGGGGAAAATGGAAGGAAGTAGGAGCAACAGATGAAATATCATGTATAGAATAGACCAAAATAGCAAACTACAATATGGAAAATCAGGATGACAATATTACAGATTGTAAAAGTAAGACTAATAAAAAAAAACTTAATGTAACACTTGAAAAAAGGGGAAAAAAAGAGATTTTCACACAGTGATGTGGAGCAGGAGTTGGTGCTGGATGCAAGATGAACATGATTGTACTCAGAAAAACATTTGAGTCACAAATGTTTGTGGTGTCGACCACACATTCAGCACATAAAAAGAGCCTGATGGACATCTGAGCAAAATGTGTTGCTCATACCGATGATGAAAAAAAGATTTTGGATGATATATATTTTTTACAGGCTGAGTAAGCCTCAGGAGATCTAATATTAACTAAAGGGGGTTTTAATGGTATAAATTACATGATGACCCGTCTGTAAGTCAGTTTGTGATTCATCAATGATTTAATTCAGCACTTTGATTCTTTTCCTTTTCAAAGAGGATCCTCATGTGGTTTAAACAAGTAACAACCCTGTGTCATTGTTTCAGCTCTTTTCTTTTTGATAGTACACGCGATGAGCACCAAAAACATCATGTCAGTATCCCCGTAATGTGCTCTATAGTATACTCAATACGCTAATGACACCCCTCTGCAGCTGGGAGGTTCTCATATATCTGGTATATTGTATGTGAAGCACCATCTATGTTTCAACTCCTCAACCTCCCTTCTCTCTGTTTTTAGGCTTCTGAACCATCGGAACATTTCAACGGACAGGACGCCCACGCTGCCGCCCACGCTCAGAGCGGCAGTCATAGCCACAGCAGAGCGACTCATTCCCTCACCTACAGAAACCCCAGCTCCATCTCCTCCTCCGCCCACCAGACACAGACCCAGGGCTTACCGCAGCATCAACCCCGGGTTCAAGCACAGGCCTCAGATGGAGGCGTCCCCCCCGGTCTAGCCAGCACCCTGGAACACATAATAGGTCAACTGGATATTCTCACTCAGGTGAGCAGAATGTGTGTTAATCTTTCATGACAAACAGCATGCATTGTACTCTGGCTGTGCCACCAACGCACACTGTTCAGAACAAAAGCTTCCTTTACTTTTCAACCTGCCAGAGGCCAGAGATGATTTAAACAGCTCAGACACTGAAGTATTAAAAAAAGAACAACCTCCTGTGAGTTGTTTGTTTCTGCATTACACGTGTGCACTTACTCGATAGATAAAGCACAGACCTACAAATATTATTCTCCAGATGTGAGGGAGGGATGCTTGTTTGGTACAGATTCCAACAAAAATCACACCATCATAACCTTTATAAATATATTAGATTTTTATATTTTAAAATGTTTATTATTTAATTTTTTCAGTGAAAATGAAATGCAGAAATTACCATTCCAACTCCAATCGTCACTCAGTTCACTGACATTATCTGTTGTGTTTTTTTGGGCATATTATTCAGGTCTATTAACCTGGGTCATGGACGTTTTTGAAATAAAATTTTAATGCCGTCTGCACCACAAATTAGATTCCATGCTGGAGAGAATGAGAAAAACAATTCAAAAGTAGAATCTGGATGAAAACGTACTCACTCATAGATACCAACCACCTAAATAAACCACATTTTTTTCATCAAGATCTATGCATTATTCCTTGAGAAATGAATAGAAATGTTGAAAAACTTGCAATGCTACAGAAAGAAATCTTTCTATTAACCAAAAGTTAATGCTGCCTATTCTGGGTGGAGTCCGCTTCTAAACATCCAAACAAGTGGCTTCAGTTTCAAGAGATTTGAGGCAATAACAGGAATAGATGTTGATATATATTTACCAAAAATATGATTTTTGTGCACTTTTGGAGACATTTCCTCAGAGCTCTGACTGGACTTATGTTCAACAGTATACAGGTCGTTGTTTTCCTTCCATACATATTTAAAACATAGAATCAACTCAGGAAAGGTCGGTTATTGTGTCAGGGTCACTTATGGTTTTCTGGACTGGAAAGATGTACGTTTTTTTGTGGAAAAGTACTGTTCCCCTGTCATGCAACATGTTGCTGACAAAATAGAAGTTTTAATCCTTTAATTATTTTCTTTTGGGTCCTAAATTATTTCAAATGTAAATGATACATTTTGGTTCTAAGTTATACTAATTAACCCGTGTCGAAATAGCCATTACTGAAGTGACGAGGAAACAGATCAATATAACCTTTGATTCCAGACTTTTGAAAGGTAACGTATATACACACACACATACAACACATACACGCACACTCACACCACGCTGGCTGAATGTTCGGTGTGGCTCCACTCTTGCGAGTGCTCCTGTGGTTGTTGAAGGCCAGACACAGTTTGAATTCAGAACAAATCAGAGCCTGCGAGACTAAAAATAGGCTCTTGAACAAAAACAGACGATAACAGCAATCAGATAAGACCAGAACGTCTGCTTCTCATCAATTTATGTTAAGTGTTTTTTTTATGTTGTGCAACTTTATTTAGCTTCATAGACGTGATACTGAGAGATCTGTGGCAAAACAGTTGTAGAATACAGCAAAACCTTCGCTCTATAATAATGATTTGAATTATAACTAAGGCCTTTAAGCTGACTGACCAATCGAGTATGACACGAAATGACTGCAGCGGTTGAGTTTGCAGCTCGTATTCATCAGTGTTGTATATTTCAAGTGCAGTGAAAAGCTATACATGTTTTTGTTGCTGTTTGAGGCTGCACCTGACCACACCTCATCACAAGGTGTACCTCACACTGATCTCGTTTATTTATGCTGCCACTTTTCCGTCTTTTCCTCTCAGTGTTGAGATGCTGTAAATGAACACTCTGCATGTGAAAGAAAGAATAGTGAAGGATTTTGACACAATGGATTCATTTAAGGCGAGAATCGAATTAAGGAAAATGAAAGGCGGGAGGAAAGAGAGCAAAAAGAGCATCATAAAGAGACGGGAGTCAGGTGAAGAGGTAGTAGAGGAAAAAGCGATGGGAGGAGCTGAATGAGAGAGCACAGAGAGGTTGTGTGTGTGTGTGCGTGCGTGCGTGGGTTTAGCCAGAGGTTGTGAACGTGCCCTGAGGAAAACACATCATTCATATATGAGTGCTCGCAGCACTCTGCCTCACTCTCTCATAGTAAGTTTAAATGCTTAATGGCCCTACAGAGATGCAGCAACACTTCTTGTGTGTGTTTCTGTCAAAGGTTTCTCTCTTGCTTCTTCTTCTTCTTCTTCTTCTTCTTCTTTACTTTGTCCTCCCTTTTAAGCTGCAGTCCGGCATGTGGGAGCATTTAATATATGCCCAGGGCAGCCAGGCAGCTAGCTAACCCCTACCAGGAGGGTGGTGCCAGCCTCTTTCTTGCAAGCCCGCTGTATCCCAACCCTGTTACCAGATGGATCATCTGTGTCTGGTTTCATCCTTCAGCTCTTTTTTTTTTTGTTTGGTTTAAATTCTTCAGTGATAGATATATGGATGGTTTTTTGTAGAGCTGTCTTTATATATTATATTTATGCAAATTTCTGACCACCTATCCGAACGTCAAAAGGCTTTTACATGTGGCCTTTCAGTGACTTTCAGTAATGTCAGTTCTGTATACTATGTATATCTTCTACAGCTTGAAACTTTTGTTTTAATAGTATTTTCTACATCATTTTTATTGCATCACTAATAGGACACACAAATAAATGGTGGTAACCTCACCATAGGACTCTTCAATCAACTTGGTGTGAGAGTTTTTACCACGATCCACAATTAAATCTTTTATTGTCCCATCCCATCCCTGCTACGGTTACGCACATACACATACAGAACTGGAGTTGCATCCACTCAGTAACTACTACTTACGTGACAGAACCTGACCCAAACCCGGACATTCTTTGTTTAAACTTTTCTCCGAACCCAGCTGATACTGTGCTGTGTAAACCATTAATTAAAAACTAATTAAACTAAAAAGACGTATCCTGCAAATGGGTTAACATGAATCCACTTATCATCAGGAAGGTGGCACTAATGTGTGAGGATAGCAGCAAGGCCTGCACAAAGGCAGTGAAGAAGAAGACTGTAAGCGAGTGAAAATGGATTTTAAAAAATGCAGGTTTCAGGCCGAGTGCTCTGTTGAGATGAGGTCTCGCCACCGTGTTGTTACCATTGCAAGACTCATATCTGCGCAGGAGACCAGAGAGAAAGGCATTTTCCCTGCAGCTCTAAGTTCTTCTGTAGCTCTTATCTGAATGTTTATAGTTTCTCTCCTGCATCCCTGTACTGTCTGATATCTGCTTTATCTTAAGGATTTCATCATATTCGCTTTCAGCTGTGTCAGGAGTTGTGTTAAGTTGTGTTAAGCAAGTTGCTGCTGGTGAATACCCAACTTATTTTGATTTTGCTGCTTCATAGTAAACGCTTTTTGAAAAACTAACCAACGGGGGACTTTGATTGTAAAGAGTTTATAGGAAATTAAACATGTTCATTGTCAAATTAGCAGAGCTTTGTTAACAGCTGTTCTTCGATAGTACTGCAGGGAGTATTTACAAGTGCTTTGTTGACCACTATTCAAGATAAGCAAGTCAACAGTTAAAGACACACCGTCAAGCAGGAAACCCCGTTGTAGTGGAAATTAAAATCCCTGACGTGCGGGGCTGATGTGCGAAGCCAGCACACGTGAATGGTAAAGCCCCACTAGACGACATTAAAGGTAAATAAAGAGCACCTTTTAATTTCCTGCCTACACTAGGTGTTGAAACTGAAGAATCTGGGATTGGTGTGAGAATCCACACAGTGGATTTTTACAAGCGGACCTGTGCAGAAGCCCGCATAAAAATCAATAAAAAAATGCTGCAAATAGCACAGTGGTACAGGCTTCGACAAGCTGTTTCACCCATACAGATGTCAACACTGGCCGACAAGCGACCTGCACCTCACCTGCTTTTTTTATACACACACAAAAAAAACTCAACTGCTGTTTGAACAGCCTAGTTCAGACCTTTAGTTGCATTGTGTTGTAATTTTATTCAACCACACCGCTGGAACTGCATGTAGGGCCGTCTGAGGCACAAAGATGGCTCCACTATCGAACCCAAAGCTAGATTTACTCAATAAAGTGAAAGATTTGCGTAAGTGTAACCTGTTAATTCTCTAAAAACTTTATTTCTAGGACAGGCCTGTGTGAGAGTTCTCCAAAAAATGTCACTCATTCTTTTTTAGGTGTGAGAAGTAATCGAAGTAATAATCTAACACTCTTCTTCTAATTTCTGCTCAACTTTCTCTAATACGGCGATTTAAATTACTGCCCCCCCAGTCCTCTGGAGATTGGGCTGACAAAGTTCCCGCTCCTATAAGTCTTTTCCCCGGCATTATTTTTCACTGTTACTGCTCTTTGTAACTCTAATAGTCGAGGAGACTGGGAGGGAAGACGATGAATTATTCAGCAATAGACCGAAGCTTCCAAAGCCACAGTTTGCTGTGTTAGCTGCTTTTCACTTGTCTGCTCCTCCACCCTCCCCCAGTCCTCAACCCCTGTATTCCCCCTTTCTGTTTCCTCTCCCTCCGTCTCATAATTTATCATGTACATGTACTATCACTACTCACACTTTCCTTTTCTTTTACACTCTGCCTCCTAATCAGGAAGAATCCTGAATGAAGCATTGATCTTTTTCTCTCTCCCGATTTCATTGACCAGTTCAATTACAGTATCACATCCTCTACCTCAAGTTAGCGTGAGAGGATTTTGTGAACTTTTTCTTGGATATGTCTCATCGGGGAAACTTAAACGTAACAGAAAGTATTTTATCAACACTTGCTCCTTTGATTTCTTGTTCCTTTTTTTTCTGCTCTGTAATTCCCCCAGACTACCAGACTGACTATCTAGAATTTTTTTGGCTTAACCTACGTCTGTGTCAGAACAGAGATTTATACATATGGACCAGTTCACTGAAATTATATTCCTGTTAAAGCAGCAGTGATTGTAGCTGCCAGGAACATGTAGAGAAAGTGAAAGAAAACATGTTACTGGACTTTACTCACAACTGTTGCTCAGAAACGATTAAAACCAACTCTGTGAGTTAACCACATAACTGTTTATTTTCACCATGGTGAGATTTAAAGGAATTGAAAGCAATCTTTCATTTGTATGTTTATAGTGGTGCTCTGGGAGAATGCAAGCATTTGTGTTAAAATTGCACCCAGGACTTCTTACCACAGGACTGTTACCACAACTCTGTGAAATATGAAATCTTACAATAGATTAGAAAGCATCATGACTTCAGAAAATCTTGATTAGTGTGGGGAAAAGGCTTCCTGACTGTCTTTCTATTTGATAACAATACAAACATGATGGTATTTATATTTTCCAGTCCGTTAACAATTTGGGAAAATCATATACAAGAGAGGCTGGGCTGGTATAATCCAATTTTTGCTAATTGAAGATTGTTATTGCTTCCAATTATGATCTGATACCCCTCTGGCGTCATTTCTTGAAGTGCTCTCTTGTGCTGTAGTTTAAAGAGTTTGAGTCAGGAGTAGGTTGGGTGAGTCATTTATAGGACATTTCCTCAGAAGACCGGGGTTCACGTCCTGTTTGTGACCAAGTGTCAAGACTGATTTGTTTTGCGTTTATGTACCATAGTAGGTGAACGTGCATAATGACATAACTGATGTCAGGTACGTCAGATATGTTCAGCCAAAGTTGTATCCTTTCCTGACCCTAACCAAGTAGTTGTTTTGCCTAAATAAAGTAGTTTGTTTTTGTTTTTTTTGCCTAAACCTAACCAAACGGACCATTCGACAACATAAATAAAATTGCAAAAGTCATTATATGTCATACCATGGAAACCGTTTGTCAGCACGTCGTGTTTTGAAAGTCTAATCTGATGTTGTGTGTGACGTATTGTTGCTAACGTGACCACGGAGCCTTTATTTTGAACGTCTAAGCAGATGTTGCGTATAAAAGTATAGGATAACTTGAGCGTAGAGCCCTTCACGTCCAAAACTCTAGAGACGCTAGGCAGGTACGTAGCGTGTCATAGGATGAAGCTTAAGAGCGCTGACCATCTGCCGATTTCAACGGGTCGGGAGTGAGTGTGTCGTGTAAACACTCAGCTGAGGCTTTCAACTAATGACTGTTTGGGTTTTTATTGGCTTCCTGCCAATACAATGGATTTTTATCTGGTTATGGATATAGACAGTGTTGGTTCACCACACCTGCAGTTCATTAATATTGGTTCACTGACTTATTCACATTATCAGTCCATCAGTCTTTTTTTTTTTCAGTTTGTTATTTTTTTTACTCCTCTTTTATATCCCTCACACGCACATCAGTCAACTTCTTTTTTAGAGAAAAGAAGCGACATTGCCGCCTATCACCAGCGCCAGTTTGCCTTTTCTTTGACTTTCAGACTATTGTAGCGTGGGTCATACCAAAGCTATGAGAGTTTGTAACAGAGGCCAGTATTGCTCGGGGCGATGGAGAGTATAATGTGTTCTGGAGAGAAAAGAAAAACAGCTCACTCTATTTTTAGGGGCATAAAGATTTGGTTTCTACTCCAGATGAAAACTATATGCCCGTATAATGTTGCCGCCGCCTGGGGACACGTGCAGAATCACACACACAAACACTCATAGCTGGCTGGGCTGAGGACTGGGTAGCCATATCAGGTTGGTAAGATAAACAGGGTAGTATTGATCTAGAAAACGGAGACAGGAGCAGAGAGGGAGAGAAAGAGGAAATACAAGCCCTTTCTCTCCCATGATGCATAAAATAGCAGGAGATGTTATCTGGTTTGATGACCCAAAAGAAAACACCACTCGCCTACACATTGCTGAACTCATTGGCATCTGTGTGTGTTGGAGTGTGAGATTATCTAAGAGATTTTAACAATTCCTCAATCGTGTTTGATTATTCCTGCCTGGCTCTGTGTGTGGTGTGTGTGTGTGTGTGTGTGTGTGTTTGTTTGTGTGGCGCAGTGGGGTCAGCGCAGGACCTCGGTAGCCAATTAACAAACATCTGGATTGTTGGACGCAGCCTGCAGAACGTGCTGCACATGGCGACTTGATACTTTGGTTTGGCAGTCATTTCTCTGATAACCCGAGTTTACACGATTTATTGGCAATAAATAGAAAGCCAAAGTGAAAGTTGAACTCCCAGGTTGTGTTCAGGAGAAATGCTGCATTCCACTGTACTTGGCACAAAACAAAGAAAAGACCTCCGACGTGGAAAAGTGCAATAAACCAACAATCACGCGGTGAACAATTACCTTTTACCTTTTCAACATTTTTTACTTTGAGTGTTTTTGTTGTGAAACGTGTTGTGACAACAACTTTGTATTTGCCATTTTCACTTTCATTTTTGCTTGATAGAAGTGTCTGCAGCCGTGCGGTACGATCCCAGTCCTCCTTTCTCTTTTGGAGAACATGCTAATCTGATTCATCAGCTGCTGTAGTTGCCTGTTAAGTCCCAAAACTTGCTATACTAACATAGATTTGCTGCGGATATCCATGTTTTGCCGAGCAGATGTCGATCAGACTCATTTAGGTTGGAAGTCAGGAATATCAACTTGGAAATATGGAATTTACGACTAGCATTGGATTCATATTCAGTTAGTTATAACAAAAAATCCAGCCTTGGATAAAGAGCCTTTCTCAACGTTAATATGTCTGTATAAGAACGGTATACGATGTCCTGTCTTGCTTTTGTTGTCTATTTAATATCCCCATTTTTGAGCAGCCTTTAAAGAACATAAGTCCTGGACCTTTTCAACATTCACATTTGTAAGAGTCAAGGGGCTTTGGCTAGCTTAGACATGCCTTATAAGAGCAGGAAAGAGAGGTGCAAACGCATACAAAAAAGAAAAATTGACAGCAGCGATTACAGCTAAAACAACTTGAAAACACACTTTAGAAGAGATTTGGGGTAAATCTAATGGATGTGAATGCAAGCAGCTACACCGCAAGGCTTTAACTTTTTCCGTACTCGCAAAGTAATCGTTGATTATCGTAGAATACATTAATTAAAACCCAGGTTGTTTGTTCAGAAAGACCAATCAAAGACTCTGTCAGACAATAAGGAACATGTAAATGTAAGGGCTGTTTTTGCCATTGATGAATTTGGTCCACCAATCAAATCACACCTGCACTGTAAGTTTTAGGATAATTATTTGAAATCTGATCATGCGTGTAGTGATTAGGATGTCAAGTATTTAGAGTCGTCATTTGAGCTGCGCATCATAACATAGTTTTGGGTTACCGACTGTAGAGTTTTAACCACAGAGGTAAATCAAATCGGCTGGTTTGACATGCCTGTCTTTCTCTCCAGCAAATACACAGCTGGGTATGTTTTTGATAAATGACTAATCTCTGCGCTGCTCTCTAGCAATTTCAAAATTTCACCCGCCGGCACACGGAGGAACATGAAATTACAGGTCAAGACATGTTGACATATCTTTCACTCACTGGTCCAAATCTAGAGAGCCTCATCTGTCTGCGGATGACATGTTTACTGTATGATTGTTCCTGCGCTGAGCTGAATTTTTTGTTGCCAAGCGCCGCTTTCCAAAAACTGCTTCCTCTCTGGGATTGTGTTTGTCACCAGGCAACCTTAGCCAAGTAAACAATTTGGAAAACTGTCGCCACTTTTGTGTTTCCAGAAGAAGATTCATTGAAATTGCTGTCATGTTTATTTAAAAAAACGCATGTTTTCCCTGTTTCACCAGTTTTTTTTTCTCCTCCTGCGGATGTCTTCGCTGTGGATCATTCATGTTTTATTTCCCAGTCATCTTGCTGATTCATAAAAATGATTAGATTATAATTGAGGAGAAAAAAACGTCAAGGACATACCGATCATCTTATTTAGTGAGCCAAGGCAAGTTTGTGTGTATAGCGCCTTTCATGCTTTTCATATTGTAAAAGACATTTTAAATTATTGAATGGAGAAAAAATGAAACAAAAGAAGTAATATAAACAGTCAAATCATAGTAGATACTGAGCAATGATAGATAACAGGTAAATAAAAGTGCAATAGAGGAAATAAATCAGTCAGAGCTACAGAATTATAGTTTTAAACTCTATATGGAAGTGACTTTTTTATCCATTATATGAGCAATAATAACTAGTTATATGTGTATATATTGAAAAATATATATTTCAAACAAAATCTTCTTTAAAACTCTCACATTATCTATACAAAATACCAATATAGTGACTTAAGATTATGCTTGAAGTGCCTCGTCCGGACATGAGTCATCTACTTCTCGCTCTGTCTTTGCGGCCTCAATGTGGCCGCTGAAGTTTAGATACAGTAGAAAGTGTAAAATCCAGCTCCATCCTCAATAATTTGTTCAATCAGATGGCTACACCCCTGGACATCGCACCTTTAGCCTCCTCCGATAAATGCTCTCAATTGACGCGGCGCTCAAATTGAACGGCCGCGAGTGTACAACAAATACCGCCACTGTTTGGAGGATGCTGAGAGGAAAAGTATGTCGCGCTGTGATCTCACTACCCACACATACCCATCCTGTTTCGGATAGCGACTTTCTTGTCTCCTCTCCGTGTGCGTAAGTGTGTTTATGCAACTGTGTGAGAGGGAGGACAAGAGAGAGTGCGTGCCAGACACAGAAACTCTGGTGTTTTCGGCTCGGGCAGCAGATCTCTATACGATAATCAGCTGGATTGTCTCGCACGCACAACATCTGTCTCAAACACACACAAACTGCCCCTTTTCACACACACAAACACGGCCATTATATAGTCATTACTGTCAGGCTGATGCTGTGCAGTCCCTCTCTAACATGCTCGTTCTCTCTTATCCATCTCCTTCCTTCCCCTCTGTCTTTTCCTTTTCTTTCTTTGTCTCGCCCCTCTCCTCCTCTCTCTGCCTCCGATCCAGACGGTTTCGATCTTGGAGCAGCGGCTGACACTCACTGAGGACAAGCTCAAAGAGTGTTTGGAGAACCAGATGGAGATCGGAGTACATCTCCAGAGACGAGAGGAGGCCTAAAGATGGCGGCATCAGAGAGAGGTTAAGCTGCGGTGTGAGTGGAACGGGGTCACGCAGACACCATTTGCAGAAACACACACACACACACACACACACACACACACACAGAGCGGTCTCTCGTTGCAACACATTCACACTTTCAGCAAAAGATTTGGCGCGGACCGTTTTCCTGACAGGGCTTTAAATGCACACGAGCCTCTCCGCCGCTGTACTGTGTCTGGTTATTTTACAAAGAGATATCAGAAGTGATGGAATTGAATATTAGAGAAGTTGTTCCTCTACAACAGTGCTGAGAGCGCAGTCCCGTTTCTGCTGACGAAGGACCTGCTACTAGTCACTGTGTGTGTGTGTGTGTGTGTGTGTGGCTGTGTGTGGGTGTGCGCAAGATGGCTGCAAAAGTGTAGACACATGCAAGAGACTTTAGTACTTGCCTATGCGCTGCATGTGTGGATGCTTTAACTCTACTTGTGTGTGTGTGTGTGCAGGCTCGAGCAAAATGGCGTTGGTAAAAGAGCTCTTCTCACCGGACTACAACCAAAATGCACGGACTGTTTTAGTTGCACTCAGGCCAGAACAGGAATGTCATCATTTTTAAACTGGAGAAATGAGAAATTCATTAGAACAGTCACTGCAGAGCCAATACAGTGCCTTTTATTGTGTTTTACATGAAGAAATTGTTCAGATTTACAAGTTTTAAACCTAAGTTATTTTTGTAATTATCCACTACCCCTGTGAAACAACAACGAATTGACCTTTAATATGAAATTGACTGTGTAGCTCAAGTCTGTGCCATTGACCTCCATTGATTTTTTTCTTTCCTTCATTACGTCAACCCACACACACACTGTCTTGCCACCAAAGTTCACCCATAAATACAAAATTGTGTCATTATCTGCTCACCCTCATGCCGATGGAGAGTCGGGTGAGGTTTTGTAGTCCACAAAACATTTCTTGAGCTTTGCAGCAAAACAGCGTTGGAACATTCTCCTAAACAACTGAAGCAGATGGGGACTTGTTTTAAAAACTTTTATTAAAAAAAAACATGAAAAGGTTCCTTTCAGCTCGTCTGAGATCCCACACTCATTTGAAAAGATGGTGTTTACGCCCTCGACGCTGGGTCGAGCTTGTGCACCCACTTGAGACGGGACGCCTTTAAGTTTTGCAGCTACACTGAAGATTAAAAAGAGTGTAAATAACGTCTTATCACATCTATTTGGGATCTCAGAGCTTCCAGAGACTTTGATTACACCAGACGAGCTGTACGGAGCCGTTTTATGTTTATTTCATTCATTTTCTTTTTTTTTTTTTTAAACAACTTGCGCTCTACTTCAGTTGTTTAGGAGAATGTTCCAACACTGTTTTTTACTCTGAAGCTCCAGAGCAGACCATGCCCCTGAGAGACGGACACATTGTTGCTTTTGGTCTCCTCATTGGATGTTTGACAATGATAGAAATGTTGTATTTTATTTTCATTAGTGTGATGGTGCTCTGTTAGATTGCAAGTTGGATTTTCTGCTCTGTATGTGAAGAACTGCTGACTGTTTAAAGGCATCCTGTTCCGTCCTTTTGTACCATTTTTGTAATTTTATACATTGAAAGTAACTTATTGTGAACCTTCTTAATAAACGTTTTTCACTCGTTCGGTATCTCTGACTTGAAAGTAGCCGATAGAAGGATTCCAGTCGCTCTTCCACAACACTGAGCTCTGTTTGTGTATCGAGTGAAAGAGAGTTTGTTTTCATAATCGTTGCCAAATCCATGATGTCACCGGTTACTTTTAAGGGACTGTTTCCTGCTCTGATTGGTCCTCCGAGGCCGAGCAGTTACCAGAGAAATCATGACTCCTCCGTCTTTATCGTCCTCAGCAGAGACGTTAAGATCATGAGCCGTGAGCTGTGTCATCTACTGCTCGACGTGATGCATTTCCAACCCTTTCTCTGCCAGACTTTAAGCGATGATTTATCACAAGCTAAATACGCCTGTCCAAAATCCTTATGTTTCACCCCCTGAGTAATTACGTAACCTGACCACCGATGGCGGATCAGTACTTCTTATTTTTAGAAGCTTCAGTGAAAATGAGCCCGAGGCTACGCTCGGACGCACGCCGTGTTTTCTTGAGGAACGGATCCATCCGAGCCATAAAAGAACGATTCATTCATTTGACTTTTTTATGTAACACACTGGTGATATGTTTACATACTAAGGTAATGTATCAGACTGAGTCCTTTTGTGGAGCTCGCTCTCTCGGAGAACAGTGTGGCGTCATTAAGAGGGGAAAATATTAATGACTGTTTCTTTAAGACCCGGCTCTGCACTGATGGAAAAAGAAGAAAAACAAAACCGGAATTCTGGAGCTGTGCTGCCGGGCCCACTCTCTTCCTTCCTGTCTGGGGCCTGAGGACACACACACACACATACTCACAAACACACACACACGCACACACACATACTTACCATACACGCATACACACACAGGCACTCATGCCAGAGAAAACGGCTCCCTTTACTATGGGCCTCAACCAGACGGCCTGCCAGGAGCTGTAGTGGAGGAGAGGAGGGGCCGAAAGAGTGTGACTCTGTGCGTGTGTGTGTGTGTGTGTGTGTGTGTGTGTCGGGATGTGTGTGTGGCTGTGTCCTTTTTTTTGTGGGGACCAGATTTAGTTTTAAACCTTGAGCGAGGACATTTCTGCATTTTACAAGTTCAGCCAAAAATGACAATTCTGTTAATATCCCCCCCCCCCCGCTGATGTAAAGTCAGCTGAAGTCCACATAACATTTCTGAAGCTTGAAAGTCAAAAGACAACTGAAAATAAAAATGGCTCCATACAGCTCATCTGGCATAGTCTAAGTCTTTATTTAAACCCTCAGTGGGCACTTCAGGTGGGGTACACGCTAATCAGTGTGGGATTGCGGTGTTTCCAGGGACTTACGGAGACTGGGATTTACTGCTTCCCTCTGATTTCAATCAATGTGAACTGAATATCTCCGGGATTTTTTACTGATATTTAGACAAAACACAACATTTGAAGAAGTCACGTGGGACTCTGAGAGGATGTGATGATCATTTTTTTGAGATTTTCTGTCATTTGATAGGCTTAGGCAAAATTGAGGAAGTAACTGGCAAATAAACCCCGACTGAAAATAATCTTTAGTTGTAGCTATAGTTCTGTTTATAGGGCATTTTTCAGCCCTCTCATTTGAATGAGGAAAGTTTGTTTTACGCAGCAGGTGTGCCAACAAATTGGCATGAGACAAAAGGTTGAAGCAGCTGCGTTGGCCAATAAAATACGACATTATATAGCTTCGAACAGCCCAGTTGGCAGGATAAAATGTCAGCAGTTAACATTTCTACAAACCACTGATATACAGTACTGACATTTCTGCAAAACGTAGCATATCTTCACATTATGCGTTTATGATCTGACTTTAATATCCAGATGTGGGAGGGGATGGTGGCTGAGCCAGAGGGCTGCCGAGCAAGTAACCGCAGTTCGAGACTCTGTTTTCCACATTTGTAAGTGTTAAACCACTGGATATTTCTGGGGGACCTCGGGACAATTTGCAGCCATAATTGTGGTGACAAAAATAGATATTCTTGACGGGAAGTTGGGACATCTGCAGTCGTGTTCGTGGCGACAGTACGGGGTGTTTTTGACAAGACCTCAGGACATCTCCAGCTGTGATTGTGGCGACCAAAACACAGGCCTGAACATGAGCTTTTACCAACCCTGACCAAGTGGTTTTTGTGCCTAAATCCAACCAGATTATAAGCACTGAGGCTATAAAACAGAAAATTAAACATAAAGAAAAGTAAACGAAGTAGACAACTGGATTGACTTTGGAACAGGAAAGCTGGCTTTTTTACTCTTTACCTGCTGATCTTTGTGATTATTTTTGATGAGAGAGAAGATAATTTTCACTGTGACAACTTTTTCAGTTACAAAATCAGAGTCTCAGAGTTTTATAAACCTACAAGCTGATGGATCTGACACTTAAACTGGATTTGAAATGTCATGTAAAGCAGTGTGAGTGGGTTTAGTCGGGATGGTTAACGTTAGAGGCTTAGGGAATGTATTCTGTTCAAAGAGAGTCCTCACAAATATAACTGTGTGTGTGTGTGTGTGTGTGAGTGCGCGCTCATGAAAGAAAGAAAGGGAGAAGAAAGAAGTTGGAGAGCAACCCTATGTAATATGTAGCCCATGTGTGGCCCACAAGTGTGTGTGTGTGTGTGTGTGTGTGTGTGTGTGTGTGTGGGAGGGGGTTGGTGATCCTTTGAGGAGAACATCTGGATATGTTTTTCCTGGTGTGCTGTGGTTGCTGCCACTGCTTGCCTGAGAGTGTGTCAGTGTGTGTTTTACTGGTTCAGTGTGTCAGGTTTTTTTGTTCTCCCTGCTCCTCTTGGCTCTTTGTTTTCTCGAACATTGTGTCGCATTAGAGTGAAATCATACCTGGCTGCTCTCGCGGCCGGGCTGCTGGTGCCCCGACGCCGCAGGTGGAGGCTGCTCTGCCATACATAGTTTCACCACGGCATGAAAAAAAACAGTCGGTTTCCCCAAAAGCGTGTGCTGCCAGTGTGTATTCTTAGAACTGCATGTTGTACTAGTCTCTATTTTGTCTTTGGTGATCATCTGAAATGACGGCTGTAACCGTGCGGTGGTCACCACTCGATGAGCTGAGGGGGGAACTGGACGTTTTGTGGTTTCAGGGAAGAAATGAGAGGCGTTCTGAGGAAACAAAATACACTGAACAGTTTTGAGGAACCACAGTTAGAAAAACATATAATAACCATGTAAGAGTTTCCAGTGAGTCAGAGCAGAGCAGGTGCACTATAAGTTTTTTTTACAAGCCCAAAGGGACAGAGCCATATACACAGGGAAGACAAAATAATGTAATAACACCTAATGTAGAAATAATTACTTCAGGTTTGGCCGAAAGTTACAAACGAAGTCAAATATAGCTACAAAAGCGACTCATGATACCGTGAATGTTGGAAAAGATCTGATCAGCAGATGAAGTATGAGTTTTCAAATCAACATGAGCTTACAAATAAAGCCTCAAAGAACGTGAGATAAGTTGCAACTTCATGTCTTTTCAGATTCAGTCGTCAGCGTTTAACTTGTGACAACAACTGTGCTCATGCTGCGGTTACGTTAAGGCACAAAAACCACTTGGTCGAAGTTGGGAAAAAATATCATGTTTCGGCTTAAAATACCTGTTTCGGTCACCGCAAACACAGCTGGCGATGCACCAAGGCCTCATTAAAAACATCATCACAGACACAAGAGGGCAGATCGCCCAACTTCCCGTCAAAAATATCTATTTTTTGTCGCCATGAGCACAGCTGGAATTCGTCCCGAGGTCTCCTTAAAAAAAATATCCAGTGGGGTCAAGATTACAAATGTTGAAAAAACGCTGTCTTTGAACTTCGGTAACCTCCGCCTCCACCGTCCCCTCAGATATGACAGTCAGGTCATAAACATGTGAATGTGATGCGACAAGTTTTGTTCAAATACCGATATGATACGTAGCCTATGACACGTACAAACACAGACTGCCAACATTTTATCGTGGCGACTGGGCTGAGAAAACCTTATCCATGTGGGGGAAAGAGCGCTGTGCCCATTTCACACACCGAATAACTGGCTGTTGTTTAGACCAGTGGTTCCCGACCTGCTTCACACCATCGTCTATATATATTCACCCAGCGTCCTCTCATAGATTTCACACACTGGAGCGCTGAATGCCTCGAGAACAGGTTATCTCGTGCGCTGATAAGAGTTCACAACCCGATAACCTGAGTCACGAGGAAAAATACAGCACAGATCAACCAGGTTCAAGGGTGTTGCCTCAATAATAGCCTTTAGTTGCTTATAAAGTTTTTATCAAACTGGAATAATTCTTCAGATCTTTTGACAAATGAAATGCTATCCTCACACCAAGGTGTCCCTGAATTTGAAGAAGCATCGGGATCTGGATAGTTTGTCTTTCTACCACTCGTATGTGGCCTCAGTAAAACAAACAGATGTGTGCAGAGAGAGTCAAATCTTGCTGGGTAAAAGAAAACGTCACATTAAGGATATAAAACAGTAATATGTTCGGCCGTTGAAGTTTATAGAAGGTCTTCACAGTAGTTTTGTCACGTATAAAAGAGGAGAAACTTGTTCGGGCCTCAGTCCTGCCATGTCTTCTCTGACCACCGCTGGCAGAACTCCCCAGTGCCTCATTTCCTGCTTCACCCCTCCTCCCCTCTTTCTCCCCCCCTCGTCGCCTCCTACTCCTTCCCCCCTCTTGAGACTGAGCCGTGCTTGTCGGCATTCGCTGAGGTTTGGCGCTCAGCTCCTCCAACCCACGCTTCGGCTCCTGCTCCAAAACCATCTCTCTTTCTTTTTTTTTTTTTTCCCCCACATTCGATCCCAATGGGAGTGAATGGACGCAGGGAGTGAGGTCTGATTTTTTTGTTTTTTTCTTCTCCTGTTGTAAGATGATACAGAAAAAAAGGTTTTTAATCTTGTTGACCAACTAGCCTGTCATGGCAATCTGAAAAAAATCGTCGGTCTATAACTGGAGTGGACTTAACTTTGTTCACATCTGCTGCTCAGCAAATATTTTAATCCAATCTATAATTTACCAAATATACAGCTGCTACCTCTCGCTGAGAAGTCCTTTCTAGCAGACCATGAACCTACGGTGTGTGTGTGTTGTGTAACCCAAAACGCTCCGGTGTCGGCTCTAAATCGCACAAATGAAAACCAGCTCACACACGCTTCAAGGTGTGCTGAGAGTTTAAAGTTGGTGACCTACTTTACGACGGGCCAGCCTATAAAACAAACCTGGTGATAACTCAAGCGAGCACACGCCCCCTTTTCAGAGCCTCGCCTCACCTTAACTTCACCCGCCTCTCTAAAGGTCGACCGCTCGCGCGCACACACACACACACACACACACACACACACACACACAGAGCATGCTTGTTACAGCTTATGTAACTTTACCGGGTAACGCTCGTTTGCAGGTTAGGCTTGCATTCAAAAAAACATTGTTATCAAAACAATGTTAGTGTGGAGATTTATCGTCATTTTAATCTGTTTCAATCCAACCACAAGTCCCAAAGATCATATGTTCACATTCTATGTAAATTAGAATGACGTAAAAAAGTGTCTATTTTGTCATATTCGGAGGAATTGGAACAACTTCTTTTTTCTTGAGTAACTGACAGTGTAAAAAGTACCCACAAGTCATACCCACTAGTCATACTACATTCATAACTCACCCACATGAATAATACTTGAGTAAAAGTGTCAAAGTGCAAAAAGTACAATTTAAAGTACATTATACACATATTAAAGGTGCACTATGTAGTTTTGGGGAAGACATTTTAATCAGAAGAGAAAGATCTTCACTGGCTGATTTGTTATGCCGAAACAAACTAAATAAACAAACTCTCTTTGTTTTCATGGCTGAATAAACTGAATAAACAAACTGACCTTAAAAGACAACACAGCTTCATACTTTGGCGGACCCTGCCACCTTTACAGCTTCACACAGTGTTCTGGGGACCTTATTTTCCTCTGAGAACAGCTTGTTTATTCAGTTATGGAGAAAATAAACATTTCCGAGTTTGTATTATTACCTCATTAATAATGTAACTATTAAAATTCTGAGTTTGAATTTCTCCTCCAAAACTACATAGTGCCCCTTTAACATGTACGTGCATATTGTATGCTATGAGTTGATATATTCTGCTGATATTCTGCATTTCTTTGATTATCTGAATCAGGACTAGCAGTACAACAATTGCCTCCAAATGTAGAGTAGTGTAAGTATAAAGTAGCATCAAACAGAAATAATCAAGTGAAGTACCTCAAAGTTGTACAAACGTACAGTACTTGAGTAAATGTGGGTAGTTACATCCCGTTACTTGTGATTGATTGTAAAAGTTGTTGTAGATTTCTGTTGCTCCACAAACAGTTTCAGAACGAAACTATATCATGAAAACTGACGTGAACAAGTTTTAATTTTAAGAACATAAACTGTTGTTTTTCCATTCAAACAGCACATGTAGTGTATATATATCACCAAAATGTCAAAAAACAGTGACTGTTTTAGCCACTAATTATAGCACCGAACCAGAACATGATGAAAGATTCGGAGTTAATGACTCATTAAATGTCATTAAGTTATTTAGGTCAGTGTCACTGCTGCAGAGGTCTCTGTTATGACAACTTGACATTAGCCAAGAGGACGTTACATAAGTGTGGCAGGCCTCAGATGTAGTATTAATATACTGCCAAATAATCTTCTGACAGCGTAATGAAAAAAATACGAGGCCCTGTACTTTATCACAGTACAGGGCCACACAGTAACATATATGTGGTGATCATAGGCCTGCCTGACCGGACAGAGGGAACCAAGTTTCAACTCATCTCAAAAAGAAACACTAGAAGTGTCAGTATGTAGAGTTTGATTGCAGATATATACTGTATGTTGCGTGAGTTGTAGTTTATATTGTTTTTCGTATCAGCTTTTTGTTCCATAAGAAGAAGATTTAGAAATTCAATTAACGAGCCATCTACTGAAAAACATTTTGGCTAACAAAACTTCCGGTTCCACAAAATCCTTCTCTTGACACCCAATCCAGCGAACAACAGCACACGGAGAGAGGTTTATATTCATTACTACCGATATTGAATTAAACGCTTAACCCGGAAGAAGCAGGACAGATGAATGAAGTACAAACATGTCCACAGCTATGCCGGGAGCGAACAGTGGAGTTCGAAGATTTTTTAAAGCGCTCACATTTTCCATTGATATATCACGGTATATCAATGTCTTTTCAGTGTTCTGGATATGTATTTGCTCACAATAGCAGATTAATTGACAATGAATGAAATAAAAGTGGCATTATTAACTTCATTCATAAACAGTTTAATTCACATTCAGGCTGCTCCAACACGTCTCGCAGCATACATCAGCCTCTGTGGCCTGTTTGAGTAATAACATGTTCCACAGTGTCTGTCACTGTGTACTGTAGCTATATTATTATGGACAGTGTGCCAGCTCACATCCAAACCGATTCACAAACTGATTTTTCACACCCACATATGGCAATTATATCCCTGAATCTTGGCATTCAGAGCCTCCTTTTATTTACGTAACCGCAGCAGTTATGAGGTCGCTTGTATATATTTTAAAAAACGAGTGTTGATATTAATGTGAGTCAGCTCCTGCCCATAAGAACGAGAGGAGGAAAGTGAAACTCCTCATGAGACAGAACAGATCGTTGGAGGGTTATCTGTCTTTATGGCCATGCTTCTCAGCTGTCATAGTAATATAATGGGGTGAGGCTGAAGGTGTGTGTGTGTGTGTGTGTGTGTGTGTGTGTGTGTGTGTGTGTGTGTGTGTGTGTGTGTGTGTGTGTGTGTGTGTGTGTGTGTGTGTGTGTGTGTAGAGGGACTGAGTTAACACACTCTGAGTCACCTCTGTGTTTTTTTTTACAATCTTGCCTACGTAGGTACAGTGTGTTTGCTCTGCAGGTTCATTAGATACAGTAGGTGGGGTGAGGATTACAGGTGGTTTTAAAAAAAAAAAAAGAGTGATTCAAATGTTCAAATATCGAGTCAAAACTGAGTAAATGTTGCTTTTGTGATTTATTAAATACTCATTCAAACTGGGGAGAGAACAAAAAATGGTAAATCTGTTTTCTGGATCTGCTCCAAACTGCACCAGCCGCAGAGTGATTTTGAGGACAGGTTTGGTGACTCACTTTGAGAGTTGGATTTTTACTGTTAACTCTTTGGTGAACAGCGTGTCTACCTCTTCCATTCAGGTCGGCAGACTTGGAGTTGCCTAGGCAGCTGAGTGGTCACGGAGCGTGAGAAAATAGTCTTTTTAAAAAATTATCTTTATATATAAATAATTTGCTTCTGCAAAAAGGCTGACTGAGGCAACTGAAAGCACTTTGTTATGGTTATGGAATTATTGCGGGTTTGGTAAAATACTGTAATAAGAACGACACTCAGTAGAGCGCATACCTCCGCCTAGGCCCAACTTCAGCTTTAATTCAATCAAGACTAATCAATTATCAAACTCGGATGCTCCTGACTCAAATTGTACTCACTCATAGACACCAGCCACCTAAATAAGCCTGATTTTCTTCATCCAGATTCATGCGTTATTCCCTGAGAAATTAACAAGAGTGTTGAGAACGACGCCCTATTTCACAACGTTAAAAAAAAGTAATACAGAATCCTGTATTCCGAATCCGCTCCAAAAGTTAAATTGGTCTGTTTTGGGCTGAGACTCATCCTCCATCAAACTTTTATGGAAATCTGTCGAGTACGTTTTTGTGTAATCCTGCTCACAAACCAACCAACCAACACGCAAACAAATGGTCGCAGGTGCTCTTTGAGGTTGTGAGTGGTGCTTTTGACTAGGTTTAATGTTTACTACCAGTACGTTCACCTCTTATTTTGATACGTCAGAGCAGAGGAACTCTTCCTAGTGTTTCCTTGTGGTATTACCTTTAGCTACCTTTACCCTTACGGCTGCCGTGAATAGCCTGGCTACTGTAATAAGCCAAAAGCAACTGCAAGAACCCTAGAAACACCATCTCAGTGCTACGAAAACGCAGATTAAAGCACTCGGTTGTATTACTAAGTAGTGAGGTTCTGTTACTTAATGATCTCCTCGGTGAGGAGGAATGCAGAGAAATCCATAATTCTATTCAAGGTAACGGTGCGTTTCATTCGGTCACCTATCGCTACCTTCTCAGGAAACATCACAATCCTTCAGAGAGCGAGGACGGGAGTCGACGAGCGTGCTTAGAAACTAGGAAACACAACCTCGTACTTGAATGTTTCTGCACGCGTCACGTCGTTTAGACTTTTCAAGAGCGATTGTGGGTGTTTCACAACGCAGCTGGCAAACTCCCGTGATCCCACCCTGCTTCACAACATCGTCAAAACACGTCTTCTGCTTTCACATGCTGTGGGTTTATTTTGAGACATATTTGCATGAACGAGTTTGTTTTACTGAGGGATCAGCGATGTCACCTTTCCTTGACAGCCACAAAACATTGCCAGGAATTACACCTGCTTCTCATCATGTCAAAGATAGATAAAGCGCCGGAGGTGTAGGATGGCGAGCGAAACTCTCCAAAGCATAAAAGTTTTTTTATATTGTTTTTTTTTTTTTCCCCATCATGATTACTGCTGGGGATTCAATTTGTACGAACAGATTGCCATTGTTGTCACTCAGACGGCTCCTCTTTAAAGACGTCCCCCTTTATCTGCCTCTCAAGATCTTTGTCTCCATCTCACTCTCTCTTCTTTGTGTTATGTCAGTCTCCCCATCTCCCTCTGTCTTCCACTTTAGTCTTTAATAATGAATTCAGCTGAGGGACCGCTCACAGTTCACAGCGTAAGCACGTGTTCACTGCTCTTCAATAGACACACACACACACACACACACACAGCCGCACTTGGACTATGTCTTGGACTCCTGAAAAATTCATAGCAGTCGGTGCTCACACGCTTCCACTGAAAACATCAGCATTCACACTGGCCTCCTTTTTTTACTCCTGTGGACACCGAGCGCTCCGCCGGTTCATCCGACGGTCCCATCCCAGATGTTGGAGGCAGATACATTTCAGAAAGCTTTCAGGTGTTGTATTACATTTGTTTGAAGGTCAAATGCACCTAAGCTGTCTCTGGGTGTTGGAGGCAGAAAGCTACGTGTCCATGTGCTCTGTCAGACTTCCTCCTAAGCTTTGATAACAAGCCGAAGTTCAATCATGCTTCAAAATTCATGGGCTGCAATCATTATTCTCATTGTAAATGTGTTTTATTTTTTCTGTGTTTGAACTGTTAATTGTTCCATTAATAATGATAATGAAGTAATAATTAAAAGATAAAACGTAACGTATAGAATAATGTTCCTTCTTGTAAGGTTCTTTACAGGGAATGAGACCAAACCGTTGTTAGAGGCAGAAGAGCATCTGCGACCTTTTTTTAAAAGTAAGTGATCACATTCAGTTAAGTACTTACTCTGTACTATAATGCAGTAGCCTTGCAGCGCATGGAGCCTCTGTAAAGATTGTAATTTTGTATTAAGATAGTATGAAAAAATTTTTTTTTTAAAAGTGCTGTTAAATCAGTCACCAGAAAACCAAAGCATACCGCTCTCTGTACCTGCATCTGTTAGTGATTAATGAACAGATACAAATCACAGAGCAGCTGAACAGAGACGGACAGAAAGCCTTGATACATTTTCCAGGCCTGTTTTTTATGTGTTGGCGACCGGCGTGTTTGGGGGCAAAGGAAACACCAGAGGAAATGCCAGCGTTAGCGTGGGAGAGGGGTGGCCACCTCACTCCATCACTGAGGTGAGTGGGTTTAAACCGCAGACTGCCTTAAAGAGACCTCAGACGAAAACATGAATCAGAGCCGAGCGCCAGGTTGGTATTTTCCTAGTTTTCTTTACGAGGCGAGGGGAAGAATTTACATCATCGTCGCGATGTATATGCGGCACATTTGGATAAAAATAATCATCGCGCTAACAGACGGGGCGAGAGATAAAAGTTGTTTTATTCATAACACGGTTTACTCAGAACCAAAGTAGAACACGTCCTGCCGAACGAGCAGGTACAGCTCAGTCTTGTAAACATGAAGTTTAAATCTCTGCAGAAGCCTGAATCAAGAACATTTTAATCTGTGAGAAAAAAAAGAAAATGTTTTGGAGCTGTTCCACTGACAATGAATGGGAGACTTTTTCTGAATACTGGATACAACCCAGGGTGATTTTCCAGGGATATGGGCAGATTTTCTGCTTCAGAAATTATCAGTTTAATGCTGTTCATGGGTAAGAAAAGCCCAGACGGGTCCACAGAGATCGGATTCATTTCCCATTCACTGTCGGAAGTGTACTTTTCCACAGATATTCATGGTGGTGGAAATTCTCCTGGATAATTACGTTATATAACATTGCAATATAACAATACAGCGATCACACCTTTCTTAACATTTGTCAGATAGAAGATTTGGCCTTTTATTCTGAAGCGACGTCTCGAGATTCAAGCTTCTGGTTGGATGGTTCTGATTACACTGTTTATCTGACATCTGAGGGCCGCCAGTGTGAGCAGACACACTCTCATTTGAGATGAGGCAAATGTATTCATATAGCACATGTCATACCACAAGGCAACCCAAGGCTCTTTACAGATAAGAGACGAAATCACTTATAAATTCAATTAAAGCAGGCACAGAAATGCATATGGGGAAAAACAAACAAACAATAAAAGTAAACAGCAGAAAGGAGAAAAGATTCAGAAGATCCGACAGTCTGAGGAAAAAAATGTGAGTGACGTGAGAAGTTTCTCAGGGATGATTTTCACTTCAGGGTGTAGAATTGTGCAGCCGCTTCTTCTCCGAGGACAGAAAACTGCTCCTCCTCTGTTTTGTCTCTCTAAATCCCAGCTGAGACAACAAGTCACCTCCACATAAAAATCCTTCACATAATGAGACGTAGCGTCCATGGTATGTGGCTTTTCATTCATGAGGAACAACACTTCATTCAGCCGAGGGAGCTCAGCTCCAGCTTTGGATTTTTTACAAATGGGACTTTGGGACCGTGCGCTCATCTCGACGCCGTGCCTCAGAAAATGATGTTACCATCCTGGAGTTAGGATTTAAGATGGAAATAAGGGCTCTTCCATCAGAGGGAGGTTTTTTTTTTTCCATAACTGAAGAGTGGCTCTCTGTGTCAACAGCGCCCAGATTAATTTCACATATATTGCTTTTTCTGTTTGAATAAGTCACACTGTACGGTCATATATTGGCATGTGGCTGTTCTTCACATTCTGTTTCCATACGAGAATGATAAAGCTTAAAACCTTAAAGTGCAGCGGCGTATGGAGGAGGGTCATTTTCTAGAAACTTGATGGTGTTGACACAGAGGTATTGTGAAACAGGAAGATGTGTGTACATAGAAAGTCACGCAGCTCTTGTGCTCCTTTCCAAAATGGCAGATTCAGTGGTTCCTGATCGATGCCTGTATTAGTGTGAAGACATGAAGCTGCTGCTGAGGGATGTACGTGTGTTTTATTGTTCAGATAGTGGTGAATATAATCTTTACATAAGATCATTTGTCCTTTATTGTGTGACCTCATGAAGAAAAAGTTCAAGTCAAAGACACGGAAAACATCTCGATTGGCCTCTTATCTTCGAGGCGTGGTGACCCCACTCGAGTTAGATCAGCTTTCATTATTTCTGTTGAGAGATTTGTTCTTCGTCCAGGTTTGAAGTGGGCCGGAGGCAGTCGGGAATAGCTGATGTCATCCACTCCTGGGTGCCAATCTGGACATAATAATATTTGAATAAAAATAATTTTATGGGGCTGTTTGCCCAAACAGTCCCGATGAAGAAGATTAGCTGTGATTTAAAGTGTTGTGCCTTCAATAGATAAATAATGTTTGTTTTTTTCCCGACTTGATTGTTACAAATTTAGTCATTTAGTCAAGTTGATTTTCAATATTTTCAATCCTTTGACGCAGGCAAACGCAACCTCAAGTCTCAATGAATGTGATAAAAGCGTAAGATACGATGCCACCACTCTGCCTGCTGCCAGTTTGTTCCAGCGACCACTTTGGAAAAAAAGTCATTTTCCTCATAAGACTGTTGAGGGGACAAAAAATCAAGTTTATTCCTCCTTGTATGAAATATCTTGAGCAAATGGAGGATTTATAGATATTTGTGACACACAACCAGAGCCTAGACAATTGGTTTTTATCTGTGTGATGTCATCCCAATATAAACTCCATGGGCATACATCAATTCCAGCACGTCCTCGTACCTTTAATGACTGAATGCGTTTAGAATTATAGGAGGAGACGTGGTGAAACTTGTGGCTATCGATGAAAAACTGGGTCATGCTGTGAGACGCATCTGCAAAAAACGATGGCGACGGCGTGGCAACGACTCACATTTACAAATCAACCGCTGGCAGTAAAGCATGACGTGATGCAAAATACACGGCGAGTTAGCGTACGGACGATTCTACCGCCGATGGTATGTATGAGTCAGTGGCGTGCACAGACCTTTTGAAGGGCAGGGACGAAAAGAAAAAAAGGGCACATACAGCGCGATCTCGCTACTGAAGAGGGCACTAAGTTGTGCGTGTTCTCGAGGGCACTGTAGACATGTTTATACTGTATGTTATACAAATGGCACATTATATAGCCTTAAATAGACTAACAGACAGACTACTCAAGTTAGTTTGTAGTTAGGATCAGCATCCATGAGAACAGTGTAGATTTGAGGTTGGACTGTAAAGGACACACAGAGACATGGATGTATGAAGAAAATAAAACCCTGGGGGTCGGGGGTCCCCCCAGAACTTTTTCAATTAAGTAGATACCATTTCCTGTATTCTAGTGCATTTTAACACCATATTAGCACCAGATAATCCAAACTGGTTCTGTGAGAATTATTATTTTGCACTGTTGCACTGTTTTGCACTGAATGTTAATTTATTGGCCGTTTGGGTTATTTGCATTTACTTAGAGAGAGAGAAAGAAAAATGAATGTTTTGCCTTGGAGACTTCTTGATTTTTAGTCTTTTTCACAATGCTTTGGGGACTGGAGTGGTTTGGAAATTGTTTGTACATTCCATAGCGCACACTCTGAGTGACTGACTCTTGGTTGGTTACCGCTGTGCTTAAAATCAACACTGTAAGCTACTTTTCAATTTTGCTTATTTATTGCCGATGTCATTAATTTAGGTCACATTAAATCTTGAATTATGTTTAATGTTCAGTTTCTGCTTTGACCTTATTTTCTTTAACATTTCTTTGGTTAAAGGCTATGCTAATCTTGCTTACAATGGGGCAAATTAAAAAAATTAAAAGTTAAGAGTAAATCAAAGCGGAATTACCATAAACCAGGATGGATCTTAGAGAAAAGGCAGGATTTCAGAAAACACGTGGCACAAACTCAATGACACTGGGAACAAAACAGACAAAGTGACAAAGAGAGGTGGAATTTCTGCATTGTCATTGTGCTGCAAGCCACCATGTTGGTCCTAACAAGAGCCATCAGTTTACTCGGGTGCAGCCAGTGAGCCTGTTTTGGTCAAGCAAAGCTGGAAAGCATTGCGTGGCCTCTTGTGAAATGACGCACCTGTGGACATACCCAAGAACTAATGACCAAATGAAACACAGGTGTACACAGAAAAAGGGTGGGAACTAGACCAAGACAGGAAGTGGAAAGTCACAACACGACACATGCAGATTAATTCTGCAAAATACTGTAAAATGGGAAAACATCTAAAGTGAAAACCAAAATCATGACACAGACATGTTCATATTCATGTATAGATATGAAATTTGGCTTTGATATGTCAAATTTAATTGCACTTGTTGAGCACGGAAATCCTGGTAAAAAGACTGGAAAAGCACCTGGATATGTATCGCTCAGTTGTAGCAAACACGGGCTAACTCAGGAAACAGTTCACAGCGAGTTGAAAGGTAAGAGTCAACCAATCTAGTTTCCAACAGAAGAGTGCTTTGAATTGCTCATAGTGGTGTGAAGAAACTATACAAATGGGAACGAAGTGGAAAGGAATGCAAAACTTTGAAAAGAGACCTTGGAGAAAACTGAGTGAACATTCAGTTCTGTAGTTTTAAATTAATAGCTCTAGTTTGAATGCTATAATTTTCTGTTGTAAAGAAACCTATAGATGCCAACCCCCTGCAAAAGAAAAATTAAATCTTGTTATTGCGAATAGTTCAGGTAAAGCATGAAGCCAGAACAGCAGCAGCTGCAGCAGCAGCCGGTATCAGCAACATGTCAAGCTGTGTACACTCTGCACAGGTACAATTAGGACCACTTTAAGATATAGCTCACCTCTAACTTTTAAACAGAAAGAAAAGTGCCACAGTACCTGGCCTGAGGTGAAATAATCACAGGATTGTTCCATGCAGCTATTAACTACAATGCAAAGCTGTGAATCAAGAGCAAGTCACTCATTGTAATTAATGTTATTAAATATAATCGATACTTCATGCTCACCTGCTGGATGACTTTCAACTGTGAGCACACGTCATTCCACAAAAATGATAGGTCTCTGGGCGTGAAGCGCTCACACTCACAAACACGATGAAGTACAGGTCTCAAGCCCTCTGAGTAGCCTACAAGTTCAGTCTCAAGTGTCTGATGCAGAGCTAATAGTTCTGGTTCAATATAGATCAAAAAAGTGCCCAACATAAAAGTCATTGCAACAGTAATGTTTCATAGTATTTCTTGGTCTTAATAGTCTTCTGGAGTTTAGGGTGTTTTCTTCACTCAAGAGAGCAGTTGTGTTTTACCAACCAGAAGGGCACTTTAGCGTGCGTTTTTGCCACCCAAGAGGGCAGTTTATCATGTTTTAACCAGCCAAGGGGGCACTTTAGTGTGTTTTGTCCACCCTAGAGGGCAGTTTAGTGTGTTTTCCCAACCAAGAGGGCACTTTAGCACGCGTTTTGGCTCCCAAGAAGGCACTTTAGCGCACGTTTTGGCTCCCACAAGGGCACTTTAGCGTGTGTTTTGGCTCCCAAGAGGGCACTTTAGCGCACGTTTTGGCTCTCAAAAGGGTACTTTAGCACGCGTTTTGGCTCCCAAGAGGGCACTTTAGCGCACGTTTTGGCTCCCAAGAGGGCACTTTAGCACGCATTTTGGCTCCCAAGAGGGCACTTTAGCGCACGTTTTGGCTCCCAAGAGGACACTTTAGCGCGCGTTTTCAACAATTAGGCCCCTCGTAGCCTAATTGTTGAAAAACTGCCGCCCCCCCGTGCACACCACTGTGTATGAGGATGTTTTGTTTACTACTGGAGAGCGACTTGCAGACAAACACACACAGAGCGACTACACACTCTCTAAGAGGGCCTGTTGTTGTCCGTGAAGGGGAGTGGAAACACAAGAGCCCTAAAGTTTGTGCGAGTGTGTGTCTGTTTGTGTACTCGTGCGTATGCATGCATGTGTGTGTCTGTGTTTTGTTAGCGTGAGTGTGTGTGTGTGTGTGTCTGTGTGTAAGTCACTGGCGGGGATAAAGAGCCATTGTCTGCAGCTGGTGCATCCCCCACTCCTCCTCTCTGCAGCTGTGAGGAAATCAAACGCTCCTCTTTTCCCCCTCTCTGCCTCTGTCACAACCTGCTGATGCCTTATTAGGTCATTCGTGGTGAAACGTAGTGATGACCCAGTGATGGTTTGTGTAGCGGAGCAGGTACACCAGCACCACTATTACAAAAAGGGGGAGGAAAATGGCACGTAACATCAACATCAGGAAGAAAAGCAAACTTTATCGATACAGAAACTTTTACAACAGTTATAAAGTGCTTTGTGTGGGAGAATCAAGATAAAAACTATTCAGCAGTCGAGCAGAAACATTTGGTGAATTAAAATACTGAGAGTAAAAAACGAATCAGAAGTCAAACAATGAATTATGATTTCAAAAAATTAAACTGTTCAAATCAATGACAGGGAACAGTGTTTACTTTTTAACCCAACAGAAATGTGAAGATTCGATGTTTTTTTCTCTCTTGTATCATTTATCATTTCAGCTGTACTGAGCCGTGGACAGCAAGGTGGCCTAACTAAGCCTGATGTTGTGTTATCAAACATTTGTCTTCCAGCTGTGATGAGGGAATCAGTTCATAGTGCATGCATCAACAGAAAGCACCAAACGAGGAGCTGAATGCCGCCTGAGGAGGAAACGCAATTTTCTATCTGCATGTTATTTCTTTTGCTCCATGTGCACTTTGTTGATATGCGAGCATCAGAGGCTTCGACAAATTCTTTCATTTTGAGCAAACAAGGTGCCTCCTAAGAAACCTCCACTGCTTTTTGAATTTCACAGGGATACAGTACATCACATTTTGTCTTTTCCTGGAATGTTATATTTCTAAATGTTTTATGATTTCCTTTCATACTGCTTGGATTTTGAAAGTTTGGTTTAAAATCTACAAAACCCCAGCAAAACTTTTATGAACACACAATGTGATGCGGCAGCATCTTGGGTCAAGAAGACTGAAACGATTTTGTCACTTGACAAGTGTGGCTGGCAGCCAAGAGCCAATTTTCAGATAAGAACATGTCCAGTAATTGAAGCTAATGTGTGGAGGTGTGGGTGAGTGAATGAAGCACGTGTTAGACTAATGGTGATAGAGTATAAGTGTGAAGATCAGAGGGGAAATGAACCATGAGGACCATAATAATACAGAGTTACACATCTGTCCTCTGGTAAGTCATTAAAACACCGTGTTCAGGGTGGAACCTGAATCACAGGTGATCTACAGTTTCGTGGTTGCTGAGTTCATGATTTCAGCCAAATCAGGAATGAACACTCAGAGTCACATTGGATTCAACTTTACCAACGAGCTCAGAGATCACCTTTAAACTTTAGGGAGTCAAAATTTGATTTGTCTTCGCTCCTGTTTCTCAACCTGGCCGCAGCAGTGATCCACAGACGGGAGTCTTTCGTCGATTGCTGTGTGACCTCCATCGTCAAGTGTTCTTGTTCTGTAATGTTGACTGCTCACTGGCGCTGGAGGAGAAATGTACTTTACGTCATGAACGTAACATTACAGAAAGGAGCCGAGGGGGAAGCAGTAAAAGAACCAGGCTCTCTAGTGAGTGCTGAGTTCAGTGATTGACCTGAAGGCAAACAGAGGTACACACCCTCGTGCGTCCTTGTTTGCTAGCTTACGGCTATCGTCCAGTGAAGTGATCTGGCTATCTGAGGCAAATAAACTCTCCATTGCAAACACACCGTTAGACAAACTCATGTAGATCACTTTGAGGTGACTCAGGCACAAATGTTGCTGGACAAGGTAAAGTTTTTTTGTTTTATTCACGTCACATGACCCCCTCGCTCACTCTGTGTGGTCAGTTATAGCGATGGGACTTTATAACACACCGTTACACCTTTAGTAAACTTGTGGATTTCTGTGGTTCCGAACACTGTTGGAAACATTCGAGATAATGTAAGTACACAACTCAGCAAACGACATAACAAAGTGTTACATCCCTGTAAAGCTGAGGGGAGTGACGTAGTTAAAAAATACAATAATTTGTTCTATGTTGAACAAAGCGTGCAAATATTTCAAGCCTCAAGACCTTATTTCACACGTTTAACCGAAAATCCATTCAATGAACACATTGACTTGGAGACGAGGGAACCGAAAGTGCATAGCTGCGAACCGATTTCCGTATTTTAGGACTCATTACTACACCACTCTATTGCATAAACCTAGAGGCTTGTTACATCATCCAGGAGTGTCCCACGTTGTCGTCTCACCACACGGTGTCGTTTAGTTATTAGCTATTCTGGAGCTTTTACTCATATCACATGCACATAAATGTTCAAATTGAAATCTTACTGAGAGCTTTAAAGGTGCAATATGAACAAGAATAAGAATTTTAGCTTTAAACGTTCAAAAAATGAACTAAACATATCAACAGAATGTGAACTAATAACAGTTTTGACGTTATGTCGAAAATGTCTGTGTGTTGTGGTGCAGAGATATCTGTTGAAATTAAAATGCTAACCAGCGAGCTCCTCTCCAGTTTATACTTCTAAAGGTTACAAGTCCGATTGGAAACAAATCCAACACGAACCCACTGCTCTGAGCTCCCCGTCTGGGCACAGTCAGATGATACGACCACCAGCTGTACGGTTAACTGAGCTGACTAGCTAGCGGTTGCTAAAGTTAGCAGCTAATCTCAAACCAAGATCTATTTATAGGCTGGAATAGGATATAACATGTTTGTTTTTCTGATGCGGAAGCATTGGTCAGTTGAAACTATTAATAAAAACCACAATATTTTTTATCACCTGTGAAGAACTAGCCTCTATTTTGGGTCTCTGCTCAAAAATCACATGCCAATCATTATCAGAGCATATCTCTGCAACTACGAGGTCTATTTGAATAGTCAAGGTATCATAATAAAGGGAACACTTCAAATAATTGTTCAGAAGTATATATGTCACTGGGTCTGCGTAAATTAAGTTGGCACACAGCACTAGCGGAACATATCAGAGCCGGGGCAGGGGCACATGACCGGGCCCTTTAAAAATAATAATCATTTTTACAACACACACATGCCCGCAACAGCGGGACTTACAAGCTTCAGCACCGCGGAGAGCAACTATGTCCATCAAACGGACATGAACAACAAACCAATGTAACAACAAAAACATTAAGCTACATGGCCCCTAATAATAAAACAACACAAAATCAAAGCAGTTCAGCATCACGGATAGCGACCACATCATTTTGACACCCACTTTAACTATTTCAACTAATGACAGAACAGCACAGTAGCATATATCAATAGTAAAACTGGCACAGCGGCCCACATGTTCACGTAAAACACAATTTCTAAATGAAGTACTACTCACCACTACTTGAAGGGCACACGGCGAGCCTTGCGCTCCGCAAACTCGTCCACGAATCTCTGTATGTCCATTTTCTTTGCTCTTTCATTCTCTATGGACAAGATGCCAAGTCCACTCACACATTGTTTAGTGTAGTGATTTTTTTTAGAATTGCTACCTGTAAATCTGGCTCTCTGACTGTGCTGGCAAGCCAGAATTGGCGGGCCAGAATCGCTGCCAACACCGTCGGGTCCATCTCCAGGAGGACGAACAAAATATGTGTCAAGTTTTTGGAGTTTTGCTTTTCCTTGCTCTCTTTTTTCTTTTTCTCTGCGCTTCGCCGCTCCACTTTTATGTTTATATGAGCTGCTGCCACTCATGTTAACTCGGTAAAAAGTCCACCTGCACCTAGCTTCCACTCTGTTGCCAAGTAACTGCTGATGTAACAAGGTTTTACGACAATTTTACCCAAAATCTACTTGGAGACAATCGGCGATCCACTTGTAAATTTCAGCGTCGTATAGTGAAATATCAGAGTGAAAATAAAGCCAGTCATAGAGCACAACATTTTATTCAATATTTTACACCTACTAGGCTACATCACTAAAGTCAGTCTTGTAAAGTTTTGAGCAACCATGACTCATTCTGACTGGGGAAACCTATATAATTCCACATAGACCCACAATCAAAGATTGAATGGAGTAAAGCTGATCAATGCTCCCTCGGTACAGCACCGAGAGGGGCCCTGCCCCGCCTGCAGGGCGAGGCCCGCTTTCCCACAGGTTCCTGTCCCCACGATCCGGGGCCGGGGGCGTCCCGCCCTCCCAGCCCCCCCTGAAGCCCCGTCCCTGGCACACAGCATAAACAAAACATTTTTTTTTTTGACTAAAATTATTTTACAATTTTAGAATGAATATCCTTGAGTAATGATGCAGGTGCAGCTCTACATCTGTGGGAAACCATAGCAAAACATCTGAACATCACTTCTGCCAACTTTTATGCCATTTGGCACATTTTGTGGTTCATCTGTGCCATATATTTAAAATGTCTCAGGTACCAAACTATATATGTCACCTATATGTTACCATATAAGTTCAACTGGGCTGAAGAATGAAAAATATTAGACCAAATTTTCAAGAATGAAGTTTCAGTCTCATGGTTCACAATGAAATCCTGCTACTTGACTCATAAAAGACACACAAAAAAAAGCCACTTTATAACGCGGGGGGGGAGGAGAAAAAGCTGGAGAGATTTACGGAGTCAAACGTGTCATTCAAAGTTCGACTTTACTGTCCAGACTATCAATGAATGGTTATGAATGTCAGGAGGAGCGTCGAGCGGCTCTGCGCCTTTAAATCTCCGCGCTCCTCCCTCTCCTCAGTGACAAGCCCGCAGAGCCTCTTTAACGCGTCCAGTAGAAATGACAAACCAGAGGCGCTCCGCGGGCCAGCATGTCAAACACCAACACTAATCATGGGCTTTAGTGGCGGCGACTCATCCGAACCACGCATCCCGAGACGCTAACGAGCCACCCCTTGGTTCCGTGTCGGATCGGCTTCGCGGACGCGTCAAAGTTGGAGCGGGGCATCGCCGGATCGGATGGACGTCGATGGGCTGGAATGAAACCTCCACTTCTTCTATCGGACTGAAGGAAGGAGGGAGAGAAACCCCTGCATGTTCAAGTTTCCTGCTCCGGCTAGAAGGGGCATCGGTGCGCGCTTGTTGGATGTGGGGTGCGTGCGGGGAAGTGTGTGTTGGGTGCGTGTGTGTGCGCGCCCGCAGCAGCAGGAGCAGCAGCAGCAGCAGCAGGAGGAGCAGCGGCGGCGGCGGCGGTGGCGGTGGCCGCGGGAAAGGGAAGTTTTAGCAGCGCCGTGATTTCTCCTCTCCTCCTCCTCCTCCTCCTCCTCCACCTCCTCTCCAGATATATTCCGTTGTGTTGTTTTTCATGTCACAGCAGGGGGCAGGCGGATTAACGTTTCCCTGATGAAAATTAACCATCCGTGGAGAGGCTCTGTGATCGTGACTATTATGATGATGTCGAGTAAGAGCGTGGAGTGGCTGCAGGAGGAGCTGGAGTCCGGGGCCAGCTCCCTGCTGCTGCTGGACTGCAGACCCCACGAGCTGTACGAGTCCTCGCACATCGAGTCGGCCATCAACCTGGCCATCCCGGGCCTCATGCTCCGGAGGCTGAAGAAGGGCAACCTCCCCATCCGCTCCATCATCCCCAACAACGAGGACAAGGAGAAATTCGTGAAGCGCTGCAAGACGGACGTGGTGGTCCTGTACGACGAGGCGGCTCCGGAGCGGCAGGAGTCCGGGCTGGGGAGCTCCGTGCTGGGGCTGCTCCTGCAGAAGCTGCGGGACGACGGGTGCAAGGCTTTCTATCTGGAGGGTAAGAGGAGCGGACGCTGCATGTGTGTTTACAGTCCCCCATTTTTTTAATTCATAAAAAAAAAAAAACAACACTCACGCTGATTCTGTGTTTTTTTTTTTTAACTCTATCTGGAGATGTTTAATTTTAAACTTTGATTTCATAAGTTCAATCAGAAATATGTGAAATCTTAAGCCCGTCTGTGCCTGGATCATCTAACTATAAGACACATGTGTTATATTATATGCGTGTCTTTGGTTCATCCGGAACAAGACGCGTGAGATTTTGGCGCTTTGATAAGAATTATTCAAATATGAAAAATAAAAAAAATAGAGGAAAAAAACCCTTCTTAACTCTTGTCAAGCCATTGGATGTGGTAGTAATGACTATAAAACATTATTACAGGTTATTAATTGTCATAATGTGACGATGCATCCATTAAAAAAATCCAGCTGTTTATTTAGTTTATTATATAAGTTCATTTATTATCATTTCTCACGAAGACGCATGTTAATTATAGTCAAGAATAAAGTCTTAATCACAGTTTATTTCTGTTCTTATCATAGATATAATCTCACATGCAGCTCCACTTCGCTGTGAAGTCGTAATGAACTTTGACAGGAACACTTCCCACATAAATTATCGCCTGGATTTTTTTATTTATATTTTTTTAATCAGGACAGACTCGCTTTAATCACGAGACAATGAAAAGAGACGTGAAGCAGCGTCCATGTGTCTCTGCGAACACACACACACACAGGGACAGAGAGAGAGAGAGAGAGCTGGGTTCAATATGTTTTCAATTAAATGCTGCAGAAATGGCCCCGCCATGTTGTGCTCCTTTTTCGAAAAAGACTGGCGTTTTTCCTTTTTTTTCATGAATGAACAGAGAAACGAGGATACGACGACAAACCCCACTGTGAACAATCCTCCAAAAAAAAAAAAAAGAAAAGTAGATTATATGATTAAAAACCCGGGTAGGTAGAGAGTGTTAGAAGATGTGGATGTGTCGGTGATAAGAGGTGATCAGAGAAAAATGTTTTGCAGTGGAGTCACAGGCAGAAAGCTGCCATTCACAAAAAGTCCACTGAGCTGAGTAGTGAGTGTTGTGGAGCTCAGTGTCCTCCTGCTGCTGCTGCTGCTGATCCTGATCCTCCTCAGGGCTCAGCTTTTCTCAATGGAGCACATCTGTCCAGCTGCATGTCTGCCTTTTTTTTCACAAGATCACCCTTTTTCTCCTGTTAGCTGCCACATCTGTATGTGATGTAGTGGCATAATAATAATAATAGCAAAATATTTTTTTATTTATTCAGTTACAAGCCCATATGATTTTAGACGTGACATGTATTCGTCTTTATGTTAGTTAAAGGAGCACTGTGTCATCTTGAAGAGAAAATTCAAACTAAGAATTTTTGAATGATTTGAATATGAATGAGCCGATAATACAATCTCAGAAATGTTTTTTTTTTTTCACAAGTGAATGAACGAGCCGTTCTCAGAGGAAAACGCTGTTTGAAGCTAGCAAGGTGGCAGGGTCCGCCACATGTAAACATAATGACAGTAAAACAGTATGAAAGTCAGTCATGGAAAGAAAGAGAGGTTGTTTATTTAGTTTGTTTAGGCATACAATTTTTTTTTTTTAAATCAGTTAATGAAGATCTTAATTAAAAAAAACAACATAAAAAACGTATTGGAAGTGTCGGCCACTGTGCAGCACATACTGTTATTAGAAAGTGAAGTCACTGTGGTGTGATGTGTGTTTAATAGCATCAGTTTTCTTATTTTTCCTGTTTGTTTTATGAATTTTCACGCCGTACACACAAAATGTCCGACCCTCGTGGGTTTAGAGACAAAAGTACATTCGCACCGATCAAAAATGTCAGTATATTTCATTTTATTACAACATTAAAGATCATATCACAGCTCTGTGTTGAACAAGATGTTCTGTCTTGGTCAAAAGTGTAAAACCTTCTGTCCTCATAGACATAAAACAAACAAACGAACAAAACAAACCTGTTACTTTTTTTTAACAGTCAAAAACTTTATTTATCTGGTTATTTTTCTTCTTATTTTCTTCTTATTCATTCACACCCGTTCAAAAATCCAAAAAGTTCAAGAAAACCATCATTAATAAATGGTAAATGTATAGTTAGTTCAACCTTAGGTAGTTTTTTCACTGTTGACAAACAATGAAATGCTTTATAAACCATTTATTAAGCATTTGTAAAGGTTCATAAACATCAGTTACAACTTTAAGACCATCCAACTGATGGTTATTATAAAGTGTTACTGCCATCTGTATCTTCCTTATTTTAACCCACCAATAGCCAAATACAAAGATATTCTACCTATAATCTTATATAAACAGAGGAAATCATTATTATGAAGTGTAACGAGGTTCATTCCTCGGCTGCAACTGAAGACTATTTTCCTGCCATTAATCTGTCGGTTACTTCTCCGCTTAATCGATGACACGTGTCGTCGATAACAAGTCAGAAATATCCATCAGTGTTTCTCAAAGCTCACGATGACGTCCACCGATATCAGATCACTGACATAGAGGAGTAAAGGAACAAGAAAATATTTACTTTTAAGAAGCTGGAATCAGAGAATGTTGGCCTTTATTCTGGTTAATCGATCATCAGAATGGTTGGTGTCAACTAATTGATTAATCGTTGCAGCTCTTGTTCATTCAGGTTTATAACTCTTGATCCTTTTAGTCTTGAAATCCAGCTGCCATTTTGTAGACATTGAACTTCACACTTTGCCTTTCAGAACCTGTCACATTCTTTGCACCACCCAGTAAAATGGTTTTCTTGGCTTTATTCTAAAATGAACCCTCTTCTGGTCTCTTCCTCGTCCTCCAGGGGGCTTCAACAAGTTCCAGTCGGAGTACCCCGAGCACTGCGAGACCAATCTGGACTGCTCCTGTCCCAGCAGCTCCCCACCAGCCTCCGTCCTCGGCCTGGGAGGACTCCGCATCAGCTCCGACTGCTCGGACGGGGAGTCCGACCGCGAGCCGGGCAGCGCCACGGAATCCGAGGGCAGCCCCCTCCCCAACAACCAGCCGGCGTTTCCTGTCCAGATCCTGCCGTACCTTTACCTGGGCTGTGCCAAAGACTCCACCAACCTGGATGTGCTCAGCAAGTACAATATCAAGTACATCCTCAACGTGACGCCCAACCTGCCCAACATGTTCGAACACGAAGGGGACTTCAAGTACAAACAGATCCCCATCTCCGATCACTGGAGCCAGAACCTCTCGCAGTTTTTCCCCGAAGCCATTTCATTCATCGGTAAGTGAAGGTGGAGAGAGCTCAGATTGTGTCTGTGTCTGTCTGTGTGCTATGTTGTGTTGCTGTGGATCTATTTAGTGACGGCAACAATTCTTTCACTTATCGATTCATCTGCTCATGATTTTCTTGGTTACGTAAAGCGGCAGTTAATAGAAATACGACAAGGTGATGGCTTCGGGTTGTTTGTTCTGTCAGACTCACAGTCGACAAACAAAAAAATTATCAGTTTACTTTCATACATGACTAAAAAAAGCAGAAAATCTGCACATGTGAGAAGCTGAAACCGGCAGATATTTGGTGTGCTTAATAAATGATTACGTAAAGATTTATGATTACTTTTTTGTCCATTCACCAATTGATTAATCAATCAATCACTCCAGCTCTACAGTATGTATCTTTAAAGCTGCAAGTAAACAATTGCTTTCATTAGATTTAGCTGGATTAATTTTTAATGAATCAATAAATGGTTTGTTCCAGTTGTTGGAAAAGTAAAGAGGATAGAGGAGTGTCACCTTTGTGTAGACCCATAAAATGTATCTTGCAACCCCTCGCTGGGGTCCCGACCCTCAGGTTAGGACCCACTGTTTTATTCTACAAAATGTCAGAAAAGAATTTAAAAAGATGCCAATCATAATTCCCAAAGTGACGTCTTAAATATTACACCTTAAACTCTAACTCGTGTTCAGTCTACATTTATTCAGAATGGAGAAATGTTGATATTTTCATATTTAAGGAGTCTGTAGCATCAGATATGTTTTGCTTAATTAAATCGGTCTGTAAATGTCAGAAAGGTGGTGAAAAATGACCAAGATGACGTCCTCAAAAGTCTTGTTTTGTCCACAACCCAAAGATATTTCGTTTACTGTCACAGAGCGGCAGAGCGAGCAGAATAGATTCTCAATATGGTTGGTGATTTAATTTAAAAGTTGGTTAACTGATCAATGAATCGTTGCAGCTCTACTTCAGATAACTTGTTTTTGTTCAATCTCTGTAATGAAATAAATCAGAGAAAACAATAAACCTTCAGCTATGAGAATCTCCGACTGGCTTCAGCTCTAAAATCATGTAAAGATCTTCACATAAAAGTCGTTTTATATGAAAATTAAACGTTCGTTGTCTTGAAAGCTGCTCCTGCCAGCTGCGTTCGGACGGCCTGTGTTTTACTGCCGCTGGTTAAATATGAATACCACAAACTATAAAGCAAAGTCTTGAATAAAACATGGCCGTGGATTTTTTCACTGCGGGGTCATACTGAAGCCGCAAGAATTTTAACTGCCCCCCCGGCCCCCCCTCAGTCCCCATCATCTCGTTCCACATTTTCAGTATTTCCCATCATTCCCGTCATTCCTCCTGACTGAATTCCCAGAGAATGAGTAAATCCCCTCTCTGATGAGTCATTGAGTTCGTCTCAGATTGTCCAGACCCTCCTCACATCTGTCTTTTCTTTCTCGACTAATGCCTCTGCTTAGGTGGGAGGAAGTGTGACATATGCCAGAGCGCAGAGGTCATGGCAGATTCGGGTCACGCTGATGTTAAACGGCAGCTAATTACGGGTGAAGCTCGCGCTGAAGGCAGAGCGAGATGCGACCACGTGCCGTCCCCGCTGTTGTACGCTGCGGATTCCTTAAATAACTCAAATTGTCGATTGGTGATTTTCGGTGTTTTCAAGAGTGCAGAGACGGAGGGATGTGATTTGAGAAGTGGTTTCGATTCCTGCGTGTAAAAGCACAAATAAAGTGACGTAATACTGCACGATCAGATCAGAACATATTAACCACAGGTCACTTATTGGACTTCTGAGGCTCGTATCGTTGGGTTTTTGGTCTCCGGGTGAGGATTTTTTTTTTTTTTATGGCGTTAAAGTGAGCACACATCAAATATAAATTTAATTTGGCAGTCTGAGCTCGTGAGCCAACTGACCCCAATCCTGCAACAAGAGAGGCAGGCGGAGGGAGAGTGAGGAGAGTCAGAGAGTCAGAGAGATAAAGGAGAGGATGAGAGAGAAGAAAGGAAAGAAGCACTTAACTCTCGCTCTAATGGCCTGTAGCGATGCAAGTGCAAAGGGCTCGAAACTGATAGAAGGTGGATGGATGTAGCCCGTTAATAATGTAAGATGTTTTTTTTATTTATTTTTTTTTATTCATGTTTCTCGACGGGCCGAGAGCTAGAAAGCAGAATGAAACATGACTTTTCTGCTGTCATTGAGAAGGGTCACTCCGGATTTTTTTCAAAACATGACATGAAATATTTGGAAAGGAGGATCTAAAAATCTCAGCTCTCGTGTAAAAACATGTTACCTCTGTGAATCGTAGAGCTGCAGCAATCAGTCAATCATGGGAATAGTCAATTTTGATGATCTTGTAATCGTTTAAGTCTTCATTCAAGCAAAAATGTCAAACATTTGCTCATTCCAGCTCCTCAAATGTAAGGGTTTGTGGCTTTTCTTTGTCATGTATAATATTAAATCAAGGGTCTTTGGGTTTTGAACTATTGGTTACTATTGGTTACATAAGTGACACCATTCACCCTGTTACAAGACTCTGGACCATCACAATGATGTTGAAGCTGTTATTTTAGGGTAAAGACGCAACATGATGTTTCTTTAACTATTCTTATTTAGTTGTAATTAAATACTAATGAAATGTGTTGCTGATTGAGTCGTACATTTGTCTTTTACGCGTGAAGAATTTAGTCTCATGTAAAGGAAAGAAGTCTGTTGTTCTTAAGTCTAAAGTTGTTCTTAAATAGTCACGACTAAATACGCAACAGTCAAATTTAACATCAGAAAACATTTTTAGATGTTATTTCACACTTAAAAAAAAAAAAAACAACTCTCAAGTCTGATCAAAGAGCGATCTCTTGCAACTGAGCTCTGCCAACTTCAAACCGCTGAGAGAGAAAAAGAGATACATAAAATATGTCGTGTGAAACCGAAACTGTCCAAACTCTGGCAGAAAACTGCGTGTTCATGCAGGATCCCAGCGCTCATAGTATCGAGCTTGAAAGAAAAAAGGATCGCAGAGCCTTTGAATATATGTTTCTACTATATTTTAATGTGATGTTAACCATATTGTGATTGATAGTTATATTCTGTAAATATATATTAAATTAAAGCAAACGTGTAACATACAATACAAACAATTAGAAGAATTGACAGTAAACAGGAGCCTTTCTTCAAAAATGACCTCTTAATTTGGTTCTTAATGCCTTCTTTTTTCTAGATACTTGAATTACAAGCATGAGAGTTTTAACAGTAACCTTATCCTCATCTTTCCCCCTGCTCTCTTCTTTCCCTCCCATACTTCCTCCTCAGATGAGGCTCGCTCCAAAAAGTGTGGCATCCTCGTGCACTGCCTGGCCGGCATCAGCCGCTCGGTGACCGTCACGGTGGCCTACCTGATGCAGAAGCTCAACCTGTCGCTCAACGACGCGTACGACTTCGTCAAGCGGAAAAAGTCCAACATCTCCCCGAACTTCAACTTCATGGGCCAGCTCCTGGACTTTGAGCGGACGCTGGGCCTCAACAGCCCCTGTGACAACCGCTCGACCTCCCCGACGCACGACCAGCTCTTCTTCACCACCCCGACCAATCACAACGTGTTTCAGCTGGACACGCTGGAGTCCACATGAAAAATCAGACGGTGAACTTTCCCTTCTCTGGGGGGGGGCGGTCACGGTGGTGTCATTAAGAAGTGGCTGCACTGGAGGGAAGCAGCCAGTTTTAGTGAATGTTTTAGCCTCCCGGTGGCTCGTCGCATGAGATCCCGGCCACGGAGCAGCGTCGGAGGGGCAGGAGAGGCCACAGATGCCACGTTAAAAAGGGGGAAAGGGAGTTTTTTTAACCCAGAGGGGGAACTGACAGACAGGCTTTTTTCGCGATGGCGTCCTCCTTCTGGAGTTGACTGAAATCGAGGCAAAGAGCCCCGTCTTGCTAACGAAGAACCAAGGAGACTTATCTGACTGAGAAACTGAGCGGCAGCAGGTCAGACAGCTTCATACAAAGATAGGAAAAAAATCTACAGCACTCAATTTATGAGACGTCGTCTCCGACTTTCTGCCTCGGCTCTTCTGAGCTGAGCTGACTGGTGCCAAGTGGAGAATCTGGGATTTGCTTGTAGGGAAATCTCGCTCTACCGAATGTAGAGTTTTATAAACCAAGGAATTAACACACACACACACACACACACACACACACACACACACACAACAAAGTATGTATGTTTGTACTGTATGTACTGTATGTTAACGTACATAGAAAGAAAACGTATGGGCAGTCCTTAACAAATTCAGTATGTCTATATGCATTTTTGTATATTTTTGTGTACATTTACGCACAAATCTATACCTTATATAAATATATACGCATAGAAATCTTATCTATCCAATCCAACAATGGCTTAAGAGAATGTAAAACTAAAGAAGGTGGGATTGGTGTGGCGGCGCCAAACAGAGAGGAACATGGTGAGATTCCTAGTTGTCTTTTTTTCTTTTTTTTTTTGTAAGTTTCGTTTTTCTTTAGGTTCGTTATGACCTAATGCGGTTTGCACAGTGGTGTAGCCATTGACTTGTTGGCACTTGGAGCCAGTGCTTGGAAGCAGGCAGATAAAGAGACATTCAGAGAGGAGGAGCGGAGAGAGGAGAGGCCAGTCCCAGGCTGCGACGAGTCCCAACAGCTGCACGGCGGAGTGGGGAGGGAGCGGGAGCCGAGGCCCCTCGAGCGAAGGACGAGGTTCAGGGGTTGGGACGAGGGCATCGGGTTAGGAATCATCAGTTGAATCACGGTTGGGTAGATCTGACATTTAGCCAACTGCTCTCAAGTGCAAGTTCCCAGTTCTTACTTCCTTCCCCATATGACTGTTCATCACGTTGCCTAACCAGAAGCACCAGTTGTTTTGTGATTATTTTGGTCGTTTCAGTCAGAGACTCTGCACTTCCTTTTGGTTTTTATCATCACAGTGTGTAACGGCTCCGAACTTTTGTAATTTGAGGCGGAGAGCTGAATGAGAGGTCAGGGTCGGTGTCGGGGGATGATGATGAGGCGGTGGTGACATTTCCAAGCAACTTTTTTGGCCAGCTTTACTCAGCAGCCTCGGGCGAGGAAGTGCCTCGACACGCTTGCATTACCTGACTTCTATTCGCCTAAGAAGAAGTTGTTTGTTGATCTGTCGTCCTAGCTTTGATCCCCAGGTACAAAATTTGCCAAAAAAGAGACTCTCACTTGGGGGACTGTGATTGTAACCTGGTCCTGGTGTTGGTCGGTTGATTATGATGATGTGGACCGGGACTGGCCTCAGTTTACAGACTGCACTTACGTCCCTTAACTGCATCGTAGAAAACCGGAGGAAAGTCTTTCCGTAAAGGGATCACCCATTTGGTCAAAGAGACGTTTGGCCGAGTTGATTCACCCTTAAGCCTTGGGTACATTAAATGAAAGATATATTAAACCCAAATTGATATAAATATATATATTATAGAGCTAATAGTAAACAGATTATTTTGTATACCTGAGCATGTTGTGGTACTGTATGCTCTCTAACAGTAGACATAACCACGGGTTGGACGTTGCTTTATCAGGAGGGAAGACGAGCGATGGGGACCGTTTTTTTAACTGCTGTTGCCGCTGATCACAGCGGTAAACAGCATGTGGTTAAGGAGTTTTCTGAGACTCTGTTCACATCTGAAGCACCTTAACGAGAAAGACCGGTTTTAATGTGGGTTTCCTCTTCTGAGCGGAACAACACGGCACGCACTGTTGGCAGCGTCTGTAGGTACGCCGGGGTGTCACGCAAGAACATTCTCAATGGATTCGTAAGTGCACCAAAGTCTTTCAACCCGATGAATGTCACGATCGCAGATAATATCAACTGCGTAACTGTTACAGAAAGGCCACCTGCTGTTCAATTTGTGGGCAAGTTTCATTTACAAAAATGTGATTAAGGGCTTATCCACACGTATACAGATAATTTTCTTTGTTTTCCTTCTTGTTCTTTGAAACACGACTTTCGTTTTACAAAATATCTTCATACACACAAGAACACAGAAATGATTCCAAATGCTATATAAGTGGCAACAGTCAGGATACGTCAACAGTACGTCAAATACCAGAGAAGAATGTTCTCAACATGCGTAGTGAGCTCATTCCATTTATATAAAATGACCAAAAATGTGATGCGTCCATCATCCAAAACCGTAGAAAACCATCTTGATATGTTGAGAACTTTAAATCACACCTAGCGGTGCTAACCAAATGTAAACAAACGGGTAGTCCCAGCAAAAGTGGGCATGCACAAGTTTTAATGACATCATCATTTCCTCCAAAACTCTGCTTAACGTGTCCACAAGCATACAAAGAAACTGGACTCTGCACTTTAAAGGGGTTTTAAAAAATCTCGAACACAATTTGGCTGTGAATGCGAGGCCAAAAAGCAAAGTTAAAAGGCAAATGTAAAACCAAAAAATAAATATCCGTAGTCGTGTGGACAAAGGCCAAAGAGAAAAAACAAAACAAAATGAATCAGCAGGTGGAAATGTAACAAACGTAGCACTGACAGTAGAGACACGAGAGCTGAGTTGTCATCAAAGAGCCTTAAATGACAGAAATAAAAAGACTGAATGATTTGATATCAAATCAGATGCAGAACATCCTGTGAAAGCAAAGAGGCCCTAATTTTTTAAAGGTGAGGTGGTCATTGAAGTGCAAAACCATCCAGCTACAGGTGAGGAGGAGGAGGAGGAGGAGGAGGTTTCAGCTCTACAGTATAGAGGCTCTTCAAGTAAAAACACGTGGTTTCCCCCACGCGGAGAAAGTAGGACAATCTGCTCATGACTCATACGACATGTCTGGACCACAAGTGAATTTAGAACAAATTGGTGAATGTGAAAAATTTGAGAAGACGCCCGTACATTCACAAAACCTGAGATAAATTGCAAAACCAGGAATCAAAGACGTTTTTACTCAGTGTGAGCTCTTGCTCCGCTTGTTGGTGCACTGAGAAAAGACCTGAAGTTGGTTGAAACGTCACAAATAAAACTAAAAAAGGAGAACGTGACACATTTGGCACTTCAGAACGAATCTGTTTGTATGTGTTTCTTGCATGAGGCCCATTATTCATGGCCAACTACAGAAATTTAGTTTTCAGAGCGTTGATGTGGACGGGGTCTGTACAGAAACAAAAGAACTGGGTTTCAGAGGTGACAGCCGTTGAATCTGAACAGGGTTGGTTTTAGCTGGCCTTATATAATCTTTCTAACTTGTTTCTAATGCTGACTGTTCAATACTCTTTGTATCTCACTTTAGTAAAACATTGTGTAAAAAAAGGAAATTGTTCATCTGTTATTTGAATCAGAACGCGGTAACAACAGACAGCGAGCTGTCGTTTTTACCGCAACGGGTCACACGAGGTCCTGTTTGTTACTCTGCAATATATCAAAAACACCTTTTTTTGCAGTATTTTGTAGATCCAAGACCTCAACATTTTTAAACTCTTCTTCTTTTGTACTATATCTATTCTATATAATTATACAAGATACAGCTCGATATGGCTTGTGGACTGAAGTAACATTTCACCTGGGGTGTGCAAAAACGTGCGTTACCAACCTGAATGAGGCCCTCTCTAACACACACACACACACACACACACACACACACACACACACAGTTTCACGCAGCCAGAGCTGTGGTTCAGCATGCCAGTTATGTTTCACAATAGACAATTACACCACCCCGGCTTTAATAATTACAAGGTCTTTTTCTGTCTTGTTTTGATATAATGTGCTCTATGCTATTCCTGTGGCCTTTCAATATGAATATATATCTAAGTATATATATGTTATGAATTTATATGCAAAAGTTCCTCTCCTATTATAGCATCAGAGATGAAGATAATACCACCATGCTTGAATGGACTCCCCTCGTCTGTAGTCATATTTCCCACTTACAATAAGAAAAAACATCGAGGACTTGATCACTTGCACCCTAGGATTGAAATATATTTCAGTACGAAGCTTTTCTATTTAAAAAAAAAAAGAACATGGTTGATTTCAAGCTGCTTTCTTGTGTTTTTTTTGTGTCTTTGTAACAATGAAAGAGAAATCAAGTCTTTTTCTCTGTTTGTAAATTTGCCAGATCACGGGAACGGTCCGTTTCTGTGTCCTTAAAAACTTGTAGCTACATCTCGGTGAGAATGTGTTTCAGGAGGGAAAGGGGCGTGAATGAGCGGAAGCCTCCGGAGGAGGAGGGACAGCGGCGGTCGTTGAATACAAAGTGAAAGAAAAAGTGAATGATTTTAAAAATGTTACCTCAGTGAGGATTTTTTCAGGGATTTTTTTGACAATGCATCTTGCATCGTGTTACAGCTTCGAACACACGTTGAATAGCTGTTTTGTATTGTGCTGTAAACAGTTTTTAAAAAAAGATGCAATCTGTCTGTGTGTAAAAAAAAAAACAAAGGGGGCATGTTAAACCAGGGCAGGTTCACCTTTCTGTCTACTGAAGGAAATACGATCGACCCTATGTATTGTACAGTATATGGAAACAACACAAGACATGTTTATACCGCAAATAAATATTGAAATATTTTTTTCTTTAACACGTGTTTCCTGTTTATTTCTCACCACAAAACCACATTAAAATCACTTCAATGGGAAATAACATCAGCTACACAAAATTATTGTTTATTTAGACTTCCTTCCTAATACTTCCCTTATTCTTGTGAATTATTGGATAATTTCACTGGTTCAGGTCCGTATAAATCATTTTAATGTCACAGGAAAATATCAAATGTTATTGAATTGGTCACAAACAGTTGCTGGTTTGTTTTGATGGGTTACAAGCAAACATGGTTGGGATATTGATCAACATATTGACAACTCACGTAGTACAGTATTTGAATGTACTGCAGAGTCAGGACCCCCATCACAAAAAATCAATCTGATGGGTTACGAGATGATTAACAAAAAAACAAACATACAGTACTCAGAATTAGTTAGGCATGCTGGGATAGTTTAGTGTTTCGCTTGATTGTTTATTGGTCCCCAAAAATAATGCGACACATTTCATTTGACTTTTATTGCACATGCATGCAATATCCCAATATCCCTAACTCATTTTGAGTAGTGTACTTCTGCTGCACAAAATCATGGATAAAGAAATTATTGAAATGACAGAATCTTTTTTTAAAAAAGCACTTTTTTGGTTAAAATGGTCACAACCAGTAGACGTACCGTTGCTAGTTTCTAATGAAGGTTCACAGGCAAATATTGTTGACCGAAAAGAGAGATCCTGGACGGTTTTGTATGATATCAAAGCAGCAGTTTGACATATCTGCCTGTATGAAGCTGCTGCTAGCATCCAGTTAGCTTAGTTTAGCGCAAAAAGACTGGAAACAGCAGAAACTTGGGGGTGTTTCCAGCCTTCATAAGTTAACAGATGCTGGCTATAGACTCATATCAGAAAGACATGAGAATAATATTAATCTTCTTAGTTTATCATCTAGGGAATGCTTAAGTCTCCTTATTTAGCATTTGTAGCACATAAAAAAGCAGAGTATAATGTGTTATAATGTGAGAGTACCTCTCTCATAAAGACATTTTATTCATTAGATCTGTAAGAGGGAGGAAAACATGTCCACAAAAAAGTTAAATACTTACATCTGCATACAACGACAGAGCAGTGTGTTATAAACCATTTATTAGATGTTCAAACACTGCTTATAATCACTTAGTGCTGTACGGGGGCTGTGTCTGTTCTATGTATGTCAAACTTACATTTCTGAGAAAGATTGTGTTAAGGAACGACAAGAAAGCAGAAACTGTTTCATTTAGTTTTTTGGTTTTGCTAAGACTTCCCCTCATCTCGTTCTACATTCACACACACACAGGGCTTGTATTGTTGCGTCTTTGCTGTGGCTTTGTGACAGTTACACATCCGATTGCCTAACCTGAAACTCTGCCACTTCCCTTCCATGTAGTCTGCACCACACTGTCTTTTTTGTGTGTGCGGCAAAGAAGGAACATGTTTGAAATAACTTGAAAAACGCGACCAGCCTCGACCACTTTGATCGCAATCTAACCCCGTTTATGCAATTACGTTACAACACATTTTCAGTGCGTTATCAAAGGAATATTTCTACTTTTTTGGAAATGTTCTCATGTGCTTTCTTGCGAGCGGGTTAAATATAAAGATTGATACCAGCGGTATACCGGTTTACCCGTGTCCGGTAAATAAGCAGCTGCAGCACAGAAGTCGGTTAGCTCAGCTTATGTGACTGATATCTCCTCATCATAAGTACCATAATCATTTCTGTCACAATAAGGATTATAATTCTATGTATTAGCAGTAGAAATGAAGCTGTTCTCCAGAAAAATGAGGTGTAACATCCCTTTCCTTCTCCGGGCCCCATTGTCGGATGCTTGTGCTTCCATTAACTGTTCTCTCGCATAACCTTTAATGCTTTTCTATCCTCTCAATTAGCAGGTAATGATGGCACATGTGTAGGCTGCATGAAAGCTGACAGCGAGGGAGAGAGAGTGTCAGCAAAGTGGGGAAGCGAGAAGGAGGGCTGGTGGTGGAAATAAAAAGAGCATCTTAAAGACAGAGCTGTGAGCCGAGCTGAGCCGGCTATAAATATCTCCCCCTCTCCTCTCCTCTCCTCTTCTCGTCCTCTCCAGTGTTGGCTTCTCTTCCCTCCTTCTACAATGGCTCTTGTTCGTTTTTTTTCTGTTGTTGTTTTTTATCCAGCCTTTACTTCCTCCTGCCGTCGCGCCATCAAGAGGGCCATTCACCTCGCGGTGATTCAGGCAGGATATTAGCAGCGGCAGCAGAGGTGATATAACGGAAATGAAGGCCCCACCCTGTTTGAAGAGACGGGGGACAGGATGATCGACACTACCGGCTGATAACTCTCTGGTTTCCTGGCAACATGATGACAGGGTTTCCCACATGCCCGTCATTATCATGGCAGTTCATGTAACAGGAAATGTTTCCCACTCTAATTTGGAGTGATTCAAATTACATGAGAGTTTATCATGAACTGAGATAGTTATTAAAGACATTAATAAGCCGCTCGGTGACATTTCTGGGGTTGCCTTCTTATCCGAACATGTCGCGGCGCTCCCTAATGAAGATGCCTCATCCTGGTATCAAGAACAGCACTTCGCTGGTTGCTTTTCGCAAGTTCACAGATCATTATGGCCCCAATGAGTTCTGTTACCTAATACAGTGTATAAAGGTTTCTGTGCTGACCAGGTTATGTCCAAAACGAATGTATGTCTTTCTCTTCCTCTTTCTGACTGCATCTCTCATTTACTTCCCTCCATGTCGCGTGTTGCGACATTGTACAGACAATTCCCAGCGGGAAGATTTACAGGTCGAAGAGTGTAGACGATATGTTGCAGTAGCCTGACAAGCTAACTGGCTGTAATTGAGGAAAAATATATAACACTGAGTCACGGGCTGGTCTGAAGTTTGGGATGAGGATGGAACAGCACAGCCTATAAGAGAACACAAAGGACGATTTGATGACAGGAACTACAGAACCAAGGTGGATTTCCTTTTGGTTCCTGACACCCCAGAGTCAGTAAATAGAGCTGTTAACTTGGCTTCTTAGCTAACCAGCCAACTACATGATGACAGCTAAGTTAGCTGCTACTTTAGCAACAAAGCTACCAAAATCAGGAAACTATAAAACTCACCTAGGTGCTGTCGTCCTCAGAGGCCCCAGTCCAGAGGTGTTCGGTGGGAGCCTGCCGGTTAACATTAGCTAGCAGTTACATTAGCAACAAGTAAAGCTATTTGTCCAGAGTTCAGGCAGAGTAGCTGGAGGACAGCAGAGGGAAAACCAGAAAGTATTTTTATACATAAAATATGATTCAGTTTCACCCAAAACAGTGAATAAACCTACAGAACAACTTTTTTTTCTTGCCATTGGGCCTGATAGTGGCGTATTGGTGAGATACAGAGCAGGACCTATGAGGAAAATACACTCAAACATCGATTTTGACTTAATGGGAACTATAATGGGTAATATAGGTGCCAGGTTTTGACAGGAAAAAACAGCACATCCTCAAAACTAAATGACTGAGTAGGTGCTCGTTTAACCAACTTGCCTGACTTCCTCCTTTGCTGCCATAATATTGACTACTGCGACTAGAGGTTGCCACTCAAAGCTATATGGCTGTTTTTCTGATGTAGATCTTTACTGTTAGAAGCAGGAATATGGGCTGGACTGGGTCTTAGCTTCAGGCCCTGCACCATCACACCCAAACTACTGTTCTATATCCTGTTAGCAGGAATACTTGTGCATTCAATAGCCCTGTTGTTTAATAAGTACACAGCCATTTTAGAGAAATGATTAACACTGCTGCTGATAATTCATACACAACAGCAGTGACAGTGAGTTCAAGTCACCTCGGAGTGCGGATGTGGGCCAAAGTGTTGTAAATAGATATGTGAATAAAAGGTGCTGGCAGCAGGAGGAAGCAGTCCCTAATGGTGATACAGATTCTAAGATTCTTGCACCTTGTACACAAGAGGCAAAAGCTTAAAACAGAACTGTGTAACTGACATTGCCGACAGTCAAACTGCAACAAGCACATGTGGTCTGTTCAGGACTGTGGACACGATCCCAGGGTGGATGAAGGGTCACAGCGGAAAGATATTTGATCTGGACACATCCTGTCGCAGAGAGGCGTCAGATGCCAACACATTCAGGACAAAATGTGTTTCACAGGAGAAGGAACTGCGTGTCAGTGTTGAGAACACTAAATAGGCGTTTGTCGGTGTCGTCATTTCATTAAGAGCAAACGTGATTTTCTGTGAGACGCTGTCATTACGCTCCCCAGAATGCAGCGCCGACTTGTCTCGGTAATGGCTGTGCTCCTGTCTTCTTTTAATAAGATTCCCCTCACGCTCTCAGTCTGACTGACAGAACTGAATCTCGTGCAGACAAATTACATCTGACACAGTCGTGACATTGACAGAGGGGCTCAGGTCTGGCTACTTTGACGAAAGCTCCACTGCTGCCGGCTCCTTTAATGGGCTCAAATAATTACAGTAAACAGAAACTGCTGCTGCTGCTGCTGCTGCAGTACTCAGGCGAGCACTGTCCTCCCACTGTGAGTTGTACTGTACTGCGATGCACTGTACTCTCGCCGCTCTCTTCCACAGTTATATAAAGAACCAGTGAAGCACTCTCTCCGGCAACGCGCCACTTCAAGAGCATAATGGGGGGGGGGGGGTCTGGGAGGGAGCGGAAGTGGAGGGAGGGCTGGATGAGAGGAGCGAGGGAGGAAGAGATGTTCATGTTTCATCATGTTGAGGCCTGCATACCTGTAAAATGGAAACTTCAAAACCGGTAGGAAAACAGACACGGCTGGCAAGCAAGAGACAGACAACAGGACTTATTGCTCATCACAAGTCTGCGTTCTGGATGTTGCTGCTCGTTTGTTATTACCTGTTCGTCCTTAGATCTAAATAATTCTTGATATATTGTCTAACTTCTTTTTGTAACTGCTAAACACAATGAAGACACTGTCACATGCTTATGAAACATAAGCTCATTGTCCTCTCTCTCCGTTTATTCTCCCCAAACTCAAATTAAAGCCTGATCACTGACGAGAAAACACTGTATGTGAGAGAAAGACGGAGAGCATGAAAACAAACTTAACCGTAAACCAGAATTATATTTGCAGTGGTTACCTGGCGTATTAGAAATATGAATACACGGATAAAACGCTCAGTAACAACGTGTTTGACTTGAGGGGGATTCTCTTCAGACGCGGTTGCGTCACTCAGAACAGCTGGGTGTCGATCAGCTCACAGCAGGTTATTACAAAGCGCTGCCAGCTGTGTATTTTGGCAAGTGTCTCGAAGACTACGCCTGCACCACGCTGTCTAATCATTTTTACATCTGGTGCGAAGTGGGACAGACAAAGCCGACTGACGAAATCATAATTTCGTGGTCGAGACATAATTTGTCAACATTAATACAGGTGAATGACAACAGCTGCGCTGCATGATTGGCCGTATATCAACGTTTGAAAATGAGTAATCGCAGAGAAAGTTACCAGAAAAAGTTGTCTGCCTCACTTTGCTCCCGCACAGCCTCCAGGCTACAGACACGGATGGTTACACAATGCAACGATACGCCGGCGTTTTAAGATTCATACAATCTGGACATCATTTTGGAAAAGGTCAGTGAGATAAATACGTTGTTATAGTCTGTATTGAGGGCTGTGAAGGAGAGAAAAAGATGCATTAGTAGCCCTCAAGAAAGGAAATGATGTCAGGGCAATAATATTGATCAGACTGATCACAAACTATAAACAGTTAATGAGGGTGAGGCTGCAGGTTGCAGTCCAGTTGCGTCATGCTGCGCTATAAATTGTGAAGAAACACTCTGGAATAATTATCCTCAGTCCATCAGTGTTTGTATTGACTGACCGAGCACATCCACCAAGTAGAAGTTGGACAAAGGTGAACGTGACCAAACCTTTAGACCAACAGGCGAGCCAAGAGAGTAAACGATACAGTGAAAAAGCAATGGGGGGGAACTGAATCCAATATTTTCAACTTTATAGAGCCATTCTCGAGAGAACAGCCTGAACATTTTAGTTCCAACCGAACATCACGTCCACAAATTACACTCATCTTAAAACATAAAGGGGGAAGAGCAGTAAAAAAATCAGCTGTCGTGAAGCTGAAAACCTGCGTACGTTCGCAGGTCAGAGGCGCGCGGTTAAAAAACGCTTATTCTACGGGAACAGCTTGAGACGACACACCTCATCAGTTCACCTGAGTTCCCTACGAGCTCATTAAACTCACACCTGAGCTGAACTTTGAACAGGACGGACCGCTGACATCACCTCAGACACAGTGAGGGCCGTACCGTGAAAGTAAAACTCACAATAAAAAAATAGATAATGGAAGAGTTTGAACCCACCACCAATGAAAAATGAATTGTGTGTGTGTGTGTGTGTGTGTGTGTGTGTGTGTGTGTGTGTGTGCGCGCGCACGTCTCCTGTACATGTGTGCGTGAGCTGCCACATGTGCCTGAGTGAATGTTTGACTTTGATCCTGTCCTCGGTGAGCAAACATATTCAGTTTGTTCTTATCTCTTCACCTCCTGTGACTTTACCTCAGAGGCCTCTGTCGTGTTTATTTCACTCTCACAACGTTGAATGTATCTCTGATCAGTTTTTAGCTGTTATTTAACGCCATTGTTGCATTATGTGATGATTACAACCATAAATGTGTTGTTATTTCTTCAGTCTTGACCATGACACACATATACAGTAGTATGTGTTTGTGCATTTGTTTGGAGATTTTGTGATTTCTGACTTTTCTGGGTTACATTTGCATTTCAAAGAGTCTTTCCAACAATAACTCTTCTACCGTACCAACTGTACTTTTTGAGGTCTTGTTGATATTTTAATGTATTGCCTCTATACCTCTATACTTTGAGGTGTGTCTCCCTTAACCATGAAATGCTAAATGTTCTCTGTTTGAATTAATTTCATGGCTTTTTTGTTGTTGCATTGGTTCAACTATTGAAACAAGTGAAAATCAAGTGTGTTTGTTGTAGTTTTCCACTCAATAATGATTCAGTGTAAAGTCTGACACACGACTGATGAATATGAAGTCATGTCTTTCACTTCACCCTCTCTGTCTTTATTCCTTCTGCTCCCAACTTTTCCCTCCCTGTCGTTGTATCTTAATCCTTTTTTCATTTAACCTTAACCTTTTCTCCATATCCATTTCTCCGTTCTCCAGCTTCCTCCTCACCGCCCCCCTGGTCGTTGTGACGAGACTTCAGACGGGGTGAGGTTCAGGTTCTCACAGGCTAACAAAGTGCAGCGCACATCCGGTTAAAGAGTTAAATAGTAACAACAACAGGTGATTACGCCATTACAGTCAGTCGGACCACAGTCCAGATTGTAGCAACAGTTACTGGGAAACACACACGAGTGTTAGAAGTGTTTGAAACCACTCATGATCTCAATGTTTTTCTTATCAAACAGCCTCAAAATGAGACTTTAACTTAACTTTAATAAGATGTTTCATTATTTTAAGCACTTGGAAATTAAGCTACTAATGCTTTGCTCGTTTTTAGGATGATAGTTATGATATACTTACATTTCTGTGAATACAGCCGATAAGATACACAACAAGTCTGGCGTTTTGTCCTTAAGCAAAACATGAACACCTGTACGATAATATTAAATCTAAAGACAAGTATTCAGAAAAAATAAATATGTTCTTCAGGAGGAAAGTTACAATAAAAGTCTTTATTTGAAAAGGAGGGAAGAAGCAAGTCGTCTCCTTGTCACATCAAACCTTCAGCATGTCCACTCAGAGTTAACGCTGTCTCATTATTATTAATCACAATATTCTAACAGGACAAGTTTCCTCTGCCGGGAGTCTGATGTGATATTCTGATCGAGTGCTTTGACAGATGGCTTGTGGGGTCTGGTGATCCTGACTTGCACACAATTTGCACACTTTTATGGTGACATTGTTTAAACATCCAGCCACCTCTGCCATCATGGTAGCTGCTCAAACACTGGCAAGGTCCTCCTCTTCACATGTCAAACCCCCTTTAATCGTGTCTCACAGCGTCAGGCCTTTAACACCCATCCACTCATGTCGTAACAGGATATATCCAATAATTATTCAGCCAACAGGTAATATGCACTTATAAAATAATCAGTGATTAGACATGCTCTCTGCTCTGACAGTCATGAATGATGAATGAAACGCTGTGATGAGCTCCCCAGAGCTGGATTAGTACACCATTAGCACGCTGACTCCTTTAAATTGCCCGATTGTCTCGGGAGCACCTTACCAGTGTTAGACCGTCTCAGCGCTCATCTCTTCACCCCTGGCTGCTCCTCCGAGACAAATGGTTGGACCAGACATTATTACCGGATGTGAGACAAGCACCAGACTCTCACAGGGACGAGCCCCTGCATTAGGATCATCTTTACCTCCAAAATGAATGCACCCTTTCAGATTTTAGTTTGCTTGGCTGCACTGTGAACAGATACTTTAAACATGTTACTTTTCTTCTGTTTGCATTTCCTTTTTGTAATGTACCAATAAGCACAGGTGTCAACAACTTAACCAAGAGTGACATGTTTAAGTACAGTGTAATTCTAGTGTAATTGTCAACAAACACCATGTAAAGACCAAAACCAATCAATATGTTAGTTTGTACTTTCTGTCTGTGGTTCCAACTGGAGATTAAAATCCCTGAAATGGCCGACAAAAAAAAAACAACACATGGTAATTTCCCTACACCGGCGGGCTTAACAATGCATTTTTGGGGACTATTTTTAGCTGTGGATTTATATACAGAAGGTCGGCCCAGTCGTCATGTCACGTTCACGTTACATGTTTATGTCAGTCTGACTGCCATATCAGGAGGTGGAGTTTCAACATTTGTAAATGTGACGTGGATCTTTTAAAGGAGACCTCGGGACAACTCGGGCCGTGTTTGTGGCGAGCTAAGCGGGTGTTTTAAGACAAAACATAATCTAATTAAGGTTTTTATGTGTAAACCTAACCAGAGCATAGGCAGAGCGCTGTCATAACGTAAAGCAGAAAATTGAACATAAAGAAACGTAAAGTTGCAACATATCTGTGGTGTGCAGAAACGTACAGTGTCAACATTTATCCAGGCGACTTGGTTGGGATGGTGTATATGAGAGTGATCCATAATTCGACCTCAGTGCCCGTGTTCATGGTATTAAGTGCAACAAAGAGTTTTTACAATTAAGGACACAGAAGAAAAAAGATATATCAGGATTGTCATTGGGATGGTATTTTACATTGAGTTACTTGTTTGGTTTCCTTGCTTCGTTCTCTGAAGATCAAACTACATCACTGAAGCAGCTGAACCAGACTTGGTGGATCGACTTTGACTCTTTTTTACACACATAAAACACAGAATTTTAAGGAGTTTTGGTGTTTTGAATTCAAACTTTTTCATCCATCTGTGAGTGATATTTGATATTTTTTTCTTTTGCATGATGTTTCTACAAAAAAAAAAAGCCACGTCTGATGTCATTATTACACACGACGACGAAGCTGCGCCTTTCATCTACAAACATCCCACTACTGCTTGAACACTGAGCTTCAAACACTTTGCCTTCCTATCCCCGTGGTTGGTTACTGCTGCTTCATCTTCATCCTTTTTCCTTGTGCCTCTGTTTGTTTGGATGCATCTGAAGCTTTCATAAACATTTACACTTTTTGCAAGCAATGAGCTTCCGATTGTCTTTATGTTTTTATCTCGTTTCAACCTCCCTAACGTTTTTGTTGTAATGGCTGCACATGCCAGCTGCAGCGTGAAACCTGCGAGGACACTCGCAGGTCCCCTGGCTATACGAGGCGGAGAGATGGGGAAGTGGAGATAAAAATAATTTTTGCAGCCCGATCTGTCTGATGATAACTGGAGTTCTCCTTTACTGTTACCATGGTAACCGGGGACAGGAAGGAAGTGGAATTGTTGCAGAGCTCAGCAGGACTGGCTGAACCACTGACGGAGACCACACTGAGCGATTACAGCCCGGGGAAGATCCTGTAAGTGTGCGTTTGTGGTGTATTGAAACACACAACTATCAAAAGTGGAAAGTCTCGCTATTACTGGGTCTTCCTCATTAGCATCATAGCATGTTGTGGTAGTAGCGGTGAGCTCTTATCATTGTGCTGTGGACTCTAGCCAGGGTCTTATCTGACCCCATTAGATAAGCATCAGCTTGCATAATCAGCCTCTGCAAACTCCCACTGACCTGGACTGCACTGTGCCGAGCCCAAATCAGCTGAATCGAGACTGTACACACCAAACCATGCCCTGATTACAGAAGTCTTAGAAGTCAGCAGGATGGCAGAGGGATTCGGTGCCCCTTCACAGTTAAAGGGCACTTTGCTGAAGTGTCCTTGAGCAAGAAAATGACTCTTATTCGCTCAAGTGGTGGAACTCTGTCTCAGAAACTGTACTTTGATCTCTCTGAAGACCGGCCGAGGGATATATGCCTCCTTCAGGGTTCAATAGCGCAGCGCTGAGGAATCTATTTACTGTATTTACATGGTAGAATAGCCTGTTACATCCACTAACTACTGTAGATATTAAAGTAATAATATCTATAATTTCCACATTTAATGTAGTAAGTATGTATGTAATGTATTAAGGTCATTTATTCATGGTACGTTTCTTTTGGTCACCTGTCACAATAACATCAGTGTCTCTGACAGATGTGCGGTATTCGCAGATTGTAAGACACTTTGAAGACTTAAGCTTGTCAACGACAGCATGTGTACAGCTGTCCATGACGTGTCCTTTTGCAGTTACCACAGCTTCTCCAAAAGCTTCTCTTGCCTGTTGAGTTAAAGAAGCCTGGTTGGCTGCTGGGTTGAATAGAGTTCACAGCCCGTACTCAAGACCTGTTCTCTGAATGAATAAAGATTCGAGAAGCTGCTCTTTAATCCTCCAAAAAGCACTTCTCCCTGATGTGCCGAAGCCCAGAAAGCCCCCCCTGGCCTAAATTTTAAACTTCACGCTCTGTTGTTTGTACGGTCTGAAGGCTTGAACTACATCGAGTCGTGTTACATAACGCCACAGGGTTCCCTGCAGAGTAGACTTCACACGCAAGAATGTAAAAAATGCATATATTTCACATTTCAGTGTTGTCCTCAGCTCCTCGCGGCTCTAAATTGATTCATCACCGGGAGGTCAAGTTCCATGCCTGTTGAATAAATCCGTTTCCACTCTGCTTTTTCTAGACTTTAGTTTGAAATTTGCTCTGCGAATGAGAAGTTCTGCCTATCAGACACCTTAGTAAATACACTGTTTAACTGGTTACAACAGCTGAGTCAAGAACACACTGACAGAAAGCCTGACCTCGAGCTGTGTCCTTCAGAAACACTCACTGAAGCTGTTTATTCATAGTGCTGTTTTAAAATAGAAGCTCTGATGAAAAGAAAGAAATATGGTGTTGCATAACCGTCACTCTCTGAGCTCCGCTTGCCAAAAAAAGTCATATCATATGTAGATGGCTGTTTTTTGGATTTAAATTCAAAGTGTGTAATTTGTAGAATATGGACAGAATTAGCTCATGACTCAGTTAGCCAGTGGAGCCAGTGGCCCTGGAGTTTGTCTGGACCGGGACCTCGGATCACATGGGGAGTCGCCACAGTCAGCGAGGTTCAGCTCAACTGGATTTTGTAGCCTGACATGAGAGTGAACACGGCTGAACAGCAAACTGGGACCGATCACAGCCTCCAAGACTTCTGGAGGTTGGTTTCACAACAGAGGATACAGTAATGAGGTGATTTACGGCGCATCTGACCAAGACTGTGACTTTGGGAATGACAGGACACGGCAGGAGAAGACGGGAGAGGCGTGCAGCGGGACAGAAGCAACAGAGATTCAGATTTCAGCAACGGCGAGTAGAGCCGTAATGTTTTCCGCATCTAACTCTGTGAATTTAAACAAACCAGAGGTGATTGCGGAAAGACAAACCAAGAATGTTTTGGTTAGTTTTTTATGGTTTATGTTGACTTTGAATGAAGTTCCTTAGTTGAGGGGGCAATTTAAGGGGCACTGTGTAATTTTGGAGAAGAGGTTCAAACTCAGAATTTCCATATTTACAATAATAATGCGTGAGTGAGTGTCTGTCTGTGTATGTTAGCCCTGTGCTAGGCTGGCGACCTGTCCAGGGTGTACCCCGCCTCTTGCCCAAAGTCAGCTGAGATAGGCTCCAGCTCACCCGCGACCCCAGTGCAGGATAAGCGGTAGAAGATGAATGAGTGAGTGACAATAAAAAAGAGGTAATGATAGAAAAAAAACTACCACAACTGAATAAACCAGCTGTTTGAAGCCAAAAAGGTGGCAGGTTCCACCAGATATAAACAAAGTAAAACAGCATGAACAGTGTCCTTTAACGTCAGTTTGTTTATTCAGTTTATTAAGTCATGAAAACCAAGAGAGTTTGTTTATTTAAAAAAAATCAGTCAATGAAGATCTTTCTCTTCTGATTAAAACTTCTTCCCCAAAACTACATCGTGCACCTTTAAGGTCATCTTACTGTAGCAAAAAAGAGGAAACTTGAATTTGGTGCACAGCATTTTTCTTTTTAGGAAGGAAAACAGGTGTAAATATATTTCCTTTCTTGACATTGTGTCAGTTTGTTTCGTTTCCTTAACCGACTACGTACTGTACGTGCCCCAGCTGAAAGTACAGGGGCTCACACTATCACCTCCTGCTGGTACAAAGTGGTATTAGGCGACAGGACAGAGCGGGGCTAGCTGGTTAGCATGCTAACTTCAGTAGACATCTTTGCAACATAGTACATCGGCGTCTTTGACATATCCTCCTTGTTTGTTCACACGCTGCTGATAATGGTAGTTATTTTGTGGAATGTTTCATACTGAAATTCTTACAAACTACCCCTTTAATCTGGGCCTCGCAAGTCAGTGCCAAAATGAACTGTTGGGCCCAAATTAACCCCTTCCTGTGCTGTATAATATTGTCTAATATTGAAAATCTGTGTAATTTTAGTTGTTTACTGAAATCTCTTCTGTCATTGTTGATGTCTGATGGGGGTCAACAGGCTGTTTAAGTTGCTACAACATTTTTAGTTAACATAGTAGTTAAGGCTGAGGAAAAGTAAGCGTACTGTATCTTGTCTCATGCTTCAAGTCACTATTGACTTACTCCATATTAAACCAGGACCGGGGTAGTTCCCTGACCTTAACAGGCGCTGTGTGTGAACTTTGCACATCTGTATGCAGATGCCTGAATGCCTGATGAAGTCACCTGGGCAAAACAAAACTACTGAATATAAAACAAAAGCTGACAACAAGAGCATAAATTGTCAGGAAAACAAAATACATTGAAAATGTTTTGCAGATAAGTTCAAGAACATTCAGCGACTTTGAAGATACATTCCTTTAAAAACATTTTCTCGTCAGTCGTTTTCCAAATGTTGCAGCCAGACGGCTCCATTTAATTTTTTACATTTTTTTTTTTTTTTTATGAACACTGAGAGGCAAAAAACGAGTTGATTGATGAGTGCGCATCAATTCCATTCCCGTCTTAACTCTGCCTTTGTTGTTCAGATGGAGCAAACATGTGCAGACTGCATGTCAAGTGCTCTATTATTCAGGCGTACATGCGTTTTGGTATCAACGGGGGATGAGAGCTCTCTGGTGCATTCAAAATAATCATGAATGTTCTTTCCACATTGTAATCTCATTACCTGCTCACAGGGTGTTCCTGTTTTATTCAGGCGCTCTTAATTGTCTCTGTGGCTAATTCATCCCATATCTCCTTTTTTCTTTCATGTGGCTAATGATTTAGTCCTCTCTCTCTCTCTCTCTCTCTCTCTCTCTCTCTCTCTCTCTCTCTGTCTCTCTCGCTGTCCTTTCTTTTTTTCCTTCACATCTGGTGTCCCTCTCTCTACTCGTGTCGCTGTGACGCTTTGCTTCTGTCTGCCTGAGCTCATTAGGGTCCATTATCTGAGGGGAGAGCTAAAGATGTAGCGCTCAGAATCGAGATGTCAACAAGTCATTTCCTGCAGGAGACACTGGACACTGTGTGTGTGTGTGTGTGTGTGTGTGTGTGTGTGTGTGTGTGTGTGTGTGTGTGTGTGTGTGTGTGTGTGTGTGTCGGTGCTACTAATGATCTACAAATCCCCTGGTTGTGTTGCGGCCCAGGCTCTGTGTCAGTGCTACTTATTGGCAAACATGAATCTGGGCTTTACAGCACAGCAGCTGAGATGTCTGCATCTGTGTGTGTGTGTGTGTGTGTGTGGCTGTGCACTCGCACACACAAACACAGACACGCACGCACAGATTAGTTTCTATCATCACACTTAGTGGAATCCCTTTAAGTAGAGGAGGGATTCCTGCACTAGAAGCAATAGCTTAGTAAAATTACAGCTGCTAAATATAGCCTGCTTGAAAAAAATACATTTAATGACCACACTGTCTTAAAATACAGATAATAAGAATGTGTTGACTCATAATCTTAAAAGAGATGAAACAGTGCCGTGCAAAGTGATGGTGTTGTGGTCCAAGTGGGAATGTACCAAAATATTTGTTTCACCTCAGTTAACCTGTGTTTCAGTTTCACTTGGCACTTTTAGAATTTTCTTCATTTTTTATGCCACGACTGAAACGAGATTTCAAAACACAGTTGTTACCAACCAGGGAACTCCCAAGATTAATCTGCTCTACAGGGTCAAAAGATAATTAAAGGAACAGTTCACCCAAAAATGATTCAGTCATTCGGTCATGATCTACTCATGCTGATGGAAAGTCAGGGGGGAGTTGCACCCTTCTCCGAAACAACTGAGGTAGAAGGAGAATTGAATCAAAATGTAAAAAAAGATCCCAAATTCAAGCAAGTGCGCCCACTTCAGACGGGGTGCACGCTAAATCTTTTAGCTTAGCAGCTATAGTGAAGGTGACAGCTTTAAAAGGTGGAGCCTCCATGGATCAGACCTGCTCCAGCATGTCTTACAGATGCTCGATCAGATTGGGATCTGGGGAATTTGGAGGCCCGGTCAACACCTCGGGCCATTTATTGTGTTCCTCGAGCTGTTCCTGAGCAGTGTTTGCGGTGTGTCAGGGCACATTGTCCTGCTGCGGGGCCACTGCCATCGGGTAGTGTTGTTGTGATGAGGGGGTGTACTTGGTCCACAACAGTGTTTGGATGGGTGGTGCGTGTCAAGTGGCGTTCACATGAATGCCAGCACCCAAGGTTTCCCGGTAGAACATCGCATTGTGATAAGATGATCAATGTTATTCACGTCACCTGTCAATGGTTGTAATGTTGTGGCTGATAGGTGTATACTGTGAGGGAGGGTCACAGTTAGACGTCGTTAGGAGACAAGTGTTCAGGACTAACAGCGTTTCATCGCTCAAGGGGACAATAAAATATGGGTTTGGCATGAACAGGGGATGCCTCTGAGATAAAAAGAGATTTTTGTATATTTGTACGTAGAGTTAACTCACACTTAGCCTCATCCGAACCATATTTTAACTGTGATTAGTTGCCTTCCATTAACCAGAATCTTAGAGGCCTGAATACACAGTAACCCTAAATACTTAACCTTAAACAAGCCTTTTAATTATTGTTCAGAGCTCATATTAATGGCTAAACATTTAGACACTGATATACAGATAATCGCCAACTGGATTCTGTAAAAGTCTCATTTTATAACAGCAGTTTGGCCTTTTGACACCGATTCAGTGTAACACAAGAATCGGAGTTTCTGTCTCTCCCTCAGAGGGCTGACAGTTGTGATGTCCTCAGTGTGTCTCTGTGTCGCCGGCGGCATGTGACAGGGTCAAATCTGCCCTCTCGCTCTCTCGGCTAACGAGCCCCACACACTTGTGACAGCGGCACATGTTGCGCTCTTTGGGCTGAAAAACAGATCATTACTGGGTGAACTTCTCCAGAGGGCAGGAAGGGTGAGGAGAGGAGGAGCTGGTAGTTTCAATTCTTGCGGTCATTTTTGATCTTTTAGTGTTTCTGAGCTCCAGAGGTTCTTGTCAGTGTGTCTGTCTCTCTCCGTCTGTGCCATCCGCAGTCACCCCGTTTCACCTTTTCTCCCCTCAAATTAAGATGTGAAATTCAGAATCCCTTTATTAGCATGAGCACAATTAAGTGGCATTTTTGATCTTCCTCGGCAACGTTTCTTTACGAACATTTTAAGGACTTCCGCATCCATGTTGGGATCAAAAGATTGTTCTGAGTGTTATTTATGTAAATACTTTTTTTACATCTTGATACATGCTGCAGTGTAACAGGAAGTGTTTTACGTCTCTACCTCGTGTTTTTGGCCGCTCTGACTCTCTGTCTGTCTCTCTCTGACTAATTCACCGACTGTGGGAAAGTCTTGGCCTGTCCTTGGCCCGGTGCGACAGATTCCACCATGTGATCGGAGGCGACAGATTCCCTACATATCAGACGACTCGGGTGTCCACGTCCGCTTCCTGCCCTCTCAGACGCACACACACACACACACACAACACACATACTGACACCTAAGCCGCAGTGTCCAATCTGCCTTCCTGTCCTGTGCTCAGGGCTCCAGGCCCAGGCCGGGTCCACACAGCTGCCAGTCGTCTCAGGTTGCAGTCTGAAAATAGATGCACTGACCATTAACATCCAACATGCTAACCGGCGGGCTTCCTGTTAAAGCAACGATGGGTGCATAAGGTGACAGAGAGAGCACTACTTATGGTCAAACAGGACAGAATAGAAAAGGCTCATAAGACGGACTTATAGACACACTTTTTAGCAAAGGAGCAGGACAGACACACAGAATTTGGTGAAACAGCAAGAAGATGTTGTCAAGTGTAAGGGTTTCCTCAAGCCCACTTCACTACCTGCCCTGCCAACACATTCTGATACCCAAGGGCGTTTGGTAGCATCTCCGAAAACGATATATATTACCATTCCCGAAACAACGTGGCACTTGCAACTTAACAGCGACACTCACACCAGACCTTCCTTGTACGGTCGCAGTTCGGTGAGGTTTTGGTAAGAAAACGCCTTGGTTAGGATTGGGAAAACATCATGGTTTGGGTTTTCTCTCTCGTAAGTTTAAATAACTCACTAACTCATAACTCACGGTGTTCTGAGGAGGACAGGCTCTGACCTGCTCATCCATCTGTACACCTGCTCCCAGTCACCTCATCATTCCTTCAGTCAGCATATACGTGTTTAAATGTTTCCTCTGAGAACAGCTTGTTTATTCAGTTATGGAAAAATTATTGCATTATTACCTCATTAAAGGTAGTAAGTATTAAAATACTCAGTTTGAATTTCTTCTCCAAAACCACACATTACACTTCTAACTTTACCTGTTAGGTTACTTAATGTGTCTTAGGCAGCCAGACTGGATTTCAACACACAAAAGTGTGGTGAACTTGTGTGTTGTGTTGAAATGCAGGCGCAACCAGAAGTGGCACGGATAGGTTGTAATGGTGGTAAAACCATGAATTGTGCAAGCTAGCGTTGTTAGCTAGCTGACAACAGCAGTCCACAAAAGTTGAACATTTAATCAAACATTTTAACGCCATTATCCTCATTCAGTGTCTTCAGTCTCATGGTAGAAAAGAGGCATCCTCTGTCTTTGCTTCTGTATTATTTTGACATTGAATGATAAAATCGGTCAGTATTTCCAGAATAAATAGTCAAACCTTCTCTTACAGTGACTGGATATTGGGGAACCTGAGCCTGTGATTTCTCATGTCAAAGTTTCTAAAGATTAAACCCCGAAGGAAGCGAATGAAGTGGTGCTAAATTTCAAAATAAAAGGGAGAACATCTCACACCCCTGCTCATTAAGATAAATGGGCAACTTCTATCAAACAGTAAAAAGGCCACACTGAAAATGCTTATTTTAATTTCAGTTTCATTTTTTTTTAAATATACAGAACAGGCAGTGATAAATCAGCCCTAGATTTATGTGAAGAAAATACAAATTAAGGAATTAAGTCAAACTGCACAAATTCATGATCATCACCATCATCTGGAGCATCTTACTATCTGAAAACAAGCAAAACTCTTTTTGTCTTTTAATAAATTGCTAAGTTTAGTAATTTCTCCTAATTAAAGTTGAAAAGTAGAAAAAAATAAACTAAAGTCTGCGGCTCTCAGCTGATTCAGGGGGAGAAAATGAGTAATCTTTTAGTCAGAGTGGTTCGAGTGATTTGCAGTCTGGGGCTCAATGGAAAGAGGCCCTTATCTGGTGAGTAGGTGTTCATAAGACCTATTTCTGGTCGGAGTGCCGACAGACGAGCTCGAGTGCTTCCTCTGTTTTGTCATCCAAACACACAACGAAAGACACACAGTCACTCACACAAGCAAAAAGCACTGATGAAATCCTCACAAATCAACACTCAACACGATCTGTGAGAGGGTGAAGTGTGACAAAACACGCACGCACGCACGCCCGCGCACACACACACACACACACACAGAGCTCAATATTCTGTCACCCCGTCACTATGGCAACTGGGGCTCAGCAATAACTGGTGTGCTGAAGTGTGAGTGTGTTTATGTGTGAGAGTATAAGTACCTCTCTGCATGTACACATTTGTTTGTTGTGTATTAAACATGTGCTTATGTGTTGATGTGTGTGTGTGTGTGTGTGTGTGTGTGTGTGTGTGTGTGCGTGCGTGTGTGCGTGATGTTGGGATTAACCTCTGTGGGTATGCAGTGACATCTCACCTCTTCTTCGAGCCTGTGAGGGAGATATTCAAGGGGGCTTTTCATTAGATACTCCAGCAGCTACTGTGGGAATCCTTTGATCCCACATGTGAAAAGATGAGAGCCTGCAACATCTGCTCTTCCTCACAGCTGATGTTATTTGTGCCCCAGGCAGGCCGATCTGGAAGGTGAGCGAGTTAAGTAATAAACAGTTCACTTTCAACCGGGGCCTTGAAAATTTCATGATAATGTCAAGCGCTTGATTGGCTTTTTTCATCAACTGAGGAGCATTGTTAATAGGCCTCATTGTATGTTGAACTTTGAAAGCGTGAGCAATAATAAAAGACGAGACTGTCTGAGATACACAACATGAAGAAGAGACAAGTTTAAAGGGGTCTTTTTCGAAATTCTAGGTTGTCTATAGTTACAAATATCTGTTTTTATTTGGTGCTACATGACCAGAGAAAAAGGCAGAAAACCTGCAACAACCACAATGCACGGGGCAGCACCAGACCGCTAAACGCTCCTGCTGGCGGATGACGTAGCGTGAGGTGGGTGGTGTTTGGTTTGGCTGTTTTCAAACAGGCAAAAAAATTGGGGCCTATTCACAAACTTTTTCATATCACAGCTCAACAGTACACTAAAATTTGTTTGCAAAGCATTTTTCGTTTAGAAAAAGACAATGCAGTAACTCTTGATTCATTTTTGATCAGTTTTACAGTGTTTTATCTAGCTTTTGTGAGCTGCCCCTTCTCTCGATCCTATTGTCCGATTATCCGGGGCATACAAAAAAGGAGGAGAACTTACACTGGCTGTGAAATTTGAGGGGAAAGCGAAAGGCCCTCTCTAGAGCCGGTGTTTGGATTGTTTGTTCTGGGCAATGTAGAAACATGACGGTCCAACATGGCCGACCCGTGGAGGATCTGCTACCGCAAAAAGGCTCATTCTAAGGTAACAAAAACACAAGGATTGTGTGAATCACTTTGTAACATTCGCTCTTGAAATGTGCAATCAACTTCACTCTTAATAAAATAAGTTTGAACGTCGTAAAGCGAAGACGTATTTGAGATGATACGATACGTAGCACCTCTCTGTCTCGCCTGCATTTTGACTGTCTGTGTGTCCACGCCCGTCTGTCTGGCTGTCCGCCTGTAACAGTAAGGATGCACGGCAGTTCGGATGTGCTCGGATCATTAAAGTTAAAATGGGCGAGAGTACTGTTACAAGGGGCTCTCCCTGCCTCATCAATAATCCATCAGAGACCAATTTACTTCCAGACAGCAGGAATACTAACTCACCTCATCCTCTCCCCATTCACAGACTCTCCCTTTCTCCGCCCGTCTCTCTCTCTGTGCGTGTTTGTGTCTCACCTTTCTTCTAGTGGATGGGTATAGGGTGTAACTTGCGCACCTTTGTGTGTGTGTGTGTGTGTGTGTGTGTTTTTATATAAATGACCTCTAGACGAGACATCTTGTCCTGTCTAGAGGTCAGCTGGTGAGGTAGAGGATGTCTCCTGTTTACCATCTAATAGGTGGGTTAGCGTAATTTAGCATTTAGCTGGTGTCGTGTGGATTTCCCCGTCTCTAACATGTTTCACTTTTTTTGTGGGGTCTTTGTACTGATTTCAAATGAGTAATTGTCAGAAAGGATGAGCAGATGATCACATTCTGTTTTATGTTTTACACAGCGTCACAACTTTTGGCGGGAGAGTTGTCATCTGTGTTCGTAATGTTGTTAAAGTAGGCGTGTCGTGTCTCATGTGACAAATATCTGGATTTTCTGACCAAAAAGCAGCACGATTTAAGGAGCTGTGGCCAGCGAATGCCCAGCATATTTCCTTCAATAACATGAATAATTAATGGGATGAATCAAATTATTTTTTTTGCTTATCTTTATCTGGTTGTTTTTGGTTGACTTCCTACATTTCAGCACTAGTTTTTATTGCAACCTTGTGTTTATGACTTGCGATCCTGTGGGGGAAGAAAGTTTTGCCAAGATAATCTTCCTAAGTTCCTTTTTTTCCATCTGTGAAAAGAATAATGTTGACTTAACCCAAGTGAAAATGTTCTTCTTTTCACAATCTTTTTTTTTGCTTTGTGAAACCGAGTGAAAAAAGCACTCGGTTTCACACACAATAAAACAAGATCGACTAAAAAATAACGTTACATTTTTTTTCACATGTTGGGGATGATGGGGGAAAAAACGAAGGAACTGAAGAAGATTATCCTGGCAAAAACTTTTTTCCCCACCAGATCGCAAGTCAGAAACACACATGAGAGAAAATAATTTAGATCAGACTTAAAAAATGGATCTCCAGAAAAACCAAATTCTTACTTGCTTCCGTAGCAAGAACTTCTCCTGCTCCTACAAACGGATCAAGAGGAAAGAAACAAGAAAAATGGTATGATGATACTAAAAAAAAAGGGTTTTTGTACCAGATTGACCAATAAATCATTGTAAAAACCTTAACTAGAAACAGAAGTTAGTAGTGCTCTTAGTAACTATATGTAGTGTACAGCTCCATGTGGTTGAGGTTCATTAGTATTGAGGTTGATAACAGAAGTATTTTAAATGATTTGTTTTTGTTGTTGACAAACACGCTGCGTGGCTTGAAGGTGCCCTGTCCTGTAACATCAGACCGGACTAAATGAACAGCGAGGTGGATGAGAGGATGACATTAATGATTCATGGCCGGGGTCTGGCTGTTGTCGGTTACTGGCAGAGCGCCTGATGTCCCTCCAGACCGGCTAAACGATGATGTCATGCTTTAGGGTATCGATTAAACCCTCCTCTCTAACACATCACTCTGTCTCTCTCTTCCTCTATTGTTCTCTCCTTTTTACTCCCCCTCCCCCCTCCTCTCCCCCCTACTCTGACCTCACCAAGTCCATCATCAGAAACCAGATGCGGCCACTAAAACAATAACGCTCCAATCCAGAGAGTCATAAAACACATCATAATCAGATGGTCCATGCCAGGATCAATAATTTCCAGTTAGCCCCCGGTACCCTAGAAGGCAGTTTTGGATGCTCCAGCGGGATGCAGAGGGGGCTGAGAGAATTGATGGGGGCCGAGAGTTGGGTTACATCTAAAGTGCACCAGAGAATCGATAGTTTGTGGAGGCCCTGGCACACACTCAGAGTTATGGACCGGCCTCTCATGGGAAGTGAAGCACACAGGCCTGGACAAAAACAACAGATTGGGTTTCACTTTCAAAAAGCGTGGCGTACACCTGTATCTGTAGATTCCATAGTTTGACAAAATATATGTGGGCAAAAAAAGTGATGAGCATCCATTACTAAACTTGTCTTATTGTCCTTTCTAACTTAGCTAAGCTTTCTAATGTATAGCTGGTTTCAAATTAGTGATTTACTGCGAAAAAGGTTTGCAATGTGTAAATCAGTCGTTACATCCGTAGTTGCCGAAAATCAGCAGTAATAATCGCCCCCAACACAACTGTCACAAACAACCGTTTTCGGAGCCAATTCATAACCTCAATTTACATTCCAATAAATTGTAGCCTAAATATATGTGTTGGTCATTTTTGGCTAACATTATTGGCATCATGGTTTAAAACTTCTCCACAAAGTGTCTCAATAGCCGACTGTCACTGAAGCATCACAAGCAGGAGGCTATTCATCAAATAGAACAGCCTTACTGGTCAAAAAATACTACTTTTACAAACAAGTATTGTGCTAAAAAACGTTTGCAATGTGCAAATCTGTCGCTAAGAAACATCTGTAGCAAATGTTAATTAGCAGTCGTAAACCGTCACACTCTAACATAACTGTCAAAAACAACAGCTTTAGGTGCCAAATAAAACTTTAAACTTAACTTCCAGTCATTTTAGAATATAACACTTTCTTATATTTATATCTGCAAACAGGAAACGTACCTAGGATGAGTGGAATTTCCTATCCGATGCTATTCGGTCATTCTGACTAACATTATTAGCGTGATGGTTTTAAAGATGAAGTTCTCTCCAAAGCGGTCTTGATCCATCACTGTGGAATCACGAGCGGTATTCAGGCTAACTGTCAAAAACAACAATTTGAGTGGACAAGAAAATATTTCAAACTTAACTACCAATTATTTGTAAATATAGGTGTACAGTATCTTTATACATAGCCTACAAGAGAGATTTGTGTGTAAGATTATGGTAACGTATCCGATGCTATGTGGTCATTTTGGCTCACCTAATGTAATGAACAGCTGGCCAAAATTACTTCAAACTTTATCAATCATTGGTAAATAAAGGTGTCTCTTTGTTAAATGTATATCTGGATACATGGAGGAATGTATGAGTGGAATGTGTGGGATTATGCTAACCTATCTGATGCTATTTGTTCATTTTTTTGCAAACGTTGTAACATAACAGGTTTTAATTTGAGGTTCAGTCAACCATGTCATTTTTGTTAAAAAAAAATAAAAAAAAAAACATTTAAAAGGTTCGCAGTGTCAGGTCAGACATGTCAAACATATTTCAAAGTACTTCCCTTCTTAATCTCAACTAGCATTAGCACATTAATGTTTTGCCATTCAGCCTACTTCAGGGAGCTCTGCAACAGCTACACCAAGAAATAAAATATATAGATATATATTTTCTGTGATTTCCTCACAATGTTGATGGCCCACACTGTTCGCTAAATTGTTGACGAATAGCCTAATTAACCGTTATCCATGCTAACGATGTCGATCTCGCTAGACGGCTGGTTGCGACGGTAATTGATAAAGTCAGACAATCAACCACATCCCAGTCCTCTGTTTAAAAAATAACGTTACCGAAGGAAGGAAGAACACTCGCTGGATCTTTATTTAGTTAACACGTAACTGTACGTTACTACGGAAGCGTATTGCATTCACTTGATACATTTATTTTTTGGTTTGTTTTTCGGAGTAATTATTTGTGTTTTTTGTAATTTTTTTCCTGAGTTTACAGAGCATTTGAAGATCCGATCATTCATTGAGAGCTCGACTTCATGGTTACAAACATGACCGACTTGTTCAGTTTAATCAAGTTTTACTTTGATCTGGGTTTAAGACACTGGGAGATAGTCCTGTCTTTAAGTCATATAGATGGTATTATCATTAGTTTGTCAAGGCATGTATGCGCTAACCTGACTCTCGCCAGATGCATTTCGTTCCACCAGGCTCCGCCTGTCAGGTTATGTATGCGCGGGCAGGAGTCACCATAGGTCCACGACATGGTCCACGGGAGAACGGGAGTCTGTCACAGGTTGGATGTTCTCGCGGGAGTTCGAAGTATCTCGGTATTTCAGAAAAAAAATTACTCCGAAAAACAGGGGGGGGAAAAATTACCACGAAAAACAGAAGAAAAAAAATTACTCTGAAAAACAGAAAAAAAAAATTACTCAGAAAAACAGAAATAATTATTTCAAAAAACAGACAAAAAATAAATTACTCAGAAAAACAGAAATAATTATTTCAAAAAACAGACAAAAAATAAATTACTCAGAAAAACAGAAATAATTATTCCAAAAAACAGACAAAAAATAAATTACTCAGAAAAACACAAATAATTACTCAGTAAAACAAACCAAAAAATAAATTTATCAAGTGAATGCAATACGCTTCCGTACGTTACAACTATACAACCTCGGAACTAAGAAGCTGCTAGAACCTGCTCTGAGTCATCCCAACAGGCACTGCCGTGATCGAGGCAACATTCACTTCAGATTCAGGTACGTGACAACGTGATGCAGTCCTTCTGTATCAAAACGATTGGCCTTGAGTTGTACAGAAAAATAAATATAAATGGCAGTATTAAAAACAGAAAATGTATTATCTTTTTTTCCCACAGATGGATCACGGCCGCAGGAGAAACTCGTACCTTTGTGCTGCTGCCGCTGCCTCCCTCACGATCTAACCCCCGGATAAACACACACAACTCTGCTTTCCAAGGCCTCGTCTAGGACACTAGACATGGCCGTTGCCACCATTACAGATCATGTTATTGTACGGTTCACTGTGGAGGCCTTGCAGACCTTGCAACGAAGTAAAAAATGTTCCAAGGCTAAAAATGACTAAATATCTATTTGAGCTCTTTGGCATTAGTCACAGATAACTCAGTCACGATCAGGACAATCAATCTTTTACCTTCGACCGGGTCTTAAAATAGATTGTGTTGTTTGGTAAATCTTGCTATTAATACACTTTGAGAACAAGTTGACTGAGACAAGTTTGCATTTGCAAATGGACACTATATATAACGCTTTTCCAGTCTGTGTTTACATACTAACGTTGATAATTTCATGTTTGTGTATAAGCTGCCACCATGCTACAGTAAGCTCGCAGTTAGCTTGTTGATATACTTACAGATATGCTAAGGTGTAGCCTATTATTTTAACATTAGTGGTCACGATTGTAATAGAAAACCAGGAGATGGGTCCACGAAATTCTTCAAAGTTGAGTCCAACACTCTGTCACAAGAGTTGTCATGCCAACCCCGTTTGGCAGTATGTCTCAGGTAAAGTTACGTTTTGTCTTTTGTAATTTGCCGAGTTACATTACGTTATATAAGCTGCATCTTGATTGGCTGTCATTGTTTGTTCCTCAAATCGCTTTGAAAGCGGTCCCGACAATTTACGGTTGTTGGCGTTAGCCCGCTTGAGTAAGAACTACTTTAAAAATGACGTGTTTATTGCTGATGTAGTTGTTATTCTTGGTGTGGACGGCCTCTTTTTGAGATGATGGAAGCGAGGGTTGAGCGTGAATGGAGTGAGGCATTAAAAAAAAACATTCAAGCGCCACTTCTAAAAGATTTACAGCAGCAGTCACGCCAGTAGACAATAAAAACAAGACATTCATGAATTTTAACGAGTTACATTCAGCAGAAAACTTGTGGGATCTGAGGGTTCGGCGGAGGAGGAGACGGAGGAAAGAAAAAATATTCATATAGAGTAAAACACTACTACTTCATTTTCAGTCTGTTTCGAGTTTGTGCTGTTGCCCGTTACTGCCCGGATACAGCAAGAGGCGACAGCACAAAGTCTTGTTCTCATTTGTAAGATCTTTCTTCCTCTTTCCTTTTTTTTTTATTTGAACACAGCTACTGCTGCGGCGCTGACTACTAGAGAGTGAGCTCCTCAGGGCAGAGCAGGTCACGTGACTCTCGGTAGATCCCTGTGTTTCACTCAGCGTTTCACTGTTTGGACGCAGCCAGCGATTCTGCTCCACCACGTTTGTGCGTGCGAGTTCACAATGGAGGCCAGGCCGAACCGCACACACACACACACACACTCACACACACGCGCAGAGTGAGTGCCCTGCATTTGCCTTGCTGAACTGCGCTGCTGAGCTCCATTCATAGCTAATCAATGGAGGGGAAATGTAGATCTTAGATTCTAATTATCCTCCGCAGTGGCCCTCTTTCCTCCTGGCTTTGTCTCTTTCTGTCCATCCCTCTCTTTCCTCCTTCCTTCATCTGCCCCTCTCATATCTTTTTTGTCTCATGCCGCCTCGCCTCATCCCTGTCAGCTCCACTTTTCTGCCTTGATCCCCGTTGTTCTCCTCGCCCCTCCCTTCCCCTCCGCCCAGACTCGTCTTTGCCTGAATGATATATCAAACAGTAGCTAGCTGCTGAATGAGTGGGATTTGCTAACACCCCCCCTTCCTCCGCACTCTCTCTCTCTCTCTCTCTCTCTCTCTCTCTCTCACACACACACACACATGCACAGCCATCCATAGAACTGAGCGAGCCGCAAGAGTGGATCAAAGGGAGTATTAATTCCACCATACTCAAGACACACACACACACACAGACACGTATGCGAGCGTGCACACACTCTATGCTGAGAGCTATTCATTCATTAATGGAGTCACATGCTGCACATCTCAGTTTCACACACCGCTTGCCTTTAGTTAGTGAGAGATAAGACAGAGAGCGTGGGCATGTGTGTCTCCGTGCTATAATGTAGTGTCTGTATCTGGGATTACGTGCTCTTAAAGCATGTTTACTCTCCTGCATGGAGAGATGCGTTAGCGCGTGCATGAATGGATGCGTAATGGTGCGTGCATACTCCTGAGCATCGTTGTGTATGCACTCGCTCGCCGACGCCGCCCGCTTGCTCGGAATCTGCCGTCACATGGCCTCTGCTCAGGAACACACGAGGCAGCGGCAGTGCAGAGGAAAATGATCACATCTCACATTGTCCCGGTTTTCTCGGCTTCACCTGCACGTGAGAGGCGCTTTTGGTTGGAGAGGGGGCTTTGTTATGAATTCTCTCGGGCTAAAAAGATATAATGATATTAGTAGTTTTGAGGGTTGCTGAAAAAAGAAATCCTCAATGGGGCCGCTGCGTTTTTTTTGTTTTTCCTATATTTCACACATATTTCCGGTCATTTTTGCTCAAACTCCTGCAGATGCATCATCCCGCTCCCGCCCGCTCCCATGGAGATCCTCATCAATCCCGCCCGCACTGGTGTTTCTCTATTGGAAATCTGTCTACCTCGCCCTGCAAGGAAATAAGACACATGCAGCCCTTATGGATTCAACTTGAAGCTCGTGGGACCTAAAATTGGATAAAAATGTTATGGATCTGGTCCCTGTTTCTCTGATAGTTTGTGCTGTTTCCCATGGCAGCAGATACGAACCAGATGCCGGAATGTCGGATTTCCGAGAAGCGCTGATAGGGTAACTGTTAACAGATTAGATTTGGATAAGGAGTGGCAATTTGGGGGTTACTGGTATCTAAACAAACTCCACGCTACAAGTATACAAAGTGCCAGAGACGGAGAGTGACGACAAACTAACCTAAACTTTATTTAGGCCATATTGAGCAATACTGCATAGTTGTAAATGCATGTTTAAGGTCAGTCATAACACATCTCCATATGTTTGCATATTGGATATTTTATATGTGATGGTGATGCTGAATGCCTGCTCTCACCCACGTTAGACTAAAAACTGTGTATCCGGTGCCTGCTGTATCCTTCTGCCGCTCAAATGCATCCAACAGGATGTTGGTGAGTGAGTATCTCCTTCTGGCCACCTTCAAGAGGGATTTCATGCTTAGTATTAAACAAATATTAGTTTTTCTGTCAACTTGAGCCAGTTTTGGCCATCTTACCCCCATCCTTTCGTGTGCAATGAGGGATTATTCAGCCCAGTCACCAGGATATTATGTTGGCAGTCAGCGTCTCCGCAGAACACAGATACGTCCGAGGTTGACATTTGTACTAGACGTGGCATATCACATTCATTATGTGCATAGCAGTATTTCACATCAGGAGGTGGAGAGGAAGGAGGTGGTGTACAAATAACAAGGCTGCCAAATGGGCAACCGCAGTTCGAGTCTGTGAGGACGTTTCCAGCCGTTTGATTGGCAAAAGTCGAACCATCTCCAGGCGTTTTTAGTGTTGCCCAAAACTAGCTATTCGTAGCCAGAAGTCGGACCATCTCAAGGTGTTTTTTATCTATTTTTCATAGGAGGTTGGAATTCCTCTGGGCATTTTTGTGATAACAAAAAAAAAAAGGTATTTTAAGCCAAATCGTATCTAATATATAGTAATATAAATAGATTCATTCTTCAGAAATTACTGGATTGTCATGAATTTTGCTTCAGTAAATCGAATCAGTGACACCCTATAATGTAAAAAGATGGAAACACAAAGTCTGATCACAGCTGTTCCGATAAAAACCCTCAGGCGGAGCTGCAGCTCTCTTCTTATTCTCTTCTCTTACCAACGTGTTTAATCAACACCTTCATCTAGCAGCGCACTGCATATGTGTGATTAACAAGATGAGAGACCTACTTTTTCCTCATCACACAGACAGCAGCAGGGCTCCAGCTGTAAGCACAGCTCTCCCTGCGCATCGTTTGTGTGTCTGCGTGTGCGTCCACATGAACTGCACGGGCCGAGCACCGAAGAGCTTCCTCTGTAATTACACACACCTTGACGGCAGATTCATTCCTGCAAGGAATCATCCAGAAGGGCTCAGGGTGCGACTGCATCTCGTAACTGTTGTTCGTGTTAAATGTGTTACTGTGCAGCCAAACCTAAAGGAAACCTTTCTTTTTAAAAGCACCTCGCTGAGTGTTTGACGACAGGTATCTCAATGTCTTGATGAGACAGACGCCATATTGTTTGTATCACATGTCCTACCAGCATGTGCCGTAAAGACATGGATCAGATCTGATAAGTATTCCTGTTGGCTGCAGAACAGATCATAGTAAAAAAGGTAGTGATGTGGAAATAAAAGAGGGGAACAAGAACTCAAGCTGGAGGAAATGCAGGTTTCAGAACATTCGAGAAAACTCTGACAATGTAAAGTAAATGCTGCTTTCGTCCTGGTGTATGTTCGTCTACGTTTCCTTCGCCTGCATTTATTCCTTGCACAAACTTTCTTAGTTTTGTATTCTCATTTTTTTTCTTGGAGTCCCTTCTGCCTGCCTTTTTGCTTTCATTTTGATTTTTAGATTCTGAATTTGGGGTCCTTACTGTTAACATTCAGAACAACATACATATAAAATCAATTACATTTTAGTAAATCTCAGATTATTATTTTTTCTCGCACACACAGATTTTTTTTTTTTAAATAATCATGTTTTCACAGGTGATGCCAGTCAACCTGGTAAACATTTCTTGGTGTCCTAAAAGTCTAGTTTGAACAAATTAATTAGAAAATGTCCTCAGAAAAGGGGTTTGAAAGCCACAAATACAGAAGCTATCACTCGGCAACTGTTCACTTCTTTTCTTCAGGCCTGAAGAAAAGAAGTGAATCAGAAACAACACAGAGCCACACAAACCAGTCAATACTCTCTGAGGAGGCTGTCCTTTTTAGAGATACTGGGTGTTTTTTAAGTGTGTTCTTCTCTATGTGCTCAGAGAGCCTCGACAAAGAATACTGAAGGTCGAAAACACACCCAGGCTCGGCCATCAATGGACTTTTGGAGAACAGCTCCACGCAGCAGCACTTTCATAATTATTATTATTTACTTTTTTAAACCAAGAAAGTGAGGCACAGTGTCCAGAGAGGGATTCAAAGTGGGCAACATACAGCTTTTACAGAAATCGATGATGATTCACAAAACTGAACTCATCTCAGAGAACAAACAACGTTCAGTTAATCTGTTTTTTGGTTATCTTGCTTTCATTTTTTAAGGCCCAGAGCACCTGTCAGAGCAGAGTGAAAATAATCATCTATCGTCCATCTCCTATTAATATCTAGTTATATAGTCATATAGTTTATATTTCACTTTGGTGGGTATCACTTTTAATTGTTGCTGTAACCAGTTTTTCCCATCGGTACTATAATCTGATCATTTTATCTCATATTGATATTCATTCATGGTTCTGATGATGAGGTAAACAACCCACCTCATCCACTCGTAACGGGAAACCTCAGCGTTAACAGAGACGGATAATAACCACCTTCATGCTAACGATCATCCAAGATCACTGATGTTTGTTTCAGTGAAGCAGGTAACCCAAAGAGAGACAGAGAACTCGGGGCAGCAGTGAGCGATATGAAGGCTGGCCGGTACCCAAGAGCTACGAACCTTTTTTTTTCTAACTCTGAAATAATTAACTTCAATACAGCATTTGACATGCTGCCAGCAGTAATGTTATGCAAGTGTTTTTTTGAGTAATTTACTGGAGAGATGCCAATTCAAAAAGAGAGAAAGAAAATTAAATCAAGGTGTTTCTTGCTTGTGTAACCTCAGGAATTGCTGTACACAACACATTTTCATTATTTAGGTTTGCTATACTGAGTATGTGCTAATTAACAGTTTATTTTGTTAAATTATCATAATTTACACGTGTAACATTTATGTTTTATATGTCCCTTGCTTGAGAGCGAACATTAGTTCCTACGTGCTTTCAAATACCCGAGAAAAATATCCAGTGTTAATCACGACCATCACAGCTGGAGACGGTCCAACTTCCCAGGAAAAACACTCGTTCTTGGTGGACACTAAAACTCCGGGAAATGTCCCCATAGACTCAAACTTCATCCGTATGGCAGCCTTTTGGCTTGTTATGATGCCACCTCCTTACCCTCCACCTCCAAGTGTGAAAGTACGCTAACAAGCATTTAATGTTAGCTTGATATGCCACATCTGGTACAAATGTCGACCTTGGACGTATCTGTGGTGTACAGAAACATTAACTGCACTCCTTATATCCTCGTGACTGGGCTGCTACGAACTACTTAATTTATTGTGTAAAGCAACCGTTTGGATTCATCATCTGGAAACCATGACTATCCATTCAACACAGATATTTCAGTCTCGACCAAAGAAGTGGACTGATGGACAGATAGAGCACCAATCGCCATCCCTAGAGCCGCAACCACAGCATGCATAAAAAACTAAACATTATATAACAGACTCAAAATGCAAATGCTTGTCCGTTATCTTCTTCCATCTCTTAACACAGAAAGTGAACCTATTCCCCTGTAGTTTTTATGAAATGACAGCGTCTTGGCAGTACATTGCCTGTTATATCAAATCTCGGAGGACCATTTGTATAAGTGTGAAGCTGTGAAAGTAGATTAGCAACAATAAAACGTGTCATGAGTGGTGTTGTTTAGACTCGGGGTCACTGAGGGTTTGTGGCTTTATTATAAGAAGAGTTTAGGAAGTGAGCCAGGGTGTGAATTGGTGTTATAGTGGCACACATGCTTTGCTTCTGACACAATTCCTCTGCTAATTATGGCTTACATATGTTTTTGTTTTTTCTTGTTACAGTGTCGCTGAGAGTGGAGACACCCACAGTGTTTACAGTATTAAAACGACTCTCCTGTTGTCGTGCTACGTAGGTACGAAATTAGCCTCTGTGAAGTGTCGGAGGGCCACGTTTTATATTAACTTTCTGACATCAAAGACAGCACAGGTGACAAAAGGTATCTGTTACATAAAAGGGGTGATGGATGATTGACAGAATCGGCGCAGGAAGTGGAAGACGTTACAGAACGGGGCAGGTTGTTATATGATTATTTTATAATTAGACAATACAGAAGTCTATATTTAGTTCAATTACATATTGTATGTATGAATCGGATACAAGGTATTGCTAGTAAGATTTAGCTTTGGCACTTTACTTCTTGAGCAGAATCAGCTTTACATTTAATTAACCCAATTCCTGAACTTTGTGCTCAGACACCCTCGCTGTTGTAATAGTTACATTTTCTTGTGACGACAGCGGTGATTTATCTTGTGTTGCTGTTGCGATGTGGATAGAAAAGTGTGGATGCTCGCAAAACTTTGTGTTATCAATTAAGTCATCAAATGCAACTTACCTGGCTGCTAGCAATGCTTTTTAGGAGCAGTATAAAAGTGCAACAACTTCACTGCTGGACTTAAGTAACACTGTGCACTGGGGGGCTATTTATACCTGGCACCGACATGGGTCTTTGGTGATCCAATCACAAGTGGTCAACGAGAGCCTTTTCACATGCTGATTGGACTGTCTCCATCCATAAAGACTAAAATCTTATTGAAGTGGCAGTGTGGAGGACCTTGTCATTACTTCTGGCCAAACAGAGCAAAAAGAATCGAAGCAATTTCTGCTTGTTTCTTTGCATTGTGTTATAAACTGAGAGCCTTCCTGAGATTCCTTTAAAAGAAAGTACTTAACTTCAGTTTGTCAGGCCATATATGAAACCTAACACAGACAACAACCCTTGAAATACAACGTAGTTTGGGACTGTGAATACATTCAAACAATCAGTTTATAGTTACATATATACCCACAGGCATCCGGATAGAGGTCGGTAGTGTGCCCCTGGTTGTTAAAGCTAATTTGACTGCCACTACAGGCGGCAGGTCAGCACACCTGCACCTGCATTATCACTGAGAGTCAACTTTTTCGTTTTTCGTTAACATTTCTTCTGTAGCTCTGCAGGGGGAAGAAATATGTGGCACCCGTCAACGGCACTGGCAGCACAGCAAACAAAGGCAAACAAAGCCGGCCCCCAGCTCCGCCGTCTCCTCTCGCCTGGGGAAATGAATAGTTCTGTGGAGGCTGCTCATCTTTTCCCCACAGCGTTATCAGCGGTCCTCCAAACCATGGCTGGAAGCATGGCAAAGATGTCTGGAGTTACCCTGTAGGAGGCTCCACAGTTAAACCAGTAGATCTCAAATTCATGGCTCCATCCGTCATCCTTTTGCTGGTCGGCATGTTGATCGTTTATTAATTACCAGCCACAACCTCTTCCCCCAGAAGAACAGTAGGGATAAACAGTATAAGAATAGCTATAATGGAAGATTATAAGTGGTTTGCAAATATGTTATATAACTTAAAACCTTGGTTTCAAGGGCATCGATTCTTCAAAATTACATTTTCATATTACCTCACATCTCGACGCCCCCTCTGTGTTTTCTTACTCCAGTGGCTAATTTTATGTTTGTTCTGGTATCTTGTCAGTATAAATCAGTAGAAATGCCCCGTGGCTTGGATGGTAACTTTTAATCTTCATACCTCTCCCTTTCTCTCTCTCTCTCTCTCTCTCTCTCTCTCTCTATCTGGAAGGACAATACTGAGTCGTGCCTGTTTGCAAGGCCAGTCTCTTCCCACTGAGACAGAAAGCAGGTCAGAGTAAGACTGGCTGTCCCTGAGACACATATTGTATAACAGGCTACCCAACAACACTGCGTTCAAAAATACCCAATGCTGAGCTGCGCTGTGTCCAAGTGTGTGCGTAGGTGTGTTGTGAAAACACATATACTGTGTGTACTGTATGTGCAATAAAATGTGTGTGTGTGCGTGCGCACGGTGTGAATGTGAGCGAGTGTGGCCGTGATACAAGTGAGTCACCAGAATGTGATTAATGCAGTTTGTTTGCTTCAGCTTTTTGGTCAGTTATTCAACCAGTGAATCGGTTTTTACATTAATATGTGTTTTGTAAGGAGACTCAGTCCTTGTGAGAACAACACCATCAGTCCTTTCAGCAAAAAAAACACCCCAAAACGACATCAGTAGAAAACCTTCTAGTCGTGGTGGGAAGTCAAATGATGTCTGCGTCTCCATATTCTTTGTTTATGTCTATAATCATTCAATCATTTTGTCATCCGGCCTGTGCAAAATGTAAATTTGCTATTTTTCTCTGTTCTGTATTGGAGACATCTTTGACACGTCTATGGTTACTGTAAGACGGATCCCGTCATCCCGCCAAGCTACAGTAGAAAAGCTTCTTCCCCGAGCTGCCTCTCTCAAAAATAACAATGAAATCACATTGTGTGAGCGGAGCTGTGGTGATATATTACTGTGAAGCCAGGGAGCGTAATGCTTTGTTAGTTAGAAACAAAACTTACAGTACAATCAATATGTGCATTCACAATGAGCCCATGAACAGAGTCTGGGATAATGTAATCATATTTACTGACTCACATTCATTTTCTGGCTGCTGAGGTTTAAATTAGTTTGATTGAGAGCGGAGCGGGGACGCTGGAGACGGGTACATTACAGTAATTAATACTGGGAGAAATAACAGCGTGTCTCCATTTTTCTAGGTCATTCAAGTGGAGAAAAAAGCTGTATCTTGGGTACATTTCTAAGAATACTTGATGTGTTGGAGATCATGTTGATATCATTTTCATAGAAAAAGTCGTTGAAATAAAGAAAAATGTTGGTTATTCATGTTTTGATATATAAGATTATAATATTTTTACTATAGGTATTTCACAGGTATAAGTATATTCAAAATCAGTTGGGGTTATGCTTATGCCAAAAATGTGTTAATGTAAATGTTATTGGATTTTATGACATTTAAAATGTCGTTTTTCATGTTTGTTTCTGGATCTCCTCTGTGATGAATTGGACCATTTCTTCTGTTTGATTTCTATGAGTTGCTGTTTTTGTTGTTGTTGCTGTATTAAGTGGCCTTTACGTCCATCTGATGGTCCGACGTACTGTTTAATGCGGACTGACGTCTGTTGTTGTGTTCATTTGCCAGAAGCAAATGGATTCACAATGTCAAACATGAAGGGTAAAGTCAAACAAGACTGATGTGCACAGTCAAGGCCAAAGACAACAAATAAACGTGTAAACAAATGTGAAATCTAAGATTGATATCTGCTGTTGTAATGTGAATATGGACACATTTTTATAATGAAAGGTGTCGACAGCAAAGTGTTCTTAAATCTGACAGTGATCTTATTTGAAAAAGGAAAAAAAAATTGTGGACAGTGATTACCTCAAAATTACCAAGTAAACTAACTTGTACAACTTCAATTTAATGGTCTATTTTACTGAGGTAATCAGTTTCCTGAATTTTTTTAAATTAAAGTCAACTTTTGAAATTTACAGAGCAGGGTTGCCTCTGTTGTAATCTCTATAAACAAATACCTGCATCTTAATTTGTAGTACTGATTATTTTTGTTGCATGCACTAGAGTCCATGTGGAGTGCAAAAGAGGTGAATTACATTGGCCCCGGAAACGCAATCTCAGCTTGTTACACAATCTGGTCAGATACGTCATCGCTCATCTTTAACTCCATTCTCAGGTCTCAAGTGTACTTCGTTCACTTGTCTCTCCTGATTGAACTGGTTTCCTCTGCCACCAAATGGCCAAAAAATCAGCTAATGCATGTTTATAGTGTCTGTTCCAAGTATTGTGTTGTGTTGAAGGCCTTACTGGGGGGACTTGGATTCATGACTTCAGTATTTCTAGAACTGATACGGCCCTGGTTGCTCTGTAATGAAAATAAAATCCCTTGTTTGCCACAGTTTGTCTCTCTAACTCAAACTTTGATTTCGTACACATCTGCTGCTCTGTTCTGCGTCTTGTACAGATGTGTGTGTGTGTGTGTGTGTGTGTGTGTGTGTGTGTGTGTGTGTGTGTGTGTGTGTGTGTGTGTGTGTGTGTGTGTGTGTGCCAGCTGAGCCACAGGGACGCAGAGGATAGAGGGAGAAGAGACGAACGGATAGACAGTCAGATAGATGGATGGTCGGACAAAGAGAGGGAGAGAATGACTCATACTTCTACATCCTCCCTCCATCTCTCTTCCCTCCCTCCTGTCATGCCAGCAGTTCTTTATATGCTGATGGCCTTTATTTAGATCAGCATCCTTTCATTCATCCCCTCCCATCAACCAATCGGAAAGCTTGATATTAGCAAAGACCGCCCGCTTGTCTCTTCCAGCACCAATGCGCACACCCCGCTTCCCTACTCTACTCTCCCATTCGTTCATTCTCCCTTTCATTCTCGAATACTGATGCCCGTCCTGTGACCACGATGAATGAAGTCAGTGCAGCAAAGCAAACAAAGGACCGAGGGACGACAGAGACGGATAGATAGACAGAGCAGGAGAGAGATTATGTGCATTGGATTACTGTCCGTGCTGTAGGTCAGACAAAAAGAGACCCGGAGCACCATATCCACCTTTGAGCATTCAGGAGACGGAGCACATCCAGGACAGAAACACAAGCTATGCACACACATAAACACAGCAAGAGTGAGAGAATCTCTCGAAGAGGAAACGGAGACACTTTACAAGTTTGATGTACGAGCGTGGACGGTCAGTGTTTTGTTGTGCATCGCAAACTAGCAGATAGGAGGGCGTCACAGTGGTAGTCATTTTTCATGTTAACCAGGCAGGAAAACAACTACGCAGCACCTGGCGAGGGAGGAAACTTGAGCAACCAGTGATTCACCATGTTGCTCAAGGGCACTGCTGCAGAGGCTACTGTCACTTCTGCTATTTCAGAGGGCTGTGCCATTTGGAAAGAGTTATTCTACCTTCACATCTACTGCGTCCATTTGTTTGCTTACATTTGATTGACATCATTACGCTTAGAGTATTGTAACCCGTTATATTTTTAGTATCAATCAGTCCAGTTTCTAGTCCAAAATGCAGCAGTCCGACTCCTTACAAGGTCAAAAAATAGGGAGCACATTAGTCCCATTCTCGCCTCCCAACACTGGCTTCCTGTGTAGGAGAAAATCCTGCTGATACAAAATCTGTTGTATGAGCTTGTAAAACTACGTTTTTTTAATTCAAAGTCAAGAAAAAAGCAAGTAAAGAACACTTTACATATTCATAACTACTCCTCAAGTCTTCGATATCCTGTTATTTTCTACTTATTAATTTGCACTATGTATGACACTTAATGGATTCCATTCTGTCAGGACGTGCCCGCCTATAGAGCTTCCATAATCCCAGAGACATAATAAGCAGCCTCTTTCATGTGCTGAGGTGAAGTGAGTCCCCGAGGGATTGACTCTGCGCCGCTCAAAGACGAGATTTCCTCTCACAGATGAAAAGGAAACCGAAGTGGGTGGGGAGCAGTGCAAAAGAGAGAGCAGGGGAGTAAGAGAGGGAGTTCAGGGGTAAAACTGAGAGAGATGTGCGAAGAGGTGGTCGGGGGGGAGCAAAAGACAGAGCTGAACTAAGAGAAAGAGGAGCAGGGGAAAGAGGGTGGATGAAAGTGAAGGCAAGAAGAGCAGAGGGGAGGTTAGAGAGGATAAGTGGTGAGGTAACAGCAGTGGTGGAAGAAGTAGTACAACAATGTAAAAGTCTTGTATTGATCATTTTAAAGTAAAAGCTAAATGTACCTTTATGCTAGTAAAAGTGTGGAATGGTTTCTTACATCTAGACTAGCCAAATGGATTTTTGTACAACCTGGCAACCCAAGAGTTTGAGCTGAGCTGGATTGATGGTCAACGGAGGGGGGTTAATACTAAAGGAGTCCCTCTGGAGATACCTATGGCTTTGAGGAAATGCCCATCCATGCAGAGCCTCTACAGGTATCCAGGCACCTTTTAACGCCTATCAGCCCTTTCCCAGCAGTGTTTCCCACTGAACGACCTTGTACCACAGGATCCCTCCCTCCAGTAACATTCCCACCGCCTCAAACACATTTATAGCCCCCCCTTTGTCCACCAGATCTCGCTACACCTTCCCTCCTCACCTGTTCACTTGACTGTCACACCCAGTTACACACCTGTTCTCACTTCTCTCATCAGCTCTGCAGCTACCCGGCCTACGCCACCCGCTCTCTCACCTGTTTGCACTCTCCCTCATCAGTCCTGCAGACATTTATCCAGTCCCCTTTCGAATCAAACTCTGCTAGTTCATCTTTTGCAGTGTTTGAGTTTCTGTTAATGTGACTTTTTCTCCCGTGTACCTGTCAGCCAACCTGCCTGCCGACTGGTCTGCATGTAAGATTCTGAAATAAATCACTGAAATGATCCTGCTGCTTCCCTTGTCATCTGCTTTTGGGTCAGCATAACCAACCGTGACAGTGCCTGTGGTGGTGGGGGATTGTTACATTGGACCAGTGTCACCAACCCGAAGCATCCGTATTTGGCGACATGAGAATAAGCCTCAAAAGTCAACTACTCAGAATCAGAATCATCATCAGGATGCTATGGCTACTTGGTCATTCCATGGGGTATACGGGCCAGATGAGGGTGTCTGGTAAATTTTGCTATCTGGGATGTGTAAAATCTCACATCATCTGGAAAGTTACCACTAGCTGTCAAATAGTGTCGCAGCAGTACTATATTTCCTTCATACAGCAAATGCAAAAAATCTTACATACTTAAAATTGTCCTTAAGTACAGATCTTGAAAAATTGCACTTTCCACCACTTGTTAAAGGTGCAGTCAGTGATTCTTGAGAAAGCTAGTTGATTGTTGAATGTCATTCCTTGGTCTTTGAATAGCGACAGTCTGGGACATTTCAATATGACCACCTGGGAGTCAGACTCGGCATTCAATTACCTTTTTCCCAGAATCGCTTACTGCACCTTTCATAGTTGAGACACACCGGAGCGCACAGAGTGAAACAAATAACAATGTGAAAGAGAAAGTATTAAACCCGGAGAATTACAGAAACAGAAACAAAGCCACAGAGAAGCCAGCAGCAGTGACAGCAGCATGCGGTGGCTCCTGTTCTCTTAAAGGGGAATGGTTAAATAACAGAGCAGTGCTGGTGGCTTATCATAGGTGGGGTTTCTTGTACAGCATCGCTGAACATGCTCATTCTGAAATGCATCATCGTACTGTATATACTGTACCTATAGTGATGTTAAATAATAACATACTTTAAAGGGCTTTGAACCTTTCTACCCTGAGAAAAGGGGTAAACAAATGCACCATGACATCAAATGAAAATGCTAAAGTAATTGAATGTTTCTGTGATATGAAATGGGCACTGCAATATCAGGGAAGCAATATAGCAAAATGTTTATTAAACTTAAATTAGGGATGTGCATGTTTTGTCATCCCTCCCCCCCCACCCCTCATATGGAAAATCGTTTGCAACCAGAATCCCAGAAAAGATCTAATATTTAATATTAGTTTAGACGGCACACAAGACCCTCATATTGTGTTATTCAATCAGACTGGTCTGAAAGAACTTAAAGTGTGTGTGTGGGTGTGTGTATAAAGCAGAAAAGTCTAGATTGATACCTCATCAACTTCATTGCAACAGGCAGCAACAGGTTTCAAACGAGTTGGGACAGGAGCAAAAAGATACTGGGAAAGTTGGTGAATGCTCAGAAACACCTGTTTGGAACATTCTACAGGTAAACAGGTTCATTGGACACGTGATAGTATCATATTTGGGTATGAAAAGGGCATCCATGAAAGGCTGAGTCATTCACAAGACAGGACAGGGTGAGGTTAACCTCTTAGTGAAACACATGGTTGCATAAAAGATATTACTACATGGGTACATATTACTACAAACTATAAGTGGTTTCCTTTTCAGCCCAGAGGACTTGTTTAACATTTGGGTGACTCGAGGCCACAGTATGACTGGAGCAAAGGAGGAAGTCAGGTCACAATGTTATAGGCTAACAAAGTGAGGTCACATTGGATGGTTGGGCCCACTGAACACTGGACAGGGGACCACTGTTTATTTCCTGTTTCGAACAGACTGGTTTACTTTACCCATTACCACATTGGTTCCCAGACATTAAAGGTGCAATATGTAAGAATTTCAGTTGAAAACATAAAAAAAAAAAAAAACTAAAATGATCAACAGAATGTGAGGAAATAACATATGTGTGTCATGGTAACTAGCTAGCTCTGGCCTATCCTGGTCCAGAGCCCCAGCACCAGCAGTGTAAGCGCCAACACTTTCCCAGTACACCAAGCTCTCCATCTGGACTTCTAGCTGCATTGCTAACTGAGCTAACTGGGTAACCACAGCTATGGTTAGCAGCAATTAGCATCACTCTGGTAATATGCTGCCCCCTTTTTGTTTTGAGTATGAATTGACAAGTGCCCAATTCTTACATTTAAAGCAACATTATGTAGAAACGTCGTGGTATCTACAATTTGATGGCCCCCACAATTTGTGGGTGCAACACAACTGTCGTAAATACAAATCTCAGGTATTTCTAACAGTTAGTCGTAATGTAACATTATGTGCCAACTACTAACAAAACTCTGCACGTCATAACAGTGTTGTGTCTTGAAAGTTATTTCTTGAACGGCAGGCGAAGTTTGAACACAGGTGTTAGCACGACAGTGATGCCAAGCCAAAACACCCAACTATAACATGCTACCAGCTAAACCTCTGTCGAAATGGGCTGATTTGCCTTTGGATCAAAAACTAGCGAGTTGACAACTTTGCTAACACAGCCACAACATCAAGCAAGTGCAACAACACCGGACATAAAACTTAGCAAGCCAGCTAATATTACTTACTTTTCACCAACACCTCATACGTGGCGAAGCTAAAAGCCAGTCAGAGGTTTACTCTTGTCTCTTGGTCGGTCACTGTCTCTTTTACCTTCTGTAACATCCACTTTGGTCTCTTCGCCTCTGTCATGATGTCCGAAGGAGCTACTGAGGCCTGTTCAGTTGCTCACTTCACCCATTCTGGTGCCCCGGACCTGAAAACCTCTTCCTCCAAACAGTCCAAAGCTCCTGCGATAGTGCTGCAAAAGCCACAATACTCAGGGTCAGCTAGCAGAGTTTACTTGCGGCTACAGTACACAGTACAGTTACAGGTTGCTTTCGGGGAAACTCTGTAAATCACAGACAGTTGAGGAAAGCAGAGCAGCTGGAGGGCATAAAATTCTCCATAAAATAGTTTCAGTTCCAGTTTCATAAAAATGAGTGATAACTGGTGCCGTGTGTGATGCTTCCCGCTCACCAAAGTTCACTGTATCGTTAAATCATCATAGGGCTGTTATTTTAACGTTACATAATGTTGCTTTTACCCCCTGTTTATTGTTGTAACCATGATAACGAAGGCTCCCTAACCTGAACAAAGAAGTTATTTTAATTGAACCTTGTGATTTTCCCTAAACCTAAACCGAGTTGTTTTGTGTCTAAACCTGCCTAAACCTTAGAAACCATCCATATCCACAGATCTGAGCTGTAGCTGGTTGTGGTTGTTTGAACCACAGTTTTGGTGAATGACCACAAGGGGCAACAATGAGCTCATTCACCTCTCGAAAACAAGTTGCAATTATCCGATGCAACTTGTTTAAGGAATGTTACGGTTTCGTCAGAGCGAGCTATGGCAATTCCAGTCGGCCAAGTGAACTAATTCATTAATGAAGACTTCACACTGATGATACTGACAAAACATGCACAGGGATGTGTTTCGTTTTGCAGTTTAAACTCACACTCCCACACCAGCGAAGCTACCACGTGTGAAAAATCTCACAGGAAATGAAAAACACGGTCCTCTCTTGACCACTATAAAAAAAACAACACACACCCAGATCTGTAATTGACTGAGCCGAGCCGAGTGTCGCAGCGTGGAGCAGAGCGGAGAGGCTCGTATGATCAAACAGGGGTCTAAATATAGGATGCTGCTGCATGATTTCTTCTGCCTGAGCAGGGAATCACCCAACCTCAGCTGAGAATGAGAGGAGAGATTACAAGGGAGAGGGAAGGAAAAGAAAGAAAAAGGAAGACAAGAAGTTAGGGCCGTGTTTAGACAAATATTTTGGCTCTGCTAGTGTGTGATCAAGTGTGTGTGTGTGTGTGTGTGTGTGACTGTGAGACAGAGAGACAGAGATGTAAGCTCAGTCACATGCCCGTGCATCCTTTCACATCCATCACAACATAGGGGAGGGCCAGCAGCGCCGTAATCTCTGTGGATGTGTCTATAACTGCTGGCTGCTTTACAATCTGTCCATCATCTCACCGTGCTGGCTGCAGTGTTGATGTTGCGGGCTCAGTAGAAAAGTGACTGAAAAAAAAAAAACAGCAGTCGACCCGCGAAAAAGCATCACGAGTGACACTTAATCAGCGTCGTTGCCAAGTGTGTCAGAGAGGAATCGCATATCATCTCCGCCAGGGTTCATTCAGATTTTTTGACAACTAATCCCACTGAAATGTTCCACTGTGGTCCTCCATTAGTTATGTTTTAACCACCCGTAGAATGTGTGAGACGGATTATGTTGCTTTAATAATCACATACAGGGTACAGCAGGGAAAGTGTGAAGGCCCCTGTCCAATTAAACATTTGGTAAATACAGACTGCGGTTATGAGCCACTAAGTCAACAACAGTAAGTAATATGTTTTTGTTCAAAGGATCAGTGTGAAGGACTTCGGGGAATATCTACAAAATATGTGGCAATCCATCAAGGGAAAATTTCCAATAGCTGCTAGTGCGACATGTCGACATCTCAACTATGACTCACAATGACTATATTTTCATTTTCGCTCACTTTTCATTATTTTTTTTTTATTATTTTCCGCAGAAATGGGAATGAAAATGAGACGAGTCGTAGTCATAGTCGTGAATTACTCCATCTGCAATTACCTCACACTGGCTTCAGAGGCCAGACATCCATCTTCCGCTCTGGTGGTGAGTGCTTGTCTTGGATTTAAGAGCTAAACACTGAGTCCCAAGAACAGGTTTTCTTGTTCATGGGGCTCAGGAGAAATTCAAGCTGTGCTGAAACTGAAATTGTTGAAAAGGACAAATCTTCACAGATCAACACCTGCTGGACAATGACCCGAGTGTAATCAAGCTGATGATATATTAAAGGGGTTTATTAAAGTTCACCCAAAAAATTTGAATTTGGTCATAATCTACTCTGCTGATAGACAGTCGTGTGAAGTTTAGTAGTGCAGAAAACATTTCTGGAGCAAAACAGCTGCAGCATTCCTCTAAAAAACTGAAGTGGATGGGGACCTGTTTGAAAACGTGAGAAGATGACTGAAACAAAAACAAAACAAAACAAAAAATAATCATAAAAGACAAACTTTAGATGTCTTATATTATTCATTTTGGTCTTCTCTTTGCTCTTGTTTCTCTGCTGTTTCTTCAGATATGGCCTTGAACAGTTATTTAAGGGAATTCATGTGAGAAGATTAGAGAAGTGATAGCGTACCTTTTTGGTAAAAGTGCAACTGTTTCAACCCACATGACAACCAAAAGGATTTGAAGGAGTCAAAGTAAAAGTCAAAAGGAAGGTGATTTATTTTCTGTTTCGACGCAATACTTGGAAACATAACAAAGGTTCTCAAAATGTGGGGGAGGATGGCACAGGGTGGTCATGCCAAACAAACAGAAATCAATATAACAAACCAAGGCATGACTAATCCCTTCCTCTGAAAGCAAAAGCAGAAACTAAAGACCGAACTAACTAAAAAAAAAAATAAAAGAACTAAAATGAATGTAAAGGTTATAACCTAGGGTCAGTCCGGGCTTCACTCTCCGGACATTTTCAGAGTTGGCCGTTCACGCGTAGCACACAACAGGAAACTGACCGTGTCAGACGTGTTCTCGCTTACCAGAAGGACTCATCCACAATGATGACTGTTTTTGGCTGGATATCAAAACTACATGTACCCACAATATCAACGAAAGAATGAAAATTGACACAGGCGAGCAGAAAAGAGCACGAAGCAGCTACACCCGTCACCGACTTCATCAACATACTGTATCCACTCGCAAATTCTCCGGACAATCAGAATACACGGGGAGCAGGCAGGTGAAAGTCTGTTTAATGTCTGGGCCAAAAGATTCAGATATTTATGTCCAGAAAATTTCAGGGTAACAGTTCATGACTGAAAGGGGTTAATGATATCTGATCTGTGACAAGGAGCTCAGTCACAAGCCAAAAATGTTGGGAACTACTGGTTAAATCCATGAAAATACATCTGTATTTTATAAACAATCTTAATGAGAGAAGTAACTCAGTATCATCTTGAAATAAATGAGTGGATAAAAAAAAAAAACAATATAAAGTGTGGTAAAGTTACAAGAAATGCCTCAAAAGTTGCATAAAATAGACCGGTGTAGTCCTAAAACCTGGAGAGCAGTTAGCATTTTTGCACATCCCGTTCCAACATCTCAAAGTCTGTGAGTTGGTTTTCAGTTAAATGTCTGAAACAAGTGCTTAAAATATTTACACATTTTGTTCTATGACGCACAATACATCATTAAATGTCCCATAATTTAATAATTAAATGCTTACATGTCTTTAAAAAAGGCAGTTGCTAACAGGTGGCTAAGTGAGACTGAAGAAGTTGTCATGGACATTAAACATCATCACGTCGAACACAGAGACTCATCTACTCACCAGTCCGTCTTCACAGGCCGACCTTAGTCACAAACTATTCTAACGTTAACTTTACGACTTAACGATTTATCAATGTGAAGAAAACATGTATAGTAACTTCTTACAAGTGGTGACGTTTAAACCAAGCGACCGCAGTGTGGGCTGTTTATAGCCTGACATTAGCTTTTTACTTCCAGCGCTTTAATTTACGCTTAGAAAATCACCAAAGTGGTGTTCATCTGTGAGGATTATCTTGGAATATTTAAAAATCCAGTTAAAAAATCTATTAGGCTTTTTGTCGAATGGAACCAAAGCGATGCCAACCTCGAAGGCTAGCCTACAAAAATACATCATCCCTACACCCTACATGCTACAGAACAGCTAATACCCCAAAGATAAAGTTACCTGAGTAAGAGTTTGTTGAAAAGAAATGAAAAATAGAAAGAGAAAATAAAAATAGTTTGGTTAAGGGGAAAGAGAAATAAATGTAGATGTCGTGCCACCTCTCCTTCTTCATAATGAAGACACCATAAAACACATCATGACTTTTGGGGTCCTGTCGTGTGATAAGCAGAGGGTGCCATCATGTGGCCACACTTGAGCTCTCTCCTGTCATATCAGACACCACCGGCAGGCGGCAGTGTCAGAAGCATACCGGCCTTTTCTCCCCGCTCACTTCCTCTCTTGGCCCGACTCTTCTTCTTCTTCTCTGCCGGGTTTGTCTTTCTTTCTCTTCCGGTTGTCGTCTGTTCGTGTGGCAGGTACCCACTTTTCCCACCTAGTCGGACTTTTAAAATCGTAATCAATCTGCGTGTATTTTACATCCCCGCACAATAAACATCTACTGGGTTTGATTAATCACTCCACTGGGCATATTTTCACAGCAGTATGTTTTAAATATGACCCTCATTGAAAGGAGAAAGTTGCGTTTTAAAAATGCTAACGCTGCCCCAAGCAGAGCATTAGCCTCACATCAGCTAGCAAACATGTCGTTACTTTTTATAACCATGCACGATTCGCTTTATCTATCATAATTGTGTATTCTTTTAGTATGATGGGTACATTTTTATCGGGTTGAAGCTGCTTTTGACAATTATAAAATTGCCGCTTTAAGCATCTGTTTACATCGTACGAAGCATCCATGGCTGCTGGCTAGCGACTGAAACACAGGCTAACATGCCAGTGAATGAAGCTAACAGTGATGCTAAATAAAAGTTGAAGTCTTATGCTGTCTAATTTGTGTTTCTTCAGATTAACCAGTGTCGAAATGGCCAAGTCAAAGAACCACACAACTCACAACCAGTGTAAGTAACAATTAGCAACAGTTGAAGTTTGGCTCCTCTCTGTGGATCTAACTGTTAACCTCTTAGAAGTGGAAGCTGTAAAGCTAGTGGTCAAGTATCAGGAACAGTTAAATATCAGGGGTCAATTGTGTAAGCATGTTAATGAAAGTATACAGTATATGAAGGCCCACTGTGCAGAACATATTAACTTACCTGTGCTAAATGTTGTTTCCTTCTGTCTGAACAGCTCGTAAAGCCCACAGGAATGGCATCAAGAAGCCCAGATCTGACCGCTACGAGTCACTGAAGGGGGTAAGTGTGTAGTTGCAGTTGTGTGTTGATTGATGGTCTATCTGCAAAGATTCTGGCTGCACAGGGAATCAAACAGCCCATTTGACATGCATGTTAGCAACATGGCAAAATCAGTGTGTACATGCAGTAATGTTATCAGATCTCAGTCTTCTTTTTGGTCGTAGGTTTCTCATCCTATGCATGTACACTACTCAAAATTAGTTGGGGAATATTGGAACATTTTACCGTTTCACTTGACTGTTTGTTCTGCGACATTTTAATTTTTTTGTGAATATTTTGGGTCCCCCAAAATAATGCATATCACATTTGACTTATATTGCATATCCATGCACCAATATCCCTAACTTATCTTGGGTAATGTATGTGATAAAAGCTTGTATTTTTTGGTCCAAGCATTTGTTAGTAATTTCGCAATCGGCACACACGTTTCCCCTTGAGCACAGTTTTGTCTGAAAAGGTTGAATTGTGGAAACCAGCATACACAGCATTATGGGGGCTACAGTGTGTCAGTTTGAAGTAGAGTAGAACACCTAACTTTCTTCAGGAGAAATCCTGTCCTGGTAATGTGGATTCTTTCACTCTTTTTGCGATTACGGAAACAGTTTTTGGATATCCTCACCAACTTTTGCGCTGAGGGAGAAGATTGAATACATATCAAGTCTTGCATTACATTTAGACTAGTGGTGTAAAGCTGTCCCTTTGAGTTGGGTGATGCCTAACGGATTTGTCCTACAATGTTCATAGTGGCAATGGCATCATCCAGGCGTTCAGACTGAACCTTTAAACTTGCATGATTTCTAATTTTCCAATTGTTTAAGATGTCTTGCTATCTGGGCAGCTGAAAATTTGACAAGAGCTAGATGCCAAAAATTCAAAATGCGTAATTCGTCCTCCTGTTTATTGTAGTGTGTGTGTGTGTGTGGGGGGGGGGGGGATTTGGCTCAGTTTTAGGCGTAACTGGCTGGCTGGTTTATCACAACAAACAAAAGCTCAACTGACCTGCAACATTTTTGCAACATAACCATACACATACTTTCTAAATATTAAACATTAAGGATGCAGTTGTAGGATGCAGATCTGATTTCAATCGACTGTGCTTTCAGTTACAGGAAACTGATTTATTTTCTTGTGAACTATATCACTTACGTACAGCAACGTCTGGGAAATAATAATTTGATGAATGTTACTTTTGTACCCTGGCCTTTCTGCCACACTTTTGATTTGTATAAGCCAGGTACAAGTGAAGTAGTTCTGTTCCCATCTAGTTTTTCCCCAGCGTTATACCACAAACCTGGATATCTACTGTACTCACGCCCTTCTGTCTTTCTGCTCTATTGTGCTGTGTTGCTTTCAAAGAATAGCTCTTGGAATTGTGCACCACCTCCATACTTTGATCCAGCCTGCTCAATTCATTGTCGGTTTTCTGTCTTTGCTGCAGGTGGACCCTAAGTTCCTGAGGAACATGCGTTTTGCTAAGAAGCACAACAAGAAGGGCATGAAGGCGGCGCGGAAGGCGGCAGCAGCTGCTCAACCGAAATAAACTGTCTTGCAGTCACCTTCTTGTCTGTCAGAGTTCCCTGTTTCCACCATCACAATAAAGCTATGCTTTGTTAACAAACCAACATCTGGGTTTTTTCTCTAACTTTCTCAGTCTGACCATAATTAATTAATCACTTAATTTGTTGCCTGGTATTTCCTCCAAGTTGACGTTGGCTGTCAGTCCATCATTCATCCAAATCACTAATGGGAATGTGGATTAAAAGAGTAAGTTTCACAGGGTGTTGGGCTGCTGAGTGCCAAATGTCAAACTTGGTGGAAAGAAAAAATTATTCAGTAAATTGAGAGTTGCCATTATTTTTGGAATGTGATGGAACTCAACTGAAATCTTTATTCTAAAATTATCCTACTGGCCTAGAGTGCTATGAAAAGTACTGTGATGTTTCTCAGTGCAGCCCTGTCATCTATTTGAATTAAACTTTTTGGTCCTCAAACAGCCCTTCTCAACATGGAGAACGATTTTAAGATATGGAAAGAAAAGAATCATGTAGGATTTAAATGTATCCATGGCAGAGTACAATATTAAATGAAAATAGTGATATTTTGCTTTGTCTTTCAAAGAAACAATCTTCCCTGTGATATATGCACCACTATTAAAGACTGTAAGGAAGTGAGTGCATGTAAAGGTTTATATGAATACTGCTGAACAACATCCAGACTGAAATGATTGCAATGGAAACAAAGTAGATGAGCAAACTCGAAAGTAAAGGTGAACATTGACAGGGCTGGGATGAATGCAGGGTTAATTTTAGTTTCTTTTTGTCTAAACTTTCCCCGTTTCTTCCATGTGTGCTTTGTAGATGTAACTCTTGTATTAATAAATATATGTACAAATCATAACCTAAGATGAAAATAAAGAAGAATGAAGTAGGGAGACAGACAGATGGGTACATGTATATGAATATAGATATTAGACAGGTTTAAAATGTACTTGAACGTATTACATTTTTTTTTGATTTAGTGACTGAAGCAATTTAAGAAGTGAGTTTAGTTCTAAAAGGGAAATGTGGGAAGCAAGAATTTCTGTTTGTGAATAAGAACTTTTGCACATAGTATGATGAAGTTGACCACATGCTCAAGATTGCCATCATCTGGATTATTATAGTAATAAACAATGTCTTTAAGGTGAAGATGGTAGACAAAGTTAGTGGGCTCAAAACAATGAGACTCTTGGGCTCTCCAGAATTTTTGGGATATTTCACAAAGGTGAGAGATTGTTTCAATACTTTACAAGAGGTACAAGACATATCAACATCAGTAGACTTAGCAACAGGACAGTTAACAGGATATATTTAATGTAAGATTTTGAAATGTACTTCCTTAGCCTTGTTTGAAATACAGTATCTGTAAATTAAAAGCCAAACTCTTCTCCTAGTCTGAATTCTCAAGCTTAGATCTCCAAAAAAAACAAAACAAAAAAAACTGTCCTCTAGTGCTACAAAAATTGGACGTGTTTTTTTGCCCTAAGTCTTGCGTAGTTTGTCGCACATTCGAAAACCTTATATCTACGCGTTCCCTGAATTAAGCCGAGTCGGCTGATATAGGCCACACCCATTTCTGCCTATTTTTTTTCTGCAAAATATGGAAAATCAACTTTTTCGAGCTCCTCATAGGCCGTTTGACCGATGCGCACAAAAATTGGCACGTAGCATCTGTAGACTGTCACTGGCAACATGTTGTCCGTATTCAAAAAGAAACCAAAGTTAGGAATCCATAATTTTTTGACCATAATTGCAAAAATGGTGTGTCCGATTGACATGAAAATTGGGTCAGTACTTCCACATGTTCCCTTTAGGCTCGGTCAGTTAAGATGAAACTTGGTACAATCGTTGCCCACGGTCCCCTAAGGTTAGCCGATGAATGTGTTACCCATTCACCCTCAGGTGGCGCTCTGGTGGCTCAAGTACATTTTTGGCACTGTGACCCAAACCATATCACTTTTTACTGGGATATTCATATGGACAGTAGCTCAAACACCAAAAATGACATGTGTCCACCAGCAGGTGGCGCTATAATCAGGGCAAAGGTATTTTGCCCAATAACTGCCACACACTATCTCACAGATTCTCCAACCTGATATCCACGAATTTGTTTTTTCTCAAAATTGTGAAATGTGGAACATCAATGTTTTTTAACTCCTCATAGACCGTTTCCCCGATGATCACAAAAATTTGCACATAGCATCTGTGGATACTCCTGACAAAAATTTGTAAATAGAATTTTGATATTCCAAAGAATACTCAAGTTATTAAATAACAACTTCCCGTTGACTTTGGTCAAAACAGGAAGTGATGCATATATCCACATTGATGTGTCCGAATGACATGAAATTAAGGTTCCTACTTTCCCATGAGTCCCTTAGGCTCTGTGCAAAATTTTGTACAACTCTGCCTCAAGGGAGCTCTTAATCGCAAAATAACCAAAAAATCACTTCAATGGCATGTTTCACGGATATGTATGAAAACCAATGAGCATGTCCATCATGACCAGATGCACAAAAAATTCTATTGGACCAATTACCCAAACCCAACAGGAAGTCAGATATTGTCAATTTAGGTGTCACTTTTTGCACTTAGCGAAAAATCACCCAGAAATGCCAAAGTAGAGTGAAACAAAGTTGGGTGGAGTTCTCTCTCAGTTTGCATACTTTGTCTCAACCAAAAGAGGCACATTACTCACTACAAAAGCCTCTTTTTTCAGGAATCTCACTTGATTCAACTTCTTCTAACTTCTAACCACGCATTCAGCACTCCGCTCACAGCTCGCAGCCCATGCATTCAGCAGGCAGCAGGCCACAATTGCTGCACACTGTGACGGCAGCACTTGTCGACATACGTGGACTGCGAGGGCTCGTTCATCGCTGCTTGCAGCTTTAATTTTGTATACATATCTTTAATAAAACGAGGCATGGTGTAATCTAATTTTGTGTATATCTGTCGACTGTTACAGATGTGAGTATGCTCATGTCATGTGTCTGTATTACACCACCATGCTTGAAAAAAAAATATGCTGACATAAGACAGCATATTGCCAGAATCTTGAAAGAGATAGCAAATGTGTTTTAAATATCTCTCATATATGAAAGAATAAGGATTTGCTCCTGATAAGTAAGTCACAGCTGTTCCAACAGAAGACTTTGTGAGGTGAGAAATTATGATCAAAAGACAGCTTCCAAGCTAAAAGGGCTTGTTGATTAAATTTTGATTATTTAATTGATTATCTTTTTGACAAAATAAAAATGCACGTCAAAAGAAAGGAAAGACCTCCAGTTTTGTTGAATATATGATTTGGAATGAAATCACAAATTGAACTGAGGTTTTGCGTTTTATTTTGGTGTAACGCATCGCGTGCGTCATGTCGTCACTTCCGCCCACGCTGACTTTAACTTGCATCATTTCTTGTCTCACTTGGCAGCCGGGGGCAGACAACATGTGAGTACATCCATTCAGACTCAGTAATCACAGTGTAAAGATTTGATCATATTCTTATTTTTCCGTATAGCTGCTAGTGTGTGTGAGCGTTTAAACGTCGCCTTTGACAAACTTTGTAGTCCGTTTAGCAACAAGCTAACTAACTGAAGCGTTGACCGGCTAGCTTAGCTCGCTAGCTAACAACAAGGAGGCGTCATTCTAGTCCAGTAACTGCTGTGGAAAAGTGAGTTTTGGGATGTCAAATGGAAAGTTTGGAAAACATTTGTGCGGTTACAAGCTCGACGTGGAAATTATACTTTAAATGGGCTTGACTTTAGTGCTTAAAATTTTTAAAGCGACTGCATGTTCTGTTGAGAAACTATCGACAAGTGACATGTTTTGACAGGTTGGCTATTAATAAGATGCTATAGTGGTCAGTGGAGACTGGGAGACATTCATAGAGGAAGACAAATTTCAGTGCCTCCTTCCCTTTACATATATTATTGATATGATTTCATAACTTTACTAAATGAAGCACTGTAGGTCAGTGGGTGTATACTGAAAGAGAGAGTAATTCATCAAAGCTCAGTAGTTTGTATTAGGGACAATAATGGATATTTTAATGGAACTAAGTGAGTAAAAATAAAAGCATATATCATGTGATCTTCGTAACATGTATACTGCGTTTTGTTTACTTGTCTTCCTGCTCCACAAGACTGTTGAGTTTTTTTTATTTTTTATTGTGTGTTTGTTGGCAGACACCATGGTTGAGCCGGTCCCTGAGTCCATCAACTTTCCCTCTGAGGAGGAGAAGATTCTGCAGCTGTGGCAAGAAAAGAACTGTTTCCAGGAGTGCCTCAAACAGTCCAAGAACAGGCCCAAGTAAATTCAAATGTTATGTAAAAGATTTTCCTATGACACACTATTAAAGCATGAAATGAGTTGGAAATTTTGTCAAATTATCCTTTCATGCAAGACAGCCGAAATCAATTTGTCTGTGTATTTGTTTTGTGATAAAATACACAACTGGAAATGTTATCGACCGTTTAGTTTGAAACTCCAGCACAGTTAACATGACTCCTTTCAGCTTTTCAGAATGGTTTAGAACAACAGTAAAACAGTGATCTGATCTTTTAATGCTGGGTTTGGATTAATGTTTGTCATTCCAGCTGTTGCACTGCCAAGTACTGAAGTTGCATTTCCTGGCTAACCAGTTTTTGTAGGATGCCTATTATAAACTGTCATAACCTGATCTTAGGTCTTAATGTGTTGTTATCAATATTACCACCTTTTAACTGGTTAAATAACATGTAACAAAAAATAATTGTAGAATTTGTATGTCAATTACCTTTTAATTCCAAAGTTGTTATTTTCTTGACCAACAAAAGATTAACAAAGCAAAACTGGAGCAGTTAAAAACAACTCTGGTAACGATCAGACCCTCATTAACACTAACTGGCAGATATTTATTAGAAGGTTTGATAAACAACACTACCAAGCTATCCTTTCTGAAATGACCATAGAATCATCCCAACACCAGTGAGAGTGACAACAAAAAAAGAAACTGCCTAAACTTCATATGGTTACAACAACTGGCCAGATATCAGCATGTGGGTCAATGTGTAACCATTGTAACTGTTTCACCGCTTTCTTCCACACTCACTGTTTGTTGGTCAGATGCTGTGAAGACACACTCATTTACGGTGGTTCTAGACTTCATAGTCATCTCGTCTTGTCTTGTCTTGTACCCACCTCTTTGTTTATGTTTTTATCAGTGAGGGAATACTGTCCAGACCTTTAAAACTATTTTGCTGCCCATTTCCCAATCAGGTACACCTTCTATGATGGCCCTCCTTTTGCCACGGGTCTTCCGCACTATGGGCACATTCTAGCCGGCACCATCAAGGACATTGTCACTCGCTTTGCTCACCAGAGCGGCTTCCACGTGGACCGGCGATTTGGCTGGGACTGTCACGGCCTGCCTGTGGTAAGAATGTGTCATCAAGAACACTGTTAAAGTTTTACTGAAAGGTCTGTCTAGATTTACAGAGTAATCCCTGGGTTATTTATTGGGTCTCATGCTCTGTGTTTTTGTAGGAGTATGAGATTGACAAGACTTTGGGGATCAAAGGGCCTGACGACGTTGCCAAGATGGGCATCGGCGAGTACAACAAGCAGTGCAGAGGCATTGTCATGAGATACGCCGGCGAGTGGGAGGTGAGCAAACAACAGGAAATATTCGGAAGAATAATATGTTGGTGCGTGAGAACTCTAACCATACTTGTGGGACCTGATTTGTTTCACGCTGTCTGATTTAGAACAACATAGTTAACCTGCTCTAAAACTATATATAGTGAGACAACTTCATTAATGATTTATACATGTACAGTGCTCCAAAAATGGTTCACAGTACCCCCTTGAAATTTGAATATTTTCTGGTTTCTTCCTCCTTTATGACAGTGAAACTGAATATCTTTAGTGTATGGACAAAACTAAATATTTGAGGACAACATCTTGGACTTTGGGAAACACTAATCAACATTTTTAATTTTTCATAATTTTCTGCCATTTCATAGACCTAACAACTACTCAAATCAATTTTCAAATCAATTTTATTTATATAGCCCAAAATCACAATCACAGTGGCTCGATGGGCTTTACAATTTGTACAGTGAACGACATCCTCTGTCCTTAGACCCTCGATCGAGTGAGGAAAAAAACTGCCAGATTTAAGCTCTTAATATTTTTTTGATTTACTGCTTTACTAAGTCTCTTTTTTTATTCCTAGACTTCAGTGAGGCGAATGGGAAGATGGATTGACTTCAAGAACGACTACAAGACTCTCTACCCCTGGTTCATGGAGTCTGTCTGGTATGAATGTCATATTTATCATATTACATACACAAGCTTTTGCTCAAAGATACATAATTAATTTTAGGCGCCAATTGATATACTTGTAGCACTAAGTCTTATTCATAAGAGATTTCTTCTGATTTAAAGTATCTACTCCACTTTATGATGTCTTCAACTTTAAACTGATTATCACCCTGAGGGGAAATTTGGTCTGCAGCCAGGCTTTTAGGTAATTTGGGAGTAGAGAAGACAGATGACTAATGGCAGTCGACTTATAATGAAACACTAATATCATTATAAAAAATGCGATACAAAGAAAGACTTAATCCGTGTCTCGAGTCTGTCATCTTGTGTGCAGTGTGTCTCAGCTTCCTTCTTAAAGTTTTTGTTGTCTTTATTCATTCAGGTGGGTGTTCAGTCAGCTGTATGACAAGGGTCTGGTTTACAGAGGTGTCAAAGTCATGCCTTTCTCCACCGCCTGCAACACCCCCCTGTCCAACTTTGAGTCCCACCAGAACTACAAGGTTGGCACAAATCACAACCCTCTCACACCTCAGCTGGTCTAATGCAACAGTAGTAACAAAATGTGCTGTAAGTATCTAAAATGACTTGATCTCGTGGTTAATTTTTTTCTCCAGGACGTTCAGGACCCATCTGTGATCGTCAACTTCCCATTGGTCGGGGAAGAGGATGTGGCTTTGATCGCCTGGACGACCACACCCTGGACACTGCCAAGTAACCTGGCCCTCTGTGTGAACCCGGAGTTCTTGTATGTCAAAGTCAAAGGTGAGAGATAAAGCTTGACACAAGTGCTGTGTCCCTATTCCATACAACATAATACACGGTACTATATAAAGTACATGCGAGTCTTTTAGTATATAATTTAGGGGCTTAATATTCAAGCAATCCATGTACTTAACTGCTTTAAACTAACACTACATTTTATAATATTCCCACTATTGGATATCAGTCGAGCTGTGACTTAACAGTGCGTCTGCTAATTGATCTGAAATACCAAAATGCTTTCAAACATTTGGTATAAAGAGGTGGGCGATCTGGCAAAGGAATAATATCACCATCTTTTTGATCACAGTCACAATTCACGATTCCAAAATTGTGATCTTTTCTTCTCAATTTTTGCAATTCCCTGTAGGCTGTAGCAAATCAGCAGCAACCTCAAAGATCGAGATTATTTTTAAGTATGCATGCGAGTGTTTTGAGAATGTTCTTATCTACATACTCAAGACCTGCTCAGATTTGGTATGCTGTGTGGAATTGAGCTTAGGTTCTTGAAAATCAGGGTTTGGTCACCCATGTCAGGATGAACACCCACTGATGTGCTGAGTGGGACTGCATGCTTCTCCTGCAGAGCTTGTTGATCTACAATGTTCTGTCCAAATAGCAGCTGGTCGCAGTGTTCTCAGTGTCTCCTGTGCTCAGAATATTTTGATATTATGGTCAAGAAACACCATTATTTTGTTGCTGTCATCTGTACTTTTTTTCAAGTCATTGTAGGGAAAGGAAGCAATATCTGTTTGCATATCCTGCCCACAAGCACATTTGTGTTGTGTATTACTTCACAAACCAGGATTGGTAGTTTTGTCAAACAGCGTTGCTTAAATGCTATAGCCTAAGGCCAAAGATGTCCGACCGAAAATCTTGTTTCCCTCCCGGGTCCAGTGTTCTGGACCACAGTATGAGCTGATGGGTGTTTTTATTCAGAAAGAACAAACAAGAACAAATTAACAGAGGAGGAGCGCTGTCTGGGCAATTTGCACCCAGAGGAGGGGATGTCTGAAGCATAACGTGTTAGTGGACTTTCTAGCCTTTGGCTATGTGTAAGCTGATGAAATAAGACAAGAGGCTCTCTGTGACTGGAACTTTGTTTTTATCTTCAGCTAACCAGACGCTTCACACTCTCAAGCAGATCTTGATGCTATGGCATAGCTGATTTTCACGTAGGCTCATTAAAAACATTATCTGTCCTCCAAGTGGATGTAGATTCGCGCTCGTTAAAATGGCCCTGTCGGAGGTTCTGTATTGAATTCGGTAATGCTTTCTATATATAGAATACACTAAGACTTTTTAAAAATCCAAAATATATGTCAACATACGCTGCAAGGCTCTGATAGGTAATTCAGGTGTTTTTTTGGTGCAACAGGTAAAAGTACGTATCTGTAAAGGTAAATTTCAAGTTTTTGTATACACAAAGCATTAGACGGCAACAGAATTTGATTCTAAAAGTTCACAGCAAAAAGATCAAAGTAAATTAAAGATATCATATTCCCTCTAATACTAAAAACGTTAATTGTGCTTCTCATCAAATATTCATGCTTCCGGACCACACTGTTGTCACTCAGTTGCCATTTTATTAGGTACACCGAGCTAAAAGTAATGCAAGCTGATGCAACAGCCCTGCAATAAATCCTGCCCTTATTAGGGCAATAATCATTTTTTGTTGAAACTGTTATAGAGAGGTGTTGATTCTACTTCATGGTCATTTTGAAAGCTGTAGCTTGTGGTGCCGCTGAGCTACGCTGTATTACACTGAAGGTGTTTCTATTTATTTATTTTCCACTTTCATTGGAAAAGAGCTGCAGTGTTTGAGAGGCAAAACAAGACATTTGAAGATGTGAAGTCTTGCTGTGTGAAATTGTAATAGGATTTTTTTTCCACATAAGTGTTTTAAGCTTTTTTCTATACAAAAAAAAATCTATAAATTGAGAAAAATAACTGGGGCCTTAATAAAAGGAATAAATTAAAAAAATCTTTAGTTGCAGCCGTAGTTTTATTTGGCTACTAGTTTTAGCAAAGTGTGCTCAATAAACTGGCAGCTGAGTGTGTCATACAACTCAAATGATTGATTAGCTGACTGACTGGAAAAAATGATGGATGACCATTTCAATAATTTTTTTGTTTGTTCTTAAATTGGTTTTACGCAAATATTAGCACCTGCTGTGTTCTCAGTTTTGTATCATTGAAAACTGGACATTTTTGAGTTTTTATTAGCTTTTCAGATCAAGTAATAAGAATTTTAAGATCTTGCCTTATGTTTGACTAGCCAAGGTAGGAAAAGCACAATATTAATAACAATGGCTCTGATCTATTCAGAGTCCCAGTAAATCATGTGACGAAATTATTTATTTTATTATTAACCCTTGTGCTTTTCCTAATGTGACATGTCAAGATGTCTTTTTAAAAAGGCCTGTGACTGTTACTTACCACAATTTTATTCATGTGCGTGTGTGTCGGGTACGTTGTACGTTGTGTGTAGTTCAGACCTGAGAATGTGGATGAACCTCAAATCAGGTCGTTTAAAAAAGTGTTGTCCTTGTTCAAATATATATATAAAAAGATACTCCAGAGAGGTGGCGAGTGTTTTTCTGTCACCCTCCTGCTGTAATTTTTTGGTTCCCTGTGAGAGAAACTGGTGGGTTTTTAAAAGGATGACCTAGATTTATACCTGTCTGTCGTAGCCCCTTTGAGCCTGCAGGGGGCACTGTTGAAGCACAGTCTGTCACGCTGACTGCACCGCCTGTGCTGTGCTGCATGGGAGACCGCCTTGGAATACCAATGAATTTCTTTTTTTTTTTTTTCTGTATCGGCTCAGTCTCTCTTCTTATCTCCCGTCCTCTCTCTCACTTCATCTTCATCCAAATTTTTGTTCCCCCTCGTTTCCTTATCGTTCCCTTTGCTTCCTCATCCACCTGTTTTTGTCCTTCGTTGTTCTTATTTTCCGACGGTCTGTCTCATTTTTTTGTCCGCCTCTCTCCCTCGCTGCCTTTGTCGCTGTTTGAGTTGAGGGCTGTCAGCAGCAGTAGCAGCAGGTCTGAGCTGTGCAGTCATTTGTCACACCACTGAGGGAGAAGAAACATCTTTTATTGATGCTGCCCCCTTCTCTCTCTCTCCCTCTGTTTTTTGTGTCTCACCGTTTCAGACCATTTGGTTTTTGCCCTCTTTACAACTGTTGTCCCGGCTGTTCTCATCCTCGCCTCTCTTATTTTTTTCCTGAATTCCCCATTTGGCCAGTTTTCCAGGAGGGTCCACGTTCCCAAAATGTCAGGCAGTCATCCTACACGAGGCGGCAACTTTTCAATAAGTTGCTGCTTGAATGGTCGTAGCCACATGTTGGCGTCTTTACCTGACCTTGACTTTGTGGCGCTACTATGACGCAGGACAAGTAATCCACTGAGTGTGAAATTCTGGGCTGATACCAATGTTTAAAAAACATTTTTCATCATCATTTCAGTTATTTCAAAGTCTGCTTCCATATAACAGCAGTACATGATTTTATATAGGCATCCTTGGGTTAATGATCGGTCTAGATTTATTCCATAAACACAAGGCTGATAGCAAAGCGTTAAAACCCATAGTCAACAATACACTCACAAGTGTTTCTCTGTCTCTCTGTCAGATAACACCACGGAGAAGACCTACATCATGATGGAGGCCAGGCTGGGAGCTCTGTTTAAGTCTGAGAGCGAGTACACTCTCCTGGACAAGTAAGTACACGAGACCCCCAAAAATACATCAAGCGTGCAACACTATTAAGACACAGTGAATGACAAACACATTTTGTGTTAGGTGGTTTTTTTGTGTTGTTACATGCATATGCTAATATGTATATATATAAAAAAAAAAAGTTAAGATGTGGTCTACCTCTCTTTATCTACACAGCTTTGTGTTGTGCTGTTTTTTCTAAACCACACCCACTTCTGAATGATCCAATCACATTTTAAGGATTTTATTTGAATCACTCTGACCACTAAGGGTACATGACAGATTATTTTTCAGCCAATACCAATAACCAATAAATACCTGCTTCCCCTATTCGAGACTGATACATAAACGGATAATTTCACATTTTTAATTGTAAAAATAAATTCATAACCTCCGACTTTCCCCCCCGAGGATAAGCCAGGATAAAACACGTCCACAATGTGTTTGTCGTGTGTAGATGCTACGCTTGTTAAGTCATTGAAAGCAATAGGGCTTCATATTCAACTACATTTATTGGATATAGTTTAACAGATACTGCTACATAACCGAAAATATACATATACTTACAAATATACTTAGGACACTTTATCTTCTGTTTCACTTTAATTTGAAATACCTCAGCCTGTAGGTGTAAATTACAGCAGTCTTTTGCTGAGCTGCAGGGAAATTAATTTCTCCAAAATGACACAAAAGTATTCAGCAACACAGTTCAGTCTTATTTCATTACTGTCAGATCTTAAGAGCAACCATACACAGGGTACACAAAACTGATTTTCAACTCTCTGTTTATGCTAATTGCCATAGAAGTTAATATGGCAGACCCTTGTAATAGTGTTGTACTGTAAGTGTTAATGTAGTTACTTCAAGTTACTTATTTTTGTACTAGGTGCTTTCTCCCTTATGATTATGGAGCAGGGGAAGTACAGAATGGAGGAGGAGGGGGAAATGTGAGGTGAAATAAAGAAAACAGCCAAGTGAAGAAAGGATACAGAATGAACTGAAAACTGATGGGCACATTTCAGGCAGGATTTATACCCATACAGCCCATATACTGCACAAATGAACTGGCAATAAAGTAAGGCATGTTGAAAAATGTCTTAAGGGGCAGGTGTCTCTTCTACAAGGACAATGTCCCCATACACAGGGACAGAAATGTCTTTATTGGACAACATATCATGACAGACTGCCAACAGAAACTACAGTCCTTCATTAAATTATGTTTTGTCACACTAATAATAAGCAAATGTTAGCTTGCTAAAAGGCTAAAGACATCTTTTTGGTTAGTGTTTCCTGTATTTGAAGTCTTTCTGTTGTAAGAAGTTGTGGCTGCAGGTTTTTCCGTAAAGGGAAGGTGAATTACAGATATTGAAACAAGGACTTTGTGTTTTATGTGTTTCTTAGATTTCCTGGCAAGACGCTGAAAGGGAAGAAATACAAGCCTCTTTTCCAGTACTTTGCCAAGGTTTGTGGACTCAGTGTTCCTGTTAATGTTGCTGTTTGGCTGTTTTATGGATTGTTTGTCACAAAACTCGCCTTAATTACCTGTCTGACCAGGTATTGGCATCTCAGCTTATGTACTCTAAATCTTTCTCTTAATCTCTCTCCTACTGTCCATTGCTCTATTTCTTTTGCTTCCTCACCGCTCGTCCCCACCTCCATCTAATTATCCCCGTTCTCATTTCGCTTCAGTGTGGGGAGCAAGGAGCGTTCCAGGTGGTGACTGATAACTACGTCAAGGAGGAAGAGGGTACGGGAGTGGTCCACCAGGCGCCATACTTTGGAGCTGTGAGTGAGATGTTTTCTTGTATTTTGTTCTTTGCCTGGGTTGTAACCAAAACTTGTTACCTTTTTTTTCCATTGTGTGCTTTACTACTCTTATTAATTCTCACATTTGGGAAGCACAGACTAGGAAATGTTTTGCATTTTAACTTGATGAATTTCTCAGTAATAGTCAATAATCAGTTTATCAACTAATTGTTTCAGCACCACTACTGTGGTTTACCAAGGGACACGTTTATAATATTATGATAGGAAACTGCAGGCGTTGTCAAGTACTGATGAAGAGAAGACAGAGACCAACAGAGTTTAAAAAGTAAAACTAGCTTTAAGTTGTAGAATTGCTCAGATGTAGCGTACTGTTGTGGCTGAGAGCATGGACAGACATTTGCTTGTTTGTCCCGTGTGACGCCTAAGTAAACCTAAATACACCAGATTTTTTTCATTAAGATCCATGCATTCTTCTCTATTCAAAACAACAATGTAGAAAAATGCCCTATCTTGCAATGTTAAAGAAAATGAGAGAAAAAATTCCTGGATCTGTCTCTTTATCCGGATCCCCACCAAAAGTTAATGGGGTCTTTTCTAGTCTGTAACCTATACTCCATCCAAGTTTCCTGGAAATCCTTGTAGTAGTTTTTTGTGTAATCCTGCTGACAAACCAACCATCAAACAAAGAACCTGAAACGGGTGAAGACATAACGTGGTTGGCAGAGGTAACATTGCTTCTAGTAGGCTAGGCTTGATTGTCCAGAGCCGCATATGCTCAAATGGATCAAACTCATGAAGCAAAACAAGATATCTTTTGTTGAGTTTAATTCTGGATGGTTTCCCTGCCATCCTTTGGTAAAAAACCTGCATCCAGAATTGCCTTGACGAATAAATTATGTTGTACTTCTGAATTTGCAGAAGGGGTTTTTATTCTTGTTTCCATCACTTGTGTTTTCTCCGGTTGGATTGCTTTGAGTGCCTTAAGCAAGTGTATCTCCTGTATGTGTGTATGCGTGGGCTTTACACACGCAGGCATTGGTTTATATGTTACTTTACAAGAGGATGTAGTGCTAAACCTCCCCTGTAAACAAGATTTTTATTAATCATAAATACATTTGTTGGTTCAAATCTTGAGCTCAAGAAGAGCCACATTTTATCAAGACCAATCGGAGCCCACTTGAGAACTATGACCCTGTTCGGTGGAACTATTTAATTAAGAATCCAACACTTTCCTCCATGTTGTTATCTTATCATTTTATTCTTTTAATAAATGTAGAATAATGTGGACTCGCTGCTTGATGAGGAGAATTTAATGAAATACCTGTGTGATGTTTTATTCATATTTTAGGGCTACAGTATCAATGTATTCCTACAGTGCAGAGGCCAATGTTACATTGCTATCAGAGATATTGGGTCATTGCTAATAGGTAAGATGTCCTTGTCAAGGGCAGATGGATGTCCCTGTGGCTGTGGCCAGCTGTGGACACACTCAGTCTCTGCTCAGCCCCTGTGAGGCTGTAAAGCAAACCTTTCTCACCACAATTTGAATCTCCTATTCGTTCGACTTTGTTTTTAACTGGGATTAGTTTTAGTTAAATAGTGACCACATTCACATTGGGGTTAAATGGTGAGGTCATACGCATTGCAACATTTTTCAAGCTTTATATTGTTATGACTAGATGTGAATTGACCCTGTGAACCATCCATCTTGGATCTTGACAGGGTGTTTGAATACAGAATGCATTACAACTGGACAGTACTCCGCTCTTTCATGCATAGCTGTCACATACCAGTAGTGTTTGTTTCAACACTGCAAAAAGTATCCAGCTCAACAAGGAATTTAATATAGAGTCATAACGTGTCCTTGAACTAGGCAACCTGGCTGAATCACTGGGTCAAACTAGGTTTTATCATTACTTATTTTCATATGCAGTTTGGTCTGTTTGGATAAAATTTAATTAACAATTCAAATAAATGTGTCAATGTATCAAGATGTCATCAAAATAAAGTGATTAAATTAATGGCAAACACATTTTCAAATGTATAACAGGCTACTGTACATCACTTTGTTATAATGAGGGCTGCAAATAACAATGATTTTCATTATTGATTCAACTGATGATTTTTTTCCTCTTTTTTTCAACAGTCCCTGAACTAAATTACATCCTTGACATTTAATTTTCTGTATATCAACTAATTGGTTAATCAATTATAGCTGCCATAATTAGTTGATTAATTAATTACTCAATCAAATGACAATTAATTACCAACTACTTTAATAATCAGTAGATCGTTTTAGTCATTTTTCGGTCAAGAATGTCAAACCTTTGCTTGTTCAACTTCTTAAATGTGAGGATTTGCTGCTGTCCTGTGATATTTATGACAGTAAATGAAGAGTCTTTGTGTTTTGGACTATTGTTGGACAAAAGAAGCCATTTCATGCCACTTGACGTCACAAATAAATCAATAATAAAAAATTATCTTTTGGGTTGCAACCCTGTAATCGACTTATAATTGCAGCTATAGATAAGCTGTGCAATTTTGCAGTGAATTACATTGGGGAGGAATATAGAAAAACACATTCACTCCCTAAAACCCTTTAAACTGTGTATCATTCCCTCCGTAGGATGATTACAGGGTGTGCACAGAATTCAACATCATCCAGAGGGACCAGGCTCCTATCTGCCCTGTGGACGCCTCGGGCTGCTTCACTTCAGAGGTCACTGACTTCGCGGGACAGTATGTCAAAGTGAGTGACACATCAGACATTTACATGTAGATTACGTTAGCAGACATTTCAGACATTCTACCCTGGTGAGAGCTGCTGGTATGATACACAGGATAATTAGCAGGCTCCTTTCCATTGTTTGTATCTGGAAAATACACCTGCAATTAATTTTTGTGTTGTGTATTTCTGGACAGTTGTGTTAAAATGTTCTCTTTCTTCTTGGTCTAACCAATATTACCAATGAAACTGGAAACTGAAGATACTTTTATTCTGCCCCTTTTTACAAGCAGTGTAGAATATCTTGAAATAATTATTTATCGACATAAAATGTTATCAATATGACCTTTAAATTACTCTGTAGTTTAATGGCTTGTTCATTGATGTGGGAGTCCAGGGACCCACGTCAGAGCAGTTTCACAAAGTTGTGATGAAAAACCTGCCGCCAAAGCATATTGTCACTGTTTACCAGTGTACTGGGTGCCCTCTTCCTGCCTGTCACACCCAACTTCATTACCATCGTATGTGGATAGTGACTGAAAATAACAGTCATACATGATCTGATCACTATTTCACATCCTGGCGCAAAGGCCAGGGAGTGGACTTGACCTGCCTGGCCACTAGCAATACAGCGTTAGCTAATAAAGAGCGTGCAGCAACAGTTCACTCAAAGTCTGTCATAGTCCACTTTTGAAATATGTTAAAACCAAGCGTGAGTTTCAAGACTGTACGAGACATTCTTCATTGCCGTATAAAACCTCAGAGGTGATCTGAGGGAGCGTCAGTCGTGACACTGCTACACAAAGAGAGGCTGAGAGAGCAGCTGTTCCTCTGTTAACTGCAATACAAACCCAGGATTTTAAACAACATGAGAGCTGCATCTTACACCCAGAAGAGCCTGCAGGTCAGCGGCTCCAGCGGCAGAGTAAGGGTTTCTAGCCCATCGCCCTCCCGGTGTCGTGGATCCTCATATGACAGCCGTGGACGCTCGGGCTACCGCGGCACTGCCGTTGAGGTGGGCACCGATATACACCAGCAACATGCCAACGAGAAAGAGGAGATGCAGGAGCTCAATGTCAAGTTTGCAGGATACATCGAGAAGGTCCAGGCGCTAGAGCAGAGAAATGCTGCTCTCCAAGGTCAGCTCGATGCCCTGCAGGGCCGCTACAAGGGAGGCCCCGCAGGCATCGGAGAAGAGTATGAGCTCAAGTTTAAGGAGGTGCGGGAGCTGATTGAGACCCTGACTAATGAGAAAGGAGCCGCTGATATTGAACGAGGCTACATTGAAGAAGAGGTTGAAGTGTGGAAACTAAAGCTGGAGGAGGAGCTGGCCCTTAAAGAAGAGGCAGAGATGATCCTGAGGGAGTTTCGCCAGGATGTTGACAATGCCACACTGCAGAAGGCTGAGCTGGAGAAGCGTATAGAGCAACTGGTGGCCGAGATAGAGTTCCTCAAGAAGCTGCATGATGAAGAGGTTGCCGACCTCATGAAGCAGATTGAGGACGCAAAGATTTCTTCAGAGCTGGATGGCGATCGGCCTGACCTGGCTGCCTACCTGCGCAACATGCGTGTAGAGATAGAAGCTGTCGCTGCCCGCAACGTCCAGGAGGCTGAGAAGTGGTACAAGGGCAAGTTTGACACCCTCAAGGTGCACGCTGGCAAAAATGAGGAGCAAATGAAGACCATGAAAGAAGAGATCACAACCTTCCACAACCAAGTGACAGACCTGCAGAACCAGATTGACGGGCTGAGGGCTCGCAATGCAGCCCTGGAGCAGCAGCTGGATGACATGGAGATGGCCCACATGGATAAGGTGGGGACCCTCGAGGGTGTCATTGCTCAGTTGGAGGCCCAGCTCTGCGAAACCAAACTGGAGATGACCAAGTATCTCCAAGACTACCAGGAACTGCTGCACATTAAGCTCAAGCTGGATGCGGAGATCGCCACCTACAGGAAGCTGCTGGAAGGAGAGGAGAGCAGGCTTGGAATTGCTAAAGAGCTCTAAATGTGTCAGAGAAGAGAGGAGCCGCAAGTCTAAAGCAGCCACAGAAGACCAGCAGAGAGATCAGCTCATTCCTGTTAAAAGACTTCCCTATCTTACCCATTTTTCCCTATTTTATCCTCCTTACCGCAAGGGCTGAGTATTGTTTGAAAGGTTTCATTACCAGAACAGATTTGACAGCTGAGTTTAGAGAAGGGACAAAGGACAATAATATCAAATTTTGAATACATGTTTTTTGGCAACAACTTTGTCCAAACGGAATACTTTGATTGATTTGATTGAAAAACTGAGGGAAAACTCTGACCTATTTGAGATGCTGGCACGCAGATGTACATCAAGACTTCTCTTAGTGGCTTTACCAATTTTTTTTAAGTGCCTTAGCTAAAAAGAAGTAAACAAATTACAAATCTGACTTTTGATGCCAGCTTTCTGTACGTGAAAGTTTCGGATACTGTCTACAGAAACATTTCCCTCAGTACCCAAGAGGTATTGTGGTTCAATACCCAGCCCTGTTTCCCCTGTTACTTACCTTGCCCCCCCCTTATCCTTATGCCTGCCCGCCTGCTTCCCAATTCTTCCCAGTCCTTCCTAGTCTTACTTAAAGTTTTCCACCATTATTTCGAAACATCTAACCAACTCTGTCACCTCCAATTCTGGATTTACGGCACCCCTCAGGTCTCCTCTTCATACCCTTTTCCTTTACTCCTTTTCCTAGTGCCTAATTCTCCTTCCCTTTTTTCCTGCTAAATCAACCCCTGCTCTGAGAACTCTCTCACCATTTCTGTCTCTCCCCTTTGCTACATCTGCTCACTTTTTGCCACCACTGCTTCTTGAACCTTTGGATCCAACCTCCTTCAGAAAAAAATCACTTGCTGCTGTGATGTGTAACATCTCAACAAAAATTTAAAAAGTGTTATTACTGGTCTTTACAATGTCCCCTGATTGTTCCATATGTTCTATTGACCACTTACACTAATGTTGACCTGTTAATTAATAAAGATTGAAGTGAGTGCATACAACCTAATGCATTGATCTTTCTTCCTTTCTCCTGTGAGGTGCCTTTTGTACTTTTCAATGTATTTTCTATTCATCTCTTTACCTTTTCCAACCCTTATTTTAACATAAAGAACAGGAAATGTGCTGAAAAGCAGTTCTTATGCAGTCAAGCCCCGTGAATTATAGCTATTTAACTATTTAACTATATACTTCATCTTGTACGGAAATTCAAAGTGTGCCACTGAGGAATAAAATGGCTGCCTTTGGTTGTTGTTCTCCACAGCAGGCAGGCTCAATCTGGTAGTTCAAATCATTATACAAAAGAAAAAAGAATAAAGAACTGGTAGCTCTGCTGACTATTTATGCTTCGTGACGAAGAGATTCTAAAAGAGTCACAAATATGTGTTGGTAATCTAGTAACATATCAAGTAACCCTTGTTTATACACAATTGGCCAGCTGGTGAAATGGATTTATTCACATCCTCAGTGGGTTGCAGGCGGAGTTCCAATGAGCCTCCACATCACAGGTGTACTTTCATGTTTTAATGAGCCCGGGTCAGGGCATAACAAAATTTACTCCTGACTGAGAAAGTTTAAAAGCCCTCTCTTCTACAAAGAGGTCACGACCAGCAGTCTGCCAAACACCTCACTGAAAAGTCATATTTATGAGCTCGCTGTGAATTGCGCTGCGAGCTTGGTTAGAGAGGAGGTGAAATAGTGTGTGATGAGGCACAGGGCTGATTGCATATTAGATTGTTTGCCGTAAACAGTGAGCTGGATGACAAAACAGACAATTTCTCCCTACCTCCATGGTGATATTTATCATAGCTGTATGAGCAGATCGTGGCCTCGGCTGTGAGTTTACCTTGGGTTTTCTCAAAGTGAAGCACAAAGCTGTTGTGTGTTCAAGGATCCAGAGCTTTTCAGCCTCGAGGAAAAAATTCAAATTAAAAGACGAAAGAACCTAGTGATAGAGGAAAGGTAAGATAAATGACTCGCCTTAAATGTCGCCATAGCTGGAGAAACACACCGCCAGTGATGCACAGGAGTGTGACCATATTAAATGAGGAATAAATAAAGTAACAATACAAAAAAATGGCCATTTGCCAGGTAAACATGTTATTCTAGGTTGCTGATGTACAGGTGATCAACCGGTCTGTCCTGGACAACATAATGTAATGTAATATATATGCAGTAATGTAACAAAATACAATGTAATCTCAATGAAAACTATATCAGCTATAGTTGAGCTACTGCACATTGTGAAAACGCAATATTGTCTTGAAAGTACAAACGGGGACACTGGAGAAAAACTAAACTGTGCTGCCCACAGTCGTGAGATGTCACCGCTGCCCACCTGGAGGCAGGGCGGGCGCACCTCGGCCCTTCTTGGCCAAAACTAGCAATGGAAGTGCAAATCAGCACGGCTCGATTTGACTCAGTGTCCCCTGTCTTTTCAGCCTGGCATGAAGTCGCTCTTCAACGCTCAATTTATAAATTGTGTCCACTGTTTTGGTTTTCCTTTATAGGATGCTGACAAGAATATCATCAAGTGGCTGAAGGAGAACGGTCGCCTCGTCAATGCCAGCAGTTTCAAACATAGTTACCCCTTCTGCTGGAGGTGAGACATCTGCAGAATTCAAACTATGAAACTAATGTTTCCTCTCTGTCCTGTTGAAGGGGCTCCTTCCATCTCGCTTAAATTAACAGCTTCTCTTTGAGTCTTCCACCGTGGCCTCTTCAAACAACTGTTGTAAAATAGCCACACCTGATGAATTATGCTTTAGACTTCAACACAGGTAACCTTATTTAGTGGTAGACCACATATTGTACGGTTCGACGTTCAGTACAGCGCGTGCCCGTGCCTCCCTCGGGAGCATCAGAGCAGGACGTCAATAGAGGTTTTGTGGTCTCTGCACAGAATCAATTCATAAAGCTAATGCCACTGAGGTGACACACATGCAACCTCTCAAGGACCCATATTATCACATCATAACTACCACACACACACACACACACACACACACACACACACACACACACACACACACACACACACACACACACACACACACACACACACACACACACACACACACACACACACACACACACAAAATCTAATTTTTGAGCAGACTAAATCACTCTCTCGTTTGGAGCAGCTGCAGGCTGACCTGAGCAGGATTAATTAACCCAGTAACTATGCAGAGATGTGCTCTCTGAGCCACAAGGAGACACGGGCTCAAAGAGATGAAACAGTTGTGTTATTAACCACTCAGTACCTGTAAGGTTGAACTCAGCCATGGCGGAGGGAGCTACACTTTAGACAAAACTTGAAAAGAAAACCACAAATTTGTGGATGAGATAACGGTAGTGGAACACTGTTAAAATACATTAGGTAGCAAGGATTCAAACAAGTTATTAGAATTAGGATGGTAAAAACTGAGATTGATGTTTTCCAGTCCACAGCAATGCTATACTCCATGAAGTTGTACATTGGAACAGGAGAGCTTTGAGCTAAAATTGAGCTAAATGTTTATGTTAAAATGTTAACAGTGGTGATGTTAACATGAAGATATATAGTCTACACGTTGTTCATCAACAGTAGCAGGACTGAGACTAATGGGAATATCATTATCTTTGCAGATATTTGGTAATAAAACATTGTTAAATATTTGATGAATTGAGAATTTGATCTGATGTTGGAACTGATGACAACACATGTGCAAAGTTTCATGGCAAACTTTTGAACAGTTGTTGAGATATTTGAGTCTGAACCAGAGGTTGGACTGACCAAACGGATGATATAGCCATTTTAACAGCCATGCTATTGTGGTTAAAGAGCACTGCCACCAATTGATCCTTCTCACGGCAGGAAAGGCACAGATGTAATAAATAACATTCAAGATGGCTGCATTCCATTTAGAGGAGCCAGTTCCGTGCCTCTGGTGAGCTGACACGCTCAGTCATTGACATAAATGCTGTTATTTACACCTGCCGTGAAAAAGGTCCATTATTGACTGTACCAGCCCTGTTTCTAAAGGGAATTAAGTGATCAATACAGCACACCAACAGCAGGACAGCATATAACAATATGTAACACACAATATGAAGAATTAATGAAAATAACAATCCTTAGTTCCAACCTGAAAATAAATGTCTTGCTTCATCAGTTGCATATCAGTTCCTATGTTGCAGCCTTATGTTTTATATAATGTGTTTTGTGCCCTTTTAGGTCTGACACGCCTCTGATCTACAAAGCGGTCCCCAGCTGGTTTGTCCGAGTGGAGCACATGGTGGACAAACTACTGGACAACAACGGCCAGTGCTACTGGTAAGCTGTCTTCTGAAACAAGTGATAACTAGCTTGGGGTTCAGTGACAGTGGACTGGCAGCTATGAGTGTCTTGGCCTAAAAAACGTCCAGACAGTCCCAGAACAATTACAGCTGAAATTCTGCACGACCTCATCTAGTTGTTTGTCGCAGTCATGGGTCTGTACCTGCAGGACAACTGCCTGTATTTATCACTGGGCAGAGGAATTTGAAACGTGAAGCTGTTGCAGGGATTTTTTTTTCTTTATTTTTCATAGAAATAGGGTTAAAATCCTCATCAAAGATTTTTTTATCACGACACACATGGGACTTATGTTTTGTGGATAACATTAGCATGATGCTAATTGTAATGGCGGATCGTGGAGGAAAAGTAAGCGTCAGCACGATGGCTTTGCTAAGTGGTATTACCCCTGGTGCTCCCAGTGCTCTTTTCTGAGCCACAGTAGCTGCCTCTGGTAATGGGACTGTCAAACTGAGATGAATGAGTAGCTGCGAGGAAGGTGAAGACGCACAGACACACATGTACACAGAGACCGGCACAAACACACACGCACACTACTTTAAAGGCTGCATTCCTTATCTGAGGTGTACTAGTGTTGCCTGTAATACAGGATAATGTATGTTAAAATCATTTAAAATAATTGGGGGGTGTTTTGCACTATTTTAAGTAGAATAAGGCTATAGCTGATAATTATTTTTATTATTTATTTATTTTTAAATTCATGAAATAATAACTTTGTCTATAAAATATCAGAAAATACACAAATGTATGAATTTTGCTGTTACAAACATTTTAGAAAAACATTAAATATTCACATTTGTGAAGTTAGAACAACTGAAACTGAAAAAAAAGTGATACAATTGTTATATTTTTTCCTGAAAAAGGACAAATACTCTCTTATCGTTAATCGTTTCAGCTCTAGAGTTGAATGCAAATACATGTAAGACATTTCAAGACAAAATGAAACAATTATGTTGACTGTATGTATTGAAAGAATTACAGTGAGTTCATTATGATTCTAATGATACGTTTATAGCTGTTATACTTGCATGTCTGCACACACATTTCCTGCCTGTGTCTGTGGGGCTGCACACTGAGGGTAATGCTCTTATACAGCTTTCTAATTAAGCTTATTCTCCAACCTTAATTATTTGATTTTGTTAAAAGATTTTTTTTCCCATTTGATTAGACTCCACTTTCATACTTGAGTTCTAGTCTCTGGAAGATTGTCTGTCTGCCAGTGAGGGCTGCCAGCTCATCGGCATCTTAAAGAAAAAAAAGTGAACTCCTCGCAGAGTGCCGTACCTCTATATGAAGTTCGTGTTCACTGATGAGAGACTTAAAAGAATCCTTCAGAAGGGAAAGTGCAGGTTACCATATTCTCAAAGTGGTTTGTTCATTTTGTCTCGACTGACACAGTGCAGTGTGTAGACTCGGGGCTAAGTGTCTATTGAGAAATTTCAGACTGATTTCACCAGATGTCTGTCTGTATGAATAAATTAAGGACAAAATTAATGAGTGCTCGCAAGGGGTGTTGGTCTCGTTTGAGGCTCAAGGTGCAGGAAGATCTGTCCCTGGTGCCTGATCTCAGAATGTAGCTTCTTGGCCATAAGAGAAGAGGAAATGTCTCCTCCATTTCCCTTTTCTTTGTCTCTGTTTCAAACTCGGTTGTTTTCTAAGCCACTCGAAATGCTCAGTAATCTTTGAAACAATGGGTCCTTGAATTCAGAAAGTGGTAGACAAATGTAGGCTTTTAATTCTAGCCAGCGACTGTCAATTGTAATGGCTGAAATGACAAATGTTATTAAATTATTATTTTAACTTTATTGTGATTACATATTTAAATTGTGCTGGTTTTAGTATCATCATTTTAGAATATTTATATGCACTGCCATATATTTTCGACTAGAGATTCTCATTATTTGTATTCTTTCTGCTTTATATGAGAATCATTACATATCTGCCTTAAATAAGATCTACTCTTATATTTGTATCTTATTCCATACCTCCACCAAGGAGGTCACATCTTCGCCCATGTTCATTTGTTTGCTTGTTGGTTGGTTAGTTGGTTTGTGAGCAGGATTACACAAAATTACTGAACAGGTTTCCATGAAACTTGGATGGAGGATGGGTCTCGGCCCAGAAAAGACCCCATTAACTTTGGGTGTGGACATTGATAAAGGGACGGATCCTGGAGTTTTTTCTCATTCTCTTTAAATTTTGTGAGATAGGACATTTTTTTAGTTAATTTAAGTGGCTGGTATCTATGAGTGAGTACAGTTTGATACAGATTCTAATAAATCTTTATGTGGCAGATTCAAATATACTGGATTAAGCTTTATTGAATTAAACAAAACCATCTGGCCTTGGCAGAGGTATTTGCCTTTATGTGATTATTTCCCTTTACTTAAATTTCACCTAACTGTACTTTATTTCTTTTATCCCCTTACTTACATGAGTTTTTGATTTTTAGCATTATAAGTATGATTTGTAAAATGTAAGCTAAGACATTTAATTCTAACATAACCTTGTTTACCCATCACACTTGGACAAGCAAGACAGAAATGAGATACTATGGTAAAACTCTGGTAATCAGTTAAATGTTGGCCTGAAGACTGAGCCTGGCTGATGAGGACAGAGCTGCGAATGTTAGCCGCCACTCTGATACAGTAGTATCCAGAAGCGTCTACACTGCTTGAACGTATTAATAAATCCAAATCTCAACAGACCTGCTCTACGTAGTTACAGTGCTAAGCCAGGATTGGACGATCATGGCTTAGCACTGTCACTGTGTCTCTTTTTCTTCCCTGAGTTTTCTCATTTTCTCACCTCCTTTACCTTCTTTCCATCACGCACATGCTCAGTTGGTCTCCACCCGACCACAACCTCTGTCCCTCTGTCTCCCTCTCGTATCCGTCCCCAGTGTCTCTGACTTATAATAGAAGCCTGCACATATTAAATAGCTCTTCTGTGCGTCTCGAGCACAAGACAGCACACTTTAAATTCTACATTTAGCATGAAGCAAGAGAGGGAGGGTGACGGGTGGAGGTATGTTGGGGGGGAGCAGCAGGACAAAAAAAAAAAAAATCATTAAATTGATATATTAGGGGCCTAAATAGAAATGCCTCCTACAAATGGGAATTGATGAACTCGTTGCTTAGCGCGTGGATCCTGACGACGATTTATACCCCCACTGCACTGTTCTCCTGAGCAGCGCGGCCCGGCACAGCGAGAGGAGGGACAGGAAAAATGAGAGAAAGAGGGAGAGACTGTGAGATAGTGGATTAGAGCTAGAAATCGGTCGAGGCAAAATAGGGTAAGGGGAGAGCAGAAAAGGGGTACGAAGGAGGAAGATGCCTTGAAGGGAGTGTTAACCTTTGCAGTGGAGCTTCATGAAGAGAGAGCAGTGCAGTTTATTTTTAGGGCTAAAATGAGCAAGAAGAGGAAAAAGAAGGCAGCTTAATAAAGGCGTAATATCAGACATTATGAATAATGCTTGCTCTTGTTGCGAGAAAATGTACTGAAAGGGTATCCGCAGTTCCTGGTTAGCTTTTAAAAGCTTTGAATTCACTTTCCTGAAAGGCTACAGACGGTGTTGAAAAAACCTTTAAACCATAAAAGCCCTTAAAATTTTTCTCTTGCTCCCCATCGTCAGTAATGTTGGTTACATAATGTTTTCTTATCTTATGCAGACTTTAGGAAAATGTTACGCACTTCATAACTAAACGTGGGATTATCTTGACAGTGTCTCGACATGCAGAAGGTCGTTTAAGCTTTTTATATTTCGACAGAAAGCAAACACTGTTACTACTGTTACCAACTCATAATGGGCAAGTATCGATTTAAGCAAAAAATTCAATGAATAAATCATTTTTAAATGCATTTTCTTCTAATTGGTTAATACATCCATCCATCCATCCATCCATCCATTTTAGGTTGTGTATCAGTGTCCCAGTCGCATTAATTTGATTTGTTGTAATTCGTTTAATATATTGAGGAATAACTGTCACATACTGCTGGAAGTACTGAAGAACAGTTATATACACCGATAAAGCATAACATTATGACCACTGACAGGTGAAGTGAATAACACTGATTATCTCTTCATCATGGCTCCTGTTAGTGGGTGGGATATATTGGGCAGCAAGTGAACATGTTGTCCTCAAAGTTGATGTGTTGGAAGCAGGAAAAATGGGCAAGCGTAAGGATTTGTGCGAGTTTGACGACTGGGACAGAGCATCTCCAAAACTGCAGCTCTTGTGGGGTGTTCCCGGTCTGCAGTGGTCAGTATCTATCAAAAGTGGTCCAAGGAAGGAACAGTGGTGAACTGGCGACAGGGTCATGGGCGGCCAAGGCTCATTGATGCACGTGGGGAGCGAAGGCTGGCCCGTGTGGTCCGATCCAACAGACGAGCTACTGTTGCTCAAATTGCTGAAGAAGTTAATGCTGGTTCTGATAGAAAGGTGTCACATTACACAGTGCATCGCAGTTTGTTGCGTGTGGGGCTGCATAGCCGCAGACCAGTCAGGGTGCCCATGCTGACCCCTGTCCACCGCCGAAAGCACCAACAATGGGCACGTGAGCATCAGAACTGGACCACGGAGCAATGGAAGCAGGTGGCCTGGTCTGATATATCATGTTTTCTTTTACATCACATGGATTGCCCGGTGCGTATACGTCGCTTACCTGGGAACACATGGCACCAGGATGCACTATGGGAAGAAGGCAAGCTGGTGGAGGCAGTGTGATGCTTTGGGCAATGTTCTGCTGGGAAACCTTGGGTCCTGCCATCCATGTGGATGTTACTTTGACACGTACCACCTACCTAAGCGTTGTTGCAGACCATGTACACCCTTTCATGGAAACAGTATTCCCTGATGGCTGTGGCCTCTTTCAGCAGGATAATGCGCAGTGCCACAAAGCAAAAATGGTTCAGGAATTGTTTGAGGAGCACAACAACGAGTTTGAGGTGTTGACTTGGCCTCCGAATTCCCCAGATCTCAATCTAATGGAGCATCTGTGGGATGTTCTGGACAAACAAGTCCGATCCATGGAGGCCCCACCTCGCAATTTACAGGACTTAAATGATCTGCTGCCCACATCTTGGTGCCAGATACCACAGCACACCTTCAGGGGTCTAGTGGAGTCCATGCCTCGACGGGTCAGGGCTGTTTTGGCAGCAAAAGGGGGACCAAGACAATATTAGGCAGGTGGTCATAATGTTATGCCTGATCGGTGTAGTATGGCTGCAACTAGAAATTATTTTCCTTGTTAATCAGTTGATTTTCCTTTAATGTTTGGACTTTAAAATGGTGAAGAATTTCAATACGTATTTTCAAAAGAGGACATAAAGCTGTCCTTAAATGTCTTGTTTGTCCAGAACCCAAAGATAATCAGTTTCCTTTCATAGAGGAGTAATTAAACATGAATATATTCACATTTAAGAAGCGGGAATCAGATAATTTTTACTTTTGTTAATTTCTTAAAAAATGCTCAAAACAATGACTGAATTATCGAAAATGTAATCGTTGAAAACTACTTTATTAATCCTTGCAGCTCTAATATTATAAGAGATCAATCTAGGCCATGTTGTCCCTAGTTTTTTAAATTCTATTTTCATACTTTGGATGTTATGATCATTAAACATTGAATTGTGTTTCTCGTTGGATTGAAAAGGTCTCAAAATAACCTTGAGTTTAATGTGATAAACCTGCAGAAACCTTAATGGTTTCGAGGGGAATTGCTGGTTGTAAATAGCTGTTAAATGCAGCCTACATACAGACCTGATTGTCCTTGTGGTTGACCAGAACACACATCATAATCTTTCTATCCCCGCAGGGTTCCAGAGTTCGTGCGTGAGAAGCGTTTCGGGAACTGGCTGAGAGACGCACGAGACTGGGCAATTTCCAGGAACCGTTACTGGGGCACGCCGATCCCTCTCTGGGTCAGCGACGACTTCGAAGAGGTCAGGAAACACACGAAAACGCACAAACAACGCACTCGCTATGCTTTAATAGAGTACTTAGTGCATCTAATGTGTCTTTGTACTCTGCAGGGATCACACAATTTGTCTGTGTCATTACCAAATACCAAGACAGTTACTCTTCTCTCAGAGAGCCATGGCAGCACTCACAAATCAATCTGGGCTAAGCGTGAGAGGGCATAATTGAAAAGTTGAACTCTCCCATAACTCTCGCTTTTATTTACCATAGAAATGAGTACGGGGGGGAAAAAGTCTTGTGTCTCCGCAAAAGCAGATTGGTCTGCTTCGAGGCTTCAGAAATCCAGCTCTTCACATAAATTGGCAGGGTAAAAATGTTTCTCGCTGACCTCTTTTTGACACTCGCATGATTTAACATATCTGGCCCCCTTCTCTAGTGTGTGAGTAGAGGCCTGTGTCGGAGAGACTTCCTGGCATGGGCAGAGTGATGTGACCATGGTGTGGAACTGGAGAGTGTAGCGTGACTCCATGCAGTCAAAGTCAGCTCCCCTCAGGCACCATTACCGAGTGCCTCCGTAAACTCAACACATGAATGATTCATTAATGTAAACAGCAAATAAACACAAAACCAAAATGTGTTTGGGCTCTCTTCATGCCGGTTAAGGCAACTTCAAAGGTCCTCAAGACATACAGTGATCGAGGGAGAAAAGGAAGGAAGACAGGGAGAATAAGAGGAGGTGGAGGAGGGGGTCAGAATAAATTAGCTGAAAAGAGAAAATGAGGAAGAGAAAAACTCAGAAAGGGGGAAAATGAGAGATGAAAAGAGGAGGAGGAGAATATATGAAAGAGCAAAGAGAAGCCGACAGCGGTGAAGCCAGCCAAACTGTAAATGTTTGTCTAGTTGTGGATGTTCATTGCCAAAACCCGGCTGACTACGTGAGGTAGACTGAACTGAATAGAGGTGTCAGAATTGGGTTGTTTGAGCGTTTGAAAAATGAAGTGTTGGTCCCCTGGCTGAAAGAGGGACAGCCAGCGACCTGCTTGCTGGAAATAGCATTGTGATCATTTCCAGAGCACTCGTGCTCCCTGGTGCCTCCCTCAAACACCCCTCAGCGGCATATCACACACCCAAAAAACTAAAGCTGTGCGTCTGTCTGTGTGAGTGCGTTTCACAATATCTATCTCTCGGTGTCTTTTCCTTTTGTTCAGTCTTCTCTCTCTGTCCCTTTTCTGTGTTTCTATCATTCCGTCTTCTTTTTTTTTTTATATCTGACGGTGGTGTATCACGCTGTATCTGGGCCATGTTACCTGGTGCTGTGGTAAAACTAGAGCAGATCCTACAGGTTAACTCTCTGAGGAGACCAGATAACACACTTTACCATACTTTCTAAGGTAAAGTTACACAGGAAGTGTGTTGAAGTAGGCCTACTTTTAAGTTGTGTTCTACTGTGATGATTAAATACTAAAACAGGCAGAAGAATACATCAGAATTAGGAGGTAGAGCGCTGACAGTCCTTTGCAGATGCAGTTCTTCTCTTAGGGTGAACTTCATGATTGAGTGAGTACAACTGCCTTTAATTCTTGTGGGTTTTAAGGAATAGTTTAACATTTTTGAAAATATGCTTTCTTATAGCTGATATAAGTGATATATTTTTACTACAATAAATGTGAACTAGCTCTATGTTCCAACAGTAATCACGGTACAGAGTATGTATTTCCTCCTTCTGCTCATGCAGTAAAAGCAAAAAAAAAAGTGTCTTGGTATCCCTGCCCACTTTATCCAATCAGGACCATAAAGAGGCGGTCCTGTCTGCTTGTGAACACGTAGAGCGCAGGATCCTCCTGCTTGCTGATATGTCTGCCGATTACTGCTCCACAGTGATGTAGTGATGTAGAGAGAAGGGAGGGGATTGCTAACTAGTCTAGGCAAGTCTTGTGTGTCCAATACATTTGAAGTTACTACCAGCAACCAGTTTGCTTAGTGTACCATAGGAAACACAGAGCATGGCAATGTAACAAAATCCCCAGACCAAAACCTCTCAAGCTCACTAAGTAGCATGTGTTATCTTAAAAGCAGAATGTATTCTATTTACAATGATACAGAATGCAAATGCAAATCCTCATTTTTAAGAAGCTGGAACTAGCAGATGTTGGGTAGTTTTGCTTGCTGTTTTTCAACAGTTTAATATCACAATTGTTGGTTATTAATCCTCTTTTAGATCAGCTCATTGATCAATCATTTTAGCAATATTCAAGAAACTTGTTACTGTGAAAGCTGTTTTGTGATATTGCTCCCTCAAGCTTTGCTGTGCGTTTGTGTGTGTGTGTTTGTTGGTCAGGTGGTGTGTGTCGGGTCCATGGCTGAACTGGAGGAGCTGACCGGAGTCAAAGTAACTGATCTGCATCGGGAGAGGTGAGTCACTGATCGAACAAGGAGATTATCAGCTACCTGAACATGTACTCAGGGGTGTGTTTCTGTTGTGATAGTGTGATTTCCTCACATTCACACAGGTTGTGTGTGTGTGTGTGTCTGAACAGGAGTGGAGTTTTGGATGTCGGTGTATGAATGTGTCCTCTGCCTCTTTTTTCATGTGACCTGTCTGCCTGTACCAGACGACTGTTGTGGAACACAGATCAGTTTACTCTTCCGCTCTTCATCCGCTAATTACCTTTAATCACTTCTGTGGGGTTGGCCATCTTTAATTAATAGGTGAGGGAGAGGTCGCCTTCATCCTGCTCCTGTGTTTCGGTTGTACAGAACAGGTTCCTGTGCAGGTCTGAAAGAGTGGAAAAGTAATGATTTGATGAAAACGATTCAAGCAATCTTTGAGATTAAAAAGAAACTAATTAAAGAGCAACTCATTAGCTACACAGCAGACATGTAAAAGCAGCTTTGAAAAGTGTTCTGATGTGCAATCAGTTTGCAATTTGTAAGATGTGGCCAGAATTTAAATTAAGACTTAAGACATAAAAAAATAGAAAAACATTAAAAAAGGAAATGAAAAAGAACTAACATTATCACCACAGTGTGAAGCAACAATTGCGTTGATATCATGTCAAAGACTTCTTTGTATTGTGTTGCAGAGATGTCTCCTGAAGATAGCATGTTAGCATGAAGTTGGCAAAATGTCAAGCAATTAAATTTTCTCACTTGTGTTTTCCTCACTAAACAGAAAAATAGAACCGTACACCTGCGGCCGTGTTCACCCTCAGGCTGTCAAATCCAGTCAACCGGCTCCAAGGCTAACCAACTATGAGCTAATTAGCCAACGGGAGCTGGCTACAGCCAAGGGTAGTTAGCAAAGAGCGGCAGTTGTTGGCCACTCCGGTGATATGCTACCCCCTATGTTTTTGGAGCTACCTTTGAAATCTGGTCGTATTCTGCAAATTACAACTTTAAGACGACATATAACAGAAGCATAGTCTGCTTTGAGACATTTATTCATGAAATTAAGCTGCATAAGCTTTACTTGGTTTGTAGTGTTAACTAGCAAGCCATTCTCCATAAAAGCAACTGGTTAGGGAGGCTGAAAATTAGGCTTCTCTCAATTAAATTGATGCTTAATTATGTCTGTATGACTTTGTCAGAAGTATACTTAAAAGGGGCACTCTGCCCTTCCATAAAGTTGGGGGGCTTGCAAGAAACAGATGAAAAAGAGTGGTCCAAAGTTTGGCAGCAGAGGATAAGGTATACACTCTCTGAATCACAGGGGTCCAGTCCCAAAAATACTCAATGATCACGAAAAAGGTGGTGTTCAAGGCTCGGTGATGTGTCGACTGCAGCTGTCAACTGTTAAAGCTAGCTGGCCTGTACAAGAAGTATGCACAATTGATTCATGAGATGTATCTTCAACATTGAGCCTTATTTGTGGATCAATTATAATATATATATTTTATACAATTGTTTGGTGAATTACAGCCAATGGGCTCTGAGAGCTCTGTTCTGAACAGTCTGCTTCTCTGTTCCCTCTGAGGTCAGCACTGTCAAGGCAGCTTACTAGTGGTCAACAACAATCATTTAACCCATTTGATGTGTTGGACTTACTGGGAAAAATGGGCACAGAAAGAGTATTAATACAAAGGTCGTATGGATATCTAACAGCTAGAGGCACAGACCGTTGTCAGTTCGCATAATAAGGTGTGAAGTGTTCAGCTCTTAGAGATAATGGCTCGTCTGTATTGTAGGACAGTGAACATTTGAGCAAAATCATATGCATAAAACACCATAGAAATATATTAAACTACTCAGAATATACTCAGAAGTGCACTTATTTTGGAAAATTCCTGCTTCACACTCTCCCTTTCCTCAATAGGCCCAGGAGCAGAGCTCTCAGGAGCAGCAGAGTACTGCGGCAGAGTGGCTTTAGTGGCCAACAACAGATTACTAAAGGTGTAATCTGCAGTTTAAAGGCCTGAGTGCTAATAATTGGTAGTTGCTCAAGGGAAAAAAATTAATTAAATGTGCTTAATCAACTGGATATATGATGTTGACATTTGATATTTTTTATTTACTAACAATATGACTAAGAAAACTTTCCATACGGATTTAATGAGAATTTAATGAGCACCTCAAAGACGCTGAGACTTTGTAGTGACTACTTTGCCCCAGTATCATCTGTGTTCCTCAGCTTAAGCACTGAAGCGACAATGATTTTGTTCATGGCCTGCATCTGAGCGAGTGTGTATATGGAGTAAATTAATCCATATCCTTGAAGCATAAAGCAATAACTGACCTTATTGTAGTGGGTGTCAGCACAACATGAGCACCGCTGTTCTTTTCTTAAACCCCGCTCCCAGCAATGAAACATTATGAAATCGTTGTTCTGGACCGCAGCCAAGCAGCCCTATAGACCCATGAATCCACAAAGTCTACAAATGTTTAAAAACAATAATAAAGCCCAAAAACAAAACCGGTCAAACTGTTATTGCTGCCATTTGTCTTCACAATTGTACCCCGTTTTTCCACACTTTCTCTACCCAGCATCGACAGTCTGACCATCCCGTCACGGTGCGGTAAGGGCGTGCTCCGGAGGGTCACAGAGGTGTTTGACTGCTGGTTCGAGAGCGGCAGCATGCCTTACGCCCAGTCGCACTACCCCTTCGAAAACAGAAAGGAGTTTGAAGACACTTTCCCCGCAGACTTCATCGCTGAAGGCATTGACCAGACGAGGGGATGGTAAGCTGTGGATGAATGGATAGATGGGAAGAGGTTGACAGATAAGGAATAGAGACACGGAGAGAGCACAGCATGAATGGATGGATGGATCAGGCAGATGAGCGTGTCCATAAAAGACTTAATAATCCAAGGATAGGTAGTAAACAATGGAAAATGGCTGATTAAAAATGGATAGATTGAATTAGTAAATTTGATTTTCTCAATCCTCCTGCAGAGAAGGAATTAATCCAATGTTTGTGTGTGATATCTTTTTGTATCCCGCTGTAGGTTCTACACCCTGCTGGTGCTCTCCACTGCGCTATTTGGCAAACCGCCCTTCAAGAATGTCATTGTTAACGGATTGGTACTCGCCAGGTGAGACCACTGATTTATTAACAAAATGCTCTTCTTCCTACGTCTTTATTATGCAAATAAATGCATTGTCATTAAAGATTAAGGCTGCTATTATTCTAGATTTTTCTCATTGTCAACAAAAGATCAAAACCAGCAAGGTGTCTCTAGTGCAGGTTCCCTACACTCATTTTTGCTCATTCTTTCTTACAGTTAGCGAGATTTTATTGTCCCTGGGAAAAATATTTTCACAGGATGTTACATCAACATTAAAGACAACAACAATGATGAGCAAAACAAACAAGTCTTCTAGTTACTTCAGTTAGTTGTAGCCCTGTTTAGGGCTGCTATGATGGTATACGGACAAATATTCTTAGGCAAGATAAGAGGAGACAGAGAAATCTTTCCAAACAGATGTCATATGTGTAATTTATTTTACTAAAACAACTGGGTGCAATAGTTTGTTCAGGATTGTTTTTAGCCGTCTCACCGACACGTTTTTAATACTTTGTGAACAACAGTGGAGGTCTGTGGATCCATTTTTGGTTTCCATCTTGAAGAGGATTAGTTGAAAGGCAGCCTTATTCTTTCAGTCAGTTTCAAACATGTTTCTAAGCTATTTCTGGCTGACATTTTCTTTTTGGTCCGCCTCTCGTAATCCACCGTTTACCCTCCTCTTTACTTCCATTTTTATATTCCATTACATCTCCTTTCATTACCTGCCCATTCATCTCCTAGTTTTTCTGCCTTTCCTCATGATCAGTGTGGCTATGTGTGCTGTAACATTTAGCCCGTAGAGCAGCTCCACAATAGGGCTACTTGTCCTCAGCCCCGGGGTCTAATAGCAGCGCTGTGCTCACAGGCCTGTTGACCTGGAAGAACTAACTTGAATACCAAGTGCATGGTTTCTAACATGCACTTTTGTGCATGCGTGCATGTGTATGTGCATTAATGCCTCTGCCCGTCTCATTCCCGCAGCGATGGACAGAAGATGAGCAAGCGCAAGAAGAACTATCCAGATCCAGGACTGATAGTGCAGAACTATGGAGCTGACGCCCTCAGGTCAGAGCTGTGCTTGAATGAGTGTGAGTGTGTGTTTCTGCAGCATGAATGCCCGTGTGCCGGTGGCAGGATACTGTGTGTTAACCTGCCTTATGTTATTAGCAGGCACGGTTTTAAAAGGTTTGAATCACTATCCATGCTTAACTGGGCAACTTCTGAGTCCTACATACAGTATAAACACACTCACGCATACTGTACATCACATGCATACACCATTGTTTCCCATCATACATTCACTCCTTCGCCCTGAGCAGTGAGAGTGCCATAGCCATATGGCCCTAATGAATAAAGCACTATGCAGTTGAGCCATATGTTCATATATAGACTGATGAAGAGTGAGCTGCGGAGATAAAGAGAGAAAGGCTCAGGCCTGTTTGTCTATAAGGCTTTGAGTTTCAACATCTCTCTTTTGTGCCTTAGAACTTTACTTAGACGATACACACATGTGACTGCCATGACTCCACCTTCCATGTTACTCTGGATAGAAACTGAACCAGTGATGGAATGAAGTATAGACTGTGAGGAAGGCCTCTGCCTCTAAATTGAGGATTTTTTGATCAAAGCTTTGAATGTCTGTCGGCATGTTTTATGATGTAATCACCCTAAAAAAAATCCTTGAACAAAGTCCTCAATTTGAATAATTCAGATTAAATGAGTGAGTCTTCTTGAAATGAAATCTACTGTTTTTAATGAACTCACATGAACCAAACTGGCATTCTCTTCAACATCTCTCTGTAGTCATTTTCTGTATGAAAGAGATGATGTGCCAAGGGAACGAAGACAGATAATATGATCTTTTTGAGTAACAACTTCAGTAATTTTGCTAAGTGTTCGATCTGAAATAGATATTTTTTTTATTGTGTTTTAGTTATTTAAATAATTGTGCTATTCGATTGCTGCGAGATGGCCATGTTAATGCAGGTGCGTGCCCCCCATTGTGTGCAGAAAGCAGGAGAGCTTTCTGTCTTCTTGTCGGCTCATTTTAGGATGCCAGAATGAAAGTATTTGACCAGCTGATGCTTCTGTCTATTCTGCATTTTAAATTTACAGTCGCTGCTATTAAAATCACTCATGTCCTGTTGCAAGAACTTGCATCATGTTAGCTTGCTTCCAGAGTCATCGAGACCTTTTCTAAAAAGTGTACATAGTGTGCTGATGCCTGACACACACAATTATATTTCTGTGGATTATTCAGATATTTCTGATGTTGTCCTGTCAACACTGTGTTTATTTGGCTTTAATGACGAGAAGAGATTAGTTTGCACTGAGATGCTGTTGGTAGAATTAGGTTTTGGCCCAGAAATTTGTGCAGAACACATTCAAGGTAGACATTTAGTCTAATTGGTCAAGCTAATCCAGTGCAGATATGTTTGACAGCAAGAGAATGCAGCCTGCCTCACAGCCCTGCTTTAATGTTTTCCGGTAAGTCTGAAATATGACCCAGATATTTACAGTGTCTTGCATAATGGCTCGGGGCATCTATATCACATATTGTAGAACTCATAAAAATGATTTGCTTCATTGCAAAATGAGACCGGAGCTAAAACAGAGGCTGAATACAGTGCTACATCAATGGACAGTATGAGAAAACAGTTTTTGAGCACTAAAGCATTTAAACCTATTCCAAGAGGAACCTAAAATAAAATTATGAAACCTGAAAATGAGCATAATATGTCTTCTTTAAGTTTAAACCAGCTGTCTAGCTGTAAACTTTGTTTTCCCACAACACTCTTGTCACTGCGCCTTGTACCATCCATACAGTGTATTTAAAATAACTTTGGTAAACAAGTAACTGGGGCAACACTGCCTGTTTCTTTTTTTTTCCTTCAAAGTTTGTCCTCAGCACGAGCAAAAGATCCTTCCTTCGCATTGGTCCGCTTACACATACAGCAAACAGCCTCACCCACTCATACAGAGCACATCCTATGCACACACTTGTTGTTGTTACCTGTTTACACGCTGTATGCTCTCACTCACTCATCATCAATCCTGCCACACTGTCTCTTTTTGTAGATTGTACCTCATCAACTCTCCCGTGGTGAGAGCAGAGAACCTGCGTTTCAAAGAGGAGGGGGTGCGAGACGTGTTGAAGGATGTCTTCCTGCCGTGGTATAATGCCTACCGCTTCCTGGTGCAGAACGTACAAAGGTTACAGAAGGTACATGTGTAATGCACAGAATGAAAGGTCATTACCTCCACAACTCCTCCAATGTTCCATTTGCTATTCCTGGTCTAAAAAAAAACCCAGCGCTGCTTGATAGAACAGCAGTTATGATTATTAACCAATTATTATTAGGTAGCCATTGGTACAAAAAGAAAATTGCTTGTTGCTAGTGCCATGAAATAATGTAGTTATAGATGTAATAATGCCTTCCCCTTAAATCCCTGTCATTGGTTAACTGATGGCTGGATATTTCGGTCCAAAACCTGTTTTTTTTCCAGATTGTGTCTGCACATTAAAACCATCCTGTGAGAACAGAATGTTCCTTTAGCAGCAAAGAGCTCTTGCAGGGAAGTAAAACCTGCAGATTAGATTTGCAAATGTAAACATGTCAGTGTTGCCACCAATGGACAAAGAAGGCAACATCTGCTGCAGCTACTTCCACCACCTGCAGGCAATCTGTGTTACAGGGGCAGTCAGCTTCTGGCCTGTGCAAAATGTTGGCACTGCCATGTGGCCCAGAGGTTTTAGGCAGCGACCCTGAACCGCAACATGTCCAGTCAAACTCCAGTTTGAGACCTTTGTTGCATGTCGTTCCCGTATGCCTCAGCGCTCATTCTCTGTCATCTCTTTGCTGTCAAGTCTGCAATAAAAAGCATAAAGATACCCCCAATAATAATTTGAATATAATAAAACACAAGATGTTAGTTTTTGAAAACATATAAATGACCTGACAATTAATTTCCCTTTGTGAATGTTAATGACTTCTCTTAACATCTTAACTATTCCAGGCAGTTGACTATCAGACGAGAAAGCCTAAGTGATAATCATCTGGAAAAGCAGTCAACTACTGTATATAATAACCAGTGTTGGGTAACGTTACTTTAAAAGTAACTCATTACGTTACAAGATTACTGCCATTAAAGAGTAACATGTTACTGTGTTATCTACTGAGAAAAGTAACGTATCTCACGTCCCGCTATGACGCGTTCACCTGTAGGGGGCTCAAGTGTTCACAATGCTGCAGAACTTGTCTTTGCCTGTAGATGGCTCTCATCAGCTTACTTTATGTGCAGATCCAAACCGCTCCAACTTCGACTTATATTCTTCTGATGTGTGGTTTAGGTTTCAGCTGCTTCATGTGAAAAATAGTGTGTTTGATCAAATTGTCAGAGGACTTAAACATTTTGTGCTAATGCCTCGTCTGTTTTTGTGCGTGTTCGTGTATTTTATGTGTTGTAGGAGGAGGAGATTCAGTTCCTGTACAATGAAAACACGGCGAAGCAGAGTGACAACATCATGGACAAATGGATTCAGTCCTTCACACAGTCCCTCATCCAGTTCTTCAAGGCTGAGATGGACGGTGAGGAAAAAACACCTCAAACTCACACACTGCTCATTTTTCTCTTCTGTCTTCTTGATATGGACAGCGGCTGCAAATGAAACCACCTCATGTTTTAAAATCCATCCCATCTTGCAATTTATTCATGTTGTTTCTATATTCAGCGTAAAAACACTGACAGCAATTTCTTATCGCAGCTTACCGCCTGTACACCGTCGTGCCTCGCCTGGTCAAGTTTGTGGACATGCTCACCAACTGGTACGTCAGGACCAACAGACGCCGCCTGAAGGTGAGATACCACCTCTGAATCTGTGCTTGCTTATAGACTTAATGTTTTTCTGTAAGGAAGATGGAAGGTACGGGTTTCTGACAGCAGCTGATAGCCAATGACTAAGATGGGTGGAGTCCCTCGAGTGATTATCACTAGCAGAACAATGAGCTGATAAGTCAAATGTATAATTATATGCATGAGTGAATATGTACAGATGATGCTTCCCTTTATGTTTTACAGTCTGTATCCTTTTATATTGTTGTTTTGCTAAACACATAAATTATCGATTCGCTTATAGGGCTGTGTGATATGACTAAATATTGTGTAAGGATGGAAAAATGTCTACCGTTTCATATTATGCTCTATCATTTGTTTTGTTGTCGCAAATCACACTCGTCACTAGACCCTGACAATTCTGATGCTGATATTAAAGGGGTAAAAAATTCCCTGATATACAAACTGTTTTTGCAATCAACCCTCAAATGTTGTAATCAGACACTAGCCAGGATATTTAACAGTTTTAAAGGTGTTATTGAACCAAAAGTGGCATCCCATCTCCCCCCTTTCAATTGCATTCACATCAAAACACTGCTGTTGTTCAAATCATCTGCCCCTTAAAGTGGTTGCCAGTTTTTTGCAATACCTTATGTTGCTAACTCTAGCTAGTTAAGATTAATCGTGCTAACACTAGCTTACGTTAACATTGTCAGCGCAATATTTTTCGTCATTTGGAGGATACTTAGTGTTCTTCCTCACGACACGTATGCAGGCAGGAAATATGCCTGAAGGTAGGAGGAGACTTAACGTTACATAGAATGAGAGAAGGACCCTGACCAGCCGAGACAAAATGAGCTTGTTACGTCGCATGGACGTGGTTTGGGTGTGAAAGACCGACACAGAAAGGAAAACGGAAAAAGAGAGAGAACCGAACATTTGCACACAATCTCTAAATAAAATGAGAATGCAGTTGATGGAAAGAGTGACTGACGCTACCGCTAAGTCCCTCCATCATCTCCTCCATCTGTGGGCATTTTATAGCGATCAGTTTTGTGGCCCTCCTGTTCAACATTTGGTTGCTGGAGATTGGGGGATACACACGGAGCACATTTATCTCTTCACTGTTTCACAAGGGGACTGACTGTATTGATGCATGTGTGAACTTTGTAGGGAGAGAGTGGCACAGAGGACTGCCTGTGGGCGCTGGAAACCCTCTTCAGCGTTCTGTTCTCCATGTGCAGGCTGATGGTGAGTCATACTGTTTCTGTGCGTGTGTGTGTGTGTGTGTGTGTGTGTGTGCGTGCGAGAGAGAGAGAATAGAGAGATTGTATGGATGAAATTTCTTGTGGTTAGGTTTTTACTTTCGTGCATGCAAGACACAGAGAAATGATGCTGGTATGAGAGAGGTGTGTGCGTGTGCTTGCATGGCGATGAATAATGCATGAGCAGTAGGAGTTTTTATTTATAACACATTGAAGATGTTTGCATGTGAGGCGAGAGGCACGCTAAGAGCCAGTTAGCCTTACCCAGATCAATACAGATCAGCTGCGAGCTACGCAAATTAATTAGCTGAGGTTGAACGAGAGGAGAAATGCATTAGAAGTAAACTCACTCTGGCGCAACTCTGTATGAACTTTTGCACAATTTGAGCAGGAAAAAAGCAATAAAAACGTGTATTAGATGCTGATTTTATTGCTCCTTCTGACTTTTAGACCTTTTATGTCAGAAAATGTAAATTAACCACAGTACAGTGCATTTAATAATCCTCATTTTCCTTCATGTCAACTTGCTTTCTTCCCACCTTCCCTTCAGGCTCCCTTCACACCCTTCATTACAGAGATGATGTACCAAAATCTGCATCACCTCATCGACCCCGCCTCTGTTGAAGAAAAGGACGCCAGCAGCATTCACTATCTCATGCTGCCCCAAGTCAGGTGGGAAAAACCCTTTAGTAATATTTATCGTTATTCTTTTGTTGGTATTATTTTATTTATAAATGTATCAGTTCATTTGTTGACCCGAATGTGACCCTGTTTATATAAAAAGCAATTAGATACTAATTATTCCACTACATAAGATCACCCACTGGCAAAAGAGTGAGAGAGTTCTAGCTATCCATCCATCCATCCCTAAAGTGGCTGATGCAATAATGATAGTCGGTGTGTCACCTCAGTACACGTGTTTAGCGACCTCCAGGCGCTCTGCACATCTTTTACATATTCTCGCTCAGAGGAGCCAGGCAGAATTCAAGCATGTGTACACTCTTTATTCAGAGTTTACACTTTCCCCACGGCATTTCACACTGGATGCCTGCTGCCTCACCTGAAATACAGGTTGCCTATGCTAACGTCAGAAGAAATTATTGAAATATCTTAAGCTCTATGGAAAACAGGCATGGCTAACTTAATCTGGAAAGTAAAGTGTTCATGTAAGGAAATCATCAAGATCCCTCTGATTCAGCACACCCTTGGTATATATGCTTTGCATTTAAGTCAAGTTAATTTTCAGATTGCCTAAGGGGACTTTACAATATGTACAATGTACGGCAACCTCTGTCCTTAGACCCTCGATTTGAGGAAGCTCGATAAGCTCGATTTTCAAAATAATTTGGCGTTTCATCTACATAATCACTCATGTAAAACAGAACCCTTTAATGTTTGAATTAAAAAGATCCTGTTGTCATATTTTTTTGTCTCCGGGAGTCGAAATCAGCGAGGATTAGATAATCACTATTAAAACATACAGAGTTAATATGAACTGTTAAAATAACTTAATAAATCTGATTGCTGTGATTATAAAGGAATTATGTGGACTTCATAATTGATAATCATATCTACAGTAACAATTTAGAAGTGATGATAAATGCTCTGAGGGTATAGACATTTGTGGTTTAGGTACATTAAAAGTGCTTGAATAGGGCTTGAATTTTACAAACCATGCACTAATTTATTTCTTTACACTAGCCTAGGATCTGCCCCAGGATTTAGTGTAGTAGGAAGTCTTTTTCTTCTGCAGTGCAGACGCGTACTGAAACCTGATTTCACAAAATGAACATAACCGAGGTCACCAAGTTTTAAAACTGCCGCTCTTACCACACAGTCTTCCTGCAGCTTGCACAGCAAATCCCCCTCATGTTAGCCCCTTTTCTCACAGGATATCTACTGCTGATCCACAGCCTAATCAGTTTCAGCCAGAGTTCGTGGCCTTACTTTACCCCGACCGTATCACACTCTGAACTCCTCAGAGTACAAGCTTTTGAAGCCTGAGCGTCCACAGTAGTTTCCAGATAGCTGTCAGGCTTCACAGCAGCTGCTGTTCTCTTGTCTTCAACACTTTTTCTCCCCATTCCTGCTATTCACTACTTTATCTTCCACCACTCTGATTAAATTTTCCGTGTTGAGATTTTTTATTATACATTATTTTTATGGGATCAATTGGTTCTGTAGAAAATCTGCGTAGAAACTACTCAAAAGCAGATCTTTGTCGGCTCATGTCAACTGCAAGGTTTTTTTGTTTCTGGATGATAAAAAAGTGATTTATACATGATGCAGTCTCCACGGCGGTACAAAGGCAGCTTCAACCAACAACCAGGTTCAGGCCATTGAAGTCCTTGTGCACAGCCTCCCTCAGGTCCACTGCTATATTCTCTAAAATCAGCCTAACTCTGTTTTTTAAGGGTGAAACAGTCAGTGTCTTCTATAGAAAGTGACAGGAGTTTGTGAAGAGACAACCCACTCAGAACTGCATGGGGCCTGTTTTTACTGTCAGCCCTGCAAATGGATGTTGCTCACAGAATATGATCATTTCATTCCCTTCAGTTCAATTACTTGGGAAAGTTAAATGTGTGCCTCGGTGGCTGATCAGTTTTGAAATGCCTGGAAGGAATTTCTAATGGCCCAAACTCAATTGCATCATCTTTAACTATTAAAAAGTTCTGACATGATTAAATATCCATTTGATTTAGCAAAAGGAAAATAGTTTGTGTAATGGTTCATATAATTTCCCTATGTCACTTAGGCAGCACTCAGTGCTGCTGCTTTATTAGCCGCTTGTCCTTCCTGCTGCCGAATGGGACTACTTCACCCCCCTCCCAAAGGTCAGCTACCAATCAGGCAGAGGGAACAGCTGCTCCTCAATCAGCTCATTAAATGATTGGCTGTCCCCGGTGTCCTCTCCTCTCTCATTTTACTCCACTGTTGTGTGCACACACACAGAGAAACACACCGCAGGAGTAAATGAACAAGCACTCTGCGCGTACACACAGACGGTCCATGTTCCTGCAGACAGTTGGGGCTAATATAACTATTATGCATGATTATCAGTGGCTGTGCAGCTCTAATTTGGATTCATAGGTGGAAGTCTTCGTGTTCCTTATTAGTGGCTGTTCCTGAGTTTAACTCTGGGCGCTGATGGCTCTGAACTCTATCTTTATTTAGATGTGTGTGCTACTAACCTTGTCACGCTCTAGTATTCATTTTCCTCAGCAGAATAGCAATTTGAATTTCAAACCCACCATTAACCAGAAAATGACGAATACTGCCTTGGAGTTATTGCAGAAATGCACCGTTGTCCCCCAGCTGTGCCCTCACTTGGACAGATTTTTACATATCATGTAATGGTTCTACTAAGAATATGAGATGGGTTGTTTTGAAAGATGTTCCTCTCATCTCTCTACATCCTCTTATAATAAGACAGCAGCAGGCTTAGGTGGCACCCATTCAGATAGGGGAGTCCCAGATAAAAAACTTAAATGCCCAGTTCTTTCCAGCATGACCCCAGCTGCTGAGTTAAGAGGTTATTCAAATGTTCATATCACGGGTAGACCGTTTAATAAGTGGACGAAGCGTCAGGCACTGAGTAGAGCCGGAAGTGCCTTAAACCTGCATTCTTTCTAATGGCGAGCAGGGGACGACTCCACTGGTTTTCTGTGGAGCTCATGAGAACATTATCCTACTTCTGACTTGATTTATTCAATCAGTAAACCGTTTCCTAATCAGTTTACTATCTCAATCGCCGGTTTCAAGTCTTCTTCAGTAAAGCTTTATGTTCATTTAGTAAAATATGTTCCCATTATAGTAAAATAGCTTGTGCTGGACAAGACGCTTTCATCCTCCAGCTAAACCAAGATGGCCATGGCCATTATGCCAAATTCAAGGCTTCAAAATATTTGTCCGCAAACAAATCACAGTTGCTCCATCCAGTAATTATTATCCAGTCTATGATACAACTACCTTGTTAGGTTTCTTATGATGTATTGAGGCTTACATTTTCTCTATCCCCGTTTCTGTTTTTCAGGGAGAGTGTGATTGACAAGCGCATTGAGAGCGCCGTCTCTCAGATGCAGTCTGTGATCGAGCTCGGCAGAGTGATCCGAGACAGGAAGACCCTGCCCGTCAAGGTAAACCATCAACTTTACCCAATCCATTCAAACCCTCCAGTGTAAGAGGGTGTAGTGAATTAAAACAGACAATTAATCGGCTAGTATTGGCTTATTTGAGTTGTAGCCACGTCAGACGGTTAAGTAACAAGACATTTTTGTTAAGAAATGCCAAAGACAGGTGTCCACCAGAAAGAAAGCAATGTAAAGTTTATTTAACATCTGAAAAATGTCCAGTACTTACCTTGTTCAATTCATTACAGGATCCATAGCAAAAATGTTTATCTTGTGCATTGTTGTAAAGCGGATTAATCAAATGTTTGTATTTGGCACATATGATTGATCTCATATTAGGGCACTAGTTGTAGTATAGCATAGTTATGGCTGTTATGTTAATTTTGTGTTTTTGGTACTGGAGCTTTTGACCAAGTGTAATGTTGGTGTGTGTTTCAGTACCCATTGAAGGAGGTGGTAGTTATTCATCAGGATCAGGAGGCTCTGAAAGACATCCAGTCCCTGCAGAAATACATCCTGGAGGTAAGTAAACAGTTGTTTGTGCCAGTGTTCTGTTTCGTGGCATGACGTGCGTTGTCTTCTTGTCTTTCCTTTAAGTGTTTTCTGTGTGTTTACTGTGCTGAGATTAGCTCTATTACATTTAGAATTTGTTGACACTACAGGGGAGATGTACACCAGCAGAAGTACATCTTTGCACGCTTTAGCTGTAATTAAAATTTGTGTGCCTGGTTAATTTGAAAAGAGGGAGGAGCAGATGCCACCGAACATGATTTCACATTTGATCTACTCCAATTGCCACACACACACAAACCCCTCATCAAATATAGAGTGCAACCACGAGCAGTATGTTTTGTTTTAGTTTTTTTCTCTCCAGCATATGTGAACATTATTTTACATTTAATCTGTTTGTGTACTTCAAAGTCACTGTATCATTATATTTTCATTCTAGCTCTCGTTCTGGCTCTTTAAGTTTAACTTTCCAGGTGTGTTTTCATTTTTCTTTGCTCGTGTACCGGAAAGTGAAGATTAATTGCAGAAGTTTGTTGGGTACATTCAGATGGAAATATGGCTACTCAGACATGAGGCAGACTAATTGTCGTAGCCTTTTAGTGCAGGAAGCCATTAACCTGACATTATCCCTTTTGTCTTTGGGTTTGATTTTCCACCAACAAAGCTCAAAAAGTCAATACTGTTGCGCACAGATGACTCAGATATAACCCCACGACTGCCTTAAATAAGAATGTCTCAACCTAGTGTTGCTGCCTTTGTTTCCAATAAAGCCACGCTAAAATACTTCCCGTCCCAAGCTGAGAAGTGACTGAGATGGAAAATGAATTCCGACTGTTCCCATGTGATGCCGAGCAGGAAACATTGACAGAACATTTACAGCTTATGGTGCTCATGTGAAAAGGGCTTCTGTTGCAACTTTCTGTCGGATCCCGCAAGCTTCATCTTAGTTCGGGTCGTTTTTATCTCTCATGGTTTCTTTTCTGGTGGGGAAAACATTTAACCTTTCCAACTTGTAGCTTCCCTCCAGTGAAGAAGGGTCAGTGAATTATTAAAGGTCCTGCAGCCAAGGGAAGATGCTGATGTGGTGTAGTTTCAGCTAAGCAGTGCATTCGAAAGTTAGGTGGATTCGCCTTTTCACTGTTCCTTTGATTCCTTATTATTATTATTATTATTATTATTATTATTATTATTATTATTATTATTATTATTATTATTATTATTATTATTATCCTATAACTTGCTATTTAATTGTTAATTATCTGTAAATAATTTAAATGTATTTTACAACTACTTCGATGTGAACCATTTGGGCACTCACAGATGGTTAAACAACAAATATATAAGCTGTTGTCCCAGGACTGCACCCTCTTTTAAACCTCTCTACAATGACTCCTCAGTATTGCTGTTGTCGACTGGCTCATAGACTGTTTGATTTCATGGCTGACTTTCTCTCTGAGTGAATTACATTTTTTAATCAACCCTCTACAGCACATGTCTGGAGTAATGAAGTGACTCCTACAGAATGTAACGAAGCATTCAGCTTCACCCTCTGAATTGCCTTTTCTGATATATAGTGTAGTGAATACTATTGGTACCAGTTGGGGCCGAGCAATATATCGATATCATATTGTTATTGTGATATTGGACTATAAATTGTCTTAGATTTGGATATTGTTATATTGTGATGTGACGCAAGTGTTTTGGTTTTAAAGGCTGCGTTACAGTAAAGTGATATAATTTTCTGAATGTACCACTCTTCATTATTCTGATAGTCTGTCATTATATCCAGATTACTGATGATTAATTATCAAAAATCTCACTCAAAAAGCACCAATTGTCATAAAAAAAGAAAAAAGAAATCAAGATATATAATGTGTAACCTGATATATTTCAATTGTGTTGTTCTTCCTCAGAAATTATGAAAACATCCACTCTTCTTCTTTTTCTTCTTCTTAGAAACAAACCTTCAAGGCTCAAACTGTAGTGAAGGTGGTAAAAACTGCACTTGTTAAGTCAATGAAAGCAGTTTGGCTTCATATTATCAACTCTATTTATCGACCAGAATTTCACCCATACCGGTAAATAGCTGATGTAATGTATAGATCCGATGTATATCGTGCATCCCCGTCATTTGCCTTCACAAAGTGTTTAACGTGGTGCTGATTAGATCTTTATTGTCTGTTTCTTGAGGCAAATCATGAATTAAACAAATTCTCTTCACGCTCGGAGGGAAAAGAGTCGATACAAAATGGAATTGACTGTTGATTATCACTGGCCTTTTAGATTTGCGCTTTACTTGGCTGACAAGCTTGTTGGTGTCTACTCTGTATGCAGAGTTTCCACTGAGTGCAAGATGCTCAGCGGCTCTGAAATATTGCCACTTTATAAGGCAGGACACAAACACACGCAGCCATACACGCCCTCACGATGAAACGGTTTCTTTTTGTGCACTCTTGCAGTGATTCAGTCCGATTTTCAACCAACAAGCTCGGCTCAAAACAGAAGTTCCATCTATTTTCAACCGCACGCTGCCCTTAAGTTTATCACTCAGCCCACTGCAGCAGCTCATCTGTGCTCTCTGTCAGCAAGTCAACTGTGCTCCAAGTCAGTCTCAGTCAACTTTTCAGCGTGATTGACTGAAAGAAGCCGTGCGTGGCAGGCCAGGGTTAGTGTCAGTGTGGCTAAATATAGTATCTCTATTGCTTCAGCAGATACGACTGGATCACGGATTACTCTCTCCATTTAGATTGAAGAATGAAACGTATTGAAAGGCAGAAATATTGACTGAAAGGCTCACTGACTGACTTTACTGGTTGATTTCATGGCTGGCTTAATCTTTGAGTGAATGATTCTCTGGAATCAATTATTGATTATCTCTTTGCAGCACAGGCCCGGGGTATTCAAGGTTTTTACTTCATATGTTAAGTTGAATTTAGTTTTTTATAAAGTTCACTTGGTGTGTTTTAGTTTTTAGTTTCGTTCATGGCATAATGTTTAGCATTTATCGAAGGTGTTGTTGTAACTTATTCTTCCATCTCTTGGTTGGGTTGGTCATGTGCTGGGTTCAGGATGAGCTTTGTAAAGGTTAAACTGAACAAAAGCAGTCTTGCCATTGTGCTGCTGTTAGGAGACCTTTGCCCAATATCTTTAGCTGATTTCTCTTCGAATGGTTTTAGCTGCATATAATGAAAATGCAGAGCCTTATGATTAGATTTATAAATAATTGAATTTCACCTCCTAGTTTTGCAATCCATATTACGATTTCATTTTTCCACATTTTTGTATACGTTTTCATGTTTCATATTTTTGTATTCCCTAACACTCTCACCGGACAGGCAACTTCAAGACAGTAACTTTACCTTTTCTAAGACAGTGTGTGTGTGTGTTTTCATCCTGCAGGAGCTGAACGTGCGACAGTTGACGCTGTCGACAGACAAGGACAAGTACGGCATCCGTCTGAGAGCCGAGCCAGACCACATGGTGCTGGGCAAGAGACTAAAGGGAGCCTTCAAAGCTGTCACTGCTTCTATCAAGGAGCTCACTAGCGAGCAGCTAGAAGCCTTCCAGAAGACAGGTATCACTGTGTGTGTGTGGCTGTCAAGCTGTGTGTGTGTGGAAAAAAAAAAAGAGGCAGAAAATCTTTGAACTCATAACTTAGAAATCACACTGGAGCATCAAAGGAACTAAGACTTACTAGCAGTGTAACATCAGCAGCCGGATGAAGTTTATTAGTTTGCATTTGCACATGACAAAGTTTTTATATTTTCGCTGCAAACTACACCTTACATCTTCTGTTCTCTATACAAGTAACGACACACACCAAAGATCAATAATTAATGATGCTGTTTTCCAAGTGATTGGTAAAGAGCAGTAGGTTAGTGTTAGAATTGTGTGCCAAAATGCTGCAAATTGTGTTAAAATCATATTTATTTCACCAGAAACTCAACTATGAGTTGATGCAATGAAGTCGGGCAAATACAGACAGCCAGTTTGTCCTCAGAAGGCAAACCCCTAACCCTTCTGAAACTATAATCAGAGCTCGAGTACGGATCAAAGCAGTGCAAGGTATCTTGTCTCTCCAATTATAGAAAGACGAGGAGAGCCCCCAGAGTCTCTGGGGAAGAAGGCAGTGGAGGTCAGCTGGGCTGTGGGAACTTAACATTTCCAATCACTTGGATGTTTGAAGTCTAGCCAATTGGAAGGGAAAAACGGAGGATGAGTGATGGAAAGGAAGAGATAGATGTGGTGGAGCATGGTGGAAAAATGATGCAGAGAGGAAACGCACAGATGAAAACGTGTACAGCAAAACATTTCATTGACTTATGGTGACAGGTGAGGTGTGATGTTTGAGTGTACAAAACCCATTTTTAAAGGCATATTATCGAACATTTGTCCATTAAAATGTCTAAAAACAACTAGACCTATATTATATAGTTTGTTGAGGTGTGTACCTACATTATCCCAAATGTTCCCCAAAATCTGGAATTGAACCAAAGGTACAGTGCATTGCATTCGGTCGCCTGTCGTTATGACTTCAGAGGGAACCTCAACATGGAAGTTTATGTAGTTTTATGCCAGGTGCTTGGATATTTCCTTAGAAAAACAAGTGTCCATTTTTAGTGAAATTGTTATTCAATTTGAACTTGGACCATATAAGGCTATAAGATTCGGACCCACAGTATTTTCCAGAGCGTCTGCTTTTAACCTCTTGAGCAATTTCTGGCTCTGAATCCTTGAGTACAATAAAACCTTGTTTCAATTTAGACTATAAGGGTGGAAATTTGGTCAGAAACTGATTGTGCGTTCGTGGCCAGTGGTCGTATCACTCATTATTCCTTACCTGTATCTTTGATCCCATCATTCTAAAGAGGGTAAAAGAAAAGGTGGAACAGCGCAGAGAATCAGGGAGGGACAGAGGAAATCAAAGCATGGAAATCTAGGATTAGAGCGAATCGGAGTGACTGTTTCACCCGGCCTCTGGGTGTGGAGAAGTGAAGAGGAGAGGAGAAACATGGTCATGGTTTTTAGTCAGAACATAGACGTGGGTAATTGTTGCCACTGGCGAGATGAAGATATAAACCTGACTAGATTGGGTTCGCTGTTCTGTTTTAAAAGCTCAGATCTCCTGTGGTTGTGGCCAGGAAGACTGCAACATGCAAGCAAATACCAGTCTAGACCCCAGCTAATTCAACACAAAGCTTCAGCCTGCGTGTGAATTACGACGGCAATTTATTCAGTAGGATTGGGTATAATTGAAACCTTTTCAAGAATCCTTTTCAAGAGATGAACACTGCCAAATAAAGACTGATTTCACACAATCTGTCTGCAATTTATTCACATTTAATCAGGAGAATAGTGGGACACTAATTGTTTATCACATTTTCGCTAGTCTGTAGCCAGCATTGATTTAATCATCTATCATTCTCAAATGCATCAACACATTTTCTTCCTCTGTTAAAGGATCCATTCTCTGTTATCTTCCTATTAGCAAGAATTAAGCATTCATTTAGATTTTTACGAGAAAACATTCAAAACATTGTGCAATTGTTGAATTGTCTATTTGAATTATGTTATTACTATTATCTGGTTTTATTACTATGTATGGATGTGAGTGATCTGACAGAAATGTTACCACTTCAGAGCAGCTCAAACATTTTCAGTTGACATCAAACTGACCAGAAACCGGAACATTCTTCATGATTGGCTCTTTACGCCCTGCTACATAATTCTGGCCTACATTACTCTTATCCCGCCCCCCAAGAGGAAAATCTTTACTTGTGGTAGCTAACTTTTTTTAATGAGCGTGTTTTAAGTATGGTTTGACTCATTTTCAGGCCCCCCGGTGAATTGTGTACGGACTATTTAATTTATGGCCGTTCATAAATGTGGTCTGCTGAGTCACAGTAGGGTTCCTTGGTGTGAGTTCTGTATGATCAGCATATTTACTTAATTGTTCATTTCTTTTCTACGAAATGATGGATGTTCTATGCTGCCGTTTAATGATCTTCATTTTTAGGTTCAGTACCATACCTGTGGGTTTGAACATATTTGTGTTGTTGTTCAATCTAAGGATCCATCACGGTGGACGGCCATGAGCTTCATGAAGAGGACCTGAGGCTGATGTACACCTTTGACCAGAGCTCTGGCTCCGCTGCACAGTATGAAGCACACTCTGATGCACAGGTAGGCTTGAAATTTAAACCCATCATTTTGGCATTTGATACCTTTGCAAGCAAATTGAACAAACGTCAAGCATTGAGCATTGATTTTTTTTTTAGCACAGTAGCACAGGATTGCCGTCAGGCAGCATTAAAATAGATGTGGCTGCAGAAAATGTTTGGTCAATGGAAAACGATTATTGATTAATCTGTTGACATAGGTGTTTTCCAAAGCTCAAGATGATGTCCGCCCGTGTCTTGTTTTGTCCACAACACAAAGATGGTTAGTGTGCTGTCCTAGATGAGATAGAAACCAGACAATATTCACAATTAAGAAGCTTTAATCAGAATTTGTAACCCTCTTTTTCTGAGAAAATTACTCACAGCAATTACTCAATTATCAAAATACTCAGCAATAGTTGACAAGTAATCGATGAATAGATATTCGTATAATCATCACCTGGATATGGCTTCATATATAGAGTACAGACACGAGGGTGGTAACTCTCAACTAGGGCTGCAATGATTATTAATTTTATTATTGACTAATCTGACTGTTATGTCAGGGTTAGTTATTTTAGTTTATACACTTTATTGTCGTAACCCTAAAATACGTATGTCTTAAACTTGCTGCACACATGATTATGATTATATATTTACACAGGGGATTATGAATGACTTGCAAAATTACCTTTCCATCCATCCATCCCTTAAAAGTAAAATGTTCACTTGGTAACACACATGAAAAGGTATAGAAATACACACCAACTCGCTCTCCTCCACTACCTCTCTCTCCTTCCTAACTGTTGTTGTGTAGATTGAGCTACAAAGTGTAATATAACCGGAATCTAAAAGAAATAATGCTTCTCTGCTCCTGCACCGAGCTGCCATATACTGTAAATGTGTCTTTACTGTGAGTGTGATGTATGAAATCATTTCACGGCCAAGTGGAAGCCAGCATGTATGCGTTTCCCACAGGCCCTGTCTAATCAGTGCTCCTCCAACCGTATACACACCACACGGCTGCACCTTAATACCAGTTTACTGAGCTGGCTTTTTAATTCTTTTACTCTCGCTCGCTCGAACCAACTCGCTCTCGCTCTCGCTCTCTCTCGTTCTCTCTTGCTCTCTCTCTCTCATGTATACCATTTCTCTGTTTTGCTTTGTGTACTTTTCCCTGTCAGCCCTGTCATCTCTTTCCCTCCTTCTTCCCATGGTAAAGTGTTCATGGCTGGCAGCAGCTCAGCCTTACACAACACAACATGACACTCATTTTACTTTAGTGGCTCACACAGACGACAATATTGTCATTATCGCCGCTTGGTTGGTTGTTTTCTTTTTCTTTAATCTTTCCATTAAACATTTTGGGCTTTTTGCTGAAAGGTTGTCCCTGCTGTCTCTGGATTTTACTCTGCCTTTTCAGTTGTGGAGTGTGTAGCTGACGCAGTGTTGTTACTCAGCATACAGTAAATAAATGATATCAGAAGATGAACACGACCTTAATGTCTTCATGTCGTGTGAAATTCCGTCACGCTGCTGTTAATCTATCAAATGCATGTTGCAATAAATGTGGGCTGGTGTGTACATGACTACAGTAAATGAAACAAAATTCATCATACCTCAACCTCAACACTACAGCTATAAAGTCAACAACATTTGTCTTGGTTATTGTACCAAACTATCTGGACCAACTGTTGTATGCAATATTTATTTTTTCTCACAATGGTGAAGGCATAACTTCCCTACTCAGCCTCTGATTAAACCTTGATGTCCTGATGAAATAAGATTATTTTTAATTTATTTAATGATAGTTAATGATTCATTGTCAAGAATCCATACATGTGACATTTAAACATTTCATACAAAAGATAACATACATTATTTATGAAAATTAGCTTATGAAAAGCTTATTTTATTTATGTATCCCAAAATCTTACAAATCCATTTTTTTTTTATTTTCAATCAATGAGATGCTATTCTTACACACTCAGTGTAAATAAGAAAAAATCTCCCTCTCTGTAAATAAACTGAGGGCTGCATATGAGACGGTCTTTATTGTCAAGATGAGCTGAAAACCATTTCAGTCTTTTGTTACGTCTCAGCAGTTCTGTGATCACTTCAACACGTGTCTCAACTTTCCTGTTGTCCTGTGGTTCTGTTGTCTTTTCTTAGGTCCTGGTGCTGCTGGATGTCTCACCGGACCAGTCCATGCTGGATGAAGGCGTTGCCCGAGAGGTCATCAACCGCATTCAGAAACTGCGCAAGAAGGTAGGGCAGCTTGGAAACAAGAGTGACACATAACACACCGCTAGTGAATTCTACAATCCAGTGTCTAATGAATACAATATGACATATTTGAAATGCTATGCCAATGCATGTAATCAGGGCTGCTGTGTCGAGGTCAGCGAAATATGCCACTGAGGCATTTTGAGGAGTTGTACTGTAAGACAAAAAAGCCATTCAAGGCTGTTGCATGGTGAGTAATGGAAGTGAAGCAGGGAAGAGGAAATCGACTGAGTATGAGAAGCATTTAGAAGCATGGCACGTTAGGACGCAAAGAATTCCGTAAAGAAGTCTGTTTGGTGTTTAAAAGGATGCTGACAACAACATGCACATCAGAGTTGTGTTAATATACAAAACAGATAGACTCAAAACCACCACCCTTCCTCCTCATTTATTTTGATCAATATACTAAAGTTACAAGTTCGTTCAGCAAAAATTGTGAATTTATTGAATTCAAGGGTAAGTTCACCCAAAAATGAAAATTCAGTCATTATCTCATCCCTGATGCCAATGGAAAGTCAGGTGAAGTTTTGTAGTCCACAAAACATTTCTGAAGCTTCACAGCAAAACAACGTTACAGTCTTCTTTTAAAAACTGACGTAGATGGGCATTTGTTTTAAAATAAAACTAAACCAACAAAAGGGAGAAAACATAAAAAGGCTCCATACAGCTCTTCCAAGTCTCTGGCAGAGAGACCCGAGATCCCAAATTGATTTTAGAAGAAGTCATTAATGCCGTTTTTAAACAAAAAAATCTTCACTGTATCCTGTATGTAGACAGTGCACAGGATAAACCGGTCGTCGAAGTGTAAATAACGTCTTTTCAGATCAATTCTGGATCTTCCAGAGAGGGTTTAGATTAAGCATGATGAGCTGTATGGAGCCATTTTATGTTGTTGTTGTTGTTGTTGTTGCTGTTTCTTTTCCATTTTAAATCAAGTCCCCATGTACATCAGTTGTTTAAGAGAATGCTGCAATATTGTTTTGCTGTAAAGCTCCAAAAATGTTTTGTGGAGAACAAATCTTCCCCTGACTTTACATCAGCATGGTGGTGTGTGGACAATGACAGTTTTGGGTGAATTTGTCCTTTAAATTATTTACTAAGTAAAAATACTAGATATTTGGTTTATAGATTCTTAAATGCGACATGTTCAACCCATTATATATACTTCATGCATTAGAAGAACAATTTGATAAATGCCATGAGAAATAAATGGGACATATTGCATTAGTCGTAATGGAATAAATAAATGTCTGAATGCATATCATCATCAAAACTAAGGGGGTTGAAAATAAAATGAGCTAGTAAAGGACAACAAGAGTAAAATGAATTGAGTTTCATTTAATTTAAGTAAATTAGTATAAAGTGTAAAGCTTTATATTACTATTTACGATCCAAAAATATTATAACTTTATTAAACAGGTTTGATTTACTACAATCTTTCATTTTTGGGACTTCATACTGGACCATTGTTCGGACAAAATTTTCATCTGATGACTTCATTTTGCTCACTAAGGAACTTTACGAGACATATTACACAATATACTGCCATCAAACTATTAATTGATCAGTTGATTGTGACAATAATCATTAGTTGCAGCCTGATGATGAACATCAAGCGTAGAAAATGAGCTGTATTTTTTTTTGTTGCATTTCCCTCCCTTTGATCACCCCGTCCTTTCCCCTTCCTCTTTATGTCCCATGCTAATTTTGTCAGGGGCAGTTTTGAAATCTTTCCACTGCAGCGTCACAGTTAGAAGTTTCTCCATCATAAGGCAGGCTTAATGGAAGCTTAATTACAGTCTGGCCCCTTTCAGATTCTAATGTTGGAGCTTTGAAGTGGTCTGGGGAGTAAAGACGGATTAGCCAACAGCCCCTTGTTTTCACAAGCAACAAACAGTTTTTTCCGTCCCCCTATAGCAGTGGTGTGCACTGGCTCCCGGCCAGGCTAAATTCCTCCAGTTATTTCAAACTGAGATCTGTTAGGAATTTTCCACCCTGGGGATGGGAATTAATTTTTAGCAATTCTTCTGACATGTTTGGTAGTAGTTTGTGGGTGTGCGTGTGTGTTTTTATCAGTGTTTGCGTAGGTGTTTTGTGTTTTTGCATGCGAGCACACGGAGGGTTGAGAAACAGGGGTCAGCGTTTCCGTTTATTTGTTTGTTTTATCGGACTGCTCACAAACTGGAGATCTCTGTAGCTGTATCTGATGTGTTCACACACACACACACACACACACACACACACACACACACACACACACACACACACACACACACACACACACACACACACACACACACACACACACACACACACACACACACACAAACACACACACTGTACCAGCACCTTCAGGGTAGGGTCAGTACCTTGACTTGGCAGGAAAAGCCTATAAACCCTCCTCCATTGATTGACTGCTTCTCTGTATCTAGCTAACGTTATTCCTCTGCCCTTGAGCCACATACTGCAATTGGAGTGTGTATGTGTACTACACAGTCGATATATGTGTGTGCGGCTGTGCACACTGCAGATTAGGATGAGATCAATGTATTTGAATGTGTCAAGGTTAGAGGAAGCTGGCAGCACACAGTGCCAAAATAGATGGGCTTTCATCCAATAAAAAACCTCCCCTTGTTCCCTCCTGCCTTTATTTGTTCCTATACTGTCTGTTTTCTGCTTTTTTTTAATCCCAACCGTCTCTTCTTTTGTCCGCCCTTCCATTTTGTTGTTCCACTCCCCTTTACATCATTTTTTCATTTAATTTTTTCTCTCCAGATTTCATTTTCTTATTGACAGGAAGAAAACTTTGAAGGACAAAGCTTTACTTGTGATGCTTTGTGTCTTTTGCAATCGGTTGTTTGGATCGAATAACAGGTTTTACTAAACCAAATTGCAGATTATTATGTATGTTGTTTAAAGAGCTATTGAAGCCGTGCTTTTAGCAGATTAACTCACTAATGGTCTCTCACAGAAGTTTCTGGTGTCCTTAGAGGTGAACTCTGTAGTTTTGAGGAAGAAATTTTAATCTGAATTGAAAGATCTTTATCGACTGATTTTTTTGTCATGACTGAATAAACAAAAAGAACAAACTGACCTTAAAGAACAACACAATTTCATACCGTTTTACTTTGTTTATGTTTGGCGGACCCTGCCACCTCTCTTGCTTCAAACAGTGTTCTGAGGACCTTATTTTCCTCAGAAACAGCTTGTTTATTAAGTTATGGTAAAAATAAATATTTGAGTTTGTATTTTTACCTCAATAATATTGTAAATTTAAAATTCTGAGGTTGAATTTCTTCTCCAAAACTACATAGTGTCCCTTTAAGCACTTCTGATACTGCAGAAACTTTCTGAAAATGCTTCACATGGTTTTCATTTACATAGTAAAACCCACTTCCTATCTCTCATTCCCATGTCTCACAGGGCCACTTGGTGCCATCAGATGAGATAACTGTGCACTACCGCTGCCAGCCAGAGGGGGAGTACTTAGACTCTGTGATCCAGGCTCACACTGACTTTATCCTGGCTACCACCAAGGCTCCACTGTTGCCCTTCCCTGTCCCCAAGACTGCCAGTGTCATCATAGAAGAAAAGACTCAGGTATGAGAGGACACCTGAGGGCAATCATGGTTATTGGCTGCTGTAGTTTAACAGACAGATTGTTGTGTATAACAGCCTTTCAACATGTATGAAACATGCTGCTAACAGACAATGTGAGTTATCATATCAGAAATGTGAGTGAACAAAAGTTTTGTCACATTTCACTCAGTGATTCCCATGTTACTTCTACATGCTCTCTGACTGTATTAGTGGTTTGGTACAGTTTTTACTTTAAAGGACACTTCAGTGAAGAACATTAAAAGTCATCGTGTTTCTCTTTCCCTTGTTGCAGCTGAAGGGCTCAGACTTGGAGTTAACCATAATAAAGGGATCTTCAGCCCCTCGTGCTCCCCTAAATGGACCAGCTTGCTCCTATGTGAACGTCAGGGTGAAGGTCAACAACAAGGAACAAGGTAGCACATGGGAAGACCAAAAATGAAGCCTGTTCTTCCTGCCAGAAAAGATCTAATAAGAATATGTTGAACTGTTAAACTGTTGATAGAAGTTGCTTTGGGCTGTTTTACAAGTTGCTGTTTGTCGAGGTAATAGGATCTGCTGAGTATATTAGCAATCCTGTTTAACTTGTTTCTTCTTCAGAGGGGGTGGTGCTGTTGGAGAACCCCAAAGGGGATAACAGACTAGACCTGGACAAGCTGAAGAAAGTGAGCAGCAGCATCTTTGGAACCAATAACACCCAGCTCAGATTCTTCAGTGGCGGCACTGGTGAGAACTGGTTTTAGCCCCTTAGAAAGACATAAATGCAGCTCTCTCATATCTTCTCAACAACTCTCAGTTACAATAAAAATATCTGCCATTTCAAAGCCTTTGAGCAGCTTTTGTTGATTCTATAACTACCTAATAGCTTATGTAAGGACTACATTGTTTACTTTTACCGTTTCTTGCAGCACTATGGAGCCCCAAAACTGACAAAACCGAATAGAATAATTTGATACTGTTGGTTCAGTAATGAATTAAAGCTTTATTCTTTTCTTTTATCACCAGTCGGTTAATAAATATGAATGTTTTACATAAAAAAACATAAAGGTTCAATGATATTAATTTTCTGTTTACCTATAATAATTGCCTATATCTCTAATGTCTGTATAGTAATGAGACGTAAATTCGCATTCATGTTCAGAGCACTAATTGGTCCAGGGTACGTGTGTATATGTGCACCTGGACTGTGCAGCTAGTTAGTTTTAGCTGAAAACACTGCTAGCTAAACACCTGCCTGTTCAGCTAGCTATGCAGCTAACTTTTGTCATAAAACTACACCAGCCAGTGTTAATCAACCACAAAATGTGCTGCATACTAATGTAGCATCATAGCATACACTCTTGTAACAGTAGTCAAAGCATTTAGCAGTAAGAGCTAACCCCATCTAAATAAGCTAGCTAATGCTACATTTTTGTTTGTTTGGCATTATGATAAATAATTATGATAAATGAAAGAATATATATATAATAAATAAATATATATATATATATTTTTTTTTAATTATTTATTTATTTATTTTACATGTCATTTTAATTATTTAACAAACAAAATCATTTATTGATCAGGTGCTATACAATAACCCAGTTAACCCAGAAATCTTAAAGCTCCTCTGCGTGTTTCTGTAAACGTGTGTTCTCTACAGAGTTGACCAGCAAAATGGACCTCCAGGCTCTGACCGGTAAAACTTTGACAGTGACCTCAGGCTCTTCCTCCCCTGGCCCCGCCCCCTCCACCGACACCCTCCTGTGCCCATACGTGAACCTGCTGCTCTGCAACGCACAACCAGCCGGTGGGAATCACACGCACACACTTGTACTCTACATACAGCCATGCATAACTGATGAGTCAGTCCTTCCCACTGCTGAAAGGCAGCCATCAATCTTTTTTAATTATGATCAACAAATCCCCTGGAGAGACCAAAACCAACAATGAATTTTTTCTGTGTACCCAAAGCTTTATTTAACTTGGAAGGCATGAAGCATCGTGGCTCCAACAGATCAGACCCTTTGCTTGACACATCACTGTCTGACCCAAAACCTTTATATTCCATCAGTTGTTTTCAATAGAGAGGGTTCTACGATCTTTTTTAAGTAAAATTAGCAATAAAACTTTACGAAGTTTCAAAGGAATAATCTGACATTTTGCCAGTTATATGTTCTCCATGCTGAACTGCCCCTTTGGACTATTATAGACTGATTGATACTTTATTTGCTTTCTTATTGAGAGTTAGCTTACAAGACCTTGAAGACCGCCTGTGGACTATATATGAAGGAAGTCGGTTAACTTAACAATGAACTAAAAATGGAAATATGGGAAAACGTGCAGTCTGACCCTGTCCGAAGAAATTATCCAGAATGTAACACCTCGTAAATCACAACTTAATGTTTTTAAATGTTGATATTTTATACAGATTTAGAAAGTAGTATAACAACCTTAGTTTGTGAGCTACAGACAAGAAGGTGTTTTTTTAACTGGAACTATTCCTTTAACTACATTATGTACTGTTGTTGGGTAGTTCAAAAGATGATGACTGAAATGAGAATCTTTACAGTAACTACAAACTGCAGCTGTCGTATTAATGTATTTAGTTATTTTGCACCACTGGAATCAGCTGCATTGATTGTGTGCTAAAGAAAATGTAATAGAATTCAGCTTTATCCTCTAAATCATTCACACTCAACTCTTTCACCTTGCCCCTCTAACCCTACGTCTATCAATTGATCAGCTGGGCTCTCTCTCTCATCCTCTTTCTGATCTCTCAATCATTCTCTCCGTCTCCTCCCTGTTCCCATGGTTAAGCTTAAGCCTGTTCACACACCTTCCTAAGACTTGTGAATAAGCCTTACTAACAAGCCAATCATCTCTTAATTTGTAAAGGAAGTAAAGTCTGTCTGGTTTGATTCTCTTTAACGCGTGTCTTGTCTCCTCCAGAGTGTCAGACGGGAGAGGTGGGCACCCTCCTGCTGACGAACCCAGTGGGTCAGAATGGACTCGACTACTCAGGCCTGCTGTCTGAGGCTGGCAAGGTTTTTGGCCTCCGCAGCAGACGGCTCAGACTCTACCTGGACCAGGACCTTACCCAGGGTAAGATGGAAAGAGTTCATATTGGCTATAGCAGTGTTGTTCAATCCTGGTCCTGGAGGGCCCTGCCCTGCATGTTTAAGATGTTTCCAACCTGATTCAAATGATTAGCTCCTCATGAAGCTCTGCTGAGCCCGATAACGACACGTTTATTTGAATCAGGTGGGTTGGGGCAAGGAAACTAAAACACGCAGGGCGGGGGGTGTTTTCTTGTTTATCTTTCTGTGGCCTCCAGCACAGGTTGCATTAAAATGAATGAAATGCTAGTTGAAGGTTAGATGATCACTTGTTCATAAGTGATGTGTGTGGTTATGATGTGAAGGAACTAATGAAATGCAAGAAATTGGTGCAATATGAATGAATATTCACAGTTTATTGCTTAATGACAGCAGATGTTTTTTGGGGTCCTCTTTTTTTTCTATTATCTCATTTGAATAAAATACAACACTCATTCTTAATTGTCAGGGCGTTGTGAAAAACATGGTTAAAACAGAACTTGATGATTTTAGATCGAACCTTTTTGACAAGGAGTAGATTGTAGTACAAAGAGGTTTACCTCATCAGATTATTGCTTTTTGTAAATAAAGTATAAACTTATTCTGTATTTGATTGCCACACGTTTCAATCAAGTTTGGACCGAGGCAACAAAAGCCTGGGAAAGTTGCTAAATGCTCCAAACATGGAGCATTCCACAGATTAACAGGTTAATTGGTAACAGGTGATATCATCATGACTGGGTACGACAGGGGCATCCTCAAAAGGCTCAGTAATCACAGGCAAGGACGGGGCGGGGTTCACCACTGTGGAACACGATTGTATAAAGGACATTACTACATGGGCTCAGGAACACTTTCCTAATGCTGCTAAAAAAACTGCAAACCATTCAGTTTTGTTTACTACTACTACTACTCTTTACTCAACATCGTAACCTTTTTTGGAATAAGGGTTAAACAACCCTTCCGATTTGAAAAGCTCAAGAACTCTGGATTTTTTGAAAGCTGTGTTCTTTTGAGATTCCTAAATGGTTTTTCACATTCAATTTTATCCATAAATATAAGAAAACGTATGTTGAAAGTAATCTAATGTCTCCATCTGTTTTTTCAGAGGTACGAGCTGATTCAGCAGTAAAATCTCTTGACACCAAAACTCTCTTTGTGAGAGTTCTTCCAACAACCGCCGAGGCATAACAATCCAGAGAAGCCATCTAAGAATCTGGACATTAACATGGACATCGATCAACATTTGTCTCAGACGCCTCGCAGGTGCCCCAGAGGAAGTTTTCTACCACAGAAATCCCACCAGTATCCCCTTCTGAAGTACAGTTTGTGACATGGAGTCATTTGTTTCAGTCTTTTGATGCAGAGCAGATTTGTCCGTCCAGTTTAGAACAAGCGAAACCATGGAGTCTTTATCACCATGTCTTTAAATTTCAAGAGACCATTTCAGTGGAGAATTGGCACTGAAAGAGTTTCTAGAGAGTTTGATGTGATGATCGCTCCAATTATTCATCATGTTTAGGCAAAACTTGCAGTGCTGTTCCTCCTGTTTCTTTCCCTCGTGTCTTTAATTTGTCAACAATAATATGTGAGTTTTCTCACAAAGCACAGTGTGTCGCTAAGCTATGTTTACTCTGGACAGATAAAAAAAAGTAACAAGCAACAAAGTGGCTGCTTTTCAAGAGCAGAATAATTATTCATAAATAGCTGCTGAATAGACCTGCTGGATATACTGTATGTATGGAAGTGTGGCTGCTCATGTAAAGTGAGATTTCTCTGGTGGAAGGAACACCAGACATCAAACTGCACCAGAAAGAAATTCCAAAGGCTGACTTACCTCAGATTTAAAGACTTTTTTTTTCAGTCATGTTTCATAACTCTTCATGGAAATAAGGAGGGAGCTGTCTAACCTGTCTAGCTGTCAATATTAACAATGGTTGTCATTTCTTTATTATGCTAATGATACAAATTATGCAAGCTACTTCCCTTCAAGGCATATTTGAGGTGAGCTTAGTCCAGAGTAATTATGGCTGTGGCTCATAATTGGGAAACCAATTTGGCCTATTGTACTCACACACATTTTTGAATTTAAAAGATAAACCCATTCTGTTCATTGCATTGGGAACCCTTTGACAATTGTAAAGGCATTTAAGAGGTGAAATGGATTTTCGGGCTGCTGTACCTTCAGGACAAAAGGGTTCTGTCAGAAAAAGAGCAACAAATGGATAATGTACTATTTTAGGTGACAAATTGAATAAATCAAAGGTGACTAAAAATCAGGATGTTTTATTCTTTCTTCTAACGCAAACCTCCGTATGACAGGAACATCAGGTCTGAGGGATCCTGCCGATATGGGAACATTTTATTTGCCCTTGCTCGTGTGGTTGCCTGAGACATTTTGACTGACATGGATGCTTACGTCTTAAGCAGAAATAGTTTAATTTAAAGGAATGGTTTAAGAATTTGGTGAGTCTGTTTACTCACTCTCTTGCTAAGTTTTAGATGAGAAGATTGATACCAGCCTCATATCTGTCTTGTGAATAAATATATACATATAAGCCAGCAGCTGCTTAACTTAGCATAAAGCCTGGAAACAGGGAAATGGCTAGCCTGGCGCTACAAAACAATAAAACCTGTACCACCTTTTACAGGCATAAAATTATGTTAAATGAATGGTTTGTCGCGGGGTTATGTGCCAGACTCTAATTCCAGTGGAGATGCAATAAAAAGTCTCACATAAAACCACAACTTGTTTTTCTTCAACTTCAAAGATTAAAGGATAAGTTCACCAAAAAATGTTAATGGGCATCAGGGTGAGTAGATAATGACTCAACTTTCATTTTTCATTTTCAAAGATAAATTGTTAATTAGTGAGCTTTAGAGGTGCTGGTTGTTGTTGGATGTTTGATACCTTTTCAAAGAGCAAGGCGAGCTAAGCTAACGAGCTACTGGCTCCAGGTCCATAATAAACAGACAGATGTGAGAGCGGAATCTTTCTCATCTCGGTACCCTCAGCTAGATCCAAAAATGTTGAACTGAACTTTTTTAATTGTTCCTCTACCTCTATGTTGGAAAAGAGGCCACTATGTGAAGATGAGTTGTAACCAACTGGTTAAAAAAAAAAAAAAAAATGAGGCCACTTGACTTACTACATCTTTTGTTGCGAAACCCCAATGAAATATCGGGCTCCTCTGGCTAGAAATACAACCCTGTGATGGCACCATTCGCCCCGGCCTAGCGCCTTTTTCGGGGCACTTTTTCATGTTAGGAACCATCTGATTCTAAGCGACCTGAGGATTCTCAGTGTCAACAATAAACGGGCGCAGTGCTCTTCTAGGTGGTTCAAGTGATGAAAAGCTAGTGTCTCAACTGTTCTGCCTACAGCTGACCCAGTAACTCGCTGTCTACGGACAGAGAAATTAATCTTCCACTGGGTCATTCCACAAGCTCCATTTGTTATTATAAGGATGCCTCAGACCTAGTTTTTAATTCTAGCAGCCTCTCTGAGAGTGATTCAGTGAGTCGTTTGTAACTATAAATGTTTGAAAAAAGACTCACTGTAGATAAGAACACACAGGGTGTGGTAATTATTTCAGAGACTTTAAAAAAGACAGTTAATAATGTGACTAGACTCTGTGTTTAACATTACATTATTCTGTAATAACATGGGTGACCTTGAGGTCTGGCCTGACTGCTGATTAAACAGTGTTTAGGCCGACTTGGCTTTCCCGGGGACGTTTATAGGGAGCTGATGTCCACAGGCACGGTGTTAATTCTGTGAAACCTGGTTCACACTGGTTTGCAGCCAATATAGTGAGAAGTTTGTGCGTGTCAGACCTGTGTGTGTGTGTGTGTCAGACCTGTGTGCGTTGATTAATGAAGTGGCCAGGAGGGAGATCTGCTTGTTGGCAGTTCAGGTAAGTCTCTGTTGGGGGCGCTGCTGCCGAGCCTCTCTTCTCCTTGTGGACTTTCATCCTATAAAGTTTCCACTAATTTGCATCCAAATTAAACACATAAGTACACTATTAATCTTATGGCACACTATTAATGTTCATAAACATCCACTCACTGCAGAGTGCTGCGACTTTAGCACCAGCACTGAACCGCTTATTCCGTCAAAACGAAGCACAACAGTTAACCCTGAATACGTCAGATAAGTACCACCTCATCTGTGTACTTTATCAGATGACTCACTTTGATATTTCACCCGAAATACCACACAGATGTGAAACAAAATACTCCTATGAGTTCAAAAATGTACTTGGATTTGGGAAACTGAATGTGGTTTATTGTTACAGGTGTTCATGCACAAGACAGTAGCTTTAATTTGATGTATTACACTAGACACAATGAAAAATACATGCAAGGGTTCACAGTATAAACAATATGTGCAATTTACAGAGATAATCCAAAACATTTGCATTAATGTAACTCATTGACCTCATGTCAAAAATTTGGGGGAATATTTTTACCCACATACAGAATTTCCCATCGGAAATTTGTGGTGGCAAGTCTCTCCAACAGTATTGTGTGGTTAGTATGGTACTTATAACCAATGTTAAACTTTATTTTGATAGAATTTCATCTTAACAAAAAAATGAGATAAAACAGCAGATATAACAACACGGATAAACTTGACTGCTCAACTTTCCACCTGTGAATTCCAGCGTCTCTACAATCAGTGTCACTTCAGTGTGATGATTTTATCCTCCACCCCTCCTGGGCGGAGCAGCAGCATGCTGCTTCACTGGTTAAATATTAAGCACACAGCTCTGTCTCATCCTCCTCTCATCCGTCTCGCTCCCATCTGCTCCCGCTGCTCCATTTGTGCCTCTGCACACCCCGGCCCGCCGAAGAGAGCAGGTCAGCGACCCATCTGCTGATCGACATCACAGAAAATACAGTATGCGGCATGGGTGAAGTGAACATGACCCCTGTCAGCTAACTCTAATAATGGACAACACAACTCATTACAGCCTGCAGAGAACAAAAAAGTTTTGCCACGGCGCAGGAGAAAGACAGGTGTGTTCTCAGGAATATTTAAGCCCGTAAGGGTTGTTTCTAATCCAACCCGCCCTGGCAAAACATGTGTGCTGCGTAATGGAAAAAATCTAAATCTCTGCCAGTAAATCAATTTTCAGCGCCCTGCATGTTGCCCACTGCAGAATGACAGCAGCAAATACAACCTCTACCAAGGCTAGTTCAATAGGTAAGAGGATGAAGAAATACACACAGGCATGTTTGTTATTTTGGCTGTAGAAGGAGTGTGATGTGACGAGCCAAATGAGGTGAATTAACATGACAACAATTGCCCTGGAAGTGTAGACTTGAGTATAGCGTTTTAATAAAATAGCTTTGTCTATAGGGCTGTCTTCAAAACCTACATCTTTAATGTGCAGTTGTCAATGTGAAGGTCAGGAGAATAAACATTATTCTGTATCAGGTCATTATTACCTTTTTCAGATTATTCTCCTACTTCTCACCATTTCAACTCTATTTAGAATTATATACGGGATTACCGATCTATCTGTTATAAACATTGACATCTAAATTTTCTCTAGGCTATTTGATACGTTTAATTACTAGTTACTTTGCGGATTCAGATTATTCAGTGCTTATCGGTCAATCAGATATTGTTGTGGGTGGGACGTTGTGAAAAAAAGCTTGTTGCATCAGACCCAAGAAGCACATTTTAAAATTAGTTTATTTCATTGTCAATCTGACATAAAAATCCCTGATATCGATGGTAAAATATGGATTATCGGCCGTTGATCGGTCAGGGCCCAGCACATGACCCCCTTTTGGCCCTACATTTAGTAGGCTACTCGTTAACTGATTTTTTTTTTATTATTTATTTATTCGCAAAAATCAGTATCACCTTCAAAAATCATGGGGGCTGAAAATTTTAAGTTTTGTTATCAGGTGAATGTATCCATCTTCTGTGTTTACCTGTGTCTTGCCTTCTTCTACACAACCAGCATTAACAGATTTTTTGAGATTAGCCGTTATGTCTCCTCCGGCAGCCATCTTTATTAATGTTACCTTTAAGAAACACAGTCACAATTGAGGAGAGGAGCTTCGCAGAATATTTTTCACTTTCCTGGGAGAGGAAAACCTTTTGAGGAAAACTGGAAATGTGTTCCAAACTTCAGTATGACCGTATGCGTGCGTTTTTAAAATTTGGCTTGGAGTTATTATTTCAGAAACATTTTTTTGAGAAGATGCTAGCAAGCTAACGTTAGCAATATTTTTCGCAAGAGAAGTATCAGAAACGTTAAAACGATGCTTTGCAGGACGCGTAAAACCAGGGAAACCAAGAGCAATTATAGGTAGGGGAATTTAAAACAATGGTATGTTTATAACATATACGACTTTTATTAAAACGTGCAATAATGAGCGAAATTGAGCTCCAAACCAATTTGGTGCAAGGAAGTACGAAGGTACTTATGCTAATGTACGTTTTAGCTAGCTAAGCCATGGTCATTTCCTTGCTTTTAAATTTAAGTCATTAAGAAATTGTTTAAATGTAAACCAGGGAGGTTGTTAATAGTAAAGCCACGAGTCTTACTTTTAACTACTTTCTACATCGTTTTATCAACAGTTAATATTGTTTATTAACCTAAAATACCCAGTGTGAGTTAATTTTCAGTGGTGTTTGTGGAGGATTTACAGTGCAGTTCACTTAATGTATTGTTTGCCAACACGGTTTTCCCCTCATCTAATTAACGTTACATGACTGTTTCACAAGTTCTCTGAGGAAAAAGGAGGACAAACCAAGGATTAATAAACCAATTCAGATGACATTGCGCAACAATGTGGCTCCTCGATCGCCTGCACGTTGGAGAAGCTGTGCGCCAAAAGTAGCCGTTGAGCGCAAAGCGTCGTGACTGAACCGAGGATCAGCGCCACGTCCCCGCTGCAGCTCGATTTCCCTTATCTCCTGATCTTCTAAATGCGGCGTCTATCTTCATCCTGATGCGCCTGCTCCTCCTCCTCCTCACCTCCTCCCTCCTGGAACAGCAGAAACAGGTAGGACACTGCATCCGATATGAGATACATCACCCACATATCCAGTCAGTGGGGGTGGGAGATGGTCCTTCGACATTCTAGTGTTTTTGCGGTCCCTTTTGCGGTTGTTAGCAGACTGCTGTCCGATGAGGAGTCGGTGATAATGGGGAGATGCCCTGGCATCCGTAGTGAGATGCGTCGGCAGGAATGACACACTGTTGCTACCATTTCTGTCGGCTGTCGTTGCCACAGAGTTGCATTGTGCCGCAGGTATGCAGTGAACAGAGGGGACGGATGCAGCCAATTACATTCTTGACGTTACACATCTATTTTGTGGATTTGTGCCGCACATGCAACACGGTGCATCCTCTGTCCATATCATACAGTTTGAATACATAATGATCGGTTGATGATGTAACAGGGCGACCTATTTTCTTTTCCTCATACTTTCCACAGTTTTACCACAACATTTAAATCAGAGAGGGAAGTGACTTACCTGCTGCTGTGAAAAACTTTTTCTGTCTGGATGAGAATATATTAAATCTGTTGCACTATGAAAAAGATTTATATATGTTACTCATTTTGCGCCTCTTTTCCTTTTAACTAAACAAAGACGGCTGGAAATGACAGATATATGTTGTTACAAGTAAAATGTAAAAATTGTACTGGGCTATAGCACAACAGAGGGGATGCATGCAGCCAATTACATTCTTGAAGTTACACATCTATTTTGTGGATGTGTGCTGCACATGCAACATGGTGCATCTTCTCTCTCCATATCACACAGTTTGAATACATAATGATCGGTTGATGATATAATAGGGCGACCTATTTTCTGTTCTTTATACCTTCCACAGCCACAGTTTTACCATTGCATTTGAATCAGAGAACAAAGCAGCTTACCTGCTGCTGTGAAAAACTTTTTTCTGTCTGGATGAGAATATATTCAATCTATTCTATAAAAGATTTTTAACCGTGTTACTCAATTTGCGCCTCTTTTCCTTTAAACCTAACAAAGACAGTGGCTGGAAATGACCGATATATTGCTTGGCCTATCAAAGATATACTGGTATCGACTTATATGTTGTCCGACATGAAAACTCTTTTTGAAAGATTATGATGCAGAATTAATAATTACATTCTCTGTGAAGTTTACTCTTTCACTTCACTAAGGTAATTTTTTTCACTGTAAAATATTAATTCTACATTACATCTTTGTCATGTGTCACGTTTGCTAGCCACATTAGATAGATCATTGCAAAAATTTGTGTATATATACCGATATATTGATTTGGGATTTTTAAAAAAAATATATTTAATATCGGCATTGGACCAAAAATCGTTCTGGCATTAGTTGTCCGATGTTTTATATTTTTATATCAAACATTTTAATATTTTGCTTGTGAGCAAGCATGCCATTTCCAGTTACCTGTATAGACGGCAGGTATTTTTCAGAAAATTGGGTGCTGGGAGTTGTGCCACTGAAATGTGATAGTAACACAATTGCATTGAGGATTACATGCATGAGAGACACAGCTGTAGCTCAACTTTAAGTAGCCTAACTGAAGATTTAATCAGGGATGCAGTGGCTATATACCTGCCTTTTTGGCTGCCATTGACTCAACATACTGTAAATTAGAGCTGGCAATATATCAATATTATATCGTTATATATATTATATATTATGGATATGCCAAGAGCCGTCTTTTCATGGCTTTAACGGCTGCATTACAGTAGTGTCATTTTACCAGACTCTTTTACTTGTTCTAATACTTACCTTTTTCCACATAGTCATTCATTATACACATTGCTGAAGGTTTTCAAAGAAAAATCTCATGATGTTAATATTTAAAATAAAAACAAAAAGTGTCCCCTACAATATCGACATTGAGGTATTTGGAAAAAAAAAAGTGATATTTGATTTTGTTGCCCAGCTCTAGCATTTCTGGAATGTTTTCAAAGAAATATAGCCTAAAAGTATTGCATTTTTTTAAGGCCACATCGCCCAGCCCTGCTGTATGTTCTGTTAGTAAAAAGTTATAATAGTTTTAATTTATGTTAACTGTATGCTAATGATAATTGTTTCAGACTTTCTGATGATAGCCATCTCCACACCCCTGTGAATAATAGAGCCCCTGACATGATTATTATACTGTAGGTGTAACTGTTGTCACCAGGCGTGGCACTCATACTGATTATTTGGGCTTTCGTGTGCAAGGTTAATTGTTACAGTTGTTGGCAGTCGTAGTGTCCAAGGTGAACCAATGCAAATCAAGATGATGCAGTCCACATCAATGAGCCTGCACACAAAGTAGAAATATGTTCATCTCAAAGCTTAAAGGGTTTAATGTTAGGAAGCATCTCATCTCTTGTTCTCCTAGTTGCATGAGACTGTGTACTTTGTTAAGATTAAAGATGCTGCACTTTTTTACTTCTTGATCTTAAATTCTGATCCACTGTGTATCCATTACACCTTTAGTGTCTCTAGAGTCTGTTCATGTTCATTCGTGTGTTCCTTTCTGAGCAAAAAGCCTTTAGGCAGGCATTCAAACTAACAAAACTCTACAAAGGTTATAGAAAGTGGTTATAGAGCAAATTCTTTGTCATTCAATCTAAAGTCATAATAGAGGACAGTCAAGGTGGACACCATAATTATTTCCTGAATTGTTCTCATTTTTTGGCTGCTTGCTGTGCGGGTTACTTCCTGAACTATCTGCTATAAACAACTATTAGGCCTTGTATAGTTACTTCATGCTGTCGTTTAACTTTGACCTTTTGCACTAGTTGTTTTTTAATGTAGCGGCCAATTATGATCAACGTTTCAGGTGTGTCTCTCTTAGATTCACTCCAAATATGTATTTTAAATGCCTGTTTCTTTTGTAATGCAGTGGCTACCAGTGTTGCCATGTTCAGCCGTGACACTAATGAGTCAAATCCAATAATAATCCACCGGAATGTTGGCCTAAACTATGAAAACTGGCTGGTAATGTTTTCACTTTGTGAGTCTGTGTGTGTGCATTATGATGGCAAAATGTGGTCCTGGACACAGTTGCTGTAGTGGAAACTACCACAATGGAGTTTTGAGTATCTTGCTAGGTCATCGTGTGTCTGTCTGTCTGTAGACAGTTTGTCAACATGATGGTGTCACAACTTTGCAAGATGCATTCAGAAAATTTGACTGGTGTGTAGTTGAGATAAAAATTCGTAGTGGAAAATCAAAGTTGAAAATTCCACTATGAAGATGGGTGTGGTCTCATGTAATAATAAAGTAATCACTACTGAGTGGTCATGGGTCAGAATGTCAACATGTTGCCAGGCTGGGTGATTGCTTTGCAAGATGGTCTCTCGTTAGAACATCCAAATCCTCCTGAAGTACCGGGTATATATACTGTATATATCAACATCTGAGTTTGAAAGGCAGACTGCCATCCTCATTAATCTTATTTACAAACAGTGGTGCTGCTCCTTTGACATTGTCAATTAATAATGCATACATAATTACTTTGTTTGTGTTTGCAATTCAGTAAGAGTCTGCATTTTATTGTCTGTGTGAGATAGGCTGAGAGATTTTTGCATGCAGGACAGTTGTCCAGGCAAACACTGGCAAACACCTTGGCCATTGCTACAAAATATGTAGTTTGGTACTTAAATGGAGGTTGGTTGAACGATTGTTGAGCTGTTGAAATCTGATTTTTATTTTTTTTAATTATTATTTTAACACAAGCATCCACACATAAAGTACTTGATTTGCTAATAAAATCATGAATTCTAATGAGCCATCTAGGACGGTTAATTACTGCTGCAGATTCAGTGTTCCCTCTGTCTGTCATTTGCATACCGTTGCACAGTGTTAGAATTAATTTAACCATGACCAATTCTCACTGCAACAATCAAAAACACTCTTGCAGTCATTATGGTCCTCTCAGAATCTCTGGATCTCTTGACAGATGGTTCTGCCTCTGATTATATTTCTTATGTGCTTTCTCTCTATTCTCCCTCCTTCCTACTCTCTCCATCTCTCTCAGTACAGTGGCTTGATTGAATGCATGTTGTTGACAGTGTTATCTCACAATGATAAATGGGATTGTTTTTTTGGCTGTCCTGATGTGTCAATTATCAGCTTGAGATCACAGATATTTAATGTCTGATTCTAAACCTTTTTAGTGTTTGTTTTTTTTAATGTCGTATGATATGCATATGTCAGTTTCCCCTTTAAAAATAATCTTTATAGCACTAGATAGGGAATTCAAGCTTATTTTTCTGTATTTGTTTGTAAAAACTGACATTAAGCCTTTTTCAGCTGAATTTGTGTCATTAGTGTGGCCAGGACTTTCTCACATACAGTCAGGCACAGTGTTCACGAGATGAATGCAGCCATTCTCCTGTGAAGGACACATTTTTTAAATCAACAACACACCTAAGCCGAACAACTGTTATGTGTTTGTTCCAGCATTTTAATGTTAGCAATACTGCCTCTAAAATATTTGGCTGTTTGACCTGTACACCAACTGCTGTTATGCTAATAGCCATCTACTGTAGAAGGACCGATAGCGCTGCTTGCCAGCAGTGCCAAATACAAATACTGAGGTGCAGTGCGTTTAATTGTTCCAGTACCAGATTGCTGTACACCCTTAAAAAAGCCACATTCTCTATTAGTTTTTATTACCCAGTCCAGCTTTGTGTTACCATTTACCTTATTATGTAAGGAATGTCTAATTATGCTATTGTTGGCCATGATGTGTCAACTTTTTGAGTGTTGGCAAAAGTGGATTTTCAGCACTTTTAGCTGAATAATCTAGACTCCAGGGTAAACCTCACATTAGAAGGCTTACAGTAGGACATTTGTATTGGGTGCATTCAGGTCAAACCTTTTGCTCAACAAAGCCTTCAGTGAGAAGAAAGGAACTTGCAGGATTTCATTCTCGAGGAATTACGCATTACAGCAATGTAAGTGAAAAACTTACCAAACTTGTTATAGAACAGACATTGGTCTATATATCACTTTCAAATGCTCTTAGTAACATATGTTTCTGTATATGTTTTGTACCTGCATTGTTTTTCGGATTTGTCTTTCGTACTCCTACCCCCTAGGCTTAAAATTCTTGCGACGTATGAGGCACAGCAGGTACCTCCTCAGTGGTCACCTAAGTTCCTTCCTGCTGACTTGCCGTTCTCTGTTACACTCCCCCAGAATTCAGTCTGCCTGTCTGTGTGGCATTAGAAAAGAGTGGGAGTTTTTTTTTAAGTTGCACAGTGGGAGTGCACATCATGTTTTTGAAAAGGGATAGCTAATTGCTAAATGCTCAGTGACAGGAACAAATCGAATCACTCAAAATAGAGTTCCTGCAAACAGAAATGTCATTGTTATTTTGGAGTATGGTAGATGAATTAGGCCCGGAAAAAAAAGAATGTAACCAGTTCCTGTGAGCTGTTGCTGGAAGATGAATCCTCTGTGCTATCGGTTTTACTCTGAAAAGATCGCAAGCAGATTTTTTGTTTATTTTGTGGAAATAACTTAGGATCTGCGTGGGATTTTTCTTGCTAGGATAGTTGATTTCAAGAAAACTATGGAGGTCAACATATACCTTCAATTAGTTGTAACTGTTTATTCTGTTATCAGAAGAGCTAAAGAAGCCATTGGTTTAATTTAAAAGAGACAAGTATATTTTCTGTATTATGTTCTTAGTGCCTGCTTTGAGAATAATATCTTTCCCTGTGCTTGGTGGAAATCCTTCCCAAAACTTATCTAAGAAACAAAACATACTCCAGAGTTGTCAACAAAAGACTTCACTGTTATTTGCAAACATCAGGCTTGTTACAAAATGTTCTAAGTTCAGTTTCTTGTCAATTGTAATTATGATTTTATGTAACAGTAGGAGGTTGTCCGGGTATGATGGGCTGACAAAGTGTCGGACATGGCAGACCAATGTAATGTTAGTTTCTTTTCACCATGGCCATGATTGTTCCCCAATCTTGAACACTCTTAACCTTAACCAAGTTGTAGTTTTAACCCAAACCATGATCCTTCCCAAGCCAAGTCGATTGGTGCCTAAACCTTATCAAAACTTAAGCAGATCAGAAAATGCTGAAATGTTCCGTTCTTGAGGGCACTCACAAATGGCATTATTTTGTTGTTTGCCCTGAAGGACTTGTGTGTAATCCCATATGGGCTGGGCACTCTTTGGTACATGGCTCTAAGATAAAAGTGCTCATTCATTCAGAAATAAATGGTGGATAGTTAAAAGTTGGAGATAAGAAAAAAAAACTGTGCTTAACACAAATTAAACACAATTGCTGTAACTTTCTGCCAGCAATTACAGTTAATTACAGACATGCAAATATGGTATACACTGTCTTAAGAAAATAATTACATAGTAGATAAAGAAGTTCAGAAATAAAACCTGATCCCAGGTTTTAGATTTAGAGGGTAACTCCGCCAATTTTACACATTGAAGAAGTGTGTTTACAGGTTGTGATGGTTACTAGAGCACATGTGAAAAAGTATTACAAATATCCTTTATGGCTCCAGAGGAAACTGCATGTAATCTGATACTGTAGATTGCGTCCAGTGACGTTGCTCAGTGGCTAGTTGCATTGTAGGTAATGTAGACACCAGGGTTTGAAGGAAGGAAAAATAATGCATGGCATATCTATGGTTCTACTGTGTATCGATTTAGATCATTTGTTTTTAAACTGTTCATAATGAATCCAACAGTTTCACAGGAGTTAAATGCTAGACCAGCATAGATTTGCTATGCCAGCACAGATACAAACTGTTATTTCCATACCTGAGTATCAGCATCATGTCATTATCTTAAAGGTGTGTTTAGAACGAGGTTAGAGGATTTACTGCCTGTGGTCCAATGTGTTGTAGATGTTAGGGATCATTTATACCTGTAATATAAACTGGGATGGTGATATGAGGTTTTATGTGGTGTTGACAGTATCACGTTGGTAGTAAAGACATCTATGAAATCATTTTGGGTCAGTGTTATGCTTCAGGTCAAGGGGTTAACATATTAAAGATTGTTAAGTAGGACTGGATGTGGGAAGAACCTTGATCTCTTGCAAAAATATCAGCGGTAGGAGTCCTGAATAAAACAACACTGTACTCTGGGGGTGTGCATTGATGTTCACAGTGATATACTGTACAACAGTAAGGTCATTCAGGAGTCACAATCATTTGTCATTGTGTGAAATTGTTGTGGCATTGAAGTTGTCCTTGTGTTGTCAAGCGTTTTCCAGAGTTAGCTGAACACACACAAAGTAGCCATCATAGCGGTACCACTTTTAACATTTTGATGTACATTTTTTTTTAGATTGTGTAGTATTGTTTCGCAATAAATTCTGGGTGTAGAGACTTGTATAGAAACTGTATCTTTCAACTACATGTAGTTTCTAATCTTAAATCACATTAAGCTCTACTGGTGGACCAACGGTTACTGAGTGACACAGACTCTCTAAATACCACTAAAGCTGTGCAACAGGATTCCTGCAGGGTGAAAGGATTCGGAAATCCATCTGTGCTCACAGTGCTCCTTGGTGATCATGTTTCTCTTGTATCTTTTTTCCCGTTCTCTCTCTATCTCTGTCCGTGTTTTCAATAATCTTTATCAGTTAGCCACTGATGCTGGTTCTCATTAATAATGTCACTATAAACCCATGTATATGTAGCTTGTGCATTGTCACAAGATCACATATTCAGATCGATGTGTTGTCTTAAAAAATAAGATCATATTTTTATTATTGTGGTTCACTCTCAATTGATCGCTATATCCATATGTCCAGTAGTTTTGCTTATTCAAATTGTGTGTTTTGCTGTTTGCTATACTGAATGCGATCATGTTATTTTGAATCACACATGTGCTGGTAAAGCCATCATTGTGGTCTCACTTTTCCTGCAAGGTCACAGTACAACAGAAAAAATGCTGCACTGCAGTGCCTTTGTTAAAGGTGCACTATGTAGTTTTGGGGAAGAAATTTTAATCAGAAGAGAAAGATCTTACAAAACATACAAACCATAAAGGGCAACACAATTTCATACTGTTTCACTTTTTTTATTATTGGTGGACCCTGCCGCCTTTCTAGCATCAAACAGTGTTCTAGGCACCTTATTTTCCTCTGAGAACAGCTTGTTTACTCAGTAATGGAAAAGATAAATATTTCTGAATTTGTACGTAGGCAATTGTCAATCAGTGTTTTTTCTTTTTTAAAGTATATTTTGTTGGCCTTTATATGGCTTTTTTGACAGTACAGCTGAAAATATGACAGGAAACAGGATGAGATTGAGGGGGAGTGACATGCAGCAAAGGGCCCGGGGCCAGGACTTGAACCTGCTGCAGCGAGGACAAAGCCTCTGCACATGGGACGCCCACTCTACCAACTGAGCTAAATGGCGCCCCAGTGGTTTGTTTGTCGAGCTTTGTAGTTGCAAGTTGTCGCCTTCTACTCAAGTTTACTTTACTTTACGCTACAGTGGCATCTGTGTAAATAGATGCATGATGATGGTGATGCATGAAAGCAGTTTATTATAACATCCATGCCCCAACTTAGAGCAGACAAATTATTTTCTTCACTGCCTCTTGATCTCCTGTAGGCAACATGCTGTTACTTTTCTTCTGCCTTCGTTTCACTGATGTTCTGTTCTGTTAAACTAACGAACTTAACATTTTTGGAGTGCTTTTTGGCTGCAGGGATCGAATCATATGTCAAGACCTCTCAGCGTCTGTGTTAAGCCTAAATTATACTCCCAAACAGACGCAGACATCATGGACCATGTAGTAGTTCTGTTAATACCACTTTCTGGAGTCCGCTTGGAGGACATGTTGCATACTTGTGCAGTTGATCAGGATTCTTTCACAAAGTCTGACAGCCAGCTCAAGAGGGGAAACATCAAGGAAAATAGGAAGACAAACTTTCCCGCCTGCTACACCACTTCTTCCCTTCAGCTTCTTAGGTGTTAAATATTTCCACTTCTGATGACATACATTTTGTTCTTTTCCCACTCTGGGAAACTTTCCTCCACAAATTGTTGCACATTTGATTGGTTTTATATTGTTTAATTATGTAGAGGCCTTACGGTCACTTGCAGACATAGAAAGGATAGTCTTGGCTTAAGCAAGTGTGAATGCATTTGTGCTCATCTTTCCACAGAACCTGTTCTACAGCCACTGTTAACTATTAAACCTCCCAGAAGAGCAATATCCCAAGCTACATTATTTAACTCTATTCTACTATAGGTGTCCTATCAGTGTTTTTACACAGTAATTTACATTGCAATCTTTGAAGTCATTCACCCCTGACAAATGGTACAATAAAACCTTGTTTCTGTTCTGTAGTATGGCTATAAGACCCCTCCTGACATATCATAAACTATTACTGTGATGTGTTTGGACATTAACGGTTACGGATGTTCTAGTAGCTTGCCAGCTAGGCTGGAAGCTGCACTGCATGCAATGAAATTCACTGTGCTAGTGTACTTTATCAAATATAAGCAGGCCAGTGTGTGTCTGACTTTCTTAACTTGTACTTTTTCACTTTAGACATATCACAAGTTTCCCTTCAGTGAGAGGGATGATGTAGATGATGTAGATGTGTTTAAAGAGTCAAGCTGATGTGCCCCATCTCACTGTGGGGAGAGGCAGTTTGAGCATATGGTGGCAGGCCAGAGTAGGCATCTAAGTATAGTTTTGTGTGTGTGCCTGCATATGTGTTTGTGTACGTATCTGTGTGTATGAGAGTGTGTGAGGTTTTTGGGGGTACTGTCTATTTACAGCTCAGCCTGTGGGAGATGTCCAAGTCCAAAAGAAAGGGCAGGGGGGCATGGGAAGACCTCCACTCTGCCTCACGTGTCATCCTTTTTCTATTAGGACTGTGTGTGTGTGTGTGTGTGTGTGTGTGTGTGTGTGTGTGTGTGTGTGTGTGTGTGTGTGTGTGAGTATGTGTGTTTCAAGGTTGCTGAAAATAATCTCAGTGCATAAGTAAAAAAATATGACACTGTTGCATGCTCACACACAATTGTTCAGAAGGAATTGTCTAACGAAATATCCTTGTGGCTTCCCCCACAGCTGGTTGTTTACAAGGAGAAATAGTTTCTCGTCCACTGATAGTGACTCATTATTTTCAGAGAAGGAGAGAAAGAGATTCACTTAGAGGAAAAGAAAACAAATGGAAAAACAAACTTTTATTTAACTTTATTTTCATTTGAATTCAAGAATGTTTCAACACACAAGTTGAAAAAACACACAAAAATAAATGCATTGGGGTATTTAAAAAAAAAAACAGCCTTCAAAACCTTAAAGACTCACTCAGTAATCTCTCGGATAATGCAAGGTAGAGGTTTTTTTTCCACACAAAAATCTCTTATCCAGTATATAGTATCAATTTCCAGTGTGTTGAATTTATATATATATATATATATCTTGGAATGAGGGAGAGGGTCCTCTTCAACATAGTCTGCCATGTTCATTGTCCTGTAATGAGAACCGGATTCAACAGCCTAGGCAGATCACTGCTCATTCCCATGTAAGTTAGCCCTTTGCTAACTGTTTTTTTGACGGATATTCCCATGCTGGCTTTTTGCAAAGCTTTCAGCAGCATCTCAAAATTTTCATTAGAGGATGTGGTTTAATCAGTTGTTGTGGGGATGACTTAGTATGATGACATGTGGCTGAAAGCTCAGAATAAAGCTGGTATGTGGACCTTGAGTTAAGATTTTTTTTTGTTAACTGCAATTACGAGGTCAAAACTGATGTGAATGTTTCGATAATTGAGTTAAACTAGAGTAGATAAAAAAAATCTGAACTTTTTGCAGTTCTTTTTCTTCTGGCATTTACAAAAGCTAAAGATGCTTTGCCCTTTTAGTAGTCCTTTAAATGCCCCGGGACTCCCCACCAGGTCGTAAAATTGATGAAGCTTTACTTGAGGGTCTCCTTGAGGCTCTTTGAGTGTCTGAACATCTTAAAATACCCAGCACAACAATCTGCTTATGTTGGCCACTAGGTTTCCTCATGGGAGCAGTTGTGGTTTACCTGCTATGTTCAAGGGAGCCTACACTGCTGTAGTGCTAGAGGTGTGAGCATAGAGTAACTCACATTCATTTCCCTTACACTTACCCTTGTTTTGTCATGCAGTCGAGCACCTTGAAATTTAAATGCTCCATTCAGGACCATTCTTCTGAAAAAGTTGAGTGACATGCTTTGGAGGAGTAGATTATTTAATATACTGTAGTTACTGAAAGGCTAGTAGGCAATTCACATCATTGTGCTACTACAATGCCGATAAGACTGTGACTAATTGTTTTCTTTTCATTTGTTAAATAGTTGATTATTTTTAAATTAATCATTTCTGTTTAAGTTGTAATAAATAATTACTAGCCAAACTTTGATGCTGCACATCATTTTCAGACTCATCAAACCATTCAGTGAGCCATTGTGTCCCTGGGGACATTTTTGTCCTGGAGGAGACCACTCCCATAAAGATAGAAATGTTTATCATGATCACTCAGAGCAGTATTGATTAGCAGTAGCACTGATTTGCAGTGATCCTTCCCTCTGAGGGGACAAGTGGACTCAAACCATGCCATAAAAATGCCCTGTAGCAGTTGCATTTTTCTTGGTGTACACCTCACACTCACTCACCCACTTGTCGAGAATATGGTGAAGGATGACTCATCTGACCATTTCACTTTTTCCCCATCTCATCTCTGTAGGCCAGTGTCTATGGTTTTTGCACTAGTGAACTCAGATGTGCATTCATCTTCGTAATGATGGGTTTATGCACTGCAACCCTACCATAATATCCTCAATTGTCAGCGGGCTGTTCTTGCTGACAGAGTCTGCTCATGTCCTGCATTGACATTCTCAGTCACCTGATTAGGAGTTATTCTTCTGTTCCCTTATATATCACAGTAATGTACCAGCATCATGGCCTCCAAAGGTGCGCTTTTGACCACAATTTCCGACCTTATTTCCTGATGGCTTTACCATAGATCTAAAGGCAAATGTCACTTTAGATACTGCTCCGGGCAAAACAGTCATTAGTTTAGCAGTCTTTTTGACTGAAGCTCCTGCCAGCCGTGCCCCAGCAATGAACCTGCTTAGATCTTTTCTTCCTGGCATCTTAATGCAAAATCAGACTCAACAGGGTTTGCTCTGCATTTTTACACATGCCACACAGTATGATTAGATGATTATTGCTTATTGTACCATGTGGTGCATTGTGTGGAACCAACTGCATTTTATATTTTTCTTCACTCATTTATTCAGGTTTTTCTTTTAATTTGTCACCTGTCTGCAAGTTGCAAACAGTGCTGAAGTATCTTAATATTGCAGGTCCTGTAATACCCCATTATTATAGTAGACGTGCATATGACATGGCATCATCTGATGTGTGCTGATCCATTCAGTCAGACTGCCAATGTGGGTTTGACCAGCATTACTGTGTCTGTCTGAACAAGTGTAGATGCCCATTAACAGATGGGACTGGCTCCCATCACTTTACCAAATACAAATTACAAGAAAACACAAATTGGCAGTGATTGTCGACACCCTGCTGTGAGAAGGTTGGCACCCTACTATTTCTAAGAGTGAAGCCTCCTCTTTAAGTAGTCCCATCTTTCTATGTTATATATATAACAAATATTTGCTGAAATAAGCACCAAATTAAGTTTCTATTTAGATTTACCTTTTCAGTGGTCTACATTCTCAGATATATGCTGTCTCTTGCCCTCCCTTGTCCGGTATAGTTTACATAATGAGTAGTGACATACAAAGCAGCATGTAAGTGTAGTGTTTGATAAGAATTTGAGGATTGCAAATTAAATTGCGATTATTTTCTGTAAATTAAAGCTAATTGGTGGCAATTTTTAAACTGCTTGTTTCATTAAGATTATAGTCAAACTGACATAGGGGGATTTTCTGAGAGCTTGTTTCACTTGACTCACAGGTTCTTCATACTATTGCATACTGTTGTGGGGGTCACTGTTTGCCTAAACCATTTAGCTTCAATGCTTCAGAATTCCGCACTTTTTGTATTAGAGACTTTACTTTTATATTTGTCACAGCTATTAAAAGAAAACTAAAACAAACCACAGAAAATGCAAAAAAACAAAAAAAACAAGCCTATACTAATCTTCTGCAGAGCAAGAGAAACCCCTTTCCCTTTCAGTGCAAAGTTGATGTCTGTCAATTCATCGGTTAGTTTTGTGTGTGTTTTTTTTAAGATTGACTCTGGCTGTGTTTGTGTGTCAGTGTGCGCACTCATTACAAGAGGTCATACTAGCAGGACCTATATATACACGACACCAGCTCTGTCTTTCCCGGCCTCCCTCTCTCTCTCTCTCTCTCTCTCTCTCTCTCTCTCTCCCTTCATCTCTCCCTCCCTCCCTCCCTCCCTCTCTCCCTCCCTCTCTCCCTCCCTCCCTCCTTTCATTTGTTCTAGGGACAGAGCCCTAGTGTGAAGCTTCTTGTTCTTGTACTTTCCCTTGCTGTGCAGTTTTCTAGCCGTTCAGAATGAGCTTGCTTATGGCAAATACACTGACCCTGCGACGTGGGAAAGCCCGATTCGGCCTGCTGTCTGCTCCTGCTACAAGCTCTCTAGGTTATATTTAGTCTTGGACAGGCCACCCTGCTACTACAACTATCATCAGCACCAAAAGGGATATCTGGGGAAACTGTACCTTGCACTGCCACCTCATTCTCCTCATTCTGCTGTTTCACTGTAAGTAAATCCTTTTAAAACAATGGCATTCTGTTAAATTTGAGAGACTGATTTTGCCACTATGGAGAGAACACAAAGGGATCAGTTGGAAGCAGTAACACTACACTTGATATATAGAGAAGTACTTCAGTTTGTGTAATCCTTTAATGCGGTTCCACTTGAGATTTTCTGTAACTACTGTAGTAACAGTCAACTTCACTGTATGTCTCCGTGTGTGAGACTTTCTTTGAAATGGGCTCAATAATCAGCACTGCTTTAGAGTGCAGTGTGGAAAAAAACGTGGTGGATTAGTATATTAGTTCCTTATTTGTTGTTCAAAAGCACTGAGAAGAGATTGGCTTGGAGAGCAATAATATTTGGTAATGATGTTGTGAATGTATAGAAGTAAAGTTTAGGTCCTGTGTTTGTATGAGTATCAAGTTTGTACTTGATAGCTTTTATTTAAAACACAACTGTGTCTTACCAGCATGCTTAATTGAGACTGTGGAGAAAAAAAAAATCATTATAGCAGTCATAGTTTTAGTGTGCTTGTCTTTTTTATCCCTATTCTTGACAGTTTGTTCACCTAACACCTTATTTGCAGTGTGTTTAAATGGGGAAATGCTACAGTTAGGCACATATTTGTCTGCAGGGAAAACAGCCATGGGCCATGGTTTTGCTTGCATTTGACAGAGTAAGCAGACAGCAAGACATGGAAAGTTTCTCATCCCTGAAAATGGAAAGTCAGAGAGAAGGCAGATGTTTAAAAAAAGAGAGAGGGAGAGACAGGATGGTGGGAACATCTGGAGAAACAAGACCAGTGCCAAACCCTGTGACAACATGAAGGGTCTGGAAGTCTCCCGAGAGAGGCTTGAACACACTCAAATAGTCACACACATGTGTATACATGTATAAGTACGGACCAGAGGTGGATGATTGTGTGAATACATTGGTTAATTGAGATAAGTGGTGTCTGTGTTCAAAAAGCTTCATTTTGGTCAGTTTAAATGACCAGCAGAAGTGAGTTGAAAAAGTTGTCTAGCTTGCTAATGAACAGTCCTATTGATTTCCTGATTTATTGCCTTTACATGAGGAGCCTGCATCTTTACAATCATTCTAAATCCCAAGCGTGTCCCCATGGCTGAAGGCTTGACTTGCCTATTATATCTTCCACAAAGAAGTTATATCAGATGTACGAAAATACTATGAACTACAGAACAACAGGGAGATGATGCCCACCTTCAGTTATGTAGGGGCAGGGCATTATGCTTCATGATTACCTAATTTAATATTGTTTTTCACTTAAAATGATGTTTAAAAGGTGTATTTCCATATTTTATTTGTTTCTTAAAAAATTTTAATATATTGGTGACATGAAGTTTTCATATCATTCCATGCCTAATTCAGGTACTCAGGTGTTAAATGTGGCATACAATTTAAGTGCGCCAGCCACATATTGGCCCATATGGGCACTTGCAATGTGTTTTGCAATATGGGGCTTCATTCATTGCCAGTGCGTGCACAATGTTCTGCACAGCTCACCTGCTGTGCTCTACTGTGGCCTTTTAAGGAGACATCATGTGGCTATATGTTCTGTTTAAAGGCTTTATAATCCAATGGCATACTGCAGTTTTACACTGTAATCCAGTGGTATACTGCAGGGGGGATCCTGAATGTCAACAGGAGTTACCTTTAATCAAAATGTAATTAATTGCATCTGTTTCAGATGTGTTTTTACCTGGGATTCTTTCAGTGATATGAACAGCATTAACAGGGAGTAGGAGAAGACAGACAAGTTGCCTTTTTAGGATTCCGATTTTTTCTTATTGAGCACTGTGAAGAATCAGTGTTTAAGGGCATATTTGTACAGTATAAGGACTGAGGGAGCTCAGAAAGTGCAGCACAGAATACCCCCGAGGGATGGGGGTGGAGGGCAGGAAGATGATATGGTGAGTTGTGGGGTCGTGAAGTAAGAGAGCACTACTACCTTCTGTTGGACTGACAGGCTAGTTTTCATGAAACCAATTACCTGCAGTTGCAAGTGTGTGTTTGTGTGTGCATGTGTGTAGAACTACCCCAAGTTAGTCATCCCCTCATCCTTTACTGCAGGGGGAAAAGCTGCTTGATGGAGCACTCCCACCTGGATTTTCCTTCTCCATCTCTTTCTTCCTGTTTTTCTATTTTCACTTACCCTCACTTCCACCTTCTCCTTGGGTCTTCTTTCTTTACTATTCTTCTCCCCATGTGTGGGAGACTCAAGTCAACCTCTGTCTCATGGTTCAGTTAACAGCAGAATGTGCAGAAAGCTTTCTGTTTATCTACATTTATATATATACACACCAAGAAATCAAAGTGAGGATTTTCCTTTCTATTGACTGATGATTAGTGTTAGTGCTGCCTTCATATACTATCAATATGCTGGGATGAAAGTGCAGTAAGAATGATAAAGCTTTAAGGTTCATTATTGACCAAAGAAACAGCAGTTAAAAAAAAAAAAAAAATTCAATGGTAAGGGTCTCAAGGCGAATCGTAGAAATATAATAGCAAATACCAGTCCATGCTTAAATACATGCATCACTGCACCCTGTATAATTTTGTTTAAACACTCAGTGATGCCTTGAAGTTCACAGAAGATCTGTTTATAATTGAGGTATTTAGGAGCCACTTGTATCTGGACTGACTTGCAATCTTCTGTCAGTTACAATTCAAGCTGTGTGTGTGACTGTGTGCATAGGTCACCAAATAGAGGTTTTACTGCTTCGATAAGAATTCGGAAGAATCCACTTTTTCAGATTGAAAGTGCATCAGCCTGTTATGTAACTGATAAATACATCAAAGCACAGTCACTTCTTGCTCCCTGCATCACCGGGCAGTGTATAGGAAATAATGGAAAAACACAGCTTGCTGTTTTCTTACACAAGTTTGAAGGAGTGAACGGAAAAATCCTGTTCGGTCAGTGGAAATAGCCCCTGAGAGGAAATAACTTGACCATGCTAATGCTGGGTCCAGAGACGAGCGTACCACGACCATTAAAGTGCCAAGAGAGAGATACAATCAATGAACCCACGCACTCAGTGCACCATAGAACAGCGCAGGAGGGAGCACAGCGAGGAGCTACCTGCATGCCTGTGCTCACACAGAAATACAAAGACACATATTCTTTCTGCCAGCTGTCTTTGTTTCTGATATGGCTGCGGGATTGTGCCCCATCTATGTGTGGTATCTCTATACTGCCTTAACAGCAAACTATTCCTAAAATAGCCAGCTGCCCCAGTGCGCTTGTGGGGTTAGTCAGTTCAGTCATTTGTCTTAGTTAATTAGCTTCTTGCAATGTTTGCAGCTAGAAGGAGAAAATTAAGATATGAAGAAAGAATGGTACAAGAGTGAAGGTTAGGGAGGAGGACAGGAGGCTTTTGAAATGTTCATGTGCACGAACAAGGAATTTCATAACATTTCCTGCCATAAAACTTCACAGAATTCATAAGACTACACCATTAATTACATTAGTAAAAGAGCAGGAATACCCAACCCAAACCTGTGTGGCCGAATTATTTCGAATTTTTTTCAAATTTTTACAAATAGCACCTTTAAAAATAGCCTGAGGTTCAAACATTGTATCTTCAGCATAGTAGGGACTTTTCCCAAGTAAGCCAAAATCATCATTATATTGTTTTACCCATTGCTTCTAACCTTTTCAACACTGAGGTTGTTACCTCTAACACGATAGCCAGTTCGCCCTCTGTGCTATGTGGCTGTGTACCTTTGTAAGTGTGTACAGAGAACAAGTTTCCACAAATTTGGTGTTAATTATTTGGTGTTAATATCAAGATGTGTGATTAAGTTGTTTTTTGACTTAATGATAGGTCCAGGCACCAAGACATGGCCACTGATTCAGTTATCTAGCTTAGACCAGTGGAGTGAAATCTTTCTTCGCAGTTGATGGATTAAACTAGGTTTAAAAGACCAATGAATTTTGATCCTTTTGGATCGTCAAATGCATGGCTAGAAAAAAATCTGTACGGAGATAATTATGTTGCTTAATGTGAGTGGGAAGGCATTTGTTTGCGAACATGTTAATCCCATTCAGATGGTCTGACTTTTTCTCAATCCAGTGAATAATGCCCCAAACTGAGCTCTACCACAGGTCGTTCCCTGGAGGTCACCAAGTATTGAGCTGAATGCTTACAAACTCTAAACAGTCTATGTCAGTGATGCTGCTGTTTGTGTGGTAGAAAGATGTACAATAATGATGATATTGCAGTCAGTGATCCCATTGTTCAAACACAAGACGACATTGTTTCTTTTTTAAAGTGTATTTAAGACTTTATGGCTTTATTGATAAAACAGCCTGAAGACATGACAGGACATAGGATGAGAGAGAGGGGGAGTGACACGCAGCAAAGGGCCCCAGGCCGGGACTTGATCCTGGGTCCACTGCAGCGAGGACAAAGCCTCTGTACATGGGATGCCTGCTCTACCAACTGAGCTAAACGGTGCCCTGACAACATTGTTTCTCTTTACTGTCTATTTTGAGGGCAAAAGTCCAACAAGAGTGAACTCTGACCTTTGTTTCAAGTCCATTCTGATCAGATGTTGAGTTAGTTTTGTTTAGTTTATAATAAGACATCTATATGTTCATATTGAATTATCCAAAACCTCCCCTTAAACTTTGAAAACTCAATTAATTTCATTTTCTCGTAAAAAATCCCCAAATTTTGACATGGAGTAGACCACTGGGCATGTTTTGTGGCACTAAGTAATTGTAAAGAGATGTAAATAGGGATTACAAATTATTAACAGTTTAACTTGACAGTCAAGGAGCAAGAATTCCAGTGTCCCCCTGCTCCTGCCTTACAAATAACAACAATCCATTTTACAACCTACAAATACACAATAAGCATTTGTTAAATCAGACCCATAAGATAATATAAAAGTACAGGAACAGGCATCATTTCTGAAAAGTTTTCATTCTTATCTCTTCATGGAAAAACTTAGCTGAAATATGCTCTCTGTGGTAGCAGCTAGTAGAGCAACATTCTTCTGTTTAGTGGCAGCAAAAGGCCTTTCAGAGATACTGCATGTCCATGTTCCCAAATGCACCCTGAATTAATTGGGACCTACCATCATTTGAATATAAAGCGTAAATGAATTGGGTTTTGTCCCTGAGGAAAATTCTGCTTCACAAAAATGAATTCTAAAGTGACATTAAAACAAGTCAATAATCTAAAATTAATTACTACGCATGTTTCACATCGTCTGCATGTTTGCTTTGTTAATTTTGTTCACTTAGTGATTCAATTACTTTTCAGTATAAGTGGGGTTTGTTCACATGCAAATGAACCAAACCTGTTCCTGCTATTACTTAATTTGTTAATTGTCCCCCAACCAAGTTCAACATCATTTGCCCTGAGCATCCTATTTATGGTACTCTCTTGTGGTGATTCTGCTCCGTCCAACAGGACATTAATTTCCTCCTGTTCTCTTCTAGCATCAGATTGCCAGGGCACCACAGTGGAGAACACTATCCTTTTGCAGGAAAGAAAATATTTGATTTTAATGGTCATGATTGAAATCAGGCCAGTCACACTTAGTGATGATGTTTTCCTCCTAATCTGGCCCCTTTTCCAACTGTGATGTGCACCTGTGGCAGTGGCATTACAAAAAACAAGTTACCATGCAATGTGTACTCTTCCCATGTTTTTCTTCAAAATGCTTTGCAGTGTGTGCCATTTATACTTAGAGATAGCGTGTTTTTGATGTGTATGTGTCTTTGTGAGAGAGAAAGAGTATGAGGGAGAGTTATGTATCACCCTATTCTGCTGCAGAGGTAATACTGGATGCCTGCCCAGTTTCACCATGCACCATTGTTGAAACTCTGTGGTGGAGGGGCTGTAACTTCCACTCAAATTGTCTTGCTGGTAATCCCATTTCCATTAAGTTAAAATACTGTTCTTCCCTCTTTCACTGACAGTTCTTATTGTTAATAAATGAGAAAACTGAGATGGATTATTTTTCATAGATGGTCCACTGTCACATTTAGTGTCAGTGTAGGACTGTGTATATGCCTGTGAACATTACTGTAATGCCTTGTTCCAGTCCTCTGAATTTCTGGCTCCAATTTGTTCATTGACTCAAACGGGCCAATCAGAGCTTTGTGGGCGGGATTAAGAATGTTGACAGCGCCTTCCAGTAGTGCCCGACCGAGACTGTATTTTTAGGGCTGATGCCAAAACTGATAAAAGGAATTTAAAAAATCTGATATTGATATATCGGCTGATAGAACCATTTTGCATTGATCCCTCAGATGTGGTTGTCGAACCCTTGTGACAAAGATATAATGGAGGAAAGATATTTTGCAGTTAAACAAAACATTACACCCTGTTAATGATTATTAATAACCCCAGGCATCTTTTTCTGCATCATAATAGTCGTCGTAGTAGTAGTAGTAGTAGTAGTAGTAGTAGTAGTCGTCATAATAATAATAAAAAAAATCATATATGCATGTAATAGAAAACGTATACCCCTCGACAGTAGGCCAGTATCAGCCGATAATATCAGCCAACCTGTATATCAGTCGGGCTCTACCTTCAAGAATAGCCATATGTAAGTAGTTAAACAATTGTACAAAATTGAGTGTGGAAGAGATCTACATACATAGCTGTACTGGTTGATGGAAGTCAACTTACTGAAATAATTCTTGATTATTGCTAATTGTGAAAAATGTTAGCTGCTCCAAGCAGCCACTACCTAGTTTGGGTATAAACTGAAAATTAAAGGTTGATTGGGCCAATATTTCTATCGCCACAGTCAGTTAAAGCAAAAGAAAGCCAAATAAGCCCACGGTGGACCAAATAAATCAATATTCCAGCGCACACCAGGATACGTTTGACACTATTTTATTAACAATTCTGCACATCACTTCTTCAGATTTGCTCTTTTTTTAGAAAATAACATCACCTCCTATAAAGAAGTCCGCTAACATGAATACAATGAGTATTTTAAACATTTATCTGGAATTACACCAAAACCTTTCAGGTTGGTTCCCAGGTATAACAGTAAAAATCATTCCACCTTAAGCACATTTCTTTCTATGCACCATAACTTAACCAGCGGGTCAGTCTTCTGTGACAGTAATTGTTGCACTGTCTATATTTCATTCACAAGATTTTGCAAGTAACAGATGCTATACCACATAGTATCAAACTGTGTCTCATTTTCAAAACACATAATGCTACTCCAGTCACTTTTATAGATTCATTTGAACTCTGCACTTTATTCAGAACACCCACTGGAGTTTTAGGAAATCCTTTGATATAAAAAAGCAGGAATGGAAACAGAAACATCCTCCATATGTACATCCCTTCAGCCATCATTGTATGTCTTTCTTACCTGCTCTTTTATCGGTTCCTCCAATCCTTGACCATTCACCTCAGTAATCTTTCATCCATCAGTCCCTCAAGTCGATATTACTTCATATTGTTTCTTGTTTTCTTTCCTAGCTTAGGTATACTGTATGTAATGTGATGTAATGTGGCACGAATGTGCCTCTACCCACCTCCCACTCGATATTCTCTCCCTTCATATATTCCTCCCTCCAGCTCTGTTTTGCCTTGCTCTATCACCTTATCAAAGACTTGTTGCCACTCATTTGTCAGTCCCTCCTTTTTTATTTGTTATCTTTACAGTTCTACCTTATGGTCTTGCACCATCATACTGTATGCCTCCTCCCCTGTTTGCTCCTCTTTCCTTTTTGTCTTTGAACCTTCTTTCTCTTGTGAATCAAATGGAGCAAGTGTGTGTGATACACTTAAAGATCACACATGAGACATATGCTCAAAGATCAAATGCTTGTTATTTAAATTAGACAAAAGGCACTGCCAGACTGAATGTAAAATATGATATATGATGTGATATGATGCGGTGCCTCAGCTCCAAAGGAGCATGAAGTGTTTACCTATGATACTGCTGTTTTATATGTAGCTCGGTGCCACTGGAAACAATGTACATCCTCTAATTTAAGTGAATAAAGCATTTCAGGACACCCCAAATACAAAGTAAATATGAAAGTAATGTAAATTCAAGTTTCTGGAGGAAATGTGGGGAGCAAATGGCACACCACAGTCATATATTTTGGTCTTGCAAAGTCTTAGAAGGCTTTTGGTCAGATTCTATTAGAGAATTATCAAATATTCTTGGCATCTCTGTGGATAACAACCCCTTAGTTTTACTACTTGGAAAACCCCAAGAAGACATTGAGAAGAATGATATTTATTTGTTTTTAATAATAAGAGTAGCACTAATAAAACAAATTACAAGAAACTGGTTAAAAGATGATAATTTAAGAAACTCTAAATGGAAGGATCTGGTTAATGAGATATATACAATGGAGAAAATAACAATGAATATTAGAAACCAAGTTTGTGTTTTTGAAAAAAGATGGGAGAAATGGGTGAGATATAGAATAAATGTCTAAAGTATTATTTTTATAAAAATGTATTCTTTGAAACCCTGCAATTATTAGATTTTTGATTTTTTTTCTTTTGTGTGTTTGTTTTGTTTATTTGTGTGCTTTTGCTTATTTGTTGTTATTATTGTCTTTATCTTATCATAATGTTTGATTACTTTGGTGTTGTATTGTACTCTTCCTTGTTTCTTGGTTAAATAAAAGAAAAAGATAATAATAAAAAAAAAAAAAGTGAATAAAGCAACTGTCTGGGATATATGCTTGTTTGACATCTTACCCAGAGTCAAATACTGTATTAGCAAATCTGTTTGTGCGGATATGATGCCTGGAGTTATTTAGTTTAGCTCAGCTGAAAGACCAGAAATAGATGCAAACAGTTTGCCTTTGTCACAAATGGAAAAGTACTTACATTTTCTACCTTAGTAGCTAGCAGGTTAGTCACCAGTACACCCAGGCTGTTCTGTTCTGCTAAGTGAAAGACAAACTGAAAAGATGACTGAGTAAGTGCTCTTTAACTTTATATGGTGTATGGATAATGATAGATAATGGACATTGCTCATTGTTGTTTGGTTGGTGATAGATGTGAAGTTGAAGGTAAATGCAACAACTTTTGACCTTCTCTTGTTAGATAATTTGTAATTCATCATTCAGTCAATCGTTCAAGATTTCACCTGGGCTCTCGAAAATAGTTCAGGGCATTGTTTTCCATTACATGTCTTGTCCACCACAGACCACCAACATTTTCCGGTTGTAAAATGTCTGACTAAATACATATGTGATCCTTCATCAAAAATGTGTGCTTATGTAATGTGTTTACATCATAAAATGACTGTTGGACGAGATGCCATTATCAGATGATCGAAACTTGAATATCGATATTGGCATTGGGCTTGAAAATCCAGTATTGGTAACATCTCCTGAGGCGTTGCTGCATATTTAACACGTGTTAGCGGGCTCTCTTGCACTTTGTCTGGAAAATTCTGGACTGACCCATTTTGAGCTTGGCTCAGACATGGTATACTTACATAAGAATGGAGCAGCCGTCATCCCACTTGGTGGGAATACAAACAAACAGGACCTCTTTGGTTTTGATTAAGTTAATAAAAGCATTGACAGATGACTGCAGCAACCTTAGTAAGAGCGAAAGCAACATGGTTCTCACATACAGTATTTATCAGATTTTCTGTCATCTCTGAAACTCTGTCCCTCTGGTGCTGCCACAGAATGGTGAAGTAATTTTTTCTTCTCAAATTTTCCTCTTCAGATCGTATAAGTGTTTGCATGCTTTATCCATTTTACAGTTTGTATCTGTAGTGGCTGGTTCAATTCGACATACTCAGGGCTAGGGGGATTATATTGGCTCAGTATCGGTCAATAAAGGCTATAAAATGAAATCAGCCTGAAATTAATACTCGTGCCAATATGACAGGCAGATAAGATAATGCTTTAATTATAAATACACAATGCGTGCTGTTGACTTAGAAGTATTCTTATTTTAACCAGTGAATTTGTAGATTTTTTTTAAGCATGGTGCATAAATCAGTATTGGCATCAGAATTTAATTGGAAAATGCCAACACATCAGCAAAAATCCAATATCTCATCTATTCTCAGTGCCACAGGGCAACTCCTTGCTGGACCAGAGACAATGATCCTGTGAGCTTATATTCTTCACCTAAAAAAAAAAAAAAAAGAAGGCACTGAAGTGAGATACCAGCCATTTTTATTTCACCTTAACTCACCCTGTGTAAGAGTAACATTTATCATATAAAAGAAAACCTTACAGCCAAAGGCATGTTCGGATGTTATTCATTCATGTTTGATGTGAAAGGTCCATACTACAAAGTCCTCACCTCTTATGTCATAGTCATACTAAAAGCTCTGAATGAAAAGCTGTGCTCGCTTTGTGCCAGACTTACATCCTTCATTCTATATGATAAATGTGCTGCATATCCTCTGCAGTGTACGTGCTAATGGTGCAAAAGATAAATATAGCCTATTGAAGGCATGTTGGTGTGCTGTCTTTGTAAGTATTGACAGTACATGAGAGCTGCTCGTCGGGGTGTGAGATGTTGTTCTGGTTTTATGAGGTCATGAAAGATGTGTCACGCAATGGGACACTCATGGCATTTAAATAATTTATATATTTCATAGTGCTCTCCTCATTATGCTGGACTTTACACTTTTAGACTTTGAAGAGTATCCTCTTAATCCAAGAAATAGAGCATCCAGTCCAGCTTTGTATGTGAATCTACTGGTGAAGTGTTGTTGTGATATTCAAGGGATTGATCTATTTCTACGAAAAGTCTGTTGGTGGTTTTATTATCGTGATATCCAGAACTATGCAACCAAATATGCGGCATAGCTTAATTTCTCTTCAAAAACATTTGTCTAACTAGTGTGTGGGTAAATATAGCCATACAATGGTCCATAAGAAGCTAAATACCACTGAAGGCAACATTTCAGAAACCATTTCCTGAGAAAGTTGCATTTCATCTCCTATCTCCTATCTGCTATCAGGACTAAGTTGCCCTAACAATGTTGACAGTTTATTGCAGATGCTTGTGGTGGCTTTTAGCTGGTTTCAACAATTCGTTGGATATGTCATATTTCATTTTTGATACACAGCATAGCATAGTAGCACACTGAACAAACAGAAGGCTAAGCTGCATGCTGACTTTTACATCAAACAGTTTATTACAATGGACAGCTTTCTTGGGTTCATGCATATTCTTTATTGAGAATCTGTGGTTGTCATTTGTGTATATTGTGTGTTTTTGTCTTTGTGTGTCTTTAGAGGTGTTTTGCTTCATCGTAATGGGCATGTTTCGCATTTCCCTTCTGATCTGCTTTTTTCATTGTTTCATCTTCTCCACAATGTCGCTGTTATTTCTTTTCCCTCTCTGTTTTGACAACTATTTAGAGGGCAACCATATGTAAAATGATTTGCCTCTTTGCATGTTCAGCAGGAGTTAACTGTAACATCAAAGATGCCTTGATGTAGGAAGCTCTGTGTCAAGCAACCTTGGTTGAAGATTGTTTCAGCAATTTTGTATAGTTGGGCAGTGAGCAGTAGTGATGGGAGAGGAAACATGGTTCTCCAGCTGGAGTCATGCTGACGACTTTGCAACTATATGGCATGTAATTTGGAAGCAGGCCATTTGAATCATACTTCATACATTCATTATGAATACGAGCACAATTTCCAGTGTGTGTATTTTTGGAGGTAAGATCAATTATGTAAATTAATTGATAGATAGATATGTGAATGTGACAACAACACTCCAAGTTCAGCCAGAATATAAAAGCAACAGCCCATACCTAAGCAATGTGTAGAAAATCAGAACTGCTTTGGTTAGAAGTATACCTCTGGCCTTGAAATCCAGTCCTAATAGCATCATTATAGATTCATCATAGACGTCAGTATCAGTTTATTCAAACATCATCTTGCTGTATCATCAGACTCATCAAAGTATACACCTCACCATCTTCCTCTTCCCTTCTTCATCCCTTTCTCTTCTCCTCCTTTTCCAATGCATATCATTATCATCATCTTTATTCCCCCCCCCCACTCTTTCTGTCTCACTTCCCTCTTCCTCTAATCTGCCCATCCTCTACCACGTCCTCTTCCTTCTTCTTTTCCTTCTTCCCTCACTTTGCTGCAGTGCATCACTAGCAGGCACATTAACATCTCATCTCCATTACCCAGCAACATCCTGCCCTCTCTCTCTGCTTTTTACCACCTTCGGTTTTCTCTTCTTCCTTCTTCCACCTGCATCATTTCCACCACTGTGACTTTAATTTTCATTGGTTTTCATTACATTTCATACCTCTGTCTTCATAGAGTGCTTGATATTTCTCTTATCCATGTGATCATCATCATGAAATGGATCTCCTCTCCTCTCCTCTCCTCTCCTCTCCTCTCCTCTCCTCTCCTCTGATGAGCTGTGATGTACTGTTCAAGGGAGCGGATGCCCTTGGTGTGACCGTGAGAGAGCTGGGCTAAAGCTCTGCAGTAGCAAGCCAGTGAGTGAGCAAGTTGCTCTCACTGTGCATGCGTGTGTGTGCTTGCGTGTGTGAGTGTGTGTATTTGAATAGTCGGATACTAAGAAATGGAGAGTGAAAGGAACACAGCCTGTGTGTGTGTGTGTGTGTGTGTGCAAGTATGTGTGTGTGTGTGTGTGTGTGTGTGTGTGTGTGTTGTGTGTGTGTGTGTGTGTGTGTGTGTGCACGCGCCTGTGCAGCACCAGTCAGTATTATTTGCGTAATGCAACCCAACCAGGTCTGGTTAACATGTAGCCCGGGCTATCTGTCCTCTGAAGCTCACACTTGCCAGATCAGCCTTGTCTCTCCTCTTTCCTCCATCACTCTCCATCACATGCTTCCTGGTCACCTAATCTGACTCTCTCTCCTCCTTTGAAGGGAGTTAGATTCTAGTCTCGCTTCACAGGCAATGTCTTTTTTTCCCCCTCCATTTACTGACATTTTATTTTGTTACTTGCCACCAGCATAGCTTCACTTCATTGAGTCCATGTCCACTTGAATGGATTTTAAGGCCAGTTTTGACTAATAATGTAATGCGGTATCAAAATGGCAGAAAGTAGATGCCAAAGGATATTACAAGGACTTTTTTTTTTAAACTGGCACTGCAACAGGACCATAGATTGTATTAAGACGGTATATCAGGGGCAGTCGTCTTGAGCTGCAGTCTTTAGCCAGGAGTAAGTATTCAAGTCTCATCCTGAGGACATACATTTGAACAGAAATGGCTAATGACAGAGTGATAAATTTTATTACTTAAAAGGATTGGGGCTCTTGTCTGATTACTTCCTTGAAGGTGTCGTTCAAGATTAGCCGCTGTCTTCCTCTCTCTCTTCGTCCCTGCCATTACCTCTGTCTCTCTATCTCTTTTTTCATCCTGTCGTTCTTCCCGTCCGCTCTGTGTGTGTCTCTCTGCTGTGACCACGACTGTGTCATAACTGAGTGACCACAAGGAACAATGATTTGCATTGTCTTGGTTAGAAATGTGTTTTACATTGAGAAACTTCTTTAAACTTCATTGTTGCAGTGTAAGGTGGACTATTATAGTCATATTTATATATTATATTATATTTAAGTTATTATTATTGTTTTAAATTATGTGCTTGTTTCTCATATTATAAGATGTACCCCTTAAAATGTGTATGTGAAATATGTTAGCTGAGTTTGAACACTGATGAAACTACCGTTAAAAGCAAACATTTCATACACGATAATTTTTTAAGCAATTATCTAAATTAGATGTAGCTTAATCATGCCAGGTCTAATCATGTGTTAATGCCAGCAATCACTTTGTGTTATGTATGTTTGTTTGTTGCTGCAACACGTCCTTGTTTGTATTTGTTCTACCCCGTCTAAATGTTAAAGCATTTAGCAGGAGAGAAAGAAAATAGCTGTAATGCAAAAGGCTTATTTAGTCAAAAACAATACAGATTAAAGATGTTTTGTTCGTATTAGCTTAATCTTTTTTAACCAGCACAGGATGTAGGCTAAGAGCTGCTTGTGTGTGTGTGTGTTTGTGTGTGTGCGTATGTGTGTGTGAGCGTGAGTGTGAGTGTGTGTGTGTAGGGTTGCACTCTGTGTAGCCTATGTGAGCTAGCAAAATTACTCAGTGCCAGGCAGATCAGTTGCATAGCAACAAGAACTTTTTGAGGGCAGGAAATCTTTCACCAGTGGAATGTGTCAAGCACAAGAACAGTAGAAATGGGAAAGAGAGTGATACATACTGTGCATACCCCAAAATTCCCATGTCCAAGTTTAAAATATGACATAACACATATGGATTGTTATTGAAGAAACTATAATTGCTCTAACTGCTATTATCTCTAGAAATCAATAGTTATACATTAGAAGATCTAGTTTAAGATTAACTTTGAAAATCAAATCCCAAGATAGAAAATGGTCATTAATATGCATTGCCTAGATATCACACAAAGCAAACTAGATAATACACATTTGCTTTAACATTAAACTGTTAGACATACAGTATATTTCCCCCCAAAATGTGGCATCCTCATGAACTCCCAAAGCAGACGATAGCAGAAGCATGCAAACAAAATTGCAGCAATTTTTGTATAAACATCCCAGTTTCTGCACTACAAGAGATTGAGGTGACACTTGGCAGCTGAATACATACAGAACACTCTTGACTGATGAAACTGCAGCAGTGGGTGGAAAGGTTTGATATGTTTTGTTTCAATTTGTGTACATCTTATTGTATCAGTAAACATTTTCATCATACTACAACTTTATCTTATTTAAACGGCCTTTCCTATAAGAAAAGCTGATCAAACACTGACACTTTGGGATTGAAGGTCGGGTCAGCTGCCATTCCAAACCATCATTTTTTGACAAATTTTGGAATTAGACTTTTCTTACAAATAGGACCTTTAAGCATTGTACCATGCACTTTGTTCTTATAAATCATGATTGCTCAGGGGAACATAGTTTTAATATTAACATAAGTTACATCAAAAAATAAGAGACACACACATGCAAACTTTAAGAGAGCAGAAAGGTGTCAGCTTAAGGTTACCGCAGCAGCAGTAATGGTAATATAAAAAACAAAACCACATTAAATTGCATAAAAGAATGGGCTAGACTACAGAACTGCATGCTTCCAGACGAGGTAGACAAGCTGATACAGTAACTTGCAAATGACTTTCACAGATTATAAATCTTTTTAAAAGAAAACCTGCAGACAGTTTTCTATAATTATTAAATCATCTTTAATAATAATTCAATGATTTCCAGTAATCTTCAGTTTGTTGGCAAGTTTTTTGTATTGTCATTATCGATCCTACAGTGTCGTGTAAATAATTCAGTCCGATATCATAATTTTGAAATGTGAACATGCCCTGTATGTGATCAAACACGTCTGTATTGTGCAGAAGTGGCTGCAGTGAGAATTGGTATTAATGAACCTGTGGAGTGTGTACCCAGCAGGACCTGTGTGTGTAAGGAGGGTGTGTGTGTGTGTGTGTGTGTGTGTGTGTGTGTGTACAGTATGTGTGTGCTTTGAATGGTGCCAGAGGTCAGAGCAGAATCCAGTTAAACAAGCTTGTTTCTTGAGATTATCTGCCTTTTTCCTCCTGTTTATCCTCCTCTTATTCTCATCTTTTCAATATTTATTAGTGAGACCGACCAGCTGTAATTGATGATATGCTAAATGACATTGCAGGGCTTCTGACATGCTGCCCTCTGTTTCATTAGCATGACAGTGCTTTGGGCCTTTGGCAGGGTGTGAAAAGAAAACCTTCTTTGCATATCTAGAGTAGTTACATTAAAAAATGACTTGTCACTGGAGGCTTATTTCCATCTTCCCCATTGGGGATTCTCAAAATGGGTGTTCCCAGCAATCACAAAGTGTGATACCAACAAAAGAAAGCATGAAAGCTCTGTTTTGCCTGTCTTTTACGGACATGAAAAACAAAACCCTACGAGTATATATCCATCTCTTTCCCTGACTCTATTTTTCTATAAATGTATTTGTGTTGCTCAACAGCTTTATGACATTGTTAGCTGTTTATGCAACTATGGGTCATGGCTGCAACATTTAGCTTTCTGTAAGTTGCTGTGAATTACTGTTGCTGTTTCTTGTGTAATAATTCCTTCCTTGCTGTTTTGAATTTTTTTTTCTTTTTCCTTCTATTCACAATCAAAATCTAGGCATATCTTTCGATCAAATTCAGACTGTCAGCATGAGAAAATGCCTGTTTTTCTAATCTTGACATTTTGTTTTCCCATCACTGAAGTCTGAAGGACTCAAACATTGGATCACAATATCTGAGAAAGAAGAATTTATTTCTACTAAAAACTTAAACAGAAGTTTTTGTTTATACTTTTTCCATCTCATTCTATCTTTTCCAAATGCCTGCTTTCTGCCAAACCAGTATTCTCACTCTCACTTACATATCTAGTATTTCACTACATTATTGTAGCTGATCCTTGCACCAGATGTTTGTGTTGGTTTGTAACATCAGTCTACTTTACTGAGATACTTAATTTGAATTCAGATGTCCTGAACAATTCAGAGTGCTGGGCGAGGGATGTTGCCACATAAGCAGCGTTCACATCCTTTTTATGAAGAATGAAGAAGCTGTTACTGCTGATGGCACTGGAGCACAAAAACATGGTTGGTAGTAGCAATCAGTTTTCTTTCTTATTCTTTGAAGCATATTGCAGATTGTCAATAATTCAGCAACTGATTATGTTTCATTTTCACAAGTTTTAATCTTTTATTACAGCCATGCAGAACGGAGCCTATACTGCCAACTTCTGACAAAACTATGCTTTGTGTAGCCTAGTTTATTCCCTCCAAACTAGTGCATGGAAAGATGGCTGATTTACATTTTCTTTTTCCTCTATTTTTGCTGCATTACAAAAGTTTGCTTCAAATTCACTTGACAGTAAGATGGACACGTGGCTAATATCGCCAACTCTTTCTTGTCAGTGGCTGGATGCGACATAGCAGCCTAAATAGTGCTGTCTCCCCTTTACTCTGCTACCTTTGCATCAGAGTGTAATTAAAAGTCATGAGACATTTGATATTCAAATAAAACACTGTTTATGAAAATATATGATGTGAAATGAGCATATTTAGAGAAAATGTGTACAGGGGTATTTTGGCGTTTTCTCAAAACTGCACATCATTCTGTTGTAGCTTGCAGATGAGGACATTGAGATGAATATTATAACTGTGAACATTACTGATAGTGTCTTACTTAAGGTAATGTGGCCATAACCTGCACTGGCATAGTTTCACATTCATTTGAATAATGTATAGTGCCAGTAAATTTCAGTGATGTATTGTACAGTTATAACATCTTAGCAATGTATGATATATGTTTGTCATATGTGTCAAAGCTTGACATGTTGTGTACAGTTTTACTTAAGGTTTTCAACCATTTTTCCATTGTCAAATGCAATACAACGCACACCACATTAATGATACAACAGTAGAATCTAGTTGACCCCACATTGAAATGGGGGTGGTACCATAGATTGATTCGTCTGCTCATCAATCTGTCACACACAAAGCTGACATGCCGGTAATCAAATTTAAAGACACCTCTGGGGAATAATGCATGCCATTATTCATTTCTGGCATTCTCTGAATTACACTGATTGGCCAAAGAGAGCACTGCAATGCTTGTTTAAATGTCTATATGTCATGCTCAGTATATTGGATACTGCTGATCTGAGCCAAATGCAGTGTTTGGAGCCAGAGTTTAACATTTGCTGAATTTTGTGTTACATATCTCACTGGATATTCAATTTCACAGGGAATAATGCATGGATCTTGATGTAAAAAATCAGGTGTATTTAGGTGGCTGTATATTGTATGAGTGAGTACAAAAGCGGACTGTTGCATTCTACTCGCTACCATTCTTGTTGCCTTTTAAATGCGATTTATTTTAATCTTTAACTATTAATTGCATTTTTTGCTTTGTTTTTTGTATTTTAAATACAATTTTAAAAACGTTCTGATGTCTTATTTTTTGATATATTTCTCTTTGACTTCTTTGTGCCATTTCACCCCTGTAATACATGCTTACCCATTTGGATCGTGGGTAGATATATTCTAGGCACAGAGGCAGAATGCAAGCAGACACTATTCTAGGCACTGTAAAGAGGCACTGGATGTGTTTGACTTGTCTTCTCCATCCACTCAGATAATCTGTCTCAAGCTTCTTTCCGATTCAAGGTTGAAGACGTTCTGTAAAGGAGAGCGTTGTTTCTCTGTCAGCACTCTTTTCTTCTCTTATTTCCCTCCACCTCCTCCTCTTCCTCTCTGTCTCTGCTGTCCTGTCCTGCAGTGGAGAGAGCTGGCAATCGTTCAGTGTAACAACTTGGCTCTGATTAATCGACTGTTTAAAAAAAAAAACATGGTCCTTGAAAAGTTCCCCTCACTTAAAAGCAACTAATTTTAGATGGAGTTTGAAGTGTGAAAGTGCATTTGTGTTTACTCGTGGATAGAGAACACAGCGAGTTCTCCTGTTAATTGTATTGGACAGTGAGGTTGAGGCATTTCCAAAGTGTCGTACTCTGTCTGTACTCAACATACTCTTTAAAACCTCCTCGCTGTCAACTGTGTGTTGCACTTGGACACTCTAGAGATTAGTTAGAAAATGCTGATGCCTATTTAAACAAACCCAAACCACTCTGGTGTCTGTTTAACAAATTCATCTGACTAAAAAGCATTCAGCATCATATTCAAGACACATCACCTCATAAATAAAGCATGTGTTTACACTTAGTAGTTGTCTGCCAGTGGTCGGGTTCCCAACACTTGGGAAATAAGGTTGTCCTTTTTACAGATGACAAAGTCAAGCCAAATTGTGTTTCAGTTGTTGAAACTGTCAAACAAGTGGTTGTTTTGGCAGTAGTCTCAACCCAAGAAGTTATTGTTAGTTGGTGAAGCTTATGCTTAAACATCCAAGTGAAGATCTAATTGTCCTTGTAAAGACTTGGTTCTGGCTAAGCCGATTGAGTTGAACTGATCTTTCTATTTATAAATGAATTCACTTATTATAAGTTAAAAGTATTTTTGTGACTTTAGTTACATCAAAACCAACAGTTTACAGCCAGCCATGCTAGCGAACTGTGAGGCTGGAGATTGACACAGCAGTGTTTTGGTGAGATCAACACTCTATCATGCTCAGGTTGACAGTGCTAACCTGCTGATGTGTAGCATATATGATGTTTACCATGTTGATCATGGTAGTTTACATTATAACATTTGATTATCTGCACTAGATGCTGAGGCTAATAGGAATGTCATCAATTTTCCAGGGATTTTTCTCACATCAAAGTATTGGTACAATGTAAATTTTGATGGAAAGTCAAAGGATCACCAAACTCAGGAGGATTCATCTTCTGGGCACCATGTCAATATACTGCAATCCATCTAGTAGTTAGTAGTATTTACTAGTAGTAGCAGTTGTCTGGACCAACGTGGTCGACTGACATTGCCAACCCTCTAAAGAAACCTCAATTGCCTTGAGAACTGTCACTCAATGCACTGATCCTCACCAGCTCACTGAGTACTGAACTAAAATACAGAAAGACTATATTACCTACAAGGGTTAACTGACCTCTTTAGGAGTGGTGTTTTTGCTCCTCAACCAGAAAGGGAAGCCAGGGTGCTCATTTGGCTATATGCATATGACACAGTAGATGGTACATATTTAGTGCATATGGCTTGTAGGTAGAAGGATTACAGTCTGGTTTGAGGTATAGTTGTGAAAGAAAAAACAAAGAAAAAGCTTGTGGGCATTTTCAAATTCTTGACTATAGACTAATGTTTGCTTTAATTCTAGTGAGTCCCCTTGTGTAAGCATTGGGTTTATCTTCCCAGTGCACCTCTGAAAATGTACTTTGTCTCATATTTGCAAAGTAACTTCTGTCCATTCTTGTCTCTAGCTAAACTGACAGCCCTTTTGATGCAATATTGACTAATAATATAGTGTCTTCAGATTCTGCATATTTCCCCTCGAGCCACTGGCTCAGAAAACCTGTCATAGATAACCTCAGCAGAACAGAACCGCGTTATATAATAAAGAGGGATAACACCTTAAACCTGATGCCTTTAAGTGAAATGATTGCTTTTACTCTTAAGAGCCCTTAAGTCATAATCACCATTACTTAGCAAATAGTCCATATCCTTAACTGACAACGTGTTTTAATATTAATTCACAAGTACAAGGACGGAAGGAACAAGAAAATTACTCCTTATAATGAAAATAATATACAAAAGTACAAAAAAAATAAATACATGTCCAGTCTTGCTGGAAAGACTATTGTGTTCAGCTGAAAATGAACTATATTCACTCACGATTGGCTCTATCTATTCATATGCGTGTTCCAGTCTTTTTATAAACTATCTGGAATTGTCCAGCTTACAGACATGCAAGACTGATTAATCCTCTGCCACAGCTTAATCCTCACACCTCACCTCAACCAGGCATTAATTTCCCCTGGAAATGGTGGAATAAGAATTGAATATATGGCTATTTAGGAGGGAGTGTATGTGTCGAGAGGGAGAGGAGATAAATGTAAAAGGGGAAAAAAAGAAAAAAAACGAGGAAGCCAGGGTAGATTAATGGCTTTGGACACCCAGCTTTTCTCGTCTGTACCTCAATGAATCTCCAACCGCCTGAGCAGATTTCAGAGGCAGGCAGCTTTGTTAGATTATCAGTACAACAATGTGTGTGTGTGTATATTTTTTTTTAAGAATTAGCTCTGCTCCCAGGGGTCAGCCAATCAGGAACAAAGACCCCCATCAGCAAGGTTGATGGGTTTCCCCTGCAAGAACTGGGTGGCTGAAATTAGAATTCAGATTAAACCTACTGTACACAGTGGAATAAGAAATAAAAACAAAACCTTCCTTTTTTTGTCTCCCCATGTCTAGAATAGTGAGAGCTCTTTGTTTTAATAAGTATAGTTTAGCACTGTTATTAATGATAATTTTCATTATCAATCATTCTGACAGTTATTTTTTGGATCAATCATCTGTTCTACAAAATCTTTGTCCAACAATCCAAATCCCAGCAACTCTTCCTCTTAATTAGTGTAATTTATGACAAAGAAAAGCAGCCTTACATTTAAGAAGCTACAGCCAGCAGGTGATTCACATTTTTGCTTTGAAAAATGACAAAAATAGTTGGCAATTAATTTTGTTTTGACCAACTAATTAATCAAGTAATCTTTACTGCTCTTATTATTTATCTTTTTAAACAATGACTTGTGACCGGTCCAAAAACTAGGAGAGGTTTACAAGTTGTGTTTTTTTTGCCAATCCACTTCTTCTTTTCTCTACCCCTTTTCAAATGAATTCTTAATTCCAGGTGAAAGTAGAGACCTTGTTTATCTACTCCCAGCCTCCATGTGCAATTTAACTGTGCTCTTTGTGTGAAGTCCATTACCGACATGGGGTGGAGGAAAACTAAAAGCTCTGTTTGACATGGATGTCTCAAGAGTGAGCATTAGTCCTCCTCCCACACATACAATTACTCCTCACCAGACTTTTACAACCTTCTAAAACCTCTGCGTTTGCACTTGTTGTTAGGTGTTAAGAATGGACCATGTTGTAATTCATTAATATTTCAGCGCCAGCACAACTGCTGAGCTGCCAACCTCTCCTCACAGTTTCTGCACTGCCTTTAAGCCTGTGAACATTTTGTTCAGATTTAACAAGGGACATTCTGACGAGATAAAATAAAGTGCCCTTACTGAATCCAGTGAAGTAAGGACTAGTTAATTATTGCATTTATATAGCTACATTAGCCTGGTGATGTTTGAGTTCTGCCTGTCACTGATGTGCTATAATGGCCAAGGCAGAAATGTGGAACATTTTAGTTGAATTCAATTTACTTTATCTTATATTGCCAGTGGACATGCAATAAATAGGACATAATTTATATCTGTAAAGCAATTTAAAATGTAATAAATCACATTAAATAGTCATGTATTTAGTGTTTTTAATGATGTGCCACCAGAGCTTAGATATATAGATTTATGCAATGCTAGTAGGATCAGAAGCTACAGTACACGTATGTAACTGGTCTTTTACTTTTCTCGCGCTTATATAATTGGAATATTGCATAGTGTAAATAGTGTGACAGATGAATTTGAAAGTTGATACCTGTCAGATTGCCAGGCAAGTTTCCAGCAATCATCTTGTCTCCTCAGATCATAAGCATAATTTCTTGTCTTGTCATCAAGGTACTGTGCATGCCATCTGTTTGTAAGGACACACATTGAACACTTGCTGTTGAAAACTTGAAAACCTTTTTCAAATATTTTGAAGCATCTTTCCATATTTATGTAAAAATGTAAAAAAAAAAAAAAGAAAAGAGTGACTGCTGTATCTTCATATTGCTCTTTAAATACTGAGTTTGTGTCAAAACCAATTGTGTGTTGAGAAAACAAATATTTTAGAATAATTAATTAATCATAATTGCCTTAAAGGGGATTTTGCTGCTTTTTAAGACATGCTTATTGAATTGAATTAACAATAAAGAAAAGCCACAAACATAGGGGAAAAAGGGATCACAATCGCATGACAACAGCCTCATATAGGACTCTGACCAGGGATGTTGTGCTACAGTGCAGAAACCATAGACTGCTGGCACACCCAAGCAGACAAATTCCAACTTTTTCTCTCTGACAGAGCTCCTGTAAAAATGACAGCGTCAATTCAAAAAGGCAGAGTGAGTGTATGCTGCTGTTTTTATGTACTGCCTGCACTATCTGTCATTGTGTAATGTCCCCTTCTCCTCTACCTACCCTTGCCTCTAGGTTTGGTATGCAGGAAGCTTAGCTAAAGAGAATTTGACTGAGTTCACCCCAACTGTCGGACGATGTCTCCCTGTCTGCTAGCTCTGTGTGTGTACGTGGAGGAAGGTGTCTGAGTTCTTGTGCGGCCATCAGGCTTGCGTGTGTTTTTCCATTAGTCTTATGGCTTATGGTTGTCCTTGGGGAGTTAGATGAAGCTCTCCATCACTCTTGGAACAAGGACTGAGAAAAGAGAAAAGGGACACAGCACTGTAGAGAGGTATAAGAGAGGAAAATAGGATGGTATGATAAGGCCCTCACAGTCGTGTATTGCCTGTCATGCTGGTTGATTGTATGAGTCACAGTATGATTGCCCACATATCAAACACCCAGCTTCTTTTGTTTGTCTTCTCTGTTTCAAAGCGACAAGTAGACACAAAACTCTTGCATACAATTCTGAGTGGGATGATGCTATCAATATTCACTGACAAATTTTGTATATTTTATGCTAAAACTGCATCATAATCTAGAGCAGATCTTAAACTGATCGACAGAATTGGCTCTTTTATGTATATTTTCCTCTCAAACATGGAGATAGGTTGCATTCATTTCTCCTATATGATTGTAAACTGAATATGTCTGGGTTTTGGACTGTGGTTCCCATACAAAAAAAACCTTTTGAAGATGTCATCTTGGGCCACTGGATTTTTTGATGGACATTTATCATTATTTCTGACATTCCATTGATCAACTAATTGATTGATTGCAAAAATATTAGATTGATCAGTAATTAAAATGATAATTAGTTGAGGGCTTTACACATATGCGAATTGGTGGCCATAATGTGGAGTATGATTGTGCATCACCATAACAAAATCCCTGTATTGTAGTTTAAATATAGTCTTTGATGAACCATAAACATGAATGGTCGATTATTTTACTTTTCCCTCTTTGTTTTAAATAATTTATTATGCTCTGTGCAGTATACAATGCTCACTAAAAGGCACAGGGGCAAATGAATGATTGTGGAGCACAAATCAACTAATGTCATCATGCAGGTCGGAAAGGGGGGAGCAAAAAATATGATTGCATTCGAGATTTATATGGTGGACATGCAATAAATCACATTCAGAGTATGTAGTTTGCATCCTGATCTGTTTGTTGTGCCAGCAGCTTTATTGTGTTAAGTCAATTCAGTCATATCAGTGTATTTTACAATCAAGATTAGCAGCTTTTCTATTATACAATACATGGCTTTTTACTGCTGCAGTAACATTCACATTTATTGCCTCCTGTTTCCAAAATATCCCTTCAACTTTCAGATGCTTTTGTATGCAAACTAGTGTCCCAGTTCTGTTCTGTACTATTGAAGAAACAAATAAGATGTCTCTATGCCTAGAAAATTATCAGGATACTTGAAAAGCTAATCATACCAGGATGTTAGTGCGCATGTGATTATTTTTTACTCTTTGAACATTCTTGTGTTTTCGAGGCTCGTTTTCCATGTTGCACATTAATTTATGTGTTCTACATGAGTCACCAGTACAGCAGTAGTCCTGATTCCAAAAACATGTCAAAATGAACAGGAATGAAAGTTATCGCATGTTGCAAATTGCAGTGTGCATGTTGCATCCCCAGACTTTTAACAAACAGTTGTTTATCGACTCAAAGGGGCAAAATATTGATACAGCAATGTATCGTTTTACTTCCTCTTGGAATACATTATCGAAACACAGGCCCCCAATATTGATATTTTTTCTTTAACCATACCAGTGGTCTAATTGAAATTGCCAATTTGACTTACCAGAGTCACTGTTTCATGACTCCACGTGGTGGTGCAAGTGATGTCGTGATGACATCGTGATGATATATGTTGAAGTGGGCAACGTATCGTGGCAGTACTGCATTGTGAGTTACTCTATAATTTCCACCCCCACTTGGCACTGGGCTTTCATGTGTCATGTCATCTGAGATTATTGCTACAAGGAAGTCCAGACATGCAGTCTGTGAGTACTGTATTAGATAAGAGAGTGTGTGTGTGCTGGTGACCTCTCATAGAGAAAGGTTAGAGACCTTTGGGACTCATCTCATTAACTGCTTGTGTGCGTGGCCGCACACAGACACCATCCATGGCCATATTTTACTACAGCACTCAGGAGATGGTCTAACGCTTCCGCAATTAATAAAGCTAATGGTTATTGGCTGGTGGCAAGTGACCAGGATATGAGTTGTCTGATTGACCTGAGGTAAACATGGGACTTTATGGGTTAACAGATCCCTTCTGGAAGGAAATGGAGCTTTTATGTGAAGAAGAGAAGAGGCCATTTATAGAGAGAAGGACAAAGAGGATGAGTAGCCTTATACTAATGTGTCTAATAGGCTTCTTGAATGACTGTCATTTAATTAAGATGGATGGCATCAATTTCTCTTAGGGTAGATACATGTTGGTGTGTGTATGTGTGTGTGTTTTCTTGAGTGCAAAGGCGTGCCTGCAGCATCTATTTGAAATTGGTCGACCTGCAGGATTTGGGTGGGGAAAAGCTGACTTTGATATTAATGAGAAAAGTCAAATGGCTCGAGTTTTATCCACTAAAACGAGGTGTGGTATTGTTCCTTTTTAGCAGCATGGTATACACCGTATATCTCCAAACATCTGAGGTCACAAACTATCCCATCCATCTTCCCTTTTTATTAAAACCTAAAATAACAATCACAATTTTACATTACAAGTCAAATTGAAAATCCAGGTGAGAGTTATGTCATGGTGGCAGTATGATTCATGTGGGTGGAGTATCATGGTGTCTTTCTACGGGTGGTCTTGACTGTGCAGGACCGGTACCTCCAGCTCTGGCTGCCTGTGATGCTATTGTCCTCTTGTGCTCTTTCTCCCAGGTTTTGGTGCACTGCAGCCCTGAATTCTCTCAGACGTGCTGCATTGATATTCAGGGCCTGTTTCTGATCCCCATCACTGCTCTCTCTCTCTCTCTCTCTCTCTCTCTCTCTCTCTCTCTCTCTCTCCTCCTTCAGAAACTCTCTCCCCTTTTCCCTACCCTGTCCAAGGTAAATGGTCGTAACAGTTGTTCCCCCCACAATAAGTTTCCTCACTAAACACAATCAACACTCAGGAACTAAATTGTGCAAAGTTGGTACAAAGTTATCTTAACACAACATTAACAAATAAGGCCTAGTTCTGGCCTGCCAAACACCCGCACTTGGTTTCTGTTCAGTTCTTCTGTATTCTGTCTGCAATCCCCTGCATTGCTGCAGCTGCTGTGGCAACTTTCTCCTGGTGATGCTGGAGTCAAGGTGTTGTGGTGTTGGAGGTGATTTTTTTTTATCTGATCAGATTGGATCAGAAAAGTGCACGGTTCCCCCCCAAAATATTTTTTGGGGCCTTTTCATTTTTTATTTTATTGCATAGCTGAGAGTCACAGTAAATGGGATGACATGCAGCAAATGGCCACAGGTCAGAATTGAACCCTGGGCCAAACAAACTGAGTGTGCAGTGCAAGCTATGTAACATTAAACTTGCTGATGATAGAACAACTTGTTCGATCATTAACCTTAAGGAGAAAACAGCAGAAACAGTTAACAGGAGTACAAGCTACCATCGCGGTGAACAAACTCTACGAGAGTGGAGCAGATGTAGGAGAAAAGCACACTGAAATTGAGGGTTGATCTGCAAGTGCCAACAACATAGCTATTAATGCTGACAGTGGTGTTTAAGATGTAACGCTAACCTTAACCCCTACCCACACTTTCACTTGACTGTTCATTTCGGACCCTATTCTTATGTTAGTTTTTTAACAGTTGACCATTTGAGTACTCGTTGATAATTTTATTTGATAATTTAATGTGAGTACTTCAGTATGGGAATCCCTAGCTGCTTTAATGTGACCAGTGCAAGACATTTAGTCTCAGATTAATGCTAGACACAATGGGATGTTTGCAGTAGTTAAGGCCTGCTAAGCAAGAAAACCTGACAGCTTGACATTAACCATGACAGAATCCTGACTTTTATCTGAACAGCCACACAGTAGCTCCTTTTTTCTTCTCTTATTTGCGAACATTTTGCTGAATGCTCCATTTTGTGACTCAAAACTTGTCAGATAATCGGGAATGAACCCCCTTTAAAGGAGAACATTTTTGCAGAGGTACATTTACTGTACAGCATGAGAAAACTGAGAACTCTACAATACTGTAGGTATGTCAGCACATGCTGTGTGTTGTATTAGCTGTCCCCGCCGAGCCTGGATGTGCACTGCTCAGCTTTGTTTAACGTGTACTCATCCAAGTGGGAATAACCTCAAGTGGGGGAGTGCTGCTAGTGATGCTGGTGCTGTCCAAAATATGATATTTACATAATACACCTGTGACACAACAGGGGGGAGAGAGAGTGTTACAGAGTGGGAGAAAGACCCAGAGAAAAATAGACACTGACAAATGGAAGAGAGAGAGAAAAAAGGGGAGGGGGAGAGGGGGGTAAGAGTTTGACACAGTAAGTCTCTTTCTCCCCTCCTCCCCCCTCTTCTCCCTGCAAGCTGTGACAGGATGAGATGTGGAGTAGTGACGTGACGGCAACATGACACAAAGCTGTTATCCCCCTCTGCTGTGGCTGGCTTGCTGGATAGCCAGATGACTGGCTGGGGCAGAACAGGTGCATTTGTGCGTGAGTGAGACACACACACAGACACTTGCACACACATGCAGGGGCACACTAAAGCAGTATGTCCTGCAGCCATCATGTCCACTGGGGTGAGCTTAAATGCAAGTTTGCGTGTGTCGTATGGGTATCCCGATCTGCAGAAGACAAGAATGAGCCTGACAACGCTCCATGTCCTTGAAAGTTACCCTCCCCTCCTCCTCTTTCCTCTCCTCCGTCTCTGTTTTCCCTCGTGCAGTTGCTACCTTTTTACCTTAACATCCTTCATTCTTGTTTCTGCCTTTGCTGCTCCCCCAGTTTTCTCCTTTCTATCCCTCTTTCTCTTGGTCCTTTTACCTTCTTGCTCCAGTGCCTCTCTTCATCTGACCCTCCTCTACATCATCTATGTTGCCTCTCTACCTTCCTCTTTTTTCTCCACCTCTCTTCCTTCTCCACTCATTTCTGAAACGAGGTTGCGTGCATATCTACAGCAGACCTCCTGCTCTGCTCTGAGGGCAAAATGTCACACAGAGGGAGTAAGAGAGAGCCATAGAGAAAGAGAGATGGAGAGAGTCTCTATCTGGTCGCTTTCCTTCTTTTCTTTCATGCTGCCAACCTCTCATCCCTCACTATCCTCATCAATCCATCCATCAATTTATCCTCCGATCTTTCTACCTCAGTCCCTCTATCCAGCCAAGGGACAGCATTTTTCAAAAGAAGAGCAGCCTCTCTGCTATGCAGCACTGATCATACACACACACAGGAACACACACACACACACACGCCCACCCCTGCTGCCTGCCGACATGGTACAGGCTGTGCATTGAGACAGCCCCAGCTGAGGCAGTAGCAGTGAGTGTGCAGCTTAGCGAGTCTCCACACACACACGCACACCTACACTCACTCACACACACATACACACACACATACTGCACACAGCCGCGGTTAGTTCACTGCTGCATGTGCCGTTGCATTATCGTTTTTAGGTGGGAGGATTTTCACGTCAAGGTGATGGTGGTGATAACCTTGCTGCCATGTAAGTATACGCTGCTCTTGTGTAAAGTGTGAATGAATGAACGGCTTATATGTTTTTTTCCTGATTCTGTTAGTCGTTTTTTTCATTCTGTTGGCGTAAATTGATTGCATGCTGGGAGGCTGTGATGTGTGTATATGAATCTTTAGATGTTGGTCCGTGTGCGTCTGTGTTTTATGGATACAGAACATAGATGATATTGTATCCCTCTATCAGCAGGCAGTGTAGCTGAGAAGCAGGTGATCTGTCACAGAGGGAAAGCAGAAACAAGGGAAATCCGTGGTTGAAATAATTCTCCTGCAGACTAGATTCATGTTTGGAGATCTGTTTGATCTCTGTGAATCTATCTGCATATAGATGATATGTTGTTGCACATCCGTATAGTACATCTGCATGCACATATATTTCATGCATGTTGTGTAGGTCCATACTCTATTTAAAACAGATTTGTGGGAGATATCGAATCCCCATGTCTTGTTGTTTCTCTAGATGAAGATGTTCTATGTCACACCTCCTCACTCAGGCGGGCCATCTGTTGGCAGCATGAAGTCTGCGGTCGCTCTTCTCTGTCACACTTACTGACTGGTTCTGTCATAGCAGCAGGCTTCGCTGCCGTAACTGATCATGTGTGTTTGCTGGCTAGCTGTCTTCGCCGCATTAGCAAACTGACTACTTGGCATGGTGACTGGATTAATGGGGAACATTATCACCTCTCCTCCTTGATCAGTCTGCTGTCTACTTTTCTGGTTGGTTGGTTATCTGGTTGATTACAGTTAGCGGACGATGAATCGGTAATTTCATTGAATGTTTTTGTGCATGTCCGATCAGCTGACTGATCATGACATCAGACTGACGGGGTCACTGGCTTGTTGTCTGTTTGGCTGACTTCAGTCAGTTCAGTAAACAGCCAGTTAGTCAGTGTGTGCACCCCCCCTGCAAAAAAGGGGGAAATCCATTCAGGAGTAGTCGTAGGCAGTCACTCAAACAACCAGTCAGCCATCTACCTAGCCACCAAGTTGTTCAGTCATCCATGCATTCCTTCAGTCAGCAATTCAGTCGTTCAGTCATACATTTAGTCAGTCAGCCACACTGTTAGACAGGCTGTCATAGGAAATTGATTGTGCCTCTGTTGGGGCTGGGATGACTGTGTGACCTCAAGCATCAGCTCCACTGCACCAAGACAGCCAGACAGCTCAGAAGCAGCGTGTCAGTCCTCTTTATGTCCCTCACTCTTTCTTTCACTCCGTTTCTTTATATCCCATTGTAAAGCACAAAAAAATATACTGTACATGTGATGAGACATTCATACGCACTAACGTGCACACAAAGGAATGATGAAAATTTGCTGCAAAAAAGAGATGAAAACAACTGAATACCAGCTTTCCCAGTATCCTCTAAAACGTCATGCTCTTAACTCAATTTTAGATATGTAAACCACATATTTATGGTGTTATAGGATAGTGGTATATTCCAGTTCTCTTTATAGCCTCAGGATGGGTAATACAGCCACCACGTGTAGTTTACATTTCCCCTGCATAACTGTATTAGTACTGTATGATGAACTTTAACCAGCTGACCTTCTGCAGTTTTGAAATACCAAGGTCCCTTTATCCATGCCAAAGCACACTATGCACACACACACAAAAATATACGTCTCAAGTATTTGATGCTCCTGAAATGCGTCATATCTTAAATGTGATTTAACAATCATTACAGAGAACAACAGATGTGAACATGAAAAACCAACAGCCTACAGAGAAAATCCATACCTTGCTCTGCTCTGTCATATCTCATATTGTCAAGAGAGAATCTGTTGGCGTCGCAGTGCATTCAAATTTGCTGTGTCATCATCACCTCTGTGTAGCATAGCGACAAACATCGTACTAAGGCAAACTTGACAGTCAGTTTTCCACCCAAAAAATCTTTAGATAGAAGACTTGAGCCAAGGACAGATTCAGTAAGTATTAATTTACTTCTTCTTGTCTTGTTGGTAATAACAAATGACAGGATGAGTATGATAGGTGATGCTTGGTATCATTATAAATAGCTCGTTTTGATTTTGTTAGTCCCTCTACTAGTGGGGGGAATTGGTAGAAAACACGAGAGGAAAGAAAAGGAGAGGTGTGGAGGGGGAGAGGGGGGAGTATAGTTAGTATCTGAGAGGGAGAAGGCTGTCATGTTGTTTGAATTCAATTCTTACTCCTAATTCAACCTAATGTTCAAATGCAATGAGGTGGACCTCGATTCTTTTTTACAGACCTGATTGACTAAAGATAGTGGCTGGTTGTGTGCTGTACAGATTTTAAATTCCTTTGAGGAAAATGTAAGATTTTGGGCTTTATAAATGAAAATGATTTAAAACATGCAATGTACTTACCAATATAGACCCTCAGAACCTTAAATTACCAAGTGGATTGCCTGCACTCCCCCAAGAGTCAGCTGGACCAATGTTATATATATTTTACTACTTACAAACACCAAGTTATATAATGTATATTCTTTTAGTTTCAGTGCTCAGAAACTTTGAAAACAACCTGTCAAAAAGAGTTTCCTGTTCGCGTGGGAGATAATATATTTTGGATTTTGGGACTACCTCAGAAAATGTAACTCAGATAAACTCAGCTGGGTTGAAAGGCAGGATGTGAGCAACTGTTGGCATGGAATTGACATTGATACTCACTTGCTTTGAGTTTAATGTCACATCGTTAACCATAATATACAATAATAAGTAACTCTCTCGTTAATGTTATCCAGCTGACTTTGAGTCACAGTCATGTTATGTCTGAATCTGACAGCATGGAGTGTGTTTGTGCATGTGCAACACAGACACAGTGACTAATAGCTCTATTAGTATAGTATATTTTTAGTGTGTTATCTGGCGAATGGTTGAGGAGGTTTTAAGAGTCATTATATGTTTGTGTTGCTCCTTATCACATTTATACTCTTCAGTGTATGAGGGTGAAAACATTTACTTTTTTGTACAAGTTGGTTTAAAACAATTTCACCTTTCTGTTCACCTGTTTCATCATGAAATTAATTTCAAATTAATCTTCGAAGAGCAGCACATACCATTGTCACTATAATAGTATTTTTCATCTGTTAACATTGAAATGCACATGAAATACAACTGTTATTGAGATAAAGGAGTTATTGGAGTTGGAGTATTAACAGCCTGTTTTCTGGTACAGTTTCTCTTTTTATACTACCACTGGGGACACCAGAGTCAGAAATGTTCAAATCCTACAAGTAGCTGTTAATTGGATGTGCACCACTTTAACAATATAAGATGTGTTTTGACATGCATTTCAGCGTCACTGTTTGCATTTAGATCTTGCCTAGAGCAATAGTAAGGTGGTAAATCCAGTAAAAGTGATGATATCAGCTTGTTTCACGTCATCACCAGCTTATACTTTGCACTGCAATAAAAACAAACCTGTGGCACTGTGCTGTATTTTATTTTTACTTGTTTGTAAAAAAATCAGTATTCAGTAGTATAGATTTTTCCACCTGGGATGTATTGTGCAAATGTGAACTGATGTTTCTAAAATGGTGGATTAAACGTTGGTAGATACATTTTCATATTAACGTGTATCTGTGATACAACATGTGCTGATAATATGACAATTGTGAAAAGTGTGATGACACGTGGAATGAAAAATACTGTTTTGATACAATGATACCAAACCAAAATGCTACCATTAATCTTAAGGTTTGCTGTCTTTATGTAATGAGCACCTAGGCAAGATATAAAATGACTACTGTTACTTACCCACTCCTTTCAAATTATTTTTTGTACTCCTCTCCTCTCCTCTCCTCCTTGTGTCTTTAGCCCCTCCTAGCAGACTTAACCTGCATGTGTTGAATTTAATTAGACCAATGATTCCCTCATGATTTGTACAGGCTCATCTGGAGCAAGGAGAGGGCCTCAGCAGTCTTTTTTTTCTTTCTGTCTTTCATTGACCTTGCCGCAGAAAGTTAATGTGTGTGCACGGGCGTGTGTGTGGGTTAGTACTAAAAAGCTGAGATGTGTGATCTCCCTTAGTAAATACATTGATATAAATGCATGGATGGATGTATGGCTAAAATGTTTAACATAATATACAGTCTTTATCTGTATACTCAATTCCCTAAAAAGACAAAAGAGTTAAGTTTCACTGTCATTCAGTCCTAATTTGGGACATGGATGATACTTAATTAAGACATTCAAACTGTGTGACACATTGTCATATGCTTATTCAGTGCTGGTTTAGAACATCTGAAAAATAACAGAGTGCAGCTGGTGCTAATTCAGGATGAAATGGGATAAATGTGTTCTGGTGGACTAAAATGGCTACTGGTGAGTCTTTTGTAAGCCCTTCTCTTTTGTTCTATTAACAGTAGATAGACGTGCTCTACTGTGTGCATACTGCAGCCTATATTACACCATTTCACTTCCTCCTTATCTCCCTGTAGACAGCTGAATTCAAAGCTAGTTTATCTTTCTAGGCCTTATGCCTGTTGTCCTATTTTTCAAAGAGACCTCGAACACCGGTATCAGTCCTTTTCTTCCCATGTCTGAACCAACGCCTGTCCTCCAAAAAACAATGACACAAATTCTTCACAAGGGCCGGGAGTTTGGTTAGTCCTGTATGCCAGGGGGCAGCATCACACAGAAAGTTTACAGATACCAAATCCTAACACTAACATGTCAACCCCCACCCAGCATAGGATCCTAACAGATTCCAAATGTCGCCCTGTAGGAAGAATCGGGCATTATGTAATGAACTGCTTGCAGGCAAAGTGACAGGCAGGCGTACAAGAGGCAAGAAGTTCAAAGCAAGAACAGGCAGACAGGCAGGGTTGTTTATTCAAATGCAAGTAGGGAAAGTGGTAAAAAAATATGTCATTGTAGACAGTTAGAGAGGGACAGAAACAAACAGATCATTGGGCAAAAATGCTACAAAGGTATCAAGTAAGAATGGTGAGAAATGTTGTGCTGGTTTAGTGACCGTCCCTCTGGCATGACTGATGTTACAACCCAAAGCAGATGATGTAAATGTTATCTGATTTGTTAGGCCAATTCTAGTCACATTTTGCTTATTGTGGCTGATGTTCAGGATCAGACAGAGCCGGCGTTAGTTTGGAATGATGTCAGACAGTTGGCACAAATGTACTCGTAATGTTGAGGATTAGAGGCTTTATTCACTTGCCTTCCAGTCTGTCTGAGAGCATCAATATTATTTTGTTCAATATCAATATTGTTTTGGGCAATTCTTAACAACATGATGTAATGGATATTCTAAAATCCTAAAGGAGACAGTCAAGGAGAGCTGAGGGTGAGGAAGGGGGGAAAGTAGAAAAATAGAGCAGACTGATTTTTCACCTCTTTGTTTGTGTTATATGTTGTCACTGCGCCACAAGTGTGTGTTTATTGTGATGTTTAGGAGATGATGAAGGGGTTGGTACTCAACTCAAGTAGTGTGTTATCACCATCTTCACCTTGTCATCACTTGTATGCTTCCCACATCAAACCTATCCTCAAGTGTGTGCTGTTTCTGCTCATGTTTGACAGCTGAAAAATTTTGTCAGTGTCAGTCAAAAAGTGTGAAATTTAAAGTGTGTGATCCAGTCTTTTCAGAAGATTTTATTTTGGTTTTCTGTACCTTAGTACCTCAAGACTCATAACATTTCATTGGTAAAGATGGAAACACTTTTCTGTTCTATTTTTTGAAATTACATTAAAATGGAATGCCTTTCTGGTTTACCTCCGATACCATGAGTGCACAATTAGGTGCACAGGTTGGACTTGTAAGAGGCTGCATCATGCGTTTTGATCCCTGGGTGTTTTCTGGACACAGATTAAGTAGCTTGTTGTGCTGAAAAGTAAGAGACTGCTTAAATGAAAGAAAGGGCTCACATTCTAGGAACAGATGAGTAATCTGAGGTCAGGATGCTGGCCCAGGGGGAAACGAAATGGAAGAAGATGGGGGTCAAACTCATTTAGTTTTTAACAAGTGGTTTTTGTTTTTGCTGACACAGATAATTGCTCTGGCTAATTAGTATACATGTAGGTAGAACTATCATGAGTAATCTTGTTATACCGTAAGTGGATAAGTGCTCACCAAACCACAAATATTCTCATCAATTATGATAAATAATTAGCAAACTCTTGACATCAGAGACATTTCTGAATGTGGCCTGAAAACACACACGTATTTTGTTTTGTATGCAAATGTGCGGGCTAGTGCATGCCAGCACTCTTGTGTGTGACTGTGCAGATTTCTTTTTCGGTGACATTTACAGAGGGAAGAACATGGCTTCCCAAATAGCAAAATTGTTGCGGGCCAGATCAGGCCCACACCAGCTACGTTTGTCTGGCCCACATACCACGTGGAATGATGGCACTTGGGTGGTCTGCTCCTGGCCACATATCAGCCGAGAGTGATCCGAATTAACCAGAAGTGGCCCAAATCTGGGCCATCATGCGAGTGGGCCGGATGAGGATGTCTGGTACAGTTTTGCTATGTGGGTTAAGTTCTCCCCCTCCCTTTCATCAGCGCATACTGTTCATAACCTCGACTGACCATTTTCCAGCTGCACAAAAGACAGTGTGTTGCAGAAGTAACACGAATTGAAACAAAATTCACTGGGTTTGACATTAATAACTTTTTATCTAAATCCCCCATATACATGCTATGCTTAGTCCAAACTAGTGGAACACATTAGTGTTGAAAGAAATACAAAATCAGTCAGTCTGTGTGTAAATACACATGCACATATGACTATTCAGAGTCTTTTGTATACCATTAATATGAGATCATGGATTCAACCAAAAACCTGGACTTCAGTCTCTGCCTCATTACACACAAGCTTTGAGCATTCAACCTCAAAAATGATGACGACTCAGTCTGTTTTGCAGGACCTTTCTTGGTTAGAAACCCTCTTAAGCAAGTGTCACACTCAGTGCCATTACTATGCTGTGAGCCATATTACATGTGGACTGCACCATGTGTCACGCTGTGTGTGGATTAGTAAAATCCCCATGAGCACATTTGTCATCCACTTGTTTGATGCATTATTCACTGAAGGTAGTGACTGTGGTGGGGAAACAGATTAAAACAGACTCAGGTTTTAGGTTCGACTAGGATGCAAGCAGTTATGATACAGAGTCTGGATGGGAGTACGGAGTTCAAAGGAACAACAGGAAAAAAGGTAGACCCTTGTGCGTTTTTCTTATGTTTTTTTGTGCGCAGTGTTTTAACTGAGTCTGCCAGGCATTGTGCTGATGACATTTTTTTCCGCTAGTATGGCTTAAAAAACATACAGCTCTCTAAATGAGTATGAAAGATATACTGTATGTTATGTTTTATCACACTGTATTCTGTCAGAGGAGACAACATGGAGTCCCACCAATTTAGTTCTCTCTGAACAAAAGTCAAACATCCCATCTTGTTTCCCTGTACCTGTTATGTACTTGGCTCTGATTCATGAGTACTTTAATACGTTACTGCGCTGTTTGGAGTGTAAACAGTGAAATCATTTTTTATCTCCTTGGCTCTCATTACAGGAGTTTCAGGAAAGACTTACAGTACCTGGGTGATACCATACCGACTACCCAGAATTTAATTTTTTTTCTCCCCAAAGAGGAGATCAATGTTAATGATATTTTTTCCTCTTTAGCCTGTAGTTTCTGATATCAAGTTTAATTTTTCTTCTTCTCTTACTGTTTATTGTTCATGCCATTCTTTCACCATACACACACAAAAAATATGATAAAATTAGTGAATAGCCTAGCTTTAGAGAAAGACATTAAAGATGGAAGATGTTTTTCTTCATTCATCTCCCCTCATCTTAAAATGTACCAGGGTTGCACTCCCCTGAGTTCCTGTGTGTGGTGATTGACAGCTAGATGACATGGCTGGGGGGATTGGTCCGGGAGTCTAGTGTGATTGGAGAATTCATCAGCAGATATCAAAACTGCTACTCCTCATTTACAGGATCATCTCCTACAGAGCCTGTTAAAACACCAAAGCATCCTCAATACTATTAAACTAACACTACTCCACTATTCATTATTCGATCATTATGCTCTGACTGCATTTGGGTTAGCTAGTTTTTCAATAATTATCACTCTTTCATGCTACATTTGCTTCTTACATTTCAATATGCATGGCTATAAAATGCCCATATTTATTCGGTTACAGTTGTTAATGTGCATCCACATCGCCGCTCCAGGCAGGATTGCACTCTCCATATCTGACTCCACAGCCTGACGATCTTGTTTACGCTGTATAATGCCATTTATACCCAGGACAAGTATTCAGATGGCCATGAATACAGCAGAGCTCCTTATGACAGCAACAGGACAGGACGATCGAAGGCGGTTAATTGATGCAAATTATCAAAGAATAAAGTACTTTTAATAAAAAGATGTTTTATTGAAAGGAAAAGAGACTAATTTGCAGGTGAATGTTAAGAAACATAACAAAGTAAGAGCAAGGTGACATACGCGTTCTAGACAGAATTGGTGTTGCGCGCTGCAGAGGCAGAAAAGCAAAGCAGGCAGGTGGAATTACGGAGGAGAGGGAGGCAGAGATGAGTCGCCCACAGTGGCACAACTTAGCACATGATCTAGGCACTACTTGTCCTCTTCAGGAAAGGATTTTTCATAGATGTGAAAGATGGGGTCCATTAGGGCTTCTCTATTTAGACCAAAGGCGTGTATCGCTCAGTGCCTTGTCCTCCATCCTGTAACCCAGTCAGCTCACAGCTATAGCATATCATCACCAGTTCTCACTTTCTCGCTTACAGATCTCACTCTGCAGTCACACACAGCAACCCCTGCAGCTATCAGGGTTGCCTGGCTTTTCTTTAAAACCACCCTCACCATCTATAAGCCGACATAGACTAAGCACACATACAAATGGATGTACGTATTTGTACGTGTCTCTTTCTCTCTCCTCCTCTCTGACTCATCCCTCTCTCTCCTTTTTTTCCTTTTCCTTAGTCTGATATGAGTTGGAGCCGCAGTCCTTTTTCAAGCTCCTTCATTCGTTTCCAAAATAACCTTTTTCCTCGTCAGAGTCTGTCTGCTGCGCTTAGTTAGCATGACAACTGCTTTCAACCCAATTACAGAGCACTGATGGTGGCTGAAAGGAGGCTCTCCATGTGGTTGTTATATAACAATTCACCTCAGAGACAATGTCAGTTAACGCGCCTTTGGATAATGCAATGCAGTATTGCAGTGCAGCTGCTATCTAATGTGTGTCTGCGTGTGTTTGGGGATTCCCTGCACATTGTCCAACTGCTCCTGCTGCGTAGCTGATATTTATTATTTTACTTCCCATGTTTTTGGTAGCCTTAGACAAATTTAGTATATCAATATATCAAATGAATAGAGAAAGAGAGAAATATATGAAGACAGCTTATCCAGTTTATTTGATTTCCCAGGCATTACTGAAACATAAACAGTATGTGCTCCGACACCGTGTTGTCAGGTCATGCACAAAGAAGGCCTTCATTTTTGTTATCTCTGCCTTCCGCACCAAGAACCAATCAGTGATCACTGACTTAACTAACATACACAGGCAGCAAGGAGTGGACAGACAATAATCAGCACATTCACAATCTAATCTACTGTCAATGCTGTCTTTGTGAAGCTTTTATTTTTAATATAACAGTTAGCTGGTGATTGTCATTTCTGAGGCTGTAGTTTGTGGTGATTTTGTGAAGATTGCATCACATCATAGGCTGTTCATGTTATTTGTCCCTCCCACATGAACACCTTGTGCAAATAAGAGTTTGATCACTGCCTTTGAACATGTTTTGAAATTAAGCCCTTCGCGTCATGATACAAACCCATGACCATTAGCAAACCTGTCATCAGAAATTATAATATGCAGGTGTGCGGAGCAGCAGTGAAGTGTCCTGCACTATTTTTTGTCACAGGCAGGGGGGGCTGTTTGCCAGTGCTGCTGCTGCTGCTGGTGGTGGTGCAGTGGGCACAGCTCATACCTCAGCTCTGCCTCACTGTGCTCAAGGACATTTTGAGACAGACACACGGAGAGTGCGCATGGCTTCGCTGTGGAGGACAGAAAGCTACCCATTGCGCGTCAGACCAGGAACTTTTCATCAAAGAGAAAGTGGCAATTATGCTAGAGCACCGTTTCATCATTAACACGTGTTCATTATAATCGCCGCAGAACGTAGGGACCCAGCAGACAAATCTCTAGACATGATACACAGAGAAATACAAACGAAAGGTAAAATCAATGCTAACACAGAAAACACAATATTAAGTTGCACAATGTATAAATATGTTCAAGCCTCTTCTGGAGATGAATAGAGAGACTGTGGTGATGATGTCAGAAAGACACAATTATATAAAGCTGCCTGATGGGAGTCTTTTTGCTGAACAACATTATAAAATATGGCATTAAAAGGGAACCTTAAGCTAATGACTTAAAAGTATACCACGGGAAAATATTGATAAGACAGGATGACATCTGCGTACATCAGTGTACTGTATATACCTATGTTTTTAGAAATATCGACTGAGGCTGCCAGTGTGTGATGCGCTTAAGAAAATACAGTGCCCCCGCAATAACACTGTAACAGAATAAAATCTGCAGGGTTTCTCTGTGGCATTTCGAATGTCCGATTTCTGTTTGATTTTTACTAACTAAAAGTATGCCATTAAAATGAAAAAAAAAAAAGCAATCATCAAGTCTGACAAAAACACCAAGACTATTTTGAAACGATTCAACAACATATTGTTTTGTACAGATGACAACTGTTTGGCGATGCTGCATTGGCTTTATGTCAGCAGCCCTTTTTGTTGATCCCATTGTATTTTTTCAGTAGTTTCGTCATGCGTTAAACACTGTACAGTATGGTGGTCAGATGGTCTTAACATCTGGCATGGAGCGTCACAATTTAATGTGGATGGATCCCATATGGTGTTCAAGTTCATAAAGTCCAATTAAGTGCTCTCGCTCTTGAGGTAAAAAGCTGTTAATTATTGCAAAATCTTCACTTTCTCCTTGAGTGTTTGATCATGTGTTACTCATTACTCACTGTCAAGCCATGGGGAGCATGCCAACAATTACGACGACAGACTGGCAAGTAGGCATCGAGGTAGACAGCAGGGAAGTGTTTCAGTCAGCTACAGATAGACAGATAAGCAGGATGACCACATAGAGATTGATGGGACAGTATACAGACAGATAGACAGCTACAAACGCAGGGACGGGAGTGGTGGTTATGGAAATATTGGAGACAGAATGTTTTGGTTTTTTGCAAGATGCTAACAAAATCATGAAGAGCTCCATAACCCCAACACTTGCTCACCCTTTGATGTTGAATTTTTTCAACAGTGAGGAGGAACCGTTTTGACACATCATGGTTTTGTCTGTGAATGCATACAAAACACCAACAATAGCACAACTTGCAGCTGCCCTCCGGGGAAGGAAGAAATCAATTCTGCGTGTACATATATGCATGTTAGGGTCTGTGTGTGTGTGTGTGTGTGTGTGTGTATGTGTGTGTGTGTGTTTGCATTGTATGAAAAGGAGAACATCATTTGCTTTGAAGTTACTGCAGCTCAGGCTTCAGCAGTGCTTTTCACCTCTATTTTACCCTTTCCCTGGCTCTCTTTGCTTTCCCCTCCTTTCGTCTCCGCCTTTCTCCATCTTTCAACTTTTGTCTTTTGCTATCTACGTTCCCTCCCCCCCTCCCGTTTTCTTCTCTCCTCATTTCCCTCCCACATCTCAATCTCTCCCACTCCTGCGCATGTCATCGTAATTTAAAGATAGGCAGCTACACGCCAGCAGAATATAACACCACCGCCATCGCCGCCGCCAGTCACTTACATCACTAACATGATAATGTGAAGCTGGAAACACACCGCCTTACATAGCCGGTAATGAACAGTTGTTGTGGAAAGAAATGCATAAACATTCTGTGTTAAATAAGTCATGAAACACTGCATTTCTATTCACATGTTTTGTCCAAACCAAGATAAAATATGGGAAAGGATGGAAGAATGATGTGCAGAAAGAACATCAGAACATCAAGTAACGCGTAACTTGCTGATTTATCTGCTTTCCCCAATAGGTTTCTGATTAATTAATTTATGTCTTAAAGCTTGACTATGTTATATATTATGAATGATAAACAGACATTTTTGTGCATTTGTAATTATAGTAAACAATACATAAGAGGAGGTGTCTTGGTGTCTAATTATGTATTTATTTAATTATGTCTTTTATGATCATCAGCGTAATTGGTTTGCACACAGTTTGTTTCAGTGCTTCTGAGCAATGCCAGCTCAGATAGTCAGTCTCAACTGTCCAGGCTTTCCAGTCTTGTATCTCCAGGACCCAGAGCCCTGCTGTTTTCCGTTTTGCCCAGTAATCTGCCCGATTAGCTCCAAATAACAAGCTAGTAGGACAGAAAACCAGCATTACTCAGTACAGGTATAGCAGTATAACAAGCGATAAATGCATTGTCCCTCTGGTGTAGTTTCTCTCCTCAGCCAGCCACTTGATTAACCATTCAGGCACACAAATACAAGTACACACACACATACACATTATTTCCTGGGAGAGCATTTGTTTGCTTTCATTTGACGGTTTTGGAGGATCTGGCCGGCACAGATGTCTGCCTTGGCACGCAAAGAGTACCGCCAACATTGATTGGACCTGATCTGCAGGAAAGGGGGACAGCATAAAAGGTTGGAGAAAGAACAGAGAGGAAGATGCAGTCTTGCCACGTGCTGTCCTCTCAGGTTTAATAAATGGACAAACTATCCAAAACCAATTGAGCTGAAATAGGTGAAGGCTTACTTACTGTTTGATTATTATATTTATCTGCTGGTGGAAAAAGCTGTAAATGCTCTCCTTGGTCCAGTGGTTGAAGTAATTCTCAGATCTTTTTACATTTGTAAAGCAATAACATAGTGAAAAGTAGAAGTGAAAGCCCTACATTCATTGTATCAATGTACTTTGGATGCGTTAACTTAGTTTAATGTTGCAGCTGTTAAGTATGTAAGTGTAACTACCTTAATTTTAAATAATTAACTAATTAATTCAATACATTTTGTGTTTAATAATTACAATCCTCAAAATATCCAATACATAACTCCATCAGATAAATGTTCAGAAATATCTCAAAATTGTACTCAAGCATAGTGACTGAGACGATTTGGTAGCTGTCTACCACTGCCTTATCTGCTTTACAGAAATGTTTAGCAGGTTTGTTTAGCAGGTTTGTTAGGTCGCACCTGTCCAGGTGACATTGCCAGTGCTGTCTAGCTTTGTCACCTCAGTAAGAGCTGGAGCTCATTAGCAGCCAGGACTGGTTCCTGCGGAGCTACAGATGTGTATTCACATGTTGGCAGGGTCTTTCACCACCCTGCTGTGACAAGGTCGGTGCCCCACTGTTCCTGAGTGCACAGTTGTGTCTGGTACTAGTCCCATCTGTATCATTGCGCTTGATATTTGCCACCAGACACCATTGCTGATTGTGTCAATGTGGTTGATTTAAGGAGTACGTGCCACCAGTACCAAGAATCTAAGTGTGCTCACTACCTCAGTGCTGCTGAGTTTCATCTGCTGCCAGGTGAACTTTCTGTTCATTCCCAATGCTATTTCCAAACAGGAAACAACCGGCAGCATTGTGTCTTCTAGGTTCTGGGAATAGTGGTACAACAAACATCTCCTAGCCGTGAGAGACATAAAAGATATATTCATATTCGTGTTACTTGCCCATTCTGTGTCACTTTTAGTGAACACAAACAACAAGGTGCAACAACTTTGCAAACATACCAGGTCCACTATTTTCTGCATTTTAGACATGTAGCAATCTTCAGGAACATGTTACAGGTTCACACAAGCAAGTCACAATAATGTAGCTGTTTGCTAAAGCTTGGTTTGACTTTTGATTTACCTTGTGCTATATTTACCATATATGAACTTGAACCCCTCCGAAAACCATCCAAAGAGTGAATAACCAAATCACTTGTTGTATGATATAGTTAACTAATTGTATGACTTTAACTGGATATACCATGAGTCAGAGTCCATCGGTGGCCCCCTACTATATAGCTTCATTCTATCTTTGATGGCCTCCATAGAAAAATTATTTTAGGTATCAATATTGTGTATTTCAGATGATACAGAGATGGTATAGCCAGCCAGCTTTTGTGCTTTACTGTTGATTTACTGTTGCATTAAGCATGATGCAATACACTGGGGCTTTGATTTCAGGTCTGAGTGGGTGGGTAGGGATGAAGGGCAGCAGTGCAGATGTAGAGGTTTATTTTGGGCATCACTGATGTTATTGCTGGAAAATGGATGCAAACATGCAAATCATTGGTGACGGATCAATAGGTTTTTGTTTTTTGTATTGTGATTTTACTTGCATGTGTTTTTGTGGTGGTGGGTCGATTGTGAGAAATTGGTGACTTAAAGGTCTGGCTGATACCATTTTTATGTAGACAAGGAGGAGTGCCACATTTTGCGGCAACAGGAAGAGGATGTTAATGTTTCTCCATGGCAACTAATCTTGTTGAAAGACTAACAAACAATAAATTGTTCCAGTTAACAAAGAATTGCACAGTGAGCCACCCCAACACGTTATCTTATCAAGGTTAAATTATTATTGATTTTACCAACCAGGTTCCCAAACAAAATGTAGCTGATACATAGGAGAATCAGAACGGAAAACAATACCATTTTAGTGTGGAAGGGTGATTTGAGGAGCGGGCCTGCGGAAAGAGGCTGCACTATGCTCTGGTTGTATGGCAACATATAATTCTTTATCTTTTGCAGATGCTTTACTTTATTAAAATTTTATTACAATTATCCCGATCACTGACTTTCATTTTGAGTCCTGATGCTGCAAATACTCCAAATCAACCACAGATGTTTGAGTAATAACTATTCATATTATAGTATTTATAACACTGGTAACTATAGTGGCCAGAAGTTTCAGGAAATGACATAACCTTTCTTAAATAAAACTACAATGATTGTAGATATTTAAATTGTAAATCTCACAGACAGGGTGGGAAAGCCAGAAAATGAAAGTAACCATCTGTTGGTATTGGTCTTTTCATAGAAGTTGTCAACAATTTAAAAAAAAAAGCGCCACATCCTTTTTTTCTAACACCAAGATATTTTCTCCATATTGGTAATTTACTTGCAATTAATGTAAACGTCAGTAAATTGCAGTGCACCACATTAACACCGTAGAAGTCTCTTCTCTGAGCCGAGTGTTGTCCTCAGGTGAGAGGGCGGGAGACACTGAGTGAAATCATTAATACAAAGCATTACAACACAACAGGCAGAGAGCGATGGATTACTGAGGTAGAGTGACTGCATAGGATAGGTCACTTACTGTAGAATGAGAGAGAACTAGTGGTGAGATAGCAGCAGCAGCACCTCCATGGCTCAGCCCATCCTCCCTGTGACAGCGCAGCGTTACGTGCTGCCTCTCCGCTCTGTCGTCAGAGCAGCCCCAGCCTCCCACCCGCGCACAACTCCTCTCCGCTCTGCACCAGAAAGGAGCATCCTCTTCTCTCCACCCTCCCTCTTTTTCGTATCCTCTCTCCCTCTCTCTTTCTGTCAGTCGGTGTGTCCTCAGAATGAGGTTAGCAGCAGCAGCAGCAGTAGATAGAGACAGCAGAGCCATAGTTACTGCAGCAGCCAGGAGAGGCTGTCCTTCAGCCGTGCACCATCTACCGCTGCATTCACCCCTGCCCTGAGAACGCAACGCTCATCCTTGTGCTCTCTCTCTGTGTTTCTCCCTCCTCCTCCCTCACCTTCTGTCCTCTTTGAATTCATCTCTTGGATTCGTCTCTCTCTCTCTCTCTCTCTCTCTCTCGCTCTCTCTCTCTCTCTGTAGCAGTGATGGGGAAGACCACCATGTAGAGACAGAGAGGCAGCGGAGGCAACAGCAGAATAGCAGCAATGGGAAGCCACACATGGAGCGGGTCTGGACTGCAGCCGTGGTGAGCCTGAGACCTACAGGACTTGCAACCACCATCATTGCCCTTCTCAGGACCTGACCACTGGGGCTGTCCAACGCTCACCTGGATGATCCCCACTTGTGTTTCGTCATCCCCTCCTCTCCTTGTTCTCTGCTGCTCTTTCTCCTCTTTTTCTTTTTCTTCTCTTTGATGGTTTTTAGTCTACTGATATCTGACAGCCTCTCCTGACACAGCGAAGCTGCTCATCGATTTATCCCCTCGGATTTTTCCCCCCTTTTTAATCTCTCTATCTGCCTACTTTACCTACAAGTGGCATTGTTTTTTCCCTTTTTTGGTTGTTGTTGCCTGCATGATACCTATTTTGGATTTTTTTTTTGGATGAGACTAAGCTCATCTCTCTGTTGTGCAAGATTTTTTGATTGATCTCTAAGCAATAACAAACACTAATCTAACTGACTTGACAAGCTGACATCATGGGGGACATGTCCAACAGTGATTTTTATGCCAAGAACCAAAGAAATGAGGACAACCATGCGGCAGGCTTCGGCTGCTCGGTCATGGAGCTGCGCTCACTCATGGAGCTGCGTGGCACAGAGGCGACGGTCAAGCTCCAGGAGGACTACGGGGGCGTAGAGGGACTGTGCAAACGACTGAAAACCTCACCCACAGAAGGTGAGTCCCCATGCTCATCTGTGTATGTGTTTGAAAGGTGTGTGTGTGAATATGTGCACTGGTGTGTATTGTATGAAGGGTCTCATGTTGAGGAATGTGATCTCCTACTGTATGTTGAACCGATCATAAGATTGATGGCAGATCTTCATCGCATTTCATTTTGCCCTTGTGAAGCACCTGGAGAAATGCGTTAGCACAGCATCAGAACAGCAGACAGGGGAGGGAGTCCTGTTTGAAGGGACTAATGAAAATTCTTCCTTGCCAGCTAGTCTTAGACCTCTTTAGTATGCATAGAAATCTCTCCGGACAGTTTAGCCCCCCTCACTCACTCCCCCTCCCCCATGCAAGCCCCCCACCCTCCCCTGTCATTCTCACATCCTGTCAGCCAATCAGCCATAGCCTTATTAAGGAGCAGGTCTCTGGGGCAACATGGTGGAGGTTTTGGCCACGTGGGTTGTGCTGTGGCGTCTGCAAATGTGGAGTGGAATGAGAGAGCACAAAATAATAAATAGATAGATAAGTAATAGAATAAATAGCACCAGTTTCCATTTTTTTTCTTCAGTTAAACAACTGGAGAAGACGAAAATGACGGATATTTTCTGCTTTTTATCCTAACAGGTGAACGTTGTTGTATTTATAACACTGCTTTTCTTCACAGAGAGGATATTCAATAAAAACATGTGGAAACTGCACAAAAGCACAGCATGTGGTACCACAGAATCCCTGAATTTTACCACATAACCACCTAAACTATGTCATATTATCCTCTTTAGGTTATACAAACATTTATGCAGACATCTATTGTTAAAACAGCCCAACCTTTACTTTATCAACATATTGCATAAAAGTAGGATTTTCTATTGCTATCCCAAGCTGCATCACAGGGAGCAGACAAAAAACAGACATGTCCAATGCCTTCATCCGTGTATTGAATATTTATAACAGTGGTGAAATCATCCACCTCCCCTGATGTAGGGATCATTGATCAGTATTCATGTAGTGTCACCTGTGTGACATCAGAGGTAACCTGTAACCTTATAGGCTGATAGTCACAGAAGATCGTGTTCCCTGGTCTTCTCATCCAATAGCACTGCTTCTAGGTCGGCTGGTGGTTATACCTGCAGCAAGACAACGCCAAAGTAAACTATATAATTTAATAGAATCTCAGAGTTGAATAAAGAGCAAAACAAATTGGATGAAAAAGAAGCAAAGCACTTATGAACACTGAGTAGGATAGGAGATGTGGTGCCTATTGCTCTTCCCCATATTTGCAACATTAGTGTGAAACAATGCCTGCAGTGTTACAGCAATACTGAAATGAACTTGAATTTGAACTAGCAATAAAATTATCATAACAGACATAAAATTATAATTTCATTTTCCCATTCTCATGAGCATCCTGATTAGATGCACCAACATTACGTTTTCTCAGTGCGCTAAATGCTAATCCAAAATCACAGCCTGCAGACTTGCAATAAAACTTCCATCAAAGTAATTAAATGTACAACATATAAACAGGAACACTGTAATTATTAAAATGCTTCCTGTTACTGGTAATCTGGTTTGTTTAACCCAGCATTTCGCCAGTACTCCATGACATAATATCAAACTTAATGAATAGTACATTAACATTTACTTTCTTTTCTTATACAATGAGTAGTAGTTACATGATACATTTTTTTAACCATTAAAAATTCTAATATTAAATGTTTGCCAGTGCGTTTTTCGTATATTGATTTAAAACTTCCGCACTCAAAATATTCAGGATCACATTGCAAAATTATTGTTCCCTCTTGTTGATATGCCCTGTGGGTAAAATAAAGACAATAATCACAAAAAGAAGAAAAGAAATGAAAAAACACCGCTCTAAGAAGCAATTCAAAACATATGTAAATGTTTCGCTCTGCCGGCTGTGTTATTCAAAACACCACAATCTCAGATGTGTGTGTGTGCCATTAATTATTTTGGCATTTATTGGCTTTTGAGAATGCATTGTGTATTTTGTGCAGTTCTCCCTTGAATAAATCAGGTGTTTCCATATTATAGTTTGTCAATCCATTTAACAAGTCCCCTGGTTTTGGATGAGATCTTGTGAGGCTCCTCTCCTCTCATCCCTGGCTATAATTATTAATTGTTATAATGAATCTCTCACTGGAAAATTCATAAAGTGGAAACTGAGTAATGGTAACTGGTGCTATTTGCATTAGTGATCCCAGGTGTTTGTTTTTATGCTTTGTGAGTCCCCTTGTGTGTTATGTGGTTGCTCCACAGAACATATGTTACTTCAGAAATATGATCATGGTAATTATCCCTGAGGGTATTCTGTATTGCTTGCTGTCATCATGTGTGGTGTGTGTAAGGTGTATGTGTCCCAGGGGCCTGCGTTTGATGGTAAGAGGCCCTGAGTATGGTTGACCTATTAACCCCGTATACTGTCACCCATACTAGCCCTCGCACATGATACTAACAGTTCATGAATGGTTATAGCCCATTATGCAGCATCAGTGCATAATGGCTCTGTAAGTACAGAAATGCAACCAGTGAAGGGGTTGCGCCCAGCAGGCAGTAGGCTCCTGCTGACTCTACAGTACATACAACTTGGGTAATGTTGGCATTGTGATATGAGACTATATATCATCTTAGGATCATCTTTTGGATATCGTAATATCGTGATATGGCATTTTTTTTTCTGGTTTTAAAGACTGCATTACAGTAAAGTGAAGTAATTTGAACTGATCTGAACTGTTCTACTTGTTCTAATACTTGCCTTTACCCACTAAGTGATTATATTTACAGGACAAATTATATAAAAAATCTCATCAAGTTAATATTTTAAGTACCAGTAGTCATCCCTATAGTATAGAATAGAATAAAACTGAAAATCGATGATACCCACACATGATACACATTATACACATGACTGCTATAAAATCAGAGAATAACACGTACAAAATAGTAGCCCTCCCAGCTGGCACCGGACGTCAATAGATGTTGGTCTTTGGTTGGATTCAAGTCATGACGTCAGGTGACCAAAACCCAACGTCCATTGACTTTCAACATCTTTTGACATAGGAATATTGACGTCAAATGACGTTAATATTTTGTTGTTTTTATGTTGTGGTGTCTGGCAACCAAAACCCAACGTGTGTCAGACGTCTTGTACTCACACAACTTTGACTTTGAATAATGACCTTTTTGATGACAAAATTCTAATGTCTGGACAACATCTATCAACAATGTTGATTTGACTTAATAGCCTACATAACTGATATCCAACGTCGGACCAACGTTAAGTTCAGACGTTAAACCGATTTTCATTTTCAACTAAATACTAACGTCTATTCAACGTCGGAGGCGTCTCAATTAGACGTCTCTATGACGTCTAATTGACGTCTAGTGCCAGCTGGGGTTTTGGAAATACATCCGTTTACATTATTAATGATGTAAACATTTCTAAAGCCTAAAAAAGATTCCTTGCATTACTACATCCACCAAGGAGGTTATGTTTTTACCAGTGTCCGTTTGTTGGTTGATTGGTTTGTCAGCAGGATTACACAAAACTACTGAACGGATTTCCACAAAACTCGGATCTCGGTCAAAAATTGCGAGTTAGGACGTTTTTTGATATTTTTAATGCATGCAATGCAAGGATCTTGATGAGAGAAAAATCAGGTGAATTTAGGTAGCTGGCATCTATCGGCGAGTAGAGGGGACTGTAGGGCCTCAGTGGAAGTATGCGCTGCATCAATTCTGTGCCATTCTAATTATGTTGTTCAATACAAGTATTTCATGACCCCAATGGATGAAACATTTTCAACACTCAAAGGGGAGAAATGTAAATACATACATTTATGTTAAAACATAAAATGGAATTAAAATTTGCTTTCTCAGATCAAAATTGAAAGACACATCATGACAATGATGATGATGATGATGGAATGAATGGCAATTAAGGGGCACATCTAATTCTATAACATGCTTGGATTCACTGTTTCTTACCCTTTAGTTTCTCAGTAGCCTGCTCTCTTGCACTGTATACCTGCCCCCAGGATGTAGTTACCTATGTGTTGCCTTGTAGGTGACTGTGGGGTGAAGAAGCTAGCGTTTCCCTCAGGCGTTCAGCGGGTGAATGGCATGAGTCATTCAGGGGCCAGATGGGATGTCAAGCTAAGTTTCAGAGAACCGACGGCAGGAAGCTGCTCGATGTATGACCTGCTTCTCTTGATTTGGGAGAAAGGACGGTTGGTGGGTGCTCCCAGTGCAGCTGTGTTCTTATGAGACTGTACAGAGTTGCAGCACATCGGTAGGTCATTCTCAGTAGGGGGGGGCAAGAAATTGAGAGAGAGTGCTCAGGGCAGAGCCGTTTCTCAAGGGTTGGGAGGATGAAGAGGTGCTTAGGGCATCGATAGCCTTTGATGTTGTCAGAAAGGGAGGGCAGGAGGGTACTTAGTGAGCTCGTGCGGGAAAGGAGGAGTAAATATAGATACATGTGAAAACCACATTATGAACAAAAAGTCCATCCACTTCACAAAACTGCAGTGGCAATATTTTCATGCAGTGTAGACATGACTGCAAGTTTGTATAAAATTAAGGTGTATTGAAAATTAAGCAGTGAATGTTTTAAATGTGTCACTACAAGCTTACACTAAATTTTATATTATACCAATCAGCCTAGGACTGTGCTATTTTATTTCCGACCGACTAAGATTTCATATCCTCACACTGGCCCCTTTTTCTATTCAATACTTTTTCTTTGCCCTTTACAATATCATCAAGTCTCATTTTAGTCTTCTTACTACCTCCACCTTCTTTCCAACTCCCCTTGGCCTCCATGGTCCCCTGATCTGACTCCCACACGCCATACTGTACACATACCTCCACCACCACTGAGAACATCACCTTCCCCCAACCTCCAAAAGCAGTTGCATGCCAACACCACCAACTTTGATTGATTATGAAGTCCATAACAGATGCTTATCAATGTTGTGACCTCACCAAAACATTAATAACATTGACTTCTCCACCTCTACTAGTCTCACATCCGCCATTTTCTTTTCTTCTTCACACCAAAGATGAAGTGAGAAGGGTTATTTCAGGCTTGCATAGCACTGAAAGCTTCTGTCTCTGTCTTTGGGTTTGGATGGCTATAAAACTCACATAGTTAAATGATCAGTACATAAGATGAGCAACTAGAAAATATCTGCTTAACACATGTAAAATGTATGGCCAACAGTCACCTCTGACTCCCACGGTGAATTCTGCAAATGGGATGGGAATTGTTGTAAACTCTTTGTAGAAACCATTTATATTTATGTATGTACATCAAGTAGCTTCAATCGGTATCACAGTGTGATGTTTGTTCTAAAAGTGGGTCCAGGTGTGATTCACGAATGACTGAGCATCCCGCAACAACAGCAGCTGAGGCAAATGGGTGTTTTGAAAGCAAAAAAATAACACGATTCCTCAGAAAAATGGAATCAAAACCTATAGAACTGTTAAATTATTGTATCTGGAATATTGAAAGATTTTTGAAAATGCACTCTGTCAGCGTAAGTAATATTACGGCAAATAAACCCTCGGTCAGAGCCAGTCCACCATTTCATGTCTTGAGGATAAGCTAAGCTAACTGGCTTCTGGCTCCGGTCCAAGTACATACTTAGTTTACAAGTGGCATCTATCCTCTCATCTAACTCTGTATTTGATCTTTATTTGTCAAATGAATCCTTTACAAATAAATCATCTCACTGCCGACCTACCTTTGTCCTGCCATACCTCTCATTCCTGTCCCCTCTAGAACTCCTCCTCATCAACCCATCCACCTGCCCCTACTCTTCCTCTCTACCTTCCATCCCACTGTCTCACCACACCTTACCTCTCCTCTGTATCTCTCCTCTGCTCCCATTTCTATTTTGGTGTGTTGGTCGGTCGCTGGTATCCCAGTGGGCCAGTGTACAGCGTAGCCTAAATAGACCTGCTCTACATCTATAACCTTCATCATCTCTCTTTTCTACTCTCACTCTTTTATCGACTTAGTAACAATGTAACACTGCTGGAAAAGTAGCACACTGTTTTCTAAACTTCTGTCAGTCCCTAAACTATAAAAAGAAAAAAGATATGATCAGAATAAAGACTTAATATTTGCTTGATTTTGATTAAATATTCTTTGTTGAGAGGTAGACAATACTTAACATCGACTTCCATAAGACAACAAATGTGACACACCAGTTACTTTGACAATAAGATGACTCACCTCTAGTCACCGAGCACAGTAGGCTCTGAGAAGTGTAAAAAATATCTTGCAGAAATGCCGGTGACAATCAGTTGATTGAGGACAGTTGTGTTTACAGCAGATCCCTGAGGGCAATGCACCTGCATTGCTTTATATGGCAGCAACAACGGGTGGAGGGTGGCCCGATGATACATCATATGCTCTGCCTGTATTTCTCATGGGAGGATGTTGTTGATGGTTCCTGTGCTAACAGCCTTCACTGAGGTGAACACTTGACTTGTTTATACAAATGTGACTCGATACCACACACACACACTAACTACAGGCCCTAAATGTCCGCACAAACACAGACACATCATCGTGACTCACATACTGTGCGGCTCTATTGATCTGTAAACAGCGGTTTGGATGTTTGCATCAATTTTGTCTTTTGTGACATTGATGTCAAGGACACAGATGAAGTGATGTGTATGTGTGTGTGTGGTTGGCAGAAAATGTAGGCAGGGAACAAAAAGGGAAACATTTAACACATTGGGAAACAATTTTTCTACTTATCTTTATTTTTTTCTATTCCACTGTTACCCCCTCCTGCAGATATAGTTGTCCTATCTACATATAATTGTAGTTCCTCCTGTAATATGAAGACTGAGCTACGATTACTCTTCTCATTCCTCCTACATATCTCACTCGCTGCATTTTGTACTGCTCCCATGACGAGGCCTTTATGAAATCTATACATAACTCAGGAAACTGTTTGCCCCACGCTTCTGTCATCCGCCTCTTCACTCCCTCCATCTTCTCCTTTCCTTCTCCCTCTACCCTCTCTGTGACTGCAGAGTTTGGTTGAAACACCTCTCCTGCGCCCCCATTTCTCTTCCTTTACTTTTCATTTTTCTTCATTCGCACCCAGCTTCTGCCTGTGTTGCCTCTAATCTTTTGTTTATCCCTCCCTTGAAATAAAGTCCACATTTCAGTCTGGGTGCTGCTGCATTTCTGCGCCTTTCTTTCCTCTTCCTCTCCCCTGTTCTGTTCATCTGTTTGTCCCTCATCCCACATCTTCTCCTTGCTCCCTTTCTTTTCCTGCCTCCCTCCATCCCTCCCTCCCTGATGATCATACTTATCGCGTCCTCCAGTCGCAGCACCACGAGCGCGTTCCCTTCTGACGCAGTCTATTTAATCTCTGTCCCACAAGGGATCTCTCACATGGAGCAGCCGTCTCTTTAATAAGGACAATTTCTCCTGCTCTGCAACTCCTCTCCTCCTCCTCCTCCTCCTCCTCTCCTTCTCTCCTCTCTGCCCTCCCCTCTCCTCCCTTCCCCTAGTGACTCTGTAAAAGGGATGGAAGAGGTAGAAAAGAAAGAGCGAGTGAAATAGGAGGCAGTGAAGAAGAGAGAGAGAGAGATGGCTCTCGGAGGACAGATTATAAATGATACACAGCCATTTTGCTCTGTGAAGGAGCAAAACCACATCGTGGGCAGAGACACACACACACAAATACACACCACTACTCACACAGGTGACTCCTCTGTAGTGTAGTAGCAATGACCTTGAGGCAGGCTTAAGCAGGGTTGTGGCACAGTGGTCAATCACTCTGCAATAGCATTCTATCTGCAATATTAAGAAGATTAAGCAGGGGAAGGAATGTGCTGAAGCGGTTCAGCTAATAATGTACATGTCTTTGGTATGTCTTTAAAAAAGCCAGATTTTATTAATGGTTAATAAATGTTTTCTTAATGCCTCTAGGTCAGTAATAACCACTAATCAGATGAAAAGAACTCACATTTTGAGTTGTCTATTGTACAAACTAATGTAAAATAATGATTTCTGGTTGGTGCACATCCTCTGCCAAGGATCTTTTACCATTGATCTATAAATATACAATCCACAGCACTTTGAAAATTAAAAATATAGCAATGGTGACAAAGCATTTAATGTCATGTATACGTGTTTTCACCTGCTGCAGATGTCTGACTGTCTGTCAGGCTGCATGCCTCTCACGCTGCCTGCCGTGTCTTGTCATCCCTGAAGTCTTGGTCTTGGTCAGAGCCGCTGTATCGCCTCTACTCTGCATCCCCGCCTCTACTCTGCATCCCCTGTTCTCAAACTGACTTCCGTCAGTCTTGGAAGCTGTATCCAATCCCTCTTATCTGCTTAAAGTTTGCTGAAAACAAATGCCCTTTTACGAATAATTTGCTGTATTAACATTTGAATCTGCAAGCTTGATAGCCTACTGCATAAAGGCCTCCACCCTTCATCAATGACGTGCAGAATTGATGTAAATAGGAAGTCATGAAAGCGCCACCGGCTGACAATCCAAAAGGTTATTTTGTCCATGCTGTTTCCGGTCAAGCATATAAACAAAAAACATTCATAAAGTTGTTAATGACAACTGACAAACCCTTTGTATGCCTTACTACAAAGTATGCCTTGTTGCAAAGCAGTGCCAATTTCTTAATGCAGCATAATACAAAAAGATGAGCAGGTGTAGGGCAAAAAATAATAATGGCTTGAGAACATTTCCACTGGGAAGTGTTTTGAAGTGCAATCACTTCTCAGATGCTTAGGCTTTTATACCAGGGTTTGATTACTGTCTCTGGAGAAGTACACTGTGGGCTGGTTTCCCAGACAGGAATTAAACAAGGTCTTGGACTAAAACAAAATTTATATCCATTAGATGTCCACGGAAATGCATCCCTAGTCTAGAACAAGCCTAATTTCTGTTTGAGAATTTGGCCTTTAATGTACAAATTATCTGAAACCTGTACCACTTTTCATCAGTAGTGGTATTTGTTCAGTATATTAAGTGCATTTATTTTTATTTTCTATCTTTTTATAACAGACATCGGTCCAAACAATAATTTAAATGTGCTTATTCATGTGCTATTTTGTAGCAGTTGTATTGATGCAGTGAAAACTTTCATCTATTAAATCACATCTTGTCAGAAAGGCTGTCACACATGCGCATGCACAGGCACACACACAAATCACACACACACGCAGATTGTGGACATGGCCGGCAGTGAAGTCAGCTGTCCCAAGAGATGCCTGACTGAATTAAGAGGACAGATGCCAAAAACCAGACTCTATTGGCCTGCTACCATGGAGCCTGGTGCTGACTCACAACAGTAAACAGTATGTCTGCCCATGTGAGTGTATAGTATAATGTACTGAAGGAGTACAAACTACATGTGGTTGCCATGGTAGATTCCAGAAATGAAATTGGAGATTGTAAAACATTGTTATCAAGACTAGAAATTAAAAATGTTCATCCTCAAAATGTAGTATAGGCAGTTGGGGAATAGCATTTCACTCAAGGGCTCCAGAGGGACAGGACAGGTGTCCCCCACCACCACAAGCCCAACCTCTCCACCAAGTTTTCTGTGGCCACCACACCATCTCACTATTTTAGCTCCTACCTGCCTGAAAAATCTTTCCTTAGATTAGTGAATAGCTCAAAAGTACAGTGCCATAGACTGACATCTCCAGAAGCTTTTCAGTCCCAGGTTGCTGTCATACATCTAAATCCAGCTCTTGTCCTCTGAAATGTCCTGTATCTGAACTGGCTGCTGGAAGCCAGGAGTATGGATAGCGAGTTGACAGGCGTGGTGATGCTTTTAGCTGAATATGCAGAGTCCCAGGCTATAACCGGCTTGTTTCTCTCCTTGTCAGCTCTTTTCCTGAGTTGACCCCTCTCCTCTCTCTTCTCCCGCTGTGGGGCAGAACAAGGGTGGTACCACTGCTGCCAACACAGACAGACAGCATTTCCTTCTCAAGGGCACATATTCCAAACAGTCTTGGACCAGATCCAGCCCTGAGTTGCTCAAGGGGGCATAACAGCTATCTCTCAACTTTGAGTTTCAGCATACTGTAGAGGAAAATAATCCATAACATCACAGCAGCAGAAGAAAAGAGGAACAGAAACGTGGATACTGCCTTGTTCTGACTGAAAATGTTACCATTTTTTTTTTATCCACTAAATACACACAGAATAGTCAGTTCAGATATTTTACCCACAGCCCTTGATTAAAGTAATTAAGTATTTACTCTAAAATACCTCATAATTGTACTATAATTATAAGTAAACCCTATAATTCTTGATGCAAATACCGATGTTGGGGTTTTCAACAGGTGAATAAAGCATTCTGTATGTTTTAAGTGCTATATTGTAGGCAACTAGACTTGCTTCAGTTTCTTGAAGACATTTCACCTCTCATCCAAGAGGCTTCTTCAGTTCTAACTAACAGGTGGGTAGTTGCAGGCTTCAAACCCTGTGTGGGTGTGTCCTTACACAGTCGTTAAGGTCACATGTGCGCCGTTGACCTGACCAGCATTCGTGTAGGTTGTTAGGGCTAGGTGGGTCCAGGTGTGAATGGGTGTTAAACTGTCTGGGGAGTGAACTCAGTAGTAGTGTCATAGGCCACCTCTGCTTAATGATGGTCATTCCAGTTTGATGTAGATGGATTCTTTCGAAGGAATGTCCCTTCTCCTTCAGATGTAAGTGGACAGCAGAGTCACGACATAAGGAGTTGTGCCATTCACTTATGGAGGGGCTGTTTTTTTTCCCAATGTACAAATCTGTGCAATCCTGGCTCTATTCAGCAGCATAAACTACATTACTCTGCTTATGCCTGGGTGTTTTGTCCTTAGAGTGGACAAGCTTCCTCCTCAGTGTGTTACTGGGTTTGAAGTGAACAGGGATGTGGTGTTTATTGAAAATCTTGAGTTTCTCAGATATTCCTGTGACATAAGGAATGTCACAACAATGTTCCGTTTTTCAATCTCTTCCTCCCTGTCTGCTCTGGATCTTGACGCAGGGTTTAAATCCTGCAACTCCCCACCTGTTAGTTAGAACTGAAGAAGCCTATTGGATGAGAGGTGAAACTTCTTCAAGAAATTGAAACAAGTTCAGTTGCCTATCATATTGCACTTATAATCACCATGACCTACAGGACTGGGAATCTACACCAACGTGTTGCATTCTGAGGTAGTATTTTTGAGGTAGTATTACAGAAAACAATCAGTCAGCAGATTTATCCACAGAACATTGTCCTCAATTATGATGATAGAGTAATCAAGTCATTTGTCAAAGAACATTTACAAATATTTGTCTGATCTAGCCTCTCGAATATAAATGTTTTTTTTTTCTGCCTTTGGCTATTTTTTTAGTGTCATAAATTGAATATCTTTGTTCTGGAAACTTGTGATGAGAATTGTTTTTACTATTTTCAAACATCTTATATACCAAATGATATATTGATGAATCACAGCGCAGGCCTTTTAATCCCGTAATATTCAGCCCGTCTTCCAGTCTAACGCAAATATTCCACTATTACAACGAGCACAAGTATTTACAGGGCATTAATATGACCCTGCAAACACTGACTGACTACTTTAGCCTTACATGAGTGGCATACGGAAAAATCAATTGTGCTGAACACCATGTAAGTACATCTGGTTCATGTCAGGAATATTAAAGGAGATGCATCCATTTGTTCAGCAGATGGAACTTGTTCAGACGGGGTTTCATGGGCTCAGTCACATTACAGTTCAGTCCAAATACTTGGCACGTGCACAGATCAATAAACCCTCAGCCCTGCACTGTAATTTCCCTGCAGTGTTCGCGTTTGTAAACTCTGATTGCAAGAATGTGTTGAATGATTGAAAGATTATTTATTTTATGATATAATCCATTAAAATACCGGGCATTGGTGTTCAAATATGTTGACAAACTTACAGTCAATAATGCTGAATTGCTATTGTAATTACTGTTATATATTAAATTTACCACACAGTGATCAGCACCTCTCTTGCTGTACCGCAAACAGTGTATTTTCCCTGCAGTTCCAAGCAGACAGACAATAAGGGGTGCATTAGTGTGTAGATTTCCCTTACCTGTCATGACTATTTCATGACTCTCTCTGGTAGTTTGAATTTTAATAGCTGTCCCTATTGTGTCCGGAGCTTATCTGAGCCCCTGGGCGAAACTAGAGACTGACACCCAGATGGGAGACAGCAGATAGAGCACTGTCACTCTCCCTTTCAGCCTCTTGGCCCTGAACGCGCTCCCTTTTCACTCCCGGGGGGGGCTGAGCATCTACTGAGCAGTTGGAAATGTTTGTGTGCAGGCATGAGGGAAAATACAAGCTTCTAATCGACATGTTTGGCACAAGCCACAGAGCAACAATGTCAGGGTTTTTTTTCAAATAGCATTCTTAAAATTTTAATTTTTACTTTTTAATGAAGACTTCAGACTGGGGAACTATTTAGCTTGAACCAATAACTTTTGATTCAGATTCAATGATTGAATTAATTGGAATGTACAGTCGTTTATCAGCTCTAAATCTTTGGTATTATATCTGTCAAACTATTCTTTGATTCCTGCTACTGGACCGCTAGACAAAAATACTTATACATGTAGGTTTGATTTGTAGCCTTGAATTGGGAATTCAGACATACAATTGAGTTCTGTGTGCCCCTTTTCACTCACAGACACATAGATGTATAACTGCAACCCTTTTTTGGTAACGACAAACCTTTGTGCAACTCTTCACTATGCACTCAGACATTAGAAGTTGTTTGTGCAGATCTTTTTCATTTGTTCACGAAATGACAGCTACAGATCTGATTGATTGAATGAATGGTTAAACAGGCTGGAATTACAGGACGAGGTAACTGACCCCGTTACACTTTGCCCTTATCACTAAGCAGCTGTGTCTAAACACGCTCGGCACTCTCACTATCTCTTTCTCTTTCTTTGCCACAAACACACACACACACACACACACACACACACACACACACCTCCCCACACACAGAGGCTGTAAACAGATGTCTCATTAATGTTGTGTCCACATCTAGGGCAGTCGGGCCAGCTAACATTACAGTGTTTGAGGCTCAGATGGTGAAACAGATAAAACTAAGTGACTCATAAATTCAGTAAGAGAATCATATTTTCTCCGTTGTTTTTCACTTTAGACTACTTGCAGTAGGTTGAATAAGCACATTTATACACACACACAGCGACACAATTTCTAGGAACAGAATCTCTTACGGACACCATTTCTTGTCAAGGCTCCCGCTACCCATGTTTGACTGGAGTGACGGGAATTTTAACTTAAAGAGAAAATGGGGGTGCTTGATTTGATGCAATAGATCTCCCCCCTGCATTACATTACAAACATAACAGAATCGTTGTCAGAAAAGATTGGCATGGCAAAGAGGCGTGATCTCAATACGATTCATTGTGCAGCCCTAATGCACGCACGCACGGTGTATTTAAATGTGGGTCACATGCACCCACACAGGCACCCTGGACCTCACCTATGCACACGATTTTAACACGATGATAGCTGTTTCATGAATTTTGATAAGGACCATATGCACCAAAGCCTTTGCTCTAAATGAGTCACTGTCAGCTTGTTTCTGTTTTTCCCCTCCGTGCTGCTCTTGATGTGCTACTTGCCAGGCCTCCAAAAAAGATTTCTAAGAGGTGTAAATTAACCCTTTGGGGATTCAAACTCTGTCTTATGAGCAGCACACACCAACCACATCTATGAGTTTTTGTGTCGCTGTGTGTTTCTTGCATAACATTACATAATCAGCTTTTTTTTTTCACAGCATTATAAAATGCAAGAAGAATCGCCATAGAAACAAAAGAGCATGTGTACTTCAGGTCAGAACATGATAGCTTGTAAATTGAAGTGGGATGCATTTCTTAGTCTTTTAGACCTAAAGTCTTCATCTTGCTGTTTCTGCACAATATGTTTGCCAGTACATAAGTATACTATATATACAGTATATAATATTAAGTAGCAATAATAAGTAATAGTCAGTTATCCTGTGGAGAGAGTGGCATGTGTGTTTGTGTGTGCGTGTGAGAGAGAGAGAGCTGTGAGCTGTGTTCTCTCACTCCACTCTCTCGCATGAGTCAGACTCAAAGAGCACAGTGCGTGACAGCAGAACTCACCCACTTGTACAGCTGCCCCCACAAACTCACACACACACTCACACACACACACGCACACACACTTGCATATTTTATTTTCAGCATTGCCACATACATTTAATTTAGGCTGTTGGGAGACGATTAAAAACTGCAGAGCATTTCAGCCTTTTTATAGAAAACACCAATTATGCGGCATCAGAAAAGAGTTCAGATGGAGGTTCTTGTTTGTCTTAATAAAGAAAGACCTAAAAAAAAATACGAGACCAAATGGTGCTTTAAGTGGTCAGCTGGGAGCATTGTCAAAATAAAAATGATTAAGCTGTGGAGGATGTCCGCCATGTTCAAAGGTGACAAAATCCTCATGCCTGCCTGGCAATGGTGGTTAACAATGAAGGCCATGCTACTTTACAACACCATCAAACTACTTTTTTTGTTTTCATTGTTTTGCTTGACGGACACCAAAAAATTACTTATTGTACATTTAGCCCCAAACACAATCTCCATCCTACTTAGACTTTCTCCCTCTTTATACTAGGACGTCTGACATTTATGTGTGGTATTTGTATGCATCTATTTTCCTTACAACTTAATGGGAAGAATTGGCGAATCACCTGCACTCAAAATTGGACTGTGGTGTAGTGTATGTACTGCACGAAATTTGAAAAGCTGAAGTCAGGTTTTTTTGTACGCAGATTGAAGTGACTGGGCTGCTGAAATAGTAAATCCAATATGTTGAAACATTGCTTTGGGTAATTTTCCTGTAAAAGCAACAACCTTGCCACTGATTCTGGCTCCAGAGTTTGATTCTCCTACATAAAGCACAGTACATCTGCAATATTAGACAGTAGTCATTTTGTTGGCACAAGCAGAAAGCGTAATAGGTTGCAATATGGTGTCAGACACATATGAACATTCACACACATACAGTACATGCGTGATGGAAAGGACATGGTGTCAGAAATTGCTCAGTGTCACTTTCCAGTCCATTACCTCTTAGATGGGTCTGTCCGTAGGGGGATAAATGATAGATCCGTGTGTGTGTGTGTGTTTGTGTGTGTGAGCATGCATTTGTTAGCGTGACCCTATGACTTCTCGTGAGATGAGATTTTCTCAGTTGTTTGTTTACATACAGTACAGTATGTTTTGCTACACTGATGTAACATTAGCACGTCCTCATAGAGAGAGCATGCGTACCCTCATGTAATTTCAATCCTGATGGGATGCGAAGTGCATGGAGAGTCCGCACGCAAAACCACATTGTAAGCTGAGCAAAGCAATTCATCATTAAAGTAAAGACAACGCCAAATAAGACAGTGCTAAAATAAAACTAGAAAAACCCTCCATGAACACGTGACAGAGGTTGAAACACCCCTTTCCTGCTGTTTTAAATGCTGCAATAACATCAATCCCCTGCTGTGCCCCCCAAAACATCCAGCCCAACCATGATTAAGTGAGAAAAGGGGCTTCCTTTGTTTAATTAGGCCTTCATCTAACAGTGAGTGGACCTGCTGTGCTGCTGGGTGTGCCCACCCACTCCCATCACCCAAAGATTCAGTTACATTCCCCACCATCTTCTTCTTTATATAAAACAGCATGTTGAAGCGACTTCAACCTAAACTCCAATCCAGTGACTTGTATTCAGTTTCCTCCAGACGTAGCCCCACCTGGTTAATTGCAATCAAATGTGTGTATGACTTGTATGATACGTTTGTATGCGACCTGGCTTTAAGTTATCCTGACGTGCCAGATGGTTTGTTTCACACAACCGTCTGGGAAGTTGTCTTTGGAAATTGCTTGGAAAAGGTCAGATAAAAAAAATAGGCTGATGATCTGACAAAGATGATTTAGCAAATCCTGGTGCCTCACAAGGTAAGCCCAGAATACCATTTGAGCTGGATGTCACAGAGTCTTCTTCTTGGAAGCAGAGGCTGTGGTTTTTTAAAATAGAGATCATGCAATACCGCTGCAACGAAGACCCCTCTTTACAGAGCCTTTGTTTATTAACACTGAACAAAATAATGCTGCAGAGGTGCCACTCCAGTATCTCTTAAGCAAAAGAGGCCTGACCAAGTGAACCTCAAAGGTTGATAATGAAGCGATTGCAGAAGTACCAAAAACTGGATTTCCTCAAATGGCTGCTTAAAAGTGAATCAATCCCCATTATGCCCCATGTTAAAATGACTCACTAACTGCATAAACAAACATGTTTACAGCCTGGTACAAAAACAATTATGGTCTCCATAGCTGATTTCCCTGTTCATGACAACTATACAAGGGGTGAATTTCTATACAGTTTACTAATTTAAATGATATGGAAGTTTCCCCTTAGCCAATTCGAGTCACTGATCCTGACCCCTGGGCCATAGTTGTGGTATTGATGCCTTTTGGAGAATTTGGTCTCACAAATACTGGACAAATTATGTGATTTGCTCAGCGGTTAATTAGACATTAACAGACTGGAGTTGTGGGACAGATGCTGATGTTTTGGATTCACAAGCAACCCTGTTAGCATTAACCAACAGATAGCTGCTGGAGGATATAGGCGGGGCAGACGTCAGGAAGAATGATCAACCTGAGCCGACCGGACCACTGTGTTTATTTTTCAAACTTTTAGGGTCAGCACAGTGAGCTGCAGAGCTGCTGAAATCCTCTGTAGTATACAGTAAGTCACTCCCATTTGAGTAACTACATCCCGTCTGTGTACTTTATGAACGTACAGAGGTGATGGGGGGAACAAAAAGACACTGGAGGATAACAGGTAAAAGCCGGAGTCTCCGGTGTGGCTGACTTTAGTTGGAAACAAAACCGAATACAAACACAGACACAAGAATCCTTGATGCCTGCTTGTCACTATCTCGGGTAAATCTTGCTTTTTGGAATGAATAAACCTGCAGTCAAACTCGCCTTAGTAACTCAAACAAACACAAATGATCCCAAGATCACTTCGACAAGAAAAATGCAAGGTGAAATTTGCTCCTTTTTCTGTGTGAACAGAAAAGTTAGCCAGGTAGATTCCAAGTAGGTGGTTGTGTTTCAGGCTTTATCAGGCACTGCCAGGATGGCGACAGCTGGAGCCACTCACTTTATTCCTCACGGCTCTTCAAAAAACCAATGGGTGACGCGTAAAACAGCATTGTCGACTTCAAGGTTGAAGTTAGCGTCAGGCAGCACTTGCCCAACAATAACAATGGCATAACATGCAATGACAATCATTTACCGTTCTTCTTCTGTGAGTTAGATGATAACTGCAGAATAACAGCACTACAATCCTGCCTTGAACAGGTTGTGTAAAAGGGGCTCGGGGGGAGTGCCATGTCTGACGTGGGTGAGCAAATCTAAAGTTTGCGGTTCACACGATTGCACATGAATCCGGTTTTTACCTTCCTCTATCTCTCTCCCAGGTTTTATGAATGCCCTGACATATTTTTTTCTATGCTCTCTAGTTGTTGTAAAGCTTCATATTATCTCTGTTTCTAAAAAGCAGTATTTTTAAGCATATAAGTAATTAAACTGCAACAACAACAACAGTATCTATCAATGTACTTACAGAGTGCCAAAAACAAATGTACAGGCAGATATCAAAGTCTTACAGCTGAAACAAGTACAACAACTAAATTGCTAATGTGAAAGCATCCGGTGCTCTCCTTCCCTGAACTAGCACCACAATAATAATGTATGCATTGCAGTAATATCTCTTCGCTCTGTAACATACACAAACCCTCCACTTTCATAGCATAACCCAAAACGCATGAAAAGGTTTTAGTTTTCCCTGTTTATTTCCTTCTCTTGTCTTTTTTAGCACCTTCCTGTTATTGTCTGAATCTTTTCACACTCCTCTCATCCCACTCCCTCCTCCTATCCATGTCACTTACTTGCCCATAACATAACATCAATTTTTTTTAACATCATCCTTAACAACATCTGCCCTTTTAAAGCTGTCTCTACTATATTCTGCCTTTGTTCGCACAGGTACAAAGCTCAGAGTCTTTTGTGGGATAAAATGGTGTCATTATGATGGAGGTCATTCTCAAGGACACTGTGACACATTTCTCCGTCACTCCATCTTCTAATAAGAGCTTGATAATTATCCACCTTTTAGCTGCTGATGGGTTATTATTCATAGTTACTCTACATCCAGCCTCCCCTCTTTCTCTGCTTCGGTCTATATCTTCCTTTCTCTTTTTCTCACTCTCTTGTGCTGTCGGAGTCACACCTCAACACTCTCTGTCTTACCTCTTCATTCTCTTTCTCTTTTAAAATGGTGAATGCTGAGACTACATATCGAGGCTATTGATTTGCTGCTGGAAAAGCATCAATAGTTAGCGTCGTTATGATGATCATCATCATCATCGTAGAACCCTGTTGCCATGGTGACTTGTTTTGGACACTGTGGCACACGGGATTGTGAGGGGGGAAAATAAGTTCAGACAGGCAGGCAAGAAGATGTAAAACCAAACGGGGGGGAAATACAGATGCTGTTTGTAACAAGCTGGACACGTTAAAATATTGTTCACGCCACTATGTGAAGATTTTCTTTGAAATATATAAATGTGATGTGTTTGCTGCTCCATAATGACGCATATATTTTACAAGGACATTTGAAGGTCATCACATCATTTAATTCTTTACTGTCTTTTCTTTGATGGTACATACGTACACACCTGTGTGCACATACATACACATGCATGTAGGTTCTTGGACACACAACACACGCACACTCTTACTTCCATATTCACACATTCTCCAAGGTTCAGAGTCTCCGGTATTTCCACTCAACGAGTGGGATGCATAGTGTTTCCATGGAGATCTATTTTTAGCCGTGGACAAAAAAGGGCCAACTGTTAAAATATGCCATCATGTTCCCTCTGACAGAAAAAAAAAAATCAATTTCCTCTCATGCAGAAAGGATGCAATAAAGTTTTTTTTCTTTCCTTTTTTTCTTAATGTCCCTGTCTATTTGGAAACAGGATGTTAGGCAGGTACCATTTATCAAAGCCGATTTGGATCACAGATCCTGCTGTGTTTGACAGATCAGAGCATTACCAGTCATACATTATAGAGTAAGAAGAGTGAAGAAGAGGAGGAGAAAAATGTCTTTAAAAATATAAATAACAATAATTCCAAAATTCTCCTTAAAACATTTTACAAGGTTAAATACTTAGTTGTGCGGAAATAAGTTGACAGCAGTTTTGATGATCAGTTAAGTCAAAGAATATATTTAAAAAAATCATTAAAAAACTTTAGTTGAATAGTTTCAGTTTTGAATAGTTTTTCCCACAAAACAAAAAATGTCACTACTATTTAATTTTTTGGGAATATTGTACAGACTGATAAATCAGACAAATAATAGTCAAATGAAACAATCAATCCTGAGTTACATCCCAATTCTAATCTTTGTATTTTTATATGATAGAGTATCTTATTGTCTTTACATTAGTTTTGTCACTATGCAGAACTTCAGAGTGCCTTTTCTTGGCCGTGAACCAAGATGTCCATTTGGGAGTCTTAGCAATGATAAATGTCATAATCATACGTTTTTTAATGAGCATTGAAAATTCAATCTTTATCCATCTAATGCTCACAATCAAGTATGGCCAAATGTGGGTTATTATCAAGCATGTCTAATTAGCTAGAATTCAGTGGAAAGTGGAAATTATAGAAGAGTGATTTGATGGCATGCAACCAGATTCATAAAGTAGATTAAAACGTGGGATGCATTCCTGATACAGTAAATGGCTTTTACTTCATCTGCTGAGTCACCAGGATGCCCACTGTTTGTTTTAAGCCCATCAGCTGACAATTTAAAAGGGAACTGCAATCTAACGCTAATGTTAGTGCACTCATTTTTATAGGTGGACTCAAATTACCTCTCCAAAAGGCTTTTACCATTTGAACCTTCATTACAACACTTACAATAAGCTTTGATAAAATACATTACGTGTTATATAGTAACAGGAGTTCCTTATCCATTCCCATCCTTTGCTCCTGTACATTTGCTACGTATAGTGTACTTGTTCAGGCTTCACTACTTGCTAATGGACCTTAAAACACAGACTTCTTTTGCAGTTGCCCTTAATCCTCTGTGAGATCTTGGTGACTCATCTGTATTTCGCCACAGTGTTTCTGCCCTCTCTCTCTGCCTCCTCAAAATGCTCTGCCAGAGCAGTTAGGTGGGCTGACAATATTTAGCATACAATATTTCATAATCTGGCAAATGAATCTCAAGCAGCATTGCAATCAGCGATCCAGGAAGGAATGATAATGTAGCAAAGGATTTTCCAGGAAGCACAGAGGATTTAATGATTTGGGAGATTGATTACAGCGTTGCTAACATCTCAAGGGCATTTATAGTGAACAGAGTTAAAACATTTAACAAGGTTAAATGTCATGCTGAACTGATGCACCATCTCACATACAGGCTTACATATCACATGGCAGGAATGGCTAGGAGTGTGCAGTAGGTTGTATTTCAGTGTGAAATGATTGCTGCCATTATGCAGAATGATGCATTTGCAAGCTATAACTAGCTCCCCTGCCACTGGACAGATGCAAAGAATGTGGATTAGCATATGTATTTGTTTTCTAGATAAATCTGTGGATGTAGTATTGGGTAGAAATACTATATGAGTAAACGTTGTATTTGATGTGCACCTGACCTAGCTAAAAAGATACAGGGGGTTATACATAAGCTGGATCTATAAATACGTATGTATAAATATGTGCCTCTGCACTTCTGTGTGCATTTACTGTATGTGTGTGCCTTTATGTGTGTGTTGGTCTTTATCTGACAACCTGGAACTGGCTAAAGCCTGATCATAAGAGCTCTAGTTTTACTGTGTGATAGTGCAAGCAACCACAGGCATGCTTGGCCAGCTTTATCACACACACACATACAGACACACAAAGCACGTGCAGATGGTCACGACTCACAGACCCATACACACACACACACATACACACACACACACACACACACACACACACTGACACACGCAGACATGTTTGTGTGTGATGTGATGCAGGGTGCTGTGGAGATCAATGGGAGAGCATGCTAGGTCCTCTCACAGAGACAATTAAAAGAGAATGGATAATGAGGCTATTTATAGACTGATCTATTTGTAACCAGGGCATTCTCCTACGTAGGAGCTGGGATTTTTTTTTTTCTTTTGAGCCTGCCCTCCTTCTGTCCTCTCTTTCTCCCTCCCTACTGCTTTATCTCTCTTTTACAAGCAAGTGAAACTAGTATCTTTTCTCTATTTTTACTCATTTTTTACACTAGCTGAACATTCATTTATTACACAACTCTGTCATTTGCTTTTCTTTACTACTCTTTGTCTGATGTCACATGCAGACGGATCATCGGTTGTTTTCCGCAGAAGTCATCTCATAGTCATAAGCATGTGAACCAGTGTCATGCAGCAGTGATGTTATCAGGTGCAATCCAGGGCCACTCCTGGGAGACCCAGTGACGCACCATGCATGACATAATGCTGTGGTAATGTCTGTGGTTGTAAGGGAGCGAGCGAGCGAGAGAGAGAGAGAGAGAGAGAGAGAGAGAGAGAGAGAAAGAGAGACGGTGAATACACACTGTGCTTGTGTGTGCACTCAGCAGCCACAGTGATAATGGTGCCACAGTGAAAAGCAGCTAGATAGAAACCAATAATGTAGCTTGATAGAAATCGTCTTTGAATAATTTTAACTAAGGACAGAGAGCATACATCTACGTTGCTGTTATTACTGTACATTTAATGCTACCTTGAATGGATGAATGTGTGATGTAGATACAGTAAATGTGTTTTAATACATGAAAATTTAATAAGTAAAATAGTTTGAATTTGAGATAAGGCCCATTATGCAAGATTGTGCAGATAAGATATATAAAATCAACTTATTATATACACTGAGCTTGTAATTTGATTTCCTGAAAAAAATGGTGCATCAAAAATGATATAGACTCAACCCTTTTTGCTCAGAACATAATGTTCTGGGATTTTAAATGGTCCCCATTACAATCTTGCGTAATGCAACTGTTCATCATCATCATCGAGCAATAAGCTGGTCACTTACCAAGCAAAAATGTCAGACATTTGCCAGTAACATTTCCAAATGTGAAAATTAACTTAATTTCTTGGTTTAATAGAAAAAGAAATTAGATATCTTTTACATTTTGGACTCTTGATCACATAAAAGAAGCAAATTTAAGATGTCACCTCAAGTGCTGGAAAATGTGTGGTGCAGTTTTATGATATTATACATCATTGACTAAATGTTTAATTAGTTAATCTGAAAAAGAGAAATCAATATAATTTTACTGCTGTGACAAATCAGATTTAATACATGAACGTGACTTAGTATAAAGAACAGTTGTTGCGGCAAAGTAGCTTCATTCTTCATGGTTACAGATACAGGATCAACCAGACTCAACCTTCCATTATGTCTGTATTCAACACAGTGTTGAATGTAATGTATCAAACTACTGGGGATGAATACTTTTCCAACATTTTCTAAACCACAAGATCAGGACACTGTATATCGGGAATCCCAGGAACTTCACAGTCAAAACTCATTGCTCATATTTCAAGTGACACTAAATGCAGCATGGATAAATATGCATTAACCGATGGGTTCTTAGCCTGACCGTTTTAGTGTAGTGTTTGGTGGTATTAAAAAGAATGTCACTTACGGATATCAACATTAAGCTCAAACTTTACTATAGCTGCCTGTGCAAGGAATAGTAAATGCCATTATAATTCACTTGAAGCAAATAAGCACTCAGAGGCTGCTGGTGTGAGGCTGTAATTCTGTAGTTTTTTGGTGATAATTTTAAACAGGTCAGTTTTTCTCCTTGACTGTCGAGCTGGTTTGGTGTTCAGGGAGCTGGCCTGCTGCAGGTTTACTGCCAGGTTAGACTCAGTTTGACTTTTTGGAGCTGTGCCCTTGTGCACACTCGATGTGCCCCATTTGTGTTGCGCACTTGACGTGCTCTCTCCGGCTACTGAGGATAGACCAGTTTTCTCTTGTTCATCTCTCGCCTTGTCATGCCGATGGCTGGCAAGCAGTTGTTTAACAAGTCCTTTCACAGCCCTTAGGATACGCTCTGAATTTAGGCTGCTTTGTGTTACAAAGCAACACAGTGTTTTCAGTGTGTGTTTTTTCCACAGGTGCCAGCACACACAGCTGCTCACAATGTAGGTAGCTGTAGGCTTATATATTGTATATATATATTCCAATATGTTCTCCAATATGTTGTTTTGTGATAATATTTCTCAGGAAATGGGAAATCATAATGCATATCTAAAAGAAATGAAAGGAAGGACAATTATACACAATTAGCTACTCATTTGTGGTTATGTCATTTAGATTATAGTGTTTAACCTATTGCGAAAGCACAACATCTGATGTAATTGACCCTTTTGCCACATTATATGCGTAACAGTATGAAAATAATTTTCTGGACAGTAGTCTAAAAGTAAATTGTGCCTGAAGCCAGTACTAAATTCTCCAGATAAAAGAGCCAAAGATATTTGTGTACAGTGGTTCATGGTGTATGAGGAGGTGGATGAGGTCAAAGCACCAGGCCCTCATCTCTGGAGCAGAATTATATAAGGAACGCAGAGCCGCGGCCCACCATGACTCAAACTGGTAATTAGAGATGGTTTGTGTGTGGTGTGAGAGTGAGGAAGAGAGAAGAAGAAAGTATGGAAAGAAAGACTGAATACAAAGCTGGCTGCAGAGTTTTGAAACTGTAAAATGAAAGGTTTTCACCTGTGCTTTTTGCTTTTGGGATTAGATATGTTGATTTTCTTCAGTCAAGTGTAGAAAATAAAGTGTTGTTTTTTACTGTAATGTTAACCCTCACCACAATATGTCTGTAGGAATATCCTCCACTCACTGATGATCATTGTACAGATAACTGATCTAACTCCTTCTCCTCTTCTTTCTGTGTCCTCCTCTCTCAGGACTCGCAGGTGCCCAACCTGACCTGGACAAGAGAAAAGAACTGTATGGTGCAAACCTGATACCTCCAAAAAAGCCAAAAACCTTCCTGCAGCTGGTATGGGAGGCCCTGCAGGACGTCACCCTTATCATCCTAGAGCTCGCTGCCCTGATCTCCCTGGGCCTCTCCTTCTACCACCCTCCCGGAGAGAAAGGCGGAGGAGAGTGTGAGTGACATTACTGTGACATCACATGCTCTCTTTTCACTTGTTTCAAAGTCATGAGACAGACTCAGGAGCACAGTTATGTCTGGTATCTGCACCATTGCTGAAGACAGCAAATGGCTATAATTGGCACTGGCCCACTGACATCACTTCCTCTGACATAACTGGCACTAGCTGACACACTTGCACCTTCATGTATGCACACACACTTTTTAATTGGTGAGGCAGGTCACACTTGGTTTGTGACCTGCCGCAAGAGATCAAGTGATTCATGGGGCATAGGAATATTTTGTGTGTGACTGTGTGTGTGTGCACATTGTGATGGTGTTAAAAGTGTGTATTAAAGGCTAATGAAGTGTTGAGTAGAGAAATAACCTTGAGCTCCCAGTGCCCATATATCAGCCTTGTGAGCCGTGAAACAGGAAATGAAGACAGAGACCATAACGAGGTGCTGAGTCAGCAACATCAGTCACTGCTCCCAGCATTATCACAGTAATGGAATTCAGCTACGCAGCCAAAGGGACCAGTCATCAGTTAAAGGGGCTTAAAAAGGTAGAAATACCTGAGAAAGAAGAAGTAGTTACAGCTGCCCACTTTTCATGGGTAGTTAATCAAATAATTCCAGAGTTAGTATAATTTTAGGTGGTTGGTTAAGAGTCAATGAGCATTAATGAGTAAATAGATGATGTACTCAGCCAAGTAGTTAGGTAGATGTATTGTTTAATTGGCCAGTGCTTTTTCCTTTATACCTAATTTTCCTTGCGTCTTTTGAGCCGTGTTGCTTTATAAATGCTGCTCCCTGCATCACCAAGTCGGAGTAAAGCAGAGAAAAGCCAAAAAGATTGTTATGCTGATAACTGCTTCCATCTACAGACACTTAAGGCAGAAAAGGTGCTAAGATGAAAGTCTCTTCTCATATATAAATATGAATACATACAAATAGATGTGAGAAGCTGTGTGATTCGGAGAGATTTGAATGTATACCAATTAAATCACCTTATTCAGGAAACTAAGGAGGAGAGATGGACATGAGGGATGTAAGGATGCTTTTAAAGTGGCTCCAAGAAACAAAAGAGCCCAACTGAAGTACATTTTTCAAGACCGATAAGAAAATGATTGAGTTAAAGAAGGATGATAATGACATAGTGATCAATATTCATAAATGTTTAATATAATGAAACATTTATAGCAATGCTCATTCAAATATTGCTTTTAAAGAGCAACAATGATGTAAACTATAGTAAGATGTTTTATGGCTGACTTTGCAGTCATGAGACACCCTTAAAAATGAGGCGACACATCTCAAAGGGTTTTTCTTGGTATAATACATTTGACAAAATGACAGTAAATATAACCTGAAATCCTTAAAAAAATGACTACAAATAAAATACAACCAGTAATCAGTATTTAAACTTAAGGTAGAAGAAAAATGTCAATGAAAAATCATTAAATTGGTGCCTATAAAATATGTATGTGCTGAAATGTCTTTTTAGCAAAAGATCACAGCAGCAACACTCTCACTGCTCATTTGCTGTTTTGTTTATTAATAGGTCAAAAAAAAAGAAGCTGGGTCCAGAAATAGATGGTGGTGGGATGACTTAATTCTCATTTACATATGAAACAGCCTGGCTGCAGTTGAATGAGGAGGCTCTTAATTGCGTCTGTATCAAACACACGACATGCAAATGAACAAAACCCTGAAAAACACAAAGAAAATGCTGAAAGTAGACACAGAAACCAACATGCTTTGGCAGCGCGTCCAAAACAATTTGTTGAACTGCCTTTGAAGCTTATGGACATGTGTTCAGGCATTTATATGGCACCCAGTTGTGGAAGTTACTCAGACAGCTACATTAATTATGATATTTTGTGCTTTGTAAGGCCTGGGTGTTTGAGAGCACAATGCTGGTACTTCAGCACCACGGACAGCTACACAATCGCTGCATGGTTGTGTGTGTGTGTTTTGTCTGTGAGAGAGCGGAATTTGTGCACACATTTGCATTTACTTGAATACTAAGAGCTGTATAATCAGAACCACGGACAGCATTTACTGTGTTACTGTCAGTGTGCTGCAGGGACCGTGCAGGACAAGCTGAACTCCTGTCAAATAATTTACTCCCTAAATTACTAGTCTTTGGCTCTTTCAGTTAAAAGAAAACAAAAAATGATCTTAATGGAAGTAGATTAGTTGTGAATCTCTAAATAATGAGCTGTCGCTTATCAGAATCAGGAACTCCATGGCAAAACACGATTAACTAAAGAAAATGCCATGTGAAATTAAAGACTTGGATATTGGACGATGTAATAAATCAGATGACATATAAATCGGCATATAAATACATTCTAAGGAACATCACAATATGAAATTAATTGTGAAATAAATGTATGTTGTACTAGTCTAGTCTTCCAGGACAAGGAGGGTATGTTCTGTTACTTGTTTCACTGTATTCACTAAATAAACATCATATTGACTGGAACTTCTATAGTTCACCAGAAAGACCAAATTGCTTTTTGGAGTCTAGTTCTTGGTTAAACCAGACCCTGCATATGTAATGCCTATTATGCACTAGTTCCCTTGCGAGCTGCAAGTGTTTTATAGTCCAAAGCAAATCACCCCACTGTGGGCTTTTGAAGTCGGCTAGCCAGGAGTGTAGGACACAATGGCTCCTAGAGTAATATATGAAGCAGCACGAGGAGGACTGGGAATAGGCCTTGTTTCATTCCCAAATATATCCCAGTCTGTGAGTGAACAGCCAGCAGACTGCAGGGCTTTCATTTGAAGTAGGGCAAATGATTGAAGAGGCTAGAGGAAGTGAATTCTCTGAAGGTCATTTCAGCCAGAGTTCATTTGATTTCAGAGTTGTCTTTAATAATGCACCCATTGTACATAGGCAGAGAAATTGCACATATGCGTGTATTTATACTATACACATGCACACTTTTGGCACACACAGTCACAGCCGTGTTCGTCCACAGCTTTTCTGACCCTAGTATGAATGTGAACTTTGATTACTTTCCCTTTGTCTCTTTATCATGCAAAGTTCACACTTTTCACAGTTCACAGTAAGTTCACAGTAATGAGTACATATACCTGTGTATAACATTTATGATTTGATATCTAGTGTGTTAGTATGTGTAGGCAGAATACTATGTGTATGTATGAAAACAAAGTGTGCTTGCAAATGTATGACATGCAAATGTATGTTTCCTCCTCTACTTCCTGTCACTGTCACCACTGTGTAGCATGTGGTGTGGCAGCAGGTGGGGTAGAGGATGAGGGCGAGGCGGATGCCGGCTGGATCGAGGGTGCAGCTATCCTGTTGTCGGTAGTGTGTGTGGTGCTGGTGACGGCCTTCAATGACTGGTCGAAGGAGAAGCAGTTCCGTGGGCTGCAGAGCCGCATCGAGCAGGAACAGAAATTCCAGGTTGTCCGCGGCAGCCAGGTCATACAGCTGCCTGTGGCCGACATAGTGGTGGGGGACATCGCACAAATCAAATACGGTAGGTGTGAGGAGATTGCCAAACTGTGTGTGTGTGTGTGTGTGAGAGAGAGAGAGTTTAATCAGTTTTAAAAATATATCTTCTCTGTTAAAATTCGTAGTTCACAGAAGTTTGAAAAATGAACTGTAAGATGCAACATGTCATATCTAGGGTTCAAAATACCATGGAGCTACAAGCTCCCCACAAAGTCTCATTTGACACAAAACCTTATGCATTAACTAATTTTTAATTTCAACCAAAGCCTTGATTGAAACATCTCACAGTTATTTGTTTCTTCTCCTGCCCTGATTGGCTTATCCATTGTTCTGAGTAAAGTCATTTTCATGGTTCAGTAGCTGAAAATAGACTTCCACCTCATTTCCATAGGGGGATTAAAGTTAAAAAGTCTACCATAAGCAATTAAAGATATTCAAGCCACAGTATGTTAATGTTGAAAAATTAATTAGCTGCAGACAGACACATACAGAGGGTAACACGCGCACGTCCTGTCCCATCTTGTACCAAAAATATACCACAGTAGTCATTAGCTAAAACTCTAAAGAGTCATTAAAATTCGCTGAACTGTTTTGCAGGATTGACTGCAAAACAGGCGATATCAGTCAAAAGAGGCGATATCAGTCAGTCCTGCAAATGTAAATAAATCTACTGAAGATTGAAACTGTATTTCTGTTTTTGTAGGTGATCTTCTTCCTGCTGATGGAGTGTTGATCCAGGGCAATGACCTGAAGATTGATGAGTCATCACTGACCGGAGAGTCTGACCATGTCAGAAAGTCTGCAGACAAGGATCCCATGCTGTTGTCTGGTATGTTGCCGTGATATCTATCATGTTATGTTAAGGTCGGGAAAAAAACGAGGAGGAGACTTGACTGCAGACTCCTCCTCCTCCTTTTACATGTCACATGTTCACCTCCTCTGTCAAAATGGCCTATTTGAGATTGAAGGTAGCAACTCAAAAAATCCCATCAAACACATCTGCATTTCTTTACATCTTAAACAATACCATTTTTTTTTTTTTTTTTTTTTCGTTTTTCATTACATTTCTGGCATTTTTCACACAGTGGGCCAGATTAAATGTGTCATCACCAAAACTCAATACAAGAAGAAAAAGTGAGTTGGTTTGTTATACCTTCTAGTCCTGATGCCACAACCCTTTATTTCCATCCACTGCCTCAAAATAAAGTCTCAAGTCTTTGCATAATAATCCTTCCTTTTAAGAATTTTTTCAGAAATGATTCTTGAATTTTGATGTAAAAGTTGGAGAAATAGGCTTAGGTTTGGTCTGCCTAGAAGAGGAGAATCTGTTGTAAAAGTCATGGTGTAACCTCAGACAAAAGACAAAAGGTTGTTAATTATAATCTGAATATCAATACAGAGGACAGCCTCGAAGACACTGTTCCTAATCTGCTTTGCCACTTTACTGCTTTAGTGTGTCGTATGCTGCAGCAGAGACTAGAATTTGCAGCTGTGGGATTCTTAGAAATGAAGAATATCACAGATAACAGAAACATGGGTTAATCTGATCTCACATCTTAGTATTTTTTTTCCTGTGGATAATTAGCTGTGTGCCTTTTTGCTGCCTCCTTTAATTAGCCTCACATTCACCCACAATGACTTACTCTCTCAAAGGTTAATAATGTTCTCTCTCTCTCTCTGTGTATGCTGTACATATACACAAGCACAAAATTGGAGCACAAGTCTGCACATCTTAGTGTGACACATTTTTACAGCTTTTGGCTCACTACTCCATTGGATTTAAAATAAAACTGTCCATAAGAATAAAGTGGTGACTTTTGGCTTTAATAATGTTTGAGGAACTCTCTCTGTAGGGTCAATTATTGGAAATGTTGCCTTTATGATATATTCAGTAGTTCCCCAATTTTACGTCAGTGCACCAGGACAAGGATCATAAATGTTGAGCCAATATAGAACCAAAGAAAATGTTTTCTTAAGAAATACTGTTCTATACTTCACCATGACACTTAAACACATTGCTAGCCAATAGGTACTTACACAATCCACAAAAATGATTTTGTGTAATTTCACCATTATTCATAGGAATGATGAGTTTAGATTGTTTTTAGGAACCAAACAGGCCAATTCATTAATCTCAGTATTAATTCAGTTATATAAGAGCATTTTGAGATGGAGGCTGTAACATAACACTGTGCCCTTATTTCAGGCACCCATGTGATGGAGGGGTCAGGGCGCATGGTGGTTACTGCCGTCGGTGTCAACTCTCAGACCGGAATCATCTTCACCCTGCTGGGGGCCAGCCCAGAGGAGGAAGAGAAGAAAGAAAAGAAAGGTCAGATCATTACTTTATTAAATCATCACCTTTTACAAACATGCCCCATGAGATCTTTCTGCAGTGGCTTCAGGAGTACTGAGGTAATTTGTTTTTTGTCAGCGTTGCTCAGCAACATACCCTTGCAAAAGCTTTTGTCGTTTCATTACCTTATGTCCTGAAAGTCAAACTGCGTACGCTCATTGCATAATATCAATGTTTTTAACTGTCGTTGTTATCAGAAGGGTTTTAAACACTAAGCACACAAATGTCCTCCTGCTTTACCCGTGAACTGTATGAACCTTTTGTAGGTATTTTTTCGTACAGTGCACTTTGCTGAATCTGTGTTAATAATGTATGAAAAGAGTATTGGTGGTACACTTGTAAGCTGCAGTATCCAGGTTGTGTGTAGTTCAGGTGCATCATTGAACTTACTCTCTTATCCTTACAAATTCACCTCGAAGGAGGGGCAGTAGAAGACGGACACCAGAATACAGGTAGAGTATCACCTTTCTCTGACCCGTGGGATTGGTACTTGATCCTTTTCTACCTTTAACCCCCAATGATCTCCAGTAAACCACCGTTACTCCTCAACCCTTTTCTGTAGCTAAGCACCCTCGCCCCAGTTTAATTCCTCACTTAAAAAGAGAAGCCTCATCATCACAACACTGCATCTTTTTAAGTGTTGACAGATGACACATTTCACAATGCATAATCCTCTCCCTGTTATAACAAGCACTGCACTCATCAAACTAACTAGCTAGCATTCAACATCGGTCGTGTTTCATAGACGTATTGAATGCTATGAATAAACAAAGCCTGTCAGACTCATCTCATTTCTGTGTTACAGAACAATGACATGAGAGCGACAGCCTTGCAGGTATACAGCACATGTACCAGCAGTAGAGAGCTGACACTATAAGCTTTTGTAAGAAGTAAGAACATCTCACATATGTACGTTCACATATTTAACAGCAGAAGTGATGTGCTGCAGCTGTTACCAGTGCCTCTTGTGACAGCAATGTACGTTTCCCAGCAGCTTGTATGGATAGCATCGTATTTGTTTTGAGGCATTTTGCTTCAGTGCCGTCACATTAACAGTATATAACAGTAACAGGTCCTCGTCTGTGGACAACGCTTTCTTCCTCTGATCTAAACTGTAACGAATGCTTCATGTGTAAGTTGAGAACTTCAACAGGATATATTTGATCTGGCTGTAGCACAGTGGCAATTATTTTCAGAAATTCAATAAATCTGACTCTTATCCATGATTTAAAGTTTTAATCCAAATTGGAATTTTATACGTTTCGCTGGTAGTTTCTTACAAAAAGGATCGTATCATACAACCCGCACACAATACTTCACGTATGACTGGACTAATTAATACAACTTAAACAATTTAGAGCTAGAATTACCTTTAGGCAGCTGATAGTTTCAGCTAAATGCAGTCAAATTAGTCTCTTGGACTTAAACCGCCAGGATGCTGTGTGAATGCAATTGCTTTTCAATGAGCTGATCAAATTGTGATAAAACTTTCTAAACCATTATGAATCATAGTGTTTTTGTTAATCACAGCTTACATGACTGCTTCCTAAAACATGAACAAATGACTGCGTGATTCGCTTTTGAAAACCGTAACGGACACTTTCCCATATTTACACTAGTAAAAGTACATTAGCCCCATCACTTAAGTGGTTGGCACATGTGTATTTCCCTGGCTAATACGTTTTTGTTTACTTTGCAGGAGAGTTTACTTTCAGATTGGCTATGCAACACCTTTTATCTTATTTGTTCAGATTTTCTGCTCAGATTATGATTTTGTGATGCTATATGATATTACATGAATAACATGGTTTGAACGAACTCCACATTGCAGCAAATTAACAAAATCAAAAGCAACCAGGCAGTATATCACGCAAAACATGATATGATTTAATCAGTATTGTTAACTATATATGCAAGATTACATACAGTACATTAACATTCAGTATATTGTAACAGATAAGTATAAAACAAAAGGTGGCATTTGCAACCGACTTACAGTTAGTTTGTCTATTTTGTAGCTCTGGTTACACATTTTTTGTTATATTTCCATATATGTTATGTTCAGATTTCATGTTTCATGTCTGTTCAATGTCACACTTGTTTATTTGATTGACACAACACTCAGTAAATCGCTTTAATCACATACATAAGGTGACATCAATAAAAATACATGACAAATTTCCCAAACTAGACTTTAGTATTCACATACATATGCTGAATCTCTTAAATGTGCTATAACCATGTTATTTCTGTTCATTGTCTTGTGTGTGCATGTGCGCGTGTATGTTTGTGCGTGGACGCCTGTGTGCGTGCGTGTGCGTTTTTGTTCATTCGTGTTCGGCCTTCATTGTTACTGGCTAGACTGCTCCCATCCCCCTATCCACCCCATCGCAACTATAGCCACGGATGGGGCTGCAGGCATTAATGCCCCTGGCAGTGCCAGCCTAATTAATGGTAGGTTGACAAAACCTCTGATCTCTGACCTTTTTCTGTCATGACTTTTCATTCCTCTTACCTTCTCCATCCTCCAACTGCCTCCTATCATGGGAGCTCACCTTCTGCTCTACCTTTTTTGTTCAGTTTTGTCGGACCCTTTGTACCCATGCTGTCACTGCATGTCCTCTGTAGTCGTAGAAATTAGTCTGGTGTTTCTTTTTCTTCTCTTCATGCTATCTTTTGTCTTGTAATGCTTTTAACGTACATGCTACATAGCTGTCTTGGAAACATTTGTAATTACTTTAGATATATGCATTTTTCAGTTCATCTTTAAACTTATTTTTGTAAAAAAGTAGTCAAAACCTTTTCAGCCTTTTAAACAAATTATTCATAGAATGGTATTTTGTGGAGGTGCATAAGGTTAACGTTTATGAAGTCTTGCAACATTTGAAGTGGGTTGTCTTTAAAGGAATATTTCGACATTTTGGGAAATACACTCATTCTGTTTCTTGCTCAGAGTTAAGATGAGAAATAGCTTGGCTCATTTTCTCATTTACTAATCAAACTAGAACAAACGAGACATAATCTGTAGTGAACTCTGTGTGTAGGTGGATTTTGCTGCCAGTGCACAGAGGCAGGCCCCATTTCTAGTCTTAATGCTAAGCTAAGCAAACCTACTGCTGGTGGTAGCTTCATATTTTTACCATACAGGCATGAGAGTGGTATCAATCTTCTAATTTATCTCATGGCAAGAAAGCAGATAAAGATGCCTCTCAAAATGTAATAATACTCCCTTAAATCGTGTCTATAGTGGCTATTGTGTTGGATAATAATTGTCATATTAATTCATATTTCTGACAGTAGATAAGACCTTAGCTGAAGAATGGTGGCCAATCGCACCGCAGGGCCATCTCTTTTCGTTGGGTGTCCTCTGAGATCACTTAGTGCAAATCTTCCATTTCTGTGGTTGCTGGACAAGATGCAAAAAGATTAGCTTCATTCATCGTAGCACTGGGCTCTCTCTTATCTTATCTTTTTTTCCTTGGGGAGCAGCCGCAAAATGTTTGTACTCAAGGCAGGAGGGGCGCGATTTGCACTGTAATGATGACCTTGTGCTGTCCTGGGCTGGAACAGAGCAATTTGTCATCTTCAGCTTTATTATGACTCCAGGGAACTGACTAATGTGGAAGTGGAGGTGAAACGAGTCATTTATTCTCCACATACATGCCGAAGATTCTGGAAAAATTCTGCTCTTTAGCTCTACCTGAGTCTTTTTCTCTGTGACATTTGAGTACAAAGCACTTAAAAAGACACATTCTGTGCAATTTCTAGCCTGCCTACCACTGAGACAAACAGAGCATATCTCTATAATTATAGCCTGGGCAGATAATGGGATCAACACTGCAGTGTATGATGAATGCTTTCTTAATCATGATGTCTTGTTTTGGAACTATTGTGTGTACATTTGGTTTGAAGGCACATGAATCTTGTAACTTTTAGTTTTATGTTATTATCAGCTGGCAGGATGATATATACTGTATGATATATGATATATACTGTATGTGTGCTTCAGCTCTCAGTAGCTCCAATAAACTAACCAACAAGTTGATTCTTTAATTTAAAACTGTTTGAATTTAAATTAAGTTCAATCCTTGTGTAAGCAGAATCCAACAGCATCATAAATTCACTGTCCCCGAACTTAGATTTCGATTTTCCTCCAGTTGTTCTTATGTAACTTCACAATGTGGGAGGCTTTTCCTTCAGGCTCTCTCTCTCTCTCTCTCTCTCTCTCTCTGTCTTTACTTCTCTCTCTCTTTATTGTTCACATCTCCAGTCTGCCTTCCTCTAAGTGTGTGATCTTGCATGTGCTTTCTGAATTTTTCTGCTAATGCATGCTGTCTCTTGTTCGTTTGTAATGTGTGTGTGTGTGTGTATGTGGTGTGTCTATGGTGTGCTCTCCCTCACTGTCAGTGTTCAGTGTAATGCTCTACCTACTGTATGTCTTGATATCACATTTTATACCCTGATGATTTGACTCGTATTGTTGATAATGTGTGTGGAATTACCTGTGCTCATATCATTCAGGATAATATTTAAAAGAAAGAGCATGTGCAGTTTTTTTTTCACTATTCAGCATAATATTAATGTTACACACGATATATTTTGGTGTCAAATATTTTTGTTTCACAAAGAACCCATTAAGCATTTTTAATTACCTGATTATTTGCTTGTGCAATAAAATAAAGTCTATTAAAAACTAATTTCCTCCCACTTAATAGAAGAAAATCTACACACTAAGTATTCGTCAATGCCTCTTGGTTATATTTTGTTTTATTAACGTCTTGCAGGTAGCTGTAGCCTAGTTGCATTAAATCACATACACATCACAAGCCTTTCTATGTGACTGTCACGGAGACGTTGTATTAAAAGTCATTTTCCTGTCTCCCTATGTGTGACTTTTGGTTCTCACTGTGTGTGTCGTCTCTGTGCTGATAATTTGTTGACTTGTCTGCCTTGGTTTTTTTTGTTGTTACTGTCTTGTATGTCTCCATCATAGGTAAAATGCAAGATGGCAATATGGAGAGCAACCAGATTAAAGGTAACCAAACCATATCTTTCACTCTCTCCCACCCCTGCCTTTTCTCTTCCTCCTCCTCCTCATCTTTTCCCTTCTATGGTGTGTGGTGTAAGCTCTGGGTCAAATGCAGGTGGAAAATCCTCCACTTCTTTATTTATTTCAGCCTGCATTATATTCTATACTCTTAATACCTTCCTGTCTCTTAGATTACCATGCACGGCTAATTCAGCATAGGGATTTTAACAGAGTCTAAAGCAAATCCTAGAGAAGTGTTTGACCCAGGTTTTACCTCCAGTCATATCAGGGTAGAAAATCCCTCCTTTTCACTCCGTCTGTCACTGATGTGTTGTCCCTGGTCTGTCGTTCTGTTGTTGTTCTTGTTGTGTTGTTGACTTGTCTTGTTCTCTACAAGAGAACAGAAACCTGTCCTGCAACTGCTGTATCTGCCTCACACAGACTTGCCTTTTTTGTACCCAAAACACCAAAAACTGTCCTCTTGGTTCTCTCCTCAAGTTGTATACCACACCCTGGTTCCCTTGTACCACTGTTTCATGAAATGTACCCCAGATGATTATCTGGGATTAAAGGAATACTATCACATTTTTCATGGTTTAACTACATAAATGCTTATTTTTATTATAGTTAATCTATCAGTTTAGTCTTGGTCTGCTTATTGTGTCTGAATGTCAAAAACAATAACATTTTCAATAAAAAAAACAAGCGGAAAGCACATTCGTACATTTGGAAGCTGTTATCAACACCTGTTGATAAACAGACAAATATTTTCTTAGACATTTAAAGATTGAAAATTTAAAATTAGTGACACCCTCACCACTCTTTATTTGGTTTGTTTAACAAGCAAGTCTAATAGTCCATCTACCAAGTCTTAGCATTCATGTCATGGCAAGTATGTTTCCTTTCTTACGAAAAAAAAAGCATGGCGAGATAGAAGAACAGACACAAACTGTTTCCCGGTAAAGGGGCTTTGTACACCTTAGTATGATGACCACAGTCTCATTCAGCAGCTAGAATCTAGACCAAAATGCAGCTTTCAGAAGATGAGCCTTTTTCCAGAGCTTGTATTACATTAGTGTTTGCTCTTGTTCTTGTGCTGCGTACAGTTGGATACAGACACTTTCTGTCTTGAGTCATGGGGGTGGAGGAAACAAAATGCACAACTAGACAGCATGACAAATGTTCAACATTAAAAGGTTTTTGTGAGCGTGCCTCATTGTTACTGGGAAACTGGGCTGAAATGATTCTTGGCAATGGGTTACATTAACAGAGAATCACTGTACTGTGTGTGTGTGTGAGTGTGTGCGTGCAGTGTGAGGTAATTGAGGATTGGTTTTACAGCCTGAACAGTATTTTTATTAAAAAAATATGAAATCTTTTTTTCTTCACCATAAAACAGTTCCTAGCTGTATAAAGTAGATAAAATATCAATCTCAAAATGTAAGATGACATACTGTATATATTATATAAACATAGATTAATTTGTATTTTAGAAAATTACTATTAACAACTGTTTTGATTTGGACTAGTGGAAACAGTGTTCATTATTTAATGCATGTAACAGTCATCAGCATAATGACATTGTTTTTCGCATGTTTCAGCCTCCTCCCTGACAAATGTATGATCACATTCATGTGTAAGGTTCTACTTCAGTAATTAGGGATTTTCAATAATGAATTCCTGCCATTATATTTATGAGAGGTGAGCTTTCGAAAATGTTAATTTTTCATTCTGTTGATAGTTTCTCATGCAGTTCTGTGATCATAATATTGCCAGAACAAAATTCACCTTAGATGTCTACACTCTCTACTTCTCCAAGGTCATTTAAGACTGGTCTGCACAGTGTTGTCAGAGTAAAATGAAAACACATCAGAACAAACCTGCAGATTTTAGTTTTTATTGTTTTAAACTTTTATCCCCTTTCCCTTCATTTTTTTTTTTTTGTTTCTTGTCTGGTATTTTTATGTTGTGTATTCTTTTATCTGAAGTGCAGTGAATTTTCCTTTTATGCGTGAAATGTGCTGCACTGTATATAAGGTTTGGTTTTCCTCACTCTTTGCAAATACTAAGCAGGTTTCTAGATTATCTGTGAACATGAGCTGGACCATGGGTGTGGGACTACTGATTTATTCCTGACTTACTGCAGAAATGTGTCTGTGATAAGATAGTGTGAATGATAAACACAGTGTTTCCCTTACTACAGCAAAATAAGGCCTACAGTATCTTCAAATTTTACTACATTTTCTGTACAGAAACAAAGTTCACCACCTCTTCGATTTTACCATGAATACATGCAGGGACATCTTGTCGTGGGTTGTCATGTGATCTCCTCCTGGTTGTAAATCTTAACTTTATGTCTGCACTGAATGTGTTCGAGCTAGTGTAACACCTGAGTGTTGAAGCCTGGCTCCGTGCTCCTCTTCGCTCCCTCAGTCTAATCTACACTTCTAACGCCGCTGCTGTCTTTTTTTTTTTTTTTTTTTTTGTGGTGTTTACAGTGAAGAAGCAGGATGGAGCAGCTGCCATGGAGATGCAGCCTTTGAAGAGTGCTGAAGGCGGAGAGTCCGATGAGAAAGAGAAAAAGAAGGTGTCCGTTCCGAAGAAGGAGAAGTCCGTGCTGCAAGGGAAGCTGACCAAACTGGCTGTCCAGATTGGCAAAGCAGGTACAGCAAATTGCGCACAGACAAATCCATCACTCAGTCAGGCAGTTAAGTCACGTACAACAAGGTACTGACCTGTCATCCTGTCCATCAAAGCAAGATGTGGCAGTGATAAGACTTATTGGTTCCTTAAAGTGATCAGAGCAGTTAAGAAGAATGCTGAAGTGTTTAAATTATGAAGAAAAGCCTGTTCATTTCAGTTTTCTAAATGACCTTCCCTCTAGGGACTTGCTGAATCATTGTAGTGGGAACAACTGAGACTGCATTATGCAGCTCTTACACTTGTGCAATTTTATAATCATTACATTTCATTTATTTACCGCTTTTATCCAAAGCAGCTTACAGTAAATATGCACCATCCATGCCATGATCAATTGTTTGTAATGTGATTTAAAACAATTTATAGCAGCATGGAGGTGATGTCTAAAACACTTGCACTGGGTCTGTAGCAGTAAGCATTTTTAGTAACAAGTGCCCACATACCAGCATGCCCACACTGTGGGTGTCTCCCAGCAGCAAGATAGTAGGATTATTGTTGAAGATGATAGCCATGAATATTACATACCTAAAATACTTCATGCAAATATGCAAGGGTTTTTGGACCCTTTTTTTTCAGGAGGAACTGTGTCTCCTAAAAAAAAATCTACAAAAATCCTGCCAAGACTTACTTTCAGAAGCTTTTTTTAATCTTAGTAAAAGTTAAAGGTTTCATTTTTCTTTTTCTTTTTTTGAGAATCCCTTGAAGAAGTTTATACAGTGTGCTGTTACATCAGACTGTTGGTCTGAGTGATGGAATGAGGACGTGGTGTCAGAACAATAAAATCCCATGGATGGATTAGCATACAGGCAACATTTTAAGATCATATGGCCTTCCTGCGGGTCTGGCAGAAAACGTTTGGACTTTATACACTTCAGGGCCATGTGTGCCCATTTTTATGTCACTGTGGCTTATCTGTTCTCTATCCGCTCTTAATAAGCCATTAGCCAATTAGCTTTCAGAGAGGGAATATAGACTGCACCTATACTTAAAATATGAATCTTGTATAGTTTACTGGATTTGCATTTTCACTTTGCATCTTAATGCATCAGCCCCTGATACTTTAAAGCAGCAGGTATCACATGGTCTACTGTGTATGAATACACAAACCCACACAAGCCATCATACTGTCATGCAGGAGGATTTATAGGTCATTGAAAGGAGAGATCGGTCCAATCTTCTCCCTTGTGGAAATGAACAACACCCTAATGGAAGTAAACAGTCAGCTGCAAGATTATACATCCACCAAGCTGAAACTAATGCAGCCTGATACAACAGTCCTGCAATAAATCCTCCATCGATGAATGTGATAATATTCCGTTTTTGTTAAAACCGTTTGTGGAGGTGTTCAATTATACTGTTTTATACACCGATGTGATGTGAAATAACTTGTTGCCTCCTTTTGTGGTGAGGTCGATAAGACTCATATATTTTAAGTTGGCAAATTTTTGGAAACAAGGCAGCCAAAACCCTGACACTGGCAGACATACAGTACATGTAAAGCATACATATTGTATAACTGTTCAAATCAAACTTGACATACATAAAGTGACACTCCACTTAGACTCAACTTTTAAATCGAAACAATCCCCCAGTGTACCCTCTTCAGTGTCCAATGACAACATTAAATCTCTTTAATCAACTTTCATTATATATCATACCTTTTGTATAATTTCTTTTCCAGGTTTGGTCATGTCGGCCATCACAGTCATTATCCTGGTCCTGTACTTTGCTATTGACAACTTCGTGCTGCAGAAGCTCCCTTGGATGACCGAATGCACTCCAATTTACATCCAGTACTTCGTCAAGTTCTTCATCATCGGTGTGACCGTGTTGGTGGTGGCCGTGCCAGAGGGGCTGCCGCTGGCTGTCACCATCTCCCTTGCTTACTCTGTTAAGGTGAACAAACACATGCAGTACTATGTTAAAAGCATATTTAATTCAAAGCAGCAAACAGAAATAAAATCCTGATGAAGGTCAAGTATGCAAATCGTGTTGCCTGAGCTCATTAAGGCCTTCATTTAAAGGTCCGATTTGTAGGATAGTTGATTGTTGAATCTCATTCACAACTTGCCAAATACTGACACCAAGGAAAACCACAACATCATTATTTGATGAGCCGGGACAACCAAAGCGTTGGGTTAGGCATGTTACTCAACAATCAACTATTTTACCATTTGGATCTTTAAAAGTTTAAATATTTTAAGGTATTTTCACCCATGCATTGCAACAGATCCTAATCATCACGCTGTTTTCTTTCAAACAGAAAATGATGAAAGACAATAACCTGGTGCGTCACCTGGATGCATGTGAAACGATGGGCAATGCTACAGCCATCTGCTCTGACAAGACCGGCACGCTAACCACCAACCGCATGACGGCTGTGCAGTGTTATGTTGGAGATGTGCTCTACAAAGAAATCCCAGATCCTGGAGTTCTGCCACCCAAATCACTGGATTTACTGATCCATTCCATCTCCATCAACAGCGCTTATACCACCAAGATACTGGTAAGCCACCCGTAATTGTAGCCATTGTTGAAGTTACTGTAAAGGCCAGTCCTCTGAGCACCACTACAACCAGCACCACATATACTCCCTCCATTGTATAATGCACATCAGCTTTAGCTTTCTATAAACCCTTTCTGACAATATTTAAGATGATCTATTATACTAAGCCCATGTGATTAAAGAAATATTTTAAAAAGTGGGGTTTACTGTATAGATTTCAGCCCCCCCCCTTGTCATAGTGAAACCAAATTATGACGACAACAGTCCTGAAACAGTGAGACCATTCTGCAGTGCTTTCTTCTTGGCAAAGCAGGGAGTTTTTGTCCTTGGCTGCTGCTTTAGATTCATCAGGCATTCACTCAACTTGTCACCTTTAGAACGGTTGTGTAATTTTGTCTTATCTGATATTCAGAGCATAGCAGACTGTAATTGAATCCAATCTGTCTAAGTGCTTTAGACGATCCCTTGTTTACAGTGAATGCAGTGAAGAGAGATTTTCTTTAAGCCAATTAGACCTGTATGCAAGAAGAACTGGATATATAGATAGTTATATGTAAAAATATCTAGACAGATGGACTGTTACATGCTCTAAGCACTGATTCTGAAACCTGTTTGTGATGATATTCCTTCAGGCCACAGGTGTGACACATAATAAAGCACTTGGCAAAACATATCACTCAAAGGAAAGATTGCCAAGATCAGGATGTCTTCAGACTGTTAGAGCAACATGGCTGAGTAATAATTTTCTTGGCATGACCATGTACCTGCATATACACACACACCATTTGTGCCTGTCTGTGTGTCACTATCCTTGTAAACCCCTGTAGAGTCTATTCATTGATGGCCGACCAACTGACAAATGCCCTTATGGAACTTGCATGGGGAATGAGCTGAGCATCTGCGTTAGAAGGATCCCACAGATTTCACTTCCTACCCCTCAAGGCACGGTCACAGTCTTGGTGAAAACGGAGCGTTGGTCACTGGGCTTCTAAGATGTAGAATTATATATTTGTGTCTGCTCTAATGCTACTCGGTTCTAGTTAGCTAAGTCTTCTTTGAAGCATAGTAGATACACTTACACAGTGCAGTTACTTCTGGCATTCAAGAAGCATAATTGTGTCTCCCAGGCTTTATGTCAGTTAGGTTTTAAAATCGTTTTAATTTCCACAGAGCACCTATCTAAATATATAAAACAGCAGCAATGTACATGTATTTATTGAATTATTTAACCCTACCTGTGTGTAAAGAAAGATATGCAGCATGGGCATGTCTCCACAGACAATGTTCCTATGTAAAGAAAGGTTTTCTTGTAAATACATATCATAGATACTGCTTAGTATCTTCAGTCAATAATCAAATAGAGTTTGTTGATTTAATCAGTTTATCTTACACTTGCACCTTGCTTTCTTTCTGCCAAATACCGTGGTATTGTAAACCCAGGTTTTAGGTCCAGTTCAAATGCATGTAGTGGCTCTGCGGTTGAACCAGACCTATAACCTGGGTTGTAATCAGGAGCAATTAAAGTTTTTACATTACAAATTTAGCTTACCCCCTTTTTCTAGCCTGGGTTTTTGTACATTTAAATCCACATTTTAGGAAAGTGCACAACATCTCCCAGTTCAGTAGGGGAATGTGAAAACATCTCTCTTGTTACAAACTTAACACAGACACAAGTCAGTATTGTCAAGGTCAGACATTTTAGGGGGCATAGACCTAAAAAAAACACAGTTTGTAGTGGTGGAGATCTTTGAGTCTAGTCTGAGAAAGGCCAAAGCAGAGTTGGCGGAGTCCCGTTTAATATCTGTGATATAACTTCATAAATCAATACAGTCCCTTTGGAGTTTGTGATGTCACAGGAATAGGACAACAACTAGTGGTGCATTCATTTTTGCATCACATACTGTATATTGTATGCTGAGCAGAAACCCACTGATTTGAACTCAGATGAGCAAAGGTTGTATTCAGAAATACAAAATGAGGCATTTTATATGTGAATTTGCCTGAATGCTGTATTTGCTAAATTTGTGATTCCAACTTGAGAAAAAAGAAAGATTTTTAAGAACTAAATGTTCATGCACAGTGTAACACGATAACTATGAATGTCAGATATTTTCCCACACATTTGTACACAAAAACAACGTGTCTTAAATGAAAATACTTGGCTGTTAGGAGGCAAAGACAAACTCTAGAAAACAAGAGAGAACAGGGCAATTACAGTATTGTGGTTCTCTAGTGGGAACTGACTGTAATAGGAGAGATTGGTGGCCAAGGAAAACACATTAGCAATTATTAAGGTCTTTGAATGCTGTCTACATGGTTCAAACTGTGATTTAGTTTTGCTGATGGAGCTATGCGGTTACCTCAGTTTCCCTTTTTCCACAGCATTTCTTTACCAAGATGTGTCACATTAACAAGATGTTATCCCTTTAGAAAAACCTGGAGGAATGCACTGCAGCATTACATCAGACTATTGTACCTCCATAGCTGCTTAGCTCAACGGAATTAAGCAACAGCAGAGCTTAGACTTGGTGGATTAAATGGCACATTTAGTCTTTTTAGTTTTATAATCTTTTCATTCATAAAAGAGGTTACCTCATGCACCAAAGTATAAGTCAAACATAGGTTAAACTTCAAATGATATCCACTCAGACGCCTATACTGGTTACCTTCCATGGAGAATGGTCTCCTACAGCATCTGTGCACTGCAGCTTGCAAAACACTTAGTTCTCCAACTGACAACATTGAATACATATACATTAATCCTTATATATTAGGCAGGTGGTCATAATGTTATGCCTGATCGGTGTATGTCTGAATCTCCCTGAATGATTCCATTAAGAATCCTCTCTGCCTCCGTCATAGAGCTGTCTACTGAAAAAATGTGAAACAAACATAAGTAGAAAGTCCTGATGTCCAGTACAGAGGACATTTATAAATGAGCTGTTTTTCAAATGAAAATGAATAAGCTCAGCTCTGAAAACTTACTCAAATATTCCTGAGATGTTTACTTACTTAAAACAATTGAAAAATAACCCCCCAAATGTGGTGTCATTTTAAAGCTTTAGTTGTCCTCTTTAAGGAACGACAGGACTTAATAGAGTGACATGTATAGTTTGAGAGATGTTAGCAAAAACGTAATGTCCACTACAGAGGACAAAAATGAATTGCTGGGTCTCAGGAGGATATATACAGTACATTAGTTCATCCAACCATGCATAAATTAGTTTATGTATATATATAAAAATAGTGCAGAACACAAAATCTAGTACATAAATAGTGGATAGTACAATACATGTCAGCATGGATGTACTGATTTACTGAGAGCTCTTATTAGAATAAAGAGAAGGAACAAAGGGAAAGCAAGACTGAGAAGGACAGACGTAATTAAGGAATGAAGTGGACTCAGAAACCAGGATCCAAAAGGGAAATTTCTGAGGAATATTTAGTGCATCCCCCTCTTCCTCCCCCAGCCGCCCCCACTCCCTCAGCACCACTCCAGCCCTGCAGTACGCTGGCTGGTGTGTTCTTATATAAGAGGCCAGTCCTGTGGGATGCCAGGATGGCAATGGAAGTCTTTGATGGCCACCACACAAAGGCACAAAGGCAAAGAGGCAGGCTTTGATACCCGTATCAGTCCCCCTACTGCCTCTTCGGCTTCATAATACAGCCAGTGGTATAGCTCGACTTCTTCTGTCAGCACATACGGAGTCTAAAGTGGAGAAGCCTCATCCTCGAGGGAGAAATTCACACACATTTACACAACATATCCATACACACAGTCTATGCATACTCACACTGCACATGCACATGTTGATAGGTACTGTATCCATGTGGACACGTGAAAAGCATGCATATAAATATGCACACAAGCCTCGGATGTCTTTTACAGATAAGTCAAGCATGCTGCAGTATATAGCAATTTGTGAACGGCATTCAGTGACGTCAGTATACCGTCATTTCAAAGGGAACGTGCGTCATCCCCTGTGGCAGGAACCTCATAGCAATGAGTTGCCTCTTTGAATAAGCCCTACTTTTACCATCTTTTTCTCTCAACTCTCACATTCTACATTTTTTCAGTATGTATGTGACACACTAATGTTGTCTAGTGAGAATCTACAGTAGTAAAACGTAGATGCATAGCCAGTTGCACACAAACACACACATCTGTCATATCAGGAGTACTCACACCATTGCAGGTATTCAGATCACAGGTGTGTGTTCTCGCAGCACAGCGGCGTGTGTTTAGCATAGCTGTGTGCGAGTCCTGGAAGCTCAGTCTCATGTTGCTTCAACCACCTGCTCAGGTCATTATTCCGGTCAGGGACGAGAGAGGTAGATAATTCACACACACAGGCACACCTATGCAAACACAGATGGCTTTAATTGTGAGGGATAGGCGCTTTGGGAAAGGCAAAGGCATTTACAGAAGCTCAGTATTTAGTTAAAGGGATTGACTCAACAGAATGTGCCTGATGTCGAAGAGAAGATGTTAGAAAAAACAAGATTCGGTTCATGTTATATACAATGAGCAAGATATTGTTTGTAATTCAAATGAAGAGCCTCATTTTCGCTCAGTACTGGGTAGTGAGGTCCTGATATAATTGAATTTGGCTTACAGTGCTTTTGTCATCTGGACATGGCGTGCTTGTCTGCACAACATGGAGGAGTAATGAATGTATCTTTGTGCCTTTAACTTGAAGCACCCAGTGTCCCCATGGAATAATTCTGGACCCTGAAAGTGAAAAAGAGATGTAGAATCAGTGAAGGAAGCAGATACAGAGATATCTTCTGCAGAATTATGTCCAATCTTCTCTTGTTCTCTTGCTCTGTGTTCAGCACTTGCTTACTGACTTGACAGTGTTGCTGAGATGGCAGTGAAAGAGAAGTCGTCATCACATTAGAATGACAATGCTGTGATGTCTCAGAGGCACAAAGCTTAATGGGTTCCCTGCGTTTTCCACACAAGACATGAATGATTGCATACTTTCATTGTGTCTCAAATCTTTTGCAAACAAGTGTCAATTACATACGTTATATACATACAAAAGATTTATTTAGAGAATTTGGAGTCAGTGGTGATAAATACGTACATTTGTAGGATTAGTTTACCAAACATTTAGAATTTTATATAGTTGTAAGTAATAAATAAGTGAATTTTGTGTTGACTTTAACAGATCTTTGCAGTTTATTTTACAGTAATCAGTTAAACCTGCATACCAGGCTTAATTTACTTAACACTAACACATTCTAGTGTGTTTACAGGTCTTGGAGAGTACCACTGATTATTTTAAAATCATCAGGCTCCAGTGGCTCCAGATTTCACTCACTGGCTAACTTGCATGGTGGGTAATGTGGGCACCAGGTTTTGAAAAGCAGTCCACTGGTCTAGCATTGCACTCCTATAACGCCATCAAACTCATTAGGGACAGTTTAAAGATAAATAAAATATCACTCTTTAATTCCAGGCATTCTTTTTCCTTTTCAAAAGCTACATTACCAACAATGCAACCAAGCCACTGAATGACATCACTTGAGGCAGTTAACCAGATTAAATGCAGCTTCCTCTGGAGCCACAAAAGGCTTTTAACTACGTTTTCACACACACACAAAGTAGTACCCCCCAAGACCTATAAACACACTTTGATGTGTAAAACAGGTGGAGTTACACTTTTAAAAAAATGCATCATAGTGATATTTGTGAAATGTTTCATCAAGTCAGGCACCTTAATCTAAAATTGTTTTAATATAGAGGCACACATATAGTGCAGCAGAGGTTTTACAGCTAAACAAATTTTCTATTTTTTTCATTTGAGCTCAGGTCTCACAATAGTAGACACATTTCTATAGGATGCTAATAAAATTGAAGTAGGCCACAAACTGCAAATAAAACAAACAACCCAAAAACTTCCACAATGATAAATGCGTGTCGCTGATGTTGGTTGGTGTACAGCTTCAGAAGTAACAGAAATCCCTGGGCCATGTTACTGAGTAACGCTGAACGCTGATGAGACCCGATTTTAAATCTACTGTAAAATTCTCTATTCTCTCAACTCTTAACGAGCTAATTAAATACCTCCCAATCACACATCAGAGCCAACTCCCAGGGTAGAGAGGTGTTCTGTATTTAGCTATGAAAATCTGTGATGACAGAATTTGCAACTCCTGAAAAGCTGAAAATAAAGTTGCTAAACTAAGACGAAGGGGAGCTTAAATGGTGGCAAGAGCAGCAGCACAATTAAAAATCCATGTAGATACAAATTCCTGTGGATTTGTTTTTAGCACCATGAAGGGATTAGATTGATGTTCTCCTTGAAAACTCTCACTCATCAGAGGAAAATAGCACATCTGACAAGCACATATTTTATTATAGTATAGAAATTGGATATTGGTATCCATTTATAAGTTAAAGTAATGCTATAGAATGAAGGCTTTACGAGTACTGGCACTGTTAGAGAGTATTATTGAAAGCACCTTTACACAGGAGGAAATACAGGAATGAGACCTGAAAGCAAATGGGGTAAAATATGTAGCAAAGAAGAAAAGGGAACCAAAGCAAGGATAAGTGCAAAAGAAAACATGAAAGAAAATGGGAAAATTATACAAAAGGAGGAGAGAGGAACCACACTCATGTGACAAGTGTCCTCATCATGGACTGGAAGGCTGTATTACTGCCCTCCAGCATGCCTCCAGGCCTTAGCCCAGTTGGCTGGTACAGTCATGTGGAGAGCTAGAATATCATCCACTCCTACATGCGAAGAGGGAACAAGAAGGCAGGTTGAGGAGGAGGAGGAGGAGGAGGAGGGATGCCGCTGCAAGAAAACTGGGGACACTGATAGTGAAGAAGAAGAGAAAGACGTTCAAAGCTAGGAAGGATGTTAGGGATACAAAGGGTTGTGAGAATGAAAGACAGAATAGAAAATATAAAATCAGGGACAGAAGGAGAAAGACAGAAGAGTAAAAGGGTGGGGTTAAGTTGTAAAGAGAAGAGGAAGAAAATGAGGAGAAACTGAAGGAACAGGAGGGATGGATTAAGGAGAGCCGCAGGTGGAATAGGAAGTAAAGTTGCCAGCTCTCCCTCTGGCATATGTCCTTGCCTGCGGGAACACCCAAGGACCATGGAGAGGGCAGCTGGTCCTTCGCCACGTCAAGTCCAGGACATGCCAACCGTAGCCCAGGCATGCCAACGTTGGGCGTCCCATGCCAGCAACTGTACTTGTGCGTAAGGCCCACGTCAAGCTAAACCTCTATGGAATCTCTGAGAATAAAAGGCAGCAGTGTTTCTGCCTTTTGTTTATTTCTATTCATCATTACTCTTTCTCCTACCTCCTGGACTGTTTATGCAGCTGCTGTTAGTCTCTGTGTTTCTTGACAGAGTGGTGACACGGATGTGTGCCTTATTCAAAATTTGTGGTGAATTTGTATGATTATAAATATCATGGTCAGATTTTGTTTGGTGTTTTCAAAATAAAGACGTTTATTTCCAGTTAAAAAAAAAAACAGTCAGGCTGAGGAGTTGTGGCTCCTTAATAGACCACATAAGATTATAAGAAGAAGCATTTTTAAATATAACGTGGTAGATAACCACAATTCTAATATTTGCTTCATTTGAGCAATAAACACAGTCAGCTCTAGCTCGGCGAGGCAATGTTTTTGCCATTTTTAGTGTTTCAGCTTTAAAGCACTTATTATGAACCATTAAATATATAATCATCAACCCTCTTGAAAGCAGCTGTGACATTAAGGACTATTTTCCCTCATTACTGCTGCTGTTATCCTATGAAAGAACCAAAGAGAGAGTCGTGGACAGTCAAAGACAGACAAATAGGTTGGGAATAATAGATCCATAATGTAATTTATGTCCTTATGTATGATTAACCCAAAAAACAAAGTACATTTGGGCCAAAAATGTGTTTAAATTTCATATGTCAGTACATTTAAATTGTAATTGAATTATATAAAGCCTTGAATTCAATGGGCAAATAAAAATTCAGTCTTCTAAAATTTAGATATGAATCACAGATTTAGAACACTCAACTTTAATTCATCATTTGTATAAACCTCATCTTTAAAACTGCATAATACAGCTTGTACTGTTTCCAGCTGGTCTTTTACTTTAAGTTGTTTAGGTTAGTGTTTGTCCGTTGCTGGGAGCAAACACTTAGCAGACAGTGCAGATGAGGCTATTTGTTCCATCCCCTCATTAGCCAATGACAGGCAGTGTCTTCCTGATGTAATCATCGGTCATTAGGGAAAGGCATTAATTCTGTTATTTACCACAAACTCGGTATAAAGTATTTATACTCTTGACTGTGTCTGTGAGACACACAGCTGAACATTAACCAGATATGTCCAATTACTAGGTGAACATGGGCCAGCAGTCTGATTGGGTTTTAATGATTAATGAGATTTTAGCTGACTTTCTCTCTAACCCTCTCAGCTGGAACCCCTGGCTCATAGCAGCTGCAGCTAAACGGGACATATAAAATATATCTGAGCCTGAATAAAATCAATAATCATTGTTTCTCAAGAAATTGTGGTTTGAAAATATTGAGCTGCTTAAGCAAACATTGAAAGCAGATATATCACTCACTGGCGTCTGCAATGTTCAGCCACATTTCAACAGACTACTTAAAAAACAAACAGAAATGTGAACATCAGGACAAGTCAGCTCAATTTAAAATAAAGTAGCCTAACATTTTGCCTCAAAGGGCTTTACAGTCTGTACAGCATACAATTCGACACCCTCTGTTCTTAGACCTTCAGTTCAGATCAGATACTTCCCTACAGGACAGACAGACATGCAAAAGATGTCGCATGCACAGAGTAGACAAGGACAAAAACAGGAAAATCACACTATTGAGAAATAAATGGAAATTCAAAGCAAATAGATGTATTTTGCTGCTGTATTTTGTTACTGCATTGAAATATTTTAGCCTTTGTCAGTCACCTTAAAAAGGGCACATTTAAACTGTTTATTAGCATTATCTATCAAAACCTCGTTAGCGGACGGACAAGAGCAGTTCATTAGATGGAGAGTGTGAGCGCTACAATTTCAACAAGCCATTACTGTGATTAACTGCACTGCCGATACAGAATCTCTCTCAACACATTTCTGCAAGTGCCGAGCAAAGAAAACAACAAGAAGAAAGTACAATTCAAAAATGTCGAAATGTCAAGCGATCCTTTTAAATCTAATCCTGGTTGGAGGCTTGTTTAGACGCGGAACAGCAACACATTTGATTGATGTTGCCCAAATTGTGCTCATTTCCTTTCAATGAATATCAGGACTGTGTGATTATGTGAAAAAGGTCATTATAAATAAGGACAGTAACAATTACACACTCTCAGATGTGTCCGGACCTATGAGCATCAGTGTCATTATGATGATCTGCGTGTGTGTCCGTGTGGGATATTGACGATAATGAGATTTGTTCTATCACAGTGCCTTAAACAGAAAATAGTGCTTTTTCAACAGAAATATGAATGGTCACACTACATACTTTATTGCTTGTATTACCGTGTGATTTGACAATTGAGGGAGTAAATGGAGAGAAGCTCGGGGAAATGCCGATAAATAAGAACTGGGAATAGATGAAAAGGGGGGACACAGAAAGACTCGAGGACATTGTGAAGTGAGATGAGAGAAAATCCTGTCAGAGAATCGGAGCCAAAGAGTAAGAATCCCCAAGTGGCGGAGAGAGAGAGCACCCTCTCTTTTCTCCCCCAAGTCTCTCCTTCCAAGTATGCTTTGCCTGGTGTTACCATGGTAACGCTGAGTCTTCCACAAGCTGACCACATGCACACACTCGCACATACAGTAAGTGTGTGTGTATGCAGTTTCACACGTTTACTGTAGCACCTGCACAGCCTCGTGCACAGCTTTCGTACAGACATGCACACGAGTTACAGTGAAAAGGCTTGACTGATAACAAACACACTCCAGCTTTGAGAGGCAGAAAAACATCACAGCAAATTAATCAGCAAGAGAATTCTCTGGTTCCAGCTTTTTTTTTTTTTTTAAATGGAGCTGCTTTTATTTGTTTTCTGTGACAGTAAATTAAATATCTTTGGGGTTTGGATTGTAAATCGGACAAAACAAGCAATGTCACTTTAGGCTCTGTGATATTGTGAAGGCCGTTTTCTGATGTTTTATTGATCAAACAACGAATAGCTTAATCAAGAAACAGCCAGCATGGTCATACAAATTCTGTGTCCATCGTTCACAGATACTGTAATCCATGCAGTCACGTAGAAATGTGGATACTGAGATTTTCACTGAACCGGAGAAAAGCACAGCTCCAAATGTACAATTAAATGTCCAAATTTAACAAATGTCCAGATTGCAATGGGCTGAGCCGTATGCCTGAAATAAGAACATTCGAATCTGATTCCATCTATCTCATCTCCTGCCCTCCCACACAGAGCAACCCCTTCACCTGCTAGCCGGTCAATTATCACTAGCAGCTATTTCAAGCCTTACATTGGTCGCACTGCACTGAAGAAAAGAGAATCTCATTGATTGAAGAGAGCACAGAACAAACAGCATACACTATTTGTTCTTAAGATGTGTTCAGCTGAAGTATTGAGAGTCTTTATACAGGGGATTTTCTTTATTTACCGTAAGAGAAAACACAACTATAAAATGGATTAAATCATGAATGTAAAAAATAGTCCTAAAATGGCTTTAAATCATCGCAACCTCTAATGAGAGAGAAACAACCACAGGAGGAAAATGAGCACATTTGCCACTGTATATCTATTGCACCAAATATCAGGCTGAAAATAGTCCTAAACATCCAAAAATCTCTTCCTCCGCCTCTCTCCAGCCCCCAGATAAGGAAGGCGGTCTGCCAAAGCAGGTGGGCAACAAGACAGAGTGCGGCCTGCTGGGATTGGTCTTGGACCTGAAGCGGGATTACCAGCCAATAAGAAACCAGATCCCGGAAGAGAAGCTTTACAAAGTCTACACCTTCAACTCTGTCAGGAAGTCAATGAGCACTGTCGTCAAATTGCCCGATGGGAACTTCCGCATGTACAGCAAGGGAGCCTCCGAGATCGTCCTCAAAAAGTGAGTCTGGTTTTGTGATGACAATGAGATGACTGAGATAATGATTGCAGCACGCAACCTTGTTCTACAGTACTATGATATAATCAAGTGCTGATTTTTTTACCAAACGTATAGCAAATCAAGTACATAATGTGCTTGAGGGTATAACCTATTGCAGTGAGCAGTGAGTGTGGGCTGAGATTCCACTAGAAGGTCACACAATCGTGACACTTGACAGTACATTACAATAACTGCACAGCAACAAATGAGTTACTCTGAGAAACAAAGACCAGGGGCAGTTATCAAGCTTCCTCCACGAATTTAAGAACAACAATGTCCTGTTGGTTTCTCAGCCATTGAGACACAGTTAACATAAACACAGATATAGCTTTAAATAGCTTAATTTGAGCTAACATGTAAGGTTTTACACATTTTTGTGTCAAAATTCCTTTTGTAAATGGCTTACAGTAGGTGAATTGGACCCATGTCTTTGTGTTGCACTGTATGTCCTCACACACGCTATTGAGCTTATGAGCAATCAGCTAACTGTTGAGCTACAAGCTCACCTCAGGGCTCATTTAGTAGCTGTTATTCAGCTTTGAGTTATATCACAACCTTCGTCAGCAGATGGAGTTAAAAAATCGCAAATATTTTTTTAGATCTGTGAAGAAGCTTGATGTCGTTTTTAAAGCAATGGTTCTTTTCTTTGGGAAACTGCCCTTATTCATTTTCTTGCCAAGAGTTACATGAGAAGACTTACACCACCCTCATATCTGTCCGTGGATATTAAGCTACAGCCAGCAACCTATGAGCTTAACTTAGCACAAAGTGGCAAATTGTTGTTTTCAGACTTCGGTTTCTCAACAGATTAAACAAGATGGATTAAGTGGTTTAATTTGTGAGCTTAAGGGTTGCTGGTAGGTGTACTGCCTTCGGATAGAGTTAGGCTAGCTGCGCCCCCCTTATATAAGTCTTTCCCTAAGCTAAGCTAACCGGCTGCTGGTTGTAGCTTAATATTAAATGCACGGATGTGAAAATTCTTCTCATCTAATTCTTGACAAGAAAAAGGGAATAAGCATAATCCGCAAACTGTCAAACAATTCCTTGAAGTGTGCATATTTGTCCAGCATTGATGAAGCACTGATTATGATCATGTAAACCAAAAAATGTCACAAATGCATTTGACATTCAATACTGTATTAAGTGGATGCATCGGCCAAGATTCTTTGAAAGTTTATGGGGTTTTCTATGCTGTGTCACGTTGACATACTAACTCTGACGATCTAATCACTTCACCCTTGATCACAGATGCAGCCATATCCTGAACGAGGTGGGAGAGCCAAGGCCTTTCCGTCCACGGGACAAGGACGAGATGGTGAAGAAAGTGATCGAGCCAATGGCATGTGATGGCCTGAGGACTATCTGTGTGGGGTACCGTGACTTCCCTGGTGATCCTGAGCCTGCCTGGGACGATGAGAACAGCATCCTCAATGACCTCACAGCCATCTGTGTTGTTGGGATCGAGGACCCTGTCCGACCAGAGGTAGGAGAGAGTGAGATGTTTTGGTAGCATACTGAATGTGGATGTCAAATGGGCTATACAGAGTGCATGCAGCTGTACAGCATCAGCGGCTTGCTGGCTGGTGTGCCCTCATCATAACGTTTACCTAAAGGTTTAACATAATAATGAGATCTCCTCTGTCCTTTCAATAGTTTTAATATTTTCAAGATTTATTAAGATCTCCATTATCTCTACTGTTTCACTTGTGTACGCTGCCCAAGAAATGATACAGTGCAACCGTCCAAACTTATATACATAAACTGTGAGGCATGACATGGGTATAGATATGCATACATCTAGATTATTATTTTCTAAATTGAACCTGAAATGCTATTATTAGTAAGCCTCTTAAAGCACTATTCGTGGGTCCTTGATTTCAAAATCATGTGATTGTTAATAAGCCTCTATTCATTTGGCAAAGTTAATCCAGTTTTTTCCTAAAAAGCCCATAATTAGACACATAAACAGTTGTATGGAGTTTAGTTACATCAGACCAGCTCCTCTCATCACTTCCATTAAATCACTCCCTTGTTTATAAAAAGCTGGAGCAGCGGGGACAAAGAGCGAACAAAGCAACAAGACTGTGGCGACAGAAGCAGCCTGCAGCTGGCAGGGAGGGATCAAGTGTCATTTTAAAGACTTGACATTAGGGTGCGTGTATGATCAATTGCTTCACTGATGATTATTGATTCATGAAATGCACACTCGAGACTGACTGATGTGCGCTGCTCAGGTTTTGTACACTAATATTTTTTTTAATGTGCGGTTGCTGCTTGTGTTGTACTATTTCATACAGATAATATATTTAATACACTGATTTGTTTTATTGGGTCTCAAAATATGCAATTTCTGGGTGAGACACAGCTCTAGAAAATTATAGAAACATATTGTACAAATATTGAGGTGTGGACTCAAACCATAAGCAACTCTTGAAAAAGGTCTTCTGACCAAGCACATTTAGTATGCTTAAGTACAGGTGCTGCTATTTTACTAACTATTTTTTATTACTATTTTTATTTAATTCATTAGCTCTACTATATATTTTTATGGAGACTTATACATTTTGTTATTTTTCTTCTTCATCTGACAGATGTGTTTCCTAGTCTGTGTTGCAGATGATGATTTTACATCCAGCTTAAAATAATATCACAAAATATGTTATTGGGTATAAATTCTCCAAAATGTTTTAAAGAGATTAAAACTTTAGAGGAATACATATCCGAAACTACCTAATTTGGTGACATGGAAGGAGATTTGCACTCCACAGTGAGAATGTGTTGCACTGGTATATTTTTCAATTCCCAAACTGCATAAAATTGTAAAACTACAGTAGAGCACTGTATATATATTAAGGCATCATTGATTCACTTTGAAAGGAACCATTTCTTACAATAATCCACTTATGATACTCAATTGTAATGTGTGGAATTTTGGGTATACTTTACTATAATTTGATTGCAGGACTTTATTTTTTACTTGAAGCACTTCTTTCAGCTCTGTTGAAGGCAAAATAAACTGTTTCTAGGAATGAGTGAAACATTGTTGTTTCTATTTATATAAGAATAATAACTAACAATTAAAATGATTTGTGACAATTTTAATTTGAAGAAAAGCAGGAATACATTTGTGAGTGAGAAAGTATCTGTATACAGTAGGAAAACTGACCTGACTTGCCAGCTCGTGTGCAGGTACAAGGAAGCAGGATGCTAACTGACTACTGCATTATTCAACTTCCTCCTTTCATCTTTTTTTTTCCATCCCCCTCCTCACTCTGTAACCCATCAGTTTTCTTCACCTCTCTCCACACTGTAGGGTTTGACTTTCACCTCTCTCTGGTTTCTCGTTTTTCTTCCTTTGACTTTCTCTGCACCTGCCTTCCTCTCTCCTCATGCCTTTATTGTCTTTTTCTGTCGGGAGCCAAGTTATGTAAACAGCTGAACAGACCAAGATTAAAATGAAATAAAGGAAAAGACCATCATGTTCAAAGTAAATAAGTCAACAATCTTAGGAAGAACTAGACTAATGAGAAACTCTTTTTGTATCACAGTGTTATCAAAGCTGTATATTCAAACAAACTACAATATAGATTCATCCTGAGAAATGAAAATGAAGAGTAAAAGTGAAGTGCAGACAAAACAAAATATTGGACATTTTTCCACATATCCTGCAACATTTGTGAATATATTCCCTTGCATCGCTTGCAGCCTGGCATCTGACATTTTCAATAACTGGTATGTAAAAGCAGCACCCCTGCGCTCCAGTGACATCTTTCCAGGTCTCTAAGTAAGGACCAGTTAATATTGGAAATGAGATGGCTTTCCGCTGTGCTAAAAAGGTCACGCAGTGTTGTAAACATGTTTTTGGCTTGTTTATGAGTCTCCCAACTTCTTCCTCCAGAATGCAACGTTCTTTCAATAACTAGCTGCTCTGTAGGGTTGCCCTCAAAGAGACCAGTGAGGAGAGAATGGGAAGAAGAGGGAAAGATAGAGGAAGATAAACAGATTCAAAATCAGACTCATGTCAGAGGGACGACGGACCGCAGGAGAGGGAAGACGAGTAAGGAGAGAAACGGGAGGAAAGCGAGAGTGTAACCAGATCTGTATTAGAGACACAAGAGGCTTGTTTTCCAGTCTCACCCACTAGCCTCCTACCCTCTTCCTTTGTCGGGCCAGATTGTATTTTTAATAAGCCTCCACTCGTCTCCTCTCCCCCTCTCTCCACCTCCTCTTTCGGGTGACCAGTCAACTAGAGCAGTGGGAATCCGAAGGAAAAGAGAGTAAAACAGACAGCAGGGATGACAGATAGGCAGCCGGGAACTTGATATCCTGATAACAATAACTTGGTGATAGCAGGATGTAATATCTTGCTCCACTTGCCACAATATTTACTCCAAGGACTCCTTTGTTATATCAGATCACGTCACTTCAAACTAACTCATGAATTAATTTGTCTGTAATTGCTTATTATTTATCACAAAACCAACTCCTGTATATATACTGAAGTTAATGGCCACTAAGTGCATTTGTATGAATAATATTGTTTACCGGTACTTTCAGGATATATTTGACCTCTGAAACCTTTTCCTCATCAGTCCAAAATTATAACTGAGATTTTATGTTTTCTTGATTAGTGATTTATTTTGTGTAAATGATGAATTTTGTTACTATTTTGCAATTTGGACTTGCAATGAAACACACCCTTGCTCACTTCAGTGGACTCAGTGGTTTTGCTGCTTCAACCTTTTTCGGTCTGTTATGACCAGAGGCTGTTTATGGCTAATGTTCAAAAACCTTAGGTACACATTGCTGTGTTAAAACTTTCCTAAGGCCTAATCTACATGTACACATACATAGTGTTTTTGAAAACGGGTCCAAATGAGCGTTTTAGCACCATTTCAGAAATAATATCTGTCTATCCTAACACACCTGATAGCTTAGTAAGAGAAAATACAATGAAAGATGTTACTTTTACTGACTCTATACTTATCTACGCCCCCGGAAAAAGTTTTCCAAAAAGCCAATTTTCAGTGACCTAAAACACCATTTTTGGGTGTAGAAAAGGCCAAAATGTTTAAACAAAGCTTGTGCATACAGTGGAGAGAGTCAGCTTACTGAATAAAGACTCTTGATTTTGTTACTGATGTAGCAGGTTTTAGTATTTAGCATTAAATCAGAATTTTCACTTTCTGCACACAATCCTGCTTCAAAGCTATCTCTGACGATCCCTATAACAAAATTACAAGATGCGAAATTCATTTAGTAGAATTACATAATATGTTTGTGTGTGTTTAACCTCTACATGTATGTCATTAAAGACCCACCCATCTTAACTGCTCAATCAGCTCCCTTTAAATGAGTCAAATCCTTCAGCATCTTGATTCGACAGTTTAGCGTTCAATATGTTTCCACATTGCTGGGGTGGATTCATTTGTTTTTTTTTCATTTTATGTTGTACTTTGCATGCGTGTTTATGAGTACAAGCGTGCTCCCATGTGTATGTGCAATATGCCCAAGTGTCTGTGAGTGTGAAGTGGAAAGCGTGCATATTCCTGCCTCCGTGTGTGTATGTGTGTGTCAGAGAGGGAAAAAAAAGTCTCAGGCCTGCGTACATGTGCAAATGGATGTGAGTTGCTGTTACTGTATGTGTGCACACGTTTGTTTATGTGTGGGTTTGGAGAGCAGTGCTCGCCTACACTGACCTTTGTCAGGAAGAAGATGTGTTTCTGAATAAATACTCTGCTTTTTGCTCGCTGGATTCAGCACAGATCAATCTCCATACAGTAAAATCTCCCAGTTATTCTACTCTAGACTACTATCTGGAGGGAGAAGAGCTCAGATGAAATGCTTCATTATACTGTATATCTAATTTATGCAAAGAGAGATAGAATACTATTCAGATAAAAAAGTATAATGAAGCTACTGGGGGATTTTTTTGGTACATGGGAAACTTGTATGTGTATTGTTTGTACTAGTATGTTATAATCAATCAATCAGTGCCGCTTGCTCAATACCCAACCAATCAAAGGACAGTGATACTGGACTAATGTTCATCAGGTTGCGAGAAACACAACTACATATTAATGCTAATGTTGCTCCAGATGCAATGGATGTTCACATACGTAGCGTTTTAAGTTTGTTGAAGAAGGTGATAACATTTCAATTTTGTACAATACGATACAGCACTTAGAATTTCAATGTTGCAATGTTTTCTACAGGTTTAAGTAATTTGTGTGATGACTGTCTACACACATAATCTAACTGTTTTGTGCACTTGTCTATGCACCACTCTTTAGGTGCCCGATGCTATCATGAAGTGCCAGCGTGCCGGCATCACAGTGCGCATGGTGACGGGAGACAACATTAACACAGCCAGGGCCATAGCCATCAAGTGCGGTATTATTCACCCAGGAGAAGACTTCCTCTGCATCGATGGCAAAGAGTTCAACCGGAGGATCCGCAATGAGAAAGGAGAGGTACAGTAACTACTGTCAGAGTGTGCCAGACAGGGTGAGCTCAGCTAGAAGAACTTTCCTGAAGCTAAATCACAAACACCTGTCTTTTTCTTCCTGTTTGTGTTCAGGTGGAGCAGGAGCGGATTGATAAGGTTTGGCCTAAACTGCGAGTTCTGGCCAGATCATCCCCAACTGACAAACACACACTCGTCAAAGGTGAACTAGTCTCACTATTTTATATTAATTACTGCTGACCTTGCTTTAACATTTGCAGATGCTTGGGATTTGCAAAGACAGTAAATAACTGCTCTTGTTCTGATAAAGATTGCTTGCATTTCAGGGTGCTTTGGTCAATATAAGCACCCTTCTGTATGTGCTGCTTTGTTTACGTGTGTGTGTGTGTGTGTGTGTTTGACAGGCATTATTGACAGTACTATGGTGGACCAGAGGCAGGTGGTGGCTGTGACAGGAGATGGGACCAATGATGGACCTGCACTAAAGAAAGCTGATGTCGGCTTCGCCATGGTGAGCAAACCCCATTATCTTTCATTTTTTGTTTTGTTTTAATTTCATCTCATACTTTTACTGCCTTGCCTTGAGATTGATCTCGGTCAACATCCGCAGATGTCTTCTTCACCTCTGCAGTATTTAGAGTTTCTTCTCAGACACGCCGCCTCTGGCTGCATAGATGAGGAGCTCCCCCTAGTGGATTACTGTGACCACACAATTTCTCTGCGGTACATTATACTTTTCCAGACGACAGAAAAAAAAAAAATGACAATACTGATTCTGTTCTTCTTGTAACTTACAGCTTTATATTTATTTGTTTTATTGCTCTGGTGCTATATTTCTCATTTTCTGCTCCCTTCACAAATTAAATTGTTTTGCTCACCCAGGGCAACATTTCCTCCTTGGCCCAATAACGTAATGCAGTGGTTCCCAGATTGCTTTGTCATGACTCCACAGCCCTATCAGATGAGCTTAAGTATCCCTTTATTGTCTACGTCTGTCTCGTTCTAAGTGATTTTAAACTGGTTTTTGACATAGTTAAGATAGTTTAGATAAGTTTTCATTCAAGGCGGTGATGGAACTGTGGATGTTTAGGCCTCGTCCCTCTAAGTTTGACAACGTTTGTGTTGGTTTTACTATTGCCTGGTGTGGCATTTACTTGTAGCTCTATATTTTGACCTGTGCTCAGACTTGTTAACTACCTCTCATATACTCCCAGTCACAGCATGTTTCATTACAGCTGACTAAGGCTTGATGGAGGTTTGTCCAGTGTAGCTGTAGCTGGTAGTTAAAGGTATCCTGTGGAGTTTCTGATTACTAGTAGAGCTATTGAGCAGACTTTTTTATTTGTGAGTCCCAGTTTTGTTTGTCTCAGCGCCCAAGTGCCCGCAGGTGATAATATAAACATTTCTGCTGATGGTTTCACACTGCTCCACTTATCTACAGGAGGTGGTAATGTGTTGACAAACGCAGCAATGCATCAGCAAGTACTGGTTGGGAAACTTGCATTTAAACAGAGCAAGCTTTAAACCTTCAAGAAAAAAGGCTTTCTAAATGTTTATGAGGAAAGAAATGTATTTATGCTACTTGTCAGAGCTCAAGGATGCATGCAATGCCCTTTGGTGAGCAGCTCTGCATTTGTAATAACTTTTGTTTGTTTGCATTGATTGTGCTGACATCGCTTCAGGCTGTGATTTTAACCTCACATGGATTAATTGAATGGAACACACTCACAAACATGCACTTACATGTAGGATGTTTTTTTACAACTATTGAGCACATCAAGCACACACACTCACACACACACGCACACACACACACACACACAAACAAACGCAATCAGCTCATTTAGTCTGCATCATCATCCATCATCAGAACTGACTCGGTTCTACAGTACATTTTTATCCATTGTCTGCAGAGATAATTTAGACAGATTTCTATCATTTATTTGTGCGCTGGGTCGGGGAAGAGTGCAGTATGATGCAGTAGATGATCATCACATTTAGTAACACGATAGTTGTGTACCAGCACAACCTAGTTTCTTTCTGACTGCACCTTTTCTGCACTCCTCCAGGGTATTGCTGGCACAGATGTGGCCAAGGAGGCGTCGGATATCATTCTGACAGATGATAACTTCAGCAGCATCGTCAAGGCGGTAATGTGGGGCAGGAACGTCTACGACAGCATCTCCAAGTTTCTTCAGTTCCAGCTTACTGTCAACGTTGTGGCCGTCATAGTGGCTTTCACTGGCGCCTGTATCACACAGGTCAGACCATGAAGTATATACTATACATGATTACATTTACTTACTTACAGTTTGGTCACGATAACTTAACAATTTACTGAAGAACAGGTGGGTGATAAAGCATCAATTAGCTACTAGTACTGGTTATTATTTACTTTCTCCTCCTCTGGTTGTTTTGAAGTTATTGGTTCTTAATTGCACTTTCCGATACATTCCCACAGGACTCTCCCCTGAAGGCGGTGCAGATGTTGTGGGTGAACCTGATCATGGATACTTTTGCATCTCTGGCCTTGGCGACAGAACCTCCCACAGAGTCTCTCCTGAAGAGGAGGCCATACGGTCGCAACAAGCCTCTCATCTCCAGCACCATGACAAAGAATATCCTCGGACATGGAGTCTATCAGCTCATCATCATCTTCACACTGCTCTTTGTCGGTATGGACTGTAACTTGGCTCTGTGGTACACCGGGGAGTTCTGCACCAAAGTTCATATACTAAGAGTTTATTTTGTTCCCGTTGCAGGTGAGCAGATCTTTGACATTGACAGCGGCCGTAACGCTCCTCTCCACTCTCCCCCATCTGAGCACTACACCATCATCTTCAACACCTTCGTCATGATGCAGCTCTTCAATGAGATAAATGCCCGAAAAATCCATGGAGAGAGGAACGTCTTCGATGGCATCTTCAGGAACCCCATCTTCTGCTCTATTGTTTTTGGCACCTTTGCTATGCAGGTAGGCAGATGCTAAATTAATTGATTTGTTTTTAGTTGGTAATTCACAAGTTTAAGTAATTAGTAAGAAATCATTTTATGTATTTTCATGGCTTGTACTTTGCTTTGTGCAGATTGTGATTGTGCAGTTTGGAGGGAAGCCATTCAGCTGTACACCTCTGGACCTGGAAAAGTGGATGTGGTGTGTTTTCCTCGGGCTGGGAGAGCTCGTCTGGGGACAGGTAACATGCAAACTCATCTGTTTCTCTTTTTTTCTGTTTTCCCACTGTGCTTGTTTTCTTGCTTTAATTCTAGTTCACCATCTTTTAAACTTCCTCTGCATTTCTCCTCTGTGCTGGAAGCTTGTCACCTTGCCTTTTGACACAGTGCTCTGTCTTCTCTGTGGGTCAGGTGATAGCCACCATACCCAATAGCAGGTTGCGCTTCCTGCGGAGGGCAGGCCAGTTAACTCAGAAAGATGAGTGTCAAGAGGAGGATGTGAATGAAGAAAATGAGGAGATCGACCATGCGGAGAGGGAGCTGAGGAGAGGACAGATCCTCTGGTTCAGAGGACTCAACCGCATTCAGACTCAGGTGAGGACACGAGAAGGACACAAGCACTCAGTTCCCATGTTGTGATTTGCTGTTTCATTTCACAGAAAGTTTTTACTGGATGGATTCTGGCTGAAAGAAATAAGAAATATTGATTTAACCTTCCTCTAGTGTTAGGGTCGGCACCGACCCGTTTTGAGGTTTTAAATGCATAAAAGTCCTACATAAATTTGTTTATTGCATCAAGACTTTTTGACTTTGTCAGGAACTTCTATTTAAACAAAATAAAATCCAAAAAATGAATTTTACTAAATTATAAAATGCTCTGGTGAAAATTATGACCTTTGTGTTGTTAGGGTCGGTTTCGACCCGGTTATAATATAAGATTATAAAACAATAATAAGTGCCAAAACTGAAATCATAAACACGCTATCAGCCAACAACCCACAGCCAGCTCTTCCTCCAACCACTTGAGCTTCAGTTAGGGCCTTCTCTCTTTGCCTGTTTGACAAAACAAACAGAGAAGGACGTGTCCAGCCACATAAGGACAATTCAGTTTAGAGTTGGTGACTTGCAAGCTGACTGCCACCTACACTTGCCGGCGAATGACCAGGAGATGGCCAATGGTTGTGTTTTACAACATCCTTGATGTGTCTGCATACAATGCATTTGTGTTGTGGACCCACATTCACCTAAAACAACAAGCGGAGAATGTTTCTCGAGGAGCTAGGAAGTTCCCTTGTCAAGGCGCACATTGAGTAAAAAGAACGGGTGCCCCGAGACCCAGCCGCTGCAGCCTTGGTCAGACAGCTGCAGAGCTCACCAAGCACTCAGTTCACATCCACAGCAACACGAAGAGCATCAGCGCCAGCATCCTCCTCAGCCAGCCCTGCCTCAACATCAACCACAACAGCCACAGCCACAACCCCAGTGAGGCCACCTGATTCTAAAAGAAAGAGGTGTCAGGTCTGCCCTAGCAATAAGGACAGAAAGACAAACACATTGTGCTTCACCTGCAAAAAATATCTCTGTAAAGAACACACTAAAAGTGTCACTTTTTGCCACACATGCATCTAAACACACATGCATACACATGCATGTTCTTGCACAGAGATACTTTTTATGGACTTAGTACAAACGTATTGTGCCTCTACTGCAAAAAATAGCTCTGCAAAGAACACACTTGTGTCACTATTTGATACATATGCATCTAAAAATACACAAATACGTGCATGTTCTTGCACACAGAGATTTTATGGAACTAGTACTCGATTTCTGTTGGTTTGATTTGCTTGATTGGTTGTTGTTTGTTGTTTGTTTGACCTTGCAAATCTACATTTTATTATTATTATTTTTTTATTATTTATTACTAGTTCTGCTTTTAATTTTGTATTTGTGTTACAGTTCTATTTTTTTTTTAAACTTGTTTTTTTGCCTTTTTCTTGAAGTAAATATATATGGGTCAAAATTGACCCATAACACCATAGATATCACTATAGTTAATAATATTAAAATTAAAAACATTTTCTTTTTGAACATTTAAGAGATGTGTTCTAATACCCCTCAGTAATAGTCAGGTAACATAACAACCTTTTATTTATTTATATTATTCTCTTGAGGTTCATTTGACAATTTTTTTATATTAAAAACGAGGGGTATGCTGTCAAAAGAAAGGCCCAGGGGGCCACAACAAAAATATTAAAACCAATCTTTTCATGGATATGGAAGCCTAACAAGGTAACCAAGAGGTAAGAAACAAATTGGATGATAAATAATTGTTTTTAGGGTATTTTATGGCTGATTTAAGACACGGGTCAAAACCGACCCATTAACATCAGAGATGGTAGCAGAAAGCTAACACCAGAGGAAGGTTAAACAGAGTTACTATAAACAAGATCCTTTTATCAACACTTAATAATAAAAATTTATGGTTATGTTTAGTCGGTTAAGCAGCAATTCAATTTGATGCTTTCTGTTTGTCTGTATTTGTCATATGATCAGTTTTCAGTAGGAACCACCTCGTTACCTGTCATAAAGGAAGTACTAGACTATGTTATATGTTTTTCATGTTAGTCAGTAACAGCTTTAAAGTCCTTTTATTTGAAGATGATTTATTTAGGTTCATGAAGATGCAGCGCTCTCACTCTCGACTGAGGCGATCACCAGTGTGGACCTGTGGAAGATGGACGGACAAAGTTCGGGGTTATACGCAAACGGACAAAGTTACTGAACTGTTCTCACTGTGACTGTAACTCTGCACACCGATATCACTGTGATACACGAGAGAGTTTGACCTGTATGTTGGATTTGATTTCATCTCACTGACGTGTCTCTAATGGTTCAGGGTGAAGCTATCCCGCGTCAAAATACCGTGAACCAGCATCCTACAGAGGCAGCCAAATGTCGTTAAGGGACAGTAGAAATACAGGATTTCAGTATTAAAGCAAAACTATGGTTTCAATATGGAATCAGTAGCCAGAGCGACAGAAATAAAACCCAAATTCTACTAAACCGCAGTTTTTCTCTAATACCTGTAAAGTAAAATAAGTGGATACCTTGAAGGATGTAAATGGCTGCCTCTGTACGCTATACATCGACTAACAACTTTTAGAGTTTTAAAGGGTAAGCTCAGCCAAATTATCAAACTCATTTTCTGTCTTACATTTTTAGGTAGTTTTGTTTTTACTTGTGTAGGTTTTGAGATTTCTAAAGCCAAGCACCAAATACAAAGAAGGTGAATGGAAATTTAGTGCTGTGGTGATGACAACATTGGAGAAATTAGAGTTAAAAATGCACCTCTTTCCAGAAAAAGTTGTTTTTTTTATTATTTGTCAATGCTGTGAGCACCACAATTAAATATTCATTCATGTCCTTTGTATTTGGGTGGTGGCTGAAATCTTTTAAGGTAAGAAAAGACGTATTTTCTAATTTGGGTGAACTAACCTTTTGAGTCAAAATCAGAATTTCGTAGAGGGGATACTCCACCCTGACCTTTCGCTGTCCTCCCTCATTGAGACACTTTGTACTCCCTCTATCACCAAAGTCACCCAGCCAGTCGACCTGTGTTGCCATTTAGTCCCTGTCACTCTGAGCAGCCATTTGTCCTCTCCTGTCCCGCTCTTCTCCCACAGATTGAAGTAGTCAACACCTTCAAGAGTGGCACCTCCTTTCAGGGGGCAGGGGCTCTGAGACGCCAATCATCCACCACCAGCCAGACCCAGGATGTAACCAATGTTTCTAGTCCTAGTCACGTGTCCTTGTCCAATGCCCTTTCCTCTCCTACAAGCACTACTGCTGCTACTGCTCCTCCCACTACTGGCCGTGAGTCAGATCTCTGTCAGTCTGCTTCTCTGCTCTCTTTGCTTCAGGGGTGCCATCATGTCATGAACAAGAAGTTATTTTTTGTCTTTTTATTATTCTTGAAGCAAATTGCTTCACAGATGGCATCCCTGAAGATTTGTCTTTTTTTTGTCTTTCTTGCTATCTGCTTTTTTCATTTCCTCTCTTTCTTCTGTCTTTTTTTGCTGTTCATACTGGATTTCAAATTCATCTTGATATCTCCTCCCATGCTTGGGTGTACTGTCCTCTCATTGGTGAATGTGTGTTTGTTTCCTCAGAGTGCTAGGAGCGCAGGACTAAGGGTGATACCCACGGCGTGACATTTCAGGTTGTGAGTTTGTCTCCCTCTGCTCACCTCCCCCACATCCATCATCCCACCCTCCAACCCTTCCATTTTTATGTCTTGACAGACCTTGATGTGAACTAATTCCAATCAACTCACCAAGGGACTGAGTAAACATTCAAGTATAAGTTGCAATGTTGTCTTATTTTGTCTGTGAGTTTGTATACTGACGAGGCAAATCACACTGAATTGAGCCGATGCAAATTTTGCCTGCTATGTCGTGTATTCTCCAGCTGACACACGAGAATCAAGCGTTCTTTTTAAATGGGGGACCCAACTAAAATTTACCCACAAGGGAGGACTGTCAGTATCAGGGATTATCTCTGCTCTTGTCCACCTCCATCTTTCTTTCTCTCTCTTTCACACACAGACACACACTCTTGTTTCTTTATCCACTTGATGAAAATCAGATGTTAAACTCTGCTCAGGGTGTGCGGACAGGAGAATCCCCATTAAGCAGTACTGCACCAATAATTCATCCGTCTTTGTCGCTTCATACTGTCGGTGTAGTTGACTGTCATGTTGCCATAGTTACGGACATAGATCTGCAGCACCAGCGACAATAATTCAACCCCCCACCCGTTTCTGACACCCCATCAGTGTTACTTGTCAGACATCCTGTCACATGCACTCATCCAGACAGGCTCCTCTTATTATTTTTCTTTGTCTGTTTTGTCTCCTTATACCTTATTCTGCCACAGTTAGACAGCAGCAGTGCTACAAATTTACAGTATATACAGTATTCATGTAATGAATCATGTTTGTAAGTTTTAAAGCAAAACAGTACACTGGGGTGCATATTTCATAATAATTTACTAATTGAATCTAATAAACGTGCAAAATAGCATTTCGTTTAGTACAGCTACACATACTGTAGAAAAACTTTTTATTTGTACCCGTAGGTTGATTTGGTTTGCAGGAGAAGACAAGGCATCCATCTGGATGCATATTTTACAAGAGGCAAACATAATAAAACATGATAAAAGTACTAATAGCGCCACTAATCAGGACTTCAGAGAGGAAAATTAAATAATTTGAAACTTAAAAAGCCAACAATTAATATCACTAACCTAACTAAATGGTTATTAAATTATTAAATTAAACATTGCTTTTACAGCGTCTCTGTATATTTTATAGATTTGTTAGATTTGTTATTATATCTCTATGACTTCAGATCACAAAGATCCTTAAAAACAAGATGGTATCACACAATATAATCCTGCAGAATTAGTTTCGTGATGTCAACAGGAGCCTTATTGATGCATGACATGATGTCCCTTTTGTATGTTTCACATATACCCCAGTGTACTAGTATAATCAATCAATATCAATACTCTCTGAAAGCATCAAAGTATGTTTGTAGAACTAAATTTCAGCAGATTTGTACATGCAGACAATGTTTTGATTAAAGCAACACTTTCCAACACTGGAAAGAACTGATATACAGATACTATCCTTTCTAACTAAGGTGTTTGGGGCCTATACTTGAGTGTTTACTTAGATGTGCATGGAGTTGAAAAACACGCTTTGACCGTCAGACCTCTGACAGTAAACTTATTATTTTCATTATTCACCTCCACATGTTTCGTGTCAGCAGTCTGTGTGCCAGTGTCCACTTCTTCACCGTCCTGTTGTCTTGTTGCATGTGGTTTGTGTTTACTTCCCGTGTTCATAATATCTGAACCTGGCGTGTTTGCTCGTTGTCTAAATGCCACTGTTTTGTTTCTTTTTGGATGTGTCGTTTTGTTGTTAATTTTCACTGCAATGCTCGTGTTGAACCACAGTCTTCATGCAGCCTTGAGTTTGACTGTCTCCATTGCCCTGTTTAGGGCTGTGCTTTACCCACCCTGTGCTATATCCGTGTGTTCGTGTGTCCCATTCAGAGTCTGTGTGGATATTTCACCAGACAGTGCTCTGGTACCTCAAGAAGTTTTTAAACCACCTGATTGGATCTCTCAGATCTAACCTCCTTCCTTCTTACTGACCTTGTCCACCAGATTTCTTCAAACTTGCATGTGATATTCTCCTTTAATTTTTCTGTGAGCATTCCATTTATTAACGTGGCTTGTTTCTAGGTATACAGCACATTGGACTTAAGCGTATACTTACAACGAGCGTTTGTGTTGCTTTGGTTTTTCTTGAAATGTATGATTTTGTTGTGTTTATTTTTACGATTGTGTTCCTCACGGCTTTTCTTAGTGCACGCCAAAAAATTGAGTGACTTGTGAACTGTAGTCATCTTGTGTGAAAAGCAGAACACAGACTGCAGTTACTTTCTCTCTTGTCCCTCCTCCTCCTCCTCCTCGCCTCAATTGAGAGTCTCTCTCCTTCCCCTCTGTCCCTTCTCTCTCCCAAATCCTTCTTTCCTCTCATCCCAAGGGTCCCTCCAACCCTTCCATTTTAATCTATGGCATCACCTCTCATCGTTCTTTCTTCTCTTTTCTCCCTTTTTTTTTTTTTTTACAACAGATCCGTGTTGTGAATGCATTCCGTAGCTCCCTCTATGAAGGCCTGGAAAAACCAGACTCCAGATCATCCATCCACAACTTCATGACACACCCGGAGTTTAGGATAGAAGACTCTACGCCCAACATCCCCCTCATCGACGACACAGATGATGATTCCGCTCGGAGGAGGGGGAAGTTCTCCAGCCAGCCCTCGTCCCCTAACAAGAATAACAATGCCATCGACAGTGGCATCAATCTCACCATCGACACCAGTAAATCAGCCGCTTCCTCCAGCCCCGCCAGCCCTCTTCACAGCTTGGAGACCAGCCTCTAACCATGATCTTAACCTCAGCTCTTAATGTCATTTCCTTGCAGTCTGGGGGCGCCTCCTCCAACTCCTCCAGACCTTTAACTGCAAACCTTACACCTTGTCACCCCCCAAAATTTCACCCAGCTCAATTCTCATTTACAGCTCCTCTTTACCCCTTAAACCCCACATTTACCACCGCCACAGGACAGGTCCTGTGGCAAAATCTCCATCTTTTCTCCCCTTAACCTTGAGCTCTTAAAGCTCCCCGCTCCTCTCGAAGTGGAGAAAATCTAAAGTAATACGGCAAGGTGAAAAGAAAAGCAAACTTAACATACAATCAGAAAAGCTCAACAAAGCCACAAAACCTACACAGCCATCCTGCTTTTGTGGTTGTATGTGTACGGTGGAGGCAGTGGCGGCGGTGGTGTGTATGACTATATGCGTGTTAGCATGTACTGTATTAAGCGTGCCGCTGACTGCACATATGTATAAACTGTGTCTTTAGTGGCACCGGGAGGAGGACGCTGAGGAGGGAGACACTGCGGAGGAGTAAAAATCACAAAACAGGACAGACTCTAAACTCCCCTTACACTCCCTCTCCTCAACAATAACATTGTCAATACTGATAATAGTTTAAATTAAATCGAACAACATTGTTATTATTCTGATTCTCATTCTGATTATTATTGTTATTATTATTGTTGCTCCTGCATGAATGTACATTACCCAAGTTTTATTTAAAAGGGTTTTGATTTTATCGGAGTTCTTTCGTTGTGACGGGCTAGGCCTCGCGGTGGACTACTATTTTAAAGACAGCTTCTCTGAGTTCCTGGCCTGCAAAGTTCCCTCTTCTGTGTGGCATGAACATGTACCCGACTGTAAAAATTTATTTCATCCATAAACAGAAATGTGTAACGAGGTGGTAGGGCTCAACTTGCACAGTAGTTTTGCACCTGTCGGAAAAGAGGAACGCAAAATAATATTGATGATGATAGCATTTATGGGATATATTCTATAAATATAAATACATATAAATATATTTAGAGAGAGTTTATCTTTGTTTGTCGGCATGTTGCCTTGTTCCTGCTTCAATGGCTCAAAATACTTTGACTTATTTATGTCTTAAAGAGAATGTAATTTGTTTACAACCTCGTAGAGATAAACTTCCTGGTTTGTAGAAGGAGAGAGGCGAAGCTGGAGCTCAGAAGGACCAGAGCTGTGTTGGTGTGTTAATACTGAAAAACCATGTGCTGGAATTTGCCTGCTATCTTTTCAAATATTGTAGATATTTTCAGAGGATTGACAAACAAAAAGAAACCAAAATATAATGGGATACGTAGTAAATGTGGAATCTTAGTATTACGCTATATGATTGTTGGGATCAAGTTGGAGTGGCTTGCCTTTTCTTAAACGGAGGCCTCCTTTTTTGTGACAGAGGGGGAATATTTAATTCTTTTTTCACTTCTACTTCTTCTCTTTTTTTTATTATTGTGTTTTTTTTTTCTGTGCTACAGCGCTGGCCTGGGGTCAGGGCTCGAGTTAAAGGCTGATATCAGGACCTTCACAGTGAACTGTCTTCTAGATAAACCTGCTTGTTCAAAGGACTCGATGTTTTAAAAATATGTGTGACCATCGAAAAAGGCTGCGATCGAGTCATATTAGAAAAATCTGCAAAGTTATATTTGGCTTATCTGTGCCGCACGGAAATCAGACATTTGTTTCTTTTTTGTTTTTGTTAAACAATTTGGAATATATTGTGTTGTTTATTTTTTATTTAATTTCGATTTATTTTTGGTTTCCTTTTTTTCCTCTCGCAGAGGGACACACGCAGCCCCACAAAGCTGTTGGCATTTTTAACATCTAAGAAAAAAAAAAAAGGAAAAACTGACAAAAAAAACAGATTACAACAAACATGGAATGTTGCTTTGACTCTTTTTCTATATATAAAAAAGACGATCCTTTTCTGCACTATCTGGTTATGAATGAAAAACTTCTGTGGTGTAATTCTAGATGTGCTTTTGTGTGTTTTAACCAAGCTTGTCTTCCTGCCGTCACAGAATATACAGTACTCTAGCATCTCAACTGTACTCACTAGTTGTAAACTATTTATTGTGCTTTGACCAATCAGACATTACCAGAGAGAAGTTACATACAGAATGCACATTTACCCTGTCTTATTGCACTCAGAAGGACAAGGCCACTTAACTAGCCTGTACTATTGTTATTTCTATTACTAACCGAAGTCATTGGCAAGCATGACGTGATAGGCTCATTATGCAACTTGAAAAAAAAAATTGACAGTTTTTCTACTTTTAAAAAAACTCCTATACACTACTACAGTATATACAATCATTTATCCGAGCATCTTTTTTCTTTTTTATATCCTCCTCCTCTGTCATTTCCCAGTCGATCCGTCCATCTGGAGAGGGTGCACAAGCTTTACCAGTCAGCTCAGGCGTGTTGAAACAGTCACATGGACCATTTGAATAAAAACCTGTCTTATTTAAGTTGGAAAAAAAAAAAAAAAAAACAGTCTGGATTCTGATCTTCTGCTTATGAGCTGTCCATTTATTTTGTTTTCCTTTCCAAAGTTTTAACTTGACAGTTTATTTGTTTATTTGTCTGTAAAAAAAAAAAAAAAAAATTATACAATAAACAGCATTTTCAATAATAATAATAAAAAAAGAAGACTTCAGCCAACATTCTCAAACCACTTTTACATCCAGGAGGACATTCAGCTTTAAGAGGATGCAAAGACGACAAGTTCAAAAATAATCTTTGTAAATACAGCAATGAGTCCACTGAGGACAGAATAAACTCCAATGCGGACTGGTGTTGAAAAACAGGAACTCTTCCTGACCACATCTACCATCATGCACCACGACGAGTCATACTGCCGACGCAGCTGTTTGGCTGTATGTAATCAATCACTGCTCCTGTCAGAAACACACAAAACATCGTGATTACATCCAAATGATAACACGTGTTGTAACAACCAATAATTATGTTGACGATGACACCGGCAATGATGATGATGATGATGATGATGACGATGATGACAATGCTGATGATAATGATGATATCAATGAAACTTCTTGCAATATACTCTCACCTGCCTCGATGTACTGTATTTAGCAGCATGCAGTTTGTGGAACAAAGAAAAAGAGAAATGCCAACAGATAACTTTTTGGCATACTTAGCCATTTATGGGTAAGTGATTTAAGTGTTCATCTTGTTTTTATGATATTTTTTTTATCTATACAATAATTGTAAATAAAGAACTCAATGTCTTTGTTCATTTAATACTATGCAAAAAGTCATGCTTTTCTGATTGTTACCCACCCTTAATCCTAGAGTGTGTTGCTGGAATGTTTGTGGTCTCAAAAGTCAGTGAAAACATGTGATGTAAATTATTTTATAGCTTGAGGAAAAAGTTAAATGATAACGAAAAATTATTATTATGATACCAGGAGGAGGAGGAGGACGACGACGACAATGACGGTGGTGACAGTGATGATGATGATGATGATGATGATATTGATGATGATAATGATGCTGATGATGATGATGATGATGAACTGTGACTCTTGCCGCTTGACTGTCCCATTTACCACACTCCTGACAGGAGCGCAAGTGAAAAACATAATAAAAAACAAAAAAACGAAAAATCACTAAATAAATCTCCCAGAGCAGCATGACCCAGCATGGTGTGTCCTGGCCCCGTGTGACATGTCCTGTTCTGATTCGTTGTGCTTCACCTACCAGTGTCCACTTGACTTTGATTGTTTTTTCCATTCTCATTGGTTTGTTGCAAACGGTTCTGCTTATAGTATATTTTGGGGAGTTTCAGTCTGATCAAAAAGATGATGTAATATACCTACAACCAGCGGGTCCCAAACTTTTTACCTCTTGAATGACCTCTTAAAATGAGGCATTTCCTCCTGATGGCGATGATCACGTATCTGGCTGAGGACTCTTGTTGCACGTCATTCCCCATCTCTCTCCCCCTTTTTCTCTCTGTCTGTACTGTCTTCTCTCCAGTTAGGACGTAAAAAGTAAAAAAAAGAAAATGTCAAATACTGTTGAGTTCAAGCCAAGAGTGAATATGAGATTTTTAGAGCTTAGATGGAATAACACTCTCCAGTGTTTCGTGAGAAAAGAATAAATAGATAAAAGACTTTGAGTTCACTTCAAAGTGGCATTTCAGTCATTATCCCTTCACCCTCATTTCGATGGAAAGTCCGGTGAAGTTTCATATTCCATAAAACCTTTCTGGAGCTTCACAGCAAAAGAGTGCTGCAGCGTCCTCCTAAAATAGTGAAATGGATGGGGACTTGTTTTAAAACGTACAAAAAAAAAGAAAAAGAAAATGTAATCATGCATCATACAGCTCATCCAGCTTTAAAACAAGTCCCCATCTACTTCAGTTGTTTACGCTGCAACACTGTGTTGCGGTGAGAAATGTCTTTATGGTCTACAAAACTTCGCCCGACCTCCCATCGGCCTGGGGCTGAGAAGATGATGACAACATTTTCATTTTTGGGTGAAAGTGTCCTTTGAGTGCCGACATAGTGGTGCTCTGAGCTAAATATGCTAATGCTGCATGCTAATGTGCTCAGAATTATAACTCAGACATGCTGATGTTAAGCAGCTCAAATGTTTCCCATGGCCACCATGTTAGTACAGCTGAGGCTGATCAGAATATCATTAGTTTCGTGGTTTCTGGTTATGAAACAAAGTTTTGGACAAGTCAGGGGATCACCAAAGTCAGGGAATTTACCTCTGGGGGAACATGAATGTCTTTATACAATTTCATGGCAGTCCTTCAGTCGTTGGGATAGAGCAGTACAGAAAAGCACCCAAGATTTATCTTATATGTTTAAACTTTTGGCAGTTTTTTTGTCTTCGAGCAGTGGCTGCTTTTTCAAGAATGCCCTGTTCATATTCACTCAGGAACAGACATTTACATCTGAAGCTATCCAAACTGGAGCACTCAAGGATTATGGGCTTTGCTCAAGGGCACTTCACCAGTAGAAATGAGGGAGGGGAAAGCATTTGTCTCTCACTTATCCGCTGTTCTTATAGTACATCGCTCTTAGCCCACTCAACATCTTACCACAGTGGTCATATCTCAAGTTGTGTGATCATCACACTCACACTGAAGTTGCTACATACACAATACTCGTCATACGCTCTGAAGACTTCTCTGAGATTTTGCTGTAGTCAGATTAAAAACAAAATTCTTCCCATGACTTAAAAACTACTGACGCCTGCCGCCCGCTAAAGTAGGCTTGTGCAGGATTGATCCCACCCAGTTTTGATGGGAAGGATGGCAGTGGTGGCGTCTGAAGAACATGACTGCACTGACTTAATCTTTTTTCCATTTAATTTAAAATAGGATGGCGTCTGCCGGCACCAGTATGACTTTAGACTCATTTGGAAATGGAAAAGCGTTTCGCACAAATGTGCTGAGCATGTTGAGTGACGAGTGACGAGCACAAACTGTTTACCCCTGAGAGAGAGGGGGAGGGATGGATGGATGGATGGAGACCAACCACCCAACACTCCTCTTGCATTAGTGAACAGTTTAGTCAGTGGAGGCACAGTTACTGGATATCTGAGGGAGAGGGAGGTCACAGAAGACGTTTTATCTAAATACAAGTGTCCACTGGAGGGCAGTATTTCACTAGATAACTGACGACAGCAGCACATACGGCCCCTGTGAAGTCTCTCTCGAGCATTAATGTTCTTTAATCATAAGACAAGGCTGTTCTGATTCAACCGTTCCGTGAAGTGAAAGGCACTCAGACATCCTAAGAGTCCTGTGAGTGAAATCCTTGAAAAATAAGAAACCCTGAGCGCCGTCAACTCCTTTATCTTTTATTCTGAAGGTTTCATCGTTTAAGTCTTCAGAACTTTTGATTAAGTTGAACTTCGGTGTTCAAAACCAGATGTGACGACAAGAAAAACGGTAGCGTGTCGCTGTGCCCGTACTTTATGCTTCGTCTTTGTCTGAGTCAAGTTCAGATTCCAAGCCTTACACACGATTTAATATTATTAAACCTGTATTAAATGTATTCTGTGGTCACTTTGGGGCAGCACAACAAACATTCATGAAGTTATTACTGTAAACATTTAAGCAAGCAGCTTCTTTCTGATACCTCCAACAGACAGCAACATTCGCATTTCTATGAAGTCATGTTTCTGCACCCCTAATGAATATAAGTCCACCACTCACTCTCTTTTCAGCTCTTCACCTACTCCTGAGAGAAATATATGGCTGTCCGCTGCAAAGAAGTCCTGCCTGACTGGACCAGAAAACAGTGGCAAGCCAGAAAAACCGAAACAAAGAGCTGAAAGATGCAAGAACTCTCCGTAGAGCTGAAGGGAAATGAGTGGAGCTATCGTCGTAAGTTTGTTGCGACGATCGGCCCCTTTCAAATTACACATGATAATTTGGTCCATTGTTAATTCAAAACGTGGAGCAGAGCAGCATCAGACAGTGGTGAAAAGCAGGTTATCACAAAATGACAAGTTTCTATTCAAAAACAAATATATTAGTTTTCAAAAGAAGGGTGCTGTGCGTTTGATGAGGCGTGATCAAGGTCACAGTCGCCATAATGAAGATGCAGGTTGTTTATTACGAGTTCCATCAGCGCAAAATAAGATGTGGATCATCAGCTGACCACCACCAGAAACAGAGCCGAGCTCAGAACATCGTTAATGAGGCAGAAATAACTGGGTCAGTGTTCAGTCGTGATGAATGGTGTCTGTCTGCCGCTCGATAGATGGCAATGACCGTCTCTCATCCCCAAAACTAGGTTAAACGAGAATAAACTGAACATGTTTGTTCGTGTGTGTGTTAACTGTTTGTGTTAAGTCATTTGAGATGCGGTGTTTGTGTCTCTTCAGACTATTGAGACAAAAGTGACGTGTGCAGCGCTGTTAGCCAGTGTCATTAACGCCGATACCACTAGGAGTCACCAGAGTCAGAAATGTTTAAATGAATACTGAAGATAAGGGGAAAGGCCAGTCAGTGGGTTTTTATGACTCTGTAATTAGCTGTTTGCTTTCTCTACAACAAATATTACCCTTTACGAGCTGCGCCAGTGGCATGAACTGGTCTGAACTTCCTGTCTCCGAAGTCGGTATGGTTGTGGTCCAGTGACACAGAAACAGGAAATGACTCGTCAGTGAACCTGAACCGTCCCACAAATGTTAGCATGTCTGGCTAACTAGCCGGTAAACAGGTCATGCTAAAGCAAACATAATGTAACTTTTTTGCCTCACAATAACAGCTTCAAAAACATGTTGATGGTACAGCGTCTTGTAAAAGGGGGAATGGTGTCTCCGTCTCAGCCACTCCGTCCCATATCACTTGTTGCGTACATGATTACTTCAAGATACAAGTTTTCAACACGTGACATTGTTGTGACCTACTGAGTTTTGTTTGTAGTTGGCACCTACATTACGTCTGACACTGTTACAGACCTGAGATTTGTGTTTATGACAGTAGTGTCGCAATCAGAAACTGTGTGTTTGAAGCCTGGCTCATGACACCACATTTTCGTGGTAGGTCATTCCCCCGGGTCCTGGGTGCTGCCATAGCTGGGCCTATTGTAGAGTTTAAGAAAACTGCAGCAGCTCCGTTCTAACGGATGTGTTGAAGTTTTAACTCCCACAGCTCCAGTCAAAAACGTTATCAAAGATGGCGTCCTGTTCGCCAAACAGGTTCGTTTTTCATCCTCTTGTAACATTAATGGTGAAATGTGGGCTAATGTGTGAAAGTATGAAAAATAAAGCGTCTAATCTGTTTCTGGCTTGTCACAGTAGACAGTAAACAGGGTTTGACTTCATACCAGGTTTGTCTGAAACAAGCTGTTTCTTTATTTGCTGACAGGACGACGGGGGCATGAAGCTAAATAAAGTCGTCTAAAGATGTCTATGTGTTGTGTTGCTCTTTAAGTTAGCATGCTAATCAGCTGTTGATGTTAATGTCATGCTAATCAGCTAATTGGGTGGTCCTGGAGTCGGCTAACATGAGCTTACTAGCTAATGGCAGCCACAGTTAACGTTAATGGTGATATGCTGCGCTCTAGTTGCTCGAGTATGAATTTGACAAGTGGCCCATTCCTACATAATTATTGCATCACCTATAGTTGGAAACTTTATTTTAGCCTATATAAACATAGACAACAAATGTCAGGTTTTTGACGTCAGCATCAAACAGACTTTCTAGATTCTGCTCCTGGTTAACTGGATTCAAACAGGAAGTGTGTTTGAATGTGCCTACAATTACTTCCAAATTTAATAGTTTCTTCCAAGAATCTTCTGGCAATCGTTAACGTGACCTGACCCTTTAAACCAGTTATGAAAGATGTACAGAAGCAGACATGCATCTACAACATAAAGAAAGGATCAATACACTAAATGCTGCTGTTGCAGGTTTTTTTCATGCACCTGTCTCAAGCACGACATCTGAAAAGGGGAATGAGCGAAAAACACGAGACATCCACAGATTTCAGTCCATTAGCATTAACCCTCAGTTAGCTTTAGCATTAGCCTGACGGCGTGTGTAATAGCATCAGCATGCGTGGCTGTGCCTGCTGGGGTGGCACAGGCTGTGAATATAGAGTGGGCTCCCACAGCTCGGGAGATTAGCGTTCGAGTGCATTCAAGTCCATGTGCAAGGGCCGATTTCCAGGAAGAATAGCCCTTTATTGGGCCCCAAGTTGAATCCTGCTGCTTCCCTTTGGCCCAATAGAAGGCTGCAGTAACTGACAGTCCTTTACAATCAGCCAACACTGGTGGAGGTTTCGGGGCTCTCATTCTCTTTTTTTTCACTCTTTTTCTCCAAAAGGATTGATTTTGAAATTACTCTTTCTCTGCCCAGTGTGTGCATGGGTCGGTATATTTGTGTGCATTCGTCCGTATACGTGGGTTTGTGTGTGTGTTTGCACTCACACACATTCACACGCGGACACACATGCACACGTGCACACGTTTGAATGCCAGTCTTGGCAATTGTCTTAATGGGATAAGGGGAGACTATGGTTCCTGTTAGGGGGATGGGACTGTGGGAATGACATGGGAAACCACACACACGTTACATTCATGGCACGAACATTGTCGGATGATTCAAAGCGAAAAGGTGATACATGGTGACTCGTTATTACACCTCAGGGCTGCAAAGACTCTGCACACTAGCCAAAAGAGAGATGACACACCTTTCAGCAGGACTGAAATTTCTTTGTACAACCATAAAAAAAAAGATAATGACTCATGTGCTCAGTGTAAGAGTGCACTCATAGCTACGAACTTTTAGATCTTTTTGTTTACGTTTTGTTTTATGTCACACCGTCAAAAATAAAATTAAAGGTCATTTAACGAGAATAAAAGAAGAGACATTATAGATAACTGAAGGAGGGGCCGGTGGGGGTGTTGCAATGACTGGTTCTGAACAGTAGGGGTCATCTGTGGCATAATATTCATAAAGGCCTTCATGCCAACAAGCCCGCTCCAGTACCTCATGTTCTCCCAGCCTTTCTCAAGGAGATGGTTTGGATGTAATATGAAACGAGCTGCTGTAGGTCAGGTGGTTGGAAACGTCGGTTTGTGATGTCTGCTGTGGAAAACTGAAGTGGAGCTCAGGGAATCTGAAGGAGACGAAAAGACATTAGCTATCTGAGAAAACAGCAGCAGCTACTGAGAAGAGGTCAAGGGTCATCGACCAGGAGTCAGTGTGGACGGCCAGAGAGCGATCAAGGTCCATCCCTGATTGGAGACAGGGGTTACAGTGTCCCTCCAATTTTCAAATTGGTTGACAATCAAAATTGTCATGCAATTTATTATCTGTAACTCTCTGTATATTATGTTTATTAAATTCATAAATGGTCCGAGCAAAACTGTCCTCAGAAGAAAAATGGCAATTCAGCAAACAAAACAAAAAACAAAACAAAACAATGTTCAAGTTATAAGCTGACAAAGCATCAAGAGATCTCAGCACAAGAGATCATTGTTTCTGGTTTCCAGCTTTTGCTATGACCACAGACATTCCTTACTGGTTATAACATGACGATGGAGGTCCTCTAACCTTAAAGGATAAATTCACCCAGAAGTGAAAACATTATCTACTCACCCTCATGCTGATGGAGTTTTGTAGTCCACAAGACATTTCTGGAGCGTCACAGCACCACACTGTTGTAGCATTCTGCTAAACAACCGAAGACTTGTTTTTAAACATAAAAAATTACTGAAAAGCATTAACATAAAAGGTCAAAGAGCTTGTCCGATGTAATCCAAGTCTCCTAAGTCCTGAGATCCCAAATCGAGTTGAAAAGACAATATTTGGTTGATAATTGCAAGATACAGTCAAGCTTGTGCATCCACTTCAGATGTGTGCGACTAACATTTTTAGCATAGCAGCAACATTGACGATTTTGGCTTTAAAAAAGGTGTAAATAACAAATCCAATCAATTGAGAATCTCTCAATCTCTCGTTTCTGGTGACAAACTGAACTTTTTCAAGCAATTTTATTTTTAGTATTTTTTCCAGTCTTTTTTCATACAAAACATTATCCGACTTTCCATTGGCTTGAGATTGAAAATATGATGACAGAATTGTTTGTTGTTGGGTCCACTTAGCCTTTAACAAAGTACTTATCTTTAACCAAACCTCAAGTCCCTAACCGTAGCCTCGCCATTTTTGTATCTAAAAAGATCAGTCATCATGTCCGCAGATAGCATCAGAATAACATCAGATCTTATTTTTGTTGTTCAGGAGGCCAATGAAAAGCAACATAACCTGTCATTTAATTTGGAGGACTTGTTACTTTAAGTACTCTTCTGTTGTTAGAATAACATTTTTGTCTGCTCGCCATTTCAACCAGTATCTTATTTCACCAGTTGCTTCTGACCAGACTGGACGGACTTAAGAAATAGTCTTGAAACCATTGATTGAAACTTCTTGGGGTTGGATGATAGATGATTTCAACATTTTAAACTCAACTCTGGGTGATAAAGCTCCAGCAGTCACATTGCCCCCTGAAGTGAGATGCATAGCCTTGGAACACACACACATACTCAAAGTTATACACCACGTACGCACACACAAACATGCTGGCTTGCCTGCTCACGCCCAGAGACACAATCACACTCTATTCTCTGGTGGCGGCAGATGGACAGGTGTGTGATTACCGTCCCACCTCTAAACCTCACCGGTATTATATCCCCATTCACCGGCTCATTGTGTCGATACTGAGATGTCAGCCTGCGATAAGTGAAATGACAAATTCGGAGGAAGATGTGGGGGTGTCATATTTCCCAGACTGATCAACATTTCATCTTGCGGTACGGACGAGTCTGAGGAGGGGGAGGTGGATGGATGACAGCGAGAGAGAAAGAGACCACCAGCAGCCATTATTTGTGGGATATCTCCAGTTTGTCTTCATTACCCATGGTCCATTGCTCTCCAGGATGTACTGATAGCTCATGCATCAAAAGGCTGTCTGCCAGGTGAGCATGGAGACAGATAGAACTAAGAATAGCTGGATGTATAATTGCACATCAGGTTTGATATTATCAGTCTCCCATGAGGAATCTGCAGGGTAAAGGGCTTGAATGCAATTATTACCTCGGTGCTCGTCAAGCCGGTGACCATGAGTGAGAATGACAGTTATCAATAGTGACACTTATTCAGTCTTAATTTGGCATTTCTGTGGGAAAAGGACTTTGTTGAAGCACAAAAACTCTTCAACATCCTAAAAAGCAGTAAAATATTACCTTTTTGTTTTCTGATCTGATGCTCCTTTTAGGTGAATGATGTAGTTTGTCTGTTCCATTCGAAATGTATATGACCTTAAATTTTTTTTCATATGATTAATTTTCATCTGCCACTAAGGTGCAATCTTGGAACCAAACAGCGATGATTTAGCATCAGGTGCTAATAGCCAATGTTTTAGGGATTCTTAAAAGGAACCCAAACACAAGACACAAAAAACAGGAAACAAACAAAACAAAAATATGACACATCCTGCTACTCTGCCTGGAAGGCCAGCATCCTTGAGTCGCCTCTTCACTGCTGATGTTGAGATCGGGGTTTTGCAGGTTCCTTTTTTATGAAGCTGCCAGCTGCAGACCTGTGAGACGTCTGTTTCCTAAACTTAAGACTCTGATGTATTTATCTTCTTGCTCACTTATGCACTGGGTCCTCACGCTTCTCTACAAATTCTAGTTAGAGCTGTTCTTTGAAGGGAGTAGTACACACCGTTCTATGAGATCTTCAGTTTCTTTGCAGTTTCTCACAGTGTGAATAGACGGACGAGCTTCAGAAGAAAGTTATTAAACCCAAAAAATGCATATACTCAACTAGCCTAAATAAAGCCAATGTATTTGCTTCTTTACTCAACACAGCCGTTTTCAGCTGTGCTGACATAATTGCACAGAGGTTTTCCATTCAATTTGCCTTTTAACATGTAAAAACTTGGATTAGTTACACAGGAGTGATGGCTGCTGAAAAGGTAGATGTTGGTGTGTTTTTTTACAGCAAAAGGAGATGGCGTCAAGTTCAATACATGGCAGATTTACTCTGGAAAAGATGGACTAAGGTATACTTACCAGAGCTACAAGAACCACAAAAGTGGACAAGAAAAACAAGGAACTTCATAAAAGGAGACATTGTTCTAATCATTGATGATACTGCCCCAAGAAACTCGTGGGTTATGGGCCAAGTCATGCAAACCTATCCAAGGATCTATGGATTTCTACTCTTAATGGACTCTTGTCTTGTTTTGGCTCCTTTTTATGTTTTGATTAAGTAATTGTCCTGTCTCCCTACATCAGAATTACGGGCTGGAGTGTTGGAGCCAAATACTTGCTTTAAAGACTTATTATTATATAATAATATAATATAGAATATTTTGGGTTTGTTTATTAACATTAATATGATTTTTTTGCTATAGAACGTGTTAAATATCAATTATGATTTAAATTATTATAATGAGAGCCGGCTGTGGGAGCGAGAGGGCGGTACGTATTGAACCCCCCGCTGCCTTGGTAGACAGGTGACTTCAGCACCTGGGCTTCCTCAGGTGTGCCCATTAGGGCTGGCGGTGTTTTTTTGTTTTGTCTCAGGTATGCAGCCAAACAGTTTTAGACTGCTTCCAAGTGCCAAACATTGTGTTATTTCCTTTTTTTGAATCGCACAGTAACACTCCTGCCTCTCCCTCTGCTCCGGTAAGACTGATCCGTTGTGTGTGTGTGTGTGGAAAAACTTGGAGAATAAAGAACTGTAATCACAGGAAACATTTTGAATCATTGGTTGCTTGGGCGCATCAAACTTGAAGGCATATCCTGTACTTTGGAACCACAAGGAGCAAATTACATTCAAAGGGAAAGGATTGCTCCTTCATTCAATGTTCCATTAAAAAAATGTCATTTCCAGCTAAATCATATGAATGTCTAGCATGTTTTTCTAATCAATTTAGTGTCAGTTTAATTGAATAAAATTGTACTTTGTTTCAGACATAAGGACATATCTAAGTGACCACAAACTTTTGTGTGGTAGAGTAGAAAACACAAGCTAATAAAAAGCTAAATCAATGTCAGACGACTACATTCTGCCTCTTGAGAAATGTCAGGGGATCAACAACCATGTACAAATTTGTTGAGACAAAAGACTTATTGAATGAATTGAGCCTTGACATCATATCTGGGGGATAATGTCAATAGATTTTTGTATAACACAGATTTCTCTTATCCCGTACAAAGGCACAGCGCAAACCACAGGTTAAAAAGGGTAGGCATGTATGTGTTGTCTATGTGTCGGTGGAAAAAAATCACTATAAAGCGGTACTTTGATCGAAAAAAAGGTTTAGGAACCACTGGTCCGAATATCACAGTATGATTTAGCACAACTGATGTGCATATGTCAGTAGGTATGCTGTCTGTATGAGGTATGTCGACACTTACAGTTTGGTTTGGCCTAATTAAATTCCACCATGGCTCTGCCCACCTTCAACTCTGAGTACTAATCAGCAAGAGGAGAAAACATCTGTGCAGTAATGAAGTGCTTTTTAAACACGCAGCTTCCATACTGCACGGTTATGTTGCCTCTCATTTTGCCTTGTTTACTCTTTCTGCCAAATCCAGAACGAGGACTCATCGGCGTGCGTGTTCAGTAATCGGTGAGTCAGGCACTTTGTCAACAACTCAGCAGAACAACAGATCAAACCGGTCAATTTGACTGCTCAACTCAGCCAAAAACAAATGAGCAAACGAAGAGCTCCCAATGCAGCATCGTTCACTTCACATCGGAAATACATTTTATACAAGTTTTTACCCTATTATTATTAGTATTTATCAAATTAAACCCAAGAATATGCACATTTTATATCACATAATGAATTACCTGCAGTTAAAACACAGTTTGATGCTGTACAGAGGAGAGATTTAACTTGTGAACTGTTACGTTTGTCTGTGTACACCAGCAAGTCTCTAATAGTATTAATATTCAGCGTACTAATATCAGCTTTCTCAGCTCTATTGGCATGTGCCCGTGGGTGCTGCTGGCAGGTCTCATTCACTACTGGGTGGCCTGGTTGGTAGCTACTCAACGCTCCCCTCTTGCCAAGAAGAGAAAGCTATTGGACTCTCCGAGCAAAGCAATAAGGCGGGGTCAGAGAGTGTGTGTCTGTGTGTGTGTGTGTGTGTGAGTGTGTTTGAGTGTATATGCATGCCCACGTGTATGTTTGTGACTCATGCTCAATTATCACACCCTCATACTATTATCTGATACTGTCACACTATTGTTGTGAATGTAAATACTACCTTTTGTTGGACACCAGACTAATTGTCGCATGAGGATAAAAGAAACGCTGAATTTAAAAGGGTTGAATAGATGCAGTGGATTGGCTGCAGCGAGTTTGTTGAACCTGAGTTTGGGATCTGTTGCGCTGGGCTCTTTGTCTTGCATTTCCCCTAGCTTCTTTTCTCTTCACTTTCCCTTGCCGTCTCTTTTTGTTGTTGGTGAAAATTGTGCATCAATGCGGTCTAAAGCTTTCTCAGTGAAGTGACCCGTGTTTAAATGTTCTAGGGGCGTCTTGTTGAATTGCTCAAACAAATTGCTGTTGTTATGAAGATGTGGGGTGGTGTCTCCACTGATCCGCAGGTTTATACACTTGGCAAAGCATTTGCATCGAGGCATTGAGAATTGGCCAAAGTTATGACTTTGTCTTTTGTCAGTCAGTTTGGGTTCTTCCTTTGCGTGGGCATGGTTCCAACATGTCAAACATATCAAATGCAAATTTATTCCATTACTTAACGCTCAATGCAAACAGCTGATTGCGGATGTTCCTTTGCCAACCATCTTGCAGCTGTCAAATTTTAAATCTTCTCCCTTTTTTTGCTGCTGTCAGCTTCCATTTTATCGTGCGATTGAAACAACCCACCTTCACCCATCCTGTTAAATTTTTTCAACAGAGTGATCTGTCCATTAAATCAACAGATGTCAGTCATATTCCTGCATTGCTAATGGTGTGATTACTCCCATAAAAATTATGACTGTTCCAGCATGCTATATAAAAAAAATGTAAATTTCAAGTTACAAATATCCTCCAAATGACCAGCAACCAGCTTAATCCACGCTCATATAAATAAAATTATCATTTTACCTTGGTTACAAGCTTTGCTTTGGTTGCATTATTTCTCACTTCAAACCGTACTTTCATTGTACGCTGATGATACACCATACTATATTCATGTGGTAATGCTGTGAAATGGTCAAGTTTGATCTGGTTTAGGTACCAGAACTACTTGATTAGGTGTAGGAAAAGATCATTGTTTTGGGTTAAAATGTGGTTAATGTGGTGGACTTAAACTAAGTTACATAAGTTAACACGTCATCAATGACTTTGGCCCAAATCAGAGTGTGCAATGTTCAAAGCCTCCATTGTAGTAGTTCATAGTAGTCGTCTATTATTCAGCAGTCACTGAAGCAAAAATCCAGGCGTGGGAGTAGTTTGGAGAGGCTTTGGAGAAGTTTTTTCGGTCGGCTTCAAGGAAGTTCAGGCAAACTTTCCGGCAACTCAGGAAGGTAAAAGTAGGGCTTAACTCAGGTTATGTTTAGCTGGGGAGGAGAGCTGCTGACACAGACTGAGGATATTGCAGGGTGGTGGAAAGAGGACTTTGAGGAGCACCTGAACCCTACAAGTCTTTGGCAGAGGAGGCAGAGTCTGAAGGCTCTCACCCATACCCCTGGCAGAGGACAGTGAGGTATTCAAGAAGCTCCTCTGCGGCAAGGCGCCAGGGGTGGATAAAAGTTTAGGAAAGTTATTCCAGAGTGGGAGAAAGGAAGCTACTATCAATTGTTGAACCTCAGATTCAGGAGGAACAATCCGGATTCCGTCTTGGTCTTGGAACAGCGGACCAACTTTTTATCCTATTGGGCTTGCGGAGAGTGTCATGGGAGTTTGCCCATCTAGTCTTCATGTGTTTTGTGGACTTGAAGAAGGCCTACAGCTGTGTCCACCACAGAGTACTGTGGAGGGCCTGCAAGAGTATGGGCTACTGGGGACATTTCTACTATGTCCGCATACTCAGCCAGGGTTGTTTCTTGTCCCTGATCCTGTTTGTGATTTTCATGGACAGGATCTAAGGGTGAAACCGTTGTGTGGAGAGTGTCCGGTTCAGGAACCTCATGACTGCATCTCTGCTTTTTTTCTCCTGCCCCAATCCAAGGAATTTAAGTATCTCTTGGGGTCTTGTTCATGAGTGAGGGGAAGATGGAGCATGAGATGGACAGGTAGTTTGTTGCGGCATGAACAATACTGCAGGCATTGTGCCGGACCGTCGCGGCGAAGAGGGAGCTGAGCTGGAAGGTGAAGCTTTTGATTTAGCAGTTGATCTATGTCCAAACCCTCACCTTTAGCCATGAGTTGTGGGAAGTGACCAAAAGAATGAGATCACTGATACTAGCAGCTGAAATCAGTTTGCTCTGTAGGATGACTGGGCTCAGCCTTAGAGATAGGATGAGGTGCTCAGACATCCAGAAGGAGCATTGCGTGGAGCCGTAATTCCTTGAGTAGAAAGGAGCCAGCTGAGGTAGTTCAGGCATCTGATCAGGATGCCTCCTTGCCTTCCAATGTCAAACACTTAAAGGTCTGAAGTTGTCACCTTTGAACAAGAGCAACAGCCACAAAAGAAAAACCTTCAGCTTCTCTAACTTACACAACTTACACTGTTCATACACAATTTAATTACAACCGCTCTCAGTTCTTACACTTCAGCCAACATTGAAACTGTCTTTCAGTTTATGCACTTGAACTGGCACTAATTTCTTTCATGAGTGCCACCTCAATTGACACTTTCAGCTTAATTTAACACTCACATTTGAACTGACGTTTCAACTCCTTTCAGCACTTTCATTTAAACAGAAACTGATGAACTGATAATTAAATCAACACTTCACTGCATCATGCTGCCAAGGTTGTTGTTACAGTTTGTTGTAAAATGAATGAGAAACAGAACTTTCCTGTGAAAGGAGCGAGTGCATAAACCTATTCGAGGCACTTTTCAGTCCTGAGTGAAAAGATATTTGCTGAAGAGAGATTTAGAGACAAATTGAGCAGCATTCACAAAACTATGGAAAAAAAACCTGCCACTGTTACATAACATCATGTGAGAAGAGGGCGAGAGAGACGCCGACAAACAGCTTTATTCACTCTCCTCTCACTGGCCTTCATTTTAAATTCTGCTTCTCTCCTTTCCATATTTCTGCATGTTTTCACCACTTTATCGCTTTGTGTTTCTTCCACCTCTGTCTCTGCCATACTGCAGTTCTTTCAGTCCACTTGTCTAATCTTTTAGCTTATTTTCTCTCATTCACAGCACCTTGTAAAAGACGGATGATTGGTATCCTAGCAACAAGTCTTTTTTTTTCCAGTGTCCTAACTGGACAGCAAAGAGACTGTGTTGCTCCTGACTCGAACAACCAATGGAACAAGAAGTTTGTAGTCCCTTAGGAGCGAGGTGCCCAATCACTTTGAAGCATCTTGCTTGTTCTGGAGTCAGAAGGCCAGAAGGATAATAAGCTGAAGAGAATGACCTGCAACCATCTTGTCAACAGACCATCCTGTGCTAAAGTGAAAGGTTTTCAGTTTCTAATTCGAGTCTTTTGGAGGTAATCTCTCTCACATTGACCTTCTTAAAGTTTGAGAATGCAATCTGTCACTGCATCAGACGAGGTCAAAAGTTATTTTTGTGCACTGCAGCTACAGGCAGCGCTTTTTAGGGGAATAAATCTGGTAGTTCTTACCAAGCATGCAAAGAGCAAAGCAGCATTTAATCAGGAGCTATGATGCAGCTCAGACCTGCAGATAAAATCAAAGTTTTATCCTCATCAAGCATTCCCGCTCTGATAATGTCGTTCAGGGCAACATAAATAAAGGACTTGACTCTGCCTGAAAAGCACAGTGAGTGTTTGCCAGCCGCTTTGGGTGGCCATACTTTTTATGCAGGGCACTTCCTTTAAGCTTCTAATGACGAGTGACCCTTGTGTGAAGGGATCCTTAGAGACTAGGTCAGGCTTTTAGAGTCAGGGGAGTTCCTAGTGCACCGAGTCTATCACGCCTGGAAACCAGGCAATCGACTTGTATATGAACCAACTCGACAAACTCCTTTTTTTAAAGCCCATAAGGAATAATTGTTCTTCAAGCAGCATGGGTTATTAAGACTTTATGACAGGCTGATCATTCATCATTAGCAAGTGACGACAAGGATGCAATGTTTTAAAAAGAGGAAATCCATTCATGTTGCATGCTCGGGTGCAGAGTGACTTTAAGAGAGGACAAAGAGGTGTGAGTTGGTATGCTGCGAGCAAAGCCCCAGGAGCAACTGCTTTGACAAAGGGGACCAGACTGTTGACATCGATTCATAAACTAAACGGGGTCACCGCCTCTTTGAGGATCGAGACTTGACTTCCCACATGTCGTCACCCGACAAACACCTCAGGTGAACAATGAGAGTATTTAGCCTCTAAATGTATGTAGAGCATTTTTAATTTTATTTCTCTGTTCATCCAGGCTGACTATATAGTGATAGCAATATTAAGACAAACTGATAATTATATGTATTTATTCAACACGAACAGGCATAAAAACTAAAACTTTTTTAAAAACTGTCTTAACAGCAGCTTTTAAAGAATTTGGACCAAATATGTACAAACTGAAACTTTCTTCAGTTGAAAAATGAACTTGTCAGCGCTCACTGCTGGACAAACAAACCTCAAAGTTATTAGTATTTTGGCATTTCTGTACCGCAGTTTCTTGCAGCCCAGTCGCCAGAATAAAACTTTGGCATTGTATGTTCCTGCAAACCACAGACACATAAAATTGTTGTTTCCAATGCCTCAAATCAATACTTCTACAATATATTTCACGTCATGTTCAGATTACATGTGTGCATGAGAAGACTTTCATGTCTGAAGGAGGAGGGGATATTGGTGGTGTGACAGCTCAGTGCTGCTAAGTGAGAGACTTCTGTTCTAGGTGCCATTTCAAGATTTGCAAGCGTCTCGGGATGTCGGGACAGGAACATGCCAAAACACGATATTTTCTGAACGCCCGTTTTTTTGTGGCTAAACCTAATCAGACCATAAGCGAAGTATTGTCACAACATAAAATTGAAAAAAAACTGAATCCAAAGAAACGTTAAGTTGAGACATACCTGTAGTTTGCAAAAATGTTCACTGCCAACATACATTCTGCTTCAATTAGCTTAGTTGCTTGATATGTATCAGCTGGTCCAGGCTTAAATATCAGCTGGGATCTAATGCAGACTTTGGACATTTTATGAATATGATTACGTTGGAGACTTTTGCTCTAAAATCCTGTTGGTATTTAAAAAAAACCCCACTGGCTGTAGGTTTCCTTTAACTGGTCCAGATATATCAGTTGGCCGTATAATCGGCCAATATTGGCCTGATATGTGCCAGTATTAAAACTTTTAATATGATAATGCAGAAAAAGATGCTTGGGATGATTTATAACCATTAAATTCCCAGTGAAGTTTATTGTTTCAGTTCACTGATATGACTTCAGAAAAATATAGACACATTTTAAACAAACAAAACTACTTGCGGCTGAAGGGATTGTGCAGTGGTTTCATGGTGTTCTTTATTATGGGGTGTGTGCAAAATATGTTATGTGCGATGGACACAGTTGGCGCTCTTTTTGGTAGTGTAGTTTACTTAACTGTAACATCAAGGCATTTATGTGCACAGCATTTGAGTCCAAGACAATTTCCCCCTATGGACGCATTAAAGTGTATCGTATCATACCGTATCGTATCATACCGTATCGCATCGTATTGTATTGTATTGTATTGTACCGTACCGTAAGTACTCTAATTGCCCACTAACTAACTAAACCTGCCTGTTTATCTGCAGACATGAGTTTGTTTACATATGAGGCTGCACGTCTCTGTTGATTCAGTGTGTTATATGACTGGACACAATAAGAATAACAGCCAGACTGAGAAATACCGATGTCATGTCATTCAGTCCTTTCTCTAAAGCGTCAACAGTAGGGTATTAAGACACACTAAAGATTTAACATTTAACATATTGTCTGTGTGCCAGATTTAAAGGGACTCTATGTAACAGCTTGTTACAGTTTAAATGCATTAATAACTTTATTATTGGCCACATGTGAGCAGATTGTAACGTTACCTTCCCTGTCTCTCTCTCTCGGTCGTCTATACAATCCCGTGGAAATATTGTTTAGGTTGTTTAATGCTGTCGAACTGTGGATTTCTTTGCGAAAGGACTTGGGTCGGATTTTCGTCGAAAGTCCGAAAGGACATTCTCGAGCAATTTCACAGAAGTTCCACTGAGCCCCTTTAAACAAAAAAATTGCAAAAAGTCTTAATTGTGATGTAAAGTGAAATAAATTAGAAGGAAATTGACGGTTTTAAAATGTAGGGGGAATGATTAAAAATGGGCCCTGTTTGACACATATCGTGCCTTAAGACCTTATTTAAATTATTTAAATTAATAATAATTATTAACAACAATCTACAGGTGTCCTTGCAATTGGACTTCCCACACATTAACTTGGAGTTATATAAACCTAGTGTGCCACATGCACTAAGCCTGAAATAAAGTATGCGATGTATTTTTTTTTTATTTATTTTTATATAGATTAGCTCCAACGCTAATGCTTTAACCTACACCTGCCTAACTTCCCTCTCGTGTTTTACCCGAGTCACCCTGCTCTCCCTGCGCCGTGGTAACGCTCGTGTGAGAGCTAGATTGGTTACCACATGGCTTCTATCCAAGTCGAGGCGCTTGAGAGTGGACCGCTTGGAGAGTGGGAGCGCAGTCGCAGGTTCTCCATCGCCTGGTGCAAAGAGCCACCGTCACTGCGCATCGTCTGGGATCTTCCTTTATATAGACGAGAGACTTCACTAAACCACTTCACTCAACGCGGATCCAGATTGTTCTCCCCTTTTTTTTCCTCCTTCTTTTGCCCCCTCTCTCCTGGTTGTTTCTTTTTGTTTTTTTCATGCCACCCCCCTGATCAGGCTTAAACCATCCCTGTGTTTTTTTTGTAAAGGCGATTGTTAGTGCGCATCATCGCGGGAGCCAAAAGGAGGTTTGCCACTGTTCATTAGGAGACTGGTGAGTCTGACTTACACGTCTGTGCGTTTTTCATTTGCATGATCGTTTTCTGTGCATGACATTTGTTTTCTCGCTCTTCGATTGACTCCTTTTTCTGCTGTCTTGACTTTGATTGAGTGATTCTAACTTCGTAACAAGCTGCAAACTTACTTTAGGTGAGTAGATTACGATGCTTTTAACACGTTTGAAGTCGTTTTTAGATGCTAAATGCTGTAATACAGTGAAATCAAGCAAGTTAGAAGTGAAGTTAGTGGCTCAGTTACATGCACAGCAGAAATGCACAGTGTTGATGTCCTTCATCTGAATTAATAGTTCATTAGGAAGCATCTCAATCCGTGTTGCTCCGTCTTTATTCAGATTTGCAGTTACATAATAAGTGAAAATTAATTGGACTGCCTCACTCGGATCTGAACCCTCGCAGACATATTCGATGGGCGTGGTTTTGCATTAATGGGACAGTCCCATTCACATTCAGATGTGCCAGGAAAATACAAGTTGAGTCCATTTAAAGTTTTTGATTATGAGGTCACCTTTCTAAAAAAAAAAAACATCTTTTCTTTTTCGTCTCTCTTTTCTCAGCGGGCTGCTGGAGCGTCATGACAGCTGAGAAGAGCGGGCCCGTTATAAACGGTAAACCAGAGGAAGGCAGAGACCCGGAAGGGTCCAGCTCCAGCCTAGACAACGGGCAGTACAATGAGAGGGGCCACTGGAACAACAAGATCGAGTTCGTCCTGTCTGTGGCCGGAGAGATCATCGGGCTGGGCAACGTCTGGAGGTTTCCTTACCTCTGCTACAAGAATGGAGGAGGTGAGGATGTTTATGGAGAGCATGGACATGAACCAGAAATTATAAAGCTGGTGGAAAAGAGACATGAATAAGCAAATGTCATCTTGAATTTTTTCGAGCAAAGATGTGAAACAAGTTCTCTTATCTTCTGCCACACTAAAGGAGGAAGTATCATAATTTGATGTCCTTCATTATTTCATCCATTATGCACAGTTATATCAATAAGAGAGGGGGGTTCCCCTCATTAGACAGCAGCACAGTGTGAAAAGGTCATCTTGCATCATAAGTGAAGCGTCATAGTGACTTCCATCTGGATACATTTTGAACTTTTATGCTGCCTTATTCTAGCATGCATCAAGTGGTAATCATGCTCTGTATGTGTTTTTCCTTTGTGGGCGTAAAGGTGCGTTCTTCGTCCCGTATGTCATCTTCTTCATTTGCTGCGGAATCCCCGTGTTTTTCCTGGAGACTGCCCTGGGTCAGTTCACCAGCGAGGGAGGCATCACCTGCTGGAGGAAAGTGTGCCCGCTGTTTGAGGGTGAGAAAACACTCAGGATTTTAATAATTGAGTAGAAAATGAGAAATGAGGCGAAGCGGCCGGGCTGAGGAAACTCGATTCCTGCAAAAGCAATTGATTTTCTTTATCGGTGACCGTTTTCAGGTATCGGCTATGCGACGCAGGTGATTGAAGCTCATCTAAACGTGTACTATGTAGTGATCCTTGCCTGGGCCATCTTCTACCTCTTCAACTGCTTCACCACGGAGCTGCCGTGGGCTGCCTGTGGGCACTACTGGAATACAGGTAGGAGGAGGGAACAGTGAAATAATCCTGTGCATCATTTTTGTATCCAGAGAAAAGAAAATAGAAAATATCGACACCTAAAACTGCATTAAGCGTTCAAAAATAATGTCATATTCATTGTGTTTTCACAGAGAACTGCGTCGACTTCTACGGAGAGAATGCCACCAACATCACAAACCCCAACGCAACCTCTCCAGTGATCGAGTTCTGGGAGTGAGTACATTTTTTATTCCTTCTCCCCCCTTTTTAATGTCATGTTCTGTCATGTTCATTAGACTTAATGTGAGACTTCGCACTCCGTTTGTTCGCACAAAGTCCCATTGGAGAGCAGCGATGGCTTTCATCTCTGTAGTATTCACGCCCTGATCCCACGAGGAGATGGTTTGTCAGTTCAGGCAGTGTGTCATTGTCTATCTTAATGTTGGAAATCGGAGCTTCTGACAGCTTCAGCCGGTTTAACTGACCCCCCTCTAACCTTTCCCCCCAATAATTAGTCAGCTCTTTTCATATTCGTGTGTCAACAGGCCCTGGTAGGCCAGCTGTCTCCCAGCTAGAGCCATGTGTGTGGCAGCAGATCAGACCTCGTCAGTGTGTAATGCTGACCACACTTCCTGTCTCGCTGCCAGTGGCTGTCTAAACACGACTGGGTCTAATCTCATTTTGTTTCAACTAAGTTATTCCGGCCGAATGGTTCAATTTAAATCACGGTGTTGGCTTTTGCCTCTAAATCAAAATTAAGCGACACGATTTGTGTGAAACATCAGATTTGAGCCGGCAGCATAACCCCGGTGAGAGACGTGCCCGAAGGAAACGGCCAAAGAGCCAAAACACCATGCTGCTGGCAAAAAATAGCAACCAACCAGGGTTTGTTTGTCTCACGCCAAGAAACACTGTCATGTTTTTTGTACTGTACATACAGCAAAAAAACAGACATCAGAGCAGTTAGTTTAACGAGCTGCATTTCGGCCATCTGTAGATCTTTTTGTCGTATTCCAGAATAATGTTGCATGATTTAATCGTCCTATTTTTACACTTCAAAACGCAAAGCTTATATCTTTAAATGAGAGTTTGATAGAAGACGCACAAAAAAGCACATCTTTTGTTATATTTGTGATTAAGTTTGTCCATATCTGCAGTAATATTACCAGTTTATCGCTTACGGACTGATGTGTCCGGATGAGGTCTTTCTAATGAACTAGAGAAACAAAATATTGAATAAAAGATGGCATGTTTTAGGAGGGAATAGAGTTTTTATTCCAGGAGTCTCTTTATCCAGAAGACACGATAATTTCTTAATTTTTAGACGTACGAAAATCCCACATGAGTAAAGGAAAGGTAACAAATACTCTTTCAGTCGGAGGCTCTGTGTTAATGTGACTAGGTAGAAGTTATCTAACTACTGCTTGCTTAACTCAGTTTGAACAACACTGAACACTTAAATACTGGTAAATATGACTTTTTTCAGCTCAGAAACCTGCACATCTGCACTATAAACAGTATGCACGCGAGTAATAACCAAAAACAATATGCAGCACCCATTTTAAAACCAATTTACATACTGTTGAGAACACACCTACGTGTATTTACACACATTAGCGTTCACATCTTGCCCTCTCGGCTGACCGGGAAGGAGGCACAGGGGGGCTGTGTTGGACCTAGCGTGTGGCCGGCCACCAAGAACATGTCACCATGATCAATGGCTGCTGGTCAGGAGCTCCGGGGGTGAACCCGGTGGCAAAGATTTGGCAGCACCATGTAGCCCTCGCTTCTCATCCTCCATCAATGCTTTTGCCTGGCCACGCTTCAACAAACAGGAAACACACTGTTGATTCACCTCCGCCGCCGGCAAGCTCTGATGTCATAATCGATGTTAGTGCACCCTACATGTTGCACCTACACTGCTTTACCTGTAGGCGTTTTAAGATGTAGATCTGTTAGAGGCCTCAACCATAACGATCCCTTGATTAGATTTTTCTTGGCTTGATAATGCTCGACTGCTGAAATTTCAAAATCAAGATCAAAATATTCTTTATTAGTCCCAGAACATCACACACAAACCTCTCTTTTATGGCAGCTGTATGGCTGTGATCCCCTACTGTGCTGCACAGTCCTAGCTCACATCTGTGGACCACATGTGGTTGACACAGATGAGATGGAGTAAAAAGTTCCTGAAGAATGATCTGCATTTTAATTCCATGGTCACTGAGTGTTCTGCTAAGCTATGAGCCCAGATTGGACTCATGGTGTTGTGGTGGATTTGTCAGGTAGCGGTCTAACTCTGGACTTTAATTTGGCACAAACATTTTGAAAAAGGGCTAAATATTTTGCGTGACCTATTCTAAGTGGTTCATGCATATCAGACTTCTTCCTGCCTTTTGATGTCAACCACCACCAGCAAATGTCCAAGATGGCGACCGTGCCTCCATTATCGAGGTCTGTCTTCTTCCCAGCTTTAAAACTAGGGGAAGTGGAGGAGGCCTCGTGGTTGGAGGAGCACTTCTCTCCTCACTTGCAGTTATCAGATGACAGGGGGGGGGAGTGGAGCCACAAGTGGGAAGATTGTTGCCATGCCATCGTCACGTTGTTCAAGACTGCATTGTTCTACACAGAAGTACTTCCACAGTTACTGTCTACAAATTCACAGTCTTACGTTGCAGTTGCATCCTCATCTTCCAGTGTCCAGGCTACATACTTGCTAATCTTCAGACATCAGAAGTAGTGAGGATTTTGAAACCACAGTGGCACTCTGGTGTCCTCCCCCTGAAAAAATGTCCTTAAAAACTTTCCATAAGAAACTGAATTCTTCTTTCCAGGATGTCCAAAATGATTTCTTAAGATTTTCTTCATAAATTCTGTCATAAATCAGAAGAAACACAGGAGAATTGTGACTCCGGGAAGAAGTCGAGTCTGTTCAAGTCTGTGTTTGCGCTTCGTCACAGGGAGAGATAAATTACAAATGTGAGTCTCTGGGGGGAAATTGGGAAGGTTGGCTAGTATGCTAGTTAACAGCAGGATTGGGATCAGACATTATGCACAGAGGGAAGTTGAAGCGTGAATCACAGAAGATGGGTCATGTCATGTCATCAATGTCCTGATGCTCTTTTAGTCGCTGACGGAAAGTGGATGTATGGTTTGGTCAGGATGGTACTATGTGATATGATGACTGAGCGAATACCTTTAGTGGGCCTTTAATGATAAAATCCAGGTAAAACAGAGTACAAGTTTACTATGGAAGTTGTGAAAATGTACCCTTCGTATACGGGGTATGCCAGCTAGCATGGCAGTCTTTTAAAATTGAGGACTCGAAGTGCTGTGTGGAGCTGGAGACTGCATTAATTGGTATTCCTCAGGGACTTTGGTTAGCCAGCAAAAATTACATGAATATTCATAACGGGCGACCAAGCAAATGTTTATTTTTCATCATCCTCCCTCTATGTTCTAATTTATTTAGCACAGATTGCACTTAATCACTCCGAGCAAGAGCAACAGCTAAATGCCTGAAGACTGATCTCTGCGAGACTGTAGAGGCTCTACTTCTCGTGTTCAGCACTGCTTACAAAGGGTTCTACATATGTCGCGCAAGAGCAACGAACTGAACCGTGTTGTAAATCAGTAATCGTCTCCGTTCTCTGCCTGTGCCCAATCAGACGCAGAGTGCTGAAGATATCAGATGGTATTGAGCACATGGGGGGAATGCGCTGGGAGCTGGCCATGTGTCTGGCCCTGGCCTGGTTCATCTGCTACTTCTGCATCTGGAAGGGACCCAAGTCGACTGGCAAGGTGAGACAGACTAATGCACATTCACGGTTGTGTGCATTCATGTGTGTGTGCGCGCGTGTGTGTGTGTGTTATGCATAAAGCTGTTACCACACCATCCAACTTGCGACGGAGCAAACTGTGTCTGAATGTGTAAAACTTTTAAACTTGTCTTTATTCACTGAGGCATTTTTTAATTTCCGTCTCACGCGCTTAAAAATCCACAGGATAAAGCACTCTTCCCCTTCTTGTCCTCATAACAACTCCCTCACAGGAAGCCTCACACATTCCCCCCTGCGAATGGACGACAAAAGGGGGGTGCCTGTACAACAAAACTCCAACTTTCCTCCCATCACCCTTTCCATTCCTTCCTCCTCGAGGCTCCTCTAGCAGCTCGAGGAGGACAGTAAGGACTCTGCATCTTTCGGTGCTCGGCAGCCCTTTAAGAAACTCCCCTCGGATTCAATGAGCCAGAAGTAGAGTGGGGGATAGAGGTAGAGTGAGAGAAGAGTGAGAGAAGAGGGTGAGGAGAAAAGAAGGAGAGGTGTGTGTGTGTGTGTGTGTGTGTGTGAAAAAATTAATGGGCTCGCATTCTACATGACGGAGGGAAAAAAAACAACAACTCGGAGGCGATGCCTATATCTCCCTGAAGTGTCTTTTGTCTGGCCGTGAAGTAAGAGGGGAGAAGGCTTCGTCGTGGCCGAGCTTTAGCAGCCGGTCCAAGATTGATTCCTGTATTCACTGGAGGAAAGGGGAGCGTTCATGAGGAGCATGCAGAGTGTATCCTCATCCTCCGCCTCTGCTGCCTCCCTCTCTCTCTCTGTCTCTCTCTCTCTCTCACCGCTATGAGAAATTAACCACAGCTCACTTGTTGCGAGAGTGAGACAGAGAGAGAGAGAGAGGCGCTTTCTTCTCCACAGACCCTACAGCCCATTCAGTTCCGACTCTGCTAAGCTGTTTGCTTTTGTTGGCCCTGTTCGCCGGCCATTCTCACATTTAAGCCCTCCTGTTAGATTTACGACGAGGCAGGGGCAAGTTTGACCAGTAAATTTGTGGTGGCTTAGATGTTTACCCGTGGTGAGCTGGGGGGAGCATGTGGAGCATCAAAAGTTCATGGAGAGATTGGATATTGTCCTTTTCATCTCCAGAGAGATGGAGAGAAAGAGCGAGAGAAGGTTTAGGATGTGCGGTCGTTTTATTTGACAAATTGAAGGAGGGATCTGCGGGGCAGGAGACCACTGTTTCCCACACTTTTCCCTGTAGGCCACGTTAGGATTAGTAGAGCTTAGAGTGGACAGTCTCATCACGTCTCATGGATCCTTACTGTTCAAAGTTTTAGTGCAGATTTGATTTATTTTTTAACTTTTGATTCAGGCTTTGCAGGTGAAGGTTCAGTAAATCAAACTTTAAGTAGCATTTAAAAACCAGTCCCACACAAACAAGTTCATGAAGCAGTTGTACAGTAATGTGACCAGGGTGTAACTGGAGTGTGATTATGCCTTTATGAGTGTGCGCTTCAGCCGGCATGTGTGAATGATCCACTTTATCTGCATTTGTAGTATGTGCACACCCATTTTAATGTTGTGAATGAACCGTGTGTGTGTGTGCGTGTGTGTGTGTGTGTCTGTGTGTGTGTATACTCCTGTTCGTGCTTCAAAGAACAGCACATTTTCCCACACTGCCAGCATCACTCCTCTGGGCTTCTCCTGTTTAAGAGACGGGGCCAGAGGAGCCTTCTTTTCTTTTCAGGCTCCTGGCCCGGCTCTGTTCTGTCCTGTTCTGTCCTCAATTGGACTTTGACTGGATGCCAGCGAGCCTGGGGATGTATGTTGCCCGCCTCTGCCTTCCAAGAGGCCAGGGTCTTTGTTCAAGGGGTTTCTAAGAGTCTTGAGATGTCGAGCACAGTTCTGCAGAACCTGAATGGTTCAATGAAAGATGGAGTGTTGGTTTGATAGTTAGCAAGCGCTAGCTACTGTACTGAAGGCATGTGTGATGTTCACTATTGTAGAGCTGACTCAAGTGCTGCGCATGATGCCCTACGAGATGCATACTGTGTTCATCCTTACATAACATAAGTCCTACTGCAGGTTCCAGCTTGATACTGATTTTAAGTTATGCGATGCCAAATACTGTAAATGTAGTGCTGTAAGCTATGATGCAAAATGACATATGACTGATGATAAATGTAATATAGTTGATGTTTGGGCCTTCATTACACAATGAGCATGGCGAAAAATGAAATCACAGTAACAAAATTATTGCAACATCTGTAGAAAATTTTAAACAATTAAATAAATCATAATCTTTAACTCTATTTACTTTGAGTTTTGTTTAGTTTTTGGCAAATAAATTACACTTAAATTACAAGTGAAGGGGGGCGGAGAGAGAGTCCATAACTAAACAAAAGTGTGCAAAAAGAAACACTAGATTTAATATTTCTATTGATAAATGCATCCAAATAAACAGAGAAACAAAAGATCCACAAAGCCCAGCATCTGTGCTAGAAAATGTGCACAATATTATCATATGTGTATTATTAACACCATATAAAAACGTGATTCTTTAATATCGTGGTTATCATCAATATTGGTATAACATATCACACCTAACTGATGAGAACATAAAAGAGTCTTTAGTCTTTAGTAAATCTTTAGTTTAAATGACCTATTATTCCTCCAGAATGTGTTTTCTGACATTATTAATTTCATGAATTTACAGATATACTTATGTTAATCATGAAAGTCCTTATTTTTATATGCTAACTGGGCTGCTGGTGGATCTTTGTGGCTTTTTATTTTGAAACGGTATATCTTTAGATATTAAACTGTGGCATCAGCTGATTGTCAGTAGGTACCTCTGCTCAAGTTATGACCATACTGTAAACCAGGGTTTCTCAATTCCAGTCCTCGAGGACCACTGCCCTGCATGTTTTAGATGTGTCCCTCCTCCACCACACCTGATTCAAATGAGTGGCTCGCTATCAGGCCACTGCAGAGCTTGATGACGAGCTGATCATTTGAATCAGGTGTGGTGGAGGAGGGACACATCTAAAACATGCAGGGCAGTGGTCCTCGATGACTGGAATTGAGAAACCCTGCTGTAAACTGTCTACAACTTTAAGCCCGTTACAACACAGAACAGTTAGGTCAGGATTCAATTTAAATGTAGTACACTAAGTTGGTTAGAAAGGATTATATAGGTATTCAATGACTCATGATAAAAAAAATCAACAAACTCTGTGAAGAAACTCTGTATTCTGCTGAGCAAATATCTAACCTGCTGCAGATTTGTTGATTAGTGATTAATAAACCCAATAAAATAGAGTAAGGATGAGTTAGAAAGCTTTCATCTGACATGACATGTGCAACCTTTTTTGTCTTGTGACCCTCTGTTATTCCTCTGACCACTTGTTGCAAGATGTGGTCGTACTTTGTGCAGAACTTGTGAGCAGTTGTACCAGAGAGTGATTTTAAACTTTGAGGAGTTTAAGGAGAGATGAACAGAGGAATCTATCCAGTATAATTAATTGTTGTAAGTTAAGCCTTACCAAAATCTGTGAACCCCTGCTGGTTCATGTAGTTTGCAAAGGTGGCCCTGATCTCCACGTCAGCCCTGCAAGCTGCTTGTTATCAGAAAAACAATTGAAACTGAATATTACTGTGCTATTACTCACATTGTGGCAAATGTGTGCGTGTGTGCAAAAGCAAGACTATCAGCTGTAGTTCTGTCCTCAGTCTTCGTCTTCCTCACTTATCCTCCCACTCTTCTTTCTCCTACTTTCTGGACATGTGTTGTTCAGATTCCTGTCATGTCCTCTCACCTGTACATCTGATAAGTGGTTTGTTAATATAGAGCAGTAAGGATGGCACTAAAACAACAAGCCTTTTCCTCCTCGGTATTCTTTCGGTCCAGTTTATCTGATGTCTGTCCCGTAGTCGTGACGCCTTTTAAAGAAAAAAAAGGGGCAGATGAGGAGGTGGCCATGTTGGTTAGAGCCCAACGCTGCGACTGTTATTGGCAGCTTTTTTGCTTTGGACAGCTTCACTCTTAACTTTTTTGAATGTATTATATCAGCTTATGTAAGTAACTACTCTTGAAAGTTCTGACAGTGACTCAGTGTTTTTTCTGTTATCTGTGCAGAAATTAATACTTCAAATCTGTGTGCGTTCCTACCTGCAGGTTGTGTACGTCACAGCTACGTTTCCTTACGTCATGCTGTTGGTCCTGCTGGTCAGAGGAGTGACACTGCCAGGAGCATACGACGGCATCAAGTTCTACCTCTACCCGGACATTTCACGTCTCTCTGACCCTCAGGTAGGCTCGGACTCACTGTATCCCCCTTCACCGGGTTCAGAGGTATAAAAGGATGTGCCTCCTTCAAAAATACCTGAAAAGTAAGAGTGACACTGAGAGCTACAGGTAAGAAAAGTCACTGGTGTTGCTACTTTCACAATCATGGCACCTGCAGGGAATTTCGATAGTGGAGTCGCCTTTTATTTTAAGGGCTATGATCAGACCTCCTCCCCTTTTGAAAGTAACCAGGGGGGGCGGAGGGCACACATGGTGTCACTCCCTGATCTCCCTCACCTTTAAAACCTCAAACGTCCACACATGTCATGCAGGTACTCTCCACGTGCACAATGTTGTGTGACGTACATCCCGCTTTACGAACTGCACGTCCTTCTGCTTCTGGTGCCAACTCCACAGTATACGTCTATAGTTATTTCAGTGCTCTTTCATCCCTGACTTAGTTAAGAATACTTCCCTTTCACAGTTCACTTTGCATATATTGTTAATAGTATATCGTTCATTTTTGTATATGGTGTTTTTAACATTTTTGATTCTTAGATATGTAGATAGAAAACCGTGCCATGGCTCTTATTTTACAGTCAGTTCTTGGAAGAGCTACCAAAAATGAAAGTGAAAGCGAGCAGTAAAGCTCTGACCTTATGCTGGATAAGGGATTTAAATCACAAATCAGAGAGAAGGGTGTCTGTTTCTTCTATTGTGTGTATGCAGAGCTTTTTTCCCGGAAGCCAGCTACTGTAGGCTAGCTGACAGGCTAGCATAGTTAGTTAAAAAAAAAAATGGTAAAAACACTATATGCAAAAACAAATGGCAAACTATTAATAAAATATACAAAGCCAATTGTGAAAAGTGAAGTATTTTAATTGAGTTCGTAAGAAAAAGTGCTAAGATAGCTGTAGAAGTATACTGTAGAGTTGGCAGTTGAAGCAAAAGGACGTGTGGTTTGTAACTGTGTAAGTGGAGAATGAAGAATAAAAGTTGTATCACACATTGGCTGCAGGTGGCACGTATCAAGGTTGCAGCAGCTCTTACTGTCCTTGCTGCAGAGGGCACACGTCACGTCTACAAATACAGCTCTACACTGTGGCTGCTACCTTTTTTTGCTGCTGGTGCCACATGTCACATCAAGGACACCCTAACCTTACATTAGATATGTTAACTACTCTACATAACACATAGCTTATTGTCCCTGAACTAGAAAATACTGTCTCTCCCTGTACTGACTCCCTTGTTTATATTGTTACTAATGATTCAGGCATTTCCAAATGGCAGCTTAAGGCAGTGTGATGCTTATCTGATCAATCGTATCAGTCTGGTCGCGCCGTGCTAAAACTGTGACTGTTTTTGTCAGTTTATCTGAGAGAGGAAGAAGATACTAAAGTAAAGCAGGAGGGGTTAAAGACACCAGACTCATGGGGATGAATTTATACCCCTGCTTCACGCCCACCTGTCTGGAGCTGAGTAGCTGCCAGAGGGACAGGTGGTGTTTTTTATTACTGTAATGCGATGGGGGATTTTTTTTTACACCTTATTTTTGCACTTTATTGCACCACAAACCCTTTTACATAACACATATAGACAAAACAACTGCTTGTTTGGCCTTTTTTATACAAAACGAACCTGTTTACCAAAAGCTTATTGTGGCAAATTACTTAAAATAGACAATTCTTTCAATAGTTATAAACATTTGGCTGCATTTGTACGTCTCACTGTAGTGGCAGGGATACTACTGCAGCTTAATATGGAGTCACGATCGTCGTAGCAGAGCTGGCACTTCAATGTCGGTGATGGGATGGTCAGGGGTCAGGTATAGTGAGCTTTCAATACCCAGAGGGGTTGAAAGATCAGGATTTGAGGCTAATAGAGGTGACGCATTAATATATAACTCATACAGATGGACAGACACACACACACACACAGAGCAGACTCCTTGACCTCGTCTGGAAAAGGCAGACAGCTCGGGTCGCTAGGCAACAGTGCGGTAGAAAATGTCAGTCGATGGGGTGTCATGAAAACGTGAATAGAGATAGATGAAGTGTTGGAGTGAGAAAAAGACAGACAGACAGACAGACAGACAGACAGACAGACAGACAGACAGACAGATAGATAGATAGATAGATAGATAGATAGATAGATAGATAGATAGATAGATAGATAGATGCTGTACACACTTTTGTATTATGACTTTATTGTGTTTGTATGTTGGGCATATAAAACAGCTTATTACGTTTTAGTAGTAAGGTTTGTTTTAGCAGTTAATTGACCGTTCATTCAACTCTCTCCTTGAACAGCGATTGTCCAATCAAATTTTAGCAAATGTAACTTGGCATGACGGAACTGTCACACTTTTGGGTTTCTCTCCATGTTGAAGTGGTGTTCACGGGACTGTAGTAAGAGCTCTGCAATTAAACTAAAGCTATAACTAATTTAAACTGCTGGCACAGCAAGCTAACCAAGGGCCAAGGAGTACACTAAACCTTCAGTGTGTAGGATTTAGGGGGATCGATTGGCAGCCAACCAACTCACGACTCTAACATAATTTGTTAGTTAGTTAAAATAGTTGGATAAAACCTACTGACAGCTGTTGTTTGACAGGCAAAAGTGACAGTTGTAAGGTAAAAATGAGTCACTGCTTTTGTCCAAAATCAAGAACCGCGTTGTTTCAAAAGTAACCACAGTAAATTTGGCGTTGTTGTAAACAACAACTGCAACTACCAACTGTAGTATAAGCTTATAATATAATATTTAATATGAGCTGGTAACAGATGAGAATCTGAGATGGTAACTGGTAAGAATAGGAGCTAGGTCCGTGAGGTGAGATGACACAGATGTGATAATAAGGAAAAATTATTGGGATTGTAGTAAGATTGATGCTGTTTTAGCCTTACCAAAACTGCAGCCTTTTACAAGATTCTTGTTTTAAAAAGAGTAAGCAGCAAACTTTAAAACATCGGCTGGAGACGGTGTTCTCAACCAACTCATGGAACTACCATAATTTGTTAGCTAGCTACAGTTTTTTAAAACCAGCTGGAGACAGGCAAAAGTGACGATTGCAAAGCAGAAATGAGAACCTGCTTTTGTCTGAACACTGCTCCAACAAGCAGGAAGTGAGGAAATAAAACTGATTACAGTTTGTATAATCCGTTTGAAAATCACCGAAGATGCAATCATCACGTTGACATTTAAGGTGTGCTGATTGATTCACGCCATCAACTCATGCTTTGAGTAACATGCAAAGTTTAAAGCTAGGTGGTAGGAGCGCTCTGGTACATAAACAAATAGCACTACACCGCTGGTTTGGACACAGTGTAAGAGTCAAAGCTGCTAACTGGTAAGAATAGGAGCTGGTAGTCGATGTCAGCTAGCCTACCAGATGTCAAAACCTAGCTCAAACTGTTCAAGCTGGTTACCAGCTACAAGCTCATACTGGATTTTCCAGTCAGGATGTGCTGTCAGAGAGCATAAAGCCAATATTAGGAGCAGTGATGCCAACATATCACAGCATCTAAGGAAACTAAAGGCTCCAAATTTATCACTTTCATCTGTTTGCACTCACATCCTGTCCAAACACCTTTTACACTTGGTCCATGGGGTATTAACATTATTTCCTCAGTAGAGATTTAGTCAGTCTGTGGCAGCACAGACAGACATGCCAGTCTGTTTCACACAACTTGTTGGCAGAAGCAGCGTCTCATGGTGAGAAAAGGTGAGAACATATAATATCTCGCTATGATCCAAACTTGGATCAAAAACTGCAGCTATAAAGACTTTATGAAGCCTTAAACATATTAACTCTTGATGAAACTGGTTGTCATCAGTTATCCTTCATGTCGATAGCTATGCATTTCAATAGAGAGCAATCCCATTTTTTTTAATGGAAGAGGCCGTCCAGCTGCGGCTCAGTGCGATGATTGTTGCATCTGTGACTTTAAAGTTAAGAGAAGGAGAAATAGTGATACGGACAGACGGTGAATGAGCGAGACAAAAAAAGGGGGACAAACAAAGACACAAACAGAGGCACAGAGCGAGTGAAGGAGGGTGATAAAGAAGCGCTGCTGTTTGGCAGAGGAAGACATTACTTCTGACACCGATGTTAAATTAGCTTCCTCAGGGACAATCAGGCCTCTGTGCTGTTCACCAGGCGGCGTGGAGTGTGTGTGTGGCTGTCAGCCGCTCTTTTTACACCCCTGAACTTCATCATGCCTCCCCTATTCTCCTCCTTCCTATACCTTTCTCCTTCTGGCTGTCTCCCCCATTCTCACCCTCCACCCAACACTGTGCATTACCCCTCCTCTCCACACTTCTCACACTCTCACACTCCCTGTCCTGTCTTGTTATCTTTCCGTGCACCACAGTGTAACTGAAAATGTGATGCTATTTGTGTCTTTTCCCCGGCCTCCTCGGTGCCAAAGCTATCGTCTCACCAGTCAAACCTATTGTCTAACTTTCACTTCCCTTGTTATTTCCAGCATCAGAATATGTTCTTCCGTTAATTTCCAAAAAAAGCAAGGACCAGGACATTGTTGTCTGGTACTGTCTGGTGCCCACACAACAGATTTGTTGTGCAGGTAGTCCCTCCAGCATTTTTCAAATTTTCAAATAATTGGTGTTTTTCTCCACTTTGGAGAAGTCTGATATTGGCTCTCCTTTTAGCTCTGTTCTCAGTTTCTACCAATATCTGACTCTTTAGCTGTTTAGCTGATTCACCTACTAGTCGCTTACTTACCAGAACATCACAGTTCATAATGGAACTGAAAGAGAAAGTTGCGTTCGAGCCAGTTAAGGTAAAGGTGTCATGATCACTCATCGTATAAACATCTACAAGACACATATCTCATATCACTTCAATGATGGGACCAGAGTTGTGATTAACAGTTTGGATGGGCCAATTTTTGATTTCTTAAGTTTGGGACTGGCTGCTCTACACGATATCCTGCCAGTCTTTATTTTCATGCTCAAGGCCTTTCCACTCTTCCTCTGTAGTCATCCATCCAACTATCTCTGTAGAGCAAAGCTAATTGTACTGTTTTTATATCCTGTCAGATGGTCACTCGATTAACTGTTTTAGAATTGATTCTATTGTATCATCGTCTTCGTCATGATAGACTTTGAAAGTCCTAGTCTACTGTAAAGTAGTTAGTATCTACATCTGCCAGATGAATGGAGTTAAAGTAAAAGATTTTTCTCTGAAATCTAGTGGAGTCCAAGTAGAAACTGATGATAAGTGAAGATTAAATTACACTTATTGTTTGGCTCCAAGGTGAGCAAGTGAAAACTAATTGATTCATTTCAGCCAAACATCTCAATGCTGCACTTCACCTCTTTAATATCTGACACCTATGGATCCCCTGTATTAAAAGCTTGGGACGTGAGGAGAACCGAGAGTGGAACATTTACATTACAAGAAGACTATCTTACAGTCAGTGGCATCCAGCTTTCACACAGTAGAAACATTTCCTGGAGCCACTAGTCTCAACATAACCAAACACAAGCCGGCCAAATTAGGCACAACATCAACAAGTGATTCTCTCTGAGCCTGGGCCTTTAAGGTTTCCCTGCGCTGTGCGGCCATCAGCCGAGGGTGAACTAAAGGGAACATTAATGAACATTAGGAGAGAAAGGCCTGTTCTTCCACAGGAACAGTCCTGTGTTTGTGAGGTCACAGAAGTTACCGTGGTTACTCCCAGGAGGGAGTGAAGACCGTGCGTTTGTTAATTGTTTCTCGGTGGGGAAATGAGATTAGTGGCTGAATGGTGATGTGAGAGAGTTTTCAAAGAGCCATGCTGCATTAAGTTTGAATTCGCTAGCACTCCATGCTATCCTGCCGGTTCTGGGGTCCACTTCTGCCCCGCAAACTAGTTTCATGATTTTAGTGCTGCCTCAGTGAAGAATCTTACATGTGTAAATCCCCATGAAGCCCATAAATCAGAACACTGTGACTCACTGCCACATTATGCCTGAACATTTAAATATATAATATGCTGGGTTAGGAAAAGGTGAGACAGGTTTGCATTTTACTTTACCCAGGGAAGTGCCCGGACATTTTGAGGGGCTGTTTCTCTAACTTAAAAAAAAAAAAAACCTTACCCTGCTGCCTATACAGTGTGTTAGCCAGCCAGCCAGCTAGCAAAGATTAGTTCATGTGATAGCATGTTGATACAGCAGGTCAGGCTGCGCATTCTTCAGATGCAGATGTGGAGATTTGTTTTCACAGGTCATCCCGTTGGTCCTGACATTTATCATTTATACAACTTTAGAAGACACATCCGGAGCATGAAGCCAAAATAGTTTGACATCCCGGGAGTAATGCTAACGTGATCTTCCACATTGTGGGTCCATGTGCACCAGAGACGTCCACCGGTCGAGCTGGCTAACTTTGCGTTTTGCCCTTTGTTAATTCGAACAGGGATAAAAATTACTTAATCATATGGCTTTTCTGGAGTTTCCAAATGTTATTGGAATGAATGGATCAAATACTGATTTTTGACAGTCAGAAAAACAAATCAACTGTTTTACAGCTGCTTATTTTGCAGTGTAAGCTAATAGGAAAAAGTATTTCTGGGCCCCTGTGTGTCTCGTGACTTTGTTTAATTTCTTAGTTTGGTCACTAAGCCAACATGGCTTTAACATTTGATACACTTCCTGGAGGCTTTTGAGCCAACAATGGCGGAATCACAAAGTTTGGATGCCACAGTGTTGTATGACAGTGGACATAGGGCATCGCTTTACGTCACTTTTTTCTTTCTTTGTGTCTTTTTTAGGGCGTTGGGCTGCGCCATCTCTGTGTCCACTAAAGAGTGCAGTTGAGGCTGATGGGTCATAAACCAAACTACTAGATGACCCGATAGTTTTGCTAAATGAAAAAATCTGGATCACCAAAGTTATTGCAATTCATACTGAGGGGAACATAAATGTCTGTCCCAAATGATTTGGCGATATATCCAATAGTTTTCACGTCATCTCACTAAAGTCAACAAATGAGTAATTTTTCATTTAAATGTTTTGACCCGACAATTAAATGCTATTCACTCCCATTCACTACCTTCTACTACCAGTAATGTTTAGCATTGGAAATGTAAAAAGTTGCGTTTAAGTAAGCCTTGTGTTATAATGTAGCTGCCCTCTGTTATCTCCACCAAACAGTCGTCAGGAAGCGAGTTAGTGAAGCGAAATATGAATATTTATGCAGTGGAAGACTTTGTATCTACTTTTAGGATGTTAATCCATGATTCATGCTGCTCCACTGTGTGCCTCTCAGAGGGGAAGAAAATGGTTGAGCTGAGCCATAATTTCATTATGAAGTCACTCAGATGATGAAAATCAGGTAGATGAGGGGTAACAAAAGAGAAGTGGGGTTTCATTAGAGAAGATAAGGAGTCACCTCTTGACATATCATGGTAATCTCTCGTAATAGGTAAAGCCTATTCAAGTCATTGTAATTCTGTGATTTAATTACTTAAAAAAAAATCTCACAAAGAATTTATACTGTCAGTGACAATAGGCTGAGAAGCATTGATGAAGTGGAAATTAAACTGTAAGCTGGATCAAGAGCGTGACAAATTATCTGACACTTTAGAACAGTCAGTCCCAAAGTTAAGAGTGAATTTGAAACTGGGAAAAATCTTTCGGGGCACAGCCAAACTTTTTATCTCAACTCTGATCAACACACGATACTACAATCAAGTATTTTCCCCTCAAATTGTTTTATTTCAGAAACAACAATGCTTTGTGGATGCCTGAGGCAAGAGAGTGCAAATCAACAATCCACCCACCTACACAGAACAATCTGTAATCATGTATTTCTTTCGACACATGCAAGTTAAAGTTCTCCATCACTGCCGCCATACAAGATATGCTCCGATGTTGTGTTGAGGTCTGTTCCTTAGTTAAATAATGTTGCATTCCTGTTAAAATGATGCTCCCTGAAATGCCTCCGAATGGTGCCAGTTAAAGTCAGTAGATGGCGCATTTAGTGGTAAACAGACTTTGAACAGATAAAAAAAAAGATAAATGAAAAATAACAGATAATTGAAGTTTCTTGTTTTATGAGTTCTGATCACATATTATAAAGCAAATGTCAAACGTAAATATGAAACTGAAAATTAAAAACTTTATTTATTGCAAATGACCTCTTGAAACACACCCGCAGTACTTTCACGGCCCACCAGGGGGTCGGGAACAAGCCCCCGGGAAGAGGGCCAGGCTTTGAAGCCAACTTTCGTAGTGGCCAAACTGTGTCATTACAACGTCACATGATGCACTGGGGCCCAAAAATACTTTTTTCAGATAAGCTAATGTGAATGAAGCATTTGTAAAACGGTGGATAATTTGTTTTTGAGCGTCCCAGCCCCTGCTCAATCATAATGTGAGCCATTCAGTCCAATAGAATTTGAAAAGTGAGGTAGAGCTGCAAGATTACATCATTTTATCTCTATTAAAGTTAGCCAGGTGCTAAACTGGAAGTTAGCCGGCTCGGTTAGCGGAAGTCTCTAGTGCATACCCTCGATTGGCCGCACAACAATACAGAAGATTCGGGTTATGTTATCACTCGGAAGTCCTAATGTGACGTCCTTGTTTGGGAGTCACTGCCTTAAAGGTTTCCGAAACTTTGATTTCTGTATAAAATGTGTTTATGTGTACAGACATAGAGAAAAACCTTTAAAAAAGTAGTGGTTAAGATGCTTACCATCTAACATCAGACTATGAACAAAACACCAGATGAGCCAACATCATTCTGAAGTATTATGTTCATCCCTCTTGTACAGTTAGAGACCTGTTCTGGCTGCTGGGGTGTGTTTGTTATTTTGACTTTTATTTCTCACCCATATCTATGTGCCCTGTACGTTTCAGGTATGGGTGGATGCAGGAACCCAGATCTTCTTCTCTTACGCCATCTGCTTGGGCTGTCTCACTGCTCTGGGAAGTTACAACGCCTACGACAATAACTGCTACAGGTAAGAATGTGATGCAGTGATAATGACAGCCGTCGTAAAATTCTGTATCACTGTGTGACCTTCAACATGAAGAATAGAAGAATACGTGTAAATTGGTTTGTAAGAATGGAGGGATTAGCACATCTGTCATCATTTCTGTTTCCGTTCATCGGACAACGTGTCTGTGCATGTGACTGTCTGAGGTAGAAAGTCTTTGTCAGGGTTGACGACAGCTCTTACAGTAAGCGTGATGTCTTTCTGTGTATCTTGCTCCGCAGGGACTGCATCATGCTCTGTTGTCTGAACAGCGGCACCAGCTTCGTAGCAGGTTTTGCTATCTTCTCCGTGCTGGGTTTCATGGCCTTCGAGCAAAATGTTCCCATCGAGGCCGTGGCAGAATCTGGTGAGAGAACAACATCAGCAACAACATTTTAACTTTTTTATAGAAATCATGGGCCCACACTACAGAACATACTGTATCTAAATCAGATACTGTAGACTATAGGGGGGCCTGAATCTTCCACCATATTGTGCTAAAACGGATAAACATAACTGGTTATGTAACTCCACACTCTTCACCTCGGCTCTTAGACCACCGCATTATGATTTATTCAAGTCCGTATGAATGATTTAGTGAATGTGACAGAGCAAGAGATTTGAGATGTTTTTCCAGGGCCTGGTGAGGACAGCGGCTAATGTTTTAAACAATGGTTTTCTGAGGGTCTGTCACCAATTCTCGGCATGGCAATGCCCATGCCAACTTTTATTTTGAACCAATCAGTCTTATTTCACTACAGTATCTAATCTCATTCATTCGTGTCCCTTCAGATCAGACATTGTATAATAACATAATAATTAAGCTGGCATGAAAAAGTTAACTAAAATGTTTTGATATGAGAGAAAAAATAAGAAACCTTAGGAAGAATGACACAAAATGTGGTCAGGAATGAAACACAGAATCATAAGTAACAGTGATAATGACAACGAGGCGGAGCTCAAAGTCACAACAAGAGAGTAGACTATGGCACAAATCAGTCCAAATTACACCAGTCGACTAAGGCTTATGCTGATGCGGGCTCCTGAAACAGGGTTGCAAATCTATAGACACTGTCAAATACATGGCTAATAGTTCCACGATCAGCTGATGACACAAAACATAAAAAAATGGAAGAGAAGCTTAGAAAAATCTGAAAAGTGAGAGCTTTACTCTTTACTAATAAGACTCCTGTGTGTGTGTTTTTGTGATGCAGGTCCTGGTCTCGCATTTATTGCGTACCCCAAGGCTGTAACCATGATGCCTCTGTCTCCACTGTGGGCCTGCCTCTTCTTCATGATGCTCATCTTCCTCGGTCTGGACAGTCAGGTGAGGATAACTCAACTTTCAGAGTTCATGTTATAAACCCTTAATTGACCTCGGTAGATGTGAAATATTGATAAAGCTGCACAGGGAAACAAAGATTAAATTACTGTTTCTGCAAATGGAGTTTGGTGGCTGTCATGTAGCTGTTATTTGAGTCCAGTGATAGAATATCTTCGTATTTTACAGAAGTAACCACTTTTTTTCTTTATGTTCCAGTTTGTGTGTGTGGAGAGTTTAGTGACAGCCGTGGTGGACATGTACCCGGAGACCTTCAGGAGAGGCTACCGCAGAGAGCTGCTGATTCTGGGCATGTCTATTGTCTCGTTTTTCATAGGACTCATCATGTGTACAGAGGTAAGACTCAGCTGTAGTTACATCTGAGTTAGAGGTGACATAAAAACAGTGCGGCGAGAGTGACTTGTCTATGATTATTTCTAGAGCCATTGTTATTTACAGGGCAGACAGGAAGTTATATTCACGAGAAACGAGAAAGAACAAGCAAAAGTAGAAAGATCACCAAACTACACCGAATGACAAAATGAAAGTGGTGCTACAGCGAATGCATTATACTGCTTCGATTGTACTTAAATTTTGAGGAATGAAACAAACAGGTCAAAAGATGTTGACAGGACACAGACAACGTAACAGTACAGAGAGAAAATGTTATGTTTTACTGACATGTACTGTTAAGTAAGTGATGGCTTTAGTTACTTGGCAGACTTTCACGTCGAATAAAATGCATTAATGTAGGTTAATAGTGACTAAAACCAGTCCCTCTTGGACTCCACTGTATTTGTGGGGATTTTTGGGGCCCAAAATGCCTGATTTCAAGGCAGCTTTTCTTTATAAATTGCAATGTATTTTGCAATGTTTGTAGACTTATCATTTTTCCTTTTTAATCAGGCCAACAGGGTAAAGCCTCGCACGATCTTCAGCTGTATTTTGTGTTGGTAAATGTGAGACATTCATGTCATGCCTGCATCTTCACAACCAGAAACAAGGAAGTTAGTTTGGTGACATTAATGTACGGCTCAACGTTTTGATTAGAAACAGCTACAATAATTCGTCAAATTTGTGTAAACGTTGTGTTGATAGAACAAAGTTGCAAGGTTGCGCCGAAGTCACAGGGATTGTTTGAATTTGTGTTTACGTTTGCGATCACAACATTGCAACTTCCTGGAGGCATTGACATGCTGTGAAAGTTTCTTCAATCTTATTTCAAGTCAAGTCAAGTCAAGTCACATTTATTTATATAGCACATTTAAATACAACAGGAGTTGAGCCAAAGCGCTTTACATTGGAAGAAGTCAGGGTTGGGCAGGACAGTTGATAAAAGGGGCCCAGGGGTACACAGGTCTTGGCTAAGACAATGCATAAATAAGTAGAAAGATAAACAATATATATAATAAGAAGAACAACATAGAGTAAAGCAGGTAAAACAGAGTAAAAACAAGAAAAAAAAACATATAATATTTCTGGGGGCTGCTGGTTGTCCATTACACATAAAAGCTTCAGAGTTGGAGTTGGACAGTTTTTATCTTCACATCATCTTTATGTTTTTTATTTGTAGACATGTCATCATCATCATCATCATCATCATCAGTATCATCAACACAATCACCATCGACATCACCAGCACCATTTTACAAGTCTGAGATGAGACCCAGCCAGGTATATCCTAGATCCACTACTCTCAAACTGTGGTACAATTACCACTAGTGGTACACAAGCTCCCTTTAGTGGTACCCAGAGGAATCCGACAAATGTTTTTAAAAATGAAAAAAGTTACATTATCAAAATACTGCAGTTTTACAATTAAAATACTTAACATGAAATCTTATTTAAAATAAGTTATGTTTGTAATAGTACTATATTTTGGAATCACGTTCATGCACGCCGCACGTATATACTGTACATCATCCATGATAAGCTACAAACTAAACAACAAACTGTAATGGCACGAGCAAGAGGAGGATATTTCTGAGCTCAAGTTGTCAACAGCATGAGTGTCAGTGGCTGCTTAAGTAAGGTGACTTAAGTGTCAACAGTACCTGACGTTAATGTTAACGGTAACAATAGCAGCAAACATCGCAAAATAGCAAGTTGTGTAAGCCTATGCATAACAAAAGTTTGAGAAGCACTGTCCTAGATTACTGGCCAACAGTCCATCTGCTAAAGAAAATGTGGGTTAAAATAAGTGAATCATTTGATCTCAAGTGTCTCCAGAGTTAAAATGTGCTCATCACCTTCTGCAGTTTATAAAATGACCCAGAGATCTGTTCAGCTGGACTCTGTTTTCAATCCTAGAGGTCTGCGTTTGAGTTATCCATCTGGAGCTTTATTCATGTCACCAGCTCTGCCGTGCTTTTAGGGACTTTCATCCTTATGTAGTAATAATGGAAGAGAATCTGTTTCCTCACACTATCAGGAAGTCTTTCATCCACTAAAAGCTTTTCATGTGTCCATATGCACTGCTCCACATCCACCCCCACTGTAAAGTGTACTGCACTGTTCTCTAGTGGCCCATAATGGCCATGAAACAGGGGAAAGGAACTTTAATGCAATATTAAGGTACACTACTTTCTCACTTCATATAGACAGCTGCATTGTCCAATGATGTGACCTTTGTTTGTCATTCCCCGGCACCGTAACACAAAAATGGCCAGTTTCTCCCTTTGCCTTTGCTCGTCTTTCAGCATCACCTACAATCTAGACACTTTGGTCCTTTCTGCCGCCAGAGAGACATCATGAATAATGTGTCGCAGGCAGCTCAGAGTAGGAGTGAATCACAGTTCAAAAGGTCCTCTAGGAGTGTAGTTGAATACCTTGCTGAAGACATTTGGATGATATTCTTAGCTGTTTACGGGTCGTTTAGAGCTGTGATGTAACCCCACTCTGAGATCCATGTGAGATTTTATTTATGATGAGCCTTTCAGTGGGAGCAGGTGAGTTATCTTGAGTGGAGTTAAGATAGGTAGAGTGGATTATAAAATATGAGCACAATGGAAATTTTTACTTTTTTTATTAATGGCTGAGTAACTTAATAATCAATAATCATCATAATACATCACTATTTGGCGACTATGTATTAATCTGAATCTGCAAGTACCTAGAAATTAGAGCCTGATTGATTTTTTGGTCGGCTGATATTGGCCTATCACAGATATGATGGTATTAGCGTATATGTTGTGGTATATGCCTGGATATGAAAACTTAACAATGCAGAAAGAAATGTTTGGGATAATTTATAATGAATACATTCCCGGTGAGGTTTACTGTTTGACTGCACTGATGTCATTCCTGACAATAAATTTATTGTAAAACTGTAAAATATGATTCTTCCTTACATATCTTTGTCTCAAGTGTTTGAGAACCACGTTTGAGGGATCATTGTTTCTCTATATATTCTGTATTTTGTATAACAATATCGGCCCATATATTAATTTCGGGTTGTTGTTACTCCCGGATATCAATAATGACATCGACCCCTAAAATGCTGTATTGGTTGGGCTCAACTAGGAAGTTAAGACATCAAATAAATGTTGTGGAGTAAAAAGTACAATATTGCAGTAAAAGTATGTAAAAGTATTTAAATGTCGTGTAAAGTACAAATAACACAAAAAAACCTCAAGTACAGCACTTGAGTAAATGTGTTGATACCACTCCAATATCCGTCTATTCAAATCTACAGCTAGCAGCTGGGTTAGCTTAGCTTAGCCCCAGAAACGGGAGCGTGTCTATGTTCCCCAGGTCCTATGTTGTATGAGACTGGGGAACATAGGACCCTTTTTTAAAAAAAGGGTCCTATGTTCCCCAGTCTGTTACTTTTTCCACCATTACTGAAAAATTCCATGGCAAATAGGCCTAACCTAACCCTAACCCCTACCCTAACCCTAACCCTAACCTAGGTTCCCGGTATGTATTGCTACAGGGGAACATAGGTCCCTTTTTGGGAAAAATGGGGAACATAAGACCTTTTTTCTAAAAAACATAGGACCCGGGGAACATAGGGGTGACCCCCAGAAACAGTCAGAACTAATGACAAGTCTTTGTGAAGTTGAATTGCCGTCAGAAACAGCATGTTAATTTTCCACTTAAGAGATAGATTTTTCTTTAACTTCGGGCACAGTCAGGCTAGTCAATTACCCATAATCCCACTCTTTTTTTTTAAGCTAAACTAACCAGCTGCTGGCTCAAGTCCCACACTCACTGACTGCTATTAGAGTGATGAAGTGAATAACGACTCCTTTAACGTCCATGATTACGTCACTTCATAACAACTATCGTTAATGAATACTAAATTCATAGTTAATTGAAATTCAGTTAAGTTATTTTAATGAAATGTTTTATAAACAATTTTTTAAGTAATTGTTAATAAAACTTCCATCAGTGAAGCTGCAGCTGATGATTATAAACCTTTACAACTGCTCAATTAATTGTTTATTAAGCATGTCTTTGTTTGTTAACAGTCAAATAACTATTAACTAAAGATTAATTAACTAAACTTACCATTTTTTAATGATGATGATCAGAAACTGTTACATATAATTTAGTGACCTAAAGTGAACAAACAAACAAAACATTTTGTTTCTACCTCACTTAACTTTAAAATGGACCAGTCAGGTACGCAGTTTAAATAGCCCACCATAGAGTTAACATGCACAACAAAACAAACAAACAAGAACAAAAAACTGAACATATGTTTGTTTTATTACATCAAAACTTAGTACTTGGAGCCTCTTAAGGCAGCAAACTGTGTTAATTCTCAAACAAAACCTAATATTCAGTCCGGATTTAGAAATATCAGTGCAGAGCTGCTGTCTACATCAGTTTGCTACTAAATCCGTCTCTGACAGCCAAATCAAACACACCTGAATCTTTCCATATTTGATCTAAGCGAGTCTGCTGCTCACATAGAGGCTGTGACAGAAAACTGACACCTGTCTCGTCCTATCAGGGGGGGATGTACGTCTTCCAGCTGTTCGACTCGTACGCCGCCAGCGGGATGTGTTTGCTGTTCGTGGCCATATTTGAGTCCATATGTATCGGCTGGGTGTACGGTAAGATAACCGACTCGAGAGCTCTCAGAGAAATGTGTGTTTTTCGTTCCTTTAGCTCGTTACGTCACACAAGAGAAGTTCGACTTTTGTCAACTGAACAGCTGCCACACATGTACAGAAATGCAGGTCGTCGTCTCTCATGCTTTTACCCTCCTCGCTGCAATCATATTTCTTCTCTGCCCTCTGCTGGAGAACGGCCTCAAACACATGCATCATTCACTTACAGTAGTGTTACACAAGGCACAAAAGTCATTTTACTGAGATATGAAACACGTTATTACGGCATTAAAGCAGTGTGAAATGATGTCAATCAAACATAGTGCCTTTTTTTCTGTGCTGTCCTGCAATGGACTTTTTATTCCCTCTCCTAACTAAAGAGAAATTATTTGTCGCTGTTGTCTAATTGGCTGCGTAATTTAAGCAGCCAATTAAACGACAAACTCAATTTTAACAATTAAATCAAGAGGTCTTCACGTGCAGCAAAGCAGAACGATTGCGTCACAGAAAGCTCCAGACAACATTTTATCAACATCTAGTCTAGACACACGCTGTCATAATACATCAGTCGCATCATTATTTTTTGACGTCACATGCCACAAAACTCTGAGTGACGCTTGTTTGCGTTTCAGGTAGCGACAGATTCTACCTAAACATCGAGGACATGATTGGCTACAAACCTGTCTTCTTCATCAAGTGGTGCTGGATGATCCTGACCCCGGGCATCTGTGCTGTGAGTCTCAATGCACACACAAAGTCGGACAACAAATCACATTGATGAGCGAGATGGAGGACAGACACATTCAGACGCTGTTTTCAGAGCCATCACATGGATTCTGTGTTTCAGATTAAAGGCAGTATTTGGTATTATGGAATTCAACTGTTGAATTTGTCTTTGAATTTTCTACTTAGTGTGAAAAATAAAGTTGTATCTTGTACCTGTTTCCATATAGCTAGTTGTACCAGCCTTTATCGTCATTAAACTACACAATGTTTATTAATTTCTTTCACACAATGCAAATAGCAACATTTACAATGTCAATTTTTCGTCTGCTGCAGGGAATCTTCCTGTTCTTCCTGATTAAATACAAGCCGCTGAAGTACAACAACGTGTACACCTACCCCGACTGGGGCTACGGCATCGGCTGGTTCATGGCCATGTCCTCAATGGTCTGCATCCCTCTGGGGATGATCTGGATGATCTGGAAGACTCCTGGAACCTTCTCTGAGGTGAACACACACACCCAATCACAACTCTTACACTCACACCGCAGTGTTTCACAGGTGGTCACCAATTTTACAATTTTGATCATTCTATTTTTTAATCATTGATCATTTTCTACTTCACAAGGCTTCGCCCATTTTTGTAGAAACTACACTTATGTTTGCACAGGATGAGCAGCTTCCCTGTAGAGAAGCTTCCTCTCTGTTTTCAACTAATCCAGCAGACCATGTTTCCCGAAATGTAACGCTGTCTCAGACATTGTTAGAATCCATTGTGGATGATAGGTGTTCACAGCCTAGTCAGGAAATAAATAACAGACCGGGGGCCCAGGTAATTGGGCGCTGTTCAGCTTTCATCCCAAGCAAGTTATTAAAAAGATAAAACAAAGGTAATCTCTAATACAAAGCAGGTCTACACTCGTGTTCAAATACAACAGTGGGCTGTGTGACCTTCTGCTGTAGTAGAACAGAACAGACTCTCATTTTTAGCTGTAAAAATGGAAAAAGCAGAGCAGCATTAGCTGTTTGTACACTTCAAACATTAAACCTGTATTTCTTGAGCCGTTTTATCGCTCCCATCTGACTTTCTCTGAGGGATTGTGACACAGTTGGATGATCTCCCATCGTGGCTCGAGGGATGATCAAATAAACAAATTACAGGTTTCTGATACGAGACTATCAGTAGGAGCCTCTGGCCTTTGCAGACCGGAGATGATGAGAAGTAGAGGAACGATATCAGGGATGTTTTTGCACATGTCTCTTAAAAAATGACATAAAATGACAATGGATTGCTCTGATTTGATTATATCTATATTGCTATCACAGTGGCTGTACAGTTGGTTAGCGAGCTAGCTGGCTAGTTAGTATAACGTTTGTCAAATGAACGACTTACTTTGATTTGATATTATAAATACCATTTATATAACATGTTACGGATCGAGCAGAGTGTCTGAAATCTGTTTAATTCACTTGGTAATTCTCGACTGAATAACAAAGAATTAAGCTAAAATCGTTGAATATCCTTTGTGCATATCAGATGATAGTTAGTTGATTTTTACGCTGCCACATAAAACAGATTTACTGATTATGTCAACACATTAATCGCTGGCACAGACATTTCACTGCTGGATAGATTTTTTTGTTGATGCTTCTTTCAGTTCATTTCATTTACTTGATGCTTGATGCTATTAGAGGCAGTATTGTGGTGGAAGAATGAGAGATAACCTCTTATTTGTGTCTGCAGAGAATGAAGAAGCTGACGACTCCCAGCAAGGACCTGAAGATGAGAGGGAAACACGCCGCCCTCAGTCCTTACGCCGCCAACGATGCCAAACTTAAGGTTGATGGGAAAATATCCACCATCTCAGAGAAGGAGACGCATTTCTAACCGACCAACCGCCCCACCCGACTGACCGACCGGCTGACGGACCGACCAAGCTGCCCGCCAACTTCACAGGAAGTCCAACAAATACAGCAAACAACAACGACAACATCATCCACTGCTACAACAAAACAGGAGATGAAAGAATGACTCGGAGTGTTATTTTTGTTTTGTAAAAAAAAAAAGGAAAAAAAAGGAAAAGTTATCACATGATTATGTAGTTCTGTTTCTGTTTTGCACAAACCTTGATAACACACTTGTTGTTTTCAGTTAACGTTGTGACTAAAGCAGCTGTTTTCTTTTCTTTTCTAACCATTAACGTTTTTAAAAAAATCTATTTGATGACGTACGATATGTGGTTAAAAGTTGTCCTGGTACCTTGTCAGTACTGGTCACACTAGTGTCTGGGCCTTTAGAGCAATACCAATGTGTTGTGTTGTAAAAAGGCTTACACTGTACATTTATTGGCAAAGTGCTGCGCCTCTCTATTAGGTACTAGGTACCCAAATGTGACTATCTAAGATGTAGCAGCTTTGGGGACCATTCTACATAGTTTTGTGTGTTGCGAGAGGATAGTGCAGTGTGTGTTAGCGCTGAGGCTATAGGAGGGCAGACCCTGAAACACTCCCGCGAGTAAAACTATGTACATAAAGAGTTTCGCCTTTGAAGTCTTGGATGTTATCTGATGCAGCTGCGACTGTGGAGGGCTGTGGAGCTGTTTTTTTTAGGCCTTCAGTGATTCTTGTTTACTTGAATTCAACGTTGTCCCTTAGCAACAGATGCAAAAACTCAGCCTGCTGGATGGAATTGAATGATATTACAAGGTTATTGATCGTCTTGTTTGGTTATATATGGAGGGCTTTGCTGATTTCCGTGGCACCGCTTTTTTCTAAATAGACGTCTCTGCCTGGCAGGCAGCACCGAAGGGCATGTAAATCCGGAGTTTAAACACTATGTTAAGGCCTTCCATTTTAGATATTTTTTATTTTCCATCGCTAGGTTTCGGCTACAAATGGCTACAAAAAGCAGTAAATGACTCGCTGGCTGAGTCTAAAAAACACACCTCTCTCTCTCTCTCCCTCTCTTCCAGCTGCCCTCCTATAAGTCGTGGGTATCTGTCATTTCACAGTAATTATGCTGAGCCTAACACAGAGTGACACACAGACGTGCCTCCACCCCTGCATTTTTATTTCCTGCTCCGGCTGTAGAGGGGAAGATGGACGCCCGTCAGATGAGCATTTCAAAACCCATCTGTCTTCTTATCCCCTGTTCTTTTCACTCTTTCCCTCTCGTCCCCTTCTCTCTTTTCTTCCGCTGTCCTCCCTCCTCATCTTCAACCTCTGCTTGTCCGCTTCTGTCAATTTCCTTTTTTTCCCCACTTCTGTCTTTCTCCTCATCATGCGGAGGGCTTGAGCAATGACACGGGGGGCCTCGCATGAAGCGCGTGATGCTGCTGAATGCTTCGCGTTTCGCTGCGGACCTATGCATCCCGCTGTTATAGTCCTGCTATTGATTAGTGTTTCTGTGACCTGTTCCTCTGACATTGCGAAGCGTTAAACCTTTCTCTTTTTATTTTGCTGCCTGAGCCAGTGCAGAGGTGAGAGCGCAGTCTGTGCCTGTCACCCATTTAATTGTGGTGAGAGTCAATGAGCTGGTCTCATTGTTCAGCTCAATCTCAGTCCATTACAGCCTCGAATCCAATCGGTTTTCCTACCTCCCTTCCTTGCTTTGTCCGCCTTTCTCACTTCCCCCTTCCTTTCTTCCCTCTGCCCTTGTTTCCTGATGAAAATGCAATCAGAGGAATGCATCCGAGGAGGAGGAAAACTCGAGTTTCTCTCTTTACAGTGTTTCAGGAGGAGGCAAAGAAAGCAAGGGAAGAAATAAGGAGTTGATGAGCTGAGGAAGTGTGTGATCGAGTAAGTAATGAGGGAAATCGAGGAAGTGATTAGTGACTGAAGCCCCTCCTGTCTAAGCTGTGACATCCTCTTAAACATGTGATTGGTCCCTCTGGTGTGGTTGCATTATGACATTATCACCTTCCTCACTGATGTTTGTGCAAAGCTAATAGTCATGTGTATCAGAAAATTATAGCTTGCTGTTTAACACTGAACATGTCGATGTATATTTTTACATCTCTTTCTAGAAACCTGTGGTCTATTTCTTGAGATGAACGATGTTTTAAAAAGAATTGCTGTATTAAAAAAAAGAAAACGTCCTTTGTTTTGACTTTTGATATGCCGCTCAAAAGATCTTGTTATAGAAATATAATGGAAGGTGTTTTACTGTTCTGTACTGTTCTACACACATTTTGGTATCCACAGGACACATGAACTGTCTGCTTACTCATTTTTAAGAATAAATATTATAAAGGAAAGTGGAGAGAAGACTCTGGTCTTTTTTATTGAACTCAATCTCACAATTTAGCGGTGCAGCTCTCCTGAAAAAACGAAATAACTCTCTTTGATACTGACATTTCCTTCTAAAGTCCTTTGAAATGGTTTCAGTGCCTCTATTTGTGATAAGGCTTTACAGACAGAATGATAGCATCAGATAAGATAAGATGCCATTTACTGTAAGCGAGTCTGATACAGCGACTGGATCATTCTGAGACACAAACAGTGAGATGATATGAGGCAGAAAAATATAAGAAACTAACACTGACAATTCAAATAAAGTTTTATGAATTCTGCAAAACAAGATTTCCTCCAGAATGTAAAGGACAAACAACTTAATACAGTGTACAAATAGCTTGTTTTTATATCGTAAGAAATAGGTAACGGACAGGATACATCAAATGTATTGTAACCCTACGCAGATCTAAAACATCTAAAAGTCACACATACTCATTCTCTCTCTATTTATTGTTTTTAAGTAAAGTACATTATTATTTTATTGTAGTTTATGTGGCTGTCCTGTTACTTTTCTCTCACTATAGCTCATAAAGATAGTAGTTTGATATTAGCCTACAAATTAAAGTAGTCAAATTGGGACGCTTTGAGCTGGTAGGCCTTACATATTGTACTTTAAAACATTATGGATATACTGTATTTCAAACTTTTACATAGTCTAGGTGTCTGACTGCATGCACACGCACCACATGAATAACATTGTGTTAACTTTGTGTTGAAATATTAAGAAATGTTCTGACTTCACGTCTAAGATATCCAGTTTTTGTCACCACAAAAAGGGCAGAAAATTCTCCTTTAAAACATAAATGGTGTCACGCTTACAAATGTTGAAACGAGGGTTAAGGTTGCTTGTTCTGTAAATAAATACTATTTCTTAAAAACATTGATCTGAAGCTACATTTTGAAATGTTTAAATATAGCAGCTCATGATCAATCAATATCAATGTCAGGCGTAAATAACCAACTTCCGGTTTAAGCCCCGCCCATTCTGAGTACGGATACGGAAACAGATAATTTTGTTGGTTCAACAGATACATTCACAGATAATGGTGTGCTTGCTCATCCCTAGTTCTGGTATACAGTAGCTGGTGCCATAGCAGTGTCTACGCTAACGTCTTGGGGAGGTTCAAACAAACAGTTTCACTGGTCGTCTTGTGAAATCACACAATCTCTCTAGAATCCAGCTGCCTTATGAGGTAAATGGGACACTTGAATGAAATGGAGCCATCATTAATGCGTTAAATCAGCTTTTCATTGGCTATATCGGTGCCTCTCTCTGCTCCATAAACAGAGAGCAGCAGTAGTTCGTTAAGAAACTAAATGTGGATGTTGCGTCATGTAGAGAATGGGCTGATGTCTGCTACCTCAAATAATGGTCCTTAAAATGGATTTGCAGTATTGTGTAGTGCTGATAAAGTGCTTGGTTTGGTTCCCTTTCTCTATCTTTCCCTCTCATTCATTTCTGTATCTCTACTCTCACTATCAGAAAAAAGCAAAATGTCTTCAAACAACATCTGTTTTTTTCTTTCGATCATCCTATTAGATGGTTTGTTTGAGGAACCTCCACAACACTGTTGTCCAGATTTGATGAAATCCCATTCCAGTGTGTCTGTAGGCCTCTAGGTGTGTGTTTCAGTGTGTGTGTGTGTGTGTGTGTGTGTGTGTGTGTGTGTGTGTGTGTGTGTGTGTGTGTGTGTGTGTGTGTGTGTGTGTGTGTGCAGTCATGTGCATGCAGCCAACTGTCACACTTCAGAAATCAGCTTTACTGTCTCTGATTTGGAGGTGACATCTTGACTTGATCCGGTAGATGGTGTGGAGTAAATCTTCTTTTGTTGTCGTGTCACGTTGCTGCTGCACGAAACAAAACTTCTGGGAGCACTTCATGAGCTGCAAAAGTTTCTGGACTCCTCAGCCAAGCAAAAACCCTTCCAGAGAGTAATGTGAAGGTTAAATTGCTGCCAGCGGGGAAATCATTCTCTCTCAAATGCTGTAAAATGACTTGTCTTTTTTTCTTCCCGGAGATAAGCCTTAATCTAAAACCTTTATCTAAAACACTGCTGATGGCTGACAGGCACACACTGTGTACATTATGAATAAAATTTCCCTAGACGGGGTTGTTTTATTACGGTTCTTCTGATGATTGATAGGAAAGAAGGCAGGTGGCAGATAGTCAGCGTTAAATGGAAGTTTTCCTGGAAGCTACAGATCGACCGTAACAGTAGACCAGCCAGAAAATAGACATATTAGGGAAATGCCAAACCATTTCATCTAATCTTTCAAGCTGCAACAAGGAACATCTATTTGGTTTTTGATTCTGGTGGCACCACTGCATCCTGTAGTAAAGGTCTCTATCTGGCCAAGGTAGCATTTGTTTTGCAAGCGAGTTAAAGTAAGACCCAACGTATTTTTTAAACACAGCAGTTTGCAGGATGCATGACGACGAGGTAATGTATGTATTTATGACTATGTAACATTAATAACATCGGCATAAAAACAGATGTGGTTTCTGGGTAATAAGAAGTTTGTTAAGAAAGCTAATGGTGTCAGCGGCACCTTGTAATGTTATGACTTCACAAGGTATCCAACCCTGTTTCATAACCAGTTAAACACTCCTTGGTACGTTTTAAACAGCAGTTTAAATTGGCATTAATCTACTTTTGCGCACTTGAGGGCAGAAATAAAAACTAGCAGTTACATGTGTTTTGTGTGTATGTTTAATTATATACATCTTACCTCAAGTCAAATTGTCGCTAATGTGTCAACAGTGTCTTAAGAGGGTAAGTCCAATATTTACTCCACTTTTGAGTCTATTGTAGGTGTCTTATGTTCGGTTGGTGTTTCGACTTTGATTTTCCGCTAGCTGCTAACTTCATCTGCCGTTTCGCGGTGCAAAGTAGCAGACCAGACGCCAGGATATAATGTTAGCAGTTAACGGTTCTGTCCAAGTCGGGGTTTGTACATGTCATAGCTCACGTACATTATTGACATTTCCACAAAACGCGCCATATCATGTTCACGATACATGTTTATGACCCGCCTTTTACACCAGTAGGCGGAAGGGGCGATGGTGTAGTTGCAGGTGACCGCAGTTTGAGTCCGTGTTTCAGCATTTGACAGCATGACACCAATGGATATTTTTGTGGGGAGCTTGGAAAAAATTCCAGTAACGTTTGTGGTGACCAAAACCTGATGTTTTTCCACAATTTCGTGCCATCTCCAGCTGTGTTTGTGGTGAAACAGTTATTTTAAGCCACAACATAATCTTTTCCTAACCCTAACAAAGTGGGATTTGTTCCTAACAAACGTAGAGAAAATCTTTGACTTATCTGTGGTTTTGCAGAAACGTAGCACTTAGCACTAGCGATTGGGTGGAATGAACAATACATTTGATGATAAATCCAAAATAATTAGATAAAAGAGGCTAAAAAGTTTAATAATTCTCAATGATTTGGGTACGCATCATCACATTCCACAGATTCATTTGTTTTCACGAGAATATCAAAAACATTGATAAACACGTTCAAGTTCAACTCGTTAACGTGCACACAAAGACAAACAGACCACAACCATTCAGCCAGTGACAAAAGCATGAAGAGAAACAATCCCGTGCAGCAACTTGGCAGCGAGACCGACACAGGTGACAGGGAGGCAAACAAAACGGAAAGACGAGCAAACAAACACATTCCAGTGTATCAACACGGCAACGATTATTCAGTGCACGGAGCACAAACAGGCAGCCCAACTTAGACCAAAATTTGCCAAAGTGACGGAGAGACAGACTGATGCAGATGCCGCACGACAGATGAGAAAATGCGAGACAGCAGATAGAAGAACAGTCAGTGAGAGAGGAAAGAGAGAAGCAGCGTTCCTCCCTGCGGTTATGGAGAAGGCATAGCAGATTAGTTGACTCACGCACAGTGTTCTGGGGCAGCGCTTCAGGACAGAGCCAAGATAGAAACACAACGCACCATGGCCAAAAGTCAGCCTCGCCTAAAGATCATAGCAACCTAGATTTTTATCCTGATCTTTTGATAGGGAGCAAAGAAAAGGGAATAAATATGCAGGAAAATCTTCTTTTTTTTTTTTTTTTTTTACTGTAGATGCATAGATGATACGGTCAATATTACACCAAATCGTGTTTTACCATCATGCATCGCAGCGCAGTAGATTTTCTTCTCTGTTGTTTGATGTTCATCTTCTGGGAAAATTGAATGATGAAAGAATTGTGAGGCAGATTTACTCAAGCTCAGGCACGTTATTCATGCTCCTGCAGCAATTAAAGCTGCCATTTAAGTCAATTCAGTTTAGTTTTCTTGGCAAATATCAATGCATTAGTTCCTGACATTTGTGCTAAGTCTGACCTATAAAACAAACCTTGATGCAGGTACTACTATATGTCTATGCTGATGGCTTTATGAGTATGTGTGTGTTGTGCTTGGCTTTAATCGAATGCAAAATGTTATCTTGCGCTGCTGATAAGCGCCCAGAGGCAGGACAGAGGAGCAGCCAAATGATTTTGAGAAGGAAGGAAATACTTAACTGAAAGGCAGAGAGCAAACTGAGAAGACAGATGGGTCATGGGGCCAAACAAAAAGACGGAAGGGAGAGCACAAACAGATCGGAAGGGACAGAAGAGCCTGGAACAAGAGTGGAAATAAGTTTGTGTTCGTAAGTTTGCGTCGACACATCGTGCGCATGAAGATGAGGGCGTAGCCAAATTATTATAGATGAGTAAGACCCCTCGGCTTTGCTTTATCCCAACCGAAAGGGAGTGATTAAAAACTCATTTTCGAGGCTTGCCAATGCAGCAGAAGATTCTAATAAAGGGTCAATGAACGACCGAGACCATTAAGAGACTATTGTGAGACATTTTTGTATTAAAGCTGAATCAAAAAAGCGGCCCCATGTGATTAAGAATAGCCTCAAACGTGCAGTAACACATCAGAGCATCCCGTATATACTGCATACAGCTTTTATTAAACTTTGGCTCGGAGCCTTAAATCAGCCAGAGGTTGTGTTATGGCTTCGGTGCTTTAAAAAGACTCGACTTCCACACTAAATGTAATCACTTTTTGTTCCCTTTTGATCCCCTGCTGGTGTGACACCAGGCTGAAGTGATTCCTTTAATTTCAGCAGGGGGCAGCAAATTCCAAACTACCATGACTGAACAAGCTTCCACGCCAGGTGAAAACGCCACAGTGCACCGGTATGTTTCTGTGACTCATGCATGTGCAGCATGTGCACGTGTGTGTGTGTGTGTGTGTGTGTGTGTGTGTGTGTGTGTGTGTGTGTGTGTGTGTGTGCAATGCATTTTCTCCTCACAGCAATATATTTGTGTATTCAAGCAGCATCTGTGCCTCTGTGTCATTACCGCTAAATTAACGGTTTGCACGCTCACGGTGCCTGACGTAGCATCGTGTAATACCAGGTAAATTTCATCCTCGCACACTTTGATGCTGACAACCTTCTCTCCCCTGAAGAGAAAATCAAAAAGCTCGTCATCATGAGCATGCCTTTGCGCACGCATATCAGTTGAAATCATGCTTATCACGGGGAACAAAAGAAAAGAGAGTGCTCGAGTGGAATGGACGGAAAATGGACGCCCAATAGTGGGAAATATACTGGTGAACCAAAATGACAAAAACGAGAGGAAAGAGAAGGATGGGAAAAGGAAATGGAGAGGGGAGGGGCGCGAGTGAGAGTAATCTGGTGTGTAATGAAAGGAGGCTACACAGAGAAAATGGTTTCTGTACCTGGTGCGAGAGGCTGGACAGGAAACCCGGAGGTCAAAAGGGGTAACAGTGTTCATTGTCCTTTTGTATGAAATCGTCAGACGGTGCTCAAAATACCAGCTGATGAGAACAGCTGGTTTCAGCTGCTGTTGATTTCACGCAAAATATCAAATGAATGTATATTTTAACTGGGTCAAAAATAGAAGAGAACCAAAACCAAAACCACCGTGCCACCGTGAAACATGTTAAAATCAAACATTCCTCGTGTTGTTATGATTTTGGTTTCCACCAGATGTTTTGTAATGATGAGAGAGACGTGAGGAAAAAGAAAACTCTTGAGTGTTATAAGTGTTCTTTCTAGATCATTCAGTCCTGTTGCCTTCTGTTGACTCCAACTCTGGAGACAGTGACCCATGTGGGTCTACCTGATATCAGCGTGTTGGCGTTGCTCCTGAAACATCTAAATGAATGTTGTTCCAGGACTAACATGTCTAATTACAAGGGAGCAACAAGGTCCACTTTCTAAACAAGCCATTGAGAATCAACGGTTCGTTCGAAAACAAAAAAAGGCTGCTCGTCAAGAGGTGAGCGGAGATGCTGCTTTGCACCTGTCATATAAGAACTGAAGAGTATCCTCCATTGAAATAAGGAAAGTCATATTTACGTAATGTTGTGGAAAGAAGCAAAAAGAGAAAGGTCGAATGTTGCTCCACGTCTACACTCTACATTTACGTCATTCAGCTTTATTGTCATGAACGGGCGCCACGTGGTCAGCTGTATATTCAAAGAGCAACAATAAATGCAAACTGTTGACGTACGACGGCCTTCGAACCATTTAAAATATTCTCACATAATGTACTGGATTCATTTATATAATTACACCTCTCTCTCTCTCTCTCTCTCCCTCGTCCATTTACGTCTCCTGTGCTGCCTATATTTGTTCCCTAAGTGACACATTCATTTCCACTGACATTATAAACAGTCAATGAAAAGCTATTACACTGCATGGTGAACCTTGACCCACATGTCAACACTTTCTCTGTATAATGACAGTGCAGCACACATTAGAGTTATGTATGTGAGTATGTGTGTGTGTGGGGGGGGGGCGAGTGAAAGACACAGTAAGAGAGTGACAGAGAGAGAGAGAGAGAGACTGTAGCAGGGGTAAAGATATCAAATGGGACCCGACTCGGCACCTTCTTTTGAGTTCTCAGTTCGTGGGTCAAAGGAGAAGACGCCTGAGGACATCCCAGGCATCTTTCTTTCTCTCCATCGCCCTCCCTGTCCTCTTCAGTTGGCAGCAAATGAAGTGTAGCCTGTGAGACGCAGCGTTACCACCATCTATCATCATCATTACCAGCATCTTTAATGCAACGGAGAAGTGTTTATTAGCTAACAAACGGGCGATCCAGTGACCTGATTCCGCTCTACCTCATTCTGTATTTTTGTCTTACTTAAATTTCAAGCCTCAAGTTTTCGGCACAGCTACAGCGCTTTGGATCATTTGTTAGATAACTGAATTGCCTTCAATATGTTTTAATGATCCTCTCAGTGTTTTGTAGCTTGTAGAGTCTGTTTATGAAGGATGTCCTATTTTTTTCCTGTTACTTGCAAGTTTCTTTTTTTAAAAGGTTGTATTGTGATGGTGTGACTGCATTTTTACTCTGTTTATTATTATTTTGAGATTGTAATGTTTTCAACACAGATTTTGAAGGTGTCAGTCTAAAACTGTACTGGTTTCTACTCTACAAATACTATCCTTTTAAATGTGGACTCATTTTTTGTCAGCATTTGTTTCTTTTCAAACAAAAACAATTACCCAGTTATAATTATTTTAATGCTTTTTATCGGCTAAGTCAAGGCAAATTTGCCTATATGGGCCTACCTTACATATTTTCTTTACCCCACCACCTTCTAGATGTGTTTACTTATGGTTTTGATGATTACTTGGTCCTGGGAGGCTAATTGTTGTGTGTGTGTGTGTGTGTGTGTGTGTGTGTGTGTGTGTGTGTGTGTGTGTGTGTGTGTGTGTGTGTGTGTGTGTGTGTAAATATCTGCAGACTTATTGTCATTTGTTATATGAAAATAAAGGGGGTCTAAGATATGTAAGATATGGCTGGAATTTTAGTTTGAAACATTCCAAAAATTAACTAATATTATCAACAGAGCGTAAAAAGAAACAAGAGTGTTGATGTTATATCAAAGATGTCTATGTACTATGTTCCAGAGATGTCTGGTGCAGTGAACATACTTATAGGCGAGCCCCGGCTCGTCCTGTCTCCTAATTCCACTCTGTACCTCAAGGGGTGATAGTGGTATTTTCCTTACCAAAAGGAACTCACAAACACAATCTCATTTTTTTCTTTTCACAGTGTCCTCTGGTTTGGTCGAGTAAGATGTGAAAAATATTTACATCACGGGATCTGGTTACTTCTTGTTTTGAAGTATTGCTTTATCTATATAAGCCTTGAGAACAAAAAAAATAAATTGGTTGAACTCTCGTGTTTTTATTGTCCTTATCTCTTTACTTTTTAAGTGTTGACTACTTTGTCCCTGTCCTCACAATTTCATAGCTTGATATGGAAACCTGTTACAAAAGCCAGACAGGCCTTGATTCCCTACCTATGTGCAGCCAGCATGGATAAATGGCCGTGAAATGGCTAAGTGACTGCTGTGAAAGGTCAAAGTCGGCTCCATGTGAGGATGCATGGCTCGAGGGACTAAGCATCTTTTTAAATGCCTGGAAGTGATTCGCTTCAGTAAATGTAATATTATTTACTACTTTTAGGTTTTTTATAGTATATAAATATTTGGTGGTCAGAGGATGTCAGGTGAAGTGGAGAAACAGAGTCCGGTGGAGGAGGCTGGAGTGGATAGATGGGTAAACCTCCTCCCAGGTTAACGTGACCTGGGAGTGAGAGCAGGTTGGGAAAGCCAAAGATAAGGTGAGTTTTATGAAGAGATTCAAAAGAGGACGCTGAGTTTGCCTGCTGATCCCCAGGCAAGGTTACACAATACATATTGTGCAGCGTGAAGAAAAATATAATTTCACAAATGATGAGGACGGACATGAAATGCATTAATGTGCCTCTGTGTTCCAGTGTGTGATTATGAATGTATTCGCTTTAGACTGTGTTGTTTTGTTTATTTGTGTGCTGAGTTTAGACGCACACACGCTCACACACTGAATCACGATGTGTGTTTGCTTAGTACACTCAATGAGTGGTCTATGCCCATTGGGTAGGCCCTGTGTTGCACGGTTCTGCGGTAATAGGTTTTGGCAGCTGTGTAATTTCTGTTGATTTATCCCTGACCTTGGAAAACTCTTCTTCTGCAGTGCAGGTGTCGTTTGTAAGGCGCACACACACACACACACACACACACACGTGCGCGCACACACACACACATGAATACAAGTATATACTGTATATACATTAACACACAAGAGTCAAACAAGCAAACAGAAACTACAATTTAATTATGCATCCACCACACATATACACACACATCATCTCACATTCATACATTTACCCCCACCACCCTTCATCAACACATATTCATGCACACATTTGGTGTTGCTAGGTCTCCATTCAGGGACCAGACAATTACATTTTCTTTTTCCAGTTTTGCTCAAGTCATGTTGACTGGTTGAACGGGTCACTGGTTAGGTGGGACACCAGCTCTGTTAGGCTTGGGAGGGACAATGTTTCTTACTCTGGGCCTGGTCTCTCTATCTGTGGTTAAGGAGCCTAATTTACGCAGCACTTCACTGTGACTGTAGCCTCTATGATCACATTTGAAAAATAAACTTGATTTATTGACATGGAGCTTTGTAATGGTCAGGATGAAAACAGTACAACAATGTTTTTTGATTTAAAGTCTCTTGATCACCAAATATTAAATAAGTAGTGCATAGTAATGTTCAAGATTTTATATCCAACATCATTCACCAAAATCTATATATTGTTACATGTGAACCATTTTTTGACACACTACGACCGAGCCTGCTCCAACTGGGATCTACCATGTCTCGCTCGCCCGAGCCCTCAGCCACCGTGAGTCACCTCTCTCCACCGGCGGAGCCACCAGCCTGAGCCCTAACCCTCCTCCACCACCAGTCTTCTCATCGTGCTCAATAAATACCTTTAAACCATCTCCCCGTTTGGCGTCCACTTTTGGGTCCTACAAAAATACTACCGCTAAGTTCAGTTTTGAATGAGGAATAGTACAATATCCATCAGATGTTTATGGCTGTATAGCTTTGTCATTTTACCACCAGAAAAAAATAATGTCACAAATGTTGGAAGATAGCTTTCAATGCTTTAATGATCTATTGGTGTTGAATGTTCTACTGAGCTGCTTGTGCTGCTTCCCCGGCCTTTCTCTCACTCTGTAGCTGCTAAATCCTTCTTTCCTCTCATCACACTTCACTGTCATTGATCACCAAAACAGTCAATACCCTCTTACTCGTGCTACCACAATCATCCCACCTTTCACAGCTCAAATGGCATCTTTGTGTGTCTCAGGGAGAACTGATCAATGGCAACGGTTGAAGCCACGTCACATCTTTATATACAGACGTACTTGTAATAGAAGACGGAGAAGGATTCCGATATCACAAGGCACCCAATTCAATCTCAGTCTTCATTCATTTGATTTTAAGATAAACAACAAAAAAGAAGTACTTACCATTTTCTTTTCTTTGTTTTTCTTTGTTTTTTTTGTTTTGTTTTTTTCTTTACCACAGACAGTTTCATTAAATGTTTGCATGAGAACCACCTTTTGCACCTACCTATTTTCAGTGACGCACAGAAATAAAGTAAGAATGAACAACTCAGTGAAGGAGGAATCTGCACGAAATAAAAAAATCTTCAGCGTGAGAGCTGATACAGCTCAGAAACCCACTGAGGTAAGCAGTTCAAAAAACAGATTTATTTACAAAGACCTTTGGGATTCAATCTCGTCTGAATCTTTAAACACATTAATGATGTTTAACAATAAGTGATTGTTTTGAATCTAAGAAACAAAAAATGTTCATGTTCTTTTGTCACCATGGAGATGATGTTCTTAAAAACCATTTAACTATGTCCTGCACTATTTTCAAATCTAGACTGTCGAAGTAAAGACTGTGTGAATTAGAAAAACAACCAACGTGCCCTTCTGTTCAAAACACTGCTCAGGTCATTATGTCATAGTGAGTGAAGTTCACACTGGGTATCACACACAGGAACAGTTACCTAACACATCGCTTCCTGTGATTAAATTGTTACACATTTCAAGAAAACGCTCCAGGCTTTAACCAATTTTAGGTCATCGCCTTGCTGTCCCAAACTCGTTTAAGTTGTTGTATAAATGTGTACACATCATTTTATATGTTGCATGTGCAGGTGTGCATTTTACCACATTCTTTTTACAACCCTGACATTTATCAATAACTTCGTAAATGTGACAGAATCCCCTCTTGCCAACCTTTACTGCTCTTTTTATGATGCTGTTCCATGTTCTATCAGCCAACCCCACAAGAGCATAGAAGAGCTGTAACTGCCCATTCGATAGAAGTCTTTAGCCCCGACTGTCTATAATGCTTCCCAGCAACATCGGACATATCTTAGTGCAGTCGTTAAATTCAGATTTTCAATTCAATTTTTATTATCCTGACAGTATGCACCAGTATATCGACAGGACACACCAGTATGCCTGAGGTGGCAAATCTTATCCTGTTTCATGATGCAATTCAACAAACCATAGCACTTCTTTAATAGAATGGTAGAACATAGTATCCATAGTGTTTCAAAACTGAGAAATAATTCACATATCAGTCTTTAGGTCAGTCAATCAGGTGGGGCCTTTTAAGATATACAAACTGGGACACTTACCATTGGATTACAACTTGCACTTGTCCGTGTGTTGTCAGAGGGGTGAACATGTTCTCTTCCCTCCTTCCGTTTTTAGCTTTTAGCTTGTCTTTTCTTGAGTTGCAGTGAGATGATGCCTGACCACAACAGTAATCACAGATTGGAATAAAACAAGAACCAAGCACTCAGTTATTTTGGACCCCTTATATTGTCAAGATCAACAATATTCATTTATGACAGGTATTCGTTACCCAGCTTTATACATTTGTGACATCAAGTTTTCAGAGCCTTGGAGACATTTGTGGTGCTTATCAGTTTCAATGAAAGAGCTCAGACCAGATGTTAAATACAATTGTCTATCATCTGCATAACAGTTGTTTCAACAAGAGTAGCAAATATATTGAATGCAATCGGATGAAGACAATATCCCTTGGGAACTCCACATAGCAAACTCAAATCTGTGTGAAGTTTTACCTTGTGTTTAGACTGAATGTAAAGAGTATTTTTCACCCCACACAGCCAATGTAGCACCTGTACAGATGGTTATTGTAGGTGGCTAGCAATCTTTTCACCAACTCTGTGATTGTGGAGTGTGTCTGTTCCATGTTGGCGTAATGGCTCAACCTGACCTCTAAATTTGTAAAGAACTCCATATATTAATTCTACATTCATGAGTTAGTAGTTGAGTCACTAAGCTTTAGGATAGTGTACATTATTCATTCAACCTTTAGAGGATGTATGCTTTCTTCAACCCCTAGAGCAAGTTAGCTTCTCTGTGCATCCTTTCATATCTTTGCATTGACTTTATATGCAACCACACCACCTCTTAAATTTGCCTCCAACACTTGTTGACAACTAGAAGTGAAAATCAGGTAGTGAACTGTGAATTCAAATCTGTGCACCAACTGATCATTTTACAGGATAATAAGTAAAGTAAATATTGTTCCACTTCGAAAAGTATATTAAATTCCTTGCTACAGTTATATTCTAAGATGATCTGTGACCCCATGCGGACCTCCTATTCATAAGTACATGTAAAGCTGTATGTACATTTGGCTTTTTCAAAAAAATAAAAAAATGTATGTCACCTTTTTCAGATGACCAAGCAAGACAAATGGCAACAAAACAAAGCCTATTTTGGTAGGACTGGAAGCAAGAAGGCACGTTGTGGTTTGTCATTTGTTGTTTCTGAGAAGCATCTTAGCTCCGGGCCCTTTGTAAACACAACACACACATCAACTGAAGGATTGATTGTATTGTTGTTCAATCAGTCAGGTGATGATGTGAGAGAGACAGAATTAGACAGAGAGAGAGGGAGAGAGAGAGGGAGAGATGCTATCTGACCAGAAACACCTCTGGCTATTCTAAAATGAAACGCCTCATCTTGCCTGTGACCTCTAGCCCCTGTTGTAAAGCACGGGGTAATTGAGGTTAACAGTGTAATTTGACCTTTGAAGCTTCTGTGTGGCTTCTGTTGGAACGCTTCCTGCTAAACTGTGGAAATGTAAGAAACAGCCACCTTTTGAATATTCTTATCTACAGCTCCAGAAGGATTGTAATGTGAAGCAGCGTATTAAATCCGTGCCACAGAGAGCAAACATCACACGAAGGGCAGATAAAATGTTTTAGAAAAATAAAATGGACTCAATGCTGAGAGTTATTAACGCAAAGTGTTACGATTATGCCCTCTCTCTCTCTCTCTCTCTCTCTCTTTCGCCCTCACATAAAATGAAGCTCAGTGTTTAGTGTTAAAATTAGTTTCTCACTGTAAATATCCATATCATCCAATGCGTCACATTTTTCTGAGCCTGCTAACATTCACGTCCGCCTTCCTCCCTCTCTCTTTCTCGCTCCCAGGAGGACACAATAAACGACTGTGCACATCCACCTTTCAGACTCTCTGGAGAACTGGTGCAGTAGCCTGGAGCGCTAAATAGCTAACGCACCACAAGTGCCGCAACACTACCCAGAGACACCAGTACACACACTGTTGACACCTAAATAGCCAAAAAAAAAAAAAGAAAAAAAGAAAAAACACTGAAACACCCAGCCACCAATGCATGGCACAAAGCACACATGTGCACACACACAGGCACCTTTTGGAGTCCAGGGACTTGAAAACATGCATGTCGATGAGTTTAGCTGCAGGCAGAAACACCTCCCCGTGAGTCACTGTTCCTGCCCCTCGGTCCCTCTGCTCCACACCTACCGCTTAGAAAGGTCACCATGGAAAGCCAGCCACGGAAAAAATAAATGAAGTTGTTCCTTGGGGTGACATTTGTCTTGAGGTTTGGGTGTGTGCTGTGGATTGGGGATTGTGTGTATGTGTGTGTGTGTGTGTGTGTGTGTGTGTCGATATTACTGGTAATTGGGTCGTGATAGCCAACAGTTAAGTTGATTAATTATGTTGTAATAGAGAAAATTCTTTATAGTTTCTACATTGCTGGAGGAAAACATTTGCTTCAGGGAATTACAGAATTACTGAAGCAGTCATGTAACAAACTGTACAGATTATTTAGATATGCATGGAGAGGTGGGCTAATGAGGGCCTTTCACATCTATGTACCAGGAGTGAGATGACATAATTAAAAGAGCACCAGTCAAACCTGTTAAAGGTTGAAAACCCTGAAAAAAACATAACGCATAAATGACATTTTTGTTTGTTTCACGTTTTAATTGAAGAAGGTTACAGCGTCACTCCACACAGGTCTGATGTTTTCATCTGTCACAAGTCACAAGCTTATTTGCGTTTTGTTTGAGCTTGTTTCCCTTGCTCACTGTTGCATGTTGCACAAATTGAAAATGCGCCAAAGACAGGCTGATGGAAGCGCACTTGTTGTCGTGTACACAGGAATATGAGCCTATCAATCAACAGTACAGGTTTTGATAACAGATGGTGGCATCACACAATTTCCAATTCTGCTCACTGTATACATGTCACTGTGATTACATTACACGCAAGTGTGTGCAGGCGAAGTTTGATTTTTATATGTAGATAATGAAGTGTGATATTGAAGAGAGACAGAGACATGATTACGATGAACATTTTGATGATGCTTATGGTCTCATTTTACCTCTGCATCTAATTATTTTTCCATGTGAGAGCTGATGTAGCTCAGAAATCCCATTTGGCTAAAAAGTATATTCATTTACCTCACAACCCTACATCTTACATATATCTTTTAAAACACATTTGTGGTGCAGCTTTAGTGGAGAGTTACGCAGTCAGATATTTGAAAATTATTGGATAGATTGCTGCGAAATTGTATACGCCCATGATCAGCAGATGATGACTGTAGTGATCCTTTGACTGTTCATTTAGGGGTATCAGGAGGGTGAAATTTGACTTTTTCTTTGGTTTTCTACATATAATGGATGGATTACCTGAAATATTTTGGTCCCTTAGATAAAAATGTAGGTGACTTTGGCAATCCCTTGACTTTTTTGACGGGTCAAATTCTTCACTGAACCAGTAAAAAGTCTGGATGGATTCTTGGCGCCCACATGATGACATATTGTCATATTGTCTTTCCTGATCCTCTGACTTTTCATCTATGCCACCATAAGATTGGTCTGTTTGGATTTTAAGCGAAATGTCTCAACCATTAGATGGATTACCATCCAATTATGGTAATCCCCTCACTTTTTATCTTTCACCATCTTACTACAAAATACTGTCCTACCAGCTTAACTGCACTTTGCTTTTCATGCTAATAAGCAGTTCAACTGTACAGTAAACATTTTACACTAACCATCCACGTTTTTTTAGCGGGGAGGAAAATATAAACAATAAGATGTTGATAACGAAGAAGCATATGGAAGTCCTTTCTGTTTGATATGACAAAATGTCACGTGTATTTTTATGAAGCATTGCCCAAGCTGACAAGATGTTGCTTTAGTGAGGACTTTAAGAGATCTCAGTGTGAGTGAACTTTTTCACGCCGGCCTGCACTTCAACCTTTCACAGAGTCTCTCTTCTACTGTCATTGTCTCCGTTTTCCTCTCCCCTTTCTTCTCCTGAGTTTATCTCTCTGTCCCTCTGTCTTGCTCTCTGTCATCCTATTTTTATCTGTTTCTCCCTCTCTGTTTCCCTCTATTTATATCTCTCTCTCCCTCTCTCTGAATGAAGTGTGAAATCAAATTAATATCAAGGAGAATAGGTCCCTGAAGCATTTGGTTATCTGATAAGAAACTGCTCTAATTTTAGGATCTTGGGAAAATATTTCACGTCAGATGTGTTGTATTATGTTTTTAGGGGGGTTCTCTTTTACGGAGAAACAAAACAAATATGCGCAAAAAATGTTCTTCCACATGATCAAAAAAATACTTGAGCCTCAGCGCCTGCCATTTATGGATTTGCGTGCCAACACATGTCTGGCAAATTAACTTACATGCTAATTATGTCAAACAAATTAAGAACTCCTGGTTGTGTGAGAAACTTTTAAGACGATTTTAAGGGGTAATAATCCTGTCTTTTGAGAGATGAAACACTAAAAAGGAACGCAGCCAGCTGGAGATGGAAGCTTTCTGTCCACCCACAGTGTCTGTGCATAATCCAACTATTATCTGAAAAAAAGAAGATGGTGCAATTCTGTTTGCATGAGAGCGGAAGAGAGAATTGATAGCCTGAAGATGGAGTGCCTCCCACAGTTGTGCTCAGCCGCCACACAATCATTATGCATACAGTACGACTACAGTAGAGCATCTGCATCATCGTATTTAAATGTAAAACACTCTGAAGATCACTCATAGTGTGTAGTGTAGTTAAGAGTTTTTCGGGGACAAATCTATCTAACGTTCCTGATTTTATTGCAGCAGAGATTGTCGAGCGGGGGGATTTAGTAATTCCACGTTAGAAGAGAAAAGCTAATTCTGGCGACTGACTGCTTCAAACAGACAGGCTATGAGTCAAAAGAAAGTCATGCCAAAGTGAAATATCATTTTAAAACCACCTTACTCTCCTCATCAAAGGGACTAAACTTTAACTGGATTTGGATTTTAATACAGAATTATTTTCACTTCAGTTATGCAACGCGAGAAGAAGCGGGCCAAAGGTGCCTCCGGTCTCAGCGCGGTGAACTGGAGTGTGTGGAAATGTCTGTCTGCCAGGTCAGAGGAAGCAGACCTCAATGGCAGCATCAAAGCTGGAAGAACATCTCCTCTAGAGGTTCATTTTACACTTAATCCATTTCTCTTTCTTTGCTCTGCCTTTCCCCGACTTGGTGTCTTTTTTTTCCCCTACCCTCATTGGATCCTTCCTTTTCTCCCTCTCTCTCCGTCTCTTTCTTTCTCTGGCACTTGTCCTCTTTTCACATGGTGAATCACATGGCTCCATTAGTGGCAGTCCTGTCATATCACAACTCACCTTTCGTCATCAAATCAGAATAATGAAGGTTATTAGTCATTTCCGACGAAGCCTCAACAACAAGCCTCCATTAAATAAATGGCATTACGTGTATAGTTCTGTTCCCCGTTCCTCATTTTCTCACTGCCTTTTCGCATACATCCCCTGAGAAAAACAGGAAACTGCAAAGTTGGTATAGCACATTACCCAAATTCCCTATGCCTAATGGTGTGTCAACATGAATAGACTATTAACGTATAATGATGTGCTTTGTGATAACGAGTGGATTATTTGGTTTACTATGCCATGAGCGGCTGCACGGAAATAACACGGGGGGGTTGGAGGGAGAGAAGAGGAGGCTAATTCGGTCCTAATTCGCTGCCCGAGGCGATCTTATCCGTTTTGTTCTTATACGTATGAAGTGCCTCTCCTCTCCTGTGAGTGCAATATGGTGAAAGGCTATTTTAGACCTCGTGGATGCAGTGCAAGCATCACATCCTTTCAAATTTCCTCAACACATATCAGATAGTGGACTGGATATCATTTCTGCTTAATTTCGCTGCAGACTTCTTCTGTTCTCTTGTGCTGTAATATGCTGCACGTTCATTCATGTGTAGCCCATGAAATCGGAAACAAAAACAACAACAACCAAGAAATAACTGTGGTATAGATTCCTTCAGTTTAGACTGTAACTTCTTTCTTCAGTATACGAACCTTTAATGTGATTCTTCATCTAGTCAGGCAAAAATAAGGATACTATGTTGAAAGTTATAGTTATTCAATATCATAATGATTGATTTAATTCAACATGTTAGTCATAGAAATGTTTCTGACTGTTAAATTATGACTTAAAGAGGTGTTCCTTAAACTTTTATTCCATTTGTCGACGCTAGGTTAGAAACTCACTTCTTTATAACAATAATGTTTCTTCATCTAAATGTGATGCACATTTCTCACTCAGTATTCCAGACCTGAAGGTCTTAAATTGATTATTGATTCAAAACTATGGCACCATTTTCATGCTATTTTTACATCGTACAGTGCGCCAAATCATTCGCTTATGATTTACAATAAAAAGAGTAATTTATAATTAAGATCAATAGCCTTAAGTCTCTAGGTGATAGCGGATGATGTATTCACACAATAATTCTCTTTTGTCCTGCAGCATTTAGAAGAATGAAAAAAAACCAAACATGTATGAATTGATTCAATTTTGTAAATGTGAATCAGTTCCCCCCTCCCAATCTTAGCCCTCATGGTGATTGTGTGACTTTGTATAAATGGACAGAAGTCAAAGCCAACGTTTGTTGCCCACAGTATTGTAAACCTTCTGACCTGTCCTGGCAGAGGATGGCAGTAGGTATCTCTTCAATCTCTGAAACGATTTCATTCATGTTTACAGTAATATGGTACAATGACTTCATACATTGCGTCAGAGGTGGAGAAAGCTATTGTAGTAATCGCTCTCCTTGAGGCTATTCCGTGTTCGTCGCATCGGAGGTGCAATGGTGCACAAGAATGAAAAGATGCAAATCCTGCTGACCACATCCTTCTGCTACAGTTTGTCCAGGCAACTCAAAATATCATTTCCGTATGAACAAACGGGCCATCGACTGTGTGTCGCTAGTTTGGTTGTTCCTTTTTGTTAACGCAACATTATGTAACTTCTTTTTTACCCTAAAATATCAGCTTCAAAATCCTTTTAATGCTACAGCGTCTTGTAATACGGTGAATCGTGTCTCTGTCTCAGCCACTCCGCCCCCCCATCACTTGTTTCTGCACTATGTAACTTCAATGAGAGGGTAGGATCACAGTGTTACATACATATTTAGTTCAAGAAACAGGTTTTCAACACATAACATTGTTATAGTAAGCACCTACATTGCATCTGACAAACTGTTGCACTCAAAAACTGTGGGTGGCACCAAATCTTCATAATGTCGCTTTGAGACTTGCCGGATTAATTTACTGGGTTGATGTGGTGTGGCTTTATTAAGGTAGTGTTTCATTAATAATTGATAACAGAGATCTACATTAACAGTAACATGTTCCTTTGGTTTTTGTGACAAATATAAACCAGCAGGAACAAGTTCTTCTTCACAATTTCCACCCCAAAATAAAGTGTTTGGAATAGAATGCAATGCAGATCACATAGTAAGAAGAATAGTTGGCATCAGCATGATATTAGATATGCATTGGTCTGTCCTCTGCAGCTTGTTTAGCCTCGCAAGTGATGTGATTCTATGGATTGAAATTTTGGTTGATCAGTCGCTCCCGCCACTGGCCCAGACTGAAATCTCACCACAACGTTTTCATGGATCGAAACCCTTCATGGTCCCCAGAGGATGAAGCCTACTGACGTTTCATTTAGCGCCATCCGCAGGTTAAGGTCTCCATCTGTCCAGGGAAATAGCCCTGGATTGGCTCAATAATTTAGGGTTTCCAGACAATGAACCCTAATGACTTTAATACACTCAGTGACCACAGTGAACTGAAATGTAATGCAAATCCCAGACGTGACTCATAAAGCCACATTTGCAAAGTGATTACATCATCTAAAACCTTTACACTTCAACTCTTTCCCTTAGTTTGGGATTGTAACGGGTCTTCAATTGAAACCCAGTGTGTTCAACAAGCAGTACCCTTTGTTTATTAGAAAAAATCCATCTGAGAGTCTAGATGTCAAACCTTCAATATCAATTTTCAATATACATCACATGACTGAGGCACAAAAATTGATCTTTGATCATTCTATAATTACTTTAAAATGAATTTGTAGGGAAAGGGTGAAGAAACGATTCCCAATCTTAGATTCCAGCTGCAGCTATTCACTGTCAATCACTTAGTCGGAATTAGCGTTGAGAAATTGATCTACTGTCAGAATGAGGAACATATGGATTGATTATGGGCTTTCACAGCATCATTTGTGCTTTACACTGGAGGCTAAGCCAACTAAACAAGAAACTAGCAATGTGGTGACCAGGCTTCAGTTTAGCTATATATTCATATAGAAGGACCTCTTTTTTTTTTTTAGCATTAATTACCTGTTCAACAGCATCTTCAGAAAAGAAATCTACTATAGACCGAAATAACATGGATCCACAATTTTTCTTTTAAATGTTTCAGTCAAAACTGTCCTTCTAAAATAATTCAAATCACTTCACCACTGTGCCAGATTGTCCCACCTAGTCTTTTAGTCTGTCTAGTAATGTGTTATGTGCTGGTGGAAGTAACAAAATCTATTATACCAAAACTGAAGCATTTCCACCATCTGTGCTGACGGGAATGACATTCAAGACCAAGAGCAAGAGCAGTCTCGATGCTGTAATGTGGTCTGAATCTTAACCTTGAAAACATAAAAAAAACAATTGTCAAGTGGCTTAATAACTGCCGTTCTCATGGCCTGTTGAAGAGTAGAGAACTACATGCAAAAAGTCTGCATTTAGAATATAAAGGCAGCAGCAGGAGGATTTCAGATGTTGCACAATTCCCTCCGAGGTTTCAAAGCTGATAGGATCATATTGTGTCACGTTAACTTAATTGCTTTTAAGTTTACACAGGGACAGTTCAGACCCCATACTTGATATGGAGGATCTGACTGCTTGTCTAATTTTTTGAGTTTTGTCCGTGGAGAATGAGGCAAATTCATTGCATGATTTATTGTATAAAAAGTTCTGGGGCTACTGACAGAAGAAGTTTTGTCTGCCTGTCAAAAGCAGACAATACGGCACATTCATTATTAATGCTTTTGGCCATTGTGACGGAGAAGAGCTTCCAAGTTGTTTAGGTAATGCTAATAGTTTGAACATATCCTCGGTTATAAACGCTAAAGGGGGACGTTCAACGTACTTTAAAAGTCAAACCCCCATTTTAATGAAAACAAAACTTTATTTTCTGACTCCAATGTACAGTAATAATCTTGTGCAGTTATCGGCTGGCTCCAACGTCCTCTCCTTACCCTGGCCCCTGTGACGAGAGCCGTTACTCCAGGACTAATGATTCAGCATCACGCCATCATCTGTGTTCATTTGAGGTCTCCGTGTTCGCCTCCCGTCAACCCCTCTGACTTTCCCTCTCCGTCGTCTCCATATTTCCTCCCCAATCCTGATCCCTTTCACTCCCCCCCATCTTCCCACCTCCTCCCTTATGCTACGTCTCTCTTTTCTTGCCTCCACTGTCTGTTTCCCTCATTGCCATCTCTCCTACTTATTCTTTATTTCCTCTTCCTCTCTCCTCCTCCACCCTATGCTATGAGTAAATCATGCCAGTCAGAGCCTAGTAGGCAGAACTGTCACTACTGCTCATGGTAACCTTTCAGTGATGAAGACATGCAATAGTTAAGCCGGCAGCAGCGCCTGGATATTAATTCTCAACTGGCTGTTCCCCCTCCAACCCTTCCTCCTATTCTGTTTCCCTATGTTTATCTTTGTTCCTATATCCTGTCATAAACCATTTCTGTTTTACTTTGTCTTTCATGCCCCATGGTTTTTCTACCTCAAATTTTATTTTGTAATACTACCTCTTTTTCATCTCCTCATATTATCCTGCTTTCCCCTCTTTTCTGAACCATCATTTGCATCTCTGTACTGAGCGCCGCGGGGGGTGAATGGGCATAGACAGCTCCGGCATGGGAGAGTCATCTCTTTCAGTGGCTGAAAAATCCAACACTTTCATAAATACAGCAGAATGAATGGGAAGAAATCAGGCATCCTTTTGCAGATGAGCTGCTGAGCACTAAAGTCATCAAATCTGAGGGTCAGAGCAGAATCCGTGCAGTGTCATGTGCACGAGGGGCCGGTAATGAACCAGTTAACAGGAACATGACCCATAATAATTGTTCTCCTAAATCACACCTCTTGCAGTTGGACCGGAAGAAGACGTGTCTGGTAGCTGGGTTCAAATGAGAGACGTGTAAAAAAAGCAACTGGCATGACCACAACCAATGAGCCTTTACAAAAACACTTGATTATCTATAATTTAGTGATAAAGAAACAGTTTCTACCTCATTACACATTTAATACTAAATTGATTTCAGAAATACAACATTACACCAATGCATTCATGTTGAATATGAATGTATTATTATATAACAGATTAGTTTATGGTCTACTCCGGCAAACCCCAGTTAGCGGCTTGTTTGCCAGATCCGGCCTGCAAGAGTCAAACGTCTGGCCCGCGCACACCCAGTGACACTATGCACCTGTCATAACGTGACATAAAGCGTTTGCGGCTCTGCCTTATTTTGACCTCATCCCCCACCGTACACTTTACCCTTGCCCTTTCGCACGTGGACACGCACATACTGCGCGCTCTCCACATCCTCGACTCTGCCTCGAAGCACCACTCACTGGCTAGACAGCAGCCTGTGGCAAGATACATTGCCAACATTCATTCTGGTGATTTTACATTAAGAATTCAGATATTTTAAAATAGCAGGTATTGAATATAATGCATAATAATGCAGGAAATACAGAATAGGACTCAGCTGTGGACAGAACTATGTCCCCGTTTGTTTCAGAGGGCTTTGAAAAGTTAACTTGCGTAGTTTCAGATTTATTTAAGGGGCTCAGTGTTGTAATATGTCAGAATATATTAAACTTAATTTGGCTGCACCCCTTCATGAGCCTGTAGGTTCTTGGGCAAGGTTGTGTGTTCTGCTTCAGCAGGTGGCTCAGCAACAAAACACCCGCTGGAACCTTTTCACTTGTCATTGTCAGTCTACATCACGAGTTAGCCGAACAGACAACCATCCTGAGAGCCATGTCACAACACATCTGCTCCTCATACTAAATGTCTATTTAGGAGCCCCGATATGGAGAAATGCCTGTCTTTTTGCCAAGACGGCCAAAAGATACCAGGGGAGCAGATTTCACCGGTGTTGACAAAGGTCTTGTGATCATCTTTTGGAACTGATGGTAAGAGAGTGGCACAATGCATCATCTGTTTACAAAGGGGCATGACGCGGCTTAATGCAACCTGTCATCCCTCAGGGACGATTATTGCTACTTCATTTGGTGATGACGATGACGACGACGATGATGATGATGATGATGATGATGATGATGATGCTGATGATGATGCTGATGATGAAGTTGTCACGACTGGTAATTGTTAGCCTTAGCATTTGTTAAAAAGTTTAGGATGCCAGATGGGTTTCCTCTGTCTTAGTTGTACGTTAAAAAGATTAGCTGTGGTTTCCATTCAAGTGTGTGTGTGTGTGTGTGTGTGTGTGTGTGTGTGTGTGTGTGTGTGTGTGTGTGTGTGTGTGCATGTGTCTTCTAAATAAAAATCCACGTGGGACCGTTTGGGAAGCATCAGTGTGATATATAATGAAAACAATCTCAGCATAACTTAATTAACTAGACATTTGATGAACAGATGCTAAAACTTAATTTCCTAATTCTTCCTTAAGAGCAGCTGATTTTTTTTTCTTTCATCATTCAATTTCAATTTCCTCTGTAAAATGAATTAAGCCCAGAGTTGTTCTGTGCGAATATGTCTCGTGACTGGCCTGTCCTCTGAAGGCATGAATGTATTTTAAAATATCCACATCCTAAATACCGAATATAGGGCAGAAAGACGATGTTCAAAGAAACAGCTGTCACACCAATTATCCTTTATCTGTGCGTGAACTCTCTTTGCCATGAGGCTTTAATACACGATCATCTTTGATCACAGACTGAGAGTAAATCACTGATAAAATTAAATGCCTACCTAAAATCCAACTGCTAGCTTCAGTTTGATCATCTTCTTTTTCACTATGTGTTACTGTCTCACTCTTTACATGGACAACACAGGATTAAGTTGGCTTACACTATTTTCCTCACAAATATACGATAGAATGTTATTGTGAATGGCCATCGCAAAACACTGCCTGGAAAAAATATTTGTAATTTATTTACAAGCTTGAAAACATTCCTACATGTTCCTGCAGGTCAGTGCAGCTTTTGTAAAACCAGCCTCAGTGTACCAAATCAGACTAAAGATTAAAACCTGTTTAACATGTCATGTAAATGATGGCAGAGTTTCAAATGTGTAGTTTGTATTGTAAACAATAACACTAGGGTTGAGCAAGTACTCAGCTGAAATTAGTATATATAGTATATAGTATAGTTGTTTTATGACTATCATCTGATCAAAATGTGTCAGTATCTGTATTGAAAACTTCTTCTGTTGTTATAGATCTGTTACTCTTACTCACTAAACTCAGCACTCACCAGAGACTCCGGTTCACTCTTCACCCTAGCATTTAAGGTGAACTTGTTCCTTCATTTAGTTGGAAAAAAATGAAAATGGATTTGGAACAGCAATCCATTTGTATGTACCACTCGTATGTTAGGGATTGACTAAAGGCTGCCTTAATCCATAACTATAACTCTTTGTGGCTATTGACCTCTGCATTCATACAATGAACACTTAGTACCTTGGAAAAGATCAATATATTGTTTAACACCCTGGTGTAGCTCTCTAATTGGCAGGATTGATTTCTGTTGAGAGTGGGACTGCTCTCATGGACGTGTTTTTTTGCAAATGCATCACCCACATCAACTTGATACTGTGGATGTATTGCAAATATTTAGTAAAGTCAGGGGAAACGGGCCAGATTACATTGTGTAATATTCAAATACAAAGTGCAAACCAGCCGCTCTCTGACACAAGAGTCACAGTGTGAAAGGCATCTTGTTTCAAAAGTTTTTTTTATTTACCTCTTTAGGCAATTTTCTTTCTTGCGATTCCAAAACGTTTGGTGTGGATTGACGAGATGACAGATGGCGGAGATTGTATGTTTTGTGTCTTAACAGTGGTCATCAGTCATGCATCCGTCTCGGGTTCACGAAGTCTAATTGTTACATACTGCCAGAGACAATTTGTCACACTAAGGACAGTGATTTTCTCCTGCAAAGCTGTGTATACCACTACAATCCACAGTCCTACATACAAATGTGGTAATCTGTGCACTTTGTCCTTCCATGCTCCTGCTCAGCTGTCCTCTAAAAGACGAAACAATATCTCTTTGAAGAGCAACTTAACAGCCCTCTCTTCACAAATTCAAAAAAATACATGCATACACACCCCAACAAACACTGAAACTTTGAATGATGTTTGAATGTCCTTCTTGGGCATCCTTGTAGTAGAAAATAACCATGATGTTAGCAGCGTCTCTCCTGGATGTGTTGAAGGAAACTGTTTTTTCTACGTACACATCTACAAGTTTATTTAGTCAATGCAACCATATTATTTACATAACTGTGATGATGCATGTTAATAAAAAGCAAACATCGTTGGATTATGATCAGAAAGCCACACTAATGGTGGGATCAAGGTCATTTTGCTGATCACAGAAAGAAAATAACCAACTACAAAGTATGTTCCTGTCATGGTTTGACCTTTTGGTTGAGTTATTTCCTGTTTTATTTTGTAGATCTCTCCTGACGTGTCTTGTTTCATTTTCCACTTCCTCCCTTTGACTGTTTTTCCCACCCTATTTCTTTGTACACCTGTGTCTCATTAGTTAATAACCCCCTGTGTATTTAAGCCAATGTTCACTATCTGTTAGTTCCTCTGTTTGCTCCTGTGTCTCACCTGTCCCATGGTCCTGTGTTCCTCATGTCTCGCAGGTTTCTGTGTTGTTGCCTGTCTTTTGACTGCCTGCTTTTGCTTTAATGGACTTTACTCTGCCGCCTTTGTTGCTTTCATTTGTGTTTTTGTTTTCCATCTATCTACATATCTGAATTTCCATCACTTTCAAAGTTTAAGAATATGTTTTTACCATAATCAGCTAGCCTTTCGGTCAAGGTTTATATATACAAAACATGTTCCTGAATGTTATTTACTATCTCAAAAGAGTGGCTTAGGTGGTGAGGTTCTCTTTCACTTTTTATAGGGTGAATGGAAAGCTACATGAACTACATTACATTGCTGTATATGTTATATAAAACAAATCAAAGTAACATTAACACACAGAGCCCTTAAAAAGCCAAGTGGTATTAAAAACACACATTTAACACATTTCCAGATTGCTTTGCAACAGGTTTCACATTAAAAGTTTACAAGCGAGAATACACAATCAACTCATAAGAACAAAACACATTAGCGCGATCACATCACAGGTTATCTATCATGAAACATACTCCACCAGCTGTAGCTAACATAACACATGGAATTTTGAAGAAAAGGAAGTAACTGCTAACCAGAGCTTTGTTAGTAAGTTGGTTATTACAAGGCGGTGGGAAATGACCATCATCTAAAGTCTGTAGTTCCCCAGCAAATATGACAGGTACCATACAGCATGCCTGATGTGTAGTGCAAAACAACTTGTACATATAGGTATAATATGCAATATATGTGAGCAGATGTTCCCTTATCTTAATGTATCTGTCAGTTGAATTCAATGGTAAGGTAGCAGCAGCAGCAGCAGAGAAACATCAACAGAGACTCTGTGAGTCATTTTCAACTAATGGTGGTATTTTTCTCTGATGAATTCTAGTAAAGCGAAGCCCTTTCTGTCCACAGCCGTGAGCCTGCCACCTCCATCAGACCTTATTAACAGCCCGGTTGCTGTCAGCAAGTCGTATGCTGAAACTCTACACTGCCCACAAACACTTTTATCGATCGGTAAAGCACTCATCATAGAGTGTCGACAAGAAACTGTTCACCGGCGCAGAAGAGAGTTTACGGTGAAGGACACAGCAGGAATACGGCAAACAAGAATCTGGAAACGTGGTATTGAGTCCTGGCAGAGAAAAAAAAAGAATTCACGCTGGGGTGAAACATAAAAAGAGGATGAAGAGAAGCAATATTTGTGTACTGTCCAGATATCTGGTCAACTTGTAGCCTACTTTTATGCTTTGGCAATATTGTTCTTATAATTTCCATGTCAATAAAGCCCAGAGTGTTGTTTGTCCAAGTGGTGTAGCCGTACTCAGATCTGGCAGCTACTCACATTGGTTATTTATTCATTCATTCATTCATTTATTCATTCATTCATTCATTTATTTATTTATTTATTTATTTATTTATTTATCTATTTATTCTTTTCACTGTTCTTAAACTCTTAACCAGTTTCTAGTTCTACATTTGTAATCTAGTCTTCTGACAGTCCTCTGTTGCTTTTAATCATTTATTTTCTTATCTTTTATTTGGATTGCATTTATGTGATTTTGCCTCTTTAATCATTTTTTATTTCTTTAACTTGTATTTATTCATACTGACATTTTGTGTTTTGCCTTCTTCTTTTAACTTCTCCATAATCTGGGCTTCCAGGTGTTTGGCTTGACTGTTGAGCGCTTGTTCTGTTATATTGTCTTCCTGAGTGTCCTGCCTCTGATTTGCCTGCCAAGGCACTTTTTAAACTCTGTTTTAAATCTGCTATATAAATAAAGTTGTTATTATTTTTATTCTTATTATCATAGTGACACTAGTAAATGTTGCAATACTTCTTTTACTTTTTACTTTTTTACATCATTTTCAGCCTGCAACACAGGACACTGATGTTTTTTGATGCCTTGATGATGTCTGAAGTCCACATCGAGAAGTGGGCCCTCGACAAGACTTCACTGGATAAACCAAACCAAAGTTAACATAATATTAGACATCAAATTAGGCATACTTTTTCTATCCTTGAACATGTAAATGGTGGACTAACTTTAATACTGGATTCGTATCATCCTGATCATCCTTTTTTTTTAATTTAACTGAGACTGGAGACTTTTAGTCTGGGGTCATAGTCAACAACCCTGGTTATCCTGAGATGGAGCTGTCCACTTCACTGTGGTGCTGAAATCTATTCACAAGCAGAAGTTTGAATTCGGGACTGTCAAGAAGGAGTCAGCTATTGTTTACTCTGATGTGTGTAAATGTCCTATTGGGTCTGAAAACTGGATTATGTCTTGTAAAACTGTAAAGATGATAGCACTTTATTTAGTCATGTTAACATGTGTGCATGTGGGTAGTCATGTGCAATTTACAAAAGGTTTTCACAAGTTGACAGGAATGGTAGTATGTATGCAAATGTGCTTCTCTGGGTTAAAAAATAAAAAATGTACAGTCTGTATGAATATGTTATATGTTAATGACTGGAGGTAACCACAATCATTCACCAATTTATGCTTTTGAAAATTAATTTAAGTTTATATAGTGGTGAAAACTGGAGACTGAGAAGTTTCAAATCCCTCAGTGGTGTAGTTCGTACATACAAGGCTTTGCTCCGTCTTAATTTACTATTATTTCCCTGAGTGGGTGTCCATTATGAAGCCAATGACTGGAGGATTGGCACCAATCATCCATGTCGCAATCCATTCATTCGTTACCATAGAAACGGCCTGTGTGAATAGGGCATAAGTAGGGGAGCATGGAGAGATTGCTGACACCTGCTCTCCTTCATTTCCTATAACCACACATACACACACACACACACACACTAACACACAGTATATGTACTGTAAATTCCTAACAAACATATATACATTATTTTACTGCACAAACACACACAATCAGAAAGTATATTCACCTTGCCTTGTCAATAGGACAAGTAACTTGAAACATCAGCAGATTTTATTGGATTCTGCCTGTCAAGGAGGATCCCCCCCCCACACACACACACTCTTATTCTTTACACTTCAAAACCCCAAAGCTCCCACTTTCACTGAGGAAGGAGTTATTTAATTTCCCATTCATCCTTTCAAACGAGCTGATTTGAAAAAAAAAAAAAAAAAAGTCCCACATCATCAAAATGCAGAAACAAGAAGTCACAGGAAATTAGAGGACTGGTTTGTTATGTTGTTATCAGACAAATTAGTTTTCTGTACGATGTTGTGAGTTACTTTTCATATTTGGTCTAGATTGTCAGGAAACACAGTCCGAGAAAAGACACAAAAATACACAGAATACATCTTATTCCTGCATCGATCACTGTATCCAGTGCTGATGCTGTTTTCTGCTCGTCATAAAAGGCACCAAATGTACACACTGGATGTACATGGCACCCCTGCAGAACCTACATGATTGTCATTCCTAAAGAGCGATGAAATCAAAGTGTCACATCCAGGCTAGTCTCCGTTTAGCTTCTGAAATTCAACACAATCTTTTCTTCAACATTTCTGTCTGAAAAAATGACTTTGTGTGCATATAAAAAACTACAGCTTCCACTTTGCCACTGTAACTCAGATTTGTCTATATGCATTAAACGTCCTCTTCTAAAGACATTCATCCGACTTTGTAGCTGTAATCTCTGCCGTTTAATTACTTCTACATCGTTGAGTCCTGCTGTTGTTACAGACATGCCTGAACTCACCCAAGGACTCACCTCTTTACATCCATGACGTATCTGGGCCGATGAACAATGTCATCACCGGTGGCTGACAGCTGAGCCTGAGCCCTGACCGTCGCCACATCATGGTTTTAAAGGCGCCCCCACTGGAGAGCACACGAAAGCAGTGAGTCACCTTAGAGTTGCCGTAAGGCTGCAGTTGTTGTTGTTGTTTGTGACATGTGGAAGAGGAAGTGAAGGAAAGTTTGTTGATGCAGACGCGTGACGTGTCCCTTCTCTGCCAGTTCTTTGTTCCTGTTAGCCATGCAGCCATCATTCATCCTTTTCTTAGTTTAGCTTTTCTCAGTATAGCTAGCTGGCTAACTGTCAAGCTTCTGAGGCTGGACGCAGTTTAGGTTACGGAGATATGGTGACGAGGACGCTATTAAACCCAGCACTGGGATGTATGTTGGTGGTGACGGGAGACAGTTTTCTCTGCTGGGTGAGACAATAGGCGATTGCCATCAGTGACTGTGGGAAACTGCTGTGACTACATTGGTGAGTTAATGTGCAGCTGTTGCCTTATATCAACACTGAGGGGACACACACAGAAACACATATTATTGACCTGATGTTGACAGTGCAGTCTCCAGGGACACTGTCATGGTACCGAACACGTGGTACAGTTGGTCAACTTCCATGGATCGTAGCTTCCATGGATCTCAGCTTATTCTCCAGCAAATGTATCAAGGTGAGAGCAAGGTGAAAGAAAGCAAAAGCAAATGCCATCTCTTAAACACCAGGCGGATCAGGTTGTGACGTGATCCAAAAGGGGTGAGAGGAACTGTACACACACTCGCACTTCTGATTGCATTCAGCAGCCAGCAGCATTTGCATAATAACATGTCACAGAAAATGTTTTAAACTCAATGTGACCTTAGCATACATGTTCCCCTTTAAATGGTCTAATGGAGCAATCCTGCAGGAGAGGAAGTCCTCCCAGGAGGAGTTAGTGGGGTGTGGGAGGTGTGTGATTGGATCATTACATGGCCAATTATGCTGAACTAACCTACATCCAACTGAACAGCTCCTGGACCAGCTACACTAGCAAGATGGAAGATAAGAGAGGTGTGGGGCACTGCACGGGAAAAAAAATCTAAAAAATGTTTTAGAATCAAGAAGGTTATATTGGGTATTTGGATTCACATGTTCCAGTGACACCATTTTGAAAAGAGCAAAAGTGACAGGATGCAAAATCCAGTAAGAGGGAAGGCTTTTTTTAGGACTATCTCCTATCCACTGACATGCAAAAGTTCCTGCAGCAGAATGTGGTACATCTAAATGCCCAAAACGGTCCGCATGCAATTAGGTGGATGTCTTAATTCAAGTGTCTTCTAGCACCACGCATATATGAATTTTTAGCAGGCACCAATGGGAGTTAAATGCCAAACCCCGGAAACAGTGGCACGAGCCTGAGATGCCAACATGCATCACTTTGAATTGTACACTTCCAGTACAGTAAAAGATCTCGCTGCTCAGGATTAGATTCGAAGAGGTGTCAAATATGAGACGTCATCCAACTCTGCATGAAGAAAGACTTTCTAGTTTCTCCTTCGAGTGCTGCCCCCTTCCTCCCCTTGAGATCGTTTTAAAAGCTTGTCCTTCAAATGTCAAATATAAACGGCAGCAGGGGAAGACTGGGATCAGTAAATGGTTACAAAATACAAATTAAAGCTGTTTTACTGTAAATACTCTGCAGCAGTAATGCTAATAGGCATCTTTCCCAGTTAGATGTTCTCTGTTCGGTTACGATTACATGGAAATAAATGTATACAGTTAAACATTTAAACATGCATATGTATATACATAAATGATGATACTCTACACGTACTATGTGACATGTAGCGCTGTTGTCACCCCTGCTTTCATATCACAAAGTGGAACTGAACTAAACTAGTCGCACAAGTTGATCAAAATAAGTTGATCATGCCGATTACTGTTTATCACATTTTATAGTGGTGTTGTTAAAGCTGCACTGTTTTCAATCTGTTTATTATTCTATTACAAAGGCCACGATTTGGTATATTTGGTTCTATCGCCTTAATTCATCCTGCTTATAGTCGTCTGTACACATTTTCTAACACTTTGATTTAACTGCAAAAAACAACTGGCTCACTAACACAACAGAGACGATCTGTATATCTTCTGTTTTTTTGTTTTTTTTAATTCAGATGTATGGACATAGGTTCAGCCAAAAATTAACGATTCAGTCATCATGTTCTCACCACCATGCTGATGGAAAGTCAGACGATGTTCTCAAAGCATTTCTGGAACTTAACAGCAAAAGGCTCTGCATCATTTTCGTAAACAAATGAAAAAGATGGGGTCTTCTTTTAAAACATAAAAAAAAACATAAAATGGTTCCATCCACCTCATCCGGCTAAATCCCAGTCCCTGGAAGCCCAAGATACCCAAATTCATTTGGAAGTTATTTAGAGCTTGACATGTGGTCAAGCTTGTGCACCCACTTCAGGCAGGGGGGTTCTCACACTTTTTGCAGCTTCAGGGAAGATTTTGGCTTAAAAAAAAAGGGTGTAAATAACATCACTTTAAATCAATTTGGGCTCTCTGGGTTTCAAGAAACTTTTTTTACTGTAATATTTTATTATTAAGCCTCCATCTACTTCAGTTGCTTAGGAAATGCTTCAAAACTGTTTCAGAAATGTTTCACTGCATCCGGCTTTCCATGAGCGTGGGGGCTAGTAGATAATAACCTAATTTACATTTTTTGGGTGAAATCGCCAAACCAATATTGTTTTGAAACCCTGTAGTTGAAAAGAAAAATATTTTGCTGTACCAATTAACATACGAGGAGCATTTGCTTGATTGACCGTCAGATTGTTTTGATTACATGCAGTGCTACTGGTTTTAGCAATCATGAAACCATGAAAGCACACAGGCTTCAAACTGCAAAACAACAAAGCATTTGATGGAGCGAACCAAATTCAAATTAACCCCCAGAAACCTCATTTAAGGACCCATAATAGGGTTTCTATGAAACTTATTGAGGCCTGTTTCAGCAGCTGCGGCAGGAGCCCACAGGAGCTGGAGGAGCAGGCACACAGCCGCCTCTGTCTGTTTCGGTCTTCTTCTTCGTATCAGACATAGCCTCCTGCGCTCTCCGTGTCCTACCTCCCGCCTGTCTGCTGCTCCCCCCTGCCCCAGAATTCGGAATTTGCCCCTCAATCCAAACATCGGCTTTAACTGTCTCCTTCAATCTTGCAGCCTATCTTTAACTTTGATGTCGGCCTTTTCACTCGGTCTTCATGCTCCTGGCTGCAGCCTTAATTGATACTTCACCTCAGAGAGCCCGAGCCCTTCTGTATGCGGCCCATCCTCCCAAGTGGCAGTCGATCCTCTTCAGTACAAGACCCCGGTCTAACCTCATTTTAAGCAGCGGTGTGAATTCAACTGATGTAGTTCGCTCCTCGGTTTGCTTTCCAAAAATAATTCTGATTCTGATGTTTTGCCGTGCGACGAGCCCAAAACACTATTTTACCTTTGAGCCCATTTGATTATGTAATTCATGAATATCTATGACGAGTATCTCATGTTAAACCCACTGTAATAACAAGCCCAGGAGTGAAAAAACATCAGAGGATTTCAGAGCAATCACAACCTCCCCTCTTTTATCTCTCCATCACTCCCTCGGCTCTGTGTGGCGTCCATGTGCTGAGGGTGCAGGTGGCAGCGGATGCAGATTCTCTGAAAGCCATTAAGTCTAAATATCAGTCCTGACTCGTAAAGCACAATCTGTCTGCCTCAATTACTTTGACTAGGGGTATCAACCCAAATTATTTCTGGGACAGAGTTAAAACCCATAGAAAAGGACACAGCTTCCTGTTCCATGGCAATGCAAGCTGATGGAACGAAGATGCCATCAGATCACAGCTATTGTTTAACTATGTGATAGAGGCGAACAGGTCATTACGTTCACATTTATACATGTCATTTACGTACCATGTTCATATCACATTCACATTAAATGTTTATGACTTGATTGACTGGAGGAAATGGTGGTGGAGAAGCCACGTTTCAACATTTGTAAGTGTCACACCGCTGGATATCTAGGGAGACTTTTTCCAACCGTGTTCATGGTAACACAACATACATTTCTGACAGGAAGTCAGGACATTTCAAGATATTAAAAAAATAATAAAAAATCTGGCCCTACACAAGTTTAGGGTTTTCAGTGCCTAAACCTAACCAGACCATAATGCCTCATTTCCTCATACATATATGTATGGAGGCGAGTCAACCGGAAGTCCAATAATTTCTATGGGAATGTTATCCGATGTGCCTGCAAAACTCCTCCCCTCTGTAACATTTGCGTCATGTAAGCTAAAGAGGTAGGTATTATCCACTTGTAAAGAAATACGTCCTCGCGTTGGACACCATATATTTACGGCTCTACGGACACCAGTCACATACGTATGTGGAAACTATGCGTCAACACAGCGTTGTCACGACACAAAAATGTAAAACAGAACCTGAAGAAACATTTTGACATGTCCGTGGTTTGCAGAAACCTACATTGCAAACATTTAGTCTGGCAATTGGGTTGAATAGGTGCTGTGTTTTTGTCTTAAATGTAAAACTGAACGATAGTTTGAGCTTTCATTTCTCAACAGAACCTTTTTATTACTAATACATCGCTTCAACACAAACCAGTTGAGTGGAACATCCTTGCTATGGCTCCAACCAACGAGTCCAGAGAGCCGGTCCGTCCTGTGATTCATATTTCTGTAGCCTCGGCAGCTACAAACCAATCAAACTCAGTCATCCGGCATCTAAAGCCCCCCCACTCTGCTCTGCTCTGTTGTTGTATGAAACAGAAGATTGATGTGGAACAGTAATACAGGTGTACGAGCAAGAAAAATGTCCTCCGCTATAAATTATAGTATAACCAGAGGCCAAAGTGTATTGATGTTCCCATAACACAGCCCAGCAGCCCTCTGGACAGAAGGAACAGCAACTTGTTTTGATTTTTAATGGTCAATAATTCCTCTGGTGCTTTCAGATCAATGGTTTGACATTGAACTGTATCCTTTTACAGAAATAAAGACTATGTGCTGAAGTATTTATATTTTTGTTGACTAGAATTTAAAAAAGAAGAACTGACAGATGTGTTTAAATATAAATAACAAGTAACGATCTTGTGCTTTGCCCTGCAGCAGCATATCAAGTATGTAAAGTAGAGGTACTCTATTGACCTCATGGTCATTATACAGTACGAGTAAAGACGATGTGAAGATGTGGGGTTGGTTATGTGGGGCAAAGGGCACAACTGTCCACTGATGTAACACTCTCGTGCATTGTGTGGACGTGCGAGTGTGCGCGTGTTGAAACGTCTGTCAAAAGCTGTACATGTTAGCAGAACATAAACAACATGCAGTGCATTCCTCCGAGCTGCCATCTTGTGTTGTACCTGTTCTACAAAACACTGCTGGCTGTCAGACTCACAGTAAATACAGCAGGGGGAGGGCTGATACAGCAGTTTCTGGGAGAAACCTTTCGAAGAAGTACAAGTTATTAAATGTCACAGGCCACATTTTGTACAGCTGAACTTGGGGAGCCAAATGTCACTTTTAAATCCCCAGAAAAATACTTCTTCTTTCCGTGTAGGAGACGAGAACGAAGGAATAAAAGATTGTGAAAAGTGTCACATAAAGTCTCGTTCTGTTTCAGACCCATTCACTCGACAGAGAGGGAATATTGTTGAACCTGTTTTGAATGTTTAATAACATAATTAATCTTACTTTGTTTTTTTGTTTTCTTATCACTATGGCCACAAAGAACTCTTTATACTATTTCTATGGCAACGGGAGCACACAGACACAGCAGCCAACTCCATCGAATTTTGATACGTTTCTATTTTTTATCTGCTTTTGGTTTTTTGGCTTAGTTACTGAAACACACCTTACCTGTGACGGAAATACACTCATCAGCGTTTGACAAGAAAGTGTTTTGTTTTGTTTTTTAGCTAAAAGCAGCAGACTTTGAGTTGATGAATGTCTGACCTGGGCAGGAGAAGGGAGAGATTTCAAGGATGGCAGCCATGCTAATCCATCTTGGAGAGGTGGACCCTGTGTTTACGTGATTGATGCTTAGTGTTCACGCGCAGTCAAAGAGGGAGGACAGTGTTTCCCAGATGTCGAACTATTAATATGAAGATGTCCACCATATCGTCAACTGCTGCTGTAGCGGCTGCTCATTCACATTCAGCCTGACACTAATTCAAAAGATGCTCTGTGCGTTTATGTGACTACGTATATGTCTATGTTTGTGGCTTAAAGTGGTATACAAACTGTATAAATAAACTGTTGTAAAAAAAAAAAAAAAATCACACTATTTGTCTGGTTCGTTTGTTTTGTTTCTGTGTGCTAAATGAATGCCACTTGACTTTCAAAAGATCAATAGAGGTGAGATTTGTTTGGATGAGGTTAAGAGCATTGAAATGAACTGTGCATAACAATAGAAAACAGCTAATTGGACTGCTGTGATGAGATCTAGGTTCGAATTAATTTATACCCTGGTATTTACATTTGGGGCATTTAGCAGACACGTTTGTCCAAAGCAACCTACAGTTATTCATACATACATTCATACGCTGATGGCAGTTGCTGCCATGCAAGGTGCCGACCAGCACATCAGGAGCAGTTTGCGGTTCAGTATCTTGCCAAAGGACACCTCAACATGCAGACCAGGGGAATCAAAAAAGCGACCTTCCGATAACAAGATGCTGGCTCTACCCCTGAGGCACAGCCGCCATGGTATCCACATACACACTGACATTTTCTACCAGGCTTTAGATTTATGACTGGTGGGATCAGAGAGCGAAATAGCATAACTCCAATTGAGAGATTATCCCATCTTTGTAAAATTTACCCCAACATTTTGCTTATGGATGGATGGATAACATAGTACAGTGAAAGTACAGTAAGTGCATTTGGGTCAAAGTTCAAAGTTCAGGTATTTTCATTAGAAACAACGTCCCCACTCTGACCAAAACTGACTTTAGATTATTGGTATGAAAGCCATGTAAGTTGTTTCAAGGCAATGGCTATGTGTTTGAGTGGTAAAGTAGTATTTATTCCAAGACTGACAATGATAGAGCCAGCACCGATTGTATGTGTAACAATACTTCCGTCACGGAGAGTGTTTGTAGTACGTGCACATGGTTCTTTTTGTACTGCAGCAGCCGCCAGCAAACATAGGAGACATAGGACACATTTGTCAGTAGAGTCCCCCCGAGTACAGTGTGCACAGTCATACATTTTCAGCCTCGGGAGGACGATTCATCGCCACGCTCACGGCCACGCAGTTTCAAAAGAATAATTTTGGGTTTAAGCAGAGTAACTCACTCCCATCCGTGAGCAAAGAAATTACACAAAGTCATTAAAGTGCCTTTATGCCAACTTCAAAACCTGCTTCCTAAGAGTCATTTCAGTGAAACAAACGAGCTGCTACGTTTCTCGGGGCAATTCTGACAACAGCAGACTGTTCTGAGGCTAGATACGTACTGTACATCCACACAGTGCCAGCTCAAATGGCTGCAACCTACTCACTCTGCAGTGCTCTGAAGATGACACACGTAATTGAGATAATTCAGACATTCAAGAATGATCCACATTCTTTGTTCGTGAGAGGTGGTGATGTTTAAACAAATATGTATAAAGCTAATGTAATTACCATTTTAATGCTGCATTTCTGCATTCATAAGCTCTTTTATTGTTGTCTAAATGAAAGCGTATTGATGACACAGATGAGGTCTCACACTGAGCCTGTTTGAAAAGGTTTTTGAACATTTTTTAGTCCTATGGTCCAGCACTTGGGCTGAGATCGAAACATGTCAACAACTGCTGTGTAGATGGTTTCATGCATGGTCCCCAGAGGTTAATGTCTCTCTGTGATCCCCTGATGTTTTCTGTAGTGCAGACATTAAGCTGACAGGTTTGGGGGTTTTATTCAAATATCTCATCAACTAATGGAATAATTGCTGTGGAACTGGGTTCAGTATTTTGTTGATGTGATGCTCACGGTCTCGGTCGGCAGTGATGATCGGCCCACTGGTGAACCTGTGGCAGGTTTGTCACTGCAGACCAGTCGCTGCCACATAATTACTCGCACATAATGACACTGTGTAGCAAACATCACACGTGGCAGCTCTGTCATCAGTCATGGAAAGCAGCCATTTCTGTCTTAATTGACCTTTTACCTTGTACACTCAGAATAACATGTTGCATATTCATCTATTCATCACTTCGGTAACCCTTCACAGCCCGTGTCGCTGGTGTTATAATAAATCATGACGTGGGGTCAAAACAATGTCACGGCACATTTACAGACAACACATCGCTCATCGTGTTTCTGTAGACATCTCTACTGGCTCGACACTTCTTTGACACTTGGACCATGACGGCTCGTTGAAGGTAATTGATTCAGGAGGAAATGTTTTACGGCCATCAAAAGGGAAACAGATCTATTAATTTATAAATGAAAGTGTTTCGACTCGAGTGGGACAATAACAGACTGTCCAGAACTACAGACGTGGGATATTTAAAATGCAGGCAAAGCCTAAAGAATTGTATTTGATCCACTGAGAACGTTTTTTTTTTTAAAGTTTTTCATACCAAGTGCTATAACTTTGCTAAAATTGTAAACATTATTCATTGTTCATTTGAGTCTCTCTCATTCTCCATCTGTTTCTGTCTTTTATTTCCTGTTGTCTTGCTACGTCTGCCGTGCGTGACATGCACTGACAGGTTGACGTATTGTGTTGGGAAGGTGACGTGCAGTGACGCAAAATGGAAATAATCAATAATTCCCCTCAAATGCGTTCAAACTAAAGTAACAAGCTTGTTTTGAAATGTGAGGAGTAGAAGGTAAAGATAATTGTGTTCAAATGTAGGGAGGACAAGTAAAGAAAGAAACATGAATACTCAAGTAAAGTATAAATACCTGAAAAAATCTACTTAAGTATTTGTCACTTCCCACCTCTGTATGTAGCGTGCATGTTGTGTTATGTATCATTGTGTGTTTTGTGATTTACCTTGATATGTGGACAAAAATTATAATATTATTATAAAGATTACATTTTTTATTATAAATTCCTTTCATTTAGACTTTTTCTGCATTCTGGTAATTTTTTCAAACATGATGTACAATTCATAGGGAATTAACCACATAGTCGATTTCCTTGAGTATTTTATGATGCAGTTCTTAAAGATGTTGAAACATTTCGACATAAGCTGGCTTGGCAGGGATGTTTTTTGGCCCTCACTGACTTCTACATTCCTGCCTGGCTGTGAGAAGAGTGAGGGGAGGCAGGGAAGGAGGCCAGTATTTGTTTTACTTTGCCGCTGTGTTTCCACCCTCCCCTTTTTTTTTTTTAGAAATGCACCCTGGGTTCTTTTTGTGAATCACCCGGCAACAGACACATCACTTTGTCTCCATCTTTTCACTGCGAGCGGAAACGTCGCACCGAGGCTCTTCTGGAGAGGCCTAGCAGCGTCCTACCTGACTGACTTACCAATGAAGAGCCAGACACATTCTATGGACCCGCAGTGTTACACATAACTGGTCCTGACAACAATCCCTCCCTCTGCCCACCAGCCGAAAGGAACAGAGGCTTTTAGGATTAAGAGACATGGAAAAGCTACAGTACAGGGCTCCATCTGTCTGTCTGTCCGTCTGTCTGTCTGTCTGTCTGTTTGTTTGTTTGTTTGTCAGTGTCTGTTTACCCCTCAGTCTTTATCTCTCTTTCATATGCCCAAACACACACATTGATTTCCATAAGCTCTAAAGTGCTAAGCCAACATACAACAACGTTTAAAAAAAATGTTAGTTCAAACTAGGTGTTTTGAGATGCTAATGTAAGGTTTGCATTGATTGGTGAGCATTGAAACTGGTCTGGAAAGTGTAGATTCGTGCACCTCACAAAGGTTCAGAGCTGACATGGTCCTCCAGCGTGATAACATTACAAGACTGTAATGATATGTAATTATGTTGATGAAGTGACAGAAGCACTTTTGCCACATTTTGACCCTGTTGGAGGGTCCTGTGAGTTTGCAAAAGGGCCAATGATGATGTGGTAAAGCGCCTACTGCCGATAATAGAATGGATTTATCTGTCAATCATAAGCTATTACTGATTTTTCTCTGTGGAAGTCATTTTACATGAAAGTATACTATTACTGATGGTATTTTCAAAGTTTTATTTGGCCTCTATGTGTTTGGCACTCGCCTGTTATATATATATATATGAACATTTCTGCATTATGTGTATAATGCATTTCATGGCTCCCATGCATCCTAATAACTTCAATCCCCTGATTTTTATTCTAGCACCACCATGAGATTCACTTCTGCGATTTGAAGTGAAATAGCTCTGCAAATGTAAAGATTGCCATGAAATTAGGTGAAGACAATTCATGTTCCACTCAGGATGAATTCTACTCTCTTACATGACCCCTCTTCATGCAGCGCCATCACTGCGTCAACAGTATAATTTCCCCCAATACTTCTGTCTACGACCAAATACCTGCAAAACGTTCACATCATCAGCAGTTCTTTATTTTTCTATTGCTAATTAGCTAATGTTAGCATGCTTGCATGGTAAACCAAAAACAGTCAACATGGTAAACATCATACCTTCGACACATCAGATTGTCAGAATTGTCTCTGTGTTTTATATTTTGCGGTTATTGCCCTTGAATTTATTGCTTTTAATTTTCTCTATGACTCACTAGCTTTGCAACTACAGTATATCATAGTATTGTATTTTGTATTGTAAGCGCTTTGTATCTCTGGTTTTGAAATGGGCTACAGAAATAAAGTTTAATACTGCTATTTTACATTGTGAGCACGTTAGCATGACAACATTAGCATTTAGCTCAAAGCACCAGTGTGAGCAGCCTCACAGACCTGCTGGCATGGCTTCACTCTCCTCATAGCTATGCTTGTTAATGCTTTTGCAGTTTATCAATATACAAAATCTCCCAGTTTGAGGTGAAGTTGTACAAGAGGTACACGTGTGATGCTCTCATTTCATATTATCTACCTCATGCAAAAAGACATCTGCAAACACGCCTGCATTATAAATTCATCTGTCATCATTATCACTGTCATCATCATCTCTATCACCGTTACATCTTCCTCACATGAGCGATAATCTGCTCTGCAGTTTCCGAGCATCACTTTTGTCCCCGATGTCTGAGCAGTGAAACTGACAGGGGCCCAGCTGTCTGCCTGTGTGTTTGCCTGTACTCTACTCTCTATTGCTACCACCTCCTTCTGTAATTACAAGCTCCACTGCACACAGGCTCACCATCAGGTGGGGCCAGGGCCACAAGCACAGCACCAGCAGCTCTCATCGCTGTGGCATTTTGAATTCCCCCTTCGTGTGAGAGCTGCAGGCCGACGGGAGGCTTTTTGCACATCTGAGGTGCCACAGCCTGCAGGCCAATCAGCCGGTTGGGATTAGAAATGCTAAATTTCGTTTTGTATCATTAGAGGGTTAGCTCACCCCTCATTGGTTCACCATCTGGGCATTCTTGCCTTCCCCGTTCAGTCGGTGTGGCTTTGCAGTAGCGCTGTATCAGCACTGCACAGCCTACAGTATGGCGGAAGCAGACAAAAAGAAGCAAAGATGGAAGGGAAAGATTTGGGCAGATGAGCACAGGGGGGTAGCAAAGGAAGCGAGCCTTGAGGGAAATAGGGATGGTGTGGAAAAAAAGAAAAAGGAGAGGAGAGGGATGATATGGGAATGTCAGAAAGCAGGGTTTTGATGAATGTTTTCGATGCATTTCATGCATCTATAAGCCATGACTTTGCATCTGATGCCACTCAACGTTAAATTGAAGCTGCTTTTGGCTCCAGAATATCACAAGTCATGATAGGGCGTCACCTGACAGCTTTACGACAAACATGAAAATTAAATATCACCATCACACTTTTCATCGCTTGCCACGTTTGTCACATCCGGAGCCAGATTTTTTTTTTTAAATACTAACATTGGTTTAATCCTTACTCATTTTCACGACTCAAACTTTAACTGTTAAACCCTGCGAGAGCCTAATCTCCCAGCGAGACCCTAATAATTTATCTCGATGTGGGAGTGAAAGTCTGCGTTAAGACTGCTCATTTGGGATGTTCCACAAGGGTATTTCATTTTGGAAGACAGCGGGCTAAGAAGATTATAAGCACAGTTTTCAATTTATCTCACACACCCTGACTCCCTTTATTGGCTGCGACCCTCTTATCATGTTTTGCCAGGGGCGAGAGCAGCCACTGGCATCTTGTTTTGTATCTGGAGTGGCTGCATTTGATGCTTGATGCTTATTTTTAACTCATGCCGTGGCCCTTTTTTTCCCCCCACACAAGCTGTTTTCATGTTAATCACCTACATTTGAATGGGTGGAAGTTTTTTTTTTTTTTTTTTAGAAAAAATAGAAACAGTGAACAAGTGTCACTTAAGTGTGCAGCAACTTTATGGGCAGCTAGTCATCTTTAGAAACTTACAGCAAAGCAAAGGCAAATAAAAGGATGCCATCAAAACGTTAAGTAACCCATTGAAGTCCGTGTTGTGCATCAACTGGCCCTTGAGTGACTCAGAAAGGGAGAGAGAGGGAGAGAAAGAGGGAGAGAGAGAGAGAAGTTGCTGATGTAAAAGAAGAAGAAAAAAAGAAAAAAAAGCAGCAGGAGTAAGGATATAAAACCTTGAGACAAGAGGATGCTCCTCTCTCAAACCCGCTGCCATCTCAGTGGTGGAAATGTTGGAGTTGGGGAGGGTCGACTTTGAGGTGACATTGACGCTATGTAGATGAGAGTGAGGATCCTGCGCTCCATGTTACGTCCCTGCTCGACTCAACTCAGACGGCGGCAGCTCCTTTCCCCGTCTTCTCTCCCCTCCTCTCTTTCAGCACCACTCCTTCCAGGACAGCACCTCGCTCTCGAAGACGCATTTGTCCGCCATCCTCCCCCCTCAGGATCGTATATGTGCTCGCTGTCGACGGATGCAAAGTTTTCGACCTGGTTTTATTCGAAAAGTGCGAGGAAGTAACTTTTTCTAAAACAAAAAACAGAATTCGGATTTTCCCATCGGGGAATTAACGGATTTTAATTGTAAGTATTCTGCTTCACAGTATGAATTTACTTCAGCTAGAGACAGATTTGTGTTTGTTGACATGTTGTAACGATAGAGCACCACAGAGGGATTGGGCATATGCAGATGCGCCGAATTTGGCATCGTTGCGCGGATGTGCGCCTACACTTCACTTGATGGCGACGGAAGAGACTTATCTCACGAGGGTTATTAGCGAGTTTGATCCTTCGGTCCTCAAGCCACATCCGATTTAAACATGCCAAACGTGAATGTCTGACATGTGCAGATAAAAAAAAATGCCCACACAGCTCTTTGTTCACTAAATCTCAATTCGTCTTGACGCCGTGTGTCTCTCTGAGGAGGCATCACGCGATCTCGAAATACCACGAACACATTTGGTACAAAAATGCTTATCATATAAATGCGAAAGGAATTGTGCCCATGTTGCCTCGTGTTGCGCTTCGCAATTACGCACGAGAGGTGATGGAGGGCGCAGGGAGCGCGCTCCGCGTTTCATCCGCTCAACTGTCAGGAGCAGGTGTTTATTTTCTCATTCAAAAAGTAAAACATAAAAATAATAACGTTAATTTTTAAATGTAGAACATTTATTTACACAAGTGTGTTGTTTAAAACAAGTGTAGCTGATTTTATTTGAACTAATTCATTAGAAAAAATACATAAGAATTAAATATTTTAACTCATGCATATATATAAATAAAAGTATTATTATAAAATTCACTATTAAAAAGCTCCAGTGAGTTATCAGCCTCTTCAGGTGATTCATTGGACATTATCGTCGCCTCTGACTCCTAAATGTGTTTAATTGCTCTTCTCTTGTACGGGAGCAGTAGGAAGTGGGCCATTGAATTAAGAGCGTAATGAATCAAGGACAAAAGCAGCCTCTAAATTTCGCCTAACATGCATTCACTCCAGGCAATTAAAAGTAATTCTTATTGCATGAGAAGTCTTTATTTGATCCCGTGGGGTTCACGGATCGAGGGGCACATTTTTTTCTCTCTCTCTCTCTCTCTCTCCCCCCTGCCCGAAGAAATGTCATGCAATTAGAATTGGTGCATGCAGAATAAACGTGTAAAATAATATTTTACCAGGAAATATCAAACTTATTTTTTTCCAGCACAGGCCAGTACGATGCCCATCCAGGGAAGCAATTCAATCACAGATTAAATCTTAAAAATATTTTTTTTTCCTCTTGCAAAGAAATGATTATTCACTTAATGTGGGAAATGGATGCACTTTTATTGAAGAAAAGTTCACAATCACAGTTTTTTTTTTTTTTGTTCAACATGTGAATATATTTAACAGTGATGGCAGAATTACGCAAATGTTTATGACTGACATTCGACTTCAGAAAATATTTTCTTACAAGTAGATTTGTATTGGTAGCAAGTAAAATCACATCAGATAACGTATGTCTTCTGTTTAAAAGAAAAATAAAAATTCTTAACGTTTTTTTATGTGTTGTTGTTTTTAAGGGCCGCTGGATCTCTGCTGAGCTGCCCCTGCTTCTGCTCTCGATCACTCTCATTACCCCAGTTATTTGTCTCTACTCGGCTGTTGTCTGGGAGCTGGGAGCACAGGACGGAGAAGCTGTTGTCTGCCTGGACCGGTGCTGAAACCCCCTCCTCTCCACTGGTCAGGACTATCCGACACGCGCAGTGACCATGGCCACGAACGGGACCAAAGCCTCGGACGGACACGTCTTAACGGAGACGGTGAACGACGCGCCCACCACCACGCCAAACGACAAACCCAAAACCTTGGTGGTGAAAGTGCAGAAGACGAAAAATGAGCTACCCGAGAGAGAAACGTGGGGTGGAAAATTTGACTTTCTTCTCTCTTGTGTCGGATACGCAATTGGACTGGGAAACGTCTGGAGATTTCCTTATTTATGTGGAAAAAACGGAGGAGGTAAACAGGAATTCTTGGCAATTTTCCTTTTATCCATACCCCAAAAGGAGTGCAAAGATCTCGACATCAAAACCTGCCAGTTTGCCTTCCAGAGGTTTTTAATTAAAGTCTATCTCTCCCCCCATCCCCCACCCCCAACCCAATCTAAGCCGTGCGTAATTGCGCACAAGCCTGCGCTGTGATCTGGGGCGCAGTGTGAAACCAAATACCCCTTTAACCAAGTATCTTATCTGGATTATTATAAATGTTAAAAGTGTATGATTTACCTTCACTTATACACCTTTACCTCTCACCTCTCATTCAGGGGCCTTCTTGATTCCCTACTTTTTGACCCTCATATTTGCGGGCATGCCCCTGTTCTTTCTGGAGACGGCTCTTGGTCAGTACACGTCTATTGGAGGGCTTGGAGTGTGGAAGCTGGCCCCCATGTTCAAAGGTAAAAGACACCATAATGCTACTCTTAAGGCCCTCAACTCTGCTTTGTTTAGAATGTTAATTGGGTGAAGGCCAGGCTGAATAACATAGGCAAAGCTGGAAATTGTGGGGTTTTGTAATTACATAACAAAGGGGTAAGGAATTCTCCTTTCAAGTATTTCTGTATGTATTTAATTATTCTTGTTTTATTTCAACAGAAATATTCCAGCATAATTTAACAGCATCCCTTTGTTCCAGGTGTGGGTCTGGCTGCTGCTGTCCTGTCCTTCTGGCTAAATATCTATTACATTGTAATCATTTCCTGGGCTATTTACTATCTGTACAACTCCTTCACTACTGTGAGTATTTGATATTTATATTCATGCTGTTTTCTAATTCAACAATGTAATAACAGGACTTGAATACACGTTGAAAATTTAGGGGAGAAAAAAATCCCAAAGTAGTTTAGTTTTCTTGAAGTGCCCTTTTAAATCGTAACAAAGCACTTTGTTTTTGCCCAAGTTGTATTTTTTAACATAGTAACCCTTTTAGTTATGTGGCAGGATCTGTTTGCCAGCACCTTTTATTTAAGGGTGCACAGACCTTAACAGGGTATGACATTTATTACTTCCTTTCCCACATAATTAGCTCCTTACACAAGGTATTGATAAATGCATTTGGCGATGAGGCATTCACTCCTCTGAGAAAAGCATGAAATCTCAATGAGTATCATGGTCTTGGCTGCTCGACAGCCAGAGAGAATGGGACCCGGCGGTGGGAGAGTGGTCCAAGTAAAAAGAGCTGTCTGTGTGATTTTTCTCTTTTTTTTGTCTCTTTAATTTTCAGAACCTGCCATGGCAGAGTTGTGGCAATCCCTGGAACACAGACCGCTGCTACACCAACTACAGCATCACAGACACCAGAAACCTCACCAGCGCTGTGGTGGAGTTCTGGGAGTAAGCTGGACACATGAGTCTGTTTTTATCACGAGGATACTGCTCCGTTGTGAACAGATTTGAGCTGCACAGAAAGATCATGGTCCTCACTGTGCATAATGAAGATCAGGGTTGGAGTCTGATGTTGCCATTTGGATCTGAGGATCCAGTGGTTCAACAAATCCTCTAATATCTGTCCATCTCCAGATACTTCTAGAGGAGGAAGAAATTATGAACGTACAATAAAGGGCCTGAAATGAGCCTAAAGAAAAGCTGATGAGTGTTTAAATAATGCATGTAGACATACGCGCAAGCAAGCATGACATCCCTTTACTGTGGCGACTTAAAAAAGCTTTAGGGGTGAGAAAAGAAAGCCAGGCAGAGGGGTCTTTGTATATATCTAGACATGTGTGTGCATATTTGTGTGTGGACCCATACGTGCTGCGTGATTGAGTTTAAGGATGCATTTGTGCGTTATAATAAAACCACTTTACTCTTTCCCCGCAGACGCAACATGCACCAGATGACCGATGGTCTGGAGAAGCCCGGGGAGGTCAGGGTCCCACTGGCTATTACACTGGCCATTGCATGGGTGCTCGTCTATTTCTGCATCTGGAAGGGGGTCAGCTGGACTGGCAAAGTAAGTTAAGATAGGAACTAAACAGAATGGAAAAATCTAAATCCATCATTAATTGAATTTGCATCATCTTAATGTTGAGGTCATTGAATGGGCACTATGACATGTTGGATGATTGTTCGAATAAAGGGATTGCACAAGTTCACTATTCAGCTGTTTTCGTGATTTCATAAATTTTACTGTCATGAAATATTTGGAAATCAAACGCAACAATTTCACAACTTCTCAACTTAAACAGCATGGTGACTGGAATTTCATTGCTAACAGTCTTTCATTAAAAGGCAATACAATATGAAACATGCAATTTCCATTTAATCAAAAGCACCTTAAAGCGACATTATGTAGAAATTGGTGCAGAGTGCAACACCACTGTTTTAAATACAAATCCCTGGTCTGTAACAATGGTGCAGAAACAAGTGATAGGAGCTGCGTGGCTAAGACAGAGACACAATTCACCCCTGTTACAAGACACTGTACCATCAAAATGTTTTTGAAGGTGATATTTTAGGGTAAAAAGTTACACAATGTTGCTTTAAGTATTACACACACCTACATTTTGAAACCACTGACCCTCACATCCTGTTACAAACACTGGAACATTTTATTTGCGTTAAAAGAAATGCATTGTGCTGGTTTAAGTCCTATTTATCAGATTGATCTGAGTTGGGACAATCAATCCTCTATGCATACCAAGATAAGTCGTGGAGTTCCACAAGGCTCTGTGCTTGGACCTCTACTTTTCACTTTATATATGCTCTTTTTCTCTCCACTGTCACCAAGTGCGTACTCATGTTACATAAAGAGAACTATGGCCTAAAGTTATTGCCCACAAAATTACAAAACCATAACACATAGCAGTGTCAGGGACTGTGTCTTTGCTGGTTCACTTCTTATTCAGTGGATTATATCATGACTGCGCTGAAGTGTGTTGACTCTCGATAGCACAGTGCGAAATTAGTTCAGATAAGGAGGGAAATAGTGCACTTCAAGTGTGCTGAACCCAACCATGCTGGGGTCATGTTGCCTCTGGGGAAAGACCGACTAGGTCACTGTGCTGCACTGTGCTGTGGGATGGTGCCACAGTACTGTAACACTGTTCATGACGAGTTGAACAACCTAGCAGTTTTCACTTCTTCTCCAGTTCTGCTGCCTTGCAGGGGAAATTTTCCAAGTGAAAGAGTGCCCCCCAGCTGATTTAAACACAGCTCGAATAACAAAATATTTTATCTATTTTTTTCATTGTGTCCCACAGGTGGTGTACTTCTCAGCCACGTACCCTTACTTCATGCTGTTCATCCTGTTTTGCCGTGGCGTCACTCTACCTGGTGCTATAGATGGAATCCTCTTCTACATCACACCAGACTTTGAAAAACTTAAGCAGTCTGAGGTAGGCTCTCGTCACCCTCTGCTCTCTCACTCTGCAGGCTTGTGTTTAGGAATACATATGACGCTGTGTAGATCATCTAAAATAAAGGTGGCTGCAGAGGACAAGCTAAGTCAGTGGGATGCGTTTTGGATGCGTCATGCAGGTTGTTTACAGGTTACAGTAATGTCATTGTAGAGGTCATTAAAGTGCGCACAGACCTCAATTTAATCCAATAGATTTTCAGTGATTGCATGCTGTTAATACTAACACTTACAATTGCTGTGGATTGCATGGGCTCAGTCATTTTGTTTTCAAGTTATGTAGGCTGCATACATAATGTTACCTTCAAAAAGCAATGTACATAACACAAACAATAGAACCAGACAACGCCAATGGTTGACGAAAACAAGACAGAAACATAAATCATCATCCTCAATATTTTAACTGATATAACACTGAAATGTTAAAGGTGCAATACGTAACAATCGGCAACCTGTCAAATTCATCCTTAAAACAAATGGGGGGCCAGCATATCACCAGAGAACCCGCTAACTGCTGCTAACTGTAGCTGACTTGGCTAGTTAGCTCAGTTAACCGTGCAGCTAGTGTTTTGGACTGGGTGCTCGGGGACCAGGGGGATCTTAGTGTCAGCACCCGTAGCACAGGCGCTTTGGACCGGATCAAGCCGAGGCTAGCTGGTTAGCATGCTAACTTCTTCAGATAGCTCTGCAACATAATATGTCGATGTCATAATATCAAAACTGCTGATTGTTCACTTTGTTTTTATTGATAATTTAGTTAATTTTTGAAGGTTTTCAACTGAAACCTTGCCACTTCAATGAATGTATGGTCTTTACACTTTGGGGATTACTTGGTTCCAAAGCTGCAATACCATTTATTATGATTTCAGCACAGTCTCCTTCAATACAATCATTAATGGGGCTCCAGACAAAGTAAACCCAGTCAAGTCTCCTTAGAGAACATGTGTGAGCCTTTCTCAATGGGAGGAGATGTAGAACTTAACAAAGCCAATGTGAAACAGATGGTTTGTCTTTGACAAGTCAACCCTGTAATATTGATTTAAGTGCACAGTAACAAGGCTAACAATCCACTAAGATCTGTTTGGTTTAGATAGGGATATCTGTTAGCACACCAAGATAAAAAATAATGAACATTAATATTAGTGTATTTTCCCTTGAGCAGCAGAGCAACAAGCTTACAAACCTTTGAACCCCTGTGATGACCATGTACCATTGTATTTATCTTGCCGATGCAGGCTGAGTATAAAGCATACTGTAGGACTCAGACAGCTACTGAAAGGCTGAAGTGTGCCAGCAGTTTGTAGGCTGATGTCCAGAAGAGAGAAAGCAGCTGAGTTAAGTTGATCAAGATGGGATGCAATGTGATTTGACTGCATCAGATAAGTGTAACACAACAGCACTTAGGTGTTACAGTTTCCCAGAAATTGTTTTCAGTTCCTGACATTGTATCAAAGGTCTATGAGAGACAAAATACATTTGTGTACATGGCTTGATCAGCCCAACAAAGAAAATTGATTCAAAATGACAATGATCATCAGTGAAATAAATAAATCTTGGCCGTTTTTAACGAGAAATTTCTGTTTAGCATTGACTATGCACAATCTACATTTGGTTATTTTAACATCTTTTTTTTGATAATCTTTGTGTGTCAGGTATGGCTGGATGCTGCCACTCAGATCTTCTTTTCCTACGGGCTGGGATTAGGCTCTCTGATTGCTCTTGGCAGCTACAATACCTTCAATAACAACGTATACAGGTAGGTGATTGTAATATGTGACATTTCAGATCAATTTACCATATGAAACATAGACCTAACCAGATGAAATATCTAGCACCGGTCACTCACACATCTGTTTTTGCTGTTAAAGGAGACCGTACAGATGTCTCTTCCTGGGATTATTTTGGTCTCCTGGCAACATAGTGTCTGCTGTACCTTCTATTTTGGGACTATTTGAGCCTTCAGCTGTATCAGTCTTTTCATTATTTTGGCTCTGTTTTACACTCACAGGCACAGACGTTCGGTTTGCCTCTGTCACATTGTCAGATAAACACTGGCCTGCAGCCCGACTCTGTTCATCTCTGGTTCCAACTGTTTTGAAACTGCTGGAGCTCGCTGCCATTTTAAAAGAACAGGTCAATATAAATGTATTCAGCTGCGCTGCTGCAGGATGCAAAATGGCTCTCCGCTGTCCCTTCCCCCCATGCCTCTCGACAATGTGTGACGGGTTGATAAGGAATTGATATAGGCGTGACAATGGCTGCCTTGTGCTTTGTCTCTCCCGTACAGAGATTCTGTCATTGTCTGCTGCATCAACTCCTTCACCAGCATGTTCGCTGGCTTTGTCATCTTTTCCATCGTCGGATTCATGTCCAATGTGACAAAAAGACCCATCGCTGATGTGGCAGCCTCAGGTAATTGCAATCAATGTTGAAACTCGATAGTGACAATAGGCACAGGCGAGAAGAGATACATGCAGGGGTGCGAAAAATTATTAGACTGCGAGATGCTATTCTATCAGTCAGAAAAGAAAGGTTTTAGCTCGTCACTATACGTCAGCTTTGATTTCTGGGTTTATAAGGAAGAAAAATTGCTCAATGATTTTGCAAAAAACTCTCTGTCCTTTCTAAGTAGTCAAGTTTGACATTAAGCACTCACACTTTTGTCTTCCAAGGTCACTTTGGATTTGGATGTTCTTTTTTATCAAGTATTGCAGTTACTGTCATTATAGAGCGCTGCAGGAATGAGTCCTAAAACCCAGAGATGAGTTAGCACACTTGCACTTTCGGTTTCCTTGTCTTAAAGTCGGGGTTTTTTGAATGGGATTTTAGTTTGATGTCTGAGTTAAGGTTTATTAAAAGATTTTCAACTTTTGTTCTAAGAATGAAGTACATCAATAAATACCCCACTCATAAGAGTGCATTGTATACCGTAGTAGGAAGTCTAGTTATGGTGATGTTAAAGTCATGGTGTAGCTAGTTTAATACCAAATGTTAGCTTTTTTTTTTTTGCATTTTAAGCCTTTAAAAATCATTAAAGTGGTATTGTTTTGTCTGCTACAGAGCTATTTTCTATATTTATCCAAAATCTAATTGATGAATCCGATTTGCGTTTTGTTGAGGGAGGCAGGGCAATGCTAACTTCCGGGTTAGCCTACAAAAAATACAGCATCCCTGTGGCACATTTTTAAATAATGATTTTTTTTGCTGTGTTTAGAGTGTCCCGTTGTAAATGCACCTCAGAATGTACATGTTTTTCTTTGGTCAGGACCTGGTCTGGCATTTTTGGCTTATCCTGAGGCCGTCACCCAGCTGCCCATCTCCCCTCTCTGGGCCATACTCTTTTTCTCCATGCTGCTGATGCTGGGAATCGACAGCCAGGTAAATGCTGCCCAACAAGATGGTCTCAGTTTTTTTATTCCAAACCTGTAACAAAGTGCTGATGTTTCAGTTTCTGTTGAGCAATTAAAGAAAAATTGGAATAGATTAATAAAAATGTTCATGTCTAATTCCATGGTTTTAGTGTTTCAAGGTAGAAACCTTCACAGTGGTAGACAGCCATGTAAACAGAATGCTATGACATAACGTAGTACGTCTTTCATTGATGAAAGTTACCTCTAATCCTTAGAAATAGGCCCAGTTTCTTTAATTGTGTCAACAGTGTGTTACGTAACACAGTTCTGACATGACTCTGCAATCTTTTCAGTTCTGCACTGTGGAAGGCTTCATCACTGCTCTGGTTGATGAATTCCCTCATATTCTCCGAAAACGCAGAGAGATCTTCATCGCAATCGTCTGCCTTATTTCTTACATCATTGGACTGTCCAACATCACACAGGTAAATACTTCATCACTGGGTAGTTAGTTCAAAAGCACTCACAACAGCCTCCAACTGAATGACAGGTTTATTTATCTCTTCCCATATCCGGGTCAATGTTAAGTCTGTATTTTTATTCGGTTTATTTAATAATCATATACCATCATCTTTATGGGGATTTCATTGCATCGATGGCGCTGTCAAAGGATAGTTAAACATTTTCCACAGACTTGAAAGCTTCCCTCAGGACACCAGCGGTGTGACCTCTTCATCTTACCAAGTATCCTGCAACACTGTTAACTCAGCTCGGCCTTAGTTTGTGCAGTGATCCTCGTATGAAAACAGCATGTAAGTCAAAAGGTCATGGGGTCATACCTCCTCTGAGACTGGAGCTCCCAGCCAAAGCGATTCAGGTCATTTAGCATCATGCTTTAGTCTGAAAACGTGAAAACATGATATCATTACACTTGGTTACCTTGGACCAAAGGATGATGACTTTGTCAACTGGTCTTTCTGCTCAACACTTTGGTCCAGAGCACAAGGTCTCACACATACATGTGTGAGACACATTTGCCACTATAATTAATTATTGTCTAAAGCCACCATGGGGCATAATTGACTTCTGACCAACACTTTGCCCCACTTTGTGTGTAACATCTGCAATTTCATAAATGTGTTGATGATGAATCCTGATCCTTTTTAATGCTTTGCTAGTGCCACCATCAGGCCACAATTTTTCATTAAATAAGTAGGAAAAAAATGCCTGAGAGGCACTTATCATAGATAATACAAATATACAATGTGATTTATGATATAAATATTAATGCCGAACAAATTCATGCCCCTCAGAGAATGAGGGGTACTTCATGAGCTGTCCTCGAACATCCCCGAGGGGTAAAGATGAACTATTATGCCTTTTGTTTTTTTTTCTTTCCTTCTTGTGCATGTCAAAGATCTTTAAAGTTAAATAGCTCCTCTCTCCTACAGAAAACACTGCTCCTGAAATGCCCCATCAGTAGTCTTGTCTTTAATTCTGTGACACTGTGACATCACAGTAGGTCACCATGTCACACATTTGCATGATTTATGCGTGCAGCTAGTTTGGCATATAAGAACTGATTTAGCACAGCTAATCTGTTGTAGTTAGCAGTGCTGGCTCAGGGATGTGTGACCTGACCAATCAGAGCAGACTGGGTATTCAAGAGGGGGGCGGAGCTGAAACAGACAGAGGGGGAATACAGTGCAGCAGCTCTGGACAGTATAAGAAAACTGATGTGGTTTTTGAGCATTAAAGCATTTACACCTGTTATAGTAGTGACTTTAAATACAATTATAAATCTCAAAATTAGCATAATATCTCCCATTTGAAAATAAAGGAATAAAATATGTATATAGTCAGTTTGAACCCATTATCATTCTAATTAAAGATCTTATGAGTCCCAGAAAGAAACTCAGATCACTTTAGATAATCATCAGTCTTCATTTTACCATTAAGATGCTGTTTAACTACTAATTTCATATTCATAACCTTAATTTATTATAATTAAATTTTTTTAATATCAAAGAATTAGAAGATTGAATTGTATTGGTCGATAGTTATCTCTCAATATTAGATGACATGGTTATTGAGCCACGTTTTAACATGATTGGCATGATCTCTTCATTTTCAGTTTTAGACTACTTGTAGCTCATCAGAGAGATGTTTTAAATGTTTTTCTTCTCAAGAACACAACGCTTTATCCAACCAACTTCATCAGATCAAAAATATTTTATTTATATTTTATTTCATTTTTTCACCACAAAACATTGCTGCTAGTAGTTTTATCACATTTTGAACCAAAAGTAAAGTATACAAAACAACGAGGGATGGAGGCAAAGTCAGCAAAAAGTTGCCAAAGAAGCTTCAGTGTGTGGCTACTTTTGAGCTAGAAATGACAGAACCACCGCAGGCCAAGGTCATGTTATCTAATGACACTAGAGGACCCTGCATTGTCCGTCTACTTCTGCCAAACTGGATTGTCATCATGCCACATGCACAGCCCTGTTACAGTGAGGCAGTTACCCTAATCACTGCTGCGGGCAGGATAAAATATATCCAGCTTCACAGGGTAAGAGCTGACGAACTGTAGCAGGTCCCTCAGAGCCGGCCTCCATAATGACCTGATAGCTGCAAGAGATCGTGGACAGACATGAAGTGTTTCAGGGAGATGCCTGACCTGCGCTGGTCATGTCTGTGCTGCACAAGTCTTCGCACCAGTTCTGTCCTCACCAATGAGATGTCACTAACGCTCACCAGCCACAGCCGCTGGTGCTCTCGCCCTTGATGTTATTCCACTTGACCGATTTGGTCCTGTCCTGCACGTCCAGTACTATAATTGCATCTTCAGTGTTTTCCCCTTCGCCTTCATCGGTCTTATCATCTTCTCATCTTTTGTTTTTCTCCTCTCCTCTTGCAGGGTGGACTGTACGTTTTCAAGCTATTCGACTACTACTCAGCTAGTGGAATGTGCCTGCTCTTCCTGGTCTTCTTTGAGTGCATCTCAATTTCTTGGTTTTATGGTGAGCCACACTCACAAGGATGTTTTTTGTCCGACTTCAAACAGGACATAAACGTTTCTGTCTTTGGTTGTTGACTCATTGAACTCTAAAATCTCAAAATCTCAAGACCTAAGATCCACACTCGATCCTGAATTATAGATGAACATGATACCTAAAACTGTATTCATCATCATTTATCTCCAGGTGTGGACAAGTTCTACGACAACATCGAGGAGATGATTGGCCACAGGCCCTGTCTGTGGTGGAAGGCCTGCTGGGTTGTTTTCACTCCACTCATTGTGGTTGTAAGTAACACTGTTCCAGACACCAGCAGGGAGAATAACACCACAGTATTTAGGCTTATGAGGTGTCAGGTGATGTGATGTACTGAGAATGAATGCTATATAACGTGATTTTTCTTGTTACTTTAGCTTAATTGTTGTGCTCATGAAACCAAAAGTAGTTAATGGCATTACTATCTGATACCTCCTACTTTACTGTAAGATATCTTCATGTGTGTGGCTAAGAATTGGGAATTTATTGGTCAAATGTCGAAACTAGCACAATATGTTAGTCAAGTTTTGCAGTACGAGCTCTATGAGCATGATGATGAAGGTGCTGAGATCTTCTTCCGTGTCCCTCTTGTCCAGGGCGTCTTCTTGTTCAGTGCAGTGCAGATGGTTCCCCTCACCATGGGCGACTATGTGTTCCCAGCCTGGGGCCAGGGGGTCGGTTGGTGCATGGCCCTCTCCTCCATGACCCTCATCCCTGGCTACATGGTCTACATGTTCCTCACACTCAAAGGCACATACAAAGAGGTAAGCTCAATCTGGATTCAGTCTAAAACTGCACAGATTTAATATACCGTACAATATACTTGTGTTAAAAGGGAGTGCAGTTATTGTATCCATGCACTTAAAGGAAAGGGTATATAAAATCCAAGAGTTCTGGTTACTGCAAAGGAAATGCAATAGCTGCAGATTTCCCAGAACATATACTACCTCTGAGCATTTCACACATCTATTAACTGGTTTGAATTTTAATCTGCATTCAGGAGCGAGGCAGGCGCTGCGTTAAGAGTTTCAAGTGGATTACTTGGTATGCAAGATTTCTAGCTGAAATATATTACTACACACTGTATGAGAGACAAATCCAGCACGGGGAACACTGTGGTGTTTTTAGAGGGTGCTGATATTTTGCGAGGATAATGTAAATGCGAGCCCTGCAAATTTTTACAGAGGAGATCAGTTTTAACCATGTGGGGACGCTCGAATAAACATTTAAGGTCATCCTGTCGGTTTTTTACAACCTGTTAGGCTAAAATATGTCTACCAGAATGCACTGATCCAGGATTTATTTCATCTTCACTTACATTTACAACATTACATAAAGGCTGGCAATGAAGGTCGCACCTGAAATGTAATTCAGCAGCGAGAGGACTCACACTGGATGTTGAAATGCTCAGCTTAAGCCACCGTGCATTATAACTGTACTGCGATTCAATGCTTTTGTAATGAGCAAACACACGGGCATGCTGGGTAAAGACGTGATAAACTGCCATGAAGAGTAGAAGAGAGATAAAAGGATTAGTAAAATAGAGTTTCTAATTAGTTCTGTTAAACCATTTTTGATTCCTTTTTCGCTACACCAGCCACTGAGTTCTCGGCATATTAAATTCATTTGTATGCAGCAGAATGGTACACTGCATTTTTATTGATCTGATGATCCTAATCAATGACACATTATACCTTTTCCGGCATGCCATTTACATTAAAGAGCTTTTTGATTTGCAGTCATTCACAGTGAGCTAAATAATAACCTTACATCTACGCGGTACAGATATAGCTTTATAGCCGCCACTGACAGAATAAATGGGCCATAATTGCAGGCAGTGCAACGGAGGCTGTCGGAGGCGATGTGCAGGTGTCAGATCCTGCAGTAACAGCTGATGGCTGATTGTCTAATTGTAGCAATCAGCCAGCTGATTAGTGCTCTGCACCCAGGCGGACGCTCGGTTTCACAAACACTCCATATAAATGCCGACTGTGCAGCAGAGCCCGGCTCATAGTTTGGAACATTTGGAACAAGTTTGGGATGGTTTGATTTTGGTTTGCGGGCTCACTGAATCTGGCCCATAAAACATTTGCTAATGTCATTAATACTGGCTTTTATGTTCCTTTATCAGCTCTACCTCAAGCTGTATCTCATGGAAAGTGCATTGTCTTTTCTGAGACTATCTAGGATGTTTAGATTCAGAGCCTGAGGCTGTGCATTCATCAAGCTCACAGCTGTGTAGCTGGCGTGTTCGGTTGCAGCTTATGGGTTTGAGCTGTTTGGTTCCTCCTAATGGTATATGACAATGTCTCATTGTAATTTTGACACCATCTGCGTCAGTTGTGTGATACCAGTGATTTCACCCCTCCTCTCTCTCAGCGTCTGCGGATGATGATCAAGCCGTTGAAACTGGTGAAGGCTCAGGAAAATGGCCCGGACCAGCAGACAGAAAACCAGAGTCAGAACCCTGCCAACGAGGAAGCCTACATCTAGAAACTTCTGCCTGTCTCTCTGTCTCGACGGCCAGACTGGCGATCTCCACAGAAGAAAAGTAATCAAGGTTGGGAACGACCACCAGACTTCCATGTCTGCTTTTATTCACCTACCTCCTGGGGACACGTGAGACCAACCTGATTACACAGTTATTTTTAGGGGTTTTATTTTCTGTTTGTTTATTTGTATAATACAGAGTTATAAAACTGATGAGTAAAAACAGACTACCCAGCAAAATTGTTGTGATATTATGAATTTCATTATGCAAAAAAGTTAGTCTTTTTAGAAAAGGAAATGTGACTTAGGAAATTACTGTATATTGAATATATAATTTAAATTTGGAGGCCCGCGTTGATTCAATAGTATTGTGCTACTTTGAAGATATTAACTAATCTACTAAACTACAATTACTGTACAAAGACAAATATGGGTTAAATGCATTTTGCTTGTACATGAAATAAATACATTAAAATGAATGCAGTGTTGTAGGTGAAAAAAAAATGCTATTTGAAAGTTTGTAAAGTGAAAATTGAGTATTGACCAATTTAAGGCAAAGACAATATGGGAATGTGCAACAGGTAAGGCCAAATCTGCTCGTATGTGTAAAATATAATTTAGCCAGACTATCACTCCCTCGCAGGATCCTGCAGTTTGCCTGAAACGTTTACCACCCATGTCTGGGACTACCTTTGAAAAGCACAAGCACAGTAAGGAATTTTGAAGCGTCCAACTTCTTTTCGGCTCGATTGAAACTTGTGACAACAGCAAAAATAACTTACATGTGATACATAGCAAGAGACTGTTATAATTGTTTCTTTGTTTTCTAAAGAACAATAACTTTGTATGTTGTCCGAATCTTTTTTGTAGAGTCATTTTTAGGTCGTTTTCTATATGTGAGAGTGAGAAGGACCAAAATCATACTCGAGTTTGAAAGATCGGTGCAGATAGTTGACTCACTGACTATATAGATTCAATCAAGCACCCCTCTTGTCTCTATAAAGAGCAACGGGGTAGAAAAGTAAAGACAGCATCCACCTACAAGCACAATTTGAATCTGTAAAGTACCGCCTCCAACTATAACAATGTAGCCAGTACAGATATCCCACATTTGCACTTTGCATACTATATTTCTTTGGAAAATGTACATTTTTTTTTCTTCCTGCCAACAAGTTAAGTGGAAAGACAGAGTTGTGTCGCAATAAGCCAATGCTAATTCTGATCCATATTATTAAACTGTGAGCCTGAATATGCTCCAGTGGCTGCTGCATTGAAGACTGCATGATAGATTTGGGAACCATTTACTTGTATATCTATTTAGTAACCCACTTCTCAGGAACAAAGGTGGACGTGACCAAATTCTCTCAGATACTACCATTCTACACTGAAACAATTAATGCTGTATTTTAAAAAAAAGAAGAAAAAACGCAACTATTATCAAAATTATCAACCATTTTTCTCCCGTTACTCCAACAAACCCTGAGGAGCAACAAAACATGAAAACAAGAAGCGGTATCAAAATATACATAACTGGGCACACCCGAAAGCTGATCCAAAATGTCTCTTTTCTGTGTGCCATTTCAGCGAGCATCATTTCTTTCAGTGTAAATGAACTGTGATGGCCTTCACTCAGTCATTTTAGTAGAAGCCATAATGTGTTTCTATCCCGTGGCGAGTGCAGATATTCAATATCAGTCTCGGAGAGAGAAACTTTGGCTCAGTCAGAGGTCAAAGCCGGCAAAAGCACTGTTAACACAGCAGGACATAGCCAGATGCTGTATAGGCCAACACCACTGAAACTACTCCTTACCAAGGGATAAAGAAAAAACCTATTATTACATATCAAGTTTGCTCGGCAATATAAAAACAAATATATAGAAGCTGACTTTGTGACAGACCACAGATATCACTGTATTACTATGAAGGAGGATCAAGAAAATATGCTTCTGTGGCAGCTACGTGCGACAGGAATCAGGTTGAATCAGTCCCGTTTATTTTCTTTAATTTATGTTCTTTTTCTCTCAAAGATATGTGAATTAAAATGTGCAATGACAAAGGGTTCCGTGAATTTTGTATAAAGTTACCATACTGCAGTTTTCTCTCTTGAATGATGTTGTAAACTGGACTGTGTAATACATGTATCTGTGAATGTCCGTACAAACCTGAGTTTTTCTTTTCTTTTGTCTAAATGTTGAACAAAAAAAATGTGATATTATTTGCTGTTTTCTGCAATAATATTATTATCTCAGAAACTAAAGCACATATCTCTCTCAACTGTAAAAATTATAATTACAATAACAGAATAGAGTAATAATAAAGATGATAACAATAATAATAATAATGATGATAATGTAATAGAAATGTCTAGTCAGAGAATATTGTTTTGTATATTTCTAGCTGTTTCATGGGCCTAATGTAAAATATTCTATGTAAAAAAAAATATAATAAATGTCTTTAGATGGTGTTATATGAAAAAGCATGATTGCAATATATGTTATCTGCAAAAATAAATAAAGACCTATAGATTATAATGTCTGTGTCATGTAATTTTTTTCTGTTGGAGGAGCAGGCAATGTTTGGGGTCCATTCAGTTTTAAAAGCAAAAGCCAATGGGGAGTTTTGGGAAGTACAAATACCATTTGTATTTGTTAAATGGATGTGACTCTTTGAATAGCTACATGCGCTGACTTAAAAGGCATGCAAATGCTCTTCAAATATGCTTTCTGCATTGTTGAATGGGATGGCTTTGCTTGACACTGACCTACTCGGTGTTATGCTAATGCTCGATTTATTATGTAAGGGGGAATGAATATGCAATCAGCTCCATCACTGCATGAGATGTTCTCTGCGAACTTAGCTGATAGTTCCTGACAAAATAGTCCTTGCAACAGCAATATCCTAGTGACACCTGCACTGAGAGCTGTGCCAGCAGAGACTCTATGGCTGCCATGGCTGACAGCCAATCCCTCCCAGCCACAATGCACCATCCATCTCCCTGCTGTTATGCAGTAGTTAGCCTACATTTGTATAATCCGAATAGCCACCAAATCATCATAAAATGCCCAGTGACAAAGAAGTACCCAATGTGTAGACATCTTCATTTGAATGGTTTTATGACAAGTGAACAATAAAATAATACTTCTGGCACTGCATTGAGATGGGGAAACGCTTGAATTAACTAACATGTCTTTATATAACATGTCAACATAAATCTCTTTTGGCTCTTCTATTAACATTTGTTGTTACTTTAAACACTGATAAAACGTTTCAATTGTTGTTTATGTCCTACGCACAACTGCAGGCATCAGTTTTTCTGAAATAAATGAACCGCCTAATAACACCAATGAAAATATAAAAATTTTTAACTACCAACATCAAGCTCTTTCTTGTCCAGTAATGCTCTAACTAACTACTCATACACATCAAGTAACACACCAGTAATATTGTCTCACTGTTTATATGTCTTGTGCATCTGGAAAGGCATCTTGTAAAACTGATTATATGAATGCACCGTATATACAGAGTTGGTATTTGATGTCTCTGCTCCAACCTCGTCAAACCCTAAAGAGGTACAACAAGCTCAACACAACAGAGTTTGGGGAGTGACAGTTCCACTGGTCAAATAAAGGCTTCAGAGCTCTTGAAACTATGGGTTTGTCAGCTATTTTCCAAGAATATGACACGTCTTCTCCAACTACTGAATTGCTGCAGGCTGCGTCCATCAAACTTTTTAAAGTTTGCAGTGAGTGGCAGGGTGTGTGGAGGTGTGAAAATAGGCAGAATTTGAACTTCTTTGTCAGGCTATTCTTCTCACAATCACCTCCATCCCTTTCCCAAAACCATGAATGAGAGTTATCCCCCTTTTTCCGATTTATTGAGGCAAGACTACAAAGACATGCCACAGACACAGAAGTCTTGGAGGGGGAGGTAATGGAAAGAAGCCAGAAGGAGGTCGAAATAAAATAGAATAAGCTTTGCAATTGACTGGAGTAACTGGAGGGAAAAGGCTCTTCAGCAAGCCGCGATAGCTGCTCCCCTTCCCTCTCTATGACAGCAGGCTTTTTCCCCATCTTCGATGGTGGCCATTTGGAAGAGGTATGAAACGTTTGCCTTTAGATTTGGTCAAACATGGTGACCTACTTCACTTGAAGCATACTGATGCCTTCATACTAAGATCACACAAATGGATGTTGGGGTGTGGTGTAGACGGGGCTGATGAAATGCTGTAGGATGTAGTAGCAGAAGTCGGAGTATCATCAGGTGACAGTTAGCCGATACATTTTCAGTTGAGACATGACACATCAAAAGACTAAACCGAGTGATGACAGCTTAAATATATGCTTGAATGCGGGGTGTGTTGGATATACATTGCAGAGATCATTGTGAGTAATGTGAGAGTAGACTCCAGTTTTGTTTTTTTCTGAACTAGCTCACAGGCTTTGCATTCTTTCAGTCAGCCTAATCATGTGAAACAGATTGTTGTGAATGGAGAATATATATAGACTTGGTAATCGGCAATCTTGGCTCTGACATCATCATTCCTCGCAAGCTTATACTAGCTCAGCAAAACAGAGATTGGGGAGTGATGATAATACACATCCCTCAAAAACAGGCAGTAGATACAGAGCCCAACAGCGAATATTACATTAAATCTTCTATATGAGTGCTTATGGAATACCCTTTCAGCCATTTTCCCCCAAAAAAACTTCAGACCGCATATCTACTGAGCACTGGTGCCTGACTCAGTGGTACACATTGGCACCAGCCACCACATGGCTGTTGTTATGCTGTCACCTCAGAAAATGATAGAAGGATACCGGACATCCTCTAAACTGAGACAAATGTTCAAGTTGAAGGGATCAGGTTTAGATGGAGGACAGTAAATATATCCAGATAGTTTACTACATTGCTTCCTGATGTTCAAAAAGAGTGCAGTATGTTTAAGATTTTAGTCGAAAACACTCAAAAATGAACCAAAATTGTCAACAGAATGCAAAGAAATAACAGTTTCCACATTATCAACACTATGCATTATGTTGCAAAGCTATCGACTGAAGTTAGCATTCTAACCAGCTAACCCCAGCCTGTCCGTGGCCCCGTTCTACCAGTATGAACACCAACACTTCAATACTTCAGTCTGGGCCGCTAGCTGCATCGCTAACTGAGCTATCTAGCTAACAGCAGCTACAGTGAGCAGCAGCTAGTGGTTACTCTGGTGATATGCTGCCCCCGGTTTGTTGTAAGTATCAAGTCAACAGGTCCCAATTCTTACGTATTGCACCTTCAGAGCCAAAATACCAGAAGTAGGTAATTTTATTCTGCTTGGTGCCGCAACATTCGGTAGTTTGTTGCTCAAATTCATGTCTGGTGTGTCTCAGGTGTTTGTTTGTAAGCACCCCTTTGTTTTGAGAGTTAATAATTCATAATCATTGAAAACCACCGGTGCAAGTTGTTGAATGGTGCGTCTGTATATTCGTTATTGTGTGTGAGAGCACCAGGGAGAAATCTAGAAAGAGGCGGTGATTTTCTACCTGGTCAGACGAGGCGTCTCCTGTGCTGTCGTACAGCAGCGCTGATGACTGTGTGTTTTTGAGCATGTGTGAGTCTGTGTGCACGCATGCATGTGATTCACCGTGTCCTTGTGAGTATGCATATATATTTATATATGAGTCTGTGTCTGCTCATCTGAGCATGCAGCGGTAGTAGAAGTGTTAGTTGTGGTGATGACACAGACATGAGCGGAGCAGCTCTGACAGCTCCAGTCTAGCAGAGGTAGTAGCTGCTCTGAAGTCAGCTCCGGGGCCCCAACAACACACACTGTGGAAATGGTAATCTGTTTTCCCTCCCTGCCAGCTTGGCCAAGGCTCCCAGTAGCATGCATACTCTCCAACTGCATCACAATCATTGGGCACTGACGTACGCAGCACGATGAGGCAGGAAAAGAGAGAAAAATACTTCTTATAGCTGCAAGGCTGTTATTTTTCCAAAGTTGTTTCATGTGAAAGATGCAAGGAGGTTATGCAATTTACTTCATGCAATAGGAGATGTGATATTATGGGGATGTTAATGGGAGCCAATCAAAAATACTAACACATTCTTGTAAAAATAATAGTTATTATAATAACAGTAGCCTCAAACAACCTTCAGTTTTCATTTTAAGATTTTCCTTTTTCTTCAAAACCAAAAACCAAAATGTTTCCCAATATCTACCAAGTAGTTGTTATTGTAACCATGACATGGAGAGTCCCTTAGCCTTAACAAAGGAATCATGTTGATCTAAATTACGATGTTTCTGTATAACCTTAACAAAGTAGTTACATTAACTTAAAGTCCCCATGAAGCAAAATCAACGTGTTTTTTTTTTTCATATATGCTTGCTCCATATTTCACCTATATGCCAGTTTCAGGCCCAACAGCGGCAAAAAAGTTGTTTTGCAGGTATTTTTTATGGAATTTTTAGAGTTATAACTTCTTGGAAAATCATTCAAAATGTTGATGACTCATCCTGCACCCTGCGGCGTATGTCAAGTCGTGTCGTTAAAAAATTTACACTTCAACAGTTATTTGTAAAGTTTTTGGACAGCACAAACAAGCGATGTCATCCTGATGATATGGGGCTAAAATCATAAAATGATGCTATGTGTCGTGCTGAAGGGCATAGACAAACACTGCAATGTACTTCGTCATTTGATTTGGAGGGATTTTTCGGATGTCTGCAGCTATTACACAGTAGCAGCATTTTAAAGGCTATCTAGTGTACACTGCAAGACCTTTCCTTCACCTAGGATCCATTTATCTCCTGCTGACCAAAGCTGAATCAGAATATCAGTGAGCCTTCATGGCTTTCCCTCTGTTCACCTTAACAACAGGCTACTGATAGCATATCTGCTCCCAGCAGACCGACAGACAGACAGGCAATGAGAGAAGCAAATGCCCTTATCACTGCCTGCCATATGATGGGATTAGCTTGAGTGTTGTCTAACAAAGCATTAATGAGCAGTTTTAATTGCCTGCACGGCATACCCTGCCAAGCCCTGCCTGAACTACACACACACACACACACACACACACACACACACACACACACACACACACACACACCAACGCAGAGTTGTGACGCATATTTATCCCATCTGAAATGGCGTCCAAGTGATACAGAATTTGTATTCATCACTGGAGTACACACCGACCATTATTGCTGTCATTCCAATACAATTGGTGCACAGTTTCACAGAGAAAATGGATTTGAAGACGACTTTAACCTCCATTTACTCCCTCACACAATGCTGACTTAATTGAAATCAATAGATGTTTTTGATTATCTTGTAGTATCATATCACAGTGCAGCCTCACGGCAGCCATGGGGCTCCAGCAGCGCACTGACCTGAAAGCCCCTGTGATTACAGCAGGGCAGAGGGCAACCTCTTTCATTTCACTCTACAAAAATACCATTCAGAAATACAATTCTATAGATATGTGATGTCTTGTCTGACTGGACTTGTCATTAGTTTGAGATGAGGGGTGCTATTGCTTTCATTGGATCAGTAAACATCTCATAAAGACAGGTGACTTGGGCTACCTTTGCCTTTCCTATGAAGCCCTGTTCTTAAGGTTACAGTGGCTGTATGCTCTGCACTGTCAATCGAATGGCAGAGAGATTACTCCACAGTAAACACCACATTTCTGTTTATTATGTCTGCTTTCTTGCTCTCTCTCTCTCTCTCTCTCTCTCTCTCTCTCTCTCTCTCCAAATGTATACATATTACTATTAATATTATTCAGGTCGTGTGGAACAGATATGCATTGTAATGATTCAATGTGTGCAAAATCAACAGCCAGTCACGATATTGAATTGTTGTTATGACACGTCTAGCCTATAATCAATGGTTTGGCTTTGTCTGACATCATCAGAGTAGGCATGGTCTTGTCTGCACAGTGTCTGTCAAGTACGAACATTTCATGCGTTCCATTTCTCATTTATAAGGCTGTTAAAGGAAATGAAATTAGGTAACACACTGTATTACTGGTTCATACTGAAGTGATTTAAAAAATGGTTGAAACTAGAAATTAAAGTAATTCATTAAAATAAATAGTTTTGTTTTATTTGAAAAAACATTTCATATCACTGTCCCACATTACATGAACATGTAGGCTAATATGGAAAAGCACTGGACACCATTGTATGCTTAATTTATGCTATAAAACTATAACTATAATATATCCCCCACAACCCACCACCAGTGCACTCTGCATTGTAGTTTTTGTGTTATATACTTTTTATGGCCTAGACCACAATGTATCACAAGGCAGCCACGTCCTCAAGTATTTCCTGCTTTATCATCTATTTTACTCTAAATGGGACCATAATTTACCAAATCAACATCATGCTGTATTGAAGAAGTCTTGAAACTAGCGATTGAGACCATAAACTCATTAAGAAACTGTTTACTCGGGTAATAAATCAACTGAGAAGAAGGGTCATTTTCTCATAAGCCTACATACAATCACATTCCTTTTTGAAACCAGTGGATTCGGCCCCCACTGGCTATTAGATAGAATGCAGTTGCATTGGCTCACTTTTTAGACAAGAAGCTATATATTTTATACATCCAATGGTTTGCATGCACTTTGAAAAGATGAATCAGAGGTTAAGCATTTCCCCCCAAAGTCTTCTGATCTCATGTTTTAACATGCACTGCACTGCACTGACATTTGCATGTACTGTAGTTAAAGTGGACCAACCTAGCCTTTCCCTACTCTTATGACAGCTATTTTGACTTGTCAAACAGTTCAGGAGACACAGTCCGAGGATGGGGAACCAGCCACCATAATATCCCAGAATGGTCAGCAGCGGTCGCCCTCCACCAATCATGCCAATAATTAAGCAGATGGTGGCAAACTATGCCGCTGGTCCGACTGTTGAGCAGAGGAAGAAACAGAATGTCTGTAACAACACAGGCCACACAATGACACAGCAAAAGGCCACACTGTTTAAACAACACAAGGTGCTAGAACAGTCAAATGTGAAGAAAAGTGCCTCGAGGCAGCCCTTTTACAATACGGGATATGACTGACCTTCTACCTAACAGCTTGTGGAGAAATAGGGAGCAAAAACAGACCATCTGTGGTCAAAATGTTGTCAAGAAATGTACACATGAAGTAAAGATTCGGAATGAGAACAGCCAAACCAGGATGATAGCTACATGTGCTGTAGTGTTCAAACAGTAATTATTTCACAACAGCAGCAGTGTGAGGCTTGAACCAAACGGTGTTCTTCAGACCCTCTCTGTCTTTTAGCGATGAATGGAGACAGAGGAGGCCTGTGTGACAAAACAGGGAGCCTGACTTCCAGCTGGAAACAGCTCCTTTCTCCTGGCACAAAAGAGTAAAGAGCCCCAAACAGAGCTCAACACTCATTCTCTTTGCTCTCTTCCTCTTCTTACTTAGTCTCAGCTGCCTCTTCCCTACATACTCTTCTCTTCTCTTCTCTTCTCTTCTCTTCTCTTCTCTTCTCTTCTCTTCTCTTCTCTTCTCTTCTCTTCTCTTCTCTTCTCTTCTCTTCTCTTCGGTAGAGTGAGTGATCGCCGTGCCAGAGACTCAACCAATGAACCCATCCTATCCCTTCCAGTCTCTGGGGTCTTTTGCCACGCCACATTTATCACCAAATGTACCAGGAGTGCTGGCAGTGTGGTGCATCTCAAAGCTCAGAGGCGGACCCTTTTGCCTTGTGGCATCTTCTTCTACACTGAGGCAGAGAAGAAATGGCACAAGACTAAGTATAATGTCACGGAAAGACCTATTCCACCCGTGATGTGATACGGTAGAGTGAGAGAAGGTGGAAAGTTGGACAAGTAATTCATCTTTATGTTTTTTCCCCCATGTTTTTTCACAGTACAGTCCCTCTATTCTTCATGGACGATGTTTTTGAGCCAATGCTGTGGGAAAATCTGTGCTATAACTTCATGATGAGCAGCGATAGAAAAACCTTATCATTGAAGAAGGTCTAATTAGTGTTTCGTTTGCTGTCAAGAACCTTCACATCATCAGCCCGGCGCTCTCCAACTCAGCATACTTGACACGATTTTCTGAAGAGTACTACCCACACAGCCAACAAAAGGGGTAAAATTGCATCAAAGGTACATTTGTTTATGATGGGAGAACCAAAAGGAGAGAAATGAAGAGTTTAGTACCTTGAATGTGAAAGCTTCCTGTTTGAGACTCAGCCATAGCTGTTGGTGTGGGAATCCTGTGAGATCTACAAAAGTGATTCGCATGTGTTCACTTCCAGGAAAGGTTACAGAACCACCTCATAGCAAGTTACAAGGTTTTGCACATACTGTATTTTTTACTTGTACTATGAAGTTTCACATGAAAATAAAAATACAAAAATAAAATATAAATGCATTCTTTTCCTGTGTCATCTGGATAAAAAAGTTTAATGTCAAATTTCCAAATCTAGGAAAATAGCAAACAGACTCAAATTGGCATTCAGTGGCTTGGAAGCCTTCTCAACTGTAACTCCCCCACCATCCCATGCCTTGTAATACACTGTAACTACAGTGTAGATATTAATGAGTAATCATGCGATGTGAAATAACTGACAATAGTTAACAGTATAAATAAATGCTACATCAACATACTGACATGTACAAATGTCTTAACGCTGTGAACTGCCTTCAAAACTATCCAGCGGTCTTACATCTTGAAACGCAGACTCAAACTGGCTTTTAATGGCTTTGAAGCCTTCTCGCCTGTAACTGTGTCACCATCCCTTACACCTCCCAACATGAAATTCAGATAACAAACATGTAATGTGAACTTGACATGACACATTTCGTATAAGAGTCAATACAGCATGCAGCCTATGACGTTCAAAAGTATCTGTGGTTTGCAGGAGCGTTGACTTCCAACATTTTATCGCGGCATCTGGGCTGAAAACACATACATACTTTTTATGTATATGACCGCATGCAAGAACATAAGTGCTTTCAAGGGGGGATTAATTAATATCAAACAAAAATGAAACCTAATGATGGGAATGTCATTAGTTTAACAAGTATTTGATCATAAACCAAAGTATAGACAGTTAAAATTTTGACATTGCGATGGCACTGATCCCCAAAGTGACAATTCAATTAATATTTTGTACTGAAACTGAGACACCTCAATTTACGGACATCCCTATTTAAATTGTTTGTTTACAATACACATGTTAGGGATGAAACAGTGATGCTGGCGAGAAACTATCCTTGAATAAATGCCCTCTATGGTGCAGCGATTCATTGCTCAACAGCGCAACATCCAACCGAGGATGCATCATATGTCAACACCCCCCAATCTCTCCCTCTCTCCCTCCGTAATGCTGCTTATGCAGAGAGGAAGAAATCTGATGTCATGCCTGCCTGCCCTCGGCTGTCAAGCCCTCTGACACACACAAACACACACACACATACACAGACAAACGTTATTTACAGTATAATTACTTCCATGACAGTTCAGATGCAAGCCCATCACTCAGTATTATCAAACTATTGAGGCGTGTAACAGCCTATATATAATACAGCAGGAAAAATCTGAGCGCCATTACAGATCCACACTCACACACGACCAACGGCACACCCACTGTAATGCACGAAATGATTTCGACAGTCATCTCAGGAAAGAAAAAAAATGTCGACTGCAGCTTTCTTTCTTCTTATAAAAGAGATTCCAAAAATTCTGAACACACAAAGAGACTTTCCATAATATAAACAAACCCTCGGAGGCAAAATAACCGATCAAGACGGGATAGTTTTTCCTCATCATAACCATTGCTAGTCTGCAGAATACGGGAGGAAATCGCAGGCAAGGCATATTTATATGGGTTTCTAAAGCCTACAGTTCCTATGCAAATCCCCTGTAGATGACTAAGTGATTGCACAGAGACTCTCCCATTCTGTCGCTCTCTCTCTCTCCAGTTTCCCATAACCTGAGCCACCGGAGCAGAACATGCACTTGTCTTTGCTTCATGCCTCAATCTCAGCGTTGCCGAGGGCCGTGCTGAGAGAAATCAGATGTAATTAGGCGGATGTTTGAGAGGCAGTTGGATATTAACATGGATTTCACCCCTCGACATGGTGTTGAATGCCGGGCGCTCATCTCCTGCAGTCTCTTTATGTTTGCAGACAGATGTTCTTTAAGGCCCCCTCGCACCATCGTGAAATTGTGGGGCGTAAGCACTGATTGTGCACATGTATAATGGAGATAATGCGGTTCGAGGAGAAATCAGAGTGAAGTTTTTGTCCTGTTGTTTCCTGCTTTGGGAGAAGCTTGAACACAACACTAAACAGGGCCGGGAACTACAAAGATAGGAGCTGCATATCCTGGCAACTGGGCTGGAAATGGCTGCCTCGATTATGTTCATTGACAATGTTTTTTCCAGACATGGAAGGGGTAGGTTAATGTATTGAACACAAATCTGTCAGGCCTGCAGACATTCTGTTGCCCCTCAGGATGAAATGTAATACCTTACCTGAGCTAAGCTTAGTGTAAGTTCAATTAGGATGAATATCAATTTTGCTACTCGTCATTCTCATTTCTCTTCCTCTCTCTCTCTCTGTCTCCCTCTTCTCCTACTTCCTTTGGGAACGCCTACGGGCATTTACTCTTCCAGCTTAACAGATGAAATTATGCCACGGTCTTCATCATAACAATGCTGCCAAACCTTAAATCATTTTTCCTCTCTGCTGCTGTCGTTGTGACCCTCCTCCATCCCATTCACTGCTACCCAGGTCAAAGCTACCTGGGTTATGTTCAGACTCCCAGCCCAAATCCATTTTTTGGTACCATAGCAACCCATGTAGATATGCTGGGGGGCAGCTGCTCAGGGGTAGAGCCAGCGTCTTGTTATCGGAAGGTCACTGGTTCGATTCCCCTGGTCTGCATGTCGAAGTGTCCTTGGGCAAGATACTAAACCCAAGACTGCTCCTGATGTGCTGGTCGGCACTTTGCATGGCAGCCACCGCCATCAGTGTATGTATGAATTACTGAAAGTCAAAGGACAAAAGCGTCTGCTAAATGCCCTAAAAATGTTTTAAAAGAATGTAAATAGAAAAAGACACGGCTGAAGAAAACAATAACTTCTAAGAATCATTCTGACCAACTGAAGATTTGTCATTAAATAAAGTTATAACTCATCATGCCTGTGATCATGATGTGTATCTGATCATAACAGTTTCACCATTCATTTATGTCAGGCCAACATTAAATAAACTATTTCTTTTGGATTTGGTTAAGATATATATATATATATATATATATATATATATATATATATATATATATATATATATATATATATATATATATATATATGTATATATATATATATATACATATATATATATATATATATATATATATATATTGATATCATTTTATCAATTGTGTGACTTCAAAATAAGCTTGCTGAGCCTCAGCTGTGGTTATCGGTAGGAGTACAACTTAGAAGAGCACAAGACTGACACACACACACACACACACACACATACAAACAAAACCCTGAATAGGACATGCTTCGAGGAAAAATGGCAGAGACAGATTACAGATTAAGCGTGCCACATCCAGCTCTCTAACTCTCCTCTCTGTCTCTTTTCTCATGGTAAATGCTTTCCTTTTCTCTGTTTGGAGAAAGTAGTGGGAAACAGTGAGTCAGGCTGGAGTGCTCAGAGCTGGACCGGACTGTTAATGCCGTCGAATGAATTAAGATTCGGTTCTGCTGGTTTACCATTTGAATGACTGGGAGGCTTGGGAAGGTAGCGAGCTCTGGACACAAAGAGATGCTTCACAGCCCGAATGCACTTTGGTTCACATCTACATGTCTAAATATTTGCTTCCAGGGACACAGCATGTTGTGTGTAAGTGAGAGGACATTATACTGTACAGCAACACAAAAAGAACAAAGTTTTTCAAGTGTCTTAATCATCTTCATTACAATTCTGACATAAAAAAAAACTTAACACTCTTTATGTGTGTAATTGCAATTTTGACCTATTTCCACAATTTCTTTCAAAGTGGCCCTATCGGACAAATGCTTACAAATTTTACTATTTGAATCACATTTATTCATAGAACAATACAATTCTGAACCACTGTTATGGGCCCAGGTGAAAAAACAAGGTGGTACAATAGTTCTGGGAAAGACAGCTGATTGTCGAGTCTCATTTCCAGTTTTTTGACGACCTAGGAATGAGACTCAACGATCAACTATCTTACACATTGCACCTCTAACAAATCAACTTTATTATAAATACTGTATATTCATGAATTTTACCACCGAGCTATTACTCATGCATCTGTCAGAGGTCACCTTGTTCAGAACATACTTCACTGTTAACCCTGGAAATGAGACGATTTTGGTGGCCGTTCACGCAGCTTAACATGGTCTTATAATGTCACAAGTCCCCCCGTGATCAGCCTACAGATAGTAGTCAGGCGGTCAGTCAGGGCAAAGCCTGTGGGAAACAGAACTCAGGTTAACCTTTGTAACCCTCGGACTATAACAAGTCATGGACTTTCTGGACACCAGATTTTGGTTATTTATACACCAACATAGAAGGGCCCTCAGAGAGTGCGGACTTTTGCAAAGGCCAATGGTCCATTCTTCTATGATACACAAATCTGCAACCACAAACACGCAAACACTATGTCTGGATAAATGTGGAATTGTTGCGATGCAGCAATTGCACTGGTTGACACATGAAATCACTGTCTCACCAGGTGCTATTGACTACTGACTCTGTAGGAAGTTTGAGCAACTACATGTGTTGGCTACACCAGGGTGTACATCATGGTGTATTGGATTGAAGAATGTATGGAATTTATTCCACCAAGGCCAAATTTGCCCTATCTGGCATTTGTAAGGGATATTCTCCTTGTTGAAGTTTGACAGTTACTAATTCTATGAAAAATGGCAGACTTAGTGTGATGAATCAGATCTCTTTAATACGTACAACATAAAAAGAGCACCCACGGTGTTCTCTCCAGAATGTCTTCACTTATGTACAGCAGGACAACAAATGCAGACCTCATGACAGGTGTTAATGTTAATCCCGAGAGCAATGACCCTTTGATGTTTTGAAGGACAATAACTGTCAGCATATCTGACTTTCTGACAACACCTTCGGCAAAGAGAATCGCCCCTCGTCTGAATTACTGACATGTTCTAATCCTGACAGCTCCCCACACCACAGGCGAAGATAATCGCCCCTCATCTCAACTCCTGACAAGTTCTAATCCATACATTGATTTCTCAATTTTAAATTCTTTAAAAAAAAATTTAATTCCCATATAATATGAGCAAAGGCAAAAACATTATCCCCTGATTTGAGATGGCTACACAGATTCTTCCTTGGGCTATGCTACAGAAAGCATGGTTCATGTATAGCCCAGGACAGGAAGGCTCTGCAGCGGGTGATTCAAACCCACAGGAACATCATTGGTACCCTTCCGAACATATAGATATTGTGAGTGAGGTGTCAGGTGCACAGAGCCCAAAGGACAATAAAAGACAACACCCATCACAGCCACCGTCTGTTCACTCCGCTGCCATCTGTCAAAGGATACAGAAGTTTTGGCTTGTCATACCACCATACTACAGCTTCATTCCTCAGGCTGTGAGTCTCAACTCATCCTCAATACTCCTAGAAAATAGTATTTTTTCTTGTGTACAATAAATTGAGAACAACTTAAATTGCGGTGTAAAACTTTGTAGAATAACAGTGAAGTGAACCCTGAACCTTGAACCCTTCCTCAAAGTTTCATGAAAATCAGGCCAGTTGTTTTCCATAATCCTGCAAACAGACAAACAACCAAATGAACAAACAAACCAAACCGGGAACATAACCTTCTTTGGAAGAGCTCATAACAAGTTGGGATTGCTGGTCTGTCGTGACTTGCGTGAGTGAGTACATGCTAATTTTGACTGGCTTACGGGGTTCATAAAAGACCCCGTGCTTGTAGAACGAGGGCTAACACTGTGTAGCCACTTTTTACAGGGTGACTCTGATTGCAGGTTGTACGGAGCAGGATGGTCGTGTGATGGAGGGGGGCGGGGATCGTTGCAGGTGAGCACTTTATCCCCCACATGGGCGCTTTCACAAGGCTTGTCATCAGAGAGAGGCGAGACCATCAACCAGGGTCCTGATTACAAAGAGAGTACTTTACTGCGGCCTTACAGGAAACCCACTGAGGGTGCTATTTATAGAATACAAATGTTCAATTCACATTTCTGTGTCGCTTTTCAAATCTAACAAAGAGTACAGTGACCCATCCCCATCACCACACTCAATATCTACAATACACCCTTTGTGAGCACAGATTCTAAGAAAAATTGCGATATATAACACATAAAGTGCCATTGTGCCGCCACTTTCACTTATTTCATTTGAGTATCAAGTGGTTTACAGTCTGTCTCTTTAGTGTTTTAATGAGCATGACTTCAGTTACTGAGCTTGTATTTACTATGTACAAGTATAGGAAAACACATCCTTCTCCTAGCTCAAAGATCACGGCAACACAAGTCCTGCGAACCACTTATCAGACGTGAGGCTATTTAACATTAGAACTATTTAACATTGAACAAAAAATAAGATATTCCCTCAAATAAACCACAGATAAAGTAACAAATCACACACACAAAAGTAGAGATGTTAAGGATCCGTGTGACCCAAATAGCGTGGAACTGGTTGCATCTGGTAATGGCACAATTAATCATACAGGCCACCGCGTGTGTCACATGCTAGAACAACACATTCTTTTCATTTCCACATTGCACGAAATTCCCCTCTCCCATCGCTTCCCTTTTTTTCGGCAGCAGGAATATCTCCAGGCAGCCTCGCAAGACAATGGCGCGCAATTACCCCGAGCAAAAAGCACTGTGGCACTGACAAATGTAGTTTTTACTGAGCAGGAGACATTATGTTCTCACATCAGAGTTAAATACCTCCTATTTATCTCAACCAAGGCGAGGGAGAGAAAAGAGCAAAAGGGAAAAAGAAGGCAGGGGGAGAGGAAGTCAGAGTGATCAAGACAGACAGACAGAGAGAGAGAGGGGGGGGGAATTAAGCCTTGGGCTGTGGAGACATTGCGAGACGTTCCATGACAACCAAGCTGGAGGATTCTGTACCATTTTGTCCGATGTTGCTATAAGGAATATCACATGCCAACTGAGAAATGGCACAGCGAGGAAGGTGCAGCTGCATAATGACTTACAGTGTATTTCTCACGCAGGCGTGAATGGCATCTCTGTGCAGCTCAACTGACTTGAAACTGACATGACTCAGAGACATTAAACAACATTTTCATTTTATGAGTCACAGTCAAGACTTGGATCAAGGAAAAGCACGGCAAGTTTAGTTATATAGCACCATTCAGACACGAGGGAATTCAAAGTGCTTTACAGAGACATGGCAATGCATCAAAACAAGACGTTAAATGTTCAGAAAATTGCATTGAAAGGACAATTATAACATAAAGCAAAATAAAAAAGCAGTAGATAGAAATACAGTCCAGTCGATCGCCTCAGCTGGCAACACAGCTGCAGTAGCGGCAATATCATCCTTTGGGGCAACTCTGACTTTCAAAGTTAGGTCCATTAAAAGTGCTTGATTTTGCCACTGACAGGCTGAGGTTGTTATTCTAAGTGTCTGACAACATGTGGACAGTATTCCTACGCTTATAGACCTGTTTGTTGAATAATCAGATCTGTCTTGTTCAAAAGATCACCCCACTCTGAATTCTCGAGAGGTTATGTGTCAATCATTTATATTGTCAAGGTCATTTAAATATTTATCCATGCATCCATTCAGCCTTTGGAAATAAATTCTGGCAGTTCCTCCAGGTAAACTCCAAACTCCTCCTAAACTTTTTGCAACACATATTATTTAGCAAAAAGCTCTCTCTCTCTCTCTGTAGGAATCATTGCCAGACACTAGGAATACTTAGAATAACAACCTTAGTCGGTCAGTAGCAAAAACAAGCACTTTGAGCGAATGCAACTTTGACGGTTGGAGTTGGAGGATCAGGCCCATAAACTAGTGAGGTAATGGTGTCATTAAAGCAAGTCACAGCAAAGTAGCAACAAAAAAAAATGTGAATATTGCTATTTACATTATATCTCTAATAAAGGCTTCATGAAAAAATGTGGGGGCTAAAGTCTGTGTACATAAATACAAACCCATACTGCTCTGCAAGCAAAGTAATGAGAGAAATAACCATCCCATTCATTTTTTTTGCATGACTGGCAAAATATTGATTGACGTCATCATAATTGTTTTCTCTTGTTTCTACAGTATCTTATTTATAGAAATGCAGTGTCAGCATTTGTTTAGTCAGTGGGAAATAAATAAGACATCATTTAACAAAAGAAGTCACTTGCCTGAAGTAAGCATAACAACGTGGCAAGTGGAAAAGATCAGAAGGTCCTGAGAAATGTGGATGTCAGATTAACCTTAACATCAGTATAATGTAGTGAATACTGTTTATTTCTTACCGAAGTGATAAGAAAGTAAGTGAAAGTGAAAGTGACATTCTCCATTTACAGTCTTCTATGAAGAACATTTTGTCTCAGGAAATAAGCTTTCTAGTACTGAATGACAGTATGACGCTGCCGTTCACGGGTTTTGACTGTTTCATTATTCTAACATGCAAAATAACAACATATATGAATTGAAAATCGTGTTCTTCTGAAATTCCTCAAGTCTTCTTAATGGTGCAGTAGTTTCCTGTCAGGAATCCTCCTGCCGCTGCCCCTTGACCGCAGCACTGGCTTTTGAACAGTATTTGGACCCAAGGCGCTGAGCTGTGGCTGCCCAATGTTGCGAAATAGTGAGGATGGGTCACATGGCTGAGGACAAATTTCCCCACAGGGACTAATAAACTACGACTACGCCGAGGCTGCGGAACAACACCTTTTTGTCTCAGTGCGTCCACATGTGTTTGTGTGGGTCGAGCTATGGCCTCCTTCTTATTGCCTACTGACTCATGAATCAAGGTGTTTGTGTTGACTGTGACCATTCATTTGGAAAGGGGTCATTTTGAGGGTCAAGGTTATTATTTTTTCTCAAATCGCGTCCTTAGGCCCTGGCTTGCTGGCCTTGGTAAACTACAGCTTTATTTGCTCATATTTGGACCATTACATATACTCTAAGGTCAATCATAGGAAGAAATGTGTTACATATATTATTAAGCACAAAAGAAAAACGGTACTGGCCCTTCTAGTAAACATGCTTCTGACAAAAAAAAAAAAGCAAAATGGTAATGCACATGACCTGACCTGCAATCATGTTAATTACAAGAATGTAATATCTCATGAAACATTGAAAAGGTTGGTTGGTTATTAATCACGTAAGCGACCTCAAAACCGTCATGAAACATTATCGCCTCGGCTCACTAGCGTGCTACATTATGATATTTATGATGACATTTGATTCCGAGAAATGCATCTTGCTTTGTCTCCCAACAAGAGATATTAAATTGAATGCCACACTGTAAAGGCGTGACTTGATTTTTCTGGAGCAACCAATTTCACAGTGTAGCACGGATTGGCTGTCTGTGTGGTCTCTCATTTGTGAAGGTTATCCAAATATGATGGAAAGGCATCACAGGCTTCTGTTGGTGTGTTTTGGTTGCTCTCAAGCAAACAGAGGCGCCTTCTATTGTCTTTCTTTTGTATCTGAAGCCAAAGCTGTGATTGTTTAAGTCTGGCTCCGGTAAATTATCGAGGGGGGGGTCATTGCAGGTTCAAGGTCAATCAGAGCTTTGACTGAGGTTGAATGGAGGAGGTTTAGCCCCATCTCGACCTCACCCAGCCCCCTCTCTCGGAGCAGCCACTGTGGTACAGGTCATTAACTCTGTAATGTGTGATGTTTTGGTGGGGGGGTCTACTGTGTGTTTGTGTCTTTGTCTTCTGGCCTCTTTTCTTACCAGTATTCCCAGTAGTTGTACTTGTTTCTATTTTTCTGTATTTTATCATCAAATTATTTGTTATACATGTATCATCAGTTAAACACTCCATGTGTTTTGTCATTTTGCTGCAATCATCTTTACTACAGTTGTCACACAGATTAGATTTCTTTCACTGTAAAAGTTTGAAAATAATGAATCAGTTGTTTCCATTTTCGTTATTTCTTTATCTATGTTCCTTTTTATTTCAGTTGCTCTTTGGCTGTTACTGTATAAAAACAGAGCCGACAGGAACACACCAAACATACAGTAGCCGTTCCTAGAAAAACTAACATTTGGACAATGTCAAGTCTTTTACACAACAATCATCTTCGGGACAGAAACGCATCTTTTATAATCTCTGTGTCACTGTGTCACAGTTTGTAAGGCTCTCAGGGCTCTCTGTGAGCTGAGGCGTGACGCGAGACGCGCTGAGGGCGATGGGTATTCGAAAAGAAAGCTCTCATAGTATTCAGTCTTTAGCATTTAGTGGATTTCATAGTGCAGTGGTTACTGGGGGCTGGAGGAATTAATCCATGGCCCCTTTCATAAAGTTAGTGAATGCCCTGAGTGGCTCTAGGAGAAAAGCACAAGGCCCAGCGGCGTTGGAAACCGATGATCCATGATGCCTTTATGCTATACTAGTCTGCATCACTATGCCTTCTTCTCCTTCTCTCTTCATCTGCTGTAGCTGTATCTGCTCAGGGAGAATACTTGACTGCACTCCATGAATACAGAGAAGCTGTTTTAGTTATTTCCAGAAAGCATCTGTTCAAAGCTCTCGGAGCCGAGAGTTCTTTGTCTCTCTCTGTCTGGCGTTCACAGCTCACTAATACATGGTGGTGAGCCTCACTATGAGTCTGGGGGAGCAGTGGGCTAATTGTGAAAGTGTGAAAACAGCAGTGACGACAAATTACATGATGTAGTGATTACAAAAAACAGAAAAAGATGATGTGCCATGAACAGCGACCAGACGACTGTTTAAACGGTCAGAATGCAAACAAGGCAGAAACTTTCATCATATACGTCTAGTAAACATACACATCGAGCCTTTGTCTGCAATCACCCACTTGTTTCGGTCATTCACTACTACACAATAACAAAGCTTAACCTGTAGTGAAGAGTAAAGAGAGATTTTGGACACTGACATGACATCATCATCATTTTGTCTGCACTACATAGCAATAGGGAGTTATTTCAGACACATAAGTGCACAAGAGTAAAAGTTAAAGGTGCAACAGAATTAGCCCAACAGCAATTAACAGTTACTTACTGTAAAAGTTTACATATAATCAACACATTCAAACAGCAAGCACAATGGCTTAATTGGTTAGCAGTAAACTGATCACAAGAAAACTCATTTAACAAATCACAAAACAGCAATAATAAAAAAATATATAGTACCCAGTGGTAATGCTCGAATAAGGGTATTTGGGATTTTAAAAAAAATGTTTATCAATATTTTCTCAGCCAGAAATCTGACAAAAATGGTGGATGCAACCAACTTCTGGTGGAAAAGTAGTACACAATCGACTGAATCACGTGACTAATGCTGTCCCCCTTCTTAGCAAATATTAGTATTTAAGCAATCCCCTGCCTCCTCTCTACGTCACCACATGAAGCTGCAGCGGTAGCCGTGATAACTGAAGGAATATAAAGTTATTTAACACTTATTTTAATGAAAACATATCACATACAGCAGCTTTAAACCTGTGGCCGGTGGAAACAAGTTGTAAACACAACATTTCTCTTTCTCTGGTTCTTGAGCTTTACTGAACCCCACTGAAACCTATTTTTATATCAAAAAAGACAGCTGAGAGGATCATAATGACTTTATTGCGAACATGTTTTTGGTAGCTCGGTGTGTTGCCCTAAACAGAGACACTTTCTCCAAATGTCGCCATTTTTAGACCCAATGACCCATTGTTGCTGGATTCAGAAAACACACAATGGCCAGCGGCCTTTTTCAGGCTTAAAGGCTTACAGTTACAGGAAGACAAAGTGCCCTCCAAAACAGTAAACTTGCAGTCCTTTCACCGTTCATAGCCATGTGCAGAATTAAGATGATAATTGACGAGAGCTCTTTGTGGTGTGTTCAGCTCTGTGTAACTAAAGTCTGTACCAGTCAACAGTGCTTCACTCAGGAAGGATACACTTATTTTCTAATCCACAGAACACGATTTGAGTTTGGTGGAATTGTTAGCTGACATAAGCCACTTCCTTCATTTCAAAGGGTTTCTAAAGGCTGCAAAGCCCCCAGATCCTCAAATGACCTAAATGTGGGAATGTGGAGAAATGTCATAGCAGCTGTTCAAATAATGGTTCAGTGATTTATGTCATCATGTCAGACAACCTTACAAACTATTGATACAAAATATTTTGGCTGTTGATGCTGACAGCAGTGTCACCAATCACGGGAAACGTTGAATACAAAACTTGCCTTTTACCCAAATGTGAAAGAGCAGAGGCAGTATTGTTTAACAAAAAACAATTTTGTCTCGCTGGAGGACAAATCAATTAAAAGCCTGTTATGCTCAAACAACACACATCAGTAAACCCCAGTCTGTTTTACTCAATAGTTTTGGCCCCACGGGGTAGAAAAGCACTCGATAATTGTTACATTTTTCCATTATCACAAAGTAGTATCAAAATTGACAATTAATTTTTTCTGATAAACAATGAACATACATAATCATGAAACCATCAAACGTGACCTCCAAACGCCTGAGGCAGAGCAAGTGAGATAACAGCATTGTTCACTTTAATGATCTCATGCTGCAGTTAACTCATTTGTTTGCAGGCTGCTGTATCTTCCAGGCTCAGGGGACCTTTGCTTGAGGCCAGTGTGCAGAAACTACAGTTGTTGGAAGTTAATATACAGTAGGACATGGAGTGGATTTGTCACATATTGTAAAGTACATATTTGTAGTTGGAAACCTGACCTTCGTTGGTTAGATAATATCCAAGACTGGATGTTGAAATGTTGTGAGTCACCAATGAGTCTCACTGGTGAGTGAGCAGGCCATCAATTTAAATCAGTGCAGCCTGAATCAAAAGCAAATCAAAAGTGTCCCATGGAGTGACTTATGGGTCACACGCGCAGTCAGGCAACAAGTGGCTAATCGGTTGTGACTCAACAGCAGACCATGCTCTTTTCACTAGTAATTATGGAAAGAGGGGTTCTGGTTTGGCACCAAAACATGAGCCACGTCTGACAGATTCTGAAATGACATTTAAAACAGAAATCATGTCTTGGCTGGTTCTTCCTCAGAAGTCTATTTTTACTCCACATCATTTGCAATGTGCTGCTCACGCACTTTTATTGTACAAGTCACACCCAAAATGCCGAGATCTCACTTCAACCCTGAGCAGTAAGTCATGTAAGAGCTGGAAACACATTTGACTTGGTGGTAGTGCTACTACAGTAGTATGCTAATGGGTGGAAATTAGTTAATTACTTAAAGTGACTTGAGTGTGATAAAAAAATAAATGTGCAAGTGAAGAAAGCGATGCTTCCACATTTAATGGCTGAACACATAACATGCAAAGTCAGCAGTGTCAGGTGGAAATATCTGCCAAGTCGCCAGTATAGAATGTTTAGATTTTCTGCAAACCGTGGCTAAGTTCAAATTTGCACATGTCTCATGTATCATAACATTTCTACATTACATGTTATATCACTGTCACATTACATAAATAAGCTGACATTCAGTTCAGGAGGTGGAGGGGACGTGGTGGAATTAGCTAGCTAGGCCAGACGGCTCTGTCATTAAGGGCCGTTGTTTGAAGCAGTGTTTCAACGTTCAGCAGACAATTCTAAGGACATTTTCCAAGTATTTTGGCAACAAAACCGCATAGTTTTGATGAGATGTCGGAACATTTTCAGCCGTGTTTGTGGTGACAGAACCGTGTGAGCCAAAACATCATCTTTTCTTAACCCTAGCAAATTTTTTGTGCCTTCATTTAAGCTAGCTATAAGCACAGCATTGTCACAATACAGAAATGAGAAGTAAACTTCCAGAAATTTTAATTTGCAACATAAAGAAAGTTTCAACATATCCATGGTTTACAGAAAAATACATTGCCAACATTTATTCTAGTGATGGGGTTGGGAAAACCCGTGGCTTATTCAAAATAATAAGTTTGTGTGTTCATCTCAGCCCCTGATATCATATAACAGTTAAACAAAACTTTATCTCTAAAATATCAGTTCACCCCACCCAAGAGAAAGAATATTCTGTAGCCCCTGTCGGAAAACATTTGCACCGTTAATTTTAAAAAAGGAATGTGTCCACTTAGTTGCTCAGTATCTCATTTAATCCATTGAAAGTCTGTGTGCTCAGTATGAGCTCGATACTGTTCTAAATTATTGTTAGGAACAGCAGACAGAGTATATAAATCCAAAGAAGGACACAAGAAGAGAGGAGAAGAGAAGGTGAACAGAGCATCATTACTTTAGTTTAGTTTACGGGGATAAAACAGACATAATAAAGAAATAGAAGAAGATTAAGGGGTGTGGGCAGCGTTGCCATCACATGAGTGATGCTGATCAGAAACCTCATGTGAGAGAGCCGGGCTAATGATGAGTTTGCGTGTTTGTGTATGTCACAGAATTAAAAAATGTCCACAAAGGTCAGTGCCACATTACTCTCAACAAACACCAGTCCCCCCCAACAGCTCTTGACTCACTCATCCATACTCATCCAGACCTCGAGACACAAACAATATAGGTCATTTATTCCATGCGTATAGTCAGATTAATATTATATATTGAAATGTATGACAGGATTAGACAACTTGAGTAATGGATTCTGCTGCCCTGAAACAATGCAGAGTCTGAGTCTGATTTTATTCATGTAATTGCCTATTGTAGTGCAAATGGCTCAGGTCCAACCTACTACCAGGACATGGTCAAACCATGCACCCCAGCCCACCCACTAAGCTCCGCTACTGACTTGAGGCACTTCGGCATATTTGATGAAATCTGATGTACGTTGCGTGATTCTTTTTAATTTTTGGGGTTGTGTCCACATTTTTACACTTTACACTTATTTTTTACAGTTATTGTAAGTCACTTTGGATAAAATAGTGAGAATAGTGTCTGAGAACTGTACTTCTACATGGAGTCTGCTGAAACTGATTAATTCTCCAGTGGACCAGAGGATCTGTACTAGCCTGACTGCCTCTGACTCACTTACTCACAGAGAGAGAGAGAGAGAGAGAGAGAGAGAGAGAGAGAGAGAGAGAGAGAGTGGAAATGACCTCAAGTCTCCCCTCCATCCATCCCTCACCATTCATCCATCCATCCTTAATGGGATACTCTAACCTGGCTGTTTAACACACATTAACATCAGAGCTCCCCTCAGCTGGAAGTCTCGCTTTAGAAGCTTTTGGCGAGAATGTCTTGTTTCGAAGAGGCATTATCATAGATATGTTTTGAACGGTATTTTGTCGATTTGAAACAGATGTAAAATGCACATGTTCATATAAAGTCCAGGTGTGATATTCATGTCTTTAACAACATGAGTTATACAGGTGTAACTAACTAAATGTATCATTGCTATATTTTATTTAGGTGGACCAGTGACAGGACTCTAATATGTGTTCTTAATGCTGGCTTGATACTCCTTTGTTTAAGTTACAGGGTTGGATTGAATTGTGGGTTGAAGCATATGATACGGACAAAAGGGCGACTACTGTTTGGTTCCCTTGTAAAACCACAGTTAACCTTGTTTTTGTTAACTATATGGAGTTGTATCAACCAAGACTACATAAACATATTACTTTACTATATTTATTTTTCACAAAACACTTTAATACTAGGAGTTAAAATTGTGTTGTTTTAAGAAATGTGATCTTGGCCATATTGCATTACAGCAGAGAGTGAAAAACCATTTAACATTCCCATATAAACTTGACGGCCCAGTGCAAGCAATGAGGTAAGACGAGTTCCCATGTTTGCTTATCTATTAATGATGAATGTACATTCACTGAGGGCAAAATTAAATGAAGTGCTGCTTGAAACTGAGTTCATTAATCTGTAACGAGAAACAGTGGGAGAGTAGTTATTGAGAACACAGCTCCCTGCTGTTAAGCTGTTCTGGTTGGCAGACATAATGATGTTAGTTTTACGTTGTACATTAACTTGATAATATTCTGTCCCAGAGGCACCAGAAAATATGCTTCCATCAGGGAAGATTTGGATGAAACAAATTCCGACTGCTGTTGAAAGTGAATTGCTTTAAAAAGGTTTTCTGCTTCTTTCTTGTCTTCTTCTTCTTCTTTTTGAGATATTGTGTGCTGCTCAGATAATGCACAACGAAATACTGGTAGGAAGCATACACTAGTGTCTACTCTGCTGAATACATTCTAAAAACGTATAACCCATTATACAATGCAGAAGGGAACTCATCAAGCTATTTTTTACAGAGCTCTATGCATTGGTGGTTCAGTGGTAGAATTCTTGCCTGCCACGCGGGGGCCAGCCGCGTATAGTTGATACAGAAAACCAGCCAATCAGATTGAAGCCTTGTTCTGACCTGTGCATATCATTATCTATTTTATTATTTAATTATTTACTTTGAAGGCACAGGTTCGAATCCCGTCAGGAACATTATGAAAATATGAAAGAAATGAGTGGAAGGCATTGAAAAGAATTATTATTAAAATAAATATTTAACTGTAAGTGTAAAATATATTTCAGTATATTATATCATTTGTTTTTGATGGTAAAAATATTGGAACTTTCCAGTTATTCTCTTAATTTTAGTTTAATCATCATTAATGTCTTCCAGAAAGACTGACTGTGCTCTGCTTGAATCTTAATTGAAGAAAAAAGACATGCAATGCTGAATTTCAGAAGAAAAGGTTTCATTTTATTTATGAACAAGTTATTAATTGCAAACAATGAACCGTTAGGAATAACATTGATAAAAAAAAAAAAAAAATAAAAAAAAAAAACAGCATTGTGTGTTTGTGTGTGTCTAAAATGAAAAAAAAAATATTATATTAACATTTAAGAACAGCATTCCTGGTGACACTCCTGGTGTGGCAGCCACTACCGGCACAGCAACTGGTTACACACAGACACAGAAAAATACACAGGGGAGACATCAGATACAATACATCATCAGTTCCGACATTTCCGGGTTCGATTCCCGGCCAATGCAACAACAACTTTAGCTTCGTATCTATAACAGTAGGAATTGTGCAGTTATAGAGATTCGACTCTGCAATTAAGCATTCACTGGTGTCTACTCTGCTGAATACATTCACAATCTTGTACTGTACAATTTACATGACACTTAAAGAACTAGTTTTCATTCTTTGAAACTTTTGGAATCTTAACCGTAAATGCAGGTTCAGTCAAAACCTTGGATGTCAGCAGGAGGATTCAAACACACGTCTCTAGATGCATGTGACCTGGAAGTAGTGCCTTACTCCATTCAACCATCCAGGCGAGTTGCATTTTCTGAGCCCTAAATATAGCCTTGCCCCAAACTAGAAGATAACAATAAAACTGCAGCAACTGGATCAAGAAAAGCACCTTGTCGAGAGCAAACCACAGCAGAGGGCACCAGGCAAATTGCGAATTTGATCTGATGATGGTGCTAAATGTAAAGTAAGAGGATCACCAAAGTCATTACAGTTCACCCTCTGGGGACCAAGAATGCTTACGCAAATAATAATAATCCAACCAATGGTTGTCCAAATTTTTCTCTTTATATCATAAATGTGGACCTCATCGGGTCACCACAGTGAAAAGCAGGAGTCGCCCACAGTCACTTGGATTCATCTTCTGACGACCATGAATTTTGTGTACAAGAATTCCTGGATATCCAATCAGACTTGAGATAGAATTTGCATCCTCATTCAAGCCAGGCTGGAATTCTTCAAGTTCTACTGGCTTGTCATCCCACTTTTTGCAGCATTGGTGTTTCAGTGGTAGATTTCTTGGCTGCCACACAGAACTTGGGGATCTAATTCCAAGCCAATACTGAGACGGTATTAACTTAATCATGTAACAGTAGAAACTGCACATTTCAGTCTGGGCCAAAGTAGTTGATCGACCACCCAACAATTTGGTATTCCTTCTGAAGCATCTTAGGCCTGGGAACCAGTAGATGTTTTATTCTACAACCTCTCAATTGTAAAACTGATTAAATTAAAATAGATTTCTCAACAGCTCTTGTTCTCACATTTGTCCCTATCAATGACAATCCTGTCTTCTTTTTAATTTAGATCTTACAGTCATCACTACTTCTGTACTGCCTTTCTCAGCTCATGTTTAATTAATTTGATACTTCTACCACCACCCATGGGTAGAGATACTCTAGTGTATTCAGGGTTGAGCTGGAACCTGCAATTAATCTGTCACTTTCAAAACAAGTCCTTCGTGTATCAAAGGGGCCAGTGGGCTACCAAAATACACCCACAATCCACACACACACACATACAAATCCCTATGCACTTCAGTGAGGTTACCTTCTACAAGCCCAGCATTTCATAATGTGTGTTATTGTTCCAGAGAGAGACAGGGGCTCCCCTGGTACCTTGACTGAATGGCCTCCCTTGGATTTATAGCAGGTTTGTGCTCTCCTCTCAAGCTGTATGATTAATGGTTTACCACCATAAATGTAGGTCACCAATGACAGCCTTATTATGACATTATGTGAAAAGACTGCCATTATTTATTTAAAGAAAATTAGTTGTCTGTCTGGGAATGGAGCATGTGGTTAGCAGACTGATCATGGCATTGTCAGGTTGTCAAAATGGCTCTATACGTAATGCTAAACGATGCCATATTTTACAATAAGGTTAAAAAACAAAAGGAGGGAGCCTATTTGTCTGTAAGTCATTCAATTCACTATCCGCTGGGGTCTCAGATATACCTACAGCGTTGCCAGTTCAGTGCTGACATCATGAAAACTAAAAAATGGTAATTTAATTCACTAACATATTAGTCATTACAGAAATGTTAAATGTATCTGTCTCTCAAGCACTCAAGCTCTGCCATTCAAGCTCTTCATGAGTATGTGAATCAAACTGATTGTACATCCATTCACAACCTTCAATTCGTAGCATCAGTATTATATTTGCCGTAAAATGATTAAATTCCAAGTATATCCAGTCTGAATATTTTAAAATGTATATGAAATACTGTTCAGTTGATCAGCCTGTTTTATTTTACATCTTCCTGGATATCAGATTAAAAATAACAGGATGTTCTTACAAAAAACATTAGGCCATGAAACTAATTAAAGTAATTCCTTGTTTGTTTGTTTGTTTGTTTTTTCATTTCCACAGTTTTTCTCTGAGGTCTTTTCAGCTGGGTTTACAAGACAAAAAAAATAAAAAAGAACCTACAAAAGTAAGTCAGGTGAAGCTTGACTCACAGTGAAATATAGATTATGTTGTTTAGTTGGACCTATCCTCAACAAATTACTATATATATAAAAGGTCAGCCCAAAGAAATAATGGTTTGGTCATTTGGTAAGGCTTATGATGCTCAAAAAAACCAAATCCAGGTGCACTTTTTTAAAAAAAAAAAAAAAAAAAGCAAACACATATAGTAGTAGATACACATATAGGAGCTGAGCTGACATGGAATTACTAATAAAAAATATTGTAAAACATGCCATGATAAGGTTTATAGACTGACAGGCCCCAGAGATATTCACTAGATTTACAATGATGATTGAATTCTTGTAATTTATGTAATAATAATAAATAAATAAATAAAAGCAGGTATACAGTACTGTACGTGATACCAATGGTTTGCAATCATGTGCCATTGAGTCTTGAGAGTCCTCTGGTTTCCTTCCCAGCTGACACTATAGCAGCTGATTCCACTGATTACAGTTTCAAACTGAGTCACAGAGCACGATGGCTTTCAGTATGTGCATTTTGTTGCAGTTTTAAATGTATTTCCTATGCAGATTTTTTTTTGTACTTAATTCTCATACAAAAGCGAACAGGAGGAACATCAAGTTGCACTTATATCAACACAATATTCGACTTTGAAAAACAGTGAAGACACAATGAAGAAGAGTAATTAAATGGCTTATTATGCAGAGGCGGATGGTTACATTTTATGTTTTGTTTTTTTTTCCTTCAAAACATTACGTTTCAACAAAATGTATCATATCAAGTCCACATTAAATGTTTATCACCTGCCATTCATATCGGGAGGCGGACCGGATGTCAGTGTTCGGGCCACGTGACTCTCTGGACATATCCGTGTTTGTGGCGACAAGACCAGGTATTTTAAGCCAAAACAAGCGTTTTCTTTTTGCGTGAAAACTTAACCAGACCATAAGCACAGCATTGTCACAAGATAAAAATAGAAAAAGATTAGCTAAGCCCAAAAGAAAATTGCAACCTAAAACTGAGGACTGAGAACCACCTTGAATGTCAAACCTTTCTGAGAAATGCTTCAAATGGATCAAACCTGTCTCAATTAAGGCTGCGTGCGATCCTGATGGTTTGAAGAAGAGGCAGGTAAAGCAAAACAAAACATTTAGCTAAGAATACTTGTTAATCCAGATCAAAAAGACGGAGTGAATTGTCTTCCTCTGGTCCGGTTCAAGCTGTCACATCGTGCCACTCGCTCTCTGCTGCCACCTGACGGAAATACGCCACATCTCACTAACATTTTTAATCTACATTTTTATTGCAGATTATACATTTAACTCACAAACGATGTAATATTTCATCTGCTGATTTATAAATATATATTATAAACTAGTTTCATAAAGTCAATGAAGGTCTGTGTTATTCTATTGACCAGCCGCCACAAGTCTCATGTCATGCGTCTCTTTACATGTTGATGACATTCAACACAGGTTTAAAAAGCTTTAAAGGCTTCCAATGCCATGTCTTTACAGTGAACAAATCACTATAATAAAATTAATGAAATATAACAGTTTGAAAATACATGATCAGAAAGACAGCACAGGCAACAGTCGCGTAAGTGACGTTGTCTCGTTGAACGGTCATCAAAACATGTAACTGAAACACCGTAGAGCTGCTTCTGAATGTTAGCTTGCTCACAAACCCGATAAAAACTACCTTTTCACATAACTGCAGTTGTCATTACGGCCAGATTGATTGTGATTTTCATCTTTTATTTAGTATCTTTTCTGTGCCGAGTTGGCGGCTATGTTGGTGTTGTCAACATGTGTGGAGCAAGACGATGTAGTTCACTGAGCGATTTAACACATAACTAGATGATATTTTGCTTTGATTACGACAAACTTCTACTTTCTTGACTTGAAAAATTCTATTTTGAATTGACAAACATCACATGCGTGACTCATGTCACAATTCAAGCAGGATCAAAAAATGAATTTTCTTCCTCCGTTCATCACCATGCAGTTTTTCCCAAGTAAGGTCCCGTGGCGTCCACTGTAAGGGGCGTGACCCTGGCTCTCTATAATCTCCAGCATCTAACAAACCACATTTCAGTGTGCTGCTGATGTATCACTGAGGCCATTTTAGGCTATTTGAAAAGAGTATCAGTGCTTTCATCTTTCCAGAAAAGAGCAGTCTCAAAAACACCTCGATGGTGGTTCTTTTTTTATCTTCTTCTCCATTTTGACGGTGTCACCTGTGCAGTGGCGCCTCATGTGGTTGCTGACCTTAGGTCACGCTGACCAACAGATTATTTTGAAAGTAGAAAGGTCAGGACATAATTTTACCCCTCTGCCTCCTGACTTGCAGGATAGCTGTCGCTTCTGGCCATGTGGAACTTAAAGGATGTCTACCTGCAGAAAGCATATCTCAAAGGTAACATTATTTAAAACAATGCATCAGGTGTTATAAAATGATCTTGTCTTGTCTCAATCTGCAAAGGCAACCAGTAACTACAGCTTTCAGTCAAATGTAGTTTTGTTAAAAGTGCAAAATTTAAAGGAGCCTAGAATAGAAATACTCAAATAAAGAACAAGTACCTCAATTTGGTACTTATTTCCCCATTACCTATTTTTCTCAGACATTCACATGACTCTCTCATTTGTTTCTATTTTATTTGACTTTTTTGTTTTCATTCATGTGGCGAGGTTTCATTTCTCAGCGTTAGTGATTAGTGGGTCTTTGTTCCCAGTCATTTTTCATGTTCAACTCATGCTGTTCGCTTTCATGCCAAAATAGGTCACAGGTCTTGTTCTAAATGGCTAAACCACCCTGCAGTCTCCACTCGCACATTGCTTCCTCTCTTCAGCAGCTTGCCTCAGTATCGACCTTTGTTTTGTACAGTAAGTGTGAATCCAGCTTCTAAATACCTCACACAGGAGCAATATATTAAACATCTTTCACAAACACATCGCACTCCAGCTGAATCATATAGTTTCACAGCTGCTATGCAAATCATCTCGATGTTTTCTGCTCCTTGTTAACACAAGGTCAAAATCACATTTGGATAATCTCAAATCCGTCATCCTCTTCATTGTTATGATAAACAGTCAACATAAAATATGCTGAGCGCTGTACTGAGGAGCACCGGGGTGCCATTGCAGGATGACAGCGCCATTGTTGAGGTGGAATAAAGCCATAAAAGGTAATAATTGAGTGGTTCCTTCTTTTCTCGCAGCCAAGATCAGGGCTCAAACTGCCGCACAACAAAGTGCTATAAATCAAACGGTCGATCTGTAGAACAAAGATGAATTTGACTGCACAGTAGGGATCACTGACTCTGAGTGTGTGACAGGAACAGAGCAAGTGTTTGTGGGGGGGAAAGATGGATATGTGTTTATTTGTGAGAATGGGTGGGGTCATGTGAGATGTTTTCAGTCTGTGAATGTACCTCTGAAGTTGGACTGTTTCAGGGCAAAGGGACAAAAACAATTTGCTAAACCATGGCCATAATATTGGGACTTTTGATAATATATAAGAAGGCATAGATTTCTTTATGATTATCGATCAGCCAATGAAACTGTTTGTTTGGATGGGGTTGAGGTCAGGTGCCTGTGCAGACCAGTCAACTTCCTCCAGACCGAATTTTTAAAACCATTTCTTTTTGGACCTCACCTTTTTGCAGAGGAGCACTGTCATTTTTTTTTTAAAACAGCTGAATACTAAGATGGAAGCATGTTATTGTTGAAAATACCATTGTATGTCGTAGCATTAAGATTTACCTTAATTGGAAAAGACCAAGTAACCATGACATCCCACTTACTAAGTCACTTCTGGGTAGACGTCTGGCAGTTGATTTGCATTGCGGAGAGATGTGAAATCTGCAAGATGCAGTCAGGGAACATTTCAAAATGAAGGCTGAGTTCGAAGATAGGTGTGGTCCGACCCACAAGTACTGAGTACTCACATTATAATGTAGTAATGACCACTGAGCAGTCAAGGGTCAGAATGTGAACACCTTGACGGGCGTTGGGGCTGGTGTGATCTGATCACAAGATGGTCTCTACATTATTACTGTTGTCATTTTCAGCTGTAACTGTGAAACATTTAAAGATTTAAACAGTGGTACGACTAATCTGACATATCTGCTGTCCTTATTCAAGTGATGTGTGCGGAGCCAGAACAGTGACATTGAATAAAAGCATTGAAAAATTTTATTTGGCATTGAAAAAAAAAGGAACAACAAAACTAACTAACTAAAGAAGGAAAAATTGGCATTGAAACATTTGTATTTGAAAAAGTTGTACTGGCACTGAAAAATATAACATTGAAAAATAAAACCGTCCATAAAAATCATTTCATTTTATTTTATTATCTTTTCGGATTTTGATGTGTTCTTCAGTGACAATGTTCAGAATTTTCCTTCACCTCTGTCTTTTTTCAGTGGCAGGATTATAACGATGTCTGTATTTTTTCAGTGTCTACTTTCCGTTACCGTTTTGGTGTGGAGAGGAGGGGCCTGATGGGAGGGGCGTGGAAAGTGCGATTTGTCATACCTGCACACTAATGAAGGAAATCTCCATAGACGTGTTGCTTGGCTGGCATCTTTAATAAGCCATAATAAGCTAGTTTTGGGTCACATTTCTTTAGTCTTTGGCCCAACAGGCAAATTATGTCTCTTTACAGCAACAAACTACAGAAAACAATCTCAGACCAAAAGTAAACAAAAGGATGTGAATGTGTGTCCACATACTTTTGGCCGCATAGACCTTCACAGATGTCATGGTAGTGAAAGCTTGACAACAGCTACTGCATGGACCTTGTTGGGGGCTGTTTACTTAACCTCTGTTTACAAAGTCTAAAAGAACTTGGAAACTTAACTCAGATATCTAAAACAGGAACAACCCATTGTGGCCTTTGGCGTATTCCGAAACAAAAAAAAGTGTTGCAAAGTTGCGCCCAATGCAGAGTGAGCGAGTGTCACTTTATGTGAAGGGGAGCTGTTTGTTCCTGAAGAACACATTTTGTGCCGGAGGGAAAATAATCTGTTTGGATTACGGATGACTCATTTCCCCTCGTCTGTACACATAATATTTGTCTTGTGAATTTTTTAGTCAACAACTCGGATGCACTCGCTCACTAAATCGCCATCATATGTCACACTTTTTGTTCAAGACAAAAAAAAAACTAGAGACAGAGAAAGAGAGAGTAAAAGAGTGAGGCAGAAAATAGGAAGAAGAATGGGACTGTCTTCCTCAATAAATGCACCGACGATAATCACTTCCACTTAGCATATATGCAGACAAAGAAAATGCGCCATTCCCTCGGTCGCTCCTTTGGCGAGTCTTCAAACATCATTAAAAATTTGTTACGACCGTCCGTCATTTTGTCACAGTGCTCTGCTGAAAGGGTACATTTCCACACATACAAAAAAGGAAAACAGACGCAGCAAATGTGTTTTTTTCTGTCTCCTTCCATTTCCCCCTCCTTTTCAAACATTACTGTAATGAATTGGCATGAATGACAAGAAGGCAGTGTAGTGAGAAGCCTTTTCCTTGTCTCCATTAGCAGGTCCTGTGTTTCCAGAGAGGCATCAAAGAGAGAGGAGCAGGAGAACGCAGGGGGGGAGGCAGGCTGTAAGCTTCAAGCTGCACACAGAGATAAAGACCAGACATATCTGAGTGTGTGTGTGTGTGTGTGTGTGTGTGTGTGTGTGTGTGTGTGTGTGAGTGCGAGGGATTAGGCTGACTTTGACTGGCTCGGCTCCATTGTGACAGCAGCTCCTAAGAAGCTGCACACTGCCACATGATGGACAGGGCTTGGAATTGCACAGATAATGTCTCTCTCTCTCCTTCTCCTCTCTCTCTCTCTCTCTCTCTCTCTCTCTCTCTCTCTCTCTCTCTCTCTCTTCCCCTCTCTCCCCCTCGCTCGCTCGCTCACTGTGTAGTGTCTGTGTGATAATGTCTCTTAGCCCCCAGGACGCTCGAGCTTTACAAATTTGTGTGACTGGAGAAACATGCAGTATGGGCCCTGAAGGTCAATGGCTCTTGAAACTGTGCAATTATATACATTTGGTTCTGTGTCTCTGTGAGTGCTTAAGAAAGAAAGTGTGTAAAGGCCGTGACACGTCTAACTGACAAAGAACGAGCTGCAATGAGGCTTGTGTCACGTAATATCTCCGGTGTCTCGGCCTAAAAAGCTGCACTTAACTACACCGCAAGGACTACAGCCGACAGCCACCTAGCTTGTACGATCTGTGCCTCTGAGAAAAGAAATATATGTCTGCTGAGATGGAAACCATTGTTATGGTTAAGCAGCACACAACCCTCACTAATATAGCTGCTTCTAATTGGAAACAGTAAGATGTAAGAGAAATGGTATTCATACACTGATTAGGCTGCCATACAAGGTGCCGACCTGCTCATCGGCCTTGTGTGTCAGGGCAGTGGGTGATGCATGTCATGAGAGACATGAGTGTCAGGACCGTATTATGTAGCAATGTGATTTGCAAAGATGCTATTGACATAAATGAGAACCTCAACAATTTTAATATTATAAGTCTGTTCTCAAATTGCAGGAGTTCAACTGCATATATGTTCAATATATAAAAGTTGTACAAATCTTTTTGTGCAGTCCCGTCTCCAGAATAAAATGTTAGCAGTCGACATTTCTGCAATCCACTGATGCATTCACATTTGTAGGTTTCATACTTATGCTGACATGCATATACAGTACAGCTCTGTATTTCAAAGATATTTTTAAGGAGACCTCGGGACAATTTCCAGCTGTGTTTGTGGTGACAAAACCAGGTATATTAAGCCAAAACATGTCTCAAACGTCTTTTCCTAAGTCTAACCAGGTGGTTTTTGAGCCTAAACCTAACCTAGAGCATAAGCACAGCGTTATCACGACATAAAATAGAAAATTGAACCTAAAGAAACATGAAGCTGCAACATAAAGAATTCTGGTTTTGCAGAAACAATCATTGCCAACATTAATGCTGCCAATTGGGTTGCTTTGGTCACACCAGTCTAGGTCGGTTTAAGGTGATGTCACTTGAGTCATTGGTTGGGTCAGAGGATTAAGAATTAGTCATTTTCATGTGAAGGTGTGGAGTTAGAGAGAAAGAAGATTACCAGACCTCTGACCTCTCGTCTCTGCTTGAGGCTCATGGCTAAAAGCCACATTAGCTCCTGCTAGCATAACGCACCTGAATCTCCTGAACTGAACTATCAGCAGCCAAATTGCTTTGTGGGTTATGAAAACTTTGTTCTCAGAATAGAGATTACAATATTTCTTGCTCTGCTTTTTGTGTGTAATCCTTTTGATCAAACAGGAATTTTACAGTGCAATTTGTGGAATAGATGTGGGGTAGAAAATAATGACAAACGAAAAGAAAGACAAGAGGCAGAAGTAAACGGAGACAAAGGATTGACAGGGGGTAGTGAAAAAAGAGGCAGAGAGAGGTTTGAGACCGTTTGAATTGGGAAATGAGAGAAACAAAACAAACAAAAGATGAAAATTTTGACGTCTGAAAGTATGAGTTGCCCAAATAAAGCCCCCTCTTCCTGTTCTCTTCTTCCTCTCTTAGCACAACTGAATTAGACTTCACTGCACAACCTGCCTTAGGAGTTTTCTTCTGTGCTTTAGTCGGAATGACATAAGCTTGTTTCACCGGTCAGAGTTTTTAATGTTTGACTAAAAACCCTCTGCTAAATCCTGCCACGCCTGACCCTCCTCATTACCTTCCTCGCTAAATGAAATCAGCGGTGGCACAACGCTGCAATAATTCTGCAGTGTAACCGAACAGCTGCCAGAAGGACTGTGTGCTGATGCGTCTTCACCTCTATTCCACTTACGGTACTTATCCCTAATAAAGTGGCAGATTTTCTTAATCTATCAGGTTGAAGAGGTTACCAGTGAACAAATATATTGTTTGTTGAGGGGTTGATATGTCATCAAAAGTCCAAGTGCCAAGGTTTGTAATTTCATCTTTATACAAAATGCCGTTTTAGCGAACCTGTTCTGTCGTCAGTTTGCTCAAATTTAATGTGAAGAGATTCAAAATAACAACAACAACAAAATAAGCCCCAATTGTTCTATTTTTGATCAATACCACTAAATTACAATGACCAGTGCCAAGTCACTGTAGATATCCCGAGTGACAAACAATATTCCTCACATTCGCGGTAGACGGAGTTACCAGGTAATCATTACCCGGTGCAACATTTTTGCCATGCTGCCTTTCTGAAGCATGAGTAACATTATTTCTCTAAACTAATTCAACCACTTCAGAACGTACTGAACACAAACTAACATTATAACTGCCCGGTCACTTAAAAGACACTTTAGCTAACCAGTAGCCAGAAAGACAAAGCTAAACACCAGAGTTAGCATACAAGCTAACAAGCTAGATTTACCAGCAAGCTATGTAGCTCGACTGCAACATCGTAATGCGATGTGAGCTATTGTGAGTATTACTGTAACCGCCGCCATCGTAGATTCTGTAATATTGAGGGATGATTCAAACCTACCCTCAGTGATCAGGGACATTCAGTGTCACAGTCTTCAATCTGATCAATCAAAAAACGATTCCCCCTCTTCATGGCAAATCTCACTGCATTCCTTATCTATAACGTATAGTTCACCTGCTGTTGTGTCCATAAATAAACTTAAACAAACCTGCCTTGAAAATAATGTTGAAGCCCAGTCAACCAGGATAAAATGTTGGCAGTTAAGTTCCTGCAAACCACTGATATGTCCGTATGTCATAGGCTACATAACATATTGGCATTGCTACAACATCTGTCCCATCATATTCACATTACTTGTTGACAACCTGACTGTCTTATCTGGAGGTGGAGAGGGTGGTGGTGGTGGTGGTGGCCTTGTGGAGTGACAGTTGAGTAGGCTGCCAAGTCAGTGATAGCAGTTCGAGACCGGGTTTCAACATTTGTAAGTGTCACACCACTGGATATTTTCTGATAAGGGGCCACTGTTTGTAACATTTATAAGTATGAAACCATCTCCAACCTTGTTTGTGAGGCCAAAACTAGTTTTTTCTTTTTTTTACGTTACCAAACTGCAATCTTTTCTTAACCCTAACCAAGTTTTGTTTTGTCCCTAAACCTAACCAGGCTATAAGCACTGCATAAAATGGGAAATTGAACCTAAAGAAAAGTACAGTACTAAAAGTAATCAATACTTCTGTTTTCATTACAAATTCTGTCTCACTGTAACTTGTGCTTTCTGTATGTCATTGAAAGGTTGATCCTAAATATGAAAAAAAATACACAAAAATGCATCTTGTTGTTTCATGCATTGCCCTAAGGGGGTAAATTGAGGTAATTCAATTGCATCTGAATTTTTACTTGACTAGTTTCAGATGAAAAGCTACAGATATTAAGTGAATATATCGCAGTAAGAATCAACCTTGATATCTTTTTTAAATTTGTAGACTCTTATATGAATGATCGACATTGATAAAAGAAACTACATGTAGACTTTCGTTGAACAGTATCATTCATAATGTGAAACATTAGTTGAGCAGTGGAGCGTTCAACAAAAAATAATACAATGTTTTTCTAATTGTTTGTTGAATATTTGTACAGTATTTTTTGAACATTTGTACAGAAAAGGTTGAGTGAGTAGCTACGGTTCAACAAAACTACTCTGAGAATATGTAGGTATGTTCAGGAATTCTCTCGCATGCTCGATAATCTGTCAAACATCTACAGACAAAATGAAACAGTTGAATTGCTGAATCTCGTTCCAAAAAGCCTACTTTGTAAACTCTCTGTAGGCGGAAGCGTTACCAAAATGATTCGGAACATATGGAGCATTTTAATGCAGTCGCAAGTTTGATGCCAGCTGAAAACCATTAACTTTCTTATCTCTGAGTGTCATGTCGCTGTATCACCGTGTCACCATGCTTCACCGCCAGAGGCTCATCATATATGGCTCTAGCAGTGGTGTTTGACATGCAGCGTACTGCTGAGCTCAGAGCGGCAGACTTTTCGCTTGAAAACACATTTCAGGCTGCTAGCAGTTGCGTGACAGCGAACGAGAGTCGGAGGGCCATCAGCGCCACCAAATCAAGGAGCCGCTGCGCATTTGATTTGACAATGCGTGCACAACAGCAAAAATAACGGAATAATACGACATCTCACCCAGAGATGATTGTGTTGGGTTATTTCTGCAGCGAATGAGCACCCAACTTCAAAATCTGTTGTTTTGAAATGTGAAATGCAAAGAAGACTTGATGATAATGAAACAAATCTTTGTTTTGTTTTTCATCTTTTTTGCTATTGATCAAAGATTGTGATTTTTTTTTTGCAACAACCATTTTAATATAAACTTTCAAGGCACGATTTTTTTTATGATACAGTTAATTACTTTATTCTTGTTATTGAAGGATCCTAAATTGTTGTTGTTAACCTGGGGCATCGAGTCATAAACAGTCCTGGGGACACTTACAGCTGTCCTGTCCAATAAAGCACCAAAGCAAAGATACCAAATCCCTGAAGGACATTTAAAGTATTTTTAAAACTCCCCAGCACTCTGTCTGCATTGTAATAACTAAAGAATTAAGAATGCCATTTAATTTAAATTTCAATTATTTTAGTAATTATTTCACTTTATTTTTATGGTATCCAACTGCATTTCATCTTACCTACTACCTTTTAAAAAATGTGGGCGGCATCTCAAAACATGAAACTAGCATGCTTCTCTATCTGCAGATATGTTTGTGCGCGCTTCGTTTGTATTCTTTGTCTGTGTGTGGCTGTTGACGGTTGTGCGTGAGCTATTAAAGGCCAGAAACTGTTAATGGGGCCTGCAGGATCTCGCTGTGTGCACCCATGGGTACGTGTCGTAGGTGCACGTGTGAGTATGTGTACAATGCGTGACTGTGTGTAACAATAAGGGTGCATGTTTGTCATGTGTGTGCGTGTGTGTGCGTGCGTGCGTGCATGTGAACGAGAGTGCAAGGCTTTTGTCTGTGTCCAGTGCTCTGCATTATTCTTCATTAGAAACAGATGAGTGGGTCTGTCTATTCCAGGACTGCCCCTGGGTTCAAGTCAATCCACCACCCAGGCACCCACACACAGACAGACACACATGCGGTGAACGCACACGCACGCGCGCACACACATGCACTCATACGCACATTCACATTATGCACAGTGTCTGTCTTAGACGGCGAGAACTGAGTCAGATGCTCAGTGGAAATTAGCTCAGCCAACGTAGCAGATCCATGTCAGTAAATGAATGCAGACAGATCGTGAGGTGCGCCGACGCTTCAGTGAACTCCTTTTACATCCTTTTGTGCTCTTTGATCATTATTTACCTTTAAGATCGTCCATCACATTTGGTCTTTGAAATTGGTACTTAAAGGGCGCTGTGTTGTTTTGGAGAAGAATTTAAACATGTACAAGATAATGAGGTAATAATACAAATCAGAAATATTCATTTTATCCATCACTGAACAAACAAGCTGTTCTCAGAGGAACATAAGGTCAACAGAACACTGTTTGAAGCTAGAAAGCGGGCAGGGTCCGCCACATATAAACAAAGTAAAACAGCATGAAATTGTGTTGTCCTTTAAGGTCAGTTTGTTAATTCAGTTTATTCAGTTATGAAAAGGAAGGGAGTTTGTTTATATAGTTCATTTAGGCATAAAGAATATCAGTCAATGAAGATCTTTCTCCTCTGATTAAAATATCCTTCAGAAAACTACATAGTGCACAAATTACCTCCAATATTATAGTTATTATAATGCTTCTGGCAAAAACACATGAGAAGTGAATCTGTACACTGTTGCAATTATTTTTTCATTTATTTACAATTCAGAGTATCACACACGTATATATCACTTATGCGGGAGCTCATGTGATGAAATACCTTAAGTCCACAGTCAGCCACTTCTCAATCAGACCAAGTTTCTCCTGAGGTGCGACTGGAGGAATATAAATTGAATTTCAGGATGGATAGACTTGCGTGATGAGCCTCTCCGCTATCTATCACGCGGATTTGACTGAATATTGCCTTCCCCCGCATTGCCGGCTATTTGCTGGGATGGAAATATCCAATATGCCAACACCTCACTATTTCTGCTTACTCAGGATGGATTAAGCTTGTGGATTGTTTGGCATTTTTTCCACCCCAACACTGACATTTTCTTTCTGCAATTGTAAAAGTTAATTGCCAGCTCATCAGTGTTCAGCACAACATCCTAAAGCGAGATAGGATGAAAATGAGACCGCGCGTATCTGTAATTCTTCAGAAATATATATATAATAGTTTTGATTATTATGTCATCTTAAAGAAAATATACACCGTGTATCAACAACAGGCTGTTAAATGTATCACAATCAGTTGACAATACATCCAGCTGTGTGCATTTACATTAGGATTTATCTGACATTTGCCTCTGCTTCTTTGTTCAATTAGCCCCACTGTCGAGGGAGACAGTAAGACAGAAACAAATAAAGAGGCAGAGAAACTGTATGGAGAGAGCACATTACATAAGTCCTTCACCTCACATGCCTGACTGTGTGACTGCAAAATGCCCAAGAGTCTGAAGGGATGGAGGAAGGCAGCGAGAGGAGAGGAAGGTGGGGGAAGCGGAGTAAATTGGAGAAAATTAAGTGGGAAGAGGGGAGAGAAGAGGGATTTGAGAGAGAGAGAGAGAGAGAGAGAGAGAGAGAGAGAGAGAGAGACGGGGCGAGCGAGAGGGGGAGAGGGAGGCTGATGAGAGGTTTATAAAAAGGGAAAGAGAAGATGATGTAGAGGGCGTATGAAGTGGGCCTCTGTCATTCCAGTTAATGCCAGTCGCCTCGCCTCAACGACGGCAAAAAGACTGCCGCTGAAAAGGGCTCTGCTACGCAGCCCGACAAATGCACTTATCAGATGCAGCTTGGGAAAATGCTGACATGACGACAAAACGTTGAAATCAAGTCAACTGGGAGGCACATCGATGACCTCATTCATGAAATGTGCCCGAGAACATGTTTCGTAATAATTGTCTTACTCATTTTTGATTGATTGATTTTGAAATTGCTGCCCTCGTCCTCCATGTTTTAATAAAAAAAATAAAAAAATTCAAATGATGTGACGAAATATATTATTCTGCTTTAAAAAAAAAAAAAAAGCTCACATCCCTTTTATGTTCTGACGCTGTTTCATGTTGAAGATAAACGTGTCGTCAACGTAACACGACTAAGTGCTGAAATTACACGTTAACGCGGTTCTCATTTAAAGAGATTTGGTGCAGCTACACAGAGGCTGTTACAAATCCAAATCACCGGAGCTGCCGAGGATTAAGTGTCTTGCTCAAGGACACTTCAGAAGGACGGATGCTTTTTTCCCCCTCCCTCTAGTTGAAAGGCGAGCTCCCTGCTGACTAATCCACTCTAGCAGCGGAATCTCAAGTGCTGCACAAAAATACACATTTGACGTATTTGTACTTGACGTGAGCACTTCCATTTCACATCACTTTATACTCATGCAGAGGTAAATACTTTTTATTACACTGTAATTATTTTACAGCACTTATTAGTTGCTTTAACTTTCACGTGCAAAACATATGAAAAGCTTGCAATACATGATGCATTATAGATTAAAGATGTAATCAGAAAGATAAAAGGTGTGTCAGAAATGGCTACAATTTAAAAGTAGCTCCAGAACTATCGAGCGAAGCATTACTGCTAACAGCTGTTCACTTTACTCTTTGCAGCTATCTTTGGATGCAGGGACTGGACACCATTAGCAAGTAGCTCAGTTAGCCATGGAGCTAAGAGGCCCTACTAGCTGAGGACAAGCTTGTAAGCTTGTCTTAGTTATATGGATGTTTTTTTCTGTTTAGAAAGGAAAATAAAAGTAAAAACTGTTTTCTTTCTCAGTATGTTGTGAGTTTATTTAGTTTACTTACTAGACTAAGTAGTGAACTCACTTCTTTGCATGTGCCAGCGGAAGGAGCAGGGGCTATCAGACCATCGCCTTTCTAGATACAGAGTGGTATTAGGAGATTGCTGGTTAGCATGCTAACTTCAATGGACAACAATGGCTAACAGTATTGTTTCTTCACACTCTTGAAATAATGTTAGTTAATTTTTGGAATGTTTAAACCCAAAATTCTGTCCATATCGTATAAATTGCTTGTTTTAAACTGCCTAAAAGTATACTACAGTTGAAACAATTATTAATTTAATTAAGAGTCAATCGACAGAAAACTAGTCTGCAACTATTTTAATAACTGTTTGAGAGTTTAACAGTTTGGATGTGTGGACTGTTGGCTGGGACAGACGAGGCAATTTGATGATGTCACTTTGTGCTCTGGGGTATTGTGACATCGTTTCTCACTATTTTTCAGGTGTTTTGCAAACATAACAGTTGAGATAATCAACAGCGTAATCCATAATGAAAATCATCTTAAACAAAGTGAACCGGACAAGCAAGAAGTCGCTGCCGTGAAAGAAGTAAGGAGGTGTTGAAATTGGCAAGAGGGAAGAGGGAGAGAGAGAGATGCCTGGAGGGGAGAACATATGAGGAGGAGTAAAGGATGGGAACAGGGGGAACGAGCAGTCATAGGAGGATGGGAGAAATGAAGGTCAGCTCCTCTTCCTGCAGTATTTATTGTAAAATGAAGAGGATAGAACACTGATCAGCAGCCTGGAATGAACTACTGTCTTTATGGTTCATCTTTCTGGTTACCTTAAAGACGTAACAATTGATGGGTGTGTTCGCAGAGGCTGAACTGAAGGGTTACAAAGTCAACGTCCACGTGTGAAGCCAGCGATCTTCACCTCGAGTGCTATTAATAGTAGCCTCGAGTTCATAGAGGATTTAGAAAAAGGTTATAAGGGTTATAATGATTCAAAGTACATTAATGCCCAACACATCACCACATAAAAGGTGACGCCAGGCCTATTTTATGGAAGATTTCAGCAGGCGCAGCAGTGGCCAGCAGATGTCACCATTGGCCTGCAAAACATAGACATGGTTGTATGATTTTTTTTTCCAAGTGTTGCTATGGCATGGGAGCACAAAAGAGAAATGTAATATTATCTTTTGTGCGAGCGGTAAATGTTGAAGGTCAAAGAAGGCCAAAGATTTTTTTATTTAGTTTCAAATTACAAATGGAAATCAGCAGCATGAATAACGCACTTGACGTCTATGACCAATGATTGACTTCCATTACAAGCATCTGGCTTAATTCAGAAGATAGGATCACGCCACACGACAATGCGCTGTAACTGGCCTGTTTCTTTCCCTACACTATGTAATTATGGGCTATTATGGACTCCCATAGTACAGATTCACCCTAATGAAATTAGGAAGACCTCTGTTGCTCATTCACACGCACAAGCCCGTGCACACACATTCTCACGTCGACTGCGCACACACTACAGACAGGTGCACGCACACAAAAGAAATCAGATTACTCACACACAGCTGTGCAGCAGGGGATAGGAAACAAATCTTGTCACCGCTGTGCATCCATGTCCCAATCTGCTAATTTAAATCTTGGTTTATGTACAGTCTGGTTCATGGTGACGACATCTTACACTGATTTTGTTTGAATTATAGAATGTAGATATTGATCAGTCCATATCAGTTTCCTGGCGGCTCGTGTATCCCACAGCTACCCTGCTCGTGTCACGTCTGCTTTATCCAGAGGAGGCAAACCAAGCATTCTCACTTTTTTTATAAACAATGGTCTCTCTTCCTGTTTTCACTCCCCAAGGAGTTCAATATCTGGAGATCTGGAGGTCACTTCTGTCACAATCTTCAGTTCAGGTCACAATTTCCTCCTTGTCTGATCTTCTTCTCAATACACACACACACACACACACACACACACACACACACAGACCTATGGTCCCTTTCTTCAAACCCTCTTCCCCCTTTTCATCTCATCCGTCTTTCCTCCATCTCACTCCGCTCTCCCTCCCTCTCTCCCTTCCTCCTTTTCTTCCTTCCTTCCTCCCTTTCTTTATTTTCATCACCTATTCACCCCGCAGCTTTTCCTGTAGGGAGAGGGAAGGCATGGTAGCAACACAGATTTAATGATTTTGTTAGTGCATCCAGCATTTTGCCCAACAAGACTGAAATAAACATCAAGATTAATTGTAATGACTCCGCTGGAACAGGTGTGTTCACAAGGCATCTTTCACCTGGGACCGTCCGTCAAATGACAGCTAAGTTTCCATCTTGCGTAGCCAATGCAGCTGTCTAACCTGGACGTGTAACAGTTCACACTTCATGCACACTTTATACATGTGACCCAGAGCCTCTTTGAAACAGTCCAAGTCTGCAGCTGTCTGACGGCAGACTCACAGCTGTCTCTATTGTGTAGGTGACACGTTGCATGCCCCACACAGCTCGTACGTGGAAAAGGTGTTATTCTGAACGATTTTGAACTCTTCTCAAACAGAAGTTGGGCTGGAGTGAAGTCAGGGGGTTTGCTATGGTCACCAGACACCCGAACAAATGCAGTGAAACAAACAGGAGATTGAGGACGCACACGCAGTCCGTAAGGAGAGACTGAAAACATCTAAAACATCTGATGTTGATGATGTTGAGCTAATACCTTTTTAATTACATTTTTTAGGGATCATGCACTTGGATCAACATTATTGTAAATGAGCCAGTGTTAGCCAAAAGGCAAATTTTCAGTTGCTAAATTAGCGATTAAAATGATGAAACAAAGCGACACAAGATGTAATGACAGAGAAGGATGCAGGATGGGGAATTTAGAGTAAGGCAAACAACATGCAAATTACATGTAAAACAATGTTACACAGACAGTCGGTGCAACCAGCTGAAACACTGCAGCATGTAATCACACTTTATTGAGGACATTGGTAGGTAATAAATTGAGCTTGGAAATTTGACCTCCGAGAATAATCCTTCAGCTCGTGGAACTGGAAGTGGTAAAACAAAAAATATCACAAGTAATACTTTACAATAGGAGTATATAAATTAACAACATTTCATATTGCAGTGAGCATTTACTTCTAGTTAATGAATCCAATTATAAGAATGAATTAACATTTATTAAGAGTTTACATGTTATTCAAAGTATATATCAGTATATGGTTGATAAAATTGTGAATTAATGTAGTCATGAAGTTCACAGCCAAGACAAAACTGTTTCGTATGTGTTTATTTGAAGGTAATTTTTGTCCACTGACTTGTCCATTCCCAACTTGTGGCCTATTTTTGGTAAAGGTTATGATCAGTAGGCAGAGGGAGCGCATCCTTTTCCTCAGACTCCACCATGTTTCTACAGTAGCCCAGAACAAGCTAAACACTGGCTCAAGAGAGGGACTTTTGTGTTTTTCTGCTTTGTGGAGGATGAGATGAGGAGTGTTCAGTTGGTTGCAACCTGCAACCACACCACCAGGTGCCATTGTATCCTACATACTGGACCTTTAAGTGAAGCTTTGTAAATGTATCAGAGTTATGAAAACAGCATTACTAAACCATAATTAAACGTGTATTAATGCTCTTTGCCACCATGATTGTAAAGTTGAAAAAATGCACTGTATATACTCAGTAACACTTAGTGAATGCAAAAGAGTGGTGAGCATTACTTCACCATATAGACCATTAGCCATTAACTGTTAGTTAATGCTAATTACTCAGTAACTAATATTAATGAATGCACCCTTATTGTATGGTGTAACCCATAACAAAAGTATTAATATCATCAGAGCTCATTAGTGGTCTCACTGTGGACCAATCAGCTCGGGAATATTTTGAGAACATTTGGACCGTATGTATTCTGTGTTTCTAATTCAATCCTTTGCACAGATTCGCCTCATCAGACAAATCTCATCAAAACCAGTCACTTGTTATCTCAAGATAACAGAAAGATTAAGTCTGACTGAGATCATGACACAACTGCCGTCAGCTTCCTTCCTGCTCCGCATCATTTGATGTCCATGTTTTTCTTGCCCTTTTCAATGACCTGATTTATTTTTAAGCCGTGGCATCAAAATTTCCCCAAAAGTTGAGAGGTTGTCTGGACAGCGAGACGCATAGTGTCATACAGATTCTGACAATGACCAAACTCCTTTAACGGTAAAACATTCATGTATTTAATGTAAATCTTTAACTATGATAGTCATTCTTGTAGAATTACTACATGTAACATATTCAGTTAATAGTGCACCGACTTAGCGTAGCCATTGAATGTTAGTGTAAGTTAGTGTATTTTTCACCCATATGAGGTTAGTTTCATGTTTAGAACTATACAAGTTATCTTTGTACAAATCTGAGGCGCTACAGAGGAGCGGAGGTTTGTTTAGAAATTTCAAAAACTGTGGCAGAGTGCCAAAAAAATCCAATAGACCTGTACACACTCACGCGCCCACTAGGGCAACATCTAATGGCTTTAGTGTCTGTGTGACCTTTCTTATAATAACACCATTTGGCCAAAGTTTTTATTTTCCAATGTCTGTTTTTCCTGACCCTTTTGCTTGCATAAAGAACAAACTTTGTACCACAGTTCACACTCCCAGCTTGAAGAAATGTCACCCTTTACTCCACTACCAGACTCGACCTACAATTTCTAACTGTGTATCTCCAGATACAGTTTCATAAATCTAAAATGTTTCCTGTATGTGTAATGCTTGCAACAGAGAGAAACCGCTCGAGTTTTCTGACTCATGAACTTTCACAGACTAATTCTCAGAATCAGCGCATGAGGAGAATCGTTAGGAGCCTCGTCACCTCACCGCTGTGAGATGTGCTGGATGTTATCAAACAGGCTTGATATTTTATCAGAGCTTCCCCAATCTGAAACCCAGTGCTGTCGAGAGAGGAGACTGTCAGAACAGAAAATCACAAAACATAGTTGGCAAATGTCACGTCATGTTGACTGTGGAAGTAACAGCTAATACTCAACCTTATTAGCTCTCAATGGATGAAGGTGTTCATATTGTTTGAGGAGCAACCTAAGACTGAATCATTCTGGTTTGAAGTTATTAGTTATGGACGTTGCATTATAAAGGGTTAGGGTTAACTCAAATGAAGTCATTTACAATAAAGGTTCTAATTATCTCTGCGAAGGAGGTTATGTTGCCCGTTCGGTGGTTGGTTTGTCAGCAGATGATTACACAACAACTACTAAATAGATTTCCACGAAACTTAGATGGCGGATGGGTCTCAGCCCAGAATGGACCCCATTAACTTTTGACGCAGATTCAGATAAAGGGACGAATCCAGGGGTGTTAAAGCAACATTATGTTTGACCTTTAATTAACAGCTTCAACATCATTGTGATGGTACAGTGTCTCATAATAGTCTGAATGGTGTCTCTGTCTCAGCCACTATGTAACTCCATTGAGAGGGTCAGATCACAGCGTTACATACATGTTTACTTCAAGATGTATTTATGTGTGTGTGTGTGTGTGTGTGTGTGTGTGTGTGTGTGTGTGTGTGTGGGGGGGGTGGGGTTTGGGCTGTGGGTTTTAACATTTTTGTTAATTTTCTCAGGGAATAGCACATCGAGAAATCAGGTGTATTTAGTTGGCTGGTATCTGTGAGTGAGTACAATTCAGAGCTTAATTGTGGTTAAGTTGTTGTGGGTGGCTTATTTTTTTTCAGTGAAATAGAGCTATCAAGTTTGATATTGTATTGGATTTGAATGAATTAAAGAGTACTGCTTGGCCTTGGCGGAGGTAGGCACTCTGAGTTTCACTCGAGTTATAATAGGCAAATAGCATGTACTTGACCTTGCATTGGAGAAAGGTCCTTGGCCGTCACGGCTCCTCAATCCTCCGTCTTCAAGCAGTTCTTGCAATGAAACCTGTAGTTATTACTACTAGTCCTGATGGTCAGGGACTTTCATTCATTCCAGGTTGAGTACATCCTGTCATTAAAGCCAGTGTGTGAAATATCAAATACAAACATTTTTCAAAGAATCAACTTTCCACTCAAATTGGTAAGCTGATTTAACTATTTAAATTCAACAGAAATAGAAAATAGAAGTGTTTTGAAGAGTGGATTCAGATTTTCTGACACTACTGTACACACTCAAAAACAAGTCTACCCTAAATAAATATGAGTCTCCGGGTCAGGTACAGGTGTAATAAAAACTTGTGGCAATAAAAAAAAGATAACACCTCAGCCCTTTACAGCCGTCCTCCCACTTTCACTTTCCTGGTGTTGGGTGAACAGTGCCTCTCTGACACATCAAATGAGTATTTTTTTATTTTTCATAACTGATCTCTCTGTCACAGGTTGCTTCCTCGGATTCTTCCCAACGGAAATGCATCTGATTCACACCTCACTAAATATACATCTTTTCTTAACGCAGACACACGACTGATAGCGTACACTGGGGATGGCAGTCATCTTTATGTTCATCATAAACTGGCGCACACACACACAGAGGTGTGGGTGGACAGCTGGTGTATGGCTCACACTCCAGGTGAGGAGATAACATGCAGAAGACGCCTGGAACCGGGGAATCACTCTCTTGCTTGATGAGTGATCCCGTTGACAGAACAGCAGCGTGTTTTCGAAAGACAACTGCTTGGCACACTGAGTTTCATCATTTTTTTTTTTGATTGTGTCTTGTGATTGGAGGAATTTCTGATGTTACCATGGTCCCTTGTTACTGCTGTCCTCATCTACCCTACTAATAATCCATGCAGCTCCCATTCTTACCTCTCTCTCTCTCTCTCTCTCTCTCTCTCTCTCTCTCTCTCTCTGATGCAGATGTGAATGAAAGTTCAGAACAAACATTTGTGTATGTCCAGGTTACATGGGTTCAGGAGAGGACGTTGCAACCCCCTCCTCCTGCTTACAGTATAATCAACTGTGAAAAAGTGAATCAGACAGTGTGAGTGAGTCAGTGTGCGCCACTGCACCAGGTAACCCTTTCCAGTGACGAGGTAATCTTTATGGATCATATAAACTACAAACTCTGAACCCAGTGCAGAGCTGGGGGGAGAGAGAGAGACGGAGAAAGTGAGCTGGAGAGAGAGAAAGGGAGGGAGGAAGACTTTTTCTTGGCAATTCCAACCGCTGTCCTTCACTCGTTTTCTGACCCGGAATACAGGCTGGAATTAACGCGGACTTCCCTGGAAATTTACGCACAGAGCCGGTAAGTCGGAAACTCTCTCCGGACAGACGCGCTGATGTTATATATTATTTCTAAGCCATGTTATTGTCCGACTGGAAATGTTGTCAAAGTTTTCATGCCCGAGTCCCCGCAGCGGCTCAACAGGTGGTTCGTGGTGTTTGGCACATTATTGGAGCCATTTCTTCGTCTTTTGTTAGAAAAAGGCTCCCTCGGGTCTCAGCAGGGCAAAAGACAGCGCGATTCATCTGTGCTCCCGCTCTTTTGTAATGAAATCAGAGGGGCAGTGGTCGATACTGATAATCACATTGAACCATTAGTGTTTGGATAGAGATCCTGACCCTTTATGGTGCGACGCGCAGAAAACGCGCAGCGATTTTGTCTTTTTTTTTTTTTTTTCCTGCTGCTTCATCCGTTTTTGTTTTTCTTTAAATCTTTGTTATTATCTGCGATTTAGGTGAGTAATAAGGTTATTAAATATTTATATTGCGCAGGCAGTTAATGTATAAACACAGAGGCTGTAAACAGAGGGAGGAAAATGTTTACAATCACACATTTCAGCTCAGATTCCAAGCCAAAGAGCGTTAAGGAAGCTGATAACAAATCATCTGAGTGTTTTTCAATTAAAGTTTCTTTTGTGGGGGATCCATTGTGATGCACATGGGTGTTTTCTTTGTTCTTCACACATACATCTTGGTTTAAAATGCGACTTTATCACCAGTATGAAACCTTTACCCTTGGCATTATGCTCCTCTCACTGTCTCCTGGAAGTCAGTGGAGACTCCCCCATACAGCATCCACAGGATACTTTCAGTCTTACTCGTGTCATAATTAGGTGGAGGCAAATATATGTAAACATGGGGACTGATGGAAGCAGACATATCTTGAATTTTCCAACATTGCTCCATTATCATATCAAAACCCCTGATGACAGTCAGGATGAGTCAGGTTGTGACGGTGCTCTGCTGAAAGCCTTTCAGCCCCCACTGCTGTTGTCAGTGGATTTTTTTACTCCCACTTATCTATAAACACTTGTGAATTTTTTTTTCCTTTCTCCTCCAAATTGTGTCATCACTCATGAGTAAGCAGACGCAGGTATTCAGAGATAGTCAGAGAACGTTATAGAGATGTCCACCGGACAAAAACGAAAGACACAGTGGGAATGAAAATTGACTTTTTCTACAGGAATTCTACTTAATTATCAGCAAAAAGTGTTCCCTTCCTCCAGGACTGGGCAACATATTGATGTTATGTAGTTATGATGAGATGAGAGTATATATCTTCTTAGATTGATAGATAGATTTAGCATAAGTGTTGATTTTTTTGCTGGTTTTAAAAGATACAATATGTAAGACATGGCCACCTCTTAAATTCATACTTCCAACAAATAGGGGGCAACATATCACCAGAGTAACTGCAAACTGCTGCTACCTGTATTCTGTTTATACATCCATGACCGCAGCCGCTGTTAGCCTGTTAGCTCAGTTAGCCGTGCAGCTAGCCGGACAACCTGGGTAGTGTCGCACAAAGAGGTTGTCGGGCCTGGGTCTAGCTGATTAGCATGCTCACTTCGGTAGCTATCGCTGCAACTTAACACATAATGTCACATTTGTTATTTCCTCACTTTCTGTTGATCATTTGAATGTTTCAAACTAAATTTGTTCATATTGCAACTTTAAATGCTGGTCTGCTACAGTAAAAAGACTTTAAAAGACCTTTACCCGCTTTATATTTACATTTCCTGCACCCATTTTGCATTATATCCACATTACGAATGATTCTTTATCAAAGATCTTATTGTGTTGATATTTTGTAAAAGCACCGATAGTCAAGATGAGTTCAAAGGATGAAATGAAAAATGCAGACCACTTGCTCTTTTTACACGCCCAAGACTCAATTCCAATGAAAAAAAATTAAATTCCAGCACACATTTTGTGTCAGGGGCGGCTGCGGCTCAGGGGTACAGCCAGCATCTTGTTATTGGAAGGTTGCTGGTTCTGTTCCCCTGGTCTGCATTTTGAAGTGTCCTTGAACAAGATACTGAACCCCAAACTGCTCCTGATGTGCTGGTCGGCACCTTGCATGGCAGCCACCGCCATCAGTGTATGAATGTATGTATGAATTGCTGTAAGTTGCTTTGGACAAAAGCGTCTGCTAAATGCCCTAAAATCTAAAATGTAAAAATGTTTTAAACGTCTGCATTGATTTATTTAAAAAAGTTTGAAGTTTAAGTCTTAAGAAAGGCCTTTGTGACTGATATGTCGACCTAGGTAAGGTAATACAAAGAAATGTGTGCAGGAATTACTATTTTTCATCAGCACCAACTGTCATGCCAACAATATTGTTGCAATATCAATTTCACTTTATTTGGTACAATTGGAGATTTTAAGATATATATGCATGTATCCCGATATAGCCTCAAAATATTGTATATTTTCTACCCCCCTCCCTTTAACTGTTTTATACAATGAACCCACCATACTTCAGATTATATGCATATTTATTCTTTATTGTATATATATTGAAGTGCTTGCCTAAGCCTTATTTTCTTTAAATTATTCTTTATGTTTTATATTTCTCTCTATATATAATTTTTATCTTTTCTTTTCACACTGTGGGTCTGAGGGAACGACATTTCGTACATGTGGCAGAATTGACAATTTAATTTTTTTCTCTGAATCTTTAGATTTCACATATGTACATGTTACATATAAGTTTGGAAATCCATTTCTTCATGATGCAACGCCGGACCTCACATGTCCATATTCTTAAACCTTTGACAGTTTTATTCTTTCACTTATTCGTTAACTTTTGCTGTAAATCTTGACATGAGGATTCTGATTCACATGTACATTGGCATTATTGAATCTATCTTCTCGAATCTCCTTGTTTCAATGCTGTGAAGAATTGAGTGGGAGGTGATGGTTGGCAAAAAAAAACATGCATGATAAATAACAGAAAAAAAAGGTGTTTTATATTGAGTGTGAAAGTGCCAAAAAGGCCAAATTACGTATTTGAATTCACACATTAATCACAGAAAGGCACGTCTGCACAAGATACATAGAGAAACACCCAGCTGCCTCCATGGCAACGGTTTATTTTCAGTCCACTCTCTTTAAAATCAATGCCCGAACAGTTGAGACCAGAGCTTTTCCAGCAGCATACACTGATATGTTTTACAATGAGACGTCTTGCTGTGCTTTGCGGACTCAAACATCCGATCAAACGCGTTGTAGTAAAGGATTTTGCACAGACTTAAATTCCATCATAAGCCACTGGCAGCATGTCAGTGCCACCTATCCTCCAATCACGCAGTTTGTCTACTGCTGTGTCGATGATGGGATTTGCCACCCTCCCCTCGAGTGAGTGTTAAAGGAAGCCAGCTGGACAGTGAGAAAGAAGGAGCAAAAGAGAATTTAGCCTTTTAATACTGCATATCCAAATCAGAAAAGTAAAACGAGCAGAGCAAGTGTGGAGCTGTTTTTAAATTTCTTTATATAGGCACATTTCCACAAGACTGACTACGTTTGTTCTGTACTATAGAATTTTGTACTTCCCTTAGTATTTTCATTTTGTGTTACTTCCGCTCCATTAGAATTATGTGACAGCCTTACAGCTACTCACTCGTTACTTCTCAGATTAAGAGTTTACATACAATCATACAAGTCTATGAATTATAGTCGGCCTATATTGTTGAACCAGTTGCTCCAAAACCTTTCGGACTCAAAGTCTGTAGTTGGGTTCCCTTATCACATTTCAGGTGTTTATAAGTTGTTAGCAGTTCCACAAAAGCAATATGTCCCCTCATGATGTTCTCAGATGTTCTTAGAGATAAAATTATCCAATATTTATTTTTTGGAAAGAAAAGTCACTTTTTTTTGTAGTTGAACTTTACCAACCGGTTAATGAGTCATCTTACAACCCCCCAAATGTATCTTTTGACCCCTAGATTGACAACCACTGGACTAAACTAACTACATGAAGTAGCCTTGTGAAAACTAGCTCCACCTCAACCAGCCATTACAGTAAAACGCTACTTAAGACTTTGATAGTGTGTCTGATATCTCCATGTTAGTGTCGTTCCTAGAGCATCATAATTAATGTTGTTCTGGGACATCACTGAAATTGACCAGTCGTGCTGTTGTGATGTCATAGCTTTGTGACATGTGTTGATATCGTTCCTCGAACATTGTAATGTTGCACCAGGACTATCATTTCAACGAACAAAACAGCAACGAAAGCCACAACTGGAGTTAGTTGTAGTTGAGTCGGTGACCTTGAGTCCTGTCTGGAACATATTGTCAAACTGTTCACGTATTATTTTCTGTTTTCTTTTCAGTTTTCTGTCACTTTTTGGTAGGTTGAGGCAATAAAATCACTTGGTTAGGTTGAGGAAACATGCCTGGGGTTAAAATAGAAAATCACATTTCTTTCACAACATTAAACAGGTGTTTGAAAGGATACCTTCTCCCACCTGGGTCACCAAGCTATGACATTAAAAAAGCGTGGTAGGTCAGTTTCAGTGATGGTCCTAAAGCAACATTATTTATGATGTTTCAGGAAAGACACCAGCATGGCAGACGTTGATACAGCAGTTTTTAACAATGTGATTTATAATATTTCAGTCACAGTGGTCGTTTGTCTGCTTGATGAGTACTTTTACTTGATTGAGATACTTTCCCTCCTCTCTGCTCCTGATAATACGTCTGTAGTTTTGCCACAGTAGCGTTTTGAATGCAGTTTTATATCAGACATAGATCAGCACGTCTTAAACTTAAGCTCATATTTCAGGGAAGCACAGCACACCTTCAGCTGGTGATTATGTAAACAGTCTTCTTGTGTTAAACTCTGCACATCCATCATACTGCACAGTGATTGATGAACGTTCAAGTGAAGTCACTTATACATGTTTGAGTGAAGGGGGAACGTGTGACTCATTTTAATGTTTTTTTTTTTCTTTATGTTTTCCAGGTGTTAACAGTTTGGATTTCATGTATTTGCAAGGCAGCACAAAGTAACGCCTCTTCCGGTATTTAAAGGACGACCTTTTGACATAAGGCCTGCTGCTGTAAGTGTTGGATCCAAACTTCCTCACCTGTTTAAAACCACTCATGTCCCGGCTGACAGTTAAAGACACACCGTCCTAAAAATTTTCCACGATGTGACTGGATCTAGAGGTGACCATCTCACCTATCATGATGGATTCTGGTCTGTCTCCCTCCGCAGACCCTCCTAACCTCAGCAGCTATGTCAATAGCAGCAACAACAGCCTCCTCGATGGTGACCCGCTGACGAGCAATCACACCCTGACCCTCCATAACCGCTTCCACAACGCCCTGCTGGGGGTCATTCTGGGCCTCCTCTCCCTCCTAACAGTCATAATGAACCTGCTCGTCCTCTACGCTGTGAAGAGAGAGAAGAGCCTCCACACCGTCGGGAACCTCTACATCGTCAGCCTGTCTGTGGCAGATCTCATTGTGGGCACCACGGTCATGCCCCTGAACCTGGTGTATTTGTTAGAGGATGAATGGAAGCTCGGACGGGCCGTCTGCCAATTCTGGCTTATTATGGACTATGTGGCAAGCACAGCCTCAATTTTCAGCCTGTTCATCCTCTGTTTGGATCGGTACCGCTCTGTCAGGCAGCCTCTCAAGTACCTGAAATATCGAACGCGGGGAAAGGCGAGCGTGATGATTTCTGGAGCCTGGCTGCTGTCCATTATGTGGATTATTCCAATTTTAGGATGGAGGTCTTTCACTCATGTCGAGCTTAAACCCGAGGAGGAGAACAAGTGCGACACAGATTTCCGCTTCGTCACGTGGTTCAAGGTTATTACTGCCGTCTTCAACTTCTATGTACCCTCAATTTTGATGCTGTGGTTTTATACGCACATCTACTTGGCAGTAAGGCAACATCTCAGGGACAGGGAAAGAATCATTCATCCGACAGATTCATTCGGGGAAAATGAGAATGTACAAACTGCTCAATTGCCCGTGAAAAGTGACGCTAAATCACCCCAGAAGGAATGTGAGGTTCCACTGAAACTCTCCAGAAAGCAACGCCTGTTGGACCAGAACACTCTCGATCAGGCGTATTCCCTCGAGGATGCTGATAAAACCAAAACAGCTCTGTCCAGATCTCACAGAAAAATTGGTGTAAAGTGCCAGCAGACGTCGTTTCTCGCCATCACAACAAAACGACTTCGAATGGCACAAAAGGCCAAAAGGTGCTCCCTGTCTCCTGAGGACAAGCAGTCGGACACTGAGACTCCCCTGAGTCAATCTTCGGTGCCACAGGATGTCGTTTGCCCAGAGGGGCATAACGAGAACAAACTTCAGGCATCTTTGAATGAATGTCACGTCACGGTGCCAAACTCCGTGAGCGGCGTCTGTGATATCAGTCAGGTGTCAGACGTGCAGAGACTCCCCTCCATGCTCTACAACAACTACGACTCTGGTCACACTCTGCCCTGGACTGACGAAGGGGTCGAAGATGCCAAATTGAACCCGGCTAACGCGGTGACCCTCAGACAGACGTGGCAAAGGTTTATCGGCCAATCACGCCAGCGGATACAGAGCCTGAGGATCCATAAAGAGCACAAGGCGGCCAAGCAGTTGGGCTGCATAATTGCTGCTTTCCTGTTGTGCTGGATCCCGTACTTCATCGTTTTTATGGTCATGGCGGTCTGCAAGGAGTGCGTGCACCATGACCTTCACATGTTTACCATATGGCTGGGTTACATGAACTCCACTCTCAACCCTTTTATATACCCGCTCTGCAACGGCAACTTCAAGCGAGTCTTCAGAAACATTCTGAACATTCCTTTGTGACGAGCAGAGAAATAAATCTTAGATGTTTGAATACTGCTGGTGTTCAGAGAAAAGGGGGAGAAGACCTTTGCATGGATTACGTGTCTTGAACACCTTTGCATAGGTGGGCTTTTTAAGTGTAGATCAAACTGTAAATGTATTTTGAGTGTCAGTTTGTTATTTTTATAACGTACTGCCCTCTGAGTGAGATTTAGCAGTAGTTGAGGTTAATGTCTGATTTAATGTTATTTATTTTGTCTATGTCACTCTAATGATAATAAAGTGCTTCTAGGACTGGAGAGCTTTAAACTCGCAAGAATTTGATCTCTCCCCCAGAGAGACAGAAGCATGAATGTCTTGGCTTTGGTCCAGAATGGAGGAAAACAGTGTCTAAAATGTGTTTTTAAAGAAAATCTTTGTATTTATTTATTATTTAGCTTTATCAAAGGATCAAACCAGACATGATAACATGATCCAGCATGATCCTGAAATATGTAATATTTGTTTTCTCATCATTAAAACAGGATATGGGACATTGGTCGTCCTTTTTAATGTCAGTCCAGGAAAAAAACGGATATTGCCAAGTGTCTAATGAGATGCTACCCATGGGAAGGTTAGTTTGGGATCCGTGCAGTTGCAAGCTTTAAAGGACCAGTCTGTAGGATTTAGTGGCATCTAGCAGTGAGGTTACAGATTGCAACAAAAGAAATACACCTCACCTCACCCTCCCTCCCACCTGCTGTCCCTGGAGCCAGTGTTAGGTTTGTCCTTTCCGGGCTGCTGTAGAAATATGGCAGACTTAATGGAAGACGACCCACTCCCTCTGTTGATATGAAAATCTCATGCTAAGGTAACAAAACACAACAATTCCATTTTACATGTGATCACTGTAATGAAAACATGATTATGAATATTGTATTCCATTTTTGCCAATTGGTCCTTCCAAATCCCCCGAAACTCTGCACACTGTGGCTTTAAACAATTTTATTGTGATTTTAACACGTTAAAACCATAATTTTAACAATAATAATGAAATCTGAAATCTTGTTTCGCTTATTTGTGCTTTGCCATCTCTTCATCACCATCACGTAGAATAGATGAGTGTTTCAGCAAAGATGTAATGTGAAGAAAGAGCTACGAAGAAGTACCTTATTAATCTATAAGCTACATGAAGAGGTTGCGTTTGTATGGTGTCTACTTAAAGGGTAACTCCACCAGTTTTACACAATCTAAGAGGTCTTGGGCAGTACTAATGCATGCAAGTGGTATAAAGAGGAAGCTGCATGTAATCTGACAAACAGCCTCCAGGTATGTCAACCATTGGCCAAGTTGCACTGTGGGTAATGTAGGCTCCAGGTTTTGAAAAGCAGTCCACTGGTTTACCACTGCACTCCTGTAACACTGTTGGATTCATTATGTACAGTTCAAAAACAGATTATCAATACAGCAGAACCAGATTCATCACCTTTTTTATTACACTCATTCTTCTTCCTTCTTACAACCTGCCAACTACGGCACCCACAATGCAACTGAGCCACTGAGTGACATCACACAATTTATCAGACTACATGAGGCTTCCTCTGGAGCCACAAAAGGCTTTGTACTACTTTTTCACATATACAATAGTACTCCCCAAGACCTGTAAACAGACTTTATTGAATACAATTGGTGGAGTTACCCTTTAAATGCACCTGCCAAACTACAGAACAAAACAATCATTCTATTTTGTGATGAAGCACTTTTTTTCATGTCATTAGCCAAAGAGCATCAGATGTTATTTCACAATCCTGTGGGTAGGCAACCATAAATTTGGGACTCGTGAAATGAATCTGTATTGTTTAAATGTTCGGAACAAAGACACAAATTGCATCCATCAAGCTCTGGAGACAAAGAATTACAGCGCAATTATGTCCCCCCATCTGAAGAGGTTTGGCCTGCAGTCCTGCTGAGATGTTAAATAGGGCTGCACATTTCATTGTCCGTTCAAATAATGTTTTCAGATTTTCAAAAACATGTTTGTCATGTTCAATAAATGACATCTTTCCCACATCAAAGGCCTATTACTGTTTCACATTTAACAAGTGAATGATTGTGTCCGAAATAAGGTTGTGTAATGTGTTAAACTGCCGTGACTCCAACAAAATGGAGATCAAGAAGCCCGTAATGTTTCCTGTGTCTAGTGATTGCAGACGGGTTGGTGAGTCACTACTTTGCCAAATCAAACAAATCAGAGGGGGGTGGAAGTGAGCAGGAAGAGGCGATGATGTGAACAGACGAAGCATGTGTGTGATTGCACTCTACAGTGGATCTCTGTCAGCAAGTTGTGGCCGGTGCCAGGTAGGCGTTCAGGAAAAAACAATGATGTTTTAGATGCTCTTTTTAAATTTGTTCACAGATTTAAAGCTGTTGAGTTCTGCTGGTTTACAAAAAAACAACCGTCATCTGGCACTGCGTGCCAACTTGACTGCGTATTCTGTCCCACTGATGATTCTCTCATCATGCGCCCACTGAATGTTAAGCTGTGCATGAAAATCATATGGACATTTGCGCACGAATGGATTTTCAATTGGCACACTTTAAACGATCAATTCAAGCAGCTGTCTTGGCTTAATTTAATTCTCCTCTGAGTTTTATCAGCAGCAAAATAGAGCAAAAGTCCCGGTAATTAAATTTAATGATGATGTTTTCGGACAAACCGCTCGACCGGGGATGCCATCGCCACCGCCCTCCACCCAGCCCTCACACACCTGGACAATAAAGACTCTTACGTCAGAATGCTGTTCATTGACTTCAGTTCAGCATTCAACACAATCATCCCACAACAGCTGATCACCAAACTCAAGCAAATAGGACTGAATACATCCCTGTGCAACTGGCTGCTGGACTTCCTGACAGGGAGACCACAGGCAGTGCGGGTCGGCAGCAGCGCATCCAACACCATCACCTTGAACACGGGGGCCCCCCAAGGTTGTGTGCTGAGCCCCCTCCTCTTCACCCTGCTGACCCACGACTGCACCCCGCTCTACAAATCCAACCTCCTCATCAAATTTGCGGATGACACAACCGTGGTGGGTCTCATCAGCAAGAACGATGAGACAAATTACAGGAGTGAGGTGAGCCATCTGACGTCATGGTGTGCGCACAACAATCTCTCCCTGAACGTGGAGAAGACTAAAGAGATTGTTGTGGACTTCAGGAGAGCGCACACCCAGCACCCTCCTCTGACCATCAACGGTGCTGCTGTGGAGAGGGTGAGCAGCACCAAATTCCTGGGCGTGCACGTCTCAGAGGATCTCTCCTGGACCACCAACACCACATCTCTGGCAAAAAAGGCTCACCAACGTCTCCATTTCCTCCGCAAACTAAGAAGAGCTGGAGCCCCGCCCCCCATCATGTGCACCTTCTACAGGGGTACGATCGAGAGCGTCCTGTCAAGCTGCATCACAGTGTGGTATGGCGCCAGCACTTCATCATGCCGCAGGACCCTTCAGCGCATCGTGAGAGCAGCGGAGAAGATCACAGGCACCTCTCTCCCCCCTACAAGAGTTGTACAACACCCGCCTCATCCGCAAAGCCATCTGCATCGCAGGTGATCCCACACACCCTTCACACAGTCTCTTCAGCCTGCTGCCGTCAGGGAGGAGACTGCGGAGTCTCCAGGCCAGGACCAGCCGACTGAGGGACAGCTTCTTCCACCAGGCTGTCAGAGCACTCAACTCCCTCCCTGCTCTGCCCCCCTTTGCCCCCTTTCCCCCTGCTGCCCCCTCACACACACACAAACACTGAACTGTAACACCCCCCCCCCACGGACACTGCACTGAACCCCTGCTCTGAACCCCCCCGTCCGTCCAAGGACTGTCTAAGATACTAGAGTATATTTTTTTATTATTATTATTATTATATTTTATGTCTATATTTTCCTAAAACTTTCTTTAAATATTTAATACTTTTAATATTTCTTACATTAAGAATCTGGTTGTTGTTTTTTTATTCAGTGTTATCTGTTGTTGTGTTGTAAGGGAGACCGAGAGTACGTAATTTCGATTCTACAGTATGTCTGTGTATTTATTGCAGAATTGACAATAAAATTGACTTTGACTTTTGACTTTTGACTTTTTTTTTTTTAGATAATGTAAAAATGAAGGACAGTAGTCACAGGGCATAAAATATACATGATGTACAGTACAAATGCACATAAAGCATGTTCTGTCTGGATTAAACTGCTCTTAGGAGAGCCCTCATCGCAGGCAAGTTCCCATCCCATCATTTTTCTTTCTTTTTTTTCTTTTTGTTTTGCTCAGAGATGCAGAAACCTTCACCCAAAAACCCCATCTTAAGTTTTCTTTATGTCAATCAGTTTGTTTTTACTTGAAGAAATTCAACTTTTCTGAGGAAAATGCACCATGGAGAGCGCATACCTCCACCAAGCCCCAACAGTCCCCTTTAATTTAATCAAGCCTAATCAATTTCAGACTCGACAGCCCTGCATCACTCTTTTAAACCACCCATAACTGCTTAACCATAGTTTGAGCCCATCTGTTCTAACATTTGCATCAAATTGTACATACTCATAGAAACCAGCCACCTAAATATGCCTGATTTTTTTTCATCAAGATCCATGCATTTGTTCCGAGAAATTAACAAAAATGTAAAGTAAGAAAAAATTCCCTTTATCCAGATCCACACCATAAGTTAATGGGGTCTGTTCCGGGCTGAGGCCCATCCTCCATCAAGTTTCATTGGAATCTGCTCAGTAGTTTTTATGTAATTCAAACCAAAGTGCTTTACAATGTGCACAACCTACAACACCTTCTAACCTCAGGCCTTCAGTCTGAATTAAGTGTAATCTATCCACACAAACCTTTAAGTGGCACAGCGAAGGAATACCACCGTCTGGAAACAGTGTTGTGCTGGTTGTAACCATGGCAACAGTGAAAGCAGCACCAACAGTGACAGTTGATTTTGATAACACTAACTGACACTTGACTTGAGTGTGGCTGGGTTGCACCTATACGGCAATTAATTTTTAAACCTATGTTGGGCCTTGCATTACAAGAGGCACAATTAAGTAGTGTTTATGCAACATTAAGAGGGAGTTTTGGGTTAAATTTGTCTATAAATAATAATTAATGATTATCAGGGATAATTAGTAATTATGATAAATAATATGATCCAATTTACATTAGATCACCACCCTTGAAGAAGGGAAAAGATAATCAATTCAATAATTCAGTCTCATAAAAAGGTACTAAACTGTTTGTAACTCTGATTAATAATTAACTTTATAACTACAACCACATTTACCATAACAGTTAGTAATGGTCGAAGGATTTTGGAGTTCTTGGCAGTGTAGAGGTTGGCAACATTCACTCTTGTACAATATGAAATAGAAAGCATGAAGGTTCAAAAGTCTTTATTCAACACAAAGATGAAAACACACAATCTAACTAACATGTACAGGTGTGTGTGTTTGTGTGTGTGTGTGTGTGTGTGTGTCTGGCAGAACAAACAGACAATGGTGGTCACTGATCTCACATGTGGATGTGATATGCTCCAGACTCAAGGAAAGTGTGTGTGTGACGTGATGCCAGGTCAGAGAAGATGGTTAGTCATTCAACTAACGTCAAATTAGCCGTGTAGCAAGGCAAACTACCAATAACCAGACCTGAGATCACAAGATGGGGCGATGGAGAGGAGCCCTTGAGGATAAGAAGTCGAAGGAGTAGAGGGCATAGAGTAAGAGAGAGAACAAGGAAGGCTCTGACTTTGACTGAGTTTTTGATCTGTCACCCTGACCAATAGTAGCTCAAAGCTGAATTTTGCATGTAGATGTGAAGAATGGGGAATTCTGGGACACTGAGTTCAGTTCAGAGTCCATTGAACTCCACAATGAATGACTTCATCTGTGGGTCCCAACACCTGATTCAATCCTGGTTAAACTTGAAAAAGGTGCAATATGTAAAAAATTATAGTTTGTTACATTCAAAATTAACTAAAAATGATCCACAGAATGTGTTGATGTTATGCCAAATATGTCTCTGCATTAATCTGAAGAGGTATCTACTGAAGTTAGCATGCTAATCAAATCTCAGACCTGAAAATCTATTTCTCTCAGCAGTCCAAAGCTTCTGTGCTAGTGGTGTAAACACCAACATTACCCTGGCAGTACGGCTAACTGAGATATCAAACTAACTGCAGCTACAGTCATCCATGTATAAATGAACACAGTTGGCAGGTAATCTGGTGTAAACTGCCCATATTGGGAGTGTTAATTCAAGGTGTCCAAGTCTTACTGTACGTATTGCCTTTAAATTTTGGTGCACCAAACTTTAAAACTGACATTAAATTTAAACCCTTCTTAGACCTCAGTTTAGTTCGGACTCTGCAGGTCAGGAAGAAGCACGCTGTTAGTTCCACAAATATAGCTTTCATGTGCAGATTTGACAAAACCAACACGAGCAGTAATAAAAAAAAATGTGGAGAGGAGAATGGAAACCTGAAATACAAGCTATGCTCCCAGCTGAAACCAAATCCACTGTAAAAACACTTGAAAGTGGTAAACGTGTCAAAGTGGTTCACTTGGTTTATTAGGCCTCCCTACCTCGCTGTCAAGTCCAGTGTAGTATCACTTGTCAGAAGAATGAGATATCTCTTATTCTTCATTTTATGACAATAAAACCTCAGCGTGGGATTAATATACTGTTTTTACATCATATAACCAGTATAACTTTTACAACATGTTGTAGCATAGACCTGCAGGACATACTGGCCATGGGGGCTGAAGCTCTTCGGATGGAATATCTCCTTGATCAAACAAACAGAATTATAATTCATACTTTTTTTACTGTTATTGTACGAAAACATGCCAGAATCCAGTCCTATGAGCGATAACATCATCACCTCCAGTGTCAGCTTTTATTTATTTTAGCGGGTGAGTCAGGAAGACTCTCTGCACTTTATCCCCCTTCATCTTTCTCTCCTTACAGAACAGTGAGTTGTTCCTTATTATTTTTGCAGTTAATTTATGGTTAAGGATTTATAGTTGTTTTTCATGTTTGCCTAAAACAGTAATGTGCTCATTAATCAGCCACACGGAGACTGTTTGAGGCGTTTGGTTCAGTGGTCATTGTGTTGAAACTGTTGTAGGGGGGCCTTTTTTATTTAATTTATGGCGTCCCAAAACATCTCTTTACAAATACATCGTAGTGGTCCATTATGGGAGCCCTTTGCCGCCCAATTTGTTTATTTTTTGACTCATGGTTAGGTGAAAAAGGGCTTCCATAGTCAATTTTATGGACTTAATGGAGGTGTGGAGTCTATATGTACAGTTTGATCTTACAGGGTATCTGTAGTTTGTACATAGAATAATAGCCGACATGTATAAAGAGGAGTGGACTGCATGACGATTGTGTCTGATGGCAGTGACCTGCCTTAACCCTGCATTAACAACCTCTCAAACTGCTGCTGCAAAACACGGCCCTAAAAACCACTGACAAGGGTCCCACTCTAATAAATTCCACTGTGACTCATGCAAGTTTGTTTTGAAGAATTCACATTGTTTCGATCAAGTAAAATGAAGAGGAATTATTCTTGTGGCAGTGAAGAAAATTAAAATTAAATCTGGACAATGGTAAGTGTGAGGCAGAGAATGACAACTGAATAAGAGCCGTGGAGAATGTGACGTCATCATTTTATCATGTTTTCCAGCATTCACATGACAAGTGCTACATTTGCTGCAGTAATTATTAAATCAATTGAGTGAAAATTATGTTGATTTATTCTATTAAACAGCTCTGAGGAACATAATGCCAACAGAATGTGTGGGCCGCGACTTTATCTTTAAAACATAAAATTGCTCTAACCAGGGTGAATTACAGCTGAGTGAAACCGTATCAATTGCACCCTTGCATTTCCCAATATAATTACTGACAATAATTATCTACTGAAAGAAAAAGAAAAATGCGGTTGATGTAGGTGTACTCGATTTATGAGAGCAACTTAAATCGAGCGGAAAGGTGCATATGAGCCGGCGACACAAGCCGGTCTGACCAGCAGTAAACAGTGCAGGCTACGCCTTCATGAAGATCACTGTCAGAGTTGTTGCCTTGTTTCACTCAACCAGTTAAATTGGCTCACAGAATGTCACTGACCTTAAAATTACCCAGATGAGCATTCAGGTTCAATGACTTCACTGCTCACAAGCAAGCTGAGTTGTGAATCAATCTGTCAAGCATTTTATTCCAACATTTTAACAGCAATTCCAACCGCTACTTAAAAATATTCAAATGCTTTAACTGTAATAACAAGTTAACTTGTTTATGCCACTTTTTGTTAAATATTTGTGACAGTTACTGTGTTTTGTAGTTTAAGGAAGCTAGCTGTAGCCAAGAGACCGATGGATGACTGTCTAATTTGGGATTTGGGAAAAATGACAAAAAAATAAAAAAATCAAAATTAGATAAAAGTATAAAGTAACACAATACAAAAATGGAAAAAGTCTTATGATAGTGTGTGGAAGCCTTTGAGACAGCTTCTAAACCTTCATACTGGGAAATACATTTACAGAAATTAAAGAATAACTGAAGAGATATATTTGGAAATAATAAAAAGAGACATTTCAATAACATTGCACTGGTCCTTGTTTGTGGAGTTAATTTGGTGTCCTCAGCCTTATACACTATTTTAAATTATTTAGGAATATTGGGATAATTTTAGTTTTTAATTTGATTTTTTTTAATTCTGTGACATCTGAATTTTTACTTTGTGTGTTGTGAATATTTTTGGCTCCAACAAATAATGTGATACATTTAAATTTACTTTTATTGCATATCCATATATGCACCCATATCCCTATCTAAAGTTGTGTAGTATATTTGTTTTGTTCCTAATCCCAAAATAAATTTTTTAAAAATCATTTACATACAAGAGCTTTAAAAAAGCTGACGTCATCTACCTATCTTGCATTTCTGAACATGAACTGGTTACTTTGCGTTTTTTTCCCAGCTGCGTAGTTTCAAGACGGTCCCTAAACTCTCTGTAGCAGTCAGGTGTCCTGATGGAGCTAATGTCTGAATTCCCGGCGATGATTCTGCTGAAAATTACCTCGTAGATACATTTCCTACTGTTTTGGAATCGTGGACTTCTTCGTGTTTAAATACAGTCACGTTTAGTTTGTGGTACAACCTGTTTAAACCTGAAACGGCTGTTACAAAAGTACACGTTACTTCTCGGTGGCTTGCAACCCTCGACATCCGCACACATCTGTTCACTCCGACATGAAAAGAAACGGCACGTACAAGTTTCTGTCTGTGTTCTCCTGCTTTATCGTTTGCGTCTTCTTGTTTATATTCTGGTTCTTTATATTTTACTCAATGATACACGCTCCGTAAAGGCACACAGCTAGACTTGTGTAACAGCTAAGCTAACGATAGCTGTCGGGCTTCTTACCCAGAGTGCATTGCTTTATTGACAAGTTCCGCGATCACATGATCCACCAGACCAGGAAGTGAGGATCTCTGGTGAGTGTATAAAGCTCAGCTTGTTACAGTTTGATATATAAACGGGTTTCTGGTATGTTTAACGTAGCCTCAATTTATCTAGGTTGAATTATGAATGTGTCGATATATTGTTGTTGGTTTTCTTGGAGTTATTCGTCCTGTGTAAAAGCGTTAAAGCATTTAAACTGTCAGCTTCCCCTCTCACTTGGTGGTCTGTGGTAACTTGCAGCACAGAGACTGACAAGTGTGAAAGTGACATTTATAAAAGTTAATATAGAATTTGAACATAAGGTAGTTTACCAGAAACACTAAAGAAGACCTTTTGAAGTGTTTTAAGGGTTAGAAGTGCCCTTTTATTTACCAATAAGAAATGACAACATTACACAAGACTGGGGGGATATTGGGACATTGGTGGATATATGCATGCGCATGGATTTGCATGTGTCCCATTAGTTTTGGAAACCTAAAATATTCACAACACAAAATAGAAACTCAAGATATGTCACAGAACATGAATATTCAAGTGAAACATTAAAATATCCCAATATTCCTGACTATTTTTTGACTATTTTAACAGCAGAGTTGTATCAAAATATTGCTAGAATAGAAGAATAGAATATGCTTTTATTGTCACTATACACATGTACAATGAAATTGTGAAATGTGAGCAGTGTTAGATGTTATTACTATAGCAGGTGGATGTGCAGATAGTACCCATTGTAGATGAAAATGTAATGATATGGTAAATGGTAAATGATTGTCACAACTTAACACAGAGTCTAAAGAAATTGTAAAAAAATTGAAGTTTTGTCTTGCAATATTTTGTTATATCCTCTCTATGGTATACTATCTAGAGCCTGACTGATATATTGGTTGGCCTATCACAGATATATTGGTATATCAAAAGAAAATCAACATCCCAGTGCGCACCAGGACACGATTTACATTATTTTATTATCAGTTACATTAAAAAACAAGAAAGAGCGACAACTTGTTTCTCATGTAGCTTCATCAGATTAGCTGCGTGGTTCGCTCCTTCTTGTTTTTAATGTAACTGATAATACAATAGTGTCAGTCGTATCCTGGTGTGCACTGGAATATTGATTTATTTTTGATCTGCTGTGGTTTGCCCTGTACTCGCTGCACCTGGAAGAGAAGCACTCCTGTGTATGGGGTATGTGGTTTTGGTCGGGCTCTAACAATATCTTTTGATTTGCAGTAGCGGTTAGTTTTACAAGCAGGAAAATGAAATGCCCTGTAGCTACTAAGTTATTGTAATTTCTTCTGCACTTATGTTAAGCCTGTTAGATACAGCATCAATGTGAATGTAAGTGTGAAACTAAGTGTGTCTAATTGATGAGCCTGCAACTGTTTTGTAACCCACAACTGTTTATTTCACAGCTTATAGTACTTAAGTTAGTGAAGTTGCGATGGCGTCCGACACCAGTGAAGCAGCGTCCTCCGCTGCAGACCTCAAGCTGCAGTTTGCTCCCTTCAGCAGTGCTCTGGAGGCCGGCTTCTGGCACCAGCTCACTCAGAAGAAACTCAACGACTACAGACTGGATGAGAGCCCCAAAATAATCAAAGGCTATTATTACAATGGTGAGTCGACTGTACAGTTGCTGTTTTTCACTCTTTTGACAATTCCGGACATTCTATAATACATACAGTATGTTTATCATACAGTAACACACACATGGAAACATGTTGACCTAGATCAGTTTATTTTAGATAACATCTGTAAAAAATAGTTTCATTTCATTCACATCTCCTTCCTGTAGGTGACCCACTTGCTTTGCCCACTCGTCTGACGTTGGAGTTCAGTGCTTTTGAAGCGTAAGTATGACCCGACTCTAACATGAAGTTCTTCTCTGGTTATTTATTCTTTTCATGATTTATGTTTAGATAAAAAGCTTGTTTTACATCATTAATTTGTATATTGCAATTGTATTTTTTTTATATACAAGTCAAAATCAGATTCAAGTAAAATTATACATTGAAATATATCTCAAATATTTATGGGAAAAAATGGCAGATTAAGTCTTAACTTGGGCCAAACCTTTAAGACATGTCAAGAAATCCATATCCAGTTACTGTGGTGGTTTTCCTTATTAAAGTGTATGAACAGTGCTCAGGCAAACTGAGAGAAGTTTTCTTAAAGGGCTGAATATCCTTGAAAGTTTATCATCCAGGACATTTTCTGGTTCGAAGCCTCCAATAAAACAACTTTGTTCATGTTGCACACAGATAAGTTTACATTTAGTTCATACAGTTTCCATTCATTACAGTGAAATGCAAAATTCTGATGTGTTTTGCTGTCAGGGATGGTCCAACACCAGCTCGCTGCTGTCCGGCCGTCGGAACTCTGTATAACACAAACACACTCGATGCCTTCAAGACCACTGATAAGAAGGCTCTGCTGGAGAAAGAGGCCAAGGAGGTAAAAGACATCCGCGGGCATTTTCTCACTCACACAAACATATTCATGTACAGACATCTGTAACAACATCTGTCTCTAAAGTTGTGCAACTGAGAATTAAATGATTTGATGAATTCAGTTTTTCATCCCTGTTCCTTCGTAGATATGGGATGCTATACAGTCTGGGGCTGCTTTGAAGGACCCGTCCATACTCTGCAGATTCATTCTGCTGACCTTTGCAGTGAGTATGAACAATGTCTTATAAACATGTTGGTTCTGTATATCAATGACTTTATATTTGACTATTTTTTCTGTTTTTCTTTCATTTTCTGACAATCATTCTTCAGGATTTGAAGAAGTACCATTTCTACTACTGGTTCTGCTTCCCTGCACTGTGTTTCCCAGAGGGAATAAAGATTGTCCAACAGCCTTCTGTCCTAGAGCAAGTTTTCTCGGCAAAACAGGTTGGCTTTTTAAAGATTATTATAAAGCCACTGGAATGAATAGTTTGGAAAGTACACATTGAAATTATACTACAGGTGCATAACTTTTTTCTTTCTTTTAAAGTTGGGGTTCCCCGGTGTTCTATTCAAACAGTATTCTGTAAATCTGTCTGTTCTATAATGCTCAGTAGGTCACAGAAAAGTATAATGAGGTGAATGTTATTGTTACCCCTCATTTCTGTGTCAGGAGTGAAAAAAGCCTCATTAAGACAGAGTTAGAATGACTCATGAACAGCACGATCTCAGCTGCAGGTCACAGCGACAGCGACTTCTCCGTGTGTCACTGTTCCCTGTCTGATCTCTCCCTCAGTCAACCTAAATTATCGATGTTATTAAACCCCCTGGACAGTTTGACCTGCAAACCTTTAATCAATTCAACACTAAGATGAATCACAGTATGACTGCACTGACCAGTGTCTCTCAGTCTGACTTTAATCAGCTGTTGTGCAACTTTAGCAGAGGCAAGAAAAGGCTACAAATGTTTTTTAAGGTTGAAAACTTGTTCTGACCTACATGACCAATCTAGTTTTCGGTAGTTTTCAGATAAATGCAAAAATATCTTTGATTTATGATTGAGTTCTTGGTGATAATAGAACAAAATGTCCACTCTGAGGCAGCTGTCACCGTTGAAGACCTTTTGTATGTGTTTCAAGCTGATTATAGCTTTGTAACACTAATTGGTAGGTGTGTACCTTGAAAGTGCAAATTATGTTCGAGCTGTTAAAAATCTCTCTTGTATTTTAAAAGCATTTACACCAGATAGTTTGGATAGTTTTTGTAACTTGTAAAACATCCATAAAATAGACATATTCTGCAAGTTTAGAAATTACTGTTAAGGACAGTATTTTGTGAATGTACAGTATATGAGCGGTTTTTCATGAGTATAAATAAGCAGTAAAACAAAACAATGTTCTTAATCTCTAACGGCAATTTATTATATTATGCTTTATAAAACCCAGTAAGCAGCACCGCAGCTCAGCCCCTGATAAAATAATGCTCTCTCTTTATATATATTATATTTTTTTGTAGAAGGAAGTTTTGTTGACATTTTATTATTTCTGTCTCAGATCGCAGCCTTGCAGGAAGCCTATGATGACCTGTGTATCAAGAGAGAGACCACTGCAGTTCCCTACTTCCTTGTGAAGTACACAGATGAAACTGTTCAGATGGCCCCACTTTCAGACTGGGATGCATTCTTCACTGGTGCTAAGAAGGTACTACCTCCTTTTTTTTTCTCTTTTGGGTATTTTTCATAAAGCAACAGAATAAACATGCAGTGAGACGAGAATGATAACAAAAGTCTAATAAAATCAGTGTGTTCAAAGATGAAGGTATTGTAGGATTGTTCTGTAAACAGAGTATTCTGTTGTGCTTTTTGTGGCTCATCCCAACCGTCAGATTAGATTTTGTTATATCACACTCCCTCTCACACACACATACGCACTCACACTTTGGTAATGTAAACATATTGTTTGGTTTTTCTAGGTTACTGTGGGCGTCTATGATCCGTGTACTCTGTCTCAACATCCGGGCTGGCCTTTGAGAAATCTGCTGGTCCTCTTAGCTTACCGATGGTAAGCCCTACCTCTGCTGAATGCCAGTGTGTGTGTGTGTGTTCTGCAGGTCCTAACGACGTGACTGTTTTTCAGCTTACACTGCGACTCTTTATTTAGGCGCAAAGCCACAGAGTAAAAGAGGAAACCACTGCTTAACTAATTTCCTGTCTCTGAAGTTTAGGGAGCAGGTCACACATCCCTGTAATTAAAGATGCAGATATGAACCTCCAGAGTTAGTGGAATAGCATGAAAAGCCTTGTAACATTACAGAAACTCTGAAATCACATGTTCTGTGACACTCGCACTCGATTCAAAACTGTTTGGCTGTTGCTTAGCCACAGTGGTGTCGTGAGAGTTTAGTGAGGTCGAGATAAAGTTGATGGATTACACTTGTTTCTTGATGGCAGCACTGGCTTTCAGAACATGACTATGGCTGTAAAGATTGTACTACTTGTCTGCAAAGCTGTAAATTTTCCTGATAAACAAGCTCGGTTTGGTTCAATATCATGTTGCTCACGTCACGCTCTTAAAACAGCCATAGAATTTATTGATGTAGTCATCCTTGTCTATAAACACTTCAGTGAGGACTTCATTGCTGCATAGCCTCCAAGATCCAGCTCAGAGTTTCCAACAATATTCCAAAATTCCTCCAAAAAAAGAAGCTTTCCCAGAACATTACAGTACATACATGTGTGCACTTATCTGTGCTCCTGATTGTTGCATGTTGTTATTTGTAAAATAGACCAGGCAGCTGCTTGTTCTGGCCGAACTACAATGGCTAGTTTCTTAACTCATACCAGACCCATCTATGAAACACACACAGCTTGCAGCAGCTGCTGTATGTGGACACCAGAGGTTATATTGTGTAACACACACACACACACACACACACACACACACACACACACACACACACACACACACACACACACTCAGCATCTTGAAACTCCTGAATATTGTACGTTTTTAGCTTCCCACTGAATGCTCTATTTCTCACTAACTGTTTATGTTTAATAATACTATTTTGTGGTACTTTTGGTGGAGGTTGATGTAAAGACTTTCTATCTGAATCTTAGTGTGTTTGTGGTTTGAAAAACAGGAACGGGCTTTGTTCTGCTTCTTCCTTCAAAAGTTGAAGGAGATGTCTCGTTGCAGGAACATGGGAGGGACTTTCTCTTATGTAGCATAAAAGGGACTTTAACTCAGTTCCGTTTTACAACCCTGATGGAATGCCCAATGTCCAGCCATGTGCAAGGCCTGCAACACCTGCACAGATAAGGACGGCCCTGATGCAGGTAGCCTTATTGACTGGTAACTTTTGTGGTCACTTAACTTGGCTGAGGAATCAACTCACTTTTCCTCGCTAGAATGAAATCAGGCAGCAAATAAATCAAAATAGGGGCCTGAACAGATGTGAGTTTCTGGCTGGCTATGTACTGGGCCGAGGTCTGCAGTGTTTTAGAGACTCATTCAGAAAGAGAGGGAGAGGCTCCTGGGTGCCAGTCCCCAGACCCGGTGTGTCTAGGCTTAAGCCCTCACAAAAGGGCGTTGTCTTGTCACACCCTGATTGGTCGGGAGGGGAATGCCCCAAGCTGCCCACTCATTAATCAGGAGTCCGTCTCCTCATCCTGTTGATCCAGATGATCTGAATCCACTGTAATCAGCCCAAAACAAAGAAAGATAGCAAGTCTTACACAATGGGACTGCTACGGCCTTTATTGTGTCTTGAGATCAAGGCATGAAATAAGTGAAGTCTGCACATCAGTCCGCTTGTTCAGTGAATAAGAACAGATTTCACAACTTTATAATGTTAGAGCTCCAAGTGTTTACTGACTCTTAGTTGTTACAGAATTGATGGTGCTGTGCGGAGGCTTGTATGTGTTTACTGAAATATGTCCTCTGTAAATATTTCAGCACGCTAGTGGGGGAGTTGGCGCAGGTTGTAAAATGTATTACTCGAGATTTAATCCAAGAATGGCAGTCTGATTGTGTTTAAATATTTACACAGGGTGATATGCGCTGCTGGTGTCACTCAGACGTCCTAATCCTGTGTCAGCTCCTTACTTACTTTCTTCTTCTTGTTACACAGTTCACAATGAGAAACTTCTATTTCATCATCCAATAACTGCAATCTGATTAAATATGGAGGAAAAAAGACAATGGGTCGGAAACAATTTCAACAGACTGGTGCAATATCAGGAAAGAATAGATTAACAATAATGTTACATGGTGGAAAAACTTGGCTCTCTACAGTGTCTGAAATACTTCTCTGTTACTAATGTAGCAGACAGCAGGCTTATAGATATCATTTATTGTTTTTTAACAAGGCTGTGCTTCTAGAGTTTATTGCCTTCAAATTTACATATTACATATTATTTGTTTGTAGTTCCTTATCTTGTTGCAGACCAGATGAGGGGATGATTTCCTGGAATACACAACCAAATATCTGCATTTCAGCTACTGCCTTACCATGACATGTTTTTGCAGAAGCGGTTTAATGAGCTTTAGAGAGTGATGAAACAATTAAGTCAAAAGATACAAACAGACAGACACTAGACCATTTTATATTTTAAGTTTATTCTGAAGAAAAACTAAACAGAATGAATGTTGAGATAAATCAAAGTTAATCAATGATTCTGACAAAAGATTTACTTTAGCATTACAAATCCTAAACAAGAACAAGCAATGACTAATCTCCCAGGTTAAAGTTGTTTTTGACTGGTATCTGTAGGTAAACAAACAACAAAGAGAATAGACAAACACGATAAAAGTACTCAAGTTTCCAGTAAGACTTTAAAAGAGAAAAATAATGATAATAAGCCATGAAAATAAAGAACCACTGTTATGAACTAAGTTTTAAAAAACACACTTCTACATACATTGCATCACATGATCATATTGCATCATCATACAGGAATTTAAAGGTAACTGTTGCTGCATGTTTGTTTGCTGTTCAGTTAGTTTGGAGTGCTGTTCAGGATACACCTCCAAGTTCAGGTCCACAATCATTCATTACTGGTCACACTTTTCCCCAGAGAGCGCACTTTTTCCTGGCACTCGTCTCGCTGTTTCAAAAACATTTTTATTGCAGAATAATTTTTCATCCAAACAAGGAACTCCCACCGAGGCCAGTTTAGCAACAGCGCCCTGCGATACCAGTGGCTTATCAGCAGCAAATACCTTTAGACAGTTTAGCCCTCATGCTCTGCAGTCCGAGGCAGTTTTTTATCCAATACAAACTTCATCAATCTTGCGCATGACTACACTTTCTCTAAGCGTTAAACACAAACTGTTGATACTGGCTGAGATGGCCAAAGATAGAATTACAGCGTAGCCGCGATGTCTCGCTTATTCAGTTGTTTCACCGGCGTTCTATTGTGTAATCTGACCGTGGTTACTTATTGGTACCATATATGGGGAGATGGTGTTGGTATGTGTTGAGTGCTCGTTCACATGTGTGTTGGATAGTTGTGTAGTCATGTTGCATTTCGAAATTTTGTGAAATTCTCATAATCTTTTTTTGTTTTTATTTCTACTGTGCACTTAAATCTGTAATCTGTGCATGACTGATGTGTTATTTTCATTGTTTGACTTTTGCATACCCTTTATTTGTGTGTGTGTGTGTGTGTGTGTGTGTGTGTGTGTGTGTGTGTGTGTGTGTGTGTGTGAATGTGTTTGCGTGTGTGTGTGTGTGTGTGAATGTGTTTGCGTGTGTGTGTGTGTGTGTGTGTGTGTGTGTGTGTGTCAGGGGCTCTAAGCTGGACTCGGTGGAGGTGCTGTGTTTCAGGGACAGAACTCTGCAGGGAAGCCGCTCCATCCAGCACAGTCTCATCTTCCAGATCAAACTGCCTGAGCTTCCCCTCAACTCAGGTAATGTCCGTGTGAAGTGTGTACTTATTTATGTACGTGACAATGTGTAACGTGTGCAAGTGTGCTGATATGTCCCACGTCTTTGTCTCTACAACCTTTTGTTCATCTGAATGTGTGAGCAGCTTCTGTGTATATTGTTACTGATACGGACCCTCAAGTCTTTGTTTTCGTCCTGCTGAGACTACCTCCTTTTCAAGCCGCAATAATCTCACACAGTTTCTCCATTATTCCTTTATCTGTTGAATACGGCCTGAAAGTAATTTAAATGGTAATGGTGGGATAGGAAGGATCTGTGATCCGCGTAGGTTTTTTGTTGAGTTCATCTGAGGTGCCTCTGTTTACTTCAGTCTACCTCTTCAGCTCATCTTGGGTTTTAATGAACTCACAGACGATGTATTCATGCAAGAGAAATTGATTCAGCTATCTGTTTTTTTGCATGGACACATTTTGTTTTGAAAGGGATTAATCAGTCTACCTAAGCTCAACTTTTCAGATACACCAGACACAGTTCTTGCAACAACATTCACATATATTAGTCTAGTATTTCCTACAAGCTGCATATTTAAACTGCCCATTTCCGCACAACTTTTGCTGTTAATTAGACAGCAACAGTTGTGCATCTGTCAGCCAGAGGTGACCAGTGAAGAGTATAAAAGTTGACGTGGTCTGATGTAGGATCAAAACTGTATAAGATGGAGAGGTACGAGTGAAAGAAAAAAAAGTGAAAATTGTATTTTGTTTATTTTCACTAATATACAGCTCTCAGTCTTTCGCTAACTATTACTGGTGCTCCTCCATGACTGACAGACTGACTGACTGACTGACTGGTTCTGGCCACAACAGTCTATAGCATATCATGCAGCTACAGTAAGTTATTGAAAAAAATATAATGTATTAAATTAAACAAATTAAGTAATTAAGTGATGCAGATTTTAAGCAATTTCTTTAATTAATAGTCTGCTGCCTGAACAATCGATCGCGGTTAATCATTTAATATTTGAAATTAGAAAGAAAAAAATTTCAGAAGTTGGAACAGATAAAGTAGACATGATGAACTAAAATAACAAAAAACAGTAATTTCATTTAAATTTAAAATCCAACCCATATTGAGGCTGATAAATGGCTAAAATCTATAAATATCAGTTTGTCTCGAATGTCTTTTTGTTTTTTTAAAGGTCAGATGTATTTGTTTCTATTTAATACATATCTCCTTCTAGTATGTTGTTTTTCATCATATATGATAAGCAAGTGTTTTCAATTTGTAACAATATACTTTTTGATGTATTTGAGCCCATCCCTGATTGCCCTACATTTGTAATTGCTTCAATTCTTAAAGATGATTAATCATCATTCATTAATGTCTGATGCTGAATCGCTATTTTCTGTTAAAAAAGATGAACAAAAACTGCCCTCCAAATTAATCCACCCCAGAAGATGAAGTAAAGAGTGAGAGAACAGGAAAAAGTTTGTCATGTTTTGCGTTCATGTCACAGCACTAGTCATTGTATGTTTATATAGGCTAAAATAAAAGATCTGTATTTCTCATCTGTGCTGCTGTCAGCACTTTTCCCAGGGAGTATTTCTTCTCGACAAAATGGTTTCAATGAAAACTGGTGACATTGAGCTCAGTGCATAATCCTGAATGACAAGGATGCTGTTCCTGATAATAAGACACATTGTTGTTGTGTGTTTTCAATGCTGTGAATACTGTCAAAATCCATTTACCTCCACTGTATTGGGGTGGAGGCAGAAATCTCAGAGATGGATGTATTCAAACTTTTCTGAAAAGGTTAGATACCACTAGTGGTGAGCGAGAATCTTTTTTTGTAGTGGGGTGAATCATCACTTTTCACTGCTCTCACTGTGTAGTCCGCATGTTTTACGCTTATTTTAAAGTGTTAATGTGTTTTGTCTCTTTGTGTTGTTTTTTTCACAGCATGTCCTAAAAGTGTAGGTTGGGAGAAGAATCCCAAGGGGGCGATGGGACCCAGGATGGTCAACCTCAGTGAATGCATGGACCCCAAAAGGTAATAAGCACAAGTCTTTCTACATAAACTTCAGAATATTGTACCACTGAACGGCTGTAAAACTATGGTGAAATCATTTGAGTCCACGTTGTCTGTGTGCAAATGTTTTATCTGATTATTTATTATTTATTTATCTGTCTTTTGTTCTGTTAATTTGCTGTTGTAACTCTACGTTGCTGACGTTCTTGCCCAGGTCCCCCTTGTTAAAGATATATGTGATCTCAGTAGGACTAATCTGATTCAGTAAAGGCAAAATAAAAATAGAAAAATTCAGTTGTCTCCATTGACTGTCTGCAGGCTGGCAGAGTCCTCAGTGGACCTGAACCTGAAGCTCATGAGATGGAGGCTGGTTCCTTCCCTGGACCTGGACAAGGTGGTCAGCACAAAGTGTCTTCTGCTGGGAGCCGGGACTCTGGGCTGCAATGTAGCCAGGACTCTGATGGTAAGGCTGGAAGGCTAGAGAGAGAGAGAAGGAATTTGACAGTGTGACTTTAGGGTTTAGCAAATTGTGTTATATCGTACATCAGAAAAAAGGTTTAAGGAGCGTATTAGATCTTTGTTTATAATGTTTTATCATCAGTCAAGGCTTTAAAAGTACCCACTGGAGTTTAGTGTGCCTGAGACAACAATATGCCTCCAGATGCTGTAGAATCTGTGAAGTGTCATTAAATCATACAGAAGATTTGTGTTTTTCAAACCGGATATTAACACTGGGCATGGGCTCAAAGTGGGGGGGAAAGTGGGACTGATTACCCAGGGCCCCAATGGGGGAGGGGGCTCTCGAAAGGCCTGAAATAAAAATGTTGTTTTTATTTTTTAATTATTTCTAAGTAATTAGTGCCATAACTAACCTAAAACTGGCAGAATAAATCGGATGAGAGACTTTACTTTGCATAAAAAAAAAAAATAGTGGAGGCTGTCTGATGCCACAAGTAATCATTTCACATTGAGGTACGCGACTTCAATGTGAAATTATTACTTGTAATAATAACTTTCAGGGAAAGTTAGTAATAGAAGAAGAAATAGTAAAAAAAATAATTTTGCAAAACAGTCCAACCTGTCGCTCTAGTCGTATATATGCAGTAGGACTCTTTATGCCTCCCAAGTGCTGCAGTCTGTGATAACAGAGAAAAAACACCTCATGCTGAGCATTTTTGGAATATTATCGTACATGTGGGTACAATCAGCCGTGATCAATCAGTAAGTACCAAGTTGGGATTTCAGTAGGAACAACAACAACTTTTTCAACTTGGCATTTAGAAGCTCACTTGATTATTATTGATCAGTGAAGCTTTTCTAGCTGTTCACACAGTAATCACACAGTTGCACAGTCTTTCTCAAAGCAGTACTGTACACGCTCTGCAAAACGTGCGTCAACTTCATGGTCACCGTTTATCAACTGTTGTAAGCAGCATCTTTTTTCAGCACAGAGGGGGCAGATTGCCTCCAAACAAACAAAAAATGGCCTGATTAAATGATGTGTTATGATGTTGTCCTCTTCTTGCCCAATGTCCACTGGCTAAACGAGGCACAGAGGTGAAGCAGGAAATGTGCTCTTAGATTTGTCAGGAGCTGTGAGTTCTGGTAACTTAAATTAATAGCTTGAACAAAGATTCATCTTTTCTGTTGCATGAATCTTTTTATAACAGCAGACAACAGAGTTCTTATGAAATTTATACAGTAACACTTGGAATAACATAATGCTGATTTAAGTCAGGACCTCCTGTCATTCTCTGTGTTCACAGTAGGTCTGTTCCCGTAACATCAAATGAACGTGCACTGTTCAGTGACCAGATCCAAAAAGCTGGAGTTTTTTTCCCACGATACACCCTGCGAGTTATGAAGCCTATTATTTATTTTCGTTTTCTCAAAAACTAATTCAGACTTTCAGCTTTCACTGTTGTTTGTTCAAATTTCACTATCACTGCTTCACACCTCCTTTAGAAGCACAAAAACACAGAATACAATACGTTGTCTTTTTGCTGTAAATAAATTAGGTAAATGTGTTTTGAATGTTATGTATGATTGTGAGAAACATAAAAAACTAATAAGAACTACATTGGAGAGCTGCCAGTGTATCTTTGCCTATGGTTATGGTGGTCATTTTAATGCACTTTTTCCAACTGGGGGCACATTAGGCAGCAGTCACTGACAATGTAGACACGATGAATGCCTGGTGTAATGTATTTAATAGTCTGGCAGGACTTATTGTCAACGCAGAGTGATACTAATGAAAAATAGCTTGATAAACTTAAGGTTGTTCCACCTGTGCACTAATGCATCCATTATTTCAAAATGAATACTTAGACATTATAAGCACACAGTGGGCAGACAACCGCCCACTCCTCGCCGCTGACTCTGCTTACAATATGCTGCTGAGGTGACAGTGTTCATGTCAATAAATGATAGTGGTGTATTTCAAACTGATGTAATTAATCTGAATTATGTTCTTCCTTTGCTCTGCAGGGATGGGGAGTGAGACACATCACATTTGTGGACAATGCAAAGATCTCCTACTCCAACCCAGTTCGGCAGCCTCTCTATGAGTTTGAGGACTGTCTGGGCGGAGGGAAGTCCAAAGCGATGGCGGCTGTCGACCGACTCACCAAAATCTTCCCTGGTGTGGTGAGTACTCAAAGTCAGAATAATGATATCTTATGTGAGGGTCAAGTCATTGCTTCCTCTCTGGAAGTCTGAGATCAGATCATCTTGGAAACCCAAACCTCTGTCAGTTTTCCTTTGTGAAGATGACATGCAGCTTTTCAAAACATCACTACTATGTGACTGCATCAACATCACTTACCTGAAAGTTGTGTAAACTAGTTTTATAATTGTATTCCTGTTTGGTTGGTCGTGTCTGAGATGTGATGGCAAAAACCATGCAGGAAATGAAGAGACTTGTTACTTGCATATTAATGCTGCTGGCTTCATTACTTTGCTAATTAATGAATGGGTTCTCTGGGGAAGATATTTCGCTATATAACCAAATGATAAATCAGCCAAACACTCACAGCAGGGCTCTGTTTGGGTGTAAAAGAGTGCACCCGTCTCTTATTAAGCCACTTGGAAGCACATAGACCAAAATGCATATTCATGATGTGAATCATGCATGTTGCGTTCTGCAAGAAGGAGTAAGCAGTTTTATGAAAGGATGATTCACTTTCCTTTTTCCTGTCCTCCAATGTTACGCAATGCCGGAATTAAAGATGCCACAAATGTTAAAATTCTATAACCTGTTTCACATTTGTACGGGTTACAGCCTTTTATGTGAGGTGAGGAGTGATTATATCTGCCAGCTCATTGGTTCCCAACCTGTTTGTAACCCCTTAAAGAGAGCAGAAGTTATTTTTCTCAATTTGTTTAACTTGAGGGAATTTAATGGACCTGAAAATGCTCCAGAATACAGTGTTTCACAAGAAAAAACAAAAAGGAGGAAATTAATATAATTATCAAAATCAACTTAATCATCTGGTGAGCACTCAAATTTATCTTGGGACCCAGTTGGCAATCTCAGGTTGTGAATCTGTAATGAAATGGTTAAAGTCTATAATACATATATTCAGTTACAATTTTTAGGTACTGACTTCCATCTTGAGCTTCTTTATACTTCTTCTTCACTTTACATGGACAGCTAAGTTACTTATTACTTTTAAGATTCACCTTTGCAGCTCACAAGGTAGAGAGTGTGCCCGGTGTACTGAGGCGAGTGGCTCAGGTTCAGGTTCTGCTCACTCGCTCCCTCATTTCCTGTCAAAATTCTAAGCTGTCCTATCTGAATAAAGGCTAAAGGCACAAAACATGGTTTTATATGCAATACATATGATTAGTTCATAAAATATGATGCATTGTTATGGATTAAATTACCCAAATACCCAAACGCATCGTTCCAAGTTTTCTTTTTTTTATCGCGTTTTATCATTTATCTTCAGCTTTCATATATCACTTTTTAAAAGGGGCTCTGTGGAGCTTCTGTGTTGTGCTGAACGCTGGATGTTTATGATAGCTGCCTCCGCTTCTAAACTAACGTTATCTACTGTTGCTCTGTGTTAGCGGAGCGTAGGCCGACACTGAGATGAGGCATTCGAGAACGTGCATAAAGTCAAATCCTTTCCACTGTTGTGGAAAATCTGACCAGAGTCCTTCACAAAGAAATCCACAGTCCAGCAGTATTAAACAACTTAAACAAATTGTACACAGGCTTGTATAGGCAACCGAGAGTGAGACATAGAAGGTCTCATTTTTAACGCCGCGTTTGGCTGATATTCTTTAATATAATTGACTTCAAATTGTTACATAGGGCCCTTTTTAAATGCATATTGAATGTCCTGTATCAGGAAAGTAGATCACAGTCTGTGTTTGGAAATGTTTTCCCCCTCTGGGCTTCCAGGCAGGAGACTTCTACTGTCTGACTGGCAGACTGGTATCATTTGCCTCGACTTCAGTTAGATTGATGCCTCATTTTAAGGTTATTGACCCTGCAAAGTTGCAATCACGCGCTCAGTAATAGGTTGTTCCTGAAACGAGACACAATTGGCCAAGATTATAGTGTCAAAAACGAGAAGACCCGTGATGTCCCCTTTTAAATGTGCACATACACACAAACGCACACACAAATAATTGTCTTGTCACCATGTCATCAACTTGATATTCGAGTCTCTCTCTGTAACCCCTCTCATTTTCTGACTGTCTCTTTTTCTTCTGGGAATAAAAAAGAAAGTAAAGAACCCAGGCTTAACAATTGATGGATGACCCTGTGCTGTCATGATGTGTGGTGGCTGTCTAGACACTTTGTTTGTCTACCTCGTATACTAGCATCCATAGCTGCCCTGCTATTTTTATCAGTGTGGGTGTGCGCCTGCTTCTCTCTCTTTCACGCTTGTTTTCAAACAAACACAGTGGCATCAGGTGTCGGTGTGAAAGATAGAAAGTAAAAAAGGAAGAGAGTGAGCAGAAATGCATCAACTGAACTGAGTGGAAGTGGTTCACACGAGGTCACAATGTTGAAAAGGTCATGAGCAGATTTCATATTTTGTCTGTGGACAAATACTGTCAGCTGACATTTACAGGATAGTTTGTAGTGTTGGCAACAGCTTCTTTTTTTTGCTCTTGACATTGTGTCAACAGTCAGGTCAGAGCTGGTTGAAGATGTAAACAGTGGCATTCTTGGATTGTCATGAAATGCTGTTTATCTTTTCAGGAGAGGATTTTTCCACATCGGAATGATTTTCTTTAGTCTTTCCTAGCTGCAAGATTAAGTTGTTTATAGTGGTAATTGAAATATAATTATCTTCCGCGCAGCCTGAAACCAGCCCTTGCTTGCTTAGCAACGTCAAAGTGAAATGTAAATTCAAGACTCCCTCTTGTGAGATGAGGAGAGCAAAGGAAGGAGATGTTCTTGTTCTGTAAAAGTGGCATTTCATTTTGTTAAGATCAGACACCTCGGCCTTGCCCTTTATGTCCTTCTCTTGACTATGAAATTACTCTTGACATTTCCATTCGCCTCTCTGACAAATCCGCAATCCCTGGAGAGTTCCACAGTAATACAAGTTTGGCAATGGACAAAACTGTGGAATTGGAAAAGGTGATTCAAGGTTTCCTTTTCATGCTCTGCTATCGACGTAAACAGGAGATCCAAATCACTGGCCTCAGGTGAGCTGTGTCGATAACGTGATTGTACATCACACAAAAGAGCTGTTTGGTGACGGCGTCTGTTGTGCCCTCATTTATTTGTCTAGACTAGTATGTCCAAGACAGGAGTCAGTTCATTCACACACTACATTAAATTACTAGCAAAATGTCGAAGTACCTTTCTTAAGACATATCAGTCACAGCATAAAGGGTCACACACCTCCACGTTTACGCATTAAAGTATGTTTGGAGGTCTAGGGGAGGACTACTGCAGATGTGAAAAAAGTAGTATAAAACCTTTTGTGGCTCCAGAGGAAGCTGGAGTATGTAATATGATTAACTGCCACTAGTGATGTCACTCAGTGGCGAAGCTGCATTGTGGGTAATGTAGGCACCAGGTTAAGAAAAAAAGGAGTAATGTGTGAAATAAAAAATAGGTGATATCTCTGGTTTTGATTTGATTTTGATCATTTGTTTTTAAACTGATGAACTACCATGAGTCCGACAGTGTTACTAGAATGCCATGCTAGACCAGCGGACTACTTTTCAAAACCTGGTTTGCAGGTTGTTGTATGATCCGGACATCTTACTGCACATCTCAGTTTGTCAGCAGTGCCTCTTGTCTCTGTCTCTTCCTGCAGAATGCGGAGGGTTACAACATGAGCATCCCCATGCCCGGCCACCCAGTGAATTTCTCTCAGGCCACTCTCTCCCAGGCCCAGAGGGATGTCGAGCAGCTGGAGAAGCTCATTTCAGAACACGATGTCATCTTCTTACTAATGGATACGCGGGAGAGCCGCTGGCTGCCTACAGTGATAGCTGCCAGCAAGAGGAAGGTATGAAGGAACAGTGCAGATTGTGCAACGAGCAGAACAGCCACACCTTCGCTGAGCAGCATGTCTGGGGTCACACATGGGGCGGGATCATTACAACTGCACTTTTATCTCCTGTGTAAACATCAATCCAGTCAAAACTCTACATGTCTGTGTGGAGTTTGCACGTCAGTGTCACCTCTTTTGTGTAAACGGGGACGGACTGGTCAAAGTGACGGCTGTTAATCACTCTGATAAACCTGCTGTCCAGCACAAACCTACCCGATGAACATGAAAGTCAAACGTGCAGCACCTGAAGATGTTTTCTTAGAAGCTGTAAGAGACCAAAAAAAGCTAAAAATGAGTCTGACTATTGAATTTACACTCATCAGGTGTTGAACACATAATCTGAATTAGATTTATTTTATTTTAACCACACACTTGTCTGTTTTGGTTGTATTGCATTTCATATGACCAAGGGTTATGGTTAGGGCCAAATACAAATGATTTCTAGTTCTAAACAAAACATGTTCTTGTTTGATCTGTAATAGTTGGTCACAAATATACACAAAAGAAAATGTTTTCTGCACATTTTTCAGAGGATTTTGATGACAGGCTGATTGAAGGAATCAAGACTGAGACTTTAAACACATCACTTTGCTCTAAGTGGACGTGGAGCCACAGTGCATCACTCTGACAGGAGACATTTATGTTTTTGAATCATCATTTTGAAGGCTGGAACATGAAACTGGGACTGTTTGACATCTTTTCCTGCAAACTGAAATTGCTTAAAAACATTTTCTGTTTCTGTCAAATTTTCTGTTTACCAGTTGGAATTAAATTTGTTGCCAGGCGTCCATCGATAATTGAACACTGCGTCAGGAACTTGTGAGGCCTCCAGTGCTATCGCTGATGAAACTCCTATGTTGCTATATTAGCAGCAGTTAAGTGTTTCTTGGGCTGCTGATTAGGTTTTCTTCATGGGCTGCTCAGCTGAGCGGTTATTTGTCCACTTGTGCTGTGGGGCTGTTTCAGGCTTCACCGCAGATTGGCTTCGCAATTTATTTCCATTGCTTCTACGAAAGTCTAGATGCTTCCAACATTGTAAAGTGCCAATTAGTGTTTTATGTCATTACTCCCTGAAATGATCTAACACGTTGGGTTTAAACAAGCCATTTAGTTAATTTGATTTGGTTGGAATGTGCTGGGCTTTGTACAAACCTTTTATCACCATGATTTATGATAACTTTTGTCTTTCACACTCCAGCTTGTGGTGAATGCCGCTCTCGGCTTCGACACCTTTGTGGTGATGCGGCATGGCCTGAAGAAACCCCCCGTCAGTCAGAGCGTTTGTGCGGGACCAGACTCCTCTCCTTCCTGTTCTTCTGCCTCCTCTTCGTCTTCCACGCCGGCCGGCTCTGCGCCCTCCGTCCCAGGATCCTCTCTGTTCTCCAACATCCCCGGGCACAAGCTGGGCTGCTACTTCTGCAATGATGTTGTGGCACCAGGAGATGTGAGGAAACACACACGGATAACAAGCATACACTCAACTCATTAACTCCCATAATGCACTGGAACAAACACAGATGCAAAAAGATGAAACATCTTAGAACAAGCACAAAGCAGGTAGGATTGTTTGAGTGATGGTATTCTTCAACCATCACTGATTTTTAGAGCTGAAACTCTAGCTTTTTTATATTACCAGTGGGTTAAATGAAATTTCTTCACAACCTTACAGACAATTAAAACCCATCTCTACATTCCCCCCCAGCACTGTGGAGCCTTTTAGCCTGTTTTGGATCTTTGTTTTAGGTTTTTAGCCACTAAATTTCTCACTTAGCAAACTTGTTTGCACTCACAGCAGGCAGCTTTTTTCAGCACCTAAGCTGAACTATTATAAAATAGATAACAGACACAGCCAACAACTAGGTGATGGACACAGTGGAGAATTTAGGAGTCTCAGATATTTTCTTTGGGGGTTGGTTGAGACCAAAACGGAGCTCATAGGAGAGTGAATATTGGAAACACATTTGTCAGTTGCCCAGACACACAGCTCCAAATAAAAGTTGCCCTCACACTTAAGTCCCTTTAGAAGGTGATGATATCAAAGTACTGATACAGTTCTGCTGTTGAATTGTCCTCCTGAGCGCTGTGATATGCTGCAAAAATTGTCATATTTTAAATTCCTGCTTTTAATAACAGTATAAAAAGAAGAGGAGACACTGAGACTTGACAACCTCTCCACTTGTGAGAAACACGTGACTCTCGCCAACCACATTGTGCCTTTGCCCATTTTTTTGCAGCCCTGACACTCTTTCTTTCTCCTTTCGGCCTTTTTCTCCCTCATGACATTTTGATATGAGTAATTTATGTAAGAAATGTATCAGTCATTGAAGGCCACAGCCAGTTGTTAGAAACTGTGCCATTCAGCTCTGGCTTCCCCTACAAAAGTGGCATATGGCACCAGCCTGCTGCTACAGATAACTGATATCAGCATTTGAATTAAAGGCTGAAACTCTCTCACTAAATGTGAGAGCAATTTACCTAACTAGATGAAGTCACTTTGGTCTAGATCAGTTCACCCAAAAAATGAAAATTCACTCATTATCTACCCGCCCTCATGCCGATGGAAAGTCGGGTGAATTTTCGATTCCACAAAACATTCTGGAGCTTCGTAGCAAAAGAGCGTTGCAGCGTTCTCCTGAACAACTGAAGTAGATGGGAACTTGTTTTAAAAGGTAAAAAAACAACCCAAAAAAAAATCCAACCATAAAATGGCTCCAAACAGCTCGTCTGGTGTAATCCAAGCATCCAGAGCCCTGAGATTCAAAGCTGCTGAAAGCTTGTTTTGCTGTTAAGCTCCGAATATGTTTTGTGAACAATGAAATTTCACTCAACTTTCCATCTGCTTTGCAGGGTGAGTAGATTATGACGGAATTTAATTTTGTGGGTGAACTTGCTGGAAGCTGAGAAAAATAAAAGATCAAAATTTTCTGCCTTTCTAAACACATTTGATTGCTGTTAACTGAACTGCAAAATCTTCTCATCTCCACTTCTCTCCTTATTGCAGAAAAAACTCTCTAGGTTTCGTGGACAAAACTAATATGCCAGTTGTTTTTTGTGTTTGTGTGTGTATAAACAGTCAACCAGGGATCGGACGCTGGATCAGCAGTGCACAGTCAGCAGACCCGGCCTGGCCATGATCGCAGGAGCCCTGGCTGTTGAGATGATGGTGTCCATTCTACAGCACAGTGAAGGGTGAGTGGACACTTAAGGGCTTAAAAAAGTTATCTATGCCAATTATTATTGTTACTAAAAATATTAGTGGTACTGTCATGGCAACACATTCATAGTATGGAATCTTGAGCACAGATTTACTGTATGTGCTTGTTATGGAAGGTTACAATAGAAAACCGCAGACAGTTTAATGAAATGCTGTCTTGTCTCTAACAGCACTGAAATTGTAAGGATACAAAAACATAATTTATCATGCCCGTTTTGCTTGCATGCAAATGGAGCACTGAAAAGAAGGTTCTCCTATTAAATATCTTTGCCTACAGTTCCATTGTTAAATTTAATATCATACACAAAATGTGCTCATTCAATTCTGTGCTGTCGGGAAAACATGAAAACAGTACTGATCCTTCAAGGTGAGCCTCAGCCCAGTTTATCCTGTTGTTGTTAAGAACGACCTTTTGCCCTGATGTTCTGCTGCTGACAGCAGCACATGCTTCTGCCTCTGACCTGTCTATCTGGATGCCCCCTGGCAGCTACTTGTCACCCCTGCAAACACTTTAAAGCCCTGTTTCCACCAAGCAGTCTGGAAGATATTTTTTTCAGCTCTGTTATCAAAAAGTTGTGGATGGTACCAAAAGAACCGCTTTATGCCATCCTGTTTTTTCGGTATCCATCTGTCGATCTACCTAGCACACTGATCGAATACTCCAAGTGAAGGTCAAAACATTGCGGACCACTGATTGGTCAGTTGGAACAACCAGAGGCATCTCATCGTAGGCACTCTGATTTCCCAAATTCCTGTTTTTTGTTTTGTTTTTCAGTAATAATTTGTTTTGCTGCCTGCAGCCTTTTCACAAGCAAAGCTTTTTTCCTGGGCTAAAATAGACAACCAAACCCGTGAGAGAGAGACCAGCAGAAAAGATACACTGAATGCAAGCAGAGCAGAGAAAAGGTTACCAGTTCGTATGTGTTGTCAGTGTGGCAGTAATCTAGATCGAAGGTCACAGTGCATCAGTTGATAAATGCATCAGCTTCTCACAAACTGAGGCGAGTCTTCCCTGTTGTTTCCTAAATGCTTGAAAAGTGAAAGGGGTAACCCGCAAAAAGCTTGAGTGGTAACAACCCTGCCTGAGGTTAAGAGTGCTGTCGGTAGTACTGACTTTAGAGGAAAACCAGCTTGAGAGTTTTGCAAGGTCAGGCACTCACCTTGCTTAGTGAGCAGCCCCGATCACCAGTATCACCATGTAGTCCTCTCATCAGAGCTCCATGCTGGCACTATAAGAGATTTTGACTTTGAGGTTCGGCTTTACATGTTTACTTTTGCTCTCTGATGGAGCAGCACTGCAGCTGAGGTCTTACTGCACTGCAGGTAGTACAGTATGCTTAATTTGGTTGTTGCACAGCTCCCCGAATTTACTTGAGCCCAGAAGCTCGTGTTCACTGTGGAAGCTTTGTCGCAGTTTATAATCCGTCTCTGCTTCGAAAGCTCCAACACTTCGAATCAGTCCGCTCTCAAGTTCACTTGGCAATCTGCTCCAGCTCCATATTTTGGAGTCTTAAAAGTGTTTTTTTTTTTCTTTTTTTAAGCACTGATGGGGATGTTTTCATCTCTATTAAGTCTGTGTTTATTTGCACTGGTGTCTGTGTGTAGATGTTACTGTGTCTGCCTGTTCCGGTGAAAGTCATGCCTAAGTGCAGAGTGTGGGCCTGATAAGACAGCCATTTTCTCTGAGTGTTTTTTTTTTTTTTTTTTTAGATGTTATAAGCCGTTACAGAACTGCTCTGCCTATCCTGGATAAAAAGCTTAAAAAGGAAAGGAGAGAAAGGAGAGTTTTCTTCAGTTGTGTAACTGTGTCCTTCCTTTACAACAAGATCTCCTCTCTTGTATCTGCCTCTCTGTGTCCTTGTTTTGCGCTCCATAGCTGTTTTGTTCCCTCCATCTTTTCGTCCACTTTAATGCCCTTATACCAGCATTTATATGACAAGGTCAACGCTAACGTGAGAATTGATTTTGCAGCAGCTTGACTGACCTTTCTTACTTTGCAGAACCACTTTGAGCTCAGTTTGAGACTTGATATTCTCAATATTGTTATCCAGAGGGAGTCAGATCTTTTAAACCTGCCTATATTTACTGGTACGCAGCAGCTCTCAGATGGAAAATGTAAATCTTTTGATACATCATAGTTCTCTACATAGGCAAAATTCACAGTTTCGTTACATTATATTTTCATTTGTAATGTAGATTTGCTACGATATGATAAAACAAATCAGCATGCATAAGAGTCTTTCTTTTCTGCTTATTACTGACATAAGATGGATAACATTTGGGATGTTTCAGAGGATTTACTGCATTTTTTCTATCTTTTAGTCAAAAAGGCGTCTCTATCTTTGCATGGCAGGAAAATGTTGCCGAAGTTGTGATTTGATCATCTAGAAATGGCAAATGTGGAAACTAGAAATGGCAAATGTGGAAAAAAGGGTCAAGTGAAGTATATAATGTTCTTCTCCGTTTCTTTCTCCATCCTCAGAGGCTACGCAGTGGCCAGCAGCAGTGATGACAGAATGAACGAACCTCCCACCTCTCTGGGTCTCGTACCACATCAGGTCAGACATACTGACACACAGTGACACAGACTCAGTTGCTATTCACACAATTACCTACACTTACCTGCATCCTCCAATACTCCATACTACTCCACTCCATATCTATGTGTAATTGTAAGCCTGAACTACTGACACGGCCTCTTTATTACTTTTCTCCTATATCTCTACTCATGGGGGTGCTATAGAAATAAAAGCAGTTTCCTCAGGACATCACTTTTGAATCTCTAGAGCCAGTCACAATGTTTGTTTACAATAACTTCCTGGTAGACAACTTGAAATGTAATTGTCTTTTTTAAACATCTTATTCATCTACAATGCATGTTAGAAGCTTTGATATCTCATTAATTACTTTCACTAGTGTTGGGCCAAAGGCTAAATAAAGTGACAGCTTGAGTTCGGTGCAGCGTCTTTTAAATTGTGCTGAACATACTTCACATTCCCTAGCCACAATAACAGATACACCTACACAATCCAATACAACAGATCTGCCTCACAAATTCTACACTTATGAAGAAGTCGTTCAAATGGGTGTTAACAGGCCTGTTCTTGACTGCGCAACAGGAGTGGTTTATTGGTATTATTGAGTGAACTAGGCTGTTAACTCGCAGGACCAATAATTAGCAGGTTGCTTTATAACCTTAATTAGCCACCACGTTAATACTAATAATATTGGGCTACAATTGTAATCTTACAATCATAATGTTCCGTTTTTGTTGACACTGTAATAGAGATGTTCATTATTGAGGTCATAGTAAATGGGGATATTGCACTGAACTGCACTGTATTGAAATGTGTTTCTAACTGGCAAAACATTCAGAGCACCTCTCAATAAAATGCAGTCCTGTTCAAACACTGAAACTACAACCTCAACAATGAACAAATTCTTAAATTCACACGTCTCTGACAGTGTCGGTAAGAACATTATTATCCCTATAATATCATCCAATTAATATTATGTATGGATGAGCTGATGTATTGGATTGCATTAGATTTTCGCAGGCGTATCTAATAAAGTGGCCACTGAGTGTTAATGTGTTTTTATTTACAAATTTTGCAAAGCGGTCTTCAAAGGCCTTAACAAACAAAAACAGCGAGTGGCCACATAGACTGGTAACGACAAGAAAATGCAGTAAATTGTAGTAACTTTAACAAATAATAAGAAAGGCATCGTAAGAAAACTGTTTACCACAGATATAAATTGGTATATAAAGCAATAAAATCACGTCAATATCTCATAATTTCATGCCGCTTTTCTCAATTTTTTTCTAGCATCTCTGATGTGTTCCAGAGGCACGGTTAGGAAAATGCTGTAGCTTGTTGCTTTTTTTAGTAATTGAGATGGATAAGAGTGTACATCCTGAGACGGTACACAGGTCACAAGTGGTGACAAGGTACATATTACAAGCCCATTAAGTATTCAGCCAGATCCCACTGAAGGAGTCTGTAGTGTTGTTTGTGGGCTACACTCTGGCCTTTGGTGACATGTCTTGCGTCAGCTATTTGAACGAGCTACATTTCACCAACACTACAACTTTGATAAGGTCAGTGAACAGCCACAGTCAAGTCTAGGAGAGAGATGATTGCTCTGATGAGGTTCTCAGCATTCGGCACACAGTGTCTCTTTGTAATTGTAGCAGTGGTGGCAGGGGGTCATTTTTTGTTCTTCCATTGCTGTTGGTCTTAGGTTGGTTCTAGTAGTGTAGCATTAATTTTGCTTATATTTAGTTATGTGATCTGATTAATGATCACATAATGACAAATGTTTGTAACATTAAATTTTCCATTTTATCAAGCTGTGGAGGTAATGTTTCCTTCTGTGGTGGTCCACCACTCCTGAATCAATGTAGAAGAAACAGTGGGCTGATAGAGAATGGGTTGTGTTTGAGTTATGTTATCGAAGTTTGTATTACTTAATTATGTACACTGAATAAACAGAAAGAGACACGTGTGTGATGTAGTTGTGCAAATTATAACAGCTCTGCAGTACATACTACCTCACTTAAAATGGTGGTTTGTTTGTTGGCAAGTCAGTTCTATGATACACTTGAAGCTGTGCTTTTTTTGAACATTTTCAATTTCAAAATATTACCATATTACAGTTGTTTTTAATTATTCTCCAATGCACATGGGTTTGTATTTTGGTCATTTAAATGGTCAGTCGATGTGTTTAAATGAAATATCAGACACAGAAAATGACTTCTTAATGAAGGAACTCCACGTCACATAGAACCATTACAATTAAAATAAGATAGAGGTTTTTGCATTGTCCGACCAAAAATATGAATCCCGTTAATTGTGAGACGAGGACATTCGAAGATATGCAAGCTGAGTCTGCAGATATGCACGTCTTTGTGTATTATCCATTTGACTGAATCTTATCCTAATTAGAATGCTGGAAAGTATGAATGGGCCGAGGATAAAGCCCTGTGGCTCGCCGTTAAAGCCTAAATCTGAAATGCTGTTGCCATGGAGAACAAGTTAATTCAGTCTCATAGGTGGAGGTCAGGTTAAGACAAGAATTAGCTGGAAGCAGTGGGTCACTCAGCTCTCTAATGAGGGAAACTCAGAGCTCATATATAAACATTATATATAGTCATTATCAGGGAGTTGGCTCATGCTTCCCAAACAGCTGTGGAGAAGAAAGGGAAGTTAATTTGTGAGCGTGTGCGTAACCTCTGCTTATCTGGACGTGGGCCTTTGTGTAGCCATCATCCTTCCTTGCCCATCATTTTTTTCTGTAACTCTATTCATGAGTAGTTTTTTAGGAAAATGTGGGCTGCAGTCAGTTCTATGGAGCTGCTACTGTTTTGTTTTGGCAGTGGCATGCACAAACTCTCTTAGGAGCAGGAGAAAAAAAATTAATGAATGAAAACTGACGCACTCAAGTTCACGCCAAGTATTTAACTTACTGTTATTTAAAATACTGTTGCATTCTTTAAAAGTTATCAGAGTGAATGCAGGAAACAAAGTATCTGAAACTCCACTTACATTTTGAAATCCTCCCTATTTTCAAGGTCTTAAGGTTGGCAAGTATGAATGTGGCTCCCATTTCATATTGATTAATTTAAAGCGCAGACACAAAATGTTCATAATATTTTAAAAAATTAACAATAATGTCGATAGTTGACCAAGGCCTGAAGGGAAGCCATATTGAAAACAATGATGGAACAAAGATGGAACAACCTTGAAAAGAGCCTATTTTTAAATAAATATTTGCTGTGCTGTATACAAAACCTTTTCAAACCATAATAAGCATAATTAAAATGATAATGATGTACTCTGGACTGTGGGGGTCAGCAAATAGTTGAAGACAAGACGAGCTGCAGCTCTCCAAGCGGTGCCCTTTTACTTACTGACCGCTGTCACACTCGAGTGTCTCAGCACCTCCATTTGCATCATCATCAGTATTCATCACCCTGAGAATCTGAATTTTTGTTATTTGCTCGACACCTCTGCTGCTCATGGCATTTCAACTAAATGAATACTCAGAAAAATGGCATGCAAATGGGTTGTGGTTTGTGTGTGTTCATGTAGAGAGAGTGGGTGAAGGTGAGGGAACCACAGGAAGAGAAAAATGCTTGCTAAATAATATGCATGAGGGTGCAAATACAGTTGATTGGTGCAGAGCTGCAGGCGATCTTGTCTGTGGTGCCACAGTGACAACGTGTGGCCGTTTACAGAAATTACAGGATAACTTATTTATTATAAGTGACACTGGACTCAACATTCTTGAGTGTTGTAACCCTTTTCTTTTATAAATGTATAATTGTTACCACCATCAGCTTATCTTAAAATCTGTTGTATAGTCTTGACGCTCGACACAGCTTCATACTTAAAACTCACAAATCAGTGTTTTGCCTGACCAGCTCTAAAATCCATAGAAATGCTTTGTGCTTGTTTATGGGTCAATTCGTGTGTCTAAGCCAACTACAATAATCTATATTAAGTGAGAATAGAAATCTTTTGTTGGTTAAAAGTAAGCGCTAATTAAACATGTCCCTAACACACGTCAAATCAATCATATTTACAATTTATAGCCCAATATCGCAAAGCAAAAATGTACTTCAGATGACTTTACAATCTGTACAGCGTATGATACCCGCTAACTGTAGATACTTTTGTTTGGATAAGGACATTTCCTCCCCTGAGAGAAATGGAAGAAACCTGAGGAAGAGCCACAGAGGTGGACTCTCCCAGGACAGACAAGACATGAAATAGATGTTGTATGTACCTAATATACCAAAAAAGCCAAATGGAAAATCAGGATGACAAAATATGATTAGATTGATTAGAGCATGTAGGGAGAATATGAGGTCAAACAAGTTCCAGGTGCAGTCAAACATGCACACATGAAGTTTTCTTATTTCAAAGCTGTAAAACTATTGGGCACTTTTCTCTTCATTTATTCCTTAAACACTTTATATTTTGTGTATTTTGTATATTTCACTAATATTTATAACTTAAACTAGTGCCAGTGTGTAACCCTGACTCAGGGAGCCCATTGGTTGTTTCTGTTTTCTGGTCTTACTCTAAATATGTTTGGAGCAATCTCTGGCACAAGAATTTCCTTCGATATTAGTGAAGTTCTGTCTCATCTTATCTTATCTGAAAAAGAGCAAATGCCGGTAAACTGGCTAAGGAGTGCTATTTTACAAAGATGGGTATCAACAAAGGTGCCTTTTTTTTATCCAAGGACGTATCATGAAATGGAAAAAAAGGGAAAGGTTAGACTTGTACTCTGCTTTGTGGTCAGTAAGTCATAACCAAACATTACCAAGGCTCTGAGCCCATTTATTAAAGGATTCTTTTTATTTTTACAAAGCAGTGTACATTGGTATTTTTTGAATATGACTTACTGACCACGAAGCAAAGTACAAGTCTAACCTTTTTTTCCTTTCTTAGATGTCCTAGATGCAGCGCTTCAACTACTATTACTTATTTCCATGTGTTATCATACAGTGTAAAAAGAGAACTTGCTCATTCACGATGCATACATACCTAGAACCCTTTCCTCAGTATATGCTCTCTATAAAAGCTGTGCAGTTTTATGTTGAGCTCAAGTCCATCTCACTTTGCCCACGCTCACCCTTTGGTCTGACTCATTCATCCTCTCACCTCTTCATTTGTTAATTCATCCACTGGACACATTCGCTCACATTCATGTTGTATCTATTTCTACAGTCTATCTTCCAGTCCCTCCGTCCCCTTTATAACTCCCTTTGTGTGTCCCTGAACACTACATTTTCACTGAAATGATCATCATACAGATGGAAAGATATAAGAGACGAGAAGAAATTAATGTAATGAGCCTCAGGGTAAGGCTGTCATGCGGCAGTGCACCACATTATATTTGTTTATCAGTCACACAATGTGAGGTGTACATCTAAACCTGCAGCCTGAGGCCACACACCCTGGGCTGGTGCACATTTGATTCCAATGTGGGGTTTCCACCCATGTTCATCTGCTGTGCATTACGCAGGTACTGGTCAAAAAATGTTCAAAATATTTGTCAGTTTCACCGCCAGATAATTAAAGCGAAGAAGAAGTAATTTCATGCACTGGCCTCTCGCGCGTCACCAGGAAACATAATGGGTTGTGCTTTTGATAAAAAAACAGCAGGATGTGGGCACAAGAGTGGGAAGTGGGTGGGAAGCAATGAAAGGAATGAATTGGTGATGAATGGCATTGATGTGCCGCTGAAGTGTTGTTGGTGCGAGTGTGTGTATATGTAGGTAAAGGTATTTAGCCGTAATTACATAAATAGGAGTGCCTGTTTTCAGCAATGAGAGATGTGCTGAAAAAGCTTGTAGCCTCTCTCTTACACCAGAGGGCGCTCTCAGCATGATTTTAAAAATGAAGTAAACAGAAATGGACACTTGCCTCCTTTTCAATGTTTACTACTTCACAACTGTTGTGTTTATGCTTGCTTCCTCCTCTCACTAATCGGATGTTCTCTGCCCAGAAAGCACTTGTTTAACATTAAATCAACTCATTATTTCTGTATTTTTAGTAGTAACATGATATTTAGAATCACTGGAACATTACCCCTAGCCCCTCATTCATCTCAGTCCTTACCCACACACCTACCAAACATACCTGACCAGTATATCACTGAACACGGATTAAGTCACTGCCTCTCATACAAACATACTCAAACATACTTTAACCACATGTAACCAAACTATTCTAGATAATTTTGACTCCTGGACTCTTAATGTATCATGTGTTGCTACACTATTCTGCTCCTCTGTTTCACATCAGTTTTTGATGTCTTGATTCCACAGATCCGAGGTTTTCTTTCGAGGTTCGACAACGTCCTGCCTGCCAGCCTGGCCTTCGACAAATGCACAGCCTGCTCACCCGTTGTAAGTAGAACATGTTGCCACTGAATAGTTAAAAACGTGTCACTCCAGCTCCAGTTTACTAAGAAGACAGTGTTTCGATTGAAACATGGACATAGATGGATAGGTTCTGATTTACTTATCAGATTCTGTTACTATGTTACAGCGTTGTTTTGAAACACAAATTGCAGACTTAACAGAAATCTGGGGATTCCCATCCCTCCCATGTCTACTTTTCCAAGACAGTGTGTTGAAATGTTGTTCCTTGAGGAATACTGAAGACACACGCGCACGCACACAGACACACACACACACATAGAAAAGCTGGTAAAACCATCTGGTAGCAATCAGGCAGCAGTTGCTCATTGATGTCAGTGACTGTCGTATGAGTGGAATTAGCTCCCACCACTGCTGTGTGTGTGTGTGTGTGTTCATGTAAAGACGGGTTGTTGAAGGGTCCACACATATCCCAAATCAGCCTGGCGGGGTTGGAGAGATCGCCTCCACGTCTTTTTTACTGCATTGTCATTGGTCCACAGCCAACTGGCCAATCAATGCCCCAGGTGGCCCTGTGGTTAGCAGTGTCCAGTGATGTGATTGGTTGCATTGATGTGAGAGCAGGAGGGGTGAGGTGAGGCGGGGGGGGGCGACCACAATTTAGAGAGGGAGAAAGTTGAAAAAAAAAAAAAGTAGAAAAAGCAAGAGGTGGGAGGAGGGGGGAGGGATAAAGAGAGGAAGTGCAGGGCTGAAGAAAGGGTGTTGTGATGAGTGGAGGGCTGGTTCACTCTCTCTTTCTCCCCTGATCTCAATGCAGTCTTTGTGTCTATAAAGAGGTCATAAAGCCCCAGATCTATCACTTTCATGAGAAGACAGAGAGAGAGAGAGACACACAGAGGGAGAAACCAAGAGGCTGAAGGGGGGAGGAGAGGGAGGAGAGGGGGGAGCTGGCTAGCTTGTACACTAAAAACTTTAAAGTTTTCTCCACCTACGCTGCTTCTGAAAAAAAAAAAGCGTAGTTCCACCCCATCTTACGGTGTCATGTTTCTGCCTGTGTGACGGATGAGATTATTCGGTCTGCTCGGAGGGTTCACAAGGTTTGATAGGGATTGGGTGAAGCCTGTGTTGTCGGGAACAATGAGCGACATGGGTGAGGAAAGACGATCCTTTGCTGAGGCAGGGATAAAGGTTGTGTAGTGAAAATTGGTGAATTATGTTTTGATTCTGTTAATCCCACCCACACACACACTGGCCCTCGCTTGTTTTGCATTCGCATGTCTGCCTTTCCCTCTTTTCTACCAGCCCGCTCCTGTTTCACCTCTCCCTCTTGTCCTCTCCTCTGTCTCACCTTCTCTCCTTTCCTGTTCTCCCTCCCCCCCACATCCTTCGTCCCTTTGTGTGTCCCCCTGTCCATCTATCAGTCCGCTCACTGTTATGTGTGTGTGTGTGTCTTTGTCTTCTGTGTGTGTGTGTGAGAGAGAGTGTGTGAGCGAGTGCATGTCTGTCTGTGTGTATTCCTGCCGCAGTCAGCTGTGTGCTGCCAGGTCACTATGGAAACAAAACAATTCAGCCCCTGTCTGGGCTGGAGCAGTTCCTGTAGAGTTGGGGCTTTTCACTCTGTGTGTGTGTGTGTGTGTGTGTGTGTGTGTGTGTGTGTGTGTGTGTGTGTGTGTGTGTGTGTGTGTGTGTGTGTGTGTGTGTGTGAGTGAGCCCGCGCGTGCATTTCCTAACTCTTTCTGCTGGGGCTGCAAGCCAATAAAACTACACGCCAGAGAGTAAATCACAGCTGACGTGGCTTTGTCTTAAACTGTGCCAGACACCTTTTACTACAACTACTTGCACTAACACTACCAAATATGCTACCACTATTAATAGCAAAAACTTTTTATTTATTTATTTTTTAATAATTTTTTATACTTTTGTAGTGCAAAGTGTTGAAACTACACTTAACTGCTTACTAACATGGCTCACGATTTTTTCTTTATTAAAGTTTTCCTTCCGTCTGAACCTTTTATAACTGGAGCTGTTTTATTACCTTATACTAAATTGTCCTCATTGTCACACATTGTAAAGAAAAAAAAAAAAAAGGAACCAAGTTTTATGGATGAGAAAACCCTCCAAAGATTAAAATCCCATCAATGATTTGTGATTTTGTTAAAGGATACACCGCGTTAACATGGAGCCTAGTATTACGAATATAAATGGTTTAAAAGCCCAAGCAGAACGAAAGTGCTTCATTTAAACACCCCAATGAGAATAAAGAGGCCGAAACCAAGCAACATGGCAGTCGGCTTCAGAGAGGTAATTTAAACATTTTCATAAACTTTCAAAATGAAAATGCATTCTCACATAAATGAAGATTGTGTAGCTACGTACTTTCTCCACTTGGCAAAGATGGCGACTTATAAGGTGAACTGGTCTACTGAGGAGAGTTTGTCCTTGACACAAACTTAACATAGATGACGATAGATGTCCATCTTGAGCTGATCAAACACAGGCCAAAAGAGACAAAATACAACACAGCTATTTCGATTAACTTCGTTGTTGCATGTAAACACCAGACATCATTAATCCCATCTCATGTAAACGGTTAGGAAATCGGAATGATTTCAGTTGCGATGAAGGAATGTCGTTCATGTCAACATAGCTACCAACACCATGGCTCAAAATAATGGTGTGCGCAAGTGAAGTAGCATTGGAATAAATTCATTGACCCTCTTATTTTGATTTATTATACATTTTGAGGCTGACACAATTAGTCATGATTAGTTGATTGACAAGTGATCATCGAGTAGCAAATTAACAGATTGTTAATGGTTTGACTCAGTGATCCAGCAAAAATTTCCAAACTTTACTCGGTTTAAGCTTCCCAAATGTGAGGATTTGCTGCTTTTCTCTATGTTAGATAATTATGATTTTGACATCTTAAGTTATTCTACTATGAGTTGGACAAAACAACTAATTGAGAGAGCGCTCACTTTGGCCTGTGGTAAACAGTTTCTGACATTTTACAGATGAACAATCATTGGATTAATTTAACATCAATTGATAATATAGATAATCTCTATAACAGACTCAAGTCTTTCAAAATGTTGTAATCTTTCAGGCAGAGGTGCGTCACAAAGGTGCGAGGCTAAATAGTGTGGAAAAGATTAGCAACACCAAGTTTGATGAAGACAATCGTGCAATCGTACTTGGATCGTCATCAAGTCAGACTGTTGGACTTGATGAAGATCCAAGTGGAGCCAAATCTTTCAGGCTAAACCACGTGCCAATTGATCATGAGTTAAGAATTCTTTTGTATCAAATTTGTTGATATTTCCTTCAGGAATAATTCCATCTTTGAAAAGCACTGATTAATCTCTTCTGTATTATACACGACTGCCTGAATACAGCTTGAATTATCACCTGTAATGCTCTTTACATTTATAACAGCAATTGCTGCAATTTCTGCAAACTCATTCAAGAATAAACTTGAATGGCACTCAGTAGGGTGCATACTTCTACCAAGGCCTTATAGTCCCCTTTCATTCGATCAAATCTAATCTAGTATCAAACTTGGTAGCCCTGCACTGTACATGTTAAACAACCCATAGCTGCTTAATCATAATTCAGCTCACAGTCGCTGCATCAAATTGAAGTCACTCGTAGAGACCAGTCATCTAAATACGCCAATGAAAATGTTCAGAGTGAACAAAACGAAAAAAAAAGGCCTTTTTTTTAATGTTAAAGAAAGTGATAACCTAACCCTTTATATAGAACTGTACCAAAGCTAACGGAGACTATTCTGGACCAAGATCCATCCAAGTTTGATGGAAATCTGTTCAATAATTCTCTGTAATCCTGGTGACAGTAAACGGAAACTGTTGAATACATAAACCTTGGTGGAGGTAATTTTTTTTACGTGTACAGTAGACACGTGTGTGTTGGTCAGAAACCGCAGTGTGTTAACTACACATAGCAATTCTTGGAAATAGCATAATGCCTGAGTGCTCGCTTATTGAGTCAGTATGGAGTTTGTGCATTTTCCGGGGAAGGGGAAGCCACTGAATCACCAGGAAGTGTTTACTCATAACGCTGGTGTCACATCATAGCAAAACCACTTACCAAGAGTCTGGAAGCATTTCATTCATAGCTCTGCATCAGTCCTAAGAAATGTGTTGTATTCCGCGTTCCTCCAATAATACTACTCCTGTTTCTGCCGGAAAGTTAGAAGGTGAACTTGGTTCCTTATTAATTTATACATTCCAGAAATATTAGTTTAATTCTATGTTGCTGTCAGCGCAATGTGTCTACATTATATAGTTTGAATAGCAGCACGGTGGTCCCTGTGAGCCACCAGGACCACCCAATGTATGTTTGATATGTTAGGACACACACACACAGCCACCTGTTAATATCCACAAATGGATATTGGTATGGATCCACAAACAACTTCAAAAACAAGACATCGTCACCGTCAAATAAAGCCTGAAGGTAGAGATTTATGTGCCTCTATAAAAAGGATGCTTTCAGACAAGTGCACGTGTGTGAATACATACCGTATGTGTACAGCACACCATCCAATCCAGATGTTGATATCTCTGTGTTTATAGCTTGGCTTAATTGGTGCAATCCATCAACAGCATGCAATCACTACTGAATCACAACGCTGTAAAGTCTTGTAAAGCTTTAAGTCTCTTCCGTTCTTTGTGTCCACAGATGTTCTTCATATTTTCACGTTTTTTTTTTTAAACATTTTTTATGGCCTGAAACTTTGGTCACAGTCCTGTATGTCTGCTGTTGATGTGGACACAAGAAAATAGTATTAACAGGACTCCACACTAACTCTTTACACTGGTGCACCTTCAGTTCGCTGCATCAGCACATAATTTAGGTGCACCAAATAATAGCCTAAATTTCCCAACACATTATGTATACGTTTTTAAAACTGAATGAAGGTGCAGATAAACACGCAACAAGAAAATTGCAATAACCTCAATTGTTTGATAAAAAGTTGAAAAGTGCTGATGTTTAAAGAGCTTAGCAAACTAAAATAAATAAATCAAAGTCAAAAGTTTAAACTTAGTGTTAAAGTCTACAGTGTTTCCCCCCGTCTTACTGAGATACTGGCTATGTGTAGTGTGTGTGTTAGAAAATGTCAGACATGCACAGGCAGGCTAAAAACCATCGCACGGGACCTCCGCAAGTAGCAAGTCCGATAGTGCGACGTCAGTTTGGTCACGCAAACTCTCACGACTCTCACAGATGCATCTAGCATAAATCAAGCTAAGGTGTGTTTGGTGTGTGTAACTGTGTGCCTGTACGTGTTGCTTGGAGTGACTTCACTGGGGTTATCACGAGATTATCAAAGTTATCATGTTGCTTTCTGTGTCATGAGCAGCTATATTTCAACAAAGTGGGATTTGGCCGTTGGCGTCTCGTGTAACAGATATCATGGATGGAAGTGGAGAATCAAAGAAATAAAAGAGAAGGAAGGAAAGAAAAGAGAGGTTGAAAAGATGAACGGGGGACATGCCAGTGTGTATTGTGTGCAGTGTGTCTGGCTCAGAGACTAGACGCCAGGTCAGTCTACGAACACACACACACACACACACACACACATGCGTAGGCATTGATTCAACAGTGTGTTGATGTCTGAGGCAGAGGTAACCTTACACCTGCAGAGGAGGGTCTGTGGGCGTCCATAAAAGGTTCGGCCAAGCCTAGGAAGGTAGTCAAGAGGGCAGAGGGTGTGTGTGTCTGTGTGTGTGTGTGTGTGTGTTTGGAAAGAGAGAGAGGTGTAGGTATTTGAAGTCTGTACTCGGAGGAGATCAAGGTAAACTGTACAGCACAATTGCAGAGGTGCTGAGTGGTGGTGATGCACAGGTTGTGCCTTCGAATCAGAGCAATGAAGGTGCATTTTATTACATGCCATTAAAATTGTGTTATTATCTGCCTTCTCATAATGTTTTGGATTTAAGTGGACACCCCGTCACACGTCCTGACGCATCAGCATGACTCATCCCTCCACTGAAAGTGAGAAACACTTTTAGAAATGTCCTGGACAAAATGTGAGATTTTACTTTTTTTAAGTGCGGTTCAGAAGGCCATCTTAACTCTTGCCTGCACAGTCTGGTATTTACTCTTTTAAGTTATCAGGAAAATTTCTCAAAGAAATAATTTTTGATCTATCAAACGTCTTCCATTTTGCCTGCTGTAGAGCAAATTTTTATTATGTATTGGTCGGCCTCTCTGTAACACATACAATCCATGAACACAGCTACTTTTTTTCCCTCTTTCTCTCTTTGTGGGTTCAAAAGCATCACAAAAGAGACTGTTATGCAGGTTACACACTGGTTTTAATAAAAAAGTAGAAGTATAAAACATAGAATAACCAGGACTGTACATCCAAATGCTACTTATAAGAAAACCATCTATAAATAGATGATTAGATGATAAATAAATACATCATATAAAATAGAAAAATATTTCAGGTGGAGTGCGGAAGAACACATTTAGAGAAACTCACAGAAGAGAAGCTGCTGTAGTCTGATGGTATGGCAGCTGATAGGCAAAACATTTCCTGTTAAATAACCTATAATGTTTTTTTCTTCATGTTGTTTTTTTGTCCAGGTCCTGGACCACTATGAGAGGGAGGGTTTCAACTTCCTGTCCAAAGTTTTCAATTCTTCCCACTCCTTCCTGGAGGACCTGACAGGACTGACACTGTTGCACCAGGAGACACAGGCCGCAGAGGTAAGTTGCAGTCATGCACCAACAGGTACAGACACGCACACACACAAAACTGCTGCACTAGTAGACAGATCAGTGTCAACACGTATGTGGATGAAAACATGTCACACTGAATGTTTGCACAACGCTGTTTAGTTGAGTATTAGACTGGCGTTTGATTTTTTTCTCAGCACCGGGAAAAAATCGTATTTATGTTTATCTAAACTTTATATATTGATGGTCAGGTTTTTTGTTGTGTTTTGAGGAAAGCTGGACCTTGTGCGTAACAGGGAAGCCGAGGCACCCACCCTGGAGTCCAGTAGTGATGATTGCAGGCACCCAAAGAAGTATAAGGCCTGTTCCCACTACCTGCATTGACAGGAAAGCAGTCTTGTGGGTTGCAAATGAGGTGACCAGAAGGTTGTCTGTGCCGGTCGCAGCAGCAGACCTGCTTGTTAACAAGTACGACTGTCAAGCTAAAGAAGCAGGCTTGTGGGTTATGAGTTTTGTGTTCTTAGAAGAAAAAACTCACAGACTGGGTTTTTTGATGTCATGTCAATCATGTCAGTTTGACAACCTTGGATACTGTCTTCAATGGTGAAGAGCTACTGACCTTGACTGGGCATATTGTTTTGTGAGAGAAGGAACACTTTGAGCAACTCCTAAAACTTACTGACATGTAGTTGGTGAGGGTGACTGAGGACTCGGGAAAGCTTTGCCCATCATTCTGGCAGAGGACACTAATAAACATAAAAAGCACTGCAGAGGCAAGGCACGAGGGATGGATGAATTTTGCCCTGAGGTGCTGGGGGTTCTGGATATTTTTGAATGTCATGAGTTGTCAGATCCCATTTTAAAAACGGAGCAGAGAGTGTGCTCTAGTTATTTGAATATCACTCTTCTGTGCCTTCCTGGGAAATCTTCATGTTGGAAATGAGGTTGCAGCTGATTGTGGAGCCTCAGATTGAGCAGGAGTGATGCCGTTTCAGTCCTGGTTGTTAAACAAGAGACAACCTCTTTACTCTTGCAAGGACCCTAAAGGGGTCAGCAAGGTTGTGCCTCCTCTCCAAAGACAAAATCTTAAGGCACGGCTGAGGAATTAAGTTTTCACTTCCGTCATGTCAGGATTGCGTCTCTGCCTATTGCAGATGATGTAGGATGTAAGGTTGGTGTGATACCAAGCAGTTGAGTCCACCTCCAAGTCTCAGACAAACATATTCAGAAAATGGTGGACCAACAAGGACATCCTGTGTAATCGTCCAGAAGATGAAAATATCAGGGACCAAAATTATGTGTCAGTAGGAAATATGTCAAATAAATAATTTCAGTAACAGCGTATTAAACAACCTAATATTGTGTGACCTATAAGATGTTGCCACGACAACTTGAATATAAACTTAAAGCAGCTTTTTCCTCTCACCAATGGACATGAGATTCAAAAGCTGCATACTCCCGCAGCAGCCTCACGCTTTGGCTCAACAGAGGTAAACATGAGTCCGAAATGTCGAAGGCGAAGCAGACATCCCTGGACCAGTTTTATAAAAAAAACAAAAAACAGAAAGCAATGGTTCAACAAGTATTGCAACAAGACCATCAAGACAGCAGTGTCAGTCTCCTGCTCCTCAAAAAATGGCAGCCAGTCACACAGAGACGCATCTCTAGAAACACGTCGAAACTCCTCTCATTTTTCTGGTGGTTCTGGACAGACATAAAAGTTAGATTAATCTCAGCTTTTCGGTGCAAGTCGCAGTGTCACTCCGATCGCTTGTGTCACACTTCTGTTATGAGAGAGGGCAGGTAGATCATCCGGGATCATAGCGTTTGTGTGTTTTGTGTTTTTTTACTGTTTAAATGTAGACTTTACATGACTTTTTAAAACATACTGTACGTCTGCTAGCTTTGTCAAAAAAACAAACTTTGATGCCACCAATCATCATCTCAGGGTATGAATGGAAAGAATATGAGAAGGACTCAGACATCCGAAAGGAGCTCAGGATCACTGCTCACACTTTGAAGGGCGCTTATTGAGGCAATCATGATGCCTTCTTGATGCCCCCCAGAGTACGTTAAAATAAATCAGACATCTAGGCTAGGGTGAAGGACTTGTGGACATTCTTGTTTATCCTGCTGGAACCATGACCTGGATCTGAATGTGGGTCCCTCAGGACCAGATTAAGTTTTACGACCCTGGGAAACCCGTACATAATTCTTCATACAGTATCAAAAAGGCTTTGTCCTCCTCTGGAAACTAGGACCTCCTGTAAGAGTTTAACTAGTAGGATTTCTGTAATGAAATGTTTAATAGCATACACTGTTTAACTTCAAAGGCAGAGATATTTTTGTCCCGTAACGTTCTTCTAATTATTCTGTCGCTATGGCAGCATGCAGTTGAGGTCTGTGGAACAACGAGCAGCATAAAAGTTCCAACAAACATCCAGAACACTTGGTGGTGGAATATGGGTGGTTTTCCTCAAGACTCTCCTCTGACATGAGACAGAGGGAAGTGGAGGGAGAGACAGAAAATGAGTGGGCGTGGGGCTGGGTCTGGTCCTGCCGAGCTGTGGGAAAATCCCACGTACTTTCTCCCCGACTCCTACTCACAACAAGCAGATGGAGGAGGGGAGGAGAGTAGAGGCAAGGGGGCAGGAGGGGTACGAGGGGGAAAGGGGTGTAGATAAGAGAAACAGCGGAGGGAGAAAAGACAAGGAGAAAATAATGGAGGAAGAAAAGCAGAGGCGAGCGCAAAGAAAGATCATAATTCCCCTTGTCTTCTCTTAAACCTCCTTCCTTTTTTCTCTCCCTTTGCTAACAATCTTCACCTCATTCCATATCATTCTCTATCTCTCCCTTCCCTCTCTATTCACCCCCCTCTCCGTGATGAAGTGTGTTGAAGCGTCTGGCGTGGGTCCCTCTCTCTTCAATCAGAAGATGGAGAGATTGTTTTGATTGCTCAGCCCACTAGCGCCAGAAGTCTTAGCGCCTGTTTCCTGTACACAGATTAGCTATTCTGAAAACTACTGCACTTGGAGGACGTCCCTCTAAGTTTTTTTTTTCTCTCCAATTCCAGGAAGGGACAGAAGTTCTTGTCCCGCTTGTGAAAGCATGTTATTACTTATTTCATGCGGGAACCCACTAAAAAACAAGCCTGGGGCTCATTTCACGTCTATATTTTGTATTTTAAGAAGCACTGGCCTGAAATAATGATGACTCTTAATGTAAAAATTAGGGGTTCAAAGGGTTCTTAAGAGAAGTTTGGAAGTCAGACTCACTGTAGGTTTGTGATTTTTAAACTGATTTGAACTGATGATATATTGCATCATGTGTAGGCATGGATTTCAGTGGTCTTAAATTACTTTATTTGCATAAAAGAATATTCTTTCATTGTTGTCGTTTTCCCTAAAGCATGGTACTGAATTCATTACAGGCCATGTGTATCTGTGTGTGCTTTTTGTTCGTTCAAGCGTGTGTAACCATTCTAAACTATAATCTACGTCACCAGATCACAGTACTATGTACTTATGGCCTATTTTGGGCGAGTTTGTAACCTGAGAACTGCTTTTTACGCGGCCACCACAGGGTTTTGGGGGAGTTCAAGTTCGGTAAAAGTTTAGACTCACTGAAAGCTGCGTGTGCGCGTGTCTGTGCGTGTGTGTCTGTGTGTGAGCATGCAAGACCGTGAATAGCTTCTTTGTGAGATCAGTCCTACTGGGATTTCATACTCTGGTAGGAGCATGGCAGGGTGGAAAATGTACTACAAATCTGACGTCTGGATAAATAGTTACATGTTTTTGAAACTTTGTTGAACATTTGTTTTTGTATACAGCATACTACATGTTAAGCCTCATGAGATCATTCATGTTTGTAGCAAGGAAAATCCAACATGGCAAACCATTTTTAAATATTTATGACATGATTTGTACTACTACGTTTTTTCCAGCATTTACTGTACAGTTTGGTATGGCCAGTTTCACCCTTGTAACTGTTCCCTCCACTGTCACTCACCAGAGTTTAAGGCCTCAGTGTACTTCAATGAACTGCTTGTCAAAACAGTGTCTGAAGTCTCTTTACTGGTGGCAAAATCTTTGTGACAAATACTCTTAAATGATTTGATGGGCTCAACCACTGACTCTACATGCTCATTTGTCCAGGGAGAAAATTTGGAAGTGTGGAAGTAGGAAGGGGTATGAACTTCTCTCTTAAAGGCATACTATCCAAGACTTGTTCATTGCCTTTTGTAAACACACCATTGAAAGGTGCAGTAAGAGATTCAGGAGAAAACTTGATTGTTGAAAGTCATTCGCTTGGTTGCCAAATACAAACAATTTTTCGAGGAAAATCCTGTGTAGCATATCTTTTGAGCTCTTGTTTCCTTCATTGTCACTTTTCATGTGCTCAGCTAAGTATAACACTATGAATGCCTTTGACTAGAGGCAGTCGGGAAATTTATAATTCATTCCGTCAAGACTCCAAAGACACACAGTTCTTGGAGAGCGATCCGGGATTTGAGTGTTAAGCAGCCAGGCTCCATTTGGAACAGATATAAACATATTTTCTAGGTATAAACACATTGTAAGACCTTACTTATTTGAAAAAAGTACTGACGCCTTTTTCTCCGGATTCCACCGGGCCATAACGGGGCTGCATTACAGTCACCAAAGCTGATTGCTGAATCAGCCGAAATTGAGCATCCATAATAGAAATACCAGTTCCCTAAATTTAAGTAGTGACCAGTGGCCTTAAATTATCCCAGTCTGGGAGGAAGTTTAAATGGCATTGGCCAGTCCATTCAGATCAACTGTGTGGTCACATTAGAGGTGTCACCTGAACTGAACTCAGGCCCTTTTACTCAGCATTTAAAAACATGTTAAATCATGGTAACTGTGTTTTAGTGGAGATCTGGGTTAGCATGTCAGAACTTAACCTTCCTGAATGTAGCCTCATTGTGAAGGGCTGGGTCGGACAAATGAACACACACACATGCACACACACACACACACACACACACAAACACTCACAGAGCATGAAAGGAAATGAGTGTCTGTACAGGACACTGTACCTCTCCTCTTACGCCCACCCGCTGTCTCTAGCTCGGCAGATTTAGAAGTTATATAAAATACTGTATACATCCATAGAGGCACATACAGTACAGGGATCAGGCTAATCCATGTTATGTAAGGGGACAAGGGAGATGGATTTTCTTCCTCACAAAAAATTCTAGCGGCACAATTTTAAAGGCCTGTACCAGTATGAAGACCTATATATGATATTAATTTAGTGCCTTTGCTTCAGCGCAAATGTGCACTGGTTCTCAACATGGGGTTCAGGACCCTCAAGAGGGTCAACAAACAGTTGTGGAGAAAATTATTCAAATAACATATTTTAGACTGGGGAATATTTGTTATGTTACATGTGTCTGTACCAATGATATAGTTTGCCATTTTTGGTGAGAGAACACTATTTGAAGCCGAGATTCGGTTCCGTTTACTAACGGAAGCTTTTGTACTACATGGTTTGTGCAAGGACCATAGGAAAATCCAATGATAATTCCTATTTTTACAGCTTCAGGCTATAAGAAATAGTATAATTACAGTGATTTTATTTATTTATCCCAAAGAAAACTTGCCTTTTCGTCAACTGTGTTTTGGGGACTTTTTGGCTTCTGGTGGTTAAAATTGATTTTATTGATGCATGTGTGAACATTAGTTTTGATTGGACACGCACACAAAAAACATTTTTTTTTCTCAAAAGAGAGTGGGTCAGTCCAGCCCTTTAGAAATGTCCATGCTATTAAGTAACTTGGATTAAACAACTTCATACATCTGAGAAGGGAAATCTAAAGATGACGTGCGATTACTGTATTTTTCCATTTCCACCATACTTGCCTTTTTCACTCGATATTAACGGAACCTCGTGACCATTGTTTATTCTTCCTATTGAATATTGCTGTTGTCATTTTCAGGAAGCAGTGCCTTTTGCTTGCGTGCATATATGTGTGTCTGTTCCCACACGCATTAATCTGTCTAACTGTGAATGCCCCACACAGAGGATGTGACCCTCTCAGTACAAAGGGTCTTTCTGCGGAGCTCCACTCCCTTCCACCTACTCCAACCAGCGCTGCCAGTAAGTCACAAGATAAGGACGCTGACGGTGAATAATGTGTCACTTGTCACACGTTGGTCGTTTTTTTTTTGTTCGATCTTGTGACATGATTTTTTTATGAGTCTCATTTGAATAAGAAAGCGACAGCTACTCCTACAAAGTGATTAACGTGAAATTGTAAAATGGGTGTCGAACTCAGCAAAACATTTTATAATTAAGGGTTTTCAAAACGATTTTGTGACAAGAACTCATGTGGAGGAATAGTCTGCTTGTGATGTGATTTTGTCCATAGATTTAAAACAGAGCTGGGTGACAGAGAGAGGGTTCACATTGTGGATTTAGTTATGCAGTAATACTGTTGAGGGTGTAACCTGTGTTTGTACAACATTATCCTCTCACTGTCGTATTTTGAAATGAAATCATTGTGAAACTCCTCATTAATATGGGACCTTCCTGGAAGTTTCCGTGTTAAGGACTCCTTGGGGTCTGGGGGCCCCGATTTGTTTTTTAGCTGATACTCCAGATATCCAGGGCAACTTCTGATGAGTTCAGTGTCTTGCTCAAGAACAGTTCAGCAGGACACATTCACAGCTGGGTGTATCGAACACATGATTATTACGTCTCAGGGCAATCTTGAACATCTTTATACTCGACCAAAAACTCCCCAGCACCCACTAACAGTTGGCTTCTGTCTTCAGCATGAAAGGGTAAAATTGGCATTCATGGATATTCACCAACTCCAGCTTCGATTGGCAATGATGGAAACATGAAACCCTGGTTGTCAAGCTAATTTTAGCCCACTTTCCATCTCGATGCCATGAGGCAAGTTACAGTTAGGATGCTGGCGCGAAAAAAAGTTTCCCATCTGTTGCCATTCAGGGCAGGGCTCCAACATTGTTCATTCAGAGTTTGAAAGAGAGACTGACGTAAAACAAACACAAAAAGTGATCAACGGGAATTTTTCACTGGTGTCCATGCTGGTTTCCACTTTACCGTGTTCTTCAGGGTGTTTGTGACGTCGAACGTGACGCACCAAAAAAACAAACAACACAGAGGTAAACCTGTCTACTGTCAATGGGAAATGATTCATTTGCCTTTGTTAACGGATTTACTGCCATTTAAAAATCTGCGTATGTCCGCTAATTTTGGTATAAAAATCGCATTACTAGCTAAATTTACCCAAAGTTTGAACTACACCTGACATCCAACAAGTTTAAAGGAGACCTATGATGCTTTTTTGTGTTCTTCCGTTCCTTTAGTCTGTTGATTTAGCACAGCTGCTCTGTTGTTGTAAGCGATGCTGGGTCGGGCGTGTGTGAGCTGACCAATCAGAGCAGACTGGGTATTCTGGACAGCGGGCCTTGAAGAGACAGGAGCTAAAACAGAGCATTTCAGACAGAGGGGGGAATACAGTGCTGCAGCACTGGACAGTATGACAAAACTGATGTTTTTTTTGAGCATTAAACCATGTAAACCTGTTCTAGGAGTAACACTAAATGAAATTATGAACCTGAAAATGAGCATATCATGCCTCCTTTCAGACCTTTGTCTTGAAAAAACTCCTAGGTCTCAACACAGGCTACCTTCTGGCCTGATTCCAGCGTACAGAGGTAATGTTCAGTAAAATATAGACACCTGTGTTTCTCCACACTTGCGTGTTTGGCTGCTTGATAGCAGTCTGTGTGCCATCAGATGCCACAAATCATCACCCTGAGTCATGCGAATGCCCCGAAGGAGCAGAGGCAACCCAACCACCCACGCTCGGCCCTCCTCTGGCCAGTGCTTCTCTACGTAAAACAGTGTGCTGGCGATAAAGTTGATTTAGTTATGTTGGCTCATCACCCAGCAGCTTGGAAAACACACAAGCGCAAGCATGTATGCACGCACACACACGGGCACGCACGCACACACACACAGAGTGACACACAGACTCTCTCCTCTCATCAGTCACATGCTCCTTCCCTCCTTTCTCTCTTCTCACCCCCACATCAACGCACACACTCGAGCGTCAGAGGGCCCCATGTATGTCAGAGCTTTATCCAAACACAGCTACGGTTGCTACATGCTACAATTATTACCAGATGGACTCGGGGAAAACATATTAAGTCTGCTTTTTCATTAGCACACTGCGCACCCTCCTGTGAGCCTGGGAGATGGAGGGAGAGAGAGAGAAACTGGGGCAGAAGAGTGAGAGAAACATTTCAAAAAAAGCGTGATTAATTTAAAGTTTTTAGTCGAACACAATGGACCTTTGTCAGCCGCTGTGGTTGCATCTTTCCATCTCCATTTTCTTCCATTTCTTTTAAGATCCAATGAAATCAAAAATGATTTTTGTGTTCTTGTTGCTATGTTTTCAAAACATCCAGTTTTATGTCTGTTTGTATAAAAGTCCCACCCTTTTTACTTCTTTCCAACACTCAGAGGAGTTTAAAGGGTTGTCATTCAATAAAATGTGATTACAGAATGAGATTCTGCCTCCACGCCTCACCAAAACCTACAACTTTAACTTTGTCACGAGAACTAGCGACATTCACATGGGTTTAAAATGGTGTAAAAAAACAATGAGTCAATTAATCAATGAATAATTGATTAATCATTTGGGCTAATTGTTGAGACAAAATGCCTGATGTTCACTGGTTACAGCCAAAAGGATATTATGAGTTTATGTTTTTAATATAATAATGTGTGGATGTGACATTTTATAGACAAACAATTAATCTATATTGAAAGTCATCGCTAGCTGCAGATCAAATTGGGAAATATGATTTTGGCAACAGTTTTACCCACTGTTACAGGGTCAACAAACAGTATCTTGCATTACTCATGCATGAGATGTTAACGGGCCCCCTCTCCGTCCTCCTCCCTCGCTATTTAATTAGGGTTGATGTCAAAGGCGAGCTCTCCTCAAATGCTAAAATCGCTCTGAAGTCCCTCTCAGCCGGTTCTGACCCGACAGAGATGTAAACCACAAAAGGATTTAGAAATCAACACCATTTCTTGGGAACTTTAATTTATCTATGTTAATATAGTAAAGATATACACAGGGAGAAGAGAAGTTTTATATGTAGTTAACCACACATTGACTGGCAGCTTTAATGTGTCTGTCTCCTGGAGAGAACTGTGTAAAGTAATATGGTACCGATTATAGGGCAAATAGAGAAAAACATCCCAAAAGAAGTTATTTTAGGTAGTGTAGAGTTTGTAAGTAGTTGTTTCCGACAAATTTAATCAGCTATTTACTACTGGAAACTTTATTCTTCATAGTTTGAATTGTAGGGTTCGGGTTGGGTTAGCGTTTCCAAGTGGATTTACTGTTACTGCCACTGCTGCACAGACAGCTGAATGGCTTTGCTTCTTCCTCAGTGTGGCATCTACAACAACTCAGGCCATAAAGTGGGTTTATTCATTCATTTAATCTATAATAGAGATGTGAAAGCAAATAGAAATGGTGCAAGGCTTCCTGCTTGACTGGATCGCCAGCCAGCCTTCTTTTTTTCTCAGGAGATTATGGTAGCAGACAAAATTGCATCGTGAAAGAGGAGAGCAAAACCAGTCTAAGTTTTACTGTGGGCAATAAACAGACATGTTTCAGCGCTAAGCCTTCATCAGCATCAAAACTGTTTAAACTTTGGAGTAGATTTTTCATAGTCATTATTTTCTTGCCAACAACAACATTCACTTCATGATGATGAGTTAAAGCAAGAAAAAGGTCTGTTGCTTGTTTAACTTGTGATCAATTGGAACGACTTATTTAGAAGTACATTTGAACAAAACCTCGATTTTCATAATTGGCACCAAATCAATCCAAAAGAAATATGAGAAAAATCTAAATAAAATACATGATATAATTTGCCTCTTTCTTCTAAAATGTATGTTGGTATCATCGTGTGCCACTGGTACTAAACACGTTTGTATATATGCCTCTGTAGGTATGCTAGCTATGTCTGCTAGCTATCGAATGCACTGCTAATTATAAATGTGTGCTCTACTGCCAGGATATATGTCAGCTATGTCCAGACACATCGCACCTCCTCTCCTTCCTTTCTGTACATACTCTGTGTAGCTTACTCTCCCACACACAAACATGCACACACACATATTCAACACTATACATAGTTGGTCTAAATCTCCCCAGTTCTTTACAGGCTAAATTCAGGAGCTGTGTGTCAGTCAGTGGCTTGACTTATAACCTCCCTTACTAACCTTCCTAACCCTCTCCTGAGTGTTTTGAAGGTTTTTCTCTGTTGTGGATGTTTGTATATTTGGTAGTACAGATTCTGCAGTATCTATTTGTGTAAACAGTTCTAAACCATACAACTGTCATGGTGTCCTCCCAGGTAACAAATTATTCCGCATGACTCATGTTATCAACACATATTCTTTGAAGGGGTTCGGAGCGCATTTCTCCTTTAGCTATTTGTGTTAATAGATGCAGTCCAGTGTCTGAGTCATGTCTGAGTCATTCGGTTCCAGAGTCTACATTCAAACCACATATTTAGAAATCCTTGTCCTGGTGAGCACTGACAACACAAACGAACAAAAAATTTTAATTATTAAGTAAAAATGAGTTTGTCATATATGGAAAACAAGATTGGGTCAGCGCTCAAATGCAGCCAGTTACAAAATAGAATTACATGGCAATTTTTGCAATTAGTAGTGTAATGGAATGAGGTTACACAATAATTGCCTTTTATGTCACATGTAATAGGTCACTTTTTTGTTACTTTAAGATAAAACAATGAAAATATTGCACGGTTTATAAAGAAAATAGACCCAGACACAAAAATTCCACAAATCTCTTTAAACATCTAAAAATAATGCAAATAAATGCATGTGCTGTTTTATAATATGGCTGTAATTTAAAGACGTAATAGAAAATGTGAGAAGGTAATCCTTGTCTGTTATGTAATTAAATGTATGTATGTAATTAAACTATTATGTAATTGCACACATTTTCAAACGTTATCTGTGCAATGACTTATTTTTAGTAATCTTATTGTGTAATTCTGATTACATGTATCTGTAACTAACCAACCATGATGGGGGATGGGTTTAAAAAATACAAATTTCAGGTGTCTGTTAAATCAAGAGAAAAAAACAATGGAAAATATATTTTTTCAGACAAAACCATAGTCATGTGAACTATTTGAAAAGGTCCCTTGGTTTTGTACTGTATAACATATCCTATATCATCTTTGCTAAAAATGTTGTTTACTGTTTTGTGTAGGCCACATAGACGAAGTAATTCTGACTTAGACAATTGACAGTCGTAGTTAAACATCGCTAGTAGTATAGATCTTGAAACTACTAAACAGAGACACATATGTAATACCCAGCTGTCTTTCAGTTAAAGTTTGGAAGACGCCTATTTTACTTGATTTGTTCAGCATGTTGGGAAAATCCTGCTGAGACTTTATTGGCCCTGGACAACAGAGAGGGGGAGAGAAATAATCTGTTAAATAGCACACATTCTGTGTCAGGGCAGATACTCATTCAGGACTTCGGTCAGGTGGGCCGGCTATGTCATCTTTCCTTTAATCCCCTCCTCCTCCCCTTTCTGCTTCTGTAGCTGAGGTAATATGAGTCTCAGCTCCAGCATAGGCGCTCAGTGTTCCCCTTCTTACAGGGTGCTATCTTCAGCAAAATACCGGTCAAATATAAATACCCAGAATGCATACAGCACCCTTATGTTTAGATATCCAGTCAGTGATGTATCCTGTTCTTTTGTCTTATTATATAAGATATAAAGATTCAGAATCTGCTTCTCCAGAGATTTTTAAACCTACTAGGTAACCTGTAGGCTAATTTTAGTCAAAGGCTATTTAGACTTTTCCAACAGGGATTAAATTGATGAAGAGGGTAAAGTAAAGAATAGCAGGTGATAAGATCTGAATCTCTTTGGTGAGCGCATTACTCCAATTTGTAGGGATTCTACTTTGGTGGGCTGTATATTTATACACTTGTACACGGGGCTTGAGACTGTGACGAGGTGTACTGTAGTGGGGGGGTTGGGGGTTTGCAAAGGGGACACTTTGGCACCCAGGACAGCAGCTGTCTCACGTCTTGAGCCCAGTGAGGCTTCATTCAGAATTACCAATCATCAATCATAGGGGAGTTATTTTCATAGGCCATTAAGCCAACTTTTCCCTCACTACATGGGAAACTCGCTGCTCCTATACATGGCCTCTCCTCCCCGGCGCCACTCAGTCCAGAGTGATGCCTTCTTCTGGCCTGGCAGCTGGCTGAATACACGGACAGTCAGTCAGACGGACAGACAGACAGATGTCTGGGTTGCAACAGACTGAGTAGTAGTCTAGTCGTCCCTCTTTGGCTCCTACTCTTCTTCCTCTTTGGTAGCTTTTGACTACTATTTCTGTGTCTGTGTCAGCATTACGCTTTTAGAAAATGACTTCACACATCGAGGGGGATCGTTTCACCGGAGAGGCGTATCATGTAAAGAACGCAGCCCGATTTGAGAAGGCATTCTTTGACGTGGACATTGTGATATGAAACCTAAAAGCTCAACATTTTATATGCTGTGCATTCATTAATCAAAAGTTTTTGCTGTTTTAATTATTTCTTCAAATGGGGTCGTGTTAACTTGCTTGTAAAATGAATGATTTTGCATATTGTGACTTATATATATATATTTGTGGTTTAACAAAGCTTCAGAGCACATGGATGGTAGTTTTAAAATGATGTTTGTTGTCTGCTATGGATGTTAGGATGCCAAAAACTCAGGGTATGATATCATCACGATATATCATGTTATTAGCAAAAGAAAAAAATGACAACATGAACAATGTCTTTTAATAATAAATGTGATATGTACAGCATTTATTATTTCTCGGAAAAAAGTATCCACTGGATCATGACAACGGCAAAACAGTAAAGCAGCCAGTAGCAATCCCTCCCTCTAGTTGTACAGCGGGACCACCAGGGCACCCGGAGGGGGTGCGTGAGGAGTACAGCCAATAACAGCCACTCAACCACGGTTCCCATTGACCTCTCTCCCACTGGTTGTCCAGTGGACTACCAGAACCACGAAAATCTCTGCATGTTGTGGCAGTTTTTTATCGTGACATTGCGAAATTCAGTATATCGATACGTCCTTATTGTCTACCAATTTTTATTATTCATAGCATGGAATTTAAATTAATTTCCTATTTTTGAAAAGGGATCAATATGGCATCCTTTTCAATAGATATTATTTGCCAGGCAACCTAGTTCTCACAACTTAGTGGGAGTTCAGCCAAAACAGACTTGTGTTTTAAAAAGGGCTCAGTTGATGAGGGCAGGTTGGTTCAGGTAGAGGCGTGCAGTGTGATCCAGGAAGCCCTGGTTATCAGATGCCAAAACAATGGACAACTTTTCTCCGGAAGTTTGGCTGGGACATCCCGACTTTTCCAGATAAACTGCACCCATATCTCAGGGATTTCGCCAAAAACATGTCTCTACCATGTTTTTGACAAATACAGCTAGTTGCCCAGCAGCGTAATGTTAATAACATGGAATGCCCGATCCTGCGAGTAGTGTTCTTGATAAACTGCGGTTCCAAAGAAAAATGCTCAGCCATGGCGTTGACTGGTTATTTTGCACATGGTATGCCTTGTATAATATTAAAACACAGTATTTGGTCAGGTGAACAAGGTTTAAAAACTTGATTTTCATTGGAGGGTCTCTTCAAAACACTATGAGGAGAAATTTCACAACTCTAGAAAATGATCATGCTGACAATTACTTTATCCTCGATCTCAATGATTTCTAGGTAGATGGTAGAAACACTGTGTTTGTGATCTACCTGTAATGTGCATTTGCATCATATTTAATTGTCCAGTGTGACACCATGTCAGATGATGTCCCATGGCAACAAAAGTTGAGCCACTTTCAACGAGTCTGACACAGAGGCTTCATAGAAATAAATGAAGCAGTGATTGTTTTCGTGCATGACTGCTTTATTAAATGACTTTAACGCTTAAACGCCAATCACGTTGTGTATCAAGGACATGAGGAGATCCATTGAATTGTAGCATAACATACGATATCTTCTCTGCTAGGTATTCAACACCGCATTTACACAGATGATGGACTTTCAGTTTAATAAGATTTTAAACAAAGCAAAAGTTTTGCTTTATGAATAGGTGGAATTATCTGAAGGATATTTACCTGATTGACTTTATCGTTGAGGTCAATCTATGCTGTTGGGGAGTTTCTAAACCGTTTCATCGAAATCCCAGGAAGTGAATGTTATCTTTATGTTTAAGCGCACATTGTTTCCTGTTAACGCTCTATTGTTTCATACTCTCTGACTAACACACAGTTGATGTATTGAAGACTGTCAGACGGCCACAGAGCATGTAATAAGTAATGTGGTGAGTAAATTATTTGAAAAAAAGTCCTGCTTTCCTGTTTGTGAATGTGCATACACACAACTTCCTCTGCACACAAATTTAAATTGAGTTACGTTTACATAAACATAACCCCCTACTGAACTACATGTGCATAAACAGAGTATTTTCATGGATCCCATCTGAGTGCAGGACTGTTTATTCTTCTGTTCCTGGTTTGGATAATCTTTGATACAGAAAAACGCTGCAGCTGCATCAAAGACAGAGATAAGAGCCGGTCCTTTCTGTGTGTGTGTGTGTGTGTGTGTGCTTGTCAGTGCCTGCATGTGCGTGTCTGTATCTTATATAGCCTGATTCTTGCCTGCCTGGCTGGTCACAGGTAATCTGCCCCGGAGCTCTGGCCTGAAAAAGACACACACACACACACACACAATATGCCAATTCTTATCTTTTCCCCCTGATACTGTTCTGTTCGGCACATGGAAGACAGCGATAGCATCAAGCCTGTGGTTCAGATAATTACTCTCTCCCACACACAAGCAGAAATAATACATGTACAGATGTATGTGTGTGTGTGTGTGTGTGTGTGTGTGTGTGTGAATGTGTGCGCACATATGCATGTTTCTATTTGTGTTTATATACCACTCGTGTGTGTGTGTGTGTGTGTGTGTGTTCAACCCTCCTACTACCACTTGCTCATGTATTCACATGTCTCTGACGGCATCGTTTCCTCTGAGGTGTTTTTCATGTGAAAATAAAATCACTTCAGTTCACCTAAAAAACGGACACTGAAGGTCTTCCTGTGCGTAATGTGTGAATATACACCAATTAGCCATTACATGAAAACCAAAGACAGCTGACGTGAATAACACTGATCATTTATTTAGAATACATTGTTATTTTGACACGTACCAACCACCCGAACATTGTTGCAGTAGAATTAGCCTGTCCACATCAGGACAACAACAACCCTAGTCGTTGACCATGAAAGGAGCGTAGGGCGACCCACATTTATGTTTCTTTTTCAGGCGGCGACCTCTAGCGACTGTAGTAATCATTATGGCAGCAAAGAGGGAAGTGAGGAGAAGTAGGATAAAAGGTGAAAAGGGCCATATATGGTGAAGGTTAAGTATGGATGGTAGGCTTGAGCCAATATTAGACATTATTGAATTTCGTAGTCCTGAATATTTGCAGTTCTTTGAAATATTTTTCATAATATTGAATATCAAACAGCTTTTGGGGCATCTTCAGGCTTTTATTTTGAAAAGAAAATCCATGCTGAGCTGTCGCGGCAGCGGAGGCAACAATATTTAAGGAAGCGGGAATGAGTCCGCGCTGACAAATGTTACTACTGGTTAGTTGGCCTGATGTAGCAGCATACACACAGTACTTTAACATACAGACATGGAGTCCTTAGTTTCTACGAAGAACGCCAGCTTATCAGTTTGGCAATATTTCCAAGAGCCAAGGGAACGAAATGATGCTCCATGTCATCTTTGCCGTGCTACAAAAATATTGTCTACCGCGATATTTAGGAGGGACAATATAGTGATATCAAATTTTGGATATTGTCCAAGCCTAATGGATATTTAGGTTAAAGGTTAAAAGCCAACAGTGAGTTATTTTATCTTTTTAATGTAGTGAAGAAGGTACGTAGGTACATAACCTCACTGCAGTTACGTACCTTACGTATACCACAATGTTTTCCTAAACCTAACCAGGTTGTTTTCTTTTCCTGAACCCAAACAAACTGCAAGCATATGACAAAGGTCTTCTACGGCTGTCACTGCAATAGTCATGTTGCTTTGGAGACAGTTTTTTGATTCACTGGCTATCAACCTGTTCAGACAACGGGACTGATACTCAGCAGTTTTCCTTGTTTTTTGTGGCTTGTTGCCAATAAAATTATTTAATTTAAAAATGCGCTACTTTGACTCTGACGCAGCCGCCTAACTCTGTCTGTCGTCACCTCTCTGTCTTCTGCCTCAATGTCCCGCCCACAACACTTTCTGATTGGCTGAACCATATCAGTCGATTCCTACCCTTTCCGTGTCACTGCCTCAACAGGTCAGAGCTGTTTTTGGAGGCACAAGGGGGGAACCAAAACAGTATTCTTCTGCTGGATATAATGCTGCGTCTGATCTGTATATTGTGGCACTCATTACTCACTAGCATAGGAAAATGTAACAACACCAGTGTCATTATTATTTACTATATTTAACTATTCAGGAACATCTGTGTGCAGCCTCCAGCGTGGTTACAATGAAGCGGATAAAACATATTGTGCCATCAGCTCTTGGACAAGTGTTGACTATGAAAGATTTGCATGGTTTGATTAACTGATTTTCCAAAAATGATCTTTCCCAGTTACTGTCTCTGAAGAGGAAGAAGAATAAGAAGTTGTCGTCAGTGATTGTTTCAGAGAGAAAAGAAGTCTTTGTAATGAAAGACTGTGACTGTCTGGTGCTCTTAGCATCAGATCAAAAGATCCTCGACTGTGGTTTACTAGGCACTTTGCCTTCTCCTCTCTCTCTCTCTCTCTGTCTCTCTCTGTCTGTCTCTCTCTCTCTCTCTCTCTCGCTGTGTGTGAGTATGTGTGTCAGGGCTTGTAGCTTCATAAAGATTTGTTAGTTGAAATGTTATTATTCACTTTGAGAGCTGAGATCGTCACAAAACAACAGAAAAAAGGGAGAAAATGTTTTGATTTCATAATTTTTTATTCCCCTGATAGGGTGTGTGTGCGTGTGTGTGTGTGTGTGGAGCAAGCACACATGCTGTGCGCAAGTTTGTGCACGTGCCCGTGGGGCCCTACTTGTGTTTGATTGCTCCTCTGACCACACGTCAGTTGGCTTTGACTCACAGTTCTAATTAAACCTAGGGCAGGTCTGAACTGGCAAAGCACACACACACACACACACACACACACACACACACACACACACACACACCCCGACACCGCCTCTGAAGATGATCTGTTATTGCCATTTGGGTAGTTGCACACTCAAAACGGTTCATTAGGTAGAGTTTATCCTGGTTGCACACACACATGCACACGCTAATGGCTCTTAGCAGGCAACAGCAACCTAACTAAATGGAGGCTTCGAGCTGTAAGGACTGTAATCTTTCTATTTTATAGCATTATAAAAGAAGAAATCAACCTCATTTATAATAGCGATACATAATAAAACCCTTTTACTCACTTAGCTCATTTGAAGAGTTAAAACTACACATCTACACTATGTATTGTTAATTTTGAACATTTCTACACATTTTTTGAACAAGTATGAGAGACTGGTGGCATTATGAAACACTAGTATGACTCAGAGAATGAGTTGATAACCTTTTCTAGCGTACAGGAAATGTGTCAGAGGGAAACAGGGACCGGGGGGAGATACAGAGGGAGGGAGGAAGAGGGAAGGGAAGAGGGAGATGGGGACTGACAGATTAAGTGAGACAAAACAACAAAAAGCAAAAAGCAGAGCAAAGCAGATGGATCGAGAGAAAATCCAAACTTTTTAGAGAAAAGAGTAAACAAGAGGGAAAACGTGCAAGAGCACAACCTAAAAAGAGAAGAATAAGGGATTCACTTTAGGAAAATTAGTGAACGGTTTAGAGTTGAAAAGGATCCCGAGAATGTGAGAGCAGAAATAAAAGCCGAACATTTAAGAGAAGCTTGAGGACATTTAGGGAGAGCTGTCCTGAAAACGAGGGCGAGCAGTCAGCCGGTGTCTCAGGAGGAACAACAGGACCCAGCTGTTGCTCCACAGGCCACCACACCCAGCCGAGAGAGACTCCACTTGTTGTTGTAGCTGGCCTTTATGACTCTGGGAGAAAAAGAGGGAGAAAGCGGAGGTGGTGGCGGTGGCTGCGATAGAGTTTGACCGACATAGAGCAAAGGAAAGAAAAATAGGGAAGAGGAGCGCGCGGCCGACCCTTCGTCAAGGAAATGGGACGAGCAGGGAAAAGGCGGATGCTGCATCACTTCCTAGTGTGTCGGTTCTCTGTTATGGGGTTTGGCTCCAAGGTTTTGCTATCTGGGCCGGTGCTTTGTTTGATTACCCCGAGACTCAAGAGTTTATAAAAACACAGCCAGGGGACGTGACCTCAGCTGGGACCTACACACTAACTCTGTTCCCACCAGAGCTCCTCTAAACCACCTCTTTTCTCTCTTAACCAGTGGCAGACCACTTTCACTCCCAGACATATCATCCCTCACTTGGCCTCTGTTGTCCCTTCTCTACACCTTCATCTCCCACCAACCTTTTGCCCCTCTCTGGCTTCATATTTCACTCTTCGCTCAATCCCCCTTACCCTTATCTCACTCTCTAATCTGTCCTTAAATGTGTCAATGGAGTTTATTTTTATTCTCCCCAAAACACCAAATGTGACAAATGTGTATTAATCCGCAGCTAAAAGTAGTCCCCAAATAATGTACGGTTTGTGTCGAATTCACTAATAACTACAGTGCCCAGCTGTTTTAGGCCATTAGTAGCCTTTAAAAAAAATAAAAAATCACCTGTTCTTAAAGATTTATGTCTTCGGTGGGAACCAATGGGCCTGAGGTGGAGAGCCACACGTTGGGAGTGTGTATTGAGGGAATGAAACATCTATTGTTGATTTTGGTTTTCTCATGGAATTTGTTTAAGTCCTTAATCCTTATATTTTTTCAGTTTGCATACATTTACATTTTAGATGTAGGATCAGTGTTGTATCAGACCCAGAGGACATGTGCTGCTGAGAGGGCAGGTTAGGTTAGTAGGTGCCTCTCCTCTTCCTCTCTCCACCCATCTCCTCTTCCTCTTCCTGTCTCGAGTCTCAGTGAATAGAACGTGTAGTCATGCAGACGCACACAGTTCCACACACACACACACACACACACACACACACACAGACATATCAAGCCTGTTCCCCCCTGAGAGCTGTAGGCCTGGAACAATGAGGACACCAGAGAGAGCACAGGGGAGCGCTGCAGGAAATGGAAGAGCACAAAGTGATCATTTAAAACACGGCGGGGGGAAAAAACCTACCTAAATCTGTGTGATCTCAGTCCAGACGTACTGTACTGTGTTACGAGGGAGCCTTCGATGTGGAAACAGTTTAGATTTGGCTCACCTAGCTTTCCTTTAACATAAGGAATAGCTACTGATGGTACCATGTGGCAGGTTGCTACATAATGTGACTTATTATTATGTTTGAGTTATTGAGTCCTTGAGTTGTTGAACTTGGATTACAATATTTTTTGGCAGGCGAAGTAACAAATTGCAACGTTAGGCTCTACAGGATCAGTAGTTTTCACTGTAGAGACAACAGAGAGGACACACGTAAGGTTACTGAAACCATCATAGAGTAGATGTACGGTGTCTGTTCCTGTCTGGGAAAATTTATAGGAGTGTTTCCTAAAATGTTGAACTGTTGGTTAATCGTTTCTGTTTTTGTTCATGAACATACAAGAATTAGTGTAGTGATCTCGTGGGATCTCAGTTGCTGCTGAGATGTGAATTGTAAGGTTTTTTTGATCAAAACCAAAGTTGAAATGTCCTAAAAAAGATGAAAAAAGTGAATAAACAAGGCTTATCAAAACAAAGTTTCATCAAAAGTTGGCAATGTAGGAGGGTGCATACACATCGATGCAATAAACAGAGGGAGAAAGGCTCCAGAGGCAAAGCCATTTCTTTGCCAACTCAGATCAAGCAAGACGAAGAAGAACACGGAGAGGACAACCACAAAGAAGAAGGGAAGAAGAAGAGCACGAAGAAGATGGAGAGCCCAAAGAGGAGGAAGAAGAAGAACAGCACAAATTAGAAGACAAAGAGCATGAAGAGGAAGAGGAAGAAGAGCGAGAAGGAAAAAAAAGAGTGCAATGACGAAGACGAGTCCTTCAAAATGTTCCCCTCTCTGATTGTCAGGTTCTGTCAAGAGCCCTGTTGTGTGTGGGACGTCCAGACTTTGTAGGTTCAAACATTGTCAAGGTCTGTTCCCAGCTTTCGACGACGCCCTCTGCGTCCAGATCAGACGCACCTACAGCTTCACATCACACAGTCCAAACATGTTGTATCCACTGAGGCATCTGGAACCACTTTATCAAATGAGTGTTTTTACTGCCAAGCAATATTAGCCAAAGCTTCGCTTATTGTGTGGAACTGTGTATGCTGCCCGGAGACATTACTTTATTAAACAGAAGACATTATAGGCTTTAGAGTACTTCAGTAGTCTGCATTTCTGCTGTTGGATTGCTTTGGATAGCCTGAAGTAGTAATGAGAGAAGATGAAGTACAAACGAACCTGACGGCCCTCCTCACACGGGCTCTGACATGTGTCACCTAAAATATATTTTACAGATTGGTCACATTAGAGGCAATCTTTGGATTACAGAACCAAGCTTTGTGCACAGCGTGGACTGCTGATCAGACGACAGCGGTTACTGTAAGTTGTGTAGCGAGATGAAATAAACCACAAGAGTTTGTTTTAAACACAGCTGTTGTGGTAGTCATCAAACAGTAGTTTTAAGTAACTTGGGTGGGATTTTCATCGGGGGGGGAACAGAAAACGTCATTCTTGCTGGAATCAAGTGAGGTTGCATCAGTTTTTGTTGTGCTCTACTCTAAACTTCATCACAAATGTGAAGTGTGTGTTTGTTACGACTGCCCACTACACTGCACACACTTTAAACAACAACATAAATTCCCACATGCAACACATAGAAGGAGCCTACAATATTGTAATGGCATCTCTGCATCTTCTTTTATCATTTATGCTATTTAGTTTAATTTTATTTCACTGTACCAAGCGCCTTACTGTAGTTTTCATACAGCAGTAAACTACATGTTTTACACATTAGATAAGCAACGGCTTTATTGATCTGCCTATTGTATTGTCTGATTTGTTTGCGATTAAAGGCTTGTGTATATTTCCAAGATAGACATTCCTGCCCAGCCTCAGAGGTAGGGTTAGGCCAATTTAGAAATGTTCAAAATGGTTTGATATGACTCTTAACACCTGACTGGACTGGATATACTCAATTTCCTCATGAGCTGTCGCACGTGACTCAGCCGCTCCCAAGAGGAACATTATGAGAGCCCATAAACGACAGCGGCACTACAGTCCATCATGTCAACTGTGACATATCGTGTTTTTTTTTTTTTTCTCTTATTCTAAAGTTTAACATCAAAATTTAAGTATAGATTACAGAAACTGTGGTTCATGTACCTGAATCTTGCAAGAACACATTCCTGAAAATGTTTCACAATAAACGCCTTGTTAAGAAATGCAGGGTTTCTGTTTACCAGTACAGAAACCCTGCCAACTTTACTAAGAGTCGCAAAGTGGATGCATTTTTGAATGTACCACAAAGAATCCAAGTCAAGCGTCTGCACAGGACAAGTCTGAATATTCTCTGAGAAGACTTAAGTTCTTAAGCAACCATCTCTAAAAACCAACTACAGCTTCCTGATGTCAGAGTGCAGAAAGAGGTCAATCATGCTTTTACAGATTGTTTTTATATTTGTATGAATGCTCTGTGCTGGTGTAAATCATGTGGCCTTTAGAATGATGTGATAGACGACACTCTCCACCACATCATCAAATCAAAGATGTTCTAGCAGCTTAAGTTGGAAGAACATCTTGCCAAGAAACCTTTATGTTAAATTGTCCTTTAATTGCATCCCCAGGATTTGTAGAAGTAGAAATATTTCTCTCTGACACAGAAACTCGGGCCACAGCCTCTCTTATTCATCCTGACTTTGTAAGGGATTTGACCTTTTACCTTTTCACCCTACTTTAAACCGGTGAAACCACCGCACTGCAGATTCCCGCCACATTGTGCAGGAATGTCCGAGGGTAAGCCAGGAATGTAGTGGGGAATGCAGCGTGCTGCAGCAGCAGGGTTACGTTGTGCTGCATGAGGTAATTCTTCTCTGCTGAAAGTGGGTATGCACATGCTCTCACCAGCATCTGTGTCTGCATACATTTGCTGCATGTGGTTGTACGTGTGCGTGTGACCATTTAAGTGTGTTACCAGAAGAGGAGGCTCAGATAAAATAGGGTTTAACTCTTTTAATCCGAGTTGATCTTTTTTACGGGTGCATGACACACTGTCTTCCCAGACCAAGATTAAGTCTGAATATTGATTTAACCACTGACATTTGCAGTAATGTTTTCCAACAAATTGTGCAAGAGCAACAATAGATCAGAAGTGGCAGACTACTGAAAAAATTAGACTTCAAATAGGCTTGTTGTCAGTCTGTTGTACAACCTGTAAAGACAAGAAGACTGTTTCATCATTATGGGACCCAGAGGGTTATGATTCTGTTTACTAAAGCCGTCAAAAGACTTTGATGGATTTTATGCATCGATAAAGCTGGCAGCACTCAGGAGCATGGTGTATGCAAAGACATTTTATCTATGAGTTAAGCAGCTGAGCTTGGTGGCCAAACAGAGCTAGTGTTTGCACATGTACTGTGAGAGAAATGGACCACTGAGATAAGCTGTTTTGTGGAGTCACATACAGTAAACCGGGCAGGCCTCCCACATTACTCCAGATAACACGCAGCACTTCCATACTGGTGACAGGGGCTGCTTCAGCTGGACAGGGTGTCGCAGGATGAGTCTTATCTCAGGCATCTCCCTTCTGCCTGGTGCAGTTATTCTTAGTAATTAACAGAACAATAAAATGAATGTATGTTTGTTTTTAAATGTAATAGCTGCTGTCAAGTACAGTCAAACAAGATTTAGAGTGTACAGTCGTGCTAGCAACTCTTTGAGGTTGTACTTTGAGGTCCAATTTGTGAGAAAGTTGATTTTTGAGACTCAGTCGCAACTACTGATGCTTTTGGTTGGTGGCCAGCCCGACCTGCCGACCCAGAGTGTTGACGAGCTGTGGATGAGACTCAACAATCAACTTTCTTTCCTACAAAGTCCAGCAATGCTTTGAGCTAAATAAAGGTATAATGTTTCGCGAGTTTGGCTTGTTAATAACAAGCATTTGCTAAATAGCACTCAAAGCAAAGTACAGCAGCTGAGGCTGAATGTTACTAATTTATTCAGGTGTTTGGTCATAAACCAAAGTACTGGATGAACTAGATTAGAAGTCAGGGGATCATTGTTTTTTGTATGAATCATCCTCTGGTGACCATGAATGACTTTATTCTATTTTAAGGCAATCCTTCCAAAGGTTTTTTGAGATATTTCAATAAAAAATGACAATGTAAGCCTCCTGGTGGAGCAAAAGTAAAAGCCATAGACTCACCAAAGTCATTAGGATAAATCATCCAGGAACCTGTGTGAAATCTGGTGCTAATCCATTGACTAGAAGCTAAGATACAGCATATGATGAGTGGAAACTTTGATCTGCTGTTGAGTGAAATTTAGAAGATCACAAAAGTCATCAGAATGTATCCTTGAATTAAACTGTAGCACATTAAATATCTGTAGCAAATCCCATGTTATAGTTGTCAAGACATTACACTCTGGACCAACAGAGGGACAAATTAGCATCCCTACAAAAGAAAAGTCAAACATTTGTGTTGTAAAGCCGACATGACCTTAACCACCATAATCAGACTTTGAGGTTGTGAGCAAAACACGAGAAGTCAGTAAATCAGTAAGACGAGAAAAATATGTCCAGTTTAATGTGTGTGCCATTGAAAGTGCTCTTTATAAAATAGCAGTTCTCAGGGGAAGACGCACCAAAAAGGAAAACTTAAATTAAAATGACAAAGGTGACAAGATTCGTAATGAATCCAATGTCAAGTGAAGGGACGTCAGTTATCCCTGGAGCTCACACGTAACATATAAAACTTGAGCCCTGGCTTCTTCATCTACCTTATTTCTCATGATTACATAGTTTGAGTTGAGACAAGTTTTTCTTGTCTTCTTTTTCACAGACAAAGGCTCAGCTTTCAGTTAATCCAGATAGAGGTTGTTCCCTCAGGTGATGGGAGACCTTATCACTTCTTTTGTACTTCAAAGTGGTGCCGTTTAACACCTGACTGCGCCACCACACCAGAAACTGAATCCTCAGAAAGGCTACACCCAAAACTACATTATTTATTTACATCAATCACCTCGAAAGCACGGTTTGTGTGTGTGTGTTCTCATCGGTAGGTGTGGGTGTGTCGTAGGCTGTGTGTGTTTGTGAGTAGACATGTCATCCAGGGGTTTTAAAACTATTTTAGCATTGTGAGGTCAACACACACATAAACACAAACACACCTGCTTTTGTTTTTGTTGTTGAGGTCATTTCCAGTCAGTTCAGTGTGTTTCAGATTGTCTCCATGTTGAGTTGGTTGTGGTTAGCAAGGGCAGAATTAAAAAAGAGATGATGAGAAAAGAGATGATGGAAGCTGTGGAGGGTAAAATTAGATGGAGAAAGAAACTGTTTTTCCAGACGTCTCGTCTGTAATGTAAAGTGATGTGTGATCTGAAGTGTGAAAGGATTTGGTGATCACCAAATGGTTACAATTAGAGCAAGTTTCAAAACTAGTGTATTCACTTCCACTATAGACTTTCACACAAGTTCATCTCTGTTTCATTGTGGCTTTGTGGGACTTCCTCCCCCCTTCTGGATGTAAAACCTGCCCTCAGGGGGCCTTATGAGAGGGGGGAGCACCCCCCTCATTAACATAAATCATCAAACGCATCCTCCTGGTCAACAGATGTTCAGATCATTTGTTAGAGGAAACAAGAATTTCCATTGCTGACACCCCGTTGTGAAGTTTGAAGTAATTGCCCAGAGCTGATGTTTCTACAGGCTGCCATTCATCAGGTTCAATTTTGGGACATTGATCGATGATCTTTTCAAAGCAGTGGTGGGAAACTATTTGCTGCTGCAGCCTCTCAGAGCCAGCTATGTCCAGAGGAAAGAGTCAGGTGCAGAGCCAGACCTATTGGAGGAGTAAACACCCACCGTCACTTCGGTTTTGCTCTCATCTGGAGCCATTGACTGACCTGAGGAGGGCTCAGAGATTGTTTCTTTTTTTACTATTTGGATTAAAAAGGGGATTTGTCCTCACTCCCATGTATCAAGCTGACTGCAGCGGTGATCCACGGAGGTTACCTCCATTGCCGGGTGTTTACGTACTGTGATGTTGCACAGATTTAAGGTTTCAGAGATGAGAGGGTAAAAAGAAGAGAGAGAACCAGGGTCTCTGGTGAGTGCTGAATTCAATGAGGGTTGACCTGAATTTAAACAAACCCTGATGATGGTGACAACTACTTGCTAGTTCACGGCTCCTGAACAGTAAAGTGATCCGGCTGTTTAGACATTGTAATTCAGAATTATTGCATATTATATCTCTAAGGTTTCAACTACACTATAAGCCTGTGAGAACTGAAAACACTCTGTGTCATATTATTGTACAACTGAACTCACAGCTCAGAAGGAGGAGCCACATTTTACCCTGGCATTGTGGATCTGTCTATCTGAATAAAACCATATCTGAACGACATAAATCCATCACTTTAACGAACAGATGAAGCCAGCGAGGCCACGTGTTCATGTCTGAAAAGGAGTTTAGTTGCGGCGTCTCCCCGTAAGCGGTGGGGTGGCAATGTGTTTGTAATGACAGGTATCAGTCACAGTCCAGACTGTTTCTTAAGCTTTGTAAAAGCTCACATAAACTACCCAAATCACAATGATGAAACAGAGAGTCAGTCGGCCTGGATTTCTTCCTTTTCTTCCTCACTGTTGCATCCAGCAGCCATAAACCACGTCACTCTGTGTGGTCCACTAATTGCATATCAGATGGAGCCAGTCTCCATGATGAAAGCTTGACTTTGCGCTTTGTGCTTTGGTGTCAGTTCTAATATGTAAAGCAGATGTGTGTTTAATATCAAAGCCCATCAGTGGTTGTGTAGCGCTGCCTAGTTAAATGGCTTTGGAGGTTGGATTCCCACTGGGGCCACCCACGCTTCGGATGTGTTCCTGTAAGCAGGCTCAGTAGTTTTGAATCCGCTCACGTGAAGGAAAACAATCCTGAGACATCTGCCTGAAAGTGGTGATACTATAGAAACCTGGAAAGTTGCTTCTTGAAAAAACTGTGATTCTAGACAATACATATATACTGTAGTTCTTGTGTTTCCACATGCAGCGCTACGAGCCAGCCCTGCAGAGGGGCAAATACTGCTAAAGACCCTCATGCTGATGCTTGTGTTGTATTTGTGTGGGAACAATAATCAGGGGCAGCAGAGGGTTGGCTGTGACTGCAGCGGTCTCGGCTTCCAGCTAAAACCCTCCTCTATCTGATCAGATCCCAGCCCTTGTTTCAACAACTACTGCAGCCCGAATTATAGATGTCGTATCAGCCAGAGCCCGGCTGATTACAAACCCAAACACATTCGCACAATGATTACATGCAGCTTACTGCAGGACTTTATGAAACATCCAGCAACCCCCCCCCCCTTTTTTTTCTGACCTGCACTCGCTCGAGGTCCTGAAGCGATAAGGCTGCTTCAAAGTGAGAGATGTGTCGTCGATTGTGTTCCCGCCAATCCCTTTGAGGTGCTGTCATGGTGTGTTTATGTGTTTGCGCGGGTTTGGGGGGGGTCAATCGAGCAAGCAAGCAAGCAAGCATGGGTTTCAACCGACAATTATGACGTTTCACTGTTGCTCAATTTGGTGATTGTTTTCTCTAAATGTTTGGTCTTTGAAATAACAAAGAAAATGCCTATCACAACTTCCCAGAGAAGAGAGCACTCCGATCTCAGATGGCGTTAACTTGGGTTGCTGTAGTGTGCTTTTCCCAAATTAAGTAAAAAAATGTAACAAACCACTAACTTTAGTATAAACTCTGATATAGTAGCATCTTCATTTTAAGCATAATCGGTAACTCCACAAAGAATAAAATTGGCTCGGATACTACTGTACGAGGTAGTACGCCAGTTAGATGCGTACTCTCCAAATATGGATTTATTACGAGCATCACTGTAACTCACATGAGCTATGATTGGACAATCAATAACCGGGGGAGGGGTTTAGTGATCATTCAGTTGCTGTCATGGTGTATATTTAATTTTAAAGATAGAAAGCATTAAATAAAGTGAAAGCGGCCCATTTTCTCAATTCGGAAACACGGGAGAAGGCAAAAACAATAATGTCAATAAATTGTGCGTTCTGTTAACTTGAAGATTCCAGTGAGCTCCCAAACTGAGACGTAATCTGTTTTGTTTTGTAATTTATTTTTGATCTCGGCTCAGCGGAAATCAGCTTACGCGTTGCAGCAACAGAGGTGAACGATTGGGAAACATCGCAAGTGCTCAGGCCTGTTTGAAAGAGTGTAGTAAAGTTGTTGGCTTCAGTTTGCTGGAGCTATTCACGTTACATAAGGTCTCCCCCCCTCTCCCCACCCTTCAGATTGCCTCCCCCCCCCCTTTCATTTCGCACAAAAGATTTCGCAAAATACACACAGACGTGCACACACACACGCCATCAGTGCGGCATGGCAGCAGTCCAGAGAGGGGCTCCAGTGTCGCTCCGTTTTCAAAGAGCTCTTTGCTCGCTGCCCTTTTGATGCTCGCTCCCCCAGCAGCAGCGGAGCAGAAATGCCGAACGTCGAGCTTTGATATGAATTTGTCCCTCGTTCTCCACACCGTCCTGCGACTCTCCGGCCACACTCTGACAAACAGGCCTCCTGAAGTCTGAATAATGAAATTGTGACTAGAAACGCAAAACTGCTGCTCAGGTCGACGTCCTGCAGGACAGGTTAGACGTCTTTTTGCTTCCCTTGTTCCCACTCGAGGTGAAGGACAAGCACAAAGACCTCCGGTTACATGACCGCCTCTGCCTCCCCGGTGAACGCAGATGCTCATACATGTACACAGCCCTCAAAGAAAACCTCAACAAAGCCAAAGGGAAAACACTTACACCAAAGTCATGTTATGGCCAATGAAGGACAATTACTGTAATGACATTTTTTTTGTTGTTTTTTTGGTTTTCTTTTTGTCTAAATTGGACAGTTAGTTTTGAATCTTCCTCCTTGGATCAATAAAGTCTTATGTTGGATGGAAAGCATGACTTTGGAAAGAGCCAAACTAGGTGTTAAAGCTGCTGTAAGCGTCGTTTTACGGGGGATGTTTTCAGCCCAGATGCATCAACCGTGAGTTCAGCTGATGATGCTTCTGTTGCCTTTTCTGCGAAAAAGCTGTTTCACCTTAATGCAACATGCCGAAGTTGATGTAATAAATTGATTGTTTCGCCTGAACCTGACAAATCCGGAGAGTGCAAATGATGTGCGCTGTTGACGATACGTACTGTACTGTCCATTTTCTGTTCCCGTCACGGTGCCGAAGTCATTTAGTGATTATGTGCTTAAATATAGTCTCTTTTGCCCGTAGTCTCACCTCTCCTCACAGAAGCACAAAATATGTCTTCTCCCAGAAAGAGAAATACATGATTGTGTTTTATTTTACAGATCTGGAGAGGAGGATATATGTAATTTGGTATGAATTTTATTCAATTTAAATTTTCAATTCTGTTAATTCCCCTGAAATAATGGCTCCATGGAAACATATGATAATAATGAATCGTTATTCATTCAGAATCAGAAAGTTTCCTTTCTATATGTGTTGAATTTTGCACTCACTTGTTGAAAAATTCCACATTTTTGCGTGTTCAGACGATGTGGACTGACCAGGAAACCTCCTGTGGAAAATACTTGGGACGTGTTTGGGAGATTAAAGACCTGAGAAATAAAGCTTCTCCAGAAATAGTTTTGGAAACCTTTTAGTGAGCATTTGATGTTCATTTGTACAGCCAACCTTGTAAACCTTAATTAGATTTTCATATCATTTATGCATTTGTGTGTGAAGTCTTCTCTTGAGCTTGAAAGATCAGTCAATTAAGTAAATTACCAAGTAACTGAAAAAGAAATGAGCAGCAATTTTTGTGGCTGATTAATCTTTGTTAGACAATTCTGCAGCAGAAACAAACAAGACATCTGTACTTGGAAAAGTTGGAAAATTGTGATGGATGTGACTTTTTTCTGACGACTCGAGACAAAATGATTACTCAATTAATCAAGAAAATAATTTGCATATTAATTGATGTTGACAAGAATTGTCAGTCGCAGCCCAGCGATATTTTTAGTTTTTTCTAAAGGATTTCAAATGTTCTTCCTGAAGGCCGCTCAAAAAGAAATAAACCACTTTTTTCTTTTAGATATGGGTGTTCTAGTACATTAAGTCAGCGTGCATGCACAAATGTGCTTCAGTGTCGCAGGCACTCATCAAGAAAAAGATCCAAGCTGAAAGTTTTATCACTCTTCCCTCAGTTTTCAGTGGGCTTCAGTCGCTGGGCTGGAATTCACATTTCAGCTCTTTGAGCTCGTGGAGCAGCACATTCACAGGAATGCAGCGTGTATGTGTCAGAAACAGTGTGTACACGTGTGTGTGTGTGTGTGTGTGTACAGTTGGAGCTGCTGTGTGTGTAACATTCCAGTGTTAGAGGTATGTGAATTACGTCTTACAGAGAGAGAATGTGAAGAATCTGCTGCCATGAGAAGGCCGCTGTTGTTTACTGACACAGTCGTGAAAAGGAGGTTCCTCTGTTTGTGTGTGTGTGTGTGTGTGTGTGTGAGGGTCACATGCTGCGGTCACTTCCTGGTAATAGACCTTTTAGCTGTGATTGGGAGTAATTATTTTCAGAGCGACTGGTGCACGCAGACGAGAAGAGAGAGCCGCAGACTCCCTGTAGATTCGCCCAAGTGCGTCTTGTCGTGAGCGGCGGGTCGCGTGTTCATTCCTTTTATCTTCCCTTGAATTGAATCAAACATCCATGGCTGTCGGCGGAAGTGTATCAAATCAGTGCGGCCTCCGCGGTTCCGAACGCTTTGACCTAAATCGGTGGCTGACCGTGGTCAGAGCCCTCGTTGCGCTGTGACAGTGTACCGAGGTTTGCACTGAGTTTATTATTCCTGCTCTAAACAGCTCAACAGAGCCTTTATTGATATGTTAGTGATACCTTATGACTCTGTGTATGCACATACTTTACATGAGTACACTACATGTATCAGACATGCACAGTAAACATGACTTCAGGTTATTTCGCTCTTAAAAATACCTCTTTAGTCTTGATGGTGTGTTCAAGTGCAGCTTTTTTGGCCAAGAAACAGACGACTTCACCCCCCTCCTACCTACCTCGCGACACACAATGCCTTTGTTTGTTTGTTTACAGCCGAACTCCACAGGGTATTTTCTTAATATCTTTTTTTCTTTTGTGTCTTTTTTTCATCAGATTTGGGACATGAGCGACGACGAGAGCATCTGAGGAAACTGGACGACCTCCCAAGGACTGGACACTCCATTCCACGTTTCCGTCTGCTTCTTTTTAAAGGAATTTTCATATTTACAATCGACGACAAACGGGGACAAGGGCTTTGCGGTCATCAGCAAAACGGGGGTGGTGAAATTTATAATGATCAAAAAAACAAGCACGTTGCAAAAACTCGTTCGGAAAAAATATGCAAAAAGCTTTAAAATTCTTGATGTTCTCGATTTAGATTCAAGATCAACCAAAAATGTTGGAGTAAAAACATGAAACGGCGAAAAGAATCAGACTGTTTTTTTCTCTGTCACGTTAAAAACGGGATCAGAGCCAGAACGAGTTAGTTCCCCACATCGTTCGTGTGTTGGTGTGTATGAAGCTGTTGCACTTAAAGCAGAATGTGCTTGTTCCTGTCACTTGATGATGTTTTTATCAGTCACATGTGGTCAGTATTTGGAGTCAGTTCATCTCCTGAACAAAAACACAACAGTTTTTTTGTTTCTTTTTTGTTGTTGTTGTTTTTTATCATGGGACTTTATTATTTTTTGTCTAACACTTTTGAAAGCTTCACTGAATACCCGCGGGTTCAGTCCCTCTCACAGTCTCTCCATCAACACGTTTAATAGGTCTGCTGAAGAGTCTTTTGGCAAGACGCTGACAGACTGCATCTGCTCACTCACTCAGTTTTGGAAAAGAGCTTCAGGTGAAATTACGGAAAATACAAAAACAAAGGCTGAGGACTCAGCAAATCCATCCGTCTCCCCGCTCGTTCACTGGTAGACTGCGATACATGCAGTAGAGTTAATACTTAACCAGCTTTGTTGCTTTTTGAAAACAGGAAGCCGAGACAGAGACGTTACTGTACAGCAACTGAACTATAAAAATGTACTGGGACTGTAGGACCACATGGAACCTGCAACTGCAGTTTAATCTACGGAGAGACTGAAGGTCTTTACGGTTTGTTTGTGTTGATGCATGCTCATTCGTCCGCGCAGTTTACACTGCTTTTCTTACTCCGACGCAGCTTATTTGTCTGAACTGCTAACATTTACGATACTTTCAGTGTGATAAAAATGTAAACTTCAACGGCCACTCGGAAATTTACGGAAGACGAATTAGTGCAATGTGAAAAAAAAAAAAAGAGATTTGATATTTATTTCGGAATTAGAGATTGAAGTTGCTTCTTTAAAGGTGCGATATGTAAGAAGTGGCCACCTGTCAATAGGTAATGTTAGCTCCAGGAAATAGAGGGCAGCACATCGCCATCGTTGCTGCCAACTGATGCTAAAAAAAAAAAATCCAGTGGTATTACGTGACAGGACCGGCCGGGGCTAGCTGGACAGCATGCTAACTTCAGACATTCAGTCAAAACTGTTGCTTCTTCACATTCTGTTGATGTTCACTTTTGAATGTTTTAAAAGAAAAATTGTCACATATTGTACCTTTTAAACCGTTTCACCAAAAACTGGAATAAAATGTCTCTTTATTAATTCTGTTCGAGCTGTGAGCTTTATTACACTTTAACACATCCTTCCATAAACTCAGTGTAGCTGCATCTTTCCAACAAACCATTTCCCTCCTTTTCTGGCAGCTCAGTCTTCACCATCACGCGGCCACAAACGCACCAGAACAGTAACAGAGGCCCACACAGTCAGACAGTGGTTTAAAAGCATTTTATTGTTCATCAGGGCTATTTTACGTACAAAAAAGGTGGCCTGCCAAAACCTTTTTAGTAGGAGGAGACACAGAGCCACAAATTGACTGTTTTCTTGATACAGTTTTCTTTTTTTTCTTTTTTTTTTACAGTTCAGAGTATTACTACCACTAAGTACAGGCTACTTCCACTTCAAAAAGGATCTTGGAAATGTGGTGCAGTCAAGAGTAAAGACCGACTTCTCTTTGATTTATCTGCACAAATTTCATGTTGTTCATTTGATTACAGATGCAAAATGGCTCCACAGATGGGGAACAGTGACGACAGACACAAGGTAACGTCCGTACATTTCATTCAGAAAATGTTGTCGGTTGAGCTTCAGTGTTTTGATTTCAGTGAAGTTAAACCAGTCTGACAAATGTTTCTCAAAGTGGTTTTACTTGAAGCCGAGTTCCCATCTGTGGACCAAAAACAGTCCTCAAAAGACCTTGAAAATCCACAATGTATATTGCATGCTGTGGTGGAAAATTTTGCCCGCCTGCTAGCCCGTCACTAATGTTGAATTTTATGTTATTTTAATAGTTGAATGGAAATGGCCAGCAAGACTCGCTGGGCTAGAGGCAAAGTGTTTGTGTTCCATCAATGCAAAACATGCAAATTGCTTGAAAGGCCTCCAACAGAACTGGTTTTTGCTCACGACTGAATCGTTTGTTCGGGTGTCTCAGAAGTCACAAGTTAAATGATTGCAGAACATCGGGGACCAATGGAAGTAGCGATTGTCACCGACACACCAGTGGCTTATTGTGGTTTCATACGTTTTGCTGTGTTCCTGCACTTGAACCTTTACTCTAACAAGACAAACTATAAACAAAAAAGATCAACTTTTTTCACAAAAAAAAAAGAAAATGCAATGATTACAATATAAGGACAGGGAAAACCAACAATTAAATAGCTACATATCATTAACAAATTAATTGTTCCTCAAAAAATACCTACGATTTTTTTCTCTGTACATTCGTTACGCACAGCGTAATGATGGTCTTATAGTTACCTATTATAAAAAAAGATTTTTTTTTTTTTATTAAGTGATTTTCCTACATTGTGTAGGGAGTGTGTGCCGAGGCAGAAAGAGAGCCTCCTACCTACAGGGTGGTAGTGAAATGATAATGAGAAAGAATAATAATAGAAAAACAAAATCCTCTGGACACTGAGCCCCTTTCCCTCGTGTTTTCTAACATGTTCTACATCCAAATCTGAATCAGGGTCGACTAAATCTGAGAGGAGCGCGGGGGGGGCGTCGCTGTGAGACCTTGAAAAGACTTTCAGTGGCAGCTGAACGTTTCGTGGCACACAGGTTGCGCTTACAGAAGCTCAGCTCCTGAAGCTCTGCCACCCCCTCCCAAAACCTGCCTGCTGAAGATCACCAAACCTGTCTCAGAAAGCACATTTAGATCGGAAAGTACGAATTTGTTAAGAAAATTAATGCACTGACAGTTGCGTTACGATTCTCGTTCTTTTGTGTATCTGGGATTCTAGAACTTCCCCCAGGATTCTAGAGCTTTCACGTCTGTTCTGATAGTTGGGGATGGAATGTGTGGGCATTCTAGAACACTGAGAACGTGTTCCGTTAGAGAACTTTGTCATGGTGTTTTGTTAAGCACGATAAAAAAAATGAGCTTACCGAATCAAACGCGAAATGATTCTGTAAGTCTGATACTTTTTCAATGTCCACTGTTCTCTAAATTCTATGCCGTGAATGTCCATAAAAATGTTATCATACTGTATGGATTTATGGCCGTTTCGCTTGACGCAGACAAAGAAAATAAAAAGTGGACACCTTGTAGATCCGGTATAGACACACGCAAACCCTATCGGCAGGGACCTCTAGGACAGGTAGCCCTGTCTGGTTCTTAGCTCTCTCTGATGATACGGAGATACTGTGTGTGTATGAGGCCTGTACGAAGTTCCCTATAGGAGGAATGTATGCCACCTTGGCGCAGGCTCGATTACAGAGTTAGATTCATTTTTTCTCAGACTGCAGCAGTCTAGCTTAACTGCAGCTACAATACAATGAAGCACTGAAATACAACAACAAAAAATAAGTCTGGACACCAAGTCAGGGCACAAACGGTCAACTGATGACGGTTTAAAGAGCTGTGACATCAGCACCAAATTATCAGCCAAGCGTTTTGTTTTTTTGTTTGCACGACTCAAACATTGTTGAGATGTTTTACAGCCGTCATCACGACAATACCTTGTTTCCCAAAAGCATCATAGCGTGTTAGCATGTGCTGTTCAAAGAACCTTTCAGAGAAGGTGGTGCTCAGAAGACTCAGAAGAATAAAAGGTGCTGTTGGGGAAAGCAAGGCCCTGCTGACAAATTTGTGCCAATTTGGTGTCTCAGCTCAGTCACGCTGAAGGTTGTAGCATCCTGTACCACCGATGGATCAACATCTTTAGAAAACCTTTACGAGCCGCGAATCCCAAAGCCAAGTCGACACCAGAGCTGTCGCTGCTCTGCTGCTGCAGCAATGAGCTGATCGATCACCGTTGGCGAGATGGATTTGAGAAACGCCACTCTCATCGTTTAAACAGAGCCTGTCCGGAGGCTGTCCCACTATAGATGTTTGTTACCATACTGATATTAATGGAAAACAACAATACAAAATTGTAATAATAACAATAACAATAATAATATGGAGTAAAACTGACCCAGCAGTGAGTGTATAGTGTCTATGTCTGTTACTGACAATGAAAGAAGTAACAACTAACGTCCAAATGAAAAGGCTAATAGTAGTTAAGATTGAAATGCTTAAAAACATTAATAGATACCAGCTATTAAAAAAAAAAGAACAAAAACAAAACATGCATCTGTAAAAGCATTAGTTTACCCTTCAAACCTTGTTGAAATCTATCAAACCACAGTGTGTAGGGGAGGGAGGGAGAGCAGGGTGTGTAAGCCAAATATAATTACAACACCTGTGTTCAAAGAGTTACAAAAAACAAAGGCGTGTTTGAAGAGATCTGAATAATCTTCTCTCCCCCGGTCTACAAACCAGACTTTTTTCTTTTTTTTTTTCCCCTCGACCACAAAGTGACGAGCAGCGTCGTCTATCCCCTCATCACTGTCAACATTTAAGCCCATGAAACACATCAAAGGACAATGTTCAGCAGAGCACAACCTTCAACACACTGCAGGTTCCAACCACCGTCTTCAGTCCTAATCTCCCTCAATTGGCCGACTTGATAAACCTGACTGTGCTTTTAACATAAAATGAGTTGGATTGAAGCGGCTGAAGTAGTTTTGTTTGTCTTTGTTGGGGCAGCAATATTTTAACCTAAGCTGACACCAGTCAAAACCGATTCATTAAGAAACTGCGTGTGGAGTTGCTCACATCATGCAGTAGAGCTGGTATGTAGGGCTGGGCAGTATGATGTATTTGCAAACCAAATTCATACTGTGTTGTAAAACTTTTTTTCCTCGTAAATTCAACTGAGTTCACATTTTGAGATGAACAATGTTGGGGGACCTTTAAACTCTGTCTTGCTTCTTCCCGCATATGTGTGTTCACACGTAAATCTTCATGGGAAGTGGCCACTTCGCCTGGTTATGTATACCCTCACATCATAACCCTCACCTAAAAAGGCGCTCCATCGATAGCTTGGTTTGAGATTGTCAGACCTGCAGTGGTTGCCAGAAGTGGCAATACAATGAACCTTTGTTTCGCCCCACCTTTTTTTTAACCATGCAATGCACACATAAACACACGGTATCCAAATAAAAAAAAAAAACACTTTTGCATATGTCTAACATTTGATACTGCCCAGCCTCAGTGGTATGTACTTTCAATTTATCAAAAATGCATTCAATAAATAATGCATAACAATGGGGCTTGTACTTTCTGTCAGGGCCAAGACGAAATGATTCCCAGGTAGTTTTTTTTTTTAAGAAAAGAAAAAAAACCTTAATGGGAAATCAAATAAAGGGTTCCAACAAAAGATGGACTATATCAGATTGCGTCAAAATCAGCTTTATCAGCCCCAGTGTGTGCAGTGCCAGATTACAGTATTGACATGCCACCCTTTACCCTCTACGGCAGTAGTGCAAATCACACCGAGTCGATCACTGAGTGTACACATACAGTAACAGAACCACCAGATCACATACACAGGACAGAGAGGGGGAGAGAAGGAGGGGGAGAGAGTGAAAACAGAGGGAGGAGATCACAGGATGGCTTTTTGTTGTATTGTTTTTCAAACCGGGCTTTGATAAGCATCAGTGTCTGAGGTTTCTTTGGTAGCACAGTCAGGTGGTTTGTGATTATTTTCTCCAAAGTGTTTCTCACTTATCTTTTCTTTCAAATGTCGGGCATCTCATAACGCAAAAGCATTACACAAAACTACTGTTAAAGAAACAAACAAAAAAACAAAGAAGAAGAAAAAATTAATAATTAAAACACCGCCTTTCCTCTCTCTCTTTATGTACATATAACTACAGACGCTTGCTCAGCTCCAAAGCTTGACATGCAGGGGTGATGAATGATCGGAGGGAGCAGTTGGATGCTCCAGTCAAGTCCCAAAGTCCAACCCTCATCGCTCATTGCTGATTATTGTCTGGCACTGTCACACCAGAGCAAAGGAGGATAAAAAGACCGTGTTGTTATTGCTTGGTTGATCCTCTATGAGTGCATAGAAAGAGAGAGCAGGCTTGAGGGGTTTGGATGTTTTTAGCAGACCAGCAGGCAGGCATTCCCTCAGGGATGCTGGTGACAGACCAAAGTGACGGGGGCATGGGTGTTGGAACCGGGAGGTGGTTGGGGGGGGCGGGGGGGAATGGGGGCAAATCCCTCTTAAGCCCCTCCTCCTTCAGGAGACCACAGAAGGGGAGTGGTTGTGATTGACCATGTGACTGTCGGGGGAGGAGTTTGGGCTGCTGCTGGACGACGAGGGACTCCCCTTGTTTTTGATCTGCAGCCAGGTCTCGCCCAGTGCCTTGGCGAAGTGGTCGTCCACTGAGCCTGTGATGGACACCGAGTTGGTGGCGGTGGGCTCGGGCTCCTTGTAGTTCTTCCCGAGACTGCGGCGGAAATGCTCCTCGATCACCGGGTCACAGGCCGTGTTGGCTGAAAGAATGTAAAGAAAAGAGTTTTTAGTTCCCATAATAAAAAGGGAAACATCTCTAAAACTCACTTGTGTAAATTTCAGTGGGCAATTTATTGCCTAGCATCAGTTCAAACAGTGGTATTATGTATTTTAGGTCAATGGAAAAACACTAACTCCAACATCTATTTCACTCTTTCACTGCAGTTCTTTTATATTAAATCACTGTTTTAAATTTCACTGTTAACCTCAATGAGATCATAGGGATTTCACTGGGATCATAAAAACAGCCACAGTTAAGTTATCAACCCACAGAAAACATGACTGACGCGAATAAAACAGACGTGTGTTTGGCTGAGGCGTTCGAGTCACACAGAGATAACAGACACTGTAGTAAAAGACTGTTGAGGCCTCATACTAAAAACAGAAACGCTCTGAGACTCACCGACGAAAACTGGGATGACTTTTTTTTAGCATCGATAGTTATATAAGTCGGTCTGGATATGGAGAGTATGAGCAGGCTGGGTTCTCTCTGGAGGGTGATTTGCACTTGTGGAGAGGTTTCCCACAAACTGTTCTCTATGGGAAACTTGTTTGTTTCCAAAATTATATCCACATCCACAAATTCGTCCAATATTGGTATCTATGTCAGTATTAATTTAAGTACTAGGATAGAAAAGACGAGTATGCCGTCTGTCTGTCTGTAGTTGCATGAGTGCACTCACTGTTGATTCTCCTGTAGTTGTTAGAGAGGCTTGAGCAGCCGTTGTGGGAGACTGGACAGTGAGACAGGTTGCAGTTGCGGTTGTTGGCAGGGGCACATGTGATCACTGAAGGACGATTCTGAAACACAAAGACAAATTCATCATTGTGGATCACCAAAACGACACACCATTGTGTCAAGAGTAGGCGTTAAAGAAAAACAACATTGTAAATTCAAAAAAAAGTAAAGACGACAGACCGAAGGGAGGTTTCAAGCTTTAGGGAGGGAGAATGATTCAGTGACCACCACGGTCTGAAAACAGTTTTGGCTAACAAGCCAAATAGGAAATTTCTACTCTCCACCGTCCAAGGAGCCGGGCTAATGAAAGCACATTAGTCACGTAATGTGGGGAACCTACCAGAGTTGAGGTTTATCCCAACAATTTTGCAAGAAACGTTTTCAGTACTGGAACCAAACAAACAGGATGTGCAGCTTACCTGTTGGCGCTCAACGGCGCTGACTGTGTGCGGCACTGCGGCCATAGCTGCTGTGCTGCTGCGTGCAGACTCCACCATGCTGTTTTTGGTGAGTGCCAGCGGCTGGTCCATGCCGGCTAAGCTGGCCAGGTGGTGATGGTGGTGGTGGGCATGGCTGAACAGGTGGTTGCTGTGGACTCCAAGAGCGCTGGGCACCACCACGCGCTCAATGGGGCTCCGGCTGCGGTCCTTGGAGAGGGGAGAGCTGCGGTAGTCTCCATTAGGTTTCCTGTAGAACACAGAGGTACATTAATTTACTTGGCACGTTAGGCGTTGTATGCATTTTTTTTTTAGGATTGGGGACTCTGAATCAAACAACAAGGCTGTAACTAAGAAAGACTAATAAACTAAAACTCAAGTTTTGCCAGATTGCTAAGAAGCTCAATTAATTCCTCAATTTCTACATTGCTCTTTGCTACTAAAATGAGATTTGCTGAGAAGTTTGGAGCTTAAATAATCTTTGTATTTTACCAACATGGCACCTGATCCAAAGTTATTGAGAAACGAAACTTGGGTTTGTCTCAAAATGAAAACAAGATTAGCCAATGTCGAGGTAGAAAATGGACAGAGAAAAAGAGTGGAAAGAGAGAGATAAAAATGGGCTCGGACAGAGAAAATGAGGGAGAAAAGAGGGGAGATAAACAAAAGAACTTTTGTAAATGGGGCTCTGTGTCAAACACTGCAGGACCAGTAGAGGCTATTAATACAGACCTCACACACACACACACACACACACACACACACACTCTCATACACACACACACACTCTTGCTTCTCAGATTGCTGGAGGGGTTGATAAGACTGTTTGGTACAAGTACATGCTCTCTCTCTCACACACACACACACACTTTATCTCTCTGCTGCTAAGTCTAGGAAGGAGGAAGGAACACTCTCCTAACTTTATCCAACATGGACGGACTCCAAACTGCACACTGGGGCAACCGGGCACAAAGTTCAAAGCTCTAAAGTGGTTTCCTCAGTACAGCAAATCAACTTTATCTCTCCGGTGAACATGATGCCAGCTGCACTCACTGCTGTCAGATGAAAAAGTCCTGCAGTGCTAATGCAGCACAGACGTGAGCTGAGGACTGATCTCCAATCTCACTGTCATTGTTGTGTATTTCACTCTCTTTCTTTTGACTTCTTGTCCACAACGCACAACCACGAGCTGAATACTAAAGGTGAGGGACGGTAGAGGCCGGCCACACACTTTCAACCACAGAGAAATCTCTCTGTCCTTTCCAAACTGTGATCTCATATTATAATCGTTGAGAAAGCAGAGATAAGGATAAGGGATTCAAGTAACGACAGTTTAACACAACCCAGATTTCGGCCTCTTTTCTTCCAGCTCCCGGCTCTGATGATAATGACTTTGAAATGTTTGATACTGAGCACACTTGCTTGCGCTCTAACAGGTAGCAATTACTCTGCTCAGTGCGTCAAATGTGGTCTGTGTTTTCTGTGTGTGTTCAACTGTGTATTACACCCTTACTGCAGCTCCACTCCCCTCCTACAATTTGAGGCCCAGTTACAGGGAGCAAGACTTACTGTACTTGCCTCTCGCTATCTCTTCTTTTCTCTCCATACACACATCCATTCACAAAGGACTTCCTCCTCCTACACTTACATATACACTATACATACACTATACATACACAATAAAGCCTCAATTGACTATATAAGATCGGCGCAAACATTCCTTCTTTATTCCTCACCAGATAACACATGGAGGCATTTCCTCACCCATGTGAAAAAAAAGGGCTGAATGAGAATACAAAAGCTGCAGCAGCCCTTTAAAGGTTTGTCTGGATGCACAACAACAAGTTCAGGCAAACAGTTGTAGCTCCATGTGACCAGGCAACCTGACTGCTGGGTCAAGCATCTGGAGCCCACAGCACCCTCCTCCACGAAAAAAATAGTCCCCACAGAATACAGAGAGGGAGAGAGGAAGAGCAGAGGAGAGGAGGGGGAGCTACATGTGAATGGTCCAGACCTCTACTATATGAAAGAGCGAGGTCGGTAGTTTCCTTCGTTTGTGCCGAGAGCTTACATTAGCAGGGACCCCCCTTTTTCTCTCTTTGTCTTTCTTTTTCCTCACAATCGGCCGCAAACTTCCTGGGGGTTAAAGAGGGAGAAACTTGGCAGCGCTTTTATAAACCCTAGCCGGCAGCTCACCAACAAGCTTTTATGTTTTCCCGTAGTGGCATCAATTATCCGTTTCACTCTTAATCAAATACTTACAAATAATGGCTGCATTGTGGAGTTTATAACAAACAAATCAGGTCACTGCAATCCCAACTTTGCTCAAGTGAATATGATGTTTAAATTATTTCTACATCAACTTTTGATCAACTGCTACAAATCAAAGTCCTCCTGTATAACTGTTATCTTCAAATATAAACAACCCCTGATTAGCTTAGAGGCAAACAGATAATAACCTTCTCTCTCTCTCTCATCCTCCCAGCAGCTGGGTCTTGAGTTAGGTTGTGGAAGTTGTTCCAAACTTTAATCATTGCCAAAGAGCGGGCATGCCCACATCCCCGCACAAGAGGGGCCATTGCAGGAGCCAGTGAACGGGATCAACAAATCCAACCAATGAATGGCGTAGCTGTCGAATCCACCGCCGCCCCCGCCTTCCCCTCGCCTGATTGCCCACCAAACCCTGGACCACATTTCATGCCAGGGATCAGGCATTCAAAACCCACCCTGTGTCTTTGTCTCTCTTACTCACCTCTCAATTATTGTCCGGGTCGCAGCTGGGGAGAGAGGGAAAGGATGCAAAGGGCGGACGGCGAGGGCTACGCATGAGACATGGGGATGGGGGCAGTAACAAAGGCGAAAGCTGAAGAGAGAGGGCTGTGGCTAGAGGAGAGGATGAGAGTTAGAAGTGGGAGAGAGAGTTGGAGGGAGCCTTTGAAAAGTAAAGAACTCTGAGACTTGGCACCTACGAGGAGTAGGAAGAAACAAACTGAATTAAAAAAAAAAAAAGGAGGCAAGAGGACTTGACTGTGGAGAAAAAGACAGGGGAAGAGGTTGGGACGCAGCTTAATCTTTTTTCACAATAAATGTTCACTGGGTTACTAATCACTCTTGGATCAAACATCAATACGGGGTAAATACCACACACTGAGGAGGGCGAAGAGAGAGAGAAAGTGAGCGAGAGGCTCAGATTTAATAATGTATGTACAGACGTGAGAGAAAGTACTCAATTATGACAACCAAGTGAGCTCTCATTACCAGCATTATGACTGCAGGCTATTCATTTATAGAAGAAACTGCCCGCTGAACTGACTGCTGTGGATAAATAACGATCCTTCCATAAGTTAGCTGAACTACAAAATTAAACTTTTACCTTCCTCATGGAGAGGTCAGTCCAACCCGCATTCTCGAACTGGCTCAACATAGGCAAGACTCAATATTTTGCAGGTCAAATCAATAAGACTGAATTATTTTATTAGACTGAACAAACAATGAAAGCAATAAAGATCAGGGAGTGAGTGCATCTTTATCCTATTAACATGTAGCCAAAGATGGAAAAAACATTATCCTGTCGCATTGTCATACGCAAAAATAAAACAGCTTGAACTTGTTCAAAAGTTGTGACATGGTTTACCTTTTAGCAGTTTACATGATACCCAGTAGTTGAGTGTAAATGGCTTGTAAAGTGCGATCAGAATCTCTTAGTTTACTGTTAGGGCATTTTTGGAGACCATTTAGGTGAGAAATAATCCAAACAGTTGCCAAACCTGTCTTTATTTTAACTCAAGAATGATTTGATTTTTACAGCTTTTTTTAATTTCAGTTTATAATTTTAATCAAATGTCAACACATGTCAGCAAAATTATATCTTTAACTCATTTTGTTACACTAAAAAACATACTTGAGAGTATTTTAGATGTTGAAAACATCGTGGTGCACCTCTGACTTGTTTTCTTCTTTGGCTGACTCGTGGTGAAAATGAGAACCGTGTGACTGACATCAGAACGGACAGCTTGACACAATAAAATAAAGAGCAGATATCTATTTGATTCTATTTTACTAGTGTCCGGGTTATGTGCAGCCTGGCATTAGTGGTAGTCAGTGTGGTGGGCACTCAGTGAAAGATCCCTTCATTTAAAACCCAGAGAGTCCAACCCATGATACAAAAATGATATAGTCATATATCTCGAACAATATTACAACACTGGGATCTGTCATTAAGTACAGCCTTTTAAGTAACCATTCACATGACACCCTGTCTTCAAGCTAACCTCAAGTTAAAGATCCTGACCGTGACCATGTGTTCGAATGACTTATAGGGGGAAAAAAAACTGTTGTATTCCTGTAAAATCTGGAAACTTGTAATTTGTTCTTGCTGGCTTGACAAGCAGCTTTGTATGACCTAACGCGTCTAATTGCCACAATGGAAAACGAAATAAAACAAATATAAACATATGAACCGAGGACTTTAAAAATATGGTTTAGTTTTCAAAAGTGTGCCAGGTTTAGCTCTGTAGTACACTGCCAATTTAGTGAGTTAGCTATATTTTACTTTGAGGCAAAGATGCAGGAGCTATAAAAGTACTATGCTTTTTCTCACAATTGTGCTCCAAAGTCTTCAGAGAAAACCTCACTACAAATCTTCGGTTGGGCAGAGGTTCATATCCTACTCCTTTAAGAAATAAATAAAGAGCGAGAAGAGAAAGAGAGAGAGATACACACAGGAAACATCTGGGAAGAATCAGGGCGTAGAGAGAAGAGGAAGACAAAAAAATAAAAAAAAGAGCAGAGGAGGATGAAGGCTCAACCACAGGTTACAACCAGGCCCGAGCGAGGTCTGCAGAAACCCACAAAATGGATATATATATGTATACACACATACACACACATAGACTGTGAGCCACAGGGGCCTACCCAAGCTATGTATATACAGTATACAAACAGCACAACACAGTTTACTCTGCTTACTCCAAGTTTTAGTAGCAGGGCTGAGCGGAAGTTAGTAATCATTTTTGTATCCTTCAAAATAGAATAATCAAAACCCAGAGGAAATACATTGTAAAAGATGTCAACTACAGATTATTATTGTTATAAATCAAGTCATCCTCATTGACATTAAACAGGTAATATAAAACTTTACATAAAATTGATGCAAATGCTATGTTTAATCATATGGTATGCATAATTGTTAAAAGAAAGTAAGACCAACTTTCAGATTTTAACTCCTGCAGAAGTACTGACAGAAATCAAGCACATATTTAAGAGTGAACTGACTGAGGGGAAAGAAAACTGGAAAAGTCTTTGTTATTAAAGCTGGGACCGATCGGATATGGGAACAACCACAACAAGAAGGCAAAGAAAACAATATGTGAGCACACACAAAGACATATGCACACTGAGACAAAAAAAAAAACACCCACATTGCTCTCCCTCCTTTCCTCACAAGCTCATACACTACATAAATAGTCCCATGTAAAACAAGAGGGTAACAATGACTTCACCAGCCTTGGCCACGCTCACACACACACACAGAAAACACACACACAGTCTTCCTCTCTCTTATTTTCTCCCCATTTGGCTTTTGGGGAAACTTCCATGAGAACAACTCACTGATGAAGTTCCCAGTAGAAAGCAGCTGCAGTTTCTGAGCTACAGTCTTGCAGAAGACTGAATAACTTGAATTTGGCTTTAGCTCCTTTATCTACAACATTATTTTAGAGGGTTACATAGCATGAATGAGAAAGCTCACATACTACTGTGATTTAAAACCTCTAAATAATTATCCATATGTCCAAAATGAACTACAAAACACAGGAAAGGAACAATTGCTCCAATCAATGTTAACTCTTCAAGTTCATCACAATCTGACTTAATAATGACTTGTTATTGGTCATTTACAGAGCAAAATATGAATAATCTTTGAAGATCATACATTAAGACAATAAATACTAAATACTTCCTGCAGTTTTACTCCACAATTAAAAGCCTATGCTGTGTGACTGGCTCTTACCCCTAAGTAGGGATGAAACAGCTGAGCAAGAGGACTTTTATACTGGCGTGTCTACAACTGCAGGGTGGCGGGCAGGCAAGCAGGCAGCATCAAGCTTCCAGCCCGCAGGCTCCAGTGGACAGGATAAGGCTTCTTTGTTCAAGACTCCTCCTACTCCTCAGAGAAAATGAGAAAGTAGCCCCTGCTGCCTGACAAGGAGCCCACTCACCACACACACACTCACACAGATGATCACAGATTGGCAAGCACACATGCGTGTACAGACAGGACACACAACGACACATGCGCATACCTGCACAAACACATGCAGCCCCACACACATCAGCCTGCCGCTAGAGCTGCCAATATTTTCAATCAGACTTTTACATGTAGAATTTACCATGTCATAAACTTTTCTGTATTGCAGTAGTGACTTCATAGTAAAAACAGAAAGAGACTCTATTAAAACACTAAGACTGCTGAGAATATACTCACAACCACATTGTTAAACAGACTGAACAAAATCCTTTCATTTAACATGCTTATTAATGCTGTCCCACATTTAAAAAAAAAGTTTGGTTGGTTCAGAAAGTCTTCTTTCTCACCCCAGCCTGGGCCTCCCCCTGACTTCAGCTTGTCGTGATTGGACAACAAAGGAAACCTGAGCTTCCTTCTTCATGGCCTCGCCTCAGGTCTGAGGTGTCAGGTGTCCGTCTGTGTCAACACTCACCGAAAATATGACTGAACTTACAGACTGAAGAACTACAAGCAGTTCAAGCAACAACAACCCTAACTGTTATAGTCAGCAAAAAGGACTTCCATTCAAGCAAAACAGAGAAACCTATTCTTTAAAAAAAAAAAGAGGTGAATGAACACAAAAGCTTCTAAACGGGTCAACATTGAGCAGAGCAATCAGTGCTGACAAAAAAAAAACAACAAGCTACACAGACAGAAGCAGCCAGCAAAATCCAACAGCTAGAATGGTGTCAGATAACCATCTCTGGACATCTGAACTGTGTGTGTGCTTGTGTGTGTGTGTGTGTGTGTGTGCGTGTGCGTGTGTCTGTCTGTTCATTTTCTGATTTTCTGTCTAGCCTTCTCCCAAGAACATTGTTTTCAAATTTAACCTAATCACTGTTCCTACAATTGACAGATGAGCTAAATGAAGCAGAAAGCTCGTTCATGTTAAATAAAGAAGTACCCAACAGTGTTTTCTATAGAGGCTGTTTTTACCTGCTATTTTTAGCTTAACTTTTTCTGTAACAACAACCTATCATTCTCCACTTAGTGTAATCACCGTTCTTTGGACAGGCACAACTGTTCAAACGAGGAGGAAAACTTTTTGGAGGCTGACTCTGACTGCAGGTTTCAACAAGTCACTCAGCAGGTCCATCTGCCAGGGAAAGAAAGCCCTCACAGAAGCCTTAAATTAAGTGACTAAAAATATGACATATTCAGGATGGCCCTGAGGCATATAGGTTTCCAGGATGAAAAATATCTTGGTGAGGCTTTGTAGAGAGCCCTGACTTTAACTTCAAGTTGCAACAAGTCAACTAGCAATTGACTTTTCTTAGGTAGAGATTAACTTACAGCCCTGGAGTCAAAGTACTTCAAGGTCATAATTAAAATGAAGATTAAATAAAAGGGATTATGGTTTATCAAGGGTTACTTCTAGGAAATACAATGAGCAGTGTGAAAAGCCTCAAAACATCACAGACTTTTAAGATCAGTTTTATTGTCACCTACACAAACTAGTTGCATCGGGAGTTTGCAGCAAGGAGTTGCAACACCAACTGAGAGCTGATATGATAATAACTCCCATTGTACTTTGTCAGACAGACTTACAAAATAAAATCCAACTCGTGATAAACGAGTAGGAGCATTTTCTTATCAATGTATGCAGAAGTTGACCGCACAGTGCAAGAAAAGTATCTCACAGAGACTGAAAAACAACCGAGACAACCGAGGGAATAAATCACAGAGAAGGAAGACGGATTTACTGCCTGGTTTCTCTGAACAGTATAATGGTAATTCTCCCACTACTGACACATCCATAACAGAAAAAAAGACGACTCCGCACAAATGTCAAGACACACAAGCTAATCCTTTGTTATGTGAGACCAGACAGTCACAAGATGAAGGAACAAAGACCCTCCCCCGTGCCACTGGAACAACTTGATTGAGGAGACACCTGTAACACAAGCTGTGCAAAATACCTCTGTCCTGTCACACATGCAAATAAACACGAACCACTCCTGCTTTACTTTTGTCGTGTTTAAAGTCCTTAAGATGCTGAAAAAAGCAACAGGATCCTCTATTGCTGATTGACTTTTTATCTGTATGCTACTCAGTATATTCCAAACAACCACAGCAAAGAAACTGCAAATATGCTACTACTGACAGGACAGTAGAGTATTTATGTAGGTTATGAGGAGTTTGAAACATATTAAACATAAAGATTATTTTGTTTTTAACTTTAAATTTTAACTTTAATTACTAGTTACTTTGCAGTTACAGCCAGAGAGAGGACGCTGCATCAGAGCCAAAGTATTGGTATTCTTAAACTGACTTATTTTATCAGCAATCTGACATGAAAAACACTGATACCGTCAGTCTATCACTGGTACTGCATGAGTTTTTGCACATGCACATGCTTTACCACATAAATAAACTGCCAGTAACTGTGCTATTCTCTTAATCCAGGGCTTCCAGTATATCCAGTACATCTACGCTACTGTGTTCCATTGTGTCGTCCCGCAGCCATGTTGACTGACAAACAGCTGACTAACATAAAAACAACAGCTATCATTTATTCCTAACATTACTACTATTTTCAGCAACAGGACATATTGCTACAAGTTAGCATGCATGCAAAACTGCACAGCTCTAACACCTCCCTGACTGTCCCTGTAATAAATAGCAATGGCTGGAGTCCCATGACTGACTCAGTCAAGCCCAGAAAGAAATGGAGAGAGACAGGCTGAGAGGGGGGGCTTTGACTCCCCTCCCCAGCTCAAGCAGTCCCCTTACCACCATTAAGTGCTCCAGAATCTCTGGAATCTCTGGAAGTGGGAATGTGGGAACGTTGGAGATGTGAGTAATCTTTCTGTTGTGCAGCCCCTGTTTCCAAGCCTACAGAGATCTGTGGCTATAAGGAGAACGCTGCGGAGCCGGCTAAACCTGGCCGAGCACCCTGGAGTCCAAACTGGGACATCTGAGAAAGCCTGCCTGTGAGCAGCTTCACCAAGTGAGTAGTCCGCAGATATAAGGCCAAAAGAAACACAAGTCAAAATGACTTCTTTTAAAAGCAGTGAGAGAGAGAGAGACAGATGGATAAAGACCGAAAAGGGTGCAGGGATAGAAAATTGGTGATGTTTTTAACAAGCACTTCAGGAAATGAGCATTTAGAAAATGACTAAATAAAGGTCTCCATTATGGATTTCATTAGAAAGTGCCTGTTCCCACATGCAACAAAAAACGTGTGTTCCTCAGTACGTGTACTCACAGCTGTGCAGCAAACAGTCGGCTCATCTTTGCCACATGCTCGTTGTCATCCATGTCGCTGTCCCCCTGGTCCCCGCTCAGCTTCCTCTTGGTGGGGCTGATGGGAGGAGGACCTGTCCTGTGGCTGGAGATGGAAGATGATGAGGATGACGACGAAGAAGAGGAGGATGAGGAGGAGGAAGACGAGGACAAAGACAGGGACTGGAGTCTGGGGTCCCCTCTCAAAGCTGCTTCACCTGCAAGGGGGGAGACAAAAAAAATAAAGGAGATGGTTACTAATCTATTTCCAAGTTTGAGAATTTAAACATCAATATGAGGCAGAGATGAGGTTAACTTCGCCTCAACTCCAAAAGAGGAGGATATGATTAAACCAAGCAGAAACTTTAAGTACAATTATTAAATAAACTGTGTCATTGTGTTTGAATTTTCATCAGGTTTGCAGAACAACAGTTGACTATACTTATGGTCATTGCAAACACGGCTGAGAATGAGCTAACACTCGTGCTGTTGCTGTCACGTGCTCACACTCCCAACAGAGTGCTGAGCCATGAATGTGAATTATGGGAATTAGTCAAAATTATGGTATTTTTAAAGTAGAAGGCAGCTGTTTTATTGCCACTTTAAACAAGTCGACCACAAAAACTACTTCATGACAGTGTCACTGCACAGGCTGTGTTCCAGCTCAAACTTTGAATTTGTTGACTTGTACAGTTTACTGAGCGAGGCACAAACCTCTGGCAGAAGAAGAGGAGTATCTGGTCAGGAATGTTTTGGAAGAAATAGTTGTGGATGGGTTCTGCATATACGTGCATGTGGTGTGAACTATTTCTCTCTGTGTGTCTGAGTCTCTCTGCTTTCCTCCAGTCCCGTCCTGGTACAGAAGGCCTACAGAGCTGTCAGTGAGTGGGAGTAAGAGCAGAAGAGAATCAGGAAAACTACCACTGGCTCTGTCTCAGCACGGGGACTTTCCACTGCTCCAGCTTCATGTATCTGTCTGACTTCTCCCAAAACAAAACATAAAGTCTAAAACGCCCATTCCTACTGCAGCTCATTCCATAACTGCTCCCATAGTGAAACACCAATTGGTCACTTCTGACTCATTTCCCCCCAAAATTATATTACACACAGGCAGTCATAAATAAACCAGTGCACAATGAATCTGCCAGTCATTGCTCATTTTTCAAATTCTTATTGCTTTTGATTGTTTAAATATAAGGTTTACTTACAATATTAAAATAAAGTGACAAGCAGCTTTTACAAAATTCAAAAATGTTGATCATCATTCGTCGATGTCAGGTACTATACTGTACTGTTTGTTTATTGCATATTTATTGGTAAGCCAATTATAAGATTTCTAGTAAAGTTTACTGTTCGGGTGCACTGATGTCATTTAAGACAATAAAGCTGTAAAATATCCTGCCTCCATAACATGTGTGTCTTTGTTCTGAGTGTTTGATAACCACATTTGGGGAATCCTTGCCAAAAATGTGTATTTATGCAGATATTCTGTGTATACAAGAACCATATAAGAATGTGCATGTATGTATATCAGATGATAAAAATCCAGTATCAGTATCAGGCTGTGCTGTAAACTATAGTGAACAGATTGTTTTGGGGGAGGGAATGACAATCACTGTTGGATGCATGAAGTCATGAAATCTGACTGAAAACCAGTTTAAACCAATCCGAAAATGATTGTAGTCATTAAGTCGTTCAGAAAGCTTTAGTGTTCTCGCACACCCACACACATGTACGCACACACACACACACACACACACACTGAAAAGGTTTCGTAGTATAGTAAAATGCGCTCCATTGCTCCACTGTTTGTCTTTGCATGTGTAGTTTTAGCATGGCCTCCAAAACACAGCAGCATCTCCTCTCCCTCTCACTCTGGCATGTTCCTGCTCGCCCCACTGTGTACCATGGCAACAAGGGTGACATCATTGTTTTTGGCAGGACAGAGGGATGGCTATAAAAGAAGGGACACCACACCGTCCAATCAGGATCCAGGACGCATAATAGCTTATCAGAGGTTCAGGAGTGAAGCTATCAATAAGGAGGGGGGGGGGGGGATCTTTGACTGTTTCCCCTGCAAACAAGTAAGACATTTGGCAGTAGAGTCAAATACTGTTGATGTAAATGCTGCTGAACAGTGAACCTGAGCAACATAGCACTCCAGTTAGGTGCACCTATATAAAACCAATGCAAACCTTCAATAATTCCTACATTCGTAAAGGTTATGAAGTTCTGTTTTTGTTGTTCTTCGTCGGAGGAGGAAGTAGTCTGTGCTTCAACAAAAACTGAACACTGACTTAGACTGCATTCGATAGCTAGGCATACACGATAAACTATGTGTGCAATGTGTGTGACACGACTCAACTTTGCCATCCTCATCTGTCTTTCATGTAATTTATCTTCAAATCAAAATACAGATAACAAGAAAACAAGCCAAGTACTCATAAAACAACTGACAAGATGACATGCTGTGTAACACATGAGAAAATTAGCATTTAGCTTAAAACAGACTCAAGGTACTGTAGTTTATGAGCACATCCATCCCACATAATTGTTCTATGAATAAAGAACACTGCAACAGTACGAGAAATGCTTTTTTTTCATCCAACCAGCAGCCAATCAGTAGAAGGAGGCCTGCTGGAAGTAAAACTCCACTCTACCTTTTTCCCCTCTCTGCTCTCTCAGTTCATTAGGTCCACATGATCAAAGCCTATTTCTCTTGACAGAACTTCAAACAGCTTGAAATCAGGATGAGATTGGATTACAAACGGGGGCAAACCTCTCTATCTCTCCATTTCCTTCTCTCTTTCCCTCTCTCTCCTTTCTCCCTTCAGATACTAAAAAAAAAAGATGACGTCCTCTTCCTTCTCTGCAAAGCAGCAAATTGATTATTTTTGGCAGAGTTTCTCAGAAACCTGAACTTGCCCCTCAGGGTTGCCTTTATTTTTTAAGTCCATAGAGGTTCTGGGCTTTAAATACTTAAAAGGACACACAAGAAAGCCTTTCAACAGAAGTTCTTGTCTGTGTGAGCTGAACTTTTAAACCGGATGTTAGATTGGTTTGATCTCTGGCAGAGGGAGGAAGGGAGAGCAAGACAGGCGGACAAAGAGGGAGAGAGAGGTTGACAAAAGTACATGGCTTTGAGGAGGTTTTTCAACCTTGTTTGTTTTCTCCTGCTCAGCAGTGAAAAAGGGACAGTCAGCATTCCCCTGCACCCCTCACTGCCAGGACTACAACTGATAGCAGCTTTACAGAAAGAGAAAGGGGGAGCTGCAGAGGGAGAGACAGATGGACAAACAGAGAAAGTGCTAAAACACTGCAGGGCGGTCATATAGTGCATAAACAAAAACTGAGAGCAATCACTTCCAAAAATATAATCAACTCCACAGTTTCATATGGCTGGGAAACAAAACGATGTATAAATAAACTGGAGCAATCAGCTTGTGTGGCATTGCAGTGATGTTTTACACAGTATTAATACACAGGTACAAGCTACACCTGTTTCATGTTTATTACAGTTATTATGCTGTTAGCCTAGAAAGAAAAGTTGTTGTCATTGTTAGTTAGCCTTGTTGTATTTATCTTTTAATAAAAATCAATCACAGCTTTACAACTAGAGATTCATACTCTTGTTTTAAACTTCAGCAATGAGCACTCTTGTCATCTTTTCCTGCCATGCTTCCTGGCAACATAAGCACCAACTGCCTACACTTCAAGGCCAAGTGCAATACACAACTTCATCACTGCTGATAAATAATTGAAATCTGTCATGCATGCATAGGGTTGAGTACCATTTATGATTAACCATGAAATCCCAGAATTAATATGCAAACCTGTTCCATCCATCATCTTTGGACTCATTCACCCAAACCTCTGCCGTCACATAAAGATCACAAATCTGTGGTACCAATTAACAAGAATTAATATCCTTTCAATTTACTAAAGCATACAAACACATACGTCTGATTCTGTTTGTCAATTTGTTTAACATCCATGGGCCAGAAAAGTCACAGAGGGAACTGGGTGACGATCAGTGTCTTGATACTAAACTAGGGCTGCACGATAAATGGATATCTTAGCGGTAATCACATTATGGTCCAGTGCAATATTGAAATCACAGAAGCCGCAATTTCTTTATAAAGACAAAAATGTGCAGCAAAAGATTGTTAGAATGAAGTGCTGTCATGCCGCAGACCCCAGATCCCTACAAATGTCACAACATCATCATGAAGTAAATAGTTGGTTCAATTTATGTTGTTTCTTACTTTTTTTTAATGGCAAAGACAAGATGCTTTCTGTATGCCACTTCATGCTTCACCATCCCAAAATCAAATGATCTTCAAACAAATCATTAAACCTTACATTAATGTAAATCCAACTATTACATTAATGCAGTATTCCAAAGGCATTAGATTATGTAGAATGTAGGTTTGATCTTGTCATGATGTACATTAAAGGCAGGCATTTAAAAAATATATAAAAATAGGCCACATGCTGTATTGACACACGTAACACTTGCTCAGGTCACACTACTACTACAATATGTGTCATGTCTGCTCGTATCACACTGAAGCTCTTGAGACAGTGTACCAGTATATATGAGCATGTATGTGTGTGTCAGTGGGGGAATGTATTTGAATGTGTGTGCTCATGCATTCAACAACAAGCCAGAACACCCACACTATCACAAAGCTCCTCCAAACCCTGCTTGGCTCGACATGTTTGAACATGAAGGGCTCTTTTTTCACTCTTTTAACTCATTGGCCTCTTTCTCCTGTTATTGTATCTCTGTTTTCTTATCATGAGGCACATGATGGAGTCGCATTTTTAAGCTCAGTCAGCTAAAAAAACAACACAAAAATAACACCCGGAAAAACAAATATATGGGTTAATCCTGCAGAGATGTGCTTCCAGAGACAAAAAATAAAGCATTGTGTCTAAACCCAGCTCATAAATGACACACCCAAGGGATATACAAGTATAAAAATAGGACTAAAAAGTAGTCCTCTTCCCTCTTTACTCCTGTAATTTTCTTCACTGAGATACAGGATGAAATCTGAGAAAGATGAAGCACAGCAGTGACACAGAAAACATTTCAATCCCAGGCCAGGGGCACTCATATATGTGACATCAACAAGAGTGGACACACACAGCATTTTGGTACAATTTCAGTGACAGTAAGCTCAAATTCCTGAGCAAACCTTGAAAAGTCACATGCCTAAAAGCAAGTTTGTCAAACAGCATTTACAGTAACAAAACACATTTATTTCTGCAATGGATTAGAAACAGACACGAGTACAACTCTGTTGACAGGGAGCATAAATTACGTGCTTTTTAACTACTTAAAAAAAAACAACCTCGTCATCTTCTACCTACTCCTGTGAAATGGTACTTGGCCACCTGCCGAACAGCCTCTCTGACCCTCCGTGCAAATCTGCAAAATGCTTTTCAGTCACACAGTCTAAATAGGGGAACTATTACAAGTTCATTATATGTTGCATGTAGAGAGGAGCTGCTAACTGTGACACAGTAGCAGTGTGAGGAAGAATGAAATAATGCACAGCAGAGAGAAGAGATGAAAATAAAAATAAAACAAACTGATCAGTTTTTGCATGAAAATATTTTCTTCTGTGTTGCTGCAGCTTTTGCATTTCATATAAGTCAACTTCGGATGGAGATTAATCATTAGTCACCACCTTCAGATCTTTACTATTAATAAACCTAATATTTTCTTTCTACTAGGACATGTGTAGAAACACCTGACTTTTAAACATATCATTTGCTGCAGTTCTTCTTAAAATCCAAAAATTAAAATGGACTTCAGTGAGACAGCTGGTTTCTTTCAATGCTGGAGTTAATTCTGCATGTTGCAATAGAAGTCAGGGGCAGAAGGACAGAGGAAGGCACTTGTATTTGGCCCCCTGAAAGACTACTAGATGATATTACAACCCCTAACATGTGAACATTGGCAGAGCAGAGGACGGGAGTCACACTACTCCAAAGGCAGTCAACTCTGCTAAGATATCAAAGCTCCTGCTCCGTGCGTTAATGACATAACATGAAATCCTATTCTGCCTATGCTAGAAATACCTTGTAGTGCACACCGCAGAGAGGAGTGAAGAGGAGAGATGAGAAGAAAAGGAAAAAATCCCAGCCCTTAAAGAGGCACTATGTGGTTTTGGAGAAAAAATTCAAACTCAGAATTTTTTTTTATAATAACACAAACTCAGAAATATTATTATTTTCTATAAATTAATGAACAATTGGATCCAAACAGGTGGATTTACTTTTCTGTGCTGGGTTTTAAGCAGGTTAAAGGGGCACTATGTAGTTTTGGAGAAACAATTCAAACTCAGAATTTCAATATTTACATTATCAGTAAGGTAATAAAAACATTTTTGCCCTCATAAATGAAGAAACAAGCTGTTCTCAGATGAAAATAAGGTCCTCAGGGCACTGTTTGAAACTAGAAATGTGGCAGGGTCCGCCACATATAAACAAAGTAAAATGGCATGAAATAGTGTCGTCCTTTAACATCAGCTTGTATTCAGTTTTTTCAGCCATGAACAGGAAAAAGTTTTTTGGGGGCATTTTTTTGTTTGTTTTTTGTTTTTTAAATCAGTCAGTAAAGATCTTTCTCTTCTGATCAAAATGTCTTCCCCAAATCTACACAGTGTACCTTTAACAACAGAAACAGATTTCCCAACGCAAAATCAGTTTGTTCTACTGAGCTCAAATCTGTACACAACACATGGTGTCAACCCTTGATATTTCGGATTCCGCTAAAGTCAGACATTAAACCACAAATATGACAAAGCCAGGAATGCGGGAGGCTGATATGAATAACAGAGAGCAGAAAGTCAGAATAACTGAGCAACTAGTAATGGAGTGAGTCAGCCATAGGAGAGCCATTAAACCCACACATGCGTGGCTCACACCGTCTATTATTCAGCCTTTTATCTCAATCATTAACCAGGTCTTCCTTTAAGAGGAGAAATGATACGTCAAGCTTATAAACACACATCAGGTCCATTGAGATAACGAGCATATAAGCGTGCTAGCCTAGCCAAAAGTGAAAACTGAAGCTAACTGCTGTACGTTGCTAGCGGCAACAACTACGTTCGGTGGAAAAATTAACGTACGTTGGAAGTTCAAAACCTGAAAAGTTGAACCGCGTTTATAAATGGTGCTGAGATTTATTTAACCAACGTGTAATGAAATATACATTTGTTTTCTCTGCAAGGCTTGTGGAAATAAGCAGCTAGCGTGAGGGACTCCAGGTAAAACTTCGACTCAAACTAGTAACGTTAGTTACGTCGCTAACGTTAACTCGCAGCGTAACGTTAGCGGCAGCGGTTTTTTAAAAAAACAACCACAGGCAGGGACACCCGCAAACACTCACTTTTACCTTCGTAGCAGAGGATGCCGATGTTGTTGTTCATTTTGTCCAGGTACTGGTAGTTCAACAGGTCCATTTTCGTTAGTAGCATTTATCGAGTTTTTACGGAAAAAAGGCCAGCTTTTTTTCTCCTCTTCTCTTCTCGTCTCTTCTCTTCTCTGGCGATGGTCAAAAAAAGCTAAAGGCCCAGCCTCCAACTTTAGTTCGTGTAATAAAAAATAAAACCCCACGGAGAGGAGAGCAACCGGATATCCGCAGTTATTCTAACGAGTTTGAGATACTTTTGTTTTTGTTTTTTGTTTTAAATGCGGGTGAACGTATCGCGGTGATAAAGAGCAAACACAAAAAAAAGAGTAGCGTCAGTTCTCCTCACAGCCAGCTGTAAGTCGACTGCACTGACACGCAGGCTATGCTTGGTATGACTCCTATGCTGCACCAGTGGTTTCCTCTGCCGCGGAGAGGGGCGCACTGGGCATGCTCGCTAAATCCCTGGAGCGCCTCAAATATCAGGGATGTTTTACGCGCAAGATCAGCCTCTCCAAACACACTCAGGCACACACATAGGAAGCAAGCGAGGGAAGAGCGAGGCCCCTTAAAAGAGCTGCACTTATCCTACTTAAAAAAAATACATTGAAAAAAAAAAAGTGTCACAAGTACCAAATGCTGAAGCCGAAGATTGCTGAGGCACACATGAAGTCCCTCTAGGAATACAGATGTGATAACTGAGGTGATTAAAAAAAGTATGTTGAGGTTGCTATCACAGGGTGTGAGTCCCTGCAGGAGTGTTATAGAGATAGCACACAGAGTTGTAAAGTTTGATAAGTCACTATAAATGGACTGCGAGCAAGGAGATGACAAAAAACAAACAACTGAGGAATGGAGAGGGAAAAACTCACCAGGAAGGAAAAATGTGCTTCTTCTTCTTTTTTTTTTTTTTTTTTTTTACGAGGTTTCTGCTTATAAACCTTTTAATTTTGGCTAAAAATGGTGGTTTCCCCCTCAGTCTGCATGGTTTTATGTGTCAAATCCTTAAAGGGGCACTATGTATTGGATTTGGAGAAGAAATTCAAACAAATGTTTACAATGTTAATGAAGTGATAATACAAACTGGGAATTATTTATCTTTTCCATAACTGAATAAAAAAGCTGTTCTCAGAGGTTTGTGTAGTTTGAAAAGGTGTCAGGGTCCGCCAAATATAAACAAAGTACAACAGTAAGTAATTGTGTTGTCCTTTTCGGTCACCGAAACAAAGACAGTTTGTTTATTTAGTTTGTTTAGGCATTTTAAAATTACATTGCTTCCTCAAAACTATGCAGTGCGCCTTTAAAACTAATAGACGAAGGCAGTATTTTCAAACTTTTTGTGTCCAAGGCACATCTGTATTCATATATGTGGGAAAACAGCCTCTAAAAAATGTTATCTAATCACTCTGTACATGTTTATTTTTGTTTCTCTGGAAAGTTTTTAAAGGAAATATAATTGGCCTCATAAGGAAATGAATCTGTTCAATGGACTGATGTAGTAAATTCAAAACTCATTCATTACTTGTTGTATAGTTGTATATTGCAATAATAATCTGTGCTTGTAACAAAATTTGGGAACCACCTGACTAAGTATGACCACAAAGACACCACAATAAGGTACATGGACACATGTAGAAACAAAAATAGATGATATAACCTATAATTTGTGTGTGCAATCAGAATAAATTGCCTATAGTTAGTATAGCATAAATATAGTAGTATAGCAGAAATGGAGGGAAAACAAACTTCACCGTGTTTATTTCAATGACCATAAAAAGTCACCAAGGCCCAGTGAAGTCTCAGAGTGGTTCTCTTCTGCCCCCTGGTGCTTGAGACATGCTATATCCAGGTTTTATCTCCAATACCAGGGACTGAGGTGAATAGAACGTGAATATGACTGTCATCCGATTACACGGTTTGTAAGAAAAGAGTAGAAACGAGTTTCCTCTGGGTATTAGACTGAGAACATAATGAGCAGGGTGTGGCTGCGCTTTAGAGTGTGAGTTTACACAGAAACACGCATTCACCATGTGTGTGTGACACACACCTGAAGATGAAAATGTCACAGAAACTTCGACAGATATGACCCAGATTTTAAGTCAGAATGAAACGTATGGTATTCTGAAAGTAACAAAGAAAAAGATAAAAAGTGAAAAGAATCAGTCAGATACTGTATCAGTCTCGCTATCCAGTGTAGCACTTCAGCTATTTTACTTGGTGAGATGGGCATAATCAAATATAAACAAGCAAGACAAGGAAAAACTAGAAGAAACTAAATGAAGAGGGACCGAGAGGGAAAGATCATAAAGATGAAATAAAGCTTTCAGGCAGGTTTACGCAGTTTAAAGGGGCACCATGTAGTTTCAGAGAAGAAATTCAAACTCTGAATCTTAATATTTACAATATAAACGAGGTAAAATACAAACTCAGATAAGTTATTTTTTTTCCATAACTGAATAAACAAGCTGTCCTCTGAGGAAAATAAGCTCCCCAAGAAACAGTTTGAAGCTAGACAGGTGGCAGGGTCCGCCACATATAAACAAAGTAAAACAGTATGAAATTGTTTTGTCATTTAAGCTCAGTTTGTTTATTCTGTTTATTCAGTCATGAAAACGAAGAGAGTTTGTTTATTTAGTTTGTTTATGCACCGAAAAAAAAAAAAGTCAACGAAGATCTTTTGCTCTTCTGATTCAAACTTCTTCCCCAGAACCACATAGTGCTGCTTTAAATGTGGTCTTTAATGCTTTCTTACATTCAAGACCACATTTATGGCTGCTTCACTGACCTCTGTCTCACCGCAGGCCTCTCCTAACTCCTCTGAACTGGATTAAGAGACTAATTGTACTTTACCCCCGGACCCTCACCCACTCTCTCATCCACACACACAAGCCACAACTGCAAAACAAAAGCATTATGTATGCATCTACACTCACACATCTACCCAGCTCTGCTTCACAAAACACCACATCTTTCCACATCTTTCCAAACACCTCCCCCATGTCTCTTATACGCACACACACAAGCACACAAACACACACAAAAGGCCTCTCCCCTCCTCCCTCGCGGCCCCCCCTCCTCAGAACTAAGGAACATGGTTCTTGTCTCATTGGACACCCATTGTTTCAGTTTCACACACACAGACGGGCCGAGTTCAGACAGAGGGTTCATTCAGCGCCGCTACTACAGCTGGCTGACTCAGAGGCTCTGAAAGAGTAAGAGGCCTGAAACTGGAATCTGTTCAACTCAACAAGTGTGTGGCAGCCTACAAAAAAACTTGTTTGCGGGAAGTAAAAAATTAAACCGCTGAAGTTCCAGTTTGATCGGTGTCACTTTTCGGGAAACTTTAAACCACAAAACTCTGATAAGACAGCTCAACTGGTTCGTGTCGCAAGCAGTCATGTGAACATCCTCAACACTTTCAGACTGGGAACAAAAAGTCATTCATCTCACTACAGTTGAGGATGAACGACAGAAAACAAACGGCTAGTGCCCCCGTATGGCCTTCAGACCAGTTTGCTCACAGTTCGAGGACATGACTGAAACTTAAAAACCTGGCTGTCATAACAACAGGAAGTGGGAAATAAAAGGCCACAACAGCCTTCTGAATTATTGAGACAAATCAGGGCAATTAAAAGTATATTTTCACAGAAAAAACTAATGATGGTGTGTTACAATCATTATCCTATTAGTTATACAAATGTATTTTCAGCCACTGCTAATGACTATAGCAGCTATACATGAACTCTCTCCAGGCGTTTGTCTGAATCTATATCTGTATCTTGGATTCAGTGGGATACTTGAAAAACTTCCTATAAAATACCTCGACAGAGTCACAAAGAATCTAATAATAGACAAATACATACAGAAACAAACAGATAGAAAACAAAGCAAATCCTCTTCTAAGCCTGTTTCCAGGAAAGAAAGGCGTTGTTTTTTATAATATCTAAATTCAGAAGGCGCTGCAGTCCCCCATTATAGATTTATGGAAAATGACTTTCTCTCCCTCACTTTTTGAATGTTTCCTTTAAAACAGAGCATTTTTATTCCTGTAAGTTGTCTATTTATGACAGTTAAGATGAGTAAAATATGAATTTGTTGCATTGCATGACGATTTAAGCGGTGCTCCTGCGCCTGGAACCCTATATGAAGGAGGGTATTAATCTTTATTTTAACCAGGTTGAGTCACACCGAGTTAGAGACTTCTTTAATAAGAAGGGCAAAAAGAAAGAAAGTCAATATTAAACATGTTAGTGGGAGTGCTGTATTTGATTTTTCTGTTATGCCTATTCACTATCATAAAGATGCAGCACCCCGCATTGAAGTTATTGTGTGAGTCGAGCACGTTAGACCTAAATGGCAGTGTGGCACTGTAATAGTTATAGACAGAACAATCATGTACAACAAACAAAAACACACTAAATCTATATCTAAATGAATAAAATCAGACCAAGAGATACTATCAATCAAAGTTAAGAGGTGAAATCTACACCTTTAAATGGAGAACTGACGTAGGATGATCCTTTCCTTGCAAACTGCATTATTCAATATGGTAGGGTCAAATTGTTCTTCACGGAGGTAAAACAATTAAATCCGCACCGGTAAATTGTGAATCTACAGCTTACTTTAGTATCCTTTACTTTGGAAAAGGGATAGAACATTTACACAAGATAGCAGATCCGTCACACACTTGACAGTACAATCATGTCCCCCAGTGAAGCTTCTAGAGGCAGATAAAGACTGAACAGCTCTCCAAATCGCTTAAGACTGTTAAAGATAGATAAAGCTAGATAAAATGTACCATCTGGATTGTGAACTGTTTGCCAACTGTGCTTAGTCTTCGCAACTGCATAAAATGGTCCCAAAGCGTATCAGACTTTTTTTAGTGTCTGTCATGCACGACCCTGTACTTTACTGTTTATACAAAGCATACAGTAACATTTTCCCAATCAGAATAAAATAAATCTGTATCTGCACAAGCAAATACAAATACAATAATTAACAATTTGCTGAAACTTATCACTGCCGGTTATCAGATGAGTAATTTGTTTCCATGCGTTTTCATTTTTCACGCGCACTTGACCTAAGAAATCGATTTAAAAAGGGGGAAACAAAGTCTCTAACACAGTGTCTTTGTTCTGGCTTAGCACGCTGGTAGACTTGAATAAGTGTACTAAGGAGATTAATGGTTACACAACGAGCTGACAGAATTCCACCTCTTTCTTCCATAGGAACAAGTTGTTACACATAACTTCTCTCACTGTGGTCGCAACCTTTTCCGCTCACCGTTTCCACAGCATGACTCAGGAGTAAACAGCTGATGACCTGCACTCTAGTAATGTCAGCTCTAGGAAAAAGGCAGCGTGTGGCAACCAAACAACTCGAGTATCCAAGTAAAATTAACTCTCCTGCGTAAACAATAAACAATAATTAACAGGTGTGAACTGGTTTAGAACTTCTAAGGTTATGATCCAGCAGTGCACCCACCTCTTCACCCGTCTTTTCATTTAGTGGTGTGGGTACACAACGTCCCTTCATCTCAGGTGGAGAATACCTGCCTTCCTGTCATTATCCCCCCTCACTTCCTGCCCGTCTATTTATTCATGTAATCTACCAGGACAAGGAGCTGCCGCGCCTACTTCATCCCTCGCGGGCGTTGCGTGTCTCTCCGAACAGGTCTGAGCTTCTCCTGGGAGTGGGTGTGTCTGGATAACAACACACAGGCCAGGTGGTGATTCATCTTAATGCTTTATTAACACGCTCGGGTGTTGTGACACAAACACTGGCAGAGTGAAGGAGCACAGGATGATGATGGTGGAGTGTAGAAGAAGGAGGGTGACTTGGCTTCTGCCTGTCTCATTTTTCCTGCTTCTCTCTTCAGTCTTTTCATTGATTTACTTTTTAAAAAGACCGCTGCTGACGAGGTCAAAGGGAGAGCAACCCTCGTCAAACTCGATTTTAAACTCGATCTGAGTGGCAGAGACCACAGGTCAAATCCTCGATCACTTGACAGCGCCCTCTGTTATGGCGCCAACACGCCATTACTTTGTTTTCACGATGACATAATGGATTGAAGACACTCTGAAATGTGTCGTGTCAGCTCTTGGTATCAGGGTTGTTACCTAACTGTGATTTCTACACAAACCTCCAGGCTGCGGAAGGTTTAGATTACACGTGATAAGATTAATGTCTACAAACACCTGACGAGGTCGGACCCGTTTGACAGGTTATCATTTCTACAGGTCGGCGTCTATTTTTAAACATCTACAAGTCAAAAGCTATGCAAATCCTATACAGGTGCATCCAAATGTCCAGATTGCTGTGTGAAACGTACCACCAGAGAACAAAGAGAAGTTCAGCTTTCGGTGAAGACGTTTGCGTCATCTTTCTGAGCCTTTCAGAGGGTAAATTACACCATTGCGGAAGGAGTGTTCCTGAGAAATATCAGGTTGCTTCACCAAAACAATGATAACAACAGGTGATTGTTTGGAAGTGAAGCTATTCGGTCATTTCCCACCTTTGTGTTGTCTCTTTGTGTGCGGGAAACCTGTCAGACGTTCACAAATCCAAGATTAAGTTAATGATTAAACAGAGGCGCCACATTCACTCCCTGTAGATGTGTTCATATTCAGCCATTACGTAATTGGATTCCCTGTAAAATATTGGGTCGATCCTGAAAGCCTGGTCACATTGTAATACTTTTAAAACTGAGTAAATATGTATTTATTAGTCAAGACTATGCAGGAAAGGTAGATATCAATAAATGTACAATAAACAAAATGTTATATCCCATCAAAAATCAGTAGTACTGAAGGCAAATGTGCTTAACATTGAGTGTTTTCCGTTGAAAACAGGGTAATTAGGATTAAATCTTTGCTATACATTCTGGTTTGAAGATTATTCTTTGGGAATTTTGCCGTTATTGCACAGCATACAGTGTAGACAGAGCAAATATGGGGAGAGAAAGACACAGTAGCCTGATATAAAGTGTCCACGCCTAGATGTGAGACTTCGGTCTGCAGGATTTACCCATCATTTCACTTTCAGTAGAGTTAAATTGGTTAAAAAAAAACATCACAGTCTGAGAACTATTCATATAAATGCTTCAGGGCTGAATAACATGCAAAAATAAAATCATATTGCAACAGTTTTGACAGATATATGAGTCACGATTTTCGTGGGAATGGTAATATTTGCATTAAATTTTCACTAAAATTTTATTTGATGATGATGATGATGTGATTTTTGCTGGGTCTTTACCAAACAAGCATGTTTTTCCTCACACTTAGAGATTCTGATTTGTAGGCTGGTGGCGTCTCTGTGGCACCACAATGCTTCAATTAATAACATTCCTGCAGTTTGGATATCACACTTCGATAATATTTGGATTAATTTGCTCAGGCCTACGTAATATCATTCCTCTAGTCTAGGTCATATTTAAGTCCCAAGCCGTGATCAGTGTACAACTATCACAGTCCACACTTTTTATCCAACAGGAACATGGACTCTGGTGGTTGCTTTGCACCGGATTTATTGTCCTCTGTTGTTGCAGGGACGTTTGTGTCATTTCCATCATTGTTGGGCCACTTTTCGTTTAGAGTTGGAACATTTCTGAACTACTGTTACAGCCCCAGTGCTGTGGGCGTGTGTGTGTTGTGTTTTTAGTTTGTTGTATTCAGGTGCCACCCTCGTACTCCCCCTCCTCCTTGCCAGTGTGTGGAGCGCCACACCTGATTCTACTTGCCACTTGGGCCGAGTAGTATAAAGTGCTGCTGATGCCAGTGGGCTGGGCAGCCGTGATGTGCAGGAGCCAGAGAGACTGAGCTACCTTTTTTTCTTTTTGTAAATAAACTAGTTTTTGATTTACAGTTACCTGCTGTTTCTTTTCCCTCCTTTACATCCGGTTTTATATTGACTATGTTACTCCCTTCATCCCCTGGCCTCACGGGGACGCAACAACTACAAAAAACACACGGCAACGCAACTTCTCTTCCACCATTCGGGCAAACCGCCTCACTCTTCTCACAAACTTCACCTTCAGTCTATCCGTCTTGTGCTGTCTTCTCCTTTTGCACTATCGATTTTACCAACGCTCTTCTCTTCAGGCCTTGGCAGCATTTATTGAATGTCCATCCTGACTCTCTCCTCTCCTCCAATTCTGTTTCCTCTCTCTGTCTCCGATCATACGTGCTCTTTCCTCCTTCCCCCCTCAGCCTGCCCGCCAAACCTTGTTGACAGCATTTAGGGGGAGAAAAACACCAGGCGGACAGTGGCTGCACTCTCACACACTGTGACGGTATTACAGGTACGCAACACCCTGGAACACAACTCAGATGGGATTGTGGGATGCAGATCTCTTCAACACAAACAGTTAGAGGATGTCTCGTGTGCACAGCAGTGACATCTGTAACATTTACTCTTTCAATCTCTAAAAATAACATGTATCTAAATATCTCATCCAACTTTCAGATATAAATTGTGAGGTTGGTCAATGTTTAATTTTCTTATTATATCTTATCATATCAATCATATCTTACTTCGGGTGATGGAAAATGACTGCTGCCTCTGTTGACCAACGGGACACATGACAACATTCTTCCCATGCTAACAATTAGCCGGTAACAAACTGACCCCAGGGGCTTATCATTTATTGGCCAAGACTGCTCCTACGGGGGAGCGGCAGGCTCTGCGCCATTACACACTCATGTTCGGCCTGGATTACAGCCCGGGCATGCTCAGATGGTGTCAACACAACCTTATCACTGGATGCCGGGGCTACAAATACTATACATACTTCTCTGAGAGGAGAAGGGTTCACTTCACTTCACCTTCCTATTTGCTTTAGAAGAATTGATATTCTTGGACCTAAATTAGGTCAGCCAAGATAAGATTATAACAGAAATACTGGTATATATATTCTGCAAACTTTTCTTTCTCTGACAGAACACAATGCATAAAAAGATGCTCAATTTATCATTTTCAAGTTCCCAGCCAAGTTGACTTGGGTACGGTTAAAAGACCTGCATTTATAGCGTACTTTCTCATCCACTAACTTCTCATTTTGTTTTACAACACTTGCCAACCCTCCAGATTTTACCAGCAGACTCCCATTTTTCTTCGCCCTCTCCCTGTTTCCTCTCGGGGTCACAATTCCCCCGTATTTCTCCTGATTTATGACAATCTTTCACCTTTTAGTTAACATAACCTGTTTTTGGCACTGTGCAGCGTGTAGTCTGGTCTTCCTCAGTTTGTGAGAGAGGGACAGAGAAATGGAGAGGAGGAAGAGTATTTAAACAAACTTCAGACTCTAGAGAGAAGTATTAATATGTCTTACATAAAGTTTTAAATGAAAGGGTCAATAAAATCTGCAACGGCAATTTTCCTGGTCACCACAGGGTCAATCCCCACCAAGATGCTGACAAAGGGCAGTGGTATGCACAGACAGGGCAAAAATGAATGAATGAATGAATGAATGAATGAATGCATGAATGAATGAATGAAATGTGATGAAAATTACTTTATTTGCCACAGATTTGCGAAGTTTACACGAGAGGGCAAATTATTCTGCCTTGCTTTCTGAGAATTTAAAGTAAAATGAGAGTTTGTTTGACAATGCTCAAAATCTGTTGGATGTTTATGTTGTGGTTGTAACTTCATACATCTCTGAAGCCATAAATCAAATGAACTGACGTCACGGACCACAAATAAAACTCAGCATGTCTCAGTATTAATTCCCCTTCCAGCTCCTACAAAGGTGAAATTTTTCTTCTCTGTTTCATTTCGTCCTGAGTAACTATGGCGAGTGCTATCAAAAAGAGAGGAATGTAAAGTATGTGTGGTCAGCACGGCTCTGAGAAACAGCTCCCTCGCTAAGACAGCAGAGCTGGTGTGGGACCGGCGAGCGTGGCATTTACTGAGAGCGAATGTAGGACATGAGTTCTGAGAGGAAGGCAGCCAGAGACGCAAAGTCAAGCAGTCCCTCTTGTCATCTGACCATCTGACTCACACAGCCTTATTCTGAAAGACCAGATAACTTCTTGCCGGGAAGTGAAAAGCAAAAGTGTTGGCTATCAACGATGAGTTTGCAGTGATTGAGGAGATCAATGCAAGGGAATTCATCACATCAAACATAAAAACTACATGACTAGCTTAGCTGTTTCAGAAGTGAGGCAACAGTCTTTTCACGAGTTAAAAAGAATCTGGAACATGGTGAACAATTCTATCCTGGTATGTAAATGTACCAAGAATCTTTTTGGTCAAAGTGCAAATCAGAAATGCTGCGCGTAGACAAAAAAAAAACAAGGGTCAATTGTATTAAACCTCCTGACTCGCAACTGTGACCCTCTGACACATGACCTTTGACCCTGTGACCATGTCGGCCCCTTGGCCCTCGATTCTTAACGGCCGCCCGCTGAACCACGACACTTAACAAAGCAGTGACAATGACGTAAGTGCCTCTGTGCATGTGTGTGTGTGCGTGTGTGTGTGTGTGTGTGTAGAGCAGTCAACAGACTGGTTAGTTAAAGTGCGGAGGGAGGTGTGTGTGGAGGCACAGAAAGAGGGAGGGAGGAGGGTGAGACAACAGGAGATAGACTGACGGCAAAGAGGAGGGACTCTTGAACGGGCGCTGAATAGTTTTTCATTTAAACCTGGCTCTCCTCTGCTCATGCAGACAACCCACCGCTCAATGGACCCGTGGACGCAAAGAGCCTTTCTAAAGTCCGCCCCCTTTCCTTTATGATAGACATAAAATAAATGCTGTAAATAAGTATACCTTTGCTCTAGTGGTTGTGTTTGACATTTTGAATAAACTATTCACTATCTGAGTCAAAAGAGCACACAGTCACAGTCTGAATGATTCACTGTTTGTTTAATCTGTACTGGTATCACTTGTGTAATACTACTAATACTAAATGTATTGAAATAGTTTAAATACAACGGGTGCTATGTACTGTTAAAGGAATAGTTCAGCATTTTGTGAAATAAGATTTTATACCTTATTGCCGAACGTTAGCTGAAATTGCACTTCTATAGCGTTTTTATGTACACTGCCATGCAAGGTGTCAACCTGCTCATCAGGAGCAATTTGGGGTTCGGTATCCTGCTCAAGGATACTTTGACATGCAGGCGAGGGAGCCGGGGATTCAAACCAGAGACCCTCCAATTACCTGAGCTACAGTCGCCCTGTGGCTGAGAAGATTCCACTCTCAATCCGTACAGTGTTGAGCTATCTCCATGAGGTTAGATAGCTTAGCGTAGCATAATGACTGGAATGACTTCACAGCCTGTCGCCTGCCCTGTGACTGAATGATCGGGCATTGATCTGTCTACAGCAATAAGTGTGTGAGTGACCTACTATAATTCATGAGCTCATGATAGAAGTCTGCAGCAAACATAACAGTCATAATCCAAACAATAGGGGACAAAGTGGAGCACCCTGTACCGCGGTTGTGTATATATACATTGTGTGTGTGCATGCCATAAATGTTGAACTATGCGTGAAGGACTGTTCGCTCTGTTGTGTCAGACACCGCCGTGTTTTATTGCCCATTATCCTGTCTGCTCTGCACTCAGTGTCTGGTACCTTTTTATTGATTAATAGGGTATGATGTCATTAACTGTTAACAGCGTTTGAGTTATCGCCCGCTATCAGCATGTGTGCGTGGGTCAAGGTGTCTGCAGTGGATAAATCTTTGTTATCGGCAAATTTTTTACGAGTGCTTCAACAGTGTCGTGGACGACTGAGACAAAGTGACGTATAGACGATGTACAGAGTGAGACTTTACTGCCAACGTTGTTGATACGCTCCCGCTTGTCTCTCACATCCACCTCATCCCTTCCTTTTTCATCACACCACACATTCACAGTATGTGAGGCACTACTGTAGGAATCCTGCCACTGCCCTTGACTGAAGCACTACTCCTGAATATCAGCTATTGCACTGTAGTTAATCAAAGTGCGGCGCTGTGATGGACAGAGTTAACAGAAGTCTGTCATCGTGTAATAAGGCTGCAGGTACAGACAGGCCAAATCAACTGTCAGATGCAATAATTAAAATGATTTAATTGACTAAGAAAGAAGGAGCAGCAGTAATTCCTCCCGGGGCATCAGTGACACCATCAGGGAGGTTTGTATCTGTGCTGCCAAAGACTGGGAGTGAAAGTGTAAAAAGCACAGCACAGTCAATGTACCTGTGTGTGAAGAGTCAACAGAGGTAAGACCCTCACCAGCACTTCTCACACTCTGGTGTGATATTACGTCTGATATTACGTTGTGCTGTGCTCTGCTTCTCTTAAGGTGCTATGATTTGCTTCTCCGCACAGGGAGAGCTGAGAGCTGACGGTCATCTACTGCAGGTAACACACTGACTACGGATAAGTACCTCAAACAACCCCGCATCAAAACACCCAAGCTATCACCATAACAAGCCATGCAGGAATGATGCGTCTCAGTGATGAAGTTATGCTGCTCACCATCTGCATGCCCGCACTGTTCTGTCTACTTGATTAACACCTGTGTGGTGTTGCTCTGGCAGCATTGAGAAATATTTATCAGAAACCCGGACAGGCAGCTGGAGGGCAAACCCACTCCTTTGCTCTACATGCACCCAAAACCCGCACCCATCCCACACACGGGGCATAAATCTTCGGTCAAATTACCTCCCACCTAGAGTAATCTCTGCCTCCAGCACAATTTAGACAAAGTGCCATGATGCAAGCTCTCCGATTTCACTTTCAGCGTTGATCCGACGATAGACCATCAAGCATCGACAAGCTCCGACTCGTCTCACCTGCTCTCTTCCTGAGAGCATATCACGCTGTCCTTGAAAAGTATAAAAAGTGCAAAGTCATTAATCAGCAGTTTAACCCAGGACACTGTGGAGCCACAGTACACGATCACTTTGACAAGACTGAGTTACAGTTCACCTGCAGACCCTATGTCAGAATACTGAGCTATAAGTAGGCTATCCAACAAAAGTTTGATGAAAGGAATGAAATTCCAGGCAGGATCAAATTCAGTTCAAGTTCACAACTTTGATAGATCTGTGAGGCGGCAGTTGGACACAGAGGTGCTTCAAGCTAAATCTTAACATAAGCATGTCAGTTAGTCCAAGTCTCCAGCAAGTCCCAAGTCGTTTTTGGGGTTCGCAGGTCAAATCAAGACAAGTTGAGTTCGTAGTTAAGGCAATTCAAGTCCCAACTCAAGTCACCCAAGAAACTTTTCAAGTTTTTAAAGTTTGCTGAGACCCTTCTTAATCAAAACATATTCCCTCCCCATCACTTTCAAGACATGAAAACACTGACAACCAGACTAGAAAAAACTAAACTGAAAACATAAAATGAACACAGACAAGTCATTTGAGTCATCATGTCTCAAGTCTTTAACTTCCAAGTCGATGTTAAGTCTCGAGTCATTTATTTTCTGTTGGGTCAAGCTGCAGGTCATCAAAACAGTGACTTGTACCGACTCAAGTCCACATCTCTGGAAAATGCTATGATGTTCACAGTCTTAGTTTAGTGTGTTAGCATGTTAACATATGCTAATCAATAGAATTCCTTAGTTTTCAGCTATTTGATCATAAAGTCAAATCAGTCTTCAGTCAAAAGATGGTACGCAATTTAAAGCATCCCCATTATCAATAGTATTCATCCTCTGGAGAAATCTATCCAGTAGTTGTTGACATATTTCAGTCTGCAACAAACCATCCATAGAACCATGCCTACAGCTGGCATGGCTCGAAAGATAAATCAAGGTTCAGAAGCCCGTGGCTAAGATCACACATCTGCCTCATTTTGAGCAGAGACCCACCTGTCCAACGGCTAAAGGGAGGCACCGTTCTAACAAAGCTGACCAAGTTTAACTGCATTTCAATGTGATGTTAAGCAAATTTGGACAGTGGGGAGGTCAACCAAGATCGGATATTTATACTGGAGACGGCAACACAATCTAATACAACCTTGTAATGAATATGCATTTAAGTCCAAAGTCTGAGAGAGACTGGTGTTGGATCAGCTCTATTGAGATTTTTTTCGCAGCTGGGATTTGTTCTGCAGTTGTAGACATAAGAATGTATTGTATTAAAATCTGTTCCTATTATTTTGTCCACAACCTACAGTAGTAGTTCTGTGCAAAGGGACAACTTCCCTTCTCCCAAGATTTAAGGAAAAAGAGTGGGAGTGTTTGAACAAACCATGGAAACTATAACAATGAAAGGGGATTCTGTAAGTGTGTGTGTGAGTGTGTGTGTGATTGTGCGTTTTCTCTAAACAAACAAGCGGGACTTCGGTGTACAGCATGTGGATCTGTGTGTGCGCAGAAGTAGAGCAGAGGGCACGGTACGGATCTCAGCCAACCACCTTGTCTTGGCACCAGTTCTTCTTTTGTTGTGGTTCCTGTCAGGAACAAAAGGTCCATATTCCATCTCTTCAACAGGGCCTTAAACCACCGGCCCACTCTGGATTTAACCGGCTTTGATCTAACAGCCAAGACCCGACAGGCACAGTCAGGGCATGCTGACTGGCTATGTGTCTGCATTCGCACCAAAACCAAAGAATTTCCTCTAAAAATGCACTAGAAACTGCTGTAATTTAGAAAACACCGAGCTGCAAACAAAACTGTTTTGATCTGTCCTTGGAGCCGGGCCTGGAGTGGGATCCAAGGTTGATTTCAAATACAGGTTTGCTTCCAGGAAGGGTGGAGCACACTGCGAAAATCTTCCAAGTAGCCACCAAAATTGCTATGCAGGGGTGACGGCACGTATTAAGTATTTCCCCGCATTCACCATTAAATATAAGGCACGGATTACTTCACTGCTTTTTTAGTAAGTGTGTACGGTAATTACTGTATACTCAAGGTCAGGACTATTTGACTTAAGAGCTGTGATTAGTGTTGTCCTCCAACCAGAAGGAGCTCGAGCTCACTGACAGCAAGGATCGGCCCTGCTGCTCAAGTCTCTACATATACAGTTCATGTAGGTGTGTAATCAATGGAATGGGGAATTTAATGATTTATGTTTATGTCGATCTAGCAGGTAACTAATTATGATAACATGTGTCATCATCAATGCGCTACAGTGTTTTCTGAGGTCTGTGGAAGACTTAGTTGGAGGTATTTGGCAGAAGGTTTGAGGGACCTCACCCAAGAAAATATTAAGTTTTTCGATTTCTTTTCAATAAAAATGTTATGTGTTATATGTTATCTGACTGAAAACATGAGGTGAAAGTACAGTTTTCATCCCTGATCCTCCCTTTCAGGCTGCATATGGCAGCTTGACCTGAGAGGCAAAACCCAGGGCAAAAAAAAGGTCTGCAAAGCAATCACTGCTGCTCTCGCTGCTAAGATTCAAGACTCAGGATGTTTATTCATTCTGGTTGTACAAGTATAGTCGTGTGAAATCCTTTGGCTGAGATAAAATAGTCAAAAGAAGTCAATATAAAGAAAGAAAGCAAGAAAGGGATCGTAAAAAAGAGCATGGAAAGAGAACAGGTGAGTGCATTCTTCCTCCATGATAGTATCACAACGCACAACAACAGTGGACGTAAATACATGAACCTGCAAGGCACAATGGAAATGTAGATCTGATGTTGTGATATTTCAAACTGTAACACCAGCGGACAGACGCCTTCTGTTCTGAGACAAAAAGCTGTTGCTGCTATCAACCCACCACATGTATTATGTGCACAAACTCCAAGTACAGTCGTTTCAAATTTAAAAAGCAGAATAAATCCCGGAAGTTTAACAAAGTCTACATTTGAATGAAAACACACACGAGGACGGAGTTTTAATTTTAGATAAGCTCTCATATTCAGGCCTCCTTAATTAATCCGGGGCCAAGGCCAACAATCTATTTTGGTACATTATTGTTGTATATTGCCCACTTTAGAGCCAAGCAGCAAGACCTGGGACCAATTCATTATTCATGAGCTGTAATTTCATTTCCCTCAATACAGAATTTGCGTAATAACCTGAGTCATTTCCAGCAGAGATGGGTTATCTGCAGGACTGTGTTTTAAAAACCCGAACAATGCTTTTCATAAATGTTGAGCTGCAGCCCTCGCGAGCCTTATACTTGGGCCCTCTGAGTCACAGCGGCAGCGCGGGCATTACAAAGGCTTGTCATTAACGCAAAAAGAGTAAGCAGAAGTTACTGACTGAACTGCCTGGAGGTCAGTCGGGACTGACTCGCCGCTGGTTCAGCAGACGAGAAGGCTGGTCGACTGGCTTGGTAGGCTGGATGGCTGGCTCGCCTGTTTCTCCTGCTCTATTGTGGAAGCAGGTCGAGCGCATTGTCTTTGGACAAAGAGGCCATGCACGACCCACAACAAAAAGTGACATCAGCGCAGAGGAAAAAAACAAAAACACTGCAGGGGAGCGAGGGAGCGGAGGAGGAGGGGAGGAGAGCTCCCAGGACATTTCACTCAGAAGTGAGAGGAGGAAGATATTCAGCTCGTTCGAGCCGAAGCATTACGGGAACAAACTGGTGACCCGGGAGACGTTTTACAGCTGAAGCCCTTTCTAAATATCCCCAACACACCAATGTGCACGAGTGATTATCTAAAACTCCTGTGTATTTATAGGGTGTATTCTAAGAAGGCGGCCTAACCCTAAAGGATAAGTTCACTCAAAAATTAAGAAAGTTCACCCGACTTTCTATCCGAGGGTTAGCAGATAATGACTGAATTTTCATTTTAGGGTGAACTTAGGGTGTCCTATAATACGATAAAGCGATTAATTCATTAGTCTTTGAAATGTAAAAAAAAAAAATGTGATAGAAGGTCATCACCACAAACACCTTCACATTGTTTCTTTTGTCCGACAACATTCCAAAACCACGAGGACTCTTCATCTACGATCATAAATGATCAAGAGGGCAGCAAATCCCTTCATACATTTAAGAAGCTGGAACCAACAAACATTTGACATTTTTTGCATGAGAAACGACTGAGACGATGAATCGATGATCAAAATAGTTGCCGCTTCATTTTCTTTTGATTGACAGATTGGCTGCTCTGATTCCCAGTTGCTCAATCATCAAGCGACTCTAAATACCTGAAGAACTTGTTTTCCTCGGTGTGAAGTGTTTGTAACAAGAGCCACTTTGCACCTCCGCCAAATTAAAATATTCACGCCTCTTAATGGATTTCAGTGCACCGCTTGCCTTCCTTCGAAGAAACTCCAACCGCAGCACTCCCCGACGCTTGTGGAGCGTCAAATTTCTTCACATCATAAACAAACAGATTTTACAAAAGAAATCACAAATCCACCTCAGCTTTTTAAACACTTTACTCTAACACGCTAATTCAGGCTCAAGTGCTGCTCGGCCAGGGGGCAATTATTCAATACATGACATACAATCTGCTTGAAAAACAACAAACTTCCACCTCCAGATAACAGAGAGAGGAGAGAGGGAGAGAGGCCTGCTGACAAGGATTGGCCATTTCTGCTTAATCTCGGAAGGAATTTTTTTTTTTTTTTTTTTCAGCAACCCCAAGAAGTCCTCAGACACGATTAGGAGAGGAGAAAGGAGAAGACAGATGAAGACAGGAGGCAGAGAGAGGAGGCAGAGAGAGGAGGAAGAGAGAGAGAAAGAGAGAGAGAGAGAGAGAGAGGAAGTCAGAGACAGAAACAGAGGGAGGAGCAGATGAGACAGAGAGACACCCCACCCTGATTCCAGTGAAAGCAGGTTAACAAGAGCAAACAAGCTGCCCAGAAATTAACGCTGATGGCAGTTGAGTGCGGTTGGTCTTATTTGCCTGTGTGTGTGTGTGTGTGTGTGTATCTGCGACTGCAGGCTCGCGCAGCACAACGACGCCTATTGTCTCACGGCAGACAACAGGGCCGAGGCTCACGGCCCGGCGTGATGCTGCACTTCATCGACCCTCGCGGCCGTAATGTAAACCCGCACAAATCGTTTGTCCACAGACAGCGTGAGAGTCCAGACATAAAAAAAAAACAGGACATTAAGCACCTTAACTCAATTTCTACTGACACACATCTTGATCAGACTTACTCTCTTCTTCGTTTGCATGAACAAATGATGCTGCTCTCGACAGAACATCCAGCGGTGTCTCCATGCTTGGACGCCTGTGGGACAGAGGGGAGGGCACGGTGCTGAGAAGGTTGAGGTGAAATGAGAACTGTTGCAGCACTTTACATGAAGGTAAGAAAATACGACACCCGGAAGAAGGAGAGTTGAGTATTGAGCGTTTGTTTATATATGGCGGACCCCGCCACCTCTCTTAAGTTACGCAAAATATACATATTTTTGAGTTTGTGTTAGGAGTTTTGATTTTTTTCATTTCTACTCCAAAACTACACAGTGCCCCTTTCAGAACCGTTTCAAAGGTCTGTTATTACAATCACATATAAAATCACTACTATTCCTCTAAACAATCATTTTAAATTCATGAGTTTTGGTACTTTTTTCGTAGCACAGTTATATTATGAACTGGGCTGGATGACATGGCCTTGAAATGATATCACAGTATTTTTATGCTATATTCATGACAGAATATAAATGTTGATGTTAAACCGGGCGACAAAATCAAACATCATAACGTTTTTTTGACTGAGGGTAAAGATCACAGAGTAACTCATGATATGACACAAGTCAAGACATGTTGCCCACGATAATGACAGTATCACGATACAGCGTCTCAGTGCAAGCACAGAGTACAGAGGCAGTGCAAGACAGTCATCTAATGATACATCATGATATCTGTCAAAAGGCAAAGTGCAGGGATGATGTATCTGTTCACTGCATTGTGGTGTCAGCTTCACAGATTTTGACATGAGCTGAGCTGAATCGATGTTTTAAAAAGTGACCGTAACTTATCCACGTCCATGTGGGACATCACTCACGGTTCTGGAGTTGAAATGTTTAAAGGACGGATGCAACTGCGGAAAAGCAAGTTCCACCACAGGGAGTCACGAACTGCTGACTCTGGTAGGTTAAAGTGTCAGGGGAATCTGTGTAGAGCGCCTGCATGTTTTAGTATAAACAGCAATATTTGGCACCAGCGTATCGATCATCGTATTGTAAGAGAAATCTGCGCGATACATATTGATATATTCGTTCCAGCTTCTCTAATGTAAGCATCTGCCACTTTTCTTTATCATATATGAGAGTTAATTAAAAATTACTGAGTTCTGACCTGATAAAGCAAAGAATTTGTCAGGAGTTCTGGGTACAGCTGCAAGTTATGGTAAAGAGGACAATGTATACTGCGATTATTTTTGACAGATATTATAATTGTGATATGATTCATAATTAGAGGGAATAGGGCTGACCCTAAAGGACAACACAATTTCATACTGTTTTACTTTGTTTATATGTGGCGGACCCTGCCACCTTTCTAGCTTCAAACAGTGTTCTGGGGACCTTATTTTCCTCTGAGAACAGCTTGTTTATTCAGTTATGGAGATTTTTTTTTATTATTATTATTCACTTATTATTATTGTAAATATAGAAATTCTGAGCTTGAATCTTTTTTTCTCCAAAACTATATAGCTCCCCTTTAACACAATGAGATATTTGATAACTAATCACCAGTCATGTGGATATAATGACTTAGTAGGTAAGGGCAAGTACTAAAACAAGTAGAAAAGTCCGATATCTTTAATAAATTAGATCACTTTACAGTATATCATATAACTATATAATAATATCCAAATATAAGCGGATATATAGTCTCATATCCCTATTTATTAACAACACACTGCCCAGCACTAATTATGATTATGTATTTTTAAGCACAAGTAGTTGATTTGATTTGCGAATGACATATATAACACTAGGGCTTCAAATCATATATCTGCTGATTATTTTCTCAATCAATTCAGTCGAAAAAAGAGTTGACAAGAGACTTGAAGCTATACATTTTTGTTTACATTTCTTCTTAAATTATTGATTGACGATCAAAATAGCTGCTGGTTAATTTACAGAGGAGCTGACTTGCATACAGCTTTGCACGGTGTTGACTGCTGATCTAATATACTGAACTTACCAGACTTGTTTTAATACCTGCCCTTACCTAGTTAGTCATTATATCCACATTACTGATGATTATTTAGCAAAATCTCATTGTGTTAAAGGGACACTATGTAGTTTTGGAGAAGAAATTCAAGCTCAGAATATTTATATTTACAATAACAATGAGGTAATAGTAAAAAGAAAATCTCCATAACTGAATAAACAAGCTGTTCTCAGAGGAAAATAAGGTCTGTTTGAAGCTAGAAAGGCGGCAGGGTCCGCCACATATAAACACAGTACAACAGTATGAACAGTGTTGTCCTTTCAGGTCAGTTTGTTTATTTAGATTATTAAGTCATGGAAACAATGAAAGAAATGAGTCAATGAAGATATTTCTCTTCTGATTGGATTTCACAGTGCACCTTCAAGTTTTGATGCAGGACTTTGACTTGTATAGTAGCAATTGCTGCACTGTTATTGTCCTGTAGTTTGTTATATCATATCTGAAATTCCTGCATATGTTTGAGCATTTTTTTTTATTTTTTTTTTGGTTGTCCTACATTGTTTCAGAATCCTTCAGCCTATCTGCGCTATGAGAGGGATTTGTGGAGAAGAAGAAGAACAACAACAACTCTCCAGCGCGCTTCTCTTCCCTCTTTCTGCATTCCTCAAATGCCTTTCCCTCGTTTCTCCGGGAAAACAGCGTTTCGAGCGAGATCATTAAAGACTACAGCGTCAGACTGACCTGGAGTAAACACATTTCAGCGATCACTGTGCTGTATCTCTGACAACACGCTCCGTCTGCGTGCTGCGCGTAAAGACACCTTTTAATGATCCACTCGCGCAAAACTGAAACCAACTCTATCCGCAGCAAGTGCGTCCGCTTTTATTCCCACCAGCTTTTTTTTTTCTTTCTTTCTTTCTTTCTTTTTTTTTTTATTTATACCAGCGCTTCCTTGTTGGGCTCGCGTAAATAAAAGGCAAGTCACAGTTTTAAGTTGAAGTTACAGATCGCGAATTGATTTCGGGATATCAGAGTGACAACTACACGTCTCCAAATCCCCCGGAGGAGAAAGCATTTGGCTAAAGAGGGTTTTCTTGACGTGGGAAAGTTTGGGAACCCGCCAGCAGCTCCGCTTCACATCGTGAATGAAATCCCCCCCCCTCCCGTGTAAGCGAGCGGGTCTGATCTCAGCCCCGTCTCCTATCCAAAAGTGTTCCATTACGCGCAGGATATTTCACTTTAAACGGGCTGATTTTGCGCCACATGACTAAACAAAAAAAAAAAAAAACGAGCTCACTCTCATCCTCCAAACCCGAAACAATGTCAGTGAGACACAACTTCGTGTTCAGCAGCACATACCTCCTTCAAGCGCCACTTTGGTATCGTCCAGTCTGATAGAGTCCACTGAGAAAAAAAAATAAAATGAAAAAACAAAAGTATATCCCACAGAGAGTCACAACAAAACAGCAGCGGATGAGTTTGACGCTCCTGGTGCGAGGGGAGACAATAGCAGCAGAGCTGTCGGGACTAACTTGGTTGTAGGCTAAACGAGGAAGAAGAGGAGGAGGAGGGGGGAGGGAGGGAAGGAGGGAGGGAGGAGGGCAGGAATGCCTGGAATGATGGAATTCAGTTCCTAGCAGGTGGTGAAAGTGAAGCGCGCTGATTGGCGGAGGGCCGGAGCGATGATATCAGCATATATTATGATAATAAGCGCATTGCATCACATCATCAGGAGGTGAGGCTGCCGCTGTCACCGTGGTGATTATTCAGGCAGGCTGACGTGCTGAAACATTTAGGAGGTGATTAAAGACAGCTGAATGCCTTTACTACTACTACTATTACTACTTCAGAAGTGCCTTTGAGCAAGTCCTCACACAGTATTTCATGGGCCATATTTACATAGGTAAAGCCTCATAGTAAGTCCTTATAAAATGCTTTTTAACATTATTATATGTTGCAATATAAGTTCTAATAATAAACACGTTTATTGTTCAATTATAAGATATTTCTAAGCACTTATAAGTTGAACAGATTAGACTGCTAAAGACCCGTTTGTTTACAATAGCATCACAAACACATATCATGACTTTAATTAATGTACCAAACATTAGCTTCGGCCTATTTGCCCAGCAGGCCACTAATAAGGATCATACTCAGTTTCTGACGTGCGGCTGTGCGGTGGTGAAGTTTTTGGTTTAGAAGCGGTTCTTGCGGTCTCAGTCATGGTAGAGGTGCAGCAAACTGAGCTACAGACACCAGCAGAATGACCGGAGACATGTTCATTTCTGGAGGCCTGTGTAAGGTTTCTCTTGAGCGGTTGTTCGTTTGTCTACGTCCTTCTGAGTGGATAAATTATGTTGAGCAGAAGTGCAGTGAATTGAGAGCTACAACACCAGCAGAACTGAGTGGAGACATGTTGTTTTGGAGGCCTCGTGGTATAGAGCAGTGGTATAGAGCTTTCAAGGGACAGAAGGTCAGTAGCAGTAGTCCAGTTGTTAGTGGTCTGCCAGGCAAACCTGGTGCTATCTTTGTAAGTTACAAGTTAACTTGACCGGACTTCAGCTATTTTCAATGGCAAATGCCTGAGTGCTTTCCTTCAGGCTGTAAGCTGTGGTTTCCATGAATGGCAGATGTCAGGCCTTTGATCAGCTGCTGGTATTGGTCATGGCGTATCCTACGAGCCCTTGTGCGCTCCCGCCAGCTTACAGGTCCCTCATGTTCAGATACCTATGGTTGGTAGAAGCGTGCCCAAAGTGTGCGTGTTTAGTTGGGCCGAGGTGGACGCTCCTCGGCCTAGCTAGGGACAAGCTCAGGGCCACAGTAGAAGCTAGCCTGACGCCCACAAAAGCGGCTTGGATCACTGCCCTCTTCTGACCATGACGAGATGCACTAGCGAACTCAGTAAGCTTGGTAATGCGATGCCTTTGCCTTGAAAATAATGTTGAACCTCTGTGATAAAACAAAATGAAAAAAAATGCAGGAATCCATTTTCTTTGCAACTGTGTGCAACAGCATCCTGCTTGATAACACCATACAGAGATCATTACAAAGCTGTTACAGGCCCTCGGCCTCACTGCCCAGCAGGCCACTAATAGGGATCATATTCAGTTTTTGACGTGCTGCTGTGCGGTGGTGAAGTCTTTGGTTTAGAAGCGGTTCTTGTGGTCTCGTTCATGGTAGAGGTGCATCGAATTGAGAGCTACAACACCAGCAGAACTGAGCGGAGACATTTGTCATTTCTTGTTGTAATAAAAATCTTGTCAATTGTAATTTCTTATTGTCATTTCTTGTTGTCACTACTTCTGTCATTTCTTGTAATTTCTTGTCACTTGTTGTTGTAATTTCTTGTCACTTATTGTTGTCATTTCTTGTCACTTATTGTAATTTCTTGTCACTACTTGTCATTTCTTGTTGTCATTTATTGTCACTTGTAATTTCTTGTCACGTCTTGTTGTCACTTGTCATTTCTTGTTATTTCTTGTTGTCTCTTCTTGTTGTAATTTCTTGTTGTCACTTCTTGTTGTCACTTCTTGTAATTTCTTGTAATTTCTTGTTGTCACTTCTTGTTTTCACTTCCTGTTGTCATTTCTTGTAATTTCTTGTTTTCATTTCTTGTTGTCTCTTCTTGTTGTAATTTCTTGTAATTTCTTGTTGTCTCTTCTTGTTGTAATTTCTTGTTGTCATTCTTGTCATCTCTTCTTGTTGTAATTTCTTGTTGTCATTCTTGTCACTTGTTGTCACTTCTTGTCATTTCTTGGCACTTCTTGTTTTCACTTCCTGTTGTCATTTCTTGTAATTTCTTGTTGTCACTACTTGTCACTTCTTGTCACTTCGTTGCACCCGTGCACACCACTGCAAGGGGTCATTCTGCCTGCATTGTAAACAGAGTACTCAAAGTATTTGTGTCTGATTTGGTTTTCAGCACTAAAGTTAAATGACATTATTCAGAGAAAAAATAAATAAGGAAAGGCGTTAAAGATAAGCTACAAACATGAACACAAGCACTTTTTTCTTTAACTTTCTTTGGGGCATTGATTTGTAGATGTGGAATTTCTACTTATTTTTATAATATATATTTATATATATATTTTTTACTTTCAATTTGCATGTTATGTTTGGTTTTGATGTAACTTTACTACATTGGCTGTAATGGTATTTAGCATCTATAAGCAGTATATACACAAGCCATCATTACACACTTTAATGAAGCTGTAAGCAGATTTAACTGTTTATTGATGTAATATGAATACATAAAACATGTAGAAATCCCTCTGTAGCTGTGTACATTGTAGTGTGATACATATTAATTGCTTCTTATCATGCTACATAGGGGGATTTAACTGAAGTGTTACTAAAGATGGAAAGAAAAGTAAAAGTATCTCAAAATTGTCTTTAATTACGGTACTTGAATAAATAAACTTTGTTACTTTCTACTTACAGCTGTGGTTGGTTGTGTTTGGACTCTGTGTGGAATTGCAAAAATGTTGACATGAAGCGTGCAGAAAGAAAGGCATGTGTGGTCAGAAAACTGTACACAGTGTACACAGAGTACATAGTGTACACAGACATGATTAAAAAAATGCACTAAAGGCTGGTAGATTACTGGTGAGAGAAGAAGAGCAGACAAGATCGTACGAGGTGATGCGGGTCTACTTGGAGATGATTCATGTGCCCGTAACTGAAGTCATTCTGCAGTCTGACTCACAATATAGAGGCAAATAAAAAGGTGGATAAAAAAAGCGAGTGATGGCACCAGGAAGTAACTGATCCAGTAGACCTTCTTCATTTTATAACCAACCTCAGCACAGCACTGACTTTAATGTTTACTTTTTAGTGATTTTTTCTCTTCCAGTGATGTTGGCTTTGGGGTTTTTGATTATGAGAGGGAAGATGAAAATAACAATGACAGGATTGACCTTTTTTATGGCCTAATTCAACATAAATAAATGTAACTGTGCACCAGTATGTAAGAATTGGCCACCCTTTCATTTCATTTATGGGGGGCAGCATATCAAGACAGTAACCGCTAACTGCTGCTAGCTGTAACTTCCACAGATAGTTAGCTCAGGTAAACATGCAGCTCGCGGTCCAGACTGAGAGCTCGGAGCGTTGCTATGAAAAAGGACTGAACCGGGCTAACTGTTAGCATGCTTTAGTTGACATCTCTACAACACAAAACATTTACATGTTTGAGATGACGTCAACACTCGAATCAAATTCTTACATATTGCACCTTTAATATTGAAATGTGATTGATGTACGTGTGTACCCCATGACTAGCATGTCTTAAGTTATGTGTGCACTGTTTAACAATAATTAATAATAAATAGAATCAACTAACAATGCAGAAAGTTTGGCAAAGCACAGGTCTACCTAGTAACTTTATTAACGAGTTTCTTCCATTTTTGTGTCTCAGTGAATCTGAGACACCTAAATGGAAACTAGTCATAATTAATGGTATTCATCATGCCTAGTACGCTCTTCCTGCTACTTTCCACTTGTAAAGTTACAAAAACTGTTAAACTTTCTAAAAAACAAAATTGCAAAATTTAAAAAAGACTTACTAAAAGTTACAAATCTGAATGAATCACAATCATGTTTGCTCTTCATTATTCCGGCTGGTTAGAAGAGCACGAGAAAACAACAATTTGTTGTATTGTGTTATTTTGAAAAAGAGGTGAGGTGTCATGATTTATGAATAAATCTATTTCATCTTCACTTTTAACTAGTGGTTTAAGCGAGTTAAGTTGGTAAAGCCAGGTAAATCCTAATTGCTAGATGCAAAAAGAGACAAACAGTATCTTCTCCTTCTATGACAATTAGCAAAGCTGCAGTGAATAAACTAGAAGGGGAAGTTTGAGCTGTAACTTAAGATGATGATGATGTTTAAAAACAGACTAGAGGATATTATGTTGTCTAACTATGGACCAACCAAACTGTTTTATTCAATATTTTCTCACATTGTGGATTCAAAAACCAATCAACTGTGAAAAATACTAATTCATCATGGATGCTGTTGTATTAAATAGTTTATTACTGTCAACGCATTTCTTGTTTACAGCAAGTCATTGTGAATCAATGCATTTTCCCATTGAAGACAATAACAATAAGGTGGCAGAGAGGTGAAGAGAAACAGGTTAACAACGAGGGAACATTTCAACAGAAAATAAATGTGATCCTATTTTTTTAACTCTGTGAATACTGACATAAGCAAACGCGGGTAAAAGACGAGGATGAGAAGTGTGTGCCTTACATGTAACACCAGTCCACATGTGAACAGTCGTCTCAAAACACAGAGAAAGTGGTATAGAAAAATCGTTCTTTCAGCATCTTAGGTATCCATCATCTTCGCTCTCAGCTTTAGCTCCATTCACATCGAAAATGCACTTGCGTCATTCGAAAGACGACAGATGACACACAAGTTGTTTCTTCATTATACTTGTGGCAGGCTGTGCTCACTCACTGTGTGCTGTGGCTCGAGACGTAGCCAATTCAGCAGTTCCTCGCCAGGCACTGTAGTCATTATCCAGAAAGGTCCAGTCTGTAGCACCATTAAATGTCAGCCATAATTCAGTCAGCCTGGTGAAATGTCACCCGCTTTTTCTACTACTTTTATGAACTGTGTATAAAGGGCAGTTGTACAGACAGTTCTACACTATTCAAACACAGACTTTCATCTGGTAAGTGAGAGGAGAGCAGAGTGATGGAACCGTCAGGGCGAGTGTGCGACGGTTCCAGCCACAGTTTGTTTCAGGGTTAAACTCAAAGGAGAGGCTGACAGTTGTTGAGGAAGACGGGCTCCTGGGAGACGGACAGAATCAGGACATCTGTGAGACAGACGGCTTCCTCCTCCAACCCTTCCACATTTTCATCAGTTTCTTTGAGCTGTACGACACCGTCTTCCACATGCCTGGGGAAGAGCCGGACACACAGAGCACTGAACGTCAACAACCACATCAGAAGAAAAGACCATTTCTGCATTACAAAAGTTTGAAAGACAGGTGAAAGATGTCTGGTTTGTCCAAAATGGCATTTCCATTTCTTATAAGTGCAAAATCTCTCAGAGTATCATCCATTTTTCTAATTAAAGGTGCAATATGTTAGAACTTTTGCTGAAATTATCAACGGATTGTGAAGAGAAACAGTTAGCATGCTAGCCAGCTAGGCCCGGGCCTGAAAACCTCATTCTCCCTGCAGTCTAAGGCTCTTGTGCTAGCAGTGTAAACATCAACACTCCCCTGTTAGTACAGCTAGATGCACAGCTAACTGCGCTAATGGTAGCTACGGTCATGAATGCATAAAAAGAAAATACATTTAGCAGCAGTTGGCAGTTACTCTGGTGATATGCTGGCCCTATTTGTTGGGAGTGTGAATTCAAGGTGGCCAATTTCTTACATATTGCACCTTTAAGGTAATAGACACAATGTTTAAAGGCCACGTTGAAGGAATAGTTCAACATTTTCGGAAATATGGTTATTCATCTTCTTATTGACAGTTTAATGAGAAGATCAATACCACTGTCATATCTGTACAGTAAATATTGAGCCATCACCAGTTAGCTTTGCCTAGCATGAAGACTGGAAACAGGACATAGCAGGACCCGAGCTTATGGTATTGCGCCGGACAGTTTTGATAATTGTGAAAAAATAAAATGACATGTATTTTGGGGACACTGTCATATTATTTTGTGCCGTGTAATTGAGTAGTTACAAACATCGGCATCGATCTGCTATTACGTGTGACATCACATGTTGTGTTGTGGACACTGAGACCACAGAGCTGTGACGGTTAACAAAGAAAGGAATCTATTTATTTTATCGGCAATCAGGCACAAAAAACAAAGATAGCGATTATCCAGACTGATAATCGGTCTACCCCCACTGTAGATTACACTCTATTAAAGGCAACCTAAGATTGTAAATCATGGAGGGGGTAGAAATTGTCATTTCTACACTTCAGTTTCTGTAACTGTAACGTAATTAGCTTGAAAGGTGCTGGTACTTGAGGACGGAGACAGGCTAGTTGTTCCCGTCTGTTTCCTGTCTTTATGCTAAGCTAAGCAGCCGCAGATTTAGAATACAGACACCAATCAATAACTCCCAGCAAGAAAGCAAGAGTATTTCCCAAAATGTCAAGCTGTTCCTGAAGCCCCAAAACAACCTTTACTGACACAATACACAATGCAGGATGTCGCCAAAATATCAAACGAAGAAGAAAAGAGTGCCTACCAGCTGTAGCAATGCCTTTGATGCTCTGTGTTATACTGGAGGTCTTCACAATAGATGAAATACCTGAGGAGAAATGCAAACGTGTAATAGAACAATTCATATCTCATCACTCTGCAATTTAATTTAATGACTGGTAGTTACGGGTAGAGGCTATCAATCAACCTAACACATATACAGCTGTTTTTTTCTTTCTGCAACAAAGTGATGAAATCTGTCCATCCACAGACTTGTTATGGGTAAACATATAAAATCTGAATCATTTAAATTTGCTTCAACATGACTCATCTTGGAGCTGATGGGCCTTGGCTGCCATTGGAAGACATGTTTATTTGATTTACTACTTGTTTATGTATTGTACACTGACTCAGGGGATGTTTTTGGCACTGCATTGGCTGTGTTAGTGTGTGATTCCTTCCATTATTCATTTGTCACATAGTCATACCTTATTCAATATTCACCACTCGTGATAAGGACCGTCATCGGTACATGAACTGTATCTCGGATAGAGTGTATTTTAATAAAACATCTGGCGTGATGGCTTTCTCTGTCCATCTGTCACTCTCTCTTTTCTCTGCCAGTCGAACCATTCTCATGCATCATACCGGGAGAACGTATTACAGAGTAGGTTGTTTTCTTAAGTCCAAACCTTGCTGTATGACAGCTCCACAGTCTGGGTCCTGAGCGACCTGCAGCAGGATCTCCTCCACGTCTCGGTTTTTCCCCGGAGGATCCACCAGCTTTGTGATCCTCTGCTGCAGAGTCCGAGGCAGCGCCATCAGCTGGATAAACTGGCCCTCTGGGCTTTTGTCCACCTGCAGGCGCACAGACAAGATAAATTAACAAAGACACAATCAGTGCCTGAAACTATTTTTCCAGTTTTCTAGTCTTTGTGGGGACATTTTCATCACAACAAAGATGATCCATTCGGTCTTCACTTCACTTGCTTGGATGGTCGGAGTAGATAGAAGACATTTGTGCAAATTCTTGCAGACAACAACAGAGAAACTGGGGTGTTTTGTTGACCTTCCACATGTTTGTGTTACCGAAGTCAGAAAACAGTAGGTACTGGATGTAACTTTAGTTCTATGAGTACGTGTCCGGCCATTTTTAACTGCATGTTATCACAGCCACATTATTTTTGGTATGTTAAAACACTTATGTCAGTAGTGACGGTATTGCCAAATCCAATGCCGTAGCAGAATGTGACACCGGCGATGGTGATGAAACCGAGATACGGCCCACCCCTCGAACATATCTGTGGCATTCCTGTGCAGCAATATCTTGTTATTCAATCACTGGAGTGACTGTATGTGACTCATTTCACTGAGTTCAAAACATTTATCCTCAACTGTTTCCCAGAGCTTTTTTCAAGTATTAAGTGAAATTTCAGTGAAATGTTTGACTCAACTCTGCCTTCTGGGTGACTGCACGTCAGTCTGCTGCCGGTTCAGGCATGTGTGACTTCTGCTGCACTGTCTAATGACGTACAAGGGCACAGAGGTATTTAACATGTGCAGGGCTCAGAGCGCGCAATACCCCAGAGCACCGTTTACTGCAAAATGTGTTACTCTCACACACACACACACACACACACACACAGAACACAAACCTTGGTGTTTCATTGTGGTGTGATAACAAGTATTTTCTTAGTACAACAGGGAGTGGTGTTAACAGTTTAATAACAATAAAGAGGAGATGACCTTACACCACAAAAATGGAGAGGTACATTCTTTCCTGCCATTCAGCGTGTCAATGTAGACAAACCCACGTCTTACATGTTGTACAGGTTAATACTGTGTGTTAAGCAGGTAACACGGCAAAGTGCCAAGTCAGTCACACCCCGTTTAAAATGTACTACCAAGGACAATCTGTACTGTTCAAGTCAAACCTGTGTTGCCTACTGAGTTTTGTTTTTGTTTTATAGACGAGGCATGACACGATGTCTTGTCATTTCGTGGCTGTTATTGCAAACCATGTGTGCTTGGTAACATTTCTGTAGCCATTTTTCGTGAACGTTTCAAGGTATCAGATAAAACATTGAAGTGCAGAGGATTTTTGACATTTAACGGCGTTGAATAATGAGTGTTACTGTCGATACGGCACACGCTGTACGACTGTGCTAGGTGTTTGTCCTGTGCATTTGTGCACGTGTCATCTGTTACCTCTAGTTTTCCTTGCTGTGGTTTGTACACCACCTGAGGGCAGTCCCGCAGGATGTTGCTGTACAGAATCCGGAAGTGCTGAATGTTGTCTTTGACGATATTGGCCACCTTGGATTTATCTTCTCCAATCACCATTCGGAAGTCCCCTGGAAGACAAAATGCTTTCCCTTACGTTTGATATAATTGCTGTGCTAGCTGTAGTACCACACTGTAGCCGTTACATATTCAGTAAGTCCTTCTGGTATGAAATTTATGATGGTGACCTGACACTCATTAGCTCTTTATTCATGACATTATCTGCTGCTTCTGTAGGTCAGGAACCTACATGCTATGTCTGAATAATTTTTGTCCCATTGGAAGAATTTTAGCCAAAAAATGAAAAGCCCAAAAAACTGATGAACGTTATTGCCTTATTTAAGATCTATTCTTATCCTTCTGTCTTTTATGTTTGAATTCCTTGTTTGTAGTGTTTTTCTGTCTTTGACGGCTATCCTAAGAAAAGAGATTTCAGTCTCAAGGGACTTCCTGGTTAAATAAAAGTTTAACAAATACATATAAACACTCCCACTGTGAGCACATTTTTAGCATGGAAACACTTGTAGGATCAACACAAAGGACAGCAATAATCAAGCTGCTTCAAATCAAACAAATTAGTTCTGTGTTTTGAGGTTCTAGAGCCATCAATCAACAGCAGCCAGCTAACTCATAACCTTTCTGATAGATGGATTGCAAACAACATCCAGCATGTTGGATTGCATTAATATTCAAAGCTTTTGAACCACACTAGCACGACCGCTATTTGTAAGAAAACCACAAGCTTTGGTCCTGCTGACTTGGCTGTCTTTTAATAACAACGATAAGGAGTGTGTGTGCGAGAGAAAGAGCAAAAGATGAATTATTTTCATTTCTGCATCTGTGTGTACTGAATATATCAGTGTTTTTTTAACTTAAGAGTCATAAAATTGTGTCCGTATTTGATGTGCTCAGTTTTTCTGTAGCTGCGCGGTTGAATTACCGGCATAAGAGAGACCGGCTATCTGCAGGAAGAGGTCTTCCTCAGTGAAGCTCTCTGGCAGCATGAGGAAGGAGGCTGTCACGGCACTCTTCAGGTTAGCCACCAGAGCAGCGCGGAGCTTTCCGTTCTCACTCTGCGCCAGCATTTTCACCTGCACGAGAAAACATTTGTAAAACATTTGTTCACATACACTCTAATAAAATAAGGAAAAGACTCAAGTGAATAAGTAGCAATTTTGGCACAGCCAAATGTCAAAGAACTACAAGACATTCTACCTTTTTTTATTATTAATATTTTTTTAGATATTTTAAATAACTTTTACTGTTACTTGACAATAAACCTAATATATGAAATCAGATTTATACAAAACAGTGTGATCGTGGTACTGACTGGTTTGTGAAGGCGTCCAGCAACATACATGGTCTTCCAGTGCATCAGGTCATCTATGAGAGCCTCTGTACTAATCACACCATATTTGATTATCTGAAAAGAGGATACGAAGATTTATACATGTGGTTGATAAAGTCAAGCCAGACAAAAACAAAAAAAAACAAGCTTAGATAAAGTTTTAGAAGCCAGATATGGCAAAGTCTGTCCATGCTCAGACCCAGCACCGGTCTTATATTACTTCTGCCAGTAGCGATTATCTATGGTCAAAACAAACACTACAGGATTACAAAAGCGGATTCCTGTGAAAACGCAATCACACAGTGAGAAACTACAGCTGCTTAAGTAACACGAGAGGAGATTGCAGTAAAGAAATGAGAAATGAACAGCTTCAGCAAGACAAAAAGGCGGTGAAAAGAAGTAGAAGGCTGATGTGGAAAAAGATACAGATACATAAAAACTAAATTTACCCTCCCGTCCACAGGCACCAGCGTGTTGTAGTATACCGAAGCCCCGTGTTCATTTTGTATGGAGCTGATCATCGTGGGCCCCAGCAGCTTGAGGATGGAGTAGTGTTTGCGATTCTGCAGCAGATTCATGGTGTGCCACGTCACTGGGTCGTCCACCGCAATCACAAAGTCCAGCATGTTCTTCTGTTAATATAAGGGGTAAACAGAATAGGGAACATCACATCATCTCGTAACAGAGTGGAGCAGGCTGCAGTTCTAACATGGTAGTCAGTGGTGAGCAATAGATTCAAGTGGCAGTGTCTCAAGAGGCAGAGAGGTCATCCACTGATTGGAAGGTCGATGGTGGTTGGAGTCTTCATGTCAAAGATATTGGACTGAAATTTGCTCCTGAAGGCAATGCCAGCGGTGTGTGAGTGTGTTTGTGAATGGGTGAGTGCTGGCTTGTGTTGTAAAGCACTTTGAGCCGCAGTAAGACTAGAAAATCTCTGTTTGAAGGCAGTCCATTTACCATTTGTTTAGCAACTTTTACTGAAATCATACTGTGATGATATAATCACATTGTTCTGTTGCCCAAACTAATGAAATTGTAACAGAAAAAATAACAAAAACTAATGTGAATATTGTAAGTGTTATTATTTACTTAGGTTGATTTTGGTCGTTGTCAGTATTTATTTGTGTTTATAGACATCTAATTGTATTTATTATTGTTTTGCCACTATATTTGTATATCTTATTTACTTTATTTATTTGTTGCCTTTTCCTTGTTTTTCTACTATTATTTTTGGTTGCATATATATTTTTGTAATGCCACTCTCTTATGACACAATAATCCTGATGCTGGTGACCTGGAGAAAGGTTGGTGGGATGGGTTGGGGGGCTTATATCTATGTCTTGATACCATTTCTTCGACTTTCTGTACTTTTACTACAGAAGTCTACAAATAATGTTGTAAATAGGCATGCAAAAAAAAAGTGTTGAATAAAACTCTTGTTATTATTATTATTATTATTATTATGGAGACATGTGTCAAGAGTTTTATTAGATGTAATGCATAACAGTTAATTGTACTGAAAACAATGACGATTTTATGTTACATTTTTGTAAGAGATATTTGGATATTATATACATTTTTATATTGTGATCTTAATATTAACATTCATATTAATATAGAGACACTGATTTCAAACTACCATAGTAATATCGCAGTATTGATTTCCCATATCCATATCAAAAGTTATAGTGACTTCAACCACATTGGCTACCTCTTCATGTTTTAAAGCCTAAACAACATAACATTGTTCACTGTTGACTGACTGAAAATTAACAAACAAAAATAAAAATGCAAAAGACAAAGTAAAGGAAATACAGCAGTAATAAGGTGTCTCCTTTGAGGAAACTGGAACATCAGACCTTTTTTTTATTCAAGCATGTGCGGTGTAAATTGCTAACGATGTGTTAATGTCGTCCAGTTGACTTGGAAGTGCAAGTTTAACGTCCTGAGCAGAGTTTGGAAACTGGCAGGGCAGCTGTCACTAACCTCCATTTGACCTTGGCTGGTCCCGTGTTGTTTGAAAACGCCAGATCCATAGGCAAAAGCTAAACTGATATCCTGAGGGAACTGTGACAGAATCCTCCTGTAAACCACACCGGTGCCGTGCAAAGCTGGAAGAGTCATTTTGAACTAGCTAGGATAGCTTTCCAGCAACGACACACGCTTGTTTATCAGCGGGACAACCGGCTAAATAACGTATAAAACGAGGTTGCGGACACATAACCTATGAGATACATTTCAGACTGAGAGGCTCGATGCCACTAAACACGACAACAGCCGCCACATCGCACTAAAATGATCAGTTTTAACGTTCAACTGCGTCTTTCAAGTCACTTTCGGTCAACTGTATACTTGACAGTCGACTAATATATACGTCACAGAGTGCGCCGCAAACTGGGGGCTCATGGGAAATTGAGTCAGAGACGTTTAACTGCCGTAAAAAAGACGACATAAGGATTATTCTGTGAGTTATTGTGTACGTAGTTACTTCTATGATTGGATACAGTCGTTAAATGTCAGTTGGAAAGAAAACTGTTGCATTTTAATACTTTGAGGAAAACTCTTACATTTTATCATCTCTAAGTTTAGCCAGCAGAGGGTGGTTGTCGACCAAGTTTAGCTAGGTGAACATCAGGTAATTCTGTTTTCTATGGATAGCTGTGTGTTAGAGATGCTAACTGCAACAGCAACAGTCAGTATTTACTGTATTAACGTTATACAATGGAAAGTACTATCACATACATACAAACATACATACATGTTTCTATATGTTTAATATATGTGTACTTTTGATACTTAAGTACATTGAGTGACTTTCACTTTTACCAAAGTGATAACATGATAGCACATTTTCTTTTCTTTATTTTTTTGTTTTTGTGGGAATAGAACAAACACCATAAAGGTTGTGGCTGGTTATTCAGTGAGGTTTGTTTTCAGTTTTCTGTTTTGTCCAGTGTTCGTATTGCATTACATTGTAAAAAATCTATAAGAATTAAATCATTCTGACATGATATTGATGATTTTCTGCTGTCAGGATCCAGACCTTCATATTTAGCAGCAGTGTGTTGGGCTTGATGTTCTGGAGAACTGTGAAAGGAAAGCAGATACTGTATTTAAACCTGACATGAAAAGAGAAAAGAAACATCACTTTATACTGTATTTGACATTGTTAACTCTCATTTTGCTTTAAACCAAATGCTTAAAAGAACATTTGTGAAGGTGAAATGAATCTTGACTGTGGGATTCATTTTAAAATACTAAAAGCCAAAAAGCTTGTAAGGCCATCATCAATCTTCACCCCTGCATCAGTCGCTTGGCTTATTGGCCTGATGCTCACATCTATTTGAATGAATTAATACTGAATGTAGATTCATGACAGTTAGCAATATCTCTGCAGCTCATTATTGGATTGTCAAGAGCAGGATAAATATTATCTTCTCCATAATTGCCGAGAGCCATCTTTCAGCCAAATGAATATTAATAAGGTCACTAAATCCTCCTGACGAACAAGCTCACTCACCCTGGCCTTAATTCAGGAACAATGAAGCACCAGTAGTAGTAAAAAAAAAAAAAAATTTAAAAAAAAAGCTATTTTTCTATTTGTTAATTCTATACTGCATCATGAACATTTCAAAATAATGCTTGAGATGCTTTCTGCTAGCATGCAGGTTTTTCTTCCTGCCTACAATTTACATCAGTGTGGTTTCCTTGGATAGGGATGGAACAATATATGTTTTTAGTGCTAAAAGCGATTCAACAACACTCATGAGAAGTTGATGAAGGTAAATTTCCAGTATTGGAATTTTGTGAATCGGAAATGATCCTCCCTTATTCAAGTCTGGCTATTGTCTATGGGGCATTTCAAAATTGAGAAAAAATAGCCCTATTTTAAGATTGTGAATTGTGATTGTTATTAATGTCATATTATTTTTTGGCCAGATCACCCACCCCTGAGTTAATTGTTATATTTTTGATTTTCACAGCAAATATTCAGACAGGACTGCAAGCAAACGTCTGTTACCGTTTTGTCCATTTAGTCTATTACAATTTATACCATTCTGAGTGATTCATTAGTTTTCATTAGTCATTCATTTATCAGGATGTGCTCAGTGAAAAAAGAAAACATTAACATAAGAGAGGGCATCTTTGATTACAGACAATGCTACAGTGACTAATACAACAACAACAAGGTTGAGTTATAACAGTGAAAGTTATTATTGGGTCAATTCATCATTTATTTAACAACCTTTTTCTTCTTCCAGACTTCATGTCCAGTCTGTCCGGCAGCACCAAAGAGACTGAAACCAACAATGAAAGACAGTCAGCAAGAACAAAATGCAAAATGCACCAATTTCAAAAGGTGTAAAAGGTCTTAATCAAGCATTGGCACATGCTTGGTATTTCATATCTAAAGATATGGCGCTATTTAAAATAGCTGGAAAGCCTGGCTTTTCAAACCCCAGAGGACTGCACTGCTGATAACATCATTGGTATTGTTGAGAATATCCGACAGAAAATGGAGAGTCAACAAAGAGCAATGAGTGTTCATCACTACAGATAATGCTGCAAATATGCAAAAGACCATGTCAGAGCCTGCTGCCGCCCTGTCGAGGGGTTCGTGAGAAAGAGAGTTGAAGGCTAAGCAAGCCCCTCTGGAGCTGCCGCTGAAGTCATTTATCCATGATGTGGTTATTCAGTGAGTATCAACATGTCACCACAAATACCCCCCCTCTGATCTGACTTTGTATAGTATGTGAATATATCATGAACAAATACAGATAATGATATTGCTAACAATTGTTTTTGTTGTTGTTTGCATGTGTGTGTTCTTTTGACAGGCATGCCAGAGGTTAAGATCTCTTCCATTCATTGAGGCAGATGAGGCCTCATTGCTGTGGTTGAGTGGTCATGCAGGAGATATGCATAAAGGCTTCTACACACACCTGCCGCCACTGTTCCTTCAGAGAATTCAGGAGCAGTTTGGGGTTTAGTATCTTGCCCAAGGACACTTCAACATGCAGACCAGGGGAATCGAAACCAGCGACCTTCCAATTACAAGACGCTGGCTCTACCCCTGAGCGACACCCGCCCCTTTTCTGCCCCTTTAAAGACTGGGTTGCCGCTGAAAAAGGAGAAACTGAAAAGGAAAGGAAGCAATGACACAAGGAGGTAACACCAAGAGGATGAAATCTAAAAGAACATGAAGAAGATGGGATCAACACAACAACAACATCGGAATGGGCAGTCAACACACTGAGGGACTTGAACGCATGCTCAAAAATGATTGGTTTCAACACTGATGCTTTGAATGAGACCCTGCAGGAGTTTTTTATGCCACTATCCAGTCCATCAAGGCAGGAGAAGAGCAGCCTAAGGAGTCTGAGGGCTGGTGTAGGCCATCGTCTAACTAAATTCAATGTCATGACGGAAACCAGATTCAAGACTGAGAAATGTGGTGTAAAGCCACACTTGAACATTACGGGACAAGCTGTAAAGATTCCAGCCTCCACTATCCCCCAGATCACTGAGTCTGACCTTCAACTAATTAGAAACTCCACTGCACTGTCTCCCCATACACCCCTTGGCCGGGTAAGCAAAGTCTGGCTTGACATCCATTTGTGTTTAGCTTGGCGTGAAAGGGAAGGCAACTGGGAGCTAACCATGGCATCTTTCATCCTCCAGTAAGATGAAGATGGGGTCGAATGTGACAGTCTGGCGCCAATCCAGTAGAACAGAATGACCCAGAAGAGGAAAGCCTAAGTTTGCAAGGCCAGAGAGTCCACTGTGTACAGTTGCAAGGTTTAAGAAATATATTTCCAAATGTCCATCAGATGCCAACTCTTCACTACCTCCACCAGAAGTGAGCTGAAGGTAAGTGCAGACTTGGATGATAATTCTCTGTTGGCCTATCTCTATGAGACACATTTTCTTCCATTGTTGATGTAAAACCATATGAAAACTGATGACAAATGTTCTTTAGAGCTGTTTTAAACTTGCAAAACACTGACCCATCAACACCTTGTTCTCAAACAGTTGCAAATTTCAGATCTGACAGATTTTGACCAAAATGATCAATCAGAGTCATGTTTCTGGCCACCAGACGAATCAAAATCCAATATTTATTTTCCTTTTGCTATGTTTTTTGTCCACCAAGTCTTGAGGGAAATATCTGGCTCTCCCATCTGGCTTGAGCTACTAAATGTTCCACTATGTTCACCAGCTTGTTGCTAACTGTGTCTGGCTGCCATTAAGTGCTGAGCAGGTAGGGGAACAGTGGGTTTCTTCACCAAAAACAGCTGCCTGCTGTGGCCGATAATGAGACCAGTGAGAGTAAACCATAACAGTGAAGTTATAGGCTGGACAGCTAAACAGTGAGCTGGCAGCTGCAGTTATAGGGGATAATTCCTTAGAAGCTCATCACTACGAGCCCTTTTTCCCCGTTTCCCTGTTTTCATTTGATACATTTGAAAATGTATTATAGCTGCTTTAAGGAAACCACACAATATAGTCCATATTTGGAAATGAAGGACTTAAACACCATTTATACTCAGTGTTACCAGTTCTTTCCAGTGCATCATTTAGGCACATGGGGTAGAAGTCTTAATACATCTAGTGAGGCAAAGAAGAAGAGTATTATTTCCTGATTTCACAGCTTTTCTAGTATTTGAGTCCAACCACTCATCTACTTTTGTAAAGCTCGCAAAGGAACAGTAAACTGGTTGCAAGTAGACAGGAACAAAGGCTTGTAAATATATATCGCTAATCACATCTAGAATCTCTCAATCACACCTCAATCTTTCCTCACAGTGTTTGTGTGGGCCAGTGTGAAAATGGCTGAAGTGATTGGAATGAAAAGCAAAGGCTGCCTTTGTAACTTTTTGTTTGGAAGGAGAACAGCTAATTTAATTGGATCAATGATTGCAATGATTGCACATTGATTTTCCAATTTAAATCGATTCGAGCAATGCTTCTTGAGTACTAGTCTGAAAGTGGCACATGATTTACAGGTTACAGTGCCTCTCCCTTCTTTTTTAGTGGCTGCCTTAGTCAGGAGCAATTAATTTGGATATCTACAGCTTTGATAGGTTGGCTGGCAAAGACCCAGAGTGCAGTTCAGCCTGCAGTTAAGTGTTGCTGTTAAAATATAAATACCTGTCAGTCTCTGAGTTCAGCAGGCATATAATATTAAAACTACAAGAAAGGAAAGACAGATTATCACAAAAGCTCACCTGACAGTAATGTGCCAGCCTGCACATATCCTGCGTGTGTGGCTAAAACCCTGATACAAACATGCACACACACACACACACACACACACGCACTTACTATGAGAATCTTTTCAGCTTTCGCATGCCTGTTGCCATGGCGATTGCCATTGCTGCCCATGCGTAGTGAGGGAACATCAAAAGAAAATGCACCATTAACCACACAAACAGCCACATACTTCAGCAGATGCACAGCTGCCCCAGGGCCCCATAAGAGGAGACAAACAGAAGCTTCCTCTTCTATCTTACTCTACTGAAGGTTGTGTTGTCACTGAGCATGGAGTCAGTCCATAATATTCATAATAGGGAGTCAGAAGCAAATGAAAGCTGGACTAAAACATTTAACGTAAAATTAGACACTGAGTGACAGTGTTGATATTAACGCTCCGGTGTCGGTGAAATTGCCATTAAATCAATATTTGATTTCAAGCTCGATTGCGCCAGGTATATTGGTTCAGTAGCTGTTTTAAAACAATGCACAACCACATACATACGTATTAATCAGACCCTATACATTTTCCACCTCTTCCTGCTAGCAGATGTTTGTTTTTAGAATCTCATCATATTCCAACTCATTCTCTCTCCCAACTTGTCAAATATTACAGCTTGGTCAGTGACCTTAAGCTTTAAACTATGACACCACCTACCCCTCTTGTGTCAGTTTTGCAGTGAGGTAAATGGTAAATAGACTTGCATTTCGATAGTGCTTTTCCAGTCCACTGACCACTCAAAGTGCTTTACAACACTTGTCTCATTCACCCATTCACACGTTGATGGCAAAGGCTGCCATGCAAGGTACTGACCTGCTCATCTAAAGCAATTTGGGGTTCAGTATCTTGCTCAAGGATGCTGGAATTGAACCAGCGACCTTATAATTACTGGACGACCCACTCTACACCCTATGCTTCAAACAGTATTATGACTATATATATTGGACTGTTATAACGTTGCTAAACGGGCACAGTTTTGTTAGGCACAAAAACATCATCACTAGGTTTAGGCACCAAAACCACTTGGCCAGGTTTAGGAAGAGATCATACTTTAGGTTTAAATAACTACGTTCAGTCTAGTAGCGGACACCAAAGGACTGAACAGACTGATCTGCAAAGCCAGTGACATTGTGGGGGTGGGGCTGGACTCTCTGACCGTGGTGTCAGGGAGGAGGATGCTTTCCAAGTTGCATGTCATCTTGGACAATGGCTTGTCGCATCCACTCCATGATGTGGTGATCAGCCACAGGAGAACATTCAGCACTAGACTGATCCCACCAAGATGCACCACAGAGCGCCACAGGAAATCATTCCTTCCTGTGGTCATTAAACTGTTCAACTCCTCATGTCAGACACTCTGAGTCAATAGGAGGACTCTGGACACTTTGTTTCCTCTCTTTTGTATTTGTATCGAGTTGACAAACCAAATAACGGGCAATAACTTCGACAAATAATGTGCAATAACCCATATTCCAACTGTAGCATTATTTATTACACTGTATATTAGAATGTACATTTCTTATATTTTTTATATATAATTTAGTTTTTCCCCTCTGGGATCAATAAAGTATTTCTGATTCTGATTCTGATTCTGATAACTTGCGTAATAGAAGTTGTGTAAGTAACATAAATCACATGTCAAACGTGTAACCCGTAGAACCACCCCAAGCGCCCCACAACTCTGTCTTCTTTCTGTCTTCTTAAACTTCTGCACATTAAGTAGTCTGCACTTCAGCCGGGTCACAAATTTTTAATTGTTTTGAAATGTGCTGGTGGCATTTTAAAGCATGTGGCGATACATTTGTTGAATGGGGGTTGGAGGTTAAATATTCCACTATTACATGCGTGTAATGCTTCTGTGTCCATATTTTTTGGTCACCTTGTGCATCCATCCAACCCTTTGTAAAATGCCTTCTTATTTAACCCCTGATCTGCTCACTGTCTACTGCTGTTCGTACCATTTGATAAGCCTTGCCTCCTCCACCCGAGCATCCACCTGTCGAACTGTTTTTCAATTGTTACTGTCACTTCCCAGTCCCTGCTGCGCGGAGCTTTGTGTATCACTGTGGTCATAGTTTATTGTGTTGTGAATTGCTCATCGTCAGTTTGAGTATTTATCTTGACTGTGGAGCTTTTATTGTTGAGCTTCTCAAGCCAACTTCTGTCCTACTTGTTGCCATGGCAGTTTTAAATCTTCAGTTGAGTCTGTTGTTCCTAAAAATATACAGTACAACTGGGCTTAGCAAAAAAATATAAGCACGAGTCTCCTCAGCAAGTAAGTTTTGCTGTGTCCGTGCGTGTGTGTGTGTGTGGTGCGCACAAAGCTGGTTTGATGGTGTTTTGGGGGATTTGCTGCAGATATCTGAGTTGTGTGTGGGTGTTTTAATCTTGTTGCTCCATCCATCGACACGGCGCTGTTAAAGTTCATTCAGAGAGCTATTCTTTATAATAGCTCAACTGAATCTACAATATTCCCCACAGCAGCTTCAAAGGTGCGGATAGACAGTTTAATCTTTGTTTTTCTTGTTTTTTTTTCTGATGTTTCTGGCAGCCACACTCATTTCTAATGCCGGAGGCACAGTGAGATGACTTCTGTGAAGGTCTACCTTTGTAAGACCTTGTGCACAACTTTATAATAGCACTGCCCTGTGATAGCCCTGTTGTTTCCTGGGTTGAGCCCCCTGTGTTTTCAATTAAACTGTAGGTGCATCTGACGTTACCGCCTGCAACGCCACCTCCCATTTGTTCACTTTTGCACTTCAGTATTAGCTGCCTCATTGTGTCTAGTCAATTAAAAAGTCATTTATCAATTGAATAGCACTTGGATTGAGTTGAAATTGAATTGAATAATTCATTAAAAACTAAAATCATTCCACAAAATCATTTGCAACTCTATGCATACATTACTGAGGTCGTAACTTGTATTACAGCATGTCATGAGCACCTACCGTTGATACCAGATGTGCTCAAGTGTTTAGATTTTCCATGGATTATCGAAATTGAGCCAGTGAAGCCACAGGAGGTTTGACCCTCATATATTCGCCCACACACTCGGTTATCTGTTGCAAATCCCCCAAAGCAGCATTTAACCAGGCCCGTGCACACAACACACACACACACAAACACAAACAACACACACACACACAACAATAATAATCGTGAAATGTGTAAGTGTCCTACCCTCCAACAAACTTGTGTTTTATATTTTAAAATCTGCTGATCAAGGATTTCATTAACATTTTTAGTACTGAATGAATTAGTCTTGAACAGAATTATTTATTGTATTAATTGATGCAAAATAATGACTTCACTTATCTATACTCACTCAAAATGTGTGTATGTGTGTGCATGAATGCCAACCTTATTAACAGTGATGATGCTTGAAACAAACAAAGGGCTATGTATGTCAGCATCTGCGTTTCTGCATACATGTCAGAATGTGTGTGTATGTGTGAAGATGTGTGCATCTATTTGAGTCTTTGCTTGTAGCATATATGCACATGCGTGTGTGTTGACAGATGAGTGGTGCTGCTGACGTTGTGGATGTGTTGTTTGCATATCCTCACTGTGTTTCCTCCAACACAGCAGCACAGGGCAGATCATCTCCGGCTCTCCTCTCTAAGCTATAGCTACACCATACTTAGCAAGAGTGAAGAGAAGGAAAGTGAACATGAGGAACGTTGGGGGGAATAATCCTTTTTCAGATTTATGATATTATATATGCTATAATTGCGTGGGGAGAATGGGAAGAAAGTAGGACGAAAAATACACTTGATTCTGATGCACAAGTTCCCGACTCCGTTGCCAGCATAATTTCATGCACACACGATGTATTTAATGGCCGTTTGAAATGTGTGCTGTATGTGTGTCATGTAACATGTAGGCCAGGATGAGCTTAGGACGGCGCTACAGTTCACACCGCAGCTCCGACTGTGACTCACTCTCCGGCACTCTTCTGCTTGACTGACCCCCCCAACCCCCCCACCCCTACTGGATTTGACTCATCGTGACTCGCTACAAATGTGATTCCTGCATGTTATGCAAGACAGCCTCTTTTGAGGACTGAACACAGGTTAATTCGCTGATTCTTTTTCCAGCATTATATTCCACTTTATCACGGTGTTGCTTGAGTCCGAGGAACAGTTCGAGTATGGACACATCTCTTTGGACATGTCATTTCACTAATGACGAGTGGGTTCATCTTGTTTCTTCCATCAGCACATTTTCCATCACGCTGCACACTGTATACATTTAGATGCACCCTAAGGGCATTTAAAAGCACAATTTGATGTGCTGATGCTGGTGGCTAAAGAAATGTGGTGCAATTTGTGTGCAGTTATAGGATACGAGATTCTCGCCTGCAAATTGAGATAATTTCTTTTGTAAACCCCCCCACCCCCAAATTTGAGTCATTCGAAAATAAATAGCTGAGGTTCAAAAGAGATATGGCCAGATGAGTGTGTCAGAGTAAAGCTGAGAAGCAGCCCTTCAGTGGAATAAAGGTCAATGAATACATTTCCATCAATTGAGATCGTATCACTGCTGTATTGAAACCTGCTAGTTTCCAGAAATCTCAACGCGTGACGGTGATTGAACAGTCAGCGTTTCAGATATACATGGTTTGAAGAATATCTGCTTTACATCCCTGAGGGAATCATTTCCAATAGAACTACTGTAGTGGTTCAGACATGTGTGGGATTTTCTCCCCAGTTTAATAATCTTTTTCTCCCTCTTTGTTCTGTCATCTTCTGGCTGTTTTTTCTTTTTTTTCCCCTTTTTTTTTTTGGTGAGTGACGCGAGCAAACAGCTGCGGCTGCTGCTGCTGCTGGCATTTAGGAATCGTGCTCTACGCTCATGTCCTGAAATAGTGAATGCACAATAAAGCCAGGCATAGGGAGGAGATATTTGTTTAAGATGTCTCTTTAATGAAAATGAAAGCAACACGAAAACAAATAGTGTGGAGTAGTGTAGAAACAGAAACCGTATCTTTAACAGATGTATTTTAGGATGATGTTTTTCAGTGTTCGCTGAGGAAATCGAGGTTTGCTAAAACTGTGCATTTACTGGCCGTACAGAGAAATTTGCCATTAGCGACTTTACATGCTGATGCCAGATCCTCTTAGAGAGATCAAAGGATGATGGATGAAAAATGCATCTAAAATCATCCTGATCACTACAGGGGCTCCTCCAGCTTGGCTGCCATTGACTACCATTACCTCCATGTGCAGCTTTCTCAGACTGCAGAAAGGGAAACAAAAATGAAGAGCAACACATTCCAGCGGAGGGAATCATATCACCCATTAAGTCAGTCGATGGAAACCATGAGAGAATAATAAATCTCTGTTCCTACTGACCTCTACGAGGGCTTCTACCACATAGAGAATGAATACAGATCAACCCTGCCCTCTGATGCTTTTGGTGCAAAATACAGGCATGTGTGCTTTCTCAGTGGGGGGTATTTTTTTCAGTTCCACTCTGTCGCATCCATGAGCCCGCAATGGAGGGAAAAGGGATGAAGGGAAGGGTAGAAACGATCGACGAGTGGAGGGATGGCGGGAAATGGAGGTGGGGCTTGCAGAGCAGGGTGGATGGTGTTTCCATCTGTGAACTCCACCTTATGCACACTAGCAGGAAACCCCTTCCAGTGGTTGCACACGGCACGCAGCACCACAAGGCTGCAGCACGACACACACACGTAGCCAGTGATGTAGGAGGATGATGACAGGAGAGCGGAGGGGGAGGGGGAGACGGCGTGCCGAGTGAGAGCGAGCGAGAGGAAAGGGCAGAGGGAGCGTGAGTGAGTGAGCGGGTGAGATAAGCAGAGAGAGAGAGCAGCATCTCTTGAGCGCATTCGGCTTGCAGCAGCTCAGGAGGCAGGAAGGCAGAGTAGAGGGGGAGAGCAGCAGCACCTCGCAGAAGGGGGCGACACCACACCTCGCTCTCAGACACACACTCTTTTACGTCACACACACGCATTTTGTGAGGAGGCGTGAGGCTCTCGAGGAGGACCACCACATACACGCGCACCGTCCTGCTGGCTTAGCTGCGCTTTGGAGAGCTGTCTCTTGAAGACTGGACCAGAGCTGTATCCATCGCTTCATCCATCCTTTCTGTCCCTCCTGCTCTTCATTCCTCCAACAGAGAAGCAGCTCTCCGTCACGCGCCTCCTCGATCATTTGGACAGATCTGCTCTCTGTCATTCATCCCCTGACCTCTGATCTCTCTGTACCCATCTCTGCCTGTTGCTGCTTTGACTCCATTTACAGCCGAAAAAAATCAAGAGACACACAAACCCATCGACTGAGAGGCCGACCTTTCAACCGCAACCATGAACTTCCTCCGCCGCCGTCTCTCGGACAGCAGCTTCATGTCTAACCTGCCCAATGGATACATGACAGATCTCCAGAGGCCTGACCCACCTGCTCCTGTTCCCCCCACCGCCTCCTCCCCTTCCCAGCAGGGGGCACCTCCAGCCACGGCGCCTGCCCCAGCCCTGTCCCCGACCAAAGCTCCAGCACCGTCCCAGGCTCCAGCCAGCTCGCCCGCATCTCAGGAGCGCCGCCTGAGCCAGCTGGCTCAGCAGCCTCAACAGGCCCAGTCCTCCTCCTCCTCCGGTGGCTCCTCTGGCTTCTTCAGCTCCTTCAGCTCCATCACCAACGCGGTCAAACAGACGGCTGCATCCGCCGCCGGGTTTGTGGAGCAGTCGGCTCCCTCTCCCTCCCTGTCCAAGAAGTTCAAGATCCTGTTGGTCATCGATGAGCCCCAGCATGAGTGGTAAGTGTCAGATGCAAGTGACAACTAATGATTGTTGAGTTTAGTCCAATTGACTGATGGAAGTTGGTGCAGTCGCTGGTTGTGTTGACTGGCACACTGTCCCCGAGTTTTTGGGATGAGCTACAGATTTGGCGTAAAAGATGTTTGATAAACAGTCAGCCAGAAAGAACATGATTTCTTGTGTGGGTGAAGTGGCCTTATGCTGATTGACACAAATAATTCTGATTGATTTTGATCTTAAATTAAATGAATTCTTACATCCTCATGTCCTATTCTGTGTTTTTGTTTGTGCTCAAAGTCTTTTTGTTAAACTGTATTCTCCCCTCTCACTGAAGCTCATCCCAAAATAGAAACAGCTCTAATAACCTGAACAGACAGAGGAGCTTTTCTCCGGGGTTTGTATTCACACATCCTACCACCCAGCCCTGTCACCTGCCTGTGTTTTTATGTTTTCATGTGAGCCTCTATGACGCCATGTGTGCGAGCATGTTCATACTAATGTGAATGTGTGGGTGTTTGGAGAGATATGAGTAAGTGTTCCAATCCCTTGACAGCACAACTTGGCCAACAGCATATTATCCTTACGCTATCAAATTGTACGTCATACACTGTCATACAGGAGCATGTAGCCCTGAATAAAACATCTCCTTCTACAAGTGAAATTTAAGCCCTCAGCTCTGTAATAGTCTTGCAAACCCACTCACCGCTTTCTGTTCCTGCAAATCACATTTTCAGGCTATAAAGGTTTTTCTGTGTGGATGTTGATGATGGATTTTACAGCCATTCATTGCTGTCATTACCTCGGTGTGGTTTTATCTTGTCAACCTTGTACCGGGTGGCTATGTGATAAAGCGGCGGCGGCATGAGACACTTTTGACCTTTTCAATTTAATGGATGTTCGGGAGTATTGTCAGACGGCAATAATTGTTGGTATTCTCACGTAAAACTGAGTGTTTTCACAGAAAAAATTGTGTGCTATGGTCCAATGCATAGCAGAGCAAAGGAGTAAGTAGACCTTGAGTTGAGATTGTTGCAGTTTCCAAGGTCAAGAATGAAGTGTCAGGCTTTCAAGCCAACAAAGACATGAAGCCCTATAGGGGCTCAGACTCTAAAGTTCAGTGACATCTGAAAATGTCTAGTAAAGACAGTGTGCAGTCTTGCTTCTCTGTTGAGAGTTGCACATGCCCAGTATCAATCAGGCTGCCGGAACAGATTGGGTCCTAATATTGAGGCCAATGATGTTATTATATTTGATTTCTTCTACTTCAGTTTGAACACGACTGACTGATGTTTGAATTGCTGCTAGAATGGACACAGATGGAAAGCCATTTACGCACCATTGTCCTTAAGCGTGTGTCATACCATTACGCCAAAATGGGGCGAAAATCAGTGTCCACCTTGGATTTTTTTGTGGATTTTTTGCTTGTTTCCATCAATTCTGATTGGAGCTGGAGCTGATTAACACCGACGGTCACTGCAGAGTCATTTGATCTGGGAATGAAAGCAGATTGTACCCTTTCCCATTGAAGACAAAGCCAGATGTTAGTAGGAGTTAGTGGGTTTTTCTTGTCCAGTGTGAAAGGGGTGCAAGTGGACTATGAGTTGGATAGGTTTGTCAAGCTTACATGAAAATGCATCTTGATAAATGTTAAGATAGATTGGAAAATTTTATTTCTATTTCTAGTGCAGTAAATCTTTGTCATATAGATATATTTAAACAACTTTACTGCACAGAGAATTTATGGATGTATCCCTCCTTGGGATTTTGCCATTCTGGTGTCTGATTCTGAGATTTAAGTGTCTGCAAAATGTAAAATGCAAATGTAACTAAATGCAGTGTCACTGCTAGACATTTTGGCACTAATTCCATTCTCTTTAAAGAGGTATTGGTCAGCATTTCAGTGCCATAATATTGTCTGGCTACAATACCTAGTTTAATACTGGCATCTGAAAAATAAACTGGTACCATGTACCACTGATTAAGTAAGGTTTGAGTCACAGACACTGGAACATACAATTAATTGTGAATTCACTGTTTAGTGCAGTGAACACGATTTCCAACCCAGTGAGCCCAGGATTATCTCCAAAACAGTGTATTATGCATCTACATGCATACATGCATGAGTGTCTGAGGTTCCACTATGCTGACTGAATGTGAATGGCAGCTCTACATTATGGTAATCCTGTATCTCTTGCTGTGATTGTTTTGGTGGCTCATGATTAAACGGCTGCCACCATTGTGATGTGGTGATGTCTGGATGTGAGACACTGCAGTCTACATTCAGAAATAGTTGCACTTGAATGCATGGCTTTTCTTAATGTAATCCTGCTTTTACAAAATATGTAATGACCACACATCAGCAGTACATATACCACACATAAAAAATGCCGAAGGTGACGATATCTAAAATACGACAAAGCAGGGTAGAGATGGGGGTGGACGGATGAGTCAAACCAACACAGAACGTGAACCGAGGAGTTCTTGTCCGGTATGAAACTAAACCTAACTCTGACCGTTACGTGTTTATTTTTGTTAGCAGGACAACAAAAGTCAGCTGACTATGGATCTACTATCCACAGAAGTTAATAGGAAGGACTGGCAACAGACAAATGTATGCAAGTGAATGCTGTAAGATATAATATATAGATGTAGCTGATGTAAAAATACATGCCTATGCCCTTGTGAATGTCTTTGCCTTGGTAAAATACAAGTGTGTTGCAAGCAAGGGCAACTTCTATGATGCCAAGTAAGTAATATAATTTATCATTTAAGAAATTTAATGCAATGAATTTGCAACTCGACTGGCACTTTTTTGTTTACAAACAATATTTCACCCAAAGAGCTCAACATAAATATTAATGTTAATTCTTTGGGCTAGAGCAGACGGAGCTACCCTTAAAGCATCTGGGCAAGAGAGGCATTCTGCTAAATGTTATTGATTTTCCACTCAGCAAAGAGCCAGGCCAGAGGCTCTCAGTAATAATAACATGGAAACAAAAAAAATCACAATGGAAATTTCTACTCTGTTCTGATTGTATGCAAGGTTCACATCAAGACCAGGTTCTGATTAATCAGTAATTAGAGGACATGCTTGCAGTTTGACATTGCTGGTATCTCTACACATGAAAACTTTTTGATGGCTAGCATCAGCCTGAAGCCAGACTTCAGATGACTCCTCATTAAGAAGCTTTTATCCTGCATTTCATTTTGAATGAAATCATAAAAGTTATTTTGCAAAATGAGCATGTTTGATTACTTAGATTGAAGATGCCAGTTGGCGGCATCTTTATGCCAGTTTGGTACAAGTAGGGCTGTCACAATAATTATGACGAAACGTATTCAGGGTAACGATATTATTGCAATATCTACAGAAATTTGAAAACAAAGTTTTATCACAAAATTTTTTACGCCTTTAACCTCCTTTACTTTGTGTTTTGGTGTCTCAAACCTGTCCAGAGCCAACCATCTTCTAAATTAATCAAGGATCTCAAGGGCAGTGTTATCATTTAAGTCCAGTTCAGTTTTTATTCATCAATAAAGGATCTATGAAACATCTTACCTTCGAACCACTGGTAAGCTAGTTGTGTTCTCTGAAGTGTTTTTGAAGTCCTCGCCAGCTGTGAGCTAACTAGCTAAAGGTAGCTATAGTTAGTAGCAGTTAGTGGTTACTGTGGTGATATGCTGCCCCTATTTGTTTGAAGTTTGAATTCATCAGGTGGCCAATTCCTACATAAAACATCTTTAAAACAGTTATTTTTCGATAATTTAGATGTCTTTGTTTCTGTGTCACAAAAAGGGGGTCAATAACAACAAAAACAAACTGAACAACAACAAATAGAAATTGGTATCAGGATTGGCTATCAGCCAAAATGTTTTTTTTAAACATCGCTATCAGTATTGGCTTAAAAATTCACAGTCGGTGCAACCTTACCTAGAATCTAATACAAACAGGGCCCTCTTACACCAAAACTAATTAAGTGGAAAGCAAATTTTGATGAACAGATTGATGGAGAAGCTAAAAGTGATGGGCACACAATTGGTATTGGTCAATTCTGCCTGTCAACTATAACATCTTAATAAATATTAGTCACACTGGTTTTGATGATACCTTTAGAGTAGATCATATTAAAGAGAAGCAATGAGGCTTTTACTCTCTCTTTCTTCTTTAAGTTCTTTGTACTTTGATTCACCTTTTTCCAAAATTAAAATTCTTCTTCAGTTCCCTAATTTAACCTTCCGTTTCCACATCCATCCTACCTCGCATCAAAAACGCTTTGCTACTTGATGAAAACAGAACAAACAGTTACAAACACGCTTATAACTCTAAATAATGCTGGGATCCCCTTTAAAATAGCTGGCAGTTGCATAAGCAGCCCCAGGTATCACGACTCTCTGCGTCTGACATCTCATTCTCTGAGCTATCAAGTACCTGATGGCTTTCTCTGACTGAGCCACAAAAAAGACCACAATGAATGTATTTTGCGAGCAACTCAGATTGCGAGTGTGTATGTGTGTGTGTGCGTTTGATGTAGTCCTTATGTAACAGACCGAAGCCCATTCAGGTGGGTGAGGGAAGAGACAGCGTCCTCCGGGGCTTCTCAAGGTGATGTCAGCACAGAGGGGAGAATTGCGAAAGATAGAGGACAAAGAGCTGGGAATCTCCCCTCATGGCATTCTCGTTCCTGTTTGTCTCCCCCCTCTCTTTTTTTTATTTTGCTCTGTCGCTGTCCTCTGCGCTGCCTCTCTCTGCCTTTTAGCGCAACGGTCTCTCTGTGCGTGGCTTCAGAGAAAGTGCCCTGGGTTCACAATGTGATGAAGTAATGAGAAGAGACGTGGTGATTCAGCAGTTTCAGCCCAAAGGCCACATCTGCTCTCTTTCCTTTGCTCTCCATATCTGTCTACATCTCTCCCGCTCCCGCTCTCCCTTCCTGCATCTCTATTTATCTGTTGAGGATGCAGCTTCTGCCTGAGTGCAAGTGAGCATTTTTAAGATCTATTTTAAATAAATACCCATCAGAGGAGATTATTTTGGACTGTTGACTTTTCGATATGACTCATAGCGAAGGGTTTTGTTGGTTCGACTGCCGGTTGACGCACGGTTCTCCGACGAGCCGGGGTTGATGGTGAATGTCAGCCCAGTTGCCCTGCAGATGAAGCTCGAACTTTAAACTGCAACTTTAACTGGTTGGTATTTGCAAAGCGGTTAGCGCCAACATTTGAAGCTGCTTCACAAAGGTAGTGGGGGTATAAACATTATTTTAATTACTCATGTTTATTGCATCTGCACTCGCAAAATTCAGTCCTCTTTCCAACGAACAAACACTGATGAGAGAAGAAAAGCACAATATTTCTGTTGGGGTTATTTGTTTGTCTGTGGTTGCCCGACAGAAAATGTGTTGTTTTTATTAACACATTTTCGGTATGATGACAACAGCCTAAATGAAATGTAAACAAAGGTGTTAAGTGAGTTTATGTCTGTGTACTTGCATTCATGCATGTGTTATAAAAATGTCTCCCTTGCCAGTGGAGAGGGGAGTACACAGTGAGAGCAGGTGGGGAGGTGGATCTCCATCAACATCTAACACACACACGCGCGCACACACACACACACACACACACACATACACGTACGTATGAGCACCTGCATTCTCTGCTTCTACGTTCTGTCATCTAATTACACATGACGGGGGGAAAAGTGTTAGATATGCACTGCTGTTCCTCATTTCTACTGACCAAGGTCACTATAAAACAGTGGTTTGGGAATGAAGCTATTGATCGTTAAAATATTTCCATTGCTCTCTGAATGCACTTTTTCACAAACCCACCCACACACAGATGAGTACAGACGCTATAATCAGCAAACAGGTGAGATCATTGTCAAGGGTGCTTGTGATTTTGGATTTGTGTTGCCGGCAGTGATTAGGAATTATCTGTGGCATTATGGTTCACAGCCGAAGGCCACTCTGAGGGACAATCTCGACACACACCGGCTGAGTACTGACCTTATTAAGGCCAGACTGTCATGTTGACATTATGAGGTCCTCTTGGTTTCCACCTCCCGATGTCTTGTACCCCTCAGCCCTTGTCATACTAGACCGGTGGCATTTTCAGCCTGTGAGGGATGACACAGAAACAACTCTGAGATAAAATGTGTAACCTTGTAAAGCATAGGAGATAGTTTTACAGCTTCAAAATGTGGTTGGTGTGTTGAAACCAGGGATGTCAGTTTTGGTTAATTTTGCTTTGGATAAGCCAACACACATTTTATGTTAACTAATCGGTTATTTATCAAGGGAAAAAATGCACAATGACTTAAAATATATACTTCATTTTGCTGCTGTGCCAGCACTGGAGAAAGGAGCACATTGGACTGCATCTGTCCGTCAGCAGTGACGAAGTTGAAGGTAGTTGTGGAGCTAAATTTAGTCTGTGAGAGCTGCCCAGCAGCCACTTGTCAGAGCTTACTTTAGCTTGTGTCCTCTGACCATCATGACTTTTATCTCATCCTTCTTCTTATCAAAGTGATTTCCCATATGTTAAGTCACAGTAGATCTTAATGTCATAACATATTCAAGCTTGAGACAACGTTAAAGAACTAACTCTTTTAATCCCTCACACCCTTCCACATTGATTGCCAGCACATATCTTCTCCAACTGGTGGAGACCACCACACTGTCTGCCGACAGTTAGCAGCAACGTGATCTTTTGCTGCGAGCCGTCACTGGACATGGTAGCAGAGTGTTTGTTCTTGATGTATCACAGCATAGTACTAGCAGAAATATACGCGAAAGAGTAGCATCACACATTTTCACTTATATAGGACTTTTTTACATTTGTGGAGGAAATTTTCTGACACTGAGGTTCTTTTAGCATCCTTCAATTTTAACCTAGGACCTCTTTAACGCAAATAACCCATAGACTTAAATGCACGCGGGCAAAAATATTCTCATCAACATCCCTAGTTGAAAGTATGCACTGGGTCATTTGCTCAATTGGCTAATATGATCCACTGTTACCTATCAAGGACCTCTAGTAGCTGTGTGAGCTATGTAGCATGATGTGGAAGTTATAAAACCTTTTGGCCGGGTTAAACAAAGCACGCTGTTCCTTTCCCAGTTTCTACGATTGCTACATTCTATCCTTAATCTCAAGTAGTTCTGACTCGAGGTGAAACAAGTAGTCAGTTATTCTATTAGTTTATGAACAGACAATGAATAGACAATAATTAATAATTAAAAATCCATTGACTCAGTAGCAGTTAACCATTCAAATTTGATGCCATATAAGTCAACAACACAGCCTTAATCATAACCACAATCATTTCATTAACCTTAAAGCAACTGTTTAAGAAGTCACTGAGATGAGATGTCATCCTGCCAATAGTTGGGACAGATTCGGAAATCCTCACATAAAGTGTAAAAACAATGCAGTAGTATGTTTTTTGGGCTTGAATGTGTGGCCATGTATACAGTATGTAGAGAAACAAACAGTGATATATTAAACACATGAATTTTGACCCGATTACCAAGTTTTTATTCCTTTAAAAAATCGAATCGATCTATAAAATAATTTATCTGTTGCCGCTGGTTTCATTGTGCAGCTTTCATGATGAGCATGTTCTAATAATGCTTAATATTTCATACTGTCCCTTAGAGGAATACCTAAGTAAACAGAGGTCTTGTGCCTGCTCCCAGGAGACCAGACTATTAGCGAATGCAGATTTGTGGAACTGTCTATGTCAATACTGACTGAGTAATAAGAAGCTTTTATCCCTGAGGCCCAGGGAGGGTTAAAGATCACCTATTATATTTACGTAAAGAGAAACAGCTAGCCCTGTAGCTAATTTAAATGCGACAGGAGGGAAAACATCCCCTCTGTGTATTAATGAGTACGTCTGTTTTCCCTTTACATTTTCATGACTTTGCTCTTTTTTTTCACGCCGTCAACTGCGGCAGACATTTTGTATAGACAAACACATGAGCACAGTACTTAGCAACTGCCTGTCCTATCTGCATAAATTGACACCTCAACATGCCGTTAAGCTAAATGAGCCAAACAGCTTAAGAGGCTTTATTCCACAAAATTAAATCTATCCAAGAAGCCACAGGCAGCAGAATAGGTTGGTGGTTTAATGCTTAATTAACAATGTTGAAACAAAACTAACTGATCTCTTGTCACAACAGAACAAAGGGGCTAACTGCCAAGAGACGTTATGGCATTTGTTTCAAACAATGTACAGTTATAAATAAAACTGTCCATTTATTAGAATAATACTCAGGAATACGTAAAAAAAATCCAGAGTGTTAGCTGGTTAGCTAACCACCACCTCACAAAAGACACATTTTTAAAATTCTGCATATTAGTGATAGGGAATGATAGACACATCAACTTACAGTATATCCCCAGTGAAAAGGGCACGGCCCAGTATACATGCCAGCTATTTCCGATTTTAATTTTAATCCAATCTTGCATTTCGACCTTCAGTCTGATTGCAGCATGTGCTTATCGTAAAATAGCAGACAATCCCCTTCTATTAAATGGCCTCTTCAGTTGGATGAGGAGGCTCCACTAACGAGCAGCTCATTACCCGGGCAGTTCTGTATTAGATTCATCTATTGGAGGTCCGGCAAAATAGGTGACACTTTATTATTCATAATATATTTGCATTGAACCAATAGTTCAAATTTTAGATCTACTTAAAGAAGAGATTGACTTCTTCTTGACTTCTACCGTAGGAAACCTCCAGCTTTATTAACCAAGATGAACTAGAGGTGATGAGGCCATCACGACTCATTGTGTCCAATAGCTTTTTTCCCGCAATGGACTGACTGACCAACATAATTACCTTTACTATCTGCTGTTTACAAGTAAAGTCACATAGAAAAAGGCAACTGGGAAAAAGCAGTGTGTTCAGTAACACAGAGTAAGCAGAATTCTGTTGATTGTGTTGTTGGTGGTGCTGATTGTGTTTATGTTGGGTGCCACTCTGAGTCCTCTGCAGTATTCCAGAGATACACCTGTTACTATGCATGAGGCATACAGATACCTTGGAGGGCCATAAAGGAGACCAATCAGCATCCCAACCTCTGGTGAAATAGCCCTCTGTTGCTATGGCAACAGGTAATCCTCTTCAATAATTTTGAAAAGTGTATGGTTCAAAAGAGGTGCTGATGCGATTTTGCCACAAAGAACTGTTTACAGCTTATGTTTAGTTTTTCTGTTATTGCACAAATAAACAAAGTCAATAATTTATCTCACATCTCACCTTCTCTTTCTTGCTTTTGTAGTTGTTTTATCAGCATGAAACCAAAGAACAACAAGTAGAAGTATTAGATTCAGTCAGGATCCATGACAATGCTAATCATTAATCAGTCAATTCATCCATGATTTCATGTTTTTACAGATAAGTACTTGAATTTCTGACATTACTAAATGGTACTTCAACAGTTAACATCCTACTACATGAATGTTTGGGACTTTTTATTTTAAGCAAATGGCTCAAATTTTGAGAATTCAAATAAAAAAGATGACTGGACACGTTTTGACGTGTGCCAAAATCCTGTGAGGTGATTTTGGCACACGTCAAAACGTGTCCAGTTACATTGTGTCAAGACAAGATGGACATTTTTTGGGGGGGCCGTGTTATGCCAGAAAAAAAGCAGTTCGTACAAGGAGTCCTTCAACCGTGTAGGAGGACAAAACTGTTCACACTGAGGTTGGACGAAAAGCCTGCCATCATAGAGAGTCAGAAGACGTGATAATCATTTAAATGTGATTATTTTCCACTTGGATCACATCTTCAGACAGCCACTCCTGGAGGGAGAAGAGAGAGAAAGGCTTAAGGGAGTTCAAACTCTGCCAACTTTCTCATCTCCACACACCTGGCCAATAGCTGTGTGAAGTGGGCGTGAATGTCAGATCGACAATTAGATTTTGATGCAACTCCCCCAAATCCGATGTTGGAAAGGTGAGGGAGGGCGAGGTTTCTGAAGTTGTTTGCCCATCTGCCAAGCCCTTCTGTTGAGGCATGCTGGCTCCATGAACCCCCAGGAGGGGATTTTGATGTAACGGCCACAATCAGAATACTGTATCTAGTCATATGAGCCACTGTTTGGCTTAAACAGTGTCTTTCCATTCACAATCAATACAAAACAAAGAAGAAGAAACTTAATTATTTCCTGACCATCACAAACATATTTATAAGTGGACGCACTATCTCAATTTGAGCCATTACTTCCAGGATAAGGTCCAGCGGGAAGGACTGCCAGAGCCGGAAGACAAGGAATCTTTAAAAAACATCTACTGCTGTTTACATCCTGATGCTGTGCTTCTAAATACATCAGTTTTCCAACCTTGATAAATGAATGGTAGGCTGTGTTAGCCGATACAAAGAGTGGGCCGCGTAAGGTCAATAGAGAGAAGAGAAGCGGCAGTTTGTGAGATTAATTATGATTCAGCCTTTGAAATATTTGATGCGCTGACATTTGGCTTTTTCGAAAGGTTTTCAAAAATATTTATTCTTATGGGATGAAGACACAAAACATTTCCCTTATCTGGAGAAATGTACCAACAATGTGGTCAACCGATCCATCTCTATGAGAACTGAGTAACCTTCAATTGCTCATGAAAACAGCATAATATGTTGAAGGCTTCAGAAAAAGAACAAGTGGACATTCTCTCGTGATTGTAAGAATGTCCACCAATGTAATTTTGTCTTTTTTATGCAGACTTTAGAAAGCACCTGATAGCACTTGCAACTCATTCACTAAACTAAAACTATTCTTGATTCAGAACGATTCAGAAGTGTTTAGCTTTTAGAGAAAATTGTTATGAATCTGTCAAAATGTGGGATGTGGTAAGAAAAGTGTGACCTTCTATGTATCCTCCTGCTGCTGCTGAGAATGAAGTATTTTTTTAACAAAAGGAAAACAATGTGATGTTTAATACAGAAATACACTAAATACTGTGCAAGCATTATGCTACATTCAAGCAAGAAATATGTTATATTCTGTTTTTTTTCCTGTTAAAATTAGTGTATACTATATGTATGCTGTCTCATACTAATACTCATTAAGTAAGAGTGTTTCTGTCTGTGTAATTTTTTCTTGTGAGAGCGGGTGTGAGAGAACAGTGTAGGCACTTGCTGTGATAATATCCCCAGCACAGGAAAAGGAGTTATTATGGCAACACAAATATTTAACTTCTCCTTTGACTCTAATTACAACTGAGTAAAGTAGCCAGCAGTTACATTCGGTGCGGGTTTCAATAGTGGTCGACCACGTGCGTAGAACTGAAAGAACTGACACTATAATATATTTGTGTTAAAGCGATTGAACCGAAGGTGACAGGTACTGTGTCATAGGTGATTATCAAAAACAAATGAAGGATCTGAGAGTAAAAGCTCATGTCTGAATTCAGTTAATTGGCAATAGGGTCACATCAGCACAGACGCATAAACACATAGACAATCACCGACTACTACAAACACAGATAAGAGTCACACCATTTACAATGATGCACCGTTACACTATCGACATGTAGTAATTATTTCTACCTGTTTGGATTTGTAAGATGGATGGCTAGCTGTAAACCTGTCCCCGGGTCTAAAGGAGTGGTTTTACCATCTGATTGATCACACTCTTTGGACTAATTCCTCAGGCTGGTCCTGTTCACCATTGTCCATATGAACAAATATCAAAAACTAAAACCCTCCGTAGTGTCATAACAGCTCTGGTCCAAATAAGGGGACACGCTATTTGGCCAATTATAACGAAATTCACCACAGATAATGAGGGTCTCCATCTTTGGTACAGCAACAAACAACTGTTTTTTTCCCTTGAACAAAAAAAAAGTGACTCGACAACAATGATTTTTGCGCTGCTTTCATCATGTCTTTATCTCGGATCTAACAGCAACACAAAGACACACATGGTCAGTCTCTTCTATCCTAGTTGCCATGGAAACATACTAATTAAATTGTTTTCCATTAACAGGCAGGCATACTGAACAATATGCGCTGTAGTGTTGACATCATTAGTGTACAGTTTCAGACAACAGAAAGTGCTCTCTGGGTAACGCACTTTCACTGGGCCTCACAACAGCCAGCATGGTTAAATGTTCCCCGTAATGCCTAAATCTTTCCTGTACTGTGGCTAAAACTCCACATTTTATGCATGTATTTATACTCATAATGGGTCCATGCAAGAACAATTTCATGTCAGAATACAGGAGTTTTAAAATCCTAACCAATTGTAAAATCAGGTTACATCACCCACTTAGGAACAAGCTACACTAATGCTATTTTTTCGTAATCTCAAATATGTAGACACTACCTGATTTGAAAATAATGCATCACACACGACATAATATCATTAAGATTATCATGCCGGAGGGAGCAATGCACCACATCCCATGAGCAGAAACAAAATGGAGACTGATGTGGTGCAGCTACTGGCTGTAGTAATGCTTTGCAGTGAGACACAACACAAGGAGAAAGCTAAAATATATGATAAATACATATAACATGGTTGGGGAGATGAGGCCACCATAGGTTGGAGCATGAGCTGTAGGTGAGATTTTATCTGTCAGTGATAATATCTGTCAACAGTGGTATGCTAGCTAATGTTAGCGCCTAAAGGGATAGAACAGACATGTCAATATCTTATCATATCAGTATATGTTTGTTCAAATTATTCGGTCAGTCCCGAAGAATCTGCAACCAGTTTGGGAATTTTAGGCCTCGATCTGTAAACCTCTCACATTACCAGACACAGCAAACTGATTTCTTGAGCCTGGTTTTAGCTGGACAAACTTGTCATATATCGCCCCTAAAATTGCCGTACAAAGCTGCCTGTTCATGTGTGAGCAAGTTTCATTGGAACAAATGTTTACAAGAATTTCACTCCACGGAGTTCTGAGACGAGCTGTCAGCCACCAGCAGACATAAAGTCTAGCAGAGTCAGAAGTTTGGATGTATCACGGCCGGGTGATGACAAACGAATGGACTCAAGAGCACAACTCGACACAGAGTTCAGGGTAAAGTTTTTACTAAGCACGGTTCGGTACACAGGGGGTCAGTCCGAGATAGCCAAACAAATACGGCAGGGAATAGGCAGAGGCAGAGTCGAGGAGAACAGGCAGGAGTCCAAAACCAAAAAAACACTCAGTCACTGGGAATAATCGCTGGAACGCTTGCACGGAGACAAAAGACGAGCTGGCAACGAACAGGGGAAACACAGGGACTTTACATCAGAGGGAACATGTAATAGGGAACAGGTGAATGTAATCAGGGCGAGGGAAGACAATCACGGTGGAGGGAGAACTCACAAGGGCAGTGAGAGAGGATCTGAAACGAGAGGAAAGGTAAATACGACAAAATACAACGGGCAGTGGAAAACAAAAACTACAACATAGAGCAAGACATGACAGGACAGGCATTTTACATAGTTACAGCTAGACCACTTGTGAATTTAAAACGTACTTGAAAGAGAAGTCTAAAATTGGTAAATGCCACAAATTGCCTTAAATCATTAGCACTGCCACTTACAGATGTGTTCATACGAGTGGTTCTCACATGAGGCCCAGTGTTCCTTGTGGCTAGCAGCCCATGCTGTTAGTTTATACTGTAATTGTGCTGAAAGTACACATAATTTGATCAGCTCAGCAGAAGCTCAATGCAGTAAGCTGAGTGAGCGAGTGTTTTTCCCTCAAACCTGCACGTAGTCAGAGAGCTGTGCAGACCTCTGGAAAGAAGCATCCACCTAATGGCACATGAGTCTGCTGTGTGATTGAGCGCAGGGCTTCCCAAATTAAATATGGAGGATCAGTGGATTCCCTCTCGCAGGACTTGGAAAATGGAAAGTGAAGTCTGCACGGTGTACCCCTTTTGGTCTTCGAGCTGTGAGAAGAGTAGGGTCGGCCTGCGTTTGCTTGTCCTCCATTAAGCTACGGTCGATGTGAAGTTCCGATAGTTTTGGAGTCAGCAGGGAATCAGGGGTATCTGAAAGGTTGAGGATGTAAGGAGTAAAGAGGCGGGGTGTACAGAGAGAAGAGAAACCAGACCGTAGGCAGAGAGAGCTGGTGAGAAAGGGGGCTACGAACATGAAAATGAGCTCCGCAGAAGAAAAGATTGCCCATCCATAACCATTAGCTGCTTATGGTGTATAACAAGAAGCTGTATTGAATAGGGCTCACAGCTTTTCTCCCCTGGTAACCATCTTCTCAGTGTCTGATGCTCTCGCTCGCCTTCTTGCTTTCTCTCACTCTCTCAGTTCAATCCATATAATGAGAAGCTCCTATCCATCAAAGGATCAGATAAGCCTAAAGCCAGTCTGAGCCACTGGCTGCTCGTATCACTACTGACTCTAGTATTTATTTTTGTATTTGACCAAGTAGGGTCTCGAAATAGATTATCTCTTATACCGGAGATAGCTGGCAGCAATGGCAGCCAAGAATAGACAACACGTGAAATTTAAATAAATAAAACTAATTTATAGATCATCCTCATCAGAAAAATTACCGTATAGGTCGGCTGTGAAAGCAGCTCATGACGGCCCATATTTCTGTTTGTTGCTAGGCAGCGACCTCTTGTGGCTGTAGTAATTATTCTGGCAGCAAAGGAGGAAGTCAGACAAAGTAGTATAGACAGCAAAAAGCCCACAGAGGGACGAGGTTCGGGATGGTGGTTTATTTTAACTTTGTAATGTAGCTGACACACATGTGACATAACTTCAGTTACGTGCGTAACGTCGGATCATTATAGAGACAAACTGTATGTGGAAATATGGCAATTTTCTGCAAGACTGAGTGATTGAACTGAACAATACGGGGATGTCCGCTTGATCCAAATTGAGGTACTTCATCATATTGATGCAACAATTCAATACTTTCATGAAATGGCTCCAGGCTGAGTCACAGTATACCTTCATTTCACCCAAACCTCGCTGACACCAGCAGCAGGAAATTCTAAGCCTCGACGCTATTTAAAAGTCGAGGTTGTGGCTACTGGCGCACTGTAAAATTAATCAGATGAAGTGTTTTGTGAAAGCTGAAGTGGTTTAGATAATGAGGTGGCTCTGACCTTGGTCCTGCAGTGTTTCGTCATCACTTCGTGTAGCATGAAGGATACACGGCATCAACAGTGAGGATGACACACAGCGACATGGAAACTGCAGACCCCACACATGTAGTGATATTTAACACAGAAGCTGTCTCCCACCCTTCATCCTCCAGATCTAGTGTCTGCTGAAACCTGTGCCTCTCTCAGTTGGTCTAATGGCCAGACTGAAATGTCACATTGTGCAGAAGCTGTTTCTCTAAAGTGAGCAGATATAAAAACGTTACAGTAATCACGCAGTACAACAGCACTGAAGACATCAAGTGGAAAGTGGGACTAGCTGAATCTAGCTGTGACTCAAAATTTACTGAGCTCGGATTGGCTAGCCAGGCTTTTAGGTCTTTAGCCAGCTGCAGCGTAGCGTCAAATAGTAATTCTCTGAGGTCTTAAATGGCTCAGTTGACCATATGGTGTAAGGTGCAATGGTGCATTTTGGCAGGAAATACAGCACAGTTAACACACACATACACAGGTATTTGCACATCTACACTTGTGAGGTCCTTGGACAGAACACATGCAGAAAAGAACACAATCATAATCTTAACCACTGTCTTGTCACAACTTTTACTCTTAATATGCGTAGGTCCACAGCATAAACAGCTGAAGGAGACTGCTCATTAACACAAACAGGTTAATTGTCAAGTAGGCTTTTACATGCAAGGCATTTGCCTTGGTATGTTTGTACATGACATGATGTCTCAATGAACATAGTAATGGAAAAAAGATATATGAATTAAATCATGATGACAAATAAATAATAATAAACATGAAGCATGTGACTTAAATGTTCAAATGTTCGCTTCACCTATCTTGAGAAAATAAAAATGCCGGCTGAGTCTAGTAGATGAAGGGGACTGTAATCTTTCTTGACTTCGTACATGAAATAAACATACAGTAAATATATCTCTGTCATGTTTTCTTCTTCGTTTACCACTATTTGAGGTTTGACTGGCACTCTTTAATTGCAGCTAATCTTCTTGCGCCCTCGTCCTCTGCCGTGGTTTAATGGCACCCCACTGGAAAATTAGTGCCACTAACTGTTTATCTCAATGCTTCCGACTCCTAATATTCAAATGATTACACTAATTTATTTGCTCTTTTGCTGGTGATTCGGTTTAAATTTGCACAACATTTGACACCTGCCTGATGGGTTAGAATAGCAATATGGAAATTGGATTTACCAAAATAAATTTGGCCACATTGTCCCTCATGCCAGTAAGACGCAACGTCTAATTAGTGACAGATCGTCATTAGGGCTCCCTAGGAGGTACAATAGAGTAATTAATCTATTTAACATACAGAGTATGTTGGCTAAAGACTTAAAGATTCATACTGATGACATTTTTATGAAGACAAATGGTTTTTTTGAAAAATAAAACATCAACAGAGTTTGTGGAATAGTGCAGAATAATAGTGTCTCTTTTCCTTAAAAACATTATTATGACTGTGAATCAATCATTTTACAATGTTTGTGGGGTCCAAAATTATTGTTGTATTTGTTACCGTGTAGGAATTCTGTTGGTTTCAGCTTCTAACAAGGTTTGTCAGTAGTACAATGCCGTTGGTATGTCGAGGTAACTGTGTTTCGCCAGCAACCAACAGTCTTGGTACTGTAGTTGTGGGGGGGGGGGGGTTTCCTCCAGAAAACGTAAGAATGGCAGAGGTCTTCAGTGTGCGCCCAACAGTAATAGCAACACATCTCCTATGACAGCTTATGAGCTTATGTAATGGCTAGCTTTTGCGAGCAATAAACTGTTCACAGGAAAACGAATCTAGCAAATCGGACTCACACAATCTCAATAAACATCTGCTATTAACAGGGACAACATGACTTGGCCTGAACTAAAAACCGCTAACATATTCGTAACATACCCTCCTGTCTCATGGTTGACTTCAGACCATGCTGGCTGGCTTTTGTGGAACAGTTTATACTGTGGCAGAACAGGAATATATAGAAGAGGATAGTGTGAGACAGCTGATATATAACTTCATCCATTATGGAGACTCTCCAGTTCTCTCTGCTTCAACAAAGGTCATCCCTGTCAAGATGATTTGTGAGTGGTCTAGGGTGCAAATTTATGTGCCAAAGATCACCAAAGTTGAAGATATTGCGAAAGCACCGGGCCATTTACTTGAAATGAAAATGTATTTAATCCTAAAATTTGGTCTTTATAAGCTTGTATCAAGAACCTGTCTGAACCTTTTAATGGCCGTTTTTAAGGAAGAAAACTGCCTATAAAAATGTCTCACTTTCCCAAAAACATTAAACAGCAGATTTGGCTTCAACAGCACACAAAAACACAGAATAAATGTTTTTTACTCACTGTTTGTCTCTCTTTCGCTCACATGCATACACAAACACATGGTGCATAGCGTGCTCATGCCATGCAGCCCTGTGGTAGGTGTAAGTGTCAAACTGTCAATATGGAGATACTGTAAGCTGAAAAGGCAGAGCGGGAGATCGCTTCCTGTCGTGTCTCTGTGTAAACAAACAGAACACACAACACACACACTAAACAGTACACAAAACAAACACTGATACAATCACGCTGTATTGTGCTGATACATGATGTATCAGCTATGTAAGCTCACACCTGCTCTCAGATGAATCAAAAGGCACTCCAACTTTGTGTTCGCAATTATTTCCAATCAAGACTGATGTCTTCAGGGTTTTTACAAGTCTCTGCAGCACAGATGGGCTGAGAGGAAAAAAACAGAAAAGAGCTATTGGAGCGATTATGAGATGGTGATACTGAAAGACCGTAACCCCTAAATTCCACCAGTTCCCTGTTCAGTCCAGCTTGAAAAAGAGACAAATCCAAGCACTTCTTCTAATCCTTTTGGTTGGGAACACTTTGTGTTTTTTATAACATATACCTACAACTGTGGTCGTGCGTGATTATGTAATTATTGCGGGAACTCGTGGGGTTGCCAGACGACGGAGCAAAACCATACCGTAGCCGTTCCGCAAAGGACATGCATCCAGTGGAATTCTAGAGAAAGTGTGTAAATACATACTGTAGCTATATTATACATAATGATATAATACAGTACATTATGCTGTATGAACTTACTTTGGGGTTTTACACTTTTTTATAAATATTTGCGGTAGACATCTAGCACTGAAATTCATCTGCAAGCTCATATTTCATGACAGACTGATTGATTCACAACTGATTTTCCAATACAGAGTGGGTTTGATATATTGACGTTATATACAATCTTTGGTTTGATATGGCATTCTGTCAGCCAATGGGGTTTGAGAATGAATAGTTGGGTTCTGTTGTATTAAGTAGGCTAGCGGTAACTAAACTTTCACATGTCTCCCTTTAGCAGTCCACCAGGATCTGTTTCTGAACAAAATTCGACTTTACTGCACTTCCTCTGTTTCGGGTTAATGAGCAACTTTAGTCCGAATCAGTCCTGCGACTGTGGTGACTATCTCGCTAGATTTGGCAACTTTTCAGATCCTCTCAGCGACTTTAATTCCCAAAGGCGACTAGCGACAAATGTTGCCACTTATTCAGACCATCAAGGAAAAGGTGAGAAATATATTGAAATATATTTAATTGTAATTAATACCCATGCATGCTGCTCCTCTGCCAGCAGGGCCGGTGTCTCTCCCGTTCTTCTTGCGCTGTGTGCAGGCAGTCGGTAGGTGTGGCATGTGGGCCTCGCAGGAGGACGTTGCTCACTGCAGAAGTGGGAGTTGGGTTGTAGTGACTTTCTATGGTTATGTAAATGTGCTTGCTCTCAAAGTAAATACTATGTCTCACTGGATTAGGGTATTCCTACTGTATGCTTGTAAATTTGTAGAAGTAGGAGTAGTAGTATGACTTTCTTGCTGATCGCAGTGTTGTACTGATGACATAATTATAATTCTAAAACAAACAAAGCAGCATGGCCTCAATCACGCTTCTCTTTATGTCAACATTTGTAGTAGCTAGCTAGCTCCCTAAAACTACAATTCAGTGGAAGCTAACAGACTTACATTTCATCTGTGCTTTAAGCTGTGCATGTCTCTTACGTCACGTTAACGTCACATGTTTCGTGACTCTGCACCTCACAGCGCACGTCACAGCCCAACCCTCTTTGTCCACCTGCTTCTTTCAGTCATTTTTCTGACTGACAGTCATTGTTTCGATGTTTTCCTGCAACCGTTATTCATCCTGTCTGCAAACAGAGGTCCCATAAATCAATACTTAAGTAATTGAACTGCTGTATGTGATAGCGGGGAGCGAATGTTACCACACCTAAACTGTCCTCTAAGGGAATAATTACCGCTACGCTGAAGAGATTAGGAGAAGACGAAGGGACGAGCCGAAGATTCTTTTTTTGAATGTGAAAACTAATTGTGTCGGCGGCTTTCTGTCCTCTGTAGATAAGTGTGTGTGTGTGTGTGTGTGTGTGTTTCCATATGCGCTTTCACTGTAGGTGTGGGCCTGCGTGGGTGGTTTTCCAGCGACTGACTGTGTGTGCTCTCATGCTGAAGGCTGCATATGGATCCACCATTCACATGTTTGCATTTCACGCTCCTGCGGGGAAAGTCACATGACGTGTCTCAGCAAGCACGAAAAAAAAAAGAATTATGGCAAAAAGAATTATGGCAGGAAAAAACGTCAACCTTTGTCTCAACGTGCGTGTGTGTGCGTGCGTGTGTTTGCATGTGCAGTGTGTGCTGCCTTTGAGTCGTGACCAGAAAAGATCCTCCTCCCCGAGCACGTCTCAAACACCCACACCGAGGGTTTGCTGCTGCTGATAGTGAGCTGCAGCGAGCACGGTGTCGTGCATGTATTTGCTTGTCTTACCGTACGGCGTAGCGGGAGCAGAGGGCAGATCGGAAGCTGTTGTTACAGTGTTTCACTCTCTCCAAGACCACAGGAATCCTCAAAACATCGATTTCCAACTGGCAGAGCCCCAACTCTTAGTGATGAGGCTTGATTGGCCACATCATCTGCCCGCAGCTTCCCCCTCACAGGTGGTGCAGCTGGTTTAACCCGTTAGAGTTCAATAGTAAGCAATTTATCTTGGGCGTGCCGGGTTCAAAGACGTCCTCGGGGGTCAGATAAAGGTCATTAACTTTTGGCCACAAGATAAGACCCAGATACTGTGCCTTATAAATCATCCGTCGTCTGCTTCTTTTCTCAGCCTACTTGGTTTGTCCTTTTCTAATAATCACCCCCGTCCTCATCCTTCCCAACTCAGTGCCAGTGGGACAAAGCGCTATCATAAAAAAAGAGGCCACCCAGGGGAGATAATCATCAATCACAGTTAAAAAATGACCTCTTGTTGCCTGCAGAATGGTGATTTGTTCTCAAAGTCTTCTCCTGGGTTGCCTTTTGGATAGGTTTGATTGGAACTGTAAGTAATTTGGGGGCAGTTTATTACTCTTTTCATGGTAAGGAGGTGTTTTTGGAATGTAATTTGGAGATAGATGAAAATCCATCCACTTTCACCTCCTCTTCCCTGCTCCTGGTGTGCTGTGAGAAAAGAACAATCTCTAAATTCTAAATAATGTTCTTTCTCTTTTATTGTGAGCTGCAACTGTTGTAGAGACGCAAATATTGGTGGATTATTTGACTCAAACTTAAAGTGTGGCTCCATCACTTGTAATATGTAACACATGATAGTGTCTGTGTTGCATTATGGGCAGTGTAGGTGCCAGGTTTTGAAAAGCAGTCCAGTGGTCTGCTTTATACTCACAAAAGGCTTTATACTACTTTTTTCACATGTGCAGTGGTACTCCCCGAAACATGAAAACACACTTTAAAATGTGAAATTGCCGGAGTTAACCTTTAATTGGCCACTATTTTTTGTTAAATCATTTAAATTGTGTTTTATGCAAAAGTGCCAAGTGTTCCCTCAAATGACAAAAACAAATTGGACAAAACTAACTTGAATACATTAACATGGGACATTCCTTTTCTACTATTTTCTGACGTCTTATAGGCCAAACAAGAAATTTAACATTAACAATGAGTAAACCTGAACTCTAAGAGAAGGAATTTTTTTGTAAGTAATGACAAAGATTGAAAGAAGGAAAGAAAAAACACCTTCCTCATTTAGCTACAGAATTCCTGAGACCAATTTCAGGTCCTCAGACGACTCAGATAAGTGGTAATTAACAAGGCAATTAAAAGAGATACAAGTTCCATGGACAGAAGAGGTCAGGGGAGAATTAATCTTGTTTGATCCACTGGGACATTTTGTTTTATTAGTGTTCATTTAGGAGAGGGTAGTGGATTCTCCTTTAGCATCATATTACACTATTGGGTATTCCGTCTCAAATTGTCATATCACTGACTGAACAGAAAGTCATTTTGAAGTTATCCATGCATAATAGGTAGGTATCCTCAATTTTATATAAATGCACATAATGTGTTAATACTTCTCTCATCCTAAAATCCACATTGAAAAGCCTCCAGTCGACAGCTTGTCATAAAAAGCAAACAATTAGTTAAGTAAATGTCAATCTCAACTTTTAAGACAATGCAGATGGGGTCTGCAAAAATGTACTTTTAAAAATCTTCAAACTCATTATAATTCGTTAAACTATTGTCATAGGATAACAATCTCTTAAAACAGCTACTTTTGGACTTCATGGTCAGTAATTAGATTATTTTGCCTAATAGGCACAAAAGATGACTCTCATGTATATGTTAATGCATTTCATTAACTTTAGAACCAGGGTACTGCAAATGAGCCAATTTGAAGTTGAAGCAGAGACATTAGGAGAGAGCATTCTCTAAAGGGGCAATTTGTGAGATTTGGCCAGAATTTAAGTTCCAACGTTGCAGTCCAGGCAACTTCAGTCAGCTAATAGGGCAACTAGCTCCACGGATAACTGAGCTACTTAGCTAGCGGTAGCTAACTGCAGCCAATGATAACTAGCAAATAGCCACAGTTGTTGTTGGCGATGTGCTGCCCCCTATATCTTCAGAACTACCTCACAAATGGCACCTTTAAAGGTTTCACCAGGTTGATGTGTGCTTGCTGATCTGTTTTCGAAGGTACTGAATCTATATATATATATATGTATATACATATAAGTCAGTTAATGCTTCCAGGGTTTTTTAGCTGATTCAAATTCAGTTCTGAGAAGCCTCGGGGATAAAATGAAAAAGCACCAGTAAAAATGCTGCTGCTGATTTCTGCTCCAATCTTCTTCATGAGGCAAGGACACAAAACAGTCCTCGGTCTGTGAAAAAAAATGAACTGTGAAAAGATAATGTGAAAAGTGACACCATCCGAGGTGTCCGCAGTCATTTTTCTTCCTATATTGATGTAGTTCAAATAATAGAACAAAAGGTGTGATTTTTGACACACACAAAAAAATGTATCTCTAGAAATTATCATGTATTTCTGCGCAGTCTTGAAATGAAAGTGTAACTGTTTGCTTTGGCATGAGAAAGATATAATTCGCCATTCGTCATCGGAAGATGATTTTTCATAAGTGACTAACAACACCCAGAGGCAATAGACGCTAGAACGAGAAAGTACAATTTATTTGTCGAAGCCCTTGGCTTTTAAACAGGAGCGAACGGAGAATATTTAGCAGCCCTGCACGGCCTTGTGTTTTTGCCGATATGTATGCAAGGAGTATAATTAAATTTCAGAGGAGAGGGTAACAAGTCTGCAGCAGCAGGAGGGAAGAATTGGGCTTCACCTCTTGTCTGTGATGGGACTGGAGGATGAATGAAAGTAAATAGAGGACAAATATAATTTGCCTGGACACGCACTCACTAAAGAGTGAGAGAGGATTAGTTCAGAGAACCGAAGTGTACGAAAAAAACATGTTAAGAGATGAAAACGAGACAGACAGAGAGGTGAATGAGGAGAGGCAGGAGGAAAAAAAGCTGAGAAAGCAACAAAGAGCAAAGTAAAAAAAAAAGAGCTCTGAAGGACATTAAGGATACATGAATGGAGAGAGACTGTGTGTGTGTGTGTGTGTGTGTGAGAGACAGAGGGTTAGAGAGAGAGAGACAGGTTAGTGCTGAATGGTAACCGGAAAGATCTGCGACACGTGTCTCCATAGTCCGAATGCTCGCCACGGCGCATGACTGCCCCAGGGCTGCTGCACTCAGCCATGTCATGGCTCAACGATCTCACGGTCTTGCGCACACACACACACACACACACACACACACACACACGAAGAAAGACTGACAGCAGGATGAGAGGGTGAACGAGCAGGGAAGAGAGAGAGGAGAGAGAGAGAGAGGTCATAAGACAGGAAATGGAGATTGAGGTGTGGAGAGATGTCAGCTGAAGGAGTGAGATAAGGCGGAGGAGTGGAAGTAGGAAAGTCACAGAATCTTCAGATTCAGCTACAGAAAATATTTCCACTGTGCCCCTCGCATGTGTCCAAAACGCTGCAGCTGTGTTAATCTGCTCCCTCGACTCATTTATTATTTGTGCACAGGTGAGCCGGAGTGTCCCGAGGAATTAAAGCTCAAGTTCATTTGATAGCATGTGACTTGGAGAGAAACTGTGTTGGTGGGAGTAATGAGAATACAGCAGATCTCTGAGGCGAAGCCACAGTAAGGCCATTGAGTCTCAGCGGGGCTGCTACTGCCTGTGGCTTGTTGATCTACAAAAGGCTCAAATTTTATTATCCTGTATGTGTTTGATACCTTCTGTACAATGGTTTTGAAGTAGCGTAGCACTTGGAATTGGTTGGAGCTCATTGGGAGTATTGGCGACTCCACAGTCAACATAACTGTACTCTAATCGTGCACGAGGTCCTTGTATATCTAAGGCTATTGCCCTCTTGTGCATTGTGTATATTAAGCGAAAGGGCTTGGGAGTTTTTTGTTTGTTATCGTGCATATTCTGCATAATGTAGAATGCTGCTAAGAGCCGGCGAGAGATTCTGGATTAGAGCCAGAAAGATCTTATAATCATTGCTGTGCAAAGATGTCTATGGTCCCAACGTTTTAAGAAAGGACACAGCTACATTTAACTCGATGTTATTAATGAGTTAGAAGAGAAGTCATTAAGTCATTAATGCCTGTTGGACTAAGGCGCCATTTAATGAGTCATTGGGACAGTTAGACTCGAGTCGTGATGAGGCATTTCTTTCACTCATTTCTGTTAGAATTGATTTTAAACTACGGTTAATCACTTTCATAGTTTACTGGCTGAGTATAAAACTGAACTTCTGACTGCTAATGGTCCTGCGAAGCCCCTCAGATCCCTCTGTTCTGCAAGTTTTAATGTGAATTGTTAAAAGCTAAGGTGATAAAAGTTAAAGCCTTTGTTTTATTGGTCCTTTTGGTCTGTAACAGCTTTCCACGTATCATCGCGTCGGTCTCAGCTTTTATATCTCATCTGAGAGGAGTGTGAAGTTAATGTTTGCATTCAGTGTTACTGAGCTGAAAGCGTCCTTGAGGTGTAACAAATGTGTTGAGTGCATTTATTTCCTCATAAAACATTCAAGTCAAAAACGTATTTTGAATCCAGTAGAGTTTACATCCATGTTTACTAGCTTGCACTCGTTTTCTTCTCTCGTATTCACTGGTGCGTTGCAGCACATCTTGCCACTTCTTGATCAGAGGTATGGAGTGAAACCATTGAGGCATACGTACACACATGTGCTCACCCACACAGCACATGTGTGTTCATCCATGTGCATGTTCACGAGATAAACAAAATTGGCCTCGTAGCGCTGCTCAAAACCTCCACAGGGGGAACCTTTAAAACCTGGAAATCTAATTCAACTGTTACTCTTATGATAGCATATTATCATTGTTATCATTATTACACGTAATTATATCAGCCCTTGTGTTCCCTTTTTAACTCTCCATGCTACTTTGCCTTGTAGTCTGACTTTATGGTGACATTAGCAGGCTGTTTTTTTCTTTATATACGTTAAAAATCAATGCAAAAGATAATGAATGAATGAGTGCTGGTCTATAATTTGACCTGGCACCAGAATGATGCTTCTTCTACTAATGTTTAGATGAAAACTGTACGTGAGTTCATTTTTATTCAATAAGTAAATTTCTCGTGAGATTTTGACACTACGTCTAACTGTACTGGGGCTGCGGTTTTTGCTGTAGCGCTGGTAAAAGTTGGACGGGAAAGATTCATTTTAAAAGTGGAGCAGAAGAAAGTCCGGGACCTCAGCTGTGTGTTGTCATCGCTTCTTTAGTATACACCCTGTTTTCTAACCTCCTGCACGTACTGCTGTGTAACTTACATTTGACGTGGTCTAATTAAAAGTGCACCCTGATCCCAGATGTGAATGCAAATGTCCCCGACGCTCTTTAATCACACACTACAAGCCCCGAAGTGAACATTTTAAAGTGCTTTGTGTCGTAATTCTCTGTAAGTAGATTTTCATAGGGAGGGGGGACACGAGCAATAGCTCATTGAAATTCTGTACATTCAGTGCGAGTCTCCTTTTAAACTCACACCCTGACACACTGAGAATACAGGGTTCAAGATGCAATTAATAAGTTGCTCTGAACCGCAGATAAAAGCAGAGGTCCTTGGTGTTGCCACTGTGCCACAATTTATTATACAGAACAATGAAAGAAGGAAACCACATTAAAGGACTTTTTGTGTTCACGTTCATGCAGAGCTGAACAAACCCCAGTGAGCTTTTTCCTTTGGATCCGAGCTCAGAGGATGATATACAACAGACCGTGTGTGTCACAAACTGTGTATTTCATTCAGCTGAGAGTTGTCCGTGTTCTTACACCATGGATCAGGAGGACCTTGGATTGTCTCTGATGTTTCCATGTGGCAATGTACCTGCACGCTGTGTTTAAGTAAAAAATTTACAGTCATTATAACCTCCGAGAGAGTGAGAAGGGAAGTCACCGAACAGGACTAAACTCAACGTGAATAAACTTTAAAACATTATCTCGTCCGTGAAAATTTCTGCCTGAGTCATGCAGATAGATTTCATCAGCAATGGTACTTGGTTAAAGCACCGAAATGAAACTTCCTGGAGAAAGATAGTTGAGTGCTCGATCTCATCTCCAGGTCTTCAGATACTGACGTCAAACCCAAAGCTTCCACATCATCCTCAGCACTGAAGTCATGCTGCTTCCACGTTTGCTTCTGAAAGAGGACAGTTGGCAGAACCACAACAAGTCAGTCGCTAGGTAAACACTGTGTGGTCAACACTGTCTCACACAGAGAGGACGCAGACTGTTGCTTTCACCTCTGATACACTCATCATCAGTCACGTCTTTTCACCTTTTCACCTTCTTATCTGCACACTACACCCACGGCCAAGTCTGTCGGGGCACCTGATTAACTAGCAGGAGACACTACTTCAGCAACGAGCCTTCCCACCCACAAACACTGCCAGTTGCCTTCGATCGAGCCAACCAGATTAATTGAGAAATCATTAATCTATCCTTCTGTGTCGGGCAGAGAATTGTAAACACACACACATTTATCATGACTAAATACGTTGGGGGGGGGGTGGCAGATTAGTTTGTTGTTGTCAGGTCACACCTGCGTTTCAGTGTGTGTAAAGTTACACATTTCAGCTGTAACCATAGTGACCATTTCAGCTGCAGGTGAAGAATTTTGATCCTGTTTTTGTGCTTGTTGCCTCGCACGTCATATGAGGAGAGGATAGCAGGGATCTGATTATAAGCCTCGTTATGATTCCACTTAAAAAATTAACAAAAATTAATGAAGAAAAGGGTATTTCTTGCTCTCAGTAAGAAAAAAAATCTGCCAGTGAAACAGGTCAAAATTAGACAAATATACTTAATAAGATTTTGAGTTTTTGCAGCGCTTTGTGTGTGTGTTTATTTGTGTGTGTGGGCGTAGTATTTTAATTATCTCGCGGTGATAGATGGGAACTTACAGTTCAGGTTTAATCTCTATTAACCCCGGTGCAAGCTGCTTCCCCTTCTCATCGCTTCATCAGACTAAAATGATTAATCCGTTAGAAATTGTAAAACAGCTCTTTCACGGTTTCTTCCCATCTAACTGTCCCCCCCACCCCTTCCTGTTAATAGCTCCTTGTACCGTTCTTGTCGTCTATGACCTTCAGTCTCTCTCTCGCGCTGTTGGAGAGTCTGAAGGAACCACTGAAGGGAAACACAATCATCTGTTCGGTAACTCAATCAGTAACTCGGAGGCTATATAAGCTATAAAGCTTGGTATGATATGCAGCCAACACTGGACTGATATAACGTGAATTGCTGCAGATGCCCAGTGGAGCAGGTTTAAAAATGTTATTACTACAAGCAGCTGTTCTACACAGATGACCTGCAATACACCGACATACACACACACGAAGGTCCTTTGTTTTGGTAGCCAGGCTGGCCACGTGTGCATGTTAGTGCACGTGAGTTACGACCTACAAGCTGCTACAGGGCTCCAGCTTGACTCGGACCTGATCTCCTTGACGCGCAAGTTACTTGATGGGGACAGGCTAGAGTTGTCACGATAGTTTATTAGCTAGTTACAGATTTAATGACTTCTTGATGTTGTTTGAATGCGAAAATTTAAGTAAAGTTGCTTATATCATTCTCCTTGTATCAGTGTAGACTGGCTAGGTTGGAGCACGGGTTGCCAATGTTAGCCTAAAGAACTGCTCGTGGCCAGTTAATGAAGCAATGTTCTTTTTTATTTGATGACTTGATTGATAGCTTGAAGTCATGAACTAATTGCGAAAGCCCACCTCCATCATATAAATGGCAAATGGTGTTGTGATAATACCAGGATTGCCGTGGTAATGCGAGAGAAATCACCACAGCTGAAGACAGCATATTGGAAATGTCCCATTGTGTCTGTGTGCTTGAACACTATCAACGACAACTGAAGACATTTGAGAACTCTGTTCAGAGGGACACTTGAGAATGAGGGGTATAAAAATTGGAAATGGTATCCAACCTGAATATTACAACCTTTATGAAGGCAGGTCTATTAAAGGACTGGTATTACTTTCAGCTAGGTCTACCTAACCAGCTGGAGTGCATATTGCCTGCTGCTATCATCCTCATAATAGTCCATGATCTCAGGGAGGTGAACTGACTAAATTTGAATTTATTGGTTCACAAACTAAATCGAACTCGAACTTGATTATCTTTACGCTGAATTTATGATAGTCCGTAATTTTTGTGTTTTCTGTGATTTCATGACAGTCATTAGTAATAACACCAGATCCAGATGAAACAGCTCTGCCCCACTCCATCAATCTGCATCATGTCTGAACGGGATGACGAGTTGTTCTCTGCAGAAATCGGCACAAAAGAATCATTTCAGTGAGGCGCATTTACAAATTCATCATGGAGTCTTTTTTAGATTTTTTTTATCATTTCAGACAGGATTATCTCGCCACCAGGAGATGGATGTGATATCTGTAGCCTCGAGGAATAATCCATCAGTACATTTCATTCTGGCACATACACGACAGACTGCTTAGACATGCAAATTGTATTTCGGGAAACAGTTGCCACATCAAGTAAGCACAGACAGTACCTGAGCTTCAGAGACTTTGTAATAACTCTGAGCACAGCAGCAATAACAGCGCAGCATTCACAGTAATACAACAACAACAATAGTCGGGGGTCTGTTTTAGTTTTGCTCCTGTGCTTATTGGTGCAGAGGTATCCCCAGCTTCTCCTTTAGAAACTGATGATGATAATATAGTTACTTAAAGAGAGGGACTCCTGAATTACTCTCATATGACACAATCCTCATTCAAACGTCTGCGAAGCAAAGTGGCTCCAACACTCAATAATCCCAGTTCCAACAGTGCTGCAGCCATAGGTCCTTTCTCCTCATACACACCAGTCTGCCAGAGTTTAATTTCATTATGGGTATTGTATTATTTAGTATTTATTTTATGGGGCTTACTAATAGATATAATTCCCTTGTACTAGTGTAAACAAGGAAACCAGAAAAATACCAACCTTTGGTGGAAATCATCTCAACTGATAGATGACTTATTGATGAGGTCACGCTGACATTGCTTTGTTTTTGTCAGATTTTTTAAAAAATGGACCCAAAGACATGACACACAGAGGCAAGAAGGTAAAAGAACTTTAATGCTTTAATAATAGGCTGGTAGCCACGATCCAAAATACAAAATACATAATCCAAACAGGCAAAGGAAGTACAAACACCAGAACAACATAGGAAACAAAACAGGAACACTAGGATGAAAGCAGGATGACAACAGACAAGGCTTCAATACACAGGGAGTGATTAACTAATGAGACCCAGGTGTACAGAGAATAAGAACAGGAAAAACAAATTAAGAGGAAGTGGACAGTGAAACATGACAGATGAGACTATAAACTACAAAATGAAATAAAATATCAAACCAAATAATCAACTGTACTAAATTACCGGACATGTGACTTGAGCCATTTGGTCTCAAGCAAGTCCCAAGTTATTTTTTCTTGGGCAAGACAAGTAAAGTAAAGTCCCAGGATGTATTAAGTCGAGTCTTTACAAAGAGGAATGATGAGGTATTAGTACCTGTCTCATTTTCATATAATTGGCCAATTTATCCACCCTTTAGAAAAGTAGAAAGAAAAGCTTATTTCTGATCCATAGACCATCAGGTAATGTCGTGACGAGCTTGTCTGACAGGGTAATTATCCAATCATGAGCACACCAGGTAACACGCCACATTCATTTGTCATACCAACACTGACACGGATAACATTTTTACTGTCTCATATTTATATGGAAAACTAAGATTAATACAGTCAAGTCATTTAAGTCATCACGTCTCGAGTTAAGTCGCGAGTCTTTAACTTCCAAATCCACGTCAAATCTCAAGTCGTTTATTTTATGTCAAGTCAAGTTGTAAATCACTGAACCAGAGACTCGAGTCCACATATCTGTAAATTACCAAACAAAATAACTGGATATCTTTCAAATGAAGTCACCTGCCAGCATCTAATTGAGCCCTCCACAGTAGCTTTATCAAAACTTTGTATGCTCACACAACATTAATAATTTTTAATTAAACTTCTGAGTTCATCTTCTTTTTGTATATAATGTTATGCTAACGCTTAATGCCTGCTTTGAAAGCTTTTTTTTTCCCCATCGTGACATCCATACTAACACCCTACCGTTGAAAATGTACGGGTGTATCTCCCTTTGCCTGAATAAACTGTTTAGACAGAGAACCCTCTGGTAGAGGAGGTCTTGGTGACGGTTCACTGACACGGCGTCATCGATACTTCTGGAAAACAGTAATTGAGGTATCGACTCAAAAACAGGCTAGTTAAGGCCCGGCCTAGAGTCAGTACCCGGTAACGACATTGGATTGATAGCGTTCTGTGCAGCAGAGCAGTAAATTGCCAAAGATTTCTTTGCTTTATTTTCGTGTAGTGTGGTGTGTGAGTGGCATTGGAGCATATCAATGTTTTTTACTTTGCAGTGTAATGTATGACTCAGCAGCACAGGACATTTGAGTGTTTTGTTTGTTTGAGCTGGAGGGAGATGAAAACAGGACAGGGAGAGAACGCAGGTAATAACTTTAGATTTCAACACCAAGGACAAATGGGCACCATTTCAGTGCAGGTACCAAGCCAGTGATGCCAGTGAGTGAGCAATGGCACTTTTCACTTTGATTTGTAAGCTCTGCTAAGGTTTAGGCACAAAAACCACTTGGTAATGGTTTGGGAAAAAAAAAAATCTTGGTTTGACTTAAGATACCACGTCCCCTCAACCTCCAGATGTGAAAGTCAGCTAATAAACATGTAACGTGAACATGATATGGCACATTTTGCACAAATGTCAGAACAGTACCTGGCCTGTGACACTACAAACTTGGACATATCTGTTGTATGCAGAAACGTGAAGAAACGTGTGCCTAAATCTACCACAACCGTTTCATAACATTAATAAAAGTTTAACCAGGAGTTGCATATGAATTACTTCTAATGTGACTGCAGACACCTGCATGTGCAAAAGTTGACTCCAGAGGGATAAGTGGAGTGTCATATTTGTCACTGACAGACTGAGGTTGTTACTCTAAGTCTCTGATAACACTGAAAATGAGGAGAACGAGAGAAGAGAAGTCTCTCTCTGAAATGTGAGTGTTGTAAGTTGTTAGAGTTTCAGCCATGTCGCGGCTGCCAGCTTACAGGACTGGGAGTGAGAACATGTTGCACTTGCACCAATATACAGTATATAGATGCATATTTTATATTATAGAAGAAGAGTTTATACTTATTCAGTGTGTACTATCATGTCATGGAAAACACTTATACAAACTATTATTATTCACAAAATAAATATTTCTAATTTAGGCATTATTGTGAGCATGTAAATATACTCAAATACAATACATACAGCATGAATACAACATTTTTAAATTCTTTAGTCAAATAAAAAATATGCGACTGCCAATAGTTATGGAGTCACATTTTGCATATATAACACATATTTTATTGTAGGTTACTGTACTGTAGCAATCACCTGACTGTCATCTAGAATAACTGTGGTAACGGGAACTTCAGTATCATCTGAAACATCTCATTTTAAAAGCAGCATTGTCCTTGGACGCACTTTTGGAGTGCTGTATATTTGTGCGGTGGGACTCAATTTTCTCTGAGGCAAAGCCAACTGGACTCCCCACACGGCCCATTATGAAACTGTCTGCTGCTTCTGAAGATGGAGCTGATGTCATCAGGCATGGTTGGATGCCTCTCTCCCGGCTCCACCTGCTGATAACGTATTCCCTCCTACTAACGACGTAAAGCATTAATCTCGCTCCAGCCACTTCTTCAGATTGCACCCCACTGAGCCAAGAAGGCTCTTATGTCCATGATCAGCGAAATTGAAAAAAATAATGTGGTGAGACGGCACTTGTGCCACGTGTATCTAGATGGGTTTTTATGCCCATTTAGCACAAAAACAGAGCCTAATATTGTCCTTTTTCAGCTGAGCCACAGATTAGCGTCATCCCTGAGAGAGAGAAAAAAATTAAGCTCGATTGTTTTATTTGTTTGTTTGTTTATGTTGTTTATTTCTTTTGGCAAATTTAAAGGTTATTTTGCAAGACAAGAAAGTAATAAAGATAGTAAATTACCACTTTATTTGCGTAAAACCGCTCAGTGAACAACATCTTCTCGCCAAATTTACAACACCTATACCAATTATGGACAGAAAAAGTATTAGATTAGGTAAAAATCGCAAAAAGACCGGCCATTGTTATGAGAAAGGAGCGTTCGCAGTTATGTAAGAAAGGTAATATACGTGGTTCCTCAAGACGACGTCATGTATACGACTGTTAGGTGTGCCGTCTATCTAATTACGTGCCTTCACAGTCTTACACTTGATTAGTTTTATGACAAACTGCGACTTTCTCGAGTTGAAAAGTTAAAAATAAAAAAATCTTCTAAATTGAAAAACATGTGTAATTCATGTCACAATTCAATCAAAAATGTATTTGTCTCTCACCATTTAACACCGTACAACAGAGAGGCGTGACTTTGCCTCTCTGTTAGCAAGCGGCTCACTATTTCCACGTCCTGCAGACAAACAGCAACATTAATATTCATTATGAGTCATGTTTATGGGGAAGTCTGATGAATGTGAGACCAAATTTCCATCTCCTTTTAGATTTGGTGTCCACTAATTCCTCAGGGTCTCTTAGCTGATACACCAGTAGACACTAATATTATTAATGTGTTCTGTCTGCCATGTGGTGCTTGACAGGTTGTGGCTTCATCAGAGCCATTTCACTAAAAAAACAGCTTCCTGTTACCAGCCGGAAGCAGAGTTGTTAAGAGGTAAGACTGAACAGAGGCTGTAAAAACCAAAACAGTGAGCTGAAAGATGCTAAAACCATCTTTAAAGCAGAGGGAAACTGCACACTCAGGTGAAAAGGACCTGTTGGTTGGTGACTACAAATGACCCCTTTCACTCACACAGTCCTTTGAGCTATAATTATGTACTATGCAGCTTTAAATATTGCCCGATAAAATCTATAATTGTGACTTAAATGTCAAACTTTACAGAGAATAGATTAGCATTTGAGTTATATCCGAACTATCAATGACTGCTCACCCACATCTACTACAATCAACTTCACATTATAGTAAATGTGCCTCTTACATCAAACCATTACAAAGCACTCGCTGTGACGCTTCAAAGGGAGCGATGGCCGCCTCTGTAAATGCATCATTTACTATAAATCTCTGTGCTGCTTTTTCATCCAGCCGGCTGTTGTAACCTGGATCCTTTTGTTTGCGACTCTCTGGCATTAAGTGCCATTAAGTGGATCATCGGATGCTGTCCTCTGTCCGCCTGTCCTCTGTCCGTCTGTGTCACTCCCCTCTAAAATTAAACACCGCACTCCGAGCGTTGTCACGACAGTGGCGGCGTGGGCGGTGGACGAACGGGCGTGCACACGCATGAAACCACACACAAGCACTGCGCCGTTCGAGACAAAGCAGAACAATAAATGAAGCGATGATGATTTTGTAAACAATTAGGTCGTGTTAATTGAACAGTGATGAGTAATTTGTAGGTGTGTGCTGTATTAATTTGTATGTGTTAATATTAATATGGGACAAACGGGGGGGGGGGTGCTTCACCTCACAAAACAGTTGTTGTGTGATATATCATGGCATCTCTTCGTGAGAGCAGTTCAGAACAGAGAGAAAGTCCTTGGACGTCCACTTGGTGAATTTATCCCTTCAGTTGTAATGGTCGTAGAGTGCTTTCCAGTGTATTTATAGCAGCTTTTTCTGTGCAGCTGAGTAACAGCGAGTGCAGTTAATCCTGCAAGTCTCAGATGTCTCAGAAGTCTCACCGAGCAGCTACTTTGTCATGAATACAACACTGGAGCAACTGGTGTGTGTGTGTGTGTTTACAGCGCAGCCAAACACATTCAGCATTGTTTTATTCGGCGGTTTTCTTCGTACAATCTGATTTTATGCTCCGCGCTGCTCGGGCTGTTTTCAACACCACAGCACATCAAAATAACAAGGAGCTGGTCACCCTGCTGCGGAGTTGGAGGCGTGCAGCTCCTCTAACAAACCACTGTGGCTGCTCCTTCTCGTTCAGTTTCTAAAGGTGTTCCACTGTCACGGCCACAAAACGATTGTCGTCTTGCTTTGTGGACACATTTTTATGTTTGATTTATTTTATGTCGTGCCTCACAACAAAACCCACCCCGTGTGCCATCACTTGAATCCTTGTACTGTGAACAGGCAGCAGTAGGAAATGTTCAGTTCAGTGCACGGCTGCATGTAAACTAGAGAATATAAGTGAAATGTTAATTTTCATCAGCCATCTAAACAGGTTTGTAGGAATATAGGCAGCTGTTTTCTTTAAGAAGTACTTTCTACAGAAATATGACTGCCGGCTGCCTGTCTCTAAGTACAGATACACATTTCCCAGAGCTCCTGTACACAGAGCTCCTGGAGGGCCTGAGTAATCTTATCATCAAACTGAGACATTACATTAGGTATGAAACCTGACTGGGGCCTGAAATCCTGTTTTTATTCAAGTGACAAGAAAATACTCCACAGTGAGCTGACTGCAGTTTCACCTGTGTCAAGTGACAGACGCCAGTGCTGCCTCACTTGTGATGTCATGACTGACTTTTATCAAAATCTCACTCAGCCTTGAAATAGTCCCGCTTGAGTATTTTTGTGACCAGACTGTATTTACGTGCCCATATGAAGCCGTGTTTTGTGTGCTCATCTGAGATAGTCTGTGATCCAGACAGACAGCGGGACTAAAAAAGACGTTAGCCTGACGGACATCTGGATAGAGTGCACATAAAGCCTCATTTGTGCCAAGCCACGGCAGGGCTGTCTGCGATGATTTATCTGCTCCCCATCTTGCTGCAGACAAACACTCTGTCTCAATCGGCCATCAAAGCAGGAAGAGCTCTCACCTGAGCTTCACCTCGCTGTGTGAGGATTCAGTGTGCGGCTGTCTTTTCAAGAGTGGTCATCTTATTGTCAAAATCTGAGGCATCTTTTGTGCCGGAGATTGTGACTGCCTCTTAGAACTTATACATCTCCCTGCTGCAGTGCGATCGAATTGTCCTGCCAGTACGATTGTTGGGGAATATAATAGTGTCCTGTGTGTGCAAGAGACTTGTTAAATGTTTTCTCCTTGGAGGCCCCGTTTCACAGTTGTTCCATCACAAAGGGACCTGATTAGACTGATGCATGGCTTTTCCAACACAAATGAGTTGTGGAGAGTCCTTTACTGTCTCCTGAGATCTGTATCCATCTCAGGCTTTCAGTCAATACATAAAACATTCAGCAGGAGCGAAGAGCCCAAATATAAAGCTGAGAACACAACTCAAAGCCTAAGTGACTGAAGGGCATGTATCCTGCCACGGCATATATCTTACTTCGGTGGTAGAGAAACAGATAAAAGATGATAACTTGAATGTAGGTTTAGCCTGTGAACTTTTAACCAGTCGTACTCGAGCTTTCTCTTGAGCACATCCCATGTACCTGAGTACTTTTGTCAGATCCTTTTGTCTCATTCTCTCGCTGATGTTAAACCAGCGTAACACATCCTCAGAGTCTCCGGCAAAACTTTTAGTAACCTTGGTATTAACAGGGATAATAGTCATGTTTTCACAGTAGAGACACAAGTGAAATAGCAAACGACGGAAGGAATTGAACAGAAATGTCAAACAAAGAATCAATCTGTCTGATGTAACTCGCCGTCGACATGCTGTGATGGATCACTGGTGTACAACCTCTCGACCCACCTTAAAAGTGATGTAAGTTGAGACAGTATTGCACCTGCATTAAAGTCCGCTGGGTGTCTGCTGGAGCAATTAATACATCAGTCAATAAACAGAAAAGACATTTCCCAACTATTCCGAGTAACGATCAGCCATTTCAGTAACGTCTAGGCTCTATTGGGAAGGCGTCGTCGGTCAACAACTACTGGGTGGACTGCCAACAAGGTTTCTACAATATTCATTTAGACAAAAACATGAAGCAGTTAATCAGGAATAAAATCAGCAGTTCAGTCGATAATGAAATCATCATTCGTTGCGACCCTCACCTGCAGTGTGTGCTCATTAGAAATTCAGCGAGAACGCATCCTGCCCTTTACTGTTTGTTTTCCTTCGCAGGTTCCTCTTACAGAACGGAAAACAAAACAGGCCTAACCAGACTGTTTGACCACAGTCACAGAGGCTTTTGTGACTCAAACCAATAATCGGCAGTAATAAGGAGGTTGGTTTCTTCTGCCTGGAGAACCTCATTTTGAAATGAGCAATCATGCCCCGTATTTGCCAATAATTGTTTGGCTTTGTCACTCCCGCTAATTAGTGAACTGAAAGCCAAATACCATTGCAGTCAGTCTGAATGGATTCTGGCTAATTGGTTGTACAAGTCACGCTCTGATGAGAGTCGATGATAGCAAAGTGTTGATATGACTGTGGCACTAAAGCAGAATCAAGTGCATCGGAAATAGCTGTATATGTCCAAAACATGTTTCTTAAAGCAGCCGCTTTAATTGACTTGTTAGCTGCAGGGCTACGTCTTATTTCCAAAAACGTCCAACAGGTGCACGCTTTTGGTTCTTTTTATAAGAGCATCAATTAATATTTCCTAATTACCATTTCTACTCTCAGCGGAGCGCTCAGTTTGTCAGTTTCTCTGTCCTCATATTCATTTACATTTTGATGTTAATATTAATGACTCAAAGCCATAATGAGCTGACACAGCTGATCAGTTTATAATCCGTCCCTGGCTCGTCTCCCAAATGTTGTGAACAAACTTTTAGTCTAGCCATGGTAATTAAATTCAGTCACAAATTCAGCAAATGCACAGCTTGTTTTTTACGCCTGAAAGGTTTTGTGAACCAGCCTTTTGTGGAAGTGAATTTAGAGATTATTTTTTCTGCTCAAGCTGTCATGTTGTTTGAAAATTGTAGACTGACTTGCTGCCGCTGTCAGATGGCATTCAAAAGTTGACTGTGAAAACTTTGTCGGAAAATTACTCCGTCTTGTTCTTAAGGTGGTGGTATTAGGTATTGTCAAAATAATCCTGTCAGTCCTGCATTCAAAATAGTACTTTAACTCTAGCTCTATGTAGATGTGGACCGAGATCCATACATTGTTCCCAGAGAAGTTTAAGAAAATGTTGGAAAACTCTCAATGTTATGGAGAGTGAGGGAAACATCCCTGGATCTGTCCCTTTATTCGGATCTGCACCAAAAGTTCATGGGGTCTGCTCTGGGCTGAGACCCATCCTGCATCCAGGTTTCATGTAGTTTAGTAGTTTTTGTGTTATCCTGCTGACAAACCAACCAACCAACAAACAAACAAACAAGTAAACAGACAAAGAGGAAAACATAACCTCCTTGGTAGAGCCGAAGTAAAAAGTAATAGAAATATAAAAATAGATATTTGAATATTTCCCTCTGACATGTCAGTAAAGGAAGTAAAGGTACCTTGTTGCTCTCCACCACTGTGTACAGACACAAGGGAACCATGAAACATCAGTGAGATATAAAGATAACAGTTTACACACTGTTGTAAATGCTTAATACTGTGAACCAACTCAAGTTGTTACAGAATAATAAGAAAAAAAAACCTTTTACCTGCAGACGCACTTAAGCAAGTAAAATCTAACCGTGATGTCGTTCTGCTCAGAGAAATATGTGAAAGTATGTCAAGGTGAATGTTAGGAAATGACTGTGAGGCAGTGAGGGTGGGCAAGGAACAAGAGAAGAAGAAAGGAATCTGCAGCTTGAAGTAAAAACAAAGCTGTCAAATTACAGGGACAAGATAAAAAAAAAAAAATTGTCACTCCTGCCTGCTTTCCAAGGACAAGAAGCACAATAAGTACGCTCTCCCAGACACCCAAACCCAGCCCACGCTTAGCACACACACACACCAACACACACACACACACACACACACACACACACTCTCAATATCTGCAGGCAGGATTCAAGATGCGAAACCTCAAGAAAACAATCGACTCTGCTGTTAGTTTTAAGATGTTCCCCCGACGAGGCCTTTTCCAGTGAAGCAGATGTGCTGTCAGTGGGCGCTCTAACACACACACACACACACACACACACAGAGCATCTAAACGTGCATGTGTATCTTCATGAGAGCGCAGCCTGGCCTGTAGAGCATCACAGAAATGTAATAAAGCCACACAAACAAACTGATGCTTCCTCCGCCACAAAGACACCGACACAGTCTCCCGACGCTGACGCTCAGTTTCTTCGATGATGCAGCAAAACTGCTCGACAGCCAGAACATTACTGACTTAGATATTAAAGGTGCATTATTTATTTTTCAGGACAAGCGAACTGAAAACACTGCGTGTTTTCTACGCACTAAGATTCATGTACCACTTCCCAGAAAGGCACTCTTTATAAATCATTTCTAAATTGGAGCTATTAACAGCTGATAAGCAAGTTGTTGTTGTTGTTTGTTGTTGTTGTTGTTGTTGTTGTTGGACACATTGACGTGACACTCAGAAGCACACAGAGGAGGACAAGCTAGGTGTTACAGCCTCCTGTGCTGCAGCTGAATAATTCAAGGCGCATCTTTGCCTCAGGGGCAGAACCAAGAGCCAATTCCTGGAGCGGATGCTTTTCTTCACGATTCCACTGAGGACGCACAGACACCGAAGGACGAATCTCAGACTAAACACCAATCCTCCGCAAAGTGGATGATTGAAAATTCTCCGTTTGTTTGTCCGAGCACTCAGTGTCTGTGTGATGGGATGTGATGAGTCTCTGAGCGGTCAGTTACTGCGGTCCTCTGTGTCATCAGATGGCTGGCTTGTTTATTGATTTATTTATTTAACCTTTATTCAGCCAGGAAGTCCCTTGACAGTGAAATCTAGTTTTCGAGGGGAGATCTGGTGAAGAGTGTTTGCCAGATACACTTTAAAAAGAGGCAAACTCATCCAAACAGCAAACACAAGAGGGAGAGACTGAATCCAACTCAAATCAGACAATCACCTTTCTCAGGTCCATAGGAAACATTATGAAATATGACAAACATTAACCTGAGCAGCGTTGACTGCATCAACAAAGTCAACACAAGTAAAGTTTGTATGAAGACCTTTGCGTTAGACTAAATAGTTAGTGGACAATTCAATAAAAAAAAGCCATGTAGAGGAAAAGAAACACCTTTTCTGTTATTATTTGAACAGCTCATGTTTCTGATGTTTTCTCCTGTAGTCGGACATCGATGAAGAGCCTCTCAGCCTGTGTTGTGCTGCCGCATCACTTTGGCATTACCATGTACAATATCACTGTTGCTGGGTAAAATGCAGCCAGTCCTCTTTAGCATGCGGCATGCCGTTTTCTCACTCTCAGCTTATCCTCCCTCCTGTCTTCTATCGAAGTCGTATTTAGAATCATTTTTCTAGTGATTTAGCACATTATGTAGTGAAATGATCAGCTTGCGCAGCCACATCCCAACTAGTGATTTAAGAGCAGACCAGGATTAAATGATGGCAGTTAATGTTTCTGCAAACGACTGATGCGTTAACATCTGTTCGTATCATAGGCTACATACCATGTTCAGATTTCTATTTCGAGAGCGGTTTGAGACTGTGCTTCAACATTTGTAAGCGTGACATCACTGGATATTTTTAAGGGAGACCTCCCGACATTTACAGCCCTGATTGATACCCAAACCAGGTTTTGTCAGGCCATCTCCATCCATGTTTTTTGGCGACCAAAACCGGGTGTTTTTTAAGGAGACCTAACGGGATCATGAGCACAGCATTGTCACTATGTAAAATAGATTTTTTTTTAACTTTTACTCCCAAAATTTAACACAAATATCTGTGCTTTCTACTCGTTACATTTTAAGAAAGGATCGTGACTTCAGTTTTAATGCATTCGAGGGGAATTATCAGTTATTTTTTAATTAGCATCATTGTTCCCTGTCTTCCTAACATCACAAGACTGATTTCAATCAGTGCATATCATGCACGGCAGACGTAACGAGACGAAAAGATGTAACAAGACAGAGAGGGAGACTCGAATGTGGAGAAAAGGTGTTCTAGTGTCTCGTACCTGCAGAGACCCTGCAGCCCTCTTCTGGAATTTCTTATTCTCACGATTCATTGCTTTGGTCGGGACGCTTTACCAACCCAAAACATCAGTATTTGACATCCCAGGATTGAGACTCACCAATCAGTCATCTTTCTGGTGCGTTTACGAACAGCTTGGACAAATCCTACTGATTCTAACTTAAAGTTTAATAGTCTCTGAATTATATTTATGTGACGTGAGGTTCAGTTAGCTTTGCACAGAAATGGCCGGTTGGGCGATACTTTTTACTTCTATACTTTGAGTACATTTCAGAGCCTGTGCCTTCTTACTTTTACTTGAGTACACAATGTGTGTACTTTTGCCACCTCTGCTAGAACTCACTAACAAGGATGCCTCGAACAAAATACAGTGCATGGTGGCATCCAGTCAAGAAGCTTCCAGAGAGACTGAAAATGAGTTCTTGGTGTGCAGCCAGCAGAGTCTGCAGCCCCTGTGTCTCTCCTTCCACTCATTTTCTTGCCCTCGCTCCGTCTGACTGCACCTGCACACTAACAGTATGCCGGCTCTCCAAATAATTACACTCCTGCTTCCTCCCACTGCACTCGAGCTGACGGGACCGCTCGAACACTTTCCGTGCCCTTTCCCCCCGGTAGTCAGAGTCTTGTTTCACGCCACTTGTGGACTGGGTGGTGAAAAGGCCAGGGCGTGTACAGTCAGGCGTAACCAGAGCCGTTGTTCGGTGCCAGAGAAAGATGGCGGGTTTTTGTCTAGGTTATGTAAAAAGAATTCTGGCTAATGAATCTTGTCATTGATTCTATCAAGTGGTCGACAATAGAGACGGATGATCGATGTTTTGAAACACCATGGCAACGCAACCTGCCCCTGCACAATAACTGATGTTGCACCAAACCCATTAAACTGCGCTCTCTTATCATGCATGGTTAATTTCTATGCATACTTCCCATTAATGCGTCTTTGCATGGAATCGATCATGATAATCACAGAGGGGACAGAAAAACAGATGGGTGGGAAAAAACTATGCATATAGAGGGAAAGTGGGTATTAACTTTGGCTGTGATTAGAGAGAGAGGGATGAGGAACATCACCCGTCATAATGTGATATTTGTCAGTTTAGCTCACTGGTGTAGCTAAACTTGACCTCAGTGCATCTAGCATGGCTTCAGGAGGATGTTTCTCCAACGGATTCTGACCATTTGATGACCCTTTAGTGATCAACCACCCATGTGTAGCCAATTTTGCAGTCTGTGGGAACAGAGGAAATAGTTAGCAGCCAAATGATCATAAATCATGGCTCAAACAGGATGAGGATGATATAAAGATGGACAACATGACAGCTACTCAACAGTGGAGCCAAAACATCTCGATCTCCTCCTGGTGTCTGGCTGGAGCAAAGGTCATAAATCCCACCCCCTTCATGTCAGCAGATGGGACATGGGCCAAACTAAAAACTCAGTACACATGAAATACATTTTTCCCAGATGAAGATGGTGTCTGTAATTTTAGGTATTTCTTATCATGCTAATATATCTTTATGTGTTAAAACTTGTATTGATTAATTGATTGTTTGATGCTGTAGGGGTGAATGTTTTGATTGCAACAGCTGGGTCCTGATTGCGATTCAGCGGGCGGGTGTATCGGTGCATTCATGCGGTGTCAACTCGGACTTTCCGAGTTGACGTCATATACCGCTAAAAACATGGTGGACGCAAGAAACATTGGGTTGATGGTCATTAAAGTCTCGTAGTGAATATCAAGTTTTGGCTCACCTGTAATCTGTAATATGGTGTTTTAGGTTGTGAACGTAAAATGCAAAAGAACTTATCCATGTCACTCCCACCTGCCGACTTGATGCACATGAACACAATGTAGTCGAAGTGGGGACCATCCGTCCGATCGCTTCTCTGCAGACTCCAGCTCCAAATGATGTCATCATGGCAGCATTTGTATCCAGGATATTATGGCTTCATTTTTGTACAGGGGGAGGAAGTGAAGACTCGTCATCCATTTTTATATATTTGTCAGTGGTTGGGATCTGTAAAGGTTCAGTGCAAAAACTTAAAATCAAGAATATGATATCTTGATAATTATGCAGAAATTGTTATGAGGCACACACCTCTGCTTTATTATGTTTGATAAACACATTGTGTCGTATAATTTTCCATATTTTACTCAGTCATTCCTTTTATTTTTCTCTTCTTTTCTATTTTCTTCTTCTCTTGGTCAGTTTTTCCTCTCCGTCATAACCTGGCATTGATTTGAAAGGCTTAATTTCTACAGGACTGTGCGCCTGTCTCAGACTCTTTGACTCCACAGATCAATAATGAAAGCGGGAGCGCATCAGATGACCCTGAAAAGAAAAAAAACAGACCTCAGCTGATGAATTTAGCTCAGCACAGAGCGGCATCCTCGTTAGCGCTACAACCTGCATCACGGCTGTAACTAAGCTGTTTCTAAGTTACAGTGGTGGTCAAACGTTTACATGCACTCGTAACGAGCATGCATGTCATGGCAGCCTTAACTCTCAATGGTTTCTACAACTAAAATGTTTCTGTGATGGGAGGAGTGGAAGAGATATTACATTGTCTTCTGGTTTTGTTTACATTTTTATCTTTATATCTCTCTCACTCACTGAGGAGGATGAGGTGAGAGGGCGAAGAAAAACGGGAGTCTCCCGGGTAAATCGGGATGCTTGGCGAGTATGATCGGAAACACAAGCCTAGGTTTTATTTAGTATTGGATCGGAAAGGAAATTAGCGGTATTGCACATCACTACTCCACAGCAGCATGTTCAAAGAAGTTGTTATTTTAGGTCCACTTAAGTGAAAACCATTCATAATTACTGTGCACCACATGCTACTTATTTAATCAACATTATCGCTTGTATTTTTCCCACATATACTGCATGTATAAGTTAGTGTTTCTCATCCTCAAAACTAAAACCATCTCCGCCCCTCAGATGTTTACTCCAGATGTGTCTCCTTGAGGTATAAATTCACCTTAATTTCTGTCGCTCTTAACTTAAAGTATTTCCAGCTGCATTCGGATAATAGACAGAATAAGGTCTAATTGTTAACATCACCCACACAATGCCTGAATAAATCAACAGATATGCAGCAGTTACTATAGAAACTTAAATGGTTTCCACTTTGTACCAAGCTACATCTGCAATTTGGGATTACAAAAAGATTATATTGCCTCAGGCCTCTTTTTTTAAAGCATTCATCGGTTTGGGGGTGGTGGTGCCAACAAAATGGAATTGGCTCCATCTTAAAAATCCATTTAAATCACACTTGAATTTATGCTTGCATCGACATTATCTCCATTCATTTTAATCCTTCACACATAAGATTAGACCACCAGCCATTTATGATTCAGAGAATTACACAGAAAACATTTCTGCAAGATGTTGACCTCTGCTGCAGCAAACCTCAGTGGTGTGGCATAAATCATTTCAGTCTCGTGCCACATGTAACACCGACATGTTTTAGCTAAACATGTGGGTGTCTGTCTCTGAGGATGGATCAACTCTCTCCTTATCAAAGTACTTGTGCTTAATAATTGTCCTAACGAGAGAAAAAAAACTAATTATGTCCTTATCAGATCATGAAGGAAATATTGCTGACTTGCACTCCTCGACGTTTTAAAGTCTTGTTAAAAACCACCACTGGGGTCTAGAAATTGAAAACAGTAAACTGCAGAGATGAGCTGTCAGAGATGACCTATTGCTTACAACTTAACATTTGCGGCATCATTTAGCCTAACAGGACTCAAGTCTGTTGCCATTTTAGCTTCCTGGCGAGGCTGCAATGCTCATTACACACCAGAAAATGAAATGATGGATGGATGGGAGAAGAAAGAGGCAGATAAAAGAGAGAAAAACATTTCAAATCCCACATTCTTAACACTATGTGGAGTGAGAGTTCGGCCTGAGGGGCAAAAGCGATTGTAAATTTGTGTCGGTGCGTGACAGAGCTTCACTCCACAGTGCTTCTTTCATTCAGTTCAGAGCCAAATGTGATATACAGACTTTGGGTGTAAAGTCTTTAAACGTTTGAACATTTCTCCTTTTAGTCTGAAACGGACCCTAAAAGATCATAGATAAGATTAAGCTTGTTTGTGTCGAACATCGTATCAACACTGAGCAGTACCAAACTCCAAAATTACGTCATTGCTACCGAGAACCAATTCACGTTAAATAAAAATGCTGAAATATTTGTGGTGCAAGATACAAAGCTGACCAGGGCATCATGTCTAACCAGAGGAAACACCTGATCAATCATAAAATATTTATAAACACTGAAGAGTAAACTGTGTTTGATATCCAGCTCTTAAGCATAGAAGCATTACACAGATTTCTGCTGAAACAGGTTTTTGTCCTTGTCCTTTTTCTCTTTTGTAACAAGCATGTGTGTCCTGTAAAGACTTCTCACAGAGAGCCACAGCGCTGGTAGATGGAGTAATATTTGGTGTGCTGTGTTACAGCTACATTACGCTGTTAAATGAGTAAACTTACATCAGCAGCCTCGCTGTGGAACAATGTAATGTCCATTACTGTGTTTGCCTGTGTCATATCTTGGTGTGTTGTTTTGCATTGTGCACCACAGATACTGAACACATGCCGAAAGCTGCAGGGAGTGATGACATTTTTCAGCCAGTTTGTGTTTGCTTTTAATGATCTCAGAACGGTTTCAGTGGTGGATGTTTGGGCCTCATCACAGCAGCATCGCTGTGTGGTTCGAGCGACTTCCCATTCTTAAAATAAAAACACACACGCCAACAGGACTGCACCTTCTCGCGGGGCTGAAAAAGATGTATTGCTGTAATTCTGAGGCCACTAATATTCCTGGCGTGGTTATCGATTGTTGGAAGTTACAGCTTCATACCCTCAGAGTGTTTCCCTCACAGATGGTCTGAACCTAATGAACCAGACTAACAAGCCAGATGCCTCTGTGCTGCACTACACAGTCCTGTGAGGTTTTATGGGAAGACTCTTACATACATTTTTAATTTAATTTGGCACTGGGAGAGGGAACCATAAGCGCATATATGATTTGATTTAGCTTCATATTATGGTGCATCAGTTGGCATAGAGTTTGATGGAGATTAGCACTCAAGGGTGCTTAAGGAGCTGTTATATTTCACTAAATATTCTATATTCTAGATAAGAAAAGTGAAAAAGACTGGTTGATGTCAAACACTGGAGAGTAATCTCTATTTATTGGACTATTGTCAGGGCTTCAAAAGGAATTTATTAATGCTAGATTTAGCCTCCGTGTATGTTGATGGACGCAGTGTGAACCATCTGCGATCCATTTACAATGTTGTGTAAGATGAGACGTCCGGAGCATTGTCTGTTTGTGTGTTGGCTGGCAGCCCGAGCCTCCCTGCCTGTCTCGTCCTCTCTGTCTGTCTGTCTTTGTCTTCTCTCCATCTGCCCGCCTGCCCGCATGTGTTTACTTGCAATCTATTCCCTGTATCGCTTTTGAGCAAGTGGCAGTCGAGATATTGAGAAGTCAACACTAAACCTCACTGTTATTGGATACATTCATCATCCAAACTGCAAGACGGCATTTAATATTGCAGCAGAACTGCAGCCCCCAACCAGAATGTGATATCACCACCCACTGAGGTGACATTAATTGCAGTTTTGGTATGTCCACACTGATCTGCTGCGTCTTTTGGAGCTGTTCCAAAAGCTCATTAGAATGTACATTCTCCTACAGCTGAGCAAGTTTGGCCATCAAAACTGCACTAGCAGGCATCCATTTTCTTTCTGTCAGTCGCTCCACAGGGAGAGTGATGCCCAGCAGAGGGCAGCATAGACAACTGAGAGCGAACACATGACAAACTAAATCTCTTCTCTCTCTTTCAGGGCCAAAGTGTTTCGGGGAAAGAAGGTCCTTGGGGAGTATGACATCAAAGTGGAGCAGGTACCATTTTGATTTTTATAGATATATGATTCAGCAGAATCATTCATAAAAGGTCGAGAGGGATCAGAACAAAGATGAAAGTGACCTGACACCATAGTTGCTTTTGATATGGAAATGCACAAGCTGAGACACTGGTGCCCGACCACATTTATAATGAAAACAAAAGACTCTCTCAGAGAAGATCTACTTGTCTGCTGCTTATTATAAGTTCCTAGACAGAAACTAAAGTGAAAAAGAAGCAAAAGGTGTCAATTTAGAAAAGTGTGAATAGCATCACCAAGTTCTCCAGGGCCTGCGTTTGTCAGTTTGCCAGTCTCCTAACTAAAAATCTCCACTATATTACATTTTGTACACATATTCATGGCTCCACACAGTCAAATCCTATGGACTGCTGATCCCCTGACTTTTCATGTGGTGCCAGAGTAGGGGTTACTGGCACCTACTTCCAAGGTGCACTGAGAAAGGGAAAGTCAAAAGAGGCCATAAAGCTCCAGCGTTGCTTCTAGTATATAGAACAAGTTTATTATTAGACCAGTGTGTTTCAGCTTGACCCTGATGAAGGCCACAAGCCGACAAAGGCCACAAGCCGAAAAGCGTTGGACGGTGTTTGTGAAGTTGTGCCCCGACTCTGGCACTGCATGAAAAGTCAGGGGATCATCCATGGGATTTTACTTTTAAGTGTTGCTGGAGTTTATACCTCTTTTCATGGGAAATATCTCAACATCACCGGAATGGATTAGCGCAAAAGTTGGAACTGACATTCATGGTCCCCATAGGATGAATTATAAAGAATCGAGAAAGAATCCTAATAAAATCCTGATGCTTCCTCTAGCCTCACAATGGGACATGCATATTTAGTTTTGAGTAAAATGTCTTGACAACTACTGGATGACTTTGTCATAAAATTTCCTACAGGTATTCTAGGTCACTAGTTATCAAGCGTAAAGTTAATAAAACTGAGTTTTTCTTTGTGTGCGATCAGGTCATTGTTTCCTCAATTCTTTGGTTCTTTGACCAAACACTAGTAAAACTAATGCCATTATTCTGTACTTGATACTAAATAGCAAGTTTTAGCATGCTAACAGGCTAGACCAAGATGGTGAATATGATAATTTCCTGCTGAACATCAACATGCTAAGTTGCATGTGAGTATATCAGCATGCTAACTCTTGCATTTAGCTCAAAGCACCAGGACCACTAGCACAGCTGTAGACCATTGACTGTATAAGATATTGACAGCGCTTTCAGGTCAGAAAAGTTGAGCCATTGTGGACAACATAGAGGCAACTGTACTGGTAGCAAAAATACATCTGATTGTATATGAACTTATGATTGAAGTGACCCTACCTCTCATTTGATCTATTATCTCAGTATACAGTTTCCTAATGAGTATATAATTCCAATTGCAAGTTTCAGGTCTTCTTTAATACAGCATGATGTTAATATTGTATATTACAGTCCCGTTTAGAGTAAGATCTAATCAGGATATCCTTGCCAGCACCACCCTCACGTCCAAATATGGTTGTGAGGGTTCAAAAATCTGCAAAAATGGCTCCAAAAATCAAAGATGGCGATGGCTGCAATGCCAAACTCAAGGCTTTAAAAAGTTAGTCCACAAACCAAATATTATTTTTATGCTGTTTATATTTAACTATGAATATAAATAATAACTACTGACTATAAATGTCCAACCACACTTTCAAAACCACAGCTGCTTCAAATGTCAAGTTACACCACAATCTTGATATCTTGTTAGAGTCACTGTACATAGTTAAGTTATATGTTACCAGCATGTGACACTCTGGTTTCATTTTGGCTTCAAGTGCCTAAATAGCAAACCACTCTGAAGTACTTGGTTACTGCATTTGAGATGACTGTTGAGTGGGGTTTCACGCTGAACAGCTTCACACCTAATGGATGTTGACAGTTAAATTACAACCTCAAGCCTCACCACAGAAATGAGAATAGGCGGCAGAGGAGACAGGAGTCGGCAGCTATGAGTCACAGAGAAATCCTCTCTATGTTTGAACCACACCAAAGACAGGCATACGTGCATTACTTTACTTGAAAAACCATATGTCTTCTGTATACAATTATATTCATTTGTTTGAAGAAAGTAACTCTTTATGTATTTACAGTTTGTTTGTATAAGTTGTCATTTCAAATGATAAAAAACTACAATGTTCCTGGTATAAAAATTGCTGTAATTATGACACATTACACGTTATCCTGCACAGTAACCTTGAACATTGAGAATATAATCATCTGATATTCTGCTTCCTGAACCATTTACAACACTGCCCTTTATGATAATGCAAATTTACCATTTAATGGGATTAATGTGAATTTGATCACCTCTGTGTCTAGACTTAATGTGAACCGCTGGAGAAACTGTCTGCTTGTGTTCTGTCCTCTTTCCATCCTCGCAGGCTGAGTTCTCAGAAGTCAACCTCGTCTCACATTCAAATAGCACCTGTAACGTGGACATGCAGGTCATTAGGGGCGGGACCAAAGTGGTCAGGTCAGTACCTCATACACTACACCCCCATACATACATAATTACATTTCCATAACTTTAAAGGACATAAGACTTACATTCATTTCTTGGAGAACCTAATCCTAACTTTAACCTGAAGCTAAACCTTACATTACCCTTAACTTAAACCAAGTCTTCACCCTAAAGTTTGGTGATTTACGTTATGGGGATTGTGAAGGTAATGCCTTCACACTTACCCTAAGCCACAGAAGTTTTCAAGACATCGTTTCAATCATATTTAGATCTTCATCAGGTCGAACTGTTGACTTGCATTTCCCAAACCCCTAATACTCATTTTTACAGTTCTTTAACCTTTTGACAGTAACATTCATCTCAAAACACTAACATAATCTCAGTTGTTATCCTACCAAATGGTCATCATCCCTTGACACTAAACTAAAGCAGAAATAACCCTCTTTCCTTCCAGAAGTGTCCCTGCTTCAGACATGAATTTGATTATTTTTGCAAATATACTTGGTCCTCATAAAAAGGTATAAGAGCAGCATGTTGTTGATGGCTCAAGCCTCAACATAAACTCCTTGGTGGAGGTAATTACAAGTTCACAATAAAACCAAAAACTTCCAAACAAAACTCTTCAAATTATCTCACCAATGCCATTAGCAGCTGTATATTTAAACTCTTTTCTTATAGTCTCATATTTTGTACTTTTGTCTGTATTTGCGTTGCCCACGTTCTCTTTCAAGGGACAAAATAGTATTTTTAATTTAATTTATTGTACATTTGCTCCTCACAAGTATAACAACACATGGACTCATATTTATATAAAAAAGCCCAGTGAAGTGCTCCTGATCGTGCTGGTATAACCCCCGGACCCCAAACCTGCCTTTGAAGTAAACCAGAATATTTTATCAAGGACATTTTGTCCTCACGAAGAAGATAAAAGATACAAGGCATGAATCATCACAGTACTCTTGTATGAAAATTAATTGTTCTAGTCTTAGAGCTTAGCTACTTTGACCTAAAATCCCCAACCAAAAAAACAAAGCTGCTCTCAGCATCTGTACCTAAACCTGAAACCTACCCCTGAATTAGCCGAGAGTCCTCACAACAGCGTCGGAGGACATTTGGCATGAGCACAAACAGACTTGCATCAATTTTCAAACCCCAGCACAGTGCTACTGAACCATGTCTGTGCATCAGTGCATCAATTAATGAGAGTCTGAAGACCTTTCTGCAAGTTCAGATGGGAAAACCTCAAAACGTTCTTGGAAATAATAAAAGCACTTGTTTACTTCAAGTTCTGATCAGTGGAAAAACGGGCAGTGACGTACAACCACAACCATTACAACCCACTGACTGGCACAGTGGATCTGCATCCAAACATGTGAATGGACTGTAAGCCAGACAATAACACAGACCCACTCGCACACCACAGACCACACTGACACAGACACCAGTGTCCCAGCTGAAGCCTGCAGTGATTAAGCAAGACTGTAACTCCCACTGCTCACCAACAGGAAATGAAGACGGCAGCCTCAGTCTGACAATCAACATCTCTGCCCTGTCATTACACTTTATGAGGGGTTGGTCCGCACATGCTCGACACAAACACACAGTGACCACTGCCTAAGATAGTCTGGATTCAGGGAGACTTGGATTCATCACAGGGCACAGAGTGATTCACCTTCACCTGGCGTGACGCTGCCCTGTCCACAGAGATATTAATATTTTACGACATGTCCCGTCTGAGCTTCTTATTGAGTAGACCTCCAAAGTTGCATCATGTTCTCAGTCTCACCCACACATAAACTCACTGTGGAGAAAAGTAATGAGTTCGTCTGTCTTCTTGTCTGAGCTCATTGCCGGCTTCTCAGACTTGGACGTTTTTTTTTAACTCTCTGCACTTGTCTCCGTAATTGCACCGTGTCCATCGATTTCAAGTCGAAGCAGTGATTTTGCTCATTGCTCTGAATGTTAATGTTGCTAAGTAACCCTCACCCCGAAGAAGATGTTATCTTATCCAGATTCCAGTCTCAGACCAACTACAATTTAAAGAACAAATATTTTGTAAAAACATCACATAGATGAAACCAAACTATGACTATGATTTATTAGAAATATTAACAGTTAACAGCAAAAAAGTCAATCATAGTAGTACCATGCTGTATGAAAATGGCTATGGCTCATTCATTCTGACCAAAAACATAAATCTGGGTAAACTGGTAAGACATACACACTTTTCAAAGCTAAATACTCTCCTAAAACTGCAGGGTCTGTGAGCTTCACAGCAAAACAGCATCGCATTACTCTCCTAAACAGCTGAAGTAGATGGGGACTTGGTTTTAAATTTAATAAAAGCCATAAATGCTCCATACAGCTTGTCATACGGAATCCAATTCTCCACAAGCCCCAAGATCCCAAATTGATTAGAAAAGACGAATTTACACCCTCGACACTTGACACTCGAGCTTATGCACCCACTTCAGACAGGGTTTGTATGCTTTCCTAATCAATTTGGGATCTCTGGGCTTCCGGAGACTTAGATTATGCTTATTATTTTGATTATTTAAAGGACCCCATTTACTTCAGTTCTTAGGAGAATGCTGCAACACTGTTTACTGTAGCTGTGAGGCTCCAGAAATGCTCTGTGGACCACAAAACTTCACCCGGCTCTACATCAGCATAAGGGTTCGAAGATAATGTCTTGATAATGAACTTATCCTTTAAAGAATCAGTGTGCCAGAGTCCAGCCTGACAGATCCTCTAACATGGCTGTAGGCTGTTAGTCTTGTTTCATCGACTTCTTCGGGGCATCGGGTTAAAAGTGCACGGTGGAAAAATCCAAAGTGAAAGCTAGAAAAGATAACTGTGGCGTTGCTGCAACACCGCTTCAGAGTACTACATTGAGAGTCATGACCATGTTGATCTTTCCAGCCTCCTGTCAGTAATGAAGAGATTACAGTCACATTAATTGCTGTGTCCTCTCCAGCAGAGTCTTTTTTAGTTTCTTGGAGTGTCTGATTAGTATTCTCGGTGCACGATGAGCTGGTGGTGGTCACACTGTGCCAGAGCTTTCTCTCCCTCTGTCTCATTTCTCTCACTCCTCTCTACATCTCTTTTACTCTGTTTTTTTTTCTCTCCGTCTCTTTTTCTCACACCTCTCTCCTCGCTCTCTTTGCTTCTCCTCACATTCCCTCTCTCTTATACACACATTCGGACACAAAAGGCAGAAATAACAGGAGTCATGCCACATCACCGTCAACCTTTCACTGAGCTGAAATGCACTGAATATTGTTATGCCCCCATCCCGCTGGTCACTAATAGCTTCTGTGAGCTGCAGACCTGTGGTTTTCGGTGTTCTTTCTACACAGGCCGACACATTTTAAAGTAAAACATCAGAAAAACCATAAAACCTCAAACTTTGAACCTTTCATTGTCTGCTTTTTGGCTGTTTTCTATAAACCTATGTAGATTCTTCTCCCATTTTCCCATTTTCCAAGATTTGAATACCAGATTCTTCAATAGGGGTCATTGTAATGTTTATAATAATAATTGTGCACTTAAGGTGAATCAATTGGTCAAGCACTAAACAACAGGAAATGTACAACTGTCTGCCGTGTTTTGTTGACCCATCCACACTGACACACCTCCTGTGATGCGGTCATAATTACTGCAGCTGCTGGAGAGCCTTGTCACTTGTAAACACATGTTGTTTTGAGGCGCTTGCTGGAACAATTCATGCTGTCATTCTTCTTTGCAGGACAGTCCCCTAATGTACTGTCATGTAGGAGAAGGCGATGTCATGATTTAACTGATTTATGTTGTCATCACGTACATGTTAAGACACAAGACAGTTTTTTAACGGTAAATAAGAAATTCTCTGAACTTGATGAGGTGATCACTGTCGGCTACGGAAGCAAAAGCAGAAAGAGAACATGATCTAATGTCAAGATCTAAACTGAAAAAAGTCCCAAATCCAAAATTGTGAACAAAAAATTGCAGGCGACAAAAACTGGCAGGCAAAGGCAGGCAAAAGAAAAATGTGATTTAAAAAAAAACTGAGAACAAACCCACAGGGGAACAAATCCAGAACACATGAGGAGCAGGGGAACGAGCACAGGAGATGCAGGATACACAAGGACAAAAGCAGGCAAACCAACAAAGAGTGAGGGAACAACGCAGGCGTAAATACAAACTAAAGTAACGAGGGGACGAGGTGCAGGTGGAGAGACACTGGGAACAGGGCAGTGCTGACGAGGCTGATGTGAGACAGGTGTGAGGGGGAGGAGCGCAGGAGGGAAACAGAACACAGGGAACACAAGTGTGGGCAGGAAGTAGAAAGTGACAAAAAGACACAAGAGGATATGACTACAAAATAAAACAGGAATGAAAACCCCAAACCATGACACACACATGGCGCCGGCACGCTAACCAATCAGAGGGATTCACTTCAGCAGCAACAATGACAAACGTAGCCGGTTTTACTTCACTTGATACTTTTTCACCTGTCATGTTCCCCTCTATAGCATTTCTCTGGGTTTACTTGACATTTATGTAATAATGAAGGACTTTGGCAACAGTGGAAACTTGGAAACCAGTTCTCCAAAATCATTCGAAGATTATTTTTAACATCCTTTTTAAGTGGGCAGTTTGATTTACAGCCATATATCTTTGAACACTACTGACTAATGCTTACTGTCATACTAAGTAATTCATTAAAGCACGAGGGGTCATTACTTGTTTTGCTCAATTTTGTGTTCCAGTTCTTCAGCTCTCTGTCAACTTCTCGCTGTTTGAAATAAAAGTAAACACAGAGAAGTACGACCATCATCTGAGCTGGTTATCTAACTCTTGCTAAACTTTGTGGTTGGTTTCTCAAATCTATTTTTTAAATGGTGAATATCAAATTTTAGAACAAAACTCCTACATGAATGATGCTGTTAATTGCCATGGACAGATTTGCCAGTGAGAGAGCAATGCTTGTTAAATCATTTATAATAATGTTTAATAGTTTTGTCATTTTAAATGAAGATAATGTGGTAAAAATGTATCATCAATAACCCACTTAAAGCTCTACTTACCATCACATTTCTTCATGCGTTTAATTTGCCAGGGAGACTGATTTGTCAATCCAAAACAAAGTGCTTCGTGAAAATCCTTCACAGATGATGATCTATTCTAGGACGAAAAACATAAATGTTCTTCTTCATCCATTTTTAGTAATGTATGAGGCCAGAGAGGCTTATTCTCTCATCAGCAGCCTCAGTGGAAAAGACAAGTATACTGTCTTTCACTTGTGGCCATATCGGTTTTTCCTTTCCTGTCATCCCCTCTATTTCATCCATGCAAAACTGCAACCAAGTGTCATGTAAAAAACATCTGTTTTCAAATCAAATACCCAGGCTTTGACCCGTTTACCTGACACCCTGAAGTGACTCCGACCAGATAAATGATCTACAATTTTGTACACACAGATACTATGTTGGGAAATACTGATGTAAGTAACCAGAAATGTAACTGCATTCTCATTTCTCCTCTATCCCTCCTCTTTGTCTTTCACACCAGGTCTTTTAAGCCCGACTTTGTCTTGGTGCGCCAGCACGCCTTTAGCATGGCCCAGAACGAGGATTTTAGGAACCTGATCATCGGTTTGCAGTACGCAGGCATCCCCTCAGTCAACTCTCTGGACTCCATCTACAACCTCTGCGACAAACCCTGGGCTGTAAGCAGTTCCAGCAAAACTCATTTACACCTGCAACAACCCGCAAATCTGTAAAGATGTTTTAATGGAGCTTGCAGCTGTTAATTTCATTTTAATTAACTTCCAGGATTTGCTGTCATTCTCATTTGACTCTCCACAGCTGCGAGCACAGTTTAAGAGCATGGCATTGATTATATAAACAACGTGTCAGTTGACTCTCTCGTGCTGTTTTTTCTTCCCCCCCTTTCCACCAGTTCTCCCAGCTGATCAATAATCAGAAGAGGCTGGGTTCAGATAAGTTCCCTCTCATTGATCAGACTTTCTACCCCAACTATAAAGACATGGTAAGACCTTTTATTTTTATGTTTTAATGTTCACACATATCTTCAGTCACCCTGCAGCAAACTCAATCCTCCAAAACACCAGCTTCTCCACAATCGACAAAACGTCTCCATTAATGATCTTTCTTGGGATTTATTTGTTTATATTGCTGGTAGTTTAACTGTTTGTCTTCAGGCGGTGAAATGTTCTTTAAAAGCAGGAGACAATGTAGTTTGTCTTAATTACAAAATGTAATTTATTGTTTATATGAGCAGATTTAGCTGCTTCTTGAAGTTACAGAGAGATTCTGAAATAAGACTAAGAAAATAAGAATGTTACGGCATATTTGCTATATTCACTTGAGCATTTATGAGGTACTGTATAATATAAATATGAAGTATTAGAAATTTATACTGTTCTCTGTAAACATCAGAGTCCTTTTCATCTAAAAAATGTGCTCATACTTTCCTGTCTTGTTAGAGATATTCTGTCGCAGCAGAAACCCTCCAAAATATCCTCGTTAAACTGTTTCTTTTCTTCCATGTTGCTGTCACCCCTGAGATCTCACTGAATGTACAGCAAAAAGTATTATTTTTGAAGAAGGAAGAATAAAAGAGCCACACTTTTCCATCGAGACATTTTATATACAATCTTTTTTGGTACATGGAAATAGAAAACTCTATTTAGACAGAAACAGAGACATAAATACAAACCCAAACAATTCTTTCAGTATAAAACAAACATGAAATTGTTTGATAACGCTTCACTAAAGCCACACAGTTGTTATGCATTATTATCACATCAGTCATGAAAGTCTAAATTATCCATGTATTTAACATGTGTCAAACCTGTCAAATAACTGCACTGTGCAGCTAAATGTTATTATTCTATTGTCGAACATCATCCTGATATAATCTTTAAATAGTAGCTCAAGTGATAATCAATGCATTATAATCTGTATGACTTCAGCGAAGTAATCCAGTAACAAGACAGGGGTCAATTCAGATGTGTGTCTTTTAATTAATGTTGATTCATTATATTAAATGACGCCTATAAAACAACAATTAAATCACTAATTACAGCTCATCCATGAACATCAGTTATCTGTCTTTGTGTCGGTTAACGTCTCGTGCCAAAGTTTTTTTTACTTTCTTTTTCTTGAAGAGAATTGAGAGTTGAAGAGATTCCACTTCCTGTTTTAACCGAGTTAAAAAATAAAAAGGGGAATTGAACCTTGTCCTGTTACATCATTTCCTCGAAGGAGAGGTGGCTTGGCGTCTACAGGTGGCAGTGCTGTTGTTTAAGCGCTGGATTAGATTTTTGGCACAGGAAATAGTACAGAGTTCAACCGAGGAAACTAAACACACAGAACCACAGGGCGACACATTCTATGCTATACAACAAGATCCGGTTAGCCTTTAAAATGTTAATTCTCACTGAAGTACAGTATTTACATTCTGAGTATATAAACTGTGACGATTTAGATGTACAAGAATTATGGTCAAATATAATTAATTTGTCAGATTTTGTCAAAATACAATTAATTGGGGGAATATCTGGTTTTGCTATGTACAGTGCATTTTTATTTGCATGGGACAGTTATTCAATAATATATAAAGGTGAAAATTCAACACCAGAATGTGTGTGGGGGGAAAGGTGGCAGTCCTAACGTCTACCTGCAAACATTTAGTGCACAGAAGATGTTTTTTGTTTAAGTATTGTAAAGTTAAATTTTATTGTGGAAGGTGTCCGCAGCTTTTTTTCTTCTGTTTCTTCCGGTTGTTTAACAGTAAATTAAAAATCCTTTTGGTAAATGCATAACCTAAATTCCTACTGTAAGTTATGCATAAACAAAGATGAGGCTCAGTATTTGCCGAAGGTTATGCATTTACATGAAAACTATTCTTATTCCGTGGAAAATAGCAAGTGAAGAGGACTGTGCGAGAGTGAATAAAAGACTCGGAGAAATGTTGAAAGCCCCCTGCACTTTATAAAAATGGTCAATGCTGTAGAAACCATCTGAAATCTGCTAACAGAAGCTTAAAGTTGGGTTTAGCTCCCTCAAATGTCAAAATCAGCCAATTCTTCAGTGAAATAAGTTGCTACTTTGCGCGCCGAAATTGAAAAGCAAAAAAGCAGGAAATGTTTGACTTTGTCGGAGTGAAATGCATTAAAATGAATGTCGGGGTCACAGGTCAAGGGTCAGTCATGTCCAGGAAGTCTTTCTCAGGTGGAGGTCCACCCCGGTACCAGCTGCAGGTAGTGTCAGAGCGGCGGATGCAGGCGTACTGCCGAGCCTGCTCCCCATTTAGACTGTTGTCCAACAGCCAGTCAGTCCACAAGCACTCGTTTTCTCCTGTGGACGCACACGGCACTGTGTAACAGGTGTTGATCTGAGGAAGAAAAGAGTCTGTGGTTCATTTGTTACTCCTGAAGTTAGCCTCGCCTGTGTTATGAATAATGTGACTCTTAGGGTGGGGAAGATTGGAAGGAAAAAGATCACAACAAACTTGAAACTGTTTTGTAGCAAAAAGGAAAGAAAATTTTGTTGAGTTGAGACGTGGGTCCTTTTTTGCATTATCAGCTCTGTTGTTTTGCGTCTTGAGGCGTCTCTCAGACAGACAGTGTGGGACAAAAGATAAATATGTATGAATAGGGAATGAACAGCTCTTACTCACTCTGCATTCACAGCCCATCTGGTATCTGTAGTTGAGATTCTTCTTCTGTGACAGAGACAAGTTGTCCCAGGACTCTACCAGGTCACACTGGCCAATAGAAATTCTCCCATCGCTCCACATACTTCCTGTTTCGGGACATCACAACACATCCATTCAAGTGTCATCTTTCATTCTGCGAATCAAATGTTGCTGTTTTAACAGCCTATATGAATATTACAACAAGAGATGAATGCTTGACTGTTTCTTCTTTATCGATCTGCTGATTATTTGTGCTAAGCTAAGCTTGAGAGTGATATCGATTTTTTCGCTTAACTCTAAGGAAAAAGGCAAATAGGCGCATTTCCCCAAATGTAGATCAATTCCCTAAGAGAGAAAAGCCATTTGGGCAAAAAGAAATGACTGCCCCTATCACTCTGCTGCATATTCCTAGTGCTTATTTTTCTGCTGCTTTTTTTAACTTAAAGTGCGATATAAAAATTGAGTATAGCTACTCTACTGTACCTGAGATCAGATAGCCTGCTTTATTGTTGGAGTCCAGCTTGACACCACACAGTGAGGAGAAAACCGGAGTGTACACGTACTGGATGTCCTTGGCCTTGTCAAAACCTTTGAACATCTGCACACAGAGACATTCAGAGAGAGGAGAGTATAGAGGGAAAGGTGTAAGTCAGGTCTAATAAAGATTGCATTCAGTATATATGTTGCAGCAAAGTACACAGGAATAAAAAAAAAAACACTATTATATCTCAAATAAATGTGAAATCAACTCAAAAATGTAGAAATAAAACTGGCTGTACATCAAAATATATACATTTTGGATATTTAGCAAACACTCTTATCCAGAGCATCTTATAGTTCTGATCAGTATCCATAAGGTCAAGTGGAGACTCTTTTCTCGCATTAGAATGTTGTCAATTGTAGACGGATTGAAGGCATCTGAGCTGACGCAGCCAGTCCGAATTTGTTTACTTTTCCAGACAGATCAGCCAATACACACATTTATCACCCGGCTTTACACAGCAGCATCAACAGTAAGAAAAAAAAATGATGCATGTCTGCAGCAGCAGCTGTCCAGAGATCTCACCTTGATCATTTTTATTTCATATTGGATCATCTTCATGTAAGGTGAGGAGCTGTTGCTAGGCGACACAATCTTCTCTCCAGAGATCTTTGCCCTTATCACTGTCAACAACAACAACAAAAAAAGATGAGAAAGGAGGATTAAGAATAATTGAAATGCCAAATAAGTACATGACGCACGATAAGGAGGTGATTTACATGCAGGAGACAATGGAAAACATGCTGAATTATGCATGTTTATGATCAATAAATGAGAAGCTTTTCCCTACTCCAGATAGATAGATAGATAGATAGATAGATAGATAGATAGATAGATAGATAGATAGATAGATAGATAGATAGATAGATAGATAGATAGATAGATCCTCCTCCTCCCTCCTTTTCTATCGCTTCGCTTGTCACCCGTCTTTCTCCCCACACAGACAGTGTAGCAGTCCCTCTCAGTAGTGATACCGGATGTGTCCCTCTTCTCCTCTGGGAGGGAAATCAAAACCGACATGGAATATCAAGTAGCTCTCTGCTTGCACACTCCCATTAATCGACTCCACACACACACACACACACACATTTGTTTTTACAGTATATACCGCACTACTACCACACACGCTTACTCAAGCCACACCGTGTTTGGCACAGGAGCGACTTCACATTATTTTTCACCCATACTGTAAATCAAGTAGAAGTAGCAGGATAACTGGTCTCTGGGTCTCATCAGGAAGTTGTATAATTGTACAACCTTTCATTTAGAGTCAAAGCACTATTAGACAAACCATCATTAATGTTGTATGTTTTATTCACACAGACCACACTATCTGCATTGTGCCAAATCAAACTGTACGATGACAGACTTCACTGATTCAGAACTACTTTTTTCCTTCCATCAGGTTTGCACTTGACATCTGCATTATTCATGATGTTTCACTGTCAAACATTTCCTTTAAACTAATGACACTGCTGCAGCTCAAGCAATCAAACATGATTAAGTTTTTAGTATTACTAGCTTTCTGTCAGGTTACCTGACAGAATTCGATCAAAACATCCTACACGGTGAGTTTGAACATGGCGGACAGCTGCGTTGCCAACAGGAAAGGAGTGACGCCACATTAGAAACTCTGGGTCTGTTGGTAAGGCGTTTGGATGGTGGTTTGTTGGTTTTAGCCATTCCAAAACCAGAAAATTAAACTGCAAAACTGTAAGGAATTGATTCAGTGGTGTGTTTGTCTGCTCTAAGTATTAGCATGTCCATCTTACGAGCTTACTACCTACAGTAGTAACACAGAATTATGTTCAAGAGCGATGGTGTTTCAAGCTACATTATTTTGTGTGGTTAACATAATAAAAGCCCTGTTTACCAGCACATCCAGGATGGGAGACAGTTGTGCAAGCAAGGCTACAATAGAGTTCAGGGCAACCCTCAGGAAGAGCGCCAGGCTTTGAAGTCAACTTTCGTAGTGACCAAACCATGTAATTACATTGTTACATGATGCGATGGGACCCACAGAGACTTTTTCAATAAGCTTACACTCTAAAAGAAACTGCTGTTAAACAGTGGATAATTTTTCTAGTGTCACAACCCCCGCGTAAAGTCTAGACGAGCCACAAGATTAAATCATTTTATTTCTATTCAAGGGGGTTAGCTGGCTCAGATGCAGCGGTCACTCTGTGGGCGGCACAACGAGGAAAATGTGGGTAATTTTATAACCGGAAGGTGTCCGGATTTTAATGTAACGTCATTGGTTTGCGGTAACGTTGGCATCTCTATTCTGTTTAACAGATTTAGGAAAGTTTACATTCTTGTGACTCAAGGCTAACTTGCCATCTGCTACTTTCATTGGTCAGTCTTCAACCTTAAAGCCTCATAACATTAATATTACTGTGTAAATATATGAACAATAACGCATAAATCTAATACATCCAAATAGGCCTCTGTTAGCTAAGTTGCTATGTTAGCATAAAACAGTCTACTGTAATGCCAGACCTAGCTAGGCTGCTAGACTGATCTTTATTCCCAGTCTCATATGCAGTTCATTAACAGATGGGGATTCTAATGTTTTGTATGATGCACACGCGGTATTTTAGCACAATGTCATGTAGCCTAGGCTGTGCCTTCAAATGCACGTGTAAGACACATTTACAGGGTTCTCATTTTAAAAGGATTCAGTTGGAAACATTCAAAAGTCAGTGACGGAAAGTTTTCAACCAAGATAGAGCGGCCAGATATGAAAAACTCTCTTTTGTCGACCTGTGTATGAAATCAAGGATTCAAAAGAACCTACTAAGAATTTCAAAGTGAAAGAAAACCCTAGCGTTATGTGGGCTACCGTGTGAAAAGGTTAAGCTTTGACAGCAACAGTAACTAAGGCAGTCTTCGAGTGAAAACGGTTGGTTTTGCAATAACTACATTTTTTTTTATCTTGCTTATTGCTTTGCATAATTGAATATCATTGTTGTTTGACCTGGTGAGCAGAGTCGATTTTCAATAGGAAGCCTGTAATGCCCATAAACACTGCTGCATAACTGTCACTTCTTTTCTAAAAGAGCGAAAACGACCGCCTGTAGATGCACCACAAAGACAGAGAAAAGCTACAGTATAATAGAGAGAGAGAGAGAGAGAGAGAGAGAGAGAGAGAGAGAGAGAGAGAGAGAGAGAGAAAGAAAGTGTGACCCAGCACCCTGCCTAACCCTCACCCTCTCACACAGCTACACACACCACCCACTTATTTTTGCATTTTCACTCATCACATAACTACACCACAATTTTGTGTGTTGGTAAGAAGGGGAGGAGCTCGCTGTGCTCTGTGAAACTGGTTCAGGAGGAAAAGAGCCAAACACGCCAGAAGATAGAAAGGCAGGCACACAAACAAATAATCACAGGCAGAAATTGAATTCGCTGCTGCGCCCACAGCGAGACAGCCCATCCACAGATCTTCATATTACAGAAAATGTCAGAGAGCACAAAGTACTTGCTTGGTATAACTTTAATATACTTCATTCACGGCATTATTCGTAGCCAGAGGCTCAACAAGAGCGTGGCAGACAACTGAAAACATGAGAGCCGCATCCAACAGAAATACAACACTGCTGCAGATAAAAAGGAGTCATGCTCACATATCTTACAATACACATCTCAGTGTCTGACTGCAGAGGGACACACCTGCCTGTAAACTCACCTACACACATGCAGCTGTGGCCTTAAAAATCCAGGCAAAGAGTCAGAGCTCAGAGTCACGGATAAATCTGCATTAATCTTCATTGTGTCTAGTTGATTTGGCATTAGCGTAGCTGGAACCATAAAGTGCTTAAGTACATTTTGAGCTGCTTGCATTTTATTTCAGTATTTGCATTTTGTGCAACTTTATAAGTCCACCAAACTTTACCTGAATTAAATTTATTTTTTGCTTGTAGCAGATTTCTGTCCCTGAAGCATTCATACTTGCTAAACACATGTAACATCCTACTGCTATTAAGCAGTACTAGTATAATAGGTAGTAGTATTACAGTAGTTACAATGTAACACCAAACTCGTACGATACATAAAATGCTGCTTTAATGTAGTTTTGGAGAGGAACATTTATTCAGAAGAGGGAAAATTCTTCATTGATTGATTTTCATGACTGAATAACAAACTGCTGTTGCTGTTGCCAATTTCACATGGTTTTACTTTGTTAATATTTGTTGGACCTTTCCAAGGAGCCACCTTTCTAGCTTCAAACAGTGTTCTGGGGACCTTACTTCCCTCTGAGGACAGCTTGTTTATTCAGTTATGGGAATCGATCAAACATATCTGAGTTATTCTTACTGTATTTATCATAAATATTACCTCTCTGAGTTAGATTTTCTTTCCAAAACTACAGTGTATCAATAATCAGGGCTCCAGAATGAGACTGTTTTGGTTGCAGATGCGCTCCAAATATCTATGAGGTCGAACTAAAAAGTTGGATTGGTCTCACTGGTGGCTCTGAAATTTAGCAGGTCTAATTAAAGAAAAAAATGCAGCCTATGAAAATAGTTTTTGAGGTTTGTTGTTGTGTGTGTGCTGTGATTTGAATGAAGAAAAACATTTAACAGCAGCAGCAGCAATCTTTAACGTCACGTGTTAACTTAAAATGCATTATCAGTTGCATCTAAGTAATGTGCTGTGCAAGTAGTGTATAAGTTCGTCTGGTGCCCTGATAATTTATTACACAATGCACACAATAGTCATGATACATTTTGCTTCCCTGATTTCCATATTTAATCTAATAGAGCCTGATCAATACTGGATGTTTTAGGCTGATGTCAAAAATAGATATTTGAGAGTTTAAAAAACAATACATCAGCCAGTATTGATTTCTTTTGATAAACTTATTTGATCAACTTATCTTAATAAACAATTTTTGAACAAGAACTGTACTGAGCAGGACATTTTACGGTTGAAAAATAAACTTTAATTTGTTCCGCAATTATTTTGTTTCTTACTGGGCGACTTATAAACCGATATGATTAATTCAGTGATCGGCCAGTAGGCTGCATACGAACTGCTAAACTACTTCTGTTTGAGCATAACCTAACCTGAATATATACACCGACTACAGGTGTGTATCAGATTTATCAGTCTAGCTTCAATATTTTTTCATCGTGGTTTTTGTCCTACGTACCTCTGCTGGTTAATGGTATTTAAAAAATGTAGCAGTGTCTTTTCGCTGTCCTCCTCATCTCTGATTTCACGACTGACTGACACAGAAGTACACTGTACAAGCGATGGCTGTCACAGTATTACCCTCTTTTGTTCAGCTCAGCTCTCCGATCTGCACGTCCTTTGGCAGGAAGAATCATATCTGAGAGTGGATGAAGTGCTTTGGCAAATTAGCCGCCCCACTTAAATCTCCTCTTCTTGAGTAGAATAATGAGTCTGTATGTGGGTTGTTAATGATAATGAAACACCGACACATAACCAAGGATCAGAAAGTTGGGAGTCTAAGCATTGGCTGCAGATCAATGCAACATGGGGGAGGACAGAAGATGATATAGTAAATAAACCCAGAATAGTACAGTTAATTACAGCAGATCAGTGGTTTTAAGCATCTGTTGAGAAGCTGTGTGCCCGGGCCAGATAAAACTAAAACAAACTAGGTTGGATCACCTTCAAGGTGGTATAGCTTTCAAGCAAAATTGTACATTTTTTATTTATTTTATTGTGGCAGTAACATGAAATAACTGAGCCGCGAAGCTCCAGTTTGTTGTCTCTTCCTAAAATGCTTCTCTTGGCCCAGATTTTCTGAAATGTTTACCCCCCACCTCGACATCTTTGAACTGCGCAGGCTAGGTTACCCGCTCAATTCAGCTGCTGCAGCTGTGTTATGAGCAGGAATAAGGACAGGGCACGCCTGCGGAGTGAAAGTGGCTGTGCATCTGCCTCAGAGCTGCATAACCAAAGAGAAATATTGCAAACTTGTACCATGAGAACTGATGTAGTAAGTAACTTCCCCCCTCCCTGATGAATCGGCACCCTTGTCATGCTCACAAAGCTGGACTGTCAGCGGGCTTTCACACTGATATTGTTAGTATGCAGACCATTAGACCAAGCCTATAGACATGGAAATGAAGTGGGGAGAGAGAGGGAAAGAAACAGAGAGAGATGGAGTAGGCTGTGTTGGCATGGCTTGGCCTCCGTCCAACACTCACACACACACACTCGCACACACACACAAGCTCAAATACACAAACATGGCAAGGGAATCGTCGAAGGTTTGTCCAGATGGGTTATTACTCAGATGTACAGCTTTATTCAAAGGGCTCATCGACTCTGACAGCACTGTCAGGTCAACTGAAGGCCACCACCAGCCTATGCCTAGAAAACAACCACTTTAATCACCGACGCTCTTAGTGTAAGGGAGGGATTTGTCTGATTTGTTATTCATGGGTCTAAAAAGTTTCATCCTACCTGAAAGAGGCCACTGACTCCTGTGTCCATTCAGAGGTGGACTCATACATTTAAAACTAAACACAGACCCGAGCCTCGGGCATACCCTGAGGAAATGGCATCTAATTACAAAAGACCCCGCGGTTAATTGACTAATTGTGAACTCGCGCTTATGCCTGTCAAGCTGTCCGCTCTTACACAACATATGCAGTTTGGTCGCAGTGTAACCACTACAAATGGAAACAATCCTTGAATTCAAACAGAGAAAGACAAATAGTTTCTAAATTCTAGGTAGTAACGATCAATGTTTCCTGTTGAAAACTGTCGCTAGCATGTTTAATTGTTGCTATGTAGCTAACTACTTATGATTACCTCCATGAGCTGACTTGTTTCTAAGACGATAACCCTGTAAACAGGTCTTACATAAATAGAATCCAAACGATATAGTTTGCTCGATATTATCATAGATTTATCGTATCAGCTTACATGTTGCTTGATATGTGCCAATATGAAAACTTTCTTTCGAGAGATTATAAGGCAGATAAAGATGCTTGGGGTCATTAATAACTATTAGTGCGCTGATGTCATTTTGTTGTTTAACTGTGAAATATCCTCCTTTCATTACATATCTTTTCAGTATGAATAATGTAACCACACCCGAGGGAAACACATGTGACATGTGTATAAACATAGCAGCTGATATACACTCATGATATGCTTCATAATTTCAGTATCAGTATTGATAAGTAGCGGTCAGGTTCTAGTCTTAGACATGCACTTTGTGGCAGCATGCATGATATCATGCTTAAAGACTGAGGCGAAGCAGGGTTGCCTTTGTGCCGCTGAGTAGAACTAGTTAACTCCAGTTTTCGATACAGCACGATAAGGGGAAATTTAACACCAAACTGCAGCACAGATGTTATGATAGTTACAAGATTTATATTTCATTGTTTGTAATTTCAAGCTGTATGTGTGTAAGATAACACTGTCTCAGGTCACGACCAACTATGATGGGGTCGTCGTCGTGTTTACTTCCCCGATTCAGGACATGTCAAACTGAAATGACACCACAGCTGAAACGTCTGATAGTAGCACTGACAACATAACCTGTAATCCCACAAAATGATGTTGATGGTAAATGACCTGCTGCTTGGCCTTGAAAGTAATGCTTCGTTAATGGTGCCACTGTGACACATCCAACGTGTGACAGAGCTGCTGTAAATAGTTACAGCTGCTAAGTTTGAGGCAAAGTGAGAACAAAATGGATAAACGTTTGCTAACGAGCTGCATTTTTTTGGAACATGCTTGTTTCAAAGACTCTTATGTAACAATTGTCACCCCACACACATGTAGCTGCCTTTAGCTAGTTAGCCCAGTTAGCTGTGCAGCTAGAGTGGTATTACGAGACAGGGCTGGCCGGGACTAGCTTGTTAGCATGCTAACATCAGTAGATATCTCTGCAACACAATACATAAATGTCTTTAACTTGATGTCAAAACTGTAATTTCTTCATATTCTGTTGATGATTATTTCTGATGGTTTAAAACCAAAATTCTTGCATATTGTACAGTTAAGTTCCGGTTTTCTAATGCTGCCTGCAAGATTTAGGCTGACATTTGACTAACATGCACCATGCATTTCTTTTGTGTCTTATGGAATGAATGAAAACAACAGAACAAAAGACCAAAAGATGGTCATGAAACTTGCTATATCAGCTTGGACCAGGAACTCTAGACTGAGATCTGGTTCAGGTCCAGATCAACTCAAAGTGTCAGGCCTGTAACTAAACCTCGAAGTTGGAGAAAACAGAAATAATGATACTTGCAGGACTTCCATCTCACTCTTTTATGACACACTTCACATGTTAAACTCTGTCCTAAAAACACTGGCCCAAATACCCTCATTGTGTTCTCATAACCCAGATCTAATTTGCCGTTTTGACGGTTTCAAAAACAGGTCTCAGCCTCCATTTCACACTGACAATTTATGAGACATATTTTTTAGTACTTGGAAGGAGCCGACCCTCTCTAAACGGTAAGCTGGATACGAACCAATTAGAGAACAAATCTTAAATCCCCTAAATGCGATTTCTCCTTCTACTTCCTCTTTCTGTCCATCCCTCTCTTCTGCTGGAGTGTAACCTTTGACAGAAGCACATACTCCAGCTTTCCACAGTCTGCAGCCAAGTACTCAAAGTCAGAGCAGAGTGTTGGTTTTGGCCTGAGCTTAGACAAGAAAGAACTGGATGATGGGGGGTGTCAGACAGACAGAGAGACAGGCAGATAGATAGAAAGTAGGCCAGGGCCAGTTGGCGCTGACTGTTTTTTAGGTTTTGTTTTTCTGTGATTGAGAGCAAGAAGACTCAATTATGCAACTACAGAAAAACAGATAGCAGACCAGCCTGTTTTCACATAATAATACAAAGGTTGATTGATCTTGGTATATTATCCAATAATAATCCGCCACACTAATATTTTATGTACTGTATAAAGTGCTTTAATAACTTGGACTTTGTTTCTCTGCATAAAACTTCTAATTTCTATGAATTCTATTGGAACAAAACACAATAATAAATCCACATGTTTTCAATTAACTTCCCTGAAAAGCTAAGTCCTGAAGCTCTGTTGATCAGTTCATGTCACAGTAGGCTTGCACTGTAGATTGACACTGTTACAATCACAAAAAATATAATTAAGTGCATCAGTAAGCCAAATCATTGCGATTTCTCCAAATTTATAAAACCCCCTTTTGGGTTAGTGCATATTAAGTTCTTTCAATTCCGCAGCTTTAATATTCTTTAACTTCTCATCTGGGTCGACAGAAACCAAACTGCTCGTCAGTTATTTACTTACCGATCTCAGCGCTGCAGAAAAGCTGCTGTGGGTGTGCTGGGAGGCAGCTACATCCCTCCACAACTTCCTCCATGCCTGCGCCGAGCAAAAGGAGCACCCAGAGCCCCAGACACGCACTCCGCTCCTGGGACATGGCCATGACGACTCTGACCGCTCCAGCACTCGATAAACACTCAGCAAACCTCTTCTGATCCTGTTAAGTTCCGCCGGGAAAGCAAATCAGGCCGGCAGTCAGCAACAAGGTGGGGGTGGGGGTCGGGGAGGGGGTGAGACGGCTGAGCTGAAGTAGTGAGATGAGCTCTGCTGAGCTGAAAGGCAGCTGTGGATAGAAAATGTTTTCATAAGTTTAAAGTACACCTCTGAATTCAAGCTGGAGCAAAGTAGTTGAGTTGGAGGGAAGGCTGCTGCTGCTGCCACCTCTCTCTCTCTCTCTCTCTCTCTCTCTCTCTCTCTCTCTCTCTCTCTCTCTCTCTCTCGCCCCCTCTCTCTGTAGACAACACACAGAGAAACTTACAATAGTTGGATCCCCTCACACTCTGGTCTTGAATGCTGAGAGGGTCGCACACAGGGAGCCTCTTATGTACTCAACAATTTAGGGACAGCCTCCTCAAACGCAGAAAAAAAAAAAACTACCATCCTTTGCCTCCTCTTATACCCTCTTTTGATGTCCTCCCTCTTCTTTCATTGGCCGTTGTGAGCGTATTCATGCAGTTAGTCATGAAAACTATGAAAGATTAGGGTATTGTTAGACAGGTTTGTGAAGCAACGATTAAGAATGACCCTGACCCGCCCAAACAATGCTTCTGAAAACCCTTTTTTGGAGAGCGTTCAAGAGTGTTGTTGTGCTTTTCACATGCAGCCTTGTGATCATCTTTGCAGCATCTGAGTCATAAAAGCACATCATGATTTTAAAAGTTACCGTCGATTCGCGGTTAATCCCCACCCTTTTAGTGGGAAATGGAGCAGTTTCGTGTCAAGGCCGCACATCTGAGCGTGTGTCAGCGTATCTGACGGAGAAAACTACGGCACAAAGAAATCTTAAGAAAACAAACAAATGAAAGAAGGCAGAGTTACACAATCGTTAATCATTTGTGAGTCAGTACCAAACAGAGCAGAGGTCATGCTGTGTGAATACAAACATCCTTTACCTGCATCCGTGTTTGAACTGCTGTGTCAACACGCCCACTGAGCGACAAGCTGAACTAATCCATATTTTATTATCAGTGATGGATCAAACACCTACATGCAGTGGTTATCTTTCTCCTTCAGCTCTATGGAGCATTTTAGTGACTTTCAGCTCATTGTTTCGGTTCTACGACCCTCAGCTTTACTGTTGTGGTTCACTCTCACATTTGGTTTGAGCAGCATCAGACAGCTGTTGAACTCAGACAAAGTTAGCAACTAGCTGATGGTACACAGTGGCGCATTTAGAAGCTAACGAGCCAGATATTTCCCACATGGTTGGCCGGTCTCAGCCAGAACAGAGCAATGATGACAGCGAATATCGGACTAAAGTTTGTCACTTGGCTAGAAACACAACTTCAGTACATGCTGATGATGCTCATTGTATGCTTGATGTGTGAATAGACACATGTACACAAACAAGTTTTTCATATTGATTTCATAAGATGATACACATGCAGGGCTGAGAGGGTTACTTTAAAAATGTATTCTGATACAGTTGCTTAGTAATTGTTAAAAAATGTTGCCAATAACGTAATCCAAGTATCACAATATTAAAGTACTGTAACTTGATCACCGTTACTTTTGGATTACCTCAATACCAAACATATGCAAATAAAGACTAAATAGATTAAATATAAATAAGAGGATATTCATTTAATCTTTATAACAAGTTTCAGTGATCATTTTTTGGGCCATGTAGGCGACATTATCCTCATAAATCTGTGACCGTGCTCCAAATAAACACTTGTTTTTCACGGCAGGGGTTTTCCAGTGTGCTGATGTGTTGGTGTAACAGCTGCGGTCACTCTGTGCTCTATTATTTCACAGATTACAACACCAAGTTTCCCAGTAGTGGTGAAGATCGGACACGCCCACTCTGGAATGGGAAAGGTAATGTTGCTCCTCTCCTCTTCAGCCATTTTTACAGCTTCCTTACTGACTCACAGTGCTGCTACATGAAGGATCTGACCTCTTGATATCAGCTAACAGTGAAAGCAGAAGTTTTGATCAAATGATAGAGACATCACACTGTTTTTTTCTTGTTTGAGTGGAAGACACTTTCACTTTTAGTAAAGTGGGGGGAAATAGCTGCATGATGGATGATGCCCGCCCATTAGACTGTTGCATCATTTGACACGTTGCCATTGGAAAGTGCTTTAAAGTCCTTCTGTGTGCCCAGTGATAGTTGAATTCTTTATACTAAGCACTAAGCACTGTCTGAAACCGCAGCGTTTGTAATGTTCCCTCTGACATAACTGCTGCACATCATCACTTCTTCTCCTTCGGCCCTCCTTTTCTCCTCTCATTGATTGACAGCTGTGTTAATATTTTCTGAGTGGAATCAAGTTGTTTATGTGTTTATCCTCTTTCCACCACTCCTCATCGATCCACCACACTTCATTCCCCCCACCTGCTAAATCTGATATTGTGTGTGTATCAGTACTGTCCACTGTCTCTATCTAACCGGGGCCCCTTATCAGCCTGGTCCTTTTTGCCTTCCTTTATCCTGCCATCTCATCACTGTCACACCCGTTTTGTGCTACAGATGTAGCTTTTTGTCCCACAGAAATCCCTCTTTTATGTCTTTTCCCTCCGAGAGGAATAGTTTAACAGACAGTCATTTATGATAAGCACAGGGGCAGAGCACGAGTACAATAGTTTCCACTTTGCTTTCTGATTTAAGTGGGCCATGTCACTTCTAGGACTTTGACAGCGGCCACTGCAGTGACTGTCACAACATAATTTCATCCATGTAGTCATTAATCAGGTCTGCAGACAGTATTTAGACACTAGCTACGAATGCAAAGTACAAGCAGGACGTCACTCAAGGACAAGAGCCCTTATATTTTTCAAACTATTCACCTCTTGTGCATGCTTGAAGAAAGAGTTTGACATTAAGTTAGTTGAGTTAGACAAGCAAACTGCCACCGCTTTGTTACATGTACAAATACTTTGCAGCTGAATCTAGCAGATGATTAGTTTAATAAAGTCTTGAGGCAGATTGAAAAACAACTAACTGGGCTCTGTTCCAAGAGAGTGTATTCATTTCTGTTTTTGTAGGTGTTAACAAAGATGTAATGTGTGTATTTGTGAGCTTTAGAGGTGCTGGTAGGCAGATTTTTTAACCTTTGAGAAGCGTCAGGCTAACGTTAGCTGTTCACTCTTTCTTCCAGTTTTCATGCTATGCTAACTGTTAAGCTAACAGTCCCCTGGGGTCAATGTCTAATGCAGGACTAGTGTCAATTTTCTCATCTAACTATCAGCAAGAGCTATAGAGGGGCTCGAAGGCATCTTTTTTTTTTTTTTTACATTTGGACAGAGACAAGCTAGCTAGTTACCCCTTCTGTTAGTCTTAATGCTATGCTAACGGTTAAGCTAACTGCCTCCTGGCTCTTCATCTTCGTGTAATATACAAAAGGTATCAATCTTCTCAGAGAACTATAAGCAAGAAAAACAAAACAAAAATGTAATTAAAAAAAGGACAAAGTGAAGCGACTGTCATTTTATCCTTAAAGCTACAGTTTTTAGCTGTTTTGTTTGAAATGTCCTCTGAAGCTAGAGCTAATTCCTACACAGCTACGAGACACAGAATCCTGTTTGAGGAAATTATTGCAAGTTGCTAAAACTTTGATCAAAAAATACGCCTGAATTGGAATATAAGGTAGATAGGCTGGCCTTACTCTAAATTAATGTGTTTCTCCATGTGTTACTCCTCTATAGGTCAAAGTGGACAACGTGAGTGACTTCCAGGACATTGCAAGTGTGGTGGCCATCACTCAGACCTACTGCACCACGGAGCCATTTATAGACGCCAAGTACGACATCAGGGTCCAGAAGATCGGCGCCGACTATAAAGCATACATGTGGGTCTTGCTCTTTCTCCTTAATTGCTCTTTATATTGGGTGTGTTCATGTGAACACTGTACAATATGGATATGTTGGCCTCGTAACTTATATTTTGGCCTCAGGACAAGTGCACCAGGAGGCAGGGGTCAGTGACATACATATGTCTGATTTAACAGAGCATCAGCTTAGCAAGGTGACGTGTGAAATCTTCATTTAACCTTTAAATACAGGGGTGTTTTTCTTTCACACATGCCTTGGGTCCTGATTTGGCTCTTATATAATTATCAAGACGTATATTAAAAGGATATTGCTTGTAAAGTTTTCATAAAAATATTATTAACAATAACATACACACAAAAATGTATTTTTGGATATATCTCAGCATAGCCTTTTATATTTCTTCTGACACATAGTTTGCTGTAACTCATAGACTGGCAACAGCCAAACCCAAATTAGTCAGGACAATTATCACAAATTACTCGCCCAGGGTGGAAATTTGTCCAGGAAAAGCACTTGCAGTAAGTAAGGTTGAGGCAGTTGAGACAGATTTATAAGGTTCCCTCACTGACTGCTGTTGGACGGTGTCGTGAGTGTTGTCCCATTCAGAGCTTCGTCATTGTCATGCTCCAGTTCTGCTTCCAAATGATCTGATTCATAAGTGACAAAAACACAAATCATCAGTGGTCTTGGGTACGTCATCATTTCCTGAGCTGCTCATCATCAAAACTCTACAGTGTCAAAGAAAATGCTGCTCTGCTCTCAAGCTGACACAGGTGCTGCAACATCATATTTTTGTGACAGTAAGCCAATACAAACTTATTATAACAGGAGACAACAGTGCCATCTCCAGGCATTAAAACACATCACACATGCTAAATACTTGCATTTAGCAAACCTCGAATAAAAATGTAATGCTCTTGTGTACCTTGTGTCTTGTGCGACCCTATGGAATATTTCAGAGAAAAAAAACATTAGAAAATGGAAACATTTATGGACACCAGTACGGTGTTAACTTATGTGCTTAATTTAATGATAAGAATGAATTAGCTGGGGTGTGCTATAGTCCCTGGTCTGTTACGTGCAAACCTGCAGGCTACATCCACTGTAAAACAAAGAGCCGGTGCTAACTAGCAAATTTATCAGGATGCTTATCTGCTTGATAAGCTGTAGCTGTGCATGTTGCCTGCATACACTGTCTTCTTTTTAATTTTTCTTCTAAAGCTAGCACTGAAACCACACTCCTCCTCCTCCTCCTCCTCCTGCTACAAGGTTGTCTAAATCTGTCTTGCCTGTAATTTATCATTTCTAAAAGTGTCTGTAATAATTTAACACATAATTTCCTCCTCTTCCAGGCGAACATCCATCTCTGGTAATTGGAAGAGCAACACCGGATCTGCCATGTTGGAACAAGTAGCCATGACTGACAAGTGAGCACTGCTTCTGCATTAGTGACGCTCAGGCTGCCCTGGTGTCACACGTGTCACACTTGTGTTTTGTCACTGTTAGTCATGACGCGCTCGCTCACACATGGGTAAACACACAGAGGTTTGGAAATCAGTTGATGGAGTGTAACTAGGTATATCTACCAAAGTAATATTTTAACACGATAAGACAGGAAATAAAGTGTTTGGTTTGTGATAACACGAGTTTTCCATTATCAAAGGCTAAAAGGAAAAACATTTTTATGATTTCAATTTGAGCTGCTCTGTTCGTGGCTAAAAATCTGAATTGTAGGCCTTTTCACAGCATCTATTTTGACCTGTCACCGCAGGAAATGCGAAAGGTGTAATTAAAAACATTAATAATGGATGCTGGCTCACTGGCACGGCTAACAGAGACACTAAAATGAAAAAGAGTCTCATTAATATTAAGGTACAACTGTGCTTTTTCTGCTATAACGAGTGAAAACATAAGCTTTGAACACTGAAAAATAGTTTAAAAAAATATATATTGAAATAACTATTTTCATTTTAAAAACAGATCCTGATTCGTCTCATTCGTAGCTCAGTTTGCTCATATTTGAACTCTCCAAACTGCCACTTACTCAAGCCCACACATAATGAGGTTTTGCCACTTTTCCTCACCAGAAAGGTCATTAAATGACCTGATGGCCAGACTGCACAACCAAAAAAACATAAAAATCAGAACAGGCTTCTTTAATCTGCAACAGAATGCAGAGACATTAGGCCTCGCAATTGTGAGCTAATAATCCTTTTTTCGAGGCTGTAGAAAAAGATGAATATCTGCCCATGTCCAGCTGCATTATCCTTTTGGCCATTATTGATGTGTTGTTTTTTGCCCTAGTCTGATTATATGCAGTTTTCCAGACAGTAAGTCAATGAAGCTCTTTACAGATGCTCTTTACAGAAGCCAGCAGCGGCACCTTTGTGGTCTCCAGCTGATGCAGCCTGGGGCGAGAGAGGTTCTGTAACGGGTTCACTGTCAGGATAAATGCCCTGAAGAGCAACATTTGCACAGACGTACTGTGCTGAAGTGATACACGAGTCAATAATTTTGAGAAAGTGGTGTGCAATAGCTCAACTTTATTTTCTTTTCTGACACTAAGAATGGTCTTAGGCGGGAAAAGTTTTAATGCCTGGTTGTTTTTGTACAAAAACCTGCAACTTCTCTTAACTCAGACCCATTTTTTTTTGTTTCCTGTGTACTGTTTATAATTCTTCGCAGACCTAATCCATTTCCCTCTGTGACAGGTACAAGCTGTGGGTTGATACCTGCGCGGAGATCTTCGGAGGGCTGGATATCTGTGCCGTCAAAGCCATCTGTGGCAAGGATGGCAATGACTACATTACTGAGGTGAGAAATGCTCACAAAGAGGAGGAGGGAGGGAGATTTTGCGGCAATGATTTTATCACTTTGTCGCCACTTCACACACATCACTGCCTTTTGTTTGGGGACTTTCACCATGTTGACATCAGCCTGTGGGAGTTATGTTTCACTAGAGTATTAATAAGGTCTTTGAGTCTTAAATTTAGCATTCCTGGCCTAATTTACACTGCTGGGGCCTTAGATTGTCTGGCTGGGAATAAACTGATTGAACCTAACCTGAATACACATTATGAGTCTGATAACTAACATCTGGCGATATCTCAAGAGTAAGTATGGCTAATCTCTGTGGTATCTACTGTATTCTGTTTGTCTGTTTGTGTGTCTTTCTCAACAAACCCTTCTGTTGGGTTGATTTCTGCAACACTCTTTCTGCTTTTTTCTTTCAAGCAATTTTTCCGCATATCGGTTTCATGTTTCACAGTCTTTAGTCTTGAAGTCATGACCACGATGGTTGTAAATAACACTAGAACTTTTCTGTTAAATATCTTTCCTAAAAGTCAAGACCCCAGTGTGGAAAATCTCGACGAATACTCTGATCCCATCGTCACCACCGAATAGTTTAAAAGTGAGCTGGCAAAGGCGAGTAGGAGATTTCACACAGCACATGATGATATTAAGACTGAGAACATCCCCCTGTTCAGTGGGTCATCTTCTACCCAGTTAATGTAGTTTTGGCTCAAGGTCACGAAAAGCAGACGCTGTGTAATGCAAACACTGTGGCACAGCTAGTACAGTCAAATCAGAAGTGGCAGGTCACGGATGGACAACCAATCTCATTTGCCACAGTTGTAAGATGGCGCTGGTGGTGTGCAGTGAGAGCCAGGAGGGGATCCTGAGAAGAACTGTTCAGGTGGGCAGGAGTGTGTGTGGATGCTCGGGAAATCAGGTTTTGGTGAGACTGTTTCAGGCTCAGATAGAGAGACGAGTCTAGGTTTAGATGGAAAGACAGGTTTAGACTCAGGCTTAGACGGAACCAGTTCAGGCGCAGACATAAATTAATTGTCAGGATCAGACAGAGAGATTCAGGTTCATGCTGAAGGGGATTCAGGCTTAGATTGAGAGATAAGTAGTAATAAAGACAAGTTCGGACGAAGAAAATAACTCAAGCCCAAACAGAGAGTCAAGTTCAGGCTTAGATATGTAGAGACACTGGCTGAAGCTCAGATACAGAGACACGCTTAGCCTCAGATAATGATAATGAGACTGAGACTGGTTCAGGCTTTGACAGAGGGTCAGGATCAGACACAGAGACGGGTTCAGGTTGACGCCTAAAGCTGTCTGGAATGGTCAGGGCTGTCAGTGAGTGTCTGTGGTTCTAGTCGGTGTGGTGTGTCCCGTACCGTTGGCACTGGACAGCCCTCGTCAGTGGTTTTAGGGACGATTGAGCATGTAGAATCGGCGGCGGCTCGTCTGTGAGAGAAATCTTTCTGGCGAATAGAGAAATGGAAAAAGAAAGGAAGAAGCCCCTTGAGCCTGTTGCTGTAGTACACATGATTTCACCCGTTTAAACCAGTACGCTTTTATATTGTTTTTCTCCTCTGCCTCTTCACCAGTGCCATTTGCAAGTTTTATCAGACATATTAGCGACAGTCACAAAGGCGCAGAACGTACAAGCTTGTTGGTCGCCATCTGTAGTCTTTGCGGTGTGTTCAAGTGCAGCCTTTTGAACAAGACTCAGGAGAATGACCAATGAGAACTAATGGAAATATACTCGCTATACCTAATTTGACAAGCCTACGAATGATCCTTGCTGGGACTCTGAGGCAACAGCTGACAGGACATAGGCAAGATGGCTTCAAGAAGAGCCAGGAGAGAGTTATCCAAAGGGGTGCAGGACTAGAGAGCCACGAAGCAGATAGAAGGTAGAACATACATGAGTTAGTTAGAAATTAAGCTCTAGAAGTAACCGAACAGGAACTGAAAGATACTGGAGAAGAATTGAAAGACTCAGGATCTGGAGCAGGGACTGATTTGGCCAAGTGTTGAGTGGCCAAGAGTTCTGCCAGCTCAGGGAGCAACTCAACGAGCCCGGGTTTGTAGGACACAAACTGGAGTGCTATAGAGACAGCTGCTTCTCTCTGGATGCATGTTGGCAGTAGGTGCAGTGTAACTCAATGGTGTGTAGGTCAACTCAGTACCTCATCCATGGTAGAAGCTGGGCTAACTGGGCCCATTTTTGTTAATATTCCGGCAGCTGACAATGAGAAGCTGGACCAAGATTTTGTCAGTGACACTGCACATATGTTTCAAAACAGTTTGAAAGTCAGTAAACAAGCTTAGAGCTGGTCATGGACCAGCAGTCAAAACAGGCAAACAAATCCAATGGCGGTAAGGCAGGGCAGCAGGTACTCAAATGACTCAAAGCCAGTAGTAAACCGAGGTTTATACAGACAAAACAGGTACAACAGGCTGCTGAGCGGGAAACTCCAGGAGGGACAATGAGAGGAGGAGTGAGCATGACAAAGTTTGGATAATTATGATGACAAAGACCAGTCAGAGAGTCTGAGGAGGATGAAGAGGGAGATGATACAGGAGCCACAGTGACACCAACACCCAGTCTCTGCGGTATAAGCAGTGTTTCTAAACATCCCACTTACACTTTCAAACAGCACGACTGTCAGAACATAATAGTCAGCAGTTTGGTTGAAGGTAGATTAGACACTGAAGTGGGAAAGATGTGAAAAACCCATGAGTCATCTCTACTGGAAAGTGTTTTGGTCTCTATAATGCTGCAGTTAAATTGCTGGGTGGATATCCATTTACATGGATGTTGATTGCTCCTTAAAAGTCCCAAATGCTCATTTTGGCTGTCTACTTACAAATGTTTACATGCTTTAATTAAAAAAAAAAAACACATTTTATCATGCTGTTTATTGCTGCAGTACCTCTGTACGCCCTCTATCTGAACAGAAGGTTCAGACAGCGCCCTTTAAAGGTGCAATATGCAAGAATTATAGTTTTTAAGTTCAGAAATTAACTAAAACTTTCAACAGAGCGCCAAGAACAGTTATGATATTATGACATCTATTTGCAGAGCTATCTACTTAAGTGAGCATGCAAACCAGCTAGCCCCGGCTCGTCCTGGTCTAAAGCTCCTTTTCTAGTGGTGGAAACACCAACACTCCCTGCTAGCTGCACAGCTAACTGAGCTAACTAGCTAGTTACTTAGCAGCAATACACTGTATATATACATATTTTAAAACATAACCTTTCCGGATCCATAAAAATATCTATCCATGTAAACTAAAACCGACTGCTGTAACCAAATCTAGACAAATACTACACAGATTTTCTATCTGGAGAAGTTACCAGAGAGCAGCTACCACACATGACCACTGTGCTGTTTAACCTCCTTTGTTTGTCCGTCCTGACTTTGTTATCCAGTCTGGGTCAACAACATTCCAGTCATGTAATCTTTATAATGAAAACATCCCCATTTTCTGTGTCCTCTTTGTCCAGGTTGTGGGTTCATCTATGCAGCTGATTGGTGATCACCAGGTGGAGGACCGCCAGCTCATCTCAGAGGTGGTGCAGGCAAAGATGAATCAAGCTCTGGTTACCAGGTCAGCGAGTGTTTCCCGCTCACCTGCTCGCTCCCCTCAAGGCCAGAAGCCAACTACCGTGCAGCCCCAACAGGTAAGAGGCTGTGTGAAACCCCACAGAACGGATGACCTAAAATTTATATCTGGAATGGCACATGCTCATATAACATTTGCTTCAATTCTTGTAAAAGAAGAAGCAGAACCCAAGATGTTCTTTAGCAGAACCCTCGTAACCATGTTTGCCTTTCTTTCCCTCCCTTCATCTTTCTGTCTCTCTCCTGCCTCCTCGCTCTCTCCCAGAGTGCTGCCCTTAAGGAAGGACTGGCAGATCCAAACAGGACCTCGGGCCAGCGCCCTCAACCTCAAGGTCTTGACACTTCTCTCCATTGTAATACAAGTACTGCCACTGTAGGGCCAAAGCATGTCTTGGGAAAGGCTCTCTGAAACAGTTGTAGGACGGTTCACTCTCTTGACATCTGAAGAGCTTATTATGAAATGAAGTAGCCACTATTTGAAAAAATTAACATCCTCTCAAAATACAGCTCAATCAGCAGGATAAAAGTTGGCACTCTATGTTTCTGCAAAGCATGGATATGTATCAACTTTATATTTCTTTTAGTTCAGGTTTTGATTTGTGTTATGACTTCTCTGTGCTTATGATCTGGTTAGGGGTTAGCCACAAAAACAACCTAGTTAGGGTTTGGAAAAGATCGTGTTTGGGCTAAAAATACCTGCGTTGGTCGCTACAGACACAGACGGAGATGTCCCGACTTCTGGTCAAAAATATCAGTTTTTTGTCACCACGGAAACAACTGGAAATTGCCCCGACATCTTCTCAAAGTTATCCAGTGGTGTCACACTTACAAATGGTGAAACACAGAACGTTTGCAGCAACATCAACTGCCTACTTTTTGTTGCTGCGACTGGTCTGCAAAAGGAGCACTGCCATCTGAGAAAAAAACGTGAAATAAAATTAAACAACTAAGATGTAACATGTTCGTTGGTGAGCTTTAGAGATGCCTGTAGGTGAATTTTATTACCTTTGACAGAGCAAGGCTTGCTGTTTCCCCGTTTACAGTCTTTTAGCTAAACTAAGCTAAACTAATGGCTCTTCCCATCTAATATTTGGCAAGAAAAATGAATGTGTATTTTCCAAAATAATTACTTTAGGAGTAAGGGCAGTTTGTGTTATATCTGCATCCTTACCTCTGTTCCTTGAAGGTAACGCTGTCCGTCGTTATTGCCTTAAACTAACACACTGGTTTCATGGATTCAGCGTAGATAGTGGTGATTGCTGTGGTAATCTGGGTGCAAGAAAAGAAAAAGATCTCTGCTGTCTTTTTGAACCAGAGCCTCGTCTCTTTTGAACTTTTACCACTTGACTTAACAAACAAATACAGTGCAGTGCATTTATCCAGCCTGTTGGGTTTAATTGCAGCCATAGTGTCTGTGTGAGTGTGGTGATGTTTGTGCTCAGGGCTGTTAAAACTAAATGTGCCTGATAAAAGCAGTGGTATAACATGCTCAATTAACAAAGCCATTATTATTGTTGTTGTTGTTGTTGTTGCTGTACTGTTTTCTGTGTGTGTGTTTGCATGTTTGTTAATTATTTTGAATTCCTTTTTTTGTCTTTTTGCATGGATGTGCCAGTATTCCATGTCGTGTTCGATATGTATTTCCGCTGGTTGTTTTAGGAATGCCAGCTTTTTATGTTTCACAGGAATAGTTAGAGACGAATATGCGCAAGTCAGATTTCAAGTTTAATTTATTTGAATATTCTTAAATGGAAGAGTAATTAAGATCCCTTCTTAAAGGGCGACTCCACCAATTTTACACATCAAAGTGTGTCAACAGGTTTTGAGGAGTTCTGCTACATATATGGAAAAAAGTAGTATAAAGCCTGCTGTGGCTCCAGAGGAAGCTGATAAATTGCCTTCAGTGATGTCACTCATTGGCTAAATGGCATTTTGGGTAATGTAAGTGCCAAGTCTTGAAAAGGAAGAAGAATGTGTGGAATCAGAAAGCCGATATCTGTGGTTCTGCTGCATTGATTTTGATCTTTTGTTTTTAAGCTGTCCAACAGAGTTTTTGGAGTACAATGCTGGATCAGCAGGCTGCTTTTCAAAACCTGAAGCCAACATCACCCACAATTCAACTTAGCCACAGACAGACAAGGCGGCAGGAGGCAACTTCTCAGATTACATGCAGCTTCCTCGTTTCCTACTACTTTTTTCACATGCGTAAATACTCCCCATATCCTGTAAACGCGCGTTCATTTGTGAAATTGTTGGACTCAACCTTTAAATGTGCTGCTCACGATCACTATGCAAGTTCTGGTCAGCTCAGTCGTGTTTCTGTCGTAGTGATGATTAATGCTCGGCTTTTGAATCCCCTCTTGTCATCTTTAATTCATGATTGTTGTTCTAGTGAAAATCAGTTTATGGTGAACAAAACTTCCTGTCAAGCAACAAATCCCCTTTCCAAGACCTGAATGTTTTGTGAATAACTGCTCGGTGTTGTCTTTGGTTGTAAATTAACCCTAAATGTTCTGTGTTATGATACCTGAGACAAGACAAAGTGGCTTCATACGGTACACAATGCATATTTTTCTTGGCAATTATCAAGCCTGGTGACGTGATTAATGAAAAGTCTCAAAGAAAATATGCATCTTTTTCTTTCTGTGCATGGTCATTGCTAATTTGCTTGGAACTCTGAACCACTGAATTTCTGATATTTGATCTTAACACACTATCTGGCTGTAAATATAAGTTGTTTTAATCGTTCCTTACTGATATGAAGAGGTTTAGTTTAGCAGAAACATAAGTTTAAAAGGGTTTGCCAATTTGTTCGCTCACACAGCTGAACTGCCTCTTCAGAAAAAGCATTCAACTAATGTACAATTATGAGAAATATACAAACAACTGTAGCTAAAAATAATGACTAATTCAGGGTTTGTATCCAAGCAAATTGTTTGTGTCTCCTTTTACAAATTGTGTTTGTACAAATGGTATTTTCTTTGGTTTTTATGTGCCGTGAGTCCCAAGCAACCATTGGGATGCTTTATGACAAACTCTCAAACAAAGCTGATAAAAACGTAAGACTCATAGCCCATAGCTGCCCTACAGATACGTCTGGGATGACTTTTCATGAAGGTTTTTGTAGTGATCATAGCATGTGAACAAGATCTTGTAGATAATGTCATTAAGATCCTTAACTGCATAAATGTATACAGTAATCATAAATGAATATACTCCTTCCAAGGTTTCTTCAAAATATTCTTTTAAAAAAGGCTTTAAAGGATAAGTTCACCCAAAATGGAAAATTCAGTCCTTATTTGCTCACCCCCATGTGGATAGAGATTTAAAATGTTAAAAAACAAATTAAAAACACACATTTAATAATTCCATTCAGCTCATCTGGCATGATCAAGTCTCCTGGAAGCCCTGTGATCCCAAATTGATTTGAAAATATGTGTTAGCGTGCAGCCCTTCTGAGGTGGAAGCACAAGCTCAACCACGCATTGAGGCTGTGAATAACGTCTTTTCAAAAATATATTTGGGATCTCTGGTCTTCCGGGAACTTGGTTGGTTGTTTTTATCAGATACATTTTTAAAAAATGTACGTTTAAAACAAGTCCCCATCTACTTCAGTTGTTAAGGAGAATGCTGCAGTGCTGTTTTGCTTCAAAGCGCTAGAAATGTTTAATGAACTATAAAACTTGACCAGACTTCCCTTCGGCATTTTGGGTGAACTTATCCTGATTTACAACAAGACTATAATCCTGCATCCTGGAAAGTGAATTATGAGTCACTGGAAACTCATCCCTGCCCAGTCTCTTCCTTCTCAGCATGTGTGATCAGTTTTTTTGTGCTGCATGATGAGTTGCTTCGCTGCCTGTGTTTGAGTTTCTAAGTTGTTTGATAATCGTTCTTGATCATTTCTCTCATTTTATTTCCTTTCTTTTATTGGCTTTCCTTTCCTCTTGTTGCCTCTTTTTATCAGCACACTTCATCCTCACATCACATGAGCTGTTGTGCATAAAAGCAACCAACACTTGATATTTGGCATGATAGGCGAGTCAGCACACCTTCTCTTAACTGTTGATCTGCCGCCCCCTGCTGGTCACTGTAGTCCCTGGCTCCAGATGAGTTGGTTAGGATTTCTGTGAATGTGAGAGGTCATCATGTGAATGGGCATGTCTAGACTCAAGCTCATATCTGTATCATGTTCTGCTTTGGTCTTTGGTGAGTGTTACAGACGGCTGGTTTTCTAACTGCTGCACTAAAACAACAGGAGCTAGATCGAAGAAATAATTATGCTTATTTATTTCTTTACTTGTCCTTTTGCTTTTTTTTTTATTTTGCTTTATTTGCCTTTATCTGTTAAATAGCGATCCAACTATAATCTAACTTAACTGTGTTGTCTCAATCTTTTAGGTGCACCAGTGAAATCACAGAGTGTAGAGCAATCGTCAGAGTCAGCTAAGAGAGCATCTGAACCAGTACCAAAGCCCAGCCAGGCCCAGAAACCTGGTCCAGGTCCAGCTCAGAAACCAGCTCAGGCTCAGAAGCCAGGTCCAATCCAGAGGGCCGGCTCAGTCAACAAGCCTCCAGTGCCGAGGCCTCCCCCGATGACAAGAGCCCCATCCGTCGCAAAGTCAACCCCGGGCTCTGCTTCATCTCCAGCCCCAGCCAAAGCTTCACCATCATCCCCGGCTAAAGCTTCACCATCATCCCCTAAAGCAGCCGCAGCAGCTCCAGGTTCTCCACCGACCAAAGCAGCAGCAGCAGCAGCAGCAGCACCACCACCTTCAGCCTCCCCTCCTGCTCCTGCTCCAGCACCAGCTCCAGCTGCTCCCCCAGCCGCAGCTCCTACCACAGAGCAGCCCAAGCCCCAGCCTCAGGGCTCCCCATCCCCAGCTCCTGGCAAACCAAAAGAGCTGCCCCCTAAACCCACACCACCTGCAAAGCCAATCCCTCCTGTACGCAGGAATTCAAAGCCGCAGATCCAGCCAAAGCCACAAACCCCACCTCTTCCCAAAGCTTTGCCCAAACCCCAACCTGCCGCCGAAGCCCCAGCACCCACTCAGGCCTCAGATGCTGCCTCAGCCCCTGCCCCAGCACAGGTTCAGTCCCCAGCCAAAGTCAGCCAGTCCCCAACTAATGTCCAGTCTCCAGCCAAGGCTCAGCCTCAGGCCTCTCCTTCCCCAAACCCCGAGCCTGTCCCAGCTGAAGCAGCCGCGGCCCCCGCTGAGGGTCAGGCCCCTGTGGACGAAGAGCCGGGATCCCAGCAGAAGACCCATCCTCTGCTGAAGTAAGAGCCGTGTTATCAACCCACTGTTGATAATGCAACGACATGCATTTCAATGGGCCATACTTTGTGTTTAGGATACAAAATTAAATCTCAAAATCAACTCTTCTATAGAAAGATAATGTATGTCATTTAATTCCAATCATTAGCAATAGAATTTTTTTTTAAAGTGTCAGTCCAACTGGTAACTCTTTGGGTAACACTTTATTAAAGCTCCCTATTTAGCATTCATAAGCAGTATATAAACATTTAATATGTAGCAGTAAGCAGATATGTGGCAGATATACAGTGATTTTAAAGGCCAACGCCACCAACTTTACCTATTGAACTGTCTTAAGGAGTACTTATACATATGTGAAAAAAGTAGTATGAGGCCTTTTGTGGCTCCAGAGGAAGCTGCATGTAATCTGAAATAAATTGCCAACATTGTCATGACTAAGATGCATTGTGGGTAATGTAGGACCCAGGTTTTTAAAGGAGGAAGAATGTGTGGAATAAAGAAGGATATGTCTCTGGTTCTGCTGTCTCAATTTTAATCATTTGTTTTTAAACTCTCCATAATGAGTCGAACAGCGTAAGGAGTGCAATGTTACACCAGCGTGCCTACATTACCCACAATGCAATGTACTTACTAATGTACTTACTACTTAACTAATTACTTGCAAGAGTACATGCAGCTTCCTCTGGAGCCACTAAAGACTTTCTACTTTTTTTCACACACGCATTCACCATGACCTGTAAACACTGAAAACTGGTGGAGTTACCCTTTAAGTGTTTATTGATGTATTTGTCAACAGCTTTAATGTCTGCTGGAATATAAACCAATAATAAATGACAATATAACAATAATTATGCAACACATATCTTCGCAGGAAGCAAGGAATTATTTAAAATAATGTACATTAATTACCACTTGTCCTTATATCTGCATATTACTACATTCAGATGTGTTATAAACAATTTATTATATGTTCATAAACTGCTTATGTATGAATAACAGTGTTGACAATTTGGGATGTTTTTCAAAGATAATTGTACAAATAAAGTTTTTGTGACTTTTTGGCCCCCCTACACATTTCCCTATTTGTCTTCCTTCCATATCATTCCCCCTAACTTCCTTTACTAACATTCACATAATCCTCTTCTCCCCCCTTCATTCCTCCCTGCATCCTTCCTTCCTTCCCTCCTCTCCCCTCCCTTTGTTCTCCTGTATCTCTTCTTCCTCCCCTTCCCTCCCCAGTAAGTCCCAGTCCCTGACCAATGCCTTCAACGCCTTCAGCGACTCCTCTTTCTTCCGCGGGGTCTCAAGCTCCGGAGGTGACGGCCAAGAAGAGGCGAAGGCCGAGACCATCCGCAACCTCCGAAAGTCCTTTGCCAGCCTTTTCTCTGACTAGACACAGCCGAAAACCGTAGTCAGCTCCTTATTGATTCTGGCCCACCCCCATTTAACTATTGGCCAGTGATGACTTGATTGGCATCTAATGTGAACCAGTCTGAGATTAAACTTTGTGTGTTAACTGTACTGTATCCCCTCCGTCCCCGTTCCTCTTATCCTCCCTTTTCAGCCTCACTGTGTGAGTAACAGTGAGGCCTGCTGGGATATTCAGCTAATGATGCTGTGCCAGAGTAATTGGACTGAAGGAGTTACGTCATTGATACAGAATAGAATAGAATAGAATAGAATAGAATAGATTAACAAAATGTCTATTTTTCCCAGAGCACACTTTAAGGAACACAGTATATGGAAAGTATAACAGTAGACTACAGATGGAATGTAAATACAGTATATATACATATATATATACAGTATATAAATACAAACATATATAACTATAATGGGAAATAAGCCAATAATATTAAAAAAAAAAAAAAAAATCCAGTAGCTTGTTTCAATCAGCTGTTGTCAGTGACATAACTCTTTCATTCAGTGGCTGGATTCATACACATTTTTAAAAGATAATTAGATATTTGACATTTGATGGTTTCTCCCACAGTGAATCAATTTTGGTCATTAAGTGAAAGTATGTGAGTAAAAAAAAAAAAACAAATGTTCCTGTGTAAATCCAGCCGTTGTGTCTCTGGTCCTTGGCTACTGTCTACTGGGCTCATCATTGCTGCCCCCTTTTTTTCGTCTTACAAGCCTTGAATTTCATTGTCGTGTGAGGGAGTTGGAAATATGTGTATGTTTCTCTGTGTTCAATTGTTATGCATGGCTCCTCCAAGTGGCTCGGTGTGACTTTTGGAGCAGGTGGGAGCTCTATCAGTGTTGAGTTTTCCCTCCGTTTGCCTCTCTCCCCTTCTCTGTCTCTCTCTCTCTCTGTCTCTCTCTCTCTCTCTCTCTCTCTCTCTCTCTCTCTCTCTCTCTCTCTCTCTGTCTCTCTCTAGATGTTGTAGCCTTATTGTGAACATGTTTTCAAATCACAGCTACATGTGTTAGCTGTGCAGGCCTGGGTCGATTACAACTCGAAATCCATTCATTTGCTTCAAGTGTTTGAATGCTGAAGCATCGAGGGCGAAATCGATCGATCGCAACTCGTGTAACTTTGGGTGCATTGGGGATTTGGCCCAGAGCACCAGACTGAATAAATCAATTCCTAAAAGTAAGTGAATGCATTCTGAAGAGTAAAAAAGACTCATGTCTGTAGCTGTGACTGGTGATCTCTTGTTTCACCTCTGTGTAGATCTATCAACAGTATTGTAATTTGTTGATTATTCTCATGAAAAGACATTGAGACAGTAGTGCAATAACACCTCGACATGACTGTTGAGCGCTGTCACCCCATTATAAATATGAGTATGATCATACATACAGGACATGTGTATCTGTTAAATACCTTATTCTTACATTCCCTTTAAGGTTCCGTTCAGTGGCGACTTTCCAGGTTGCTTTGCGCTGCAGTCAGAAGCTGACTTTCAGATTAATACGCCATATTAAGCTGTTGGTTTTTTCTGATGAACCTTGTTTGTATCGTGGGACTGAATTTAAGGCAACCTGGAATGAACCCAGCACCTTGACTGGTCAGTTTCAGTTGAGTTGCTGCATTTCAAGTTAAGTAAAAAGAAAAAAAAAAAAAAACACTTAAAAACCGCATATCAACCTGTCTGCTTATCCATCTCCAGTACTATGTTGAAAGTAAAATTATAACATATTGTATTTGTACGTATGTATGTATGTGTCATCTCAGGAGTTTATTTTTTGTAATATATTGATCGATTGATTTATTTTTTTGAGGCTCCATATTTATGGTACAGTATATATATTGTTTGTTTTGTATTGTGTTTTTATTTGTAACGCAATACTGCTTTGCATGATCTGGTGACTGGTAATGTTTTTGTTTCTTTTCTGTACAGATAAAAGTTAATAAAGATGTGGTTCCATCACTCCACTGATTCACTAAGTAAGATTCATGCTGGCGGCTGTGCATTTTGTTTAAGGAACGCATACAGATGTTGTGAAAGCCATGAATAATGTCTTCTGTGACTTTTGAGGAGCTTTGTCAGAAATTGATGGTTTGATGGTGTCAACATTGTCAGTGCCAAAGAATGCTTAATATATAACAGAAAGCCTGTGTTACAAACAGGGGAATATTTGAACATTTGTCCATGTATTAACATTTCTGCTAAACGTGTCATATCATGTTGACATTACATGCTTATGATCTAACTCTCACGTCATAAAGTGGAGGGGATGCTGATGGAGTTACAGGTGAGAAGGTTGCCAGGCCAGCGCCCGTGCTCCAAGTCTGCATTTCAACATTTGAGCGTGAAACGAGTGGATACTTTTTTGTTTTTAACGGGAAGTCGGGTCATCCGTGATCGTGGTGACAAAAACAGCTGCTTACAATGACACCTTGGGACATCTCCAGCTGAGTTTGCAGCGATCCAAACAGGTATTTTATGCCAAAACATGATATTTTCTTAACCCTATCCAAGTGGTGTTTGTGCCTAAACCTAACCAGACCACAGCACTGTGACAATATAAAATTAGTATCATGAGGAATCAGGAAGACACATACATGTGCACACACACACACATACACGTCAATATTGCCAACAGGGCACTACATTTCTCCACTATCTAAGAGGAGGCCTCTGTTTCTGGTCATTTTGAAAAAACAAAAATAGAATAGAAAAGCTTCTTTTAAGGTATTTTTACCATAATATTACTGCAAGTGTGTTCTTATTTTTTTAAAGAAATTGCCAAGAGGGGACTTGCATCCTTCAGCGATGTGTTACAACAACTTGCTGTCCACTGATCGAAACCATGAAGTCATTATGATGAAAGCCGTTAATAGTCTTCCAGTAAGTGCAGATTAGAGAAATTGCTGTACTTTGGCTATTTTCCTAATATGATGAAAGGGCATGCTAATGGTGCATTCAAAATTTATATCAGGTGGAAAAAACACCAAAGTCAAAGATATTATTTTGGTGTGCAGTGCACAGAATATTCCATTATTCCACCAACTGTGACATGATTTTAATATAAATATAAATATACAGTATATTTAAAATGATGTAACTAATTCACCTTTGATGTATTGACTGAGTAAAGGTCATACCATTGTAATAAATAAAAGGTTTTCAGACATTTACTTCCCTACTCCAAGGGTCTAAGGATAAAGGGTTGTATATGCTGTTCAGGTTGGGAGAGTCTGTAATCGGAAACTTGTGATTTGAGGTTGTACAAAGATGACTTTGTTTTAAAACTTATTCATCATCAGCCCAGCTGCAAACTGTTCAAGGTGACGACAAATTCATGGCTGAAAAATATGAACTGTGCCTCCAGTTAAGTCATCACATCTTCTATTTCACAACAAGGAAGGCATCATTGAATGCTTTATCGAGAGTTTATAGCGTAAGGTCAAACGCAGCTCTGTTTGTTTGAACAGTCTATACAAATACCTGAGTCAAATTCCCTGTTTGTGTACACATAATTGGCTGATAAAGCTAATTCTGATTCTCACACTAAAAAAACATCCATGGCTTTATGATCACAGGATGATCATGAAGAAATGAGTAACTGTTGTCCTCTCAACCCATATGATTTTAAATCATTCTCCATATTAAATATATGTCATTAATAATACAGAAGAGGAAGAAAAGGCCTTGCTTTGTAACTATCAAAGTCAGTGCAAAAAACCTCAAACATACAGTCATGAGCTCCCTAATGAAGGAGGAATGGGTTAAACTGCCTGTGCTGAGCCAGCAGATGGCACTATAGACACATGGAAATATAATCTATGAGAAAACTTTTCATCTGCAAAGATTGGTGCTTGTTGTGAAGCATTTAAATAAGGTTTACAATCTTCTGGCTCATTTGGATGTACCTCGTTTGCTCTTCTCTTGCAGGTTCGTTTAAATTGGAAGGACTGTCTACTTCTGGTGACTGGGAACACCTGGGCCCAGTGCTCCCAGTCACTGTTAAAGGCCGCCACATGAGCCCTGAGCTAACAACTCTCTCCATTCTATTTGTTTGGTTGCACACATATTTACCACAGACGGATCTCTTAAACTCTTTAGACTACCTTGAATGTATGAGTCACAAACCATCACTGATGTCATCATTGACCCTGTGATTATATTGTGGTGCTGATCATGGAAGCTACAATGTGGAGACAGTAATTATGATCCTTAGCAATGATTCTTACTTTAGTTTTTTCTTTCTTCATGTCATACTGCTCACCCCCTCTCAACTTAACTCACCTTCATGCACACAGACATAAAGAAACTACAAACATACATCTAAGATATCCACTCAATAACAATCTAGTTTACTCTGCACATGACAGCATTTTTCTGTCACTGTTTTTTTTTTTTTTTTGGATTCGACCTTTTCACTCATGTTTTGTCACTCAAATTATTTCATGTCCTGACTTTGATGTCAAATTTTTGTAAAAGTTTACATGAAGTGGGAGGAAAGAGGCCCTTTCAATGTGTACTTCTAACAGTTTTACGTCTTTAACATAAACCACAACACCTACAACAGTGTGTGTGTGTGTGTGTGTGTGTGTGTGTGTGTGTGTGTGTGTGTGTGGTGTTTAAATTAATACCAAATTTAAAGGTATAAGTGATTTTTAAATACAAATCTGACGGACGGAGCCATTTCTCTAACAAAGCCTGCCACGACAGATGATGTGAAACACGTATACAGAACTTCTCACGCAAACTCTTCATACGCATCAATGTACAACTAAGGCAGAGGAAGCACGTTCTGCTTTTGGTTCTTGGTCCATGGGATGACCACGTCACTGGAGATCTGTGGGAACGTCTCCATTAGATTGCTCATAGGGACATGGACGTGGGTGGCTAACGCACCAAAGCAAGCCTATACTAGCCAAACCCTGTTTGTGTTGGTGCTCATCCCACCCTGCTGGAGCCAGACAGAAGGAGGACGTGTGGAGCGAAGGCTCATCATTACATTGGTTAAACACTATAATGTCCAGATTTAGTTCCAAAATTGAATATGTTTCAGGATTGAGGGCGATATCAAGCCATTTTGATCGATTTTGAACAGCTTGCTCCCCTCACAGGCCTGAAAAATGGTTATCTCAGTTCCACTTTATAATAATTACAGTTCCATGACCGTGTAGGAGAGTCTTGTAAAGATACACAAGCGCTTTGATGATGAACATTTTCAGATACCAGAGCTCCCGTCCCCTGGGATTCAACTGTATAAACAGTTAGGAAATATTGCTTCGTTTTGTTTGTTACAGCAAAAGTCTCAAGGGCATCATTTTTTTCTTGTTGAGCACATAGAAATTCTGCGTGGGGAGGACAAATCAGCATGTGAGAGCAAGAAAATGTGTGTGTGTGTGTGTGTGCGTGTGTGTAGGTCTGTAAATAAGCAAAGTGTGCAGCTGTCTTAGTTCACGGTATCGAGTTATGATAGTTCAAAGGCAGGTGAAATGACTTCTGCACAGTGAAAGTGCTGAACTAACTGAACTGCACTTACATTTAACTGCTTCTACAACTGTGATGATCACACAAGAAACAGGATTTAGTGTCTTTTTGTGCTTTTATGCTTTTAAAACAGGTTAAAAAAGCAAAATGCAAGAGCTAAACTTGATTTTTGAGACGCATCACTGTCATCGTTACTGATTTCTACAGTTATTTCTTTTGTATTATGTGTTTTTAATTGGCACTTTTGGATATTTTTATGGAACTTAAGGTTGTTTCAAAGGTCTGTGTTCCTGTATGGAATAAATGTATTAATATTTCTTTGTTGCAAATCAAAAGACTCATTCACTGCTTACACCAACACTGATGTCATTTTTTAACAAAGGTTTCTGCAGTGACTGACCGGCTCCTCTGAAAATAAATTGCATCCAAACCATGGATACAAATTATGACTCACCTACATATGCAGCCACCATGTCATTTAGGAGCTGTACCGGAGAGGGGGTCAGAGTCTGGTCAAGTCAAAAACAGGAACATTTATTTCTTCATGAACTGAACGTTTTGATAGTGGAAAAGTTTCTTCACCAGGCTGATCTGCTGCCCGTTGCATGTTTCTGTGTGCTACCGGAAGTTCAAACCCTAATCTTACCACAATCTGTCAGCAGTCAAGGGAGCAGAGGGGCTCACATGATGCCACCTTTCAAATGTACACACCCTCACAGTTTCATGTTTTAGTGAACGTTTATTAATATTTACATCTCAAATGATCTAAGTAGGTTTAACAATCAATTCAATCTGCAATCTTCTGAAAAACTTATTTTTTTATATATATATATCTCATGTGAGCAATATGAGTAGGCTTAAATTAAAACATCCAGTACCTTGACATTACAATATGTGGTTTCAAGAAACAATAAACACAATACAATAAGATTAAGATAAACCCCAGTGGCTTTCAGTCAACAGAGAAAATACACAGTACGTAGATTTGAGTGTCTGGTTAAGGGTTAAAAATAGAGTGAGGTTTAGGTTGGGGTTAGACCAAGGTCCTTCAATTTACAGACTCAAGAGATGCACACGTACTCAGGTGACTATTTGTTGTGCACCTGATAGTAAGCTGAGTTCTATTGGTTTATGATCCAGATTAAATCTTATGAAATAATTAGTAATTAATTACTTCCCTTTCATCTTAAATTTAGTATACCATTTTGAAAATAAATAAAAATATTATCATTCTGTCCACAACTAAAATGTTTATCAATGCAAGCTTCTAGTGTTTCCTTTGAGCCCAAAACATGTATGCAAACGTGACTGTGATACCAGTAAATGTGACTGTAATAGCCTCATTACTTATCATTAAGATACTAATTGACTAACAGTGAGGTAACCCTAAAAGCAAAAAAAAGCTTAAAAAAGCTTTAAAGCTTTAAAAGCTTTCCCGAATCTCTTGGTTGCCTATAAATGAATCCAGACTATTTCTAGGCTATTTCTATGTAAAGGTAAAATCAAAAGGATGTGAAGCGTATGCTTCCTCCAGAGCGCCTTGCCACTCTTCACTCTCCAACAGTGTGCAACACTAGCAAATGTTAACTTAGAACTGGAGTACGCCAATGTCAACCAACGTCTGGCACCCACCAAACGGAGTCTAACACAAGTCCAAAGTCAAAGTTGATATTACTGCAAGACATGTAAAATATGTTATGATACTTGGGTTTAAAGTTAATGTTAGCTCACATTAGCTTGCTTGCTATGCAGTGAATTTCTAGCTAGCTAACATAACAAAATCCTGCCATGAGTGGATAGCGTCAGTTCATTCATCTAAACTAGACTGATCTGGCTGGTAAATTGAGTAGCTTGCTGATTCAAAATTTCTTTCTCAGCTAATGATACAATGCTACCAAACCCAGATCCATGCAGTTTAGTAAAGTTAGACCTAGCTGTTCACCTTAGTCTGTGCACTTGCTAATGTTATCACTTAGAAAACTATCTGAGTGCATGTAAGCTTGTCAGATTACTTCACTAGCTGACAAGATCCTTGATACTAACTTGCAAAGAGAGAGATGCAAGCAGGGGCGGCCAAGTGACCTAAACTTTAATCTTAGCCAAGTTTTGCTAGCTAGCTGCAGCCTAACTCAACTGGTGTCGGTTGCTGAAACGTAGATGGTAAGGTAACTTGCTCATGGAATATATATTAGTCTATGCCTGTAACTAGCTTAGCTATGGCATACTGCAAGGTACAAACAACAAGAGCTGCTGTATTATTGAGAGACAGACACAGCGCAACATTGCCACCTAGTGACTGATACAGGCCACTGCATTACATATGGATCAAACAAATAAGACTTTAACAGTTTATTTTGTGAGCACTGGGCGTGCTGGCAGGTACATTTTGTATATGGACAGAACCAGATATAACGTTATAACAGAATATTGGCTGTTTTCTCCCTTATTCCAGTATTAGTTTTAGTTTAGTAATACTAATTACCATACAGGGATGAGAACGACATCCATCTTACTGATTTTGTCAGTTGTAGTTGGCTTATTAAGTTCACACAGGCAGGTCCGCTGGTTAATTATAAATGAATTTCATTGTATTTATTTATTTATTTATTTTAATTGTTTCCAGCTGGCTCACATTAAAAGTTTAAGCTTGTGTCACACATTCCAGTGTTAGTTTTTAGTTTTACCATAATGTTACAGGGGATGAGAACGACATCGATCTTAGCTAACGTTAACGTTAACGGCTAAACGTTAGCTTCATTCTGTTGAACTACTCCTTTATTAAATTCATTTATTAAAACTCAAAATGTTATGTTTTAACAACGAACAAACAAATAAAACAAACAAAAGGTATCTTTATTTTCAACCTTGTTTCCCTTAAAAAAACGGAGCTCAGACGAAGTAACGTTAAAGCACAGCTAACGTTAGCTTGTTGAAGACGTTAAAGGGTAATTTGATGCCTCCGCGTGTGTCCTCAGGACTGTGTCGAGAGGAGGGAGGAGAGAGGCAGACAGCAGGCAGACAGGCAGCAGGCAGGCACCGACCTCAGCAGCAGCAGCAGCAGCAGCAGCATGACCAGAAACCTCCACAGCAAACAGACCTGACCACTGTGACACTTCAGCTACTGTGGAAGTGAGACACGCCACGGCTTTTCGAGGCTGACACTCCAAAAAAAAAAAAGATTTGCACAACCCGGAGAAAGAACCAAGAACGAAAAAAAAAAACGCCAGCGGGCTCCGTCTGCTCTGCGCTTCAAAACACTGATCAGGTCAGTCACCTTCCGCTCGGTTTACAGCGTGCTAAGAGCGTTGTGTGTTTTGTGGCTGCTGGTTGGACGTCAACGCGCTGAAAAACCACCTCGTAAACTAAGTTAATCTGTCAACACTATAGTCTGTTTGTTTTTCTTGAAGTGTACGCGCTGTCTATAAAACCTACCACTGATGTCAAGTAAATGTGCTTGTTTTGGTGAAATAAAACCCCCACATTATCTGAAGTTGTTGAAAGACATCCAAACTTCTTGATTTATCCATCCATGGCAAATGTTCCTGTTGATATAAGGAGCACTGACACGGCCGGATGTCATTATCTTGTTAAGGTGGACACTTTGTGGTGAGTGACAGACTTGCCAGTGGCCACAGTCAGGGGGTGGTAATGTTTGGGGTGGATGGGGAGGGGAGGGGGAGGGGGTGCTGTCAGAGGATTGACAACTGGCACACAGTCAGGTGTTGGTCCATAGTGTGTCTGTGGGCCGTAGTGTGAGTCTGACATGCAAACACCAAGCAGAGATTTTAGCCATCAAAGTGGTCACAACTGCTCAGGTAAGAGACTGTCGCACTCCCTCTGAGGTTATCATGCCTGGCATTTTTAAACAGTAACCCCATTAAGGGGGTAGGTTTTTTTTTTTTATGAGTTAACAAGATTTTTTTTAATCTGTATATTTTATATGTTCTTCTCTCATGTGTTTTTTAATCTTCTGTCTGTTGTGGGGGACATCAGATATTGCACAACGCTCAGGCACTTCTGTGTTTTCCGAATTGACTGGAAAATCTTGGTCGTGACTCAGCAATAATGTGGACACAAGCGCCAGACACTGACTTCTGTGCGAGGGTTGCTTTGTGGCTCCGTGGTGGCTGATTTGAGCTGGCCTGATGCTGTTTTATTATGATGTAATAATGGCACTCGGACGGTGAATTTCAAACATCAAACATTTGTTGTATAAGGCTCAGACTTTCACTGCCGACAGTGGGTCTAGATGTTCACCGTATCTGTGGATGCCTTTCTCGATCACTTTGTGTGAATGTCACGTCAATAATCTGATTCCTTGGTGAACAATCAGGGAAAACTTAAACAGAATTATTTGGATATTTTAAAGCATGATCTATCTATCTATCTATCTATCTATCTATCTATCTATCTATCTATCTATCTATCCTACACAACAATAAATCTTAATACACAGTTCTCTTGGCTAGATGACCAGTTTCAAGCGAATTTGGAATCTCATCAAGTTTATTAGGAGAAACAGTCGCTGCCCATTTGATGGCAAGTGAATCAGCATCTTTTGAAATAAGCTGCCACTTACGTAAAGTAAATGCTGTTCGTAATAAACAGGCTTAGACATGCCAAACCAACATTGTGGTCCTTGAGGGGCACGCAATAATCTGTAATAACAATAGCCACATAAGTATTTTTTAAAAAAAAAAAAACATTTTAAAGGTTGACAGAAAGTCAGGTAAACAATAGGTAAATAGTAGTTTTTCATCTAAGTAAGATGCTCTCTAAAAGCTGTCCAGATGCTGAAAATACATTTCATAAAAAAGGAGAAAGTAATTGTACGACTTCCTGAAAAGTTGAATTCTTGAATTCGAGTAACAGGTTTTTACAGATAATACCATAATGATTTGATAGCGGAGACATTACTCATCAAACCGATGCCATAAGTATTCAAGCGTTTGCCAGTGATATCATGTGTTTTAGGTTCATTAAAGGTTAAAATGTCACCACAAATGTTATATGGCTATTTTAGAGTTGGAGAACTTGTGATTTATTTGTGGTTGAGAAATGATCTCTCTTTTGGAGAAGTTAAAAAAGGTCATTTCTCTGGTTTACAGTCCTCATCAGGGTTAACGTCATAATATCCCTTTCATACTTTAATGTGGGAATTTAGAATTTTTGTGGTGTTGGGCACAATTGTTTGCGCTTTCCCACGTATTTGTGTATCAGTTGTTAATTTTTTTGGAAACTGTTTGAGTTTTTGATCATTAACAGACTGAATGTAGAAACTTGTGTCTAGCACAATATCTGATTAAAATCTTCTGAGACAGGAAAACACATATCTTATGTGGGTTGTAATCTCTACATAAGGTGCTTTAAGTCTGCCTGTCTGACTTAGTGTTGATACAGCACCGGTTGGTGATTTATTCCTGATCAAGTTATATAATTGCTAAAGAGCTGTGTGAACAGTATGTGTGTGTGAATGACTGAGACAGATTTGGACTTTGCTCTGTTGTCATAAACGGAAGGAGTGTCTCGAGATACCATGCTATGTTTATGTTGTCCCTCGCACGGCTCGAAAAGCGATGTCTAACTCTCTGCAGACAACACGCTTCCACACAAAGCTTTGTTTGAGTTGGTATAAAGACAGAACTTGCCTCCACTGAAGGATTCGTCTTGGTTTTGAAAATCTGTGTTTATTTAAACTACAGGAAGCAACAGGTTCCAGTCTTCTGAGAAGTTGTTTGCAGCGGCTTTAAAAAGTTATGCATATGAAACCCCTGTAAGGGCTAAACATAATCACTGCATGAAAGGAAGGAAGATGAACTGCACATTTATATCTGTACAAGCATACAGAGAAATATAAAGAGTGATGCACTCGGTTCAGCCCACAGATAGTTAACCACTCTTGTCTCTACACCGCTGGTATCCTGGTGTTTTTACTCAGCTTTTCTTATGGTTATTGCAAACGTTTTGAAAAAGGCCGCCTTTGATTCAATTTTATCAGATGACATTGGGACAATGTTGACACAGTTTAGCCTTAAGGTCGTCAATTTGGTTTGTAAATTAGGTGTAATTATTAACTTAAAGGCTAATCATTTCACCATTTACCTCTGGAAGCAACATTTTTCGTTGCAGACTTGGATTTATTTTGACATAAAATAGAAAGGGGTGGTTGATTGCCGATGAAAAGTTAATCTTGTCTCCATCGTACTCTGTGTAAGCACAATATCCTATTCGAAGTGTCCTCCTGAATTTATGTAAATTATATTTTAATTAATGATGAGTGGGATTTAGATTGATAACAAGATCTTTTCAATGTGTTTTGTTTTTTTGCATTGTTGTAGAGTTAGATCTCACATCCAGTATAACTGGAGAGTCTGTAATGGTGAGTAGGAGTTGAACAAAGTGATCTTATATTCTAATTCTATCTTTAGCTTTTAGGAATACTCTCTTGGGCAAATGTGTGTCAACTAGTTTGACTCAAAAGCTGTGAACGCTGCATGTTTTTCTTCTTCTTTTATTTGACAACAGAGCCTACGTAATATTTTTCAACATGAATCAGTTGTTACTGTTACACCTGTTCACATTTTCTCTTTTTCTCAACAATGACAAGATGTGGTGGAGACAAAGCGCTGTAGTCACAAACACATTTTGGCATCTGAGAAGTGACTCATGTTCATGACAGCATCAAAGAACATTTTCATTTCTCACCTCCTCACACTTTGTATTAAATGCAGTCTTGATGAGAAAAGAGCACACGTTAATGCTAGGTATGAATATGACTTCTTCTCAGGCATGTCTCTTTTTTAATTTGGATATAATGGATGAATCAAAACATTATTGAGTCTTTAAGATAGTGAAAAAAGCCCATTACACTTTCCTTAAGACAGCATTGATCTTGTCATCAGATTAAGAAGCTGGAAGTAGAGAATTCGACATTTTTCTTTGAAAATTAGAAGTGATTAATATTCCAAAACAGTTGGGAATTAATTTTCTGTCAATGCATTTTTGTTTTGAGAGTAATACAGTGATGTATGTATACACTATACATATTGGTATACAATATACACTGGAAGTAAATACTGATAAATAATTTGATTTATCATCTTTGTTGTATAATTTCAATTGTGTTTCTATCATATAGTTTCATTACTCACCGAGTAAACAAGTCTAGTCCAACTTTTTAGTTACCATAACTGTCCATGTAAACCATTATCCTTTGCAGTAAGGGATTATTGCCATCATTGGTGATACAACTCATCTTGTTAATTGTTTGTTTGTTAGTGTTGCGTCCTCCAAAAAAAATCACAATTGACTGAATTACCAAAAAACAACCGACACACAGTGAAGCTGAAGCTTTTGAGGACTTGTAGGGGTCTGAGCCAGTTCCCTAGACATGAGTTCACCCATGTTCACACAAACATAAAAACACACGTCAACTGACACAAATAAACACTAAAATGAAGACTTTTCCTTGCCAATGCACTTTGACATAGATATATTTTTCAACAGACAGGGATATCGAGCAACCTTTGTCCTAAATTCCCCTTTAGAAAGATGTGGGAGCAAACAGCAGCTCCTCAGGTCAAAACCTCTGTCTCTAGTGGGAACTAAGACTGACTCAGACTTTATGTGCACAAGGTTCTCCGTAGGTCTAATGCTTGAGACATTATTAGGTCCTGCTAAGGATGATGAATCTGCCCCCTCAATTTCAAATTGGTTAATAATGGTTAAATGCCAAAGGATCTTGGAATTGAAAGAGGAACAATGACTGTAAATAGCTTTCACTCTTGCTGGAAACTTTTTGTACCTCTTCTTGTCATTGTGTCACAGGCATGAAGTCTGCATCCTCGCTGAAGGATGATCCACACAGAAGGAAATAAAGAAACAACATTGTCCTTGCAGTTTAGAGGTAGTTAGTACCATACGGTATGATGAAGAGAAAATGTCAGCTCTGACTAGTGTAAACAAGACATAACTGCTAACACTACCATCAACACTCATATAGTTTCAGGGCCAGCTGTCACTCAGTTGGGAACTACTACACAGTGGATATGCCAGTCATTAACGGGGTTTTTTCCTTTTAACATAAACCACAACCCCTTCAAGTCATGTAAATAGTTAGCAATATGCTATCTCTTTTGGGTAATGCTAGGAGTCTAACGATTGCTGCTAGGGTTTGGTGATTAGAGTCCAGCGATGGTTGGTTTCTTCGGGGATTTCCATCATTTTGTTTTACTAGTTTAATGGTCTTCCGCTGAAGAGCAAGTGAGAGATACTAATCAGCGACAGAGTCTCATTGAATGAGCTGGTAGCAACAGCAGGATCTCAGTGTGTAGAGCCAGAATATTTCCACATCTAACTCAGTAAATCAAGTGTGTATTTCAACCAAATCAGAGTTGATTGTTGGACAGCTTATTTTGTTTCTGTGTATTTCACTTCTTGACATGTTTTGAACATAGCAAACTCGACGATAGCCCACATCTCCCTGCTGAATCTGCGGTGAGAGTCATTCATGAGTCAATTCGCAAGGGGCAGATAAACAACATTCACCGGATTACTTGGATTACCGTAAGTTATATCACAAGTGTGGGGACTCCGCCACCCTGTGCATGCTGAACACATACCGCCATGAATATTTAAAGGACTGCCAGTTGTTGAGCTGATGATGGTCAGTTGGAAAATTTTAAGACATTGCCCAACCCCAAATGAAACTTACACTGCAGCTCACAAAGACACTGTTCAGTCCATTACATACACCTTAGTTCATGTGAATTTGGTTTTCAAAGGGATAAAACATGCACACCCAGCATCTTCCTCACTACAGCCCCATGCACAATGTGTTCAACATGTGAATACAGTTGATTTGACAATGACAGGGAGGGGGTTAGTGAACGGTCAATTGTTTGGCCAACTCTGGCACTCATTTTTGACATGCCAAACCTTCCTTTTTCACAGACAATTCTAAATCAGTTCCTTTTGCGTACACCTTTCCTGGCACACGTGTTTACAGTACGTTCTGTGAATGAGAGTCACGTCATGTGTTGTATTGTTATTGTCCTGCTAAACAGCAGCTGAAGGCAGCACACTCCCGTCTTTTCCTCTCCATTTCGAGGAACAGGGCATGACCCTTCCCACTCCGTACCTCTCCCTCTCCCTCTTCCTACCGCGTTGCCCTCCTCTCACTCCCCATCTCTGTCAAAACACAAGTTTAGCTATAGATCTTTCTCACACAACTCCTAAGGTCATCCTCAAGCAATGTGATCATTAACCTAAGACGTCATCATAAATAACAATCATTCTCCTTCTCTTTCTAACCATCATGCCTCATTTTCAGTGCTCTCAGGCTTAGAGGTGTGTGTATGTTTGTGTTAATGTATGTGGGGTGTGTGAGACAAAGATAGATTGGCTTGATTTGGTTCTCCTGTCATAAATGGAAGGAGTGTCCCGAACACTGCTTTGTTTACACTGTGTACACATGTCCTCATACACGTGTCTTTCATTGTGACAGTTACATTTATATATATGTACATCTGTGTGTGTGCGTGTGTGTGTGTGTGGGTGTATGACTGCGCAAGTGAGTGTGAGGCCTTGACAGCATGCCGCGCTCCTTCCCCTTATCCAGCGAGGAAGCTCTTGTGGCTCAAGAGACTCATCAGCTATTAACTCATAACTATTTAGAGGAATTGGGGGAAAGTTCATGTCCTCAGATTATTGTTAAAAACTGCAGATTCCCAGACACACACACGCTGACAAACACACACACACATAAAAATATACTACAACTGTGGGTGCTCTCTCTTTCTCTCAGTGTCTCTCCTTACATGCGCTTCTCCACTGACCTGCTCATGTTGAGTTTGAATAGTTTCAGTGTACTTATATGCCCTTGCATGTGTGTGTTTGTCATTAAATGTTTGTCTTTGGTTGCATGAAAGGGTTTGATATGTTTCTTTACAATTCCCCAGAGTGCTGTTCACTGGACTTCTGTCACCATGCCGCCGGTAATACAAGGTCCACCTCACGTCCCAATCCCATTATGATTCTGACAGCAGTGTAGAACATATCCTGGTCTTCAGTGTAAATCTGGCAAGAATAGCCTTTCCATCACAATCACAATGGATAATTAAATTATGTGACAAAGGTCAACTTCACTGGGACCTCATAATGTTTCACGAAAAGGGGTCTGGCAATGCCAATGCTTGACTTGAGCACGGAGGTATAAAACCACAAGGCGGTGATTCTAGCTGTTTTTTGTGTGTGTGTGTTTTGCTAACTTAGAGCAGGGACTCACATTCTGATTGTTGAGCTGATTGTATCTTTGATTTGGGCGTGACGACTAAACAAACCCAGGCTGTCCGAGTCTGTTCACACCGTTGACAGTTGGAAGATAAAATCATACAGTGTGGTGTTCTAATCATTGGTCTTCTAATTTGGTCATTTTCTTATTATTGTATATTAACAAGTTTGAGGTCTAGGTTTGAGATTTACCGATTCATCGCAGACACCCAGGAGATTTAGCAGGTTTAATATGTGTACTTGCCTGTGGCTCCAAATCCTGTAGTGTGAAATTTGTTTTTGACTAGGAATGACAACAGCGATGACCTAAAACCAATGAGAGTGCAAGACGAGTAAAGTTACAAAGTTAAAAAATGATCCAGTCTCACACAAGAACGTCTGTAGTTTGGAGACCAGAAAAGGGATTCCTCCTGAAAAGTTGAAAAGTCTTGTAATGTGTTCCCCTTTGTGCTGATCACTGGTATAATGACAACTTCAAAATGCCCTATTATAAGATTGACAGTTGTGTAATGTGATCAGTACAGAAATCTGACGTCTTCGAAAGTCGTATAGTGTGTCGGCGGCATGAGAGGTAATGGTAGGTGTATTTTTTAAACCTTTGGACATAGGAAAACTAGCACTTTCAAGTTTTTATGCTAATCTAAGTCAATTGCCTTTTGGTTCTAGCTCCATAATGCCAAGACACAAGAGTGAAATTGATCGTCTCATCTAACCCTTCAGCAAAAGAGGTGAAAAGGCACATTTCCCAAATCGTTCAGCTCGCAGATAATTGTGATCATAGATTTAAGTAAAGTTAATCTCTTTATTCACTCAGTTGTTCAGAATGTCTGTCAGTACTAAAAAACACTTGACATAGGTTGAAACAGTCATCATGTGTGGTTAGTCCAGTTATCATACATTTCAGCCAGACTTCACTTCTGTTCTGCTTTAGCAATTCGTCACTGCTCCACATTTCTGCTGGCTCACTGAAAAAACATGATGCAGCCCCTTGGCGACAATAGCTAGAGCGCTAGCAGCAAGGAGCCAACAACCACAGTGCTCCCACTTATGAAACTTTTAGTGAGAACACACTAAAGAAAGAGTTTAGCTCGGTTGGTACAGCTGAGTTTGCACTGATCAGAGGAAAATCAGTTCTTGGCTCTTGTTACAGGGTGTTTCGATGGCTATCGGAGTCTCACACTGTGGTTAAGTTGATGATGGGTAATCTTTGGCGCATGATCAGTTTCAACATAAAAACCTTGTTATGTGGAAAAACAAACTGTATGATATGATCTGATGAGTCAGTTTGTCACACCCGAGGTTTTCCAGATGCAGTTTCAACTTGTACCTGAGGTTTTCAACTTATAGTAAGAACGCTACTGTATTTTTGTCTGGAACTGTTCAAGATGGTGGTAGATCTGTCACAGTGTGGACAGCCACTTTCTTTTAGCCTTTAGGTTAACATTTGCATGGCCTTGAAATGGTCCCAAAGCAAGAAGTTGTTTTATATGAAGATTTATGTCTGTACAGTGGGGATCGCTGTCAGTTTCATGAGCGGCGGGGCAATATATCAGATACCTAGCAGTCATCTCATCTGTTCAGTCTTTTTGTAATTGTCTTAGCATCGTTGGAGGGATTGGTTACTCTCTCAGTGCACATGTGTGGTATGAGTGAAAGCTTGACCCTACCTGTCCAACCTTTACCTCCAAAATAACACAGTGGTGAGTCAATGATTGACACTGGCAGACAAGCTTAGACCATGGATGTGTGATGAGAACTGGATACAGGTGTACATTACTATTACTATGAAAGTTGCTCAGTGGCACATGAAGTCACAAAAGCTCAACTTCCAGGTAGAAAATTAACCGGATGTTCCCCACAGCTTCTGCATTGTAAGGTCCAGCATGCACTCTAAAGACTTGAATGGGGATAAAATTATTTGATTGTGTGTTTTTTTTTCTAGACTTTTCAAATGTTACCAGACTAAATGGATCAAATTCTGACAGTGAAAAGAGTCATTTTTCGTGGGTTGATGCCAAAAATATTTCCACTGTTTTACAGCCTTTCCTTTACAATGTAAGCATATTGATTAATGTATGTTTGGCCAGTGTGCATCGTGTGACATGTTGCAATTACATGGTTCGGCCACTATGTCAAATTAGCTTCAAAGCCTCCCTCTCCTCCTGGAGGCTTTGTTTCAAATGGTCTGTCTCCTTCGTCTCATGCCCTTGACAATTGTTTGACCTTCAACAGGAGCACTTTTGTGACACAAGTTTCGCTTTGCTTTTTTTTTTTGTGTATGCCTGCAAAGTCACGTAACTTAAATACAAACTGAAATGCAAGCAGAATTTACCGTTCTCTGTACAGAAAGAAGAAACCACTTCTCTTTGGTCTGACCTGAAAACATGAGTGAACAGTGCTGCGATTTTATTCAGTAGAATTTGAACAGTTTTACTGGATGCTGTGCTTTTGAAAAAGTTTATTTATTTTTAAAGGATAAGGCACATAGATCAACATCACTGTGAAGTATCAGACTTAGCCAAAGAGGCTCAATTTTGTTGTCCACCAACCAGATGTTCAATCATGTGAGATTCTAAATAGCCTTTCTGTCATTATGACGGATTGTACCGTACTATATCTGCTATCAATAAAAACAAGAAGGATCAACTTGCTGCTACAACTGCTGAAATCTGTTCACTCTCAGATAAAATCAGAATAATAAAGGACACGTTTTTAAACCAACAGCTCTCACATTCTGGTTAGAAATTAGCTGCTATGATTTTCTCTGTAATTAAATCAGAGAAGCAGCATGCTTATATCGTGTTGGTATTGCATGAGGAGGCAGAAGTGAGTGCGTCACGGCTGTCACATCGACGCTGAGTGACTGAACAGGGGGAGAGAAGTGCAACCAGAGAGGCATGATGAGGTCGCCTGTCAGAGTGAAGCAACAGGAAATCATCTGCATCTGATGTCTACCACCCTACACACACACACACGCACACACACACACACACACTCACACTGGAGAGAGCATAAATACACTTTGGCGCACACGGGCACACATACTGTTGAACTGTACGATTAAAAAGAGACATCTAGACCTAAAAAAGAAATTAGGCATGAAAACCACACACATTTGCATGCACACACACACACACACACACACACACACACAAGCAGACCACATGATAGTTAGCTGTCTGAACTTCTGCTGAGCCCAGACTCTGTCACAGAGAGAAAATATGTGTGTAGTTCCCTTTCTATTGGTCATCACTTCCTGAGGAAAAGCATGACCACACACACGCCCGCGCACACGCACACACACACACACACACACACACACACACACACACCGGTCTCTATCTACTGTCACTGCCACTGTCACTTCGTTGCTGTTCAGTGAGCTGACACTGAACACTCTGAATTGAAACAGGAGAAACAGGGTGAGTGCACTGTCCTGTGCCCTGTCTGTTTGTGTCTATATGTGTGTGTGTGTGTGTCACTCAGTTCATCACGTTGAATCAGTCATATAGATGCAGTGATACAACTGTATTTTTGCCGAAAGTTGTGTGGTGAGTCGATATCCGTTTTTAGTCTTTAACGCACAGACATCAGTGCTTTATCAGTGAGATACTGTGCGTCAACCACTCTTGTCTGATATGCAGTTCACCTTCTCTCAGACACTTTTTCAGGTCACAAGCCAGCCTGTGTTGTAGTTTGGCTGTAGTGAGCTTAAAAACCTGCAGTTCATAGATTTCTTATCCCTAATTGGGCCAAACAACAGAAAATCTGTAACTAGGTCAGGTGAGGCAGCGCCATATTCTTCTTCAGATAGTCTATTATTTTGTGTTCTTGTGTAATTGCATGAACCAGGTGCTCTTATGAAATAAAACCACAAGAAAAAATGTAGACATGAAGTAGAATGTAATTGTTTTGGATTAAGTCAAAAAGAACTCAAAGCCGCGTGTGCTTTTTTCAAAAATGCAGAAAAGCACATTTTTTCAATTTGAGCCCCATTGATGAGAAGTGCCCTGCTGACCTCAGGTTCACCTCATGTTTCTCAGTGATCCTCTTTCCTGGAAGTTGAAACTCAAAATTAGACGATAAATCAAGTAGAAATCAGAGAGAAAGAAGATCTTGTCTAGGTGCTGTCATACTCAGAGCTGTGCCAAGCAGACAGAGATTGTGTGGTTTTTAACCTCCTGCTGTGTCGAGCTTTGAAGTTCAGTGAGTAAATTCATTACCAACCGAGCAAGTGGGTTTTCAGACACGAGGAGACTCTCGTTTTTGTCGAGAGGGCAGTCCAAACCTCTAGCTGACACCTTGTGTGCACGCAGTTTTCCATCACTCTCCTGTTTGATCATTTGGGTGCAGAAAGGGGAAGGCCCTCTCAGGTGCCTGTAGTGGCTTCACACCACCAAACACCAAAAGAGTGCTAATTTCCTGAAGAGTGAGGGAGGATGGCTGCTTTTTCAGCTTTTTAACACTTCATGCAACTCGTGTTTTTGATGCTCAGGCTCTTTCACATTTAAACAACAATTACAATGAAGCAAAATTAAAATAAAATTACATTTTCCACATTTACATATATACGTATGTAGAAAATATGGAGGAAGAAAAATGGAAATGGAACAAAATCTGAATAGAATCTGAGACTCAAATTAGAGCAGCAGCACTTTAGGAATAAAATGTAAGATATAGGCTAATACTTTGGCAGCCAGGTGAGTAATATTAAGAAATGTACTGGAAAATAAACTGTAATGTGAAAACAGCTTGTGCGGTAATGTAGTATGCACATAAATATACAGTGTATGTGTGCAGGATGAATATCTAGTGTGATGGAGTAAAATAGATATATATCAAGTGATGTGTACTGTTACACACAGGCTGTAATAGGTGTGATGTGCAAGTAGAAGTAGTGGCAGCATAAACTACTTCAGTAAAAAAAATGGCATCTGCGTGTCAGTGTGGTGTGAGTAGCGTGTCATGAGTGTCTCAACAATTAAATGTGTTAAATCAGCTCTGTAGAAACAAAGAACAGCATTATGACAAAACGTGATCTTCCCACCATATATCCCACAGTTTCCTCATGCTGGACTAACCAGGCAAGAACCAGGCCCACCTCATTTCTTTCAAAAATGTTGTGGGGACTGTGAGGCAGACGTGCAGGCGGGCATATCTTTTTGTTTTAGTCATTGACACTGAACCACATGCTGTTTTACATGAAGAGGTCAGGAAGTCACAGAGCTCTGTGCACTTACTCCCTCCGTCTCTGTAACACACACACACACACACACACAGTCATACACATGAGATGACTTTCATCTTAAAAATGACTTACTGTGCAAAAAAAAACAAAAAACACACACACCTTCTACAGAGGAAGCGCTCTACAACATGTCATTTTGTCACCAGGATGTTATAAAGGCAACTACGAGGAAACTTGTCAAGTGTTGAACTGAGCTAAATTAAGCGTACGTACAGCTCTGCTAGAGGGCACATATTTACACCTACTTCCACTCAACTGCACTAAGTTACGTTGCATTCAAACACTTTTTTCTATGAATGTAGTTCTCATGTAGAAACCCAATTAATGTCCAACAACATGAATTAAAATATCAGCACATGTTTCTATCAGTGCTTTTGGTAGAAGGATTGTCTGCTGTGGCATGAGTGTTGTGGTTCTCACCCTCAGAGAGTGAGCATAGTTTTCATTCAGACAAAAAAGATAAGAGTGTTAATGCCTCTGAATGCAGCGGGGCAGGTTCTGCCTTTTGTCTCACATGAATATACCAGACAGGCTTCTGTGACGACTGCCTTTTTCTAAACTGCTTCTCACCTTGTGTATTTTCTTTGTTGGACTTGTGGACTGTAAAGGAGTGGAGGAGGCTTCTACACCCACTGAAAAAATGATGATGATGCCGAATGTTTTCGGCTTATTCATTCAGAGCTTCTTAGTCTTTTTTTTGAGTATTGTTGAGCTCTAAAGTGTATTTCCTTCTTTGGAATTCTTTGCATGGAATCTAATAAAAAGCTTGCGCATTAAATCCAGTAAAACTCCAGGTATTGATAGGACTTCACCCACTTTCTGTGAGGCAATCTCATCCCCAGCTTTGCTTCAGTCCATTTTGGACCGACATGTTGCTGCTGTGAAGAAACACGAACGCTAAAACATATTTCACTAGTTTTGCAACTTTGTCCCCGAAGGAAAGATTTCACATCTCTCTGAATGACCTCCCAGTTTCACCTCTTTTTCCTGCTTTCATAATGTCAGAGCAACTTCATTCCCTCTCCTGAAGTTAACTTTACAGTTTTTACAATGTTGTTTTATATTCCAGCTTCTGTGGTTCAGTCTGTACTTTTGTTCATTTCACTTCTGTCTCAAATGATCTCTTTGTCCATTCAAAGATCCTTAAAAGATTTTAAATGAGAAGGTTGATGCTCTCTACTGAGGTTGTGAAAAGTATCAAAACTGAGATATTTTATCGATACCACATATCTAAAATCTCCGTTAGTCAAATATTCAATGGCATCTTAAATAGGGAAGCAAACAAAAACATGTAAAATCTGATTTTTAACTCCATAGGTACTACCGTTATAACAAAAGTGTTATATTGTGTTACATGACTTTTTCTATACCACTGTGTGCAGTTTGTTTCTATTATATATATATATATATATATATATACATATACATACACATATACATATACATATATATCCTATTTAATGACTTTTTTCCTTTTGCGTTGATATCTAAAGAGATAGAGGAATGTTTCCTCACACTAGTATTGTAGTGAAGGTACCAGAACTTCTGGTATTGTGACAACCTTGAGCTTCACAGTGTGTGTCAGCCCACACACACACTGTCAGTCCGGCCTGTTGGTACAGTAGCTTGCCAGACCTGCCTGCCAGTTTGCCGTTGGCCTATTGTTATTATGTCATTATTGAGGCAATAGCTGATAGAAAGTCCTCCTACACGTTGTACTCTCACCTGGAAGACAAGTTCTGACCTGTGGAAATCTGAGACCTGGCAGGAGACGCCGGCACTACTGTCACGCACGTGCTCACACAAACATACGCACACACACACACCATTGCAAACACAGTACACACTGCTTAAACCTTACTAATCATCGGTCACCTTTTATAACGGCTGACAGGCTGTTTGCCCACATAGCACTCACAGATACAAACATGTTGAATTCAGTAGATTCTGTACTACACTACTACAGAGGACAAGTTATAGTACAAACTTGTTTGCATGACATGATTTAAGCACCATGGTTTAACTGCCAGGCTGCAGCCGTCTTCCTTTTTTTTCTTTCTAAGTTGTGTTGAAGAGCCTGCTGAGTACCGAGCATGAATTTCCTAAGATAAGGGGTTTTTCTTGAGGCCTCTCGGGTGCAGTTTGGTTTCTTGAAGTGGTCTGGGGACTCGCTCTCTGTCACCCCCTTTCACTTTATCTCTCTAGAGCTCTCTCCCCCACTTGATTTCTGTCTCCAAATGTACTCGATGCCAACCAGTACACAAGTTTCTTCAATGCTCCGTCTATTTTAGGTTCGGATTGGCTGGCTAGGGGCCAACAAACGGAAAAATAACCAGGTTTCTCTGGTTATAAATAGTCAGCATTTTCCCCTGTAGCAGCTTCCAAGGCAGTGGAAGCTACAGCCGGCTGACACACACACACACACATGGATACGCGCACACTCTCCTCTTTTTATCCCTCTTGTTCTGAAACAATGTCAGAGTCGAATTTTAAGTGGATCCCCCGCTAATTTTCACTGCCGCAGTCCAAACAAGTAAAAGGGAAACAATAAGTAGTTGAGAAAAGGAGGATGTTTGCTCCGCGGGGATGTTTTGCCAAGTAATTTGGAGCCGAGTCAAGCTGTTTCTATACCTGGTGCTACTGTGCCATCGGAGTATTGCTATTTTAGTTTTGTCCTGTTGCATAATTCATCGCATTCTTTGTTACATTTTTTTTTCCAAATCAGGCACTCGAGGTTGATTAGCGGAGGTTTATTTTGAGAATCGGTGTTGGTTACAAAAGGTTGTTTGGCAGGCCAGGTGGTTCAGTGCAAAGACCTTTTACTCTATTGATTATTTATAAACTGTTGCTGGTTTGTCGCTTCCTTTTTCTTGAGTTTAAAACAAGGTCAGAATTCAGGCATGGATTTCGCCTTCTTAAAATACAAAAAAGAAGTGTGGGAAAACTAAATTGTTCCCAGTATTTATATTTAGAAAAACAAACGGATCAGCCTTTTCCTTTCTACTGTGGAAAAACTATGAACATGAAAAGATTTTTGATTTGGGAGAGAGAGCAAAAATCCTTATGTCTTTAAAGGATAACTCTGACATTAATATGTATTAATACACAAGCTAAAATAGTCCCCAGCAAATATAATGCTGGGGACTACTAATCCAAACTACTAATGGAATAAAGTTTGCTAAAAAAGCAGAACTTTATATGTGTTGCCATATTTTAGTAGGGTAGTGAAGACAGAAATATTGGGAGACACATTGTTGGTTTTGGACTCTTAATCGGATTTTTCTTTCTTTATCCTTTAATATAACGTTTGACAATTTTATGTTGCCTTATTTTCAAGAATATAATCTTCTCTGCCTTTAGTTTGTAATAAATTGAAACAATCTTCGCTGTAAGGCATGTAGTTTTCAAATACCACATTAACAATTAAATACATCCCATGAACAAGATATTGTTCAAACTCAACCCTGATTAAAGAGCCGTGCGTGTGGTTTGCTTTTCTGTGGATTGCAGTCATGGTGACAGGACTTTGACCATCTCGCCAGATTTCTCTCCCCCAATGTCTGATCTGAGTTACATATTATAATGACTGTAGAGCATTCATTCATTTGTATCAATGAAAAGTAGAATAGAAGTGAATAATAATAATATGTTTTTGTCAACAGAATAGATTAAAAGACCAAAACAAACAAAAGTGTGTGTAGCTGATTTTTGTTGTGGTACTGAAGTGAATAAGATAGTCCCAAGTGTTCAGCACAAAGCATGGAGATGCACTGCTGGCACATGTAGCCACAACTGATGCGTTTTTGAAGCAGCGGTGAGCGATGAGTCTCAGTGTGATCAGAGCTTCTCAATATTTGTAGGCCCTGTCATTTTTTGTGTCTATCCCATAAACTTCGCCTGCTGCTGTAAATTCTTGATAGTGCTCCAAATCCACGGCTAAAAATAGTCCCCAACAGCTCAGCACTTAGTGCACTTGAGTAACGTTGACTAAAAAACACAAAAAACAGTCCAGCTATTTAAGGAAATTAGCCATTTTTATATATATATTTGTGAAAGATTTACATATTTAGTAGGAATAAATGGGCTTGCAGCTGATAGCCACTGAAAGGTAGGAAAGTCTGAAAGTGTTGGAAGAGGAACAAACGCATTGTTGGTCACCAGCTACGTAAATCCTTTAATAATGCTGACTACAGTCTTCCTAAGAAATAATAATAAAATCCATGGAAGTTGATATAGCTATTTTGAGTAGCTACTCAGTTCTTTATGAATGATCAGTAACACATTTCAGCATTTAGAACATGCCGTCTGACATGAATCTTTGACATCCTTGGCCTGACAGACTGAGGCTCAAGCCGTCCCTGCTTTCTGGGTGCTTTGGTTGAGCAATCACACGTCGTGCCACCCAAACAGCAACAGAGGAAGACAGTGTTTTGAGCTAAAGAGACGTTCCTCAGGGTTCATCTTGTACTCCCTGTGACACAATCTGACTCCTTTTTCTAGATAACAGACTGCAGGAATGAGCTGGGGGTCCGGTGTTGTGTGTGTTTGTGTGTGTGTCTGTGTGTGTGTGTGTGTGTGTATGCATTGTTTATACATATTCAAACATGTTCAAACATATTTAATCATTAACATTCTGACAAACTCAGCATGTTGGCTTGTTTATGACTTTTTTCATAGTCATCGTTCTTCCTGTTTCTCATTTCCTTTTCTGTCTCATCCTCCCTTCTCTCTCCTTCCCTCCATCTCTTCCTCCTCCTCCCCTCGTCTCTCAAGATCTTCTAAGTACTGTTTTCTTTTAACAAGGCCACATACAGTCAACAAAGGATATTGCATCAGCTGTCGCGTCACTGCTTCATCTCTCTCTCCACAGCAGACATGGTGGACACCCAGCAGCTCCTCGCCTGGCCTGTCGGTTTCAGTCTCAACGCCGTGGACCTGTCAGAGCTGGACGACAGCTCCCACTCCCTTGACATGAAGCATCTGTCCACGTTGGACTACACCTCCATCTCCTCCTCCTCCATCCATTCCTCGCTGTCCCCCTCGGTCGTATCCTGCATGTCCCCCGCCGGCATGGCCTATGACCCCAGTCCACCGCAGAGCGAAGAACACCTGACCAACATGGACTACACAAACATGCACAGCTACAGGACGGAGCTGGACACACACAGTAAGTCCAGTCTGTGGAATTGGGGGCTAACCAGAGCTAAATCTGTTTTCTTTATGCTGATTATGTGCATGCACACCAAGCTTTGCAGGAATTCTTCTGCAGGGATGGAAAATGAATCATTTGCAACTTGTTTGCAGTCCATCAAGTCTTTGCACAAGAAAGCTTTGATGCAAAATACCTACTCAGTATCCTGCCTGCCTGATGACGTTTCTTTTATCAGACATCATCAAACTAGAGCCGGAGTCCCCTCCACAGCTCTCTGACAGCCCCGTGTTCTCCAAGCTTCAGGACGATACTCCAGCGTCAGCACTGAACATCGAGTGTCGCGTGTGTGGAGACAAAGCCTCAGGGTTTCACTACGGCGTCCATGCCTGCGAGGGCTGTAAGGTAGGAATGATAGATATGATGAGTAAAGATAAAAAATAATGTGTACTGGGCCGGTGTTTAAACTCTAGATCACACCAGAAGAGGGCTGCATCGAAGGTGAACAACACTTCAAAACCCAGAGTTCCTAAGTTTACTCTCTCAAACAGTGATTTAGAAAAGTAACTAAGTTCATTTACTCAAGTGCTATGGCTATGTTAGTACAAGTTAGAGGTACTTTGAGTTACCTTACCTGAGTATTTTCCTGTGTATTTTCTGCTACTTCATACTTTTACTCCACTACATTTAAGAGGCAAATATCGTACTTTTTTGACAAAAACATTTCAACACTCAGATGGTGCAGTCCGTTCTGCTCCAAAAGTTATAATCTGACATTATTAGCCCCAAACTGTCCCTGTTGTCTGAGTGCTTTGGTTTTGAAATCACAGCCACCAACAGGACTCTGCTGTCACAATGTTATTTCATTTTCAAGTAGACTTCTTTGGACAAAATCAGTTATTCTTTCTTTATTTGATTCATTTGACCAGTCATTTGAGAGATCCATATTATGGTTTAAATTGCTGTGCACAGCAGTGGAAAATAATTTGATTACCGCTCTCGAAAAAGTAAGGCTCAAGATCTAGAAGGCAAACAATTGACAGTCGTACCACTTCAGAGTCATGTCAGGAAATGGTAAAGGGTGTTGCCATTTCTACTGCCAGTCTCTTTTTTTTGTAACTGTGTTTCACTTTTCGGTGAAACATGTTGGTGGAATAAATAATTCTATACTGCATGGAGACAAGTGTACAGTTTTTATCCTTTTGATGTCTGTCACTTTAACCACAAGACCCATACATCGTTTTCCACTCTGCAAGGGCCCATCAAGGCTCGTGTTTCTACGCCCCTAAACCCTCTGTCTGTCTTTCTGTCTGTCTGTCAGTACAGAGTATAAATAACTAATAGAGTGGGGGGTGAAGTTTCACACTTATTTCCATTTTCTTTGAAAGATTGAGACATGATAAGAAGAGGAGCTATAAATTGTGACACTGTCCTCTGAAGACATATGAGATGGATTCTCAAAAGCAAGCAGCACTACTACAAATGCTTTTGGTTTTTTTTTTTTCATTTTGTGTGTGAAGTGTGAATTTACCCCAGACTGATTATAAACAAAAACAGCTGTACGTGCTGTGTTTCAATCACCTTCAGCAAGTCTCTGCAGCAGAAGAAAACTTTAAGACTTTGAATGGAATGTTGTAGATTTTGTTAGATTAGCAACTTTATTTTTACTAGACAACTAAATTAGAAATCATCTGAGGATCTAAATGTTTTTAAGGTTACAACAGTTTGTTTTTTATTATTTCAAATTGAAACTTTTTCCATTGCATTCTGGAAGAAAAAAACATTCACTATGATATCATCAAAGAGAAAGGGAAGCGTGATATGCACTTGACGGACCAAAAAAACAGAAGCACCTGCATGATGTAACTCCATGAAAAAGTAACATGACACGTTTCACCTTGAGCAAGGACTTTATTTTTGTCCCACATACAACATCCTGCTGCTGTAATGCTTATTTGCAAAACAAATCAGTGACTAAATATAGTCCCCAACAAATGAGCTATTTAGTCCTGTTTGAAGAAAAAACTATAGTGGGCAACCTTTTAGCCTGTTTTAAAAATAGGACACTGTTTACTATTTACTAAAAAAGTAAAGATTTTGTGTTCAAATATGACATTTCTGGCAATAAATATACTCCAGTATCAAAAGTACAAGTAAAAGTAAAGAAATATATACATGTTATATACAGTTTATGCTTTTTTTCTGATTATTGGAACTCAAAAATTGTACTCAAGTACAGTACTTGAGTAAGTGTACTTAGTTACATTCCATCACTGGCTGAGAGCCACACACAGGAATCAGTACAGGGAAGTTTAAAAGTATTGAGACACAGACTAACACATTTTTCTGAGATAAGTAATAAACAAAATACAGAATAGCACCAGCCCTTTATAGTGCTCTTTCAGAATTACTGCTTTTTGTTTGTGCGTTGACTCAATTACACGATATGTTTTAAAGCTTTACATTGTGTTGGAATTGTAATGGACTGCATTGGTGTTCCTACAACAAAAGTGTTAAAAACAACTTTCAGACTGGTGACAAATTAAAGGAAAAACCTGAGTGAGGGAGCGGAGAAACAGAAGTGTGCACGCTTTCATACAGGACACAAGCAGGCATTGAATGGTTTAATGAGAACAGAAACGATATGAATGGGAGATTGGGAAGAGTTCCAGAGGGTGGGCGGGTTATGTTGGTTTTTCCTTCAAGTTATCACCTATCTCTTTTTTTTTTAATACAAGAGAATACAACAACACCAATCACAGCCTTGATCATTACAATAGAGTTAAATCGGTGCCTCTCTGACACTACAGGGACTGTTGTGTTGGATTTACTATAAGCCACAGGGGTTTCTGGGTTTTTTTGTCCACTCAGTTTAAGTCATATTGTACCTCTAGAGGCTGAATGGAGGTAAGGTACAGAAGTCATTGTTCTGCTGAAGTCTCAGGGGAGACTCACCAGAAGAGGGGGTCAGCCAAGCAGGTTAACGCTTAATTGTTTCAAAACAGAAAACATTCTTTATTGAGGTGGAGTCTTGACCCCCTTTAACTTCCTCTTTCTTTAAATAACCTATGATTAAAAAAGGAACATCTGTGGATCACAGGAATGCAGATGCCAAACACACCAGCGTCCACGTAGAGTCCAGATGTTGATTTGTACGCTGACAGGAAAAACCTCTCCTCATAAAGCTTACAGCCCTCAGGTTTTTTCTTTTTGAGTCTGTTTGACTTCAATTCATCTCTCCATTAGCTTTCTCAGTCAGCATAGACAAACACCGCAGCTGTCAACAAACTCGTGACTGTATGGCGTAGGAGTGAGCGTTGGGAGTTTGACCAGGGCTGCATAGTTAATAGCTGAGATAAGCGCAAGTCTTATGGCTCCTTTGGTCCTAAGGTTGAAAACATCAAAGCACGAATCCACCCTGAAACACAATTGCCTTTGAACAGACTGATTGACTTCCTAACAGATTAGAAAGAGCCAGATATCTAATCTGCATTTATCAGTCAGTAGATGCTGCATGGAGCCAACAAGAAACTTGAATCACATGAGGAATATTGAAGTAGAGCATTTAAAACCGATTTTTGATTTGTTATGCTTTTAAGGAAAAAGTGGATCTAGTTTGCCATTTCATCTGTTCTCTTTTTTGTCCCATTTGCTTTTAGGTTTTCTCAGTTAGAATACAGATAAAAGTGTTTTTTTTAAGTATTTATAAGGTTCGTACAGTACTAGGAAAAGAATGAAATGAATGCCTTATCATAGTTTGATTGTCTAAATTGCCAACACAAGTTGTCTCTCAATTCTATGTTTTCCATTTTATTACAGATTGTGGTTACATTAAAGTGTATATTTCCTGCCGAAGTGTGTCAGAAACCTCTTACCAGTTCCTAGATAAAGGAGCATGATCAGCAGTGTAGAGCAAATGTCTTCAGTGGCGATATCTGAAGTAATTCTCTCTCTTTCTTTTTTCTTTTCTTCGTAGGGTTTCTTCAGACGCACAATCAGGTTAAAGTTGGTGTACGATCACTGTGATCTTCACTGTCGCATTCACAAGAAGTCCCGCAACAAATGCCAATACTGTCGCTTCCAGAAGTGCCTCAATGTCGGCATGTCACACAACGGTAAGATCAAGAAACTGTCCCACACACCTTTTAGAAACAGTCGATGTACAATCACAGTATGTGATACAGAGGATGTATATTACATATAAAACATGTTTCAGTTAGGCCATGACAAGCTGAAAAGTTTCTGTACATTCAGGTGTTTTCATGCTCACTATAAATAAGCAGACACTGTTTAAGACAAACTCTTTTCTGAGGCTCAGGAAACGCCTCCTTGCAGGCCACCTCTGCTGATGCCCTCTGAGAACGGCAGCAACATTTTCACCACACTGCTGCCAATTTGGTCCTTGAGGTGTGGTGTTGATATATGCAGCGACATGCAAGTGCACCACTGCCTCATTTATTGTCATTTGCTTCCTCATGCTTAAGTTTGCAGCACTTGTGCAATGCTCCTGCCACCCCAACAGATTTAAAATGAAATAGTGTTTTAGAGCTAACTTTAAGACCTCCTCTCCAGAGCTCAGACTGTCAGAATCGAAACAACAGCAAGTAACTGTGTTTAGATGTTTGGTAAACCTCACGAACTGAACATGAACATGCAATTTTCCTGCCACCCCAACAGATTTAAAATGAAATCGTGGTTTAGAGCTAACTTTAAGACCTCCTCTCCAGAGTTCAGACTGTCAGAATCGAAACAGCAGCAAGTGTTTGATGTTTGGTAAACCTCATGAACTGAACAATCAGGCCACAGTAATCACGAGACTGGTTTTCTTTTCTTCACCTGAATATTTTAAGCTAAAATCCTTTTTTAATTAATACATTGTCAAGATATATAGAACTGGAGTGTGGTGACAGCTATAGTTGGAGATATTCATGAATGAAGTACAAGGCGCTCGCATCTTTACTGCTGTTTAAATGTGTGGAAAGTTATTGATAGCACCCAAGATTTATGCTTATTGTTTACAGTATGTTTGCACATCAGTGATGTAATCTCCGGTCAACATCTCATTGTGCTGCCTTCATGGGCCTGTCAGAACTTTTATAACTATAACCTGAGTGTGTTTGAACAATATAAAACAGGTTGCATATGACAGAAGTGGTCAGGACTTTACAGAATCCCAAACGTTTCTTTGTCTATGACATTTTTTCTGCAGTTTGTTCGGTTCTTTTATCAGCACATTAATATACGCTGTTGTAAATTTCAGTTAAAGTTTTCAAGCAAAACCAGTTAAAAAACAAAAAAAATAAGTGCAAAATGTGCAAACCTTGTTCAGCCATGATGCACCCACACAGGTGTTCTCACCTACAGTGACACACCAGGTCTGGGTAGATCTGCGCTGAACGCTGCGAGGCTGCCGTGACCTCCCACACTCACATACCTGTGGGCCGATCATTTGTGCCATCATTCCATCTGCAGTTTCCTGTTGCTTTACTACTGTTTAGCATCAAAAGCTGTGTTTAAGTTTTCCATTGCCTTTGCACTTTACATTTACAGACAACAAATAACTGAGCTCAGGTGTGATTATAACTGCATTATGTATTCATTTGAAATTATTCAAATGTTTCCCCCTTCACTGCCTGCCATCATACATGCTGTCTCTTTCCACTAGTTTAAAGTCGTCAGAGTTAGCCACTGAAAAACAAGTGTCTGTTCATCAGACAGTACATCACTAGCTCCAGAATGGAAGTACATTATCTAGAGAAATCTTTTACTTAATCATAAAACTCCTTTTCCTTCCTTTATTTCCTAAAAACACGATTGTCCAGCTGCAGAATAAGTTGTTAGCCTTTGTTGTCCACTCGAGCGCATCAAGCCTGTTTTTATATCTTGATGACTATCCTCCCTGGGTGAGTTTCATCATGAATCTCTCGACTGTGTAGGCGTGCACATGTTGTGGTTGATTGACATCTCCCTGACTCGCCTGTTAGTTTTGTTGCACCTGTTTGGGTGGGACTGTGTTAACTCTTTATGCACAAACTTTGAGGGATTTCTGAAAATGATCAGCATAGCTTTGCACAACTCGAGTCTGAAACTCACATTTACCTTTCGTCCAACAAAAAGTCTTTCCTACTCTGCGCTGAAGAAATATCTGGTGGACAGGGCTGACATCATAAATCTCTAATCTCTAGTGCATCGCAGTTTCTGTTGGCTGGTCGTGCACATTCATCAGTCTGTTACATACTTGCGTCATTTAAAGATAAAGCTAGCGAAAGACAATTATTAAATTGCTTTAAAATATTTACAGAGATGCCAGTGTTATGTTCTTACTCAACATTTTGCCTGGTAAAATGTACTTAAATCTGCAACAACTCACTTCAGTTATTTAGCCTGCTGAGGGGAAGTTAGACAGGAAATAACACTTACTAATTGTATTTTTCCGCAACGAAGCGTGAAATCCAGAGTGACAGCTTTTTAATATTTATTTTGATAATCTCTCACTAATCTTTCACGCGGAAAATGTCAAACATTTGCTGATTCCAGCTCCTTCAGTGTTTCAAAGGTTTGCTGCTTTTCTTTGTAATTTATGATGGTAGATGAAGAGTGTTTGGGTTTTGGACTGTTGAATGGATAAAGCAATTGAAGAGATCAGTTTGGGATCTGAAAAATTGTGACAAGCATTTTTCAAAAAGATTTTTACACTTTACTCAATTAATCTGATGATTAATAATCAGATGATTAAGATGTTGTTTTCATCTACCAACCTGTGTAATAGACAATGTGTGGTCTGATTTTCATGAGCATCAACTGGAATTGATGACATTTTTCGAACCAATCCTCATTTTGCGTTGTGTCCAACAACTGTTATTTTTCAGATCTATAAAAGATGCATTGCATTGTGGGATTGTTTGCAGAAAATCGTGGCCACTGCAAAAATTGCGCTTCATCCACACGGTGTGCACCCATGTCATTCTCTGCTCTTTACTGAGAAGCTGGTATTGCTATTTTAGTCAGTCAAGGGACATTATGGCTCTATGGTCTTCACCAGAGGCTTTGTATTTACAGCATGATATCACACAAAAATCGACTTAATTGTTTGTTCTCCCTGCCTCGTCCTTCCCCCATGTCACTCTAAAGCTATTTCACAGGGTTCAGCTAGGTCAGCTCTGTGTGGGTTTTTTTATTTAATCAATGATTGACATCTCAGTGTACATAGACCACAACTGATTTCTCCAACTTGCTGTGTCACCGCTGCGGGCTCGTTGCCAGCTGGTGGTAGGGCCACTTTAGTTTGTATTCATTTGCTTAAGGTGTGCTTTTATCACACGGCCAGCATTACGCAACCACGTCCACACCGCAGTAAATGTAGAGCGCAGGTTTGAATGGAAGGATAATTAATGACTTCCACTAACAGAAAAAAAAGTTGGGTTTAACCATTTTGTAACTCAGCATCAGATTTCAGTGAGATTATTTCACCACATTGACCACTACGTGAGATTATTTCACCACATTGACCATAAAATCTACATTATATTTAGATGTTTGTTAAGTATAATACCACTTGAATAGATTATTATAAACCTGAGTAGTGAATCTAATTGGAAAAATACTATATGTAACCTACTGTCTTTGATCAGAAGAAGTAGAACAACTTTTGAACCAAGATTTTAAAATGGTATACCTACTTCAGTGATCAATGCAGCAGCTAAACAGAGAAAGTGTTTCACATCTCGTAAAACAGAGACATTAATCCATTATAAGTGATGTAACCATGTACAAGGTGAGTAAAATGTTATACAACCAGCCACAACAGGTGGAAAAAACCACAGAGGAGGATAGAAACTTGGCTTCAGAATGTTTGAGATCGTTTTTCAGGTTTTGCGATGAGCTGTGGAAACACATCACCAACGAAATAGATACATTAATGCGTTATTAGAGGAAGGTACATTTTGTAATTGCCTCATAAGACACACGTCATAAAACCACAGTGGAAAATTTGTTACGTGCCCATGGCAATTTTCCTTGTGATTGACTGGTATGTTGGCAAAAGCTGTGTGACTCATTTGTAGAAGTTGTAGAACAATCCAAAGATATTTGGTATCACCTACAACTAAGTAAAACAGGAAAGTGTCACATTTGAAAAGCTGGGCTCGGCATGGCGTCTCTGTTTGAAAGATTGATTGTCAGAATAGTTTCCGATTATATTTCTGTTAATTTACAAATAGATTGCTGTTATGGGACTTTGGAGACTGAATCAAATTTGCATAGGTGTTCAGAAAATAAATTATATGAATCGCTGCTTTTCTTTCTTTCTTTCTTTCTTAAAAATGTAAAGCAGAGTCTTTTAAAATTTCACAGTACATGGACTGTACATTTAATGCTTTGTATGTGTCGTGGGCATGTAATCCGTGAGCGTGTTGTTGATCCATGTGCTCTTTTTTTCTGTATCTGATTGCCTGCGTCTGTCCGCGCACTAATGTGTGTTGTTTCTGTCTGTCTGTTTCCTTTCCCAGCCATTCGTTTTGGCCGGATGCCCCAGGCGGAGAAGGAGAAACTGCTGGCTGAGTTCTCATCCGACATGGAGCACATGCACCCCGAGGCAGCAGATCTGAGAGCTCTGTCCCGGCATCTGTACGAGGCCTATCTGAAATACTTCCCCCTCACCAAGGCCAAGGCCAGGGCCATCCTCTCTGGGAAGACCGGAGATAACGCGGTAGGCAGCACTGCCTTAATTCTACTCTACTTTTATATATTTGTATGTTTTATGAGGGGGAGTACTGCATAGTTCTTATATTCATAGGTAACTGTCAGTACAGTGTGTACTGTCCAACACATTTTAGACTCATCTTGGCTGTTTGACCAGTTTCTCTGTCCCTGTTGGCTTTTTCTCCGCCTTTATAAATGTGCACTGTACGAATCTGACCAAAATATGAATGTTTTTTTTAGGATTTTCAGTCTCAGAATATCACAAGCAATCCAACCACCAGACAGCACATATTGTCCATTTATACTGAAACATAACCAGTTCAAGAGCCATATAGCAGAGCAAAAATCACATAATTTTGTATGCTTCCAAAACTCTAATAATATTACATAAAAACACCTTTTTTACTATGTAAAATGACAATCTTCACTTACACAAGCATTAAATCAGAGATAGAATTAAGGATTTGGTGGTGATAAACAATACAAATTGACTATGAATACTATGACAGTATTTTTTGCCAGCATTGGCTTCATGTTACTGCATTCAGTTTAGGTCACAGCTCTTTTATTGCTGCTCCAACAGGAAAAGTGGACTGACTGGTTTTTACATGTCTTGGCTGTTAGAAACATCTCAGGTTACAGTGGTCAAGCTGTGCAACAGAATAATACGGCCTCTCAGGAGTCTGATTTACAGTAATCGCTTCAACATTCCGACTCAAAATGTCAAACTAATTTTTTAAGACATTTGGTAATTTATACAAGTGGACTGTCAGTGAATGTGTTGGCCAAAACCACGAAAATGTGAGATATCATCTGTATCCTTGTTTTTGTACTTAAAGTTTTGAGATATTGAATCTCAGTGTTTAAAAGAGGCTTAATCAGGAGATTTACATCAACTAAATTACAGTCGGCAGATAAAAGAAAAGTGTGGTGAATGTTTTATAATGACCTACAGTGTATATAAAAGCAAGCAATATGGAAAACATGGAGTGTCGTAATTGTTATTCCAACTTGATAACTCAATCTGAAAGTAAGTGATCAGATCATTCAGTGATCTGTTAAACATCTGATTCAAATAAATGCATGGGATTATTACTACATAACAGTCTCACCTGACCAACTGAACCTTTTGACAGGTACATCCAAGCACATGGATCAAAAAGATTAAAAAGATATTTACCTTTAATTCAATAATAATTTTGACTTGTCTAGTAGGCACTGAAAAATTCAAATGAAGGTGTCAATTACGTGCTCCAATAACTGAGGACCAACTGTACAAGCAGAGTTTTTCCTGTTTCTACTGTTTCCTGCTTCTCTCTGTTAGGTCGGATGAGTTCAAGGCTTCCTTCATCTGATTGTTATGACTGTTCATGACACACCGAGAGCAGCCAAATGGCTCACAATCATCTGTTGATTCTGGATTATTTACAAAACCACAGAGACCCTCCTGAAACAAATTTGGAGTCAATGATTTTATCTTTTGTCCAACACATGTGGGGCCTTAATATGAGTTGATGTATAATCAGACTCAAGACTCACCATCAGAGTGTAAAAAATAAAGAAAAACTTTTACAATTCTTCCCCTAAATAATGACACATTTCTTGATAAGTTAGTTTGACCAAGAACCCTTTCTTTTGTTCAGTGAATAAGACAGTCAAGATGGATAAAAACGTGATGTTTGACGTGATTTGCCTGGTCACGTGTAACCTTCAACCAGACAACTATCATTCGACTCGTTAGATAAACAAACCTAATTACCATGACGCAGATATGGCAACCTTGGCCAGATAACTCAGTAGTAGGAAGGTGTTTTTTTGACGCGTGTGTTTAACTCAACTTTTGTGGCAATGGTTCATTTTTAAACAAGAAAATGAACATGACTGATGCACTCACGAAAGTCAAGTCAAGTAAAGTCAATTTGATTTACCTGAAATCACAAATCACATTGCTGACATAGACCCTCGATTCGAGTAAGAAGAAACTCCTCAAATATTAAACACTTAGCAGGGGGGAAAAATTGAAAAAGCCTGAGGTAAAGCCACAGAGGAGGGAAAAAATGTGGATCCAGGATGAGAACTGAGTAGCACAAGGTAGTTAGATTAAATCTAAAAGTTTGTTAACAATCGCCAACATCAACCAACGTAAGCTACGGTTCACTAAGTCTGTAGCAGCAAACCCGCTGAGTGTAATGAATGGAGGATGGGTGTGTTCTGATGCTCATGAATCAAACTTCTCAATAGATAATTTATGTGCTTCTTATTGTTCAAAAGCTGAATGGGTTTATTTTAAAATTGGCAACCTCAAACTTCCTTCTTAGACTAATAGATTCCTGCACAGGCAGCACATGTACCAAAAAAAAAAAATCACTTACATAAGAAGTGATTTTTCACATCATAACATTTGGTGAGAATTGCTTGCTTTACTTCCCTGTAGGACCTGTCATTATTCATTTCAGCAGTATGAAAAAGGAAGATTTGCGTATTTGAATGGTACCATTCATCGTTCAGGCCGGTGCATGTCTGTGCCCGTGTTTTAACAGTGAGCGCGACTTTAACTCGGTTAAGCTTCACTTACCTGGAGATGGTGTTTTTGTCTGCCTCGGCCTGCAGCTAAGATTTATTTACTTTGTCCATCAGACGTATGGGATGTGCACTGTTTGCTTTTGCAGGTCTGATGAATGAGCAAAGTGCACACACAGTGTATGTGATTACATTTATAGTTAACATGTCCTCAGAGGACCCACGAGGAGCCGACGCTGTTTTCTTTTTTCTTTTTTTTCTCCTCTCCGTTCCTTTCTTCCCGCTCTTTCTTATTCTGCCATGTTCTTTTTTTCCCTCCCCCAGCCCTTTGTCATCCACGACATGAAGTCTCTGATGGAAGGAGAGCAGTTTATTAATTGCAAGCAGCTACCCAACCAGGAGCACCAACCACAAACATCCGCTCTAGCATTCGGACATGGAGGTTAGAAGTGCAAAATACTCTTCGTCATGATGTCTGTTTTTGAATCATTTTCCTTTCCATCATTCTATTTACTTATTAATATAAGCTGGTAATCAAGCTGCCATTTTGTTCCACATCATTATTCACTATTTAAATCCCTGAAAAAGTCTAGCTACTACAACTCAGGATGTTTTTAGATGCTACTAGATGATTTGATGGAGTCAGCACCCCAAAGTCACAAATGCAAAAACACATTCTCTTTATGTAAAATAAACATTGCATCTCACAATGTTCCCTTCCTTGTTGAATGGGCTTTAAATTCCTGAAGATATTTAAAACATTACACACAGCTGGTCGAGTTTTTTTCTTGTAATCTTGCGTCTGAACTGCCTCACTGGGAACGTTAAGTTTTTTCTTTGCCCGTCTCATCTGATTTCAGGCGTCACAGGAGCTTACCTGGGATCAGAGCATAGCGGTTTGGACGCTCTGGAGCTGCGTTTCTTTCAAAGCTGTCAATCACGTTCGGCCGAAGCAGTGAGAGAAGTGACTGAGTTCGCCAAGAGCATCCCAGGATTCATCGATCTGGATCTCAATGATCAGGTGAGAGGGATGAATACTGCTGCTGGATTTATCGTTGTTCACTCCAGTCTGTCGTCAATTATTTTGTTGTTGACCGTGTACAGAGATGATTTTTGACTGAAAAATCAGCTCAGCTCCTCACCTCAACCCTTAACCCTTTTCACAGGTAACTTTGTTGAAGTACGGCGTGATCGAGATCTTAATCATCATGATGGCGCCTCTGATGAACAAAGACGGGACCCTCATCTCCTACGGACAGATCTTCATGACGCGAGAGTTCCTCAAGAGTCTCAGGAAACCCTTCTGTCAAATGATGGAGCCAAAGTTTGAGTTCTCGGTCAAGTTCAACATGCTGGAGCTGGACGACAGCGACATGGCGCTGTTTCTGGCTGTCATTATCCTCAGCGGGGGTGAGTGTTGTAGGGTGTGTTATAGATATTATAGATCATAGTAGCCAAGGAGGAGTCTTAGTATTCATAAGGGTGTGATTCAATGCCACGCAAATGTTAAATATAAAGCTGCAGCCAGGTGAGAGTAAGCTAAGGTTAGCGTAAAGAGTGGACTCAGGGAAACAGCGTCCATTAGTCCGGCACAGAATCCCCAACAAACTCCCCTGCAACTTGTCATTTACATGCTTCCTATTGAATGGACAACTTAGAGCAATGTATAGATCTTCTCCTTTTTACAGGAAAGCATAACAAGTACTGAAGGAATGAACCCTAAAACCCATAGCTGAGTTCGCATTTTTGCACTTCCAGCTCTCGTCTCAAAGTTTCTCATTTTTCAAATGGCCATTTAGTTATATGCATGAAACAAGGTTTGGAGTTACCAGAGGCTTAAGAGATTTTCACATTAAGTTCTATGACATAAAATATGTCAATGAATACCCCATTTTACATGTCTTAAAGAAGGCAGATGCCAACAAGTGGCTAAATGAGACTACGGAGGTGGTCGGCGACATTAAAAGTCATCACGTCGAACACAGAAGCTTGTCTACTCACTATTAGACATTTTCCTGCTTGTAGATTCACCAGTTTATAGTAACTTATGTATTTTACAGTGTAGTAGGAAGGTAAGTGATGGTGTCATGCGACCATGGTGTAGTTTGTTTATAGCCTAACATGAGCTTTTTACATCTGGCGATTGCATACAAATAATAAAGTTGTGTTCATCCCTGGAGATTACCTTGCTGAACAAAATGTGCCTCATTAACTTTTATTTGCTACAGAGCTTACTTTTTTACAATAATCCAAAATCCAATTTTGTTGAGCGAACCAGGGCGACGCTAACTTCCAGGTTGGCCTACAAAAATACGTCCCTCAATAAGAATATTTTCCGGAAATGTCTCACTATTTATACAGTAAAACTCTTTACAGCCCTCAGTGCTGAATGATAAACAGCAAGCTATCAAGGTTCATAAATTTCTTTCACAAACATACGTGATGTTGCTTACAGACATGTTGCATCAGCACAGGTTCACTGTGAGTATGACGTGTTGTCAGGTGGCTATGTATGGCCTACCTTGACCCATTTATCAGTTTTCTTGGAGGAGCACGATGTAATCGCTGACGCATTTTTCTCTCTCACGCACTCCCATATTAAAATCTGAACTGTGTGGTCTAATATTGCCGGTTTGCATGTGGCTACTTGATAAAAGTCTGGCCTTGACCTGATGATGGTTCAAATCAGACATTTAAGTCAATAATTAACCTGAAATGACTGAGATTACATCTTGAAACGAAGATAAGAAAGCTTTTGTAAATAGCAATATTGCAGCTTGGTTTGGTCATAAAGGACGGCTAAATTAGGGTATTTCAGCCAATAGATATTAAATGTGTAGTTGTTGACACCTCTCACCCACATTTTCACATCCTTTGTCACTGATTTGTCCTCCCTGTCTCTGTCACTCATCCAGACCGTCCAGGCCTGCTGAACGTGAAGCCCATCGAGCAGCTTCAGGAGACGGTGCTTCACTCTCTGGAGCTGCAGCTGAAGCTAAACCACCCAGAGTCCCTGCAGCTGTTCGCCAAGCTGCTCCAGAAAATGACCGACCTGCGTCAGATCGTCACCGACCACGTCCACCTCATCCAGCTGCTGAAGAAGACGGAGATTGACATGTGCTTACACCCACTGCTGCAGGAGATCATGAAGGACTTGTACTAGACTTTAACAAGAGAGAGAAAAAAAAAGAAGACAAGCCGCGAGAAAAGTGTGAAAGAGGGAATAGAGAGATTTTATTTTTGAAATCATGACTTGTGAAATTAGATGAGAAAGCACTTTGTGCTGCTGGTATGTTAAAAAGAAAAAGGGAGGTAGCCAGACAGGCTGACTGAAAATGAGACAGAGATGCGGAGGAACAGGAAAAGAGAAATCAAGGAAAGAAAGACAGAATCTCACTGTTAGATCTTGTCTAGACAGCAGCATGTGAATAACTTGCGGTGCACAGTCATTTAGCCACTGCTGAGCCTGGACATTTTGTGAACAAGCGGGCTGCCAACTTAAATATGAAACTACCGCGTATTGCAACAATCGGGGATGAGCGTCTGTGACTAACTGAAAGAGCGGGGGACTTTCTGATTGCCAAGCTAGAGCTTTAAATTTGTGAGTGCTCGACACAGCCTGCTTCAAGTAGCCATAAGGAGAAATGTATCACTGTGAATACCTTACACCATGTGTCACACAGGAGAGTGTGTGTTATTCATGTGCAGCTTATCGACACGCTGAGTTACAACCGTCACAGGCAGCAGCAGTGTGTACGTGTTTCCATACCTCCGCGAACACGCACAAGTGCAGGCTCGCGCATACACAAAACAATGAACAGACAGAACATTTTCTATTTTGGCATCAGGGGGAAGGTGCTATCTCTTTGTAATCAGCTTCATCCAAAGACAGAAATCAGATTATTGCCTGTAACATATTTCGCTGTCGGTCAACTGCAGAAACTGTGAGAAAGTGTGAAGCCAACAAGGCACATTACCATGACGGAACAGTATATGCCATATAGTGCCTTTAAGAGTTGTTTCTTTTTTTGCCGTTTTTATCTCTTTTTGTGAAATTAATGCCATTTAATGAAAACATTAGATTACACATGTGTAATGTAAAATATATATTCATGTATATAATTTTTATATGGATGAAATTGTCAAACACACACAGTTTTATTTCAGATCTTTGCAGAAAAAGTGGTTGAACTTTACTATGAAATTATTTTGTATAAATATCTAATTCTTTCCAGCAGGCAAAAGGGAACAGGTGAATACCAGCGAGGGGAGAACCATTAATTTGATGTAAATAAAATATTTTCTAACTTTTTATTTGATTTCTGGCTCTTTTCTTGTCTCGGGCCCTCTTAACACGTGTGCTGTCAAAAAAACATGTCTTAATAACGTCTTGTCTTGAAAGCATTCCAGTCACCCGAATTCTTGGAAATCTGTTTTGCAGTCATTACATCAGCTGTCCTCAGTGTCTCTTACCAAACACACACACACAACACGCCCAGTTGGAACGATTGCAACATCCGAACCCTGCTGAACTGCACCAGCAGGCTAAAGTCTGTGGATACAGATTTTATCAGCAAGCAGGGAGGTGTTTTTTATTTTATTTTTAAAGAGTTTGATACTTTTCTAACACACTCACACCATCTTTTGCCCCTTTTTAAGACAGATACATTTACAGAAAGATTTCGGATAGAGAGAGGATCGCACGAAATAACAAGGTCAGAGTCAAACTCAGGACATCAACCTGTCAGGTCACACGCAACACGCAGGTTCATTTACACAGAGCTTTCCTTTTGTCTGGCTTTTTGCCAAGTTACAAGTCTTTCAGGACAAAACAAACGCATGTTTTCTTCTTCGCTGACAGCTGACGCTTCGCTTCACATGAAGAATTTGCGCCAAGATCCACCTTTGGGACCAGACTCTACAAATGTGAGGACCAGTGGAAGTAACATATTAGTCAGAAGAAGCCAGTGGTTTAAAGCTCATTAAAAACACCATGTTAATGTGTACTTTAATTATATATGATACACGGTAAGTATTTGATCCATAGAAACATTTTTAGGACTGCGGTACTGAATGTGAAGTTCAGAGATCATTTTTCCTCTAAACATAAAACACATACACTATTGTTTCTTTATGTTATCATTCTTTTTATTTATTTTTTTCGAGATATGATTTATGGACCTTGGTCTTCATTTTTTAAGGTTTCGCTCTGTGTTCTGTGTGGAAACAGGAAACAGCTTCTTCTGGTCGCTGTATCTTTTTCTTATACAACTGTCAGATTAGTTCATATATATTTCTACTACGGACCTCGGTGTTTGCTCTAAACTGGAAACACCTACAGATCCGGGTCTTTGTCACGGTCCCCAAGCTCACTGACCCCACTTAAGCAGGAAAATACCACACTCACCAGGATCATTTTACCCATTCAAGACATAAAATGTGCCATAAATGTAATCATGTCCGTTACTGAGAATGAGCAGATAGCAAAGAACCAGTGAACACATTACTGCCCCAACAAATAGTCTAATGCTGCAGTCCAATCAAAGTCAGTGGTCGGAATTCCCCGGTTGAAATGTCCAAACGCACAGCTGAACCCTCAGCAGTGCAGCCTCCTCGCATGTATTAATGAAACAGAGGAGAGAAAACAGACGCCTTTGTACATTTTATTTTAAGGGTCTTTTATATTGGAAATCATATCTAAATATTAAATTCACTAGCATCAGAATACATCCAACCCCATCTCCTATGGCTGTGACGTCAGACAGCTGCTCTCTCATGAAGAAGAATCTTTACTTGATCACATACGGTATCGTAATATGTACAACTTTTACTATAGATCAAAGACTGTACCAACTGGTTGATTAACCTAGTGTGCATGTTTTGATGGTGGGGGAAAACAGGATTTGAACCCAGGACCTTCTTGCTGGGAGGGAACCATGTTAACCACTGGGTCACTGAGCTGCCTTGAAGAAGTGGCAGATGGATCGACAGGCTTTCTTAATTTGAAAACAGTGGAGTCAAAATGATCTCAACCTTTTCTGGCATTGTGCTATATGCCGCTCTGCTTCCTGAGAAAGTATCCCCGTGTCATATTAGATCCAAAATGCTGCTAAAAGACGACACCCATGCCGTCACCGTCTGTTCACCCAGCTGCCATCTGGCAAAAGATACAGAAGTATCCCAACCACCAGACAACAGAGCAGCTTCACTCCCCAGGAGTAAAGCCTTGTTTAAAAAAATGACTAGGAATTTATCATTTGTCATCTGATTTCACAACATGTAAGAATTTTAACATCCAGTGTGGAGGATTTAATGAGGTTGGAGACTGCAACCAACTGAAAAGCCCTCATCTGACCCCCCTCTGTGGTAGTTGCTAACGACTTGAAAAGGCCCTCTGTGGATCCAGTGTTTAGTTTATCTGTTCTCGGCTACTGTGGTAACCGGACCCGCTCCCTCTGTGGATATAAGATATTCAAAAACACAACGATTCTTATTTTTAGGTTATTATAAACTGCCGAAAAGATAATTATGAATATTATATTCTATATAGCTGGCCCTAGCCGGACCTTTAAATATTTCGAAATTGGGGTAAGAGGCAAAAAGACTGTCAGTTGCCTTGGGGGGAAAAATCATGAGGTGTCATCGGTCTCTTGTGTCTCATTTTCTTTCTGTCGGGATCTTTTTTCTCCTGTTAGGAGGACAGTCCTAAAAAAGATCTGATCAGGAATCAGAGGAATATGTGCGAGCTGTGAAAAGGAGAAAGGAAAAAGGAGAGCGGCAGGCCGTGAGAACGTAGCAGCTGGAAGGAGAAGTTTGGCCCCTAAAAATAATCCTTTCACTGGCAGAAGATGGTGGTGGGGGTTTCTGGCTCTGACCCGGATGGTCCTCTTGGATGGTTGATGATGATGGTAATTAAATGTGTTCTTTATGTCGAGTCAGCATATCCTCACTTTGTTACGGCCGGTCTCTGCTGACCGAGCTCTGCCAAGATTCCTGAGCTAATCTGCCAAATAATTTTCAGAAAGTATATTTCTGCCGTGGTCCGCGCTCGCAGGGCCAAATCCAAAGATAGCGGCTGTGATTTACACGGGGAAGTTTTGTTTTTGTTTGATTTCCTTCAGAAACAGCAGCTTCACTTTGTGTCCTCCTTTGTTTTAGCATCAGAGAGGAATTCTACTCCCACTGGTGTGTGATACCTGATATGTGTGTATGTGGCTGCTCGCACAAGCTTCGTTTCTGAAGCGATACACCTGCCACTGTGAGACGAACACAGCTCTGGAGAATTGACTCAGTTTAATCTGCTGTTTATATAGAAAACAACGCCGGAATTTAGATGAAGGCACTTAATGTTCTTGTGAGCTTTAGAAGAAGAAATAAAGTAGATAATTCACTTGTAAAAAAGAGTGTACTGTTTGTTCTTAATGTAAAGTAAACTAAAAAGGTCACAGTGTCTTTTATAGTTCTATTTTTCTTCTGTGTTTTCTACTTTCTTGCTCAAGACCTACAATAATAAGGTAGTATAAGGCATTAAGTCACCTTTTATGAATGTGTAGTCTCTATAGTGTAGTGTAGTATAGTGTAGTCTGAGTAGATCTCTATGTGTGTCTTGCAGCAGTTAACCACATTTCATACACCCCTTCTTTAAATATAGAATTAACACCACCACTTAAAGACTCTAAAGTGAGTTTGTTTAATCTAGATTTGATGGTGCCAATTTGATTAATGTGTAATTTAATATTGCCTAACATGAAAAGAGTCAGAACTCTTGATATGAAACTGGTTGTAAAAACACAATCCGGTTGCGTGCCTTGTAGAAAGTGTCTCGTGATTCGAAGTGTCAAGCGTGTTCTTACGCCCACCAGCATTTTTTCAGACAGCGTGTGACATCAGTTTTGATTGGCAGGGCTCACACCACACCACCTTTGTCAGGTGGATTTTTTCCAAGTGATTCACTCATTTGCTCGCCCTCTAATATCATTAACCCCGTCTTAAGTGGAAAGTTTGTGATGAAATGTGACCTGGATCTGTCGTTCTGTCATGAGACTCGGATGAGGGCATTGCTGGTTGACACAGTCATCAGTGAAAGGACGGATAAAATCAGGCTCTCCCCTCTTTGTATTACAAAAGAAACATGTGATATGAGGCAATACATACTCAACATGTGGAATTTTTAAGATCAGTGTGAGTACTTGTAAAAGCACTTTACCCGGAAGAGACTTTTTCTTGATATCAAGTTAAAAAGAAGCACAGGTTACACCACAGGGAAATTAGGAAGGTTAAGAAGATTATAGATCAGTCATTGTTATGAACACTTTAAATAAGGTCACATCTGTAAAACCATCTTTCATTTCACCGGAATAGTTCAACAATTCAGAAAACATGTTTTACTCGCTTTCTTTCAGAGAGGTCGATGCGATGACATGTACCACTCTCATGTCTGTACCATAAACAGGAAGTGACAATTAGCTTAGTATCATGGTCTATAGTGCTTTTCCAGTCTACTGACTGCTCAAAGTGCTTTACAACAGTTTCAATTACCCATTCACACACATTCATACACTGATAGCAGAGGCTCAAGGATACTTTGATGTGTATCGGCGGGGATGGTCTCTCTGTCAATAGCTTAAAAAAAACCCTTTGGCTTTTAAACGTTTTAGACAGACGGGATAAAACAACTTTAGGTGCTGTGAGGCAGATTTCTTCCTTTGGAACAAGACAGACTAGTTTCCCTATGTTTCCATACTTTATGCTATGCTAAGCTAACTGTCCGCTTGCTCCAGATCCTTATTTGAAGGACAGATATGAGAGGAGTGGGTTTCAATCATCTCATCTAACTCTCCGCAAGAGAGTTCCCAAAAATGTTTGCAACATTAAGTAGAAATTGGCATTTTGTGCGCCCCACACAGTTTCTGAGTGCGACACCACTGTCGTAAATGCAAATCCCAGGTCTGTAACAATTTGTCTGACGTGACATGTATGTAACATTGTGATCCGACCCTCTCTCTGAAGTTACATGAAGTTGAAGTTATTGAAACAAGGGACAGAGACACCATTCACCCTGTTACAAGACTCTGTACCATCAACATGATTTTAGAAGCTGTTATTTTAAGGTTAAAAACTTACAAATTGTTGATTTAGATCACTATTTTAAACAGTTTTTGCACACAGACTAGAATGATGTGAATGCGGGCCACGCACAACTTGTTTACCAAAGCTGCCAGCACACCCTTTTCACTATCTCCCTGCATCAAGGTGTCATGCATTTTTCAGCCTGTTACTGTGATTGATGTGATCGATGCCGAGGAGTCTGTCACGGTTATCTTTTTGAGGAGGCCCCTTCGAACTTCAACTCTATCGTAATCCGCTCTTGTCTGGGAGCTAAAATCTCAGCAAAAAAATTAGTCTTAAATGTCTTGAGGGTGAAAGTAGCTGACGAAATGGCTAAAAGTTAACGATGTACCATCTTCTCAAAGCCGAAGATTCAAAGAGGACGCGCTCGTTCTGGAGGGGACTGGGTTTCATCCATTTTCCAGTTTTTGTTTGTTTGGTTGGTAGTTCTGGTAACTGTAGTTCAGTCTGACCCGGGTCCCTTTAGCCCAGTTTTTACCCAGCAGCACATCCACAGGGAGAATCACAGCGTGCCAGGGACAGAAAAAAAAACAAAAAACCCCTGGCACCGGAGTCCCAATTTTTCTCCCCATGACCAACACAGACACAGACAATCAGGGAGTCTCGGGGGAGGTTGAGGAAATGTCTGGGTATGATTCATCAAGTGAGATTTTGTAAAGATGACTGATGGATGAAACGATCTCTGATGGAGGTTCATCGGCTCATTATTTTCTGCAGACAGATGAACTCGGGAGATCAGATAATGGTGCACTTTATTTGGGATACAGTAAAAAATGTCAATACATCCCTCTGGACCAAAGTGATCAGTAATAGATATGAACAGATATGTTGTTTGATTGACAGCTCTGGTGCTCTGTAAAGTTGTGTAATGTCTCCCTCTGCAGGCTGGAAAGTACCAAAACCTCACAGCAGGGAAGCTTTCCTCCAAATTTACTACACTGTAGTGACCTGGCCACACATCCTGTCAACTGATTTAAGAGAAAAATCAACTGTTACTAACACAGCAGATCGGCCCCATGCTGTAATCAGGAACGAGTCAATCACTGGAGGTCAGAGGTCAAAGATGGATCACAGGAGCGAGGATCTGAACATCACATCTATCTAATTATTACAGATTGTCCACAAACATACATCGACTCAGAGGAATTGCAGCACCTCGGTGGCTGTTGTATTGTTTCAGCTGGTCGAGTCGAAGAGGGAGAGGAACAATACAGGCCAATAACAATAATGTAGCTGTCAGGACTGTGAGGGAGGCAAGGTCGGTGAGGCGATACAGTAAACAGGCCAGCCCAATTCCTTCCCATGGCCTCCTGGCTTAACTGGACGAGGAATGAGAAGTCAAGTTAAAGCTGGACTGTGTCACTCATTCAAACAATGTTGATCAGCTTTGAATGGGTCAAAAATGGGTCTGAAATACCTGACTCTTTTATTTTAGATACAGTTTTCCTTCGCTGTTTAGTGTAACGATTGATTAAAAAACACAAACAATCACAAAACCAAACATACCATGTTAAAAAAATATTCAAAAACAGAAAAACGATAAATATAAATTTAGTTCCTGGAACATAAAGTGCAGAGACTCAAGTTCATCATGTTCGCTTTGTGTCGAGATGTTGCAGAAGAGAAACCCGACATTATTTCCATGTGTTCTTAATTATTAAAACATTTTATTTTGTTTATTCTGTCTTCTACATTTGGATAGAATTGTGTAACAATATTTGAAAACCTGATAGAAATCCTGGCACTCTTTCAAGGTGCTATAACCTGTCGAAGTCGTACGGTGAACAAGTATGACTGGAGCTGTGGTGAGCTAGTTAGCTCAGTTAGCCGTGCAGCTAGAGCGCTGGAAGGGGAGCACAGAGCAGCGCAAGAGAGAGTCGACATCATTTAAACCACCAGCACAGTAACTTTTCACCACAGGGACGAGGTTTTCAGGCAGGGAAAGCTGGCACCGAACGGAGACCAAAACCATGAATGAATATGGCCGGGCCAGGACCCAACACAACAACCAGCAGCTAGAAAAAGGATGGGCATCACTCAGCGCCTCCAGAGACCCAACAGAGTAACGCTTCTGGACAGAACTGGCCCGGGCTAGCTGGTTAGCATGCTAACTCCAGTGGACATCTCTGCAACACAGTACATAGACGTCTTTGACATAATACTGTCATTAATTCACAGTCTGGTGGTAATTTCAATCAGCTTTCTGAAAGTTGTTTTTATTAACTCAAATTCTAACATGTTGCACCTTTAAGAGTTTGAATACCATGTGTTATTTGTACATAAAATGAAAGAGTTAACTTCAGGACATCCAACAACAACAAAAAAGCCCATTCTCTTCATATTAAAGAACAGATCAAAACTTTTTAACCATATTTAATTATTTCTGTATCTGTTCTAAGATTGAGAGGCAAGAGGGGAAAGTTTGTGTCAGATGATTTGATGACTTAAGAGTGTGTGCACGTCATCGATTTTCTGCTACACTCTCTGACCGATTCCCTGATTATACAGGGGGAAAGAAACAATGTGAGTTGTAGTGTTTAATCTTTTCCAAAGCAGCTCAGCTCCTCAGTTTTTAACTTGCTCCTTCGGAAACCAAACATTAGTCACGATCCCACAACACATTTGACTCAATCATCCGAAAAGAATGCAGCTCTTTTTAGCACATCCACTTTAATTTTATGTACCCGCCGTTGAATTCATAACGAGTTGCTGAAATCACTCCATTATGCCTTTTTACACACACAGCAGCCTCACGGGAACAATCAAGTGATCAGAAGTTATTTCTCCCACCGGGCCGTCAGAGTTTATGTGTTTGATTCCAGAGATGTGATTTTCTCTCTCTCACACACAGCTCAGTTTGTGCAGCAGTTCATCTACTGTTCAGTGAACAGATCGACGCAACTCTGTCTCCCGCTGCGTGTGGTCCTGAATCTGTTCACACTTCCTGGAAAAAGTGACTTGAGTTGGAGTTTCGCTCACACTGCGGAGCATATTGCGTTCCGAACATGTAAACCAATCTGATTTGTTTAGAGAAACATCTGATAGAAGAGATTTAACAAGCAAACAGCATTTCAGATTTGTTCAATCAAGAGGCCTTTTCACAGAAGGCAGGTGTCTACATGTTGACTCACTGTTACCGGGACACTCATATAGACCGGAGCCATCAGTGATGATATACTGTAAGTAGCACCTGAGGTTTCTCTACTATGACACGTCCAGATGTGTGCTGCGATAAGGGCCTTTTTCACAACATGTTGTGGGTGTTGACTTTAACTTACCCTTTGTTTTTCCTGGTGCTTTATTTCAGATTTAGTCACTGTGCTAGCCTGCATATTCATATCGTCACGAGTCAGAGTAAAACAAATCAAAATCAGAATGGGAATTATTTATACATGTGAGCAATTTGACTCTTGATTTACGTACTTACCGGCAGTCCCAAGAACAACTTTCAGGATGATGGAACAACAGATGAACAGCATTCAAGCGGGTGAAAAAATAGGTGTATGCGTACGGTAAATAGGTCAATCCAACAATAACCAACAATGTGTCTATATACAAGTCAAGTGTTTCTGTTAATTGTAAACAAATACAAATAGTGCAGATGAATAAATATTGGATGGGTACAATGTTTTTTCTGTTGGCCTAATTGGGTTCCCTTCTCTTCTGGTCATGGTGTGGCTCTAGTGCAATAACTGGTTTGCAGCACTTATATTGTTCATTGTGGTTAATTAAAGGGCTACTTGTTTTGTTTTGTTTTGTTATCTAGATTATAAGGTTCAGTTTCCATGATATCTAGCAATGGTTATAATGTTTTAACTGTGGGGTCCATCACTCCTAGATGAATATAGAGGAAAGACCAGGGGGGTTGTACTTATTGAGCTACAGATAGAAAACAGTAAGCATCTCTCAGTCAATAGCTTAAAATAAAAAACCCACCTACCCCTTTGGCTTTTAAACGTGTTAAACAGACGAGATAAAACAACTTTAGGTGCTGTGAGGCAGATTTCTGCACTAGTTTCAAGTCTGGCACTAGTTTCAAGCCAGACTAGTTTCCCTATTCCTAGTTTTGCCAATATTTGCCGATATTTTTTTTAGATCTCGTTTTTAAGAGGATTTTTGAAATTATAGGTCTTTGACTGATATAACTGTTCATTATTATGAAGAATGGATATAAAAAGTGGCTTTACACACATTTCAGTCACTGCCCACACATCTAGCAGTGTGGTAATAGATGATACAACCAGTAGGAGGCGCTAATGCAGCACTAACTGGATTTAATACGCCGAAGAAGAAAAACCGGAAGAAGTCTGTATTTTGGTTTTGGTCGCGGCGGGAAAGGCCACCGAGGAAGTAAACAAACTGAACGGTGAGTTTTAGGTTTAGTGTCTAATCTAAGCGGCGGTTTTTATGTAATGATAACATCAGATAGTAAGGCAGCTCCTCTCTCTACAAAAGTGTGCCATTTAACGTGCTACGTTGAAGCTAAACGCGCTAAACCGACAGCTGTCGAGAGAAAACATGGATGAAAACAGTGTTAACGTCCTGTGTTGACTTTTTAAATCGGTGCATTGCAGTTATGTGGCTCTTGGTCGTTTGTAAGTTTGAGTCCTCCTGAGCAAAAGACCGAAGTGTGAAGCAGAAGGTGAAGTTAGTTTTAGGTTGGATATTGGACAGACATCCACCCAGCAGCATCTCTTCCTCAGTTTCACCCGGTGTTGGTAGCAGGAGGACGGTTAGCAGTTAGCTGCCTCGCAGAACCTTCCGCTGCACTGGAGACTGACTTAGGGACCATCAACAAATGACCCTGTTGTTTGTTTTATTTACACAAAAACAATGTTTCTTCAGGCTGACTTAATGATATTAGTGAAAATGATTATTAGAATTAATAATACTTAACTGATTTAATGTAGCACACGTATTTTGATTACTAATGTTTTATGTATTTATTTAGCAAAAATATTTTAAGACAATGGCTTTTCTTTTTTCAATAGCTTCCATGTCATGTGACCCAGTGACTCCAAACCAATGCCGAATTGTATTACTAAATGGGACAAATAAGACACACCTGTTTTTATTTCATTTTACTGCTTCTTTTGTTTTATATGAATATTTATTATTAAAATTCAGAATTTTTTTCGATTGCTTCCATGTCATGTGACCCAGTGACTCCAAACTACGCCATGTGACCCAGTGACACCAACCCAATGCCGAATTGTATTACTAAATGAGACAAATAAGACACACAGGTCTGTTTTTATTACATTTTACTGCTTCTTCTATTTTGTATGAATATTTATTATGAAAATTCAGCATTTCTTTTCAGTAGCTTGCATGTCATGTGACCCAGTGACACCAACCCAATGCTGAATTGTATTACTAAATGGGACAAATAAGACACATCCCTGTCTATTACATTTTACTGCTTCTGCCTGTTTTATATTATATTTATATTTTTATCACCATCATTTTTTGTCACGACACAGGTCACGTAGGACACACCAACATAGCAAAGTGGTTGTAGCAAACTGAACAACATTAAAGGTATGTTTGTTTATTGTCAGGAGAATTATGAAGAAGAAACAAATACAACTAAAATTCAAAATATTCATATAAATTAGAAGAACAAGCAACAGCAGGTTGCTCAACACTCAACAGTCGACACAAGGAAGCCTAGTCTAAGGTGAAGTTAAAACAATAAGGCAGAACAGAACATGTAAGAACACAAAAAGTCAATTTGATTTACTATAAGTAAAAGGAATAAAAGCCATAAAACTGGCAAAAACTGGTCAAAAAGGACTGAAATGGATTTTGGTCTCTCTCTTAAATTGTATATGTTGACATTTTGATTCATCTTTCCTCTGTTTATTTTTCTCATGCCCGTCTGTGCCTTTTCCTTTTTTTTGTTTTCATTGTATACTGTAAACAAATGACCCTATAAAAATAGAATATAAAAAAAAAAAACTGGCAAAATCACAGAAAAAGAAAGAGAATAAAATCAATAAAGGACCATAAGAAGATGACACGACATCAGAGAAATTGAGAACAGATAAAAATATTAAGAGCAGTTAAAAGGAATAAAAAATAATAAATTGATTAAATATAAATAAAAGCAGTAAAGGACGGAAAGAAAAAGACATCACATGAGAGGAATTAAAAAGATAAATAGACTAAGAGCAGTGAAAAGAGTGAAAAGATAGAATCAATTTTAAAAGGGTGACTTCACATGAAATTCTATAAAAGTGGGTTTGAGAAGTGATTTAAAAGAAGTTACTGATTCTGCATCGTGCAAACGAAGTTGGTAACAGAGGACCACCTTTAATATCTATAAAGTCCTAAAGTCTAATTCCTTCTCTTCCACCAGGTGAGACGTGGTGACCATGTCGTCCAAACAGCAGGATGTGGACAAACCTAACATCTCTCCTGTTCTGTTCATGGACGTGGACGGTGAACCCATGTCCTTCTTCCTGCGACCAGGTCCTGTCAAACGTAAACTGCAGCCATTCATCACAGCTGGAGGAGGGCTGTTGTGTGGCGTCCAGCAGCCGGGGGCGATCCTGCTGATCGATCCGGAGGAAAGAGGCTCCTTTCCTGAAACTACTGCTCACTGGTAGGAGCTGGACTGAGCTGCATTTAGAAAAACCAGGAGGAACACCATTTAGTCTGCTCAGCTGATTAAAGGAAGCTACATAGCTGTACGATGCAAGACTATTGTTTGGTGTTTGATTCATAGATTATCAAAATAGTTGCTGCTTAATTTAATAGTTGACTACTAATGGATTAATTGTTGCAATTCCAGTTGCCTCTGCCACTGTAGACCCTTTTTGAAATCCAGAACAATGTAAAAAAGAATAAGATTTAAGACAATTAAACAGCATTTTGTACTGTAAGTGGAAGCGTTTGATTTCAGACATGGCAAAACTCACATGCTTACTCACACACTCTCACACTTTATGTCTCCTTTCTTACGACAGAACAGTTGACAGACACTGACAGAAGTTATTAGCTCAGTAAGGTGAAACATTGCCGTGTATGTGATCAGCTAGATAACTTAATTCAGCAAAAGAAAACTGAAACCATTCAAAGCAGCGTCTGTTGTCTCCTCAGGTACGTGTCCACCCAGTACATCAGCGACTGTGTTGAGAAGGATGAGCAGCTGAATTTGGAGGACTACAGGTTGAATCCTGGAGTATCTCAAAGAAAATCTGCCAGACTCAACAATAACAAGGAGAGCTCTGGACTCTCAGTAGGTATGACGTCAAGGCCTGACTTTACTTTTTGTAATGAGCAAACTCAACAGTTCTCACATTAACTGTGCCAGTTATCTGATTTGATATTTTCTGCAAACACTTGAGCAACAGCTGCTGAAATCCTGTTAAAGAAAAGCGGGCGCTGGTTTTGTAGTAGCTGTACCTTTTTATAATCAAATGAGGAAGGATTTTACGTTTCTCGTGTTATTTATGTATACTCTCGCTGTCATTCATTCACCATATTCAGGCAGGGTTAGCTACACAGCTGAAGACGACGCTGCCATTTTGAGTTACGTCAGTAGCCACAAGACAGAGATCGGGGGAAACCGGCTTTGGCAAGAGATGGAGAAGCAACGTGTGACCGCTCACACCTGGCAGTCGATGAAATACCGCTACAGAGTGCGACTGGCAAAGAAACAGACGGGGGTCGTGGAGGCAGGAAAAACAGAGGAAGAAGCTGAGGCAGAAAAAACAGAGGAAGAAGCTGAGGCAGCAGACGGAGAGACCAAGGTAATTTACCTAAAAAGTATTTTCTCTTACATTTTTCTACCTGTATAACATTTCTATCAAAATTTAGAAGTACGGGTTTGAAGAAGGGGAAGTCTTTGATGGACAGTCTAATCTAATTCAGGACAGAAGTTCTGAAATAACTCCAACAATTGAGAAGCTTATAATGTTCAGGTTTTGTTGGTGTCAGATCATTTTGACATGAGTTGTCTTGATTGTATATACAATGTACTGAAAGATGTTTTTCAATATTATGCCCCCCCCAATGTATTTAATGTGTGTTGAAAAAAATTACTAGACGTCTCTCAATACAGTGCAGCTCTCACAGGTAGCCACAAGTCAATATGTCCAAGTAATAGCAGGGAAACAATGTTATTTGAGGTATCTTGATGTTATAAATCTTTGTTGGACAGACAGATTGCATGTCCTGCAGGTTGTCTCTGTGTTTCAGATGAGGGCTTTCAATACATTAACAAAATCTAAGTAATGGTTTTCATGCAGGATCATTTCAATGTCACACTGACCATCATTAAGAAAATACTCATCCGAAGTATGTCATGACACAATCCAGGGGCTCTTAGCTTCTATTGGAGCATTCAGAAGCATCTCCTCTTTGGTGCACCTGTGTGAGGAACGAAAGTGCTTTCTGAAAAACCAATAATAACATTTTGTTGTCACACTGAACTAGCGGTTGAAAATCTTTAGAGTTTCAAAGTAACAGTAAATTATGTCACAGGGACTCGAAGGAGCAATTAAGTTTTTGATAATACCACTAGATGGCGCCAAATTAAAAAAAAAAGACAACCCACACACAGGTTAATATGATTCAGTGTTTTTTTTCTATTTGGTAGTATAGTTACTGGAAAGCCAGTACCTATACTACTGAGAGAGAAAAAATACCAGAATGTCCTATTGCATCCAATCACATTTATCGGGATGGAAGGCAGCATGCTTCTGTTGTTATTCTGACCCACAATCCTCTGGGCAGCGGAAGATGCAGCGCACTGACTCGAGCCGCCAAGAGAACACAGACGGATGACAGCTGCATTCAAGATCTCATACTTTTTGTTTTTACTTGAATTATCTGATGCAAATTGCGACGGATGTGTGAGCAGAGCACAATGTTTTAAAGTAGTACTATGTCCCAGTTGTACGCATACTTCATGTAACAGTGCGTCATTTATATAGTATACGATTTGGAACGCATCCGCAGTAGTTTCAAACAGACGCATCTTTTATTGACACAAAGCCTCAAGTTTCTGTTTGTGTATCTGCTTGTAGGTTGAAGGAAATCAAGAGGCAGAGGTTGAAAAACCCTCCAGTGCAGACGATGCTGCTTCTCCTCAGAAACAATCGACAGAATCCGACCTAACACAGGTACTGACCAGAACTCGCTGCCTCCAACAAACACCACAGCTCAAGTATATACAATATTTATATAGATGTTTTTATTTCTTCTTAGTTTATATGTGATTCAATACTTTCAACTAAGCAGAGCTGAACAGAGCAGGTTTGATGTCTCCACAGATAGATGCCCAGTCCATACCGGCTCAAAGCACAACACCAGAAAGTTCAGAAGCTCAAACATCCATCTGCCCTCAAGAAGAAGTGCAACATGTGAATCCACAGACAGATGAACAACCAGCTGAAAACTCAAAAGTAAAGATTGTAGAAGCTGAAACATGTAATTCCCCCCAGCCTGAGAGGCCCTGTTCAGACCCACCGACAGATGCTCAGCCAATCCCAGCTGAGAGCACAGAAACAGCTGAACCACAAACTAGTTTCCCGGAGGACTCTCCACCAGCCCAGCCCAAGTGCCCGCCCGACACCTCTGCTCAGAAGAATCAAGAAGAGAAGCAGAAGGCCTCCCCGAGGCTGGAACAACCGCAGCGTCGGTTAACCCGCAGGCAGCTTCAGCTCGAGGAGCCTGAACCTTACGGCAAAAAACTCAGATCGTCCTTAAGTTCTGTAGAGCAATTAACATCTTCTCCTCAGCCTTTGAGGAAAACAAAATCACTGTCTCTTCAAAAAGACTCAGCAGTTGACCAGCCGCCTTCTAAAAAAGCCAAAGTCAAGAGTGTGGAAGAAGTGGTAGAGGTGGCAGAGAGTCCACAGGAGGAGAATGAACAAGCTACAGTCTCTGAAACAACACATGCAGGTTTGTTATATCTATCTATCTATCTATCTGTGAGGGACCCAAGCACACAGACAGCATCTGAATATCTTCAAAGCTTTTGTACCACAGAGAGTTGATGAAATGTTTTGTTTTGCAGATACAGAATCCGTTTCGGTGCCACAGAACGGGGAAAAGAAGAAAGAGAAGAGGAGGTTGGGGATTTTAGAAATGGCTACAAAGGAGTTTGAAGATGAAAGTGAGGTAAGATTTCAAAATGAAGAACTCACATTCGGTAACTCATCATAAGTCTGAGTTTGCTTTTAAAAGTGACCACATGAATATACTGGAGAGCCAATAAAAAAGCCATGAAACAGGTAAAGTGTTTATACCTTATTCTGACATCTCTGACTGATTTAGACCCTTTTTTCTCGGGTCATTGACTGAATTTTTATACCAGTGATGGAAAAATATGAAAGCTGTCCCTCATTTTAATAGATTAAAACACTGAGAGCCATCTACCACGACGTTTAGTAGTCTAATTCACATGCAACACTGTCAGTAGCCACATGTAGACCACCTGTAGTGACCCCTTACCAGTTAGTGATGAGCGTGCTTAATAATAAATTAGCTGTTGTCTGGTCTTGTCTTCGATCTCGCATGCATGACCACATCTCGCTGGCTGCTGTGTTTTAGTGCTCTTCACTGTCACTGCAGGGGAAAAATGAATTTACAAGTAATTTTCTCTCCATGCATAATCTGTAAACTTGCTTAGTATAGTAAATGTTATATTGATTGAGTTGTTTTTGACTATTAAAATGCTGATAGATGCCTCATTGTCATGAAAACGGAAATTAAAATGACAGGTAATGATCGATTATGACAGAATGATTGACAAGGAGGAAGTCTAACACAACCTCTGATGTTTACTTCTACATTCATCTCCAAAGAGGATCATCCATCATTCTACATGATGAGTAAAGTATTATTCAATATAATGCAAAAAATATTCCCATGAGCCTCATTTATCAGAACATAAATGGTCTAAATTGGTTGTGTTCAACAACTTTAACACTCGACAAAAAACCCTGCCCAGTTACAGTTTCACTGGATTCCTGGTGATTCCTCACTAATTGTTCCAAATCAGTTTTATTTGTTAAATTTCTTGTTGATAGATTTCATAAAGATCAGCAAACAACTTCAGAATATTCTTGAATTTGATTGAGGGTCTGAATAATCTGGGTTAAATCAAAGTATAAAGTTACTCAGTTATAGATTGGAGATAGAAAATTCAGCTTGTAATTTGTTTTATCATTACATGTATTTAGTTGATATTCTGACTACAATTTTATTATTTTTGATTATTTCTATCATTTTATTCGCTTGTCTCCAGATTATTTGCTCATTAAATGTTTTGGTCTATAAAACAGTAAATCCTCATAGTCAAAAGCTGGAACTAGGGAATGTAGTTATTTGCGCTTGAAAAATTCCTTAAAACATTTAATCGATTATCAAAAGGTTTCAGATGATTTGTCGATAAATGACTTCACTTCTAGTTGCTACTATCTCTTATATATATCTTACTCAAATAAACGCAAAGAACTGTTATTTTCACATGGAAAAATCCTGAGTTGTTCTTTAGATATGTAAACTGTAAATATTTCAGTCTGATGAAGACGAAGCTCCAGATCTGCAGAACCCGACCGAGACAGCGCCGATGCAGCCTGCACCGACAGAACCCCCTCTCCCGACTCCAGACACAGCTGCCCCCTCACAGTCCAACCCTGAACCCAGAGCTGATCTCCAGGAGGACGAGCAGGAGACGGAGACCTCCTCCAGTGACTGCCTCCCACCGTCAGGCCGCCCTGAGCCTTCAGACAACGAGCCGGCCGTCGTCAACGGAACCTCCACGGCCCACCTGTTCATATTCGACAGAGAATCTCAGGAGGAAGAGTCTCAGTCCATTATTGCTGAGAATGCAGCAGCTCCAGCCAACCCACAATCAACAAACATAGACGCTGCTTTTTCACTGACTCAGGTCCAGCTGGAAGAGGACAAGCAGCGAATCAGAGAGCTGATGAAGGAGACGAACCAGGTGAGCACGATATAGGCACCTTTTCTCTTAATCTTTTTTTATTACAGTCTGATTTTAGACTGTAATAAAATGGTACCCAGAAACACAACAAGCAGCAGGACTAGGGTTGCAAAATTCTGAAAAAAAATTCAAGGAGTAAACTTTCCCTGGGAATTAACAGGAATTTATTTTAACATATTTAATTCATTTGTCTGAATACTTTTCACCAAGACATACCATAAAACCTAGTATTGTGTATTTTCCCCCCACAAATGAATTAGAAGGTATGATGATATGTTAAAAGTGTGCAAATTTTCTAAAATTCCTGAACCTCTGCAAGAATTTCTTAATTGCTATAGTTATATGGTCTTTATTCTTGGTTACATTCTGTTTGGCTATAATAGGTAATTTAAATTAATTTCTAACCGCTCAACTGTTTTTGTCGTAGGACTTGGCCACAGTGACCAAAGCGCTGCTGAAGACCAGTGGAGAGTTCTCTGCTGCTCTGGACCTACTTTTGAATCCCGTCTCCGTCTCAGGACCGTTTTGGACGCGCAGTGACGACCGTCTGTTGCTCTCAGGTGATCCCGTCATCCGACAGCAGCTGCAGGAGAAATACAGCGAGGAGGGATTGGCCAAAAGAGTCGTGTTCCTCGAGGTCGAAGGATGAAAATGAAACATTTTAGTATAGCATTCTATACTAAAGTGTTTAAGGAGGATAGTCTCTCTGATGCCGCCTCCTCCATCGCTGCTCTTCCTCCTCAGGAGGTATAATCAGAAACATTTTAGGATTAAACCAGATTGTTTAAAAGTTTTTAGGTGAAACGATAAAGGTAAAGTCAAGGCTATTACTTGTGCATTCTCTACCTTTGTTTGCAAACAGAATTTTTTAATGTGTTTCATTATGAAAATATTCTGTCATTTCATGTGATTTTAATGTGTTTGTTTGTTGTCATTACATTGCATTATAAATAGTTTAACGCTATTTAAAAACACCTTTACATTATAAAGTAAAAATTCTTTTTATCTATATTTTGTCTTTCACAGCTTATTTAAACAGATTGCATTCACAAGGTGAACAGAAAGAGGGATTTGAGCCTTGTATGAAAATTGTGGGCCCAGGTTCGGGCCATCAGTGTGCGTCTGTGGCTCTAGTTTTTGCCATCGACACTGGACGGCGGCTTTTCACCCTACAGAGCAAGTAGATAAGCAAGAATGCAAACAGGAAAAGGAAGGGAAAGCCCCATTAAGGTCCAGTGTTTATTTAGGTCACATTTTGAACATCATTTGTTATCAATTTGAATTGATACCAACTAGAACAACTGCCTGCCGGTTTTATGCCTCCGCTTTAAAGAAGATAAAGCTCCTGAGAAGCTACAATGTGGTACAAGGTCACTGCGACCTCACAGTATGTAAGGTCGCGGTGACCTTTGACCTCCAAAATCTAATCAGTTCACCCTCGAGTCCAAGTGTGGGTTTGTGCCAAATTGGATGAAAATCCCTGAAGGCGTTCTTGAGATATCAGATCATGAGGCAGGAGGTTGCTGTGACCTTTGACCTCCAAAATCTAATCACTTCATCCGTGAGTCAGAGTGGACTTTTGTGTCGAATTTGAAGAAGCTTTCTTGAGATATCGCGTTCACAAGAATTGCCCGTATGTACGAACATATGGACGGACAACACGAAAACGTAATGCCTCCGGCCCTGGCTATCGCTGACGGAGGCATGAAAATTAAATGAAAACTAGATTCCGAACAGGACACATTTTGCCCGCATTAATACAAGACTGATGGTAATGTGGTATGAAAGTCGCACTTTACCAGCACATCTCCATGTACTGGTAAAGTGAGCAAAGAGTTAAAAGCTCTGCAGTTAATTTAAAAGATAATTCTTTTCAATGATGTAAATGAAGCCAGGAGCCAGCGTGAGGATGTGAGGACCAGTCAAATATTCATTGATCTTTCTTTCTAAAAATGAAAACTCGGCAGTATTCTGAACAAGCTTCAGACAGGAGGGAACATTATATTGACTGTCAAGTATAAAAAAGGAAGCACATTTTTTTTTATCCAATCCACCATTTTATTTCATTTCAGCCCCAATATCAATTGAGTACATTCATAACTTTGAAACAAACTTCCCCAGACCCACATGAATACAATAGTTTAAACAAAAAAAAACAAAAATGAAATCCACAAACCTAAGAGAGAAAAGCAATTAAATTAAAGCAGACAAATCAACCACCGAGAAATAGAAAAACCAACAGGATGCAAGTGAAACACAGTAAAGAGCAGTCTCTGATACAGTTCAGGAGATTTTACCCAAATATGGCCACAAGTATTGCTGCACCTTTTATCTCCCCGTAATGTTTACGAACTTAAATACAAGCGGTGAAGACCGTGAACATGTACAACTGTACGCTGACGCGACAGCTCACACAACCGTATATAATCCCAGTGCTGCACTGATAAAAACCAGTCGTATAAAAAACCCTTTGTAGTATGAAACATTCACATCCACCACGACCTCATTTACATACACCTGTAGGTCACATACTGTAAGTTGGTCAGGTAAGAACCCGTTTAGTAAAGCAAAAACATACGGTACCAAGGTCTCCAATAAGTAAGAGCACACCATATATCCCTGGATTTAAACAGCTACTTTTATTATTATAGTTTGTTTTTTTTGCTCGTAAGGTCTTTATAAGACGTCTCCAATCAAGCTACATTCATTAAGGTGGGTTTGCTACAGTTTAATCAACTGGATGTTGTTGGGATTGGACCTGCTTTAAGAGATGAAAAGGAAGATAATACGCTCGAGGTTTTACGTCTTGTAGTTCGCTGAGAAACGTCTGCAAACTAACACGCCTGACTGAGACTTTCAAGAGTTAGTAGGATTCATAGCTTGATTTCCATCAATGTCATGTTTCTGTACACTTTGCTTTGGTTGGCTGGTTGTTAGTTTGATGGTCAGAGAGTGGCGTGTGGGCTACAATCTCAACAAGGACGAGTAAAATGCAGCGATTCTGTTGTTTCTGGGGCGCGAACAGCCGTACGATCAATAAATAAAGCGTCTGATGTTTGATGTCGTCGATACAAAGTACAGTACCACATGACAGAATGGCTCTTTGTTACTCATCAGGCTGGTTTTACATCAACTCAAACATAAAAAGGACATGAAGGTTCGTTCATGAGCAAGACTCCTCCTCGCTCTTGTCTTACGTGATCAATTGGTTTTTGTTATGGGTACGCCGATCGACCGAAACGTCTGGAAACGAGTTTAATAGCCCTGCGAAATCAATAAAAGCTGAGTATGGCGACAATAACACACTTTTTTGGTTAACACAGAATGATTAAAAAACTGTGAAAAATACATTTTCTGCCACATATACAAGTAAGTAATGATTAGGATAGACACTGTTTGGATTAAAAATGTAGCGCACAGACTGCATTGCAGCTATTTAGTTCAAAAATAATAAGAATATAAAAAAAGACCCACAGCTCCTTTTGTCCCCACAAACATGCTGACATAACCAAAAAAGGCCTGTATTTTATTAACATTCTGCTTCTGTAAAACTTCAAGATAGAAGTAGCACTTAATCTTTGATCCAGCAAACAGTACATACATTATGATACAAAGAGGTGGTAAAAAGATCACTTCCGTCCCCCCATGCGTCGATCAGCTTCCACGCTAATCCAGCGAGAGCACTGAAAAAAGCGAAAATCTGTGAGACATCTCAGTCTGTTGCAAAAAGACTAACGTGAACGAAAAGGCCTCTGGGGTGTACGATCACATGCCTACAGCCCTCTATGTACAGTCTGACACTCGAGCCCCGATTCAGAAGAGACAAAGCAGGATGTGCAACCCGTCTGGAACAGAGTCCCCTGCAGGACAGCAGGAAATAATGAAGCCACTCATCAACAACAAAATAGTTTTTCCTACAAATTAAATGGTGTAAAATTGTCATCTACGAAGACTATGTGAAAAGGAAACTGAAAAGGAAACTGTAAAATGTGTCCTTTGGTTTTGTTTGGCTTCGATAACTTTGATGTGACTTCTTCAGTCCAGTCGCCAAAATAAAATGTTGACATTTTACACTTCTGCAAACCACGGATACGTTTAAATATAAATGTTTCATACATCTCGTATGAATGTTATCACGATGTCACGTCCACGAGCTGAACTTAACATCAGGTAGAGGATGTGATGGGTGGCGGCTTTACAGCCAGGCAAGATGGCTACCGAGCAATACACCACTGTTGGAAGCACCATTTCAGAATCTGTAAGCGTGAAACAACTGGATATTTTTAACGGGACAGCACAACGTTTTCTGGCCATGTTTTGACAACAAGACAGGGTGTTTTTAACGAAACGTCGGAACAGTTTCCGGATGTTTTTGTGGTGACAAAACAGGATATTTACGTCGAGGCATCGGGAAAATGTCCAGTCACACCTGCGGCGAAAGAACCAGGTAAGCAAAAACACGATCCTCTCCTTGTGCCTGAACCTAACCAACATAAAATTTTAAATTCTATGAAAACTGGACAACTTTCCACTTTCAATTTCATGTTGTACTGTCACAACATAAAATAAAGCCTACAGAAGTTTCAACATATCAGCAGTTTGCAGAAACGTACATTATCAACATTTATTCTGGCAGGTGGATTACCTTTCTTTTATAAAAAAACAATTTAACCATTTAAACTGATATGTTTTTATGTGCACCAACTAAAACGCACGAGACGAGAACAATGTTTTCTCAGTGAAGCGCATCTGAATCAGAGCGATCCACTGCCCGGTTCAGCAGCACGTAGCATCTGGCGAATGTCGACGATTGCAGTCATGAATCAAGATATTAGTCCCTTCTTGAGGGGGCACTGTTCCAGTTTTTTTACAGTTGATGTCCATGAAAAAAAACAAAAAAAAAAAAAAACAACCAATACTCAGATTATTTCACACTCAAACGCACGAAAAAACAAGTTCTCAAAATGATACATAGAAAACACCTGCTTTTGCTTGAAAGGCTAATCGTATTGGTTTTAAGGGAAACGAGGAAGGGTGAAAAAGCCAGTCCAAAAATAAGGCCAGCTAAATTGCATAGAACTTGAGTAGTGCACTGATGCATCAAAAGGCTGTGCTCCTTTCCTCCGTCAACTTTGGCAACCCGGCAGAGTTCCCTCAGAAACCACCAGAACTCCAACACCATTCGTCTCCACCCCCGTGTTTTGTCTCCTTGGCAGAAGACCCTTAAAGCCCCAAAAACAGTTTAATTTGGACCGCAAGCAACCGACCTGGACCCTGTTCGATCGCGGCAAAAACAAAATACTGTTCCAATTGAGGGGCGCAGTCATTTTTCTTCATGAAATGATTCAAACTTACATGTAACTTTTTTCACGTGAATGTCATGGGGAGAAGCACAATATGTACTATTTTCAATTCCTTTAGAAAAAAAGGACGTTAAGAAGGTTTTTGTACAAAATACTTCAGCCAGTTTAAAACAGAGAACGTTTTTTTTCCTCTCCTCTAAATGATGTGAAGCTCTGGACGAGGATCGAGCGAGGCAGCGGTGAGGAAGAGAGCACAGCTCGGACTCTATTTGCACCCTTTCTCTTTGTGAAGCAAAGACGCCGCCCACCACCGTCTAAACAACAGAAATAGTATAAAAGCACCAGTTCTGAGCCTGCATCCGTGAAGAGCGACCATCGCAGCTTCAACAGGCCCAGGTTCAGGTTGTTCCACCTCTCTAACAGGGTGGAGCTCTGTACACGTTGAAACCCCTGGGAGAACGAGTGGCGTTCAGGCGGAGATGGGGCGAGGCCCGGCTGCACAGCCATCAACTGACGGGGACTTCAGCCTCCGCGTCCTTGTCCAAAATCTCGTCCTGGATCTCGTCCGTGTTCCCTGAGTCACTGCTGGCCACAGAGCTGATAGAGGGAGAGTTCCTGCCGCCTTTAATCATCCGTCGGCAGGTCTCCATCTGCACGTCCAGGCCTCGCTTCATGCTGCACATCTCCATGTACTCGTGCAGATGTCGGTTCATGTCGCTCTTGGCTGTGGCCAGTTCCATCTGAAAGAAGGGAAAACGGATTAAAGAGAGCGAGGATTTAAGAGACTGAGGGGAAATCACTGGGAACGACCTCATAGTTCACTTTTGATAAAAAAAAAAAAAAGTTTAAATGAAACACCCTCCCAGCTAACAAATTAAAGTGATATAACAGGACGTAACTTAAAACCTGAAGGGCACAAAGAATCTAAAACGATGGACCATTTGTCACCAATTGCATGTCAGGAATTATGGTATTCAAGCCACTCAGTTTTTGAAGTGTTATGGCCATTGTAGGTCAAAATAAATAAATATAAATAAATCAAAGATTACAAAGCTTCAGTGGAGGGGTAATATTCAGAGAAAAAACTCAAAATTTCCGAGGTTCAAAGTCAGACATTTACAAGAAAAGAGAAAAAGAAAAAGAAAACTCAGATATTCTCTGAGATTAAAGTTGTATATTCTATCTTGACCGGATACAATACATGCAACCATGCTGGTTGTGAATCCAACTGCAACTTTGGATGTCACTGCCAATTTAACTTACACAAGACATCAAACAGACCTGATTCACCACCACACACTATTCATTTTGATTTTGTCCAGCTGTGAGTTGTTCTTCCATCAAATCTGTGCACTGCTTGGTGATAGGAAAGTGTCCATCAATGTACATTTATTTATTCTAATAACCTTGCGTTCTGTCTGCTTTAAGTATATTTTGTAACTTAAAGCAGATTAAGTAAACGCTCTACTACGGAAGCCCTGCGGGTCAAGTGAGAATTCTTTTTCCTGGCGATCTATTTTCAAGGTCTGATCTAAATTATTTTCTCTCCTCTGTTCATGGCTGCTGAAAACAATTTTTTGCCAGGATAATCTTTCTAAGTTCCTTTTTCCCCCCCATGTGTGAAACTGAGTGAAAAAAGATTCCAGAACTCATAAAGATTGTCCTGGCATACTTTTTTCTTCCACCAGATCACAAGTCATAAACACAGGAGAGAAATATTTTTTTTTCCGAACATTAAAATAACTTTTTTTTTGTCTTGAGAGAAAATAATTCAGATCAGACTTAGAAAATGGATCATCAGATAAATAAATTCTCACTCGCTCCTCAGGGCTTCGATACTCCACAGACTAAAAAACCTGCTTCGCATTATTACATCTAATTGGACTTGGATCACTGTTTTTTTTTTTCTCATTTCCTCGATTCATGTGCTTTAAACTTGCTTTGTGCTTTGTGTCTTTTTCTCACACACAAATAAAACCACACAGGTTGTCTACCTCGATCTGGCCGATGGTCTCCTGGTACTCCTGCTCTCTGGTCTTAAATAGTGACTCCGTTTCATCAATGAGGCTGCCAAGGCTTCCATCCTGGGAGTCCTTAGAGAGCACAGACAGAGGCCTCATTCATCATGCATGAGCATACGTCTTGTACAGCACCACTACAGCAAAGATCTACACACTGCCCTACATGAGTTTTAGGAACGACAGAGAGGAAGAGAGGGCTCACTGGATCGGCAGCTTCGCCGTTGCCCTCGGCGACGCAGCCGTTCGTGCAGGCGGTCGCGGCGATGGTGAGCGGCACGTTGTAGTTTGTGAAGTCCTCCCACAGCAGCAGCGTCTCCTCGTTCTCCTCCCACGTCAGGCTGTCGCAGTCGTCGTCGATTTCGAACGTCTCGCGCCTGGCAACAGAGGAGTTATCTGAGCAATGTCTGTGTAGGACAAAGGACAGGGAACGGAAAAGAAGAAGAGAGAGAGACAGGGAGGGAGGAGAGGAAAGACAAGTGTGACAGCCACCAGATCCAGCAGAGGTCACGAGCGAAGAGGAGGATGCGCTCGGAAAGAAGACAAACAGGCAGGACGGGAAAGAGTTTATGGAAAAACAAAAAGACAAACTGGAAGCTTTCTTTGGAGAACATTGTAGGAGTTAGTGATTGGTGAGAGGCTTATAAAAATGTGGACAATGTTGATGAGAGTGAAAAACCATTAGAAGGCATCCAAACAATAATTACTGTGACTTTCACAGAGCAAATTAATGCCCACAGTGTTTAAATATCTTGCTGAGATTTGCTGAATCAGTGTTTTGTGTGTTCGTTGCAACCCTCCACATAGACGCTAGAGGGAGGTGAAGGAACGCACAGTCCACCGAAAACGACATTGCAGGACTGTGGTGGTTTGACTGCAGAGCTCATTCAGGTTCATTCAAGGCAAAGAGGACCTGATTCTGCCTGTGTGGGAGGACTGTCGGCGTGTATATAGGCCTGCGTATACGTGTGTGTCTTAAGGTGTCGCTTACAGCTGGTTGAGCATGCGTTTCATTTCGTCCGTGATGTTGAGCGACCCGGGGGCCTCCTCCTCCGACGGGCTGGGCTCGGCGTCCATCTCTGAGCTCTCCTCATCGGACACGACTTTACGCTCTTTCCTCCTGCAGCACGCCACGGCGCCCTGAAGACACGCAAACATGAAGAAATACAAACATCATTCATCAGATTTTTGTATATATAGTATATATTTTTGGCCTTATTGACAGTACAGCTTGAAGACATGACAGGAAATGGGACGAGAGAGAGGGGGAGTGACGCGCAGCAAAGGGCCCCAGGCTGGGACTCGACCCCGGGGCGGCTGCAGCGAGGACAGAGCCTCTGTACATGGGACGCCCGCTCTACCAACTAAGCTAAACGGCGTACCAGGAAACATGAGTTTTATCATTTACTCGCACACAGTTGATTAAATAAGTACTGTGAAGAAAGCTACAGCTGTGTGGTGATTTGTTTTCGATCTTATTTCACACGTTCTCTGCTGATGAGGCATTTTTGTGCGGAGCCTCCTTTAGAAATACTTCAAATACAAGAAATCACATTAAAAGTAGGGACAACAACATACGACATAAGAGAAGCCACCAGCTTGTCCACAGTGGATTCATACTTAGGCTTCAGCCAGCACGGTCGGCGCAATCTGATAACCTTGTGTGCAGCCAGGAGTCATCACATCAGCATTATACTTTCTGCATGTGCGTGTGTAGTGTGTGTGTGTGTGTGTGTGTGTGCATGTTTAAGAGTCACTACTGTAAGTATTCCGCATGTGTATGTTTATATTCGTGTGCGCCCTGGCAAACAAGCAGCCGCGCGTTTCCTGCGCCTTCAGAGGGGTTACTCGGTACACCGGCGGCTCTGATTTCATCTGTAGACTGCTGACTGCTTTCTCTCACAGAAGAATTCATATTTTTCGCTTCGATTACTGTCAGCTCCTCTGACGAATGGCGAAAACAGCGGTCGGCTACCCACCCTCTCCGGCAGCGACCTGGCCGGGCTGACGTTGAACATCTTGGACATGTCCTCTGAGTTGCGTTGCTGAGCCACGTCACACAGTTTGGCCGTGATGTCGATCCGCCTGCAGATGTCCATGTCCACCCGCCGGGCTTTCTCCTGGATCTGGGTATCCAGGTCAGACATTTGCTGCAGGGGTAAAGACAGTCGTTGTGGATGACACGTGCAAGCCGAACACCTTCCCACACTGTGTACAAATACAGTATGAATAAAAGCACTGAAGTCCAGCGCAACCTTTCATATTCATATTAAGCTGAGATAAGGATTTCTAGGTTCGATTAAGATTAATTTAAAAACAATAATTAAACATCTACATCTTTGTAGAGCACTACGAGGGGTGATTGATAAGTTCATGATGCAGAAAGTTTCAAGTAAATAACTTGTGGAACTTTTGAGTCATTTTAAATTCTAAGTCAGCACCGTCTGAGAGACAAACCCACAAGTCGAAGGTGGCGATGGCTGCCATCCAGGAATGCAGATTTTTTTTTTACTCTTTTCACCTGATTTGACACCTTCGGACTACTAACGACCTCCTCCCCAGGAGGAAGAAGGAGCTCAGCGGTCGCCATTTTGATAGTGATGATGACGTTACAGCTGCTGTGGACGAGTTTCTGTCTTCAGGTCAGAGGCGACCAACTTCTTGTCTTAAATACAGACAATGTGCCAGGTTTTTGGAAACTTTATGAAAAAGACTCCTTCTACCTTTTCGCCACAAACGTATCAATCACCCCTCGCACTAGATTGCATCGTCACTTTGTCGATTCATTATGGTAGGGTTGGTTCTTCCTGCTGCAGTGAAAGTTTGCAATCGAACAATTGCAGGATAATTATGACAAGCAGGTTACCACATCTAGAGCACGTACCACACAACACAGGAAGTCTAACCACAACTAGGAAACTGTGAAATCGATCAATCTACGCCTCCGATCCACTACTCATACGTCTCATACATACCTGTCTCTGGATTCACACATCATCGGGGATGAAGTCAAGCACAGAAAACAATATGAAAATCTACAATGTGCAGACGCCATAAGTGAAGATAAGCACGATAAACAAAAACAACGTCCTGACTATATTTATCCCTGAGTAAGCACAAGCTGTGACTGAGCCCGCTGCAGTATATTACGGCTGTATATCACACTGGAGCAGAGCTGCCAGGGAACAATACAGAGCTGCATAGAACAGGAAGTACTCCTGATCTACAGCTGCTATTTGAGCTCTTTTCAATGAATGCTTGTCTTGGAAGGCTTTCCGGCACTACATATTTTTCAATGGAGGAAGAAAAGGAAGGAAGGAGGAAAGGGAGTGTGTGTGCGTAGGCCTGTATGAATGGCAGCCTTTATCAGAAACGTCTGTGCGTACATTCTTCAAACACTGCTAACATGATTGCCTAAAGTATGGGAGTTAACACAGCTCTCTGTCTGATGCGTGTGAAAGCCCTGTATGGCTCAGGGAGGTGAGGGTGACATCACTGAGCAAACACTTACATCACTCATCAGACTCTTGAACACCACGAGTTCAGCCTTCAGCCGGTCCACCTTCTCCCTCAGCTCATCCTGGACCTCGGATGACTCCCGGGCGCCCTGAGTGGACGTGACAGTGAAGGAATCAAAATGAGACGCGTGGCAGTAGCGGAGCGTGCTTCACCACAAAAAAAAAACAAACTAAATATGTAAAATAAAGTTAAATAACCATTTCTAGACTGGTGTAAATCCCCTATCGCAAACATTCATCCCGCACATTTGGTTAGATAAACAACTGACCCCGTGTTGCATTCAAATAATCAAATAATCAAATCATACTGTTTTACATTTTCATGTGGGTGGTTACTGTTTAGCTTTTTATGATCAGTACACAGAGGCCGTAGTTTAAGTTTCCTTTTCATATTTCCATAACTGAGATGATGCAAATGTCAGCCGCTGCTGACAGCGTTTAGCAGAACTCAGAGTGCTTTACAACTGGAGTCATGTCAAAGACGGCAACCAAGTCCGTGACCATGAGTGTTAACTGAACACACAAAGAAGTCTTGTTTAATACGGCTAAAAGCTAAAATTTAGTAGTTTGACATTTTGAGAAACGTGCTTATTCTCTGTCTTGCTGAGAGTCAGACGAGATGCCACTTTCATGCCTTTATATGCTTATACGCTATAAAGCAGGAGGAAAAAGCTGGCCCGGCTCTGACCAAAGGTAACAAAATACACCTTCTAGCACATGAAGTTTACTTATTAACGTGTCGCCTGTTTAATCTTTAAAGGTGAGGACTTGTAAAATATGGCCTAAGTCATAACATTTGTCTAAGGCAGCTCCAAAACTACAGGGGGCAGCATAACCGCTAACTTCTGCTCATGATCGTCTTTGGTTGTAGTGAATATCTGCCGTTAGTAATTGACTGTGCCTGGGCCACAGATTGTGGGGGGGAGTCACCGTGGGCTGTTATTATGAGATAGGATTAGGATGAGGATGAGATAGGATTAGCATGCTAACTTCAGTAGACATCTGTGCAACACATAATTTCTTTACACTCTGATTATGTTTGTTAAAACCTGGCCATGTCTTACACATTGCCCCTTTAATAAAAACCACGTCGACAATGGGCAAGTTGTAGTTTTATATGCGTTTATGCGTCGGACTGTTTGTTAGCCAGACACAATGATTCCTCGACAGGCTTGTCATCACTGTAAGCTAGCAAGGCGACCAGCAGGGACCTGAGGAAGGGTTCGGGTTATCTTCCTACCGTACAGGCGTAGTTTCAACTCTCGGAAATAAAGAGAATGACCGTGTTTCTCAAGATGTCACACTGCTCGTTTCAGGCTTAATTTCAAATTCTGTCTTCCCAGAAATCATGTAAATCCTCATCCACGATAAATTTACAAAACTTTAAAGGTCCTATTTGTAAGAATAGTTGAGTTTTCGTCAGAAATACTGATGCTTTGGGATGGCGGCTGGCCCGACCTACAATCCCAGTGCATCAGTATTTCTACAAATAGGACTATTAAGACTTTAAACACTCCACTGGTATGCAGACCTGTTTTATAATAACGCATTTGCCATCAAAACCTTACTTTTGGTTTGATTAACATTAGCATAAATCTAATAATCTAATTGTTGAGCCCTATGACACATGTCAGAAAAGTAGCTTTTCTCAGGAGCTTGATAGATAAGCTATTACTATAATACCCCACTAAATGAATCCACTTAGGCTAATAAACATTAACTCAGCAGTTTAAAGACTTCATTTTGCACGGATTGAAAGATGACTAACCCTGTTATTTTTACTCTGTCACTGAAGAGTGCCAGTTGCTTCTCTGTTAAGTCAGCACATGGTCACGGCCCTCTGGCTCCGAGCCCCGAACAATAAATGGCTGTTTGCACTGAATTTACTATCTCTGAACAGATTTCCTGCTCTTCCATATGCAACGACATCTGCCCGTGTGCTCGAAAAAGGTTTAAGCCCCCGGGGGAGGGCACTCCACCTCTCTATCAGGGGTTTTGCTGACCCAGAATCTAAGACAAACACGCATGCTGTCACCGATCAATTCGTGCAAAAGCAGAGAGAGGGGAGGATGCCGACTAGATGAGGTACTCGCATCAGCTGCGAGTGGCCGTGTTGTGATGTAGCCTCAAGGTGTGACACTTGAAATTGATTTCAATTCCCTTTGCCTGCTCTGAACAGAAACATAATGGCAGGCTGCTGGTGAAATTTGATGTTTATATCTATATCTAGGCCAGCAGACCCTTCCTGATGGGTTTGTAATATGGTTTTCCTCATCAGACACACATCCTCCTGGTTGTTTATGCCTCTAGTGCAGCTCTGCTGAGTCCACACAGAACGAAAAACACCCTGAAGAACTGAGCTATATATAAATGTTTATGCATGTGCTGTGGCAGCAGTTTTGAAAATGTATGTGAGGTCACGCCTTTTACTCGGCTCGTGTTTGTCTGCATGTGGTAAACGACCCTTGGCAAGCCATCAAATATCTGTGCATGAGCGTGTTTGTGGAATTTATTTTATTGTTTATGTTTCCCCGACCTGCTGCATGGATTCCACCGTGGACTCCAGCTGCTGTCGTTTGGACTGCTCCTCCTCCCATCTGTAAAACAAAGCACAGAGGTGGGTCAGTTACTGCTAAGCCTGGGGTCCCCTGGGGGCAGTGAGACAGGTTAATGGTACTTTTGTTCAGATTATACTCCCATCTCTGATTACAAAATGCCCTTGACAGTGTGGGTTCACACCCTCTTTCCCCCTCATGTTTTCAATCTTTTGTCTCCTTCCTCCTTTGTACGGCCCTCTCTTCAGCCCCACTGCCTCAATAAAAAAAAACTACACAGAGAATGAAGCTCCAGCTTCCTCCAAACACATTTCTCATGAATAGTTTCCAAACCTTTGAGTGACTGCACAGGGACATTTGAACACATCCAGAGGGGCGGAGTGTTTGTGCTGCAGCCTGAATTCCTTCATGCTAACTGCTTCTTTCCTCGTAAAGTCTCGCTGGTGACAGTCCAAAGCAAATGGAAATCTTTATTCATGCCTCCGACAGAGACTAAACCTACAGAAACAGAGCTTATAGTATACTAATGCAACAAAAAAAAACCCTTGTGCAAAGCCATTAGTGCTGCAACCAATATTTATTGAAGATAAGGTAGATTGAATTATTCATCATATCATAGTCGTCAGGCAGATAAGTCACACTAAAACAAGCAGCACATATTATTGGTTTAGTCAATTTGAAAGCAGTATAAAATGACCTACAGGGAGTCTACAGCCGTGTGCTGGCTCTGAGAGGTGGTTTTATATTACTAATAAAACATTTCCTAATTCCGGCTATACAGGGTAAGTCACAGGCTGAACTTATGGAAGCTCTGGTAGAATACTGTGTCACACAACTCTTTTTACAGGCTGTCAGCTGGCTTACATTTGGGCCAGTTATGAGCCAGTTCTGGTAGGTTTGTTGGGGTGACTGCAGCCCAATGCTGGCAGTGTTAGTTGGCACCAAGACTTAGACTGGTATAGGCCAGGTCTGCCATTTGTGTTGGGGTGATTGTGGCCCTATGCTGGCAACGGCGATTCAGTAAGAGCTGCCGGACCAGTGTTCTTGGTGCGATTCTACATTCAAACCAGGTTTGCAACGAGTCCATAAATCACACTTTGAGTTATTTCTTCTGGCCTGGACCATTGTAGGCCCAAACCATTTTGGACACCTGGGTGTTTGTAGGCACGGCAGTGCTAAAAGACAATGCTAATGTCAGCATGCTAACATGCTCACAATGACAAACTGCTTCTGTTAGGGAGCTATAATGTTTACTGTGTCAGCCATCTTAGGGGCTGTTTACATGACAATGTTTTTGCATAAAATGGTAAACCTTTGTTGTGTTTTGGCCGTTCACTCTCACAACAATAGTTTTTTGGGTGCCTGAAAATAGAAACTTTCGAAACCGGGTTCCAGAGTTTAATCTTCTGAAGACACCACGCTTACTGTCGTCATGTTAACTGGCAATACGTAATTCCTGTGAAAGATGTGCTTTGCACATGTGTATTGCATTTTCAGCATAATAGCCGTGCGCGAATAGGACGACAAGAACAATGGCGGATTATTTGTTTGTGCTGCTGACTCTACTGCATCTGTTGACGCGGCTCCCACTAAGTGTACATTTGCTGAACAGTTACAGTGAAGTGATGCTTCAACGCTTCAAGAAGAAAGCGTTTTGAGCGCAGACACATGGTGTAATTCTGCAGTGTATAATTGCTTATGTACACCGCCACCTACTGGCCTGGCATGCATACTACAGCGATTTCAATTTCAATCATTTTAGCGGATCCACGTGCCCAAGGATCATTTTTACCACTCTGACTTCTGAACATGTAACTTTTCAGTTTTTTGGCAAAACTGTTGTCATGTAAACAGGGCCTCAGTTTAGCGTGTTAGCATGCTGTAATCATGAAAGTAATTACAACTCATGCCGAGGGAGGCATGAATGTGCTCGTACCACCAAGATATTCCAGTATAGAATGAAGCGGTGGACTGACCGACCAAACAACCAGAGCCCTACCGCTTGTGTAGCTAAAAATAAAATGCCAGACCACCCTGATTGGCTGCATGCCATGATCCTCAACACAGTTTTCTCTCCCTCTCCCGACAGATCGTATTACACATCTGCACCATGGCAGCTATGTAGAAACAAAATCAGGAGCCTCTATAATTGCCTTGCAGTATGTGCTGCGTACAAAGGCACAGGCTGCTCAGCCCGTACTGCATCAGTCAGTTCAGCCTGCTCCTGATACACACTCATCTCGTTCCCTGAGATATGAGACGGCAGGCATGCTGAGTCACGGATGCTTCCCAAAAGAGAGTTAGAGGTTCAGAAGCTCATTCAGTAATATGAAGTAACACCCATGTGATGATGAGACACCGTGAGCCACATGGACGACGACAGTGGAGGATAATTTGAGAGTGGGTTTTCTGTGTGTGTGAGCCAGTGGGAGCATCTGCGTGTTCTGGTGTAAGCAGCGCATTCCCGACCGTATGTGTTTACTGTCGGGGAGAGAGCTGACATATGATGGCCGCTGCTGCATTCTGGGCCATGAGCGCACCTTACCCATGGCCTTTACCACGGAGAAACACAAACACAGCCAGAAATCACTTCGGTATCACAACAAGCCTCGCTGGCGATTCGCTTTCTCACAAAACTCTGCCTTGTTTCCATTCAGGAGCCACTGAATGTACACTGTCTAATTAGAGAGAAGTATTCCTTGGCTGGGCGTGCCAGCTCACACTGTGATTGAAGCCTTGTTCTAAAAAACGCTGGCAGCGCTGCTTTACTGTGTCCACAACAATCTGCCTGTCTGCCGCAGGACTCTGGCTAAGGTCAAAGCAGTTCACGACTGCGTCACGTCCGCTGCAGACACAAATCCGTTTGTCACAGCATCTGCATCACTCGTGTTGTCACTTCCTGAAGAAACCACCGCGGCCTCTTGTTTAATGCTAAGGGTGATAACTGGACAGCTCCACTAAATCGACCTGCTGACGGAGGGAAAGCCTCCCCATGTCAACAATGTGTCAGAGCTATTCATTTCATCTATCAGAGGTAATGGAATCATTGAGAGAACTAAGCAGCGAGCCACTTCCACATTATTTGGAGCCGTTACAATCCAACAATCCATAAAAGTCAAACGGAAAAAGTGCCGACTGTTTTCAAGCATCCGGGTTAAAACGGTTAATCCAAACACAGATGACACCACAGCTCAGTGAAAGTATTCCTACTGGCCTCTCAGCCATAGCTGTGGTTCTGGTTTATCTGTACCTTTGGCGTGACTCAGTCAAACGAACACACCCGGAGTCTCCTTACAAGGACAAAGACAGCAGGAGGGTTGGAGCCTGTGTCAACTCATAGACATCTGTTTATCGCCGCACATATCCTCGGCTATCGTGCTCTAATAAATCAAAAAATGTGGGCTGTTACAGATGTGCCGTTCAGCCGACAAATCCAACTGAAATTGCTGCAATAAACCAAGTGGTTTCTGTTCCATTTTTGGGATGCAAAACCAAACTAAAATAGACAATAAACAAAACCAAGATTTGATTATGGAGAGCCACATGAAGATGCCATCTAATTTCCATTAATAAAATTGAAAGCCCTTTAATGAATGAGTTATCTGTATTTTGTTTTTCTGTTTACTTGCCCAATTTTTCTGTGACCAGATAGATAGATAGATAGATAGATAGATAGATAGATAGATAGATAGAATCAGTGCAAACTCTGCTTGTTGTTAAATATGGATATGGAAATAACAAGAATGTGCACATAATATAAGATCATTTCTAGAACAAAAATAAGGATGATAGAACAACAAAAAGTTAAGTTAAAATACAGAGGTAGAAATTGTAAATGCCAACAGGGGTGAATGTCAGGTAAAGGCCACAGTCCAGATTGTGTGTAGGGGGGCTCATATAGCCTGTAAACTAGACAGTAGACACAGTGATGTGATGGTAGGGGCAGAAAGAGACTCATTCTGAAAAGTCCAGTTTCTCTCCTCCCCTTTTGTGTGGCATTGAACAGTGTGATCGCCCTGGGGACAAAGGATTTCTTTAGCCTGTCTGTAGTGCATGCCAATGACAGAAATCTGTTACTGTAGATGCTCTTCTGTTTGTTAAAAGTGTTGTGTAGTGGGTGGCGGTCATTGTCCAGGATTTCCAGCATCCTGTTCAGTGTTCTTTTCTCTACTGCTGATGTGATGCCCTCCAGCTCCATGCCAACAGCAGAGCCAGCTTTCCTTACCAGCCTGTCCAGTCGCCCAGTGTCCCTCTTCTTAGTGCTGCCTCCCCAACACACAACAGCATAAAAGAGCACACTGGCAATGACAGACTGGTAAAACATCCGGAGGAGCTTGCTGCTATATATGTATATCCAGGCTCCAGACTTTTTACATTGGTTGCACTGGTGCGCCAAACTATTTCATTTAAGGTGCACCAGCACATAATTTGGGTGCAACTAATAATACATCTTAATTCAATTTAATTTCTAGTAACCGGCATTGTGTATATTTTCATAAACAGGAATAAAGTTGCATATACATGTTTTTCTTAACTCGAAGCAACATTATGTAACTTTTCAACCTTAAAATAGCAGCTTCAACATCATTTTGATGGTACAGTGTCTCTGAATAGTGTGAATGGTGTCTCTGTCTCAGCCGCGATGTAACTTAAGTGAGAGGGTCGGATCACAGCGTTACATACATGTTTACTTCAACACACAACATTGTTATGATGTAATGAGTTGTGTTTGTAGTCAGCACCTACATTACGTCTGACAAGTTGCTACAGACCTGGGATTTGTATTTATGGCAGTGGTGTTGCACTCAGAAACAGTGGGGGGTGCCAAATCACACAAAATGCCAATTTCTACATAATGTTGCTTTATTAAAAATGGGTGAATTGTTTTCTTAAAATCAGCACTGCATGGTTAACTACAGAAGCACTTAAGTAGATTTGTTCCAATGAAACGAATGAAAAAAAAACAACTTACTACATATTGTGATTGATGAAAAACGATTTAGCGGTCTAAGAGGAGACTGCAGTGCGACACTGAGGCAGAAAATGAAAGTGTCACATCAAACAGACATTTTCTCATACAATTTTTGTCCGTTGAACAATAGGCATTCCTGCAGCGCTTGCCAAATAACACTCCCTGCCTTGTGTGGTATGTCTGGGAGTGATGTTTGCACGCGAGCTGTCTGAGTGTTTTCCCATCAGTGTGCCTGCGGACACGGCGTGCACGCATCCAGATCTCATGCACTCATGTTTCTGGGCATGATACTTGTTTAATGAAACAGCTCATGGTGATAGTTTTATGGCACGCATGATAATTTATTTGTGATGATTTATCTCTGCCAGGATTTAAAAACGATGAAAGAAATATCTTGGAGATTTTATCAGGTCATTAATTATTACTTTAAATCATTTGATGCTTATCTGACATTCATGTTCCAAGGATGATCCAACAGTGAGACCATGGTACTGTTATGCAACAGGCAGTAAATACCAAAAGTGCTCAGGGAAAACTTTGAGGTGTGGTTGCGTATCATTACACAAAGGCTCTGTTGCTCATAGCAAATAAAATTTCAGAGTCAGACAACACCCTGTTTAAACTATACGATGTACTGGAAAGTGTTACTGAAGGGAATTTTTTCAGTAACCAGACAGCAAATTACAAGCTCAAACTCTGATTGTGTGTTTACGAGCAGATTAAGCCGTTAAAACACGTACCTTCAGAGCAGGGGAGACATAACTTTTTCCCTTAGAGGGCCAGAACTGAAACTTAGACAAGCAAACACCTATTGTATTGTCTTGTATTGTATTGGATTGGATTGTATAGATGAAAAATGTGCAAAGTGTCATTCTACCCAGCATGCTCAGATTATGAAAAATAACTCAGAATTCAGGGTCAAGAGCATTTCGACCTCAGAAAGAAATAAAACATGATTTATGTATATAATTATAATCACTTTTAATTAGACTAAACTGCGCTCTCGCCCATAGCATGATTTCTAGATCCTCCTGTTGGACTGTACAAGCTCCATGAAGCCTGAACTTATCATTTGAAAGGTTGATTTATTATCATTAATACATTTATTCATTAGTTTTCTTTGTTCAGTGTCTGCATTTAACTTTATTTTCTACTTTGGGCAGCCCGGCTTTCGAGATACCGCTTCTGATTTCATTTATTTTACTTAACTCTTACTCTGAAGTTTCTGTTGTTCCTCAAACAATGAGGTTATAGAAATGTTCTTGAATCAATCTGTCCTCATTTCAACTGTAAACAGTTATTCAGCCCATCCTTTATATCATTAGGTCAGCAGTTTTAGAAGATTTTGCACCCATGTCACACTAAAGGGCGAGCAAAAACCTCAAGCCACACCTGTATTCATGCTGTATAAAATAACCTCTAAACCGTGTTATCTAATCATTCTGTACACGTTTACTTTTGGTTCCCTTGAAAGTTTTAAATGGTTTTTCTAGGGGATAGAGTTTGCCTCTGTATCAGGTAATGAATGTGTACAAATGACTGATATAGTCAATTAAAAACTCATTCCTTACTTGCTGTATAGTTGTGTGTTATTATCTATGGTTGTAAAAACAATCCTTTGTCATGCCTGGACCGCAATGGCACACTATTTGGGAACCACTGCACTGCAGGCTACATAACAGAAACACCTCTTTTAATAATGCAGCACAAGAAATGATTTGGTGGAGGTTAGGGTTGTTGCAGGACTGTTGTAGGCTGCATTAGTTTTAGATTGTGCTGCAAATATTTGTTTGTTGTTAGTTTTGGTTGTTATTTTTGCTAATAACAAGTAGTTGTTGTTTGATTATTCTGCATGTTTGCTTTATTTAGATTAGAGTTTGATAGATTTTTTTCTTTTGCTAGTTATTTGTTTAGTCTATTTATTTAATTCTTTAGCATGTTCAGTTTTGTCTAGTTAGAATTTGTTTAATCTAGGAATTTGGGTAACACTGTTGGCACCCCGAGGTTATATAGGCAGAAGGACAGGTGTAGGACCAGGATGCACCTGGGTGGGCCTATGGTTTCGTACCAGAACAAGAGGGGCATGCAGATTTCATTTATTCTTTATTTGCTGGCTTGTTTTTTGGAAAATAAATCACAAAAAACCAAAGCAACGTTGAACGGACACTGAATTTATTTTACCTGTGTACATGACAAGCCCGTGGTGCAGCAGTGGCTCGTTGTTTTTTATCATGAAGTTTGATTTAAAGTTTGATTTAGATTTTCCAACAAATGGCCACTACAGATTGATTTACCTCATAAAAACTGGCAGCTGACTGCATGTAGTGAACTGTTGCTAATGCTTGTCCAAAATGTCAGACATAATTATTAAAAAACAAATTATACAAATGAATGATCTAAATAGTTGCATGGTAAAATTCTGTTTTGGGGATTTTATGTTTTTTAATACAGTGTTCTAGGAGTAATATTACCTTTTATGCCTAAAACAAGACTCAGTCTAAACACTATAAAGAGTTTTTTAATAGGCCCATTACAATTCATTCTCATGAGTGCAGGCAATAGTAAAACAGGAAGTGTTACATGATAACAGATTCAAGGATCAATACATCTGGCTACATGCAGGACAAACGGCCATTCAGCTCAGCTCCTCGGATGAAATGAAGCCACTGACAGCTTTGATAAATCACGTCTGAGGGTCCAGAGAGAGCGCACGTGATCCCCCCCATGGACCCCTATAGGTGTCTCTATAATGTCTTCTCCATGACAGCTGCCTCTTCCGTCTTGTATGTGCAATCATACGGTGCACAAGCCGGGGCCATGATTTACTCCTAGAACAGATTCTTCCAATAATCTTGGCCAGACAGGAGGAGCGTGATGGGAAGAGGCATCCGTGGCACCGAGATGTGAAATAGTGAGCAATGTAAGGCTTCGGTGAGAGGAAAAATAAGGGGAGGGGGATGACTACAGTGGGTCATCGATTGGATGTCTTGATGCACTGTAATCTATATCGCACCCGCTCCACAGAGACTCGTGTGTGGCGCGCTAATGATGCAGTCATGTGAGATGGAACGGGCTGGAAAAAGTGAAGCGGTTCAGGAGCGACCGTCTGGCTGCTGGGGGGGGTCCCTGCTGACGAGACGAGATGACACGCCAAGGTCAAAACTCATTTCATTTTTCTGCTCCGACTAACTCGCTTCACTCCCCGACCTCAATGCATTTCCATCACACGACCGCACACATTTGTCCTCAGCCACCCCATCTTCTCAAGCCATCTCGTGTCCATGGAAACCGTGCGACCGGCTTGAATCGGAAGCACATGGAGATTAATTCCTGGTCCACTCAATCATGCGAACTGTGCGCAGAGATGTTGGGCGGGATCGTCGCTCGCTGGCTAATGATGCCTCTGCTTTATGTTCCTCAGACTTAAATGTAGCCCACCTGACCCAGACAGGACACAGACACCACCGCACAGAGCAGGATCTTGGTGTTGCTAAGTGACCGCAGGCATTTCCCCAGGCCGCCCGCCATTATCATTAGCCCTCAGGGAGCGAGCTAATATGGCTCGTAGCAAATAAAGGGGACAGCATTCGTCCATGTTCTATTGATCTCTTTAAATCTTCAGAGATCATGGATAAAAGCATTTCACCTTTATTAACAGAACATAGAATATGTTTTGAGAAGAAGTAGAAATGGGTATTTTTAATATTAAAGATAAGAATATCCCTTGATTCCCAACTCTCTACTGCTAAATGATGGCTAGCTACTTAATTTATTCTGATTATATTGAATTGTGCACACTGCAGGTCTGACAGCAGCAAAAACAAGACAGTAAGTGCCTACAGTCATGACGGTGGATCTGTGAGGCTGCACTTGCTTTGGGCTAAATGCTAATGCCAGCATGCTAACATGTTCACGATGATAATGCTGACAAGTTGATGTCACCCTCTTAGTTTAGCATGTTAGCATGCTAACATTTGGTAAATAGCACTTAACACAAAGTGCTGTTGCGGCTGATGTGGACAAATATAAAACTGTGCCCTGATGACTGCGCTAGATGAAAGAACAGGAAATAAAAGTTTTTACAACTCATCCCCTGGGAGAGGATGGGTTGAGATATTTGAGTCTGGACCAAAGCTATGGAGAGGGCAACAAACCAACATTATTATCCTTAGAGTCACGCTGCTAGTATGGTTGAGAAAAACTGTTTTCTCACATGTTGTCTTAAAGATTTTTCCTACTTTATTAATCGCTGCCAAAAAACATGGAGCTCGAGCAGAAAATTTCGTCGAAACCGGCAAAAAAGAAGGTTTTACTTTGGTTAATATATAGGCTTCTTGTTATGAATCCTCCAATGTGTGTGTATGTGCATGTTTATATATATATGGTACATACTATGTGTACGTTTTTGTACTGCATATGTATATACTGCGAGCACGGCACTGCAGGGATCCTGCAGCCTCTATCTGTGTTCACGTGTTTTGTGTTTTTATGTCCCGTGAAATATATTTTTAAAAACACGTCTTTAAACTTTAAAACTGCACAGTGTTCCCCAGTATTTTGAAATGAATATGAGTATAATAAATTACACCATGCCTCTTCCTAAGAACCTGCTGTCTCACCTTAGCATCTCTCCCAATAAACCAGGCTGGTTTATGCTAAAATGTGAAATATGACTACAGTAACAAAAAAGGTCAATTTCTTTATGAAATATGACGACTGGATCCTAAATCGCCGGTCATTCCCTCCCGACTCTCCATCATGCTGTCAGGCTCGCCTTATCTAAAGGTTTTGAAAATAGTTAGAGATAACTCTCACTGAAACATTTTCCCTTCAGGAGATCCTCCTTCAGGGAGGACACAGGCAGCTTCGACCAGAATCTGAGAGGTTCAAGAGAGGAAAAATTCCTCAGGGTTTTTCAGCGTGAATTGTAAACTGTGGGCATACATACATTTCTACTCTGCATTTATGTGTGATATAACATGTCTGCACCACACTTTGTAGATTTAACACCATTTGTAGTGTTACAAATGTTTACAATGTGATGAACTTTCAGTAAAATCAATTAATCTTGATATCTTAAGTGTTATTTGTCAGTACCCCCCCATCATATCATTATTCATCAACAACAAAATAAATACGACAAAACAGTGTTAATGAACTTGAAGCTGAATGTGTGGATGGAGTTTGTGCGTGAACTGATAATGTAACAACTACTACATATACTATTAGTTGGTTTATGTAACATGCAATAAAGTATAACTGAGGTTTGGTTTGTCAGTTGGTACTGTGTCCACTATAAAGCTATGCTGTGTACGTGTGTTGATATTTAACCTACTGTATGAGTTTGTTCAGTTATATCAGTTTGTTTGTTTTTTCATATGTGGATTATGATTAATAGCAACCTGCAGGTGGGTTAAATATGTCTATAATGAGGAAAATATGAATCATGCATTGATCCTCCGGCAGCAGAAACAACATGTGAACCTTTTTCTTGCCCACGTGGAACAGCCGATGAACTCCTGACTCCTGACCTGAATGTTCGGTGTTCTTCTACACAACAAAAGCTCACACACACCCAGTCCAAATTTTACAGACAGTAAAATAGTTGGGCGAAGCTACAAGTTTGACTGTTTTCCCTTTCAAGTTTATAACCGCAGCTATTAGTGTTGCTGATTAAAGGATCTATTTGAAAGAAAGGCTGATTTTTGAGTCTCGCTCCCAACTCGTCAAACACTGATGCTTTGGGATGGCGGCCGATCCGTCCTACAATCCAAAGAGTTGGGAAACCGAGAGCGCCGCCATTCGACGAGTTGGGAGTGAGACTCAAAAATCAACTTTTCTTACAAATAGGACCTTTAAATGTGCCAACGCATTAGTTACAGTGACATTACAGCGCGCCAAGAAATGTTTAAAATACCTGAAAGCAGCCTCTATAATCATAAAATCAGATTATACACGTGTTTTGAACCAGCCCGTGTAGGCGCATCTTACTATCAGCTTAAAGCGTCCTTTAAATAGTAGGAGCCACTGGACCAACTGTCGGCCATACTTGCTTTGAACAATGTTGTATCTTGTAATTATTTTCATGCAGTTATTCTAGCAGCACAGTATCAGTTAGAGCACACTTGTCAAAGCCTGGGATGTTATGCATGATTGGAACAAAATGGATAGAATAACATTAACATCAGGGCGAGAGGCTGTAGGCGCAGGGAAATAAAATCTGTGAGTTTGATGAATGTTCTCTGTCTTAAACCAGACATTTGCCTCTTAATTAAAGTCCGTGGCCTGGGTAGTATGTTTATACGGACTCAGACAGGGATAAAGCTTCTGTAAAGCTTCATGTGTGTCAGGGGATCTTCAGAAATGATTAGCAGACTCAAACTTCATATCATAATCCTCTGTAAATCCTTGCTCAATGGAATAACTTTTTCTTGTATTTCGACGCTGAAGCAACACTGAGAGGCAAGTTTGGGCAGAAAAACATATCTTGTATAACGTGGACTAGCTGCAACACAACAACGCATCATTAATCAGAAATATAGCCGGGCCACAAATGATATTCCCTGATGTTTGTTGGAACGAGGTGAGGCTGTAACAGGCTAATTTACACAGATCAAAGCATCGATCTGAATAGAGGGCTTGGTGGATCCTCCCTTTATACTGATGGACTGACAGATAATTGGCAGCCGGTGTTGTAACATGTCTTCTCCTATGTCCTGACCTGGCATCACAACTTTGCCATATTAACTGTTCCCTCCAACAATATGGGTGTGAGCTCGCCTTGTTTGCTCCACGCACAAGTATCGTCTAATTGCCTAACTCCCAACACCTGTCCTAGCCCATTTTCTCTGGCCTGGGGGGATGGCGCTGTCAGGTTAGCGCAACGTCTTTAGAGGGGAGACAAACACATAGGTGTTCACGTGCAATTGCCACCACCTTCAAACTAATGAGTATGACCTGAGATCAACCTGAGGAAAAGTGGATAATTGCTTTCAAAAGAACTGATGCTGGTGTTTTTCATTGCAACATTTTTCAAGCTGTTAACGATCGCAGAGACAAGCCACGGCGTCGCCACAGAGAAAACACCCAAACTTACTGGTTTCGTTTGATTAGCCGACAGTTTAATGTCAAAAGAGTTTCTGTCAACACAAGTTTCTTAATGACTTAAAGGGAGAGCTCACCCCGAAATCAAAGATACTTATTTTTTCCTCTTACCTGTCACACTATTTATCCATCTAGATTGTTCTGGTGTGAGTTTTGGGGACATCGGCCGTAGAGAAGTCTGCCTTCACTTAAATAGGATGTAACTACGATAATGCAAATATAATTGAACTAGATGGCACTCGGCTTGTTGTGCCCAAAACAGCAAAAAAATACATTTGACAAACTCGACAGCGATGTCACTTTCCATGAATCATGACCTGGTTACTCTATTGTTGTGAGCAGTTTCAGCTAGGAACTACTTTCTCTCTCCTGTATCACTGTGCAGCCCAGTCGACAGAATAAATGGTGGCAAAGTACTTTTCTGCAGAACCAGAGATAAGTTACAAACTGTTGTTGTCTTTCTTAAGGTTCAATTATCAATTTTTCTCTTGTCACACAGCTGTGCTTATGCTCTGGTTAGGTTTAGGCACAAAAAACACTTGTTTAGGATCAGGAAAACATCAGGTTTTGGCTTAAAATACCTGTTTTGGTCGCCAAAAACACGGCTCGAAATAGCCTGACTTCCCATCAAAAATACCCAGTTTTTGTTGCCACAAACACTACAGATGCACCAATCGACCATTAACTATTTCATTGACTCATTATATGCTTTGTTTCCTCTTTAAGGACTGAGTTAACACACTAATAATCAGCAAGGGGAAAAAAAATGATAACATGCAGAAACAAGATTTAATCTATTGCTTATTAATGCACTCTGCAGCAGAGCTGGTGACGGAGCGTTGTGCTGGAAAATCAGTTTGTCCTGCAGTCTTTGTCTTCAGTCCCTCACTGCAAACTGACCCCACCCCGCGTCCTAGAAAGCAAGCTACTGGGCTGTTAAGTTGTGATTTTCCCACCGATGTCACTTCATGTGGTCCACATTGTGGTGCCATCATAATAGCGTCGGGCCCCCTGGCTATTGACTCACTATATAGTAAAAGTACACGACATTTAACGGCACAAAAACTGTAAAGACAACCTGTATAAACACTGTCCTATAATAAAAGGCTTTGAATTGGATGTTCTGGTGACAGATGACATGGATTTGTCTCATTTCATGGAGGAGTACAGAGATAATAGCGCAAACAACGACCAACATGCCCGGGCCATGTTCGGGTGGGGCTGCGCTGGGAGTGACATCCCATTACAGAAGAAATAAAGGCAGAGATGTGCACCTCTGGCACAAGTCCTCACTGGCCAGGGTGTGTACAGTCAAATCATGTGAGACATAATGGAGCTATGATAAATCACCACCAGACAAATATCTTTTGTACCTCTGGGTACACACACCTGCAGGATGAACCTCAGGGGTGAACACAAGACTGCAACTGCTCCTTTCAGAAGAAATCTGGTTTCTTGACCACAATTAGGTTTCAATTAGTCACGAACACAGAACACTCCCAGGTTAGAGGCCAGACTCAGCCCATGACAGCTGTATGACATCGTGTGATGTATAGTCCGTTTTATCCAGCTTTACAATGAGGCTCCGCGTCACTTATTCGCACACACTCACGACACTGACAGCAGCGATGCGCGACACACACCTTGACCTGACCTTCAGGGTTCAGTGTCTTGCTCAAGTATGGTAAGAATTTAAGGAAGCGAAGCACCAACCCTGAGATTAACAGATTACCCACAGTCTTTCATTTTAGAATAATTAAATTTTCTTCAAAGAATCAAGAGTTTCAATGATCAGTGTTAATGTTAATTAAAGGGCCAATTTGTAAGAAAGTGAATTACTGAGTCTCAGTTCCTACATGTCAGTGCTGACGCTTTGGGTTAGTGTCTGGTCGGGCTGTCAGTACTTGACATGTTGGGAATGAGACTGATTAATCAACCGTTTTACAAATTGGACCTTTACTAAATGAGTCGTTTAATTGTTCTGACGATGTCTCATGTGGCCGGCCACTCATATGTGCATATTTGTGCTCTGGGAAGCTTTGACATTTTAGAAACCAAACAATTAAAGGATTTAATCAGGAAAATAACTGACAAATTAATCAATAATGAAAATGAATTGCTTGGCAATAAAAGTTGTCTTTTCACGTTTAGCAAATTGCAATTAAGTGCGCAACAAAAACAGCTTCCCAACAGCCAGCAGCACTTTGACTTACCACCTCACACCAAAATGTCTCTTCTCTGAACCTATAGAGAAGATGACCGGAGAGGTGATCACTTAGTTTTTTGTACATGAGTTTAATGTAACTGAGCTGTAAGGAAAAGCTGCTGTTCTCGAGGAATACGATGAAGAGGAAATGACAAAGTTTTTTTTTCCCACTGTGTTTTGGAGCCTACCCCCTGCCTTCCAAGCAAACCTGGCCAGACGCTCCCAGATAATTAGATTTCCAGACCCCTGTTGTGCATATATTTTCTTCTGCTTAAATGAAGGAGAAAATCAAGGCTTTGAAGAATGTGAAGATGGAAAAAGGCTATTGGAACGTTAAACATTAAGTATGTGTGATAAGAATGTTGAATAAAAAATATAAAAGACCCAATCTTTATAAATACATATTGTATTATAAATTAAAAAAATATGTATATAAATATTCACATTAATCTTTAACATAAAGATGTTAATAAACACATCCTATTGTCATGATTGCAAACACAGCTTCGCCAATATGTTCACAAAAACATTACTCATGCAAAAAAAACGTCGATGTCACAATCCTGTGTTGGCACCACGACGCTGTTTACACATAGATGATGGATTGTGTCTTCAGCATGATAAAGTTTTGACTGTTGAGAGAGCTGTAATGAAAAGACTTCCACGGGAGGTTAAAGCACTTCGTCTCTCAGTACATTTCCAAGGAGCTCTGAGGAGGAGGAGGACACATCTGGTCTAACTTTAAGGTCAAGCATGCAAGCGCACATATTTACTCCCTGTCAAGACTCCCGCACACCATGATCCTATCTCACACGTGTACGACATCATATATATATATATATATGTGTGTGTGCGCGCTTGTTTTTTAAGGTGCCTTAAAAAAAACAGCATTATTTCTGGAATAACAAGCTTTGGAAATATAGGGGTTATTAAGTCACGATGCTGTGTCAGCGCATCCAGGCCTTTAGAAAAGGTGTAATAGCTCTTCTGTGTGAGCAAGTCTAGACAGAAAGGCAATGACACTTAAACTATTAGGTATAGAGGGGGATTAGGGTCTGATGATTATGGATTTAGCGGTAAGATTTAGTCCGCCTGAAAAAAAACTGTTCGCCTCCCGCTTTGCTTCGGGGCGCAACTGCCTTTTTCGGAAATAGTCCACCAACCCGACATATCGTACACTTCACTCTCCCCCTATGCAGTCAGAGCTCACGGAGGGAGACAGGTGCATTCCTGCACTTTTAAATATGGCAACGCGCCACTGCTCTCAGCTGTATCGATACCCATGAATAATCAACCACAGCCGCACAGCACAGCAGCTCCACACACAAGCACAGAGGAAACAAAAGGCACAGGGAAGCAGAGGGGGGGAAACGCACTCCCGTCATGGCACCACTCAGGTTTTCATTACAGTTAGATGGAGATGCAGAGAGAGGGAGGCCACAGTTATGTTTTTCTTTTCCTATTTTCAGATTCTGCCAACGTTCTTGGGTTTTTTCTGTCTCGATTGTGGTTCTCATGTTCCTTAACGGATGCGTCTAGGTTTCATCTATATTATTCTTAAATTATGAAAACGCAAAAACTCATAATGCGTCTGTCACTCAAATCTTTTTAACTGCCCCTTCTGTGGTACTTGGGCTCATGCCACTGGTTCCTACTGAACATATGAAGCACTAAAACATGTCACAAAGACAGTGTATAGATTCAGATTTGAGCAAAGTCCTAAAACAGCAGGGCACTGTGGTTTTTGAGAGCATATTATTTCGAAAGGAGGTAATTAGTGCCTTTGTTGGAGACTATTTTCAGCTGCAGATTAATACATATTTGGGGCTCTAATGCAGTGGCTGCTAACCTTTTCGGCTTGTGAGGCCTCATCACGAGCTGTTATGAGCTGTGGCTCACGGCCCCACTTATAGTCAGCCCAATTACAGCGATGACTTGCAGTCCACAGGTGGTCTGGATCCTGTAGCCACAGCACGGGTGTCCAAACATAGCAATATCTCAGCCCACTGTGTGAATTTGCTGGCCCTACGTCATGGGCAACAGTGTTCTGGCTGCAAGACCTGGACCACCTGTGGACCATAATTCATGCCTCTACTCGGGCAGAGTGAAAACTGTGGCTGTGTGGCCAGTTGCTGGGCAAGACCAATTTTTCTCATCTGTCACTTTTTTTTATGTTATTGGTTCAAAATAACATTGTCCTTTACCACTACTATGTTAAAATGACTTCTAACTTCTCCAATGACCTCAGAAACTGACTCAGCACCCCAGAAGTCTAATAGAATGACAGAAAAAATCCCTAAAATCAAATTGCTGAGATGTACTGCTTTTTGTTTTCGGTGGCAGCCATCTTGAAAATATGCTTATTCAAAAAAATTGCCACTGCTCAATTAAATGTGATCATCTAAAAATGTTGACTAGACTGCAAAAACGTCCCCGATTAGATCTATTTCTGAAGACAAAAGGCAGGGACTTGAGGAAAAGCCAGAAACATTTTGTGGGTTGCAGAAATGCAAGACAGAGTTTATCATACAACCCGCTGGGAGGTCCTGACCCCCGGGTTGAAAACCAGTGCTCTTCACTGCAGCAGGCCTGTGTATGTGGGAATCTCTCAAAATAAACTACAGCGTCCATGTTTACTGTGATGACAGGACATGTCACCCAGTGCAACAGTGTGGCTCACTGATGTATTTCTGGACAGCAATGGAGGTCCACAACACAGAGGTGAGTGTGAGTAAACTTTATCTTTAAACATTTCCGCTGAGCACAATCCAGGTTTGTAAATGATTATGTGATCTACAAAATGTAATACTTTGTCTGACCAATAAAGACTACATAAGACTGTAAAAGTACGAGAGTCTGCAAGTTCAAAAACATGTTGTGAGCTTAAGCGAAGCGCGCCACGCAGACAGGAAGGGGGAGTGAGACAGGAACAATATAGACTCTAATCTGGAGCTCAATGGTTTTAGTGTACTGAGCTCTCTCTCTTTCTCTCTCACTGTATCTCAGCAGCAGGGAGTCTTCCACTTCGAGAGGCCCCCGCTTCAGTTTGGCGGCTGCGTGCCAGGATGTGGTGCAGGGCTGGCTGGAGGTTGGAGACTCGGTGCTAGGTGACGGCTTAGAGAAAATCCCTCTAATGAATAGGCGGCCCTGGATTATGCGCAGGGCAGGTCAACGCCGTAGACAGACGAGGAGAGGCTGAACAGCTCATCGGAATAGCTCTTCATGGTGAAATATGACATTTGAAACACAATGCGGCGCTCAGCTTTGGAATCACAGCGTACCTCTCCCTGTAATTAGTCAGTGCTTTATCACAACAAACCCCCCGAATCCTACTTTCAAAAGAGATGCTCGACTCTGCCTTTCACCTCCCCTAAGCGCGAGGAAGGAAAAGATCAAAGCCTGTGAAAAGTGTCTTCGGTGGATTCCGGCTGCATTGATCCACACGCTGCTAAATTCAGCTGTGTGTGAATTATTCATGCAGGAGGAACATGCCCAGGAGGCCCGGAGACCGTTCTGGTTCACCATGCGTCCTGTATCACCCACATTGTGATCCAGCAGGACAGTTGTTTGGCCTCTGACGGGGTAAACAACCAATTAGGAGAGGCCAGAGCGCTGACCGGGGATCTCTGGTTCAAGTCTTAAAGCAGTGTCCTTTATCCCTACAGCACTGCAGTGAGCACTGCACCTTAAAAAATGGCATAAAAAATGATCCTGCTGTCTCTTTCCGTCCGTCTGTACAGCACCTCTATTCCACAGAAATTCATGCCAGCTACAGTCAAATCAATTGAATACTGTTCCCTTGTATTTGCAATAAGCAAATGACTGCCCTTAACTTTGTTTATGTAGTTCTCTGACAATCTATTAGCATATTAGCGCATGAATAACTGCTGTCTTTTAGTTGCCACCTTCCTGTCTGTGCAGTCATTTGCATAACATATAGAGCGGCCCGCTATATCTCTGCACCACCATGTAAAATCTAAACAAATCTCCACTTCTAGGTCACATAGTTAGCCGTAGACGGAGTTAATCTATTCTTAGTGAACATACGGCGCGTTGTCGACTGTCAAATGCATCCGTCAATGTCAGCCGCTGTTTTCATGGCCTTCTAAGCACTCTCGTATGCCGGTGGCAATTACTGGTAGAGACTCACTGACACGCAGGTGATACATTTCACACTGATGCAAGACAGTGGAACGAGGGCACCGGCGTTGACCTTACCCATGCTCCTTTGCACGGTCGTTTGTCAGCGTGAACGTCCACTTAGTCTAGACGCTGTAGCACTAAGTGGACGTTCATATATACTGGTTGTCTGATTTATGCAGCCTGTCCTTGGACAACTGTGTTGTGTTTATGCGCTGTGGGTCTGAAGCACACTGTTGCATTTGATGGCAGCAAACAAACAGATGAAAGTGATTACGAATAAACCGGAAATGTGTTTTTAAGAATGTGCACTTAATCGGTTAAAGAGCTTTTCCGGATCCACAAAGCCATCCAGTAACTGTGGAACAAAAGGATTTTGTACAATAGAGAGCAAGCAGCTGATTTGGAAATATAATGTAGGTCAGTTAAGGTTTGTTGAAGTAATAAACTAATCTGCTCAGAAGAACTGTGAATTTGTTTTTAGCTGTTTGAGGAAATACCAGCAAACTGGAACGTTATTTCTCGATTTTGTGATCGTATAATTACCTCCGCCACGGAGGTTGTTTTCACACGTATCCGTTTGCTGTTGTGTTTGTTTGTTTGTTTGTTTGTTTGTTTGTATGTGTGTTGGTTGTTTTGTCAGCAAAATTACACAACAATGACATAATGGACTGAAGATGGGTCTCAGCCCAGAATAGTCCCCATTAACTTTTGGTGCAGATCCAGGTAAAGGGACGGATCCAAGTTTTTTTTCACTTTCACTTAACATTAACAACAACAACAATATTAATATTGCGAATGTTTTTCGACATTTTTGTTAATTTCTCAGGGAATAATGCATGGATCTTGATGAAAAAAATCTGTCTTATCTAGGTGGCTGGCATCTATTGGTGAGTACAATTTGATGCTGATCTCAGATCTGGTGAGCTTAAATCATGGCTAAGCAGTAACTCCTAAGCAGGAGTGTTGGGCCTTGGCGGAGGTATGCACTCTACTGAAAGGCATAATAACCTAATTCAGTTCTATAACAGCCTTTATTTTTTTAAATCCCCACTTTAAAGCTACTTAGGGGGAAATTTAAGGTGAAATTCAGGGTTCAAGACTACGTTAAAAACGTACGATCTTCAGATTTATTACAAAATATCATGAATGTCTTTTTAGGAGAACATTTGCCATCCTGGCCCACAATCTTTATTGTTCTGGCAAAATTTGTTTCCATCATATTCAAACCTTTTCATGTATTCACGCAGCCTTTGAACTGACCTCGCAACACAACTTCATAAGAGACAAACAACAAGAAAATCATCTATTTTGCCTCAAAGTCAGAAAATCTTCTCTTGATCGGATAGAGGTGCACCGTAAAATAACAGAAGGCAAGCAAGTGAGCACATCTTGGTTAAAGTGCAAGTGGACCAATCAGAATTGGATCAGCTGGCCATCTATCTCCTCGTATGTGTCCACACTCGTAAAGCCTTAATAAATCACCTGGGCGGTATGGGAACACACAGGGGGGGGAGGCGGGCCTCGGTCGGAGTCGAGGATGCCTTACAAAGCAGTCTGCGCGACACAGAGAGGAGCAGCGGGGCGGAGGGGCTGACGGAGGGGTGGAGTGAAGGACGAAGGAATGGCTAAACACACAAAGCACAGAGCAGGGAAAGGCATGGCGGGGATGGGACGGGGCTCGGGGGGATTGAACGCCGAAACGTGACTGTAGTATGGAGGATTTAGATTGGGAGACGGAGGGAAAACAACTGGGCAGTGGACTCGGTGATGATGCAACTATTGAGCTCAGAGCAGAGGAAGGAATGTGAGAGGCAGGGAGAGAGAGATTGATTACCATGATTATTGGCCAATAAAAACAGGCTGGAAATGTGTCCTGCTCCTCACTTCTGTAGATGGAGACGGAATGAAAAGAGCCTGTTTTGACACTGTGGTACTTGTGTCGTTAAAGAAAATTATAAACAGACACAAAACCTACAGCTATGTAAAAAATAATGCAGTAAACAGCCACTGAATGAATGTGAAAAGTGTCATATCGATATGTATTTTGCCGCCTCGCAAAGCAACTAAAATGGCTGTTTCAGTGACTTATAAAGTCAACAGCTTCCATTTTAGCCGAAGGGGATCCATATTTTTTTTGTCTTCAGCGGCAGCAGTTTTTCCAATTTGGCTGCTCTCCCAGTCACTGCCGTTCATCTTCTCAAGCAGAAATGCACAAAAAAGGATATGCTGGTGTTACGGGGGAATGACTGGACAGGATGCAGTTTCCCCGAGGAGAGGGAGAGCACATGCATTCTGTGTCACTGAGTCAACGTGCTCACGGGGAAGTCAGCGTTCGTCATAGCCGACCTCGGCGAGCAGACGGAGGCCTGTTAAAATGCCTCTCTGCTTGAATCATGGCAGCAAACAGAAGCAGGCGTCTGCTTGGCAGGTCTCCCCACCAGCAGCCGGCCAGCCGAGCCGGGCCAGCAGTGACGTGGGTCAGCCGGGGGGGCGCTGCAGCGAGTCCCTCAAGGAAACACAGTTAATGTGACTCAAGGAGAGGAACAATTGGTGGAGACTGAGCCATGCAAAGGAATTTCCTCAGAAGAGTGTGAGAAACAGGATCCGTTCGATTCACAATAAACGTCAGCTCTGAAAATCCTTCATGTGAAATACGACCTCAAGTGGAACTCTATCACTGTGAAATCTCTCCACTCTGCTGTCAGATGAGCATATGGTGACATTTTGTGACCCACGCCCATATGGGACGAGAGAAAAGTCACAGTGGTAAGTCTGAAGTCATAGACAGATAAAAACAGACCTCTCAAACCTCTCAAACCAACTCAGAGATTGTTTCCTTCCTGATTAATGTGCTGCTCATTTTCTTGACTAAATGAGTTGCTGTTTGGCCCATAGAATGATTCCCTGAGCACAAGGTGACGTCTTCAGATGTCTTGTTTTGTCCGACCAACACCCCAAAACCCAAAGATCTTCCATTTAAAATGATATCAAACAGAGAAAAGCAGCAATCATAGCACTTTGGCTTTTTAAAATATTTTTAAATGACTTTAAACGACTAATCCACTATCAAAATAGCTGCTGTTTATTTTTCTGTCTATCTGCTGATACGTCCGCTCTAATGTGGACAATCTACCAACGAGCATCTTAAAGAGCAATATTGATTATGCGTCTTCATTTAGTGCCAATCTACATTAGAACGACTTCTCGTCTCATAATCCGACACATCTACGTTGAATGAGTCAACACCTGAATCACCTGAAATTCCCCTGTAAAATCTCTCAGAGTTTGTGATTAGAGCTGCAACTAATGATTATTTTCACTGTCCATTCATCTGACGATTATTTTCTTGAGTAATCGATGAATGCTTTGGTCTCATTTTAAATATTCTTCAACATATGTGATTTTAGGCAATATAATCCTAAAATCAGGATTACATGAGGTCATAGTAGACATTTAGGATTGCAAAAAATAAAAAAAATAAAGAGCCAATTATCTTGTTAACATTTCTTGATGCTGTTTTTAAAGACATTTTGAACTAATTATGCCTTTCAAAAGTGATGGCGACGTGTCCCCTGTGTCATGAATGTAAAGGCCCAAATGCCTTGTTTTGTACACAACCCGAAAAATAGTCAGTTTACTGTCGCAGAGGAGCAAATAAATCTGAAAATATTCACATTTAGGATGCTGGGATCAGAGAATTCTGACTTTTTTTCTCAAATAATTACTTAAACTGATCAGTTGATTGATGGCGATTAATTTGATAGTTAATGCAACGCTCTGTGATAGTCTACTGTGGGTAACTAGTCAAATTTTGTACTTTTATTCAGATTCTTTCCTATTTATTAGTAGCTAATGTGAGAGCAGTGATGAGGGGGGGCCCTGGAGGAGAAAATGGGGCCCTGAGCATCCTTCTTTCGGGGCCTCTAATGTCTTGCTTCTCCCCTGCGGATGACTGAATAGCTGGTCAGATATGTTGGGATGTATCCAGGCATATAACACCGACTGTGCTGCTGTGTGTTAATTATGGAAACATGCTTTAGAACTCCCTGAAACAACCACCCGGCATCAGCAGACACAGTTCCCATGGCCTCATCGGTCATGTCTACGCTGGTGTCCACTCACCTTCTCCTGTACTCGTCCCTCTCCCTCTTGACTTTGGCCAGCACGTTGTACAGAGCCCTCAGCTCCGGGGTGATGGTGTCTATCTGGACCCCGACTCCGTCCGGGTGCGTCCACGTCACCCCGGGCCCCTGCAGGGTCTCGAAGCGCTCCCCTTGCCTCCGGACGTGGGTGAAACTCCAGATGGTGCCCGGCAGTCTGGACTCGGGACCGTCCGTCTGCACGGCAACTTCCCGCGTGTAGAGGTGTCGGTACTGCGGTCTCTGCAGTGCTTGCTGCAGCTGGCTCTCCAGCAGCTTGTTCCTCCTCTCCAGCTCGTGAACTTTGGCGAGGAAGCAGCGGAATCGCAGGTTGAGGGTTTTCAGCACATGGATGTTGGAGCCCAGGTCGTTTCGCAGGGCGCTGGTCACCGCGCCCGACCCGGCGGGGACGCTGCTGACCGGACCAGGCGGAGCATCGGAGAAAAACAGCGAGTTCATGTTTCAGGTGAGGAAAAAAAAAAAAAAACACCCGGTTAATCCACTTATGGCTCTGGTCTGGTTTGGACACAATAATAAAAAAATAAAATAAAATAAAACTTGTTTGTTTTTTATCTCTGCATATTCCTTCGCAGCCCCACTCCACACAGCGCGAGTTTCTCCTTACAACGCAGATGCTGAGAGTGACTGAGACCCGGTGGACATCACTGTCCCATCTGGATGTTTACCCCCCTGAATAGTGACAACATGGACCCCTGCGGAGCAAACGGCAAACAAACCCAGAAAAGTCCTCTAAGGGGCACCGAGGGCATTATCTTCCGACGGGGCGAGAGGTTTGACGCAGACCGCAACGAGCTCCAGCCGCACTTCCCGTCACCCTCATCATCCCTCTTGCGCGTCTTTGCTTTGTCAGGAGCTGCGGATGCTGCGCCGGGTTCATATAGCCACAGGAAGATGGTCCTCCTTCTCTCTTTGTCATTCCCCGTTACTGTGGCTCTGTCCCGTCTCCATGTGGCGCGGCGGTGGGATGGTCGCAGGACGCAGGACCGCAGAGCCCGGCCTCTCCGTGGTGTGCGCGGATCAGGTTGCAAAGCGCTAAACTAGGCACTATCACCCTCACCGGCCCCTCCCACGTCCCTCCCCCTTTTCTCTCCCACACCGACGGCGAGGAGAGGGATCGCATACCGGGCAGGAGGCGAACACATCAGCTTAATCAATAGGAGAATAACAATCAGTCCTCAATTCGTTTTACGCATCGTATTCAGGCATTTCAACTTGCATGTCACAGCTGAATCTGAAAATATAAAGGCGTCACTGACAAACTCTCACCATATGCTGTGTTGTATATTGTGTTCTACTCCATCATATGACCATATATTGTACTTTATCTTGTTATATATTCATATATTTCTAAATAGTCCTAATTTGTGCATTTCTTTTCTTGTGAACCCCTCCAAAAACAAATTTGAATTGCTTCTTTTGTTGTTTTTGGTGTTTATGTTTTATTGGAAAAAGAAAAAAAAAAAAGTGCCGATAGCTGCCCAAAGTGAGGCCAAAGTTGGCCCGGTTCAAGGTTTGATTCGGCCCGCAAGACGTTTTCTAGCAAAGAAATATTAAAAATGAATGTTTAAAAAATGATAGAGGTAAAAATGCTCTTTGTAGGATCCTTCAGTCTAGATTATCTGAACATGAAACAGAGTGACACTTGGTTCAAGAAGTCAGTCAATGAAGGGAACTTTGGATCTAATAGCATTTTGTCTCCAACACAATATGCGTGTGCTTGTGGCCTGAGCCCACTATTAAGTTTTAGTCTTGGCCCTCTAAGGGAAAAGGGTTTTGGCACCCTTGATATGAGAGTTTGTGAATATATTCAGTTTGCCTAATGAGTTTTTCAGTATTTGTTTTTAGTCAGAAATCTTTTTAAAGAGGCTGGCCAAAACAAAATAAAGAACATTGTCTTCAGCTATTAATAGATTATATTTTGAGCGTATATGTTTTCCTTCACTTCACAGTAGAAAAATACAAAGTTAGTGGAACTTATAAATCTACTGAGTTTCTTCTGGGCATCATTTCAAAGGACATGTCTGAATTTGCCCGGACTTGTATTTCAGCCAGACTGCATCCACTACAAGAGAAAGGATGGGGAGAAATGAGAGTGTGCATCGAATATCAATTTAGTTAATAGGTGAGTCACTGTCAGGGGCGCAGCACAAATCTCTGGACCATGTAGAGAGCCATTTTCTCTGTAGTCCCTTCCATGCATCCTCAACTGGACACCATGTATACTCGAGCTGGATCCATTGTCTCTGGAGAAAAACAATATCTGACAGAGAAAGGTGCAATGGAACGGTGGAAGATCCAACGACTCCACCTGCACTGATATAAACACATCACAGAGCGCACGCAGGGGACGATTACCTTTTCATCACTTTCTACGCTACATAGTTTCTGTGTTGTGAAAAGCGCTGTAACAACCTTGTTTCTACTTCCATTCAGTTGATAGGTGCTTGATAGAAGTCTGTGACAGCATGCGGTGCAAGTCAATCCTCTCGTCTCTTTTTGAGTGCGCTGATCTGTGTGTGTGGTTGCTTGTGAAACATCTGTTTGCTGCCGGTCTTTATGTTTTCCTCAGCAGATGCACTGAGACACATTTACATTGGAAGTTTTTGAACACTGACTAGGAACTATCTTTTTCTGACTTCTGACATAGATTTCAGGGTCATCCCCCCTTTCCCCTCCTTGTCTTATGTCCCTGTTAACAATTTTTTGCTTTGTTGTATTCACAACTGCTACCAGCTGTGTCAGAACACAGTGGAAGAAATCATTTCAGGCAGCACTAAGCTTTTGAAATGTCATCTTATCCTTTGCTAATTTAGCCTTCGTGAAGTTGCTAACAGCGGCCCTCAAAGTACTCTTTTGTGTGTGTTTTATTGCACAGTGGCAACCCCCTGCTTTCGGCACTAAAGTTGTTAAATTGCAAGGATAAAATTATAATAAGTGTTTTGCTTTGGGTTTGATGGAGCTTTGGTAAACAGCTGCATGGGGAAATTCCGTCTGATATTCGTGACTGAACATGTAACAAATTTAGATCACTAAATACATTTTGGTTTATAGGAGATGCAATGTGTGTGTTTAAGCGTCAAAGTTATTTTGCTGTGAGGTTAAAGTTGGTTAATTTGAGTCACAGCTAAAAAAAATAAAAAATCTGCCTGCGTGTTAGGAATACCTGCAACACAAAATGTCTGCAATCCTTTGCACACTAAGTGTGTCTTTTTGTAATCTTCTCTGAACTCTTTGATTCTGTGAGACATATGATGATAACCAAACTGTTATCTTATCTTGTATTACTTAATATTGAGGCTATATGTGCTTCTGTATCACCCCTATTTTCGCCAGAACTTGAAAGCTTTCACATATCACATGTTGCAGCGGTTTTTCTGGAAACACTGTTATCAGAACCAGGCAAAATGAGTGATGTAACTGAATGCAACCTCTGAAAGTGATATCACGCTCTGGCTCATGCAGTGCTTACTCACAGCCGGGTAAGAGGGACAAATGTCCTGGGCCTCCCCTCCATCCAGCCAAAATTTTGCTAATGTACCTAAATTGGTCTTAAGCCACATCTCTCTAATATTAATGGAAATTGTGAGGAGAATCAGCATTTAAAAGGGGATTTACAGACAGGCAAGGGACACCCCAACAAGGGCCCAAAATACACTGACAAATGGAGTGTATGGTGAGGTTGTATTTTCGTGGGTGATGTCACTGTACTTGCATGTTGTTGCTTTGGCTCTGGGGCCTCCTAGTGGGTTAATCCGTCCATGATCTCATTTACTTCAGGCAGATAATCTTCACCCTGTCAGTCAGGTTGAACAAAACTGTGAAATGAATCTTTGACAACTCGGCAAGACTCTGAAAAATGTTGCTTTTTATGAAAATGTTTACTAAAATATTAAACTATGCAACTGAATCAAGCGGTGTGCGCCTGAAATCCAATATAAAATCCGTATAAATGTTCCTGCACATATACAATAGTGCCAGAGATTATGAAGGGACCCCAACAAAAAAACTTTTAAATGAGTTTGCCCGATTTATATGTGTATTCAAATAGTTTACAACAACGTCAAAGCTAACATGACTCTAAAATCAATTTGTGTATATAATAATATGGGAGCGGCACCTAATTTCTGCATACCTACAACAGCAATTATTTTTTTAATACTTTATTTAAAAGTCTTTCTCCCTCCACCTTTTACCTTTGTGTTCAGGCACCGCGTGGTCAGCTTCACCAAACAGAAACATTTGGGGTCCTTCCACTTCACGTGTGCGTCTGCTGCTCTGCCATCGTGAGAGGGAACCATGCCGAAGTCAAAGAGGGACAAGAAAAGTGAGCAAATACACGTCCAGATTGTTTAATGTACAAGCAAATTGAGCGGTCAAACTTGTTAGGTGGTTGCTTTACGTTACTGCTGTTGGCGACGACAGAAAAGTAACGTACATTAGCTAACAAGCTACGGTTAGCTTATAGCAGTTAGCATACATGGGGTCCTGTAACAGCAACTGTTGACTGACATCACTTAAACTCCTAACTAATCATTATTGATTGACTGCTTTTTCTATAATCTTTTCTGTAGTTTCTTTAACGAAAACAGCCAAGAAAGGACTGGAGTTAAAACAGAAACTGATCGAAGAGGTGAGTGTTTTCTGCCCTGCTCTGCTGTCAGTTCTAGCTATATGCTAGCTAGAGTTAGATGAAGCTGTTGACATGTTTGACACTGAACTCTCCTCTTGTTTTGTCGTTTAAGTTACGGAAATGTGTGGACACCTACAGAAACTTGTTCATATTCTCTGTGGCCAATATGAGGAATAACAAGCTGAAAGACATCAGGACAGCTTGGAAACACAGCAGGTAAAGACATCAAGCAGCTTGTTGGATTGACATATCTGTTAATTTAAAGGGGTATTTCGCAGCTTTTACACAGTGAGGCCAGTGTACCCGCCTTGAGGAGTACCACAGCCTGTGAAAACAGGTGCAAACTGTCTTCTGTGGCTCCTGAGGAACAGGGGTGATTCATCAGGGTTATTTTGGAGACTGCAAAATCTGATAGGACAAAATCATCCAACTGATATATCAGGTGGACTCCAGAAAGTTAAACAGGTGTCACAGTCAACACTGTAACTTTGACTCTATTGTATTTCCACAGATTCTTCTTTGGCAAAAATAAAGTCATGATGGTTGCCTTGGGTAAAGGACAAACAGACGAATACAAAGATAATTTGCACAAGGTAGGCGAGATCTCATGTGTGGTGTTAAAACTGAAAATATAATGATGTTTTTCAAAAACTTAATGTAATGTTTTTTGCCTTTTGATAATGTGCAGGTCACCAAGTATCTACGAGGGGAAGTAGGAGTACTATTCACAAATAAAACAAAAGATGAAGTACAAGAGTAAGTGAGGATTCTTTAAGGTATCATCGTTGCAGTAATTCTCTAAATACTGTTCATCATCTGACAAAATGGTGTTCTCTCCCTGCAGGTATTTCAGTCATTTCAAAGAGATGGATTATGCGCGGGCAGGCAACCAGGCACAGACAGACGTAATTCTGGATGAGGGACCCCTGGAACAGTTTCCTCACTCAATGGAGCCCCAGTTAAGGCAATTGGGACTTCCCACCGCTCTCAAGAAGGGTAAGATTACGATAGAAGGCTGGCATTTGCACATTTTTCTTTTGTCAACAGCCAACACCAACGATTGCTGTATGACTTTTTGACTTCCCATTACTTCGTTCTGAAGATCTAAACACAGACAACAATTGTTGGTAGAATGGGCTTCCTCTTTTAAAAATCACATCAGATGTAAATGACACAATAGTCACATTTTGTATCATCTGTTATGAAAGGCGTGGTGACACTGCTGAAGGACCATGAAGTCTGTAAGGAGGGAGACGTGCTGACTCCTGAGCAGGCTCGTATTCTGGTGAGTTCATTACTCTGTAATTTCTGAAAAATTCAGGCGATATATCATGCTGTGTTACATTTGTTCAAACCTGCTGTTTCTTTTCCCTACAGAAACTCTTTGCCATTGAAATGGCAGAATTCAAGGTGCAGATCAAATGTATGTGGAACTCAGAAACAGGCGAGTTTGAGAACTGTGCTGGGGACGAAGATCCTATGCAGGATGTTGAAGAAGAAGATGATGATGATGCAGAATGAAACATCTGCAAGAGCAGGAGCTTGTACACAAGAGGGACATGTCAACATTCATCCTGACTGCCAGTTCAGTCCATGGAGTCTGTTTATACCTTTACTTCTGTCGCTTTTTTTTCTGTCCTTCACCTCGAATTTTATCTTTGGACTGAATTGTTCTTCAGTAAACTGGTGACCGAATTCAGGGGACTTAATGAGTTCTTGCATGTAATCCTGTTGATGCTGCTCGTGTTGTCAACCCGATGACAAAAAGTTTTATATTGCATTTTTTTGCCTTTCTGCCAAAAACAATGTGTTAAACCAACCCATTCAATTCATTTTATGTGTAAAGAAAAACATTCTGTTTATTTGGGAAAATTAGTTTTCATTTTAATGTAACAGTTTTCAGGCAGACTCCAGAAAAAGTACCTTTTCACTGAAAAAATATCTTGAGTTTTCATTTATACATTGACAACAAACTGCTCTGATAATTAATGCATACTGTTCTCTAGTTGATTCATTTATTAGAAGAAAAAAAAAGTGTGATTTCAGGTAATAAGTAACTAAGGAAAAGGGCATTCAGCAGATCTATTTACTCAATAAACTCGATATTTGATTGGACTGTTGAGGAGATTTTGGCTCTTCAGCGGAAGTAGTTTGGACACTCGTGGGCAACAAGGTTCCAGGCCTCGTTGAAAGCAGCGACCACTCTCTCGTCCAGAGGTCCCTCCTCTGCAGCAGCCATGTTCTGCTGAAGTTGCTCCATACTTGACATGCCAATGATAACTCCATCACCGAGCTCACCCTGGAAGAGCAGACAGTTTAGTGGTCAAGGAAGAAAATTATCCTGTCAGAATTGTGTTTCAAAGTTGGTGTAACATTTTCCAGCTATGACAAGGACAAATAGTCTTCGATTCTAAAAACTGAAAATCCAACTGACCACGCCCTTTCAGATGGTAAAAGAGCTAGGATATTTTGTTTTAACATAACAAAATCATTGTCAGCTGTAGGCCTAGTTCTCAGTTTCATCATAAAATGTACTTAGTGATGTGAAGGATATGCTTGAACTGATTGAATTGATACAGTACTGGCCAAAATGTTAACATTCTTTGAAAACGCTGGGTGACAAGAGCATTATATTATTTGAAGGCCCATTTTAGTTCACATCTCTGTTTTCAGTGTTGGTAATGGTGTTTTATCAGTCTGAATAAGGTGCAAAGGCAAGAGAAGTCTTTGTTCAGTTCATTACATACAAGTATAAAATAATGTGCTGAGCAAGATGCCTCTGTTTTCCCAGAGAGTTAATATTTTTAAGCTTATGTTGTACAGTGTCTCCCCAAGATAATAACACATCATGTCATCTCACTAGAGCTTTCCATACAGTGTAGGTACCTTAAGTTTAGAGTGGTGATACATCCAGCGCATAGCAGCAGAAGTCATGGTGGGTTTCTCTGAGCCGTACGCTGTCTCCAGTGACTCTATAACCAGACCTATCGCCTGGAATTGACTCTTCTTCCAGTATCTGACAGAGATGCAGAAGGAAACTCAAGTATTTTTTGTGCTTGGTTGGAGATGATAAAAGCGCATACACGCAGAAAGAAGAAACCTCAAGTGTTCAAACAAATGGAGTTGCTTATTGTCTGGAAATTTTCAAAAATCATACAACTGGTCCCTCACCTGTCCTGATATGCCGCAGCCCAGTTGTTGCCAAAGAAGCGTCCTGCAGGCTGGGAACCATCTTTGTCTTCGTAGTGGTACTTTCCTGTCAAAAGGCCACCTACAGAACAATAGTAATGTCAGAATTCAAGGTAAAATCTGTGGTTTGAATGCTTATGAACTCAATACGAAGCTTTTTCAGTCTGTATTTGTAGAAAAAAATACTGTCAAGACAAGACTAAGTTATCCAGCCATGGTAAGAAGCTCTGTGAGGCTGTGTTGAGTTACAGTAAATGCTAATACCAGTGTGCTAACACCTTCATTCTAGACAGACAAACAGTATACTGTTAACCATGTTCACCATACAGTTAGCATGCTAATATTTGTTAATGGGCACTACACATAAGGTGCAGTTGAGGCTGATGGGAAAGTTTTTCAAAAACTGAAGTATCAGACAAATTCCAACTATGACCTGATGATGGCACTTGATGAAAAGTTAAAGAACTAGAATTTACTTTTTAAAGGGAAACGTCTCAAATGGCAACTGCAGGGCACACTACAGAAGAAGATATACAGACCTGCTAGAGGATTGTATGCATAGAATCTCATCCCGTAGTATCTCAGACATGGCAGCAATTCCGTCTCAACCTGTCTTGTGGTGGCATTGTACATTCCCTGGGATAGTAAAAGTGAGAGAAAGGTCAGAAAAGAAGTGAGTTTCTCTACACTATAAGGTTAACTTATTTGAAGAAAAAAAAACAACTACTGTGTTCTGCAATATGCAACTGCACAAAAGTTTTATCAGCTCGCTCTGAAAAAAAAAGTAATTTTTAGCTCCGTAATGACCATGTTGACATGAAAAATAAAGGTCTTTCTAACGCATAGTCACTCGTAAGGAGGACTGCAACATGGACATGAATCAAGCATCTGATTTAGTCTGAAGATGATTGGAGAAGTTTTAAGAAGTCCCAGAATACCTGATACACAGTGGGAACGATCCAGTTGTTGTGTCTGCAGATGGTCACGATTTCAGCTACTTCCCACGATGCATAGTTTGACAGAGCAAACTCCTTGAATTTCCCCTGAGAACCACATTTTAACATAAATGAAAAGTTTTATAAAATACTGTCAAGTAAGCAGATAGTATCTAAACATGCTAAGCAAAATATCATCAATAGATTTGATAATTTATTATTTTTAGTGTACAAATATTTAAGAGACACAACTCTACCTCTTTGTGGAGTTCATTGCAGGCCCTGAGGGTATCCTGGATGGGGGTTTGGTGGTCGGGGGCATGAAGGTAGAAAAGGTCCACGCAATCAGTCCGCAGCCTCTGAAGGGAGGTTTCCAGCTGTGAGCGCACACTTTCTGGCTTCAGCGTCTTTCCATCCCAGGGATTGGCCTTGGTCGCTATGGTTACTGTCACACAAACACAGTGAATTACAAGTAAAAGTAATCAGTAACAGGTTGGTTTCAGCAAACACAACTGTGAGTTATTAAATAATATAGTGGTGTGGGATGTGATATTAAGAGTCTGGACCTGCCAACAGGTTCTCAAGTCAAGTTAACAGTCAGATCAAATCATGATAATGATGATTAAGTACATTATTAACAAACTTGTTCCAAGGGTTTCTGATTTTTATTTTTATACCATCTTATCCAAGCTCCAGCAAGCTCCAGATAATGTTTTAACACATTATATTAACAATATTCTAGATTAGTAAACAGAGGAAACACAAAGCTAAATGCTGCCCATGGTTCTGGTTTGTGGAGATTTGAAACAAGTTGTTTTCAGCTGGATTGTAGCTACCCAGCGCTATAACCAGTGAATACAGTCTGTGAATTCATATATTCTGACTTTTAATTTGGCTCTGTTGTAATTGTGAAGGGAAGGGATTGCAGGTTTTTTTTTTTTAATTGCTTCAATCTTACTCACTTACATGTCAAAAGGTATAATATATGTTTAATGTTATACATGGACCCTTACAAATGAAATAAATAAATACATAAAATTAAGTGTACCGAAAACAACAGTTTTATCCATAGTTGTGTACTTTTAGTTCAGTTAGATATTAAATGCAGTAATTGGTTTAGAGGGGCACTGTGTAGTTTTTAGAAAAGTAAATCAAACTCAGAATTTTTATATTTACAACCTTATTGAGGTAATAATACAAACTCAGGTATATTCATCTTTTCCCTAACTGAATAAACAAGCTGTTCTCAGAGGAAAATAGGGTCCGTCCCCCCGTCCCCCCCCCCGGGAACACTATTTGAAGCTAAAAAGGTGGCAGGGTCCGCCAAATATAAACAAAGTGAAACAGTATGAACTTGTGTTGTCGTTTCAGGTCAGTTTACTCGGTCATAGAAACAAAGAGAGTTTGTTAAGGCATAGCATTTCTCTACTGATTAAAATTCCTCCCCAAAACTGCATATTGCACCTTTAAATCTTAGGTTGGTACATATATAACGGTATTGTTTATTTTTTTTAATTGTACACAGTGCCTTGCAAATAGAATCAATAAGTATGTTATATAAATACGCCTCAAAACAACAGTTTTATCCGTGAGAAAGTGATTAAAACACAGCCGGCAGCTAGGGACAGTTAATTATGGTGGTCTTATTACCCATAATTCCAAGCTGCTGCCACCCAGCAGGTAGCTCCGTTGACAGCTTGGCTAGTTAACTTCAATAAACTCAGTGAAAGTTTAGCAGACTGAGAGAAGTCAGTGTTTTTGACTTATTACGAACATGGCTGCTTCTCATATACCTGTTTTGGGAAGGTTCATGCCACCTATGACCGTCTCTGACTTCCCATCGACGTACATGAAGGCTGTGTCCAGGTGGTTGTGCCCCCTGTCCAGGAAAGCCTTCACCATTGCCAGGCTCTGCTCGGCGTCAGCTCGACCACCGAACGCCATAGTTCCCAGTAAGGACACCGGCCGTTTAGCTGAAGACGACGACATGTTTCGACGAGCCACACACCTCGGCAAACGTACGAGCACGTCTTTAATATTGTGACTCTGTCTGAGTGTGCACAGTCCTGCTTTTATAACCCACAGCATGCTAAAGTGCAGCAGCGAGCATGCGGAGGGCAGAGGTCGTGTTGGAGGCTGTAGTTAGGGAGCGTCGTAAAGTTACTTAACCGTTTTAAAACGGAGCGTGTGCTAAATTATCTTAAGATCTGCAGAACTGGTGTCCGTCTTCTTTGCTTGGCTGTAGTTGAAGCGGTGCAAAGTTCATTATCAGTGACCACTTCCGGTTGTTTTAGACGTGTGTTAATATTTATTCAAGTCTTTTCGTTGCATCATCTGCAGAGCACCGGTCAGACCTAGTGTAGGTCATATTTTTAACCACAAGGTGTCAGCAGATCACCACAACACATGCTCATTGGGTTTCTCCTGCGTCCTCTATCTATGTGCAGGTTAATATTTTAGTGTGATTGAAAAGACAACTTATTTATTAGGACAAGAGTAGATTGATACAACAGTGCGTACACATTTAAACTGGTTGTTTTCGGTGCATCACAACCACAGAACCATTCATGTGAGTGCAAAGTGATAAGAGACTGGTTGGGCCCCAATGACAAAATAGAGCTGTGGGCCTCTATTAAGCCTCCCCAGTGTCTCAAAAAGTGCCCCCTATTAAATTCCCTATGAAAGGTTGTCTGTCAGTTACTGTTATAATTTGATTGAACACATATTTGTTGAAGGGCATGCACCACGTAACCATAAGAATGTTAAAACTTGTGTAAGACAAGGCTTCAAGATTAAATTGTTGATTAGGGCTGCAACATTCAATTACAAGTAACTTGAAATTGCAGTAAGTGTACAATATTTGACACATTTTACACAAGAAGCTGCAATTATTTGATAAAGGTAAAATGTGGGATTGAACAGCATTATAATGAAATACAGTAGTGCTGCTGAGATGCTCTGGCCTGCAAATTCTGATATCAAGAGTCCCCAGAACACTGTTTGAAGCTAGAAAGGTGGCAGGGTCCGCCAAATATAAACAAAAACAAAAACAGTATGAAATTGTGTTGTTCTTTAAGGTCAGTTTGTTTATTTTTTCAGTCATGAAAAAGAAGAGTTTTGTTTATTTAGGATTAAACAAATAAAAAATCATTCAAAGATCTTTCCCTTCTGATTAGGCTTGAAAAAAAAATCAATACTTCATACTTATTTGATACAAAAAAATGTAAATGGCTACAATACTAATTGTCAACAGTATCCAACATACCAATATAACCCTTTCGAGAGATTGGCAAAAGCTCCCGTTTCAACATCACTGAAGCAGTAAACATTTATCATAAGTGGTAACATACGTTAAAGCAAACCAGGTATACACTGTATGATTTTAGCCAGTTTTGACCTGATTTTTGAGCCTCATAACTCATTTTAGAGTCGGGCGAATTTCAGCTTCTTCGGGCGTCGTTCGATGTACAGGAGGGAGCGAGGAGCGATTATCTGCTCCTGAATGGCCATCAGACCGATGAATTTCTAAGCTAATCGAAGCGTTAGCCACAGAGAGGTATCTGCTAAAGTTAGCAGGCCTCTCCGAGTAAACGACAGCGTAAATTTAACAACATATAAAATTATCTGCAGCTGAAAAGTGTGATGTTTTTCTTATAGTCCCAGACTGAGGCTGAGGAAAGATGACCTGCTACGAGACCCAAACAGCCTACCCTGCCAACTCTACTTGACCAGCGGCGAAAACATGCTGCAAAGTCACAGGAAGCTAAGAAACTCAACAGGTCAGGTCCATGTTTACACCGGGGAGAAACCTGGTTTCCAACAACTTTTTCTTTTACACTTGGGTTTATTTTGCACAAACTTGATAACTGTAGACTATTGTTCTAATGTTGATAAAAAAATGTCTTCCCCTAAACTACATAGTGCCCCTTTAAATCTCATGCTGGTAAATGTGAAACAGTATTACTTTTTTTTTTTTTTAATTGTACAGTGTCTTGCGAATTGAATAAATAAATAAATAAATAAATAAATAAATAAATATATGAAATAAATACGCCTCAAAACAATAGTTTTATCCGTGAGAAAGTAATCAAAACACAGCCGGCCGCTGGGGACTGTCAGCTGTTGGTTGTAGTGGGCTTATTACCCATAATTCCAAGATGCTGCCACCGAGCAGGTAGCTCCGTTGACAGCTTGGCTAATTAACTTTGATAAACTTAGTGAATGTTTAGCAGACTGAGAAAAGTCGGTGAGTTGACTTATTACGAACATGACTGCTTCTGATGTAGGCCTACCTGTTTTGGGAAGGTTCATGCCTCCTATGAACGTCTCTGCGTTATTGTCCTCGTACATGAAGGCTGTGTCCAGGTGGTTGTGCCCTCTCTCCAGGAAAGCCTTCACGATGGCCAGTCTCTGCTCGGCATCAATTCGACCACCGAACGTATTAGTTCCCAGTAAGGACACCGGCCGTTTAGCTGAAGACGACGACATGTTTCGACGAGCCACACACCTCGGCAAATGTACGAGCACTATTTTGACTCTGTGTGCACACTCCTGCTTTTATAACCCACAACATGTTCTAAGTATAGCAGCGGTTAGTTCGGCAGCTAACGTTAAGTTACTAAACCGGTTTAAAGACGGAGCTTGTGCTGAATTATCACCTCCACCCTGTCAGTTTAAACGTGTTAATATTTGTTCAGAAACGTTTGAGTGGGTAGGCTTTACGTTTCCACTGGGGGGCACAGAGATCCCACTGCCCTGAGGCGGCAGAAAGTGACTGCAAAAGAGCCGGTGTAAAGTGAAAGTCTGTTTCCTGTTATTTTAAACATTTCCATGCACATAATAATGTCACTGTGACAAATAGCGCGACACATTTAGTCAGCAAAACTGAAAGCTGTAGTTATAAAGTCTCATGTCTGGCGCATGTTAATGTAGAGACCTCCAAGTGGTTCCTGCTGCAGGTACTGTCGATAAGATCTCGCTCATTAAGGATGTATTTCTCCCGCACACACGGAGGGACGCAGCCCTCCTCCTCCTCTGTTAAATAATTAACCGGTTTAAGACGGAGCGTGTGCTTCTATCACCGCCACATCCTGTTATTTTAAACGTGTTAATATTTGTTCAACTCTTTTCGTTGCATCAATCTCCGCAGAGCTCGTCAGACTAGTTGTAGCGTGCAGTTCTTGTGTTTGACCACAAGGTGTCAGCAGATCACCACAAAATACGCTCATTGGGTTTTCTCCTGCAGTCTTCATCCACGTGCAGTCCAGATAAACTGTAGGTATAAGTTAAATTTGTAGTGTTATCGAAAAGAAAACATATTTATTAGTACAGGAGTACATTGAAACAACAGTGCGTACACAGTTAAATGAGTTGTTTTTTCTCAGTGTATATTGAATGAAGAACCATTCAAGTGTCAACGTGTTAGGCTGGGTTACAAATTCTGTTATCAAGATGCTGGAAAACATGTTTGTGTGCTACAGACCCCAACAAATGTCACACGTTTCTTTTCAATGACGATGAAAATTGTGACGCAAAAATTATGATTTTTTTTTTTTTTATGATGTATCATAGCGATTTTGTTTTACCATCTTGTGCAGTCTTGCCAAACAACTAAATAGAGCAAAGCTTTTGCACACCTGTGGATGGACAGGTGGAGCAAAAAAACTCCTGTGCACTGGAGTTCAGCTGCAATCAGGAAAAATGTAAAAACAAAATTAAGGTAAAAAGACCAAACAATAACCTGAGGAAGGTGTGTGATATTATCATATTTTCCTGATTGCAATTGAAGAGGACAGTGTGCTAGAGATGTTTGTTCTGATTTTACAGATCAAATAAATGAAATAATTAAAATATCACAAGATAATTGCCACACAGACAACCTTAGGGGCCTCTGCAATATGAACAAAAGAAAGAATTGTTTTGATCTTTCTTGCCATGTGTTTAAGAGATCTTATGCAATCACATGTTGCCATTTCATGCAACTGTCACAATGTCAGTGTGGTAGTGCTACTTTTTATAGTATCTTTTGGTTGGTCTCTGGGCTTATAACGAAGCTGGGTACCAGGGGCCAACAGGGCCAACTCAGAAGGTGGGAGGTGAATAAAAGGACCAAACAGCAGATTTGTGCGCAGGGGCATCCAAACGGTTTAAAGGTGCACTAGAAAGGTCTTCAGTGATTGATTATCACGCCTTAACAAACTGTCTCTGTTTTCATAACCGAACAAACTGAATACAAAAAGCTGACCTTAAAGGACAACACAAGTTCATGTTTCACATCGTGGCTAGAAAGGCGACAGGGTCTGGGAAATATAAACAAACTGTGGACCTTATTTCCCCCCCAGAACAGCTTGTTTGAGCTCGTTTTATTACCGCATTAAAATGCTAAATATTACAATTCGGAGTTTGAATTTCTTTTCCAAAACTACATAGTGCCCCTTTGATCCAACCATGGAAATAACAAAAAACAGGCTTTGTGCTCAGAAATAAACAAATCGGTTTGATTATCATGAGGCATTTGTTGTCTTGTTTCGACAACGTGTACCTCCAATGAGCTCTGACATGTCTGAGGGCCGCTGATCTAATCCAAACAACATGCAGGACGGCTCTCTGCTCCCCTCGGAAGGTTGCACGGTGACCCGCGACTCTTTCGGGTCATGAACACACATGCGCGCAATGAAAGCTTTGTTTGGAGAGCAGCAGCAGTCAGTCCCGGCGGCTGACCCTTTGACCGAAACCATCAGCTGTTTGCCCTGCAGAGTGACCACTGGCTGCGTCAGACACCCCCCACCACCACCACCAACATCCTCTGCTGCTCCTCGGGTATATCACTGAGTGTCCCCCCCCCCCCGAGTTTGAATCTCTACTGGTAGGGACGCGTCAGGGCTCCGTAAGCAAGGAGATTGCTCCGCGTGTGCGCTCATTCTTTATCTCCACGTGCTATGTTTTCATCAATACGCGCTCATGCAACTAAATGAACGCCATATTTTGGGGGAAAGTCTTTATGTATCATACAGTACAGACCCTTAAGTAACATATACAAGTTCAGAAGTCCCGTTTGTGTCCAAGTTTCTGTTTGTGTGTACACTTTGCCGACTGCAGGGTGTCCCCTGAGTGTGTCTGAAGCCCTGAATAATAAATGGCACTCCTCCTCTACAACCGCCCCCCTGCCAACATTACCAAGTCAATGGAGAGGAGGAAGAAAGCGCTCAGCCTCCGCCAGCTTTTGCCCGTCAGTCCAACATCTGCAGTGACGAAGCGAAGGTGAGCCGGTGCACGCTTGAGGAGGGAAGACACACACCGCCTGTGATGGCAGCGGCGCTTCGGGACAGTGTTGATCATCTCCACGCTGAAGATCCTTTACGCGCCTTTTAAGTTGATCCCCGGTGACCACACGGATTGTTTTTTTTTATTAGGTTACCTCTTGGATAAACATGTGTTTAAAGCTTAAACTGCAGAGTTATGGTCGTGAATGAGTTTGCGCGTAATTCCGATCCAAAAAGAAGAAACATGGATGGTGTTATTTTAACTTTTTTCCTATTATTTATTAAAGAGACGCATGCCTTGCGTTATGGCATCGCCAACAATCTCCAACCCTATATGTGAGTAAGCTTTTTCTCCTATTTGTTATTTAGCTTATACTTTCTGAGTTCACAGATTTTAAAAAGATGATTTACTTTAATCTTTATATTCCCTTAGATGTTTTTACAGCCTCACATTTTCCTTTGAACTCTGAGAAAACTACTATTTCATCACCTGAGCATGCATAACCCTGTGTCAAAAACAGAAGCTTTAACTCTTGTCAGAGGTTTCAAACAGAAATTTCTGGGTGACAGATCTATTTAATAGATGCTGGAAGATTCATCCTGCTGGCGTGTGCTCTTATCATAGTCTTTCTTGGCTCTCCATGGATAGCATCACTGTAATTTACATGATTATATATCAGCTCCATGTGGATGGTCTGTGCTGCATTCCTAAGTCTGTCAGCGGCTGAAGAGACAATTATGACAGGTATTCTAAACCCCAAAATAATAAATAAGCAGCTTGAATTATGTGCGAAAGGATTGTTTGCGGTTACCTGCTGCCACAAACAAAAAGGTCTTTCATATGCACTTATGTGTGCAGCTGGGGGTGATGGTGATTACTATTGTTTACAAGATGAGCAGCTGGATGCTGTCTCAAGATTCCTGCGGATCTCCATATGCAGAGCCTTCTTCTCCTGTCCTTGGAGAGTAACCAAAAGAAGAAAATGTTTTAAAGATCATGTTGCACTTTTTTTCTTTTTTTCCCCTCTGGATGAGGCTCATCCGTGCGCTGCAGCAAACGGTGTGAAGAGAAGACATCAGTGACAGGACCGCCTGTTAACCCAGACAGACTTTGTGTAAAGAGGACAAAACATCTCGGTTGAAGGGCTTGCCGTGTTTTTACCCGGGGGTGGAAATGTTAACTGTCTCCTGTTTCTGCTGACAGTCTCATACATACAAGTAGAAACATGTATGTCCAGCGAGAACACTATAAATGTTTCATGTGAATTGTCTGTAAAAGCGCTGCATGTTTTTGTTTTATGCATCTATGTTGAAAATATTGTGCGGTGGTAATTCGGTACAGAGATTGCGCATCACATGGTTTGTTTCCCAGCAAACCTGGCTCACATGTAAAACATTTCGATCTTGTCTGGTTATGATTTTTGTTTTTCTTATTTTTTACATTTGTGGTGGAAGATATAAAATCGGCCCTTTTTAAAATCCACCTCACCCTCTAGAAGACTTTCAGGTGGCACACATTTTACAGGTAGTATCTTGTAGCTGTGCAGCTCAGCGTTCTGATAGGTGAGGAATTCCCCTTAAGTCTTTAAAAATACCAAAAACCAGACATCATAAGCAGCCCCACAGCTCAGCACAGGTAGCGCCCTCACAGACATTACATCGCTGACAACTAGAAAATGCAAGCCATGTCCATCTGTCTTGGCTGCAACAGTGCACATAAATTGCCCTGCTGCCATCTGTACATCTGTAAAAACACTGCACAACATTTTGACACCTTAAGTATTTTTACCACTGTTTTTCGTTCCAGGCCCAATGTGTGTGTGGAGAGGGAGGTGACGCTGGTCGCCCAGAGGCAGCCGTGTGTGCAGGCCTTCACACGCATGGTTAAAGTGTGGAAGCAGGGCTGTGTGGGACAGTCATGGTGCATGGGATACGAGAGGAGGTGAGTGATGCACCTCTCCCCTCTCTGACTGTGCTTACACAAACACTCCCATCCTCACCTGCAGGGGATGTTGTGAATTGCTGATTAAGCTCTGGCTGGAGCAAAGCATTAATTAATGGGTTTGTGTTGTCTTTATGAGTCATGAGACTAAAAGAATTTATCAGAAAGGGCATGATTCTTTCATTTAACTCCACCTCAAAACAGGATGAGATCTCACTCCCTGATCTCCTCTTTCCTCTCCCCTCTTCTTCTCCCCCCGCTCTCGTTCTGTAATCACAGCTTTGAACCTCTCATACAGTTAAGTGCAAGGTGTAGCCCCACGTCATCGGGGGTTACCAGCTAATTAACACACAGGCGTCTCTGCAGCAAACATTCCTGTGTGTATGAAGGAGTAATGCTAACATTTTAGCCTATTTCTAAGACTCCGTTTCGAGAGTTTGTCACTGTGCTGCCCGCGCTCGCTTTCTCCGCGTTATTTACCTTGTTACAAAAGTCAAAGGCTTCTTTGAAGGTAGCCAAGGCCACAATTACTCGCTGTAAACATAACGTGTTTCCACGATGCGTAATGACTGTGGAGCAATGAGAGGGGTCCTAAAGTACAGGGATAGGCACCGTTCTCTGAAGTAGAGTCTGCCAGTCTCACACTTTAAAATGATGCCTTCAAAGTCTGGGAAAATGTTTGCTCAAAATTATGCTGCATGTTACTCAAAGGACTGGGAGTCGTTTGATCAGATTACATGTTTGTTTTTCCTTATCTATTGGTATTCAACCACATGACACATTCAACATTATATGTGTGCCAAATAGAAAACTGGCAGTAGATGTGTTTTCTCTTTAAAGCAGCTCTGTGTAACAAATTCTGGCAAATTGCATGTATTAATCACTTTTTTATTGGCCATATGTGAGCAGATTGTAACCTCACCGGAAAAAAAAAACAACCCCTTCTCTCTTGGTTGTAGATAGAAGTTTGTGGACCATTTGAAGTTGTTTAATGCTGCTGGACTGTGGATTTCTTTGTGAACTGTCCAAACAGTTTGACTTCATGCATGTTCTCGAATGCGTCTTTTACTGCCCTTCAGAGAGCACCAGTAGCTAACGTAGGTTGGCCAGGCTGCTTTCACGTCTCCAGACTAAATGAATGAATAAACTCAAGCCTGTCCTGTGCTGTTGGTCATTGCTACTCTGAAGAAAACAGAAATGATCCAGTTGAATATCCATGGGACGTGGTGGAACAAGTCTGATCCATTGAGGCCCCATGTCGCAACCCACAGAACTCAAAAGATCCACTGTCAGCGGTGCCAAACACCTGTTGAGGTCCGGTTTCCGTGCCTCAATGGATCAGAACCAAGTCCGATCCATAGTGGGGCCTTCCATGGATTGGACTTGTTCTCGGACATCCCACGGATACTTGACTGAATTGAGATCTGGGAAATTTGGAGGCCGGATTGATGCCTTGAGCTCTTTGTCCTGAGTAGTTGTCCAGTGTGGCAGCCTGCATTGTCCTACTTGGGTGGAAGGTGTTTTGGGTTGGTGGTGTGTTTCAAGTGGCATGCATATAAATACCAGGATTTAAAACTACCATTTTGCAATGGATTTCCTCAAAAACTCTTCTTGTATGTTGTCAGTTTTTGTATTACTTTATTAGTTTTTAGATTTGTTTTAGATCTGCTGCTTCAGACTGTTTTTAACTTAATGTTGTTGTGTCACCAGGACAGCGTACTACACTGCATACAGACAAGTTTACAGACAGGATTATCAGACTGTGTACAAGTGTTGCCCTGGATGGTCTCAACTTAACGGAGAAGCGGGTTGTCTGTATCGTAAGTATTCCATTTTTCTACTTTCTATCCTGAAGTAAAAAAAAAAAGTCACATTTGTCTTTTAATCATTAGGACATTCTTGTTTCAATGAACTTGTGTTTACTAAAAGGCAATATGTCTTTTCCTGAATCAGTCAGAGGAAGAGGTGCTTCAGACATCACCTCACCCTTGGCACAGATCTCTGAATGAAAGGTTTTCAGGAAAAGGGTCAAAAGGGTCAAGAGGTGCTCTGCCCGTCCAGACTCCTCAGCAGATGTTATCAGTCAGTGCCATGTCCACAGTGCATGTGTTGTTACAACAGTCCCACAAGGTTTAGAAGTGGACAGTGGGGAAAGAAATCTCAAGTGTTGACAGAGTTTAAGTGTTGACAAATGAGGTTTGCGTCGTGGTATCTTCTTCTGAACTCAGCAAGTGTGTCAAGAGGACTCTTGAGTGGTCTGGCCATTTCAGACAGATTTTATGAATTCACTCATATTTATAGATAAACAATCTGCTGGGTTCAATCTAAAGATTGGCCGTGTTTCTGTCCTTACATGTAAAAAAAGACATGTTTCACTTGTGGCAACAAGCATTGTCAGCATCAATTCTAGTGAAGTGTAAGTCCTTTTAGGCAAGTCTTGCCACTCAGCAGCCATCCTGGCAACGCCCCAGGAGTTATTTTCAGTTAACAAGACCAGCCCCCTATCTAAATGAATAGGGAGAGAGCCATAACTTGACTTTTGACAGTCACCTGGATATAAAAACTGCATTTATAGAATTAATCTGATCAAATGATGAAATAAGTACTTAAAAAGTTTGCTGACTTTGCAAATAAGGTTTAAAATGAGTTCTTCCTCACAGGTTACTCTTCTTCTATCCTTTTTTTACAGCTCAGTCCAGAGAGCCATGACGTGATGATGTCATGTCTTGAACAAATGTAATAGTTCAGTCTCTAATGTTTGAATAATCCTACATCACTGTAATCCTGTGCATTAGCGTGGTATCCTCCTCTTCAGTGCTACGAAGTCTGTATTCACCTGATCCTTTCAGCCACCAAATTGTTTGAAACTGTTGTGAATTTCAACTGCACGTCAACTGCATCAGTGCAACAACTCGACTTGGTAGATATGTCTCCTGGTTTGGCTGTTATAAAGCAGATGAGTGGAATATGTGTCATATAACCACCATCTCTGGCATTTTGGACTGTTCAGAATGCTTTAAGATGTTTGTTTATGCTTCAGGAAGAGATCTCTCTTCTAGATTGGGAATAGGGGAGCTGAACCAGTAACATTTGAGTCTATCAATAGTATAATCTTTAATAATTTGGCCCTGGTGCCAGTTTGATACCAGATTTTGGCACCCATCCCTACATCTGGGTGAGGTCATGGCCCTGTAGAGGACCTGTAGTTGACGATAGATAAGCCTGTCCAGCAGTCACCTTTTACTTGGCTGGATATGTACTTTAAAGTGTACGGTAAAGCTCCAAATGTCCACATTCCCCGTCCACCTGTTGTCCCATGGTTAAATCTTGGCTCTCATCCACTTAGTCATGCCACTGTTCTCATTCAGAGGTGTGACATGGCGGTGCAGGTCAGAGGATTTGCATTACGGATATGAAAACGGACAAGCCTATCCCGTGTTTACCCCAACCAATCACAGTCAAGGCCCCCAAAACAATACCCATCAGCTCATGGAAGGGAGACCACCTGCTGATGCACACAAACAGAACAAAGAAAAACAAGTATGAATCTCCCCTCTGTAATTCCAGTCAATGGGTCCATGTATGGAGAAGTAGTTCTGTTGGTCACACTGGGGCTGCCAGCAGCTCATCTCCTTGTGGATAAGCTTAGCTTCACACCGCTGAGACCAAGAAGCCTCCTTTGATGGGATTTTACAGCCAGTGATCCAGATCGCATAGCCTGCATACCATAGACAGACCCTTGGCAAAGCCTTCCTGTAAACAGTTTGTCACCATGTTCGCTGGACTGACAGGAAAGTTCCCACTTCTTCGCTCTCGGGGAACCAACTCGTGTGCTTAATTTCCCTCACACCACCAGCACAGGCCCAGTTCTCTGTGGGATCGCCCTCTGATGGGAAGTGGCTGGGATGGGCAGCGAGAGAAGATCTCCTGGATGTGCCTGTCATCGGTGTCTTATTATGGCATCTATGCTCTCTTCAAAGAGCTCTTTGTTTCCAGCGAGAAGGTTACAGTATTAAATTATACAAGGAAGAATTATGTGGTCTGCTCTTCAATGAGTCTGGTTTGTTTTAAAACACTTATAAAGAAATGTCTTAAAGAGACATTCCTCAGGACTGCCCAGTGTCTACCCTCACTTAAGTAGACGAGGGGTTTTGTTTCTCTTTTTTGCGTGACAATGGCTGCTCTCTTCGATGTGAGGCAGGGCTTTTATCTCTGTAACCAAAGACGTGGCAGCGCTTTGAGATGGGACAAACTAATCACCCTTTTCTCTGAGCCATTGAACCAGGATAAAAGGAAGCTCACACCACAATCCTCCCTCGCCTACTCCTGCGCACTTTGCTATGCACTATCTGTACTGTACCTCAGTCAGCACAGTGCAATCTGTGGGGCTGTTTTCAACAGCACCTCCGACATCTCAAAGAAAAAAGTCTGCTGTGCAAAATGTACAGCTTTAGCAAATCCTCTGAAATCCCCCAAAAGACGGGAAGATTGTGAAGATGGGAATGCTTTGTGTTGAGATAGTGATTTAGTGTCTGGCACTACTGAGGTTTCTCTCTCTCTCTTTTGTTGTCCCCATTTCTGTGCCTGTGTGTGTTCCCTAATAAAATGTCAGTGTCAGGTAATTAGGCTAATGATTTGTGGTTATTGTGAGTGTAATTGAGGGTCTAATCATGTCGTAGATACAGCACGCACAGCGGCCGGGAAGCTGAGTCCTTCCTTTAGATCACCTGTGTGTCCTCTGTACGTATATATATCCACCCATTTTACAGATGTTGACATCCTTTTCTGCAGTCTTGCAGTGAATGTGCTCCCCAGCATTCTTTGCCTAGCATAATTAGTTGCATATTTGGACTATACCACAGCACGGCAAAAGTCTGGTTATTTTCACATTTTATTCCCTTTTGTTTTGCATATCTTTGTGTTTCAGGCTACCATCATCTAATTAGGACGCTTTGCTAGTTTTCCATCGAGACAATAGCATCAATTGATAGTTCCTGAGCGGTTTGCAAAAAAATGAGTTTTTTTTAGTTTTTGTTTCCAAGTTCTGATGATTTCCAGCATTATTGCTTTGAGTGCGCAAAGTGGAGAGTCAGACTAAAGCCTTTGCAGTTCTTTCACCGCATGAAAATGCTCTGTGCAGAAAGTCAAATTACAGCTCCAAATAATGGTTTAATTTCATTATTAATTACTCTGCAAATGACTTCTGATTAATCACAATTAACCTATCGCAGAGTCCAAAGTGACATTAAAGGGACTTTTCCATGTTAAACAGAGAAATGCAGCAAATCCTTACTTTGGAAAAGCCGGACCAGAGAATTTTTGCTCAAAAACAATTTTGGTTATCAGTCAATTAACAAAATAGTTAAGTTTTATTTTCTGTTGTATTTTCACTCTTCTTTTAAGATCTGATAGCCACATCTATACAAAGTTTTTACAATACACCTAATGACTTCTTGGCTCCTCAAAGGTGTCTTTTGTGTGTTTTGTAAAGGCTCCAATTGGCTAAATGACTATCTAGTTCTCCTGAAGGTGAAGAGCTCTTGACTTTGTTGTGGCGACTTCCTCCACTTAAACGTTTGGAGGACCACTCAATCAATGAGTTAAACCTTTTACCTCAGCAAGTAGCCATGGGCCGGGTGAGGATAGACGGGTTAGCTGGGTGTGGAAACGAGCAGTTATGTTGATTGACAGCAACAATAAGCTTTGTGACAGGGGCTGAGGAGCAGGGACAATGGCTCCTCCAGTTTGTCGTCCTCGTTAGCTGCTGAATAGGAACTGGCCCCCTTTTATGGTGGGGAGCAGGCTGGCGAAGGTAGCAACATATGAAATAGACCTAGTAGCCAGAGAAGAGGAAGTGGTCCTCTGTCTATCCATGGGTGGTCTGTGTGTTGTGAAACAACTATGTCAGCGGTCATGGGGACTGCATCGTGCATAGCTGAACACAAATAGACACAGACCCAGACGCATACAGGAAAAACAGGCAAAAAATCAGCCAGCTGAGACCGTCACAATACTGCCTCTGGTCACACTGACATATTCCTTTTGATCTAATGAGTAACGTTCAGCGGAGGTAGTAAGGTCAGCAGAATTGAAGCTACCACATCTTTTAAAGTTTGTGGGACTGTTTTCAAATCTGAGGTTGTGAGCAAACACCGTTTTACTCACAACAACTTGAGGTCTGTTTGAGTCTGACTAGAAAACATGACTTTCTAAGTCCTCACAAGAGAAGTAAATCTAAAGATTAACCTAGGTGATACTAGATATGTGGGGCCAATACTGATATTAGGGAGTAAAAAATTTCAGTATATTGGCCGATATTCTTTATGCAGAATATATACATAAACACAATTTCACTGAGAATTTTAATTATTATAAATTAACCCAGGCGTCTTTGTGTGCACAATGTAGATATGAATATAATGAAATCACCCCAAAGCCACTTCATAATGCTAGGATCGACCAAATACCTTGATATCAATATTGCGACAATATTCTAGGGATGACTATTGGTATTGAGTTTAGGTTAGGTGTTAAGGTACGAAATGGCTATCAAATATTTACATTAAGTACACATTAAAATGGTGTTCAGTCCTTTGACAGTGTTTTTATTTCAATTGGATGGGCAATGAATGAGGCAGCAGAAAACTGGCCTGGGCCCATTCAATTTTGCATGGATTACAGAGCCACCACTTGACACTTCACATATGTTTCCTGTTTAGTCTGAGTAACATGCATGCCGTTATCATGTGTAACCCTCTGTTATATTCGAGTGAGGAGAGTGCTGTGGGCCAAAAACTGACCATGTGACATCAAGGGAGGCATTTTTTTATTGTGTCTACTCTTTGTGACGAGACTACATCTCAATGATCTCTCCACGGTGTAAATAAGGATGAAAATACATTTATAGTTTATTATATACAGTTATATACTGTACACTTAAAGTCTGATGGACAGTGCAGCCAGTGACCCAGATGTTGTGATTGCAGGGTCTCTGCAAACTGAGGCATTTTCGTTAAGCATTTTTGTGCCTGCTTTGTCAAACTGACCCAGTGTCTTGTTCAAATGGTGTTTAAAGTCAAAGGAACCTGTCAGAGATTGCCCTGGTTTTCACAGAAATTCTTTGAAATGACACATTCCTCTGCATAGCAAAACATGATTTGTTGCCTCAAAATACGGTGCTCGGCTCCGCACGCACCAATTATGGCACCAAACGGAGCCCTGAGCGCAGCCCTTTGTGTCTGTGAATTGCCCGAAATGTGGTCTTCCTCTGGGTCGCACTCTGGGGGTTAAACAGATCAACGGAGCCTAAACAAACACGGCACTGCCTCTGTGTCGATGTGGTCATCCCCTTCAGAAGCTGTAAGGGTGACACCTGCTCATGGGTTTTCAGTTTCTCTGCGCGAGTCACTGACCGCTGCTCTGTCTGCCTCCTCTTTTTTGTGGAGGCTGCTAATCCTCTCAGAGAAGGTGTCTTTGTAATAGAGAGGAGGCATTACTGCGACAGATGAGAGTGAGTTTTATGCCACGCTGCATGCCACATTAAGAAATTATTTCAGGGAAGATTAAGCAGCGTAAGGGGCTCAGGATGGGGGCCGGCCAAAAATGCCCTGGTTGGCTGCCAACAATCCTGTGTGTCTCACATCTCAGAGGGGGGAATGTACATTCCCCTTGTTGTCGCTTCGCCATGCTGCCCTGAAGTGACTCTGAGAGACATCTGACCTTTTACTTTGTTGCTGGTAATTTAGTTAATTCAAAACATTTTCACCACAATTTAGGAATGTCTCATTAATTTGATCTCTCACAGCCGGTGGTAACATGATTGTTCAGAAGAATAAGAAAATTATTCGAATATGTGGAATTAAACCTGGACCCCAAATAGTGTAGCAGTTGCCTTGTAACAGCTCAAGGGGACTCGCATCAAGAATAAAGCTAACCACTGAGTAATGCTTTTTCCCTCCACGTCCTTCATCTGTAGCTGTCAGCACATCAAAATTCCCTCACATTAGATAATCACAGAAGTGGGGAAAACTATGTAACTGTATGTTGAACTACTGCTGTGTGTCACAGCTCCTGTAGCCACACAGTCGTGAGGAACTGGAAGTCATCAGGGGCAGATTAGCGGCGGTGAGTTGGTCTTCCTGTTGGAGTAGGATTTCAGTTGCTCCTCAAATTGGGCAAAATTTTGGTCTATTAAGTATTTAGTTCAAGAACATGAACGTATTAACAATGTGCATCAGTTTAGCGAACCTCTGACGTTTGTTTGGCTTCATTTATAGACAAAAGATACTCTTGATGTCTGTGCGTGTGTGTTCGTAGTGTGTGTATGTGTGGGTTATTTGTTGTGGACTCCCTGGATGGTCCAAGTGTTGAGCAGGTGTCTGAGGATGGGGCCAGATGACAGGCGGATGTTTAGGCTGAGCCCTGTGACTCTGATGAGAGGCATGTCTGAAATAATTTCGGCTCAACTGCGATTATTAGAGATCACTTCTTCATGTTTCTTCTCCATTGTCGGAAATGTTATGCAAATCCGTCTCACTGATATGATACAGTTGAAGCCAGAGAGTAGATACACTTAGTCAGCTTATATTTCAGTTTACTCAACTGATCATTTAGAACTCTGTTTAGATTATCTGGAGTGGATATTTGTATGTTAGGAAGGCTGCAACTATTGTTTGTTTCAATAAGTGATTAATCAACCAACAGTCCCATAAACAGAGAAAGGCAACAAATCTTAACATAGGACAAACTACAACAGGCTAATATTTGGCATTTCTTCTTGACAAATCACTTAAAGGTTCATTATCAACTCAGTTATCAAAATTGTTCTTTACGTTTTTTTGTTGATTTAATCATTTGTCAACTATTTGCTTTAGCTTTTGATTTAGCGGCCATTGTCCTGCAAGATATTTTTTTTTCAAAAGCAACAAAAACAGCAACAATAGTTCAGGTCACATGCACACGTTTTACAGTGTGATTGAATTAAGTCCTAATCCAATCTGATGCAGTCTGGTGTTTACATGTATGGACGCATTCAATCAGAATAGCTGTTTGACATGCACAAAGGTGATGTACACATGCATTCGTCTCCCTCAACAGCTACCTTTCAACACCAAGCCACTCAGCAGTATATCTTTATGTTTGATCTAGATTTTTATCATCTAGCTGTCCATTAATGTTCAGTTCTTCAAGGTGCAATATATAAGAATTTTGGTTGAAAACATTCAAATTAACTAAAATAATCAACAGAATTGGAAGAAATAAGAGTTTCGACGTTGTATCATAGACGTCTATGCACTGTATTGCAGAGATATCTGCTGAAGTCTGCATACAAACCAGCTAGCCCTGGCATGTCCATTTTTCGTTATTTCACTCGTAGCTTGAAGTCTGGGCTGCTAGCTCCATGACTAACTGAGCTAACTAGTTAACAACATCTATAGTTTGCATTAAAGATACTCTGGCCCCATATTTGTTTGGAGAATTAATTTTAGAGTTGGCCATTTCTCACATATTGCACCTTTAAGAGAGTCCAGTACATTATGGAAGCCGCCATTATTTGAAAGTGGAGGAACGTGTGTCTCAATGCATTTACGTCAAGATGGAGAGCATGCAAAAAGAATGCGACCAGACAGCTGGTTAAATGGTTAAATATGGTGCAATTTTTGTTTTGATTGGTTTATGAAAACGTTTAAACAACCACACTGCAACCCAAATTTTCAAACAAATCAGTTTGGGCCTGTTTATTTGAATTTAGGTGTTTTACATGGAGCATTTTTATAGTATTTAGTCTGTTAAGCTATAATGAGCAGAATATTAGGCTCCATCTTGATGTAACTAATCAGAACAGGGATTAAAGTTCAAATGTGTAGATGGGGCAAGTTGTAATCACAGTTTCTGTTTGAGTAGTCCCGGGCACATTGATACCATCACTGTGACCATATATGGCCAGTATACCGCATCAGCGCCTGGTGTGATGATTGGTCATGCTGACTCTAGTTGGATTAGATGGGCTGAAAAATGCGTATCTGGCAGGCCATGCACAGTCAAACTGGGGTTCACAATCATCTGAAGGAAGGATTGGCATTTAAATTCCTCTTGTGATTAGCTGGACTGTTTTTTCCCCTCTCCCAGTGTCCACATGGTGCTAGTCGGAAAGAGCAACGATAGATGTTGATCTTCTTGACCTGTCATCACTAAGCACTGTACTCTGCTCAGCAGGGTGCAAACAACATGCCGGGCTTAAACAGCTGTGTCTCACTTCACGGGGATATTAGCAGGGAGACTTCAACACACATGTACTGTACATGCAGACACAGTTAATGTGATCGACTGTCATGATTGATGTTTGCCTGTGGAACGTCACGTTCCATAGGCTTACATCAATCAATTGTAAATAATAATTTAATCCTGAATCCTGGTACACCTCCTGAGGTGGATTCACATGTTGAGCTTCCTAGTGGCTCACCTTTATGCGTCCTGGATTCTTTGAATTTCACGTCTTAACGAGTAAGAGCAGTTTGACTTGGAGGGATTTATGGGCTTGGGGCCGCTGGCTCAAAGAGATGGATGAGCCACCCTCAACCTGTGGCTCTCTGATTTTATCCCATGACTCATCCATGCACATCTGTATGATCACTGTTTGTGACAATGACCAAAGTTCAGTCAATCAGTCAAGGTCATTCTCAGGTAACATTCTTAAACTGTGCAGGGAAGAGGCCGCTTTCCCTTAAAAGTTGTACAAGCTGTTGCTGCCACTCACTTTAAATACTCTGATGATTCAGTGAAAATGGAGTTTAGAAATTTCTTTTGCTTGGCCCAAAGCCTGCTTGTCTTTTCAAAGAGAGCCAAGTGGTGGATTCCTCTTACATTGGTTAGTGTGAATGGAGAAACATCAAGGTTCGTCTTTAGTCAGGAGTTAACAGGCCGATGATAAGGCTTTGATAGAAAGAGGTCAGTGTTTGAAACTGCAGATGTTGACATCTCGTGACATCAGCCAGGTGTCTCTGCTTCACTTACTGATTTTTTTTCCCTGTCTTTCTCTTTATCTATGACCTGTCTGTCCACACGTTCACGTGAAGCCGTGTGTAGCTATGGCGTGTGCTTCAATGGGGGCCAGTGTCGGGAGGGCTCCACCCAGCTTTGTGACTGTCCTGCAGGGTTCAACGGACCCAGCTGCCAGTATGGTGAGTAGCAACATCTTGACTGTTTTATATTCAGACTCTCATTTCTTCTCTCAGTTTTTAGGCTCCATTTCTTTTATTTTTTAATTTTGTCTACCACTCTAGCAGTTTTTGGTGTTGGAGTGGAACAATACACTAGAATCAAAAACACTTTTTTTATGTTATTTCACCTGTGTTTTTGTTATTGATAAGATAACATCAATAAAGTAAAATAGTAGATAGTAAAATACAACATATGAAACATTACACACAAAATCCACAAAAATCAGAACAGTTATTCAAACTGTGGCGTCTCAAGAAAAACAACCACATGTCTCCTTCACCATGTCCCTAATGATGTCCTTAAACTCATCATATATAAATGTGACTAATTTTAGATTTATTCATAGTATGAAAATGTTTTTTCCAAATCTGTACCCACTTAGCATTAAAAACATTCTTTTGTCTACAATTTGTAGAAGTTATCTGAAGTTATTCTCAGTATTTTACCCATATCCATTTTCCATCAATGTCAGTGGATACTTAAAAATAGCAACGGTAAACGTATGAATCAAGAAAACTCTCCACAGACTGACTGAAACTGATAGCAGGTTGACATTTGATTAAAAACTCTCTTTTAAACACGCTCTTTTGCCAGAGGCCATAAGTCTGAATCTTTTCGGACAGCTCTCCTGGCGTCCCTGCTGAACTCGTTTTGAGTGATCGCCTTTCTCTACGAGTAAATGAGAATCTCCTACACATCAGCAGTTGGCTTCTTTACCAGCAGCCCAAGTATTTTATCAGCAACTCCATTGTTGAATTTGAGCTGTTGAAGTAAAACAGTGGAGGATTCTGTTGTTTTTCTGATAACTCCACACGACAGGAAATTCCTCTTAGTGTCAACTTTTTAGCAGAATCATCCATGTCTCCCTCTCAAATTAGGCCATTTTAGACACGACAGACTTTGTTGCATAAGTCAAGTTCAAACTGAGGAAATAACTGAAAATGATGGTCTGATCTGACTACACTCCAGGATCTCAAAGTTCACCTCTAACTTACCACCTTCTTGACCCACACGTGATTTTCTCAGGAGTTCTCTGGTGCCAGAGATGTAGCCTTATGACACCTTTGAGCACACTATACATGCACTTCCTCGTTGGCTATTACAGGACTTAGGATCAGGCCTTGGGAAATGCAGCACTGACAGCCCACTTTATATGATCAGAGCTCTCTGTGGCAGCTAAGCTGACCTGGCTTACATCTGATTACTTCACGCTTGGATGAAAGACTTAATCATAATGACAGAGGATCCATGAACACACATGCCCATTGAGGTGCTGCTTAAAAGCATCAGTTGGTCCCGATGGGCCTAGTGGAGGTCTCTGACAAGATTGAAGCCATCTGCAGTAAAATACAGACTTTGTGTAAACACTCAAGAAAATATCTCAGTGGGTTATGAAGATCGTCTGGAAAACAAGTTTGTGTGTTATGTCCAAGATACTGGTCCTTCCTGAGTGGCACATTTCCCTGAGACATAAGAATGTATCATGATACAGAGTGGTGAAGTGAGGGTCAATGCACACAGTGGGGTAAAATGCCCCTCATCTTTCACTCCTTACCATGAAAAACAATTTGAAGAAGTCGTTAAGATCCTCTTATGTGAAAAATAGGACAAAGTTTGAACCCTATCCCTAAAATCCTGTCATCTCCGACTTCTTGAAGAATGTATTTTTGAATTCATTCTTAATTCTCTTGATGAGAATAAAAACATTTTTGCTTTTGCTTTTATTTGATTTAGGTGCAATGTATTTCTCTGTTAACAATAAGTCCTCTAAACTCCCCTGCCAATCAGCAATAGATGAAAGATGTATCAGTGAAATAGACATGTGCGGTCTGTCAAGTGACACAAGACAGAGAGTTTCCTGATAAACTGAGCAACCATACAAACTGCTTTGACATTTCCTCTTGTGCCCTGTCAAAATATTGTCCCATCAGTATGGAACAAAAAAAAGAGGAAAGAAAAAACATGTGTCTTGGAAGACTATTTGTTGGTGTATTTTCTGTGTTTCTAAGATACATTAAGATATAAAAGAGTTCCTGTTTCTGACTTCCAAACCAGAACATCTACACGTTAAACACATCTATCGTAAGAAAACACATTTTTATAAGTTTCAAAATATATAGTCACACTTTAGCAAATGAAAACACCTCTTTCCTTGGCACTTTTTGCTTAATATAATGTACAACACTGTCAAAACCTCCTATTGTCACATTTTAATGTTTTTTTTATGTTCTCATTTTAGAATATCAGATAAAACATAAATACTGGATGATACAATCTTTGTCTGACAGCTATTATGTCCATAGCACAAGATGCACAGTGGGGGCTCTGGCACAACTGTAGCTTCTTGCAAAATGCATGGGGGGAAACAGTCTTGAAGGATCAAAACTCCAGAAACACTTGACATTGTCTGTCTATCCACCAGGGCATTGTCAGCAGATCTTTAATTCCTGTTGGCTGGAAGTTGTGAAAGTTGTTTGGATACTTACATTCAGGTGCTGGCCAGAGAACTGGCTCTCGAAAAACTGGTTCCAGAGTGGCCCCAACACTTTGCTGGTCTAGAACAAAGAACTGCTTACATCATCGGCTGGAGGTGGGGTAATCGTGACCAAGGACCAACCTTAAACTGCTTATGTATTAAAAAGCAGAGCTAGTGTAGTGTGTTCTGACATGTCCATGGGAGAATTAACAAAAGATTTTTACAATGAAATTGAATCAACAGTGGTCCGAGCACCGGTCATGTTTCGATGCCAATGTAGGAATGCAAAGCCAGGAGCAACACTCGTAAAGAGTGGATGTAGTCGACCATGGTTGCTCTTAGCAATGCTGGGGAATTGGAGATGTACAATGACAGGGAAGGCTGTGGAAAAGCAAACCTGTTCTGAAAAGGTTCACAGGGTGAACCAGCTCCAGACCAGCAGTAGCACAAGCCCAGAATCTGCACTTGGCTTGCTTTGGTCAAATGGGTATCTTGGTGTGGCAGAGCACGTTGTCCTGCTGGGCCACTACCATCAGGGAGGGGTTGTACTTGGTCTGCAACGTTGTTTGGGTGAGCGTCAAATGGCAACCATGTGAATGCCGGGACACAAGGTTTCTCATCAGAAGTTTGCATTGTAACAAGATGATTGTCATTCACTTCGACTGTCAGTGGTTTTAATGTTGTGACCGATGGGTATACATCCTTTCTACATCCTGTTGTGGCTTTGTGTCTGAAGAAGATAAATCTTGTTGAAAACATTTCAAGTATCCCATCCCTACATAGGATCCCTTTTGGTTTTGCTTCAGGCGGCCCCTGAGCTACACTGTTTTGATGTCAGTACCGACATCAACTGCCTCTTCCCTTCCCCCACATTGACATCCACCAGCATTGTTCTGCATTGTGAATGATAGCTGTCATCAATGGGCATCTAAGGGGCCTTTGCTGGTGTAGAGCTATGCAGCAGACCCCCACACCCTGATCCTCCCTCCATTGAAGGCTATCAGTCCGTAAACTTCTCTGGCAGTTATATTGCCCTGTCATTGGCATAGAAAGGGCTGCTGGATGATGGGTGTGGGGGCTGGTGACTCCGCCTGACCCTGGCCAAGTGAGTCGGACACAGGCAGGAATACACTCACAGCTGTCCTATTTGAGGTCTCACATGTGCCAAATACAGGTCACGTCAGAGTCAAGAGTCTTGAGGGCAAGGGGAATAGCTTCAGGCTCATTGGAGAAGGAGCAATAACATCACTTCTAATGAACAACTGAGTGATGGCTCTGATGCATAGTTCAGCCATTATGAAGAACACTGTGGTGGTCAGGTACATACAATTTTGTCGTAACTCACATTCTTGAGCCCTGGATAAATAACCTTGCTGCGCAGACGAGAGCACACTGCTAAAACAAGCTGCTGTTATAACTCAGTTACTGCTGCAGTGCACATGCTTCACACAGCTGTCAGTCACCGCTTGTTTCTCTCGTGTCGTGTTTACATAAAAACTGAGGAGCTGAGGTTGAATACGTGGAACCACACCTCACTCAAGATTCACTCGTCATTTAATCACTTTGTCATTAGTGCGAGCATTCCTCTGCAGTTACATGTGGTGATATTCTCTTGAGGAGTTTTGATGTGGTGCGTTCATGTTTGTGTATAGCAATTGGTGTGTGTGTTTATGTCTTTCAAAAGGGGCCAATTAGTGGCCTGCTTTCAATAGTTGTCTGAAGCTGTCATCTGTTCTGCTTTTTAGGGGCATTGTGTCTGAATGATGTGTAAGACAATAATTACTGTTGTTTTGTATTTGTGCCTCAACTCTATGGTAAAGCGAGGATGGGTGCCTTCAGGCTCTTCTAGTCCTTACAAAGATGATAAGTCTCATTTGATTTGAATGGGTCACTTGCCTTAGCTTCATACTATCGGACAGTATGATGGATCATTTAAAGGTTATAAAATCTGACATGACAGAGACTTCTCAGGATTGACCACTGTACTGTGTTAATTACCTTCCTGAAGGTGTGAAGAAATTACATTTTAAAAAATGTATTATTTGGTGTTTCTAAATTATGTGCTGTTCTAAATGAAAATGTTAGGCGCACCAGTGCAGCCAATGTAAAAAATTAGTCTGGAGCCCTGTTTATTGTAACATTTATTGACATTATTTACTCAACCTTCATTTTTTTAAACCTATTTTCTTAATGAGTCTTCTGAGTGATGGAGTGCCTCATGAAACACTTTTTTTTTTCAAGAGATTTTCTGTATTTTATATTGTTCTATTCTTTTCCCACTGCAAGAAAATAGTTAAAAAATATTTTATTACAAATATATACACATACATAATATATATTTACATATATATAAGTACGTACGTACATACATACATACATACATACATACATACATTACATTACATTACATTACATTACATTACATACATACATGTACCAACAAGTACTATATGTAATTTTAACACAAAAACATATTACGTCTACACTTGTACAAATTAAATACATTCTATTGCAGAAAAGGCAGAAGAAACTAAGTTATAAATAATATAGGGCCTTTTTAAGGTTTTGCTGCTTAATAAAGAAAAACAATTTGGCATCTTAGCATCACTTAAAAGTTGTCATTTAAATACTGATGGAACTTTTAACAGAGCGTGCAACCCTTTTCTGTAGCCAAGTCTTTGTTTTTGCTCTTAGAAAACTCTTCATTCTTGTCTATATCCAGTGGGATTTAGTCACTTGGTGCCTGATGTACTCAGTATCCAGCCTGTCATCAGTAGACAAGTGGTATCCTCTGGGATCAACAGCTTCCAAGGCTTTTAGACCTCTGGCAGGGCAGATGTCTTCATACCAGCTGACATCTGGGCTCAGCTGCAGACAGACAGACAGACAGCCAGATGAACAGACACTTTATGTAACTTGAAACTTTACCATCTTCGTTTAAGAATCCTGAAATATCTTGTGAAGCTCAGCATTTCGCCTGAGGTGAATGGTAAAACGAAAGTCATCTCAAATACATAAAACTGATGGATTGTGTAGAGGAGTTACCTCAAACAAATATATGAGGAGTCATTGAAGTTAAATCTTTGATAGCAGAGGGGGAAAATTCCTAATAGACGTAACCCGATAGCCCAAAAATACCGTATTTGTTCCTTTCCCACAGGTTTAATAGGTATTTATTTGGCTTTTGTTTGTTGATCCCAAACTGTGAAATGCTTCACTGAAAGAGCTCTTTCTCTGTTACAGTAATTCCATCTCATTTATGTGCTCTTTCTGAATGATTTTTGAACCATAAGCTCATATCTTGGCTGGGTTTGGGGTCACTGCAGTGCCAGGAGGACCAGCTTGTTCTAGACATCACTCAAGACAGACCCTCTACTGACGACCATCATCATTATCATTATACTGTAATGCTTCAAAGCTGGCTCCCAGGCATGTTATCTCAGCCACAGCCATACTGTCTTTGAAGCTTTTAGTCAGAACAAATGCTAGTTTATCAAAGGTTAGGTTACATGCATTGATCCACCAAGATTATGGTTGAGTCAAATAAAGGTTCTTAGTCTGATTTATATACCTTTTTGTACAGCTTATATTTAGCAAAGTAAATCCTATTGATATTCTTTAGAAATTGGATATTTTATTGGGAGATTACACTGCTGAGGTCTTTGGCTGTATACAGTTTCTTTTCAACCTTTAATTTTCCATTTAGAAATGGATATGTTTATGAAAATAAAACCCAACCATAAACAAGCCTTTTTGTTCAATCTGAAACAGCAGATATAGACTTTGTTGAACTTTTATTTTTTTCCCTTTTTAAGACAACAAATCATAGAAAATTAACAATTTAAGCTTTACTTTCTGTGGCATCAAAAACAATAATTCATGTTCTCGTAGGGCTGCCGACACCATAATTAAGTGCAGAAATGCATTTCATACCAATAACAGAATTTCTTCCTGTAATCTAAAAAAGATTAACACCCAAGTAGTGTCTTCTGGGATTTAGTTAGATTTAGTTAGGCTTATAAACAGTTGACTGAAGCTCTGAATAATAAGGTCAGATATTTCTCTGGAGCCTGTCGGTGCGTGATGCAGGTCCTCCACAGTCTAGTGGCCGAGGTGGTGTGAAATGGCACAGCAGGAACACACTAAGATCCCACTCAGCCTCATGAAAGCCTGAAAAGCCTGGGCATTTCTCATGACTTTTCTAAACCATCAATTTACATTCTCTGTTGTCACATAGGCCACAATTACATGTTACATACACCTGGTAACATCAGTCAATTCACTCAAGTACTGCACAATTTTGTAAATGGACTTGTATTTCTGTAGCACTTTTCCAGTCTACTGACCACTCAAACCGCTTTACAACACTTGTGGCATTCACCCATTCACACACTGAAAGGCAGATGCTGCCATGCAAGTTGCTAACTGCTTATCTTGCTCAAGGATACTTCGATATCTGGCCGGGAATTGGAACCAGCGACCGTCTGATTTGTAGATGACCCACTCTACCTCCTGAGCTACAACCGCTCATTCCTGCTACTTCATACGTCCACTACTTTACTTGAACTTTGGAGCAAAATATGATGCTTTATAGTCCGTGAAATGTATTGGACATCTGAAGTTATGGGTTATTATTTCAGATAAAGTTTTCGCTTACAAAACATAAAAACAACTTTCATCCATTTGCTTCCCTGTATCTGGGGTCAAGCTTTGGTGGCAACAGGCTAAACACAGTAGTCCAGACGTCCCTCAGCACTTTCCTGCTCCTCGTGGGCATTCTGAGGTGATCCTAGGCCCGACTGACATATATAATCCCTCCAGCGAGTTCAGGGTCTGTCTGCCCTGAGAGTCTTCTCCCAGTTCTTATGCTTGAACCAACTCAGCTGGCTCCTTTCAATCCGAATGAGCAGGGGCTCCGAGCTCCCTCAAGATGTTTAAGCTCCTGACCCTATTTCTAAGGCTCAGCCCAGCAACCCTACTGAGGAAACTCATTCTAATCTATCTATATCTAATTCTTTCGGTCACCCAAAGCTCACAACGATAGGTGAGGGTGGGAACATAGATTGACTATTTTTTTAAAGTTTTTGAATGCAAGACGTTTTTGTCACGAGTCAGTATCACACTTTCACATCATATAACTTTCAGTACAGTTATATGAACAATTTTAATCGAGCTATGCCATCCAGTATTCTGGTTATTCTGGTTCTGTCTTGGAGCTGCATTGTGAAACTGCATGCTTGTTAGCGTGGTTGCAAGGTCAGGACAGCAACCCTGGAGCTATTGTGGGAATTCAATGTCTTGTTAAAGGACACTGTTGAGTTGCTGGGAACCTTTTGAAGTACACAGACATGGACCGGGGTCGTCTGGTCAAGAATTCAGAGCAAGAGAGAAAGATAGCTGTCTAATGTCATGGGCTTTTTATTTATGTGTATGTGGCACTGTATCAGTCCATGAAATTGAGACAGTGAGTACTTGGACCTCTTAACCTTGTAGTTCATATTTTAACAGCTTATATGGCACCTCATAAGACCACTCACATTTGACCCCACATATTTTGTCTTGCTGCTTCATCTTTCTTTGTTCTTCGAGTTGAACGAAGTTCCTGCCCGTAAAGTATGTGCTTCAGTTTCTCTTAAGAAAGGGATGACTTTGCGTGTGTAGCTGTAGTCAGGGAAGATTTCAGATGTTGCTCTTTGTAGTACCTCTGTTCCTCCTCTAATAGCTGTCCTGCTCTGCAATTACTTAAAGTTTAAAAGCAGTCTTTTCTCAGCCTAACAGTCATGTGGCTTGTTGTAACCTGCCTTTTGTCGCCTATCCTCTTATGTCACACACGTAGACAAATTACTTTATTCCAGGCCATGAAGGAGTTCTCTAACTAATCAATGTTTGTTGAATTGTTATAAATTTGCATGTCTGTCCTACTCTCAAATATGTGTTTTGTTTATTTTTTTACAAGCCTGTCAGGCATGGAAGATTTATTCTGTCTTAGTCATGTTAACCTCTGTGGCACATTAAGGCCAAATGTGAACAAAAATGTGGGCGGTGTATGCCTTCCAGATGTCAAATCCCAGTTAATTCATGAGTGGCATGGTCGTCAGATGTGTCACTGTCACTGATGGTGGTATTGTATTTTAATGCAACGAGGCGATGATGTGGTGCTTGCTCATGAATCTTTTTTAGCCTTGCAATGTAGAAGGTTAACAGTGATTATATTAGTTCACTGTGTGCTTAGTTAAGCTGATTTACGTGACTGTGGTGACTCTTGTGGTCTCACTCTGCAATGAAGATAGCAGGGGTGCAGACAGGTCAAAGGTCGAGCCAGCATTTGGACCCAGGCTTTGCCATTTCAGAGTGGCCTCAATTTTCTGTGGCTGGACCTGCTGCTCATGAACAGCAGGGATCTAACCCTGTCTGAAAAATGCGGGGTGTGTTTCTATCATCACTGCTGCTCATCAAGACGTTTAGAGACTGACAGTGACAGGAGGGAGCAGCAGTGACACAGATGGTATCTGTCATGTTTAGGGGATGCAGGTCTGCATGGGGCCATGTGGTAAAAGAGAACATCTCCTTACCGTATGGTGAAACCATTTCACACATGCTGCTCACCCTAGTAAGGGTTTGACTGTCAGCTGAGTAGTGAGGAGACACTCTTTTCTTTTTCTTTGGCTAAATATATTGTGTATCTGCTGCCTCCATGTTCAGGACCACTGAGGAATGTAATAAGAGAGGTGCTTTCAGTATGTCAGCCTTGAGACCCACCCCATTGTAAAAATAAATCCCTGAACTCCGAGTCCCATCGAATGGTTTTTACTTGGGATCATGAAAAAACATTAGAGAAACCTCCCTGCTGAGCTAACTGAGTCCTTTAGCCAGTAAGTGCCACAAAATGGAACACACATGCATGCTGCAGATACGACAGTTTCCTCAGCACATGATCTCATTGTGATGATTAGCCAGTGTGCCCCTTTTCACTAAGAAAATATAAGTTGGTAGAGTTTTAAGGGCGTTGGAAACCAGTAAGTGGTCCATGAAGCAGAGGAGGTGGAAAAGATCCAAACATGAACATGTTCATGTCAGTTCAAAGAGAATGTGAAACTTGCTGTGCAGGAATTTCACAACCTGTAATCTGAGGCTTCCCTTGACCTAAACTCTTAGGTACCTTATTGAGTCTATGGTACTAGCTTCTCTTTGGGATAGGACACCAGGATAGACTGCATTACTTGTGCCGGTTGGTAAATGAGTGAAGTAATGGAAACTATGTGAAGATGAGATGCAAGTTTATTTGCTGATAGTGAACCCAAGGCACTACTAATACCTGGTGAAATCCATCACCTTGAACCATTTCTAGTTTTTCCGTTTGCTTGCACATTGTGATCTCTTATTTGTCTGTAATCTTGTTTCATAGTAAAAAAAATTATCTGCATTGTCGGCTGTGTGTCGTATCCCCATTCTGTCAGACAGTGAGACATTTTCTGGTCCACCATTTTGTGTCCAACCACCCCTGTTTACTCCGAATGCTCCCACCCCCAAATACTACTGAGATCCTCTTTGATCATCTTTGTTTATCCAACAAACATTCTCTGATGTTTATCTCTGTCGTTTTTTAATTAATGTTTGTCCTGATTGATGCTTATGCAGCTGTGAAATGAGAGTTACTTTTGTGTTCATTGTAGTCGTTGTTATTTTGATGTGACGACACATCTGCTTGGCCAATCCTGATCAGCAGCACTGCCATGAACTCGTCAAACCTGGAATGTAGATTTAGTGTCGTGTTCTGAGCAGTGCCAAAATTTACTTCAAGGAACTCACCCTCAAAGCAGGTGGAGAAGATCAGGGGACTAAAACAAAACCTGTAAATAGTTTAATAAAATCCCCGCAGTGGAAAATGATTATTAATGCACTACTGATTGACAGGTATACAACTGTGATTATGTTATATGCTCTAATAACACAATTCGATTTCAATTTACTGTAGCTGTGACCAGCTTGAATCCACTTTCACTATCACACCATAAGATATTTATTTTCGTTGAAACTACTCTTCATAACAACTGTTGGCTGGGTTGAAAGATTTTCACTCTTGACCATAATTCACATGATTACCTTTTATTTTGATCAGCTACCCATAAAGACTGTAAGGCCATGAGATTTTAAAGCTGTAAGATGCCCAGCTGCAGCAGTTTGTCACTCACATGACTGGTGTGTCCATCCTTCAGTGAGAGGTCAAAGGATGTCGGGTATCAGGGCATTAGGTTATATAACTGTTGTGTAACGATCACCACATTTGCTTTATCTGCTCAAAATCAGGCTGTTATAATTTTAGTGCATTTTTTTTTAAGTGAGAGAGAAAACGTTGTAAAAGTCAAATGGCTGATAATGGGATAGTAAACGTCAAGAAAGATCACAAGCAGTGTAAATCACGCTGAGGGTTTCCCTTTTCCCCTCTGATGGGTTTAGCAGGCTACAGCTGAAATGACTGAACAGGTTGAAGTCTGCTTTTTTACTTGACTTGAAGAGAATTACGATGTCTTAGGCTTTAACTTTAAAAAGAGGACGGTGAGGATTTTTGTACTGAGAGCTGTTTTAGGTCAGGTGGTGACTTCTTGTTACACAACTTTTTTTTTTGTTACAACAAAATTTCTCCCATCAGCTTTGAATTGGAGTCTAAGTGGACCATTCACAGGGTCTCTGACACTTTTTCAGTTTTTTTGCCATTTGAAAGTTTAATCCCTTTCTTTGAGTATTGTTAGCAGCCAGCATAGCGTGACTTCCCGAGCAGCTGAAATGAAGGAGGCCATGGAGATGTAGGCACTGCTGGGAGAATCAGAATCTCCGAACAAATGTTTTCTCACACATTCTCCACCTCTTTGTCCTGATCTCCTCTGATTCTTTGTTTTATTACCTCTTTGGTTTGAGAGAACACGGTGAGGCATGAGAAAAGAGAAGTGAGTGGGATGTTCAAATAGTTTTCTTTTGGTCTTACCAACATTGCCAAAGATATTCTGTTTACAATGTCATAGAATAGAGAAAGTTGTAGATTCCCACTTTAGAAAACCTGGAATCAGAAAACGCATTCTTGGTACATATTATTGGTACTATGGAGCCATTTTTGTTCGAGCAGGTCCCTGTTTTGTTTGATAGACATGTGATACTCAATCCCTCTACCAGAAGGAAATGCATTCAACATTATGTCTGACCTCATGGATACACAGACATAACTTTGAAAGCAAACCCAACACTCGTCCAGATATTTTGTTGATTAAAATTTCTTTCCAGACATGTTTTAAGATGTTTATGAAATGCTGTACTTGGACTAATAATTTGTTTTTGATATGGTTTTTCTAAAAAAATATATTATCTTGTTAAAATCCTTTAAATTATACCTACCCCTTGTTCCTCATTAACAATCCTGAATCTATGATTGATGAAACTGTGTGTCATCTTTAAAGTTTTTCTGCCAAACACAAGGTGTCCATTCTCAGTCTATGTGCACTGTAGGCTTCAGTTATTTCCACATTCTGAATATTGCAACAGGATTACCTTCCAAAGTATTTGTGATGTCACAAATCATGTCATAGGCCAACCTTTTTAAATCGGATTTTCAGTTAGCACAGAGAAATTCTATGCTTTCAGTACATGAAGGTAAAAGCAGCCTTTGAGTATCAAACTCTGCACATACATCAATTTACCCAGTGAAGCACAAACATTCAACAAACATTTTTGACTGGGAGGGGACTCCTTTCCTTTGGTTAACAGTTGAATAATTTACTAACTATTTTAACAATATTCCTGTCAAATATACAGTGAGGGTGAAGGAAAATCTGACTTTAAATCCAATCAATCATTCCATGTCTGCTGTCACATCCTTTAACACTGTGATGTTTAGGTTAAGCCACGAGAGCGAGAGCTACCCAGTTCCTGTGAATTGAGGAAAGGCATCTCTAATGAGAGGGAGTGTGTTTCAGTCAGGGTGGGGTACATCCTCGCCCACCTACCTGCCATTGCATCCTGTGCAGCACCCTAATCTCCCGTAATTGTGCTGAGTCTGGGCTCCCACCCAGTCTCATTAGACTCTTTACAGCATTCCTGATGAAAGGTCGCTTCTGGTCACGCTGGGGGCGAGGGCATCAAGTTTGTGTAAATTGACAGTGACAAGAGTTTGCAAAATACAATTAAAGGAATCATCTGCGTGGACTGATCCCTTCATCGGCCAGCGGTGCTCCGGTTCTCCCTCATTTTTACTTCACTAAAATTTCCATATCTTCTTCCAATTTTACCAAATCTGCCTTGTTTCCGCTTATCAGCTCATCGTGTATTCCACTGAGCCAAACACTTCACTTCCAATCTCTGTTTTCCCTCCATCTACAACATTATCTCCTCTGTGGTTTTTTATCTCCATATGGAAGCCACTTCGCCTTGGGGAGCGTTCACCCAAAAGTGCTCTCTCTTTCAGTGCACACACGGCTTCTTTCTGATGTTTCGTGAGGTGTGAAGAGCAAATGCTAATCTGAAAGAAATGTAAAGGGACAGGGTCAGTCGCCTCTCTCATGTCAAGGCTGTTTTTTGTTTTTTTGAAATCAGAGAATCGTTTGAATCTTATTACTGTGATTTGACTCTATTCTATCAAACTGCTTTACAGCCATTCTTGCTATAGTTACATAACATTAACCTTGTAATTCAGTCAGAGATACTTTTGGCAAGTGATTTATAGCAGATAGATTAGGCAGAAATAACACTGGTCCTCCAGGGAGCTCTTAAAGAATCAGAGCAGCATCGAGGATCCTACCTGGAAAGCTAACCGTAAATCTTAATAAACACATGTCTAATGTCTGGTCACAGGAAAAGGAAATGGACAAAATGGGACTGTTTTGGCAAAACAAAGTGAAATCAGAGACTGTTGTGCCCACAGGGACCTGTCACCACCACAACCTCTTGGATCAAACTGTTGCACTCAATGGGTGGACCATGTTCTGAGCCAACAGAGCGCTGGACTACAGCAGGACAAAAGATTTAAAAGATGCTCTACGTGTTTATGTATATTTCTATATAAATCATTGTATATGTTCTGTAATTTGTGTAGCAAGAAAGGAGTTTACAAACTTTAATTTCATTATGCAACCCTGTGTTGTATTGTGATGAATTAATTTACCTTGAAATTAGGAATGCCATACGACTGCTTGGGCAGGCTTTTGCCCTGCCATGACATCAGAGCCCATTATCTCTGAATTAGATGTAGCCAGAGGGATTGCATGTTTGAATGCTGTTTCTTTCAGCTTTGAACACCTTAACCATGAAGTGTCACACATGGGCACGTGAAGCAGTAATCCAAGCCTTGATGTTTATTCCCTGTACACCTTGAGCATGACAGTCCATCATGTATCTGCTACCTTTTGCCCTGAAGGGTAACTGCTCTGAGCAACTTTCCGTCCTCTAAGGCCCTGCACATACCAGGGCAGCATATCTCACACGTATGCAAGAGAGGGAGACAGCCTGGATACCACAACAAGTAATTTTTGGATTTATGCTGGCCTCAGAGTGTTGTCCCAGCCAGGGACTCAGAAGTCCGAGGTCAGAGTTGGAAAAGACAGGTCCTAACAGGTAGAGCACAGATAGAGCACACGCAAAGGGTCAGAGGGCAATCCCCTGAGGTCCACGAGGTATTTGTTCACCCTGTTCGTCTGTATAGATCATAAAATGTTATTCTGGAGACATGCATAGGTTTGTGCAGCTGGCCTACTTTCTGTGTTATAGTTTGTAAATTTTCCTGACAGTAAAAAATGAGTGATAGAAGTCAGAAACCTTTGACAATCCGCAAGCTTTCAAAAGGACAAACGTTATAGAGCTTTGGGATTGTCTATGAGCATACAACACTCAGATTTCCAGTTTGAGGTCCATGCCTGCTGGTGGCACAGTCTTTTGACTCTTAATGAGGTGATTTTGAGCCGCCTGTATCTGGGAATGAAGGAGTTGTGGTAGTCTCAGTCAGCTGTATTGAAGAAGAGAGAAAACAGTTAAGCTTACAGGATCGAGACGCAGCTGGCTCCTAAGAACGGGGTATCCCACAACATATAAACATTCACTAGTACCTGCACTTAAATGGGAGCAAAGGAACACACACACTTGCACACTTACCTTGCTGTGCAGCGAATTGGGATAATCAAAATGGGGATTAGAGGCGTTGAGGGCTCAGTAGAGCAGAGTGTTCACAAAACAAACTCAAAGTTTAGTGTCTTTGATGTTTCACATAAATCTCTTGTGGTCAAATATGCACAAATAATAAATTATAAGGCTCAGTGTTGCAGTTAATAAGCTGTACAGAGACTACCGAGTCACTTGATTGATATTTTTACCCAAGAGTCAAACAGCTTCTCAGTGCTTCTCTCAGCAAAACAATCTGCTGCTTGTCTGTGTTTTCTTGTCAACACATGCCTTGGCAAGCAGAAGTGAACAAAAACAAAATGCAACTGTTTAAAGAGGCAGATAAGCAGAGAATTAGATTCTGCCCATCTGTATTTTCACATGAGAAACGTTCAGATGAAGCTATGCAGACACCATGACTGACTTTAATGAGCTGTTACACTTGTAAACAAAGCAAAAACACCTGAGGACATCCAGTATATTATAGTGTTTGCTCAATGTAGAAACAATTTTCAACCTTTCACCAAGATATGCATAAGTCTAGGGCTGCAACTAACTATTGTTTTTTTATGGATTAATTATTATTTTTGATCAATTGATAGATTCATTGTTAAAACATTGAAAAATGTTCATTAGATATCTTGTTTTGTCCAACAAAAAGTCTAATGTATATAATTTACTACAATATACGATAAAAGCAATTCATTCCCACATTTGAGAATCTGAAACCATCAAATATTTGGCATTTTAGCTTTAAAAATGCTTAAAAATGGTCTGAACAGCAATAACTTTTTGGTGGGATGACTGATCATTTCATCGACTAATAGTTGCATTAATGGATGGGACAACATAAGACATGATCGTGGATTGCAATAAAAACACACGATAAATCGATCATGGTCAAGTCATCAATTTCCATCATCTGGATAATCTTGAATTGGGCTACAATCCTGTGATGATTTCACATTTAAAGAGTTTTAGTTGACTTTAGTACAGTTTAAGTGCATTTAGAGTCATTATAGGTACAGCATCTTCAAACTCTTCTGCTTTAGCTTCAGCACTGAGCTGTGTAGCTGTTTCCTGGTTGTCTTTAAAAAAGGCCATTTCACTGCCTATACTGTAATTCTCTTTACTCCGTGGTGAGACTTTTTACCGAAACTTGACGCAGATTGTTAATGACTTCATGGAAACATTAGAGGCTTATGAAGGAGGCACAGGCGTCTTAATCATCAGTGGATACACATCATAGAGGTCTGTGTGTGGTTAGTCCTTTGTCATTAAAGGGGACATTTTTTTTAACTTCTGGTTTCAGGAAAGCCACACCACGTCCGAACGATAGTGCCACTTAACAACTCAGCTGGCCGCAATTACAGGGCTTCAGGGGGAAACTTGTACCCAAAACTGGCACCAAGAATGCATCAAACAGAATTAGCGACTTGAAATTATTGGATGTTTAATACAGCATGCATAGTTTTCTGGTGTAAGTCAGTGCGGTGAACCAGAGCGAAAGATGTTTTTTCCCTGACCAAGTTAAGTGTGGTCTTCTTTGACTGTGAATTATGGTATTGTGGCAGCTGTGTTTGGGTTAGATGATGAATGAGAGCAGAGCGTAGTGTCGGCTTGATAAACATCCAGCAGCACATCTGGGCTGTTATTGATGTAGCAGGAGATAAACAGCAGGGGGCAATGTTGAACTTGAGCTGATGCATGGTAGAGGAGACAGAAAGAAAGAAATATATCCTGATTTTTGTCTTGTTTTGCATAAAATTATGGCCTGTCAAATTAGTGTCTCCGGTAATTTTAAAGGTATTTAATGACTTCATCGGCTGTCTGTCATCTCAGTTTGGCTCGTCTGAAGGTCTGACTTGCCATTGTCATAAATCTCAGTTATTCATCTCTGCTCTTGTTTATACAAAAGCATCCTGATATAGTGTTCATTGTTGCTGTCATACCGCTCATATTTATTTACAAATTCATACAGACCTGAAGCAACAGACTAATCCTCAAGATGTCATTGTTTGCCTCATCTGATTACATCTGGCATGTGAAGTGAGCTCGCTTTATGATCTCTGCTAATGTTTGCCTGCAAAATACTGTACCTGTCAATACACAGCACGGAGACAGCAGTCTGGCAGAAAGGCATTATAAGGAAACCTTAGAGCTGCAGTACTTACACAATGACCCGAGCCGCAGAGGTAATGCTTGCATAAAACATTTTTAAATGCATCTTAGGGGTTCTCATGATATCTGACTCCAGGAGAATATCCATGTGAAATCCATGAGGAGTTACAGGGTCTATAAAATAACTTTTATAATAACTCATGTGAAGTTCGGTGAGCATAATTCATCAGATCATCTGTTTCACTTGAGCTTCTGCCAGATAGCCTTTTGGCGCTGCCTGCCAGGAAACGTGTCTTGTACAGTTTATTTGTAGAGCACCTTTCAACAACAAGCAATTCAAAGTGCTGCACAGAGGACATAAAAGACATAGAGACAAGATAGGAACAAGTAAGGAACAATAGGCAATATAAAATGAAGCACATAAATAGGGTGCACCCAATAACACATTTTCATTTCTTTAATGTCTTAACACATTATGCCAATGTTTGTAAACAGAAATAAAGGTGTCGATAAATGTTTTTATGTATTTAAATCACAGCACATGCAGCAATACATCACCTGAAACCTTATATTTTTGAAGGCTATATTTTTTTCTTGAATCAGACCTGCTAAATTTCAGGTGCACCAGTGAGACCAAAAAAGTCACACCGTGGAGCCCCACAGTGCAGTGCAAGATATAAATAAATAGTCACATATTTAAGTAGATAAAACACAAACAAACAGAGAAGTCTCCTAACAGACCAGCAGACCTGACCCTTCAAAAGACATTTAAAGGGTCGCTTATACTGGAGGTCAAAGGTGAGGAGAAGTTTCCTGTGAAAGGGTGTGAAGTAAATTATCAGTTCCAGTCAGTTTGTTAGTCAGACAAGATGTTGTCATGAACCGTCCTGCAGCCACATGTGCAGGTCAGTCACAGAGAAACCCTCGTTTGAATGAAACCTCTGACTCAAATACATCTCATGCAGCCTCTAACCAATCCCCATCTTTATTGCACCTGGTAAATGAAAGCAGCTGTGAGGACTGTAGGGAGGGCAAGCAGGAATGAACACTAGCAAAGCACATTATTAGACCAGCAGGCTTTTAGATCAGGGTCCTAAAAGGAAACAGGTTGGGCTATCTTCGGCATCCCCCCTCCTCCCCGTCTTCGATGAATGCCGCAATTTTCCGGCCCGTGACCCCGGGAGATAATATCACAGGTCCGGTGGTTTTTGTTGGCCCCTCGTGGTCTACCCAGACATAAGCCCAGTCCTCCTGGGAGCAGTGGCTGTCGTGCTTATCACAGGAAGTCACACAATACAGCAGAGGAATGTAAACCCAGAGCTGTGCTGCAGACGAACGTGCAGAGACACAATCGAGATTATTTTTTTGTTTTTAATTCTTTACCTGATTGCTTTGGAACAGAGTGTCCACTACAGGGACATACACGTTTCTACCCATTTTACAGATGTGTTTTTGTTTTATGTTTCACTTACGAGAAGACATAACAGCACTGAGCAACTGGGCCCTAACCCGTTACTAACTCTGAGGTTTGTTATCCTCATAGAACAACACACAGAAACTCCACCTTCATACATACATGAGAGTGAAGATTAGAATCATATTCTCCATTAAACCACTCAAACTCAAATCCTAATGTTTTGTGATCAATTTAGTTAGTAGATGACTACAGAAACAATTAGTAACACCCAGTGAATTTATTGCATTGGCTGTGTGAAATAGCATCTTGCTTCTTGAAGGTTGATGCAGAAGTTTTGTTTTCAGGCAGCCTGGACCACCTCTGTGATACCACACCACAGGAAACCCTGAATATGATGCAGTAAAATACAAACCACTAACTACACCCTCTAAAATTAGTATGCTGCCTAATTAGGATAGCTGTTTCCCAGCCCTTTCCAGTTGTTATGCTAAGCTAAGCTAACAGGTTGTTTGCAATAGCTTCATATTTACCATATAGACACCTAACTCTCAGCTACAAAGCGAGTAAGTGGATTTCCCAAAATGTCAAACTATCTTCTATTTGGATTTCTATATTCAAAAGAATAACAGACAGATTACAGTACTGATCATGAAAATGATTGTTTATAATTTTCACAATATGAACTGTGAATTTTTTTTTTTAGATTTAGATACGATGCTAGCATGCTAAAGCTGTAAAGATTTTCACTGTGCCTGTGACCAAACCACAGAGGTTCAGCCCAGTCAGCATCCTGTGAGGCAGCTACAGGTGTGACCAGAGTTCAAGCTAGACTGTTTTTTTTTTTTACGCCCAATTTGGTGATTAATTTTACAGAATTCAGAAATCTACACTTGGCACATGTGAGTGAAATACTGATCTCCACAGACACAACATTAAGCAAGACCCATTAAAAAAAAAGACTAATAGAATAAAAAAAAAAAAAAAAAAAAAGTCTAGATGTGTTTCTAGTGTTGCACAGTTGAAACATCTTGAGTTTTTTGGCTGTCATAGCATCTTCCATTTCTTGATGAGCCGGAGCTTGGCACTTTTCTGTGGTCTTGCTGGTCTCGGCTGCAGCACTTGTTGCTGGCAGGGTTTAACTTCAACTTCACCAGCTTCATCTTTGAAATTGAGGATTTGTGTTCACTGCTGTCAAACGAAAGTGCCTGGTTGTTGCTGGAGCATGTGGTATTTGAATTTCATGCCATGATAAGGGCCCAAGTCCATATGTATTACTTCAGGCAGAAATCACTACAGTGCACTTGGAAGTGCTGGGATGAAGTGCTTGTGTGGTGAAATTTAAAATAAAGTGCACAGCATATGCTGGCTAACGTAAACCCTGGGTGTGACAACAGCGAGAAAAGTTACTGTTCATTCAAAAACAACAATGGCGGCACCTCAAGAGGTTAGATTCTGCTATAGCATCAGTGATGTCAATCAGAACTGGAGAGTTTTTCTTTATTGAAAGTTAAGCAAAGAACGACACTGAAGGCTTTTCTCAAGAGTTTGCTGGCTGGTCGTGCTCTTCCTTGATCTGATTGTTATCGTAGACAGTGATAGACAGATGGTTCTTGCCCTTTTCCAATCAGTTTCCAAAAACAACTTCTCTGATTAGTTGTGTAACAAACCACCTGGCTCATTAGGTTTGGAATCCTCATGTTGGTTCTCTCAAAGTTGTAATATTTGTTTATTTCTTGCCAAGAGGACTCTTATGCAACATATTTTATAAATCTGAAAATCCACCACATGGTGAAACAGTCCTGTGTGATTCTTCCTACATTGGTTCGACCCTGAACATTGGCCTTTGACTCTGACCTGGGGCATAATTTGGGAAGGCATCAGATATCCCGACCCCCCAGAGGCTCAGGTCAAGGAGAAGAAACCTGGTATCTGATGTTCACGGAAAGGCGGCTCTAGCTTTTGTTTCGCTCCTTAGGATGTGTCTGATCACTCTGCTGGAGGTTCTTCATGGTGATGGAGTGATGAATGGGTGAGGGTGATGTTAAATGAAATTCACCCTGGAGTCAGGTGAAGGTGTAGCCTCTATCCAACCCGACACACTCATGTCCTCAGAGGTCATTGAGTTTAACGTACAGAGAAAAAACTTTTATGGCTGGGAATGTTCCTGTTTTGAAATGAGCTTATACTAGTACAAACATTAGTGTAGCATAGAGATATAGGGATTAGAGAGGGTTCCATGTTGCAACCGCATATTAACAACATCTGGTTGATCTCTCTTTTCTCAAACTATTTGTTGTGAAAGAACATGAATGTAACATAAGATGCTAATGCAATACAAACTCCCAGAAAACACTTATCAAAGGTTCTTTTCCATTTTAAAAACTGCTAATGACAGTTTTTTTCTGCCTTGGATTTGGCTAAACTTAAAAATCCTGTCATTTGCTAAATGCATGCTATTTCATCGATACACTGTAGAAATACCCGCTGCTGCCTTTACGTTATTCTCCTCCTGACCTGTAGCAACGCAACATTCCTGCTTGCTTACTGGGCAGAAAGACTTGCAGAGAATGATGAGCGTGACACTGACCCTGCTCAGACCCCTGCTCAAGCCGCCACACAGGTGTGTGGCCCCAGGGGGAAGAGGGGGAGATAGACGTCCTCACGCACACACTCATGCTGCAGCTCTCACCACAGGATGCCTCAGGGTCTTTAATCCTGCCCTTGACTTCAGGTCGCATTCTGCTCAGTCACCATCACTTGTCTGCTTTCAGTCTGGTTGTCTTCTGCATAATTTCCTTCAAACCTGCTGTTATCATGATCCTTATTTTGCAAGTTCAATGAACTGTACTGAAAGGCAGACACACTCTGTCACCCCAGGACCCAAACTCATTAAATCAAACCATTCTGATGTAGTGCCCAAACAGAAATTGTTGAGCCTTGAAAATTGGTTCTCTAGCTGCAATTTATCTAGTCTTGCTAAGGAATTGGGAATTATATTTCACAGAATAATAAAATTAATTCTCAATGTTAAAGGTCACATTTCATTACATATTGTATGCACTTTAAGTTTAAAGACACTTGGCAACAGAAACAGTGCAGTTTTGTTGGTGTGACCATTTCCAGATGTGGTAAACTGAGAGAGAAATCGTTTAATTGGCTGGTTAAACGTCGGCATCGCAGTGTACCGAAATTTGCTTGAGGGGGCAAAACGTTCTATAAAGCAATTTTCCTTGCATTCGTCCTCTTCCTCTTTACAGTAATTCTCCTCTTTTATGGACATGGGGAAAGTTTACAAGCTGATTAGTGCCAAGTGAATGCTCCCTCCTAATTTTCTCCATGGCTTTCAGTTTTCAGTCCAAGATTCCTTCTGCTGGCATGGCAAATGAAACAGCCCTGTGTCGTCAAGTCTAAAACTCCTCTGTGAGCATAATCTCTTCTGACAAACCTCCATATGAACGAAATTTAACATTAATGCAGGCAATGTGGAGCCGTGTCCTGAAACTGCAGTGTAAAACGGAACAATACAAGAAGCATTACCCCTTTCATTTTCAATTTTAATATTTCCGCATTGCAGAGAGGCTCAAATTATGGAATATGTGCTGTCAGCACCTCCATCTGACCTGAGTCATTATGTGTAGTTTGGGAACTGAAGGGAACGATTTTATCTGGTGAAGTTGATGACAGCTTTGGCCGGAGATCTGCTGATGGAAATGAAAAGGAAAACTGTGACTTCGTGTGGATTTTTGGAGATTGTGCAGCAGTGACAAATGTCTTGTCCTGGTTCTTGTTGGAGGAAATTTCCAGGTTAGAGGTGGTTTGGACAACATGTCACTGCTGCATATTTCTGCCTGTCCCTCTCAATTTATTACTTAATTCATTTTCATCTCGTTTTGGATGTATTACGCATTTTTCCTTTACCATTTTCCTTGGTGCTTGATGGAAACTACACACAGTTTCCTGCAGTAACTCTCATGAATTTCCATGCCAATTTGATGGAAAACATTTTAAACCTAATCAAACTGACATGAAGAGGAAGACGCATTTTTTTCTTAATCTTGGCTGCTCAAGAAAAGCTCCATGCTGTTTTCACCAAAACACTAAACTTTTTAAACACGTGTGACAGTTTTACCACAACACTCCTTTGTTCTTTGTAAATTCTGCTTCAGCTTGTGGTTTGAACGACTGCAGGATTAACTCTGTCCTTGTTTCTCCCCATCAGATGTGAATGAATGTGAGGAGACCAATGGAGGCTGTGAGGCTCTCTGCTGCAACACCATTGGAAGTTTCTACTGCAGGTGTCCTCCTGGACTGAAACTGAATGAAGATGGCAAAACCTGTCATGGTGAGTCTTTTACTATTGTAGTTGTGGTGCTGGGTTGTATATCAATTTAATATCAATATCAGTAAGACAACCAAGTTTATTTAAAGAGCACCATTCTGAAATAAGGCAATTCAAAGTTATAAAGTTGTATTAAAAACAATAAAAATGCATACCTCTGCTAAGATCAAAAAGCCAACTAAATATGATTTTCTGCATCAAATTCTTGCTTTATAAAAGAAAAGAAAATAAGAATGTGGAAAAACGCTCACAATGTGAAAGACAGTGAGAAGAAAGTCCACACCAAAAGTAAATGAGTTCTTTCATCACAGTTTAGTGGAAATCCGTTCAGTATTTTTTGTGTAATCCTGCTGACAAACAAAAAAAAAAAAACCTAACAAACTGACAGGCGTGAAAACATAACCTCTTTGGAGGAGGTAACAGCGATGTGGCACAGGGATGGCAATGTCAGTCAGTTAGATGTTCGGCCCCCCACTTTGGTCCAGACTGTAATATTTCAACAATTAATAGACATATTGGCTTTAACTTGAGGTTTAGATATTCATGCTTTTCAGGGGATGAAGTCCAATGATTTTGGTGAAATTCTGAAATGCCACCATGAGGCTGACATTTGAGTCAAACGTTGCTACAACTTTTCGATGTTTTTCCATCAACATTTGTTCAGACATTTATGTTCTACACAAGATGAATTGCAACAACTTTGGTGAGCCTTTAGCTTTTCATCGAGTGGCATCATGATTATTTATTTTTGTCTGGTCCTGGCTGTCCAGGCTGCAGACTCTTGGGCCCAATACCCATCCATTTTTTATATTCACACAAAGCATCAGAGCTACATGGCCCGCCAAATGGAGGTTTTTCAAAGACACACTGCAGACTGAGGTTTATGAGTGCTCCCTGTGTTTACAATGTATTATGGTCTTTTTAAAAAAAAGAAAAATCAAAAAACAATTGCTACAAGTTTGCTGATGTGTCTGTTGTGAACCAGCTAGCTAGCTAACACTATGTTGTTATTGGTGATCTGTGCATGACCAATGCACAGGTAATATTTATATTATAAGAACAACTCAAATTAAAGATTAAACGATCCTGTGCATGACACAGGCACCACACTGGCCTCTTTCTAACCACTTCCCCTTTAATTCTGTTCTGAGGGCCACTCGAAAACGATGGGTATGAGTAAAAATCTGAAATTTGATTGAGCCTTCGTCTTGTTTTAACGTTTGAAACGTCTTCAAGACAAAAACCAAATCCAGTTGCATTCGATTCAATTTCCTTGAGATAACTATGACCTGGATGAATGAGAATATTCACAGGCTTTTTGAACATAGTTTGCCCCTAATACTCCCTGTAGGGCTCATCTAACAATAAGCAAGATTTATCTCTTTCCTCCACTCACCATTACAGTGAATAGTTTTGTTCCTTTATTATTTATTTTTTGCCTGTTATTGTGTTGACATATATGGATGTTTGTTGTAATTTCTATTTTTGGATCAGTGATGTAGACTCTGCAACCAGCAAACATCAAAACCAGATCATTTTAACTCAAGTGGACTGCAGGACCGGATCATTTGACTAGATGATTCCAACTCAGACTGTCTGTTGAAGAAAGTACAGCTACTGGTCTATCATGAGGCCCAGTGTCTGTGAACCACAGCTCACCAAAACTGAGCTTCTGCTCAATATTTTCCCATGAGATTTCTTTTTGCTCCATCATAGTTTGATGTCTCTGATTAGGAAATCTCTGCGAGTGGTTGGTTTAATCAGAATAATGATTCCTCTGTGCAGCAGCCAAGCCCAGAGGAGAGACGCTGGAGTGCTCTGCAGTTCGGCTGTCTGCTGGAGGAACCAGTGAGAGATCTGATCCAGGTCACGGTTATTAGGAGAGTTGATGGGAACGTTGTCACAGCTGGCTTTCATAGCTCTCTGCCCTCCGCCACTGATGTATGTTGGAGGAAAACAGCGACCTGCAGCATTAATGTCGTAATTGTCTGTAATTGGCTCTAGTTTTAACAGAGGTAAAAGAAGCTGGATGGATGTTGTGGATGTTTTAAGTGAGCGCTGCATGTGTGGGGCTGCGTCTGCAGAAAGTGATCAGCTGTAGGTGGGAGGGCTGCAGAGTCTAAGCCCGCATGAGTCCAGATGAGAGACGAGGTCCATTTATCTAGCTGTTAAGAATGAATGGTTTGAGGGAATTGGATCATGCACAACCACAGTAATGCTTTTAGGGAATCCTGTCTTTGGCAACATGATATCATTTTTTTTTTAATGAAAGACATCTGCTGCAGGATGTTAATATGCCAATACTGCTGGCATGGACGAGAAACGAACAAATACATCTTTTGTTCAGTTCTAAAAAAAAATGAAACAATCCTGAATATCAATTTAAATCCCTTGTGGAGAGTTACCTCTATGAATAAATTTCAATTTTGTTCATGCATTTATTAATTCTAAGAAGCACTGAAAAAAATGGCACGGATCAAAGAGAAAGAGTCCAACAGTATCTGCTGTCATGCTGAGGGCAGCTCAGCGCAGCAGTGTCAACATTTTAGCCGTCATGCCAAATGAACTTTACTGCTCAGGCCAATGCGAGCATGAAGGTGGGAGTAATGGTCTGCCAGGGTTTGGCACCTGTCTTAATAGTGAGCTGTAGTAGTGCATGAGTAGCCTTCTCCAACATCAACAGGTATTCAATGCTCGTGCGAGAGGGTTGTTGCTCGTGAAGATTTTTTTTTTCCACTGTTGCTAGGTTCTCTTCTAGATTTTTCTGGTGTGTTTTTCACCTTTTATTTTTTTTTACTCTGGCAAGGAGTCTTACAGTTGTGGCTCTGAGCCTATCATCTGTCTTCCATGCTTGAGCGGGCTGCTTTCCTCCTCACCTGGCTGCCATCGCAGTCCGCACGATTCTGAAGTCTGCACAAATATGCATTTCATGTGCGATGTGAGCAGAGTTGTTAATATCTTTGTGTGTCGGGTCCCAAAAATGATCAGTATCAGTTTCTGCTGTTCTGTCTGAGCTTGAGTACTTCTCGGATGCTTGTTGCCTGATGTAATGACTCTACAGGTGTAAGTCACAGGAGCTTTAAGGGTGCATTATTAGAAGAATGGTCATGAGAACAGAAGCATTTTATGTAATTGTATCCTGCCATTTCTGCTCAAATCAGGGAAGTGATACTGACCATGAATATGCTTTGCCTTATATAAGCTCTATAAATTGCTGTCGTGGTCTTGCCGCTGTGTTTCTGTGCATGTGTTGGCAACAGATAAGAGAGCTCCTGAATAGACGATTTCACAGCACGGCTCATTCCTTTCTCAGATGTTTGGATTAAAAATACTGAATCTGACTTCTGGCACTTATCAAATTTGGCTTAGCTTTGGTGGCAGTTTTTTTTAAACATGTCAATATCAAAAGAAAGATATAGACAGCACATTTTTTGTCTTTTCACATTCTTTAGTCTGGTACACCTGAGTGATGTGCACTCATAAATCTCGCTTTTTATCACATGGCATTCTTTGACAGTAAAATACAGTGGTTCAGTTGCAAAATGTAGTAAATCATTGATCAGTCACTGTTGGCTGGTAAAATGCAGTTACTTGTGCTGGATGTACCTTTGGTGGTTTAGGCAGAGGGGGAGGCAGAGAGGAGAGAGGGGAGGATCTTTAATGTGATGGACATTTAGTAGATGGGAGGGTGGAAGAGAGATGCAGATGGAGAGAAAAATCAAGAGGCAGAGTGTACAAGAAGTAGTCACATCAGTCCAGGATTCAGCACCTGGAGAACTACTTTTATTGCTAATATGCCTAATAAAAATAACTTTTAGACTTGAAGTGCAATTTTGAATTTTTTTTTAAGGCATTTTGTTTCACTTTGGGTCATGGCTCTGTCATCAGGATGCTGGATTTCCTTTTTCGTAATAATTGAAGCAATGGCATTTCTGACATCTGCTGCAAACTATCCGTACAATTACTACAGAAGGATTTGCTACAGGCCACACTGTTACCATGGATACTACGGCCAAAATGTTGGCTACCTGGCTGCAGGTAAGTGATAATATCACAGCTGAAATGCTAATGAAGCTACTCTAGTTTTAATTCTTCAACTCTGGCTCCATCCTTATGAGGAACATTTTTTATTCAAGTAAGTAAAGCTGTCATTTTATTTCACAATAAATCAATACAAACTTGGAAATGCATCTATAAATTTACTTTTTTTCCCCCTTAATTTAACAAAATTTTCAGAAAATGATTGGTTGCACAAATCTTTAACATTTTCATACACAGTAGGACTTAATGGATAAATAGGGAGTTATTTACTGTAGTCAGAGAATTTGTTTGTGCCTCTCCACAGCCAGACCGGCTAATCAGTCCCGCTGATAATGTGTCTGCTGTCTGGCACTGCCCAGAAAACGTAGTCTCTGATCAGAGCAGAGGAGGATGGCTTTTATCAACAAAGATTAGAGCACATGAAAACATGAACTATGAATCAGGAGAGACGCTTTGTAATGCTAAAACAAACAGGACTCATAACCAGATTCACTCCAGACAGATTATGACAATATTATTATGATTGAATATTTCTTTTCAAGTTTGGCAGAACTGCAGCACTCTGGGATAAATGCACAAGATGAAACATGTTTTACATTTATTATGAGCCCAATGCTGATAATCCTCCTGGTCTGCGTTGTTAGTTAGATGTCTTTCTTGGAGATAAATCAACAGTGTTCAGAAATAATTTATCTTCTGCGCACAATAAACAAATCACCTTTTTCGGAAACGGACCAAAATAATTTTCCATAAAGACGACACCGTGCTGTAGGTGGCTGCGGGCAGAGAATTAATGCACGCTCTGTGAAAGCCAGCGACTGCTGAGGCTTTGGCTCCGAGCGCGGAGGGGATCATGTTCTGGAGGCTGGAGGGGATTCACTGACTGTGTGCTGAAGTCGACAGAGGAACAGCAGCTCCACAGCGCTGGACCCATTTCATGAAAAACCAAACCAAAGGACGGCATGCAGCATGGATGGAAAAACGAAAGGACGGCTTCTGCCAGCTTTCCTGAACGGAGTGGAGCTGAATGAAGTTTGGCAGCAGAGACAAGGAAGAGAGAAGAGGAAAGTTTAGAAGCTCGTTTCAGCCCCAAACACTATATTTGAAGAAGCTGTGGGATATTCTTAGTTGATGGGTTCAGCTGCAGGATATTTCTATAATTTAGCCATCGTGGGCAGGCTTTACTGGAACCCTTAAGCGAGTAGATCTGAATCCCTTTATGCTCAGACATTTCTGTTCTCATCCTAATCCTGTCCTTGTTGTAATTCTTAGGAGAATCTGCATTTCATGTATCATATTAACCAGTAAGATGACATGATTTACAACACTGCTTCAACCATCAGGTTCTATAACATCATGATGACATATTTTGGATCTTGTAAAAACCTGAATTATGGGTACATCAAACTGTTTGTGTGTACTTTGGGAACATGAAGACTGTGATGTGGTGGTGTGTAATATGCACAGGGAGGCTCAGATGCAGGTTCTCCAACTTCCATGCTGCGTTCATCCCACACAGTTTCTCCTGACCATATGTTGTAGACCCTCTGGGACACAGTTAGCAACTAGCTGGTGAACATAGCAGAGCATTTTGCAGCTAAAGAGTCAGATAATTCCCTGGTGGAGACCAAATACAGAGCTCAAAGATGATTGAATATTGTTCTTCCACAATGGACAAAAACATCTGGTTATTGTCTTCACTGTGAAAGGGTACAATCAACATTCATTCCTGGCTGAAGTAACTCTGCTGTAGTCACAGGTATTTGTTGGCGCCAGCTCTGATCAGCAGTGACTGAGTTGAGCGTTGAATTTGAAAGATAGTAGCCACTGTAACATTGTCACTGGCCTCCATGCTGCTTTTCCACTGTTCTCTATTTACCGGAGTGACGTCAAACAAGATGAGAAAAATGACAGAAAGACAAATTCGTCTATTGGTAATAGGGCAAGAAGTCAATCGTGTTTTTTAGTGAGTTTGGCTGTTAAAATATATACAGCACAGTAGCATCATGACACATTATAACTGTATTTATCAATCTATTATCTTCACCCTGTTGTTCTTGGCTGTTACAACTCACACTGAGTCAGAGGCAGGGTTCACCATGCAGGTCGCCAGTCTATTACAGGGCTGACACATAAACACAGACAACATATGACGGCCATAATCACTTCTATGGGAACTTTGCTAATGTCTTCAAATTGTGAGAGGAAACTGCACTGAGAAGCAACATATGAAGTCGACTGTATACATGCAAAGTTATTCTTCCCACTGAGGGTACAAGACTGTCTGTTTGTTTTATGAAGGGAAGGGATTTATGGTGTGATGAATGTCAAGGAATTATTTAAGGGGTTTATTTATACTGGACTGTTTAACGCATTGTTTACAACACAGTGCCCGAAGACAAACTGTGTGGTCTGTGGTGTGACACTCAATGACACTCAAGAGTTATGCGTACTAAAAGCACTGAAAGAAATGTATGAAGACAAACGTGTAAAAGTAAATTTGTCCTTTAGTAAATTTAGTTCATAAAACCAGCTCTTTTTCAAAGGAATTCCTCTGAATTCTTGAAATAGTTTCTTTCTGAAAATGGGTGCCTGGAGTCAAGACTGTACTGAACAACACATTTCTCAAACCGACATTTAACTTGGCGCTGCCTAATAGTCTTTTATGATGTGTTAGCTGTTTTTACAGACTTCATTCAGCAGCCAAGAGACTTTCACACACACCTTTTTAATATGTCACATCACTTGTTTCAGTCAGCAGCACTTCCAGTAACTCCACTGTGCTAATTTTAGTTAATGTTGAGGCAAACAGGTAACTTGTCACCGGCCTGGAGGTGAAGCGAGTTCAACTTCACGTCTTAATTTTTCCTGAAGATGATGGCGGCAGACGGGCTGTTAGCAGAAGTCCAAACAGAGCTGGGCTTCATAAATCAGCTCAGATCTCACAGGGGGTCTGCTATGGAACTCAGAAAACAATTTATAAGTCTTTGACCCCTAAAATAAGGCTTTTTTCCCAAATCTGGTCAGCCATGATTCGCTCACCACCACTTTCTCAGATGAAGAACCCCCTTCTTTTATTTGTTTATAATCTAAACGCTCGGCTGAGAGGAATGTGTGTGTTTTGCATCCTCCGATTTAAGTTTCCATATGCTCGCTGTACCCAAGGGACGTCGACAAGAAGCAAAGGAATTTAAATTTGGGTTTAAATGTTCAGTAGTTGTTCCCACATGGGGGATTTGTTTGTTTGAGCTGCAATACACTTGTGGAATACTTTCCCTTCTCATCCATCATCTCCTTTCTTCTCAGAGTACATCTTTATCCTAAAACCTGCATTAAATTCCTCCCTCAGCTTGGCAGCTCATCTGGGCTTTATTCTTGTGACCATTTTTTTTTTTTTTGCCGTAATGAGAGGATTTAGTCAAATTGTGCTCATTTCTCTCCCGTCTCTCTACTTATGACTGCTTCTGTCTGTCTCTTTTCTCCCTCCTTCTCTCCAGATATTGATGAGTGCCAGGTCCATAATGGAGGCTGCCAGCACAGATGTGTTAACACCAGGGGCTCCTACTACTGCGAATGCCATCCCGGCTCTCGCTTGCATGTGGATGGTCGCACCTGTCTCGGTAAGGAACATCACAGCTTTGTGAAAAATGGTCACACACTGAGATCCACACACTTAATACAGCTAACAGGGACAGCACCAAGTGACAGAATTGACTACAGCAGGATTCGAGGTCTCATCCTTCCTTTAATCCCATCAGAAACAGAGTATAAAGGCTCTTCTTTGTAATGTGGCCCCACAGAACTTGCACACAATGAAACACTGACTCTTTCGTTCTTTAGGTCTGTCATTTTCTGGTTATTATTTCATTGAAGGTTGGCCACATATGTTTTTTGACATGGACACTTCATCATGCAAACCACATTCATGCTGTTGCACTATATGACCCCTTTTGAATCTGACAAAAAGCCCTACTGTGAGATGAATCGAATAACATTTGATGGTAACCACGCTGAGCACAGTTTGTGCACTTTCATTCCCCTCAGTAGACAAATTGTAGAAAGACATTTTCGAAGCAGTTTTCTGTGAGTGAATCAAATCAGACTTATCCTGGAGAATATCTGAAGCAAGACTGCAACCAACTACTATTTTCATCATCCATTAACAGTGTTTGCCACAGGATTTCATGAGACAATGGTCTACTGTGGCACAGATTTAGATTTAAATGCATCACTCTGGTGCACCAGAAAACAATAAAATGAAACACTGAGCTTTGGTCTTGTAATTAGTCCAATCCTAACAATTTAGAACTGAATATTATACAGCTTTGACTATACAATTTTAACAAAAGCCGAAAGACTATAGTCAATAGTTAGTCCATTGCTTTCCATGGTGCATTAGTCCAGCAAGAGGCGAGATCATTAATTCCATTATGAAAGTGAAAACTATTTTCAGATCATTAACTATAAAACTATGGTATGCCAAATTAGACTTAAGCCGCCTGCCAGATTCTAGGTCATTAATGGGAAACACTGATTAATCTGCTGATTACTTTCTCGAGTATTTGTTGGCGTACAGAATCTCAGAAAATTGTGAAAAATGGTCACCGCAGGTTCCTTTCATTAAATGGCTTGTTTTCTTTACTGTCTGTAACCCAAAGATATTTCATTTGTGATCACACAGGACACAGTAACGCAGAAAAACCCTCACAGTTGAGGACATTTTTGCTTGAAACTTCTTACACATTAGAATATTTGCTGATCAGGTCTCGCCCATCTCTCTGTCCTTGTTTTCCTACCAGCTCTCTAATAGTAAAGGTACAGAAATGCTTCCCAATCTTTTCTCTCTACTAATCAAATAACTGACTGATTCTCTCAGCTATTATAGTTTGTACATAAACATTCTAGTATAACAGCATCAACACTTAGAATAAAGCTTAATACCTTGACTGTTTTCAATCTTGAAACAGGTACATGTATTCATTTTTCTGACTTAGAAACTGCCTTTTTCCATATCAGATATTAGCCATTAGCTCCTGAAAATGGCATGTGTTGTAAACATTTGGCAACCAAGAGGCTCCAGTGTTCGCAACTAAAGATTTTGCCGTCTGTCTTTGCCGTCCACTCTCTAACTCTGGCTTCTTTTCAGCAAAACATACATAGTAACACTTCATCTGCTGAAGAGGAGGATTGTATGATTTGATCTAAAGCAAAGATAAAGTTCAGAAAATCTATGCATAATCAGAGATTCACCATCTGTAGAGTGTTTAAGTACTTATAATTAAACACAGGTACTCAAACTATGTGTTGATTTATCAGTTTGTTTGACTGTAGTCTTGTATCTCTTGTTATTCCAGTCTTTTCTTCCAATAAATTCACTTTGTATGTTATTGAACACTCGCCTAAGCTTCACTGCTTAAATATCCGCCTGTCACTTTTGACCTTTACCTGTACCTGTGTGTTGTTCCTGTCACGCCAGATACATGAAATTTGGCTTTTTCCAAAAATAGCTGATGGAGAAAAGAGTATAAACCTGGCACCGGTGTGTGCAGTCAGGAATGTATACAGAGTGTCCTGACATTTAGAGTGGAAATCTTTGTGTTTCTTGGCTTCATGAAGCAAATGTGGTTTAATTGTCTTATAGAGCAGTCACTGTAGTGGGGACCCGACTGTCCCTGAGAGGCTCTCCTGTGTGACAGCTGTTGCATTGAGAAATGACTGATTGCAGCAATAATCATAGAGCACATCTGGACTGACTCCCAGGTGAAGCTTATCTGCAAGGCTGCATATCCGTCGGCTGACACTTGTGTTAAGATTGTGCCGAGGAAAGCTTCAAATTGAGTCCATGTTCACAAATAGATCACATGCTGAAAGCTTGATTTCCATAGAACAAGTGAATAAAAGTTTCTTATTCTCAAATGACGGCATACATACTGGATAAAAGACAACACATACCAATCAGCACAGAGTCATAGGAGGAAAAAGAAGAGCAGATGTCCTCAAATCAATTCAGCCTCTGCTCTTATCCAGCTCTTGATCTGCCGGCAGAGGTCAGATGTATCCCACACACTTAGCGTGTGGCTGAATAATATTTGAGCTGGAAAGCCCTCCGCGGTTTGACGTGTACTTGTGATGGATGGATCTTGACTCCAGACTTCAAGTATGAAAACACTGTCTTTGAGAACGCCGGGCTGCTCGGCCTCTACCTGTTGTTTTCTCTGAAGGGATCAGGTCCAGGTCGTCTGCTGGGGTTTCATCTGTTGATACAAAGAAGAGAAACACAGACGGGGAAGATGATTGAGCTGATTGTGCCCTCAATCTCATCAGCTGATGAGCGTTGTCCTCAATAGAGGCCCTGGCAGACAAATCTCTGTGTTTTTTGGCCCTTTTTTGGTGTTGGATCTCTCGTGGCTCAGCATAGCAATTCTCTGAGGTATTTTCTGAACGCCAGAAAGTTGGAATGACAGTACAGCGGTCATGACCCCTCTGGGAAATATTCCTGAACATGTGACACTGCAGTCAATTCAAAAGACAGAAAGACTAACATGAAGTTGCAGTTAATTCGTTTTCTCCTTCCCTGTGACTGCCCCTCTTTCTGTCCATTTATTTAAATGTGGTAGAAGGAGTTTTTAAAGCTTCAAGATACAAATTTTCAACACATAACATTGTTATGATGTAATGAGTTTTGTTTTACACTATGGAAAGACAAAAAGGAAGGAGAAATATTTTCCAAACTATGGAGTTATATAGACATAGAGTTAATGAAACACTTCACTTTAGATGGTGCAGTTATAATGTTTGTGGTCAGTCTTATCAGAGAAGCACTCACATCTCCAATCCAACACAATAAAGATATTTGGTAACTGTAAATATATATATACAGTATATAGCCCTATAAAATGTATTTAAAAAAAATGTTTTTCTGATTTCTGACACAACTTTCAATTAGTAAAGCGATCACACAAGCAATTACACCTCATTTTCAGTCTCCCTCATCTTATTTAACGCTCCTCACTGGTGGACTCCCTTTAAAACGGTTTTAAACAAACAAATATCAGCATGTCACTAAGTTACTATGCAAGTAGTCCTGTGTTTTCAATTTCAATTTTTGTTATGGGTTATGTGTTACCACTTTAAGTTTCCCTTGGCTTTTTGTCATGCCACTAATTTTTCCCCGTTTTCCCCTTTTTTAGCCGTCCATTCTTGTGCCATCAGCAATGGAGGATGTGAACACTACTGTGTGCAGCAGTCTGCCGCTCATTTCCGCTGTCGCTGCAAGCCAAACTACGCGCTGGCAGAGGATGGCAAGCACTGTAAATGTGAGTACCGGATCTCTGGTGTAAGGCGATGCTAAATACACATCACCAAACGTCATGAGACAGAAAGGAGGAAGAATGAATGGATGCGTGACTATGGAGAGACTGCCAATAAAACTGACTACTTTGGAAAATTATGAAGATGTGATTGTGAAGATTGATCATAACATTAAAAACACATTGCATACATCAGCTGCCAGTTGTAATTATCTACCCGGATGTCTGTGCTGGAGCAAGACTGACTGTCGTTCAGGGGATGAGACATTCAATTGGAGTGAATCACAGCATCTCCTTCATTGTGTTCTTGTTTTGATGTACTTGCTTCTTTTAATCTCCCCAATCTCTGAGACAGGGCTGTTGAGAAACGGTCCTCTGGGGGACAGGAAATTATACATATATGAATTTTAAATTACTGTCTTTCAGATGCTTTTACTTTGTAATTGTTGGCTGTGAACAGCTTCCTCTAATTTTTGCAGAGCTAAAGGTTCTCATCCCCAGATGCCGGACAGGCTTACACAAGTCAAACACAAACACGCAGCTATGCAGAGAGAACAATAAAGACATGATGTGGAGGTGCAGGGTGGCAGTGTGGATTTAACGTTCTCCACATGCTCTGCCTTAACATCATCCAGTTTTTACAGTTTTCCACCCTACTGTGCCAGAAGTGTTCCCCACTTGACTGACACCGATATTTGTCTCTGTTTTTTGTGGTGCAGTGCAGAATCCCTGCGCTGATCAGAATGGAGGCTGCATGCACGAATGTCGGGTTGATGGCGGCAGAGCTCACTGCGACTGTAAAGTTGGTTACATCCTGGCAGAAGATGGGAAAACCTGTGAAGGTAAAATAACCAGCAACTGTAGTGGTATTTTTTTTTTAATGCAGCTCAGATTAAGTGTTCAGCGGGAAGAAAATATAACGAGATACATATTGAAGATGGCATGCAAAACAATCTAGCCATGGCTGCTCTGGAGCTTTTGTGAATATCAGCTCATCCTTTTCTTTTTACGAATTAAGTTCAAGGCTCTAACAACGGTTACTTTTCACTCAGCGGCATCTGAACGATGCTCATGTGCTGCTTTAACAGATGGATTTAAACGCATTAACAAGCCAGCGACCTCCATTTAAGCACACATCACAGCATTGTGCGCAACAAGGAGTAATAATGAACATGTTCACCCTGATGTTGTGTTTCCAACACAGCTGATCAGAGCTGGAGCTGATAAACACCGTGACTAATGCAGAGTCATTTGACACAGGAGTAAATGTAGATTTAACACATTTACATTGACAACAAAAGCCAGATGTTAGCAGGTGCTACTGGATTTTTTGTCCAGTGTGTTTTGTCCAGTGTGTCAATCAGCATGTTAAAATTTTCTGAGCACTTTGAGATTTTCTCATCCACGTTGGCTCAAAAGTCAAGAATGAAAATTAGGAACAGCAGAGAAATAGAAATCTTATTCTTCCATGTCAACTGGGCAAAGATCGTATGATACATTTAAACACCCTAGAACAGCTGCCAAATGTCCCTGTCTTGATAAAACAACTTTAGCTTGTAAGAAATAGAAGTGAAAGAAGATACAGAATTTGTGATTTTTGAGACATGGTGGATGCAGATGAACCTGTGCAACTCTATTTTATTTTTTTGTTTTTTTGTTACAGATATCGATGAGTGCAAGACCGAAGAGGCCAACTGTGCTCACGGCTGCCACAACACACTTGGCTCCTACGCCTGTGTGTGTCACACTGCCTATGAACTGGGATCTGATGGAAAACAGTGTTACAGTCAGTTTAATGTCTTTATATTATTACATGAATAGAAACATTAGATTTATTCTGCACACAATATTTCAGTCCTGTAACACATATAATCTCACTGTGTAAAGGAATTGAGATGGAGATTGTGAACAGCTGCGAGAACAACAACGGAGGCTGCTCGCACCACTGCCAACATTCAACCAGCGGGCCTGCTTGCTCCTGCAACCAGGGTTACAGACTGGACGACGACCTTAAAACCTGCATTGGTACGAAACTGACATGTACTTTTTTTAAGTATTGATTTACTTTTGGATCTCGTTCTGAGTTCATAATAGACCTGAAGTCTGACAAATAGTCTATCATCCAAATTAGGCGGTACAGTTGAATCAACAACTCTCTAAAAGAGTTTTAACAAAATTAGAGATTATAAGATTATAACCTTTGTGAAGGCCAGATCTATTACAGGACTGTTGTAGATTGCATTGTTTTTGTGTATATTTGATAAAAGAGTCAAAAGGATTTAGATCTGGAGTCTGTAATTGTGGTGAATAAATTGGTTGAACACAGGATTTTGAACAGGGAGGCCGGGGTTCAATTAATTTATGAAACCAAAAGTCAATGCTGACTTTATGTTTAGACAACTGTTGTACTTGGTTAGATATCAGAAACAATGTCATCTGAGTGCAAATAACATTGTTGGCTATTGACATCTGCCTTGATAAAATACCCTTTTATTACTGCAGGGGAAAGCTCTGTTAATGTAGGTGATTAGTGGATACAACCTGTAGCAAAGTAAACAGTAAAACTGTAGTAAAGTTAAGCAGGACTCAATATGAGCAGAAACGGATGCAAACATGCAGAGAACAATATGTTTTCTGGAATATTTTTTCAGCAAGTTAAAGGTCTAGTGTGTATGATTTAGTGAGATTTAGAAATCCTCCTTTATGGTGGCGTCTAAAAACATGAAACACCTAATTATGAATATTATATTCAGTTTCTGCCAATAGATCTTCCTAAATCTTAAACACTGGAGCTAAAATCATCTGTTGGGAGATCTGAGGAACCAAAATGCTCTTTTGGTTTTGCTTCTCTTGAATTTTTGGCCTTAGAATACAGGAATGAACATTTACTGAGCCAAACTTCTGAAAGGAAAAGTTCAAATTCAGTAATATTATCCTCTGCTTGTAACTTTGACCTTAATTGGCTGTTAAATCTGTACAATGTTCATGATCTCATAAAAAGTTAGTGTCAGTGAGCAGGGGAGCATATCACTGTACTCGGTTCATAACTTCTGTCTTCCGGCTTGTTGTGTTTGGCAGACGTGGACGAGTGTGGAGAGCAGAGCTCCTGCTGCGAGCAGGACTGCACCAACTACCCTGGAGGTTATGAATGCTACTGCTCAGCAGGATACAGACTGAACTCGGACGGATGTAGCTGTGACGGTATGTTTAGCAAAATGTGGATGCCGCTCACACTTTAATGAGATGGATTATTTACTTCTGTTGAATCTGGGAGAGTTCCAGTTTGACGTCAACATGCACAATGTTTTTTTTTTTTTCTGTTTTAGTTTAACACGTCAAGTGAAAGCTGCTCGGTTTCTCGACTTCTCCTCTTGTTGTCACAACAGTGTTTAAAGTCTGTGTTTGTGTCTGTGTTGTTCAGATGTAGATGAGTGTCTGGCTACTAATGGCGGTTGTGATCACACATGCCAGAACAGCGCAGGTTCCTTCCAGTGTTTCTGCCGCCGGGGTTTCCGTCTGGATGAGGACCGGCAATCCTGCATCCGTGAGTATCAGCAATCACGTCTAAGAGAGCGAGCGAGCAGAAATCACACCTGGCAAACTGTTGTTGTTCTGCAAAAAACATCCTGTGTACTGAGTCATTCAGTCTAGCCTGCGACTGTTAATAAGAGTAGGTTCTCGTAGATTTTTTCACTTGTTGTAGAAAACAGATGGATTTTAAGACACAAAATGAAGCGACATACAGTGCACTTTATTCATACGGTGTGTAATTTACTTCCTCACAGCACTTGAAGATGCAGTTGAGGCCCTCTCCAGCGGCGGTCCCATCGAGTTGCCTCTCATTCGCCCCCAGCTCACCTTGATGCAGGACTACAGCCAACCCCTGGAGCGCTATGACGACTATGAAGACGACGAGGGGGAGCTGAGGGCCGAGAGCAACCTGGCAGAGAAATTTGGTGATTCCCCCCTCCCTTAAAAAACCATTAAGCGCTCATTATCATTAACAGGAACCTGTATCTGATTACCTGAGCTGTCTGACAGACTCATTGACTGCAGGCAGGAACAGATCACATGTTGGGGGTTAACTACTGCTCCCAGACTGTTGGTACAAACTGTAACACCACAGCTTCTCTGGCAGGAATGCTGAGGGTTATACGTCCTGGCAGCCACACGGAGCCTGTAACAGGAAGTCAGAGGCTCTGTTTTGTGTAGCCAAAATTCGATGGACTATTTTGACAGCAGCAGAAGTTGAACGTTTAATGTTGCTTTATTGAAAGGAGTGACGCCTGCAAAACAAATTTTGCCTTTTTATGACCTGATGAATATTCCAGTGGGATTGAAACGTTGTCCATTAAGATACTTTTGTGGTTTTCAATATTTTTTTCTTCTCATCGATGCCAATTTCCAATAGCTTTTCACCTTCATTTGATGCAACACTCTTCACTCCTCTAAGCTTCACTGAAAGTTGTTATAATTACTGTCAGTGCTGGCACATTTATAACCTCTGACATCTGGAGAAGAGCCAATATCCTGTCCTAAAAAGTGAGAGGCGTCTCCTTAATTTTGTGTTTGTGAGCATCAAATGTTGAATGGTTGTTGTCGTTGAAGTTAAAGATCAGTGCAAGCTTGAGTCTTATTCATTAACCTTCTGTTTCTAGTGTGTTTGGATGACACTTTTGGCAACGACTGCAGTTTGACGTGTGACGACTGTTCTAATGGCGGAAAATGTAATCCATGGAAAACCGGCTGCGACTGCCCCGATGGGTGGACTGGCATCGTCTGCAACCAGAGTGAGTCTCCTCACACACAAATACACACATCTATGTATCCTGTCACTGCTGTATCAAATAATAAAGTCAGTCTGGACAATTGAAGCAGTGATTGCAGTGGTTTATTTTTTTCATTCTCGCAGCGTGCTCCGAGGGATTCTTTGGTAAAAACTGCTCCTTCCCCTGTAAATGTAAAAATGGTGCCAGCTGTGATCCCGTCTCTGGAAGCTGCCGCTGTCCGCCCGGGGTCAGTGGAGACTTGTGCCAGGATGGTGAGTTGTATCCCTTTGTCCAAGAAAAAAAAAGGGTTTTCTCCTTAATTTCCCACCACGACATGATCTCAGAATCTTAAAATGGTTCCTGTGTGCAGGCTGTCCTAAGGGCTTCTATGGGAAGCAGTGCAACAAGAAGTGTAATTGTGCCAATAACGGGCGCTGCCACCGGACCTACGGAGCATGTCTGTGTGATCCTGGACTCTACGGACGTTTCTGCCACCTCCGTAAGTCCCACTGTCCTAATATTACCAGATTCTTGTATTACCAGGCTCATATTAATTCGCCTTTTTTATTCATACTGTGGCTACTATTCTGATGTGAAATCCTCCTTCCACGTCTTCTTCTCCTCCTTGTTTTTTCTCTTCAGCGTGTCCTAAGTGGACCTTCGGCCCGGGCTGCTCTGATGAGTGTCGATGTGTGCAAAAGAATACGCTGGAGTGTCACCGCCGACACGGCACCTGTGTCTGTAAACCTGGCTACCAGGGCAACACCTGTAAGGAAGGTGAGAGCAGTGTCACAAAGCTCCGCTCATCACAAGACCTTACTTAACATTTACTGGAGGTTGTGTTCTGCTCTACAGTGTTACTACCGTAAAATTACAGAAGATTTATGAGCAAGCTTTAACAAAATGATATAGAAAAACACAACAACCAAACAATTAAACACAAGTCTCAAGTCACAAGTTTATCAGAATGGTGAATAATCGTCAGTGGATGCCAAGAAATGCAAGTGTCTGTAATCACTGTAATGGAAATGAGATTTTCCTCCTTCATAGTCATTATCTGCAGAATGTGTCAGCGTAGAATTTATAAAAAAGGAAGCTTGCATTCTGATATAATCAGAAAACAGACTCCAAATCTTTGAAGAGTCAAGGAGTTCTCTCTCCTCTCTATATAAGGGAAGAAGACTTTTGATAAAATCATGGAGCCACTTTATTAAAATGGAGAAAGGCTGATCTCCATCCTCTCGTATCACAGTTGAGTGTTGAGTTCTGCTCTGTGTCGTCTCTAGAATGTGACCCGGGTACTTACGGCGCCGGCTGTGAGAAGAAGTGCGTCTGTCCACAAGGAGTGTCGTGTGATCATGTGACTGGAGAGTGCCAGAGAAAATGCCCTCCTGGTCGTCATGGAGAGAACTGTGATCAGGGTAGGACACACTTTCCTCGTCCTTTAAGTCTCCTTCGCCGTCAGTGTTTTTTTTTTCATCCTTGTGTGTTGAGACAACTCTGTCCTGTGTCAGACTGTCCAGAGGGAAGGTTTGGACCAGGCTGCGTTCATCCATGTAGCTGCACTGGAGCTCCATGTGACAAAGTGACGGGACAGTGCATGTGTCCAGCAGGAACATCAGGAAAGCACTGTGAGAACTGTGAGTGCAAAACAGAGATATTACTATATAGTTAGTTTTATAGTTTTATTTCATTTTAAATGTTTGTTTTCAGTTCAGCTTAGTTTCAGTCAATTTAGCTTTACTTTCATTTTCTATATTTCATCATGCAGACTCAATACAAATATGCACCAATGCCTCCTTTTGCTTGTTGTGTTGATGAATTTGACCAAATTGACAAAGATTAAAAACTTTCCTGTATTCTTTTAATTTATTTTAGTAATTCTGTCAGTTCACATGAACATTTCAGCTAGCTTTATTATTTTTTATTTATTCATTTATTTCAGCTAACTAAAATGCTTTTTCACACCTACATGATGACGTGAATGCAATGTGAACATCAGTCTTCTTCTCTTTTTATTTCTACAGTGTGTCCGGAGGGTTTCTGGGGTCCGGGCTGCACGGAAACCTGCCCAGTTTGTGAGAACCGCGGTGTGTGTGATAAACACAACGGCTCGTGTAGCTGTCCTCCAGGGTTCATGGGCAGATTCTGCCAGAACTGTAAGTATCCACAGTTTGCATTTTTGGTTTCCATAGCAACATGCATTAAACAACCAGCTGAGGAGGAGGAGGAGGATGGCAGGATGTGGAATATTGAAATGGTGCAGTGTTGCAGTTTGGACAAGAAATAAAGCAACATGTTAGACGATGGAGTAGCAGTTTTCTCCGAGGTCATTAGCTTTAATCCCTGAAAACCCTCTCAGACATATTTTCACTAAGAAGAGCAAATTAATTTCCATTTCAAACAACCACTGGCTCCGAAAGCCTCACTTGACGACTGAATCATGGAACCGAACCTGTCATGGGAACTTGCTGTGCTTTCACGCAATCTGTGGAGTTGGTTATGGGAGATTAGTCTTGATGTTTGAGATATTTTTCTTTCTTGTGCAGCGTGCCCGAGCGGACGTTTCGGTCAAGGATGCCAGATGAAGTGCGTGTGCGAGAACAACGCCCGCTGTGACCCGGTGACTGGGCGTTGTACCTGCGCTCCTGGCTGGACCGGACACAACTGCAGGAAAGGTAACAGTGCTGGAAAACGTATCACTGAGCCTCTTGAAAACATGTTCCCGAATGTCAGACCAAAACTCAAATGTGATGTTTGTGTTGCAGCCTGTGATGCAGGGCACTGGGGCACAGACTGTGCAGAAACATGCGACTGTAGGAACGGAGACGGGAGCTGTGACACTTTGACCGGCCAGTGCAACTGTGAGGCCGGTTACACTGGAACACGCTGCCATCAGAGTATGTAGCTGTGTGTTTGTGTTAGTGCATTTAAATACCACAGTGTGTCAGGATTTCAAGTTACTACTACTATGTGTAATGTTTTGTTTCAAGTCTTTCTTTGTAAGGAAATTAAGACAAAGTTGTCGCACACCAGAATGTCTCATTGGCATGTGCTTCAAACAATCCTGCGCACTGTCAATGCTCACTTTATTAACAATATTTCAGTCTGAGATGAAGGTTTGAGGACTGAAACATTGTCGATAAAGTGATTTTTCACCTCCATTGTCCGTACCTACGTCCTGCTGTCCCATTCTTGTGAACACAATATTTTAGGAGGGAATTTCTTCACATTTGGCATCAATCCAGTTGGACTCAAGGATAAACTGATCATAGCTTTACAGTCAAAGGTCACTGTGACCTCACAAAACACCTTTTTGGTCGTTACTCAACAATACATACGGAAATAACAACAAAATTTCACCCAACTGATAAAGTGATGAATTTATATCTGAAAGGTCAAAGGTCAAGTTCACTGTAACATCATCATGTTCTGCAAAACATGTTCTAGCTGTTATTCAACGCCACAGCTCAGGAACAACACTTTTACTAGTGCAAGGAGGCATAAAAGTTACTCTAGTTTTATTTATTTCAGGTTGTATGAAAATTAAAGAATCTCTAGAAAGATTGGTGAAACATATGTGTTGCTTTCAGACCATTTATTCATTCATTCTGCACAGTGTAATTGTTTGTGCTACCACCAGATGACACCAAAGTAATACTTTCAAATCCTGCACACAGTAGCTTTAATATTTTAGTTTAGTCCATTTGCTATCAGGTTTTTATTTGTTTGGTACGTATTTTGTTCCGTCTAATTGTTTCATTGTATAGCTGCCGTTTATTTTTAAAAAGATATCCTGCACGCTGCTCAGCATCAAAATGTTTTCATTTTAATGGACGTTTCGGTCCCTCTGGACCTTCCTCAAGAGAGTTCCAAACCGTTCTTACAACAATGATCTCAAATAGACAATGCTCTGCCTGTTTAAAGTAATGAGCATTTTTTTATAATTATATGTGACGCATATTCAATCAGTTACACTTAAAAAAAGGCACTGGGCAGAACAGTATACATGAACAAGTGAGACCAAAACATTATCAAGTCTATTTTCTACTCACTAATAATTAAAAACGTCGGCTTTATAGCTGTCATAATTAATTCAAAGTTATTTAATTATATGAGCTGGTTATATCTTAAGTGTACCATACATACTGTACATTATGTTTATATAATTCCAACAACAACCAGCCTTTAGAAGACCCGACATTGGACATCAGATGTTATTTGAGGCTACAAATCACTGCTCTCTAAGTCCAAGCTGTGTCTGTGATATTCCCTCAGAGTGTCCTGCAGGTATGTTTGGTCTCGGCTGTCGCCATCGGTGTCAGTGTGACAACAAGGCGTTGTGCGACCACGTGAGCGGAGCTTGTACCTGCCAGGTGGGATGGACCGGGACCTTCTGTGAGAAGCGTAAGAGAAGTTCTTGATCACGAAGCCAAATTCACCTTCTGAATATGTATATATGTTACTAACAGGTAGTCTTTATGTGTGTGTGTTTCAGCGTGTCCTCAGGGTTTCTTCGGGCTGGACTGCCAGGAGAAGTGTTTGTGCCTGAACGGTGGGAGCTGTGATCACATCAGCGGTGTTTGCTCCTGTACCGCCGGCTGGATCGGTCCCTTCTGCAACCTGAGTGAGTGGCAGGTGCATGACAGAGGGTTCAGAGAGCTCACAGGGGCTTGAGTCCCTTCGGTGTTATGAAGGAAAGGTGGAATTGGAGGCTCAGATGGTTTGTATCAGGACATTTGTGGAGCAGCACGAAGAACATCTTTGTAACGCTGACTCACAGTGGAACAAAAACATGCTTGGTTTCAGAGTTATTCGGGAAAGCCCAGCCCAGTCCCACATGAGAAAGCACCAACTCGATGTTCCCCATGTATCACTTACCAGACACTGGAATTTCCACTTTTGATCAGCAGAGTTCATGAAGAGGTAACGATATTGTTTGTCCCCCTCCTGGCAGCGTGCCCTACAGGTTCCTATGGGGAAGGATGTAACCGAACCTGTAGCTGCCGTAACGATGGCATCTGCCACCCGGCCACTGGACGGTGTGTGTGCATGCCGGGCTGGACCGGACCCAACTGCACAGAAGGTGAGTGAACGCAGCACAGAGAAGAGCAATCATCTGTATGATGGGTAAATCAGGGGGTCACAGGATGGTTTTGTCTGTGTGTTCGTCTCCCAGAATGCCCTGCAGGGTTTTATGGAGCAGACTGTCAGCAGCGCTGCTTGTGTCAGAATGGAGCCACCTGTAACAAGACCAACGGAAAGTGTACATGTGCCAGCGGATGGACGGGCACAGCCTGTGAACTGGGTAAGAGTCTGTATGTGTGACCACAAAACCACCTTCAGATGGATCGTTTGAAGGAAAGTTCTCATTTATTACAACTCTGGTTTTGTTTTTGCACTTTTGGCCGTCGTTTGTAATAACAAACTCAAGTCCAGGAACACCGATGTTGCTACGGTAACAGCTAAAGGGCAAGAAAACAGGAAATTACCGGACAGGCCAACATTTACCATATTTTTGAAACCTTTTTATTTGGAGAATAAAACTGCACAAAAATCTGCACCTGCAGCATCTTCTGTAGGTGAAAGTTGAACCAGGAAGTCGCTGTATGAACTGATGGATGTTGAGAACAGACATTCGTTTTCGATTTTGTTTTCTAAGATGGGAGTTTGTTAACAACTCGTTTCCAAAAAAGTTGGTATGCTGTGCTAAACATAGTAAAAACAGAATACAGCCAATGAAAAGTTTCCTGAGCCAATCTTGTGATATCCTTTATACAATCACGTGTTTCACCAAGTGTTGAACCTCACCATGTCCTTTCTTATGAACCACTGAGCCTTTTGAGGATGAACCAATCATGATTCCATCACTTTTTATCAATCAACTGTTTCAAACAGGTGTCTTTTGTTGCTCCTGTCTCAACTTGTTTGAATTGTGTTGCTGGCATCAAATTCAGAATAGGCAAATGTTTATAGAAATCAATGAAGTTGATGAAGTAAAACATTGAATGGATTGTCTTTGTACTGTTTTCAATTGAGTTAACGTCACAAAGGAATAGCAAATTATCACATTTTATTTTATGTTTTGCACAGCATCCCATTTTTTGGGGGGAATCGGGGTTGTTAAACTGCTGCTGGTGTTTATTACCTTGTTTTTTAGCAATTTTGCCACAAATTCCCGGCACGGTGACATTATTACCCAAATGATCACTGGAAAAAATCTACAAAAATAAGATCCAGCTGGTAGAAAACCAGAATTTCCATTTAACCACTCCAACTGCTGCTTCTTTTTACTGCCCACATGTGGAACCGGACTTCTTCCAATTTTCTCCAGACAGGTTTTTCTTTTATACTTTTCCTTGTTTTATTCCTTCTTATTTTAGACTTGGGCACATTTTAAAATTTAAAGTCACGCATCTACTTTCTTACAGATAATATTAATAGTAGCATATGTGTTTTTTCATCTGTCGTGCCCTGACCAAGGTGTTAAAATATGACTAAGCAAAACACAAAGAAGACAAAACAAACAGCACAAAACATGGCCTGCAGCTTAAAGAACAGCAAACTATTGTGACATATATACAGTTTCATATGAAATGACATTGAAAACAAGCAGAACACAAACATAGCAAGTGAGTTTAGTGCTGACATGTAAACGTATTTATCATCCATTGTTTAAATAATTTAATTTGTGTGTAAGATGATTTTCTTTTTAGCTTTTGTTCATATTTAATTGAAAGTGGAGGCAGATAGGAAACAGTGGCGGAGAGACAGAGACAAAGGACGCCAACCAGAATAAAACTGGAGAAGTTGTGGTTATGAGGCAGTAACCTCTCGGCTGCCTAAGCGCTCCCAGGCCGGAATCTTTAACTCATCATAGTCGAGGTGAACCGGACAAGATCTATAGAAAGTGAATCATAATGAGGAAATAAATACTGGACATGGACTGATGTATAAACGCATGTCATAAAGGGGGGAGATGTGATGATTTATGTTGTTAGACAGTCTCAGCTCTACAGTCTCGTCTACAGTAACGCTGATTCAGCCTCTTCTTGCAAAGCCATAATGATGTTGGTTAGTCTGGACAGAAATGCAGAAGAATAACATCACCTGAACCCTGCAGTAAACATTTAAAAACAGAGCTCTGTGGTTGTTTTACTGTGCTGCTCAGGAAATCCATCAGCCTGAGTTCAGTTTGCAGCCTTAGCTCATTTGTTCTTGCCCACAGTCTGGTTATTTGCTGGCAGTGTTCGTCCCTCCACCACATACTGTACTGGCCTGCCCTGTAAAAGTCTCCGTCGACCCGGCGATGACATTCCTGCTCGTTCTCCCTCCGAGCTGCACATCACACACTATCCTCCCTCTGTGCCTGTTACAACCTTCTCCTGTCGCACTGTGCCAGGCCCGACCTCCTCTCCGTGCTCGGGAAACCTCTAATCCTGTCGCTGGAATGTCTTTACCCTCCAAACTCTGCGGCTGCCACCTCTGGCTGCCAACTCCACACTGTGTCCAACTATAAATTATTGGGGGAAAAAAAAAACCATGTTGCAGCCCTCAGCAGAAATACGACAGCACAGGTTTTTCCTTGTCGTGTGTGGTTCACATCGTGATGTCTCTGCTTTCTGTCTCTTGTGTTTGTGCACGCTGCTGTGTGTTTACACAGAGTGTGTCTCCGGCCGGTTCGGGGCCGACTGCCAGCAGCAGTGTGAATGTGAGAATGGCGGCCAGTGTGACAGACAGACCGGACGGTGCAGCTGCAGCGCCGGCTGGGTCGGAGAGCTCTGTGAGAGAGGTGAGGCGGCCAGTCTGTACCTGCACAACAACCTACAGACACTGTGACCTCACGCTGCACTGTGGAAACTGCTCGACTGGCGATAATGTGTGTTTTTGTTAATTATAACTTCCAATTTGAACCTTCTCTGCTCAGCATGTGAACCAGGCCTGTTCGGCGCCGGCTGTGAGGAGAGATGTCAGTGTGTGCACGGGGCTTCATGTCACCACGTCACCGGACAGTGTCAGTGTCCAGCAGGCTGGAGAGGAAAACTCTGTGACAAAGGTACGAACCTGCAGTCAGAGACACTGTGGAGCTCTGGCAGCACCTGGTGGACGAAGCTTGGATTAAAGAAAACTTTTATTGCTTGGATAAAACACTTTGACTTATTGCTCCGAATGTTTATTTTATATTACGTCTTACACACTTATTTTCTTGGTATTGTCAGTCTGATTCTCCAACCTGTAATTCTGCATGTCTGTCGAGGAAGCGTGATCCCGTCTCTCTTGTTCTTCGTGAGGTTTCTTTTCTCTTTCATCCTGTTACAGATTTTTTTTGGATGGAGGATGTTGTTGAGATTTGCCTTCTGAGGGACATTTATAATTCTGGGCTATAAGGATAAAATTTACTTGATAATACACAATTTATCAGACTTGTGCTCAACAGTGTTCTCATACATTTTTGCATGAGGAAAAAGGAAAAAGATAAAAACCAGACTAACAACACAAAAAAAGAGAAAAACTCAATATACGAGCTTTGGCAGCTGTGGCCCAGGAGGTAGAGCGGGTCGTCTGCTAAGGTCAGAAACATGGTCAACGCAAGTATGTGAACGCAAATGACAAAAAAGCCTGGTCCAGCTGGCACAAACATGCGCTCTGAGGCACAGGTGGAGACAAACAGAAGTCCTCACAGGGGCGATATAGAGCAAAGCAGAGTGTTACCACGAGAGCAGTGGCAGAGGAATGTTTACTGCTGTGCCTGCTGCACAAAAGGAAGAGAAAAAATAAATAAAGGAGAGAAGAGATGATAAGGTGTCATAAATAAGCCCATGCATATGTACGTGTCATCTAAAGCTCAGTCAGACTGGTCAGCTGTGGTTGTTTTGAGCGGAGGTGAACCCAAACAGAAGGGCCCAGCTTTCTCTTGTTGTTTCACGCTGCAGAGCCCGCAGGCTGCGACGCTCTGACCACAGCTCACGCTTGCGTTGTGATTTTCAGGGGTCACTCCAGATCGCAAAGATGCGTGAAATCAATCTGTATACTTTAAAGCGTCTGCCTTGGGCAAGAGGGTGTGTGAACAGCTGAGCACAGAAAAACATTTTGGGGCGCTTTGGATAGAAAGCTCCTGATGAGCAGGTTGGCACCTTGCATGCAGGCTATGCCATCAGTGCTCAAATGTGTTTATGAATAAGTGAATGTAACAAGCGTTGTAAAGCGCTTTGAGAGGTTGGTAGACTAGAAAATATTCCTAATTATCAGTCACAATTACAGACTGATCAACATCTGCAGGAAGGATTAATGATCAGGATAAAATGTAATGTACAGAATTACATTTCTTCCCAAGTTATAGCTACAAACATCCCTTATGATTGTTTCCTTTCAGCGTGTTTGCCGGGCACGTATGGGAAGGGTTGCATGCAGCGCTGCAGCTGCGCTCAGGGCACGTCCTGCCACCACGTCTCCGGAGACTGCGGCTGTCCTCCTGGATTCACAGGAAATGGCTGCGAACAGAGTGAGTGCTGCAGGAACAACTTCCACCTCCACTGCTTTTCAGTCCATTTAGACAACGAGCAAGTTTGTTGGTTGTTTTTAAGAACTCGTTCTTGCATTTATAAAAACACACTGCGTGACACATTTATGATGAATCAGAAAGCAGAAACATCTCACGTGTCAACTCCCTCCCTCCCTCCATCAGCTTGTCTTCCAGGAACATTTGGACAGAACTGTAACCGGGTCTGTCAGTGCTCCCAGACAAACCAGCTCTGCCACCCGGTGTCTGGATCATGTTACTGCGCTCCAGGTTTCCACGGCCCCAAGTGTGACCAAAGTATGTAAAACATCATGTTTATACCTCTCAGACACGTCGCATCACATTTCAAAGTACTAAACCTTGTCTTCATCTGTAGTTTGTGGAGAGGGTCTTTACGGTCCAAACTGTGAACGAGAGTGTCGTTGTGACAACGGAGGGAAGTGCGTTCCTTCCACTGGAGCCTGTGAATGTCCGGCAGGGTTTATCGGAGCACGCTGCAACATCAGTGAGTCTGAAAACACAATCGAATAAATGAGTAATTGATAAAAGTTCGGGATGACGAGTAATCTGGTGTCTGGTGGTTACAGCGTGTCCAGCTGGCCGTTACGGAGTCGACTGTGCTCGGGCGGCGCTGTGTGGAGACGGAGGCCAGAACAACCCGGTCACCGGTCGCTGTGTGTGCCTCCCCGGACGCAGAGGAGAGAACTGTGGCCACAGTGAGTTCTCAGCTCAGCCAGTGTTGGTGTGAATTTTATTTAGTTTTGGTGTTCTCCTCCCACACAGCAGATCACTGCTTCAGTCACTCTACTGATTTATTAATCATTCATCATTTATTAATAATGGTTATTGTAAAGTGTTACCTGCGCTACTACAGAAGAGTGACAGAGGTTGTTGAAACACCAACATCAGAATTAACATGACTCAACAGCCATCTTTGTTTTATCTGTGACCTCTGAGCAGGAGCCTTCTGATCATTCATAGTCCAGACTTCCTCCGTGCAGGTTTCCATTAGTGTCGTCAACACTCTGAACGCACCGTGATTGATTATGTAGGTCGGGGGCCAATTTTCACGTCAAGGTTATTTTTCTTATGCACAAAAATGAAGCGCAGCAAACGGCTCCGAGGGGATGAAAACAAGCCCTGATGTCTGCGAGTGGAATTATTCAAAAGAAGAAGGCCGACTGTTGTTGTCGTCTTGTGTGTGTGTTTAGATAATGAAGCAGAATGTTTTCCTCTGGTTAATTTGAGTGTGTTTCCTGCCCTCAGGCTGTCCTCCAGGCTGGTTTGGGGCGGACTGTGTCCAGCGCTGTAACTGCAGTAATGGAGGAGTGTGTGACTCTGCTAGCGGCAACTGTACCTGCGGTCTGGGCTGGACCGGAGCACGCTGCGACAAAGGTGACAGCGCTCACACTCTGCAGTCAAACCTACATCTGCTTCTGCTCATTATCACATACACCATGTGTTGCAGCACTAAACAAGCAGAGAATATATGTTCATGTTTTATTATTTTTAACCGTGTCTTCCTGTTGTTTTTTTTCTTCCATCTGCCTCCCAGAATGTCCTGCGGGCAGATTTGGTGCCAACTGCCAGCTGACATGTGTCTGTCATAATAACGGTACATGTGACAGAGTGACGGGGACGTGTCAGTGCGGTCCAGGATACTACGGACATCAGTGTGAACACGGTGAGAACTGAACAGATTAACGAACAAACACACACACACACACACACACTTGAGTGTTTTAAAGGATAATTATCGTCATTAGTTCATATTAAAGACAAAACCAACGATGAACTGATTCTGATACGTTTGTCTGTAGCTTTAGTCTGATTATCTTGTTCTGATTAAAAACACATCATAACACAACATCGTACTGAGTGACGTCATCCGTTAATACAATGAAAAAGAGTAAGAACTCCAAACAGACAATTAATGCCACATTTCAGCAGATACCAGAAGAGCATTGAGATCAGCGACAGTGATGGACAAATCATTTGGACGTTTTACTCTAAAATCCTAATAACACTCCATTAAATAGTCGAAAGTAGACCGTAAAAGTCCTGTACTCAAAATCCTGCTTAAATTCTCAGAACTATTGTCAAAATAATTTATATTACTATTAACTATATAGTATATAAAGCATAAAATGTAACTTACTTGTTCTGTAGTAAAACGGCAGCTGATTGCTGAATTATTATGTCTGACATTATTATATTACATAAATTGGGTCCAGGTGGAGCTGGTTTGAACTACTTTAAAACATTTTGGTAGTCCTGCTCTTTTAAAGCTCGGGGGTCACCGGAGGGTCACCAGATAAATCTAAGGGGTCATGAACAAGTTCTGCTTCTCAAATTAGCCGTCATTCCTCTGATTTAATTTGTGTAGACTGATTTATTAATCCAGCGAGGAGAGTTTAAACCATAAAGGTCAGTTTTAAATCTCATCCCTCGTCCTCAGCGTGTCCTCCTGGTCTCCACGGTCCGCTGTGTCAGCTGCAGTGTGACTGTATGAACGGAGCCTCCTGTCACCCTGCGTCGGGACACTGCGTCTGTCCTCCAGGACACCACGGAGCTCGCTGTCACAGAGGTCAGTCACATCACTGCCGATTACCCCGATTAACAACAGGATTACTGCAGTTTTCACGCCTGATTTATTTTGTTTTTGTTTATCCTGCTGTCCTCCTCAGTGTGTGAACAGGGGACCTATGGTCACGGCTGTGTCAAGGTGTGTGACTGTGAGGACGACGCGCCGTGTGACCCTGTGACAGGAAGATGCCTCTGCCCGCCGGGGAAGACTGGACCCAGATGTGACATCGGTAATCTCCTGTCCTCTTTAAATCTAAACACAGGCAGTGCAGACCAGTGTGAGCTTCAGAGCAGGAAGATTAAAATGAAAACATGTCACCTGACTCCGCATCTGCTTTGCAGGAGGAGGATGTGGAGTGGCTCGTTCGTTTGAAAGCATACTGGATTTCTATATATTTTAATTTTCAAAGTTAAGTTTTGTTAAAGGTTGTATGTGTTTGGGAGGTTTCACACCTGTTCGGTTAAACGGTTCCCCGGTGTGTTTTTCCTGGTTAGTGTGGCTTGTTCGGGCTGGTGTGAAAGCTGTCAATCAAACCCGAGTGCTCAAAAAGGTCGGTCTCGGTCTGCTTCCAAGCAGATTCTCGTTTGTGGTGTGAAAGCAGATGGATCAACCTCAGCATTTTGATGATAGATATGTAATTTTAGCTCAGTGTAGAAGCTGAATTACTCATAAATCCATCTGCTCATCGTGAACTGTTCAGGAAAGGATCTTATAATCGGTCTGTAGCCGACAAGCTGTGTGTTTATGTAAAATCATTTCATGGTAACATGTGTGCACATCAGCCCGGGAACTCTTGATTAATAGGTCATGCGCTGTTGAAACAGCTGAGCTGTATCCTGCTTCATGTACTTTGTCAGCTCATCGAGTCCAGTGTATGTGACAGTGATCCAGCAGTAATTATCCTGAACCGTTACTGTACAAGACGTCTCCATTCCGTCATGTCTCTACGTGTTAGTCATTATTCATTGCTTCTGTCAATTTGCTGTTTAATAATACAAATAATTCTAATAATTAGTTATTTCTTCTTGAGCTCTTTGTGACACCAAAGAACATAAATACACATCAGAGGCATCAACTGCTTTGGAGTTTCCTTCCTGTAGATTTCCCCTCGTGGATCATGATGATGCGCTAACGATACAGATCAAATCTCATGTTTTGTCTCTGTCGGTCTGGTATAACTGAACCGTACTGCAGTGCTAAAAAAAAACCCATAAAACCTCAGGTTGACTTTGAAATCAATCATCCATTATTATGAGTTTAAGAAAACAGTGTTTCTGGTCTTTATGCTATGCTAAGATAAGCTAACTGACTGCTGGCTGCAGCTTCATATTTACTGCACAGACATTAACAGTGGTATTAATCTTCTTGTTTCTCTGCTAGAAAAGCAAATAATCCTATTTCCAAAAATAGTCAGACTATTCCTTTAAAAGTGCATCAGTCCCTGTGTAGTCCTCTGAAGCGGTGCCGGTTCTGTTTCAGACTGCAGAGCGAATCGTTTCGGGCCCGACTGTGCAGAGACCTGCGAGTGTGAGAACGGGGCGCAGTGCGACCGACGCAACGGACGCTGCAGCTGCCTGCACAGCTGGATCGGACTCTCCTGTCAAGAAGGTACAGTAACGAAGAACCAGCATGAGTGACACACCTGCTTTTCACATACAGTCATCATTACATCCTCCGACTCCTGAGGGAGAGGAGCAGTGACATTTCAGCTGACCTGGTGGAACAAGAGTAAATAACTAGTTTTGGTGCTGAACTGCAGCGTCTGCACTTTTTCCTCCCTCGGTGTCATCTTTGTTCTGATCAAATATGAATGTGTGCTGAGCTGGACTCACCGCAGTTTCCTCCTCAGGTGGACCGCCACGTCTCACCTACAGCAGCAGGGGAGACTCGCAACACCACAACTCATTATAGCACCAAGAGACTCAAACTGGGACAGATCAGCTGTTTTGACTGGAGTGACTCAAGTTGAGTGAAAAGCTAGCGACAGCTGGAAGACCTTCATGGAAATAGACTCTCTGGTGAGAACTACAAGTTTCATGTTTGGACCTGAGCTGGACGATATATAATTTTTTTTCCTCGTATGCCAAAGTGTCCTTTTGAACTGTTGGAGCTCGTTTCATCAGCCTGACCTCGCCGGTACTGGTGATTTTTCTTTCTCGCGGTCAGAGTGGACTGACGAGCAGCTTTTATCCGCAGAGTGCAGCGTCGGGGGGATTGTGGGCGTGTTTACTGCACTTTTTGGTATTTTGTGTTTTAATATTTTGTCCTCAAAACACCTCCTGCAGGTACTGTATATAAAATAATCTAATTTTTTTAAAAGATCTTGGTGATATTGCTGGATATGAAACCATATTTCATTATTTGCTTGTTTTATGAAGTTGTTTTTCAGTCTATACAACATGAAGTACTCCCCTCAGTCTAATGGTGCTATGGTGCTTTACTGTACAACACAACAAAGACTTCTGCAGTGAAGCACATTCCTGTCGACTAAATGTGCCTTAATGGACCGCCGGAATATAACAGATTGCTAAAGATCACACAGCTAGCATTCGTTCGTACCTCCTCCAAGGTTGAATATTTTTTATTTTGAATTGATTTTGTGTATAAATTTGCTTCATATTTATATTTCACACAGTTGTATGCAATCAAATATACCGCAACTTAAAAAATGCATCCTTGTTTCCACCGGAGAAAAAGAGACAAAAACAACCCAGAGTGATGCCAATAAAAGACGGACACAGAAATGTTGGTTTACCATTCTTATTTTATCATTATTTCATTGTCATTGAAGATCGAAGCTGTACATCCTGTCTAAAGTCAGATTCAAGCACAGTGCAGATAGCAACGCCTGCAAAAGAAAATTAAAAAACAGAAAAAGAAAAAAAAAGGCAGAGGTGATCACAACCAGAAATATATATATACAAAGGTCAAACTATGTACAGGAGATACCAGGCTCTCACTACGTCATCTTCAGAGTGAAATCAGTCCTCGTGATGCAAACACAACAAAAAAAGCTTCTTCAAATCGGTTCAATACTGATAGGAAAAAAATGCAGCATGATGGAAAAAAATAAAATAAGAAGTGTTCTTTTAATTCTCTCTACTGCATTAAAGGCTAAAACATAAAAAATATATTCTCTGTGTAACCTTCTGTAAAATAAGCTCTCTCTCTCCGTCTGCCTCTGGTTTAATTTCTCAACTAGTCATTAAAATGTTAGAACGGCGAATATGATCGAGCTCGGACCACTTAAAGCATGAGTTTCTCCTGCACAGGCGAGGGCGCTCAGTAATAACACTTCAGCCGTAGAACATTAAAAGAACATTATTTTCTACAATGTGCAGAAACTTTTGAACACATCAGCACGCTTTGAAATAACACCGATGGTCAAACTAAATGCACAGCGAAGCAGTTTAAAGGACAAATTGGACATTTTAGGGAAACGTTCAGTTTCTTGCTGAGAGTTTGATGAAAAGATTGATACAGTGCTCATATTTTTTGGCAAACTTAGCGTAGCATAAAGTTTTCTGCACTGGGATTCCAGGCAGTGCAGAACTGTGCAGCATCGTAAAAGCAGGAGCAATAAAAGACGGTGATTTAAAGGGAAACTGTCAGTGAAAAGGGAAACAGTGATGCAGTGGTCAGGAGGTTTAGTTTGCTGTGATGGAGATGAATTTAAGACGTCCCTTGCCCATAAGGTCACGATTACAAACTAAAACAAAGTTCTGCTTTGCACAGTTGTTGTCTTCAGATGAACCTTGAGAGGTCCTGAATACAACATGGGAAGTAGTGCACAGAATATGCTTGGTGTTTCAAGTAGAGACACCGCTGCTACGCTAACTGTGTCTGTAAGCAAGCAAGCTAGCAAGATGACGACAACAGAGGAGAAACATGAGTGCTGGGAACATTGACATTTTCCTCAATTTGTTTTGAAAAATTGCAAAGGAAAACGCAATATGACTAAAACACCAATAGATAAACTTACTATCTCTCAGATGAACTTCCATGACCTCCATGATTATTTGACAACATCAGCAAACACTAACGCCAGTGAAAAAGAGTCAATTCTGGACACACTGCTCACCTCTGCATTGAAAGATTTATTTAACAAAGGTCGATGTTTTGGTCACAAAGGCCTTTCTCAAGACATCATGCAGAGGTGAAAAGTGTGAGCGGGACTTTTGATGAGTTTGATTCCCTCAGAGATACTTCCACACCCCCCCCCCAGAGCTTCTTTATGCTAAGCTACGTTAGCCGTTAGCTTTGTGTTCATCAATCTTTTCATTGTTACTCTCGGCAAGAAAGCGAATAAGCAAACTTTTCCTCCCAAGTCTTAAACTTCCTCCCCGCTCCCTGCAGATGAAAAATATTAAGACACAGGAACTCCACAGACAAAATGAACTAAATGTTCTTCGCTTATCTTATTATTATTTTTTTCTCTTCTTCTGAAAAAACATCGGCTTGCGCCAGTTTTATTCACTCAGACACAGCAAATCAAACGTATACAGGGATCAATTTATACAACGGGCTAAAGCAAGGGATTAGTTTAATCACCCCCCCAACACACACACACATTCGCTCGCACATAAACAGGATCAACAGCAGAGACGTTAAATCATTCTGCCGTTGTTAAAACTCACTTAGGAGGAGTAACGAGGCAGACTGTTAACCTCATCCGCACAAATCCCTCGCTGTAACGTTCACTTTGATTATCGCCTCCACTCTCATTCACGTCATCACTCGCACTAATATGACAGTTTTATTCATCTGTACTGCGTTTCTTTTTTTCTCTCGCTAAGAATCAATAGTTTATCAGCTGTTAGTAAAGATTTGTTATCTACACGTGTTAATAAGCGGAGTAGCTCGTCCCGTAGGCCGGGCGAAGAGGGTCCATGCTTCGAGGATGTATCACATGCTATCCACTTGTGCTTAAATCACAGTGAGAGAGCACCCAACAGGAGAGAGAATGATATAGGGTGGCGTCAAAATTTTTTTGCGATTAATACTTCTGACACGTCTCAGGTCCGTATGTCGCCTGAAACAAACCTTACCGGTCCTAAAGCAAGTAGCTGTACTATGCATTCTGTATATGAAGGACTTTATTTGTTTTACGAGTATAACAGCTTTGTCAAGTAAAGATATATATGGAGTAAAGTCCATACCATAGATAGATAACAAGCTGGACAGCACATGCGTCAAGATGAGTTCTATAATCTTGCAGGAAGTGAGAGTGAAACCGTGTTGGCAAAGAGGGATGAAGAAGAAGAAGAAGAAGGAGGAGAAGAAGAAGGAGATCTTTGGCTCGAGCCACGCTAAAATGTCACTGGTCCTCCCCAGTGTCCACACATGAACGAAAGACGACAAGTAAATACAACCTCCTGACCGCGTGCACGCCAACACACGACTAAAAACCACCTACTCTGTTCCCTGAGCTGCTGCCACTCACTGATTTACTGGACACACGCGCGCACACACACACACACCACACACCACACACACCGCCTCTTCTTTCCTCGCGACAAATGCCACTTCCAGCACCAACCAGTCAGCGTTCCCGTGTACACTGGGCACAAGATGGGGGCAGCTGTCGAGCTGCTCATCTACGCTGAACGCCCACAGCACAGTCTGATGCAACTGTAAATAAGGCAAAACACTTGAACAGAATTCGATCAAGGAGGAGTTTTCCACGAGACGTGGAGCCAGCACTGATGGGATCACTTCCTGAACACAGTGACTCTGCGTTTGATTTAACAGCTCCGACCATTAGGGATGAAGGCTAATCTCTTCAGTGGCAGACGAGTCGCCCTGACACGTCGGCTCCTGACCAGGACGCTTCGAGACGGAGGAGGAGGAGGAGCGTCTCCACCCTCCTCGTCCAGACGGCAGCAGGGTCGGAGCGTCGGGCCGGGACAAAACGCACCGCCAGTGAAGACAAAGAGGGAGGATGAGGAGAGGGAGTTATCAGGAGGAGATATGATTCTATAGTGCAATGGCTGTGAGATAAGACTATTGTAATACCCATCCTCCCCCCTCCTTTAAACTACCCTCCAACACCCACTGACAATACTAAAGTGCTGATTGTTAAAGCCCGCGAGAGGCTCGTACACTGATAATGTCGACAACACAAACAGCTTTTCAGAGAAACCTTGACGGACTCAGTACAGTACACACGTGTTTGTAAACAGAACGTCCAAGGAACAAATGCATGGCTATGGTACATGTGCAACAGAGTAGTTCTCATATATTCATACAGTATGAACTTATTCTTCCTTTTAGTTGCATTCAGTTTTAGAAAAAAGAAAAAAAAATGAAAAAAATCTGGCTGCCAAGCAAGCGTGTGCTTATTTTTTTTTTTTTAAAAAGATATTTTTGTCTACGGTTCTTAAAATACGTTCAGCTGAATTGAATGTATAACTGATTTAAGTATGAGCGCATATCCCTAAACCTCTCTTCCACTTTTGTCTTTCTTTGTCATTCCCTTTCTTTTTCTCGTGGAGGTGACTGTATTTTTTCCCCCCCTTTTCTTATCTTATCCCCGTGACTCTAAATGAGGTGCCCTGGGTGGCCTTGGTGTGGCCAGACTCATGCGCCAGGGTCTCACTCAGTAAAAGCTCAAGCAAACAGAGGATCAGGCAAAGGTGGGGCGCTGCGGCTGCAGCCCGGGTGCAGCCCTGCCGGGCGGGGCCGTGCTGCCCGTTAGGAGCGGTAGTCCTTTTTACTGTACGGCTTGTTCCCCAGGATGCTGTCCACCTCATGTGTGATGGACGATGACAACTTTGGAAGAACCTGCGACAGGAGAGAGACACAGATGGTAAACATGTTCTGACTGTATATTTACTGTTCCTTTAAAGGGCAACTCCACCAATTTTACACATTAAAGTGTGTTAACAGGTCTTCGGGAGTACTACTGTATATGTGAAGAAAGTGGTATAAAGCCTCTTGTGGCTCCAAAGGAAGCTGCATGTAATCTGATTAATTCCCCCAGTGATGTCATTCAGTGGCTAAATTGCATTGTGGGTAATGTAGGCACCAGGTTTTGAAAATAAAGCGTGGAGTAAAAAGAGTGACATCTGGTCGTGCTGCGTCAAATTTGAAAACCAAGTGCCTACATTACCCACAATGCAACTTAGCCCCTGAATGACATCATTGGAGGCAATTTATCAGATTACGTGCAGCTCCCTCTGGAACCTTAAACAGGCTTCATACTACTTTTTTACATATAGAGTAAAACTCCAAGACATGCAAACACACTTTAAGGTGTAAAATTGGTGGAGTTACCCTTTAAGAAATTGTGTGCAGTTGCATGTCACAGCCTCTAGATAGCGCAGAAGGGTGATTCAAGATTTTTGCAGTAGTCGTCACCCTTGTTGTGGAAACTTCCAGCTCTTTACTACTGATACAGCAACCACGAAAAGAAAGAAAAACTGCTAAATTAAGTATGAAAGTCAGCAGTTTTTACAGCCGATCTGCAGTTTATTTTGTTTTGTTTCGCTCTCTTGCTCAAATTTAGCTGATTTGTTATTGTAAATTACTACAGTAGAAGTATTCAGATGCTTTACGCCATGTAAAGATATTACAAGTAAAAGCTAAAAAAGTTTTTAGCTAAATATACATAAATTATTGCAGTAAAAGTGCTCATTACACCGTAGAATGTCTCCAGTCAGTTACTGTAGTGTTTATTACTGCTACATTATAATAATATATATAAAAAAATGTATTAGTATTTTTTTAATAGACAAATAGTTTAATTTCCCCATAATTTAATTAAAAGAAAACTATACCCAGGTAGAAAATATAAAATATTATTTGTTCTATATTTTTCTCTTCTCACTGTGAGGATATTAAATAAATACGTAAAGAAAACAATACGTAGTCTTATGTGTAGTTCCCAGTAAAAGGAAAACTGCGGAGCCCCTGGGAAATGTGAGCGTAGCATTTCAAAACTGAAATATCAAACGTACTCAGGGAGCGGACACATAATGTGTGTGTACACACACACACACACACACACACAAAGCATGAGAATAGAGAAGAGCAGGGACGCTCTCTACTGCGGGCAAGACATAATGTGAGGAGAGGATGTAAAACCCCCACCGGTCTGAAAACCCCATTAAAGGAGTGCATCTTATCAGAAGAAGGAAGAAGTGGCTGTGAGCCTGTCTCCAATCCCCCTGGCAACTGATACTCCGCTGACCTTATTAACTCGGTACAGTAAAGCACCCAAGCGTGCGGCGGCAAACTGCCCAAGAGGCCGAGCTGTACCCAGGAGAGGAGGCTGCTGATACGGACTGTAAGGCACGAATACGAGCTCTGATGAAACAGGTCAGGTCACATTTTCACAAATTAAACCGCTGATTTGTTCTGCGGAGGCACAAACACGTGCACACAAACACACAAACACACACACTCATTGAGGCCTCACCTGTATTGCTCCTATGTTCTCCATCAGCTGGTCGGTGTTGGACGCCCCTAAAAGGACAGAGCTCACCCCCTCGTTCCGTAGGCACCACGCTGCAGGAGACCAGTAAACAGCAATGACACCCCCACCATCACTTTGGACACACAGGCACACTCACAGCACACAAACACACCGCTCAACATTTCCAAAACAACACTTTACACACACACACACGCGAGCGCGCACACACAGCAGATTGATTTTTTTGCACGAGTCAAATGATCCATTAACGACCGAAGCGTTGTGATAAAACATGGAGGCCAATGCGACACTTCTGTCCACGGTTGAAATATTACAAAATTACAGCGAGCCGCTCACATCACACGTACACACTCTGCCAGATTCTTTACATACCACAGTATAACGAAACTCCAGGACAAGCAAAACTCCTCTACTTTTAAATGAGGTTTTGAATAGAGAAGCAGAAGTATTATCGCCAAGAAGTCCCTAAACTATCAAAAGTAAAAGTACTCGCTGTGCAACAGAATATCTATTTATATTATCGTATATTATTTAATATCACTAATGAATCCTTCTGTGAAACTACAGATTTCTGGGTTTCAACGTGTGTAAGTGCACAACTAAACAGAATTTATCACAAAGGTCTAGTCGTTTTTTAGACATGTTAATGCCGAGATGTTAAATATTATATCCTAAAGAAGGAACTTTACCTGTGAAATTGGTTTTGCAGGGATGCAACATATTTTTCTACCAAATCTGAGTCTATGAGCTCAGGGTGTCCTGCTGATACTGAATACAGATCCCATACCTTTTATCTCTTTCTCCTAAATTTAAAATCTGTATACCTTCTGGTGTGGAAGTCATTTCCTGTGCCTGAGTCAGCAGCCCCACCACGACTGAATGAAACACAGAATTCACACTGTATCTAATCAGTGGTGTCATTGTAAAAACCTCCCTTAATAAGATCAATATCGGCTCAAGCAGAAGTATAAAGTAGAATAAACTCTACCCCCTGCTAATAATATGCAGCAAACACTTCTTTGGGATCTCTCTGAGCAAACTGACACAGACACTCTTCTCTGTTTGGTGAGCCATTATAATTGTGAGCTATTATGTAATACAATTGCGTGCTATTGCAACTGAGAAAAAAAAAATGCTCTTGTAAGCAGATCGCAGCATAAAGGGAGGGAGATTTTTGCTGTAATAGTGGGATTATATTTCTACACAAATCTGAAAATGACAACAGCTGACGGTCTTCCCCTGGACTGACACAAATGTAAACCTTCCCTCAGGCCCCGACAACATCTATTCCCTCTCACAGCCAGCTGCTTTAGGAGCCTCAGAGTCCAGCTGAAGGAAGGAACGAGTCTGTCATCGTTTTTATACTTTTTATTCAATACTGGAGTGCCATGGTGATGTAGAGGACTTCCTGGCGCACATTAATCTCCCGCGCTGCCTTCAGGAGCGCTGGAAGGATTTATGGTAATTGGGTGAGATGAGGGTGTCCGCTAATGGGCCGTGAAACCTAATCTATGACACCGCGTTACTGCAAGGGTGAAAAATCTGCAGCGATCTGAGGCGAGATGGGAGAGGGAGTCCCAGATTTACTCGCCGCGGCCCTAATGTGTGACGCTTTAACGGCCCTCGCAGGACTGTGCGTCTTCGGGGTTTGCACATTCTCACTTTCCTGCCCGGCAGTCAATCGATATCGGCCACTCGCTGGATTTATGTGCAGGATGCTATTTTAATGCTGACACTGGAAACAGCTAAATACATGTTAACACCACAGAGCTGCATACACAAATATATACTGTAAACATGTTTGTATTCCTTACCTTCATATTTATGTTACTCACTTTCAAAAGGGGCCGAGTCAGATCCTTGTTTAGGAGATACTGTATATTTATTACTGCAATTCCTTTTTTGCTGCTGTGTTGTTGTTGTTGTTTTGAGACTTACATTTGATGTTTGTTTTTAGACTTTTTCAAATCTAATACCATTTTTATCAACAAATCATCTTTTCCTTAACATGTCCAAGGATTGCAGGTAAGAAGTATGTATGTGGTCCTGTGCAGAGGTAGATTTCTAGTAGGAATATCAGGTTAATCTATATTTTGCCTACGGTTAAGTGCAGGTATAAAGTAAGCAGACAGTGTTCAGTAGGTTTGTAACATCAGAAATGTGGACGCAGAAGAACAATAATATTTCAAAAGATGAAAAAAAATGTTTGTGGCAATGACGTCTTCACAAATAGAACATAAAATGATTAAATTACTTATTTTAGACTTTTAACAACCTGCAGACACCCTGTGGTGCCTGAGAGACAATGATAAAGGTGAGAGATGAGTAGTTTGTCCCTTTAATACACACTATTTACCTCATTGTCTAATTCTCAATTTTCTCCCAAATGATTAATTTCCGTCTCTCATAGCACAGACACACACGTCACGACACAACACAGCACACCAACAGTCAAAGCACAGAGCTGCGAGAGCGTGGCTGACCTCGGGCCCGTCCGAGGCAGAGGGACGGACAGACAGACAGAAAGAGAGAGAGCGGCAGAGTGTATCTGCGTACCGATGGCGAGTTGGGGCAGAGTGCAGCCCAGCCGCTCCGCGATTGCCTGCAGCTCTTTCAACTTCGCCTGCTGACGCCGGCCCTCCTCGCTCAAGATCTTGTCCTTCAACCACTGGTAACCCTGTCGAAAACACAGCACACCTGCTCAAAAACACAGCCCTGCTCACACCGCTGCGCCGCAGCTCCCGTGTCACCAGGGCCTGCTTTTAAACAAGTGACTCTGTCTCCTGCTGCCTACTCCTCAGCCGGCGAAACACAGCTACAGAGATGCTGCCTGCAGTACTGGATTTACTGTATAGTTCTTTATTATTGCAAAGTTAAAAACATTATATGAAGAAGAAATTCTTTAATTAACTGACTATTACTGTACCTGTTTAAATATCTGCTCAGCTGAGTCAAAACAGTCATCTTTATATAGTATCAAGGATCAAACATCATACTAGAAATCCATCAGTAACAAGTTAGAAACCAGTAACAATTATCACTGAGTGTAAAGAGCCAAAGTACCACAAACATCCACAGGCAACACTGAACCAAACAGGAAGCAGCACATTCCACACACGTCACCAAGTACTGCACAACACCGACATGGAGCTAGTTTCATGAACCAGGAGATCAGTCACTGACACACAACCACAGGTACACAACATGCCACTCCACTACACAGACACATCGCCACACTACGTCAGGTGCTGGACTCTTTTTTTTTTTTTTTTTTTTGTTCATATTCTGTGTGTCAAAATATTGTTTTTAGTAACATCACTTGACATAATGTGGAATCTGTGGCTGCTAAAAGTGAAATATTCCTCTGGGTTCCTTCAGTGCTCACTGAATTAAATCATTAGAACTGCTCCTCCTCCTCATTAATGTTCAGTTGTCATGGCTGTGTGGTTCCCTTCTGCTTTGAGGGAAACAAGTCTTTCAAAAAATAATTGTAGGTCACATTTGAGCTGCCTGGAATAACTAAATAATTAAAATGCTTCATGACTTATCTTCCGCTTAGTTTTGGCTTAAAAAATGTTGGTATCCATGAAAACAAACCAATTTAAAAAAATTTGTTTACATGCCGCACTGTTATTGTTCCGTGTGTTTGTATTTATGTGCTCATGTGCACTGAAATGCGTTAAGCCGACACCAGCTGGCAAACGGCATCAAACGGCGCTGCTCGTGAAAAGGTACACAGCGCATGGTGTCAACATGGCACTGAAAACACACAGATATATGAGGCGTGCACCGAGTTACAGAACCTGAAAGACACAAAGACACAATAAACAAACAAAACAAACAACTGGCAACCAGTGGGGAAACACGAAACAGTGACACCGGCACAGATGATCAGAGTGGGATAAACACAGGAAACAGCGGAGCGAGGTGCGTCTACCTTCAGAGAAGCCCGAGAGTAGGGGGGCACCCTGCCGTCATATTTCCCTGAGATGATCCCACAGGCCAGTGGTGACCACGTCATGGCCCCCACACCTAAGGCAGAAATATGTGATCATCATGATAAATTATCTCAGCAACATTAGCTGCTCAAGTGCAGATCTGTCGGTTCGACTCTTTTGGCTGTCAGACAGGACTTCTGTTTTTCTGTGTCCTCTTGTTTGTCAGTCAAGTCAAGTCAGTCTGTTGTATAATTTGTAAGATAACTTACTGGACGAGCTCGAGAGATTTAGTGATAAAAACATTCTGTTCGATTCCATATCATAAAAAATACTGTGTTTGTTGCACCAAGCAAAGAGTCTTCCTTCAGGCACACACACTCCGATCCAAGGATGTCGTTAAAAAGCCTTAATCTCTTTTAAAAAAAGGCCTTTTAACAATATCCTTGGATGAGAGCGAGTGCGCCTGAAGGAAGCCTGTATGCTTCCTTTAACTAAGTTTGTCAGTTTGACTTTAAGAGCTCCTTGCATTCACCTAGAGTGTGCTTGTTCACACCTGAGGGCACCTGGTGTCGTCTCCTCTTGCTACTGTGTTTGCTGTATATTGATGTGCAGGATGCTAGTTTGTTTTTTGGGTTGCGTGTCCACACAGAAAGAAAAATAGCCGTCCTAATCCTCCTTTTACTAAAAGGAAATAACCCACTGACAACCGCTGACATCTGTTGTTTTTTTTTCAGAGGGAAATAATAAAATCTGTGTTCCTTCCCATGTAAAGTAGTGCAGTCGTCACAGGTATTAATCAGCTTCAGCTCCAAAAAGCGGTGATTGAAGCCTTGAAGTTAAGGACTTATCCATCCCTCTCTGTTCAAGCGGCACTCAAACATTGTTTTGGCTGCGTTGCGTTTGAAAGATGAAGTAAAGGATATAAAAGAATAACCACCGTAACAATGTAACTGGACTTCATGTTGGTACCTCACGAGTACTGCACATGTGAACCTCTCAATAAAAACAACAAAGAAAGAAACTCATCTACTGACCAAGTGAACTGAGTTTTACTTTCGTCTGGATATACACGCTAATTTTGGTTAAAAAGAAATTTTGTTTTCTGTTCACATTTGTCTCTGCATTGTTTGTGAATAATTTGTTGTTTATTTAGAAGTACTTCTGTAGCCCCACTGTACCGTAAAGATGACTTCAAGCAATCCTCTACGGGAAGCCACATGTCCATCACCTCTCACCTATCTTATGGAAGAGCTCAGGTAGCTGCACCTCCACCTTCTCTCTCTGGAACATGTGGTACTCAGCCTGCTCACAGATGGGAGGAATCTGGTTGAATTGTCGTGCCACAGAATACGCTTCCTAAAGAAAAACAAGGGAATAAACAAGATGAGGCTCGTATAGACCATATATGTACATACAAGCACACACACACACACAATATATAAATACCATCAGGAATAGGAGAAGGTAAGATACAGCGAGGTCAGAAATAAATTCAAATCTTTGTGATGTAGGAAAAAAAACTCCTCAGGCTATGTTGTAAATAAATGTTTGCTCTGTCTCCACACAGATGCACTGACTCTCACCATTATCTCCATCGGGCTCCAGCGGGATGTCCCCCAGTACATGGCCATGCCTTGGTTGATCACATGGGTCATTGCTCGAACCGTTTCTGCAAGTAAAAAATACACAAAACCCCTTTCAATGCTAGAGACACTGTGTTGTATTTACGGAACAGTATTTTCTCACTCTGTCGTTCTCCATCGAGCCGACAATGTCATCCCTACGCGTGTCTGAGCTGCTTGTTCTTGATTAGTATAAAAGATGTATTTGTTATCATTTGCAATCCAAATGGACTGGGCCATTCGGGAGAGAAGTGGAAAAGCTGATTATGTTAATCAGAATGGTGAGTGATTCATTCTGATGAGGGTGACATCTTTTTAGAACAAGGCGCACTTGAATGACATTCATGTAAAAATCCACCAGAGCTTGTCTTTTTTGATCAGCTACAGGGGAACATGAAAGTGGAATATATAAGAGATGACAGGCACATTAACAGCAGCTCAACTCTTTAATCACAGACAAAGTGTTCTCACACTGGACTACAGTTTTATTCATTTCAAACAAAGCAAAAAAATATACATGTTTGCTTCATGAAACGAAAAGTACATCAGGGATTAAGGTTTTTTCCATTAATGTGCTGGCCAGGCTTGACCGAATGTTACACAGATTAATCTCATGTTATTCTATCAACACATCACTATATTTTTTTTAAGCCATCAGATAGGGAATTTCATTTTACAGCCATATCTGACGGCAAATGTAATCTCACATTACCCAACTTTAATTTCCGTCTTTAGTGGTGATTCATTTCATCCGACTGTCAAACAAAATATACTAGGAAGGGGACGAGGAACCTTTGGAGGAACTCGATGCATTTCCATCACAGGCAGCAGGGTCTAAATTAAGTTCCAGGAGCCCCGAACATTTCTGATTATTTTGTCCACCATTTTTTAAATGTTAGTATGCTTTTGTTTGTGCTTCAATACAATATGTGAGAACTGGCCACCAAATACGAGACAGCGTATCAACAGAGTTACCACTAACTGCTACCAACTGAAGCTAGCTGTCGTCAGCTAGTTAGCTCAGCTAGCAGTGCAGCTTGTGGTCCGGACAGGGAGCTTGGAGCAGTAGGGAAGTGAGTGAAAACGTGGCTGTACATAACAACCTGGGTGTCCCAGACAAGACCAGGAGCACCAGACTGCAATAAAACAAGGCACGTCACGCTTTAATAATCCTGAAAAGTCTCTCGGAGAAACAAATCTGCCCTCCTATCATCTAGCGGGTGCTCGGCTTAAGAGGGTTTCTCTGTAAACTGACAGAACAGCGGCTCGGCTCCACTTCACCCTGTGTTACTGCCCTTCAGCTACTGCCAGAATAAAACATACCAGATGGCCGAACTACTGTGGTCTGAAGACACAGTCTCAAAGCTGTCCATGTGAACTGTGTGCAGTCTTTAAAGGGCAGATGGGCAAAAGAATCGCCTCGACTTTTACGTCAGAAAACACCAGCTACCTCTGACTAACAAGACACTGAAGGATTGTGAAAGAGCCGGAGCCAGTGAGGCATCAAACTGAAAGCAGGAAGGTGACCTCTGACTGAACTCTGACCTAAAGGGGGAACTCTGACACGGGAGCAGATGCATACTGTGAGACCAACTGAGCCCACACACAGTTAGCACTCTGCCATTTAAAGGTCTCCAGCATCAGTATCTATCTTTCCTCATTCTGACTGTGGAGGTGGAAGCACCAGGACAACATGCAGCTTTTAAAAATAGATTGTTCAGTTACAAGAGGTTTGTATATTTGAGTCTTCACGCTGCAGTAGTCATAGAGACAGAAAAGCGGTGTGTTTTGTTGTTTTTTTTCAAATGTGCAACATTAGGAAAACATGAGGAAAACATGAGGAAAACATGGAAGGCAAGAACAAAATAGGTGATGATTCAAAAGTGTCAAAGGTTTAAAGAGGAGGCATTAGAAGAGTTACCTTCCATCGGTGTATTAGGGTCTGGTCTGTTCGCAAACACCACGTCCACATATTCTAGCTGCAGTCTTTCTAGAGAGGCCTTTAAACCTAGAAATAAGCACAACAGTTCGTGAACATACATTAATATTCTACATAAAAACCCTATCTATGTATGCTGCCGGATAATTAATGCAGAGGCTTGTCCAACTATTTAATTTCAAAGGGTTATTGTGCCCACAAGTTTTCTTGGCAACTCCAAAACCCCCCAAAGTTTGTCAAATATTACAAATGCAGCTTTGACTCCCTAAAGCCAAAGCAACTAATTAGGAAGTATTTTGTTGTTGTGGAGTCAGCATTTAATCCAATAAACTGCAGCGCCACTCCTTACCTTCTATAATGTGTTTTCGGGATAAACCTCTTTCAGTCTCCGCTCTACAATAAAAAACATTTTAAAAAAACAGACCACGTTATGAACAATTACTTGAAATATGACTGGAGCCACACCTCCACGATAATATAATATCATATATCCTTTGTGAAATATGATCTAATAAATGTTTCAGCTTTACAGAAAGAGTTCAGTACGGATGACGCATGATCCCATTACCGGGGGCATCAAACCAGTCGAGAAAAATTACACTGGAGGATCGTTTCTCGTTTGGACAGGCGAGCTTATTCAAAGAGGCAACCAGATGAAACTTACTTTCCACCCCAGAAGATCTTTGTTGTTATCACCAGACTTGAGCGTCTAAAGAAAAAAATAAAAGGAAAATGAAAGCACATCTGTTACAACACGGACTCACAGACAGAGCAAAATATCAACAAAAAAAACATTGGAAAGTTGAGAAATTGTTTTAGAATGTAAAAAACAAAAACTACATAAAATGGCTCCATACAGCTTGTCCACCATAATCCATGTCTCCGGAAGCCCCAATATCTTAAATTGATTTAAAAATACTTCATTTACACCCTTTTTAAAGCTGAAATCTTCACTGTAGTTGCTTCCGAGACTTTAATATGCCATTAAACTTGTGGAATCTTCACCCGACTTTCCATCGGCATGACTGAATTCTCATTTTTGTGTGAACTTATCCTTTAACGTCTTTATTTTGTGTCGTGGAACAAAACATGAACATCACAGCTTCTGTTGCTGGAGATTGTTTCAGGCATTCAACCGAACAAACACAAAAAAACAACTGACTTCCAGACAAGTGAACTGCCAGGGCAAAAATGCAAACTCATCCTCAGGTTTTAGGACTCATCCCTGCAGCTCTATGAAGAGCCAGGATAAAAAGCTCCTGCACGTCTTTTGGGTAACGATGCATTTCTACCTTATTCTTTCAATGTCACACACAACAACATCCAACAATACATGTGACTGTGTCAGGACTTGGCCAGTGAATGAGTGTTGTGGGCGTACGACCTGACAGATCTATACAACTGCCAATCCAGGGCCGACAAAAGTAGAAGACGAGGCACTAGAAGTTCATCCATTATTTAGCGCCTTTGAGGAGGGACACAGGAGTGTGGGCACGGCCGCCTCGCATTAATCTTTCATCTCTGCGACTTACCGTTCCAGATCACAACACACACGCTCCCAATATGTGCAAAGGAGGAGACAATATAAGATTAGAGAGGCCGGCTGGGACGGAAATTAAAACCCTCCAAACTCAATTTAAGTGTGCCTCATACCTCCATCCTTTCTTCTTTATGATGTTTCCGAGCACCACCTCTGCCCTGCAAAGCAGACGAGGAGAGAAAGCAAGATTCAATAAAGATAAGCCTAAAAATGATAAGAGCGTTGACACCAGTCTGAAGAATGATTTTAAGCTCTAAATTAAAGAAAGAGGCCCGAACTCTGCCCACGCACTGTATAATGCACAAGACAGCTTTCATTTTAAAGAGTACCTGATTAGGAGTGGTGAGTGTGAATGAGCAGCCAGGTCGGAGTCAGCAGGGCCCGGCCCCGCTGAGCTGTGGAGCCACCACTATGTCACGCATTAGAAGCCACAGGGGTGCTAATGAGCGACATTAGGATCATCATGGGGCTCATTAGGGCCGGGCAGAACCCTGTCAGTAGGATGTCTCCCCAGTCCTCCCTCTCAAACAAATAATGACTCGCCTCCTCATAACAGCAGTTTCACATACCACGTATTTGAAACTACACTAATAATGTATTTGTCTCGGATTCATTCTGGGCGCACTGATGAATGGAGCTAGCTGCTCTAATCGATGTGGTTTACAAATAAATGATGTTTTGCTGTGTCCAAAAAAAAAAAAACTACAAGGACCGCTATTCATCTCCCCTGTGACACAGTGCATTAGTGCTCCGCCAGTGCTGGTGTTTCCGTGTCGAGTGGTGAGACAGTCTGTCATGCGGCTGTGGATCAGACTGAAAGACTATCATGTCCGTAAAAATGTCAGCCACTGGAATTGCTGAATGAAACACTGTTTAAAGGAAAAAAATTCAAACATCTCATAATTGTGGCCCTTTGACTGGATGAGTCTAGTTTAGAGCTGAAATGCTTTATCAATAATTGGCACCTGTTCTGTAAAGACATATTTAAAGCACATTCACAGGTGTCAACTTCTTAAACAAGAGGATTTTCTGCTTTTGTTCTTCTGTTGTGATATTAACCAGTCAGGGCAGATGACCGCCCACCTTTAGTCCGGATCTGCTGCGAGGTTCCTGCCTGTTAAAAGGCAGTTTTTTCTCACCGCTGTCGCCAAGTGCTGGCTCATGGGAGAATGTTGGGTCTCTGTAAATGAATTAAAGAGTATGGTCTGGACCTGCTCCACCTGAAAAGTGTCATGAGATAAGTTTTGGGCAAATTGCCATTAAATGAATAAAACTGTCTTGACTTATAATTATTCAGTTTGGGACTGTTTATTTGTAATTTCAAGATGGCACCTTGGACTCTGAGTTATTGTGATATTTTTTTTCTCACTATATTCTGACATTTTATAGAATAAAATCAATTTGAATGGCTCAGAAAATCGTCATTTTGGCATTTTAATGCCAAAAAACTTTTATTGTGAAATGCTTTGTAACTTTTTGTTTTCAAATGTGCTACTGACAAACATTTCACACCCTCGTCTCCAACTTCGTCTTGTTTTTTTCTTTCTTTATTCTCCTTGACAGTAAAAGTTAATAATTAATTCGATCTTAATTTCTTCTCAGTGATTCTTCACACATCTTGCTGTGTCATTCTGCATACTGTTACCAGACATGATCTTACTGGTGCTGTGAGGCTGCTTTCAGCCATACTGAACTGACAGGCCCTATACATGTAAATACTGTAGGTGTGTCACGGCCAACACGTTGCAGGTACTTCTATATTGATGTCTGGATGCTTGTAGAGGGAAGAAGAACTCAAAAATATATAAATCAATTACTTTTTTATTGCCATATTGTTGATTTAGTTCCTCTTTTGTGTGTCTGTGTGTTTTGTCTCTATATAATGGTCATGCTATAATATAAAACCCTGCATGTATGTATTTATTATTACCTACTCATTAAATGGTCAATTCATTAAAATATGAATGAATATTTTATTGCGTGAGCACATTAGGTGCTGCACTACAACTGGCTGTTTGAGACCCTGCCAGCGTGACCAACACCTTCTCAAACAACGAGCAGTCAAGCACTCCCCTGAGAGCATAACATGTGTTTGTGTGCATAATAGTGTGTGTGTGTGTGTGTGTGTGTGTGTGTGTGTGTGTGTGTGTGTCTGGCAAACACCCACACAGCACGTTGTGTGTTGCCCTTTGGAAATGTGAGTAATTTGAGAGCCCAAACATAAGGTTCTGTGTGCCTTGAGCAGGTTAACTTTCTTCATCCATCCATTAATTAGGTCTGTACACCAGAGTCGATGTTATGACTCACGGCAGTAGCCACTGACATAATGCTGCATTATTCATGGATTTACAATATTTTATTACTTTCAGAATTCTCTGTAATTATGCGTCCAATTTGTCACTGGTTTCACACAATACCATGCAATTACTATGCATCTGGAGCAAAACGTCTGAACGCCTGAAAGCAAATGAAGAAGGAAAATCTGTTCTGCCAATTACAAGAATACTTTTAAATGCTTTGACACCATATGTGTTCGCTGATAACAGCAGCTAGATGGGATGAGAAGAGCGTGTTTATTTGTGCAATTATACATAATTATTTATACATTTCTGACAAACAGTATCCAGCATATTATGTCGGATATGCTAGTTGAGAATCACAATCTACATCTAAATATATCTTTGCGCTGAATGTTTGTTTTGTAACTGTTTCTCTGTTTTGTGGGGCGAAGCCAGGACAAATATGCCAAACAAACAGCCAGCAACTGCCAAGCACTGTGAGTGAGCAAGACTCCGAGTGTGAGCGCAGCTTACGAACCTTGTTTATCTGTCCACAGCTACCTGACTGTACAACCACCAACACCACTTCACGTTCTCTGAGTCTGACTGATGAGGGAATCACACTAAACCAGAACCACAGACTCCACATGAAAGCTTTTTTTCCCCTCCATTCTGATGTGCAAAGTGTGTGATTTGTTCTGCTCCTGTGTATGTGTGTAATATAAGCCCCTGGAAGCTGTCAGGATTAACACCTGTGCAACACACACCGAGCTGTGTGACAGGCTGTCACAAACATGTGCACGTGCCGAACAGATTTGTCCTTTCTGTCACACTGTGGTTTGTTTCATGGTGGCACGGTGATCAGAGTCAGAGTTGGTGATGCTTCTGTGTCAGAGATCACATTTTTCAGGCCACGTCCTAAACAACACGGCTAAAACAGCAGATTGTTGAGAGCTTTGCAGAATAATAAAGCATGTAGTGATGACATTTAGCGCACAACAGCTGCTGAGGCATTAGATAAGAAATGAAGAAAAAACCACTGAGACCTACAGGATGATTCTCTTCTTTTTGTTTTCTTTTGATTTTCTTTTTCGAGGCATAGGCACTCTGCCGAATCTCACTAAACATAATGGCAATACTAGAATATCCTTAGGAGGATTAAAAAAGGGGACTTGGTGCGGTTAATCAGAGATTCTGTTTGCGAAGGCTAATCCCTTAGATTATTTCAAAGCACCCAAGTTACTACAAAGCCAGATTAATCCACGCTGGAAATTAAACCATCACTACATAAAGCACATGAGGCAATACAAGGCTGCTTTGTGGGGTTAAAAATATCAACCCTGGCTGTCCCGTAAATTTAGACCCAGACTATGAATATCTGAACCCTCACATTACACATTTTTCTTATCACCTAACTATACCCACCAAACATATCACCACTACTCATGGCCAAAAGACTTATGCTTGTGACGATGTAAATTGTACAGAACAACATTAACGGCATCCTACTAACCTGAGCTGTAATGTTAGCTAGCTTAGTTAGTAGTCAGCCTGCCTCTCGTCCATATGTAGATGCACACTTCACTCTGCGCTGTGATTTTGTGTGGTTTGGTGGCAAGAAAGCAGATCCTACATGAAACTGCTCACAGCAAGTTCTGTGGTTTATCTTGAGTAACAGGGTCATGATTTCTGGACAGAGACATTGCTCTTGAGCTTTTTAAAATGATTTTTTTTGAACACCATATGCCGAGTATCATCTAGTTCAATTTTATTGGAGAGAAGGCAGACACTTTTAAGGCCAGTAACGCCAAAACTCGGCATCTCACACCAAAACAATCTAGATGGATAAATAGTAGCAATACAGGCGAACAAGGAAAAATCTGTTTTTCTGACTGAGGGACTGTCCCTTTGAAAGGTCACTTGGACTACTTTCTACCAACTTAATAGTCTGAATGAAAAGTGTTGACAGTGATTTTTGTGGATTGTTGAGAAATGACAGTGACACATTGTTGATGAGTCATTTAGCATAATAGTCAAATCCATTTACCCTCTTTGTAAAGCACATCTATACCCGTGTAAAATATGTTTTTTTTTCTTTAAAATTTGGGTAAAATGACCCGTTACATATCAGGGACTGTCTACCATGAGTCTGATTGTGTTAATGTGGTATTCTAATCCTCTCTAATCCCCTGAACATTTGCTTGCTGCACCTGACACTTAGACAAAGCTGCTGTCACTAGCATATAATCTCTACTTTGTGCTTTTATGATCAATCACACGTGAGCAGCTTGGTGATATGCGGTGTCACTGCTCACTGCTAAGTGACCTGTGCCACAGGATATACTCACTTTCCAGCAGCGTAGACCTCCGCTGTGTCAAACAGATTGATGCCATTTTCATAGGCCAGAGTCATCAACTGCTCTGCCATCTGTTGAGAGAGCAGGGGGGGAGGAACAAGCAGGGGGGAGACGACAGCAAGGTGGGAGACCACCGATGTGAGGTGTTAGGACTTTTTAATTATTAAACTTCCCTCACAATACTATAGATGGCTTTTTCTTCCTGTTTATTCTCTAGCTGTTGACTCCCTCTGGCAGTATGTTTTCACTCTAAGTAAAAATAGGCTTCTTCAGCAATCCAGATCATATGGAGGGTTTCCATTCCCCAGCTTTGACTGATGGAAGATGACAGAATCCATCTGCTCTCACCTCATCTGTTATCTGTCCGCCGAACGTCACCCATGTTCCTACAAAGGGTGACAGGGAAGGTGGGGTCAGGTTATATGCACATAAACACATGCACACAGATAAGCAAGTGATACTGTGTGTTCTGCATATGCTGTAGAGTACAAGAAATAAGGTCTAGCCAAGGAAAGGATAGTATATTAAAATCTGCAGAGTCACTGGAACTTTTTCGATCCTAAAACACTCTTTTCTCCCCATTTAATGATAAAGCACCATGGGGTTATGAGTTCCTCTCCAAATCTGTTATACAAAGTCCATGCGGTGCAGAAAACTAAGAGAAGATGTTAGAGAGTCTTACCTAATCCAAGGCAGGACACCCGCAGGCCCGACTTCCCAAGGTTCCTGTCAAAACAGAAAGAATTACGTTAACATTAATGCAGCACTGAGGTGGCAGTGATTTGTGATATTTTTCAATCTGGCGGCGGCTATGACCATTAGAGTTAGTACCAATTTTTCACTTTGATTGATATGATAAATAAATAAACAAACAACCCAATCACTCGTCTGTAATGTGAGAAAATTCTGTTCTTAAGGTTCTTATGGCAGCGGAAGCTCACAGTCATGGACGCTGAGGAGAACAGGGCTTTGTATGGATTTGAAGCCAGTCTGCATCCACTGCAGCACTGACACATGTAGATAGGATGGGTAAGGAAGGACACGGTAACATGTGTGCTGCTGACAATGAGAATATGTGTGTGTGTGTGTGTGCAGCGAAATGTCAGGGAAAGTCAAAGAGAGGAAGTGGGTCTTAAACAGGCCCACCATGACATCCACTGAAATTTCCCGCAGCACACCAGGATCCCTCAGCCGCCATCTGACTAAAATCCCCCTCACAGCATCGCGGAAGCTCGACTACTCACGACGACTCGCTCCTAAAGCTGGCATCCCTGAGCCTATCACAGCCCAGACAGACCCCTCTGCTGACAATCACAGCTTTGCTTGGCTCTTTGATTCTTTTGTGCGAGCTTTTAAACGTTTCTAAGATGCCTGTGTTCTTGGTTTAAAAGGCAACATCATGACAGATTTGTTATGAGTACTGAAAAAATACATTTGCTGTTATATCTTTATTTTCAGGTGTGTGTCTCCAGACCTTAATAGCTTCTTCAGATTCCACTGATCTAAGAAATTATTAAACATAAAAAAAAAAGCTCTCCCTCTGGTCAACCTCCTTGAAAAGATAAGCTGGCGGTGTAAAGAGATAAAAGAAATGTGGCATCAGAGATGATGTAACATGTGCAGGAGTCAAAGTGAGCCTGTGGGAGGATATCTAATTTATTTTTACAAGACTGCCTGTATAGAAATACAGTGAAAAGGAGTGGAGAGGGAGACAGAGGAAAGGTGTACGCCGTGTTTGAGTGCAGATGTGCGTGTTATGAGACTGCACTTGTGACTGCATGTGTGAGTGGGACTGTGTGTGTGTGTGTGGGGGTGTTTTGTGAAGCCATGGTAGGATTGCTGAATTGCTGCAGTGACTAACAAAAACACTTCTTTCGACGTGGTCTGAACACCAAGTCCTAAAACACTGACTAAAGCGTTTAAAATAAATATGAAAATCTCCACAGTATCACATCCATTCTAAGCAGGCTAACTGGGATACATTTATGTTGTAGTGACACAGAAAAAAAAAAGCTTTTCAGAAGCTTTAAGTTTCTTTTTGATGTATCTCCATGTACAGTACTTTCTATTTTAGAGGCGTTAATCCAGTTAAACGTTCACTTCATCATCCAGCATCATTAGTTCCACTCTTTTACTTCACTGCACCACCATGGAAGCTTGCAGAGTCTCTCCATTCATTTCCATGCTTTGTTTTCAAACTCAAGACATTTCACAGCTGAAAATCCACCATTTTTCTGAGACCACAGGAGTTTCAGTGCGATCAAGCGATACTGAAAAATGATGAAATCATATACAGTCTAAGTGTTTTGCAAGTACAGCATGTTTTGTCAAACTTAGCCTCATTAAAAAGATCTTATTTGGTCAGTGAGGTCTGTAATCGTGTTACAGTTTGAATCCAAGAGCCTGAGGATCTCATGTATAGAAGCTATAAGACAGTCAGTCATGAGGGAGAAGGAAGAGTGATAGGAGAACTGTGGTCCCACGTGCCCTTTCGGTGCACCACAGTGACAAGGTTAACACAAGCCCCCTCTGGCGAACCACTGAAGCTGATCTACAATTAACTTTCTCTTAATTGCATGAGGAAAATACCCCCTCAGGGGGCTGCTGCTCGCCGTCACACGCAGAGATAACCAAAATTAAAAGCCGCTTATTGGTCGAAATTGTTAGTGGAGCATGTTTTTAATGATGGACTGAAACATTTGTTTAATGGTAGTGCAAAATGTCTTCATCACTCAAAAAAACGTTCTGCTTGACTTCATCCTGCTTTTGTAGACATTGTCCCTGAACACAGTGTACAGTGCTACTGTACATTCAGCATGGAGTCTTTTTCAATCCTTGCATAATTGCAGATCTAAACATCTAATGTGATTAAATGATTCTGTGTAGCTTATTATGTTAACACGCAGTGCACAAGCATGTTCAGCAATCAAGACGCAGAGTAAACCTGTCTAATTAGATAAACTAGTACACACATGCTTCTACATTTGCACCATTTTCATTTGCGTGTGTTAGAGCTTAGCACAAAGTGAAGCTTACCATGCAAGTGTTGCATGAAGCATGTTTTAACCATGAATATTGCACATACATGCATTTAAGCACGTCCCCAAACCTAAAAATAAGTAACAAGGGTATCAGAATACATAGCTCTGCCCTTGCCATTGTTCTCATTGTTGGGATGTCCCTTTGTCAGCACATTGTTGTGTTCAATATTTTACTAGACCGGCCTTGAATACTGCATCGTGCATAGATGCGATGACCCTCTGCCACGGCCTGTGAGCAGGCCGGGGTCAGGTTCCCGCTGAGCCTCAGCAGACACGAACCACAACAGTAAAGTCATCTTTCTCACATCCCCCTCAATAATGAAGGGGACAGGTACAGTACAGGACAGCAACACCATAGCAGCCACAGGGACAAAGCCGGATGAGATTCAGTGGACAGGACATGTAGAGACCGTGTCACATGTCCAGCAGGGTTGTTTACCAGGCAGCCTTTCTTTGAGGTTTCTATGAACATCCGGCTTCTGATCCCAGCAGCCCAGAGCCTGAGTGGACAAGTCAAGGGTTTACATGTTGGTATGTTGGTTAATTTGATTAAAGCTAGCTTGGTGATCTATTTGGGGCTTGTTCACACACACACATACACAGGTTGCATTTCATTTAAGCTTCACATAATGAATCCTACATGTCTGAGTTAATCACACAGCTCTGCTGCTGACATTGGCTGCCATTGATGGAAGGTGACCTGTGGAAAATAGTGGAGGTGCTGTTGTTTTTCCGTCAATGTCAACGTAAGGTGGAGAAACATCAGCGGTCACCCTAAGAGTCATTTATTATTGATTATTGGATTTGTGATTATTGTATTGTTCTCTCAAGAAGTGAGACATTGACACAGTAATAAAAAGTCTAATGTTGAGCTTAGTGTTACCTAAGCCATTGTTCTGCAGATCTCTTGCATATAGTTAATGATTTCTAGCACTGCCTACTGCAATCTTCACCTTCTCAATATAGCATCAACACACACAATTTCTTAAACTTTGGGGTGGGAGATAATATCAGTTAAAAACAGTTAAAAACATATTACTGTCTAAAACCAAACATTGAAGGACAAAAAGGGCAGATTATGAACAAACACCAAAGATGCTCATCTTTAATGTGTGGCACAGGCACGGCACACAAGAAAATTAAGGTATGACTACTACAAAATACTGGCCAATACAAACAACACTGTGTATTGTGTTACTGTCAACACTCGTATGAGATTTAAGGTGAAAAGTGTGAGCTGCATAAAACTGTTACGACACATCATCTTACTCTATACCTTCCCAATAATAAGCAGTAAACAAAATTTTTTATCGACTGTTGATGTACAGTCTCATTTGTCTCATTCAGTTGTCTCATTTCCCATTGCTGACACACACTCCTCTGTTGGGCCATTAATGACCTTTAGAGAAACTCTGTAGTGACCCTTTCAGACCAATCAATACATTTTTGCAAATGCCTAAAAGCAAGAGAGTGCAAAATTAACTTAACTGTCCACCGGCCAAATGGCTGCTGAATGTTAAAATGTTGCTAATGCTAATTTTGTCTGGGTTGTCTTGAGATATTGAGCAGGATGTTGAGCAAATGACAGTAAAAATGCTGCAACAGAGCAAAAACACCCTAATTTTGGTCTCAGAAGACTATAAAACAATGAAAGGATAGGCTAGGATGATTATCACAACAATAAAGTTGTTCATATTATCCACCACTATGGACAGACAAGGGTTGAGTTCATGCTTTGGGGCAAATAGACACCGAAATAGTTCCTTGATTAAATAAAAAGCACAGGTCTCATTTATGGAAGGGACTTATAAAACTTTACTTTAATGTGGAAATGATCTAACCTCTTAGCAAAGTCCAGACTTGACGCAAGTGATTTTCCTGCTGGTTATGTAGGGGTATTAAAATTTGGGATGTGCCAAAAGTCTGAGGTGAACTTTGCATGAGCTTTCTTAACAATGTGCATCCGTGACACACTCACAAGCTGCCTGCTTGGCTTTGTTTGTCAACCCACTATTTAGTCCAAGGAATAATACATGTTGCCTGGTTACAATCTCCTCCACCATTACGTGTTCTTGTCTTCCAAAAAGTTAGATTTTCTCTTTTTGCCCATGCCTATTCCTGACTAAACTCTCATTTGTGCTGGCGTTATGTTACAATAAAGAAATCACAAGGCAGATGGTGTCAGTTTAAGTTGATTTGAGATTTATAGATCACAGGTGGAGAAGTTAAAAATGGAACTCTGGAAGACAAACTATTATAATAACAAAATAGAGCCACGTGCAGACTGCAGCAAATTCATTTTAACCTTCATAAAGAAATGTAATATAAACCACTGGCTGACTAAAATAGCACTAAATAGAGTGGGTAGGTGATTTATCTACTCAATACTCAGAAAACCAGTTAGCCAGTTGATGAACGAGGAAACAAGGTCACAGAGCTGTAAAGAGGAACGTGTTGAGAGATATGTTCACTGAGCAGAACTATTAATACTACCACACCTGTGGCTTCGACTTCAGTAAAACACACAGATCAAATGCCTCTTGCTTGTGTTGGCTGCAGGTGGTTTCCTCCTTCATTCAGGTTTAGATAACATCCATTAGACTTAGGAGAGAGGGGGGAGCGGCAGTGGAGAATTAAAGACATTGGATTAAAAATAAAGTCCTGACTAGGGAATAATAAAAGAGGAAGAATACGGAAGCCATTTAGCGCCAATAAGCTGCTTAAACACATCACCTGTGACCACCCAAAAAAATAAAAACATCTCCATCATCATCTTCTCTGTATCAGCTGAAACTCAACAAACGTTCAGCACGCTAGCCATATTCATCCAATTATCTTCACCTCACCTCACTGGTAGTAAACATGAATGGTTGTGCGCTTCATTGTGCACGTCCTTCGGCATTCTACCACGAGGCTGTGTACACTCGCTGCCAGCTGGATGACCTTTATTTGTTACTCAAAACGAAGAGACTCGACTCTTGTTCCAGATAAAGCCCAAGATGGATTTGCGGGGGTGAGCTGTGACTGCAGGTGAATGGATAAAGTCTTTTATCTTAAAAGTTCAACTGTTTTTTTTTTTTTTACTTTTTGGGAAATGCACTTATCAATTCCTGCCAATACTGGAATTGATGAAGAGGTACAAAGCTAGAGCCAGGAAACGATTAGCTTAGCTCAGCAGGAACACTGGAATGGAAGCAGGAGACACGGGAGCTCACTAATAGATGTTAGATTCAGTTTATTTAATCCATGCACGTACAAAAATCTGAAAAGTTTTTCGGGGAATTACAAACTGATTCTATTACTTCCTAGAGACTTGCTGATTTCCTTACAGTTCCTCTTTAAGAGGTACTGCAGTACAACAGAGACAGCTTGTCCACTTATCATAAGGTCGATGGTTCAAATCTCCTGCTCCGAAGTGTCTGTGGGCAAGATACTGAACCCAATCCTGGCGTCATCTATTGGTTTGTGAGCAGATGTTGGACTGGTTGTCCCTCCTGACGAGCAGGTGGTGCGTGGCAGCCTCTGCTACCAGCATTTGAATGTGTCTAAACGGATAAACGTCGACTTGTGTTTTGAAGCACTTTGGGCAGTTGGTAAAACTAGAAGAGCACTTTTTAAATGTAATCCATTTAACAAATAATCAAAATATTATGGCAGTTGCAATATGGCCAAGTGCAATCAAAATATCAGGAGCTGTAAATCTTTGCTAATTAAATTAGGCATTGTGGAGGCTGGATTTTTTAAAACTTTGAACAAAGCCAGGCTAGCTGTTTTCCCCTGTTTACGGTCCTTAAGCCGAACTTAAACAACAAGCTGCACGCTCTAACTTCATACGTAATGGACACATATGAGAGAGTGTTATTGATCTTCTCATCTAACTCTCAGCATAAAAGTAAAAGAACGTTTAAAGAAGAATTGTAATTGTTGGAGATCCTTATGAATCTTTTCACCATTCTTGTGACATTCGGTCCTTGAAGCTTGCACATGTTTAGTAAAATGCACCATAAAATACATTATAACATGACTCCGAACTGACCTATGAAATGGAAAAATCTCAATCCAACCCTGAGTCATCTTAAGAAGCCTTTAAACAGCCACTTAATGTGTGTACAAGCTTATACACACTCATTTGCTAAATGAGTATCAGCCATGGCTCTCTTGAAGTGCAGACATAATACTCAATAATCAAAACTGCAATCAATATGGAGTTTATATGTAAAATATATATATATATATATATATATATATATATATATATGGGATTTAAAAGATCAGTATTACATATAGTTATACTGTTATATGTGCTTATAGTGCCGTATTTGACAACAGCCTGAGAACATGTCAAATGTGATTTCGTTTGGAGGATATCAACTTCATACAAATAGCCAGAAACATACTGTAGAGCCACTGGAACTGAGGCACATTAAGACAGTCGCCAATGGCAGCTTTTATTTTTTATTTATTAATTTTTTCTTGGACATAAACAGATTGTCGACCCAGAGGCTTTTTCCTGAGGCTGAATTTGTTTTTCTTCTAACTTGGGCGTTTTCAGAGGCTCTTGTCTGGGGATAAATCTGCCAGTGCCCACAGGGGTGGAAAATCTTCTGCTATACGCTGGAGAGGAACGAGAGAGAAACTTATTAGAACCTGTGGGGGGATTCCAAGTCTTAATGTCACACTCAGCTGCTCACCAACATCTTGTCATGCTTTTAAATTCAATATCCTAGCCAAAGGACACTGATAGAGTATATTCACGGACAATGAGAACAGATTATATGCATTTAAGTAAACGTCTTTAACAGTAACCAATGCACTGAAATGGAACAATTAGCCGATAAGTGAAATTGATCAGCAACTGGTTTGACAATTGATTCATCATTTTAAGTCAGATTTAAGTTAAAATGCCCTTGTTCTCTGGTTCCAACAACTTAAATTTAAAGATTTTCTGTTTTTTCTAGTCCTCTCTGACTGTAAACTGAATATCTGGGTATGAATGTGACCTCTGAGAAGTCCTTGGGCTATGGGAGAATGTCACTGGTTTCTTGCATTTTATATTTCAAAAAATCAATTAAGAAAAGAATGAAAAGATTAATGAAAAATAATCATTTTTGCAGTCATTATCACAAATAAGCTAATTAGCTCATTTTTAAATTTATATAAAAAGGACATAAACTAGCTTGTATAGTCAGAGACAATGGCTGGCTCAGGAAAGGGATATTTCATTGGGAAATATATTGAACTATATGTGCAAACTTGTGCCATCTGCCTGATTAAAAAAATGTAGAGGTTAAATATTCATAATACACTTAACTAAGCATGTTGCCGTGGGGAAAATGGCATTTTCCCCTGCTGGCCTGTTCTCCAGTACTTTCTGAAGTAAGCCGATGCCCTGGCCTCCTGCTACAGTATAGCCTCACTTCTATTTGTGCTACAATTTGTCCTCAATCACTGCGCCTTCCACATTACGTAACATGCAGCTCCAATGCTTCTCATGCAGAAAGAAAAGCTGAATACAAATTTAATTGTTAGAAACAAGTCTGTCAATTCACTGCTCCGACTCTTAGTCCAAACTTCAGACTGCATCTGTGTTTTAGCATGCCAAACTGAGCCCAACAATTATGTGTAACCCTTGAGGGAAGCAGCAATGCAAACAGTTAAATTCCTGTGCGTGTGCGCGCATGCACACACACACACACACACACACACACACACACACACATTATGAAACAGCATAAACTGACTACAAAGCAGATACTGAGTGGGTAAAGGTCTTGCCTCTTCGTAGAATTAATAAATCATGGCTATTTCTAGAGCATTTCAGAAAATAACATGGAGAGAAATGAGTGGCGCTAACACACACACACACACACCACACACAGGCTCTAATTAAACTCTATCAGTGAGGCAAAGAAAGAACAGCTGTCTTCATTTTCTCCTTCAACATAACACAAGTGTCTCTCACATGCAGACACACTTACAGAAACATAGGCAAAATATTCCACAACAACCCCGCCCCCCCACATCACCAGCTTTTTTTATACACCAACACAGACAAACCCTCGGTGCATACAGTGAAACACAAGCCTACATCAATAAATGAACCATGCCATCGTTTGGCAATTTCCCTCCACATGCCCAGAGCAAACAGATGGTGTATGTTCTGCGTGCGTTTTAGATGGTACCTAAGTGGCTGCCGTGGCCTGAAATCTGCGCAGTGTGGATGAGTCTTAGTATTTACATTAGAGTGGCCAAAGTGTAGTGCTGCTTGTGTTCTGTTCTACCACTACCACGGTCTATTTATGATTCATGTTTCAAGGGGGAGTGCAGGCTGTGGAAAGCTGGCTCCCTGATGGAGAAGAGCCCTCAGAATGCAGGAAAACGTCCCAGCATGCACCCACACTCACGACGCCCCAAATCTCACACCCACAGCTTTTTGTCACCCGAGCCTGAGCGATGCATGCCTTTTGCATTTGTGTGAGAAAATATTAGAAAAATGACGATGCTTGGATTCATCCGTCTTAGAAAATTGGACCAGAATGTTCCCATAGCGAAGCACTAATTCCTTTTCTGTAATTACAGCTCGTAATACTTATAGGAAACATTAAACCTGTATGCTAATAATTGATGCGTACATGTTCCGTTTGTAAATCTTTAACATCCTCCTCCTATACTGTCTTTATAAATTCTGCCATCTGCCACATCAAATAACTTCAAGGTGCACTCAATGAAAACAGAGCTGGTGGGACGACCTTTTTTAAGTAGCATCATATCTGACTTTGACAAAGATAAATCACAACTTCACACAACATGGTGGTGGGATTTAAATGCCATCCGCTTACACAACCCTGCCAGCAGCTATTTACTGTGGCTGTGACTCACTGTCAACTTTACAACCCAAAGTGGACCTCCAGAGATGTGAGGAATCGTACTGACAGTCTGGGCTGAGGCGAGTTTACTTGTAGATTTACACCAGGGTGGGAGGTGAGGCAGCTCTGATTTACTTAGCCACTGCAGTAAAAGATACTGAGTGCAACACAGCAGAAATAACAAGAACAATGATGAAAAATATCCTCCCAGAGCATAAATGTTAGCCACAGCAGTTTAGAGAGAGCTCTTCTATTTAGTCTGCACAAAAATGGCAGTCCAAACGAAAAGTGATATTTAAAATCATCACCTCAGCATTACTTTGCAGCAGTTTATTTGCCACGCCTAAGCAAATAAAAATGGCTCTTGTAAAAGGGAGTCGTTCCCGCAAGACCCCTTCCCTAGGCTTGGTTGCTTGGGAGAAGAGCTGATAACCGGACTGTGAAAAGCAGCGGCTTTATGGGATTGACTCACCTGCACTGCCTTCCCAATCTCACAGATATTCTTCCATTCCCTGAGCTGGACTACTTTACATAATCATAAGCCATTTTGTGTGCATCATTAATTCAGTCCTGACTGAAGCCATTTAATCATTCCTTGGAGGAGGTGCGGGCTCTCACAGTCGAGCTTGATGATTTTAACCAGTCATGTCATGCAGGCCCAGTGTCACATTACCGAGTGGATCAGTCCGTGATGAAGCTGCTGAATCCCTGCGTACCTTGAAAATACGCTCATTCTGACGAGCTCCTCGGCCTTGTGGCGGAGGTCCTTTACAACATAACCCACGTCCTTGCCCATGCGTACGCCGACAGTCTTGATTCAAGCTCAAGGCTGCCATTCAAGAAAAACAGAGGACTGTATTCAAATGAGCCTGATCTGAATTTCACACTGCTATTCTGCCAGTGAGGATAATCGTGGAAAGTTTTGTTGGAGGATAAGCCGTATTCTTCTGGGGAACAGTTATAAAACCACTAACGTCTTCAGCTGTCAAAATGGCAAAATGAAAAGCTGATTTTAACAAAGAAAAATATCTTGTGCTCAAGGATGGAAGGAGAAGTGAGCGGCCATGTTAAAGGGCTTGCAAGCTTCGTCTCCAAGAGGCACGTTGAAAGATACACAGTGACATGAGCACAGATCACTCCAGCCTACTGTACTTCCTCTTGGGCATAGTGCCTTCACCAGCATTAACCTTAGCACTCTCTTCTTTGTTTTCTTTCACTCTCTTCTTCCTCTCCTTTCATTCGCTACTCACAAAAGACTATGGCTTGCCCTTGGTGCATGCATCTCCAAGCCTCACGCTGCATTTAGGCCTGCATTACCTTCAGTTTACATCAGACACACAAACACAGAGCCAGTTATGTGCTCTGGACTACACAGCGGAAGCGCAGAACACAAACAGCCGCTGGCCCCGCGAGCTGAAAATGATTTTACTCATTCAATATCATTACCCTCAATAATGACAGTGTGCCAACGTGGCGAGGCTGCCGCTAGCGAATCAGACGCAGATGATTGTGACGTGCCTTCAGCAGCACTGAGGATGGGTAATGTGTTCAAATCAAATCAACGCCTGATCTTAATTCTGTCTAATTTTCAAAAAACAGATTCTTCTTGAAAGAGATCACCTTTCAGTTTCTCTTCTGAAGGTTTGGGTCTTGAAAAACTTTGAACAGTTCAACCTGAAATTATGTCATTTACAACTTGAATGACAACCCTATAAAGAACACAGTACTTCTGATGATCCTGCAGAGTAAAAGAGTATTATACATTAGTGCTTATAAAAAATATTAAAAACAAAAGAACAGCTTAGAAGCTTTTCATGAAGGCTCTTCATCAGCCTCTATAGTGTGAGATTTTGCGCTGCACTTTTAATATCACTACAGAAACTGGTATCTGCACATTAAATACAAATACCAAAAATTACCACATGCCATCACTGCTTAAAAAACTATTACAGAAGAAACACTGATATTTAATATCAATCTGCAGCCAAAAAGTGTGTTCAATCTAAGGCTGCACAACAGGGTCAAACGGTCATCATATTAACATCATGACGATGTGACGTGTTGGGGTCTTTACCAAACAAACTGTTTGTTTACATATGGAGAACAAGATTTGTAGGCAAGGGCATCTCTGCAGCACTACAGTACTGGTTATTATTGCAAAATAATTCCCGACAGATACATTGCATTAAAAGCCAGCTTGCTGTAGATCACTATGTGCTCTGACTTACCACGCTGAACAGCAATGTGAACTCATTCTCTCACCAACACTGCCTACAGATTTTGTGTACCTCCTCTGCTGTTCAGTTCGTCGTTCACTCCTGTTCCCCTCAGTGCTCCAATATGCACTTAAAGATATTTTCCTTCATAATCTGCTCACTTCTCAGCCCTTGTGTAAAAAGCTGGTTTAATTTGAATCGTTTTCGCCACACAACTAGAAGACATTTGCATTTTGTTATCAATACTCTTCAAATAAACCCTTGCCAACACATTTAATATGGGGAATGCTAGATAAAAGGCAGTCATTAGTCTTCGTGTCTCTTGGGGGTTTCTGCACACAAACAGGCAAAAAAAATAAATAAATAAATAAAATATCCCTTCAATAAAATGGTAACCCTTTCATCCACAAAAGCAACAGAACTTTAAATACTACAACAGACCAGTAATCAGTAATCAGCTGATTGAAGGGACGGCATAAATATTCAATGCAGCTTCATGTTAGCGTACAACGTTGTGGGAAAAAGCTATCATTATGCAAAGTGTTTGTTTGCAAGGCATGTCAGGGACTCTCCTTAATATGACAGGAAGTGACAACTGACTTTATGTAGCTTTTGCTTCAATAATTGGAAAAATATCTGATTAGTTAGTTATATTTCTGTTTTTTTAAATTCAACAGAAGGATCTGCAGAGATAATTATCAACATAAACCCACATTCAAAACGGAGGGATTATTTGTGTAAGGTATAGAAAATCATAAAAATGCTGGTTTATGATCATGGTATTTTTGACTAATCTGGGAAAATACTAATTAGTTTTCCCTTTCCAGCTGATTGAATGCAGCTTACTGTAGTTTGTTTATGGTGCTTATTTGTCACCCGTGCACAGAACGGATTAGACATCAATGGCCACCAATTTATGCAAATTAAATGCCAACCACTTATTTAGATACATTTAGAAACTGGGATTTTTTTCTATCATGTTTTAGAAAGGTCCCATTTGTGAAAAATTTATGGTAAATAAAAGTTTGGGGAGGTTAATTTGTTCCTGTCACAGAGAAGCACGTCTCTTAACTGTAATCAATCTTAAACAGGTGGGGGTTGGAAGTTCTTACAGGGAGGAGTAAGAAGAAAAACTGTCAATACAAAAATGTAAAAATAATCGTCTTCTCCTTCATGTAATGTAGCCCGAGCCAAAGAATTTGATGGTCATTATTCTAAATCTACTTTAGTAGCAGGAGAAAAATCCTGCAGTTAAAGATCCACTCAAAAATTGTATAAGTCTGAAAGCTTTGGGGCTTTGAAAGCTCTGAAAGATTTACAGCTACCAGCTTCCACTCAAGACATGCCCTACCTATACTTCATGCCAGTCTTCATGCTTTGCTCGCTGGAAGACGGCACACTCTGAACAGAGAGCTGTCCCAGACTGCGAGCCACCATCGCCACTGCTCTGAACTTGCTGCGAGTGCCTGTGTTTGGGCTGTTGGCGTTCTGTCGGTTTAGCCGGTCCTCTGTGGTGCGGCTCACGCCCCCACGGTGGTCCGTGCACACTAACGAGACCTGCATCCTGGCTTTTGGCCGGCTGTCCCAATTCAGATATTCTTGATCAAAACTCTCCTCTGGCTAAATCAGGCAGGGCAAACTCCCAGAGGTGGAAAGTCTGTGGGTCCTCTGCAGAGCGTGAGATAGTTCAGTCTGTAGGAGGCAACTACTCTGAAATCAGCTTCACACACAGTGTGCCTCCGTTAGAAATCACTGCCCAGTCGCTGAAGTGACTGACCAGCTCACAATGTTCAGTAAAAAAAGGGGGCAGAAGGGTGGGATGGCAGATCAGAAGAAAAACAAAATCCTCTCAAAGGAAGTCCAAATACAAGCACAACATTACAGCATCAGTGCCTCAGCTGGTTTGAGAAAACAAATGTGCAATCACTGCGGACCTCAGACACACAAAACGCAGGTCAGGTACAAAGCAACAAATTAAAGAAAAAACAAAATCTTTTGCAAACCAAAGTCCAAAAAGAGCAGAGCTTGTTTGAATCCCCCTCTGCAAGTTTTTCCTCGATTCATCTGGGTGTCCCCCTCTCGCTTTATCAATAAATCAGAGAATCATCAGAGGCTGACAGGCAGATTTAGAGTCTTGCAATTTCCTTTTAAAAGCTGAGCTCAGTGCTAGAGATAACACCTCTCGGTGCCAAGCATTAAGAGTTGAAATGAATAAATCCACACAAAGAGATGGTGAGAATAAAACACGAACACACAGTTCCAGGAGGTTTTCATCTCCTCTTCTTGAATCCGCCTTGACAGTTGCACCGGCTGCCGAATATTCTACTGAATACTACTGCATGTTAGGAAAAGGGCAACCTCATATTCACGTCCCAGCTCTGACCGTTGCCTGGATTAAACTTACATCTGTATGCCTTGTGCTCAGCGTAAAGCAGCACAAGGCACACAGGCAAGAGATGGGAGGAGAGAGAGGGGGAGAGAGAGAGAGAGAGAGAGAGAGAGAGAGAGAGGGAGGGAGAGAGAGAGGGAGGGAATGTGGTAGGAGGGATATGAAGAAAAGCCACGAGGAGGAATATTCGGAGAGCTATGGCAGCGTGAGAGAGCAAGGCAAATCTGTTGTGCTCACAGCAGCTCTCTAAAGAAAAGGGTAGTGCATGTTTTATGTGCTCTTCTTTATCATATGTTGCCCTGCAGTGTGATTTAATATAGTTTATTCTTTCAGAAGAAAAGGAGGGAAGCTGAGTGTTCAGTGTTCGGTCAGGACTTGACGATGGTCCCAGAAAAGGGGCTCTCACGTGGGTCTGTTCAACTGCCCATGAAATATTCATTACGTAACTTTATCTGTGACAATATATGTCGAAGGCAGGGCTGTCAAAGACATAACTGAGACACTGCGTTTTTATCTGTACAGATTTATCCCTCATCTTTTGACTATAAAACTGTAAGTAATTAAAAGAAATTATTTAATCTTGTATTTTCTTACACTGAGCAAAGAAATAATTAAGGTAGCAGTACGCATCTCCTGCATACTACTGCGTAACACCTGTTATCAGATCTGATGAGCAATAAAAGCATTCTGAGTCAGCGCAGGTAAGCGTGAACAGTTAAAATATGATAATGGCCGGGGGTTGAAAGTAAACACCACAGTAATTGGATTCAACGCAACAGTGGCTGCAGATTGAAGAGACAGTAGATGAGACACATGCTCCCAGTAATATAATACTGAAGCTTATCTGAGTGGACCAGCTAGTGTGCCAGGGAGATAATTAAAAGAGATGCCATCAGGAGGAGACATGTATAGAAAAGCAGTGGAGGAAGCGACCTCCATCAAAGGAATTCAGCAAACAGGCTGTTGCTAACTGACAGGCCTATTCTTGGAGCTATGACCTTTTGCTCTCCTAGACTTAAATAGAACCCTGAGGGGAAAGGTGCTTTAATTCAACTGAAATCTGATTTAAATTTCATACTGTGAGGGAAGAGCGGAGAAGCTGAGCTCAAGACGACCTTTTTCGCATGCTACTTTTTTCTAACAAAGACAAAGTGAGCTTGAGTTTAAAGGGGATCCCCTGGTACTGACATTGTATTGAATTTATGACTGCATATCAATCTCAACAGCAACAGCAGAAGCAACACGAAGGCAAGATCGATGGGCTCCTTGCCCAGGATGTGCACGACTAGTTGACTAGTCGTTTATGTTGCTGCCCTCACTAGTCGGCACCAGGTATAGTAGTTGGTTAAAGTTATTATTATTTTATTAACGTACTCATTTAAATTACATATGGACATTATTCACTGAAATGTCATGTCTTAAGAGTCAAATGTGGCTTTTTAAAAAATGAGCATCCATTTCTAATATTAACAATGCTGTCTTAACTGTTGCTAAGATTTTGTACAACCACCTGCCACTAGGGTGCCAGCAGCATTTTAAATACGATTTGGAGGTTCTATTTTCACCCACGTCCATTTGTTGGTTGGTTGGTCAGCAGGATTAAAAAAATTCTACTGATGGATTTCCACAAAACTCAGATGGAGGATGGGTATCAGCCCAGCAGAGACCCCATTAACCTTTCTTTAACTTCTTTCTTTCGTTTCGTTTTTCGTCTCAGGGAATAATGGATGATTTTGATGCTAAAAATTAGGTATATTTAGGTGTCTGGTATCTATGAGTGAGTACAATTTAGTGAGTTTGATATTAGATCAGGCTTGATGGAGTTAAAGGTGACTGGTGGGTCTTGGTGGAAGTATGCGCTCTTCTAAGTGCCATTCTAGTTAAAGAATATCAATTCTTCATTTTTTTACAGTCTTAAATGACTCTTATAGTATACGCAATACCTTATGGACAATATTTATCGCTACAGATATCCTGAGTGTCAACTAGTCTAAGTTTAATAATCCATGTACTTGTCAGGGAGAGTAGTTGTTTGGAACATTTGAGGGTTATGTCCTGAACTTTGTGTCAGAGTGATGGGGAACACATTTACTGCTGATGCGATGCCCTCCATGAACATCCATCTGACCTGACGTCCCTTTACCACAGGGTACGGTCTATGCACTCATGCTGTGGAAACGTGATGCTGCAATCCCCACCCCGAGAAGTTGGAGAGGCCAGTGACACGAGCTCAGGCTGCACAGATACAGTGTCAGTCTTGTGATCCATTCTGAGCCCACCTAACAAGGCTGACAAAAATCCTATAGCCCCAGGTAGAAATGGGAACACATGCCAGCATGTGGGGTAATATACATTTATTTAGATACAGCCTCCTTCCTACACTATATTGTTTTGGCTTTTTCTATCCTGCCACGGTTTAACATGGCTACTGAAACCATATGATTGACTGATTTCTTGTCATTACTACACCACATAAGTCCTGTGTTGACCCTTGATTTATTTCCATCTGAGAATCTACACATTTATTGACTGGCTTTCAATGCAAGATGGTAATCAATATGGGCATGCATCACCTGACAGGCTAGTGATCCATCATTTAAATTAATCTATAGGATGACCATTTTTCACATAAAAACCACACTGCATTCATTATCTTTATCCACTGTAACGGTCCAGTAAAACATCTAAAATAAAAGATTACACAACCTCACATGCAACACAGCCTTCTATTTAATAAACACACTAGAACCTATAAACTGCCACAAATATATGCCAACAGAGTGAGCCACAAATATGCGCAATCCAATAAACCATGCCTGTCACACTTACTATGATTTAATAATTTAAAACGGGCACATCTGCCAACTTTCTTCAGACTGACAGCATGCCTTTCATTTCCCTTTGACTATATCTGGAAAATAATAAAGGGACCGAAAGAGCAGATAAACCGAAGAGACGATGATTAAAGATGACTGACATGTTATCACCGCATGATGACATGTATGGTTCTCTTAAAGAAATCGCAATGTTAGCAGGCGCTCACCGTCTCACAGATTAGTAAAAACCTTTTATATATCTTTAGTTAAAAACCAAGACCTTGTGCCACTGAACATGTAACACTCCTGCACTGCACTCATTCCATTGCTGAAGGGAAGGTCTCTTATCTGTGTGACATAAAGTACCTCTATGTTTATTTCATTACTTGAGTTTTCACTTGCATGACACGACAGATTGCACTGCAGAGGACGCCTTCGCTCCTGGCCTGCTCGTGAACCCGGAGTCAAAGTCAGTCTGAAAAAAAGTGCTGACACATTTATGATCACTTTCATATTAAATATGCACTTTAATCGGGATTTCTTTTGAGCGAATACTGGCCTGAACTATCAGCTGCTTTGTGTTCATTCATCAGAGTCTGCTAGAGCAGATTTGGAATGAACCTCTATTCATGGTGAGTCACAAGATAAATCAGTCATAAAGAATGCAGAACTAAAAATAAGAAACTCTGATCTTTACATAATGCCTTAGAGTGTGTCTCTGTTAAATTGCTAATTAGTGGCATTGTGTTCAGGGTGAACACAGTGGCGTGACTCAGAATTTGCTCAACCCGATGCATGACTGTTCTTTCACGATAAAAAGTAATTTTTGTATCAATGCAGAGGGAAAGAAGTGAACAATACCTGACAACCAAATCCTATCAGTTCCCTGTGTTAGTGCTGGACTCGGTAGCTGGTTGTTAGATAGTGGTGCTGAGCACAATCTCACTGTGGAGAAAAGAAATCCATCTCCTCCCACATATTAGAACAATGTCCACCTCTTGTGTCATGGCCCTCGTCTCCTTGCTTTGATTAAGTGCCTGATTTGTGGCTATCCAAAAATCTACTGAGCTGCTAAAACCCCTCTCAGACACTCAATCACTCTGAGTGAAAGCAGAGACCTGATAGGGCCCCGCACTTCATTCAACAGCGGGGGAGGAAGAGGAGAGAGAGAAGCTGAAGATACACGGCAGAACATGTGTGTTTCTCTGATCACGACTACAGCAGAGTAAAAAGAGAAAAATAAAAGACTTGACGACAACAATGTTTAGATTCACAATTACCATGTAGCCCCACAGCTGTAAAACAAAAGCGCACAGAAGCTACGGACATGCTTATTGACAATCCTACATCCCTTATTGCCAATACTAGGCAAGACAGCAGCACACATATATAGACGCACACACATACACACCATTAAATAAAAAATAAAATTGATTTTGCTCTTCTCATCCTTGCAGCCCTGACTGGGGAGAAGCGTTGGCAATCAATAATGCCATACCATAATGAAGCCTCAGTAGTCCTTCCTTGTCTTGCAGGAGCGTCCCCAAACTGCAGCTAAGGAGCTCAGTGGCAAAGATGGGAGGACAACTACAGTAATCTACAGAGCATTAGAAACTACTCTGACCACTCAGGTACTGTGGGGTACAGTCGTGAGCAGTGATCTCTCACCACAACGGCAGCATTAACTCTAAAAATAGGCTCTCGGAATCAATTCTACACAGTGAGCCTGGACAAAATACAAAGAATGGCCCTAAGCCACTGAAAGGGGAAAAGACTCCAATATTTGACATTCCTCTACCCAGATGTACTAATTTGCTCTCAGGGGCAGTGTGGATACCTCCCTTCGAGCTGGGATTGGCACAACGCGAGTTGCTGCAGGGTGCCAGGCCTGATCTCTCTAAGCTAGTTTAGCAGGCTCTCTGTAGGGACTGCTGCAGAGATCATGTGATAAGGATTCCTTTGAAATCTGCAATTAAACATGGCTATTACATCTTAAAGCGATGAGTCCAAAGCTGGATAAACAGAATAACCTTTACTGTTTACAGCTATAGTTTGACTGCTTCTTCTCCCTCCAGCCCAGCCCTCAACTGCACACATCTCTCACTGTCAACTTAAGAAAGATTATCCACACGCATCAGGCCAGGACAATGTCATTTGTGGCAGGCAGTGATTGTTAGCGCCATAGAGAATGACCACAGATGTATCATGTGTAACTGTTGGCCAGCTGTTCAATGGAGGTTTAAGTTCCACTTACTGGAGGTTTAATTGAACAGTGTTAGCAAGGATTCAAGTAACTGAGTGAAAAGGATGGCGACCTTGAGACTGGGTGGCGAAGATGAGGAGTGTGCGTGCGCATGTGTGTTTCAGTGAGGGAGTGTGTGAAAGGGCTTAAGAGAGTTAATGGAAAGTGATGTGAGGTCGGACAGATTGACAGTGTTGATCGACAGATGTGGTAATGCTTTTCTAGCAGCTTAATGCAACCTCGGGCTGTGTCTAAACATTTATAATGGCTGACTGTTGCATCACTATAATGAGGATGCAATTAACTGAAGCGCAAAATATATTGTAATATTGTTATATACTGTATAGGTATTTAACCATGAGTGTTTTTGTTTTGTGTCTGTACTTGATCTGTATGATCACAGTGGTCAAAGAGATTTTAAATAGCTGATATATAAATAGAAAGACAGCAGAAAATGTGGCTTTCAGCAAAGGTTAAATACTATCTCTGTGATTCTGGGAATTCCTGAGGAAACAGGAGAGTAAAGAGAGACGTAGGTCACATCTGTGAGCAGCGAGTGCTGCAGTTATTAACTCTCCAGTGAACGTGACAGATTCCCGGCAGACAGCAGGGCTCAGGAGGAGCTGTCGTTTCAGCTGTCCCCTCTGACACATCTAACTGGGCAGGAGAGCTGAGACAATAAAAAACAGAGGGCAGGGAAACCCTGTTCTTATGTAATATAAAGTCATTACAGTGCATTTTGGTTTAAGCTAAAATGATCTGTAATAAAACAAATTCTGTGTCATTTTAAAAGTGGAAAAATGGTGACTAGAAACAGTGCATTTGCCATGTTCATACTAATAAGGATATGCCACTTATACAGTGTGCAATGAAGTAAATACACATTGTGGGTTTAAGTAAATATGTTGACTATTACAAAACAGCAGTGATCTCACAGCCATGTGGGGATTTCAGCCTCACTGCTTGCTTGTGTAACAAGGTGTCCTTAAACCAAACAGGGCTGAGTTACACGGTCCCTCGCTAATCTGAAGGAAAAGAGAGTGAGTGGAGGAAGCAGAATAATCTGTCCTGGTCAGCGGAGGATCCTCTTGCCTGCCTGTGTGCATTTGTCAGGGAAAGGAATGTTCACACAAGGAAGCGTTGCTAAGCAGAAACAGTTTCTATTGCACACCTTTCAGTGGAAAGATGTGGCTGCTTGCTGTTGGAGCCCTGGCCAAGACTGTTTCAAGACGATACTGGTTAAAAGGACATGCTAGAGAAGCAACAGCCTTAAAGGTCTAGTGTGTACGATTAAGGGGGAGTTAATGGCAGAAATGAAATACAATTTTCAAAATTAGGTTTCATTAGTGTATAATCACCAGAAACTACGATTCGCTCTTCTCTCTTTCTGCAGTAGCCAAGAACAGACAAACCAAACACTGGCTCTATAGGGCGCTTTTTGCATTATTCGTGAGTTACTACGGAATGGTTGCAATTTACAACCTCATCACTAGATGGCACGAAATCCTACATACCAGACCTTTAAAAAAAATTCATGAACCAACAAGCCATGTTTTCAAAAATCTACAGAAAGCACTGCAACAATCTTTGAAGCAATTGTCTGTAACTCTTATTTCACCTTCAAATAAAATCAAAATCATGCTGATTGTACAGTATCTTGTAACAGGGTGAACTGTGTCTCTGTGTCAGCCACTCCGTTCCCCATCACTCATTTCTGTAACTTGAGTGTGGAGAGTGGGATCACATCGTTACATACATGTTTTAACATGTGACATTGATTATGATGTAATGACTTTTGTTTGTAGTTTCACAGATTTATCACTTGATAGCAAATGCCATGTTGGAATAAGCTTTTGATGGTAATGCCATGTCACCAATATTAAAAGGGGTCAAACCAAGATTATGAAACCTTGTTTTTTCTCAGTTACTGATTCTGTGTCCCTGAATAGCCCCAGCCAATATAATACATTGACAAAAAGCTGCTCTTTCATATGGTCATACCGCTGTTAGTAAATCCCTGACCGAGACTTCTGAGGTCAGAACAGTTCCAACCTTTCGCCTGGTGTTGTTAAGATGAAACCACGCCCACTTTCACCTTCATTCTCATTACATCCCTGCAGCTGTCACCATTCCAATAAGTTTACATTACTGCAGGCCAAAAGCATGCTAGCTTACTAATTATTGTCTCATTTGTGGTCTGATGAACAGTAAATTCAACCACATGGCCATTTTTTAAGGCACACCTAAAAAAAGCCTCTTTGCTTGACTCAACCTGTTAACTGTTAGTCTTTCAGTATTAATGTTTCCCATTACTCAGACTCCACTGAAGAAACACTTGGGGAACAGCACGCTACCTAGCCATTTCTGGATCTCATCTGTGGTCTGATACACAGTTAAGTCCTCAAATTCAGTGTCAAATATCGCTATATTCCAAGCCGATGTAGCTGTCATTATACTTTGCAGTACCGACATAAGTATGGTTTCTATGGGAATGTGGAGGTGGTCGGGTTTCACCTAAAGTAGGTTGGAAAAATGATACATGCTGCCTGCTGGTCCTGGCTTTGAATCTCAGTATACACCAGAACAAATGCCTGACACATGGATGTAGTCTCTGTGACGAAAAGGTAAATTGGACAAAGATTAAACATCGAAATTATACAAGAAAATGTTTTTTTTGTACAATAAGAAATTAGGTCAAAACTGTACTTCAGGAGAAGTGAATCCAGCCAGAGTGGATAAAGTGTTTTCTCAATGACTAAACAAATACAAATGGGACCATAAAAGAATCAAAAGGATTAGCAGAGCATGACAAATGTAGGAAAAAGCTACAAAGTTTTCAAACAAATGCACGACAAAGCTACAAAAGACAATATGATAGGTTTAATGAAAAAGAAAAACAACAATTTTGAACATTATCTGGGTTTTATATCATAGAGTGCAGCAACAACTGCATTAAACAAAGGCAGGACCTGCTTTTTCTGAATTTCTGAGGGATCAGCCAAGCATTTAAAAGCAAACTTCTCTCAACATTAAACTTGCAAGAGTGACCCAAAACCAAAGAAATGTACTAAAAGCTTCTGTTAGTGTTCCCTCTTTACCAGGATAGCCTTAGAATGAATGAAAACCCCTTTCGCCTAGTATTCCCTAACTGCAGCCTACAGAGTAACACTTTGCTACATGCTAAGATTTACATCATTCATACTCTCTCTGTTGTCTAAGGATCTATTGTTATTTATTATGGAAGTGACATCAGAGACAGAAAAATAAATCACAGTAGGATTTACGACACATTAAATACAGAAGCAGCTCATTCAGGTGCTCAATGAGAAGTTCGAGAAGAGGACAGCAAAAGACATCGCCCTGGGAGAAGTTTTAAACAAGCAAAACTTCAAAAAAAAATTTGGAGATGAAAGCTGACAGTTTAGGAAATGTCTGCTGAATGCTGTTAAGTAACAACTTTATAGGATCCAAAGCGACAACGGCACAATTTTAAAGCCTGTGTGTCTAAAAGGCTGGGGACAGTGGAGAGGGCCTCCTACCTCCTGTCACTACTGGGTATTCATAAAGTACAGAGCATTCCCCCTGCAGCTTCCAGTGACACACACACTCGTGTGCACACAGACAAACACACACACACACACACACACACACACACACACACACACACACACACACACACACACACACACATTAAGACACAAAGAAGAACACACGGTTAATGCAGAAAGGCGCTTGTGATATTAACATAAGTGTAAAGCATGACCAATCAGGCTTCATTAAAAACAACACATCCAAAAACTGCTTCCAGCAAACACTCAGCAACATGATGAAGGACAGGACAGGTATGTTCTCACCATTTACATTTGGGCAATAACAACAATAGGGCCTGTGTTATACTTAGGAAATCAACAGTTGCTGAATTAAAAAATAATTCATTCAAAAAAATGTAATTACCATCAAACAAAAGACCTTTTATGTCTCAAGATTTGAATTAATCATGTCAAATAAAAGCAAGAGAAAACAACAGTAGTGACAAGGCCACACCCCCCGTGAAGTCCATGTCTGTGCTTCTTGACATAAATCAGAAACATCAAAGTAACAATATGGTGTAATACAAGCAAATACAAAGGCTTACGAATCAGAAAGCTGCAATGTTGTAAATCAGTAGTAACCGGTAATGAGAACAACTAATGATACTAATTCATAGAATAGTCCAAGGTGAATCTCTAATTGAGGAAATCTAGATCTTAACTTTTTTCTTTTAACTATTAAAGATAGGAAACATCCTGACTTGCTATTACAGAAGCAATTCCTGAATTCAGAGCTGCGTCCTCAATTAACTCAGTCCAGGTAATTTAACTTTAGGAATCCTAACTAGAACTGCCGACTCAGTTCTTAAATTTAGCACCTATCCTGTCAAGTCCGTATCCGGGTTAAGAATATACATGAGACTGCCTGAATCCATGACAATGTATCATGTATTTAGCTTCAGTGAGTCGGGGGTATTAATTGTGTTGGTGGAGGACAGGATATATAGCCATTAATACATGGCCCATGAAATTTTAAACTAATAGGCTAATGTTAGTCCAAAAGGCTAGCATCAACGTTAGCCCTCAAAGCATGCTAACATGTTTTAGCGTCTCCAACAGGCTAACAACGCTGTTAGTTTCTAGATAGATAGATAAGATACGATTTCCGACTCAGGACGCTTTTATAATGAAGCCCCTGACCCCTAAATTGTGATCAAGAGGACATCTAGTTGAGCTGCCATAAACAAGAAACTTAAATCAGAATAGAACATCAGCCCAAACAAACAAGAATGGTGTGATCCCCTGCGTCCCCAATGCTTGTGCCCACACAATATTTCTGACTAGAACATTTTGACAAGCTGTCAGACTAGGCCAGCCACAGATAGCTCAAGCAGGAACTGGAGAGGTCACCACTGGAAACAAAATCTGTATCACTCCAAACACCTAAACATCATCTCCTACTCCAATGACCAAGATAGAGCAAGCCAACTTCTGGAGCTCCCAGCAAAGTAGCAAGACTGCGAGGCAGTAGGCTTGAGGTAAAATAGTGGCTGAACAGGTTAGGCTGCAGCCCGTTCAGCTGTATCCAGCTGCAGCTGTAGATACGAGTCTGTGGCTAAATTTAGCTCTGGAGTAGGGGATCGCCTGAAGAAAACATCACGGTTGCCCAGGCTGACACACACATGCTGCAGTGCTGCTGAGATTGAGAGAAAAAAAATATGATAACAGTTTAGAGAGGCTCAGTGCAGATGTATGTCCTCATTAAAATGTGTTGTGCATGAGAAATAAGAGACCAACGTTGGTTTAGCGTGTGTGAGTGTGGGTAAGAAAGAGAGAGACAGATGTTAAGACATTAAGAAAATTGGAATGATGCTTTGAGGCAGAAGCAATAATAAGATAATAATATACAGTCCTCCATGCTGCCACCCAGTGACGGGCTGCTACCCTACATGATTTTAGTCATCTTTTCTCCAGTTTCAATACCGGACCAACGTTGATAGAAACCAATAAATATTAAAAATAGTTGGTCAGGATGTTAAAGAGTGTAGGAGTGCAGAGTGATGCGCTCGCTCTGTTCAGTGAATGCATTATGGCACTGAGTGCAGTGGGAGGCATCTGGACGCATTTCAACTTCTGCTGCTAACGTGGAACATCATCACCATCTAGTGGAGATCAGCTGTTTTTAACAGAACTAATCGAAGGGGGGTCATATTATCACATATCACATTATGACTCAGTGGACGCAGTATATAGAAGTTCTACAACTTGGAAATATATTCCTCAAAACCAAATAATGTTCAGACCTCAACTGTGTATCAGGGGTTAGATCATTTGTAGTTGCTGTTTTATTTGATCTGTTTAAGACAAACAATCTAAAAAAATATATAACCTGCATTAGATCTAAAACAATTAGTTGATTAATTGATTAATTGAAAGGATCGAAATTATCAAAAATGCAAGCAATTATTTAAGTAGTTTTCAAGTTAAAATGTAATTATGACATTATGGAAGTCAGTCATAGTGCTAAAATGACAGAAAATGATCACCCAAGGTTTGAGCTTCACAGAGCTTTTGTTGGTATTGTAGCTTTTTCTAATTTTGCACAAGTGTTTAAATGCTCTAATCAACCCACAAGACAGATGGTTTCAGAAATGAAAGCTCTTATAAACCCACTGTACACTAGCTCACAGTTAATTTCAGAGTGCAGGTTCACATTATCAAATATCATGCAACCATAAAAGGAAAAAAAACATCCATCTCTGAAGATAAAGCAAATAATAAAATATACAAAAAAAAATGCACTTGTTACTCCATGTCTGCTGCATACATGCATTTCCAAGCAAGACTATGATGTGGTGAACCTGTTTTCAATGTTTTTCTGACACCTAGTGGCCAAACCTCCTTAATGCATCTTCACAAAAACTACAAGAACAAAGCACTAGTAAGTAGCTGTATAACAAATGGTATAAAGAAGAAGCTAATAAAACTTTTAGGTATATTTAATCACATATAAGTGGAAAAAAAACTATTTTCTAAATCAAAGGGTTCCTGATACAATGTTTCCATCTGCACGTTAAAAGCTTTTCACAACGATTGGGAAAGACAAACTGGGCATTACATACCAATTTAACAAGACCCTCCCAGCTCATTTAACAAAAATGTATGTATAAACTTCCATTAAATTCAGAGGACCTTGCAATATCCTAAATCCTGAAGCAACATTTAGCAAGCAAGTGACTGAACTACATTTATTCTTGCATAAAAAAAGAAGAAAAAAACTAAAAAAGATATACATTTCTGAAAATGAAAGATTCTTTGTTCAGGTAAAGGAAATATTTATTGTTTGATTACTGTAAACATTATGCAACAACTATTCAAAAGAATAAATATTGCTATTATGTTATTCTCAAGGATTCTTGGATGTTCCTCAAACCAAATGAGTAAAAAATAATCATTTGGTGAGATTTAGAATATGCAGACAAAGTCCTGAATTCTTAGTAAATTTGCATGGAATTTCCCAAACTGTACAGCAAGGAACAGCTTATGGTCAAGCGTAGCTTTGCACGTATGATTGCCTAAGTGGAGGTCATTACCATGTCCATTAGTGTTAAGTCACTCCAGAAATCTATACTCCCCCATATAGCTCAAACAGGAGATGCGAGGCTTCCTGTCTCGCCTCACTGAACTCTGGCTGGCTCCTTTACCCGCCGCCTGGCTCTTTCAGTCGGAGGACATGGACACTAGGGAAAGTTTTCCGGTGTCCAAATGGGCCTGCTGAGTAGTAGTATTTTGTTTCAGGGGCAACATAAAAGGAAATAAAGTAATCCTTTTGCTAAATTTGAAGTACACAAAATTTACAAACTCAAAATGATAACATCATAAGGTATTTTTATAATATAGAGGTTGGCTTAGAAGCTTTAGTACTCATTCACATGGACCAGTACATGAGTATTAGATAAAAAACGTAATTATTTTAAACTGATGTAATTGTGGATTAAATCTATTTAGAGTAGGTGAAATAGATCTAGTGCTCTTCTCGCGGTGTACATAAAAAATATCAGTTGTTCTTATAGCTCAGCCTACAAACTAAGTTAAAAGAAGGTGCAAGAAGTTAAGAAAAAGAGAGGGAGGAAATGATATAAACGTCTTGCCTGGATTTGTTGGGAAAACTTGATGGCAGTACTAAGAACAGTTGAATGTGGCTCAGTAGCAACGCTGGCCTGCCTTCCTGACCACACACCTGAAATAATGATGAGTTTGAGTCGGAGGTTGCATGTACTTGGTGACCCAATTACAGCACTAATTACAGAATTGCGGGCGATCGTGATACAAGAAACAGCAGATCCTGGCAGGATTTCCTCCTGTTAGATGAGCTTATGCTCCTGTGAGTAAACCAATACCAATAACTAAATACAATACCATAAAAAATGATAGAAATCACACTTAGATTTGCTACTAGATGTATGAGATTGAACAGAAGACAACAAAAAGCTTCTGATCAAAGATAAGACTGTAGGAGGCTCTCTGAGGTTTGTAAGTAAAGAACCAAACGTGCACTTTGTAATATTAAACTCCCTTTCTCCATTCATGCTCGCAAGGCTGCACCCAAGCCCGTCATGGGCCAGTGACTGAGCTTTACACAACAGGGAGGTAACTACGGGCAAGGTAGCAAGCCGGCGTGTGGTGACATACAACACTGCCTGCAGACAACAGTAAAACTTGGTCACCCCAGACATGGCGACAGCAGCCAACCATAATCATGTTCTGGTCACTGATCTCGGTCAAAAACAACAGCAGCTGAGCCTGTGTGTGATGAAAGTTATCCATGTCCACAACAATAACAACATCATCTTAACAGGCCTTATTAGCCAACTCAACAGCCGTTCAGCCTGCTGCAGCGGCTCAGTCCTTTAAACAGCGACAGTCCATAAAATAGCTCTATGGCTTCCTGTCATTGAGTTGTTGGCGAATTAGCGAATGTCAGATGTTATCTCTTGTCCTGGTGGTGGTTAGTAATGCATTTTTAGGTTATTGTTGGAGATAAAGAAAAATAAATAACATATACATGAACCTAGAAACTCTTGGCCTTAAATTTTTCAAGTACAGATTAGTGTAATTACCAGTTCAATTGTCACAATATTTTTGGCACTGTGTCTTGATCAACATTTTATGAGCAAAAACCCCTCGTTTTCAGCTATGTAAGCTTCTAAGCTTTTTTCAGATAATACCGATGAGATTTTAAATCCTATATTTAGCTCAGGAAGTGTGAGAGTATCAGTTCATCCCATAAAAAAACACAAAATTCAAAATGACCAAATTTGGAGATGGTTTTCACTGATCATGGGGGCATGCAGTATTAATCAGCACTGACTTCCAACAATAAAATAAGCTCAGGAAACACTAACTCAGACTAAATATGAATATTTAAATCTATATTACAACATTATGACAGCCAAAATCATACACAATATCACATATTATTATATCTTTACTATTATCATCTCCTTGTTTTATGTCTAACACACAGAAAGGAGTTATTTCTCTTTTCTGTTCATCTTTATGGGGCAGAAGTCTCTATAGTGAACAGCCACGCATAGCCAGAGAAGAAGGGAGACTATCTGTGTAATGAAGGGGAAAAGGGAAATGAAGTCTGGATGAGAATTTAAGGGGCCAGGTAACTCCTTATGGAGCAGTCTGTCCTTCCCATGTAGTTGGGCAAATATGCCACCGACCTAGATGATTAAAATAAAACCTGAGCCCCAGTACCTTTGCATGAGTGCAGTCTGACCAGAGGACAGAGTAAGACTGTACCAATATAAACGAAGAGAAGACGGATAAACACCTTCTTAGTAGCATATCTGTTTCTGATTAGGGCATCTATCTGACTGTATTCAACAGAAAAGCTCAACCTCAACAAAAACACAGATGTGATGGCACACACCTGTTCAATAGACCCTCAAGTACCTGACCTCCCTCGACCACAAAGCTTCTCTCACCTGCTGGTTCTCAGCCCCTTTGTCCAGGTCTCGGGAGTATCCGAGTCACAGTCGAACTCTGCCTCCCTCTTACCTGTACTTCATGCCTGTCTGATAGGACACACACTCCTCCATCGCTAGGCCATTCATCTTCAGGAAGTCTTCCATGTTCTTAATCTGAGCGGCAACTCTCTGTTCCCGGAGTCTCTGCAGCTCAGCCTGGTCGGGGGGCCTGGCCGGCGGCTGATTCAGCCCCTGGTCCGAGTGGTAGCGGTTGATCCCGCTCCGGATGCTCTCGCTGTATGACATAGACAGCATCTTGCCGCTGCCGCTGCTGCTGCTCTTCCGAACGCCGCTGCCTGGCGCTGCCGGTTTGGGAATCTGCAGGTTTTCAGGAGGACAGTGACTGGACTTGCGCCTTCCAGGACCCCCTCGGGGGCCACCAGCGTACCCTCCCGCAAACATGCCCCCTCCCCCCTCGTTCTCCTCCTCCTCCTCGAGAGATGCTGGGGCGACCCGTGCAGTGAAGAATAAGGTAGGGACACGGACGGAGCGAGGAGCCGACAGGGCACAGCCACCTCCTTAAATAGCACCTGCTCCCATAAAAAAACAGCTCTCCTGCTTGGGGCAGCACACGGCCATGCATCCTGTAATCAGAGTCGCACGACATAGCGCACCCTCCCCTGACAGGTACACACAATGGCAGGGTTACACTGGAAGCTTTCAGGTGACTTGTTGGTGATTAAGGAGCAGGACCAGAGAGGGCGCATGCCATCTGCAAAAGGGAGGCATTCAAACATGCACCAAGCAAGAGGATGGGAGCACATTCCTGGTCTAACTTCTAATTCTGACTGGGGAGAGCCAAGAGACCAACTTTCTGAGAGTATTCCAGAGTATAATCTGAGTGTATCTAACAAAAAGGCACAACAACTCCATGTGGACTGGAAAAAAATAAATGTGCACAAGAACTTAAAGAATTCCCAAACACCTGTATGATATGCACTTGCCTTTTCTGTTTAATGTAGGGCTGGGCTTCTTTTCAGGCTTAGGATTTCAGGGAGTTTTCCATTTATAAAAGTATTTCTTCCTTCTTCTGTGAAATAAAAGGCTTCTTTTTTTTTTGCTTGAGTGGTTTCGACTCCTCCAAGTTTTCAGCTCTAAAAACAAGGGCTGTGCTGAATAATCAATAGAGGGCAGCAATATATTCACCATTACTGAAAGAATGCAACTTGATGCTGATTACACTGCTGAGCACTGACCACAAAGCCACTTTCCTTGGTAAAGACAATGTGCAGTATAACATTGAGACTGCAATTTTATATTAATACATTATGAAAACATAATACAAATATACTCTAAATATGACTTCTATTAAAAAATAAAATATAGATAAGAGTTTAACAATCATATTCTATAAAAATAGTAAATAAACAGTTGTAGCTGTTACTAAAATGTGACTGAAACAAAAAAGATGAAAAACCACCGAAGACCTGCTGAAACTACAATCCAGGATCACCTCTTTCTTAGTTATATCTCATTCCATATTTATGTGATTGTAGACAAGTTATTCCTTAAATATGAGCATACAACTACACTACTACATACACAGTACAATACAAGACTACTTAAAAAGCTTACACTAGCATAAAAAAAGAACAATTTAAATAATTGTAACTCAAGAATAATCCGTAACCAACAAATTAAGATATATTTCCAGATTTAGTCACCTTCAATGCGGTCAGAGTCCCTTTTATAAAACCACCTGAGAATAATGAAAATATATGTTACTGTTAGTCTGAAATATACCATAAGCTCCAGACTGTATTGATCTTTTAAAAGTCTACTGACAAATGCAACACTTAAACAGTATCGTCTTCGCCTCTGTACGAAAGAGCACACAGAGTTACCATAACATTAACCCTGAAACTAATATTTCAAGTGGTAATAAACAAATCACACAATACGAAATATACCAAATACAGACAGTTAATGACTTAACACTATCTGGTAGAAATCATTACATGGAATAAGAAATTAGTCAAACCGTTGCCGCCATCAGGTCATGACACAACTTGGATCTCTCCCACAAATTCTCTATCAATTTCAGTTCTTCCAAACAGCTGGTTTCCTCTCATAGCGACAGAAGACATAAATGAAGGAGGAGACTTCAAGCTAGGCAGCATGCATCCACACACCCACACACCCTCCTCAACATTGTACCAGCCCCTTTACACACGGAAACATACACGCAAACAAACACGCTCCTGATATGGTCATGAGTGCAAATCTTTCCTCAAACTCACCCGATTTCTTGGGGGTCGGCTCATGAGCGAGGTTGTGGGGTGCCAGTCTGCTCTTATAAACGCACACTGCGGACAGCGATGAAGCGGGTCCACCCAAACTGGGAGTGTCTTACTAGGAAATGTCTAAACCAATTAGTAAATAAGAGAGTGCATCCCTTCCCTCCCCTCACCACTTGGACCATACTCTATCACCACGAGCAACACCTCTCCTCCCCCCCGCCCTGTGAGATCTCATGGAAGAAATCCATTTATGTCGTTTAGTGGCCCGTCTTGTTTCTGCCAACCACAGCAAATAATATCAGCCCTGAATTATTCACCAAAGCTTTTGCACTAAAAGCCTCTGATTGTTGTTCCACAGGAAAGAATGCTAAGAGCTGGACAGTAATGAGGGCCTGAGTGTTGTGTGCACATGAGACACAAACAAACACACACAGTGTCAAGCAAACCCATACTGTACACATACACACATGCACACACACAAAGATAAAGCACACACATGTTCAGGCACTCTCTAAACGAGGCTTTATGAAAACCACAGTTTTAGCACACCTTGCACCATTTCTCTGCATCTCAGTAGCCTTGAGATTAGATCAAGGTCAAAATCACAAAACTGAATACATTGGTTATTATAAATGAGGCATTAAGAGCAATTTTACAAATAAAGTGTTCCAATCCCAATCCAAATATGCACCTTCAAGTGGCACCACGTAAGCTGTTCTCAGAAGAAAATAAGGTCCATAACAGTTTAAAGCCAGAAAGGAGGGTTTTAAATATTTTTTTGGCCTTTATATGACTTTATTGACAGAACAGGCTCAAGATATGACAGGAAACACGATGAGAGAGAGAGAGAGAGAGGGAGTGACACGGCAGGCCAGTGACTCGAACCTGGGGCTGCTGCAGCGAGGACAAAACCTCTGTACATGGGATGCTCCCTCTACCAACTGAACTAAACGGCGCCCTGGGCCCACATAAATTAATTGAAATCAAAAGAAAAAATAAAATAAAAATAAATAAATAAATAAATAAAAAAGCCTTCTTACGTAAGAACAGCAAAATAATTTACCAAGCTGGTGCGACCTAATTCAATCCCCTTAAGTCAAAGATTTCTGGCTGTTAAAGTACACATTAACTTGTATCTGTAGCTGCAATGGTAAGAAAAACTCAAATGTAAGCTTGCCATTTAGCAACTCTCAATTTTTTTTTTGCAACAAAAATCAGTGAGCTCAAGTGGGTGAAATATGAAACCACATGAATTCTAAACTGTATTCCTTTGACACATGTAATGCAATGAAAAACTTGCTTTAAGATCTTCATTTACATTAACCCTGCTTTCCTAACCTATACACTTAAGACATGCAGTGGTCAGAGGCCAACGACCTTCATCATTAGAAAGCACTTCCAGTACCTTGGAAACTGTAAAATGGTTTAATGACAGCCAGAGCCGGAAATACTTTACTTAAAGCATTCTGGGTACAGAATCATGACGGCTTACATAAAATGGTTGTAAATACACCATCACAGAGGTGTGTGGATCTACAACTTGTGCGGGAAAATAAAGTAACACAGAACAAAAAGACAACCATAAAGAGAAGATTGGGTTGAGACAAAGCAGTGCCAAAACTAAATATTGTCGACTTGAATTGCATCATGTTTGTTTGAGTTCAAACCATCATGGTTCCAGTATTACAGTTTGTGTGTTACAATGTTCTGATGACTGAAAAGAATAAAACTTCCCTTCCCAGCATCAGCCCATCACTGTCAGAGTGACAGACAGACAGAGATCGGGGGGGTTTAATTGATCCACCGACGTAGGCCAGGGGGGCAGCTAGTAGGATGGTTTGCACTTTAAAAGGACAGAAATGTGCTAGGCGGCAAGATAAAAATCCAATAGTGAACTCATTACAAGCACATCCACATAGTCAGGGCTTTTTTTTTATAACTGGATCAGCAGAATAAGGCCTGATATACGACCATAAAACATGATCGTACTGTAAAGCAGCAGAAAGACTGGCCGTCTAAAAAGGCACACTGCTGGAGGAGAGTACCGGCAACCCTCCTCTAAGGAAACATCATCTCATCCCCAGCACTGATCAGTCTCTCTGGCTTTTAGAGCAGACGGATCAGGTTGAGGTCCCATGAGGTCAAAAAGGATTACGGTTTATTATAGAAATGATGAATAAAGGAAATGGCTATCTGCTTTATCATGCCAAAGTAACAGGAGCAAGAACAGAAGTGTCTGGAAATCAGTTCAGCAAAAAGCTTCTTCATCACATGTTGTAGTTTGACAAGAACAAGAGAGGGTGTCTCAAGTGTCATTGATGGAAAAAAAGTGAGAAAATGAAGAAAAAAAACTCAGAGAGTTATTGTTGATTCAAACATTTTGTGAGCAACCTTGCAACCAAATCCATTATCACCCGTATCAGGTTTAAGCTGGATTGTGCATTGCCAGCTAAACAGTAGATGATAAGTGTTATCTATGCTGTGGAGCTTTACTAATGGATGTATGGTTTTAAATGACGGAACAGCAAGTCTCTATAGCAAGGTTATTATACTGAAATAAAACAAAAAGGAAATACAAAATGTCATAAAGTACAAACGTATGACGTTACACGAAAAACATGCGTAAAAGAAACTACTCAACTAAAAAAACAAAAAACTGCTCTGCGACAAAAAACACTGATTGGCAGATAGACAGACAGACAGGTACCTGTAGAACTGCAGCTGTCGTTTGGGGCTCCCATAACGAGCGCTGAAGACATCGGGGAAAGGAGGAAAAAGGAAAGCTTCAGTTAATAAAAGCAGGAAAGAGGAGAAGTGAGTAGTGAGGGAAATTGTATACAGACACTACGCTGACAAAGGATGTCGACTGCTAGCCAAAGATGGTACAGAATACAGAAGAGTAAAGTAGGAGGACATAGAAAATAGTGCATCAGAAAAGACAAACAGACCTAGTGTATTAAATATATCATTCACAAACCTCTGTTTGTTCAAAAATGTTCACTGGATTAAGTTTTGTATGCTGGAGGTGTCAGAGCAATATGACAATATTAATATACAAATCTGCAAATTAATTACATGCTTGAATACAAGTACACATTTTAAACGCCTAACAAGGTTTTTAGATCAAACTACTGTACTGGATATGGGGATGATGTGGATACAAAAACAAGAAGTTTTAGAATATTATACATTATATATTGTTACAGTTTATATAAGCATTAGAAGATTTTGCCTCTTCTTTTTATGCTTGCCTGTAAGGTAGGGACATGTACAAGCCAGACAGCACTCCATTTGCAGTCTTCAAATTAAGTCAATTGTGTCAACATCACAAGTTATGATCAATCTAAATACAAAGATCTAAAGTAGAGCTCTTGGGTTTAGACTGTAAATCAGTCATCTTGGCTAAGCAGTGGATACATTTTCAACCTCACCTCCTCTGAACTCCTGCGCTCTAAGAGGATCATTCTGCAATAGGAAGACACTCATATGGAGAGCATATGGAGTCCATTATATAATTTAATGTTTAAATAATCAAATATAAGCAAGAGAGTAAAGCGTCAAAGAGTAAAAACAGGAAGAAAAATGTATTATTAGAATACTTAATAATATTACATAACTTAAGCTATCAGGTGGCTGGTTTAACAACTATGTATCCACCATCACAGAGGCAGCATCACCTAATACTACTTGACGTTTGATGAAGTCACCAGTGGAAAAAGGTAGTGAATCATTTTGGCTTTAGCATGACAACATGTGGAAAAGCAGTGAAAGTAAACTACTACAGTGAGCATTATGAATGATGCTAGTGTCAGGCTGCTGCACTGTGTCTCAATGTCCCACATATTCTGAGTGAGGGCAAATTAATATGTTATGTCAGTGTCATCTCATCGACTTTAATTGTTATGTCATGCATGTCTATAAAAGACAAGAGTCCAATAGCTGTCCAGTAGATTTAGTCAAGTATCACTTAACCTTCAGCTGACAGCCACTGCACCCATCTGGCCACAGTGCAGGTAATGTGAAACACAGTCATAAAGCCGCTGTACAAGAAGAGTGGAACAGATGCTTTTTAAGATAATGTGTCTCTGGCGCCACAAGGTGGTGAACCATTAGAGTGCAGGAAAATCTGTACAAATTATACATGACAGTCTATACTGCTGCTGCCACTAATGCAATGTATACATGTAAACAGACCAGAGAGTGACACACTGTGATATGCCTGCAAATTAATGCAAATGTACATTTCTGTCCAGTGAATGTTCAAACTTTGCCAGTCACTCCATTGATTGTCATTCAGTAAGCAAAGCTACCAGCCATAATCACATATTTTACCAGCATTTGGTTAGTGGCTGGTGCTAATTTCGTGCCCTGTCTGCATGTGACTGTAAGGGAGTGTGCCTGCCCGATGTCACAATTTAGGGGACCAATTACAGACTTGACCAGTTAGGGACAGCAAGTACATTTGTTGCCTTTAAATCATTTACACTGTAAAATGTATTCAGTAGACTTTAGTATGGTTTGTGTACTCATCACTATTATCTAAATATTCTGTAAATTGATGTGTTGTAATGTGTTGTGTGCCTGAGGTATAAGGCCCTGTACACACGTACACAGGTATTTTTAAAAACGCATTCTTTCCTCCTCCGGTTTCAAAAAAATCCCTGTGAACACCAACACTATGAAAACTCAAACACAAGCTGTCAAGCACGCACCAAAGCTACAGGTGACAAAATAACCTCTAACCCACGTTGGCCAATCAGAAACCTGCCAAACTATGGATACAAGCCAAAAACGGTGGTTTTCCTGTCTACACATAAACACTGAAAAAACAGCGTTTCTGAATATCTTCACCCTGGCAGGAGTCTTCTAAAAGCGCCGTTTACATGTATACGGAAGGCCAAAATGCACAAAACAAGCTTTGATTTAAGAAACCCGTGTACGTGTGCCTTAGTCCGTCAACTCACCTGTAGATCATGCCAGGAGAGCCAGTTTGTCGGAGGGAGAGGCGAGCGGGGGAGTCTGTGGTAGATTCAGGATACATGGAGGCAGGAGGGTGGGGGTTTGGCCAGCCTGCCGGGGGTGGTGTTATTTCACCGGGACCACGGGGTAAAGTTTATCACCAGTCAGGGCCTCTGGAAAGGAGAGAGAGTGTAATTCGTGGTAAGATTTCAGCAACAATATAACCTCAGAGTTTCCCTACACTTACGCCATAATTGGGAAGCCCTCTTGGCCCCTGACAAAGGACACTAACAAACATATATCAATATAATGTGCACATTACTTTTTTCAACATGTACAACACAACTTTTCAACATCATGTGCAATACTACTCTTCATGATTATTCATGTTTAGATTATGTTAGTTTATTATTTTATTAATTATCAGGTGGAATATTACTTCCTTTTTACTACCATCAATATCACTGCCTATTTTACTTTCAATGTCATTGCCAATATTACTTTTTTCTATTTTAGTTCATTTTTAGTTTACTCTTAGTTTGTACTTGTCTTACGATTATTGTTATTGTATAAGGCACTTGTTTTTGCAATTAACTTCTGAAACACTGTATATGTCACTAATATTTAAAACTCTTGATTGTCTTAAACAACATGTATCAAATTTCTCCATTCAGAAAGTACTGAATGTGCCACACTTTTTTTGACAAAAATGTTTACATTGTAACCTTGATTCTACTTAAGAGATTTATCAATCAAAGTGATGGGTTGTATAGTATGGAGAGGACACACAGGCAAGGAAAGGAAGGCCACAATGTGTTTTCATCTTCCTGCTGGCTACAGCTACCAGTTAGGCATCTTTGACCACTCATGCTAAAAGACTGCCAATGAAAATATCAAGCATAATGGATAATGATCAACGCGTCCCAGACAAGGTCAGGAGCACGAGAGGGTAATTAAACAGTGGCGCGCCAACCCTCCCACATCAACAGGGACACCAAATGAACCCTGTCTGGAAATATCCAATCAGCCATTAAGTTGTGGCCACTTGGTCTAAAGCAGCACTCGGTTCTCACTGGGTGAGGCATTGACGATGAGGGAAAAAATATGGAGTGAAACCAAAAATAAACTGCAGACTTTGAAGATGCCACTGTGCTGACCTTTACTAACATCTAGCCTGGATCGTTTTTGATTAGTTGCCTATAGTCGATTGATATCTAAAATTATTGGGCTTGGGGCATGAACTTTTTTGGCTTCTGAAGGGGGGGGGCATGACATTATATACAATTTGAAAACTAAAGTGGGTTCACTCTCAAGCCTCTTCCAATCAATGGATAGTGCAAGTGTAGTGCAGGATTTAGAGGCAGGACATTACAGCAAAGACCACAAAGTCCATTAGCTAACCTCACAGGGGACTAGACTCAGATTTGCCTCAGTTATTCCCTGACTGACAAAAATCTGAATGTTGCAGAATGTGAGATTACAAAAAAGTATCCAATGAATGTGCCACTTGTGAGACCAGGCCTTGGTTTACTTGTTATTTGGAAGCATATTTAAATATGAAAGTATATTTGGCAAGAGGAAGAGTGTGGTAAATGACGTTATTTGACATTGTATCACCTTTTTCAAAGGATTGCTACAGACTTCCACCACTAGATGGAGTCACGTCCTCACTCTGTGGACATGATCTGAATTAATAATAAGACCAGTGTAACCTCTGTATTTTCCCACGGCTTTACAGTAAAGGTTTTAACATCTTCACCGTAAAGGCTTAGTTTACACGTCCGGAATGATCAGAACTACCTATTTAGACAGAAATATAATCACATCACACCACATGAAAAACACTGCGGTAAAATGCAGCAAAAAGCCATGCAGAGACAACATGCAGCCCACATTCACACGTGAATTTCTTGATCCAACTTCATCATCCTGTGGCTGCTGTCTAATGTACGTATGTGGGTGCAACACAGCAAACCGTAGCTGATCCACTGCTTAGAGCGACTTGATTCTATGAATAATTCAAAGTGTCTGCCCAAGAAGCAGGCCACTGCTGGAGAGAGGGCAACAGCATGAGAGCTGGGCATCATTGAGGGCTGGGTGGGTGTTTTAGGTATGCACAGATGCCATTAACACACATTTAAAAAACACCTCATCAGAGCATTTCAAGTCAACACCACACACAGGCAGAGAGGGAGGGGAGCGGCACTGCTGATGTTTTAGCCCAGTTTACAGTAGTGGATAAAATCAAATAAGGGGAGCCGCAGAGAGGCTGGCATCTATGTCACCCTGACAAAGCTGTGAGCTGAGCAGCACTGTGCTACCCTATTTCACCAGTGGCTGCACTCACGTGAGTCATGGCTAGTAACCGTCATCGTAATGATAACATGAAGGTGACTTTCTCCTCTCATCAATTTCCCGAGGTGTCCCATGTTCTCAAGGACTCATTTAACGCTCCCTGCTCAATTCATTTCAATCATGCAGCAAAGGGACACCAGTCATACCTGCTATCAGGTGACGATGATGATGTCGTGACCCTGATGGGTAAAAGGCTTGGTCGTAGATCTAGTACAAAGCACAGCACAGCCCTGCTGGATTATCTGTCACTGATGTGGATCAGAGGACACTGTGGGTTGGATGAGGAGGGGGCTATGAAATCATACTTTCTTGCAAAGCCTTAATATCCTAAATCTGTTGTGAGGATTTTCTGCAGACTCTCTTTCTCATGTGATAATAAACTGAATTTATTTCGGTCTTGGATTGTTGGTTTGACAACAACCATTACAATTATGCAGAAATAATCTTCAACTTAAAGAAATGTGATAGAATGTCGATATTTTTCACAATTTCTTGTAATTTTATAAACCAAATTGCTAATTGAGCCTGTATCACCATGATTGAACTTTTTCTACCCAGCTCAACGTAATGTAATACTGCATTCGGTACTAAAATAGATGTATGTATGTATCTTTTCATGATGATACTGTGATGCAAGGACTGTTAATGCTAGACAAGAGGAGCCACCATATTTGTGAGGAGGTGGCTTTAATCTTACATTAAATATACTAAACATCACATAATTTTCTGTAAAAATGAGACCCTCTCTCTCTTGGAGTAGAGACATGTCAACAAACTCAGATCAAACTCTCTAAACTAGGCAGTGTTGATAAGGTATAAACCAAGATACTGTTACTACACTACCCATTTCTGACCTGAAATGTTTCCAGAAACATATTTTAGCATACTGTTTAGCTGCAATAGACAAAAACTGTGAATCAGAAGTCACCACCATATTGTTCCTGTACTGTGGTGCTGTAAAAAAAAAAGTGCAAACTGTAAAACCAGGCACTGTTGATCAAACATGAACCACGATTGTGTTCATTTCAGCCGCCTTACTGTTTGCCATTTCAAAACGGACTCCGGGCCAAAGCCAAGTAAGCCCAAGGAGCTGTATGTCACCCAATAACCTGAGTGTTCATTGGTCCAGTACAGTGCATTCTTGTTGTTGAAAAGGTGGAATACCAAAGCACCTTTTCTTTGTTTTCTCTGGTCATGAAACACCAAGTAAAAAAATATTTCCATCTCTCTACTGAAGAGATACCCCAGGGCCATCCTTTCAGTGTAAAAATACTTTTTTAAGTGTAGCCAGAAGCTTGGCAACCGTCAACTAAGTCAATCAAACACATCCATTGCCGACAACACCACTTTCAGGAAAAAAAGTTAACAGATCCAAAAAGACGACACCGGTGATTTTAGCGAGTCAGACACAAAATTGACACAATAAGAAAATACAACTCATGCATACTTGTTCTGCAGTTAAAGTTGCAATTACCCGATACCGATACCAATTATTAGAAATCATGGAGACGATTTTTGGGACCGATACATGTCAAAATTTCCAACAACCACTGATGAAATACACCCAAGTACAATTTACTCAAATACTGTTCTTAAGCACAATTTTCAGGTACTTTTTCCACTACCTTTATTTGATAGATGTCGTTACTAGTTACTTTGCAGATTCAGATTTTCAGGGATTTAAGGCTATCAATTGTGACATGTTACCAATAATATTGTTGTTGGAGGAACATTGTGTGAGAAGATGTTGCATCAGACCCAAAGTAGTACATTTTAAAATTAGTTTACTTTTTCAGCAATCTGACAGAAAAATTACAGATACTGATAATGGAAAATGCTGAATATCGGCTCCAATAATCAACCCCTACAAACTAAAATCGAATAAGATAAATTCATAATATCAGAATTTCACCCAGAATTTCAATACAATGCAATTTTACCAGCCCCATTACATCACAAAACCATGATCCTACTGTAGGGAAGTGCTTTTCTAGTGAGCAGTGGAATGGAACCTGACCCGTCCAATTAGTGCATGGTTGCAGAAATTAGGAAAACTACCACATGGGGCCTTCTAGGCTCCAGTGCATACTTTTGCCTTTTCTGCAGTTTAATGTAGTAGTTCATCAGCCGTTTTAACCCATTTGGATGCTGCACAAAATATCTTGTGTTTACACCTGATCACTGTCTGCTGCACATAGTAGAGCAATGCACCAGTCTCACAGAGATGCCTGGAGTGAGCTGCAGTTTGAGGGATGCTGCTGCTGACTGCAGCAATGCGGTACACTACAGACTCATCCTGGCTCAAGTTCGAGGGCTCAGATTTACTGCACTAATGGTCCAAGGTGCACTTTGCAGATTAAACTGCAGACGGAGAGGGAGAGAGAGACACAAAGCACAAAGAAAAGTGTAGAGAAAAAGGAGTTGGTATTTTTAACAGAGCCACTGTTATATACATTCAACATTAAGTTTATAAGTATCATCATGTTTTCTTGTTTAGAAAAAAGTCCACCCTCCAAATGGCAACACTGTGATCTGCTCCTGTTGACATTTCTTCTTAAACATGTTAAGGATTTGTCAGCTACAGAAGAAAACCGGTCAGTATCCAGGAATGTGACGAGCATTCAAAATGGACTTCCTGGTTTATATATCATCTTCTCACTGGTACCCTGTAGCAAGTAGTAATACGCCCACACCAACGCAGCCTCTTGCATTTTTGATGCAATGTTACTGTTGATCTGAACTTGGCCTGAAGCATCGAGTGTGTGTTTTTGACATGTATGTTTACAATGTCAAATGTTTTACAGCAATACAGCACACAGGCATGAGCAACACTTATTTTTATCTGCCAAAATAGAAACAAAACAAAACATAATATCGGCACTCTGTTTCCTGATTCCTACCAGTGACATGCATGAGTTGTAATCTGGATTATTTTTGTTTAAAACTGATCAGATTCAATATATTATCATTAGTGAGCAGTTCCAATGACTAATTTATGACATATTAATATTATTTTGCAAGTTATATATTTATCACAGGGATGGTTTGTGGAAACCATGCCATGACAAACTTTTTTTTGTAAATTATCACAGTAAGATTGGCCAATATTATATCAAAAGTACCACTTAGTGCAGATCTTAGTCTTTAAATATTAATTTAAGTCAACCAGCATGTAAATATTTTTTTCAAATATTTTCAAATACTGATATCAGTTATCAGAGAAAAAAAGTTCAGCCAGGCAAGGTTATAAACTATAGAGATTTAAATTTACAGGTGGAGAGATATTGTGGTCAAAGAAGAAAGATTAGATGGATTAGGGAGATGGTGCCATGTCATACAAGATGAGCTGAAATCATGAAAAACCATGCATCTCGATAGTCTCTGTTAATCTGGTCTCACACACACCTCAGTCTCTTCCAAACAAAATGCAAAACTGAGTCACAAAAGGCAGCTCTTCATGCTTCCCGTCCATAAATCCACCTACACCCAGCCTGAGTGAATTCCCTCTTGAGACAGGGCTTACGTGAGCAAGGCAAGCAGGCAGGCAGTGCTGGCCTGGAAAGCACAGCACGGTGTTGTGTAGTATGTTGGCAGCTGTGGAAAACACACACGGACCAGAGCAGATGGCTGCGGAAGAGGGAGACAGGCTAGCAGACGAGAACTGCCGGGGATATCCTACATGGGAGTTCAGTCAGGCAGAGAGTGAGAAAGAGAGAGAGAAGCTAACCCAACCTCGTTTTCCGTCAGGCAACAAAGAGGATTCAGACGGAATCTCCTCTTCTTCTTCTTCTTTAGTGACATTCACCAAAGGATCAAAGTCAAAACCATCTAAAGATGTGAATCCCATCATCTTTACTGTCATCACAGTCTGAGGTGTAATAAATGCTCTCTTCTCTGTTAAGCTGTGGCGGGCCCTTGATTACAGAAACAGCGCAGGTCACTGGGTTGCCAGCAGAGGAAAAAAAGCTAACAGCAATTTGCATAAATAGCCTATTTATACAGCAAACTTCTGATACAAATCCTCCTCCCCCCAGTTAAAAGAAGTTAAAAGCGCAACTGAGAGCTCTGCTGTCGGGAATCATTAAATTCTAGGACAGCTGCAGCTGTTATACACACAGAGGTTTACCACATATTATGGTCAGATTTAAAGCCATGCCCATCATCGACTGCTGTGACTAGGCCTACATAGATTAGAGTTCAGCTGCCAAGGTCTAATGTAGGACAGTGTTATACACAGTAATAATCCTTAAGACTTAAATTACATCAAACCCAGTTTTTGATGCTATTTGTGGTCCGTGTTTTTTATTTTCAGCATTAGCCATTCAGTGTATTTTCACTCTAAAATAGTAAAGTGCATCTTGTTGTGCAGGTTCCCTTTAATCATTTTCAGCATACCTTTGAAACCTCATTCATTTAGAAATTTCCGGTCATATCAGGGCTCCAGGGTGCAACTGTTTTTGTCGCACATGTGCCCAATAATCTGTCAAGTGCGAATATACATTTTCATTAGACGCACTGGTGCACCTGAAATTTAGCACGTCTGAGTCAAAAAAGTAACCTATAAAAATATTTTTGAACAAACACCAACTGGGGTACAGACAGTTGCTTTTGAACAAGTATTAGCCTACAACCATATTTTTTGTAGATTATTTTTTCAGTGTCTAGTAAGATTTTGTGTACTTGTACAATGAGACGTGATGCGAGACATCACAACCTAAAACATTTTTTGCTCTTTATTTAGTAAGTAGTTTAGCACTTTGTGACTTTATTTGAGGTTATCGCAACTTCCATTGCATGCCATCATTTAAATAAAGGAAAACATTTATCCACACCTTTATTCTGGTTTACAATCATTTACATATTATTAAAAAAATTACATTTAAATGTATTATAGGGTGCACCAAAATTATGGGCTGGTGCACCTAAATGAAAAAATTGGCACACCAGTGCTGGTGTTAAAAGTTGTTCTGGAACCCTGAATGTTATTCTTGCTAAATTTGATCCTTTTATGCAGATTTTCAAACCGTCAAGAAACTCCAGACTTACCTCAAGAAATAAGGCAAAAACATGATTGTGCCCTTTTGCTTTTGATCACAGCCTCTGTGCAAAAACAAGTACTAAAACATCCCCATGAATTCGAGTACACATCTGCCACTACATGGTTATTATACAGCATGAGATGTATGGTCCCAGGTTGCCTGTATCACTGACAACACGAAGATGAATCAGCATCCTGTATGTCCTTGCTCGACATTTTCCTTTATGCTGTTGTGCTGACTTATAGTGAATCCCTGACATTAAAACATGGTGCTGCACAAGCTCCTACAGAAATACAATCCAGTAGGAACACAAGTCAGGTTTACAGACCATCTGGAAGTACGAAAAGAATGAACAGAATATCACAAGCGAGTCGGCAAGGGACTGTACAGCTAAACTTGGGCCTGTGAAGCTGAAATGAAGCCTTTTGCTTGTACTGCAGGGAGAGAACATGCTGCAGTGAACCACGAGCACAGAGCAGCACACTGCAGTAGAAATATGAAACCATCTTTCTCTTGTTCTGGGTCCACCCCAGCTCTCGCTCTGCACACCAAAGACAAATGAAGACAATAAAAATTAGGGCTGGAGTGTGATTTTGGGAAGTGTTTCTGTTTCATTCGACTTCCCACCCATTCACTTGGAACTTGGCATCTGAACTGAAAGTGTCCACAAGAGACCTGGCAAAGATTGTGGAGCTTTAGGTTGGATCATGGTGTTAGACTGACCTTTTTATCATGTGTTTAAACCTAGATAGGTGGTACTTTGAGACCACTCCTCACACACATTAAAGAAGCACCACAGGGCTCCAGGGTGTGACTATTTTGGTCACACATGCACGCAAAAATCTGTAGAGTGTGACCTCAGATTTTAATCGGTCGCAACAGTGCATCTGAGATTTAGATTTTTTTTTTTTTTTTAAACAAGTGAGACTATCGCAATTCCTTTTTGCTTGTGATTTAAATGAAGAACATGTAATTCACACTTTTCATTTACATAATCTGTTAAGAAATTAAGTCAAGATGTATTATTGGATGCACCTAAATTATGTGCTGGTGCACCTAAATGAAAAAGTTAGGTGCACCAGTGCGACCAGTGTGATAAATTAGTCTGGAGCCCTGCACAAGCAGTGAACTGTGTGCCCTTGCCGTTCTGGCAGGTTTTCATTGCCTGTTAAAATCACAACTGTAAGCTAGCTATTCAGAAACGTAAGCAATACATCTCACTTCAGCATGCCTGCCAAATCCTACAAACACATACTTACTTTCTCACTGCTTTATGTCCAAGACTCCCTCAACATCCTTTCACTATGCATATCTCCCCCCCCCCACACACCGTTTGTTTTTTTTTAAAAATCCTTGTCCACATCACTGTGCATATAATGACATATGGGCATAAAAAGGCTGTACAGTCATGCATAGGTGAGCAGAGAGCAGGTTGATTTAAAAACATAGCTAGGCAGAGGACACCGAGTGGTCGATACATCTAAATCCAGACAGTCATTAGGGAGGATAAAGAGGACAGCAGCAGATCAGTAAAACTACATGAATACTAGTAGTTCTGCACATACACAAACAATAACTTTATACAATATGTCTGCATGTGAAGCCAGTATTACTGTACACCAACAAACCTAATGGCTTTGCTTTTTGCAGCTGTGGCAATCTGTAATACTTCTACTACTAAATACTGCATCAGCTTTGTCCAGACAGAGTGGAGGTTTTAATGTTTGTACAACTGATGGATAGAGCTGTGGCTTCTGGCTAGGCCTGGAGTGGCTACATACTGGAAACCGGCCTAAAAAACACACACCCGGTGACATTTTGGTACTACCCTACTGGACCAACCTCACTTAAACACAAAACGAGACAGCCAGCTTCTAGTACCAATAACCATCACTAAAAAAATGTCACAATTTACGTACGGCGGTATTTGGTTTGTTGCCCAGTGCTAGCATTTATGATGTGCGTTTGAGGAAATTGAGATATATATTGTGTGTCGCGATGTGACCTAAAAATATCGCAATATTATTTTAAGGCCAGGAGTCTATGAAGATAGAAGAGAGCCATTGCAGCAGATACAAGTCATTCGATACTCAGCTTCAGCTATTTATACAATCACAATGATCATTTAAATAGATTGTTCAATAATTCAAAAGGCTTTTTATGCATCTTCATAATGTCTTCACATATACAAGCCCTTGATACTGCTTGTATTGTATTTCTAGGCCAGACAGGAATCAATCTTCCCCCTCAGGGTGCTACCATGCTCTTTCTATCGGATGGGGAAAACAGAGAGAGTAGGTTCCAGAGTTCCCTAATGAAATCTGGCGCAATTGCAGTAAGTGGCTGACGGCTCTTTGAACAGACTGAGTGGCCTCAGGAGAAGCGGTCTATGGTGACTGGCTACCAACACATACCTTCTGAGGAGTAGGAGAGAAAAGTAACAACAACAAAAAACAAGGAATGGGAAAAGGAGGAGGAGGAGGAGGAGGAGGAGGAGAGAGCAGAGGAGAAAACTGCAGTTGAGTAGAAATTGTGGGGAAAAAAAGCTGAGTAGGCACGAGAGAGCAGGCTGGTCCAGGGAGGCACTGTGCTGCAAAACAGCAGTGCTATGCATCACTCCTCCCCCTGTGGTCTCTCTCTGCATCTCAGACCTTCACTTTCTTCTGCTCATGTCCTGTGGTATTGCTCGACACTTGACTGATCACAAGCACACACAGAATTCACGAGGCTTTCACAAATAAGCGGCTTCAATGCTCAACACTTCATGGTTAAAAGAAAATCTGTATTACTATTTTGGAAGTAATCATATGAACGTATAATATTTAGTTTCTAATCACACACTGCTCCAACTAATGCAAATCTGCAATGTCTCTGTTTGAGACTGAATAACTCAGTGACTAGCTGTCTCTTACTCATGCAGCTGAAAGAAAGCCTTGCCGAGTTTTGCCATTAACAGTATGTTAGGTCACATTAAACATTAAATATTGAACAAGCCTCTTTCTGCACCCTTTCCAGTGGTTCTGTATTTAGACATTCAGATACTGCAGAGGTAGGAACAATGCCGTCAGCCTCCAACAGATATTTTTAAACATTTTATGCTTTTATTTGATGCTGTTCCTCAAAGTAGCCAACAATGAGTTAATAAACATTGGGTGGCAAAGATCAACCCTAAAGTAATGGGATGATTTCATGAAGCATCATGCACTTTACTGGAACAAGACATGCTTTTGCAATTCCTCTGTGTGTCATTGAAACCAGTGCAAGGTCAATGATGAACTGAGAGGGTGTAAGGAGGAGGTAAGATTTCCGTGACATTATCTTGCACTTACTTTTAGTTATTAAACTGCTGCAAATGTGCTTTCACACATTTCAAGTCCTGCAATGGTGTGAGTATGGTTGAGCACTGCACAGAACAGGAAAGCACCCCCTCGTCTTGACTGTGACGCAGGCTAGCTTCTGTTCAGCAGCTTCCAAGTACACAGCACAGACACCATCTTTCCACTTCAGGTTTGAAGTTCCAGTCAAAAGAAGTTGAGTGACTGAGTGGACTATGGGTTAAGGCACTGACTATGTGATCACAGCATTGACAGTTTGAGTCAGACTGGAAAGCTTTGCTGCATGTCAACAATCAGTCGAAGGCACAACTAAAAAAGCTTTTCATCAACATCTTAAAATCAGAGGAAAACAGCAAGGCATGACTAAAATAAATAAAATGGACAAATTGATGAACACCTAAAAGCATATTAAAAAGGAAAAAAAACTCCAGCTCCCTCCTGAGATAATGTGTTACTCCTCCAATGAAACTTCACTTCTTCTGACTGTACTACAGCGTCCCCTACATAAGCTGTCAATGTATCACAGAATTAAACTGAAGCACTGTGACAAACTGGCAGATTACACTTACAGTGTAACCACCCACTCACCCACAGTCCTCAATCACAAAATCCATGGTAGTATGCCCACTCAATTTGATAATGTTGACGAAGATGACCAATGCACTCAGTCACACACAAAACATACTGTACATGTGACATTAGGTTATAATGACGCCAACATCTGAAGAATGCCAAGCAGAGATGCCCCGAGTCGACCTGCAAGACCAGAAGCAGGGCCAATCTAGGATTAGTATTGGCTTCATTTCTTTGTTTGGACAGGGTACCCCAGCTGTAAAAAAAACACCTGATTGCACCTGTGACAAAATGTCCCAAAATAAATAAACAGAAGCCAGCACTTACAAGTGATGATATAACAATGTGCATTAGCAAGCAATGCCAGCACAGATGTTTTGGGTTACAGCTTGGTGTCTTTTTTAGCAACAATTTGCAAGTGAACACCAAAGTGCTGCAGTTTGTGGAAAACCAGGCATGAATTTCTGTATTTCTTCATGCTGGATGAGTATAAAACCAAATCAATGCTGGGGACAACTTTGAGGACAACTTTGATATCACATTTCAGAGTTTGAAATTAGAAAAACTGGATAATTCTGTGTTTCCCCACACATCGAGTTTACTTGGGCGGGTTGCCCAGGTATATTTGGTGATCCGTTTTAACATTCAGCACTTTTATTTTTTTTATCTGTCTGAGATAACGTTATCGAAATGTGATTAACTAGTGGACAATCTGCCCACGCTCTACCTCTCCTGTCTACTGACAATCACACATGCTCTGCAGAGAAACACGCACTTGTTTAGATGCAACCTTTCCTACTTAATGTAGGTCTTCTTAGGTCGTTGGTTTGTACAAGCACTTGTAAGCACACCGGGTTGTTGCAATTTAATTTAGTACCCCATTGTTTTAGGTACGTAGTTTCGATACATAATTAACAACAAGCTTCCTCCATACAGGGCTCACTTGCTGTTGTGGACTTTATTAAGCATACCACAAATTAAGAAAGTCAGCAGAGCAGACACATGGTAGGAGAGAAAGAAACAGAAAGTCAGACAGCTGGTCATCAAATACTGATGCTTTGCCACATGTATATATTCTGTGGGAAACACTGTAGTGTCATATCGGCCAATAGTAAATCTCCAGATCCTCTACTTAATCAGAGATTTTACAGTCACACTCAGAAGAATATTATAAAACACACTTGAAATATTTCAGACCCTAATAAGTTTTTGGTTTGTTTTTTTCATTTCAGCCAGGGCCTCACTAACATCTACCTATAAATCAGGCAACTTTACAGGTGGTAAACTTAGCTTTGTCATCTGCTCCACCAACTTCTGTGAGTTGCACTGATCTACAGTAGAAAAGCCTTCTGACCAGCCAACTATTTAAGGTTTTCACTTGAGCGTCTGCAGCCTCCTGTAGCCTTGGCCAACAACATTAGCAAATGCTAATTAGATATTAGATATTGATCAGTACTGTTAGCAGATACTTTTTATACTATACAGTATAGTGTATTTAGAAATCCAACTCTTTCGTGCCATGTGGTATTGTTGCTAACAATGGCATTGTGGCATATTATAATCAACAGTGCTACACCCCTCCTGTATTTAAGGAGAAAAAAAAAAGCATACAACTACACCACCGAGGGGTTGTATCGTCTTCCAATCATGGAAAGAAAGAAATATATCTACCAATTCAGCCCCTGTATCAGAGGATACTCAATATTAAAGGATGTGGTTTAGTCTTTGGCACATCCCTAATGACAAGAAAAAATAGATTTTAAAAAGTAAACAACAGAATGATGTCAACATAGACACATGCAAAAACTGTTGGCAGACTCAGACAATTAAGACTATTCAACACCAGCTGGGCTCCATACTGTGGCACTGAACTGAAATGGCAGTAAAACACTGAAGATCTGTGGAGCACAGACAATCTGCCTGTCTGACATAGTATGTGTGATTCACACAGGCTTTAAATGCCAGCTGAGGGAGGCTGCGGCCTTTAGTGTGGTTATCAGCTGTGAGACAGTAACGGTCTGCAGCGTTATGTCCTCCTTTAGCCATCATTGTAACCTCAGGATCAGATGCAGACTATAGATAAAAATCCTCCTGTATGAAAGCAAAAAGTGTACAGGTTTCCATCCTTCTGATCACATACATGTGTGCAGATCTGACTCATTCATGGATGACTTGGCAGGGTCACTTCAATCACACACACACACACATACACAACCTCAGGACACGTAGGCAGCTGCTCTTTTATAACAAAGCACTGCTCCTTATAGTAGCTCCAGTTGAAACATCACTTATCTTTGTGACTCCAGCATGTGTACTCCACAGGGCCCTGCAACTAATGGCTTAATAAAGTTACTCTACATGTAGTGTGACTCAGTAGGCCTATGGTAAACACAAAAACTATTGTATCTCAAACAGCTGGTCGCTGGCTTGTTTTTCTTTGGGTTTTGGAAGCAGAGAATTGCCTTCAAACAGAATCTGAGCACCAACACCGGTGCTGCAGTGCATCAAGCATATAAAATACACAGAGCCTTCTGTCGAAAGTAGGACAAACTTAATGGCTATGTGCAAGTGCCCACACAATATCTGTATGGTAGTGTATGGATCCATCTAAGCGTGCTATAACATAGTATCCATTTAAATTTCTATAGGAGGAGAGGAAGACGATTGACACCAAGAGTCCATGTCCGTATTTCTTTATCTGCACAAACACACACTCACATTACATCAGACTAGAAACACATACTCATAGTGCCTGTGCGGTCAAGCATGACAATACTGGCAGGTTTCCTGAGGCATATAGGGTTAACGTCATGCAGTTTATTCATGTCCACGTACATGCCGTTGGCCTGCCCATAGTTTGTGTCAAAGACAATCATTGTGAAAGTTCAAGTGTTTGTTTACCGACTGATTCCTGTGTCCCTGAGGCAACAGCAGCCACACTGCAAGAAGAGAAGGCTTCTGTGTGTATTACGGTAACAGCACTTGTTTTGATCCTGTGTGTCAGCGCAATGTGTCAAGGTGTTGTGGTGAATCAACTTGCCATCTGTACTGTTACATTAACCTTGGTAAACCGTGAGGCTAACAGAAAGCTATGTTAAGGAAGGTGAGGATGTGAAATACAGCTCGCAGCAGTGAAGTAACATTCAATGTGTGCATCTGCCTGGGGTCAATTGTTACTATTCTATTATTGTTATCCATGAGTTTTCCAGGGAGGTCACTGGGGAGGCTACTAGGGGGAGGGTTATGGGTGATACCTCTGGTGCTCGTCCGAACTAGCGTAAGTAACAATGCATTATAACTGTCACATCAGCTCCCCTTTAAGGGTTTAGAAGCGTTAGCTAAGTGGGCCAAGAAACAAAAACAGTGGTAGCAGTAGTCACATGATAAAGTTTATAACTTAGATCTTCATGAATAAATAATATGCTGGACCAATCACTGTAAGCGTTGCTTGTGTTACCATGGAAAATGCCAGTTCTGTTTTACGTGACTGGGGGCGCCGGAAGTCGTGCCCATAATTCATACAACTTTTAACCCACACTAGTATGAAATCATTATTTTTTGACAGTTTGTACACAATTAATTTGTTAAATAGTGAAACTAACCATTACAATAGATGCATCATTCATACAATAATAATTAGTAGCAGTAACCCATCCCAACAAAAAGCTTTATTTCTTTTAGTTTGAAAATAGTCCTGAGAGTTGACAAGGGAGAGAAGTGCTGTCTCAGGAACTCTTTCCATCTGTACCTATCTTGGTATCCGTCTCTCTGCCTCCTAAAGTGTGGTCCATCTGTCTCCCAACCTCTTTTAAGAAGCCCTTTTCTGTACGTATCACTCTACCGCTACCATGGCACCAAACCATGTACCTTTTCCTGAGGTACTTGCACAATTACTCTCCACAGACATCCCATTCTCATTAGTGAATCTTCAAACTTTTTGTAGTATTGTGAAAATGTCCTGTGCTCTAGAAAATTATCTTCTACACATTTCTTCTTGCAAGTTAATTAAATGCAGACGTTGAGGCCGCATCATTATACAAGGCATATATCATTATTTTTACAAACAGCATGTGGAATCAGACAATAATTACAGATAAATATGTGTTGTAAATGCTTGTTTTGAATAAATTATTTACTCATTTATTGATATGCATAATGTCCCAAAAACATAATAATTCTCTGGCGTTTTTAAACACTTAAGAGTGCAGGGAGGAAAACACAATTGCAAGTGTTAAACTATAGATGTTAAGTCAAGCTTTAAATGTGCTGTACACTGGCATTTTACATTTCTAATTACAATGACAAATGTCAACAAGACAACCGGCAACACAAATATTCTCTGTACAAATAAAAACCATCTTGCCTTACAGTGTCTCAAAAACATACATCTCTGTGAAAAACTCCTTTCGCCTCCTGCTAAGAACTTGCTTCCACAAGCCTGACAGTATTGACAAAGTCTTTCACAGCCCACATATGCCAGACCCAAAACAACATTGTTGTTTGCACAACAATGTATCTAATATAATGCTCGAAAACAAGACAACCATACAATAGGTGCTCACAGAGAAAATGGTTTGTTGATGCTCAGCGAGTGAAAAAATGTACTAAAGCTAAAAAGGAATTCATTATCACGCAAGCAATACTGTTAAGTAGAACAATGATGACTGATTTCAGCAGATACATCTCACCACACACTGATTAGGGTGGGCTTCAGTGGCAGATGACTATGGTGGGTTGACTAACAAGATGACAGTGATACAAAGGGCACATCATCAGCAAGGCCGGATGACCAAGGAGTGGAATAACTTCAACCTGACTGTCCGACAGTTCCTAGGTTGTGGTGACAAGCTGATGACGGGGACACTATTTGGCATCAGCAGCATGTATCCATTCTGCCTGGTGTCATCAGCTCAGGCTGCTATGGGGGGGTTGGGAATAAATTCTTGGCAAGCATTAGGCCCCTTAGTAGCAAATGAGCACTGACTGAAGGCCACAGCTTACAGTTATTATTGCTAAATGGGAAATACCCTTTTCTTGACTACTTTTACAGTACTATTTTTCTTCAACGTGACAGTGACAAGTGAAATGTCCATACATTCCCAGCATCACATCTTAAGGATGAGGGTTTTTTCCTATGTCAATGTGCATGTACAAAAGCTGCAGTAACTGTGACACATTCAAGTCAGTGACTAAATAGTGAGTCTAGCACCTTCATAAATATTGTTCTGGAGACCAAAAGAAACCTTTTCTGTGCAAGCAAGGCGCACCAAATCAAATATATACTACAGTTATTGCATTAAGGGTGAAAGGCAGTGAAAATCCCTGATTCTATTCAGCCTCAAAGTTTCGGGTCACAGCGGATGAGTATTCAGACTTAAAACACAGTAACACCCAGAGCTGATCATCGCAGCTGTGAGAGCATTTTAGTTTGAAATTGGTTGAGCTAATACAGTAACCTGACAGAGCAAATGTATAGCTATAGTTTCCCCTGCTGTGGCTTACTTATTACTAAGATGACCTTGATGACCAATAGCTGCCTTTGAGGATATGCATCTGCCAGGTTTTAAATGTGACTTACTGATGGAAGTGGTATCAGTGAAACTGTCATGCCATGTGTTTTTCAACTTTTACTAATGTTTACAGTGATTGTAAACCCATAATAATATTACTGAATATGACGTTTCTGTTACAAAAACCTGGTTAGCTGTGATTACTTACAGCTTCAAAATGTATATCTAACCTAGCTGAATCCTGCACAGACAGTCTGATTGGAACAGTACAGTAACACAGTTGAATGTAAATGATGAAGGAGAGTAAAAGCTTCGGAGAGAAAGGTTTTTAGATCACAAGCATCTTGTCTCCGAACCAGGTCGCCAAAGGGGTATTTGGGTGCAAACAGGCCCAGGGCTCCAGACTAACGTTTTACACTGGTTGCACTGGTGACTTTTTCATTTAGGTGCAGCACATCATTGTAAAAGGGAATAGAGGTGCAAAATATTGTATAAAGCCAGTGTTTCATATCAGGTTCCGATCGAAACAAGCTAACTAGAGTTACTTACCCCTTCTCCTGAAACTCCTTTTTTCACTGCACGTTGTCTTATTTACCCAAACTCAGTTTTTTTTTCTTTCTACAATTAACCTGTCATAAGACATTCCAAAAGCAGAATTTTGACAAAGTATGATTTTGAAGAAGCAGTACATAATAGCATAAAAGTATTACCCAGCTCTACCTGTTATCTGCAGAAAGACATTGGAATGAAAATCATGTACACAATCCACGCTGATCTTCCAGGCAGTCTCCTTATGGGTACATTCGACATGACAAGTACTGACCAATAAGTAGCAAGTATGCCTTTTAGAGGGGGGTTGTCTCCACTAACTGGTGCTGTTTTCTGTGCACTTCTCTTTCCATCAATCTATTTTCACCCTATCCCACTACTTTGTCTGAGAGCTTTGTGCCGGGTCAGCCAGCCCTCTGCTCTGACTGCAGCAGACACACACTAGGACTGACAAACCCCTCAACAAAGGGATGTGATTTCATTTATTTGTTTCCACGATGTGTTTATATCAACAATGAAACTTCCTTAATATGTGCCTGATCTTATTGCTTAAGATTTGTGCCCACTCATGTCATCCCTCGTCATGCGTGAGCAGCATTAAACAGCCTTAGATTCTTCTCAACCCACTTTCCTGAACCATTTACTCCATCTCCTTTGAGGCTGTATCTAATCAGAATAGGGCATAGCCTTTTTATAGTCAGTGGCTGGTCCAGCTTACATGTGCAGTAGCCAACTGGGGGACCCCGGAGCAAAAACAGACATAGCCTGAATCTGTGAAAGGGATATATAAAAATGAATGGGTACCAACACCATCTAAGGCGTGTATTCTTCACACTTCCCTAATGTCCCACACAAAGAGCACGCACACAACACTAATTTGTGCACATCACACTGCACTGAACCAAAGAGAGTTAGCCTAAGGTGCATCATGTTAGTCTAAAATAAACAATTAGCACATGTTTGGTGCAAGTCAGTGATTAGTATTCTGAACAGGCAATACAGTGCTGGAGCTTTACTAACGTTGCAGTCAAAAATCAGCACAGCAAAATCCCACACAGTCCTCAGGCTTCAGACGGAGGCATTTTAATCAATCTCAAGTATTTGCAACAAATACCGACATGACCCCAATAACTCACCCGTCACGAACAGCACGCTGTCTCATAAGTCACATACACACGTCAACAGACAACAGTCAGCGCTGAATAGTTATTCACACCTGCAATGTTGTTGCCGTTATTCACATGGGCTGTCCACACAGCGGATCATGATTAATGTGGTTTTGGTCTTCATCAAACCCCATCCACGTATACTCACAAATCACCACTGACACACACACATTACTTAAACAGAAGCCCTGTACAAATTAACATGCCACCATAAATCACAATGATCGTGCTGAATCTGTGTAAGATCAGGGATCATCAGAGAACCATACAAGCAGGCTGTATGTGGGAAAACACGTGCTGCGCAAAACAGAACCATCAGCATGTGATGTTTGTGGTCAGTGCTGAGAAGGAGGCTACATGCAGACAGAAGCTCCCTCTCTCTTACTTGCATGTGAAAGATTTTCTTGCTTTATAGCAGAGGCGGGCCTCCTCCAAAATCAGAAGATGCCAATACACCTTTATGAAAAAAAAAAACCTTCAGGAAGAAAATTGCAGAGGCGCTATTTTACATAACATATATCCAGTGAGTGAAGCTATTTTTTTAGACCTTCATCTAGTGACCAAAATGAACACAAAAGACAAAATGCCTGGCAGCAATTGTTATACGGGTGTACGTTTGCCTAGCCATTGGAGTTTTTGCACTTAAGGGGTAAAGTCTGGTCAGGGGCGGTGGATGAAAACTGAAAGATTTTTTTTTTATTATTATTTTAATGCAGGCCACACAATTTACAGAGAAACATCTAACACACTTTTACAAAGACACTATGGTTTAAAAAAAAAGCCCTGGTGATAAAAGCACATAGAATAGGCTCCATACCCTAACCCCTAACCCTAAAAATAAAAGGCAGACCTCAAAAATAATAATGAACACATACACTCTTTAACAGTTTAACACAGGAGCTAAAGTATGAGGGGGTATATGCATCAAATTAAGATTACAATATTTGTAATTCAATCATCTTAATATCAATTTGCTAACATAATTGCGAAAATGACAGGTTGCACAACTCTTGCAACTGAGCTGAAATATTGCTCAGCCCTACTCAGGGTTCTCGTTTTAGAACCAGTCAGGTGACAAACTTATATTCAGCAGCAGACGTTTCAATGCAAACTGGCACTATAATAAACACTTAAGGCTGTAAATTAAGCTTTTTGTTAGCCAACATGCGTAATATCTGCCATTGTGTCGGAATATTTGTGGGGGTTTTCTCCATTAGAGTGATTTATTAAGTTCCAAGGACGTACAATAGGCTACCTGCCACAGAGCAAGGGCATGGTATTTATAGCAGCCAGGACTAAACACTAATGGTTCGTGGATCTAACAGATGATATTCAAATCAGCAGCTGTTTCGGCCTGACATTGGGATAAAGAGAAATGCTGAAACCATGAAACAACAACTTCACTTTGATGGAGAGTCAAGAGCCTTTCTTAATTTGCGTTTCTACTTATGTTCTTGTGGACTTCCGTGCTGCTCCAGTTCAGCACAATCAAAATGACTGGAAGTGTCCTTGCTCCACTCGTTTCATCAAGGATACTGACTTTTGTGGACTTTGGGACATCCTAGAATGCACACCAACAAGCAGCAATAGTGGATTTTTGAGCCATGTTTTCTAAGACCTGAGGACTTTGGGGTGCTTATATGTACAGATATCACCACAATGAATTAAAATAAATATATATAAATAATAATGAACAGAGAAAGTGCAGTCCAACAGAGATTGGTATCTTGTGACTGCATCTCATCATCAATTGGGTTATTTTTCAAATTAAAACTCCACTGTAAGTAGACCTGATTATTTTGCCACTGTGCAGTTATGGTTTATCAAGTTTAGGGGTAGACTGATTAACTTTTCCAGTTATTGATATCTGTAATTTTTCTGTCAGATTGCTAATAAAATACTAATTTTAAATGTGCTACTTCTGGTTCTGGTGCAACATCCTCTCACATAATGATCCCGCCCACAACAATTTCTGATTTATTGTATTTATTTTATCGTTTATTTTAACAGGGACAGCTCACAATTACAAGTAATTGCACCGGAGTTAACAAGCAGTCAATTTGCATCTTTTTGTCCTTGGGCTGGTAAACAAAAAAACACATAACAGCAACTACACTATATAAAACAGTACATTACATAAAAAGTTGATTAACGTGGACATTACACTACATAAAAACAACACAATACATAAAACTTCATAAATGTGAACACTGCACTACATAAAACAATGCAATACATAAGGTCTATCAGTATAAATTAGAAACACATCAAAATGAATGGTCTATAAACACTGAACAATCTGAATCTGCAAAGTAACTACTAACTAAATGGATTAAATAAATTTAGCGGAGTGAAGTATAAGGTAGCAGAAAACGGAAATACACATGCAAAGTACATGGAAGTTGACTATTGTTTATTTCATCACTGGTTGTAAAAATTTTAACGCAAAGAGTTTAATTTTTACTGCAAATAAATATCGCTCCCAAATATCTGGGAAACTACCTGAAAAAGACTCTTAGTACAGTTGTTGTGTAAGCACCAGAGCCGAGCTGAGCTGTGTATTAATACATTGTTTTATAGAAACCAATTTATTACGCAGTTTGCCACAGGTTTGAGAACAAAATGCACAAAATTGAACATGACAATTTAGCTCATAAATAAAACAATTTGTATAGGCACAACCAAAAGATTTTTTACCCACTTAAGGTTGAAACCTGTCAAGTACGTGAGTCCGAATCTCACGTTATTTAGAAAGGCCTTCACTCTTCTCTGATGGAACATCACATCTCATGGGAATGACCAACTGACAAGCCAGAGAGTCAGTCCTTCTCAGTAATCACATTAGGGTGATCCACCACAACTGGAACTAAGCTACAGCTGTCGGTCTTATCTCAGACACTACAGCCAAGACTGTTAATGACAATACAGTCATAGCCAGTGTTCAAATTGGAAAAATGTAAAGTAGATGTCCAACAATGAATTTTCCTTGAGATTTAAGGTCTCCCCACATTTCCGTCATTATAATGGTGCTGTCAATTTGAAAGGTTGAAAAACACTTTACCTTGAAACAATCAAAGTTATAACTTTAAACCATGATATGTGATGTGCCTGAATACTCTGAATAAAGAGTTCTGTCATTTATTCACTTGAAAACTTGTAAAGAGCACAAACGAAACAGCACAGAACAAAATCTGATGCGATTTCACCAAAACTGCCGCGACTTTGGCAGAAAATTGTGTTATCATGTCAGACACATTTGAATAGAAAACTGATTGAGAAAGTATGTGTCCAGGGCCTGTAACATTGTAACTTATAAATGAATTGAAGATGGCAGCATGGGGGAACAGTGATTAGCACCCTTGCCTCACAGCAAGAAGGTCCTGGGTTTGAATCCCGCTGGGGCAGGGCCTTTCTGTGAAGACTTTGCATGTTCTCCCCACGCTTGCATGGGTTTCCTCCAGTAACTCCGGTGTTCCACTACCATCAAAAACATGCCCAACTAGGCTGATTCTCCAGTCGGTACCCTTGACCAAAGGCACTGGCTAAGATCTGGAGTTGGTCCCCGGGTGCGAGGGGTTACCCCCACCCAATGCTCCCTTGGAATGGGTTAAATGCAGAGCACCAGTTTCACTATGTTGTACATTGTATGATATGTGATCAAATAAAGATTCTTCTTCTTCTTCTTTTATAGTCGGTAAATGGCACTCTTAACACTTGCACTCTTTTAAAACATGACTGTGATACAAAAACTTTTAGCCCAGTTCAGCCCTTAACATGACTAAATATAGCCACATGTTCTCTCATCTCCAGAGCAAAAATGTAGAAAATTATGGCAACTAAAGGAGGATGACTACACACCTGCTGAACAAATGTGTGAGAAATTCACTGAGTTCTGTGTGTGCGTGCCTGTGTGTGTTTGTGTGAGTGTGATGCCCCTTGGGAGCTCCAAAACAGGGCTAATGAAGCTAGACAGGCCGCTAAATCTCAACTGCAGAATGATTACTGAGCTCAGTTTAGGGAAACACCCCCACTGAAGCAACCAGCAGACCAAGCTGTAAAAACTGCAGAGAGTCAGGACCTATATTAGTGATTGGGCTGAGTGGACTGTCGGACGTGAAACAGATATACTTCCCAAACAACCAACATAGCGGTCTACACTAGCTGCATCATGACTTGCACCTCTCTACGCATTATGTGTGTAACTCAAACTGACTTTTTACACTTCAGGTAAAAAAAAAAAAAATATTCATAGGCTTGTGTTGATGGGCGATAAGATTGTGTATCAACGATTGAAGGGATGACTGACGATTGGGTTTACCTACATCAATATTAAGGCATATTTACTACCTTACTACTAACTCTCTAGAATCTTCGGCCAGCTGTGCATTCAGAGATGTGACTGGTGGAGCAGCGTTTCCACCTGTTGAGCCCCCATTTATCAGCACGTGTCACAAGTGACTTTTAAATCCTTCATTAAAAACCAGTTTGCGGTCTCTTTACCATGAATGTGACATCCCGCATCTCTGTGTGCCCGCTCGACGAAACTTTGCTTTGCACTTCATTTGCACTTCTTAGATAACACAACAATATTGTCGCACCAAGCACAACAACACTGACTTGTAAATGTGAGATGTCACAACTTTCTCTGACACAATTTAAAAAATTTTTTTTTGATGCAACAAAAAGCAATCATGGCGCAGCACAGCTTTTGGAAATACTGTATTTTAGAGCGCAGTGGTGCTGTTGTCGCATTGTGTCTGAAAGGCAACCAAGTCATCCCTGCTGGCATTTCAGTAGCCTGCTTTATCTCCCTGGCAATCAGATCACCTGTCATCAAAGTCAAGTACTAACGATTGGGTGATATGAAATGATCATCCAACCCTAGTCTTCTATGAGAGTAAAACTGAGTATCTTTGGACTGTTGGTCAGACCAAACACGCAATTTAAATATTTCAACCTGGGCTCCAGTATTTTCAAACAATTATCGAAAACTTAATCAAGAAATTAATTGATAATGAAAGACAATCCTGAGCCCTACTATGGATGAATGGATTCGGTATAAATAATTGCAGATAATTTGCTGCTGACATGCTGCTATCACTGTGTGGCTGGGGTAAACATGGTGTTAGCGGAGTTCTTCAAAACAACTCTGAAACAACTTTAAAAAATTACATCTCATGAAGTTAGACATGCATTTTTAAGAATAGGGCTAAGCAATGAATCGAAACCTTATCCAAATCGCAGGAGCTGCATTTTTTTTGATAAAATTAAATGTGTCCCAACATACCGTACACATTTTTTTGCATATCGTTCATCCCTGCTTAAGAAGCAAGATTTCCATACCACAGGCAACTGGGCCAGAAAAGCACAATGTCACTATATGTCGATATCAATATCAATATATGATAACGAGGACAGAATGCTGACAAAATCATGCATATTTATCCAGAATGCTGGATGATATAAGAACCCAGTTTGTGTCATGGATTATGAGCTCACATCTACCCTTGGACTGTGCTCAGTTTTGATGATTCACCTATACATCTTTTCATGATAATATGAACGACTCAGCAGAAATTATTTGATGACTGCTTTCCTGTTTTGTCATTGCTCAGTGTGTCCAGGGTTCACTTTAAAATCTGAACATCCTGCATAATTGCAACATCATCAGAGAAGTAGTGTCTCCTTTGTTTCTGGCATAAAAAGTATTAGGAACGACGCCGAACCAAAGCTCTTTCCAGATGAATCTGCCTTTTCCCTTGTCATAGGATGTCAGATTGTATTTCTTTGAAGACATTTTTTTTGAAGTGTTGTTAGTAGTATTCCTTGTTGGGTCTTGCAAGTGCATTTCCCTATGGGACAACAAACACATAATTATGAAATACCTTATTACTGTTCTAGCACTGTCCTATTTGTTGAAAATATAGGTGGTATTAACAATAAAAAAATACTTTGTTAAGAGTTTGGCTATTCAAGGACAAATTAATTGCAACCATTTCAGATAAAGCAATGCTTTCTGCAATATCGACGTACAAGCCCAGTGAAAGGACACACAAGCACATGAATCTGCCTTTTTCTCCTCGTTACAGAGCATTCAACAGCTTACTGCACCAAACTGAACCCCTGCAGCCTGCCTCTCCCGTTCTTTCGTCTTGGACCAGAGCCCATGGGCAGGCGAACACACAAACCGTATACAAAAGTGCACATACACGCACACATAGACACACATGCACTAACGTGTACGAGCACACACAGGCATGCAGAGATACTGGCCCATAACAATCAGCCTCAGCATGAACACCCACACACAAACACACATTTAAATGACACGGTAACACATTCGGCCAGGCACAGATGACTGTCACAACCTCTCAGCCACACACATCACAAGACTGGGAGAACAGTTAAAGCCTGACTGCAGGGTGTTGCTGGCTGTGGCGCCTGCAACAGATGGAACTGCAGCAGCAGTAGCAGCAGCAGGGCAGGTGAGGTGAAAAGCAGTCGAACTGCCTGTGTCAATGCGCATGTGTGTGCATGTGTAATTTTTATGCGTGAGCCTGCACAAGTCTTTCACCCTGGCTATTTTAAGATGGCTCTTTTAAAATCCTACAGCATGGCCAAGTCTCTGGCAAGAATTCAAAAGGACAGAGCATGCATAAAACCTGACAGACATTCAGAGAGAGAGGAGAGTAATGGAGTAGAGCAGAAAAGATGCCAGTATAATAAGGTATGCAAAGACGGTATCCAATGCAGCAGCAGCAGCAGCACTATCAACCGCACTGAGACACTCAGAGAGATCTGTATAGGCTACCTCACTAGCATAATGTGTGATAACGTTAAGAGCTGATGCACATAGATAGTATGGTACTTGCTCCCCTGTAGGAGCAGACAAGCACGATCATCCCGACTCTCACTGACAGAGCGAAGTGACAAGAGGCAGGAAGAGAGAGGGGTGAGCGAGAGGCAGAGAGATGCCAAAGACATGTAGCCTCAGACCTGGCGATGATGCTCTTCAAAACACCCACCTCAGTCTGCTGCTGATTCCTGACGCAGTGAGCACAACCAGGGAGTAAATGCAGAATACAGGAGCTGTGATGGAGGAGCAGCAGCCAAAAATCCAAGAGCAGGAAAACAGAGAGGAGCGAGAGGAGGAATGATACAAGACTGGTGAATGTGAGATCCTGTGTGACAGAGATTATACGCTTGAGTGAGATGAGCATGTATGTCTGACATGAGAGAGACAGAAATACAGAAGGACAGAAAAAAAGTGACACAAGACAGACAGAAGAGGGACGAGGGGAACGGGGAGAAAGAAAGAAAGAGACTGAGAGAAGAGACAGAATAAATGTGTGAGCTTGGGGAGTCACAGAGCAGAGCAGATGCATTAAAGGAAATGCCCCTCCCTCTTTCCTCTACACACACACCCACCTCCCTTTGCACTGTCAGCATTCGAGTAAGCATGCATTCAGTGAATCAAGAGTGAGCTGTAAATGGCGAAAGAGAAGGGTGGGCCGGAGAAACGCAAGCGAGAAGCATGCATGTTCATTTGAAATTCAATGACAAGACACTCCTTTCTGAAGTCTTCTGTGGTTTCCAAGACAGCTCGCTAGAGCTCGGATAGAGGGGGGGTATTCTATGTTACAAAGCCCTGTACAAGCACTCAAAAACACCAGTAAATCCTATGCATGAAAATAGATAAAATCAACATGCACAGTAAGTAATCTACACTGCAAACAAAGAAAGTTGGTAGGACCTAGTTGAAAACCCTATCAGGTCTGTTAACTAACAGTGCACTCTCACCTTCATGCAGAGTGGGGTCAAGTGAGAGGATTACTTCCCTACAACAATCAATAACTTGCACTGTAATACGTCCATCAAATCTAATGCACCCTTGTATGCGTTAGCTGCCTACTCTATGCTCTTCAACATAGTTTTAAATTTAAAAGGAAAGGCTAAAGATTCAAGAAACCACAGTCTGCTAAGCAATTCCAATCTCAAGTGATTCAAAAAGTGCTGCCATTTCTGGAATGGCTGCACCTTGTCGATAGTATTTGCAAGTAATGCTAGCACAAATCAATGAGCTATGAAACCACTGCTCTCACAAAGCAGGGATGGAAATTTGACTTGGGTGTTATTGATGTTTAAATATTTTATGTGAAACTGACTACCTGACTAATCTTAAAAAATTGGATTCATGTTTGTTTATTTGGTAGTGACCCCAACATATGTCACATCAACAAGATTTTAATAGTTTTTTTCAGAGAAAAACAAAATCTTTTTTACCACATAAATGTACCTTTTTTGACTAGTTGTGATTTTTCTAACTACCTTAAATGCTCCTAATGCTAGTAGAAGAATGATGATGACTGCATGGGATTCTTTGTTCCAACTGGTTTTCCATACTACAGATTGCTCTGGGCATGAGGTAAGTGAACAGGTGGCTGAGCAGGTAGTCAGGCTCAGAGGTGATGCCTTCAAGTGGAGCGCAGCCCATGTCCCATCACGTGTTCTAAGACTCACCTGGGCCAAAGAAATATTTATCAGTCTTGTGTCAGTGTATAGATAAGCTAGTGCTTAGACAAGACAACTGAAAGGTGTAGCATCATGTATATATTTCAAATGATAAAAGACAATAGGAGCACATCAACTGAACTGGAAGATGTATCACAAATCATGTGTGGCATATTATGCAGTACTGAAAATTAGATTTTTGCTGATTTTGATTTGATTTTTGCTCTTCTACTTCCCAAAAATATCCATTGCTGTGATTTACCTTCCAGGTTTATTGTGTTCAGATCAGTTTCTTTTATATTTGTATTAATGGTTTTGAACCCACCCATTGTGTGTATACATGTTTGTGTGTGTTGCCCAGAGCCTGAGGGGACAGCTACAGCTCCACTGTTGCGCACCACTGTCCCTGGCCTTTCTCTCGGAGCTCAAGCCCAGTCACGGCATCTTCAACTTCTGCTTCCAGCCAGACTGCAGCTCCGCAGCTCGCTCCTTTCCAATCATGACACCAAGCATGGCCGGGTATCTGCTAGACAGTCTGATGGGGCCACAGCAAGAGATCTTCACCCACACTCACAATAATAACTACACTCACACTAAGTTTCAAAGAGTTGGGGGCAAACCACATGGAGTCCATTGAGTCCTGCCAAACAATAACACATCTAAAGCATTTAATGTTGCCTTGAAATGGATAAATTGATGCTGGGTGACTGATTTTGCACCATCTGCAACTCAGGGCCACAGTTGCAGACAAAAAAGGCACATGATCCTGAAAACACACTCCTAAACTTAGCCTCCAAAAATATCTATGTTCACACTGAACAGTGTGAGGTCTGGCTCTGTGCTATGTATCTAGGGTGGGAGGCTGTAGTCTGCATGTGACACTTGTGTGGTGCTTTGCCAGACAGCTGCATAAGAGAAAGGCGATGCTCCTGTGATCATGCCAGGTGTTTGACTGTTTGCCCTCATCAAAACCTGCAGGGAAGTTAAAGAGGCACCCTGGTCATTCATTTTAACCCATACCTTCCTGCTGTCATTGCAAGATATGGCTTGACACTTCACATTTATGGCAACATCGTATCCTTCCTTTTTCTACACTCAACTATGCCTGTTTATGGCCATGTTGCTTACAGAAAGATAATAAACAACAACTGAAATGGTCCAAGCCAAACTGCAGAAAGGCACTATCGGAGATTTAAGTATCCACTAATCAATCAATCAATTATCGTACAGCTGCTGTATTAACAGAAGTCAGCATTTCATGCAAACTAATCCTTTAGAAAACAGGCATTGCATCTACTCTATTTTGCTGACAATTCTCTGGTGGACCACACCTCAAAACTGTGTTGTTAGCTGAACTGCATTTAAACTTTATTTTTATAATCAAGCTTTTCACATCTATCCAATGGGGTTAGGTTGAAAGTCAGAACACTGAGCCCTCTACCACTGTAACTTTGTGATCTCTTGTGTGCCCGGTTAGACGAACCCAAGGCACTCAGTGACACTGGAAGCAGCAGCATTTCGTTGCCAGGGCCACTGTCAGTGAGTTGCTTTCAATCGAGTTGTTGTCATTTGTGCTACTGTTTTCTCAGTGAGTTTCTTCAGTATAGCTAGTTGGCTAACTTTGGTTCAAGCTCCAGAGGGGGAACAGAACTTTGTTACAAACATAGGGTATGGAGAAAAAGATGTTTCTAAACCCAGCACCCAGCAGAGATGTATATAAGACTATCACCTGGCAGGAAAAGTTGATCTGCCTGCTCCTTTCGCCGACAGTTTTCTTGGCTGCGTGATAAGGTTGAAGGTTGCTGTCACAGTGACACTGGGAAGCAGCAGTGACTACAGTGGTGAGCTGATGAGGATTTTCTCTACCCACTTGAGCATGTCAGCTTTTTTGCAATGGAACAGCTTTCCTGATAAAGTCAAAAACAGAACAACTCCTGCCTTGCAGTAGCTAAGTGGGGAGACGCTACCTGAAATGTGGCAAGTAGCTGTCGCTACAGGGCGCAGCCAACTTCAAAAACGCTGTGGAAAAGCGGGGTTTGGGCTAAAAAGCAAAGCTGCATGCACAACCGGGCACTCCTATGTAATTCTTGGAAAAGCGGTGCAACTCCACATCTTGCGTTTAAGAGTTAAAATATATTTTAACTACTAAAATGTCATAGGAAAACAATGTTAGCCACGTATCTTGCTGTGATCGGCCAGTCACAGTAGCATGCATCCCATGTTCTACGAAGTTAAACTAGCAAAGCTCCGTAATCAAGTCCAGATTCACCTGTTTAACACTGGCCCTCACTTTGATTCGACCTAGAACTATATGGATATTTTTCACTTCACTGGAATGGCACCACAGTCTAAACCACAGGGGCTTGCCCTCTAAAGCTTGGTACAGAATGATGCAGGCATCTAAATCACTGCTCTATCAGTGCAACTCCTGATTTATTGCTAATCGCTACATTTCTGAGAGTCTGCAACCACTCAAGGAGATGAAAAGAATTTACTTGAATATAGATTACATGAAATGCTTATTTTAACACTATTGATTAGTTTTTGTTTTTTCAAAAGTAGGTGGAATTTAAATTATTTGATTATTTTACCTCTGCAAGAAGGACTACCTATAGTAAAAGGCAAAACAGAACTGACTTCCAAATTATTATCTCTCTTCATACAACGGCACATAACACTTTACATGCAGTTGGTTATACTTCCAGCTCCATATTGAGTTGACTCTGAGGTCCATTGGGTATTGCTGAGGAGGCCATTAGGCTTTTAGTGCTGCAGTCTCAGCAAGGTCTCACTGGGATTTACCACACAGAGAACAGAGCAAGTGACAGGCATTAAGTAAACAAAATTACAGGCTCTGAGGAATTAGAGTGTAACTTCTTGTACAACACAAAACACCACATAATCCTCAATCAGCTCCTAATCTGGTAGATGGGAGTGTGAGGATGCAGCATTGACTGACTGATGTCTCCGACTGATAACAAAAGTGGGTGATGATGTTTTACTGCTATAGCTTTGGACTCTATGCTTATACACAGATAATTAAAAGACATGGAAGGGAAAAGCCTAGATGAAGTCTCAAATCTCAAATGATGGGAGTTCATAGTAGATAGTGATTATGCCACAGAGATATATTAAACCAGTGTTATTGAGGGTGGGAATCCTTGATTTGATCCGATTCTGATTCAGAGGACTACAATGCGATTATCAAACTATTATCAAAGCGTATTGCATTTGATTTCTTTGCATTATTTTTTTCCTCAGTGTAACTAATTGCTCCCATTAGAACATATGGTTCTTGTAATGATCCACAATTATAATAAACTGATTAATTTACATTTAGTATCTTTGCTCACGCTCTGCCATTCTCATCAAAACTCAAGAAACAGCTTTGGACGTAAATACTACTACATGATCATAATGTCAAGAATTGGATTTTAAAAGTCCAAAAATTGACTTCTTAGTATTGACACATGATCTTTCAAGAGAGAATCATGATGCATCTAAGAATCAATGTTTATCCCTACCCTTAAGTGGTATGCAATAAACTCCACTGCAAAATTCCCACCAGACTGCGGAAATACGACATATAGGCGAAGTTAAGTGAATGTGCTTACAAGAAACAATAGGCAGGATAGGAAAGAAGCAAATATTGGCTTCAGCTTCAAAAAACAATATGTGAGGGTCCCGAGTGGATCTGTTTTTCTTGACACCACTATATCTGAATGATGCGGTTACCAATTATTCCAGGACTGAAGGAACTTCAATTACAGCAAACAGTTGATGGTGCACAACATCTGCACTTGCATGTGTATTTGGTCACCTTTACTAACACACAACATACAAACTAAAAGTTATTCCATAGAACAAACATTTTAAGATGTGAAGTTTATACCCACATATCCGTGGAGCTGTAACAATTAGTCAATTAACTGATTAAATGATTGAAAGCAAATTAATTGATAACATTTTTGACGATTGATTTATCGTTTCAGTCTTTTCATGCACAAAAATGCTAGTTTTGCTCATTCCAGTTTCTTAAATGTAAGGATTTGCTGCTTTTCTTTGTCATTGATGATAGTAAATGAAGAGTCTTTCAGTTTTGGACTGTTGATTGGACAAAAGATGCAATTTGAAGACGTCACTTTTCAAAACAATTATCGATTAATTGCAAAAATAGCCTGCAGATTAATCAATAACGGAAAATAACAGTTAGCTGCAGCCCTACAGCCAAGAAGCCCTATTGTTTATGGAAACACTAATTACAAGAACAGAACAGATAACCTAATAACTGAGTGATAAGTTTAACTCTGAACAGTCGAGTTCAGCTTTTCTCATTAACCTTCACATTTGAAAATGTTCTAGATAAAAGTATCTATCCAATTACCTTGTCATATTCTTATCTAAAAATAAACGAACGCAAATTAAGTCTGTACTTTGCATTCGTACATGCCATCAGAGCAGTTTTTTTTTAAACTGTGTGTACGGCAAACTAAGTCCCCAAGAGTGATTAAGTGGGGCAAAATGCACTCAATACAAACAAACTCATATGGATCAATTTGAAATATATAATCTACCACTGTTTCATCAATAATAAAGTAGTAAAGCATAAATCACAAAGATATATTTGCGGTTTTAAATTACTTTCCCAATATGACATTAAATGTCGAGCATAGGAGTCAGCAACCTATAGGGGTTCAAACCACACAGTCACCAAGTGCTATAATTCAGATTCCACATAGGGTGAAGTGCCAGAGATCGACAAATCTATTCATTCATTGCTGATGACACAAAAAATGTTGATGTTTGATGAAATCCCACTTGCCTGCTAATTGCCTATTACCTTTTCAAATGTATCTGCCAAAGTAACTCAGGCAAGCAAATTCAGTCTTCATTGTCTGCAGTCCAATGCAAGTGGGGGATCTAATCAGGAGATGCAAAGTGCACCACTCTAATTGCATCATTAGCTAAACCAATGACTCAGTCACAGTGACTTCAGCCTCACCCTCCCCGCTCCTCTGCCCCATCCAGAAATAGGGAGTCAAGCCTCAAGCGCTTTACTGTACAGCTGCTCAAGCAGAATAATTCTAACATGTTATGTGCAACAGCGCAAAATGTTAACGTTCCAGAAATATCCAACTGAAAAGCATAGCATTAATGGGACTGTGCTATACAACTGTCATCAGGACATTTATTCAAACACTTGACTTCCAGAGAGTGGCAAAGATTAACTCCTAATTCTGAAGCCCAACATATTAACTGCAGCACATGATGTTGTGATGATGCCTCAACATGACAGGAATAGCCTCATCCAAAATGTTGAAGACTGTCATAGGGCAAACAACTAGCCTGAAACGTTTTGCAGTGCACCCACAGGTAACAGTCATAGGGCGCACACTCATGATTTAGATTTTGATGTAATGTGATGTTAACAGTAAACAGAGCTCTCATGATGCACTGCAAAGAGAGCAGATCCTCACAGTCTTTTTTTTTTGACTCACTTTTGTTTGGTTGTACAATGGTGGATGAAAAAGCCACTTGAGCAGCCCTCCTATTTGGATGACCCCCCCTGACTCGCTGTAGATAAGAGGAGGCGGTTTCCCAGCAAGTGAAAACGCAGCCTACACCAGAAATAACTTGCAGTGCATTTCCTGTCAATGTACAGTGAAATACGTGAAGATGACACCTCTGGTCCTTCCTGTTTTGAGTGCTAACACGAAAATGAGGGCATGATCTTGATGAGCCTCGTATCAATGAAGATGGTGAAGATAAATCAGAAATTAGGACATGAGGATAAGCCAGTGACCTTAACTTCAAGATCATGATATTTCCAAGTAAAAGATGTGCACAATAAATCTCCCTAGGTTTATTATTTTGTAAGTTGCACGTGCTTCTTCTCGTTGTCACGGTGACGCCTCGTACTGACAACCTGGCCTCTGCCGCACTGGAGCATATTAGCTGCCGTCAGTGAATGCAGCACAGTCTGACTGCGGCTGCTGAGGATGGAGAGCTTCTGGAGCTGACGACTCCATGTCGGGTCACATACGCGGAACGATCTCTCAGTGTTTAGATACGGTGTTCCTCTGATTTTACAACCTTTCTCTTGCACTCAGTCTGAACTCATTCTTTGAATAACGAAGATGTCGCGAGCGTTACCTCAGGCTAACGTTACTCTGCTCTCTCTCAATTCGAGGCGCTGGTGTCAATCCATTTTTGCCATGGATTGCAGCGAACTTGAAGCTCACCACTCAACGCACTCAGCAAGCTAATCACGGCCAACAGAATGACTGAACACCCACTCTCTTTTTCTTAGTGATGTAACACTTGTCCGCGTTGTTTTTATTGTTTTATTAACTAGCTAACGGTAACGCTGCCATGTCATGTTAATTTCGATACCGTTAGTTGCTAGTTGCCGTGATTAACGTTGCTTAAACTAGCTGACGTTAAGGTATTTAAACGCTACTTGAACAAATATTATCGTTTATAAAAGTATAAATAAGCCACACATCACTTCCAGTCACAAGACAAAGCCAAACTGCTCTTACCTTTCGCGAAATCTTCCTCTTCCTTTCAGTCTGTGTGAAGACCCTCAGGATTTTGTTGCTCTGACACAACTACCACGCGCTGCCCCTGAGCCCCGCCCTGCTGGCTGCGGGCGAGCTGCCATTGGTCAGGTAGGCTACAACTGCAGCCAGACCGATGCTTCTCATTGGTCAGCCCGCCTGCCAATCTATTTGGATTCTGCTTCCCGCGTTCTAAGCAGTGCTCACAATATATTATGATGCAGCCTATATTTAGGTGTCAACAACCACTGCAAGCATGTGAAAACAAGTCACAGTGACCTCCAGTATTAATATACCTGTACAATATAAAAGATAAGACAAACAGAGTTTAATCACATTTATGTTTTAATGACATGACAAAAGCAAACAAATTATTTGATCAATCTCTACAGTGAAACAAAATAATTTCATCTCCTTTGGAAAGCCTGCGCAGTGATATTGTATTTCAGTGTTGCGTGCCTTTCATTGACAACTAGGAAAGACAGAGGAAGACAATAACCTGTCAGAACAGAAACATCCTTATGTCCCGGAGGGTGAATGATTTGTCACAAGTGACTTTGACTCTTTGTGCCAGCTACATTGGATTAGCCGTCTCTGTAGTGCCAGACGTATATAGCGGGCAGTGCTGCTTGCAAGTGAGTGAGCGCGGAAACAGTCAGTCTTTCATAATAAGAGGAGCTTTGACTTGAGCTGCAACCTCAGCCCCCATAAGTTCCTCTACAATCGTCAGGGCAAACTCGAAGCTGGTTCCTGGCCCACGGCTGGTGATGTAATGCCCATCCTTCTGTACTCGAGCATCTGAATATTTATAGTGGTCTAAAAAAAAGACAGAGTAACACCATAAGGATGATCACAATCGCAACAGACATACAAGCACTTACACATAGATAATCTATTATCATTTCAACTGACCCAGTTCTAGCACATTCTGTCAAATTCCTGCATCCGCTTTCACTTGAGTGGTGTGCTCTCCTCTACATACTGACATGATTGTCTATAGGCAACAGAGAGCCGGTATAGCACCATCTGCTGCCTGTTATGAATACGTACAACTCCTACTGTTCTGGTGGGAGCTGCAAATGTTAAAGATACTAGCTGTACATTTCAACACATTCCCCACCCTATCGTTTGAACGAAGTGCTTTCTTTACCTCCAGCCATCATCTTCTCCTTCATGCCAGGGTGTGTGGTGACTGTGCTGCCGTACCCGATGCCATGTGCCAGAAGAGCAGTGGGACCTGCAGAAGGGCGAAGCCGTTTAAGGCTCATTTAACAGCTTCCTGTTATAACGTGACACTGAAGAACATGTTCTGCTGCTTGTGTCAGTCCAGGTTTTCATCTTTTCGCAGTTTATTTTTTGGAATAAAAAGAAGTCAAGGGTAAAATAGGGTGAAATACTAGATCCTTGAATCACTTCCCTCAAGCTGAACACAAGAAAATGCAAAAAATGCTGTATTCAACATCAGTTCAGTTAGTACAATAAACGAGCAGCATCAGTACAAAATATTTGATGACAACACTATGTCCTAAAGGTGTCCTCAAGTGTAACATTGTTTCTAATAATACACACATGCAGTATACAATTTCAGCCTCCCTCCAAAGACTCTGCACCACACTGAAAAGAGAAGGAAAAAAGGAGAGGCTGAAGACATTGACTGCTGCTGCATTAACTTTGGCAATGTCCTAGCACTGCAGTGAGCTCATCCAAAAACTGTTAATAAATAGAAAGTTATTGATTATGCTCCTTGGCTGCCTTCCCATGCAGTCTAAAGATTACACTTTCCCCTGGCAGAACAGCAGACTGCCAGTTAAAGCCAAGCTACTCTTGTTACAGCCAGTCCCCACCCAAAGGACGCCAGTCTGGGAGAAAGAGAGACCTTTGAGAACCAGAGTCAGACAAAGGCTGATGTGAAGAGAATGGTGTTGACAACCTTCTTTATATGATTTGATTAAATTCTAAAAATGATGTTTATATGTTTTGTGGGCATGACCTTATGCATGGAAGAAATATTAGCAATAAAAAGTACACAATACAGTCATTATTGTTCTGGTTTTCAATCATGTCGTTTCTGAATGGACCTTTTTTACATGTCGGGATATTATTCTCCATGTTAGAATGAGTCTTACAACGGGCCCTTGTGCTGCCAGGTTCATTAAACTGTATATTCCTGTGAGGATTTCCAGTCATTTTCTAGGACACCCTTCAATCCACTTTGCCGCATTGGTCCCCGTCCCTATTCAGAATGTCCTTCCAGTGTCCTTTCTCTGCATATGGAGGCTGTCAAATAAAATGTCAGTGCTTATGGGTTCACTCAGGGACAGTTATTAATCAAACCCTCACCCTTTCATTACAAATGCCAAAAAGGGGGTCACACATGACCATCATTTAATGAGGCATGTCGCTTGTTAATAGTGTTTATTTTTCAAAATGTAGTTAAGGTGTGTGATCAACTCTTTTAGGGGCACATCCAGTTACTAATATACCGGAAAATACTGAATCCACTGCCATGTGTATATAAAAACTGCACCTTTTTCCTGTCCAAGATCTTTAATCATAGTTTCAGGCAAATCCAAATCCCATTTACCGGCACAACATTAGCTTGGTATGTTTAAAACCACAGTATAGTACCTTTAGTGTTATTTCTAGTTAAAAATGGTTACAGGTCACATGGAGGCATAGTGCACGCTTTTTTAATTTCTATCATTGGAATGTCAAACTGGTTTGATTTGATATGGAAAATGACTGTGAGTGCATATTGTGCCCAATTACTTACAGTATGAAGATGCTATTTTAGCAAACGAGCGCCAGAATAAACTGCACTGTGTAGGCTGGGTAATTTTCATCTATTTGATTAAAAGCAGCAGCATGGTGGTCAAATTTGAGGTCATGTCATATTTAAACTATAACCCATAGAAAAGCATCACTATTAGAAGTTGGTCCTGTGTAATTTCGTTGGTTTTCACAAAGTGTACCTGCACAGATGGCTGCAATCAGGCCTTTTCTGCCATCTTGATCCCTCAGCACCTCCTTCACAGCAGGAGACTGTAAGAGAGCATGAAAACCAGGTGCACACTGAGTCATTTGTAGGCCATGTGACTGCACAGTGTATTTGCTGAGTATGGTGTAATCACTGAAAGAAAGTGGCAATGTTTTAAACACGTCACTGTACAAATACAGATTTATTAAACACCAACAATAATGTTCTAGTGAAATAGATTTACTTTTTGGGAGCACTTAACGGGTGAGCAGGCACTCCTCTATGCAACCACTGTAGCACAGAGGGATAGAGAATAAAGGAGAATAACTAAACTAAAAGGCATTCTTAAGAGGGATGAATGTATAAGCACTGATACCAAGAAACAATACATGAAATATGAACCCAGTCTCAGTGCTTAAATATGAATTATGGTGACACATTGTTATATTGCTTTTAGTGCCATTTTGATTGTATTTACCATCCATCCAATTTCTATAGCTATTTATTCTTTTCAGGGTCACAGAAGGGCTGTATCCTATCCCATCATGCACCGGGCAGGAGGTAGTCATTTATTAATCAACACAGTATACTGAATAAAACAGAATAACCTCATGCCTCCCCGACTAAATATAAAACAAAAAATACATTGTTTATGCATGATACAGCGTAGAGAATGGTTGTTGATGGGCTGTTGCTTATGCTGATCAAACCGCGCCTGCACAAGGGGTATGTCAGTTAAGTTTATCGTATTATTGTACAAAATGTATTTTTTCCCTAAACTTTGACTTTGATTTTGGCTCATTTAGTCACAAGTGTTTAATGCTATACAGAAATAATTAAAATTTGAAATCAGACAAATTCACGTTCCTGATATTGTTATTCAAATAGAATCATATTTAATGGGGAATTCTGGTATTTTTTTTTAAAGCTGGGCCCATATTTTGGTGTGCAAATGACTAATCGATATCTGGGGCCCAAAAAGAAACCCCATGAATAATCCATTAATTTGGCTTGTTTTGTTAATAATTTCTGCACTAGTTGTAATTGTTTGTAAGAACATATTTTACATGGGGTTGCAGGCATGACTTGTTTTGCTTTCAAAAAGGGGACATCTTGACAGAGACATTTTGAGAACCACTGGGCTAAGCAGGACCACAGCAGCACAGCTTGGCCATCCCCTGCCTTGAGGTGGTAATGGAAACAAATGTCCTTGAGGGTTGACCTGGTCCGGCCTGGCTAAAGCTGACTGACCACGACTCATGGAAAAACCCTTGATGTGCTTGAAACCTTGCAGATCAAAACATGAAGAAAGTCAACAGCTTATTTGCAGTTGATCTGAGCATTTCTCACCTCTGCCAGATGCTGGGCTCCTGGCATTCCTCCCGGCAGAAGCACCACATCATACGGCCCCTGGGACACAAATCATGATAGATAAAGGGAGACTGCAAGCTTTGAAATATCAGGAAACCATCAAACATGATTATGATAATGAAGATATACATTTACACGACAAAAAACTAATTATGTGTATACATTGTTCTGTAACTATGGACTGGATGAAGTATTTCTTAATAATGAAAAGGTCAACATCTGTATGTTCAGAGAATCTGTGTTTATTGGTATAAAGAACAATAGGCTGATGATGTATGGACTGAACCAAAACTATGCACATTTAGGATGATAATCATTAAATATGGCAATGCAAATTATGTCCTATATAATTTAAGTGAAAAGAAAGGATCCTAATGTGCTCAGGTGAGATGTGGTACTTTACCACTTATGTCAATCTGAAGAAACAAAGGCAGATTTGTTCTATGTGCTGTTTAGATGATATGGGAAATACGTTTTTCTACTACCCTTTTTAAGGAGAACTGCGCAGAATTTTATTTAGTAAGATAAAAACAAATATTGACATTGTGCATATGGAAGACGTACAAAAATTAAGTGGGCTGTTTACAACTGAAACATTTAGACTAGCCATTCACCTTGAGAAAGTGTGGGTGACAAGAAAAAAGCTCTTTATCAAGATAACCTGAAGTTTTATACATTTATAATGTTTTTCTCTCCTGCGAGAAACTGGTGAAACAGTATTTTGTCATTTAAATCATTTTATGTATTTACAGATATTTTTTGCTCATACTTACTCTGCATTATGATGATGTCTTGTTATCCCATGTGGGATGGGCCAGATATTGGCATGACACAGACATAAAAAAAATAACTAATAACTAACTGACTGTGGCTTTGACTGGCTTTAGGCTACCCTGTAAACATGCAAATACAGTGTGTCAGTAGACAGATGCTGAAGCCAACCTGTTTGCTGGCTTCCTCCAGGCTAGCATCAGGGCAAATGACGACGTTTCTGCTGCACTGGACTGGCTCTTTGCCCGTCAGTCCTGCAACCGTCACTGCAATCTGCAGGTTTGGGTGAATAACACAAAAACACAGCATTGGCATGATGGCACGACATGGCATCCTGTCTGTATATGGAGCCTTTTATTTTGAAAGCTATCAAATGGCGGAGAGGGGCAGAGAGGCTGGACTTTGACATTTAACTTGGCCTCTGCCTGTACTCACTGTAAAGGTTAAGAGTGAGTCCACAGTTGTCTAATTAACGCATTGAATAGCGAAAAACATCATCGCGAACGGTCAAAATAGCGCTTAAGCTAGTGCTAACGTTACTGTTAGTTCGGCAAAGTTAGTAAGCTAGTTTGTGTTGACGTTAGCTCGCTTTATGTTGTTGCTCCACGTCATTATCACAGTGACAGTGTGTCTTGACAGAGTGAAGCATGCCAAGTGAAGCATTAAAATCAAGATACTGTTGTGACCTGAGTGAATGAGTGGCTAACGTTACGTTATTCAGGCTAGCTGGCTGACAGTAGCATTATAAGCTAGCTAACTGCTAACGTACAGCAGGTGAACAAGCCTGCGGACAGGCTACTAACCCCGGCTCTGCGCATGATGTCCACAGGGATAACAGTCTCCATCTCCTCTGCACCTTTAGACAGGATTACCAACGCCCTCTTGCCCGCCATGGTCAGCTCACTGTTGTGCTACTGACAAGTGCAAAGAGGCTACTTTCAGTGTGCAACTTCCAGAAGCAACTGGCATGCTCTGCAGCGAGGGTTTGACAGGAGCGGGGTTGCCAGGCTAGGTGCCTCTGTCCCCCTTTTAGGGATGGTGTTACATGTACTACTCTATCACATGTACTGAGTGTACTGCACAGCAGTAGTAATACACGTCAATTATGATTCCTTACCTAAAAAAAAAACAAAAAAAACTATGAACCAAAGAGGCATGAACTGCAAAACTAACTTAATATAAATAGCTTACACATGCACGGAGATAGAATAGAAACTTGCTGGAAAGTAATACTGAAAATAGACAACTTAGAGCTGCAGTATTGTTTTATAGTTTTGTTTAATTTTGTTATGTTGGAATTATACAATAGCTTGGATTGTGCTTTGTGATCTAAACAACACCAACTAAATTAAAAGTGTCTAAACTTGTTCAGAAGACGCTTTCCACCTGAGGCCGACTGATAAGAATACAAAAGATAATATAATTCAGGAAAACGTGTCTTTCAGTGATTATTCTACTAAATCGTAAACAAGGGACATAAGTGTAAAAATCTTTTTTTCCAATATTTATAAAATATGTCCAGAATTTGAAGGTAGTTCCAAAAACATAGGGAGCAGCATATCACCAGAGTCACCGACAACTGCTGCTTTGCTAGCTGTAACTGGCTGTAGCTAGCTACCGTAGCTGTGGATCACGGGGAGTCACCGCGGGCGACTGGGCTTATGGTGAGTTCCATTGCAAGTTGAAGGTCGGAATGTCCGAGTTGGTATTTCTAACTTCGGATCTAAAAACGTTCCAGTGCATTTACTCGGACAAACATAGATGCTCACTGCAAAAGGGTGTTTGAATGGCAGGTCTACAAACTTGACAGCAACAGCAGCTGATTTAACAGTAAAGGGCACTGGAGGAGCTCCTAGCGCATCCTCTCAGAGACACATTGAGCACAGATCAACAAAATGAAAGTGAAAATGACAACTACAAATTTTATTTACAGCACATTTCAAACGCTATATGAAGCTAAAACTGATGAAGAGGTAAACTTATTTGCCGCCATACTGCTGTGATGTCATCTGTGTTTATGTCGGCAAACTCTAATGACCGTTCCATTGCGCTTTTCCGCGTCGGAGGTCGTTGTTTTTCTCCAAGTTCTGAGTACAATGGAACACACCATTAGCTCAACTTGATTTGGCATCCTGACGTGAGATCGAACACGGCTGGACAGTGGACACCGAACTGGGACTGAACACGGCCTCCAAGTTCAGTTTGAAGACAGGGAATACAGTAAGGAGGTGATTTACAGCAGCTTGGACCGGGACTATGACTTCGGAGACGAGACACGGCAGGCAGGGACGTAAGAGGAAGTCAGCAGCGGGTGAAAATGGCCTGTAGCCACAACATAATGTTAATATTGTGGTCATAACTTACAAATTGCTACCCAACCACAGTGAAAATTGTATGTGAAAATTGCAAAACATATGGAAAATCAAAAATCATCACCTATACATGCATAGTTGTACAAGCTACCCTGGGATCACTTACATAACATTAAGACCTTGGTTACAAGATATGTATAAGATTGATATTACTGAGTGATATACCACTAGAAAACAAAAGGTTTTTCAGTCAGTTAAGTTACAAACAGGCATCAAGAAGAGGTTCTCACAGGGGCCCCTTAATAACAGACAGTACATTCGTTCTTCCAGCAGATGGAGGCATTAGCCAAAGATTCAGGATGGGATGTCAGGGAAGGTTGAGAAAATACGTGAAACAGTGATGTTCTCTGCTGTCTTGAATCCAAAGGGAAATGTTACTCAGACTGGAGGAAAGCTGTTTTTGAATAAATGTACCTACCAGTTAATCGCAGGCTTATCATCAGCTCCAAGGTGCAATTTAAAGAGCCCATTTCAGAGACATAATGAATGAATGAAGGTTTTGAAAACAACAGCAGGCAGCAGGTTCACCAAGTTCACCAAGTTCTCCAAGATCTGTCTGAGAACGTCTGCACCAAAACTCTTAAGACATTTAGGGAATCATATTCCAGTGTAAATCCTAGACTTAATGTCTGGGGCTTTAGTGTGCAGGCACCCATCCTAGTTAATGTGCCTCTGTGCATTCTGCTGCTGAAATTCACTTTCATATTTGTGCGACAATCTAGAGCCCAGTGAAACGGCAGATTAGACAAAAGCGTAGGGGGTGCTGGCAGCAGGTTGTTTATTGCGTGCCTGTGAGTGAATCCAAGAGGCAGCGGTGATTACCAACATATGCAGCTGGGGATCAACCGAACCAGACCCGCGGTGGCACTCAAGCTGATTTCCATACATTAATTCACTTATGTACATTTACTAATTCCTTTCAGTACGTAGTCATAAAGTGCAGGATCACACTGACAAAATATTCCCTAAGTGACGGTCGTAAGAATGACAAGTGATGTCTGAGACAAAGGGGTCTGACTTACAGCTGACAAATAACAGCCTGTAACTGTTCGCAAAGGGCTCCAACTCTAACCCGTTTATACAAAACAGAACAGATTACAACAGATCCTGGAAAATACTGAAAACACAATAAAGACAGGAAATGTTCTTTATTGTCAACAAATCCCATGAAAAGACAAAAAACCATCAACACATTGATCCGACTGACAAGGATTGTTTGTGTAGCCTAAGCTTTACAGAAAATAGCATATTATTTCCATTGTTGTCCAAATACTATTAAAACACATATATGAGCCACACTGTTGCTTTTGATGACATGTTCCTTTATTACTATAAACACAGGCGCTGACGAGACCTTCATACGTGATCCTGTTGCCATAAATACTTACTAGCACATATTAATCCACAGCTGAAAATAGTCCCACAAATGTGCAGTATTCTCCTGTTTGAGTAAAATTGGCTAAACGCAACAGTGCTGAACTCTTTTAGGAAATAAATCTTTTTTAAAAATGAAACTATATATGGGTGTTTTACCTCGTCGGTAGTAAATGGGCTTAGGGCTGAGAACCACGGATGGGCTAGAGAAGTGGAAAGTCTTGAAAACACATTTGATTTTCCTCTTTTCAAATGCTTCAGAAAAATATAAAATTGAAGCCAAAATGATCCTTTAAAAAATGTAAAATTGGTCAGCTGTTAAAGATATAACATGTAACATTACTAGAGCCTGACTGATACTCGCTTTTTGGGACTGATGCCGATATCGGGGAGCGAATAATTCCAGTGAATAGCAGCTGATATACAAATTTTTTGCAATGATCCCTAAATGTGGTTATTATGAGTAATGACGGAGGAGGATATTATACCATTTGAACAGTAAACTTTATTGACTAAAATGACACCAGTGCACTGAGACTAGGGCTGTCACGATGTCAGATTTTCACAACACGATTAATGTGATCAAACTAATTCGCGATAACGACAGAAACGAAATGCTATCAGTCAAATTCATCTTTTGCTTTGTTTACTGTCTCTTTGTCTCGTTTTCCTTAAATAAATTACCCTCAAAGTACGAGTGCAGGGAGGTGGAGAGAGGGTCTGTAGCCATATCTGTAAAAAGGAACAATTACACTGAATGAATAGTGAAAAGGCAACAAGATGAACAAATAAACAAAAAGATCCCCGAGGCCTAACTTCAGCACTGGAATATTCACACAATATTATCATATGTGTGTTATTAAAAAGATATCCACCAACAATTTTTATCATCAATACCGGTACATCGTGACGCCCCTTACTGAGACAGTAAGCTTCACTGGGACTTCAGTGGTTTCCTGCATTAAAGTCTCTGACAAAAATAAGGTTTAATTTTGGTGCATACAGTTTCTAAATATTTATAAAAAATGACGGGACAAGAACAGTTTTCCTCGTTTCGTTTCATTCGGTCACCTGTCACTACATTATAACTTCCAGGAGAGAGTCAGATTGAGGAAGGAAGTCGGTGAACACGACTAAACATAATACGAGTAAAACTTTAAAACATTACCTCGTCCGTCACTCACATCAGATAGATTTCCATCAGTAATGGTGGCTGTTTAACAATGAAGACAACAACTCCCATGATCCCACGCTCCTTATGTTGTCTGTTTTGTTTCGGTTAGTGGCAGAAATTACATACTGTGTGTTTGAAGCGCGCATAGAAGCAAAACATACAAACTGAGCGGAGTTGGCAGAAAGTGGTCAGTCAGAATATGTTCACGCTGTTCAGTGCAGCCTGCATGTTCACGTTGGGATACGTGAGATTGCCCTGTGGAGTAAAACTATGCACGTCAGTGAATTCTTGGCGTGTTATTATTTCTCCCGTGCCCTCTCTCACTCCAGCATCGCCAGGCCTCGCTCTGCATTATCTGGCCCTTCACAGAGGTCTGCTCCAAAACCTGAAGGGCTTCTGGAATCGAACCTCCGGGGAGACGAGAATACAGAAACTTTATTTTATATATATATATATATATATATATATATATATATATAAGACGAGGACAGAGGGAAAAGAAAATCCTCAAACTGAAATGAGGGAAATTCCACAAATTACCATTTGTCACAAAGTAATCCTGTTACTATTGCAAAGAATATGGAGCGGTGTAAACATGGAAATAGACTGCTAATATGGATGTAGCTCACAAGCAGAGGCTCTGTTCAGTTGAGATATACGGCTGCAGACCCTGTTTCAGATCCCCAGTAAGGAAGAGTGCCACAAAATTCAAAGTGGTTGCAGAAAATTTGCTTCTACAGGGAGAGATTAAAATTTTTTAAAGATGTTTTTCTTTATTTATTCTTTGCATTTGCTACATTTCACCTCATTTTGCTCCAGCCCCTTTGCTTACTCCTCCCGGTGATCTAATGGCAGCATTTAGCGCTCACTGCAGTCACAAAACTGATGAATATTTAGAAGCATTTTATCTTCCCATCTGTGCACAGGCTTTATCTTGTGTCTGTTTCACACATTGTAAGCCACTGAGTGCACGGAATGAGTGACAAGCATATAATCTTGATTGCATCTTGATGCTATTACCTTATGCTGCCAAGCGCTCAGGTGACAGCTGGGGGACAGTGAGGAGATCTGGGGGAAAAGGTGACATTGAATTTTGCGCACCTGTGCCGGCAAGTCGGCGAGCGGCACGCAGACACAAGATGGCGCCAGTCAAGTGAGTTCAACCTGGAGCGGGGTGGTTCAAAAGCGGGGCCAACGGTGAGTGAGTGAGAGCAATTTCTAAAAAATTATAAAAAGAAAATTATTCAAAGCAAAAGTTCACCTTGTAAGGCTGCAACAAAGGTAATCCTGTTTTTTTTTTGTTTTTTTTTAAATCATATAAAGTTTTTGGATGTATAAATGTTTGCATGTATGTCTCGACATCCATTAAACCATTTGCGCTAAATGCTTTAGAATAATCCAAAATGAGATTCCTGCAAATTCAACGCATGACAAATTGTTTTCAACTGCAGAGCCAGACTTACAAATTAAGGCAGCGCGTTAATGTGTTGTTTAGATTATTGAGTATGTGTAACAACATGCACCAGAATTGCCTCACAGTCATTTCTCAATAATCTGCCTATCCTCAAATTATGCCCCCACCCGCACTATTTTACAGGGAGGGGGGCGACTCTCCTTTTTCCTTTATTCTCCCTCCCTGTCTCAGTGAGTATCAGCCTGTTTTGCTCTCAGCCTGCCTCTATTAGATGCCTTAATGCTGTACGGCGTGGCCTATCTTCAAACAGGAATGCTGATGATACTGGCCCTGCAGCGGTGCTCCCCCCCAGCCCCAGCCCCGGCCTGCTCCTCTACACAGAGGGCAATAAAGACACAAGGAGGATTAGTGTTGTGTGCCTAACAAAGTGGTTGCCAGAGAGTGAGAGGGCCATGCCCATGGGCTCCACCGCAACCCCGCTCGGCTCCGCTCTTCCTCGGCTCTGTCGAGGTCCCCCCCTGCTCGGGCTTCCCTAAGGTCCGCTCTCTCTCAGGGAGCTCTGTGGATGTGTGATAGACTCTGAGTGGGTGAATTCGTGTTGATGCTAAAGAGGCAGAGGACGCAGACAGATAATCCACGGCTTAAGCAGCGCTGTAGTAACTTTCCCCCTTAAACAAGGGAACATATGTGCAAACAGTTAAATTTAATTCAATCACATACTCTGTGCGCCGTGCATGTTTTTCCGCTAAAGACTTTCCCACAGTGAACTTGGTGAAAAAGTTCCAACTCCCCGGCGCTTGGAAACCCACGATCATGTTGTTTAACCTACACAGCGACTTGGTGGTCCAGCGCAAGCGCCTTTCTTCCCACTCACCAGCATGGTTTGCTGCGGAGTGTACACAAGCTAAAGGGCCTTCCGCTATGTTTATGGATATCTCTCCCACTATAACCAGCGTGCTCATACAAATGGAACACCATATAATTGTACAAGTCTGATAAACAGAGGGGCTGTGGTCTTGTAAATGTTGTCACATTAGATAGGAGTGTTACATCTGAGATTACTGTGGAGGAACGCGTCTGTGGGTGCGGGCCTGAGAGGACAGTAGCCTCTGGTTTGATGGAGAGCCGTGTACAGGACAGGACAGGTGAACCAAACAGCTGCTACCCCCGTTTTTCCTTAAAAACCCCCAGCGTGACAGATCAGGCCATGGCTCTCACACATAACGGGCCGCTTTTCACACGGTAGCTGTCTCAGGCCACGTTACACACGTCTTTTAGACGGTCCGTTTTGTGCGTCGGGGTAATGAAATTTACGCCGGAGACCCCAGAATATGCAGACATATGGTGGCCATTAATGCTCCTTTCCCCCTTTTTCAGCCGCAGCCCTCGCTGCCAAACAGTATGGTCTGTTCCCGCCTGTCTGTTTTGGGTCCTCTTCACTCCTCAAGCTGTTTGCCTTTTACCTCTGTCACGCCAACCAGGATTCACACAGCAGCATGAACCGCTGTGTGCAGAAGAAAGGCCAAGTTCTGTTAATACTTGGCTAAGTTTACATGTTCATTCACACTTGATTATGGGGGAAGCCCTGAGTTCTGAATGGTTTCAGTATGTCAGGGAGGCACAACAAGGGAAGGGCTGGCTTTCACGGTACAACTGGAATGCAATACCTGAAAATATTGTTATATATTTTTTTTTTTTCAAAATTTAAACCACCGTTGAAAAAAGAGCAGAATTGTATTTTTAACATGATTTTTTTTTTTTTAAAAAAAGGAAACTTCTCATGAAATACAGTTAAAGGAGCACTATGTAGGAAGAAATTTCAAATCAGAAGAGAAAGATCTAACTAAATACACAAACAGTTTCATACTGTCTCACTTTGTTTATATTTGGTGGACCCTGCCACCTTTCTAGCTTCCAACAGTGTTCTGGGGACCTTGTTACTTTTTTGGAATCAAGTGTGTATTATTACCTCATTAATATTATAAACATTATAAAAATTCTGACTTTGAATTTCTTCTACAAAACAACATAGTGCCCCTTTAAATACTGGCTTCCAAGCACACCTTGATTGGAGCAGTTTTATTCCTATGTGGTATCACTTCATATATTTACAACTCGGCATAATTCATGGTGCAACAAATTCAGCAAAACATCCCGATTTTGCTCAGGTTTTTTTCCGCGCTCAGGCCTGTGGATTGATGGCAGCCGCACGCTTCATTCCTCGAACAATGTACCGAGGCAGCACCGAAAACTTGCGGTAAAATATCCTTTTTCCATTCCTTGGTAATGGAAATGGATGCTCAATAGTCTCCCTCTGCAAAGTATTATGGCGGTAAAAAGGCATGCAGGTGTAGTCTATTTTTACCTGCATAAGCCTTTATAGATTAACACAGTTTACCAGTCCCTGCTCAGCTTTCCGTACACTACCCGAACTCTGAAATTAACCGGATTCTACTCACTTAATCTCCCACTTTTTATATAAATGCATCCTGCATTATCTGACTCAATGTCTGAGACGCTTCCAAACAATTTTCCTTTAAAAACTTCTCCAAATTGGTATGAAAACATTCCCACGAAAATGATGGCTTCTTTATTGTTGTCGAAGGGGGTATTTGCAGCTGGGAGTGTAATTTTTCAGGGTTTTGGAGGAGACAAACTACCTCTAAATAAATCCTATGCGATCTCAATTATGTCTGTTTTCTTTTTTTTTTTTTTTTTTTACCCCTCTCACCATTCCCACACTTTTGATTTCGACTTTAAAAGCAGAGTGATATATTCCTATGATTGGAAATGTTCAATGCACTTCTGGAAGTGGGTGCACTGTCCTGTGCAGATAAGGTTGCGAATGGAAGATCTGTCTCTCTCTGAAATAGAAGCCTGACAAACAGTGCTGTCTCTCCCAGACACAGTGGGAGAGGAGTGTGCTCGGATGGAAGCCTTTGAGACCAGCCTTTTTAATATCGGCGCCGCTGTAACATCAGTAAGGTGACATTTCGGCAGCACCATCAAGATCCAACAGTGGCCATGCTGCTTCGACAATCAATTATCCATGCATAACATCCCACCAGTGTGTGCGACATGAATCAGTCCTGGACCAGGCCTCTCCTCAGCCTTGATTCTCAAGAGAAGAGAGACCTTTCATTCGACCCTTAAGAAAGACAGAAATGCTCTGTGTGCTGATAAGGGAGTGAAGAGAGGAAAGTAATGAAAAAAAAGGAAAAAAAAAAACGGGTAAATCAGGGCTGATATTTATTTGCATTATCTTGAAAGGAGCTCAAATTGGTTTCATTCCAGTGACTGTGAATCGTGATCCAGAGAGGACAATGACCATCTCCGAGCAAAAAGCCAACGTTATGATTGAACGGGCCGAGTACATTCTTTGTATTGCTTGGTGGACTACAGGGATGAATGCATATTATCTGTTGCCCAAGGAGAGGGAAACACATTTCACAGCACATACTGCTCATATCAGTTTTTGAGACCAGTTTGGTTGTTATATGATTGTTATCAACGCAGTGGCTGTACGTAATTTACTTCCACAAATAACGGGACATGAATGACATCTCCTCGGCACACTGTGAGATCTTCCTGCGCCTGTTTTCTTCTCCGGCTCGTAACGCGCCGAACGGAGGGCGTACGAGGAGGGAAAATAAATTCTTGTGCATACATCAGCGGGCCCTTTAGGCCAAAAAAAAATGCTGGCACTGTGTCATTGTGCTCTATCATTGCATATAGGGGAGAGTTTCACATCTGCGCATGTTTAAATGTAAGTGTGTCGTGCTTGTCTTGTGGTAAAAAGTTGGATTTCATCTGTCACTTTGATGGCCCGACATCGAATGTATCTCCAGTAATCAGATCATGAGTTCAGCCAGCGCACAACACGTATGATAACTGTGTTAAGTGTACAATTTCGGGTGCTGAAACCTCACAGTAAGTGAAGTCAGAGTCAGAGGACCCGGTTTGGCGCGGCAGTCTACTCCCTGAACCCAGAAGCTCTCTCCAGTGTTTGACAAACAGCACCATTCCCCCGCTCGCCTTCTTCATTTCCATCTGTATGCTATCACTTGGCTGTCAGCGGCCGGATTGGCCTGTAGTTCGCAGGATGAAAGGGAGAGAGATCCTGTTGAGTGAATAATCTTGCCAGTTTACAGAAGAGAGTGGATGTCAACTTGACAGACTGTGAGTAGCACACAGATTTGGGATTCATGGGCAATCCCATAGTCCCTTTAAGTCCGGACGTGTGAATGTGAAATCAATGGTACATCCATACAACAGTTTGTTTGCTGGACCCTGGGACGCTTTGTTATGAAAATAAGAGTCATGGATCTTCACCTTAAGGATTGAGCACACAGAATAGGAGACTATAAACACGGGCTTTCAGCATGAAAATCCTGATCTTTTTTTCTCTCTCTCTCTCTCTCTTTTTTTTTTTTTTTACTGTAAATGAAAGCATGCACTATTCAAATACACCTATTTATCAACACAATGCAATTTGAAAACACGAAAAACCAGTGCGAATGATCAGGTGCAGTGTTCGTGTTAATATGAAATCCCTCTTGTGTGATTATATTCGCCGTGAGTGGGTTAATTTTAATTACCATATTTACCTGTGAAGCCTTAAATTAAAGTGTCACATCCTGAAGGTAAAGCTCACCATTGGAAACATCGCCTCAGGACTTCACACGCACCACGTACAAACCACTTCAACCTCAGACACTATGTCACCGTGATCTGTATCATAGCACATATTCAATAGGCTTCAATGGCACCTTTATAGACATGTGCATCACCGTGTACGTATAACATAGCTGTCTGGGTTGGCACCGCCATCATGCCCTGCTGTTTATTTGATATGCAAAGGAGTGCTGTGGAGCAGCTCCACGGTCTCTGCTAAAGTACTTTACTCCTCACATAACCCAAAGTGGCAGCAGCAGCATCAGGATGAGCTCCAAGAGCGAGGTGGCTCCCTCTCAGTAATTTATAATGCACTTAACTCCTCTACCCTGTTGATTGTCTGCATTACCAAGAATCAAACACGAGGCAAAACAAATAAAAAATGCCACTTTTTATTCTGGTTTAACACCGTCGAGAGCACGAGTCTTTCATTGCGTTCCCGCTCATTCACATCAGGGTCTGTGTGGAACAGAAACAGGGATTACGGTGGCAAAGGAAAACCACTTCAAACTGCTTCCGTAAACACCATCAAAGAACGGCGGCTCGGAGAAGCCTGGGCGAAAAAGGAGCGAAGAGGGGAAAAAAATAAACGCAAGTGTGTCAGTTTAACAGCGCGGTTGAATTCAGTAGTTTGCGGAGAGGAGCCAAAAATATCGTGATTGAAAACACTGCGGCGCTGTTAAGATTTGTGAAACAGACACTGCAGGGACTCTAACCACACCCTTCATGCCAGTGCGACAAGCCTTCCCAGAATACCGCGCTGCCGCCTCGAGCCAAGAGTCGTCCGGACTGCCCACCGCTCGGAGGTGGAGACCATTATTAAATGTGCTCTGTGGAGGGCCTGCAGGTAGCTCCCAGGATCAGACACAGGGAGAGCAAGAGGGGGCTGTTTGGCTTAAGTGTTTTTTATTAGGATAGATGGAGACCTAAGCTCCATAACAGAGCTTCAGCCCTTTCTCCCAGACAGGGGCCCACTTTCCCCTTCTCGCTCCACACAGGCACATATCAAAACAGCGGCCCCCTCGCAGACACGCCGCTCAAAAATGGCATGTTCTCTTTTTTCACTTGGCTCGGCCTTCTCCCTGTCAAAATACAAAACGCTCTCTGATGGAATTCTGCAATTTCCTTTATCATCTGCAACAAGGCCGTAATTATTGTCACTGAAAACAAAACTGCGCGGAGGACTGACGGGGGGAAACCACGTGCGTCCTTGCATGTGTAAGAATTAACGGTGAACTTGTGAAACTCTGCCGCTCACTGTGCGCCGTGTGCGCTCCGAAACACAGAGCTGAAACACACTCGGCCAAATTTTGAGTTTTGGCTCCACCCCCGCTCCATATTTTTCACACAATGCTGCGGCACATATTAGAGCCAGCTGGCCCGATGACATAACTTCCTCTTCCAGTTGTAACGATATGGCGACATGTGTAAAGCCTGCTTTTACACTGCCCATCACTGACACTGGAACACCCTGAACATCTGCTCCGAAGGAGGACAGCAAGCCGGGGAAGAAGACCGCCTGCGCCCTTAAACGTGATCACCAGGAGCAGTTGGTAAAAGTCATTTTGAAGGATGAACTTTATGTGAACTTTACAGTTACAGCACTTTTATGTACAATATAATGTGTTATATCTGTAATGTGTAATCAAAGGTATGAGGAGACTTCACCCTGTGTTGACCTCCTTGTTGTCATCAGTGAACCCAGAAAAAAAAAAGAAAGAAAACCCATCTGGCTTGCCATCACTCCGAGCGCTGCTGTTTTTACGTGTGGGAACTACAGTGGCACAGAGGAGGAAGAAAAAGAGGGATGAATAAGAGGAAAGAGGGATGGATTCACTTGAAAGATCCAGCTGTTAGGCCATCTGAACCCTGGGAAAGTCTGATAGTGTTTTTTAATGTATGGGCGATCACCTCGCCAGCACATCAGCCCGACTTATAAAGCCTCCTAAAAAATGTCGGGGAACAGGTGGACGGGGAAGTTTGGCAAAGGGTGAAAGAGGCCGAATGCCAGGTCTGTTCTCTCTGCCAACATTATACGTCGCTTTGAACCCCCCCACCCCCACCCTTTTTTTTTTTTTAAGTCCTGCGGTGCAATAAATCACTTTTATTTTGTAAATCGCTCCGCACATAAACCACAACACCATTACACATTTATGTCTCCACCTTTATGTATGTATGTCCGTATGTTGTATGCAGCGGAGGCAGATAGATATGAAAAACTCATTCCGAGGCTTTAATGTGGTGCAATGCGGGTGAGGACTGTACAGCGGTGTGTATATTGACTTCTCTGTTTCTGTAATGTTTCATTGAATAAAACAAACAGCCAGCCCCCTCAATCCAGTTTTATCCATAACCTCTGAAATGAGACTTTATGTTTCATACAAACGGCATCTCGGTTACATCAATAATCCTGCAAATGAAATCGATTTCCCCTCCCGCTCTTCCAATTCTGATCACAGCTGGGTTCCCCATATGGAGTATTAATGGGGTGGAGCACCCTGAGCCTGATCTAAAGCTGGAGAATTCTGGGCACACCACAACATCAAATCCCACTGTAATTACCTTCATGCAAACACAGGGGCCCTCTCCAACACAATATGGGTTGAAGATTAGGATTTGTGTGCATTGTTTTTGACGCTGGAATTGATCTTGAAAATTGTTTGGTGCAATTTACCAAGATGCTTAAGAAAATTGAAGAGCGGCGACCGCACGGCATACAAATGTCTTGTTGTTGCCGAGCACAATGTACCGGCTCGAGGTGGCAAATCTACATCTCTGACAGCAATGACTTTCTGGGACAATGCGACAATAGCTAATCGTCGTGTTTTCCATAAATTCAAATTACAGAGATCATAGATCTTGACAATCGTCACTCATCTTTTTTACTCGACAAGAAATTCCCCAAATCGAAGATGAAACCAATTTTCCCCCTGCAGATGGCTAAGCAGCTGGTTCTTCTCAATTAGCTTACACATGTATTCGAGCCCAATTTTGGCACAGCAAATAAAATGCCATTTTGTCACCAGATTATGCTATCTGACATAAGGCTATTGTCTTAATTCCCTTAGGCTGCGGTGGAGGGAGAAAAAAAAAATCACTAAACATTCAGAAGGGCCAGGCTATATCCTGTCTTACAGACGCCGCTATCCCATCATGCACACCCCAGCCTTCTCTCTCCAGCAGGTGGGGGTGGTCATGCACCACGCAACACGGTTATGGGTTTAAGTCTGAAATCTACATACTGAAATGACTTCAGCTCTCTCGCACAATGCCAAACTTGCTGGAAGTCTGATGAGTTTATTTCATCAATTCCAGAAATGCTGCAGAGGGGGAGAGAAGGGGGGGTGAGAGAGCGAGAGAGAGAGGGGGGAGGTGAGAGACGGACTGACAGAGAAAGAGAGATGGACAGAGTGAGAGGAGAGAGTCTATTTCTACATACAATAGCCTGTGTCCATCATCCTCGGAGTGTGTGCATGTGTGTGTGTGTGTGTGTGTGTGTGTGTGTGTGTGTGTGTGTGCACTTCCATCCCCTCTACGTACACAGATGTGTGGAAGTAAGTTTGATGTGGATCCTCTCTGCCCTCTGAGTAGCTCAGTGACTGCTGTCCATCTGCTCCAGGGTCTCAGGTGTGTGTTATCTCTTCCTGTGCCCCTGGGAACTTTCAACAGATATGCCAGTCAGCCTGGGCTGAACTGCTCTTGTAAATTACTCACTAAACAGCCCTGCCCTGGATTCTGCATTCGGGGGAAAATCAATTATTTGACCCCCCCTTACATTTCACAGTCCATTTTCAGCATGCTGGGGCCAATTACACCCAGCAGAAAGACTACTCTTTATGTCATTCCCACGATGACCTCCATCTTGCAGCTCCACACGGAGCACTGTTAATGCACCAACTACAAGCACTTGTGCCACGAAGGAGCGTGCTAATGCACTGGTTACCCACACTTTAGCCACACCAAGCACACAAATACAGCAGCTGAGAGGCAGCAGCACAGCCGCACATGCACAGCCAGCTGTAGTGTCTCTCAACTGGGAGGTGATCATCCCGTGTCCAGTGCACTGAGCGAACGCCACTGACGGGTTGACAGCCCTAATGAAAGCTGATTACCAGGAGGCATCTATTAATTTGTCCTTAATCATGACAAAGAGAGTCTGTGGCTAACAGCTGTGAAATGGCAGCCGCCGCGCGGAAATGAGGCTCAGGGAAAGGCCGGGGACAAGGGGTTAGGCCCTGCGCTGTCATTAACTGCCTGCCATTGTGTGCGCTCGCTCAGAGCTTAGCTACAGGTAACTCAATAAGATAACACAGACCGCGCTCTGCCCTGCTCTTTGTGAGAGGCTATTGCTGTGAATCCTGGGCGGCTGAGCGAAGAATAGGAGGATATTGGTTTGCATGCTCGGAGCAGGAGTTCTTATGATCCAGGTGAGAAGCTGACAGTAACAGGTTTAAGCTCTGTTCCTTCATCTGCTGGAGGGGCGCTGAGGGAAAAGTCAATCACGGACTGAACAGGTTGCTGAATAAGGAACTGAGCTGGCTTTTCAAACAGACACAGTGCAACAAATGTGTGCTCAGTCAGGCCCTAATTTTAGATTTTTTAGAATATGAAGACATAAATGACAAATCAGTCTTGTGTTGGAAATGGACCAAAAATAAAGCAAAAACAAATACTGACTCCAATATACACAGATTTCATGCAGGGAGGGCACATCATAATGAAATCATCATATTTGAATATTTACAGCTGTGTCAAATCCTGGATGGAGCTGCTTTGGTGGATCGGTGAGTGTGATGTTCAGAGGAGGAGGTTCCTCTCATAAATGATCTGCCTGGCTACAGTGGCTAATGTGGTTTATAGGAGCCTTAGGAAGCACCGGGAGGGGACACAATCACAGTGGCTGTCACAAAGTCTATGACATAACAAGTATTAACTCAATGAGTTATTACAAAACTTATGATGTCTGAATTTCTGTTGTCAGGAGGCACAATGAGGCCTGATTGAGAGCAACAATGCAAAATTATGACTCTGGGCCTAAACTACATTAAATCAAAGTTAACTTTGCATCACTCACTTTTTATTTGTATCAGACTGTTTTTTTACAAAGAAATTAAAAAATGTTTTTGTTATTCTTAGAAGAATCATAAATTCCTATATTACATTTGGTATGATTGAAATTAGTGAATTGACAATTGAAGCAGGAGTGTCTCCAAGTATACAGCTGCATGGAAGAAAAAGACGCGGCGTATGATGAAGCGAAACCTGGAACAACAATCCCTCGCCACATCAGGCCGCACTTTTTATACTAATATCTCTAAAAGACAACAGTTACATGAAGTGCTTGCTGTGCCCTCCTGCAAAAAGTGAGATCTCCACAAGTACTATAAGAACCACATACTGTAGATGGAAATGTTATTTTGCTAGCTAACGTTAGCCATGCTAATTTTTCATTTTTAACTTAGATGTTATAACAATGACACCAACTTATCTTGTAGCTCTGTTGGACTTTTAAACTCATGTTACTTTCATGATTGCAATTAATTCATAATGTTAAAATGGGAGGAATTGTACTTTTACTTGAGTAAAGAACTTCAGCTCTCTTTTCACCACTGCAGGAAGGCCAGCTCGGCGTCTTGTCGTGCAGCCATTTATTTTGTGAATGATGAAAAGACAGTCCAAGATTTACTCTTGTCCTGCCTCTTGTAAGGTCACTCTCACTTTTTCTCTCCTAGCTCCCTCTATTAATGTCCTCCTTAGTCTCTTCCCCTCTGACATGATGTCCATATACAGTAGATGGGCCTATTGCGGCGCCTGTTCCGCCGCTCGCCGTCAGCATTCAAAAACCTCCTCCTCCCGGTGGTCTACGGCTCCTGTGCTAGCGGTGAAATCACCAACACTCCCCGGTGCTCCGAGCCTCCAGCCAGGCTCAGGCAGAGTCACCGAGCATCACTGCAAACTGAGCCAACTAGCTAACGTCAGTCTAGCTTCACAGCTATCTGAGTTAACTCGCTAGCAGCAGCTACAGTGAGCAGCAGTTAGCGGACACATTAGCAACGAGTGAAGCTATCTGAGCTGAGGCAGAGCAGCCAGAGGACATCAGAAGGAAAACCAGAATACTTTCTATCCATAAAATATGATCCAGTTTGACCAATGTAGTTGTGAAAGAGGCACCAGTCTCCCTATAACAAGTCAGTGTACCATCAAATTATTTCGAAGCTGTCATTTTAAGGTAAAATAGTTGCATAATGTTTCTTCAGTCATGGTTTGTGGGCCAGACCGGGATGATTTGTTGTAGCGACCACTGGACGCTTAGCTTGACCAAATGTCCATGCATCACTAATGTGAAATAATCTGAATAATCCTGTTAATTAGTGTCCTACAACACAGGCAGATTTGTGCAGTGATGCTGTTACATCTGCTCTGGAACATGTCTGTTTTGTCTTACATTGTTCCTGTTTTCGATCGATCGCTGCCTTTTTCTGTATTATGTCGAAACCACAACTAGTCACACACTGTACACATTTTCCGTGTGCAGTCAGAATAGAGTTGATACCACGGCACCGATGTGTACAACTCTTACTATTTCCTTTTAACATGACAGTAGTAGTAAGTAGTTTCAAGAGGTGAACAGCTTCACGTTTTGAGATCCATTCATTTGTATTTCAATTTGTTTGAAATGATGACGTTATTAAATCCCTTATTCTGTCAGAGTCTTATATTTAGGTGTAGATGTATAAGTATGATTTAGGTGCTATATAATAACCTCATACTCATGGTAAATATGATTCATTGCTTTATATTTCCGTGTTTTTTTTCCACCAGTCTAAAAAACATTCGTCATGATCGGGGGAAAGACTGCGGGGCTTGGATGTAACATGACAAACAAGGCAGAACATTTCGTTTGGCTTCGTACGTATTAATCAGTGGAAATGGGCAGACATGTTGAGCAAACAGTCATTTAAGACTCTGCTGAGACACTGATGGGGGCCATGATTCAATTACATACCGAGCTCTTAGAGACGCAACAAGTATTTTATCTCCGGATGGACGGACGGACGGACGGCAGCCACAGAGACCCACAACCGACTGACACTCACTCTTTAGCAAAGCTCCTGAAGCCGGGTGAAGTTATTTGATAAGATAAGAAGTGATAACAGCTGAACACACATTAATAATATTGGGGGAACAGGCGGCTTGCTCAGCGGTCCACCAACTTGTTGCTATCGCTATGACGATGTTACAGCAGCTGCTCTGTTTCAACACCGTTAGGCTATAATACGTGGAATTTGTTAAGCTATGAGTAACGGTACAGTCCGCTAGCCGCTAAGCTAATTTATCCAGCGTAAAATGCTGCAGACTGAAGCAACTAGCAAAAAGCTATTGTTTTGTCTCCTTGACAAGTTATTATCGAGCCGAATGGTAAACTTTATACTTTTTTTAAATTATTTTTTATTTATGTGTTTTAGTGAAGGCAGTTTAAAGTACACTTAACCGCTCAAAATTATTTACCATTATTTATATGTTGTTATTTTGTTTTATGGCCTAAAGCAGAACAAAACATGGCAGACTTTGTGATGTCGGCGAACAGACCTTTAGTATATTGATATATCGTATATTAAATAAAACATGAACTGAAACACTGAACTCAAATTAAAGCCTAAATTCAACAGTGTCTGCCTATTCCTTCCTTCCTTACTTACTTAGCAACAATTCCTCTGGCTGTAATATGAAACTCTTCTGATCAATTTTGGATAGATTTGAATACATTTACTGAAGTGACTGCAGCTACGCCTCCAGGGAAATAATGGCCACACATCATAGAGATCTGTTCTGTTTTGCGCTCTCTTTTTCTTCAGCCGACACCGTGAAAACTACAACAAGCTAAAAGACATAAAAGTTTCAGTTTTCAGCTATTCAGCTATTTTGGAACCATCGTCCTCTGCCGTGTTGGTTCTGACCCATGACATCGCCACACGACAACACAACATTTCCCAAAATGCTCTCAACTAAACTGTGGTCTGATCTTCTACTTCCCTTTTTTAACCAAATTTATTCAATTTCAGTTGCCTTTTAACGACTTTATGATCTCAAATAATTCCGAATTTATGACTGAAACGTACGTAAGAAACATCTCAATGAAACTGGATCAGACCGTTACGACCACGGCCGTGTGGGGTAATTTTTCAGGTACCTGTTTTCGATTTAATTAATTTTAACAACAACAGAGACTGAAGGTGCAAATTTTTATCCACCATACCTGTAAACTTGCAGTGAACTATTTATAGATTACAAAATCACGTATCAGATTTTATGTGCTACCAATATATATATATATATATATATATATTATATATAAAAAAAAATGATTCAAAATGTATAATTGTGGCAGAATAGTCAAACAATCTTTGTATTTTGCTATTATTGAGAGCCTCACAGTATATTCATCTCATTTAAAAGGTGTAGCATGAAATAAATTGTCTATTAATCAGACAATTGCAAAAGCCTTCCTTCTACTTAAGAGCTTATTTGCATAACTTATAAGCCAGTGGCTGAATGTGTGCGTGATCAAGTGACACATCTTCAGAGACAACTCCTGTTTTTTTTTTGTTGTTGGTGTTTTCATGATGCAAATTCAGTCGAGTCGGTTAATGTTTGATTATCGCACACTTTGAATCCGACCGCACTGAGGAGACTGGATGATGGAATGCGGGCGCGGTGAGTATTTTTTGTATTTTTTGTTTGCCGTTTGGTCGGTGTTGTCGGCGTTGGGTTGGTGGCGGCGGGGAGTCGAGAGGCACCGCCAGCCTCACGCTGGGTCCCCTGGTGCTGCCCCCTCTCATCTACGAGAAGAGTCTCTTCTCCCCTGCTAAGTTTGCAAAGTCCAATTTTCAGCTAATATGGAGGTCGCAACAGCAGGCGCAGAGGGCGTAGTAGGACATAATGGCTATGGGATTGTAAATATTGGTTTTAGAGAGACACAATTGGAGGGCAAGCGGAGGGAAATTTCCATAGAGTATGTGCTAGCACCATTGGAGGCCTTGGTGCGGCAGAATAGATTTTCCATTCTAGTGTGTCACATTAGATTTTCGGAGGTGCTCAGTGGCAGGTACATGTCATTAGTAACACTTTAGCACAGTAATGAACCTTTTTATTTATCCGGTGCTTCTCTCATGAATGAATAAGGAGCTGCTCCCCAACTGTGCCCAGCCGTGAGGAGCAGACAGAGGAGGCAGAGGGGGGAGAGAGGGGGAGAGAGGGGGGAGAGAGAGGGGGAGAGAGAGGAGGAGAATGGGAGAGAGAGAGAGACGGGAGAACCATGAAGTCGAAAAAGGGGAACGCGAAGCCCTGGGGAATGCTGAGGAGGGTTAAATGATCATTATTGTGACATTCACATGCACACACACACACACACACACACACACACACACACACAGAGACACACATGCGCTCACATATGCATCAGTGAACAAAAGAGCACACACATGCGCGCACACACACACACACACATGCACGCTCCCCACCTCCGCTCCCTGGGGTCCTGATCTGACACTCTATTTACACACACATTTACACAGTCTACTCCCTCCTTTATAAAGCTGACAGGTACTTAAGCGGTACATTACTCTGAGGAGCTCAAGCCTCACGGCGGTGTAACCAAACTGTCCATTCACCGCGAGCCTTGTCTCAGTGTTCATTCAATAATGGCCTCAGAGAAATGCAGCAGTAACGAGCGCTTGTAACCGGGCAGGCAGGCAAGGCAGGCAGGCAGGCCGGGAGTCTGACGGCGAGCATCAGGAGACGTTTAAGATGGCCCGGGCTCGTTGAGTGGAGGAGAAAAATCTGTCAGGGTTCAGTAGCTTGTAGACACAACGAGAGCCTCGGTGGAGTTTCAGTCTCATGGGAGCTCGGCTCCTCCAGACCTGCCGATACCGGCAGAGTCGCTCTCTCCTGTGCTGCGTCACAAATCAATGCTACAAGAAGGTTCGAGATCACCGAAAACCAATCAGCACATGTCTGTCTTAGGTCACCGGCTCCCTTAGCCGTCGTTATACAGGTGTCAAAACCTCAATCTTAGCACCTCCTCCTCCTCCTCGGATCCTCTCAGATCAGACCAGCCCGGTGCAGTGAAGCGGTGAGAGTGGCAATGGCTGGCGTGGTCAGGGCCCCATGTCACCCCCAGCATCCTCAGTGTTCATTTCCCTTTCATCTTGAGTGTGAAATCGCTGCCGGTGCAGCACTGACCTCAGCATTAAGAGGTCAACTATTGAAATCTGATGTGCGCCTCTCTGGCTGAGGGACTTCAACAGATGGAGGGAAAGTGAGGGAAGGTAAGAAATGGAGAGAGAAGGGAGGCACTTCCCAACAAGATGGCCATTATAGCCCCTAAAGAGTCTTAAAAGGTTACGTTGCTCTAAATAAGTTCAAGAATATCATATTTTGGTGATAGTATCTGTCTCTTTTTGACTCTAGACTCTAGATCTGAAATTTTAAGACTAAACATTTGAGTAAAGATTATCATTTTTTGAAGTGAACATCTTTATTCTCCTGCAAAATCATGACAACCTTCGCCTTTATTTGACTGAACTGGATATAAAATTTGGATATTACAAAGAAGGCACTCACAATATACCCGATTATCGTTGTCAAACAAATTCACGATAACAATATTATTGTGATACTTTAACTTTGTTAACTGTGTGTTTTGTCTCCTTTTTGGCAAATAATTAACCTGCAAAAATGCACGTGTAGGGAGGTGGAGAGAGTCTGTAAATGTAACTTTTAAAAAAGGGTCAAAGGCCAAACATCATCGCTCGATTATTCACATGATATCAGCATATGTGTATAATTAACACAATGTCAACATTTAAATTTTTTATATCGCGATTATCGTGCGTCGCAATATCGCAACACCCCTAATGACAAGGAGAATGTGTCTCCATTTATTTAAAGTCATGGTCAGTGCTTTTAAAAACACTTGAGCAGTTTATAATAGTCTACATTTATTTGTGAGAAACTAGTATCGCTCAGTAGAGACACCACCAAACCCCCAAACTTTGCAGCTTTTGGCAGCTCCCTCCAAAATACACGCCAGAACTCGGCGTCTCCGCGTGTTTCAAACATAAGGTTCTGCATTTAAAGTCAATTCGACACCTCATCTCAGTATGAATCCCCTCCGAAAGCATATGTGATATGAAGCGTCAGAGAAGTTTGAGGTCTTGTCTCATATTTCCCATCGGCTACACTTTCATCCCTCTCTCCGCAGCAGACCACCCCTAGCAACCCTGCCCAAATAAGGTGTTCTGCCTTCAGTACTCGCCTCTCTGAAGAATCTGAGGAGTTCAGAATCTGCCGAAACTTTGGATCTCAAACACAAACATCTTTTATTCAAAGGGTGTCTGTAATCACAAATAAATAGCATTTCTAGCGATGAGCACAAGGCACAAGAGAGGGAGAGAGAGAGGAGCCTATCTCAGGAGCAGATAACTAGTAGATATGATTCCTTAGATAAGGAGCAATAATTTGGCTTTTAGAGATAGCTCCGGGGGCCGCTGTGCTGAGCTGCGCTGATTTACTGTGTGTATGGGAGGTTGTTTTTTTCCACATTTTTATCTCTCCTGTTGAAGAGCTTTTCATCTCTGATGATTTTCTCTCTTTTTTATGTATTTCCCCCAGAAGGTGAGATCACAAACCCACAGAAGGCAGAGTGGCATGTTTTAAAGCGATGGACAAAATACAAATATTTGAAAATGTATTTCATGGTAATTATGTCAGGTTTCATGGCCTTGGCACAGTACTGAGGCACAGCCTGGATGCCTTAATTTGTATAGAAACTGTAATCATTTGTTCATTTCAAGGTGAAAATTGCATTTTTTAATTTAAATTGTATCCTGCGTGATAGGCTATTATCTAGAAAAATTGTCGCTGTGTATGGCGGTCTATGCCCTGCCGTCACGCCTGTTTTCGAGCCCACCTCTCCTGAGAAAGGGCTTATATATGAATCTCCTGACTGAATGCACCCAGCTTGTTCTTCACTTAGGGCCGCCACTGCACTCATTTCCATTTTTGTTATTAATATTAATTAGTTTGAGAGCACAGCTCAGATTTTAAATGTAAATCAAGCTCGCCTTCACAGTGATTTTTATCTCGCCCAGATTTCTTAGATTTACAACTTTACTCGGACTTTTCTCCTTTTCGTTTCTTAAAAGATGGCTTTAAGGGAGGTGTGCGCTGGTGTGTGTGTGTGTGTGTGTGTGTGTGTGTGCGTGTGTGTGTCTCTGAGCATGCATGAGCACACTTGCATTTGCGATGTAGGACAAACAAGTCGAGCTATATCTCACGAACCAAAATAAAACTGATCAAATGCAACAGAGGTAAAATATTTCCTGACTGGGTCAAGGTTTCTGATAAATCAGATGACTTTAAGCTATGACAATATCCCATTTGAGCTCTTGCTTCTTACTTATACATGACAGATTGTCTATCTATAATACCTGAGAGGGGTAACCGTGAAATTAAAAATACCTAAAATGTTCTGAAAATAAGATTTCCTCCCTATGCAAAACACACAGTTGGGTAGCAGATATATGCACACCAAGCTGTGCGTCTGTGTCTGTGTCAGTGGGATCCTTGAGGTGACGAGCACAAAGCTGAGGCTCAGGTACACGGCGTATGCTGGCATAATTACAGGATTTGGAGGATTATTATACTGTAAGTGCTTTCATGGCGACAGCTGGGAGCTTTTTACTCCCCGTGACACATAATCTCAAAGAATAAAACCAAGACCCCCAGAGCATCTCTTAATCATTTCTTAGCATACCTGCACACGGCTCTGAACTCTCTTTCTGAAGACAGATTTGTAAAATTAGAATATAATTATCATATCTGCTATAAATCATTCTGTTTTCAAACACACATTTTCTCTTAAAAATGGAGACATTTCTGGCCTGTTTTTCCTCCTCACTGGAGGCCTCACTGGCTTGTTTGTGTTTCTTCTTCTTTCTGGCTTTTCCTGACTCCATTTATCAGAGCATGGCCAGGTTCAGGAGCCGGGTCCTAAATTAGATCTGAATCAGAGCCTCTATTCCATGGCTCAGGCTGAAAGCGAGTATGACCAGGCTGAGGCTGTGACTTCTCTATCGCTGCCTCCTGAGCGAGCGATAGGGCCTCCTGGTCTCTACTGCGAGGCTCAGGAGTTTCATTTCCATCCCTGTGATCTAAACAAACCCATTACTGCCAGCCAGTTATGCACAGGGGCAGTACGCAAGCCCCGGGCCTGAGGACACAGCCCACGGCTAAGCTACCGTGGCACAGAGCCACCTTCAATGGCCGTGTGTCCATATAGAGAGAGGAGAGGAGGAGCGGAGAGCCCGGGCCTCTGCACTTTATCTAAACCACTCCAGAGAGGCGAGTGGAATCGGCTCTTGTGGGCTCTGTTTATCCTCTGCTCCTGTAGTCAATCAATTAGGGGATCAAAGGGGGAGATGAGGGAAGTGTCACAAAGCTCTCCCACACACCACTGCCTGAGCCGCCACCTCGTCCAGTCTGAGTGACAGCAGACCGGAGGGGGACAAAACTCTCGGGCCGGCACCTCAGGAGACGAGCCGGAGCAAAGGGGACAACCATAGCACATGCCAAGGTCTAATCTGGACAACCAGAACACAAACTTTCAGAGGAATATATGAGGGATGACACAGAGGAGGCCAACAATGCATATTCAAAACGTCGAGGGGATCCACTCGAGTCTCCTCAGGGTGAACTCACTTGGAGAATTTGCTCTGGAATCGACCATATTCCCGCCTTATTGACATGCTGCTCCACAGCCCAAGAACGGTTGTGTGTTTTGTAATTAAGACACCGACGAGAATTTCTTTATTTTTTTTCCCCATTTGCATCAAATTTGAGCGAGCCTCGGTGATGTGGAGTGGCGATAACGCCGCAGTTCGCTGCTGATCTGAATCTGTAAATCTAAAGAGAATACTAAACATTCCCCGTCTATTTATACTCACTGAGCCGTGTGAAGGGTGAGACATGAGTGACAGTCACCTCACGATGATAACACACTTACTCCCAATACAAGTTCATTCAGACGAGTGTTCAGCGTCAAATCTTTCTCTCATTATGTGATTAGTGATGCGTTTAATTAGTTTCATTTCATCGCAAATAAACAGTAAAATATCGGTGATTATTTTCTGGTATAAAAAATGTAAATACATTTCTCACAGTGTCACTAATCTACACATGATTTTGTAGCTGCAGTGACTCCAGGGCTCAATGGACAAACCCAAGGCGTGTTTGAAATACCTCCAGCAGAGCTGATGGTGAAAAACTGAATGAGCTCAACTGTCCTGACGTGTAATAATATAAAGCACAGCGGATGCTTCCGTACCGCAGCGGTTAGTTCACCCCCTCACACTACATTCACACCATACCGCAGAGATTTGCAGACAACATTCCCCCGGACAGCGCTGCTGGTCAGTGGACAGAATGAATGACTTCCTCCAGCTGCAACCAGACACGCTTGCAGTCTGCGTCTCTGAGTCGGAGACGTCTGAGCTCTCGTCACTCCCTAAACACATCACCAGCACTGGAGGCAGCCACACACAGGACACACACGTCCATACACTGATGTATGCACGTATACATCATGAGCACAGGTGCACTCATACAAGCCTCACACCAAGGAGGCAACCAGTGATTATTTGACTTTTTTTTCCTCATTCATTATTACGTTCATAATGCTCTAATGAATGCGAGGGAATGTTAAATAAAACCCATCACAATTTGATGATGCATTTTTTTGCCCGACAAGCCAAAGATATTCAGTTCACAGTGATACACGAGAGTGAAACGCAGAAAATTCTCACATTTAAGAGGCTGAAACCAGACATTTTTTTGTCATTTTTGTTTGACCTAAAGTTGGTCAATACTTCCTTAATTTTTCAGTACACTGTAAAATCTGACCAAGTGACTTTTTAGCTCGTACAACTTAAATGCAATTAGTCTAGTTTACATGGTGATTCTGAGCTAATCTGTTTCCTGATGTTTTTCTAAAGTAAAGTGTGTAAAAGAGTGTTTTCAGTTTATTAAAAATCTTCATTCAAGCTATATGATACTTTAAAACCCAAGATGCAGTGCAGTTTTTTTTACATTACATGTATACAATACATGTCGTGTGCATCATTTTGTGCACATTTTCCCCCAAATTCATATATTTCACTGTAAAATAGGACAAAGTGATCTTGCTTTAAAAAAAAATCGATGAAACCGATTACTTCAGAATAAAAGTAAACTTATAATATTTAAGTTGTTGGAGACTACAACTTAAATGTATACTCTACTTGGTAACTCTGAGGTAATCTGTTTCCTGACCCTTTTTTTAAGTAAAGTCAACTTTCAAAATGTAAAGTGTTGGTATATTTGGAAAGAGCTCAACTAGAATTTAAAAAAAAATGTTCTGCAGGTTAGAACATGATCGGCTGCACAGCATGAGGAGATAAACATTTTTACATTATGTTTTGATTGATACACACACATATGGTAAAACTTCAACGTAAAATCTGTGTAATTTTACTTTGAAGAAAAATTACCAAAGTAGACTAATAACTTTAGCTCATAAACTTAAATTTAACAGTCTTCTTTACATCGTTACTCTGAGGTAATCTGTCTCCTGACTTTTTGAAAGTAAAGTCATCTTTTAAAATGTGCAGAGTGACTGCAGCTAACATTTAGTATGTGAAAGAAAAACATGCAAGTCAATCAACACGCGGTGAAAAAAAACGAGACAAATGTCAGAATCAGTTTTGGATCTTTAATTGATAACAGTTACGCCAGTGTTACAGTAAACACACCAACAGGCTGAAGGTAGTAAATACCAGTACAAGTTTCCCACTACTCTAATACTTCATACAGCAGAATAAATTATACCATGATAATATACACACATGCGGAACAGAAGAAGGAGTAAAGCAAAGCACAGATGTCAGAAAGCAACTAAACAGGTTAAGGGTCAAACAGACGGGAGAGGGGGGAGAAGGAGTCGAATGCTTTAAATATCCAAATGTTTATTGACGCAAGTGTTAGAAATGGGTTTGATACACTAAAGACGAGTCTAAAATTCTTCCTTTTTAAAATATACACATGAGTGAGGCGTCTAAGCGGAGCAGCCGGAAGCGCTGCCGAGATTCAGTGCGGAGTCAACGGTACTTTTGACTTTTTCTCCGAAGTCTTATTGGTCCACAAATCAAATGTGACTCGATTTCCCAGAACAGAGAGGCTGTCTTCACCAGCGTCATTGTCGCCACTGTCATCGCGCCGAACCGCTGACGGACCTCCAGCGCACAAGTCTCAGGGGGTTTCAGGCGTGTTCAGGTCCAGTCAAGTCTGTGAGAGCAGGTGGTCGACAACAGCTTCCAAAGCCTTTTTCCAATGTACAGCAGTCCTGTGGTCCAGGGAGCCAGTCTGTGTCCCCCAGCTTTCCATCGAGCTCAGTTTGATCCTCCTTTATACAATTTCAATCGGAACATTTTCTCATGGAATTTATATTTTTACTAATTTGTACAAATTCATTCTTGCCTGGGCCCGAACAAGAAACAGAACTTTTGGTCAAAAAACAAGTTAAATACAGTTAAGAACAAAACCAACAGAAAAAAACAAGCCAGTTAAAGGAAACTCAAATCAAACATTTACTTCCACAGATCCCTCGCTCACCTACCACTCGACATAGTTTTGTTTTAGTATAAAACATACTCTTTATAAACAAACAATACACAATCTGCTCCAGCTACTGTACAGGTTTTCAGTTTTTAAAAGGCGACTGAGGACCGGATCCTGTCATCATCATCATCATCACCATCATCGTCACCGCACGGATGCCTATGAAACAAATCACAAAGATCTGGTCCTGGATCGTGTCAAAAAGTCAACTATGAGTGCTACACAAATGTCTCATATCCAGCTATCCTTTAAATTTTTTCTTCTTTTTTTCTTCTTTTTTTTTTTTTTGTACATTTCAGTGAGTACGACAAAGTGGAGGATTAGAGGTGGCTCCGGTCCAGAACCAGAGAGGGGGGCCAATCAGTGGTGTTACCTGTGCCCTTTCACAACTGACTGGATTATATGATTTTCCAGAGTGCATGTGAATGGCACAGCTTGTGTACTTTCTTAATCTCGTAACAGAAAGAGCTGGAATGCTTGTATCGTAGATGGAGGCTGCGGAATGTTTCGAGGAATGTTTATTTCGTCCGAGAGTGGAAACCAAACTGAAGGTGCATTTACAAAATGTGCTAATTAGTCTATAAAAACAGAAATACTGACGGGTCGATCGGGAAGGGTCACTGTGAATTAGCTTTGACATTATTTTTGTGTGATTTAATCTGCTTTACACTGCTAAAGTCACACAGGGTTTCCTGGCAGATGGGATTTGGGAGGAGTGGAGAGGGAGGGGGGAGGGTTGAGTTAGCCCTCCTTGGCAAGGTCCATATTTCTAAACAAAATGCATTAATATCCCCAATCCTGTTTTTGCAAACAATGCCCCCCTCCCCACGGACCGCGGCTAAGGATGGGATGGAGGTTAGAAGGGGAAAGCTATTGGCCGCCAAAACGCTGCTTTAATTCCCTGCAGAATCCATCCAGCCAGACTTCCCACTGAGTGGCCAAGTTCTTTAGGAATGTCAAGATGAATATGAAAGTGGGAAGGTCAAATCGCTCACGAACATTAGAGCTCAGGGAACAGGCAGAGGAACAGCAGCTTGGAAAACAATCATCCTCTCTCTCTCTGGTGTGACTGTGCCGACACGCAGAACATGTACACGCAACAGACACTCACTCCCGAAATCGTCTCAGTCATCCACACTGTGTTTTACACACCAACATCTAACAGAGAAAAGAGATACGAATGGAATCAAAGAACAACATAAATCACATTAACCATAATCATATAACAGCAACAATAATCTTAACAATATCAAAAAGGAACAAGAAGAAGAGTCGTTCAAATGATATTGGCTTTGTTAACTACTATGAACAGCAAGGTCAAAGTACATGTTGTTGATGGCTCGTAATGTGTGCTGGACTGCAGCCACGACAAAAAGGGACCCGGGCCAAGGCGGCCGACTATCCTGGGGTGTTCTGGGGTCCCGTCTGGCCTTCTGAGCAAAACATAAACAGGGTTTGGGGCAGGGGCGGGAGTACAGGGAGCAGGCAGAGACGCCCAGATATCGAGAAGAGAGGGTGCAGAGCCGCCTGGTGGTTGACAATGGCGTGAAAAGTTTAAAGTTCCATTCCCCGGAGAGCCTTGTCACACCCGCAAGCGTCACCCTTTCACAGCTGCGTGTCTGTGCGCTGATATCATGGCCGGAGCTGCAGAGCGAGGCGAGCTGGAGTTGGAGTCCAGACTTGATGGAGCATGGAGGAGGGTGGCAGAGTGCGGAGGAGAGCGGTGCAGGGCGAGCTTTAGTAGGCCTGACCCGTCTCCACCTGCAGCAGTCCCAGCACGGCCGAGTGGTCTCCCAGTTTCATCCTCCTCTGGGTGGACAAGCTCACGTTCTTGGCCAGGTAGTCGACGGCAGCTGGAAATAAAAGAAACAAAACACACGTCAGACAGGTGGTGGATTCCTGAGACATATGTCCTATTCACTCTCATTTCATTTCTCTGATTAGGGCTGAAATAAGTTGTGGCAGAAGCGAGTGAGTCAAATGAAAAACAATTCACAGAGAGAGAGTGAAAGATAAAAACCCCTCCCCTGTCCCTTGTCTGAGGTTGGCACGCCGCTGGCACGGAGCATGTGCATCCTGGTAAAGTCTCCATGCTGTCACTCAGACGGCTCCCCGTGTGTGTTCTGTGTGCCAGTCTTCATTACACTTGGCATCTCTGATTTCATGCCCTCCACACTCCACATGGCCGATCATTTTCATCCTCAGACAGCAGCTCTCTCCTCTCTCCTCCATTCATTACCCATCTACTGTGCTCAATCACCATCTTAATTAACCTCACATCAGCTCACATCCGCACTGCCATCAGTTTCTCACCGCTGACAAAACGCTGGCGTGCACGCGGGCACGCGGAACGTGACGGATCGGCACGCGCCCGCGTGCGTTCACGCCCCACAACACAAACACATTAAAAACTAAAAACAGCAGATGCGCAATGCAGCCGATCGCTACGAGAAGCTGCACACAAATACAAACAAATGTCAGCTAGCCGGAGCCGGAGCCGGAGCCGGCGCTGGCTAGCTTGTCGGGGAAGTGTGCTTCATTTTAGCTCTTATGAATGGCTGTGACAGCATCAGTCAATTATGCTAATCTAATAAAGCAAACTCTTTCCTGCCCTCAGGGTGTGTGTGTGTGTGTGTGTGTGTCTGTGTGTGTGTGTGTCTGTGTGTGTGTGATGGAAAACAGAGGAAGAGGCAAAGAGAGAGAGGTGGGCAAGAGGACACTGTGGCCCCTGAGGGTGTGCCGTTCTTTGAAGTGGCCCTCTCCTCTTTCCCATCCAAGTGGAGTGGGGTGTGACTAAGGCAGCTCTCTCAGAGGATGGTGGTGGTGTGAGGGGGGGTCTTTATCAAGAGCACGTGTCTGCCTCCACCAACCAGGGTGCAAAGGTCAGGAGGCTCAGGGAGGTGGGCATCACTTTAAATCAATTTAAGAGGAGGATGTAAAAGAAAGCTCTCGCCTGGACACAAGAAGCAGCTCCTTATGCAACAATCATACAGAATATAATCGTTAATACAGGTTTTACTCACTCTGGCCATACTGGCTGTACTGGTAGCCCGCAGTGACGGGGTCCACGCTGTAGCTGGTGGCGCTGTAGGTGGGGGGGCAGTATGACTGGGAGGAAGCCAGGCTGTCCACACCCTTGATGGTGTCCGAGCGCTGGCTGCAGCTGGCTGAGATGGGGTTGGAGCTCTCCAGGCTGCCGTGCAGGGGGGAAATGGAAAAGTCGTGCTGGGGCTGGGAGGGTACGGCGCTTGGGTTGCTCAGGATACTCATCACCTGGAGGGGGAAGGGGGAACGGAGGATGTTAGAAATTTGGAAAATTGAGGATCAAAGCATTGACAGAGTTGAGGGAAAGTACTTTTTCTCTGCAAATATAGAGCCATCCTGGCACTTCACGGTAAAGATGCCAATAGAAATACACCATTTCAACTTTGAAATGGGGAAAGGGAAAAACTTCCCCATCTTTTTTTTTTTTTAAAGAGTAGGGGGAAGGATACACGGAGGGTGATGAGGTTAGAAAAAAGGAGAAAGGGAACAAGAGAGACTGTTTCCATTAGCTGGCGCTGCCAGTAAGTGTTCTGCTGTGGGACAGAAGGGTCCCAGGGTGATAATAGACCCACCATCCGTGCCAGACAGCCCCTGTCCCCGAGCCTGAGGCCTGAGCCCGAGCCTACAGCACAACAAGCACCAAGGGAGTCCCTAATCCCTCGCCCCTAGCCTACCCATCTCATGAATAGTAATGGAGTTGGAACTGGTAAATGATCCCCTCAGATCCCCACACAAAGTAGGCTCCACAAACCTTACTGAGGGGCCCGCTGATACTGCAGGTTGAGGCTCGCCTGAATATCACAGTGTGTATATTATTCATAGTGTATAAAAGCTTCCAATTCAATATTCTAGATTAATGTAATAGCATGTGACATTCGTCAGAAGAAGGTCTCAAAATATGTTAAAATGGAAGAGATTACCTCTAGTGCTCCTCCAGTCTGAGGGACAGCGGCCCAGAACACTGTGGAGAATTTTGTTTTCTTATGCTGCGAGTTTCTTTAAGTGAAAAAGGAAAGTGTGTGTGTGTCTGTGTGTGTGAGAGGGGGTGGTAAAAAGGGAATTGTCCCACACATGCTTCCCTCCTATAGCAGGGAAGCCTTCCCTTCAACATCAGGTTCATGTTGAGTTTTGCTATGCTGCACTGGCCTTTGGCCCCTCGGCTGCTAAACCAATTAGCCCATCATGGAGGTGGTTACACAGGGGTGATGCACACGCAGACATATGTTTGCATGCATGCACAGATGCACAGACTCACAGAGGCATCGGAGGGGCAAGCCAAACAGTGCACAAACGATGCTCTAAGCCAGGAATATCCCACAGAGGGAAAATTAACCATATTCTGCAAATTAATCATATCTTTAGAAAAGGCCTCCCAGGAAATATAAAGCACTCGGAGCACATCAGAAACATAAAGGCTGGTTAGTCATTTCCACATGTTAATTCTATCAGTATGGAAACCCCCACCCCGTCCCCTCCACATCTGCGGACAAAAGCATGTGACATCTATCCATAAGAGGGAGATTCATGGCCCCCTTCATGCCGGACACATGTGATGCTCCCTCCCATATGGAGCCGGGCTGCAGACTCTGAGGAGCGCTATGTCTTGACGGTTTGTGAAGGAGGGGCGCGCTCGTTAAGTGTCCTGAGAGAGACCGCCGCAGGGCACGAGTCCATTTTAGTCATTGGTTAATTGAAGCTTGATTACATCGCTTCCTTATGAAATAGAGTAGCCAACAATTGGCCCGATTATTATTATTCATGCTCATAAAAGTTCTTCAAAAGAAAATGACTCCTTATCGTTGACATTGGAGCAGTTTTGCTATTTTAGTGGATGAGGATGGGCTGGCCACTTTGGAGTCTAACGAGTGTTGTCATGTGTGAGGACGACGCTTTTCCTCCAGTTGTCCTTCTAAGCTTTTCTCATCGTATCGGTTAGATTCTGTGTCAAAAATCAATGCTGTTTCACCACCGTCCTCTCAGTCTGATGGAGGGACAGATAGAGGCAAGAGCCACAAGAGCCATGTTTGGACTCAGCAAAGTTTCTTCAGCATCTACAGTATTTTATGTTATAGCGGGGTCGGTTTTAATAGCGCGAGTTTGTCCGTTTGATGTCCCCATAAAGATCTCTCACTTCACATTCAGGGGTTAAATGATACCGAGTCACATGAGCTCGTAAAAAAAATCGCCTGCAGCTGGATACCCTTACACGTTTTTGTCGCTACAAAACTTTATAGATATTAAATTCTGTGCAGCGGAGAATTTACTCTCAGAGAGGAATAAATCACTATTTTGTTATATTTCTTTAAATAACAGGAACACAGCTTGACAGACATTGAGGGAGTGTGGTTCTGGCTCAGCAAGCTCATTGTCGATGCGATAGCTGACGGAGTTTCACTGGATGGGGTCTGCTGCACCAGGATTTATATTACACCTCTCAGGTGCTTTAAACAAGACTTGTGGAGTTTGAATTTAAGAGCTGAGAAAGAAATCTTAACAGCCACATTATTCCTCCTAACACACTTTTTACTCTCTTGCAGAGAAGACTTCCTCTCCCTCCCTCCCTCCCTCCCTCCCCCCAAACTCCCCCACCACCACCTCCCTCTCTTTCCTTGCATACGGCGTCCTCAGCAGCCCAGAGTTCGTTTGTTGTTCGGCGTTGTGTGAGTGCTGGTTTGGGAGATAATGTGAGCCAGGACCTAGTTTAAAGGACAATGCTCCAGGGCGTTCCCTGCCTCTCTCTCACCCCTCCTCCTCCTCCTCCTCTCCCCCCAACCCTCTCCTTTTTCCGCTCCCTCTCCTCTACAGATAGATTACTTTATAAATAATAATAAAAAAGTAATTAATTCTCTCAACTTCTGAGCCCTCCAGCCTGTGGCGAAGTGAATGGGGAGAGTGTAAATTGATACAATGTGCATCCTTTCAGATAAATAAATAGCGCACTTGAGAGACAAAAAGAGGCCCTTTCATACCTCCCTAATTTCTTCAACAGTCAAATTACATTTTTTTTTTGTCCGCGTGAATGTTTGACGAGATGTTCTTTGTTGGATTTCTTTCCAGAATAAAACAATGTGACAAAAACACAAGCTGAGAGAAGCACTGAGGAAAAAATAAAAACAAAGGGGGGAAAGTTAGCAAAGAAATAGTGAGGACGTGACCAGGATTCTTTTTTTTTTAATGAAAACTTGTTGGTGTTTTGTACTTCCAGTGTCTTGTGCGATATTAAAATGTGCAGCATTTTTGTCTCTTTAAACTCAAGTCTGTCACTCAGAAAAAATTACGACTGTTCGCCACCTGACGATAACGAGTGGACGCGTGAACTCTTGCTTTGCACTAAAACAAAACAAATCCACAAACGTACGTAGAGAGGAAATGGAGCGGCGGAAAATGTGATAGCCCATAGGAAGAGGGCGAGGGGGGCAGAGAGAGGAGAGAAAGTGATATAGAGTGAGTGAGAGGAAAGTGGAGGCTTTGGGAAGTACAAAGACTCCTGTAGGACTGCGCTGGCCTGAGGGCTAGCCTGCCTGGAGAGCTGATAGGAGCCCCTTCTGTTCCATTCCCAGCGCCAGCGCCAACACACCCCACTCCACAAATACTCTTAATCTGCGCAAGACTGGATTAGTTCCTCTGTCACCGATAGCTCCCTGTTCTGCCCAAATCAAAATGCCCCCAAGATGTACCTTTAAGTTAGGCAGAGGTCACCGGGGCAGACAGGGAAAAATGAGCACTCCAAATGTCTGTAAGTTATCTGAGCGCTGCAGAATAGCATCTTGCACCTTAGCTGATCGGCCTGGCTGATATTCGGCTTCAGCGGAGAGTGATTAAAGATCCACAGTGATGACACTGAATTTCAGATCAATATTTGAAGGCCAGTCCTGAGGGTGTGATTACAGGAAGAGAATTGTGTTTAATTCTGTGACCTGGGAGTCACACAGATCCAGTGTGTGGAAAGTGTCTGACTTTGAAAAACATTAAATATAGAGTCTTAAAAATATATAAACACAAATAAAAAAAACTGTTAGATTAAACCTTGATTTCATGCCTTAAAATCCTCAGTTAAAAAAAATCAGAATCAAACTCCTAAAAACCTGAAACTAAACAAACACAAATGAAGTAAATAACAAATAAAAATATCAGGGATCTCCCCCCCTCCTCCAAGTCAGTCGACTCCTGCTCCCACAATGTTCCACCCTTCCCCCATCCCTCACATGAGAGGGCCGGCCCAGCGGGCAGTAAGGCCCCTCATCTGAGCAGACAAAATGACTATTTAAAAATAACAGTGATTGCATAAATTGAATTAAAGCGTTTTGGTCACGGTGGAGGTGGCGCGAGGGGTGGCGTGGGGCCGCAGCCGACAGCCGGGATGGTGGCAGGCAGCAGATGACGGGCTCTGGCCTGCATGCCACTGCGTTAATTGGCCGCGGCACATTAATAAAAACTGAAAAGTGTCTTCCACCACCAGCGCCATAGGATGAAGAGACAGAAGCAGAGTGAGAGGTAGGAGGGTGGGGGGCTTTGGTGCTGGAGGGAGCGAGATGGGCCTTTGAAGAATGTGGTGCATATGGGGGGCTGGGGCGGGGTGCTAATTGTGTTCAATTAATTGGCTGATTGGCACTGACAGAATCTGGGCATTGACAAGGCAGGCACAGATGAGGACGATTAGTGGGCACTGGAACAAGCTGTCACTCCTCACAACATGTTAGCCATCCTGCGCTCCATCAAGCTGCCCATGCATACAAAGGAGGCTCGAACAAGCAGAGATGGAACAGAATTCATATTTATTTTAAGGTTCGTCTTCTCTCTTTGCAACTTTCCATTAAATAAATCCTCTGCAGCCCACTTATGGTAGCCTTAATGTTCAAGAGAGCGCAGCTGCTGGAGCTGAGGGAAGCCCCCCCCCCTCCACTCCCTCCACTCCCTCCTAAACGTCCCAGAGTATAAGCTATAAACTTGGCCCCGCACTAACCAGAGGTTAATATGCCGTCTATTGGACTGCAATTGGAGAACGTGTGGGGAGCAATCCTCTATTCTCTGCTAGTGATATGCTTGAGTAACTATGGGATGGATTCAGCCACTGGGAACAAGAGAGGCCCCTTCAATGCACACACACAAGCACGCACGCACGCACACACACAGGCGCGCACACACACACACACTCTTCAACTCCCCGCACCTTGCACCGACGCCTCTTCTAAATTAAACGGCAGATTTTCTGATTCCAGGAGAGTGGTTTCAGCCAGGCAGGGCCTGTGTGTGTGTGTGTGTGTGTGTGTGTGTGTGTGAGGGAGCAGCTCCAGAAGCAAAGCGAGGCGGATCGAGGGAGTGGAGGAGCAAGAAGAGGGGGGAGGAAGAAGAAGAGGAGGAGGAGAAGGAGGTGGTGGTGGAGGGGAGGTGGGGGTTGTTTGCTAAAAACAGCAGGGGCCAGGTCTAGTGAAAAATGTCAGGTCAAATTGTTCTTGACAGTGTTAATATCTGCACCTCATAGCCATAATTACATGTAAATAAATAGTGAAATAGCTCTCAGCTGGAGACTGAGAGGGAGCGAGCGGCTGCATGAGACAAGCAGCTGAGGACCAAACCGCCTCCCATATTCTCATCTTATTGTCAGGAGGAAGAAAGGCGGAGAGAGAGCCGTGGAGGAGACACGTGCAACGAAGCATGCTGCCAAATAGATACTCATTTTTCTGGCCTTTGCAAAGGCCAAGAAAACGGCGAGGAAGGGACCGGGAGACCAATGGGGGACATGCGGAAAAGAGACGGAGGGGGGAGGAAGGAGGGACAGAATGAGAAAACGTGGGTGAGAGAAGAAGTCAGGGAGAGTATTAATCACAGCCATGCACCTGTCAGAGTGGCATCTGGAACTAAAAGGAACCACATGCAGCTGGACAACATCGCGAGACCTCCGGCCAGCAGGACAGGTTCACAGCAAACTCTGTCTTCCCCCTGCACCCTGACCCTTGACCCCGGGGAGATGGGTCACGTAGCGTATGTCGAACAGACACTTCACCTGCCTTATCATTATTTATTTTTTTATTATTATTATTGCAGTACAAGTCACCTTCAAATTGTGTGTGGAAATCGTCGCAGATGAGCATGTGACACACTGTACGCCTGTGTGTAATAGGTATTTCAGATAGGATCGATGTCTGTGCCTATACTTTAATAAAAGGCCGTACCACTCTCCACCTTATAGGCATTTCAACTGCGTGGGACACACAGCGTGTGAATCAGTCTCAGTCATTTTCCTCCTTAAATCCCCATCTTCCAGGATTTACTGAAATTCATATTGGCTGCCTCTGCAAGATAAATGTAAATCACATTCCCTTATATTTACTATTTATCAGGATGCAGCAGCTCACTTTCAGCAGGAAATATCTCTCACCCGCACACAAACACCCTTGCATTTAAATAGCATTTTTATTGTCCGCCGTAGCCTTTCATCTGGGCGTAGGGAGAAGAGCTGCCTCTCCAGGGGAGAGAGTTGGAGCAAGAAGGGAGGAAGGTGGGGAGAGAGACAGAGAGAGAGAGAGAGAGAGAGAGAGAGCAAAGCACTATTGGCAAGGCATCATGGGATGACAAAAAGCCAAATGGAGGGAAGGAAGGTTGGTAGGTGAAAAATAGATTATGAATACATAAAGCTCCGACCCAAAATATTTTGGAATGAGGAAGAAAATGGCTTCACTCGGGTGCTCAGGAGACCTGAACGATGGAGGGAGCAACAAATGGCTCAGGTGTGCAGACGGCGAGCGAGCTGCGTGTAAACAGCTATGACCATAATGTGCACTGTGATTCCCAAGTTTAGACTGAGAAACAAAGCTATTAGTGGTTCGCAGAAACAAACCCGGGATACATTATCTCACAGAAGGCGAGGGCCGACGACGCGCGGCTTCGACGAGTGCAGAGGTGCATTTCTAGTGTCGCAGACGCAGAATCTTTCCTCAGAGTTCAAAAGTGTTGCACAACAACAGCAAACACTAATAATCTGTGCAGAAACAGTATAGCCAGTGGATATGATTTACAGTCCCTGGATTTTCTTGGCAGCTGCCAACCGCAGGTCTCTTTTTTCTGAAAGCCTCTTACATCTTTTTTTATACTTGCCAAATTGAAACAGTATTTGTTTTAATGGGAGTTCTAATTAACCAGTATGTATTCCCCCTCTTGCTCTGCGAGTGGCTGAGCTGTGAATGCAGGCTATGTGCTCATCCCCTTTGATTTGTTGTCAGTGGAGCCTGCCAGCTGACACAGTGCCCGGTGAGAGGCTTAATGCCCAAGTTTTAATAATGTGGGGGACTACATGAATCTCCCCCTCTCATTGGTATTCAGGTGCAGAATGTCTTGTTAGAAGTCAGGGAGGGAGGCGGAATGAAGCCAGAGCTCCAGATTGTTCCGTACATTTTCCCCTCACCATTTTTTTTTTTTTTTTTTTTTTTTCTGGCAACGGCAGAGCTTGCTTCTTAAAAATAATTCATCCCGTTTTTAAAAGAAGCGTCTGCGCTAGCTAATGGAAGAGCAGCAGCACAGTTTGGAGTCTCCCCTGGCTTATCTCTCTCAGACAGTTGTGGGGAGTCGCTGGTGAGCATGGTGTCAGCGTGCGTGGTACGGTGCAGCGCCGCGCGGGCAGGCAGGCCTGGGGACACAGATCAAAGGGAGGCAGGGGTGAGAGCCGCTCTGCCTCTGATCCCGTGTACGTGTGTGTGTGTGTGTGTGTGTGTGTGTATGTATGTATGTGTGGAGGCCCGGCCCACTCACACAGCCCAAAGGCCCTCCTAAGATACACACACACGCACACATCCTTGTCATTCCAAAACACACAACACTTTCATAAAACTGCAAAACAGAAAAAAAAAAAAAAAAGAAAAAAAGTTCCTCACAAAACTTTGCGAACTTCCTTCATCAAAACAGCAATAAGATCTCCGTCCGCCACACCTACGGACGCTCGCCGACTCCATCCGGGATAACCTCTCGATCGCCGCGAAAGCATTCAACAATGTGTTTTCCTCCCCGTCTATCACCTGGTGTCATTATTTTCTAGACATTTCTCCGAGGAGTGAAACCCAAGCTCTGCCACTGCTGAGCTCCTCTCGCCTTCGCTTCGGCTCTCCAGTCAGTGCAGTTGTTTTCTTTCCTCTCCCAGCAGGTGTCCCTGTCATGCAATAATGAGGAATTCAGCCCGCAAATGCACCGGCCATGGACACCGCTTCAAAGAATCATTTGAAAAGTATCTAAAAGGCTCTTTAGTGTTTCCTATTACAAGGCTGTGTTGAAAATGTACAATATTCTTGGGAGATGACTGTGAAAGCATGACCTCTTCGGTTAAAAGGGAAGAAAATACTGCTTGTTTGTTTTGTGGCGAGAATTCAAATTTGAAGCATCATGAGGGCTATTTAAAAGGAAATAATAAAAATGAAAATAAGGAAAAAGCAGACGTAGGCCTAAATCTCCAGGTAAAGCTAGAAAAATAGTGGAATGCCTGTCCCCCGTGCCCTTGCCTTTCCTTCTTTCCAACACCTGCTGTGCCGCTAAATGAAACAAGACCAACAACAAAACACACTTCTGGTTTCATACCTTTTGCCCAGCCATGCACAGCTTCACTCTCACCACCCCTAATACACTGCCTCCCTCGACCAGCCAAACACGTTGTATATCCCACAATGACAGCGACCAGTTTGAGGGTGCATGGCTTTTTCCACCGCCTGTAATGGGAAAATGTGTGCTGTCGGGATAGGTTATGGGATTGGGATGGACGCGAGCTCCTGTCGGGACTGCTGAACGCTGCAGGATTCCATTACAGACTTGGCACCTCGCCACCGCAGCCCATTTACTGGGAATCAGAGAATTTTTGTCAATCTTTACAGCAACAGCTAGGCCATCAATGCCAGACACTTGAAGAAATAGCTTGCACATACCAATGCACAAGCATATCTCCCGCAAACAGATGCTGTCTGTAACTTACAATATCAAATTCTCATTTCCATCTCGATAGAGAGTCTCTTTGTGTTGCTTCTTTTTCCATTACAGTGGGAGGGAAAAAGACGCTGTAAATCATGAAAAATAAACTGAACGCGGGTGGATCATTTTTTTTTTCTTGCTAAAAAGTGATTTGCCGTTTGAGTGAAATTTGTTTAAACGCAAAGACAAACGAGGTAAACATAGTGTTTATTGTGTGAGAGAGTTTAATGCATGTTGTTTGTGCAGAGAGGGGGAGAAACGAGGGGCTGCCCGGCTCAGCAGGCCGCTGCACCACAGAGTGAACTCTGATTCTGCTGTCAGTGGGAACATTCATCTCCATGCTGAGAGACTGATAGGAATGCCACACAGCATTCTGCATGCATTCAATACATTTCAATTCTGTGCAGTGCAAACATGGTGTGACACACCACAACATCCACACCACACGCTTATGCCCCCCCACCCCAACCCCCTGAAAAAAACATGAACACAGAATCCACAATTTAACTTTAAATAAATAAGTGAATTTAAAATTAAAATGCATTGCAGGTGGGTTTTTCTTTTAAAAAAAAAAAAACAACACTTTAATCAAACCCACTTGATAGAGTAATTGAATAGTGGAAATCCATGCTGTACAGTTGCCCAAAGGCTCCTGTCCTAATCCTCACTATGACAGGAAATGTTTAATATCCCAACACATTCTTGAATGCCTGTGAAGAGAGGAAGAAAAAGCCACAGTGTACCCCATGCCAGTATTAGAGAGAGCCATTAATGAAAAAAAAAAAAAACGACTCCATGTTCCTGGTGTTTTTCTGCAGGTTTGCAGTGAGAGCATTAGCAGTTAAAGCCCCTGTGCCACGATTAACAATCAAACACGCTGTGAGCCTCCATGTTATCCTCCGTCGCTCCAGCAGGAGAGAAAATCTCTTTTTTGTCACAAAATCCTTAATTCTTTCTTCTCCGAAGAAAGAGGGTAATACCAAGAATGTTTCCAATCTGCTTTGAGAAATATTTGAAGAAAAAAAAAAAAAAAACTCCCAATAAAACACGTGTGAACGACGGGGTAATTGTGGACAAATGCAGCATTGAAATTCATTTTCAACTCTTTACACACCATTTCAATCTTATTTTCTGCCTGTTAACCACATCTTGTTGGTGAGGGTGGGCAAGACTGGCCAGTATTGATGGGTAATTGTGTATAATTCACTCCGTACACACGATTTGCATCAATACAAATCATTTTTCATTCAGTGCTACTTAAGGCTCAACCCTTACCATAGAGTCGCATTTGAACGCTCATTAATGGAGGTGTCCAAAGAGGTTAACATGTGAAATCCGCCGCTCTTTCAGAAGAGGACGCAAACAAACCCGCACATATAGCGTCACACACTGAGATGGAAAGAAGGAGAGGATATTTTGGGGGCTTATTTAGATTTAAACTGCAATTAGGAAAACCTAATGCTGTTCTTTTCTCGTGTGAAGTGGCCAGCTCCGTAAACCTACACATCGCCTCTGTCACTCTGCCTGTAAATCATGCAGTGAGGAGATGAGGGAAATCACACGTAGCGCCGGAGTCTTCCAGCTGCAGACAATTACGTGAAGAAGATTATGGGTCTACATTTATAAGCTTTAGCTAATTATTTCATCTGCATGTGTTCTCACTGCGCTGCGCGGGATTTAGATGTCCCAGGAAAGTCGGGGAAACCGCTGTTTGGAGCAGCTTGAGCACTTGCGGTACTATCAAGATGAATTTTAATTTGTTGATGTTAATCCAATTGTTTTACAAATGTAGCAATTTGGAGTAGCTAAAATAAATCCAGGGCTTTGGAAGACGAACATAAAAGCCCACACTGGCAGTTATTTTGCTGAACATGCTGTTTCTGAATTTTAATTTCAGTCAAATACAATTACTTGTTCTGAGCAGTGAGGGGAGGAAGAAGTGGAGGAGGGGAGGCAGAAGACTGAAGGATGTGAACGCATACCTAGTACAGATACACTGAGGGGGAAAGGACTGACCTGTGGGGAGAGCCCGTTGCCGACAGAGTTCATGTGGTTGCTGGATGCTGAGGGGCTCATGAAAGTATCGGAGTAGCTGGAGAAGCTGTGGCGATTGGATGAGAGGCCATAAGCGGAGCTGCTGTCAGCGCTCAGACCTCCCTGGTGCATGGAGGATGGAGGCAGGGGCTGGGGTCTGTGCAATGTGCTGCCCTCTGCAACACAAGCAGGTGAACGAGAGTTGAGGTAAAAAATAAATAAATAAATAAAGTAAAATTCTGTGCTGAAGCAACAAGAGTCATTAAGTGGAAGCCTGGAAATGTGAGGTCATATGACATACATTAACTGTCCTCTCTGCAAATTATTTAAAAAAAATGTCTCTTCAGTGTTTTTCAAAGGGCGGAAGTGACCTGCGAGAAAATAAGTGGAGGCACTGTGACAAACATGTGACTGTAAACATAACTACTTGCTGCATGGTTCTTATGTCCACCACATGCTTCCTATATAATTTATAATGTTATTAAAATTTACATTAAATATGGATGGCATACCTCAAATAAATAGGACTAATGTGATCTTAGACCTAATCTTAGATCCGACAGAAATTAGATTAAACTCAGGCTACAGAGCTTTGTGTATGTTCTCCACGCAAGTGTTTTGTGAGGCTGAAGCGTTGCTTTTCTTACCCTGCGATAGCGTGGTGCTGGGGTAGCCGGAATCCGGTAGCTGGTATGTGGGTAAAGTCGGCATCCCCGTGGGCGGGAATCCTCCCGGAAGCAGGTGGTTGAAGGCGGCTAGCTGATTGGCCCCGGCCTGTTTGCGCCACCGAGCTCGCCTGTTGCTAAACCACACCTGTAGGGGAAATACGCACAACTTGAAATCAAAGGTTCAAATGTTGTTAAGTTTTTATTCTACATTCATATTCGCATTGTGCGCATTTGACTGCAGTGGACTCTCAGTCGAGCCCGCTGCCTCCTGCCACCTGTGATTAATCTGCTAGTTAGAGTGAGTGGTGGTGCTGGTGCTAGTGGAGAGTGTGCTGTCCCTGTGGGAGCTGCCACAGAGGCTCTGTGGTCCGTCCCTGTTGTTCTTAAGGGCCTGAAGCTGTGATCTGTGTAAACACGCTGCCCTAAGCCCCCTTCAGAGGGAAGAAGTCATTTAAAGGTCAGACGTAGGCCACTAGCCCCCACGCCGCACACCTCAAGTATGTTTGTGTAGCTATTAGACGCTTTAAGAGAGGCCATCACTTCTGCCGGTACACTGCCACCGTGCTGTTTTTGTGCGGTTGTTTTTAAAGCTTTAAAGTCAGAAGAGAAAGAAAGTGTTTTAACTTTTGAGTCGAGACTTCTGAGGCTGCAAAATGCCCACAAAATGAGCAGCACCAAATTCTCCACGTTGAAAAGGGGGGGAAAGAAAATAGGACTCTTTTGAAGCGCAAAGATTTACACATTTTAAAAAGGCTTCTGCCTCAACAAAACATGAATATAATCAGGCCCTTTTGAAAAGAGCCAGCAACCTGTTCCATTTAACCAAGACAAGGCCCGGGCTTCGCTGTGTGCTAAGGGTTGAAGGACATTGATCTATGCCTCGCACAGGCAATTCATCAGAGTTTAATACACTGTCAGCGCAGTTCATCTACTGTTGTGTTTCAAACGGCCCGGGCCATTGTGAGAGCACATGAAAGAGGGGGACAAAAGCCCCTCCATACGCCACGGAGAACAGTGGACACAAAGAGGGGGCGTCCCTTTTAAACAGGTCTTAAAGAGGGACACTTTCAAGGGGACTTACACAGCGACATACTCGCTGCTTTTCGGGGGCTGCCTCTTTTTGTACACACAAACATACATATAAACTCGTATAGGCCTACAAGGGATCTCAGCCCGATGGAGATCTTAATTTGAATGTGCTTCTTTTCCCACACGGTCACTGCCTCTGCAAAGACCATGTGATTTTCTTTTTCTTTTTTTTTAAAATGCTTATAGCTCGGTCCGGAGCGCTTTGCTCGGGAGAAACCGAGGAGCAACAGGCGACGGCCGTGTCAATTACGCAACTGGAGAAAACCAACAGGAAATCTTTATCTCGAGTCCGATCGCTTCTAAAGACCCCGTTTGAATCCCTCAATCAGCTATTCCAAAACAAATGTGGTGAGTGGCTCCAGTGAAATTTCTGCTATTGGGATGAAGTGGAGCGTGGTCCGAGGTCTGAACTAAGCTCCTACTGGGCCAGACAAACAGCTGCCTGCCCCAGTGGAGGGGGGCACGGGGAGGGGGCACACCCCTTTCTTCCACACACTCCCCATCACCCCACCCCGCCGTGCCACTTCACCTCCGACCTCATCCACTCACCCCACCCGTCTTTTATGTTCACTTTGACTTCCTTCCCCCTGTTGTCATCCAAGCCGAGGAAGGAGGTGTTCCATCATGGAGGACACAAAACTGTTAAACGTTAGCGTCTGCTTTCCTTTTCTCCTTTTGTCGCTTTGTCACTTCCTTTTTCCCGCAGTCTCCCAATCCTAAATTAACTAGGGCTGCAACTCATGATTATTTTCACTGTCAATTAATCTGTGTTTTCTTGATTAATCGATTAGCTATTTGGTTTCAGAAAAATGTTGAAGTCCCGAGCTCAAGATGACATTCTCAAATATCTTGTTTTGTCCACAACCAAAAGAAATTCAGTTCACTGTTATAGAGGAAAAATAAAGAAAAATGACTCAAAGCGATTAACTGATTATCACAATAGTTGCCGCTTAATTTAATAGATGACAACAAATTCACTGTTGCATCTCTAAACTTCATTAATGGGCATATGCAGATTTATTTGCTGCTGCTGTCGATTAAGGCTGAATTTGTAGATGCTAGTCTGTCACCAGGACAGAAATCTTTGCCTGACTCTGACAAAGTGTTGTTAGCGACGAAACGTAACCATAAAAAAAGTGTAATCATGATTTAGTAGTCACGAGGAGATACTGTAGGGAAGACAGATGGAATAAATTGTTCGTTATCATCTTTATTCCTCTGTATGGATGACATGCACTGCTATTAGGTTTTGTGTCCCTGTCACATGGTTAAGTTACTTGTATCCCTCCTCCTGAATGTGTGTGTGCGCATGTGAGTGTGTGTTTAAGTTATGGGAATATGGATATGGAATCAAAAATAACATTAAACATTTTTTCTTCATTCTGTTGATTAAAATCCATCGCGTTTCTCTTAAAACGTATTCGCGTTTACAAATTAGTATTATGTAAACGTGATTTCTAGGGGACAGGGCTGTCTAATCACCTTCAGAAAAGCTCACATAAAGAGAAGAAAATGAAGGGTATCATCGTAATTTATTGGAATTAGCCTTCTCAGGCTTTGAACAGGCTGGCTTCGACGCTAACACGCTAAACGTACCTAAAGTACCAAACAGGCTGCAGCTTTATTGAGTTAGTGTGCACAGCAGCAGTGTGTCCACTTTAACGTAAGAGACATGAGAGGAGCAGGCGCCCCTGACTGAATGACTTTGTCCAGCAGTCATCAGGCTCTCAGCACAGACTGGGATGAACATGTACACAAGCGGCGACGCGCATGCGCACAAACGCCCCATATGCTATCGCACACATGCATACATTACGGGCACACTCTTATACACATTCCCTCTCGCGCAGACGAACACACAGCCTGGAGCTGAGGATTTGAGGCTGCGCTCTGGAACCTGATCACAAAGTCACCTTGGACCACAGATTCTCCTCTGCTCTCCACAATCCGGTTTAATTCTCTGCAGTACAGAGAGCTGCGGCGCTCCTCCATGTCTCCCCATATCTACCTACAAGTGTGCCGGCGAATTCATGTGGCTCACTTCTGTTTCCCTTTTCACGGACTAAAAGGTTTCCCGCTTGGATACTTCCGCACTGCATCTCCAAGAAAGTTTGGGGAGGCAGGGAGGATGGGAGAGCAGTAACCCATCTCATAGAAGTCGAGCTTAGCCCGTCTTTGGGAAAGACAAGGCACGACTAGAAGGAGAGCCAGCTGCGAACATTAAAGATGCAATAGACGGTTCAAGTTAGGTGTCTTCGCCGTAATCTTCCATTCATTCGCAGCCAAAAGAATCGATTCCGGGGCGATCAAGTGGTGTTTTGCATTTTCTTATCTCTGATCAGCGATAATACACACTCCCAACATGGCAAACATGTGAGACTGCAGTGCAGTAAAAACCCATCTCTCTGTTGTCTCTCTTAAATAGGATCACTCATATTTCAGAATTCGCCCGTTCAGACAATCCTCCATGATTTTTTTTTTTTTTTTTCACCAAAGACAAGCGCTGAATGTGTGTGACGCCTTTCAGGAGCCAATTTGCAACATTCGGTAGATGAATACCAAGAGCCGAGATAATGACAAAACAAAATGTGCTGCTGACTTCATATCCACAAAAACACAGAGGGGTGATGCAACCAGCCTCAACATACAAATCCTCTTCTGTCTCATACCACGCAATGCCCCCTCCTCCTCCTCCTCTCTCCTTCCCCTCTTCTTTCCCCTCTCCCTCTCTCTCTCTCTCTCTCTCTGATTCCCTCCCTGCTTGCCTTCCAGACTGGCACTATGCTAATTAAAGTAGCTAGGAGTGTGAATTTGAGAGGAGAGTGGGATTAGCTTGATAAGTATCAGGAGTACAGAAGCACTGTACCAAAGTCATTTAAATTCTAATAATAAGAAAACTGTTAGAACATTCACACTGATGCATTGCAACAATTTCTCCCCTACAATCTACACAAATCCTATTTATTCCTTTATGAAACATAAACCCATACTGGCGGGAATACAGTTGCCTGTTGGGTTTGGTTGTCACCACTCAGCTCCATTGTGATTTCCTCTCTTGCCGCTGGTACTCGACTGATATTATAACAATCAGGAAGCCGCGTATTACCTCCTGATACCTCCCCTATGGGATTATATTCTCGCTCGCTGTGTTGAAAACTTGTTTTAAAAGCGTCTGCGCCTGTGCTGGTCCGTCACATAAAGCTACGAGGGCCGGCACGCAGTATCCATATAGGTCTTTTGCCCGCGCTCATTCCATGCATCAACAGGCCAGCACAAGCCGCAGATAAAGAGAGAAACTTTTTACCAAATTGATTTGCACGCTTCGTAAAAAGCAATGGTTATACCTTATTAGATTCCACTAAGTATAATAGCTACATGCAGAATGTTTATTGGTAATGAAAGAGGATCTATGTGACAGATTCGGTAAAGTGAGCCAGAGGCGGCGTGCTGAGATGATGAGCCTCAGCCGAGACTCAGGAGTCACTCTCTTAAAAACTTCAGTCTAAATAGAGGAGAATGTAATTTGCTTCATCTGTGAGCGCTGATTTACAGCGGCCTGCAGCCCATTGTCTGCCTGCAGCCGCCCCCCCGACACTATATACCCCCACCTGATCCACCCCCTCAGAGGGAACGGACACAAATGATGCTCTCTCCTCTCTAATAGCTCATGGAATGGCTCTGCTGCCTGCTCCTGTTAGAACTGAGGGGTTATCAGATGGAAAGTGGCAGCGCACACTGCATCAGACTGAAGGTAGACTTGGCAGTATCCCCTCCCACTGAGACAGCCTGGAACTAATTGCTGAGAGATACGGATCATATCCCGCAATTTGTCAGTTGGGGTGATAAAACCATTGCAGGGCTCGCGGTGGCGAAGGAGCGCTGGTAGCTCTGCTGAAAGGGGGCAGCGGGGCTGATAAAGATGGATGGCGAAAGGGTCTTAAAATGGCAGGCGAGGGCAGACACAAGGGAGTTAGCTCTGTTTATGAGTTTAGGTTGTGAGTCAGCGCTAAGCCAAACACTCATCACTTCCACAAGAATCCGGCAGTGTAATTTACAACTGCAGCTCTCGGGCTGCGGCGGCCGAGCGCGGCCACGTTCGAGTGCGCTCTACCTCAACCTGAACAAACGGCTCTCCACATTATCGCCATGTTTAATGACAAACGGATAACAGCGAAGCATGACGGCAGACACAAATTCAAGTTAAAATATGAGTCTGTGGGAGCACCGACACCCCCTGCCTATAGTTTCTCTCTCAGCCCTGAAACACCGGTTAGTGCGTGAACGACATCTGGAAGATGCGTCATTGCAGCTGTGCTGGAGAAGCTTTGCTCTCAGGCCAAAGGGTCTCCTCTCTTCTGCCCTGTGATGGGCCTTTGGGCACCTATGTGCGGGCCCAGCTGGTGGACATTTACAAACATGCACACACCATCAAATTCACATTCAGCCTGAATTCTTCCAGATTTAGCTTATCGTTTAATGTCGATGTTTGTGTGGTATTTCTTAAAAAAAACAATGACTCCTTTGAGATACATTTGGGTCAAAATGCTTAAAACAAATGACCATATATTTATCTTCGTCACCAAACTGCAGCACAACTTTAAGCATTATTTATTTTGGCTGCCGGAGCCCCGATTCTTCACTGCCTTCTCAGAAAATTAAGTTTGACTTGACCTTTGGAGACTTTCAAAGACTTTAAGAATTAGATTATGAGGTAAACAGCATTAACAAATTATAGCCATGACTCAAATTCCTCAGGTTCCCACATGACATCATTTAAGTCTATTATCTAACAGCAAAGACACAGCAGTCACTCCGCTGTCTTTCTTCTCTCGCTTTAATGTTTGGATATTTTCGTCGGGCTCTGTAAATACTCAGGCGCTAATAAAAGAATGGATTTCGCTCCCAAACCTGCCCTACATGATGAATTTGAATTAAACTACACTGATGCATTTGCACTTTACTAGAATTATTAAAAAATTAAGCCAAACATGTGTCGTTATTATAATATAATCGTTGAAGCTCAGGCTAAAAAGTGCCACATTTAATTTTACTGCTTACACATTTATTTTCCGATTGTGTTCAGTTCTCAAATAAAATGCTAATATTTTGCCTCGTAACAGCCATGAGGAAAATGTCTCCTCCCTTGAGTGAGGCATTAAACACTCAGACACGCAGGACATCCCTGCATGTTGGGGGGTTTCAAGATGGACAAAGACATGTGTGGAATTAGTTACCCAGGCTGATGAACAGTTAGCATGCGGTGAGCAGTCTGGGGGCTTCAGAGGGAGTGTGAACGACTGTGGTAAGAGGAGAGGGGTGCCCCAGACCCCTTCTTCTTCTTCTTCTTCTTTTTTTTTTTTTTTACTAGCGGCTGATTGATTAATGTTGTTGTCGGGGCATAGGGTCCCTAGAGAGGATGAGGAACCCTGTGTGATATGTGGAGGGTTTTACAAGCAGCGGCGAGCTTGAAAGTGATGGGATGAGATCCTGGCCAAAGGCCGAAATGAGAAATCCATCAGGAATGCATTCCCTTTCTCTCTTCTCCTCTTTTTTTTCTCCCTCTCTCCGACTTTGGAAGAACAGCTGCTGCTATAACTCTACTGTACATATCTTCCTTCAATCTTACATACAACCGCTGGGCAGCCGGGCTGTCGGACAGCGTCCTGCATGGGCTCTGAGGTGTGAAGACGGGGAGCGTCTCCGTCAAACATCTTGAACATGAAGGCTAAGCAGCAAAACTCCCCCTACATGCACAGCGCAACACGGTAAAAAGGGCAACTTCCTTCTGACAGATGAGTAAATCATCGCCATGGGTGAAAGAGGGGCAACATTATTATGATTTTAAACGGAGTGCCTTCAAGCGTGAGTTCAGTCAAGTGTGATGCATTTTCGCCGTGGAATTACGGTATTTGCTGTTCAGGCAGCACAGATCCCTGTGAGGCCTGAACAAGGTGAAACACAGTGTGAACCTCTTTTTGTTAACGACTCGCAGCCCTGAGCAGCTACAACACATTGATGTCGGCAGGTGGAGTTTTACACTCAGCTTTGGTCAGGCCCAATTACAGGTATTCACCCAAAATACCAAAAAGAAGGACATATTTTGGTTTTATTTGTCCAGGTTTTAAAACAAAAGTCAGATATTTCAGCCACCAACACAACACAATGACGTCGAAGGGAATGCCTTCATTTGAAAATTACATTATGTCTTTGAAATGTGTCTTTCTGGAAACAAGGTCTTAGTTATTCAGGGTCATCAACAAACATCACAAAAAAATACTTTTCTGCCAAAGAAATCATCTCTATTAACAAAGTAGTGATCCAGAGAAACAGAGACACTGCTCCTGTGAAGAGATGTTGCTGTGATATTTTTAAATGGAAATCTTTATTTGTGTCTGGACGGGAAGAGGAAATCTCTGGAATTTTCTGCAGAGCTTCTCGGGAGGAACTCGTTACGTGTAACAGAGTTGTGATGAGATGTGATGAAGTTACTAAATAAATGTCACCGTAATCTGTTAAATGTTACTGAGGAATAAAAATATATAATTAAATGTACTTCAAGGAACTTTTAACTGGTTATGAAACAGCCTCAATTAAAAACAGATACCTCGAGCAAAAACATTAGCTATTTCTATATAGATATTATACTTATGCCTGTCACAGAGTTGGATCTGACTTATCCAGGTTGAATACGTCATAAAAATTAAAACTATTTCTTATGGCAGAGAGCTGAGGATGGGTTGAGTGGTCTGTAGTCTGGAGGTATGGCACTAAAACAAAATTCACTTAGTTTTACCATCATCATAATTTGTCCACAGAATCAACAAAAAGTTAAGCTAAGTAGCTGCTTTTTTCAAAAAGTAGTAAAAATGTAATAAGTTACGTAACAATGGAGAAATAAAAATAGTTACACTGCTTATTACATTTTTCACAGGGTATCTAGTAATCTGCAACCTATTATATCTATAGGGTTTAGAGGGTTACTAACTACCTTCTAACTTGATTACTATCGCTTTGTTTGGATTACCTCAATACCAAACATATGCAAATAAAGACGAGAGAAAAGAAATATCAATAAGATTTTTTCTGCAACTTTACCGGAATGCAGTTACCTTTTTATTTGTATCCTGATTACATAATCCCGTTACATGTATTCTGTTACTCCCCAAGCCTGTTTATCTGCCGTATTTTATTTATGTTAATATCGATGTATTTGGTTTTACTTGAGGCCAGAGTGATTTAGTGTGAGACTCGTGAAGTGTTGTCATGTGTGCACATGTTCCTGGTTACAAACGAGTATATCATTCTTTATTTTAAAATCGTAATCCTGTCAGTAATCCCCCTTTTACTGAATGTATCTGTAATCTAAATACATGTTTTTTTTTCTGTAACTTTACCTGAATACATATGACTACTCCCCAGTGATGCGTTCTTGACAGGCTAACTAGTAATGTGTGACCTATTACATTTCAAAAGCAGCTGTAGCTTTGTACCGCCACACGTGTATATGTGTTAATGATTCGGATGAACTGATGCTTGCTCTCACTGCGACTGTACTGTTCGTCTGACCTGTACTCTCGCCTCTGTGAGTTTCGTCCTCTGAGCCAGCTCCTCTCTGGTGTAGATGTCTGGGTAATGTGTCCTTTCAAAAGCCTTCTCCAGCTCCTCCAGCTGCTCAGCGGTGAAGGTGGTGCGACTGCGTCTCTGCTTCCTCTTCAGAGGCAAGTCGGGCTCTGAGTCTACATCTGAACCGTCGTCTGTGCGGTTACCTGAGGTGAAAAGAAAAAGACAGAGGGCCATCTTTGTGATCACGAAATGAAAACAAGTTAATGAGTCTTTTGTTTGAATTAACTAAGGGCTGTTTGTAGAAAAAAAAAAAAAAAAACTGATCAAGGCGAAGCTCTAACAGCGTTTATCTGCATTTTGGAGCCTCTTTTGTGGCTCAAATGACAGCCTCTCCTCTCTCAATACACAACTGGGAGAATATTATCTTAATCTGTGGATATTTATTTAATATAGAAGAGGCCCTGATACACAATCCTGCCTCTGTGAGGGGCCCCAGAGGCTGTGAAGGCAGAGGGCTGAGGGGGAGCGGGGGTGTTGCTGGGTAGAGGGGTTAATCTGCGCAGGCCACCTTGCTGCTCCTCACCCTGCTTTTCTCTCTCATTGGCCCAGGGCACACTGCTCATACACAGCACAGCCAAAAGTGTATAAAATAGAACACAATATCACACCAAAACCATTCAGTCCCGTGTGTTTCCATCTGCTGTCATTAAATGAATTAAAACATATTTTACATTACTTTTTAGGCATTCAACTAAGCTGAATTTTTGCTCGAGGAATATAGATACAGCACAAAGCTGTACAATCCGGGCCGACAGGGAAATTTTTGACAGCAAATACGCATTACCATTGCACATTACCATTATAACTGAATTTAGAAAATTGCATCATTTTCACCTCCTCTGCACGTCTATTCAAACTACATGGCCCTTTTCATTTCGTGTCATAAAATTTATATTTTCATAATTTCCTCATTGAGACATTGACAAGGCGGCGTGATGTGCCAGTGTTGCTCCAGGCCTAGTTGGATTGCATCATGCTCAGTCCAGAAAGTGTGGGAGAGGGAAAATAAAGGGAGATATTGAAGGAGAGGGTGCATGAAGAGATTTCTGCCTCTGACAGAGAAGCCCTTCGCTATTCAGCTCAAACGAAAAACTATAAAGCTCACCTGAATGTCTCGCCCGGGCGAGCGCCTTTCCTACCGCCTAATTCGTCGTTTAACGGGCACGATTTCTCTGTTTGCTGCTCACTCCAGTCAAATCTTTCAACATAAGTGGACAAAAGAATACTCAAACCTCGCCTCCAAATAACAACTGTGAGAACAAAAGAGCAACAGAGCTGGCGGAGTCTCAAGGCCAGCTCCAGAGTTTAATTAAACAAGGAATTATGGGATTATATGGAGACTATCATTACAGGCCACTCTATGAGTCTTCTACGAACATTTTTTGTCCCCCTGAGCTCATGCTCGATGATTCTCTGCGGATTACATGTGGCTGCAGGACATGAGGCCGCATTCATTAAATCAATTCTTCAGTCTTATCCTTTTTAATAAAGATTGATTCTTGAAGCACAGACTCACTCCGCTGCAGAACACCCTTGAACATACAAAGTTGAATATGTACATACACCACATATCCCTTTGTTGGTTTTCATGAGGATGCGTATATCCATTCGCCTGCTAACTTGCCATGACGACACTTGAGACCGGCCCTGCAGACTGAAGATCACTTTCCAAAGTCACCTCTGTGTCCTACAGGGAGACGCGGGGGCCACATACTCAAGGGGCCCAGAGAAAGACACTAAAGTCTTCTCCTCCTCAAATTATTTTTCTTTTCCTCCCCTTTGTTGTTTGAGGCGCTTCCGCAGACTTTATTTTGCAAGTAAACCTCTGCGGCAATCTGTGTCACATTTAGCATGCTATCAGGCTAATGACTGATAAAGCTCAACAGACAATAGCTTGTACCGCTGCTCTCCATTAAGCCCTACAGAGCCAACACATCTGCTCTTGTACATGAACCAGAAGCACAAGGTCAACAGCCCTGCCTGTAATGAGTAAGGGAAAATGGAAAATGGCACACGCTGCGTGGGGCCAACTGGGATCGGGCTTGGACGTAAAACTCATCTATATGCTGACTACATTTGGAGACTCGGAGAGAGAAAATATAATGAAACACGTGGCTGCTCTCCATTTTGATGTCTGAAACTGACTTCTGGTGAATATTTAGTAGTGTTACAATAGACTCGGAAACATGTCAGTACATACAAACAGCTAAACAGACAAAAAAAAAAATAGTTGGTTTTCCATTCAAAACCACTTTAAAATCAAAATGTCATGTCTCCTTTCCCCCTCACACATGAGCCTAATGTTAACAAATCACAGACATAATAAGACTCAGCGAACAAAAATCCCTGCAGGCCTGTCCAGGTCAATTCCTTAACGGTCTGCTCAGCACAAAAAGGTACACTCTGATTAGACGTTTGTATAATACGACTGAGGTAATTCCATTCACAGGTTCATGGGATATTGATAAACCACTCTCATTACTTATCGTCCAATTACAATCTAATTATGTGCCATCCAGTGGGCCCGATTACCGCCGTGTACTCTCCTCCAGGGGCCCTCTGAGGTTTTTCCCCACGATATTGATTTAAAATTGCGCCCATTATAAATAGGAATTAATCAGGTTTACACACTGCTTTGTCGAGGTAAGCGCTTGATTAAGATTAAGATTAAAAAATAACACTGGGTATGGTTTGAGTAAATGCAACCTTCACCTAGATTGTAATAGTTTAAAGATTTAATTGGAGAGGCTCAATCTCTGACCTGTAGTGAATTTGGTGACCACTTTGAGAGGTCAAATGCAGACACTAATGCAGTGTTCACAACATTAAGGATGGGAAGGATTTCCATGTTAACAACTTTGGTGAACAACAGATTTTCACTAAAGTCGGCGTCGGATATTTTGTAAGTTTCAGAAATATTTGAGTTTCCCAGTTGTAACTGCTGGTTGATCTCTGCCAACAACGTAAAGAGCTGGGTCCCAAATCCATACTACATACCTACTGTTTACACTTAAAATTACATACTAATCCTCTTAGTATACAGAATCAGAATCAAAAATAACATACAGAATCGTTTTTATCCTAACAATTGCTAAAAAAAATCGATATTTGCAGCGTCAGACCTATGTACAGTGTTTCTGAAGCTGTTTCCCCATCATTTGAAAACTGGTTTAAACTTCTATTCTTGCTACGAGCAGCTTCTCTGCATCCTTTGTCGCTACATTGTGGGAGAAGAGTGCACAGCAACAGCACACTCAGAAAGTAAGAGTGTGTATACTGACTGTTTTCAGTATACTTTAGTTTGTGTGTGCTAGAAAACTCAGCTTTTACTGAATAAACGTATATTTCCAGTGATTAACAATTGGTTTTAATCACTGTCGTTGAATCCATACTAGAAATAATCCCTAAACACACCGGAGAACCACCAAATTATTCCATCCTGCTGGTGTGACTTGGCTTTAATGATGCTTTAATTCTGACCAGACCTTTTAGATAAAACAGAGCTCTTGCTCTTGAAGGACTTGTGCTGCTAGTTAATAGTTTTTAAGGTCAGTCTGAGGTTTAAAGCCTGCTCTCTCCCCTGATGCTCCTCTGCTGACCCCGACGGTCTCTGCTGACAGTCTCTCCTCAGACTGCAGGCAGATGGGATCCTCATCATCACTCCTGTTTCCTCAGAACCTCCTCCTCCATCAGCCCTTCTTCTCCCTCCAACCCCTCGGACTCCTCCAGTCCTCCACCTTTACCCCCGAGACGCTGAAGTAATGCTGATTAAACAGACAGCTGTCCACTCAATACCGGCAATTAACCACGTGATCTGTAAGGTTACAGATTTATGATACATAACAACTGCAATAAACTTCAGGTCAACCAAGTTGGTGAAAAATGTTGGTTTAGAGACGTGCATCTGATTCTTTGAGGCACTTGGCAATGAAAACCAGTGATGCATTGCAGTTAAATGATCAGATGCAAATCAAATGCATAAACATTGTGTTTAATCTTTCTTTAAGACCGTATCCTTATATGCGTTATATCAGGAACAAAGTTAAAAAGGTGAAAAACTAAAACTAAAAACTGAAAAATGAGTAAAAATCTGTACTTCGATCCAGAGGTGTAACAATAACCGGGAAGAAAACGGCAAAATCCACCGTGAAAATAAACAAAATGATAAAAAAAAATGAAACACTATTTGTGCAAATGTAGAATAAATAAAAAAAGAAATTACTCCCCCAAATCAGAAATCAATGACTTCTTTATTAGAAAACACTGCGCAGTGGTGCAGGGGTCAGGTGGTTTTATCCCTCCTCTCACCTGTGAGCAGCATTAGCCTGAAGTTAAGTAGCGCTCATCCTCAGTCAGACTGTCTCTGATATCATAACCCATGGCCTCAATATCAGCCATACCTTTGCAAACTATCCAAGACAGAGGGACAAAAACAGACAGGGCTTTGGCAGTGCAGCATTAGCTCATAATGGCTCATTTTGAAAAGCATATTAGTTCCAGCATAATTACAATCAGGCCTCACGCTCTGTGTTTTGCAGGCATTCACAGGACCAGCCTCTGAGCACCGAGTCACACCAGTTGACTGTGACTGACAGCAGATTTAGTTTAAAATGCTGTTTTTTCCTCCCTCTTTTTTTCCCACAGGACAAAAATAACACCGCGTCTTTTCTCCCTATTTATGTTGACTTGTTTATTTTGTGCCTACCTTTTGTCGTAGTTGATACTGCAATTATACTTTTTGTCAGTCAGAGGGGGTGAATATCAAAAGGCCTAATTATGCAAACAGGCCTATGATAAGAGGCATCTGCCTGAGATGGGATCTGCTATCTCTGACATGCATCTGTCTCTGCGCTGTCTTTGGGGCTCCAGGCCTGCATATAAACAGCCCTGCCTGTCCCCAGGACTGCATACGATTCAACCACCAACACTGGAGTGGAGGGATGTTTCGGGGGCGGGGGGGATCGTGCTGCAACATCAAATAACTAACAACTTCCCAATTTGCATTTCTCTGAGAATGGCGCGGCATCTCCATTTAATGCACTTGCCTGTTCATCCCAAAGGGGTTGCCAAGTTAAGGGAGGCATGTGATTCAAGGCATTTACCGAAGGATGTATCTGAGATAGGAACCTTATGTGAATACAAGATAGACGACAGCGATAACCAGAATGGTTTAAAGACAAATTCTCTATGAATAATCTCTTCCTGTAGTTATCTCCCTGCGAGTGCAAAAACAAAAACAAGACTGTAAAAAGTGAGCGCAGCCTCAGTGCGGTTCGCTTTTATACATATATATATATATATTCGATTAAAATATTCAGATCGACATACCAAACAGTCATATGTGGCGAAATCAAGTTAACTGTTTACTCAGTTTCGTAACATGCCAAAATGCATCATCAATTTCCTCTGGTTGTCAGTGACCTTCTCTGGGCCGTAATTTGACATTTAGCTGAAATTGAATCTGGATGAGATGTGTAACTATACATAAGGAGATTAAAACTGCGGCGTCTATCTAAAATAAAATCATTCTCAGCTCACCTTTATGGACAGATGTCATTGGATTCAGCTTTGTCTCATGCCTATCAGGTCAATTACCAGTTTATGGCAGGTGGTCGAGGGGCCAAGGGCACTTGTTCCGAAATCTATTTCAAGTGGTCAGTTAGGAAGAGTGAGACAGCAGAAGGGAACTGTGCTCTTAAATCTGCAGTGTTTTGTAATTACTTTTAAACATGAGAAGAAGTAGCTGTTAAAACAGACTATACAACTACCTGATGAAAATAGAAAAAGCCGCCTCTCTGCACCCTCTCACTGCCGGTGTCAGAGTTTTTAGGCTCTTTTACATCGACATTCCTCAGGAAAATTCCAATACTTTTCTTCCCTTGTCTCTCGGACAGAATCACATTCTTTAGAAAAGGAGTAGGGGGCTTGAAAAAGAGGAGAAAAAGGCAAAGGAGGAAGAAAGATGGGAGGCTCTATAATCTTTGGCTCTCACAACAAACAATTAGCCCCCTTTTCTCTGTTTGAGGTGGGGAGAAAGTGGGAGAGAAGATGGAGGGAGGGGTGAGGGGGGAGACGCAAGAGAAAGCGGAGGAGACAGAGAGGGAGAAGCAGCGAGAGCGATGCTCTTTTATGGCTCTTGTCATATGGATGAAGGCGCGGCGCGTCCATGAGAGCGCACGCTCACCTTCAACAACAGGGCGTCCACTGGGCCTCCCGGCCTTTTCAGCCCGGAGAGACGAGCTCCTCAGGGGGCCATTAGAGCATGAATAGGGGCCTGACAGCCCTGTGCAGCTCCGCAGGGCATCCATAAACGCTGACATATTGACTCCCCATGCCTCTGCGCTGCCTGAGTGTGAAAGCGTGAAGGGCTTGAGGGGTGGGATTCTTTTTCTTTAATAAACTACTGACTAAAACTAGGATATTAGCGACAATACGAATGTTTGTTTTTAACTCTGACATATTCTTTGAGTCCACATGACGCAAGTACTGTTGTTCTTCGGAGTACTGTTTAGGTTTTTATTCTAATATATAAAAAAACTGTTTTGAAAGACTTTTGCACTCCTTACATTGCAAATATGTTAGATATTATACATATGAAATTACCTACTAATTTATCATAAACTTTCCTGCTTTTTTAGAAAAAATCCGGATTTTAAAGGATCTAACAGGGTCACATAAAGACTTCATAGGACACAATGTGCTAACCTTGTTAAGAAGACTGCTGCCACCACTCACTTCCCCACTAAGTCTGAGCTTTTGCACCAGGTTTCCTCCTCTCCCGAGCAGAATGTCACCGCCTGAGCTCGAGTCTTTGCTAATTGAGGTCACAGCGAAAGTAATGAAATTAACAGAGAGCACAAGAAAGTAAAAAGGAGCCCATGGGGGTCTCTGCCAAATGGCACTGGAGCCAGCGCCTCGGTCCCCCAGCAAAAAGCTCTAAAAAACCTACGCAGGAAATCAAACAGTAACGTCTCAGGGCTATGAGCCGAGGTCTCCTGGAGGAACAAATCATTTTCTCAACAAAGCCAAAGAGAGATTACTGGGCACAGTATAGGAATGCACAGCGGACATTTTTATGTGCCCAAGGGAAGTTTCCTAATTTTCTGGACAAGGCTAGGCAGCAAATATTGTGGAAAAGTTTGTGTGATATAGAGGACACCAGGAAGGGAAGAAGAGTTGTGAAGAATGATGGAAACTTAAAAAACTCAGGATTGAAAAGCTAAAGAAATATACAAATATCTAATTGATGGGCCGTAAAACTAAGGTCCTTTTTTATAGATAACGTTGCCTCGTTGCTACACATTCATATGTTTGAACATTACTTTATTCCTGCACATCCCGACACTGAGTCGTCTCTAATTCGATAAATAAAATCAGTATAGGTGGCTTTGAAAAATGGCTCCATAATCTTTATACACAAAGCAAACATATTTGCAAAAATGCTATTATACTCCACAGTGTTATTATGCACTGAGTAAACAAACTGTTCCCAAAGAGTTCCCTTTATGTCCAACAATTTAATGAATGTTTCCTGTGAAGAGCTTTTTTTTCTGGGCGCAGTGAAAGCATCACAGTGCTTGGCATTAATTTCTGAGATCCCTCCATATTGAGGGGTTGTAATGTGGCACAGTGGCAAAGCTTTTTATACTGAGACTACATATTCCCCAAGGAGAGAATGACTGACGATGCAGAAATAAGCCCATTAGTTGAAAATAGGGGACAACATTTGAAGTTGTTATTTTGTCGGGCAAGGACAGGAGCTCCACCCCACTGTTTGGACAACCGCTTACACATTTTAACTTGGTGGGAAAAAAACACATTTCTGATTCGCAACACTCGGGGAACATGTTTATTGTCTTTGTGGCTATGAAAAAAAGAGAAAAAAAAAAAAGAAAAACACGCGCACAATTAAAACAAATGAATATTTCAGTGTTGAAGCAGATCAAGAGCATAAAATGTGAAATGTTCTGGCCCTAAGTAGCATAGGCTAATGGCGATTTTTAAACTAGCAGACCATGGTCAATGTTTCTCATTCATCACTGAGGGAGAGCACGGGCGCACTGTGCTAAACGTAATTACTGTTGCACATTATGTGGGCTATTCCTGTATTGTAATAAAATTAGCCAGAAATGCTTTTTGTCTTTTCTAATGCAGCTCCATGGTAACCAGTGGACGGTCATAATGCAACACAGTGTCCCGATCTGTGCCAGCTGTCAGAGTTTGACAACCTTAGGTGGCAAGGCGAATTGGGGGAAACTACATTTCTTTCAATAAATTATGTGGCTCTGACCTGCTCATCCATTGCACAATTTAACATGGGCATAATAATGTCCTGATGTACTGTACACTCATTTTTTTTGTGATCCTTCAGCGTTATTGTTTGGCAGAATAACAATGGTTTAATCACCAAGACGAAGGTCCCGCTTATTATTACACTGCCCATCTTAAAATGTTCCTCAGATTATCTCAGACAAGCAGGAAATTCAATTGCACTATAGTTTATTCTATATTCCTCAAGCTGCCGAGAAAAAGGCTTTAACATAAAATTTTAAATGCTGTCAAAACACAATGGATCGTTTTGATGGCAGGACCGCAAGAATACATTTCCTACAATGATAATCGAGCATTGTAATTAATACAGGAGTGAAACAAATGCAAAATGATGATACATTTGAACTATATATATATATATCTTGTAATATATACCTACAAAATCAGTTTGTAAAAGCAGACGTACACAGGGTGTGAAAAGACAGAAAAAAAGGAGCTATAAATATGAGATGGTTCTGATTTCTCTGCTGGAGTATTTGGCAGAATTCGAAGACACGTCCGCACGCCAGTATTTGTCTCCAGACTGATAAGGAACTACACAAATACACTGAAGAATTACTGGTGGACCTTTCATGAATTAACCGGCCTTTGTCGCCGTTTGACATTATCTGTCAACTGGAAGAAACAATTTATGTTGTTTGGTAGATAACTTATTAGGCAAAATGACGACGATGTATGAGATTACATGGTTAATTAAATACTCTGCAAACTGTCTGTCCCCTTTGGCAATTCACCTAGTCGAGATGAAAACAAAAAAGACTCAACGTGAGATTTTATGCCCTTTAGGAGAAATTCTGATCAGTCTGTGTTTTGGGGGCTTGTTCTCTACGTTAAGCCGTCAATGCTCAGAATCATTTTATTGCTTGTTAACGTGCTTATTGGTGCTTTCTGACAACAGGCAACATTGTCAGAGGAGGTCATGAGGTCAGTTAATTACGCTTGTTTATTGCAGCAAAATGATGCGTGTGCAGGGCGACTGCACTGGGAGGTTTGCTTTAGTGGATGTTACCTGAACTGAACTGTTTGTTTTTTTTTCCTTTCTTTCTGGGAGCCAGGAGGAAAGACGTCCCGGATCTCAAAGCAATTAAATGAGATTTCTGTCCGATAACTATAGTTTTTTCCCATTAAAACCTTTGAAACTAATCTCCCCCGCTGAGAACACTTGTCTCTCCTCGTGGCATGGCTAGGAATCAGCAGTGAGAGATAAATAAATGGCCTTTAAAAAACATTGGCCCTCTTGTCAAGACACATATCCACTTGAGAACAGCGACAGTCCACATGTCAACTCATTCCCTTCCCATTTCCTCTGCTCTCTTTGCAAAGACACTCCTGTCTAATGAAGTAGACGAGGGGCTGCAATCCCACAGGGCCGAGCAGAGCTCTGTCATCCCTGAGTGTTGTTTTCCCTCCGGACAGCCCGGTCCACTATTGCAGGTAATACTCACCAATCAGGATTCATTACAACACCAAATCTATGAATGAGCTGCCCACCGCGAGCGAAACTAACACACAACTGCCCGGGAGAAGAAATAGGCCTCCCAGGGACCCCCCTCCAAACTAAATTGGATTGCCAATACGGCCCACAGACGTTTGAGAAGTCGAGAAAAACAATGGAGCAGAAAATAAATACTCCAAAGCCACAATGATGACTCCACTTGGTAAACTAACACAGTATTGATCGTCTTCTTCTTTTTTTGTTTGTTTAGAAAAGCCTCATCCCTGCTAATAGCTGTCTCAGAGTGTAATCTCTCCCTTGTCCTCCCCCTCCTCTCCTCCTCCTCCACATTCCCTATTATGTGGTTCCTTTCAGCGCGCCTCACATAGTTTAGGTTCAGTGTCGCACTGGGGTACGGGGCATGGGACTGGGGACCAATTGTTTGCTAATGTTGACACCTGCCAGAGCAGGCTTGGCCTATTTGGGGCCCGCCAAGCTGCAAACTGGATGCTCCCCCTCTTTAGCGAGATTAAGTGTGGGTTGCTGGGGTCACAAATCACTGGACTCCCTCTGATGTTGTGAGGCACAGAGCCAGAGACTGAGAGGACTAAAAGAGAAAGCTGGAGAGGGAGGGACAGAGGAGGGAAGAGGGATAAAGAGTGACAGTCTATTGTTTACTGAAAAGGAGGGGAATAATGTATCTTCTTGAGTGCGCGTAACCAGTGTGCCCCATTGAAAAAAAAAATAAATCAACAGTGAAGCCACGTCGCCAAAGCAGCACAACAGTTTTCTTTTGGGGCCGCATGAATGATCGGGAATATTTGAAAGCTTTTTTTTTGTCAGAAATTCAGCATTAACAGGAAAGACCAATTGTCACACTCGCCACCTAACAGCTTGTGCGATTTGCACACTCAAAATACAGCGGGAGAAACAAGGATGCGTCTGCTTCTATGATGATTCACAGGACAGACTTTCTCTGCTCAAATTTCACCACACGTGACGCTGATAAAATGACCTCCGCTCTTAGAGAATAAATAAACATGAAAGTATAACACGCGATCGCTTCTGCGGGGAAAAGTAGGAAAGTGATCGTTTACTCAAACAAATCCATCTTCTTTTTAAAAGTTTGTTTAAGCGCACATATAGTGCAAAAGCCCAGGGGAGAACCAGCGTGGCCATGACAGACAGTGGCCAGCTCCTCCTCCTCCTCCTCCTCCCGCCCCCCCGTCCTTTGCAGATGTACATTAATGCAAAAAAAGGCAGAGATCTGAGCTGCAGCAGAAGCACCCTCTCTCCCTTTAAAACTGCTGCTGTCCAGCCTGATCGTGTCAGTTTGAAGGCCCCTATTCAAAAGTATTCATGCATCTGCCTTTGAGGCACAATAGCAGCTAGTTTATAAACTGTCTGCCCAGGCACCCAAAGGCTTTAGTTCTTATTGTTTTCGGCCCCTTAATAAACTTTTTGGAGGAGTTCATCAACTTGCCTGAATAGCCTATGCAGCAAGTCTCAAGACAGAAAATAACAGAAGGGCCTTTTCTCCTCCCTCTTCTTTCTCTCGTCCTTTTCTAGTGGCTGTTCGTCTAACAATGGTGAGAGTAGGCTGTCAGACATCACAGGGCTTTTTTTGTACCAATACAAGGGGGAAAAAAAGTATTCAATAAAAAGAGAATGCGGCCTCTTGAAATGGGAATCGAAGAAGACGATTGTGTTTTTCGCACTTGCAGAGAAGGTGCAGGCTGACTCGAGCAGCACAATAAGTTACAAAGTTGTTTATAAAAATTAAGACAGAATGTGTTTAAGCCCTTTTTGCCGCAGAAATAATGTCATATTTTGCAGAAATTGGAGAAAAAAATATTTGGATTAAAATTTCAAATACTGAATAATGTTTGAATTGCTGGATTAAAATAGGCACGGAGGTGAGAAAATTGAGTAAACTGAGATTATTTTTCTCTTTCTGTATCTGCTCATTCAAACGTGGCCTGACACCTGTTAGACAGGCAGCACAGAAGTGATGGGATGCAATAAAATGTAATTTTGGCTGTAAGCCATTAATCCACTGTTATACCTTTAAACTCTGTGGAGAAAAAAAAAATTAGCCAAACTTAAAAGTCTTTAATAGATGTCTGCTGTAATTAATTTCATACCTAATTAAAACGAGCCCATACAGTCCATTGCGGGATGGCCTGTTTAGCCCGCTGGATGGCCATAATTGAAGTAATAGCGGAAAAAAAAAAAAAAAAAAAAAGAAGGGGAGCCTGCTTAGAAAATAAAAGCCCGCAGCGGTCCAATTCAACAACTTCACCATCCAACCACGCCGCTCTCTCCCCCCACCTCCACCCCTCCACCATCTGACCCAAAAAGGCCTTATTGGCTGCCCCGGACCAACCACCTACTGTTTCCCACCGATGCACTCCGCGCGTTTTAACACCCTAATTAGATGTGACAAGTTCAACGAGCTGGTTTTTCGGAGGAGGAAAAGCTGGTCAGGTTATGATTTCCGAGTCACACTCGCAGGGGAATCTCCGGACAGCTGATTCCTGTCAGCCTCATTCATCTTCTTCCAGCCAATTAAACATCGGCGCTGACAAAGCGGCGGCAGTTTACGACGGGAGGAAATTCATTAGACGCCTCAAGTGGAAATGTAAATGTTTGGTGGGGCGATGTTCAGCAGGCCAGGGACACTAAAACACTGACATAATACTGACGATAATAATAATAATAATAATAATAATAATAATAATAATAATAATAATAATAATAATAATAATAGCCCTAAATACAAAAAATGACTCTTGATTGAAGACATATTAAATTACATAAGACTAGTCATATGTAATGCATATTATATGCTGATGTTGACGATGGAGTTGTTGCAAAAATAAAAATAAATAAATAATAGGGCCACACACACAGAGGGCTAAAACCCCATAATAACTGTCAGTGCATTAAAATGTCTTTGCGTCTATTTCAACAAAAAACAAAAAAACAAAAAACCCACAACATCAAATTACCAGCATTCACCGCAAAATGTAGTACTGACCTCTGGAAAACATTATGAGATCAGAGGAAGCTAACATTTTTAAACGACATTAGGCATTTAAGACACAAACCCGAGCCACCCATAAATTCATTCGAAGATGAATTACACCAGACACAAATCAAATAAAGCGAACCAGCTGTTAAGAGTAAATAATAAAAATAAAAAAACGTAACTCAGCTGACTTAAAAAGTACAAAGTTGTGTCACTATTACTCCACCTGTTGACATGAGAAGTGTGTGTCTGTGTGTGTGAGGGAGAGAGAGAGAGACAGGGAGCTTAAGCAAAGAAAAAGAAGAAGAAGAAGAAGAAGAAGAAGAAGAAGAAGAAGAAGAAGAAGAAGAAGAAGAAGAAGAAGAAGAAGAAGGGGAAGATGAAAAATTGAGATTTTGCTATTTATTTTGGACCGCAGCCCTGCAGGCACACAGCGCAGGATCCCGGAGCCCCAGAGTGAAAATTGGCGGAATAAAACACAGACAGAAATGAGAGACGCGCTGAAGCACCCTACTGTTGTGACAGGATACCTGGAGGGCAACGCTTCCTCTTTAATTTGTCTCGTATGGTTTGAGACCCCCAACCAGACATTCAATCCTCAGAGTCTGCGTAAGCCTACTGAATTTAATTCTCGATGGTGGAAATTATATGCTATAATTAAATATCGTATCATTTAAAAAGAGAAGGGAAAAAAAGAGAAAACTACTCGGTGGCATGGAGAGGCATCTTATCGACTCGGTCTTCGTCGTTGTTATCACATTAATAGTAACAACATCTAAAAATGGGCCTATCAGCGTTTTGTAGGGAGAAAATGGCAGGCTAAACAAAGGGCACCTATGGGCTTACAGCTTATATTCCGATATTTTTTTTCCGAGCAGGAAATGTTAACCTTGAAATGCTACTATCTGCGCCTAACAATGTGTGATCATAACCCCATAAATGAGGGGAGAAATTGAATCCTTTTAAGTTATTAAGCAGGAAAGGATTATAAACTCGTCTTTATAAATGAGCTAGAAATCCCCATGTCTTCCTCTGTACACTTTTTAAATTTCCCACAAGAAAGCTGGAGAGGAAAGATTGCCCCTTTTCAAGAGCCCCACAAGAGATGGAAAAACCATTTTTGTGCCCAGATAGGGAGTCGTCCCACATGGTAAGCGCCACTTTAATTAATAGACAGCCTTGAGAGGTATCACTGTCAGCCTGGATAATGGTGGCAGAGCCTGTGTTTGTGCTTCCATGAATATTTCTGATGTGATCAAAGTCAAATGCCAGCACAGAATGAATTTAAGCCTACTCCATTTTTTTATTTTTTTTATTTAGCCTAATGCTGCCGACACTTAAAGCTCCTGACACTGAAATGTCTCTCCAGTATGGGCTCTGGTAGGCCTACAAGCTTAAACTGCGCTCCTTTAAAAATTGATGCATTACTCATTACTCATAAGCAATGGGCTTCATGTTATTATGTTGCACGGTCTGCTCGTGTTACCTTGCTGGAACCAATAGGCTAATTTGTTACACTCAGCAGACGCTCGTCACCGTAAAATATCGCGATATGTCATTAACAACAAATTATACCACCGTTTCTTTTTTTTATTTGAAAAATATATATATATATGCTGGATAAAAAAGAAAATATCACCAATTCTATATGGTGGAAGTGTTTGGGCTACACACGGATGTTTCTCGGTTGAAGCAAGGAGCAATGTTGTTGTAGAATGACAGTGAAAATGACTGGATGGAGATAAAAAAAAAAAAAAAAAAAGCGGTTTAGAATTAAAATTCCGTCTGGAGGTAAATATGTCTGCAACAATTATGATTTTTGCCCATTTCTGAAGCTAAAATTAAAACTTGTTACACCACTTCCGGCATAGGAAGTGAGCAGTTAGCCATAAGCTGTTACCTAGCAACCACGAACTAAGCCAACTGCAATTTAAGCTAGCTAACTTGCTCAACAGCTATTTAGCCTACCCATCTAGCGTGTTATTACTATCATTATTGATAGACATATTATTGAGTACCTGTTTAAGGCTGTAAGATACACAGTGACATGTTAATCCTGCCACTTTTTAAAAAATGTAATTCATATGAGAAATAGGACAGGCAGGCTAGCATAGGCTATGTTAGCTTAGCTAGCTCGTTGTCTGTGTGAGACAGCTAATTAAACACGACCGGATACTGAAAAAATCTTCTTCAATTCAGAGATGGTAGGAGGAGAAGTTTTGAAAACTAAAATATCTAAACCAACTTGGCTATATAGCTTAAATATAGCCTATATATTTATCTTTTGTTACCGTGAGAGTGTCCTAAAATTAGCCCACTGTTTAGCCTAGCCCAGCCTACTTTTTATAGGCTATTACAAATTAAATTGAGCTAAAAAGTAGCTATATTTGAGTGGTTAAAGGAAGAAATTGCTTTTTAATTTTAGCAAAAATTTAATTCAGCAAGAATTTTTTTAATTCAATAAACCTAACTAGCCTACGTTTACTTTTTAGGCCTTCTGCAAATGGGCTACAACCCGTCCTATTATTATTATTATTATTATTATTATTATTATTATTATTATTATTATTATTATTATTATTATTATTATTGTTATGTGGTGTCTTTCAGCTCCTGCCCCCTTTATAAGAAATGTAGGCCTACCGATGTAAATTCCAGTGAAATGTGGCTTGAGTGGCTGCGGGGACAGGGGAGGTTAATCCGAGTTTAATGCAGTGAAGCACAGCGCAGGGTCTGGGCTATGATGGGTATGTTATCTCTGCCCAACATTTGGGTCTCCCTCAATTTCCACCCAGCCAAATAGCTGCGAGAAAGTGCAGATGGAGTCACTCTCAATGCCTGAGGAAAAAACGTTATTAATAGCTAAATAACTTCCCCATACTTTCACTGAATCTCTCTCACACACTGTTCCAGATGGATTTGTTTGAAGTGGTCTCTCGCTTCATTCCCCTGTCCTTCTCATTCAGCACGGCTTTAGACCCGAAATATAGCTACATTATATTACCATACACTTAGAGACTGGGTGTGTGTGCGCGCAAAATTGTGTGAGTGTGTGTGTTGGTGTGAGTGTGCGTCCTGCATGTGTGTGTTTGTGGCGTGCGGAGCATCGAGGGGGCAGCTTTTCACACTATCCGTCACTATAGTCCGGGTTTGTCGTTAATAACAGCAGAAATGATTCTTTTTGTGTTTCTTTGTTTGTGTAGGAAAATACACCGCTGTACCTGGGAGTGGAGGATAAACCTGGCGTTGACGCACGACGTGAATTAACAAACATTTACAGGTAACTTTAAGAGCACACGCTGAGACAAAAATGTAAAAAATAAAATAAAATAAATCTAGAGACAGTTTTTCTCTCAGTGTATGTTTGTGTCACAATTTACGCCTTATATTCCTCACAATAAAGATAAAATGTCACTGACTATAACCTCCTCTCAGCAAATCCTAACCTGGATCTTTGGTCTGTCTGACTCCCTCACACCTCTCCGCTGCTCTGTCACTTCCCCTCCCTGACGCGCGGAAATAATCCCACCTGGCATCTATTTAATTAGTTTGAGGACCTCAGGTAATCCTGCGATTTGCTGAAGTGTCCATCGCCTGTCTCCACCTCGTCTGACGGACAGGTCGGTTGTGTTAGTGTGGCAGATGGACGCCGGACAGCTGATCCACCTTCTCTTTCTGAGCGGTGTGGCGCAAAACAAAAGGGGATGCCCAAGTTTTGCACAGATGTAGTGCAACCTTTCCCCCGTTTTTTTTTTTTTTTTTTTTTCTCGAGCGCAATTAAACTTTGGCACAGGTTTTAACAGCCGTACATGACCATGAAAGCGCACATCCTGGACAGGACGGAGGCTGGACCAAGATCTCCGCTCGGCGATCAACAGACGATTAACAATTATTTGAGTAAAAACAGCAGCGTGAAAATGTAGAGCTATTTTCGGTGCATACACTGAGTTTTAGTCGGGTTTCGCTTCCTGAGAAATAACCCCATGCGACAAAATAAAAAAAGTACAATGCTGTAATATGGTTAGCAGTTTAAATACACGTTTAATAAAGCTAGATTAGAGCAGGGATAAATCCGTGATGTAACCTCTGAGAAAATCAAATACGCAGGCCTAATAAACAAACAGATAAATAAATAAAGTCTTAAAATCTGGATAAGTAAACGAAAAAAAAAAAAAAAGAAATCTCATGAATTTTGTGCCCAGGGCGAGCCACTGTGAGCTCCGCTCTGAGATGAAAGTGAAAAGAAATAAAAGGCTCTATTTAATCTGCTTTAAAACCCCTCTCCACATAAGGGCTGTGCTTCAAACTCGGAGAGTGAGGGGCTGATTGGGGATAAATACATTTCTTACCATGCCTGCGAGCTATTACACCCGGCACGAACACAGCCACCTATTCAGCAACCATCGTTTCCAGTGCTTACTCTAATAAGTATTAACATTATTAGATGCCATCCGGATGCCGGTAGTCTAAACTGCATTACGCATAGAGGGGTGCGTCTCTTTTTATAGCAACGTAATTGCGTCCCAATTTAAAAACACAAGCAGAGCAGAGAGAGAAAAAAATAAAAAATAAAAGCAGGAACATTGTGTGGATATTTTGCACTAACAGTAGACAGTCAATAATGAAGCAGCGGTAATGGAGTTAACGCTTTACAAGTCAAACTATCGCATTACGCACAAGACGTGTCCTCAGTTTTACGCGGCTGAGTTGTGCGTAACGAGCAGACTCTCCTAAGAAATGCTGGTCATTTACCGCCAGCAGGGTTTACAGACCATCTACATGGACACCGGAGATATTTGAAACAAAATTGTGACATTTTTCTCATAACATTAACGCGTGGTGTGACAGAAAAAGGGACCGTTTTCACGCTATCAACTGATTCTTCTCCAACGGGCCATTATATAAAATTACAAAACTATCTACCAGCGGGGCGTACTGAATAATTCATCTCCTTTTATGTCTCTCCTTGCCCTTTGTCCAAACTTTTCTCTCTCTTTTACCCGGTTTTTGAATGAGAATGGGACGGGCCCATACTCTCCTTTTCGCTGCCCTGCTTTCCAGGATTTGCTTTTGTACCTCGGACTCCTCACTTTAGAAAAGCGTCAATGGAGGGGAGGTTTCAGCTCGTGAAGTTCATCTTCAAGTTTGAAAAATTTCTGGCAGTGTCTTTTTGAGGTAAAAAAAAAAAAAAAAATAGGGAGGCTTTTGTGAACTCCTAACTCTAAACCCCCTTTCACTCATGTTTGATCATCAAAAAAGGGGGCCAACCTTTTTGTCGTTTGGAGCCTGTGCATTTTTTTTTTAAAAAGAAATATAAAGAAAAGCACTTAAAATAATAAAATAAAAAACATCACAGAAAAGTCAGAAGTGTGTCCTTTAAAATGCCAAACGAGTCTTCTTCTACTCCAAATAACGCAGAAGAAGAAAAATCTCACATTCGCGTGAAAATATCATATTCATATATTTTTTTAAACATGTTAAATACGCCACAAAAATTCTACATACCACAGAAAACACCAACACATTTTAATGCATTATAGGCTTGTAAATACTACATACAAGCACTGACAATACCTGCATCAAAGCTTTATTTCCCCCTCCTCGCAGCATTACTAATAGAGCAAATAATAATATGAACACTGATTTCCACTTTAACTGACAAGTGGTGAAATGTCAGTGAACTGACATCGATTGTGAAATGGGTCAACTGTCAGCTGTCGTTTAGAGGTCGTTAAATGAGTGAATGAATGAGGAGGAATTCGCTACACAAATTAATTTTCTGCAGTTAAATACCTTCTGCCAAGGCTCTCATAAATAATTGAGTGAATGAACAACTGCTGGCTCGGAGTTAAAAGCAGGAATAAATTCTCTGCGTTTAGCTGCAGCTCGGGCTGTGGGACAATTTCCCAAGAGGACGTAAAGTAGGAAGTCTATTTAAAACAATTACTTCCTGCTTACAAGGGCTGCAGTTTACATTACATAATAATAATAATAATAATAATAATAATAATAATAATAATAATAATAATAATAATAATAATTTGATGTTTCAGACAAATACAAAAAGGGCCATATTTCTGCTGTTAACTTACATTTATCACCGAGGATGCCATCGATGCTATGCTTTGTTTTCTTTTCTCCATCTTCATCCTTCTTATCACAGTCATCCTCGTCATCTTTTTTGCCAAATCGGGCCCTCAAAACGCGGCTGATGGAGCTCACTAATGGCAACAAAAAGGTAAATGGGTGATTAGCCCTAAAACCCATAAAAGAACCATAGTAATCCTATCATACATTTTTTAATTTTTTTTTATAAGAAGGATACAAAAAAATAGCACAGGAAAAAGTTTAAATGTTGAAAATAAAATAATCAAAAGGAGCAGCATTACACTATAAATGCAATAATATAAATAATAATAATAATAATAATAAAATAATAAAAAAAAACAACTAAAAGCACTGAAGGTAAATTTCCCCAACAGGGTGATTTTATTCTGGGTCAAACAGCTGTAGGTGTGCTGCTTCCTGCTACACTCAGACATGTTATTATCTTTAACTGAGGGGCTCAAAAACATGTTGGATTCAAAGTGATGTTCACAAGTGATGCTGCAGTGTTCGCTCGTAATAAAGAAAAAAAAAAGAAGTGCAGCTTACCAGATGAAGCCTCACCTGAAGGAACCGTGCTTCTGTCGCACACCCCGTCCTTCAGCAGCTTATCCCGGATCTCCCAGCTGAACATACCCGGGTTTTCTCTCTTGTACTCCTCGATCCGCTTCTCCACGTCTGGAGTTGCCACCTGCTTTAGGTTGGAAGTGGCGCGAAGGGGCAGGAGGGGGAAAAAAAGAGACAAAAAACAGGAGGAGATTTCAGATTTCAGTTTGAAATTGAAGGGGACAAAAACTGGTGATCCGAACATGCAGAGTAAAACACTGAGAATAAAAAATTAAATGTGTTATTTTAATGGAAATATCACATGGCAGTAAACGGCACATACACGACATAGCCTATTTAACACCAACTGGTCTCTATGTAATATATATATATATGTGTGTGTGTGATTTATTTATAATAACAAAATACTGTATTGGAAAGAGGCATTATTTACGAGCCGAATAAATGTTTACAATACTGTATAAACAATCTCACTGAGCACCACAGACAAAAACAAATAATATGAGAGGAATTGATTTCTTAAATTTGACATTTTTAGGTACATGATTTCGTGATTTTTGTGATCGATTTAGTAAATTATTGGACATTAATTCAAATATTTAGTATAAAACAAACAAACAAAGAAATGTCAGCTGCAACCATGTTACAGGTGGGCAGCAGTGTAGATGTGATTATAATTTTAGGAGACACAAGACACTGGTTAGAGAATTATTATTATTATTATTATTATTATTATTATTATTATTATTATTATTATTATTATTATCTTATTCAGACATCCAAAGACTTCCATACCGAGGAGATCAACCATATTTTTCGTCTTCACCAGTCTCTTATAACAAACACAACATCAGCCTTGAACTCACTCAGGTGTCACGCACCTCGTGATGCCACACACACAGACACACACACCGGTTCATGGATCCCACTCACCCTGGGCTTGCTGCCTCCGATGGCTCCCGGACGGATCGAGCCGGTCTCCTGGTACCGGCAGAGGATCTTGGAGACGCAACCGTGAGAAACTCGCAGTTGTCGCGAGATTACGCAGGGTCGGATGCCGTGGTGGGCCATCTCCACTATCTTGTGTCGGATGTGATTTGGCAGGGGCCTCCCGTTGATGAACACGCCGCCAAGCTGGTTCACCCTACCCTGGCCCAGAGGGGTGGATACTGCGCCACAATAAACAATAAAAGTCTCAAAAACAACAAAAAACAACAACAACAACAGCAGCAGCAGCAGCAGCAGCTCCCTGCAGCTTTTAAATGTCCAGGCTTGCAGATGAAGCTAATTCAGCCTGAGTTGTAGTCAAACAGCGGGCTTGTTTGCTGTGTTACTGACTTCTAATGGCACGCAGTTTACGCACATTATCATATTAGACATTTTCAAGAGAGCGTCGTGCCAGAAATTCACCCGGCGTCTGTCTGGCTGACAGGATGCATCCGAGGCCACTTCACGATCCAATTTCACATTCAAGAGACACTAAAGAGGGTGACACTTCCCACCTTGATTATTCCTAGTCATGCTGTACAAATATTGATGTGATCCTTTGAGTCGTCTCTTTGCTGTGTGTATTATTGCCATTTCCAGCAGCAGGACACTTGAGCAAATCCCGCAGCTCGAGTAACTTGCGGGCTACGTGGTTTTTGCACATTTCAGTCCAGGCCACTTGAGCACGAACCGGGGCGTAATGGGAAAACAGTTTCCATAAATGCATGCAAATACAAAGTGATCTTTTTTTTACGCCCATATGTTCAGACGACTCGAGAGGGGGCATCGAAGTTTTTTTCAAAAAAAATAAATTACCAATTAGATTGCTTTTTTTCTTGTTGTGCAAGTTGAGACTCGTTCTTTAAAATGAACTAAAAGGGGAAAAAAGCGTCTGGTTATTTTGTCATCTGTGATATTACGACGGTGAATTATTATCGGCAATTTTAGTCCACAGATTACTCTATAATGTAACATACATTTTTTTTATAGCCTAGGTGTTTTTTTTATAATGCAATTTCTCTGTAATTCAAAAGTTAAAGCATACAAAAACAAAGCAAATTGCATACAATAGAAAATAAAAGTAGTTATAAATACAAATATTTCAGATATTTTTTTTGTCTAAACTAAAATTACTTACAAATAAATGTAGGCTGGACACATACATTCATAAATGACGACGTCATGTCAGGCTGCATCAGTGCTCGTGGTTATTAAGTATATTTGTATATTGGTAGCCGATGTTCTCCTGCAGCTGGATCCGGCTTGTTATCTCTAATCATCACTGACTGGAGGTCGTTTTTCTTCACCCACCTTTTTATTTCCCAGCGTGTCGCCGGTAACAAACTGTGTGCTCGGTGCGCCTATCACGCTACGAGCTGACAGAGCGCAGCACTGACGACTTTTTTGTCACAGCACAACTTCCAACACCAAACACATGTTGTCGTCTTTTTTTTTCTCTCCCTCTCTCTCACTCTCTCTCTTACCTTCCAGGGGGAAGCCGGTTCTTGGGTAGTTCTGGCCCGGCGCTGGGCGAACCATCCGAGGCACCGTTCCTGGTAAAGTAGCCATCATCGAGCCACTCGGACGAAAACAACAAAACAGACTCGAACCTGCTGTTGTCACAAAAAGTCCAAGACAACAACAACAACGATAAAAAATATATATATATATATAAAAAAACACAAAAAAACAAAAAACACCCGGAATGTCTTCAAAAATGCTCACAAAAAAAAGAGGCTGCTGTCAAATCCCAATCCCAGGCGGAGAAACTGGACGGAGCCCTTCTTCCACCGGGGGAGAAATAAAAGTGATGCTCTCCTCTGGTGCGACAAAACCAAGAATAAAGAATCAAATAAGCTCAGCTGCACGTGGAATAAAAAAAAAATCTGCAAAACAGAGCACTTGAAGTTATGTGTGTGTATGTGTGTGTGTTTGTGTGTCGTGGAGAAAAAAATGCACTGTTATTCTTTTCCCTTGGTGTAGTTTGGGTTCAGTATAATGTCTGCCGGCTGGTTGGAAGTAGTTTAAGTGGCCAACTTTCGTGCATGTCGTAGGAGGAGACAGCCGAGCGCTCCCATAGGCTCCCTGGCCTTTCTTTTATGGATGAAAGAGAGTGGGTTTATCCAGGAGCGGGCCGACCAATCAGAGCCGCACATTCCACTTTTAATTCACTGCTGCCTCCCTCATATAAGACTCCATACAGCAAAACATGTAATCACACCTAGATGTTATTCTAAATGCTGTCTTTTCCAAAGTGCGTCTGCTTTCTTGTGACATCCAGCTGTTCAAACCTCTGGGATATATTAATGCTTTTTAAAATAATCATTCCTCTGTTTTTCTTTCTTTCTTTCTTTGATTGATCAGAAGAAGCTCAATCTTAGAAGAATGCAAAAAAATAAAAAAAATATGAAGCTGGAAAAATAAACTTGAAACAAGAGTTTAAAGATAAAGATATTATTTAAAAATAAAAAATAAAATAAAACACAATGTCAAGTTGTTAAGAATAGCAAATTGTTCATATTATCTGCGGATGAATAATAACATTCAGATCAAAATGTCATTTATTTTTGAAAAATATATGAATTCATTCACCAAAAATCATCCTGTGTTCGATAAACCTCAAGCGCGCAAACGTCTGTATGCCGGGTTATTCTTCCACAGACGCGCCGGTGCGCACGCAGAGCTTCGTGTGAATAAAAAAAGAATTAAAAAAAAATCACGGCCCAAAAATAATGGATTCAGAAACTGATGATGTGGTTCTCTGGGTGGACAAACGCTGCGCAAAAAAAGGCAGCCCCGCTCGGCGAAGGGGTTAGACTTTAAGATGCTGTTCGCTTGTTAACCTTTCAATTAAGTAAATGTGCGCAGCATGAACATCTTAAATCGCTCCTAAAGCTTTTGTGGTAATTACAGCATTTGGGATCGACCCGCTATTGATGACAACAGGTTGACTCGCCCTCCAGTACAGCACGAGAGTAATTGCTTAAAGGTAATTGTGAAAAAAAAATAATAATAAAAATAAAATAATAATAATAATGCGCCACTAACTCGAATAATAAAAAATAAAAAAGAGCACATATGGCAGAAAAAGAAGAGGTGCATGTGTCAACTCTGTGGGCCCACCGTGCATATAAAATTGTGTGACAATTGCCGTGGAAAACACTCCTGGTGGAAGGCAATTTCACAAATAATTTTAGCAACAATTAGGGAGTGTGGAGGGGTGAAATGGCGATTTCACATGCAGATGTGCCGGTGGGAAGGATCTGGTACCCTGCCGAATAGCTATGACCCTCACTCTCCCGCTTTTGGTTTGCTTCACATGGGACAGGGGGAGCACAAAGAGACCGCCTCACCCTCCCGGGAAGGCGCAAAGAGCACTGGATTAAGTCAAGCATCAATCATGTGAAAATCCAAACAATGGCCAATTTCTCTGATGGAAAGCATGTTCCCTTTGCGAGACACTTCACCTCCCTCTCTCTCTGAAGCCACAACAGGTATGTTTCTGAAATCACACAGACACGCAAATAAAGCTAATAGTCCTGCAAGTCTCTCCCCTGCAAAATATTATTGGTTCACATCCACCAGGTCTCGCCTCTGTTATCCTAATCATTATTAGCCTGGTGTTCATTTGTTATGCAGCTGCTGATGATTACACCCGAACAGAGCAGAGTTTGAAGTGCAGCAGAGACGCGATGCATCGTTTTCATTCCTTTTAAAATTAAAATGTAATGCTGCACACGTTGTTGTATTTTTTATTTTTTCACTTGTAGGGCTGAAATATTTATATGCTGGTATTTTTTTTGTTTTGAGGTGTGTCAAGAATATTACAATATCTTTAATGTGCTGGTAATTTTCATCCGAGGAAAAAAAAAGTTAGATAAGTTGCCAGATTTTCTTTCAGTTATTTTATTGCACTGTATTTTAGAGACGTTTCTTTGTTTGTGCTCAGTTTTTTAACAGCGTCTACGAGGACAGATGATGACTAAAAAAATTAAAATGCACACTTACATTTATTGAAACTTTAGCTCACCTGGTTATTACCTGGTTATTAAAGCCTCCTCTTTAAAGGGGCACTATGTAGTTTTGGAGAAGACAATCAAACTCAGAACTTTAATATTTACAATATCAACGAGGTAATAATACAAACTCAGAAGTATTTATTTTTTCCATAACTGAATAAACAAGCTGTTCTCAGAGGAAAATAAGGTCCCAGAACACTGTTTGAAGCTAGAGAGGTGGCAGGGTCCGCCACATATAAACAAGGTAAAACAGTATTACATTGCGTTCTTCTTGAAGGTCAGTTTGTGTGTTCAGTTTATTCAGTCATGAAAACATAAAAAATATTTCTCTTCTGATTAAAATGTCTTCCCAAAAACCACATAATTCTCCTTTAAATGTTTTGGACCGTAAGCCTTTTTCTTTCATTCTTTCTTTGTTATCTTTTGTTAGACCTTTGCGGGAGGGAAGAAACTAAAATCTCAACATTGCAGCAAAGACATTTTTTATCTTCCAAATGCCTGTAGATGGTTTAAACTGAGGTTGTGAGTATTTTGGATTACAATATTTTCACACTGTTGTGGCACCATGTCCACTAGTGGGCGACCACTGTTTCACTCTCTCCGTAAGCTTATGTTAAAGGGCAGGTTTTATGTGATCTGTACGCTCCTCCAAACCACCGTTTTTCCATGTGTATGAATGCGTAATGTTTCTGTATCACCTGACCACAAGTGGCATCTGAATTACACTGGTCCTCGTCACAGCCTAAACTCCATTTAGCCGTGTTGTTTCTGCAGGGTCTGGCTCATATAAGTAACTCCGTCACTTAAGTTTCCTTTCAGCCGCAGCAGACAGAAAAAAAAAAAAACACTTCCTCTCTCTCGATACTGTCTCCAATCTTATCTTGATCAGGAGCGCTCTTCAAACACTTCCCTGCATAGCCTCTCATTATTTGTGTTATGGCAATTACCAAAGTTTCTTTTTTGCTCGTAGGTGAACACTTTTCTCCCCTCACGCCCCCCTCTCCTATCTACATGTATTTTCTCTATACACAACGTTCAGCTAGCACAAAGAGAAAACACCTTTGATGAGAGGCATCGCCAATTTGGGCTTTATCTTCGTCTGAGCCGAACAAAGGAGAGATATACAGGCATTAAGTGCATATAAACATTTTTTTTTTTACTGTATTTAAATTTTAACAGTGCTTTTATCTCGCTGAAATGAGGGTGGAGTGCTGAATTCAACCTTTTGTCTCTAGTGAATGGTGTGCAAAATATGTTTAGATTATGTTTTTCTGAAAGATGTCTGTCAGAGTTGATAGACCTCTGTTTTCGCACCGTCTTCATGCCATAAATTTCATAAAATAAAAAAGGAATAAGCTTGTTTTTGTTTTCAAATTTCGTCCCTGTTTAAAGGGGACTGAAATGTATAAAAGAGTTTAAATACAGGTTTATTTCCAAAACACAGTAAGCAGTCAGACATACACATCTCCTGCAGTCTTATGATCCTCGCTCCCCAGAACTTTAAAAATAAAATAAATTCATGAATCAAATTACGATAGTTTCCTGAAGCTTTTTTCCATTTGTGGGCATTTTAATGCTGAGGGCAAGTTCCGTTCTTTGTTAAATATATAAAAGATGTATTTACAGATAATCTTGCATCTGCACGAGCACTCAATACATGAATCACAAGCTGCCTTCTCTCCCCCATGATGGCGTCAAAAATGTGAAAGTACTGCATGCAAAATCTGCCTGCATGCAGCCGAACAGTGGTCACAATGATAAATTGCCACCCAAAGATTTCAAGGAGGAAGTTTTTCCGAGGGCATAAAGCCCCACAAAAAATAGTGAACGATCCATCCTCCATCCGTTCATATTTTACCTCCACTGCAGGCTCCAGGCTCTGGAGACAGTTTCTCGGTGCCGCAGCACGCCGCTTCAACAGTGACATGGTCTGCACTTCCACCACAGCCTTGTTAACTTGTTGAGCCATTTTTCACATCTGCTCAGAATTATCCAAATGTGTAATCACTTCCTTATGGGAATCAGTCTATCACGATAGAGAGAGAGCGTATAAAATGCGCTCTTAGGAGGAGACTGGCGAAAAGCTTAGTTTGTGTTGTAACTTTAATTAAAGAAAGCTGATTTGAGATACTCATCTCATTATGTGTGGCACAGGGAGGAGCTCCGAACAGGCGCGTAGGGTCCGACAAGGTGATGTTTGGTTAATAAGGAGAGCGAGGACGCAGGCATTCCTCACACTCATTTGGAACAAGTTAGCCATACGTGTGAACCTTGCTTGAACTCCCGCTGTTCAGTCTCCACCTAGCTGGCTCTATACAGTACATATACTGTATAAGAAACACAGAGGTATGATAAAATAAGGTCTGCAAAGGCGAGGCTGCTGGCTCGGAAAATGTAAGTACAACAGAGAACCGTATTTTACACGACCATAAAGACTACAGTGTGCACAACAAAGCTTTTTCGAAATGGTCCTTTCAAGAAACATCCTGAATCTGAGGGGTCAAAGAATGGAGCAAAAGATCGGTTACACAACATTTGTCAATTTTTTTACTTCTTTGTTTAACTGGAGACATATTGTTTATTTTTGATGTTAATGGCAATAGAATGATGACATTGTTGGTGTTAAGATTAGTTCCCCTATAAACCTCACTTGCACTGCACCGTTTCTTCTGCCAACGCAGAAATCTCCTGAGAAAATGAAGTCAGGCTGGCAGCCGGGCACCATTTCCATCTGCTTTTATGTCTCCATTACATGAATGACTAAACTAGCATTTTGTCCTGTGTTGTTGGATGCTACACTGAGGAAAATGGAAAACAATCCAGTTGTCTCCAGCGGCGCCAACTAATAATACCACTTGGAAACGCTAGGGGCTGGAAGGTTGTCTGTTTCCACTTTATAATACTTCAGACCACAAACATGAAACAATTAGATCATTCTCTGGTTGATCTGCTCGCAACTTATTTCCCAAGTGACAAAGTGTTTAATCTAGAGATATCCAAAGGAGTGGCGGGAATCACAGAACAACTTAATGCCTGTGATCACAATCATATTATGATTCTGCAATAATTGACACATTGCAAGACAATCATTTGGAGAATGGACAACACCAATTTCTGCCATCCAACAGGCCATCTAGAATCTCTCCATTTAAAAACAAAGAGTTGAAGAATTATTTTATACATCAGTCTATCCTGTTGCTAAACCAAATTAGTGTGCTGCTAAATCAGATCTGGATCTGAGGACATTATGTGATATGCAACAAGGTCATAACTGTTCAACTGTGGCTGTATGTCTAACTTATATGTCAACCTCTTGAGCAGAGCTGCCCGAGGATGCAAAATGAATATCAGTTTAAACTGACAATACAATTGTTTCGTATTGTATCAAAGATACATCATGATGTCTGCATAACTGAAGAAAAACTGCCTCTACAAAGGGCAAAAAGCAGGAATCATGAATTTATTCACTGCCTGGTGGAAACAGAAATTGACATGAACGTAGATGAAAAAAATATAAAAATGTGTTTAAGTCTTAGCTTAGTGCCTTTTTAACACACACACTGACTTCAACTTGTCCATGTCCATGTGTGCCATCATTACAACATAAAATCGCTCTAAACTGGCAGAAAGCAGAACATTTCTTTAAAGGAAGGACACACTATGCCTCACTTTTCAATCTGTGTAAATTGAGTTTACAGAAGTTTACATCACACGGAGTTATGAAGTCATGACATCAAACGTTTAGACAGCCTGTATGTTTGAAATTAAATATCTATATTTATTTAGTACCAGCATTTATGGATAATTTACCGATCAGAAGGTGTAATACAGTATTTTCCTGCAGCGATATTCTATCCCACCCTTTATCCAAAGCCCAAAAGCTCGAGAACCTTACTCTTTCGTACATCACCCTGTGCTCTACTCACACACAATGTGTGGTAACGGGGCTGGAAAACAACATATGTTATGTTGACATCCGAGTCTGGCGTCTGAGTTATGACTCACGGAGACAACTATAACTCAAACAGTGATCAAACACAGCCCAAAGGCCACTTGAAGAGGGCAGCTCTCACTTCCAAGAAGATCAGAGGTATCAGAGGGAGGAAAACACCAAACGATGGAACAACTGTGGTAAAACTGAGAGGACAACTCAGTCTTATCAGGCCAAGGCGGGGAACAAGGAGACAGAGTGAGTGTTGCCTCCTTGTTGCAACACCGTCAACAGGCCTATCGGCTCTGCAGAGACAACAACTCTGTGCGGTGACATCACACAAACAGGCGGACTCAGCTGGATGGGTGCAGGTGGGTGCTGGGGGTTGATCTGTGGCAGAGTGGGTGACATCCTGTCACTGCTCATTATAGTGTGAATTCTGTGTATCCTCAATAACACCTTCAGCTGGCACAGGCAGTACGAGCTGGGGATGTGACACTGGAGATGGGTAGAAGAGAGAGTGCAAATGTAGTTTGATCAGTAAGGAACAGGCGGAAGACAATAAAGATGGTGGACAATGCGTTGCACAAAGACAGATGATCTCTAGTCTTCAAATGAGAGCGATCTCACACTGTGAGGCCAAGAAGTAACAAGGAACAAACAAGCAGAAAATACAAGGCACATGACAATGCCACGATGGCGACTCTTGTCTCCTCCGCATCTGGGGAAGTCCAACAGTGCTCCTTTATCCTCCTCACACAATACGCTAAGAAACCCGTTGTCTGTGTATCCCGGGGCTCTTATCACCCCACCGCAGAACTCACCTGTCCGCTTCTGTTTAACGCAACAGAAAACCATTAAAGCACCTCTTTCTGTTCTACTGTCACATGAAATCACACTTTCACCGCAGCCAGTTTGTGAAACGTTTGTTTATGCGAGGATGGCGTTGGTCGTGAGAGTTTAACGCGATGCCTGCTACTCTGAGTCTTGCATAAACAAGGTACCATGTCATAGCCAACCGCTGATCTCGTGTCTTTGATGATTCGCCTCAGACCGGCACAAACGCATTGCGATAATGCAACATTTTAAATGGTGTATAACTTGTCATGGCCGCCTACGATGTCCCCAAGATAAGGCAGCCTTTGGTTTAGTGTCAGTTGCCTCAGAGAGGGGTTTCATTACAGTTACACAAGGAGTAACTCTGTCGCTACAGGTTACACTAACACCTAAATGTGAAAGATCACAGATGAACAGATTTCCCTGAAGCATGCACGAATATGACTGAGACTAAATCAGTGAACGAACATTCTGGGAGAATTTGTCCCTGATGATATTTGCCACTCTGCTGAAATCCCTTCAAAGGTTTGACTGGAAAACAACCAGAAGGGTTTTTTTTTATATATATTAATTGGAGCATTTTAATTGGTCAAATTAAAAACTAAAACCTACTTTTAAGACTGCCAAACATAAACCTGTTTGTGCCCCGTCCAGTGAAACATGAACCTCAAGAAGATATACAGTAGCAGTCAGTACAAGAAAAACAGATTATTTATATTGTAAGAAAACCTACGATTGTTAAACCTCCCTTTTTATGCTGTAACAACAGCGGACACTGAGAGTACACTGAAACCTTTCGTGTTTGGCTGTAAAGGAATACTGTGGGTTGCTGGCATCATTTCATTACAGTGGCCAGTGTTACAATCCATTTTACACGACCAAGAATGCTCTGTGTGTGTGTTGTACTAGTGTGAGTGTGTGTGTGTGTGTGGCATGTGATAGGACCAAAATGCTTGGGTATCACGCTCTGATGTGCATGCCAAATCCACTTGTCCTCTCACACAACCTACCAGTGTGGCTCTGCCGTTTCAGCTCTGCCAGCCGAGGTCTGGGGAGAGCAGCAGCACAGGAAGCAGGTCACGACCTCGTAAAGAAGAAATCACAATGTGATGTGCTGACTGAATGTGACCAAATATTACCTTTAACTAGCTACAGTTACCCCGTCTGCCCTCGCTGGCCCTTAATCGTTTCATAGTGTAAATTATTTGCATTCTTGAATAGATCTTTCTTTTGACCCCCTTTGCTCCAAACAGAAATAGTGTTAATAAGCATCATTTATAAACAGTAAATTTATAGTTAATCAAACTTTACTATTTTATTGTTAACAAAGAATGAAATTAATAATAAACCATTTATTAAGCAACTGTTTATAGTCAAGTTGCAACTGATGTTAATAAACCTTTACAACTGCTTAAGAAATAGTTTATAAAGCATTTCATTCTTATTAACAGTGTAATAACTATTACCTGTAGATTAACTATAATCTTACCACTTTCTAATGGTGAGTGTGATAAAGTGTTACCGACTAAATACAAATAATTAAAAAGAGTACCTAAACTGTGACAGTGGTGAAAGAAGGATTAAGCTCCTGTACTTTGGCAAAAGTAATAAAACCCATTATATAATAATACTTGATTACAAATAGAAGCTCTGAACTCACAACGTAGTCCAGGAGAATGATCAGCAAAATATACTCAAAGCATAAAAATGTTAAATTTAGCAGCCGAATGGCCTCATTAGTACATAATGTATCAGCATTGTGTCATAATCACTAATGAATAAAAACCTAAGAAGCATTTTAAGAAGATATTTTCAACTACTTTATGTATGAAATATATTATATGCATTTTATATACAGGTCATCTGATTTTTATATAAAAAGAGTCTGAAATGTAACTTTAGCTCTTTTTTTTTTATGTTGGTAGTGTTCTCAAACCTACCGCACTTTCTTGAATCTTCCATTAATGGACACCGACACGGCAAGACAGTGTGAACGCAGCTTCACTCTCCGGGGATTCAGAACACCACGCTCCACTCCATTACGCTCATACCTGCAATGTATCATTATGAAGTAAATGTTGATTGCACAATATAATGGATATAAGATAATGAAACCATCTGTGTCGTAAACCTCACTAACACCATGCAATGTTTTTTTTTGCCACCCTTGAAAAGGAAGTTCAACTGGCAATCTATTTCTATTGTAGACTCAATGATTGAGTAAATACATTTTGTCCTGTGGTGTTGTTGCAACTCTGAGGAAAACAGAAATGATCCAGTTGTGTGTGTGACAGCGACGCCATCCATAATACCACGTGCAACGCTAAGGGGGAAAAGTTATTTGTTGCCACTTTAACAAGATGGGAAGCTCACAATATAAGCAGACAGGCACATTTGTTGTAGAAGTGAAAATGTGGTGTCAAACATTTGCTTTTCATTTGGACAACTGGGATACATTTTTGGACAGCCTTCTGTTTCTCATGCCGAAGAAGAAATAAAGGCATCAAAAGCGAACAGAAAGTTTACTTGAAAGCATGATTTTAATGAGTTTATCATGACTAACCTGCAAACTTTCCGTTTTTGAAATGTATCCTGATTTTTAAAGACTGATAGATATGATAATCCATTAGACTGTGTTTAAAGCCCATATACGAGTTTGTTATTTTATCATATCACAAAACAGTTGAAGTGGTTCAAGTTGTGCAAGATGATGGATTTTGAATGTAAACTGAAACACAGTGTAGACTTAGTCATTGCAGATGTTTGAAAAAAGGGAGAAAACAACAGTTTGCTTAAGTAATTTAACACTCTAACTACATAATTAGTGACGAATTAAAGGTTTTTCTAAGTAACCAAATTAGTTATTTCAAATCAGAGTTTGAGGACATTTCACATGTGTTTAATGAAGTGGGCTGTGTATCACCCACAACATTCAATACTTTGTTGACTGAGGCAAAGCGACCACATGCCTTGCAATTCCAAAGAACACAGAACATTTCTGTATTAATCAGAAGCTGCGAGAGAAGTCAAATGTTAGAAAAAAAAAGTGGCAGAAAAAGAAAAAGTCTCTTTGTTAATGAACATAAAAGTAATGCCTCCATTTTGCATGCTATCACAATTAGTCCCACCACAACCATTTGAAAGATCCTTCCAGAGAAGGGAGATCACTTGACCCCCCATCTGTGACCAAATCCTGTCTTTCCATTAGGTGCTCTCTGCAACCATAACGTCTATCTCCGCTCGAGCTGGACACAGATGCTTAAGAAAGTGGAGGGCATCACAAAGAGCTCACAGACTAGAAGTCACACGGCGCCTGTGATTGAAAAGATCCATTATTCTGACTAACCGTGCTGAGGAATCTTACGCATATGCGGTTCCTTTCAAATAACAAACTTAACTTAAAAACACATAAACTAGCAAGTGGTTGGAAAAACACACAAATTTGAATCTCAATATGAATTCACATGCGCACTTTCTTTACAATGGATGTCAGTGACGCGACATAAATTTGCTCTATTGTGATAAAATACATTTTTCTTGATAATTTCTAGTCTTTATCTTACCTTCACTTTCTACTGAAGACAAGAAGATAACAAATCTAAGAAGGATAATTCATTTCAAAATGCCTTAACCTACCCTGTTTATCATAAGCACTACACACACTTCATAAACGGTTTACCAAACTAAAACACAGTGGTTAGCAGATTTAAGGCCTTTAAATGAGTTCCCAATAAATTTCCACCACAGTGTGCTCATTATACTTGTTAAAATTACTATGAACTCACACAGTATCTGCTCAGGATTACATTACAGTGTGTTGTAAGCAATTTATTCAAAAATCAATGTGGAAGTTTTACCAGAGAAGCTAATCTAGTTAATGAGGAGCTTTGGTTGTCATTTGGTCCAGATGAGCACATTGACTGATGTTGTTTTCCTGATGATTTGCTTTGGACGATGCATTATCTGTTGCAGAAATGGTGGTCAGAAGCCAGAAGCATAAAACGGAGGGAGCCTTTAGAGAGGTTTGGTTGGCACAGAGGTTCAGTGGTTAAAGCAAGCTCGACTACCGGCTGTAAATGTGATGTTTATGTGTCTGTCTCTGTCATTTTGTCATTTGTCACTGTGATTGCATCACAACCGTGCAAGATGCCATCCTGAAACTTTATAGATGTGAAGTTGAGACAAAAAATCAAGGCTGAGTTTGAAGATGGGTGTGGTACGAGTGGTGGTGCCGGACCTACGGAAATAGAATGTAGAAAATAGGCCACTGGCTCCTCACTTTATGCCTCTGGCCCACATTAGTTTTAAGATCACTGTAAACCAGTTTCAATCATTCCTGTCCAGTCTAACGTAGATGGTATTTTTCCCCTCGTCTCTCTGTCTGACTGGTGACTGATTCTGTCACCACAATAGTATCACAATCATGTAAGATGCAGTCCTGAAACTTTACAGGTGTGTAGTTAGAGATCAAAATTAAAATGGGTGTGGTCCTACCCATGTGTACTGAGCACTCATGTAACAATGTAGTAATGACTACTGAGAGGTCATCGGAAGTAGTCATCAGAACGTAAACTTGTTTATGGGTGGCGTGGCTGATTCAAGAAATGAATATTCACTTGTGCTGTCTTGTTTTGGACAGAGAAAGGTCTCATGGCTTCCCTCATTGTGATCATGACGGCATGTCAGTATTTCCAATACTGCATGAAAGAAATTGCATGCCCTCCCACTGTTCATGGGCTTATAATGGCTTCATTACATAGTTCAAAGGCATTAAGGCGAACATCACTCACCTATATAAATTAATGTCTACTATACGTCGTATGTCTGTGTTGGGAAGTCCGAGGTGTCTTCTTACCTGCCGTGTATAATCTTCAAGTTGCTCCAAAGCGACTTCTTGTCTGAAAAAAATTCAGCAGGTATTAGAAGGTGAACGTTAAGGTTTTGCAAGATGTAATTTTGGACACCCCAACCCACATGTACAACTGCATGTAAATATAAAAGTGGGATAATCCCTCTCATCTAACTCTCAACTAATTATGTAATAAACATCTTTAAAAAAATTAAGTTTCCCTTAAATTCTGTTGTCTGTCAGTGTGTTAAGGATGCAAATCAGGACAGAAAGTGTGAACCTAAACGCACAACCATGTAGTTAGTTGGTTAATAAGGAAAGATCTATCATGTTATATTGTTATAAACCATGGCTATCAATTTTTTGCTTGAACCCTAACCCCAATTCCATCAATCAACATTAAATGAAAGAAAACATGTCTAGGACTATATAATAACCACACATTATCATTACAGTTTGTGAAGCTATCACAAAATATGATCTACAGGACTCGTTTACATAGTCACGCATTTTGTATTTCATTTTGTATTTCATTTTGTGACTTTTGTGTGATATTTCATGCCCGCTCCACTTTTCTTTGACTGAATAAAACACTAGATTTATGAACCGCGCTGGTGTCAGAGGAAGAAGATCCCGGTGAATTGTGGACGTACAAAGTCAAAGGAATCCAGGGTTCGCATCCGGTCTGTGGTTAAGTTTCGTCAACAAAAGCACTTTGATTAAGGTTAGACAAAGATATTTTTAGTTTATGAAACAATCACGACATTTATTCTGTAGGATTCATTTTGATTAAGGTATAACATTGTGATTTTGGTTATATGCTAAAGTCAGTTATTGAAATAGTGATGAAATTTAAAGGACCTATTTGTGAGAACAATTTATTTTTGAGTCTCATTTCGAACTCATCAAAAACTCACGCTTTGGGGTTTTTAGGACGGGTCGGCTGTCATTCCAAAGCTTCAGTTTTTGACAAATTAGGAGTGAGACTCAAGATTTTTTTACAAACAGGACCTTTACATTTTAGGATTCAGGTCCATGCACATGAAAAGTGGTGCTGAGGGTCATGACAAAAATTGAACATTCATGTCAATGTATATGACTCCCATAGATTACACGTCATCACTGTTTCACAAACTGCCTTTATGCTAGGTTGAATATGCCCATGACCTCAAATGATCTTAAATGTTGCTTTAATTCAGATTACAGATGTAGTGAGAGGTACTAATAAGGGCACGATGTAAGAGCAAGCTCAGTGCTTAGATGATATTAGTGGAATCTTCCACATAATCAAATTAAATTCAGACATTCAGACATCTTTTACTATAATGTGTGGAGCAGCTCTCTTCGTTTAAAGCAGACTCGTCTTGTTTTTTCCAAGTAAAATATCTGGTCATCTGAGCGTCTCTAACTGAACTGTCACAGATGATTAGAGGAGGAACAACTCGTCTTGGTATCCCAAAGAGCATGGGGTCCTCACGAGAGACTGAGCCACAACTAGAATCAATGTCACCGTTCAGATAATCACGCATTGCCGATTCACCATGTAAGATGCATTTTGTTTGCTGCCTAGCTGTGTAAAGCCTCTATTCATTTTCAGATTTTTTCACAGAAAGAACGTGGTCAACCCCATAATGACACCCTCCTCGTGAAATTTCAGCCCTGGTGGTTGAGAAGCCAACGTTTTGTGTTACGTTGTCTGTCTGGATGCTGACATGATTTCTGTGACAAACCAAACTGACAAAAATTCTGAAATCTTTTCTCAACTAATATCCTTGTAATCTTGTCATTCTTTTCAGTTAAAGACATATGTGAGTGTTTTAGTAATGTGTTACAATATGTCAATCAGATTTGTTCAAAATACAGTATTAAGTATTATCTTATTTTGGTAATTAAAGTCTTTTGGCTTTAATATTTGTCATCATTAATTTGCAACAACATCAGAGCTGCTTTTCTGTATTAAAGGTTTATCATTTAGATAAGTTAGACTACATTAGAGACGAAACTATCGCTGTATTACTGGAAGCATTTCAAATACATTTTATGGAAAGATGTTTTACACAATTAAATGACGAATTTTACAAAAGTCTTATGTCTCTTCTATCTGTTTGCAATCAGTTAAAAGTGTTAACTGGCTTTATTGATGAAGACACACAAGGGCAGAAAGATATTTTCAGAATCACGAACAAGAGCCCATCTCTTTCGTGTCTTCAGTGACCTCTCCTTGCAGAAAAAAACATGTGTTTGTCACACACACACACACACATACACACAGACATAAAAACAAGCTTTACACAACAGGAGTGTGAAATCACCATGTTCCAACACTGGGGGGGTAGTTGGGTTCCCAGTGGGCAGAAATCTCTGTGCTCTCGGACGACATCAGGCAACGCAATGACCCCAGAATTCATGAGCGCTCTCAGGAAATCAGTGTTTCATCTCTGCCGGGGTCAACAGTGGAAACTGATTTGAAACTCAATGTGCCGCTGATGTAAGGCACAACACGACACATGTAGAGTAGAAATTATAGAAAGGAGAACGTGAAAGATGACATGACTGACAGCACAGTTGTTACCAGACAGCCTATAACCTTGATTGACACTTACAAAGTCATAATTATAAATGTAACCGCTGGTTTTGTTGTTATTGTCATGCTCATGATATTATCTTTGTCCCTGCTTTACCTTCACTAAAACTAGAAACTGGATTATTCATGTTTTTGAAGCATTGCATTTAGATACATTTGAGTAGTTTTACATATTCACACATGTCAGGAATTTGGCTGCCTGAATAACCTATGTATGAGATACATATACGCTGTGTATTTGACCAATGACAGTTAAGTGGAATAGCAATAAATGAAGCTATACTTCACTCTAATAAGGCACTGAAATCACTGTTTATTTTATCATCAAAAGCAGTCCCTGGCAGAAAAAATACTTAAACGAGGTAATTCTTCATTACTTGTACATTTCAATTGTATCCCACTTCACATATCTAGTCTATGTTCTATTACATTTAAGCAAGTGTTTCCCAAATGGTGAGCTGTGAGGCAAGTCCATATGTGCCCTGGGATTTAGTTACATTGATTATTACTGCTAAATACAACTGAATACGTTTTTAAGTTACTATATCTTTACTTTGTACACAATCATTTTCTAATACAGAGGCAAATTTTAAGCCCTAAAAAAATCCTTTTAAAACCTTACAAGGCACCTAAAATAAACGTGTACAGATTGATTAGATAACGTGTTTTTGAGGGTATTTTGCATGGATATGAATACAGATGTGCCTTGAGATTTTGGCTTGCCATTTTGTGTTTGAAAATCACTGATTTAAGGTAACACTGTATGTAGTATAAATACTGTACTTTTTTTTTTTATCATAGTACATTTGCCTGACAGCTACTGGTTGAATGTTTGACATAGAAAACACAACATCTGTTTATGAAATATGATATGAATTAAAGTACACAACAGTATAAAAAGTAGTTTAAATGAGCTCTACCTTAACCACCTAAAAGACTAATATGCTGCTTACATATTGACACAATAATAAAAATACATTAACAGAATTTAGTAGCAATAGCAAATTATATCAGCCTTTCCAACACTGTATCATGAGTCGGCCTACTCTTACTTTTGAAGTACATTTGCTGATAATAGTGCTGTACTTTTACTTAAAACTTTAAATACATAACTTTTACTGGTGAAATATTATTTCAAAGTGTATTATAACTACTTGAGCAAATCATCAAAACAGATGCACAACAACTACGAGTATGAATACAACATCTAGCTACGACTATTAGCATATTTTTCTTATTGAATGAACATTTTTAAGGCCGACATAAATCATTTAAACTATTTCAACGTGTCAGAAAAATATTTCAGCTGTAACGTCGAAGTTCACATTACAAACGTACCTTTTCCAGTAGCACAGAGTCATGTTTCAGGCATTCAGTTTTCTTGTGGTACATTGGAGAGCAGTGCAGCAGCGCCATCTTGTGTCAAGGGGCTGGAAAGACGCTGGAGCAGCGACGTCACTTCCTGTTAAAACATGGCGGCGCACAGTTAAATGTGACATTACTTCTGCTGCTGAAAACATACAGTTATTTACGTTTATACTCCATCATATGGCCAACAAGTAAAAGGGCGACATCTGGGGAGATTTTGCGTTACTTCGTTCAAGGTATTTTTATTTTATTTATTTTTTTGCATTTATTTTTTTAAACACACGTTGTCTCCAAGCAGGAGATGCTCTGTACTGTTAATGTTAGCCGTTAGCAACATCTCCGTAGCTACATTCCTTACATTAAAGGACATTTTCAGGGTTATTGGATGTCTAGTAAACTTGTAAAAGTATGAGACTCACTGCTGATGTTGCTGATACAGAAAGTCACTAATATACACTTCGGTTTAAGGTGACTTTTTTTTGTTGCAGGATTATCCAACCAGCGTACAACATGGTTCATTTATGTAAGTATACAGTGTAAACGGGCACATTGTCTTGTGGCAGCAAGGACTTAAGCAGATATTTAGCATGACAAGTGAACGTAATATCACATCTATTTAAGAACTACATTTGGTAAAATCAACCAGGGCAGCTTCCGCACACAACAGTCACTGTAAAGTTTATTTGTTCAGGGTGTGTGGCGCATAATAACTGAATGCTGCTTCTCCATGTTTAGTTTTGACTCTTGGGACTGAAAGCAGACTGTACCTGACGACCTCAAAGGTCTGGATGGTTCATAATATAGCAGCAGATCAGAAAGCTTTATAACCCAACAGCAGGAATAAGGAAACATGTATCCAAAACTCTTAAAGATTAAGTTTAAGATTAGTTTCTCAGTCCACAAAACATTTCTGGAGCTTCACGGCAAAACAGCGATGCAACATTCTCCTAAACAGCTGAAGTAGATTGATACTTGATTTGAAATATAAAAAAAATATATTTAAAAAAATAGCATACCATGGCTCCATGCATCTCGTTCAGCATTATCAAGTCTATAAAGTATCAGGCAGCCCTGAGATTCCAATTTTGGGATCACGGGGCTTCAGTAGACTTGAATTATGCTGGTTTAGCTGATTCCATTTGATTTTTTTCCATTCTTAATGGTTTCCACCAAATTCCCATCTACTTCAGTTGTTTAGATGAGATTAGATAGACTTTATTTATCCCACAACAGGGAAATTCACTTGTTACAACAGCTCAAGATGCAACAAGTACAGGAAAAAAAGTCAGACAAATATGCATAAAGTTAAATAGAAAATGAATAGAAAAAGAAAAGATAAAGAGACAAAGCAAGTGGAAAGTGATTAGGACAAAAAATTAGGAGAATGTGGCAATGCTGTTTTGCGGTGAAGCTTCAGAAATATTTTGTGGACTATGAAACTTAACCCGAATTTCCATCAGTATGGGGGAAGTAGATAATGACTAAGTTTTAATTTTTGGGTGAACTTTTATTGAGTAATGCATTTTAGATTTAATTTTCTGTCAGTCTATTAATTTAAAAATGTTTTTGACACAAATCAAGTACACTCAGCTTCCAATGTTGTAGATACTCCCAGTGAAAACTATACAGTTCTTTGTGAAGGTCATGATACTTAGTTTTTGTTTGTACTGTTTGAGAGAGGCACTGATTTAACTCTAATGCTAGTTTTTAGATGTTTTAAAATGTTTCTGATATGTTGTCCACCCTCTTCATGTCAAAAACAGACTAAAGAGAACATTTATTAAACACTTCTAAAAGAAACAGAACTTTATAAAGTAGGATTTAGACTGCATTTGTCATAGTTAAGTGTATATAAACTGGTTACTGTGTACTTTATAGAGCAGGTTTCAGTAGTATTTCACAATAGAAAGAGAAAAGCAACAGACACATTTTAACTTTACACCAAAGCAAGTTGTGACCATTTCACTATTTCTCCTCCCCTCACTGCTTTTCCATTCATCTTGTTCAAGGAAGTAACTTTGTTTGAAGCAGGAGGAAGTCAGAGATTTGGTGTTTACAAGATTTTATGATAGGCCTCCCAGGAAATGACTTGCACATTGTTGTAAATCCCCGTTTGACAATACAGTCTTTATTGGAGAATGTGGGTTACCCGTCTCTCAATGATGCAGTGAGGTGTTAAATGCTTACAAGAAGCTATTTGTTTTTCTCTGACCATGCTTACTGTGCTTATTTTCCTTCTGCAGCATCACTTCTGCTGAAAAAGTACCATGGGGGTTATGTTGTCATCCGACTGGCTCTTGCAGGCCACAAACAAGCAAACAGACCCTTTTATCGCATTGTGGCAGCCTACAACAAAAGGGCCAGAGATGGTAAATACATAGAGCAGCTGGGTACCTACGACCCACTCCCAAACATCTACAACGAGAAACTCGTCAGCTTCAACTTTGACCGAATCAAGCACTGGATCGGCTGTGGTGCTCACCCGACAAAGCCAGTGGCCAAACTTCTAGGTGTGTATTTATCACATTAGCATGTTCTTTTTTCTGTGCTGGCTTGACATTCCTTCAGTCTATTGTGGGCCTGTCCTTAGAATATAGCTACTTGATATTGATTTGTTTAATCAAGGAGGTAAATCTGTAACTTTATGAGCACCAACACCTTTTAGGAACTGTGGAACCTTTTGGGACTTTTCTTTGGAATTCGACTTCATTGTTTTTATTATCTTCAACCATAAAGATGACTAATGTAGAGTATTGATGTGTTAACTGTGCCCTCAAGCACGTCCGCCATGCCCTCCATACAGATAAAATTAGCCTTTCATGATGATAGCAAGCGTCTGTATTACCAAGTTGGTTCTCCAAAGATTTTCGCAACAAGGAATCCAAATTATCTTAAAAGTTAAAAGTCTAAAAAAATTCAGCATCTCTAGGCAATGCCTATGCCATAGTTTGTTGGAAAAGTTTGTAGTGAAAGATGTGGTCTTCCTCTCTCCACTTTCTGTTTCAACAGGGATTGCTGGATTTTTCCCTCTGCACCCCATGACAATAACAGAGGCAGAGCGTCAAAGAGCCAAAGCGATGCTGACAGAAACAGTAACAGGAACAGAGGATGGTCAGGAGGAGGCACAGAAGGAGGCTGAAGTGTGAGAATTGAAGCTGGGAACTGTGTGTGACTGTCCAGAACAAAAGGTTATAGTCTACAGTTATGTGAACACACAACCGACTGATTTATTTCCTGACTTGTTGGGTGGACTGGAGGAAGCAACGTCAAATATGGCATATTGTAGTTGCTTTAGTAGCAGCTCTGAATAGCTCATATTAGAATAGAGTCTTGATCAAATTCAATAACTTCAGGTTTTGTTTTGGAGAGTGGCGTGCCATAACAGGCAGTTGTTTGTATTTACTGTTTCGTTTGTTTTAAATAAAGTATTTCATTATTGTTGCATTTGTTTGACGTAAAGCTGCATATTTTTTTCTTTTATGCTTTGTGCAACTCTGACCTTTACAGGCAATCCGCCCAAGAATGTCAAGAAATGAATGTGTTTTGCTTCTTTTCAACCTGACTAGCGAACCTTGGAATCATTCCTCCTTCTTTGGTCTGCGTTGGTTCTTTTTTTGGCCTGCATGTATTTGAATGTGCACACATGAATCAATAGTGAACGTCAGTGATGTCAAACACAAGAAAAGAAAGAAATCAGAAGTGGGTGGGTTTGTTGATAGGATGACTGGCAAGCTTTACAACACCTTGTTCCTTTTTGGACGTGCATTCTCCACCCTTGCTTATACTGTGTGTTTTGGAAACCTTTGTAAATCATTGTTTCCTCATAGAAGGCACATAATGATTGACCATTTTAATTTTATGACACCATAAACCATTTGTTTAAAAGGTAACTGCTTGGTATTTTATTTTCCATTACAGGACCAAGATTTATAGACTAAATTCCTCATTTTATCAGCTCTGCCTTGTAATAATGACCGCCAAAATAAACCATGCATACAGTGAATAACCAATTTCAGAGTTTGCATGATTGTGATGGAAAAACGTTGCAGTGATAGGTTAATTTAACTTCTAAAGCATAGTCACACCACTTAATTCTGTGGTTTAAAACCTGAAGCAGTAAATGTCTTCCTGAACAACTCATTGTACAGAAAAGATTGCTGACAACCATGTGCATGTTGTCTTTGTCATGTTGTCTCTGCAGAGAAGGAAGAGAAACACTGCACATTTAGTTCTGTATTTTGTGTTTTGTGGTCCCTGTTTACTAAAAAAGATTAGCTCTGGAAATCAATACGAAGAGGTTCTACAAATCATTTAACAACGTACCACTTATTGATGATGATCTTTCTTCAGTATTTATATGAACTGGTTTGTGTGTCACATGGTTTTCCTCACATGCTCTAGGGGAGAATGGGCAAAGATGAGACACTTTTTACATTTTATTATTTTATTTCAAAATAAAAATGTAATTGTTTCAAGTAATGCTACAGTATGTACACCTCTGGTTGTGTCCCCATGGAAAATATTACAAGTTTTCTATGATGGTTTCAGAACAATGATTAATAATAATAATAATTTTAAAAAATGGTATGGCACAGCTTGCCCCAAGTTGGGAGTAAAGTGAGCCCTCTAGGTGTAAACAGCCACCATTAAAGAATGATATAAAAATGACAAAATCTAATAATTTGGGGAATTTTTAAAAACTTTACTAATACCATCAACTTAACAAAGGAACATTTTATAAAGTAAAACCATGTGTTTGTGTGTTCCTGGTAAACATGCAAACTTAACATTTTCAGTAAAGATTAAACTGTAATCTTTGTGTGTATGACAGAAGTGCTTTTGTGTACAACACATTTGTGTGTGGCTTAAACTTACCATTAGTCAACAATTAGGTAGATATAATCATCACTGTAAGACTTGTGACAGTCATCAAACACGTGCACTTCACATTTTTATCTTGACAAAACTGTTTCACACAGTGGCTCAGATCCACAATTATGCTCAGTGTATGACTTTGTTTTGTAGCTTACAGTGACTTAAAGTAACATGATATAATGTCCAAAAATAATTTATATATTTTATTTAAGATACAGGATTGATAACTTTAGAAACATGATAAATTCACTTGGCATTAAAATAAAAAAAATCTTTTGGCTCTTGTTTGTGTGCCACTCTCTCCATGTGCTCCATGAATTGAGTTATCTTAAGTGTATTTCCTTAACTTGTGGTCAAATGACTACCTCCTACTACCTTACCTAGATACAGAGGAACAACTCAATAAACCCACTGGCTCGACTGCCTCCGTTCTCCCTCACGTATCTTGAACAGGTCCCAGTACCAAATCACGAGTGTGGTTTGCGTTTATCATACAGCGATAAAAAGACTGATTCGAGCCAAGGCGAACTAAACAACACCCAGGTGCCATATGAAAGTAGGGCAGAAACAATTAATCGACTTAAAATAGTTCCCCTGTTGACATTGCTTCATTTCCTTGAGGATTGGGGAATAAAAGTCAGTTTGATTCTTGAACATGTTGAGGTACTGAGCTTTCCCACACATCTGTAATCATGAAGCAGCAGGGCATTGATGAAATATTTTGGACACACTCAGGACAGTTACAGGCTATATGAAATTTATTCCTAGCACAAAATGAATAAAATTGTATAATAAAAAAATTACCCGAATACAAAAACTCTGTTATGAATTAAATGCATTCAAGCATAACACAGTGAGAAAGAAATATTGTCTTTTTTGCATGACACTATAAAATGTTATATTCTTAGGGCAAACAGAGGTGTGGAGAGCTTTACCCATTCTCTTGTGACTTCAAGATCATGAGAAATATTTGTGTTTAAACTCGTCACACGTCCCTTTTTACCTGGTGCTATTGAGACTGTAGCTGTATTTGGAATCCTGTTTAACACTATTTATGGCTTGTCTATACAATTCAAATGACTGTAATGTCAATAAGTTGCTTAATATTGGATTGAATGAATAAATGTCAACAACCAAGCAAATACAATTGAAGTATAGCAACTTACTAAGTGTTAATAACATTCTATTAATACATTTTTAGATTAAATTGTTTTAATAAATTATTTTGAAAAGGGTATATGAACATTTCCAGCACTTACTGTATGAAAAATGGTAGCAAATACATGATGTTTAATGATGTGACATTGGGTAATAAGTATTTTCTTACGAGAATCACACCCCACCCACTCACCTCACCCACTCATGTCTTAGTCCTTGTTGACTTTAACGTCACTCTGATCTGTACCTTTCTATTCAAGCATGTACAGGGTGTGAGTGCACTTTCAGGGAACTTCATAAATTGCTGCAGTGCCAGGCCATGATACTTAAAAAGTTTGCCTAGGGAGGGCACAACAGTTATAACAAGCTCAGTTTAGTAGTTGATCATTGATGATACATTGAGTCATATAATACAGGTACTGATAGACCAATGTTTATATGGCCTACAACTGCCAACGGCATCAAACTTAACTGCCAATTCAGAGACAGTTATCAGCGGAATTCACTGGAAGATTACTGCAAGGTTAAAAAATTGTAGCTCATCTAAATTATTCTTCTGCACTGTACTGCGTCCATGACCGAAAGACATTGCTGCAGTTGAAGTATTTTAGCTTTCTATCTTTTAGATGATTTACTGAATGCATGAGAAAATGAAAAAGCTGGATTATTCGGGAACCTGGAATTGGAGGAGGCTACTCGCCGTTGTTTTAATCGTTACCCTTGCTGTCATCGTGCTCATAGCAGTTTGTGTGTTCTTAACACAAAAAAGAGGTAAGTCTGTGATTTCTTAGATTGTTTATTGCATAACAAAGTAAGCCTCAATAATAATTTTGAATGTAACCCTCTTAACACTTATTATTTCTACGTTGCCATTAAGGCCTGACATTAATTTTAGTCCAGACATTCTGATGAGAAATCACTGCAGAAAGTAAAAGTAGAATGACTGCTTATCGCTGTTAACTTGCACCCTAATCTTCATACAGTGCAGTGTTGAAGTTATTTCGTTTTGTCATCAAGTAGTAATTTAAATATATGTTTTATTGGGTCTTTTTAAAGAAGCTTATTCAAATACATGTGAAACATACAAACGATTGCTTATCTGTTGGATGACTTTTTAAGCACACATTCGTACCTATTCGATTGTAAAGATTTTCAGTAAATTTAATTTTTGAATAACCACACATCATCTCAGGCTTCGACTGTTATTTTGTTCATGGTGCAACCTAAATTCCCTGGAAGCAGAATAGTTCACATAAAAGGGAAATAATACTGGCTGTAGACTGACTGGCATATTCAGTTATAACTAAAGAAACTAAATGATAAAATACAAACATTACACTATTAAATATGTGCCTTAAATAATTACAATACAGCCCATTCAATGTTGGAGGAAGGGAATTTTATTGTATGTGACCTTAATTATTGTTATATCAAATCTCTTGTCTATGTCTAGAAGTCAGGCTCCACACTGCTGAACAGAAACAAAGCTAACACTGACGCAAAAGCATTATTCACCAAGTTCCTATCCTATGTTTGTTACATTTGCAGACAGAATTGAGTAAGACTCTTGGAATATTTCCAAGGTATTGATTTAAACAAACACAACCAAGAGGGTGTTAAATTTATTGTAGCTTGATAGTTAAATTGTGGTGGAAGTTAATCGGAGGTGCACTGACAAATACGTTTATCAAACACAAATGTTGTCTTATTTAACAGGAAATGATCAACCAAAACAGGATCAACCCGATGAAACATGGAGGAAAACACAGACAGCGAACAACCAGGAAAGAAAGAATCTTTCAAATATAAACGTGACAGTAAATGAGTTGTCAGAGGATTTGAAAATGATATTAGCATTAAATAATACAGACCAACATATTATGACTCAATGGCTTGAATCTAAACAAATCATGAATGACATTATGTCTACAGAGTCTCATACAAATAGCACAACTATGACTCCCAATGAATCAGTAACTTCTGAAGTGGAAAAAATGACCTCAACTCAGATAATGAAATCAATAACCTCAAAAGGAGGGAAGCCAACATTCATCACTGATGCATCAACAACTTTCAGTTCATCCTCTAAATCCTCAATACCAACTCAAGTCACACACACATCTACAGGAGAATCCGACACAACATTGTCAACCTCAACGATCCGCACAAGTGTACCTACAGCAACCTCCAGCAGTGATCAATCAACTTCAACTGCCATTACTTCCACTGTCACGGACGTATCAGACAGTCCATCTTCTGCTTCAACCTCCATAACTTCTCATGTCACTCAGACATCTCCTGAACACACAACTGAAACAACAGAAACAATTACCAAGACCACTCAGCTTCCATCAACTAGCCAAGAACCATCTACAACAGGAACATCCTCACCCACAGAGGAACAGTCTACATCTTCTGCGATGGTGACAACCACGGGAGAGTCCGAGTCAACATTGTCAACGTCAACAGTCACTACAAGTGGACCTGAAAGAACCTCCAGCAGTGATCAAACAACAACTGTTATTTCCTCCACAAATGCTGAGGTATCAGCCAGTCCATCCTCTGCTTCAACCTCCATAACTTCTCATGTCACTCAAACAACTCCTGAACACCCAACTGAAACAACACCAACAAGTCCCCTTACTACTCAGCTTCCATCAACTAGCCAAGAACAATCTACAACAGGAAGATCCTCACCCACAGAGGAACAGTCTACATCTTCTGCGATAGTGACAACCACAACGGGAGAGTCCGAGTCAACACTGTCAACCTCAACAGTCACCACAAGTGGACCTCCAAGAACCTCCAGCAGTGATCAAACAACAACTGTAATTTCCTCCACAAATGCTGAGGTATCAGCCAGTCCATCTCCTGCTTCACCCTCAATAACTTCTCATGTCACTCAAACATCACCTGAACACCCAACTGAAACAACACCAACAAGTCCCCTTACTACTCAGCTTCCATCAACTAGCCAAGAACCATCTACAACAATAATGTCCTCAAACACAGTTCCACAGATTACATCTGCTGCGACGATGACATCTACAGGAGAATTAGACACAACATTGTCAACCTCAACAATCCCCACAAGTGGACCTACAGAAACATCCAACAGTGATAAATCAACATCAACTTCCATTACTTCCACAGTCACGGACGTATCAGAAAGTCTATCTTCAGCTTCAACCTCCATAACTTCTCATGTCTATCAGACATCTCCTGAACACCCAACTGAAACAACACCAACAAGTCCCCTGACCACTCAGCTTCCATCAACTAGCCAAGAACCATCTACAACAGGAAGATCCTCACCCACAGAGGAACAGTCTACATCTTCTGCGATGGTGACAACCACGGGAGAGTCCGAGTCAACATTGTCAACGTCAACAGTCACTACAAGTGGACCTGAAAGAACCTCCAGCAGTGATCAAACAACAACTGTTATTTCCTTCACAAATGCTGAGGTATCAGCCAATCCATCCTCTGCTTCAACCTCCATAACTTCTCATGTCACACAAACAACTCCTGAACACCCAACTGAAATAAAACCAACAAGTCCCCTGACCACTCAAATTCCATCAACTAGCCAAGAAGAATCTACAACAGGAAGATCCTCTCCCACAGAGGAACAGTCTACATCTTCTGCGATAGTGACAACCACAACGGGAGAGTCCGAGTCAACACTGTCAACCTCAACATTCACCACAAGTGGACCTCCAAGAACCTCCAGCAGTGATCAAACAACAATTGTTATTTCCTCCACAAAGGCTGAGGTATCAGCCAGTCCATCTTCTGCTTCACCCTCAATGACTTCTCATGTCACTCAAACATCACCTGAACACCCAACTGAAACAACACCAACAAGTCCCCTTGACCACTCAGCTTCCATCAACTAGCCAAGAACCATCTACAAAAATAATGTCCTCAAACACAGTTCCACTGATTACATCTCCTGCGACGATGATATCTACAGGAGAATCAGACACAACATTTTCAACCTCAACGATCCCCACAAGTGGACCTACAGAAACATCCAGCAGTGATCAATCAACATCAACTGCCATTACTTCCACAGTCACGGATGTATCAGCCAGTCCATCTTCTGCTTCAACCTCCATAACTTCTCATGTCACTCAGACATCTCCTGAACACCCAACTGAAACAACACCAACAAGTCCCCTGACCACTCAGCTTCCATCAACTAGCCAAGAACCATCTACAACAGGAAGATCCTCTCCCACAGAGGAAAAGTCTACATCTAATGCGATGGTGACATCTACGGGAGAATCTGACACAACACTGTCAACCTCAACGTTCACCACAAGTGGAGTTTCAGCAACCTCCAGCAGTGATCGATCAACAACTGTAATTATCCACCACAGATCACTGCAGTTATCAGCCAGTCCATCTTCTGCTTCAACCTCCATAACTTCTCATGTCACTCAAACATCTCCTGAACACCCAACTGAAATAACACCAACAATCCCCCTAACTACTCAGCTTCCATCAACTAGCCAAGAACAATCTACAACAGGAAGATCCTCACCCACAGAGGAACAGTCTACATCTTCTACGATGGTGACAACTACAACAGGAGAATCCGAGTCAACATTGTCAACCTCAACAGTCACCACAAGTGGACCTACAGCAACCTCCAGCAGTCATCAATCAACATCAACTGCCATTACTTCCACAGTCACAGACGTATCAGGCAGTCCAAATTCTGCTTCAACCTCCATAAATTCTTATGTCACTCAGACATCTCCTGAACACACAACTGAAACAACAGAAACAATTACCAAGACCACTCAGCTTCCATCAACTAGCCAAGAACCATCTACAACAGGAAGATCCTCACCCACAGAGGAACATTCTACATCTTCTGCGATGGTGACAACCACAGGAGAGTCCGAGTCAACATTGTTAACCTCAACAGTCACCAGAAGTGAACCTCCAAGAACCTCCAGCAGTGATCAAACAACAACTGTAATTTCCTCCACAAATGCTGAGGTATCAGCCAGTCCAGCTCCTGCTTCACCCTCAGTAACTTCTCATGTCACTCAAACATCACCTGAACACCCAACTGAAACAACACCAACAAGTCCCCTTACTACTCAGCTTCCATCAACTAGCCAAGAACCATCTACAACAATAATGTCCTCAAACACAGTTCCACAGATTACATCTGCTGCGACGTTGACATCTACAGGAGAATCAGACACAACATTGTCAACCTCAACAATCCCCACAAGTGGACCTGCAGAAACATCCAGCAGTGATAAATCAACATCAACTGCCATTATTTCCACAGTCACGAACGTATCAGACAGTCCATCTTCTGCTTCAACCTCCATAACTTCTCATGTCACTCAGACATCTCCTGAACACACAACTGAAACAACAGAAACAATTACCAAGACCACTCAGCTTCCATCAACTAGCCAAGAACCATCTACAACAGGAACATCCTCACCCACAGAGGAACATTCTACATCTTCTGCGATGGTGACAACCACGGGAGAGTCCGAGTCAACATTGTCAACGTCAACAGTCACTACAAGTGGACCTGAAAGAACCTCCAGCAGTGATCAAACAACAACTGTTATTTCCTCCACAAATGCTGAGGTATCAGCCAGTCCATCCTCTGCTTCAACCTCTATAACTTCTCATGTCACTCAAACAACTCCTGAACACTCAACTGAAATAAAACCAACAATCCCCCTGACCAGTCAGCTTCCATCAACTAGTCAAGAACCATCTACAACAATAATGTCCTCAAACACAGTTCCACAGATTACATCTGCTGCGACGATGACATCTACAGGAGAATCAGACACAACATTGTCAACCTCAATGATCCCCACAAGTTTACCTATAGCAACATCCAGCAGTGATCAATCAAGATCAACTGCCATTACTTTCACAGTCCCGGACGTATCAGACAGTCCATCTTCTGCTTCAACCTCCATAACTTCTCATGTCACTCAGACATCTCCTGAACACACAACTGAAACAACAGAAACAATTACCAAGACCACTCAGCTTCCATCAACTAGCCAAGAATCATCTACAACAGGAACATCCTCACCCACAGAGGAACATTCTACATCTTCTGCGATGGTGACAACCACGGGAGAGTCCGAGTCAACATTGTCAACGTCAACAGTCACTACAAGTGGACCTGAAAGAACCTCCAGCAGTGATCAAACAACAACTGTTATTTCCTCCACAAATGCTGAGGTATCAGCCAGTCCATCCTCTGCTTCAACCTCCATAACTTCTCATGTCACTCAAACAACTCCTGAACACCCAACTGAAATAAAACCAACAATCCCCCTGACCAGTCAGCTTCCATCAACTAGTCAAGAACCATCTACAACAATAATATCCTCAAACACAGTTCCACAGATTACATCTGCTGCGACGATGACATCTACAGGAGAATCAGACACAACATTGTCAACCTCAACAATCCCCACAAGTGGACTTGCAGAAACATCCAGCAGTGATAAATCAACATCAACTGCCATTATTTCCACAGTCACAAACGTATCAGACAGTCCATCTTCTGCTTCAACCTCCATAACTTCTCATGTCACTCAGACATCTCCTGAACACACAACTGAAACAACAGAAACAATTACCAAGACCACTCAGCTTCCATCAACTAGCCAAGAATCATCTACAACAGGAACATCCTCACCCACAGAGGAACATTCTACATCTTCTGCGATGGTGACAACCACGGGAGAGTCCGAGTCAACATTGTCAACGTCAACAGTCACTACAAGTGGACCTGAAAGAACCTCCAGCAGTGATCAAACAACAACTGTTATTTCCTCCACAAATGCTGAGGTATCAGCCAGTCCATCCTCTGCTTCAACCTCCATAACTTCTCATGTCACTCAAACAACTCCTGAACACCCAACTGAAATAAAACCAACAATCCCCCTGACCAGTCAGCTTCCATCAACTAGTCAAGAACCATCTACAACAATAATGTCCTCAAACACAGTTCCACAGATTACATCTGCTGCGACGATGACATCTACAGGAGAATCAGACACAACATTGTCAACCTCAATGATCCCCACAAGTTTACCTATAGCAACATCCAGCAGTGATCAATCAAGATCAACTGCCATTACTTTCACAGTCCCGGACGTATCAGACAGTCCATCTTCTGCTTCAACCTCCATAACTTCTCATGTCACTCAGACATCTCCTGAACACACAACTGAAACAACAGAAACAATTACCAAGACCACTCAGCTTCCATCAACTAGCCAAGAATCATCTACAACAGGAACATCCTCACCCACAGAGGAACATTCTACATCTTCTGCGATGGTGACAACCACGGGAGAGTCCGAGTCAACATTGTCAACGTCAACAGTCACTACAAGTGGACCTGAAAGAACCTCCAGCAGTGATCAAACAACAACTGTTATTTCCTCCACAAATGCTGAGGTATCAGCCAGTCCATCCTCTGCTTCAACCTCCATAACTTCTCATGTCACTCAAACAACTCCTGAACACCCAACTGAAATAAAACCAACAATCCCCCTGACCAGTCAGCTTCCATCAACTAGTCAAGAACCATCTACAACAATAATATCCTCAAACACAGTTCCACAGATTACATCTGCTGCGACGATGACATCTACAGGAGAATCAGACACAACATTGTCAACCTCAATGATCCCCACAAGTTTACCTATAGCAACATCCAGCAGTGATCAATCAAGATCAACTGCCATTACTTTCACAGTCCCGGACGTATCAGACAGTCCATCTTCTGCTTCAACCTCCATAACTTCTCATGTCACTCAGACATCTCCTGAACACACAACTGAAATAAAACCAACAATCCCCCTGACCACTCAAATTCCATCAACTAGCCCAAGAACAATCTACAACAGGAAGATCCTCACCCACAGAGGAACAGTTTACATCTTCTGCGATGGTGACAACTATAACACGAGAGTCCGAGTCAACATTGTCAACCTCAACATTCACCACAAGTGGACCTCCAAGAACCTCCAGCAGTGATCAAACAACAATTGTTATTTCCTCCACAAATGCTGAGGTATCAGCCAGTCCATCTCCTGCTGCACCGTCAATAACTTCTCATGTCACTCAAACATCACCTGAACACCCAACTGAAACAACACCAACAAGCCACCTTACTACTCAACTTCCATCAACTAGCCAAGAACCATCTACAACAATAATGTCCTCAAACACAGTTCCACTGATTACATCTGCTGCGACTATGACATCTACAGGAGAATCAGACACAACATTGTCAACCTCAACGATCCCCACAAGTGGACCTACAGAAACATCCAGCAGTGATCAATCAACATCAACTGCCATTACTTCCACAGTCACGGACGTATCAGACAGTCCATCTTCTGCTTCAACCTCCATAACTTCTCATGTCACTCAGACATCTCCTGAACACCCAACTGAAACAACAGAAACAATTACCAAGACCACTCAGCTTCCATCAACTAGCCAAGAATCATCTACAACAGGAACATCCTCACCCACAGAGGAACATTCTACATCTTCTGCGATGGTGACAACCACGGGAGAGTCCGAGTCAACATTGTCAACGTCAACAGTCACTACAAGTGGACCTGAAAGAACCTCCAGCAGTGATCAAACAACAACTGTTATTTCCTCCACAAATGCTGAGGTATCAGCCAGTCCATCCTCTGCTTCAACCTCCATAACTTCTCATGTCACTCAAACAACTCCTGAACACCCAACTGAAATAAAACCAACAATCCCCCTGACCAGTCAGCTTCCATCAACTAGTCAAGAACCATCTACAACAATAATATCCTCAAACACAGTTCCACAGATTACATCTGCTGCGACGATGACATCTACAGGAGAATCAGACACAACATTGTCAACCTCAATGATCCCCACAAGTTTACCTATAGCAACATCCAGCAGTGATCAATCAAGATCAACTGCCATTACTTTCACAGTCCCGGACGTATCAGACAGTCCATCTTCTGCTTTAACCTCTATAACTTCTCATGTCACTCAAACAACTCCTGAACACCCAACTGAAATAAAACCAACAATCCCCCTGACCACTCAAATTCCATCAACTAGCCAAAAACAATCTACAACAGGAAGATCCTCACCCACAGAGGAACAGTTTACATCTTCTGCGATGGTGACAACCATAACACGAGAGTCTGAGTCAACATTGTCAACCTCAACATTCACCACAAGTGGACCTCCAAGAACCTCCAGTAGTGATCAAACAACAATTGTTTTTTACTCCACAAATGCTGAGGTATCAGCCAGTCCATCTCCTGCTGCACCGTCAATGACTTCTCATGTCACTCAAACATCACCTGAACACCCAACTGAAACAACACCAACAAGCCACTTTACTACTCAACTTCCATCAACTAGCCAAGAACCATCTACAACAATAATGTCCTCAAACACAGTTCCACAGATTACATCTGCTGCTACTATGACATCTACAGGAGAATCAGACACAACATTGTCAACCTCAACGATCCCCACAAGTGGACCTACAGAAACATCCAGCAGTGATCAGTCAATATCAACTGCCATTACTTCCACAGTCACGGACGTATCAGAAAGTCCATCTTCTGCTTCAACCTCCATAACTTCTCATGTCACTCAGACATCTCCTGAACACCCAGTTGAAACAACACCAACAAGTCCCCTGACCACTCAGCTTCCATCAACTAGCCAAGAACCATCTACAACAGGAAGATCCTCTCCCACAGAGGAAAAGTCGACATCTAATGCGATGGGGACTTCTACGGGAGAATCTGACACAACACTGTCAACCTCAACGTTCACCACAAGTGGAGTTTCAGCAACCTCCAGCAGTGATCGATCAACAACTGTAATTATCACCACAGTCACGCAGTTATCAGCCAGTCCATCTTCTGCTTCAACCTCCATAACTTCTCATGTCACTCAAACATCTCCTGAACACCCAACTGAAATAACACCAACAATCCCCCTGACCACTCAGCTTCCATCAACTAGCCAGGAACAATCTACAACAGGAAGATCCTCACCCACAGAGGAACAGTCTACATCTTCTGCGATGGTGACAACTACAACAGGAGAATCCGAGTCAACATTGTCAACCTCAACAATCACTACAAGTGGACCTACAGCAACCTCCAGCAATGATCAATCAACATCAACTGCCATTACTTCCACAGTCACGGACGTATCAGGCAGTCCATATTCTGCTTCAACCTCCATAACTTCTTATGTCACTCAGACATCTCCTGAACACACAACTGAAACAACAGAAACAATTACCAAGACCACTCAGTTTCCATCAACTAGCCAAGAACCATCTACAACAGGAAGATCCTCACCCACAGAGGAACAGTCTACATCTTCTGCGATGGTGACAACCACAGGAGAGTCCGAGGCAACACTGTCAACCTCAACAGTTACCAGAAGTGAACCTCCAAGAACCTCCAGCAGTGATCAAACAACAACTGTAATTTCCTCCACAAATGCTGAGGTATCAGCCAGTCCATCTTCTGCTTCACCCTCAATAACTTCTCATGTCACTCAAACATCACCTGAACACCCAAATGAAACAACACCAACAAGTCCCCTTACTACTCAGCTTCCATCAACTAGCCAAGAACCATCTACAACAATAATGTCCTCAAAAACAGTTCCACAGATTACATCTTCTGCGACGGTGACATCTACAGGAGAATCAGACACAACATTGTCAACCTCAACGAATCTCACAAGTGGACCTACAGCAACCTACAGCAGTGATCAATCAACATCAACTGCCATTACTTCCACAGTCACGGACGTATCAGCCATTCCATCGTCTGCTTTAACCTCCATAACTTCTCATGTCACTCAAACATCTCCTGAACACTCAACAGAAACCACTCAGCTTCCATCAACTAGCCAAGAACCACCTACAACAGGAACATCCTCACCCACAGAGGAACATCCTACATCTTCTGTGATGGTGACAACCAAGGGAGAGTCCGAGTCAACATTGTCAACCTCAACCGTCACCACAAGTGGACCTGAAAGAACCTCCAGCAGTGATCAAACAACAACTGTTATTTCCTCCACAAGTGCTGAGGTATCAGCCAGTCCATCTTCTGCTTCAACCTCCATAACTTCTCATGTCACTCAAACATCTCCTGAACACCCAACTGAAATAACACCAACAATCCCCCTGACCACTCAGCTTCCATCAACTAGCCAAGAACAATCTACAACAGGAAGATCCTCACCCACAGAGGAACAGTCTACATCTTCTGCGATGGTGACAAACACGGGAGAGTCCGAGTCAACATTGTCAACCTCAGCAGTCACCACAAGTGGACCTACAGAAACATCCAGCAGTAATAAATCAACATCAACTTCCATTACTTCCACAGTCACGGACGTATCAGACAGTCCATCTTCTGCTTCAACCTCCATAACTTCTCATGTCACTCAAACATCACCTGAACACCCAACTGAAACAACACCAACAAGTCCCCTTACTACTCAGCTTCCATCAACTAGCCAAGAACCATCTACAACAATAATGTCCTCAAACACAGTTCCACAGATTACATCTGCTGCCACGGTGACATCTACAGGAGAATCCGACACAACATTGTCGACCTCAACGATCCGCACAAGTGTACCTACAGCAACCTCCAGCAGTGATCAATCAACATCAACTGACATTACTTCCACAGTCACCGACGTATCAGCCAGTCCATCCTCTGCTTCAACCTCCATAACTTCTGATGACACTCAGACATCTCCTGGACACACAACTGAAACAACAGAAACAATTACCAAGACCACTCAGCTTCCATCAACTAGCCAAGAACCATCTACAACAGGAAGATCCTCACCCACAGAGGAACATCCTACATCTTCTGCGATGGTGACAACCACAGGAGAGTCCAAGTCAACATTGTCAACCTCAACAGTCACCACAAGTGGACCTCAAAGAACCTCCAGCAGTAATCAAACAACAACTGTTATTTCCTCCACAAATGCTGAGGTATCAGCCAGTCCATCTTCTGCTTCAACCTCCATAACTTCTCATGTCACTCAAACAACTCCTGAACACACAACTGAAATAAAACCAACAATCCCCCTGACCACTAAGCTTCCATCAACTAGCCAAGAACAATCTACAACAGTGTCCAATTTTCAAACAACAACATCAGCTGAGAAAACAACTCAGCCTCCAATCAGTAGCCAGGGATCATCAATCACCCCAATCACCACACTTTTGACAACTTATCAACCAGTATCTACATCACCCAATTTAGCTAAACCAACTGTATCCACAGTGTCACATCCATCAACTACTAAGTTTTCTACACCATTTATCACAACTTCAAAGCACACAACAGTGACTGTGACATCACGATCCACGATCACAACTAGTGTGGTGACACCAAGTTTTACACCCACATCTACTGTCAACCCAAACTCAACTACCCTAGTAACCATCCATACACCTTCTACAGTCTCTTCCAACACTATACCTTGGACAAAGTCTACTGCTGCACCCACAAGTGAAGCAACAACAAAAGTAAAACCGAGTAGCAATCCCCATACAGTTTCCCCAAGTACCCAAACTTCAACCGCTTTGACCTCAACAGAAATCATCAGCACAACAACACTTACAACATTCAGTCCTTCAACAACTACAATTATCCCCATTTCAAATGCCACTATCACTATGACAGAACTAACTACACCTCATCAGTGTACTGAAAAGGACTGTCCAGGTTGCGTTGGAACCTGTATATTCAACACAACACTTGGAGGATGTTTCTGCAACTGTGAGGAGTTTGCGTTTGGAGATGCATGTGTTTTTGGAGAGAATGACACCTCTGCTGATTTCGGTGAGATTTTTATCCTAAAGACATAGTTTTTCAAAATATTGTATTAGCTGAAAATAAATGTTGAATGTATAGATGTATGGGTGTTATAATTTTTTGCAGATCCGGAAAACAGACCAACCCGAAATGCAACTTTTACTATGAGGATCGTCATAGATTTTGATGTGGCTTTTGAAGATATAAATTCACCTCAGTCATTAAAATTCATCAAAACATTGATACAGGAGGTACAGCATTTTTCATTGTTGCATGTCTTCATGATTATTACAAAATAAGTGATCCAACTTCAGAGCACAAGAATCATGTCTTATAACTCATTACTTGATAATTAATTAACAGGCATTTTTTGCAATAAATTATATTTATTATTTGTGTTTTGCCTTCTCCTGTTTTTGACATTAAAAACCACAGAGGTGATTTTATTCCCATAACAATGCTATAATAACATCTGTCCTCTGTTCCAGCTTGAAGCCTTATGCAAAGAAGCAGATCCACAAAACTACAAAACAGTACAAGTCATCAAGCTTTCGTAGGTTTTCAATAGACTTTATTGATAAAATTATTCAAATGACTTTGCCATTAAGTACAAGTTGTAATATCTTTCTCTTTCCTTCTACTGTAGACCGGGAAGTGTGTTTGCAGAGAGCGTGGTTGAGTACCTCTATGCAAACAATGAAACACAAATCCAGTTTGTCAACAATCAGCTTGATGGGGTGTTGACTGAAATTTTGAATAACACAAGTAACCTCAACAAAATTTCTCAGGCCTTTAATGCAAGTGTCGAATTAAAAGAACTCACCTTTGAGCCACCTGAGATTAAAAGTAAGTATACAATGTGCGCTCTAAACATGCATATTTGACTTCCTGCTTCTTTGCACAGTCAATATTTGTCAGTGTTTTTGCATCTATGTTCTGGTCCTTGTTCAAAATGACACATTTATATATCTTTTCAATCAATCAGATATCACAGACCTGGCACCCTTTGTTAACTGCAGCAACTTTGCTCAGTACACTGCTGAAGTTATTAATGGTCAATGGCAGTGTGTTGGACCTTGCAAAACAAACCCTGATTACTGTCATCAACATGGAGAATGTTTCAATAACATAAAGGAAGGGCCTGTCTGTAGGTAAGCCAAAACATCTATTCTTATTCTAATTGCCAGGACCTTAAATATGTCTAATATGTTTGCTCATACTACAAATTTATTAGCATAATTCACTGTCATGGCCCCTCTCCCCAGGTGCTTCGAAACTAGTCTGAAGCAGTATTATGGCCCACAGTGTGACCGCTTCCGTTATGGTCCAGGTTTCTATGGAGCGCTGTTTGGATCCTTGGCAGTAGCACTCTTGCTCGTGATTATGATTGTCATTGGTGTCATTGCCAAAAAGAGATACACAGATGTTTGGTGAGTCCTTTTCATAAGAAAGATAATGGTCGACAACTATCATGTCTTGTTGCGTGTGATCATAAAGTCACAAACATTGCCATGTGGTGCTAATGAAACTGTCTATATTTTAGGAAAACCGGAAACCTGTATAACAGAAGACTGTCTGCGTTTGAAGAAGATTTCTTTGATTTCTCTGAAACAGGTCTGTCCTTGTCTATTTATTTTAGTAATAAGCTGGATATTTCTTTTTTTTTTTTTTTAAAAAAAAGGACTTTAACATTTGCAGTGTCAACATTTTCAAATTCTTTTCCCCAGGAGATCACAACTTCGGAGCTGCAGGCACTTACACATCACAGGGTTCCAGGTAACATCTATAAAACATCGACACCTAATTGCAGGTATGCTTTTTTAATACCCTATATTACATACAGTACATACAGTTCTACTGCACTGTAGTCTTCTAAAATACAAGGACAGATGAATCGAAGATTATAGTTACACATCAATAGTAATATGGGATAATTATTGTGTATTTCCAGGTCACAACAAATCATCCAGAGGTTTTGAAAGTCAACCCTCGATGAAGGCCAGACTGGAGAATTTTATATTGATTACAATGTTTTCCATGCTATGAATAAAGAAAATTACAGATCAGTATGAGCTAATAACTATGTATTGCACGTGAATAATCTACTAGAAATTTGTCCATATATATATTTGAATATTTATGATTTTATTTATGTAACTTGTAATAAACTATAGCGTGTTGTGCTTTATAAAACTGAACATGTCAATTCAGACTCCATTGTTGTTGATTCACATCACACTACATACACATTTTCTTGGGGTCACTCGGGATGTGAAATTTGAGAAATAAATTATGCTGTATTTATTTATTTAGTCAATGTGAAACGTTCACCTGCAGTATTGAGAACAATGGTTGAAAAGAAAACAAAACTGCATAAATATTCAGTTCCTTCCTTCCTAAAACTCCTCCCCAATTTTTGTTTCAGCACTTTTGTCATCATCATACAGGAAAATGATCTCCTCATTGAATACATTTATGACCAGATGGCTTTTGTTGCAAGAACTGTACATGTGCATTTACTAAGAGTGCACAAACAAATCTCATATCATTCATGTTATAAGCTTACTTATGGTTCCTATTGAATCTGAGTCAACATTTAAAAATATTAAAATGTTTTAAAGATGGTTTAGTGAAAGGTGCAATTTTTAATCAGAAGGCAAAGCTCCTCATTGACTGATTTTTTTTTTTGTTATGCCTAAGCAAACTCATTTTGGTTACATGTCTGAATAAACTGTATAAACAAACTTGAGCTTAATGGGCAACACAATTTCATACTGTTTTACTGTGTTTATAATTGGTGGACCCTGCACCTTTCTAGCTTCAAACGGTGTTCTGGGGACCTTATTTTCCTCTGAGAACAGCTTGTTGATTCAGTAAAGGAAAAAATGTATATTTCTGAGTTTGTATTATTACTTCATTAATATTCTAAATATTAAGATTCTGAGTTTAAATTTCTTCTCCAAAACTATGTAGTGCCCCTTTAAGTGTAGTTTTTATTGATGTGGGGTTCGGATCAATTTGATTTTGAGATGTATCATTTTCGGTATTGTGCAACAAAATGCAGTGGGCCAGGCCAACTTACCACTTCTCACATTACTTCATATATCAATATATGCAGTGTGCCCTAACACTATATGTGATAATTATATTCAACACAAAATCAGATTTACACATAATCTGTAGCACTCAAATAGATGGGGTAGACACAATTAAGAACATCTGTCAAGTTTTATGCAGTCCAATATGGTATATGCTTCTTAACTGTGTCAGAGGTGTTAATGAAGTATCTTGGGTTTCTGTATTTGTGTCCACTTGTTTCACTGAGGTTGATTAATTCCCCTCAAGGTTTAGAGGGCAGCCGTTTTTGTCAACATCGTCACAGTAAATGCAATATTTTGTCACTAGATGGCGCACACGCATTGATTTTAACCATGTTCTGCCTTATGTGAAGAGAAATGCACAGAGACCACCAGGAGTTTAATACACATTTTTAATATACCTAGTTCCTGACTCAGAACACACACTTGGGACCAATTTCTTTACCTTCACTTGATGAACTATATTTTCTTTACAAGTACTCTGACCGGAGTAAAATTGAACCACTAGCGCTTAGGCCTAAGTTAAATATTTACAACCCTGGCCACCCCTTAGAGCAAATGATAAGGAAAGTTACACCTAAACAAAAGTCAATGCACACAGTGGAATTAATTTGCAGGTTTTTCAATATAGCTGCATGTTTTAATTTTTTTAGGGAACTTTGGAATTTAAAAAAAAACAAAAAAACACCCAAATCTAATTGACTTGCCTCTTGAAAATATGACAGACTGCAGATGCATTTTTATGTTATAACCAAAGGTGCATTTATTTATAACAGATACATGAGAACAAAACTTTTAGGGATCGATCAAAGAATAGCAATTTTTCATTGTCTACCCATTTTGTCTTTATAGGTAAAGGTTAAAGGTTTTGATGTAAGGTTTTAAGTAATGTCAATTTGCCTCCATAGCCCTTTTTTACAGTAGAATACTACTGATGAAAAAAGTTGAATTTAACCAAGTAATATCTACTTTTTTGTTGCTTGTATAAAAGTTCAACAGAATAGTTGCTCAATACTCACCTTCAGTTTTTTGACCCCAGAGTTAGACCCATCAGGTTAATAATCACATCTGCATGTTCTAATACTAGTTGGCCTAACTTTATAGCAGAAGTCAATGTTATTTCATGAATGATCAGTTTCTTTTTACAATATTTATCCATGCAGCGCTGCAGACACATGTCAACAGCCAGACACACTTCTCCAACAACTGCAGACTAATCGGCTGTAATCTGTTTCGCAATTAAAGAGGCAGTAATCATAATTACTGTTATTAGGCTTATCGTTAAAACAAGTCTGTCCCACTTTTTAATCCATCAGCAGAGCCAGCCAAGGACTTTCACCTTATTAACTAAAGCCAAAAATATTATTTGATGAAGCTGAGCCACTAAAACTGGAAGTTAACTCCCACATATTTGAGGCCTGAACTGAACCCAACTAAACCCAGCGTCCAATATAAGACGTTGTGGTGACAAAATAAAGCTCACTCAGGAAAGAAACAAGTTTATGTATAACTGTGGCACAGAAAGAGGAAATAAACAATCTGGGACACCGAACTTCACAGATAATCTTAATGATCCCTTTGGCCTTATTGGCCAAGTTTGATAAGAAAGTGTCACAAGTCGAGTCAAAAGTCATGAAAATGAAAATGGTGAAAGTAGAGTCTGAGTAAGTCATGTGTCCAAGTACAACATTGCCTTTTAGTTCCACAGCAGTGCAACAACTTCTCAAAAGCTAATCTCAAACCACACGCCTTGTTAATTCACCTTTTTGTCTCGAACAGACATTACAATGAGCAGCCTGTCTTTAGTTGCTATAGTCACTAGCCATGCTGTCGCCTAGCAGCTGACTAAAAAGTGAACCAGGTGACAGAGTTTGCAGGTGGCCCAGACGGTTCAAACTTCTGCCTTCTGTTCCATTTAAAGAATAATAAAAAGTAATTTGCTGTCAGCACAGCAAACCTTGCTGAGAGGCATTGGTGGAAATTGTTACTGCAGCTGAATCGCACCGTATTTAATAATTATTTGACCTCTAAAAGCTCTGTATGGCTCACTGTGGTTTTCGGCTCAGTGCCTAACCACATGGACACAAGTCAAGAGTAAAACACTTGCAACATTGTCAAGTGCTTAAAAATGTGTGGGCGCAAAGCTGGCTGCCACGGAGCATCTAAGCAGTCATGTAGGAGGAGAGCATGTTATAACCAGGAAGAGGAAGACGGTATATTGTACACCTGTCAATCCACCATTGTAAGTCACTCTTCCCTCTCTGGATAGAGGCCAGTCACAATAAGGCACAGCATGAGGGTGTGTGGGTGATAAAACAGGCCAAACAGCTGAGGCTTGACAGATTCAAGAAACAGAAAGAAGCAGGCTCATAAATAAGTCATTTTATTTTGCTTTCTTTTCAAAGACTATATATTTATCAACTATTCATAACAACAATTGGAATTGTTAAATACTGTACACAGCATACTGTACTCTCCCAGTGCATGTCTTCACCACAGCAGAGAAGTTATTTCTTGAGAAACTAGTCTTCATTCAGTTTTATTATTTCTAATAAGACATATGAATACCTTAAGATTAAATAGTATCAGTGTATGATGTAAACATTTTTTTCAGACATTTAAGTCAAAAGCAACATTGTGTTGGCAAGGTTTCGTGAGCAGAAGGGAGAGAAAGAAGTATATTTCAATGACCGTTTGACCTTAGCAGATATCTGTTCCCCAAACTGAACACCGTGTTCGATACCTAAGGGTTACTTCAATACATGTGCTACATTTACTATATCATCCTGACGCCTCTTGAATAATCTACAACAATAAATTTCATATATTTTCTAGGCTGCCAGCAGCCAAAGTCTCTCTGACCACACCCACTGCAATCATGTAAGGCAGGAATGCATGAGCAGAACAGGAAAGTCTGTGTCAGGTAGGTAAACCCTGCACTGTCTTTGTAATTTGTCTGTATTAGCCTAACATCGCTGCGATCTCAGATCCACGTGATCTTAAATCTCTATTTAAGGATATCCGGTTAGAGTTGACTTTGTGTTCACTCTTCACTGAATTAAAACTTCGTGTCAGGTCACAAAAAGGAGCTGGATACCTCGTCTTTTGTCGATTCAAATATCAGATTTCGCCTTTATTAACTGGGTGTACGTGAAATAAAGGATTAATATCAAAAGGGAGGTAGTCGTTCCAAGCAATAACTCACAGCTTGACCAAAAAAAAAAAATAAGCTTCTCCAACTGTTTTGATGGAATTTCAGTAAGAATAGCGTACATTCACGTAATGTTCGACAGGCCAATTTCTGTGCAACAAAACAGACCTGGGCACCGAAAGAAAAGCAATCAAACGCGTGCACTTTTTTCTCTCCAAGGGCTGTACTCAAAAGCAGGCGCTGCAAATAAGCAGAGCACAGTAACAAGTATGGTTGACAATTATCCACAAGTAATTTTATCACCAGAACACTTTTCCAACTGCTGTTCACATGCACGTATGCACAAACACGTCCACATACATACACACAGACAGACACACACATCCACAGACAACTATACCATAAAAGCTGCACTAGACATTCCAATGGAAACATGCATAGCTACCAGTTATGAACCCACCTCCTAGTACAAAATGTACCATGACAATGTGTGGGAAACACAAATTTACACAGATACAGTGGCCTGAGTAAGACTTCATCGAGGCAGGGAAACCATATCAGTGTCCGTACATAATAGCGAATAGAATGGAGGTTTGTGTGCGAGCATCCTTCATTTTAGTTAATTGGCCTTGCATTCAGACTTCATATATTAAGTGATACATGGTTACACTACTGACCTTTTGTCCCTTGTGAGATACAAAAGCAGCATCGACGTATCTCACAAAAACATCCTCAACCTTCCACACACAGAACACTGAGCACGCGAGGTTCAAGGCCCGCTTGTACCTTCAGACTGTACCACATCATCAGCAAAAAACAGCACGATGTTGAATGTCATGAAATAAAAATCATATCAAAAATAAGCTCTACAATGTTGAATTTTGCCCACTTCTATAATCAGAGATAGTTTTTTTTTTTTTTTTAATCTCAGTGGGGGATAGCTATTCCAACATTACTAGTAACTGGATACAGTGCGACCATACCCTGTGTTCAGAATACATGAGGGGTTAAAAAAAAAAGAAAAAAAAGTAAAAGCAGCAGTTTGAGGGTCGTTAGTGTCCAGTTTCACCATTTTTTCAAGTGGTTTTTGCTCATGTACAGTAGAGTCCTCTGCTACTTCCACTAAAACCTTTCAAACTAAATCCACAGGGGCTTTCCTCCTGCTGTGGCAGTCCCAGTCTGAGTCCGATACGTCTGTATTGCGAGCTGCGGGACTGTCCAAGACTCTGAGAAATTTCTCAACACAAGGTGAGTCCACAAAAGCAGGCCTCTGAGGCAGGAGATAGTAGTGTGTGTGGCTGGCCTTCATCCCTTTCTCCATGACGGGAAGGATGCAGGGGGAACCCTCACTGTTCTGTCTCTGCAAACCCCGACAGCTTACATACTTAGGGTCTGGGGCAAAGCTTTGGGTTGGGGGCATCACTCCGTTAATGTACGTCGGGGTGCTCTTGGGGCTGGGGGTGCGGGAGCTGCCTCTGGAAAAAGGTTCCCTTGGGGGCACCTTGGGTGGCTTGTCCTCGTCGCTGTATGCCCCTGACGAGACCTCTGCTGACCAGCGGCGGTAGTCTCCTGTCTTGATGGTTCGTGGAGGGATAGGGGGTGGCACCTCGTGCTTATCCATACCGTTGGGGTGGCGTTTGTGGCATGAGAGGCGCAGCAGTGAGGGTTTGTTAAAGGATCCAGCTGGGCCAGAATGCGAGCGCCGCAGCTTCCTCTGAGCTTTATCCTGCTGCCTCAGACAGACTGCTGGCTCTGGTGGTTCCTGTCGCGGCTGCTCATACTGTTCCCTCACTTCCTGTGGAGGATGTGCCTGATGGTGCTGTTGGGGTTGCCTCGGGCTTTGTGGTCCTAATGGCCCGTCATAGTAGGCGTAGTTAATCTGCCCGCAGTCCCTAAAGCTCCTTCGACTGGGGACTCCATATCGAAAAGGAGACGGTTTGTACTGATCAGACACCAGGCAGCAGCTGTCGTCCGAACTCGTGAAAAATTCTACCTCACTGTCAATAGCCTGCTCGGGGGAGATGTCTGTTTGGGGAGGGATGGGGGGCAGAGGCTTGGAGCATCTGCCCGGTGTCTGTGGTGGACTGCTACACTCGTACACCGAGAGCCTCTGGAATGAGGGGACCACCTGGTCGTCATCAGCAGGACTTGGGGTGGATGGTTCAACACTGCAGGACAGGGGGAGATGGGAGGGCCGGGATTTCTTTGGGGGCAATCTCTGTGAGCTGGGACTGTGTTTATGTCCTGTCAGAGAGGAAAAAAAAACAACATCACATTAATGGCACAGTATTAAATTATTGAAGTTTGATAACTGCATCCTACTATAACTTAACTGTATCCTGTAAAAAAAGCTGTCTCTACATTTCTGGAAAACCACTTACTATATCAGGGATGTAGCAGAGGATTTAAAAGGCACAACACATGCAATGCAGCATCTGTGTATTTCATAAGACCTGCACTATGCAGATGACAGATCACGCACTTACTCTCATAACTTAGAGACGGTGGAGGTGGCCCCTTTTGCTGGGTACGAGAGCTGTGATCTGTGTATGCAGTCTCCATACTGAAGTAGAAGCTGTTAAAGAAAGAGAAATGCTTGATTAGCATCAGTTGAAATAAGCCAAAGAACATTTTGTTGTATTTTTCAAGAAATCGGACTGACCTGAGCAACAAAACTTCAGCATGTCATGCAGATTTGAAAAACAAAACAAACCCACCCCCTGGCTCTTTCTAAAACCCTTCCACTAATGGACTGCTAGCCCTGGCACCTGAACACTCACTTGTCCGGCTCATGTCGAGAGCTCCAAGACGATTTGGGTCCAGCCATGCTGTGACAGTAGCTGCCCCCCAGGAAGGGGTTTTCTATGGGAAAAGAGATCTCCTGGGCAGTCAGGCCCACTGTGGACATGCTCCAGGCACACTCGGGTCGCATCAAAGCCAGGAAACACTCAGATCGCCCCGGCTGGCTGCTCCTGCTTCTGGTGTACCTGTAACACAGCCAAGACACAGCCATGAATGACAGTGAAAGGAGGCTGAAAGCAAAAGCAGATGAAGAGAAACAGAATATGTGGCAGCACATTGAGAAACACTCTCTGAAAGCGGAGCCAACATCCTCTAGTGAAGCCAAGAACGAAATAAAATACTTATATTAGAATAAAGGAACAAATAAAACAAATATTCCCCTTTCTGCTGCCCACCAAGCCAAAGACTTAGCTATGGCCTTGTGCTTGTGATTTTCTTCGCTCTGAGACGACAAGACGGCCATCTTCTATGACAGAGGAATGACGAAAGCTCAGTTTGACAAGATTTTACTGTTTCAACACACCTTGACACCAGAGCTCTCTGTAATTAATAATGTTGTGCGCTCATTGCTAAAGCATAAAAGCAGTAAACGATCCTCAACGCAGATTTCATTTTTTTTTTTTAAACTGCCGTAATGCACAGATTTCATTTGTTTTTCCAAGTCTTTGAAAAACTCTCTTTTTTTCTCCTTTAACTTGTTGAGAAAATTGAGTCTTATAAAGTGGAAACAGTGCAAACAATGTTTTCACTTATTTGGCAGAACACCTAAAATGTTTAGAGTAATAAACAAACCACTGAAGTATCTTTACGTTCCACCTATAGCTGGAGTCTACATAAGCCGTAGTTCAACATAGCAATCTTAGGTCTGAACTCATTAACCGACTTTCAGACTTTTCCTATGTACCGTGCGTCCACTCCTCACGAGTTTACAGTTTATTTTAAAACCCGACTGTGCTCTTGCCCCGGCGCTGCAATCTGGCTGGCTGGTCCCGAACAGCAGAGGAAGGGACTCCTCCTGTTACTGGAGATATACCTGATGTTGCAAGAACTCCTCATGTCAAATGACCTGAATGTTCGTGTCACGTCAAGTACGTGTCAGGTCTGAGTAAACAATGTATACAATATTCAGAGGGAAGGAAACCCTGCAGCATATTGATATTTCTGTTGTCAGCTAAACACTGGAAGCAAATCTGATTTTGTCTCCTACCTCGCACTGGATAAACCTGTTCAGTGTGTCACAATCTCTGGCGAAATGAGTTTAGAAAGTCACTAAATGTGCTCGAGCGTTTATGTTCCGTGGTCACTGTAGGTGTCACAATGTCCGAGTTCACCAGCCGTGCATTGTTGCAGCAAGTCTCCTAATGACTTCAGCGCCCCGATCAGAAGTCTTAACCATTAATCCTATTTTTCAGAATGCTGGGAAACAGGTGCATCCACGGCCCCGGTGGTCATCTCTTCTGCAGTCCGCAGCCAGAGACACGCCGTCCTCCTTATAATGTAGGAGTGATGACTGAGGAGAACACGGCCCCCTCGTTCACGGTCTCCTGCGGGCCATATTTATGTGCTGCCCTGACAGCTGGTGAGAAACAAAGCTCTAAAACAACAGGAAGCCTGGGGCACCGGCCTGAGCCAAACTGCCCAACAAGGCATGCAATCCCCCCTGCCCGGGGCCGTCGATTCGGTTCGGCGGGGATGGGAAGCAACATGATCCTCGATAATGAACCCCCGGGGGCTTGTGCTTCCTCTTGCAACAGGTGCAAAGACAGTTCATCCTGGCAGTTAACCACAGGGGCATTTACAGGCAACGGGATTAAACAAATGATGTGTAGTCATGCAGGGGCATTAAGGAAGGAATTCTTGAAGGCGCTCAATTCAGATACTTTGAGTCTTTTTACGGTCAAACAATAGGTGGGACCAGGCTCAGTGTGAGATTGTGGAAATAACACAGGGCCCCATGGGGTGGCTGGGAAAAAAAAAAAGTAGGAAGTCTGATGGGGTTGGCGGTGATGTAAAACATCAGCAGGCAGCTGGCTCGCTTGCTTTGATTCGATTCAGAAGTGTAGTCACACACACACACACACACACACACACACACACACACACACACACACACAGACCTTGACAGAAGCCGTTCACACCCCGCTCATGACACCCCTGCAGCGGTTTCCGAGCAACCATACCCGCTCTACCTGTGCGGCAAGCAAACAGCGCGCACACCCCCTCACTTTACCGGATTGAGATAATAATGGTTAAAGGCCCTCTAGCAGGCAGGTGACTCACACCACAACACACGGCAGTAGGCTATCTGGTGAGGCCGGGAAATGATGAAACAAGACGAGAAGACACTAATAGATATTTTTTAAAAAGAAAATAAAAGCACGTTATTTGGGGGTTTGCACTTGGACAAAAGTTTATGTCAGGGATGGAAACCATGTTCAGGTGTTCACAGACAGACTTAAAGAGGGAGCACGAATGTTGACAAACGTGTGCCAGATTTGTTGCTCATTTTCCTAAATCCTCCTGATTTCAGCTTGAAAACAACAACAACAACAACAACAACAACAACAACAACAACAACAACTTGCTCATCCATTATAATTAAGACAGAAAGCATAGGAATGAATAATCGCAGGAAGGAGGTGAGGTTGCATCAATCAGCGGTGTGTCTTGTGGAGCTGGCACCGACACACAAAACAACAGACAGGCGACAGAGACATCGGGTTCAGACATTTCAGGCCACTTTCTCAACTCACCTAAATAACTTCGCAGTCGTCCTCCTCCGCCGGCTGACTCCTGTACACTCCTCTGTGGTCAAATATAGCTCCTCTGTTTCTTTGAAAACTCTCGGTTTGATCTGAGTCTTCAGACGTCTATTGCATCAGGAACCGGACGCCAGCGCGTTGGTGACGCTCCCTCTATAATGTGACACTTTTTAAATAAGTCTTGTGTTGTAGTGAGCTATGTCTTATAAGCTCCACCACACGAGAGGCGCGCAGGCTCCGCCCCGCACACTTGCCCCTTAAAGGTACAGTGTCCCTTTTATTTTTCTTTTGTGTGTGTGTGTGTCTCTGCTGCAGTCAGTGTACGTGCAGCAGGAGAGGCCCTCAGCATGTATGCATTGCAGCAGAATCACCCTTGAACATGCACACACACAAGGCTAATTAAAGCATAAGTGAGCTGATCAAAGTCTGCAGAGCTTCATTGGTCTCTTGCTTCAGTTTAGAGCTCAGAGGACGGTGCAGGTGTGAGCACAAGGATACAAGTCAGCTGACGGACCGGTGGGATGGAGGACAGGCAGTGCACAGTAAACACCTGGGTCATCAGACATGCAGCTGCTTTGTGAATAGAGGTGGACTGGCAGATGCAGTGCAGTGATGTTTATTTTATATGATGTTGTTCGCAGTAGTTAAAATGGCAACAGAACAGAATAGAAAGCCTGTATTGTACAGAATACAATGAAATGAGGAGCGCTACTCCTGATCAGTGCCGCACTGAGAAAAAACATCCAAAAGACATCCAGTGGAGAGCCAGAATTACAGGTTTTTTTTGGCGTCTTCTCAACGTTCACTTGCGATGTCTGTGAGTTTTTATAGATATTTTAATATTTATGTCTGTGTATTCCTTTACTGTGCAAAAACACTTCCAAAATTCAACGTCTTTTCCAACTTTGAGAAGACATCCAGTGGAGAGCGGGAATTAAAGTTTTTTTATGTCTTTTTTAGACTACTTGTCAATGTATGAGTGATGTCCTGACAGGGTTCAAAATTAACAATTTTACGATGCAATTTTAGACATCTTTTCAACTTCAGTCACAGACGTCTTGTGGTTCAAAAGTAAAGTTTTTATGATGGCCAAATGTCACAAAAAAGCTACAGGGATCAATGAGGCGTGTACTTTACCAGGAAAGCTATTGATCAGCTTTTATTATGTACAATGTTTTGGTCATTCAACCTTGGAATATTAGCCGACTTGATGAAGGTTGGAATGAAACTGATAAATGGCTCACCTGGTGAAGTACATACCTTGTTCAGACTACAAAGGTTGAAGCCAGGGGTTCGGATCCTCCCTTTAGCTTGGAGTAAAATTTAGCCGTCATTAAACTTTAATTTTGAACCACAGGAAGTTCTCTAGATGTCTGTGACTGAAGTTAAAAAGATGTCTAAAATTACACTGTAATTTTTTTTCTCAGTGGGCGCAGTAAAGGAATATATATAAAAACTCACAGGAACAAAAATAACCTTAGTAAACAAACACCTACAGCCAAATAATGGATAGAAAACAGTAGAACAATAAAACTAGTAATCTCAAATAAGAAGATAAATGAGTAAATCCTGCTTTTTATTATGAAGTAAATACTGGTTGCAAGTTTAATATCTGTACAAAGATAGACTGGTTCCCTATAAACCTCGCTTTAACATGCTATTCAGTCTGCCACCGGGCTGAAGGCTTCCCACCAAAATGAAGGTTGCCTTACAGCATGACGAACAAAGAGGCATTGTTTTCCCCGGTTGCTATCCCTAGGTTACGGTGTAACCACTGAAATAAATGTGGAATCTCTGCTGATGGAGGAGGCAAAGAAGGTGAACAGGGAGAGTGATAGAAACTGAGATAAAATTAAAAGACTGAATAGACGGGCATCTCTCGATGGAAAGCAACGATGTTGTGTCAAAGTCTGTTCCCCTGCTGATTTGTGTTTCCTCGAGTTGTTCCAAAATAACTTTTTTAAATCAATAAAACCTGCCTGCTTATTTAACCCGGGTGTTTAACTCTGACTTTTCAAAGCACTGAAATCTCAGTTTCTAGGTCAAGTTGGGATTCTTACGCTTGTTTTTCGCTGCTAGCTGTAGCAATGTTGCTAAAGCTTTCTTGGCGACAGTTGCGCCGACAGTTACGCTGCATTCACATGCTCCACAATTTGAGAGGGCATTTACATTTTTTCTGGTACTTCCAACAGCACATGAACACACAGTAGTACCTCAGGAAAACGCAATGAGAAGGGACATTTTAAAAGTTGCCTGTTTTAGCTTCAAAGTACTCATTATGAAGTGACGCATCAGCCTGTATGTACAAAACAAGCTCTTATGCTGAGGTCAAAAGTAAACTGCACAGATCTGCAGTAAAGGGGATGGATCCAGGGTGGATAACACAGACAACAGGCAAAGAACCGTCCTTATCTGCACAGTTTTCTGCTGCAAGCCGAAGGAGCCCATATTGTTTAGTTGCACTCTTATCAGATCCCACTGGGCTCTTTCTTTCAGCTGGACCTGTTCTCTGTTTACCTGGCATAACACTCACTTGCACACAGAATACGTGGAAAATCTACGCTACAGGATCAATATACATTAATTTTTCTTTGTTTCGGTTTACAGCAACCTGCTCACACCCTCCATTTCCAGTCACTTAGCCTACTTAGACCGTAAGTGGTGTCACCTAACCGACTCGGGCTAAACAAACCCAACACTGACATGCACACTAACCAAACACAGCGATACAATGGCTACAAACAACTCGCGTGTTGAATCAATAGCGGCACAAAGCAGAGGTGTGTGTGTGAGTGTGTGGAGAGAGAACAGAGTGTTCTTGTGCCTGAGTTTGTAAATCCTTTACAGCTTGGGCACGAGAGCCTCCAAACCCAAAAGGCCTCTTGTTACATATTTGGCCCCTACATGGACCAGGCTCTCGCTAATCCCCCTTTGTAATTTCAGGCACATTTTTGGGATTCCCCAGGGCCAGTTGTGACCAGCAGAGGAGGGGGTGAACAAGTCGCTGGGTGGGATTTATAGCTAAATTTCAAGATATGAGCATCAGAGTTTGGTTTTGAAAAATGATTTACACGTTTAATGTGACATATGCTGCAGGACATATGCACCTATAGCGATAAAGGTGCATTTTCATAAGTGAGAGAAGTCAAATCAAATCAGATCCAGTTGAATGAAGCATGTGTTTAAGTTTTTCTGCATCTCTGAGTGTTATTAAAACCATGTTCCTGCAAACAGACACACATTCAGTGGCTTCACCGTCTCTCCTCCTACTTCACCCGCCCCTCCCCTCCCTGCTTGTAAGCCATATTGTGATGTCATCACACACAGGAAGTTCCTTATAAAGTGAGTCAGGGAGGGGAAAAAAAAGTTAGCGAGGGAGGGAGATAAGCAGAGGCTGCTCTGATGAGAGTTAGAGATGGCAGATGAAAGAACTCGTGTAGAAGAGGATGTCCTATCCAAGAAAAATGACTCTGCCTTTTCTTTGGTACGGCTTCATGACTCACGCTGAGCTTTATCCACCACATCCAGCGCCCCCACCACCCACTCCAAAAAAATGACACCTTCGGCTCATTTTCCTTTCAGCTGCGCTTGGAGCAGAGAGGAATTTCCCTATGTGGCTCACACACCAACACAATGGTACACTTACCAAGTGAAGCTTCGGTCTCTCAGCTTGTTACTATGAATCCTCCACCAACAGGAAGGGTGGAGTCTAGTTGGAAACAAGGAACAAAAAAAAAAAACTCTGTATCATCAGTGTAAATGATTTATTCACTATGGAGGTCACAGCATTGATTGCCTCTGCCTGCTGAGGTAATTAAATTACATGCATATTTAGCCTGCGTCCAAAGTTCACACTGATATAAACACAGCAGCAACAAGTCCAGTGTAAGGTGACGTCAGGCCTGTAAGTCTGTAGATGATTCCAGTGAATAGGTGGTAAACTTGTGTTTGTTTTTCCTCTGTTTACATCTTTTTCCCCGGATTGAACAAAGGTGGTCTTTTGTAAAACTGAAAACTGATCGTGGGTCAACTACCTTTCTGTAGGCACAAGAACTGTGGCTCGTGTTGACACCTTGGAAGAGCAACTAAAAGTTCACTCAGTTCACTCACAGAACAAAAACAAAGATTTTTATAGAGATTGTCAGGTAAAGTCTCTGTCTCTGCAATTTCTGCTGTGCAGTTACATTCAAAATTCTTGTAACAAGTTCCAGGTTTTCTCCAGAGCTTTTAGCCATATCCCATGACCGTCATGAACAGATGGAGTTTGCTCGGTTGTCATGGAGCTGTTTTAGCTCGTCACTGCAGGTGGTTGGACATGGGGTGGAGATCTCTTCTCTGTCTGAGGATTGTCTGTCATCTTAACTCCATCTGCTAAGAAAGGCATAAGATGTGACTTCCAGAAAAAACAACCAAGTGGACTCTGTGATAAGAATTTGAGCTTTTTTGAACATCAATAAACCTTCAAACTCCAAACGTTGCTGTTTTTTTTTATATATATCTGTATCATCATATCCGTTTTATGTCTGTATCATAAATAAGATGAGATATCTTAGTTTAGTACTACAACTGGAAGCAGGGGAATAAAATTGCAGTGTTATCTACAGGATCATTTCCTGGCTGGGTGCAGTGACTAATTGGATTCTCTGCTGGCAACCTGACAGTGACAGCAAGGCTCTGAAGAAAAAGCATGGCACGCAACCTGCATAACACGTGTTGTTTTTGTACAGATTAAACAATGAGAATATATGATACAGTTATTATTCATTTTAAATAGTGTTGGTAGATTAATTTTGTTACCTTTGAACTGTTTCCAGTCTTTATGCTAAGCTAGGCGAACTGGCTGATAGCTGTAGCATTTCAGCAAACCACTGTTTACATTTGTACATGTCATAGGTTAGGTACCATTTTAAAGTTCTTCTACAAACTTTGTCATATCACGTTCAGATTATATGTTTACGACCTTACTTTCATATTGAGGCTGTGTTTCAGCATTTGTAAGTGTTAAACTACTGGGTATTTTAAAGAGACTTTAAGGAGACAGTCTGGACATCTCCAGCTGTGTTTGTGGCGACCAAAACAGGTATTTTAGGCCAAAACGTGACCTTTACCTCGTCCTAACCAAGTGGGTTTTGAGCCTAAACCCAACCAGATCATCCGCACGGCGATTTCACTAGAAAAAGCTGAACAAAAAGAAACATATGATTTCAACATATCTGTGGTTTGCAGAAAAATGTACGTTGCCAACATTTATTCTGGTCATTGGGTTGGTAGCTTCATATTTACTGCACAGACACTGCAGTAGTCTTGATCTTCTCATATAACTCTCAGTAACAAAGTAGATTTCCCACATATTACCCAAAACATTAAACTATTCCTTTAAAAGTAAACATTCAAAACTGTTTGAAACAAATAGAACAAATAAAGTTAAAACTATCGGCTAAGTAAGAAAATGTAGATTTCTGTTATGGAACTAATTTGACTGGACTTGTTTGAAGGTTTTCGGTCCGATTCAACAATTTGTCACATACCGCTAGAAAGGTGCTGATTAAGTAATTTACTATGTCGAGTACAAAGGGTGTCTATCAATCCATAATGAGCCAAATAGAAATATAACAGGAGCCCACTACACTTTTGATTTCAACATGACCAAGTCCTGCAGCCCCCACGGTTCACACTCGGTGCAGCTGTGAGCCCCACAGCCGTGGCTCGGGCTGACACATCGCAGTGTATTACTGCTGGATCGTGGTTTCGTCTGGCAGACCCCTACACACTTGGCTCCTGCCGTGGAAACAAAACACAATTCCCCAGGCAACGGGCTGTCATCTCTCACTACAGTGTAAATACGACCATATTAAAGCTCTTCTACTTGTTAACCATACCAAACTCCTGAGACTCCTCCAGCTGCTTCTGTTATTAATCACTTCCTGTATTGGTACAAAGACTTCTGGGAAATGGAGGGGTATTAGGGTAAATTGCCTCACACACACACAGGTATTTTCAATTCTGGAGAGCAGCATGATCAAAAGCAGCAATAACGAGTCATCATTGCATCACTCCTCGACATTGTTATGTTGAGTGGTTCGAGTGCAGCCACAGCCTGCTGTTAGTAATGGGTGGAGCAAGCCAGTCCGCCTCCTTGATGATGACAGGGTGTGTTTAGTCTCCACGACCAGAGGATCACTTTAGGCACAGACCGGGGGAGTTATTGGCGAGCTCGTCCTATGACTGAGACTGAATCAAAGTCATGTTAGTAATTATGAAAGCCGGTTATTAGTGTGGGCAACATGCTGTATTAATTCTTCCTTTTTTGGGGGGGAGTAGTAAAAAGAATGAGAACATACTGTAGATGTCATTCACAGCCACACATAATCCCATACACAGACACCCACACAAACACTCTCATTTGTGTCTGGTGTTTGGGGAGAAGCTGTGAAAACGACAGCTGTGGCGTGATGGAGAACGTCACGCTGGTTTCTCCGGCTGGTTCAGGGCCAACTCTGCTCACAGGCTGCACCACTGGAGCTCTGCAGGATTGACTGACACAGATGGAAACCTGCTCCTAATATGCCTTGTTTCCGGCCTTGCAACTAATATTCAGTGTACAGAACACCAAGTATCTCTTTGCCTACATTTTCATTTTCTGTTCTGGCCACATTATTGAATCCTACAGGGTCTCGTGAAGAAATACATCACCAGTCTCCTGCTATGTAATGCCTGGATTGTATTTCAAACGGCCAAAACAGGAGTTTCTGGCATTTGGCCGATGAGTATCCCAGGTTTCCTGTGCTCCTGTCGAAGGAGGGGGTTTAGACTTCGCTTAATGTAGCAATCTATTAATCTTAAGTAACAACTGATTGCAGGGGGAGTTGGCTCTTCCCCTGATTTCCGGCTCCAGCCTCTCTCACGGGGGATTTAAGAAACACAGAAGACAGCAGGTCCCGAGGCCTCCCAGCTCTGCTGATAAAGATTTCAGATGTCGTCCACCAAGGAGATCAACAGGTTTGCCATCAAAGGGGGGCACTTCTAGCGGAGCAGAGTATAAATCAGTAGCCACATGGTTATGAAAGCACTGCTCTCGAGGCACACTTAGAGGACAGAAAAACACATGTGTAATGAAGGATGCAGTCCACAGATGAGCTACAGTCAGTGAGCCGAACAAGTCCTGTTTCTCCAATTGTGTGTGTGTGAGTGAGTGCATGTGGCAGGGCCTGATGACAGCGACTGAGTCATTCAGGGCAGAGTATGTGCTTTGTCAGTGTGCCTTTTGTTCCATTCACACATGGATTTAAGGCCCCTGATGAAGTCAGCCAGACTACCTGATCCGGCGCTGGGCAGCAGCCACATTAATTCCAAACAACAGAAATGCTCTGGATCACTGCTCGCACAAGCCTTAAACGAGCCAGCCAACGGGTTCAGGAGAATGCAGATGAGGTCCAGCTCCCATTTTCCATCCCTTACGAGCAGGTTGGCTGTGCGGACGCATATGTTCGGGGCAAAATGTGGCCCTCCAGGGAGAGAACCACGCACCCACGCGTGGTTCTCTCCCTGGAGGGCCATATTTTGCCTGAGGACAGGACTGCTTTTACACCCACGTAAATGCAGTCCTGTCCTCAACTCAATCTTAGGGGTACGAGCAGGACTATAACAGCCTTTGGGCTACATGCTGAAAGCTGAGCCAGATGAATAACTAAACTATCTACTTTGCAGCACAACATCATTTTCTCAAGCGTCAATGCAAAGTCAGGGTCACTGAGTTCTGGACAGACACAGCTTAATCAAGGTGTTTATTAACGGTATTACTGTTTAGTATACAGAAGTATTCCTTTTCTTTACTTTACCATTTCAGTGAAATGCCTGGTGGCATACAAACAAGTACGTTACTGTGTTTAATGACATGTGGTTGTGGTTTCTTAAAAGTTATGTTTTCTCAGAGTTGTGATTTGTGAATAGTACTTTATGCTATGCTAACTACTAGGGGTCAATGACTGCTAATAAGTAAACTATGAGCAGAGAAGGGTAGGTAGGCTGGTAAATACTCAGTTGTAATGAAAACAATGCAATTTATACTTATTCGTGAGCAAATGTAAAGGAAATGAGCTGAGAGACAAATTTAGGTTCTTTCATATAGGACAGTGAAGAGTCGTTGAAAGATTTGATAGGCATGAACATTAAGTCACTTTAGTGTACGCTATGGTCTTTGGAATCAACAGATCTCAACCCAGTGGAAAACATTTGGACCGATATTATTAGACCGCACTCTCCACCACCTGAATGAGGGAATATCTTTTGAAGTTATGGTGTTTATTTCTCTTGTAGCCCCTCACAGGCTTGAGTGTATGACTTCTTTGAGCTGTGGTGGAGACCCATTGTGGCCGAACACTACTTTACATGTTAGTATTTCTTTGAATCTGTTATAAAGCATTTAAAAAATGATAGAAAGTGACTTATTTTACTGCAGAGACAAAACAGTTGGCAAAGTAGAGGCTTCGATGGAGCCACCTCCACTTCTTTGTAAACGTAGCTCTGGGTGGATAGACCAATCAAAGTCAAGTTTAAATAAGGACTGTAATTATCTTGGAGCCAGCAGATTATTCTCAGCTCCACAGAAAAAATAACTGGTTATCACTGCTCCGCACCCTATTTTTAAGTCCTGTAACAAGTGAAGCTGGTGGTTCTTGAGGTCTGATTTATTGGGTGCATTAACGCAAGTCTGGTTTAGCTTCTCAAACATAACTCATGCTTCGTACTGTAGTTCTACTGTACATCCAGTGACAACAGTTTCTAAATCAGTGGGGTCACTAAGTCAGGCAGCTTCTGTTTGAAGAGGCGATGAAATGTAGAATATATGGTTGTTATGCCTTGTAAATTTAACAAAACTCTCAATTTATCCGTCTCTCTGCCTTCCGGCAAACCCTGCAGATGCTGTCCTCCACGCACTGCCGTGGTCCATGGCAGGAAGTAAATCAGCCAGGGAGCCGCCCCAGACCAAACACTGCGAGGGCCTCTGGAGCCCGCAGGCGTGTGGGAGGTGTGCACCGAGTTCACAGGGCACAATGTGCTTGTTACTTCCTCGTCGAGTAAAGAAACAGACATGCACATAAACTCATATTGACTCATGAAAAAATGTGTACACACATAGATGCCTGTTTACACACAGGGACTAGACAGACAGAGAGACAGACGTGCACATGCGCACTCTTAAGTCTTTTTCCACACTCCAAACAACCCTTGGAGAGCTGTAGCCTATACTTATCACCTTCTACCCACAAATCTCCCTCTAAAACCGTATTTACTCCAAAGCTACCGACATAATTACTCTGTCATTTGCAGCCTTCCCTCAATCCCCTTTACTGCAACACGTCGTGAGATATACACTACACAGGAAAGCAGTGTCATTTTACACTTCTCAAAGAGATATCACACTCACATACATGTCCCTCTGACCTCAGACTGCCTTTGTTGAAGGACTGGCTTTAAATAGGGGCTCATGTCGAAGTGGTTAAGACACATTGTGACACTCTGCTTGCGTTAAAGAGCCTTTTATGTTATCTCTCGTGACCCGAACCGGGCCCTGAAAGTGTCTGTCCTCAGAAGACATTTCCAAAAGAATAAAGATATTAACAATTTTTCGTATACAGAGGAAAAGAAAACGGCATCCTGTGTAGAACTTTCTCATAAGAGAAAGTATTGTGAAAACAACCCTCGGCTCATGTAAAGTTTCCTCCATGATCAAACATATTAGACATCAAACTACTAAGCCCTTAAGCACGTCTCTCTCTGACTTCCTCCAGCCTGATAATTAGCCTTGCCTAATTAAAATGCTTCCATAATACCCTGAAATAACTCTGCACAGAATACACTTGAGCACAAAGCTTCAGATTAACGCACCGGTAATTTTCCACAAGCATATGTGTCTGTGACGTCTGAGACATCCGTATCTGTGTCTTTCATTTGTAGGCGACAATAGCCGGCCATCCGACTACCAATCTTGTTTCCTTGACAAGGATAAGCTCGGCTATCCTGACTACATATTATAGCCTTGACTCATCTGCTCCTCACTTCATTATTTAATCAGATCCATTTCCGAAAGCTCCTATCTGCTCACAGGATGTGGAAACCGGAGGATTGTTTACATTAGTCAAACCAAAAGCCACAAATGATTGTGTTTTTTTCCACAGATTGAGCCTCTTAGGCCACCATTGTGTCATAAACAAGAGAGGGAGAGGACACACAGAGTGACAAAGAGACGGGAAGGTCTTTGAGTGTTTGCTCAGATTAGAGTTAAAACTGAATGGAAGCATTTTAAAGGAGACACATTATGCTAATTTTCAGGTTCATAATACTAGAACAGGTAAACGTGCTTTAATGCTAAAAAAAACACATCAGCTGTGTCATACTGTCCAGTACTTTTAAGGCCCCATTCCTGAACACCCAGTCTCCTCTGATTGGTCAGCTCTACCACGTCTGAGCCAATAACGCTAAAAACAACAGAGCAGCTGTGCTATCTCAATTGTTACATGTCAAACTAGCCGCGAGGCATAAATCAAGTGAATGTGTGACATGGTGACATAGTGTGATAAAACAAAGTCACGGAATTAAAGGCGAGACGTCTGATGAGGCCTTTCAGGAGCAGTGTTTTACGCGTTTTACGTGTAAAAGAAAGCACACAAAAGAATACTAGGTCTCCGTTAAAATGCAGCAGAAATTGACGAGAGAAGATGGCAAAGTCTGCCTCATTGAAGTCTCCACAGAAAAGAAGCAATGATATATGGAAAAAGAAATCACATATTTGGCCATGGCAGAGAGAAAAGAGGTTAAAGAAGGCTCTGCTAAAAATAGCCGCTTTGCATAAAGATAGTTTATAAAGTTTTAAACAGAAGTTTGACACATAAACACTGGAATATTATAGACTCTTGGTGTTTATATAAAACAAGATCCTGCTTCACAGTCAGCGCTTTGAGCTTATCCTGCATAGTTGTAGTGTATTTGGAAGTGAGCTTGCAAAGAGTTCCCACCAGGGCCCACTAATTAAGCTCGTGCTCATTAAAGCGCTGAAAGTAGCTCCTTTGAAATTCTGTCTGGTATGCTGCAAACACCAAACAAATCCCTATTAAATCTTTCAGTCTGAGTTCTTTCAGATTAAACAATCAAAGGAATTCCGTGATAAAATTCAGCGTTCTTACATTAAAGTCTGCTATCAGCAGCTCTGCATATTGCTTACTATTTATGATAGAGAAGGGGAAGCAGGGAGGCTCGAAAACATTCTCCCAAACTCTGCCCAACTAGTGGATGCATACCAAACTCAAGCCAGATAAGATTGTACGTCATTGAAAGCGGTCCAAAACACCCAGCTCTTCCCTCCCCTCTTCTAACAGCTCCTTTCAGGGATATCTCCACTTGGCCCTCTATCAGGACAGGAAGCACCCGGCCGAGAGAGACAACAACAGCTTCGCTTCCTCCGGCCCTGGGAAGTGGAGCTAATAGGAAGTAGATAAAGCGTCTTGGATGGGTTGAGTTTGTGTTTATGAGCGCTCGCATGCACGTACGCTATGCCCTCATGCGCTTGTGTCACTGCAAGCGTAAGAGTTGGGTGAAGTAACGTCAGCACAGGATGAACAACGGAGCGCAGGCAGCACTTCATGGGAGCATGTCAGCGTGTTGTTGGCACTCTGCCTGAGGAGAAGCAGACATGACCCCAGATGTGTTTTCCTAGTCCCCGGTCGACTGTTAAGCAGTCCAACAGCAGACGCACAGGAGAGGAATGGGAAAGACTAATGGACATTCTGGCCTACACCAAACATCTTAATGGTACAAGAGCACAAACGCCACTCCCTGCTGTCTACCGGGCTTTTGTGTTTGCATAGGCACGTGTCCTCTTGATGTAATGCAGAGCTCTCATGTGACACACTTTGGTGAGGCAAACAGAGCTGTGTCAGTGCACTATTGATGATATTTACACCTTTCTGTCAAATCACAACCAGGAAGCGAAGAGGAATTCTCTGGGGGATAAATATTCATCACTTAATTCGGCCTTGATGATTCACATGGAAAGAAGGAGCGAGAGGGGAAGAGTGTGAGGGAGTTTGAGAGATGGGTCAGGGAGTAGTCACAGGAGGGAAGCCACCCACACTTACCACAGAGGCTTGAGTCATGCGGTTCGGCTGGCACTCGGCTGTGGGACAGGGACATTACACTGGGTCTCCTGTCCAGGATGTGCTGCCTGCCCACTGAGCCAGAGCAGAGAGGAGAGGAGAGGAGAGGAGAGGAGAGGAGGAGAGAGGAGAGCCAGTGACAACAGCTTTCACGACTGGAGCCACAGTGACTGGCTTCTGATTAGAGTAGACGCACAATTATCTAAATGATGACATATGACCCTGCAGAGAGCACAGTGTCAGAGCTTGTAGTCATGCATGTTGCCATGAGTGTCACTCCTACTACAATGAGGGTGTGTAGCATGCTTCGGCAGTGAATAACCGAGCAATGCAATACTTTGTGAGTTGGTGTGTCTGATTGTTTTATTTTCCATTATCGAAAAGTCCAACCTTTGTGAGAAAAAAAGGATGTATCACTAATTTACTGAGAATGTTGCACTTTGTTATGTTTTACACTGTTGACAGCGCACTGACCGACACATATGTGATTGTTAAAGCTCTTTATCTCCAATCCAGTTACATTCATGTTGCATAACAGGGTCAGGCGGTCAGAAAAAATGACTCAAGGATATCATTTCCCTTGCATCCGTTAGGAAAATGTCATGAGAAATTTGCCTTTTCACATGTGAACAATCAAAGTTTAACATGTAAATTGGCTATTTTTTCCACAGGTGGAGACCACAGTAAGACATCTGAGAGAACTTGAAATATGAGCTGTGGTGCAATCTCTTTTATTGTTTTGCTCTGAGTTGGCAATCAACATGAGTGGTTATGATCGTATGTAACACCTGATGTTTTGTTAGGTTGGCCTCTATTTCTTGTTTTCATGTCGCTGTGTCCCTGGTCACTTTGTGTACACTCTGTTTCCCTCCAGCTTGTATATCCAAGCTGATAAAACCCTCACTCCTATGGACACTCAGATAAGAGCTGTGATTACGACAGGTAGAATAGTTAGTGTGCACTCGTAACAGGGCACGACACACATGGTGAATATAAATCTGTTGTTACCAGCTCTCCTTGTTCTTAAGGGTGTTTCCTGATTGGCTATGTTGAAATCTTCTCTGCCTACGGCAGTAGTCCAGTGGCCAAGTTGTGGTTGTCACCACTATACTGACTTAAAAACAGGTACCAGCTCTTGTATTAGGCCTTGTCCACACTTACACAGATCATTTTCACTTGTGAAGCAAACATGTGACTATACTTTTGTAAACCTGGAAGACATTCAAAACAGGTTTTATATCTGAACGTCAGACTGGGACCTGTCTTGGACATGTTAGACGTACAGCACAGGTTTAAATTTTTTTTTAAGTTTATTTTTTTTTACCTTTGGATTTATTGATAGTCCAGCTGAAGACATGACAGGAAACAGGGTGAGTGAGAGGGGGAGTGACACGCAGCAAAGGGCCCCGGGCCAGGACTCAAATCCGGGGCCGCTGCAGCGAGGACAAAGCCTCTGTACATGGGACGCCCACTCTACCAACTAAGCTAAACGGCGCCCCACAGGTTTAATATTTGAACGTCTGGCTAGGCACCATGTACAGGTTCCTCAGCAGCCAGCATTTCAATTCCCACCTGTGGCACCTGTTCTCCTACTCTGAAACTGCTCTATCCAATGAAAGGAGGAAAGTTGGGTTGCCGTATGAATGTCTATAGTGAGTCGAAATCAGACATCGCTAAACCTTTATTTCGACCCACAAAAAGCTGTGTTTTGGTGTCTGTGATAGGCGCCTAAATATGACATCGTAAAAACTTTCATTTTGAACACCTTGTAAGAAATGTCAGCAGGACGTCAACAGTAAATATTAAAAAGACGTCTTAAAAAGACGTTGCAGTAACCTTTATGCTGGCTCTTCAGTGGACGTCTTCTAAACGCCTGACAAAGACGTTAAATTGTCGTACTTTGGCTGAAAATGATTCCGAAAAGTCAAACAAGCAGTCCAGGCCAGTAGGTAGCAATAAAGTCTATGTCAACAATAAGTCAAACACTAGAGAACTTTTTCTATAGAAAACAAACTGATCCAAAACATAGAAAACCACTGAGATTAACCTTTCAACTTTTGATTAGACAAAGCATCGTTTTAAAAGGGGTTATAAAAACATCTCCTAAAATGTCCTTTGCATGTGAAATAGATGCCAAAATGCAGAGTAAAATGTGGGTTTTGCAATATATACATGCTCATGTGGATTGGGCCTTAGTCAGCTAGGCCAGATGCAGAGAACTAGCGTCAGACGAACAACTCTGACAAGAGGCGTAGAGCACTGGACATTTACAGGTGTATAAAAGTCCAATGGATAAAAATGACACTGCCACTTTTTTTTAGGTTGCCGGGATATCCAGGAGGTAAGGCTCCCGCCATTAAATGTGCAATTACATAATTAGTGCAAAACACCTGTGAAAAAAAGTCTTCAAACACTGGCCAACTTCACTGAATTAACATTTCAAAGATATCATGACCTGCCTTTGTTTCGTGCCAACACGTTACCAACAGCCTGGGAAAAGTTAAACAGTTGGGAGCCAACTCATCCTGGACTCAAATCAGCCCCTCGCTGGAAAGACCTCAGTGAGCTCTGGATCCAAGCACGTCGGCTTGTTGGAATAATGTTGTGGCGAACCCGCGTGTTTACAGAGCTCCCCATTGTGGTAAACATGGATTAAAAAGAGTCTGACAGCTTTTAAAACTCCCACCACCCACACTGTCTCATAAAGGCAGGACGTGGTTAAAAGTAGAGCTTGAACTGGTTGCAGACCTTCTGTTCCCACTAACTGCATTTTGTGTCTAGTGTTTCATGCAGAACCCACACATTGTTTGTTTTACTTGTTGCCCTAGTGATAGTGGCATCTCTCAATAGTTGACCTGAATAGATGGCGTGGGGGTAGCGTCAAGGACAGCTTAATTTGCTTCCGGTAAACTTATGAGAATAGAATCGCGTCAGACATATTGTAGTGTTATACTGAAAATCCCAGGAAATACATTATAGAGGGTTTGTTTGCTCTCAGTAGCATTAAGTACACAGTGTCGTCTTTGTTAGGATCCAATGGCAGCTGCTGATACACACTAACAATGCCGCTGTAAAAGAAGACCTTTCCCTTCAAAATTAGACGGTCACTGTCAGTGCGGACTGTATGATTTGTAACTCTACCCAGTGTGTCTGTACGTGGCGTTGGGAGTCTGTTTCTGGAGTGACAGTGATGGAGAGAGACCAAAACAGATTATCCTGGGCCAGATGGGAAGGGGTGTGGGCTGTACGCTGTTTGTTTCTGGATCAACAGGCTGCGTCTCTGCTGCTCTGTTAGCTATTTGATAGGCAGAGGCAGATATATTACCTCAGGCTGATTGCTTTACAACCCCTTGGCACCAGACCGTCTGCATCAGGTAGGATGTGCACCTGACGTGCGTTCAGCTAGACTGATAGGGCACAAACACAAACGACACACACTGACTGGAAGCAGCGTCCCGAGGCTCCAAAGCTGACTGTCTCTTGAGTCAGAGCAGTCAGGTTCCTTTCTGAGTAAGTGTGAGGAATCAGATGGACCCATGCAATTCCGCCACACCTGGAAACGGTGAATTTGATGCTGACGATATGAACCCAAATATTCTTAGTGTCAAGGTATGAAATTATGCAGTCTCTTAATAGTTTCTGAACAATAAATGATCCGCACCGAGCAAACTGCTTTAAAAAAATAATGCAGGAAATTCAAACGAGTTGGAACTATTTGACTGTGAAAAATATGGTTATCAAGAAATCAGAGTTGTTCAAAGAAGGGCCCTTGCTGAGGGCTCAAATGTTTGTCAGATAATCGTGGGGCAACACTGAAGGTTTGTCATCTGTGACTGGTTGGACCTGATCTGTCACATGTATCTCTGTCCTCCTGCCGAGCACAGAGGGTGGGGTTTACCCCTGGCCTGTCTGTGCACACGAGTTCAAAAAAAAAAAAGACTTAAACTGAACGTCTCTTCCAAACGTCTGAGCATTTTCTATTCTCATTTTCCCAAACTAAATGGGTAAAAAATAAAGCTTTTTTTATCAAATAAATAAGAGGTTAAATGTTTGGATTGCGAAACAAGTTAAAGTATCTCACTAGAGCTAATATGTGGCCTCTTTTTATATCAACAGGTTTCTCAGAGAGGAAAGCTGACAATACACTCACCAATACGTAGTTTGTTAGAAGTGTCACATACATGTCCAGCAGCTGTGGTGCACTTTATCTTCGCCATCTCTGATGCACGACTTGGATCCTGCATGCACTCACCGAGGGAAGAAAAAAAACAGGTCAGCATATTGTGCAACCACTTGGCACTGACATTGCTGTGTGTCAGGTCATGCAAGTAAATGTGTGCAGGAACATATGCAGAAATTGCATTTTGCAACCCGAGCGTGCATACATGATTCGGTGTCCAACCACGTGTAGGATTCTCGTCTCGCTGGAATACCTTGAAACGTGTTTTGAACAGATATATTTTGCAGATTGAAGTGAGTCAAACTTGGCCTCTCTCTCTGTTCTAAGCTCGTATTTAAAGAAAAAGAAAAAAAAAAACAGAAAAAAAACTTGAAAGTCAAACAGGAAAGTCAGGATTTATGAAAGCAGAAAGAATATGTGGCTCCAAGGTTAACCCAGTGTTGTACGGGAGAAAACGGACGGACCGATCTCAAAGCAGGCAACCTTCTTTAATGTTTCCCCTCGTCGCCCGCCTCCTAACCTCTCGACATGAGTACATATGTTTCCATCACCTGTGGCTTTGTGCAGATACATGGGCACTGCAGACTCTCAGTGTGTCATATGGCTACAGTTTACAAACAGCGTCTGTCTCCCGTTACTGGACACCGGAGCTATTCTGGCCTCCTCTTCCGATGCACACCATCCGAGTGTCCGGTCTCCATGTGGAAGTCTGCAAGCCAAGGTCAGCGGGTCACATTCCTCCAGCTCTTTGGCATTCTGCCCCAGGGTTCAAGTAGTGTGGAAGCGTGTGCGTGCGCATGTGTTTGTGCGGTGTGTGTGCATGAGTTGTTTGTCTTTCATGCCGCAAACTGCATTCTGCTAGAGGAGAGGCATTGCAAGAGAGTTCTGCGCTGGTGACAGACGGAGGAGCACACACACATACACACACAGAGGAGGCTGTATTTGAAATATAGAGCTTTAAAAGGACATGTTATACAGGGGTGTGATTAATGTCGCTGTCTCCACACATACTTTCAACAGTCCTGGTTGGCTGGGAGGTGTGCGCTATGAGAAAGTGCTGTTTGCTCCGGGGTGGACACTGATCCCACAGGATCAATTGCGGAGGGACATACTTTAAGTCTATCTGGTTGATTTAGACTCTGTGTACTTGACACTTGAGCACAGCAGCGGAAGTGAAGAGAGTCAGTGCAGCACTATAGTGTCAGAAATTCTACACAGTTTGGCAGCTAAACATTCCAGTCATAGAGATGCACCAGAGGCAGAGGCTGAAGAAATAAACATTTAGTTTTTTTTAGTGCAGGACTACTGCATAATTAACCAGGGATTATTTAATGACTTTTTTTTTTTTTTTTTTAAATTAGCTTGAGCCCAGCAGTAGTGAAAGCACAAACAAGAGTGAACAAGAGTAAATGTACCTAAAAGCAGCAGAATTGCCCTCAGCAGATTAATAATATTAATGTATTATATAATTGAAATACCATGACGAATGCATTCCCAATTTGCAGTTTTATTTTGCGGCTAGCTAGTGGAGCTAAATAACCATCTTGTACACCGATGGGCAGTTTAATCTGCAGCGATGCATCAAAGTTCAGTCAGGATTGCCTCACACATGCCCTCTAAATCACAAGCACAGTCTTCTTAATTTCCTCCAGTTCAGTCTTCTCTTCATCCAATCACAACCTGTCACATTCTCCTCTGGCCAATCATTTGTAAGCTGTCAAATTCAAGAGTGATTTCTCTCCGTCTCTCTCTCTGCTGTCGTTTAGCTGTCATTTCTGCCTCACAAAGACATTGCGAGCCCCCTCTTCCACTTCACCACCTCGATCAGAAGTTGTTGAAGTTGTCTCACATTAAAAAAAATGTATCTTACATCATATCCCCATACTTGTTTTTTTTTTGTTTTTTTAAAGTCTCATCTGATGGAAATAAGCTTGTCATAGGAAAGAAATGATTATGCATTTTGTCTGAGGAAAAATCCTCATTCATTTACTTCACAAAACTATGCTTTGTTGCTCTCAACTCTTATTTCAATGTATATTGAATTAGCATTGTAAAGAAGTACAAAAAGGAATACTCATTTTGAGTACTTGAGTAAGTTTAACCAAATTAGACACAAAAATATGACCAAAGTGCCCCAACGGAAACACTTTAACTAGACACACACACACACACACAAACACACACACACACACACGCACACACAGAGCCTTTCCCCTGAACTGACACGTTTGTTTTGATAGCCCGGTGAGGGAGATAAAGCCTAGGTAATCCATGATGACAGACGCTCTGTTCTGGTCCTGTCTTCTTCGCTGGCCAGCATCTGGAAAGGGCGGAGCCATATCTGATGAGCCCGCAGAGGAAGACAGACACAAACACAGCACATCACTGTCTGGAGAGGGTGAGACGAGGGGTGTGGGAGGCCAAGACAAATACTTTTTCCCTGCAACAACTGTGATCACATGCAGTCAATCACTTACATGAGACTTGTCTGATGGCTGAAGACGGATTAAATACAAACAGCGCTGCGAGGCCTCTTGTTGGGTGACCAACCGATTTTAGTGGAGTGACCTGTGGTTGAAAGCACGTACAGATTTTCAAGTTAAGTATCACTATTAAGCTGAGACTTTGTCTTTATACCTATTATTCTACATATTTCATAATAATATAATAAACCGTCTGTGTTAGCATGGGGAAATGCAAACATTTAACATGACAGTGTGCTAGGCTAACATGAGCATATTAGCATAATGTTACTATTTATTTTAAAGAAGAGGCTGAGAAGAAATAGCTTATCAGTTTCAGTGTCCTGTCATGAACGTCAGGTGTTGAAAATTCAGACCTGTGTGTGGCGCTAAAATAAAAGTCACCAGTCTCCATCAGAAGCAATAAAAGTAATTTTGATTTATCCTCTGGGTACAACTAAGTTTGTATCAAATGTAATCTCTCCATACATGTCCACTTATGAGGTCAAGAATAGCATAAAAATAGGGACTGTGTGCACTTTTAGAAAGAAGTGTATAAGATGGTCAGTGGTTCTAATATGCTTTGGAAGTTTACACTCACTTGCTATGCTGTAAAAGATCCATCACATAGGCTCTACTTCCTACGAAAACTTAGGAAGACTAAATTCCAATCCAGAGCCAGATTCTGGTCAACTTTTGCAGAGGAGCAATAGAAAGCGTCCTGATCACAAACTGGCACGGCCCAGGACAGGAAGGATCGACAACGAGAACATCACTGGAACCCATCTACAGAAGATCAGTGACATTGGTAAAGTGAGATGTCTGCACAGACCCCAGAGGATACTAAATATCATCACCCACCCCATCCACAGTCTGGTCACACTGCTGCCATCTGGCAAAAGACACAGACGTTTCTGCTGCTGTACCACCAGACTACGGAGCAGCTTCTGTCCCCAGAAACTCATCAACTCATCATCAAGACTCTCCTTTTTCGAAAATAGATGTAGCAGGACTCAAAGATTGTTTCGCTTTTTAAATCTTTGAAAATGACAATAAATGTACCTGGTACCGTGTATATTTCAGGCTTCAGGCCTAGTTCAAACATTTTTACTGGAACTCAATTTGTCACACAGTAAAATGACTAAAAGTCAGCACTCACAGCCGCAGCTTTGATATATTAAAATGGATAAACCAGTTGAAGAAACCCGATATGTTAAATAAAAACATGAGGCATATTTTATTTACCACAGGGCAGTGAAGCCTGAACTCAAACAAGGCCATATCCCAGAGTTTCCTGGAGTTCTGTTCCCTGAAATTCCAAGAGTCCTGCCGGAAATCCAACATGAGGCAACAGGCCGCCCCCTTGAAAGGGTCGCAGAGTGTGAATAAGTCCACAGAGTGAACATGGCCGTGGCTGACAGACGGACTGAGTCAGCGCCACATTCCAGTGGAGTCAACCATCCACTTTACCCTCAGCACACGCACCCCTCTGCACACAACACACACACACACACACACACACACACACACACATGCTTCACCTCTTTACCCTCTTTTTCTCTGGCCCACACAAACATACTGTACACTATACAGGTGGACCAGATGTGTACACTCCTCTTTACACGAATAAACCATGTCCTGCTTTTACACAGTCACTCTTACTCATGTTCAGACAATTTATTCTCAGTACACATCACCCTTTTTCAGTTTTGTTGCTGACATCTAAATGTAAACATATGGGTTTTGAGATCTTTTGAGATATGAAGAGTGGCTCCTCCCATTAACCAGAGATCACACACACTCTGCTCAAACCAGGGGCCAAGTACAAGAGAGTGCTATCTGTGCTATCTCTGACCAACACCAGACATACAGCAGTAGGCAGGTGAAGCTGACTGCTCACCTGATATAAACATGACAGTCAGTACAGTATATCCCATGCAGCTGCTAATAGAACTGGATGCTGCTCTGATTCGTCTGCTCGCAGACTAAGCCCTGGCCATATCAACCCAGTAGCATGGAGCAGAGTTTAGTTAGCAGAGGTTGATCTGGTGGTTCAAAAAGTAAAGCCGAGCCACAAAGGTTCAAAACAGGACGGACACCTGGACATTATACCTATATTTGATTTCTGAACATCTCGTTCCAGGGTCAGGGGTATTAATAAGGTGCTATGACAGCCTCCACTCTTCTGGGAATGCTTTACATAGGACTTTAGAGTCTGACTCGTTCAGCCACAGGAGCACTAATAAGGTCAGGTACTGATCATGGATGTCCCAAGCCATCCCAAAGGTGTTGGGTGAGATTAAAGACAGGGCTCTCTACAGGCCAGTTAAGTTGCTCATTTTCCAGTAAGCACAGGGGCATTGTCATGTTGAAACAGGAAAGGACTAAATATAGATGCATAATAGATCAAGATAGTGAACCCAAAGATGGCAACTACTCAATCCTACGAACACTGCTGGTGTGGTACATACGCCAAAATGTTTTCAGCTTCCTGGTTAACTTCCAATGAAATTTTCAAACATAAAACCGCTACGGATCAAATATCCATAACAGAAAGAGTCATAATTGAGTTTATTTGCATTTCGATGTCTCTTCTATAATGGTGGTCTAAAGAGAAAATGCTTTTTGGGGAACAGTGGAATTTAATGCTGCGGTACGTTGAGTGGCCACTGGGCAAGAGAAACAGTCATAATTGGCTTTGGAAAATATTTTTGGGCCTCGGGGAATGTTTTGCTGCAATACCACAAATGGCCACTGGGCAAAATTGGAAGCAAGGCTGAGTTCTGCTGTGTCCACGTAGAAATGATACATTCATGTACCCAAACTGTTAGCACAAAGTTAGACCACACTTTTACTTGAATCTCTCTGTGACTCTCTCTGGGGAAAAAATCAATAATTTAGAGTTTATTGGAATGACCACAGTCCGATATAATATTTGCTAAAGTGCTGTATAAATACTGAAAGAAATTCTGTAAATGTGTAACAATCAAGGACAGAAACTAAGTATGTAACTGCACAGTAATTTTAGCGTTATTTTAAAAACACAAGTGAAAATCATGACTGATAAATACAAGACAGAATTTTATGTTAAAATGATAAATAAAAATAAATGATTGAATAAATACTATTTAAAAAATAAATTAAAGGTCTTAAATAGATCAAACAGATTGTTCTGTTTCCGCCTCATTGTTCTCTCTCTCTCTCTTCCCTCAGTGTGGAACAGTGCAGGCCTGTTCTGCTGTGCCGTAAAGGTGTGTGATTAACTCTGCGTGAGTCAGATACAGGTGTTTTGCAATTGAGGGAGGCCTCGAACACCACCCCCTTCCCCAGGTTTTTTAGGTTTATAGTTGTGAGGCAGCCTGCATCTTCACACGCAAGCCTGCTGTCAGTCAGGATGAGCGGCGGCGCGCAGGTTATCATTCATCATGCTGGAGACAGTCGCAGGGTCTGCAGCCGGGGTGTTTGTGTTTACACGTTGACAGATTTAGACCAGGCTTGGATATGACTGATCTCTCTCATGGGGGGGAGAGTCAATAGCGGGAACAGGTAGAGTTTGCACTTACGGTGGTTAAGGATAACAGCCACTGATAAAGGTTGTATTAAGCACCATAACAGAAAGTTAAATCTGGGTGTTCAGATAAGATACACACAAACACACACACACACACACGGAGGAAATTTTCTGGACGCTAACGTGACTTTCTTCCTAATTTACGTCACAGTTTGAACAGAGTCTTGGGTTTCCTGCCCAATCCAGAGCCCTGCCCTTTATCACAGTCCTAGCATGTCATCATGAGGGCTATTACCAATGCATGATAATGGTGATGACTGGTATTGTCACTTGCAGGGAGTAATGCAATGTGGATTTTCCTGTAAGGTCACTAGAGTGACGCAAAACCCGTGTCTCAAGAGCACAAACTGAGTCATCCATGCAAATAAAATACAATATACCTGGTGTGAGCACAGCACTTTCTGATCAGTCACCTTGTGTTTGACATTTCATTGTGCAAAAAGCTGGTTTACATTACAAATAATAAATAGCAGGCCTCTTCTCCAGGTTTGCAGCTCGTGTAGGTGACCTGTTTCAGGTCAGTTCTGTAAAATTATGGTGTCCCCTAGCAGCAGAACTGGTTTCAATGTGGAGCTTACTTGATCTGTCCATATGGGTTTACAGTTTTCCTCCCACAAGGAAACTCCTCTTCGACAATATGCCAAGCTCATACGGTAAAATGGAACAGAAGACATCTCAAAAGAGAGGATTCAATATTTTGATAGGTTTATATATAAAAGAGTTATTGGTCTTCTGTCCATACCAGACATCGGGAACAAAATCCACTGGTCTCAGTCTGTGCAAAATGCATGTTAATGTGCAGCAGTCTGAGGGTATCTTTCAGAGTTACAGCATTTTTATTGGCAATTTCACACCATGTTTTACTACCCAGCTGCTACAACTCAGCAAGCAACAGTCCTGGGAACGTTCTTACTCACTGACTAACTTTGGGCCAAAACTCTGGGGGACACTCACTTGATTTAAGCTGAACTAAAATGCATTTTTGCACAGAGCGATGGTTGTGGATTTTGTGCACTGGAGTCACAGTAAAAATGGTTCTCTTCTCTGACAGTGCAGACAGAAAGAAGAGACCAGTAACTCTTTCGATGTACATATGTTTATATGTTTGTTTTAAAGGTGCTATATGTAAGAAGTGGCAACCTGTCGAATTCATACTTCGAACTAGTAGGAGGCAGTATATCATCAGAGATGAATGATGCTAACTGTACCTGCCATTAGCTAGTCAGCTCAATTAGCCATGCCGCTAGAGGTCTGGACTGGTGTTGGTCTTAGACATGGACATCGTAACATCAAAACTGTTATTAGTTTACATTTTGTTGATAATTTCAGCTAACTTTTGAATGATGTCAACTAAAATTCTTTCAAAGTGCACCTTTAAGACAGACTTTATGTAAAGTAAAGTAAAAGTGACGATGTAAAGTGTAATGTAAAAGGGGCTGACGTAGTGACAAAGCGGCAGAGATTTATCACTCTGAGCGCTATGGGGGTTTACATCTACATTTTAGGGTATTTAGCAGACGCTTTTGTCCAAAGCGACTTACAGTAATTCACACACAAATTCATACACTGATAGCGGTAGCTGCCATGCAAAGTGCCAACCAGCACATCAGGAGCAGTTTGAGGTTCAGTATCTTGCCCAAGGACACTTCGACATGCAGACCAGGGGAATCGATGCAGCGACCTTCTGATAACAAGACACTGGCTCTACCCCTGAGCCACAGCCGCCCTCTTTACAGTGTCTTAGCTCACTGTTTTATAATTTCCGACCCTGACTGGTTTGATTCAATCTCACTGCTCTCATAGCATCATTTTTGATGGCAGCATTCAGCTGTTTTCACCAAAAACAGTCCAGAAAAAAGTTCAAAGTTAACAGGTTCAGGTTACTTAACGTGTAACCGTGGGTAGGTTTGGTTTGTAGTAGCAGACAAGTCATACATCTCGACACACATTTAGCAGCACTGACAATAGATGAAAATAATACATGGTTTTGTGAGTACAGTAAGAAGTACTCATGGCTCCACTAATAAGGATTAAAGAGAGGATCAACAATTTAAAAAAACACTCAAATAAACTGCTACTGTTTACTAACAACTTTGCCACCACATCATAAAGGTGCTAATATGCCAATGTCTTGTTTACAGTTTGTTTTAACTACTAAATTACAGGTTTAAATAAAACCCAGGTTATTTATTGTTCCTATGGCGACAATTGAAAGGAATTTATAATACAAAGTAGGCTCATCTGTTTTGATACAGTAAATATACCTTTCTGCCTCCCTGGAACAATAAGTCTTAAGTCTTAATTTTCTTTTCTTTTCTTTTCTTTTCTTTTCTTTTCTTTTCTTTTCTTTTCTTTTCTTTTCTTTTCTTTTCTTTTCTTTTCTTTTCTTTTCTTTTCTACACATGTCCCTCTTTTATCCCTCTCTCTGTCTGTGGTCTCTCCCTCCTTCCCTTCATCCACACGGCTGCCCTTGGGTTTGCGGCACTAAAAATAATTGAAATAGTGATACACTGTTAAGCAGCTTTAATGAGCAGCTGGAAACTGCAGAGGTACTGCCTTCATCTGCAACTCATCAGTGATCGTTGGAAAATATGGGCCAGTGATGGAGTGATAACGGTAATGCGAAGGCTGCTCGAGTTAAACGATGTTCAGGGCTTGTGGCTTTGCCTGCTAATGAGCAGGTAACCAACAGCCAGTGTTTCCATTCATGTGACAAAACAATGCTGTGTTTCCATTACAGTGGAGGCTGTTTAAATCTAAATATCCTTTGTTATTTGCCGAGAATTAATGGTAACATTTTACTTTAAACCCTCATTATTTAGCAGTGATAAGTAGTATATGAACGTTTAATTCATGGTTTATAACACACAATTATAGAGTTGCATGTAGATGTAAGTGGTTATTAATGTTTAACAACTACAATCCCTTCTGTGGTCAGCAGTTAGTGAAGGCAATAGTAATTGCTTTCAAATACTGCACAATAATAAACACTTAACATATATTTATGTCTGCATACAACTACTTTACAGTGTGTTATAAACCATTTATTAAATATTCATATAGTGCTTACATTTGTCACAAGTCATTTGGCCAAGTCTCAAGTAAGTACCAAGTCAAGTCCAAACAGCTTATTACATTATTATTTACATTTCCTGTTGGGCGTAGATGTTTAGCGGCTGTAAAAATTATTTTGGCAGCAAAGGAGGAAGTGAGGGGAAAAGACTAAAAAGTCTGTATAAGGAGGAAGTCAGGGATGGACGGACGGGTTAAACAAAGACAGGACTTTCAATTAATAAACCGCTGTTAATGTCCAGTGTGAAACCTAACTGCTACTAACGTTGTTAAATTACGTCGCGTACGTAATGTAAGTTATGTACGTATTGTAGGTATGTTTGTAATTGAAGTTACAGAAGTAACCCAAACCACAACGTTTTCCTGAACCTAACAATATAGTTTGAGTGCCTAAACCTAACCAAGTAGTTTTTGGTGCCTTAACATAGCAAAGTAGTTTCGGTGCCTAAACCTATCCAGGTAGTTTTAGTTCCTAAATCTAACCAAGTAGTTCTCTCATCTAAGGTTCACCAAAATGTGACAAAGGTCAGGTATGTCCATCACTTGTATACCGCGACAGTTGCCTTGTTTTGGGAACAGTAATGTTTTAGTACCTGTCTAATAATGATATTATTGGCCAATGCATTGAATTTGCATGATAATTATTGATATTCAGTGAAATAATATCATATCACATCATATTTATTTCTTAATTTCTTCTTGATCAAAATGTATTACCTCCCCATCACTTTTAAACTGTGACATACTGACAGCCTGACTGACTTAAAGCTGAAAAAATAAATTGAACACAGAAAGGTCAGAAAGGTAAAAAAAAAAAAAAATCCCTCATCGTGACCATGACTTAAAGCAGATGCCCTACTTGACTCACTTAGAAATGAGGAAATGTATGAAAATGAGTGTTTATGTTTGTGGTGTGAGGCATGAAAATGACTATGACTGGAGACAGATTCAGGTTACCTGAAATGACTGGGCATGTGGCTGCATGGGGCAGCTCCTAACCTGTGCTGAGGAGGACAGACACCCTGAGGGTTGGACTGTGGCAGCTGGTATGTTTCTAAAAACAGGCAGCCCCCCCGACTGCTCACCCCCTCCTCCACCTCCTGCTCCTCCTCTGTTCTTCATAGCAGACGCTGATCTCTGTCTGTCTTCAAAAGGAAGTAATTATTGAGTCAGAGGGAAAGACGCACCTCCTTTTAATAAAACCACATCAAATCATCCGATGACTGACAGCCTCAGAGTGTGACTCACATGTTGGACGGAAACGGAGAGTGAAAAGGTTCAACAATGACAAAGAGAAAACTGAATTAGAGGTCTTAAGGGAGGCAGAGTCATGCAGTCGGGACAAGACAGAGCTGCAGGCACCAGACATCGCAAGCTTTCATCCCACTTCATGTCTCTCCTCATAAACAGCATTTCCCTCCTCCGCTCTCGCAGTGTAACCTCGTTTACTGCCTGTCTTTCTAGCAGCTCTCCACTCTCTCTCCCTCTCTCCTCTCTGTCTGTCTGTCTGACTGTATGACTCTTAGCCCTCTGTCCTCTGTCAGCTCAGCCTCTTACATAAGATTGACCTGGTAAAATTCCACAGCGCTCGCTTTGCTCCCTGACTCCTCTAACTTCCAAGTGTTTCACCCCGTAGCGACAACAATTTGTCACTGTTCGTATCCAGCCGCCCACTCGTAGGATGTTTTTCCAGCTGCTCACAAACAGGCTACCTCACTTCAAATGAGGCTCTAATTGGGGGGGGGGGGGCTTTACTTTTAAGAGAAGTCCATCATCTAAAAACACTGTGTGTCATTGTTGAGAGTGGTCTTGCCTTCTGCTCTGGAGCGTCTCCTGAAGCTGCTCACGTGAACTGGGGACGCTTTTGACTGCCACTCATGAAACAGCTCTTACTTCATTTCAAAGTATGCTTGGTTAGTTGTGCCCACAGTGCACATTAGATGTTGTATTTGATATGGCAGCAATACTACCTGCTTGTCCTTTTCAGGTTTCTAATGTTTTCTATTGTGTGCAGCTGTAATAAACTAAAATGATAACTTTTCAGTATAAATGTAACCTGCAATAACAGATGTTTTGGCCACTTGGGAGAAGTGGAAACAATACACAAGACACAAGATATAACTAAAAATTAAAACAGGAAATAACTAACCAAAAACCAAAACCATGACACTGGACTTTAAAAAAAAACTACATCCAGTCACACCACTTATGTTACGTGATTTACAAATAATAATTAAATTAATTACACGTAATTACAGATGTCAAATGTAGAAGCGAAGCGTTACTGTATTTGACGCCTTAGAAGTGAAAACAGGCTGGACAGGCGAACTTTGGTTCACATACACACAAAAAAAGTTCAACCTGCTATGTTTTGGTTCCAGCTGGAAACCAACTCTTTGGGTTCCAGACGTGTTCATTATTGGTCCAAGAGCTTCAGCTGCAGTCCAAAATAGGTACACAAACCAAAAGGGAACTCGTTCCATGTTGGTGGGAAATCCCTCTGTGTTCGCCAGCTTGTCTGTAACTATGTCTTCATGCTGTCTGGTGCTGGGAATGTAGCGTAGAGTGGGTTTAGTTGAGGTAGTTTGCTGAAAAATTATGATAAGACAACAGTGAAACTTGGTAAGGATGAGCAGCGTGACAGTTTGAGGTGATAATTCTCTGCAGGTTCATCACTACGAGCGACCCCTTTCACATTGTTACATTGTTTTCACATTGTCATATGATACACAATTGTGATAATAATATGAACTACGCCCACTTTAACATTACACTACACATCACCTTTTCAGTTTTTAACTGCTGTGTACTTTTTAATTAAATCTTGGCTTTCGAAACACGGCTCACATCCGGTTCCAGGAGGTAAAAACCGCAGCAGGAGAGCAGACTAACTCAGAGATCACAGATAACTTGTCTGATGAGTCACAGACCGGAGGATGACAGATGAGACCTATCAGTTAGCTCTGGGATGTAACACGACACCAACACAGAGGCAGGACTGCAAACACTTCACACACACTCGCACACACAGGCAAGCATGACACATATTCAGATATTAAGTGCTTTCTGCTGCATCACTCATGCCCATTTAAAATCCATAGAACTGGAGAGTGCAATCAATAAAACGGGTCAGTTACACACATCCTGGGTGCTGCAATTCACAAACAGAATGGACATACTGAAAAGTTTTGTTTTTTTTCTAAGCAACATCACTATCTGAATATGTTTATATACAATGATCAGAGTGATGTTCCGTCATTCGTCAGATGCCCAAATAATGTTGTGTGTTATGTGTCAGAAAACAAATGAGCACATAACATCCTCCTTTGCTATTACAGCGTTATAAAGTGCATTTATTCAACTTCAGCTTGCACTGGTTGGACAACACAAATTGTACTAACCCCCAGTTCATTAGTCCGTATGTCACAACAGTTTACCCAGCCGTGACAACCTGGATCATTTGCACAGACTGAAAGATAACTGAATCAATCGTTAGTGATGTCTGAAATTCAAGGTCCCCTGTCACTCTTTCGCTCACTCCTCCCCTCTCCAACTTACTGCCCTCACAGTCAGAATAAATCATCAAACATTTCCAACACTTCAAATAGGAACTCTAGCTTTTTGCGTGACAACTGTGCCAGTCATTTTAATTTCATAACTAACTGGCACAGGTGAAACACTTTTCTCCTCCTCGCTCAGATTATTCAACAAGCTCGTAAAATTCACCCAGCTTCGTGCCCATGGGCGGCTGTGAGTCAGTCAGCCTCTGCTGTGTTTGTAGGCGAGCGGGCTGGCAGAGATGGAGCCAAACACTCTTGTCCCTGATTTGAACTGCACATTCAAGGTTTTTTTCTCACCATGACCTGCATGTTAGTCAATCCAGTGTGCAAACATCACCGTCACAGTGCTATCTCAGTTCTAAGAATCAGGTTAATTTGTAGGTGCTTTTTTTGTCAAGTTTTATCACAGTTTTCTTATTGTTTTGTTTAACGTAGCCATAGATAAACCTCCACAGAGAAGTCAGATAAGTTCAAGCATAGGCAGATGTTAAACAAAGATATTCGAATGACTGTACGTACAATGAAACAATGCACAATTATGTATTCCATTGTTTATATATCCCTGTACATGTGAATGTATGTGCAAACACAAGTTGCAACACACTTGTGTGCCACACACACACACACACACACAGGCCGAAGACACGAAGAAGAACAAGTTTTACTGCTGGAAGGGGGGAGGATGGATCCTTTATTTAACCCTTCAAGGTGAGGTAAAAACACCTCCATAACGCACGTGTTCAGGCTGTGATAACACACAAAAGCTCCCCTGCACGATGTTGTAAACTCAGCGACATTACACCACCACCGCTGGTTCAACCCTGACCAGCCACCCCCGCCGGCACACAACAGAATCTCATCATTCCCACGTTAACTCCAGCATCATTGCCACAGAGCTGCTCGAGACAGATGGTCTCATGTCCAGCAGCGCAGTTTAGTATTCTGCTGCCTGGCTGCTGCACGGACTCGCTGGCTGGCTGGCTGGCTGGCTGGCTGGCCTCACTTTGCACAGAGAGGCTGGCTAATAATTTGTCAGCCCCTGTGGGGTATGAGGCCAGCATGTCAACAACGGGCCCTGTGTTTCTCAGGCCAGCGATGGAGATTAGAGAGCGAGGCTGATCCACTCTGCAGGCAAAGCGGAGGGGAGTAGTGTGAGGGAAGGAGGGCAAAAGGAAGCAAGGGAGAGAGGGTGGTATTCCTGGGAGGGAATATTGCCCAGACTGTGTTTTGCAACCGTCACGGCCATTTGGGACTGAAAGCAGTGGCACTAGTGGCCTATTATGTTAGCTAACCACAGCATATTACCACTGGCACAAAGGCACAAAGCACCCTAACGTGCAAGAGTAACTATTCCTTCACATGAAGATGCGTGTTTGATGTTCCCTTAATGCAAAAACGTCTACGTTTTCTCAATCTGAGAGGTGTTGTGCAACAGTGTTCCCTCCTTTGCAGGTCAAAAGGCAAACCCATGGAAATCTACAGACAGGCTGACAGGACAAAAGCACGTTTCTTCAGACTCAGAGTGAACCAAAACATTAGGACCAAGAAAATCATTTCAGCATTTCTGTAGGTTGACTCCCCTCTGTTATCAGTTGTTCAAACAGGCCTGCGCTACACAATGTACCTGCTGCCCACACAGCAGCAGGAAGCTCCACCTTCGCTCCATCACCAGCAAGACAATATGTCCCGTTCTGAGATTTCTCACCTCAGGCCTCTAGCTCCTCATAACATAAATATTCCCTTTCTGTATGTACAAGTAAAGTGCCAGATTTCAAACAGCCTACAGTCAAGGCATACAGTGTGAGTCCCCATAAGTGAAGATGATAAAATACACACATCTGACATCTAGTGGCTGAGCTACGTTAATGTTCACGCTCAGAAAGTGGAGTTTGTGCACCAGGGCCATAAACTAACATAAATTTTACAGTATTGTGGCAGACAGAGTTGGTGGGAACTAGTTTTCAAAGAGTCAATTATGTAAAAACATTAACATTTTATTTATGTGAGAGCTGCATTGTTATGAGCTGATTAATTGTTTGGTTATTTCATTTTCCAAGCACAAAATGCCACAAATTCGATGGTTACAGGCTCTTAAAGGTGAGACATTACTGCTTCTTCTTGACCTTACATTGTGGTAAATTATCTAAATATTGTACCTGTCCTTTCCTTTCCTTTTGATTTTTGGACTGTTGTTCAGACAGAAAAAGACATTTGAAAAAGTCATCTTGGTCCTAGACTAGGTTTTCAGGTCTTGGGCAGTACATGTGTTGGTAGGAGCTGAAGGCAAGAACGTTTTTTTAGAAACCTTTGTCAATGTGTGGAGTTAGAAAGCTCCTTATTTCTGCAAGGCTAGCAGCTTGACCAACACATACAAATCTCAGACCAAACAGTCTGAGGTCAAGTTACATCCTGGGTAATGTAGAAGCCAAGATTTGGCATTAAAGAATGTGTGCAACAAAAAGATGATTGTAGCTCTTAACCAAACTTGTTCTCTTTAGACCCATTACTTGAGAAAATTATTGGCAGATTCATCAATATTGAAAATAATTATAATTTGCAGCTCACATTTGCCAGAATTTTGCCAGAGCTGATATATGGAAATACGTTTGTATCTTTTGCCAGAGCTGATATAGAAATACCTCTCCACCTTTAATCAATTTTCTGGTTCTTCTTGTCATTTTCCAAGCAAAAAATGCAATACATTGCTGGTTACAGGTTTGAATAGACAGTCAATATTTCTGATACTGCAGCATTGACAACACATCCTCACATCAAAATGACAACTCCCAGCGACTCAAAACAACACATATTGCCATGTTGATGCACCTAAAACAAGAGAACACAGAAATCCATATCCAACCAATGTCAAAGAATCTAAAACTTAAACTATTCAAATGGCTTTTTTTTTAAATAAGCCTTTCATCTGAAACTTAACCTGCATGTATCCTCTTAAAAAAGCTACGTCTACCAGCTCTAATCCAAGCTGTTCTGAACACCCATGAGACGGGTTACTTTTATGACCATCAAGCACTTCAATGCAGCAATGATAGTGATTTTCCATCTGCCAGTTAAGTGTGTCATCAGGCTGCTGAGAAATTATTTAATACCTGGAAACCAAACAGAAAAACATGTTTGCATGCGTGTGACGCTGGTCCTGATCATAAATGAAAGTTATCCATCGCCACAACACACAAAAGGTGAGTTCACGCTTGAGACAGAAAGCTGCACAAACATAAACAAGATGTTAATCTGCATCCACTGTCTGCACACTGGAGCGGTTCAGTAGCACTGAGCCCACATTAATCACACACAAGATCCAGTCAGAGACGTGTAAGCAATTTTAAATGTTTCTGCAAATAAAGGTGATTCTGACTATTCACAGAGAGGATAAAGCCTTGAATACGGGCTTCAGAAAAATGAACCGTAGGTGGAACGATCAGACAGGCTGTACTGAAGAGAAACATTGAGTTTCATCACCGGCCTTCTTACGTCAAGATGACTAACAAGATAGCCAGCAGAATACCTCCTTTATGTCCCTGAACAAACCCTTCCTGTAACTGATATGTCATCAAATCAGGCTTGTTCACTGCAAAAGATAACGTGAAAAACACGGTAACCCGAGTACAGAAAAGTTCACGTTTAAGAGGAAACTTGACATTCTGTGTTGTTCTATGAGATGTAATATCATATGAAATCCAAGAATCATTTAAAGCAACATATATCTAACTCCCAACTTTTACCTTAAAACGACAGTTTCAAAATCATTCTGACGGTTCAGTGTCTTGTACTAGGGTGAATGGTGTCTCTCTCACAGCCACTCGGAAAGGGCTGGCGTTTGGTCTGTACTCAACACCTACATTACGTTTGACAAATTGTTAGTCCTGGGATTTGTATGTACGGCAGTGGTGTTGCACCCAGAAACTGTGGGAGGGGGTTTGCCAAATTTGCACAAAATACTAATTTCTACATCATGTTGCTTTAATAAGTTCAATATTTTCTGTCTATACACGAATCTGTAACATGTGCACTAGAGTTGGTTGACTTTGTTTAGCTAATGATTCCTCCCTGTTAAAGTCTTACTTTAGTCTAATATGCAAATATCATTTGTGCCAAATGCTGCCTCCAGTCATGGCAAAACAAGGTCTGTGAGAGAGGCAGGTCTGCCTTGTTCCCTCAGCAGATTCCAAATAAAATTAAAAAGACTTTTGTCAAAGACGATTTGTATTTAACAAAGGTGAAATAATCTCATCCCACAAGGAGAACGTTTGCTTGTTATAAAACAATTTTCATGACTTTCCAGCCACTACAAGAAACTGTCACTTGACGATAGTGAAACAAATTAAACTATGATTAGTGTCGTACCACCATTTATTCTCAGTACTCCACCATAAAAAGACTTATCCAACATTATGCATTAAAGGGATATTCCGGTGTAAGTTTATTCCATGGTCTAACACACCTTGACACCGAGTAAGGCTTCCCCTCGAGAGGTCAAGTTTGCAGACTGCTAGCTTAGCTAGTTTTAGCAACCTCAGAAAAGACAGCACGAAAACAATACACTGCTGCTTATGCCTCCATTAAGAAACTGCCATCAAAAAGCCACAAATAATGCTCAGAACAGCACCAAACTTCAGCAACAGACTCGTCAGCAGGCTGCTGGAGGAGACGGGTGAGTTGTGCTGTGTTTTTAATACAAATCCGGCTAAGCTAGCAGATGTTTGAGGCTTCGTATTGTGTGCTGGGACTATACTAATGATAAGGCCTTACAGTGGAAACATTTGATTAAAGTATACTGTACATGTCTCAGAAGTACCATCATCATTTTATCTTATTTTTAGGGCAACTAGATAGAAATGTTGTTTGCAAAAGTGGACAGAAGGCAGTTGTTGTCCAACTGGTGTTTTCACATTTGCCTGAAATAACATCGGTTTTGTCTGGGAGCTCAAGTTTCCTCCGTCACTGGTGCACTTCAGGTGAACAGGAGGCTTTTACAATGACAACCTGTCAATGTCTTTTCAACGCCTTCAGTCAAGATTACCTATTGTCCCTTCCTAGTTGTCACGCTAATTGGGCATCATTAAGGTTTGCTTAATGTTTGATTTAAAAAAATACCATTCAAAAGAAGTCCAGTCTGCTGTAGGTTTATGAAAATATCTCGGGAGGGAATGTTTCAATTTGCTTGTATGGGTGACAAACATCCAGCGATGGTTTTGCATGCAAATGAAAATGCAAAACCAACACTGAGGTGAATGCAAAACACGATGAGAAAATGACAACATACAATAAAAGCATGTAGCATTATGAGCATTAGAAGCATCCAGGTTAAACTCACTGCAGTTGGTTTCATAACTGCACACTGGTTGCAGTAACAGGATTAGTCTAGTATTAATATATAGATAATAGATATAGACTAAAATGACATGATGAGCCACACACAGAAACAAAATATTTGATAAGTGATACTTGGGAGGTTTTGCTGTGATAACAATCCAGGGTGCGTGGGCAGAAAGGAGTTTAGAGTGCTTATGGGATCATCTCCTGACAGATAGTTACACCAAAGAGTATCAAAGAGCAAACCACAAGCAAATGTCAGGAAAATGCTCCGGATGGATGAAGCTCTCCTGCATAGCACACAAACAGATACACACACGAACACACAGTGAGTCTTTCCTTCTTAAATACAGCATCAACAATTCACCGCCTTTCCTTCAGATTTAAGGTTCTATCATTTTAGACAAAATCAAAGTGTGTCAATAATACCACAGCAACTGTCCTTTTTTTTATTCTAAAAGTTAAAAAAATATGTTGATTATAAATGTCAACGGGTGCTGATCTTTCATTTCATGTCCATTTGTACCACAAATGTAAATACAGGTTATTATTCAAAGGGCCATTTCACATGATTTGCAGTTACTTGGAATTACACCTTAGGTGGCCGGGATAGGGGTGGGGCCATCTGCACCAATCCGCCATGGGGCTTTCGAATGAGTTTGCATACAACAAAATCTCCTGATGTACTGACGCACATGCACTCCAACCTCCATCTCCGGTTAATTCGCAGCATGGCTGCACCAACCGTTAGGCTGGTTCTGTTCTGGGCGTTTGGACTGAGCTACAGCGCGAGTTCACCCGAATGGTTCCAAAATATTTCGACCAATCTCTTCAATTTGTCCGGAGACATTATGCTCGGAGGGCTCTTTCCCATTAACCAGCTCACCAGCAACCTCAACCAGAGGACGGAGCCTGACAACATCAGCTGTGAAAGGTAATGGGTTATGACATATAGTATTTTAGGGGAAAATAATGACCCACTTTTCTGAGATTCTACACTGAAATATGTGCTTAACTTGACTAACAAGGCCTCCATTTTGTCTTTTTCTGCCTGTGGTCCCACAGTATAAATGAGTATGGACTGGGCCTCGCTCTAGTAATGAAATATGCAGTGGATGAGATCAACGCAAACCAAATTCTGCTCCCTGGCATCACGTTGGGTTACGAAATCTATGACACATGCAGACAATCTGCCGTCATTGTGAAGCCGGCAATCTCTTTCCTCACTGCAAAGTCTGACAATCAGCTATCTGTGGAGTGTAATTACACCAACTATGAGACCAGCATATCAGCCGTGATCGGTCCTTATAGCTCGGAAATGGTGTCAGTCATAGGAAAACTCATGGGATTCTTTCTGATGCCACAGGTTTGGTTTAAATTATGTCTCGTCATATGTTCACATACGTTCTCTTTTTGGGTTGATTTGACAGTTTTGTTCTCCAAAAAACATTCCTAATTTGGAAAGAAATTATAAAATTCAAGCTAAACATTAAACACCTCTATGGTCCCAGAATTAGGTAAGTGAGCTGTCTCACAAAGCAAGATGCAATACAGCAAAACAGTCATTTGCTCTTCATTAATGTCAATCCTAAAATGTTTTGGCTTTTTATTTTTTTACAATATAATTACATAGAAAACAGCTGCATACTTGAAGTATCCTGCAACCTGTGGCCGTATGCAGTGATGGAATGTAGGCCAAGTGCAAGTACTGTACTGTTTAGTACGATTTTGAAGTACTTGTACTTTACTTAAAGGGTCTCTGTTTATCATTTTTTAGCAATTTATATTAATCATTTTTTATTGACCATATGAGAGTAGATTGTAACTTGACGTGAAAAATGAGACCTTTCCGATCTCTCTCAGTGGCCTATACAAGTTTAATGCTGCAGGAATGTGGACAGTTTGTGAAGGAGTCCGGTCGGATTTTCTGCAACAGTCCAAAGGATGAGCCTTTATGGACGTTCTTGGGTGCCTCTCTCCGCTCCGCTAACAGAAAGCAACAGTAGCTAACATTAGATTAGAACTGAAGTCTGCTAACATAAACTAAGACCCGGCCTCCAGCTCAACATAGAAGTTCCACAAAATCCCTTTAAGTATTTCCAGTTTCTATTACTTTATACTTCCACTTGACAACATTTTGGAGGCAAATATTGGACATTTACTCCTTACCTTTGAAAAATCTGATTACAAGTTACTTTGCAGATTGCATGCTGCATCAGAGCCAAAGTAGTGAATTTTTATATTAATTTATTTGACCGGCAATCAGATAAAAAAACAAAAAAAACACTGAATATAATCATCAGAAACCCTACAAAGGCTAACCGCAGTAAGTGTGCTGAGAAAAATGGCTTCAAAGTGTTTTGACTTTAAAGCCAAATGAATATGATTATAAAAATAGTAATGTTCTTATTAAATATGTATTCTTTAAATTTCTTTCATTTTTTTTCCCCTAAAATTGCAAATACTGCACTCTGCCTTTGTCCAACATGAAAAGGATATATATAGGTTGTGCAACGGTTGTGCAACGGTAAAATGCATTCTTCTTCGTGTCTTCTTCTGGAGTTAATCTCTCAATAAATTCGTGTCTTCTTCTGGAGTTAATCTCTCAATAAATTCTGTCAGTAACGGTCTGGCCTGGGTAACATCAGTGTGGTAAAATTCAGAATTGACAAAAAAATTAACAAATTTCATAATCTTCTCACTTTAGATTAGCTATGGTGCCACGAGTGACAAATTCAGTGACAAGCTTCTCTACCCGTCATTCTTCCGTACGGTGCCCAGTGACAAATGGCAGGTGGAAGCCATGGTGCACCTGCTGATTGCGTTTAAATGGAACTGGGTGGCGGTGGTGGGCAGTGAAGAGGAGTACGGACAACAAGGTGTGCAGGAATTCTCCAAAGTAGCCTCAAATAACTCAGTCTGCGTAGCCTATCAGGGGCTGATCCCAATATACACTGACCCTGCACCAGCGATCAAAACCATCATCGACAATATAATAACAACCAACGTCGGAGTGGTAGTGGTCTTTTCTCTACCAGATCCAGCTTCGATCTTTTTTAAAGAGGTAAGTAAAGCATTTCAAACAAGTATTACATGTAGTTGGTGAATACATTATATTCAATTCAGTCATTAATCCAATCTCCCCCAGATTATCAGGAGGAATATAACGGCTGTGTGGATTGCAAGCACAAGTTGGGCCATCCATACTCAAATGACTTCTCTCCCCGATATCCAAAAAGTCGGTACAATCATTGGATTTTCTGACAGGATGCAAACCCTGGATATGCTCACTGCATACACACGAGAGCTCCTCATTAAACTGAGTGAGGACAGGTCACCACCACCAGATCCTCTCAATCCCTGCCCACAATGCTGGAACTTCTCACCCGACAACATTAGCTTGGTGACACAGCCTGTGCTGCAGCGCACAGCTTTCAGTGTGTATTCTGCCATCTACAGTGTGGCACAGGCACTGCACAACCTGCTGCGATGCAGTGCAGCTGCCTGTGAGCGAGGACCTGACACCAAAATCTATCCCTGGAAGGTGATGTTTTTGTCTGTTTTATAGGTGACTTGTTTTTTAAACACCACTGACTTTAAAAAAATTAATAAAGCTTTATTTTACAGCTGTTGGAGACTTTAAGGAATACATCTGTAGACATAAACGGCACACACTTAGTATTTGACAGTGAAGGCAACCCAAACATAGGATACAATTTGCTACAGTGGAACTGGACAGAAGACGGGGTTGACTTCATTGAGATTGGACACTTCGAAAAAAAACTGAACATCAACATGTCCTTGTTCAAATGGCACACTGAAAACTCAGAGGTAATTCCAGCAATTTACAAGAAAATTGATATTCCTTTAAACACATACTGAACAGTTTAAAAGCTTTGTGATTAAAATCCGCCTAATCATAATCCAGTTTGAGTAACTGTTGCAGTAAGTGTTGCATTTTTTTTTTACCATAAAATCATTTTGCAGGCTCCTGAGTCCACCTGTTCATCAAAATGTGACTCAGGCCAAGTCCGCAGAGTCAAAGGCTTCCATTCCTGCTGTTTTGACTGTATTGACTGTTTGGCCGGCACTTACCAGGCAAATGCAGGTAATGCGGTTGTCCATATCTCTCTCAAATACATGAAGTAGTTCTACATTTTGGGAAATAAACTCACTTGCTTTCTTTTCCGAGAATTACACGAGAAGATTGATGTGTGTGTGTGTGTGTACAATAAATATGAAGCTGCAGCCAACAACCGGATAGCTTAGCTTAGCATAAAGAGTGGAAACAGGGGGAAACAGCTAGCCTGGCTCCATCCAAAGGTAACAAAATCTGCCTACCGGTAATTCTAAAGCTCATTTACAGACACAGCATTAAAAATTCAGATTTTATATATGGAAAAGTCACTGTCACCCTCTCTAACAATCTTTGTCACACTTCCACCTAAAAAACGGCAGACATACTTATATTTACAGGTGGAAACACGCAAAAAAGACCTACAGATCTCAACGTTATCATGTGCACCGTCAAGCCTATTTTGGTTTCGCAACGCTGGCATACTGAAAAAATGACACACTGAAGCTGCGTTATCCCAGACATTGCTTGGTTCAATGTGAAAATACAAAGGCTGTATAGAAGCAAGCCTTCGTTGCGGCACTATTGCGGAATAGTCCTGGTTTGTTTGTCTTTTTTCTAGATGATGTGCTTGTTAATCAAACCAAATGTCCTGTTGTGCTTTCTGACTTATAGAGGATATTCAGTGCAAACATTGCCCTGAGGGTCAATGGTCTAAAGACCGCAGCATTAATTGCACTGCACCCAAATTCGTCGTTCTGTCCTGGAACACACCTGAAGCTCTGGCAATGACACTGGCTGTGGTGCTGGTGGTGGTATGTCAGGGTTTGGTGGGTGCTGTGTTCCTCAAGCACAGAGGAACCTTTTTGGTAAAGGCCTCAGGGGGAGTACTGAGTTTTGTAGCTCTTCTCAGTCTGATGGGAGCTTGTCTCAGTCTGCTGCTCTTCCTGGGACAGCCAGGGGATGTGGTGTGTCGTCTTCAGCTGCCCCTCACCTCCATTTTCCAAACAGTGGCCCTGTCCATTATCGCATTCATCTCACTACAGGTAAGGAATGACAGGTAAAATGCATTACTGTACTGTAGAGCGGACATTGTGATCAGGCTGCAAACCCCTCTTTTCAAACAGATATTCTACATATCGGAGTTCCCAAAGATGGCTGCCTCTCACCTGCATGTACTAAGAGGCCCTGGAATCTGGCTGTTTGTGCTGGTCTGCTGTGTTGTGCAGGCTGGTATCTGTGGCTGGTTTGTTCAGGAAGGGCCCTCGCTGTCTGAATATCTGGCAGAGATGAAAATAGACTTTGTGAAAACATTTCTTGCATGCCCGGTGGAACCCTTGTCTGGACTTGCCCTAATGGAAGGTTTAATCAGTGCATTGGCCCTCTTATCATTCATGTGCACCTTCATGGCAGTAAAGCCTCTTCATCAGTACAACCTTGCAAGGGATATCACTTTTGCCTCCCTGATCTACTGTGTGATTTGGGTGACCTTTATTCCAATTTACATTGGCCAGGAACACAAATACAGGTCTATTGTCCATGTTTCTTTCACCCTGGCAAGCAACTTCGGACTGGTGGCAGCCTACTACTTCCCAAAATGCTTCCTGCTGTTGAGAAAACCTGAGCTCAATACGGCAGAGCACTTCTGTACCTTCCTTGAGGGCGTTCCACCAACACCAATTAAGGAGGAACCACAGTCGCAGACAGAATCAGAGCAATCATCAAAAGTCATGTAAAATTAAAATTTGCTTTGTATGTGCAGAAATACTGTTTGTCAATGAACTAGTACGAAACCTACTGTATAGCTATAAGTTGACCCATAATGAAATATGAATCTGTAATCATGAAAAACAAAAGCACATATACACTCTATAGAAACAGTGCATTTATGTACATTTTGTATAATTTTATTAGAATAAAGAGGCCACAATGGGCTAATTGTAGGAGTAGATTTTTTGACAGAAAACATTTTTTGTTTGTTTTTTTTTCCCCTTTTTTATGGGACATTGCTGTGATTTATGCAACATAAATAACATAAAGACAAATCAAATTTTTGTTTTTGAGTTTTCTTTGTTGTTTCAATCTTTTCCCCGAAGGTGCACTGAACCATATGTATTCTTCAGATCCTTAGTTTAAATAATCAAATGTTCCAATATCCTGCATTAAAAAGAAAAGTTAAAGCCAACATTTGATTTTGGGGCCCATGCCGATACCAATATCGATATATAAGCTGATACATGCTTATGTACAAACACACAAACGTAATGGAGGCAGGATATTTTACAGTTTAACAATAAATTTTATTGTCTAAGATAAAATTGGAGGACAGAAACTGTAAACTTTATTTGGAATTTAATCATTTATGCTGCAAGCAAGTTGTCTCTCCAATATGTATTGGACACCATATATACTGATATCAATATATCTGTGATAGGCCAATGATGGCCGACGGTGGTGGATTATAACTAAGTACATTTATTTAAGATCTGTACAATTTTGAGGTGCTTGCATCTTACTTTAGTATTTACATTTTCTACTATTTTATACTTCCAGTTCACTACATTTAGGAGGCAAATATTGCACTTTTTACACATTTTTTAAACCTTAGTTACCAGTTACTTTGCAAATTACATTCGGCTCAGAGCCAAAGCCAGAGCCAGAACACTGATTGAAGCTAGAAAGGTGGCAGGGTCCGCCAAATATAAACAGTATGAAACTGTGTTGCCCTTTAAAGTCAGTTTGTTTAAGTTTTTTCCATCATGAAAACAAAGCGTTTGTTTATTCAGTTTGTTTAGGCATAAAACAAAATCAGTCAATGAAAATCTTTCCGCTCTTTCTCTATCAGACCCATGAGCAATCAAACTAAAGCATACATTATATGCAACCATGTAAATATAGGTATAATTTACTTTTACTGTACAATTTGGGATTTGGCCTTTAATGCCAGAAAAACACATTCGATTCCTAAGTACATTTAACATCAAATACTTTTAGACTTTTACTCAACTACGATTCTTATGGGTGACTTTCATTTGTACCAAAATTAATGATATTATTGGCTATAATATCAGCCGACCGATATATCCATAAGGCTATAATATCATTATCATCATCATAATTATCAAAATGGACTTAAAGTTTAAAGAGTAACCTCGATAGATAAATGGTAGATGGGCTCCCATCATTGTTTGCATTTATAGCATAATGCTGTTTACAGTTAAGACACTTAACTGTAAACAGCATTTTAAGTAGTGTTGTTAGCCAAGCGTTAGCTAATTTTACCTAAATATACTGTGGGATGGTTTAAGCGATAAAAACTCTTTTTTATCGGCACTGACGGCGTAAACCAGACAACATATTCTGAGATTATCCCAGAGGATAAATCGCAGCTGGGAGTGTCTTTACCTCACCATGTTTTAACATGTCCTCCTTCAGCCAAGATGGCCGTGCGCCCCCTTGTTGTCATCTCGTCCACAAGACATAATATGATGGAGCTCTGGAAGTCTTATCATTATCCTTAACCCTCCTCTCAGTTTGTTGTGCTTGTGTTCAAAGTAATAAAACGCTATGACCATAGACCATAGATATATACATGTATATATGTCTATGTTATGACTACCAGACTCTTTAATCAAGCCCGCAGCCTTTACCACTCAACCTGGCCGTAAACGTCACCGCTGCCTGAGAGGCTGAATTCAGGGAGCGGGAGTCTCGACTTCCTTAGCAACGGTTGCTATCAACTCAGGCTGCTGTGTGTCCTGAGAGGTGACGCTGAGTTTTGACTTTTTAAAACGTTGAGCTGGTGAGATCATTTCTTGTTTTTTCTTGACAGTAGACACTTTTTTCGATACCTTTCAAATGTTACCTAACTATAACCAGCTAGTGCTCACTATTTCTCATGTAACAGCTAGCAAGATCGATGGCTACTGGTTGTTTACTTTTATTTTGTCAAGCTAACCTAGGTGGCTACTGGCTAATGTGTGTTGTGAGCAGTTTTGGATGACCTGTTTTTGATTATGATGCATTGATTAAACCTAAATTCAAGATATCAATGCAGCAACCTAGAGCAGCGCACACTAAATGTTTGAGAGTATACTGTAAATATGCATTGTTCAGTGTGAAACTATTGGGGAAAAACTTGACATTCCGTGATGTTAAATGAGATGCACTGTCATACAAAATGCATCAATCAAATCAAATAAATTATGTACTTGCTTTTCAAGCAAATACTTAAGACAAAAAGACAAATACATCTATAGCATTTTCTCACCTAAACTGCCACTTCAAAACTAATGCAAGAAAGAAAATGGATATAATTTCCCATTCTTAGTTCAAGTCTTGCTTCAATGATGTAATACACAGACAAGATCTGTCAATCAAAAGCTGCTCCCAGGTAATCACTGAAAAAAAGTTTTAACTTATTTAGTGTCATAGTTAGTTTTCAGTCTAGGTTTGAAAGCTGAATATGGGACTAAATGGCTAGGATTAATTTAATTTAGTGGTCAGAGAAGATGACATTTACACTCGCTCAGCATCACTTTGTTTTTTATGTTTATCTCGTGAAGCCCAGCGTCACCATGCCTCGAGGCAGATCAGCCATAAGTGTGCGCTCAGACAACAGTGAGATGGATACTGATGGCACAGGTAATGTTGTTATTATTGACTATACGATGTTGATGCTGTCTATGTTTTGTTGTTGAAAAAGCTATAATGTGCATGTCATGTTTTTTTTTAATTATTTTTATTTTGTTAAAGCAGAATCAGAGATAGCCAAACTGCAAAGACAGTTCAGGATCATGGAAGGAGATCGGCAGGCCTACAGCCTTCAGGCCCGCGAGCAGATCCGCAAACAACAGTGAATAATCACCACACCTACATCACATTTTCAGCTGTTTTAGTGTGTTATTTTGTAAAAATTTGCCTGATCGGCTGTTTGTGTGATGTGGATAAAAGGCAGGAGATAGAGAGTCTGCTGAAGGAGCAGGAGGAGCTGCATCGAAACAACAGTGCATGCAAGAGCTTTTCACAGCAACAGCCGGACAGTGAGGACACCCAGCGTCTTCGCGCACTGCTGGGGCAGCAAGACATGCTGAAGGAGGAGCAGGGGAAAGAAAAGCAATGTCAAAAAGATATAGAGAAAGAGGTTAATGAAGTCTTTTCAGTCATAATTTTGGCATCATTTCATGTTTACTTGTAATTTTGGTCACAAATCAAGCTTTGCCATCTGTAATGTGTAATGTGAGCAGAAAGCAAACATGCAGTTGAAGCTGACAGAGCTGAGAAAAGGGGAGGTCAGCACTGGTAATAAACAGAAGTCAGAGGATCGACGGACTCAGAAGGCCATACGCACACTGGAATACAAACTGGACAGAGTAAGCCATGAAACTCAATACCACGAAAATACCTTTGAAACAGACAGATCTCATATCATTACCATGTTGAGGTGATATTGTTGTTCATTGTTGATTAATAATATGTTTTTACAAGCACATATCTTCACATATTAATACATTGTATTGTTTGCATACGTTCTGTGTCTTGTCCAGGCCTTAACTTGCTTCAATGAGCAACTGACCAGGAACAGCCACCTGAGAGAAGAGTTACAGACTCTTCATATTGAGCGTGTACATTTCCAGCAGTTACAAAACAGGCTGGACAAGGTCAGAGGTCACACCATAGATGATTTTTTGTTTAGCGTCCTTGTTATTTAGTCCATAATTCAAGCGCTTCTCTGCATTGACTCTTGTGTGTTGTAGGAACTGTACGATATCCGCAAGAAGATCGGGGAAATCGTCAACCTGTCCACTGCTGCTTATGATGCCAGGTCAGATTTGAGCCAGTTGTGTAATGTAGTAAAAGTCAGGGCTATGGTATGACATTCATGATTGTTCAATATCATGTATCTCAGGGAGGAGGCCCAGTCCAAGATGACCATGATGAGGGAGAAGGCAGTGAAGGACCTTGTTCAGTACAACGCTGAGATGAAGGAACTGGAGAGGGTTATTGCACATGAGTGGAGTCTGAAAGAGTTCATGACCACCAAGTGCAGCGAGAGGAGTGGGCAGGAGTGTGACCATGAGACGGGACACAGGCAGAGTAAGGCATATTATGTTGTAGCTAATAATGTCGCTGTTTTGACCCAGTTCTAATCATAAAAATGGGAAAAGTGTCAGTGATGCTATCAGCGATGATAACAACACTGGCAGTGATTGTTCAGTGGGGAATCCCACCAATTACCAGCATGTGCTTTATGAATAACCAGGCACAGTCTCCTACAATATATCCCATGAGCACACGCTAGAGAGAGGAAATCCCATCTGGTGAATATGTAGCACAAACGTCAGGTCCTTGTAAAATGATGAAAAAGAGCCTCCTGTAGCCATATGGAGAGTTTTTTAGGGAATAATGTATGTTCTCGGTGTTGTACTACAACAAAAGTACAAATCCGATTCAAAAGTAAACATTTAGAGGAACAGTGTTTTCAATCTTGAACATTGATTAATTATTCCTTGTTTGTGAAAGAAATTAAATTGCGAGATAGGACAATTGGCCTTGGTGAAATAAGTGCCATACATCATATAGCCTAGTAGATGGTAGTAAAGTTCAATAGTGACTAAACATAGCCAATTGTATGAATACAAAAACTCCATGTCACAATCCACATTCAGCAGTAATCCCTGTAGTCGCTCCATGTCAAACTCCATACAGAAAGCAGTCGTTATTAAGTGTTTTCTGGTTTTCACAAATGTATGTTAAGTATGTGAAATACTTCCTATTTAGAATTACGTAATAAAGGCACAGCTGAGATGAGGGTTCTGCTTGGCACAACCCTATTTTGACATAATTCTCATAGTTTTGGAAATATATCCAGACACAGAAAGTGGTTGCACTTGCAGATTTGAATCAACTTATTTGCAGGGTTCAGAGGGTTACTTTAAAAATGTATTCAGTAACATCATCCAAGTATTGCAAGATGAAAGTAATATAGCTTGATTACACTTTGTTACTTGTGGATTACTTCAATAGCAAACATGTGCAAATAAAGACTAGAGAAATTAAATAGCAATACGATTTTTTCTGTAACTTTACCGGAAAAGTATACAGTTATTTATACACAAATATACTGTGCATATACTGTACATGTAGAAACCGAAAAAGTAGTAGTTCTTTAGTGCATTTTTTGACTTTGTGTCCTGGGGAATGTAGACTGCAACCTGATAGTGTTGACAAAATGTATGGCATCTCCATTATTTTATGTCCTCACATGTATAAGAAACATTGCTTTGCTTTTTTTATTGATTGGTTTATATTCCTGTTCAGTCAGGAAAACATGAACATCACTTTTTTTTACAGTACCATAGTAGCTCGCAGTCAGGCAGGATTTTACAGCAGAAACAGTGCTAACATTCATACTGGCTTAGAAACAAACAGTACAGTCAGTCCTGCCAATGAGTCCTTGAACACTGTAATAGAAATAATATGATCCTTTTTGCTTGTTTTTTAACTCGTTTTAGCACTGTTACAAAACGGAAACAAGTGATAAGAAACATGTTAGTGTTAACGTCATTCACAGATTGTATGGCCGACAGTGATGCTGTTATGAAGTTCCGACGATACTGAGGTGATGTTAATGCCACTTGTTTGTCCCAGTGTCAGAGCTGAAGGAGCAGAGGAGGATGGACTCTGGGGAAGAGTCTCTGGACGCTCTGGAGGAGGTGTTTAAAAGGATCCAGACTGTGACAGGGGAGGACAACCTGGACATACTGGTCACCAGGTTCATCCAGGGTAAGTCTTAATACCTTATTCTGACTATTTCATAATCATCCATAAACAGAGACAATGCTTCTTACAGTTGTTTTTGGCTGTGGAACCCATCTTGGTTATTGTTGTGTTTAATTTATAGACAATGGCAATTACAGCCGTCTCTTTACTTTGAGATGGACAAAACATTTATATAATGTAAATAATATTATATTTCTCTACCTTTAGAGGAACACTAAACACTGAAGTTAAATATATTAAAGTTACCACTTTGATAAGAAGAATAATCTGTCTCAGTTTAAGAAATTTAAATGCATCTCTCTCTTCTGTGTTGCTGTTCTGCTGTGTAGTTGAAGACCAGAACTTTGCACTCTTCAATTTTGTAAATGAGCAAAACAATGAGGCCGAGGCACTGAGGGATCAAATCAGCCAGGTGAGTCCTCTTCTTGACTGTGCCTGTGGACACACTCCTCATTAATTTCTTCCATTTTTAGCTTCATAAAATTCATGTCTATTCAGTGTGACAGAAGAACACTTTTAATTCCTTGTATAAAGATTACAAGCAATTGATGTTAAGAACTTAAAAGGGTAGGTGTCGGAAACTTCTAATTAGTTTTAGGAATGTGAATGAAAGCTAAGGAGGTCATTTTTGACAGCAGTTACACTGACTGAAAGGGAGCATGTAGTGTTCTTTAGCTCATATCAGTGATCTATCAGTTTTTCTGTTTACGTGGCATGTGTTTGTCTGCAGATACAAGCAGAGATTGAGCAGTTTCAGGAAGCAGGTTTGAAACAGGAGCAGGATCATCGCTCTTTGCTGAGAGACATTGATGAGCAGCAAAAGGAAACTGAGTCCCAAGCTGAGGACTGTGAGCACCAAGTCAGCATCATCAGCGAAATCCTGGATAAGATTAAAACAGGTTTGGGAACAATTTGTTTTAAGAGATGCAATATGTAAGAATTTTATTTCAAAACATTTAATGAACATTATCAACAGAATGTAAAGAAATAACAATTTTTAGGTTATGGGTACACGGGTAGTGTATACGCCACTGGTACAGGAGCTTTAGACCAGGATAGGCTGGGGCTAGCTGATTAGCATGCTAACTTCAGTGGATATCTCTGCAGCACAATACATAGACTTTACAATGTCAAACTGCTGTGTATTTACATTCTGTGATAATTTTAGCTGAAATTCATGCACAAAGCACCTTTAATAATTAATAATTTAATAGTCACATGGGTTTAATTTGAGTAACTCTTAAAAGAAAGCACTAAAATTTAAAAAAAAAAAAAAGTTCTTTAGATACTCCTGACTTGGGTTTCTCCCATCTCACAGGACTGAACAGCATCTTTTCCAAGATAGAGTGCGACCGCTCAGTGATTGAGGAGGCACTGGGCTCCTCTACAGGGATCAGTGAGAACAACATCATGTCCTACCTCGGTCTCGTGGAACAGAAGACCAACGAGCTGCTCACCATTCAAGCTTTCCTCAATTCTAAAGTAACCTGTCATCCTACATGTGGTTCTGTCGTACATTTTCTTACATACACTCCTGCAGCACCAAGTTATTTTCTTTCTCTTCTTACAGGATGTGGAAAAGGACTACAATCCGAAAGACCTGGCCAAATTCCTTTTGGGTCAGAATCAAGAGCTACTTCAGCAGAATATTGGCAGCCAACTTGCAATCAACAGGTGGGCCTCTTATCTGTTCATTTTGATAAATCTATAAACACTTTGAGTGTCAGGTTGATGAGTGTGTCTGTGTTTTTGGACTCCTCAGTGTGGATTATGATGCAGAAGAGTCTCCTGTCACTGATGAGGAAGAACGGCCACTTTCACAAGATGAACTTCGCAGAAGAATAATGAAAAGGGTTAGTGCAATAGTCCTCCACTTAAGTTGATTTTTTTATGGTTTACGTCATGTCCAGTAATTACTTTTTATTGATGTGATTTATAGGTTCTGCAGAGAGAGAGTTCAGTCCGGCAGGCGGCAACCAAAGCGTCAAAGATCAGTCAGCTGGACGGCAGACAGCGCACCCTGGAAGACGCACTGTCCTGACACATTGACCTGATCAGCGCATATTAAAAATGAGATCCTCATCCGCAGCTGAAGGGCCTTTATTGTAATATAGATCAATCGAGGTCATGAACCGGCTTGATTGGCCATGTTGAAAAGTTGCAGCTTGCACACGGAAACATTCAAAGCTTAATTATGTCATGTGTATGTCACCTATTATGATGAATCACTGGCACGGCCTGTATATAATATCTTGGTGTGATTTGTTTAGTTGTAACTAATTAGGTTTGGAGCTATAAAGATGCCTTTTCAGACTCTGGTAGCCAGCTGTCCTTTTGATGTGTGACTTGCCATCTGGCTTTGACTACACAATCTGGTCTCAGCGCAGCCCTCCCTCGCTGGCAAGCCTTCATTACATGATACTTGCTGCTATGCTCAAAAGGAAAGGTTGGGGGCAGCAGAACCTTTTGTAATCATAATTGGCATGCTGAGACCTTGGTTGTGTTTCCAAAAAAGAGTGAGAAGCTTTTTAGCGCTCTCTTCACTGTACACACTGAGTTTGAACACATTTTTGTAGGTGGAATAATTATAATGATTTTCTTCATTTGTTTGAATGAATCCCTCTCATTTATTTAGAATCTGAGATGACTTGAATAAGCTGTCCTTCTTGACATTTACATTAAATGAGTGCTCTGTTCATGTACACCACAGTCATTAACATCAGTGTGTGCAAGGTTAAGAAACTTCATTTTGATCCTCAGGAGTTTCAAATGTCATCTTATCCAAACATCCTGGAGCGAGCCTGCGTTGGGGCAAAGATGTCAGTCACCGCCACAGAGAGCAACTTCCTTTGTACAAAAGAGTTATTTTAAGAAAACATATTTTTACATACAGCTCAGTGAAACAATTGACAAAGAGTGTGACTATATTTAGGTTCTACAGCTCACACCAATGCCATCATACTTTCTTTCTGTACAGGGAAAGGGGGCAGATCTGACACAAGTGTACCTGTCCAAACAAGAAAAAAGGCACATTCAGGTCACTATGTTAATTATCTAGCTGCTGTGGTTTTAGTCGGCCTGTCTCTTGAAGGTTTTTCCCAGGTTGAGGTCGTGACAGAAGCGATTTTGGGAAGTGAAACTGCCACTCTGTAAACATTTATGACTGATCGACCAATGGCTTGGTTTGCTCAAGATAATCCCCCTCGCAGTCTCAACTGTGTGGCTATGAAAACAGATTATCAGAGATAAAAGGGCGCTGTGGAAAAGCAGAGGGGTGGCGGTGGTGGGAGATGAGATGGAGGAGGCTGCTTTCTTTGAAATTCTACTCTCACTTAGCCCCCTCCACTCCCAACAAATTCTCTGTGCACACGGCTCTCCGCATTGCCATAGAAACCTTCCTTTTAATCACAACAGAAACCTCATTTCCTACTCCTGACAAAGAGTCCTCATTGCCTGTAGAGACCGCCCGCATCAGCCATTTCCAAGGCCCACCTCCTTCAGCAGGCTGCACCTACCAGCAGCAGCACCCCTCCTCTCCATATAAGCACATTTTCCACCTTTTCTCCTCCTTTTGCTCAACAGTTTCTCTGTTTTCTAACGCACCTTTCGCTAATCTGTTTTTCTTGTCATGCTTTTGTATACACTGCATGCGCTTTGAAATTGTGGTATTTAGTCCGACTCATCCCGATTAAGAGGTAAAAATCCAGATGCTTACACACCCAACTGTGCAAACAAAAACATGCACGCACAGGTAGTGTTTTCTCCACATTCCATGTGCACGCCCGTGCCCTTTTTATGTGTCCCTCAGTCCACTCCAAAAACTAACGCTGGAGTCCATTATCCTGTCAGGCAACCAGAACTTTATCTTGTTCTGCAAAAACTGCTGTGAACTTTCGTCTCTCTACAGGCAAAGTTTTCACATGAGCGCCGTCTACTTCCTGTCCCCGGTCTTGTTCTGCTTTGTGAACAAACTATGTTAGCACTTATAAAATGCCTTGTTCCCTTTATCTCGACACAATGCTGTTATCTGGAAAACACCCCTGTCCTCTGTCTCCCGCTCTGTCCTCCCTTCTCTCTCTGTCTAGTTTGTGTATTTGGGACTTGTGCCAGGTATTTCCCCAGTCAGCCTGCCTGCACCCAGAATGCTCCATCCCCTCGACGAAAGTCCCACCCCCTCCCCCTGCCTCTCTCCTCCCCCCCCCCAACCCCCCTCAACACTCACACCCTCCCACCCTCCCACAAGTGTTGCTAAGCAACCGCCCGCCATGAGTGCTGGTGCATTTTCCAGCCAATCAAATGACTGAACATATTTTTCGAACGGTGTTGAGGAAGGAAAGAGGATCTCACCTCTTTATCAAGTCTCTCTTCATTTAGAGGATTTGCATTGCAGGTGCTGGTTCATCCTGCTGCACATGCACGCTTTGGAGAAGTGAGCCTTTGATCGTTTTCATCACCAGGATGTGCTCGCAGTCCGCCGCTGGGTGGCAGCAGGATGAGTTTTCTCTGCTGCCACACAGGCTGCAAGAATTTTTTTTTTTTTTACTGCTGTTGCTAAGCAATCCTCACTCTCGTGTCTTCTTACCTGTGAAACATTTGTGATTTTTACAGATGTCCCTGACACCATTTTGTCTTTGTTTTCACCATTTTGAAATGCACCATATTCCATGAGAAAAAACAAAAAAAATTGGTTTCACAAAAAAAAACCTATGCACATCCAGAGTATTAACCTTCAAAACCAAAATATCATCACAATTCAGATCAGAGCAGAGACAAATTCTTGTTGAAGGAAGGAATGAGATGGCCACCGTGTCTGAGATCCAGTTTTGGGTTAAATGTTAGCCTTGGGCAGCCTCAGTTGACATCATGCAGGAGGCAGGAAATGTGCTCTTGAGCGATTAGGCCAGCAGCTCTTGTCTTCCACTTTACCAGCAGTGGGGAGATCCATGCACTCTCTGGGTTCATATCATGAGAAGCTTCTTGTTTTCTTTGCGCACAAAAACATTGCAGATATTTGAATCTACTGCTTACATGGTTCAGGCATGATCCAGCTGAGCAAGTCCCATTAATATATTTCTTTATCAGTGATTTGTTTAACACTCTCCAGGTCCCTCTCTGAGTCCCTCCCTCCCCCACGTCGGTCCCCCTGTGTGCGAGTCCCTCATCTCAGCTTTGGTTGCTGTGCAGATGGCTCTTTGTTGGTGCTTCACAATGGGTCTAAGGTCAGTGCGCCTCATGCCATCAACACACTCAAACTTCTCCACTCCAGCTGTCTCGTGGCTTTATTTGCAGTATATCCAAAATAATTCTCTGTCAAGCATCAGGGGCCGCTCTTGTGTACACGGTTATATTGTGGTCTTGAATTTAGAGGAAGTTACAAAACCGCAGATGTAGCAGGGACGACCTCTGGCGTAAACACGTCAACAGATATCATCTTGTTTTTTTCAATATCTGAGACCACGCCTTCGTTATAATCTCAGAAGCTCTTGTCACATTTCTTGATTCTTCATTCTTGGATGTGTCAGCTGGAGGCAACCTTTGCATCTGAAACAAAGCAGACAGCAGAATATCAGATCAGCCAGAGAAATAGAAATGCAAATCAACCATCTGTTCTGTGATCCCAAACCAACCCTCGTTCACCATTCAAGAGAAAAAGCAATAGTTACACATAGCTTACCCCTTAATAGTTATGAAGAGGATAACAAAATGCTATGTACTGTCAAAACATAGAAGAAAATGGTAGGACAAGATCTCTCAGAGAGATCAGTAAAAATGACACATTTATAAAAGCTCTTAACTCGCTTAAAACACTACGAGTCTGACTGTCATCCAAATCAAACAAAGACTACACTCTAATCTTTAACATGCACATACAAGCATCATCATTCTGTGTAAATATACATAGATTTATAGCCCATAAAATTACAAAAAGATGTTGTGTTTCATCATCAGAGGAACGGTACATTTTCTCATTGTGCAGCGTCAAGTCTGCAGAGCAGCGCAGGGCTCAGCAGCAGAGGGCCATGAGGTCCTCCTCAGCAGGAAGGAGCAGGTAGAGTGAATGGCGGGAAACTAGAAAGAGGAGGAGCATTTCTTGCAAAGCAGTTGGAATTACTGGAAATTTCCACTTTTCTCTGGCAAGGCAGTTACAGGGGTGGAGCTAAGAGGTGAAGTAAATGAGGTGGTGCAGCTGAGGGTGATTTCAAGCAGTGCAGAGGGACAACATCTGCTGCTCCTTCAAGCACAATCTCTTAAATATCAGGTTTATGAAACTGAAAAAGACAGATTTAACTTGCATGTTAATATTGCATTGTACTTGGTTATTAGTTATCCTTTTTCATGGTTCATTTATATAACACTACTATAACATATAATGCATGAATGCATCCATCTTTCATCGATATCCATGTTTTTATTATGTAGTACAATGTTTGCTCCATTATGCATCCTCACTCTACTCAGAGTCAGAGTCAGAAAATGAGCCAACGTGGCAGCAACAAGTTATTGAATCATTTTTGTGTGTTTAGGACAAGAAATCAGCACAAAATGTTGCACAATCATACAGCCAACACAGACAATAGTGCTATTTCAGGCGTGTTAATCAGGTCATCTGACTTGAATAAACTAAAGTCATCACGAAAGGCAAGGGGTTTTGCAAGATCCATGAAAGACATTGTAAGATGATACAGTGGTTCAGCAGAAGAAATGTATTATGCATGTGTGGTAGTGGTTTTAATACAGCGCATGATGTATTATTTCTGTGTGAGGATGGACAAAGTGCTCTCTGATAGATGATGTGCAATCAGACACTGTTTATGGTCAAAGATTGAATCATGCTTGTCTTTTGCTATCGCCTAGTTTGACAAAAAATAAAAACATGTATTCCGACTACGTTTGATCACATCTGATAAATTCTTTGACATTGCAACCTTTTTTTTTTTGTTCTGGCCTTTTGGGAATTAAAGGGGCTATGTAAGAATTTAAGTTAAAAACATTCAAAGATTTACTGAGATCATCAACAGAATGCAAATAAATAGCAGTTCTGACATTATGATGTCTGTGTACTGGGTTCCAGAAATATTTAAAGTTAGCATGCTAACCAGCTAGCCCTGGTCCATCTTGGTCCGATTGCTCCTGTGCTAGCAATGTAAACACCAACACATCCCCGGTTCCCGAGCTCCCGGGCCGAACCACTGGCTGCATAGCTAACTGAGCCAACTAGCTTGGAGAGACTACAATTAGCAGCAGTTAGCGGATACTCTGGTGATATGCTGCCCCATATTTGTTTTGAGTATAAATTTAAAGGGGGGCCAGTTCTTACATATTGCACCTTTAAAATCAATTTAGTTATCGTTCCTTTATGCTACTTATAAAAAACCTAATCAACTACATGACGTAATAAATAATAAACCACAAAAAAATAATTAATAATTGTTAACACATCTAAATTCTACAATTTGTATATATCATTTAAAGAAGTGTCTTCCGCGGTAATGTGAATACATGATACATTGACACATCATATCTGTCATCCATTTGACCATCTGTGCATCCACCCATCGACTCATCTTCTTACAGCTTTTCAAAGTCAGGGTCGCTGTGGCAACACAGTCAGAAGAATATCCCGGGTGACCTTTTCCCAGCAGTGTTGCCCAACACCTCCATCAAATGATCCAGTGCCAGCTGGGAGATGTTGTCTCTGTAGCATGTCCTAGGTCTGTTCTCTGCTCTTTTTCCCTCAGTCCACAGGCACCACATCCAGTGTGGAGTCTCAGCTGCTTGTATTCGCATTTCAGTTTTTTTTCAGGTGAGGGACAAATTCAAGATGAACAGCTAAGAAGTGTGTAAAGGTTCAGCTGCCAGTTCAGCACCATGGTCCAGTGGCTGAAGCGTTTTACCATCACTTATCTCATGATCTGATATACCCTCATTCATAACTAATATCTGAACTCTTCTACCTGAGCTTTCCTCTCACCTGGGTGCAAAAAGAACTGAGAGAACAGTGATCCTCCTCCCACTTACTTTACACCCGGCAGCAGTTGGGCTCTTGCGGTTCAAAAATAGAGCCAGAAACAACATAGTTGATAACCTTATGTTAATAGAACAACATTCTCCAGATTTTGGCTGCACCTCGATATCCTGCCCAAACATGGAAGGAGACGACGCACATCCTTGAATAAATCCAACACCCGTTTGAACTATAACGGGAGATAGTGGCTTTAAATCCAGACTGTAGCAGGACCAAAAGACCTGCAGCATCGGGAAACATTTCCCAAATCCTCTAAGCACCTACAGACTAATCCATGCGACGCTGAAGAGACATGTCAACAGCCCCAACAATATCCAGAGCAGCAGGATTTCAGGATCTCTTGGCACCGTGCCTCTGAGAGGCTTTGGTTTACATGACGCCTGACACTTTTTTCATGTTTCATGCTGCATGTTCATTTATTTTCTGTTTTCTTACCTGACATCTGTTTTTACTCCTACTACTTAGTTAAATGTATGTATTTACACCTACTGCGTTAAGCTGCTCAGTTCACACACATTTGATGTGAATTGTGATGTTTTTATTGCCAGTGTTTACACTCAATTTCCTTTTCCTCTTTATGTTTTTTCTTCTTTTTTTTGTCAGTTATTTTATCAGCTGTAGCAGCCAAGCAATTAATCAGTAAATAACATTACAATAAATAGATTATACTCTTTAATGTTTTACCTCTGTATTGATCTTAATATGTAAACAATTTGTGCTACAACAATTTTAATTTAAGATTCAATTATTGTCATTTCTTTCTGTATGTGCAAATACAAAACAAAATACTGTTCCTCCCAGCCTAAAGCAGTGTGACAGATTAATAAAGGCACCAATAAATATCTAAAATAGTCCTTTTCTAAAAGCATTTTTAAAAACAGTATCACAGGTAACGTAAAAACAGAACAATTAGCAGCACAGTGCGGTAAAGTGCACAGAAGAGAAAGTGCAGTTTTCCAGAGTTCAGTTATATATTTATGATTAACTGCAAATCGTATGGACCACTAGAATATAAATTCACAGTATTTTGTTTGATTTTATTTGGGCCTACTCATCCATGTATTTATGTACTTGTTTACTTTTTGTTCATTATTATTATTATGGTCTTGCTGGATTATGTTTTATTATGTTTTTTGTTTTATTCTTTTACTTTTTATTGTTATTAGGAAAGCCATTTTTTTTTCATGCAAGAATTCATACATTTTCAAGTAAAGGTTTTTTATAAAGATAACAATGAATAGTTTACTTCTTACACAGCCATATTCATACATTCATTTTTGTTCTATTCAAAATAGATCAAACATTTTTGTTTGCTTTTTCTTTGTTTGTTTTTTGTATAACTACAGTATGTTACAGTTTGTAGAAAAGATGTTGTTAATCTTATAACTCTCGGCCATATAATAGTTATTTTTTGTTTTTCTATATTTAGGTTTCATCACAAAGACAAAACAAAAAGACCCACATTGAAAAAAACAAAATAACAAAACAAACCAGACTAGACAGACATAATAAATATACCAAATTGAGCCTACACAAAACATATGGCAAAGAACGGCCAAAACAGGAGTACAGTCGGAGCTTCTGGAGGCCCTGTGGCGGCTCTACTAGTGTACATGTCGTCATCATCGTCAGGGGCGACTGTACTTAATCAAGTTAATTATGGGTCAATAAGACGAGCACGCTTTCTCCCTCACTGTGCAATCAACTGGAGAATCCCAGTAAGAAGTCAACTTAATGTTGTTCCCTGAAAATCAGAGAAAGCCAGCCAGACCATGCAGGACACTACTGTGCAAAACAAAAGAGCTCGGTTTGCCCCCACTAACTCCTCCAATTATCGAGACCCTTCCCCCGCCTAATCCTGACCTCTGCTCTTTGATGGGCCCCACTTTGCTCTACCCCCCCGGGCACTGACATTCCTCAAGTCAGGTCAGTCCTTTGTCCCAAAGAAATTAAGGTGAAATTAAGGTGCTGCACTTCTCATCCTATATCCTTTATCCCCTGACCCATTAGCAAAGCGGAGAACAGTTTAACAATCAAAGAAATGTTTCCTCCGGCCCTGGGAACTGGTGCAAACTTTACTTTCAAACATGTGTCATTGTGAACACAAAGAGCCTTTTCTTTTATACAGTATTGCTTTCTGTAGTTCCATAACTTAAAAAAAAGGTTTCCAGTTCATACTTGTGGAAAGTGTGGTAAACACTCCACTTGTTGGCAAATAAGAGGTTTTATAAAAGTCACAACATAAATTGCATTTCTTCTTCAACTTTTCCTAGACTGCCCTACTTGCTGCCACTTTCTGGTTCGCGTCTTTACCTGCACAATGAACAGGCTGCCCTTACATAGGTTTTTTTTTTCTTTGTAACAGATTGGTGGCACATGGAAACATGTTGAGGTAGGCAAATAAGGAAAAAAGAGGGACAGGAAATGATCTCACAAACACTCCCCCTCTCTCTGATTGCTCCCATTTTCCAGTTACAGAAAAAGAGTGAGTAATGCCTGCTTTTTAGTCCGCTCCTCTGTTCCTCTCAGGGATCCTCTGAAGTTCTCTGCACACACTGAGGCCATTACACTGTGGATGTCTGCTTCAGTATGCTCTGCAGCCTCCACATGGTCTTCATTTCCCAAATAAAAGAGAGTTAGCGATGCCAAGATGAGCTCTTATCTTCAAGTGCAGTGACACGATGCCGCTTTGTGTCCTAATTTCCAACCACTCAGTATAAAGATAGTGCTGCGTGTGATGCAATGTGATTATCTTTTGTTGGCTGTTCGGAAGCTTTAAAAAATATTTTAATGTGTCCCTGGCCAGTAGGTAATATGTGATGGCAGAACAACAGACTGGGCTTAAGTGAAAAAACAGTCTTAAATGAGACAGAAAATAAATCTCAAAGTAACCAGCGAGTACACTGACACACAACCCTTTGATCTCTGCATGTAATTACAGTCTTCATAATTATATTTCAGCTGAATGTGAGGTGAATGACTAAATAGGGGCCTGGAGGCTTCTTCGAAATCAGTGGCTTGAATGCTGGCATGGCATGGAGAAGATAACTGAGGCGGTATAGGATTAGGTCCTGGGAGGCCCTAAAATTAAAGGCTGAAGAAATACTTGTGTCAAGATATCCTTCTAGGGTGTGTTGGGGCAAGTTGGGGATAAAAAACATTACTGCGAGTGTCTAGAAATATTTGAAATCCAATGTGGAGCACATGCCAATATGTAAAGTAGAGCGGAAATCACTGTGGCAACAATCTGATAACACCAGGTAAAATCTTTATGATGTTGAATGATATCTGTGTGTAGGTGGAAACAATGACAGGCGTGGCAAATGAGGTTGTTCAAGGTCATACGGTTACACTTGAGAAATAGAGAGGCATTAGAACAAAATATGTGGATTTTTACCTGTGATGGAAGAATTTGTTTTCCTTCCTTGTAACCGACAGTGAGGCGCTGACCGTGTGCAGGTTTAAATTACAGGGTTCAGGGCCCACAGAGTTGCGTGCTGCCACTTCCTCTGGTTTAACAGTTGGATGAGCGAGGGCAGACACGGCAAAGAAAGTTCACCTCAAGTAACATCTGAAGGATAAGACAAGCACATCAGGCAACCATTATCAACCAGGGCCAGCACAAAATGGTTCTTAATTAATATGAAAAGGGGAACATGTCCGGAGAAATATTACATTTAAATCATGTTTTATCAATTACAGCTGAAATACGAATTAGAGACAATACTGTAGTCATTTTTCAAAGGCCTCTGTGAGGTCTGGCAAATCACTTCCATCTGCCATCAAATACACACAGACACTGTATTCATACACTGAATGCTTTAATTGTTCATTGTTTGCATGTGTATGTAGGGTTGCAGATTTATCGTTTTTAAAGTATACCATGGTATTAAAGTTAACGATTATCATATTGTGTACCCCATTTGCTTATCTAAGATCATTTGCTCAACTGCAGTAGTGTTATTAAAAGAATAATATTTAAAGTTTACATCAAGTTTCATGTCTGCAATGTTGTAGTCAAGGCCACCTAAACCGAGACCAAGTCACAATCAGTCATATAGTCATAATATACAATAGAATATGGAGTATGCAAACCAAAGGCACTCCTAAAATAGATTCACATTTGCATAAAAACGTCCACCGGAAAACAAATGAAGATTCCTCTTTAATCACCTCTTTTATTGCCGTATGTGTGTGCTTATAAGTGTACCATGAGAAATAATTAAAAGGCATTGCAGAGGTGAATTTTTTTCTGTAGGGTAATTTATTTCATTTTCAATGAGCAAGCAAATGACAATACGAAGAAGCTGAAGTCAACTTAATCAACATTATTCAGCACTCATTTCCATGTTTTAGCATCGACCTGACACAACGCATTTTTTGTGCAAGTGTCAGGTTTTCTTGGTGATTCTTGTCTCCCCATAAAAATAAAAAAAATCAAGTATAGTATGTATCGAACAATTATTCAATATAGAAATATCCCTGCAGTTGTGATCTTGACTGCCTGGTCTTGAAATAAACTCCAGTGTCCTTTGTGTCTAAGACCAATACCTTTCCAAAGTGGTGTTGAGACCAGCAAAACTACTACAATGCTACATGCCTGTCAGGACATAATGTTTTGTTAAATTATAATAAAGTATTCGATCAACAAAAAAAATCTTTGATATTTGACTGTGATATTTTCTAAGATGATTATCATACCGTGAGAATCCCATATCGTTGGAACCCTAGTACGTGTTAGTTCTTATTGCAAGGTCACTTCTGTTATGTGATTTAGATTTCACCTCAAATATGCATTTGTGAAGCCTGAAGGGCTTTTCCCAGGGAGTAAAACATAACCTTTAATGACATTAGCTTTAATTGAATGCACATCATAAGGGTTTGCACACAGTACTGCAGGCAAACACACACACACCACACCCCATTACTGTCTCTGATAGATACATAAATCACAGAGCAACATATTTATTTCATAGCCAATCCTCAGCCAGTGTGTGGCACGTTTTTATCCTGTTGTTTGTATCAAGTATTGCCTGGTTTCCCCTAATGAATGTACCACAATGACTAAGTATCTATAAAATCATTAATGTATATTTATATTTATATTATGTGCATTTAAAAAAAATATGGGTTTATAATAGACTAATCAAAACTTACTTATGATGTGTAACATATCGAGGTTGAACTGTTACTGCTTTGACTTCACCAGCTTTGTTAAATAGTGAAAGTGTAAGCACACTTAAGCAGGAAGACATTTTCGTTACAAAGTGTTAAATATAGAAAGGAGGAGTGGCCGCATGGTTTTCACATCGTCACATTATTCCTTTTCGCTTGTAATTTGACACCCCATCTGCAGAGAAAGAGCGCTAAGACAAAAGATGCCGTTCGTGTGCCTGTGTTTGTAAACTTTCACAACCCCATCTACTTAAAACTAAATTAATTCGTTCGCAGACTATAGTGGATTATTATAACTTTTAACAACGGGCCAATTACATCCATTGTTCAAATGTAGGTAAAAAAAAAAATTAAATAAATAAAATCAAACGCAAACTGACGGGTAGAAAAAAAAAGAAAAGCCTGAAACAGTACAGCGCTTTAAAAACAATTGACCAATCAACAACGAGATATCCAGTAGGCGGGACGGCTCGTGAAGACTGACAGGACATCCATCCAATTGAATACACCCGTGCTCGACACCGTCCAATCATGTGTGGGATCGACTCGTTGTATCCAACGAGAGTGGATTTTCAACGAGCCCGAGAGAAAAGCGGAGACGAGTAGGCACCATTTCTCTCTCAGCGTCTTTGGACTATCAGCACGAAGGCAAAGAGCCAAGAAATAAAATAAAATCTTTGATTCTGAGCAGGAATATAATTATCTACATTAACTCACCAAAATAACCATGGCCGACACAGCTGTTGACACGACCGCAACTGCAGAGGTTACAGCCAAGGTGGGTTTTCATTCAGGTTTACATTTTTTCTTTAAAATTTTCACGCTTGAACTGTCGTGTTAAAAAGATTTGCTGAACTTTTTTTTTTTCTTTAAAGTTGTCTTATTTGTGTTAAGAGTTGTTTTAACCAGCTTGGGTTCGTTAAGCTTCTGTTACTCGACGGTTGGTGTAAACGTTACCGTTAATATCAACGTTACTTCTTGTAAGTTGGAAAAAAAAAACGGGGAAAAAAGGCAATTATCTGAATGACTGTGGTGTTGAAATACCACCTGTCGACAACCATTTAGTGCTTATTTGTAATTTCCACCGTCGAGGGACAAATGTTGTGTCTGGAAACTCCATCGTGTGTGATGTGGTTAGCTAAAAATGTCTTGTTGAGCAGACAAAGCAGTAGAAGCGGTACAGCTGGTGGAGCGGAGCTGCTGCTGCTGTGGGCGGGAAGCCACAGTAACGTTCACGTTACATTACGGGTTAGGATTAAAAACCCTCAACACTGCCACTAATTATATCCAACATAGCCTTTTCTTGATTTAGACTTCATCATAGGTATGGTTTAAAAAACGAGCTTCCTTTTTAATTAAAAACCTGAAGATGTGTGGCACTTCAAAATAAACTCTTCGCTGGAAACATCACGTTGATTAAAGGGCATGCTTTTATTTTGTAGGAGCTGAAGGAGAAGAAAGAAGTAGAAGTGGAGGAGAAGAAGGAGAAGACGGAGGAGAAGAAAACCGACAACGGGGACGCACCTGCCAATGGCACAGTGAGTTGGAGACGAGTACCAGCCTCATGGCCTTTTGTCTTAGCGCCCCTCATCATGCAGGTGTCGCTGCACCCGCCTCCCCCTCCTGTTCAGCTGCTCTCCACTCAGTGCTTTGTTTGGGTTGTGAAATGGCACAGATGTTAGTGAGCAAGTCTGTTGATGTTTCATCGGTGTCTCAAGTCTAGCTTGGGAGCTTATCCTCTGGGGAGTAATGAGGGCTCTACACACATGCCCCCTTTTTTTTTAAAGTGTCCCCAGAGGTGTCTGAACATGCAAGGGCTCTGGGAGGATTATTTCAAATATGCTTGGGATTCAGTGTTTTGACCCCCCCCCTTGTATAGTCTGTAATTCTATAAATATTCCTCATATAAAAAGCCCTAATCATGACATTTGATGTGTTGCATGACTGACATTCCCCTCTCTTCATTCAGAACGGTGCTGATCACAGTGACAAAGTGGAAAAAGCCGATGAGGAGAAACACAAGAATGGAGATGGTAGGTTCATTTAAAGCTGTAGACTGTTTCTAGAGAGAGATTGTTTGAGAGGTATCTGCATTTCTCACTTTGTTGCTTCTGATTTTTTAAAATTGACTGGCATTCAGTTCCAATTTCCATTTTTCCATGAATCTTGCTTTAATTACATTAGTGAAGGATGAATGTTCTAAAGTGACAAACTGTGGTTACAGACAAGGCAGAGGAGGCGCCCCCTGCTGAGGAGACTGATGCACAGCCTGTGAAGCGTGCAGCTGAGGAGGAGGAGGAGGTTGGTTGTCACCATGCTAAAATATACACTCAATCTTTTTTTAATGTGTTGACTAATTTGTTCAGTGTTGATCTTTTACTAATGTATGACATATTTTCCTGTTTTTAATTAGGAGAAAGTGGAGACAAAAAAGCAGAAGACAGAGGAGAATGGAGATTCAAAAGAGGCAGAAGTGGAGGCTTAAGTCTCTGCCCTGCTACACATTTGCAGCACTGTCTTACCAGCCTGGTCAACATCGTGTTGTAGAGCTTGTGCTTTCTGTACCTTTTTTGAGAACTATTTCTTTTTGTTTGCTCCCATGTTATCACATTGCACTGGAGTCCTGAAAGATGGTGGCCCTGCATCCTTTTTTTATGAAATGTTATTTATTGGTCTTTAAAATGAGCTTTTTTTTACTTGTACAAATAGGGCCACGCCATGAGATCAGTTTTTTCATTTCTTGAGGTTTTATATTGGTATGTTAGAAGCACAATCTCTATTATGTCCATGCTGACCAGATGATTTCATTCATACAGGCAGCTGCTCACCCCCTCCAAGGCTCATGTTGACCTCTCAGATTCACTTAAAGGACCAAAGATAAGTTTTAAGCAGGGGCTAATGGACAGTTGTTAGCATTATTAGTTGAGGCATAATTTTTTTTGTGTTGAGCTGCTACTTAATCCTTGGCTTGGCTGCCCTGTTAACATAACAGATGGTGCAAATGAATAAAGGGGCTCTGTCTTGCCCCTCCATGATAAGATTACTTGATCTGTGGAGGCAGGATTCTGCAATGTTAATTAACCCCTCTTAAATCTTAAAGCTTTGGTCATTTGTTCTGTATGCATTCCACGCAAGTTTGTACCATTTATACTTGGTTTTTCTTACGTTTTCAATGAGTTTTATGTTATGGCTGGGTAGCCCAGTTTTGTGTCCAAGACTGCCTTTTTCAGAACCAGAATGACATTCGGTTACTTCAGCCACTGCTTTGTATATTCTGATTAACAAATAAATTGTCTTTTTACTTAAGTATATCGTTTTTGTGTGTTTGATGCATGTTTATAGTTCATCACTGCCTCTTAGAAACCATGGCGTTTTAAGTAGATGATGTCACCTGACCCAATTTTTCTTAACATGGAAAATGGCTGGCTTAGTTGCAGGAAGGAACAGGAATAATCTCACTTGGTAATGGAAAAGGTTGCACTGAATCAATGGATTGCTGTCTTGTGTCTCCTGGCTCCCCCGTGTGGTGTACTTTAAGATTGCACATCATTTCTGCTCAAGTCAGCTGGGGTGACAACTGGAATAGGCCACAGAGAAAATAATTGACACAGGAGTCAAAAATGGCAAAAATTATCATTTTTAGTTTTAACTGAACCCTGAATAAAAGCTTTTACAGTAACATTGCTAATATTGAGCAATAGGTGGTACCATATAACACAAAAACTCAATGTGTTTTTTTTTTCTCAAGCAAGCTGCAACAGCATGGTCCATACAGTTACTGTTTCCTTAGAAACATTAGCATGGCGTGCATCCAGTCAGTCCAGGAGGCGCTAATAGTAGGCAATTATTGACATTCTGCTTAGGCAGCCGTTATGACCGCCACCATAATGTTGGTGTATTCAGTGTGTGAGCCAGTTAGGGAAACTATCACAATGGTTGGCTTAAAACAGGTGAAGTTAACCTTATGTTTAAGACCTGAATTCTCGCTTGGTGCCTGTGTTGAGGCTGAACAGACAAAGCATACTGGTTGTCATGGCACAACATGTAAAAAAATTAGTTATATGTACCATTTAGCTGAGAAAGATGCCTTCTGTAGGATGGAAAAAGGAATGGATGCGTCCTGTGTGGCACAAGGTCATCACTATACTGATTTGATGGACTGAGCGTGACAGCAGAAGCCTACTACCTTGGAGCATGCGCCCTAATGATGACAATAAGCACTTGCTGCTGGCTCTATGAACCCCAACAGTCTTTCCTTTCATTGTTGTCCACGTTCAGGGTAACCCATAGTTCACATGAGTCTTCTCCCCTGTTTGCTCTTCTTCTGTTTTGTTCGGTTTCCGACTGAATGCAGACTCACACCCCAGTTTCAACTTCTCCTCTTCCTGATAATGACAAGAATCACTGTCATTATTACAAAGGCATGGCCAGGAGTAGGGTGACAGCTCACAGCCGTCCATGGCTTAGAGAGGGCCCAGACAGAATTTGCCACCAGCACACATTTCTCTGTGTTTTTTGAAAGTGTGTGTGTACGGGCGTGTGTCATCATATAACTCATGCTGATTAGATGTTTAATTGGCACCATACTCGGGACTTGATTAAGAGTCACCCAGCACCAAACTGTGAAATTTGGGGATAGCACACTGCTAAGTCTCATAATGACTGGATCGTGTGGGAAGTGTTTTTTATTATTAACAATGTGAAGCCCTTCAAGACTGTAGCTGTGATTAAGCTTCATGTGAATACTAACTATGTGTTTGCTAAATTATGCCACAGGAGCTCTCGAATTAATGACGGTGAGTGGTCACCGGCAGCACATTCATTTAGTCAGAAAATCCTGCCTTAAATAAGGTGTGATGCTAATACGCTGACTCAGAGAAACAGGCAGGTAGACATTCCCTTGGCCGTGTGACCAAAAACAAAAATATTAACACAAGGCTTTGAGAGATTACATTGCAGCTCATGCAGACGTTAGGCAACTGATAAAAGGAAGAAAAAGAGGGGGGGAAAGCTGTGGTTAGCCTGTAAGTAGTGATCAACATTTTCTAGTCTAAACACCAACAAGCAAGAGAAGATGATGCAAGATTTTACAGCAAAGAATCAGACACGAGAACAGCTAAGGTTTGTCTACACTAAAAGAAGTCATTCACTCTTTCTCTCTCAAACACACACACACACACACACACACACACACACACACACACACACACATCTGCATTCAAAATGTCACACAATCGTTTTGCAAAAGTTAGGAAAAGATGCATGGGCACACACACTTTATGAACACACAGGTCATGTATACACGTATTAGAGCAGTGGCCAATGTCTGTCTGTCTGTCTGTCTAGCTCTGAGAAGAACAGTGCTGATTAGTGTGAAACAATATATGGAGTTGTGCTGTACAGTGTGCGGCAGTGTGTTTGTCCTATCAGTGCTGTGAAGGTCAACACACTCAGACACTAAGCGACAGCGTGTGAGAGCGTGTGTGCCGTTGGGTGGGTGTGTGAGGTAAAGTAAACTGAGATGCTTTTTTTTTTTTTTTTTCTTCCCTAAATGTGCACCAATAGTGGCTGGGTCTCGCTTTCGGGGGGCTCACCCTCAGGGGGGGGCAGCTGGTACACCACGAAGAGGGAGGAGTACAGGCAGCCCACGAATGACATCAGGCTTGAAAAGTACATCACTCCCTGGGCCCCACCCACCAGTGAGGTCAGAGGTCCCATCGCCACTGAGACCAGGATCTGAGCCAGGAAATACTGGCAGCTGAGCAGAGAGATGTCCACCCCCATCCCTCGCCTGGTCCCTTCCTCTGATGAGCCACAAAACTGAGGAACAGATGCAGAAACATTTCAATTAATGATCAATCAATGCAGTCCATCACAAATTAACGTAGCATTAAAGGAATAGTTCGCCATTTCGGGGAAATGCTTTTTCACTTTCTTGCTGAAAGTTAGAGGAGAGGATTGATGCCACTCTACTGACCTGTGATGGAATTTAACTATGTACGTACATTAATTTACTTAAGTACCGTGCTTAAATATAATTTTTGACGACCTTGTACTTTCCTTGGGTCTTTCAATTTTCTGCTACTTTATACATCCACTTCACTATTTTTTGAAGGGCAAATATAGTTTATTATTTTATCCGCCATTTGATAAATAAAACACAGATCCCGATTATCACAAAAATGCTGAATATTGCATCTGATGATAAGCCAGACCGATAATCAGTCACTGCATAGCATACAGCCTGTACAGTACATCCATGTAAATATATGAATTATTTACTTTTACTTGTACTTTTAATACTTAAGTGCATTTGATATTGGTCAAGGCAGATGGCCGCCTGCTATTGCGTCCAGTTCTGCTCGAGGTTTCTGCCTGTCAAAGTTGTCTTTCTCTTGCCACTGTCGCCAAGTTGTCTCAAAAATGTTGGGTATGTGTAAATTAATTAATCAAAGAGTATGGTCTAGACCTGTGTCATGAGCTGGGTTGTGAATTGGCACTATACAAAGATACTATACAAAATTGATTGATTGACTGACTGAATATCAGATTCTTATATCTTTACTTTCAGTCAAGCATAACTTTTGGGTACTTTGTATAGCACTGTTTATGACTGTATGCCATGTATGGAGCTACAGCTAGCATCTGACTAGCTTAGCTTTGCATTAAAGCTCCCACATTATGCTCATTTTTCAGGTTCACACCTTAAATTTTGGTGTCTACCAACATACATTCACTCTCTGCCTGAATGCTGTCTCTTTAAGGGTCTCCTCCCAAAAAGCCCAGTCTGCTCTGATTGGTCAGTGCTCACAGGCCTGAGCAGGCACTGTTGACCATGTTTCCATATCAGTTCTGCCAGCTGTTCAGCTTGTTTGAAGACGCGGTTTCTGAATACCTGCCGTATTCAGAAGCATTTCTCCATGGATTGAGCATTTTGATACTTTCACAGATCTGGCTACATGCACCTCTGAGGTACAAGAAATAGTGACCCATAACCCCCCATAAAACCACCAAATTTCAATAAAGAAGATATAACATGTTAATTGGAGTTTGTTTTACAGTTTTTCAAGTCTTTGCTAAGCAAAGCTAAGCTAAGCTAACCAGCTGTGGTTTCATGTTTACCATACACACAGTGGTCAATCTTCTCATCCAACTCTCTGCAGGAAAGTGCCCTAAATGTTGAACTAGTGTTGATCCTGAAATAATATCATCAAACAACAACAAACTACATTACAAAATAGTAAGCTAAATATCTAGATACTGACCTGAGGGCTCTGGTAGTATTCACACAGCAGAGAGTAAGGCAGCGTGCATAGAGAGGAGAAGAGCACCCCGTAGGTGACACAGAGCGAAAGTACCACGTAGAGGTTGGTGGACAGTGTGGCGAGGCCCGTGCCCAAACCAAACGCCAGGTAGGCAAAAAAATACAGAGTGCGAAGAGAGAAACGCTCCTCCAGTTTCTCCAATATGGCTGCAAGTTGAAAAAGACAAAAGCAGGAGGAACAATTGTAAAGCTTGTCAAGGAAAAGAGGAGAAATTCCTACTAAAATTGCTCACATTTCTAAAATCCCAGACATCTGATTACAAATGCAGCTTACCTGAGTAGAAAGCAGCACTGAATGCATAGATGCACATTCCCCAGCAGCCCATGCTAACACCAGCATTGTAGCGTTGGTAAGCCTCGGAGTCATGGGGTGCCTTTGGGTCACCTTCAAACACAACCTCCCCCATGAAGTCGGTGTAGAAGAGCAGCATGCCTTCAAAGGACAGCCAGCCTAGAACCAGTAAATATCAACAGCTAGTATTAGATAAAAAAACAGGCAGCTTTACAGGATTTTCTGAGACATTTAAAGGGTAACTGCACCACTTCTACACATCAAAGTGTGTTAACAGGTCTTGGGGAGTCACAAAATGAGTATAAAGCCTTTTGTGGCTCCAGAGGAAGCTGAATATAACCTAATAAACTGCCTCGAGTGACGTCGCTCAGTGGCTAAGTTGCATTGTGGGTAATGTAGGCGCCACATTTTGAAGATGATTCCACTGGTCTGCATTGCACCCGTTACCATTGTTGGACCAGAACAGATACAACAGAACCGAAGATATTCCTTCAGTTCATCAGATTACATGCAGCCTTCTCTGGAGACACACACGGTTTTATAAATGACACTTTAAAGAGTGATTATCCTCACCCAGGAAATGATTAGTGCATAAACTCCGCAGGGAGGGAGGCATCCTGTAGATGGCTATACACAGCAGCTTCATTGACATTTGGGATTCTCCTGTCTCCACATTCTCACTCAGATCACTCTCATAGCGCACGCCATTCAGCAAAATGTTTGCAACCTTCATCAGAGAAAAAAGACAAGCCACTGTGTTAAAAATGCTGTGGTGGCTACTGATTAAACAGCTTCAGTCATTTTTAAAATATGTGTCTGACCTGCTGGCTGAAGGTGACCGTCCTCCTGCGTCCGTTCTCCAGACCAACAATCTGGGTTTCCAGGGGCTCCTCCATAAGTGCGAGACTCTGGGGTCGTTTCAGGATACCAGCAGAGAAGCGCCGATGTGACCCTGCACCAGGCTGAACCCCGGCTGTGACCTGAGATGCTCCGTGAGATTGCGCATCTCCCTCAGGCTGTGGCGCTTCTGCATCCTGAGCTTCTCCAGCTGGATGAGCAACCACATCAGCCTGGGTCTGTCCTGCAGGATGGCTCCCTGGCCCCTGCGTGGACTCATCAGGAGGAGGGGAGTCCCCTGGAGGCAGTGGCACAGTGGTTGTGTTGGAGGCCAAGGCCTGTGGTGTCTGCTGACCTGTGTAGCAGTTTATGAGCACACTGTCTATGTAGGACGTTCCTATTGAGGAGGCGAACTCATTGATGCCAGTGAGCGAGCTGTCCCTACTGATAAAGCTGCCATATTTTGGTGTAAGGGGGCTCAGGGGGGATATCGGGCTAGTTAGGCCAGCACAGAGGCGTGCATTGGCACTGCAAGAATGGGCCAGAGGGTCAGAGTTACTTGGATTAGACTTTGTGTAGAATTGATAGCTGTAAAGACCATCTTCATCTTCTTCATCCAGGCCAAAAGCTGATCCCGGGGGGACAGGGGGAGAGGGAGGTAGAGGGAGGCTGGGGCTTTTGAGATGGCTTTTGCCAGAGTTTTTGTTCGGCTGGCTCTTTGGTAGGGGCCGTTCGGGGATACTCATCATAGTCATGGCTGTGGTGATCACCAAAGTGATACTCGTGAACATGTATATGACTCGCAGCTGACCTCCCATCGACCTTCCAAACTGTGTCTGGTCCCAGTTGATGCCGCCCACAATATAGCCAAATCCACCTCCAAGCCCTGCAGAGCAAAAAAAAAAAAAAAAAAAGTTACATTTTGCCAACAATTGTCTTTTTTTAATCCAAAATATCTTAAAAGAATATAAGTTATAGTTGCCATCTTCTATGCTCATAAGAATGAATTTGTGACTGCTGTGTTTTCTTACCTGCCAGTAGTGCGTGGATGTTCAGCCCCCGATCCTGGTCCTCTGGGCTGCACACATCCATCATGTACGCGTGGCTCGGGTTGTCGGCTGAATCAGCGCTAAAGTCCATCAGAACCACACCACACACCGTCAGGACAATTCCCCACTTGTGATTTGATGCTGTGTCAGCGAGCGCGCCGCCGATGTCTCGCCCGTTCAGCACCAGGGATAGACCGACCAAAGCCCCTGTGAGGGAGGAGAGCAGAAGGATGATTTCATGTATACTCTTGAAGGGCAAATGGTACTAGTCATGGATAGTGGTGCAAAGAAAGTCAAAATAGTTCTATTGTATACTTAGTCTGTGCTTACAGACAAACCTGTCTTTGCAACAGGGCTGTGGTTTGACAGAAATCAGCATTTACAAGGTAGGAAAGATCAAACAAAAATCGTGTATTGAGTTGCATTATAGGAAGTGTCGATCCAGTGTTTTCTGTTTCATGCTTTGGACACAAAGTCAAGATATCTCAGCATTTGCTCCACCAGCTTTGACCATTTAAAAAAAATTCTAACTTTAAGTAAGTGGCACTTCCATATTACCAGAGATGTGGACTCCTTGTGACTCAAGTTTCTGTTTCGATGTCTTTCAACTTGATTCAACAGAAAATAAATAACTTGAGATTCGACTTGACTAGACATGTGACTTCATACATGATGACTCCAATAACTGACTCCAATAACTTTTATGCTTTCAGTTCAGTTTTGTTATTCTGGTTGTCAGTATTTCAATCTTTAAAACTGATAGGGAAGGAATATTTTGGGATTCGGGAGACATTCTCTACTTGCACAGTGTAGTGCGAGGTATATCCAGTTTACAAACTGAACATCATTTTGCTTCTGGCGCCAACTTCACAGCATACCTCAGTAGTTATCTCAGTGCTTTTTCATCCCAAATACTTTGGTAAGTTTGTACTATATATCTTGTAAATAGTTTACTGTTTGGTTTAGTGTACAGTGTGTAACATTTTTGATCAGAGGTTTAAATAACCGTTAGCAGCGTTAGCTAGCCACACGCTAACATTAGGTACACCTAGTGCTTGGAATAGCTGCCAACAATGAAAGTGAAAGCGAGCAGTAAAGCTCTGACCTCATTTCTGGAAAGGCGATTTAAATTACAAATCACAGTGAAGAGTGACTGGATCTACTCTCGTGTATCTGCAGAGCTTTTAAGGAAGCCATCCAGGCTAGCTGACATTATTTGACAGGTACTAATATCTTGTCTTTTTGCTTAAAATGACAAGATATTAGTAGTCCAGATACTGCATGTAAGACTGAAGTTTCTTTGGTTGGGAAAATGTGACTTGATTTGGGACTGAACTTGAGACTTGGATTATTTGACTTGATTAACATGTCTGCGTCATACTCAATCACTGGAATAAGTTTCTCACCTATAGCCAAAGCAAATATAAAGGGTCTTCTTCGCCCAAACCGGGATGTACAACGATCACTCCATGCTCCAATGAGAGGCTGAACGAGGAATCCTTCAAACCAAAGAAAGAAAGCAGAGTTCGAGTCGGAACAGCTACATTCGAGCGACACAAGATCCCACAATGATGCATCACATAATCCCCCACCCCCGCTGCTCACTTACCAAGTATGGGACTGATAAACCACACCAAGCTGTAGAACTGATCAGGCAAGCCCATCTGTAGAAGCACAGGGGTCACATAAGCAGTTTCCATGGCGTAGCTGAACTCGATACCAAACAGGATGCAGCCGTTGAAGAGAAGCTCTTGTAAGGTGCGCCTTGGGGGAATCTCACTGAGGTCCAGCTGGTCAAGGGGACAGGGTGTGTTGGGCGGCGGAGGTGGCGAAGGTCTTATCAACTTCCGACGCTTTGGCTGTCTTTGGAAGTTGTTGGCTCGGTGACTGAGGTGCCGAGTGGTGGACGTCGGGAAGCTGGCAGTTTTAGGGAGCGAGCTCCTCCAGATGCCTTCCTGAGCTGTGGATAACCTCCCTCTTGGACTGTCCAGAAGGGGGTCACTGGGGGTGCCCATGCCTGGAGATGACATGTCTCTCACGCCAGCGTACACTGCAGCACATGAGACAATGAACAAGTTGTGTGAGGTCGAGTTTTCATTTTAGAGGTCATTCAAGATCAGCACACCGTGGGGGGAAAAGACATGTGGGGAACTTGGTGCTGCTTATGCTTATGTAGTGCTACCAAGAGGACACTGCAGTCATCAGCAGACAGCAGCGATGGCACAGCAATGATGGGCACGACGCACTGCAACCAATGCGCATGTTAGCGTGCTGCGCAGAGCCCATGTGCTCGGCGTGGCTGACTACAGCAGTGTAGTATGCGGCACCGCTCTCATGAAGCCTGTTTCCATTTTAATTTTTCATGGAGGAAGCTCAAATCTGACACAATGGAGCCGCCGGGGCGTCTCGTGACGGGCTTTCAAGACGCTCACAAGGATAACGTTTTATCATCGTCGCTCGCGAGCAAACTAAAAACATTTGACGAACACAGATAGTGAATGTAGCCACGTAGCTCATCGGTTGTTTTGTTATTATCATTATGTTTTATTTATTCTAATGATCCTCGACGTTTTTTCCTCGATTTGACATTTTTGCTGCTAAAGGTGGAGACCAGACAATCGACTCAACTGTGTCAGAAGACGAAGCAGGCGTGCAAATTGAAAGATGATAATTACCTTATCGGGGAGGAGGCTCGTCATTTATTGCGGCATACTGTGTAGGTAAACACACCAGACGGTGTTATTTATAAAAGAAACCGGAGGATGGATTACACGAGTCATGATTGTTGGGGTTTTTGTTTTTTTTTTCTTTTTTCCTTTTCATGCAGTCATCCCCCCAGCTCTCTCCTCCGTCCCTGCTCCTTCCCCCTCTTCTCCTCCCCCCCCACCTTCGCCTCTTCCTCCCGGTCACTCCCGTGACGTCACGCCCCTCCCTGCAACATCAGCACCAGATCCATCCTCTGTCCTCTGTGGATGGACTAACAGATATAAAATGTGACAACAAGCATGTTTTTCAAAGAAATACGAAAAGTGTTCCCAGAGGAACGTTTTTTTCTTCTTCATTTTCTGGAGATCTAAGCTTTGAGAACACAAACAGGAGAAGAGCTTGGCTTTTGCCTCACAGACACTGTGTTTCAGACAAGGCTAAGGAAGTACATTTCAAAATTGTACATAAAATATGCTGAGATGTTGATATGTCTTGTACCTTTTGTAGACAAATTATAGAAACAAATCGTTTTTTTTTTTTACCGTGAAATATCCCCCAAATTCTGGAGAGACCTTGAATCTATATATATTTTTTTTTTTGCTTACTAACTTTGTCAACTCACTTAAACTTAAAGGTATTGTTTGTCACTATAATAATCTAGATAAATGTACATTTATAAAGTTGTATTCTCCTTATTTGATGTCCTTTATGTTGCCTTATTTTCGCTTACACTTTGTGCTACTGTTTGGTTTACCTGAATTCTTTGAAAATTCTTTGAAAAAAAAAAAACAGCTCCATCCTCTGCCACATTATGCCATATACAATGCTACCTCAGATCAGAATAGCTTTAAACGAATTCTAATAATTGAGTCAACCAGTCAGTTGACTGACTATTAACACTGTGTGAAGGCAGTTGCGGAAAGAGTGGGCTTCTGTTACATTACTGGAATAGTACTCAATCACAAGTTAAACTACTGGTATTAAAGTAAAAGTACAACTTGAAAAAACATTCATATAAGTAGGCTAAGGCTAAATACAGTAATTTATGTACCACACCAAGACTCTTGGAACTATGTTAAACTGAATTGTCCTTAGTAATTTTATAAATTAACAAAAGCTAAAACACACTATGCAGCACATCAGTTTAATACTCTTGGACCAAGAGTATTAAATTTCACCTATTGTCTCTAGTTGTTCTTTACAGTGTAATTCAAATATGCAGGTTTCAGTAGTCAATATCATAAAACCACAATACACAATATGGAAATACAATAACACCAAAATACATCAGCCTGCATCAAAAGTATAAATAGGCTATAATGGATACAGCTCTGGTTTCAGAACTTAACCTTTGTTATAAAAAATGTATATCTGGAATGAATTTGATTTGAGTCAGTAATGTGCTCCAGAGTTGACAGGTCTTTGTGGAGAAAGCTTAAATTTAAATCTATTTTACAGTTGCCATCCATCTTGCTCCATATGTTACTGTCTTGCCTTCCGATACAACAGTATAATTACTCCAAGACTGATGATACATTCGAAAGTCATTTTTAAGAAAACAAAAATGGGTAAAGCTGAATACATGTTGTCAAATTGTACAAAGATTACGACCAAGCAATTCAAGGGGACAGAAGGAAAACTGCATGCAAAGGGGTTCAAGGGGTAAATTGCCCTTTTCTGTCTAATGTGTATAATTGTGCAAATTATTCGCGTGTTTTTTCACCTTACTTGTCACTAACGCCTGGCCTCCATTATCTACCACTGTGAGTTCAATTATACACCCTGAACTACTATAGTGTGCAGACATGTCTTGCTGCATTTTTACTAAAACAATGAATTGTTCATTCAAAACGTTCGATTTTTAGAAACCCATCTCATAGAAAATACAGACAGTACTGCCTGTGAAGTTTCTGATGTATTAGTTATAACATCGCAACAAGTGCAGACCACGCAACATCAATGAAATACATCCTAACCTGAAGCATAAAATAAGATGAAACATGAACAATCCATGAGTTGTGTAGTGTTTTTTTCTACTTGTGACGTTGGTGCAGCTCTTTTGCTCAGTCAGTGAGAGTGAAAACAGGTGTGCGTGATTAGGTCCATGATTAGCAGTGAGTGACAGTGCTGTCGGTGTGCAGAACATCAACAGATGTTTTCCATAGAAAGGAAAAGCACATGTGAAACACATTTTGTTAATGACGGCTTAAGTTCCATCAAGTGTCATCAAGGCAGAATAAACAACACCAGGACCCCGCAACTGGCTCACCTGAAGAGTGAAGATGTTTTTAATGTTACAGCAGTTTGCTGATAGAAAAAAAAAAAGATTGTTGATGAAATCATTATTCCACTTTATGCTGTCATCCCCTCCAGGACCCCATTCTGAGAACCACTGAATGGAAACATTTAACTGCATATTAAATATCTATCTTTATTTGACTTTATTATGTAGGTAGAGGTATACAGATATAATAATAAAGGACATGAGATCATTATAGAATCATTTGTTGACGTTGATATTAAAAATAGCCAAATAACATGAAAAAGTTATGGATACCTCATTCTATATCATAAACTATACCAGAAAGTACCAGTCCCTACAGAAATACCGAAGTGATTTCAGACCAGCCTCTGATAGCAGGCTCATAATTGACTTGTAATAATACCTGGCCTGCAGCTTGTCCTGCTTGATACAGGAGGGATGGGAAACCTCAAAGGCACTCTGGTCTTGAATTCATTGTCACTGAACCACAGGCGTAATAATATCTTTGTGACCATTTTTTTTCATTTCAATTACTTCTGCTTTGGGTACCCTTACAAAAAATAAGTTTATTCAAGCGTGCTATTAGTCAACTTTTAAACTAAAAGTAAGACTGCTTGCCTTCCGTTTACATTTATTTAATTATCAGAGCTATAAAGTCAAAGTATATTTGCCTCACTTAATCTTTTGCTCAAGGTACAGTGTACTTAAGAAAAGGTCAGTTTTTATATGTATAGTCCAGTTAAGTTAAGTCAAGTCTACTTATAGTGCAGTTAAAGATATTTCAAGTATAAAAAAGTATACCCTAGAAGTAACCAAGTTCCCTTTCCTGCATGTCATCTCCTCTCTCTACCAGCACATTTTTAAATTAGTTTATTTTATTGACAATCTGACAGAAAAATCACAGATAGAAACATGCTGAATATTGGCCTGATAACTGGCCAAGGCTGATAATCGGTCTACCCCTACTTCTTACTATACCTTTTGTTAGCTAAAATCTTGATATTCAAAGTAACTAACAATACTTGTTGTAAAATATAGTACAGTAAAGGGGACATTTTTTCCATCTGATATGGAGTAGAAACATAAAGTGGCAGAAGATGTAAGTCGGCCTACATTGAAATGATGAATCACTGGTTGCCTAACAAGGCGAAGCAGTATATAATAGCTTTGGTTGTCTCATGGGTTAATAGAAAACAGTCAGATGGGACAAAAGTAAGAACACTGACGAGCGACAACGCAAACAATAGCCAGGGCAATAAATCTTACTCTACCTTTGAGCTCACCTATTACACAAGTTATGCAAGCTGCGTTATGAAAACCTGAAAAATTTCAAATATTCAGTCACCAGTCTGATGTAATTGGTGTTAAACTGGCAGTGGGTGTAAGAAGCAGTAAACTTAATGAAACAGTTCATAAAATAGTTAAAAATCTGTTTATAAAGAAAACATCTTTTTATCCAGATGAATGTAGTGGTGTGATGCACGTGCTGGCCCGCCTCCGTTCCACACGCTGAGCGATGTAATTGGCTGGCTTTTCAGCACAAGCCAAATCTGATTGGACGTCAGGGTTTCAGTGGGCGTACCAGGATGCAGTTGTTTTGCAACTGTCACAACTACAACTGTGGGCGTCAGTGAAACATCGTAACACACGTTAGATTTTATTCTCTACAACTGGTTTATCTCTTTTAGGCCTCTGTCTTTACAGAAAATGGCGAACGTCGACCTCGCTAAAGTTGGAAAGAACTTGTTGAAGAGCGAAACTGGAGAGGTAAGACATGAAGCTGGTCGGTGTTTGGTTTAAGGTAAATTAGTTGCAGCCTTGAGCCTCCCTCTTGTCTGTCACATCTCCAACTTGACTGTTTTGCGTTTAAAGGTGTTATCTTTAATTGTGAAGCTGGGGCTGTTAGGTTGCCCTTTTCCCCTCAGAGGTGTTCCCTGCTGAGACCTACCGTGTTAAACCTGTCATTACCTCACAGCACTGATGTAATTGCTGTCAAACGATCCCTCCAGGGTGACATAATGATGACCTGAAGGGACCAAATGTGATATGAATCATGATATAACATTGCTATGATGATAACAAATAGTTAGTACAGTCTACCTGCACTTGTATTACATATTGATGTCTGTGTCACTTGTTTCTTGGTTTCACTGTTTCATTGTTTTACCCTCTCTGTGCGTGTCAGAGTGTAGAGCTCCAGTCTCTGTGGCAGGACCAGCCGGTGGTCTTGTTCTTCCTGCGCAGGTTTGGCTGTCAGATATGTCGATGGACTGCATCAGAGATCAGCAAACTGGAGCCAGACCTGAGGGCCAGTGGTGTAGCGCTGGTGGGCATCGGACCAGAAGAGTTCGGGCTGAAGGAGTTCAAGGAAGGAGGTTTTTTCAAAGGATGTAAGCAGCACTTTCACTAATGTAATAGAAACTAGGGGTAGACCGATTATCGGCCCTGGCAGATTATCGGGCCAATATTCAGCATTTTTCCGATTATCTGTATCTGTGATTCTTGTCCTGCCTCTGACACTATCTGAATGGTAACACGTCACAGTTAATAGCCTATAAACACTGAATAATCTCAATCTGAGAAGTAACAAGTTACTAAATGTGTCAAATGAATGTAGTGGAGATGAAGTATCAAGTAGCAGAAAATGGAAATACTCAAGTAAAGTACCTGAAAATTGTGCTTCCATCACTGGTTGTTCTAAATTCATTTTTACCGCAAAGGAATATCGGTCCCTAATATCAGTTTTCAATCCCCTCGATTTCTAATAATGGGAATTGGTATCAGCCCTGAACAAAACAAATCAATCGACCCCTAATACAAACATCTGCCCTTCATACTTGTGTTGCACTGACACAACAGCCCATCATGTGGTCTCTTTAACTATTATGGAAAACACATCTCAACACAGTAGCATTAATTGGAAAAGTCTTTAATATGATCCTCAAAATATTTTTACACTACACTTCTAATTGTTCAGTTGTTTTTTGGTCTATTCATTCATTTTAGATGTGACCAGAAATTATCCAATGACATGAATATCCCAAAAAGTGTGTTATCAAACGCCTGTTTTTGGTCAGTGATTTAATTTTGGGACCATAATGAATGGTGACATGATGGCAAACTCTACCCAAAAACAACAAACAAAGTATTCCGGTGAACAGGAACTGGTACTGCAACTCAGATTGCTATGATCTGGCATGTATCAGATTTTGAACCTCTCACTGTATGAGTGTGACTGTTCAGGAGAAAAAGATAACAACCCATTTATTTTCCTCTTTTCTCGCAACTTTTGGCAGATCTTTGTTACACTGCAACTTTTAAATGGGTAACAATGTAGCTCAATACAAAAATGTAAGTAAAACAAAATGAATTGGTAAATTTCTTTTCTGTATTTAGCTGCATTGTCACCCTTTTAAAACCTAAAAGTTTGGATGTGTCACAATGATACAGACATGCACATTGACTCCATCGCTCTCAACAGCCAGTCGTTTTGTAGGACTGTAAATAATCACCAATCTTTTTCTCTTTTAGCCATTTACGTTGATGAACACAAGAAAAGCTACAAGGATTTGGGCTTCAAGAGGTGAGTAAAGTAAAGTAGTATGTTCGCGCCAAGTGATATAGTATAGTATAGGTTTGTTCTGTTTGAATAACAGTTTTCTTTGACTCGGATATGAATTGCTTGCATTTCTTGCGTTTCTTGCGTTTCACAACTGTAGTTATTTCTTTGGGCTTGCTTCCATGACTCCTGTCTCTCCTGTCTAAGAAAGAAAAAATGCCTAGTTTGTCCGGTTGCATGATCCGTAATTGTTATCATTGTATTGAATTTATTGAAATCCATAGGACTGGGTTATATAACTTGTTTCTGTTAAAAGTAATTTATTATAATGATCACTTACAATGTGCCCTGATATGCTTGGTCTTGGCAACATCTTTACTTTGATCTTCATTCATGTAAAACTACAAGTTCCAGTATTGTTTTAAATAGTTTCGAAGTGCATCATAAATTCATAAATATACTGTATAGACAGTATAAATTGATCAAATTGCCTGTTTTAGGCTTTTTTTTTTATAGCCAGGTTGCTTCATTCAGGCTTGTGTCCATAGACCTGGTTGCTTGATAGTCACTTAGTCAGTCATAGATTAATTCTTCATTCGTTGTCCTCTCTGGGTCTTAAGTATTTATAAATACATCTCTATGTGCTGCAGGAAATTATAATTATAATGTTTTACTTTTCATCAGGCTTGGCCACTCATGCTGATCTCATGCTAAAATAAGCTGCCTTGTTATGATCTCTAATTGAGAAACTGTGTTTTCCACACTCAGGTACACAGCTATAAGCGTGGTTCCTGCTGCTTTGGGGAAGAAAGTACGAGATATATCTGCAAAGGTAGATATCTTCATGGTGATATGATTACTTTTTGTTAATACCTGTCCAGTGGTTAGACAATTAGGGGTAAAGTTGGAGAGACCCAGACTGACACACTGACTTCTGAACACTTCTTTTCCCTGCTATTTTCAGGCCAAAGCCGACGGCATCCAGGGGAACTTCTCAGGAGATCTGCTGCAGAGTGGAGGAATGCTCATTGTGGCCAAAGGTACAATCAATATACCGACACTGTCAGGGGATACTAGTAATGGTCTTTCTTGTAAAGGTGTGATGTAATGAATCATGGGGTGTGTCAACATGTGAATGACCTTGTAGCTTGGCAGTGATAAGGGAAAGGTTTGTACATTAAATGAGGTCAGTAAATGGTTAAAGAAATGCATTTTTGTGCATGTCCTCTAGAGGGCAATGCTACATCGCTTCATCGTAGAGTGAGCTCTCCAATCCACTCGCTTTCAACTTCAGTGCCCCTCATGTTAGTCATCTTTCTTCATTCTCATTCTTTTCTTGTATCCACATAAGTGTGAGGATTAAACAACTCAATTAAACTTATCAACTCAGCAATAGAGTGTTCAGTGTTGGGTTAATAATTCTGCATACAGGAGAGGAGAGGCACAGTCCAAAACAATTTACAGCTCAACATTAGGAAAACTAAGAAGATTTAACATTTTTAGAGAAAAGGCCTGACTGTCACCTTCATATATGCTGAATCAGAGACATTAACATGGGATACTGATGTCAACAAAGGGCTCTAAATATATTTAGATATGTTGTACGTCAAAAAAACAGTCACACTTTTACTCTCTTTTGTGGTGTGTTATGCACAGCTGGAAGTAGATTGCTGGTCATTCTGTCCTCTCTGGAAGCAGTTCTCCCTAATAATTATTCCTCTTCTGGAGGGCTAGAGATAAATGTGAATGTTAAAGGAAGCAGTTTTAGTTCCTTAATACCCAAAGCTGTATTTTATGTGTGAGCCTGATCTTATAATCAGTCTTTGATTAAATGGATCGACAAGCTGCTTACTAATGATTCCTCTTGAATGTATTTGCTCTGTAAAGGTGGAGAAAAGGTCCTACTGCACTTTATCCAGGACTCACCGGGAGACAACCTACCTCTGGAGGATATTTCCAAGGCTTTGGGTATCTCAGCTGAAGTGAAAGCAGGCCAGAGGCCAGTGGTAAGACATCCCATAAACATACAAGAAAGATACAATAAATACAATAAATTCTTGATTTATTTCCTCCCATTATTTGTATTACTTCCCCTCTTTAACTTGTAAATCCTGCTGGTGGTCATGAGTGAAATCACTCACTTAAAACTGTATTGTGAAGGGTTCAATAAAATAGAAGCATTTGGTCTCAGTGTACTTATTAAAACACGCCGGACTGATGTAATAGTTTTCAGTGGACTCCATTTACGTCAGTAGCAACACACAGCAGCGTAGCCTCTCTAAAGACAATTTCACACTTATTACTCCATCTTCATGGTCTGTCAGTGTCCGTGTCAAAGGCCCCGAAACCCTTTAAACTTCAGTGATGATCTCAGCAGCGACGGAGGAAACACAGGGTAAAAATACTCCACAACAAGTAAAAGTCCTGCTTTGAAAATGTTGGAGTAAAAGTATGAATATGATTAGGAAAATGTACTGAATGTAGAAAATGGCCCCTATGATTAACATATTATTATATTGTCTGATTGGTATTGCTCATGCAATAATATAGAAGTAACATTTTAGTTGGTGGAGTTAAATTATACATTTGTAAAGGACTGAAACTAATCATTCTTTTAATTAATCTGCTGAAATGTTTCGTGAATTATTTTTACATGAAAAATGACTGAAAAATGATGAAAGCAAATTTTCTGTCAGTTGACATATTGATTGGTAGACTAACCATTTAAACTGTACTTGTATAGAAAATGCTGGGTAAAAAAAAATCACATTTTATAAACTAATCTTGAGTTTTTAAGGTAACTAAAGCTGTCAAATAAATGTAGTGGAGCAGAAGTTGAAAGTGGCATGAAAAGAAAATACTCACACATAAGTAGTCAAACACGGAAAACAAGTATTGGCAGCTTTACCTAAGATTTATGAAATATATCCTCTTATGTCTCTTACACAGACTTTCATGTGGCTTCAGCAGCGTGCTCCAGAATTAAATGTCAAGTATATCAAGGAGGAGTTAACAGCTTTAACCTGTCACTGATTACTATCATTACTACATCAATGGAAACGCTTTTTACATAACACGTAAGAGCCAGTTATTTGAATAATGATTTTGGTATCTAAGACAGAATCAGCCTTTTTCAACTTAATGTGCACAGGAAGATTTTTAGAGAAGGAGGAGTCAGTGTCTTTATACCAATGTTAAAAACTAATTACCACTTTAAAGACAAAGCAATAAACAGCCTCTCATAGTCCAAAGTTTCATCTAAAAAAAAAAGAGGAAAAACCAAAACAAAGACACAACAGACATTGATTTAAGTCTTAAATGTAATTCAGGCCATACAACAATTTGTCTACTTTTAATCTTAAAGAAATAGTCTCACATTTTGGGAAATAGGCTTATTTTGTGTTGTCAGGGCTTAATTGGGTAAGTGAGACATTGCCTACATTGGGTAATGTAGGCACCAGGTTTTGAAAAGGAAGAAAACATTGCGTGGAATAAAAAGGTGATATCTCTGTTTCTGCCGTATCGATTTTGATCATCTGTTTTAAACTGTCCACAATGATACCAACAGTGTTACAGTTGTGCAATGTTTGAACAGTGAACTGCTTTTCAAAACCTGGTGCCTACATTTCCCACAATGCAACACCACTGGAGACAATTTTAGGATTATATTTTTTTAAACAATGCTCATATCTCATATTCAGGCTGTACAACATATTTTGAACATCGTTATAATGTAGCTGTTACTTCTGTTGTTGTTTTTTTTGCAGAACTTGGTAACAGACCTCAGTTGTCACTTGGGTGTACATGGATATAATTATAATGGATATGAGTTTAGAAAATATGAGGATAGTGTGGAGCGTGACATTAACTTATTAATGGCTTTAGAGCCTGGATCATTCGATATAAAGGATCTTATTTCTTTGGCGCAAAGGTGCATTTTATAGATATGAGAAAGAAAAAAGTAAAAGAAAGAAATCGCTCAGGGGTCATACACATCATTTCTGGAGCTGTCCTGTCCTGTGATCAGCAGAGCTTTCGGCATGCCTGTTATATCCAGCACATGGTCCTTAACATCATCGCCCCCTGACTCTGTTGCTCACTTCTTACAGCCATATCCGATTGATGTATTTAAAGTAGTCTTTCCCATGACCTGTTTAAAGACCAGCAGATGTCATCACTGACACCCAGGAACAGAATGAACCTTGTTTTCTCTGAGGGGTCAAAATGTGGATCAAACAAATGCAAGTCACAAGCTATATGACGTGTGTGTGAAGAGGACTCGGCAAGGCTAAAGCTTGAGCTCACTGGTTGATACAGATTAAACCAAGAAATGTCTTCTTGTTCAAACCTTTCCTGCTCAAACAGCTGATAGACAGTGTTTACTTCTCTTATCTTTATCCAGAAATGGAAAACCTCAGATTTCCCCGAAGAACACCCTGTGTCTCAATGTCAGAATGATGTTGATGTTCAAGTCTAGACAAACAAACTTGCAGAGAGATGTGTGTTTATCCTAGAAATAAGAGTGCTACCCACCTTTCGCCTCTTTTACCCCGGGTTTCCTGGCTGCCTTTCTACTCTGTGAAGGCAAAGTGTCAAAAAATGGGACCATTTTAGGAAAAGAAATGTTACTACTGTTTTTTTTTTAAAGGTCCTATTTGTAAGATAAGTAGATTTTTTAAGTCCCATTCCCAACTTATCAAAGACTGACGCTTTTGGAATTGTAGGACGTGTTGGCTGCCATCCCAGTACAGTTGAGATTGTTAATGATCACTAAGCTCTTTTTTATCAATATGTTTCACAATTGGATTTGTAGATTAGTTTGACTGCCGGTTATTGTCATCAGAATGCAACATATGATCACTTCAGTTGTGCACATAAAATGGAAGAATTAGACCTGAAGTGTAAAAATATGCTTTGGGTTGTGATTATTTATGTACCGAGTGTCATGCTCCTGTCATTTTAGTTCTATTGTATGTGTGTTTTATATGCGTTTTCTCAGTTTTCTGGTATCCTTTACCCTTTTCCAGTGTTCTGTTTTCCCTCCTACTTTCTTCACCGTCCTGATTTCCCCCTCCACACCAGTCTTGTATCTGTTTGATTAGCCCTGCCCTGTTACCTAAGTTCCTCTCCCAGTCTGCTTTCCCTCCTCACCTGCACTGCATCTCCCTCATCAGCTCGTCCCTCCTTCCAGCCCCGTTTCTAGTGTTTTTCCGTTCATTTCCCTCACCTGTGTTTCTCTGCCACACTCCACCTGCATCTCACCACCGCGTTAGTTTAGTGTGTATTGAAGTCCAGTCTTCAGTGCATTCATTGTCGAGTCATCTGAACGGTTTCCGTGATCCTGCTGTTGAGTTTCCCTGTTCCTCGTGTTACCTTAATCCTGAATAAACTTCCTCCAATGATCTTCCTGCCTGCTGTCCACCTTCTCTGCTTCACTGTGACACAGAGTATTGTGGATTGATTAAAATGGCAGCGTAACCGTTCCATCAGACGCTTTCTGTCTAGACACGTCAAATGTCTCTTGTTTATCAATTCTAAGTAAATAAATGGCTCGTATCATCACCAGAACTCCCTCTACTGAACGCATCACTCCGGCCGTGCAGCAACTCCATTGGCTCCCTATCAAATCCTGCACTGATTTTAAGATTCTGCTCCTCATTTCCAAGATCCTTCATAACCTGGCACCATCATATCTTGCTGAACTTATCCATATCCACACACCCTCCCGCACAATCCGATCCTCTTCTACCATCCAGCTCTTTGCCCCATCTGCCAACCTAACCTAACCTAAAGTTTTTCAAGAGCTTTCAGCCGATCTGCCCCCAGCCTCTGGAACCTTCTCCCATCAGACACTTTTAAATCCCGCCTGAAAACACACTTATTCCGAGTGGCTTACTCTGTATCAGACTAATCATACAACCACACTCTTGCCTATTCTCTATTGCTCTCTATTGCACTATTCTCACCCCGGAAGCTCAACCCTGCCTAAACCGGGCCGGTTGTCTTCCTGTATGAGTGAGGAACACGGAGTGTGAATTCTGTGCCGAGCTCCTGGCACTATGTAATTGCATCTTCCTATTTATTTATCTTCATTTGCACTAAAATGTTTCCTGATTTTGTTGTACTGTTGTTGTTATGTGCGGTGTCCTTGAGTGCTTTGAAAGGCGCCTTTAAATAAAATGCAATATTATTATTATTATTCCTATTATTTGCTGTTTAACTTTTGTACTTTTATCTTGCAGTGCAATGATGACGTTTGTACTCGATGATGACAGAGCTGATGGAGAACTTCGCATTGGGAAGCTGAAATGAAGATTTAGAAGGTGAAATATCATCAAAATGCCAAAGTGAACGTAAATGTACTGCCAATATTCTTATAAATTTCTTTGTGACACTCCACTATAATAATTACCTTTTACTCATAATAAATGTCATTAATTTTAAAGTTTACACTTATATACTGACCATGATGATTCTTTTACATTGCCTTTTATGAATTTGCATTTATTATACTCAGTTTGTATAATACGTTTTATTTGTGTGTGTATCTGATTATAATAAAAGGTTAAAATCTGTACTTTGCTTCCGTCAGTGAGCAGTTTCATGCAGACATGAGTGGAGAGGAGGCAGACGGCAGAACAACTGTCAGTTCTGACTATAAACTGAAGTGGCATGTACGAGCCTTAACTCATAATACAGTACAAAGACATATGACAGTATGACTCTGCGACATTAGGATGAACATAATGCAGTATCACAAAAACACATGTTGCATTGGATCCAAGTGATGTTTTTGCTTCTACATGTTTGAGAGCGAATCCTACACGATCCTACAGGCTTCGACTTAAATATATAACATTTTAATTATAACATTTGAAGGGTTAAAAAGAGAGACTTGAGATCGTAACAGTTGAGACAGTCACTTTAATGGCAATCTAGATAATTACATAGCAGCAGGAACATTCATAAAACATCTTTAACGTCTGAAATCTTGCAAAGCAACAATGTTATTTCATAAATATTCATGTAGATAAATAAACTCCTCTGATTGGTATACAGATGAAACATGTTCATATATAAACAATAATGTATTTGTACTTGGCTGGTTATTTCGAAACCACACAATTTCACCATATAAGCTAAAACTAAGGTAAGAAATGTTCGCTCTCTTTCTTACCTGGTTTAGATCCTTTATATGTAAATACTGCAGTATAGAACATCGAGTATCTACAATAACACATCGTATATTCCTATTATAAACTTTTGTTTTCAGTCAACAATGTTGAACTGTTTCACTCAATTTGAGGAAAACTAAACAAAACATACAAGAGTCTAAGCTGTTGGCCTTCAAACAGCAGCCTGTCGTTGCACCATAGCTTACGATTTATCCTCCAGCATTTCTTGCACCAGACATGATGAGCGTGCCTTGTTGTTTCAAGGAATAGACTGACATTCAGGGAAATCATTTCTTGCTTTCTGAAGGAGAGTGAGATGAGAAAGTTGATACTGTCATCAGGTCAGTCTGACAAAGACTGGAAGCAGGGGGAAACAGCTAGCTTGACACCTAAGGTAAGAAAATCACCTGATTCATCTGCATGAAATAGAAGTGGAAAAACTCTGAGTTACTGGTCCTCAGTCCAGCATATAACCCTTTGTAAAAAGGCAAATTGTTGATGTTGTTTTTTGTTTAAATTAAACAATTGAGATACTTTTTGTTAATGCGTGAGTTTAAAAGGTGCTTGAATGCAGATATTAACCTCATTTACACGTGGCATTTAAATGCGGTCCGTATGCTTTGTGATCGGATCTGCTCGACCACATCTGGACAAAGTCTGACACGCACTATGTACAAATCTGAGCTGTGACTATGATCCGTACAGCGTGCTGGCATCCATATGCAACATGACTTTGGTACAGATATTTGCTTTTACCTATGGCGAGCAAGCAAGAAGGCTACTACTCGGCCTCTATTCTGTGCCATGAAAGCACCAAAAGATGCATATTTCAACAGAAGTGCATGAAAAATGAAAGCAATAGAGGTGGGAAATGAATGATACCATTTAACTGCCCCTCGAGGACAAATAAAGTTTTTTGAATTGAATACGAAGAAAAAACTGTGTGGCTGATCTGCTGTTAACAAGGCATATAATGTATCTTGTCATGTACATGATGTTTATACCAAGAAAGGAATAACTTAATGTATAACATCTGCCGAATTTAAAGAAGGGACAAATTATTACGAATTTATCGAAGAAAACTTGTTTCATACTTTCATCCTGATTCAACAACTCAAAAGACTCATTAAGGGAGTCTGAGGTTGATTTGACTGCACCTCAAATAATTTACAAGCAGGTTTTGCTCTGGAGGACATAGATCCATCTCAACGACGATTACAAAATAAAGGCATGATTGAATTGTTCATTATCTGGATCCGGATACAGATCCCATGTTCATTACTCTTGGACAGCACCAAACTTGCTGTTTGCCCGATGTTTCCAGTCTTAATAACAAGCTATGCTAACTGGCTGCTCGCTGTTGCTCATATTTAACATGACAGATAAAAGAGTGGCATCAATTTTTCTCATCCAACACCTTTAACAGAAAAAAAAACAAAACAAGTGTATTTCTCAAAATGTCAGATCTTTTGCTTTGAGATAGCGGCACACTATCAGAGCTTACATTCTGAGTACAACAGTCATTTCATTAACGTGTCCTCTTTCCTCTCTAAACACAACAGTATTTGCCAATATGTGAAGACCTAGAGACAGACTGGGAGTGTAAAGCTTCAATATGCACATTCAATTCGGCCTAAAAAGTCGTGTTCAGTTTACCAAGGCGTCCTGAATGTGACCTAAGACAAGCAAACATTCAAAAAAAATTTTTGTTTTTTGTTTTTTTTTCTCTGCTGTGTTTGAAAGCTCTATTCAGCGCAAAAACGGTAGCTACCTGCAGCCACGGCATCCATTGTCTCTTATGAGTTCTGCTCTGCTTTGATTCTCCTGTCATTACTTGTTAATAAAGGTAGAAAATAACAGTCCTGGCCCTGGCCATCTCTTTAATGACTAGCCACACTCTTCTGTGAGTCTGCCCGAGGGGCTCGTGGTTCAGCTACAGCGGTCACCACGCTTCAGCACACTGCACTTCCTCCTTTCATCTTACACAGCGCTGATCAATGTGAGATCAGGGGGCAAACCACTTCATCTGCTGCTCGTCCATGTGTGAGTGTGTCTGAGGGGGTTTTCTTCTTCCTTTCCCTTTAGCATGTAATTGGCTTTGCCCGGAGGCTAAAAGTCTGTCTTTTTATCACCGCGTGTTCTTGTTTCCTCTCAGGAAATAAATGTTCTCCTACAAATTGATCAGCATGTCGAGTTAAATGTACGTACAGATATCATACAGGCGGACATGATCAGTATGAACACTTTGGAGCATCTAAGAATCATGTAAACATGTGGAATATGTGAGAGGGAGCGAGCTTCAAACACTCAGTATATCCAAACCTTTATCTAACCCTGGCAGTTTGGAATAATGCAATAAAGTGATATACATTGGGGTTTTCATCATTATCACATCACTCTCCACTAAAAAGTAGTAATAGGCCACCAATATTTTTCAAGACATCAGAAATGTGGTTCCTTACAGTCGAGACATACACTTACATGTCTGCAGTGAGTGTCGAGCAGAACGTGATTAAGACAATTAGAAAAAAGAAGATCCTCCCAAAAAAAAAATACTAGATAGCCTCGTAAATTTCAAATATTTATCCACTCTGTAAGTGTAAAAACACTAAAAGCAGCAGCTCCCGCAGAATGTTAATTTAAGGTTAAAGCTGCAGAGATTTAACAGTCTTAAAGTCTTTTGATAATTTGTTTCATGTAACAGCGAATGACCAAACTCTCGGAGTGTGACTAATTCTATTGTAGCTTTACTTCAGCAAAGCTCCGAGCTTTCGTTTATTTTGTTCCCTTCAGTCAGACTTAGAATTGTTCACTATTCTTTTTCTCCTGAAGTGGCACAACGTCTTGAGTACAATACATCAGAGGAAAGACACCAAGGCAACTCAGTGCCGAACGATAATGGATAAATCACGAAGATCTGCACAAGAGATTTTTTTTTTTTCTTAAGGATTAATTCAAGAGCCAGCAAGAGAAGCTTTTACCTTTTTCACGAGGTCTCAGTTTTCTATGTCGGCTTTATATCCATGTGCCCACTCATCATGTGTCGTGGGAACACAGCGAAAAAAAAGAACAAGTGACCTACTCATCCACAGACAACACTTCAAACTTGAGAAGATACTCAAGAAGTTTCTTTTTTTTTTTTTAGTACGCGCGCTGCAAGTTTTGAAACTAGGGTGTAGTCCAGGATGTAAATACATCTACAGTATATTAATAACTGTGTCATCACTCTGCCCCGAATAAATTGAGATAAGCTGGATGTCTCAGTGGGTTTTAAGAAGCACAACTTGTTCTTTTTGATTTTGAGTCGCCCATGTCAAGAGATAAATATCCGAAGAGTCAAACTTTCTACCAGACGCGACACTTCAGCTCCGGGTTCATCCGACTGCCTTTTTGGCACTTGAAGGCTTCTGAGAATGCTTCGAAATTCTGGAGAGAGCCGAGCACCCTGAAGACAAAGAAGAAAAACATTATCAGGTGATGAAAGGCTAAAAAAGGATACTATGAATACTAGAGGAGCACTGCCGAGTGGGAGTCCTCATATCTGGATCGGCAAATGATTCCAATACTAGTGAGAACAGACAAGTTTTCTCCCACCTAGCGTTTCCAGGCGGTGTTATTGTTGGCGCCGCTGTCACAAGAACTGGAGAGTAGCGACTACCAGCAACAACAACGTGAGTTTAGTCATTTATTTAGTCTGTAATAGAGTTAAAAGAAATGGTGTCGGCCCGACTGAAGCGCCAGTCTGCCTTCATTGTCCCAGGAGATTCCGTGCACGGTGGCGGACAGGATTTTATCGTGAAAGTGAGTTTCATGGGGAAAGAATCTAAACACAGATGGTGTTTATTATTCTAGCTCTGATGTTATGTGATGAACATTTTCTCCATGATGGTACGTTAAGTAAAAAAACGTGTCTATTGCCAGTTTAAATGAAAATACTCTTCCAGTGGGAATATTAGGCTTATATTTAGAGTGTATCAAAATGTAATGAGACAAACTGCCTCCAGCTGAGGTGTATGGCTGTGCAGAAGCACATCTCTTAAACCATTTTACACTGAATTAGTGTGTATATGCAGATTTTTTTTTTAGGGTTAGGGTTAGGGCTTTCATCAGACTACCTGTTCAAATGATCTTATTGGTTTTAATATATATATCTGAGCGTGCAATAGCTCCTTACCTGTATTCTAAGGGACTGTGTGAGTCAATCTTGATGGACTGGCTGGCATACTCAGGCCGATAAGCACCACACCACACCTAGAAAACAAAAACTCGTCAGGTGAGCAGATAGTAAGCTAGTTTTAAAAGCAGTCATTGGGAGATAAAAAAAGAATATTTCACCTTGAATATGACATCTGTTTATTCTATGTATTTAGAGCATAATGCATCTGATAATCTTTCTATTTAACTCACACTGATTTGTAAGCCTCTCAGAGGGAAGTGATTGTGGCTCTTGAAAATGATTTATAAAGGGTGTCTGACCTGTTTTATTGTGGGTGACAGTAGGAATGACTTATGCTTTACATTCCCTGGCACCCAGACGCTCTTTACTTTGGCAGCTGCTCTTGACCACTATGTGTGCAGCTGAACGCTCATTTTGTTCTGGGATTGCTTCAGCGTCCCCCCCCGCCAACCCCTCTGCCTTTGTCCCAATGTTTACTTCTCAGCAGCAAACACCCACTTAAAAAAATTGCACCCACTGAGCTTTGGCTCTGGATTCCAGATTGAGAAATTACTGTCTGCCCTCTGTCTGCTGAAATAACACTTTTTAGAGTTGACACATTATTCTTACTTACTTGGGCAAAGTTGAGAAAGAAAAGTTGCTTGTGATCCATGTCTAGACCAGGTAGACGAGGCTCTTCACCCTCCATCTCAACCCACTTTAGATAAGCCTGTAAACACACACATGCGTGCATGAAAGCAGATTTCAGATGTGAGACAAGTTTATTATAAGAGTTTGTCACTTCTGCTAAAATAGCAACATGTGATTTAGTGCTTTTGCAGCTAATCTCCAACCTTGTAGGCTTGACGAACACCTCCGTTGTCTGCAATGTTCTCCCCCAAAGTGCTGATTCCACTCACCTGTAATCACCAACACACACATGACAGCATGGAAACACTCATTCTGGTGGTCACTTTAATACGCGGTTTACATTGTCGGGGATTACAGTCCGAGACAAAACGTCTCATTTCATACATGCCAGTGGGTGCTTACGTTTTGTCCGCCTGCTAGCTTCCAGTTGAAGTTGCCATATTGTTGCACCATGCACTGTGACTGCTCTTTGAAGTGCTCAGCGGAGTAATTACTCCACCAGTTTAGCATGTTGCCATCCTTGTCAAAATTACGCCCTTCAAGGAAAACATAATGCATTAAGTAAAAATACTGTTTACCAAACTAAACCCATCACAGTCAACAATTCATTAAATAACAGCAATCTCAAAATAAATAGTTATTATTAAATGACAGTGAAAGATAAGCTGCATTTATCCGTATGGGCTTCCTAAAAATATCCACGACGAGTCACTTCTGTCTCACCGTTGTCGTCGAATCCGTGTGTGATCTCATGTCCGATAACCATTCCTATTCCTCCGAAGTTAAGGGCCTGGTGCTGCTGTTTGCTGAAGAAAGGCGGCTGCAGGATCCCTGCTGGAAACACTGGACAGGCAAAGACGACAGGAGTGAAACAACAATAAGTAAACAGGATAACAACGAGGAGTGACGTCTCCGAGTTATCACGGAGGCTCCCGGCAGAGCTCTTACCTATCTGGTTTCTGTTGGGTGAGTAAAAAGCATTCACCACGGCAGCACCGATGATCCACCTGGGGAGGGATTGGTAAAGCATTTATAATTGATAAAAGAGAACTAAACTGCATTTTTTATTTGAAGACACGATACTGTAAAATCAATGCAAACAACATGTTTTGCACCATCAATATTTATTTTTTAATGCTGTTTGGGGATTACTCGGTGACGACATGGATCGTCTTTCTCTAGTCATTCTCTGTTTACTCTCTTGGAAACATCAAGAAGAGCAGAAATGTATGACCTTTTTTTTGTGTGTGTGTGTTGATCGACCTCATTTCAAAAAGGGGTTTGTGTTGCCACCCTTGATGACGTCCGATGAGTACAAGAGCTTGTGTTTTTACAAAGGACAGCGGCGACCAGATCTCATCAATCAGCATACAAGTAAGACGTTTACACTTTCAAACTGTGCACAGGTGATACGCCAATCCTTCCCATTGAAAAATCCATAATTTTGCTCGAGGTAACTCACGGTTGCCTGTCACTATAACTTCCAGGAGAGAGTCAGAGAGGAAGGAAGAAGGTTGGTGATGACGGGAAGTATCGGCGGCGATCACCTGAACATTGGTGTACACGCTGCATGTTTGTTACTTGTGCTAGGACTGAAGCGACTATGCTGGACAGCTTGTAGTATCAGATGAACTGTCAGCTTACAAGTCTGGGTCCACTGGTTCTCTGAGCTTCTTCAGACTCTTGTGTGCTTCGGACCTGAGGTTCTCGAGGACGTTCTCAAAGTAGTGTTCTTCGCTGAAATTAAGCTGGAAAGAGAGTCGGCACAAATCAGAGATGAGCGATGAGTAAATCAGTCAGTTCAGAATGTATTCAACAGTTCTTACATACATGAGCGTACTCCTGGTCCAGCTTCTGGTTGCTGTCCTGCAGAATATGATCTGGATAGCCAATATGCTCCTTGATTGCCATGGCCTAAATGAAGCGCATAGCGATTAGTGTGATGACACATAACACGTAGAGAAAGAAAGTACATCTTTATTCCATCAGCTTGGCTACTTGTGCTCTACCTTCTCTCTTGCCTTCTCCTTCGAGGGAGCATCCATCCAGCTCAACTCCTCCAGTGTTTCCACATACGCCATCTGGATCTTACTGATGAGGTCACTGACCTGTGACATGCGGTTAACACAATCCCACACAGAAACAAGCTTTCATAAAGATGTCCCATGCTGCATTCTGTGTATCGACTCGATTTTGTTCATGTCGCAAAATAAATACTGTACGCACGCAACAAGCACAGGTGAAGAAAATGAAAGTTGAATTGTGATGTTTGTTGATGCGTCCTTGGAATAAATGTTTCGTTTTTCCTCAAATCAGGTACAGTAGAAAATGCACTTCGTGTCCAAGCCCCGCAAAAGTGTTGTTTGGTTGTGTTTATTTTTTTGTCATATTATTTGTTGGGAGTGTTTATTTCAACATTACAGAACATAAACACCAGACAATGGAGGTCACCTCCGTGGATCACTCTGCTGCAGTCAGGTTGATAAACGGGATTAAATCCCAAAAGTTTAAAAGGAATGTGTGAGATCTGTGATTCGGAGCAGTCTGTTTGTTCCTCCAGACGTTCTGGCTCTGCACCTGACTTTCTAGGGTGTGACACACAAGGTCTATTTTTTTCCACATAATGTACATCATGAATTTCTATTAAAAAATATGATTATTTCTGTTTTGTTCAGGGGGGCTCATAGACCAAATGGACTTGACTTCTTACCATTTGTTTGCTCTCTCCAGCGAACGTCTCGCGCACATACAGAGCACCGACTGCGTTCTCCATGCTGCTCTGGACATATCGGACACATTCTCGCCACCATGCGTCCTCCACGGTGGTCCCATAGAGAGTCTGACCACACACACAAACGCACAGACAAACATACACACACTGTGATTTTGTTTTTAAAGAAGATAATGTTATCATGTGCCACACAGTGTTCATCTGACCTTCCTGTAACGAGCTCGGGCATCTTTGAATCGGCGGCTCAAGCTGTTAACTCTGTCAATGATGAGCTGCCAGGTGAGGTAGTTCTGCATAGTCCTGCAAACACACATTTGAATATTTGTTAGATTGTAGTGCCGAATTGTAGATATTCTGTAATCATTTGTTCTCATTGCACTGACCTGATGCTGTGTTTGGAGAGAACGTCATTCATCTTCTCAAGATAAGGAGAGCTGTACACCACCACCTCCTCCTCCAACTGGACCTCCGTGGACACACTGGACAGCACACCTTGAATATACCGTGTCCAGTTAAAACCCTGGAAAACAAAAAGGTAGGAGATATGTTTTTTTACATGTTTAGTTTTACTTGGAGGTGCTGATGGGTAAATTTGCCAAGCTGGCTTTTTCCCTTCCAGAGAGTGGTATCAATCATTTCATCTTTCTCTTGACAAGAGTCAAGTGTATTTTCCAAAATGTTGAACTATTCTTTTAATGGACAAATGACAGTGATGAGAAATTAATATTTTCCATGGCCATAGTTTGAATGTGCTATAAACTTAATTATATAATTGCCTTCAGTGGTTCACTAGTTGACAACTTGCTCAAAGGCGCTCCGACAGCTCAACAGTGAGTGTTCGTTAAGTGGAAACAACCTCATTCACTCATTTAGTTTTCCACTTAGTCTTAACATGAACTAGTGATCTGCTTGCATCCTAAGTAACACACAAGAAAGAAGTTAAACACACACTTACATTAAGGCTGAATGTGCCCTGTAGCTCCCCAAGTGTCATCTTATTGTAGAGAACGGTGACATCTTGGCGCTCCTCTGCTGGTGATGTGGCCTGTCCAGCAACAGGAAAGAAACAGCCTTCTATAAACTGGCGCTCGGTTATATATATATATTCACATTTTGCTCTCCTTTCATCAGCAAAGTCTCATTCGTCATGCTCTCGACAGGCGTGAACAAAAAAACAGGTTAAAAGCTTGGCTGATCTCCTGTGTCTACATTAAATGTAGCCTGGTTCTCTCATTCACTGGAGGCAGAGAGGAGGCGCTCATTTTTCATCTTGTCATTATTCATTTTCCTTAGCCCTCGTCCCACAACTCCATTTCCTGTTGTGGCTGGCACTTACGTTGGCGATGTCTGTCTCCAGCTCCAGCACTTGCATCATCTCCTCCCACACACGGTCGTCATCCTGAGTCAAGTTCCTGTCCTCTCGGGTTATCTTGGCAATAGAAACCATGAAATGGAGGTAGGCCTCACGAGCCTGTGGAACAATCACAAGCGCCATAAATCTTGTTTCCACAACAAAATTAAGGTGTCAGAACAACAGAGGTGAATGGATTTATATTATTATGGTTGTGCGCCTCAAAAATGTGAAAAACATCAAACATCAAAGTTTTCTGAAGGCAAACTACGATTTTGGACAATTTCTTCAATAGAAAATAGTTCTGTTACTGTGGACTTCACATCCGCCTCTATCGTACTGTGGTGGAGGAAGAAATCTCAACATTTTGACAAATAACTCATAATTCCACACCATGAGAGTTAAGACAGAAAATCATTTTTTTATGTGACTTGGGTGAACTGAACCTTTTTGTAGTTTCCGTCATTGAAGTAATAATCTCTTGATGGCATTCCAAGTCCCGGCTGGTCAATCTAACCAGAATACAAGAACAGCAAATAAACATTTTTGTATGTCCATAATCTTTTTTTAAATAATCTTTTCACATTGTTTTTTAACAGAACGATTAAACAATATGGCTGGCGATATTCCACATTTTTCTTATTGTCAACAAACCCCATGAAAAGACCAAAACCAACAGTGAAGTGATCATTTTGACAACATGGGACCATGGTGCACATGGTGCACATGGGATGGTACGTTTAGACATTTTAGCTTTAATCGCGCTAAAAGCACTCACAATAAGTTGATCGAGGTGAATTTTCATTATTGGGATAATCGTGAATCAAGATAAGATATGTATGTAGACATGTTTTATACAGAACGGCGAGGTGTTTTATAAAGGTGCACCATTGCTTCCTTAAACAGGCTGTGTAAAAGGGGCTTATAATGACTGTTTTATGACATAATGGCTGTAATGTGTGATTTGTGTGCCAATAGACGGTGATCTCACATAAATGATGTGGCGCCGAGAGTCACGGTCGTCCGTCCACACGTACATGTCCAGCAGAACCTTCTTGTGGAAGCGAGCTGTAAGCGTTGCCAGTGTGTCCTCAAGGCTCCACGCTTCCTCTGCATCAACAGGAACAAAAAACTGACACTTTAACTGTGAAGAGGTATTCAATGAAACAGGCTGCAAAATCCGACTCCCTATCTGCCCCTGCTGCACATTTAACTGGGCTCTCGGTGTAAATCTGTGTGTGCAGATGCAGCTATGTGTGGTTAATTCTGTTTGAGCCACCGTCCATGATTACATTTAATTAGAGTGGCAAGAGCCAGGAGCTCGGGGGAGAAGGGAGTAGACTATTTAAAGCATCCTTCACAATCCTGAGTGAGGACTGCGCCGCTGCCCACTCATCACGCTCCCAAACTCCACACCTGACTGCTCAGCTGAAGAGCCTCGGCCGGCCTCTTGATCCCGCCAACAAAGCTCGTACTCAGCAATTCACTGAGCGTAAATATAGATACACAAGGCTCAGTGTGAGCACATGTATTTGAGTAGGAACGCTCGTCTGTGTGAGTGTATCACATATGCACATTTGCACAGAACAAACTGTAAACATTATTCAGAGTGCTGTCCAGGCGGGAGCATTTCTACCTGCAGTGGTGTTCCAGTCATCTGACGCTACGGGCCAGTCTCCGATACTGTCAATGAGCTTCAGGAGGGGCTGCGAGTCACGCTGCTCAATGAGGCCTGCAGGTAGAATACAACAACTTATAAAACATAACATCACTGTAGTCTCTCTACTGTTCATTCTGTTCATTTCTTTATCTTGGAAACAGCAGCCGACGTAAGCAATCTCACCACAAGAATCTTACATCTTTCAATCTCAACTTGGAAGCTTAAAAGTTAAGTAAACTAAAAATTTTAAATAAGTAAGAATTTTAGTTTAAAACATTCAAAACTGAACTTAAGTTATCAGCAGAATGTGTAGAAACAACAGTGTTGACGATGTGTCAAATACATCTTTGTACTGTTTTACAGAGATATCTGATGAAGTTAGCATGCTAACCAGCTAGCCACTGATTGTCCTGTCTCGCAATACCAATTTGTACCTCCTGCTTCACATTTCTTATGTTCCCACCATCTTCATTATCCCTGAGTCAGAATCCTGGTCGCGACCACTAGCTGCACGGCTAACTGAGCTAACAAGCTAATGGCAGCTACAGTTACCAGCAGTTTATGGTAATTCTGGTGATATGCTGACATTTCCATGTCATGTGGGCAGATCCATATGCAGAGCAGGGTTTCCTAATACACAGGTATTAGAAAGATTCTTAAAGCCTAAATATAACTTTAAGCAAAAACTATGGTTGAGGAGGATCATGTAATATGATCAAGAGCTCAAGAAACAGTTTTTGTCACCATGCTTCAAGTTTTCTTGTCCTCTTTTAAAAACACTGACAATACTGCATAAAGAGAGCCTTACTCTCATTCATGCAGGAGCTGTAAAGGATCTTGGCCTTCCTGATAGCAGCTCTGTCCTCTCCGTTCTCCGTCTCAAGAACACCTGCAACAACAAAACACATGCAGACATTTCCTTCTCTGAATGAAACCCACGCACGGCTCCGAAACTCTGCAGCCCACTGACAACAACGAGATTAAGCTGACCTTTGAGGACAATCTCCAGCTTGTCCCTCAGAATGTCAAAGACGCTGTGGCGGGAGCTCGTCTCCGGTATGACATGTCGCTCCAGCCAACCCCCGCAGGCGTACTGGTAGAAATTATCACAAGGCTTCACGGACTGATCCATGTTCTGCAAGAGGCGAGCGGCTTTGAGGGGGAAAGATTCACATGTGGTCAGAAAACAGCTTATTGCAGAGGGGTGTGTGGGGGGGTGACATTGTACCATAAAACAGCAGGAGGGAAAAAGAAAACAACAGTCCTCCTCACCTGCAGTAACACAGTCTGCAGTTGTGCACACACTGTTGAGGCTGGAGCGAAACAGCTGGCCTGGAAGAGTCAGTGTCAACATTTATGAGAAGGCACGTGCAGTATTTGACAAATCACATCCCCACTGAGAAAAAGGACAATGTCGTGTGAAATGAAGAGCTAATTCTAAATAGCCTGAAACCATGGTACAGTCTGTGTGTGTGTGTGTATGAGGCGCACTGTCTATGTCAGCAGGGACTCTGTTCTTTCACTTTTGTGTGGCACTGCTGATCAGGCAGTAAAGGGAATTACAGTGACCATCAGAGGTGCAGGCTTCAATATGACACATGCCCACTTATCCCCCCCAGTGTGTCCTCAGTTTAAAGGCTTAAAAACGGCCGACACTCACCTGTTGAGCTCCTCGACACACTCGACCTGTTAGATTGCTCTGAATTGGTCGGAAGAAACAGATTTTTAGACAACATTAGACACAGTCACGACCACATCCTTCTAAATTATGACGATAATTGCAATTGTTTTAATCCACTGGTAACATTTGAGCCAAACTAAAACTCAGAAAAGAGTCTGTAGTGGCAGTTAAGGTTAGGCCTGTGTGTGTGTAGTGTAGAACTCTTTTTTTTTTTTTTTGCATTTTTTGGTGAACAACATTATCCTTAAAAAAATCTCTTAAAAGGTTAACATGTGACATATGTGCATCAATATATAAACAAACGTAGAGCGCGTCCTGTCCTGTTTGCAGTCGCACAAAAAGAGAGCAGGGAGACACTTGTCATCACTGCTGCCATCTGTAATATCTGGATCTTTCCACTGTGAGCCTGACAGAGCCGTTACCTTTCACAACCGATGTGTAGAGGACCACCAGCCCAGCCAAGGCACAGCTGACCAACAGCAGCAGCACGGACAGACCGATTTCTGCAACAGTCCAACGACGCTTCCCAGGTTTACTTGATTTCTCCATGATATCCATTTGGCTTTCGGATTTGCCCATATTCCTCCCGACTGCCGGCTCTGTGGGAAAGACACCGTGTAGTGTGGGATGGTCCAGGCAGAAAGCTACCAGTGCGTGTGTGTGTGTGTGTGTGTGTGTGTGTTTATGCATGTGTGTGTGGGCTGTGCAGTGATCCATCGGTAAACTGTGCCAGCTGACCTGCAGTGAGTGAGCTTCAACTGCCGAACACCTACAACAACTTCACCGACAGGAGTTGTGAAACTGTTGGTCTCGTTGCATGAAAACAGTTTGTCACTGCATGTTCTTCTTTTCTTACAGTTTTTTATTTTTATTTTTATTTTTTTACAGCCTTTGTGTGCCTATTTTTCAAGCCTTGAATCCACAAAATCTGCCTCTGATTTATTATCATCAATACTAACTTTCAGGAAAGAAAAGGCTGAAATGTGCCTTTAGGAACACAAAGCTTGCTTTGTCTTGCTTTACCTGTAAAAGGACACCACAAGTCAGTGGTTTCAAGCCCCAAAACAGGAGTCCAACATTATTTTTAATGGGTCACAAGACGATTTAAAGTAATATTCATATGATAAAAAAATAACCAGGTCTCATCAATCTGCGCACAAATAAATTGAATTGCATGCCGTGCAAACGCGAGAGCCCAATTTTGCGTGCAGGTGATACACCAATCATTCCCGTTAACGTCTGTGGAGAGCTGATCCATCGTCAGGTGACATTTATCGTCATATTAACAAAATTATAAACTCAGCAGTTGCAGTTTGGTTTGGTTTAAAGGTGCACTGTGTAATTTGGGGAATACATTTTAATCAGAAGAGTAAAATCTTATTGACTGATTTCATTCTTATGCCTAAACAAACTAAATAAACCAACTCTCTTTCTTTTTATGACTGAATAAACTGAATAAACAAACTGACCTTAAAAGACAACACAACTTCATGCTGTTTGACATGTGTTTACATATGGCAGACCCTGCCACCTTTCTAGCTTCAAACAGTGTTCTGGGAGAACATCCTGTGTCCTCCCTACCTGGATATTGTTGGCCCTCATACAACGTAACTGCCATTTTTTATGTGTTTATATTTTGATGCATCTGTTTTCAACAGAAGTTAATGGGAAGGACTTGAGTGTCACCTGCACTCAGAATTGGTCTTTGCTTTATGCATTGCACACAGTTTGTCTAAAGTCATGTTATTTGTACACAGATTGAAGCGACTGGAGCAATAATACATAATTGTGACCTTTTCCTCTCTGACCAGAACTTGAGACGAGGGGTCACCAGCTGTCATTGCTTTATGAATGGGTCACAAGCCAAAACAGTTGGGAGCCACTGAGATATGACACACATCTTTGTGTTATGAAGGCTGAAAAAATACACTCTGACCTTTAAGCTACATGTACATGAGTGTAGTCCATTATCTCACAAAGAGCATGTTTTAAAGACAAAAACTTTTTTGCTAACTGCCAGGCAACATTCAGAGCACAGTTTTGTAATCAAATAAGGTCAAAATAAGGTTACAATATATTTGGTTTCAGCCCAGTCGCCAGGATAAAATGTCATCACTTAACATTTATGCAATGGCCCATTACCAGATACTTTCAAGTTTGTATGTCTCATATTCTACGTAACATGACAAAATTTTTTACATTTGTAAGCGTGACACCACTGGATATTCTTAAGGAGAACTTGGGACAATTTCCAGCTGTGTTTGTGGCTACAAAGCTGGTTATTTTTCAAGGGAAGTTTTGGCCATCTCCAGCTACAAAACCAGGTGTTTAAAGCTAAACCCTGATGTTTCCCTAACCATAAACAAGTGGTCTTTGTGCCTGCAACTACAACCACAGCAGGAGCACAGCAACCAGAGAGAAATAGAAAACTGAAGCTAAACAAATGTATTGGGCAACATAAAGAAACGTAAAGCTTTACATTCTAGCTAATATTCATTCTGGCGATTGGGTTGCTGATTTTAACTTAATCAAGGAGTGCTGCACACCATTTGACATGGCATTTTTTCCATTACATATTTGAAACAGATATCATGTATAGTCCATACTGAATTCATTAAAAAGCTTTCCAACTCTAATGCCACATGATGCCTCGGGTGGTTAAACAGATTACTTTAGGATAATAATGATGGTTCTCCAGGGCTCAGCGTACCTGTTTTAATAACCTGACCGTACTCGATGCACTTTGTGTTTATTTAGGACATTATCTCTCACTTGGTCATTAAACTCCATCTGTTGTTAATACAGTGGAGGATGGAGAGTCGTTGTATATACTGAATGTATCATTTACTCTGGAAACAATTTAGGGAGCCGTAAATTCACCATTAAACTTACTTTAGCCGGCTATTGTGGTTTGAAATATCTGCCCCCTCACCATCTTACCTTACCCCCCATGCACACATGCACACACACACACCAGACCTCCAGCCATAAGCCTACTTCCAGAGAGCTAATTTCTATGCACAATAATTACGTATGTGTGAACACAATATTGCAAATGAGCATTTGTGCAGGGGACAAAACGACAATCACCCGTGGCTTTCAGCGGCATTGCTTCGCATCTATTCACTCCGCAGCACCTGTTTCTCCATAACCAGCGCCATTGCCCTATCATTAGGCCTGACAGGGGACGGGCTGTAAATCAGAGGTTCACACTGCTGTGCCCCATTAGCCCTTCCTGATGAATACTCATGGGCACATATCTGGCACTACAGTGATGAAGAGCAGGCGGGGGCTTGTTAGAGCCGCACTGACATCCTCAGCATCAGAGAGCACAGAAACTGAGGCAAAATCCTGTTATACTGCATCAAAGCCAGGCCTCACTTTATGGAACACTGTGCAATAATGTGCAGTCTGATGTGTCAATACAAGATGTGTTGTCCGATGGGAAGAGTCATTGACATCTTTAAAGGTCCTCAGAGAGCTGCGCTGCATCTCTGTTCAATTTCTCCCTGTGTTAAGAGGGGATACAGGCAGTTCAGCTAAATATCGTTGTTAACGTGCTTCTCTCATTGTAAATCCATTCATATTAATTCCAATCATACCAGTTCAATGCAGAAAAAATTACAAAATTGTCCAACAAGGACAAAAAAATGACTTGTTAGCATTTTAAGATTACTTGAAATGGCTTCATAAAAAAGATGTTCCTGCTCAGAGCAGCACATAAATCAGACCCACCAGTCTTTGGTGAAGGCCATCGGATTTGCATTTTGTTCGTACATTAGTATTAAGCATTTTTAACATATATTAGGGCACAGGTAAAAACTAATCAGAATCATGCTAAGTGTGTGCAGAGTGCCGCAAAACAGCTACTGATAGGACCAAAACTGAAATCATCAAGCAGCAAAAAATAAGTTCATGGAGCGAGCTTTTGAAAATGTTATTTTTTGCATGTATTTATACCATTATGATGATATTTGTCCTTTTTGGAAATTAAATAAATGACACAACCCTAATACACAAACTCTGCCGAATATCCTGTTTTGTCAAGTTTAATAAAACAGAATACAGACAAAATCACTGAACTTTCACTGCCACTCTCCTTCACTGCCTTTGTAACCGATGATGCTGAATGTTTTATCTTTATCTTGTGCTCTTCTCAAGAACTTTGTGACTTTGTTTTGAACGTGCTTTACACATGTAAGTTAAGTTTTAAAAAAAAATATTATTATGATTATTATCTACCTATAAAACGCTTCGAATACATAACTTTAAAGCTTTGTAGCCGTATTTTAATCAAAATATGAAGCATTAGAGCTGTCACTTTTTGTTTGAAATTTAAACTTGCATCCCAACATGGTTAAGAAAAAAAAAGTTAAATGTGTTTCTCTCTTGTTGGTAATTCAAAATAATATAAAACTTCTAAAGTGTTGAGGCGTGCCGAGCTGACATTCCAGATGCAAAACCCAACAAAATCTGGGAAATAATGTGAGGAAGTATCTTTGAACTCAACACCAAATAAATGAATTGTGGATGAAGGTGCTGTAAAGCTGACTTTGTAACATTAAATACATTTTCTTTCCTTAAAAAAATGTCACCTTCTCCCACCCTGAGAAGTGTTGATCCACCAACCAGATGGTTTGGACAGCCTCTTCTCAGCCTGAGAGACAACACCCGGGGCCAAAACACATTCCACAGTTTCTCACTGCCGTGAGCACAATCTAGGAGTCAGCCCCACAGGTGTACTTGCATTTTTATCAACCAGCAACAGAACAAAAAGCTACAGTGACAGAGAAAATGTGTTTCTGTTCCTGCAGCTTTAGCTCTATACAACATTCTCCAGCTTTATGCAAGGGGGCACCAGAGTGTGGCGAAGGCCTCTGCACATGATCCCCGCCAGAGGTCTCGCCAGGAGGCCGGCATTAAAACAAAGTTGCAACTATAAATACAGCTCAGCATGCACTTTGACAAAAAGTACTATTTTCAGGCAGCAATCAAGTCTGGTTGGGCCATTTCTATTCAAACTTGGGGAAACGACATCTGTAAACATCTCGAGAACAAAGACTTAGATTTCTACACATTTACTGTATGTTGGAGGCGACCCGGTCCGTTTCATTCAGCCATGACAGGCGGACTGACTGGTTCTTTTGATTTCAGAGCCGCGGTCGATGCCACAGATTCTAACTTGCACAAACCTCAGTCAGATAAGGGATCAGTGAGTCAGACACACTAGACCTACACATTCAACTAAACTAAACAACCACCCTGTCTCTGCACGCTTTCTGCCGTAAGGGAATGGAGAGGGGGGGGTGGCAGGTTAACAAGGGGGATGGCATCACGCCTCATATACTGTATGTTCACAGGTGTGGAAGAACCATGCTAAGGATGGATTTATGTAGACCGAATCATCGTGACTTCTCGCTAACAAGAACAGCTACTTCCCAATTACAAAACTGGCAGATGATTTGCATTGTGGAGATGTGAATTTGGCAAACTTGTTTATCTCTTCTGTCATGTTCACCTGTTACTGTAACGTGTAGAGATGTTTGAACATGTTGATAAGACCTCCCTGATGTTGTACATTGGCTTATCACAGATATATCGGTATCGGCGTATATGTTGACGATAGCTGCTGATATGAAATCTTTTTAGGTGTAAAGAACACAGTGCAGAAAATGATGCTTTGGGTGATTTCTAATTAATAGGTTTATTTTACTGTTTTATTTTATCAGTTTCAGTCAATTTTAGACAAGTACGTTTCTTTTTAAACTGTAAAGTGTCCTGCCTCGATCACCTCTTATGATGTGTCTGATGACCACATTTGAGGGAAATTCCGATAACGATAAATCGGCCAGTATACACACAGCTGGTGAACTGATTAATTGTTATCTGATTTATTGTTTTCTGAGCGTTTTACTCCCTAATATCGGCATCGGCCCCAAAAACTGCATGTTGGTCGGGCTCTGGTTTCTGTGCTTGTTTTATGCACTGTGTTGCTCTGCTGGCGTCTTTGATAGCTACACAATAGTGACATCTCATTCAAACTGCTAGTTTTGGGTAAACTCAAGATGCAGTTTTTTGGGTTAGGTCCCCAAGGTAACATGTGAAAGTTAAAGCATTGTTTTGAATGAGATATGACAGCATCAAACATTCATTTTAGACTAATAAGATGTACACACTTTGAAAAGTAGAAGAGAAAATGTGGCTCTACCGATCCCGTCAGTGACACTGATGATTCAGTTCAGTTCAGCTCCAGGAGTCGGTGTTAAAAATGTGTTGAAATGAGTGACTGACCTCAAATAGTATTCTGAATAAGTCTCCCAGCACCTTTGACGTAGCGAACAGGTGTTAACATACCAGTGAGGCGTTGTAATCCGACAGGTCAGAGGTTCAGTGTGTCAAAAATAAAAATCCTCTCTGTGAAAGTGAAACTAATCTGTACTAAATGTTTTGCTTTAAGCACATTAACATTTCACGCAGCTGTGTTCACTGACTGGTACTGATTTTCTTAAAACTTCCACAACAACAAAACAAGGATTAAGTCGCAGGTCAGGCTGCACACTTTCTCCAGTTCAGTGTTATCCGTTTAGCCGCTCACTACTTACCTGCAAGTCTACAAAAACAACAGCAGCGTTCTTTTTTCACATGTAGAAAAACAGTTAAAAATGTCTCAGTGAAAATGTTTTGACAAAAATCTGTCCTGGGACTGCTGACAATCTGATGCAAGGCTGCGGATGCAAGTGGCTCTAACTTTGGGACTTGACAGCAAACAGGAATATAATGTCAAGGATCCAGAAGCTTACCTTTGAGTGTGGCGATGGTAGAACTCCCTGAGCCGTTTCACCCCAACAGCGGGCTAATATCTCAAACACCCCTGCTGAGCATCCACTCAGAGCTGGTGTGTAGAGAAATGAGTCTGTGCTGCGGGTTGAAGGAGACGTTATCCAGCTCAGTGCGCTGCTCAGGGTCTGAGTGAGGCAGCAGAGAGAGAGGGAGAGCATGAGACAGAGGGAAGGAGGGAGGGAGGGAGAGAGGGAGGGAGGGAGGGAGGGAGGAGGCATATGGGAGGTGATAGTACTGGATTGTTTTCGATTACACTGCTGCGATAAGAAAAAAAATGTGAGGGACATGAGGTGGATTATGAGACTGTGTGTGTGTCTGAGGGGTCAACAGGATGTGCTAAAGCGAGCGTCGGTGTCTTTCTCCCACTGCGAAGTGTCCCCAGCTGCTGAGCGGAAAAGGACAGAGAAATCTGAAGAGCTTGTAGAAAGATAAGACGAACAGACAGACAGATAATCTAGTAAAACAGAGTTTTGATCATCCCTGCAGCCATAAACAGCCCCTCATCTGTCATCTCTGCTGTGGCCAGGTAAAGACTCGTCTTCAGGGAGATCTCAGGTGCTCCCGGTGTGCTTGGTGGGGATCTGAACCCTGGCCTTATGTCGGATTGAAATGGCATGGCGCCCGGGCTCATTATCAGCCTGATTAACCACGCTAATTAGCTGATAAAAAAAAAATGAAGTGGGGGCCGAAATGTGATTGGCTGCTCAGGTGTTGTTGCTGCCCGAGAAAAGTAAACAAATTTAGTGCATCAAAGCCAAAACAGGAGGGGCATTTAAGACGCGTTAAAGATCCTGTCTTCTGCTCACGTGCAGCATCGTTTAAGTCGACCGAGGGGGAGAAGTGAAGGAGCCAGCAGCCGTTTAAAAACAACATGACTGATGGAGTGCAACACGACGGGGAGTCGAGGTTTGCAACTGAGTCAATAATTTATTCATAGATTTTATTTAGCAGAGAGGATCTTTCCTCTCATATCGTCATTGTGTTCAGTATTTTGTATTAAGATGTGCAATGAAATTAGTCTGAAGGACTCTTTTTAATATTTAGATGTGCTGAGAACAACGCAAATATTTGTGTGTTTTTTTCTATAACTGGTGTTTATGTGGTTTATATGTTTTATGTATGTATTCTGAATTCATGTATTTTTTTTTATTTATATGTTGTATATGTATTTTGTTCAGGGTGACCTTGGAAACGGCTGCTCACAGTGGCCCTTCTGTGTTTAAATAAAGGTTTGAAAAAGATTTGTAGTTTATTTTTCAAGAGACATTTGGAGGTTAATTACACTTTAAATGGGCAATAGACAAGTTTTTTGCTTTAACGTGTCGTAATGAACTTAGCATTGTCTTTGCGACAGTGCGCCAACAGTAATACCACTTATAAACACTGGGAGGGAAAAGTTTTCTGCTGACACCTTAAGTTTTATAACTTCATTAAATAATCGGGTGGATGGGTAAAAACTGCACTTAAACTGGCAATAAACACGTTATCTGCAATAACTTGTCATTATTAAGTAAATGTGAATTGAACAATGTAATGAACATAGAATATTGACACCACCGTCGTTTAGTGTTGGTTCCCGATCAATTTTGCTTTCACTATGCTATTTTGTCTGCACCAGGCGTTAAATCTCCCTGGAAAATGAACGCTGACTGGCTGTTAGCCTGGCACCATTTCTAGCTACCGCCTCCATTATAGACTCTCAGTGACTGAATTAGCGTACATTTTGTCTTGTGTTGTTCTTATTTGTGACTCTGAGGAAAACAGAAAGCGATGTGGTTGTCTTTGCAACAGTATGACCAACAATAATCCCCCTTGGAAACTCTTGGGGAAGAAAAGTTGTCTGTTTCCTCTTAAAAACAGACCAAAAAATATGTATCTTTTTGAGTTTTCAGTCATTTTTTATATTTCATACCTACAATATCCTGAGAACGTGGTCTAAGATATATACATTTGAAGATTTGGCAATCTTGAGAAAAGCCCCGTTTTCCCTAGAAGGCATTATTTTGCAGGGTTAAAGATCTTGCAGCACACAAAACATTCCGTAGTAAATCGAAGTACTCCCCTGTGCATCATTTCCCTCGCTGTTCTTGACTTGTACTTATTCAGCCCCTAAGGTAAGGCACATTGGCCACACATTTGCACTCTCCAGTGACTGGTTGAGGTCTAAATGTTACTCCAGGAAGGAAGAACAGAGATGTACTTCCTACACACGGAAATCACAAAAGGCCAAGAGAGAACATGTAATCAGGCATAAAAGAGTTTCTCCTCACTGTCCTTTTGAACTATGAAGTCATAGCACAAGCATGGTGATAGGTGCGCTGCAAACAGGAGACTCATACATCTGCCCATGTGACTGCTGCAAAGAGCCATGAAATTAAAGTAAAATTTATGCTCGTGAATATCCGACAAGAAAGCTGCTTTATCTTAGTCCCTGCTCGCAGAAGAGCATCTGCTCCGACTAATGTATTTCTGCTAATTTGAGCTTTCATCCAAAGTAAATCAACATCAGTGCTTTTAAAGGCTCGGTTGCTTTTGGTTGAGCGTATTCTTTCCTCCGCTCTTTCCTTTCAGAGCGATGCTGTGGCTAAGATTTTCCTCACATTTCCACGAGACACAACCTTCTGCTTTTCTGCCAGCCGTGTTTGGTGCTTCCTGCTCTGTGCTGCAGTGCTGACAGCTAATGTGTTCATTTTTTTTCCTGATCATTCTCCAAATTCAACCAAGCTGTTTGCAAACACCACATCTTTTCTTTGGTGCAGTTTCAAGTCTGGATATTGCAGGTTACAGACAATATTCTCAGCTTTGCAAGAGTAAGCCTAATTAGGTTTATGAGGGAGCCTCAAATTCGATTATTGGTGATTTATTTTCTGTAAGGCGGAGTATGTTTGTTCTCACGCAGGCCATAAACAAATACCGGACTGTCTCTGTGATTAGTGGATCTGAAAAACAAGCTTGAAAGCTTTTTAATTAGGCTATTGTTGATGAATGCTACTGTAAGTATTTGATGGAGAGGGCTGCTCAACTTTGCTAAAAGCCTGTAGCAGAAAATGAAATGCGTGCTCGGAGACTCTCAGAATAAAAAAGCGCAGGGAAGGTTGTTGTTGCACGAGGACGACAGGTCATGTATTTTAGTTTTTTTCTAAAGTCTCATAACTAAAAATGTTATGTTATCAAATCACAGGTTGCGTAAAAATGGAACCAAATGGGAAAGTTCTTTTTCTTTGTTTCCAAGATGTGAAAACGTTCTAATTTGAAGCCGGATTCATTTATTATCTTATCATTTTTCTTCTTCTCCTGTTTTTTTTTTTTTTTGGTTTTTGCCCGAAATATCTTTATTTTTGAGCTTACAGCTTGACAATAGTAGTAATCACTGCTTTACATTCTCCCCTCCCTGTTAATTATGTCCCATGTTAAATACTGTCGGATTAAACCAGAAGTCAGCGTGAGCTTAACCAGCGCAGAATATTTGGGTTTTTAATTGCAATGCTTAAAGCCATTTTCGCGCAGGAAGCTTATTTATTGTGACTCTGTGATGAGGTGATACTATCGGTCCCTTTTTTTACGAACAGTAACAATGCCATAGTTTTGGTTATATAAGGATGCTTTGTTGACAGCGGTAGCGACTGGATGAAATAGTGGCATTGATTGTTGTTTGACACACGGCTGCTGAGGCCGTCCGTCTGTCTGACATGACAGCGTTAGTTGTCCTTAAACACTCTCTGTCAGCTCGGCAGCGTTCAGTTAGATGCATTGTCCTCCCTCAGCCCCGAAAACAAAAGGCAGTGATTAACTGGTATGTTCCTGCTCTGTTGATTTACTGCATGTGTTTAATAGGCCTCACAGAAGCAAACAGGTCATTAAGCACAGCAGTGGCATAAAAGACCAAAAATGAGGTCCCACTGCCGACAAACTCAGAGGCAGGCGAACTTGAAGCAAACCTCGTGGTCTCCGTCCCTCGTCTCTTAAATCAGCGTCCATTAGACGACCGTGTCCAGGTGTAATACGCTGAACACGGGTGTGACTGCTGGGGTCATCATGGACATTTTCACCAGCGTCTTCACTCCTCACTCTTCCTCAGGCTAACACCGAGCGTGGCCGAGCATAATTCTCTGTAAAAGAAGTAAAGAGAGGAGGACATTTAGTGCACATGTGTTGTGCTTACTGATCTAAATTAACGTGGTGCTGTTGTGACAACACAGAAAGGAGAATGCAGATGTTATATACCCTGATTTCAGCTTTTTAAAAGTATTTTCCAATGTCTGGTCTCCATGTGAATATGTGTGGCATAGGAATAATTTTTTTTCTGAGGTATTTTTGTCAAACAGATGTAAAACTACACAAAATAATCTGAAAATAATAAAAAAGGGCAGCATATTAACTTTTTATTAAATAACGTAGTCGTTTGTGAGCATCTTCTGGCTCAATACCCATTGAATGGAAGTATTTTACATTACAATGTTGCATGACATTTGACAGTGTCCCTGTCAAATCTAATGCAATCCACTACAACTATTCAGCCATTAATTCAATCTTTACAAAGACGATAATGTTTATTATTGAGGTTTTAGTTTGCAGCAGTGGTGGAAGAACTCTTCCACACCGTTACTTCAGTAAAAGTAACAATGCCACACTTTGAAAATACTCTGACACAAGTTAAAGTCCTGTTTCTAAACCTTACTTGAAGCAGCTACAAGAAATCTTCATCTAATGTTGATTCCGGCAGTCCCTGTGGATAAAAGCACACAGGCACCTCCAGCTTGTGTCTAAAGATCTTGGTCTTGCTAGCCTGCGCATCCGCTTAGAAAGCGATTGCGAGAAAGATCAAATATATATTTTAAAACTGCCTGTCTGCGATGTAATGTATCTATTTGTGGCTATGTTAGATCAAAAACGAATAAGATGAAGGTGAAACAAAGTAAACTTTGTTTTAGTGCTTTATCTAGCCAGTTACAGAAATAACTCTAATAACTACACGACAACAGCCAGTCTTCTCACTGATGGTCTCGTATGCTTATTTAGGTCATATAGAAGCGTCACTATTAAACGGAAACTGTCTCAAGTGCAAAATACCTACATTTGATACCTAGGTGTCTTCTTAAACTACTTAAAAAATCTTAAACTGTGTTCTCTCTTTAAGAAAAGAGTTTGCGGCACATATTAGCCAACATATACGCCGATCCTAATACATCTGTGAGAAGCCAATATTGGCTGATATTACATCGGCCAACCAATACATCAGTCAGGCTTTAATAACTTCTTGCTGTTATGTACTTTTTCTTCACTAGCCTTTTCAATGCTGGACTTTTACTTGCTTGTTAGACTGTAGTTTGGGTCTGAATACTTTATCCACTGCTAATAAATATATTTCAGTCGTCTGTTTCTCAAGCTTGTGACAGAGTTGCGTGTAGTGACAAATGCCGCTTAGATCTCTCTTAATCCTCACAACATCCTATTAAATCATCAGCTGCACATGAATCGGTCCCTTTGGTCACCAACAGGCAAAGTGACAACCGACCCTCCTCGATGGGCTCTTTTACTCTCCACCTGTCCCTCAGGCTGGAGCAGCCAGGACAGCGATGTGGCAGGTCTAATCCTCCTTATCTTAATGGCATCCACCACTATCGCTAGAGTGTTGGGGACAATCGACCCTTTCCCTCTCTTTATCAGCAAAAACCACTTCCCTCACCAATCCCGTTGGTCACCCCCGTCCATCAGAACGCCTCCCCCCTCCTTCTCCTCCTGTCCGTCTGGCTCCTCGGCTGGTCTTTTCACTCTCTGATTTCACCTCACCTCATCGCGCTCTGTCACAGTCTCACCGATCTAGTCTTTATTTCGATGTTCCAGGAAAACATAAAGAAGCTTGTTGAGAAATGTTTCTGACAAATGGCATATGTTTTTGACAGAGCCACAAGCTCTCACACTGCTCACAGTGTGGATGTATACCCTGGCCTCGGGTTGTTTTTCTTTTCCTCCTCACATTCCCACTGTGCTGAGGGCAACTCTGCAACGAGAGAGTCAAGAGAGACTTTTCAGCTCAGATAAGTGAAAGCGGAGATAGCTGCAAGCAGCGGACCATATGGTAATACCAAGTTTTCTTTTCAAAGGCCTCACACAGAGAGGTTTGTATAACCACGAACTCTGTTTCCCTGGACCATTGCTCAACTGAAGATACATCTAGAGATTGTTTTAACAGGAAAAAGGCAAACTATGTTTTGTGAAGATTTACACAATGAGACTCATTGTGCTTTACTTTAAATAATATTAACTCAGATGGATCCTGACGGACTGTTTCTAGCAGTGGGTTAACTTGAGGGAAATTAAACCAAATTCGCTGTTTTGTCTTGTACTTCCCAATGTGTTTCTCTCTCTTTGTGTCTCTTTGTCTCTGGGAACTGGCGATAGTTCAGCAGAAAGGGCAACACTTTCATTGTCTAATAGAAAAACCTTACAAAAATGCTGTGCCCTGGTTAACTAGAATAGCACTCAGTAGAGTGCATACCTCCACCAAATTACAATCATAGTCTACATTGTGTTGTGGAGGAATAATGGGCTGATCATCCACATCAACAGTCACGTTTTGTAACGATCAGTTTCTTTTTGTTTCTATAACCGATTCCAGTCATGTCTTCTGCTTGCTTACGAAAGCTTGTACTAAGTTCAACAAATAACATCATGCTATCCATCCATCAATCAAACTTCAGTTTCCCCAATTACTAAACAAAAAAAGTTTTGAAGTTTATTCACCAATTTGGGTAAAACTGGATCATATTTTGTGGAGACAATGTTTTCTGGGTTTCCTCCAAACATCCTCCGGCAGCTCGGCCTTAACCCGCTGTGATACATGGATTTTCCCGATGAACAGATGGCTTTACTTGTTGGCTAAAGTAACAGCTAGCAGTGACTGACTGTACTGGGCTCCAAGTTAACATGTTGATTAATTAACAGCTGTTGGTCTCAGTCTCGGATGCGGACAAGTGTTTCACCAGCCCTCTCATCACTTAAAGGGTCTCTGTGTAACTTCTGCGTTGTCCTTAAATCCTGTTAAATCATGTTAGCGGACTCCACATTTCTAAACTAACAATAGCGACTGTTGCTGTCTGTTAGGGGAGCGGAGAGAGGCACTGAGACGAGGCACTCGAGAAACGTGCATAAAGTCACATCCTTTGGACTGTCGCTGTAAACCCGACCCGAGTCCTTCACAAGGAAATCCACAGTCCAGCAGCATAAATAACTTAAACAAATCATCCACAGGCTTAAAGTAAAGGCAGTAAAGGCAACTGAGAAAGACGAGGAAGGTCTCATTTTTCACATCAAATTACAATCACATCTGTCAATTAAAAAAGCGATTAAATCATTTAAATTGTTACATAGAGCCCCTTTAATCAACTGTGTTGGCTGGCAGCTCCAGGTGATCCTTCAGACAGAGTCGGCAAACCAACCAACCAACAATAAACGGTCACGGGTGAAAATATAACCTCCTTGGTGGAGGTAAAAATTCTGAACCCGGACAACAATTACTGATAATCATAATAATCCTTTAAATGTGAATATGAAGGAGACCTGTGCATTTTGCCATCGTTTTTCCATTACGTTGCCTGAAATTAACATCTTTTTAAAGCATGATCTTATGCGCTCCTCTAGGTGCCTATTCCTCGCACTCAATTATGAAATCAAAATGTTCTGCCAAAGTTGGAACAGTTTTGTTCATTCCTCCGAGCTCTTCTCACTGGTTTGAAACAAGTGGGAACCCGAATTTAGTAATGTTTAGATGAAAATCTGATGACAGCTGTGGAGCTGTTTGCTTATGTTCGTCAGGTCACAGTCAATCAAACCATACAGTCCTGATGAAGCAGATTAAAGTCAATAAATTATCAAGTAATACAAAAACATACATGATAAATTATTCTGAAACATGTTGCCTAGGAATATTTGAGCTTTCCTTTGTAGATCACTACTTTTGCCTTCTTCATCTTCAAATTCCCTCTTTTGTTCAACCAATAACCCAAAAACAAAAGAATCTTCATTTATCATCACTGAGGACAAAGAAAAGCAACAAATATTTACTTTAAGAAGTGGAAATAGCAAATAGTTTTACATCTTTGCTTGAAAAATGACTCAAACAGTAAAAATAGTCAGTTCGCTCGATTAATCGATCAATAGACTGGCGTTGCAGCTATAAATCAATATGCCGCTGCTGCATAACATCTGTGCAATGACATTCATTTCCCAATAATTTTGCCTCTTATCTCCTGAACACACCTTTGGTTCCCTCAAAATAATGACATCAAAATCATTTGTCTTCTAAAGGTGATATTTTGTTATTTAGCAGAAATATGAGTAAATCGGCCTTTTCTTTTGTTTTTGTTGTTGATGTGTCCGTTATCTGTGCCTAATGAACGATGAAGCGTTCTGGCGGCAGGCAGTAATTGCTTGGAGCCCAGCAGTAGGGGTGTAATTAGAGAGACAGGGAGGAGTATATGACTTCATGACTGGCACCGTTTAATGATAATGGGGTGCAACTCCACACTACTGTGGTCAACTAATCATACTGGACTGGCCTGGACAGCTCTCAATGCAAACGAGCCGTGACTGGAATACTGAGCAGCAGTTCGCCCACGCAGTTCCACACCATTCGCTCCGCGGGGGATCAGGCATATGATTATGGCTGTGACCCTGCACCACCTGCAACACTGTCATTACTGCCACCACGGATGGACAGGTTTAACATAAATAAACTAATGTCATCAAGCCACCCAGCAGAGGATGAATACGTATGACTGTTCCCACTTTCAAAAGTACAGGCTGTCCTTCAGGAGCGATACAGATCAACACATTGATCCATCAGTTGTCAGTCAACATATATTTAACACAGGAAATCAGGAGCAAATTATGACTTTTACCTGGAGCTACTATTATATCTGTACTCATGCAGCTGATCAAATACATTCAACGTACAGCAGCGACATGAACAGAATGTGTCATGTATCAATGATTTGATAATATGCATCAAAGGCACTACAACCTATTAAAACGTTCAGATGGACGAGTCGGATTAAACACTGTCTGTTTTGTCAGGTTATCTTTATAGACGCAGGAGACATCTGTATGTGCAGAAGAGCGTCATGAAATATATACACATCATTTATAAGCATATCGACATTCACATAGATTAGAAACAGTGCAAGCAAATTCTTAAAACAACAAAAAGATTTGTGGATGTATTGATTAGAGATAGATTTGCCCATTAAGCTCACATGTATGTATTGTAATGTTTACTTCTAGTTCTACAATCATAGCTGCAAATGGTTTGCAAGGGCCCCTAGTTGAGTCAGGAGCCCAACATCAACAGGCATTCGGTTCTGCAGACTTGTATACAGGAATATCTGGTGTTCACAGAGGCTCTTTTCACAAAATCTACAAAGATGAAAACAAACTTTCCACAATAGCAACTGTGTTGTTAGAGCCAACTGATGTCAGTTTTTGATTTTTAGTTTCTGTTTAGTTTTATCCTTACTTACTTTTAACAGCTGCCCTAATCAACATTTTTAGCAGGGAATGTGTGATGTTGAAGGAGTCACTTAGGGTTTTCACGGTACATAAACCATCTCAGAAAATATCACGGTTTCGAGGCATCATGATAAGCTGTATTACACTACTATTGCTGTTGTTGTTGTTGTTGTTATCAGTTAGAATGACCCTTAAAGACAAACTCAACTTTAACTTTTTAGTTAAACAAACACTTAATAATTATAATTTCACAAAATATTATGTCCTGACAGTCTTGATATAACTTGAAATATATGTAGATGGCTTGGATAATATCTTATTTTCTGCGATAAAATCGAATTTAAAAATCCTATAAGTTTTTTGAAGAGGGAACCAGGGCGATGCTAACTTCCGGTGTAGCCGACAAAAACCCGCCATTGCTACATCACTTTAGCATAGCAGCTAATGTTAGCTGATGACCATAGAGAAGCGTTAGCAGCTAAAGAGCCATATTTCTCTCAAAAGGTGGTGGAAACCAAAACAGAGCTAAAAGCCAGTGAATATAGGACTTACGTTGATGTGAAACTTGACTCCAAGTGAATGATAATGTCTTCCGGAAGTGTAAATAGCCAACTGTTTACCAACATGTTCTCTCATTTAGCTTAAAAAAAACCCACTAAACTACAGCGGATCAATCTGTGTTGCAGGTTACTGCGCTGCCTCCTAGTGGCCAACAAATCACTGTTATTTCAGGTAAGACCAAAAACACTTTACTGCTTTTATGTTGACAATTTAAATATCAGATGTGACATAAACAAACATTCAATGTCCACTTTATTTGGTACACCTGTAAAACATAAAGCAAATCAATATAACAGCTCCACCACATATTATACCTTTATTTAGCTTATAATGGCCAGTTTATGTGGAAACATTCAGAGTGATATTAATTCAACCATATGTTTATTACTGAGGTCCGTGTTAATGGTGGGTTTCTGTTGAACTACAATTTAATGAAATGTGTGTTTCTAAATGGGATTTGCAGATTATTAGAAACACTTCTCAGTATTATGCAGCAAAGTACAACATATCAACCAAGCTACAACTTAAATAATAAACACATGGTCAAATTACTACCTATCTGGCTGTGTCAATAACAGCTGAACATTAATATATTTTTGAGTTTGAAAGTTCGAATTTATGTCAGATCTTTTGTATTGGATTGCATTAGATTTTACAGGTGTACCTAATTAAGTGGTCACTGAGAGTAAAATTTAACAGACACTAACGTCAGTTGAAATTTAATGCCACCACCTGGGATGTGCTGTCATTTTAAGGTTTGTGCATACAGGATTGGTGGACTCCTCGTCTGACATTTCAAGATGTTTGAGTTTTTCCTCACTTGACCTTCATCCTCAAACCTTGAAGTGAATTTTAGTTGTTTTCTGGCTGTAAATGTGAAGGTACAGTTGCATTTGTCTCCTGAAACAACACACAAATGGTCTCTATGCAATCTCTAAGCAAATATGGTTTGTGAGATAGTTTGTTTTAATTACCTCTCACAATTTCGACTTCAGCTAATATAGGGCATAGAGGTTGATGTACATTAGATGGCTGCTAATACCTTTATGTTACTCACTTACTGGTTATTTTGTCCTGGCACGTCTTACAGCTGTCCTCATAGGAGTTTCTTCTGTGCCTGGCCTAGATGTCATTCCTTCATTCTACCTAAAGTGTTTTTCTTGGGAGTATTTTATCCCTGTTCTCTCGGGGGCTGCAGTCATGTCTTTAACAGACTATCTTGTTTCTGTGCATACGCTTATTTTGTGTATGCAATACAACAGTAGTTGTCCTTATTAATCAATGGTCGGTAGTAATTGAGTAGAAAGCTGGTTACACATTAACACATTGGTAATATGAAATTAATTCTTTTGTTTTTCTAAAAACAGATGATAATATTAGAAAAGTAAAATATACATAGGGACATTTTGGTATGTGTATCTGACTTTTCTGTTTGAATACAGGACTTTACTTACAGCATTAAAGGATAAGGCTGACTGACAATGTCCTATATTTTGGTTATTTTCAATAGCATTACAACCATACTATTAAAAGATCAAAAGCAAACATCAGCTTAGTCCACATTTCTATCTGTGGCACTGTGACCCATAACCCATAATCTGCATGATTACTGACCATATCCAACTGTGTCCAGTATGTCATCTACCAGTTTTTCTTTCTTTTTTTTCTTGAATGAATTGTACTTGAAATCAGTAAACTAGTAAAGAAAAAGAAAAACACATATTCTTAGGTGTTTTGTGTGTTTTAATTCTATTTAATATTACATTCCTGTTTAGACCTAAAACAGTGTTATTCAATTGTCAAACTTGTATCAGAAGATGTTAATACTGTTGTTCCCTTTGGCAATTTGGGAATTTATTTTCTTATACTCATAGAATATAAATGTTCCTATACTTGTTTTGTACATTTGTACATTAATTATAAAAATGTGTCTAGTGTCACAAATTTAGTAAACAGTGCCCTCTCTTGTTCAACATTATGTGCTGTCGCTTAAATCACACGTGTGTCTGTCACTTTAAGAAAATACCTCGGACTGTCGCAGGGCATGATGGGTAGAAGATTCCCAGCCAATCACATCATTGTTGTCAACGCGTTGTTATGGAGCCTGCGGGTTCTGGTTCAAATCACAAAAGAGTCTGAAACTCTCGCTGTTTGATCCGCTCTCACGCAGATAAACGTGATTGTAACGTGGTATAAATTGATAAAAATGTGGTCAACGGAGCGACTGGACTTTTTACGAGAGCGCAACAAAGATTTATTGAACCGTTTGAAGCAGCAGAGACAGGAACTGGAGCGGCCGGGCTGCTTCAGTCACAGCCGCAAGAGGGAGAGAGAGGACGAGGCTGAGGAGAGGAGAGACCCTGCAGAGATCCTGACTGTGACCGATGGAGAAAGCGGTTTTGCTAGGGCAGCCCTGGCCAAACCTACCGTGAGGTTTGCGGGTAATGAAACTGTTTGTTTACATGAGGCCAAAGACACCACACTAGTTATTACACACAGATATTTGCTAAGTTTGCCAACATGTAAGTTAGCTAGCTAATACCGAAGTGCCTGGGCGTGCCTGTCATTCAAGATGTCTCATTTTTCTTTTTTTAAAATCTGGGCACTGAAGCCAGTAGTCTAAAGCTAATATTGTGTCCGTTTTGCTAAGTTTCATGCCCAAGTTTAACTCCTTAACGTGTATTTTTCAGACTACAGAAAGTAGCTAAGTGTAATTAATTGTAACTGGCTAGTTAACACTGTATGATCCTTGTTTTTAAATGACTCACCTCAACTATGTGGTCTTACTAACAATGAAACCTGTGTCCTTGTGTGCGTGTACTTGTGAACGTGGGTGTATTTCCGGATGTAATGCTGTGTACTTTCTTTTAGTGTGTTTTACAGAAACTCTCTTTGTGATGTGCACTTTTAATAATCTGAAGTTGAAGTTGGCCTACCCTTTCCCTCAGCAGATGGTGTAACGCTTACTTTTAAAGGATAATAATAGGTGATCGATGAAATTGAAAACTCCAGAAAGGATGAGTTAGTGCAAGTGTCAGGTCTTTAGTTAAAATACACATTACTGATGTGTGTGATTTTGTTTGTAAGTTATTGTTGGCCTCTTCAGTGTATGTGAAAAATAAAATTCCTGCAATCATTAATGTAGAAATCTGCTCATCTCTGTGTTCATCAGATACATGTGAGGAACAAACAGGCATCCAGCACACTATTACAACACCATCTTTGACCTCCGAAAATGTAGACGGGTCTGTTGAACATACAGCGCCATCAGAACTTTTCAAAGACAGCGACAGACATCATCGAGACCACAACAGGCTGCAGGAGACGCGACCAGCCGGCACGAAGTCCTGTCTAGTGAATCGCAGCAAAGAACAGGCAAGAAAATAGAACAGGACTGTCTATGCAAGTTTGTGTCTGTTTAATTTATATAAACTGTAAAATTTAGAGTGGAACATTTACACTAATTTGATCTTGTTCCTTATATATTAGTTATCTCACAAAGTAAGCAGCATTGTCCAAACTGGTTTGGTTTACACTGCAGTAGCCATTTGTCAGAGCAGGTTTTGGGGTGTATACAACCAGTAAGGAAGTTATGGAGTCGGTAAATGATAGACTTTGGTCCAAATATTTACAATAAACTTTTTTGGAGCTAACAGAACAACAGGACTCACACTCTGCATGCTATGCTATGTCTGTAGCTTTGTAAGAACTTGATGAATTATTTCTTTTCACAGCTGACCATAAATGCTCTGCACTGTTTGTTTTGTTTTTGTAGAGGGGTATGCAGAGTCGAGTCACATTTCAGTCTGATGACTGCGATAAGATATCTACCTCAGACAGGCATCATTTGCAGCCTTTACTCGGATATGACTGGATAGCAGGTATGCCTTGTTGGTCTCTCTCTCTACCTGTTTCTGACACATAATCATCTAATGGAGCCCTAATAGGCGATGTTTGTTCCCTCTAAGGAGTCCTGGATGCTGAGGATTCTTTGATAGAGCGCTCTGACGAGTTCTTCGATGACTTGCGCATGTTTCGATCGCTGAATAGAGACGATTGCGTCCACAGCCCGCAAGTAGAGTGAGTGCTTCACACTTGATTGCACCTGTGGCTGATTTTGTGTCAAGTTTTCCTGTGATTTATGGAGGCAACATTAAATTACTATTCACTGGCTCTCCTCATAGATTTTCTGAGGCGAACTTTTCAGGCCTGCCGCTGCCAACAGACGAGGATGGCCCCGAAGCTAATATGGACACTCATCAATGTAAGAGGTTTTTTCTACTTGAATATTTGAGTAATCCTCAAATTTTTCTTGTCATAATAACTAAAGTATTTCTCAGCCTGCTCACTTGCCCACCTTTTGTCCAGGTACCTTCTCTTACAGGATTAACAGCAGACTGTTTCCCGTCCCACTTCACTCTCAGGAGCACTGCCCAGTGTGCAAAAAGCATAAATCCTCCCACCCTCACACTGCGGCTGAACCAGCTCTCATCAGGTAATGACAGTGTGTGCACTCTGACTGCCTTTTACAACCACTTATGAACAACAGAGCGTGTAATTGGTCCCAGCCAAAAGACATTTTTAACTTAATATACTTTGTCCTGGCCAAGTGGCATTGTCTGGGGATGAAAAATGAAGTCAACGTGGAAGCGCCAAAAACTGCAGTACCTCAAATGGCCACTTGTTGCTGGCTCCAAAAATGAGTCAGTACCCATAGATCCAGCAGGTGATGAATTTGTATGAATGAAGTAAGGGATTGGCTGCTATTCATGGACAGTTTAATGTCAACCTATAGCTGACAGCAACCAGGTTTCATTTGGCTCTCCTCAGCTCCTCCATGCTCCACCTCAAAGGCCAAATCCAGCATTTGTATGTCTTTAGTCCCTGCTTGATGAAATGCTATGATTGAAAGGGCTGTGTACCGAGGCAGTGTATTCAGGCATCGTCTGGGATTAACAAGTTCTCCACTGAATGTGAGAAAAAGTTTTTTAATAGTCTTTTAGCTAACTTCCTGTCCATTTGCAAGTAGCAGTCCCCTCCCTCACATCTCTGTACTTACACGAGTCCTTTCTTTTTCTCAAGGCAGCTCTAGTTGCCTCTTTTTTTACTTCAAGCGTTTTTCACACTTACACTGTTCCGCTTAAGCTAGTAAACGGAAGAATCTTTATGGAGTTCTGTCCTTGGGTTAAGTGGGCTGGGATACTAGACAATTTTTTTGTCTTTTACTGCATGAGCAGAGGAAGGAGAGACATGTGTTACTGACCCAGCACCCTATAACAGCAATTTCTGTTTCGATATAGAGTTATTTAATCCTCATTTTATTAAGAAAATAATGCTTACCATAGCTTAATTAATGGTTTCGAAACAATAATTGTCTCAGTTCCCCATTTTGACATTGACTAATGTAATATCAGCACTTTCTCAACATCAAAGACAATAAGAGAGATTGATGAGACAAAATTGTATGTCTGTGTCTTAAAATCTGGCTTTTTGGTCCTTGTCATTAAAGTGTTGCTGAGATATCAGGGCTTTAAATCCATTTTCAATCTAATTTAAAGCCTTTCACTTAAAATGTTTTTATTTTTTTATTTCCATAATTAGTTTTTGTCCAGTTATATTTAAATGGTCATGTATTACAACTGTAGCATCATGTTTATTGTCGCATTCATTTTCTTTTTGTTTTATTTGCCAGGGTCAGCATCCCTCGCTCCGCTGTCTTGCCACCTTACAAGCACAGAGCTCATAGGCGATGCAGCTTTGACCCTTCTGATAGTTTGGGGTTACCATCGGTGAGTAAGCGTTTGAATTTGAGAGGCAATTTATAACTACAAAGCTTCTTTCCTCTGTGATTATACACATTGTCTTAACACATGTATGTTTAAATTAACATTACGTTTTTTAATTTTCATCTTCATGGTGTTCTCCAGCACTGTCTCTCAGGCTGGTCCAACAAAAGTCAGTACACGCTGCCGCCACCCAGCAGCCTCGATCTGCGGAGCAGTCTGAATTTGAACTCCACCAGGTCACAGAACAAGGAACTGGAGGTCAGACATTGCAGGATTTCTTCAGATTCTCAACCTAAAACACTTGAAACATTCTGACAGGTCATAGCTGGAAATGCACAGATGGAACAACAAACAATTCAAGTGTTCCAGTAAGAAATGAAATAAGGTTTCACTGGAACTGGCTCATCTTAATGGAATGCTGGTTACACCCGCGCTTTTCCTACCTTGATGTGTCAAAATGTCAGCTTGGAAAAGGTCTGCAGCAATCTAACATCACAGGATTTTAGTGTAACATTCTAGTATCTGAAATACTCACCTAAAAAAATCAATATCAGTTCAAGTGTACGTTGTATAGAGAAAATTCACACCGCTTTACATCACCGTCAGACCGCCCGTTCTTTTGGCACTACATTTTCTCAACCTTAGAACCTCCGTATCCCTACGCATTAGCGCAACTGGGCCTCGCACCGTATTTCGCCGTTCGCAGCGGTGTACGGAGGTTCTACGGTAATTACGGTAGGGAACAGACCGACTGTAGATATGTACTTTATGTGACCCCACTTCAAAAAAAACCGAACTATCCCTTTAACAATTTTTTTGTTTTTCAGGATCTCTCTGCACCCAAAGTGTCCGGTAACCACATCCACGACCAGATCTCAGCTGTGTCTCGCTTGGCTCGTCACAACCTCCAACACGTCTCTCCAAAAAGAAAACTAGGAAGCACTTCTTATCTTTTGTGCTGACATTCATAAAATTCCATTCTTAAGTGATAGAAGCAGTTCCTGTTTATGGTCTGACACCACCCAAAATGATTTCCTTTGTTTTATGCTCATGTTTTCAACTTAATCTGTATGCTCTTCTGTAACATCTCTGCTAAATGTGAATGCTACAGCACACTGAGAGGAAACAATGATCTCTGCTGAGAGTGCATCAACATTTTTCTAATTGCATCTTGGAGGGTGGATAAATTTGAAACATGAGATCATTATTTTCAAGAATGTAATGAGTTAGATATTATAATGCAACATGTTAGGTTGTTTTCTGTCGTTATTTATTTGTGCAAAATATGATCAAAAACATGAGTTTGAACTGATTTTGACTGTGACTGTCAGCAGCCTCATGAAGCAAGAGATAACGTTGCACCACAGTGGAAAGGGAAGACCTTTAGCATGTGGACTCTTTTATAGCTAAATTTAAGTTTGCTTTGTCAGATTTCGCAACATTGAGGAACTCATTTTGAATCATGTCTGTTGCTCAGGCAGCAGTTTGTGTGTCCCTTTCTAGCTGTTTGCCTTGGCTCCATGGTTCACATACTTCTGTTTGTAACTTCCTTTGACACTTCCTTACTGTGAGGCAAAACATACACTGACAAAGAAAAGGCAGATTTATCAGACAGAAGTTGCAATTCACACTGAAACTTATACTCGTTGTTAAATACCCTTTGAAATACCATCTTATCAATGACACTGTTGTTTTTGACAAGTTAGACAAAATGTATCAGGGTGCTTTCATCAAAATCAAGAAAAATGCACAGTAGGATAAACTCAAAGTAAAGGAAATGTGGTTTGATTGTGAACTTCGTTGTGATTCAATTTCAACAGGAAAATGTCTGATTTTTTTTAAACTTTCAGTTGCGTTTTGAAGCTGGAATACTTTGATGTTTTGTGGCGGCTTCTTCAAAGCAGAGCCGGTTATCTGACGGCAGCCTGCCGATCTTTATCTCAGAACTGGGATGCCATGAGACAAGAGTGAAGCTCTGTGTAAGATGAGGCTTTGAGATACTACATTCGTTTCGTCACTACGAACAGTTGTTGAGGGAAATGATGCTCGTGAAGCTCGTGATATCATGACATCTTCAGATCCTCAAATGGGGCGTCTGTTTTCATGCTCTGTTAGTTTTCATTGGATGGTTATCATTGCTATTGGGAGATCTTTGTCAGTAAATTAATCCAGCGCTCAACATGCTTCAGTCAGCCACTGATGTATTTTTCAGAAAGTCAAAAAGAGATAAAACAGGTAATTTACTTCACTGCTAAATAGAGTCTACAGATCAAGACTTCTGTCTAATCACAAATACTACCTATTTAATGCCGTTTTTTACCTCTGGGCAGCCATTGGTTTCCACTTCACACAGTATAGAGAAAAACAGGATTTGAAACTTGCCTCAGACCAGTGACACATCACTGCATATAATGGCTGCCCTTGTTTCAGGTGTACAATGTTCTCATAGTGGTAAAAGCACAGACACTGCATTACAGCACAATACGAATTAAAAGGAAGTACCTTAAAAAAAGACGTCTGTTCCTGTCTCAAGTCTGTCATTTACACTATCAACTGTTATGCCGTACTGTTCGGAAATGAGTCAGCAGGCAGGTACAGTATCGAAGAACAGTGCACCAAAATGTGAAAGTAGGCCAAATCTGATGAAAAAACGCAACTTTGATCCTTTATAACAGGTTTCACTTCTACTATAGTCACGTTTTAAGGTATGATCCTAAAAATCGCTTCATAATTACAGGATAAAATAAGTTTTATACAACAGAGAAAACATAACAAGACCACAATATGGGCAACAGTGATGCTTCTGTTGTACTTGAGCACCAGAGAAATAATGAGGATGTGGGAGGGGGAACTTTATTGTGAAATGTCAACATCTCACACAGGAAACATTAGGACATTAATCTTGGCACGACATCAGCACATATACAGTACTGTGAACATGTGAGACGAGACATGTTTTAACTACAGAAGTCGGTAGAGTGCTGTTAGATAGAAAATGTCAGTAAATGTAAATGTAACGTTTCTGAGTCACTGTTAAATCAGAGCGTGGTCATAAAGATGAGAACACCTTCAGTTACTTTAGATTTGTTTGTCTGAAATTGGTTCTGACTGGATCTTGGTGTTTGCTCTTTATGACCTTGTTCTCATGGGTATACCGAGACAGGTAGAAAAGGGTGTAAAAATGACACGGGTACCCCATTTCCTCCAAAATTTGCTTGGATTCTTGAATCTTGCTGCCATCTAGAGAACCAACCCCCGCGTTTTCACCAGTTTCGAGCGGAACGATAGTAATGAAGGACGCGTCATTGACGGGGGGAGGTGCACAACGCACAGCGACCTGTTGAATATGACACGCCCACTTCAGGTCACACTTCAAGTCATGTAAAAAACCTTAATGGAATAAGATAAAGAATAAAATAACATTAAAAAAATTAGGTGTGCAAACAGAGACAGAACTGGTTCTTTGTTGGTGGAAAACAGTTGTATTGCCTACCGGCTACCAGTACCGTAAGTCATTTTAAGACACTGAAGACTGACCACAGAGTGATGATTTATTCACCAACAATAAACCTTTTTGTTTGAACTGTTCCCATGCCTCAGGTATGAAGTTGGAGAGGATGTCGGTTTTCAGTGCCTTCTTTTCCGATGAACCCAGGTCCTCTGCTGCTTCACGAATGTGTGTCAACACGTTTATTATCTACATATCAGCTACGGTATCCTGCCACAGCACGATGATTAAATTCTTGTGAAAACCACTTTCTAAATTCCATCGACATCCTGTTTCAAATTCTGTGAAAACTATAGCAATTGTTATTGCAGTCGATGTGGCACCTCAAGCTGGGCATTGTTGGACTGCACTGCATCTAAGTCAGTCCACTTCCTGTTTTGGGATGGACTTCTTTTTTTGGCCAAAAGCTAGTGCAGCACATTTCTGAACCAGTTCATACGATTGAATCACACAGGGAGCAAATGCTCTCTTTCTGTTGATTTTTCTGTAGCCTTCAAATAACACAAGTCAATTTATTAACCTAATGTCATGACTTAAAAACTTGGCATGTAGGAGTAATTACCTTTAATTCCAGTTGTGGGAGCAGATTTTTTGGCTTTGGATTTTAAGGTTTTCTGTAAAGTGCAGGTTTTGCAAAGATTATGACTCATTGGTGATTTAGATGTATCCTGTTAAAGGGAGAAGTTACATGCAAACAGGTCATTAAATCCTACTTGGATTCAATCTTGAAAACAATAACAAGCAAAAATGTCAAAATGGGTGTGAAAGCTTTTCACAAGCACGGTATCTGTCCTCTAATCAGGTGTTGGTTAAAACGATGAATTCACTGCATTGTCATGCACTATGTGCACAGTAGATAACGACCTGTGGAAGTACCCTATCTAAACTCTGTCTTACCTCATAACCGATTTTCACATAAGATCAGCAGATGTAGGTTAGTGCCTGCCTGCATTGTTTCCTTCCTTCAACACTCAGATCAGTTCAAGGAAATAGATCCTGTTTGCACCGACTGCTGGCCCGCCTCTGTAAAATGATCAGTACAGTTCACACGCTGGTAGTTGCATCCTCCACACTCTTTCACTTGTTTAAAGGAAGCAATGAAGGGCATACTTGTACTGCTGGTTCTCTTGAATACTCAAACTACCAAGGTAGGCTTTGTGTTTGTTTGTGTCTGGAAGTCTGTCGTGCATGTTTGCAGCGTTTATCAGGGTCTCTGAACGAGTTGGATATCAGCCAGTCTCCCGATTCATCCGACCGACTGACCAACATACTTTTAAAAGAGTGAATTGTTAGTTTAAGTTTATTTCAGGGTTAATTCAAGGAAGTGTGAAGTTGAACACTTTCAAAATCAGCATTTGACAATGGGTACAGTTATTTTTGTGTCTTAACTCTGAATGTAAATCCATTTAATCTCTTCAACATGTTTCTAGTCGGGCTGACTTTGTCACATGTCTTCTCATTTCTCATTTTTTTCTTGATAAACTCTTTTTTTGAATCAATACCTAATGATTTGTCCTGAGCGTGACAATGTCACATTACAGTAGAGTCTTACTGTAAAGATTAACAAACAGTTATGTGGTGAACCTGTATGAATATTTGGTTTCGCTTGGCATCTGATGCACTCTCAGACTGAATGTCCCATTGTTAAGAGCCCCGGTCATGAAATGATGCAGAAGCCCTGTCTACTGCCTTCCTTTATCAAAGTGCATTCCTGTCAAAGAGGTTGAGTAAGTCTAGGCAGGCAGCCAGGGGGAAGAAGGAAAAAACAGAATGTTCTCTTCAATAAACTGCCCGAGAAAATTAACACAAAGCCTCAAAGGTTAGTCTTTATCATCACATCTTGAGTTGGTCACACCACAAAAGAAGTGTATGCTTCTGAAACGAGGGCTTCTAGGTTGCCGCCTCTGTTTCCTGTAATACGAGAACTACATTGCCGCTGTCAGCATATTCTAAGTTTTGCTTGTCATTGGAGGGCATTGTGGTAAAAGACTTCCAACTCGTGTGCACAGGACAGGTGTGTCAGCGACTGTGCGATGACTCCTCAGCACACCAACACTGTGGTTTTAGTAGCTGTACGTGTGATATTCATACTGTATGTGTGTCAGAGAGGATGTACATGAGCTACTGAATTGATGCATGTGTGCAGTGACCTACACCTGAGGATTATGAAAGGGGGAATACTGTGGAGGTAAAATGCACCTTGTATACATTAAGAACAAAGGCGGCCTGTTTGTCTGCAGCTCAGGCCAACAGCTTTACCAGACGGGAAAGGGTGGGTGCAGGTGTGGGTGGTCTGCTGCTACTTTAAGCTCCTGTTTAACACGTGAACAACTTGCAGTCATTGGTCAACTTCTCTGACTAAACTGTTGACTTTAAAATGACTTTCTTCTTGATCATTGGTTGACTAGGATTGTGTGTAACCTCAGAGCAGGTGCATTTCAAGGAAAAACGTCTGGCTGATACAAAAGTGGGCTTCAAGTATCTCCCACATAAGTGATTTCAAAATTACTGCATTTACCCTGAAATTCGAGTTTGTCTTAATGCAGCTCATGTGTGTCAGAGAGTTACGAGAAAATACTTTTATGTACTTTATGTATCCTCATCTGAGCAGCCAAAGATGAGTTGCTCTTAAGTTTCACCTCTCTTTCCCACAGGTCTGCTCTCAGCCCTATCAGGCAGACTCAGATAGAAAGTGCCACAACCAAACAACAGAGTATGTATCAGACGATTCTAATCTGTGCTGCAAGAAATGCCCCCCTGGTAAGTTCCTTAAATAACACATATAATATACCCATGCTACATACTGTACAGAAAGACACAGCTGTCTGGGCATAAGATAAAAGATGAAAGACACAGATCATGAAACGTGCTGCGAAAAGCTTGGGCGTAGAGGTGTGAAAGAAGATTAACAGCACCTACTTTAGCTGAAGACCTTTATCGGTTTGTTCTCAGAAAATTCTTTTTTCCTGACTATAGCGAGACTGAGAAATCGGCTGTGCCAGTGTATCAGCTCACATAAGCTTATTTCATACAGTATTTATGTATGAGCAGTTAAATGATGAGAATTTGCAGTACAGCAGTGCCAAAGCAGATACAGTGGCAGCACTGATGGAAGAAGTACTCAGATGCTTTACTTTACTACAAATAGCAAAACCACAGTGTAGAAATACTTGTTACAAGTAAAAGTCCTGCATTAAAAATCTTACTTCTGTAAAGGTATTAGCCCTAAAATGTACTTAAAGGGACACTGTGTAGTTTTGGATAAGAAATCCACACTCCGAATTTTAATATTAACAATATAATGAGGTAATAATAAAAACTCGAAAATAATATAAATGAATACACAAACTGTTCTCGGAGGAAAATAAGGTCCACTCATGAAAACAATGAGATTATTTAGTTTGTTTAGGTTTAATAAAAAAAAAGGTAGAACTACATAGTGCACCTTTAAATACCAAAACAGTAAGTGTTATGGGTAAGCTAGCTAGCCAGGCATGCTAATGATTGCAGAAAACTGCTATTCAAGCAATAGAGAGCCGATCACACAGCCCTCTGTTAGACCACCACGGGACCTCATTCTAGACAAAATATGTATGGTAGAGAATAGAGAGAGATAAATGTTTTTTGTTTTTTTTTATCCAGATTGGTTTGTGCCATACACCATTACACATGGTGTTTGTCAATTTAAAAGCTAACTTTTCTACTGGAGAAAAATCCTGTATATAAGCGAGCCCACAGAACTGACTAACTCTCCTTTCACATTGCTGCAGCTGTCAACACGGCCAGACTTGTTGAGACGGTCATCGATTTAAACACCTTTTCTGTTCCAAGGTGTTGTTCAGGTTGCTGATTCACACAAGACCAAATGAGGATTTGCGTCCATTTTATTCTAAATGGGACCGTAGTAAAAAAATTAAAAATGAACATCATGCTGTGTTGAAGACTTGAAACTAGCCACTGAGAGCATAAACTCATCAGGAAAATGTTTACCGAGATAACGAATCAAGTGAGAAGTAGACTCATTTTCTCATCAGCTTACACACAATCAGACTTGTTTTTGAAACCAGTGGAGTCGCCCCCTGCTGGCCATTAGAAATAATGTAGGTTCAAATAACTTCTCTGATGCCTTCAATTTTCAGACCTGGAGGCTCCGCTCATATTTAATACAGTCAATGGGCAGAGTGGGCAAAGTGTTTCAGCTTTGAAAAGCACTTGAAAGTTGTTCATTTGGAGGCCTTTTAGCTGTGAAATGTGTGTACTAAATTCTATCCCCACGATCTCTTACTGCACTCAAGCAGCTATAAAGAGTAAAGTAAACACGTATATTTGCAGTATTAAAAATTAGTAAGTATTCGATGACATTGCATTTCACGACTTGCAGCCTCACCAGACATAAAATGAACTGTGATGAACAACGCTGTTCTAGGCGTTAAGATGTGGTGATACATTTATCGACCACGATAACCGCATAGTACTATAATGGTATAACATAACTACAGATAATATTAACTTTCTCTTCTGATCTTTAAAAGTCCAATGCTCATTTTCAGGTTCATATTTTTATTCAGTATGTCTATTAGAAAATGTTCACATGCTTTAATGTTCAAAAAACTCATCATATTTCTCATACTGTCTATGGCTGCTGCATCTCTATTCACCCTCTGCCTGAACGCTTCATTTTAGTGCCTGACCCTTTAGGACTCACCTCCTGTAGAGCCGAGTCTGCTCTGATTGGTCAGCTGCCATAGGCCTGAGCAGGCACTGTGTTTTTACACAGTCACAGTGTCTGTCTGTGTTTATGCAGCCATGGCTTTGCTGGGGGCACGGCTGAGGGTGGTCACTGTGTAGTTCTGACATCTCATTAAAAGACACTGTTTCTGAATATGGAGTTTGAACATTTCTCTGTGGACTGAGTGTGCTGATACTTGAACAGTATATGTATAGCCCCTACACCCGCAAAAGACAGTAAATCTCACTTGCTACAATACGGGACATTTAAGTTTTCATCTGTTAGCAGAAATTTTGAAATCACAATGCCCATGTGCTGTTATAAATGCATTTAAAGTGACTAACATGTGGATTCATTCATGATTATAACAGGAATGCGGATTAAACAAAAATGCTCCGAAACTCACGAGACTGTGTGTGAACCCTGTCCGACGGGACAGTACTTGGAGAGCTGGAACTTCTCCCCAAACTGCTTGTCTTGTACCAAATGCAAAACAAGTCAGTAGCTACACAAACAAATGTATTAATTATCTTTTGCTTTGCTTAATCTTTTAACACGACATCCCTGTAAGAAAAACATTTTTTTCTACATTCAACCAGATAAAGGTCTGCTGTATGAACAGACCTGCTCCTCTACCTCAAGGTCCAGGTGTGGGTGCCAGCCTGGGAAGTACTGCATCATGGGATATGACGGGCGGACCTGTGGAGAATGTAGAAAGTACAAGACATGCCCTCCTGGTCATGGAGTATCTGTACAAGGTACAGCACCTATTTTTTAATAGTCACAGTTTCAGTGTTTACCAGAAATACAATTGTTACATATTTAATTTGAAACTTCAGGATAAACCCTTTGTAAGAGGAACCATCTTGTTTTGGTGATGGTCCCTTATAATTATTGTAAATCTCACGTGTCAAGAACAGAACGGCAGCTTGATGAGAATGGACTCAAGTATAAATGTTGCAAAGATTTTTCCCTTTTATTTCTATTCAGTAGGAAACTGTTATCGCCTATAACCATGTAAATGCTTACTCTGATTGTCTCACTCTGGTTTGAATTAATATATTGTTTCTGCACACCTCACATGGGGGGTAACATTAGGTAACGTAAATGAGTTTCTGGTCTGGACAGATACATAGGGAATGTATGACGTAGTAACATCACCACTGTAAGAATACTTACTCATCTAGAGATGAGTTACTAGTGTAAGTTTGGTGTAAATCCCACCAACAGTAAAATATCACTTTTGATAACGTGTTTCTCTTTTGTTGCCACGAACATTTTCACTAAATAGACGTTCCTCTGTGAGAGGCTCTAGGGGGTAAAATGCTGACAAAAGTTGTACTTTTTATTTTCAAATACTTGTTGCTTTATCAATAAGATGCATCCTGAATTTATGAGAACTTCAGGCTCAATTGATTGCTGTCATGTTTCCATGAGTGACAGTGAAATTTTAGTAAATGGCAGCATGTTTGCGTGTTGTTCTCAGGGACGGCAAACACAAATGTGATTTGTGAACGGTGCCCCGATGGGACGTTCTCTAATACGGCCTCCTCCACGGACCCCTGTTGGCCTCATACAGAGTGAGTAAAGGACAGCAACATCTGTACACATCTGTTTTGGATGCTCAGATCTTTGACCTCTCCCTGTTTCTTTCCAGCTGCAATGGAAGGGTTGTTCGCGGAAAAGGCAATGCTACCTCGGACAACGTGTGTGAACCTGTGGCCACAACATCCAACACACAGCCCCGAACCTTAACAGACCCTCATATTGAGAATGTGTCTACAACTGCAAGTACAGTGATTAGTGCAGGCCCAACGACTCGACGTGGGCTGACAAACCCCACACCGTCTATCAGCACCTCTGTTTCAGTGCCAGTGTTCAACCAGACAACAAAAAGCCCACCAGGAAGCACGCCATCTGACAAAACTCTTGGTACGGTAACTGATTTGGTGTTTCGAAGCAGTCATTATGAGAAAGCTGTGAGGTCTGATCAGTGTCTCAACATTTCTCTCTTCTGCCGTCTGTGTTGTTTTTCTCTCTATTAGCTGCAATCCTTTCCATTACCATTGGAGTTATGCTTTTTTGCATTGCCATCATTCTGCTGTTTTTTTGGAAAAAACACTGGGAGAAAGGTAACTGTATGCTGAAAAAAAATACATTAATCATGTTCTTGTTTTGTAGAAAAGCTTTGATGGTATGCATTTGATACTGTATTTATTTTCAACTTGAAATCTAGAATGATATGATGTTGAAGCATAATGATCGCTATCACAACCTTACTTACCATACACTCTGCTTTTTTGCCCAGACGGTGGAAAATTTCCCCCTAAAGTTGATGCAAATGGAAATGAGACTGGTGAAGAAGTGAGTCATCCTTGAATCCCTTTGAATATAATTGTGGCCATACAGAGTGTAGAGAATAAGCCTTTCCATGTCTTTCTACAGCAGATCAATCCAGGTTATTTTGTGGGCGCACAGCTGACTTCATTCAGAGAAACCTCCCCAGAACAGCATTGTCTGCTGGTGAAAGGGGAAGCCTGCAGTGACCAGAGTCAGTCCAGTAGCAGTACTGAAGCTTCGACGAGAACAGATGGCTGCAGCAGCTATGAGTCCATCGGACCTTTGCAGTCTACCATAGCTCCTCAGGATCCACACTGTGCTCTGTCTGAGCCCATGCCTTTACTTTCAAACATAGATCCTGTTACTCCCCAGACCAGCATCCCCACACAGTACTCCTCTCAGCCCACCAGCCCGCAGATCATCAACCCCCCAGCCACCAGTCCCCAGTTCAACGTCAACATCAATATCCACATAGGAAACGGGACCGGCGGGACAACTCCCATTACGCCCACAGACTTGATGAAGTTAGACTCTAAACTCCCCTTTGGAGAAGAAGAGCAGGCCTTTAGCATCCCACAGCAAGAAGCCGGCAAACAATCACTGACGTCAGTACAGGAAAGTGAAAGTTACAGTTCGTGAAGAGTCACCTGCGTGAAAGACTGATGAATACATTTGTTTTTGCTTTGTGTCATGATATAACATTGAAAACAATCTGACTGGCCAGTGGATGCACATGTAGGTAAAGGAAACAGACTTAAACCTTTATTCTGTTTCCATATGAAAGTCATTAACTGGCTCTTTGTGTGTTTATATGTATATATAGTATGCTGTAAATAAAGATGTGAATATTGTCTTTCGTTTAGTCGTGTGGAGCAAGTACAAACTGTTGCGAATTAAAGACATAAATTATGATGCAGTCGGCAGTCATCGTAAGTCTTTACAAGAGTATCAAATTACAGCCCCACCTCCAGTTTATCCCATATAAAGATATATCCCAGACACAGTGGTGGAATGTCACTAAGTACATTTACTCAAGTAGAAATTTGAGGTACCACTCTGCAACTGCAACTTCCACTCCACTACATTTTGAAGGCAATTATTGTACTTTTACTCAACTTTATTTATTTGATAACTTTTGTTAAAAGTTACTTTGCAGATTACCATCAGAGCCAAAGAAGAACATTTTTGAAAACAGAAACAGAAAAATGCTGAATATTGGATTATTAATGACAGTTGATAATGATACATGTAAATCAATGTATGATTTACTTTTACTTGCTCTTTTGATTAATTACATTTATTGCTAGAAAATTCCCTTTGATACTTAAGTACAGTTAATATCAATACTTTTTGGAATTTACTCAAGTACTCTACAATTTGTATGGGTGACTTTCACTTTTACCAAAGTAACATTTTAACACAATAATACAACACTGCCCATATATGATAAATTTACAATTTTTGTTCTTGATTTTTTACTTTTTGTTATAAAATGTACAGAATACTCGTATACATCTTATTTTATAATAATTCCAGGACTTGCATCTATTAATCAAGTAAAAGAAAAAAATAATCATTCTTGCTCTACACCTATCCTGGAAAGAGCACGGTGTTTTCTGCGGACGCTGCTGACCCCTGCTGGTTGAAGGCGGACACTGCAGCCTGTTGAAGCTCCTCTCTTTCACGGCTCATTGAAAACTAGCAGTCCATTTTGATACCAGCTCCTACACTTATTTTGTTTTTAAGTAAAACAGTTTACTACACATATTCAGTTGCTTTTGTCGTATTTCAGTGGGTTTATTTGTTGTAAAAATCAAGGTAGCTAAGCAGCGATGCTAACCGGGAGAAGGAGGGGAGAGGAGCCACACTGAGCCACTCCATTATAAGAGTGGGATCCAACTTGATATTTTTACGTTTTTTTCCAGCTTCGGATTCACTCACCAAATCACATTAATTCCTAAATTAGATAAAAATGAACTTCTATTCGTTTTCACAACGTATTCATCGAAGTAATGCAGTTATTTATGTAAATACTATCGCTAACACCCCCCTGTCTTTCAACACAGTTGGTAGCGTCTGTTGCCGCTGTGTGTTACCTTCCTTCCTGAAAGACACTTGCATTGGAGCCGCTGAAGTCGCTACGGAGGCTGGTGAGTTGAGGCTTTTATCTCTATCTCTATCACTTCCTTCGTTTAGGAATTGTCACATTCAGACACCCACATTTCTCACACACTTCCCCAGGAGACAGCTTTTAAGATATGCAGCTTTTAAAATGAGTGTTTCGCCTCTTTTTTCTGTGTCTTTGCCCCCCTCTCATCCTCCCTCTGTGGTTGGTGGTGTCGTGGTCCTGGTCGGTTATGTTTACAAATCCAGCTTACACGCAAGGTGGAGGAAGCCAATTAAATAGCATTTACGTTAAATTACAGCGCATATGTTCGCTCGACAGTTTGTGGTAGATGGCACGAATTAGAAAACTCCAGTCCAGGCTGTTGAACCCCTCTGTAGAAGGGGAATTAAAAGGAAGCTCCTCCACACCGGGTTAGGAGGAAGACAGCAGCGGAGATAATACCGCCGCAGGTGTTTCCCTGTTTGCCTGTCGGTTGGTGCTAACAGTTGGCTGTGGAAATCAACAAACCCTCCACAATGAGAGGGGGAAGTGATTTAGGTGGTGGAGGGGAAGTGTTTTTGATAAAAGCAGCCCAAATGTTCAGGTGTTTCCACAGGTGAGGGGAAAATGAAACTAGATTGAATCTTCTCTCATGTAAAAAGCTAAATGATCGCATTTTTAAAGGAGTCGAGGTTTTATTGATGAAGAAGTAAGGTTACAAGAGCAACTTCGGACATGTTACAGGAGATGTCCCATATCATCATATGATAGTGCTGATTTTAAGCGGTTGTGAACACTTATCTAGGCTACTGTGTGTGTGTGTGTGTGTGTGTGTGTGTGTGTGTGTGTGTGTGTGTGTGTAAAAGTGCTTTCAAATTGGATTGTTTTCCTTATACATGATTGTTTTTTCTCATGAAATAAATTAAATGTCAGAAAGTTGTGAAAAATGTCAAATTATTCCAGAATCCAAGGCGACATCTTTAAGGTGCACTGTGTAGTTTGGGGGGAAGGAATTTTAACCAGAAAAGAAAAATCTTTATTGACTATTTTTTATATGTGGCGGACCTTGCCACATTTCAAGCTTCAAACAGTGTTCCGAGGACCTTATTTTCCTCAGAGAACAGCTTTGTTTATTTATTTATTTATGGGAAAAAGTAGTATTTCTGAATTTGTTTTATAACCTCATTCATATTGTAAATATTGATATTCAAAGTTTGAATTTCTTCTTCAGAAACTAAGTAGTGCCCCATTTAAGATTAGTATAATTGCTTCACCGACAGTCCAAATTCCAGAGATATTCAATATGCTATCACAAAGACTAAGAAAACAAATATTCAGATTAAAGAAGTTAGAATCTGTAGATTTTTTGTCTTTTTGCTTAGAGATGGCTTGAACAGCTAGTTTTTAATTTGTTATTAATCAACTGGTTTAATCAATGGTTGCTGATAGATTTAAGCAACAAAAAAAAAATCAATTTAACTAATTGTTAAACCCTACTTTTAAACCAAGTATAGCCAGGATTAACATCCACTGAAATCTCTATACATAAAATTGAAAGTTAAATTATACCTCGTTGAAGTCTGTTTTGTTAATGTTTAACCGATGTGTAATCTGCTCCTGTTAATGATTTCTTTGTAATTAATGTATTAGACCATTCACAAGGTGCATAATGAAAAATGTGTGGCATCTGATTGTTGTTTTCTGTCATATTTCAACAGAGATATTCAAGCTGAAATCCTTCCTGAAGATCTTGTCAGTCAACTGCCACATGGAGAAAGTGAACCACTTACTTGAAAATTAAACCGATTATACTCCGCTCCAGAGAATTGCCTTCTTAGATGCCGCTCAGTCTCTGTGTTTGCAAATGGCTTGCTGTCTGAAGGACGAGCTCCTCTGTTCCATCTGCCTCAGTATCTACCAGGACCCCGTCAGCTTTGGCTGCGAGCACTACTTCTGCAGGAAGTGCATCACCGAGCACTGGAGCAGGCAGGAGCCTCACGGAACGAGGGACTGCCCTGAGTGCCGGAGGACCTTCACTGACCCTCTCCTCTCGCCTAGTCTCAAGTTGTCCAACATTGTGGAGCGCTACTCAGCCTTCCCGCTGGACGCCATCCTCAACGCCCAGAGGAGCTCCTACCCCTGCAAGGACCACGAGAAGGTCAAGCTCTTCTGCCTCACCGACAAGAGTCTGGTGTGCTTCTTTTGCGACGAGCCGGCACTACACGAGCAGCACCAAGTAACCACTATTGACGAGGCTTACGAGGAGATACAGGTCAGCTATCGCACACACACACTCTGACAGCTCATTAACAAGGTAGAGGCTGACATTTTCTTAAAAACCATCAGCACTCTGTGCCACATTCAGGCAGTTGCACTCATTCACCCTGTGGGAGCTGCCCAGACAGTTCAGCCTCAGTCCTCTGCTACCACAGAGCAGCTCCACTCAAGCAGTTTGGAGATTTAGTGCTTTGCTCATGAGTACTTTTCAGTACAGTAGGTGCTGAGGACTGAAATATATCTAATTTATTTTTCCCTCCCTGATGCCCACATTACCTGTCTGATCTGTGAGTTCAGTAAGGTATTATTCCTCCCTAAAGTAAAGGGTTTTTAGACAGAAATAAATATCCAGCCTGCTTTTCATAACAACAACAAATACCAAACTGACTGTTTCCCTTATTTAAAAAAAACACAATATTCCTACTAAGCTATAAACATTGCTAATGAGAATTATTATTCCACTTTTCACATACAGCCCTGTGTATTCTGATTAACATGACCTAACATGTCTTTTATCACATCAAAGTATGGAAAAGTGGAACGGCTGGACCTGCTCTGTAGTCTAGTGGTATGGCAGTGGATATGTATCTTTTGCCAGATGGCAGCAGGGTAAAAAGACTGTGGCAGTGGTGGGTGTTTTCTTTTAGTATCCTTTGGGTTCTGTGCAGACATCTCACTTCACCCACTGTAGAGACTTCCTGTCCTGGGCCATACATGCCTAATGCCAGTTTGTGATGTTTCCAGTCAGGATGCTATCTGTTGCTCCTCTGTAAAAGCTGACAAGAATTTGGCTCTAAAATTTAGCTTGATGTTTAATGAACAAACTGTTCATCTGCTCCACCTCAGTTCCACTGATGTAGACAGGGGTGTGTGTCTTTCCCTCTTTTTTTCTAAAATCAACTATCAGCTCCTTGGTTTTGCTGACATTGAGCAGTAGATTGTTCTCTGTGGACCACTATGCAAGATTGTTGAATTCCTTGTGATACGAACTCTAATTGTTGCTTGTATGTGGCCGATGATGATGGTGTCATCCAAATATTTCACTATAGGATTCTCCTGATGTGTGGGAGTGCAGTCGTGGGTGTATAGTGTGAACAGGCGCGGGCTGAGAGCACAACCCTGGGGGGCTACGGTGTTGCTTTTTTGCAACACAATTACCTTTTCTTCTAAGCTTTTCACCATGTGAACACAGTCTCCCTATTGATTGATGTTTGATAAATAATCATCAGTTATGTGGATATCATGACTAAGTGGCTAAAGATAAGTGCTAGAACAAGCATTTATTGCAAACATAATGTCATATTAGATGTATTATGGATAAATTACTTGCAGAGTCTTTCACTGAGACAAGCCACGTCTCAGCAAAGGACTCTGCAAGTAAGGAAGTGTCGGTGCACAAGCAGTTGTAAAGTGTTTCATGACAGTGTCTTTGAAGATGTGAGCTTCCTTACCAAGTGTATGTTAATGTATCATGTGTGTTTGCACTGACTGATTTTCTTTTTCCACATTAAGGGTTCAGTATTTTCTTTCCACTCACTGTTTGGATAATTCATTTCCCACGGAGCCAAAATCCAATAACTGTGAAACAAAGCTCCTAATCCTGTTCCTTCTTTGCTCCAGTATGCAAGGCAATGCATTCCAGTCTTATTTCATGTAGTCTGCCTCCCTTCTTGAGCTTGTGGTTACTGATAAGGATATTTAGATCTGTAACATGAAAACATTTGGTTTCCCATTTTCTTGGCAGGCAGCAAGGTGAACTCTCTGATAAGAAACAGACCAAAGTGTTGATGGTTAACACTCAGTTAGGCAGTATTTAAGGGGTTTATAGGTCAGTCCACAGTGGGTGTCACCCTAAAATAATCCCTGGGTTTTGGAGATTCAGAACTTTGAGTTTCTTATTTCAAATCTTTGCTTTATGTCCACATTTCTAAAATATGACAGACTCTTCAACCTTGAATGTTATGCCTATGTCTATTATGCATAGTCTTTGCTCTGTGCCAAAGACTGTATCAATAAGTTGGCCTCTGCCTTTGACTATTCATTACACTGACCTCCTACACCCCTCTGAAAGTATATCTTTGACTCTGTCAAGCTCATTTTGCCCTCAGTGCTCTGAATCAATGAGCAGGTTTATGTGCAGACTGCAGCTGAATTATAAACTACACCTGACAGAAGTGATGAAACACAATCAATGAAAAATATTTGTTTTTGTAATATATTTCTTCAGTGACACCATGAATGGCCAAATTTACTCATGCCATAATTTTTATCCAGTGATCCACATATTTAAACTGAGAATATCTACAGCAGCCAATGACATTTAAACTGAAGCTCAGTCAACCGAACAGCTGACAGTCCAGGCCAGGAGTCAAACTTCAGATCTCAAAAAATAAATATAATGCACTTATCTATAAAAAGGTAATCATTGCTTTAAGTTGTTCCACAAATAAATACTGTGAAAATATATTTGTTACATCCTTATTTATTGCTGTAGATTTTAGGTTGTATTACCCAAACATTTGCCTGTTTGTAGATTTCCAGAAGCTGACGGCACCTCTGATTTTTCAGAGATTGAAGTAGGTCTGGTGTTGTGCTGATAGACACCTGCCAGAAATACAGCCAAGCCTTTGTGAGCTTTGTGAGCAGGTGGACTACGAGCTGAGAATTATCTTTCTGTGCCAGAGCCAGAAAACGAGTGTCGAAGAGATGAGAGGATGACCAACACTCGATTCTTGGAGCCATTGCCAATAGTCAGAAGTATTAGGAATATCAATATATTGGCCAATAAAACACAAAACACTTGTTAGCTTTACTGGAAATTTAACAATTATGAATGACCTCATTCATCTCTTTCTTTGCCATGTTCTGTAAAAAAAAAAAAAAAAACAGTAAAGTATTACTACTGGCACATATCGGACATCAAATGACGATACCAGTTTAACTATGATAGAGCGATATTGGCTGACTAGTATATCAGTCGAGCTCTAGAAGAGGTTTTGCAACTATACAGATTGTAAGTTGACTGACAATAACAACAACTGTTACGCTTGAGAGTTGTTCCTGCAGCTTTCATGTACACTGAAGTTAAGGTGGAGTAAGACAGATGCTGAGCTTGCTTTATATCTAAACAACTGATTGCACTGCACTTATCAGCATCTTTGCACACAGTGTCCATTACATACAGCATGTATCATTTGAAGTGCTTTCTATCTTTTTCAGCTGTCTAATCTTTCTGTTTGTTTGCTATAGTATTCCTTCATTTTGTGCTTCTGACAATGGTGACAAATTCCTTGTCTACACGTCCTTGGTGAACTAGCATGGCCCTCATGGCACTAAGGCCCAACAGTCCCCTTTAATTCAGTGAAGAGTAATCAATATGAAACTCGATAGTATCTAAAGTCTAACTGCTTAACCATAACTTAAGCTCACCAGATGTGTGATCTAAATCAAGTTGTACTCTCTCATAGATACCAACTATGATATGACAGATTTTTCATCAAGATCCATACATTATTCCCTGAGAAATTAACAAAAATGTCAAAATGTTAGAGAAAGTGATAATAATTTTCTGTATCTGTCCTGTTATCTGGATCTGCACTTAAGGTTTATGGGGTCAATTCTGTGCTGAGACCCATCATCCATCCAAGTTTCATGGAAATCAGTCCAGTAGTTTAATCCTGCTGACAGACCAACCAACCAACCAACAGACAAACAAACTGACATTAATAAGTCTTTCTTTTAAATATGATTAGTGTGTAGTGAAAGACTCCTCAATGCTTTAATTGGATTAAAACCAATTACATCCACTGAGGTGGTTGTGAGGATTGCATTAAGAATTAAAGCATTAGATAAGAGGAGTACAGTTAATTTAATTAATAGATTACATGTAAACATAGTGAGTTAGTGGGGAGTATAGAGCTACAGATGTTCTTCTGTGTTCTGCATTAAATATAATTAACAGCGCTGAAGACATCAGTGCTGTCCTGCTTAATTTCCAATCAGGCTCTGCGCTGGAAGCCTGAGAAAGGTCAAAACTGTGTAATCTTGGAGCAGAAGTAATTAGGCCCAGCACAAGATGGTTCTCTTTTCTTGGATACCCGCTTGTCCCTCTGCTTGGAGCTCTTTTCAATGCTGCGATCTGGCATTTTGTATTCTGGCAGGAGCTTTGGAGGCTTCCCAGATCGACAATACTGAAAGAGAGCACGAGTACACAGAGGCCCCATCTGAAAACAACCGTGTCCCATGATGAGCTCGGCATACTATCCTTTTCAAATCTACAAGTGGGGTGGTTTGTTCCTTAACATCCCTTCCTTACAAGACAAACACAAACATCCAAACAAGACCGCAGATGGTGTTGCGACGGTTTGAGATCACAAAGTAAATTTTATTTGGAATGTGTCTTCTGTCACTTTGAACTTTATTCTCTGAATTAATTAGTTGTAAGACAGAGCCCGTATAAGAAATACTGGTATTAGTCAACTCTAACGTCTCTTTACTTTCCAGTGAGCAGACATGAGCTGTGTGTCAGATACAAACAAGTGTGTGAGAGCTGCACCCGCAGGCACGAACTTCACTTTTAGCATAAGGCTCAACAATGCTTTACTAAAGTGCCAAAACAACATGGTGAGGATGTGTAAGTGCAGCAGCAATTAGCTCCAGTGTTGTGACTACCCCTGCCAGCTCGGTGGCCTCTTTAAAATTAGCCTTAAGAGTTTTTGTAGGGTGGGAAAGTTTGTAGATGAGGGGGACAGGATTTGCTAGGTCGAGAGCCAAAGCTTGGCCTTTTTGTGTTCAATTGTTGAATTGTTTAACACTTTGGCACATAGGATTTGGGACTGGCCTAAACTGTTTCTGCTTCTGTGTCTCTATTTGTTGCTGATTGGCCTGCGTGATACAACTCATTATTTGTGTGGCTCTATAAGAGGAGTTCACAAAGAGGGGGAGCATAATGTGTTTAAAATTGGCAATATTTGGAATCATGATTTTGTAGCCCAGTCTACAGGGATGACTGTGATGTCATCACAGTCAGGCAAGATGGCTGTCAAGCGAGAGACCCCCATTCAAGACAGTGTGTCGACATTTGTAAGCGTGAGACCACTGGATCTTTTTAAGGACACCTAGTGTTCATGGCCAAAAAATATGATCCTTTCCCATCCCCAGTGTTGTTTGTGCCTAAACCTAACCAGGCCACAGCGTTGTCACAAAGTAAAATTGAAAATAGAACTGAAAGCTTCTGTAAGTGTTTTAGCTAACTTTATGTCTTAACCCTCCTCTCTACGTCACCACACTTAAATGACTCCTTTCTTCTTTTTTTTTTTTAGGCAGCTCTCTTTTTCTCTTTCTTTTCTTCAAAGATTTGTCATAGCTTGGCCTGTTCTGTAGTAGACGCTGTCACGAGGAGCGCTTAAATTGGTAGCTTTCCCTGTTCCTCCATTGCATCATGCTCTCAGCCTCTCAGCAGACAGGACCGCCTCTTTATTGAGTTTTCTGTCGTGATTGGTTAAAGTGGGCAGGGATACCAGAAAATGTATTTACTCTTTTACTGCATGAGTAGGAGGAAAAGAAACGTGGGTAACTGACCAAACACTCAATAACAGTGATAACTGTTGAAATAAAAACCTACGTAATGCCTTTAACAGCATCTTCCAGCAGCTTTTAAGACATATAAAGTTTCAACACATCAAACCTGAAGTTTCAACATGTCCGTGGTTTGCTTTGCATGTGCATTGCCAGAATTAATTCTGGTGACTGGTTTATGATTTTGTTCTCGGTGAAGACAAAAATCCATACTCATGTATGAGTAATAATGGCTCACTATTACTATCCATGTTTCCAGCAGTGTTTGCGCTCAGGTTACATCATCCTCTCACCTCATCACTCGTAAGATGAGCAGGATGACGCAGACATATCTTCATCCCCTTTGTGTTGTAGTTAACCCATCTGTATCACGTGTTTCACAATCAGAGCTTGAAGGATGACAAAAACAAATTTCAACATCTACAGTAGAGACTCAGACTTTTTAACCAACCCTAAGTGTAAAACATCACCCATTGGTTTGGGAACCACTGTTCTGAGGCCTGGAGTTTGGCATCATGGCCCTTTGATATTCTCAATCAAATTAGATTCCCGAAGGGTTAAGATAAACACACGTGTTAAGTCATGGCACCACCGCCTTAACTCTGTGTTGACGCTGCATTTTGCGGTCCAGTGATGAGGCCAGTCCTTGGTTGGTGTGTGGCTGGCTGTAATCTCCTTAGCCTGGCATGTCACTCCGCTGACCTCAGGCCCTGAGTCTTGATGCTGTGTTGAAAGCTTTACCTCCTGCTGATTTGCATCCTTTCCCAACACGTGAACGCTCCTGCGGCCAGATCTGTTATGCACAAACACATCCGGCACCCGACCCATTGCAGGGTGACGCACACACATCTGGCAAACATTCACCCAACACATTTGCACGTACTCTCCAACATAAAGGACATTAAGGTAGGATCGGGAAGGATTTGTCTGCAGCCCTGCTTGCCATTTGCTTTAGGGCGTGGAGATTTCACAGAGGGAACTAATGCATTCTGATTAGGAGGGGTTTTATTCCACCGCTCGCATTAGACGGCAGGCAACACAATTAAAACGTAATGCACAAGAGCAGAAACACTCCTAATGTAAGAGTATTTCTAATGTCTTGGTCAAATACATTATACAAAGCCACAGTGGGCACTAGAAATCTCCAGATTTCTGTCATTTTGTTGTGAATTTTTGTTCGGCCTGTTAGTCTTATTTTGAATTCATTAAACAAGGTCATAACCAGAAAACCAGACATCCTTATCTTTGAGCCACAATCTTCTTCACCCTGTAAAGTCCATGGTTTATGTTCTGTGAAATAAAGCCTTTTTATTTTAGTTGTTAATGGCGATGAGATTACAGTTCCCTCCCACAGTCATGCTACACTTGGAGCTCTGGCGCCATCCTAAATAGAGGTTGGCTGGATTGCTGTAACCCTGACTAGAGCTGGACGAAGCTGTGCACTTATTATCACACCACTGTGGCCCAAAGTTGGCAGTGAACTGCTGCGGAGGACAAAGTGGAGGCCACGGCAGCCACCGCGCTTTAATTGTGCTGATCGAGACTGTCAGTTGGCTGTGTGCGACCACAGTCTTGCAGGGCTAGACAGAGTCTTCCTGCTGTCTGCTTGCCCCGGGGACATCTTTCCGCTCTACTTGACAGCAGTGTAAGACTAGATAAGAAGGAAAAGTAAGACTGCAGCTCCTGGTTATCCGTGCATACTCAGGAACTTAACTTTTGTTGCAGCGACTATAGATACTGTAGATGGTATAGCAGCAGGCAGCTGTGCAGTGATGCTGCTGGTCTGACTAAAGCCCACGCAGCTGAAGAATAAAATGATTACTGTGGTGTAAGTCACCCACACAGACCTGTCGCTCAAAGCGTCCAGATGCACCTGTAGGCTGTCCTTGATTAATTCTTATACCTAGTTCTTTTGCCATCATCAGACCACAAAGAAGAGGGTTAATTGTAAAAATGTATTCCCGCGTTTATCGCCTGCCTCGCTGTGACGCAGGGCGGCGTTTGAAAAGGCAGAGTGAGCACGCTGTCTTTTGAAGCATTCCTCTGGTGGTTTTAAAAACAAGGCTGTCTTTCACTCTCCGACTGTCAGAACCCAGCCGAGAGCTCTCTCTCTCTCTGAGCCTGCCATCACCACGCATGGCCGTGCTGCTGCAGTAATGAGTCAGGCAATTTCAAGGGCACCCACGGCTGCCATCTCCCCTGTGGCTCGCCTCAGTCTGCTCTCCTTTCCTCTAGCAGCTCTATCTCTCTCTCCCTGTCTTTTTTTTCTTTTTTACACCCCTCCTGCTCTGTCTCTCTCAGTCTCCTCGTTTCTCAGGTACACGGCTTTATTAAACGCCACATATCTTGTTTGGTAACCGATTCTTTTCAGGAAGCTAGTTCCCAGTCCCTTCCACCCTGCTAATTTACCACCACCCACCCACCCCCAAACGAGTGAGCTGTCCTGCTTGGCGGTCAGTCAGTTTGGTGTGGCAGAGAGTCAGCGTTCATGTGAAAATGGAGCCATGGGGAAAGACAGAACCGTCATGTTCCATTAGAGGAGTGCTTGCATAAAATCCTCATCCAGAGAGAGGCTGTAGCTTGAACTGCACTTATCACTGATACTACTGATGATGCTTGAGGCAGGACGGAGCTGGGCTGCATGTTTACTTCAGCCCATGCTGTTCTTAGATTAGCAGATAAACAACTGCATTGATTGGAGAAAGTAGAGCTGGTGCTTCTTGTCTCTATAACTCAGAACATTGTGTCTTGTTTGAGATGATTACTTTGGTTCGTGCTTAAGTTAAGTGCGTCAGATGACGGTACATCTGTTGTGCATTAGAAATGTTCTTGTAGGCCTTCTGCACAGAGAAGTCTGTTTGTAATTTGCCATATGTTTTCTTGCAAGTAAAACTGCTAAAAACTGCTTAACTGTTCGGATAGAGGGCTGGAAACACGCAGGTGAGAAATGTTTTACAACTACAGAGAGACCAAAGGCCTGTTTCCCAAAAGTATCTCAAGCATAAGATGATTTTAAAAAACACAATACATCGACAAAGCTTGTAGAAGGGAAGCAAAGGGGGAAAAAAAGGAAGATTGCCTGAGTTCTTCAGTATGTGCTCAGCGTGATGTACTTAATTAATAACTTAATTTAAGATAGCTAGCATTAGCAATGTTAATTCAACTTGCCTTAGCAATGTTAATAGTTGGTAGCTAGCAATGTTAGCTAGTGCACAAACTGAGGGAGGGAGTAGATGATTCAATCAAAATTCAAACTTTTATTGTAAATTGTAAAGTGTATACTTTATCATGACCACCTATTCTCTCCAGGTATGAAATTAGTTGAGTGATCTTTGAATCATCATATAATAAAAATTAAATTGAACATTTGATTTATGAAATTGATTTTGGCAGATTTTGGCAGTTTTTGTTGTCATCATTATCCTCTCCTTCTCGTCAATCGCATTGATCTCGTCTGGACTATATTTTCTCCTCTCTCAATACAAGTCAATCTTTGTTTAACAGTGAGTGAAATATTATTTTCGATTGCTAGTTGCATTAAGCTGAAACTAATTATTTTATTTATGTAACACATTTCAAGCTTAAGCACAAAGTGCTTTCTAGATTAAAAGATTTACAGATTAAAAGTTAAAAACAGAAACCCATGTAAGCTCCCTGTATGACACAGAAATTATGAATATGAGAGCACATATATGAAGCAGCTCTGAGCCCATACACCTAGTCTAAAATAAGATAAGATAAATAAGTTATATTCAAATAGGTAAAAGGTGGATAAGCTCATCGAAAGCAGGTGAGATTCAAAGAAAACAGCCACACATATTAAAGGAGATGCAAACATAGGAAATTATCTCATATAAAACGGATTGATTGCCCCTAAAAGAATAAACTCTTGAATCTAAAAAACGTATAAAAGTGCAAATTATATGGGAGTGCATAAAATAATACTAAAATGATATCACTGAAATGAGCACAATTTAAATATGTAATGACAATAAAGGGTAAAATAACACACCATAAAATAGTTATATATAGAGAGGAAATTATTATGAAAAGAAATTATGCGGTTTAATACAATAGTCCTGCAATAAAGTCCACCTTCATTGAGGTTAGAACTTTTTTAGAGCCGTGTTGATTCAACTTTATGATCATTTTGGAAGATATAGTTTGTTGAGCTTTTGAGCTACGTTGGATTTTACAGTCAGGTGTTCCTAATATCTAGTTTACCCAACAGGCAAATATTAGAGAAACGCCTCTCAGTATAATTCAGCGTCCAAACAACAGCTTTTAAAAAAATGACTATAAAGTTGGATCAACACCTCTCTGAAACAGTTATAGCATTATCGCTCTCATGAAGGTAGGATTTATTGCAGGGCTGTTGTATCAGAGTGCATCACGCTGGCAACTGAGCGCATATTTGCTTAGCAACATTACAAATTATACGACCTCTAAAATAGCCCTCTGAAGAGGTGTGTTCTGCAGAAGAGTAATTGGTTTTCTGTAGCAGCAGCACACAAACTCCCACACATGACTTTGTCTCAGTGATTCAATATCAATGAATGTATTGTACCTGTTGTGTTGACATCAGTTGTTTGACTCTCTGGTATCTCTGTGCTAGTGAAACGTTCAGGTCACAGCAGTGCATTGAGTGCTGCAACTGGTCTGGCAGGCCAGAGAGGAAGAGAGAGAGGAAGGATCGCTGGAGAGGAGAGAGATTTACTGGTCATCTTAGCGAATGAAAGGGGAAGTGCTGTCCTTAAAGTTTTGCGGCTTAAAGTGAGGCTTAATGCTCTCTCCCTAATGTGAGGCGGATCAGTGGGGAGAGCAGCCTGCACACCAGTGACACCAGCTTTAAAGGTTTCATTAACTGAAGAAGACCGAGCAGGGAAAGATGTCGTATAAATGGCTACTTTTTCTCCTTCATCTGTAGAAAAGCCTTTAAAAAGTTGTCAATATGAAATGAGAGTTTGAGTAAAATGGGTTCTTTGATGGAGACAATTGCAGAGCTTGGTAAATGTTAAAAATCCATGAGTTTAGAGTGATCGCAGAGCAGCTATTATTCAGGCCTTGCTGCCTTTTTAGCTTTGTCACTTGAATTTTTGGGTGGATGAACCGCTGTACCACTGCACCCTTGGGACTCTGAGCCCTGCGTTGCTTGATTAGCTGGGGAATTAAGACAGATTATAGGCCATTGTTCTCGGGGGTCTCTGGGCAGGGCCGGACCGGGCTGTAATCTCTTGTAATGCCCTGTCTCCGTGATTTGCTGCAGATGATTTAATTAGACATGCTGCTGGTAGGAGTCCTCATTTACTGCACAGATTCCAATCAGCCGGATCTGACCCCCTTCCCGGGCGAACCAGTCGAAGGGAGCCTAAAGATGTTTCCCTGTTAAATGCCTCTTTCGTCTGAATGAGAGAGTCAAGCTGCATTTCTGTTTAAACCTGTGGTTTTCCCCCATGAGAGTCCAGGTGTAGAGGGACGGGAGGTGATTGATAGACAGCCACGTGCTGGGAAAGCTCTCACATGCTCAGTCTAGTTTTAGCTGTAGGATTAGGGAAATGGCGTCAAATTAAACAACAGTTCTTTGCCAAACATTTGTGTAATCATCAGTCGAGAGGGAAAACGGCTGTTAAATAATCAGTTTTAGCGATTATGTGTGGAATGGAAAGCACCCAGTGAAAGTGAATAAAAGTTGACTGCCCTACTTTGGCCTCTACAATAATTGATGTCCTCATTAGCTCTTTTACACTGAAATTCTTTGTTAACGTGATGTATGGCCAATTCAAGCGTCTCTGGCCAGGTACCCTTAGAGCTTGTTTATTTCCCATAATGCACTTAGTATGCATCTGGGGTCAGGCTAATCAGTGGGGAGCAGCCAGCTGGAAAGTCTGTCCTCAACCCCTGGTTCCTCTGCTCATCATTGCTCTCAGTGTGCACATTAACAGAGGTTTCCTGCTCCAGCAGCTGTTTGCAGTTCAGGCATTTAGTAGAAGCTCTTTTCCACTATGACTTACAATAACTGCAGCTGTAAAACAAGTGAGCCTTCATCAAGGATTTAAAGCGTGAGCTGTCAGATAGTTTAGAGGGCTGTGAGAAATAGCTTTAATCAGGAAAAGACAAGTAAGAGCATTGCTCCGATCAGCATCATAGCCGGAAGTGACAGAGAAAACGCTTCTTTAGACAAACCTCATTTCACCTTTTCTAACATGTCTTAATCATGGTTTAAAGTTCATGCACTGTTTAAAAGAGAGCCAGATGTGTGGGAATGATCATACGATTGATTTGCGTATATTTGAGTATATTTCATTGAAAGACGAGCAAAGAACAACACTGAAGGCTTTTCTTAATGGAAAGGTGTTTTCTCTTCCCTCTACTAGGGATGGGCAATTTCAAGCCAAAATTCCATTTGAAAGTCACCGGGAACAATTCGACGATCGTTCGATTATGCGATGACCTGGTGTCTGTATAGCTAGTAAGGGCTTATACCGACCATGTGTGGAAACGACCGTGCTTCACATGTTTTACCAGAGTCTGGTAAAAATAAAGCGGTTCTACCAAGATCTGTAATCGCGTAATTACAGGCGTTATTTCCAGGCGCAGGTAAAAAACTAGGGAAAAAACAATGGAAACTATATTTTTACCAACAAAACCGTAGTTACATGAACTATTGAGTATTTCTAATTCAAAGACTATTTGAAAATCATGACCCATCCATTTTGACTGGCTTTGGCAAGAGTTTGATGTGCCAACTGGCTCTGCTGGTGGTAGCGCCCTCTTACTGTTGATCTGATTGGCTGAAGTTAGCCCGAGACAGACGGTGATAGACAGATGGTTTGTCCAATCACATGCCAAGTATTTTTTTCCAAACATTTTGTAGCAGCGCCTTTCCAATGCATGTAGCTTACTCATCTTTTTAGAAATTAGAAATGGGATCTTTTTTTATTCATTTTGGGCTTTCGTTCACAGACCGTCAACATTTTTGACACCTTAAAACTGAGCTTTTTGAAATTGTCATAAAATCTGAAAATGTGCATTTTAATGTAAACAAAAAAAAAACGAGATTTTGAAAATACCTCAGCCTGATTGACATTTCTATGGCACGGAAGTTAAGAAGACTCTTTCTTCTGATTATCAAGTGGCATTTCTGAAGTACTTGATTTTTCTTTATCAAGATTTGCATGACATTGTGAATTGATAAAGGAAAAATATGTACAACACAACAGTATCTGTGATCAGAGTGATCATTAGGAGACTGAACAGACATGATTTAGCTGAGTAACTTAGATGTCTAATTCACACTTTACCAAATGTGAAAGCACAGTTTTAATGGTTGATAAACAAAATTGGACGAGAATGAAAAGATTTAGCTGCCATAATTTAAACTAAGTTAGTGTCTATGTCTGTAGCTGTTTTTCGAAGGCATTATCTGTCAGAAACAAGCGAATCAGGAACAAACTTAAAAAAGGTGAATGACTCTTTATACCCTCTAAACTGTGATCAATAATTTACTCTTGCTCTTTATTTTCTGTGTTTTGTTTACACGGCACACAATGCTTTACTAGTATATGGCCTTGACTTCCCTATAATTAGGAGTAAAACAGAGATACTGTGTGAGTGAGATCTGAGCTTAATTGTTTACATTGTATACATTTTGGATTAAGAACACCTGATGAAGACCTGTGTGGGTTGAAACGGTTGATATTGTTAAAAAAATACATTAATTCATTGTTAACAGATTGTGCTTGTGCTTTTTTTTTATGCCTCTGTGCCGGTGACAGCTGTGCCCTGAGGCATCTTGTATTCAGGTTGTGCACCCCATTCTCGTGAACGTGATATCTCAAGAACGCCTTGAGGGAATTTATTCAGACTTGTCACAAACATCCGCTTGGACTCAAGTAAAAATGTATTAGAATTTGGTGTTCAGAGGTCATTGTGACCTTGCAAAACCCATGGACCCATGAACATAATCCAAGAATTCACAAGCTAATTATGACAAAATTTCACTTAAATGTCGCATGGAGATGATGAAGTGATGACATTTTATATCCAAAAAGGTCAACTTTACTGTGACATGGTGATGTTCTACATAAACACTTTTCTTGCCATCATTAAAACCCATATGTCAGGAACAGAAGTTGAGATTGTGACCGTATTTCACATTTGGTCAGATACTGAATTGGTGACACTAACCTTGGCTGCCCACAAGTTTCTATATTATTGCACATGGCTACTTTTTAACCATTTAACACAAGCAGTCATATGTATGTAAATGTAAATTCCCTTTTTAGTTAGAATGTCCTTTCAATAAAATGACTACAACAGTCTACCATATAAAAACTGCATCTTTTCAATACCAGTGTGTCCGTGTGACCCAGCTCAGTACATAAACATTACAAAACCAAAACATAAATATGTCTGCAGAGCATTACAAGTATGTTATCCTAATGTCTGTCTACAATTCAAAGCATGAGAGCAACATTACGACATTTCTTTACTGCCAAACCACAAAACAACAATTTACAGAGACGGCAATCCCCGTGTTATACTCTGTCTCTGTATCGATGCAGAATCTTCCACGTCCGCAAATTTCCACACCTTGAATGCCCACCTTGAAGCTATGTTGACTGTAGAGATCTTCTCTGCTGCCAGTATGAACATGTGTGTGTGGCGTCTTTATCTTCTCTCAGAATTGGCTTTATTGACCAAACCTGAACACATTCAATGAAGTCTCTTGTTTAAATTTTCTTTTTAATTTAAACACTAATAAACATGCAGCAGTGGTCCACTACAAGCTCATTAGTTTTTCTGATATTGATGTTGCACCAGGTGACGAAGCTCTCAACCTGTATCTCTGTACATTAATATAGTGATAACCTCCATTTCACCAAATATACACCAGATACCTTTTAATAAATTCCTTCTTGACTACATATCGGGGAAAGACATGGGTGTAAACTGCAGCTTGACTGGTGCGCCGAAGCATTCAACTGCGATGCGGTAATTCTAGTTTAATATGATCTTCCAGGCTTCAATATGTAGATTATTTGAAAATCATCAGGGGATTTAATAAAATGCAGACATGACTGAAGGCTATACTTAAAATTCATGGAAGTGTACTGCCAGTGTCTGCAGAAACAGTCTGTTATTTTACAGTGTGACTTGACAAAAGAGGCGTACATCCCAAATATTTATTTGATGTCAGGGGACTGAGAGAAAGAGAAGCAGACGCACACTTTATTTGGTCAGATAGAGCTGCTGGCGAGCCATCACGCCTGTGTTGTGCGCACACACGCACACATGCACACATGCACACACACACACAGCTAGAACAGAATAGCTTCCAGCTGAACCCATGCTGCAAAGACGAAGTGGAGGCAAACAAACTGTTTGTTATCCGTGCCATGTTTGTGTCGTGCTGGATGGCATTCGACCACATCGTGTTTTATGCGCCTGACACATACTACGTTGTTTTGTATTAACAACATGCTGACTATTGGAGGCATTCACTAATCGTAAGAAGCTTTTTTTGAAAGATGACACGAGCTTGTATGTGGTTGTGGTGAAAATCTGCTGGCAGTCAAACATAACCAAGGGTTATTCTCGGGGTATGTTTACGCAGCAGTGTGACCACAGAGTGAAGTCACTGTGCAGTAAAAAAGAGGTGATGCAGTTCTTTAGAACTGTGTTGTTTTGCCTGCATTAGAGTTTGGTTTGTGTGTGATTGTGCTTCCAAATATGGCTGTTCAAACCTATCTGGCTATTTGCCCTTCTTTTTTGGAAACTACAAAATGGTAGAGATGCCAATGAACCTTATCTGCATGTCTTCAGAACATGGGAGGAACCAGAGCACCAAGCAAAAATCCACAGAGAGAGAGAGAGCGAACACCAGGCTTCATTCTTAGCAAAGAGTTTCGTCCATATTCATAAAATTCACTAAATTTGTCTTCTGCAGTCATCTTTCTTGAACTTTTTAGTTGTAATCTCAGCTCTCTAAAAACTTCTACACTGTTGGCTCTTCGCTGTCCTGCTGTTATTACAGACAAATCTGATCTCTCTGCTGCCCAAAGTTGCAAGCATAAGCATAAAGGTACACCAAGTTTCCACCGCAGCTTCCCTACTCGCCAATGGACCCATCTCTTCTGTCAAGCAGGCTTATGGGAAATGTTGGGAAATATTACATTTTTTAAATGTTGTGCTTTTTTTTTTTACTTCTTGAACAGAACTGTGAAGTTCCTAGTTTGGGAACCAGATGAATCTATAAGCTCACGTTTCATTTGCTCTGGCAGATACTTCTGCGGAGGTTACTGGGAGGGTCGGAACATTTCACTGCTCTGATTAGTCGTAAGTCTGTCTAAGGTCTGCGGGGTCTGTTACTGCACTACGTATCTTTCTCCTTAAAAGTGTCAAACACATTTTAGTGAAAGATTCCAGATTTAAATGAACTTGTGAATTGTTCTGGCAAAGTTCCGATTTCACTTAAACTCCCTCTACACAAAAGTCTGAAAAGTTTGAGTTTAGTTGTTGCTAGGGTTGCAGTGGAATGAGATTTTGATGGAGGAAATATCACGATAATACAGTTTATGGCATTATATAATTATTGTAATTAGTATGAGTTACAGTGGTCCTTAACAGAATCGAAATGGGTTTCTCAACACCTCTTGTAACACTTCTTTAAATAAGAAAAACCCCTCTTGGTGTTCAGTCTTGATTTCTTAATGTTTCATAATAAAAACCTTGTTATCAGGAATGTGTTGTGAAAAACTAATTGACTTGCACGGCTGACATAGATGATGACTTGAATTGTTGCTGCTGCCGTCTTTTCTCCAGTCTTATTTTATTTATCAATTTGATGTTAAATTTAAGTTAAATTTAAAAAAACAAACAAAAAAAAAACATTGAAGTTGCCCTGATGGACTGTAGTGCTGCTACATGAATGATAATTCATGGGCTGTTATTATGTTCCTCTCGGGAACGGCTCAGTCTCATGCGTAAATAAGCAAATGTACACAGTATGATAATCGTCAACTTTCATACCATGGTATATCCTGAAAACAATATATTGCTGCAGTCCTAGTTGCTGCACAACCAGGTGCTGTGTCCATATACAGCCACTTTAACCAGTTTTATTCATGATCCGTTTCTCTTCAACCTATTATAGATGTTGGGAATGATTGGAGAAGCTTGTGGTTTATTTTAGATTTTATGTCATCTCACATGCCTCGAGGAAGTGGGTCTTTTTTGTTGTTAATGGATTTTTTCTTTTCTTTCATCAGCTGCCTGTTGAGATGATGCATAGCCCTCTCCAAGATTAGCATCCTGCTCTTGACAGGGCTGACTGATGGCTCTTCAGAGATGTGTTGAAACTGGATGCTGTAGTGAGAATATTCTGAAATCTCATATTAGCCCCGAAAGCATTTATACTGGCTGTCTGTCAAATACATTTTCCACGTCAGCTGTGAAAATTGTGTATCTATCTCGGACTCCTTATTTGAATAGCTCTGCAGAAGCTAGTTCTGCTCGGCAGTCAGGAGAAAACAGCCTCAGGACTGACGGTGAGTGTTTCTGTGAAGCTGGTGACTCTTAACAAGCAGCACGCTCTCTCTCTTATCGCTCACCACCTCTCAGATTTCCACTCTTGTGCCAAAGACAAACCCCCTGTTCCTCTTTAATAGCTTGTCCTGTGCTGTGTAGATGATCAAACTTAACAGTGATGGCTTCGAGGCCTGTTTGTCTTTCTTTAAAGCTATCAGATGCTCTGCTGCCCTGCGAACACCACACACTCTGACCTCCCATGATTCAAACATCACAAATCTTTTTCATTTTAAGGGTAAAGATATTAAATGATATGCAGTGTTGTGGGTTTTTTTTTCTTTAGCTATTCATGGTTTGGGTAGTACATTTGCATACTCTGTGCCCTTCCTCGCTCCAGGAAGTGGAGCAGCAGCCTCTGAGCATTCATCATTTACATGACGTGCCCTATATTCAGAGGACTGGAGGGGGCCGCCAGCATCAGCGCTTTTACTCCATCCCCGCTGCTTTTACCAAATGTTTTTGTAAAAAAGGAGTTGTCGACATGGCGGTCATTTGCGATCTGGTGCTTGGACCCAGGATCAGTGACAGCAGTTTTAATTTCTGTCAAATATTGGACAACTGTGCTGAAATGGTGGCAGGACAGCTCAGTATGTTGAAGCTTAGTGGACTTTAATGGGAATGGAAGGATATTAGATCGTGGATACAAATTATTGCGAAGATATTTTTGTTGATCGATCACAAATGTTGACGGTCATTCAGTAATTTGACATACATTTTGATAAATTTGATAAAAACAATTTCACCTTGAGGTCTGAGAAACTGTGTGTAGAGCACTTTCTTCACTATTTTATTGCATTTTACAGACTAAACAATGAATTCTCTCAAGGCTGAAACTATTTATTTTGTTTTGTTATTTTTTGGCAATAAATCAAGTCGTTGTTTAGTCAATACAATGTCAGAAAATGGTCAGCTAGAACGGCACTCAGTCATGTGCATACCTTCACCAAGGCCCATCAGTCAGTTACAGCCGTACTGTTTATGGTGACTACATTTGACAAGGTTGAACCAGCATTTTGCTTGACATTCAACTTGAGCAATCAGTTGATTGACAGACTGGTTGGCATTTCATTTTCTGTCAATCATGTACATTTTCAGCACTAATGATTTGAAAATATAATCAATAATGAAAATAATTGCTGTTTGCAGCCCTGATTGAAAATGATCATATTTGCCAGCAAATCATCTCTATACTGTAACTTAGGAGTGGACTTCGCAGGAGGTCTGATATTAGAAGCACACAAAGAAACCTCTTTCATATTTATAAAGTAAGTCCTGTGTAATACATGCACACATACCGACGTACTGTACAGACTGTTCTTGTGGCTGCCTCTGTCTCACCAGGACAGATGTTGGCGACGAACAGTGTGTCTCTGTCCTGCAGCTTTCTGAGCCAGTTCCTGCGCAGTCAGCTCAGCTGGCCTCTGCCTGCTCTGCTGGCTGAGCTCAGGCTGCAGGGACGCACTTGTCCCCCCCTGGAGAGGCTGCAAGCTCTGCTGATGCTAGAGGAAACAAGGCTGTGGGATGTAAGCCGCAGCTTGGGCTCAATTTGATGTCTTGGAACAAATACACCAGAGTTTGCAGACTGAGACAGCACTTTTGTTGTTCTGCGTTTTGTTTCTTTTTATAAGTTTTTGTTTTGGTTGCCTGCCTGTGGGCTGGAGGAGGTGGACTGCCATCACACCGACAGGTGCAACATTTCTATGATTGGCTTCAAATGCTTTAGCCCACTGTTTATCCTAAATAAATCAACCTCTGTTGGCTTATCCATGAAAATGATGACTTGTATAACATATAAAGAAACATTATGAAAGGCAATGTGTTGTGTTCCCAGAAGTCATCAGTCTGCATTTTGTTGTTGTTCCGAATGGCTGCTCTTCTAAAACAATGTGTCAGGAAAAAAAAGAAAATATTTTGAAAATCCTACACCTCAGAACACAAAGCTCACATCACAGCGAGTATTTCTGATGTTGTGACATGAGTAGCTGCTGTTCGCTGGTGGAGGTCGGCTGTTAGCTCTTTCTCTGCTGCCCGTGTCAGTGTCTTCAGGCGGCACTCGGCCTGGCGTTGAGTGCTATGAAAGAGTCCTCGCGCTGTGAGGACACGACCACGCACAGGCTAGTCGCTTGTCAACATGTTTCATGTGGACAACCTGCTGATGAGATGGCCTGTTGGTTTTATTTGTGCATTTGCACTTACTCCTGGCTACTGTGTCCCAATTAGAAAACACTGGCCTTTTCCTAGATTTACTCTTACTTTTAGTCCACTTGCAGATTATTTATCTTGGCTCTCTCCTCTGTTTGCTTGCCTGCTTGTACCATTTTTACCTTCAGCTGAATCGAGGAATGACATGAATGTTTGTGTTTCCTCTTGTTGTTTTAATGATTTATTCCCGCAAGACTCACATTATTTTCAATTTATGCAATTCAGACTAAGGAAAAAGATAGTTTGTTGCTGTTTAGTTCATGTTCACACTTAAGTAAGTGTGAGGACACACTAGTTTACATACAGTTTCTTTTTTTTTCTCGATGTTATTTCAAAGTCTTTACATGTTGTTCATCTTAAATACACTTTTGATGCTTTAATATTTAACAACAATACATTCACTATTCTGACTGGCAGTGAGATGTTGCTGTTTATCAAAGACGCTTGCAAAGCATCTCCAGTACCTACATAAAGTGATCACAGCAATAACATCAGATAGGTCGGCCCACCGTGTTTAACTACGTATCTTTCTAAAGTTTCAGTTGTAGTTTAAAATGACAGGTAGAATAAACAAATCAGTTTCACCTATCGCCACAAACACCTGCAGGTTATCTACCCCGGAAGTGGCCCTTATTGTTCCTGCAGTGATTCGGTCTACGGACTAACATGTAACTCACTAGTTGGACAGTTATGTTGGTCTCATCCCTGTCATCAATGCAGTCCATCTCAGAAAATATCACGTTGTCCTGTCTGACATAATTGTTATAATGATCCTAAAAAGAATGAAAACAGAAGGGTTTTTGGTTTCACAAATGCTTGATAATAATCTCACAAAATATTATGTCCTGACAGGCATGAAACTTGAAATATATATAAATATATATATATATTCGTTACAACACTAATACAGTAGAATTAATAGCATGTATAAGCAAATGTACTATGATAACCGTGCGGTACAAGAGACTGAGCCGGCTTACTTCCAGTTTAGCGTCCAGCTAACTTGAATGGGATTAAAATGATTTAATCTTGTGGCTTCTATAGACCCTCCATATGTTAGCGAACTAAATGGCTCAAATCCTGATAGTGAAACGAGTCATTTCAGGGAAGTTGTGACGCCCGAAAAAAAGCACCCACCATTTTACAGCTGCTTCTTTCACAATATAAGCTTATGGGAAAAAGTATTTTCGGGCCCGAGTGCATGAAGTGACTGATACTCTGCCTGGGGGTTTGCTCTATGGTCTCTCGATGAGCTTACGAAGACAACAATACAATAATATCTTTATATCATATAATACAATGATAAACTGGTAGAAACAGGCGTTTAGTACCATCTGATAATGGAGGGGTAGTTACCATGAGAGACAACACAAGCACAAAACACCTTCATTTTTTAATCGCTTTTCTGTCTGACACATGAGGGAAAATCTGCGCTCTTGTGGTGACCCTGGTTACCATGGTTACCAAATGCCTTTGCATGAATTAAGACAATGCGTCGCCGACAGCTAGTTCATATATAATGTTATATAAAGTGGTCTGGATTTGAGACTTTTGGTCACTTAATGGTGAGGAAAAATGGTCAAGTTGCAGGTGTGTGCAGAATGTGTGTTGCTTCACTTGTAATATACAGGCCGATAACCTTGAGCTCCCAGCGTGTTATTGCTCCTTTGACTCTGTACCTGGGTGTGGACGACATATTTCAGACCTGGTCCATGTATGAGCCCATAAAGCTCAGTGCCTGACTGTAACGGCTGCAGTGTGTACACTGCTCTGTCATTGGCTGGCGTCCTTTTTACCCACCCTGTCTGCTACCTGACAGAATTACACCCTCAGCTCGACGGAGGTTGTGCCAAACTGTCCGTCCTTGTGAAAATCACTTGCAGTGCATTGAGTTATTGTGGGCTCAGCTGGGGTTTGCATTCTCAGATGAAATTATAAGTCTAAGTATAATATTGGCCTTGTATTCTATATGTCTTCCAGTAAGGAGATGAGTTGCAGTTTCCCTTGTTTTGTAATATTTCCTGTCATCGATGCATGTGGATGAAATCACTGGAAGCTAGTCCTGTCTATGTGTGAGAGAGGAAGTTCTCCACCCTGTAGGCTTTTTATTATTCATGCTGGGACACTGCATGCTGTTTTGTTCGCCTCTTCATCGTTGCTGGCAGTTTGAAGCTCTTCAAAATCCTGCTGAATGTAATCGAAATCACAGCTGAAAGGAGAAGTATGAGGAGTTTTCAGCCTCATGCAGACTTTTGAAGAAGCAGTTTATCATTTTATGAATTTATTTCCTTGTAAATATCTACCAGAGGTGCTAACCTGACAGGAGAGGAAGAGGGAGAAGGGAGTGACAGCAGGATGAAATGAGTTTGAGATTTATAATCCCCCAGCCGTGACCCCCATTTCCTGCATCTAGACGTCCTGGGGAAATGTCATGTCAGACTTGTGTTGGCCAGATGCGACGGACAGGAGAGAGAGACGCCTCCACACACTGCATACGCTCACATACAACGTCCTTGTCTCTGCCGATACCAGCGTTCATTCACCTGCATTTTTTTGTTTTGTCACATATTGTTTGCTTGTCGTCATGCACGCTGTTCCTCTAAATACCAGTGAATCACATCCTCATTCCTCACCCATGATGTAGTAACAGACACTACACAGCTGTGCCTTTTTCTGCTGCTGCTGGAAATGTCACCACAGAAAATCTCCCTCTGTAGGATACTCAAATGCCTTTTTTTGCTTCCAGGAAGATTAAAGAGGATTATGTAATTGCACGTTATGGAGGAGGCTGTAAGGCCTTGAAGTATGTGAAGATGATTTTACCGAAGTTGATTTTGCTTTTTCTAAAATGCGGATTTGCTAGCTTAAATACTTTACACATTCTCTAATGCGTTTAATTTAGTATCAGTTCTATTCAGTAACAGGAACAGAGTGCATATACCCAGCTTGGGGATGATGCAAAATCTCCTAGACAACATGAATCTAAAACTTGTTTGTCAAAAGAAACATTGCAGCTGATTTCAGATTTTCTCTCGAGTTTAAATAATTAGTTGTAAACTATTAAATTAATCGGCAACTAATTTGATATTTGATTAATAAGTTCCTGCTTCTTAAAGGACCAGTTCACCCAAAAGCGAAAATTCAGTCATTATCTACTCGCCTGGGTGAAGTTTCATAGTCTACAAAACATTTCTGGAACTTCACAGCAAAACAGTGTTGCAGCATTCTCCTAAACAACTGAAGTAGATGGGAATTGTTTTAAATTTTAAAAACAACTGAAAAAAAAGAAAGAAACATAAAATGGCTCCATGCAACTGAGAAGTGTAATCCGAGTCGCCAGAAGCCCAGAGATCCAAAATTGATTTGAAAACATGTTATTCACACTGGGTGCGGCTAACACTTGCAAATACAGTTAAGCTTTTACCTTAAAAAAATGATTTACACCTTATCTTAATATAATATAAATACCTAAATAATCTAAATACATGTTGTTTGTTTGTTTTTTACATTTTAAAACAAGTCCCCATCTACTTCAGTTGATTTCCAATGGCCAGTTATTGAATTTTCATTTTTGTGTGAACTTTCCCTTTTAAATATGAATATTTACTGATGTCTTTACTCTTCTAGGACAGTAGACTGAATATCTAGTGGACCAAATGAGACATTTGAGGACGTCATCTTGAGCTTTGGGAAACACTGCCATTTTTCACCATTTCCTGACACTTAATACACCAAAACACTCATCGGGTTGGGAATTAATTGGGAAAATAATCAACAGATAATCGTTACTTTTAGCCCTAGTTTTCAGAGACATGTGGGTTCGTGCTGATACATCCCTCCATTAGCGTGACAGCAGGAAGATTTGAAGTTGCCCTTCCCTGACCAGTCAGTCAGTGAGGCGATGGGCAGCAGCAGCAGAGCGGATGAGCATGTTTTCTCTGCCAGTCTGTCAGTGTCGGTCTATCTCAGTGTGTGGGAGCGGCCTTTGACCTGCCGCAGACAAGCGTGTAGCGATGAGGCGGAGCGCCTGCTGAGCCTGCCGCACTCCTATCATTAGCATGTAGAGCCACGCTCCCCCACTGCACCAACCATTGTTTTCCACTGTTTCTGTCCTTGACAAGAAACATGCTTCATCTTCAACAACCCACATCTGCTCTTTTTAATTTAGCATCTAATGATCGAGGTCAAGGGTTTTCTGATGCATCACAAATTGATGCACCGCTTATTTTTTACTCTATAGTATAGTAAGGTGTCATAACCTTAATTTCCCCTGGTAGTCTAGATGGTTTTATTATTATGTATTTTTCCTTTCAGTGGAGCTCTTCTGTGGCATTTATTTCAGCCCAGTAGCTGACTGATGGTTGTTTTCTTTGCCCCGCTAAGCTGACAGCTCCATTTGGTGGATTTTTAGCCGTGGTTGGTGTTCAGGGGAGGTGACACTTTGTGGATCACAGACAAAGTGACGCACAGGTTACATGAGCAAAGAGACCAGCAGCAGGGGTTGGCATAATGGAGGGGTTTGAAATAAATGAGGCTTGTGCCAGGTTGTTTCCTTTTGATAAAAATCCCAGAGCAGATAAAATGATGCCATTTTTACTGCCACAGATATCCTGTCATTTTATGGAGGAGGCTTTTCTGCAATGCACAGTGTCTGTTCCATTTGAGGCTGTGTTGTCAATTTGTATGTTTATACTTGAGGCTGATTTGTTTGTCTGTATTGAATGCATTGGCATGATTCCCCTGATGTTCAGTTTTGTCTTTTATAAAACTGAGTTGAGGCAAAGCTTTTTTTAATGAGCAGAAATCAAGTCTCTCTGGATAGGTACCAGAATGCTGTTTAACCACCTCAAAGACTTTCAGGTTTTAATAATCAGATCCATGATGCAATGTATTTTTGTACCCTTTTGATTACCAATTTCTTCTGAATGTTATTATTCATTGCAGTAACAGAAGTTAGTACATCCCCTGTATACCTGGGGATGATACCTAGCCCGTGTTCTATTGAAGGCTTGTTTGCCAAAATGTGTCAGCATGTGTAGGGCTCTAACTATTGATTTCATTATTGATTAATCTGCCAACTATTTTCACAATTAATCATTTTTACTATTTAGTCAATAACATGTCAAAATATGGTGATAAGTGCTCACTATAATGCCCCAGAGCCCAGAGTGACATCTCCAGATTGCTTCTTCTGTCCAACCAACCGTGTTTTTTTTGGTTCGTAAATCAGGTCACGTTGTCTGTGGTGTTGGGGAAAACCCTCAAAACTTAATCTTTATTCATTCCTGAGGATCAGCTGGTTTTGCAGCATGAAGTACGACATAAAAACAATCAACAAACATGAAAGAACAATAAACAAGCATAATGGAAGCAAACAAGCAAGGGTTTTTTCTTGTGGTCTGCCGTCATCTGTTTGTTCCCAGCATCCTTTAATACACTCAGTTTATAAAAGATTCTTCTTGTCTTCACTGTTTTTTCATCTGGAATAACCTTAAGTTCAAACATCAAATGTTTCCAGTAATTTGGTTTATGAGCAAATATTTTCACAACTAATGACATCCCCACCTGCCTTGGCTCTACTTTGTGTTTTGGGCAAATTACCAAATGTTAGCTTTCTAAAAATGCTAAACTAAGACTGTGAATATGGTGACCCTGCTACACATCTGCATTTTAGCATTGTCATTGTGAGCATGTTAGCGTGTAACTCATTTAGCTGAAAGCACTGTGGTGTATAGCTTCACAGAGCTACTTCTTCTTCAACCTTGTTTGAAAACACATTGGATGCCCCAATGAAAACTCGAGCAAGGCTGTCATGTAACCCAAAAAGTTTTTATTTTCACAAGAGCCAACATGTCTCTCATCAACAGATTAAAGTTTGGGAGAAAACTCTCCTCCTGCTGATTCTTTGTTATTTGCTCAGCATGAAAACAGCGGCTGAGAGCTGATTAACAAAGTGCAGAGCTGTACCTTGAGTCTTGCACCCACAGTTCTTTGCACATTTGTATAAACAAGTCTCTACCTAATGGAGGCCGTCTGCTGAACCACTTCTATCCTAAAAGCTAAATCTGAGTGCGCCGGTGTTGTTGGCACAGGGGACCCACATAAAAACTCCCTGCCGTTCGTGACAGCAGCCGTCCCAGTCAACTCCCGCAGAGCCTCTCTGCTGCCTTGGGGAGACTTGGAGATGGCTGAGCGGTGCAGGTTCTGCCAGCATGTGCCTGACTAGAGATGAGACCCAGTTTCCTCTGACATACACACCCCAACATCTCCAGAGATTTCGTTTTATCTCTTTCATATCTCGCTCTCCATCTGCCTTGCTTGTTTTGTTGCTGAGGCTTAAATCTTTGCTGCCTCGTCGTTCCTGAGCAGAGAGAGCTGTTACACAAATAATACAATTTAAATTATTATCATAGAAGTTAGGGATGCATAAATATCTGCCTGCCAGATATATTGGCTTTATTTTTAAGTAACTGACTGTTTTTGAGACTTTATTTGAGCAAAGAAGAAGTAAAGGGTTTTTTAAGTGTCATAGAATATTTAACAAAATCCTTCAAACAGCATTTTGCTGTTCTGTTATATTGACTTCCAATAACTTATTACTGACCTGTTGTTTGTTGTTGTTGTGTTGCAGAGGGAGATGAAGGAGCAGCTGGCCACCCTGCAGGACAGTGAGAAGGGACACACTGAGGCCCTGCAGCTCCTGCAAAGACAACTTACTGAGACCAAGGTACTGAAACATTACAACATTTTTCAATAGAACAATCCTCATATGTAGAGTATTAGTACTAAAACATTCAGTTCACGACAATACGCACAAACCAATCAGTGTTTAGGATTTCTAAAGACCTGAAAGAATTCTTTGAGCTGAAACAGTTTGTTGATTAAGTAGACAGAATTCATCAACATCTATTTTTATTATCGATTGATGTATATTCCCAAGTTTCAGCTTCTTAATTGTGAACATGTGCTGCATTTATGTAGTATTTGATAGCAGACTGAATATCTTTTGTAGGGCTGCATCAAACGTTTATTTTCATTGCTGATTATTTTCTAGATTAATCATTTACATATAGTATGTCAGAAAATGAAAAAGAAATCATGTTTTCAGAAGTCTTGTTTTATCTGATGAAGAGTTTGAAATGAAAAGATACTCCTTTAACCGTCATGAAATGCTTTAAAATCAGCAAATATTCACATTTGAGAAGCCATAGCCTATGCATTTTTGGAATTTTTGCTTTAAAAAATTAACCAATTGTTTCAGCTCTAATCTTTTTGTTTTGGTCTGTTGGTTGGACAAAAAAACCCATTTAAATCCCATCACATCCTGAGCTTAATGAAAGTGTGAAGACCATTAATCGTACTTTTCTGACATTTTACAGGCAGAACCGTTAATTGAGTAATACCAAAATAAATGTCAGAATTCCCATTTTAATATAACAAGTAATTAATTATACACCAACAAATGTCATGGGAATTCAGCCGTAACAGAAGCCCGTGGATATTCACAGAAACAAAGCATCCTTGTTTGCATCTTAAGCAGTCAAATTGAGACAGTAATGCTCAGCTAGTAGATGAAGTTCTTATAGAAAAAAAGTCAGGAAATAACGGACGGGTCTGTTTAACGTGTGCAGTCTTTCAGTCACTGATTATCCGTCTTTTCCTCCAAACTGATTCAGATTGACAGTTAAATTCCGACAGGTAAATTGGTTTATTGAGCGGCTGTTTAGTCTCGACACCTTGTTTTAATCAGCGGACCACGAGCATCCACTCGATATGTCAGCCCTCAACACACACACACACACACACACACGTACACATCTCTCTCCTGTGGTGACATCGAAGCTATTGACCAAGAAATGGTCTCTGGTGGAGACAATATCGCAGCTGTCAGCGTTATTTGTCATTTCAGCGGCACGTTCCCCTTCCTCTTGTTTTTGTACCTGCTGTCTGATGTCACAGCATCACTCCTCTGTCTTCCTGAGTTCTGCACCGTAGGACCCTCAGCTGCCAGAGAGCCCAGCCCCTGTCAATTTCAGCCGGTCCATCCACTCACTCTGACTGCTAGATTGTAGGCCTTTCAGCCGCCCCCACGGCTCATCGGAAATGAGCTGATCTCATTAGATCTACATCTATTTGCACAGAGTGCTCTGCCTGGAAGAGAGCCACTCTGTGACCTCAGTGATCTCTGAGGCATTTAGGTTTTAGATGTAGTTGACTTCTGATTTTTCACTTTTTATTTTCAGTTTTCCCTCACAGTTTTCAGAACACAGAATTACTTGGTTAGGTTTAGGAAAATATCATGGTTTGAGTTAAAATAGACCTTTTTTACCAGGTTCACCATGTGATAGATAATAATTTCTCCCATATGCGTATTTTTCAGGTCTCTTTCTCAAGTCACAAGGCTTTTACAATACAAAAAGGTGATTAGTGTGTTGGAATGATGATCCTGGAGCTACATTTACTATGATGATGTAGGAAAAGTCTTTACATTACTTTTTTCACGTATGCTGTAGTATTGCTCAGGACCTGCAAACAGACTTTGTTGTGTAAAATCTGTTGTTTTCCCCTTTAATGTAAGACTGACCTGCATCTCAGTTCTTGTTCTAAGATTGAGATGAATCACTGCAGCAGCCTGGCTTTCATTTTAACCGAACGTTCCTGCCTTGCACTCCAATTTGAGTCCTTGGCTCGTGTGTGTCTCTGTCTGAAGGATAGGCATTGTGTCCTATTCACATACCCACCGGGGGATTCGCTTCATAATCACATGCTTCCCTGAAAGGTAGCCAGCCTCCTGTCTCCAAGGGCTGCAGACACCCTCTTAGTGCCATCACATCCTGCTGGGCCAAGGCAACAGACACGTCACTAAGAGACTGATAGGTGGGCTGCTGCAGTCCTCCCTGTCCTCCTCCGTACCATCAGTTTTCAATTCCTAACTAGGCAGGAGGGCTGCGATCCAGCTCATTTAATGTCATAGCTCTCACACTTGCCTGAAATAGTCATCTGAAAAGTTCCCACAGGCAGAGCAAGAATACCTTCCCCGTGCTCCCTGAAAGAACAAGAGGAACAGGCCTGCTGTGTAATTAAACCTCAGATCACAGTTCCTGAATCCTGCTCCTCCTGAAAAAGATCAGAGGAGTGGCTGATATTCCCAACAGAGAAAATGAAGAAGTTTCATCTGAAATTCTTGTTTAGATCAATTTCGCTGCAAGTCAGTAGTCATTAATTTTCTCTTGTTCTGAAGCGGCTCTTTGATGAAGAGACACTTGGATTTATTTTGAATCTGTGTACAAACACAACTTCAGCTTTTACTCTTAAAAAATGAATGTCAAGGGCAGAAGGGGGAACTTTCAACTAAATGTCTGAATGAAGCCCAGTCTTTGTTCCTCAGAAGCTCCAATCTGAAAGACTCCTGCTCTCTCTGTGCGATTTTTAACAGGGTTTCCACATCACACCCTTTTGTTCTGTCTCTCAGACACTCTGACTCAGATGATTCATTCTCTTTGATGTCCAGCTTCCCATTTTTTCTCTTCAGCTACAAACCAGTTTCTTTACTCTTCAGCTCCCAGTCTGCTGTCCCTCGCAAACTGCCTGTCCACCAGTCTTAAAATCAGCCATCTTAAGACACAGGATGTCCTTTGGGACGCCCTCCTCTGTCATCTTTTTAGGGTTATTTCTGTTACCATGTGCTTTGTTTCTCCTCACTAAGTCATTGAAAAACTGCTTCTTTGTTTCAGTGGACGGCTGTACACACACTATTCTCAACGAGCCACTTAAATCGATACGTGTCCAAGCTAAATCAATGAATGAATGTTAATGTGATATTAACACGATTTAGGGCTCTTTGTAAGCTCTTGAATTACTGACCCTTGTCTAATTGAGAGTCAGACTATTGTGACTGAAACACTTAACAAACGCAGCTAACTACAGTACAAAGTCTATTTCACAGTCTCATAATAGCAGCTATAAATAGCCTGGCGGAGGTTTAACTGCCTTTTTCCTATTTTTTTCAGTCCTCTGCCAAGAGTCTGCGCGCGACTATTGGCGACGCCTTCGAACGGCTCCACCGTTTCCTGCGCGAGCGTCAGAAGAGCATGCTGGAAGAGCTGGAGATGGACACGGCCCGCAAGCTGGCCGACATCGAGCACAAGATCCAGCGCTATAGCCAGCAGCTGCGTGACGTCAAAGAGGGCATCCAGATCCTGCAGGAGCGCCTAAATGAGTCGGGACGACACGACTTCCTGGAGGGAGTGGCCGTCACATCTGAGAGGTGCTTCACCTACCCTGAGTTTACTGAAACAGTCTTGGTATTGTGATATTGAAGACTAAAACAGTCACAATCAAACACCAAATATTTCACGACTGGATGAAGTGTTGCTGTGGGTCTTCAAGAGTTAACAAAAACCTGAATCTTCTTGATGCAAATATGTTTACAACAACATTTCTTTTCTTATTGGACTATAGTGACGATATGGACGATTGAAACAGTCAAAATCAAAAAATAGATTCCTCAATAAATGCATTTATATGCCAGTAAATGCGCCAAGAATACTTTTTAAGATAAACGTAGGGGTTGATTAATTTATAAAATGTTGATTTATTTTCTCTAATTGTTTACCTTCGTATTAAATCACCTTTTTATTTACTTCTCCCCTCATTTGGATAATGACTTTAAGCAGAAATGCATAAAGAAATGTAAAAAGTAATGAAAAAATAATACAATATTATAGAAAGTTAATAAATAATAATAATAATAAAAGTTAAAAAATTAATAGAAAAGCAAATTAAACCAGAAATGTCACATTTAAAAATGTCACATTTTTGAATTAATTAATGCCTAAATGTTTTATTTATTTTTGGTGCATGGTGTGTATTAATTGAGCCATTTATTTATTTACTGTTTCAGACCTCCATAGTTCACTGCAGTCCTTTTATCTGCTCTTGAAGTCCCATAGCAACACTTAATTTAACCGTAGAATATTTAATTTTTGAAATGATTAAAAAAAAGCTGAGAGCATGCCTGGTGTTTGTTCTCCTCGTACGAAGTGTAAGGTTGCTTAGATTTTGGAGAAAGTGCAGATTTGAGCAACAGCGTCGGCTAATCCCTGAACAGATGGCGCTTTAGGCCTGAAATAAACCAGCTGCAGTGTTTAATCTGTGAGGGGTACTTGAGGACGGTTTAATTGAACAGTTTAATATCTTGGAGCAGAGTAATGAGGTTGAATGTAGAGCTAACAAGAGTGACACAATCAAATGTTATGTCATCTTTTTTATAAAATAGATTTGATGGACAAGCGGGGAAGATCAATGCAATCTACTCAGCTGAGCAGTCCCAAGAGACAAAGTAGGGCTCTGTATCAACTACCAGTACTTTTATTTTTTAGTACCAAATTGTATTAACTGTCACACAAGACATCGAAAGGTGTCAAATATTAAGTTCTGGTTCAGATTCTGGATCATGTTCACTTGTCAGATTTCTTTGATCTACGTCAGGTATTCAGCTAATTTTGGTTAAGCCAACATTTAAATACTGGTAGAAAAATCTGTTTGTGTTCCTAAACTTCCAACAATAGATTTTTATAAACCACAAGCAGTTATGATTTATATGATGGGGTAGGTTAGCTAGTTGATCCAACATCTACTTTATTTGATTAAATTCATGTTTCTGTCCTCATTCAAAGGGATAAAAAATAAGTACATATCTTGCAGGATATAATGTGTAAATAAAATGTTATTATTTTATATATACCAAGAGATTAACTGACTTTTTTTTTTTTAATCCGTACACATTGAATAACTTGATGTTTCTGTATAAATGTGTGAGGTTTTCAACATACTGCTCAGTTATTTTCATGTAAGAAACCCACTCAGTATCTTCCCTGGACTCCATGTAGGAGTGCACTGAGTGATTCATGTGGGGGTTCATATTGAATCATAGTGTAATGGTGTTCAAGCTGAACTGCCCCCTCTGCCTCCTCCCTCCCGCTGATACATTCATCTCTGTTGCCAGAGATTCATGAAGCAGTTTATAAGTCGTTAAATGTCAATAATGCCACATTTCTATGACACAAACCAGAATAATTACTTGAATCCTCGACGCTGTGGGTTGAACAACACGAAGTATTGTTTTGGAAAAGCAAAGTGGATTTAGACCGTTATTGATCTGTTTTTCTGTTGCAGGATTAAAGGGAAGATACATGAGACCAATCTGACGTATGAGGACTTCCCGACATCCAAGTACATGGGGCCTTTACAGTATACAATATGGAAGCTGCTCTTCCAGGATATCTCGCCAGGTATGTGAACATGACTGGAGCATGAGGTGTATGTAACTTAAACCCGCTGGTCGGTTAATATACTGTGTGTTATCTAGTGTCAAACACTGCTGGTGTTAAAGAAATGATTCAACAAAGAAGATGGATACCACTCTTATGTCCGTCTGTTAAATAGAAGTCTAAAGATCCGTTAAGCTTAGTATAAAGACTGGAAACAGGGAAACAGTCTGCAAACCTACCTCCTCACCAAAAACTTTTTGTTTGTTTTCACCAGAAAACGCCACTTAAACGAAAGTTACAAAAATAAATTAAAGCTGCAAGCTGTCTGAGCAGCTGAAACCGTAGTCAACAAACAACTGCATGACCTGAAGGAGTCGTCCTCAGAAGACAGACACTCAGAGACTCAGTGTTCCTGCTGCTTCAGGCTCCAGTTGTGTCTCGTCTCCAGGGTTTGTCTTGTTCATCTTGGCTTCTCGTCCATCACCTGCAGGAAGAAAAAGAGGGCCAGTGGTAGACTAAGGTCTCTTTGTGGAGGTTTAGTGTGTTTTTAGGGGTCTAGTGTGTTTTTAGAGGTTTTGTGTGGTTGTTGCTGTGTTGTTTTTGTGGTAGTTATTTGTCCTCCACAAAGAGACCTCGGTCTATTTTTGTACATACAACGATCTGCCACAAGATTAAAACCAATGACAGGTGAAATGAATAACATTGATGATCTTGTGACAATGTCACATTCTGCTGGCAAACTTTGAGTCCGAGCCTTCACGTGGACGCCTGTTTGACAAGCGCCACTCACCCAAACACCGCTGCAGACCAAGTGCGGCCGCTCACGGCAAAGACACTGCTCAATGGCAGTGGCCCCCAGCAGGAGAGTGTGACTGCATCACTGCAAAAAGTGCTCAGGAACGACCCGAGAGAGATGACAAAGACCTCAAAGTGTCAACCTGACCTCTGAATTCCCCAGATCTCAAACCAACTGAACGTCCATCGGATGTACCATGAGCCAAGGACGATCCATGGGGGCCCCCACATGGATGGTAGTTGGCTCTGGCACATCCCACAGATGCTCAACTGGATGGGATCTGAGGAATTCAAAGGCCAATTCAACACCTTGAATTCTCTGTCAGATTCATCGGAGCATTCCTGAGCTGTTTCTGCTGTGTTGCAGGTGCACTGTCCTGCAGGGGGACACTGCCATCAAGGAGCACTGTTGCCATGAGGGGGCGTCCACATAAATGCCAGGACTCAAGGGTTTCCAACAGAACATTTGATTGTACCAACATGATCAATGCTGACTTCACCTATTAGTGTTTCAATGTTTTGGCTGATGGTGTATATACACATTTAAAATGCTACTTCTACTTCTATCTCCTATTGTATTTAAACCTGAAATCACTTTTCAAAATTTGTATAAGTTTTGATTTACAATTAACATTTTCACTAGACATTATTTAACAGCTTACATTTTACAACATTTAGTTAACAGTCACTTTGCATATTCATATAACTAATAAAATATTATGTGTACATACAACGATCTGCCACAAGATTAAAACCAATGACAGGTGAAATGAATAACACTGATGATCTTGTGACAATGTCACATTCTGCTGGCAAACTTTGAGTCCGAGCCTTCACGTGGACGCCTGTTTGACAAGCGCCACTCACCCAAACACCGCTGCAGACCAAGTGCGGCCGCTCACGGCAAAGACACTGCTCAATGGCAGTGGCCCCCCAGCATGTACAGTTTTTTTACATATGAAATAAACAAGATAGAATGTGTTAATGAGTGAGCTTTAGAGGTGCTGATTTTGTTATCTTTGGACTGGGCCATACAAGCTGTTTTTCCCTGTTTCCAGTCTTTATGCTAAGCTAAGCTTACCATCTACTTATCTGTATTCTTGGATTTAATGGACAACGAGGAGTCCAAAAAAGCTGTTCCTTTGAAATCACGCTTAGTATCTAATTATCCTCCAGCAGTTGACTGTTTGACTTTTAAACATGGAGTGCACAAACTAGTCGAGCCTTGCATTAGGATTCTGGGATCCTTTGGGCTTTTTCTTCCTCCACGGATGAAAAACATTGGTTGGGCCCAGAGGGCAGTGAGATGCCCGTCTGTGTTTTACGGTGCCAAAAGGAGCATGACTCCCTCTGCCTTCCAGCCATCACTCACTCACAGGAGATTATTTAAAATAATGTGCTGAGGAACTTTTTACTCCCTCAATCAATTCTCCCACTGCAGCCCGCTGCCCGCCAAGGGGAGGCCGGGCGTTTTTTTCTTTGGCCTCCCTTGACTGGCTGCCAAATGGAACAATTGGTTACGATCCATCACCAGCGGTTGCCAGAGACGATATAAAGACATTCCTCCCATCATCTCTCATCCCTCGCCGTCACTGATGGGTTAGCGGGAATAACTACCAGGCGCTTTTTTCCCCCCTCGCTCTCGCGTTCAGCAGGAAAAATGGTTTCTCGGCTGATGTGTGTGTGTGTGCTCACTGGTTTCTCTCTCTGACAGAGAGAGGCACTCAGGTTATGAAAGTTTAATGACTTGATTGTAACAAACACTGGAGATGTCATTGAGCGGAGAAGTCGTTGTCCTGTCTGCTGGCCGAGGGCCAGACATTTCACCTCCATTTATCCCAGCTGATATAAATAGAAAGGATCCAGAAAAAAATCTGGATTTTTTTTCGCTCTTTCCTTTGTCTCGTTAATGTGAAAGAAAACAAGGCTTTACTGTTATGGTGATACGGTTCTCTAATAAGCACACATGGGTGCAGATTCTCCTCCCTAAAACCACAAACGGCCTCCTACCAACCTGGAGCCTGTGGAGCGAGCTGGAGCAGCTCCTCCCATCGCTGTAATTACTTCTTTGCTTTATTGTTTTGCCTCTTTGCGTGGTCTGATATTTGCTCAAATGGAGCTATCCTATCAGACTCTGGAGAGCACTTGACTTTGAAGACTGTATTTAACGCATGAAGGTATAAAAAATGTATCATGGTGTACTCACAGTCACACTCGTTGCACAACTCCATGTTTCAGTTTCCTGAAATAAGAGTGGAGCAGCAGTAGGGTGTGCCGTATAATAACAAGCCATCAGTCATCTTTTACCGCAGGGCATTGCGTTGATCACCTCTTCTAACTCTCGCCGTAGTGATATATAGACTGCAATATCTCCACCAGGTTGTTGGTTTTAAAGGTACAGTTCACCCACGTTACAAAATAAATGTCTTAACTCTGGTGGTATGGCATCTGGATCTGAGCCTCGAGGAGCTGGTTTTATTGGTCCAGGTTTTGGAGATATCTTTCTTAGAGCAGTTATTGTTAGAATTATGTGTATTCTCACACGACAGGAAGCCTGCTCATAATCTGCATGAAAACATTCAAAGGAGCACTGTGTAATTTATATTTATTTATATTTATTTGTATTTATTTTTATATATATATATATATATTCTTTTGACTGGTAGCGATCATTTCATAACCTTGACCCCACCTCTCTTGTTAAGTGCCTGAGCAGCCAGGACGTATTTACTTTCTGCCTCAGCATAAAACTGTTCACACAGCACCTGCTGCAGCAATGATAAAGAAGAATGAGCCGCTGAGAATGACATGGCAGTCCTCGCTTTTCTGTTTGTCCAAGCTGAGTAATAACAGAGTGAACTGTTTGTTTTGGTTTTTAATACAAACGTATATCCATGACCAGCTTGTTTCTCTCCACAGTGTTGAATCTAATAGTGAAATAAATGCTGATCCCAGGTTCTAAAACTGTCTCCTCCTTTGTCTGCCTTTCCTTGTCCTCCTCAGTGCCAGCAGCGTTGACCCTCGACCCCATCACAGCCCACCAACGACTGATCCTCTCAGACGACTGCACCATAGTAGCCTATGGGAATCTCCATCCGCAGCCCCTGCAGGACTCCCCGCGCCGCTTTGATGTAGAGGTGTCTGTTCTGGGGGCAGAGGGCTTCGTGTCGGGCGTTCATTACTGGGAGGTGATGGTGTCGGAGAAGACCCAGTGGATGATCGGTGTGGCCCACGAAACGGTCAGCCGCAAGGGCAGCATCCAGATCCAGCCCAGCCGCGGCTTCTACTGCATCGTTATGCACGACGGGAACCAGTACAGCGCCTGCACCGAGCCATGGACCCGCCTCAACGTAAAGAGCAAGCTGGAGAAGGTGGGGGTGTACCTGGACTACCCCAAAGGCCTGCTCATCTTCTACAATGCGGACGACATGTCCTGGCTCTACACCTACCGAGAGAAATTCCCTGCAAAGGTCTTCCCCTACTTCAGCCCGGGCCAGAGCCACGCCAACGGCAAGAACGTGCAGCCGCTGCGGATCAACACTGTACGCCTTTAATAGCTTCACACATCTGTGGTCACAGTTGTCCTGACAGATGAATTCATCATAGGTGTATTCACAGGGCTTGTGTAGGTTTCAAAAGATGTTCAAGAAATCAGTTTAAAAAGATGTTTAATAGGGTGTTTGAAACGTTAATTTCTTTCCGTTCAGTAAAGAATTGTGCTCGATGTTGCTCTTAAAACCTGCGCTGTTTTTTGTGACTTGAAACAACCGTACGATAATGGCCTGCACTTGAGCCTCATTCCGCAACTTTACATGAAATGATGACACTAAATGGAGACAGAAGGACCCCCTGGGCTCCTCTCGGGTCTGTGGCAGTGATGTAAAAAGATAAGAGAAGTGATTTCCCCTCTCAAAGTGACTGTCCCAGGCCCACCTTGCACACTCCCAGGGGGGCATCGTTCTCCTCATCAAGTTCCAGGCTTGTCAGACTTGACGTCCCCTCTCTGTCCAGTCAAGCGGACACTGAAGACTGGTCACTTGTCTTCTCTGTGCTGTACAGTTGGCTTAGCTTTGTGTGTGGAATTGTGATTGACAGCATTCGGCTCCTTTTTAATTTTTTTTTTTTTGGCTTTTGTTTGGCCAGAAATCCACCCTGAACTTGTCAAGTGTGAGACCATGATCCCCTGCAGGTCACATCCACATATGTCTGTTCAGTGTCTTATCATAGCAGGGGGAAGTTAATGTTCTATGTCCACCAGTGATCCATGTCACATAAAACAAATGAATCCAAAAAGTAGTGAAAAAGCTGCCCACCCCTATCCACTGCACAGTCCTGCCCACGTGTGGTGGGAGAGTCTGGAGGTGGAGGTTGTCCAGAAATATGCTGCTACTGGTGGCGTAAGAACTTGCATGTTTGAGTATAAAGAGTATAAAGGGTTAAAAGGAATAAGTCCCTCATCATGCTGACTTGTTTAAGGTTCTGCTCTTTCCCCCAAACCACAAACCACAAACCTTGAGCAAACATTATACCTGTTTTGTCCACTTCAGTGTTTTTTAGTCGTTCTTTTAAAGGGACACTTCACCCCAAAGCAAAAATACATATTTTTCCTTTTAACTGTGGTGTCATTTATCCATCTACGCACCATCTACAGATTGTTGCAGAGTGTCTGACTCGTCTTGAACAGAATGGAACTAGATGGCACTCGACTTGTGGTACAAAAGGCGAGCTAACTTAGCGAATAGGTGTGCAACGATACACAGAAGTCACGGTGCAGAGCAAGTTCGGTGGGCAAGGCTAGGTTTCTGTTAATTTATTTTCAACACACAACAGTTTAATGACAGTTTGCTCCACCTGGTTAAGACATTGGAAATTGCCTTTAAAAAGATATCAACAAAAAACAAAGGTTAGCAAATAAGTAGTTTAAGATGAAAAAAAATAACATTTGAAAGACAATAACCAAAGCAAGGAAATAAATAATAGCAGACTATAAAGATCTAACTTTTTGGAAAGCCACCGTAAACGATTACGTTTTAAGCCCCGATTCACATAAGCTGACCGTTTGAGTGGACCTCAGGTGTTCTGGAAGCTTGTTCCACACGTGTAGAGCATACAACTAAAAGCTGCTTCACCTTTCTTGTTAGTTAATGATGTCATGAGCCTCTCACCCTTGAGTAGATTCACATTTTCTTCTGTGCGTTGATACAGTTGTTGGGTGTAGTACGGTAGAAAGAAAATAGTTCAGACATGAAAGTGCTCACAAACAAGGTCTGTGGATCATTTTGACTTACCGGGCCATGATTTCTGGGAAGAGAAATTGCTGTTGAGTTTTATGAATGTGTTTTTTGGGCACTTTGAGCACCACAGTCAGAGTGCAATCTAGTTCCATTACAGTCAAAGAGAAGGCAGACATGGTAAAGGCAGGTACAAAACAATCTAGATGGATAAATAGCCCTACTGGTAGGAGGAAAAATATGTATTTTTGATTTTTGGGGTGAACTGTCCCTTTAATACCAAAAGAATATTAAGTGGTGCTGTTTGAGTGAAAGAAAAACGTCTCAAATGTGAAATTCTGAAACGTTAGCGATGAATTAAGTGTAACAGACAAACTGATCTTTTTATTCCAAACCACATCATTAATGTAAATGAAGTCGAGCTGTATGTTTTGGGAATTATCTGGAAAAATGATGATGGACAGATAGACTTCCCTAATATACAATCCCCGTGCGACTGGCATTCCCAAGGCTGCAGCTGCATTACATAATCACAAAATCACAGATAATTCCTCTGAGGCTCACCCTTGTTTATTTCTTTGCCCCACGTGCCTCAAGCGCTCTTGTTTATCAGTAGTTGCACACATGTCCTGCAGAATCGGCTCTAAGAGGCTTCGGTCGCTCAGCCAAGTCCAGCATACTGAGAGATGTGTGTGCGTGTCTGTGGGTGGGTGGGTGGATGGGTGGGCATGTGCACGGGTGTGTTTTCGCAGCCTGGTTTAGCTATAATTTTAAATCCAGCTTTAGTCGTGCTTGATAAAGCCCATCTGGCCTTTAAATCATACCCACGCAGTGGCCAAAAGTGATTATTATAAAATACCTTGAGGTAGAATTTAACAGATTTTTCTTCGGTAAATCAGCAAAAAATAAAATAAAAAATCACCTCACCCCTCATCTGCCACTGTACATCTTTGCATTTGTATATGTGTTGTCTGTGTTGTCTGTTTAAAAGAAAATCAGGGCAGTGCCCTTGTTTTTGTAGGATGTGATTCCGGTATATTTGCAGTATGCATACGACGGTCAAATTGTGAGCTTCAGCAAGTTATTCTTGGACTTTGTTTTAACTTAACGCAGATCTGCAGGGGCCTGTTTCCAGAAGCAACTGTTTGCCTGAAAAAACACTGCTGAAGAAATCCATGAAAAGATATTTTTACACCCGTCTATTTACTGGGATGTACTCAGCAAATGTATTCGGATAATCTCAGTAAACCTGCTTAGTAAAACAGGATTTATATTAAGATGTTAGAAGATAAAAATTACTGAAAAGTTTTGACAATCGGGACAGAATTCAGTCATTTTGCTTCTCTCTATGAATTAAGCCAGCAGATGCTTTTCTTGCAGGTTAAAACAAATGCTTCACTTTGACCGCAGTTTGCTGTGTTGCAGACTTCAGTGTGGTCTGCTTCAGTAACCACTCTCTGTTTGACTATTAAGAAGGAGATTATCGTGACGTGGTGTTGGGTTACTGGTGGTGGTCATGACGCTAATGGTTAAAATTATTACGATGATAACTATGACACTTTTAAATGATGATTATAATGATGATTGTGTCTTTTGATGATGGCAGCTGTGCGCCCGTCATCGTGTGTGAACACACTCTGGTGTGCTTTTGCTGCTGGAGGTTTGTGGGAAATGTTTTAATGTACAATAAATTACTGCTAAAAATCAGTCTCTTTAACTTTGTCCTAGTTTGGATGTCATTCACACGAAGGATCAGAGCATCAGTATAAATGCTGGTCCTTTTTTCCTCCCTCTGCCTGAGTCCAACACTAGTTCTCTGCTTTTATTCAATTTAAAATCTGCACATCCCTCTGTGATGTAGGTAACAAGAGCCGGAAATTGCCGTGGCCTTAAAAGACCTACGCTAGCCCTGACTGAATTGTGCTATATTTAATGTGGATGAGGTCATGTCATGGCCGCTGCCCGGTCCATTTAATGAGGTCTGTAATGGGGCAGATACAGATCCGGCATATCAGATTGATCCATTCCTAGCTTCCAACCTGGGAGTTCATAATCTCGGATGGGTCACAGGATGATTATTAATTCAAGAAAGATGAAAAGATCATTTATCTGCCACATAAAGTGTGTTAATGTTTTCAGCCCTGTCTCATGTCTTTTGACAGGCTGGATGGTTTAACCTCCTCAGGCCTATAAAAGTGAGTCTGTACTTATACACCGATGAGCTAAATGCTAACATCAGCATGCTAAAAACATCACAATATCTGTGTTTCCACTAAAGTAGTGCTCAAACCCCACATTTTAATGTCAGATCAGTGTGTTCGTGTGGCTAAGAACCAAAATCGCTCTTTGCTTCAAGTGCTCACAGCTCATAAAAAATGTAACCTTTGAAAAGTATCCACAAGTTCACCCACTTCATTTTAAAGTCTCACAAGTTAACAAAGGTTGAGAGGCGCTGCCGTAGAGGACGTACATGTCAATTTGCTTTAATGCTGACGCTGGAATATCAACTTGAACCTGTCGAAATGACACTTATCTGGAGACAGAAGAATCTTCTGTGATCTGCAGGAAGCCTCTGTCTCTGCCTGTCGGTACCTGCTCCAGCTTCATGCCAGACATTTCAGTTAAGATGTGCCAAACTCTCGACCTCGCTCAGCCATCAAGCCGGGAGGTGTGAGGCTGTGTGCTCTTTTTATTACTCTTCCCTATTTTGGTATAAGCTGAGGCCGAGGTGTGTGACATAATGAGTAAAAAGAGATGTCTGCTTCAGCGCAGCTTTCAATAGAGCCTGTTCGATTGTGTTTTAATGACACTGGAGCGAGTGCATTGCGATAGAAAGTTGAGATCTGAGTCATACACTGCACCAGAAACCCAGATAGTTACATTTTTGTGTGACTGTGACGCGTCTTTCTCTCACACCTCAGAGCAGTTGAGCCTTGTTGCATCATGATTACAGCCGTTCCGCAACAAACTGAGCCGTTCGTAGCAGAGTGATTTCTTTTTTCCTCAGCAGACCCTCAGGACAACAAGTCGCACATTATCCTCAGCTCTGATCCAGGGGAACTCTTCTCCTCTCCCTCCTGTGATAGAGACATTTTTTATCCGAGGAGAAGGTGTCCATCCTGTAATCGACATTTTCAGCCGAGGGGGAAAGACTCCATTTAAAAGTCACTGAGCTCTCCTTTGAGAGACCCGTATCTGATTCCAGTCTGATGTGGCCCTCCTGAGGCGGCAGTGTGAGCTTTGTAATCTCGTCAGTGATGGAAAAAGCAGAAATGAAGGCTCATTTCTTCCATCACTTACAGCTAAAGAACACGAGCTGCAGCTGTATTGCCAGTGGCACGAACAGATCTATCAGCTCGCATAATACACGCTTTAGAATTACGCATTAGGTTAAATATAGTTTGGGGTTAAGGATTTTCCAGTTACAATGAATACAAATAGGTTTCTGAGCCATCTTAGTGCTGAAATAATTAGGGATTTCTATAATTAGTTGAGGGACAGGAAATTAATTTAGTCATTCAAGTATTTTATTTGAAAAAACACCAAACCTTTCCACGCTCCAGCTTGTCATAGGTGGGAGTATTTTTTTCTCTTTTATATAATTGAAAATTAGATATATTTGGGTTTTGAACTGTTGGTTGGACAAAACAAGCAACTTGAAGTTTTCACACTGGGCTCTGGAAACCTGTGACGGCCATTATTCACTTCAACCTTTATCAGCTACATGAAACCGACTTCAGTCTTTAAGTTGCAGCCCTACGCTCTCTTGTGTCCTGAAAAAAGTATCGTATTCATGATGTATCTAAGTTAAACACGGAGGCAACTGGACTTGAGTTTCTTGAAGACGTTTCACCTCTCATCCAAGAGCCGTCTTCAGTTCCAACGGACTAGTCGCAGGCTTTAAACCCTGTGGGCGCGGAGTTCTTGAGGTTACATGCGTTATGAGTTTCAGGGTCAGGAACCATGAAACTCAGGAACCCTGATGAATGGCTCATGACCTGGATGACTGACAATCTTCACCCATGTATTCATGATGGCGGACCTGATCAGATTACACTTTTCTTGTTCTTTCCTTCCAATTTTAAACTGTGCAATATGGCCTCTAACGTGACACACAATATAAACCTTGATATTTCCAAATCTACTCAAAAGCACTTCATAAATGCTCAGACTAGGCGAAAAAATAATACAGCAATATGTTCGACCATTCATCAGTAATGAAGATATGATGACTGATATGATGACTGAAACCAAAAAAGAAAGAAGTCACATGAAGGTGAATCAATGGATCAATCATCTGTCTGGGAGATAACTAATCTATTAGTTGAGTGTATCTCCGCTCACGCCATGTTTATTATTTTTTTAAATGTCAGAATCTGTCAAATCAGATTATAATAATCTACAATCAATCTTATTGGATTATGAATATAAACACTGTATAAGAGTCTAATATTTTTTTTAACTTTTATGAGACTTTTTTGTGGTATATTTATATATAAATTTAGACTTTTTGACTAAGGAGTCAACACAAAACACATTGCCTCTTAATGTCACCATATCCTTAAAAAAAAAAAAAAACATCCTCCAAGACACAAATCCACTGCTTTCATTAACCTTTTGTCCTAAAATAGCCCCTGCACAGGAAGTTGGCCCTTTTTGTTTAATCTCTCCAAACTCAGTGTGAGCTGCAGTTCAAGTATTTGTGTGCACAGGTCCGAAAGAAGAGGTGGTTCACTCATCCCTCTGGCTCCATCAGAGGTGAGACAACCTAAAAAATGCCCCCTTTTGTCTCCTCAGTCCTCCTCATGGCTCTCCTGTTACATCCTACAGCTCGTCTGTTTACATGTCAGGAGGATGGGCGTCAGTCGCTCGGAGCTGTTGCTGTACCAGAGTGCCCTCTGGTGTCCACATCTGTTCATCCCCGCTCACCCTTTGGACCAGCTACAAACTCCTGTCGCTTCAGGACACATGATTGCATTTCTTGCCGCCACAGCTTGTGTTTCTACATGTGAGTTGGCAGTAAACCCAGTCCTCTGCGTGTTTAGATACGTTCCTTCAACTCTCCAGTCAAATACCCAGCTAACTCACATTTCTTTGTACTCTTACACAGGAGCAATACACCTAGATTTGATTGTTTGGTTAAAAGAAATAGCATTTTTTTGAGAAATGTGTTCACTCTTTCACTCTTTCTAGCTACAGTTAAAGATAACACCCATGTACAAAGCTACAGACAGTTAGCTTAGCTTAGCATAAAGACCGGAAACAGCTTACAACATCTTACTACTAGTTAGCACTTCTAAAGCTCACAAACTAACAGACATACTTGTAATTAACTGTTTAATTATTTTTTTTTTTTTTTTTTTTAAAAAAAGAAGACAAATAAAGTGTAGTTAATGTTATGAGTTTAGGCTGATTTTGTTTCCTTTTGACAGAGCGTGGCTCACTGCTTCACCCTGTTTTCCAGTCTTTGTGCTAAGCTAAGCTAGCTGGCTGTTGGCTAGCGGCCTTGACTGACATGAGAGCGGCATTCCTCGTGTCCAACTCTCAGCAAGAAAGCAAAAATGGTGAAGTAAGTAGGGAAATGTGGGACATTTAAGCACTCCGACATAAAAAACTGTGGTAAGTACCAGTTTTACCAAAAGCGGCTGCACAATGACAGAAGTATTTTTCAGGAAAATGTTCTTAAAGTCAGATTTATTATACTGAAAAATCGCTGCTGAGACTAATATACACTGTATATGCAGTATATTAGATCAAAATACTGATTCACCAATATTTAGGTAATTTAGTAGCATGTTACTGTTGTAGCTGGTCGAGAAGCAGCTTTAACAACTTTATATACAGTCCAGTGGTGCATGTAGACAAGGGTCTGAGCCCCCTGAAGCGGTCACTACAGGGCCAAGAGATCATTAATTCAACTTCTCAGATTTGTAAGAATTTTAACGCTCTCCCATCGGTTCAGAATACGGGAGAATTTAACCTCTTTTGGCCTCGAAGAGTTATTTCAACAAAACAACCAGACAGTCTTTGGTGGATCTGTTACGACCACAAAACAGCGTTGCAGCGTTCTCCAGCTGAAGTAGATGGAGACTTGTGATTGAGTAGATAATGACTGAATTTTCATTTTTGGGTGAACTACTCCTTTAACCCCTAAAAGCAACTACAACTACAGCTGTCAAATACATGTTATAGGAAAACTGAACCATTCCACCTGACGTGTACTGGAGTAGAAAAGTAAAGTAGTGTAAAATGGAAGAAATCCTCAAGTTACCTTACATTTTTTATTCAAGTACTGTGCTTGACTTCATCTAATTAGTTACCTCTGAGGACTGAGTACAATCCTTTGAAACCATCTGACTTAAGAACAAAGACAAAACTACAAAGAAAGAAATCTGTGGCACACCCTCAAGTCACTCAGTATTTATTTATACATCGCTTAAACCAGCGTTCAAGTGATGCAGCATCAGCACACTTCATATTACTACTTTGAAACTGATGTTTGCCCCCAGATTAGTCTTATTTAAAGTGGAGACGCTCGCTCTGTAACCCATTGTGTATCGACAAATCGCTGCAGATCTGAAGGCTCCGAACAATAAAGGCGGGCCTTCCAGCCGTCTGTTCCAGTCCTGTTTCGTTTGCTTCCACCAAGCACGCCTCGACCTGCCTCCTCAGCACCTTCCAGCAGGCTGCACATATTATTCCTCGCATGTGAACCGCTGCTCAGAAATGGTTATTTACACTCTAATCAAACCAGTGTTGACAGGCAGACCTGCTGTCTGCACACATGCAATATTAATCCAGGGATCGTGTTGCAAATAGCCTCCACTCAGCGCCCGCTTTTTGCTCTCTGGTTTTTATGCAAGCGTTTCAGCGTGAGTGTTTCCTGTGTTTGCTGCTGAAACCAAAGATTTGAAGCACAGCTCCAGCAGAGTCTCTATAGTCCTGATGAGAAAAATGTTCACACTGAGGTGAAGAGGCAGCACGAAGATGAAGAGCACACTGAGGAACCCTATCATTACATTCACCCACAGGCAGGGAAAACCCCACGGTCGCCACCCACCCTGGCTCCTGTGCTGCGAGTCCACGTGGTCCCCGGTGATAAATGTCAGGGGTGTACCTGCCCCTGTCCTTTCGTGCTCCTGTCCTACAGGAAAACACCCGGGGGAGATGAGGACAAAGTCTCCATGGTGACGCGCCGGCATCTGCATGCTGTTCCAGGAACACGCTCTGTGAACGCTGCAGCTGCTCTCTGTTTTCTCTGGGTCAACACACCGTGCTGCCGCTGAAACCGTCATCGCAGGGTTCACAGGCTGTGCCGGAGCGAGGTACTGCCAGCAAGCGGACCCTTTCGTTTCGTCTCCATGTTTCTGTCTTTGTGTCACCCGTGCAGGGGCCCGGCGTTGTCTGTGCAGGCCCGTGCCCAGGGTCAGGAGGAGAAGGAGGGAGAGGAAGGCCATGACCCAGCAGGGGCTCAGCGTGCTGGACATGGGGCTGAACAGGTTGGGCAAACATCTGATGAGGGAGTTGGTCGTGTGCAAACAGGCAGCTGCCCACACTTCCTCCCACTTCCATCGCCACCTGACATCGAGGGCGACGACGACCCACACTGACAGGCAGCAGAGGTAGCTGACAACATGAGACAAGCTCTTTTCTTTGTCTTTGTCTTGGCTGTCCTCCTCCTCGTGCTCCACCTCCCCAACACAACACCCGTCAGAGCCCGTCACCGTTTGACTTGCTGTCCTGTGAGCGACAGCGGTGTAAGGCCACAGCAGACGGGTCAGAGTCTCCGCAGCAATCAGAGGTGTGATCAGGAGCAGCACCGCGCCGTACGTGTGGCTAAGGAAGAGCACGAAGCACAGGGCGATGACATCACCGTCTGGGTTCAGCGCGGTCAGCCAGGACCCAAAGATGTAAAGGAAGCTCAGAAAAACTGTGGCAGAAAAAAAGATAACAAGTTATTATAGAGTTTGGTAACTGGATTGGATTAGAGGAGTGAGAGATTGTGCAGCAGCTCAGTTAATTTGAAAAAAAAAATGAAATGAAAGATCCCCTCCAGACATCTTATAAGAAATATGAAAACACCCTGCTTGGAATATTAATTTTCGATGTCTGTGATGTTTTTCCCACAAAAAAAAAAGTTCAATTATTTTGTTGGACATTCTTAAAATCGCATCTTCTCCTTTTCCCTCAAACGTTGCTCATTGCTCAGGTCTCGTACTTCACTGAGAGGTCCATTCTGGAGGTTTCCAGCTTCCAGTTTCTATCACGGTTGTCTTCAAAACTAGTTATGATGTCACAAAATCTTAAACTGAGATTCAAGGTGAGGACGGAAAAAAAACCCTCTGTTGTTTCTGCTTGTTTTCTTGTAGGACTGCAACTAAATTTTAATTCCACTATCACTTCTTTGAATACACATTTGGTCAATACGTTGTAAGAATATGGTGACTGATGCCCATTATGATTTCCTTAAGTCAAAAGTGCCACTTCAAAATACCGATGTCATAATATTTTGTCTAATAAAAACGGCCTAAAATCCCAACATGTTCAGTTTGCTATCACATAAGACAAAGAAAACAAAAATCCTCATATTGGGTTGGGTTAGGGTGTGCAAGTTCTTTATTCAAGTAGAGGCACAGAAACTTGTGTAAAGAAAGAGTCTGGTCAAAGTTCTGCTTCAACTATTTACACAAGTGAATATAAGAAGTATCGGACATTTCTGTACTAAGCTAAGTGAACCTGAGCCTTTGTCACTACATGCCGTTTCTCCCCATTTGAGTCTCTCTCTGTCCGTTTATGTCTTGTTCCGTCTTTTACGTCGTTTATTCTTCTCCTGCACTGATAGGTTGAAATCAGTCTTCTGATGTTGGTAAGGCAGCGTGCAATGACACTATACAAGTAATCGATAATTCCCCTTAAGTGCGCTAAAACTAAAGTAACCTGTTTTGAAAGTGTAGGCGGTGGAAAGTACAGATGTTTGTGATTAAATGTAGGGTGGAAAAGCAAAAAAGTAAAGTTTAGTTACCTGAAAAATCTACTTAAGTACAGTAACAAAGTATTTGTACTTCACTACTTCCCACCTCTGCTGTTTTGAAAGTGAGTGAAAGAAATGTCTTTCTTTTTCAAACGCAGCAGTTTGCAGGATGCATGGTGATGATCTATGTAGGTCAAATACAGGTATCAGAATAAAATGGAGACTTTTTTCCTAACCGGTTTAAAACTTCCTTTGAGTGTAAAAAAAGAACACAACTGAAATCTTACAGGTGCTGCACTTGGGTTATACAGGGGTGTAGTGAACAGTACACCTGATCGCGTCCTTAATCTCACCTGTGAGCAGGAAGTCGGTGAAGATCAGGAGGCAGCAGCAGCAGAAACTGACGGGACTGTGGGAGGCAGCCAAGGAGGGCAGGAAGAGAAGACTGCAGGCCAGTTTACATACACACAACACCACCGCTCTCTCCAACACACCATCCATGGCTGCGACAAAACACATACAGGTACAGGTTGAATTTCTCCTTTTGCCTCGGGGTGAAAGGGCTCAGGAATGCCAGGCACTCTGCTGACATCGGACGTTAAAAGCGTTTCTATGCGCTCACATTATTATTTGCATGTGATCACTCCACTGTCAGTGAATGTTTCCTCCCTGCGGTTGCAGATCGATATTTTCATTGTTTACTCAAGTTTTGGACCCTGAAACCAGACGGCTGTGTACAGTTGTTGAGACATGTGCAAGGTCAGGAATAAGTTCAACTGTCTTTTTGATTTCTAAAATGATACTCAACAAAACAAGTGCCATGAAACTCCCCCGCAGATGCAAACAATCTGTACCCGACCATGTCCTGACTGTTAATATTCCCATCTCCTGACCTGTACAGTCAGACTGGTTCAACCTGTTGAACAAAAAAAAACATGGTCTCGATCGCCTGACTACAGCGTGAGCATTCACACAAAACAGAAACACACAAAATCCAGAGCTGTGAAGTCCCATTAGCTCTTACCTGGACTCGCAGGAGCAGCATGTCAGTCTGAGCTTCAAAATGCTTCATCCGTTCTCTTCACCTCCCCCCTTTGCTCCACCCTCAGGGGGATAATGACCCTCTCCCTCCTCCCTCCTCCCCCTCGCCTCTCCTCCCTGCACCTGGCCTGTGTGGAGGTGAGAGAACATGTGCGTCTCAGAGGGTGTGGCCCCTGTTTGTACAGACACCAAGAAACCTGTCGAGCAACTAACTAACTAACAGTGAGAGATGCAAAGTGCGTGTGTGTGTGTAAATGAACTCGTTGACAAGAACTTGATTTCTATTTCGTGTTCAAACCGTGATACACCCACCTCGTTCAAACTACAGTCTGTCATTTGAAAGATCACAGTGAACACACACGTGCAGATGTCCTTTATAGACGGCGGATCTCATGACTGTGGCAAAGACGAAGCCGAGTCCTGGGGATATATTCTTTTGAATCTATAATCCAGACAACAAAAGTGTAAATGCCAGGTTTAGAAACACGAGGATTCATTCATGCTTTTGAATACGTCCTCGTTGCTTATGAACAGCTAAATAAACAATGATGGTCGCTTTAGTTTTCTAGTTAACAGCCACTGTGCATTGTTTGGACAGGCCTGCCTCACTACGTCTGCTCTCAGATTACATCTGAATACTGAAAATGTCAGGTCACAGGACTTTTTGACTTGACTTGACGAGGTCAGTTTAATAGCTGTGTGTGCTTCTGATCGGATCACGCGGTCTTCTTTCGCAGAGGTCACCAAACTGTCACAATACTGCAGATGATACAATGATAAAATGTTTCTTTCAGGGCCCTTCAAGAACATCTCACCCACGTTGAGTCAAAGATGGAAAGTAGAAAGCAACAATTTGTTTGTCTTTGGTGGCAAAAGAAAGATTTGTTCCGTCATGTTTGAGATGCTGCAACAGAGAGGTTAGTTTCTTTAAACTGGCTCTGAAAGGTTGTGTTACGTTTTAAATTGTGTCTATTTAGTCGTGGAGTCACAGTTTTTGGAAGCGCGGTGTCCTTAGCGAGGTTTCAAACAACAACAGTGTGATGGACATGAGCTGGAGTCCTGTAGAGTTTTGCATTTGCTATGGATATTTAAGCATAAATTTGAATGTGTGTGCGTGTTACTTTGTATGTGATTACGCAGGTACGAGGCAGCCGTGTGTGTGCAGGGCTAAACTGGCAATAGACACGTTTTCTGCTTCAACGTATCATCATGAAATATGTTGATTGCACAACATAATAGATATTGGATTATGAAACCACCTGCGTTTACATCGGTTCCCTTTAAACCTCGCTATCACTTCACAATTCTGTCTCTCATCCTGGAAAAGGAAGGTTAGCTGGTGATTTGTGTCTTTAATAGACTCGATGATTTATTGGTGTTATGTGGGGGGGATGGGTTGGTTGTCTGTTGCCACTTTTAAATGACCTTTGAGACAGAAATGTGATGTTTGTGGATAGAGTTTTAGAGAGGTGTTGATTAAACGTCATCATCAGTTTGGAGGCAAATGTTTGTGGGGATGTTAAATTTAGAGCCGTGTAATAAGCCGACTGATCCATTAGTCGACTGAAAGACAGTTAATCACCAACTATTTTGATAACTGATCTGTCGTTTCAGTCATTTCTCAGGCAGGTTTCGGTTTGTTAAATGCAAGGATTTGCTAATTTTCATTGTCTTTTATGACAATAAATGGGTTTTGGACAGTCAGCTGGACAAAAGACGCCATCTGAAGACTTCTCTGTGGGCTCTGGGAAATTATGATGAGCATTTTTCACAATGACAACAATTAATCAGTTAATTCTGAAAAAAATCAGCAGATATACTTGTGAGAATAACTGTTTGTTGCAGTGCTGATACCAGTCAGAGAGATTTTACACAACCTGGCAACCCCAGAGATCTTAAAGATTTATAACTATCTATAAATTATTACTAAGTAATCTATTCATTAAGGCATTTGCTACAACTCATTCTTATCATTTGTGTTATAAAGTGGTACGCAAGTAATATAAGACCAGCTTACAAGCTACATGCTGTTTGAAGAACAGAGGTATCTATATCTATGCTCTCTTTGGTGCTAAATTGAGGAAATAAGCGCCAGATGAATCGATTATAAAGATAATTGTGAGTTACAGCTGAGTTAAATTGTTTTTTTTTAATTGATTTCTGACACACATTAGGCAGCAAACAAGTATAACAACTAAAAACATAAAGGATAACTTCAGGATGATGCAGAAAGGAGGGAAGGTTAACCCTAACTTTAGTTTCAGTGATTGGACAGTGTGTGTCCGTCTACAGGTGATCTGACAGTAAGTAGGAAAGCTTCACAAATAAAGTGTTTCTTATATTATTGTTTGGGTGGACAAAATATTGCGTACAATAAAATTATTTCAACAGCGCCACAAACTACAGCCTCTAAAAAAGACGGGAGTAGAATCAACACCTCTTTAAAAGCAGTTTTAAACTATTATTTTGTTATTCTTGATACAACATAATCTCAATTTTGAATCTGAGCATCATTTAATGCTTCATTTTTTGCATTTATGGTTCATCATGTATATCTCCTCCCATCGACGGCCGTGAGGCGGCTGAGCCTCTGTAGCTGTGGCAGCAGTGCCATCTCCTGCTGAGCTCAGCACAGAGCATATTAGCAGCCTGTCACGCTGCTGCTGAGAGGATTACACTGTATATGTGCTGTACATGATCGTCATGACCTGGGACAGACAGGCAGGCGGCTCTTAGAGAGAGCTGGAAAAAGATGGACACCAAATCTTTCTCACTGTGTATTTAATACTGGAGCCTGATCTGCGTTTATATGAGGCTGTTAGTTGTGGTGAAGCGCAGGGAGCCGTGCAGAGACCTTTAGAGGGCCAGGTTCCAAAAACAGGAAGTAAAACAGGCACCTGGAACTGGAGCGGCATCAGTTGGTTGATAAATTGATTAGTTTATTGAATGGAAATTAATTGCCACACTTTTTTTGACAATACATTTCTGTTTCAGTCATTTTTTTAAAGAAAAAATGTCAAACATATGTTGGTTCCTGCTACTTTTTCTTTTTGTTTTAATCTCCTCTCTGTATGATGCATCTGGATGAAGTGTCGAGATAAATACAAGATGACAAACAGGAAAATCTAGTTCTGTAGCGCTTTTCCCGTCTACTGACCGCTTAAAGCACTTCGGAAGCGGTTCAGTTTCCTTGCTCAAGGATACTTCAAAGGAGCCAGGATTAGGACCAGCGACCTTCCGATTGCTGGACAACCCATCTGAAAGGCTCCAGACAGACACGCAATTAAAAATGTGTGAATCAAGTGGCACCGTTTAGCTCAGTTGGTAGAGCAGGCGTCCCATGTACAGAGGCTTTGTCCTCGCTGCAGCGGCCCCGGGTTTAAGTCCCGGCCTGGGGCCCTTTGCTGTGTGTCACTCCCCCTCTGTCTTATCCTGTCTCCTGTCATGTCTTCAAGCTGTTCTATCAATAAAGGCCAAAAAAAATGTAAAAAAAAAAAAAAAGTAAATTTTTTTTTTTTAAAATGTGTGAATTGAGCTACCACTGACACGATAATATAGCTTAATCAGCAATCTAGATTTAGTAAAAGCGTACTTATAGATTCTTAAAAATTGTGGGCCTATTTCTCTCAAACATGGAGCGCAGCTACAGAACAAAGGGCGTTCTTACGCTCGCCAAACTAACAAAAAAAAACCAAACAAACACCCAGAAGGACTATTTCCTACAGCTCAGTCGTGCTATTTACTTGAACTACTGTCGTCTGTGACGTCAGCTGGTCATTTAGTGTGGCTCAGGGGCAGAGCCAGCAACGTGTTATTGGGAGGTCGCTGGTTCGATTCCCCTGGTCTGCATGTCGAAGTGTCCTTGGGCAAGATACTGAACCCCAAACTGCTCCTGCACCTTGCATGGCAGCCACCGCTGTCAGTGTATGAATGTGTGTATGAATTACTGTAAGTCAGTCGCTTTGGACAAAAGCGTCTGCTAAAATGCCCTAAATGTAAAATGTAGTTAGCGCTTAATTACATTAACTGTTTTCTTGTTCTTCTTGATGAGGGCCATGGACCCAAAGAACTCCACAAAATAAATAAAATGCACTACACAAAAGGGGGGACGGTGGACGGGGGGGCAGGTGCTGGGGCACCCTAACCCCCCTCTCCCTCTGCACGTGCCTGATGAAGCATGCAGGAGATAGATGTAATAATATGTTGAGACAACACAGTCAGCCTGCAGGAAATAGAGAAAAAAAAACATGTTAAAAAGGAGCTCTCCTCGTTTTATTTCGCAGCCCCTTGCACAGAGAATCGCCCGCGTTTCACTGAGAAACCAGAAAATGGGTTAAAAATCGAGTTGGAGCTCAGCGTTTGGACGCCTGCAGCACCCAGAAGTGAACAGCAGGCGACCCGGAAGGTTTGAAGTCCGACTGGGAGCGAGCAGAAAGAAGAGAGTAATCCTTTTATAAAACATTTTCTCTTCTCGCTGGTTCAGGTATGTTGGCCGCTCCGTGCATTTTTCCCCTCCGCCTGTTACGTGTGTGTGTGTTTTTTTTTCTTCCTTCCTTCCCTTCCTTTCTCTCTCTGCTCTCTTTCTTCTCGCACGCAGCTCTCCCGTGTCTCTTCGTCACCGTTTCTGTTGTAAGTCATGCAAAAGTTGTCACACAAAAGCGAGCATTTTGCAGCGCAGGAGGCGACCGAGGAGCGGTTCCTCCTCGCCCGCGTCGTGCACATTAAAGCTTTCATTAACGCGCGTCGACGTTTTAGGATTTACGGTCTCGGCGGCTGCGGAGCTTTCAGCGAAGGCATGATGATTGTTGTAGGAAGTGTCAGGCGTTTTTTTTTTTTTTTTCCTTTTTTTTTTTTTTTTTTTTCTTCCCCCCTCTCCTCCTCGAGCCGGGCTATTCAAACCTGCAAATCAAAGTAAACAATCGTTCGTACGCTTTAATGCAAATATGGCACATCGCGACGCAGCGGCGAGGCGTTCGGTCACATCTGGGAGAATCGTCCCTTTTATAATATTCGGATCTGCAGAATATGGCGTCCAGTGCTTATAAAAATAAGACGGGGCTGCCATTTTTGTTTTCCTTTTGTCTGAAATTTTTTAATAAACTGTCTGAGAATGTGGGAGAGGCGGCGGACAGGCTGCCGAGCCTGCGGAGGATCGTTTCTCTGTGGAGGAGATGCTCTCTCCTTCACGCCGAGTCGCTGCTGCTGCCGCTGCTGCTGCTACACGTTTAAAAACACAAAAAACATCTTTAAGAGTCTGGTTCTTTGGAGGGGTTTTTTTTTTTGACCGGAGGGGTGATTAAGCACAGCAGGTACAAAGAAAGGAGGGAAAGTTAAACCCTAACTTTAGTTTCAGAGACTGGACTGTGTGTGTCTCTCTACAGGTGATCTGACAGTAATCACCTGGGTTTTTTTTTTAATATAGATATTTCACTGAAGCTGAAATATTTAAGATTTAAATCTAGTTTTCTGCTGCCTGCTCACCTTTGTTGTGACACTGACTGCAAGTCATCTGTAGGATTATTATAGCACCAATTTATGAAAAAATAATAGCAACAGCTACATTATAGCAGATAAGTTGGTGTTTTATACTCATATATTATCATTTATGAGTTTTTTGATAAATGGCTTTGTGATGTCGTGAATGAATTACAAATGTTTTTTAAATCAGTTATAAGCCATTCAAGGGGCGCTGTGTAGTTTTGTAGAAGAAATTCAAACTCATATTTTTAATATTTACAATATTGATGGGGTAATAACACAAACTCGGAAATAAATTCTTTGTTCCGTAACTGAATAAACAAGCTGTTCTCAGAGGAAAATAAGGTCCCCAGAACACTGTTTGAAGCTAGAAATGTGGCAGGGTCCGCCACATATAAACAAAGTCAAACAGTATGAAATTCTGTTTTTCTCTAAGGTCAGTTTGTTTATTCAGTTTATTCAGTCGTGAGAACAAAGAGTTTGTTTATTTAGTTTGTTTACACATGAAAAAAAGGGAAGATCTTTAGCTTTCTTCTCAAAAAACCACGTAGTGCACCTTTAAGAATATCTTTTGGGTTGCCAGATTGTGTCAAATCTCTCTGAGGTCAACAATCACTGTCATTATCGATTAATCAGCCTATTTTTCAATGAATCGTTCAGTTTGCCAGTGTCAAAAAAAATATATGAAAAATTCTCGTCACAACATCCCAGAGCCCAAAAGAAACATCTTTAAAATGCTTATTTTGTCCAAAATCCAGAGACTCCTCATTTACCATCATGACAGAAGAACAAAAGCACCAAAGCCTCACATTTTAGGAGGTGGAACAAACAAACGTTTAACATTTTTGCTTGATAAATGACCGGAACGGTCAAAATATTTGGCACTCCACTAAGCGATCAATCAGCTAATCGTTGCGGTTCTAACTGGTATTTAGTTACAGCAGTTTGTAATCCATCAAGACCTGATCGTGGATTCTGCACTTCATAAACGCCATCAAGTCGATTATAAATGTTGTTCATTAACAAAAGGATTTCAGTCCATCAAGTCGACAGTTTTATGCTTATTCATGGAGATTTTTTACAACCTGTCAACACAAAAGTTGTTTTAAATGGCTTCAGTCAAACTTTTTACATTGTGTGACTGATGTTAAAATACAGTATAGTGTAGGTCTACTCTTTCCAGCTTCGCGCACTAACCCGACCTTGGAATATTAGCCTACCTGATGAAGGTTGGATGACCAAAACATGGTACATAATAAGGCTGATATATAGCTCACCTGGTAAATTAAGTCTTTTCGATGTGTTATTGCTCAGTTTAGCTCGTAGCTAACCCTGAATGACGTGTGTGACATGACAACGTACCAAGTTGAAACAAAAACATCCCAGGAAAGACTAAACTCGTATTATTTTGAAAGTGTTATATGTTTTTTTTTAAATGAGCTTATTTCATTTGCCAAAATCATTTGTTGGATTCCTCAGGGGACCACTAGAGGGAGGTCACCTACCACAGTGTGAGACTAGTGGGCTAAAGTGATCTTTGTAAATGAGTTATTAACCATTTATAAAGTCATTACTGACAACTCACAACCCATTTTAAAGGGTGACTTATTAGAAACCAGCATAACTTCCACATCGCACCACATTTATTACTTTTTAGTGATTCAAACTTTTGACAAACAGGACCAAAACTTCGATGAATCAATAAATTCCATGAATGAAAGGGCAGTGGAGTTGATCAATCAATAGAAACTGAATCAGTAACTGTTCTGATAATGAATTAAAAGAAAAACATTCTGTCCTGGCAGCTTCTTAAATGTGAAATTTTGATGCTTTTCATTTGCTATATTAAACTCTAAACTGTTGGGTTTTGGACTTTTGTCGGATAAAACAATGACTTTGAATCCGTCGCCTTGTTCTGATCGTGATAAAGGCCATTTTTCACTATTTTCTGACATTTTATCAACACAATCAAGTCAGTAACCTGCAGATTAATCTCGTAGAGCTGTGTATAGGATTCTTTTAAAAGATATTGAGCCCGTCTCTAATGCACCTGCATCAGAAATATTTGATGTACATGTCTTTTTCCCACCTGCTGGAAATACTTCAAACCCTCTAACACCAAAGTATAAAAATGTAGGTGCTATAGAAACTCAGCTGCATTTGTGCAAAAAAAAAATCATTAAACTGTTCTGGCACGAGTGGTCCTAAAGTTAGTCCAACAGCAACACAGCCCAGTTGCTGCATGCTGAGGACATTACACGCAGTATGAACGTACAACAACACAGAGGAACTTTAAGACACATGCAGACCCTCGCTGCCATTGAAGGGTGTCACCTCTTCAAAAAATAAAGAAACAAAGATGTCCAGCAGCAGTCAAACCCCTGAGCCTGCTCCCTCGAGGCACAGAGCCTCCAGGAAGGGAAACTGATCCCCGCTGGCATCATTAGAGAAATATTTTGTGGGGTTTACTGTACGCTCGTACCCCCGAACGTATCGTTTTTGTTTCTCTTGGCCCGCAGACGTGGACTGTGTTATGCCTCCGCTAAGCCAAACAGACTAAGGAATGGTGAAGTGTGCCAAAGCACGCAATGCAAAAATGTTTTAAAAAAGGAACTTCATACAAGTTTGAGAGAAGAGAGGAGAAGCTATGGAAAGACAGGCCTTCAGATCGTAACTCTAACAGCAAGAGAAATCCCTCCTAGAAGTTTCTGTACATCTGAACAGCATAAAAAAAACAGCTTGTGTGCTTAATTGCGGCCTATTAAAATAACATATCTTCATTTAAAAGAATACATCTTATTTTACCATCAGTCACATTTGGAGAAATTAAGAAAAAAAACTGCTGTCACTTACAAATTCAGTGTGCAGCATCCTCATCTTACTCTGTGTGCATTAGCCTCTGACACTGGCAGATGTCAGAGGTAAGACTGTGCAACACTCCTCCTGTTTCCTTCCAGACTTTAGCCACCCGGGGGCCCCACGTGTCGAGGAGGACAGGATTTGAGGCACATCTTTTTTTTGAAACCTTTCTGTTCTGTCTGATAACCGTTTTGGGAGGGTTCCCTCACTAGCTGTTGTAATCATGAGAAGGAGCCTATCTCTCAGGCAGCGTGCCCCATCGATAAGTCTTGTGGTTTGAAATCCTAAGAAAAAGCTTCCGGACTCAAAACGTTTCTTGTTGACTTCACTCACCGCAGCGGCAGCAAACCTCCTGCCTGTTGTTTGCGATGATCGGAGAAAAGTGGAGAGACACGCGTTTCCCTCTCGCACTTTCGGGAGAGGGGGATAAGCTAGCACAGGCTACACTATCACAAGACTGGAGCAAGTTATCTCAGTTTATCACATCAAACAGTCAGCTGCTGCTTGTGTGGAGAGCTACTGACACAGTGTTAACCACTGGCTTCACTCTAACAATAGACCTTCACATCATTTTGAAGTAGGACGTTTTTTGGGAATATTTTACAACAGTGGTTGCCAACTTGGGATAAACAAAGCCGGAGAGGTGATGAAATGATTAAGAGAAGAGGAAGTAAAAAAATATTTTCAACTGCAGTTAGTTAAACTTATTTTCCCAAAACATATTATTGTACTTTTTTGTGTGGAAATCAAGAATATGAACATTAAGATTAAAGCAATAAAAATAAAATCACTCACCTATTCAACCGATGATGAGGCGTCCCTTCACCGAGGGACAGATGGAGAATCTGTGCTCACCTTGTTTATAACCCTTGTGTATTCATTTCAGGATGGCTGAACCTCGCTTTAACAATCCCTATTTTTGGCCTCCGCCCCCTGCCATGCCCGGCCAGGTGAGTGACTCTGGTATTCACAGTAAAGTCATTGTACTGTCGATGTTTCTTTGTAAGGGTTAATTTATTTATTTAAAGATTTCGAAGCATCAGTCTTGGAGATTTCAGTCCTGGTTGATTTGGCGACACCTGTAATGTCACAGATTTCTGGGGCAGCAAAAAAAAAAAAAAAACTGTTATAATTGGTCTTTTCTCCATCATTCTGTGATCATCAGTGATCTGGTTTTATGCTGCACGCAGCATGAGTCTGTGCCCAGCAGGACACGGTGAAAGGTGTTGGTTACATTTAATGCAGAAGGTGTGCAGCCTTTCGCCTATAACAACTCCTTCAGCTCGTTCCATTACTGCCGTTGACTGAATAAAACTACTCCTGGCAATATTTCAAAAGTGTTCCACTGTCAACAAATGCATGAAACGACTATTGTCTTAGTCTGTAGACACATCTGTCCTGAAGACAGAGATTATAGCTGAGCTCGCAGACAAACACATGTGACTTCATGATAAAACTGAGCTGGTGTTTTGCCAGTTAAATGCTTTTAATGTGATGAGTGCGTCATTAATTAATACATCGTTTTTACAGGAACGTCGCCACACACACCCAATTTATGATATTGATCATATTTAAAGGGGCACTATGTAGTTTTGGAGAAGAAACTCAGATAACTTAATATTTACAATATTAATATAATGTAAGGTAATAATACTAACTCCAGCTGTTCTCAGAGGAAAATAAGGTTCCCAGAACAGGATGAAATCATGTTGTCCTTTAAGGTCAGTTTGTTTATTCTGTTTATTCAGTTATGTAAACAGAGAGTTTTTTTATTTAGTTTGTTTAGGTAAAAAAACAAACAAAAAATCAGTCAATGAAGATAAAAATGTCTTGCCCAAAACTACATAATGCACCTTTAAATAAACATTGCAATACTTGCCCAGTGGGCAACAGGCTCAGTCACTATTGTGTTTCCTCATTAGCTGAGAGATATTGACCTCACAGACATGTAAAAGAATTGTTTGATATTTTGGAAATGCGTTTATTCACTCTCTAACAGAGAAGGAGATCAGAAGATTGATGCCACTCTAGTCTGCATGGTAGATATAAAAGCTAAAGCCAGCAGCCAAACAGAAACAAAATCTACTGACCGGAGGCTCCAAAGCTCACAAAGTTACAACATGTTATATCCAGTTCATTATTTGGTACAAAAACTGATGTGTCAAACCAACAATGAGCCTTTAAACTTTAGATATCTCTTGTCATTTAATATTTAAATGTAATTTTTTTTTTGCCCTGATCAAATAAAAAACAACATTATTTAATGTTTTAACGGAGCTTAAGAGGTGCTCCCGTGCAGATTTTTACCTTCCAACAGAGCCAGGCTAGCTGTTTCCCCGTTTCCAGTCTTTGTGCTAAGCTAAGCTAACTGGTTCTGGCTATATAACTAGCATATGAGAGTGGTTTCAATCTTCTTATCTAAATCACAGCAGAACAGGAATGAGTTTATTCTCCAAGTATTTCGAACTTTTCCTTTAATACGGTGGTTCCCAACCTTTGGTTCAGGACCCTTCAACGGGTCTCCTGAAGGATCTGAGAGGTCACCACCTGATTATAGGCGATCATAAACACGATCTGTCTGACGCTCTTTCTCTTTATTTCTTGTGAATTACTGGATACAATATATTATGGCCTCTAATCTTCAGAGTATCAGAGGAATCAGAGACCAGACTGCCTTATTTTAAGGGGTCACAAGCCAAAAAGTTTTTTAACCACTGGTTGAATATGGCCGTCAGCTGCTGATTGTCACAGATGTTTAATGAAAGTTTGGGCACTATGTCACGTATCAGCCACTAGAGGGAACCGTCGCCTCATACAGTGACTGTGACTGAACTGATGGCTGTTTTCTTGTCACAAATGTTGTTTCCTGGTGGTCAGCTGGATAACCTAGTCTTGATCAATAAAATCAAGGAGCAGCTGATGGCAGAGAAGATCCGACCGTCCCATCTGCCCGCTGCCTCAGCCCCTTCCCAACAGCCCTTGCTGGCTCCCCCAAACCAGGCGGAAGGCGTCCAGCACATGATGTCCAAAGCCCAGCAGATGCCGGCTCTCCACGGCCACAGCCCGTCTCAGCCGGACATCGCCCTGCACGCCCGCCCCGCCTCCAGCTCCGTCACAGGTACTCCTTCAGCTTCCTCTTCTTTTTAATGCTTCCCGATGTTCTGTTTATAGGTTCTCTATTGATATTATGAAAAAAACAACACATTCCTGATGATCCTCAACACATTTATTGCTTATAAACATGAATCGGAGCGGGGGCTGAGGGCCTGACCATGAACTGCAACGTCTCCGGTTCACATCCAGTCTAAGAACTTTGTTGCTGTCATGTCCGATCTCTTTTCCTGCCATCTCTCAACTCTCATGACTCTAATTGAAGCAATGAGAAATACAAAAAAAACAATGAATTTTCAAATGTTTTATGTCTGCGACTGGTGTTGACAGTACAGTATATATTTACATATATGTTGTTGTAACGACACTTTGTGGTAATTTAATGTGTTTTGTCACCTTCATCAAATGTAGGGATCAACCTATGTTGTTGTTTTCAGGGCCGGTAACAGTTATTAGTAATCAAGGACACGATATTTGGAGTAAGTATATATTTGCAGTTAAAATGAAAATGTATGTTATATTCCAATAATCACAAAAACTTCTGAATATCTGATCCCATAATCAGCCAGCCCAATAATCCTTCCATCTGTAATCAAATCTGCAAGCTCAGTTTGTTTCGGAAAGGTTATAATTGCAATCCTCTTGCACTTAATGGCTTAAAACATGTCAGATGGAAAGAAAAATGATGATTTTTCCATCATTATCATTGTTTTGTAAGTGCAGCATAGAGGTCTGTGGAACCGCAGACAGTTCAGGGAGTGGAGCCAAGTCTCAGTCCCATGTTGATACTTGTTTTTCCTCTGTCAACATAAAAAAAGTACTGAGGCCCTTCAGTTCATCAGGATGATGAAAGATGTGTTTTGTATATTTTTCCAGGTCGAATTTTGGGGGATGTGAATTTGAATCTGGACGATAAGACAGCTTTAAAAGCCAGAGGATTATGGGAAGACTGGCATCTGCGTCAACTCATTGACCATCCGTGCAGGACGAACCACGTCTCAGGTAACCAGTGCTGGAAATGGGAGAGGGGGGGCGCTGTTATTCTGTTCTGCTCTTCAGTGTTTTTATTGGGTGCTGCTGTATTTGCTGTATTTTTGCTGCACCCAATCCCAAAGAGAGATCTCTCTAACCCTCACGCCTGCTGACAGTGCGAAGGGTGGGGCAGCTCTGTCAGCCTGCACACAAACACAGAGACCTGCTCTGATGACAACGTGTTGTCTGAGGGTTCCATTGATTCTTAGTACTGATAATCAGCTGGAGGAATTTGGATTTAAAATTTGGGCTCCTATAGAGGTCGACAGAATAAAGTCAACATGTGATGAACAATTATTCTTTAAATACTGCTACAAATGAAGGTCATATCACCCGAGCCTGTGTGCCAGGTATCACTGTTTGCCAACCAGCCTGCTATACCAACATTGTATCTCGAGTTGAGTAGCTGTTTGACCTTGTTGTTATCGTTTGTCTTTGTTTGCTTTACTATGTTATCATGATTCATGAGACTGAATCTGATTTTGTAGCGGTTGTAGTTTGCAATTTTCAACCCGAAAGCTGCAACAGCTTCATTTGAATTTAAAGACAATCCGGATTTCTTCTTGCATTAAAATGTTTCAGATTAGTCCAACTTTAAATACAAGATATTGAATAGTAATAGATAATTAAAAAAAATACATATACAGATAAATATACTTAAATCCTCTCTGTGACATTACTATTCCTATATATCAACTTTTTTTATTGGGATTTTGAGTCTTTTGAATCTGAACTTATAGTAATCATGTCCTTGTCTTCACTTGCGCACCCGTCAGGTGTGGCGCTGGCATCCAGAACAGGCAACCTCAACACCTCAGAGATCATCACCCCCACCACGCCCACCTCAAGCAGCCACAGCCGGCTGGGCGGAGCCCCCACACCTCACCTTATCTCAGGGCTGGCCTGCAGCCACGGGATGGACCCTGGGAAGAACAACGGGGGCTTGGTGGGACTCCTCGGCCCCCCTCCGAAGGTGGAGCGAGGGCGTAAGAAGATCAAAGCCGAGAACGGGTCTTCTCTTTTGGTGGTGCCCTACCCGATCCTCGCCTCAGGCAACGACCAGTCCTGTGTCACCATCACTGCCAAAGAGGGAAAAACCTACAGGTACAGAAACTAATGACATCAAGCAGCCGCTAACACCAAGTACTTAGTTACTTTTGACCACTGACAGACTCAATGCAGCCACAAAATAAAACACAAGGCCTAGAAGAAGTATACAGACTTTATAAATACTCCTTATTACCAACCTTTGTGTTTGAAATAGTGACGTAGTGTTAGTTCTTTCTCATGAATTGATTAATGTTGTGTTAAAATATTACTTAAGTAAAAGTAAAAGTCGCCCATTACAAATATACTTCAGTCAAATATTAAAGTATCTGATATTACATGTACATAAGTATCAAAAGTACAAGTAAAAGTAAATTATTTATATATTACGAGGTCAACTGATTATCAGCAGTGGTGGAAAGAGTACTGAACATCTGTACTCAAGTATGAGTACGGGTACATCATTTAAGTATTCCTCAATTACAAGTAAAACTGCAGTTATTAAAAAGGTACTTAAGTAAAAGTATAAATCACTCTGTTCGGTTTTAATCAGAGTGTTAGTTACTTTTTAACTGTTGATGTTTGAGGCATTTTCTATAGCAGGCATACTCAGCACTCAATTATGATTTTAAAAGTAAATAAGTAGATAACGTGGTTTAATGCATACTTAAGTACGAGTAAAATTACAGACAAAATACTCAAAAAAGTAGCTGTAATTTCCTCCCTGATTATCAGCCAGGTTGATAGTCACCATTTTTTTCAGTGTTATTTTTTGTTTTGCTGATAAAATAGAATAATTTCAAGATGTGCCATTTGATGCAAAGTAAGTGACCAAAGTTATCAAATGTAGAGAAGTAAAAGTACGATATATACTTAGGGCTGGGCGATAAATCGTTAAAATCGACTAATTCGAGTTTGTGGTTTAGGACGATCTAAAAAAAAAAAAAAGATTTTCTCTTTAACTTGCTCTGCCGCCACTCCCCATGGGCTCCCGTAGTTCACAGTGGGCTCCGCCCTCCCCTCCGCATTTACTTTCCACAGAGAAACCAAGCCAAGAGTCTGTTCCCAAAAAGGCACTGTCTCGTCAGTAGCTTGGTTTTGTCGCGTCAGACGCCTGCATCAGAGTGGGACACTTGTTGTTCACTATGAGATGTACAGGAGCGCGGCACAAACACCCGCTAAAAAGCAGCCAACATTAGCGGAATCATTTAATCATTGTGTCCCGAATGCGAAGAAAGCGGCTTGGTGTACAGCTTTTACGGATGCAGTCACGTTGCATTTCGCTAAAGGTACGGTGCCCGTATATACCGTATTTCACCAATTAATCGCCGGGCCGCAAATAGCCGCCTGGTTCTTATAAACGCCTGGGGTCAGCACCCTTTTTGCGTACTAAACGTCCACCCGAATAACCGGCGGGGCAATTATTTGCATTATTTTTGCAGAAGTAAACATTTGGCACTTCCGTTTTCTGTCAAAATAAGAGAAGTAGCTAACGACTCGCAGCGCGTGAGTTTAACGCCCCACCTTCACACACCGGAGGACAGGTCAACACGGAGGAGAATGGACAGCAAATGGACATAAATGATAACGTAAGAAGGAAGAAAAGTAAAAAGTATGACGCTACGTTTAAACTTGGACTTGTGAAATAGGGTTATCTGTCATCACAGTAATGGCCTGGTGCAGGTCTGTGTAAACATAAATAAAGGCCTGCAGCGAATAGCCGCCTGGTTCTTTTAAACGCCTGGGGTCAAAGTTGATTTTGCGTATTAAACGCCCGGGCTATTAATTGGTGAAATACGGTACAGTGGAAAAGCCGGAGGTTCATCCACATGCTGAAAACTTTCAACCCCAGGTTTGTGCTACGAAGCAGGAACGGGGCATGTCTGAAGCCAGAGGTAGCAGACAGGCTCGTCTCCCTGGCCAGAAATGTGTAAAAAAGACAGCAAGCACACACCTCATGTCACCTCTGTACATCTACCAACATGTGATGTTTACTATGCAATTTTGTTTAAAACCAAAGCATTAAAATAAATGCAATGCTTTTAATAATTTCTTTGTCATTCGTAGTTTGTTTTTGAGAAGGAAAAAAAAAATCGATTAAAATCGTAAATTGAGTTTGGTGTGAAAAAAATCGGAGATTCATTCATACCGATTCATACAGATTTGAACATGGTTACACATATTTGAAAGAAAGGAGATGTGCAAGGAGGAACGATCAATCAAAAACAAAAAGATATTTTAACGAGGCACACTTCCTCAATAACGCTGCTGAGAGAGAAACATTGCGGTTGAGCAGCATGCGCTATACCGGCACCACGTGTCCTGTGTGTCCTCACGATGTCTGTCCTCTCGCTGTGTTCTTGTTTCAGGTGTAAAGTTTGTCCGCTGACCTTCTTCTCCAAGTCAGACATGCAGATTCACTCCAAAACGCACACGGAGGCGAAGGCTCACAAGTGTCCTCACTGCACCAAGTCCTTCGCCAACGCATCATACCTGGCCCAGCACCTGCGCATACACCTGGGCGTCAAACCGTACCGCTGCTCCTACTGTGAGAAATGTTTTCGCCAGCTCTCCCATCTGCAGCAGCACACCAGGTCTGATCACACTGACACTTTATTTTATTGTCACCAAAGCTATGACTTGAAGCTATTTCTTATTGAGGTTTGTAGTTGATTTTTAATAGTTACATTTATCCAGCAGGTGTCAAGTCATTCGTACCCACAAATTACTTAATCAAGTCCCTCGTGCGGAATGATTTCTTCACACGCATGACGCAGTTTTTTAAAGACCACACCTGTTTCCACTTCTCTCTGGTGGTGTCTGCGGTTGCTGCTGAGACACAGGTGTTATGCAATAATCGACAGACCTGACACAATTTCCTGAAAGAGTGCGCTTACATGCACACTAATGTTCCAGTGTTATTCCCAATATGACAGCGTTTGACACGGGTCACATGAGCAGTATATTCAATTTGGATACTCAGAAAGTAGCATTTTACAATTAAGACATGGGAGATATGAAGATATAATTCAGGTTTTAGGAGCATCATTCTCGACGCCGACACAGCATGTTCAGGATATGTCTTCACTGGGGTTTGCGACACACGGCCTCTTGCTCTGTGTGGTGTCATGGATGAGTTGTACACGAAACCAACTCGCCAACAGTTTTCTAGGCTTTGGTAGAGATGAAAAGGAAAAGCCCACATTCTCTTCAGAAGGACAAACACACCTACTTTAAAAGTAAAGACTTAAATGTGCCTATCCATTCTAGTTCAGGGGTCACCAACCTTTCTGAGACTAAAAGCTACCTCAAGGACAGAGAGCGATGTGAAGGGCAACTCGTTTTATGCAACAAGTTTTTCTGTGTCTCTGCCAGCGACGTCGTCTGCTTTCTTTGTCAGCAGAGGGTTTTTTGTAAGAAGCCCAAAAAACAATCATTTTTTTTCACCCGCAATCCCGTTGCCATAACAGCAGGTGAGCCTATGTGAGCTGAGCGACGACGTGCCAGGTACACGTACAAGTTTGTGTAGGAAAGGTTGCATTACAGTCAGTGGTTTACAGGAGGGATGTAATACCAGAGAGCGTCTCTCTCCCTGTAGAGCATGTCTGGTTGACAGTAGACTGGAGGAGAGAGTGAGGGCAGATCGTCCTCTAGTTAATCGATTGCGGATGGCATCGTTCTCTCTGACAGATTAAAAATAGAAGGATAAAATGCTAAAGTGGGTCCACGCCCCTGCCAGGAACACCACTGACACTGATTCAGAAGAAGACTCCTCTAATGGCCTCCTTAGTACATAAACATCTTATTGTTATCAAGTGAGTACTGTACGTAAGTGTTATTTTGAGGCACTGGTATTTCCATTTCCTGCTACTTTATTCCTCCATGCAGAGCCACAGTGATGCATTTTTAATGAATGTATTTATCGGCAATAAGACACACAAACCACAGATACCAATAATTAGTGAAATGTAAAATATCTGTCCCGATAATCGGCCAGGCCGATGATCAGTCTACCCCTAGAATTGATAATAAATGAAACAATTTTTCTCTCACATTAGGAGCACGTTAGGAAAGGATCTTATAATGTCCAGTTTGAAAGAGAGTCCCTTTGTTTATTTCAGCACTCCTTGTGTAAAATCTACTGGCCAGCTTTTGTTGCTTTGTACGGGCACAAATTACAAACACGTTCGACGTGTTTCACTGGAAACAACCTCTCGGGTATGTTTGCACAAAATAGGAAATGAAAATTAAGATGTTAATTTAGTATGAGTTGCTCTTCGTGCCAGATTTTTAGTTGTATGGCTTGATGTGTATTGAATTCCATTTAGCTTCCTTTCAGTGTGTGTCATGTTTCCTCTTTCAGGATCCACACAGGTGATCGGCCGTATAAATGCGCTCACCCAGGATGTGAAAAGGCTTTTACTCAACTGTCTAATCTGCAGGTAAACACCAACTGCTTTCTCCTCCTACCTGTTTTACCGCTCTGATCGTCCACAAAATGGAGCACACTGGCTTCCACAATGACGCATGAAGGAGACTGAGTTTTTGTTTTCTCTCCTCTGCTCAAGTCTCACCAGAGGCAGCACAACAAAGACAAGCCCTTCAAGTGTTCCAACTGTTACCGTGCCTACTCGGACTCTGCCTCCCTGCAGATCCACCTTTCCGCACACGCCATCAAGAACGCCAAGGCCTACTGCTGCAGCTTCTGCGGCAGGGCGTACACCTCGGTGAGCCGGAAGTTAAGCTTTAAGATCTGAAGTACAGCGAGGGTGTGTGCTCAAGTGTTGATTTTCTCTTTTATATTGTTTTTTTTTTCCAGGAGACGTACCTCATAAAGCACATGACTAAACACACAATGGTGGAACATGTGGTGTCCCATCAAACCCCTCAGCACAGGACAGAGTCTCCTGCCATCCCTATACGGATCTCCCTCATCTGAGCTCCACACACATTTCCCGCCCACCCATCACAGACATTTTCTGTGATATCTGCGCTTATCTGATGAACTTTGAACCCATGAACGGGTTCCAGATTGTAAAAGTATTTTGTAAAGAGGTGCTCTTTTAATGAGTATGACCTCCTTTCCTTTCATGCTGACCAGATAGTATTATCGGGGACATCCAAAGATGACTTCTCAGCACTTTCAGGCCTGGGAATGACAGGCCTAAACATTTCTTTTTTTCTATGTGACTTCACAGAAAAAACAAACTTGCTCCAGGCAGCTACATGGAAAAACCTTCTAAACCTTTTGTGTTACAACAGCTAACATTGTCTTTTTGTTTTTTTATATGGTCGTTTGCTTACTTTACTCAGTAGTCTTCCGTTAGCTCGGTTGGCAAGTGAACATAAAGGTGAATGCGTATATAAAGTGTATTCATGTATATCGTGCCACTTTTTTTATGTCAGTGTTTGCTATGTTTCACCAGTCACGTAGCCATAACGCACCCATTACATGTCAACGCTTTCTGTTTATTCATTCTGTACCCCCACTGCCAACGCCACCCTGAATAGGATGTGTGACTCCTAATTAGATGGATGGATATATTTTCCTTTACATATTTTTGTAATGTTATAAAATATGCTCATGGCGGTCCTGGAAAAACGGTTTAACGAAAAGGAAATTCCACAAATCACTCAAAAAAGCTAAATGGAAACTTCGGCTAATGCGGTGAAAACGAGAGCTTCTGCTTTCAAGTACTGTAGGTAGAAAGAGTGAAAGCTTGTTTTTGCTAAAATTATACAAACTCTCCTGAAAATATATTCATTTATATTAATTTATCTTGCTGAATTCATCACGTTATTGCTGATTATTGGGTTAAAGGGGCTCCGTGGAGCTACAGTGTCGTCAGCTGACTCCATTTCTGAGCTAACGTTAGCTACTGTTGCTCTCTGTTCGTGGATCTGAGAGAGTCACTCGAGAAACGTGCATAGAGTTACATCCTTTGGACCGTCCTGTGGAGTCCTCCACAGAGAAATCCACAGTCCGGCATCGTTAAACAAATTAATCAAATCATCCACAGGCTTGTATAGGCAACAGAGAGAGAGATGGAGGGGGCCATACAGCCCCTTTAATATTAGGTTGAATTATGCTCTCGCAGCCTTTTTGACCCACTTTGTATTTGATGTCGTGGCAACAGTGACATGTGACACCTTCACTCTGCTGCTGCCACACAGACAGATGTGCTCCTCTGCCGGAAAGTATTCATTATCAGCCGAAGCGTGACACGTCTTTGATGCCTCGCGCTGCCATCGTTTTATGAATGAACACTCTCCATTTTATATGCATTTAAGCCTTAACTTTGTTACACCTCTGTAGGGGCCACGCTCTTTGTTCTTTTATCACTTTTACATTTGCCTTTTGTGTCACAGCATGGTGTATCCTGTATATAAACTATATTAACTGTCAACCTGTTTTATAATAAATGATTCTATAATTACAAGTAATGGTGAAACGGCTTGTTTCGGTTCTGCCGGCCGCACTTAAAGGGTAACGCCACCCATTTTTACACATTAAAGTGTGCTTACAGGTACAATTGCATTCCAGTAACACTGTTGGACTTCATGGACAGTTCATTGACAAAAGATCAAAAGGTAGTAGCAGAGATATTGCCTTTTTTATTATACCCTTCTTCCTTTTCAAAACTTTACCCACAATGCACAATGCACAGGACAGCGTCTCCTGCCATCCCTATACTGATCTCCCTCATCTGAGCTCCACACACATTTCCTGCCCACCCATCACAGACATTTCCTGTGATATATGCGCTTATCTGATGAACTTTGAACCCATGAACGGGTTCCAGATTGTTAAAGTATTTTGTAAAGAGGTGCTCTTTTAATGAGTATGACCTCCTTATTATTATTGACAAAAGATCAAAAAGTAGTAGCAGAGATATTGCCTTTTTTATTATACCATTCTTCCTTTTCAAAACTTTACCCACGATGCAACTTAGTGTCTGCATCACATCACCGGAGGTAATTATGTGCAGCTTCCTCTGGAGCCACAAAATACTTTTATATAAAATTACTTTTTCAACACATGCAGTAGTACTCTCCAAGACCTGTAAACATATTTAAATGTGTAGAATTTGTGGATTTATCCTTTAAACCAATGAATGCTTCTAAGGGGCAAATCCTTGTAAATGCTTTCACATGTGATCGCTCTGATGCTTTGTAAAGGAGCAGAGAAAACTTAGTCACTTGTAAGACACCTTTTCATGGTGCCACATCTGTTGGATTACTCTTGTCACTCCTCACAAAAGGAGCTAAAGATGTGCCTGTAGGGAAATTCCATGCTAAGGTTATTAGTCAGCTTACAATTGACCACTGAGGCTGACAAGGAAATGTTTCAGGTAACAATGAGGCCTTTAGGTTCCTGTGGAAAGAAGGACGTGCGATCACCACGTGCACCTCAGACACAGTTCAAAGACGGCCCAGGATGAAGGTGAGAGACGTGACTTTTTAAAATAGGGCGAATGAAATACAAGCCTGATTAAAGCTCTATTAATATATGAAGCTGACAGGGACAGAGTTACTTAATGAACGTCGCTATAAAATACAGGATGGGTTTAGGAAGAATGCTAATTAACATCCACAGTCCCTTGGCCAGTAACCGATAACAGTATCATTACAGACAACAATACACAACACAAAAATTAACAAAATACACGAAACGACACGTCCATTCAGAGGGGATAACAGCTCCTTTGAGTTGAGTTAAGTAAAATCGAGCTCGGTTTTAATAATTTCTTAAATTATTCAACAATTTGATGGCCCGTTTATATATTTTACACAATCCACTCATGTGATTAATCATTCCATATTGGCTCATTTGTTTATTTTAAAGAAGCTGCATTTACATTTCTGCGTGGTGCTCCTATTCTTCTGTGTCCGTTTGCTGGTTAAGTGTAAGATAAATGTGGCATATTCTGTACACCTGTCAACCATGTTTTTATGAAACATCGTGACCATCATAGTCACTAGTATTCTAGCAGTTAAGTGAATGTTGTGCAGTGAAAAGTACAATATTTCCCTCTGAACTGTAGTGAAGTATCACACAGCACAGAATGTGAACGCTGGAGTGAAAGTAAAAGCACCTCAAAAGTAATTATACTTTGTTACTTTCCACCAGAATCTACTGGAGTCGTGTTCCCCACCCCTTCAGGAATGTAGGAAACTCGCCTGTCGCGACAAGTTCCAGGTATTGTTTTACTCCCATTTTGTTCTCTCTGGCATTCTAGCTGTATCATGCCAGAGTGCGAGGCTCTTGTGTTTGTGCTGACACAAACAATGAAAGGCAACATGGCCTATGATTGAGTGATAGACATTCGAGTTTGTCTACATTCATGTGTGTCACTGCTACTTAAAGACATGTCATTGTGCAAGTGTTAGGCCGATGCCACAGCTTCTAACACAAACTAAAATTAAGACAAACCTTGAGACAAACCATAAACCTTTGCTACACATACTGTACACTGGCAGCGGCGTGTTGGTACGATGAGGTCGATAAAGTGTGAAAGATAATTTGAGAGGTGTCTAATCATGAAACACTGTCGAGGCGGGGGGAGTGCCCAAACTTTTTCCCTTGCAGGGCCCAAACTGGCATTTAATGGTGAACCACAGGCCAAAAGCAAACGCCTATTGTATTGTTAAAGGGTGACTCCACCAATTTTATACATTGAAGTGTGTTTTGCTGCATTTGTCAAAAAGTATTATAAAGCCTTTTGTGGCTCTAGAGGAAGCTGCATTTAATGTGATGAACTGCCTCCACTGATGTCACTCGGTGGATAAGTTGCATTGTGGGTACTGTAGGCAACCAAACTTTGCAGTCCACCGTCAAGCATCGCATAGTTTAAAAATAAATGATCACAATCGACACAGCGGAACCAGAGATATTACATTTTATAATTTTATAATCCACTTATTCTTCTTCCTTTTCAACACCTTAAATATGAGGTAAAAAAAGTCCTAATTATTCAACAAAGTCATAATTATTAGATAAAAGGTCATAAACATGATATAAAAAGTCACAATTATTAGATAAAAAGCCATAATTATGAGTTAACAAGGGGGAATTTTAGGATAACGGTCATGATTATGAGATAAAGGGTTATAAATATGAGATACAAAGTCATAAATATGAGATAAAACTCATAAATATGAGATAAGTAAATTATTAGATAAAAAGTCTTAAAAATCAGGTAAAATCATAAATATTAGGTAAAAAGTAGGAATTTCAGGATAAATAAAAAAAGTCCTAACTACTGATAAAAAGTTAAAAAATTAGATCAAACGTCATATTTATTAGGGGGAAAAAGTCATGAAAAGGAGGTAAAAAGTAAAACGGAATCAGAATAAAAGTCAAGATTGTGAGATGAAAAAATGTCTTAATATCAGATAAAAAACAGAGCATTGATCGAAAAAAGGTGAATCGCGTGCCAACATCTGCACGTGAGTCGGGGGCGAGCACGTCGCTGGCGCTGTTTCCTTCTGATGAGACTGATGGATGGCATGACACGCATGTTTCTGCCTTCGTGCCCCTCGAGTGTGTTGACTCTCAGTCCTCCTTTGAGTTTGACAAACCTGTCATCCTTGTGCGTAAGAGCATTTTAGTTGTTTTTCCTTTTTAAGCTTGTGCGTAAACGAATTTGATTTGATTTGTTCTTGGTACTCTTTTTTTTTTACTTCTTCTTTCTCTCTCTCTCTCTCTCTCTCTCTCTCTCTCTCTCTCTCTCTCTCGTCTTTGTCTTCAGTTACTCCCTTAGCTTATCTGTCGGGACGCAGTTTAAACAAGCCGGGGCCACCTTGGAGGAAAAAGAGTTGTCCTAAAGCGCGCGCGCTAGTGAACAGCTGTCCAGTCCACCTGCTTGCAGGTGTCCCTACAGGAGAAGACCATCCCTGTCAGGCTAAGCAAAGCAGCTGAAGCCTTGTGTGCTCCACATGCCTTCACGGGGCCACTCCCTATCACTCGATGCCATGTAAAGCTGAGGTGAGGACAGCGCTCAGGGACAGAGCCGCAGAGCTGCTCTGCTGTCGGGACAGACAGAGAGAGAGACACACACACACACCGTGAACCTCACACACAACATTTTGAACGACTTGTGGATGTATGCGGGTGACAGCAACTCACAGGTAGGTGATCGACACATTTAAAGTCAGTTTTAACATTTTGAAGCTGTGTATAATTCTATCAGTGCAAAGTGTGTGCGCGTTTTTTTTTTTTTTGGGGGGGGGGGCAGGAGGAAGCATTTAAAACTCGGATGGGACATTTTTAACGGAGGTTTGGGGATTCTCCCCGAGAAAAGCTTTGCATCGATCAGATGCAATTTCGTGTATTCTGGTGCCTTTGACATGGTGGTGGAGGAAGAGGAAGTGTCCGGGATGATAGTAAAAATCAAAGTGTTTGTATACTGATTTATAGCTTTGTGGGACAAGGCTCGGCTGAAAAAGTCATATTTGCTACACATAGAAAACAAAATATTTAACTTAATGTGACACAATTGATCCCAAACACCGACTTTTGCTGTTTTCCATTTCATAAATATCTAAATGTCATGACGTCATCCCGTCACAAATTGTCCAGTCGTGTCTGATGTAACAGTGGCACTGCAGTAACAGTTTTAAAGATGATAATAAAAACATAAAAGACGACTAACAGAGCTTCCCCCTGCCTTTATACCCTCCATCCCTGCTCTTATTTGCCATCCTTCTTTCCTCTTTCCTGTCATGTTTCCCTTCTTACCACCTAAAGTATTTGCAGACACGTAAAATAGAAAATAACTTAAAATCTAACGCCTAGTTCGAATGAAATATCTAAATTTTATGTGACCCAGTTGATCCCCGACACTGACTTTGGCCCAGTTGTATCGTCTAATGTAATGGCGGCACTGCAGTAACCGTTAAAAGATCTAAAGATTATAATAAAAACATAAACGCTTACTCCACCCCTTGTTGTTTATTTCCCCTGTTCCTTCCTCACATCTTCATTTCATCCCTTATGTCTCATTTGCCATCCTCCTCTCCTCTCTCCTGTCACGTTTCCCTTCCCTCACTGGTCGTGCTGGTCGTGTTGGGGAGCTTTGGTGTTGTTTGCTATCAGACCACCGCCTCTTGAGGTACAAGCCGGCTAGGCGCTAGCTCGTTAGCATGCTCGCATCAAGAGATATCTCGTCAACACGATAGGAAGACAAAGCTTCCACACGCTGTCAAACTGTTATTTCTTCACATTCTGTTGATAATGTTGGCTCATTTTTGCATTTTAAAAACCCTACAATTCTTACAATTCAATTCAAAAAACTTTATTTGTCCCCGGGGACGTGGGGTAGTTGTACACAGACACAAAACAAGTCAGATAGAATAAAATAGACTCAATAAACTAAAACAGGATATTTACAGTTTATTGACATGAGGTGCAAAGTAGCATTCTGGTAGGTTACATTTTGTGCCTTTAAAGAAAGTTCAGTCCAACCTTGCCGACTGCGATCACTTCCTGTTCTGAAGAGAACAGGCTGCTGCCGTCTGGTCGCAGATATACTCTGCTTGGATGTATGACTAACAGATTTAGAAACTAATTTGTAGCTGCCACCATTCGCCTCCTTAAAGGCGTCATGTAATTCTTTGTCCCTTTTATGTGTTTGTTGAGTGTTTAGATGTATGTGATGTTTATGGTTTTTATTATAAAGCTTGGTGTACCTCGCCCTGGACTTCCGTAGCGCAAAGTAAAGCACGTCTTCTTCGTGCAGTTTGATAACAACGCTGATTGCTGCAAGGATTCATTTTAATGTGTGTACATGGACTACCAAGTTATCTGATCCTGCATAATCGAATGCCACCCACAGAGGGGAAAGAGGAAGAGCAAACAAAAACAGCTCAAAAGACGAAGCATTGGAAAACTGTGTGTGGCTTTGAGAACAATGTGAAACTCATATTTTAGATATGATGACTGGGTCGGCAGTGGTGATGCCTTACTTGTTTTGTTTTTTTGTGATCAATTTTTTATTGGTTTTACCATTTAGTTTAAAACAAACAAGCAGGTGTGGCAAGCGTCAACTGGGCAATAATTGCAACAGCAACAAAGAAGATAAAATAGTAGCGTAGCATAACAAACAAAAAATAAATAAATAAATAACAATGGCAACACTACCAACCAAACATATCAACAATAGTGAGTGTTGAAAAATAAGAAAAGGAAAAGAAAAAGAAATAAATTAATTAATTTAAAACCAGAAGATAGAGAAAAAAAGGGAGAAATGAATGAGAAAATATATATTCGGAGTGCCACAAACCCCCACCAGCCGACCCACAGGACCCAAAGTAAGAAAAGGAAATGGCTACAATAAAGATTTTAGAGTGGAGATGGCATCATCCCAACATGAAATGTTTTCAGGTTTGGCTAGGTGAAAGTTAGCTGCCCAACCTTCCATAATGGCTATATCTATGAAATCTAACAACCATTTATTTATTTATTTAATTTATTCATTTGCTTAGACAATATTGTGGACAGCGCACTACAAACATTCTTCCAGAAAACCACAACACCTGGGCACTCCCAAACCACATGGAAAAAGGTGCCTAAGCTCTTTTGCGAACACAGAGTGCAATTAGGAGAGGGCAAAGCTTTAAATTTGAACAAACTGCGTGGAGTGAAGTATGACCTGTGTATGAAATTGTAATGGATAATTTGGTGGTTGGGGTTTCTGGATGAAAAAGACAAGTTTTGCCAGATCAAGTGCCAGTCCAGATTATTGTCATCAGATGGAAGGTCCTGCTTCCAAACTCTGTCTTGAGAGAGTGGTTTGCTTGATGCCTGCATCAGGATGGCATAAACAGTAGAAACCAAACCCTTACTCCCAGTCAGAGCCTTATGAACAGGGTGCAACCCAAGTGTGCCATCCCAAGGCACCCCGTAAGTGCACATTGCTGTACGCAACTGAAGATAAAAGAAAAAAGAGGAACCAGGTAAGTTAAAGAGTTTCTGAATGTCTGAGAATGGGCGGAGACCTTCAGCCCCAAAAATATCAGTTAATGTAAATACACCCAGCTGGAGACGAGAGTTAAAGAATATGGGTGACTGTAGATACCAATTGGGAGACACTTTACAACATTTTTCAACAGCGCTCCAGGTGGAAATTGGCTCAGTGATGATAGACCCAAATTTTAGCTTACATTGTTTAATAGAAATATTGGAGTAAATGAGATCTTGTAATCGGTGGGGCTGAACAATACTTTCCTCAATAGGACGCCAAGATACAAAAGATGCTGTATCAAACCAGGTGGAGAGAGGGCGCAACACAAAGGACCAATGATACAATTGAAAGTTTGGGAGTCCTAAACCGCCAAATTTATTGGGTCTTTGAGGAACAGATAATTTCATTCTGGGTCTTTTACCAGCCCAAATAAATTTAGAGAGTAGTGAGTGAATTTTCTTGTTGTTGCAGCATTCTCCGAAACAACTGAAGTAGATGGACACAAAAACAACCGGAAAAAAAAAAACATACAGCCGGTACAAGGTAATCCAAGTCTCTGAAAGCTCTGAGATCCCAAATTGATTGGGAAAGATGTAATATACACCCTTGACGCCCGGGGTGCAGCGCTTTTAACTCAGCAGTTACAGTGAAGATTTCTGCTTTAAAAAGGGTGTAAGCGATGTCTTTTCAAATCACTTTTGGATCTTGGGGCTTCAGGAGACTTGGATTATGATGTATGGAGCGATTTTAGGTTTATATTAGTCCCCATCTACTTCAGTTGTTTAGGAGAATGCAAAACATTGTTATACTGAGGCTGAACTCTTCCTTTAAGGCCATATATCGCGCAGTTAATCTTAAAGGTGCCCTGTTGAGTTTTCAAACAAAGTGTGGAACAGCATTGAAACCGGCTGCATCATGCACATCATGTATGTGTATGATACAAATAAAAAAAAGTCCTCATTGGCACTTCTAATGGTTACAAATTCACAAGGGTATCCTTAAATTTGAAGTGCAGTCAGATGTCTGACACTGTTCACCAACACTCTCTCGCAGACCAAAATCCATAACAGTTCATGACGTCAAACTTTCAAGCAGCTCACTTTAAACATTTGATCTGATTCATTCTGTCTCACTACTTCTTTGATCAGAAGATTGCTGATGTAGTTTGTTTCCGTTGCACTGTCTCCACTTCTACCGCACAAAATCTCTAATGCAAAGAGCCGAAATGACTAAACTCTTATCTGTGGAATCCCATGCCCAGTTCCACAGAATGACTCGTCACACATCAGACGCCCGACTGATTCACCATGTGTCTGAAAACATTTCTGTATCTGTATTTCAACATAATTTGCAATGACTTCACCACCACTGTCAGCAGTCTGTTTGGTCTGTTGGGCAGAAGGGATGTAGTCAAAGAAATGTCATTTCTTTTCTTTTGAAAAAAACAAAAAGTTCATTGTCATAGTGTAACTTGTCACTTACAGTAATGTTGAGTTGTCAACAGATCTGCTCACTATGTTTCAGATGATTGAAATTTACAACATTTAGTGTCTCTTGAATCAAAACAAACTTTGTAATTGGTCCAGAACAGAAAGAGCTGGACTTGTGCACTGATGTACAGATAATCATTTGTCATCTAAGTCTGAAGAAGAGCTATGGGAGTTGTTTGTTTTTCAGGTTTTTCATATTTTCATCTTCTGTTGGTCCAACATCTGCCTTAAACCATGTCTGGATGTGTGTGACTGCTATATACTGTTTGTCACGCAGTCATTTTACCTTGTAAGAATGTAGGAGTAAAATCTGACTCCAGACAACATGATCTATATTTACAGAACACAGCTTATACAGCCAATAAAAATGTAAGTTCTCAAAAGTCAATGTCACTCGACATTATTTTAAGTGCCAACTCTTGCATATGTTGTTTTCTGTTTTTTAATAATCCTGAGGAAATGACCATTGCATATTCTGTTTTGACAGAATTGTTTGATAAAGACCATTTTTATATAACATTTAGGATTTACACCTTATTGATTTGATTTGATGCAATTTCCCATTCTTATTTTAAAATACAGCAATGATTAAAAATTCAGTGGTGAACTTGAACAACGTTGCGACTCTCTGATAAACATCATTTTATTCCTTAATTAGATACGGATGGTCCTTATTAACCATTGAAGCTCTGCTGTGAAATCTGAGCCAAAGCGATTGTCAAATGCTGTAAATCATAATTTGTGGATGGCTGATTTCCTTCAGGCAGTTTTTGTATATTTTTATATGGCTGCTTGTGTTTAATTTTTTGTTTTTTTTTTAAAAAATTTCAGGCACAGGCACCTTTATTTGATAGTAGATAGACAGGAAATAATGGGAGAGAGAGGGGGGTGTGACATGCAGCGAAGGTCTTCTGGTCGGGATTTGAACCGGTTCCGCTGTGTATGTGGCATGCGCTCTTAACCACTCAACCACCTGCACTGCCTAAATGTTTTTTTGTTTTTTTTTAAATAAAATAACAGTTCAGATTATTACATTTTTGTTGAACAACATGTTTAAATAGTTTAAAAATAGTAGTAAAAATATAGGTATGATATCAGTGCCAATATTCATGAATGTCAAACCGAACATGTGCGCTATAAAACAGGAATAACTTCACCTTCTCTTTTTCCAGAGTCGCTGTTTTTGTACATTATCCAACTGCCTCGGTCCTTGACGAGTTCCTGGTCCACTGAACCAGGACACCAGCATTTTTCTTTTTACAAAAATGGGGTATCTTACATCTTTATAAAAAAAAATACAATTTCAATGTTTCTGCTTTGGTGGTGCCATTTTTTCATTTACGTTTCAATCTGCCCCACAGGTACATTCAGAAGACCAAGAACATTTTAAAATGTCTGCTTTGCATTCCTGTCGGGCTCTGCGTTCTCTACTTCACGGGTCCATCTATGAGGTGAGAACCAGAAACACGTGCTTCATTAAAAAGGACACCTCCTGCACTCGGTTGCCAGTTTAATGTCGGCAATTAAAAAATAAAAGCAGCAGATGCTTCAACTAGGAAGTGGTCTTGTGGTGCTGTCAAACACTGAAGGTGTTTCTATTACAAACCAAACACTCATGACGGTAGGATATTAAATAAATAATAAACTTGCAACTGAGTGCAGGCTTATTAAAAAACTTTAATACCGATTTATTATTATTATTATTATTATTATTATTATTATTTGGTACCTACTCTTTAATGTGATGTGTTTTTGATCGCAGATATTTAGTAGGCTTCCCGCCGATGGAAAAATGCTCTATGGAAAGGGCGGACCTGCTCTCTCTGGAATACACTGTGGATGCAACCCTTGATTTTTGGTAAGACAGTCCGACTGCTGATGTTCAAAAGATACAGATAGTGATGATGCCTGTTTGCGTGACAACAAACTGTCTGAGGTTTCTAGCGTGGTTTAACTTTTTTTTCCATCACCAACAAACAAATGAGTTTGACGTGTTGAGAGACCACAGGTTTGATCACAGCAGAAAAACAAATACGGAAGACAGCCTGCGGTCTTGTGTATCCTGCTGAAAAAACATGTGATGAGTTAGTGTCTGTGTTGTCGTTCACTAATCTATGCCAACGGAACATGTTTCAGTCCTTTTATTATTATTTTTGTTGATTTTATTGCTAAAACCCACCTGTTTGGATCGTAGCACAATTCGGGAATAAAAAAAAGAGCCAAAATTATTAATCGATTAGTCAAACCATCTTAATGATTGATTACTCATTTTAAGTCATTTATGGAGCAACACTCTCTTGTTTCAACTTCTGAATTTCACCGATTCTTTTACATATTATTCTTCGGCAAACTGAATATTTTTGAGGTTTTAACTGTTTTTTTTAGATGTGGTCAATACAGGGCACTGATAAAAATCTGCATACTGACATCCGGTTACCCATCAGTCTGAAAAACTAGTTTACCGTTAGAAATGTATAGTACAAATCAAATAAACTAATTTAATTATTGGAGTGACAAGCTGTCACAGCTACAGCTACATACAGTTGTACTTTAGCCCAACATTACAGATGTTTTCACTCACGAGCAAATTTTAAATGAAGGAAACAAAAAAGCAGAAACCAATCAGGAAAATAACTTCATGTGTTTATGCAGTCAGTTCAAATGTTGTACTCAACTCTTGTATTCTTGAAAGATGTATTACTTCCCGTTTCACCTCCCGTAATGTCTTAATATTGGTCACTCCGTAATGTCCTCGACCTGGTGCAAATAAATGGATCTTTTATGTGCTTGTGTAATTATATTTGTTCTAGATTCACGACACTTTCAAATGCCCTCAATGACCGGATACCTCAAAAATCATACCACCACCAAAACTGTGTGTATTTACACTGTATTTTGCATGTTAACATACTATGATAAATACAGGCGCAGACCAGACTCCAGACCGAGACTTCAGTGAACTTTCCCCCAGAAAACAGCCTCCCCCCCGCGAGTGGCAGAGTCAGACAGTGTCCAGTTTACTGATAGTGATGATGTAATTATGTAATTTAGAGCGAAAAACTTTGTCACTTTCCAGGATGTTTTGTGAGTCAGGATCTCAACCACTACACATTATAACAGCATCCATATGATTATAAACCGTCCGCGGGTTTAGACTGACAGGAGGACACCTGGGGAAACACCTTGAAAACACACAGACGTCACCCCCTTGACGTGTACCGTCACGGATCTTTAGGTGTTTTCTGTGTGAGTTACACCGTGGTTCTTCTTTAAGGCGGAGATGCTTCGCTCTGTGTGAACAACCAATGGCGGAGAACTGGCGAACCGCCGCTGCGGCGATAATACAGCTTCTCTGTGTGAAAGGGGCTACAGAGTCCTCAAAAGATGGCACAACCATTACAAAATGATTTCCCTACTTTAAACTGTCATTTATTTCAGGTCAAGATCAGAGGTGCAAACATGCACCTCTTGGAAAGCTCCCATCCTCTGGGACGGGATGTTTGACCCTGATCTTTACGACCAGACACACAGGAGCGAAGGAGCATCTGTGGCTCTGACAGTGTTTGCTGTGGGCAGGTTCGTCTTCACATTAAACTACCGTTTTTATTTAGAGACATAATGTTTAACCGTTAAGATATGAAAGTATTTGACGTTGGTCTTGTGTTCACTTCCACCACAGGTACCTGGAAGCTTATCTCGAGACCTTCCTGAACTCATCGGAGCGACACTTCATGTTGGGTTTGCCCGTCACGTATTACGTCTTCACGGACCTGCCAGAGAAGATGCCGGACATCAAGCTCGCTCCGCAGAGAAGCATAAAGGTTATGAAAGTCGAAAGGCACTCCAGGTGGCAGGACGTCTCTATGATGCGAATGAAGACAATATCAGAGGTCATCGAGTCCGATATTCGCCACCACTGCACGCACGTTTTCTGCTTCGATGTGGATCAGGTGTTTACTGGAAGATTTGGCTCGGAGGCTCTGGGAGATTCTGTGGCTCTGCTTCACGCCCACTTCTACCGCCTTCCAAAGAGTCTGTTCACCTACGACCGCAACCCCGAATCCAAGGCTTACATGGAAGATGGGGATTTCTACTACCATGCTGCTGTGTTCGGAGGCTCGTGGAAGGGTGTAAAAGCATTGACTGAGGCCTGCTATCAGGGCATCATGGAGGACAAAAAGAATAACGTGGAGGCTCTGTGGCACGATGAGAGTCATCTCAACAAGTACATGTGGCTTCATAAACCGAGCAGGGTGCTCTCCCCAGAGTACTGCTGGGACCCCAGCATCGGCAGCAGGAGTGACATACGCGTCACCCGCCTACAGTGGGCGCCAAAACATTACAAGGCACTCCGCACAGAGTGACGTGTTGTGGAATTAAGGTGCAAAATCACCTATTAAACTTCATGAATTGCTGGTAAACTATCTGGCTTAGGCTTTGGCACAACAGTCACAATATTAATGCTGACATGTGGGACTGTCTGTACTGGTTGATCAATGTTACATTGATGTGTATGTCCGATTCCCCTCTTCGCCAAATCATCCTTTTTGGATGGTCAATGTATTGACCCCAAAGTTGCAGTTAACCGCTTGCGCCAGATGGTTTATCACCCACAACTATCTGAAGCCAGGTTCTCATGTACATGGGTCATTTTAGAAACTTATGATCTCCGTCCAAGCAAATATTTTAGCACCGTTTCAAAAATTATAACGTCCGTACCAACACACCTGAAATATATGTCACACGGCCACGCACGTGCACTGGATGTTACTCTGAATGAGGCCATGAAACGTGACTGTTCTTCACAGAATCTTCCTGGATAACGCTGTTTTTTATGAAGCATCCACATCATTGCTCCCTTCTCCATCATTGTTTGAGTTTGTTTGAGTTTTTCTTAATATAGACAACATATCATCCATTCCATCACTGTACAAATTAGATACTCCATTACACATTCACTGGTAAGAGCCAATTCGGAAGCCAACGTGGGCATCTGTGGCGTCCTTTCCAAAACTGTTTCGGCCCGTCCAGACATGAACACTGAAAACTGGCTTTCAGAATATCTTCATCCTTAAAGGAGTTTTTTCAAAACGCTTTACCCAAAGTAGTTAAGTCAAATCCACATCGTGTCTTTTATGAATTTCAGATGGATATGTAGTATCCAGGATGTCAGAGAGTCCTTAAGATGTTTTCTTTAAGAATATTTGTAACAGGGGCTGTTGACTTAACACAACAAAACCTGTTTATCAAGGTACGAAGGAAATTGTTGCAAGTGCTGCAGAGCATCTGTGTGTCAGTGAAGCCTTCCATGAAGTGAATTCAGAAATCATGATTTAAACTTAGTAGCAAACAGATAGAGTAACTACATTTATCTCATAAGTACAGTCAAATACTGGTGGAAAGATGTGGTGCAGTGTCGAGTTTCGTCTGTGGCCACCGTCTGTTTAGAATACGCATGAACCGGAAACCACTTGTGTCTTTGTTTTCTGAGATGGAGACGCTGATGTTGCAGCGGCTGACTCGTTTTATTTATTTTCACATTTCATTTTAAACTCTGTAAAGCTCAGGTATAAAAGCCAGTGATTTGAATCTTTGTTTGTTTTGTATTTTGCACTTACGACACTGCCAAACTGACTGCTGAAATTCTGGTTTTAATTTTGCTGCATGTTTGGAATATTTTTTTAATTTGTCGAATACTTCTTTCTTATACTGTCCTTGTTAAAGGACGATGTTCTTTGCTGGTTGTCATTTTTGTTAATTTATGAATTTTTTCTATTGGTCTGAAAATCTGTTGAAAAAAGCACATATTTGAATTCACTCAGGAGAACCTGAAGTTAATAGGTTTGATAGATAATAACTGACATTTGTAATATTGTATCATGATGCACAGGTACAAATGTAACACATGTGTAAGTCTTTGGTAGGTTGGGACACATTTCCTCACATGACAATGCAAATTTTTCTGTCTGCATTTGAATATCAACTGTAGCATCAATATGAAAATTACAATGATGACAAGACTGTTACCAGTAAGCTCTCAACATATAAAGTCTCATGTAATTGTTCTTCCTCTTTGCAGCCCTGCAGCAGGTGGTCCTGTCTGACCGCATTAAAATGTTTTTGACCCCGTTTTGTTTCCATGTGAAAGTTGCTTTTTGTCGTGGACTTGAAGAGTCTCATAAAACATCGACACACAAGATTAATTAGTTTAGATCTCGTTTTCTATTAAAGAGATTATGTAATTAGGTCAACGGTTTTCTAATGTCCAAGTTGTGGCGTAATAGTGTTGGGTATAAGTTTGACATTTACTTGACCCTAACTCTGGTCTTTAGTTTGTAGTCTGTAGTTTCACCATCAGAACTGTGTAAACCAATGTGCTTGTGTAAAATGGAAGAAGCGTATAAAGATAAACCACATGATGGAAACTGACAGTTGAGTTGTGTTTCAGTTTTAAACAGAGTCTGACATTTGGGCTGGGGGTTGGGTTAACCAACAGGAATACTTAACTGTATACAGTTTCGTATACAGTCACAAAAGACATTAGTACCATATACCCCCACCAAAAAAGAGCATCACATTTGTTTATTGTTAAGATTTTTTTTTACCTCACTCTGCACCTCACGCTTATTGACCTAACTGATTTGATTTACACTGTTTGATTTGAGTCTAAAACACTGAAAGTTAATTACTATGATTACTATGAACTAACAAACCGTTTTATTAAAAGAGTTGTCCTTTTTATGAGGGGCTAATACATAGGAGAGCCAAGGAATGACAGAGAACACAGACACCTCCACTGAGTTCAGGCCAATACGCACGCAACTGAAGCAGACTCACAACCATAAAGTTGGTTTTATAAAAGTCAATTATCAATTTGCGCAGGGCCCTCTTAAACCATTTAGTAGTCGCACACATGAAATTTAAAACTGAAATATGCATACTCACTCATGTATAACAGGATCACTGACTAAAATATATCATATTTTATAACATCAATTTAAAATGTTTTTATTTATACAAGAAGTTATTTTGTTGGACCCATTTTAGACCCAATGTAGCGACATGTTTCAGACGCTCCTCCTGCCTCATCATAAACTACGCCTCCGTTTGTGTGCCACTGAAGGAAAATTCAAGCATGTTAGATTTGTCAGGTTGGCCGGGCTTTACGCTCTTAAGACAAGTTTCAAGTCTGGATTTGCAACATTGTAAAGAAAGATTTCAATTGAAATATTTCAAATATTTTGCATGAAAAACTTTTGAGAAGTCGTCACTCAGATTTGAGACGGTCCATATTGTTGTTGCACTCAGTATAACTTTGAAAATTGAATTGAAGTGGGATGGGAAGAGAAAGACAAGAAGAGTAATGGAACATTTTGTTTATTAATTTAGATTATTTACAAATATATTTATTTATGTACAGTATATTCATGTTGCAGGTAAGACAGAAAATTTCAACAACACGTACTGTCTGAGCTGCTAAGGGTGGCCGGGGGAGCCGAGTGGTCTGAGCGACTCCGGGTGGAGGTCAGATTCAGGTAGCCCATCTCTGCTGATCGAGACAGGGACCCAGAGATGAGACATTGAGGGGGAGAAGTCATGTTTGACTGCTTGTGCTGAGTTTTTTCCAATTCAACCTCAATTTCTGGCAGCTCAGGTATCATCACACTAGGGAAACAATCAAATGGTTGTCAACATTTAATGTTTCATTTAGGAAGAAAAGATTGTGCTAAAGTTTTTAACAGCAATCAGACCTACCTTGAAGTTGGTAAATGGAGGGATGTAAGAACCTGTGTAGGATTAGATATTTTCTTCAGTTCCTAAAACAACAAAACAAAATGTTAGAGTATGTCATAGATTATTTTTAAGTCATCACAGTATTTGTCAGTCAAACACTGAGTAGAGTCAAATTATTAATTGTAAACCAGTTTTGTGGCAATAAGCAAATGTTAGCACGCTAGTAGGCTAAACTAAATTGGTAAAATGGTAAAAATGATATCTCCCCATTAGCATTGTCATAGCGGTATGTTAGCATGCTGATGCTAAAATTTAGCTCAAGGCAACGTGGACATACTGCTGCTAGCATGACTACAGATTATTAGTCATATCGCTCGTCAGGAAGGCAGCTGATCTACAGTAGCTTTGCACATCTGCAACTCCAGATCACTGCCTGTGTATAAAGATAAAGTGGACTTAATTGTGGCTGGTACCTCAGCAAAGTGAAGTGATTGCATGTTCTGCAGGCTGCGTTCCAAGACAGCTAGCTGATTGGACATGTGGAGTATTTTGTTTCCAAGTTTCTGGTTTTCCATCTCCAGAAAATCCACCCTTGAGATCAAAACAAACGTCTCTGTCAGTTCAACACAGATCAACTGAGTGTGGGGTAAATTAGTGAATAGCTCTAGAAATGACTTTTGCAGTTTCCTTTGAACATAATGTGTGGACTCATCATGCTGCTAGGTGTTGACCGTTGGTTCGGTACCTGCATTTGGACAAAGTAGCTGTCAGATTACTGTCCTTCTTGTTGTGCTCCTCTTCGTTGAGCTGTTCTAGTAGTGTTCTCCTCTCAAGAAGAAGTTTGTCATTTTCCACAGTTATACTCATGTAAAGCTCTTTTTCCTGGGAAAGAAACAATGTCACTTCCTTCATTCATCATCCAATTTTATATATTTATTTGAGTAAGACTCATGACAATAAGGGAATGACAGTGCCTTTTTATCATCTCCCTTCAACTGTGGACTTTCCAGTTTAGGAATACATCATAATGATATACTGAATTTCAAACAAGATGCACCTCAAACATCCTGGTTTCTTTTGTGTAAGGGAGGACAAGCTGCTGATTTACCTTTGCTAATGAATGGGAAGACAGGGACAGTTCTCGCTCTAGATTTTTTATCTTCTCATCACGCCACGAGGTTTCATCATCAAATTTCTGTTTGGCTCGACACAGTTTTGCTTTGTGCTTTTCCTTCATTTCGTGGTACTTACTGCAATAATATGGACAAAAATAACATATTACTTCAATCATTAAGCACATTAAACACATTAAGCTATCTAAGTTATCAATATCCTCTACAGAAGTCTTTGGTGTTATGGGCCTGTTACCTCCGCTCTTTGTCGAGGCTTGTAAGGGTTTCACAGATCTCCATCTTGAGTGTTTCATACTTGTCTTGGGTTTCCAACAGAGCGCGCACCGTTTCTTGACAATTGGGACACTCCTGCAAACATTGGCATGAACAGAAACTGCTTCAGTGCAAAACAGTGCGCTGTGAAACTCACTCTGTTTTGCCTTCTCTGAGTCTAACACATGTTGGCAACAGTTTCTGCCCTTTAGCACTGCATGGTCAAAAGTCATACAATGAACGGACATACTTGTATGTAGTCAAACATGCCTGGTAAGTGAGCAATTTCCCAGTATTCAAATATGAGAAATTACCTTGGGCACTGTATTTTCCTTGTTCTGCAGCAGCTGTAGTTGTGTTTGTAGCTCTTCATCCTCTAGCAGACAGTAAACGTTTTCACAATGTTGTGAATCCACCTCTTTTTGCTTCCAATTCCTTCAAAACACACACGGACACACAGAAATATCACTTACCTATGTATTACTGCAGCATTGAGGGCTGGCATGCACATATAGTCGTTGCTGGATGCTGCAAGGAGAAAAAATGTCCTACTTTTGGTCCTGAAGATTGTTTTCTTTGGTGCAAATTGTAGTTATAAGGTTATCCAGATCTTCTTGAGAATTATCCAACTGCTGCTTAAGGGAATGTATCTGAAAGGATAAGTGACATTTGTGACATCTTGTAATAGAAAGAAAGGCAATTATAGTGCATTTTTCTTAGAGACAAATCTGTTAACAAATTGATCTTGAATGTAATTATCTGAAGCCTCTTAATAACATTCTAAAATACTGATTGACTCACTTCTGATTCCTTCTCCAAAAGGCTTCTCGACTGTGCGCTAAGCTTATTCTCCAAATCTCTGCAGATCTCATTGCTATGGTTCAACTCAGTTGCCTGGGACTGGAAACATGAGATATGTGAAGATTTATCAAACTGCTTTGAACCCTTGCCATTTCATCTTGTTTTTCCTCCATGTGACTTGGTGATAGCATCTTCTCTGGAATGCTCACTGAGTGAAACTTACTTTAGCTGACTCATTAGCTTGGTTGGCCTGAACCTGCAAGTTAAGGAGTTGCTGCTCAGCCAACTGCTGCTGCTCCTGCAGGGCTGACTTGAGCCGCTCCACCTCCTTCTGCAGAGATACAACCTGAATGACATTACACACAGATCAATGTAGAAAATTGGCAAAATAATAAGTTCTTTTAAGATAAGCAGTAGGTGGCATTGATACTTCAGTCAGGTGCTATTAAACCATTGTAGAAGAAGAGGACGCAGGACGATGGGGTTATAAAGAGTCCAACTTCAAATGATGGAGAAAATGTAGAAAACATGACGGAAATGCTGCAAATTAAGAAGATTCCAATGACATAAATTTGGGAGCTAATTAGTTTGACTTTAAGTGCTTACTGCAGGAGATTGAAATCACAAGACGTTTGGAGAATTCTTCATAATGTTTAAGAGACATTTGAAGGTAGTTTTGTCAAACTTCGTTTGTCTGGGAGAGAGCTGGAATGAAGCTGTCAAGGCCATGTTGTTGTGTGTTTGACAGCCATACAAACTATCCATGATAATTTGCATTTGATTGCTGTCTGTTCCTATTTTTATGTACTCACAGTTTTCTCCTTTTTCAAAAGACATTTCATCTGAGCAGTGAGTCCCTCATGTAAATTTAGGCAGGTCTGGTTGCTCTGTGGCAGCTCTGTCTCTTGAGACTGGGGGGGAAAAAAAGATGAACAAGAAGGTTCTTTTTCAATGTGTACATGCACATGCATCTCTCAGATTTGTCATTTGAAGGGTAATGACAAGGACATGAACAATAGGTTTCAATTGGTGATTCAGTAGTCTTCAGAACAGGTCAGTTTGTTGTACCATCTCCTACAGTAAATTGGGAACCACTTATTTGAAAATCTTACAAATAATAGCGTCAATCAGACAAATTTAGAGCTGTTTAATGCCGAGTGTTATATGATGCTTAAGGATATGTGTAGTCGGACTTACTTTAGCTAAATGATTAGCTTGATTAGCCTGAACCTGCACAGGGAGGAGCTGCTGCTCAGCCTGCTGCTCCTGCAAGGCTTTCTCCAGCTGCTCTAAATTCACCTTCAGAGACACAACCTGAGACAAACACACATGCAGTACATTAGGACTGCAACTTATTGTCACTCCTGATTCTTCTGCTGCTTTTATTCTCGATTCATTAATCAATCAAGCAGTGAAAGTAGTGAAAAGATTTTCCCATAGCTCAAGCTGATATATTTAAGTGTTTTTTGTGTCCAACTATCAGCCCGAAACTCAAAGACAATCAGTTTACTATAAACAGAGAAAAGAAACAAATCACGTGTGAGAATGTGGAAACAGTGAATTTTGGTAATTTTAGCTTGAAAGAAAATGAATAAATTATCAAAATGGAGACCAATTACTTTTGTCAGACAAATCAACTAATTGTTCCAACCCTACATCAGAGTAACACGATAACCGATGTGTCCTTCTTTCATGTCTATACCATTGTCACACATCCACATTGAACAGATAATAAATCAGCACAAGTCACAGCTGAAAACAGAATTAATGCTCTGTAAACACTCAATATTGCCTCATTATAACAGACAGAAAGTTTTTATTATATCATTTATTGCTTCCATAGAAGAAATCAAAAAAAATCTGACTGTGGAGATGCCAGAATAAGACTCAAAAGTATTTTGTAGAAAAGTGCAACCACAATGAATTATGCATTTCATCCAGTCTTTATTTTGCTTTACAACAAGCAGATCTAACAGAAAATATGATTTACCTCCACTTTTGATATGGGTCCACAGTCTGAAGTAAGAGACGAGATGTAAGATGAGTCTACCAGGACTAAACCTTTAAGCTTATTCTGTTATTAAAGCTCGAAGCCTTGGTGCAAACAAAAAAAAATTGGAAAGTAAATCTTGGATGCAATGTTCTCTCACCATAGGGTTAATATGATAAAATACCTTTTTCAGCAGGTATCTTACCGTCTGCTGTAGAGAGTTTTTCTCAGCATCCAGGGAGCGTACCCTGTTCCTCAAGGCTCTGATCTCGAGGTCCAGACGATCATTCAGCTCTTTGGCTTTTCTTAGTTCTACCATTTCTTTTGAAATGAAGCCAGAGAACACACTCATCAGATTACAGATAATACATTAATAAAGGATATCACTGTTATCATACATACACTTTTGTCAGTGAAATGTTGGTCACTTTATGGGGAGTGTAATGCAGATAGTGTCTGCCTTTCGGTACTGTATATACACTCAATGACATCTGGCTGGTCTTTATAGATAGCTTAGAGAATACACATGAAAGAATAATTCTCACCATATTTCTTCACTTTCTCCACTTCCTGTCTGAGTTGTTCTACCTCCTGCTGTGCAGCCTGCAGCTCAGGCTCTAAAATAAAAACAGTATTATTTCCATAGTACTCTTCACAAAGTTCCCTCTTAAATTTAGATCAGTGGAAGTTCAAAGTCTGTTTGGATATTGTATGATGGTGAAAAAACTTCTGAACACTGGTAATATACAATATTTATGAAGGATTCTGCTGAAAGTTTGATGAAAATAGACAAAGCACTGAAAAAGTGGTGACAGAAGACTCCTAAATTATCATCATGAGTAATGACACAGTCCGTTTCCAAGAAACTGATGTGTGTTCCTCACCATAAGCTCTTTGGGTCAAATGAGCAGACTCCAGCTCATCAGTCAAACGTCGGATCTCATTGTGGGCCATGGCCAGCCGGCGGGAACCTTCCTCCACGTCCCGCTCCAGACGGGAACACTCCCTCCCCACACTGCTTGCTTGGCTGGCCAGATGCCTGGCTTCGGCCTAAACAGAGAGGGAGAGGGCAACTGACCAACATTCATATGCCTCGCTATGAAGACAATCAGTGAATAAATACAACAATGTTGCATGTAAATGCATGCAAGAACAGTAAGGAGACCTTGAGATGTGCACTGGATCAAAATGTATCAGTGGTGTAGCATCTTGAGTCTCGTCTGCCATGCAAAGTTCCCTATCTTGTGCTGGTAACAGTGCTTAAAAAACAAGAGGTTGTAGTTAATGTGGATGCTGCTGAACGGGAGTTTTTGAGAAGAATACATGCAAAAAAGATCCTCACTTTAAGACATGCACTTTGGGATACACAAAATAAAGGCAGCGCGGCCGATTGTCTCTGATATTCCAGCTGACCTGAGTGCAGTTTTAAGTGTTTGTTAGTATAGGATGCAGTAACACCGCTGTATATAAAAAGGACATACAGGAATAAAAGTATGTTTGCTCTGTGAGGCTCTGTGGAGTCCAAAGAGTCTCTTCCATGGGCTCTGGTTATGACGTGGTGCCCCCTTGTGGGAAAACTGTAGAATAACATTAGATCACAGAATAAGTCATTTGATCACAAGGAAATGTATAAAGGCATACCCATCTAATATTGAATAAATAAATCTGACTTAATTATGCTACACTTATAAATAAAATATCACACACAGGATCACATGCTTCAAAAGATAAAACATAAAGGGGGACAAAAGGAAATATGTCCAACTTCGCTCTGTGGTTTGCTTAGTGCTTTTGTACATTCACAACAGCGCCGAGAGATAAACTATCATCTGTGTCTCTCAGTTTTACACCAACTTCCCCATTTCTCTTAACCATTGATCAGTTATCAAATAATGGTGAAAATGTTTGAAACTTAAGATTTACCTGCCTGGGAAGTAGCATCAACTACCATGTGGCTTTTGTCATTAATGTGAATGGGTACAATCAGCATTCTCTCCCACCTCAAATGACTACAGTAGTCACAAAGATTTATAGACTCCAGCTTCAATTGGCACAACCAGGTGGACATGTCAATTCCCACCCCATGTCAGGCCCGATACGATGACGTGTTGAGGTTAAGGACAATGACTTGTTAGAAATATTTTCCATCCACCTCTGTTCAAGCAGCCACAAACATTGTTCAGTCTGTGCTGTGGATGTAAAGTGATCAGGTATATGACCTACTGCTTTCTACGGTTTCCTGTTTGTCAAGCTTTAAGGATGATGTTTTTCCTCTAACCTGGTGTTCACTGGTGTTCAGCGCTTGGGCTTCGGTCCCCAGCTGGCTTGATGTGTTTATATCAACCGTCAGGCTGTCAGGAACCTCGCTCGTCTCAAGTAAGGAGGCTCTCTCCACCAGGAGGTAGGCCACCTGCTCACTGGGGCTGCTGTGGATCAACTCTGTGAGACCCTGCTGGTACAGCATTTTAGCCACCTCGCTTATCTGAGAATCTATCACAACGAAAGAGAATGGTGAAGAAGTATGATTTATATTGCTTTAAAATCTGAAAAGACTGAGGGTGTCTGGGGTCACTAGAAAAAGAAAAAAAAGAAAGACTTTGATTGTCAAAACATGCACTACTATTCTATTGGAAAATGTCATACAACAATCCAGTAGCAATTTAGAGTTAAAAATGTCCAACCTTGAAGGGATATTAGGCGGCGCAGCTGGTCCTGGAGCTGATCATTTTCATCTTGTATCTCCTGAGCCAAAACATCTTTGTGCTCTGTAAAGATTCGAATCTGCTCCAAGGACTTGCGTACCTTACAGACGAACACATAGAAAACCAATGTCCTAGTAGTCACCAACAGACACAGACTTTTACTTTATTCTTTTTGACAATTGCTGTTGTCATTGACAATTCAGCAATGATAACTTACCTCTGCCATCTCTGCTAAGTGTTGAGAGCGCTGGGTGTCCAGGTCCCAGCTCACGCTGTTCAGACGGTCCCTTGTGCACTGGAGGGCACGCCATAGCAGACACAGCTGAGCCTCCTTTGGGGAGTCAGGAGCAAGTCCCTCTTCACTAAACCATCTGGCAATCTGCTTCAGCTCTTCCTAGAGATAGGATGAGTGACATGGGGACATGGCCACGGACAAACCATCTTAACCATTAACCATTTTTTAACTTTCATTTTTGGATAATTTTGGTTGTATTAATGCATATTACATACACTTGGAAAAGGTGTTTGTTTGTTCTTTTCTTTTAAATGTCAACCTCAGCTCATGATATGTCTATAATACACAATGTGTATATTAGAGACAGACAGCTTAAACTTAAACATTAAAACTATTTATGCTTTTTTGTATCCCACTGTCTTTACAGCATACAATCACATATACCATGTTATCAGTCTTTCATTCTGTGGTAATGTTTAATATTTTTCACTAGAAAGGGCAATTTACCTGTATTTTGACACATAGGCTATTACTATTATATTTCCCTTGTGTTCTACAGGGAGCTTTGCCTCACAATAAAACGTAATCCTCATCCAACTGATCAAAAAACACATTTAGTATAAAACAATGGTCCATGTCAAAAACTTTGAAGCATAAGGAAAATAATTTTTTTGTGTGTTCTTCCATTTAAAAACAGTGGCAATATGCAAATAAACTGGTATTTGAAAGTTGAAAATAATTAAGTTATATTTCAATTTTAGTATATAATTTAGTTAATATATAGTATTTTATGGCGGTTTTCTGACATGGGACATTTTTTCTGTACTAAATGTGATCTGAGTTATTTATTTCTATTTTTTTTATCAGTTGCATGAGGGTTGAATAAAGATGATATATAACCTTATGGTGTGTCCTGGAAGTGATTCATCTTTAATCTTCAATTAAAACCTCCCAACTCTGAGTGAGTTAACTGACACGTCTCCTGGCAGTGGCTGAAGTTGTTTGCACATTTTGGGGAACAGCTGTTTCCTTCAGCAAAGACAGCTGGCATTGCCAGTGTTTCTGCTGAGCTGCTTCTTCCACACTTCATCTTGCATTTGCATTGTTGTGTCATTATAATCGCATGGTCTGCAGCCACACTCGCTGAAAGCCAAATCATTTTACACTACTCAAAATCAGTTAGTGATATTTGGATATGGGTGCATAGTTTATGTGTGTGCATGGATATGCAATAAAAGACACTTACGAAACACAAAATTACAATTCAGATATGCCACAGAATAGAAAAAAAATAAATAAAGTGAAACACGTTAAATATCCCAATATTACTAACTAATGTTGTGAGTTTTCAAAAGTTAAACGCAAATTAAATCTGTTAACAAGATGAACAAGACATCTGCAGCGTTTCCGTTTAATGGAATGATGCAGCCACATGAAAAACAACAAACAAGATAGTTCACTCATAACTTGTAGAGCTGGAAAAAGCTGACGAATCTGTTTTTTTTTTACACTGAAGCTACCTTTAATGGGCAGCAAAAGGGAGAAACACTGTGAAGGGGTTCGTTAATATTTATTCCATCAGCAGCTTTGCAGCGGGTTCATCAAACGTCTGGTGCACACGACTGTAACGGTCCCGGTTGTTAGCTAACGTTAAAGTTCAGGTTTTAGCTAACAACACGGACAAAAAGCCGAATGTGTTCGGTGAGGTTACCTCTGCTGGTTGCTCCATCTGTCCTGCGGGGTGTGAAACAACTTTCCACCGTGGTTTTCTCTCACATTTTAGCTCTCATCTTTGTCGGTTTTTTCCGAAAAAGTCCGACGTCAAATCCAAACACGGAGAATCAGTTTCTCACACGCATAACAGCGCCGAGACGTCAACACGCGAGACTGCCGTTGTTCTTATAACGTCCCACAAACTTCTGCATACTCGAAACTTTCTCTCCAAAAACCAGCGACACAGAGGGAAAACACGACGTGGGCTGAGGCTGAAGGAATGTACAGCAGAGTATTTCTGTCTGTGGCTTGTGGTGGTGCGAGGTTCCGTTATGTCTTCTTGTCAAATCTCACGGTTCTTGCGCGCTGTGATGGTGGGCTGTCCATGGGTCCTTGAAGGAGTCTTGAGGGACCAATATTATAGTGGATAGTTTAGGTTCACCGGTAAAAAATCAGTAAAAACGAAACTTTGTATAAAATTCTGATGCCAGATTTAGTTTTTGGCTTTTTCCTAGAGAAAAATTATGGAATGCCTCTATTACTCTCAAAAACGAATGTAACGAGTTTCTTTTATTCAAGTCCTATTCTAAGTGCAAATTTAGACTACTTACATTTCTTGAGTATTTTCCTTTCTACTTGATAGCCTAAATCTACTATGTTAAAATTGAGAGAAAAATATCATCCATTTGAGTTCTCTAACATTTTACTTGACAGTTATACTAACAACTTAAAAAGAAACAATAAGATTTTACAAGCAAAGTGTATGATGAACTCACAACCTATGATGCATTGACCACCCGCTATTTGAACAAGACTTCATTTAAAGCAACATCATTACTTTACTTTATTTGCACACATAAAATCAGATGACTGAAAAGATGTGTCAAAAGACCTACACGAAGAAAACATCAGACTTCATGAAATAAATGTGGTGACAGTTTTTTTTTTTAAATGTGTAAAGATGACAAGATCTTAATAACTTGTCTTTCAGAATTCCATATTAGTACATTATCATATCTGAGGGAGTGCTGGCCATGTTTCGTTAAAAAAAGGAAGGTAAAGATGATCAACTTGATAGGTATTATATGAATGAATCCCAGATTATGTAATTTTTTTTTAACCTTAAAATAACAGATTCAAAATGCTGATGTACATTGTCATGAAGGTGAATGGTGTCTCTGTCACTTGTTTCTGCACTATGTAATTTCAGTGAGATGGTAGGATCACAGTGTTACATACATGTTTACTTCAACATACAAAGTTTTCACCACGTGACATTGTTATGACGTAATGAGTTTTGTTTGTAGTTATCACCTACATTACATTGTTTTTACAGAACTGGGATTTGTACTTACTACGTTGGTGTTGCACTGTGTGGGGCGCCAAATTGCAAAAAAATGCCAATTTCTACATAATGTTGCTTTAATTTTAGCTCCACCTTAAACAACTAAAAAAAATAAAATGGTGACACACATTTATGCAACTTGAACAAACTCCATAATATAATTTCTAATAGTTTTTATACTTATGATGGCCACAGTTTTACTTGTGATACTTTAATATGAGTACACTCATGATACTTATGTACCTTTAGCTAATACTTTTTTCTCTGGACTTTTACTTCTAGGAGTATTTTACTGTGTGGTATTGTTTCTTTCTTGGGGATCTTAATACATCTCTCACCAACAATTATTGGTTAATTAATGAAATAAATCGTAATAAAGTATAGACATCCAGTGTTGATGTTGCTGCCAGTAACTTGCTTAATGTGTGTTCACTGTACAAATAACAACATGATTTTTTATACGTTGCAAATAAAGATATCTTGAAGTGCAATCAATATAATGAAAAAAATCACTGAATATACCAAGCTGGGAGATTTTAATTCCATAATTTGATGATTTGAGACCTGTGTTCTACTGTTGTCTTAATTGTGTTGCACTGTATTGCCTTAATACCTTATATATTATTGTTCATTAGACAGATTTCCTCCCCTTCCACTGGCTCTTACTATAACTAGTGTCATTTCATAAAACTGTTGCATAACATTTTTATGTAAATTAAATTTCTCTCAGAGGTTCAAGTTTAGGATCAAACGCTGTGTGTTGTGTCTTGGGTGGTCAGAGACTTCCTGCACATGTACAATGCAAAGTGGGCAGAAATCATCCCTCATTTCCTACCACTCAATCACTGCTCTCTGGGAACACTGTGTTTGTCTTCATGCCAAGCGGCATGGTTGAATGAGCAGCATGAGTACATGTGCAGCGCTGGCGCAAAAGTGTGGCTCCAGTTATACAACACGCTGTTTGTTATGACAAATAAGTTTCAACTCGGGATTCAGAACCTCATTATAGTTTTGTTTTTGAATTTGAATGCGGATTGGATGCAGCTGTTTGAGAAAATGTTCTGTGATCATGCCAGTCCAGAGGAATGTCATTTTTGGTGTTGAGCTGGTCCAGACCACAGATTTGAGGGGGAGGGCAGGGAAAGTCTTGAGGAAATGGGTGTAGAGAACTCCTCCTATATCTTACTCCACATTCCTCTTTTGTAGACTTCTCCCCAAGATTTGGAGCTAAAACGTCTGCGAGGACAGAAAGAGCACAGAGGGAGGACAGCAGCAACAGGAGGGGGAAAAAAATCAGAGACAACCACTGAAGGGTGAAGGCTGAAGCTGAAGGGTAAGAACTTCCTCCTTACATAAACAGAAGTGACATGCCTGGATTTTCTATGACTTTGTGACACATACAGTTCAGTATGATGTATGCCGGTTACACCCAAATGTGATATTGCTTTAACATTTTTGAAGACACGTTTCTGTCACTATAACTTTCCCTCTGTCCGTGCCAAGTGCCTCACACTGTCCTGCTAACCAGATGTGGCAGTATGTAATCAAACACATGCCTCTCTGAATTGTCCAGAATCTAATGGCAACAGATTTCCCTCTATGGGCAGAGCTGGTGGGAAAGACAAACATGTGCAAGGCGTAGAAGGTCTGAGGGGAGTGTACAGTTGAGGGTCGGTAATTCAGGAAAAGTATACATCTACATAGAGCCCTGTTTGAAAATTAATTCAAGGGTTTGTGAAACCAGGCAGCTGTTTCACTCTGTTTTGGTCCAGAAAAAAAAATTAGCAAATGCACAATTTTTATATTTTGGACCAGGGATTGTCAAACTCAATCCACAGACAGGGTCGTGTTAAAAAATAATAATAAATTTAAGGGGTATTGCCAGAACTTCCCCACTGAGGTGACCAGGTTAAAGCCAAATAACAAATAACTTTCTAACCCCCAAGACTCAGACTTTTAATTCAAATCACCATGAAAGATCCAAAATGAAGTAGGAGGATTTTAAAAAAAAAGAAATTATTTGTGTCACACATTGACTCTAAAACAGACACACTATTTTAATCTTTTTAAATCTGTTTTAAGGCAAATTGTATCACTGACACAGGTAGTGTAATATAAAAACTACTCTCCAGTCTGAAAAATGTTATTTTATCTTTTTCTCCATAGCTACTGAGGCGCCTCAGTAGTCAAATTATCTTGTGACGTCCTTGAGGGTCTTTGAACTATGTATTCCCCTGACACCTGAGGTATCTAAAGGTCCGCATCGCCTCTGATGTTACCCTTAAAGGGTCGCTGTGTAAATTCTGTGATGAACTGGAAGCCGGTCCTCAAATTATTTTATAATTATGTTAGCGGACATTTCTAAGCTAGAAATGGCCGGGCACCTGAGAACGTGCATAAAGTCGAATCCTTTGGACTGTTGCAGAAAATCCAGCTTGCATCTTATCTTGAAGAAATCCACAGTCCAACAGCATTAAACAACTTAAACAAACTGTCCACAGGCTGGTATGGGCAACCGAGAGAGAGACGGGGAAGGTCTCATTTTTCACATCACGTTACAACCTGCTCACAAATGGCCATACAAAAGTGATTAATTAATACATGGAAATTGCAACAAATTGTTACAAAAAGCTCCTTTGAGTCTAGCTACTATTTCAGTGTGTACCATCATTATTACACTCCTCTCCACTGTTGTTAACTGAGCGAATTATCGTTGACTGTCAAAACACTGTTTTTTATTTATTACCATGGTAACGCTCATTATTATTATTATTATTATTTTATCATTACTGGCTTTTCTTGTTTTAACAGCTGTATCTAGGGGAACTGAAAATGTCAAAAGCAACATTTCTTTCTTAATAATGTGACTTCCCATTTCTGCTTGTACCCTGAACAGTACTGATTTAAAATAAAATCTGAGTCATTCATCCCTTTTTGCTATTTGACCATTTTGAAACGCTGTTTCGCAAGAACTTTATAGGGTGTGGCTCATTGAGGAGAAGTATTTGAAAAGGGAAAAACACTTAAATGTCTTTTAATTGTACCTCAGATATAATGAGGGCTGTCATCCTTTGTACTGTAGGTATAAAGTTCATACCCAGGTTCAGATTCAGTATGTCAGATTGTTGGTAGAAAGGTTTTCAGACTGCAAGTTTGTTTACAGCGGTGCAGGGAGCTGATGTTCAGTTGTATTCCTCAGAGACAGGACAGGCTCTGAAGACAGAGAGACATCCCTCTGTCTGGCATGCTTGTGGCTTGATAAATGGGCAGAGATGGGCGGTACAGATGTTGAGGAGCATGATGAAAGTGCTTAAAGTGTCCTCGAGAGGCAGACAGAGAGTCCGGTGTTTCGGGCCACCGCCTCCACGAATCTGCTGACCATTTTACATGACACGCAGGAGAGAGACGGTGCTGAGCGGTGGTTCTCGACTTCATCCTATTATCACAATAACTACACTGGGTTGTTTGTACACAGGATACAAGACTCCATCTCCAAGCAGCCATGGTCTGCCTGCTCGTATCCATCCTTGTGCTGCATCTGACCACCTTGGCCATGCTCCTCATCGCCACCCTGGAGAAGGTGAGACACACAGCAGATGTCACTGTTCAGCCCTGTATCATGTGGACCATAGCACACTCAAAAATGCTGCTTAACAACATACTGACTGTGGTTCTTTCTTTCTTTCTTTCTTTCTTTCTTTCTTTCTTTCTTTCTTTCTTTCTTTCTTTCTTTCTTTCTTTCTTTCTTTCTGTCTTTCAGTCCTGGTGGGTTTGGACTGATTCAGAAATAAGAGACCTCTGGTACAACTGCTTCCATGACAATGAAACAGAGACCTGGCTGTGCGCTTCTACCAATGAAAGCGGTAAAGTATTTATCCGCATGCTTTCTTGTATCTCGATCGTCCTGGTTTGTTGACTTGCTGGTCTTGTTTCTGCATGATTGGATATTTAATCACTGCCTGACGCTTTTTACCTTGTGAGTCGATGTCATACCCTCATTCTCCGACCTGCTCTCTCAGACTGGCTCCAGTCCGTCCAGGCCCTCATGGTCCTCTCTGTGGTCTTTTCCTCCATCTCCCTGCTGGTTTTTCTGGGTCAGCTGCTCACCATGTCCAAAGGAGGGCTCTTCTACTTCACAGGCCTCTGTCAGGCCTTTGCAGGTGTCTGAAAACTTTTTCAATAAGCCACATAACATGTTGTGAATTAAAACGAATAAGCATTTTTATCATTTCATAAATAAATCATAAAATCTATTGATTTTTCACAACAGTAACAACTTAACTACACTTTTTCTAGATTTTAAGAATAAGGTTAGTTTCAATCTTTTTGCTATTCACACTTTTTGTGAATCGTGTCCATATAATTTATAAAAGTAATCCACATTTGGGGTTCTTTCTCAAGCTTACAGCAGCTTTAAAACATTTACCAGTAGACACTAAAAATGAGAGTATGAACCTGAGAATGAGCATAATACAGGACCTCATCAAGAAAGTCTCATTCATCCCTTTTAGTGTCATTAAAAATGTACCTTTGCGTGAAAATATCTTACTGTGATGACATGACAGAATCTAAACTGCAACTCTGTCACGTGTTCCTCTCGCAGGTTTCACGTCCTTCACTGCGTGCCTCATCTTCACCTTCCATAGAAAGGAGATCTTGAACGACTCAAGAGATCTGAGCAGAGGGCGCTTCGGCTACTGCTTCATCCTGGCATGGCTGTGTATCCCTCTCCTCCTGATCAGCGCCGTACTGTACGTCCACCTGCGCAAGAAGCAGTGAGAGAAACAAACAGGACGGATTAAAAAAAACCCTCCTCACTCCCTTCACTTTTCTGGTCTTCGGATAGTACATGTCTGTTTTCTTTGTGAGTCCAGATCCACCCGACAGTGCTGCATTGTGCGCGGGATGTTGCGTCATCGCGGTGGCATCTCTTTACTGTTGTCACTCAAGACCAGATTGAGAAAGATAAAAGTCAGTGAAGCTCAGCCGTGCTGTAAGATACAGGACTCATATGAAAGGATTCTGACGTAGAAATATTAGGTGATGAATGCTTAACTTGTTCTGCTTAATGTATGATTGTGATTAGGGCAATGTGGCGCTCAGATGATTTTGTATTGCTTGTGTATATTTGTGTTTGCCTATTAAAAAACAAAAAAAAACAATGTCACAATCTGTGCAAGGCCTGTTCTGTTTGTTTTTAGTGCTTCGTGTGTGTCACAGTGCATGTGCAATCATCTAACACAGGACTGTGATTGCAAAAGGGAGTGCCATCTTTGTCATTTAATCACTCATTGTGTTTTGTGGCATTCATTGAATGCTCATGCTATTTTCTCCAGAAAAGTAGCCTAGAGGAACATGATAAACAACTGATGAAAAAAAAAAATAAAACAGAAATTGGCCAGTGACACTGGTATATTTTCCAACAATGTTTCTAAAGAAATGTAAAAGAAGCCGCTGTAATTGCACCTGACACCTTCAGTTGGGAAGTCAGTCAGAGTATTACGTGATACAAAGCCACCTGTCAAGCTGGACCGGTCCGAAAAGACATGTGAGCTCAGTGACGGCCTCTTAAATACGGTAGTTTTATTCACCACACACATTCAGGAAGTGTGTAAACTGAAAGCAGAACATTTAAGAGTTCGATTTCATTTAGCAGCCAAAGAAGGTGTGAGAGAAGAACAATAGTATCGTGGCAGTGTGTCTGAGCAGTGTACTCGTCTGTCAGCAGCAGAATGTTTGGAATCTAACAAGGAGTGGAAGGGCTAAGAGGAGTGAGATGGCATGCAGGGGAGGCGACGCATGTAGCACAGAGCCACAGCTCGAGAAAGTTTCTGAGTAATACCGGAGCCGGCGAGAGATGAGACATGTTCTCCAGGAGGTGAGTTTCACAATTCGTTGATCCGTGTGTCTTCAAACTGTTTTTTTTCTTCTGTTACTTATCTTAATATTCTGCTTTCTTTCTTGTGTCAACACGAGCTAGGAGACAAGGCTGCTGCACTGGGATTTAACTTGTGAACCCTGAACACATTTTGAGTTAAACTCATCGAGACTGCATATGTGTTCCGGCAGTTCTCGCCAACATGGAAATGTTGTGACACTTTTGCCAGAAGGATGAATGAAATGACTTTAATGAGATTGATGGGTGACATGAGTTGACCCAGGATAGCCTTGCAGTCACTTTGATACAGTAGGTAGGTAGCACTTTTTCCCAGAGACACACCAGGCTGAAGTCATGTCAAACTACCAAGAGCAGAGCCTGGATGAAAATGCAGTATTCCGCCCACTGACTGAGTCCTCCCCAGGGTTCCTCCACTGTGAGAATGAGCGTCAAGCAGTGGAGAGACTCATCATTGAAGGGCCAGAGGCCTTTCACAGCTTCGTCGACTCCACAGAGAGCTTCGGCTGCTTCCTCTCTCCTGCAGAGGTCAGCCAAATAAACAGCTGGGCCGAGGACTTCCGCTTCACCCAACTAGAGGTGCAAAGACAGGAGAATGGTCATATTGGCAGCTCGGAGACGGAGGACTTCTGCTCCACCTATTTCCCTTCCTGCTCGGACACACCAACCCCGGAGCTGGAGCTGGGCTGGCCTGCAAAAAACCACTGGGTGCCGAAGGGGAACATCGCAGTCTACACCAGTCCTCCTGCTGAGAACGAGCCTCCTGTCAGAGAGATCATCAGGCAGCACCTGCAAAGGGCCACGAAAGTATGCCAATATAATGTAGATCACATTTGTTTGAATGGGTTGAAAAAAATGTTTTTCATACTTTCACACCACTACATTTCAGAGAGAGCAGTTGAACTTTTGCTCTACCATGTTTATTTTATGGCTTGAGTTGATTGCTTCTTTTTAAATTAAAGTTGGGGTAGGTGACTCTGGAGAAAGATAGCTGACTGTTTAGCTTCCGAAGTCGTAGAATACAGACGCTCTAGGCCAAGATTCAGCCTAAATTCGGACCTTAAGCGTCAGTATGCGATGACCTGGGAACTACGACTATCTTTCTCCAGAATTGCCCTCCCTACCTTTAAGATTTTGATTACAATTTTACAATAAACTCAAAAATATAATTAACTTATTCAGTTTAAAGGTGCAATTAGCAATTAGTACTTCCCTCAATTACAGGCTAATAGACCATTTGTATGCTATGCAGGTAATTGCCATTGTGACGGACAAACTGACAGACGGTGCAATAATCGCCGATTTACACAGCGCTGCCTCCAGGGGTGTCCCCGTTTACATCATCCTGAACCAAAGGTCCATTCAGGAGAATTTCACGCTCAACAGGCTCAGGCATCCGGTGAGTCACCTCCTAAATCAGCACACACCCAGAAGCCATCCTCGCGTTCATTTTTGCCACGGCGGTGATTACACCAGAGAATTCATGCAGCAAAACCAAGCTGCACAAATCCATCATGTCAACAAATTATGCAACTGGTCACAATCACATATGAAAGTAAGCTATTGAAAGCTTGACAGACTGCATATCTACTCTAGAGAGGTATCTGGTAAACTGCAAGTGTTTCTTTTGGCTTTGGTATGCATATGTTTGGAATGCAAACCGTATCTGTAGCAACACATAGCTGAACTGGTTGCACAGCATTCAGTGTTGTCTGCATTATCTTTGAAGTGGTTGAAAACCTGCCATGACATTTTTGTTTTTCAATGAAAATGCTATTTGATTGATTACCAGTAGCTTTGTAAATACATTCAAGTTCCCCTGAGGATGAGTCGTAGTTTGGTGATCCCATAACTTTTTATATCCGGCGCCATCATCAGGTCAAATTTGTAATATTACCAGTAGTTTGGTTCCTGATCAAAAAACTACTGTAATGACCATCATATTCAGCTTTACACTAAGATGGTTAACACCGTAATCATTATACCTTCTGATCATCAGCCCGTTAGCATTTGTCATTTTGAGCATGTTCAAATACACACATTAGCGCCAATCAGCCACAAACCTAACCCTATGCACAATATGGATATCAATATTTTTTTCAGCCTACCAATAACCAATAAGATGGCTCGGATGTAGTGAGCAATAGTGGATGATTTAATATTGTTTGGTTCTTTACCCAGGTGCAGCAGTCTGACGTCATGAGCTTTTGTGTGTCCATCTATCAGCTATAGTTTTTACCGATACCGATATACAACCCATGATGTAGATTTCCCAACACTGGGCCGATAATTTCGTGTGGATCACCAACATAGAAAATTCATGAAATTATCACAAAATAGAAACTACAGGATTCATGTGCATTGGCATTGATTTCAAATTGTTGTTGTGACTCTCAGCAGGACTATTTGTTTGTGCCCGTCATCGACTGAATCAAACACTACATGTATGAAACATGCTGGAGGCGTGTGGAGGTGGTTAGGGCGGATGGTTGGCAAACAAAGTGCAGGACTGTCATACCAGAGTCATCTGGTCCAATTAGGTTTAGTTAACAGCCAACAGAAAAGATATTTTCAGTTCATGGAACAGTCACAAAATGTAATCAAGAGGATTCACTTTGGTTGAGGTTGGAGAAACCTCATTGTTAATTTCAATAAAAATCACAATGCAGTGTTCACCCTGCTGATGAAATGTGAGATTTAGGATTTGTGTACATGGTGACACTTTTTTTGTTTGTTGTTACACACTGGTTCAACATGTGGTTCACATTCTGTCACAGATAAACAGCCAGTTTCGGTCTAATTCAATCTTAAATTTAATCTTGTGATCCGGCAGCTCATGCGCGTCCGTGTTCTCGGAGGGAAGACCTTCTGTTCGAGGACGGGAAGAATGGTGGTCGGGGAAATGAAAGACCAGTTCCTTCTGGTGGATTTAGAGACGGTGATTCATGGCAGCTACAGGTGAGCCGTAAAGTCAACCCTTTCGTTTTATATGTATCCACACACTTGAGAGTGATGTAACAAGCTGTCTTTGTACTCTGCAGCCTCACATGGTCGGACGCCCACCTGCACCGACAGCTCATCACCGTTCTGAGCGGCCTGGTTGTTGAATCATTCGACACGCAGTTCAGGATCCTTTACGCTGTTTCGCTCCCCGTCCCTAAAACATGTATGGATCCCAGTTCTCCTGAAGCTGTGACCCGTAAGCCGAAAGAACGACCAACTCTCAGGTTTCAAAAACAGAAACTCCCTTTGCAGCCTGTGATTAGCAGCCCTCCACCCCCACCTGTAAATATGGTCCTGGACTGGGAGGCCATGGGGGTTTTCCAGAGTGACCAGTGTGCCCCTGAAAGTCCTCCTGACCAACAGGAGGTCATTGTGGCCAAGGACATTCCGCCGCAGAACAACATGCCGTCTGATAAAAACACGCCTGTTATGGATCGGTTAAGTGACACTGGAAACCAAAATGTGGATAAGAAAAGGTACATGGATCATCTTGACTTAACCAAGCTTAGACACCATTAGTGAGTCTGTGAAGATGTTTTTGGACCAAGCAATCAGTATACAGATTTAAAATCCACGTTTTCACTCAAACAAATGTGTGCTATATGCTGTACACAGGGTTATATAGTTAGATAGTGTTGATGCTGCTACAACATCAGTTATCAGAACTGGTTAGTATGTTTTATTCAAAGAATAGCAAATAACGGTACTGAAGGCTTTTCTCGATGGGAAACATGTTGTCGCTCTTCTCTTGACTGGCTTCAGCAAGAAGTTTGATCAACCAACAGGCTCTGGTAGCACAATGCGACATCGTCTAATGGCTTTTTGATCTGATTGGCCCATGATAAACAGATGGCTCGTCCAAACCCCTGCCAAGTATTTTTTGAAAGCGCCACCCCCTTTTCCAAACAGTTTTTCTAAGGCAGAATTCCCTGATGGTTCTGTCTAACAAACTATCAGGCACATCAGGTTAGATTACATAGTCAGATTACAAAAAAAACATGATCAGCCCCCTGATTAGATTGTAGTTACATTATCAAGAAGTACATCTTTACCTCCCCGAAGGAGCTTATGTTTTCACATGTGTGTGTTTGTCAGCAGGATTACACAAAAACTACAGAAAGGATTTCCACAAAACTTGGACAGAGGATGGGTCTCAGCAAAGAGTAGACACCTTTTTAACAATGAGAGACGGGGCGAGTTTCCACATTTTTGTTAATTTCTCAGTGTAGTAATCTCAGTTTCAAAGTAATCTGACTGTACAGGATGTTTTTGTTATTTCTGTACAATAATTTAGCTTTAATAGACACTGACACCAAAATGTTCCTATTGATTCTTTGATTAATTTCTTTGACTTTTGACTTTTGAACGTTTTACTCAAATCTTTTCAAGGGATTTTCATTGTTACGTTTTTAGCCAACAGAAACAGCAACTCCAGAAAGTATGACAAGGCAACAGATAAGATAAAAGATAAAGGGAACACATTTAATAAACTAGAATGCAACTCTGCATACCTTTGCCAAGCCCTCTGGATTCATCACTTTATCCAGGTCCACACCAAAGTCAATGGGGTCTATTCTGAGTGGAGACCCATCCTCCATCCTAGTTTGTTGGAAATGCATTCAGCTTGGTGTCATCCTGCTGACAGCCAACCAACACAAAAACAAACAAACGGACACGGATGAAACTATAACCTCCTTGGTGGGGGTGATTATTATTGATATGCCTTGTACAAAAGATAATGTTTCTTTCTTTCCTGCAGGGTGGAAGGCATACTGGAGAAAACCATCTCCAGACAACCCTCCAAAGAGAAGAACACCAAGTTAAATGGCAAAACACCAACAACACTTGAGGATAAAGCAACAGAGCAAACAAAAGAAGAGCTCAAAGCTGCCCCTACGCACAGACAAGAGCGTTTGAACAGGCGACCCATTATAGAAGAGGAGTACAGCGCGAATGAAACCAGCTCCAAAGTGGAGAGCAAACCTTCTTCGAGAGTAAGTAACCGGCATTTGCTGTCAGAACATTTGAGCTGTAACCTTGATGCAAAAGCTGAGATGCATTTCTCTCCTCGCAGAAACCTTTAATACTGAGGGTGCCACAGTCTGAGAGCTTCAGCTCGATTAATGACATTATGATGAGGCTGAAGTGGAGGCAGAACCCTCCTGGGCAGCTCAACAGAGAATCAAAGGCCACTGCATCATCAGAGCTGAGTCGGTCTATGACGGACCTGAGCGTAGACAACACAGATACAAAAGATGCCCCCCCGCCAAGGTTTAAGGCCGCTGTGAGTGTGTGGATTCATCATATTTCTGTATGCTTGTGAAAAAGGAGTGATGGAGGAAGAGATACTTCTTACAAAAAGGAGTTGACTTTTGAGTTCTACTGAAGTGGGAGAACCCCTTTCAATATGTTGTAACATGAAAATAAAATAAGGCCAAAGAAACATATTATACTTTTCTGAAAAGCCAGAAAAATCAAACAGAAATACTGTATGTTTTAATCATAATTCTTATCATCTAGAAACTAGACTTTATTTTGGTGCTGACTAATCCTACAGACATTTACATTAATTATTGATAAACTAACCCATGAGGAGTGATGGTGACAAGCAGCCGATATTATGAAATTGAACTCAACCACAATGATTCTAATGTTCTTTGTTTCTATCACTGTCTGTTTCCTTGGCAGGGCTTTGACCCAGATCAGGTGACAGCTAGTTTATCCTTGATGAAGAAGAGGAACGATGAATTCAAACCTCTATTGTACAGAACTCCAAAAAACGTCTTGCCCAGAGAGAGGCCTCGCAGCTCCAGTTACGCCTTCAGTACGGACTGGAGGAAGTCGCTGGCAGACATGGAGGGAGAAAAAGACTCAGGAGCGTTGAAATAGATAAAAAATACATGAGCATTTTGTTCTGTCTTAACATCTTGGTGACAGTTATGACCTCAAACAGACTGTGAGTCTAGGAATAAAACCATTGCTATGATGAATGTATATAAAGATTTGATATCCCACTGAATTAGATAATGAGATGTCTCACTGTATGTTAATATACAATGTGTTTGTTACACTGCTTTCCTCTAGAAGGTAAATAGTTATAGTTATTCTGTTAACACTTTGTCAATAGATTCCGGAGGGTTTACACTTCCGGGTTGCTGCTCGTGCAGTCGAACGGTTAGCTCGTAGAGTAGTTGATTTGTACGGTTTTGTATATTTTGTGTAATATTCGAGAGTTTTTGTGTCTGTGTACTTTAACGTGGTGACTTGTTTGTGTCTGTGTACAACTACTCCACGTGCCTTAAATCCCCCCCGGGGACAAATAGAGTATTTTGAATTGAATTGAATAGATGTTCATTTTTCTTTGATAGGGGCTCAGGAGAGAGTAAAAGGAAATGATGCCAATAAACTTGCAAAAAAAAAACAAAAAAAATTGGTTGATAAATTATGGTGGAAAGAGAGAAAAAATACCTGTAGCTGACTTTTAAAACACAGATGTTATGTCTTCAGAAGTTTTTTTTTTTTTTTCCCTTCCAGGATTTTAGGGGACATCTAGTGGCAAGCAATATTTCTAGACACATATATCAATATTTTTGAAGATTCACAGTATTTAAAAGTTACATTTGATGGCCAAGAAAAATACGTAAATTCTCATAAATGATTGAATACAACAGCAGAAGTTTAATTTCTGGTATAATTGAGAATTGTTTTTATAGATGCAAGAATTTTTGTTTAACAATCTAATTAAAAATAAACTAAAATGATCACCAGCATGTGAAACAGTTTTGACATTGTGGTCAAGACGTGTATTGTGTTGCAGAGGTACATATCTACTAAAGTTTTGCATGTTTACCAGCTAGCCCTGCTAATACCACTTTGTACATAAAGAGGGGAAAGTTTGATGGTATAGTTTCAGCCCCGGACCTTAAAACCTCCCAAAGCTCCTGCGCCAGTGGTGTAAACACCAACACTGTAGTCCCCTGTGGTCCAGCTAGCTGCACGGCTGACTGAGCTAACTAGCTAGCAGTCATGGATGTATAACAATAGTGCAGTTAGCAGTTACAGGTGGCCAGTTCTTACATATTTTAACTTTAAACCATAATTTAGATAATATTTGAGAAAGACAGCCCTCTTTAACTGAGCTTTTAGAGCCTCTTTAAAATTATCTGCAGGGCTTGAACCACCAACTAAAGAATTAATCAAGCTTGGAAAAAAACAATGGGAGTGAGGTGATTATGAAAGATCTCCGTCTTACCAAACAAGGTCAATTTTCAATTGGATATAAGAGTATCTTTTTCCCCCATTTGGTTAAAATTGCATCGTCATTGTTTTTTAAAGAAAATACATTTTGGGTTAAAGTAAAATGTTAAATTATTTTTAGCCTTTATGTAAATTAGTATTTGTTGTTTCTTTTATTTTAACATACAAACAAATCATTTAAAACTTAAAAACACAACTAAATTAAATCATGTTCTATGATCCAGTACAGCAGGTGGCGGTGTGCACCCTTCACAGTGCTCTGTACCGCCATCAAAAGTAGAGAAGAAGAAGAAAAAATCCCGGAAGCACATGGTGACCAGTGTGGAGATGTGTACAACTCAACTGGATCTTTTACGTTTTATTTTATTTTGATTTCCACATAGAACTACTGGCGTTCAAGCGTGTTTTTTGGCTGTCATTGTAAAGTCTCGCTTTGTTTGTTTACGTGTAACAAGCAAGAATATCTCGTTTCTATCATGGTTCGAGCAAAAAGGTGAGTTTGGCTAAAGTTAGCTAACATCTGACTGCGCGTTATCATGTTTTAATGTGACTGTTATGCTAACTCCAAACATAGCGTCCCTGTGCTGTGTTACCCTCCCGTTACTGTTTTTCTCTGTTTGCTTGTGGTCATTAGCAGTTAGGGCGTCGTGTTATGGTAACTTTTCGCTATTGTAGTTAGACCTGACCCAGGACTCTTGAAGATCCCAGCAAGACCAAGCGTTACAAGATTGTCCAGTGATTTAAAACATCCTGTAAACACTGCAGCTCAGACCTGTCTCCTCTCTTTTGCCTCTCAGGGGTAAGACCTTACAAAGGCCAAGAAGGACACAACAATATGATGAAGATGACCCTGAAGCCTACAAGGACATGCCTGTCCCTGATAAGGTAAGAGGGCTCAGCTAGGCTGCTGTGTTGTTGTCTGCCTCAACTAGTGTGGTTTATGACTGAAAGGGCCATTACAGCCCATGTATGTGTGTCTGTGTTCAGTGATGGTTGCATTAGATAAAGGTGCTTAAATTATGTCAAAAAAATATGTAAGTCATCAATGTAATCTGTTTATTAGCACACGAGGGGAACTATAGAGGTTCAACATACGGAGAGCAGAATAAGAACGTTCGTTTTATACTGTATGCAGTCAATCCAATTCAATATCAATTTGTTTATTACTTGCCTCAAGTGGGGAATTTGTGCCACACCAGGCTCAAAACACAATAACAAAAAAAAACAAAAACAAAACTAGAAACATTGAGCTGTTGACATAAACTCATGCTCAAGGTTAACTTACACTTATGCACAGTTAAATGTTTTCTGTTATTGTCCAGCGTTCATTGATTTATGTTTTGAGTTGAAGTGGCTGTGGTCTTTTGTATTTTGCATTACGTGATTTTAATTGCCTTTTAACTGATCTGTACAGCATTTAATTTTATTTCACTGTAGAACCATCAACAGAACATGACTCGTCTCCATAGCACTGGATATTGGTGTCACTACATATGATCAATACTACAAGTATACAATGTATTGCCCCTCGATGTTAAATCAAAAAGCATAAATGTCACTGACATATAATCAACAAGAAGTTGACTGTACTAATTAAATGTAGCTGAATGTAAATTAATGTCTTCATGTTAACACTTTTTTAAGCTTCTATTCAGGGTTGATTCACTTCTTCTGCTGCACGAACGTGCTGATGACATTCATAGCCGTCAGTCACTCAGTACAGCTTCCAGCCACTGAGCAGCTGGTATTAGGGACCTTGCTCAAGTGCACCTCAGTGGCGTGTTTTTCATTTTCCCCACCCAGCACATCCTTGCTGTGGGACACACATAAGCTCACTTCTCAAACTGTCAAATATTTGAAAAAGATTAATTAGAGCTATTTGATTAAAAACAAGTCCAATGTACAGTATATCGATTGCATACTGATCTCCGATCTCTACATTATCTTAATAATAATCAGTAGTTTTGTGGAAATTAAACTTAAAGCTCACAAATGATAAGTTCACAGATTTGCAACACTCCTCCTGACTACAGTAACTTTCTTATAATGACCCCATATGATGATATGTAGTCTCATATTGTGTTATTTATGAAACAGTTTTTCTCCCAGCTGTCACCACATCAACTTTGCCGTGGGATGGGGTCTTTACTTTCAAAAGTGCCGTCAGACAGATTTAAACACGTCTCCTCTTTTCCCTTTTAGAAATCAGCAAGTTACACAAAGGACAAGATCGATGAGTTCCACGACGAGAAGATTGCAGTAAGTTTACCTCAGTGTTAGTGGTCTCTTGTAAGTGTATGGTGCTGTTTCAGAGTTAAATTAACTTTTTTTTGGGCTGCGTTCTCTTTGCCACAGAAACTTCTCGCCAGTGGTGTTCAGATCGAGAGCGACGTGGAGGAACTGGATGACGAGGTGATGGCTTTTGTGTCTTATTTTGGATCAGGAAAAGGAAATGAAGTTTGTGAACAAATTAAACTCATCTAAATTTTACAGGAGGAGGTGATGGCTCTGGACGATTCTGAGTCGGAGGAGGAGGAGGAAGAAGAGGAGGAAGATATGGAGAGTGATCTAGAGGGGAAAAACGACGAAGGTGAACATAAAATCAACAGTTTATGTTTAGCATTTGGCTTATTGTCATCCTTGCCTATTTAACTGTAAGTTTGTTGTCCTCCTCAGATCTTCCTAATGAAATGGCGTGGGGAGCCAAGAAGAAGATGTATTATGACACTGACTATGTGACCACCAGTAAGCATCTTTTATCTCCTGCAATAATAAATATTGAGGCAGTTCATAATCATTTTGTTGTAAGTTTGGCAGATGCAACATTATAATTTTGTTTTAACAGAAGGGAAGTCTCGAGAAGAGTTGGAAGCTGAGGATCAAGAGGAAGAAGAAGAGGCTAAAAATATCCAAAACCGTTTAGCTGCAAATCTGAGCGAGGAGGATTATGATTTAAACCTTTTCCAGGTATTTTTGTCATAAACCGCTCAATACCTGCAGTTGAATCCACATGTGATGCTGAAACATGTTTTTTTTGTTAACTTTGGTTGTTTTCATGTGGTTGTCTAATGAAGGAGTTTGCTGTGGAGGAGAAAGATGAAACCAAGCCCGTTGAAAAGGAGGAGAGGATTGTGAAAGACCTGAAGCAGATGTCCCAGAAGGAGAAGATGAAACTTCTGAAGAAGGAGTCACCAGAGCTGCTTGAACTTATCCAAGACTTCAAGGCAAAGGTAAAAAAAACCTCAGATTTAATGAGCCGAAAGGTATTTGCTTATTTTCCACAGACAAACGTGTAATTGATGTGAATTAATTATGTTACTGTGTGATGTCTGCAGCTCGCTGAACTGAAGGATGAGCTGCAGCCCCTCGTACAGATGGTCAAGGACGGAAAGATCCCACCAGGAAAGGTGAGTGCGTTTAGTTTCATTTCCAGCTGTGAACTTGTCTACAGACTTTGAATTTAAAGCAGCTATATGTATTTGTTTATATATATTTATTTATTTATATTAACAATAACGTAGTGTATAAGATTATGAATGTACAAATAATGTGACTGTGAAAAGAGATCACATGTGATGAAGCCAAAGAGAAATATCTGAATCTCCCTGCGACTTTACAGAGCTTTAAATTGAATTTCAGCTCCTCGTTTAGCTCTCCCCTCCACAATTTTCACTCTCACGGCTCTCATAGTTTGTTTTTGGCTGCAGCGGGCAGTTTGTCACTGTGGGAAAAAAAACTCTAAAAGCATACTTATGCTACCTGTTCAGCACTAAACTGCAGACAGGCAGAGCTGGAGGCCAGCTGGTGAACATAATGAGATAAAACTTTATTGATCCTTCACAGGGGAAATTCATGTGTTATAGCAGTTAACAGATTGAGTCAGAGATAAGAAAATTGAAACATGATAAAAGCAAAGGAAACATTGAATACACAATAGAATAATAGAAATATGATAAAATACTACTGTTAATAAAAATACAAATAATAAAGACTGTATACACTATTAACTTTTTACATACAAATATAAAGGTGGACAATTTGCACAGCATAATTGCATGTAAAATTGTAATACACACATAATATGTAGTAATATACTAAATAAAAGTATATAAGAATAAATAATGTAATGTGTAATGGAACATTTAGCAGCTTATGAGCCAGACATTTCCCTCATTAGTTGATTGTCAAAGAAAATGTTGCTACAAAATTATTGGATGTGTAAATAAGCAACTTTGCTAGCAGGTTTTCGCATTTTAACGTAAAGGTGATGGATTTTCAATGTTGGCTTTGCTGCCCCCTGGTGGCCAAATATTATTTTTGCATATACTTACATAGATTTTAAAGGAGCATTCATCTTTTTATTGTTATAAAAACAGACCGTTGAACAAGGAGACTATTTTTTTTAACTTGTGCAGCAGTTTTATTTATTCTTGTTCACTGAGCAGAGACACATCTTTGATTAGGTACGTTGGAGGGTTTTAAGCAAGTCAAAATAAAAACTGTGTTTTTACCAAGCCATCACTGAAAATCAAGTATGTGAATCTGAATGACTTTCATTCGGTTTTTCAAAGGGTGCCGACTACCTCAAGACAAAACAGCAGCTTTATCTCAAGTAAGTTGTCCTTAAATTGTAATTCGATTTTGCAAAAATCCTGTCACCGTCCTCCACTGAATGACTGATGATTCTTTCCTGCTGCAGTTACTGCACAAACATCAGTTTCTACATGGTGCTAAAAGCAAAACGGATCCCAGCTCACAACCATCCTGTGATTGAAAGACTGCTCACCTACAGAAATGTAAGTCCTCACTTCGACATTAACACCTGCTGCCAGTGGGACAGTGAATGTCCTTTGTATGCTGTAAACTCTTTCATGTCAGACAACTTTCTGAAGTGTGCTGCTGTTAATATCACTACATTCTGACAATGGCAACTTTAAACATTAGTTATAATCCTATGTGTTACTGACTCTTCAATACCTGCCTGCAGCTCATCAATGAACTTGGTGAAGTAGACGCTCGACTTGCACCACAATATCGCAAGCTACTAGCTGGTGAGGAGGAAGGAAAGGCCGGCAGCAGAACAGCAGCGGGCAAGAAGACCAGAGTCACCAGCAAGAAGGAAAAGGTGAGATTTATCTATGATTTTTTTTTTCAGACCTGTAGGACATCCTTAGTTTGAAGCTGATGTTTATGTTTAATATGCAACTTGAATGGTATCAAATGAAAATTTGTTTGTAGGATTCTGGAGCAGCTGTGCCTGAGGCTGAGGAGGACTTGGACTCTGACCTGGATGAGGAAGCAGCTCTGCGCTTCTACAAACAGATGGAGGAGCGGTTGAAGCTGAAGAGAAAGGGCAACGAGCCAGAGGCTGAAGAGTAAGAACAATTTGAGTCTTGAAATGGCAGCTGGGACGTAATCGACTGGGGCATCTGATGAATTGTCAATTTGTTGCAGATTGGGAGAGAATGTCGATGAAGAAGAAGAGCCCGATGAAGATGCTAAGAGAGGAATCACATACCAGGTACTGAGTTACAACCACTTACATGCTGAAATATTAGTGTTTACGGTCAGTTAACTGAAATGGTTCAGTATTGAACAGTATGATGAAGATGCCTAGATAGACATATTGTTTTTGGTTGTAAGTGTAAGGTATACTGCAGAGAGTTCTCAACTTTAATGCTCAAATAACAACCCGCAATTTAGAGCTGCAATAAGTAATTGATTAGTTGTCAAATATCACATTAATATTTTATCTTATCTTATTATCTTATACTGGTTTCAATCGTTTCAACAGGATTCAATTTAACATTTAGTCTTAGCATTAAGTCTTCTTTGTATTTCGGCCATCTTTTTTGGAAAGAAAAATATTGAAAAGGTTGAAATATATTCTTTCTTTTTATACCCTGTGAATCACAAATTGTATCCATCTATGTAGTAGAAGAATATGGACTACAGTGGAAGTTCAGTTGTTTCAAAGTGTTTGCCTAACTGTAGCTCATGTGTGTCTGAGTATTTATTAATCACTGTAGTCTCTCAACCCTTTGGCATTGAGACTTAAGCAAAATTTCTAGCTACATCTTTTAAAAAATGTATGTTCCCAGTACATTCACATATATGGTTCCCCTCTCATTGATGTAATGTGCTCTCTCCCCATCAAATAAAACAATAAACATGTTATTCTTTGTCATATTTGAGCACTTGTTCTAAGTATGTCCCTCTACTAATTCCACAGATGGCCAAGAACAAGGGGCTGACACCAAAGAGGAAGAAAATTGACCGTAATCCCAGAGTCAAGAACAAAGAGAAGTTCAGACGGGCCAAAATCCGCAGAAAGGGCCAGGTTTGTATTCCACACACTGATGAGAATATTTTTACTGAGTGTTTTTCTTCTCGAGAATTGACTGTAGGCACATCAGATGGAAATCAAGAGTTTATGCCGACACTAAGACTGTTCTTCATATTCACCAGGTCCGTGAGGTTCGTCGGGAGGAGACGAGATACAGCGGAGAGATGTCTGGTATTCGTGCTGGTGTCAAGAAGAGCATCAAACTTAAGTAACCAGAAGAGAATCCAACATAAGTCGCCGAGTGGAACCGTGGGATTGAAGAAACACCAATGGACTGTACTTGTTGTTTATTATGGGTGACTCTTGTAGTAAAGCACATCACTGAATTATTGAACTGTCATTCATTGTTGTAGAAAAGACATCAAAATGTTTTTCTGTGCGAATAAACATTTTACAAACTTTCAATAACTTGTATATCGTCCCTGTACAGAGACAGCATTTAAAACCTTAAAAGGCTCATTTTTAAAGCATGCTGAAAAGACAAGGGAAGGCAAGATGTGTTAATAGTTACTTCTAATGTTATCGAACCATACAACATATACAGAAACTTGTCAGCAGAACAGGTAAGTATGAATTTAAATCGAGCTCAGGATCTGGAAAGCACAGACACGACAACTTAGAGCTGCGTCACTGACCCAAACATGCAGTGTGGGTGATAACGCTCAACCCCCTTGTCGAGTTATGAACTTGTTGTGTGCCGATGTCAGGTTGCTCACTATCCTGTCCTCAATCTCCACCTTGTTCTTCTCATCCTCCTCTGTGAGGATCAGCTCGGCCTGAGTCTCGGGAGTCACCACCACCACGTAACCCCGTCTAGAGTCCAGCACGTTGGCCACGACCGCCTGGTGCCTGTAGGTCTCCAGAGCCCGCCGAGCCTTGTCCAGCAGGATGGTTGGATCTGTCTCCAGCTTGAAGGATATGACAAAGGCCTGAGGTGCCCACTCCTTCACCAGGGGGGACAATATCTTAGGGACCATGTTCAAGCTGAGCTGTAAGGGAGGGGGAAAAGGGTTCATTTTCATTAATAACAAGTGGATCTGGGCAACACATTTGAGATGAGATGTTTTTATAACGTGATATACAAGTGTTGTAATTTTCTGGTTTTAAAGGCTATTTATAATTTACTTGTACTTTTGATACTTAAAGCAACATTATGTACAAATTGGCATTTTGTGTCATCTGTTTTCCAACAATTTCCCCCAAAAAAGGGAACTGGGCAATTAGATTGGAAGTCGGGAATACCAATTTGGAAATATCAACGTCTGACTTGCAATGGATTGCAGCATTACATCAGCATTTGTCAGAATGTTTCACTCACTTGAAGAGGTCCATTGGAAGACTGGATTTTGTGTTCAGGCATCTCCGATGCTGGGATGTAGAAATCAGACACAGCTGCGGCCAAGTAAAACATGGCCTGGGATCCTAAACACAGAATAAAACCAAGTTATGAACAGCGTCCTAGATAAGAACCACGGCTGTAACCTGACTTGTTAAGTTGTACCTATTGTGCTGAGTGCCTGTGCTGCTGCTTTGAGTAGATGCAGATACTCTGACAGGGTGCTGAACTCGATAGGCAGAAGGAGTCTGCTTTCTTTCACTTCCTGGTATCGCTTCAGCACTTTAGCGATGTTCGGAAGCACCTGCTGGTTAACCACCACTTCAGAGTCACTGGATGCTCCATCGTCACTTCTGAACTTCAGGGCGTCCAGCATGTTCATGGTTGAGAACATGTGTGTGTAGGGGTAGAGGGAGCGGTGCCTGTGCAGGAAGATGACGGCGTAGCCAGATTCTATGAAATACTCCGCTGAGGAGGCTCCTCGTCTGCCGCTGCTGAAGTTGTCAAGGAAGCGAACAGTGCGGGACTCCAGGGGAACTTTGGTGCCTCCTGATGTGATGAGAACCACCCTGCGACCTGCTGTAGCATGATGCACGGCAAAGGCAGTCATCTTCTCTTTCACCTCCTCAACATGGGAGGGAACAGCAAATTCTTCAGCTAACTTCCCATCAATGGAAGATATTCTAGGTTCAGCCATAGCCTGATAAAGGAGAGCGAGAGGAGAGTCAGTGTAGCAGAACAGCGATGGACGAGTACAGTCAGAGCATCAGACCTGTGGTAAAAAAAAAAAGAGGGGGATCTTAGTTTGGCATATAGTATATACATCTTAGTTTAATTTTGGGGTATTATTGCGTTGACTTTATGTTTTTCCTGTAAAGCACTTTGTAAGTTTATTTCTAAAAGGTGTAATGTAAATAAATATATAATTTATATAGCTATGTAGAGCTGGTTCACATAAAACTGAGAGGTCTAATATTTTTTTCACCTAATTAATATTGGTGGTGATAGATTTAGTATTAAAAACTACAGCCTGATGGATACATTGTTTGGTTTATTGCAGATATATCGGTATCAGTGTAGGAGTTGTCCAGTTGGTTTTTCTGAGATTATGATGTAGTTTTAGACAACAAAGTTTACAACTGTTTTTTATAAAAAAAGTGTTTGATAACCACATCTTAGTGTTTTACTGCATAATATGTGTCTTTATCAGCCAATCGATATCAGAATCTTTACTCCCCAATATCTGTATTGGCATCAGCCAAAAAAAATCAGATATCAGTCTCAAGACTCAACTGACCTCTCAGAAATTCAGCAGTAAAAGCAAATTGAGACACTTTGAACATAACTATCACTGAAATCACTACATGTTTGTAGACTTGACAGGATCTAATTAATCTCTACAGTAATGTCAAATCAATACTATGAAGTCTGGTTGTTAATGTTGTGAAATCCTGTTGTTGCTGATATTTTGTTGTCAGGGTTGTCCTGTAATGTTCATAACTGAGACGTTGTCTCTGTCTCCTGCCAAAGGACTGCAGATGCAAATGACCCCGATACAGCCAAGAAGCTGTTTACTGTCCCTGTCAAACAAACAAATACATAAATACAGGCCACCTAAATCTAAGTAAAGTTTACGGGTGAACCTTGACTTTCATTTGCATTATGAAAGTCTGTTTGCTGCTTGACTAAAAGAAATTAATTCTCTTTAGATCATTTTGCCGAGGACAAAATAAAGTGAACATGTGTAATGTGACAGGGCTGGAGGACAGGACAGGTGAGTCGTCTCCTGCACTCTACCTGACAATAACCTACCACCGTGACAATACCATCAACTAAACAAAATCAAATCTTGTTTTTCACCTGAATATTAAAAGACAAAGCTGCAAAATGCCCTACTTTGTTTATATTCGGAGGTTGTCCTCAGTCCGGAGCAGCTTGACAACAACTTCTGGACTTCCTGAAAGCGCTGAGCTTCACTCGTTGGTCTTTATTCAGATATAGGTAAACCCGACAGCGCCCCCCGTGGACGTGAGCGGTACTACACCACCGTCACCCGTCAGTGGTGCCTCAGTCAGTCTCTCACTTTCATGTGAGGTTTCAGACTTTATGAAACATGAGCGAGCTCAGCACACACTCCGTGAGGGCGAAGGGGAAATTTGTCTTAAAGGGGATCTTTGAGACCGGACTGTCCCACTGACTCAGCAAAAGTCGTGACAAAAGACACGCATTTTTCTATTGTGTGCTGCTCGAAGGATCTTCTCCATAGTCTCCTCTTTTAAGTTTAAAGTTAGATTAAAAGCTCGTTTGGATGCTCCATTTGACATCATCACTTCTGGTGAGTTTCATACAGTTTTGTATTTTCTCAGACAAGACAGTTCAGTTTAACAGGATTTCCCATCCACCGAGATTCATATAAAGAATTGCAGGCACAGTAATGAAATTCAGTGTTTCACTTGATTGTTTATTCAGTGGCTTTAGGATCTGAATTTTTATTCAGATACTTTATTATGTACCCAATAAATAATGCCACACATTAAATTTGACTTTTATTGCACATGCATATATGCACCCATATCCCAATATCCCTAACTAATTTAAGTAGTGTATAAATAACTATGCTAATTAAGAATATGGTTTATTATCATAGCCGAGCCCACTCCAATTGTATAGTAAAGATGGAAAATGGTTGATCTTAAGTTTCTTTAACTGAGTGACTTCCTGCATGCGTAAAGTGTCACTCTGCCCACCAGTGAGCAGTGAGACTATATATACAATTGTTGATCCCATATACACAATTTTAAGATTATCTATAAAAATCATATACAATTCTAATGAAAAATAAACAAACAAAAATAAAACAGCATAAACATTTTTTCACCAAATTTTACTGTTTTTTCTTGGCAAGGAATCTGGCAGGCCAAATTGAAACTTAGGGCGGGCCAAGTTTTGGCACTCTGTAGGGACTGCAAGTAAAGACTTTTTTAAAAATAATTATGAATGTTGCCTCGCTGAATGTAAACTTTTGGAGAGAGATTATCTACAAGCTGAATTTAAATGCAGTTTACCTGTACCTGTAGGTTCATGGTATACACACAACAAGTGTGCAAATAAATAAAGGTGCACTTTGTAGATTAGGAATAGAAAAAGAAAGATCTTCATTCCCCGATTTTAGCCCTAAACAAGTTAAATCAACAAACTCTCATTGTTTTCTTGACTGGATCATCTGAATAAACAAACTGACCTTAAAGGACAACACAATTTCATACCGTTTTACTTTGTTTATATGTGGTGGACCCTGCCACCTTTCTAGCTTCAAACAATGTTCTGAGGACCTAATTTTCCTCTGAGAACAGCTTGGTTATTCACTTAAAAATATATATATATATATATGTCTGAGTTTGTATTATTACCTCATACTTATTGTAAATGTTAAAATTCTGAGTTTGAATTTCTTCTCCAAAACTACACAGTGCCCCTTCAAACTGGCAATGATACAAACATGAAATGAGCATTAAGCATGACATGAAATATAAATTAAAAAAAATAAAACAATGTAGACAGTTATATATATGTATAGTACAAGTACATCCAGAGAGAATGTACCTGTACAGAGGATTATTGGAAATGTTGTTGAGCTTGCAACCCTTTTAACCTCACATGGTCTCAAATAATCGTCGTATATCTGTATAGAAACTTGAATTCTTAACATTTCAGGATTTATTGACAGCACTTCCTTTGATGAACCCACAAGAGGCGCTGTTGCCCTGCTGATCACAACACTTCAGCACGGCTGCTTTCTTCGATACAACTTTGATTGTGTTGATTAACCTAGTTCCCTCAAAAGTTATCGATGTATACAGCACGTTAACATTTACAAAAATGTAATGATTCTTTTACTGAGACACCAGCTGTTGGATGAATTAATTAGGCCTGTGGAGTTGGTTCAGGTTTAAATAAATCCAAAGGCTACCTGGAGTCCTGCCGTCAGTTCACGAGTCAGTCTGTGTTTCTAACTGGAAATAGAAAAAATGCATAAAATGTAAAAAATTGTACAATATCAGTGTGATGCAAAACAGCAACTATCCTATTGTAGAATAATTCAAATTACATGTAGCCTATAAAATATAGGCCTGTAGAAGAATAAAAAAATATTTGATTCATTAACTTATAAAAATAGCAAAGAGCTGGCTGGCATTTTTTATGCTACTGTACAAAATTCTATACTTTTTATTTATTTTTTTGCTTTCCATTCAAGAAGCTATGATCGCTGACATCATGTTATGTAGGCTACTTACAAATGGAGGCTTGCGCCCTTTGAGTGGACTGAAATGACCTACAGTTATTAGTCGAGCCATAATCTAATCTCAAGGCCTCATAGTGACATGTTTCAGCACTTTGTTGTAAGAACTCATAAAATAGTTCAGGTATGTGAACCCGTCCTTTTTAGTCACATATTTATTTCTATGTCATGTGTCACAATAAGCATTTAACAGGAGATAACTCAAGTATACCTCATAATAGCTAGCTGGCTTATATGTCAGGAGGTTAGAAAAGTTCAATGTGAACTCAAAAGACTACTTAGTGGAGGACACTGAGGCCATGTCCTTGAAAAAAAAAAAAAAAAGAAGCATTCTGGGAATTCAGTAAACTGCACTTAAATTACCTTAGGCGCAGCTTACACTGTATAATGGTGTGATAGACATGGTGGGATTTAAAAGGGGAATACAAACCTTTTTTAAATACCTACTCTGTTTACATGAGGTCGACACTAGGATTTTAAGACAGCATTTAGACCGACCGTGGTGCGGACAGTGAGCTCTGGGATATACTGTGTACTGCTGCTGAAGACGGGAGCTGAATTAATAAACGATCATATTTAGACACTCCTTTAGACACTCCTTTAGACATTTCTTGACGTCTTTTCTCAACAGTGGTCTGCAACAGAAATTATGCAGCAAACGCACATGTGTAATCGTTGTATTTGTTTGTTGTGGCGTCAAAAAGACTAACACTTTTTAGTACCTAAAGGTGACTTGTACACAATATAAAATTAAAATAGGGGGCCCACGGAGATTTTTAGCGGGGCCGTAACTCCCGGTTACAACCCCTGTCAGACATGTGCTGTCCATGTCGACTCTTTTCTACCAATTATTTTATTTCTCTTAAACAAATACTCACAAATGATGCATATTTTAATCATGGACCAGAATCTTTTATAGCTCCCTTGTTCTATATTTTCTTGTTGGTGCCACATTAAGATATGGCACCCTTAATTTGTTTGGCTCATTAACTAATGCCAGACCTGTTATCATACATTAATAAAAACAACTTTCATCTTGCCAGGTTGTAAAAAAGATAAAAAACCAAAATAAAATCCTGTGACTAATCAGGAAGACCCTGATGGATGACTTCCACTTCTGGAAACATGAGAAGCACATCCGAACCAAAAAACATTGATTATCAGCATATTGACATTTAAAGGCTTATCAGAAAGTGTGTGAACCCCATTAACAGATTATCATCATTTGTAAGTGCAATATTACCAAACAGAACCTCAGTCTACAGCCAAAAAGTTTTCTCTTATTATAGGAAAAGTTCACCCTAAAATTAAAATTCAGTCATTACTACTGTACCGATGGGAAGCTGGGTGAAGTTTTGTCGTCCACAAAATATTTCTCGAACTTCACAGCAAAACAGTGTTGAAGCATTCTTGTATTATTATTTTTTATTTTTTTGATCACCTGATTGTGAACAGGAATAATGATGCAAATACATGATTTTCTTCATTTAAATCAGAGCACATGCAACAAGAAATTGCGATGACCTCAGTTCTTTAAAAGATTAAAATAATTGATAACTGGATTTCAGGCGCACCAGTGCGACCAATGTCAGGGTTTATATCTGCAGATTTTTGGGCGCATGTGTAATCAAAATAGTCTCACCCTGGAGCCCTGCTGTAGCTACTAAGCTAAAAGGGTTCACATGCACCACACCTGAAGTGGGTGCTCAAGCTCGACGAAGGTGTAAATAATGTCTTTTCAAAATCAATATGGGATCTAGGGGCTTCTAGAGACTGATTTTACAACGGAAGAGCTGTGAGGAGCCATTTTATGTTTAGTTCTGGGTATAAATTTTTTTTTTTTTTTTTTTAAAGGTGCACTATGTAGATTTGGGGAAGATATTTTAATCAGAAGAGAACGATGTTAATAGACTGATTTTGTATGCCTAAACAAACTCTATCAATTTTCATGTCTGAATAAACTAAGTAAACAAACTGACCTTTAAGGACAACACAATTTAATTTCATTTAACTGTGTTTATATTTTGGCGGACCCCGCCGCCTTTCTAGCTTCACTCAGTGTTCAGGGGACCTTATTTCCCTTTGAGAACAGCTTTTTTTTACTCAGATATGGAAAAAAAAAACTGTCTCAATTTGTATCATTACCTCATTAATATTTTAGTTATTAAAATTCTGAGTCTGAATTTCTTCTCCAAAAAACTGTACAGTGCCCCTTTAAAACAAGCCCCCATCTACTTGGAGAGTGCTGCCACGTTGTTTAAATGTGAAGCTTCAGAAACGTTTTGTGGACTGTGAAACCTCTCTTAACTTTCCATCAGCAGGGGGGCGAGTAGATTACGAGTGAATTTTCATTTGTAAGGTTGAACTGTTCTTTTAATGGCTTTCCAACTAAAGCATTAGTAAATGATTTATTACCATTGAAGCCATTGATTAAAACTTAAAAACTCCTTCTCAGACAGTGGTGCACATCTGGACTATACTCTACTTTTTCTCCCCCCTGCTTTTATTCTGTGATTTCACTCATGTCTTTTCAGCTCTAAGTTTTTTTTTATTATTATTATCATGCTCTGTTTTACGCTAGAAGGCACATTGGTTGATATTCAGTTTACAATGCTACAGTCAATAAAGCAGCTTTGCTGATCAATTGATTGACAGGCAAGGTTCGTGTGTGGGCGCGCCCGCTGCTGTTTCCACTGCGGGCTTGTGCTTTTGACCGCGCGCTAGTTTCTGCGGCGGAAGGGGTGGTGAGAGAGAGAGAGAGAGAGAGAGAGAGAGAGAGAGAGAGAGAGAGAGAGAGCGAGAGCGAGAGAGAGATATATAGATAGAGAGAGAGAGAGCGCAGAAACACCTTCATGTGCGTCGCCGTTTGTGAAAGTAGTTCCGGGCACTTAACCCAAACGGGGGAGAGTCCCGGATGTTGGCTCGGCCGCCGAGAGAAAGGCGAACGAGAGAAGGCGGAGAGAAGCTGAGGAGGGACGCCACGGCACCGCAGGCACAGCACCGGCGAAGCTACGACTACAGAGGCTCTTTGCACAGGACGATAACGTCAAGAGCACGGGACACTCCTGGGGAGCCCCCCGCTAGCTGAAGAAGAGGAGGTGGAAGGAAGGGGAGGGGGCAGTTACTCTGAAACTACCGTCAGGATTACAGAGAGCCGCCGTCACAGCAGCTTTCACCCAGAGTAAGTGAGCTACACGGGCATGGAAGTTGAACTAAGGCCCACGAAATGGACGACTTTAACGGGGAAGTGAGCAGCACTGAAGTTCTGGGGATTGAGCCCGGTGAACAGGCCCTGACACACAGCTTTCCGCTCGCTGTGGCGGGGCGTGCGGGGACACCTTTTTTCTCGGGGAGCCAGTCTGTGTTTCCCCTGTGGTCAGTGTTAGTACACCCCGGCCGTGTTGCTGTAACTCTCCCAAGTTGACAGCTCTTGCGTTAGCCTGCTAGCAGCGCCGTGCAACCGGTGACAACTGACAGGGCAACTTTGACAGCTAGCTAGCCAGTTTTGGTAGCCAGCTAACTTTAGCTGAGCGCTGTCGGTGCTCTCTCCCTGGGCCAGCACTAGGTGTGTGTGCGTGTTTTCATCGCTTTAGGTGGATATGATGACCTATCCCAGCCCTCCAACAGCTATCGTTAGCTAGCTGTTTGGTATGTGAGACGTTGTGTGTCCAGCATGAAGTGTGTGTGTGTGTGTGTGTGTGTGTGTGTGTGTGTGTGAACCCAGTGTCATTTGGCTTTCCTGCGTGCTCTGATGGTATTTGACTCACAGCTGTTGCAGTGTGTTTTCTCGTCTGTCAATCGTCTGTTTCTCAGGCGGCTAATAAATTCCTCTGGAAAAATAATGAGCCTTTTATGTAAAACCAGTCGACCTGTATGAGGAGAAGGAGGCTTGGACAATCAACAAGTGCAAAGCATGTTTCAGGTGATTTTTATGCCTGCTGAATTTGATCCCAGGACTGTCTCTTGCCTCTGGTGGTGGCATACCCTTGCGGATTGCCCTGAGATGGCACAGACGGGTGTTGCAGTTAAATATTTGGTCGTGTGTGCAAGACATTTCTCAGGGCATGCTTTCCCTTTGCCTTGATGTTTCACCAGTTGGTGTGTGTGATCGCACAGGGCAGACAGTGATTAGTTAATGCCACGACTTTAAACTAAACAGCTGTGGCATTTGCGTGCAGCTGTATACAAAACAGTGCCCTTGCTTTATCCTGACGGCCTCTATTAGTGGATGGATGACTGAACTCCTAATTCGCCCCGCTGTCCAACTTGTGCAAGTTTTATCAATGAAGTCACGTTGTCATTTTAATGATTGAGGTGCAATGAGGTGCAAATTATTAAGTGATCGTCAAATACTCCCGTGCTTGAGTTTATTCTGTCGTAAAGCCAGCAGAACGAAGTTGAATTTATGACTAAAACAAAACATTATAAATTCCCCCCCAACCCTGCTAGACCTTCCACTTCAGCTAACAAAATGCCCATAGCATTAGTCAGCACCCACAATCAAAGGTCAGACCTGGTTTGCTTCTTAATCACCCATCCTTTAAATAGCAGGCCTACAGCGAGCTGTCTGGATCGGGGGCTATCTGTGCATGCAGCTGTAGAGGACACATGGTGTTTAGGTTTTGAGGTTGCGCCGTCCAGGTAAGCAGAGCCAGAGCAGTTTAAATTTGTCATATTGTTTGGGAATTTTACAGTCTCATTCTGTGAAGTGTGCTGCTACTGTACTCTCTGTTCCTCTCTGAGTTATTCATGAAACTGTACCAAAGAGGCTCCAAGTGCAGTTTATGTTAATTGCCATTTCATTGCAGTGTCCCTAGCTCAGTCTAACACTGAAAGACATCTTAACTTCTTCACGAGCAATGCTTTGATCCTAAATGCTGTTAATGAAATCCAGCTTTTCACAAAGACTGTTGTCTTTACATTCAATAACTTATGTAATTTGTATCAGCCATGTGAAATACAGCTGCAGAATAATTGGCATAGACAGCGGAAGTAACATTTTGCTGTTGTTTGTCGGCTGGCTGTTAAAGAATAGGCATAGAGTGCAGCCGATGCATGCTTTTTTCAGATTGCGTGCAGAAATGTGAATCACGGCACACACATTGTAAAATTTGTTCCTCAGAGCGCTTCTATTGCATCCGTCAAATTTTGTTAGTTTATGAGCAATGTGGTTGTTCTGTTTTGTTCATGACTGAAGATGTTCTGCCGGCTGAGACTTAAAGGCTCCTGTTTATTCATGTTTTGTTACTTCTTATCTTACCTTAAATCACAATGAGCAGAATTAGTAATCCCTTCTATTAGAAAAACAATCAGCTTTCTGATGAATGAACTGAGTAGGTGTAAAGAATGTATAGAGAAGTTCACACATCTGTTTCTTCACACAGTAACCATTTAAAATGTGAAAAGGAGGATGTGATACAGCTTCTCTTTAATGGTGGTTTTAGCCTGCAGCAGTCTTTTAAGAAGTCTATTGCCTAATGGTTTAAAACACGACACCTTACTTCTCCAAGGTCTTCCTGTGCTCTGCGTGTGTGTGTGTAAAGCACTAGAAGCACATTCCCCTATCATCTCTGAAGAAAAATGACTTTGTGATCATTTGTAAGAGACAAGGAACATAGAGTAACTACGTGTAAACAAATATTGACATCTCATCATTGTGTCACAGTTAATGTTCAGCTTGGGGGTGATGGTGTATAATTTAATAGATTAAACAGAATAATGACGTGATATGGGGCTAATTTGGAGAGATGTCAAGGGTCAGTAAGCCTGAAAATAGATTGAATTTAGAGCCGGTTTCTGCTTTTTGACTACAAGCTCCTCATTTGGAATTCAGGATGTGGCCTTGTGCCTTGCCCCATCTCACTGAGAGGCTTTTTAATTTCTCCCCTTGTTGAAGTGATTATTCAAATGGCCATCCGTGAGATGCAGTTATCAGACTCCTGGTGGTAGTTGAGCCTGTGGCAACATGAATGCCCATCACGGCCCCTCCTCCTCACCACCCTGTTTAGTTGGACAGCACCCAACAGGTACCCTCTGTAGCAACCCCTATTAGACGGCCACATCTTACCCCTCAGGCTGAAAACCTATTGTGTTATTCGATTGGCAGATGGCAATTTATTCATGAGGACGGCTGATATATTTTTCTGGCATGGTGTAGTGGTGATGCCGTCGGTCAAAGGCCTCTGTTTAGTATTTTTATGATGACTTATTTTTGGTCCGATTCCAAAGTGGGCTTGTTTCAATTCCTCTCTGCTCTGAGATGTGAAGTTATTTTAGGTTGGAGTTTCTTTCTCTTCCCTCCATCGCCCATCATCTTGTCCTTCACTGCATTTTTTCACCTTGGATTTGACAAAAAAAAGAAGGAAAAAAAAGACAGGAACTTCCTTTTCTTCTCAGCAGCTGTTGACTCTGCGTGGAGGCTCGGTTGTCCTCTAATGCAGCCAGAGCCAAATGACTGGCCAGATTTGTTGGAAATTTCTCCCCGTACTCTGCTTCTATCCAGAGTGAAGTTTTGCTCTCATAGAAGCCGTGTTGGTGAGAAGGGACTGGCTCAGTCTTCATTAGCAACGCTGTGCATCACTAGAATGCAGATGAGCTATGAAGCCATTCATCTGCTGGAAATGCCTCCCTGATTCCAATTTGAATCTTGTTTGCAGTCACATTGTGTGAGCCCACTTCTCCATGTTAAAGAAGTCTCTTTATGTGAGAGATCAGAGGGGGATAATTGCACTTAAGTGAACCTCATTTAGTGCTGGCCAGAGCAATTACTGTAACTGCAGTTCTAGGCGTTTTTGGGGGCCTGGAGCAGCTGTCATTGAGTCTCTGTAGCTAAGATATCAAATGGTGAATAGAATGACATTGGCATGGCATCATGGGAATGGCAGATCCTTGGATGGATTTTAATTAGTTTCTGCAGGTTTTTGCGCAGCTCCTTTTTTTTCACCCGAAGAAAGGCGTAATTAAAAATGACAATTAGAAATGCATTATTTTAGTAATGATTGAAAATAAATTATTCTCAAGGTGCTGTAAGGTGAAAAAAGGCAGCACTCTTTCTTCAGGCAAAACCCCCTGAGCTTGAGGGAGATGTTTTATCATTAATGTTATTCAGGAGCCAAATTTTGAGTTTTGCTCAGCTGGGTGCTTTAATCTATTTTTGCTGTAAATTAATGAATTTTTAAAGAGCCCCTCGCTGGATACGGGTGGATGTGGGAATGCAGCACTGGTTCAGTTTTCAAACGAGTCTCTACTCCACCGTCACCACCCCTCCACCACCACCACCACCCCTTCACCACCCACCCCTCCTCACGGGATGGAGAGAGCGAATTTACTGAAGCACTACACTTTCATTTTTTATTCATCCAGCAATACACAGTTCTCCTCATCCCACCTCCTCCCAGTCTATTGAGTTGAATCTGTCAGCAAACTAGTCCTATATGCTTCGATTCACGTCCTGAGTTGGGGTTGTGTGTGGACATGAATCAGTGAGGGAGGTATGTGATGTTTAATTCAACTGGTTTGTTGCCTAATGTTATCGGCACATGTGCTCAGATATATATTTTATCTGAAAGTGTTTAGCCATTTATGTCCTCAGTCTGACTAATCAGGGCCCTACTCTCTACAGGGGAGGGGAAGTACTGTAACTACCCACACCAGAGCTTGCTGGGTAAGTTTAGAAAGTGTAGGAGAAGAGGGAGGAGTGGGGGTTGGTGGGGGATTGGCGGCTCCTGTAGCTCATGGTGGTTTCTGTGACTCATTCCAGCTTTGTGGTGGCAAAAAGACTAATACATTTCATGGCAAGTGTCTATTATAACTGTTCGGTTTGATCTTATGTTTGCATGTTCTAGAGTTCAATACTAGGAACTGTTCAAAGTACATTAACAAAATCCCACCAATCCCCTCTATTAAAGGGAAGTTAATGTGCGGCTTAATGACATGTAAGACTAAACTTTTCAGAGTAAATGCATTACACACATCTGTGACATTTGAGATTTTACAGTGAATAATCAAGTCCTAATGAATAAGACTGTCTTGACTTTTCTGTGCCTTGAAGGATTTAATAATTCATCATATTGTGTGCTTTGTCCTTGAGTTTTGATAGGCCCTCAGTATCAGCATATTTCTCTTAAGCTTTTTTGTTCCTTACTCAGTAGAAGCAACTGATATGCTTATATGATTCACACTCTGAGGAGACTTTTGAGCTGTGTGCAGGGAGAGAAGCTCGCTAAGCTGACACAGCTTAAGTAATAAGAACCAGGCTTTCAACGTAGTATTTGGTATCTGTTTTAATCATTACAGTGGCTCCTGTGGCAGATACAAAATACACTTCCAGGTATAAATGGCAGAATACCCAGAGACAGTTTTCATGTAGAAGATGAGGGGCGTTCTGTCAGTTTTGACTGGGGAAAATTTGAAGCTAAAAACGGGAGCACCAACAGCGGGCAGCTCTGCCTGCAGATTAGCAGCCACGGAGCTGTTATTTATGACAGATAAGAGCTCCTGTACTAAAATCTCATTGAGAAATGACAATTTGATGACATTCTAGTCCCAAATGTTACCTTCAGCTTCCTTCTGTGGCCTGCATGCGGTTTACTGTAATTTAAAAGTGATACCATGACGATGACAAGTGTAGAGTCTGGAATAAACCAGAACTGAATGAATATGATAATCTCACTGCTCTGTGAGGCGGTGGTTGGTGCATGTGTATGAGGTAAACACTGGATCTTGTGTACAGTTCACCAGAACGTTGGATGTACTGACTCTTGATTCAAGGAGATGTGAGGGTAACGGGCTGTCTTGTTAGCTACACATTTACATCAACGGAGTGGCACAAAGTGAAGGAAAGTTGGTTTGATTTGGCCCACCAGATGTTTCTAGTGAAGAAAAAATATATAATTCATTTTTCAAAATCAAAATATAACTCTTATGACGTTTTATGTTTAATGAGGTAAAACTACGTTAAATATTTAGGATCTCTAATTAAGAATTATTTTTACTGAGCATGGATGCAGTAAATTTGGCCTTCTAACATTAAACAGTGCAATAATTATTGCTTTTTGGCTACCTCTGTCTTACAAAGGTAGCCATGTCAGGGTGCCCATTGTCATCTGGCCGGGGACTACAGCAGAATATTAGCCATGTTGGCTAAAGCTGCACTTTTTACTGTTATTTGATGCAGTTGATTAATTGGGACTGTCCACATACAATAAACTAATAAACTAAACAAAGACTTTAACTCACCTGTTGAAGATGGTCAGGGATGTTGGTGGTAATTTATCTTTTGTGAAATGTGTTTGCTTGTGTACTGCAGAAGTATTAGTATCCGTTAAGGAGGTGTGCAATGCGAGTTGCAATAATGTCTGCTAAAGATAGATCAGCCAATCATCGGTATCAACCGATATTTGCCTTGTTGACTTCTATTGGGAAGTGAGATGAAAGTCATTGATAGCAGTGGGTGATCTTTATCTGTTGTTTCACATTAATTGTGCGCTGGTGAATTCATGAGCTCGCTGGCTGACTTGTGAAATCCCTGCTGTCAGTTTTGTAAAGCTGTGTAAGTACTGAAACCTTGTCATTGAGAAGGTAGTTGTATTGCAGGTTAGAAAGGCTTTTGAAGCAGTTACTTTTTCAAAAACCCTTTTTCAATGAAAGGTTATATTAAAGGTTATTTCATAAATTGCTACCATTGAATATGTGCTCTCAAAAACAGTGTAATCAAGGACTGAATGACCTCAGAACAGTTCCTTTTTTATATAATGAAGATTTCTATTTTTCATGGTACAAAATGGGAAATGAATCGCAGCAAAAACAAAATTAAAAATTAAAAGAAAAAATTAAAGAAAAATTGTTTATCATTATTGATGAATTAGCTGATTACTATATAAAATGTCAAATAATTCTGCAAAATGCTCATCACAATTTCCCAGAGCCCAAAGTGATGTCTTCAAATGGCCTTTTTGTCCAACCAGCAGTTTAAAACCCAAGGACTCAAGAAAAAAGGAAACCTAACATTTAAGAAGCTGAAACCAGCAAATCTTTGGTTGAAAAATGACTGAAATAGGTCACAACTAATTTTCTTTCAACTGACCATTAATCAACTAATTGGTGCTGCTCTAGGATCAGTATCGGCTATTGCAAAATTTGTAATCTCAAACACCAGCCCAGGATTTCACAATCCCTAATGGCAGGCAACATATTCGTATTGGCTTATAGGTGTGTACTGTGTGCAGCATTGAAGTAACACTGAGGAATCCTTCACATGTCTGAATGTCAGTCTACAGACTCAGAGAGGAAAGTCAGAGAGGGTCAGGTTTAATTAAGCCCCCAGTCCTAAGCCTGCTTAGTGAGGTTAAATAGTGGAGTCTTGAGGATGTGGTTTAATGCCACATCACTCAAGCTCATCCTCTGCTGACTGGTGGGAGTCTCGTGTGTGTCAGTTGACCAGACCTGGAGGCCGTGTGCTGCTTCTTCATTTGCGTTGTGATTTCAGACATTGTTAATGTGGGCTGCTCCAGAAATAGCTTCATGTAGAAGTTGGAGACTGTGTGTGATGCGGTGTGTGTGTGAGGCTCATGATCTGTAGGGGCGAGTGCCAGGTTATGCAGATGTGGTGCTAGTTGGGAAGGAGCTGTGGTGGATGTGTTAGACCTGATGATTTAACACTTCTGTCTTATGGCTCATAGTCCTCTGCGTGCTCAGCAGAATCGCAGGTCAAAACCTCTCTGTTGTCGTCATTTGTCGCTTTTTTAAGTGTGAAACCTGATGGATTAGCCTTAGATGTAGTACTTGGAGTCTCCATCTGTGATTCAGAAAACCCCTAACAGAAGCCAAGGATTCTCTCTGTGGAGTTGGAGGAAATGTTGATCTGTGTGGACCAGGGAACCCACACAACTGATGACTCGCTCTTGCCCCATTATTCCCACCCCATCCCTCTTTCTTCCTCTCACACGTAGTCGGCCTCTTGATTGTCATATTCTACTTCTTTCTCTTTATCTCTCTCTGCGCCATACTCTCCTGTGCTCTTCACTTAGCAAACAACACGTCTGTAGAGAATTCAGAAGAATGCATCTTGTTACTCAGATGAGTCATACTTCCTCTGGCCTGCATGCCTCTCCCTCAGGGTGGATGAATGAGAGGGCGGTGAGGTTAGCTGGAGGAGGGGCTCAATGGCTAAGGGGACGTGGTCTGTGCCAGTTGCTCAATGGAATGAAGAAAGTATCGGTGTGTTGGTCACAGGGCATGAGACGTGCATATCAGCGCCAGCTCAAACTGCGCTTGTCCCTAGGTGGCTGTGTGAGTGACGGCTTTGACCAGGCTGAGTCACTGCCTTCAAAAAGTAACTGTTTGGGAATCTCAGGCCCAGCTCTGACCCCACAAGTCAGCCACTCTGCCAAGGTGCCGTGGCCCTGGGAGGAAAGCCTGAGGCCTCGGCTCTGGAGAGGAATGAGACTGCACCTGCAATGTGAGAAATCTGTCTCTGGCTTACTGAAGGAAATTTATATGGTGGGATGAAAAGACTGTAGAGGAGTTTGCATGCAGTTACTAGGCTGAAATGTTCCTCCAGAGGCCCGACTACAATATAACTGTGTTTGTGTAAATTTATGATACAGTTAAGTGTGTAACACCCCAGTTTTCTGGTTTTAATTCCCTAAACTTCTACAGCCAGTTTTGCTTATTATCACATTGTACCACAAAATGCACAAAGTATTAAATAAACTTGATTATCTTTATAATACAGATGAAATTGTATCAGTGCTATTAAGGCCCCATCAGCGCTCTCTCTCTCTCTCTCTCTCTCTCTCTCTCTCCCCATACCTGCTCTGTTTGGTCCCCTGCCAAAATCTATGACTCACAGGAGACTGAGTGACCTACTTTTTAAGTCTTCTAGGAGTGCCAGAAGATCTTTTTTATTTGCAAGACAATACAGTGGGTAAATATAAGTCAATTAAAATGCACTTAATGCACCCATTTTTGGATTTAAGGACCTAAAGGCTGTGTCAGCATGGCAGCCACCTCAGAGGATTCCCTTCATTATCACAAGGAAAGAAGATACATAGTAAACAGTTGAGCTTTGATATCTCATTAGAAGCAAACTGAGTTTAAGGCCACAATGGCTCTCATCAAGCCAATTTAAAAATATAACTCATTTAAGTGCTCCCATAATCCTGCAATATCTGTGTGCTTTTATACTCCACATTCCCAGTTTATCCAGGTTGTCAGAGATTATGGTTTCTGCGTGTAGACAAAGCATTTATCTGCGTGAATCAGTGAAAGTCGCCTGAAGGCCTAGTCAGTTTGTTTTGGTAATGATAGAGTTTTGGCTGTACTGTCGAGGTAAAGTTTGAACAGTTGCTCTTTAATATTATACGGATTAGGACGGGAGATAAAAAAGTTTGGGTACAGAAGCAGTCTCACAAATGCGTGGTTTACAGTATGCCTACCTCTGAAAAGAAAACAAGGCTGGGATCAAAAGCCATAGGATCACTCAGATGGTTTGATGGCTTTAGTCGGTTTTTGATTGGAAAAAGATGCCGCTTTGCAGCGGATGGAATTTCCACTTTAATCGCTAATTGCCGTTTTTTGGTCGTGTTGTCTCTCATTGAAGCAGAAACAAGCTGTGCAGTTGAATGTGGTGTCTTGGCTGCTCTTTTCCCTTCTACAAGGCTTGGCTGCTTTGATATGTCAGTTTTGTTTTAGTCTGCCGCCTTCGTCTTGACACGATTGGCCCTGCTCGCCTCGACCTCCTGGAAACCCCCCGGCATGCCCGCCCCAGGGTGTGTGTTCAGTCATTTATTCGGCTTCCTCTAAAAGACTGCCATGCCTTCACTTCCCTTCTAGTTTCCCTCCTCTTATTAAGATGCAGAAAGCAGCGTTTGGTCTGAAAGGCTTGGTGCTAGGGGGGTTACTGGTGTCTACAGTGGGGGGTTAGGGAGGGACTGTGAGCATGGGGACTTTAATGACTTAATGTGCACTGTACAGCGCGACCACACTCAAGCTAGGTTGTGCAGGCAGCTCACAGTGCTCTGCTTTCTGCCTTTTTGTGTGAGTCCAGTCAAGAATGATGCTCTGGACAAAAGTGACTATAATTGGAGAGGAACAAATTATTAAGTCTTTGGTTAATGCTGATTGCTGCTCGGGTTTATGCTTGATAATCCCTATTTAGCCGTCCGAAATGACTGCCTTTTTGAAACCTCTTTTTTTATCTTGTCTTTTCTCCAATGAATTTTGTCATGTTTTTGCTTCTTTTTAAGAGGTCCCAGTGGTGAACCACTTTGACCACCACTCAGGCATTTTGATTTTCCTTTTTGTTGTTATCAAACATTTTGCTTTCACTGAAATCCTCCTGGTGCCTTTTGTAAAGACCAAACATGAAATTTCCCAGTTCAGTGGCACGCCTATATACAGTACTATATGCTCTGTCCTTGTATATACTGATTGGTTGGTTGCAAGAATATTGCTACTGAACCAAGAAGCACGGCTACAGACTAGCACTGGTCATACTTGAATCTTTCTGTTAATGGGTCCTGCACAAAATCTGGTTGCACCCAAAAATACACTACAGCACTACACACATTATTTGACACAAAACCAAAAACATGTTTTTCAGTCACAAGGCATGCAAAGCTGGAACGAGTTGCAAAAGTCACATTTTTAGTTGCATTTTAAGTAGAGCTCAAACACAATCCTTCATAATGAGCATGAAGTGAAATAGTGTCCCACTGTATTCACAAGCAAACAATTTGTCCTATATGTAAAGATTAGTCAGTTTAGGTGATCAATTAATGATTTGTCTTTTCCAAGCAAAAATCTAAAACACTTTCTCGTTCCAGCTTCTTAAATATCGGCAATTGCTGCATTTCTTTGTCATTTATGATAGTAAATTAGTAAAGTAAAGTAAGAGCTTTTGGGTTTTGTACTGCTGGTTGCACATAAGAAGCAGAGTTTACATTTTCTGAACAAACCAACTGATCAATTAATCTTGAAAATATTCAGCAGAATAATAATCTATAATGAAAATAATAATCAGCTGCAGCCTTGATGACAGCTGGCATTATATAGTTACAAATGGCTGTGACTACTTCAGTACCTCTTGACCAGAATCATCTCTAGTCACCAACTTAATATCTGAATTTGGGTGCAATTTTATTTCAGGCTTTGGAGACATATTTGGATATGGCACGATAGTCCTAATGTCAGTTGTTTTTTATTGTACGCTTCACTATATGTAGATCGAGCTTTTAGCTTTGGTCATATGATCTTCGACAATTATTGAAGAATATAGAACATACTGTCCGTTTTTTGTAAGTGTCTCGTCCTGTACATCACTACAGAAACTGTAGGCAAGAATCTCTAATAGGACATTACTGCTAGCTAAAACCAATAGCAGTAGCAGCACTCAGCCTATTTTTATCTTAAAATAATGGTTAGATAGTAGATATGTGTAGCTTGATAAGAAAATTCTACTTTTTCAACTTTCAACAGATCAGAAAGATCTAGAGAAGAATAGGTATTACACCTAAAGTTCAGTTTGAGTTTAAGGGAATCACATGTTTGATTGTAGTCTGTTGCTCTGGTGTAACTAGGCTTCTTACGACGTCAACACCGCCCCAACCATCACCGTCACCACCTTCGTAGTGACAGCGCAAGCACTGCAAAAAAAAAACCTTTGAGGCAGGGAATTTATGTCTGCACAACAGGTTGCGGTTTCACAGCAACTCACCCTACAAGTTTGTTCATTTGTGTTTAGATTTATTTGTGATACTGTGTGTTTCCAAAAAGAGTTCATACCCTGTGTTGATATGTCTGCTAGACAGTTCTTTGTCAGAAGATTGTGTTAAAAATAATTAAATATAAGAAGAAAATGTATAAGGCGCCAGCAACCTCTTGCTTTGTACTGGGACCTTAAATAACCCTGGTTGTGCCTTATTGTGCAATAATATCTCGTTCCTTATTTATTTGAATATGTTCAAATACAGTGGTAGTGTATTAAAATGTATCTACTGTATTCTCATTCTAACAATACACAATCATGCAGTTTTTCGAGAATATGGATCTAAAACTAATCTCCAAGTTCTCATTTTTTATTTCTTTATTTTATGTCTGCTTAGTAAGCCATCACACACTTATGAGTCATCGTGGACTGAGCAGGATCTTCCATGCCGATATGATGCAATGAATGCATTTCAAACTGCAGAATTAGACTATTCATTGCAGTGAAATGGGTCTGTCTTTTTTATATAAAAAAGATATGGCCAGGATATAAATAAGTAAAACTTTTTAAAACAAATTTCTAAACAACCTTTATACTTCATAGTTTGCATGTCATCGAGGCTTCGAGTTGTTTAACCAAAGTGAGGTCAGTGGTCAGTGTGGAACAATATGGGTCAGGTCAGGAGTATGTACGGTATGGGTCTCTCCGCACTTCTCTTTCGTGGTGACTCATGACGCGTGTAGCAACACTTTCACAAAGGGAGTCATCCTGAACAAAAGCACCTAATTTAAACGGGACCAAAAACGAAACACGCACATTTTCCCCTTTTTGTGGTTTTGCTCAGTCAAATGTGACATTTACCCATTGCTGACATAGAAACTGCCACGTTATTCGTGCTCATGGTTAATTTTGCAGTTGTGACAGAGCATGTGGTAGTACCAGAATGTGTTCATTTCCACACTTGCATCTTAGAAGAAAATGAATCTACCAACTTGTACTAAAAATGATGATGAGGATTTTAAACGCCTCCTCTTCTCACTCCAACTGATCATAAAACAGGAAAATGGCGAGTCAGTTATTCTTTCAGAAATGTTTTTTGTGCTTGTACATTGACGTTATTAAAAGTTGGAAGAATTGACTATGGCTCTCAGGATGATGACCCCAATCTTTGCTCTGACTAGAGCTCTTCACAAGAAATAGGGACCTTTATCACGGTCTCATCTCATCGTCCATGCCCCTTTTTAGATCTGAGGTGATGATGGACAGAATATTTATTAAATATTCAAAATGACAATATGAAGAAGGTGTGCTACTGTCAGTTACTTTCATTATCTATTAGTCTGCTGATTATTTTCCTCAAGTTGCTTATTTTGTCTGATAAGCCTGCCAAAACTCCCAAGATATAAAAACAAAAAAAAGAGAGAGAAAAAATCCTCAAATTTGAAAAGCTTTAACCAACCAAATAAGACAGATTGTGGACTAGTCATTACAGCAGTACTGCTGTACTAGAAACAATATCTTAGAACAAAAGAAGTGCGTCTGATCTGACACTGGGACGGATGAAGTTACAAAAGTTATTCCATAATGGGAAGAATTTTGTCTGGATTTTTTGAATGATCCCCCAGACAAAGCTGTCTCACAAATCTGACTGCAGTAAAATCAGGTTGGTGGAGGCCGTGACTTGCACATTAAGAAAGATGGTCATCAGTGGTAGGTGTGTGATCTCTCAGTGGGAACGGAGTCTGACAACACAGTAACATAACAGCTCAGCAGGCTTGATTGTAAATGCACAGGGAAGGGAGCAATGTGCTGGAAGGTAGACTTCTGTTTTTCAATTTATTTCCTGCATATAGATATATTTAAACTGAATACTGTGCAGTGTAAATTCTTTCTGGCGGAGTATCTTTGTGTTGTTTGCGTGTGTGTGTGTGTGTGTGTGTGTGTGTGTGTGTGTGTATGGCCTGTTTAAGAAGCCTGCATTTGTTTGCTGGCTGTGTCTGGGGCCCAAGGTGGAGCTCTTTCTGTCAGATGAGTGAAGCTCTGCAGAGGCAGCCACTGGGAGTTCTGTTTCATCTCCTCTCATACTGCTCTGGAGCAGACATGCAAATCCGCTGTAATGAGCGCAGCCTGTGTGGTGGTGGTGGTGGTAGTGGGGAGGGGGACGACGAGAGGGGGATGAACTCAGGAATTTAAAGTGGAGAAAGGGAAGGTGGAGGAAAAAGGTGAGACGCCGACAGCCGAGCCAGATAGCGGAGCACAAGAATTTAAGGGGTTTAGGAGAGGGTTTTGTCAGGAGCGTTGGAAGTGACAGGAAGTCTTCCCTCTCAAATCAAACATTCATTAGCCCGCCGCGGCTGCTTTCTTCCCTTCGCTGTTGAGACATCGTGGTAAAGATGCAAATGGTGCCACATTAATTAGCCTTATCTTTTACACCAGCAAGACGTGGTGTGAAGAAGGGGAAAAAACACAGTGCATCATCATCATCACTGTTAGCAAATGTAATGAGGCTTTTGTACGGATTCTGCTGAAAGTGAAGCATCCTAAAATGCTTGTTGTTGTAATTCTGAGGTTTGTGAATGTGTGGAGGTTTACAGTTTACTACAAAGAGGTAACATGTTATCTGTTATCATGGCAACAAAACAGCTGAGTGACAGTGCCCTCAGATAAGAAAGATCACTCATCGTACATTTCTTTGACCTTCTATAAACTGAATACTAGTTCTCATGATTAATGGAGGTGGGTAAATACAGTGCTATATTTCACCTGCCATCCAGTCTGCAGTCTATGAAGTCTGTTGTGCACCCCATTAGTCTGCGCGGGGCTGTCCAATAGCTGTGCCGATGTGATTTTATTCGCTCATAAAGAATTAAATCCCCACTCAATGTTGGGATGGTTTGGCTTCTGTCTACATCCAATAATGTAAAGCACTCAAGACTTTTGATGAGCTCTGCAGATCGATGGGAGGTTAACAACCTCTTCGCATAAGTTGAGACCGACAATATGTCATGGGGTCTTTAACTATTCAGGGGGTATTGTAATTGGACTTCTTTTTTTTTTCACCCAAATAGACACAGAAACTATAAGCTCCAAGGTCTAAAAGTAAGAATCCTTTAGTACATTATACACCACATTTCAAGAACCATGAAGATTAGGCAAATTCGACTGATAATGGATTAAAAACCTTCGTCTGGGACAACAACGTGTTTTTCCTTGTAATGTGCTGTTGTATGACATATGCTTGAAAGTAGATGTGCAGAGGGGGAAAAAAACGGAAACCAAAATAAGGGGATCTACTCCGTGTTTTTTGGGTTATTTTTCTCATTTAATTACACAGAAACAATTGACAATTAAAGTTAATTTTTAGTTTCTCTGACTTGCTGTCGTTTGCATATTTTCCTGTGTCTAATTCCACCTTTTTTTAACCAGTCAGCTATATCATTGTTCATCAGTAACATTAAAAGCAATTTATTTATTTATTGTATTGATGCCAGTGCTGTTTTTGCTATCTGAATGAATGCTGTACACAGTTGTAGTAGCCTGAGGCCTGTGTTTGACTGGAAAAACATCTTGAACTGTAAACTCTATGCAGATTTTTGGACCAGTAGGAAGTAGTACTTGGGGGACTGCGTCGCTGTGGCTGAAAAGGCTCGGGGGTTAATATCTGTCTGCATTACATAGAGCTGCAAAAATTAGTTAATTGTTTGATTACTACTATTCTTTGTGATATATGATGGTAAACTGAATATATTTGAGTTGTGGGCTGTTGACTAGACAGATCAGGCATTTGAAGACGTAAGAAATGATATTGGGTATTGCAGTTGCAGCCCTAATTTGACACATGTGCAGACAAAGCAGTATCTGACAGACTAGACAATAAAGCTATCAGCGTTGCTCATGCACTTTTTTGTGTGTGTGTGTGTGTGAATGTGTGTAACTGACTTAATCAATGTTAAAAACAAGCTTTCATAAGTTGCGAGCAAGCGGTTGACCCATAATGGCCAATATTATGCTAGAGAGCAGAATAAAATGTCATCTGCCCACACAGCGCCCTCACCTTCCTCCTCTGAAATTAGAGTTCCCCATTGGAAACACCGCAGCCAATTTCACAATAGTAGTACAGAATCTCCTTCTGCTCTCTCCTCCCATCTGACATCACTCTCTGACTGCTTCCTGACTGCTTCTTCACACTGGAAGAAGTACTGATGTTCAAGGACCTGCAAAGTGTTGCATGTTGTACCTCACTGCATTTGATTTGAACTGTCTTGGTGGGAAAGTCAGCTGATGTACCACTTAACCTTGTACAAAGATTTGCAACTGCAAAATAAGTGTTAATATCTTTTAGAGTTGCCACATTAAGTGATTATTGATTAACAGTAAAAAATTAATCAATAACTGTTTTGATATTCGATTAATCATTTAAGTCACTTTTTATGCAAAAATGTCAAACGTTTTTGCATGGTTTGTCAAACAGAATACAATTTTGTTGAAACTGCCTTTGTCCTCGTGAAAATATAGAGAGGTATTTTTCACTGTTCTATGGACCAAATGATTAATTGATTAGTGTGTCGAGAAAATAGAAGGCAGATGAATAAATAATGGAAATAGTCATTAGTAATCAAAGTATGTATGTGGTGCTCTTATTTTTCATGAAGCTCTTGTACTATAGCAATGGTATCTCCTTTGAATATAAAAAATAACCGATATATCTGTGATCGGCCAATAGTTGCTGATAATAATCGATAGATTAGTATCAGTATATTAAGTGCCAATATGAGAACTTTTTTTTATCGATAAAAAAAGATGCTTGGAGTAATTTATAATTCTATCGTTTCCAGTTAAGTTTACTGTTTCAGTGCACTGTGGTTATTTTAGACATTATTGTTTATTGTTAAACCTTTAAATGTGCGTGTGTTGGGTGACCACATTTGAGGGAACTTTGCAGAAAAATGTGTGTATATCGGCAGATATGTCAGTATCGTCGTTGGCCCCAAAGATCTTCGGTCAGATTCAAATCAAATTTTCATTTTCTTCAGCATCCTTAACAATTTTTCTATATATTTATGAATGAAGATAAAAGACATTTTTGGAAAACTAACAAAAATCATGGCACATTTCCAAGAGGATGTGTATTTCAAGGCCAACTGTTGTTTTCATGGCCAAACGTCAAACTCAATTCAGTAATATTTACTTAGTCTTGGCTCGGATACTAAATTTGTGCCCAAATAATCTTAGTAACAGGTCAATCATTTGCCTACAAGCTTCAGGTGGCAAGAGGCTGAGTGCCACTATTTTTAACATTAAAGCTTGTCTGTCAGTTAAGAAGTTGAAGCCAAAAACTTTTGACTCTAAGCCTAACTCACGTGTCTGCTGTTTATCGTGGTAAATCCTCAGGTTTGTGATGACCTATTGTTGCTCTTGTAAGGGCCGTTACCACACTGTGATGACTCCATTTTTTTGCCGGGAGGTATTTTGACTGCAGAGCTTAAACCAACAATGACTGCTGCTACCACCTTCCCTCTTCATCCACACCCAGATAAATAGCAACATTGTCTCCAGGAAACCAAATTAATTGAAATTATCTGGAACGGAGCGGAGTGAAGACAACAGGTATAGACACCAACAGCTGTCCATTCCACGTGAAAACAGATTCCTGGTCTGGTGCACAGTGCGGTAGACGGCCTCAGTGTCGTATTTTACTATGCTGCTCTGTCCTTAATCAGCAGTAGGCGAAAACCAAGCTGCCCCCAAATTTCCATTGAAGTCATCTGGAGGATGCCCAAGGTATTTATTATCTTGTGTAAAATACAGACAATTCACGGTGACGTAAGACAGAGGTGCTTAAATTCAACAGCTGAATATCTTCAGGTATGTGATGTAATTTGATTGCTAGATAATCGATCTCTATATTCATCTTGGCTTTGTGTTTATATGTACAGATGGACTGCTGATGTGTGTGACCTGCACATTATGTGAGATTGATTGAGTCTGGAGGTCAAAAATCTGACACTAAGAGCAAAGCAGAAGATGGAGCACAAAGAAAATACAAAATTATTGACCAGTTACTTGTAATCGCTCTAATAGTCTCTGTGCTGCCGTGTTGTTGTGCAACTTCTGCATTATCGCTCAGGGGAAAGGTGCATGGATTTATGGCAGGTGGCCGCCCCTCAGCCAAATGCTTTGGAAGTCTCGATCATAGCGTGATGCCATTTCCTATGAAGCTTTTGCGTTCAGCCGACTTGTATAAATTGTAAATTTGTCACGTTCATGTTCGCTCATGTCGTGTTTATGTGTTACATGTTAAAAAGCCATGTCTCAGTGAGAGTGGGAGAGCATATACACGCTGCATGTTATCAGTGGGCTGTGTTATTATCTGCAGGTACAGTATGACTCCAGCAGCATTTTAAAGAGCCTGTACGGAGGCGCAGTAAACCAGTGAAATGGGACATGAGGAGTCAAAGAGCAGCGCTTCAACAGCTTAATGATGTAGAGGCATCCAGCTCTGTCAGGCAGTAAACTCTTTAATATGCTGTTAATTATTTCTGAGAGATTGAATATTGATTAAAAAGCAAAATGGTTTTAATTATAACTCCAGCTCCAGTGCCGTTCTAAATGAAGACGATTTTAGGCTTTACGTGAGAGGAACATCTAACAAGTCCACCAAACCTCAAGCTATTTCAACTCCGTTTGAATTTTGTTTTTTACTTTGTACTTTCTGGGTTTGAAAGGGAGTGCTCTGTCTCAGTGTAACCCGTGTTGCAGCTCCTTCTCTCAGCTTCAGAGCTGCCAATGCTGATCCACTGTCTAAATTTGAAATTCATGACCTGATTCCTGCTCTGTGTAGCACTCTCAGAACATGCATTGGCCACCCAGGTAATTCCTTTAAATCACGCTTCGGTAATTCTTGCATGGTTTCTTTTTGAACACGACAGTGTTGCACTTAAAATGAGCCTCATACACGGTTATTTCTGACAGGGATGACATGAACACATTTAACCATGTCACATTATGTCTGAGTTGAATAAGAGGACAAAAATCTCTTCTTTCCTCGCTGAAAATGTATTGTATATGTAAAATGTTTTAACTTCAAGGGTACCCTCACATAGCCAGACCTATCTCGACAGACCTGGAGAGAGGCTTGGCTGCATCTATTATTATTCTGTTATGGTAGAAAAAAATGCTCTGGCTTGTTTGTGTTCCTTTAAACGAATCACAGCCATCTTGGGCAGCGCAAAGCGACAGTGTCCTTGAAAAATTGTGTTGGGGTGAGCTTATTTTAGTGAAACATTTGCACGTGGGGAGGCGAGCCCTGGCATTAAATAGCTAAATCCCAGCAAAAGAATAGTTCACAAATGCTAGCTTGTTTACATTTGTACCATTAGAAATTAGAGTGAAGGTAATTCACCATTTTCAGCATGTCGGATGCATGCTTAGGGGATGTTGTTTCCCATAGAGACAGGGATTTTGGAAGCGGAAGGGGAGGAGTATGACATCTGAAATAGTTGGCCAATGACAGCCACAGTCTACATCAACTAAGTCAGACTACTATAAGAGTTACAGTATGCTGTATCTTTGTAGACAATAAATATTAGTTATTTATAACTACCGATCTTTTCTAATTCTCAAAACATTAGAATATATTAAGTTGCTGTTCAGGTTAGGCTGTAACTAATGATTATTTTGATTAATGATTAATCTTCTAATATTTCCTTAATTAATCAATTCATTGTGTGATGTCTACAATGCCAAATGACAGTCAAAGAAGCCAAATTCATTATTAGATACATGATTGGTATTACTGATCTAACACCCAGAAATTCACTTTAGTATCACAAAGATGAAGATAGCTGCATCAAAACGCAGCATGTCCTCGCAATTAACAAGCTGGAACCAGAGAATATTTTGTGTTTTTACTAGAAAAAGGCCTTAAACGATGAATTGATTATTAAAATAGTTGCCAGTTGTCTGTTAACTACATTCTGACTAAATACCTACTGAAGAGAGAAACTCTACTACCAGGTGGACTTTTGCTTTTCTATGGCTGATGGATAGTTTTTGCTCACCTTACCTCTCTGCTCGCCTCAGAGGCTGGCTAATATTAAACATCAACGATGAACTGGATCCAATGAAAGCAGATGAGGATAGACTCTCAAGATTGCCACCAAAACGCTTGGCCTGCCAGTGCCTTAAGTGGTCTATTTGTGATTCAGCAGCAGGATCTTGCTGGCTGCCAGGCTGGCGTGGAGTCAACCTCCCAGAGGGAGTATTTTAATGTGGGCCCCCAGGCCGTGGGACCAGGGTAATTGGGTTCGCATGGTCGGTGTCGGGGCACCCCTGCCACCTACAAAACAAAGGCCACCTCCCAGGCAAGCTGTTGGGGACAGAGAGACAAACCCCGCCTGATCACTGCTCTGATTCACTGGAAAGGCTTATTCAATTACCAGAATGTTGTATGTGGGTTTTTTTGTATTGACCTGCAGATTGCACAATCAGCTAACGGCCATTGTGCTACTGTGTGCTCCCTTCATCTGCCTCAGTCTCTCTCTCTATGCCTTTATCTAAATATACATTCAGCCCACCGAACCCACATTAACATGGAAAGTGGTAGACTGTTCAGAGCATCTCTCCAATATCTCTAATATGTAACACTGCTGCATCTATTCACATTTCTCTTCTGGTTTGGCTGTGTCTGCTTTCAGAGGTCACAAACCCTGTTGCCGGCTTTGTGGCCTCTCCAGACAGCCTGAAGCTGTCAGTTGATCCACGGCCAACTCCCAGATCTTCCACTACTCTGATCCTCTGTCCCTATGCCCGCCTGTATTTCTGTACGTCTGCAGCAGCTGGATGCTTTTTTCTCTTTACCACTCACTTAGAGGACCTCTCTTTGTCTGACACTGTCTAATAAGACAAAGGTGTCTCTCTTGCCTTTTTAAGGTTCAGTGGGTTTAAAGGAACTCAGGGTTTAGCTTTGCTTTGTTGACAACTCTCTCTCCTCAGCGTTTAACTGCCCCACAGCCACAGTTGTGCTCCAGATTGATTGGCAGAATAATTATGGACTTGATTTGTTCAACCACAGGCGAAGTGGGATTGAGGGAGTTGGGGAGCAGAAAGAGCATGTATACCATTTTTCTTTTTTAAGAGCGCAGCAGAGAGGTCTGCTTGCCTGCATCTTAAAAACCAACTTTAACACAACGTAGCCCACTAATAACACTGACACATAGATTGCACTGTAAAGCACAGACGTACTTGCACATTCTGTTCGCAGCGATGAGGCCTCGGTTGGCGCCCGGCTCGGCTGTAGGCTGCAATAAGCTGAACAATGTGCTCAGCCGCGTGAGCGCTGAAGCGATAATTGACACATCCTAAAAATGCAAGTAAGGACTGGGTTATTAATGCTTTCTTCCTGGGGGTGGTTTCAGCTGAACCATTAAGCCTTTAATTGAGAAGGAAGACTGACATTAAAAGCTGTTGCCTTGGCATTGCCGTTACCTACTTTTTGTTTTTTAATGAAGCCTAGGCTTATGGAGGTTCGCTGCATGATTACAGAGCTCACGTGCAATCACAATACTCAGACTCACTGCTATTTTAGTTTGAGATATCTCAAAAATAACTCCCAACTAAGTACTTTTGCCTCAAGGGCTGGAAAAAGTGAGGAGTCTCCCTTTTGACTGAAGGGCAGGTGAGCAGAGTTCCCACCCCTCCCTGCTGATCCCGCTTACAATCACTAGGAAAACAAGGGCTTCTCCCATGCTGTATATAAAGCTGTTGATATGGAAGGTATGACCCGGGTTTCGGTCGAGAGTAAAGATGCCAAAGGCTTGTTACCAGGTTACATCACTGTTGTTGTTGTGAGTGCATGTGCCAAATCTTCAGGCATAACAGAGGGAGCACGCTTAGCGATTCCCCTCCCTTTTGCCAAGTTACCATCACACTACAGGAAGATTCTTGTCATAATAAGCTTTCTCTCTTTCTGTCTTTCCCTCCTCACACACTGCAAAGTCTGGGCAGCATTTAACAATCAGTGGTGTAAATATTTATTGTGCTCTGTTTGAATCCTTGTGACATTGTTTTTAATTCAAGCATTCCTCACATCTACAATTCTGAGGTAGCTTCTATGGCAGTGCAGCCACCATAATGGTTGTCTCTATGTAGCTGAGCAGGCACATGCTGTTGGAGTGTTACCCGTGATGGATGCATGACTGCAGTAAAAGGGGATTAATCGCGGAAATTGCAGATAAGTGCAGGAGAGCACTGGTCTGGTACCTATCAACAGTCTTGTGTCTGCAAGTGGGAGTGAGACTGTGAGCTGAATTGCCCACTCTTTTCTCAGAGAGGAAATGATGACAGTAATGCACAGGCATTTGAAGGGAAGTTGTTCTAGGTAGGCAGCTAGGTGTTCTAGGTACAAAAATAAAATAGGCTAGCTGCGGTGGAGTGTATAATAATACCAAAGAATTCTCCTTTTGCAGCTATGTGTCATTTAATAGATGCTTGAGATGAAACCCCAACCTGAAAATGGCAAATCACAACTCACACAAGAAACTAGGGTAGAAATACAAATTATTTCATCAAATGTTTTGTATAGTTCATATAAAACATCTGTACATGGTTAAACTCAAGAAAATAGAGCATGATACTCTTACCAGTGTATTTAAAATGTATCACAAAAGTATGTATGTTGATATATTGCTAACAACCACAGACTCAGTTGAGATGAATGTCTGAATGAGTTATTATTGGTACTGCTAAAGAAATTAAACCATCATTGGTGAAAATCTCAAATTTAATTCACTCTAATATTTAGTCATAGAAACCAAATCCCAAAAGCAGTGCAAATCATTTTCTACATTGCTTTTTAATTAAACTACCTGAACAAAAGACAACCCTTCACAACAGTCCTAAAACTGAAAAGAAAAAAAATCCTGCAAATGAGAATAATTCTGTTGAGTCAATTGGTGTGTTGAAGACACAGTGCAATAGTCTAATCAGATATGGACATGTTAATGTGGTAACTGTTGCATCATTTATGTTAGTTGTCACTACTAAAAGGTGTTTACATTAAAAGTATTGCTGCACTGTATGGCCTTTTTTTTCAGTCTGTATTGCGATGCACAATATAGATCTCGATATTTTGAAATCTCCTCAAACTTACTTCATAAATTCTAGGATTGAGCTCCATATAATGATATTTTTGACCAAATACCTTGATATTAATTTTGTTACAATAATGTAGGGTTTTTAGGTCCCTTTCACATGAAATCCCAACAATCAAACCATGAGTTCAACCCACATGACTTGACCTTTGTTAATAGACACGAGGTCTTGGGTGAATACTTAGTAGCTGCTGTTCATACACAAGGTTAAGTCTGCAAAATTTTGTAATGTTACTGTAGGGTTGGGCAATATGTTGATCTTATATTCTTATCATGATATGAAACTATGCATCCTCTTTTGCATGTTTTTTTTTTCTTCCTGGTTTTGAAGTCTGCATTCTAGTAAATTGTTGTAATTTTCTGAACTTATCAGAATGTTCTACTTGATCTAATATTTGCCACAACCCATTTTGTCATTTCATCCAGATGACTGTGTTAATATTTGGTGAAAGTACCGATCGTCATCTCTACAATGTTGTAGCAATATCGATATTGAGGTATTCCTTCAAAAACATTGTGATATATTGATATTGTCGCCTTTGAGGAGATCAACTATCAAGTTATATATTGTCTGCCGCAATACAGACTGAAAATATTGTGATATTATTTTAAGTCCATATGTTGATGCAGTGTTATTGTTGTGTTTTTACACGGATTACAAATGATGGCCACTGCATTTATCAGGGCTTTACTCAGGATATGTTTAAAAGGAATAGATCTGCATTTTATACACTTCAACTCTTTGTCACCAAGAAATGGTTAGAATGCAATTCCTAAATGTTCTTGTTTTATTTCTGTTGGTGCACGGGTTAAATAAACACAATGTACAATCAGTAGGCTTTAGAATGACCAAAAGGCAGATTTTTTAGCTTTGGAGAGAGCCAGGCTAGTCGTTTCCATCTGTCTGCAGTCTTTATGCTAAGATAAGCTAATTGCCTCCTGGTTTTAGCTCTGAACTTAATACACAGACATTTGAATGGTTTTAATATTCTTATCAAACTCTTGAACGAAAGCAAATAACCATATATCCCAAAATGTTCCTTTAATTTTACATGATTCTATACTATTCACTGTCAGGAAAGTTAAACTTCCTCTTTATAGTCCTGTTAAAGCATGTTTCCACTCAATAAGTGGGGGAATTATGGCTGAGTGTACAAGTAACCACTAATATCTGTTGAGGAGAGAAGCCTTTGTGTTGTCCTCAGTGGTTGCTGTTGTGAGTACAAAAGGCCCTTTTCACAGGTCTTCATGCTTTCAGGTTGAACGGTGTCAGACCTGCGTAACATGCTGGTCACGAGCAGTGCCGTGAAACAATGTCAAATAAGCCATGTTGACTCAATTCACACCAATGACAAACACTGTATTTTTCCCCCCTAATGCTCATTTTCACACCAAAGTAACCGCTCCGTCTGATTTTGTCCTTTCTGCATTTCCTGGCAGTTGGTTACACTGCTTTCATCCCTTCACAAGTGGTCCTACACACACTCAGTGTACAGGTAAACTGATACGTGTTTGGGAAGTCAAACACAAGTACAAATTAATTTCGTCAGGTTTATTGAGCTTACATTATTAAACAGAAATGGCAGCTGAAAACATTAAGTGTGCATGCTGTCTGTTTGCGTTAGGCCTCTTATCCTTGACTAACATTTCCTGTGGGGTGTCTTGTCATGTCTTTAAACACTGCTCCCTACTGGGAATGCACTGCAACCTGATTTTTGTTATTTTGCTTTAAACACTTGGGCTGTAATTCAAATAGTAAAACCAGTTTTATTCACCTTTTTTTGTTTTACTTGCTTCCCTTTTGTGTGCCTCCTCTACTTCTGCTTCAGTCAGTGGTTCCCTCTGTTTGGCAGAGTGTTGCAGTTTGTTAGTTTTCATTAATGAGAGTGAAGGTTGCATTTGACGAGATTGAATTGAGCTTATTTTAGTGGATTGTATATTTTGCGGCTTGTTTTTCCTCAAACACGAAACCAGTGGTTAAAAGATTGTTGCTTGTCAGTAATCCTATTTGTCATTACAGTTTTACAGATGTGAAATACAAGTCATTGTAGCTGAAAGAATTAATACTAAATATTCAGTATGAAAGGGGGATACTGATGTGACAGTTTCTAACATTTGTAGTGATTTAATGGTATGAAGTAATAACTGCTTCACAGAGCTTCACAACAGAACAAATGGAAATCATAATTTTCCAATGTTTCTGATTATAAGCACTATAAGATGATATTAGTATAATCAAAATTGTGCATGTTTACTAAGATGCATTACCTACCTTAGCAGATGTCAGGTCTTTGAAAGGTGACTTCACTTCCATACTGTACTGTAGAACACATTCAGCAATTTAGAGCATCCCTCTGTTTTCTCTGGAAGATGCTCCATCTTGGCAGCGCTGTTATAAAGTACAATGTTATGCCATTCTGTTATGACAAACTAGTTTAAACCATAAAATCTGTTCAATGGTGGGGCTTTGTTTAGTGTAGTTTTATCCTTTATTGTGGTATTATTTTGAGTTGGAGGGACTTTGCCATATCTGCAGCATTTGGGTACATCCCACTTCCCAAATGGATATTTAGTACTACAGATAAGAGGGTTAGGGTTAACTTTTACATTTTAACTATGTTACATTTACCATAAAGCATCAAACTGTAATCATGCAGATGTGACACATGAGGCGCTTGTCTTTTATTTAACTACCTAAACACTAAATAGCTGCGTTTCCACTGTAGGACTGGGGACTAGGAACCTTTCGAGGAACTTGGTGCGTTTCCACCACAGGGATCCGGTTCTAAATGAAGATTCAGCAGGGATGTTATTTTTCCCACCAAGGCGCACCTGCTCAGGTGTTTGCACTTTAAGCCCAGTCCTCAATGTTCCTGTACTTTAAAAAAAAAAAAATCTGATTGGTCAAGTACACACAGCATTTTATTTCAGCTGCAAAACAGATTTTTTTTTTGAGACATCAACAAAATTTAAAAAACACATATTTGTGCATTGATGCCTGTGGATCACTTCACGTGGCCTCATTAATGTTATATGGTTGCATGCAAAAATGATGTTGAAAAACAACTGTCGCTTATTCAAACATCAGCCGACTAATTAGCCTAATCTTCACAGGTCTTTAGACCGCAGTGGAAACAAAAACAACAACAGGCTGAAGGAACCTTCAAGTTCTTTGAAAAGCTTTGGCTACCTTGGCTTTGGTAACTTGGCTGATGAAACAGATTCTTGACACTGGGCCCAGAATTGTGAAAAGGCTACTAGTACAAATTTCATGGTGCACCTGGGGACTATATTTAGGCAGACTGCGTTCGGTTACTGCTGAACAATAGATTGTTCACAGTAAAGTAGCAGTTGAAATTAATAATTACCATCAGGTCCTTTTTGCTGTAGCCAGTTGTTAAACTGGTAACGTCCCACTCACAACTGTAGGCAAATTGAAAGATCGATGATAGTTTTTGAAGATAACATAGCATTAACATGGAAGTGGATACAGCAAACGATAACGCACACAACAAATCCACATTTAACTGAATATACATTTCCGATTCGACTTATTATTGGCAAAACACAATACAGCAGTATTTAGATCACGATTTGGGCTAAAAAGACTTGATACGGACATCCATAGTTTCTGGAGTTGTTCGACTGTACAATAAACATTTTGACCCCATTACAGATATGTATGAACAGAGATACTCGCAATTATAAAACCTCCATTCTTTCTAAATTAGAATTACAATTAAGCAGGTGGTTGCTGTCATTGTATAACATGTTGAAGACAGTTAAGTGCCATCCATTGTAGCAAATTACACTTGAAATATTAATTTAATCCCGAGCCGTCCATTGTTAGGGGTACTACTAAAATTTTTAACTGCTTGCTAAGTACAGACATCAATTTTGCAATAGCATAGATGGGGAACAGCACCGATTTTATGACGCAGTTACTGACCTGCGTCTCAGTACGTACTTGCCCAACATGATGCAGTTAACGTAATCTGCTATGTTGTGTTGAGTAATCCCTGGATGTTGCTCAGCTCGTTGCCTCATTGGAGAACCTTGAATAAAAGAGGGCCTAGCACATGTATAATAACCATGCTGTCAGTTTGATTGAGCCACTTCAGACTTAGTAGCTGAGACACAAAACACAATCACTGATTTGCTGTCAGTGCTCTGTTGGCAGCAGGAACGATGATAAATCCTGTCAAGAACTTGGTAAATTAAGATGTTTCAAAAACGCTTTCAGTTTCTCATTCAGAACCAAATCTGCCATTAATCCCTGGAGGATAAAGAAACTTTGAGTATTGAATAGAGAATGAATTTGACCATCCATTTCTCCCTCTCAGCCTTGGAAAATAGTCTCAGTGCTCCGTTCTAAAAACAAATTAAAGTCGAGAGAAAGAGAAAGAAGTTGGCTTCTTTTTTTCATATGTGACAGTGACTGAAACCCATTTTCCTAGAGCCAGATCAAAGTGTGCCCGGTGTGTGCAGGATCGCAGTCTGTTCCCCTGGGCTAATAATCATAGCGCCTGAACTCTTGGACCTCTTCGATGCACACTCAGTTGCCACTCTCTGCTTTCTGCCAGGCTTGATGCCAGCATCATGGTGCCCTTAACACCCTCCCCTACTGCTTCATCTCCCCTGGCTTTTCTTCTCATCCTTCCTGCCTCTTTAATACACCTCCTTCTTCCCCCAGACTCGATGGTGAACATACTCAGACGGTCCTCCCTGACGTGGCAGCAGGCTGGGGCTTGTCCCTGCTCTGACTGTCCCACAGCCTGGCGGGATAATGAAGGCAGCAGGAGGGCCGCCTTACTGCTTGCCCGTGTTGCGCTTCATCATTCCTGCCACAGCCCAAGGTTCTCTAATTAAGACACCGACTTGGCCCGGCAGATTATGTAGCAGCTGGATCATTAGCGTAGAGGGTCAAATGGCATGCGTCTTCGTGTAGCGGGCGGAGCGCCTTTCATCAACCCATGTCTCTGTCAGCTCACCTCCGGTGGCTACCAGAGGGCTCTGCCTGCTTCTTCCTCCTGGCTACCCCCATTCATACTCGGTGATGGGGCTCAGAATGATGGGGGGTCACGTTGGTATGAATGGAAACATTTACATAATGACCACCAAGAATTGCCTTGTACAGACTGTTGCACTGTGTTGCCAGTCCATTAGGTACACCTTGCTAAATCTAATGCAAAAGTACAACAGACACTGTGTGATAAAGGGTGATTTATATCCATGGTCATTTGTAGACTGTAGGTTAGCAGTGTGGTTACTAATCAATTTATTGTTTAGCCTGTGCCCTTCAGAGTTGTTTAGATCTTAAGATGATGTCCTCAAATGCCTTGTGTTGTCTAACCAGTGACCTGTCCAAAGGAATTCAGTTTGCAATTATATAAAAAAGGTAAGCTGTTAGAGAAGCTGAAACCAGAGACTTTTAGTGTTTTTTTTTTTTTTTTTACTGAAAATATTGTTGAAAATATCAAGTAATGAAATGGGTGTCAATTATATTTCCCTTGACTGACTAATCATTCAATTGTTTCAGCTATGTTCTATGGAATAATTAAAGCTAATGAGGTAGACAAATTATTAGCAACATCCGATAAAGGATGTGACACATTCTTCATCTGTTAAACAAAACGATGCATGATCTTGATGAGCAAAAACACGTAGCCACTTCCAAGTGAGTGCCTGACTGGAATCTAACTGAAATCACCAGCTTTCCTATGATGTGCTTAGAATATGTCAACCTGCAATATGTTTATATGCACATTGGGTGTTAAATCTTACATGCTAATTTCTGAATTCACCTGCGATCAGTTCAAAATTTCAAGATTTCTGATTGGGAGCTTTTAATGTTATAGCTCCATTGTTGGCACGTTGAGGACACAAAAATGTAAGATTTTTTGATTAAAAGATAAATATACGACGAATATAACATGACAACGTGATACAACTTGTCTTAGCTTTTAGGAGAGTAGGGCAGAAAGACTGTAGTAAATATTAAATATCACAGTGTTTTAGAAATATTTGTTTATTTCCTTGTAGATTAGGCCTATAAAAAAGTCTGTGCCTGTGTGCGCGCGCGTGTGTCAACTCGCTGTTGGAGAGGAGAGAGTGAGAAAGTGCAGCTGGTGCTGGTGTATGGAAACTGCAGAAAATAAGTATTGAAATGGTTTCAAATATTCAGTATTGATATATCAGTGTTTTGACAGCACTACTGGAGGCCCAGTGAGATGAATGGAGCTTGATTGAAAGATGTGCTCTAATTATCTCTTTTGGCCATTCAAGTGGTGCTGCAGATATTCAAATGGATAATGATATATAGGTGAATATTCAAAGTCAAATTTGTTTTGTATTTCAATAGGCTGCCATTCAAAGAGGAAAATTACTGTCATTAGGAGCTTATGAGTCACCTTGATTTCAGTTACAGGGTGGAGATATGTTGTGTATGATGTGTTTGTCTTCTCGGTGATGAGGAACGAGGCTGACTCACCTGTTGGTAGTCAGTCAGCAACCCTGCTCATCTATCAGTCTGCTCATGACTGCCGAGGTTGGGAGAGTTACCTCAAAGCCTTTGGTGTTTTCATCAAAGAAGTTTTAAAACAAGCACATTGAAAAGTAAATAACTGTATTTTTCCAAGAGAACGGATTAAAGTGAAACTCCACCCAAAATCTATCTTTGAGTATCAAAAGGCTTGAAAGGTGGCTACAAAACATTGTGTTCTTCTCATTGAATTAGAAAAGTTTTGAGCAGCTTAATGTCAGGCAATTAAAATAAATTTCAAATGCAACACAGTCGCAGAAAGGAATAAAGCATCAATAAAATCTTCCATTAAAAATTCTGAAACACACCGTACACGGTTTTCTGCTTCTTTGTTTTCTACCTCCATACTTAGTATGTTCCAGACATTCGCCATTTTCGCCAAAATATGTCTAAATTCGCTGCTTTAATATTGCCCTTCAAGCTTCAAAGCTAATTTTGAAGTAACATTTAGCTTTAGTTTGGTGAAAATATATCAGTTGGAATTATCCTGATCAAACGTGAACAACTGCACAAGTGGATTATGCTCTAGCAGTGTTTTAAGACCTTCAGAATTACTTTAAAAAAAATAAAATAATAATTATACTGCTTTTCCACCAAAGTTAGCGGGTCCACACAGGTTTTTTAAACGTGGGTACACCCACTGAAAATCCCCTGTCGACCCCATTCCCACAATTTTAGCTGTCTTGGTCGGCAATCCAGGTATTTTCATACCTGGGAAGTCAAGCTTTTTTAGCTTCAAAACATCACTGAAAAGCTTTCATAGGAATGAACAGGGCTGTGCCTCCAACACTGTGTCCAGTAAGAAAATGTCCTTAATAGACCGCATCCCAGATTCCTTCTTTATTTACGTGCCACCACTGAATGTTGATAATGCGCCATCACTTTGCATGGCAGAATTTAGCGTGTCAACCTGATTCTTATGTTTAGATCAGAGTCGAGCCGAGCCAGGGCGATTAAAATCTGTGTCTGCTGCAGAGTCAATTGACCTGCGTGTAAATGCAGAGTTTACACATACTCATTGCCCACAAAAGCCTGATCTTAGCAGGTTTAAGTGGAATTTTTGACCAGTGGGGGTATTACTGACATGAATTCAAGGTGACTGCAGCAGCTGCTCTCCATCACAGCCATCTCTTAAGCCTCAAAGGGATTGTTTTTGATTCTCAAAAGATACAGTTTAGATGGAGTATCATTTAAAAAAAAAAAGAAAAGACAGGAAATCAGTTAGATGACAATTTAAAGACATTTTACTTAGGCTTCATTTGGCACTGTAAAAGTTTTCTAACATTGATTACACGAGAAGATTTAAGACCGATGCTCCACTCCATTAATGATCTTCCCCCAACTGGTTTTAGCTTCTCCCGTCCCAGAATTCTGTTTGGATGTTTGAAAAATGCCTTCATCATCTGGCTCTGCCCGTTTACACTGATAGCAGATATTGAATTGGCTGCTGGCCACTAGCTAACCCCCGCTGTGAGAGATCAATTGAAAGGGACAACCACAAACTGCTTGTGACTTAGAGCCGCCAAGGCAGTTTGCCCAATTTAGGAATTTCTTACTATTCCTGTTGCATCTTGAACCACCAGCCATGGCCCCAAAAAACGTTTATTTTTAAATTCCTCGCCACCATTCTTCTAAGAAAGATAAATGCAAATTGAATATGGGATTTGCAAACTATCTGCTAATGGATTGGATCTTTTAAATTACTACAAACCTGTTTGAAAGTACCATGTTTTGATAAAAAACAAAGATTATGATCATGAAAAGAACACAATTTGGAGTAAATGTCATTTTGATCAAATGTGTCTGAGCCACAGTTTTAAAAAATGGGATAAATGGTAATCATTTAGTGTTACTCCACACTGCACATGTTTGAAAGATAGGGTATTTGACCTATTGAGTGCCGTCAAGACCGTATTTATTCTCATCCTGACAGCCTGAGTGCACACTCAGACTCACACATGCTCGCACACACAAAAACACACTTGTACGTGCATGCTTAGTCAAGAGAAAAATCCCACAACTTGTTGAGGATTTCTCGTTCTCCTGCCCGTTCTGTTTTTCCCCCTCTCATCCAGATTGCAGTGTTTTTTTTTTACCCCAGATGCCCCAGTTCACCTACCTTTGTAACTTTAGGCCTTTCTACTCTGCCCCTCTATTTTAAGACAGGCAGGGCAGTGTGCCAACAGGGACAGAGAGACAGGCTGTTGCAGGCTGCACTCTCTGCACAGCACGGCCGACACGCACAGGGCTGAGGAGGGTTTGCAAGACGACACTGGTTGGCTTGTTTACGGCAGAGGCTCCGTTTGGGGGAGGAAGAGGAGAAGGCAGGCGAGCTGGCAGGCAGGGAAGAAAGGAGAGGGGGTTTACTACCCTCAAGAGAGTCGGAATTCCTCCTGAGCCATTCCCCCATTTGGCTGGCAGTTGTGAAAACAATTGCCTGGCATTTACTCTCCCTCTCTGTGCAGATGGAGTCCCAGCTATGAGTCAGCTTTGAGAGCAGCAAGTGGTGGAGAAAGTGGTGGGCTTGTGATCTGCTGCACAGTGAATATAAGCATACTTTACAGAGACACTTGGTTTTTGATGTTGGGCAGATGGTTCAGAGTTGCTTCCTCGCTTACATTTCTTTTCGTTCTCTGCAGTATTGCTCATATGCATATCTTTTGTCTCCAATGTTTAGTTGCTTCTTGTTAGACTAATAAAGGCATGTCTGTTTTTCTGTTTCTCCAGAGTTGACCTACAGAAGACGATATGCTGATGTCTTGAGCTGAGGGAGGCTTCATCTTCAACCTGTCAGTCGTCTCCATTTGTTATTCCACTCCTGGTCCGCACTCCATCAGCCACCGAGCGCCAACAAGAAACCACCCCCAATTCCACCTCCACCTTTTCCCCACCCCCCTCCTGTCCAGCCTGCCGTCACCATGACGTCGGAGCTGGAGAGCAGCCTGACCTCCATGGACTGGCTTCCTCAGCTGACCATGCAGGCGGCCATCCGCAAGGCGGACGCCCAGAATGCCCACGGGCCAGGCATGGGCAAGAAGAGTACCCTGCTGGATCCTAACACCACATTGGACCAGGAGGAGGTGCAGCAGCACAAGGACGGCAAGCCACCCTATAGCTACGCCAGCCTCATCACGTTTGCCATCAACAGCTCGCCAAAGAAGAAGATGACACTGAGTGAGATCTACCAGTGGATCTGTGATAACTTTCCCTACTACAGGGAGGCGGGCAGTGGCTGGAAGGTGAGAGAAAGACACATCTGGCCTTTATTTTAGGCTGATGCAGCAGACTTAAAGTTTATTGGCATCATGATGATGACAGAGTTGTACCCTGGTTAAAGTGGGGCATCTGACTTTAACTCTGATTTTATGTCAAACCAAATGTGACACATACTTTCAGTCCTTTTGAAAGCTAAAATTGGTTGTCCTTTTGGTTGTTGCAATGGCAGATATACTGTTACTTGCATCATTTTATTCAATAATGGAAATTCTTCTTTGACCTTATGTTTTGTCGTAAGCTGTGGATAGCATTTGTAGAAGAGGTGAAATTGATATGCCTTGACTTAAATCATTGTTTTGTGGTCACTGGGTATCTTAAACAAAGTGAGATGCCATTGGTAATCACCATTGTCACTTAGAGAGAAACTATGAGTGCGCCAAATCACACGAAGTGCCTGTGAAAAATGGTGCAGCCCTGAGAGAACCATATGAAGTGTAAAACCCTGGATTAATATTCAGAGAAGTGGCCCCTATCTGTGCGAACACACACTAAATAGCCCATTCATGGGTGGTATTATTCATTGCAGATGCCTTGATAGGAGAAGGCCATTATGCAGAAGGAGAGAGCCAGTGCTGTGTCATCATCTCAAGGAGCCCATGATATACTGAGATGAAGCTATGCTGATTGCCTTTTAAAGGGCCCAGATGGAAATTGATATTAGAATGAGTTTTCCAATCAGTCGACGTTTATTGGAAATAGAATCTTAGGCACTGCTTTATTGCAGTCAGACAAGATGTATGAAGCCCATTTCCTGGGGCGACAAGATCTTGTGTGTGTGTGTGTGTGTGTCTGCGTGCATGTGTGTGTGTGAGAGAGAAGGGGAGATGAGAAGGCATGTGTTATTGTAAATGGATTGATTTTAGCTTTTGTGGCATGCCTTTTGTAAGGAAATGAATTGTTTAATAAAGCAACCTTTGTTTCCTCCTTTACCTTCATCATCTCGTATTTAGTTGTCAGAAACATAGCAGCACACGTGCTGTTAGTCTGCATGTATTCCTGTGTTGAGTTAAAGCCATTTTCACTCGGCACTGAGGTCAGCTCTGTATTTTGTATACCGCCTACCTCCTTTGGCATTGAATTTAACCATTCATTGCACATTAACGATCTGTCTCTCCAGACATGGGCACAAGGTTGCAGCAGTACTTTCCACTATCTTTGACGCTGTGTTAAGGTTGTTAACAAATCCGGCACTCATTGCTTAGTCTGTATCCATTAAGATACTTTTATACTCCTTTGTGTTGAGAGAGCAACTCTGAGTAAATCATCATTTAGGTTGGTTGAAGTGGACTTAGTGAAGTCTATGCACATCCACAGATTTTTTTGCTTGGAAATATGAGGGTGTGACTGACCAGCCCAACTAAAATAACTGTAGATAAGACACAACATTTAGTCAACACTTTACACTTTTTTATACATTTAGAGTGGGTGGCCTCAGTGGGAATCAAACTGGTGCTGTTGGCAGGGTTGAAGCTTTGCTCTACCCACTGAGTTACAGTCCCACTGTAGATACAGCAGGAGGAACCACGTGATATTAATTCACCAAAGCTTGGCTAATGTGTGTGGCTGCCTGTTATTGTCCCTTTACTTCTTTTCCTGTCAAGTGTGGCTTTATCCTGAAATCAGGTGCTTAATTCAGGATTTCCATGGTCAGGAAACACCATGGGACATGCCTATGTAATTCAAACCTTGTTTTAATGCTTAAAAATAATAATTAGATTCAAGACTTGGAAATGTCATTAAATGCTAATAGAAAGCAGGTCTTTATTATATTCTTTTTAAAATTTCAAAATATATATCATAGGAACTGTTTTGAAACTCTTGCAGAAATGCAGCTGCTGTTCTGTATTTTTCAGATTTTTCTACAACCTTTTTGGTTGCGAACCAGCAAATGGATTCAATCCTCTTTGGGATTAACTGACCAAGGCAAATTTTCAATATTGGAAGTAAGCATGCAGTTTGAGAAGTGTGAGGTCATGAAAGATGTTTTCTTTAAATTCACAAATACCCTGTAAAGCAAAACTGATGTTTTTGCAGGGTTGTAAGCTTAAGTTCACAGCAAACTATTATTTTAGTGCATTTGTAAAGGTTGCACCTTATGTAATTTTACAGGAGTACAGTTGTGAAAAGCGGTTGCAGAAAGCATGACTGTTGAGGGTTATGTGCATTAGATTCATGGCACTTTTTTTCACCAGGATAATCCGCTCAGTATCAATACTACTTTTCAGTGAGTCCAGAGTACATAATGCATAGTATTATTCAATGTGTTTATCCATTAATTACTTCTGTCAAGGCTCCTATGTTTCTTTTAGAGTCCATGAAATTCAATGAACCGACAGGCCTTGAATCAAGGAACAATTGATTACAGATTTTTGTGATTTCCACCAACACATTACTGTTGTTTGGTATCCACGGAGACGAACTATAACTATATATATATAGCGTTGAGATGGAAAGGGTTTCTATTCAGTGTCAGGTGTAATACAGATCTGTTGACGTAACTGAGATGATGTCTTGGCCATAGGGCAAGTTAGCGAATTAGTCAGCGTTGGTGGAGTTTGACGCTCTTGAAGTACTTTCTAGTTTAGTAAAAGATTGCACAGATCAACAGATTATGGCCTACATGTGGGCTGTAACTGTAGAAATACCGTCACATTTAAAAGTGTGAAAAACCACATCACTCTAACCAGGATGCTGTACTGCACAGGAAACAGTGAAAAAGCGGTTTGAAGATGCGCTCATAGGCTAGAGCCTGCGTCACAGTCTCTCTCTCAGTTCTTGTTAATAGGGTGTTTTCCCTGCCATAGTTTTTTTTCTGAGAATCTAAACAACTGAAATAATTTGTATAAAAGTATATGTAAAAACCTTCTCATTGCATAAGACTGTGAATGAAGTCCAATAATACTGTTTCCATGCCCGGGGCATTTGAACAAGCTCCAGTAGCCTTAGGTTTGTTCCTAATGTTTTTGTGCTTCGAGAATTTTCACAACCCATCACACAAATCATATTTTCATCTAAGTTTGTGCAAAAGCCAGGGAAAAGTTTCTCTCTCCCAATCTTTTTTCTTCTTTTTTTTGGCGGGGGGGTTTAAATCCCTCAGAGAAGCATCTTTGGAAGAGTAGCATGTACACCTAATTGAAATTGTATAATTCTGTAATATCCATGCAGTAGTAATGTTTCCCTGCACTGTGACTATTAATATGATATGAATCCACCTATAGTGTGACTGAGTAATGCATGTTTGTGTGTGTAATTAGTTGGAAGCAAGCATGCCTGGGTGGGGTGAATGTAGGTCGGATGTAGTCATCGCTCCTCTGTTCCCCTGGAGATGTCAGTCGCAGGAATTTGGGACTCAGCGCACGCATGCGTCTGTTCTGTATGATAATGCAAGCTGTGCCGGCGAGATGAGACCAGGCTAATCTGGGCACCAGCAACTCATTTAGTCATCTCAATAGAACTCCATTAGCCTGCGCTTTTAAGAAATATCAATAAGTGCTGTCAATAAAAACAGATAATTCATCAAGGTCAAAAAATATGAGCGCTGCCTTCGAGAGTGCAGAATGTGTGCTTGGCATCTATGAGCAAGCCATTAGATGGTGCTTTTCTTAACACTTTCTCCAGCTCTCTGAGGTATTCATATTTTGCAGGTTTGTCTCAGCAGTCTTTTGTAAGATTCAGCATGTACACTGCAGCTTCTGCGTCCTTCTGTTCATTGTATGTCAAGCATGGATTTTTGAAGACCTGCCAGTTTCCTTAAAGATGTTATTACTATGGATATGGATACATACTAGGATTCCTAAACACATTATTTCAAGAAAGGTACAGGCATGTTTGAGTACTGCAGTATACTGTTTCAATGTGTTCCTGATTTTTCAGTGTTCTCTTGGTCAAAGTTAATATCTATTGCTCATTTTAAAGCCATCAGGGGTAATGTAATCCGGCCCAGATCACTCCTCTGAGATTATAAGGTAAATGTGAGCAGTCCTCTCCAACTTCAAGGTCAGCAGAACATGTCTCTCTTCCTGTCATGAGCTCTACACAAAGATCAGACTTTGAATACTTCGAATAGATTTGGTATTTAAGAATTCATAAAAGCATGCATGTTGGAACTTTTTTTTGAATAAAAATGTGTATTCTTTGTATGATTAGTGATGGAATTATTGGACTAGGGGATGAACATAGTTCTGAAATCTGGTGTCACAACTTCTCGTTCTGCTCTTTCTCTTCACGGATGCAGAGTCGCGTGTCATGAATGGCAAATCAGCGTTCTCTCACTTTCGCTACAACTGTTTGTGGGGCATTTGGTGCATAAATGATGTGCAGACGTGTGGCTTCAAGACACTTCAAGAAGACAGCTGCAGGGGAGGGGGTATTCCCCTTGTCAACCTCTACCTGCATATCATGATAGCCAGTCTGGTAGACAACTAGAGAGCAAACCATAGATGTTAAGATTTGATTGAGGTTTCCAATAAGTATTGCTTGTCAATTATATATTGGCCTTTTTTTTGGAACATCATCGTTTAGTGGGGAGATGGTGTTAAGTAATGACCTGTGTCTAAATTATTTGTTTAAAACTTTAAATTACACACAAACCAAATCAAAATAGACATCTTAAGATAACAGCTTAAAAATCCTTTACTCTCCTGAGAAGGAAAAGATGGAATTCTTACTGTAAATGAATGATGATGATGATGAAGTGTTGGAAACTTGGATTATAAAATGCCATGCCAGATTTTATATTTTGTCTGTCATAAATTCAAATTATTCACTTCATTGATAATTGCAAATAAATGTACTGAAATCAAATTAACATCAACATTTAAGCTCTCAGGTGTTTTTTTTAAATAATTCCCTTCATACTGGATTGGCTAATTTAAGCAAACAGACTGGCTATTTGATCTGCATGGATGTCTTAACTGATTGCGGTCTTTGTCAGGCTGTTGGAAGATATGAGACTCTGCGGAGTGACAGTGTGTGCGATTTTTCTTTTCTGGTATATTTTCTGTTAAAAAAACTGGTCAGGAACAGTATTGAATAGAGACTCCACATACACTCTCAAATGTTGACCTCCACGCTCATCTCAAACCTTCTCCCGGCTCCTCGTAGGCTCACTTCAGGCAAAGTGTGTAAATTCCCCTCTGCATTTCTTCCAGGTGAAGAATGCCAAAGAAAATCTGGAGCAATTCTCAACCAGTTTAGAAATGCTTGAAATGTTTGCTCTTGAACTTTAGCTGTTGAGGAGATTGTTGCTACTGGCATGATTTTATTTTATTTTTTATTTTTTACATCTCTTCCACACCTGTGTGTGCAGGAGAGAAATTAGCTTGAAGAGAATGTAGGCTGCTGTTGATTGCCTAACAAACATCGAATCTCCCACTGCATTTTCACTGAGGTCCATAGCTCTCACATGATCTTGTTAACAGGGAAGTATAGCTTTGGTCTGTAAATCGTCCAGTGTGCAGAGATGGGGCGCAGAGCTGCCTTCTGCAGGGGCCCTGGACCTTGCTTTGATCTCATTATAAAATGCAAATACACAGTACCCTAAACAGATCAAAGGTTCAACTTCCCATTGGATCTGAGGCTTAATAATGGCAGCCTGGAGCAGTTTTCTATTTTTTAAGAAGCGATTTGGGTAGCTACTGGTCCTCCAGGACATTATTTACTCTGGAGATAATGTTCCTGCTTCTGACTGGTGACTAGCCACAGCTCAGAAAATCCCTGCTCCTGTTGCTTATTTGAATAAGATTGGTCAGGTATGAGAATTTGTGCTTCCTGCCCCTATCTCACACCTCAAGCTTAGGTTTGCAGGGCCTGAAATCTGAAAGTGTAAAATTGCTTCGGTGCTAGACTCTCTGATACCTTCATCTGCTTCCTTAGCCTGTATCATCATTACACCGTAAAGCAAGCATTTAAATTTTAAGCACTTTGCTCATACTGAATTTTTCAGCAGCACTGATACATATTTAGAGCACTCTGTTCCTTTTGTAACAGAAGCACCAACACCAAGTCCAAAATAATCCTTTTCAAAAAGTTCATAAATTTCTCCTTTTCAGTCCAATGTCATATGAACCTTGGCTGTGATGCAGTCCAATGAGTTGATTTTTAGCCCTCCTGTCTCATCCTGGATTCCTCTTTAATTGTAGAGACAGCAGAAGTGGCTGCATGCTGGCCCGGTGCTGACTTTGTCAGGTGGTGGGAGGGGTAGTGATTCACTCGGCAGCCAGTTTGATCCTGCTGTGAGGCGGGTTCCCGTGTCAGGAAGCTCCAGCCTGGCCACACGCCCACCAGCCTCACCTTGCACCCGCCTACCGGCGCCCCACCGCTCACGCTCTGGCCCTTAGAGTGGGCGGGGAGAGCAGGCTGGCAGGCCTTGGCACGGATACATTTTGGCAGGAGCTGCTGTCCCCACACTCCACTGAGTGAAGTGCTGACTGCAGTGCAGAACATAAAAGGCCTGAGGCTTCTATCTCTTCCTCTTGTGGCCTGCAGGCCTGTGTAGAAATGTTGGCTTCAGTTTTACTTGAAACTGTAGCTGTCTTTTTGACAGTCTTAGCCTCACAGTTCATCCCCTATATATATGACTTCTGTTATCATTTTAAACAGTCATTAACCCATAACAGATCCCTCCCATCTGCTCTTCATGTTCAGAGAGTTGTGATATAGCAGCTGGTTGTAAAAGCAGTTGACCATTGCCATCAATTGATCCAGTGAACTTCCTCCTCTGTGATAATGACTTCTGTTGAAGTCAATGCCTGACTCACCGGCTGGGACACACCACTTGTGTCCCCGCATTTTTTTTTCTACCTCCTAAGAATCATTTATAATGCAGATAACAGTGGACAGTGATGATCCGTTGATCCCTGCACACATTCTTAGTCACAGCCTCAGGCCTTTGAAAAAACTGTTAGTCAGTCTGTATTGTTGAGGCTTGTTCTTCAGTTGGTAATTATGGAGGAATATGAAAGGCCAAGGCTGCAGATCTGTCAGCATAGTCTGGTATGCTGGGTTGCTAGTTTTCCTCATGTCCCCTAGTTAGTTAAAGGTTCAATATTGTGCTTATTTTCATTTTTTTTCTGGGTATCTACAAGAAAAAAATAACAAAAAACATAATTTGTCTCTTATATTGTCTAGTGCTGCAGAACTTCTATTCACCCTCTATTTGAACTCTCTATTTTGGCACATATCTCCTTAAGGCCCCTGTCCTGAAAAACCCAGTCTGCTCTGATTGGTCAGCTCTCACAGGCCTGAGTAGGAACCGCCGATTGTTTTTTCGCATTAGTTCTGCTGATGTTTTGTAAGCACAGTGTGCTGTGAGCACGGCTGAGGCGGTAACGTCCCAAGTTTATGGAAGTCCTTAATTTCTTGGTGGATTGAGTGATTTTTGCTACGTAGTATTTATGTAGCACCTTGACCTGCTTTGTGATCAAAAAAGACATGGCAATCTGGGACCAAGGCTTGGCTTTTGTGTTCTTTGCAGAATAGCGGTTTGGATATGAGTAGATGGAAGTATTTAGCTGACTGGCATTAGTGGGACCTTTAAGACTCTTAAATAACTGGGGACAGGGGCAGAATCTGTAATTCTATGTCTTTTCCAGAGCTGTCCATTTATGTGGTGACTGAGATCATCACCTCCAGCAGGCCGTGGTGCCGTTGCCGTGTCATAGATCCATAGCTTGAAGTGCAGATGGGCAGGAAAAGTAACCCCAGTCTCACAGTTAAAGTTATGAACTGCAAGGAATTTGAAGCGCATTTCAGAATGACTCCTAACTGGAAAAATCATTAGCTAGTTCTTAGATTTTTCAGGGGGGAAGATGAAGGGCCATAGGGAGCTGCTCAGAAACTCTTTAGTCATCGTTCCGTGGCTAGAAAGATTTAGACAAAAATAGCACTTTGCTTTCCCTGTATTTTAACTTAGTTTTCCCAGCGATCGGCCTTCTGCCCTCTATCATTTTTCTACTTGGTTGGCTGTCGCCTTTGCGTAATGCGTTGTACAGTAAGAGTTTAGTATTAATGTGAATGCCTGTGAATATTGCCAGCCCATCATGATTAGGAATCAGGAAAGTGTTCATCCTTTTTTTTTGAATACTGTGTGTTGTTAGGGTGAACTTTTTTTTTTCCTCGACTGATTATTGTTGGAAAATTTTGTTCTGTTTTACTCATGAGCTTACAAACACCAAACAGCATCAGAAAAGATTAATAACTTGGATGTTCTTGTCATCTATTGTTGGCCTCTTTATTTGAAAGTGATTAGAAAAAGCTCTGCTCTGTTGCTCTTCTGAACAGCTTTCACCTACTGGAGAAACAACAGCGTCATCAGATCCTTTGGGTTCCTTCTTAAAAAATGGGACAATTTGAAAATAATTCAGGTTAACAGCTAGGATGCTGTTCCAAATAAATGCTGTGACATAGTAAACTGCAAGTAACCACAGTATGAATATAAGGTAAAATTGGTGATGGTTATAATTAGTTGGCTAACTAGTTTGTAGATGTAAGCAAGACTTCCTCATGCTGCTAAAAGAGTACAGTACACATAGGCTGGGCTGAGCAGGCATGCTCTTCAATAAATCTTTACTGCCTCAGCTATTTGGCGGAAGATAATGAACACTTTCTTTGATAACCGACCGTGTTATGTACATGTACACTATATCACAGTGATAATGCCCTTCCGGTGTGCTTAAACAAGAAAACGACGCCCTCAGTGAACTCTTATTTTGTGCTGTGGAAATGTTTGTTATTTTCCTGTACCTGGACACATCACCATGTGTGATATTTTAGAGGCAAATTGTCTTGGCATAATTTGTATTTTCAATATCAACTGCTCTTCTCTGTTAATTTGCTTAACTTGTGCTAAATGTATGCAGCCGTGCACGGTCAGAGCATCTGGATGCATTACTGTAGTTCAGTGATTGGTTAGGGTAAAATCAAATCCTCCCCTCCAGGAAACTGCTAATAAGAAGGCAATGTCGGACTGAATAATGGAGTAGTACCATAATGGCTGCTCAGTCCGAATATCAGGCTACCTTTGTTTACATTGCGATCACAGATGGTGCCTTTTAACATAGCCTCTTGTATTTGCACTGATTTTTTCCCCTGACAAGGAGGCAGAGAAAGGAAAGGGGTATGCTGATGAATTCTGCATGCTATAAATAGAGCGCAGTCCTCTGAATCCGCCTTTAACACTGAATCTGCCCTGTTAAATTCATCTAAGCTGGGTTAGACCCGCTACTGCTGCAGCTGGCTCCATCTGTATATAAGATACAATTTTCACAACTGTTTTAAATACACAAGGTGTGATTTAATCTTAACAAATATCTTTCGGTGTGAGTTTGATTGATTGATTTTTTTTTTTTATTTCTCTTGGTCTTTTTTAAAAAATGTAATTAATAATATTCATAATTAAGGTAGCCTGCTCTCCCTGAAGAACGGTTGCCTCCTGTGAAGCGTGCAGCTAATTTATCTGCCAGCACTGTGGCGTACAAGCAGCATTTCCTTTTTGGAAATGAAAGGGAAAGAGGCTGCAGGACTAATTAGCAGAGGCTGGAGAAGGATCTTTTAGAAATGTCTACAGCAACCTGGGACTGCTGATAGGGTCAGAGGTCTGTAGCTTGACTGAGGTAAGCCGTGTACTGAGTGTCCACTTAGAGCGACTGGGAGCTCGGCCATGCTGCCTTACATACAGACTGTAGGTCATTCACATCTGATGGAAATTTTTAAAAGGAGTAGACTGGCCCTGATGATTGCCATGTTGATAAAATCTGCATCGCAAGTAATTATCTTGGGAATACGTCATTCCATTTCATCTTCGTTCAAATCCACCCTCTCTCTTCTCTTGGCAATTATTTAACCCCCCTCACCTTCTGTGTCGGCTTCCCGCAGCTAATGGCTTCACTCTGCTCTTCACAATCCTTGCTTTTTTGGGGGGAAATAAAGGCGAGCAGCTATGTCTTTATACGACTCTGCTGCTGCTCTCTGGTATTAAATGCTGCTTATTGATAAAGATGTCATCGTGGCAGAGGATATGTAGGAAAGAGGGTTTTTTGTCCATTTGCCTTGTCAGTGAAGCAGGATGGTTGTCTCTTATCCCAGAGAGATATTTGATCATCCTGCTGGTGCGTCCTCAGTGGGGTCAGCGGTCTGTGAGAGGGGGACAGTGACACAGCTGCGGCAGCCGAGTGGAACCAGTGATGGATGACATGCCAGAATGGGCCGCGCTGCCTTCCCAGGCGCCTGTGTTGACAGGCTCGGCTCTCGCATCTCACATTCGGCATCAGTAGGGCTAATCGTGGGTCATGCTGGCCACAGATGTGACACGTGAATATCGCTCCTGTAATTGCTCATTTGTCAAAGTCACTTTCTCAAAGAGCACGTTTCCGCAGCTACATTATTGAACAAAACTTGATGTAATGGCCAAACATGAAAAAAGAATCCTATGAAATTAAATCGGGGCAGTGTAAGCATTTCACACTTTGTCGTCTCATGCAGATTGGCCATAAGGAAGGTGCTTGGGAAAAGCATTCCTGGTGTTTAAACTGGCTTCAATCGATATTCTTGTGTTAAACGCACAAATGATAACATAACAAAAGATGTAGTTTGATGACACTGTGCGTGGGATCAGGGGAGTTTTTCTTCATTGTTATACAAGCACCACTGCAGATGAAAATAATTGTGGTCCAACCAAAAATAGTGAACAATAGCTGACATGTCATCTGGTGTTTCCTGTTTCCCTGAAAGTTATAGATAGTAGAGGGGATAAATGAAATATGACACCATAGACTGAAACAAATGAAACACATTTTTACCTTGAATAAATTATAGGGTTTTAAGGAAACATTTTGGATGATCAGTACGCAACAGAACATATTACAAAGGTCCAGTCATACAAATTTACATAATATGCCTTTTACAATGATGGTGTTACAGTCGTCAGGTGGACACAAACACGACTCCAATTAAAGGTTGTTGCTTATTTTACGTATTTATTCATTTTAGCTAAAACACATTTTCAACCAAGGGCCACTTAAAACTTTATTTCTAAGGCTAAATATGATGAATAGTGTAAATGATATTCATTCATTTCCTCTTTCTTCTGGTCCGAGGGCGAAAGCTACATTCTGTTTTACTACAAATGTGTTGGCTCCTTTCTAGTAGTATGTAAATTGTTTTGTGAGCGTGTGTTCATGTGTGTGCTCGCAGTGATTATAATCCAAGCCCTGGCTGTGAGCCCTTCAGCCTGTGCTCCACCAGCCGCAAGGCCACAGCCTCTCCCCACCAGTTAATTGCATCTGAATTAGTCCATTAATGTGGCCGTGTAGAGGGATGAAGGGGTGCACGGAGGTGTCTGGCCTCTTTTGACCACTGCGATGTATTATTAATGGGTCAGCAAGTCTGGCAGCTCTGCATTAACTTGGCTAATGGACTGTAGGGTGGGTCTGTGATTCCCTTTCAGAAGGAAATCAAATCTAATACATATTACAACAAAAAAAGCTTCTCTTTGGCTTTTTTCAGAGTTTGTTAGTGAGCGCAGAGCAGTGATTTAAAATGAGCCGCTGCTTCTTGCCGCTGCTTTGTGGATATGCTCCCTGCTGACAGGTTCCTACAGGGAGTCCAAGGTTACACTGAGTCATCAGCCTGTGTTTGTCATGGACATGTACAGTAATGTACTTTGCTAATGAAAAGCTAAGCATCAGATCAGATTAATACAGATGATGGTAAATGGCTTACTTTTTTCCTCAGCTTGTGTAGTAGCCTTCAAGCTGAGTGTATTCAAGAGCCTCGGGGATGAATGTTGTAAATCAATGAGTGACTTTCATGAGACGAACATAGCCGATTAAGAAAATAAAGCCCTTTATCTGGCTGATCTTCATCTTTTGCACCCTAGTCATTTTTGAAATAGACTCGGCATCACTAGGCAGAAGAAGGTTAAAGCAGCCAGAGCCAGAGCGGTGCTCATGTTGAACAGGTGATTTCCCTCTATTTGATATTTAAATATCATATTTAATTCAGATGATAGACTTTCTTTAACTAAATCGCAGTTAATGAAATTATTTATTTATCTGTCTGCACAGAAATAATATTGGTGCATAGCTATAGTCACTGTTTGTTTCTCTACAGTCTGCAGTCAAAAGACCATGCAAAGATAGAAGGTTAAGAAGCGCATGTGACTGTTTTATTTATTTGTATTCTGATGGTAACGTGCATATTGAGCAGCGGCATAAACTCTATAATGTTTGTGTAGACATGCAGGAAAAATAAAAGGTCAAAACGTCTCAGTTTTTCCTCAGCTCGATATAGTGTGTTTTCCCTACGTCTGTTTTGCATTTTGTCATCCAAACATCACATTTTACAGTCTTGGTATGTAGATGTAAAACTTGCTCCTTGCTTCTTAAGCCCACGGAGTAAAGAATATACAGTCAAGTGGCGCACAAAAGACTCTCTGTGCCGTTACTTAATTTGTCTAACTCTTAAGTGGACAGTTGGCACTACCCCGTCACCATTAGTAGCTGCAGTCAGTTCTTCATTGTTAGTGGGCACTGTAGTCAGCAGGCTGCTGTGAGCCATTGTCAGAGGATAGCATCAGAGGCTCTTCTTCTGGCTGATAATTAAGTGGCGTACTGACAAACGGCTTTCATCAGATCCCTCATGTGGAACTGAGAGCATGCGAAGGCTTTCAGGGAGGATAAACCAGAGGACGTCACTTTGCCTCCAATCTTTCATGGCCTTGTGCTGCCTCTGCAGTGGAGGAGGAAGAGAGAGAAAAAGCGCCCTGTGTAGCACAAGAGAAAAGTGCGAGCCCGCATCGCTCAGAGAACCAGACTCAATTTACAGCACTGTGAAAGGCGGCTCTCTTTGCAGATATTGTCAGTCCGTACTGTACCGGTTTCCCAGTTTGTCTCGGGCGACCAAGCACACAGTATGTGCTACGTCTTTTTATCCCATTTGAGGATCTGTCAATTATTTTTGTTTCCTCTAGGCTGATGTAACTTGTGAGGACTTTAGGCGCTGAGTGTACGAGAGTAGACAGACTGACGGAGTTTGACCCCCTTAAAACATAAAACATTCCGTCACTACAACCTCCCTGTGCTCAATCGTCACCCAAAAAAAAAAAAGGTCAGGATCAATTCTGTTTGCAGGCTGCATGTATTCTGGTTAACGTCTATTACCTAGAAATCGACTTCACGATTACTCAAAGTATAATGAAAATTGCAATAAGTGAAATATCTGAAAATTTCTAATAAAGGTAAAATGTGTGATTGAACAGCATTATAATGAAGCACTGTAGTGCTGCAGAGATGCCCCGGGCTAGACATCCTGTTTTCAAGAAGTAAGAAAACATGTTTGTTTGGCACAGACTCCACCAAATGTCACACCATCGTGATTTAAAAATCTGGGGAGAAAAAAAAAATATCACATGATTTTTTTGGACCATATTGTGCTGCCTAGGGTTGACTGAATACTCAGCAAGTATCTGGAGCAGATGATGTAGTTTTTGTATGATATGGGTAAAATATGTTGATATCCATACTCGTGGGGAAGGAAAATATTTATTGGGTAGCTGACGTGCGGAAATGTATTTACTGCTCTTTCTAATAAATTATTATTATGACTTTGATCAACCCATATCAAAAAAGCTAACTGTATCAGGTAGATGACATCCAGTGACTTATCAGCAATTACAGGAAACAGACTAGTTGTCTGTTTTCTGTAATTGCTGATAAGTCACTGGATGCCATTAAATAAAATTCGATATTTGGAAGTATTTAATGATTTTAATGATCAAAGCAGTGAGAAGGCCATTTTAGGATTTGCAGTAATGTAGCTGTAAGTTAACTTGAAGCGTGATTCTTGATTTTCTGCAGTGGATGTTGCACAGGTTTATTTTCCTGACTTGATTTTAGTCCTGCCACATCTCAACCTTTTCGCGCCAGCCTAATCTACTATGTTGTACCGACCGGTTTACTGTTCAGTTGTGTAATCTATCACTCAATCCTGCCAATTTCCGGAGAGGTCGGTGCCCATCATCATTTCTCCTCCATTCTCTTTGGTTCATTGCCAATGACAACCCCGTTGAAGGTCAGAGATGTTCTGAAATAATCCACTTAATGGAATAATCCTACACTTCTGCACGCCGCACTGTGCAGCGGTGATCGCAAGTGTAGCAGCAACACCAGAGGTTGTGCAAAGTGCTTCGACTGTGTGCAGTTTGGCTTTGAGCGAGAGAGTGAGACAGAGTGGGAGAGACACAAATATCGGCAAAAGAGAGAGACAAAGACGGATAGCTCTCTGAAGGACTGTGATCAAATAGGCCTCATATGAGTGGCTCAGGGCTTTTGTTGTAGTGTGACCTGCCATTCAGCGTTGCATTAAGTGAATTTTTCCCCCACAGCTTTTCAAATCTGCAGCAACTGCCTCCCAATTTATAAGGGGAATGCTCGAATTCAAACGTAGCATTCAAGCCAGGACTGTAACCTCGAGTGCACCTAGAAAATAATGCAGAAGTTTGTGTTTTTTTTTCCCTTGAATTTTTGTGCAGGTCCGTTCCAAGGTTGGCCTTAAAGCAACAAAGCAGGTAGGGAAGGGAATGTGGGCGCACGTGTCTGAGTGAGATTGAGTTCAGAACATTTATATTGGAGCTTTTGGTCTCTAACCCTACTGCTTCTGTTGAAAAGGGAAGATCCTTGGTGCAGCATTCATAAACTTCTTATATGCCACTAGAGAACTATGGGGTTTTTGTTTTGACTCCGTCTATTGTCTGAGCTCTATAGGATGCAGTATCCCTGGATTACCCTCAGCAAAATAACTTGGCAGATAAAGTTGGAATTTCTGTGCTTACTTGGTGTTATAGAGGAATCCACACTCAGGGAAGGGGGAATGGGCAGGTAAGCTCATTGTCTACTTTTACTATATGTTTGCAGACCTCTTTGGTTAATGTGTATCCGACGGTGGTTAATATGTAGACGGTTTGGTCTAATATGACCTCGGAGACAGTCTACTATTGCTGTAGACTGCTGTTAGCTTGCTTGTATTTATCTAGAACAAATGTCACACCTTGTACATCTTTCCGAGGCGGCTTTTGTCCACTGACGAAGCACATTTTGTACCTGCAGCCTCACCTGTCAATCCTCTTTACCTTTCCTGCAGTTTGAATGTATGGCTATGGCCTCTGGAAACCATACACCTGTGGAGGCTGATGCAAATCGGTGACCTCAGTTGTCATCTCAGTTGGCTCCCCTGTAGTTGCAGGAGGAAGGTTGACATCTTTGATTCCTTTTTCTTTGTTTGTTCTTTTTTTATGTTCATTAACTCTGTACTCTCTGTAGCTCTTTAAAAAAAATCCCTTATAATAAAGTCCAAGCATCTCCAAGGGTTTTGTTGCCGTCAATGTTCTCGCTTCTCCTGATAACATGTCCTTTTTTGAGGCCACACATGTAATCGCTTATCAAGCTAATTTCTTTCTTGCATGTATCGCCCTCATTATATTAGCCTGCCAGTGAAAAATGGGTTTAATTTAGCCAAATGTTTACTGTTGGAGGAGGGGGAAAAAATACAATTTCCCCAAAGTGTCATCTCCTTCTGCAGAAGTGGCTGTTGAGTTTTAATTACTATAATACCTCAGTGTGCTACACCAGATGACCCGAGACTATAAAGCAAAAGTTAGCGATCATTTAGATTTTTCTCCTTTTCTTTTGTCTTTGCATCCTGGACGTAGACATAGAGCTCTCCTAGCGTGGAGTAACAGGTTATTATATGTATGACGGATTTCACCTTGGCATGTTATTTTTCTGCGGCAGGCAAGCAAAGTGTTCATGTTTTATTAAAACTACATACAAGTGAGTAAAGATCAGAGACTAAGGGGTTTGAAACCTAGCATGCCAACACATTACTACTAGATGCCAAGGGAGTCAGATCAAATGCCTTTGAAGATGGTTAAAAAAAATGAAGTTGAAAAATCGTTATAGTTGACTTCATTGGTATTTGAGTGTGGGCTTTGGGTCTCTCGGTAGCTTTGCTAGGTGCGAGAGAGCTTTGCAGTGTGTGTTGGAAGACTTCTGACAGTATGGTGTCAGTGGGGGAGGGGTCACTTTAGTCAATGAGGCTTAAGTAGTGCTAAATAGAATTAAATAAGTCCTTGATAGGTGTTTAATATAATTGTTTTTGTCATTGAAGCCCAGGATGACCTGCTTTACAGCTGGAGCCTTTAAGGCACGTTTGTCTCATAATTTTCATGTGAACGCGTGTGGTAGAATAGGAGGTGACGGGTTTTAAGTGCTCAAAATGCTGAAGCATACAGCAAACTGACACGCCTTTGTCATCACACAGCAGGTTTTCATCCAGTCATTCAGAGGAGCCTCACTCTGACGGCCTTAAGGTCACAGCTCCTCTCACAGCTAACGGGATTAAATCATCTGGTGATTGCACCTGGATGAACTTACCTTTCTCTACCTGTGTGCATGTGTGTTCAATAAATTATTTATTTATTTTTTAAAAGCGGTGCCTTGCTGAGCGAACGCTGTGGCATCCCACATGCCTTCTTCCCACACCCACTACAAATAGACAGCGAAGGTGCTACATTCCATGGCCTCGGTGCAGATCCCCGAGGCTGAGGAGTATGTTCTGTGTTGGTGGGCATGTCACAGGGTCCATAGAAAATAACAAAGGCCTAAAAATACAGTAATCTACCTGCGTGTGTGTGTGTGTTTGTGTGTGTGTGTGTTTTACTGTATCTCTACTGATTCACTTCCCCTTCTTTCTTTCTTGCTTCCTGTCTTTCTGTATTTCTTTCTAATATATCACTTAGGCAGATAGCCAAACTAAAAATGTTAAAGCAAAATCCACCTCTTGTTTGCTGTAGTTTCCTCTGAATTAGGCACCCATCTTTTTTTTTGTTAGGTCAAACATTATACTCTATGGTTGGGAAATCAAGTGTTGCATTCTTGTAACATGCGTCAGGAAATGCTGCGTCATTTGAGACGGACTTCCTTCCTTTCATAAAATGATTTTCACACAGTGATTACATTTAAAATGTAGTCTACTGTGACATCTCTTGTCTCAGTCCACCATGTTGGAAACACAACTCATGTTCATTATGCCAGCCCTTAGATCTTCCTTTATTTGTTTCACTTACTCATTCATTCACTCGCTCACTCGCCCACCCAGTGACCAGTTCTTCCCTTCCTCTCACCATTCATTCATTAAAAGATTTCTGTGTTTTGGAACATATCTAAAGCGTCTATCTCAGTAGCAGCTCAAGTCTTTTGTATCTCTCTATCATTCAGACTTGCTGACAGGTCAATTAGAGTTTGAGGTCCTATCCTCAAAGCAATGGCACTTGCAAGAATGTTTGCTTTGGTTTGTCTGATTCTCCCCTCATCTTTGCAGACACTCCGTACAAGATATTAGATGTGGCAACACAAGCCTGAATGATATTCTTACAAAAGCCCTGTGGGTACATCCTGTCTTTTATTTCATCGTAAATGTGGAATGACACGTTGATTTCATACAAAATGGGATAAACTTAAACAGGCCGGGTACTCCGATTGGGTATGCAATGTCACCTGAACTCACCTCACCTCACTCTGAGCTAACTGCACATCCTTTGCTTTTCTCCCTGGACCTGCTCTTTATTGGAAACGTGAATTGAACTCATGAATCAGGTTTTTTTTTTCCCTCCTTAATATTAGCCTTTATGAGCAGCTCCTGTAGCAGAGGTCATTGTAATGTTTAACCACTGGTTCCAGACGCTGTTCACCACCGTCTATTTTTCCCACACACTGCAATGCTAGGGAGAGCACTTTGATCACAAAGACTGCAAATCCAGCAGCATTTAAGTTCTTCTCCATTTGGAGTTTAATCTTAACACTTTAAGTGCTCCTCCAGGTCGTCTCAGAGTCTCACCTGGTCCCAGGAATTTTTCAAGTAAATTCACAACTGGACTTATGCCTCATTGTTGTGGGAAATATAAGAGTGGGCCGTGTGTTGGTTGGTTAGAGCCCCCGCATGCTTTATTTTTTTAAAGCTTTGTCTGGAGGCATTAAGTTGCAGGAAGATGGTGTGAATGTGGGAAGGCCAGGAACCTACGGGGGCATTGATTCACTCACGTTGGACCACAGTGTGACTCTTCCTCTCCCTCGGTTGCTGGTGTTCATCCCTATGTCATAACCAGTATGTGTGCATACGTGTGTCTGTCCTAGCATGCCGAGTTCGCTCCCTTGGGTCCCTCACCGTGTGCACAGGGCGCCTCCTCCTCCCCAGCTGTGAGGAGCAGGGCTCTGACATGGCCTGTCCCTTTAGCTCACTCCGAACGTTTGACACGCTGAGCGCAGAGGTCAGCCTGACCTACTTTCCCCTGGCGGCCCTTCTGCTGAGCTGCAGCGCTCCTCAGCAGGGGGGGCAGCGAGGGCGGAGCTGCTTACGCCTCCACTGCTGTCCTGGTGTGTTAAATCACCGCCATTTGTTAGGAGACACGTTCCAGTGTGTGTGTGTGTGTGTGTGTGTGTGTGTGTGTGTGTGTGTGTGTGTGTGTGTGTGTGTTTTAAGGTGTGTAGGAGGCATCCCACATACACAGACAAACACACACACACACACGCTCAGGCCTGTGCTGAGGTTGGATATGAAGTGCTCTGTGGGGGTTGCAGGTAGATGCTGGGCAGCACTTGGGCAGGACCCCTGCAGTGAGCTCTGTCTGACTCACTTTGTGTACCACTGCTCACACCCTCTGACCTCTTCCACCTACTTCACTTCCCTCTGTACTGTAGATCCACTTATACCAACTTAGCCTGCTGTCTTAAAGCAAATACTTTGTACCCCACACGCTAAGATAAATCTAAGAAGCGGCTGCTCAAATGCTGACATATTGTTTATATGCACAGCAGTAATTGGCCTTAATTTTTCATCAGCCTATCATTGTCTTGCACTCCCCTTTCTCTCCAGCTCAGCAACCACACTATGATCTATCAAACGCAGCAACTGTCGCTGTCATCATGTTTTCTTTTTCTTCCCCTGCTGCTGCTGCTGTAATATTTTAATGTCCCCCTTTTGTTCTGGTTCGTCTCTTCCCGTTGGTTTCACTGCACACATGTGTCTAAAGCAGTGGAAGGAGTTTGTATGACACAGTTTGGGACGTCGTCGGGCACAGCGCCTGTCAGGAGGAGAAGCGAGCGGTCAGGCAGAGTTCATTAAAAAGTAAACTTCTAATGTAGCGACAGGCCTCGACTGCTTGACTGTATCAATGATTTAGGCCCAGCAGAAGGTCCTTAATGGATAGAGCCACCTCTCTGTGCAAGTTCAGCTGCTTCTGTCCGCCTGGCATCAAGTGGCACACACACTCAGACATACACACACAGGCTGTGAAGGAGAAATGGATTTAAGTACGTAAGTGTGTCTGGCATTGTGCAGCTTGCATCACACACCCTCCCGCTCAGACACTCCCCTGTTGGACGTGTTTCAGGGTTTTAAAGAAGCATAGGGTGGCTAAATGGAGAGCCTCGTATCTGTTTGTCACCATCCACTATGCATGTGCCTGCATTGTTTTATTCATCTGAACTAGTGTTGAACTGTAGCAAGCCGAGGGACAGAGTGTGGCTAAAAGGACAGGGCCTATGTAATAGTGCTGTCACTGCAGCCTGTGTAAAGTACTCCACCTGGGCCGGGGACAAGGAAAAACATGTGTGAGCCTGAGAGTGAGCAGGATCTCTAGTCGTACTCATGTTGTAGGGTCTCCTGTATGTGACTTTTCAGATTTGATTCTTCAGATTAGTTTCTTGTAGCTGGATTACATTCAGACCAGAGAGTTCTGATATCAGTGCAAGCCCCTGAGTGCTTCCGTATGTAGTTTTGAAGATCCGATAGCAGTGTGACCAAAATACATTGTGGTTTGAGACCGTTCCATAAATGTATCCTGGAGTGTAAGAGAGGCTGTAATGGTCAATAATGTTTTGTATGCTCATGCTAATACTTAGCCAACGGTGTTCAATGAACGAAGCCGATCGACAGAAAATTTATTATAAGTAAATATGAAGATTAATGTGAGATATGGTAATTTTCTGTGTTTTATATTTTTTTAAATTTAGTATCTTCGGTTCAGATAAAACAAGACAAGATGTCATCTTGGGCTCTCAGAACTCACGGTTGCCGATTTTCTCTCCCTTCTACTTTTGACATGTCGTAGACTAAATTATTTATCAGATAATCCTAAATATAATTGATATATTAATTGATAATGAACATAATCATTACTAAGATAGACTACATCTTTATTTAAAATTGAGATTCTTATGTTTTGGGGGATTTTTTAAAAACATTTTTGAGTTTGGATTCCTTAAAGTCTTGTGTGTGGGCGTAGGACAGCCTGCTGGCATATGACTTGTGAGAGTCTGTGTCTCTTATTACCCCATCTACTGTATTTTGTACTGTTGTTGTACTGTGTTTGTGTGTAAGGATTCAATTTCCTCAGTTCAGGTATGTGGGTGATACTCCACCCAAAATCTTTTGAGTATTAAGCTTTCTGCCCGCCAGTCTTGAAAGGTGGCTGTTAAAATTTGGCACAGCTATAGTAATCTTGAATTTTTGTCAGTTTTATTGGAATACAATGGTGGCAAGACAGAAAGTGTCAAAATGTCCTCCAGCATTATCCATTTCTCTGCTGTTCTTACATATGCTTAGTATGATATAAACACACATTTTCAAAATAAGGCTATTTACGCTACTTTAAGTAGAGTTTTGCAGTTTCAGGAAAGAAGATATAAAGGCATAAAAGGAGCTTCTTCAGCCATATTTCTTTTGTTGAGTATAAAATGTGATAGCAGAGTGGTGGATTATGATTCAAGTGTGTTAAAAGGTTCCACTGGACATTTTTCTTCAACTCTAAAAAGTCTAATTTTTACATTACATTCATTTTTGCAGACACTTTTGTCCAAAGCCACTTACAGCCTGACACTCTTACAACAAAATACAGCAAATTTAGAACTACAGTACAGTTGCTTTGGACAATTAGTGTTTGCGATCAAGGTGTTGTGTGAATAGTTGGGTTTTCAGCCTGCAGCAGATCCTGACGGAGGTGGGAAGTTCGTTCCATGACTGTAGGGCCAGAAAAGAGTAGAGCTTTGACCAACGCAAGCGACCACTGTGGCCTTATGCTTCTTTGTGCAGGGTTTGGCCGAGGTTTATAGGTCGGATTGGTTGGAGTTCCCTCCACTGCCCTGCAGACAAGTCTTAAACTTGAACTCACTGCGAGCTGCAACAGAGGGCCAATGTTGTCAACAAATTTTTGGGGATCCACTGAAACAAGAATTCTTTCTGAATAGAGCAAACTGCAGTCTTTTTACAGCCTTATTCCAGGCCTGCAGGGACAAGTGGTTGATACTCAAAAGATAAATTCTGGGTTGAGTGTTACTTTTAGAAAATATTTCCTTCTGGCACAAGAAGAGAATTATTTTGACTATAGCGCCAGTTTCCCCCTTCTATATTTTTTGTTGGAGAACATTGTTAGACTTCGCCTGGATTGCATTGGCATTTCAGAGTGATTTAAGCAGCGAGATTGACAGCATTACAACGAGGCTGTCATTATCATCCCTCCTGTGGTATAATTGCCTATACTGTTGAACAAGCAGCTCCCATCGTTTGCACTTGGGGGTCTCTCTCTCTCTCTCTCTCTCTCTCTCTCTCTCTCTGTGTGCCTCTCTGTCTCTCTCTCTCTCTCTCTCTCTCTCTCTCTCTCTCTCTCTCTCTCTCTGTGTGCCTCTCTGTCTCTCTCTCTCTCTCTATCTCTCTCTCTCTGCTCATCTCCTGCATCCGTTAAACTCATCAGAGAATCCTACAGCTTTTCAGTGTGGCCATCTGTCAATACCACTCCATAAAGTGGAGTGGAGAAACGTGTGCATCCATTGGCTCTTGTAAGCCCTCCGCTGGCCTGCCTCCAGCTGGTTCTAAGGGCCTTGCTGTAGCTGGTTAACCCAGGCCTGGAGCATCGCTCTCCAGCCCTTGTGGCTACTTCAGCCCACCTCGCCTCCCCAATCAGGCAGCTGGATGAACCTCCCTCTTCACCACTGTGGAGTAGCTTGTAACACTGTAATGAGTTAACTTTCAGAATGATCTACATAATTTATTTCCTGCCCCCTCAGGAGCTCGCTGAAGCATTAATTAATATCAGGCCCTGGTATCAGCAACCATCCCAGTGTGGGATTCCTTCTGGCTCCTATTTTTGGCACCCGTGGAATTCAACATATTTGTGCAACCAAAATGCAGTTTGTTGGACATTGATGAAAGATATTGCTTCCTGGTGGCTTTGTACGCAGATTGAGATCCTGTATATGCGTGCAGAGTGAAATCTGGACACAGTTGTAGGCCAGATCCTCATGCCACTAAAACGAGCTGACCTCGATGACAGGAGCTGTGACTAAACCTAAATGTTACATGCCAACAAGTTGTATGTCCCCGTTGCTGCTGGCAGTGATCTTCTCAACACTCAAGTTACTAGAGACTTGTTTGTGTAATCTGATTTTTGATATGTGTTCACTCACCTCATCGGCTTTCTCTCTCTGTTTTTCCCCCCACAGAACTCAATACGGCACAATCTGTCATTGAACAAGTGTTTTCTCAAAGTGCCTCGCTCCAAAGATGACCCAGGAAAGGTGAGCCTTTCAAACATTCATTTTATTACAAACCGAGACAAATGCATGTAACTATGAAACAAATACAAATAGAAGAATGTGTTTAGTTTCCCAGCTGGCAGCATTCAATGTTAGAACAGTGTTTTTTTTTATTTTTTGCTGTGTATCAAGCTATCTCTGGTAGAAAAATGTTACCTTTGAATGGCTGCCAGGACTCTGACAGTCTGGAAATGCATGGCATGCTCGTAATCTATTATGAACCTCCCACCCCCACAGAATTGCATTTCAAATGTAAGGAGAGACTAGTTTGTTGGACCGGCACAGACGGCAGATGTGGGTGAGGGAAGAAAAAGTCAAAGACTGGTAGAGATGGGGCCATAACAAGGTTGAAGTCAGGTCATTTCCAGAATCTTGCGTCCCTGAAGTATTTACTCAAGGTGCTGAACCTACTAAAAAAAACAGACCTCATTTGCTCTCTACTCAGCTCTCTGTCTTCCATTTTTCTTCTCTGTTAAGGGATGTCCAAGTCCAACATGTTAATTTGACATTTGAGTCTCAGTAGGACCACCTACAGTTGCTTTTCTCCGCCTGATTTACCTCACAATCTGTAGCAAACTGATAAATAGTGTCCCCTGGTCCACGGAGTAGTTCATGAAGAAGGAGCATATATTCCTATATTTAGTACACTGGCATGCATAGGTCTAAACCATATGTAGCCTAACCCAGATTTCATCCCAGCACTGTCAGAACATACGCTACATATGCTTAGGGAACCGCACAAATAATTACACACACACGCACACACACACGCACGTATACACCGACACATGCATGAAGAGCTACGCCTAGCTGTGTAGAGGATGGGGACTGAATGCTAATTTCATGTTTTGCTGTAATCCTCTGATATTGACACTCCTGGGAGCTGCTCCACTAAATACAAAATAATCTATTGCTGTATGGATCCCATTCCAAATGCATGGCCAACATGCTCGCATCCTTAATGTTTAATTTGGAATTTTCCTCACTCCCTCCCTCCCCCCCCCCGAAGACAACTTCAAAGAGGCGCTAGCCGCTCTTGATATGTTGCATCAATATTGTAATGTGGCAGGAATATGAGAACTGCTGGTTGGATGAGATAGGAGAGTCATGTCGCTCTCTGTCTGTCTCTCTCTCTGAGATGGTGTAAGAGATGACAGTTGGTATTGTATGCACACACACACATACACACCCTGTCTACCTCGGAGGTAGAAATGCAGCCTGTGAAGGCTGCCGTTAATAATCTCTATTTTAATTGGCGTTTCCAGGATGACCGGTGTGCTTCTTGTGTTCGTCCTTCCTATATTTACACACAAAAAGGGGAAGTAGATGACATCAGTTATGTTGATGTATGAAAATGAGCGCCATCATTTTTGGGAAGTGAGCACATTTGTTATCAGGACCTGTTTGAAAAAAATTCTTTACAGCATCCTTTGTTTCACGGCTGCAGTGAATATTGTAGCTTTGCGACGTTGTTGCCCCAGACTCCACGGACACACTTTGCTTGGCATTGCTACAGTATATTGCAGTGTATTTGTGAATAATTTAATGACTCTTTATATGTTTTTCTTTTTCCCTGCCAACTCTCTTGGGGTCTGTGTAGGGAAATGCAGAAACTCCCCTCCCATGAGGGCTAACTTAATGTGTTCTTCACCCCCCTAATTAAAAGGAACACCACCAAGCCTGGCTTTGTCTGTCTGAATCCTAATTTTGAAACATCTGCCTCTGTACACCCTGCAATTAACCCCTGCATCTCAACACAGAGATGGATCACATGTCAAGACACTTTTCTCACCTTTTCTTCAACATTTTTTTGGAAGCTTCTTGTAGAAAATGTTGGGTGTGTAATGAGGTTTCCGCTGCATTTTACTGTAACCTACATCATATGAGATGTTTCTTCATCTTTGGTTGATTGTGCTGTGAGTTATCCTTCCCTCTGAGGAAAATGTTAATTGACCCCAAAGCCTTGCACATATCAGAACTTATAATTTTAACCCCCAGACGAATATAGGCCAACCATGGCAGTTCATTTTAACAATTGCAGCAGTTGTGTATGTGAGCTGTGAAAATAACAGATTTTCCAGCTTTAACAAGAGCAGGCCATTGTGTATGCAGCCGTTATTGTATAGATACTTGAGATACAACTTGTTCTGTGGCCTCGCCTGTTGTTCAGAGAATTTCTTATGGAAATAACAATTATTCTCTCTGCTAAGGAAGTAATTTTAAAGGTCCTGATCTCACTTTCTCTTGACAATTGAGATTTTATCAGGGGCCATATGAAATATTAAAAATAAACTCAGAACCTGCAGGGCCTTGGGGTAAAAATCTGTACTGTAAGCTGATTTCTCGTTGGTTTCGAGGAGGAACACCATTGAAAAATAAATTAAATGGGGCCGAATGCAAAGATAAATAATGCATCCTGCTTGTGGAATTGCTCGCTGCAGCCCCAGAGCCAGCCCCAACTGTTCTCTCCTTGATTAGCCTCGCTCAGACCTCAGAAGAAAGCAACACGGCAGGGCTAGCGCTGCCTCCATTCCTGCACTGAGACTGTGGAGCCTTCATCCTTGGCAACGGCGCTCTGACTCAGTACCTGAGGCTGAGGAAGTACAGCTTCAGGAAAGGCTTAGCATTTCACCACCACCAGCTGCCCTCACCAGTTTCTCATTGAGGAGCAGCCGCAGAGGAGGAAAAGCCAAGCCTTTCGTACTAACAAAGCCCACCCACACGCCGCACAAACTCACAGCTATCAACTCAAATAAAGGCTTCAGCTGATGGAACAGATTTTAGCAGAGCAGATGAGGCCTCCTGATTTTTTAAATGCATTGCCAAAGAAAAATCCGATGCTCGTGTCCTGTCACGTCAGTCCAGTCCAAACAGCCTAGGGATGCCATGTGAAAGAGATTCTGTTGTGTTTTATCAGCTCACAGGTCTTTCCTTTTTCTGCAGGGCTCTTACTGGGCCATCGACACCAACCCAAAGGAGGACGCCTTGCCAACACGGCCGAAGAAGAGGCCGAGGTCTGGAGAGCGGGTGAGTGTGATCAGAGAAACTACATATGAAGCTCCTCTGCTGAAGCTTCTGTCTCTATCTCTACTTGGTTCAGGATTCATCTGTGCCTCTTTGTCTCTACTTCTGCCTCAATTTTCTCTTCCCTTTACCCTCCTTTCTCTCCCACTCTTTCTCTACCGCACACACACACACATAGACACACACAGAGACTCAGTAGGAGTTCATATCCAGACTTTATGTAACTGCCTCCTCTCCATGCTGCTTCGCTAGCCTGTCATGAAGTGGGGTCCTTATTAATAAACTATGCCCCAGGCAGCCATTACATACATTACATTCTGCACTCACTTTTTTTTTTTTTTTTTTAACAAACATCAATTAATGCAGAGCTGTGCGCCGGCTATTCTGAGCGGGAGCTTTTGTCTTTAATTATGGATGAGTTTCGTCCAGCGTTACGTACAGCTGTAGAGGTTTTAGTGAGCCGCTCAGATTGACCTGGCCCTGGGGCATCCCGACGCAGCGCTCTCTTGTCTCCTCCTTCCCCACAATGTGGCTGACCAGAGGCTACGAGGAGAAAGAGGGATTCTGTTAGGCTGGCAAGGCAGACTCATGCGCTCACGCTAACAAACGCCATTGTCTCTACCCCCACACACACACACACACACACAAGCGAGCACACAGACTACATAAAACTTAACATGCTGTTAATGTAGTCGCCCTGCAGCATGGAAATGCTATCACATTCATTCAACAAACTGTTTGCTGGTGTGAGGTTGTATATACAACACGGTGAAGGTACAGGAGAAGTACATTGTTTTTAATATTCAGCTCTGCCAACAGTTTCGACTAAAGCTCTCCTGATCTGAGTATGACACAAAAGAACGCACCGAGCGAAGAGTGTGTCTTCTGTAGGACATATGCGCTGTGCTCACCCTCCCTCCCCCCTCCTCCCCATCCCTCTAGACACCGTCTGCCTACAAGGCATTCCATTAAGAGTCTCAGACATTGAAATTGAGAGTTTGTGAAATCTCATTTATGTTTATCATGAATTAAAAATGGTATTGTTGGCAGCCAATCCTCTTACAGTAAGCAGTTTTGGGAGACAGGCATGGCAGAGTTATCTCTCACAACAGTGCGTCTATACGGCAAGACAGGGGCATGCGTGTGTGTGTGTGTGTGTGTGTTGTGTGTGTACCATATGTGTGTTCGGTAGGAGGTGAGGGTGGGGATGGGGATGGGGGTTGTCTCCATCTTCTCAGAAAGCACAGTTCAAATGTGACCTAAATAAAGGTGTTGCTCTGTCATGTGACAATAGTTGCGTTTTATTTTTGTTGTACCGTGCAGATGGATATGTGTCTGGACTGAGCTGAAGATTTGTCACAAACATAATACAGGTCTTGCAACCTGCAGTGGGATTTCATGTGTTTTAATAATTGGATAGTGTTGAATTTTTATCTTTTTTTGTCTGCCTCCACACCCCACCCCCAACCCCCACAGGCTTCTACGCCGTACAGCCTGGAGTCGGAGTCTTTGGGGATGGAGTGTATGATCTCTGGAAGTGCCTCTCCAACGCTGGCAATCAACACTGTGACTAACAAGGTACTACAACCAGCCATCCAGCCTCCAGCTCCAACACACACCTGGCTACACGGCTGCACCCTGACCCCACCCACTTCTCCAACCACCTACAGCACTATTCCCCACAGAGAGAGGAGCACTCTAGTAGAGGGGAGATACACACACACACACACACGCACACACAGAAGCACACGCTCATATGCCTAAAGCTTCTCTGCAATGCAACCCACACCAAAATACACAACTATCTGCACTGCAGCACCTTTTTCCTCTACAACAACAGGCAGCAGGTTCTTGTTATCTTCAGCTCGGAAATATGATGCTCACACTGATACTTAGCACGCTGCAACCTGATAGACCTTACAAAGTCCCGCGCAGACATGCAATAGGATACACCACACACTGCATGGGGTTTCTGTATTCGCACCTGTAGTGGAGGTTGACGCCCAGGGTCGTGTTTCTCAGTTTGTGTGACCACATTACAGGTGACCGCTGCCACTGTTGGTCCCTTCTGCTCTCTGTAGCTTTTAAAAACTTTTTTTTTTTAAATGTGTAAAAGCTCGGAAACACTTGTACATCACAGAGCAAAGCTACAGGGACTGCTAGCTGTTAGCTATGAGTGTGCCGCTCACTCTGAAATTTAAATAGGCTTTTTAACCTTAAGCTCTCATCCTCTGAGCCCAGTGGGGGCAGCTCTCAGGTGTACTTTTAAAAAGCCTACAAGAGTGGCTTATTCATTTGCTGCAAGCGTTACAAAAAAAAAAAAAAAAACGTTTAATGTGAACAGGGGAAAGAGGAGTTAGTATGTGTGTACGACGTTGGCTCGAAAGTCTAAGCATATGCCGGCGTGTGTTGTAACTTGTGAGTACATGTATGTAGAGTATGTTACAGAGTATTTCGGCTTGTTTTGACGGACGTGTCAGTGACGAGTAGCCAGGGGCCGCTTCTATGGAGAACACAGAGTTTTTCATGTTGCTGCAACAGACAGATTCACAGGCCTGAGTGTGGAGAAAGATGACCCTCTTTCCTCTCTGATTGCTGCAAACAAGCACTTGCCGCAGCACCAGTCTCCACCAGCAGTGACAGCATAATGAGGCCCTAATGTAAAGAGCTGACAGTTTAGAGTCTGGACTCCTGCCATCAAATACCTCCAGTCAAATAACTCAGAAGAGCAACAAGCAGAAAACATTAAATCGGCACAAAACACAACTACTGTGAGTGCTGATGAAAAGAAGTTTTGATTTGTCTCTTTTTTTTCCACTTGATTGTGACAAAACCTGTTAAGGTGGTGAAGTGAACAGAAGACAAAGTGTGATAGCAACAGATCTGAGCGCCTTACTCCTCGGAGAGAGCTTGTTTCTCACTGTTTTACACTGTAAACACACGACAGGCCACGCCTCTATCGGCGCAGTGTGCCAAGCCACAGGAATTCCCTCTCTCTGTTTTTCTCTCTCTCCCTTTCTATTCCAGTCTCTCCCTCATTCCCGCCTTCTCACATAGACCAATGGGAGACGCTGGCAAGACGACTACTGAACCAGCAAGAATCTCTTTCTCTCTCCTGTCGGACATTCCTCACAAGATTGTCTTTCTTTTACTCGTGCCTTTCTCACACACCAGACACAGATTTTTCTCCCCCCCTGCCCCTCCCCCAAAGGTTGTGTTCTGAGGTGGCCCTAAACATTGGCATGAATGTGATGACACTCTGGCACTGAAGTGTGATGATGAAGGGAAAGCGGGGATTGTTGGAAGCGTGTTTGCTGATGAATAGTCTGGCCTTTTTTCCCCTCTTCTCTCTCACTCTCTCTCATATCCCTTCCTCCTCTCTTCCTCTGCCTCTCCCTGTCTGTTCAATCCTGCATACAGGGATTGTGCTGAACACTAACTGGCATTGTTGGAGACACCTGGGCCAATCTTGCTTTGATTTCATAATCCATGTCTCATGCTCCAGATTAGGCCCCCATGTAAAAGACACCTCTGGCTTTTTACTTAATTCGCTGCTAAGAATAGAACTCTGACTCGCTTGCCTGCTAGCTAACACCGTACACAGTATTTACCGTGGAGCCGCTCCTGCCTGTATGAGCATGCCTGCCTCTGTCTGTGTGTTTTTGTATGTGTGTGTGTTAGCTACCTTTGTGCACATCTTTAGCTTTAGAAATGTGTGTCTGTGCACGTGTCTACGTATGTGGGTGAGATGTGACTGGGTGTTCGTCTGTGACAGTGCGTGCTCGAGTGGGCGTCTTCCATCGGGGGACTCTGGGGTCTGCGTAAACCACAGAGCAGTGAGGTTTAGAAATCATCACACTTTATGGGTGAGTGGAGTAAAAATAGATTGCGGTGAGAGACTTAAGGCTATAAGCCTGTTTTATGACTTCATTACACATAACATTTATATTTCTGTGGCGCGCTGTTTTTGATTAGCATTGTAAGGCTGATTTTGTGGACGTGCTTAAGCCTTCAGTCTTAGCTGCTCATTGAGCTCCCCTTCACGCTAATGAACACTGGAGCCAAGCCCACACTGAGTGGAGGAAGGCTAGAGTTGCCTAATGAGCTTCTCTTACTTACCCCCCTATTCTCCTCTCCCTCAGCCTCAGCCCTCTTCCTTGTACAGTGTTATTTGGATTCAGCATTTTCGCTCTGTTGTTTTTTTTTTTTAGATTGCAGTATTTCTATCTCATTCTACCAGCTCAGGAGCCAAGCTCCATATTAAAAGCTTAATATGAGACGCTCTCACTCTGCATGTGTGGGTCCTGGATTCGTACCAGCACGTTAGTCAGCCGACCGATCAGTCAGAGCAGAGAGGGTTTCCTTGCCGCCTTGCCTCCTTGTGGCCTCTGTGGTAGCTCGCTGCGCCTCAGCAATAAGACAAGAGGCTTCAGTCTGCTGCTGCTGCTGCTGCTGAGAGGCAGGGTGCTGGGCAGGGCTGGGCCAATCCGCCTGCCTGAAGGCTGCTGCCACTGCTGTCTCATTGTGCTGAGCACAGAGCCCACTCTGTTCCACTCACAGTGATGAGCAGAAGCCACCATGCTGCAGTCAGTCATGGACTGACACACACAAGCACATGCACACACTCCGATCTTCGAATGCCAGGCTCTCTTCCACTGCCACACCATTAGTGCGTTACTGCCATTCCCATCTCACAATACAAAACTCAACACACTGACTATTCTCTGAGGGTATCATTAATTTCATTATCTGGATCGTTCTTCTTACTATTGTCTTAATTGTCTGACGGCGCACTTTATTTGGGAAGGGTGGGAGGAGGGCTAAACCTTGTTAGACGATAATTAAGATTGTCGTCCTGAAGTGGTTCGGCTAGTTTTGCTGCTACATTGAAAGGTCAGTGTCTCGGCTCCACTGAAATCCTTTGTTAGCTGTCCCAAACGGATTTGCGCTCGGTGAGCAGATGTGGCTGACATCGCCAGTAGTGTGACCTTTAGTGATGGGAATGTCTCAGCTGTCTCCAGACCCCTTTACACGTTCAGCTGGAACCCCTCAGTGACTGTGGTGGGTGTTCAGCAGCACCCTGTGTCTCTCACACACACACTCTTTATAAAGTGAAAACAAAGTACTCTGCTATTATGGCATGTCACTGCAAGCAGCACACATGCTCAGGCTTTACATTCCCATTCTAAATTACATTGTTTAACTATAGACCAACATTACCTTTCATACTCATTATCTCAGAGGAATGTTGACATGCTTCCGTCAGCAAGATTGGAGATGACATTAGTAACATTACTGTGTGTGTGTGTGTGTGTCTGTGAGAGAATAAGCTAATGTGCATGTATGTGTTTCAGGTGGCGTTGTACAACACAGACCAGGAAGGGAGCGATAGTCCAAGAAGCAGCCTTAACAACAGCCTGTCTGATCAGAGTCTGGCCTCCGTCAATCTCAACAGTGTGGGCAGCGTGCACAGCTATACACCGGTAAGACACGACTCTACAGTGATGGGGTACATCTTGGAGGTTTTCACATATGTCAAATAGAGCTGCAAGTAATGACTATTTTCATTATTTATTCATCTGGCAATTGTTTTCACAATTCATCGTTTAGTCTATAAACCAACATTCCAAAGCCCAAAGCCTCTTCATTTACCATCAATCCTTACATTTATAAAGCTAGGCCCAGCAAATGATATGATGTTTTTGCTTGAATGATTACTCAAACAATTAATCGGTTATCAAAACAGTCAACTGAGAAGATAGTAAAATAGCTGCCAACTAATTGTGTAATCGTTGCAGCTCTAAAGAGAAATTCTCTACACTGTCTGACACTGAACCTGGAGTGGACTTGCTGAAAGTAAAGCATCGAACGATATCAGTTGGCTGATATTGGCCCGTAACAGATATATCAGTATCGGTGTATATGTTGTCTGTTATGTGCCAATATGAAAACTTTTTTTTATCTTAAAGGACTCTAATGCAAAGAAAGATGCCTGGGGTAATTTATAATTAAATTTACAGTGAAATTCACTGTGTCAGTGCACTGATTTCATTTTATATAAAAAGGTTATTGTTGAACTGTAAAATATCCTGCCTCCTAACTGCTAACTAACCATCCTAACTGTGAACCACAGTGTCCCCAGTTTGAGTCTGGCCAGGGACGTTTGTTACATGTCATTCACCATCTCCCCTAATTTCTCATCATCCCTCTGCTGTGCACTAGAAACAAACTTAATTCAGTCCCCAGTCTGAAAATACCTGAGGATGATGAGCTGTGATCCAAAATGCTGATGGACCTAAACACATTCACATAAAGAGAGAAAACTGCCACTGCCACCAATATGATGCGCCACTAATTAACGATCAGTCACAGTTGTTGAGTAGCGATAAATGACCTTTTCCCTTCTTGTGTTAAAAACACATTTGGATAGTATACAAATTGGACCTGATCCAGTGCTGGGTGGGTCAGGTCTCTTGGACCGTTTGAAGACTTCTGATTCATTTGCACCTTTGAATCTACGCTATGCACCGTTACAGTATAAACACAGACTAAATAAGTTCCTGCTTTCTCTTTCCACAAATATATTGAGCTTTGCTGTTCCTTCAAAGGGCGAATAGAAATTAATAGTGTAGGTGTGAGGATTCTGGTAATCCTGGTTGTCGATGTTGCAGCTTATGAAAGTCTCTTAGTTGGATATTTATAACAAGATATTTATATAAATGTGGTGTAATTGATGATTCCTTTTTGCATTAAGTGCCAAAGCCAAATGATAAATTTTAATTTTATTCACATTTTTCAAACTGTGGGGGTAGCGCAGTCACTGGATGAATGAAAATGAAACACTGCCAGACTTAGAAAATGCACTGTATCCCATATTTCATCTGATCAGAAAGCCTCAGGAGGCTTTCTTCACAGGAGCTGAGCCGTAGACAGCAATAGACCGAGGTTCAGGGTGGACATGCGCTGGAGTATAACATCAGGAAGGGGGTTAAGGGAAACAGAGAAAAATGTGCACGCTCCTGGAATCCAGACAAAGAGAAGCGCTTCTTCTGATGTCCTCCCACCAGAGATGCCCCCTCTTTGGTGTGGTCCTCCCGCATCCTGGAGTGCTCCCTGCTCCAGGCTCTGGGCATCGATCGGCTCAGCCTGATGGATGTGCTCTCTCTCGCCGTCTCTCTCTTTTCTCTCTCTTTCTCTCTCTCGCAGCCAAAGCAGCAGCTCTCACAGTAAACACTCTGGCTTTATTATCACCTCTTCACTCTTACCCAAGCCAGACTGTGAGCCATGCACTTCAGCAGCCTGCCCACATCTTGGAAGAGGAAGATGTTATGATCAAAAATTGGACGTGACCTCTCTTGTAATGCTAGCCCACAGTGGACACGGGTCAGGTCCCGCTTTGTGAAATAGCGATGGTTTTGCATCGCTGCTCTCACCGTGATGAATCTCGTAGACAAACTCGTTGCTGGAGGGGAACAATGCTTTCTGTCTCACACCCAGGGCCGGTGCATAACACCGACTGCCCACACAAATACATGGATGAAATGGTTGCTTATTTGTACAAGGTATTGCTATTGATTTTGTTTTAAATACATTTTGCTTGGCCACCTGAGTATTGGGTTTGTGTCCATTCGAGTTGGTCTCTTAATGTTATGTGAGCCAAGGCGGTAAGCACTGACCTAGATTGTTGCGGTTTGTGTAATCGTTCTTTAAATGTTGTGTTGACTGACACCTCTTCATACAGAAGAACATTTTTACAGTAGTGTCTCAGAGGAATCGAACGATCCTCGTGTTTGACTTGCTGCGTATACACACATGAACCAACACTTTGAATTAAATATTCTAGAGGTTTTCTGATTTTTTTTTCCCTGGCTCCATGATGGAGGGGTATCTTTGAACAGTATGTATATTATTTATGTGTATGTTTGAACATTATAGCGTGCTTCTCTTAGCATCAGTAGTCCCCGTAGTCTGTGGTGCAGACGTGGCAGAACTGCAGCCGGTCTACTTTCACAGATTAAACATTAAACATCTTACTTTGCTCTCTGTATCACTCTTTGCTCTTGTAAATCTCTAACTCTCTTTATCCCTTCATCTCTACAGGTGACCAGTCACCCAGAGCCCGTGTCCCAGTCAATGAGCCTGCAGCAGCCCCCCCAGTCCCAGTACAACATGCCAGACAGGGATAAGCAGCTCCTGTTCTCTGAATTTGAAGATCTCAGTGCCTCCTTCCGCAGCCTTTACAAGTCTGTTTTTGAGCAGTCCTTCAGCCAACAAGGTGAGTGGCCTCTGGGGAGAATCTAGTGGAAACCTAAGCTTCGTTTATTAAGTTTTATTAAGGAACAAGATGATTCTCAGAACAATTTTTCTAATGTGGCTATAGAAAGTCCTTGGGCGCTAATTAGGTTTACTGAGGGGTGAGCAGGTATTCAACAGGCGGACTAGTCTATAGCACAAATCTATACTGTATGATAGCATAGTGTTTTCATGGCCAGAGCAATGTGGGAAAGGCCTCATTTCATATTCAAAAGCAGAGCCTGAGAGTTCATGTCTTCAGCAATTAATTAGAGGATGTAAAGAAATGTTATTGCATTTATTAAATGGCTAATTCAGAATTAGTACACCATTTCAAATCACATGAAAGTTTTCAGCGTCTTGTCATGAAATGTTTTTTTCACATGCTGCTGCAATTCATCAGAAGAAGTGGAAGAGGTTAGAGGCAGACCAAGTCCTCAATAAATCTGCTGGATTTGAGGTTCATTTGTCATAATGATGGGGAATTTGTATGATATAATACATAGTGGTGGATGGAGCAGAGTTTTCCAAAAAGCCTGTGAGTCCCCGCAGAACAAAAATGCATTTTTGCTTGTAATCTGATTGACTGATAAACAAAGAGCACTTGACAAGCGGGTTATGAGCAAAGTAGACTGAGCTTTCTGTGTATAACCTACTTTCACAAATCAAATGCATTTCATGCTAATGTTTTCAAAGAGTTCCTCTCCTTTAATCTATCATCTATGTTTCATTAGTTGAAAGTTGTTACCTTTTTTTATGCGCATAAAAGTGAAATCTCTTAGTCAGACAAGCTCTAGCAATTAAAAAGCGTAAATAATCGAGCTAGAGGATTTCACACTCTGCCGCTGTAGACAGTGAGCTAATTCACTGGCTTTGATAATAGGTAATGAGCTCGCATTATTATTCTGGTGCCGCGTTAATTGCTTTCTGTATTTCCCTGGTTGGACAATGGGCTTTCTGTGCCGATAAGAGATGCACCTTTGTCACCCCTGCAGTGAGTGTTACGTGCCGATTGTGGAGGTGCAGGGCCGGAGTCAGCTCTAAAAGCACTCCAGTGAAATAGGTTTACTGTGCCAAACCTGTGAAGGACAGGGCCTCTTAAGACCACTCCCTGCCACTCAGATGATTGCAGTAGGTTGTGCAGATGTTCATGCTCCAGTCGGGTCCGTTAAAGAGCCGCGCGGCAGTACAATAAATTTGTCAAAGACAATCCAGAGGCTGTGTTGCTAGAGAGGAGAGGCGACGGCAGCTCCGGCTCGTGAACCTCAGAGACACAACTAATGCTGAGTCATTCCCCGATACAACAAAATGGCAGCTGGTCTGTCTCAAGTGTAGAACTACTAAAACACGGGAGGCCCAGATCCCATTATTGTAAGATGTTAAGATACAAGGCCTTAAGTGGCGGGCTTTACATGTGAAGACCCTGGCTGTCTTTGTGTTTGAGCTGTGTAAGTGTAACGCACTTCAACACAATCTGAAACCATGTGACTAACAATTTTTGGTGGAATTAAGTCTCTTTTCCCCAGCTGGGGCTTAAACTAAAGCTGTTTTCATCATCAATTAACTCTTCAATTAATTTTAGATCCACTGATTCATCCAACCCAAGGTGACGTCTTTAAATTGCTTTCGCCCAAACACTCACAAATATATTCAATATATAATAAGAATATGGAGAAAAGCGTCAAATTCTCACAGCTGAATTAGTTATCAACTTTTAGATAAATCTCAAATGATTTAAATTAATTGTTTTGAGTAATTAAAATTAAAAAAAGGCAAAAATTCTTTGATTCCAGCTTCTTATATGTGAATATTTTCGGGTTTCCTTGAGGACATTTAAGGACGTCATCTTGGGCTTTGCTAAACACTGATCGACACTTTCCTCTATTTTCCGGCATTTTATAAACCAAATGACTGATCGATTAACTGAGAAAACAATTGACAGAATAATCAAGAATTAAAATAATCATTAACTGAAGCCCTAATGCCGTTTTTTGTTTGATAAACGATTAGTTGGTTGACAGAAAATCGATCTATGACTATTCTGATGATCAAGAGTTATTAGAGCCATTTTTGAGCAAAACGTGTATTAGTGTATCTGCTCATTTTCTTTGTTTCATGAAATTGTACCTTGAATATACAAGGATTTTTTGACGAAGACAAAACAAGATGTATCAACACGTCAGCTTGGGCTCTGGGAAAATCTGATAGGCACTTTATAGACAAAACAACTAATTACTTAATTTGGAAAATAATCAGCAAATTAATCTATAATTAAAAGGGACTAGCAGCACTATCAATGATTGAAATATTTGTTTGCATCATTTTCTGTCGTCCAGTCTTGGATTCAGGACTGTTTCAAGCTTCGTGTTGGTGTGTTTTGTTTTCCAGGTCTGATGGGCATACCGTCAGATTCTTCCCAGCAGACCCACACCTCCTGCTCCTATCAGCACTCCCCCAGTGGCACCATTAGCACTCAGAACAGCCTGTCAAACAACCAACCCAACAACCACCCCAACAGCCACTCCGCCAACAGTGGCCAGGTGCCCCTGTCCCATCCTGCCCAGGCCCACCCCGGCCACGGCTCGCCCCACGCACAGCACCTCTCGCAGCACGGCGGCCCCCACAACCAACACAACCAACACAGCCAACACGCCCAGCACAGCCAACACAGTCAGCACCCACAGCATCCCCAGCACGCTGCGCACCCCCAGCATGCTGCGCACTCCCAGCATGGGCAGCACCCATCGCAGCACCCGTCCCACGGCCAGCACCCACAGCAACACACGCCGCACCCCTCCCAACACACGCAGCACAGCCAGCACCCTTCTCAACACGGGCAACAGCATCAGAGCCTCTCCCACCAGCCCCATCCTACCCAGCAACAGATGGCCTGCAACACAGGTAAGACCCTCTGCCTGTCATTGTCTTCTCTGAAGCAGAGCCGCCGTGTTGTTTCCTCCTCATCCTCTTCATCACGCAGACACGTCAACAAAAACAAACAGCTGAATGCAGTTTTCCTATCAGTCCTCATTGTTTTTGTCATAAAGCGTCGACAAATTGTTACAGGTGGTAAAGCAGTAAACCATCATCTGATTTATTATCTGTGCTGTGGTGAGAACAAAGCAATGCTGCATCCAGTGACTCGAGCGGCTCATACAGAGTCGACTGGCTCCTCCTAGTGGCCACATCGCTGAGCTGAAATGTTAAAAAGCCTGATAAACTGTTGTATTTGGTGTTACCTTCTCATTCCTTTAACCCTCTCAGCGCCACGGTCGAGTTTACTCGACAAGATGCGGCACTGAATAAAACGGCCGATTTTGTCAAATAGGGTGTCAAATTTCGTTCGACCTCCCCTCCACTAGTTGGCAGACATGTTATACTTCATCCCTGACTCAGAAAAACGTCATGCTTCTATACAAAACCTTCGAGCAAGAGCGCATTGAATCAGCGCGAAAAACAGCGGAGCTAGTGTGCGCGTGAGCCATTTTATCAGAGCGCTATTGTCAACGTGAGCGAGTATTTGCCTTAGGATTATCGTCTAATGGCATCAAAAAAGTTTGCCCGCAGTGAAGTGTTAGGTCTACTTTTCGCTGACCCTTATTCTGAAGGGGAATATCTGCCTTCAGAAGATGACGGTGATCCGTTTAGTGACGACGCTTCAGATGCGTCCCTGCCGAGCAATGGCGCAGCTGGACAAAGTGAGAGTTTAGCCCTACACCAAGCACAAACGTTGAATCATTTGCCCAATGTTTCACCGGGTCAGAGTTGTCATCGGGAAGCTAGCAGGCATGTTAGTGGTGTGGGGAACGAGGCTGGAGGTTATGTGGGGACCCAGTCTTTTACCGCGCTAGCAATGTGGCGCTAGCTTCTTTGTCTTCTGACCCCGTGCCTCTCCGCAATCGCGGCGACAGTAACGTGGTGGAGCCTTTGTCTGCCACTGGGTATGTTAGACGAGGCCGAAGTGTTCATAGGAGAGTTAGGGGGCAACGTAGAGGCAGGGTGGGGAATGAGAATGAGAGTGAGCCTGGTCCGAGCTGCGTAAATTCGCTCCACTCGGCGCGCGCGCGCCAGATCTGGCCACGCTGCCCGTGACCGGAGCAGTGGCGATGGGGCAGGGGAGAGCGAGGCAGATCTGGCCGGAGCAGTGGCGGTGTGACACGGGGCAGGGGAGAGCGAGGCAGATCTGGCCGGAGCAGTGGCGATGGGGCAGGGGAGAGCGAGGCAGATCTGGCCGGAGCAGTGGCGGTGTGACACGGGGCAGGGAGAGCGAGGCAGATCTGGCCGTACTGCTTGCAGCAGGAGCAGTGGTGGTGTGACTCAGGGCAGGGGAGCTATGATGCATAGTCTATCGCTAAATGATGGGAATGCCGGCTTTGAATACTACTTGGCCAATGAGGAGGAGTACCAAAGTTGGATCACGCCCTTTGATCAGCCAATTCATATCTGGGGGAAAGAGTGAGCTTTTGAACTAAACAGGTCTTGTCTACTTGTGTTTTGTGTCATATGAATCATATGAATAATATGTATGTGCCCCATACATGGAATCAGAATGCCTACTGTATGTAGTAAATGGAAAATCTCTCCAGCAAAAGGCCAGCCTACCGCTACATGCATTCGGTTTGTTTCTGCCATTTATTAGTAATGATTTACACAGTTTGTTTACTACTTACCATTTACCTGAGCATTTAGTATTGTGCAATATAGCATACAGAAGGTGAGGGACATTTTGGGGGAAAGAAGTGCTGCATTTTATCATTCAAACATGTGACTTTTCATGAAAATTCTATAATCCAAGATGGCCGCCACCACATGACGTCATAATATGCAAATTAGATGGGGAAATTTAATCCCTACATAAACTTTGGGTCATCCTTAATATTTCTCTAATTTACAGAAAGTCTCTATCTCTTATCACTTTTAAGATATAGCCTTTTGAAATTAAGATGTCAAAATCGAACGTTTTTGGAAAAAACCTCTGGCGCCTAAAGGGTTAACACTACGAGACTGCCTGCACAGCTATTAAAATGTGACTATAATGAAAATGCATCATCTGGCCTTATTAGTGAACCCACAGTAAATAACAAGTAAATCCAGCAGCAGTTATTGTGCAGTTGTCCACAAATGATGTAATTAGGACAAAATCTGTATTTGTCCCAGGAGTGGGCTTGGTGTTGGAATCAGAATCACCTGTATCCTTCAAGTCTCTTATTTTGTAATGTTACAGATAGTATCCTGTGTGTGTGTGTTGCAGGTTTACTGTCTGACTGGTACCCAAATCTGGATGCACTGAAAGAAAGCTGTCGTATTGCTAGCAGCTATAACTGGGCTGATGTCGACCTTTCACCTTTCCAAGGTGCGGTTTGGACACTATCAATAGACCTGATTGCATTTACAAAAAAATAAACACATAGTCATATTTCTGTTCATGATTTATTTGTGGGAGATTAAGGTTTTTCTAGATTATAGAAATAATAAAAAACGTTTAAAGCCAGGAGCTGATGGTACAGTCCTGCCCCAGCTTTTGATTGAGTGCTGAAGTGTTGACACTGTGGAGTTGATTACGAGTTTAATTAAACTGAGCTCTTCAATTAAATAACACTGCCTTCAAGTTTAATTACCAAAACACTGAGCTCAGCAGGTCAGTTTATCCAATTACAGTCTAGGATTGCAAGGTAGGATGTTTTTTAAATATCACCCACTGAAGGTTACTGACATGATGAATACATATTGCAACCAAAGTTTCTGCTTCATGCTTGTAAATTAGTTCCCTGCTAAATTGTATTCTATTCATGGACCGTCAGCTGGTGCAGTTTCATACATTTCATTGTCACAAAGGGATTTTACAGACAGATACAGTCTCTAGCTCTGGTAGTTACTCTGTTTGTCATGTCTATAAATGTCTGTTTTATGTTTCTAAGGATTAAGAGAGAGTATGAGACAAGCAGAGTTGAACAATTGGTCCCTGGAACCCACCCAGATCGCCGACCTCTGCTCGTCCATCAACCAGTTTTTTGCCCGCACCGGTGTAATCCAGCCACAGGGGGCAGTGCAGCCTCCTGTTTGTCACGGCTCCATGCACCCCAACAAACCCAGCCAGCACATCAACACAGGTGAAAACGCCCGCTCCATAATCCTACGACGCTATTTATGTCACGGTTTGATTTATGTAGTTGTCATGAAGAGCTTCTGTTTTGAAGATGAGGATAGTTTCTGGATGTTTTTAAAGTGATAAGGAAGAAGGAAGTAATCTGCATCATGCATGTTAACACGTTCAGACACGTTTGAGGCCCTGTAATCTGGTTTTGTTTTCCGGGGAAAGATCACGTAGTTTAAAACTTTAAAACAACAACAGTGTCACTATAGCTATGAGGTCTTTTTAACCTCTAAAACTCTAAACTCCAAAAAGTGAAAAAAATTAAATAAATGAATAATAAAAAAAGATATATGCATTGCCAAATATAAAGTTATTTCTTTCTGAAAGTGGAAACAGTCTTGAGCCTTCTTTCACAATAAATCAAATCAGTTTTATCTACACAGCCCACAATCACATTGCCTCTGTGGGCTTTAGAATCTGTAGTGAGCAGCATCCTCTGTCCTTATAACATAAATAAAGTATAATATAATATAATATAATATAATATAATATAATATAATATAATATAATATTTTTGAGCTCTTAAGTCACCGCAACCCCTCCTTACCGGCTGCATTATGTCATATACCAGTTGCGACCAGCTTAACTAAACAATATTTTCTTTTCTTTTATATTTGCATAATTTTAGATGCCTGAAGAGAAAAAAATATTTGCTAATTAACTGGGAAAAAACAGAAGTTGAGGGGAATGTCTGAAAAAATGAGCTCAAATTTGTGTAGCAGAATTAGGCTTCCCTTTCTGCCCCCTAAACCTCGTTAGTGTCACCTAATGTAACTCGACTGAGCTCACATGTACTGTAACTCACAAACTCCAAAGTTACAGAGTTGGGCTGAACGATATACAAAGAAAAATATTATATACAAAAAAATGTGATGCTGGTGACGGGATTTTCACCACACAAGCATGTTCCCCTCTCGAGAATAGGATATGTGGGTTGGGGCGTCTCTGTTGCACCACAGCGCTTTATTTATTTTATTTTTTGTTACTTTTTTAGGAAAGCCACTGAAACAGTTTCAGCAGATTAGTTTAGTGTCCAGTAAGCTTTGGCTCTGACTGTATTTTGATTTATTACAGCCTGTGGGTCCTTTATTTATTCATACTATTTATTCTACTAATCAACATAAAATGCAATTAAATTAAAATAAAATGAAATACGGTAATTATATATAAACCTGACCCCACCCAAAAATTAAAAAATTAATGTCCAGACATGTGAGTAGAACTATAGACCATCAGTGGTCACCTGTGGGTGTTCACTATGATTTAAGATCATTTGTTACTCCTGTACATTGACAATAAATTGCTTGAATTGTATCTTAACAGGAGTATTACCTGGTTTAATTAAAGCTTCAAATAAAGATGTGTTCTGATTCCCTCTTCAGGAAATCTCTACATGGACTCCAGACAGAGCATGTCCATGATGGGTCCTCCAGGATATCCCCACATGCCCCCCATGAGCAGCACAGGACCCACAATGACAGGTGACTTGAAGCCACAGGGAAGAAAAACATGACAAAATAATCACTTGCAGCCACAATGACACCTCGCACCGGCTGTTTATTAATGAATCTGATTCTGATTTGTTTCTCTCCAGGACACCATGCACAGATGAACCAGCAGCACATGATACCTACCAGAAACTTCCAGATGCATCGCATGCCAGCTGATGACATCCAGGATGACTTTGATTGGGACTCCATTGTCTAGCCCTCCCAGACCTCCTTTTGCAAAAAAAAAAAAAAAAGGGAGCGAGGAGAGGAGGTGGAAGCCAGAGGAAGCCAGGCTGAGCTGAAAGGCCGCAGGAGGAGGAGGAGGCGGAGGAGGAGGAGGTGGTGGAGGAGGAAGAGGCCGCTGTGAGCGGGATGCAGAAGAACATTTGACAAGCTTTGGAGAAAGACAAACTTCAGAGTCCTGACATTTTTACAAAAGCAAAGCATAACTAGAAAATGTTTATTTGAAGACAATCATATTTAGTCGGACATGTTCAAGTGATTGCTTATGTACTTGTCTAGAGACAAGTAGAACACATTCACGTCTAAACCACATGCTCCTCAGCTCCTCAGCCAGCCCTCTCCCCGTCCCTAGCCAGCAGCCTTCCAAAGTCCGAACCCCTCTCCCCCCCGACCCCCTGCTCCGTAACTGTTATGTGATTTGAGCGACGTGTTCAGCTTGTAATTCTTCTCGTGTTGACATTGGCCTCAGCTGCCTCTTGGATGAGTTTATCCCTCATCTATCTATCATCTATCTCTCTAAAAAAAATTATTTTGTTTTTATTTTTTTGTTTTTAAGAAACACAGGCCGTCTCTGTGAGTAATGTGATGGTGCTCGTTGGTCACTTTTGGGAGAAAGTGGGCCCCACGTTGGCTGAACTGGTGGTAACGTTAGGTTTACAATAAGTGAGGTTTTGAACAGGGTGTTAAATGTTTAAACGGGCTTGATTTGAAACGAAGAGATCACAGAAAGTGTCGTGATCTCTCTTCATAGCCAACCAATGTGATCAGGTTCACTGCAACAGACTAGTAATGGGAGTACAGCAACTTTTTTTTTTCTTTGTTCTCTGTCTCAAGCACTTCAAGATGAGTGAATATGATGAGTGTGAGAAAAAGGTGAAAGCAGGGAAGTCGAGACATTTTATGTCTTTTTACGATTCATTCAACCCAAAGTAACTTGAGGTTTAGGTTCACCATGTGCAGCTTTACCAGTCAGAAGCTTTTGGTAAATACTCAACAAATTGTTGAGTTTGTTCATCAGTTTTAGATGATTAGCCTATTGATCATTAACCAAGCCGTCGTCATTCAAAAATTATGAAATATAACAATAACTGCCAGAAATTGTGATACAGAAATGTCAAAGATATTTTTGCGATAATTTAGAAACTGCTTTGATTTTGAAAGTTTATTATCAAACTGATTTTCAGCAATCATGGTCAGATTTCCCAAAAAAAAAAAACTATTGTAGAAGAGTTTAAAAAAGAAAATATCTTATTATCTATTTAAACTTTCAGATATTGGTTTTCATATCTGCCTCAACAACCTGGTGTCGGTTGGACTCTGCTTTGCAAGCAAGTAGTTGTTTAAAAGTGCTGTTCAAGTCAGTTCCTTGGTCTTATTAAAGGTATACTCTACATTTTGGGGAAAATGGTATTTTGCTAAGTGAGGACATTGTACATTAAATATGGTAAGCTTAGGTTCGCACAAAGACAAATAGGGGAAACTAGCTAACCTAGCTCTGTCTAGTTGTCACAAAATCTGTCCACTAAAATCTCTAAAACTCATTAATTAACAAAACATATCTTGTTTATTTAATGTGTATAATAACTAAACCTAAAAAGTTTTTTTTGCTGGTTGCTGTGACTTCCTGCAGAGTTACTCTGTTAATTCTGTGAGCTTTAGAGGTGCTAGTAGGCTAATTTAGTTACCAGACAGAACCAGGCTAACTGTTTTCCCTTGTTCTTAGTCTGTGTGCTAACCTGGCAGTAGCTTTTTGTTTACCATAAAGATTCTCCTCATGTTACTTTTTGCAAATTAAGTATGCAAGTATGTTTCCTAAAATGTTAGACTACACCCTAACTAAGAGTAAGCTAAGCTGATTGTGTGCTGAAGGTGGCTTCATATTTACCGTATAATCTACACTTCAGTTGTATGCAAACCACATTAAAGTTTCATAAGTAAAACATAAATAGCCTGTGTGCAATTTTGAGAGTAATGGTTTCAAGCGTCACTGACCGGAAACATCACCAATAGACTAATAAAATCTATTGAAATAAAAAACGGAAGCTTCCCAAACATAAATGTCCTGATATTTTGATTAATGATCAATAGGAAATGCATCAGATGTTTGTAAAAGGCAACAAACCACAAGTTTACTGTAAGTTTCTACGTCCAGATTCATGCCTTTTTCCGCCCTGTCATACATCAAAGTTAGTTTTCGATGCTACACTCAGTGTTTATTGTCACTTCTGGCATTTAAATTATGGAGAAACAATTCTTTTTTTTAACTGCCCAACGTTTTATTGTGATAGTTCGATAGCTTGTGATTTTGCTATGATACAATCATAACAGAATGAGAAATGTGACTCATGATACAGTACATACAGTCTGTGTGTGTGTGTGTGTGTGTGTGCGCATGTGTGCGTGTGTGTGTGTGTTTTAGTTTTTTTAGTAATTTGGGGCTATGATTGATGGCTGCAATCTCTATGCTATCTATGAGCACAATAGCAGATGCACACAGTGAGTAAAGATGAAATTTGAGACGTTTATTTTATTTTTTTTTCTTTTGTGGGTTTCTCAAGCACAGAACAGGGAAATCAGCGGTTCTGGAAACCTCTAACAAGTGGCTCCTCGATCAGACAGGTGCTGAACTTTAGAGACATTCTGTTAGAAAAAAAAAAGAAAAAGAAAAACACGGTTTGCACATCTTTAATTGATCGTAACAGATTTTTAAGATGCAGAGCACCTCCTGGATCTCACTCACTGAATCATTCTGTCTTTTATTCATGCACTCAGTTATCTGACCCCAAGAGGTAATTATGAGGCTTTGTCCACAGTCGACAGTGGACGGGATTATTTCTCCTCTGCAGTACTGGTGAACTCTGTGTGGTGCTTTGCATCTATGACACTGTGAGTCCTTGTTAGAAGGAATAGTTCAACATTTTGGGAAATATACTTATTTGTGTTCTTGCCAAAAAAGATTGTTATCACTTACGTCTGTACAGTAAATATAAAGCTACAGCCTGTCAGCATAAAGACTGTAAGTAGGAGCTAGAGCTAGACTGAAATTTTAAAAGTGTCCAACTAAAAAAATCCCACCCCTTCCCTTCAGAGCCGCTTCTCTGAAAGGCATGAATGCAAACTGCCTGACCAAACAGACTGCCCCGTAGCTCTCAGCTGGGAGATGTATCAGCGGCTCGCTCGCTCACTACGTTCGACAACCTCTCTTATCCTTTTAGACTCATAAAAACATAAACAACTGTGTTAAATGTGGAAAAATAGTTGTCACAAGCTTACCTCAATCCAAAAAGGTTACGTATGCAGACTTGACAGGTAGCCTGAAAGACACGAGGCTAGCAACAGCCACAGTTAGTTTTTTTTATTTATTCTTTTATTTTGATCATTTGAATTATTCATTGCTGTTCAGATGTTAAGAAATTCTCTACAAATACAACAAAAACCTCTTCTAGAAGAACTTACCCGAGCTTTGAGCTAACTGTCTGCTGTCTGTTGGACACGATGAAGATATCGATCTTCTCATCAAACTCTCGACTGGAAAGCAAAAATAAATATATTTCCCAAAATTATCAAACTATTCCTTTTAGGATAATTTAGCAACGAGGGACTCCAGTGGTCGCCGTAGTCTTGTTTTCATATTGGATGACAATCATGGATTCTTTTTTATGATATTACATATTTGTTATTGTGAGAAAAGGCACTTTCAAGTCTCACACGGTTGTTTTATCGAATACAAATAGACCCATGTTAGGTTATTTGAAGCTAGACCCAGCCCAGTTTTATACCGTCGATCTTCTGTTAAACTGCACTGTGCTGCAGATGAAGTCAAGTTCTCTTCTATCTGATGATACTGCCATTCATTTTTTAAAATATATTTTCAGGTAATAGCTTTGTGTTTTCTTTTCCTGCCAATCACACCTTGTCCACTGCTTCCTTCTGCGATGTTTTTGTCTGTCTTTGTATATGAAATGTCCGCTGTATGTGGAGGATCGCCTTGCCTGTGGATCTCGACTATTGAGTTTTTAAAGTTTTGTTCAACTGCCAGAATTTTCTTAATTAGCGCCCACTTAGTCAGTTGAGTGACCCCAAAACCGTGACTCTCTTAGGTGAGTGTGGGCCAAAGGACTGCAACTTGAAGACGGCAGAGGAAAAAGAGCATCAGTGTGTATTCATTCGGACTCTATGGAGCTACAATAGAGAACACCCTGTGAGTCGTTGGTTGGTGTGAAGGTGACGTGCGCTTCAGCTCTTCCAGGTGAAGACCGCGAGTGCACCAGCTACTAAAAAAAAACAAAAAATTGAGCTAACGGATGTGGCTAAAAGGGAAAAAAGGTGAAGACAATGACTGGATCACAATCACAATTTTACATTATGTCTGTATGTGTGCGTGCGCGCGTGTGTGTATTTGTGTGTTGGCTTGTGTGAGCTCTTTTTATCAGAAAAAAGACGATTTTAAGTTTTTAAATTCCGCTGGACATGTACCTGCCAGAGAGATTACTATTAGTGGGGGAAAAAAAAAAGATGAAAAGATTAAAAAAAATAAAAATAAATAAGCCTTGTTACAATGTGGGAGAGAACTGCCAACAAGTACTGCTGATTGGGGCCTATTTTATTCAGTGCTGGTGTGTTGTTGTGCTTGTACATATATGTCTTTTCAATCATCCCTTTTTTCCTCTTGGGGGTGGGGTATCAAGGCAGGGGGTGGGTCTTATTCACGAAAGAGAGGAGGTAAAAGAATAGAGTATTTTGTTATTGTCCAATCAGAGGGTGACAGTATGTATATATCTATATTGTATATATGTGATGAAAATGCGTTGGCTTTTTGTGTGACACTACCTTTTACCTGTACTATGGTTCTACATTCAGTGTTTCAGTGTTGATAATATATATTTGGTTTGTTTTTTTTGTTTTTTTGTTTTTTTTTTGATTTTGTCTCTGTCATTTCTTGTATTTTTTTTCTCCTATTTGTCCTTTTTTTGTTTATTGCACGGTTTATTACTTTTGTTGTCCGATGAGGTGACACAGCTACTCTTTGTATTCGTTTAGTGCTGTAAAATAACTCAAGTGTTATTAGAATTGTCGATACCACCGCCCACCCCACCCCCTTCCCCCAATATGCATGAATGGCACTTAAAGAAATAAAATATGGTAACTTCACTGTGGATTAATGTGCTGTTTGAGCTTTGTTCCTGGAAGGTTCTGTCAGTATTAACAATATAAAATCAGAATTAGAATATCAGTGTGCAGCTTCTCTACTCGATGCTATAACAAACAATGAATAGGTAAAAATAGTACAAGTAAAAGGTGAAACGGCAATAAAAAAGTGATAAGGTAATAAATATTATAAACAATGTCTGGCGGTAGTAAATAGAGCTGCAACAGATAAGTACAGTGTGGGAATATTTTCATAAAAACACAATGTGGATGAAAACTGGAGTTATTAAAACAATATAAAAATTTAAACACACATGCCACACACATTTATTTGGATAAAAGATCACTTTTGAATACATTCAAACACATATTCAGGCTTTTCTCAGGAGGTACACTGTATCTTCAGCGTAAAAGTTGTACTTTTTCTTCCACTTCAGACCACAGCGCCAGTGTTTCCTGGCTCCTCTTTATTCTGAGTGAATAATAGTCAACCTTAAAAGTAGCCAGTGTTTTGGAGATAAAACGGAGAGTTCATCACACAAACAGAAAGCAGTTTTATGTTTTTATATGCAGTCGTCATTAACCATGATAGTCAAGGGCTGCAACCAACAATTATTTTTCATTATTGATATTAATAATCTTTAACAACTGGTTACCAGCATATATTCCATGAGAAACACGCTTGCCTACCACTGAGACTTCAGAGCATACCTCCAAATACAACCAGTGGAGCATAAACCACACTGTGGAGATGCAACAGCTTAATTAGTATAGTTTAATATCATCTTAAGCTCTACTCCAGTTAATTGGAATATTTAAGAAAGGTCTTATATAAGTTCTTAAAAGTGTATCAAATGCTAATTTCTTTACAGATTCAGTTTGAGAAAGTTAATTACAACTTTTTTTTTTTAAACTTAGAAAATGAGTTTGCTTCTTGACCACGAAAAATCAGTGCATGAATTTCTTTCTCACTCAACAAAAGCAAGACAAAGGGACCAAAAGTAGATTGCCATAAATACTTTTTCATGCAACATCATATTTCTGTTTTTTTATGGAAACATTGGAAGCAAACTTTTTTTTGTTCCATTTTAAGAAAGTGCTCAAGCTGTTGGAAGTTTGATCCAGGGTAACCAACAGTTGGTGCCTTGTAGAAGAAGTCCATATGATCTCACTGAAGGTTTCTCTTTTCACCTCCCCCGGCCCCTAAAGCGCCCTCCCAATAATTCCATATGGTGTGTCACTTCATGTGTCCATGCTGACACCTTACACGTGTGCTTCAGAGGGATAGTCCCTCACAGTTGGGGCACCAGTCTGACTGCTGCATTGGAGTTTTTGGAAGTTGTTTGACCCTAATGAAAGGACTCAGATCAGACGGACATCATGTTCAAAGCCTCCTCTCTGCTCCTGCTGACCCTGGTGTTAACTGTTCAGCTGTGTTCATCAGCACCAATACGCAAGACAGGTATTTCTTCTAAACTCCTTTTTGGTTTGACAATCATGGAAATATCAGAAAGAAATGCTTAAATTGTCCTCGATCAATGATATGACAAATTCTTGCATAGCCGCTTTATGCATTAGCAACATATTGCTTCTCTGGAAAACAATGTAGAACAGCCAGCTTAATTCCGAAATATGTGAGACAGGTACATCAAATTGTTGTTTAATTTAGTAACCTGTGTTTGGTGTTACATAAGAGGTAGATTGTGAGTCAACAGAAAAGAAGACAGGGAAAGGCAAATATTGCTTTAGGTGTTTTCTAGCTATGAATAATAAAAATATGCATTCAGTTTGGGAACTGACCTCAGTCACCCACATAAAACGAGAATAAAACTCCTGTTCTTGAATGTAACAACCAAATATATCTCAAAATACTTTCATGGCCTGTGCAGTGACACAGCAGACTGCCCTGTGAGACATTTGAACTAAACTTGGATCACTACACACCTTCCTTCTGGAGATCTTACATCCTCCTTCTGTTACATAATCAGCAGTTGTTACATTTGATTTTTAGAGCTGCCTTGTGCTGTATGGTTTACTTTGTGGAAAATGTGTCTGCATGATGAGAAGCTTTACTTCAAAACCCCCTTTTGATTACATTAAGCTTTCAACTACCAATTTATATATGTGACACAAAAAATACATTGAGCTCAGTTGAATGCAAATGGAAAAAAGAGACATCTGTGCACTTTCAGCGATCCAAAACTAATCAGAAACTTTACTTATTAAAAGAAAAGAAATTTATTATAAATATACTGTATGTTATATGTACATCAAGTAACCCCTATTATGTTAAAAGCACAGTATGTAGTTTCTGCCTCTAGGGGTCTCACAATTAAAAAAAATAATTAAACCAAAGACATTGTTTGGTGACATTTTCAAGTAGGGTGGGATCATGGGAGTTGTTTTTATTGTTAAACAACTACCATCTCTCACCATGAAAATCTATCTGACCTGAATCAGGCAGAAATGTTGACAGACCATTGACTTTTAGTTCACTGACTTCCCTCCTCACTGTGTAACGTATCATCTGATGTGGCCCAGGAAGTTAGAGCAACAGACGACCAAATGTAACGCATCGTTGGCTTGAATAAAATTACTGTTGAATCAACATGGGGTTAATTTTAAGTACGCAAGTCAGCACCACATATAAATATAGAAGACAGACACAAGACATTCTAATGCAGAAATGTAACATATATTTAGATTCTGTATTTTATTGTTTTGGTATTGGTAAAACAGATTACAGGTAAATAAAGCTTCCTTTGCTGACTAACTTAAATAAGTTACCAAATGGCTATACTGTTGATGCACTGGAGAATCAGTTCAACTTGTTGATGAACCTCTAATTTCTATTGCAGCTGGCAAAGTTGTTAAGCGTCCTGTTGTTGCCAAACAACCAGTTCCTGAGAAACTTGCACCAGTTCCTGAAGACCTCACTCAGAGAGAACCAGTTCAGGAGAAACCAGTTGTTGCAGAGAAAGATGCTCCATCTGCTAAGGAATCACCTACTAAAGAAGACATTCCAGTTGTTGTGAAAGAACCAGAACCGGTTTTAATCAAAGATCAGGTCTCTGATAAAGATGTACCTCAGGAATCAGCCCCCCAGGAGCCTTTGGCTGCAGTTCCAAAAGAGTCTTCAGAGGAAGACACTGTCCCTGTAGAAGTTGCTGTTGAAGAGGCATCTCCAGAAGAAGTTGTCCCAGCTGAGTCCCCAGGACAGAATGGTGTGGAGGATCCTGCTCCAGAAGCACCAATCCCAGTCCTTCCTTTAGAAGCTTCAGAAGATGAAGCCCTAGAGGAAAATGCAGAAAAAGAAGCCGTCCCTGAACAACCAGTACTTATTGTCCCTGATGACAATACAGAAGCAGAAGAAAAGACAGAACCAGAAGAAGAGGAATCAGTTGTCCATGTCCCTGCAGAGCCTGAGACAGATGAGGCAGATCAAGAGGACCAGACTGCAGAGGAAACAGCACCAGAGGAGTCAGTCCCAGAAGACCCTTTACTGATTGCCCCTGATGAGAATACTGTTGAAGAAGAACCTCTTCCTTTGACATCAGAAGAGGAGGAATCTGTCGTACTTGTTCCTTCAGAACTTGAGACAGAAGAGGCAGGTCAAGAAGACCCTTCAGCAGAGGAAACACCAGGGGAGTCAGTCTTAGAAGAGCCTTTACTTGTAGCCTCTGATGACAATGCTGAAGTAGAAGATGAACCCCTTCCTTTGACATCAGAAGAGGACGAATCGGTGGACCTTGTCCCTGTTGAAATTGAGACAGAGGAGGCAGATCAAGAAGTACCTGCTGCAAAGGAAACAGCACCAGAAGAGTCAGCCCCAGAGGAACCTTTACTTATAGCCCCTGATGACAATACTGAAGTAGAAGAAGAATCTCTTCCTTTGACACCAGAAGAAGATGAATCAGTTGTCCTTGTCCCTACAGAGCTTGAGACAGAGGAGGCAGATCAAGAGGAAACAGCACCAGATGAGCCAGCCCCAGAAGAACCTTTACCTATTGTCCCTGATGACAGTACTGAAGAAGAACAATCTCTTCCTTTGACACCAGAAGAAGAAGAATCGGTTGTCCTTGTCCATGCAGAACTTGAAACAGAGGAGGCAGGTGAAGGAGTACTTGCTGCAGAGGAAACAGAACCAGAGGAGTTAGTCCCAGAAGAACCTGGCATTATAGTTCCTGTGGAACCTGCTGAACAGGAGCCGGATCAAGAGGAACAAGAGGAAACAGTCCCTCTCATTTTGTCAGAAACAAAAGAAGAGGAAGCTACAGAAGAAGAAGAAGAAGAAGTAGAAGAAGAAGAAGAAGAAGAAGAAGAAGAAGAAGAAGAAGAAGAAGAAGAAGCTCCAGTAGTCCTCGAAGAAACTGACGAAGAACCTCCTTCATTAGAAGAAGAGGAATCTGTTGCCATCCTTCCTGAAGACCTTGAAGGCCAAGTGGAACCTTCTGCAGAAGAAACAGCACCACAAGAGCAAGACCCAGAAGATCCAGCTGTTATTGTTCCTTTGGACCCTGCTGAAGAGGAATCAGAGCTGGAAGACGAAGTTGAAGAAGAAGTAGTTTCCTCAGAAGTACTAGATGAAGAAGCTCCAGAGGGATATACAGAAGTAGAAGATGCTGAAGAGGACCATGCTACTAACGAAGAAGCTCCTTCTAGTGCACCAGAAGAAGAGGAATCTGTTGTCCTTGTTGATGCAGAAGTTGACACAGAAGAGGAAGGTCAAGAGGAAGCAGCTGAAGAGGAAATAGCCACAGAGGAACCTGCTGTCATTGTTATTGTAGGAGCTACTAGTGAGGTACCAGCTTCAGAAGACCCGATCCTCATGATTCCCCTGGAAGACCTAGAAGAAGAAGCTCCAGAGGACATCACAGAAGAAGATGTCCAATCAGATCCTCTCCTAAGCGAAGCAGAACTGGAAGAGGACATAGCACCTCAGGAGTATGAAACAGGCGACAGCGATGCAGAGATAGTTACTGAGGCCCCATCTGACACTGAGATCATAGAGACAGAAGTGGATCCAGTTGAGGACGTCCCGATAACTGCAATAGAGGTTCATGTTGCAGCGCTTGAACCTGTCACATCTCCTGCCCCAGATGCAGTGGCAAAAATCATTCCTGCTCGTATGAGATGGCGTGAAGGCACCGGCATGAGGACAAGGATTGAAGATCTTAAATCTGCAGCTATACTGATAGAAGAACCTGAAGGTAAGAATCCAGCGCGGACCTACTTTCAAAGCCTTGAATGGGAACTTCATTACGCTGTAAATATGCCTCCATCTAACAATGTAATAATTGGATGTCCTTTGTGCAGTACTCCAAAATTACAGGATATAATTATTACCAGTTATAGTGAAATTCTAAAAATAAGCAGGAAAAAGCCTAAAGTGATCTCTAGGGCACAAACAGTGCTGTGAAGGCATGCTTGTGTCTACTTAAGAGCTCACAGTGAGAAAAGTTAAATAGCACTGCATTAAGCAATTATGTGTTGCTTTCACTAATAACAGTTTTGGTCTTGCAGTTCTGCTGAACAGAGGGGCAATACTCAGTGCAGCGTTCTTCACACTGATGTCTTTTTTCGTTATCGGATTTCTTTGGATGACCATATCCAAGAAACTGCGATGAATACAAGTGAGTAATGTCACCAAATCTAATATGAATCCATAATTACGTATCAAATGGATTAGTGTTCAAATTACTTCTTATAGCATGGGCAAAAACAGTGTCTCTACATTTACACTAACAGATATTTCTCCTGTTTCAGGACACTGAAGTAAAGATCAATGGACAAATTGAATAGCTGTTGATGACATATGGAGAAACTGAAGCACTGAGCAGAACAAGATTCTCTGCATTGGATCTTTGCTTAAGAACAGTCCAGTAAAGGAAATTCCCCAGTTTTTCCATGGTCTAGACAGCCAGAAAGCCACTATAATGATGGAAACCGGTGGCAGAAGAGGTATTAAGAACGTTCATATTTTACTGAGAAGAAATATGGAAGCATATTCAGCACGTTATTATAGATCCCACGGCTGTTCTACTCTCCCTTTGATTGGTTTGCGTCTACTGTATTATTTCCTATTGAAAACCACAAAAAAATCTGTCTGAGACTCTCGTGGCTCTGTTATTCAGCTGGACAAGCAGAGGGAGGGAGGTAGGTCAGAGGGCCATGATGAATGAACTGTTTCATCAGACCACAAAAGAGACAAGAATTAGCAAGCTAGCGTGCTTTTTCTTAACTGTGTGTTCAGTGCTTGTTTGGGGCTAATAGGTTGTGTCTGTACTTTTCCTGGTAAACACACAGACCTATTCGGCTGTCACAGCTGCAGTATCTAATGACTAGTTAGGTAACATTAGAGTGGACAGGCCAGCAGACACCTGGCCTGCCTAGCCCAGAGACACTGACTCTGCAAAGCAGCCCCAACGCTAAGAAGGCTGAAGACGTTGGTGTGTTTAGGGGGCAAACTGCAACACATAAACCAGAGTATCCGCAAGAAAAACAGAAATTACTGGAGCTACACTGTGAGTTAACAGCCTGAGTTAAGCATAGAACTTAACCAACAAAAAATAGGTAGGATCCATAAAAATGCATTATCCACAGCAGATGGCCACTTTTGCAGCATTTTCCTGTTGGTTCAGGTGGAACTAATATGACATAATTTATATGCTTTTGGTTGGATCAAAGGTGCCCTGTGGAGTAGGTGGGAATGAGTACCCCACTATCTGTTATGCTAACGGAAGTAACAGATATTGGCACATATTAGTCCGACGATACTCATAAAAGGTACATTATCTGTGCCAGATATTTGTTTTAGCCAAGTATTCCTGGAAAAAAACTCATGTTTTGTTGACATTCAGAATGCGTTGTGTGTACTCTTGAGTTCTGATAAGAGTTGAGTGCATTTCATCCTCATAAAACATTTGCAAAGTCGATTTTATTAATATCTTAAATATTGCATTCTTTCAAAACTGGATCCCACTCGTTATAGTCTGACTCACCGGATGCAGACTGTGGGTATGCATATTATTTTTTCCAAATGCCTGTCACTACAGCAAACATCCGAGCTCGCAGCCTACACGCTTAACATGGCAAAACTCTAACCTGGTTACTAACGGTACAAATTAAAACAAACTAGCAGGGACTTTTATTGTCAGGGGTCGCCTCACTTATTGCAAGTCTTCTACCATATCAAGTCCCGCCCACCCGCAAACACCCACCACCATCCACCTTTCTCGACAGTGCTGACACAGTGCTGATCTGGCCAGGTCTGCTATGCGGGACTGCACTCGTAAAAACATTGCTTCGTGGCGCTACTTGTGGTCAAAATCTCCACAAGGGACCTTTAATCTGTGCCAACGCATCATATTTTACAGGATGGTCATAGGTTTGTATGTAAAAATAAAGGTAGTGGAGTAAAAGATATACAATATCATGCCACAGTGTTTGAAGCGTGATAAAAATACTCAAGTATAAGTACCTCTACATTGCACTTATGTACATTTACCCCCTCTGATCTTAAAACTGTGTCTTGACCTAATGTATGTTGTAGAATAACTGTTATCAGTACAGTAGAAACATATATAATGTAATATTAATTAATATATGACAGTGAGTGTTTATCAACTTCCTGACTCAGTGATTATGTTTTGATTTTGAAATGTATGGATGATGAAAACTCTGATGCACTTCTAACTTTACTTGTTGAGCTTTTTAATTATGGATCATTAAAGTGCAGGAAGAGTGAATATTTCTTTTCCTTGAACTTGTTCATTCAAACTTTGTCCAGCCTTTAATCACAAAATGTTCTCTACATGCAATGTGTACATTGCCATCGGCCCCTCGGCTCATACATACAGTACAGTCGACCACAGGCATGAAGAAGCACATGCCTCCTATGTGCCGTTTAGGAGCCAAGCAGGCCTATCACTTTTCCTGTTCCGTCATGCAGCATGAGACGAGGGCACTCCTATCAATCAAACTTTGGCATGCTGCAGTACCAGCTATATGTCTGCGGCTCATCCTACACACAGTAAATATTTTTAGGATGGCGAGGGGGACATGCTGTTCCAAATGAAAGCTTTAAACTGTGTTCTGTATTCAATTCATGTACAGTGAGCGAATCCTATTGTAAGTGTTGTACGCTTTTAATTGCACTTGTTTAAAAGAGCTTGTATGAAATAAATGCAGATTTAAGGGAACTAGGAGTGAAGACTGTCACAGTATAATTTACATACCTTGCAACTTTAACAGTGTCAGTAATTGACCTATTAGTGAAGCTTTTATTTACTGGGGGAGGTGTCGGTGAGATCAAGATCTCTTTACAAGGGTGATCTAGGAGCAAAATTACACATCTATGCGATCACAAGAGGATAAATCAGTCACACGAAGCAGTCATTACACACACTAACTAGGAGAGTGCACTCAGTAAAGTGCAGAACATTTCAGCTGAGTGTGTCTGAGGGCATGTGGGTGAGGAACAGAGAGTCCAGGACAGGCTGTGTGGCCAGCGTGTCGGCATGAGAGCAGTGAAATGAAGGGAGACAATATGCAGGTTCCAAAACACCAAGAATCTAACAGCACTAATGTGACCTCCATGTACGTTTACATAGGGAACCACTGCTTTTCTTAACGTTTAGAAGGAAGTTTAAACTTACATAGTCGACTCGTTTTAAAAACACAGACAACAGTCAGAATTTACCAGATTTGAATTGATAAGGTCAAATATAAATATAAGATATAAAAATATTAAAAATATGCATACATTACGCAACAGGAACGGATGCTTGTTTCTATAAAGTCATGTCAATATGTAATCTAAAGTGTACATTCATAAAATATTTAAATTCAGTAGAGCGCATACCTCCAACAACAGTCCCCTTGATTCAATCAATACCATACAATATCAAATAAAACATATTTAGATCTGCTAGATCTGTACATCTACTCAGATCCTCATCAAATTGTACTCACACATAGATGTTTTGAAACAATATGAACATTAAAACCAGTTCTGCTTGATCCAGTCATTCTCCTTCTGCTCATACAGGCTCTATTTCTAATGTGCTTCCAAGGAATGTGATGTGGGACAAAAGCTACAGCTCTCCTTTCATGCAAAAACAGTTTTCCTTTTTTATTTGAAGCTAATATACGGTTCCTGTTTCAATGACTGACTGTTGTTTTAAGACAGACTTGAACAGTTGTGAATCTATCATTTAAAGGAACTGGTCAGATTTGTCCAAGAACACTTGAAGTTGATGGAAATCCTCATGTGGGAGACGAAGAGTTACAGCTCTCATAAAAAAGCAGGAGGGCCTGTGACAGCTGTCTGCCTGATGGACAGTGGGAGGTCATCAGGGTGGAGGAATCTGGTGCCGCTTGAGCAGTAAGAGGGGAAAGCTCGTGAACAGGGCCACATGAATCAGCACATCTGGTTGAGAGCGCTTTAATCGCTGAGGTTACCGACACTAAGAAGCAAATGAGGTGCTGACAGCTCAACAATGTGATTCCTCTTTTGTAAGAGCATTACTGGGATATCATGGAGTGAATACAAGTGGAAAACTGCGAACAAGACATGCAGTTAGCGGTAATATAAGAACCCTGGCTGAGCAGCCTCAGGTGCACCGAGAGCCAGACTTGCAGGGCAAGAACTTGTGTCCTTAATGTGGCATGAAGTCACGCCTTCAGAAGGTGTAACATTGATCCCTTCATAATTATTAACAGGAGGGATATTGTTACCTTTTATTCCTGGAGGGTTTTTGTAAGAAACCACAACTGAAATAGATCCAGAGACACCTTGTTGCAGAGAGGTTCACACATGCACGGAGATCCACTTCAGTCTGAGGAGGGCGCAGCCTGTTTGTGGTAGCACAGCAGCCTCTAGTGGTCGCAGACATTACCTGTAGAGAAAAATCACAGTCACGATTACCTGGCTTACCCTTTGGAAACCAATATGACTTCTGTACTGTACATACCTGGGAACTGATGTGGCAACATATCCAAACAGGAACTGTATGCAGCTGCAATGTAACCAGGTTTCAAGCATCGTATGTGGCTCATTGTCCTGTTTTGTTTGAGCTGTGTTCTTGTTTTTTTAGAGAAATTACAGGTATTTCTTGTTTTTCTCTGTTGCGTCTATGTTAGACAAAACAACAATATATACTGTGAGAAGATATGAATTTATTATTTGAATCACAGAAGCTAACTCTCTGGTTCTATGAAGTCATTTCAGACAGTTAACACGAATGGTTGGTGACATCACTGGACTTTCATATGAATTTGATGAAATAATTTCATTTGTTAGGTTTTTAAATAAACAAAAAAAGGGTTCCTGGTTATTTTGGAACGAACAATCCCCGGCACTCACAGACAGCTATTCTCCTTAATTATTGTGGGCAAAAAACAAACGTGTTTCAGCTGGAAGTCATCATCCACGTGACCCAAGACAGCATAAAATGACCATTTATAACAGCAGGTGAGTTGTTTGTAGCCAATCCTGTTTTTCATTGTCTGGTTATGTTGCCCGTTAACAGGTCATTAAGAGATATATATTGAAAGTGTGATATAAGATTTCATATCACCGTGATAGAGGATTTTGCTCTTCTGTAGGCCTTGATGCCATGAAAGTAATCCACTTGTATTTATTGTACAGTGTTTTAGCTGGTCTGTCGTGTTTTGATGTCCATGTTCCAAAAGGAGATTTAAACTCAGTTGCTGGTTTAATTCAGTCTTTGTCAGTGTTATAATCACCGTCTGTAGTGGCTGTTAGTTTTTATGTCTATTTTCCATTTTATTTTATATTCCTCAAAAGCCTAACAGGGGACAAGGACTGCAAATAAGCAGTTGGATTTTAATTAGATGTGACAATGCCCACATGTCTTGTTCCTGTCAAATACACTCACAGATAAATACATAAATCTAATACAAAAGAGAGAGATGGCTGATTCAGATACTGACACTCTGGGTTGGTGGCTCGGCCCCACTGTGAGCTGGAGACTCAACAATCAAAGAGTCTTTATCCGGAAAGTTACATACTGTTGGTTTAAATCCTACAATAATGAGGGCTCTAATTTTATTTATTCGTCTGTTATTTACTCCCTTGATGCACGGCTCACCTCGTGCACCCACTTCAGCTTTAAGCTTAGCAGCTACAGTGAGGATTTCTGCTTTAAATAAAGGTGTGAATAAGGTTTTTTCTAAATCAGTGTGGGATCTCAAACTTCTGGAGACTTGGATTATGGCATATGAGCTATTTGGAGCAATTTTATGTTTACTTTTTATTTTTTTGATATTTTAAAACAAGTCACCATCTACTTCAGTTGTTCAGGAGAACGCTGTAACACTATTTTGCTGTGAAGCTCCAGAAATGTTTAATTGACTGTGAAACTTCACTTGACTTTCCATCAGCACCGGGACAAGAAGACTGTAACAACATTTTAATCTTTTTTGAACTTATCCTTTGAAACATCTGCTTGCTAAACAGATATTCTTGCTTTTTGTGTTGTCGCCACACTTGATTAACCAACTGTTCGATGCATCTTATTGTTTGTACGCTGGACTTTCTTGGACAGCAGCACTGACGGAGTGAGTCATCCTGGTGAAGTATGAAGTAAGTTTAATTGAATCACACCAACACATTGCGTTTTCACGCGGCATTCCCCCGACTGCTCACTTATGCATCCTGAACTCTGATAAATTACTCACCCTCTTTTTACTCATCAGTTGGCAGACGTTGGAGAACGTATTAAAAGGTGCACACGAGAAATATGAATCAGAAGAGAAGAAAAACTATTCACAGAGACATTTTCACGACTGAACAAGCAAACCCTCCCGGAAGAAGAACACCATTTTAAACATTTTTTTCCTTTAATATTTACGGGACACTTCTAAGAGCCCTTTGAGGACAATATATCCTCCTGAGGATGATTATGTTTTATTCAGTTATGGAAATGAATGTTTCCAAGTTTGCATGAGTGCTTCATCAGTATCATCTCTCTAAGTGTGTGAGCCGAAAAGTAAAAAGCAACAACCCACCACAGGTTGAACGTTTGATATATTTTGAAAATATATATATTAAAGCTAAGGACATTTAACACCTTGCAGCCTTCATTTGCCTGCTTTTACAGACTCCCTTCTTTGCTATTCATGGAGGCACAGATGGTACCAGCCTACAGGCCCATTATGCTCACACATGAATCTGAGCAAGGTACTTAATTGGCGTGGATTCATGTCAGGCTGCTGCAGTGTGGACAGGACCGCAGGAGAGGAGACCGGGGAGCCTCGTCGGCTGCAGAAAAAAAAAAACCCTCCTGACTGAACATTGTTGGCTGTGTATGTGTGTGTGTGTGTGTGTGTGTGTGTGTGCACGGGTCTGACAGGGCTGCCTCTCCCCAACTACGGTTCCGAGTTACAGAAGAGGCTTCTCCGACTCAAGCCCCTCCATCCGCCATTTTTCAGCAGATTGAAAGCAGGTAGAGCACACCAAAAAAAAAAAAAAAAAAAGCACAAGTCCCCGGTCAAATCAAGCAGGTAAGTGCGCTTGTGAGTAGCCGAAAATCAAAAAAAAAGAAAAAAGAAAGGGAGAAAGAAGCAGCCTCCGACAGGCAGCATCGACGGGGAGAGAAAAGGCTGCGTGCAGGGAGAAGGAGAAGGAGAGAGGACGGTTTGCGTTAACAATAAACTGCATCCTCCAGGCTGCTGCACGGTGCACACAGCCGCTCGGCTTTTCTTTTTTTTTTTAAAAACACGTCTTTGTCAACTTTCAGGAGGCTGAACTGAGGCGAAACGCTTTTAAAAATCCGCTTTTTCTTTTGACGCACAAACACAAGCACACACCCACAATGAGGATCTGTCCATGTGTTGCTTGGAAGTTCAACGAGAAGGGATTTAAACATGTCTGGTCACAACTCCAGCACCGGCGGGTTATAGTCAGGCACAAAAAAAAAAAAGAGATAAAAGTTGATGTTTTTTCCTCCTTGATTTAAAAAAAGAAAAAGGATGTTAAAGCTTGAGCAGCACACAACTGTAGACACAAAGGTTTCTTGTCTTAGCTTTTTGTCTATCTGCCTTTAAGAGATGGTAGCATCTTCATTAAATCAAGTAGAAGGTTGTTAGTTTTTAGCAGATTTTGTCAGTGAACTGCCTGGAATATATGTGTGTTTTTGTGTGTGTGTGTGTTTTTGTGAATGAATTCAGTGTGGTGTGTGAGCTCAGCCCCACAGGACACATGTCAGCTCATTGTGTGCTCCTGAACAATTGGCGTCTCTGCCAGCTGGGACAGAAAAGCAACTTACTAAAGCGTAGAAAGTGATGGAAGATCTGTTTTTTCGTCAATGCGAGAAAGCTAAAAGCCGTTGGATTCATTGGTCTGGCTTTTCTGATTGTCGTTTGAGTCATTTTCTAAGCAGCCTTCGGTCTCTCGATTGTGAGGATTTGCTGTTTTTTTTTGTTTTCTTTCCTCTTGTGTACATTTTAAGAACTCGAGTAAGTAAGATGACATCTTTTGAAAATCCACAGAGATCATTTGGCAGTCGTGACAAAGACATTTCATTCAGAGACGCAACATGCACTGAAGCAGAAATGTAAAATATCTGTATGGCTCACAGTCTTGTTTTAGGATCTTTAGCCGTACCTGATGCTTATTTACTAAGCACAGTAAGTGCCTGTGATGGAAACATGGAAAAATCTGTTTTTCCATCAATGCAAGAAAGCTCAAAGTGGTTTGACTTCTCTGATCATCGTTTTAGTCATTTTCTAAGCAACATTCACAGATTCCAGTCTCTCACGTGTGATGATTTGCTGATTTTTCTCTCGTGTACCATTTGATACATGAATTTATTGCATTTTAAGAACGATATATTCAGGTTAATTTCTTCCCCTAACTGTAATCTGCTGTTGCTGGAGTTGTGATCAGACATTTTTAAACCCCTTTAACTTAAGTTCAAGTAAGCAAGAAAGCCAAAAGTTGATTCACTGATGAGTTGATCAAGAGGAAATGCATTGACTTCTCTGATTGATAATGGTTTGATGAGGTTGTTCTGCTTTTCTCTCTCTGATAAATGAAAGTAGCAGCCATCACCTGCTTTTTCCACACTTCATTAAATAAATATCGTCTTCTATGTTGGCAGTAAAACCATAGAGATCTTCTAGCAGTTGTGACAAAGACATTTCATCCATAATTTCACACCTCACAATCTGAAAAGCTCTGAATGGCTGTGTTTGATGCTGCACCTTCTTACAGGGCTCATCTTTGGGGGTTTTCTGACAAGCCATTTAAATCATCACGTTGGGCTCTGGAAAATTGTCGAGCACTGCATATTTTCTGGCATTTTATATGTATTAACCGTCATAATAGTCTGCAAAGTAACCCACGATCATTACTGAAGCTTCGACTGAGGACACCGAGGTTGTGTCCTTCTGAGATTGTAGGTGTTCTAGGAACCTGGAGTGAGTTTTTAGGAAAAATACAGTAAATATGACTAGTTTTAACCTAATAGATAAACAATTACAGGGTGGATCAGTGCTTATTAGTGTCAATAATGATGCTTAGTTTTGAGACATGTTGGGAAATAATATGCACAGAAAATAAAACTGTACAAGCTTGGACTCAGTATTTCTAAAATCCTGGCTACAACCCTGTTCACACTGACAGTAATATTAGTTGCAGCCCTGTTTAAAAAAAAAAAAAAAAAGGCTGCATTGATTCACTTCCAGTTTTCTGTATTTATGGACAAGGCTTCAAACTGCTGCTACCATTTTTTTTTTTCTTTTTCAGGCAAATTTTCTTTATCAGTGTCTTACTCAGGAGAGGTGAATATATTGAACATGCTCTGTACCTGTGGTTGAATTTGCATGCCACAGCCTTCATGACTCCAACACATTCAGCTCTCTCAGACGGAGACAGCTCTCTCTTGTCCTGAATGTGGTCAGGTCAGAACCATTATGGAAATAAGTCACAGTTGATGTTGTTTTTTTTCATCTGGTGTTGCGTTTCCGTTCTATGCAAAAAAAAACAAACCTTGCAATGAAAGTTGTATTAGATGGTTGATATTTTCCCCTCACTGAGATGCAGCTTGTAATGAGGTCACTTTCAAGTCATCCTCCTCTGCTCTGTATTCACAGTCCATGTGACGATGCTCCATTAAGACTGGTGCCCGCCGTGTTGAGGAAACCTACCTGAGCAAGTCAAATATCTACAGCACTTCTTACAGTTTATCAAATGAGCATATTATCTATTGATGTTTAACATGTTTGACACGATTTATTTTTTATTTTTTTAATGTTTTCTAGATCATGGCCATCACAGGAGGGACAGTGGAAACTCTAGATGAGATTCCAGCTCATGTGTGGAAAGGTTTGCCTGACTGTTTGAGTCTCGGACCTTCTGCCGTAAATCAAAGCCGTGTTGGTGAGTACACAAGTGCGTCTGTTCTGTTCTAGAAAAGAGAAACTTTAACGGCACCTGTACGACCCTTAAAGGGGCTCTGTGTAACAATTTGCACGAACGAATCGCCTTTTTATTGACCATATGTGAGCAGATTGTAATGTGGTGTGAAAAACGGATGATTTGTTCAAGTTGTTAAGTTGACTCGGGTCAGATTTTCCACGACAGTCCAAAGGATGTGACTTTATGTACGTTCTCGAGTGTCTCGTCTCTCCATTCCACTAACAGAGAGCAACAGTAGTTTATATAAGTGGACTCCAAAGTTCGACAAAGCCCCTTTTCTAACGTGTTGATTTCTCATCTGCACTTCATTGGGGTATAACTTTTGAAATAACTTCCAGGCTGTGTTGGAAAATGAAGAACTTTAGACCCTCAGTTCACTTTGAACACACTTGAGGAGGATCTAATGGTGTAAACGAAAGCTAATATGAACGCTATGTCAAAAGGCTCACAGTATATTATACCATGCCTCACTTAAGCTACTCATGAAAAGTAATGCTTTAGATTTTTCCTCATTCCATCTTCACCACAGAGGAGGTAGGTTAAAGTCTGATCGAATGTGATAAAAGAAGAAAATGAAAAGTAAAAAAATTACACAAGCAAGGTTACATTTAACCTTCAAAAACCTAACAAACTGACAATGATACTGATCACCTTTATCTCCCGTCAAGCATAAAGCGCACTGGAACATTGTCACGTACTTATCTCTTCTTTGAAACTGGCAAATTCAGGGCCCCGCACTCAACTTGAGACGGTAAATGCTAAGCATTGTTATAAACCTCATCATGCCACTCCTGAAGATCCATGCTCTTGATTTTAAGGTCAAGTTCGAGGTTCACCATTGTTGAGTTAAACACAGTGTGCAGAACCTCTATTTTGGGCACCACTCTCCAAATTTCAACATAATAAGTGCTCAGAGTACAGCTTTTGCACACCTGAGGATCGACAGAAGACCGCACGCCGACAAAATCAGAAAAATAACTCTCACTTCATTTGCAATTAAGTTTAATGACAGCCATGTTTCGGTACTCAGACCTCCATCAGGTTATCTTATAAGACATACGTCACACACAACATTTTAAGTGCTAAAAGTCGACAAATCAACGTTGGTAAATTGCTTCTCATGGTGGAAAATGCTGTGTTCTGCCTAAAATCATGAGATTTATTGCTCTTCTCTGTTTAATATCATATTAAACTGAACATCTTTGAGTTTTGCACTGACAAAGTAAGACATTTTAAAGACATGACCCAGGACTTCGAGAAACTGGGATGGACATTTTCTCCCATTTTCTAACATTTTATAGACCAAACAATAAATCAGTTAATCCAGAATCTAATCGGCAGATTCATTCTAAATTGCTACCTGAATCTCAAGTGTAACTGCTTTTTAAGATGTTTCTCCTCATTCATCTTTCAGGTGTCTGGGCCACGCAGGTCATTCCCAAAGGCAAGAGATTTGGTCCATTTGTCGGAGAGAAGAAGAAAAGGTCCCAGGTGACGAGTAATGTTTACATGTGGGAGGTACGTCACAGCCTGCTCCGCTGACCCTGACATCAACGTTTGTTACAGTCAACGCATACCAACTGCATTCTGCATCGAGTTTCAAGTTCAAAAGTTTATTTAAGTACAAAATGTGTCGGTGTCGCCTGTAAAAGTTGAATGACAAATTACCACCAACATCTCAGGACACAACCGCTGTTATGGAGGAACATTACGAAGCCTTTGTTATTACATTGCTATGACAAATGCTGCTGCTCCCTGGTTATTTATGTTTGAGGTGACCTCTCTTCGCTGCTCCTGTCCAGGTCTTCTAGAGCGATGCATGTATTTTTAGAACGCCGTCTTTGTACCTGTGTCCTGCAGGTTTATTTCCCGGCGCGGGGCTGGATGTGTGTTGACGCTACAGACCCCATGAAGGGAAACTGGCTGCGATATGTGAACTGGGCACGCTCCAGTGACGACCAGAATCTTTTCCCTCTGGAGATTAACAGAGCCATTTACTACAAAGTGTTAAAGGTAAGTCAAACACACATTCATAAAAGCCTGAAGGGGCCACAAGCGCAGGGCTAATGGACTGGAATAAAGTGAACAAGAGGACAAGTGAAAACTCTAAGGAGATGATGTTATGATCTGACTAATAGAATTAGGTTAACACGTATAAAAGATGGAACTTTTAAAATACTCCTCTTCCTCTCATGTCTGTAAATCATTAAAAACAGGCTGATGTAATGTAATCAACACCACCACAAACTACAACTTCAGTTATAAACATATTGTTAAATTAACACCTCACTGATTCGATCACACCCGAGCACTATTACCTTTTTAAAGGTAGAATTTATAGCTGATCACATTTAATTGTATAGGTGCAACTTATGAAGTGGCCACATGGACACATTTCTCTTCTCTACATTTTACCGGTGTTGTAAAAAGTACCCCAAAGTCCTACTTGAGTAAAAGTCGTCATGTTTATATATTACTTTGATAAAAGTAACACATACTGAGTAAAAGTCTGAAAGTATCTGATATAAAATGTGCTTGAGCATCAAAATTACAGGTGATAGTTGAGTATACATATATTTACATGTATGTACACACTGTATAGGTGTGGGTTGACTCATTATCCGCCTGGCCAATTATTGGTTTCGATTATTGGAATCGTTATTTTTAAAAACTTTTCTTTATCGGATTACTGATAAATAAATTAATATGAAAATGTGCTCTGATGCAGTTCGCAATCTGTTATTATAAAAATTGTAATCTAAATGTAGAGACTAAAATAAATGGGGAAAACAAATCTAGTGGCGTGGAAGTTTACAGGTGTAGAAAATGGAAATACAAGATGCAGTTTGATTTATTGTTTGTTTGACCTGGTTCTTGTCATTCACCCACGACTAACGAACTGACTCTTGTGGTTCTTTTGGTTTCAGACCCACAGTCTGGGCTTTAGAGTATAACTTGTGCAAACTTCCTGCCATTTAAATAATGAATGACTCCAGCAGACTAGACTGACATATTGAACTTGAACAACCCCTCTGCCCTCGGCACTCTCTCTGCTGCCGGGGGGTGAAGAGGGGTGATGGCATCCTCGCCCTCTCTCCCCCTCAAATCACCTGCTGAGTACAAGCAGCACAAAATTCTACTTAAACTGGCAACAGAGAAGTTTTCTGCTTCAACGTATCATTTTGATTTAATGGATATAGAAAATTGAAACCATCAGTGTTTTACATTGGTTGACTATAAACCTATAATACCCCATAATAACTATACAATTTGGTCTGTTGCTACTTGTTTCTTTTGTGTCAAAATTTCAAACAACCAGTGATGAAATAAACCTAATAACAATTTACTTAAGTACAATTTTCTGGTACTTTACTTGAGTACTTTGATTTTCTGCTCCTTTATACTTCCTCTCCACTACATTTGATTCGCATTCCATTTGATACATTTTGTTGCTAGTTACTTTGCAGATTCAGATGACTCAGTGTTTATAAGCTATTCACTGTGACGTGTTACTAATCAGATACTGTTGCTGGCGGGACATTGTGTGAGAGGATGCTGCATCATAGAGAGCTGAAGTCACACGCCCTTCCATTTCCCCCCGTGGGACATCATTTCAGAAAAAACTTTGAATGGTAGTGAATGGAGAAAGACAAATAATGTTTTGATCCTGTTTGAATTGTGACATAAACTACACATGATGTTTGTGAATTCAAAAGATATTTTTTGCAAGTCAAGAAAGTCACAGTTTGTCATAATTAAAGTCACACAGTTTTGCGTGAAACCGCTCAGTGAACCACATCGTTTCGCTCAAAAGATGTATAACACCAACATGGCTGTTGCCTCGACACATAAAAAAGTAACTAAGTTTAAAATCACAATAAATCTGGTCATATAGACAATGCAGGTATGTGAAAGGGTAGTTTGTCAGTTCTGTGAGCTGCTAATATTCAGGACCAGCTCTACAATGTTTAAGTTGCAGGTTGTGGTGACCATTCAACGAGACGATGTCACTAACGCGACTGTCTCATAGTCTATATCTCATTAGTTTTGAGAGACAACTTACAACTTTTCTGACTTGGAAAATTATCTTTTAAATTTAAAAAAAACATCATGTGCAATTCATGGCACAACTTCGTTCACTACCATGCAAAGTTTTAACGAAATAAGGTCCCATGAGGCAAGGAAAGGGGCCTGACTTCGGGCATCTCTAGCCAAAGTAGCACATTTTTAGATAAGTTTTTTTTTATCGGCAACCTGGTAATGGGGGGGAAAGTGTTGAATATCGGCCCAATAATTGGTCTATCCCTTGTTACAATGGCACTTTTGCTTAAGAGAAGGATCTGAACCACTGGTTAAAATTATCTTAACACACGTATCACATGCATAATTTCTGGTATGTTTTTTGTTGTTGTTGTTGTTGTTTTTTATGCAGCTCAACACCCATTTAGTATTCTTGCAAACAAAAGTGGTTAAACTGACTCATTGATTGGAGGATATACTGCAGTCTATGGTGAAAACACTGTCAAATTCCATACACCCCCCCACCTCGAGACAGATAAGATGCACAGTGGCCCAAATATCCCCCCCTTGCCTCTCAGCAAGCCGGGCTGTGATTGGTGGCCGACCTCATCTCTCATTGTTGCAGCCTATCGGGCCGGGAGAGGAGCTGCTGGTGTGGTACACTGTGGAAGACAACCCCGAGATAACAGCTGCACTGGAGGAAGAAAGAGCCAGCAGTCTGAACAGGAAAAATTCACCCAAGGCGAAGCGAGGTGAGGCCTTACTTACAACTCAAAGATGACACCCCTGCTCGGCTTTAATCCCCGATGTGTGTGCTTCACACACGCCCCGCTAAATTAGCTTTGGGTCGATTTCTTTGCAGCTCAGTCGAAGTTGTAACTGGCGAGCTAGCTAGCTACAAATGAAGGAAGGCTAGTGGAAGCTAGCGCTGGCGATGTGGGGCTTTTCTCTACTTTCATACCCGACCTAAAACTCGTCGCTGCGGGCAGACTTAGCTTTAAATAACGACCAGGAAGCACACTCGTCTCCCTAAAACACCCGAGTTTAGCTGTTAAACGAGCATTTGAGCAACTTTTTAGCAGCTTTTCCTCCTCTGGGTCCTGACGTTGTCGAGGATGTGACCTTCCTTGAGTTCCTAAAGCATGAAAGCCATCCATCGGCGAGCCTCTCTTACTTGGTGATGGCCTAGCAGGTTAGCTAACTAGCCAGCTTCCCTGTCCAAATGCGGACTAATTTCAGCACAGGTGTTGGATAACAACCTAAAATATAGCTGTTGTATCTCGTGGATAGTGTTTAAATTTACCTATAACGTCGCTGTGGGTCCAGAATAACCAGTTCATCGAGTTGACAGACTTGGTGTTGCATGCTAGCATGATGCTAAACGGCTAGGTCTGAACGCACGGACATCTCGGTGTACAGGAGCAGAGAGCAAGCTGCCTGGAGTGAATTATTCTTAAAAACTGATCATATCGATAATATGGAAACACAGTTAACACGGTGGCAGACATTATAATAGGTAGAACTTGTGTTATATAGTGTTATAGCCTGGTAACATTCATTACATCAGAACAAAAACCCGTTCAACTAAAATGACACAAATGTCACCTTTTTAAGTTAATTATGTCTCCAATAAATACATGCTAACTGAAGTTAGGGGTGTGTTATTGATTTATTGCAAGAAACAACTGGGCAGGTTGTCATAATTATATCTGTCAGTGTGAACTTTGTACACAGTGTCCAAATGTTTTGGACCATGTGGGTTTTTCTATGTGGGACCACAAAGATGAGAGCTAACAGATAAAAATGTATATATTCAGTGTCTGCTATCCGATCTCATCTGTTGTGGTTTGTTTATGACACTTATTGTTTCACCTGTCCATCTTAAATCTTCAGCCTGATGGATAAGCGACACTATGTAATGTGCTGTAATGTATGGTAATGAAACCTTGGGTAATAACACAAGAAAAGGATGCTTGGATGCTTACAAATGTACTTTAGTGGCACTGACTGTTTATGTACATGTAGTTAAGTTGACATATAAATAAAGACAGCATTCAGGAAGTCAAATCCATCCCTGCAACTCCAAGAATACCTGTGAAAAAAATAAGAGCTGTGAGCCACATCCATTAAGTTTTTCTTTTTGAAAGGTTGTCATTTACAAGCTTTGTTCAAAAAAGTTTCTCTTTTGTAATTTCTTACAAGAAAAGCCTGTTACATTATCTCTGTGACCCCAAAGGCAATCACCTCTTTCACATCATCTCTTTATACTGCAGTGTGGTGGCTTTTGGCAGCCCTGTACTATACTGCAAAGTCAGCCTTAGTGAAGATAGCTAACATATCCTGCTAGCCTCATTTTAATATCAGGCACCATGCATGCCACCTAATGGATGTATGCCAGAGTCGGTGTGCTTCCGCATAAAATGAAAGAACACGCTCAGGCTCCTAAATGCTATTACAGTGAGATAAAATGTTTGTGAAGTTGTGTTGCTGCAGTAGACCATGCTGGTCAGATGACTGACCTGCAGCATGTGTTTCTCTGGTATGAATTAGGCTTTGTAGGCCAGGTCAGATGACCTTGTTGACACACTCCAGTGATGAGGAAGTGCCAGCGAGTCCTCTTGAGTTAGTCGAGGCTTAGAAATTAAACATAAAGTCATGTTAATAACTACCTGAGATTTGATTAATCTTATTTATCAGTTGCCTTATTTAAATTATGAATGCATGTTAAAGCCCATAATTTTGAAAGCCTTGTGAGGCTGCAAGGTCGACTCACTCAGAGCTCCACACAAACTTCCTCCACTCACAGCACTTATGCTCCCTACTGGGAACAGACGATTATCATCAGGGCTGATATTGAGCACTCTTTCGATTATTGTTAGCAGTCTTTTGTTTCCGATTGGCAATTAAATAAATACATTTAGAAATGTCCTACTTTAGCTCTGAAGCAGCATCCTTTCTCTGTCGGTAGTCAGTACTCTGTTGTCTCGCCCACATTACTATCTGATCCCAAGTAATAGTCTGTTAATGCCTGATAGTCTTGATCTACAAACTAACTAAAGTGATCAAATAATATAAGTATTTCCATTTTCTGTTACTACATACTCCAAGTAAAGTATCCAAGAACAGTACTTGACTAAACTGTACTTAGTTACATTTTATTACTAGTTGTTTTAAATTTGGACACAAAGATTTGTATTATTATTATTATTTTTTTTTTTTACTGAAAATGTATATTGGTCTCCTTGATTACTAAAAATTGGTATCAGCACAGAAGGGACCACATTAGTAGATCCCTACTCCTTACTGAAAATTTAAGGAGTACAGGGACAAAATTTAGGAACAGCTCCTGAATGGGCATACAACCCAACAATAATATTACCAATTTATTACATTTCTATTCTATTGTTTAGTTTTATAATTTCTGCCGGCCTCTCTTGATGCATTCTTTTGTTTACACATCAATGTCACCAACATTCATGAAGGACAGATAAGTGGAATCCTTTATCTTTTCTCTTGTCGTCTTCAGTGATAACTCCCATGAGCTGTGCACATGCTTTGTTATTGCTAAACGTCCCATTCAGTTGAACTCTGTTGTTATTTAACAGTTCAGTGTGACCCTTGAATTTGGTAAATGGCAGCTGTTCCTTCACAATGTGAAATGTTGTACTGAATTCTATTGTCATTTCAGCAGACTTCTGCATACTGCAAAATAGATACCTGCCTTCAAAATGCTTCCGGCAGAGGTGCTGTGAGTGTTTAGAGTTTGCGGTCAAGTCAGAAAATGTAGTTGTCCTTGCAAATGTTGGGCCCCACTGAGAGCAGTAAACACAATACAGGTGATCCTTTCTTTGCAATATCTCAGCCACGTAAATTCCGTGAGCCATACCTGTCACACAGAGTAGGTCTGTGACATTTTCCACACAAGATCACCTGCTGATTCCTCGTCTGAATTGTCCTCATCAGGAATTAGGGACTGTAGTAGCACAGGAAGGTCTGAATGATCTTTTCTTTTGAATAATTAGTTGACAGATCTTTTCATAGACACCAAAGGGCTGAGCCAGAGCAAGCTATTTGGTTAGTAGAATTTGTTTACAAGAAATAACAAAGCCTGCTATTTGGTCAAAAATATGTGATTTAAAAAAAAAAGTTTTTTTAGAAATAGTAATTCTCCCATTTAATATTTATCACATTAATAATATACCAGATTTTTATTGGCACATTGTTGAGGAGGATTCTGCTCATGAAGTCTTTGTTGGAAAACCCTAGCTGGTTAGAAATGCGAGGATATACTCGCTATACTGGTTTTCTACACTTTTTCCACACATTTTTAAGCCTGCTTTGTATTGAGCCTGTTAAAAAGTGATGGGTGTGTTTGTACTTGCAGCCAGAAGAAAGCTGCTGGAGAGAGCCAGGCAGGCTGGTTTGGGTGGATTCAAGAAAACCAGTGTAACCAAACCTACTGTCGAGGAGATGTGGGATGGGAGAGAAGGTATGTTTACTTGTTATGGATAACGAGCATATCCCCCTATCTTTTATTGAAATTCCTGACAAAAAGGCATAACTTGGCACTTGTGATGAATTATTTACAGGTCTGAAGGAGGAGGATGAGAGGTCCTCAACCTTAGGGCCCTCACAGGAACTCCAGGAAACCCATCCCATGGGAAGCACTGACCATAGACATGTGGACAGGTCAGCAGTGATGACAGACAGGGGAAATGGGGAGGAGGAGGAGGAAGAAGAGGAGGAGGAAGAAGAAGAGGAGGAGGATGCTGATGATTTGGAGGAACCAAGTGAAGTACAGCAACATACTGCTCAGTATTCAGCTGTAGCTGGTTTCATGCAAAATAAGCACCCTGGACCATCGCTGACCCGTGGTGAAGAAAGCCATAAGGATTTGCTGGGAAAGTTCCAGTCTTCCTCACTTGCAGGGCAAGAAGCAGAGGTTGATCCTGATCCTGATGTTGACCTTGACCCTGATCCCGATGGTGACCTAGAGGGTGATCCCCACGGAGAGTCATATCCCTGTCAGCACTGTGAACGCCACTTCTCTACCAGGCAGGGTCTGGAACGTCACAATCACATTCATGCCATCACTAACCAGCAAGCACAACTGTTCAAGTGCCGCTACTGCAGTAAATCCTTTGGTTCACAGGTTGGGCGGCGGCGGCATGAGAGAAGGCATGAGAGTGGACCTAAGAAAAGGCCTGGCTCTCTGGCTGGGACCGCCAGTCTACTCAGTCCTGTAGTGCAGACTGACGCTTCAAGTCCTGACTGCACCAGCCCAACTAGCCACTACATAGCCATAGGGTCCCAGTTTACAGGAGGACCTCTGCACAACTCTGAGATGCAGAGAAAGGAGTTGGGGCCTCATTCAGACCGTCCCTTTATATTAGATGAAAATGGAGAGTCCAAGGAACTTCATCCCTGCAAGTACTGTAATAAAGCATTTGGCACACACACCAACATGCGCCGGCACCAACGCAGAATACATGAGCGGCACTTGTTACCAAAAGGAGTTCGAAGGAAAGGCATGCTGCTGCAAGAGGCATCAGTGCAGCAGCAGCTGCCTGATGAGTCCCCCAGCACCAGCCCTCCACCTGTCTACGTGCCCAGTGCAGACACAGAAGATGAGGCAGACAGGGACGATTACGCAGTTGACATATCTAAAAACATCTCTGAAAATCTGAGTTTCTACATTGACGGCAAGATTGTGTCCACCAGTTCGGTGAGCACCTGTGAGGTGATTGAGGTGGACTCCAGATCTGCAGCTCTGTTTGGTCTGGACACCGTCATCATCAGCCCAAATCAGATCAGTCAGGCCCTGAAGGTCGAGGGTAGGGTGAGTGCTGCAAAGCAGGTCTCCAACATTGGCCAGCCCGCAGCAAAACGAAGAACGTCTACACCCCCACTTGTTCCCAGCCTTAAAGTGGAGACCGAAACAGCATCTTTCACACCCCCTTCATCATCTTCATCCTCTACATCTTCCTCATCTAACTTGTTAGTGGGAGGGCTGTTCCAACAAGCTGCAGATTCGTCAGCATTTCAACGAGAGAAAACTGTTTACCTCTCACCAAAGCTCAAACAGCTCCTTCAGACACAGGACATTCAGAAATCAACCATTGCTCTAATAACAGAAAGCCATAGACTGGCCTCGCCACTGTCAGTCACTTCGCTGCAGGGGGCTTCAGGCAGGTTTAAAAGAAGGACAGCCTCGCCCCCATCTTCTCCACAGCTCAGTCCTGCATGTAAAACAGAGAGCAGCAAAGCTGAGGTGGTGAGCCCGTACACCCTTAAGGTGCCAAAGCTGGAAAGCCGCAGCGCATCACCTCCTGGAAGCCTAGATGACAAGGAAGATGGAGACAGCCTGAACCTTTCTGGAAATAATTTGCACGGCCAAACGTCTTCTAATAGCGGCGGAAACTCCTGTAATCAGCAGCCCTTGGATCTGTCAAACTCTGTCAGTAGGAGGAGTGACAGCTTGAACAAGGTGCTTGGGGATTCAGCTCTTGATTTAAGCTTGCATCGTAAGAGCAATGCCGAGCCTGAGTTAAAGGCAAGTCCAGCACCACAGCCACTGGTAAAAAAGAGAAAGCCTAACACTAGCATGCTTGAGAAGGTGCTGATGAATGAGTATGTAGGTCTGCCTTTGCCAGGAGAGGAGGGCCCTGCAGCACTGGCAAGCCTGAGTTGTTTTCATTCTCGGTCTCCAAATGTTGCATCAGAGTCGGCCAACCCATCTCCGCCCTCTTTGACCCCTGTCACCATGAACCCCTCTTCCCCCGGTAGCTCCAGTGTGACCTCCCCAACCCCGCCTCCCCCTGTACTACCTACCATACCGTCTCCACCGACTATGCCTAGCTCTCCTCTTTCTCAGCCTTCTGACTCCTCTGCACTGAGACCTCTTCCTGTCCTCTCGCCAAAAATGTCTCCAAGATCAGTTGAATGCAAGTCACCGTCAGACTCTGAGGAGATTTTGTCAGTGGAACAAAATGACGATGAGGAAGAGAACCACATCCCTGAGCCACTGGACTCCCCGAAGACTCCACTTAAAGATCCCGTTAATTTTTCACCACCGTCAAGCCCTCCTGAACCAGAATCAGTAGATCTTCCAACTACAGAAGATCTTTCTCCAGCTACAACTCGCAACAGTCTGCTAAATGGCAAAATGAACCAAAACCTTGACTCGGTAACAGAGAAATCTCTTGCTGCTCTCTCATCGCAGCCAGAATCTTCATCTTCCTCATCATCTCCTCCTCCTGCATCACATGATCCACCCCAGCCACTGCTTTCATCATCCCTCCCTCCGATTAAGATAAAAGAAGAGCCTCAGCACTGCGTAGATGAACTGTCAGTCATGAATCATGCACCTCAGGATGGTGTGGAGTCTTCACCTCACCGTGCTACCCCTGAAAAACCATCTGATAAAACCTCTGAGGCTGAGGAAGTCGACTCGACCTACTGCAAGACTTTTGTGTGCAATGTCTGCGAAGAGCCATTCAACTCCATCAAAGAGCTCAGCGGACATATCTCAGAGCATGCTGTCGATTGGCCCTTCAAGTGTGAATTCTGTGTGCAGCTGTTCGGTGATGCTCCGGCCCTGCTGACTCACCGGTCAACACTACACGGGGTGGGCAGAATCTTTGTGTGCTCCGTTTGTTCCAAGGAGTTTGCATTTCTCTGTAACCTCCAGCAGCACCAAAAGGATCTGCATCCGAACGAGACATGTTCACATACAACTGTGGAGAGTGGCAAGCTGAGGCCACAGAACTACACAGATCCATCCCGAGCCAAAGAGGAAAGCAGTCTCTCATCACCAGCGCCAGAGACAACTGATGGAGCTGCTCCACACAATGACTCTGATTTAGCAAAAGAAGAGTGTGATGTTAATGGTAATCATGCAGAGGAAGGGGCAGAGGCAGAGACCGAGGACCCCAATGAGGAGCTGTACACTACAATAAAGATCATGGCCTCAGAAGGAGCGAAGCCTAAAGTCCCTGATGTCCGCCTTGGCATTAATCAACACTACCCCAGTTATAAACCACCCCCTTTTCCTTATCATAGCCGTTCCCATGCTGGCTCTGTGGCCTCGGCTACTAACTTCACCACCCACAACATACCACAGACTTTCAGCACTGCCATTCGCTGCACCAAGTGTGGCAACAGCTTTGACAACATGCCCGAACTGCACCAGCACATTCTGGCCTGTGCCACTGCTAGTGATAAGAAGCGTTACACCCCCAAGAAAAACCCCATCCCCCTCAAGCAAATAGTGAAGAGTCCGAATGGTGTGGTGTCACCCTCAGCTGCCGCTGCAGGCCAGAGTGCTTTCCGTAGAATGGGTCAGCCAAAGAGACTTAACTTTAATCAAGATACTGGTAAAACAAAAATGAGTGCCCTCAGTAAGAAGAAAAACCAGCTGGTCCAGAAGGCAATTTCACAGAGAAATAAAACTGCCACTTTTTCAAAGAAGGCTTCTGTTAAGGTTGAGGAAGAGCAGCCCTCTAATGTCTGCCCCCACTGCAGTCGGGCCTTTACTTACCCTGCAAGTCTCAGTAAACATATGGCAGTCAGCTGTCCCATGAAGCCTGTTGTTAAAAAGGGCAAAAAAGGTCTCACAGAGGTGAAAAAAGAGGCAGTTTCTGTGGTAGATAAAAACATGAATCTTAGGAAGACAGAGGCGGAGCCTAAACCACTGGGAAAGACCCGAGCTCGTAGCTCTGGAGCAGCAGACCCTGAACCCTCCCAGCCAGGTAAAGGAAAAAACGCTGCTACGGTGGGCCGACTCAAAAGGCCCGCCTCGTTCCCAGTACCAGTTTCTGCTAGCAAAAAAACTAAGAAGGGCCATGCTCAGTCTCTACCTCCCACCCCTTCAGCCCTGGACACTCCCAGTGACACTGCACAACCACGGCCCGCCATGAGAATGCAGCGGATGGGTAAAGACGCAGCACCCAAAAGATTAGCAGAGGCTAAATCACCACCACCACAACAGCAGAAGAAAGAGGAGCGGTTCTCCCTTCGAACACGGGACAGAGTAGGTGGTCCAGTCACCAGGAGCTTACAGAAGCCCAACACAGCTCCTTCTGCTGAGGTGAAAACTGAGGAACCACCGATTCAAGAGCCAAAAGAGACTCAGGTGAGACATTGTTTCTCTTTTGTTGTATTTTGGTCCATCTTGATTGGGATCAGTAAATTGGCTGCACTATTTTTTTAGAATACTAAAGCCCTCACATGTGTGTATAGATGGTTATAGATTTTGAAATGGGAGAATTTGGTGTTTTTCATTGTCATTATTGTTAAATACTGTAAATATCATCTAGGGTTTGGACTGTTGGTTGGACAAAGCAAGACACTTTCATGACCTCACCGTGGTCTCTAGGAATATCGCGATGAATACTTTTATTGTTTCACAGACCTAACAATTAGTTAAAAAAAAATTGTACAAAAAAAACTTAATAAAATGAAAATAACTTAGTTGTTGCAGCCCTAGTGCTGTGACATCTGCAAGCAATAGCAAGAAAACATGGTTGCAGTATTAGTGCTTTATTCAGTTTTTTATTCAGTTTAAATTTATGTGTCCTATATTCCTTTTATGAAACAGGATATTGGATTACTGCCTGACTGAAACTGGAGTTTTGAGGCAGAAACAGATTTTGATATCTGAGAGCTTTATGAAAAATCTGAGCCAATATTCACTTTTTTACAACACATCTACACTTGATTACTTCCACGAAAGCAATTTGGATGTATTATTGTTGATATCAATCAGCTTTAATTAACCCCATATTTATCGTGTATCCTAAACAACAATTTTTATTTTCATGTTATTATGCATTATTGAAAACATAATTATGAATATAATTTTCCATATCTGCCAATAGATCCCTCTAAATGAACAATTAGAAAAACAGCTGGGATATCACAAAAATTAACTGCCTCAAAGATTAGAACAGGGCTGGTTTCTATTTTGCTCATGAAAATTATCATTTTGGACAGATGTGGTTTTTAAACGATGATGTATGTGTTGTAAAAAAGTGAATATTGGCTCAGATTTGTTTTATAAAGCTCTCAAATATGGAAATTGGTATCTTCCTCAAAAATCCTGTTTTAGTTGGGCTGTTATCTTAACATCCTGTTTCATTAAAGTGATTTTGGAGACGTAGATTTTAAATGGATGAAAAATGAATAAAGCACAATTGCCATTTTTCATGTTTTCTTTTTTGTGATATTACATGATGATCACACAGCTCTATGGCAGCAATTACCACAGTTATATTTGTTTTTAGTTTCAGTTTTTCTGACAATCATTTTCTCAATTGATTGTTAGGTCTGTAAAAACAATGAAAACAATAAAAATGGTCATCACAAATTTTTTAGAGCTCAAAATGAAGTCATTAAAATGTCTTGTTTTGTCGAACATGCAGTCCAAACCCCAAAGATGTTTAGGTAACAATAAAGCTAAGACAACGCACCAAATTCTCACATTTAAGATCGTATTATCATCAAATTTGTGCCATTTAGTGTTGCAGATGCCAATCAACTAATTGATAATTATCAACACTGTCCTGTGTTGCTCACCTCGTGTGTCGTATGTGTTTCAGGAGGTGCTGATGAATTGAGCCATGTGGACTTTGTTGAGCGCTTTTTCCTGGGAATACCGTGCTCACCTCTCAGGCAACGCTCCGGACTAATCAAGGCATTGACGGCACTGAGGTCGATCTTTTGGTGATTGGCTCGTTCACTAAGAACAAGTGAAGTCTGCTTATCTCGACTGCCTTCTGCTGGATTTGAGGAGGGAACTCTTTTATCTTCCATCTGTGTTATGAACTGAACTGAGCCTTGATTTTTAGCCAGCCTTGCAAAAAAAGAAAAATGAAAAAGAAACTTTAAATGACAATTAGTTAATATATACAAAATGAGTCATTACTTGACCCAAAACAGTAACATTAGGGCTCCGTTATGTTGGGAAGCTGATATATTGCAAATGGCAATCATGTATCAGTTAGGGTTAGGGCAACTTGTTTATTCTTTCGTTCCGTTTTTTCCCCATTTGGTTGTTTAGATTTTTTGATGTTTCCAGAGTCTCTTAATGCATGTGCTGAATAGAGTATAAACTAGATTACGCCAATTTCCATGTCTCCTCCAACAGGCACCTACTTCAGTTAATACATGATTTGCAAAGTATGTATGTTTGATTTAAATTCCTGTAGTCATTATATTGTAGAATATAATCTTATTGGCATATTTTTGTTTGGGAAACAAAAATGAAAATGGCAGTTTGTTTACTGCAACAATTGGTCCTCAGGAACACTGTATATGTGTGTGGTAAGTATGTGTATGGTTGGATGTGTGGCCTGACAGCTATTCCTTTGGTCTAAATCTCAACTATGTCTCATGTTTTTACTTGCCGACTATTTTTGTTTATCTGACGTTAGCAGGTAATTCCAGTTGTAAAATGATGGGAATTATGTTGTAGTCTCCTTAAAATAATGTCCGTCTTGAAAAGAATTTTGTAATATCACTCATTCAGCCCAGTGTTCATACAGCACTTTAAAAAAACAAACTGCCAAGATTTCGAGCTGGATCAGTAAGATTGGCTTAATTAAACGTTGAATAGTGGAATGTATTCAGGTCTGTTGCACTTTGCAGACCTTTTACAGCCTTTCTGTCACTTAATTGGTTGTCTCCGTTCAGCATTTAGACACACAAAAATGACACATGAACCAACAAAAATGCATGATTATTACTCTAATCCTCAAATGAATGGAATGCCGCATTGTTCTGTATTTCCTTTGTCCGTTGTAAGAGGACGTGTGAAAAGTTGTTTCATGTGTCGTTTTTTTTCTTTCAAGAGCCATGCCACAGAAACGTAACTGAAAGGACAAAATCACCTGTTTTCTGTGATACATTTAGCAAGACTACCAATGAAAAGCTTCTCATTTTTGGTGTCATGCCCCCCTCCCACCTTTTCACTCTTGACAATATCCAGTTGCGTGACAGAGATAGCAGGCAGTGCTTAAACGCTTGTAGCATGTTATGGGAACGTAAATTGAACAATATGATTTGAAGCTAATTTATATTTCCACGAGAAATCTTCATGTTTTGCCTTTCAGCATCAAGATTATGTATTTAAGGATGAACAAAGACAAAAATCCCGAATGACCTCAAGTTAAACATTGCTGTAATTGACATAATAAAAAAAGTTTTTCAATTTGTGTAATGTGTTCTTTTGCTTTTGCTTGCGTTGTTCGAGATGTGGGTATGAACAGATAGGAAATGAGAAGTTGAATGAGAGGAAATGGTCTTTTATGGTAATTTAACATTGAAGACTATTTTCCACCCATTACATTTCTATCCTTAATGGAAAAAAAAGGCTTCAAGTGCATGATTTAATGTTTTATGTATTTTTACTTTGTAATAGGTAATTGATTAGGTAAACATCAAGAATTATTTCTTGGCTGTGGAGACAGAATATGTGATTAACTGCACTTAAAAGTGGGTCGGAGTCCTTGCAGGCTATTTTATTCACCAAGACTTTTTTTATATATCTATAATGAATGTCCCTGTCATTGCAGCTGTAATAAAGTTTCCCACATTGCATTTGCTGATTGCCCTCTCCACTTATGGCCTGTCAGGGCCCCGCTGGATTTTGAAAAAGTTTCCATTTTATTTGAATTTGATAGAGGGTGGTGCTTAACACAAATCCCATCTGAAGTTGCAGCCTTTTCTCCGCAGGTCAGAACGCTGCTACCAGGCAGGCCGGGGCCATCGTCGCCTTTCTAGTTGCACTGAGATCTGTATCTATTTTGGGAGCGGTGCACTTGTCAGGGAGGTTGATATGTGAGTCATACAGCACCTTAAATTCTTCGGCGGTGTAGCTTCAACATGGAAAAGGGAGCAAATTGTGCGACAGCAGGCGGTTTGTTACTCAGATTTGTGCTTGCAGAGCTTTACGAGGACATCACATATAAAGGGAGACTTTTTTTTTAATCAATTATCAAATCAGTTATACTTTGAACAACTTAATCGTGTAAAATGTGACGTTTTCACATTAAAATTTATTGGCTAAGGATTAAATTGTAGCTAAGTGTCTTCTTGCTTTATCTTTGGTTTCTGTGCATAAGACCACTATCATATATTACAGTCATAAATCACAGGAGAGCCAATGTCACAAAGGCAATAAAACTATGACTTGTTCTGTATTATGCATTATTATTCTTCACAATTATGTGTGTAACATTTTTGTGATATTCTGGCAGCATCTCATCTATTACAGACAACCTTCAGTTGAGATCAGGTTATTTTGCACATGCAGATAAATAAAGGGTGGCTGTGGCTCTGGGTAGGGCCAGTGTCTTATAATCACAAGCTTGCTGGTTTGAATCCCACAAATTGTCTTTTACTGTTTGCAAACCACCTTTTTTTTTTTTTCCTTTTTTAAGTACACTAGTACTAAAACTACTGAGTTCACCCCTTTGACAGATATAATGTACATCTATTCTTTATTTATATTTGACCCTTGTTCATTCTAACATCATCTTTTTTCAAGCAGCCTCTGAATACAGTTAGGAAGCAAGCTATTTTGAGCATTGTTCATTATCCGTGCAGTTTTAAAATCCCCTAGATCACCAAGTTTTAAAGCATTTAGGTTAAAGCAACACATTCTTTTAATAGAAATTGGCATTTTGTGTGATTTGACGCCCCCCACAGTTTCTGAATCTCATCCACAGGCTGAACATTGTAAGTACAAACAGTGTTTAGAAATAAACTGGACAAAAATATACTAAAGCATAATTCACATCGATGAAGTAGTGAAATAATGTGAAAAACTGGAAGCTTATTAAATGGATGAATCAGAGTTTACACTTGGCTGCAATCATCTTTAAAGATGTTTTTTCTTTAATGTAATTTATGTTTGAAAGAAGTCTGACCACACGAAGTAACATTTTAAAATCATTTTGATTTCTTTAATATCATCAATATCGATGGATTTCACTGTAAGCAGCTTTAGAATCAGAACTAAAAACTCTTGAACATTGTTCACCTCACTTGAGATCAGGAATACATTTTCATAAAAACGTTTCCTTCCAAAGACTGTCATCGGGTTACTTTAGGAGAGACCATCTAAATTAGGTTGGTTGACCCACGTCAGGTCACACTACTGACTGAAAGCACTCATGAATCAGACAGTAGACGCATGTGTAGGCTGAAACAAGTGGCACTTTGGGCCTACAATAAAACACTTTACATAGTTATAGCATCAGATGCAGGGAAAAAAATATCATATATCACTCAAAATGCACATAATCATGAGATTATAATAACACAGAAAAGGAGAGGTGGATTAAGGCTATATATATATAGATATATATATATAGATATATATATATCTATATATATATATATATATATATATATATATATATATATATATATATGAGGGGGCCAAATATTAAATACTTTAATCTCGAAACAAAAAGATGACGCAGCTTTATCAGTTTAATAATGTAGCTGTTTCTGGAACCAGTGTTAAAGAGTGAAAAGTGGTTCATTAGCCCGGATGAAAGACCAAAGCATCTCAATCACTGATGCTGCGTTTGTCTCCATGAATATCTCTCAAGGTCTCATCTGGCCTGCCTTCATCCGCGGAGATTATTTTAGTCCACACCTCATCCATCACACTCACACACGTTAATGAGCTATCAAGCCCACCGGACGGACGGTGTGTTACAGAAACGTGCCTCAGGCCCTGGAAACAAACTCCAAGAGCTGAGCTGTCTTGTGGACGGGATCCTCACATAACACATGGGGTTATCATGGTGATGGATGGGGTCATGAATTAAACGCAATCTGTGTGTTGGATTTGATCCACAGGCTGGAGTTTTCTTTATTCAGTGGGGTGGGGAGATGTGTTTATTTGCCCCCAGTGCCATGACGGTATAGTTTATGGCTGGAGGTAGTTTATGGGTGTTCAGCTCTATGTGTGTGTGTGTGTGTGTGTGTGTGTGTGTGTGTGTGTGTGTGTGTGTAGGGGTGGGCTCCTGGAAGAGTGCTGCACCATACTCATGCTGTCAGTGTGAAATATCACTGCACTCTCTCTTGATTGCTGTGTACGGTGCCTCAGCCCTATTCATAAAAATGCAATTCCATGCAGCTCTGTGGCTGGCCTGACGAAATAAACTACGATACACCAGAGAGGCAGATTTAAGGCGTAGAGGAGAACTGAGGTTGCTTCAGGGGACTGGCACTCAATTACCACATGCATAAGGTTCAGGAGAGGCATCTGTACGTGAAATAAGACTCAGCTCAGGGCTGGAGTGCACTTACGGAATAGAATATCACAAATTATTTCACCATATAACTTGATGTCAGGAATGTAACTTTATTTTTAGTTTAGGGTCATTCTATGGAAAGATCAATTTTTCCATCTTTAGCCTTTACAGACAAATCACACCTGAAAAACACTTGGGACTTAATTTTTCATATTTTATAATAAAACAACAGGTTAATTGAACAATTCCTTCCTCTTGGGCCATCAATTTGGCAATATTTCCCTTTAATCAGTTATTTAACACTCTAAGCACCACAGAACTACTCGTCCTCACTGTCATGTTTAGAAGAAAGTACTGTATTTTGAGTTCAAAACCATGTTTTTCTACCATTCAAAATGCAGTAATGTATAGATAGCTATCAAATATATGATAGAAATAGAAATGACAATAAAATCCAAATAAATATGAGAATATATATATATATATATATATATATATACATATATATATATATATATATATATATATATATATATATATATATATATATATATATATATATATATATATATATATATATATATATATATATATATATATATATATATATATATATATATATATATATATAGAAAGTAATTGTCTGGTGTTACTGTGTGACAAAAGTCTATTATTCTGAAATAAAAATCACACTTTACTTCCTTTGACCTTTTTCCTACAGATCTGTGAAGGGAGGACATGATTAAGTCCACTGTTTCTTTGCAGTTATAAGAAATGTCCACATTTGTCCCCCAGCTTTTAGTTGTCGTCTGGTGTGACCTTCTTTATTAGTAATAACTTGGTGTCATTTTAAATGTAAGAAAAAGACATTTGCCCTTCCAAAAGTGGATGTTTCTGTAGAATGACCCTTTAACTACATATCTGTTTATTAATGAAAACATTATGTATCTCAATTTATTTTTAATTTTTCACATAAACTGGATTATATAACTGGAAACTACACAAACTGGGAAGATTATTATACCTCTCAAAGAGTAACTTCAGAGGTGCGTCCTGTTGTATGTGTAGTCTCACCCAACAGGAATGTCACCAGATCTTGAATTACACCTTTTCATCACTGCAGCAACGCTGACATACAAACCACCTGTGGATTAAACTGCCATGATTTATTGCTGATCAAATCAAATCTACCCATCACTTCATTTTTTTTTTTTGAGAAATGTGTTCAGAATGAAAGTAATAATTTTCTTATGAGACCAAATGTTATATTCGCAAATCAAAACTCTTGAGTAAAAAGCCCAACAGCTTTACAATCCACATCAAATATTTCCTCATTTTCTAAATAAACATACATTATTAAATGTTACATTCAACATAACCACTATAAGCTTCACAATATATTGATTTGTATTTAGTTCCAAAGCTGGGTACACAAGCTGTTAAAAAATACATTTTTGTTTCAATAAAGTTGTCAAGAAAAAAAAAAAATCAACGCAGGCAGGTGAGAAGTAAAACCGTTGGAGGCGATTTAATGTAGGCTAACGTGATTGGTTACGGGTGAGTTAAAACAAGATTTTCAAGGGCTGTTAAATACATTTTTAAGATTAGTAAAACTTATAAAAAACAATACTCGAAAATAAGACTAGCAGCTCTGTGAGGCTGAACTAAAAGAGACAGGTGGTTCGTGATAAATGCTAACATCAGGATGCTAACATCCGGATGCTAACGTGCACACACTGACAATGCTAACTTTTAGATGTTAAGCAGGTACTGTTCACCATGTTCACCATATTAATTGTTATGTAGTTTGATTAGATTGACGCTGCTGGGGTGTTTAGCTTTTGGTACAATATTGATATTCTTAATGTCATTATCAGTTTATCTTCTGTAATAATTGTTGTGTTAAAGTATAGTTAATTGTTATGTTGATGAATGTTAGAAAATCGCCCAGTCACAAATTCCTGATGTCTTCAATTTGTGTCTTAGTTTGTCTGATCAAAAACTCAAAGATACGCTAATAGAAGACAGAAAAAGTCTTGCTTAAACACCTTTTTGGGGAGGCGTATGTCCATGTAGAATTATCCAAATGATAAAAAGTCCAACCCAATTGCTAAGATACATTTTGGCAGTGTATGTTTCTGCAAACCGGGGTTATGTCAAAATGCTGCATCCCTTTATGTTGTGACTTTGCATTTCCTTAGGTCCAGTTGTAAATTTCATCTTGTGACATCGCTCTGCTTAGGTTAAGGCACAAAAACCACATGTTGACGGTCAGCAAAAGATCATGTTTTGGCTGAAAATACCTGTTTTGGTCACCACAAACATGGCTGAAAATAGTACCAAGGTCCCATTAAAAAATATCCAGCAGTGATTTGAACTGCGGCCACGGGCTCCACCACCATCTCCCTTCACAAGTCAGGTGATATACATGAAATGTAAAGGTGATATGACATGCTTTGTAAAAACCTAAATGTGGCAAATGTAAGTGTCAACAGTATTGTTCAAACTGTAATATATTTCCCTTTATACTAACAAAAGATTTAAAACACTACAGTTACCTATCTTCCAGGGTGCGACAGCCACCAGTGGCATGGAGACACAGTGAGAAGGAATGTCAGCTGCTCATACATGACAATGTACAGCCTCCTAAAAAAAAAAAACTCCCTCTGCCCCTACTTCCTGTTCAAAGAGAATAACATTAAAGCTGTTGAAGATGGAGCAGAAACTTATTCTGCTGGGCATTAGTCTCTCAGACTTGAAAGTGAAGTCGCATCTTTTCATTGTTTGTGAAATGCCAGCATTCGGTTTAACCTTCTCATTCTGCAGATTTTTAGCCGTGTTTGTATGCAACCGCATGCTGTTTAATCCTGCATCTGACTCTGTGATTTCGATCCAACAGCTACTTAACCTTCTCTTCATCAAACATGCTTAATGCCACAGTTGTTTGCATGTTATGCTCTCACTGCGTGGCACAGTTTTCATGTCTTGCCATTATCCTTTCACCTGCAGAACCACCTGCTTCAGTCAGTTTAACCCGCTGGCCGAGCCTTCCTCGCAGCTCCCACTGTGGCCCACTGAGTGTCCTGCCATTTCCTTTCAAAACAGGAGGATGTGATGCGAGGATGTGAGTGCTTCGGTCAGGTCCCTGGTGAGCTCGCCTTGCAGAGCAGTAGTGTGAGAGATGCTTCTGTGACAATAGTCTTCCTGGCAAGATTTTTTCCTTGCTGTGGAGGAAATCGACTGTTTAAGGCAAGGTTTACGTGCTGCTGCAGAGAGGTTAGACAGTTGAGATATGGCCTGAGCGTGATAATATGTTGGAATAGCTGTCTGTGTTGGAGGTCTCCATGCCAACAGCTGCACAATGGGAACAATATAGCTAAATGTGCCTCTGAGGCCTAAGAGGGTATTTTAAGATCTCGTAACATGCCCTCATTTGATCTCATTGCGCTGTTAATTTTTTATTTGCAACACCTTCATGCCCCTTTTTGCTGCAGTGTGTGGAGTTTCATTTTTCTCCATTTTTCACCATGCACTGCCTCACCAGAAATCTTGCACTACATAGCGAGGAGTTTCTGAGAGTTATTTTTCAGTATCGGTATGAGCTAATTTTTGTTTTATACTCAGCACTTTTCTACAATTCCTTTTCAAGATGAAGCCTCTGGAAACCACCGGCTGCACCAGCCCTACTTTTCACTTTTTGCACAACCCTTCCACTTTCTCATCCTCTGTTTTTTCCCCCGCCTCAGCACAGGGGGAAGATGAAGCACTCGAGTTTGCTGGAATCTGTTTCCCAGCAGCGGCCCGAGCTTTAAGATGGATCGAGGGGATTTGCATGGGGTGGGGTGGAGAGAGTAAGAGATGTAAGGGAGAACAGGAGACTAGGAGAGAGAGAGATGTTACTGCTGCTACAGCAAATGAGGGCTGTAGAGAGGGGAGGAGGGAGAGAGGGAGGAGAGAAGAGGGGAGATAGTCACACAGATCAGAAAACAACAGTCCCGTCCTGAGCCCAGAAGACAGACGCTGCTGTCTACTCACGCTAAGAGTGAGAGGGGGAGAAGGGAGGATTGACTTTTACCTGCCGAAGGAGCCGCAACTCACCCCTCGCCTCCCTTCTTCTTTTGCTCTTCCCTTCAACCCAGCCTGTGTGGAGCCGCAGAGGACTGTCAGCCTGCGCAGACGAAGATCAGAGTGCTGGCAGAGCAACTGTGCCTACAGCTCTGCTACCTGCTCCACCACCCTGTATTACTCTCCCTCACACATGCACACCAAAATGCTCTCGCGGGCACACATTCAGAGAACTTTCTCTTGCGTGCACACACTTACTCGCTGACAAGCAGGCAGCCAGGCAGGCAGGCACACCCCCTCCCATTATCTGTGCGGGGAGCAGTTCAGCTCATATTGGTGTGAGCGGCGAGGGGCTGTATTTAGCTCCTCAGCGGCAGCGGCAGCAGCAGTAGCAGCAGGACGGGTCCAGAGGAGAGAGCAGTCATCACCAGAGATCACACACACCAGCTTCTGCAAGTGAAGGCAAGCCTCTTTCCTCTTCTTCTTTTTTTCTCTCTTTTCCTCTCTCCTCTTTCTCTGTCCTGATCTGACGCAGTGTGGCTGACCTTCCCTCATCCTCCTCCTCTTTCTCTTTCTCCTCAGCGTGTGCCAGTGGGACAGCCATGGAGGACACCCTCACCTGCAGCCATGCCACCTTCTCCCAGGTGTTTGGACGCCAGGGACAGCTCATGCAAGCCAGTGAGTAGCCACAATTACACCTCCCACCTCCTAGCAAAATCATTAGCCAGCTGCATGTCCTGCATGTCAGCGTAACTGATCTCCACCCTCAGCATTTCTTCCCGATCCCCATCCTCATTCTTATTGCCATTTTAATCTAACTGATGCTAAGAGGCGCAGTAAAGCTTACAGTATCGTAGCTAAAATCTTCCTGCACTGCTGCTGTAACAAAGCATGGAGTTTTTAGGGGGAAAAAAAAGAAATGGGTTATTTTGGGAAGGATGACAGAGATTTTTGTGCTTATGTAAAGGGCAGGAAGATTTAATCAATTCAAGAAGTGATTGTGATTGTAGCTGATGTTTCTGTTGGTGCAGCAAGTTGCTGTGGGGCAGGTTGAATGCATCAACTTGTGTAGTATTGTGTTTTAAGGAAGGAGCTAAGAATTTTCAGACAGTATTGAGGTTGAACTCGGGGCTGTGGCTCAGCTGGGTTGGGGGTCGCTTTTTAGCAAAAGGAAGGCACTTTGTAGGATACAGAAAGACAAATCAGAAATAGGCTGTTTTGTGGATTAGTAGATTTTTTGCAAACAGGAGTTTAAAAGGATGTCTGCATGTGTTCAATAATTTGACTAAAGAAGCAGACCTATATGGTTCTTTACTGTCAGGTGTGGAAGCGATAGCACAGATTCTAGCAGAAATGTATTCATAATGCAGGTGCACAGTATTACTGAGGTTGAGTCTGACAGGATGAGACTGTCAGTGATGCTTGCAGACTGATAGCTAAATTATTGAAAACTGAATCTATGAAGATTTTTTCAGGGGAGCAGAAACACTGAAATGAAGCATACTTCTACTGTGATATCTTATTAAGTAATGCACACGGTCAGAATGCACATTTCCCCCTGGGGAGGAACAAAAAGGGGAGACTGACTCGCCCTCAGAATGAAAGTGTCCGCTGCATCCTCCTTCATCTGGTCTGTTAGTCAGTGCCTTTGATGCCTCCGCTCGACCATAAATGCAGAGTGATTCTTCACACAGTGTTATGATGGATAATTAGGAGAGCCCAGGGCAGATACCAAACTAAGACTGCCTTTAGAGTTGCATGCCTTGGATTGACTTTGCCACATCAGTTTTATATCCCTGTGTTTCCTTTGATTACCACCTGGGGAGGCAGAGAAGTATCTGAGTGGAGTTTCAAAGCAACTGTCATTAACAACAACCCTGCTAAGACAGCACTTTGTGGAGCTAATAATGGAAACACGTCAGTCATTCTCCTGAGCTGGAAAATTCATGCTCCTATACACGTGTTTTTTAATAAGCTGTGTCGCAGGATTTCATCTGGGGGGATTTATTCAGTCTGTTTGAGAAGATAAACATGAAGTGGATTGTTGTTGTCTTCGCCCTCGCTTTGCACATGAGCACCCTTTTATAAATAATGCACTTTGTTCAGATGTATTTGTGGGCTCAATATTTTGTTGGTAAGAGCACATTACTGTTAAAAAGGTTGCAAGGCCCTGATGCATATTCTGCCTCAGACAGGCAGACAGCTGGAAACATCTTTGCTGAATGAGTGGTTTTGGAGTGCTGCGGTTTGTCTCTCTGGTTTCATGTTTTAATCAAGGTACTATCAGGATTCATTTGCAAATAATACACACACAAAACAGGAAAAGACAAACATAGAACTACACAAATCTATTCCAAATATTTCACAAATACTGGCCTTGGTTTAATATGTGTGCAGGCGTGGTATGTGTGACCGGGTCAGTTTGTCTGGAGGGCATCACTGCATCAAAGGGAGGTAAAACAAGATGAGGGTGTGGCAGTGCTCGAGAGACGTATCGCATCATGACTGACAGCTGAGCCAGTGTAGCCTTAAAAATAAGAGTGTGTAAATATGTAAAAAGTTTTATAAATCTTAAAAGTCAATAGGCAGAATATTAGATCATGAACATTCTGAAGAGAGTACACTCAGCTGCCAATTTATCAGGTGCACCCTGCTTAAACTGATGAAGTACAATACATAAATTCCACCTCAATTAAGGTCATAACATTCAATTTTTGTTGCAAAAAAATGTTGATTCAATATAATGATCTTTTTGAAGGCTGCAGAGTCTGCTGCTGGTGAACTATATAACATTACACAGACACCTTTCTGTTTAATCTTATTTTGTCCTTGGCATTTCAAACAACAGAACCCTTGAAAAAAAGTAGAGTTTAACAGCACCACAAACTACATCCTTCAAAATACTTATCTATTTTACAATAAAAAAGCAAAGGTTAAAGAAAATTGAGAAGAATTAAACATGAGTTGAATAGCAGATTTCTTTTTCAGAAATTTTCCTCTTCGTTTTCTTAAATTTTTAAATCTGGTATATGGTACTTATTTATGAAGTAAAACTAATAAATAATATATAAAATAAATAAATAAGTAAAGTTTCAATGAAGCCTGCACAGATTCCTCACAGCTCTTCCTCCTCTGAGCGCACGTGACTAACTAATTTCTAGAAATGCTGCATCTGTTTTCATTCAGCCCACAGTGTCTTGTTTGTTTTCTCATGAAAGGCCCTCATGAAAGTGTGGTGCTATGTGTATACGCTATCTGCCTCATTCAAATTCTGTTTGATTGTTCCACAATGAACGGGTTAGTTGTCAGACTGGATGCACAGGCAGGAGGGGCAAATCTAACAGATATGCAAATCACAGCTCCAGTTAGGCTGCTTTTGTGTTTTGATGTATTTTGCTGAAATAGGGTTTTATGCTAAGTGACTGACATTTATTTATTTTTTCTTACAGAAAAAATTATGAGAACAACAGGAGCTTAAAATTAGAAATGTGTTCCATAATTTGCAGCCTTTCAGCAGTAGAAGTTCAAAATGATTTCAAATGGACGACATGAGTGTCCTCTTGTCATACCAGCATTTTTTCCAACGTGAATGTTTGCTACAGCTATAATTTCGCCCCGGGCAAACGGCAAGTGAAACCACTGTTTTCTGAGAGACACATGCATTATTCACCACATCTTGACTTTCTTTGTGTTGCCCCCTCATCGCTGGTGGAATTCCCTTCTCTTTATCTTTGCTTTTAATTTTACCAACACTTTGTCCTACTTCTTCTTGCCCTCTAACTGCTTGCGGCAACAAAAAGTTCATAGGCGTTCACAGCTACGTGAAAAAAAAAAGAAAAAGTCCTCATGTGCTGTATCACCATGTTTGCACAAATCCTCTGCAAGCTCAGGCTCTTCTCCTTCTTGCTCAAATGACCATGGCCCTGACTCCGCAGCCGTCACAGTCACCTTTCTGCTCCACTGGACCAAAGTGATGTGAGGATAGGCGTGGTGTAAGGTTGCCTGGGAGGTCCACGGAGGCCCATAACTCTGAATATCTTCAGTCTCCCACATGTGTCGAGCCACCCTCGTGTCTCTGCCCAGGGAGGTCAAGGTCCTGGCTTATGGCCAACGTTCTCATCCCTATTAGACTCCCGGGCTGCCGGCCATCGAACTTAATAGTAATATAATTCAGAGAGAGAGAGAGGCTCTTAAAAGTGCTTCTTTAATTGAGTCATTTTCATTGCAGGTGTGTACTGAAACTAATCCCATAAGAGCTGACAGAATTTATGCCCAGTTATCATCAACTTTCCTCCTCCTCCTCCTCTTTGTAAAAGCCAAATCAGATATATTAGATATGCAAATAATATGTGATCACTGCTGAATTGGCCTAATAAGTTCCTTACACTGGTTATATTCTCACTTACATTATTGATCCTGGTCCCTGGGCATCCTAAGCAGCACAGGAAATCACTCCTCCAGAGTAGATACAGGCCTTATTTAGATCTCTGTCTCCCTCCTAATCCCCATATTGGATTTAAGAACCAGTAGAGCTGAGTGCGTCGGACTTAGCGTGTGTGTCAGTCAGTACATCCAGTCTCACAGCGACGGCCTTGGGCCAGTCAGAAGACAAATCTTGTAATTCTACATTAGCTGCTGCAAATGTCTGCTTTCAGTTAAAGTAAAATTACTTGTTGGTAAAACACATGTACGAGCTGTGTTTAATGTAAGGCAGTGAGCTGAACTGTATTGAGTTGTTGCGCATAATTACATGCATTTAGTTGCATACGCTCTTCTAGTTCTATGTGGCAGGGAAGCACATGTATCTTCATTAGCACACTCTCCCTCAGGATGATCAATAAACCGATGGGAGTTCACTGACTGCATTTGTTGGGTGTTTTCTTTCAGAATCATCGTGTCTGCTCTTTAACAGGAGATCGACGTCTTCTCCTTGACTGACAGGAGTCTCCTCACTGACTGGAGATATTGTGCTTCATGAACTCTAGAGTAGTTAACTAACAGTATCTCAAGATAGACAGTTGGCTCGAGTTGTGATATACAATATGTGCTGCATGATGGAGATCCTACAGACTGTGGGTTTTAAGATTTTATGACAAATCTCACACATTGGAGAGGGCATCAACTCCCAAGAATGGATTACTACTGCATCCTCGATAATGATAGGCTCTATAAAAAGATACCTGCATATGAATGTAGGTGAGGCACAGGTTCTGGTGTTCTGGTTTCCATATGTCATCTGTTTGTAGTCTGACTAGTACTAACCAATCACAGGTGAGCAGCCTTTGGTTGCATGCAGGTAAATAGAGTGAGTGGAGAGCAAAAGAGTCATGATTTAGCAACTGTTGACTGAGTGTAAACTGGCTAGTTAGTTGGTTAACTGGTTAATAATCTGGTCGTAGACATCTCAACTTCAGCTTCATCCATCACCTCAGCTGGCTGCAATGGATTCAACATAATCTTTTGGGGCAACTCCAATCTTCAAGGTTATGTCCACTCAGAGTGCTTGTTTTTGCCACTGGCAGAGGTTGTTATTCTAAATGAACTTTTTGTTAAATAATAAGATGGGTTTTGTTACCAAAAATACAAGGACACATTGTTCGAGGAGAAGTCTCCCTCTGAAATCTTGAGGTGTTGCGGGAAGATGATGGTGGAAAAGTGAGTCAGAGTTGGAGACAGGAGTTTGTACTGCCAGTAAAAATGTATCTCCAGTGTCATGGCTGAATATTTACATGATTTTGACAATCTAAATGAGACGACAACTGTAACAGCTCACCTCATGAGATTTCAAAGCGAGACTTCTCCTTGAACAAGATTCGTGTTTCTGGCAACAAAATGGATGTTATTATTTAACAAACAGGTCTAGCTCCTGAGGAATGCTTTCCATAATGTTGTCAGAAACTTAAACGTCAGACTGTCAGTGGCAAAAACAAGCACTTTTAATGGACATATCTTCGACAGTTGTAGTTGCCCCAAAGGATTACACTGCAACTGTCTCACAGGTGCCACTAAGGCAATCTGCTGGGACAATTCCAATAGTTTCGGTCAGTATAAGTCATTTACACATCTATACACGTAGGTCCTAGGTGTAAAAATACCAGATGTTCCCTTTAAGGCTAATGTCAGCATGGTAACTTGCTTACACATGACAAATCCTTACATGCTTGCTGTTTAGCATGTGTAATGGTTGTGTGTCCACAATCTTGATTTAATATATTAGCACTTAGCATGCTAACATTTGCGAGTATTTTCACGCTTGTGGTGCTAGAGGATTAAGGTTAAGGGATCACCAAAGTTACAATCCATCCTGAGGCAAACATGGCGGTGTGTAACAAATTTCACTCAAAAACACAAACGTCGACCTCATGGTGGCAGAAGAAAATGTCAGGGGATCATCCTCTGGGGACATTACAATCCATCCAGTAGCTGTTAAGATATTTCTGTCAGGACGAAAGTGGGCCAGCTGGTAAACTGACATTGCCATTGCCAGATTCATCACAATCTTTAAAACTTTGAAATCACAATACGCTCTCAATAACACATGAGCTTGCATTTAATATGCAAGATGGCTGGTAATACTGGCGGTTTCTGGTTTTATTAAACGAAAGGGGAAGTTGATTAACCTGTCTGCAATTATGCGAGGGAATTTGAGAATTAAGTAAAAAAAAAAAAATGACTTGAGAGAGAGTGGAGAGAACATTTTTACAGAATTGTTTGACAAATCAATGTGACCACAAGGGCGGTTTAGATGTGCTGGAGCTTCATCACATAATCTTCCTCAGCAGATGCCTTGTTTTTTAGATTTTCTGAAGAATCAACTTTCAGTCTCACCATACTGGATGCATTTATGGTCTATATTTCTGGCAGGGGCCGCAACGTAATTCTTTGCTTTGTTTTGAAAAACTAATTTCGACCTGACAGATGCTACATCCCTCTCTGTCCCACAAAAGGCAATTTGTTTCTGCAGCACCACCAAACTCAATGTGTTTTATTGTATCTGCCGGATTTATTGAAGATGAAGCGCTTTGCTGTTTCTGAGGCAATTCATATATTGCTGCATTGTTTCAAAATATTGTGGGTAATTTCTCGCACTCTGAACCTTTGTGCCTCTTCCTTCTCTTAATCTCCCTCTCTTTCTCTTTCTGGCTCCCTCTGACACACACACTCATTGGAAAGTGAGGTTATTGCAAAATTTTAAGTGGATGCGCATAAGCCGAATACTGTGCGCTCAGCGAACACATCTCCCGGATTTAATAGTCACTCATCTCCAACCACTTAAAAGCAGCTAAATTTGTCACTGCTCAATCTGCTGTGTACTCATCGAGCTGCCAGGAGACAGTTTAAGGTATGAACAACAGCAGCTTTCGCGGGGAGCGCTAATCCTGCTCATCTTGGCGTCTGTATGATTGCGTGCGTGTATCTGTGGGGTTTTGTGTCATTGTGCGACTGTGTGGTGAAAGTTTGAGTGAACTTCCTACTGCAGCATAAAACACACACACACACACACATACACACGTTTCCTAATCAGGTGCACGACAGAAAAACAAAACACACTCAAAGCTGCTCAGATGAAAAATGTTCCAAATGAATTCATATGCCTCCGGAGCAGCTTGCAGTGCGCCGCTCACGTCCCCGCCGTGTTTTCTGCGTCATTGAACCCCTCTTGCCTGAGTCTGATGACTCTGCATATCTGCCTCACCGTGCCCAGTGCTGCTGGCCTCTTTTTCCCTCTCATAAACCCCTTAGTTACACTGTGCAGCCTCCTGCAGACACACGCTGTGAGCTGCTTCCCAAAACACCAGTGTTCATCTTACAATACGGCACAAAGCAGATGGAGACAGGGAGAGGAGCAGAGAGAGGATGAGAACAGATAACACACAAATTGAAAACTTGAAGAGAACTCTTAGAAAATAAATTTCAAAGTCCTGATCTGCAAAACTGTCACCTTACTGCAGCTACCATAAAGAACCTGAGCTGAAAAAATGTTAAAGCCTTGTTATACAGCTCAGCATGACTGTAAATACTATCCGACTCCATCAGACTCCTTTTCACTCTCCGCACTACAGCACTCTGATATGAAAAAAAGCAGTCATAAGGAGAATCTGGGGTGCTGTGAGTCTGTATAAATTTGCATCAGTAGTTAGTGCAGGCGCTCCTGTGGTGATGAAATATGGCCTTTTCTCCCGGGTGCTTCTCTTTAACATGCAGGGCACGCTGTGCACGGATGGGAGTGACAGTGCACACTGTGTGTTCATCAAAGTTAACAATGAAAGAGTGAGAGTTTCAGATGAATTGACTTCCTGCGTGTGACCAGAAAATATGAGCAGCTGCCGAAGCATTTTGTTTTAGTGTCAAATGTTTTCATTAAAAAAATGTCTCTATTTAGAAATACGGACCCTGTGGTTCTTAAAGGGTAACTCTGTAAATCATATTCAAGAAAGACCGGCCCACTTTTTTGCAAAAGTACATAAAGTTCAGAGATGTTTTGACAGTGTGAGAGCTAATGAGCAGCGTTACATTTGAACCTACGCACTGTAAAATCAGATATGCTCGCAAGTTGAGAAGCTCGACTGTACGCAGGCTTTGCTACCAATTTAAACCACAAAGGGAGGAATACACTTGATGCCAAGAGTTTCTTAAGATGTGTACTGAGCGTGGATGTCAGAGAATTTAATTCAAGTTGCCACATCACAAGAGCAGTGAATCAACCCGAGGTCATGATAACTCTCCATAAGAATAATAATAACGGCAAAAGGCTCATTGTGAAACGATCCATCATTCTGGAGGAAGAAGTTTACAAGGAGGCTGTGAAATTAGTGTGTGTGTGTGTGTCCACATGTGTGATACTGCCGGCTCAATGCCCTTGGTAATACGTATTAAAGCTGCTATAGAGCCACTAGTTTGTCATATCAAATTACATTAGCTGCTAGTTTTGTTTGCGGATTTGTTACTGACACCAAACTCACAAGAGCAAACGGCTCACTGAAGTCCCATGTCTCACACTTAAGGCTCTTATGAATGTCTCCGGTGAATTCTACACAAGTCTGCGCCGCTGTGAGGATGCTCCTGATGGTGATTCACAATCACTGGTACGAGAGACAGATTCTTTCACACCAAAGACAGTAAACAGTATAACTGTGATTCCCCTCCTTTTGCATTGTAGCACCTGTTGGGCGCCAGAAGTCAACCCTAGTCCCACACACACACACACACTTAAGGGCAAAAACAGATGCCTCCCACATTACCAGCAATATGAAGTGCAATAAAGCATAAAGTTAAATATTATGCAAGCAAAAACCAGACGAGATGGGCCTTACTGCAAAAACAGAGAAAAATGTTGCCAGTGGAGTTAGGCTTTACTAAAAGTAAACATTTCATGGAAAAGTTAAGTAATTAGAATCAGGCCGGGCAATTAGTGTCTTCATATGTGAGTTTTTAAAAGCTACTTAAATGAATAATTTAAGTTTTATCTGCCAGTGCATCCCAAGAAATAAAGCTTAGAATAAGTTCATGTTTACTGTTATGATTCATTTACATTGAGGGTGTTTCACTTCAGCCAATTCGATTCAGACGCAATCACTGTGAGGCAGTCATCTCGTTGGTATCAAACTGTGAAATCTGTCATTTCAATTTGCAATTAACATGGCTCACTTCTACATCTCCACCTCTCAAGCTTTCTTTTATTCTTTGTCACTGCAAATGACAGACAGACAAAATGACAAAAATACTGTATGAAACAAGACGTCATCACAAATAAACAGACAACAACACACAGTGCAGAACTAACACAAAGGAGGCATTGATGGATGGATGGATGGATGGACTACACCTGTAAGATGATGACATCACATTATCTCCTCTACTTTTCCTATTGTGCACACAATTTCAAATACACTTATTAGGGCTGCTACTAATGGTTTTGAGTTGAAAACGGGCAATTTGCACCACGGACAGATTTATCTGTTTTATTTTAGATGTATCTCAGGAGATGATAATCTGGTAGCCTCTGTAGTTTCAGCTGGGAGATGTATGCAAGCGGCAAGTTTGCTGTGTTTCAAAAGCTCTCTTAGCTTTTTAACTCTAATAAATAAACAAAATAAACTCACAAAATATCAAGAAAGGAAATAGTTCTGCACCATTTTTCCCTTTCAAACAGAAAATACAGCTTTACACCCACTGAATTCAAGTTTCGCTCTTACTGAACTAATGCAAACTCAATTGCCTTGTTAACTGAAAATTAAACGCCCTTCATTCAAACCCAACATAAACAAAATAAATGTCACCAACACAGTCTTGTTTAGTCTTTCCACAACCACCTCTGGTTTGGTTGAAATAAATCTCCAAGAAGTCAGAGTATAAGAAGTGAAAATATTTTAGCTCTACACTCCATTTTCACCCGCTGCTGATGCCTGACTCTCTCCTGCCTCTCTGCCACCTCACACCGCTCCTGTCCTCGCCTGCCGTGTCTTCTCGTCCCCAGAGTCATAGTCCTGTGAATATCCTTCGTCCTGTATTCTCTGTCATCAAGCTGCCATCCGTCCGTCTCGGTGGCCGTGCTCAGTCTCATTCTGGTGTCCAGCCATGTCCAGTCAGAGGCGACTCCCCTGTGATCCAAGGTCGCTGTCCAGGCAGACAGACTCTGGGCCACTTAGCTGCATGGCTAACTGAGCTAACTTGCTAACGTTAGCTAGTAGCTACTGCACAAGATAGTGACAGCAAAGACAACAGTGAGCAGCTGTTAAAGGTTATGCTGCCCCATATATTTTTGGCGCCACCTTTGACAGATGACCATATCCTACAAGTTACACCTTTCATCTGTTGATTATTCGCTCAGTGAAGAGTTGCTGTCGTATTTTCCTCCAAATGTTTTGTTTTGTCCGACCAACAGTCTGAAACTCAAAGATATTCAGTTTACATTGATATAAGCAGAGAAAAGCAGCAAGATTTAAGAAGCTGGGGGCCAAGCACATTTTCAGCATTTCTGCGTGAGAAATTTAATAATTATCAAACAGTTTCTGATTAATTTTTTAGTGATGGACTAATTGATTAGTAGATTAATTTATTCAGCTCTAACTAATGACTTTCCATGTCCATCTTTTAATTAGTTCCTCCTGGCTGAAATGAGCTCATGCTGAGGGGGAACGGCCTGGAACGCATCAAAACAAACTCAAGCAGCAGTCATAAGTTCAAACCAAGCAACTGCAGTATACTGTATCTGAAAGCACAGTTTGCTCCCTGGATTAGAAAAGTCATGAATTTTTTATGTTATTTTAAACATGTGGGCAGATCTGAGACCTTGAACACAGACGATAGATCAGAAGCACGGGCTCTGTCCTGGTTCACAACCGCATCAGACCAGCCAATTATGTCGAGTGGTTTTTGCATCACAACTCTGATGTCATCTCGGTTCGGAGCTTTCTGCTCGACAGACGTGTGCTTGGAGAGACATGCTCAGCATCATTAAACAGCGCTCAGCTCGCTCCTCTCCAGTGCAGTGTGGAGCGTTTGATGTGAGAGGGAAGTGAAAAAGCCCATGAAATATGGCGGAGACGGTTTTCTCTACACAGGAATGTCGAACTTGTTAATGTGTTGAGTTGACGCGCCTTTGAACTCCACAAGAGTTGTTTACCTGCACAGAAAGGTGTTAATGAATGATAGTGGTAATACCTGCAGTGTGGCTCATCAGCTATTACAAACCTGCTCTGAAATTGAATTTTTCAGAATCAAAGTGGCTGATAATGATAATGGATTCAGAAGCGTCAGCACGTATTAGAGCAAAATTGAAGTTCAGCTATTTAATCCCCATCTGTCTCATTTCAAGTTTGTGAGTTGTGTGCTACCTGCCATTGTGCTCCGGTAAAAAGATACGCTGACCCACTTTCATCCTCCCTGAAAGACAGGAACAGACACTCGCTCGCAAACAGTCCTAATTGGGCTGCAGCCTTGTCACCGGTTGCCGCCTGTAGGCCCCGGCTCTCGGAAGGCACTCCAGCGTGCAGCCTCTGGATTTTTAAAATGTCATGTTTGAGCTCACACAGGTCTGCTCTAACAAGCAGTGTTTACCCCCGATTCTGTGAAAAGATGAGAGGGTCCTCATTTCCCCTCCTCATCCCGGCTGATGCAGAGATTTCTTCTTCTTTTGTCTGAATCTTCAAAGTTTCTCTTTAGTCTCATTTTCATGCTTTGTGGATGCTGCTGAAAACAGTTATTAGCGAAGCACCTTGGCTTCCTCGGTCCATTTTATGCTGGGGTATATTTCCTATTCCTGTTGACGAGCAGCCAAATGTTGACGTTGTGTTGAGATTTGTGCGGCGGTGGGATGTAAAAATACTTTGTTAATGTACTGAAGTAGATTTTTCAGGTACCTGTATTTGAGTATGTATTTATCTGACAACTTTTCACTTTCTGCTCCTTACATTTAAAAACAGATTTTAGTGTTAATGAATTTGAGGGGAATTATCGATTATTTTTACATTGTGTGATTGCACACTGTCTTCCCAACATCACAAGACTGATTTCAGTGCATATCATGCAGGGGCAGACCTAGCAAGACGAAATGACACAACAAGATGGAAACAGAGATCAAAATGGGGAGAAAAGGCATGCTAGTGTCTTGTATCTGGTGCTTTTATGAAAAGCTCGAACAAACCTACTGATTCTACCTTTAAGTTTAATAGTCTGTGAATTATTTTAATATGATGTGAGGTTCAGTTAGCGTTGCAAAGAAATAGCCAGTAGCAATGTCCTTCAGAGGGATCCTTTTTTACTTTTACTTGAGTGAAGAAGTTGAATCCGTACTTCTACTTCCATCAGAGTTTTTCTTTCTGCAAGTATTTTTACTTCTACTTGAGTGAAGAATGTGTGTACTTTTGCCACCTCTGCAGCTAAAACAGACCAGCAGCAACTTTTTTTTAGCCGTCTGCTGGTGTAAAAATTCAAATTGAGAATTATTGTATAAGACAGAAAGGTATCTCCAACAATAGACCGAAAAGAACACAATGCAAACACAGAGCGATGCTTCATGCAGAGTATGCTTTTGTCTTTCTCTGCTGCTGTCACTGTCACTGATGCTATTTTTCTCCACCTCCACCCACGGCTCAGTGCGAGTAGTTCAAATCTGTCCTTATCAAAGTAATTTGGGGAAATACATGGAGCTGCTTACTGATGCTGGAGCTGATTTGCAGTGAAGTGCGTACACCAGTGAAATTAGTTTTAACGCAGTGACTCCTAGAGTGCATCGAACAACAAAGCGTTATGTAAGAAGACCCGAGGGTGTTTTTTTCCTTTAATTTATATACTTGGCTGTAAAGGATTTTGCTGCTTCCTGTGCTCTGTAATTGAATTAATCTGTTATAAAAGATGTATCATGAACGGAACATTAATTACCCCTGACCCCTGACCTTTTGTAAAAGCAGACACTTACATAGCCCGCCCTTTCTGCCGTTACACACCTCATTACACCTGATACATAAACGAGAGCTGCTCTTTATCTGTGAATTTAATACCTGTGGGTGTCTTGGCTGAGTGGAGGAATCGGAGTGGTTTCATTAGGTGTTGAAGAGGAGGCCTCAGGCAGATTATCAAAGGGCCATCGGAGGCTTTCATGTTCAGCCGCTGGTTCAGTGGCCCCCCTGAGATTTGTTTTTCTAAAGTCTTTGAGTCAAAGGAAGAGAGAGAAACCTGGATGGCTCTGTGCTGATCTCTTGTACTTCTCACTAGGTGGCACACTGATCAAAGTTATGCAAAAGAAATCAGTGGACGACACCTCACCTTGGCTTTTTCTGGACTTGTTAAGTGCTGTATTTTTAATAATACATCACTAAAAGGTTTTAGAAAGATCTGCAATGACCCTTTGTTGTGACAACCTCTTATCCTATAGGGATTTTTAATGCTAAAAGTGCAATTTGTGGAGTTTTTATTTAGATTAAAGGTTGATAAGAATGAAACAGAATTTTTTATCAAAGCTACAATGAATTATTTACCACCTTTTAAATACGTGATGTTTTGGATTCATGTCTCTGAGTCCCTTCGTGGAGGCAGCCGCAGAGTCTTTGAGCGGTAGAACACGTGTAGGCACACATGTCTTTGTCACTTCTTCACTTGCGGCTCTTCTGTCAGTGAGATGGCAAACAGAGGTACATTCTCATTTCATGCGGTTGCAGCATGTATCAAAGCGTCCAGGTGGTGGCAATGTTGCTGTGGGCAAAATTAAATCCCTCCTGCAGTTTCTGCCTCCACACCGGAGCCTCATGCTCTAATGCAGGGCTGGTCGACTCTGTGAGATGCAGCTCTGACGATCCCAGTGGGTCTGAAAGGGTTTGACCTCAGCTGACAGTCTATGAGCTCTGTCAAAGGGAAGCTTAGATTGCATATCGTGAATTTGTATGTCAGAGATTGTGCAAAGATATCTTGAAAGATAATCTGGCTGAGACCTTCAGGATTAATGTCCTGGGTTGAGAGAAGTGTTTGATCTGTTAGCCGGTAGCTGGTACATTTTCAGATATGCAAATCAAAAATTGCATCATAATGTCAGGACTTGAGATTCGTGTGAGATGCAATCTGTGCTGGTCTCCAAAAGTATGTGGATAACCTTGTCTGCATGCTTACATTCTTTTGGTCTCAATTTAACCAAATAAGTTTTATTATTTATTTTCTGTCATCTGTTTTTGTTAATTACCAACAGGCCAGTGCCAGCAATCTTGAGAAACAACAGTTTTCTGTGGTGGTTTGAAAACAGTTTGCACTTAAATTCCTGTCAGAGTTGTTCCCTTGAGATGTTTTAATTCTCATGTAAGTCTGTCTCGCTGTTAATTAGCAGGCTCTCGCATAATAAGATTGACTGAGTAAATTACTGTGTGTTTATTAGTTAACAGAATTGGAACAATGAGGTGAATTGAATCCTTGATTAGGCCAGCACAAACAGTTTTGAGATGTATGAGAAAATGATTATGAAAATGTTACCTGGAGGAAGGTTTTACTCTTCTGGTCCTATTCTACATTTTGATGTATTTTTTCCTGGTGAAAGTGCAGCTTGGAGAATCTGCAGGGAAAGCTGAAAAGCTTTCCTGCCCCGCAGGCCTCATTGTGAAGATGTTTCCCTCCGGGCTGCCCTCGAGGCCTTTACTGTCTTACCTTCAACAGCTTTCACTTGTTAAATTGACTGAATGGCAGACAAGAAAATTAGGAACCTGTTTGAGAACAAATGATGTAATTCAATTTTTGCCGCTGATTCCAAATCCCAATATTAAAGGGAAAGTCTGTAATTTTCAAACCAATGGCCCTATATTTACATCATTTGGTGCGTAAACTCACGAGATTTCAGAGCGAGACTTGTGTTTCTGGTACCAAAGAGGATCCTGTTATTTAACAAAATGGTCTCTCTCTGTAGGAAAATTTTTCGTCATATTGTCAGACACTGAGAATAACAACTACCGCCTGTCAGTGGAGAAAAACAAGCACTTTAAATGAACATAACTGTGACGGTTGTAGTTACCCTAAAAGGATTATGTTCTAGCCATTGCGGCCATGTTTTGTAAAGACAGTAAAATAAATTTGATAATAATTGTATTAAATGTGAAGCCACTCAGTGCACTACATTGTCTTACTAACTCTACGTCACCAACATCAACATGGCCGTCACCTCGGCACAGAAAAAGGTGAAAATCACAGTAAATGTTGCTCTATTGACAGCTGCAGTTATGTGAAAAGAGAGTTAGTCAGGGAGGGAGCTAATATACAGGACCAGCTCTTCAAGGTTTTAGTGAGCCTTAAATGAAACAACTTCACTTACGCGATCTGTTGCGTGTATAATCTTTTTGTAATAACGTACTTTCACAGTCCCACGGTTGGTTGATTTTGACTAACAGCGCCTTCATCAAGATGAAAATTTAGCTTTTGAACTCATAAACATCACATGTGTAATTCATGGCACAATTCAAACGAGATGATAGAATTATTTGTCTCTCACTGTTCACTGACTTTCCCTAAAACATTACTGCTAGACTTCAGCATGGTTGTACTGTCATTGTATGTTACCATGCAGACATCAGCATTAAGTGGTAAGCTTCACAAAGCTACTAGCATAGATATAGACTCTGTTTCTTGCTTAAAGATTGTATTCCAGTTTAACTTTTGACTGACTAAAATTACTAGAGACAACTGACCAATTTACTTAGCGGCCATTTTGATGGTTTCCCAGTAGATCTATTAGAAACACAAATGCAGTCAGAAGCCGATTGTACATAAATCACACATACTGTACATAATTGTTCATCGACTGCCAGCTGGATGACGCTTCTTTACATGCAGTGAGGTAAGATACAAACTGTAAAAGAGACAAGTGTGATATTGCTTTCTGGAGCTGTCTGAATTGAGTGTCTGGATTCAGATCTGATCGGATCAGATACAATTTAACGCCCAAACAAGCCAAAACATGCCTGTTGTGGCGTGGGAACTGTGGAAATCAGAATGAAATGCGGACCTGAGGGATCCTCTCGCATGCTGTGGATGGAGAAGAGACGGCTGGCAGTCTGCCTTAGCCCCTGTTTGCCCGATTGTTTTGGGTAGATTCTCTGATTTCAGCTCTGGGACACAAAGAAACAGAACCAGTGTCGTTTGTTTTTCCGCAGAGGTCAATCTCCTAAATCCACTGTCACAATTATGCACTCCATGTTCACATATTCCCACACAAAGCTCTGCGCACACAAAAGCCCCCATCTGCTCTGCATCAGACATTAGTGGGCACCAGCCAGAGGGAAAGGATCAAATGCTTGTTGAAAGAGTGTGGAAGCATGACACTGGAGTGAAATGTAAAGTATCTGCCATGTGTGTGTGCCAGACATAAAGATAAAACAGATTTGTGGAGCATGCTGTAACAGCCACGCAACATACAGAAGATAAATTCTTTCAAACTAATCCAGTTCTGATCTGTCTTCGTCTCAGAGAAGATGTCTCAGAGAAGATGTCTCATGAGATGATCTCCAAGTTTTCCTTTGGGGGAAAATGTCCAATTTCCCAGGGGAATTGCAACGCGCAGCGGGTGAATCGGACAATCCTGCAGATAGCGATGCAGAACAATGAAGCAGACAACAAAATTACAGGCTTGTGTTGATACTGTCAGATACAGAGGGGGATTCAGTTATTTCTATGCAAAGCAAACTTTGCTAAGCTATAATTGATCTGTCCAAATCCCCGCGTTTGAACAAACTTGTACTTAGCTTTACAGCGGCATGTTTTCCAAAGCTATAAAATGAACATTCGCCAGCTCCCATCCTGAGTGCGAGGGGCGGTGACGTGGTGTTATACCCGCGGTTTACGTTCGATACAGGCTTGTGTCCACCACCAAGGTTGTGCTGTGTATTTATCTGGCACTGGTGTAATTGAAATGTAGCCGAGCTCTCCCTCTCTCTCTCTCTCAGGATTGCCTCCAATTCTTACAGACTCCCTCGTCCTTTCATCCGACAGGGTCTTTTGGGGCTTGAGGAGTGAAGTTTTTGGAGTTTCCTCAAATTGCTTTGGCAGAGGCTGATTGGCTACTCTGACTGTAACCCCAAAAGTGAGCAGAAACGAGAGAGTCGTTTTGATATTTTTTCTCATCACACTTCCTGGTGAGACAGCTTGCTGAGCTCATTTGAATATATTTGTATATATACACTGTATTCAACACATCTGCATTAAAAACTCCCCTGGATCGTGTTTTTGTGTGATTTCACAAATTAACAACCGGAACCGGTATTTTTCCTGGAAGAGACATTACATTTTATGAGTGATGTGTTTTGGTTTTTTCATATGCACATTATATTCTCCTTTCATGAGGACTGTACATGCTGACAAAACAGCGGCATGCCTCATTAGAGTTCATTGTTGACGTTGTTGTGCTCCTGTGGGTGGCTACAAAGATTGTAATGAGCTGTCCACATCTTAGAGTCACCAGCAGCACTGGGGCACCTGTGTGTGGGAGGGTGCTTCACAAAACAATACAATACCCCCCTGATTTAAACGATCCTACATTTCACATCACAAGCACAGACGTGAAGAAATAACAACCTGATGGAGGAGGATCTTGTGTGTGCACGTTTAAAACAAAGCTCTCGCAATAAAGGATTTAACCATGAGATGTTGTGGGAAGTAAATCAAAGACTCAGGAATGGAGACATTTTATACATTAGTCTGACGGCCCCTCATTTCTTATTTATAGTAACATAACTGTAGATATATGCTATGTGAAGACAAGCTGAGAAAACCAGTTGAAAGTGCAGATGTGGGGTTTTTCACACTGTGTCTCATTTATTTCTGTGGAGTGTACAAACAGTTTTTAAAAGACATTTTTAAAGATGTGAATTATTCATATTTTCAGTGATATAGGGGCATACACAGACTTTAAATGAGAAAGGGCAGGAAAACAAGTTGGGATAAAAAATCATCTCACATGTAAATATTCCGTACTATGGTTTTATGACCTCTAGCAAGGAGGTCAATGTTTTTGACCATGTCCGTTGTTTGTTTGTTTGTTTGTTAGTTGGATTGTTGCAGGATTACACAAAAACTACTGAACAGATTTCAGTGAAACTTGGATGGAGGATTTGTCTCAGTAGACTCCCGTTTACTTTTGGTGCAGATCAAGATAAGAGGACGGATCCAGGAATTTTTCTCACTTCCTTTAACACTGGGAGTTACAGGGCGTTTTCATTAATTTCTTCGGGAATAATCCATAACACACACAGGGAATAGACACACTCGTTATTTAGATTAAATAAAAGTAATCTAATTGATACTTCTTTTCTTTAGTCTTTATTTGCATATATTTGGCAATGATGTAATCCAAAAGTAATTGAAAGTAATCAGGTTACATTACTTTATTATTGTGATACTCTGATTAACATTTTTTAACAGGTAATTGTATCAAAACACATTTTTAAAGTGGCTCCCCCAATTGTGGCAGCAGCCAGTTTCAGCTGTAGGTGCTGATGGAGAGTAAACCATTTGTTGTCATTTATTTGCTAACATTTCTTGGTGCGTGCTATTTAACAGACATTTTCTAACAAATCATGCTTTTAAAAGGACAGGGACATGTCCCCAGCGTCCCCGGTGTAAATGACACCTATGTTTAATGGTATATGTGGATTTTTTGCAACTCATTTTTTTCACCGAATTACAGAAAACGTCGAGTCTGTCTTGTAGTGGAATTAACATATTATGTGCTGACTTTAATTGTGACGGCCCACTGGCAGATGCAGATATACGATGCTTTTCAAATTGTACATAATGAAAGCGTAATTTTAACAACGTTATTAGCTGAAACTGATAATGTACCAATATCATTGTGCACCCCTGGTAAGAACAGTTTTAAAGTTACTGAACAAGAGAAACAAACATCGAAGCCTCGTCTCTAGAGCATTCATGAAAATATCTTTCTAAATAATCTCAATTCTCATCAACATTCCTCCCCTGGCTTCTTCTCTGTATTATTAAAACACTCGAGTTCACAAACGGTCAGCTCCAGCAGGACATTTTGAATTCCTACACGGACTATTGTATCTGATCAGCGATGAGAAAACAAGATTTGACATTTCCTTACATGCATAATCAGCAGAGGACCGATCATTCCTGTGCCGCTGCCTCATCTGGTTTTCTCCAGCCAGAAGAATATTAAACATGCAGGTGGTGGTGGTGGTGGAGACTTGCAGATGCACACCTCACAGCTGTCTAAAGTTGATCAACCGTGTCAGCAGCTGAGAGTTTCAGCATTTGTTGTTATTTCATGAATGAGTTCAACCAGTTATTACAACAAATTCAACATGATGCGTTGTGTCTGTCTGATGCTTTATGGGTTTCATCATTATATGGTGTGTTGACACATTCATGGTGGTCAAAGCAACATCCCTTTTATAGAAAGCCACCTGTCTCCTCCATCATGCATCACAGTGTGCTACAGAATACATTAAATAAAGAATGAAAGTGGAGCAGAGAGGAGAGGAGGGTGTGTCTGTTCTCCCGGTTTGACAGCATGTCATTTTCTGCAGCAGCGTGCCATTACGCTGACGTGTTTGGCGTCTTCGGGTCAGATAGGTACACCTTGTAAATGTTGAATGTGAAATTAGAATCCAATCGTCAACCTCTGCCGTAAACATTTTATTTCCCCTGCTTCACCCACCGTGGGCTGATTTGATGTACGGCGCGCTGCCTGCAGGGCCGCAGTGAGCTCATAAACATGCCTCTTTTTGCCGTGCTGCTGCAGTTCAAGAGAAGGCTGCAAGGTGTGGCCATAAATCTTTGATCATTCTGCCAAAAAGTCGACCTTGGCTGTCGTCCGTGAGTCAAACGTCACCTCAGTCGCTCCGTCACTCTCAGACCTGAACTGACCTCTTCGCCTGCTCGTCGGTAGGTGTTTGAGAAAGTGATGGTTGACTTGGAGCAGGTGTCCTGACCTCCTTCAAACGTGCTCACTCTGTAATGTTGGCACAGTTGGCCCACTGACAGAAAATTAATCAACTGATGGATTTGGTGATTTATCAGACAAAACATACCAACCATTTGCTGGTTGTAGCTTCTCAAATAGGAGGATTTGTTGCCTTTCTCTGCTATATATCATTTTAAATATGATATATTTGGGTTTTTGTCTGATTTGAAGATGTCAGCTGTCTCTGTTCACTGTTTTTAGACACTGCATAGATTAAACAATTAAAAGTTAACATATTTCATCAACGAATCATTGACGTCTACTCTGTCTGAGTTGCATCATCATAATCAGTGAGTTCTGTATCTGCTTTTCCCGAATCTTTATTGACGCTAGGGGCTGTAAGGATATAACATTTTCACGACACGATTATCGTGGCCTCATGATATCTGCTGAAAATTTAAAAGAAAAAGAGTGTTTAAGTCAGATTGATCTTTTATGGAATCCAAAAAACTCAGGTAGAGGTGCAGGTAGAGTATCTCACTTTCGTCTGTCATCTTCTCTGACAGTAGCAACACACTGTGGCAGTAGCTAACTGGCTAGTTACTGCATGGTTTTCCTTGTTCCATGTAATGGTGGGTGGCAACCACATTGAGGTGCATTACCACCACCTACTGTGACAAAACAAAAACGCAAAGAAATAGAAATTATTTTAAAAAGCACTGCAATAGAAAATTTAACTGAAATTAATTATGTGTATTATTTAGATCAATATTCACTCTTTAAATATGATAATTATCATCAATACACTGAGTGAAATATTCAGACCAAAGGCCATGTGTGTTCATGGCTGCACTTCTAATGGAAATGTTCTCCTCATTTTATACACTTTCCAAGATTCAACATGTCACTGTTGACATCTTTGAAAACTTGAACACTGATAAGTGTCTCACAGTTTGCCTCAATCATTGCCACATTACCAGTTGAATATGAATGTTTTCATGAATATCTTTGTCATTGTTATCAGTCATTTGACAACATTGTGTTTTATGATGTAACTGAATGCAACCACTACTTGTCACACTTATTACTCGTATCCCTGCAAACAGCACTTATACAAAAGTGGGCATGCTCGCAGTGAGTTTTCCCTCTGTACCCTTGAAAAAGTGAAGGGTACTAATAGGAATCGACTAATTGCATTTATTTGGCTCTTCTGCAGCCGCCTCTCGCTGTCTGTAGTCTACAGGCTTTGGTCTCACTTAAAGTGGAGCGCATTTTAATTACTTTATAGTGCTGGTAGCTTAATCTATGATAATACATTATAATCATTCATTATAGTTGATCTTGTTGTTGTTCTGTGTTGTGCTTGGAGCCGGAATCCGCTCACATATGGCCAATAAAAAAGTGAATAATACATGTAAATTGCTACGAATTGTCTCATAGGGCCCCTTGGATAGTATGACTCTGCAAAAGAAACTAGTTACTAAAGTTATCAAATAAGTTAGTTAAGTGGAAGTATGTATAGTAAAATGCAAAAAATGGAAATACTACAGTAAAATACAATTCCATCAAGATTTTACAGTGCAGTACTTGAGTAGATTGTATATAGTTACATTTCATCACAGGTTGATCTAAACTTTGGCTTTTGGTTTTCATTTTTACAGCAAATGTATATCAGTTATTAGTGTCCTTGATTACTAATAATCAGTTTCAGTATTGTTCCTGATAAACCATTTTTGTCAAACCCTAGTTTCTATCAACCAATCAATTAAAAACTTGAACTAGAATTTAGTGTGTTTGTTTGACGCCTTGTGTTGAGCTGAGTTATTTCCGGCCAACTGGCTGCTGCTTGTTTTCAACTGGAAAAAGAATCCAAAGAAGAATCGATCATGTAAATAACTGTAAGCTGCATGGTAGTTATTAGTATTTGTTTCCACGTCTGTCGGGCTTCTCTGACAAAATGCTCTCCTATCACCTGCTGGCTTGGTACGCATCAGTGAAATGTTTCAGTATTGATCAGATATTTCTACATTACCACCCACAGGCTCTGACCTTAATGGAAACCCCTGAGCAAACTTGAGCTCTAAGAAAACAATTCTGAACTTGTGTTAATGTAGCCTTGGAGTGAAAAGGAAAACAGACAGATTTATTACTCAGACTGTCTCCATAGAAATGGATTATATACAGTAATGGGTTGACTGTGAGTGTATTGGTAATGGATTTAGCCTAATGATGCCCCTCTTGTCTAAAAGAGGGATTATTCTGAGGAAGAGAACAATGGACTCGACTATGGCCGTGGATGAAGGAAATCACACAAGTCTGATCCAGAAAATCCCTCTAGAGAGGGAAGAATCAAACTCTGAAGCTTCTTGACCTACATGGCAGTAGAGGAGATCATAGAACAACTACTGTGAATAATTCTGTATGTTTTCACTAACCCAGGACTCTTTAATTCCTTTGCAGCGGTCCAGTCTCTCAACAACTTGAACGACCAGATTGCTCAGTTCATTGTGACCAGGCCTTGTAGCCTGACTGACGAGGATGAAGCCTTCATCCCTGGAGAGAGGGACACCTTGAGGAAGTCCATGACTCTGATGAGACACCTGCTCGTGGATGCTCAGGTACAGCCTCTGCACTCTCAACAACGTCGCTCAGTGGAGGCTTATCCCTCTGCTCAAGATCATTTTTAGAAAGAAACTACAAACAGTGTTCAGCCCAGAGAAAGAAATATTACAGTACTCTTTCCAGGACAGATGATTAATCACTGATCAGAGACTTCCAGAGGCACACAGCAGGACACTAAGTATTACAAGAGGAATTTCTCCCAATTATCTCGGCCTACAAGCAGGTTTTACATACACAGAAAGCACGCTGACTGCTTAGTGTGTTCCGGTTTAGGGTTTTTATCAATTACTTTTCAGTTTTTAAGAAACATGAGCGAATGAATTCAGTTTTATTATAATGCCATGCATACAACTATGGACATGGTAACATGGATGACAATGGATGGAGGGTTAGGTATACATTTTCAAACAATACGATAAAAAACTTTGAAAATAGAAAACTAATCAATGAAAATGACATACCTTCAACACCTGCAGCAAAAGTATTGAATTACTTGCAAAAACAGTCACACTAACCCAAACCCTCATCTCTGCAGCACTGCAGTATTTTATTCATTATAATCCTGTTTTGTCACAAAATGTAATTTAATTAAATTTTTTTAAATGCAGCTTCTGGGAATTTGGATATCGCACTTAGCCGTACTGAAATTTTGATAATGTTTCAATTAACTGTGCAGCCTTAACATTTACTATATACTACTGGAGAAATCACATGGTTTACTTACTAGAGTAAGCATTAGTTAAATAATCTTTTCTGTCTTTTGCTACAAAACCAGCAAATTGAAAGGGGACATATTATGCTAATTTTCACTTTCAGAATTTGTTTTTGGGTCACTACTATAGTAGGTTTACATGCTTTAATGCTTAAAAAAGGCATCAGTTTTCTCATACTGTCCAGTGCTGTAGCTCTGTATTACCCCTCCATCTTGAAATGCTCCTGTCTTTTTTAAGACCCCCCCCTCCTGAATACCCAGTCTCCTCTGATTTGTCAGCTCACACATGCCTGACCCAGCACCGCTAACAACAAAGCAGCTGTGATAGATTTTATTTGCTTGCCAAAGTAGCTCCTAGGCATAAATTATGCGAATGTGTGACTCAGTGACGTAGTGTGATGTCACAAAGTCACGGAATTGAAGGTGGGACTACTGACGAGGCGTTTTCCCCACAGCATATCAGTGTGACTTATGCTCAAGGTTAAATCTTGTGTGTTCATGAAACATTTACACTCAGCCAACAGCTCAACCAGTACAAGGCTTACATTTTTATATCCTCAATAAAAATAAAGCAAAGTAATAAAATCTTTTCCTCTTTCTCCTCTGCTTCACTAGAAGATAATTCATCCCTATTATGTTGCGACCATTTGTCCTTTTATTCATATTACTTCTACATTTTGATGAATGTCTGATGAATCTTGACACAGTGATGCATTCGGGTCATCCATTAGCACCATCATGATGGATACGGAGTCCCTCCGCCATTCTCCTGGAGATATTTTCTCCGACACAGTGTCATTGATTAAAGGGAAGGTAATTCAAGAAAAGGCCATTGCTTTCACCTCAGCTCAGCCGTATGCAAGCTGGAGTGAAAGATTGTTAGCCCGCGGTCAGTTTTTTTCTGTTAGTCGGGAATATAGCATTGGGAGGTGATGGATGAGTGGGAACCTCAGCCGCGGATGGAGTGCCGATTATCTCCCCGAGAAGTTGTAAAAAAAAAAAAAAAAAAAGTTTTGCCGGTAGTTCAATGTTAAGTGAAGCGCTCAGACACCAGTCAGCATGACAGATCTCTCTGCCTGTTGGCCTTGTTCGTGTCAGACGGTACACCCAAAACCTTTACATGCAGTTTTTTTTTTTTTCATCAGAAGGAGAGTCAAGTGCTCTGTCAGCTGGGAGCATGTAGCTCTGAACTGTCAGAGGACAAAACAGATTAACACTGGGAACTGACATATGACTGACAGCTGCTGTGGTGATATGTTTGTTTACTCGGAGGCCACAACAACTCCAAAAAAAGAGATTGTCCATCCAAAATAGCCTGGTCCATTTTGGATTGCGTGGTACAGTCTGTTCCCCCTTGAATGCTGTTTCCCTCCTCTACAGACAGTGTTTGGTGCACAGCTGGCCTGGATTAATGCTTTGGCTTTGCAGAGATAACTGGTTGGGGTTTTGAAGCAGGTTAGAAATCTTTGAAAACAACTGGCTGGTGTCAGGATTAAGGTGAGGGGAAGCACAACTCGATTGAGAAGCAGACTTGGACACAACACTTTGCTAAACTAAGATGTTTTTACACTTTTTAACCTTTTATCACTCTTCACTCTTCCCTTTTTCAGCCAGTGCTGACTGCAGCTTTTGCTGGTTAAAATGGAAAACATCACTGGTGTATCTATTTAATATCTGGACAGCTGTACTGAAATATTTTGGTGGTTGGTACACAGGCCCAAATTGACCATTTGGGGGAGCTGAAAAAAGTCCTGCTGTCCTGCCCAACTGACAGGACCGAAGAATCAGCTCAGAATTGTAAAATGTAAAAAAAAAAGAGGGTAAAACATGGGACAGCTACAATCAGGTAGAACTGTCTGTAACCACCCCTCCTGCCTTAATATAATAGTATAATGTCTCCACCTGTTATCACACTCGAATGTTCACATGCATCAACTGGCTCTTTTGGCTGTTTGGTGTGAGCCAGCTCATTTGGCTCAGTTCAACATAAAGAACCGTCTCTTTCTGGCTCCCAAACCCAAATCCCATTCAGTGCCACTTCTGGCTTCCACAATTCAGATAGATTTAGTAATGTTTTGACCTGTACACATCACTTAAATTATTCCATTGTTATACTTAACCATATAATTTCCAGCATTCTATTATTCCGCATTATGTTTGGTACAAAAACACCAAAAATTTAAAACATTAAACACTATTATGTTTAATTTATATTGAACTGTGTTTTGAATGTTGGCAACCAGCTCAACATATAAAGTAATATGGCGCAAAATGGAGAAAGAATAAGAGAACGTGAAAATTTGGAGCTAAGAGGATGTGCATTAAAAGCAGAAAAACCCTCAAGGAAAGTGCAGCTGGATGCTGCAATATTACAGATACTGTATCTTACCAAGCAATCAGGGACATGGTTAGTGTTTGATGAAATAGCTTCATGCTAGCAGCGCCTCGCTCAGCATTTCATAATATTACTACTCTTCCCATGTCTATTTTTTTCAAGTCCAGTGTGTGGGATTCAGATAGATCCATCTTGCCAGGCTTCAAGCTACGCTGAACATACAAACGTTGATTCAATCCACATTTTTTGAGGAACTACTGGCAGCAGGAGATAGCCTGGTTGAGGTGTGAAGACCAGAAAACAACAATGAGGAGTGCTCAAGCATTCAAGAGAGTTTATTTCATTGAAAGAAGAGCGCCGAGCGCTTCTCTCAAGTCATCATGTCAAGAGTCATATTACGTAAATAGGGAATATGACTCACAATTAGTTACTGCTGCTTACCAGCTTTCACAATACAGGCTACTTAACACTGTAATCAAGTTTGTCAACCCACTTCGCTGTTTTACTGCTTACATAAACATATTTGTGAAAAAAAAACTAACAATGGATTGATTATTCTGTACAAAACTTGGCCATTTCACATTATCAAGCTGTCGTGACAAACCGTTTACAGTTTTAATGTGACGTAACCTGATCACAGATCACAGGTATTAATTCGATATCTATATTTTTCATTAAAAAGCAGCTCATGTACTGTCAAAATCATGAATTATGGGTTAAATGTACAAGGCTGAATATATTTTAATTATCACCAAATAACTGGCCAAACAAACATGAGGCACTTTGTTTTACTGTTCATTTGCTGTGACTTAATCACGTGTGTTCAAACACGAGAGTTTTTAATGATAGATAACAAATATTCATCATGTGAATCCTTGCATGCACACAACAGCAGCAGATATGCAAAGTCTACAGCACTAACAAGAGTGTTGATTTGCCCGTGATGTGATCTAACATGGATACATTTTATCTTTGTATAAATCCTTTTTACACTAGTATTGATGCTCATGTTTTTGCCTTCTCACACAACAAAAGCTGCTTAGAGACCTTTGAGCTTCAGTTCTTTATCGCTGTCGTTACTTGTAAATGTTGAAAGTTAAATCTAATTGGACACAATAAGGAATTTGAAAGGATTCAGAGTCAATAACCGGATTTGATGCAGGATTCAGATTCAATACTCCGACCCATGTCTCTGTACATAATTCACCTTATCTGTGCTGCAGGATTGAGCTTTCAGGCTCCTTATCATCACTCAGGCTACAATAGGCCGACAAAATAATTGTGGCCAGATTTCAGATTTCTTTGTTCTCTGAGTCTCAGAGGTCAGAGTCAAGTGTGAGCTCATCCCACATGAGGAGCTTGGCTCATCCAGAGGTTTTTGCATTCATGGAGAGTTTCCACTGTCAGATGGAATATGAAATTAGTCCAGCCCTCTGTCTGTTCTACGCTTTTAATGTCTGGTCTCAAATGGCCTGCTATTCTCTGTGCAGGCAAATTACCACAACACTCTGATGTCCAATATTTAACTTGGTGCTGCCAGTGGTGAGGCTTTTAGAGATGATCAGAAAGAATAATGAACTCTCTGAGGCTTATTGTCGGTAAAGAAACATTGATGTTTTGTATGTGTATCTTTTGGAAACATTTTCTGTTTTAGTTTGTAGAAGTCAGCGTTAAAACATCATCAGATGAATTCAGCATTAAAATTTCAAGTCCATGGCCACTAAAGGCAGAAAATTAATTTAGAGGGGATTTGAATAGTTTCTCTTTGAATGCTGTCCCAGAATTGATTGCCTCATTTGTCACTTGCACAGATGAATTATTTATGTCCCCATTGCTGTGCTGGGGTGACTAATCAAATGCATTTCAGTGGGTGTGGAAGCTGTGAATTGATGTAGTGGAACGTTGCACTGCATTAGCAACTTTGGTCCAGGAGTCAGCGGGGCTACAATAGCGACCTGATGATGGCGTGACAGAAGAGACGCCGTTCACCATGATTCTTTAAAAATGCACAAGAAATAGGTGTCACCCTGGGAGAAAGGATCAGTTCAGAGCAAATACTCAGCTCGGTCACCTCAGAAACTCTTAAGTTTGTAAAAATAGAAGCACTTTACCTGAGCACCTGTGAGATTAAAAGGCTTTAGGAGAGTATAACTGATTGGTCCATTGTAGGCCGGATGTTACCTTCGATCAGAGTTCCATTCATTTGGGAGTGAAACAATCTGCAGACTCCTTTCAGCTCTTTCCTTCCTGTTTTTATCACCGTCTACTGTTTAAATCAAGTGAAAACAAGCTTGTTGGCCTTGCCAATACTGTGGCTCTCGGACTGTTAATGATGGTCCCTAAGCAACAACCTTGATATTGCCGTGTTGGTGTTGCTTCTGGAACAAACATAATTAATGTTGCTCCAAGACCTTCATTGCAACTGACAATCACCTTTTTTTATATCATAACCTTGAGTTATGTATTTTTGTTACTTAAAACGGAAGAAAAAGAGATGGAAAATAATAAGTGTACTAAGTGTGTACTAAGTGAACTCCTAAACGTAACCCATTTGGCTACCAGCGAGCTCCAGGGGCAGACTGTGTCCCTTGTTCATAAGTTGAAACTGTTGTCCTGGAACATTATGTTCTGAGAACAAGACATTTGTGGTTTTATCAGATACACCGGTCCACCACTTTGTTCCTGGCTGAAATATCTCAACTGTTGGATGAATTGCCATTCAAATTTGTGAGTAGACAGATGGCCAGTACCATATTGACTGGTGATCTAGCATTATCATTTATCATCATCATGCATTTTTTTTTTTTTTAACTTAGTGTTTATTGCAGTTTCAGAATTTACACAATCATGATCACAATTTTTCTAGCTGTTTTCCCAATTTTCAAAAAATAATCAGAATAATATGAATAATTAAGAATAAACAAGCCAGAAATAAAGGTATACAGTAAGGGAAAAATGTTTAAATCATAAAAAACAAATAAAGGTAAATAAATGAAGGAGTGGTATGGGTGTTTTTATATGCACAAAGAGGAAGAATTAAATAGGGAGACAAAAATACATCCTCAATTCAGAATGTGTAGCGGGATTCAGATCACCACACTGTACAAGTATTTATTAACTAGTATAGGGCTATAAATATATCTCTTTGGGATCTCAAGGAGTATGTTATTTGTTCCATCTTGTAAATTTCCCATAACTTCTCAGTCCATTTATTGTTTGGAGGTCAAGTGTGTCAAGTGTTAACCACCTAATTGTGATCCAATTAATTGCTGCTAAAAGCAATATTTGTAATATATGCAATATATTAAAATATGTAATATTGCAGCAAAGCAAGAGCAGCCTTATGACATGAAAATCTGTCCCTGACCTACTAAGTGAGTGATGAAGTTACAGCATTGGCTTGTCGAGTGTTTGAGTTTCCTCTTTGGCCTTTGCGCTTTCAAATTGAATAGATGTAAATGTTATTATGTACTGTTACTCCAGATTCTATGAATATAGACGTAGCCCTCTGAGGCTATCGCTAGCGGGTGCATCCCTTACTTTTGCCTTACCTTACCTAGCACTAGACACCTTTGGTCCATATCCACTTCCACTTGTGTTCCCCATCTCAGTCTCATTTATATTTGAGTTGAACTGAGACTGAACAATCCACTCCCCAAAGCAGCTAGTTACAGTGTTGTGCTATCGCTAGTGGGACAAGGGGACGAAGCAGGATGTGGATCCAACAAACAGACACTCTTTGAGAAATAATCCTAATAACTTTGGTGATCCACTGAATTTTTATCCAGTGATGCCAGCAGATCATATACTAGATGGGTGGCTGTAACATTTGGTACATGTTCACGAGCACAACTGTAAAGTAACTCTTGTTATCAGCTTTTGCTGTAAAACTGTAAAAGGTCTTAGTCAAGTGAAAACCTAGCTTGTTTATTTATATTGACAATTGTAATTTATACAGCACACTTTTCTGCTCTGACAGTTTATCGTTTTCTCCTGCTTTGCAGCCTCACAGTCTCAGAGAGGCCTAATCCTTAAGTAGAGTCTCAGGGTTTAAAAGAAAGCTCAGAAACCTATGAGCATAGAAATTAAACTTAAAAGTTTTGCATGAGCCAGAAATCATAGCTGATAGAGAGCGGTAAGCTGCCAGTTTACTAATTTCAATTACAATGTTGGCAGATCTACCTTAATTCATTATTGACCAAAGAAGAATTAAAAGAGCAATATGAGCCTCAGCCCAAAGTAAAATAGATTGGTTCTTCAGTTGCTAGTGGGAGAATGGATCGGTTCGGATCTGGCTCATAATGAACCAAACTATTTGACACAGAGATAGAGAAGCAGAGAACGAGATATAGTCAGAGACAAAGGTGGCCCAGAGATTGAGGAAGAAATGTAGCCCTCTCCTGAAATTGATCCATGATTTCTGTTATTTTTGTTCAGACAATTTGAGTCTCAAAGCCTGAGATCCTCTTTATGTGCAGCCGTCTTTGTTCTTTAAGTATCTTCGGCTGTTTGAACAGGAGTGAACTGCTATTACCTGAACGTGATGCCGCAAACCACAGCTTTCATCTCAGGCCTCAATTTGACTCTTTTTTCCCCTTCTTTTACCCCGTTGTATGGAAATCAGTCCAGCCCTAATCCTTTGCATCTATTCCAGTGTGACATCCTTTGTGTTAGAGTGCGAGCTGTAGTGGGCTGGACTTCAAAGAGCTGGGGTTGCTCTTTTCTAACAACTGCACTTTCAGCCAGAAGTCATCTCTCACCAGTTTTTCCACATTTCTACCCACTCAGAAACACCAGGGGAACAAAAAAGATTAATGGCTACACATAAAAATGACCATATTGGAGCTGACTGCGGGAAGATTTTAAAACACGTCCGTCACAGCTGATGATTAGGCAGACCTGAGTGTGGGGATAAAATGACGTTGCAGATTTATATTTCCTGATATGGCATGACAGATGAGATTGTTTTTCAAATGCCATGAGACAGACACATTCATTTTTTTTGTCGTTCCCAGACCCCGTCACATCATTTTATACACACTGTAATCTCTCATTTAATCAAACAAATGCTATTTCTGCAAATAAAAGAGTTATCGCTCACCGTGGATGTTTTTTAAGATGACAATATGGCCTCCGTCAGATGAAATGACGCATGCCAGATTGTGAGACTTCATCATTCTTTCAGCCTCTCCAGAAACCATCTGTTGATGCGGTTCGGGATGTTTGAGTCTGGCATGTTGGCATGTTTCTATGGAAACCAGCGAGCGCTGTCACAAAGCTGATCTGGATCACTACACGCATCTTCCTGCAGATCAAAGGTGTTCACCTCAATTTCAGTGGGGGTTTGGGTGATATGAAAGGGCCTCCTCTCCCTGTCAATCTCCTCTTGAGTGACAGACAGTGTTTGTACTCTTTGCAGCCCTTTTGTTGTGGGGTTGTTTGTGTCTGGCTGATGTGGATAAGTGTCTAGGATTGGTTTGCTTACGCAGGGGAGACGGCTACGTGTCCTCCTGTGACTTTGTCTGCCAACCACAGAAAGCTTAAAGTTCCTGGAGAGATTTTCACAGCAGATATGTGAGCCCACCTTCCACTTAGTTCTGTTTTGACTCATTCGAGAGAAAAGAAAGCGCAAACTCATGTATCAGTCCATTATTTAGCATTCCCTTAGCCTTAGGTGAGCTTCCTCCTGGAGTCGCCTCCACAGGACAGAAACCTGAATAATTCATGAGAAAACATCAGCTTCTGTGTACACGGCAGACATGAGTGGGGATATTAATGTGACGTACAGCTACTTTTTGTTTCCCTTATCTCAACCTTTTCCACATGTCAGCTCAACCTCCTAAACACAGTTATTCGCCGTCGCCGACCTCGTCTTGTTTACTTTAAAACCTTCTTGCACAAGCCCCCCATCAAAGGCAGAATTTTGCAGCGAAGCAAAGAGTGTGGAATCAAAGATGGGATACTTGTTATCAAAGCCATTGAGTTCCCTGTTGACCTTAGACAAGATTTAAATGCTCCCTGCCTCCACAGCTTGTGGGGTGGTGCAAGAAATATAAATGACTCTCCCTTCTATCTGATTCCCTGCCAGAAGCAATCGCTGTGAGGAGTCGAGCCAGGTGGGCATCTGGCTAAGAGACACACCATCTTTTTTTTTTTAATACACACACTTCCAGGTTCTTTGATTTGACCATAACCTTCAGTTGTCCACTAATAATTTGACTGTTCTTTAGATCTATTAGTTGTCATGTCATTTTTTTGTAGTCACTATAAAAGGAGACACATTATGCTAATTTTCAGGTTCAGAGTTTTATTTTAGGTTGCTACTAGAATAGGTTTACATGCTTTAATGCCCCAAAAAACACATCAGTTTTGTCACTGCCCAGTGCTGCTGCTCTGTAGTCAAAAACAAAAACAAAAAACAAAACAAAAAAAATACAAAAATGCAACACACAATACACAGAAACAATACATGAAATCACACCATAAGCATCATAAAACTACTCCCTCTGATGGTAAACCATACAGAGTCACAATCTTGTAATCTGGTCATGTAATCTGGAGTAATGCACTCAACAAAGAGGCTTTCTGCTTGTAATCCCACCATGTTAATCAGGCTCAGGAGGTACAGGGTGTTATAGACCACCAGACCTCAGGACGAGCCCCTTCATCACACCTGTTTCATGGGTCCAGACAGAGTGACCCGATGTTCTGCTGCCCTGTGAAGAGTGCGCCATCAGGTGGTCAGTACAAAAACATTATTGACTCTCAGGTGAGGTTTGTCTGAATCATTGGATGTTTTTGTCAGATTTTGGTTTGTTACTGGGAGCAGTGGTTTCCTGTCTGCTATAGTCTGTACTTTCACCTCCATTAATTCTGCACAGTAAAATCATTATAGTGTTTCAAAATATTTTTTCTGTTACAGTTCCAAGGAGTATAATGCAAAATCAAGGTCCCCTAATGGGATATTATTTTTGATGATAAAGACTGAAGAGTTTTTGCTCTTGAGACTTTGAAAAATGTGTTATATATAAATGAGTTTTATATTCAATATAAACCATTTAAGTGGATATAAACAAAATTTAAACAAAAAATACAATTAAAGAAGTTTTGAAATGTTATTATAATGTGGAAAATAGAGTAACTTGGTGACAAAAATATCCTCAACAAGTTTTCTTTTCTTTTGTATATTATTAACGAGACCACTAACACCAACATGTGCACTAAATGTTAAAGGAAAGGTTCACCCAAAAATGAAAATTAAGTCATGATTTACTCTCCCTCATGTCGAAGGAGAGTCTGGTGAAATTTCGTAGTTTTTCAGCAAAACAGTGTTGCAGCATTCTCCTAAACAACTGAAGTAGATGGGAACATTTTGGCTTGTGCTGAAACACATTAATCTAGAGATAAAGTTGTTCTATATACTTCAGAACAATTTGGGATCTCAGGGCTTCCAGAGACTTTGATTATGCTGGATGAGTTGTATGGAGCTGTATTTCTTTTCACTGACGTTTCATTTTACATTTTAAAACGAGTCGAGTCATGCAGACACAACAAGGGTGGTGAACGGTCTGCTTCAGACGGCCTGATCTGCTTGTTTTTCTGATCTTTCTTGTTTGCGTTTCTGGTGCTTTTGTGTTGCCTGATAATGAAAACAACAAACAAACATCCTACTAAAAAATATTTTATAAGAAATGTCATGGTAATGAGTGTTGATATTATGAAAGAAGACAGAGTGAGGCCAGTTGCTGACAACAGAATGAACAAATTACATTTGATTCCAGCAAATCCTCCAAAAGTTCAGATTTGAATTAGAAACTAATAATTTCATCCTGATGAAAAAAGGACTCTGGAATGTAATGTCAGACTAATAGACTGATTAAGATGTAGACGTTTGAATTGCAGCGCACACTGAGAAAAAGCGAGTAATATTCCAGTGCGACACAAGTCAGCTTCATCTACTTTATATTCTCATTGTAGCAATTGTTATTTCTCTGTTTCGCAAAGTCAACACAAGAGGGACTGTAGATAATTAAGTTACCTCTGGCTCTGATACACATTTAATTTTGTGCTACAACAGTGAGCGAGCAAAGCCTGCACATGCTGTATACGATTCACTTCGCATAGAGACCCAACACCTTAAAGTGTGTCAGGATTCATCTCATGTTTAGTTAATTTACTTTCAGCTTGCGTTGCATGGCACTGCGCTGTCTTCTATACCATGCTTCGCTCAGCCCTAATCCACGTGTGTCTCGCTCAATTTCCCACATCCATGTCACATATTAACACACTTCTGCATCATCTCGTCACTTACTGGGAACAAGAGGGAATGCTAAGTGCATACTTATTAAAAAGATTTACTGTGCAAATGCAGGAAATTGGATCAAAAATGTCAAACACAACCGCTGGAAATGAAAACCCATTTTCAGTATGTTTCCATAAGCCTATTATTAAAAATGGAAGCAGTGGGTTTGATTGTGCTGTGTACGTCTTCTTGTGTAATGAATCATGTTCGTAATGTGCGACTCTGTTCTTTCCCAGCTTCTTTAGTATTCATGAGTATGATTACTATTGCTCTTCTCGACTCTGAATCTACTCTGAATCCTCTTATGCTCTCCTGCAGTTCTTCATGTATGAATTTGTTAGCTGGTTGTGAAGCTTTGCTCTGCCTGGATGCTCCATTTACTGCAGTTTGGCTGCTTCGGTGTGAACGTGTTTCCAGGGATCTCAGCTGAAAGCCCATCAGCATGCATAATCATGCACCGTCTAATACCGCTGTTGTCAGATTACTGAATCTTAACATTTTTTTTTACAATTCCCCGGAGAGCAGTTCTGCTCTGTCATGAATCTTTGTGATTTTTTGGCGAGCAGATGGTATTTTAATGAACTCCACAGAAGATATTTTAATGTGATGCTTGTCCTTTTGCAACCCTGACATAAACTGCCAAGCAGGTGCTTTTGAAAAACGCTATAATTGTTATTCTTTGGAGGCAAGGTGAGGCTTAATATTACTGTTGTGCACTGTAAATCACCCACGGAGTCAAACTTGTGGTCTCAGTTCACTTCATTTTATCGTTTAAAGATTAATGAAAATGTCACCAGCAACATTAGGATCTACGTGAGAAGTGTTTCCTTCCCTGTGTGGCAGCAAACAATGATAGTCATAAATAATGTATGTCCATTTTTTATGTTTTGTTTTGAGCTTCCAGGGTGCTATTTATTGCACCTAAGAGTCTTTTTCCAGTTTGGACATTTACATTTTTATTACAATATTTCATGTTTCCAAAAACCTTCCCAGGCTCCTGCGAAATGAAACTCAGCAGGTTTCCAGTTTGGCCCAAACCAGCTCAATTTTGGCTGTTTACTATAACATGCTAAAGCCTTGTTTGATTTAGAGCATGACTGTTTAGAAGATGTTCCTCCGGTGGAACAATTTGGGAGCCGGTGCTCCAAATGGTTTAAATCCTGCCAGCTCCCTGATTCCTTTAGTTTTCTCGTTTTTTAAGCAGTTTAGTATCTTCTAGTTTTAGATCAAGCTGTGTCAAACATTCAAATCCTGGAATGACAACAATGAAGTCCAATTTTATGGCACAGATATTTTGGCTTCCTAGGGTTTGGATCAATTTGTCATGGAGTGTCATGTGTTTACAATAATATTTTAGCTTGTGACTTTGCAAAAATGAGGGATCATAAAAGTAGTTTATAGTTATAGTTTTTTAGTCTACATATTATAATCTGCAGATTATTGCCTTGATTAATAATTTAGTTGTTAAAATGACTGAAAATGTTGCTAATAAATAGTGTAAATATATATATATATATATATATATATATATATATATATATATATATATATATATATATATATATATATATATATATATATATATATATATATATTCAGCTATGACTTTTCAGATGCTTTGTTTTGTCCGACCAACATTCCAAAACACAGACATATTTAATTTTCTGTCATGTATGACACAGAAAAGCTATGTTATGGTTATGGTTATGTGTTTACAGCTTTGGTACAAACAGCTTTGGTACAAACATTCATGGTCCTTAGAGGATAAACCCCTTACTTTCCTAGTCCCACCATGAAATTAAAGAGGCTCTGTAGAACTACTCCATTGTGCTGGTCGTTAGTTTGTGTTAGTGGACTTCATTTCTAAACTAACGTTAGCTACTGTTGATCCCTGATTAACATTAACGTTTTTATTCCTATCTTAAGGTCTCACAGCACTTGACATTAAGGTCTCACACAAGTTGACACTGACAAGAAGCACAAGGCATGACATGTTTACTTTTTCGGTATTTAATCAAAACCATTATTATTAGCAAACCTTTGACTGACCTAACATCAATCCATGTGTTTTAGCAGCCTAAATAAATCCAGGAATCCTAACTCTAACCTCTGCTGCACTGCACTTCCCACAGTATGTATGATACAAGAGGGTAACACTTAAACACTGAATAAAACATTACAGGGGAACGTAATGTTTCTTTGGAACAATTTAGTAGTAGTGTTTGGAATATAAGCAAAGGGATAATATAAGGTAGAAAATATTACGCGGGGGCAGAAAATGGACCTCAACTCAGCAATTCTATAAATATTATAGTTTTAGATAGGTGACATTTTACATTATGGTATACTTTAATGCATTTTCCATCACGTTGTTTAGATATAAGAGACAATAGAATGAGAGTTAATACATTTCAGCAGTTGAGGAGTGGAGAACATTTTGTGTGTTTATCCTAAGCGATACAACCGGAAGGCACCCACTGAGCGTCTGTGCATTCAAGTGTAAAAGCTCTTCGCTGCACTTTTCAGCTTCTCTACCTCATCTGTGGTTTATGTTTAAGCATTGGATGTCTCTTCAGGGAGAAGCAGGGTGACCATTAAGCTTTCAAAGCCTCGTGTAATGAAAGGTGGTTTTTAGGTCTTGAAGAATTGCACTCCAACCTGATTGTTATCCTCGGTAAACAAACTGCCTTTTGATTGTGGCTTTAAAGCTGTGGTGATCAACAAATACTCTTTTCTGTCCTCCACCTTCTTGCTTCACTCCATCTTTATTGTGTGCTTGTTTTCCTGATAGAATCACACATACGAACAGGAAGACAGCTGACACGTTATATAAATAATATGTCTGTTTTATTAGATGCACCAACAAATTACAACTAGAAACACAGCAAGGACAACATAACACAGGGGCACGTCTGCAAGGAAACTGCTTGGAGCATATTCCATCTCTTCAGCATGACTGTAAAATGATACTATGTTAATTAGTTTGCCCACATGCATCATTTTTAGAAACAGAGGAACATTGCATTGTTTTGCTTTCCATGGATCTTAATGTTAATACCCTGTTATAATCCCTTACAAGAGCTCAACTCCCTGAGCCAGACAAGTTTTAGATTCAGACAAACTCATTTAGCATGCAGATTAATGCAACTCGCAGCCCCTGCAGGAGCCAGCTTATTAAACAAATTTAAATCACATACATTTACAATTAGAATAAGTTGGAGCCATTAAATAAAAGACATAATACAAAAGTATCTCATCAGCACAGTTTGTCTCTCTAAACACATTTACATAAGTGCTTTGCCCTTTCGTTCCAAAGCATATGTAAAGTAGTCGCAGTCTCGAACTCTAAAACAGGTTTTCAGTCAGGAGAATGATCTTCTTTTTTCCTTCAATTATATTCACAGATGAGTCAGCCATATTGCTCTAATTAAAATAATCAAAGTTCCACTGTCACGTTGGCACTTCCTCGGCCCTGTTGTGGCTTGCGTTTAATTGCTTTTGCATTTTAATGTTTGAGCTATCTCTGTGAGTGCATATGTATGTGGGTCCAGGTGTGTGTGTGCAGTGCATATATGTGCATGAAAGACTTTTCGATGCAGAACAGTATGCTAAGCCCAGAATACTGAGAGAGTTTGTGCCGGTCTGCTCGTCAGTGTGCCTTTTACTGACTCTCTACTGCACGCTTGAATGTCTTTCAATTTAGTCCCTCTGATAACTCGGCTCTCTCTCGTGGAGATAAATGTTGAAATATAATAAATGACTTTGCGACTTCACATGTTTTTGGCTCCAACCTTGTCTCTCTCGTGCTGTCTCGGTGCCCTTCCATTTCTCTGCTTTATTTATCTTCCTCTCCGCTTCCCTTGTTGCTCATTTTTCAGCATGTTCCTACAAGTTTCATATCTTGTAGTATTAGCTTTAGCAAATAAAGGAAGTAATTCCCAGTAGTAATTTGTGTCCTGGGAACACTTTTTGAATTCTCCTGGTGCCACAGGACTGCTATTGTATCTTTAACAACACAATAATTTCACTCTATTACATTTACATTTTTTTTTAAAGATATTTTGAATATTATGATTCCTCTCTTCTGCAAAAAGAAATTAGAGCTGAGAGAAATTAAGTTCAACTGCCTGCAATGTACCATTTTGTGCCATTTTTGATAGGAAGTGGACTGAAGATGTCATTTGAACGCGAAGAAATGGGAAAAAGTGTGCAGTGCTCTGGCGTGCATACAAAGTAGCTGCATGAGGACAGTGATAAAGCAGTGATGGAGTGATTGTTGTCTCTAGTGTTACTATTCATTGGAGCTGTCCTCCGGAGTGGGAACACATGAGAGTGAGATGAGTCTCTTAATCAATAGGCTCTGCAGATGTGCCTTTACACACACCGACAAGGGGATAAGCTCCTTATCAATACACTGTACCGAAACAGCTCTCCGTCAGATATGGATTAATCTGTCCTCAGCACTGCACAGCTTTCCCCCTAAACCTGTCAGTTATTTGGCTGCAGTGCTACAGTTTACCTGGGTGTGTTCGTCTTTGGTGCAGAACATTCTTGTTTGGCCTCAGAGTGTTTTCTCTGCAGACTGCAGTGTCTTTGGCCCTGTACGGCTGTTGTTACTGTATGCTGCACACTTGAAGGTATTGTTTGACATTTTGGTAAATCTAGTTTCTTGACAAGAATTTGATATTTATATATATATATAAAATTATCACTCTCATGTTTGTACTGTTGATATGAAGAAGCAAGATATGATGTGTTGTTTGTCAGCTGAGTTGCTAGATAGCGAACAGAGCCAGACAAGCTTTTTCCCAAAGTATCTTCTTGTGCTTAGATAAGCTAACAGGCTGCTGACTGTAGTTTTATATTCACTGTACAGACATCTGAGTGGTATCAGTCTTTTTTATATTTAAAAAGGTTATATTCATAATTATGTTTTCATTAGAATATAATCACCTAAAACTAAGAATCCTTGTGTTTCAAAAAAAAAAGGTCCCACCCCCCCAAATGTAAGACTATTCCTATATGATCTTCCTGTCTTTCATTAATTGGAGGTTTATTCTTTCGCCTTGAAAGCAGGCGTCTTCTAAGCTCTCCAGACAGCGGCCCAGCCCTTTCATCTCTTCATCTGAGGCTTGCCCAGTTGTCTTGGGAGGTGTACTCTAACCTGCTCTCAGCAGCCTGCCATGATTAGCCAATAAATAACTAAACGTATATCATAAATCAACAGGGAGAGCTCTGTCAGGGTGATTTTCAGTGCAGTTGCCCAGTGAAAATCACCCTGCTGCTCTGAGAAAAGAAAGGGGGAGAGATGGATTGAGGAAGGGTTGGCGATGAATGAGGTTCTCCGTGTGTTGTAGAAAACATTTTACCTTGAAAGATATCCTCTCGTAGCATTACCTGGAGACAGCTCTTTTGCTCTGTTGAACAGCTGGTCAATAGTTATGACCTGCAGTTTTTTCTTATCGGATCAGGACTGTGATAAAGCTGCTACTAGGTACTCCAACGATTTGGTGTAACTTGGACTCATTCAAATGGCACTATAATTATGTTGATGATTATAAAACTGTCAGCTATCTTTCTCATCTCCCCAGACAGAGCTATAGGCACATCTCTCATTCTCTCAACATCACCATGTAATTGTACCTCCTGCAGAAGTAAGCAGAGAACGATGACAGGAGTGAGGAACTCAATCAGACAGCAGCAAAGTAGCTGAGTCTGTCACACAATGTGCAAAACATGCACCTTTTGTATCAATGCTGCCGCCGTTTGTGATCTCACAGCGATCTGCATGTCATTAGAGATGACTGCAGTCTTCAGCTCTGCATGCTCAAGTCTGAAGACAAAAGTATGAGTGGGGCAGAATGGGATTGAGAAGACAAATTGCGTTGAAGCCTGGCAATGCATTCTTGGGTTCACTGGGAGAAGAAACAATGAGAGAAAACGGCCAGCAGGGAGCAGAAGTGAGATCGAGGGGAAATGAGGCAAGAAGCAGAATGGGTCTTGGTGGAGGGAAGACATATGAAACTTCGGAGGAATGTCATTTCTTACAGTTTTATTCTCCATCATCAGACACATATTTCCCATCCCGCAGGTCCCATTCTCCCCTCCCGCCTCCCTCAGCCCGACATCCTCTCTGCCTGTGATTCCCCCAGAGTCCTGCAGACAAACCTTTATCTTCATACTCATCAAAGCATCTGGCATCGACCTGCTGACCATTATCTTCAAGTGGCGAGGCTGTCAAACTGTTTATTATTAAGAGACTATCAGAGATGGGAGAAGGACACGGCTGCAAGGCGTTGGAGTGGAACTTCAGGAGGACCTTAGGTTAAAGACAATAGGTGTTTCTCTCCAGGTCTTATCTCAGCCTCTACAGGCTTTTATAGGCATTTACAACTCAGCCAGAGTTCAAGCTGAAGTGAAACTGCTACTGTCTACTATTCAGTGGCCTGTTGATATCACCTTGCTGTAGGTTTAAATGCGCATTCAAGGGTTAAAGACCACAGAGCATATAGTGACGTCAGAAACTGCCTGGACTGTAGACAGGTGCATTTGATAGCTTGGCTTTAAAGGATGGCAAGTACTCCTGATAAGGTGTTTTGTTTCAGATGTTATGACTTGTGCCTGTTTTAAAATGTCAGTTACTTTGACTTTGAAGTCCCACATGGAACAAAGTGAGAATAATTTGAATACAAAGACCAAGGTTCTTTAGATTATAAGTGATCCTTTGTACTCTTTGTACCCTTTTATCTTCATGGGGGTGTTATAGTCCAAAAGAATGTGTGCAGCAAATCTTTTCAACAATTTGAATGCTGAATGCTGAATGCTGCTTCCTTTGCCTCTTTCACAAGCTATAATTTTTTCAAACTCAGATTGTTTGTTGATGTTTTTTTTCTATGATGACCTTCCTCAGTCACTACAGCTGACAGCCTACTAGCTCGTACGTTGTGCACCTGTGTCAGAGGAAATACCCCCAGGTGGTGGTAGTCTGTATTTTCTCATTCAAAAATGGGAAACTGGCGACATAAATAAGTTTTGACACCACTTTCACTAATATAGCCACTTGTAATTAAAAATATGTCTAATAAAAGGTTGGAAATGGCACTTGTGAAGAGGTGGCGGCAAAAAATGAGGAAAAATCGTGCTAAATGGGTGAAATCATGGATACTACAGCATCAGATTCAAGGCGCTTTCCCTTTCTTTTTCTGTTTCTCTTCTGTGTGCAATGATTTGCTTTGCCGAACAGCCAATAAGAGTGATTTATCTGACAAGGGCCGTCTAGTGCTAATGTTGCGGGACAAACTGCAACAACTAGGGCCATAGACGCTCACCAACAACCTTGAGACTGTTGTATAAGGGCCCAAAAAATCCTTAAACAAGCAGCAAAAACATCCTTAGACAGTATAGTTGATGGGGCTTCTGGGTCTGAAAAGAGGGAAGTCAATGCAGAAGTGCCTTAATACTGCATTGTTTCTGCTGGCCATTAGGGGGCGACTCAATTGGTTTCAAAACCTGACTCTACTTCTCACCAGATGTATTACCTCAGTAAACAGTTTGCTAATGACTGTATCGTCTCAGTCCCTAGTTTCAAGTCATCTTCTGTAAAGAATAATGTTCATATTATAAATTATGGTCCCATTTAGAGTAAAATAGATGATAAAGCAGGGTATGCTTTAGGACGTGGCTACCTAATGATTGACAAGTTGTGACGATTCTCAGTTAGCCACTTCTGGCAAAGTTAGTCACTTCTGTCAAAAAAAAAAAAAGATGCTGACAGCCTTTAAGCCAATCTCCTTGGCTTCAAAATAGTAGTCCACAAACCAATCGGCTGGTTGTTGTGGTGGTGAACAAACAGTTGCATATTTACTTCACCAGCAAACATGCAGAAACATAGCATAGCCAGAAAATGAGAGAGGGAAAACACACAAAGAGAAGGAGTTGAGTTTCCGCTCCCTGCCATTCACTGTTTACTCCATCAATGACCCTCTGTCCCTGTGTGTGACCACTCAGGGCAAAAGGCTTTCTCTTCCCGTCACTTGTGCAGACATAAATACCCATTTATTCCCTCCAACCGTGACATTTGCATTTTATAAATCTGCATTCAAAGTAGTTAAACTGAGCCTTCTTTTTTTGTCTTTTTTCTATTGCTGTCAAGTAATTCATGCTTGATGATCTTTTTTACATTACATCAGCACACATTCTGAAATAGTCAACCAGCATTGTTGCACAAGCACAAAATTATCAGTGCAGCCTTATTGCTGTGGGAAAGTGGTGCTATATTCACCAGACCCACACTGGCCAGTTTTGTCTGAAGTATCATGTTTGTCAGGGTTGTTGGCAAAACAAAGCAAGAGGTAGTTGAATTGGCACAGGAATCACTTGTTCTAATTTGTCAAACTTTGATAAGGACACTCAAACTCTTCCTGTCATCCTTTTCAGCAGCATTTTTTCTGTTTTTCTCCTCTCGTTGCACTGTGCTGATGGTGAACAGACAAAAGTAGAATCCCAATGCGGTTCCAATTAACCTGTCTACAACTAAAGAATCCAAACTCTTGTACCCTTTGATGTTTGCCGTCAGTTTGCTGTGTACCCAGACAGCCTTTATTTCCAGAATAAAACATCCTGAAACCTGCCGTTTTGTTTCAGTCCCCAGCAGACAACATTTTGACATACAGAGATTTAGAAATTCAGAAGTGCTGTCTGTGAAGGTTTAGATTCCGAGCAGCTCTGCTGCGTATGGGGGCTGAGAAATACTTTCCACAGTATCTCTCTGGAAAAGATAAACAACCATAATGCTGTAATAAAGCCCTCCAGAGATGATTCTTGTCTGCTCATGGTCCCTCGTTCCTATTGGAGGAATTTTGTCATTCTCAGTGCCAATTAGGAGACCTGTTATTACTTGACCATGGAATGAACCCCAAATATTTCAGTTGCAGATCTGCCACAGATAACAGTGAAATAACTAGTAATTAAGTTTAATTAACTATAAATGTGCCATGTACTATTGATTGTTCTGTTTCTTGTTATCAGCAACTCACACCTTCACCCTCTTCTTGAGTCCCAAAGAGACATCAGCAACTTGAGCTGTTCCTCTGCAGTATATCTGTGCTCGTTCATAGGAGTTTCCCTTCTGTCCACCTGCAAACACCAGCCTAGTTGCACCAAATGTCTTTATTTCGACAATCCGCTCTCTTTTTAAAGTATCACTCCTCACCAATTGCGTCCATGTGGGTGTGAAAGCCTTAACTCTGCACCGTGTGCCACCAGGAAGAGTCCTTGACCAACACATCGCTGAGGTCTCAGAGTCAAGTGTTCCCTCGCACTTTGATGGATCTTTCTGCCCTCTCATCGTCACTCAGATGGAAGTTGTTCCATGAAATGCGGTTGCCGATATCTTCTCGGCTCACTGGTAATGCACACATCATTCGGATGACATAACGCACCTCCTAAAAGTATTTTTGTTCTAGAGATTAATTTTACATCTCACCCAGCTCCATTTATTCACACAGAAAACTCTCCCATACTCTCTCACACCTGACATGCTCTATAGCTGCCTTTTCCTCACAGTATTTGATGGACATTACAGAGTCTTGGAGAGTGGAGTGGATATTTTCCCCAGGCCCCTGATAAGACCTGTATAAATAGTTGAGCAGGGCATTATATCACTTTGCTATTGGGAAAAAATGGATAGCATTCCAGTGTGCGGAGGATTAGTCGATATTCAATTAACCCAGGCAGACAGTCATGGTGACTGTTTATCAATACCTCTTTTTAACTGCACACCCTCGGCACACTTAATTAAACTTCCCATTAATAGCATCAAACAAGTGAGCAAACTAACAACACAAACACTCGACCAAGTTTGCAAAAGTGGACCAGAAGCAGTGGTGGGAGAAGTGGTTGTTTAAGGAAGTCAAGTTCCTGCACTGGTCGAAGGTCTCTGCCATGGCTGTGCTGCAAATGCTTTCAGTCCAGTTGTGAGGACAGAGGAGGACTTTGTGTGTTTTGGACACACACACAATTATGAGTCCTCAAAGTATTTGTCCGGTTATTGATGTGTATCTGGGACACGTCCCGACCCTTGACCCTTAAAATCGTTAATTTCCTCGCATTCCACAGTGGAACGTATGAAAGCCCTGCCTCACAGAGCTCAAAGCAGACTGTGCTTGTGGTTTTATAGGAATGAAGCTGTCATGTTGTTTAAGCAAAACCAGCCATGATAAATGGAATAACGGGGCCCTTCAGTGTAAAGCAAGAACTGGACATGAACTTCGATCATCCCTTTAGTTCACGCTATATCTGTTATTTGCGAATCAGCTACAAAACGGGGCCAGTGCACTAATCGGGGACAGTGATTGGACTGTCTAGACGGTGATAATGATCTGCTAACATGCGATATGATCAAACATGCCAGTGCTGCTGGAGAAGTTTTCTCCCGTAACTGAAATAATTTTCATGTTTGCGTATCTTGGTTGTCGGTTGAAAAGCAGATGTTGATGGATGTTACAGATAGATTATGTAATGAAGAGACAGTACAGACAGAAAGAGGACTGATGGAGGAGAAGAAACAAACAGTGGCATGCAACAAGAGAAGCGCTGTTTTGACACTGTGTGTGTCCTTGTGGTGTAGGATTGGATAAAATCTTTCATCTACAGCTGCAACTTACAACTGTTAGCCATGCTGAGCCACAGTGTGTCTCAAGACGTGGCTGGTCAGTTCACCACTTTGTTCCAGACAGAAATATCTGGACAAATATGTAAGGAATTACCATTCGAGACCTTCAGACTGCGATCATCCTCTGACCTTTCATTGCCGCCAGCAGGTGACAATTTTGGCTTCTAATAAAAATTCTAGACAGTTATTGGATGGATTGCCATTAAATCTCCATGTTGCCCGAAGGATGAATCTGAATTACTCCACAAAGCTATAAAAAGAATAAACAATTAAAGGCAATGGGAGGTCATTTCTGTGTTTCTATCAATGGGCTGTTCACTATTTGCTTTGTGTTTCGTCCTTATTAGCTAATGTATCATCAATATCAATATATTGGGACACCCCTACTTGTCATATATATCCATTAGGATGAGAAAAGGTAGATAAGATCGGCGGCACTGTAAACACCTTTCACTTATGTACTTGAGAGAGATTAAAGATGAAGCCAAGGGCCACACTGATTGGCTGTTGTATATACACATGATCTGATCTTGACCCGAGTCACTGCAGGGACTTCATCATAAGCAGGGTGCGGTGCGGTGCAGTGAGCAAACTGCCGGTGTAACCAACAAGTTGTGAGTCTCATTCAGTCTTGCACGCTTGCAGTCCCATCTCTGTTTGTCTCTCTCTGCCATTGTGTGAATACCAATGAGCATTGAGCCGTTATCACCATGAGTTTCGGATGACAGCGTCTGAGTGATGTATCACTCACCCGCCTCGCTTTCTTGCCAGAGACAGGATGCGTTTTCTTACTTGGGAAATGAAATGTCAAATGCAGATTCAAAGTTGTGATGGCTCAGCAATATCTGGGATTGTTTTAAGTTAAGATGAACGGTCTCTAACCTTTTTCTGTGTGTGTGATGGAATTTTACAGCTGTACAGAATTGATGGCGGTGCTGTTTGTTTGTTGGGGCTGACGGATAAGCTGAGATGTAATCCTTCCAACTGTTTTTTGATCAAAGAAGTAAAGCTCTACTATGTTCTCGCCGCAGCTCGTTTGTAATTCTCCTGGCCTCTCCTCTTTGTGTTGAGCCCATTAGAGGGCCATGCCTCTGTCCTCTGCTAAGTTTGCTCTAAGAGTTGAAATGTTTTCCCCTTGGGCGCCTTGAGCCAGCCCCCTTCCCCTTCCACCAATGTGGGGGTGAGCTTTCCCAGGACAAAGAGATGAATATATAATGGAACTAAAAAAGAGGGGGTGGGAGAGACAAAGAGACAGCGGGTGTGTGAGTGAGAGGGAGGAAGGGAACGTGGGAGCAGGAGGGGAACGATATAGAGGGCTTGACAAGTGCTCGTCAAAAGTGCTGCTGAGCTCTGAGCGCGGCGAGAGGAGCAAGTAGAGGGAAACAATCTGTTCTTTTCCCCTATTACACCCGATTACTAACTCATTACTGACTCCATAGGGTGTGGGATCCACACAACACACTCTGTATGTTAGAGAGTTGCAGGAGAGCAGCTCAGTCCAACTGCGTCCCCCCCGCACTCTCCCCTGGTCCAGCACATGGTACAATCCATTTAAAAGGCTGCATGTCATCTCAGTGTGTGCTGGGTCCTCTCTGAGAGCAGCTGCTCACAGCACATTCTCCTCGGCGGGAGCGCTCACTTTCCCCTCTGCCTGCTGAGCTTCATCTCTTTTTCCTCCTCTGTCTTTTTTTCTCTCTTTGCGTCCTCTCCGTTTCTCCCGCGCTCACCTCACTCCTGTTTCTCCTCTGCCCTGCACTCTATCTCCCTCACGCGCACATGCTTTCTCTGACGGTGTGGTGCTTGGCCACACAGACGTTCCTCTTTTTGCAGTAACAGGTAGACATCAGCGGACAACAGCGGAGGGACCGGCGTTTTTCTGGCTTGTTTTATGTGCAAAGTAAACTGTGAGAGAAGAAGCACAGGTGGAGGAGGAAGAGGAGCGGGGGATAAGAGGAGGAAGAGGAGAGGGTCCTAACTTCCCCCTCTCTCTAATGCTCCACTTGACATCATGCTGCTCTGTGTGGATTTGGTCCTCAGGGGAAAATCCTTAAAATGATGGAAGACAACAAACAGCTGGCACAGAGGATCGATGGGGCCATCCAGTCTGCCAGTCAGGAAGTGACCAACCTCCGCTCCGAGCTCTCTGCCACCAGCCGCAGACTGGCAGAGCTGGGTGCCAGCAGCCCCCCTGCCTTGGAGAACCACCACCAGCACAACCACCACGATGACAGCCTCCACTACCGGGGTGAGTGTCACAGCATGTATGCGAGCGTGTGGGTGAATGTGTGCGCTAATCCGCTGCCTCCCTGTCTCTGTGTGAGGGTGAGAACATAAGCATGTGTGTGTGTTTTGAATTTGGAAGTATTCTGGGAATGTGCCGCGGGTTGACTAATATCATCCTATACTGACTAATTTTTCCCCAAACTCCACTCCAGAATGACAGTGGAAAAGAGAACAAGAGACAGACTGAGTGTTGTTATTATACGGGAGGGGTTGAGGTTAGAGAGCGTGGGCCAGAGCCGGTCCAGGGTTTGGTTTCCCAGGCAGCAGCTGGGCTCCTCTGGGGGCTGCACTCCCTCCAGCTCTGGCTCCTTCTCTGCCCTCTCTCCCTGAGCCTGGCAGAGGAGTCTCAAAACTGAGCTTCAGGCCCAAGAAACTGTGTGCCAACATCTCTGACGGGGCTGGCGACAATATGGCACCATCACTTAGCTGGGAAAGAGATGTGATGAATGAGGAATGAGCTTTAAACTGAAGTTTTCACAGGACTGTTTGTTTAACTGCATTCTGGCTTCATTAGGTACAAATGATGAAGTTTTGGCTTCATGTCGTGACTTCTAATATCACTTTTTTTATATATAAGTAATAATCTGAAGAATACTGTTGTGTATTTAGTTGTTGCAATTTTTATAGTTATTTTATGTTTGCTTCAGCTTGGTCTGTGTCTCATTAAAGCCTGTTACTACTTTTATATAGCTGACATCTTGGATTCATTAATTACAGGTTTTATTTTGCAATGATTGGAACAACAGTGTAGACTGGAAAGTCCCTGTGATGTTGTTAACTGAACACCAAATACCACTGTTGGTGATCAAATCAATTTATGGAGCAACTAATAAGCCATGGCAACCATAAGGCTTACAACAGAATGTAGCATGACATGACTTAATCTTTTCATCGCCTGCTCGTACAGAAAGTTTGGCCGAAAAAGACCTCATGTTGCAGGTCTTTGGCCTCAGGGTTTTATGTCTTCTCCCTTCGACTTGGATATGTTTAGAAGCCTGGGGTTATGGAGATACTCTACCAAGCAGCTTGCTGTCAGTGTTCATTAAATGTCTTACTGTGTTGGTCATATGTAGTTCAGCAGCAGGTGATCCCTCATACCGACTGCTGGTCCTAAAGGCTGATGTGAAATGTTGTTTCAGAGCGCTGATGTTCTTGTTTATAACTACGCCTCTGGCATGTGAATCACAGCTACCAGGGCTTATCCTCAGAGCTGTGGCTTTGCACATTCTCAGGAATTAATGCAATGCGTCCTCAAGATGCAATTAAAGGAGCACCTCACTGAATTCACACAATGAGGTCTTCTGGGATAATAACACTGTTATTATAATGATGTCAGGCATCATGGGAGATGTAGGATACAGTGATTTTCGAGTTTAATCCATTCGTGCTCTTGCTGCTCCGATTTTGGACATTATATCACAAATTATGTCCTACAAGTACCACCTTTTTATGGAAGTGAAATTGCTGCTGTAAAGTCCAGATGAAACAGCAGTTTGAGACACAAAGTCGAGAGGAATTTGATTGGAACACTGAAAAGTGATCCTTTTTTTTTTTTTTTTGGCCTTTGGATTTTTTATTGATAGTACAGTTGAAGACATGACAGGAAACAGGATGAGAGAGAGGGGGAGTGACACGCAGCAAAGGGCCCCAGGCCGGGACTCAAACCCGGAGCTGCTACAGCGAGGACAAAGCCTCTGTACATGGGACGTCCGCTCTACCAACTGAGCTAAACAGCGGTCCGAAGTTTTCTTGTATACATGGTGTACACCGATACAGTTTTCTTCAAGTGATTACATACTCGCCAGCAGGCCCATAACCACAGAATTTTTACTGATACATTACTGATCCACAGAGGAAAACGTTTGCACTAGAGCTCTTGCAATATGCCAGCATTGATGATTGATATATTAATAAACTGAATATTTTTATTGTGTTCATATTACACACATGATAACATTGTGTGAATAATCCAGCACACATGTAAGGCTTTGTGGATCTTGAGTTTATCAGTTCATCTGATTCATGCTTTTTTAATCTAAGTGTAACTGCTGTTTCTGTGCACGTTTGTCAATTTAGGGTAACAAACTTTATCTCCACCTCCCTGCACACATAGATTTGAATGTAATTTGCCATAAACAAGCACTACATACAGTAAACATAGTTAAATAAGACTTGCAATGATAGCATTTTCTTTTTGTTAATTTTCTACAGCTGTCATGATAGTATCGTTATCGTGAATTTGTTGGGACACGAAAATCAGAAATTGTGATAGCCCTATTTTGCACGCCTGTGGATCGATGGGAGGAGAAGACCATGGGTCGACAAAATCTGTTTACCAAAACATTATTATTAAATGTTTCCTGATTGCAAGTAAAGAGGACAGCATGTGGTAGTTTTTTGTTCTGATGACATTATCGGTTGAAATAAGTCTGTTCAAGCCTTCATGAGAACACATCATTAATTGCTTTATGGGAAGAAAGCATGATTGTGTATTGAGTATTGAAGTAATGTTCTGCCTTTCTTTAGATAACTTGGCTTCGCTGGGAATCTATTCTGGTTGTTTGCCATTGTATTATAGTTTTGTTTTACGTTTGTAATCCATACCATAATGTGTGGCCAAGAGTAAATATACTCGACTTGAAGCACATGAACAGTCGTGGCAGTTAATCAGGACGTAATGTAAGGTGAGCAGCATGCGATGAACCAACCACAATCACGAGTGAAAGTTATTCCAGAGATATTGAGATTGTCGTTGCAGCTGCTCTCTCTCCCGTGCTCTCAATAACAAGAAACCAACCACCACAAATGAGCACTTATGTTTATATTGCGCACATAGAAAACTATCATGGAAGTTATGCCCAAACACTGAACTGTGAGTGATTTATATTCTTATGAGGAGGGATTTTACAACTCAGAAAAGTTGTCATTTTTTGTTGTGAGGGTTGCTAGGTCAACAGTAAACACTCATTTCACATTACAGTGCAATCTGCCAGGAATACCAATTGCATGTATGTGATTGGCCATTGTATGGTCTCGATTTGCACTGCAGCAATAGTTGAGACAGGTTCAACTTATTTGCTGGGCGTCCTTGCACCAACAGAGTGGCCTCACTCAAATCAGGGACTGCATTTTTTGCCCAGAGGGCTGAAGCTGTTAGTGTTTAGTCTTTATTGTTGGAATAACGCAGCTGCAGTGAGTTATCTGTTGTGTGATTCCTGCTCGCTCTCTTTCGTTCCAGCAGTGTGAACAGGCAGCCTGACATTCCCACATTCCTGAATGTCAGAGCAGTGATGTCATACTTCCTGTTCCCAGAGGCCAGGCCAGCAGTCAGGTGACTGATCGAACCAAACATATCCACACAGTCCTCCTCCACCACCACCACCCTCTTCTCCCTTAAACTGAAAAACTAACACAGCAGAGCCCTCACCTCGCCTGCATTAAGAGGGATGAGGCGGAGAAATGCTTAGCTTAAGGATGTTTTTTTAAGATTTTAAGTTTAAGATGATTCGTCTGAGAGATCTCTTGGGTGAGGCAGTTTGGTGTGTGATGAGCCAGCGTCAGCGTCCAGTGGCTTACGGGAGATTAAATGTTCTTTAGGTGTGCATCCCTCTCAAGGCCGGGCTGTTTGTTAGTCCATTTGTTGGCTCTGCCCTGTGCCGGATCAAAGCAGCTGCACAGACAAGGTTTTTTCATTAATATGTATGAGGTGACTTCCTGTAAATATATTACACTGTGCCAAAATGTCAGAATTTGTGCTGTTTCCCTGTGGAGCTTTAGTAACATTTCTGACAGATGTCCAATAAGGCTATAAACACAACACTTCAGCCTGCTGTTCGTGTTGGCTTTGGAGTCTGTCCTTCTTACTGAACAAATCATGAGGAGCAAGAGATTAATCACTGGAAAACTTTCATCCAGCTTGACTTCATTTTGCTTTTGTGCAATCTGTGTAACTTCTCTACGCAAATCTCTGTTTACAACAAATCTCTGCATGTTTTCTTCTGTCTTATCTTCGTTTTAGAGTCAATGGAAAGGTCTTTGACTGTTGTAAACAACCTGCCTCCTTTTATTCATGCCACTGACAGTAATGTATTCATTGCCAAGTTGATGACACCCTTTTTTTATTGGACCTTCCTCTTAATCCATCAGAGTGAAGTCAAGGCCTTGCTTAACATTCCTAAACGACGCTGACCAAATGACAGCCTCGCTGACATACCTAATGTCCATCTGAAACACATATCCAGCTGCACTCAATTTGTCTCAGCGAACAGCGGCTGTATGAAAATATTTTGTCCTCTAAAATCAATGTAAGCTAACCTTATGGGAGATTACATCATTTATAGTGTTGGTAGATCAGTGCCCTGCAGTCGGTCAGTGAGAAAGTGCTCATCGTGGACTCATGGGAGTCGGCTAATACTAATCCATAAACCTTTCTGAAAAACAACAGTAAGGCAGTTGGTGACTCATACGGCATAGGGCATAAAGGGTGACACAGCAGGGAACAATGTGCTGAACGCATAGGATGAAAGCAGTGATATATGTATGAATTTACCAGTTTTAATTTGGCCCAGAGCATCATGATGGGTGAAGGTCAAGGAAAAAACAGGTGCCTAAAGGTTAGAACCATGGCTTTACGTAGTGAGAGGAGGTTTTTTTGGAGGTTCAGGTCAGTGATGGGGGATGAAATTCTCCAGGCTGATCAAAAGATTAGCAGCTACATTTTTTAAATATCTCAATTTATAAAAAGCTAAAAGTAAAAACACGAAACCTAATCAGAGAACAATTACAACACCCAAGGAGAGAAACAATTAAGATTATTTTGTGCTGCCAGAACAGCAGCATGTTTTGGAACCTGATGAAATATTCAGCAGTTCAAAAAAAAAGATTTACTTTATTATTACACTAAAGGGAAAGTAATCATTCACTTTTAGATCAGGGGTCAGTTTTGGATGAATTTGGCAACTATAGCTGCAGGTTTGCCTCTCAGTTGGACTGATACATAGAGCTGTCAGTAATGATTGTTTTATCATTATTGTCCATCCCAGTTTCTCAAAGTCCAAGGCGAGGCCTTTTAATGCCTTCCTTTGTCTGTCCAAAACCCAAAGATTTTCAGTTTTGTATAGTATATAAAAGGCTGAAAACAGCCATTCTTACAGTTAATTGATTATCAATATACTGTACAATAATTTTTTTGATGATCGACTAATTGCAGTGTTTTGAATTTGCCTGTAAATGTTGTCTTCTCCAGAGGATGTGGCAGAGGCTCGTTGTTATTTCTAGTAATAAAAACCACCCACCATATAAGAAAAAAACATGATTTCTGATAAACAAATTAAAACAATTAACGCTAATGGCTGTTCTGGTTTTCTCAGATTGTTAAGAATACTGCTGTGTCAGCCATTAAACATTAAATGTTTTTTGTTCTCCTCAGGACTAAGAGTGACTTTGATTTTTCCTTCTGGTTTGCAGTAGTCGTGGGTCTTGACTCAAAAGAGCATTTTTTTGTTGAGTGGGACAAAAAGAACAACCCCCAAAGCTTTTACCTTTGTTTACACAGAACAATGCACTCTATCCTTTTTATGTTTCTTCAGTAGGTTGAGGAACCTTGAAAATATCTTTTCAAGTAAACTTTATAATGGATTGGTAAGAAATACTTCCGAGATCAGCAACGTTCCAACACCATTATGGTTTCTATTGAGACATGGCAGCATGCTGAGATACTAGACTCAGAGAAAGAGGCAGATAAAACAGCTGAAATGCTCAGAGACATCCTCCAAACTGTACTCTGTGCTGTAAAACAGTGTTGATTAAGTATTCTCTGTAAAGACCCAGTGATTATCTTTTCTCCGTAGAGGAGAAGCTGCACTGGCTCTAATGCTCTCTGCTGCAGAGTAATTGTGGGGAAGAATCTTCTCCCCATCTGGCCTGAGTTTGTCAGAGGCCCCGGGTCTCTCATTACTTCATCGTGCACATGAGCAGGGCTGGGAACAGAACTCCAAACTACAGGGACAAAAATCCCACCCACTCCAGCTCTTTCTCTTTCTGTAACTCTCTCCAGGGACCACCCGCCTTCCTGTTCGCTGTCCACATGCAGAGAAAATATGCAATGCGCTCTAACCTTCCCCCTGTATCCATCACCACCCGAATATCCACCACCACCCCCTCCCTCATATTCCCCGCGCGGCCTCCCTCTGCCACGCCCTGTCTGTGGTCAATGCAGCGTGAGAGGAACTGTGTCCAAACAATAGCCAGAGAGAGGCAGCCCCTCACTCCCCTAACATTTCTCCCTCTCTCTTCCTCTTCCTCACTAGACTTCCTCCAGTCAAAGAACTAATCATGGCATAGCAAAGACTTCAGGGGTTCAAAACCAGTTGAAAATACCGTTGCCAGGGGGCTGGGTTGGTGGGAGGATGCGGACTACAGCGATGTATCTAAATACAGAAGCAGTGATCTAACAGTTCCTCATTATCCTCTTAAATGGTGGTAAACTAATGGCCGACAGTGCTCACTTTCAAATTAGGAATTCATTACATTTTTATTGTATTGCATTCTTGAAGATTAAATGTCGAATAATAAGGGAAATTGAATCATTACACTGAGTGTTTAACTAGATTAATACATCAAGGAAGGCTGAAAAAAATGACAACAAATGCAAATCAGGACAAACTGCTGCATCAAAAAGAAGAAGAAAACTGAAGCCAACCCAAAGGGATATGACGGATGGATGCAGTATATACGCAGCACACTAATGCTGCTAATTGGCTTGCAACCTCAAAGGTTAGGGAGGTCTATTCTTCAGAATATAATATTCATCATTTAAGGGTATAATCACCTGAAACTAAGAATCAGTGTGTTTTCGTTTCCCCATAATGAGACTTTAATATCTACAGAGGGAACGGGTCCTCTACCACAGAGTCTGCCATGTTTTTACTAGCCTGTCCTCATCAGAAAAATGACCACATAGGTTGACTATCAAAGCACCTTATTCTAACTCATATTTATGTTTCATGTTAATTCATGGTAATATTACAGTTGCGGAGGAGGAGGAAGTGAGGAGAAGTACTATAAAGAGTGAAAAGTCTGTATACTGTACAAAGTACCCACATATGAGTCCCCTGCATATGTCTTCTAATACGTGTAACTAATTAAATGTAGGTTTAAGTCTGTCCAAGAGAACAACGCCATCCTTGATTGATTAACGTGAGTTGTGTTTATCAAAAGGTTTTACTCTATAAAACCTTTTGCTGATGAAGAAAGCAGATAATGTTGCTGGTAGAGACATACAGAAAGGTGAGGCAAGCCAGTGTGCGTGTATTAATGTGGACTTTAAAGCAACACTATGTAATGTTGCCACCAATATTACGTTCTCTCTTTGAGGTTTCTCTCACTCTCAAAAGGGTCGGTAACCCCCGGTACAGGCAGTAGGTCTTGGATCAATGATCTGGTTAAACAAGCACAGGACTTTTATTCTCAGACAGCTGATCGTGTCCAGCGTGAAACCAGAAGTCAACAGTGAGTTCTTTTAACTAACGTTGTCAGCTTACTCGCTTTTTTAGTGACCACTATACGGGAGGGACAAAAGTGTTCAGGTGGTTGCGATCTGCAACAATATTGCTAAATGCCGCTAAATCCTACACACTAGACTTTTAGGTAACATTAGATTTGATACTTCCCAGTTAAGGTCCTTTTTCACTGTTTAATTTATTTTTTCCCTCTTTTGTCAGTTTTAGTTGAATGTATCTGCACTAAATAACTGAACAGAGCTTAGATGAACTTACTGGCACATTATTGACCTTTGTTCTACAACGGTTGGTTATGGCTATAAATAAATAAAGTCTCTCTGGTTGTTTGTTTTTGCTTCGTATTGGAATGCAAGCTCCAGTAATGAACTTACTGTCAGTGGACTTTGACTTGTGAAAGAGTTTCCACTCCTGAATTTGGCTACACATAGTGCAGGGAGGACAGCTGGGCGGCACGTATCCACTTTCATGTCCATAGAGGGGCAGAGGAAGCTGGCCCCGTATTGTTCAAATTCACTCTGAAATCTGTCCAAGTTTGTGGTTCAGCAGGAGGGCATTGTAGCGCACTCCTGATTGCATGTTGCAGTATTCGTTCAGGGTCAGAGTTGACTAATGACAGCTGACCCCTGTGTGTCTTGGGTCTATTAGCGGAGGTGACAGAAGTGCTGCCCTGGGTGCCAGCTGGTGATTGTGCTCCTTCAGTTTGGCTGGCAGATGGCTGCGGTGCCATCACCATGCGGCCCCCTGATGCATTCTGCCACCTAAGAGAGAATGAACCTGCAAAAAAGGCAGGCAGGCAGGCAGACAGGCAGTGGAGCAGAACCTGGGAAAGGAGCTGCAAGAAAGATGCCAACTCAAAGACAGGAAACATCTCAAACAGACATTCCTCTGCACTTAAATTTTCCAGGCGAGCTTTATCTGAATGAAACTTCACAGAGCAACTCAGTGAAAGCCAATTCAAGGAGAACTGAGGAGTACTTTAACCATGACACTAAGCATTGAATTGCTTTCCCCGTATGACACTCTGCCTCTGAGATGATATTATTCCTATCAGTGACTGCTACGTCTCTGTATGCTAATTAGGTCCATGAAAGCAACATTTTTCGTTCAACTATTTCCCTGCCGCCGGCTCCAAACAATCTTTGTCTCCCAGATGATTTTTTTGATGAAGACGCCCTTTAAATATGGATTTCCTGTGTCTAGGTCATGTCTCGGGTTAAGAGCACATTATGAGACTGGCTTTTATTGGCTGGGGAGTAGAGAGAGGGATTGACTAATGAGGATATTCCTCACCGTTATCGCTCCCCACTTATGATCCTTTTCTCCCCCATTTCCTTCACATGGGCCCCTCATCATAACTTTGCATCCTGCAAAGAACTCTATTGTTTTTTACATCAGGAAAGGAAATGGACTGCGGGGAATGGGACCATAAGAACTCTGCATTTCTTTAGTGGGTATCTTGTATTTATCACCACCATATGTCACAGTAGAGAATTCATGTTATGGGTTGGGTGATGTATTGCTTCCTGGTTGTGTTTTATGGACCGGCTGGAGGTTTTGTCGGCATCATGTGCATCTGGAGAGGATCTTAAGTCCAGGACTGGGAAACCTGCAACAAGCAGCTCACTTAATAGGATTTCTTTGACTCTGGCTAAGGTAGTGCAAGATACCGTAAGCTGGGATGGAGTTATGAAGCCTGGAACAGCAGACTATCCTGTGATGGAGGATATGTGTCTCCTTGAATGACACACACCGGGCTCATGAGGGGAAAAGATTCACTGTGTGTCTGCGATGAGACAAAAAATGAGCTGTGACAGAGTCTTTAGTATAATTCTCCCAGGTGGGGCGATTTAAGGCCGCTGCCGGGGTGTTGTGTTGCCCGCTTCGCAACAGGGGGCGCAGATAATGATCAGACTTTTAAGAACCTACTCCCCCGTCCCCTCCATGCCTCCACTCTACACATCTAACCCTTCATTCTCACCTTAAATCATGCAAATCCCTGTTGAGTCCAAACTTCAAACAATTGCAACTCTCAGAAAGAGACAGACAGCGAGGGAGAGGAAGCCTGGTTGCCTTCTCAACAGTCTCGGCTCATCCTATTAAACTGCCTCATTGCTTTAGCAGCGGAGACTTTTTATTGCTGCTGCTACATATTGTTGCCTTGGCTGCAGTTTAAATCCATTCCCAGCAGAGAATGGACGAGGCATGGAGGAAAATGAGTTTTGAGGAAGTGCAGAACACCCCCCCCCGTATCCACAGGACGCAAAGCATGCCATTCCAGCAGAGCGGAGGATAAGCAGAACACTTTACCTCTTCCACGAATCATGTGGTTCACGCAGGCCTCTTACAAGACTGATGGGCTAAAGACTTCCTGAGCATCAGTACAAGACTGTGCACTTTAAACACCCACACAATCCATAAATAGAAGACACTTTACATTTACATTTTTCTGGTTGTACTCGGAGACCGGGAGGTCAAACCCTGCAGACAACTGGAAAATAGACACCAGGCATAGTAAATGCACAAAAAGTATATGAAGTCAGGATGTTGTCATCGTATCTGCCTGCTAGATTAATCAGCAGCCTTTGGATCATCACACAAAGCTCTCTCAGAATTAAGTGATTAATGACTAATTGTTTGAGTCATTTTTAATCAAAAATGCTAAAGATCGTCATCTTTTATGACAATTAACTGAAGATGTTTTGATTTTGGACTGTTAGTTGGACAAACAAGCAATTAAAATATGTTAACTTGGGCATTCTTTACTTTTTTCTTACATTTTGGAGCAAAATAAGTAGTTGATTGGTCGAGAAAATAATGAGCAGATCAATTGATGATGTAAATTCATTGAGAAGAAAAAATGTGTTTACCACTGTTCTAATTTTCCCAACAGGACTCATCGAACGGAAATGTAAAATCCTCTTTTGTTACTCTGTATCCTGTAAATTGAATTGGTCATACTACACAAGCTCTAGCTCTTTAAAAATATCATTTTAAGCTTTAAGAAATTCCACTCTTTTTCACTGCTGCGCTGTTCTGCTCAGTGATCACAGTCCCCTTTAAAAACCTACACCTACTGCAGAGTTTTGTTGTGTTTGTCTGTATGTCAGGGTTTTCATTGGCCTGTTGGTGATCAATCAGCCTCGCAGGCTACAAAAATGCAGATGAAACATTTGGATATTAATTCAAATTGTACTCAGTTCTTAATTAGGTTTTTAAAAGTAGATTAAATGGTGTAATGCATATTTAATTACAAGTAGAATTAGAGATTTGAAATTATACTCACAAAAGTGCCCCCAAAAGTGACTAAATTACAGTAATTTGAGTAGCTGTAATTAGTTACTTTCACCCCCGAACATGATAGAAAAACAAACGTTTGTGCATCTGCTTTTTTGGCCTATATGACAGCATCAGTTTCACTCTGATGCTGAACATGTCATGTTAACCAGCGGCGATAATAAAACATGAAAAACTTCCATTATAAGTAATATGATTGTAGGACATATTTATAGTGTCATTTTATAAAAGTGCGTGTAAAGTACTTGAACAACAGCAGCAAAGAAAGCCCAAGGATGTGTTGATAATCTATATTTTCCATTAGTTGCTGCCTTAGTCAGAATATATTTCTACATGTAGGAGTCGTTGTTGACGCCTTACATCTTCACTAAATCTCTACACTTCTTCTCCTCGAGAACGACAGATGGCTCACACTGCGACACACCTTGCTGTTTACTTTCTAGCGGTATTCCTCTGAGCACCGCTGCTCAGGTTATTTCCAATTACTCTGAAATGAATCAATTCAGTGTTTGAATTCATCATTAGAGAGAACGTGTCTTTCACAAATGAGATTACACACTCCTGAGGAAGCACGGCATGAAAGTCAGACGGGATGTGACTACCTGGTTCTGTCTGTGTGGATTAAAGCTACTTGTTGTTATCACCCAAAACCAGTTACTTTAACGACTTTATTGCTTTCTTTTTTTTGTACAAAACTCTATTATTTTTGTGTTTTATTGGATCATACTCTCTTTTGGGTAAAAACCTAAAACCAGTTATTACAGAAGAGCACAACATTACATTTTAATGTTTCTGTTGACGCATCCTCATCATCTCTCCAGGCCTCCTAAAAACATGAAGCATGTAAGTGGGCTCCATCCCTGATTTATTTTTGGTCTGCAGCCTGGAGGCATTGGTGTTGAAAGCATGCCTCTCTGTTTTCTCCTGCTGTGGCGGTTCTGCACAAATATTTATCAGGTCACCAATTACTGTACCCTGTGTGCTCAGGCATATACAAACACAAACACGAACACGCTGTGGCTCTGTTGAGAAGCTTGTGTGTATACATTCTTGTAAATGTGTTTATTGTTTGCAATAAGTGTCTGGCTAACTTTTACCTCAAACCATATGTGCTCCACCAATATCCCAGGAGACAGGGTGGTGTTTCTAAAAGCTTACGTGTATTGTTAGAAGCGTGTTTGTGCATTCTTGTTGTAGAGGAGGCAATTCAAACAGGCGTCTTCATCACCGAGCCTCACAGCGAGCATGCAGCCGGATCAATGGCCAGAGAGATTGCTTTCTTTGTCTAAAAAAACGTCTATTTTCAACCTCAATTTTTCACATAAAAGGATCTGATTACACCTCATGTTAATCTCACAATATGCGCAGATTAATTACTCTCATTGTGCCTTTTTTAGATACCTCCGTTAAAAAACAAACACCCAAAACAAACCTGCTAATCTATTTAAGCTTATGGAAATATAATTCCAAATTGACTATACAACTAAGCACAGGCTACTCCATAAAGGCGCCATCAGTCATTCGATCCAGAATTATGCAAAAATAAGAATGAAACCAATCAGCAGTTTCTATTCTATTCAGCATTTCTCTCTAGCTTTACAGTATATGCGTCCCATTAAACCAAGAATATAGAAAGCTTTGTTTATATTCCCAGCAGGCTGCTGCTGAGTTAGACTCATCATTTGTACCCACATTATTTCAGTTTTCATGCATAGCAATAAGCCAAATTAATCAGCATGACTCCACGCTGCAGTGATTCACTTTATTGATTGAATGATATATTATTTTATCATCTGATGGGTCACTCAGTATGTGATCTCTTGATTAAAAAGTTCTATTCTGTTTCATTAATTATTCAAAATCACATGTTTGATGTTTGTGATCAGAGTCACAGCAGTATGTCTTTAATGATGCTGCGCTGAAGATGGAAATAGCTGGACTAATAGCTCTTTGTGTGACATAATATGATTATACTGTATGTTTTGGCCAAGAGAGTTTAGTCACCAATGTCATTTGGACTTGTGTATTGATTACTATGCTTTCTTTTCCACTATCACTGTTTTGTATCACGGCTGAATCACTACATTTCACCACTCACAGCATCAACATTGTTGCGTCCCAACTAAAACAGATGTTGTACGGACAAAGTGTCAATCTGTGGCCCGTGTGTGTCAGGAGTTGTGAACTTTAACAACCCACGTCGATCAGTTTGATGAAAGGAGAGGCTGCTATGTTGTTATGCTACTAGCATGCTGGTCCTACTAGTGATCGTTTGTCCACATCAGCAGATTAAAAATGATAACAAACAACAAGGATACAAGGCGGATGATCACAAGTGAAACATAGAAATGTATATTGTTTCCTCTGTAGCATTCAACCAGGCTAAATAGCATTACTGTACTGACCCGTTCTACTCTGACAATGATCTGCGGTCATGCCTCTGCCACCGCAACGTGACATTGGACTGTGTTTCTCCAAAAGTTGAGTCTGTTACAACTTTTTCACTGCAGCTGTATTGTTTTTCCAGAAATTGAATTGAATTGCCTCATATCGAGGCCTCGTCTAGCTGAGAGCCCCTGGGTCAAGTGTGGTTTTGATACCCTTATTATATCACATTATCTGCTGATGTTATTGTGCACATGTCTCAATGAATATGTGTGTATATGTATTTAAATGAATCGACACACAACCAACCTGGGGCAGGATAACAAAACAACTGAAACTGGAACTGTGGTTCTCCTAAAATACACCTAAACGTCTCTCTAATCTGTGTCAAACAGGAGCATTAATTTAGCTCCTGCAAGGAAAAAAACACCATAAAACTATACTTTAGTACATACTGTGACTAAGAGCAGCCTCTACGGCTTACTTTTTCGGAGCTCAATGCAAAATAAAACTTAGTTGCCACTTCATTCCATTCCCTCAGCTAAAGTAATGTAGTTTATTAAAACAGCCCTGCAATAAATCCTCCCTTCATGGCTGTACTGGGAGGTGGTGTTTTACCTTAATGATCATGTTGGTGGCTGGGTTTTTTGTATTAAGTTGTAATGAGAGGTGTTTCTAATATATATATCTATAATGATATCGAATATATGTCTATCTTTATTTATATATGTGGGGTTAACAAAATTTTACGGAGGTAAGACAGAAAATCAGACAGCAGAACACCATATGGTCAATTTTCAAAATAAAACACCCTGTGAAGATTTGAGATCTTGAAGAAAGTTGGAAAATATCAACAATAACCACACTTGAAACAGCCAAATAACAAAACGATTTAACTACGTAACCTTCTGTGGCGTAGTAGAAACACAAAAATCAAGAAAAATGAAGAAAGAACCACAATTCAACAGGGCATGAAGCACCGTTGCTGAAACACTCCCAGTGGGATATGAAGCCACGTGGAGGACGGAAAGAAACAGTGTCGCATACACCAGGTGACAGAAGTGTGCCCAGTGGAGTCAAGTTGATAGCGGCTTGCGGCTCATTCTTGCCTTTTGCCTTTATACCAGTGTCCGTTAAAGGTCAGTCCCTCCCTGCACTTACCTTTTTCAAACTGATTCCCTCAGTTTGCCCCGATGTCTCCAAAGACTTGACAAGGCCTCCAGAGCCAAAGAGGACATTGTGCTACTGTTTTCACAGGCTGTGTAGTTCTCCTTGTGACTACTCTGACATGTCATGTATGCCCCTTTTAACCACTATCATCCTCGTACTTTTCCCTCCTCTGTCGTCTGGCATTATTGCCCTAGCCACTCTCTGGTATTGGCGCTCTCATAGTTGGGATGACAGCTCAGACGACTGGATGCAAGTGATGGAAACTTCCGTTCTGGCTGCTGAACAATGAATTCCATTCAACATGGCCGCCATTTCTTGGAGTGGTGTGGTTTTTTTGGAGGGGGGTTTCAGATTCAGGGGTTTCCCACAGACTCCCCTAATTAACCACGGCAAGAAACTCGCCTACTCTTGCTGTCCAGGAATGTGCTCTCAAAAGCCCCAAGAATGCCTCTGTTCCATCCTGGCCGCAAACCCTCCTTGTTTCCAAATCACGTGCGCCAGAGACGCTAACGAGAGCAAAACTACAGCAGTTTATTTCCTGGTTGGATCATCAAACGTATCTGCCGCGGAGGGATAGAAGGCACCTGCCGTACCTGTGTGTTTCACTGAGTCAAGTTTACCTAGGGGTCTGATCTAATGAAGGTACAGTGATACATTTCTTCATAGCTGTTGTGTGTCAGCTGAGACAGGCCCTATTACTTTCCCTTTGTGAGGTTAATGTGAGTCACAGGCCTGCAGAACGTCCGCTGCTGGTCTGAATGAGAAAAGCTGTGTGTGTGTAATTTACTGTCTGCACTGAGGTCCTAAAGCAAAAACTATAAGAGGTAAGGAGAGGTAAGGGGATAAATATCAGAGGTTATGAGAGAGGAGAAGAGAAGAGAGGAGAGGAGAGGAGAAGAGGAGTTTCAGATGTAGCTCCATTAATAGACCCTATGCGATCCTGAATTGATTTTGGGGTCAGTCCATAAAGCACACCGCCTCAGCACTGTACTAACAGTGGCACCATTATGGTGTTATTAGTAGAGAGGGAGAGGATCGGCAGAAATGGGAGGCTGGCTGAGCTGTGGGAGTAATTTACAGGCGTGTTAAACACGCCCGCTGATCTAGAGAGAGAAAGAAGAACTGAGGTGATGGTCGGAGACTGATTCTGTCACGCTTGCTATTACAAGCTACAGATGTTACCTGACCAGTGGGAGTCTCCCTTTAAAACACGAACTGGAAAAACAAATCAATCCATTGCCAAATTTTTTGGTAATCGATCAATCGCTTCAGTCTTTGGTCATGCAAAAATGTCTTCTTAAATTTAAGGATTTGCTGCTTTTATTTGTCATTTGTGACAGTGAGTGAAGAGTCTTCGGGATTTAGACTGTTGGTTGGACTAAAAGGCAATTTGAAGACATCAATTCGGGCTCTTGCGATCAGTATTTTTCTTTACATTTATGTAGACTAAACAAGTAATCAATTAATCGTGGAAAAAACTGATTATGACAATGATCTTTAGTTGCAGCCCCAAATATGATCATTTGCTATTTATTAAAGATCTCAAACTAATGACTGTCTACTAACTACAGCTGTGAAAGAATCGGCAATGAGCAAAAAGTACAGTTCACTCCAAAATGTAGTGGATTAAAAGTATACAGTAGCAAAAAAAAAATTGCAGTAAGTACCTCAAAATTGCGAATAAGTAGAAAACTTATATGCTTTTCACCGCTGTTTCTCAGCTGTCAACGGCACACCTGTAACAGTGTAAATCCATCCTTGTGATGTAGAGACAGGCTGACAAAAGAGGTGTTGCTGTTCCTGCCGGCTTACACCTCGTCATTACAAAATGGCATTAATAGCTCGGCAAGATAAATGCAATACGTTTGAACTTAATTAAAAAATAATAAGCACCAAAAAGTAAATCTCAACACGTCTATCAGCAGGACCTACAGGGCCCTCTACAGGCTCTCTGTTTTGCTGGATTTACTCACTGGCTGTTCCATCTGGAGCTAATTAGAGGTCCTGGTATTTCACTATCAAGCTCAAGTGACCATTAATGCCTGTTAATCGATGCAACTTTTCCATATTATTCGTGTTGTGCCCTTTCAAGTTAACACAAGCCCAGTAGGAATTTAAATGGGTTGTACTCACGCTGACCCACGTGCTGCCTTTATGAATAAATGAAAAGATATGTGGGCACCTGGAGCAGCAGAGCTGTACAGTAATTATAAAGGCTGGTTTCACTTCATAGACCTACAGCAGCGTGGAGGTGGGTGATTGGGAGACTTCTTTTGAATGGGAAATGATCATAAACTGCTCTTGTGAAAGTGAAAGTCCCGCACTCTGCTGTTCCCTCAAGCTGTTGTAGTGGAATAATGGCTCTTTCTTTGCTCTTCCTAAGCACCACTACAATCGGGGGTGGTATTCAAACCATCCCATTGCTGAGTCAAAATGTGCCCCGAAATTACAGCTCATTTCTGAGAGGTTTATGGTTACATGGTTTGTAGTGTCTTTTTGCAAGAGGGAATTTGAGGCGTTCCAGATATGTCATCCATCTCACACGGATAAACTGTTTGGACAGCTTAAGCAAGGCCATACACACACGCTGCCTGTGACAGGAGTTCAGCCCTTTGTACCCCAACATCTGAGTGTTTTGTTTTATTGTTGTGTGTGCCAGCAGGCTGGGGAAATGATGAGAAGCCAGCCTGTTGTCAGTGTCTGTGCATTTATGGATGTTTTGATGTGTCTGCGCTGTGTTCATTTGGCGCTTCAGGGCATTTCCATATTTCCGACTCTCGTGGGTTCATGAACACGCTCCTCTGTAATGCCAATACTGATTTATATTCGTTCACAGACGCCAGAAGTAGAGGAAGTCATCAGATTCTTTACTTAAGTAAAAGTACTAATAACACACTGTAAAAATACTCGATACTGCATCGAACATGTTACTTAAAGGTGTATTTCACTGCTAGAATGGCCCTTGCATGAAAGAGAAAAACAGAGAAAAGTCGCTGTGGTATTCTCTTTTGCTCAAAAGGTAGAACACCTACAACAACCAGAATGCACTGCGCCACTCCGCACTAAAACACACTCCCACTGATGAGTTATATACCGCGAGCTGGGCGGTGCTTGGTTTTGGCTCGTTGTCCGTAGATGCAAAATGTGGAAGTACAATAAAGGGGAGAAGTTTACCATTTGCACATACTACCATTAAATGTAGTAATGCAAAGCTGATACATAATCGGCTTCCAGTTTACATTTAAGTGAAAGTGTGTAAGTATAATCAGGAAAATATGCTTAAAGTACTCAATGCAGAAAGATGTTGCTGGTGACTGTTACATATATAAATATTATGTCATTAGAGCATTAATGCTGCATTAATGTAAAAAGCAGGACTTTAATGTTATAATTGGTTAAAGTGGAGCCCGTTTTTAGTTATTTTGTCTTGAACTGCAATTAATGATCGTTTTCGTTATGGATTGGTTGGTTTAAAAAAAACATCAGAAAATAGTAATTCATCCTGTCACCATTACCCAAAGCCACAATGTTTGTTTTGTTCAACCACTAGTCCAGTCTTCAAAATGATTTAATCATTACAAGTGAAGGCAGCCAAACCTTAACTTTGAGAAGTTTAAAAATAATGAAATGTTTATCGGTTTTCAAAGTAGTTGCCACAATTTTCAGATCCAATTATTCCACTACTTCTTTCAGCTCTATTTGTGCATGTTTTGTGTCCAAAGATCTTATAAATGTCAAGGACTGTAACCAGTAAATGAGCAGTTTTTTCTCTGAAATGTAGTGGAGCATTGGTATAAAGTGGCATGCGAAGAAAATACAACAATTTTCAAGTCCAGTAGCTCAGATCTGTACTTAAGGACAGTACTTGAGTAAATGTACTTAGCTATTTTCCACCACTGACAGGCACGGATGCTGTTCTCTGTAGTTTTGCTGATGAGAGGATATTTCCTTCTGTAACAGAATGAAAAAGACAAATAAAGAGGAAGCAACTATGACAACTAGACAGAGATGACATGGAACAGACAAGACGATATGAAAGGGTAAAACTCTGAGACTTTGAACAGACCAATGAGCTGCAGTGTGAAGAGCAGCAGAGCACTGTGAGAGACAGTTAATGAGTGTGTGGTAATACACCTCCAGACCTTAATTGGTTTGAATGAGCGGGCTGGAGAGGCTCTTCCATCAGGCTGTGGATGAGCAGACTGTCAGGTGACAAGCCATGGACAGAGGACTAATTGGTTCTCTCCTGCAGACACGGCTCCTGTCTTTGATCATGTAGTTGACAGAAACTGTGGTTAGGTGTTGGCTGAGTGAGTCGCCACAAACCTCATTCGAAGGCATCATTGTTTGGATCTCTATCAGCTTGTTTAGAAATTGTGCTTAAATGACCAACTCCATAGATGCTCAAATGTTGCGTATTATTCTTATTTAAATCCATGTCTGTAATCATGTCGGTAGAAAGCTTCATGTACGTTGACATGGTTGTTAAAGTCAAACGACTGAAAGAAGGTGTAGTTAAAAATCTGCTCAAAGTTGTAATTAAGGTTTTAGTTGGGATTAGGGAAAGATCCTGTTTAGGTTAAAAGGGACTGACATCCTCCTTTGCTCCTGTCATAATTAAAATGGCCTCTGGAGGGCTTTATCACTTGAATGTAAAGACGTGTCGGGGCACTTGTTGAAACAACTGATGCTGTCCTTCTTAGGAAGACAGATACAAAGTCTCACCTGAAGTGAAACTGCAGACTAGACTTGAAATGTCAGTCGGAGTGAGGATGATAAACTGAGTCGGAAGTTTCAGGTGAAGTTGAGTGTCAGTCCAATTTTAAAAACTAAAAGAAGTAAAAAGGACTAAAGGTAAAAGGAGTAGATATGGCAGATCAAAAGAAAAGGATGAATACAGCAGAAATGCCAGTGAATTTAGTGGTGAAAGCCATTTAATTGTCATTTTATAAAGGAAGTTGGAGCATTCGCAGAAAAAATAATGATAAAGATATCAAATACGAGGACTTCACAGTAGTAATTATAACTGCAAAGTGAGCCTGTACTGTAAACACAAGGACATACAGTATCTCTTAGAGTGTTTCATCTCGTATTATGTTGACTTAACTGATTTCTGCACTTGTACGGCGCCGGTTAAGTACTCTCAGGGGAGACGGCACATTGACGTCATTTGATTTCTTCGACAAGGCTGTGAGACACTGAAGTGGCTGTTTTTAACGCAGACTGTGACTACAACAGTGTCTCTTTTTCATGTGCAAATGTGCTCTTGGTATTAAAGGCAGTGGAGACATTGTACTGTATGTTCCAAGTGGAGTGGATGCAATCCTTTAATACTGCTGATATCAAAGGATTACACCAAGATTGTCTCAGGCCTTACATATGTCTCTGTGTCACGATCACGTATTAGCTTTTTAATACAGTCTACTTTAACTGTCTGATTACGCAGCTGAAGGGTGAAGGTCCCGGCTTAGGAATGATTGTAAACCAGCAGCTATCAGTGCCATGGTCTGTACAGGAATGTCCCATCTGCCATACTGGGATTGGTGGGATTGAGTGGGCAAGGGTGGCACGGGACTGAGCTTTACCGTAATTGATGAAGAGGCTAGGTGGGGGGTGGAAATAAAGGGAGGGCGTGGACTGATCCTCACTGTAATCTGTGTCCCGTTCCTCATCTGAGATCATCCGAACAGTAAGCTGATGCCGCAGCAACAGCGGGAAGCTACCGAAGGAGACAACAGATATGGATTTTTCCTTCATGTTGAGGGCTGAGAAGATGTTGCGGCCCAGCTGTATACCATGGGAGCTGCGAGGACCTGAGATGAATGAAGGTACAGCAGCACTCCATTATGCTTCGCACCAGGGTCAGAAATGCAGCGATGCTCAACATGCACCAGCTGCTATCCACCTCTGACCTCTATGAGTGTCATGCAGCTGCAGTGCAGTAACTTCTGATTTATGAGATTGTGTTTCTGCCGCCTTGTAATGAGATATGCATGGATGTGCACATACCATGCTATCATTTAACCTTGTGATCAGCAAAATGTGGACATCTGATAGCGAAGGCCACTTATTCTAAGGGACAATGACTGTGTATTTGTGCACAGGCGAATGCACACGATTGGAAGATGTGTTTCAAATTAATTGGGTTTGTGTCACAGGGGGGCACAGACGCATCATGCAACAGGAAGTGGATGAGTGTGAATCATTATGTGGCGCTGCTCAGTGTACTGATACAATTGCCTGACACAATAAACGCTGTGTCTTCTGAGGCTTTGGTTCTTTTTTCGTGCCGCTTGTTTCTGTCGATCCCACAGCGTCTTCATGTTGCAATCCAGCAATTTGCTAAACATACACTATCAATTATTTTGCATCTGTCAGCTGTGTTTCCTGTTACAATGCACTTGCTAAATCTGTTTAAATACTATTCTTTTATGTATTCTGTGGCTTTGCCATTTCCTGACATTCTTAAGCACTAAATTAGCCCATTTAGCTTGAGTCCTTCTGATCCAACAGCAGCCAGCTGCTCTGACATTTCTAGGCCAGGACCAGGTACAGAGATGAAGGGTGGTTAATTTAAGAAAGGCCAACCACCCACTGGCTTCGTTATTTCAGAGCACTTAGGTGTTGAAGAGACTCGCTAGAAGAGCTTGAGCAGAATCCAGTTTATGTTTTTCTAAATTACTTTAGATTATCTGTAGTTATCCGTAGATCTGTGTATTATCTTATTATTTAATTCAAAAGCCAGAGCAGCTGAAACACTATCACTTCCACTGAAGAGTACGATACATTTTCTCACATACATTTTTGTGCCTGATATCTGCGCAACTCTCAGACAGCTCACACAGTTGCTCATTCATTGTTCCATTCTATCTTCAGCTTAGAATGTCATTCATACCCGTATCAATAGCTGTGTCAGGGCACTCCTCATTGTTTTCCCAGAGTCGAGATGTAAGCCACCTGTAACCTGACACATCTTGTCTCCTCATCATTGTTGTTATATCTTAGTTAAAGCAGGTTCAAGGAACTTTATTTTTTTGTTGATTGTTTTGGACAAAAGCTGTGTGAGCTCCATCTCATAAAGATCTGGATCTAGCTAGCATGTGCATTTGTCTTAGAAGCGAGTGAATGGGAGGCAACATATTTTTTATACTATTATTATATTATACGTGAATAGACACAAATAATCCTGCAAGAATCCTGATGAAAATCCATCTGATGTGACTCAGCCACAAATGTGCACTGATAATGTAATATTTTAAGGTTTTATTCACCTTCAGTTTCTTCTCGTTGGAAGAGACTGTGCAACAGGCGTTAGCTGTAAGTTGTGGATTTCTCTGGGTTTGTTTCTGGCAAGTTTGCCCATCTCAAAAACACTGCAGGAAACTCTGCTCCTATCCATTATATATATTCTTTAATATTCTCTACAGTAACATTCAAATATTATCTCTCGGCTAGCTCATTAAAAAAGCATTCCTTGTAAAGATTAGAGAAAAAAGCAAAATGAATATTTCAAAACAACTGATGCAGAGAGGATGCGGAAAGTATTTAACAGAAAGTGGCACTACCATATGGGAATGATTTCTATTTTAAAATGCTTGAAAATGCTTCTAAATCATCTCAGTCACAGTTCAAGGAGTAAATGTGATCTTGGTGGAATAGTTTTGAGAGCCCACACTGTTTGCGTAGTTTAATGAGAGTTGGGAGTTGTGTGTGGTGACCGTTGTTTCTGAGCAGACTTATGGCTGCAGACTTTCAGTACCTCACATCAGTTGTTTGGTGACTTCCCTCACACCCTTGCTCATCAGCTGCGATAATCACGCTGTATTATTCACAGGCTCTACTTTCTCTGACGTTCTTCAACATTTTCTTTTGAGAGAGGATTAAAGTTGAAGCCAAAGGTTGCCAGAACAACTGCGACTTAGCAACCCTGGTGGGACGGAATGCCAAGAAGCAACAATGGAGGCCAAGTTCTCTCTTCTTGCTTCTTGCTTTCGGTCAATAAGAGAAGAAACTTCAGTGTTTTGTTTGGTTCTTGGATACATTTTACAGTAAAAGGTGACCTAGCATCAGATGAAAGTAACTCTCACTTAGATATTACATAAAAGAGCTTCAGTCGTGCATAGTATTGGGTTACACACTCATGGTTGGGAATGTACATTTCTGCACAACATTTCTTGATGCGGTAACTCTACACTTCTTTAGGTTCAACTTTCAGTTTCATTTTGCGACAATGCTGTGCTTATGATTGTGTTAGATTTATGTACAAAAACCCTAAAATTATAAAAGCCGAACCATAAAAAACATTTAAATACCTGCTTTGGTCGTGTCAGACATGGCATGAGATGTGTTAAGATCTTGTTAAAAACACCTGGTTTTGTCGCCAGAAACACAGCTGGAAATCTCCCAACTTCTGGTTTAAAAAACACCTATTTTTTATCGCCACAAGCGTGGCTGAAAATTATCCCCGGGTCACCTTAAAAATAACCAGTGATTATGCTTACAAGTGTTCAAATGCTTTGGTCCCTCGTGAAAAATATCCATTTGTTTCACCTTTACAAATGTTGAAACACATTTTGTGGTCACTGGCTTCCCCCCGTCTCCAATGTGGATATGGTACATACGGCATGTACAAATTTGATCATATGGGTGTTTTGCAGAAAATGTTCTCAAGTTTGAGGATGAGCTGCTTTACTCACCTCTCTGTCATTGTGAATTAAGTATTTATTGGTTTTGAACTGTTGGTCAGACAAAACAAGATTAATGATTGAACTGTGATGTAAATTTACACTAACAATTAATTATTCTATTGATTAAACAATTAACCGTTTAAATGACAATACAAATAATTGATAGTTGCAGCTCTAACATATACCACTGCACCACTGACCTTCTATCGATCCTGTTTATTGATAAAGGCCTTCCAAGGTAACCGTTTTATGTGTCTTTACCTCTAACAAGGTGATTTGAAGCCAATTAAATATCTGCAGACCAGCTTCAGGTTCCCGCAGTAAATAAACCAGAGTTTCTTTTCAGATATGCTGCTCCATCCACCTGGAATAATTTGCAGTCAAAGCCGTAACTATCTCTCAGGACACAAAGGACGTGTCCTCAGTGTTGTCTCCGCCAATTTAGAGGATTTGATGACCTGAGGAGAAGGTTACACCACACATTTACAAACTGGTGATTTTTTTAGAGTCAATATTCGTAATTGTTGTGGTCTCAAAGCCAAACAATCTGTTAAAATAAAGGGATTTAGTATTTTTTCCACAAACTAGATTTCAAATTACTGAAATAGGTTTTAGATTATTGTGTGGAGGGATTCAATTTAGAAATAATATAATTTAAAAGTTAAATGAATGTTTAAAATTTGAAGAAAAAGTATTCAGCTAGTTTCAGTGAACTCACTGAGAACATGACTAAAAGAACAGTTCACCCCAAAATCACAACTACATATTTTTCCTCTTATCTGTAGTGTTATTTATCCATCTAGATTGTTTTGGTGTGAGTTTTAGAAATATCAGCCGTAGAGATGTCTGCCTTCTCCCGAATATAACTAGATGGCGCTTGACTTGTGATGCTCAAAAAGCTCAAAAAATAAAATTGAAAAACTCCACAGCAATGTCTTTTTCCACTATTTTCTATGTACTGACACCTGTCAACGGTATCGCTGCTCTGAAGGAAGCAAGCATCTACACATGGACGAGAAGCTAACTAACTAAGCTAGCTAATGTTACAGTTTAGCTTGGGAGGATGCCATTAATGTTTACATCTGTCGACAGCTGTTGACCAGTCCTCTAGTCCATCAGTAGATGTGCACTCCCTTCTGTGCAGTGATACAGTTGGCAAGTGTAGTGTGGTGCAAGGAAAAATAGTTCCTCTTGCATTTTTTCCAGTTCTATTATTTGGAGCTGTTAGCGCCACAAGCCATGTGCGATCTAGTTCCATTATATTAAAGAAAAGGCAGACATTTCAAATCACACCAAAACAACTTAGATGGACAAACAGTACCACAGAGGAAAACACATATTTTGTAATTAGGGTGAACTGTCCCTTCAAACTTATCTGTAAATGTTCAGGTGGTTCTTTCCTCACATCCTTGGGATTTGATGCGCTGGTTTATGTCTCATCTTTTACTTTCTCTTTTGTGTTTTTGTTGTGTTTTTTCTTTTGTTGAGGGCTCTTGTTTTGTCGATCAAAAGTTGCAAGCAAACTCTGACCCAGAAAATTGCAAAAAAAAACATCTATTTGCGATGCTTCGGTACCAGATCGTCAGGCAAAAATCTGTAGCTTGCAACTTCTTTTTGAGCGTGAAATACAGTCAGAATGGAATTGAATCTTGGAAACAAAGCTCGTGGGTGAATCGTTATCAATGGGATTCATAGCTGGAACGCCAAAATACAACCCAGATTGTAACAAAGCCTGAATTATCCTCAAACAGAGATACATTGAAGATGTGGTGTGACAGGGGGAAGCACTGACCCATAAAATTAGATTTCATATTTTTCAGTGAGATATAGGTTACGCCATTTCCTTTCGGCAGTTCAGACACATTTTCCCGTCTGTGAATTCTAAAGTAATCTTCTGCTCCACTCAAGAGTAAGCATACTTTCCCCCAGACATATCTCACACAGTAACTTTCATGGTAAATTGATCTCCGGTGTTGAAATAGCAGCTTTCTTTTGCTCTTCAAAGCGAAAAGAATGGTTATAGTACGAGTGTGGCCAGGCGCTCAGGAGTGTCTTGGGAGGTCTGCCTACAGACATGGGGTGCAAATGTAGGAAACAAAATGGTGCCTCAAGAATCTGAGCTGGCTGTTTTTGTTAATTAACCAGACAACATGGTGCAGGAAGAGGGAACCAATGCAGGTCTCCAGCCGCTCCTGCGCTGTCTCTTGAGAGTGCACTGCCTCGGGGAGACGCATTAACAGAAAACTCTTGTTGTTTCGGATTCGACAGCGATGATGCTGCCATGCTGATACTCTGCAGTGGTCTCAGTAAGCAATCGCTGGTGTCATGATGATTTGTGAAAAACGGAAATCAATGTTTAAAGATCTTCTTTTTTTTTTTTTACCCCTCTTAGACTTCCTCGCTTCCTCTCTGATCTTACTGTTTGACTTTGTTTAAGCCTTCCTGACTTCATGGTTCTCTGTTACAAGCTGCCCTGCAGGGCGCCGACAGTATGCATCCCAGAGCCTCTCAGCTCTTATTACTGCAGTTACTCTCCTGGGAAGAAGCCTCTGTGGATCGAACCAATGGTGACCAGTGACGCAGAACCAACCGAGGGGAGGTAGCATTAAAGACGGAGGGAGAAACAGTGGCAACAGACAGAGAGCGAGAGAGGGAGACAATCTATCACTGCAGGAGTTACAGTGCGGCGACAGGAGAGGAATCTTAATAATCATGAGGAACCAAAAATCCTAAGAGAGAAGGAACTAGATGAGTTGAGGGATTTGGGGGTTTTAAAACTTGGAGAAGAGGTTGATTGATGAAGGAGGATGCCGGAGGAGAGGGCAGTGAGGGAGAGGATGCTGTTGGACTCTTCGCACAATTGCAGTGTTGGCGGCGACATATAAAAAAGGCAGGGTGTACAACACAAAGACAGAGCGTAGACACTGACATAAGGAGAAAAAGTGCCTGCGTCGCTCTCAGCAGTTTCAACTCCTACAGCTAATGAGATGACATCAATCACTCAGTGGACCAATAAGCCAGTGGGCAATTGTCTGCACTTTTGATATCCAGTATCACACAAAAGGTCAGCTTCGTGGACAGGTGGAGGAGCGTTTTTGGACGGATGCCGGCTTACCCTGCTTCCTATAAGTAATTATCATTGCAGCCTGCAGAAGGAGTGCAGGGAAACAAGCAGAGTGAGGATAAAAACAGCACCATCTGTAATCTCTAGTACTGCCATACAAGATATCAGGATAATGAAAACACCAGACCGTATTCCTCATATTTTATGAATGTTGATAAAGAAATTCTGGAGCTTTTTTGCCCCCCAAAACTGATTTATCTGTTTTTTTGAACAGAAATCTTCAACACCCGCTTGCATCAGACCGTTGTCCTGACAGCTGCTGGGGAAGTTGTGCTGTCTTCCACTGAGACATAGTTTCATCAGACAAGAGTACTTTCAACTTGGACATAAAAGTTTAACATTAATTCCAGCTTGGGTTTGTCCATCTCTCAGGAGTGACTGGGTCTGTGCATGGCCTTCCTCCACTAATTCCACTGCTATTGGTCAAATTATCTTCATTTCTAAGGCTCACCCTCTCCCTAATGAGATTTCTGTTTCCACAGTGTTATTGGCTAAATTATATTCGCTTACATGTAACTGGTGCTGCCTTCCTTGATCAGACTGATAATGTGGTAAATACTTTTTAATGAGACAGACAAATTCCGGATTATTACCTGAGGAATGTGTACAGAATAAATCAGGTACTTACGATGCTACTATATACTAGGGCCTTTAAGATCCCATAAATAAGAAACAACATACATAATTCACATGGCGGCCATTTTCCTTTGACATCGCCCTAAGGGTGGGAACCCCAAATTTTGTGGGCTAGGCTGTGCTCGAGGTTTCGTCATGTAAACAAAGGAAATATGATGAAATAATCATTTGACAATGGATAGTGCAAAATACAGAGGGACATCGAGCCAAATTTTAAGGAAAAACTAAACATATTTAAAAACCCTTTAGACGGCAACAAACGTTAGCAATCAACAGCTTCCTCGCTAACATTACCGTTTGATAATGGCAAACAATATGATATGAAAAGGAATAAAATAGTTATGAAAATAGCTAAAATTTCTTTCTTGATTGAGCTCTGTGCTGCCAAGTGATGGGTAACAACACTGCAGTAACACAGATAAAAGCCTGAATAAGGTCATTTAGGAACTACTTTGCTTTTCATTAACAAGCACTTCTGCTGAAATAAAAGCATATCCTTGGAAGTATAGGGAGAATAGGCTATTCATTGTAACCCAGCATTACCAATTGCACTTTTTGTTCCACAAATAGTTTGCATTATGAACATGTTGTGTTTTTCCAAAGTCTGGATAATTACCTAGAAACAGCAAATCTGCCATATTTCATTTTATCTAAAATGAAGGGGGCGAGTACAGAAAATGAGGACATTCATTTCAACAAACTCCATGACCCTGAATAGAGGTCAACATTATAAATAAGCGGACATTAATACTGTAGCTGCAGGTAAATCTTCAGTAATTGGTAGCTGTGCGAAGGGACTAAGTCGGTGTGTGTGTGTGTGTGTGTATGACATGTGCATGAAACACTGTGGTTAAAACTTCTCTGAGATGCTAATTAGCACTTCCACTGCTATCCCACTAATTATAGTCCTCATGTAGGCTGTAGCATTGACAGAGAGGATTCGATTTTAAATGTAGATGTTCTGCTACAGAGGAACGTGACTCGCTGAGACTCTCTGATGCGGTAGGAGAAGGAGTAAGCGGTCAGCTCCCTTCTCGCGACATTAGTCATTCTGAGCAGCGTGTACCACTGAGCGAAAAGCTGATTCAGGTTTTTAGACGACTGCAAGGTATTGCAAGAGGATGGCAGTGACCTTAAAGGCTTTAGAATACTGTAGTATATTGTAACATTAGCTGTGAGTAGAAGTCACTGCGTGGGTCATTTTTCATTTGCTGAATTTCTCACCATTACTGTACAACTCGACATCACAATGGGTGATTCATCACCTCACCAGAGGGATGTAATTCTGTGTGATATATTTCTTCCTCTAAGGATAACATTGTGACTTTACTATTTGTGTTTCTCACACTTTCTCACATCCCCTCTCTATCAAACCTTATTACCAGATTCAAGTGTAGTAATATGAGTAATGACCAGCAGTGTGAGGTATTTCTGCGATGATCTCAGTGTTTCTCTGGCCTGGCCCAGTTCACTGCAGGGCTAAATCTGCTAACGAGTGTTTTGAAGCAAGGTCCCCATCCAAAGCCAGCATGGCGCCAGTGTCCCCGACTTGGGTTAAATAGTGAGGGGGGCAAAAAATGAAGGCAATGTTAGATGACATCCTCTCATGAGGAAACATGCTCAGGCTGAGTTTGGGCTGTTTTGGTTAGTTATCGCTTCAACAGCCTGCAGGTGCAGGGAAGGTTCTAATGTTTTCTGCTGTTTATGTTTTGCCCCACAAGCTAAATAAAATCACAGAAGAAAACAAAACAATTCACGATGACTCATCTGATTATACTGATTGCATCTAATTGCATATGTTACCTTTTTCTAGAGCTGCGGCTCCGAACCGTAGTTGGGAGACCTCTGGTGTTAACAAAGTCATTTTAAGTAAGACTTGCCACTTGGCAGCCATCTTTGCAATGCCCCCGGGCAGTTATCTCAGGTTAATAAGACCAGGGAAGGGAACTCTCTAAAAGTATGGGGAAAGGGCCAGAACTTTACTTTTAGTGGTCACATGGACATCAAATAAACTACTTGTGTAGAACTTTTCTATTCAAAGTGCCGTAAGTGGTCTGTCTCTCACTATGATGTATCTGGTGTCTCTGCTGTGAAGATGTAGGAATCTACACTGACTACAGCAATAACAGGATCGAAGCCTGCGACCAGGCTCATAGGGGGGTCAACATTTCTGCTATGTATCTAAGACCCAAACATACTTACAGTGATCAATAAAATCTTAAATCTATTCTAAAATGGACAGGGAGCCAATAGGCTTGCAAGTCAAATAAATGGAGGCAGCTGACAAGTTTCTCGTTGCTCAGCACCAGAAAAAAAAATGAATAGTAAATGTCAAGAGGGACATCAAGCCATCATAATCATACAGTAGGAAGTGGTTGAATGTTAGCATATGGTTAGTTTACCTTTATTCTGCCTTTAAATGTGGCCTGATGTCCCTTCAGGCTTTCACGATCCATTATCATTTCAGTTGCTGATCAATCGAGAGGCGGTGAAATAACAACAATTTGACAGATTCCCCATGTTTATATGACTTTGAGTGACATAACATCGTCGCAGCCTTTGAGTGTGACATTAAAGGAAAATGGCCACCAGCAGAACATGATCTGATGTGATGCTGTCGTCTGTTCAATCGAGTACAAAGCCTCACTTTTACTTTCTGAACAAGTTGGATGCAAGATTGAGACTTTTGAGATTTTGGTCTATGTCACAAAGGAGGGAAAAGATGAGTGCATGGACAACTTTTTTCAGGTGTGTGGATTATGTGTGGTCTAAAGGTTAAGTCTGAATCAAATAGTACTCCTGAATTTCTGCCACCAGGCTTTATATTTGCAGACGAGGGACCGAGAGTACTTTCAATGAGACTGATATTGAAAAGTACGATTTATAACCTTTGCTAGAATTTCATTGGATGCACTTTGTTGAGGTAATTGTACTTCAGGGTCACTGTTCAATTTAAATTGAAAAAACAGCTTTCTCTTCATAGGAAATATTTGACATTGTTGAATTTGTACTCCTGATATGAAAAAGCCTGTAAATGCAAGCTTTTACCTTTGATTGAACACTTGGGAATCCTCATTATTCACTAAATATTTTATTCCCATGGCAGTCAGGGTACTTACTACAATACAAGGGGAAAATATTGTTGACCTGAGTAGTTGTACACCAAATCTTTGATGCATCTTGAGAAAACAATTGTGACAATTGTATGGGTATGTTTTGCATCAGTTATGCTTTCCTGTATAATCATTTTTGTAGTTTCTTTGTGCTTTATATTTATTTACATGCCTTTTTAATTGGGGATCATCTACAGTGAGAAATAAGCTTTTCCCCTTTGGGGCAAATCAAACACACTGCATCTAGAGCAGATATTCATGTATTCATCACTCCTGCAGATATAAAAATACAAGCTGGGGAGTTTCAATGCCAAATAAGATCATTAGATGCATTTTATGCATTTATTTTAAAAGGGGCTTACTTGGTGAATTGTGTGTGTCACAAAGATTTCAGATCTAGTAGTAAATTTGTTTACTATAACTGCATTTGTTCACATCTCTCAGACTCCCAGGGCCATTGAGCGGCTGCCAGTTTGAGGATCATTACAGCGAGAGAACAAATTTTGACTAATAGCTCGAGACTTTGTTGTTGGTTCCAAGATAGCAGAGGAGCACTTGTGGCTTTTTTTCATATTACATTTGATGCCAGCAGCACAGCATGCCGTTTGTGTTCTCGTTGCCTCTCTCCTGCAATTAGCAACTGTTACAGACAGTAGTGGCAACTATCGCGGGCAGGCACTATTTATAACAAGAGCAGGAGATGTCAGACCACAATAGCATCTTTTAAATCAGTAAAACATGTTGCCATCTGATTTGACTGTTATTTTTTTTGCTCCAGCTGAGATTTATAGTCGCCAGGCTTGAGTTTGGCTGTATTGAGATGTTGTACATTGCAGATGATATTTAATTCTGTTTGAAGTCAGTATGTTAGCTGGCAGAGCTGACAGTGTGGGTTCCTGCGTGGGTGATTCCTCGTCCTTCCACCAGTAGCTGGCTTGTCAAGGCCCGGTGAACATGGAAGTCTTAGTTCTATTATTCACACCTTTACCCAGCTTCTGTCTTGGTCAGCGGTTCAAAGTATGCCTCACATACTACTATAGCTATTATACAGCAGCAGTGCCAACAGAAGATTGAGGGTGTTACGTCCACGCCTGACTCCAAGGGCTGCGTTACTGTGTTGTATTATTCGGCTTGATGAGTGGTGATGGTTTCCCCCTGGAGAAGGGGCTCTCCTGTCCCACTGGTGCCCTTAAACCATTCATTAAGGCGATGTTTTCGGAGCTGTTTCTCGCACATGTGTCTTCTCCTCCTACCCCAACTATTAATTCACCAGTTAGTTAAGGAAAGAGAAAAAAAAGATGGCCCAGTTAAGGCACAGCTAATACGCCGCTCACACCTGGTATTACCATCCATCCTGGGTGATTTGATCACAAACGGACAGCTCTAAGTACAGTAAAGACGCATCAAGGACACATTTGAGATCCGTGCACACGTCCTGTCCTCCGCGCGGCACCAACAAGAAGCCACAACAACAGGCAGAATGGATTTACACACTGTCTGATTTACTCTCTTAACCTGCTCATGTTGGCAGCAGATGTTTCAGCTAACCACTCAACTAGCTGCAATATCCCCAGACTCCCTGAACAAATTATATGATTTTAAGAGTTGGTGCATGACGAGAAACTTTGCAAAATGGCTACAGCAGATTGTAAATACTTCAAACTTTCTTGAAAATTCGGAATTTAATGCAGAACATTAAGTTGTCAGTATGTCAAGGTATTGCTGTACCGGCATTGTCTGTTTTCGTGTCTGAAGTGCATCTTTCTTCCCACCATTTAAACACACTTGTTTCAACTGATTTCACCATTTACACTAAATGTATGAAAGACGATAACGTTTTGTTGACCGAGAACATGTCAGATTTTACAATGATAGTAAACAGTAACCAATAAAGGTGATTGTTTTGTCGCCCGCAGAAAAGGTACCCAGACTCTCGATGAGTTTTTGCATGTTGAGAAACTTTATAAACTCAACCCAACACATTCTTAACTATTTGGGCCGTCATGTTAATTTGGCAAACGTTATGCATTAAGATATTTCTTTCTTTGTGTAAAAACCATAGTATCAGTGATGTACAGTGTGTATTTGCGTGTAGAGCGGGGAAGTGAGATCTGATCACAAGCAGTCACTTGAGACACGTGTGAAGTCGCATGTTAATGCCATGTGTAAACTGACGGGAGTGAAGCCGTCCACTTTGACACATGGGGACACATGTTAATACCAAATATGAATGGCTCAACCATTTGCAACCAAGGTTCCCTCTCTAGCTACCATTTAAAGCAAGGGAAGTGATGCCAAGCTCGTCCTCTGTCCCAGTCCTGCTGCAGAGGCAGCTGGGATGGGTGTGGCAGGACTGGCATGTGTGAAAAGAGTGTTAATCAATTCCCAGGCCTGTAAAGGGGGACAGGGGTCAGCAAAACGTCTCACATTTTCCAAATGTCCCTGCACACCAGGACAATATTGAAGCGCAGAGCCAGCCCGCCGCTGCCATCTTTGCAGCTTTTACCAAAGGCAGGAAAGGTGTTGGCACAAGAAGCCGGAGGAATTTCTTTTTTTTTTTTTGTTGTGTCAGTGCTGGATTTCTTCCAGGCAGCTTTTTCTGCTTAATCTTCAGTTTAAATCCACCCTCATCTAGATTCCCTGGTCCAGCAAAGCCTGTGGGTTATGGCAGGGCAGATGATGCCCTGCAATGACCAGCTGTGACCCACAGAATCAACCAGATGAGCCATAAAGTCTCTGTATGTGTGTGCGCGTGTGTTTGTGTGTGTGGACAAGCTCACGCGTGTGTGTGTGTGTGTGTAAGAAGGGATTTTGTGTGTATCTTAGTGTACATGCATAAACCAGCAGATATATGACATTTTTCACATGGCATGGAAATAACTTTCATGTTAGTCTAACTTTGCTTTAGATTGTGGAATATATATATAGGTAATGTATTATTAAAATGTCTTGTATTCTGCTCTAACAGCTTTTCTGTTGGACTGTCCAAGTCAGAGGACGAAACCTGGAGTTATAAATTTGTTCTCCAGGACTGTGGTCGAGGACAGCTGCGTTTCAGACAACTGAACCTTGAGCTCACGACACTGCTCTTCAAAGAGGCTGTGTTGGATTAGCAAGTGTACCACCGACAGTAGCTAATCCTCCAGGGCTACAGAAACATTTATTATCTAGGCCATAATGGATTCCACATTTTTCAACGGTTGAGCCTCAATGATAATGATTATAAATGCTTGATGCACTGTCCTACATCTGTCCAATGTCTACATCTATAAGGTAGCCAGCATGAAGGATGATGTGATGCTTTTTTTATAGCAGTACACGGATTGCTTATCGTTAAGCTCTAGTCCTTTACTATTCCTGTTTTGGCAGGTCAGCCCCACTGTGATTATTCATCAGCCAGTAAAGATCATGATACCAGTCATATGGGACGATGCATTACTACATCACCCCGCTGTGACTCCAAGGTTAGCTGTCATCCTGTAACCTTGTTTTCCTGATGGTATTGTTATGAATAATCAACAGAGGTAGTTTTTGCCCTCTTGAGCCCTTCAGCTGTTTTGGTTTCAGCATAACAACAGCTCAGTTTAATCACAGGGCTGAGCACTGCAATGCTGATATTGTTTTGAGCAGGTGTTGTATGCGATACTGAATTAGGGATTCAAATGATACTTTATTCAAAAGTCCCCCCTGTCCATGTATATATGAGGCTGAGCAAAAATCATATGCCCTCATAGCAACGCTCACAAATGTCTCCTTGCAGTTGATATCTGTCAGCGTGTAGTTTTGTACTATATAATCACACTGCTGACCAAAATGTTTTCATTGTTTTGGTCAGAACTTTGTAATATGGAAACGAAAACCTCCATCATCTTGCAGATGAGACCAGGCGTGTGTCTTTTGGGTAGAAAGTAGAAAGAAAGACAGTAAAGCACAACAATTATACAGCTCAAAACAGACCACCCCAGCTAAACGATAAGTTGAGATTTATATTCCACGTGAAAAATTGAAGGTTAGAGGAGGAGTTTTTAAAAGTCGCTCATCAAGTCGCTGATGTCTTTTTTAGTTTTTAACATTTTGGTTCTGGGTTTTGCCTGTCATCATCACATCGTGGGTCGAAGACAGACAGTTCTTCTTTTTCTTCCAGGCAGCAGGCCACTCCAGTAGAGGTGCTCCTCACATGCTCTCCCCCTCAACCCCCAATTCCTACATTCAGAGCAGACTTGTAATGAAGGTATAATGGCAAAATTAGCAAAGTAAAAAGTAAATTACTGTCTCCAAAATTTACTCCAGTAAAGAGTAGAAGTGCTGTTTGTGAAAAGGAACATAAGTTCCTTAATGTGTTACTATCCGTGCACAGGCCTGATACATCCTGAAATACTAAGTGGGTATGGTAAGAGTATGTTTTCCCTTGCCCTTTGACAACACTGAGCAGGTCTTCCCAAGGTTTGTGAGTGCCTCTTAGCATTCTCCAACTCCAACTCTATACATTTTGCTTTTTAAAACCCTTCCTTCATTTAGTCTCTTCACTCAGAAATCATTAGAGCGGAAGAGATGCAACAAAACCGCAGACTGTTCAGTTGAACAACACCAACCATAACACCGCTAACCCCGGACACTCATCTTCCTCGAGCAATTTCTCTTCGTTGATGTAATGGATGTGTCCCTGAAGGGGCTTTTTTTCCCGCATGTTTCTTCAGGGCAGACTGCTGTTGTGCTCTTAACGGCAGCACACAGAGAGCATCTAGAGGCTATGGATCATGGCAGCCTTGGAGCAGCCTTTCAGGCCTAATGTTCTGTGAGCGCTGGGAGTATTGATTCACTGTGTCACGTATGATTATAAACACAGATTAATAGACAGTAAGTTTTCAGCTCCAGGCAAAGTAAAATGTTAGAGGAATGGCATTTTGCCGCAGTGTTTTGGCTCCACGTTTGGGTTGTGTAATAGAGATGTGACAGCTCGACCTTCGATATATAGCATACAGTTTCACTTTCAGTGTGTCCCAGAGGAGAAATTTATCCGCTGCTTTTCTTGTGCTGTATACGGTGTGGTGAATACTAAGTCAACTTTCCCCTGAAATTTTTTGCCGCTGTTGTTAAATAATTATTTGACATCTTTTTTAATCTGTGTTTGCAGTGCCTTCAATTTGTCATTTTCTGGTTTTACACAATATTTTAATTACATTTTTTCAAAGTCGGAGGAATTACTCGAATCTCATACTAAAGAAAAAGAAGCAATACCGCGGTGTAGAAATACTCTTATACTAGACAAGTTATTTGCTTTAACTTATAATTATGAACTAAATGTGGATTGCATAATGTGATGGCTTAAGAATAATTAAACCTTTGGTGTTCAGATTGCTCCTATATAAAACTTGTCCGCTAACGAGGAGCAAAATATACTTTAAGTACCAAAAGTGAAGTACTCATTTTGCAGAATCGCATACCGTATTTCAGAATAATGTATATATTATTGGATTGTAATAATTAATGATTCCCTTGAAGTCAAAATCGGCATGCAGAGTGCTGCTTTTTTTTGGCCTTTATATGGCTTTATTGATAGAACAGCTGAAGACATGACAGGAAACGGGCTGAGAGAGAGGGAGTGACACGCAGCAAAGGGTCCCAAGGCTGGGACTCGAACCTGGGTCCGCTGCAGCGAGGACAAAGCCTCTGTACATGGGACGCCCGCTCTACCAGCTGAGCTAAACGGCGCCCCCAGAGTGCTGCTTGCAGCCAAAAAAAGCTCGACCTCATGAAAATACCAGGATCTTCTGTGTTGGTCGCCCCATAGCGTGTGTACACTCAACCGAGCCGGGTAACTTCCAGTTTAGTATTTGGCTAACTTGAGTGGGGATAACGTTTTTTCTTTCCAAATGTTATTGGAACGAACAGATCAAATCAATTTTTTTTTATCCAAAACACATAAAGTTATTCACTGATTTCAGGGCATAGCTCACGTTCACCACTATTGGCTACTGTGAAGACCAATCAATATCTGCCACAAGTCCATCCCTATAACTGCCTGTTCACTTTAATGTTGAAGCTGGTAAAGGTGGTTTGACCACTTTTTGCGGTCCAACCTGTAGCTTGTAAATTTCCCCTCGGTGGTCAACAAAGTTTTATCTTAATCTCTAATATTACACCATCATCTATTTGTTGTATTGTTGTAGTTATTTGTATAATCAAACTGAATCGTCACCAAAGTAACTAGTTACCGAAGTATTGAAATAACATCAGTAGATATCTCTGCAACACAATACAGACCTCTTTGCCATTAAGTGAAAAAAGTAGTTTGTCCACATTCTGCTGATGTAAATTTTTGAATGTTTAAAACAAAAATTCTTACATGCTGTACTTTTTAAGATTAGTACTTGAGTAAATGTACTAAGTTTTTCTAATGCCATACCTAGCTCCATCATAAAGGAGACTTGTTTCCCATTTATTTGTCTGTGTCATGTTAGTGACACCAGTGCTGTCGGAGTGCGTTGTCAGCATTCTGCTGTGTGCTGGGATTTGAACGAGCCCCATGTGTCTGTGCCTGATAATAGCAGAAGCGACCTTTGAGCGTTGGTGTCACGGATGAGCGCTCTCCCCCTTGTGAAATATTCAAACACTAGATATCTCATCCAAACTCAATCCCTTTGTCTTATGTAACCAGACGAGCTTTTCTGGCTCAATCTTGTGCCAAAGGTTAAAAACCCTAAAGACTTCACATCATTTAGCTTTGTTAATTCATTCACTGTCTGCAATGCTGTGAAATTCCATTTAGATAGCGTTTCAAATTCTTCTTACATTATGTTGTGTCAATTTAAATGCATGAGAGGAAATAATAGAAAATTGAGCACTATGGTTATTGTCATCCCAACGGGGAATAATTACTGTGCACCCGAGAAAATGGTGGAATTCTTCGGGGCTTTACATTTTAGGATTATGACATTTTACCCATAAAATATCTTTATTTGGTCCCATGTTTCTCAAGCTTTTTACCCCGTTTTTGTTCTAATACTTTCTTCTTTTCATCATCTCTTCCTTTTGAATACATAAAATAAGCAATTAAGAAAACATTCCCCTCAGTATTGTTGCTGAGGCTTTTTTGAACTTCTGATTTTTAATATGCACCACAACCCCCAATTAACACTACAGCTCCCCTCTCCGAACTAACAAAGACTAAAAACCTTTTAGTGGTCGAGAATATGTGGAAACAAGAACACTACAGTGACCTTTTGTTCTGTAAGGGGTAGCCTGAGAGCCACACACCTCTCAAAGCTGGGTTGCTCTGTTATACACAGTCCATGGCCTGATAATAGCATGTTTCCAGCCTTCGTAAATTGCAAGTGTAACAGTGGGTAAGTGGTAAGTGGGACATAGGTGCAGCTATGGTATTGCACTCAGCAGGACTGTGTTTCAGGGTGTTCTGTCTCCACAGTGTCGTGGTGTTGCTCCTTTCCGGTGCAATGACTGATACAGGAATGAATGTCTGCTTCCTGCGTGACAGTCTGAATGCCAGTGTAATTAAAGGTTGTCTGAGGGTGGGCAATGATGAGCTGTCTGGACAGCCATGATAGTTGCCTCCCATTTCTGCTTGAATGCCCTCTTCAACTCCCACCGAGTGTGTGTCTCCTCTTTCCGTCATGCCCCATGCATGAGACGTGTGCTAGTTGGGAAGGGAGGTTGTGCGAGATGTTTGAATGGCCTCTCTGACTTCCTCCCACACCTGGAGGGTGTTTCTGCAGTCACACATGCTCAGCATTATTCTCATTAATAACTAGCTGGTGTTTTCCCTTGTGATGCTGTCAGGGCTCTCTTTTTCCCCTGACGTTTGCGAGGAAGCTTCTTACATTTTTAATAGATTTAAAATCACACTTTTGAGTCCAACTGGAATAAAAATGCACATTTCTTGCTACAGCAATAGAGATGTGACATATCGTGTTTTCTCTTTGGTGGAAAATAATGATAAACAAAAGTGGGAAATTTACATTTAATAATTTTCATACACCAGCAGGTGTGTCATTGGTGATCCATCTCTGTAGATAAAGACCGTATTTGAATATAGCCAAACAAAATGTCTTTTTTAAATCATATCTGCATAACATGGTGCTGCCACTGTCCTTTCATCAGAACGACTGTGACACTGACTGATATCCAGGCTCACAAGTTATAGCTACCAAGAACAAGTTTGTTAACAGTGCATCTTATTAAAGTCTCTCACAGATTAAATAGATTCACTTAAAAATCACATGGATGACTCTGTCAAATGAAATGGCTTATTCTGTGAGGTTGAGGAAAAAACCTACTACCAGTTGAATATAACCTACAGTAAGGCAGGAAATACAGATCAAAATTAACAACCAGTACAACACCCACACAGGTGATATTACTAAGTGAGGGCTGGGCTGGTGGTGGCTAGCTGGATAAACGATAGACTCGGCCAGTCAGTCAGTCACAGTAGTTCTCTCTACTGTTCTTTTTACTTCACGCTGACATTTTGTTCACTTGACACCTTAGTTTGGTCGCTAACAGCACAATTTATTCATAAGATGTAGGCTATTTGTTCATTTGTATCAACTCTGTTCCAACTGTCTCATCACAGTCTGCAAACCATTCCTGGTGTGATGAGCAGTTTTTTTTTCCAACAGAGGAGGGAATTTAAAAGTGGACTACAGCTCATAGGCTAAGCTACGATAGCCTCCTCTGTTTGTGACTCAAATTTCAGCACAGTCAAGTGTGCTCGCTATTGGTAAACGCACAAATGTTCGAGCCAAAGTGCCAAAAAGTTAAACTCCATATAGAATATTCATGCAGATGGTTCCCATGATAATTTTATTAAGTTAATTCAACGAGAATGATCTGAAATATCGCTGTCGCTGTGTGAAACTTTTGTCTCCCCCTTGTGGTCGTTAGGTTTCTCTACCATGTGTGCTACATAGTTGTCGCAACTCCCCTCTTCACTTCTAGAACTGACATGAAAAATGCAGCTACAGGTGAACCAGAGCAGGTGTCTCCACAGACTCAACATTTATCAACTCATTTGGAAATATAAGACTTAGGTTCCATACTACGACTTTAAATCTTGTTGTGACCAGGCCTTAGTAACCGCGACTGTAGACTGTGCTCGATTGACATCTGTCTGAATCATTTGGTGTGAAAAGTTACTTCTTTATCTTCTCACACAAGGTGTGAAGTCTTGTGACCTCATGTGATTTCTTTATAGCGCCACCCAACATTACCTTAAGCAGAGGTCTAACATCAGAGCAAGTGTTCAAACAGTGAACAGAACATAGGTGGAATTAAGAAGGCACGTTATCAACCGCTCGAGGAGAAATTTAATTTATAAATGTATTTAATAAGTATTGTTAATTAATAACATCAATGATGACTTGGTTCTATTAAGTATCCTGGTAAGCTTTTCCAGTGAGTCAGAATACACATTACCAGGGACTCCCCTATCATGACAAGTCAAAATGTTTTCTGTGTAAAAACACTGTTAAGTTAAGCCTGCACCAGATAAGACAATATAAATATAGTAGTACAAAGTGACCTGCCTCCGCTCTGATAGATATTCCCATCCGACAGAATGGGACGCATCAGTTTGAAGCCCGTTTATTTCTCTGTTAGTTGTTGTTCTGAGAGAGCGGCTCATATTATCAGACCACAGGCTCAACTGTCAGTCAAACACACCCAACAGCTCGTCCCCACAGAGGCTCCTGGGATAGAGGGACATTTCAGGATGCGTCAGCAGAAAACATTTTCTTAAATTCCGCTGACGTTGCCAATCACATAACTTCAGATGATGGCTTATCAAATAATCATAACAAGAAAATATTGTTTTGGCATCACTCAGTTATTAGCTTGTTGTTTTTGCTGTCTGGTTCGGTCAGTTCTGTCGCAGCCTGCGCAGCTTGGCCTCATCATTTCTATAACCTTTGACCTCTCACAGTAGAGGTTTCGACCAGGCAGAAATGAGGTGGCAGATATACTGCCCAGTCGTCAGGATATACCTCTCTATAGTGCACATTCACATATTTTACAGCACTGACACAGACACAATGACAGGGTGTTAAACCCCTTGAAATTCAATGGACCCTGGCTAATGAAAAACCCTTTGGAATAGGAGATCATTTTAGCCAATGAAAGAGTCCAGATGAAGTAGGGTAAACACCAAAGTGAAGCAAAAACACACGTATCCAAATACATTGTAATAAATAAGTTAAATTGTTATTTTTCCCATTTGACAGGCTTTTCATTTAAGAGTGTTGTCATTCTTAAAGAATAGCTCCCTGCGCCATTTAAAGCCATTCATTTATGTGTTGAAATCTTTATTTTAGCACAGACAACCTCAACTAAGTGCTGGAATAGATTGTCTGTGAATTTGTCGCACTGCCAGCGGCGTCATCCTTTCTGTCTCTCTCGCTCTTATTATGGTTGGTGCTAAGTAAAGCAGCGTGAGAGCCAGCCCGCTGTCCAATCTCCATATTTAAGACGAGGAAAAGGTCAGTTTAAAACACCTAAACAGTTATCGACAGGTCAGGAGGATGGAGGATGGGAGGAGGGTAGGGAAGGTCAGTGATCCAGATAAATACCATACGGTCATGAAATTGAAACTGTCAAAATATGCAGATTAGGAGGCAAACTGAGATCATTGTTGAGGAAGAGCGTGCAGATGGTACCACCCAGAAGGCACCTGAGGGTAGATGCCATTTGCTGTGTTCATCGCTGGGGTTAATGGTTAAACTAAAAAACACATTTAATTTAACAGGGTTCGTATCAGATCTTGAAAATGCTTAATTTTATCCATTGTTTTGAGTTTGGAAAATGGATATATGGTGGGTGGCAGAAAAGGACAAACGCACTGCAACTGCAAAATTGCCTCAAGTGATGTCACTTTGTGGCTAAGTTGAATTGTGGGTAATGTAGGCGACAGGCTTTGAAAAGGGAGGAAGAATAGATTTAATAAAAAGGTGATAAATCTGGTTCTACTGTATCAATGTTGAATATTTTTCTTAAAACTCTCCATAATGGGTTCAACAATGTCGTAGGTGCCCACATTACCCACAGTGCAATTTAGCCACTGAGTGACATCACTGGAGGCAATTTATTAGATTACATGCAGCTTCCTCTGGAGCCACAAAAGGCTTTGTACTACTTTTTTCATATGCCGTAGCACTCCCAAAGGGCTGTAAACACATGAATGTGTAACATTGGTGGAGTGGCCCTTTAAGAAAACATCTCTATCAATTTAAAAAAAACAGATGAACAGCATTTAGGCAACATGCTGCAAATACAAACAACACAACCAAATACACAAACTATGGTAACAAAAAGCTTGTCCGCGCCGTGTTCAGCACCAATGTCCTCTGGAAACTTGTTTCACTGTTAAGTGTTATTCTGCGTGTATTCTCAGCATGGCTGTGTATTTGTTTGTGTTGTGTGTATCTGCATCGCACCATGTTTCCTGAATGCTAGGCATGTGTTGTCAAATTGATGAAGGCGTTTTTTTTTAATTTGCGTGTGTGTTGTCAAGTTGCCCTTGCTGGCTGCTGCATGAAAGTGCTTGAAATGAGCTTAAACAGCGGTACGAACCCTTCGTTAAACACTCCATTTGCACATAGAAGAGGTGCTGTCACGCTGTTATCTGGCATGAAATCCAACATTTACAGCCTCAGAAGGATGTATAAGATCAGCCGAATTATTTCCAGTTTGAAGATTTCAGATCAATAGCGGGTTCTTAAGCCCTCTTCAAGAGGAAATCATTTCTTTTGCAATTCTATGGTGTCGGCTCTATGAAACCACTCCCTAGTACGGCAGGGACCTCGCTGCCTCCAATAATAACTGTCATATTGTACAGCTTTTTTCATGCTTTATGGAAGTGAAACATTTAGAAAAGTGGACAAAGGAACATTGATGATTTTTTTTTTCAAAGAGATATATGCTCAGTCGCTCCATTTTCTTCCTGAACTGCAAAGAAATTATTAAGTGAGAGCAGGGAAAATGTTGAGGAGATGAGCCTCAGTCACTGGAGCTCACAGAAGTCCTTGATCAGAGTCATTAGCTAAATGTAAAGAGCACAAAAATGGGTCAGTGGAGTCTAATGGAATCACATGAATGGAAGGCTTTTATTTGAGGACGGAAGAGATGAAGTAAAAGGAAAAGGTGTGAAATGTGAGAAAAACTGATCTAGAGTGAAAAGTAAGCCGAGCAATGCAAAATAATGGGACAAACACATTCATCATTACTAATACCGAGGGTGTAATTATTGCCTTGAAATGCCGACTACAACTTCTATAATTTGTGGGAGAGATCTGCAACGCTCCTAAAAGTTGTGTGTGCCAAGACATTGTGTCAGAAGGAATCAACTTATCTAACAGGCCTGCTAAAGCTAACGACCTGCTCGTGTGAATCTAAATAAGAAGTGTTAATTTTAATAAACATTCGATGTAATTGTTGATCTCTTTCTCTTACAGATCCATCGGTGCATCACAGACAGAAGACGGTGGTGACAGACATGTGCTACCCGACAGAGATATCCAGCCTGATGGACTTTGGCACTCCAGATTGCTCGCTAGGCAAAGGTACGGCTGTGCTTCTTGAAAAAAAAAAACAAAACACATGGTGTTGCCTTGGTGACAGCAGGAAGTGTGCACAGTGATTTTTCCTGGCAGTTAAAAGACACAGAGCTGTCAGCTTGACTGGGAGGTTAACACTGGAGCGAAGACCTGAGAGTGTGAGAACAATCAGATAACAGCTCTTGGTACCTGGCCCACGAGGGCCTCACAGTTCACTGCAGGCTTTGATTTATCGCAGCTAAACAACGTGTTTTGTCACCCAATGCTTAGTGCAAAGGCGCTGGCATCAGACTGTGAAGCTTGATTGACTTCTTGCCAGAGAAAAAGCATTTTACTTTGCAAATTGCTTTAATTTGAATGGAGCTTCATTGAAGTTTATTGCGGTAGAGTTGTGTTGTAGGTGCAATCATTGCATCATATCCAGGCCACTTATTTTCTCCAATCACTGTCATCAGTTTGAGAAATAAAATGTTTTAAAGAGGCTCAGGATATAGTCTCTCTCGATCGCTCCTGTGTGGTAATCAAACTGACCAGCCTGTAATAATACACACCACAAAAGGTATTGACCATAACGTCTATTGATCCTATGTGTAGTTGCTTAATCTATACGCTTTGTGTTCGCTTTTTTTCTCATTATAATGACTGCCATTACTCTTTATTGTACTCACACTGATACCAAAGTGGAGAATTTCATCCTATCTGGCTCCTTGAAGCTGGCAAAACGAGCTCAGCGGCTATTAGACGAGCCTCATGTCATTTCCATCGACAATGGGCAGCGACAGTGGTGACCTCACTCACTCATTCTGCTCCTTTATTGCCCATCACTCCTTTCACTCTCCCCCTCCTCCTCCTCCTCCTCCTCCTCTCTCTCAAGGCTAGCTAATATTTTAATGCTGCTCTGTCCCGGCTCTCTATCTACAGTCCCCAGCACTGATAATGCAGACTGACAGGTCAAACAGTGTGCAGCTGAGAGAGCGGAGGGCGATACAGCGGAGAGTAGAGAGAGAAGAAGGCTTTTTGGATTTCTTCTGGCTTTAATGTGAGCAAAGCAAATGAATGACATAGTGATACAGGGAGTTAAGCTGAAGAATAAGGACACTGAGGAGTGGAAAATTTCAGACTGAAGAACTGTCAGGATAAAAGCAATGCCGTGAATAAGATTCAGTGTAGCTGAGAGGCAGGCTACAGCATGACCTTGGAATTACATTATGAAGTGCCACATCTGGTCAGAATTTTCCTGCTCATGTAAAACGCTGTAACTCCTCTGACGGGTAAAAAGCAGCTGGATTCAGTTCAGTTTGATTCTAAGTGGGTATAATTAGCATGTGTAACAGATCTAATGATCTGGCTCTATGGGAGTTTGTAGCTGTAATACTTCAGAGAAGGCCATCGCAGAAATAAACACTTATTCACCTTCTAATGAGGTGTTAATTGTACTCACTATAACCAGAGTTATCATTTCAATCATTTGTCACAGCTCTGATCAGTCAGAGAGGAACGAGCCTGGCAGAAATCCTTGAGGTGTCAGCGTGTGATTGACAGATCCATTGCCACATGTGACAAGTATCTGTTTAGAGCACATCTGCTCTCTGGACTGAGCTTAAACACTTGAGCGTCAACCTCTGACGGGCAGGACAAATGGCACGCTTGCTCTGAACCGCTGTCCCGTCTTTTAAATGCAAGAGGTTTTAAAGGTTACATTGATGATATTTTAATGTAAAATAATACATTTACATACCCATAAAAGTAACTCTTTTCCTCAAAAACAGTAATATGATTGTGAAGGAATCAATTTTACAATGTTTGTCGGGTCCAAAATTATTGTTTTGTTTGTGTCAGTATAAGAATTCTGACAGCTGGTTCCGACTTTTAACAAGGTTTGTGAGCCAATAGTATACCGCGGTTTGGTATCGCATGGTATCCTAGCCCTAACATTAGCTAGCTAGCATGAGCAACATTAACATAAAAGAGGGCTTAAAGACTTAAAGAGACAGGAGCGAAAACAAAAGTGTTCCAGACAGAGGGGGAATACAGTGCTACTGTATGAGAACACTGATATGTTTCTTGAGCATTAAAACATGTAAATCTATTCCAGTAATAAACCAAAATAAAATTATTAACCTGAAAATGAGCAATATATGTCTCCTTTAACTCTCCCACACCCATGCATGATGCTTAAACTTGTGCTTTAGTATGCTAGTTATGTTACTCAAGTGCTGGTAAACCAAAAATTCCATTATAAGTTTATATCCAGCCGGGCTCTCCGGGCTGAATTAATTCAACTGTCGCCCTATCTGTTTTCTCGTCACCACCTGTACCAGCCTGAGGGATTCAGGCCTGCCAGACAAAGTGAACCGGCCTTAACTTTATTTACTCTGCAACACGCTCAGGTTCCCACCTCAACATGACTGTCCTAACTCAGCAGCAGGCAAAGGAGAAGTCCAAAAGTGCAAACATCCCTGGAGAGTTAAAGATAAGATGTGGGAGCTGTTATTAATAAGACGATCTCAGTGTGTCGAGCTAAAGCAGTTTGGTTTGAAGCATGAACTTTGTATCTCTTCACCGTGATCCATTTTTTGAGGCGTTTGTATTGACACTCGCAGCATTTTTATTCAGAGTTCACATTCCTGCCTTCTCCTGCCAACACACACATACACATTCAGGAAGTGTGTAATGTAAACTCATGTAGGCTACAAAGGCGTTGAGGGCTCAAAGGGGGGGTCACAGCCTGTGCACAGAGGGGCTTATTGTTCTCTGTTCAGTCGTTGAGCATAATTGCACACTGTCCTCTGATAGCTCTCGGCCATCAGGTGGAGTGAGAGCTCCACCAGCTCACCTGGTTCATCACCTGAGGCCTGGGGTGCAGCTTGTTGTTTTCCCCTCCCCCTCCCCCGCCTCGTCTGTACACTACTAGGGGGGGAAAAGATGAAAAGCGGGAGTGGGCGTGGGGTGAAATTTGTCCTCACTGCCACAAGGCGTGTCACCTAAACAGGTACACAGAGAGTGGGAGAGAAAAAAGAGGCACAAACAGAGGAACGGGAGAAAGAAAAAGGAGCAGGAAATGTAGCTGAGTGGCTCTCAGGGGACGACTTCCTGGTAACCTGTCTGGGTGGAGCCTCAGCGAGCAGGGCTGGGAGCGGCCCTGCTGTGGTGGTGCATTCATTGTGTGCGTTCGTTTGAATGGTGTGTGCGCTGGTCTGTGTCTGTTTTCACTTTTTTTTTTTCACCTGCTATGAGAGCTCACACCACAGTTGACAGTGGAGCCGAGCGGAGCCTGTGCCGAGGAGGACATGAGGTCCGAGAAGGAGGAGGAGGGGAAGGCCGGTGAGTGACAGATAGAGAAGGAGGTAGACGGGGAGGAAAGACGTTGCTTGTGTGTGTGTTGGAAGGAAACAGCGTAGGCCATAAACAGTGGCCTGAATCAGGTGTGTGAGCAGGCTCCAGTTCACGTGTGCGTATGTGTGTGTGATTGCCTGGATTGATTGTATGAGAGGAATTTGAGTGTCACGACCAAAATGCTTCTTGTACTTTAAACTAAAAAAGAATATGTGATCAGTTTAAAAAATAAAATACATTGTTATAAACCACCCAACATTAATTGAAGTAGGGCTGCACCTGACAAATTAATTTATTATCTCTGAATCTACATAAAAATACCTAATATTTTCTCGATTAATCAGGTAAGTGGTTCAGGATTTTCATTGGCCTGTTGTTTGTGATCAGATTATCAGCCTTACTGACCACAAAAATGCAGATGAAAGGTTTAGATATTGATTTAAATTGTACTCATTAGTCAATTATGAGTTAAGTGGCTTGCATGGTGTAATGCACACTTAAGTATGAGTAAAATTACAGACTTGAAAGAATACACTAGAAAAAAAGTACCCCAACAAAATGACTTAATTACAGTAAGTTGTGTTTTAAGACTTAAAGCTTTTGTTGCTATCACTGTTCCTGAGTAAAATCATGAACACAGGACTCTTACTCTGCTTTTAATGTAATATTTGGACATGGTCCTTTTTCTAGTTTTTGCCATGACATATATGTTTATAGCAATATACTGTTTTTATGTACATCACCTCTGTGACACACAGTGCTGATTTATTTAAATATTTTCCATATCCCAGTCTTGTTTGTTGTTTTATCGAAACAAGGACTAAATGCCGACCTAGATATGACATGTTCATATGGATAATGTGGTAATCTGTTAATCCTCTACCATATAAGCGCTGTACATGTATGGAGTGGTGTTTGGTCAGATACAGTTCAGTGTTACAGACTTTAGTAGCTCAGTAGACATACTAAAGCTTGAATAATCTGAGAGAAACTATCGCTGAGGGACAATAATGTCTACTCTGGCTCTATGGGTTTGGATTAATGTGGAAAGCAGACATATCCTCCTGTATGAGAAGAAGCTTTATGGTTGACTGAAGTCTATTGAATCCTGTGGGAGAGATAACTGTCTTTGAGAAGTTGTCTTTATTTTCCTGCTCGGATGTCATGAGTATGTTTTATGATGTTTGTATGGAGTGTGTGTGTCGTGTGTCGCAGTGGTTTATGAATGAATAGAGATGAGTTTGATCTGTTTTGCGTGACTCCTGCTGCGGCCGATGTACCCTGAGGTCAACACTCAAAACTGCAGAAGATGAGTTTGACAGATTGCACTGCAGCGGACAGTTGGTCCCATCACTGCAAGCTCCACACTCACAGTTTTGCTGTGAAGTCCTTCAGCAAGAACATAGGAGACAACATGTGGCACATCAAGTTTTTTTTTGTGTGATTTTAGTCATTTCTCTTCAGTCGATGTGTGAGCTAGAGCTATTCAGCGCTAATCAAGAACCATATACAATCATCACCTCCACAAGTGCAAGACTAAGAATATCAGTGAGCTCAGAACAGGTATATGTTGCCATATTTTGCATGATTGCAAACACCTCTGGAAGGCTTTAAAGTTTCCTACACAAGCTTCAGGAGCAGTTCCAGCCTGTTCTGCAGCTGCGCCTCATGCAGCTTGGGGGATTATTCTGTCTTGCCCCGGGACATGAGGGAGGTCGTGTATCAAATCATGTAGATTTCCAGTTCTCCAAAGACCAGATCACGCTGTTTCCGACAGATGTTTATTCCCAATTCCAGAATCAAAACAGGGACAATATTCCTTGTGGCATTTTGTTACTCTGTGACTTATACAAGTTAGTCGACATAATGGGCCGCGCCCCCTTCACTGAGTACTCTGGTCAACCGATGCTATGTAGATACCTAAAGCCCACATCCAGTGTCATTAACCCTTATGGACTTACAGCCTTTCACATCTGTTCCTGCTAAATCTGAAGAAATCAGCCAGAGTTTGACGCCTCTCTGGTTAACTTTTTGAGGCATTTATTTACACATTACATGGTTAAAAGATGATTTGAAAATGTGTTGATATGGTCAAACAATGATTGTGGTTATTTAGAGGGAATATTCTGGGAATACATATATATACATGCTTTCTTGCTATGAGTTAGATGAGAAGACAGTTAGCTTTGCTCAGCATAAAGACTGGAACAAGGGGAATCAGGGTTAGAATGGTTTTACCTCTGTCTAAAGGTAAAACCATTCTGCCTACCAGCTCCTAAATAACATGTTATATCACTCATTTGTTCATTTGAAGTGTTCTTTTATTTGAAGTGCAGTGATGCCAGCCTCTTGATGATTTATGTAGCCAATGAGATTTCAGATCTGTGAATATATACTGTAATTTTAATTGGTTTTAAAGCCATACAATATGCTCTTTGTTTAGGCAGTTTTTTCCACCTAAGCACTTGTTTGTCCCTATTCTATATGCTCAAGGTTAACGTAGACAAGGAGCTAAAGAGCCGTACTGAGTTTAATGCCCTGTTACTCTCAAGCAGGGGTATTTTCAGGTCACAAAATGGCATTTTTTGCCTGAACATTTCCTCATATTTCCTTGGTGTTCATTTTCAATGATATTGTTAATAGATTTGAACTTGGACCACGTAAGACGACGTGGACCCATTGTGTTTTTCAGCTGATAGGGGCAGTTACAGGTCATCTGCATGCTTGCATTCACATTAAAAATTTTCATGCGAGTAAAATAGATAAATATTTCAGTGTGTTCAAACCTCAAACTTCATACTGTCACCTTTCAAAAGAGCCCAAAACCATGGCTGCACTCCAAATGGTTCAAAAACAGCTTTGAATTTACTTTGGGCCCGACTGGGACAACCATTTAAAGATCATTTTACATATCAAAAGAGGAAGTATAAGTAAATTCTAAACACATTTACATGTATTTATGGGTCGATCGATTACCCGTCTGGCCCATTATGTGATCTAATATTTAAATTTTTTTCTGATTATCAGAATCAATTATATTGTTTTTCTGTTTGTTTGTTTGTTTGTTTTTAATCTGATTGGCGATAAAATCAGTTAGTCCAAAAATACACTTTGGCTCTGATGCAGCATACAATATTCAAAGTAACTTGTTACTAAAAGTACCTCAAAATTGTAATTATTCTCTGTACGTGAGAGAATGTACTTAGTTACATTCAATCATTAGTTACGTCTCCTCACCAAGAAAAAGTCTGACACAACTTTATGTTTCTACTCTTTGGCTTTTGCACCGTTTAAACAGATGTAACGTGTTTATTAGTGAGCTTTCTAGGATTTACACAGAACCAGGCCCACTATTTGTGCTAAAATAAGCTAACTTGGCACCAGCTGCATTTGTACAACACATATGAAAAAGTCGTATCATTCATCTCATCAAACTTGCACCATTTTACACCCAATTCAATCTGAGATATCTGCCTCGCACCTCAGTCCAGAGAAATGTCTCTGCAGGTACATTGATTTCATAAGGCCCTCATCCATGAATTAGTCATACAGTGTCAGGAGTCCTCACATCCTCCTGCACTCAGACACAGGTTAAAGTAAGTCAGTTAAAGTGTGTGACGGTTTGATGCTCAGAGCTCAGGGGGGATGGTGGAACTGAGCCAATATTTGAGTCAAAACAGCTTGAGCTCATTGATTCGCTGCTCAGACGTGTCACTGAAACGAGTGGGAGGAGTTTTACAGCGACAAGGCTCATCGTGATTGACTGAGTTGAAAACTAGGATATCCGAAGCTCTTTAATACATCTAATGTACAAATAAATCGCCTCATTATCGCAGATTTGCTGACATGAGTCAAAGGACCGTGTTCAGATCTGCCGTGTCAGTCAGGTTAATTTGCTTAATTACTGGCTAATTCGCTTCATGTAAGCCAAACCCATGCACTGTAAATGATACCGGTGTCAAGTGACAGTGAGGTCATGTTTTGCAAAATGCAGCTCTTGACAGTAGTTTTAAAAATCTAAATAGCCATGTCCAAGTTCTCAGTGCTCTTCTTCCAGTGGCAAATCCTTGGCAGCGTGCCTAATCTGCAGATAATAAACGTGTGAATCAATTACAGCTATCTGCACTTGGCATCCTTGCTCTGACCTCGGCTGTAATGTAAACCCACGGGCAATTAATTAGTGGAAGCTGCTCCCAATAGATACTGTATACTCACAGATATACGGAAGACCGAATAGAACCCGCATTAACAAAAATTTACATGCAGCACACGCACACTTCAACCATATTAGCATTTTTTGGGGGGTATTTTTTAGAGGACAAATGATCAACATACAGTATATTTTCATATTTTTTTTTAGATGTTTTGAAACAGAAAGTGGTGTGTCATCTCCAGACCACGATGACTTACCATTAAGTGGTGAATACTCTGGTCAGGAAAGTTTCAGAGCCAGCAACATGCATTATTTATGCCCGTATGTATTATAGAGGGGCAGTGTAATACCCTGAGCGGGAAATCGACCTGACCCTTACATACAGGGTGTTCTCGGGATGCAGAAAATACAGTGTTTGGAGTCTCAGCATGTCGAGGCATCAGGAATTAAGTGTTCTTCTCTGCGTTCTTTTCAATCTCCTGGAGTGTGAGATAGAGGCTGTTACCACTATTTGTAGCTTAAGCATGTCGAATCTGAAACTATACAGCCCACACGGGTCTATACAACCTCTGCTACATTACCGTACGTCCCCCCTCCGACTATAGAACTAATGAACAATAAAGATGCTAAATATATTTCGTCAGATGATTAAAAAAAAAACTCTTATCGTTGCAGACTACCTTTGCCACCCACCCACCCGACCTCCCTGTGATTTGAGGCTCAGCAGGCAGCCGCTGACAGAATGAATGTGTTTATTTGTGAAGCCTCTCAGTTTCAGTCTGCTTTTCTCTCCCTTTCCCTCCGCTCCGTCTCTTTCTCTGTCAGATTTCAGCTGGGTGCCGATTTGATGCTATTCTTTCATAAATCCTTAAAGAGTGTCTGGGCTGTCCTTCTGTCTTGAGTTGTAAACAGAGTGCCTCAGAATCACAGCATGTTTCTTTTACGGGCAACTCCAAGCTGACATTTTCCCAATATGAGGTCTTGAATGAAATGCGTATAGTTTCACAAAATTTGAACTAGTTTCACAAGAGTTCCCTACTTCTTCCTGTCTGTTGATGTCATTTGGAGCGAAAGTCTGCGCAGTTCTGATTGGATGGTGGAGTCAAGCATCAAATAACTAACTGAAACTAAACAGAAAAAATGAACACTTGAACATAAACTACCTAAACTAATGGAAATGTTTGGGGAAAAAAAATGTTATTAGTATCTAACCAAAGGGCGGTCAAGAAGTTTTGGCTTCACTTTTTGGGAGCCCATGGCAGGGTTACGGGGATGACAGTAATATATTTATTTTAGTCCTAACAAAATAATGATGGAGCACTACTAATAGTATTTCAGCAATATATCACTACAGTTATGTCTCTGCGTTACCAACCAAAGTGAAGCATTGATTGTTGTTCTTTTAAGAATCCATCCACACCAATATTACCATAATATGGGCTATGTGTTTGTTCAACAGGCTTCACACCAACTTATCAGTGAGGTAAATAGCCTACTTTTCCCTCATTAATGTCATCAGGTTCCAGAAATACTCAATAGGTGCTTTTGCTTTTCATTTGACCACAAATGAGGAGTTGTGACTCTCAAAAAAAATCATCTACCACTTCACAGCCGCTTCTTTCACCATGTAGGCTTTTAGGAAAAAGTCATTTTTGGGGCCAGTGTCCATCACTTGATGTTGCAGTTACACAGTGTGGCCACCTGGGGGTTTGGCGCTGTCATGTTGACCGTCTATATATACTGTAAAGTGAAAGGGACGTACCAGTTACATCACTGTTTGCACCGTGCCAACACTGGTAGGCTTAAGCTCACAGTGAGGAGCAGATATGATGTTTACCATCTTCACTATCTAAGTTTAGTGTGTTACCATGTTGGTACAAGATGAAATGTAAGGTCATTGCCAAATCTCATGAGAATCCATCAAATAGTTGTTGAGGCATTTCAACTTAAGCTACAAAATTTAAGTTGAAATGTCTCTGGGTGCCATTAATGTCTGTACAAAGATTGTTCCCAGTTCTTCAGTGCTGCTATGTCTGAACCAAAGTGGTTGGCCGACAGATTGACATCATCATCCCTAGAGCCGTGTTGCTAGAGAGGCTGAAATAAAAAGATAAGGTGTGAGACACAAGAGCATATCTCATAACATAACGGACGGTTCGTGTTGACAAGTGCTATCCACACTATATTAAACATATTCTCTCCAGTACAGCGTAAATCTCTTGAGACAGGCGGAGTGTCATATGAGGAAGCACTAGTCAAAGTCCATACATAACTTGCAGGGTTTATTTCAGTCCATCCACAATGTTTTTCCAGCCTGTCAAGGCTACACTGTTACCTGCGTGATGAGTTTAATCAAGAGCTGATGCAGACTGCTGTCTTCTCTCAGAGTAATCTCAACTGATCTTCATACTGTAATTAGTGGAGGCCAGAGCTCAGCAGACACATGCTCCTCCTCTCATAATACAGTGCAGAAATAGCCAGCTGTGAGCAGACACACACGCACATACATGTGCACGCCCACACAAACACAAATCAAGTAATCCAGCAAGCAGCAACAGGTGAAGACAACATAATGTAATACAGACATATATAATTGTATAATGCTTATTACTAAACAGTATTACATATATGATGCCAAAGCTGCTGTTTGCCTTCCGGTTTTCATTTTCCAAACTGCACAGTGGTGTACTAGCTTCAGCATCATCCACTCAATTTCAGGAAATGCTTGTCTGTCTTCCAGGAATTAGAAAATGTTTAACCTTGTTATGTTTTTACCCATGTCTGTTTGTTTGTTTGTTTGTTTGTTTGTTTGATTGTTGGTGGGTTGGTTGGTTGGTTGGTTGGTTAGTCAGTTGATTGATGGGTTGGTTGATGATGAATCTGGTGTATTTAGGTGGCTAGTATCCATGAGTGAGTACAAAAGGGGACTGTTGGCCTTGATGGAGGTATGCGCTCTACTGAGGGCCATTTTAGTTGTACTAATTAAGTAGTTGAAAGACATTTAACCTATCAGGTAAAGGTGTAACAGACAGAAGCAATCTAATAACTGGACTAACTTACTAAGAATGTAGATGATGTGCATGTTCTTAGTCTGTGGATCCTCTGGTGCCTGTTATCATTCAACCAAGATGTTGTTTTATAACAACTAGTGTCTTTCACTTGTAAAGTGTTGACCCACAAAAAACAAATGAAAACACAGGAAAAACTCTGTTAGGACAATTATCATCTAATCAGAGTTAGAAATCTCTTCACCTTTGACAGCTCTCAAACAACATGTTCTTGCAGTTGTTTTTTTGTTGTTTTTTCTGGTTTAACTATCCAGAACTACCTTGATAATTCATGCTGTCGGATAGCAGGAATTTCATGAACAACCATGTTCAAGAAGAAATTTGTCACCGAAGTTTGAAAGTTAGTGAGATGTGACTTAATGTGTCACTGAGGTCAACATAAGCAGGAGCTAGTTGGCCCTGCTAAATGATATGAGGTCATCATATCATTTAGCTCACAAGTAGTTACAGAGACAAGGTGCTGGCTCTCTTCCCCTCAGGGAGGCTGACACTTTGAGTCAACACAACCAACTGCATTGCAGGTACACGCTTATGTAATGTTTCCCATCCCACAGGGAGCCTCTGGGCAGGTTTTTGATGTTTTCATTGGTTCATTCTAGGTAAAGTACATAAATAAGAAGAGCTTATGAGAGAACAGCTTATTAGGAGGCTTTGATGAAGACGTTCGTTGTTTTAAAACAGCTTTGCTCAAATCAGCGGTTACAGAAAAGCTTTTGTTGTACTGCTGTTTTTTTTCCCAATGAACATTTGTCATATCAGCTTATAATGTGTTTAAAGAGAACCCTGACGTGGCTGTCCTCATGTTTAGTGATTTAATATTTGCTGCATGGTAATTTGTGTGAGAAATGCGCCAATAAATGACGTCGCCTTGACGCCCTCCTTGCTGTATTAGTTGCCCCCCTCTGCAATGCTACAACAGAGAATCTCTCAGCACTTTCTCTAGACAGCCATTCCTGTTTTCATTCTTTAGCTCCAATTCCCCTGAACATCCCCCTCACATACACACAATGCCTCTCCACCTTAAAGCACGGCATATCATAGCTCTGCACCAACGCCACAGGAGACGGCGAAAAGACTGCAGGAGCGAACAGAACTCCTTCAGGCACAATTTCCCCAAACTTCACTATATTTTCTCATGTTTACTGATTATCATAACACATGCCCTCAAAATATATGTTTAATATCTTATTCTAGATATTTTTCCCTTCGGCTATATATCTCAGCTGCTCAGTGATGCCTTGTACAGTTGATTGTTTGGGTCTTCCTCCACTTCACACGTTCAAGTGCATACTGGTCCTCAATCATTCATTGTCGTTTCTGTTTTTGTTGCATTCATTCCCTCATTTCTGTAGTTGGCATTTTATTGTGTCATTGACTTGTTGTTCGTCCTTTGTCAGTAGTGTAGTAACAAAGGTTTTTAAGGTCATTGCTTTGGTTTTTCTATTATGCTGCTTTTATATAAGTAATTTGGCGCATATACGGATTCTTTATTGTTTTTCTTCTTCTACTGACGGAAGTTAATTTGTCCGCAGAGTTATTATGTGCGGTATAGACCTCCTTGATTGGTCACCAAGGGAGCAGGTTTGTTGGAATCATTCAGCAAATTGCAAATTATATTGCTGGATGAATAATAAAGTGGTTCTGTGTGAGCAATATTTTTTTTTTTATTAAAGGCACAGTTCACCCCAAAATACAAAATAAATATTTTTCTTATCACTTGTAGTGTTATTATCCATCTAGACTGTCCTGTGTCGAGTTGCTGGGTTTTGGAGATATCATAGAGAATATAATGGAACTAGATCACAAAAAAAAGATAATTTATAAAACTCAAGAGCTATGTTTTTTGGTTTTTTTTGCATAATCACTAGCCAGTCAGTCAAGATAATCCAACACTCTTGTCGTGAGCAGTTTCATGTAGGACCTATTTTCTTTCTACCAAACTATACCGTATTACATCATCAGAAGGCAGTCTGCATCTACTCATGGACGAGACGCTTGTTCTCATGATAGCACGGGATGTAAACATTAATGGCCTCCTCATCATCAGCTACGAGCTGTTAGCTCCCCTCTTGTCCACGAGTAGATGCATGCTTCCTTCCACAGTAAAACAGAAAAAAAATAGCTCCGACATGAGACAACTCCCAGAAAGGTCTGTGGAATATCTTGAGTAACTGCATCATGGTATCTGGAAAGAGACATTAAATGTATTATACCTCAACTCACACCAAAAGATTTTAGATGGATAAAAACTCTACAGGTACGAGAAAAGGTTTTTGGTTTCAGGGTGAACATTCAATGCCATGTTTTCCCAATACTCAGCTGAACTCTCCCCACACAATACTAATCCCAGAGAAAGAAGTCTTTGTTTCTTTGTTTATATGTTGTGCAACACCTGTTGTATTAAGGAAGCTTATGGAGATCATTCAGGATCAAACCAGGTGAAGCTTTCAACGGTGTCGTCTACAAGGCAGCAGAGTGACAGCAGTTTTTATCGCCACATCTTTTAACAGCAGCTTGCTAACATGTTTGTTCCGGGGAAGTCAAAGCTGTTAAACCAGCCCAAGCAGCCAGCCTTCCTGTCTTACCCCGACCTGCCTGTCACACAGCTGCAGTGTCTAAACGGGTATGTTGTGAAGAATATACAGTATGTGTTATGGAAAATTAGATCTTGTTGAAGTTATGAAGGTTCAGCTCTGGACACCTCCAGCAATTGATTGATACTGATATGATTTGGTTATTCTCAGGAGTCTTTTACTAAAGATATAGCTTGAAGAACACTATTATGACAGCTCTGTGTGTCAACATACAGTAGTGAAGGTTGAAAATACTGTAGAGTCTGACCTTGGTATCCAACTATCACTTACTGTACCTGAGAGATTAGAGCAGATGGAAAGGTGGCATCATCGCCTCGGGCTTTGTCTTGGACAGAAATAGCTGAGCAGAACCACTGTACTAACTAAAATGACACATATTTGAATTGTCAGGGAGACTGAGGTGGAAAAGTGACAGCCATGCACATTGGAACTCCTCCGGGCAGAACAGTGTGCTGCGTTCTCTGGCGAGATTTTTGACACCCTTCTCCATTGTCTGATATCATTTGAATGCTTTTTTGCTTTCATATAGATGATGGTCCATTGAACTCAGAGTTTTCCATTATGTTTCATGGGTCGGTTCTCCTAAATTACAAAAATATGTATATATTTTGTCTCTTACCCCTCAGAGGTAGATAACCACGCAGCTGTTTTAGTTTTGTTTGTCCAAGATGGGTTTTTCTGAGATTGCTGTTGTTTGCTGAACTCACAACAGTGGAAATACACATTTTAAACGCTGAAACAGAAACATGTTTCACAGCAAAGTCTAACAGATAATCCACAGACCACCATGTCAACAGCTTTCACTGAAGCTTCCCCCTGCAAAAGCTGTTCACAGTGTGGTCTGTGGACTGTCCAGAGTAACTGTGTGACATTACTTATAGACAGAGACGCTGCTGTTAATGTTTTTGAATGAAACATTTATAGCTTAAACAATTAGTTAAATAACCAACTAGTCAATCAACAGAAAAAAATAACACAACTATTTTAACCATCAATTTTCATTTTTCACTTACTATACCACTTCTTGTACACATTCAGATTTAAAGCTCTTTTTTCAGATCTCTCAATTTAATCTGACTGCTGTCTCTTATCTCGTCTCGTCTCTGACCCGTATCAATGCTTGACGCAATACGCAGATTTACAATACATGCAATAGGTCTGTGAGTTTCCTGAGCTGTTGGTGCTGTAAAGGCTAGGAAAGCTGTGCCAGCTCTGTCAAAACTGGAATAGCTCCCAATATTTAATCAGTTGTAGGTCCGGATTATTTTTCGGTTATTGGGGTGATCTGACCCTTTAAGCCTTTAAATGCAAAATTAGTAGTAGTCTAAAATCATTACAGTTCCCTGCACTGCCACTGGTTCAGATCAGGAGTGAAGCCTCCCTGGACTTTGTCAGTTCACTTGCTGTAAAATTGGAAAATGATTATTTCATGATGAGAGCCAATCAGGAGTTCAATTTGGATGCACTGAGAATAGTTAGTCTCAAACTGCTTTTAAAATAAATGGGTTTTTTTTTTTTGCAACAACAGCCATAACTTTAAATGTAACTTCTCATCCAAACTCAATATTCAGACGCAGCTCACTTTAAGCATCTTTGATCATTCATGTATATAAATGGGGTCCACTTTAATCCTGCACACGGTTCACAGGAGACTAGTTCAGGTTTTTGATCACCAATCCGCACATTTCCAGCCTGCACTTACCTCTCAGAGCAGAGAACGGCGCCTCTTCTTTCTTTCATGAGCCAACCGCCACTCAGTCTTCCCAGTGTGTGTGTGTGTGTGTGTGCTGGCTTGTGACAGCTCTGCTATGCGAGGGAGAAGGGACTGGGAGTGATGGCCTGGTCCTGGCTGGCTTTGATGGACACTCTAATGGGAGGCTTGGATGAGAAGTTAATTGAATGGGCTGCTGCTGAATACGAAGAAGAAGGAGAGTGAGCTTCTCTCCTTCTGCGGGAGGACTCCTAATAGCTTGGCCGAGCTCTCTGCACAACCACTCAAGGGTCAGAGCCAAGAGAGCCCGGGCATCATCGGTACATAGACTGCAGCATATGGTTTATGTGAGCCCCGTCGAAGTGTGTGGAGAGGCATATTATCTATAGGTAGATGGTTTGTGTCTTTTCAGTGCGATTAATGCAGCTTCAACAGTAGACCGTGTTAAGTGCTGCACCTTTTGTGTCTCAGGAAGTTTTCTCCGCCACGTTTTCACCCCGGATCTGTGGCACCTGAAGTGTTCGAGTGCATTTCTGTATGCTTTGGCCTGCGTGTGGATGTTTGTGGGCCTCTGCATATTATTGAGTCAGAGGATGATGCTGGGAATTACTGCAAAATTGGATTTTAGAGAATTATGTTAGTGATTTTCTCTGTGAATTATACCCATCTCAACAAATCTGCTCTGAGTACTTCTTAAGACACAGTTCTAACACAGTTTTTTAAATGACTCACAGTGGACTAAATGTATGATAACTAAATGTTTATTACTGGTTCATTTTCAAGGGACAGACACAGTATACATTGATAAACATAAAACAGCTGTCTGATACAAGTAACATAGTGTTCGTAGCGGATGCTAATCAGCAACATTTTGAGAATAAAGCAGAGAGATGAAAGAGGATATAATGGGTAAAACAAGATTATTATTATTCTATACAGGACACCTTATTATGCAAATTATTATATCCCAATTATTCGCGCAACTAGATTACATTCAAAGTCATTGATAACGTGCGATATCGGCAGGCAGCACGATTGACACGTGACTTTCACGCTGAAGTCATGACGTTAACGCAACTGATATCCAGACATTCATGAACAGCAATGGAAGAAAGGATAATAATCACTAATCGTAGCCTTTTGTGGACGCCCGATGACTCATACCAAGACGAGACAAATAAGGGGCTACCGTTGGGGAAAGTGAGCGAGAAGGTCAGGCTACCTGGTAAGTCATCTCAGCACAGCATCGCTCTGATTGATTTAAACTCCATTCAGAGACCAAGCATTTAAAAGTTGTTTTCTTGTCGTCTGGCCGACAGACCTGATGACGCATGAATTCAGGCTTTTTACAAGGCAGCATTATGATGTTATTGCGGCATCCTTCTTATGGGTCTTACAGAGAAACGCAATATTACTGTTCATTACTGCAGCACCTCCATTCATTCTCTGTCTTTTAGCACCTTTCTCTTTAAGACCCGCCTCCTGAAATGCCCAGTCGGCTCTGATTGGTCAGCTCTCACAGGCCTGTAACCACAGCAGTGCTGGGATCGTGGCTGAGAGCAGAGACATCACAACCTCACAGAAGTCCTGACAGCCTGTTTTAAGTTTCTGAATACGAGCTGTGTGCATTTTGACATTTTCACAGTATTTATTTAGCACCTTTTTTTTTTTTTATCAAAAGAAATCTTACTTTCTACAATATAAGATATTTAAAAACCCATTATTTGAATATTTATAGAATCTCCTTAAAGCAACTATGGACATTGGTGTGATCCAGCACCCCCAAAAGTTTCCGAGTGCATCACCACTGTCGTTAATACAAATCCCAGGTCTGTAACAATTTGTCAGACGTAATGTAGGTGCTGACTACAAACAAAACTCATTACATCTTACCAATATGTGGCTTAAAAACGTGTATGTTGAAGTAAACATGTATGTAACGCTGTGATCCTAAAGTCTCACTGAAGTTACATAGAGCAGAAACAAGTGACAGAGACACCATTCACCCTGTAACAAGACACTGGACCATCAACATGATTTTGATTTTTTTTTTTTTAAGGTGAAAGTTACATAATGTTGCTTTAAAAAAAAAGGTTCAAATTGCCTCATTATAGAAATACTTTAACAAAACAAAAATGCTGTTCCCGCTAAATTAACATCCAACAACAAGAGCCGATCAACCCTCATATCACAGCACGAGCAGATGATAATTTAATTTCAGAGTTAAGCTAAATGCAACAAAGCACCTCAAAAAATTCACGCTTCTTTCCGATGGAATCAAGTGCAGCAGCTGGTCTCCCCGCAACAAATATAGAAGAGCCCGTAGGTAAACAGATGAATGAGCGGATTTAGGCTGCAAGAAGGCCGTGAAAGATTGCTCTCTCAGGGGAACAAACTCTTTTTGTCACATACGGCACAGAGCTGCCCGGTGTGGTTCCATAGTCCCGAGTCGTCAGAGCCCGATGGACTGTCCCCTCCTCTCTTATCGGGGCTGCTGCAGCCCCACAACGTCTGGCTGCAGGCCTGCCGAGACCTTCTCTCTTCTTCTCTCTGAGTCACACACTCATGCACAATGACACACACACACACACACACACATACTTTGTTGCACACACACTTGCTCTGGAATTTTACATAGTTGTACAAGTCTTATAGGGATCTGCATAAAATTAGGGGCACACTCCTCATTTTACTTATTCTCTTTTTCAGCCATGTGAGCAGCCTGGGATCCTCCTTTAGGGTTTGAAGTGTTTGTCAGTCGCTCCGTCCACCAAACAAACTGAAATATCCCAATAACAATTAGATGGATTGCCATTAAATCTCCTCTGGGGACATTCATGGCCCAAGTCCTCTCCTGTACTGTAGCTGCACCAGCACACTGTCATTTGTGGTTCAGAGTGAAATGCGTCAACTATTGCTGGGTGGATTGTGCATTGTGGCGTAAACATTGTCTCTGTGAACTTTGGTGATCCCCTGAGTTTCTATCTAGCACCATCATCACGTCAAATTCTAACTTGTCCTGTAGTTTTGTTGCATTCTCAGCTGAAGTTAGCGTTTAACATGCTCTCATCAAACTGAAACTCTGAATTTGATAAAAATGAATCAAATAAAACATTAACTACAACTACATTTTAAGTAAATCTTACTCACGTAATAACTGGGAGTATAAAAAGGTTTTGTATGAAAACCCAAAGCCACCTCGAGAGTTAAACAATTAAAAACATGTATAACTTTGAACACGTCTTTGAGAAAAGAAGCTCACAGCCTGAACAAATACTGTCGGCAGCAAAGCATTTGCTTTTTTTCGAGTCGTTACTGTGTGACATAAAACAATCTGACACAGTTTAACAAACCATAACAAAAACATGACCATTACAGCCTCTGGTGATGTCAGCTTGGCTTTAGACATTTAGCCTTTATACTTTTCATATGACGTTTAGGGTAAAAACTAATAATTACCCGCTGCGACAGCGTTGGCTGGTAATGTTTTCCCTTTGTGATGCCGTGTGTGTGTATCATCATGACAAAATATGGTCCTGGAGACACCTCTTGTAGCAGGAACTAACACAGAAGCAATTCTGAGTACTGCGGCAGGTGATTACGTCTGTCTGTGGAGTGTCCTTACCCATGAGTATTGACGACTCATGTAATAATGAGGTGATTACTGGTGAGTAGTCACAGTTCAAAACATCAACATGTTGACGGCATCACGGCTGGTGTGATCCCACCGCAAGATGTACTGTGGAAGATGCCTTTAACAAGTTCCCAGATCTTTTGTTACAAAGTTACAAATGTACATGTCATTAATCTCAGAACTATATTATCGTTATTAACTATCATTATGACATATTGCTGGTATACATTCCCCTCACTGGGCTAAAATTCAACCACCTCTTCTGATCTCTCTCATCTTCTCCGTCCTCGTCCTTTCCGTTAGTTCACTCTTCAGTTTGTTTGCTCGCCTGTTTTCCCTCAGGGTTGGGAGGCATTTCACAGCAGATGGAAAACACAGCAGTGAGCATGGCCCGAGTGCGTGTCGCTGATATTTTATTAAGTCTTATCAGACTGCTGTCTCTCACTTACACACTCCCCTCACTGGAGTGTGTCACTCAGCATTTATCTGAGTTTCTTAAACACCTGAGGCCACAGCTGAGGGAGAGCTGTGAGGCTTTACGGGGTCTTTATGTGTTGGTTTGAGACTTATTTTGTCGCGTGCTGCATAATCACACGCTCTCGCTTTAGTTCCAGATGTTACTCCTACTACTAAATTTCCTGCCACAGTTTTTTTTTCCTCCTTTTAGTCTATCTTGGGTCTTTTCCCTCCATTTTCACATAGTCTTCCTCCTCTGATGATATATCGTCCCTCAGTCCTGTGCGCTCAGGTTCCTCATCGCTCTTCTGCATACTCTAAATTCCCCAAACTCTGTTTCTCTCTCTCTCTCTCTCCCTCAGTGTTGTTGCGTGAGGAGGTGGCCCAGCTTCAAGAGGAGGTCCACCTGCTCAGGCAAATGAAGGACATGTTGAGTAAGGACCTGGAGGAGACCCAGGAAGGCTGCTCCGCCAATCTGCTCTCAGCCACTGAGCTCCGCGTGCAGCTGGGCGACAAGGAGCAGGAGCTGGACCGTGCCAAGGAGGCCTTACAAGGTCAGGAGTCAGCACAGGCACCTCACCTAATCCCACCAGAGGCCATTCTTTCCAACAGCTACCTCGAACGCACACCAAATACAGCTGTCCACACCTTTAGTGGAAAGTTTCCACCTTTATCTCCCCAGAGAAAATAGTATCAGAAAATATGTCACTTAGTTTTTTTATTTCTGTAAAACAGTGACAACATTATACACTGTCGAATTACGTGATTATGTTAAAAACTTTCACATAAATTATATGGCGACGTATAAATCACAGGAAAACTCAAAGGCTCTCATTTTAAAACTATGAAATGTCTTTTTTTGTCACTGCATGGTCATGTTAAACCTTACTGTAAAAACAAACTCCACAGTGTTTCAGCATCAAGCCTTCATCTGGGAGCCAAATATGAAGGCTTGATGCCGAAACTCCTGTTTTTCTTGTCTGTATACATCCCAAACCAAAGGTAACCTCTAACAAAATAAATCTGAGACTAAGAAGTGCTCCTACTCTTAAATCTTTTTAAACTATAAGCCGAATAGTTAAAGAATACAAAGAAATGCTACATACCTGAAGTTTATTTGGCTTACTATATGTATTGTTTCATATCCAATCCTATACAGTCTTACAGATACATTCCATTACAGTCACACTTTATATTACGGCCCTGTATGACATTAGACTTCCGTGCTTTACTCTTTACAATCAAAATGTGGATTTCTGTTCATCCCCGACCAGCAGGTTTAACTCCAGTTTTGTCTTGCATGTGCCATATATGTAAATTGTGCGCACAAACACTTTACATGTGCATTTGTTTCGACATTAGTCAGCCTCATAAATGGGTGTCGCCCCCTGATGAACAGCCAAGTAGACTCCAGGTTCACCTTTAGTTAACACCCATCAATCACGGCGCAGAAGCTTCACTCTGAAATATTAATGTGGTATTGATGTAAACTGGAATGCAGTGCTGATTATGCAGTATTGTGTATGGTGTTGTTTTTAATTCTTGTATGAAAACAAATCCTGCCATGACACAACAACACAAACAAACAGTTCGGATTTCCGGAGAGGAGTAAAAAATAAAGGTTGGTACATTAAGGATAGTTCCTTGCGACAAAAACTGGAGGAATACCCAGAATTGCAGCAGTGCATTTTGGTTTCTGCTCTGAGTCTTGCAGGTGGCAAACTGGAAGCTCAGAAACTGTGTTGTGTAACTGCTGCAGAACAGGTTTGAATGATGAGTGTAAAATATGAGGAGAGCGAACGTTGACAGAAGGAATGCTCCCTCAGTGATATATGTGTGCAGGTCTGAAAAGTACAGGTCTTGCCCTTCAGGAAGGCACGGCTGTTACTGTTGCTTTGAAACAGCCCCACCTGTTGCATCATGGCTGATGAGTTGCCTCTGTAAGAGAACGAAGTCGAGAGAAATCAGATCCAAACGGTCCTCAGAGGGATGAGCCAACAGAGCCTCCACACGCCAGCCGAAACCGCTCCATGTATGAATGAAAAAGTGCCAGTGTGACACTTATCTTTTGGGGCGATTACATCATTTTCTCTGAAAAAAAAAAAAAAACTCCTGCAGCTCCTCGTTATCAGAAGACACAGTGTCACCTAGTGGCTCCCTGCTGCAATGGCAAAGCCTTGTTTCTGATTTAGAGGCAGCCACATCTCACTGACACACTGTCTTTCTCATATTCAGTTTTAAAGTAGAACAGGCAGTTAAAATTCTACTTGTTTAACACGTGTGTGCTCTGCTCGGTGTGTGAATATGTTTGTCTGTGTCTCGCAGCAATGAAAGCTGACCGTAAACGTCTAAAAGTGGAGAAAGCGGACCTGGTGAGTCAGATGCAGCAGCTGTACGCGACACTGGAGAGCAGAGAGGAGCAGCTGCGAGAATTCATACGCAACTACGACCAACACCGAAAGGTAACGCCGGCCCAGCCCGTTTGATCAGAATTAGCTCGCTGCAGATACATATTTACTGGTTAATGTGTTGGCCGATCAGAAATTTCAGAGACAAAAGACAGAGGCATGTTTGAAACAGTGTCTCCAAAATGTACATGAATATCACAGCGTTACATACACGTTTTCATCACTTAACTTTGTTATGTAGTAATATGAGTTTTGTGTGTAGTTAGCACCAATCTGATAAATTGTTACAGACCAAATCACACAAAATAGCAATTTTTACATGATGTTGCTTTAAGGGTTACCATCATAAATCTTTGTTTATTTAAAGCGACAAAATGTAACTTCCAGGAGAAAAATAGTTAATAATTGAGTCTCATCCCCCGATCGTTAAGTAAGATGCTCTGGGTTGGTGTCCAACCGGAGCTACCAAACCAAAACAATTAACTATCTTTCTCCAGGAAGTTACATTTTGTTTCTTTAAAGTGGAACAAAGAAAAGTCCACTGATGTCTCCTTATCAGATTTTTTACAACTCAAACATCGTAACAGTATCTGCCTCGATCCAGCATCGCTGTGAGCCTGCACCCTCGAATTTAGAGCCAAGCCTGCTGCAACGATGACAACATCACTAAAATCCAAGGGCGCCAGTTAAAAGACTGGTGGAGACGTATTACTTTAGTAGCAACATAAACTGCACACATTTAAAGAGGGAAAAGGGAGGAGACATTAGAAACTACTGAAGCAAGCACCACTGGACTGTAAGTCATTATTGTATCGCGGATAAAAAGGGCATATAAGAAGCTCTAATGTTTGCAAGCTACTAAATCAGTCCATGGTTTTACAATTATTTAACAGTAATAGTTTTCCTACACATGTTGTAGACTCCTGCTTAGTTTATATTATACATGTCCGCAGCATCCCGAGTGTAAATGACACCGATGCTGAAATCTCCTTGTGTCATCATGTATCCACCTTTTAAAAAAAACACAACTTTTCAAATAGATTATAACAGAATGTAGCTGTGAAATGCTCCTTGACTCAGAGGTGGAGCTCCATTCATGGCTCGGAGTGAGTTTGGCAGGGATTAACCGCCGTCTTTGTGTGACTGTTTACTTCAGGAGAGTGAGGATGCAGTGAAAGCTTTGGCAAAGGAGAAGGACATGCTGGAGAGGGAGAAGTGGGACCTGAGGAGGCAGACCAAAGAAGCCACAGAACAGGCCAACATCCTGCGCTCTCAGATGGACATGAAGGAGAACCGTGTCAAAGAACTGGAGGCCGAGCTCACCATGGTGAGTCATGCCATGGCTGCAGTCGTAACTTTGTTTGTATTCCCGCAACGAGCACAATGGTGTCACCTTAGCGTCGTTATCTGGTGTCATAAATGCAAACAAGGTGTGGGTTTGCAATCCTGCCGCTGTATTCGCATCAGTTCAAACACGCGCGGTAAGCCGCTCTGCGATACATCCTCATCCCTTCGCGCTCTCAAAGCATTAAGTCTTCCTCTGGGCTGAGGAAGAAATTCTTAGCCTTTTTTTTTCTGTGTTGCTGTGTCGGTCCCTCGGAGGTACAGTTGTCACTCTGTGTGTCATTAATCTCTCTCCTCCCTCGGCAACTCACAACCACCCACAGATCCTCACATCAAGCGGCATCACAGATCAGATTTGTTGGTACATCAGTGCCAGAGCTGCATCGCTGTCAAGCAGCAGAGCCACAAAATATATTTCGACCTTCTTTTTCCATCCGTCACTCCTCTATTTAAAAATCTCATTGTTTTCCGACTGTTTTCTTTACCGCTAAATTGACTGTGAATGTCCTTTCAGAGGCTTCCAATAATTATATCCTGTGAAAAACATTGAGTATGTGTAGTTCTGGCATAGAAATTGACATTTTTTTAGATGCGGTATGAAAGCATCGGCTGTTGGCTAACTACAAAGGATAAAGCTGCTGTTATTCAATATTTATGTGTCGTCAACAATCCTATGAAAAGACCAAAACCAATGGTGTGTTTGTCCGTCTCATTTTTTTGCTGCGGCGGGGTTGAAATATAAAGTTTAAGAACTAAATGAACTATAATGATAAAGGCATAATGATGTCCTGAAACAGCTGGGCACTGTCAGCAAACATCAGTCAGCCAGCAGTAAATAGTGTATCTGTTGGGAGCTTTTCTCAGCGGTGGATTAATACACATTTGGTGTATTTACAGAACGAACACACTTGAATGTGAGATTTACTCAAAATAAACTACAGTATTTGTCCATTGTAGTAAATGAACAGTGTAACATTGTGGCTCTTTGCACAACAATGGAGCTCTATAGTACAGAGGGTAAATCAGGCTATGGCTACACCGACAATACTTGTAGGATCATTTGGTCCTTACATGGGATAAGAAAAATATAATAGTGATTGCTTGTACTGTAAATAGACAGATCTTATATTTAGTTGTGTAGTGTTGTGAGCACTACACATGCAATGACTACTGATTAGTGACTATTGATTAGTCGATGGAAAAGTTTCAAAAATGTCAAACATTTGCCGGCTCCAGCTTCTTAAATATAAGGATTTGCTGTTCCACTTTGTTATGTATGTAGGTTCAATGACAAAAAGTGAGTTTTAATGATGAGCTGAAAACCAGCAAGTGAAAAACAAAAAGCTAATAACAAAAAGGCATAAACCAGACAATTAAAGAGTAATAATGCAGGAGATGCAGGAGAAAAACAATCAAACTGACAAAGTGTGAAGGGAAAACACAGCCATAAAAACACAGGGACTAATTAGCGAAATGCAGGTGAAGAGGAAAAAAAGGTGGGAAAAGGACAAAGAGAGGAAGTGAAAAGCAAACAACATTGTGACACATGAGGACAGAACTTAGAAAATAAAACAGGAAACTAAAACAAAAACAATAAATGAAGGGTTTTGGGGGGTTATGGACAGTTGGTTGGACAAAACAAGCGATTTTAAGACGTCACTTTGGGCTTTTGGAAATCACGATATGCATTCTACATGTTTGTTTCTTTGTTTTACATTTAATAGATACATACAAATATATTTATATAGCACTTTTCAAGCACATTTCAGTGTTTTACATAATGCCTACCATTGAAATAATTACAAAAATAAAAACCACGTGTATCTATGTGTGTTTGTTTTACCAGCTCATGCTCAGGTTCTGTTTCTCGTGTGTCTCCCAGGCGAAGCAGTCTCTAGCCACCCTGACAAAAGACGTACCTAAGCGCCACTCACTGGCCATGCCTACGGAGCCCGTGGTGAACGGGAGTCAGGAGTGGGTGATGCAGGCCGACCTGCCGCTCACCGCCGCCATCCGTCAGAGCCAACAGACCCTCTACCACGGACACACCACGGACAGACAGGGTAGGCCCTCTCATCTGCTCTGCCTCTCAGTCTCTGCGCTGCTTGGTGTTGCTTTTACAGACTCAACATACTAACACAGGATTTTCCTGGAGGTTTCTCATACTAACTCCGGGTACTTGTCAACTGTGTCAATATATCTGTGTGTATGTATTCTGTGTGTGGTGCATCCAGCTGTGGTCAGGATCAGCCCCTGCCACTCTCGCCAGCCCTCCGTCATCTCGGACGCCTCGGCGGCTGACGGGGACCGCTCGTCCACGCCCAGCGACATCAACTCACCTCGTCACCGGACGCACTCCCTCTGCAATGTAAGAGCTGCCTGGCCCCCTCGACCAAGTAATCACACCTCCACACTTTTCTATAAGTACCTCCCACCTCTTTGTCCTCTCCTGTTTGTGTCCGTCCCTCTGTTCTGTCGGCTTGCTGGGTGTCAGCCTGCCTGCGTGCTGGTGGTGGTGGTGATGTTATCTTGCATTTAACTCATTATCAAGTAATAGTTTGACATTTTGGAAAATGTGTTTATTCACTTTCTTTCTTCGAGTTGGATGAGAAGATTGACACCACTCTTGTATTGTCTGCTAAGTATGAAACTACAGCCACTAAAGAGTTAGCTTAGCAATAAGACCAGAAACGTGGAAACAACTAGCCTGGCTCTGTCAAAGACAACAAAATCCACCTACAAGCACCTCTGGAGCCTCTTAATTAATACATTGTATCTCGTTAGTTTAAAGAGTACAAAATGATGTGGGTTATGGGGGTTTATGTACGGGACTAATCATTAAAAGAATTTCCATTTTCTGTTACTTTATAATTACTCCCCACTGGATTTCAGAAGCAAATATTGTACTTTTTACTACAGAACATTTATTTGACAACTTTAGCTGCTAGCTGCTTTAGAGATTTAATTTAAAAAGTACAATCAACAAATACATTGTAATTGTATAATATTATAGATTTAGATAAAACTTTAGTGATCCTTGATGAGAAATTCACAAGCTAACTAACAGATAAACTTTATTAAGTCATTAAAGCACCTTTATCAACATCAAAGTGATGAACACGTCAATGCACTCATAATCATGATTTAGTATTTCCACTTGTAAAAATTTAAATGCATGAATTTTACTTGTAATAGCAGTAGTAGTAGTAGTAGTAGTAGTTGTAGTGTAGAGTATTTCTACACTGTTGTATTGCTACTTTTACTTCATTAAAAGATCTCAGTACTTACTCCTCCTCTGGTTGACTTCCTAGTATCATGGATGGATTACTGAATGGGCTCACTCGATACTGTGTTAATAATCAGTCAATGAAACCACAACAAAAAGAGACAACAACAATGATGCAGCCGCATCGTCTCGGGCCCCTTCTTGTTTTTCCTGTCTTGCTCCCTGAAGGAGGGATGGGGAGGGGGGTTTACACATCTGTGCCCAGGGGCCCATTTTCACGTAATCTTTCCATGGATGTAATGTAAGGCTATTTGGAGTTACAGATAACAGCTATTTATGTAAGAATTGGCCACCAGTCAAGTTAATACTCAAAACAAATAGGGAGCAACACATCACCAGTGTAACCGCTAACTGTAGCTGCCCTTAGCCGTGCAGCTAGTTCGGTGTGGGAGCTCGGGACCAGTGTTAGTGTTTACATTACAGCACAGGAGCTTTGGACCAGGACGGAACAGGACTAGCTGGTTGGCATGACAACTTCTGTAGATATCTCTGTAACACAACACATATACATCATAATGTCAAAGCTGTTATTTATTCACATGCTGTTAATAGTTTTAGTTGTTATTTGAATGTTTTCAACACAAATTCTCACATTTTGCCCCTTCAAAGTTGCTTATTATTTTCATTTTTCACCTCAAACAACATTTTAATGATGAATAATGGTTAATACAGTTTATTAATGTCAGGGAAAACCCAGGCTTAAAAGTTGAGTCTTACCATATTTTTACTCATTTCAGAAATACTTTTTTAAAACAGTCTGGCGCCCTCATTCAAAAGTTTCTAAACTTGCCCCTGCGTGGGATTCTTTCACATCAGGACAGAGCCAGATTAGCTTTTCCACCTGCTTCCAGGCTTGATGCGAAGCTAAGCCAACTGGCTGATGACAGCAGCTTCACATTTACTGTACAGACATGTTTCCCACCTAACTCTGAGAAAGAAAGTGAGACATTTCTCCAAACGTCAACTACTGCTTCAACTGTATGAGTGGACAAACCTGAACTTCCTGTCTCCTCTGACCCGTTCAGTCCATGGAGGACCTGGAGGACCAGAAGCGTAAGAAGAAGAAGGAGAAGATGACTCTGGGATCCCTATCGCGAGTGTTCGCTCGGGGCAAGCAGCGCAAGTCACTGGACCCCGGCCTGTTTGATGGTACAGCCACCCCTGATTATTACATAGAGGAGGATGCCGACTGGTGATGCTGAGAGTGTGAATGTGTGTGTGTGCGTGCGTGCGTGTTAAAATTTGTGTGGATATCCACCTGGCTTTAACTGTGTGTAAAGAGTGTTTGGAGTGTGGTTTTGTCTGGAGCCGGGAGGGAGGGTAAACTTTAAAAGAAAAGCCTAAAAGAGACTGCTATCCCCATAAATGTACAGTATATTACCCTTAAATTGTATGTTTGTAAATTAGATATATATTTATAGATGTACATGTATGCATATGTATATATGTTTACATGCATATAAATATATACATGGGGTTATTATTATGTGTAGACATGTTTATGCTGTATTATCTTTCAAATGTCTTAATGTTTTATGTTTTTTTTATAACTGGAGACTTGAAGGACTGCTGTTCATATGTAAATAGGAGTTATTGTGAAACTAGTGTTTTTACTGTAAATGTCATCTGGCTTTTGTTACTTTACAGTTGCTTCTATCATGCTTCGCAGCTTTGATTTTCTAAGTTTTTTTTTCTTAACCTCAGTCTTACTCGGCCCACTTCTTATTATCAAAGAGGAGATATTGTGTGATCGGCTTCAAATATGGATCTCTTGGCCACATCCTGTTGTTTTCAAATCGCTTGCTGATAGGAAAGACACTACTTCGTCATCATGCTTGTTGTATAAAAGCTGGCTCACAGAATGTGCGGGTAAAACAAATCACAGCGTGAGCAGCGGGGAGTTTTTTTCACGAAGGGCAACTCATTGATTTTATTCCAGAAACTGATATTCTCATTAACGACTGGCTGACACGGGTCAGTCACCCTTAAAAAATGTAACTGCACAGACCTGAATGCACAAACAAAAAAATTAACAGTTACGCATAGAGGCGCACCGCTCGTCTGCTGTCGAAACCATGTGCAAGTGCCAAAGTTGATACACTCATCTTTAGGAAATCTGCGCCTCATTCTGTCACTGTTAGCGCGCTAGCCTCGTAGCATTGTGTACGTCTGACTCATTTCTTACTGAGAGCGTTCTAACATGTGCCAACATGTGACGAAGGAATGTGCATGTTCCCTCTGTGTTGCTTTGATTAGATGTCCATTCATTGCCAGTCAAATTAATAATCTCCACAAACCTGTGTTGCTCCTGTGTTGCCTTTTTCCCTTTACCTGGTTATCTCTCCTTGCATTATGGATGCACGGTCCCTTTTTATTTTTAATTTTATTTTGCTGTTTTTGCTTTCTGTAGAATCCCTCCTCATTTCTTGCAAATGTGGCTCTAATAATTCTATGTTAAATGCTTTGTAATTTAGGAGATGTTCCATAAAAAGATTAAATCTATTGAAGTATTTTATTTAAAAAAGAAAAGACAAACAAGAGTTAACTTCAGATATTTATCTGCCGCAGCTGTCGCGGCCAGATGTCGAGGAGGTTTTAGCATTTTCAAAATGAATTATAATTGAAATGAAATCTTATTTTAAAAATAAAACTAGTAACTGAATACATCCTATGTGGCAGTTTTCTGTTCCATGAGTAATCTTGTTCTTGTGTCCCAGTCTAACGTGTCTCTCCCTCTCCTCCTGCCATTTCTAATGGCAACTGTCTCCTGCCAGTGAGTAACTCCTCATCTGTGATTACCAGCTGTCTGTTTCTACACTTTGGGGATTATTCATATCACTCAGGTCCACTGGAAAAAAATCAAGTTTGTGTCATTTTTTTTTTTTCGTGGAAACTCTCTTGAAAGAGATGGTGGACTTTGCATGAAGCATGTGGGGACGAATCGGGGAAACACGCAGAGTTCATCCTGGATTCGTCAGTTCAGTATGAATCAGTGTTTTCCTGTCATTGAGATGGGCGGTCGATGGGTAGGAGCATGACGTTTTATGAATAATCCCTGTGTCTCTAATGGTCTGAAGTCCCCCCTCATAATCATCAGGTAGCTACTGAAGTATTTTAACAACTTTACTAAACTTGTTACTGTAGTTTTAGAGCTCACCAGAGTGCTGCACCCTCATTAAAGAGATACACAAGTTGTGTATTTTCACTACTTCAGGTTTAGATCCATTGAAATATTTAATTTCTTCAAATAAACCATTTTAGCCCTGTAGCTCACAGGCTCATTTGAATTATTCTGGCTCCATCTAGTGGCCATATAGTTGAATTTCATGTCAATATTGGACAATAGAAAGGGTTGGGACGACTTTTCATCCAGTTGGCTGATGACTCTGGCTTGGTTGATATCAGTAAGCACAAGAAGAAGCCAGAAAAGCAAAAACATTTTGATATTTTGATGTAACATCCAGTTGGTTGCGATTACAGACTGATGTGGAGGCGTATTTTTGATGCAAGCACCACCTGATTTTCGCATTAATCTGTCGCCAGATTAGTCATTTTTTTGATTTCCATATCCCCTCTGACCCTGAACCCCCTCCTGTATGCCACACCATAACTTCTCCTGACCAATCCAGACTCTGACAGCCTCACACAGCAGAGCCTGTCTGATGGAGAGGAGCAGCTGGACCGCCTCCAGCAGGCGGAGCTCACTCGAAACACATGCATGTCGCTGTGGAGGGCAGGTGCAGTCCAGGCCTGGCTGGAGGTTGTCATGGGAATGCCCATGTACATGCGAGCCTGCTCTGAAAACGTCAAAAGTGGCAAGGTACACCTTTGGCACAAGCCGTTCTGATGCTGTTTGTTTGCCGGTGTGATGAGTTTAGCAGATGGGTAAATGTAGATGTTGTTCGTGGTTTGATAAAGAACTGGATTTCTGTTCTGTAGGTGCTGCTCGGCCTGACAGATGATGACTTAGAGCTTGGTCTGGGTATCAGTAACCCCATTCATCGCAGGAAGCTAAGACTGGCCATTGAGGATTACAGGAGAGCTGAAGGGGACCAAGGGTGAGAGGAAGTTAACGAAACAAAAAGTTGAAACTTCCTAAAGTTTAATATTACTGATCAGCAGTGGAAGGGAACAAACTGCCAGGGATGGGTTTTTATGGATTACATGCAAATCTGATGAGGAAATCAGATTACAAAAAGTAGATTACTGTAATCAATCCAGATTAAATTTGAAAAACAGGGTAATTATAGTTATATTGTCAAGGATAACATTTTTGAAGATGTCTTTAAAATATGACATTTTTTTAACTGTATGTATCTGTTTAAAGCTATTGGTTAGTTTGAATAAAAATGCAAATAAAATGAAATAGAAAATGGGATTATTTGTTAAAAATATGATGTATTTTTGTATTTTAAGCCACCCAACAGTATATAGTTGAAATAACCTCCACATGGAGCAGCTGTAACTGTAAAATGCTACTTACATATTAATGTATAAATAACAATAATCCAATGATATTATACATAACAGCACTTACTTTTGACACTGTACATTTTTCTAATATCCTCATAAATGAAAGCTTCTTCCACCACTGCTGATGCGAGGTATCTAATCATCTTCTAGACTATCCAAAGCGTCTGAGATGGACCATCACTGGGTGTCAACATCCTGGCTGAGCGACGTGGGTTTGCCTCAGTACTCGCAGAGCTTCCAGACTCATCTGGTGGACGGGCGAGTGCTGAACTCTCTGAGCCGCCGAGACCTGGAGAGATTCCTCAACATCAGCGACCAGTACCACCAGACCAGTCTGCTGCTGGCTATCCAGCTGCTGCAGATCCTCAGTTTCGACAAAGAGGTCAGATTACAGATCAGAATTTACACGATGATCAACGGTTGCTCCTCAAACCGCTCCATAAAGTTTTACTCGACTGCGCTCACAAAACTGAATGCGATGTCCATTATTATGCACCGTAGCTTCAGGCACTCATTATCTCAGCAGGCCCCTCGTCCTTCCCTGACCTCTCTCTGTGCCACATTAGTTCTAGGGCAGTTATCTGTGTGTTGTGTTGTTCGCAGGCCCTGCAGGCACGGCGGGTAAAATGTGAGCACCAAGACCGGGACCCCATTGTTTGGACGTGTCACAGAGTAATGAAGTGGATCAGAGACATAGACCTCAAGGTGGGTGGTGGGTCAGTGACGGTATTCCCCTTGTGCTGTGGAGATTTCTGGGCCAGATTGCAACCAGATACCACCGCAACTAGACTCCCTCGAAAATAATGATAGCTTTTCTGCTTTGGTTGCCTCACCGCTGTTGTAAGAATAGAGGGGGAAAAAAAACTTGTATATACATAGAAACGTGAGAAATAGTGTTTAACTGGTTCCATGATGACTGATACCACCAGGCCTCAGTTTTCAGTAAACCCCAATCTGTACATGAAGTCTGACTTCACTTTTCTCTGTTTTGCTCTTCAGGAGTATGCAGACAATCTTCAGGGTAAAGGGGTTCATGGCGCTCTGATGGCTCTGGACCCGTCCTTCGACACAGATGCCATGGCCAAAGCCCTGGGGATCCCCAGCAGCAAACACATGCTGCATCGGCACCTGTACGAAGAGATGAAATCACTCGCCGTCCCTCACAGGTAGATTAAAAACCCCTTCGACTCTTGTTGCACGCTTTCCTGATCCATCCTACTCTTCTTTTTTTTTTTTCATGCGATCATAGAATCAAACTTAAACATCGTGCACATAAACGAACATGCCTTGTGTTTACAGCAGTCCAGAGCAGGTTGGTGAGGTCGTCGGTTCCTCCTCGCCTGTGGCTGTTAACCGCTTTGCTGACGAGAGAGTGTCTATGAGAAGACCAATCAAGGTATCATTTCATTTCACGTATTATTCCGTGGGTGTTTTTGTGGTCTAGCTAAGTGCAGAGTCCCTGCTTTGATTCAGAGTGGGTGTCTTTGTAGAATACCCTTCTCTCAAGGCTTCATTTTTGTGGCACTGCACCTCTGGAAAAACGTCTTTGACTATCTCTTGGAATGCCCGGCCGGCCCTACTCTGCTTCTGATTGGCTGCCTTAGTTAGTTGGGTTGGAAAATGAATCTAAAGCAGTTTCACGTCAGCTGATAAAATCAGACTTAAATTCTGGATTTCATTTTCATTTTTCCAGAGTCCGCTGAGGTTACGTGCGAACAGCCACTCTGCAGAGCGAGGTCTGGGCTTCCACGGCAGCTGCGGCTCTCTGCCCAGAGAGGCCCGGGTTCAGGCCATTCCTCGGGCCAAAGGCAGCCCGATGCACACCTTCAAGAGTGTTGAAATCACCAACGTCTGAACCGGCCTCGGCCACCCACATCGCTCATGTTGTTACTATTGTTTACATTGTTATTGTATTATAGCTGTTTACTACTGAGAGCGACCCACACTCAGATTCTATGGACTTTATGAAGAAGAGGAAGGTGTCTTAAAGAGGTTGTTCCACTTCATTTAATGAGTCATACATATTATTCTTTTGGCAAATATAAGAATAACAAATACTGAAAAGAGACCTGAGGGGAGTGAGTGACTTTTGTTTTTTTTTTCCAAATAAGTTTTATATTATCAGTTTATTGAAGGCTTAAAATAACTGAACACAATGTTGTTCTCCTCTGATGCCTTATATGAAATTGGTCTCACAGCACTGTTGTTTACTGCTTTCCTCTCTCCAGTTTCTAATGAAGGTGTATGTAATTGAATAATTCAGCTTGAAGTAAAGGGAAAAAAAGTCATGATAACTTTCACTGTAGAGATACAGCCTCTGAGCTGTGGCACATCAGCAGCCCTACATACAGCAGTGTGATGTTGTTTCCAGCTCAGATCGGTTCCTCAACCTCCTCCGACCCTCTCCTTCGTCATCATACTTATTTTCTTACTATAAAAAATGGTATGCCATAGTTTAAAGCTACATTTCAAGAAATTTGGAGATCTGGTGGAGCTAAATTTGTCACCAAAACTGCCAAAAGGCACAATTTTTATGAAACTTCTAGCACATCAGACAATCTTTAACATGAATTCTGTACTTTTGAAAATTGATAAAATCTTATTAGTGTTACATAATATTTTCTTAGGTATACACTTAAAGGTCCAATGTGCAAGAAACAGCCCGAATTTTAGTTTAAACATTTTAGAAAACCAGCTAATATTATCAAAATGTAAAGAAACATCAGTTGTGACGTTTAGTCAAAGACGTCTACATGTGTTGTAGAGATGAAGTTAGCATGCTAAGCAGCTAGCTCCGGTCTGTCGGTTTCATCTGGTAGATTTATGCGAGCTGAAAATGTTGCTACATTCCACAGGCTGTCTTTGAGTTTTTAGTCAAACAAACACACTGGGCTCATACATTTTTAAGAAAGGAAATATTCTTTCACCTGTTTTCCGTCTTAAACAGAAAAATACAACCACACACACCTTCTGAATTCAGGTCAATTCTTGCACATTCCACCTTTAATTCGTTTTCTTCTGACTGTCACTGTTGCTAAAATTTTTATTAACAAATAACAAATAAATATGTAGATAAAAATGCAGTTGAATGTTGAGTTTTGAAAGTGAAAATGTAAAAAAAATAAATTCAAGCCAATGGCCTCTACTGTTTATACTGTATAAGCACTGAAGAAAAGGCAATACTGTTACTGATATCGTGAGCTGAATGGAGACGATGTAATGACATATTTTGTACAGTTTAATCGTGTTTTGTAACACACAGCCGTGTGAACGAGTTGCCGTTCTTGAGCATGAAAACACACATTTTAAAATGTCACACTGTGCGGCTGAAAGCCTGAGGTGAATCCAAATAGTAGAAAACTGGTTCGTCTGCCACTTTCTGGGCGTCTCCTCCTGTCACCGAGAGGCGAGTGGTTTGAGCGGGAAGATTAGACCAGTTCAAACCTGTATGGAAACAGAAGGGAAGGACTCCAACTATGTCTGTCTGTTAATATGACATTGTTCTGTCCAGCTGTCGGAGCTTCTCATGTACGCCATTAAAGGTGAAGTGATGACAGCTGTGTGCATTATAGGCCTGTTACTGTTGCTTTTTCAAAACATATGTATTAAAATCTCTGTTCACACACTGACTAAAGATATAATAACTTTATTCGCTGAGACTTAACTTATCACCCTGAGACAGTTTTGGAGATATGGGCCTGTATCATAGCTCGTAATTTTATCATCTGTCACACCGGCGTCTGTAATGGCTTGTTAAAATTAGTTTCTGAATTTAAATTACTTATCCTCCCTTAGTTTGAATCATTTTCTTTTCCTTTTAAAAAAGATGTGGCTTTGTTATGTTTAAAATGAGTCTGACACACATTCATACCTTACCCCGTACAACCATGTTGGGATTAACTTAAAGGAAGATTAAAATGGAAAAGCTAAAGTGAAAGTAGCAAATAAACTGTTGTGATGCTGTTTTACTGAAGATCATCGGGTTACAAACATGCTGCCTGTCCGAGCTGAACAGGCGGGGGGCTGATGACCCCCTCAGGGGTGGTAATGAGGGCACATCCGGGGATCGAACCATTAACCTTTTAGTTCTCCAACATTCAGTCTAAAGGCTTCACGCCACCGCTGCCCCTGTAGTGAGGCTACTGCCATCTCAGCTGTCTGCTAACTGACAACATTTTATCATGTCAGCCCAGGCTACATATTTTCATTCATTTTCAATTCTTGGAAACAGAAGTTGACAGAATCAGTCTCACCACCGTGTCCACCCTGTTTCTGTTCTGGAGCTTTTGATCATTTAGCCTGTAACTGTAGTACAAATGTCTATTTTTTTGTCACTTTAAGGACTTTGTGTACATTTTGTCTTATAAAAGAACCACGTTTATTATTATTGTTATGACAGTAGCTACTGTACACAGTCATTAGAGGTGAAGTGCACTGTGACTATTGCAAATTAATGCAGTTCAAGACATTTTTCCAAGCAAAAATATAAATTATGACCTGGTTCCAGCTTCTCAGCTGTGAGGTTTTTCGTGCATTTCTTTGTCTCAATGGTAATAAACCAAATTTCTTTAAGTTTTTTGAGTGTTTTCCAAACAAAACAAGCAATTTGATGATGTTCCTTTAGGCTCTGGACTATTTTTGACAGCTTTCTGATATTTCATTGACCAAACTGATTCATGGAGAAAAATACAGACAGAATACTTCCTTGTTACAGCAATAATAATAAGTATATACATCATAATAAGAATAACAAGAATAAGAATAATACAGCCCGACTGATGTTATCGGCTGATATTGGCCGATCACAGACAGCTTGGTATCAGCTTTTATGTCGTCCGATATGCATCGAAGACATTATAATTCAGGGAAAGCTAATTACATTTTTCAATTCCCAGTGAAGATGACTGTTTAAGTGCTCAAATGTTATTTCAGACTGTAAAGTTTATTTTTGAACTGGAAAACATCTTGCCTCCATTACACGTGTTTGATAACCATATTTGAGGGATCGTTACAAAAAAATATATATCAGCATTACAATTTGTATTCCCTAATACAAGTTATTATTATTATTATTATTATTATTATTATTATTATTATTATTATTATTATTATTATTATTATTATTATTATCTTTTATTTAGAGCTTTTAGATGTGAATAAATTGAGGATATAATATAATATAATCAGGTCCTTTACTCTTCTGCTTTGATGGCTACTTAAAACTCGTTAACTACAACGTGAACTATGTTTCATCTCGATATATTAATTATTGATCCATGGTATTAATCTGTTCCGGGTGTGTGCCAGCCCTCAGAGGAAGTGTACCTGCGCGGCGCTAGGACCCAGCGGAAGCAGGTGTGGGTCACTCTCTCAGGCAGCAGGGACGAGGTGTCGCCGCGGCTGCAGTTTGAACAAAGTTCCTCTTTAACTACATTTTAACCTGCAGCGAGAAACATCGCAGGAGAAGAAAAAAAAAAACAAAGTTTGTGTGACTTTAAAGAACAGAAGTGTGAGTCAAAGAAGCTGCTGCGTCTATGTCTCCTTCCTCTTCCTCCCTGAGACCTTTCTGAAAACACCTGCGTGATTCAGGTAACTCACCGATGAAGAGGGAAGTCTCTGGGCACTGAGCGGTGAAAAAGGTAAGGCCTTTATCGGTATGAACTCGTAAATGGCTCATAAATGTGTCTGCATGAGGTGTTTTTAATGGGAGCTGTGTGTGTAGGATGAGTCCTCATGAGGCTCCTGTGAGGGGACATGTCCTCCTCTCAGCTCCGTCCTACTTCACAAACGGTCAAAGAGTTTGTCTGCACTCTGGCTGAAGGACGGACACACGCGCACGCTTTAAAAACACTCTATTACACAATCTATTTCCCAAAGGATTAGCAGTGAATGTACAGTATCCTGATAGAAACAGCGACCAGACCCGTCATTGTAACAGGAGAGACAACTTTGTAATGCAGGACGTGAACTGATGTTTAACAGGACACACCCATGCACGCCCAAGTTCTATGGCGGACTGGAACTCCCAAAATCAACAAGCAAGGAAGGAGAAAGACATGAACATGCCGGTGAATGCACCAAAAGTAGTATTGAAAGTAAAAGTTGGCATTGATTCATTTATAGAAATGTGACATAAATTGTTATTCCTGCTTTTATTAACCTTTTTGTATTATTTACTTTTCCTTTTTATTTATTTATATATAAATGTATTAATTTCAACATCTATTTAGTTAGGACGACATATTTACACCACTCAAAATGAATTAGGGATATTGAGATATGGTTGCATGTATGGTTATGCAATGCGTGTATGTGTAGCATTAAATAAGAAACATTCACAAAACACAAAAGAAAAACTCAGATATGTCACAGAATAAACTAAAGAATCAGGTGAAACAATGAAATGTGCCTAAGTACTTTTGAATAGTGTATTTCTATATTAGTTCCCTTCGCATTTTCTGTTATTTCCTCAAACCTCCTATTTATCTGTGAAAGCAAATCTGATGAAGCAACATGCGGAACGCGTCGTTCGCTCTTTTTTTTAACATAACTGTTAATAAAATAGTGTCCAGCCGTATTCTGGTTTGTGCTGGAATCTTGTTTTTTGGGTTGTTGTATTTTTTTATATGTGCCAGCTGCACCTGGGGGAGGTATCTTTAGTTTGCAGAAAAGCTTAAGATTTGTGTGTTAAAGGTTCTCTAGTAGCGCGTTTTTTAATTTTTTTTTAATTACTAGTGGCTCTTCATCCTGTTTGTTTGTATGTGCACAAGGGCACACAGGCAGACATGACATTATAAACAGTCCTGCTGAAGGTTTCATACCATTGTGTTGACGGAAGGTTGTTGGTGGAAATGTGTATAGAAGTGTAGCGGCGTGCCAACAAAGAGGAGGACTAACCTGGCGAGTATGTAAGCAATGCAGCTTTAAAATGTTCCAGAGATGAGCTCTGAAAAGGCAGAAAACACCTCAAGGACACACACAATGCAGTTCATTGGCGAGAAACGCTAAATGTGAACAAGTTTGTTTGTTTGTTTGTTTGGGAGAGAATTCCTCAGCTCTCCTTTAACACGCAGGAAGAAAGGCAGTGGATAGAAGTCAAACAGAAGGTCAACATGCAGTTTCGTATTGTCTTTTTGAACCGACGGAATTAGGCTTGATAATGACGCTAATACAGAACATGTGGTTCTATACATACTGCGAGTCAGTCAAGTGCAGCACATCGGCTTCATGTGTGATGTAAACAGCCAGCTAAACGGCAGAATTTCGCAATAAAACAAATCAGTCATACACTGTTTTATGTCTGAGATCAAACCACGTGTACCAACGTAGAGATGCACTGATCCAACCGTTTTCTCTCCTCCATACTGGTTTCAGTACCTCATCAAGAGGAATCTACCGATACTGATCTGACACATATAAAATCTGTGTCATCGGAATAATTTTTTTATTTAAGTTAACCTGAGGCAGGAGATCGCTGTCGCACTAAAGACTGTCGGCGGCTCGACATCACTTAATGAATGTGGCTGGTAGCAGAATTTTATGGGGACATGGAGAAAGAAATGTGTCAGAGTCGATTCTTATTCAAACTTGATTAGGGTCCAGATGAATAGCTGGACATTTTTTATAATAGATTACAAAAGCACAATGAAAGAACACAGACTCAAAGAGGAAAAAAGTAAAAATGTGTGCCTTACAAAGAGACGACTACAAATGTCTCTAACCCTGTTTTCTTGATGGAGTCAGTGTGGATGCTCTGAGGCAACGAGACATGATGAAGCAGTGAACATGTTGCACTTAAACAATGATATGAATAAAAGTGCTGTGAATGAGAACGATTAGTGGATTGGAGTAAAAACAACAGTTAATAATTTCTGAAATAGGCCGGCACAATATAGTGGAATCAGTCTTACTTAAACTATATTGTTTGCCACAGTGCATCGTGCAGCTTAAAGGACGAGTTCACTCACAAATGAAAATTCAGTCGTCATCTATTCAACCCCACGCTGACTGAAAATCAGGGGAAAGTTTCGTAATCCACAAATCATTTCTGGAGCTTCACAGCAAAACAATGTAAATGGGATGTTGTGTAAAAAAAACAAGTCTCTGGAAGCCCCGAGATCACATTTTGATTTGAAAAGACAGAATTTACACCCTCGATGCCTGGTCAAGCTCGTTCGGCCACTTTAGACAGGATTCATGCTAACGCTTTTAGCTTAGCAGCTACAGGGAAGATTTCTGTTTTTATAAAAACAGGTGTGTAAATAACATCTTTACAAAATCGATTGGGTATCTCTGAGCATCTGGAGAATCAGATTACGCTGTATGAGCTATAAGAAGCCATTTTATGTTTTTTATGGTTGTTTTTAGTCCCTATCTACTGCAGTTGTTTAATGCTGTAGCGCTGTTTTGCGGAGAAGTTCGACGACTAAACTTCACCAGACTTTCTATCGGCATGATGGCAGGTAGATTATGATTTTTTTTTAAAATCATTTTTGGGTGAACTCATCCTTTAATATCACAACAAGAATTAGTCAAATAAACTACAGGAATTAATGTCAGTGAAACAACCCTTGAAGGTCAAAATAAAAACAAATGCAACATGCATACACTTACTGAAGTTACAGTTAAACCAGACAAAACTCTCTACACATGTGAGACAACGTCCACTTACCGGTTTGTTCTAGAGCCTTTGACCATGTCAGCAGATTGAGTTTGTGATCATATCATTACAATATGATTCCACTGAATGTCGACAGCCCATCCCATCGAGTTATGACCTTGCACTGCTGTATTTCTTCAGTTAATTGAGGGTCTTTCAGGCATTTACAGACTCAGTGTGTGGGCCATTGTTTACCATCACAGAGCCTTTAAATTAGCAAAAGCTGAACTGTGGAAATCAAATTCAAAAGAGGAAACGGCTGCTTCAGTATCACCGGGAAAATGCACTGTGACACAGTCATCAACGACGTATTCAACAGACTAAATCACAGCATATTGTTAAGCTGCAACTGAGCAAGTCTGTGAACTGGAAGTGGGCGCCATGTTGTTTCTGCGCTGTGAAAGAGGAGGCTGAAAAACTCAGATCAAATGCAGGCCGAGCCGATCAAATCTTTCTCTCCTCAAATGTTTTCAGGAACAAATTTGAGTGTACTGTTTAGATGTAGTGCAGTATCGTCTGTTACGGACAGTTTCCTGTATGGAAAGCACCGTCCAACTTGCAGTACGTCACCCATCAGTGGAAGTGTGTGTTGGTCTGTTGTGGCGCAGTGCATTCTGGTAGCTGTAGGTTTTGTATCTTTTGAGCAAAAAGAAACACCACAGCTCTTACTCTTTGTTTTCACCAGTCACGTAGCACCAGTGTCAAAAAAATATGTGCCCCTAACCCTAACCCCAGGGCAAGGGCCATCTGACCAGCGGTGAATTACATCTTTAACCACTTTAGGCCAGTGTTTCATAAAGACTCACAGTCATCGGTAAAGGACAACTTCATTGAAACATTTATGAGCATCTTGAAATGACGCCCACAGTCGAGTGTTAACACAGCAGCTCAGTGAGTTGTCCTGATGCAGGAGGGCGTCTCAGGGCACACAGCTCTTCAAACATCGAGGCTCATCGGCTGGATGACAGCTGCATGTGCATATGACAGCAGACAGTGGATAGTTACAGAAAGGAGAATGTTGCCTTGTTGCCGAGCCAGACTTTAATTTAAACGACATGATTATGGATCCACTCTGCCTCGCTGGAGGTAAAGTGAGTAGTGACAGCACACACAGCAGCGCAGCCTCAACCCTGCTGCTGTCCAGGTGTTGACCAGATGCTTCTCTGTATTTTAACAGAGACTTCCTGCAGGATATCATTATTTGCACATCTTTCCAAACACTTGACATTGGCTTTAGTTTATCCAACAGTGGAGCACATTTCACATGAGGCAATCTGCGATGCCCCTGGTGGGTCAGGACCTCCCAAAATCTTATTTCTGCTCCACAAAATTGTATTTTCGGACTAGTCTCTCTTTTGTATGGAGCAATACTAGATAGTTTACTCTCCAGGCTTCTAAATATTATTCAAATGGAACAAGTAAAAAAGCAAAAATGATGATGAAGTAATACAACAACCTCTATTTAAAGGGTTCCAAGTAGATATCGCTTCATCTGAAAGGAGCACTTTGTAAGATATGGCCGTAACTAACTCGTGACTGTAAAGAAACAGCAGTGGGCAGGTTGCGTCGAAAACATCTATGTACTGTGTTGCAGAGATGTCTACTGAAGTTAGCATGCTAACCAGCTAGCCTTGGCTCCTCCTGGGTCATAACACCACTTTGTGGGTGGTTCTACCACTCTGAGGTAGTTTCAGCAACTTTTTTACAGGAAAAGATAAAACTGGACACTTTCTGTATTCAAGTTTCTTTCTTTTTACCAAACTAAGACGAGCTTTAATACCTCGTTAACTCATCATGAAACGACGCTCAGTCAAACCCAACATAAACAAAATGAAACTCGCCAAAACAGTCTTGGTTTGTCTTCCACCTCACCCACAATCACCTCTGGTCTGGTCAAAATAAATCCTCACTTCACAGAGTAACATGTGAACATATTACGGCTCCACATGCTGTTTTTACCCACTACTGATGTCCGCGACACTCTCGCTCCTCTCCCACTGCAAAGGTTCCGTGTCTTCTCGTCGCTGCTGAAGTCAAACGCCTCGTCAGAGCCGCTGTAAATCCCCTCCACACTGTCTTCGAACTGACATCTGTCAGACTTGGAGGCTGTGTTCAGTCCCAGTTGAGTGTCCAGCCGTGTTCATTCAGTTGAGCTGAGGGCAAACTGTAGGGCCACTGTCTCCGCGGCTAGCTGAGCCACGAGCTAATTAAGTAACGGTAGCGAGCCAAAGTCCAAACAACCAAGGATAGAGCAGCAGTTGTTGGTTACTGATAGGCTGCCCCCCATCATTGAATTCTGAAAATATTCTACAAATTACACCTTTTTAAAGGGTGACGAGAAGAAAAAAGGGTCTCAATCCACTGTTCTGTTGAAGAATTTCTAAATAAATGGAACTTATAAAGTGCATATAGACATTGTGTAAATGGAGACACAGTATCAGGAACACCTGCAGTCCACCTTCAATTAAAAAGTGATGGATCAACACGTAAGCAGCGCTGACTCACCACGGTCTTTTATAATTTATCCAGATTACAATCTGTTCCTGTGTGATTCAGTGTACTCTATATTCCACAACGAATGCTGAGTAATATATTTGCATATATGGCCGCCGCGCCGGTGAATACCATCATCGTTAACGTGATCATTTTTGTGACGCTCATTTCCATTCCTTTGAGTGCGAGTCATCCCTCTGAGAGATAAAGTCTCTCAGCTTCGTGTTTGTCATGTCAAGACATGTGTCGGCCTTCCACTGCATTTCTCCAAACCTGTTTTCTCACTACACTCAACTGTTTTTTTTTCTTCTTGTAAACCTGTTCTACTCCTGTTGCTCAGAAATTTGGCAGATTCTGGGCTCTTTGTTTTTTTTCAGTGTTAAAACCGTAAAGTGAGGTCGATGATGCAGGAAGTCAATCAGGACACCCGCGTTGAGATTTTCGCAGCAACGAAATGCCTCGTAGTTTGGCCACGTGGCTCCACTCGCGCGTTGAGGATTTTCATGCTGTGAAATAAACGCTGTAACACAGATGGAGGCTGAGAGGTGAAGGGAGTGAGATTTCTGAAACAACAGGAAGTGTGCTGTCTGTTGTACACATTGAAAGCTCTGAGAGACAAGTATGTACATATACACAGATGCGATGATTATCAGATTTTTATATGGACTTTGTAGTGTTTGAGAGAGAGGTCCTTGGTCCAGGTAACCATGTGAATATTTAATTGTCCTTATGTTCACTTTTCAAGTTTATGTTGTGACAAAGCTGTGGTTATGTTCTGGTTAGGTTTAGGCACAAAACATGCTTGGTTAAAGTTAGGAAAAGACCATATTTTGGCTTAAAATACCTTTTTTGCGTTATTTATTGAGTCTCATTATCAGATAATAATTAATTTAAAAGCCCAAACAGAATAGAAATGCTCCATATATATATACACCTCAATTACAATAAACAGCCACTAACCGAACAAAGTTCCAATGTGAATGTTTGGCGTTTCTCCGCTTACCAAAGACGACAGATATCCTCTACAGGACAGGGAGCTGATCAAACAATCTCATCCGTTGCAAACAGTTGACCTTAAAATCCTGTTTTCAGACTGTTGATTGGACAAAACAGACATTTGAAAAGGTCACCTTTGGCTTTACAAAACTGTAATGGCCATTTTCTGCCATTTTACAGACAAACTCATCAGTTAAACGAGAAAATGATGCCAGAATAATTGAAAATAATCTGTAGTTAGTGTGACATTTGACTATAAGTCTACTTCTGAGCCCGTCTGAACCTCCATGATGCTCTGTTGAAGCATTAGCTGATGTTTTGTATTTATTTATGTAGTTTTCGGTTGTATTAAACCAAAAATATTACTGTAACGACCTCTTAATTCTCTTCATCTTGGAAGCACAACTCACTGTCTTTCGTTTCACTGTCACCATCCATTATTTACCAGAGCCACATTATGTGGGGGTTTTTCTTCACTTTGACGCTGCTTGTTTCGCTGCTTTTTGGCACCAACACTGCACCACCTTTCATGACAGTCAATGACTTCCTCAAAGGTAGTTTTCTTCATTAGCAAGTGTACTGAATAGAGAAGGTACAAACTAGGAGAGAACGAGCCACCTATTCACCACAAGTTGTCGACTGCCTTCCTGCCGTCTTATCTTGGGTCTTTTCCCGCTGTATCTGTCTGTTGCAGTTTGTCCTGCGGGGATGTGTTCCAGTCGGGGTTTATGTGGCGGCAGCGACCGTCCCAACAGACCCTCCAGCTCAGAGGGCACCGGCTCGGGCGCTCACTACGCCCTGTGCGCTCTGGGAGTGGGACTCGTCGCCCTGGGTATCGTCATGATCGTGTGGACGGTGATACCGATGGATGGAGAGAACTCTTCCACTGCGCCAGGCAACTCCACCAACGATGGGAAGGATGATGATGAGGACAGCAAAGACTCCACAAAGTCTTCGACAGTGGCGATGGTGCTGGTTGGAGTCGGAGCAGCCTTGTTGCTTTTATCGATTTGCCTCGGCGTGAGGAACAAGAGGAACGCACGCAACAGAAGTAACCAGCCAGTGCAGACAGGCGGCCTGCTCATGGGACATGTGGCGGGGCAGGAGGAAGAATCGTGAGTCACGACTTTTCATCCGTTTTATCATTTTTCTTAGCTGTGGTCAACTGGAATATTTAAGCCAGTTTCAATCAATTAATCAATCAAACAAACCTTGATTTATAAAGCATGAGCCATACATCAAATGCAACTTCAAATGCTTAACATAAAAAAAAGTTTGAGAGTATTCATTTAGGATTTGAAAATTCTTTACTTAGGCGGCATCTGGTTGTAGCTCTCCCTCCTAAACTGATCCAGGAACAATCGAATGTGCAAAAAGCAACGCACAGACTGCACCGATTATCACTGGGATTGTTTGATTTATGTACAGACAAACAAAAATGAAACAGAATGTGATAATTTGCAAATCCTTGACATGCTTATTTGGAAATTGATGCCAGCAACACATTTCAAATAAGCAACAAAAGACTGGGAAAGTTGTGGAATGCATCAAAATAAAATAAAAACACCGGGGTGAAAAATGAACAATCACATTGTTCAGTATCTGCTGGATGTTTAACTATCAGGGGTGTCATGATTTTCGGTACTACATCGTATATTGATTGAAGTGAACTTTCGATTTTTATCATCAAATTCAAAGGCAGAATTGGAAAAAAAACTATAAAAAAAACTTTTGAGAACACAGCTAGCTACCAGAAACATATCCCATGTGCACGAAGACAAATAGCTCACTGGTACCAAAGGAAACTTGACAGCATTGCAGATGCTTCAGAGACACTTTGACTTCTTTGAGAAGAGGGTTTACTCGTGGGGGATGAACTGAAGCGATGATATTGCCAGAGATCCTGTATTGATTTTTGGGAAGAGGGTTTACTCGGGACAGGTTTAAGAAACAGAACTTTGGAGCAAACTGAATTTCTATCTCTTGCTGTTTGCTGTTGAATCCCCGCAGCGTGGGAAAGAGAGAAGAAAGAGAAGATGACTGGCTGCTCTATTTAACACAATGCAGGCAAAAATTGTGTCGGGTCCTCTTGGAAAACGGGAGAAAAAAGGGTGATTCTAGGCACTCCAAAGAGGAAAATACGAGGAATTATATATTAAATATTTTGTTATACTACTACTTTATTGTAGTGGCTAAATCATTAAAAAAGCCAATATGTTTTCAACCAGTAGGAAGTCATCACGGCTCTCCTGTATCTTTTTGTTGAACTGAATATTATTGAAAACTTCCCTTACCGCACAATGTCAAACTGTGGCTATGCCTATCTTTTTTAAAGAAGAATTTGAAAATGTAAATGACAGTTGTCAGGGCAGAAAACCAATGATCTGCTGATCTTTACAAATTCAGATGTGAGCATCGAAAATCAATAAATAGTACAGTAATAAACTACAACTAGTTGTAGATCACAGGAGGTAAACTGTAAAATAACTGATTATAACTGTGATTATTTTCTATCCCGTCTTGTGTTGCTCTGCACTTTTTCACTGAGGCTCTTCTGGATTCTTTTGCAGAGTTGTAGACCCGACCACATTCACTGTGCCGAGCTATGAGGAGGTCGTCGGCACCAGCGACTACCCTGTCCGCAACAGCAACCTTCGCCAAAGCACCTCCCAGCTGCCGTCCTACGAGGACATCATAGCTGCCGTGGAAAACGAGGGAGCGGAGCCCACCAACAACCCCACCGAGGACACCCCTCTGAACGATCAGGCTCCCGCTCAGCCCACCGCAGAGCCCCAGGCCGACCCAGCTGGCCTGAGATCAAACCCGAGCCTGCCCAGCCGCAGCGCCAGCCGGGCCAGCCGCTTACTGCGGCCCCTCCGGGTGAGGAGGATCAAGTCAGACAAACTGCACCTGAAGGACTTCCGCCTCCAAATTCGCACCCCCACCCAGAATCCAGTGACCATTGAGCCCATCACTCCACCGCCACAGTATGACAATAAGATGCCTGAGCTACAGCCGAGTAGTGACTCTGTTCCAGATGAATAAAAATATCTCCGTGTTAAATGGACTAATGAAAACACTTCTGAGAACCCACTTTCAAGGCTGGTGTTAAGTAGGTTAAATGATGCTGCGAGGGGCTTGATGGAGGCCGTGCAGAAATGAGAATATTTCAAGGGAATCTTTATAACGGAAGCTTGTGATCGGCATATTTATTCAGTTGTAACGCATAAATAAGTCTGTGTGAAAGGATCTGCTTTTTGTTTTAAACATTGTCATAACTTATATCAAACATAGGACAGCCAAAATCTCTTTAACTCCGTCAGCATGTTTTTCACCTTTAGCAGGAGTAATTATTGTTGCTGTATGATCGTTTTGATTAGTTGTTGAATTAATTATGTAGATATTGAAATATGTTGTGTTTCAAAGGGGGGGAAAAGGGAAACTAATTACCTGGGAGATTTAAGTTGGTATTACATATCATAATATAAAAATATTAATAGATAGTTCAATAACCTTTTTGTGATTTGTAACTGAAGAAAATGCACTGAGGCCAGATATATAGACAGACATATTAGCTGTTTGTTTGTGAGGTTTTTTTTTGTATGCTGTTTTTTTTTTTTAATCTATTGTGTTCAGCAAAGTGGTTCTTGAAAATAACAATGTGTACTGGAAACACTGGGAACATTTAAACCTTGTGCCAGTAAAACCAGAACTACTGAACATTCTGGTAAGGGATCTGGCGTAAACGACTAAACATGCATTGTTTCGTAGGACTTTTAAACGTGTTCAGACATTTAAATGATCTTGAAATATTTGTTAAAAATAAATGTTTTTTTTTTTCTTTTAGGATCATGTCAATATTTTATATTACTGTTGAAAAAATTTCACTGAAAATGACTTTAATTCCTCAAAGATCATCTTTGGAAGGCAGCGTTACCTCTGGGTTGGTTGACGCCCCATCCTCTGATGATTTGTCTTGATTGCATGCTGTAAGTTTGATAGAACTGAATTTATTTTAAGAGAGATTAATATTGTCTTTGTACTTGCAGTTAATAAAACTGTGACTAACTGTAGACATATGCTTGGTTCTTTCCCTGATAAACCTTATTTATTGCATTGATTTCCATGTGTCTAAACTTATATTGGTTGATATTTAGCGCCCCCGAGTGGTTAAAAAAGGTTTGATAAAAACAAAGTAGATACATTTAAAGCTGTACAGTTTATCAGGTTATCAGCTGAGAAGGAATAAGAACAAAAATAGTTGTGCAAGCTGTGAAATTACTGCTACTGTCTGAGTGAGGTGAGGTGTAAACTGACTTCTCACTTAGTTATTTACTTATGATAATGAATGTATTTAAAAAAAAAACTTAAACTTACTTAAACAGGAACTGTTGAGGTTTATATCATAGATACAATAGTGCAGGGGAGCCCAAACTTTCCACCTTAATTAGAGCGGAAACTAAACGTTGGACTACAGACTGAAGGTAAACACCTATTGTGTTGTATTTTATTATATTGTTAAAATGTAAAAAGGTTCCAGGATCCCAAGTTCCCTTAAATGACTGACTTCCCGTGTCAAAGTGTCACTTTGACTGCTGTGCTCATATAAAGATAAAACTTAAAAACTTCAGATTCTGTATATTTAAAAAGCATTTTCACAGCATAAACATTATACACAATTTTAAAACTCTTGAAACGTTTGGCAGTTCAAACTGAACCTTATGACGAGTCAACTTTGGCCTGCAGGCTTTTCTGTGGCGAGCCCTGCAGAAGTGCTTATTTATGATTTTAAACACATTAGAATATGATGGAATAAAAAGCACAGAACATCATTACTTGATTAATTTTCATTCTAGTGAGAATGTATTTATTTATTTTGAGGTCACAGATAATCACACGTATCCAGTTTAAAAATAATGTAGAAGAACAATGTCACTTTCTATCATCAACATAATGTGTCCATTATGTTATGCTCTCTTTTATAGAGGAACTATTCAAATCATTTTCTTAAACAAAAGTAGATTATAAGTAAATGTCCTTCATTGAAAGTGTAACTAAAGCAAAAGTACAGAAGTATTATCACCAAAATGTCCTTAAAATACCAACAATAAGAGTTATAAATAATTTTATAAAACTATAAACGCTGATGCATCAATGCACAAGTAGCATTTTACTGTTCAAGTGCCAGTGATGGAACGTAACTAAGTACATTTACTGAAGTACATTTTTGAGGTACTTTACTTGAGTATTTCCATATTCTGCAACTTTATACTTTCACTTCACTACATTTTGGAGGCAAATATACTTTTTACTCAACTATATGACTTAAGTTACTGGTCACTTTGCAGATGACATGCTGCACCAGAGCCAAAGCAGATCATTTACTGTATACGTTATTTTATCGTCAAAAATCACTGATAATTATCAATAATCAAAATGTATGTTATGTTGGGTAATCACTGCAACATATATTTCATAAAGAGATCATTTGTTTTATATGTTATGTCCTAATTTGTAGGTTGTCAAATAAATGTAGGGTGAGTAAAGAATCGAGAATGAAGTGGCATTAAAGTATAAAGTATATAAAGTAGTCAAAAAGTGCCTCAAATGCGTTTTTAAGTGCAGTATTTGACTATTAATGTGCGTAGTTTCCTCCCACCACTGCGTGTTTCTACTGTTTCAGGTTTGACCTTCACGACCAAATATACAAAATAAACAGTCAAAGATAATTACACGTTCAAAATAAAGTTTCCATAGAAAGACAAACACGTTTAAACATTTGAAGCACTAAAGTTTATTTTTATACTTCCCAAATCGACTCTATTTTCCTAAGCTCCACCCTCCCCTCGGCTCTGAGGGCTTTTTTTTTTTTTTTTTTTTTTTTTTTCCTTTTCTTTTTTTTTTAATGTGCAGCTGCCATGTAGCAGAGGGAGGAACAGCTGGCTGAGGGAAGAGCCAGCCCGGGGAGTCAGTCACATTCCTGGCTGGGATTCAATGACTGAACCAGACACAAACAAACAGAGAGGGCGAGAGAGAGAGGGGGAGAGAGAGAGAGAGAGAGAGAGAGAGAGAGAGAGAGAGAGAGAGAGAGAGAGAGAGAGACTCACACATTGAGTGAGTGAGTGAGCGAGTGAGTGAGTGGAGACAGACTGAGAGTACGCCAGACTGAGCAGACGAGGCATATTTCGAGCGCACATTAGGAGTGCGTAAAACCGCAGGAGCGCAAAGCAACACAGCTCTACCCGGTGATTTTACGTCGGATGATCCGAGTTTCGAGTCGAGGAGTTGTCGACTTTAATTGCGTCTGCTCACAGGAACGGGAGCCCGTAAAAAATCAGCTGCCCTCAGTTTTCTGAATGGACGCGCTGGGAAAGCTTCTCCGGTGACATGGAAATGCGCGTTATTGAGCGTGTGGCCGGATGCTGAGGACGCCCGATCCGATAAGTCAATCCCAGCTTTCATTTTGAGTTTTGAAATCTCTTTTCCTCGCCGGCAACAACATGGAGGGCACCAGCTTCCAGCCCCATCCCGGACTTCAGCAAACTCTGAAGCAGTTTCATCTGAGTTCAATGCGCTCTCTCGGCGGACCGGCGGCGTTCTCCGCTCGGTGGCATCAGGACTCCCTCTTCGCCAAAGATGGAAAATCGGCCGAGATGATGCTCACCCTGCCGGCTCAGACCCCTCCGGTGATGTCCGGTCCACTTTTCATCCCGTCCGACCGCTCCACGGAGAGGTGCGAGACGGTCCTGGAGCGGGAGCCCATCTCCTGCTTCGTGGTCGGCGGCGAGAAGCGCCTGTGCCTGCCGCAGATCCTCAACAGCGTCCTGAGAGACTTCTCCCTGCAGCAGATCAACTCGGTGTGCGACGACCTGCACATCTACTGCTCCAGGTGCACGGCGGACCAGCTGGAGATCCTCAAGGTGGTGGGCATCCTGCCCTTCTCGGCGCCGTCCTGCGGGCTCATCACTCAGACGGATGCTGAGCGCCTCTGCAACGCTCTCATCTACGGCGGCACCTACCCTCCTCACTGCAACAAGGAGTTGGGCTCTCTGGAGTTGGAGCGAACCGAGAAGAGCTTCAAAGTGTACCACGAATGCTTCGGTCGGTGTAAAGGCTTGTTTGTCCCGGAACTGTACGCCGGCCCGAGCGCCGCCTGCATCCAGTGCATGGACTGCAGACTCATGTTCCCACCTCACAAGTTTGTGGTCCACAGTCACAAGAAACTGGAGAACCGGACAGTCCACTGGGGCTTCGACTCGGCCAACTGGCGGGCTTATGTGCTCTTGGACCCGGACTACACCGGCAAGGAGGAGAAGAGTCACCTGGAGCAGCTGCTGAGAGAGTTGAAAGGAAAATACGACCTGACAGGCAAGAGGTCCAGTATACCCTGCAGAGTAAGTCTACTTCTTCTCCTTCTTATTGTTGACTTTGTGGCTTTATTTTGTTTGTGTGTGTGTGTGGATATTTCAACAGCCTCGGGCCTGCTACAGCATCTGCATTCATTAACGTTCATTTTGGAGCAGGCCTCCTTCTCATCAGCCCCTCTGTGATTGATTGCTTGTGTCCCGCCCCCACCAAACTACATGTCACATCACATCTCTGCGTGTCTGTACCCCTGCACCTCATGAGGAGCCTCGCTCACCTCATATATGTCTGAGAGAAGGTGACAGGGAAGCCTCTAAACATCAGCTGACACCCCCACCCGACCCACACCCCCCACCCACCCAGCATCCCTCCAATCCTCTCAAACTCCCAGGTACACCCCCACAGGGTTACCCAAGGGCATCTGCATTATGATAAATGGAGTCCTGATGATATATTTTATTAGTGTGAGAGGCGAGAGGGGGGCAGGGGAGCCTATTATGGTGCCACGAGTTGGGGAAGGGGATAAGAGTTTAATGAGGTTTGGGATATGGAAATGTATGTGTGTGTGAGGGAAGGGAAGGGGAAGGGGTTGTGGTTGGACGGGATAGCATGAGATATGAGAGTGTGTGTTTTAGTGTGTGTGTGTGTGTGTGTGTGTGTGTGTGTGTGTGTGTGAAGCTGTCCAGGCTCCGTGCGTGGGTCAGAGATGTTTAGTATGGACAAAGGGCCAGGAGACGAGGTGGCTGTTCCTTCGTCACAGAGCAGCTGTTGTGTGGGACTCTGCTAATGAGTGGACATCTCTGTATGCATCACCATGGTGCTGCTCCAGTCTGAGCAGGAGCCAGGAGATGTCTCACAGGGAAACCTCAGTACTCTCTTTCAAGAAATAACGACAGGAGGAAGATTATCTGTGTTAGGAGAGATGAGATTGTGTTGATTACTTCTTCTGTGTTTTGGTTCTCAGTGGGCGACAGGACGGTATGAAAATTCACGATTTTCCCGTCCAACATAACTGCGATTCGCGATATTATCCCGATGAAACATCTCAAGATTGCACTTGAACATACTTTGGCCTCACATTTTTTTCGGGAACCAAATATTTTTATTGTATCACAGAATGGACACCACATCTTGAATGATTAATCAGAAATCATAAGACGTCCCACACAAATAAACGGATGAAGAAACAAGGAAGAAATCCTTGTTTTTTTGTTGGACACAATGCGCCAGCCATGGCGACAGCCTCAGGCATTTCAAAATAAATCAGGAAACCAACATAGGACTGTACGTCAGTGAGCTAGACAGTGTTTATAAGTCATTCATGCGAGGATATTCACGATCACCTAGATTCACGATTATCACGATAATGAAAATTCACCACGATCGACTTCAATCAACTTCGATCTGCAATAAAAAAAATTATTGTTCATCCCATGTTCTCAATTTTGAAATATTCACGCTAAGCAGGACTGAGCTGTGTGGCTTTAAAATATCACGATACATTATTCTGAAATCTCCGCCAAGCAGTCATGAATGCTAGGACTGAGAGACAACATCAGATATCAGTATATTACTGATGTCATGCCTTGATATTGCACTTATTGTTTCTTTGACAAAAACATTAACACAATGAGATTTTTTGATGAATAATCATCAGTAATGTGGATTTAATGAATAAGTGGGTCAAGTCAAGTATAACAACAAGTAGGACAGTTTGGTAAGTTCAGAAAATGACCTCACTTTACTGCCATATCACAATATATGGATTTAATAATTATATATTTCCCAGCGCTATTATCTATGATATAAAAAATGAGATAAAATTGATTACAACTTTAGTGTTTTGGGTCTCATTTTAGAGATGTTAAGCCAAGCAGGGCTAGGCCTTAAAATAATGTCGAAATGTTTTTAATTATAATAATATCAAAATATTCCTCTCCTCAAAAGCACTTCATAAAACTTATATAAAAAACTTGAGTATTTGCGACCAAATACCTTGATTATTTATATTATAGGGAAGACTATCTTGACAAATTATGAACTCAATGATATTTTTGATTAATGATCAGCAGAACAGTCATGACATCACTTTACGGTAACGCAGCCTTTAAAACAAGGAAAAGACAACACCCATACAGCGATAAATTGTATCCAAAATCTTAGATGACATGTAGTCTCGTATCATGATAACGATATAATATTGATATATTGCCCGGCCCTGATGCTGAGGTCCTGCATGCAGCACCCTCGCAGCTGATTTATGTCGTGTTTTCACACAAATTGGACACAGACTCCTGACAAAATCTTTGTACAGTCAAGAGACATCTGTCTGCGCACCTGTGGCTAATTTCACCCGATATGCGGCCTGCGGGTCTTGATGTATCACCTGTGAGTTATATATTGTCTCAAAATGGTGATTCCTGCCTGCGCTGACAGTCTCTCAGTGTGTGTGTGATATACTCAGGGGCTGAGCATCATGGAGGCAGCGTGGCGGAGGGGGCAGTGCGTGTTTGCTGTGGTTCACTGTCAGTCGTGTCCCAGTTAGCAGACAGGCCTGGTCCTCGGGGAGCTGCACACCAGCGCTCTCCCATACATCAGCCTGACAGGCCAAGCTGCTGAAAGGCCGGACGGGGGCTCGCAGACCGCGCTTGGCTCGGCTTACCCGTGAAACAAAAACTCAATGTTATCGGTCTGCCTCAGCCTCCCTCTGATGTCAGAGTGTTTTATTAATAAGAGCGAGCCCGGAAGGTTACCTCCTCTGCCTGTATCATCTGTCTAGACTCCCACCTCATTCACTGTACGTGTGGCAGACGACACCGCGGAGGAGATAATTGCTGACGTAGTTTTTTATTCTGTGGAACACTTTTGAGGAGTTTGCTGGAGAGATTTAAGTGTGAATGTAGAAAAAACAGCCTCCTCACAAAAAGCAGAAGCCGGATCAGTGGAGGCGATGATAGCAGTGAGCCATTGTGTCTGTTTTGCATCAGATCCTGCGTTTGGTCATTTAGCCTTTTTGTCTAATGTGCAGATGAGGGCAGATTGCTGGAGGAAGCTGCAGACTCTCTCATTTAGAAGATGCAGGGTGTGTGAGCCAGGCCTTGACATGTGTTGTCAAAGGGCCGTAACCCCTGACCTTTCCCCAAAGACACTGACCCAGCCTTCCCCCATTCTTTTCACACCATCCAATCACATGCCCTTGTGTCCAGTCCACTGGCCAGATGGCTGTCTGATAAAGGACGGAGGGATATACAGTGGCCAGATAGCAAACATCACTCTCGACTGCAGCTTCCAATAAAACATCACCATTTTGTGCAGATCCAGAGTGATTATTTCGCTGACCCGCTGCAGAAAAATAAATGTAAATTTCGGCGAGAATTTGAGTTTCCAGCTCGACTCAAATGGCTCGTTTCATTGGGGTGAACCTTGCGTGTAATAATTCAAATGTTAACTTTTCTGATTAGCATGAAAATCATCGAGAAAGAGGATTGGAATTGCAAAAACTTTTTTTTTTTCCTCCTTCAAAGTCAAACACTTCTGAGCATTAGCTGTAAAAAAAAAATAAAAAAATAAAAAAATCCCCAAGAAGTGAGGGGCAATGCGATCAATCATCTGACTGAGTGGAGAGTAAACGAGGCTTCTGGAGAACTGTGGACCCTCCTTAATGGAATGGATATTAAAGCCATTCAACTGAGGCCAATGTATGCCGTTTCTCATCCCATTGTTCTCCTCACTCGATGAAATTAGCCTCAAACCTGGCGCAAACCGATCGAGTGTGTGTCGGAGACCAAAGGCTCGTGTGTTGTCAGGTAATGGCTGTTATTAAAAAAGTGAATGAATGAATGAGAAATATTTTTTTCTTTTGTATCAGGTAACTGTGTGTTTGTCCGCACTCGTATGTGGGCGTCTTTATGTATGCGAGTGTGTTTGCATGTAAACAGGCGAGTGTAATGACTGGATCAGCTGTGCGCGGCCAGATTAAAATGAGCTCTCTGCCGGCTCATTTCCATTCCCATCTGTCTGCTGACCTCTGGGAAGCCCTGAAAGCTGACATGGTGCATCTCTTTGGTGCTTGATGGGCCTGTCTGCCCAGCGCTGACCCAGTCAGCTAAGACCCAACCCACCCACATGATCACCCAGATGCACATCGAGGCGATCGCATTTGGTTCAGATTTAGTTTCTAAGTCACACTCCTGGTGTAGCAAAGGGATGTTTTTATCAGTTTGTGCTTGTTCTTCTATTGGAAACTTCAGTTATTTGACCCCCCCCCGGCGTCACACACCCCACTGACCAGCCCCCCCTTGCAGACCTCGACCGCTGGACAGAGTGGTCTGGCCAAAGCAGGGGCGGCATGTCAAGGCAAAGGGGTGTCAGGAGCTCCCAGGGGTTGTGGCCTTCATTCAAGCAGGGGTGACCCCATGTTAAAAGGGTGTCAGCTGGGGTTCTGTCATGGGTGATGTGTGCTAAAGACCTGCCGCCTCCTTTGTCTGAGGGCCGGGCTTTCAGAGGCTGTGAAGTGCAGCCATTTCTCTTTGTTAGCGCCTTGTTTCTTTAGGTGCTGTGTGGATAGGTCTGTAACCTCCAGCCTCTTCCAGGGTGGGAAATCCACGCTTGGGAGTTCGCCGTGTCACCAGTTTCCTGGTTGTGTTCTCGAAGACAGACTGGAGCCTGTAGCGGTGTCTGCATGTCTGATGGAGGCGACAGTTTAATATTAGCAGAATCATAATATCCTCATACAAACATCTGTTGTTCAAATTATGATTCTGAGCGAGTTGTAATTAAAATCTAACAGAATTCATTTTTGGAATTTGAGTTTAGTCAAATTGATTAATTTAGATGTAATTTTGAATGCTCTATATTAGTATTGGAAATGGATCCTTCATTCATCCAGCTAACTGCTGCTTACTGCAGCTGCAGATAGCATTTTAGCTCAGTTAGCCTTGCAGCTAGCCGTCCAGACTATGAGCACTTGGGGAGTGTTGGTGTTTACATGGCTAGCAATGGGCTGTCAAAACTCTTATTTCTTACCATTGTGTTGATAGTTTTATTTAATTTTTGGATGTTCTCAACTAAAATTCTTACATGTTGATATTGTGAAAATGATTGGACCATAATTCCATTTTTGTTTGTTGAAGAACAAAACCTGAAAAAAACCTGGCTCCTGTTGACAAACTCGATATATATATCAGCACTTTTACTCAAACTTTTCCATTAAGATAATGTAATCACACTTTGAAGCGCTGGAAGAAGCACTCAGATCCTTCCGTAAGTCAAAGTAGTAAGACAGCAATTTGAAAATACTGCATCACAAGTCCTGCAGTCCAAACCTTCGTTCAGTTATTAACTAAAAGTATTTTTCATGTAAAGTGGAGTAAAAAAGCACAACATTTAATGAAATGTAATTAAATACAGGAGTGCATTACTTCATTAAATGTACTTCTGTTCCACTGCTACATGTTTACTGTGAGTGGCCATTCTGTAAAAGTATATTTACACACAACATTTATGAGAAAAGTAGTTAATGATGTATTCAAGGTTGCCAATCAGGTGGAGCCATTCACCGTTGAGTCAGCTCAGCTCCCCCAGTCAAATATGTTAATGGTTGTTATTGAACACTGCATCAAATTATTCCACTGATAATTTGCTTTGTGTGTAAAATCAGCAGTCAAGTAATTAAAATGTACAATATTTGCCTCTGAAATGTGATTGTGTTCAATGGAAATACTTTAGAAAAGGTTCTTAGTTACATTCCACTGCTACATGTTTGGGATGACTGCCTTTGAAAAGAGATTTACATGCAACAAAAGCTTCGTTATTTATTAGTCGATCAGAAGAAAATTAAATTGCCAACTATTTTGATAATCTATGAGTCCTTTCAGTCATTTTTCAAGCAAAAATGTCAAACACTTGCTGGTTCCAGGTACTAAACTGTGAGGATTTGCAGCTTTTCTTAGTCATTTGCGATAGTAAATGAGAGTTTTGGGGTTTAAGACTGTTGCTTGGAAATGAAAAAGCAGTTTGAAGATGTCACTTTGGGCTCCTTCGCACATTTTCCACAGTTTCTGACATGTTGTTGACTTAATGTTTCATCATGAAGAAATAATCTGCATGTTTGTGGATAATGGGAATGATCGCGAGTTACAGTCCCACACAAAACATTTATGAGAGAAGTGTTTAATGATGTATACCAGGTTACCAATCAGGTAGAGCCATTCATGGTATAATCAACTCAGCTCCCTCACTCTAACATGTTCAAAAGATAATAGTAAAAACATTATTTATTTATGTAGCACTTATGAAAATCAGTGGTTACAAAGTGCATGCATATGAGCAAGTAAAAATTACATTATAAGAAGTTTGTCCAATAAAAGTAGGCTTTTAGAGGCAATTCAAACTGAAAATGAAAGCATTTCTGGAATATCAAACAATATCTAGTTTCACGTCACACAATGCCAGTAAACCTCATTTCCCAGCTCTGTTTTTCGGATCAACTCATGTGGACCATGTCTTGCTCCGTTCCTCTCTAAACCTCGATGACACAGCGCTGTGCTAATGTGTGAAAGACTTCTTGTATAACTGGTGAAGTGCGGGAGGAGGATGATTAGTGTTGATCAGTGATGATGAGACGAGGGAGGAGATGAGCACTGGCTGTGACTGCAGTCAACAAGCCGCTCGGTCGGTCGGTCCGTCCGTTTGTGGCAGAACAGATGCCCGTATTGGGTTAGTGTTATTCCACAATCATCATCAATTCCTCCTCGATCACCTCCTGATTTCCAGCTCTGTGATTAAGAGTCAGGCCCATCTGGTGCAGAGACAGGAAATCCTGGAGTCTGCATCTGCTGCTGGCTGAGCTACTAAGCTGCTGCAGTCGGGAGGAGGAGGGGGGGTTTAAACTCTGATAATCCTACATAACCCCTGGAATGCAGAGACCACAGCGCACATCAAAACCGTCATCTTCTCTGGACAGCATCTTCAGAACGCAGATAGACTCAGACTGAATGTCAGCCAGGGACTCGCTCCTCCTTTTCTGCCTCATTCAAAGCATCCTCACAATTTATAACCAGTCCCTCTGGAATTTTGTAATTAGAGCATGAATTAGAGAGTATGTTACATGGAAGATGCACATTTCAAGTGCTTCTTTTCTGTCGAGACTTGATGGGCCAGAGACACGAGCGGGATTAATATTTATCCCCTTCAAAATTCTCTCTGTCTCTCCTCAGTGACCTGCAGCTCTAAGCTACAGAACTGTTAGACCACATTGGAGATGTGCTAATGGAGCTCCAGCCAGAGCAGAAGTAGGCCCTGCTGGTGCCATATGACAAATCGGCATGCTGCTCTCGCCCACAATCCGCCCACCGACCACCTCCAAAGCTATCATAAGGATTAGCTCACGCAGCTAAACCAAACAGACTGCTCAGTGTTCAGACAGCATTTGGTCCAAATCTTGTCCGTGCCTCCTGTTCTGATGGCTGGCGGATCACAATCGGGACCGCTATCGGTTCACTTGCAACTGGTGCGGTGCCAAGTTGTTGCCGCACAGTGCTCTGTGTGAGTGTGTGTGTGTGTGTGTGTTTGTGTGGCTGTGGGGAGAAGGAGAATGAATGTTTCAGGGATTTACACGACTGCCTTGCTCTTTGGGATATGCATAATTAATATTTTGGATTAGGACGGTTTAGATTAACTTTGAATTCTCCGCTGAGTTCAGAAGAAGCGGGAAGAGGAGACGCGGGAAATGGGCTTTTGTCTTCGTCTGCTGGCGGCATAAAAGCCCAATTCCGTCGAAATGGTTCACATTAGAGACCTGTTTCGTGTGTGTGTGTGTTTGTGCGCGCGTGCGAAGGCGTGCACCTCAACATTTTCGAGGCCCCTGTCAGACTCCACACACTCTCAGAAAGGACTCGTTCCTCAGTTGGAGTCTGCTCCGTACGCTTGTGATTGGAGGGCGGCTGTGGTTGCTAAGCAGAGCTGCTCTTCCTGTGCTAAATAAGAACTTCGTGCTCTCTGGCTGGTGGGCTCAAAGAAGCACACGCCAGAACACACACGCACATAGACAGACGCTCACACGCATGTACGCACAGACCTCACAGTGCAAAGACCTCTTACAGTACAGAGACCTCACCCTCCTCCATTCACTGCCCATCCTCTTTCATTCTGACCTCCGCGCTGTGACTCGATGAGTCTCTCCTCCTCCTCCTCCTCCTGCTGCTGCTACCGCGTTCCTTTCTCCAATTCCTCCTCCTCCTCCTCCTCCTCCACTCTGCATCGCACGCACTTCTCCCACAGGTCAGCACTGTATAAAGCTCCCCTCTCCATCAACGAGACCTCCTCGTCTGACACCTCCTCTGCCCCGCCACCATCACTCACCTCCTCCGTTTGACACCTCCTCGACCCTGTAGGACACACACACACATGCGCGCTCGCACACACACACACAGACACAGGCTCTCCTCCACTGAGATCTCCTACTGCACTCCCCCTCACACTGCATTATACTTAGATCTCCACCTCCACTGTAGTGAGCACATGCTGTATCAGTCTGTATTCAGACTGGCCTACATACGCCGCACATGTATCACTGTACTGTTCCAGGGTGTGAGGGCTGATTGTCTCGTTCTGAAGCGATGAAGAGATAGATAGATAGATAGATAGATAGATAGATAGATAGATAGATAGATAGATAGATAGATAGATAGATAGATAGATAGATAGATAGATAGATAGATAGAAATAAAGAGGTAGTAGTGCTACTTTGTCAGGATGACCTCATAACCATCTCCTTCTCCAGGCTCGTTTCAAGAGCCCGCTAAATGAACAAATGAGTGGGATCCACATTTTCAGCGCCATGTGCCATTACAGACGCCCATCATCTCATGTAGCTCATCTCAAAAAATCCGATCCATTAGCGATGTGTCTTCTGCGCATCTGCACGTACACGCGGTACAGGTCTGAGGCGAAGCTTCTTTTCTCTCTGCTTGGTTCTTCGTAGGGGTCAGAGCTTTGGGTTGTCTCGCAGAACAATCAGCCAGTGTTGGTGAAAAGCTGCGAGCCCCTGTGTGCTCTTCAGACCAGCTCGACATGCTTTCTTGCAGAGATGGAGCAATGCAGCATTGTCAGCAGGCACCCGTATCAAATGAATTCAGCACAGCTGTCCTCTGGTGCAGCGAGGGGGGGGAAAGTTATTTATTCAGTATTACAGTCACCCCAGGAATCCGTCATGGTCACTCTTTGCCTCAGCATCATCTGGTCAGGTGGACCTTTTTCCCTCTTTGACCTTGTTAGATTTGTTTATTACCTCACTGGAAAGCAGAATGCGCGTTTCTCTGCGAATGCATCCCACTTTTGTTTCTCTATTAGCCGCCTGCCCCGGCTCGCTCTCACTTTCTTTCTCTCCCTGTCAGTGTGGCAGGGTCTCCATTTATAAAGACAGGCGTTACAGGCGGGACACCTCTTCCCTCCCTCTTTTTTGCAGGTGTCTTAATAGTTGCAGGGTTGCCCCGCGCTGGCTGCCCAGCAGGGCCGCCGGCCTCCTCTTGTGCTTGTGGCGTTGACAAGCGTCTGGCTTTATTTCCAGCCCGTCGACGAGCGCAGACACAGATGGCCATGGCCTGAAATAGAGCAGGCCCACCCTTTATCCTATAATGAGGGGACTATTATAAGCCTTGTGTCTTAAGCAGTGTATGACCGGTGTAAAGAGAGGAGCGTGAACACACATCATCTTAAAAAAAACGTCAAGCTGCTTTTCAGATTATCATCAAAAACTGAAGTAATCACCTCTACTTTTGGCACCAACGGGCTTAACCTGCTCCACAGGAATATGTGTCATGTGACCACGGCGCTTCATGTGTATGAAGGTCATGTGACAGTTTTGAAACGAAAAAAGTATGGCAGATTTTTGGAGATAATCAATTCATGTGCGACCTTGTATTAATTGAATGTGTTAAATCAAATGCAGAGATGATAGTCCGGTTGGGGCATCTGTCCCATATGGAATGTATGAATTATTCCAGAGGTAATAGCAGGGCATTGTTGGTGCACTCATCTTCACAAAGACGCCCATCTCTGCATGTCCATATTTAATTCACCCCTTTCAGCTGCCTAACTGTACAGGCTGCTGATATAATGAGTCCCTCCAAAGAGATTAGTCGCCCTATCATCAACGCAGCTCCCTAATTTCTCTGCCTTTGTTGTGGTGCAGGCTGTACTAAATGGGATAAAGGGGCTTGGCCGGACACAGTGGGAGGAAGTGGCTTTTGTGTTGCTAGCAGGTGCAGTGGAATGACAGTTTTGGGACGTATGCTTGTATGCGGACATGCATGGTTTGCATCTGTGTGTGTGTGTGTGCGTGTGTAGTTGTGCAGTTGTGCGTCTGGCCGGGCCGGGCCGGGCCAGGAGGGTATGTGCTCCCTGAGTGCCGCTGAGATACACCAGGAACCTCTGGAGCTCGACTTGAACCCTCAATCACAGGGTTCCTCAGGGGTTTGCAGTAAATTCTTCAGGCGAATGGTTTTCTCTCCCCTTCCTCCTCCTCCTCCTCCTCCTTCTTTTTTTCTCTCTCTCTTTTTCTGCTCACATCTGGTGAACAGCGCTAGCACCCCTGTCATCTTTTACTGCGTTGAGGTCATTTCCACCCTATCGGTAAAGTGGAAACACATGATGTGCAGGGTTCGGCCTTAATGGGGTGGGGCTGGCATGGACCAGCACTGACACAGCTTTACAGCCAAGAGCTGCCAAAACAGCCTCTATGTGGAACGCCTCCGACTTCAAAATTAAAGACATTTGGGGTAAATAATGTTAGAACACGTATATTTACCCGCTACACATGTGACTACTATAATTGGGTACTTTTTTTTTTTTAAACATGTAGGGTGTTTAAATGTTTCTATGTAAAGTGTGTTTTCTCTGTCTAAAAAAACATAATCATGTTTGGTCTGTAAGTCCGGAAAGACATGTTCCTTGTTTTGGATTTCCAAGTTTCATTTTCTCTGTTAGAATTCCTCCCTTCCACTCACTTTTTCCCTCTTAATCACATTATTGATTCCGACGAGGGAGCCAGAGAGAGTCGGGCACCGACTTTGGCAGACGCTCTGGGTGAAGGGTGTGTCCTCAACTTTAATTGGGATTCTCCTCTAGCAATAGCGCGGATTTCCTCCATTCTCAGCCCTGCTGCGCCGCCATTCTTCCTTCAAGCGCTTCACACCACAGCTCGCAGTGTTTGTCATTCTCAGGAATCGGAGCTTGTGTCATTTGTGAAAACTCGGCTCCGCCATCTGACACGTTTTAGATGATTTCTTGACAGTGCATTATTAGTATCCGCTTTGTATGAATTAATTGTTCTGTCACGTTGACGACTAGTTTTTTTTTTTTTATGACAAACGCTGAAATCTACCAGTCTTTTCTTCTGTAATGTAATGAGACCAGCGCTCTGAAACATTTTGACACTCTTGGATAATTTATTGCAAAAGGGATCTCGACAGTTTAAATGGAGTTTTACAGTCTCTCAACATGGATCTCGATGAGTCTCCGAGCAAATTCCAGTCACACTGTTGTTTCCATTTTGTGGTAGACAGAGCTGCAGTGTAAAAAGGGGTGGGCTGCAGTCAGTCAGTCAGTTACTGTCTGTGGGTAGACTACAGGCGGAGTGGCTGCCAGCAGCTGCTGCATGGATTTTTATTCCTGCTGTCCAAACAGGACTCCATCATAGACTGCAGCAGCACTCGTTATTGAGGGCACACACTCCTGTGCTGCATGCCTCTGTCCTCATTACCTCTGCAGCAGCTTAGCTCTCTGCCTTTGTTCTCTCTCTTGGCTTGAAACAGGAGAATATGGAGAGAAGTGCTGAGGCTGCAGTTAGCTCGGCTGCCCACAACTTCTGCCGCACAGGAAAAAACATAGAACAGACAACCACCACCCCCCTAAGCCCTCTTGTCTACATATTTCCACAGAGCCAACGCACAGGGGATGCTCTAGTTTGATTCATCATCCTGGTTCGGACGTAGGCCGCTACTTTGCTCGGTGTCTTACATTTTGACCGTCGTCCTTTCTTTGTTCCGCCGCCTGCCCTGCTCGTGTCGCTTTGTCTGACTTAAAGAATTCACTCTTAGGTGTATTTGTGCGCTGGCCCACTGACCAAATGCCCTCATTGCCAATCTGCTGCGTGAAAGGTCCCATAGACTCGTTCCTCAGAGGCGTCAAACAGCAGTCGTGCAGAGTGGCTGGAGGGACAGTAAACTTTTATCGCACTAATAACCCACAGTCGCAGCTACCTTAATGGCTTAGGCAGCCATGCAAGGGGTTGCCTGGAGGTCAGGTTGAATTGCAGGACATAAATGGTAGATTCCAACCGGTAGAACAAATAAAGGAAGAAGAAAAAAGGAGGGGCATCTGAGGTGAGCAGAGGAGGCAGGGTGGGGGGAGAAAGTTGTTATTGGAAGAGCAGATAATCGCTTAAATTGATTCGCAGTAAAAGGAAGCCATTGATTGGGCCGCTCTTTTATAACAAGGCGATCTTTGGCCTTTTAACCCTCTTTCCCACCCAGCTCTGCATGCTCGCAAACCTTGGACTCAGTCCGAGCATGCCGTCAAAGGCCACAACTCCTACACAAGTGACAAGCGAGTGAAAATATTTGACTTTGCCCAGCACTTGGTGAAAACATCGCTCTCAGAGAAGAAGTAGCAGAGGAAGAAGAAGAAGAAGAAGAAGAAGAAGAAGAAGAAGAAGAAGAAGAAGAAGAAGAAGAAGAAGAAGAAGTGTGTTAATGGAGTTCGAATCTAAACTTTTTTTTCTCAGATTCCTCTCCCTTCTGGCCGAGGTGGACGTGTCTTGAGAGTGTTTGTTTTAGGTGAAGTCAGTGCTGGAACAGTATGTTGCGAACCGCAGGCCAGACTGTGGTTCTGCGGTTCAGTTCGACCTGAATGCAGACTGCTCTGTTTGTTTTGCTTCTCCGTTTCTCAGGGAGAAATTTAGACGCTGCCAAAGTCCTGCGCTCACACCCAAGGCACGCAAATAAAACCCCTTCACACAGAGCGAGAGAAGAAGAAGAAAAAAAAATGTACCTGGGTGTAGCTGCTACATCTGGACCTCACCACCACCACCGCCCCGGTGCAGCAGGGGTACACTGCCGTCTATTGGTGTCTCTCATCTTGTAAAAGGGCTCTTTGGGAGATGAGATGGCATTTGATTGTTTCAGTGGCAGGATGTTTGTGTGTTTTGTTCCAAGCCTTTTCATAAATAGCAGTTTTTATGTCGCTGAGGTCAACTGGTTTTACTAGACTGGAGAGGCAAGTCCAGAGGCAAGGAGGCCTCCCCACCGCCATCTGGCAGCCATAAAAGGGGGAGCAGGAGGTTTTTTAGTGGGGGTTTATGGGATGGTAGGGTGAGACACTGAGGGGAGGAGAGACAAGAGTGGATGGTGGACTCTGGTTGCCCCCAAGTTGCAAAGCTTCCCTTGCAGTCTGAATGACAGGTCAGAAGTTCATTGCCTTCTTTTTCATCCTGCATCTGCCTTGTAAGGTAACGGAGGTGACGGCTGGTCAAGAGTTCGAGGGCAAAGGAGAGGACGTCTCCGTGAGGCTGTGAATAAAGATATATTCCGGGACGGGGGGGGGGCTGCTTTGTTTTGATTTAATGAGCTAACTGTGTTTTAAAAAAAAAAAAAAAGTGTTGTTAAGAAGTGAGTGTGTGTCCCCGTGTTGTCAGCTTGCAGAAGATCAGACCTGAGTCTTACAGATGGTGCAGAATTATGTGGCTGCGTAAACACTGGTGATTCAATGGCTTGGTGTTGTTTGGGTATGCGTCATCCTCTCAAAAGCGCCCTGCACACACCACGGAGTAACGAACAGTAAGTTGTTTTGTGCGACTACAGATCCAGCAGGCTCCCTTCTTTACAGTCAGGTGGTGGCTTTATTTTGTTTGTGGCGGTAACGGCATTGTTGAGCTATGAAAATACTAGAGTTTGAGGCCAGTGGGATTCTCATGGAGATTTTTTCAGTGATGAAGACGCCCCGGAGAGTCTTAGTTATATTCCTCCTGGAAGATTTCTTTCCCAGTTTTTTAAGAGCCGTGGCTGGAGCTGTCTGGTCCATCTGAAGCTGGATGCTCGGCCTTATAGGTTTTCCAGAATGGGGTTATCATTGCAGAGAGGACTGGGCTGCTCTGCTGACTCTGGCACTGATACCTCCCATAGAGATTTCATCTTTTGTTATGCTGCAGCTGAGATGTGTTAACCCTTTAGCCCCTTCAAGATATATAAGTAGTCGACGGTTATGCAGTTTAAATCTTGTGAAACACCTCCACGTGTCCGCATGCGCATACATTTGTTGTGTATCATTAGAAATACCAGTAAAAGTAAATGTGTTTGTCATGTGAATTAGTCAAATCGACCCCGTTTCTCTCGCCAGACTTGGGTTGGGTTTTTCAGACCCTCTGCTCCTTCGCACAGTTTGTATATGAAGAGAGGAAAAATGCTGACAGCAAAAGAATGAGAGCGTGTTTGGCAGGCACGCCCTTGTAGGTTTCTGTGTCACTCAACTCTAATAAATTTTTAATCGTTTCCTTGCTGTGGTATAGAGCTCAACATGGCTCTGCTCAGTCACACACTATTTAGGGGGCTTAGTTCAACTCATAAAATAGGGGAATTGAAAGTGTAAGGTCGGGATTTTTAATCAAGACTAAAAAAAATGAGCTCTGATTCGTGCTACGGGGCTGTTTTCTCCGAGGTTCAAATTATAATCAGAGCTTTGTGGGGGTCTCGAAGAGAAAACTAACGTCAGGGGTGGAGATAAATAAATAAATGATGGCCGAACGACTGTGCTTTCCGTGAGACGGAGAGAAAGAGAGAGAGGTTGTAGCAACTACTGCCACATCCTGCTCCTCTCCTCAACTGTCCAAGTGTGTGCCGGGCTGCGTTAAGTCTAGTAGCAAAGCCCAGCTCTTTTGGAAAACATGTTTCCAGATAATAACAGTCATCACATCAAACAATGCATTATTTGTAATTAAAATGACAGTTTTCACCTCCGCCAACTCTGTCCGTTGGTTTGATTGTTGGTTGGTTTGTGAGCAGGATTACACAAAAACTACTGAACGGATTTTCACCAAACTTGGATGGGGGATGGGTCTCAGCCCACATTAGACCCCATGTACTTTTGGTGTGGATCCAGATAAAGGGACAGATGCAGGATTTTTTTTCTCATTAAAAAAATCTTTACATATTTAGGTGACTGGTGTCGAAGAGTGAATACAAAAGGGGACTGTTGGGCCTTGACAGAGGTATGCACTCTCCTGAGTGCTAGTCTAGTTGGTAATATATTAGCAACCCCCACAGATGTACGACTTTACTGCTTTCATGGGAGCTCAGCTCGAACTCAAACCACGGTTTTCACACTTCATCATGTAAAAATTGTATCGGCAGCAATTACACACAAAGCACAGGCTCTTACTTCTTGTTATTGGTTGATATGGTTAAAAATTGGGTCTCTATTGGAGCTGCCAAAATTAGCTGATAGATAAATAGATTTGTGCTGCTTTCAGCTTCTAAAATGTGAGTATGAGTATAATAAACTAAATATTAGGTGATTGTTTTAAGTTTTTCGGATGTTTTTTTTAGACCAAGTGAGTAATCGTAACCGGAAAGTAAAACACGATGCGCAAGTTAATCGTTGTTAGGAAAATTGTTACGCGGAGTCCTAGTCTCCATGTTAGGCGGTAACGCCAGAGGCAATTTAAACAGAAGCAACCTCAGTGTCATTTCAAAGTCCTGATTGTTAGGTTCATTGAAGTGTCTCCAATAATTATCATGACAATGGTATTAAATATACTTCCACTGCCAAGAACATTGATTGCACTTGACAAACTTTAAAGAAAGCATCAAAGGCACCTTCAAAAGCAGCCACAGTGAAAGACGTCAGCCCCGAGATTCCCTGAGAGCCTCTCGACATACTTCGGCCTGTTTATTCGCACACATTTTGCGTCATGTCGGAGCTTTAAGCGCAGCGGTGAAATAAAGCACAGGCCCCTTGATTGAGAGGCTGGAAACGAGGGACTCTGCTCTTGCTTTAGTGGTTCCATCCACTGCAGTGATTCAGGGGATAAAAATGTGGCCTGTGTCTCTTTAAGAGCGCTGGCCTGTCTGCAGAATGCATCAGTCCTGTGGAGCAGACACAGGCCAGCAGGAGGAGGGGGGCGGAGGGAGGAGCGTGGGGCTGTGCGGAGGGAGGAACGAGGACAGGAGGGAACAGCCGCAGTCTGGGCTTCCAGCCTCCTGGCTAGACTGCTGAAAGTTATTATTGAGTTCCTGTGTAGGGCCTCCCCTCCCTGCGGCATACTCCTCTGTGCTCACTACGAGGTGGACGGGGAGTGCGGGAGACGCAAAGAGAAAAGTTGGCAGCGTCCCATGCCCCTTTGCAATGACCTTACATGCAACAAATAAAGCATAATTTTGTTTGATTCTGTGTTTTTGCAAGGGTGAAGCCTCTGAAAAGCCTCGCAAGACTGAGAGCAACCGCACACCCTAACAGCCCTACAGCTGCTCGACAGCAGCTGAAACTGCGGCTGAGCTCGCTGTTGTCTTAAGTTACAGTTTAGCAGACATGTCCCGTTTTCTTAGGAATGGCCTTAACTAGTCAAGACAAGAAGGTTGACGGTTCACCAATGAGAAAGCAGCCAACTAAATCCTCTCCTGGCGTGCCAAGTGATGAGTATGATTCAAGGACAGGTGGTGGGAGGACGATGACGCCTTCGGTCTCCTTCAAATAACTTTACAGTAAATGGCGGCAATGATTTTATTTTTTTTAAAAATGTCCTATCTTATTAGAATAAAGACAACTCATCATGAAGAGCCTCACCAGCAACACAAGCTAGTTGGCATTTTTTTTGCCTTGCTCCGTGTAATTAGTCTCTTGTAGGTTATCTTGTCGGCGTCCAACCTGCAGTTTTCAGAGATTTGCTCAGAAAAGGCCACGGAGATTACATAGTAACACACATCATGCCCTCCTCTCAGGCCCGCGCCTGCCTGCAACGCTAATCCCTGGCCAGCCTTCCCCTTTAGCAGCTACATTAGGACCACAAAGCGCCTGCGTCCTTCCGGCTTAGCCCACCAAGAGAGAGACAGACTTTTATGTAATGCTCTGTCCGGTGTATTTGTTCTGAACCTGCTGTTGCTTCAAGCGAGGCTCCCCCTGGTTAACAGTACCCAGCTGCTGCCCGTCCTACTGTACTGAACTTGTCATGGCTCTGGCTCGCGAGTGAAGCCTGAACTCATCCAGCACCTGAGGCTCGTCAGGTTTTCCTGCGCGTATCTTCCGCAGAATGTCACATATGTGCCCTGATTAATCCCAGCGTGTGTCTTCATTCATGGTCAGTGCGATCATTCGGTTTTAAAGCCGTCTCGGGCAGGGTTTTTGCAGGAGAGCTGGGCGAGGGGGGGAAAACCCTGGCGCTGAAATGGGTATTTTGTGGAGTTCTGTTTGTTGAGTCAGAGCTTAGTTGGGCTCTACTGTTATGTGGTTGCCATGGAGAAAAACACAGGCTCTTGTGCAATAAAATCATCCAGGAAAAGACATTTCCAAGAATTTTTCAGAGTCAAGAAACAGACGGCAAATTGCTGAATTCATGAGGTGCTGCGGTCCACCATGCAGCCGCCCCTTCTCAGCCCTCCATTTTAGAGCGCTCGTATTCATTTTATGGAAGCTGCCAGGCTCGAGCCCTCTCACCTAATTACTTCTGTAAGAAGATATGTTTTCCTATGAACGGAGGAGGGAAACAAAACCAGTGTTTAAGGCTGGAATGTGTGATCTTAGGAACGGATGTTGTGGGTGTTTTATCCCCTATTTCCCTTACAGACAATTCCTTGAACAAGTGGAAACAAGTGAAATGCTATTTGATCTCTGTCAAATATTACTGTACACACACACACTCGCACTGTGAGGCCCTCGTACATTTGAGTCACATTGTTGCTCTGCCAGAGAGGAACATTTTCAGAGGCAATAACTCCTGCTGTACTTTTGAAAATGCGTTGACAGTTAATTGGTTGAGCACTTTCTCCCGGAGCTGTGATTCTCTTCAGTTACGTCAAGGCTCTTTATTGCACTTTAATATAAGATCTCTTATTCTTATTGTTTCCTGTCTTTCTGAATGGATCCATTGGCACTTTTCAAATAGTGCAACTATTTCTCTTGCAACGTGAAGGGGGGCAGCGTGCAAAGCTATTCCTCCGCTTTCAAGCTTATGGGCTAAATTTGAAGTTCAAAGCTAATTAAGCAAAAAGAATGTCTTCAAAGGCCACGTTGTGTGTCTGTAGCGTCAACTTAAATAGCATTTCATTGTTTCGAATGGTTCTTGGAAACAACAGCGGTGGAGCACAGATTAGGTTTTCTAACCTCGTGACCAGGACGGCAGCATTTCAACAGAATGACCAGAATGGTATCTATAAATTTCAGCAGGATTTATTACCTCGGTTCAACCAATTAGCTCCAGAGCCGTTCTCAGGACGTCGACTGTGTTGGTGAAATGACATCACGTGGGACCCTGAGTGAGCAGTGACCCTAACTTCACCTCACCCTCTCACAGCTTTTATGACCTCCTCCTCTAACTCCCGCCCCTGCCCCCGCCCTGTCCCCTCACACCTCTTAACCTCTGGTATTCATCCCATTTTCATCTTACCAAATAAACCTGCCACCTGCCCTCCTCTTCAATGGACGCCCGGTGGGCTGGGGGGTATCATGGTGGCACAAACCGCAGCTCAGCTGACGGGTGAGCTGCCGTACCTTTTTAAAAAGTGTCAAACCCCTCGATGGCTCGTTGGTGACACGGTGGACGCTGATTGGTTTATGGCTGAGATTAGCTGTGTGTTACTGTGTTGATGGTTGTTGTTGTTGCTCGATTTAGATTATTTAAAGCACAATGTCTGCTGGAAATGTTTTATATATTTAGGCTGCAATATGAACTAGAAGCGGAAAGAGGGTCATTCTGGGAGCTGAAACAATTAGAAAAGATACCAGATACTATTTAAAATAATCGATTGATCGTCAATTTTTTACACTGAAAGAAGAATGAATACAATGTGATTGTTGCTTGAAAAAAGTTATTTTTTATATATATATATTTTTTTATTGTATTTTTTTAGAATTGGTACTTTCGATCAGATCTGCAAAAATTCATCAAATCATCATTAATTAGTTGTCGAAACAGCAACTATTATTATAATTGATTGATGTTTAGTGTGATTCCAGCCTGTTAAATGTGATTATTTTCTGTTTTCTTTCCTGATCTTTGATAGTAAACCGAACATCATTAGGTTGTGGACAAAACAAGACATTTAAGGACGTCATCTGATTTACATATTTCTCCATTTTTTTCACATTTAATAGACCAAACAATGAAATGTATTGACTGAGATTAAATGTTCTCGGGTCAAGTGTCTTTAGAGATGGTGGTTGTCTGTTTTATCCCCTGTCCTCAGTTGTTAACATGGAGGTCTGACTGTCCATCTGGCCTGTCAATCTCTCAGACAGTGGAGGTCTAGACCCTGACTGAGTCCAGACTGCTGTAACTAGCCGTCCAGTTGCTCTCCCCACCCTCCCTCAGTCTCCCAGGCCTCCTCCTGTGCTGCTGACTTCTTCACCATCTCTGCCTTCCCTGTGAGGGAGGTGCCGAGGAGTCGCCCAGTACCAGGTACTGCGGGTGATATAATGATCTGTGTATTTAGAGCTGTTACTGTTTGGGTTGTGGAGAGGTTATCCAGTGACATTTTAATCGTCTTTCGGCCTTCTTTGCCATGGCATTAGTATTAATCTGCAGGATTAAAACCCAGCCAGTCAGACACTGGTCTTGCTGTCTTGCTGTAGAGCAGAGGGGGAGCGTGCTAACAGCGAGAACGGCGGCGCACACTTCCCCGCAAACAGGCGGGGATGTGCTTATCAGTGACAAACCAAGGTTTTCAGTCTGGAGACATCAGAGCGCTGATGAGAGGATGATTTGTTAACACATTCGGCTGTATTAGAGGGCGCAGAGCTGGTTTGAGGAGCCACAGATTTTCACGTTTCTCTTTCATTACCCCGCTATCAAAAACCCTGCAAACTCCAACACTTTGATATCTTGTTTATCAGCCCTAAATCCTATTTTTCTCTTTTGTTTCTGAAATGAGTTTCTTGAAGTGATTGTACGCATCGTGAGTTCTTTTCACCTTGTTAAAACAGGTGTAAAATGTCTTCTGTGACTCTTAAAGAGCTTTCTGAAGTCAGAAAAAAGGACCTGATGATGAGACTTTCTGTCATTATTGATTCATCTTATTATTATTTTTCTTTATGAAGTGGGCTATGTGGACTCCATTTCTGAGCTAATGTTAGCTTCTGTTGCTCTCTGTTGGCAGAGGGGAAAGAGGCACTCGAGAAGGTGCATAAAGTCACAACCTTTGGACTGTTGTGGAAAATCCGACCTGAGTCCTGCACAAAGAAATCCGCAGTCCAGCAGCGTTAAACAGCTTCAACAGATTGTCCACACACGCAAATGGCAATTGATTAATTAACTAGTCGTCGCAGCTCTACTATAGACTGTATATCTCACCCTCGGCTGTTCCATTTTAATCTTACTTGTTCACGTCCCTAAATAGCTCGATTACCCAAACCCTAGCTAAATCTTTTTATAGCGTCAGATATTTTGTCGTTATCTTGGAACTCAGTTTTATTCCACTTTCGGCAAAAGAAAATATAGATGCTGCTTTTTGAGTAAATGCAGTCGCACACACCACCAAAGTAGCCGTTGTCTTTTTGTCATGAAAGAGCTCAGTTTGTTTTAAATCCCTCCTTTACATTCCAAGAATTAATATACAAATAAGGCCAAAATTAAAGATATTCTTATTAATCTCATCAAAGCCAACCGAGCGTGGTTGGTTTTATTTTTAGAAATCAATTCCTTGTTCCGTTACGGCAGCAAATAAACTGGCACCGGGGTCCAAGATATAAGTTACCGAGTTAAAGCTGTGTTTACATTTTAGCTGAGAGGTGTAAATGCTGACATCGCTTGTCTTGATTTGAGCAGAAGCCATTTACCTGTTTTGGTTTTTTTTTTACAGTTTTTTTAAACTAAATTAATCACAATTATATCCCAGATCCAAGTAAAGCTAAGGTATAGATCGTCTAAATACACAGAGATGCATCACCGGCAGAGAGTCAGATGAGTGTCAGTGCGATGCCAAGGGATTAAGCTTGCATGGCAAAGATGGCGTTGGCACTGCTGTGCAACAGAGATCAAGTTCTGTGAAGGCACGCACACACATACGGAAGTCAGGTCACAGCCACACACATACACTGCACCACACTGCTGCATGAAATCGTCACGATATTGATTGGTTTGTAGTTTTGCAAAAGACAGAGAAAAACAGCTGGAACGCATTGAGATTTCCTCTTTTTTTAGGTGTGGGAAGTATCTGGAAGCCATTTCGGTCGCCGCTACAAAGACTTTCTCACAGCTGTCCTTTAATTCAAGTCAAGAGCACACAGACAATCTGAGTTACCACTGTGTATTCCAGTGGTGTTGCAGCTGAAACTGCCTGGTCAGAGCTCTTTCTTTTAATCAGTGGATACTGTTCAATGGAGGGTGCAGAAAAAGAAGAAAAACAGTCATATTTACACGACTAAATATTTAATTTGTTTGGCTTTGAGCCTGAAGAAATCTCTCCACTTCATTACAGTGAGATGTTTTGTATGCAGAATCAACCAAAAAACCAAAGCCGTAATTGGCGCATAAATCTAATTTCCTCACAAATTCGCAGAAACTCTTTCTTCTTTTATTCATGATGTTCCTGAAAGTTGCATGAATTACGTTTCGAGTAAGAAATTCATTTTACCCTTCAGGAGCACTGAATTAAATTCCATAAACGTAGGTCAGCCCGAGTCTGTCTTTACTCTTTCTCTCTTTCCCTGTCTTTCTCGTTAACCTTCATCCCCTCCGGCCTCGTGGTTAGCGCTGCAGCTGCTCCTACATTATAAGTGTGCTAAATGTGAATAGAAGCATAAAGGCATTGTGTGTGTGTGTGTGTGTGTGTGGTATGTCCCAGTAATGTGCAGGAGAATCCTGCCTTTTATTGGTTTGCAGACGCAGGCGCGTGTCTCTCCTCAGATCATGTGGCCTGATGTTTGATTCTCTTCTTCCAATAGTGCAGCAGGGGGGCTCAGACAACTATCTGCTGAATTTGGCGCTATGTGCGTCTATAAATACACCAGTCGCAGAGCACGTTTCATTTCCTAAGATAACTTTGCCTAACAACCATACCAAACATGCTCATGCTAATAATGTATAATCTGTGGTGGTATCTGTTTCGTGTCTTTTGGTCTCCGGTTTCCATGTCTGTTGAAATAACTTACGAGCCCTTTGTACTGTGAGGTCATCCTCAGAGAGAGAGAGCGAGAGAGAGACAGAGAGTGATTTGGACTCCACTGTCAACATACTGTAAGAAAGGCGGGCGGGCGGGCAGGCATGTCTGTGTTGTTACGGTTGCCATGTTTGGACCTGAATTGGAATTCATTTCTCGCCGCCGAGCAGTAGTACAGTAATTTTCCTCTTTGTTTGCTCTCACCAGCGAGATGATCTTTTCATGCACTCGCCGGGAATTCGCTTCATTCAGGAACAGGTTTTTTCATGAACCTCGAAATGAAACGTGTCATCAAAAGATTAAAGCCGAGTTCAGTGCGTCTTAATAGCTTCAATTCACATTCGAGCATGTTTTATTATTGTATTGAGCGACGTGAATTAAGCGCAACATAATAGTTGTACAGGGTGTCTTTCTCTGCAGGAATAGTCCATATTAACAGGTCAGAACATATGAAAAGCTTGTGAAATCTGAAAATAGTTCAAATCAGCTCCACCTCGAACAAACTCAACAAAATGCTAATTATACATTAGTTTTTATAATCTAATGATGCAAAAGCAGGCCCTTGTTATGAATCAAACACTTCCTCTTTTGTTAATTAAAGTACACATTTTACTACTTTTACTGAAAGGTACACATACAACAAACGTCAATATGAGTCGACCTATATGGTTGTTTTTCTGAAGAGGATGGGCTAAACAAGTTATATAGTGCACCTTTAAATAAAGGACCTAAATATTGGGTTCACATCTGCTTAAACAACTCTACTCTCTACTCATCTCCTCAACTACTATTATAAACTAAGAAAGCGGAGGAGGATGAGGGACTTTTCCGGGACAGACTGTGCGCAATACGTGTATTTAAAGTAGACAGTAATGGCAGTAATATAATTTAGCGTGGCAACGGTATGAGATTGTCACGGTTTGATAACCATCTCGGAAAATATCAGGGTTTCACAATGACAGTGTTACACAATAAGTTGAAACGGCCCTTAAAGGAATGAAAACAGAGGGATTTTCTTGGTCAAACAAACTATAATAATTTCTCAAAACATTATTTCCTGACTAAACTTTAAATGTATTTAAGTTTAGTAGGGAATTACCCTAACTGGTTCCACTGGGGTAACTGGATCTTGTGTAACTTTCCTCCCAGCTCTCTTTATGAATGGTCGACAAACACTGCTCAAACACTTTGTTCTTCTGCCTTGAAGCTATATGTGTCAAGCTGTGCAGACCTGATGTGATATTTTCCACCTTTGGAGACAGCAGCTTGTCCTGCATCCGCCCCAGATCTCATCAGGTCTCAATCCCAAAGACAATTAGGACAATCCAATAAGCTTTACTGTAATGCAACCTTATGCCAGGCCCCGCGGCTCTCTTTGTGTGTCCACACTGTCATGGCTCGGTACATAAACAATATATCCTTCAAACTGGACACAACAGAGACAGAATAAATTGATAAATTAAGCTAAGATTTAACGAGGGGAAATGGGAGCTTGTGCTGTATCTGTGTGGCGTAGGGATGAAGTTTCAGGGATATTCTGGGCAGACACCAATAATTTTCCCCCAGCTGTTAGGAGGTGACCGCAGGGCTTTATATAAATCAAGGGACTGTCGTACAATTTATGCAGTGAGAGTTGAATAGAGAGCTCAAGGCATCCCTGTGAATATCCACACCAAACTACAGGGATCAGATTACTCAAACTAGTATTCTCTCACTTCCAACTAAGGCTGTTACCCGAGTGAGCCATGCCAGTTGGTGTGCCCTTGAGTGAGACAGCGCCCCACTAAGCACATGTCGATCTGGGGATTACATTCAGGGGTTTAGGAGGGGAAAGGAGGCCGTAATCTGAGCCTGTTGTGTCTTGTTGCTGTGCACTTTTCTTAATGCCATGCTATCATGCAGCATGCGTTGGTATTGTATGACGGTTTCCCGAGGAAGTTCAGCTGGGAAAGCTATTTTTGTCCCACAGGATGAGTGCCACCCCAGGTTTTGATTCTTCGATGATTTCACTTGAGGCTTTTTAACGCTGCAAACGATGCTACAGGTTTTTGATTTGTGGTGGTGTTAGCGGCTAACACCTTGTGAAAAACCTGGAAAATGTAAAGTCTTTTCAAGATGTCAAGAAGACACAAAAGTAGATGAAGGTGAGGAAAAGTTTTGGGAGAAGATTGATGCCACTGTGATTTCTGTACAATGAATATGAAGCAACATCCTGTTAGCCAGTTAGCTTAGCTTTGGTCTCACTCACTTGGGTATAAGGCTGCCTTTAGCCAAATAATTCAGTCAGTTTTCTCCTCCCTTCCACCAGCATGTTAGGATTGTTTGAAAAAAACAACCTCCAAGCTAGCAACCTTCACCCTGAAAAATGACAAATAACCCCAAAACTAACGTGCTCGCTAACGGTGTGAACATAACCAAGCTAGCCATTGTTACCTTTTTTCCACCTCTCTGCACCTTTAAAGCTCCCATATTGAAATATCTTGTTTGTTTTCTTGGCCCTTTTTAGGCTAGCTGTTTTCCCTTGTTTCTAATTTCAGTTTGTGGCATCAATCTTCTCATTTAACTCTCAGCAAAGAGCAATTACAGGTGTAACAATCGACCTAATTCGAATTGATACGCTAAACAATACCAAACATTGCCGCTAACGGCTGCTAATGGACAGCTAGCTACATTATCTTTTTTACTATCGGACTGGCTACAAAATGGCTGTAAGCATGTTGACTTCAACATATATCTTTGCAACACATTACATAGACGTTCATTTTTTAAAATTGTTTTGAACATTTAGAACTAAAATTCTTAAATGTTGCACCTTTAAGCAAATTTCCCAAAATGTCAAACTGTTTCACTCTCAGTTCACTCTCAGCTAATCAAGCTCAAGACTGTATTAGTTACCAACAACAACAACAACATACGAACAAATGGACCGGTCACAGACTCAATAAACAAATATAGTTGATTGGCTCCATGTTCAAGTGAAATAACAGTTCCATCACGCTCCAGTTAGCATTATATTGACAAATTATTCTTCAAGCAGGTCAAACGCTCTGCTCCGAGAATAGAAATTGACATGTTTGCAATGTGTTGTGTTTCCCCCGTGATTATCCGCCATGCCAGCATGAAAATAGCTGGGGCTTATCCCGGTATTACCAGGCCATTATATGGCACTAATTAAAAAATAAAGCATTTCTGCTCTTGCCCAGCTGCTATTAGACCCTGTTTAGCCTACAGGTTTTCTTTGAAACGCTCCCTCATTACAGCGCCTGAAAGAAATATCATACAATAGCGAGTTGAAAAGGGCAATGCTTGAATGGAGTCTTAAAGGAGAGGCTGCACTTGGCCTTCAAGTATACATTCCTTCAGCTCAGTGCTTCCTCTGTGGTCCCGCTCCCCCGGCCAGCCCCCCTCCCACTCAAGACTCAGTTCCCACAGGGGACTCGGCCAAAGCAAACTCCTCAGAGGAAGTCTCCCTCTCTCCCACCAGTGAGAGAGAGAGGGAGAGAGGGAGGGATGTCCTATCATCTGGCTCAGTGGGACCTGCTAGGCAGTAGGATGTGCGAGGAGGGTGTTATGACTCCGTGGCCATGCTATGTCTATGATGTGGTGGTGAGTTAAGCCCGTGCGGCTGCTCTCCTGTGAGGTCAGTGTCAGATTTAGCCAGCAGGTCCCTTGTGGTGTCTGGGAGTGTCTGTTTTCTGACTCTATTATGTCTAGTGCTCGTAGCCTTCCTGGAGCTGAAAACCTCAGGGTAGAAATAGTACCAGACAGGCAGACATCCTTTGTCGGGAAAACAACAGTCATGTCGGTAATTACAGAGTCTGATTACAGCAGGGCAGCAGTTCTTAGAAAACCACCGGCCTTGAGTCAGGCAGGTGAGGGGTCGAGTCACCATCGCTGAGCAGGACACTGTCGGCAGGAGGTCTGGTTTAAAAGAATGAACCTACAGTAGCAAAACCAAATACCGTGCCGTGTGTGCTTGAATGGGTGTGTAGCGTTATGTGGTTACAGGTTAAACAGGTAGAGAGATTTATGAGTCAGGGAGGGGGAGGGGAGCATCCAGACAGACACATAATGTACCCCTCCTGAAGCAATAAACCAACAGTGTGAGCAGGCAGAATAGAAATGAGGTGGTGGTTTCATAAACTTTTACTTTTGTTCCATTGTACTTTAAGTCCCTGTATTAATGTTATCAATTATTAATGTGAATAAACCCTCATCATATCTGCCTACAGCTACATTAGAGTGTGTTATGAACCATTTATCAAGTTTTTACGAGCTGCCTGTTAATGCATAACAAAGGGGTTGAAAGTGAAGTGTTAGCAATTATCTGTACACATCAATACATCAGTTAGTTGTTTGGTCTTTAAGAAGCCAGAAAATGGTAAAAAAAAAATGTCGATGAGTGTTTCAAAAACGCCAAGATGACATCCCCAAATTTCTTGTTTTCTCCACAACCAAAAGATATTAAATTTTTCTGTCAAAGATGAGTAAAGAAACTCAAATATATTCACAGCTGGAATTAGAGATTTAACTTTTTATTAACTTAAAGCTACTACAAGAAACTTATATTTTGTTGATTTTGGAGTCCCCTGTGGACAAAAGTGTAAGTGCTCCCACCCAAAATCTCAAAATATAAAGTCAAAACTAAAATTATCTAATAAAAAAAAATTCTCCTTTTTTACTTCTTTTTAACTAGCAAATGTGCTGCTCACTGTAACTTTGCCTGGAAACGGGCTCCTTCAGTCCGCACACAGACCCGGGGGCTGGCGTTAAGAAAAACTAAATAGAGATAGTGGATCTTGTCGCTGATGATCTTGTTTGCTTATGTAGGTCATATAGAGGTATCAGTACGAAAGTGCGACTGTTTCACAGCCAGTTAAGAAACTCCTTGTAGTGGCTTTAAAAACGGTTTCAAAACAGATTAATTGATTATCGAAGTAGTCGGCGATTAATTTGACAGTCGACAACCAATCGATTAATCGCTGCAGCTCTTCAAAGAACACATTTAGAAATGCTGTTCAGAGAGGAGACAAATATACAATCAGAAAAAAACACTAATATAACAATGGAAACTAATAAATAAAAGCATGAAAATAAAAAAACTATAAATAAACGTACAACTTTCACAGAGAACTAACGATTTCAATAATCATTTCTGTCCTTAAAATGGCTACTAAGGAGAGAAGAAATGGGTCTTCAGACAGGTTTTTAAGATCGTCAATAAAGAGGAAAGATCGGGGGCAAAGTTTAAGTGTGGAATGAAAAGCAGCGGTCAGCAGGTCTGACTGGTCTGAAGGCAGCCATTTTAGTTTAATAGTAAAAAATTCCCAAGGCCGGCTTGTTTTATCTGTTCAACCATCCAAAACCGAGAAATATTCAAATTTACATGGATGTAAAAACAGAGAAAAACAACGAATCCTGACACTGGAAAGCTTCAACTCGAGCAATATTGATAATAAACACTATTATTTAGTTTGATAATGATTTTAAAACTTTATTATTATCCGCCATTTTTTCTCTTTTGTCTCATACTTCTGTGTGTGTCTGTGTGTGTTCAGGTACACAGTGCCAGACTTGACTAACACCTCCACCCTTCAGCACACTCTACCAGACACACACTCACTCCCACACGTACACACATACACTCCCACACACATGCACACACATATGTACGTCTGCAGCCGCACCCACCCACCTCCCCAGGCGTCCCAACACCCACTCATTGCCGCGTGTGCAACACACACACACACATACACACACACACACACACTTATGCAGCGTCTGGCCTCGTGTAGAAAAGCTGTGAGACGTGATTCATTACCAGCCGGGCTTCTCGCTTAATGCTAAATGAGGTTTGTCATTAATTTCCATCTTGAGGTGATTACAGCGAGCAGCGATTAAGGTTTCACAACTACACGCAAACGCCGCTGGAGTGTTTTCCATTGAGGTTTTCTGAAGGTAGACGGAGTAATCGTTTCTCTTGAATCGCGCACGCAGACGGAGAGATGGGAGTGTTTGCCATTCCTGCAGGCAGAATGTCATAGTAGTGAGTAAGAGAGTAGCAGGCAGGTCTGTGCTGGCCTCCGCGCCTGCTCAGGTAAACATATCCTCCGTCTGACAAGTGCAGACCTGAGGGCTGAGGAGGTTAGCTATCTCAACACATGGTCCTGCAGCTTGCAACGCACACTCACACAGATACAATAGATACAATCAGGGGCTCTGGAGATTCACTATTTAATGGCACTTAACATGCAGATGCTTTTCTGAGCGCGGTCGCCCTCAAACAAATAGGACTCGGTAGCCCTGCATTAACATGCAACTCTCCTTGAACACTTCAACTCAATCGTCTGTCAGAACTGAGTGCAATTACTTTAATTTGTCTCCGTCTCTGTCTCCCTATTGCAATATTTCTGTGGTTCAGGGAGTCGATCTGCTCCACCTGATGGCGCCTCTTCTGCCTGGCAGGGAGCAATGTAGCCCTACTGGCTGCCAGCCAGACCAGCTTGAGTGTCTGCTCAGCTCAAAGCCTTGCTCACACACACACGCACACACACACACGCACACACACACACACACACGCTCGCGCAAACACACAATCATGTAGACATGCCAAGCTCAGACACTGAATGCTTACACAGATGCATCTTTTATCCTCCTCGTCTCCGTGTTCTTCTTTTTCTGTTTGTCTAATCCTCTTCCTCGCTGTGACTCTGCTGTGTAAAAGGTCACATCATGTTCTGACAAATCTGTGCGTTGCTTCTGAATAACCACATTTACAGTCATACAGTAGCATTTTTAGAAGCTGTGGGCTCTTGAAATATCCACTGTACTCTATGACGTAATATCTGCACTTTATCTCTGCAAGGATCATGATGATTAACCGTCTATTCTCTCTGTGCTCCTCTCCTCAGTCTCCCAGCCCAGTCCCGGCCAAGAGGTCCAAATTCGACATATTACAATCTCCACCACCAGCTGACAAAGACAGGAAACCCGACTGGTTACAATCGCTGTCAAAGTCTGCAAACAAGGTTTGTGTGTCCCCTGTGTGTGTTGCTAGTGTGAAACCGGATTTGCTGTTAAGCCCAAAGGTCAAAAAGGTTGACATACGTAAAGGCTGTTGTCCTTTTGAGTCGTCACATTATCATCTATGAACGACCTTGTCAAATGAGGAGGGGCCTTTGAGTGTGTTCGACACGCCTGATTTAAGGTTCACTGGTAGTTTACTGTGAATTTATCCAAGTTTGTTGTTCTGTTTGTTGTTACAGGATCTGAAACAGGCCCAACTTAAACAGAGGCCCTCCGCTTTCCGCCCCTGGTCTCCTAAAGCAGCAGAGAAAGAGAAACCAGCTTCTCAGAATGAGGTGGAGAGGTGAGTCATCAGATGAGAGCTATGAGAGTTTCACTTTAAAAGAGATGATATGTGTTACAACTAGCAATTAAATGCTTTAAACACACCTTTAATTTCTCTACAGGTCCTTTTCAAAGACTCACAAGACTTTGGCAGCTCCCAATCTGACACTAGCTCCCCCAGCCCAACCCGTCCATCCCAGGGACAGCCACGCTCCTGGCAGGGGACCTGCAGCCATTTCCAGGCCGCTGCAGGAGCTGCAGAATGGAGACACACAACCTACAGCAAAACCGGCCCCCTCCAGTATCGCCAACAACCCCGATGATATGGACACAGATGGAGAGATTGATGTCGATGACTGTGATGATTGTGAGTACCACCCATCAGGAGGAGTTTAGAGTAATCCAGAGAAACAAATTGAATACTACAAGAGTCAGTTGATATAAGACACAGATTTTACAGTCACAATTTGGATTACACAGTGAGCCCCTGTGGAAATAAGCCATAGTAGAGCTGCTTCAGGGTGATTCCTGTGTAACTCCGCCACCTGGTGTTTAAAGGAGGGAATACAAGCGAGGTGAAGGTTGTCTGTACATTTCTGTAATGTAGCCACAGAAAACGTGCAACATTTTTTGTTTAATCGTAGCATATCATTTTTTGTAATGTTTTGCAACAGGAGATGTAGAAAAAGAAGTTATAGTTTGGGTTTCACACATGCAGCTACACAAAATGTTCCATCTATGGATGGTTTATCACAGCAAATCCCAACTTTTAAAAGTTAGCGACATTGAAAGATTGTGGGGTAGCTCGACAAATTTAAATAATAGACCAAATATATTATTTTTTAAATAATAAATAGCTATTTTAAAGTTATGGATAAACCTTTTACAGTGGTTGGTTTCAGAGGCTAAAATAGCTAGCTAAGAGTAATGGATAAATAGTTCGATCAGTTAGCTCAAACTAATGCAGGGCCTGTCAGTGGTTGAAATAGCTAAAAGTACTGATTAAACAGTTGAGGCAGTTAGCTGCCACTAATGTATCAACAACTGATAGCTAGCAAAAAGTTACGGATAAACAGTGAAGATAAAACTATGTGGGAGCCTTTTAACAATTGAAATAACCTAGCTAGCTAAAAGTAAAGTACTAACAGTTTGCTAAAACTAACAACATAACTAACATAATGTATCAACTGTTGAAATCACATCAAGTCACGTTTACCTATGGCTAAAAGTAGTTTATAAACAGTTGAAGCAGATAGCTAAAGCTAATGTAGCAACAATTGAAATAGCTCGTTAAAAGCAAAGGATAAACAGTGAGTTATAACAAATGTATCAACAGTTTAAATAGCTAAACGGCTTGTTTATCTATGGATAAAAGTAATGGATGAACAGCTCAAACAGTTGGCTAAAAGTAGCGTAATGGATAAACAGTCAAATAGCTAGCTTAAAGTAATCAACATTTGAAACGTCTGGGTCCTGGCTTACAAATACAAACATGGATCTGACCTAAATGTGAGTCTGTGTAACTGTATGAAAAATTGTTTAACTTGTAACTGACAGATGTTGATGATGAAGGGATACTTGAGTTAACTTGACAGGGTTGTGGTGGCAAATTACACGAAAAAGTTTGAATGAAAAAGAGATTAACTCACAAAATATTTTAGTTTTCACAGTTTCTGTTTTTGCTAGTAGTGCTAATAGCTTTATCACAATAACAGCCAACCTTTAAGGGACTCATTATTTGAGAATTAACACAACAGTGCTTCTTAAAATCGCTGATGTTAAAACTCTGTTTCTCCCCCAGATCCAGTGCCACCTTCCTCCCTGGCGTCTCCTCCGTCAGCCTGCACCAGCGTGTCTCAGACTCTGACCCCTCAGAGTGCTGCCCGACCACAGGAGGGACCCACCTGGCTGTCAGGGACCGTTTACCCAGAGATGGACTCCCTGAGACAGTTGCTATACGGGGGCATGGACACCAAAGAGGCCCGGGAAAAAGTCCTGCAGGAGATTGTCAGGATGAGAGTGAAGCAGGAGGAGAAGCTGGCAGCTGCTGTGCAAGCTAAACGCAGCCTTCAGCAGGTATCACATCCTGTTCTTGTGAAATACTATGTGATGAGACTGAAAGTACAGCAGAATGAAAGAATATTAGTGTCCTGAACATGAAACGATTGTTGATGTTTTTTTTTATTTCACAGGAATTGGAGTTTGTGAGGGTGGCAAAGAAAGGCCGTCTTCGTGAGGCCATCGAAGCCAAGCGCAACCTGCGAAAGGAGATTGAACGCCTTCGCGTGGATTGGGAGAGGAAGATGAGGGATGCAGAGGAGTCATGTGGGCGGCTGAAGAGAGAACTGGAGAGGGAGAGACAGCTGCGAGTTTGTGACAAAGGCTGCGAGGCTGAACGTCTGCGGGTCAAGTACTCCGCTCAGGTAAGACGTCCACAGAACCACAATCATTAAAAAAAAAAGGTCATATAATGTTTGTTTATTCGTGAATTTTAAATCCTGTTCATCATCTGTGCTACATTCGTACTGACTGCTGTCTGTGTCGGGTTGTGTTGTGCAGATTGAGGAGCTGCATGTGCAGCTGCAGCAGGCAGAAGCTGATCGTGAGCAGCTGAGACAGGAGCTTCAGCAGGAGAGAGAAGCTCGGCAGTGCCTGGAGAGTGTCGTTAAAGACCTGCAAACTCAGCTGGCCATGCAGGCCGACAGCAGCCACCCGGGAGACCCCATGGACGCAAACACAGACGCACACAGACAGACGGCACAGCACACCAGTGGATCCTAAAGTTGCACATTCAGAACTGGAGAAAAAGGAGCATGGTTAAGGACTTCGTTGCACCTCCTGTTAGCGAAAAAGAAACTCGGCAAAATGCAAAAGTCAGTTTGTGTAGAGGAAAAATCTGTCATATATAATATGATACGATATAAATCCATATTATTATGACAATATATGAATTTTATGAAATGAACTGGAAAGTAGCATGATGTCTGAGCATGTTGTCGAGTGTGAAATTAAGAAAGACTGTCTTCAGTGATGAAACACATCTCTCCAGTGACGTCAGAGCCCGCGGTTAGACACCTGATGCTGTCCAAGGATTTTATTTTGGTATAAGCTATTCTAAGATGTGCAAATATAGCCACATAACACTACTTGAATATGAAGGGAAGAAACATGTTGCGCCTGGTGAAACATGAGCGGATGATGAAACTCTTGGTGCCACAAAATATTGGTACACGCAATGGTGTCGTTGCAGACCACTGGAAACAAGAGACACCAGTTTACCACTATTTACTTTTAATATCAGCTTGCTTTTTATAACTGTGTAGAGGATGTACTTTTTAAGAAATATTGCTTGCGCGGCACAGTTATTCCACAGGCAAGAAAAAAAAAACATCCATATACAAACATGTACGCATGTATACCAGCTTGTCTACCTTTTGTATTTTATAAACCTGAAGTATTGGAGGTTACAGGTGGGCTGCCTTCAGGTCCACCACTGTTTTATGCTTAGATATTTTATGGAAGTGTTACTTTTTAATATTATGATGCAACTTTATTTGTTGTTTGAACGTTGTTTTCCAGTAATGTTTTTGCAACCAAACCACGTGATAAAAAAATAAGATAGCAAATCATCTTTCCCAGGTTAGTGCAGATGAGTCTACGAAAGCCCTCCTAAAAGAAAAGAAAAAACTTCGATAGCTGTCTGTTTTTGTTGAAATGCGGTACTTCTGATTTTCTATTGAGTATTGTAAAATAATTTATATTCTATGATAATTTGCTGCCTCTCAAAACAAAGCATTCATTTTTAGTCACTGGTGTTTGGGCTCTTAAATCAACAAATGCTGTTTATATGAACAACATTTCTACATATATACAAAATATGGATATATATTTTTTTACTTTAAGAAAAAGGAATTGCACTTTTTAAAGAAAAGAACCTTGCATTGTGCATTGTACTCCCTGTTACATTTTTCAAAACACGAGTTAACATGAACTTTGAATTTAAACACACTTTCCCTCAACACCCTCTGATGTAAATACAATGATATTGTATATAAGATATTTGTTGGTATGTTTGCTTGCTCCAGACTTAAATCGATTATGAATTATTATTTTTTGCTCTTACTTGAAACCAAAAAGAGACTATATTTGGATTTCCCTGAGTATCATTGCAATCACAGGGCATTTAGCAGAATGGATGGATGTTGGTCTAAACGAGGAGAATGAAACCATCAAGTTTGGCACGCCAACAGAAATATTGTGATTCGTCCCTTGATTTTGTTTATTTGAGAAGATCTTTATTATTTGATGAATTATAGAGTATATATTACACCACAGACCAAAAACTGAAACATGGATTTGAAAATCTCTGCACCTACAGCTCCCGTCGTCACATAGAGTAGAAGCAAAAACCTTCTCGTGGTTTCAACCTTAGGTGCTCTCGTATATTTTAGACAAGAAACACTTTTATGTCTTATTGTTATGATACCCTCGCTCAGTATTTGTTGGGTACAGTGTAATAGCAATATCCATTTTGTTAGCTGATGCTGTTGTAGTTTTGGTTTGGAAGTGGGGGTTCACTTGCCTCTTGTTTCAATGTTTTCTTTTCCTTCGGAAAACTTGTATAATACCCATTAAAATCTAAATCAATCCTATGGCGTTCTGAGAAGTGTTTTTTTTTTATTATTCATCACCATGGAATCAAGGTGTTTTGGATTTCTTGGGATGGTAATGTTAGTGGGTCCACCACTTTGGTCAAAATAAAATCTTTTAAAGAATTATTGAATGGATTGACAAGAAACTTGTTACAGACATGGATGGTTCCCAGTAGATATATGATCAACTACCTGCAAATGTATTCACATTCCCATCAGCCTCAGCTTTACTTTGTGTTTAATGCTCATTAGCATGCTAACACGCTAAACTAAGGTGATGAACATAGAAAACACAAGCTACCTGTTAAACATCAGGATGTTAGCATTTCATTGTGAGTATTTAGTGCAGACAATGTACTTTTTATTATCCGAGTAGTACTATCAGAGTACATGTACTGTATGTACATGTAATGAGGGAAAATCCTCAACTGAAACGTGTTCATTCAAGTCTATACAAAGCTTCTTCTGTAAAATGTTATCTTCCTTCCTTGTTGAACGTTGATCTGAATCTCAATTCTGAGGCTGTTGTGAAAATAGATTTCTAATAAATAATAGATATCGCAACTTCTGATCAACCCAATTTCAGGCTTGAATGAACAACTCCTAGCCGGTCTCACCCGCTTCCGGTTTAAGTCCAACCACTCCAAGTACGGATCGTAGATTAAATCTAAGGCACGTATACGGAAAATGCAATTGGTTGAACAGGTACAGACACAGATAATGGTGTACTCGCTCATCCCTAATTCTGATGTTATCATTTAGCTCAAAGCACAGCTGTGACAGAATAAAAGCTCACAGAGAATCTGGCATGGCTCTACACCTCTCCCTTGTTGCAGGAAATGTTGTGATTGAAAAATGCAAACGTTGATTTTTTAAGAAGCAGTTTATTGAATTAGCATATAAATCTTTTAAAAAAACATAGAGGTCATAAGTTAAAACAGTTATAATAACAGTTGGTAAATATCAGGTGTGTCAGCTAATTGCTTAATTGCTTCCATTAGGGATGATGATGTCACAGGATAAAAGGGTAATTCCACCAATTTTACACATTATACTGTGTTTACAGTTCTTGTAGAGTACTACTACATGAAAAAAGTAGTATAAAGCCTATTGTGGCTCCAGAGGAAGCTGCATGTAATCTGATAAATCGCCTCCAGGGATGTCTCACAGTGGATAAGTTGCATTGTGGGTAATGTAGGCGATCCGTTTTGAAAAGGAAGAGGAGTCGTGGAATAAAAAGGGCGATATCTCTGTATAAACTGTCCATAATGGGTCCAACAGTGTTATAGGAGTGCAATGCTAGACCAGTGGACTTCTTTTAAAAACCTGGTGCCTACATTACCCACAATGCAAATTTGGGGGACATCACTGGAGGCAATTTATCAGATTACATGCAGTTTTTATTCTGGAGCCACAAAAGGCTTTACACTGTTTTTTTCACATTTGCAGTAGTGTTCCCCAACACCTGTACACACACTTAAATGTGTAAAATTGATGGAGTTACCCTTTAATTGTTTGTGCCTGAAGCATTTGATATGTGGTCAAAAAGCTTCTAAAGAAGTCAAGTCGTGTATATGGTGTGGAGAGCAGTTTTGTCAGGCTTGTCACAGCAGAAGAAGCACAGGTGTCACCAGTAACATTCAAACAGCTCTGTTGTGTCCCAGTGATTCAACCAACTTTATTGTTTACACCTGGTTTTCATACTGTAACATAACATCTGCTGTAAAACAGGTCAATCTTGTGGCATCAGTCCCACTGAAGCAGCCAAGTGATCAGTTGGCACACCTGGTAATTTAATTGTTGTTAAGAAGTAACGCGGCTACCTTTTCCAGATGCTGGCTTCATAGGCTCCACACAGGTGTTTCAAGTTATACTGGCTGATTAGATTTCTCCTCAGTCAGGTCGAAATCAGATGGAGCTGCTCCTGAAACAAAAAAACAGAAGAGCGTAAAAAGGCAATAATAAAGCGAAATAAAGGAAATCTTTTATTAAAGTAAGTGTCGGAGGAACACCCTGACATCACACAGTAGATGAGTCATGGAGTTCATGCCTTACAGCTCTCAGCCTTTAATTAAGAGAAGAACCTTTTCAGTTGTATAAAGTTCGGAGTCCTATGAGAACTTAGGACTTGATTTACAGGGCAGGGGCAGAGAAATACAGTAAATATAAGACATCAATAAAATGTTTTGAATTGTATTTAAAAGACCAGTATTTAATTATTAAATTAACCAGAAATGTATTTAGTGAAAAATGAAAAGAAATTGCATTTTCACAACTAAAACAAACGCAAGCAAACAACTCATTACAGATTTTTTTAAAATAATTTTGGAGTAACTCTTTAATTATCAGTGGATCTCCATGTACCATGACAAACATACATTTGTATACATTCATTGTACATCACACAGTCTCCTCTAGGGGGAAATCATCGCACACAGTTGAATAATGGAAACTTCAAGCTTGTTAACAGCCAAATGCACCTGAGTGATAATAACCTTAAATCATGATAATGTCTGTGCTAAAAATCAATCTAATAAATCTCCTACAATTTCTATATTCTTCAAAGGTTAGGGCCGCCATGGGTGTAGTTATTCATTTAGAGTATCTGCACCCTTCCTATCCCAGTCTTTCTTCAGAGGCTTACTGGCTGCGTGAAAATCCCTCCATGAAAGCAAGGCTGAAGCCTCACTCCAGGATTACAGCTTGAGGAAGATTTAGTGACACATGTTGCACACTCTTCCTCTCCTCCGCGAGGAGTCTTCTCAGAGCGAAAAACAAAAACATGGCTGCAACACAGGATCACCGGACACAGGATGATGAGGAATGAGCCTTCAGGATGGGAATATTGCTCCCAGAGGACTTTAACTGGGAGAGGAGGACATGCTGACACGAAAATCTGCATGAGAGAAGCTGTGCTATAAACAAGGAGCTGAGGTGGGTTCACGTGATGTGAATGGGACAGGAGAGCTGGACTGAAATGCACAGCTCAGGGATGAACAGCACCCCAGCGATGGTGCCTCTGTCTCCGGGGCTGAGTGGCAGCCCACCACTCTCCTGCATGTCTCCCAAGAAGACCACCTTCCAGTCTCTGGGGTCTCTGTCAGCGGGGAGGTTCTCCCCCTCGCTCGCTAAGGCCTCCTTTCATCAGGAGAAACAGGGCTCGAGTGCCATGAATTCTCCCAGCCCGTCCATTATGAGCTCTCCAAAACTCTGGCAGAAAGCATCCATCTCCAGACTGGCAGAGGAGTTCTTCTGGATTGGTGGCAGTGTGGTCGCACAGCCAAAATGGAGGCTGGGTCAGATAGGTGAGATTCACTCATGGCTCATTGAATATTATCTCTTTCTAACACTCAGATTACTGCAAAATATCAACAGGTTGTTTAGCAGAAGTGCCTTCAGAGTGGACACATGTGACCTTAACGTGATATTTTAAAACCAGGACATCCTTAACCATCATATTGTCTTCCCTCTAAGATGTGTGAACGTTCAGCACAGCAGAGTAGAGTTGCAGGGAAGCCTGTGAGTAGATAACGGGCATATGGACACCAGACAATCCTTTAGGATTAGCCTGAACGATGTGCCAGGTTGTGTCACATGTATTTGAGCTTCAGATTACAAACAAAGGTTAGCACAGCACATAAAACAATCACAGCACCTCTCCATGACCCCAATAATACCAAAAACATAGTTAGATCTGCTGTTTTAGGACAAGCACTGTGTACATGTTGTTTAAAAAGTCAAAATCAGAGAAAATTGCAGGAAAAATAATTCAAATCACTGTGAGGTAGCTGACACTTGATGGGTCTGTTTTCATAGTCCAAGATCTTGTCATGAATGTGTGTCTTGTCCTTTGTTCGCCTCTCATCATTAACACACATTCAGCTACTTTAATCCCTGTGTGACGCAGACTATAATCTCATAAACAAAGTGCTTGATGGTAAACCTCTACTTGTTTTGGCTGCTTCAGGGATCCCTTTAGTGTTGTTGGAATGTCTTCCTGCTCACAATCAACCCATGCACTGTTGTATTTCATACATTTTCTCTAATCAGACAGCCTTTGTTTAACTTGAGTCACCTCCATTACAAAATAAAGACAAGGAAAAACAACAGTAAACAGAGATAAACAGAGATAAACAAAGAAAACGGCATTAAAAACTTACAGATTATGGAAGATAATTTGATAGACAACTTAAGATAGTTAGTAGATAGATAAACAGTTGCACACCCTCTGAATTAATGACTTGGCTAACAGAGAGCGACAGCCACCTGACTTCTGATACGTAATGTCCCCCCTTGTGCTCTCCTGCAGTGGAGAGGTGTATGTGCACCATGCAGACCGGCACTCAGATGAGCAAGCTGAAGGGGAAGAAGAAAGGACTGGTCCGATTCTTTTACCTGGACGAGCACAAGTCCTGCATCCGGTGGCGACCCTCCAGGAAACACGACAAGGCCAAAAGTGAGCCACTCTGAATTGTCAATTTTTAGTTTTCAGCGCTGATCACACGGCAAGAGGGTAAATATTGTACAACCAATCACCATCACTAATGATAAACAAACTGGACTTCCTGTTTAAGTGAGCTCGTCCATAAGCCTGTTGTTATATCTTCTAATATAACATATATAACAGTATACCTGAAGTCCAGAGAGCATCTGTGTGTGATCAGAACAGCCATTTGTGCATCTTTTGGTTAGGAAGTTTTTGTAATCTAGAAAAATTATAGGTGTTCACTTTGATTCATATGGAGTCAGACGGGTTGGTGACATGGTTTGACTGAGTGAAAAATAATGAAGTTTGAACATTTAGGAAGTGTTTGTTGTTATTTATTGGTTAGGATGCTGTTTTGAGACCATAGTTTCTTTCTGTTACACCAAGAACTTTACAGATTCTTCTGACAAGTTGGATTATTGGTTGTAATGAGCTATCGTATTTGACACTGAAATAATCAAACTTTCTAAGAAAATGAATTCAATCACTTCAAGGCTAACTTGACTTCTGCATTTTTAAAATCCATCATAAATATTGAGAGCAATTACCTCTGATTAAATACTTTCTCGATTTTAAATAACCCTAAGAAAATGTGCAAACATCAATATTTGAAGCTAATAGGAGACTTTCAGTGGCAGATAATTTAGCATGTAAGCAAAGGCAAATTAAAGTAGGCCTGGTAGTTCAGCACAAATAGAGTAACTGACAATCACTGGCACCAATGATTCAACAAACCCTCACTACATTTCTTTATCATCTGTTTCAGTAACTATTGATTCCATCCATGAAGTCTGTGAGGGCAAAAAGTCTGAGATGTTCAGGCGGTATGCAGACAACCGTTTCGACCCAAACTGCTGCTTCAGTATTTACTACGGGGAGCGGGTTAAGTCCCTGGACCTGGTCTCCACCAACGCAGAGGAGGCCCGCACCTGGATCACTGGGCTGAAATACCTCATGGCTGGTATCAGTGATGAAGACAGTTTGGCCCGGAGGCAGCGCACCCGTGATCAATATCCTTTATCCAGCCTCTCTTACACATCACTAGATATCAGGTTTATTTAAAGTGGAGGTTAACATATCCGCCTGAGACTTATCTGTCGGAACAACACACATGAAGTGACCTGATCATTATCCTTGTAGTTTCTTCCTTAACCGCAGTCTCATGTGGTTACAGCAGACTTTCTCCGAGGCAGACAAAAACGGAGACGGCACCTTGAGCATTGGAGAGGTTCACCAGCTGCTCCACAAACTCAATGTGAATCTACCCAAGCAGAAAGTCAGGCAGATGTTTCAAGTAAGACTTTAATCCTCAGAGGTTAATTATACAAGTAACAGCTAATTTAATGAGCATGGCCCACGGTCACAATAACCCTTTGTACTTTTGTATCTTCAGTATTCTAGTATCACTGATATCTCCTCACTGGAAATCTTGCCTGAGTCAGTTGTGACTACTATACATGGTTGCAAAATATAACTCATATTCTGTTCGGCTACAAGATGAATTAATTAGTGGGATGATTTATGGATCTTCTTTGGTACAAAACACAAATACAAGACAATCACTCACAGCCATCCTAACAGCTCTGTGAAGCTGCTATTAGCAAAGGCAGTGTTATCTGCTAAATGCTAATGTTGGTAGGGCTAAAGTGGTGTTTGGCAGGTAAAATGTTTACCATGGTGTCTGTCATTGTTTAGCATATTAGCGTGTTCATGTTAGCTAACTGGCGCAAAACTCAAAAGTACCTCTGAGGCTGTTGGGACTGTCATTCGTTTTGCAGGAATTTGGTTTAAAACTCAACCCAAACACTACACATGACTGTGATATTACACATTTTGTAGAAATGTCAATAAGGTATGACACGTACACATTTTAACATATCAGAGACGTTAACTGCCAATGTTTTATCATGAAGACTGGGCTGCATAAAACAAAGGTCGGTTCACTACAAACAGAAGTTTAGACCTGATGGTGGCGCTGATAAAAATCACCAAATTTACAATAATTCATGCTGACCGGAACATAAATGACTGTGCCAAATTTTATGGCAGTCCACCAATAGTTGTTGAGACATTTCATTCAAAACCATCAAACTTCATGGTGGAGCAAAAGTCTGAGGATCACCAAAGTCTGTTGAATTAATCCTCTGGGCACCACGAATGTGCAATCACAATCAATACAACACTTGTTGAGATAATTTAGTCTGCACCAAAGTGGTGGACCAACTAACATTGCCTTCACAGCCACAGTGGCACATGGCAACCAAGAAAAAAAAACGAAAGCATCAGCATGACTACAGTTACATGATTTGCATTCATGATGCAGGCAGACTGGCAACAGAAAGAAAATGTCGTGAAAAAGTGAAGAGTGAGAGAAGCAGTCAGACATAAGCATGGAGACCGTAGACAAATATGTATATACAGTATGTTGGCAGGAGAGTGCAGGAGATTGCCACAGGAAGGCCATATGGCCACCGCTGAACAGATGGCTTTAGTCGCACTGCAATATCGCTTTAGTTCAGTAGCTCACTGTCCTCCCCTCCTGATGGCGATAGTCTCTGTGAACGAGCTCCATCATGTTTGATGGTGCGAGATATGTCCTTCAGATGGGAGTATGGGGCATATTTTCTTTGGCAGGGTGGTTATCTCAGATCACACACACACACTGCGAGAGTTATTTCTTGCTCGTAAGATACTTTCGTTGTTATCTGTAGGATGCAGACACAGACGAGAACCAGGGCTCTCTGGGCTTTGAAGAATTCTGCACGTTCTACAAGATGATTTCCACTCGCAGAGACCTCTATCTGATAATGATCTCCTACAGCAATCAGAAGGAAGTCATGGATCTTCACGACCTCTCACGCTTTCTGGAAAATGAACAGAAGGTACAAGAAAATGTAAAAAGATTAATGCGGATCTTTCACGTTGGGTGGAAAGGTGCCCATATTGTGTGCATTAATTTTTAAAGTTATTTTACTGAAGATTTTCATGAAATCAAAACCTCCAATTGTTGTACCGAATAGTCAATTAGACACAATAAAATGGGAAAATAAGGTGGCTATCGCTGCAAATTCACAATGAAAGCAGCATTCAACTAGTAAAACGTGTGTAGAATATTGTCCCTTAAACCCAAAATGTCATTCCTGACACTTCTTTTTTATTTGCAGATGCGAGGTCTGGCCAAAGAGTATCTAGCTGACATAGTGGCCAAGTTTGAGCCATGTCCTTTGAACCTGCAGCGTATGGTACTGGGTATTGATGGTATGGATAACTTGTTTAACAGTGCATCAGCAACTTCACATATGTCACTTAGACTAGAAACGACATCAACATCAGAATAAAACACCTGGTCCCTTCAGGTTTCACCAACTTCATGAGGAGTCCCACAGGTGATATCTTCAACCCCGAGCACAACCAGGTGAACCAGGACATGACACAGCCTCTGAATAATTACTTCATCTCCACCTCGCACAACACCTACCTGACAGGAGACCAGCTGCTCTCTCAGTCTAGAGTGGAAATGTACGCCTACGTCCTGCAGGCAGGCTGTCGCTGTGTGGAGGGTGAGAGCCTGCACAACCAGAACTTCAGCTCTCCCCACTGTGATTGTATGAGATTAGACACAAGGTGACTCACTCACCTTTCACTCTTTTGTTCTCAGTGGACTGCTGGGACGGGCCTGACGGGGAGCCCATTATTCATCACGGCTACACCTTGACATCCAAAATTCTCTTCAAAGACGTTGTTGAAACGATTAACAAATATGCCTTCACAAAATCACAGTAAGTGCTCCTGGCACTGATGTGTTTTATCAGGCTTTCACAGTAAAAAAAAAAAAAACATCCCACCTGTGTGTCAAACTGGCTCAGGGACTTCAACATCCCCCCTTCTGCAGGTACCCAGTGATCTTGTCCATAGAGAACCACTGCACTGTGCCTCAGCAGAAGAAGATGGCCGAGTATATGAAAGAGGTGCTCCAGGACAAACTGGATCTGTCCGGTGTCAACACACAGGAGTGCAAGAAGCTGCCCTCACCTGAGATGCTGAAGGGGAAGGTTTTAGTCAAGGTTAAGCTGCTTTTTTTAGAAACATGTTCTGCCAGACAAAGTACTGATCCTTAGCACAGAATACTCAGTTCTTAATTCTCACTTTACAGGGAAAAAAGCTGCCAGCAAACCTTGATCCTGAAGCAGAGGAGGGTGATGTGTCTGATGAAGACACTGGTGATGAAGAAGATGAGGAAGACGACGACGACGATGATGATGATAACGCACAGGCAAATTGAATCTTTAGATAGATAGATAGATAGATAGATAGATAGATAGATAGATAGATAGATAGATAGATAGATAGATAGATAGATGAGCATAATTGTGTGTTGTGTTTGACTGTTTTAGGATGGGAATGGTCTAACTTCTGCCAATCCAACCAAAAAGAAGAGGCGATTTAGCAGATCGATCATAAGGAGCTTCAAACGAAAGGTCAGCCCCTTGATTATTTCCTCCAGAACAATGGCAAATAAAGCATATGACAGGTTGTGTAAAGGAAATAAATGTGAAAACATGGAGGAAAACATTTCTTTCAGAGGAAAAAGAGAATCAGCGTGAAAAACAAGGCGGCATCTGACGGAGAGTCGGACCTCAGCAGCAGCAGAGAGAGGGCTCAAATTGTTTACCATCCTAAGTAAGGATGATAATTTAATCAAGTAGTTTTAACCATTTAATACTCCTTGATTCAGTGGTTACACTTGTGCTGTATGTCTACGACTCTCCTTTCAGGAAGAGGAAAACGATGCGGTTGTCCCGCGCTCTGTCGGACCTGGTCAAGTACACAAAATCTGTCCGCGTGCATGATATAGAAACACAAGGTAAAGGCTCTTCAAAGTCAACATCAAACATGTAATCGTGGCATATTTTTATAACATGCATAATCTCACAGTTTGAATAGAGTATTATCACATGGTGGCCATCACGCTCAGGGTGCAATCCAAGGTAAAGTGCTATACAGGCAGGGATTCTTACAAGTTGTTATCATTTCACCACTTCCTGATTGATCAGCAACTGAAAAGACACTGGATATTGAAAATCCGGAGGGACATCAGGCCATATTTAAAGGTAAAACAACATATTTGATAATATCCTGTTAGCTTCCATTAGACAACAGTCAACATTAGCATTCAAACACTTCTGAGCTAACGTTACTGTTCGATAGAGTTACACGATACGATAGAAAAGGTGTAAATTAATACAAAAATATCAACACACATCTGGGACACATTTATTTAAATCTTTTGAGACTAATCAAACAGTAATGTTAGCTAGGAAGTGGTTGAATGCTAATGTTAGGTGATGGGCTATCAAATATGTTGTTTACCTCCATATTTTTACCATCCATCATCTTTTTGTTGCTAATCAATCGATAAGCGGTTAAATAATAAGGATTTGTCATATTCATACAACCTGGAACACAGCAGCATAACTATATTCCAGCATTTGGGCTTCCCACTCTGAGCGTGACATCAGAAGAAAATGGCCGCCGTGTGATTGTGATCTATGGGTATCTGATGCTGTTCTTTTCTGTCTGGTAGCACTTACGAACAGTTGGCAGGTGTCCTCCCTCAACGAGACTGTCATGAACCAGATCTTACAGCTGAAGCCGGCTGAGTTGGTCCGTTTCAACCAGCGCCAACTTCTGAGAGTCTACCCATCGAACTACAGAGTGGACTCCAGCAACTTCAACCCACAGCCTTACTGGAATGCAGGATGTCATATGGGTAAGGCTGCAGTACCATCTACTTACAATCTTTGGTGTGGTCACAGCTTTTTTAATTTTTCTATATATGTTGATGTTGTGTTCCAGTTGCGCTGAATTATCAAACTGAGGGCCGTATGCTTGAACTGAACCGAGCCAAGTTCTCAGCCAACGGAAACTGTGGATATATTCTGAAGCCTAAGTACATGCGTAAAGGTATGTCTGTGCAGAGTTAAAGGGGAGTTCCTTTAAATGATTCATACTTACCAAGGTTTTAGAATCCTTCCAGTAGATTGCCTCAGCTGGTGGCAGCGACACGGCTGCAACAACCGCAATGAAATCCTTTGGGTCAACTCCGGGTGTCAATGTTAGGTGCTTGTTTTTGCCACATACAGGCTGAGGCTGTTCTTCTAAGTCTCTGACAACAAGACGAGACTTTTTTTTAAATAAGATAATAAGATCCATTTTCTTACCAGAAACACAAGTCTCGCTCAATAAGTCTTGCTCTAAAACATTGCAAGGTCAGCTGTTTCAGTTGTTGCCTCATCTAGATTGTGAAAGTAGTTAAATATTCAGCCATGACTTTGGAAATAAATTATATCTGGCAGCTCCTCAGGGTAAACTCCAAACTCTTCTCTCCAACTCTGACTCACTTTTCCACTGGCATCTTCCTGCGCGGCTTACATCTTGAGAGATTTCAGGCCGAAACTTCTCTTTGAACGAGATTTGGTTCCGTAATGTTCTCAGACACTTAGTATAACAACCTCAGCCTGTCAGTGGCAAAAACAAGCATTCTTAGTGGACGTCAGAGTTGCCCCTAATGGTTACATTGCAGCCATTATAGCCTTGTCGCAGGAGCCAGCTGACATGATCTACAGGACTGATTCCAGAACCTTTGTTAAGTATGACTCATTTTCACACCAAAACATGATACTATACTGTAGGTCCCAGGTTTAAAAATACCAGAATTCCCCTTTAATAGTAGCAGTCCCCCTACATGAGGTGAGTCACATTTTTTGTTTTTTTCCCAGCTGCCTTTAACCCCACGTTGGACGATCCTCTACCAGGACACAGAAAGACTCAGTTAGTGCTGAAGATCATCAGTGGACAGCAGCTCCCCAAACCAAAAGACTCCATGTTTGGGGACAGAGGAGAGGTGAGGTCAACATAGTGCAGACCACTGTTACAATACTATATTACAATACACCTGACTCATCACTGAAATGCTATTTTTGCTCATGTTTTTCTGCATCCAGATTATTGATCCCTTTGTTGAGGTCGAGATAATCGGTCTACCTATCGATTGCTCCAAGCAGCAGACCAGAGTGGTGGACGATAATGGTACGTGTGCAACATCATATGTCAAGACAAAATCTCAACACAAGCAGCCGACTGTCTGTAAATCATCCTCTCCTGTCACTCAGGTTTCAACCCAATGTGGGAGGAGACTCTTGTCTTCAGTATTCAAATGCCGCAGATCGCACTGGTGCGTTTCCAAGTGTGGGATCATGATCCTATTGGACGAGATTTCATTGGACAGAGGACTGTCGCTTTCACCAGTATGATGCCAGGTAGATTACATGATATGCAAACCTGGTGTGTGAGAGTTTGACATTTTAGTGGTGGTTTGTTTAAAAAAGTAACAACATTTGTCCCACACATAACCCTTCATAAAACCAAAACTTCTTGTTTCCTCGACTCAGTTTTTGTACGGATCAAACAAGGCATAAGGGGCTTTTAAAAAAAAAAAAAAAAGTCAAACTATTCCTATACAAATTAAATTGAGGTTAACAAGATTTTTATGCAAAATTTGTAGGTTATCGACATGTGTACCTGGAGGGGATGGCGGAGTCGTCCATCTTTGTTCATGTTGCTATCAATGACATCACGGGAAAGGTGAGCTACTCTACATTAACTCACAAATCGAATTTCAGCCTCAACTCTATCTTAAAACCTTTCTCTGTCCTTTGTTAAACAGATTAAACCTGCAAATGCAGTGCATGCAGCCAGAAAACACATCCAAAAAGCTGCCAAGAAGCATATAAAGGGTCAACAAAGGCAGTCTTCTCTAGACTTCTCTGTCATGTCCTCAGAGGACGGACGTTCTCTGTACTTCCGCAAGGATCTGGATGCCATCTCTCAGGACAGCAAGAATGGGGAAATGTATCCTCTGGTTCAAGGGCCTGCAGCCAAGGCTGCCTTCCACAAAGGGGCCATGAGTGAGCCAGTGAGGCGAGCTCACAGAGTTAAAATTCATGAACCACCAGAGACGAGGAGAGGGTTCTTCAGCCGGATGTCCTCCACTGACTCCAACCACATGGGGCCTGCTCCCTATGTGACAGCAGATAGCTTTGACCTTGAGACATCTCCCCAGGCTTCTTGTCTCGTGGGACCTGACAGCCAAAATCCAATTGAAGAAGAGGTGGAGAATGAACCTGAGTCACCAGAGTCAAAGGGTGCTGAGCCGGAGACAGTTCAGACACTTGAACCAGAGCAGCCTGAACAATCTGAGGAATTAACGAAAGAACCACAGCTGGACAAGGACGTTACTATTGAGGAATTACCAAAAGAATTATACAAGGATGTTACCATTGAACCTGAGCAGCCACCAGAAACTCAGACTGATCCCCCTCCTCAGCCTCAGCCTGTGCCACATCCTGTGATCCAGCATGAAGCCAAATCCTCTCCACTTATCCCTCCATCATCCCCTCCCAGGGTGAGACGGACCTTACAGGCTCCAGCCAGCCCCCGACCGTCCACACCAATGCGAATGAAGGCCCGCTCACGCAGTTGCCCTCGAAAACAGACTACCTCTCCCGAGACCCCCATGGTGAACCGCAAGCCTGTTTTCCGTCGACAGACACAGAACTACGGCAGCTACACAGGACAGGTGAGGCCCATACCCAACGGCCTCTGCCTGTCTGACAGCACCTCCAGCAGCAGCGTCAGCAGCACTGACAGCCTGGAGTTTGTGCCCTCCTGCGTGGCAGGCGGGGAAGAGCAACGTGAGGGAACCCTGCAGAGGGAGATGAAGGCACTTTTTGACCAGAAGATTAGAGAGATACGCTGTAAATCGCCACTTTTTATGAACGGTGAGTCATAGATTATTAACATTTGTGAAATAGAAGACCCGCAGGTAAAAACATAAATGCATAAGAGGTTGTATTTAATCATGACTCTTGTGTTTTTCTTTTTTAGATTAGACCACATTTTAGATTTGTGACTCCACAGACAACAGCATGCTTCAGGAGATGAAAAAAAATGGAAAGAACGCAATCACAGAAAGGAAGTGTGGGAGGACAAAGAAGAAGATGAACATCACACAGAATTACACAATTAGACAGTTTTTTATTATCATTATTATTATTATTTTAGGCCTGCTGTAATGTTTACAATCAACAGTTTTTATGCATGAAATAGTTTTTTCAAAGAAAATCATGTGAAGCCATTGCCAACTGTACAAAACAGCGTGATGCAAAGAAACCGTAAACGAAGAAAAAACAAAGTACATGAGCACTGTTTGTTAGTCAACACTGATCGAGTTAATAATTATTTTTATAATTTTAAACTATGTTTGCTTTTTCATTGAAACTGTAGCATTCATACTGGAGAATCAATAAATTGATTATTTTAATAAAATGTGAGTTTCTTTATTCATTCATCATTTTCTTATGTTATCTTTACAAGAAAGTTCAAAACCTAGAGTTGAGTTAATTTTTCTGTCAAATATCAGAGTAAATCCTGAAACAGCTATCAAACAAGAAACTAAAAAAAATGTAAAAGAATAACAGGTTTGTTAAAATGACATGTTTCCAGGGTGTTTCTATGCTTTTTCTTTATCTTTGTCTGCATTTTCCTGGGGTTTGTTTGGATTATTGGTCCTCAAGCGCAGACTCAGTTCTTCAGTCAGGATGGTGCAGCAGGATTTCTGTGCGAAGGAAATACAAATATAAACAGTAGTGAAACAAATCAATGGGGCAGGCTGTTCAAAGTGATAGTGACAGAAGTGATTTATGAATGAACGTACCTTCTGCTCGGCTGCAGTCCTGCGGCTCTTGGAGGTGAGCTCCAGGACGGCCAGCAGCGCTCCCAGCCCCAGGCCCAGGGAGAGAATCAGAAACATCCCCTTGAGGCTGTGTGGCTGCATAGCTGAAAACTTGGCCTTGTCTGCCATGCAGCTGCTGGCCCACCACTTGCTCCGCAGGTAAGCCAGCTCCCCTGCCTCGCTCAGCTGCAGGATTGCCACACTGAGGTTCTTTATGAGGGGTGAGCCTTAAGGAAAGTGATAAATGTTATGTTAATAATACTATTTTTATTTTATATGTTAAATGTCTTTATCAAAATAAGTAGCCTCACCGAGGGTGGCAGCAATGCTGTATCCCCTCATGCCAACGACTTCATGAGCTCTGACCAGTTCACAGTGACGAGCCACTGCCAAGTCCAAAGAAACAGACTCTCCAATAAAAGCAAAGTTCCCCTCTTTTGCACGCCGGACCCCCTCGTCCATAGATGACACAAAACTCCTCGTTCTCTCCATGTGTTCATAGATTCTGCGGTACACTGGATTGTTTGAATTCTGGATGAAGGAAAAACAGATTTAGAGAGACAGCAGTAACACGAGGCATCTATAAGTGATCTGATGTCCGTACCTTGAAGAAGGCGAGGGTGGAAGAGCCAGCCAGACAGCCGTACTCAATCATATCCTGATTGGCCAAGTCGTCAAACCCTTTCACCGTCAGGTGAGTGGAGTCAGAGCTCTTAGAGGAGCTGAGGTTGGAGAAATAACATGCCAGGAGGACGATGGAGAATAACCACCAACTGCAGCAGATGACACGTCCAGAGACAGCTCTGGGGTGAGGACCAGCACCTGACGAGACAAATACAGCTCAGTGAACAGAAAACAAACGCAAATTCACAAAAGTCATGCACTACAGTCATTGTTACAGGCCACTCCCACTGCTGAATGCCCAAAAATAAAAAGATGGCACACACACAACTCTTCAGGATAAGGTTGACTCATCTTATCTTCACCAGTTTATTCTGGCCAAATATGCTAATGTGCTAACGTTTCAGCCTAGCGGCCTTCATTGCAGCATGATGCTCTGTAATATATAATCTTGGTTTACCACCATAAAACAAAACATTGGGATGATGCATCCTTTCAAAGATGACAGCAAAATACTGGTCAAATCCATTTGGAAATTAAGCCTTTAATAAGATGTCACGCCCCCTATATTGCCACATAGCATTCACAAACACACACACACTAGACTTTCAAGGAAAATTTCAGCCTCCCAAGGCCAAAACTATGGTCGCCAAAGGTTAGGATGTCACAGCTACAAACGTTACAGAGAATTCCCAAAAAAGAAACAAATCAGCAAATGCATTAAACCTGGAGATTCTCCTGTCTGTGTGGTGGCATAGAAGTGTCTGGTTTAGCTGTTTACCTTGCAGAGTCAGAGCCCCAGCTGTGTACCACAGGCTGTGGAGGAAGCTGAATCTGTTCTGCTCACTCTGAGGCTGACTCCACTCACATGGGCTCAGTCTGCATTTGCATAAAAAATATGACTTATTAATGTGACCGCAATCAAAGGGACTCTACCAGCAGAAAGGTGAAAATATCCACCAACAAGAGTATGAGCTCATATTTAAATCCATAGCGCATCATTAAACATCAATAAGTACATCATAAGTGGCACTTCAAAAAGTTTTAACGACTTGTATGACTAACCTGGTAACTATAAAGATGCAAGCAGCGGTTACAAGGTAAGCGATGAGTATGCCGACCCAAGTCTCGGCTGCAAAGGGCGTCAGGAAATCAAAGAATCCGGTTTCCTCTGAGATGTCCTTCCTCAGCAGGATGCTGATGCCCGTCTGCATGAACGGTTTGCTCATCCCCACCACTTTCTCCCGAGCTGCAGTGAGAGTCAGCGGAGCAATCGCAAGGTCTGCCTCCTGTTGGGGATGAATTAATATTCACTTTAAGAGAATTCAGTTTTAATTGCACCAACAACCCGGCTGTTATTGTTCACGCCACATATTCATTTATTTTTGAATGCATCGATTGTGAGTCACAGATGCCAGCTGGGTAATTCAAGCTTCTGCAGAGTGGTTTCCAAAAATGTCGGTTTTCATGTACTCACGCCTCGCACCACCTCTCCAATCATCCCATTCCAGTTCCCGCTCTCATCCTGTCGGCCGTATGAACCATCCTTCACCAGCTGCACTTTGTACTTGAAGCCCAGTTTCTTAGCTATTTCAGACAGCAGGTCCATGCAGAAGCCTTCCATTTGGGTGCCTTTGGACATTGTATATGGCTCTTGCTATCAGAAAATATGTCAGAAGACAATCAGTGAAATGTGTTTAATATTAACTTTTGTACTATAGGCTCGAAATAATTAAATCAAGTACCTTTATTGTTGTAATTCTGAGCTCTGTTGGCACTGATGTTGAGGGGAGAAGGAAGGAACATGTTAGTATAACTCTGAGATACAAGTACTGTTCATTGTGTCTATAAATACTGAGAGGTTAAGATGATAAGAGGGGAAATTAATCCATACTTCCCCGAGCGGTATGGAGATAAATCTGAAGGGTCACAAGAAGATTAAAATATATGCTAGCACCATTTGTCTTGAATGTGAAACTGAAAAGGTGTAAAAGCACGAGGGGGTAACAAATAATGGAGATGAATTTGAGTGACACAGCAACTGACCTCTGGTCTATTTTGACTAACAAAAGTTTTTCACACTCAGTGTCCAGCCTAAAATTAATCAGATTCAAAGAAGCCTTTGTGCAGCGGCCATCTTCAGACTTTACTCTGGCATGCAGAGATGTCTGAGGTGAATTTCGGGCCGCATGTTTTGACCTTTGAGTCGCAGCTGGTTTCCGGTATCCTAGAGATCTGGAACGTCTTGCACACCACAATCTATTTAGCGCAGTGTTTTAATTCAAAGAGCATCAATGCCATGGCACTGTGAGATGGGAGGGAAGTCAAAGAGTGTCAAAAGCCTCGATTCAGGCCAAGGCCTTGGGGATCCATCACCACAGGGTGATCCTGACAACCATCAGATCCTCCTTTTCAAAAGATGACACGTATACAAGCTCTTCAAGCCCCTGTCACTTCTTGGCCAATGTGAGACACAGGGCTTTTGTTTGCTCCATACAGTTGATTTATTACCGTTTTTTGTGTCAGTGTCAACTGGCTTGTTTCCCTTTCTGTTCTTTCTGTTTTGGGCAGGATGTGGCACTTCACTTTGATATCAATCCCAGCTAACTGTTTATGCATTTATGTCTTGTCAAGCCAGAGAAATTTCCAGCAAATCCAGCAGAGAAAACATGAGGAATTTGGCAGAGAAAAAAAAGGAAGCTGCCACCACACTGAATGACAAGTGACTGGGTCAAATTTTGAAATTCCAGAGCAAAGAGACAAAACAACAGTTTTGTAAGGTTGTCGGTCAGATCAGCTTCTACACCAATGTACACTTTTAATATGGTTTGAGGTTTAAAAATTGGTCAATGTTAGCTATCTTACCTCACTAACTCTGCTCGAGTCAGTATTTTTTGTGCAGCACGTAAAAAAACTGTGATACAAAAAAATTCTTCCTCACCTGCAGTGCAAGCGCCCATGTCCAGGAAAAACCCAACAGATAATACACAGAAGCCAAACAGCATCGTCATCCTCCTGATTTGCATCCTACAAGTTATAAATAGACAAGAAGTGGTTGGTTGTGTATCCAATAAATCACATGGATAAACTGAAATGAATGTTTATTAAGACCTATCTTAATACAAAAAAAAAAGTGAAATCAACATATTGACTTGCAACACTGACAATCATTGAGGAAAGTATATGATGGATGCTGCTTACCACCTGACAAGAGTCCGAGATGTGCCCGCTGGATCGGTGTCAGACTTCAGATAGACCCCAATGAGCTCGTCTGTGATGAAGTGTGATCTGAAGTTTTTCAGAGTCAAATGTGTGAAGACAGCCAACAAAGTTTTTGTGGGTGGAGAGAGAGGATGAGCTTTGAAGGGGTGGGCATAAGCAGCATGAGGTACAACATATAGCTTCCACTGAGGAACAAAATGTGCTTATTTATGCTAAAAATGACTCTGGGGAGTATCTTAATAATATAAATGAATTAAAAAACAAGATGAGTCACATCCTCTCATTATAGAACAGTAACATTAGATGTGATGTAGTCAAGCTGACTATTTAAGGATTTTATGTTATCTACATTAGATTTTAACAAAGTTGAATATTTGAAGCTCAGTGCACCCACATGTGACAATCCAACAGAGACACACAAGTGAAGAAAGAGACAAAAAGATAAATGAGCTAGAAAATATAAAAACAAACAAGGTTTTGAAACTAAATCTACATGTTTGATAAGACAAATCTAACTGGGGGTACTCTTTGTAGCTTTTTCCAGAGCTTTAAGCAAAATTTGACAGTTTTCATGAGCATAGAAATAGATGTGTTGACATGCAAGAAATAGTTCTGCCAGGACTTGTCTTGTGTGTTGGATTAGAAGTTCATTTTTGGAAGTGTATTCTTTCATTGAAACATCCAGGAGACTGTGGTGCAGTAAGAGGTAGTAGCTGGGGTTAACTTTTATGCCAACATGGATGAAAAGTGCTATGAGTGCAGTGGATGAACCGATAACAGCTGAGTTTGGATGTACTGATAGATCTCCATCTTAAAACTGTGCAAACAACATCTGCTGTTAAAGACTTTGTGATATAGTTGAAAGCTATTAAAAAACTAGTAAGGGGACTGTGAGTTCGGATTGTCTCGTTAGGCTATTTCCATATAAAAACAAACAAACAAAAAAAAATCAGTTAATAAACAAAATTTCACTTACGAAGTGGGCAAATTTATATGATATTTCTAAAATCCTGTGAATTACAACTGGAAATCATCATCATTGCATTTGATTAGGCCTATTATTTTCTTTTTCTTATGTGCTTGTTAGATTTGGATGTTAGATTAATAAATGTATTAAACAAGTTAAACTGACTTTATTTTTAGCCTTGAAAAACATGTTTCAATAGAAATAGCAGGTGCATGACAGGTACAATATGGTGGGGTCTGAGGGAGATGAAGACGAAGCCATAAGGCGCGCAATATATGTCTCGTTGCTTTTCTCACCGCTTGTATCTGTTATGAGCTCCAGATTGAATGCGATGAATTCGGTTTACCGCGTTGACCAATCAGAAATCGGTGCGCGTTGCGAGCGAGGTGAAGCGGCGCCCTACAATTGGCTGAGGTGGTTTTTTCCAAAGGGGCGTATTTTTCAAGCCATCTTGACTGAATATTTAGCCCCATCCAAGGAACATTAATTTGATATCTTCGGGATTTTGCTGCCCCTAAGTTGTGAACCAGCATCGCTTGAAAGGTTAAAAGCATAACTATGAAACCGGGTCGAGTCTGTGTGTGTGAGCGGAGTCACGGCGGAGAACTGAAGTGCTGAAGATGACGCTGTCGCTCATGAAATTACCGGCTAGCTAAGCTAACGGCTAGCATGTCCGCCTTGGGTTGTAGCCTGTCACTAGCTGACATTTAGCTAGGTGCAGTTATTCTGTTTGGCACTCGCACTGCAGAGGACGATTTCACAAGGTAAACCTCTCTGATATGTTCAGCATTTACAGCGTTGCTTTGAAAAAAAACAAAAAACTGCCGTGTTGTCACACGACTTCTGTATGTCCTGTCCGACCGAGTAACGATATCACATCAGCAACAGACAATCTTTTTGCAGGGGTCTCGAGTACAAAGCCATGCCCGAAACGTTGCACATTAGCAGTGTCGTGATCTAATGTATACATGCAGTTAATTTATGCATTAAGGCACGGTGCATTCAGTGCGTCTGCTTTCTGGTTGCTGTTGGCATGTGTAATTGGACTGCTAATCAACTTGCAGTCCAAATGTTGTCTCCACTGTTGTGCACTTAAAATGGCTGACAGATGTTAGATACTCGGGTTGGTATTTATCGCTCCTCAACCTAACTACGCACAGCAACAGGGAAAAAAATAGAGGATACTGACATTTGATTGGCCAAGAGAAGTCTTCGAACGTTACAGACTTCTGATTGGACCAATGGGAAGACATCTGAGGTGAATATATGAAGTTGCTGTAGTTGTGTTTGTGCAGCAAGAGTACTTGAGGTAACATGCTGTGTTTTTATTACCACAGCACCAGAGTTGACCCCCTTTTCATTAACTGTGTTTGTGTCCAGGATTAAAGGGAAAAAAAACAGGCAATTTTTACACATAATTTGAAATAAGATGACGCTTTTTATTGGCAGCTGAAGGGAATATGGTTAATCAGGGTAACATGAAATTCATTATAGGCACATTGAAAACAAGAATTAAAACAAGTTATATAGCAGATTTTTGTAACAACATTATTTGTAAATGTATTATAAAATGTAACATTTTATAATGGGCTTTTCTCTCATGCCCATAGAAGTATTTTCCTGTCATCTTGGTGTAATAAGAAGGAGCGTTTATTAATTAATTAGTTAATTAACGTACACACTCACATAAACACACATTTGGAGCTACAGTCCTTTAGTGGGCCATCTGGGATGAGGGATGCAAATTTGAAAATGGCTAAAATGTAATATCAGTTTGTATAGAATGCCTTTTTGTAATTTTTCAATAACAATTGCTTGTTTCTTAATTAAATACATTTTCCCTTTCCTGCTTTTTATCGATTTTGTGCCCATCCGACATTTTTAATCAGTTAAATTTTTAACGCTGATTAATGTTTTCCATCCCCATCTTGGAAAGAGGGAATCAGAAGTTCAGCTACACTTTATATTGACTAGTCAGTAAGTGGTAAATGATAATGTCCTTTAAATTGTCTAGGCATTACACAGATATAGTAGCAAATTAATACTACCAACACTGACGGTTAATTTAAGCTCAACATTTATTGTGGGTTTCAGCCATGATGTAATAACAACCTGATGTCACAATGGTATAATCGGATTTAGATCTTAGATTTAGTTGACTGGCGACCCTGGTTGTGTGGTATTTAGGGCAGGAACTAATTTTCAGCTTCACAAGTAATTTATTAATCTATTAGTTCATAAATTGTCAATAAAAACAAAATTGGACAAAAGCTCATCAGAATTTCCCAGAGCACAAAGTGACGTCAGCAAACTGCTTGTTTTGTCCAGCCAACTGTCCGAAACCCAAAGAATCATCATCTACTATCAAAAATGACAAAGACAAGAAGCAAATCCTTACATTGAAGAAGCTGGAATCAGCAAATGTTGGACTTTTTTGCTTGAAAAATTATTTAAACAATTTATCAATTATCAAAATAGTTGGCAACTAAATTTCGTCTGATTAACAAAATGATTAAATTACTAATAGTTGTGGCTCTAATGGTATTGAGTACAAACATATAAAGAAAGCTGAATCATTGCATTAAATATTTTTTCCTCACTTTGTTTTAGGGAACTGGTGTGCACTCCCATGCGGAAAGTGAGGAGGTGGGAATGTGACACAGTTGTTAACAGACTCAACATGGGTAGGGGTCGAGGCAGAGGGAGAGGGAGGGGCAGGGGATCGTCCGGCCAGCTGCGGCCCCCCTCGCCCTACAGACTGCAGCTCTCTCCATCCAGAGAGACACTGACATATGCTCAGGCGCAGAAAATAGTGGAAGTGGACCTAGAAGGAAGGCTCCATCGGATTAATATCATGGATTCTCTGCCGGTTATCACGGAGGACGAGATGATGGCCCAGGACATTGCTGAGTGCAACAGCAACAAGGAGAACAGTGAGCAAACGCAGAGCAAAACCAGATCGTGGAGGAAACCCTCAAACAGTAAAAACAGGAGGAGTGGTAAAAATACAGCTCACCAGAACCAACGGTCTGGCTCACAGCAGCACACAGGACCTACTAACTCCTTCCAGCACCCGTCCCACCAGACCCCTCTGCCTGAGCCCACCTTCCGTGTGCTGAGTTCAGTTTGCCCCTCAGAGGCGCCTCCTCTACCAACAGCCTACTACTGTTACATAGAAAAGTCATTGGAGGAACAGGACAGCGTGGCTGAGTACGACATGGACGAGGAGGACCTGGCCTGGCTGGAGATGGTGAACCAAAAGAGAGTGTCAGACGGCCACGCCTCTGTACCTCCGGACACTTTTGAACTGCTGATCGACCGCCTGGAGAGGGAATCCATCCTGGAGTCCCGCAGCCAGGCGCTGTCCCAGAGCGCCGTCGACGAGGACGCCTTCTGCTGCGTCTGCCTGGATGATGAGTGTCTCAACAGTAATGTCATCCTGTTCTGTGACATCTGCAATCTGGCCGTCCACCAGGAGTGTTACGGCGTGCCCTATGTACCTGAGGGTCAGTGGCTGTGCCGCTGCTGCCTGCAGTCCCCCTCCCGTCCTGTAGACTGTGTGCTGTGTCCCAACAGAGGAGGTGCCTTCAAACAGACAAGTGATGGACGTTGGGCGCATGTTGTCTGTGCCATATGGATCCCGGAGGTGTGCTTTGCCAACACAGTGTTTTTGGAGCCAGTCGAGGGGGTCAAGAACATCCCCACTGCTCGCTGGAAGCTCACCTGCTACCTGTGTAAGCAGAAAGGCAGGGGAGCGTCCATTCAGTGCCACAAAGCCAACTGTTACCGGGCCTTTCACGTCACCTGCGCCCAGAAGGCTGGCCTGTTTATGAAGATAGATCCAGTCCGGGAGACTGGTGTCAACGGCACCACCTTCTCTGTGAAAAAGACTGCTTTCTGCGAGCATCACTCTCCAGTGGGGTCTCGGCGGGACGGGTCCGGAGACGAGTCGGTTGAAGGGAGACTGGTAGGAGGCAGGGGTAACCGAGGGCAGAGGTCCTACACTGAGAGCCCCCCATCACCACCAAGCAAGAAGGCTACCAAGGGCAAGAAGAAGAACACGAAGGGGTCTGGTGGGTCGACACGTCGCTCAACTGTGCCTGTGCTGCTCGTGCCTCAGATCCCCTCTCACAGGTGTGACATTTGCATACAGTCGTAATTTACATACACGGCAGACTTTATTAATTCACTGTAGTGTCTGGCTGATTGTTAATATTCTTCCATGGATCCACAGGAAACACTTCCATCTCTAAGCGAATTAGGATCTGATCCATAACATTGAGAGTACTTTCACATGCATTGATACATTTAATTAGTTAACAATAAGGTCATAAATGAGTGCGCACAGGTTTTAATGTATAACTGTTACATCTCTACAGGCTGAACAAGATCTGCACAGGAGTTGATGTCCAGAGGAAGAATCAGTTCATGCAGAGGCTTCATAACTACTGGTTACTGAAACGACAGTCACGAAATGGGATGCCTTTAATACGTCGACTTCATTCCCATCTACAGGCCCACAAGACAGCAGAGCAGGTGTGGAAAGACATGCAACTAATGATTATTTTCATTATTTTCATTGTAATCTGTCAATTATATTCATAATTTAGTGAAGGTGTATCTATGAAGTGTCAAAAAATGCAAATATGGCACAATAGTTAGTATATTGTTATGCAGTACCTTGCTTGCTTTCGCTTGCCTTGTCATGAATTTGTGATTTGTACTGTCAGCGCTTGAGGTTCACCACATGACTGCAAGATAAGTACTTGTGGATTCACCATCCTTCCAACATGACTGTGCTCATATTTTAGACTTGTTTAAAGCTGATTGACATTGATTTTGACTTAGGTTAATATATCCGTGTGGTGGAGCTTCATAAATTATTAAAACAAGCACATAAACAGTCATTTGAGAATTGGGCCATAGAGTCCGTTCAGAACGGAGTCAGCCAAGTCAGTGAAACAAACCACTTCACACCGTGATTGTGTTCTCACACACTGACATCAAAACATAAGCACAGACATCACACTTTGCATGGCTGCTTCACACAAACCTTCACAGCTCTGCCATCTTTGCTGTAGACCTCTTACCACTGCAGAGGGCGACAGCCTCATTTCTAATGGCAGGGGAGGCCTTAAACTGATTTAGACTTAGACTTAACCATACATGTTCAAACTGTAAAATACATATTTATGACAGCATTTTAACAGTAATGTCCATATGCTAGTGTTTTATACCAACTTGACTTTGGTTGCATCAACAGTTTATTTCATTTTGGTAAAGAAAAGTTTTGTTTTTCTGAATTTGAGTCACCATTCTGACCCATCCAATCCCACAAAAATTGACATTTTTGGTTTTGGCTTTTTGGACCTGATCATTATGATTTTCTTTCCTGCTGAAATAAAGAATTCACTACTACTAAGGGACTAATAAATACATTTTCCAATAAGAGTCATGTGTCCAGGAGCACACTTGGGTCTCAAAGCCAGAACATCCCCTTCACTGCTCCTGTATCTCCAAAATAAAACCAAAAGCTGCAGAACAGACTGATTATGATGGATTTTAAAGCTGAGTCAAAGGTGTGATCTTTTTTGTGCTTCCTTTGTGTACAGAAGGAGCCTGATGAGAAGCTGTGTGCTGCAAGAGAGGAGCTACGATACTGGCAAAAGTTGAGGCAAGACCTGGAGAGAGCGCGACTATTGGTCGAACTCATCCGCAAGAGAGAGAGGCTAAAGAGAGAACAGGTGAGTTGAGCCTCGTCTCCACCAAGCAGTTTGGTACGATTTAGTTCAGTTTGGTACACATTAGAACGGTTATTTATATTTCCATTGTGAAAGTTGTGGATGGCACCAAAAGAATTGTCCATTCTGTTGAGGTACCCAGTACACTGATCTGATACTGCAAAGTGGAGTTAAAACAGACCAACGATTGGTCAGTGGGAACAACCAGAGTCTGCTCGTCTTCTGCTTTCTGATGTAGGATTTCCCAAACTTCTGTTTTTATCAGCAGTCTTTTGTCTTGCTGCCTGCAGCCTCTTCTCATGCAAAGCTAGTTTCCTTGTTGTAATGAACAACAATACGTGTGTGCTGTGTTCAGACATTGTGTGGTCCGGCAAGAGTGAGCAAGAAGCGGAAACGAGCCGTGAATGCGAGCGAGGAGAGGAAAACAGGGTTAGCAGGGTTGTTCTCAATCAGGCATTAATGTACAGTATAGATCACAGTGTGTCATTTGATTATGTAGCAGCTTCCCACGAGTTAAGACCCTTTTGTTTCCCAACTGCTGGAAAAGTGGGGAAATACTTTGGTTGAAATGTGGCTTAACAGAGGAAGCTATAATTATTTAGTGCAGTCTCATAGGCTACTACTTGCATTGTCATTAATCTCTCATCTATATGTTATTCATTTGAACCTTTTTAGAGTGACCTTGCATTTCCTCTACCCTCCCTTGTGTGTTTACGTCATCACTCTGCAGATGAAAATTCAGCAGGCTGCTCTAGAGCTGAAGTTGACGCCTGCGTTGGTGCTCCTGCGATCCACCTTGGACCAACTGCAAGAGAAGGACACAGCAAAAATCTTCTCTCAACCGGTCAATCTGTCAGAGGTTGGTGCAGTTAGACAGCAGTCTGCGTCATTACATATTTGCTTTGGCGTTACTTTGACTCAGCTAACAGTCTTATTTCCATGATTCTCTGAGGTCCCAGATTACCTGGAGTTTATTTCCCAACCCATGGACTTCTCCACCATGCGTAAAAAGCTAGAGGGCCATGCCTACTGCTCCATCGCCGACCTAGAGAAGGACTTTAACCTTGTGATCGCCAACTGCCTCAAGTACAACTCCAAGGACACCATGTTTCACAAGGCAGCCTTACAACTGCGGGAGGTGGGTGGAGCAGTTCTACGTCACGCCCACAGGCAGTCTCAGGGCATCGGTCTGGACCCCAGCACTGGGATGCATCTCCCAGACACTCTGAACAAACATGGCTTCAACCACTGTACGTGGGACGACGGTGAGTTTGGAGTGGGAACTGGCTATTTCTTGGTGAACGTAACCTTCATGTCTTGTGTTAATCTGCCCTTTTGCACTTCTTCTCTCTACAGTCGACTCCCTCTTGGACCCAGACAACAGACTGCACTTAAACACAGACGAACAGCTGAAGGCCTTACTGGACAAACTAGACATGGTGACATCCATGCGTACCAGTGGCGGTCGAACCAAACGCATCAGGCTGCTGCGCCGAGAGATCAACACTCTCAGACAGAAGATGAGTCAGCAGCAGCAAAACTCTCAGTCTGTGAACAATAACGACAAGGATAACGAAGGGAAAGAGGAGGAAGAAGAGGACGAGGAGGAGGAGGAAGAAGTAGAGGAGAAGGAAAAGAAAAAGAAGACAAATGTTGATAATGGACCTTTGACAGCAGGTTCCAACTCTGGGACAGGTAAAAAGTTTTGCTACTCTTGATATTGTAATTACTTTTTGTGAATGCCATAATGTTTTCAGCTGTATTTATGACTCACAACATAGATTTTCTCTTTGATCCAGATGACTCTCCACCTGTACTAGAACTTACCTGCCCAGTGTCATCGCCTCTACCAGGAGATGCTCCACTCGAACCCCCCGTCCTTGGCATCGTAACTGGAGGGCGAAGGTCACCTGGACGCTCCTACAAGCGTCAGAGGTCTTCTCGCAGTGGAAGCAAAAGCCAAGGCGAAGATGAGGCAGAGGTCGGTGAAACGCCATCATCACAGCCAGAGGCCGTTCACGAGGTCACTCCTCTGGGAACACCCCCGACTCTGCCTTTAGTTGGAGTTGGTCGTCGCACGTCTGTCCTCTTTAAGAAAGCAAAAAATGGGGCGCGAATGGCGAAAACCAAGTCCCCGCCTCAACAAAACGGGAAAGCATCTGAGGAAAAATCAAACGGGTTGGACAACACCCCTGCCAGCCCAAATTCACCCAGTGTGACCAACATTACCACCTTACCTCCGACTCCCAACGCTTCCCCTACACCTCCGTCTCCGTCCTCACACCACCTGAGGTCCAGAGGCCACAGCTCAGAGAGTGAAGTAGACAAACTCCCTCCGCCAACGAGAGAAGGTGAGACAAGCCAGAGTCAGGGAGAGACAGATTGTTGAAATTGTAGAGAGTCCATATTATTCACTATTGTGTTTGTGTTTTCGTCAGGCCTGACAAACGGAAAGCACAACTCTGCAGACCATGATGATGACGACCAAAAACTAAAGTGAGTGTGGAGTTGCAGATTACAAACAGATTTGTTCTTCAGTGGCATTTATGTGTTATAGACCTGGATACGGTGGTGCCGCTCAGCCTCGCTTCCAGTTTAGCCCCTCGCAGTATTTTCAGCGAAAGATTCCCCTGCAGCCCAAGAAGCATTTTCCTCATAGAGCACCATTATAAAAGACACATCTGTAAAACTGTTGATAGCACACATCACACTGCAAACAAGGTCAGTTATGACTCTTGATATTGTTGATTTTTAATTCATGGATATATACTTGTAAAACATTGCTCCATCCCAGAAAAGCAATTTAAAATCTGCAGTATGATCATGATGTAACGTCTATGGGCTGATTGGGAACTCACGAGCAGAGCTAGCTGGAGAAACACTACTGCTGCACGAGGCCAGCCTAGCCAGGAAGTAAACCCAGGAGCTAGCTTTCTGGTGCAAGCGCCAGGCAGGCAAATTGTGCTGGACTGATCAGGCACCATCTGTGCATACGGTATCTAGTTCCTCTTACAAATGTATGTTCAGTGGTATGTCTGAGAAATTTTATGGGAATTTGTGGCATTTAACCAATTTCCTTGGGCATTGAATTTTCTGTTAGGTGCACTTTATATATATAATAGTGGTGAAGGCAACATGTTGTACAAACATGCACAGATAGTTCTTTTTTTCCTACCTTATTTCACAGAGGGCAAAATCACTTTACTTTAACTAAAGATGATCAATCTTTGATGATGATAAATGGTAATCTCAATGAATTTGGAGTTTTTTGATACGTCGTAGATAAAACAGACTTCATGAAAAATGAAAAAGTTGCCTCTAAGTAAATTGACAATATAAGAAGTATTAGAATGAGCCAGCCTGTAAGATAAAAAATAATATTTATACACCAAAATTATCACACGTGAGTTTTTTTAAATGGAGGTAAAGCGGCTGAAAATAGACAATTGAATCCTTTCCCATTGCCAGAAGACTAGTTTAAGGTAGCCTATAGTTTTTGTGTGTTCTGGTGTGTCACATTAAACTTCATGAACATGCTGGAAAACAGGGAAGAGTAGAAAGCAGCATGCTGTTTTAACTGATACAGACATGCTTCCATCACTGCCAATTATTACCTGTGACTACTGAAGTCATTTGACCTTGGAATGAATGCTGATCTTACTCTTTTCCACTGAAGACAAAAGCCAGATGTACGTGGGTGTTAGAAGTTCTTTAGTCCGGTGTGAAAGCAGTAAAAGATAAGCTTGGCTCGTCTCCAAAATTTTTAGGTATTTAACTGTAGCTGTAAAATGTACTTAACTGGAAAATCACCAACTTCTCTTGCTTTTCTCCCATCTTATTACAGCTGCAGTGTCTCTCCACCAAAACGAAGTCGTGGTAAACCTGCACTGGCTAAAGTTCCCAGCAGTGAGAACGGAGACATCTCTGGTGTGTATCATAGGAAGAAAATCAAAACGCGGTGAAATGCCTCAGTTTTTGTGTGCTTATTGGATGTGTAGTGTCAGATCCTGCACACAAAAACCTTGAGCCATTCCATTAAAGTCTCAGTTTGTGCTCAAGAGCTCTCCTGAACACAAATTAATTGGATATATTTGGAATATCCTGTTCACAGGAAAGTCTACACTTCTGTCTTTAGATAGTGAGACCGAGCTTGCGCCTCTGGACCTAGTTTGGGCCAAAAGCAGAGGATATCCATCATACCCAGCAATGGTGAGGATATATTTGATTTATGGTGTACACACTGTAGGGTTTCTTTGGCTCAAAGTCCCAGAGCTGACATAAAGAAAATGACCTAATTTCTTGCCAGAGAAGGGGATGATAATTCAGTCAAGTTTAACTGACATCATTTATTGTTACAGATCGTTGACCCAGACATGCCCCAGGAAGGGCTTCTTCACAACGGCATCCCCATCCCAGTGCCTCCTGTGGAGGTGCTCAAACTGGGCGAGTGGAGGGAAACGGAAGAAGGCGAAAAGCTCTTCTTAGTGCTCTTCTTTGACACCAAAAGAACTTGGTAAGATTCAGACAGGCAGGCTAAACCTCATGCTGAATTTTAAAACAATCCGGAGTCGTCTGGGTCATTTTCAAAATTATCCCTCTTGGTTTTCAGGCAGTGGCTCCCTCGTAACAAACTGCTGCAGCTGGGGATGGATGACACTGTGGACAAATTACGCTTAATGGAAGGCAAGAAACCGAGTGTTCGCAAGTCTGTGCACACTGCGTACGACCGGGCCATGGTGCATTTAAACCACGTGAGAGGAAACCTAAACTTCACTCCCTCCAATTTTATATAATTTTTAGATTTTATCAGCTGCCTGGTTGTATGTATAGAAGCTTCATCAGTGCTCCTAAAACAAACTGCTGGTGGAATTTGAAGGTTTTCTGCCCTGATTTTAAAAATGGAGAGAAAAAGTGCTTGAAGACATTTTACTAGATGAATTTTGTTCATTCATTCATGTAATTTTTAAAGATTTTACACAACCACTGTTGCTATGTGTTCATATAAAGTTTTTTTTATTATTATTTTAGGCCAAAGTGAGTCAAGACTTAAGTGAGAAAAAGTGTAAATATTTAGTCGTCAAAGGGATTGTCTTGATTCAAAACATATTTAGATTGTATTTGCCATTGAAATGTCACTGTGTTTGATGAAGTGTGAAAGTCCCACTTAATGTTCGCGTCATATCTGGACTCTATGGAAGTTTGGCTCTGACAGCTATTGATTAAAATTATAATTTTTAATAACCTTTCTAATTCTAAGTGGTGCTGGTAATATTATATAAATGTTATTTTTAAAAAATCACCAAAAACAAACCCCATACCTTCCCTTCAAATCCTCCCTCCACTGAATCCATACTATCCAGCCTTTTAGTTGCTATGGATATTGAATGGAGCATTATTCAAAATGGAACACGTCGATTTAAAGCCCGAAGTGGAGCAGAACTGGTTCCATGTCTGACTACTAGAATATGTTTCAACAATTCTGAAAACTGTTAAGTAGATACAACAAGAACAATCTGAGGTGAAAACGAACACTGATCTGTTCGGCTGCCAATGCAAACATTCTTTGAAACGGTCAGTCCAGCTATGATGTGTTGTAGGTGAAACTTTGGAGGTCTTTACTTATTTTTCCATATTGTGAAACTGTATTATGATACTAGAATGTGGGAGTACCTGGTGCAGCTACTCGGTTAGCAAGATGTGAAGCCACTATAGAGGTGAAGCTGGTTATTTCGTGGTCATGGCAAAGTCTACTGCGATCACTCACTGAAGAAATCTGGCTGAAATGACTTGAAAAGCACAATCGGTCTGTTTGAAAAAGAAAAACTTGTTGGATTGTTGACTCCTGGAGCTACATATGTGGCAAAAAATGTGTGTGTGTACAGTATATACATATATGAATACAACCTCAGTGTAGTAAAGGTGCATGTGTATAGTTTTATAAATATGTAAATGTATGTTTATATTGGCTTACATGAAGTAATTTAAGGAATGCAAAAATCAAATTTAGAGATTTTAATTTATAATTTGTGGCAGTCGAGAGTGTTATTTAAAAAGTAAAATATTGAAAAGATTTATGTATGATGCTAAGTAGCTCTTTGTAATAGTGATGGTATTCACCAACATGTCAAGAACATATTCTCTAGAAGTGAGGCGGCACAAGACCGGAGCTCTGATGACAGCAGCAAGCACACTGGTCTACAAGGAGAGCCTTTTCGTTTTGTTTTGTCTTGGGTGATACGGGAGATTTTTGATCTTGTGATTTGAATTGTTCTGCAAGATCTATAATCTGCCTGAGACAATATTTTCTCACACAAGAATAAATGCTGTTTGAGACAACTGCGTGCGTTTGTCATCTGTTGACCACTTTTTACCTGCTAGACTTTTGTTACCTGTTTTCACCCATGTCCATTTATTGTTTGGTTGGTTTATCAACAGTATTACATAAAAAACTACAGAACAGATTTCCATGAAACTTGGATGGATTTTTCTCACTTTCTTTAACATGGCAAGATTTTGTTAATTTCTCAGGAAAAGTAGCCTTTGCTCCTCCACATTTCAAAGGACAGAATCTACAGACTAAATATATCACAACCTCTGAAAATGTTTAAAGATGTGTGAAAGATTGAGTGTAATGTTCCATAGTAAGATTTTTATATACTGATTTTATCCTGCTCCTGTACCCAGTATGGACTGAACGTGTACACTTGGCTTCATCCACACTTCAGTATACATCAGAACTGGTCAACTGACTTAGAGATGCTCCACATACCACTTCTTTCCATCCTAATACTGATTTCAATACCCTAAGTTTGTGTACCGGCAGAGTACTGACCTTGTATGGATGTTATTAATGTCCTGGAAGTTAATACATGTCACTTGATATTGTCTACTTGTGCAGTAAAGTTGCATATAGCTGTACGAGGACACTGCTGGGCAGAAACAAGGTCCCATTTGTGCATACCGCCCCATTTAGTTGAGCTTAATCCAATATAAAACTCAACAGCCCCTTATCGCTAAATCTCATAAATGCTGCCACATCCAATTGTACTCACTTATAGATTCCAGCCACCTCAATACATCTGAGGTTCTTCAAGATCCATGCAAAAACAAAAATTATGAAAAACTCCTCATCTCACAATGTTAAAGAAGGTGAGGAAAAACTCCTGTTTCTGTCTCTTTAATGGAGTCTATTCTGGGCTGAGACTCATCCTCCATCCAAGTTTCATAGAAATCTGTTCAGTGGTTTTTGTGTAATCCTGCTGACAAACCAACCAAACGACCAACCCGCTTGGCGAAGGCAATAAAACAAGTATGTTGCATTAGATTGGTGCGTCAACGTTTGTGCTGGTCAGTACCGATTAAAACACTATAGACCATTTCTGAGATGTGCATATCAGAACATTACAAAATATCGGAGCAACCCTACTGACTCCAGTGCTCCAAATGTTGCCTTTTGGAAGACGCAAACAGTGTTTACTGCAGATGGCAGTTTATCCCATAATCCAGGATGTGGTTGTCAGTTGCTCGAGTGTTTAACTTGTGATGTCAAGAAATATCATGTGACCATATCAAATGTTTGGGTTTTGGTTATCAGCCACCGTTAACTTGTACTATATCACACTAATTGGACCAATAAAAAACATTTTTTTAAAAAGAACTTCTAGCTGTTAATAACAGAAAGCCAGACATAAGCTTAGCTGCAAGTTCCTGTTTGATCCTGAGTATGTCGGGAGTTCCAGGAGAAATAGGAGGGAGGTTATATTGGTGTGTTTATCATTAACCTAACACAATATTTGCCAGGTTCCCACGCAGTATTTGTCACATGTCACAGCTTGTACTCAGTTTACCACTGGTGCGAACACTTTGTTGAATGCCCACACACAGCATTAGTTTAGATTTCTGTGAGGCTAAATTGTTTAATTGCTCTGCAATTCAGGCCACATCAAGGCCCTGGAGTTGAACACAACAAATGACACAGATCAAAGACATCACGACTCTCAATTAAATGCTGGTAATGCCTGATTTTATCAGTCCTTTAATCCTTATTAATGTTCAAAGATTTTTCCCAGAAAGAACTGTGTTTTATGCTTCTAATAAAAGTATAATTTCTTTAAAGAACAGCTCCACTGAAACCCAAGCAAATTTATTCCTTATTGGAAACGTTAGTCTTCATATTTGTTCAATTGAATTGCTCGCCTGGAGGCAAATTTCCCGTAAGTGCTAATTCATCTTTCAAATAAAATACTCAAGTAACCAGTTGGAAGTCTACCAGCTGTCTCTATGCTATAATTAAGACCAAAGGGCAGTTCTTTCTGAGAAATTATAGAAAACAGAGCCACAAAATCAAGTGTTAGATGTTCATTTGTCATTTCCCGATGGATAAAAACGACATCTCTACTTCATAGGGACAAGTGTAGATTTGTGCAACCTGGGATTTATTTCATAATACTATTGACATACTTTTAAGACTTGAATTGACAGTAAATTCCTCAAAGGACACAAGGATGAGGCTACTTTTTTCCATTTTTTTTTCTTTATAGACCATCTTTACAAAACTATTGTCCAAAAAGATAAGTCACCTGAAGTCACTACATTAAGTGTCGACTAGAAGGTATCTGCAGAAAAACACTGCGTGAGCTCAGTGGCATCTTCTTAGCTTAACAGATGACGTCCAAACTAATAACTCCTAGCAATGAAAACACGGAACAATGACAATGACGATCATGTAAAGTGATCAGGTGTAACAGGCTATGGTTTTTCTGGCCTGTTTTCTGCACAGAATGTAACATAAATAAGACCTGATCATTTTAAGTTGAGTAGAAACATCGGTCTGATATTAAACTTGTTTTAAGGTTCTGTCACAGGGATGTGCAACCAAATTCATAAAGGGCAGTTTGTTCATTCATGGCCCTGCATGACACGTGGTGACCCATCCCTCTTCTGACACTTCCAGTTGTTATTCCAGTTCATCTTGAAGCATAAACCACACACTTTTGTTTCTTGCATATCCTGTTTTATAACAATGGGATGCTTTTGAGTCACGAAAAAAGAAACTCTTTACGTGAGAGTGAATTACACTCCTCATCGTAACTGACACAAGAGAGAAGCCATGAATAGTTCTGGCATATCTGTGCGATACATTCACTGTCCGTGAGGAACATGTCTCTCTTGTTGCAGTAATAAAAACAATATAAAAACATTTAAATATCATTGCAGTTATTTTCTACCACAGTTCAATTTAAAACGTACTAATGCTGTTTTTTTTTTGCCCTGACTCCTTCAGATCGAAAGCAGTGATGCACTGACATGCTTTCTTGTTAAGGTAAAGAAATAATACTAACTTGAAAGAGAGGTCATTCCTTCTTAAATAGTGTAAAACGTAGTGTTTGATTCCAGTAGTCAAAGTCTGTCAAGTCCAACAAGTGTCAAAAAGAGGGTTCAAAAATATCTTGGAACCAGTGTACAAACTATTGTTGAATGAGGCAGAGCGACTAAAGCAGCATTGACAGAGTCCTATAGAAGAGATAAGAAGCCGTTATCTGTGGAGTCTTGCTGGTCAGATTTGCCGCCTCGAGAGCTCTTGCTGGGGTTTGGGGTGGTTGAATACTTGGGGGGGTATCTGATGAAGAGACGGTCCTCCTCCTTTTTAATCCACCTTAGAAGCTTAGTGATAGCAGTGATAGCGCAGGCCTTTGTCACCAGAGGACTGAAGCAGGTGTACAGCTCGAATTTACTCGTGACCTACAGCGGAGAGGAAAAGGGACATTTTAGGAGGGGACATCAGAGTTGATCATAAAAGACACTGAAACAATCAGTCACTGTCTGCAGGAGTATTCTAGGAAATACGCCTCTGTGCTCTGTCGCTCTGGGAGAGATGAAAAGATTGATTGAACTCTTATATCCGTTTATCAAACACAAAGTTACAGCCAGAAACCATCTGACTTCACTTAGTGAAAACTTGCCAATTAGTAGAGGGCGTTCCTCCGTCCAGGCCCAAGAGTCCCCTTCAAAACAATCAAGCCTAATCCAATATCAAATAAAACATATTTAAATCCACTAGATACAGCTTTTTACTTTGATCCGCATCAAATTGTTCTCACTCATAGAAATCAGCTACCTTAATGGACATGGGCGAAAAACATAACCTACTCGGTGAAAACACAAATAAAAAATCTGATGTTTCAAGAGGCATTAATAATCGTTTTACAATCAAATTAAATCAAATCGTGAGATGCTTAGAGATTTTTTTTGTACAGGTTAAAAATTGGACAAAGCCGGCTGGTGGTTCCTGCTTGTTTCCAGTCTTTATGCAAAGCTAAGATAACTGGCTCCTGCTTCATAATGAAAGGATAGATATGAAAGTGATATCAATCGTCCCACCTAACTCTCCCCAAGAAAGCAAATATGAATAGTGAACTATTCCTTCAAGAAAAATCCTTACAGCACATTCAGACACTCTAATGTCAAAGACGAACACATGCAAAGACAGAACTTAGAGGTTGTGCATAGTAACAGTGAGACTGTATCTGTAAACACGGCTACATACCCAGGCTAGCAGAGTTTCCCTCTCAGCGACGTGGTAGATGAGCTTGAGGGGTCGTGAGGTGCTGTGGATGCGACTGTGCATATAACGATAAAGGTCCAGCAGTCTCATTTTCTCCTCCTCACTGCTGTAAGGTGCCTCCATCTCTGGGCTACAGGCAGCAACAGATTGTCGAGTAAAGGTTACAGACAGACCACAAAAACCAAAACAGAGTGCTACGCAAACACTTGAGGGCTATGCTGCTTCCAGCATAATTTGACGGGAGAGTTTTGTCTCTTCAAAGCCTTGTTCTGAGCTGTTTCATGTAAGTAAAGAACTATTCTAGGCGCACTGCTAGGATTATTTGTATAATTTTGCTTTCTTTTTCAAGGTTTCCATTGGCTGCCGGTTTATGTAATAGGACACCTAATGCTTTCAGTTCAGCCCATTAAGAGATAAGTGCAGTGAATTGGCAGGATTAGTGGAAGGCTATTTGAATTTCTTACAATTATGAATTTCTCTGTGCCCTCTGTCTAGCTCTATTTAAGAGGCGCGCTGTATTCTCAAGTGCCCAATATAAACACAGAACACTTTAATTTGTAAACACCGACCACACTCAGCTATTTTTATTATTGTATTATTTTACTTAGAGTAAATAAGCTTTTACATTTCTTCTAAGAAAATGTATTTAATGCGCATAAGCCATGAATGACCTTCCTGTGAAGTATTTATTTTATCTTGAGGCTAAGGATATGTTATATCATAAACAATTAACATCCATTTTTTAAACATTAAGGCAGAAGTTTTTTTCTCGTGCACTTGCATAGATAATGACGGATACACAAACACACACACACCTGGTGAACTGAGTGAGCTGGCGGTAGTTGTCTGGCACATCAAAGGGCTTGTACATGAAGTGTCTGAGGTCTGAGACGCCCACCTGGCTCACGCTGTACGACTGCACTTTGGCAATGAGGCTCAGGGAGTTCTGAGCCACCATGGCCTCCTCTATCTTCCTCTTGCACTCTGCGACGGCGTAGAAAGCCTCCTTGTCTGTCGAGAGCAGCAGCAGACACACAGTGCATTCTGGAGGATCCAGGTAAGATATGTATGCATAAAAGTAACAGTCAGGATTAAAGAGGGGGAGGCAGATGGGAGTCCAGATCTCCCCGGCCTGAAAGGCAGAGGAGGCTCCGATGAGGTTGAGCAGGAGGTGGACGTCGGCGGGCTCCAGCCTGGTGTCCTCGATGACTGTCTTTTCTTGGATGATGGTGAGCAGCTGGTTATTGGCAATGAGGATGGAGAAAACCAGATTGGGGGTGATCGCTTTCTGCAGGATCTGGCTGAGAGAGTCCCTGAGAGAGGAGGCTATTGGTAAGCAGTGCACTGCTGCAAGCAGGAAGCTGGGATCAGAGTCCACCAGGTTGAGAAGACCGTCCAGGATCTTCTCTGAGCCTGCCAGGAGTCTCCTCAGGTCGTAGTTTTTCTTGTGTTCAAAGATGCGGGATATGCTGGCCTGGGTGAGCATGCTGATGATCTGATAGTACACGTAGAGGAGCTCTCCGCGCAGCTGCCGCTCAGACTGACGACTGTTGGAGACGCACACCAGCACGAGGGGCCCTTTCTGCAAGAACACCACGGTGTGCCCCTCTGATGGAAGGAAGATAAGACATCAGATGTTAAGGATAGTACTGGACGTGTGGCTGATTGACATGTGAAACAAAAATCAGAACAACATTGAGTTGCAAGTGGAAATGGTAATTTTTGCATTTCATTTTCACTGAACAATAAATAAAAATTATGATGGTGATGATGTGATTGTTCCCTCGATGTCTAGAGAATATGATCTGCAGGCCGGAGCATCTTTGTAGCACACAATGCTTCATGTAGAAAAGGTATGCTGTGACACATTTTACCTTTCATGCCAAAAATTCTGCACCTTTCAAATTGTGATTTTGACAACATCTCAGTCAATTGTGCAGCCTTAACTGGAAATTACACTCAATATCTGACTGCAAGGATTGACAGCTCTGCACTCAACAATAGTGGACATATTGTGGACATGTGCAGATTGATTTAAATCTAACAGACATTTCCAAAATAAAATGTTGTGCTTCAAATAAATACAAAGCAAATGTAAAACAATACTGTACATCGTGTTTCAGTCTGGTTCTCTATGGTGCAGCCCTTTTTTTCAATTGGTAATAATAATACATTTGCCCTCTACAGCGAGCTACAGTCACTGTGGGTACTTTTCCTGTCACTCCTACCCACAATCCTCTGTGATGTTTTGACACTCTTATTTACATAAATAAAGGAAATGACTCCTACAAAAGCTCTGTGGAAAAAAAATCACAGCAATGTTCTCACCTGAATATACTGAGCGGATGATATTATCTCCACTTTGAACAAAGGACACCAGTGCCATCATGACTCCCATTGTAGATGAGAGAGCCTCTTCACTGCCGTATCGAGAATAGATGGGTTTGCCTGCTTCACTTAGCACAAAAACATGCTTCCTGTGTTGCCGCCAGCTGTCCGCTGTCACGTCCTCATCTCGGTGAGAGATGAATGCAGGAGATTCCTGGGTGCCTGCCTCTAACAAGGGAGATGACCTTCCCTTCACACCTATACCTTGCTCCTCCAGCTTGGCCTTGGCCAGCATTGTAACAACAAACTCCCCAGAGTCTCCCTGGTCAGTGTCAGCAGCAGCATCTTCAGACGACTGGGACTGGCTGCACACATCGCTGTGACACTGCCCAGAGTTTTCTGTCTCCTCAGCCTCCAGTTTTGTTACCTGGTTTGAATCGAGATCGGCATCCTGACTCTGCTCTTCTGCAGTATCCACTGACGGAAGTGAATCTGCAGGCTCCTCTTTGTTAACAGTGGCACTGTCGTTTCTCTCCACCGGATCAGGAAACATGTGATTCCCCAAGAGGGAGAGAGAAGTCGCCAAGGTATCAGCTGGAAGATGAAAAGAGAACTTAATTATGAAATGAATGATTGAATGGAAACATTTTAGAAACGCTTTGATGAAAGATTAAATAATTTACCAGGTGGATTGCTCTCTGAGGGTGGATCACAAATCTTCACTCCTTCTGCCTCTCCTTCTTGATGATTGTCTCTCTCCATGATACCATCCCAGTCACTGGGGACACACAAAAAAGCATTCTATAAGCAAACAATTCTGCTTTAAAACAGCTTTACAGATGGTAGCTTGAACCTTGAGACAGCGTGCATCTCAGCCTGTAATGAATAAGAGCACTCATGCTGGACCAGTGGTCAGGTCACATGATAACAGAGTATAACTGGTCACACAGGAGAATTACAACTCCAAGATACCAACAAGACTCTGGGATTTAAGACTGATTACAACTTCCAGCAGCCTGGCTAATGTTCCACTACAGATGAACGTCAGTCGGTTGGGACGGAGAGACGAAAGTAACAGTTATTTGACCGCCAGTGCTAACGTTTGATCATTAACAGCTTAAGTTACTTATAAAGCTAATGTTAGCTTATGTGCTAATTTGCTCATCGTCAAGAGAGCTTACCTTTCCATTCTGACAAATGCCTGACTGTGAATTCCGATACAGCTCAGTAAATGTTGCCTGTAGTTGACATGGCTAACACTGCCTGCTAGCAACACACTGACACACACACACACCGATCAATTTCATGGCCTCGGCTTAACAGCGAGCATGCAACCAATCGCTGTGAAACTAAAATTAGACAGATTAAGACAGAGAACAACACTCACGTTTTTGTACGGTCGAAACGTTGGGTTGAATGTCTAATTCGCTACATTAACTTCCATGAGCAGCCGGGTTGCAAACAAGCTGTCAGGAATGAGAAGCAGAAAACAAATTTTCCTCTTAGCACGGCAGACATCCGGAATCTCTGATGACAAGTTCAGTTGACCAATCAGACTGCTCGGTGGCTACGGATAGTCCCGCCTCCTCGGAGTACGTTCCAGACGTTAGCAGCTCTGTCAGCGGCTGTGCTTTCAACACATTAAACAATGGGTTATATTTTAGACACATACATACGTTAAAATAGCATTGATTAGCTGAATAGGAAATGTAACACAACAGTATTTATCTATTATTATTATATTTTTATTTATGGCCACTTATCATTGCGAGCTAGCGCGGCTGCGCTACGTAACCTACGTCATCTCCGATTCTTCATTCCTGTGCAGCGATACAAACATCGTTACGGTAGAGATGGCGACCAGGATGTCATATGTTACCTAGCCAAAGCTGTGTTTTTTAAATTATGAATCCATCGGATACGGACTTCAACCGACTGATTTAATAAAAGCCGAATAACCGGACGTCATGGAGGAACCGTGGGATTTTGAGTTTTTGTCCCGCATCGCTGACAGCTGCCTGTCGTTCCTCTCGGAATTTGTTGACGACTGGCTCGCCAACGATATGAGGGTCTCCATATTCAAAATCTTACTCAGCTGGTTGATTTTAAGTCTCATCGCAATCCACTTTGCATGGAAAGTCTACGGGAATACAGTGAACGACATGTATTATCGACAGGGTGAGTTTTCTTCGACCTTATTATCTGTATCACATGCTAATGTAGTGCTAGCCACGTTGGCTTCATTGCTGTGTGCGTGTTGTTGTTTAGGGACTGGACAGAACGGAGGCACACCTGATACAGCACCTCACCTGAGTGGATGGTAGGTGTCGAGCATCCATGTCGCATCAAACAGGTAGATTACCCTCCTCACACTGTCTGCTGCTCTAAAGCTTCGGTTCGGATGGGTCAAAGCTAGATTTAGGATCTTTCTCCAACGTTTTTCGGATGGTGCCTACATTCATCAACAGATCAGATAAATCAGTGTTATAGATGTTTTGTTATTTTAGTAGTAATTAAATCTTTTTTTTTTCTTTTTTTTTTGCAGGGAAAGTAGAGTAGGAGATGGCCTGAAGACTCATCGAGATTGACAGGACACTGGTCTTGGACTCTGGACTTTATCCAAATGAGCGCTGGACAATTCACCTCTCCCAGAGACTTTGAACGCACCCCTCAAGTTTCACTGATACTAAAGCATCCTCAGAGCATTCAAGATGCATGCACCTTCTGCAGACTGCCCAGAGAACCATCCGTTATCATTTTCATGCATAGCAAGAGTGACAAACTGATATTCACTAAATCAGCTACATAGTGCTGTGTATTGTTTTGGCCCTTCAACAATGGCCATTGAACAAGCTCTACTCTGCATAAATACCTAATGTCTCTGGTTTAATGGTCAATTTATATACTTTTTTTTAAGTGGCCTCAGTAAAAATGTGAAAATAATTCATGGCTTTGTGTGTTAAGGGTTCAAAGAACATGTTTTTTTGGGGGGGGGGGGTTGGACTTGGTTTGAATGATGTATGCAAGAAAAAACAACAGCATTTTCACAGATAGGACACACAGGATCATGTGGATGGATTTTTTTAAATGGTCATCCTGAATTACAATTTACAATTATAATTTTGGAGGTTCCTAGCAGTGGACAGTGTCATTTCGATCAACACAATTTCATAAATAGTTCATAGTTAACCCACATCCATCAAAATCAGTTAATTTCTGATGATTTTTCTGTGAAATTTCAACGGCACTTAATAAGAGACACAGAGTTCATTTTTATAGTATTTAACCCCTTTGACTTTTTCATGTTTTAATTCTTTTCAACATCAGCTCAGATGTGGAAACAGATCTTTGCAAATTGGTCAATCTTAGGTACAAGTATTAGAATTGATGACTCCCTGTTTATGACACACCTAACATGCATAATTTAAATGGTAATTACCTGTGTATTATCAAGGTGTGAAATGATTTCACAATCCGAAAGGATCAACAGCTGGTTTATCAATTTCTTTGCAAAAACATCAAGAAGACAAAATAGCATTCTTAAGAGATCTGTAACAAAGGAAGGAAATGGATATTAACAAGGGTAGTGGAGCTCATCCTGTGACTGTCACTAATGCTGTCACCAGTTGTAGCTTTATCGCTACCAGGGAAAAACCTTGCATGAGATCAAGGCTGTGCTACAAATTACCAGTAACTAACCATGAAGCATGGTGGCACGTTGTGAGAAAGTTTGTGTACAGAAGGTCCTCGTGGCTTTTGATGGTAGAGGGTGAAATGAATGCTGCAAAATGCAGGGAAAACCTGCTACTAGCAGGTAAAAATGGCAATTTACCAATTCGTAAAGCTGAAACCAACCTGTCCATATTGGTAGACTCAAGGCTGTTATTTTAGCGAAAGGTGCCTCTGAATGAGGGTGAACACGACCACTTAATTATTAGTTTATATTTATTTGTAGTACATATAAATTTGTTTTATTCTGACATTAGGTTTTCTGTTGATTTGTACCAAATAGTTTATCCACTGTGATTTAATATAAAATAAAACATTAAAAAGTCAAAGGAGGTTTATGAGCCATCATACTCGTCAGCTATTATAACTGACAAGTTATAATACTCTTATAATGGTAAAGACACATCTGTAGTACAAGACAATGACTGCAGTGTGTATTTATTGAAATGTTTAATGATGTACATAGTAAAATTATCAACATATTGTGCATAAGATTTTTTTTTGCAAATGGTTCGATATTAAATTTGTTGTGTTTGCAAATACTGATCTCACTGATCTTTGATGACAGCTAGGTTGTAAAAAAGATTTATCAGTGATCTAAAGAAACAAATTCACGAAGTCCCATGTGTCTAAGCTTTTTCGTTCTCTACTGAAACCTTAATACCGATATCACAACTGGTGCAATCTTACATTCAGTGGTCATTAGAATTTAATATGGCAATACCAGTCCTTCTTTCATGTAGACTCACGGAGTTTCACAGGCAAAAATGTAGTAATACAATGCTGAGTCAGACAGACAGATATTTTAGTGTTCTCTGGAATTATCTAATGTTTATGGGAATTGGTGGAATAAGTAGCATGTGCACATCCATCACATTGGTGCAGGTTAGACCAGGCACAAGCAAGCGCTTCCCAGCAGAAAGACGTGAAAAAAAGGTGTAAGAATCATTATTGGTGAGGAAGGTTTCGATGTCCAGCCCCTGTGCTTGTGCCTCTTCACACAACCCTGCGTCAGTGATGGCTCCTGCTGCCTCAGTGGGTCCGTCCTGACCATCAGTTCCACCACTCAGGAAGACGGGACCATTAGGTGGGTGCTTCAGGCCTCTCAGCTCCACTCCCACTCGGAGAGCAAGCTCCTGGTTTCGACCGCCACGACCCTTGCCTGTCAGCTCCACAGTGGGCTCACCTCCAGCTAACAGACACGTGGCACCCCATCCTTCTGTGCGCCCTTCTTCGAAGACCTGCATGGTACGGCAGAGGTCCCAGCTCTCCACACCTACTTCGGGTCCCAGCCTGAGCATCTCAGCGGCGAGCTCTGGAGGAGGTTCCTCTCGAGAACAGGCAAAGCGGGCCAGGAGACCATAAAGTCTGGAGACCGACCTAACATCGCCACACACTCCTGGTGCCAGCACAACAGGGCGGAAACCGAGCTCTCGAGCCCGGAGACCTGCACACTTAAGGGCAAGGCTGTTGGAGCCAATCACAGTGTTGAGAACATGTCCTGATGTATTAGATTTATCCTTACTCTCCCTGGGACTTGTTCTACCAAGGACATCATTCACAGAGGGTGGTACAGAGTTTAACAGCTTGTAACGTTCAAGGACTGACAAAACTTCTTCAGGCCACACCTCAGTTGGTACTGTGGGGCCGCTAGCTATCAAGTCCAGAGGATCCCCAATTACATCGGACAATATCAGTGCAATCACCTGTGGAGAAGTGATTAAAGGTGTTATATTTAGAGCACAATGCTGGAATGAGTTATCCACTTCAATAAAAAGATTGAAGAAAAGCATGTTACCTGGGCAGGGTGAGCAAAATTTGCAAGCCCGCCACCCTTTAGGAAAGACAGGGCACGTCGCACAGTGTTTAGCTCTTGAATGGTGGCACCAGCAGCTGCAAGTTTGCGCGTAACATCCAGCTTCTCTTGCAGAGAGATTGGTGGGATGGGCGCAGGTAATAGCGCAGAACCTCCACCTAGACAGTTTCACCACCATTTTTTTTTTATACATTTACATTTCAAGGTAGGATTTTGTTAAGAAAAAGCAACAAGATAAGAAATATTTTTTTACCTGAAATCAGTACAAGTAGCAGGTCTTCCTCTGTCAGTCCACTGGCTAACTGCTTGATCTCCTCAGCTGCCTTCTGGGCATCAGCATCAGGCAAGTTGTGTTTAGCTCCCTCCATGACTTTGATGCGACTGTTTTCTTTTAACAACAGATGGCTGCGATGGAAGTGAGATATTTCATTATATAGTTTAATCTTACTTTTTGTGTAATACTTTTAGTTGTGTAAGGCTTTTGCTTACCCTTTCCCGTGTTGCTGTAAAGTCTGCTGAATCCCATGTGGCACGCTTATTACTCCTTTCACCAAATGATCCCCCACAATCCTCTCTGCCTCTGCAGCCATACCCAGCACAGCTTTTCCAAATCCCACCAAGTGCAGGTTGTGCTTGAGTGTGAATTTGTGACCGTCAATAATGACTGAGTCCTTCTTGCGCTCTATGCTCTGGCGGACCACGGTGTCGGGCTGCACAGCTTCCACTGCGGCTGCAAACACCCCGCGTGCCCGTGAGTCCATTGACATTTTGCACAACGGAGGTTTTCTCCTGCCTCGGAGGGCCAAAAAGGGCTGATGCCGGAACAGGGAGAGAACACGTGCCATGGACTGTTCAGTGGGTCTGAGCAGATAATGCCTGAGAGAATAAAAATTAAAGTCATAGTTTAAAAGATGTAACATTAAAAATACCACAATATAGTACGTGGCATTGTGCAAAGGGGAAAAGTTAAGATATTCTACAGTTATTCACAAATACATTTTGTCAGTTGAATGCCGCTTTTAGCACTCGAGAAAACTGTTGAAGAATCAAGAGTTAACTAAATTCCAAAAACCTCAAATTTCTGCAGTCCTTACTGGCTACAGACCATTGTCTACTTTTTGTTTTTATATCAACTGAAACCCGACATGGATAATAGCTGTTATCATCCTAAACCAGTTACACATTTCCCCGTCTAACTGTGCTTTATGAATACTCGTGCGGCTGCCTACCTGCAAAGTTTGGAAATGGGATGTAAAGCCTGTGGATTCCTTTGGACGCCTGTTATGTGCGCTCCAGCTCAGCAGTCAGCCAGTGTTGCAAAAATCCGACTAGTTACTGACTTGAGTTGTGTACCCTGTGTGTAATGATTGACTTGAATGAACCACAGGACACATCAAACCACTGACCACCCAACTGTGTTGCTGTCTAAGTATTTTTTAGATTTTTTTCTCCCATCAGACTCTGTGACACTAGAAGTTAGTTCAGTGCTGGTATGACATCGAACATTGTGGTGAAATTCATGAGCGTAGTGTCTGATAGGACTTTGGAGCCATTAATGCTGCGGAAAGTTCAAAGGGTACACAACCTGAAGGTAGTTTACACTGCATTCATGCGTGCACAGGTCAATAGTCTTGTTTCCTGAGCTGTGAAGACACCTGCATTCATGCTCGGTTTGAAACCCAAACAGGTCATGAGGCATGAAAGCCTGAGTGTGCATTGTATTCTGACTTGACAAAATTGCAAGTAGCCAAGTGAATTATATTTGGTTTGGAAATTTTGGTTCTAAGAATTCATTCATCAGCCAACTGGACTTGAAAGTCATTGATGAATGAATTCGCAGAACCAAAGTTTCTTTATATCAAATAAAACCCTGACATAGACATTCAGGTCATACAGTGATGGACAGTTGTCTTTTTTATATATATATTTTTACCAACATTCAGTGCCATATGCAGCACATTACAACAAAACAAAAGTGTGAGACCTTGGATTGTCATCAGTCAGAAGACAGAATACAATTTGATATTGCTTAGTGGATAAAGAATAGAAATGATATGTCCTAAAAAAACATAGCTGCAAAAGCTGCAAATAGTTGCAAATCATTTTTTGGATTTTTATATGACTTTTTGCACCAGTGTGAAGGTACTTTGATTCCTCAGGTATTAGATGAGCCAGAGAAGCTCTCCATGTGGTTATTTTATTAAAATAATTCTACAGAAAATGTATTAATCACAACATACATTCATATGGTGATATAACACTGAACAGACAGTAAAGAGATAGAAGATTTGATCCATATTACCCACCAGCACACAATATTATATCAACATTTGTTTGCATATAGGAAGCCAATAAAACTAAGACATTACTTTCCGTATATGCTTTTTTGCGTTGACGTCACAAAATATCAGACAATTTAAACACTGGTACACTAGAATAGTGTCAAGTTTGACCATAAAAGTTTTGAACATATCACTTGTCACCATTCCAATAATTAATAGTTAATATGGGTTTTATATTTAGAAGACACTTTCATTTTCCGCTGCCAAATGTACGTCGTGTCTTTTACATGTCAGGTTGAGGAATAATGTTTACAAATCAAAATGCCCAAGTTTAATCTGTTTAAATTCGGTGACGTTTCACGTGCTCATATTTGTACTGTTACCATGGTCACCGTCGATCTCCCAGTTACACTATCTGAAGCTAAAGTTCGCACTGACATTTAACAAAAACAGTTGAAGCTTGCTCATAACGTTACCTCAGACCTTCTTTTCCGTGAGGACAAAACCCTCGCTGTTATTTTCTTTTTCTTCACTCCCCCTGCGTCCATTTGGACGCGTGGTGAAAAGTCTGGAAGCTGACAGAAAAACAAGACCGACTCATAAACACGAGCTGCTAAATGTGACAGAAAGCGCTGGGCTGGAGGGGCAACTGCTAGAGAGAGATAAATTGTCCCGATGTGTGCGGGCGACAGTCATGAGTCAAATATTGTGTTATCCTCGACATGCCTTCATGGGCACTGTTTTATTTTGCTCATTCGCCTATATAGGGAAATAACGCTATCCGTCGTATTTCTTATTTTCGACCTCTCTTTGACTTTATTATTGTGGCAAAGGTGCAACTCTCGCGATAACCATCACATCATGTGATCTCCGACAAATGCGCGTCCCAGACGATGAATATGCGCGTCACCGTCGTAGTGAAGGCGGTGCTTTTCCCTCCCTACATACTACCGTGAATCAGAAGTATCACAGGCGGGCTTTCGTCGCTGTTTTTGAACTGTACTTCTTAGAAAATAACTGTTAGCACCATTACAGTTCATACATATATGTATATATATACGAATTAAGGGACATCTGTAAGCCGAATCAAAGTAAAACGAGGGCCTGCTTCCCCTCTGACACAGAGGCCATCATGAAGCTGACGGACAATGTGCTGCGGAGCTTCAGAGTTGCTAAGGTGTTCCGAGAGAACTCAGACAAAATTAATTGTTTCGATTTCAGTTCAAACGGAGAAACGATTATTTCCAGCAGCGACGACGACTCATTAGTCTTGTACGACTGCCAAGAGGGAAAGTAAGAGCGTTTTTTGTCATTTATACTCTTTTGTTTTTGACGTTAGCTTCTTGCTATGCTAGCTAGTTAGCTAGCGAGGCCTGCTGCAGCACTGCGAAGATACTCTGCTGCGATTGTATGAGATGTGAAATTCATGCATGTGCAGTGCAGTTTGAAAACACCTTCAAAATTGGTCCTGACGGGTTTCTGTGTCCCAGTCATGCAATGTGTGTTATATTGTAAGAACTAAAGTATAATCACTTACATTTGCTGTGGGGAGCTGTAACGTTACAAGTAAGCTAGCTAGTAATAGCTGTTTATAAGTTGATTATAACGTCTGTTGGTGGAAAGGAGCTGCCTCCAACTTGTATATAATAGAAGTAAAAATATTTATGAAAATATGTTAAGATTTTGTAGTGCTCAAATGAGTAACTCCACAGACAATGAATAACCAACTATTTTTGATAATTTGCTCATTTATTAACCGCCTAATTCTATTATATGTCAAAAATGACAAACATTTGCTGCTTCCAGAGTCTCAAACGTGAACATTTGCTCCTTTTTATACTAATATATGAGGTAAATTGATTTTCTTGTCGTCTTGGAGTTGAATGGACACCATAAGGTATTTAAGGTTGATGAATCTGGGACAGGCATGTCCAAACAATTAAGCAATGAATAAAAAGCAGCATCCAATAACCAAACTAATTACTAATTGCAGGCCTATGGTAATCTATCAGCATTTATCTGTATCTTAAAATTGCTGACCAGCAGCCAAAAAAAACAATAAAATATTCCAGGAAGTCCATCTGCTGTGAGGCAGTAACCTGGATTTTGTTCTGTACTTTTTCCAAGTAACTATTAAAACATGGCTCAATTATTTTCAGCACAGATTGATATCTTTTAGTAGTTCAAATGCTCATTCACTCTCTTTTTCTCCCCTTATGTAATGTGACTGATGGCAGACCAAAGAGGACTCTCTACAGTAAAAAGTATGGAGTGGATCTGATCAGGTACACACATGCTGCAAACACTGTGGTCTACAGTTCCAACAAAATCGATGGTATGTTGATGCATGAATACTTGTTGTTGGTTTTTGTTTGTAGTATGAGCAATTTTCAGTTTGTGCTCTAAGTGACGATGTTGTTTTATCACATTGTACAATTCATCAAGGAATCAAATATTTTTATGACTAAAGAGCAGCTTCTTTCCTCAGGCTGTGTTCTCCTAAGTTCATCCTCCACACTCCAAATATTTTGTAGTAGTATTACTAGTAGTATTATTTACTATCCTTTTTATATAATTTTTCTTTTGTAGGTAGCATTAAGTGATCACAACTAGTATTTTGTTAAACAGTCTTAAGTAATTGAATAATTCGATTAGAAATGAGGAATGTGTGGTCATTAATAAAATAAATATGAGGCCCAACATTTAGGGATATTTGTTCTGCATTTCACTCAGCTAAATCTATGAATGCATTTAAACAGTTCAATCGCTTCACTGGAGTGCAGGAGAAGAAATTACATATCAATTGCATCTGTTTTAGTGTCAACTGTTGACACTCGCCAGTGGTTGATGTTTACAGAATGCCGTACCCCCGTGGACTGCTGCAGGATCACTGCTCACTTTGGTCTGAGGTAGTTGTTTGTACAGTTTGAGGGTCTGTGATTCTGCCCCATACAGGAGCTAACTGTACAAGTGACTGCCTTGCCCAAGGTTCAGTCAAATCATCAGACCTGCCTGTAATCAACTTCATGTTTGGGTGTGAGCTTGTGTCATGCTGTTGCTGGTCATGTTAAATGTTTGACATGGTGGTAATTTTGTTATTATTCTTGAAGACACAATCCGGTACCTGTCACTTCACGACAACAAATACATCCGCTACTTCCCTGGGCATAACAAAAGGTGAGGGCTGAATTCATGCTGGTCTGTCTGATCTTTGATGTTAATGTTGAGATAAAAGTTCATGTGTTCTCATTTTGTCCTTTTTTGTTTTTGCTCAGAGTGACATCTCTTTCCATGTCTCCCGTGGACGACACATTTATTTCTGGCTCATTAGATAAAACTATCAGACTGTGGGATTTGCGGTCACCTAACTGCCAGGTGAGTGCCTACTCTATTTATAATTTAGTGAGCATCCATTGGCGTTGCACTTGCATGTCAATTGCAGAAGTGGGATTGAACCGATACTAACTTTCTTTTGTCATCTGTAAACTTTAGGGTCTGATGCACCTTCAGGGGAAGCCTGTGTGCTCCTTTGATCCAGAGGGCCTCATTTTTGCTGCTGGAATAAATTCAGAGATGGTTAAACTTTATGATCTGCGGTCGTTTGATAAGGTAAGAAGTGTTTGTGTGTAAGAAAGAGACTGTACATTGTGTTTTTTTTTAATCTCCCATCAAAGTAAAAGGGTTAAAGTTAATTGAAGCAAAATATTCATCATCGCTTTTGTCACCAGGGTCCATTTGCAACCTTCAAGCTTCAGTATGACCGGACGTGTGAGTGGACAGGACTCAAGTTCAGCAACGACGGGAAACTCATTCTTCTTTCTACGAATGGTGGAGCCCTTCGCATCTTGGATGCCTTTAAGGGTGCTGTACTGCATAACTTTGGGGTAAGAGATAAGTCATCATGCACGCACAGAAATAAGAAAGGTTCGGAAAACATTTATAGTCAAATTATGTCAACTCAATGACTAAATTTGAGAAAAAAGGGGGCCCTGTTACAATTTGTAACAATTTATTTGTATGAATCATTTTTTAATTGGCTGTAGGTGAGCAGATTATAAAGTGACCTGAAAAATGAGACCTTCTTCCCCGTCTCTCCCGGTTGCCTATACAAGCCTGTGGATGATGCATTTATGTACGTTCTTGTGTGCCTCTCTCTGCCCCATTATCAGATAGCAAGAGTAGCTAACGTTATTTTAGAAATTGAGTCAGCTAACATAAAAGACCTTCAAAGACGTTCCACAGAACCCCTTTAGGATTGATGAAGACCTCTAAACTTCCCAGTGAGGGTGCTAACTTCACTTTGTTGACCAGTTAATGTAACACTCAATACATTTGCATTGTTTTTTTTTTTGGCTTGTGAGTGAGCCACTTGCATATTTTTCCAGCATTTGGATGTTGCAAATATTGTTCTCCATTCACAAAATAGTTTCTCATGGTTGCTGTTGTTTATTTACCCACAGGGCTACAACAACAATAAAGGTGTAACGCTGGAGGCATCATTTACTCCGGATTCTCAGTTTGTTATGATTGGTAAGTTAATATCGCTCTTTGTCATGTCATTGTCAACCGCTGATGGTCGCGGTAGCCGCTTTATCCCTTTTTTTCAAGGGGTCACGGGGAGGTTTCTGGAGCCAAGGTATCACCCCAGATGAGTCGCCAGCTCATCGCAGGGCCCTTTACTGATGGCAGAGGCCTTACGAGGCACCTCGTAAGGTGCCAAGTGCACATCAGGAGTGATTTTGGGGTTCAGTATCTTGCTCAAGGATACTTCGTCAAGTAGCTCAGCTCCGCCCCAGGGAGCCGAGATTCGAACCAGCGACCTCCCGAACACTGGTCGAACTGCTCTACCCGCTGAGCCACAGCCGCCCCTTAATATCGCTCTTTATCTCTTGTTATTGCCCTGGCTGTTGAAATAGATCCATACATGGCCGGCGTTAGCACACCAAAATTGTGTTTTTATCACAAACATGTGATAAGAGTGACAGTCATGTTTTCATCAAATGTTTATTTTTGTTTGTCCATTATATTTCAGGCTCTGAGGACGGAAAGATCCACGTGTGGAATGCAGAGAGCGGTATGAAGGTGGCTTTATTAGACGGGAAGCACACGGGACCAATAACCTGCCTCCAGTTCAACCCCAAGTTCATGACGTTTGCAAGTGCCTGCTCCAACATGGTCAGTAAGAGCAGCAGTGTGGACTAAAAGGCATGATTTATATGAAGTCTTGGAAGTTTGGGCAATGTTTAATTGTAACCATCGTGTTTTCAGTGTTCGGAGTATGCTTGATTTTCTTTTAAACATAACCTGTTGTTTCATCTACACTATCATTTATCATTTATCATTTATCAATATTTTAAAGGACACGATCCCCTCATCATATTTGTTTCCCAGATCGAAGTTAAAATGAGCAGATGGTAAAATACATAAAATTATGGCTGTGGGTTTAAAGGAATTCAAAGAAATTACGTTTACACAACTGTATTTATAGTAACAATCTAGATGTGATGGTAAAGGCTTCAAAGGTCAGGACATTTTAAGTTTAGGTACCTTGAAAGTGCATGAAAAGTTTAACTCCTTCCTGAAAAAGTTTACAAAAATAGATTCCTGGTAGTTTAACTTAGTTGTTTCATATGATTTTAGTACCTGTTATGGCCGGGGCCTAGGGGAAACCCTTCATACCCTTCATATGTAATGTGATGTCACTGAACCAAGCCTGTCATGGACTTAATATCAAAAACACTGATTTATTGTGTTACTCATAACACCCTTGATACCCTCAATGACTCAATTCTAAAACTGTACACACTTGATATGACTGTTAGAGGGAGAGCTCACCTTTATGGACCACACACATGCTGTTGTATTCTAATATGACTGGATGATTTGCTCTTATCTTTCAGGCATTCTGGCTCCCCACCATCGACGACTGATGACAGCATAGTGAAGGCCTTTGTTGAAGGCTGAAGTGACCAGCAGGGGGCAGCACAGCCAGCTCTGTAAATTTCTACAGGAAGTGCAGCCTATTCAGTTCAAATTGTAAATAAGTAGTCTGCAGAAATAGATTCTTTGTCTATTCTTTTTTTATATTTCTATTTAAAATTAAACTGTTTCTTTGTAAGATGTTGATTTTGTCGACTTTATTTTTGCACTGTGCATATTGCAACACAATCCAAGCCAATGTTCCAAGAAATATCTGTCTGATTTTAACCTGATTTTTTATTTTTTTTTATTTTTTGAATGAACGAATCCCTCCAAGCCTACTGAACTGCATTTTATTTTTGTCCTAATTCACTTTGATATCGGAAGGAAAAAGTCAGTTTAAATTTGACTTCTGAATCCAAAAAATGATACAGGGAACTTTATTTATCGTCTTTTCTATAAAAGTCACATGTTTTATAACACTTTTAAAAATATAAATCAGGAACAGTTTTTAAATGGAGACTGTTCAATCAGATGGCTTTTTATTTTTAAATCTGGTTTATGTTGAGATTTAGCTATTGGGATTAATGTTAGAATTGTTGTATAAATTAAAGCAGTAGTTATTAGAAACCCCAGATGTCAGTTTGAAATTGCCACTTTGAGATTGTGTAAACGCTGTCAGCACTGACAGGTGATTGACCACATCAAAAACATCTTACACAATCTCTTGAGCGTCACAGCTGTCATGCATTAAAAAAGTAGGTTGTGTAGGTTGTGTGTGATCTTGTTACCTTGCCGCGGAGGTAATGTTTTCTGACCATGTCTGGTTGTTGGTTTGTCAGCAGGATTACACAAAAACCACTCATCAGATTTTCACAAAACTTGGATGGAGGATGGGTCTCGAACCCAGAATGGACCCCATTAACTGGTTGGTGCTGGTTCAGATAAAGATCCAGGAAGGTTTTTCTCACTTTCTTTAACATTGTGAGATATTTGTATTTTTTGACAGAGTAAATAATTTCTCAGGGATTGATGCATAGATCTTAATGAAAAGCATCAGGTATATTAAGGTGGCTGCAAATAAAAATCATGATCTGGCAGATCTAAATATGTCTTGTCTGATATTAGATTAGACTTGATTGAGTTAGACGGGACTGTTTGGCCTTGGTGGAGACATGTGCTCAACTGAGTTCTGTTCTCTAGTTGCAATGTGAGCAGAAAAAAGTACAAGTTATTACAGAATACTTGGGAAAATATTTACAGATTTTCATATTTACAGTTTTACATATGGATTTTTTAAAATCAAAATCGTGCCTATTAGTTTTTAGTCAAAAGTGTAATATTAATTTTCAGGTTTACATTAATTTAAAATTATATATATGTATATATATATACGTATATATATATATATGTATACATATATATATATATATATATATGTATATGTATATACATATACATATATATATGTGTATATATATATATACATATATATATATACATATATATATGTATATATATATATATACATATATATATATGACACCTGGGTTTCCTGCTTTAAATTGTATATACTTTTCACAGTTAAGTCATATGTCTTTATTTTTAAATGTTGCTTATGATTTTAACTAATTGGGTTGATGGTGATTTATAATTATTGTATAATAATAATAATTATAAAAATATATAAGCAGGAGCTATTAGAAAGCCCAAATGTCAGTTTTAAATTTGTGGATCCGATTGTGTAAACGCTGTCAGCATGGACAGGTGATTGACGACATCAAAAACATCTTACACAATCGGTTGAGCGTCACAGCTGTCACATGTGGCTTAACTTGAGTTGTGTAAACTTTCCAAAGCAGTGTGCTCCCTTGATCTTGTGTTTTTAACTTTTTTAAAGGGGCAGTTTGTAGTTTACGAGAAGAAAATAAAATGTAGAATTGTAATATTTACAATATTAATGAGGTAATAACACAAACTCAGAAATATTTATCTTTTCCCACACTGAACAAACAAGCTGTTCTCAGGGGAAAATAAGGTCCCCACCACACTGTTTAAAGGTAGAAAGGTGGCAGGGTCCGCCACATATAAACAAAGTACAACAGTATGACATTGTGTTGCCCTTTAAGGTCAGTTTGTTTATTCAGTCATGAAAATGAATGAGTTTGTTTATTTAGTTTGTTTAGGCATGAAAAATCTTTCTCTTATCAAAAGTCCTCCAACAAACCCCACGTTGCACCTTTAAATCAGATGAAACATTTGCTTTCTTGCTGTTTTTTTTCCCCCTCAGGCAAAAGTCATACACACCAGAATATTTTAACATTAGTAAATTTCAAATGAGTGTGTCAGTAGTGAAACAAACACAATCTTTCTTGTGACAATACATCTGAGTTCTTGGCTCCGAAGTTGGTTATTAGGTTTCCAGGTCAAAGCTCCACTGCAGGTCCTGGTCTGAGGTGAGGTGGGGGGTTTCACAGGCCAGTGCACAGGGCCGGGTACTCAGCCAGTGGGAGCTAAATTTGGGAGAGAGGTGATCAGGTTCCCTCACTGTGTGCACATGATACTGTCCTAGTTACTTGAGCGATGTCCCCTCTCACACCGACACACTCTCAACGAGTCCAGACACACTCAGCGATCCTCTTCAGCAGTTAGAATCTGAAGTGAAGGAGTATCTTCAACAGACTTCTTCTTTTTGGACTTAAGTGTCTCTTGACTGGACTGAATATTTGGGCCTGGTGCTGTGGAGCTCCAGTCCTCCCTATTTCTTCTCCCCTGTCTCGCAACACCCCAGCTTCAGCGCCTGGCGGGAGGAAGAGACTGCTGACCCGCCATGTTTCTCGCACTGGTTGTGACACCAGAGCTCAGGGAGTTCCTGGCCCGGGCAAGAGGTGGAGCAGTGCGCCTCATCAAGGTGCGCATCCAAGATGGTGAGTGACCCAGGACAGTGTGTGGTGGAACAGGGACAAGTTTAATATTATGGATAAAAAGGAAAACTATTCAAAACTATTTCAAACTATGTTTATTTTTTTTAATGATTTATTTCTTTTAGAAGACTGAAGAGGTGAAAAACCTCTCACTGGGTGAACTGTTGAGTGTGTTTTAAAGTGCTCAATGTTTGTTTCATTAGTATCGTGTGGTGAGTGGATTGTTTTAAGTCTAAGGCAAATAAACATCTTACACAATCTGTTGGACAGCTGTCCAGAGCTTTACACATTATAAATCGACACTCGACAAGTCATCATCTGGAAACAGAGAGCCTGACGTGATGATGCATCTTTTGTTCCCAGTGTGGATGGTGACCCTATAAAATGGAACAATGTCTGTGACCTCTAATAATAATAACATAGTATATAGTCTTTGTGTGGACATTTGTTGCGAATAGTTCAGCCAGTGAGAGGTCTGTCCTTTTTGGACTGTTTCATTTAAAGGGTTTTTAGGCGTCTGAATAGGTGAAAGTACCCAGTAAAAAATGATAATAAAAAAACAAACATAGTTTTGTGTTTGAAATATATATTTTACCTGTACCATCCGTTTAATTATTTGGTGACCCCTCAGATATTTTTTGGACTCTTTGAGGGGTCCTGCCCCCACAGACCTAAAGCCTTGTGTGGCTGAAATACTTTCCATACCATCCACGTTGTTTATTTTTTACAAGCTGGAGACTCTTTGTTTTATGGACCTGTGGTTTCCGTCCGTCCTTCATTCTTCATTCTTCTGAAGTTTCTTTTTTATTCTTCAGTTTTGAAACACTCAGGTTCCATTTAGATTTACTTTCTGAGCCCTTAAATTTTAAATTTCTTTAATGTGTTCCTAGTTTGAGACTGTCATGTATTACCATCACATTTGAATCACCAAGTACAAATGGTAACAATAACAACTGTTTTGAACGACTCGTCTAACCATGTGGATGAAAAACATTCAGTTTGCTGTGCAGTACAAAAGATGTTAAAATTGTTTGTCAAGTTGTGACTTCCTGTGTGTTTCCTGATAAAGTTAGAAATGTAACATCTCCCACACACAAAAAAAGATTTTGTATCAAACAAGGTAATGGTTTACAATAAACTCTAATACAACCAGAATGCCACTCAGTAGATTGTATACCTCCACCAAGGCACAGCAATCCCTTTGGTACTCACTCATACAGCCACCTAAATACCGCAGATTTTTTTCCCATCAAGATCCATGCTCTGGGAAATGTACAGAAATTTTGAGAAAAACTTGTCACACAATGCTATATATTCTATCCTGGGCTGAGATTCATCCTCCATCTAATAGTTTTTGTGTAATCCTGCTTGACAAACCAATAAACAAATGGACACAGGTGAGAACATAATATTCTTGGCAGAGGTAATTACTGGATATAAAATCCTGACTAAATCGACTCGATGTGAGTGTAACCAGTGCAGTCAGAATCAGAGTATAATCATTTGAAAGGGTGTGATTCAAGATGGAATTTGAAAGGTTGAGTAAATCAAATCAAAATTCAGCCAGGACACATTCTTTTTGACAATTTCCGCAGCCTGAACACAAACTGATAGCACCGTCCTTCCCCTTAAATCTCACCCTGACCTGTAAGTAGACGGTGGCAGGACACTCTCTAATGTCTTTGTCTGGATTAGAAATAACTTTAAAAATCCACAAATCTCGTGACAACTTTTTTGGGGCTTCACTGAAGACTCATTTTCAATTCTCAGATTGTTTCACCTGAGTAAGAATTGGGTCAAGGCATCACATGCAACACATGACTTGATGTGATGGGGTCACAAACAAATGCAAAAGACGCCCAGCTGCTGATGGCTTTGTCTAACCTCTAGGAAAAGTCGACTGCGTGAGTGGTGTGAGAGTGGATGTGTCATCTGTGAAACATTGGTCAGTGAGGCAACAGGTCTGGGCACGTGATGGAGGTGGACTGATATCTTCATGAGGTGTTTATATCTTGTTTGGGTATATGACCAGCTGTAATCTGATTCGTGAGTGATGCATTCTGGGACTTTTGGGGGGCTATCTTTGCAGAATAAGATATTCGGTGTATTGATGTCAACAGAGACGAGCCTGGTGCTACAGAGACAGACTCTCTGTCTGACTTCCTAACTGCAGCGCTGTGATCTTCCAGAGCGTCACTCGGCTATTTTGAGCCGCATGTGACTTGACATGGTCGGTCTCCTGCTGCCCGGTGACACTCATGTTCGTCCCAATGTCAAAAGAGAAACAAGATCTTGTTTGGTTTCATCACCGCTGGCTTGGCTTACCACTCGGTTTTCCTTTCTCCATACTGTCTCCTGAGAGCATTCGTCTGGTGATTTACTACTTTGTTTTAATCTTGAGTTAAAAAAAAAAAAAAAAGGACAATACACAACACCTAAAGTAAGGAAATTAAGTTTATACTAACATTGGCTTATAAAGAGAAAATGGCAAATGGAAAGTATGTGTGTGTGTGTCTGGAATGTGTTGGGCCTCAGAATAGCATCGTGCTCCAAGAGACAGTTGGGAAATCCCCCTGCACCCCACAAGGACAGCAGACTTTAGTGTGTTTTGTGTATTTCATTAAGCCTGGCTGTTAATATTTTTAATCTCAGAGGTTCTTCTGCCTTTTGCTACGACAGAACATGGATTAAACATAGAGAGAAAACAGGGACACACCTCTCAGCTGAGTTTTCCGACTGACTTTATTTCAGTGTGTTTGCACGTTAAGTGGTGAGAGCTGAGAATGTGCTGATGGTCGACCATGCAGCTGAGACAACTAGTCAATCAGCAGTGTTGTAAAAAGTACCCACAAGTCAGACTTGAGTAAAAGTAAAGATAGCTTGTAAAAACATTAGTTGGTAAAAAGGAAAGTCACCCATATTAATAACACTTGAAGTATCTGAGATTAGATGTACTTACAGGAAATTTTCTTAAGTATTAAGAGGACTGTCGACCGTTTGTCAGACCGGACAATTATTGGATCAGATATTCATCATTTCTTTTTATAATCAGAATCAGTGTTTTGTTTTGTTTCTTGTTTTTTAATTGTAAATGAAATATTTTGATTAGATATAGCCTCGCTGGTGTTGCCCACAGACCATAGCCACAAACGGGCACTGGTCCTGCTCGCAATGTGCTACTATGTACAAGTCTGTGGCCTACATGAATTATGGGAGTTGTAGTTTTGTTTGTTTTATGGCACAGGACTGCTGAGATGATTTAACAAAACTTGTTGAAACACTGCTTCATTCAGCACAGTCATTGATGACTTCATGAAAGATAATTATTCATTTTAGCATTGATTTGTGACTTTCATGTGTTTCACTCCCCTGTCCTGTCCTTTCAGCCACTGACATTTTATAGATACAGCTCTAAACGAGTCCTTATTAACCAAAATTAAAAGACGTGTGGGTAAATTACTGTTTTTTTCTTTGTATTTTGACAACGTGGACCAGGTTGTGAGATTGTATTTGTGTTTACATGCCACCACATGAATATAAACAGCAGTTGCTTACACTGTGCCAAGCCGAACCGTAATACTGTGCTTAAAGGTGCAATGTGTAAGAATTGGTAACCTGTTATGGGGCAGCATGTTACCAGAATAACCCCCAACTGCTGCAAACTTTACTCATGGTCTGTAGCTACTACCATTAGCCCGTTAGCTCAGTTAGCCGTGCAGCTAGCAACCCTAAGGTTACTTGAGGTACAAAGTTATATCACAAAAATGGACATACCAGGGTGGGCTGGTTAGCAACTCGACAACTTCAGTAGATGTCTCTGAAACACAGTACAGAGGCGTCCTTGACTCAGAATCAACACTGGTGTTTCTTCACATTCTGTTGATATTGTTATTTTTTTCGTTTGAGTATTGAAATGTGGGTCATAACTCACACAATGCACCTTTAAAATGTAGAAACTTGTCAGAGATCGTGCATGAGGTCAAAAAGAAAATAAAGAAAGTAAGCTGAACGTAGTCCAAGAGTGGTTTAAAATAAGACTAAATCAGTGCGACTTGAGAGGAATATGCACGTACAACAAGCAAACCGTCATGACTAATATTGTTAGCATCTAGTTAGCATTTACTATGCTATCTAATGTAAATCTTTTACAATGAGCGGACCGGAGTATATTTCATTTCCACAAATGAATGTGAATTTGTCACCTGAAGGGACCCTTCCACTGCAGCATGTCTAGGTAATATAATAGCATGCACCTGCCTTCACAATAAAATTGCAACAATCCTCCGACTCGTAAATCCTTACGGCCCCTGACTGCAGACTGTAGTATCATCTAACTGCTCCTGTATGTGTCAATGTGCTCTGCAAAGGGTGTGCTACATATAGGGGGGGGGTTAAGGTATGTGACGAGTACTGGTCTGATTTTCAGAGCAGCTGGTGCTGGGGGCCTACAGAGAGCCCGAAAAGAGCTGGGACCAGGATTATGATCACTTCCTGCTTCCTCTCCTGGACGACCAGGAGCCTTGCTACATCCTGTACCGCCTCGACTCCCAGAATGCACAGGGCTATGAGTGGATCTTCATATCATGGTCTCCTGACCAGTCCCCAGTATGTACTACCAAATATTCTTTATTGTGCACGTTACACTGAAGCTACACAAACACAGTAATGTCGACAGGTGAAAGCCTGAAATTTACACAATTTAAAGGTGTATTCCACCAATTTAGATTCAGATTTGAAAAGAATGGCCAAAATCAATGTATCCTGACTTTTAGTCCCTTGTCTTGTGATTGTTTCTTTTATTTTTAAGGACACAAAAAAATTCTGCACATGCTTGTACTGACCAATATGGATAGTATTGATCCTCTTTAATCAGGAAAGCATCATGCAGACAAACCTCTGAGGGCACCAGCAGAACCCAGGATTTATATAAATGTAAATAAAACCATACTCAGCTCCTTCTATAGATGAAGTGTATCTACATCATCCATGTGTAATGTAATAGAATAATTCCATATAGAAGGATGAATCAAACAGATTAAGTACCAAACCATAGAAATACAGGGGGCAAAACGATTAACCAGACTGGCAATCATCATCATGTAATAGGAAATATAAATGTCCAAGGATGGATGTGTATCCTATCCAACAGCATCAAAATGAGCAAATCAAATAAGGCCTACAAAAAAATCTAAATAAGCAGAGTTTGAAATTTTAGGAGAAACGGTTCATGTTTAAAAGTTAAGGTATCGAGTAAAAAACACCAATATTGAATAAAAATCTGATCTGCTCGTGAGAACCAGAATAACCGATGTACTCTGGAGAAACTTAAAAAATCTCACCAAGTCTATGTGTCTAAATTCTTCATATCAGCGGAAACAGTGTTTCAGCGTTTCCCTGGGACATAACTGCTGGTACCACTGTCGCACTGCAAGGTTTATAAGGGACCGATCTATACGTGGACGGTGTCATTTTTCAGTTGTCTATTGCCAGTTCAAGAAGCCTATCTTAGTCCTTAAATGGGTCAAGACTCATGTGCCAACAAGGCTGCATCCTACATTTCCCATAATGCAACTCAACAGCATCTTTTAAGAGACCCTACCTGCCTGGTGAATGTAACACAGGCATTTAGTTACTTGTAGTCGTGAGCAGGGCCGAGATAACTCATCGTCACAACCCCGGTGACATCATCAGAGTAATTAAGCTTGTCTTCATTTCACTGTGACATCAACACATATAAAAACAGTGCATGATGAAGGTTCTCAGTCATCCAGGGCATGGTAAATCTAAGTGCTGTATCCGAGGCAACTTGGCTTGTTTCAGTTTCTTGAGGACAAGAGGCAACTTGGCTTGTTTCAGTTTCTTGAGGACATGTCACCTCTCATCCAAGAGGCTTCCTCAGTACTAACTTAATGGAGAGTAGTTGGCAGGCTTTTAAACTGAGTGGGAGTGTCCTGACAGAGTCCTTAAGTGTCTGTTTTCCTCTCTGACTGTTGCAGGTGAAACAGAAGATGTTGTACGCTGCCACTCGTGCCACAGTGAAGAAAGAGTTCGGCGGTGGGCATGTGAAGTATGAGATGTTTGGCACAGCTGAGGTCAGAAACACTTAAATACATTTCAATTCATGATGACGAACTGTCTATTTTGCTGTGATGAGGTGTTTTAAAGGTGTTTGTCTTGCGCTTCCTCTTGTTTTGCTTCCAACACCAGGAGGACATATGTTTGCTGGGCTACCAGTGTCATGTGTCGTCCTGCTCAGGTCCTGCCCCGCTCACATTAGCTGAGCAGGAGCTCCAGAGGATCAAAATCACCGAGGTGAGAGGTCAACAGTGCTGTTATTATTGCATGTGCCAAGGTCAAGAGCTGTTAACGATTAGTCTTCAGCTGTTTTGATCACAGACTAATCCTTTTCTAAGCAAAAAAAACTCAAACATTTGCTAGTTTCAGCTTCTTAAATTTAAGGATTTGCTGCCTTTCTTTGTCTGTCATGATGGTAAATTAAGAGTTTTGGTTTTTGGACACTTTTTCGACTCTTATGAATATAATAATTTAGTTGCTTGTGTCTTTAATATAACTGCCTGTATTTGACATGTAACATTTTGTTGTGATTGCTTTTTCAGGGCCGGGTTAAACAGGTATGTTCATAACTGTTTTACTGTATACCTGATATGGATTTGGATTAGAGGTGAAAGGGGAAAGCACAGAAATAATCTATTTGGTGTAATAGGTGCTAATTTTTGAATATGTGTTAAAAAATTAAAGCTATCGCCTTCAACCTTTTGTGGATCTTCCTTTCAAGCCTTGAAAAGATGTTTGTGTTTGCTTGTTGCCCCCTGCAGGTGAAGACGGAGATCAACGTGGAGAATAAGCACCAGACACTTCAAGGCCTCGCTTTCCCTCTGCAGGAGACAGCCAAGAGAGCCCTGCAGCAACTTGCCCAAAAACGCATCAACTACATACAGCTGGTGAGCCATCACCAGCTACGAGTGTTGGTTTATTAGACGTCTACTTTGAGAGAACTGAACATTTTGTATACTGTGCATTGTTGTTTTGTTGCAGAGGTTGGATGTAGAGAAGGAGACAATCGAGCTGGTCCACTCCAACCCGACAGAAACAAGAGATTTGCCCCGCAGAGTTCCCAAAGACACTCCAAGATACCACTTCTTCCTTTACAAACACTCCCACGAAGGAGACTACCTGGAATCTGTCGGTATGTCACTGATTGTCTCTGACAGGCATCTTTTTTTTATATCTGTGCATGCACGAACACTGAGGTGCACATCTGGACGACAGACACAGCGAGGCACTGAGAGAAAACTATAGTGCCTCTTCTATCATCGATAGTTTGCAACCCTTTAAATTGAAGCAACAGTTACATGTGACTTGATTTTCCTTCTCTCTTTATTTCATTTGAAGCAGAATTCTCATAGTTTTGTGTTTTTCATAAATCTTTGTTTTTAATTCAGTTTCGTTTACAGAATGGGTCGCTTGTTCAATCAACGTACGTTTCTTGAAACCACAGATGTGTTGAAACTTTACGTTTCTCATGTTATGACAGGCTTATGGTGTGGTTAGGTTTAGGCACAACAACTTGGTTGGAGTTAGGAAAAGATCACGTTTTGGCTTAAAATAATTTGGGCGTCACAAACACAGCTGGAGACAAAACCCACAAAAAACATCCAGTTTTAGTTGATGCAAACATGGCTGGAAAATGTCTCGAGATCGCCTTATAATATCCAGTGTTGTCATGTTTACAAGTGTTGAAATACAGTCTTGTAGTCGGGTCATAAACATGTAACTTGACCGTGATATGACACATTTTGTAGAAATATCTAGAAAGGTCTGCAAAGTGGAAAAGCCCAAAGTCCACGCCAAAGGGCGTTACCTTCTCCTTCAGAAAACACTGCTCCTGCACTGCCTGAAATGCCTGGTCGAGTTGAGCCTGTACTTCCGTAACATATGTGCATCACTATGTAACAGGCTATTGCTGTAGCAGCGTTATTTTAGATCACACTACCTGCCCTACTCTGCCTCTGATTGGCTACATCCTGCCTGTTAAGTGAATGCACATGTGCAACTCCCACCAAAGAGTGATCAGACACGAGATGTCTCACTTTGTAGCTAAAACAAAGCGTTCAAGACACAATGTGAAAAGGGGCTCTGCAGCAATGCACCGTATGAGAAAAAGAATGTGTTTTTTTTGAAAATTAAAAGGATGTAAACTTATTCTTCTAGGATCCCCAAATAAAAGTATGAACCTGAAAATTATCATCATATGACCTCTTTAAAAAATTTTTTTAAATCTTCTTCCTCTACAGTGTTCATATACTCCATGCCAGGATACAGCTGTAGCATTAAGGAGCGGATGTTGTATTCCAGCTGCAAGAGTCGACTACTGGAGGAGGTGGAGAAAGACTACCATCTGGAAATTGCCAAAAAGGTAATGGATGGATAGATGGATACACAATCACATAACAGGGTAGTTACCACTGAGTACACTGAGGTCATGTTTTACCGAGTTAAAACATGTCTTTCTGTGTCTTTAGACTCACTATGTTTCCGTTTGATGCACAAAAATCAATTAACAAAGGATAATTAGTATTTCTCCAAGAGTATTGTGTTCTTAGTAGTGCGGAGAGGCTTTTCACAGCATTCAGACCTTCAAGAAACACAGAATTTTACACAGAAAATGTTCTAATAGATTGCATGCTTATATTTTCATCCTCACTTGCAGTTGGAGATCGATGACGGAGATGAACTGACGGCGGATTTTCTGTATGAAGAGGTCCATCCCAAGCAGCATGCCCACAAACAGGCCTTCGCGAAGCCCCGCGGCCCAGCAGGAAAAAGGGGACACAAGCGCATCATTAAGGGGCCAGGAGAGACCAAACAGGACAGCTAGAGGTGGACATGTTTTCAGTTCCATCCCTCACGATTTCCCCAGACCTTCCAACACGTCGTCAGGCCCAGAGGAACGGCCGCAGTGATAGATTTCCTCTGCTGTTTGTACTGAAACAATTGTGCTTTTTAAAGAAAACATGGTGATGAAATATCTTTAATCTGTCTCCCCCACAGGCAAAACAGATGTCATGGACAAAACATGTCTAGGAAAACACAACAAGTATAAGAAAAAAATCATTTGTTTATTGACAATTTTCCTCTATTTAAAGAAGAGTCCGGAGGCTGAAAACCAGACAGATGGCCTTGTTGTTGTAAAGTTAATCTGTCTGGTTGTTCCAGACTTAACAGTATTATGGACTTGTACTGAATTGATAATGCATTGTCAGATGTTTCAGTCCTCACGTCTAGCCTCAAGTACATGTTTTGTATCAACAGTGTTTGTAAGAAATAAACCATATGAAAGAGGTTCTAAATAAAATCTTGTTTATAATGTGGTATTACACGTTGGTACAGGTTTGTGTATTTGCATCCAGTATGCTTCTATGATTAATGCATGGAAAAAAGTTCCTGTTACATGTCTGTAAATATTCTACATGGTTAGGATAGACATGAGACAGTTACATATCTGATTATAGAGGTTTTAAATTAGACCAACAGCTTCAGGCATCTACTGCAGTCAACAACATCGTCTTGTCAAGGCATTGAGGTTCCAGTGTTTGAAAGGCTGCACTGTTGATTTACCTGCATGACAATCGATTCGGCCGCAGTTCTGACCAGTGTAATTCAGTACAAATGGGAAACCATGGTTGTGTCATCAAACACATTTCGATTTTTGTTTACAAGCTCACTTTTCATGAAGTTATCTCAGTTGTGAGACCAGTCTGTTCAGACTTTGTAAACTTGTTCCCTTTGTAATCCTCTTTTAAAAAGGTACACAGTCTACAAAGAATTGGACCAAAAGGTCAAAGCTTTAAGATAAGCACGGATCGCATGCACACACAAGGTCAAAGGGCTGCTCTCCCTTTAGTCGGGTCGTCAACTAATTGGTCATAATTAAGGTTCTCGGTTGGGTAAAAAACCTTAAGCTCAGTAGTATAGCCATTAAGGTGTTTTTTCTAATGCTCATTCATAAGTGAAACAAGACTACAGCCAAGCTAGTGGCTAAGTGCTTTGAGCTCCACTGCTAATGTCAGCATGCTGATATGCTAACAATGAACAAACTAGCATGCTGATGTCAAGCAGGTCCAAAAAACAACAAACAAACAAACATGTTAAAGGATAAGTTTACCCAAAAATAAGAAAATTCAGTCATTATCTACTCACCCACGTGCAGATGGAAAATCCTGAGAAGTTTCATAATCCACAAAACATTTCTGGAGCTTCACAGCAAAACAGCGTTGCAACATTCTCCTAAACAACTGAAGTGGATGGGGATTTGTTTTAAAACGCAAAAAAAAAACAAAAAAACAAAAGCTAAACATAAACATAAAAAGACGGTATTACACTTTCTATGTGCAGTCCAGCTTGTGCACCCACTTTAGCCGTGTTGCAGGCTTTTAGCTCAGAAGCTATAGTGAAGATTTTAAATCAATTCAGGTGTCGGGGCTTCTAGAGACTTCAGTTATGCTGGACAAGCTGGTAATTTAGCTTGTTGTTAATTAGAAAGTGATCTAACCCCATATATTTGCTTGCCAATTCTAAAACGTTAGTGTCTAATGTTAAATCTTTCAAAACAATGCACCATGCCATACACAATTTCATGGAGGACTTCACATCTACTGAGAGGTAGGTGTAAGATCGCAGTTGTAACTTACGCCTACGTCAGAACTATTTCAGCCGGTGCAACCCTTAAAATGTTAGTAAAGCTGAGTTAGAAATGATGTTCAAACTAGGCTTTCAACTTACGCAAAGCTGGCGCGACCGAGTGCAGTTGTTTAGAAGAATGCTGTCATGCTGTTTTGGTGTGAAGCTCCAGAAATGTTTTGTGGACTACAAAATCTCACCTGACTTACCATCAGCAATGCATGGGGGCGAGCAGATAAGGGTTGGAGTCAGGGGTTTTGTGTGAATTTAATACGAAGTGTAGATTAGTGTTTGATGGCATTTTCTTTTGCTGGTTATCCATCAAGTTTAAATTATTTCCTTGTTTAGTTCCCTTGTTTGGGAGTTTGGGTCACACTGTGGGCCCCGAGGTTATATATATATATATATATATATATATATATATATATATATATATATATATATATATATATATATATATATATATATATATTTTATTTTAGGTAGAAGGATAGGTGTAGGACCATGATGCACCTGGATGGGCCTGTGTTTTTTTTTTTTTTACCAGAGCAGGAGAGGCATGCAGGATCCCTTTGTTTATGCTTGCTTGTTTCTTGGAAATAACCATAAAAACCAAAGGAATTTGGTTTTGGACACTGAACTTCTTTTTGCCCACACGGTGGGCAACACGAATGAAAGCACCACGGTGCAACAGTGGTGCTTTCATTCGTTTATTGACGATGCATTTCATTGCATTTTCATCTTTGATTTAGATTTTCTGACAAATGGCCACTACAGGAAGATCACTACTTCTGCAGGTATTTGATCATAAAGTATGGACAATGTACAGTTTTGACCTGATGGTGGCACCATATTAAACATCATTAGCATACATTGTTTGGGTACCATGACTGCTTGTGTAATTGCGCGCTGTTAAACTGAACTTTTGAATCTTCTATCGGGAAAGTGGAAACCTTTTGGTGGAATGACCAGATTTATTAAAATTCATCCTGCGGGGAGCACAGATGTGTTTACCAAATTTTAATGGTCATCTAATAATTCCTAAGAATTTCCTCGAAACTGCAAATATCAACCCCATGGTGGCAATTAAGAAGAAAAGTCAGGGAAAAACCAAAGTCATTAAGATTCATCCCCTGGGGACCAGGAATGAACTTTCATGGAAATTTATCGGACAGTTGTTTGGATGTTCCAGCGTGAACCAAGCAGCTGCACTGAGCCAGGCAGCTAATATGGCTGAAAAATGACAATCACAATTTGAACATTGTGCCCATTTTCATTTCTTTAGTAGGGCAGCCTTACTCACTAGTTCTCTCCGGGCCTGTTCTCTGAGAACAAAGCTCTGCTGGTTTTCTCTTACACAGCGGATGGATTTATGTTGCTGATTCCAGGCAATAAGAGCTTTTCTAAGAATCTTCTGGGAACGCCCATTTTGTCTCCACGTTGGAGGACAACAGTTTATCCTTGTGTGCCAAACATCACTCCAGTTATTAATTCCCGGTAAGCTCTTGGTACGTAGCATGCTCACACAGGCACCATTTTTATTAATCAAGGTATCAGCACCCAGATATGTGGCGTGTGTGTGGCGCTGAAGGGCACCATAGTCACGCAATCCCCTGCCTGATGGAAACGAAGGAGCAGTCACAGCTGGAAATGATCAAAATAAACTTGTGCACGGAGGTGGTGAGACTGCTTCAGGAAAACAAAAATGGAAATGTTAAATATCTGTGTGTTCGCAGTCTTCGTGTTTGAGAAATAGAAACAAAAGTAGAAAATATCAATACATGAGAAACAATAGCACTGTGATTTGCCGGATGTTTTCATTTAAAAATGTTTTCATTTATGCCTGCAGGTGGCCAATGTCGGGAGAAGATCTACAAAAATACACTGTGTGGCACCTCACTAAAGTGTAATATCTCTCTGTTAGTACACAATACGTAAAGATGCTGCTGAAGCTCAAAACTGAGGTTTAAGGCTTAACTGAACCAAATACATGCTGTGTTCCTCAGTCAATCACCTCTTCCTGGGACCAACTTTTGTGATCTACTAAACTGATTTATCTATTATCACCATAAAAACCACAATCACTTGCACTCTTATGACGCACGTTAAAACACCAAATTAGCAACGACCCGAGAATAAACAGTGCAAAAACCTTTTTTAAGATTTGGTACCAGTAATCATACAAATTGTTAACAACCAGTTCGTGTCACGACTTCCTTGTGTGCTTCTATTTCTAGCACCAGAATTGTGTAGTGGAACACAGCAAATGTGCAAATTGAAGAATGATATGGTTTAAAAGGAACTCACGCTCACGCTCCTGTGCATGCTCTTTTATAATGTAGCTAAGTATTTGATCACTGCGCCTTTTAGCAGCAAAAGTCTTGGACATAAAGGAAATCACATAGCTTATGCAATGCAAGTACACATGGGAAATGCAGTTGAAGGATTAGTAAAGGATTAGTATTACCGAACGAAAGCAAAAACTTCCCTGTTCCCAGCTCGTCAAATGTGAATATCTGCCTATTTTATTTCCTCTTCACTGACAGTAAATTCATTTTCTTTAGGTTGAAGACTGTTGGTCCCACACATTAAGAGATTAAGACGTCACTTTGGCTCAGGCTTTGGCTTCCTTTTACTATTTGCTGACTTTCTAGAGCAGCAGAAACAAAGGTCAAACCAAAAGCACACAGCACACCTGTAATCACATCTGTGACAAATAGTCTCCATAGAGTGGCGTAGCGAGGACGTATTTTTGTAGGCTAACCCCGGAAGTTAGCATCGGCCTGGTTCCCTGGACAAAAAGCCAATGAGATTTTTCGAATTGGATTTAGGAATATTGCCGAAAATAATCTCTGTGGTAAACACAAGTTTATGAAATTTACACGTTTTGTTCATTGGGAAAGTCTACACAGATGAACACCACTTTTGTGATTTTTGAATTAAATCGCTAGCAGTAAAGAGCTAACGTCAGGCTATAAACAGACTACATTTCGGTCGCATGATTTAAACGTCACCACCGCTAAGCGTCTTACTACACAATTACTTTACAAGTTTTCTATAAATTGATAAATCGACAAGTTGTGAAGTGAAAGTTAGAATAATTTGCAACTTAAGTCGGCCTGTAAAGACAGACTGGTGAGTGAATGAGTGTTCGGTGTGATGATGTTTAATGTTCGTGACAATGCCTGTTGCCTCATTTAGCCACTTGTTAGCAACTGCCATTTTTAAGGCACACAAACGCTTCATAATCAAACTGTGGGACATTTAATGATATATATTATGTCGTAGAACAAAACTTTAATTATTTTATTTCAGGAAAAAACTCATAGAAATTGAGACGAGTGAACCGGACGTGCAAAAATGCGAACAGATTTCCAGGTTTTAGGACTGTAACAGACTACACCACTCTGTAACACGTGTTATCTTAGTTCTACTTCGTAAACACTTGTCCACTTATAATAAATACAATATGACAAATAATTACATTACTCATGAAGTATTGATTAAAAGACTGATCCAAGAATTGATTTAAAACTTTGTTAAATTACAAAAAAGCAGCAACACAGGCCTTTGTTACTCTGTATTTGAGGTTTTTGGTCTTCTGTGGCATGATTACGATGATCCCTCATAACTCAAAAATATAAAAACAATAAACCCTAAGTGACAGACCAGAATGTGGAGTTTCATACTGTGTGTACCTTTCCATCTTCAGATTCTTGGTAATTTCCTCACAATGTTCCCCAGACACTAAATCATCCAGATGGATCATCTTTAATGTCAACGCTCTTCTGAATTTGGCAAAGGATTCTTTGGCCGTTCGAACACCACATGCAAAAAAAAAAAGCATCGTGAGGACTGCATTTCTTTAAATAGTCAAGGTTGTAGTGTCCAGTACATCTGTCCAGTTCTGTTTTAATGTGCCACATGTGACCGTTTCACATTCACTGCGTTGTGCTTCTAGTTTGTTCAGACTGATCACGAAGAAAAGACTTCATCCCAGTTTACAGAAGTAATTAAATGGAATCAAACTCTTTTCAACAAAATGGCTTTAATTGCGGTGTTCTTTTGAACGAGCTGAAAAGTATTTGGTCGACCACATCCAGCAGGGAAAGATAAAGTCCTGAAGACTTCTTAGAAAACAGGCTCATTTCAGGATTTCTTGGAAAAAGTTGAGATTCAGCTATGCAGGATCAGAGGGCTCTGGTGGATATGGTTATGATTATGATAGTTACCAGTTTCATGTGTTGCTTCCAGTCCAATTTGCTGTGTGTGTGTGCGTGTGTGTGTGTGAGAGAGATGGCTCTTGACCATTGTTGGAATAAATATTTAGATGTTTTTTGTTTTTTTTTGGACTCCGAACAAAATGTTCCTCAGATTTACGGTCTGGCAGTATTAAACTCAGCGGTAACTTTAAGTCAAATTTATCGAGCAGATGTAGAAGCTGGGATTTCCTCGATAGATTCCCTAGAAAATAAACATCAGGCAAGAAATCAATTTAGAGTAGCCTCCATTTTACAACCTCGACCTTAAGCAACACCACTGGAAACACATGGTTTGACAAATCCAATATAAAATGAGGTTCAAACCCTGAGCAGAAAGCCTAAAAGTGGAGTTAACCAATTTTTTTAGTATATTGTCACAATAACAACTCGCCTTGTTTGAACGTAATGACTCCGGCAAACCTCCGAGAAAAGCTCTCGCCGTGTTTTTCCACCAGGATCGAGGGGAATCTATATTACTGGAAACAGCCTGTGTGCATTCCTATTATCTTTAATGTTGAGGCGGTGAATTCCCAGAATGAAGGCTCTGTCAGGGCCGCCCGGCGGGGCGGAGTCAGCCCTGCCATTATTCCTGGAAAGCGGCTAGGGAGAAGCTGCCGCGCGATTCCTGGGAGCGAGCGGCGGTTCAGCGAAGGCAGGGGCCGCCGGGTGAAGCGACGAGCGGCGCGACACGAGCCGGGAAACGACGACAGCCCCTCGGCCCGGCCATCACAGGGAATAAACGCAGAAAAAACACGTTTCACCTCCGCAAAACACGGCGACCGACGGCGGAGCGCGGCTGTCACGAAGCGAGACGACCGGCGGCGGAGGGTGCTGCGCGAGCCGAGCGGTAGTTGGTGCGGCCGTGTGACGTCAGAGCCGCCGGTGCTGTGAAGAGTTCTCAGAATAGACTTCTAGGAAACGGTAAATTTTAAAAGCCAAGCCTTTACACCGCGTCCCTCACACATTTGGATCCCATTCTGGTGACAACACACTCCGAACCCGCTGCTGCTCAGACTTTCACACGTTTTTGAATTAATTCTGTTATGTTTGTTTTTTATTTTTACATCCAGTGTTCTTATATAAACTACACGGAAAAGACCTTCGACTCTCTATTACGGCGCGTACCAGGCGTATTCATGACAAACCGATGTTAATGGTCGCGGTGGTGTTTCGTCTTTTGTTCAAAGCCTCGTCTTATTTCTCTTGAAGAAAGAAAAACCCCGATCGGATTTGAATAACCAGTGGATTCGAGAAATAGCATGATTCTTTGTGTGCCAGGGTGAGTTGACCTTTCTTTGTTTCTGTTGTCTGCGTTGAGAACATGTTATTCTGTTCGTTAAAGTAAAGTGTTCACTCGTATTTTAAAGTCTTTAAAAAGAGTGTTAATTCTTGGATGTGTGCGGCTGAGAACCGTCTCAGACTGGAGTCTTCAAATTCAAAATGCAAAGGCCTGTTAGACTAATTATAAAAACAACAAAAAAAGAAAGTCTTGATTAAAAACCTCTTAATACTAATAATGGTAATTATACAGAACGTATTTATTCAAACAAGAAAAGTCTGACTGAGATGAAGATTGTCAAAACATGTCATACGTCACAACATCAGAATTAAATGAAAATGTGTTAATAAACTAAGTATTCACATTTTGATCTTCTTAAGTTATAACTGCACCTTTTATTCTTGTTATTTCTCTTCTGAACTGCAATCCCCCCCCCCCCCAAAAAAAAAAATCCCAATATGGATTCCTGCATTAATATGGAACAATGAAACCTGCTGTGACTGTTTTGTTGGGAGTTCTTTCATGCTTTTTAAAACCACATTTTCATTCTTGTTTCCAGTCCCAGAGCTCCTCTGCCCGCTGCTCTGTCCACTGAAGCCCCGCGGGGCATGCGGGCAGGAACCGTACCCCCTACCCCTTGCCTTCAAAGCACCCCTCCGCTATGGGACCCCGCAAAGGACCTACGGGCAATCGCCAGCAACTTCTGCTATCTAGAAAATTCAGGTAAAGTATTAAAAGAGTTGACTGTTTACAGCCTCTGAGGCGCACAAGTGAGATTCTTGGAAAGTCCTAAACTGTTCCAGACTCTGTTTGGCCCATGGTATTTAGTTGAACAGTAAAAAGCGCAGCACTGAGTGTTCAGAGTGACTAATATTTAGGAATCTGTGTGTGTGTGTGTGTGTGTAGGATGGTACTGGGGAGCTGTGACTGCGGCTCAGGCTCACGCTGCGCTTCAAGAGGCATCTGAAGGAGCTTTTTTGGTACGGGACAGCAGCCACCCTCTGTACATGTTGACCCTCTCGGTCAGGACCGCACGCGGACCCACCAGTATACGGATCCAGTACAGCGGTGCCCAGTTTCTGCTCGACTCCAGTTCCCCGGCCCGGCCCAGCCTGTCGTCCTTCCCCAACGTGCTCAGCCTGGTGCAGCACTACATGGGACCAGAGAGGAAAGCAGAGGAGGGGAAGGTGGAGAAGGAGGCGGCTCCTTCAAAACCCTCTCAGCAGACAATTCAGGACACATCTGTGGTATTAAAACTGAAGCGGGCCGTGTACAAGCCCCAAGGCCTGCCCTCGTTACAGCACCTCACACGCCTCGTCATTAACAGACACTCTGACTGCCCTGACCAGCTACCACTCCCGAGGCCTCTAATGCGCTACATAAAGGACTACCCCTTCAAGGTATGATGGGGTTCCTCAAGTCCATTACTCTGGCTGAATCTCAGCGGACTGACGACAGGTTGTTTGTGCCTGTAAATGACAATGCTGCTAAAGCAGTTGGAGGCCAGTCACGAAAATACTGGACACAAGGTCATGATTTTGCTGATGAAACATGTACAAATGAAATACTGACGTGCCTGGTTAAAGACTTAATTTGTCAAGGCCTGGGTGCTGAAGCCCTCCAGAGAAACTGAAGTACTGTAATCAACGCTTATCCTATGATGAATGTGGAAATTGTCCATATCCGTTTTACCCTCGTCAGTTCTGGATGTACATGCTGTTCCTGAGAAGTAGACTAATTCCATTGAGACATCTTTTACGCCATTTTATTTTTCTCAGTAAGACATTTTTTCTACATGTGTACATTTTTCTATTAAAATAAGCAGTTGGAGCCTAACCCACTTGTCCTCTAGATCCTTTTGTCTTGTGTTGCTTAAACTGGCGCTATTACTCACAGTGTAAAGAGAAATGCTGTCAGCATCGTGTCATGATTCTTAGCAGCCACATGATGGCTGCTCTTGTGACACTTGTTACGAAATATTTTCGCCTTCAATCACCTTTGAAACACAAAGACTTTGTGGCCTTTGAGCTTCAAGTGTGTGCGAGACGCAGATTGGGTGAGGAAGTAAAGGCCACGCTGTGTGTGTTTTTGCTCAACAATGCGTGCAGCCTGCATCTGAGTCAGCGAGTGGACAAGCGAAGGGGAGGACCGCTCATCAGCGGATTCACAGAACTACTGAATGCTTCCTGGGAGGAGGGTGAGATTCTGAGAGGGAGGGTTCTAAGAAAAGCCTCGGTAATTACCTTCAGCTTTGAGCCTGCTTTTGTGCCATCTCGCACACCATTTTTTATTGTGGTTCAGGATGAAATTGCAAATGTTGCCGGATTAAAAGTGCAACACTGACATGACAATGGTTTGAGTGCCTGCAAACTGTGAATTGTGAGGAACAGAATTGGTGCCAGCATGTGCTTCAACGACTCAGTGGGGTTAGGGAAGCTGAAGCGACCTGGGCTAAAGCCAGAGTAATAGGATCTCAGTTTCTCAATCCAGATCCAGCTTTTGGCCCTTGTTTGACTTCTCTTTCCGAAGGATGCAAAATCGCGGCCTGAGAAACAAAAAACAAATCAGTGTAATAGACTCCTAATTTTGACTTGCAGTAATGAAAGAACCACAAACAATGCATGCATTTTACGACTTTAAATCAAATTGACAGCGATGGGCCTACAAGATTAATATGCATACAATTTAAGAATGAAATCACAGCAGGTTAAATTAATAACAAAATAATTTAATGATGCCCAGGTGCAATAAAGGCTGAGAGCTTTGTTTAAACAGACCTGCCGGTGATGTCTTGCTGTGTCTCCACGTAATGCATCTCTTCCACATTCGCCTCCACCCACCGTTGAATGAGCGGGGGGTGCCTGGGGTCCACCTCCAAGTAAACACGACTGTTATTCAACAAAAAAAACAAAAAAAACAAAAACAAAATGCATTAAAATTTAATTATCAGCCTGTCAGGATTATCAGAAAATGAGTTTGAGATGAGAGCAGTGACAGATATCTGGAACTGTATTTACTGGCAGTCTTTTAAAAAGCCTAACTCATTAAAGAGGCAACATGATACGTGTGTTTTCCAGAACATGCTGTTCCTGTGACAAGCCAACGACGCCGTTAGGAATTAAACCCAGGTGGGTTTGTGTGTGTCTCTGTGTGTGTGCTTGGTGTCGTGCAGTGGAGTTCCTTACCCAGGACTTGATAGGATCTGTGGAGCCAGAGTCAAAATCTGTCTGATCACTTTCAGGCCATCTTTACCTCCATCTAAAGCAGCGTGGTCTTCAAACCTGGGCATGCATGCAGCACCCATTTATTATTCAAATACATGCCATGTTTTAAATGTCACAGATTTAGATAAAACACATTTCTAGGTACACCTAATGCACTGATGCAAATACATTTTATAATTTTTAAGCACTTCCAAAGGTTTGACTGAAACCATTTAGCACGTACAATTTTATTGTTTTTACAAAATAATTAAAATATGATAAGTGTAAATGTATTTTAAACCCTAGTTTAGCATTTATAAATTATATTATAGTTAATTAAATAGTTCATAGCACATTATAACAAACTGTACCGTCTACAAAGCCAAAATCCAGTCTTTTGCCAAAACTTGGTAAAGTTCAGAGGTTTTTTTGTTGACACTTGTTTTAGCATGTAACGTTTTTTTAAATTCCATACAAATGTATAATTTGTTCTTCTTCTTCAAAATTTTTTTTAAATTTGCAGTTGCTAAAAAACATAGCTAATAACTTAACTGAACAGTCAACTACACACAGCACAACTAAAGCAAAAGAGCCGGTTCAAGCTAAAGTGAGCTAATGAGAAAGCTAAATGTACCTTTCCTTCTTTTTTCGTATTTCTTGCAAAATATGATACATTTTCTTAACTCACATCTTGATAGTTTTATTTGTTACCCAACATAATAAAGTCGTAGCCAAATCATCTTATGGAAAATAAAAAGAGTCAGCTAGCCTAGCCCAGTGGAAGTGACTGCTATCTTTGCCCCCTGACTTACTTCTAGCGTGGCCAAAGCTAAATTTACTTTTACACCATAGCCATTTCCTGTGACTGAATTATATCAATATTAGTTAACTAACATCTTGGTAGTTTAATTTGCTACCCAACATAATAAAGTAGTAGCTAAATGAGCTAATGGAAAATAAGAAAACAGTCAGCTAACCTGCTAAAATAGCCTAGCCGAGTAGAAGTGACTGCTATCTCAGCTCTAGACTCACAGCTAACATTGGCTAAAGCTAAATGTACTTTCACATTCTAGACATCTACTGTAACTGAAATATATTGAGATTTGTTAACCAACATCTTGGCAGTTTAATGTGTTACCCAACATAAATAAGTTATCTAAATCAGCTGTTGACTGCAGTGAAATCCAAGACTTTGATGTTGCCAAGCCACTATTAAGTCACATTTAAGTATATCAAACAGTTCATTATGTTGCCTTGAAAACTGCAAAAAATGCATTTTGTTTATCTAATATACCCTGAAGTTTTCCAAAAGCAGAGGACAGTTTTTAGGTCAATGACTTTTTGTTGTAACATGAAAAGACATTATCTATCCATCTGTTACAGAGTGTACCCAGTCAGCTTGCAACACTTTCTCCTCAACTCCAGCTTTCTTGAAATTAGTACCATCTGTTTGTGTGCTTCATTTTTCTTATTTATTATGCTTATAAAATAAAATAAAAAAAATAAATGGAGAAAAGCTGAAAGTATTCATTCACCTGAAAATTTCAGGGTCCAATGACGTCATATCCTCTGAGAACAGGTATGGAGGATTACTGACCAAAGCTGAAACAGTGCTACAGAGGCTCAACAGAGTTTCTGCATCTGACAAAACAGAAATGAAAAACTTCTTTATATCACCACTGTGTTTAAGCGTGTTATCTAATAAGTGCATTGCACCACTTACACTTACCTTTCATTACGTCTATATGATACACCTGTAATCTGTCCTGAAGCCCCAACCTGCAGAGAACAATCCTTCATCAGACTTAATGCATTACTGTATAGAGTGATGTAAATGACGTGTTTTTGTAGGCTAACCTGGAAGATAGAATCGCCCTGGTTCCCGCAACAAAAAGCCTATGGTATTTTTTAAATTGGATTTTGGAATATTGCTGAAAAAATGCTCTGCGGCAAAGACAAGTTTTATGACACTAACACATTTTGCTCAGCTAGATGAACAGATGAACACCACTTTTGTGATTTTCCAAGTGTAAATTAAATCACTTGAAGTAAAAAAGCTATTGTTAGGCTATAAACAGACTACACTGCAGTCGCATGACTTGAACGTCACCGCCACCAAGCATCTTACTACATAATTACTTTACACGTTTTCTATTAACTGATTAACCTACAAGTTGCAAAGTTGGTTTGAACAGTCTGTAATTAGTGAGTAGATGAGTCTTGGTGTTCAGCATGATGATATTTAACGTCCATGACACCTTCTTCAGTCTAAATATAAATAAATATCTTAAGCGTAAGGTACCCACAGACCTAATTTCAGGCATTTAACCGAAAAACAATTTTTAAAAAAAGCTCATAGATATGAGACGAGGGAACTGGATGCGCAAAAATTCCAAAACTATTTCCAGGTTTTAGGACTACAAGCTACACCACTCTATATGCCCCTTGTCAAAAGATAAAAAAAACATTTAATTGTACGTCTTTAACCACAGTAATAGTTAATTAACGTGGACTGACAACTTGTTTTCCATGTTATGGTTCACTTACCTCAAAGCATTCTCTCTTGTTAAATCCACTGCATCTTGGCTTTGGTCCACAGCGATAGCTTTAAGCTAGTAAAAGACAAACAAATGCAACAACTAAAAACTACTGATCCTCCAATTGCATTTGGGTCGGTTTTTAGGGATTAATCATCTAGGCGGTAGAATGTCAAAAATGAAACTGAGCCATCAAATTACTTCAAATACCCACAGTGATGCCTGGAAATCTGGTCAGACCAGCAGCTTAAAAGCACAACATATTCGACTTGTAAAGATAAGAACCGACAAACTGAGACCCGACAGTAAACACAAACCTCACCTGAGGCAGACTCTTCAGTAGACTGAGAGAAATGGCACCAGAGCCACATCCCACTTCCAGGCACGTACGCTGGTCACCTGCACCCACTCCGGTCTTCTCCAGATCACTGAGCACAAGTTCAACCAACTCCTTCACCAACACACAGAGAAAACACTGCTCTGGTTATATATATGATCGACCATAAGGATTTCACTCTACATTGTGCTGCTTTTTCTTCTCCTGTCCAACCTCAGTTTCAGGCCTTGGAATGAACACAGGCGGTCTCATCTTCAGCGTCAGATCTCTGAAGTCCCACTCCTCAATCACATACTGCACAGGCATTCTACACAAAACACACATATTTATGAGCATTATCAGTTAAAAACATCTGAGTATATATCCATATGGAGGTGGTGCATGTAGAAACTTCACACCTGGAAAGGCGTCTGGTGCACAGCTGCCACATCTGCTCCGTTTTCTCTCGACTGAGAAACTCTGTTAACTTCCCCTGCGCGAGACTTTCAATCTAGACAAAGAAATGACATTGTAAGAACAGGAAGGGATGCTATTAGACGTGAAGGTGTGTATTCAGACATTATGTCAGCCAAAGTAAAACAAGCTCCATAAAAATTTCAACTCACAGTTTTAGCCCCGAGCAGATACGCAATGATGTAGTGGGTGGAGTGCTCAGGCTCTGTCACACCTCTCTCCACAAAGTGACTCCTCCATAAGTCCACCGCCTGCAGTGCTGTGATCCTGCCCGCAGGTAAGGCTGGAGCGCTGCATCCACGCACTGCATGGGAGCCCCAGATCCCCTACAAAGCATTTAATTACTATGGTTTAAAGGTTAAGAAAGGATTTCTTCCTTTTTAAATGAATTTGGGATCTAAGGGCTTCCAGAGACTTTGACAAGCTATATGCTTTTTTTTTTTTTTTTTTTTAAATCCCCAGCTACTTCAGAAACTGAGTAAATGTCTGAATTTTGGGGTGAACTTATCCTTTAAGAAGCCTTATTTATTTCCCCAGTTGGCACTTTTTTGTCAGGGTAATCCCCATCAACATCTGAGTGATGCTGAGGAATCAAATCTGAAAACCCAACTTTAGATCAAACCTCAGTTACCACTGACTGACGTACACTCAATACGCATGTCTCACCCGCTTTCATCACTTCATCTGCACAAATGATAGTCAATTCATCTGTACGCTGACACCGAGTTATATACAACCACCCAGTGTTTCCAATTATCTGTCCTTCATGTACTGCATGTGTCATTGACAAGAAGACAAAAATAAAATATGTCAATACTTGAAAACATTTAGTCAGCAAATGTTCGTGACTCAGAGCTTCTTAAATCTTAGTATTTCCAACCTCTTGGTCAAACTAAATAATCAATCATGAGATGAATCACTGGGTTCTATGAACTTGTGATACTTTTTTCTAAGTATTTTTTCGGCCTTTCATGGCTTGACTTGATAGGAAAGTTTGAGAGATGATAGGAAGTGGGGATGAGAGAGAGGGGGGATGACATGCAGCAGGGGGCCGCAGGCTGGACTCGAGCCCTGGGTCGCTGCGGTGAGAACAGGGCCTCTGTCTATGGGTCCTGTGCTCTACCAGCTGAGCTACTGGGGCGCCCAACATTTAACATTTTTAACATATTAACAATGTAAATACATAATCGATTTTAAGAACTAACAAAATATGATTAATAGGTCTGAGTTGTAGCTCTGCAGATGTGTTTTTTTAGAAACACAAGGAGCAAAGTACCTAGTAACTAAATGTATCAGATAAATGTAGTGGAGAGGAAGTATCAAGTAGAAGAAAATTGAAGTACTTAAGTAAAGAACCTGAAAATTGTACATAAGAACAGTACTTGAGTAAACTGAACTTATTCCATCACTGGTTGTTTTAAATTTTGACACAAAGAGTTTTACTTTAACAGCATAAAAATCAATATGAGTCCCAACTATCAGTTTCCAGACTCCTTGATTTCTAATAATCTGTATCGGTAGCGGTCCTGAAAAAGCTATATCGGTCAACCCCTCACCTTAAGTAGCACAACCTCCTAAGAAAGATCTTAAATCTAATCAAATGTAACCATATCCAGTTTCTACTTTTCAATAATCCGTGTCAACTGAGACAGTGGTGATCATTTGTCTTCACATTGTAACGTCATACTCTTCCCTTTATCTGTACTTTTAAATCAAGAGTAACTTTAAAGGTGCACTATGTAGATTTGGGGAAGAAATTATAATCAGAAGAAAAAAATCTTTATTGACTGATTTTTTTATTTACGCGTAAACAAACTAAATCAACAAACTATTTATTTTCATGACTGAATAAACTGCATAAACAAACTGACCTTGAAGGGAAACTCAGCTTTATACTGTTTTACTTTGTTTATATGTGGCGGACCCTGCCACCTTTCTAGCTTCAAACAGTGTTCTGGGGACCTTATTTTCCTCTGAGAACAGCTTGTTTATTCATAATATTTCTGAGTTTGTATCAGTTGGTTTAAATGTTCCTTATTAACATCCTGGGTTTCTCCATCATGCTCAAAACATCCCATCTGATGTACTGAGGAGGAGTCCTCTTAGTTACCTTTAATCCAAAGCGTCTGCAGCCTGCACTCAGAGATCTTCTCCACATGGTTGATGTAAACACGCACACACACCCTCTGCGTCAGTACTGAATACACACAGTCTGTGTAGCCGTCAGCTGGACTCGCTCATCCTCACTGTGCTCTGTTGTCCTAAATGTGCATTACGTAGCCTTTTAGGTAACATGTATCGAGCTATAGAAACATTAAACAACATTTTCTGTAGTCGGACGCCACATTAGCTGTCTTTAGTACTTCCTGCACATGGCGCAGCAAACCGCTCCAAGTTTGACGTGACGCAAAACGTCTCCACGTGCGGCGCATGCTGCGCAGCACTGACGCCGCTGACCACTGCTGCCTTCAGGTACTGTCGAACAAATTGACTTTTTAGCATGGGGAACAGGAAAACACTATCAAAGTGGCGGTTGGTACTGAGTAATCGAACGGATTTGTGTGTTTTTTTTTAACATTGAGATAACCTAAATAATCTTAATTGTGATTACAAAAATAATACATACCATTGCTAGCTTTGGTATCAACCTCAAAATACACGTAAGACACTTATCTCCTCAAATTAATGCAATTGTAGATGTTCTAAGGTTGTGGAAGAAACTCACAACAAATAGTGTGCTATTATTATTTGTCGTTTGTGGTGAAAAAGAAAGAAAAAAAATACATCATTCACAAGCTACGTTGCATCGGTAAATTACGAGGAGCCCCTGAATTCATCAACATTGTTGTTCCTCGGTCTGGTGTGCATGAATGTGCCGACTATTTGGAGAGTTGTTGGATAGTTTACTACTTGTTTGACAGCTTTTTTTTCAAAGTACAGTGATAACACATTTTTTGGACGTTGTCCAGACGTTAGACTTGCTAAACGTGTTTCACGGAAGGTCACTAGTTTGTTTTTCAACGTTAAAACTGGAAGCTAGCAGCTAGCTTCACATGCTAAATAACAGCTGAGGCAGACACAGTTCAGCTTCCTCTCAAACTGAAACGTCTTGGTTAAGTTAGTTAATGTGCTAATTCTCTGTGATAAGATTAATCTGACAGACAGGCCTATGATGGGCATGAGCAACCGGATAGAGTGTATATTCTTCAGTGAGTTTCACCCCACCCTGGGTCCAAAGATAACATATCAGGTAAGTGCAAATCATGATTGGAGTGGGGTTTGGCATCATAGTTTACCATTTCTGACAAGGGGAATCAATAAAATAACCACAAGTGTTTAACCAATTACTATGATCACCACCAGCATGGCAAAATTATCCGAATTATGATAGTAAACCTTTGGTAGAAGAAACTCAAAGTACAAGGAAATGTTAGTTTAATATGTGCTGTTTTTTTTTATTTTATAAAGGAAAATATGTGGAAAACGTTTTCAAAAAAGTGTTTTTTAAATATGTATAATACATTTTGGCTAATAGTTCCAGTGTATGAGGTCAAATAAGGCCTCATGTTAATCTCAGAGGTGTATTTCTTCACTTTCCAGCAAAATATACAACAGTAATCAGCAGTGATTGAATGTAACTAATAACATTTACTGAAGAACTGTACTTAAGTACAATTTTGAGGTAGTTTTTATTTTCTTCTACTTTCTTAATTGTACATAGATTTGGATCATATTTAGTGTCTGAAATGCTTTCATGTGCTGTCTGAATTGTGTTTAAAGTGTCTCTTAAAGTGTTTAAATTTGTCACATCGTTCAAAAACATGCACTGTAACCTTCAAACACAATCAGTGATGGTACACAGGTATTTAATCCATCTTCATATTCTTATGATATTGACCTTGCAAGTGAAAGTACATGATCCTCTTAGTGTATATCCTATGGGATGCATTTTGTCATACAGTGTCCTCTATGTCCTCTGCCTACAGGTCCCAGAAGAATACATTTCACGGGAGTTGTTTGACACAGTTCAGGTTTATATCATCACCAAGCCAGAACTGCAAAACAAGCTGATTACAGTGTATGTGATCTGGCACTCCTCTTCTGTATCTTTAACATAATCAAATTATTTTTTTCATCTTGAGATCTGTGTTTTGCATGTTGTTCTGTTTCACTATCAAATTCTCCTCTGTGCTCTTTATGTGATTTTAGCACTGCCATGGGAAAAAAGTTAATAGGGTGTCCTGTGTGCATCGAACATAAAAAGTACAGCCGAAATGCCCTCCTGTTTAACCTCGGCCTCGTTTGTGATGCCCAGACCAACACATGTGCCCTCGAGCCAATTGTCAAGAAGCTGTCAGGGTACCTCACAACTCTGGAGGTAGTGAATAATCCATTTTTACATCTGTACTTGTTACATGTAATTGCTTGATAGTTGATAGTTGTATAATTTTGAGTAATAAGTTTTCTTAAATCTCTTTTGTGTTGCAGCTGGAGAGTGGCTTTATATTCAACGAGGAGAGCAAACAGAAACTTTTACCCATAATGTCGACCTTGTTGGAAGAACTCAACGCCACAGGAGCCTGCACATTACCCATAGGTATTAGTTTGTGTTTTACTGTGTGTATTCCTGTTGTATCTGTGGCAAAAAAAACACCTCTGTCTTTAAAACACATCTTGAACATGGTGGTGAAATACAAATTATGTGTGTGCTACAGGTTCTGTGAAGGACTAAAAGTTGTGGTATCCAACAAACTAATTGGACACTTTACTAAACCTGATCAGGAATGGAAGTCCTCGCTTGAACAAAATAATACTTATGATGATCCTTCAAATGGGCAACTTAACACAATCCAGTGGTTTAATATATTTACGACTTTAACTTGTTTGGAAAAAGTACAGCAGTGACGTCTAACTGTGTTTTAGTCTTTTTGGAAAAGTACTGAGTAAGAAAGATGTAGTTGTCAGGATGTTCTGTAATAATAGTGATAATTATGGTAATAAAAACAATAATACATTTGGTTTAATGTTGAAGTTCACGTCCCTGAAATGGTCAGGGTGTGAGGAGAGTAACAAATTGAAATTCAAAACGCGTATTAAAGAAAAGGGAAACATATAGGTTCAAAAGTAAAAGATTTATTTACAATTAAAACAAAAAGGAAACATTAAAACTATTAAAAACAAACTTCTTCAGAAATAAAGAGGCTGATGTGTTGGAACAGAACAGATGCGAACATAAGGAGTTACATTATATTCAAGGCGAGACTCGAGATTAAACATCACCACCCTCCTTCCAAAAAAGACGGTACCTACCGATTACACTGTATACCACACAAGCACAAGGTTGCTACCAGCACGCAGCAACCGCTGCCCATCCGGCCCACTGGCACCCTTGTGAGTCTCTCCTCAGGCCTAATGCTGCATTCCAGACAACTCGGGACTTGAAAATGTCTGTACTTGTATCAGAAAAAGTACAATGTAACGTCACTCGAAGTTGGAATTCCTTCTTGTAAACTCAGGGCAAATCCATCTGCCCCGACCTCATGAGAGAGCAGCTGTCTGACGTCATACAAAAATGGCACCACCCATGGGAAGGGGAAAGGACAAATTTGTTGATGAAATGTTTAGGTATCTTTCCAAGTATAAAAGTGCAGTAAGATAAAATGTAAAATGCCATTTGTTACCTCATGTGCCAGCTTTCCTCCTCTTGTTTTGTTTATACATGCGACAAGGCTACTCTGCTGAGGGTTGAGTTGTGAGTTTTCTCGCCATGGGCACATCATTTTGTTATTGTCAGCCTACTTATTTTCGCTTTTGGCATATTGCATCTGGAACACATTAAGGTGGGAAGGTGGAAGTTTCAACTACAAAATACAACCACCGACTATGTTGGTAATGCAGCATAAAAGCCTCCAGGTCTGCATTGGTGAGGGCATCAAGTGTGATCCACCACACACTGTAGGCAAGGAGGGGGAAAAGGGCAGAAGCTGGAGCAGAGAAGACAGCACACAAGCACCCACAGCACTATTGCCTTAACAGCACCTTAAGTGGCACTAAAGGTCAGCTTACATCATAAAAACCCTACAATTAAAGAACAAAGCACCGGTGATAAACCATCAGTACAGTAACTAACAAACTAACAAAGCATAGTTCAGCAAATTAGTTAGAAAATGGCAGTGTAGTAAAAAGGAGATGTAACCTTGTTTAAAAAGATCTGATCTAGTCTCTTTTTCTGCCTTGTGTCTGCTACAGATGATTCCAACACCATGCACCTGAAGCTGATCCAGCTGCGAAAGGACCCTCCGATTGTCCAGGAGTACGATGTCCCAGTGTTCACCCAGTGCAAAGACCATTTTATCAAATCACAGTGGGATCTCACCACTCAACAGGTACGTAGGCCCCCGCGGCTGATATCAGGGGATGTTGTGATAAGAAATGTGCCACAGTTCCTAGAAGCACCAGGAGAAAGATTAAAGATTAAAGGCCTGTTATCAGCTGTAGTGCTGTTCGTTTTGTATAACATCTGTTATTTTATGTGCAGGACACAGTGCCATGTATTGGTACAATAAAGTATTATTGCGGCAATAAAGTTCTACTGTATACTGTCTACTGCAGATCCTGCCATATATTGATGGATTTAGACACATCCAGAAAATCTCTGCTGAAGCTGACGTAGAGCTGAATCTGGTTCGCATTGCTGTGCAGAATCTCCTGTGAGTACATTTCCGTGAAGAAAGGGCAACACACACCAGCAGCTACTGCCGCCTGTCAAAACACCCTCATCCACTGTTTTCTATCTACAGTGAGCCCGCACACCGATAGTGTCTTCATATAAGGTAGTTGTGAGGCAGATCATGAGTTTAGAGTTGATCAGACTATTTCTCAGTGTTCATGGCTGTTAGCTCGTCAGGAAAGCCATCATTTCATCACATCTGCTGTTTTCTAATTATGCGATGCTTCATGAGTTGGCTAGTGCGTGCTGAGACTTTCATTTCCAGAATAAACCAAAGAGGTACTATGAACTGAAATCCTCCTTTTTCCTTCCCAGGTACTATGGTGTCGTGACCTTGGTTTCCATTTTTCAGGTAGTAAACCGAATCCACACAGCAAAACAGTGTCTGTGAAATGAGCGTCAGTGTTGTGGTGCTGCTATTTTGATGGAATATTATATTATGGGTCACTTTGATTTTGCGTGCAAAGTCAAAATATTACAAGAAAAGGTCATAATATTTTGTGTTCAAATCTTAAGTTTATGAGAAAATGTAATATTTTGAGGAAAAAGCCATCATTTGGGAAGCCTTAAAATTCAGGTCACCCACATATTTGTTTTTGTTTAGTTTCTCCTCACCTCAATAAGTAAGGTTCAAGGTGATATACAGTATTTGTTTCATACCAAAATGAAAGTTTGTAATTCCGTCATGCTACACTAACATAGAACATACACAGTGATTTAGGCTATAAATAGATATATACAAACACAGATACACCCAGGAAATGATACTGTAGGGAATGTAAACAGGAGCAAGAAGGTGGTGATGATGACATGGTTGTTACCAGTGTGCCATCAGGTAAACGCTGTCCATCAGCTTTGACCTCTTTTGGCACAGAGCATCAAATACATAAACAAAAAAGTCCACCTCTACTCATCCTGCGAAGACGGGCGTGATTGCATTTTAAACAAAACATTTTTGATGATGTTATCTTGAGATGATGACAAGTTAATTATGCTGTCATCAAAGCAAAATATTCAATCCGTTAACAAAAGAAAGCAAAAGGTCATTCGTTCTTGTGACTTGTTATCAGAGATTAGCAGTGTCATGCCAGCATGCATATATGCTATCTTGACAACTGTAGAAACTGATTAAGCTCAAAATGTCAGATCAAGGACTTATTATTGATCAATGCATCAGACAATACTTCAATCTTCCTTGTATACATACTTGATTATAACATAGATGTGGGTAGTTTCTTCTCATGTTCCCTTATGCCAACTAAAACCCCTGTGGTTGTAGCCTACTGGACAGTAGCACACCAGTATGACCACACTATGTAAGTCTTTCTTTTACTATTATTGCCCATAATGTAAAAACCCTTATATCAATTTTATTGTGAAAACTTACAACAAATGCTTAATTTTCATTAAAAAAATTGTTTGTTTTCTTGTGATGAATTATCTTGCGATCTCAAGAAATCTGCCATTTGTCTTCTCGAGATACTGTTGTAATTATCCCATTATCATGAGTTTTGGCTGAAGTTCTTCTACTATGAAAATAAACTGACGAACGTGAGAAAAAATGATTAACATGGGCAGGCCTGGGAGAGGGTGCCAAGACACATCTTAAGACACATAAACACATAATTCACATACACACACCATTATGCTGTATTAGCTAGCATATTAGCCAGGTTTTCTAGGTTATCTAGCTATGAGCTATAATTTGTGTAGTATCACAAACATTTTTGAGGCCCAAGTGGCCTTAATTCTCTGTCATAACTATTCAAGGATCCATTTAGTTTGTTGATTGTCTTGTGCTGTTTTACCTCCCTACAGTACTCTAATGTGTACTGCACCACCCCCAAAGTCCAGAGCCTCATAGATGACAAGTCTATTCAGGAGGAGTGCCTCAACTACGTCACTAAGCAGGGTAACTAAGGGTCACGATTGTGGAGCAAAAGTGTTGCTTTGTATTTCATTTTGTGATTGCATCGTTGTTGTCTTTCTGTGTCAGGTCAGAAGCGTGCCAGTCTGAGAGACGTGTTCCAGCTGTACTGTGGTCTGAGTCCAGGAACCACAGTCCGAGACCTTTGTTCTCGCTACTCGCAGCAGCTTCAAAGGGTTGATGAGAGGTCAGTGCCCATCTATTTATCGGTTTCTGAAAAGACTTCATGATTACAGAAAAGTCGGGTCACAGTGACATTTATTCCCATGCGTGTCTTGTCACGTGTTCAGGAGACTAATCCAGTTTGGACTGATGAAGTCTCTGATTCGACGGCTGCAGAAATATCCGGTGAAGGTGATCCGCGATGAGAGGAGCAGGCCGCCTCGACTCTACACCGGCTGCCATAGTTATGATGAGATCTGCTGCAAAACAGGCAGGTTTTAAAGCCGTCTCTGTTTGTTGGCAGATGGTTGAAAACAAGTCTGCTTACAGTGTTATCATTTTACAGGTATCAGCTACCAGGAGCTGGATGAACGCTTGGAAAATGATCCCAACATCGTGGTGTGCTGGAAGTGATGTGAATGAACTGAAAAAAGACTGAAAGATACAGAGATGCCTCAACCAAAGATGCCTTCAGTGAGAGGAGAAGCAGTGAGGAATGAAGTAGTATTTTGTAATTTTTATGTTAGATGTTTTTAGTTTTTTTTTTAACTAATATCCTCTTCATCAAGAATTGACATACAGTTCTGTTTTGGTCAAGTAAGGTGATATTTATTAATATTGTACAAAAGAAAATCTGTGATTAATAAAAGAGATTATACCAAGGTGTGACAGTTTGTTCTAAATGCAAAAAACATTTATAATTTTACATTTGTTATAATTTTGTAGCCATTAAAAAGCACTGAAACAACTGGATACAGGATGTCAAGTTATCAGCTTGTTATCTAACCATTCATTTTAGTTCATTTCTACCTTAGTACTGTACTGTATAGACTTTATTTGACAGCTATGGTTACTATTTGTTTATGGCATTAGTACATCAATAAATACTTTAATTTTAATACTAGAGGCACATTTTGGTAGTAATTGTAGTGTTGTGTCTTTACAGTGTGGTAGGGCTGTTGTCAATGGTCTGGATATCTCTTCCATCATTGTTGATTTACACCACTTCATGCTCAGCTATCTGTTAGTGTTACTTGAAGAAGCACCGCCCCTCTCTGGTGGCAGGGAGGTACTGCGTCGTGTGCGCTCGGTTTACAGTAACCATGACTACCAGCGGTGCTAACGAAGGGTTTCGCTAACACTAGTTAACTTCAGGAGCAACTTCGAGTGAAGAGAGAGTGAAGTGAACCTCATTTCATTCGGACTTGATAGCGTGTTGAGTAGTTTCCTAAAAGCAAAATGGACACGTCGGTAGTCATGCCTGTCGAGGCAGAGGGGTTTGTTCAAAGTCTGGAAACTTTCCCTCTCAAGGAAGTGGGCTCTGCGAGGTAAGATGAATCTGCTAACTTAGTTAGCTACAGCTAATGGGCAGTTAGGCGCAGACCGTTACCCAGCCACATACCTGAACATGGTAAACTACTGTGTAGCAGGTGTTGACACGACAAGATGTTTGAGAAGAGACTTGATATTGTTTTGTTTTGTAAGTAAAGTAGTTGTACCACAGTGTAGAAATACTCTGTTAGGGTAAAATTCCTGCGTTCAAAACATTACATAGGCCAAAGTAAAGGTACAGAAGTATTATCAGCAGAATATACTCAATTAAAGTGTGGAAAGTAAAAGTAAAGTTACTCACCATGCAGGATGGCTCATTTCAGAAAATATAATTGTATTTTTATAATCACTGTACTTTCTTTTTTGATGCACATCACTTTAAAGGTGCACTATGCAGTTTGGGGGGAGAAATTTGAATTGAATTATTTTTAATGCTTATATGCTTTCAACAACAAGGCAGTTCAGAGAACTTTACACAAGACTTAAAAGCAAAATGAGCAAGCTATGAATTGATAGACCCAACTTTAAATTGATCGAATAATAAAATTAAGTTCTGAGCATCGATGTAGAAGAACTGAGAGTATGAGCAGATCTCAGGTGTGTCTGGGGAGTTTATATCAGATATTTAGTACATGGAATTGATGCTTCTCCATGTTGGCTTTGACGCTAGCAACATTTATCAGACCAGACAGTTTTGGACAGTTAGCAAAGTAGCAGATCATTAAGTCTAACACTGAACAGTTTCATGATTTTTCCGTGTGTGTGGTGACAGGTGGTTCAGGCAGCATGAGTACATTGAAAAACTGAACATGCAAGCGATTCTGAATGCTTCTGCCATGCATGATGAGTTCGTCAAGGAGCTCCTGGTATCATATGGAAAGGTGACTACTACCCCTCTGCTTAGGATGTTAAAATGTCTGTGGCATTTAGACAAAAATCAAACCATATTTAATCCCCCTGTCTAGATACCTGTTCTGGTTCATGAAATGATCCTCATTGAAGTGTGGAAGCACAAAGTGTTCCCCGTCTTATGTGAGCTGCAGGACTTCAATCCCAAGAACACATTTCATCTTTACATGGTGGTGAGTGCAAAACGAGATGGAACATGATGATCAGCTTGTAGCGCTCATAACTGATTTAATGTTTTCTTTAATGTCTCCTTAGATCCACCATGAAGCCACGATCATAAACCTACTTGAAACAATAATGTTCCATAAGGTCAGTGTGTGCATAAATACATAAATTATGCTAATCTGCAGCATATTTTATGTAATTTGAAGCATGGATGTGATCACACGGTTAGGCAGTTTAGACTCTTGGCTCTTCCTGTCTCTAAAGATTGTTTAGAAGTTTTATGTGATGTGTTAAAAGAGTTTTGTGTATTGTGTAGGATTCATGTGAGGCAGCCGATGACTCTATTCTCGACTTGGTGGATTACTGCCACCGCAAACTCACGCTGCTGGCTAGCAAAGTGATCACGGAGAGCGTAACGACTCATGACCAACACAACCTGACAGGGAAAGCAGTTGTTTCCACTATAGAGGTATGAGAGTGAGAGATTATTGCTGCTTTTGTTGGTTTATTTGTTCAGACTGTTGCAGAAGAGTCTTTCTTTCACTTGAATCAATTAATCACATCATTCTTTTTACTTGGTGAAGGAGTTGCAGGCGCAGAATGCTGCACTGGAGTTTGAAATCTCGCTGAAGGCCGTCTCTGTGTTGCGCTACATCACGGATCACACGGAGAGGTAGGACAGGATCTGGGATTTGGAGAGAATCATAGAAATATTTTCAGATCTTCAAGCATTCACACTTCAAGCTATACCATTGCATTATTTTGCAATGGTATGGGGGTGGGTGAGGACATGCGTATTCATTTGGTTGCAATGTGCAAGCTCGCCACTAGATGCCGCTAAATCCTACGAACTGAATTTTCAACATTTAACATCTTCAACTTGCTTATGTTGACTGACCAACAGTCTGAACATCACAGATATTCTAATGATATTAAACAGAAACGAGCACAATTCGGAGTGTTTGCAGGCATTTTTGTTCAAAAATGGATGGTTCATCAATTCTCAAATCAGATAAGCTGATTGGTTTTCTGTTAAGTGACCATTTATTAATTTACCAGTTGTTTTACGTCTACTGCTGACGGATGGAGAGTGTATTTTGTTTTCTGGTTACAGCATCAGTGTCATCAGTCGTATGCTGTGCACCCATAACATGCCCTGCGTCCTGGTTCAGCTGATTGACTGCTGCCCTTGGAGTCGCTGTAGAGAAGGTATATTACACCTTGCATGAATATGCAGTTCATTTTCATTTAATTCAACCTTTGTTAAAATGTTGAAACATAGACCGCATTAACCTTATTTTCAATTATGCCAAGAGTACACTTAAAACAGAATAAAGACAGAAGAAATGATTAACAACACTAGAATACAGCTAAAACAGTGGAGTGGAGCAGTTTGTAGCCATGTGTTTAAATTGACCCATCAGTGCAGTTGTGTTAAGTCTTAATGTATGTTGTATAAGAAGGTGAAATATGATGGCATGTTGCCATTAAGGGTTTCATGAATAAATAGAAACCAATGGCTGTCATGTCTTACTGTTAAAAACGCCCTAGAAGATGCGATGATAAGTGTAATAGCTGTCACAAGCTGTTGCCTGTTTTCTTTTGCCTAATAATTTGCTTCCTCTCTGTCTCCAACTGAAGGCGAGGTAGAAAAGTACATAAATAGCAGATGGCAAAAGATTCCTGTTGAGGACCGTTTAAAGATAACAAAACTAGATGGTCAGGTCTGGATTTCACTTTTCAATCTGCTGCTGAGAGAAGACTGCCAGCGGAAATATGACTTCAACAACTTCAACAAGAGCCAGCTTCTTAAGGTACACCGCGAATGAAATGTTGACGGACTCTTGTAACTCTTGTAAGAGTCTTGTACTAACTGCTTAAGATAATATATTTGACAAATGTTTAACTTGAATTTCGATTCCCATCACCGTCCAGGTTGCTACTGTAGAGTATATTATCTGTAAACTGAAACTTAGGAAGTGTGCGAGTGCCAGATCATTGTCCTCCAACTTGTTATAACACAGATTCCAAAGGTTGTTTTGACTAAGATGTTTCCTCCTATTATACGCTTTCTCATCCTCTTCCTGTGCATTAATTATATAAGCAGAGAGCCTTATGCATCCTCCTGTTATCACACTGTTTTTGCTTTGTTCTGCTTAACACATTGTAGAAAATTCTGATCATGTTGTGTTATTTGTGCTGCAGCTTCGGGGTTTCCTGACCGAGGTGTTGATTGATCAGCTGCCAAACCTGGTGGAGCTGCAGCGTTACCTGGCTCAACTTGCCGTTACCGACCCCGCACCTCCAAAAAAAGAGCTAATTTTAGAGCAGGTACAGACTCACACTAGCCTACATATCTCTAAACCTAAATAACTAAGCGCCTGTGGATTTACACTCAGCTTTATTTTATGTATAGGTCCCAGAAATATGGAACCACATTGTGAGACAGAATTCTGGGAAGTGGAAGGCAATAGCAAAGTATCAAGTGAAAGAAACTTTAGACCTGTCTGAAAGTGACCTGAAGCTGCAGGCACAGAGGTAATACTGAAAACACAAGTCTGAATAGTGAAGGTACAGAGGAATCAACTCCATCCATTTGCACTTTGTTTATTATCAAGATACAGTTTTGTTTTTTAATTATTTTAACAGGTTGGCCCAGACGTACAACTTAGATGTGATGGAGAGTTTACTCCCTGAGAAGCCAAAGTGTGGATCCTGTGGCAAAGAGGCTGCAAAGAGATGCTCTCGATGTCAGGGAGAATGGTACTGTCACAGGTAAGACTTACGCAAGCCCAGCAGTAAAGCAGACGTGGTACTGGACTGTCTTGGTGAAGAGGGAGCTGAGTCTGAAGGCCAAAGCTTGCGATTTACCTGTTGATGTACTTTCCAACACTCACATATGGTCACAGGCTTTCTGGGCTGACTAAAGGAATAATATTGTGGATTTAAGCTGCATAAATGAATCATCTCAAATGGCTTGAAAACACCTCAGGATGCCATGAAAGCTGGAAAACATAGCTAGCGACCAGCTCCACTGGGCCAACTTGTTTAGCCTGCTGACACTGCAAACATCCAGACGATGGATGAATGGATATAAGCCTTTTTTATTTCTATAACAGACATCTGAACCATGACCATCAGACATGACACGTTTTCTACACTACATTTCCTGCTGATGTAAAGTCTTATAAAGATCATGTAATTTTTTTTCCAGAGAATGTCAGGTGAAGCACTGGCCCAAACACAAGAAAGCCTGTCAGCTTATAGCCGAGGCCACAGAGAAGGTCCAGAGGGACCTGCAGGTCAACAGCTGAGAGAGACACAGTTACAGCTCATGTATTGACTGGTGACAGATGGAAGAGGGACTCTGGAATCGCAAGATGGGAGAACAAATATGCATGTGGACATGCAAATTTCAATTCCCTTACATCTTAAATGAGGAATCTTCTGTCTTTTAATGCTGGAAAAGTGTATGCCTCTTTACAGACACTTTACTAAAATGATTGCTCATGTGATAACCTTTGGTATGTTGTTTTACCCAATTATTTTTTACCTACATTTTACACGTGTGATTTGTGTTCAGCACAGTGGAGCTGTATTCCGGCGGCAAATAAAAATGCTTTAATAACTCCCTCTATCTTGTCTTCTTGCTATAAAGAACAAAAGCATGTAGGTATTTTCAAATGAACACCTGTGCTAAAATGTAATATAGTACATATAATATTGAAATATATCAAAAAACATGTACATGCATACAATTAGGGTGAAAAAGTCTGAGGATATAATAACACAAAAATTCTACATATAGTCATCTTTACATTCATATATACATTTTATTATGGGTATTTCATATATGTTACGGACTTAATGTATTGTTAACATGTGTGGTCGCACCATATAATACTATATAACAATACTACATAAAGTTATTTTCATATATGTACATATATACATCTTACAATGGTTATTTTTTACTTATGTTATAAACCTGTATCTCTATATATCCAAGGATGTACAGTATGTATGTAATAATCATATTGTATTTGTCATATATTACATTTTCGTATGGGCAGTGAGAGAATGAAACCCTCTACATTTAAATAGTCACTTATTGATACACACCTGGTTAAAATGTACTTGTGGTGACTCTTCTTGGTTAATGTTGGCTGTAATGTTCAGACTTTACCCTCCCCTGGTGTTGGATTTGCCCTGTCAGTAAATACATGACGGGATTGCCTCTAGGATTAAGCATTATATATAGATATATTTTTCATTTTGCAGTTAATGTATGTATATTTGAGGTTTTCACAGCTGTGGTACATTAAAGCCAGATCCATCAGACACACAGACACGGTGTGGCTGGAGGGGTGGGGGACTCTTGCACGCCCACACAGCTGTGCTCCGGACTCAGAAGCACCCCCTATGTGAAAACATTCCGGATGTCGGTGCAGCTCAGTCTCATCTCACTCTCTCCTTTTCTCTCATGATCTGCTGCTTCCTCCTACAACAGTCTGAAAGAAAAAAAACATCTAAAGATGGCTCTTGTCTGGAGGAGCGCTCACACACGGCTGATATCACCGTAAAGAAGAAGAAGAAGAAGTGTGGCCTCCGCAGTGTGGATGTAATTAACCGGTGATGAGAGGTTATTTCCAGAGATGAAGCCGGGGCTGTTCACCTCCGTTACTTGGAAACAGTCTGACAAATTCTCTGCGGAAAGTTTTTCTCCTCGGATGGAAGGAGTTTTGAGACAAAGCGGCTGCCACGGGGCTGTTTTCTCCCCTGCTTTTGGTAAGTTGGACTAAAGATCTCATTGTTCTTGGTAGTTTCACAAGTAGATCGATTTACCCAGGCTGTTGTTTTGTGACCTAAACATGTGAGCGTTCATCCTCCGAGTCAGCGTGAACGCATCTTTAATTGTTTCATTGTACAGAAGAAGCGGAGCCGCTCCTGTCAGGTTTTTGTAAGGCTTACATCACATTGTATACGTTTAATGTGTTGAAGTGATGTTTTACATGCTGTTGAAGCTACTTTCTCACCCTGCTGTACTTATGCTGGGTTTGCAGAATGTCCAATATTACATAATGACTTGCAGAGGATGTGATGTATGACGAACCTACTCGTCAAACAAAACATGTTTAAAAGTATGAATAGAAATTGTCCGAAAATCACCTTTATGTGTGAATAGGAAACACACACTATACAATAGTTGGGCCTGTATATACTCACTGTAAACCATCTACTGGAGTATTTAGGTCCATACCGCCACATTTCAGAGTGAAACATGGCACTTTTAACTCATTTTTAATAAACAGCTGTAGGCTGCTTACTCTTCAGAACAAGATTCTCAACATCAGTTTATAAAATATGATGTATGGCACCAAAATCAGGGGTGGAAATGACTAATTACAGCTCTCAAATCACTGTAATTAACTCTGTATTCGGTACCTGTACTTTGTTTTTTGTGTAAGTCTATAATTTAAGACCATGTAATCCACGCAGTTACTTCTAAAAATCATGTCTGAGCAGAGTTTAATTGTCTTTACATTCTTTAATCATATTTGTGTCTCATGTGCATACACATGTATAGATAGTATATACACATGTAGCTTATCCTTGCTGTCCTGTTTTTATTCTGCATACTGTTTTTGTTTTTCTTTATTCATTATTGTACTATTATTATATAAATGTTATCGGTTACATTTACTCTTTACCATTTCTGTAGTTTGTTAGAATAATTCCTTAAATTTAGAGTAAAGGAAGGAGATCGGAGTCAGCTCAAGATTCAAACAAAGTTTTTATCTTGTACAAGAGGAGCATTCACAAAGCAACACACAGATCTGTTACAAAGGAAAGACTCAAATTATGAAGAGGGAAGCTTGGCTTTTATCTCTCTCTCTGTGGGTGTGACTAAAACTCTAACAGCTGCTAATTTATGCACCAATTTCCTGCATTTTATGAGATAAATTCACAGAGTCGAGGAAAACATTCAGTGGTTAATCAATACCTTATGTGAGAAGAAAAACAAGTCATAAATCAAGGTCACGGGTCACACTTCAGACAGTTACTTTGACCATAGCTATGTAAGACTTCAATTCACATGTCCCCTGATGGGGTACAACATTTCCATCACATAGTTGAGTCCCCAAGCATCAGATTTTCACGCGAGTGTACTTTGTACAACCAGAGTGACAATAAACATCTCGACTCTTGAAATTAATATCTTCATTTTCCACCTGCGTTTTTGTGGCCAGTAAAGCTACTTGATCACAAACAGGTCACGGAAAGTCCTGACATAGAAAACACACACACACACGAAAAGACAAACCTTTGCAGCAGGACCTGGTTTGGAGATGTGATCACGACCACTGAGCAGAACAGCAGGAGTTGGGAGTAATTTAGACTGAAGATATTGGAGAACCTTGAAAAAAGGTTGGCTGCTGTTTATGCTGTTTCATTTTTGTGAAGTGAAAATGTTCTTTAAATATGTAGAATCTCTAATTATTAATTATTTTATTCATAACCTGAGCATGGGGGCAGAGTGACAGTTTGCGCAGGAAGTCAGTCAGTTAAGGGAACTTCAGATCCTAAATCCATTTTTCATCGCAACAATACAATGCAGTAGCAGCAACAATACAAACACGTTTGCTTTGGCACGTGTCCCACCATGAAACAATTCAGTTTTGGGCCTCCAAGGGGAAACGGTTTGGCCACCCCTGCATCACAGTTATGATATTTCAGTAATATAAAAAGGGGCCACTCTGCTGCATAATAAGTACTTTTACTTTTGATGATTTAAGTTTATTTAGCTGATAATATTTTCATTTTTAATTTTTTTAATGTTTTTGAATGACAAAGCAGTTTAAAATGTAATGACCCATTTGATTTTTGTTCTCCTTCAGAGCAGGCATTCAGAATCTACTAGCATCAAGTCCAACGTTTACGTTTTATAATGAAAAATGCCAGTTTAGTGGCTATTGCATGATTTAGCTCCAAACACATCAACATACATTTCAAACAACTGCAGATGAATCATACTTCATGCACGGACCAACTGAGTCAAATGGAAATGTTACTGTTCAAAAACAGCACGTAAACAAAGAGAGGCAACTCACATAATCAAATGAACTTTACCATACCAAGATCACATTTTCAAACAATGTACAAACAACAGAACAAATAGTGTCCGTCAGGTTCAGGTGTGTTATTGTATGTATTTCAGTGATAATGGAGGAAGCCAGGCTCTGAGTGACATCATGTCTTCCTGGGGCGAGTTCATCGAGCTCCGTGACCTGAGGTCAGACGGAGAGCGGATAGAGCTGACCGGCTCACGTTCGCCCTGCTCGCCTCCACGCCTCGAGAGAACCAACGCCCTGAGGATCAGCCCGGGGAAGGTCCCAGACCTGCTGAGCAGGGTGGGCATCATCCGAGTCCTGAGCAGCAGCCAGGACCCCCAGATGACTGAGGAGAGGGGAGAGGGCCACAACTTCCAGCCCTGCAGCCACGCTCAGCCCACGTGGTGTGACCTGTGTGGAGACTTCATCTGGGGCCTTTACAAGCAGAGCCTGCGGTGTGTCAGTGAGTCGGCTTACGTAGGCTGTTTGCACGCTTGGGTGTGTGCATGTGTGATCGCCTCTTTGCATATGAGAGGAAGATATGAGGGAGAGGAAATTTGGCTAAACAGCAAAAAGATGTAGGTGCATGCCTGGTTAACTCTGCACTCAAGCAATTAATTTGCAGAAATCACAGCTTTTACTCCTCGTTTTGCAGTGCTAGAAATGTTCTCCATTTTGTCAGCGTCAAACATGCACGCAGTAGTTTAAGTGGCTTTCGTGGTTTGGTTATCATCTCAGCTCAGGGTCGGCTACAGACATGTATGATGTACTCGCTCAGGATTTCTCTCAGAGTTGCAGCAGTCTTCAGCTTCCTTTTCATCAACTGAAACCCACTAAAATGTTGCTGCGGTTTGTGTGAAGCATTTATTGTGCAGAAAGCAATGCCTCTTAAAGTAACCTGGTCATGAAACACCAAAACAGACCATCACACTGATAATAATTGAAAAAAATGTTATTAAAGACAAAATCATTGACAAATAAATGCAAATTGAAATCTACATTCATGATACACACAGTATGCAGTGTCTTACCTCTGTTATATTTCGCAGCTGTACTCAACAGGTTTGAGTAAAGGTATTTATTTACCATTTTATTAATGCACCACAAAACAGAAAGGGTTATAATGCAGGAGAAAGCTGAGGTAAAGTAACTGCAGTGACCAGTAATGGCCATAGGAGGACATCACCCGCCTGGAACTGCACTCTACACATGCATGTTAACATATAAGAGTTTGTCATAATGTACTCATGTTCGCCGGCGTCTGTCTTAACTCAGTGACTTCCCGTTTTTACAGATTGCAGATTCACATGTCACTACCGCTGTCGAGCCCTGATCCGCCTGGACTGCAGCTGGGACCGAGGCTCTGTGGCCGATCACATGTGCGTCGTGGAGCAAACCATAGAGACGGACACAAATGTGGTAAGGAGCTTTTGTATTTGACAGTGTGATATGACTGGTTTAGTACCCTATATTTTGCACGCAATCAGAAGTGGTGGGAGTCACTGTTTACTTGGTCTTCAACATGGAGGAACTGTGACATGGTTACCATTAACCCTGTGAACGCCAACAACACGCTGGCAGGTTGGAAGGTACGTTTTCCTGGCAAAATCACCAAAATGACACAATTTATCTTTGCCAAAAAAAGCAATTAGATAGAAACTATTGTATTATTCTCTCATATCTGCTTTTGTAAGAAAAAATAACCTCATCTTAAAATAAATAAAATACTGACACTTAGTCAAAATCACTTTATTCTATACGTCTCGTATAAAACCTCGTCAAAACTAATCCACAATTGTTGCTATATTGGTAACACTTGTAGGCATTGGGTAAGGGTTAGGGAGAAAAATGTTGATTTATGGCATTATAACAGTGTTGCAACACGATGTCCTGATCTGTGCAGGACTGATATTTCATGCCAGAAGTAAAAGGAAGGCTTGTGGTTCATAGGGTTAAAAATGAGACCATGAATGAGGAAACTGGTAGCTCATTTAGGCCTCTGTACTTTGCATGTGACACTGTGCTGCTTGGTTTGACTGCATGGTAATTCTGCTTGACTGTTTTACAGAACAAATCAATTACTTTATGGGCAAAAAACGGGAACCACTTCATCCGGCAATAAACACACACCCTTCCCCCAGTCCCACTAACTGCACAGGTTCATTATTAAAGGTGACCTGACCCTGTCACAGCTGACTATATTTTCTGTAAACTATCTCGCTCCAGATAGGGGAGCAGCTAGCAACGTCACATTTATAAAGGGAAGTCTGAAGAGATTTGAAGGGGAAGTATGGGACAAAAACACAAAGTGTTTCAGAAAATCACTTTTGCAAGATCCTGTTCAGTTTATTTAACAACCACTGCAACACATCAGTTTGGGTAATGTTTGAGCATTTTGAAACACCCAAATACATGTGTTATACATATACACACACACTGAACAAGGTTAAATCATAAAAACCGTGTGAAATTGTTCAGTGTGATAAAATAAGTTTATTGGAGGTAGTCAAAAGAGTAATGAACTATTAGCAATGCAAAACAAGAGACATACTGTTAGTCTATAGCAAGGAAAACATTTTTTAATAGTAGTGAAGAGGGTCAGAACAAATCGTGTGCCCTTTACTTAATGTGTTTACAGCATTAATTAAATAGGTAAAGTCAAGTCCTGGCTTCTGTACATCTAAAAGTTTAATTAGAAGAAGACTCTGCACCACATACTGTTATTTATAAAGAGGGGAGTCAAGGATACGGGCCGGTGGTTGTTCAAGGCTGCAGTGTTTGTTCTCTCTTGGTAACGGGCTTCATTCCTTCACTATCAAGCACTTGTTTCTTATCAAAAGAATGTAAAAACTCCAGCAGAGCATGGACAGTGTGAAGACGTGGCTGGATATTTTGTTGGTGCTGGAGCTCTAAATAGGCCTTTCACACAACACTGAACCCACAAAGCGCCTCATCTGTCTCAGCTGAGAAAAATGCAGCCGCCATAATTAATGTTATTGATAGCATGTGTGCATCTTCTGCTATGACATGTTAAATTATCTGCAATCAGCATAACCTGTTACAAAAAAGGCGCAAACAATACAAAACATGCGGGACAAGATCCGATGTTCTGCATCAACAAGCAGAATCTTGTCATTTTCACTTCTACAATGTTTGTATCACTAAATTTTTTTTGCCTTTGTTGCAATCCAGCTCAGTTTAGAACAGCTGGAGGGTTTCTGGCTGTAGCAGCACACATTTGTTAACTCCTAAATTCACAGCAGGAGGCTCCAACATATTTCCTGCCAAAACATTATCAGTCAATACTCGTGCTTACAGCCAATATGGTAATAAATTATATTTGTCAACTCCTTGGCATGTAAGAAAAACATGAAGGATATGTTATCACCAGGTGGACGCGTGCCCTCGTTAATTTTTTCTTTTGCATTCCTCCATGTTATTGTACTTGAACCGATTAAATTGTTAAGATCTGGGCGGGATTGTCCCAGATGAACACAGGAAAAAAGGGGATTGTTTATTTGTCTCAAAATCTTTCATCGCAGCTTTAAATGCAGCTCATTCTCAGGCATAAACTAAAGACATTTTTATCAACATGATTATAGTTTCCAGAAGCGAGATTCACATTACAAAAACTATAAACCTGGAATCACCTTTAGTCACATTTGAGTCCCTGTGATGGTTTGGAAATTGTTTACATTGCAGCAGATGCATTGTGAAAATAAGACATGCAGCTGAGTGCCAAATTAACATTTTACATTTTTATTCAATGTGAGGACAAAGATTGCTGCGACACAAAAAAAAAACTCAACTTGTGAGTGTGTTCACATCAAAAAGACGGTAGATTGATTTCAGAGTTGGTCATGTGAGGGTTCAAATACTTTGCACTGACAATGTGACACCATATCCATTAAAGAGGGTGTCATTACATTAAACAATGGTCAGATGACAGAAGAATCTGTGTCCTAGTCATGATTACAACTTGGAAGTTGACGTGAACTTCCTAGAACTAACTTATAATATGGAAACTTGTTTGACGATAACTCTAACATCACATATCACATAATAGAGATGCATTATAGGAGTTGTAGTAATTGAAGTACTAAGCACAAAAAGTAAGGGAATTTCTGCCTTTTTGTTTTGTTTTTTCCTTTCCCCTATCGCATCATCAACTAAATGTTTGAGTGATTCTGATAATATCACACTCATATCAATCTGCATATAATCAGTATTATCTACATGCTAAGTGTTGACATTTAGGGGGCCTCGGTGTGTCTCCGCCTCACTGGCAGCCTCAGAGAGCCTGAATACCGCTGCCTACTGAGGGGCAGGGGCTAAAAAAAAAGAGGGCACCTTAAGCTTAGGATTCTAACCCTGATCTTCTACTCATCGAAGCTTTTTGGAGATCACTGACACAAAGCCCCAGATCAGAGGCAGTGCACGCTCCCTTGAATGTCAAGACGTGATCCAGGCAGTTGTATCATTTCAGTACAAGAATACTCCTTCCTGCCTGCGCATCCTAATCCATCCTGTCACACATATACCTCCTTTTTCTTCCTTGTTTTGTCACTGCAAATCATGCAAATTAAACCTCAACTGCTTGGATCACATCCTGCCCGTGTCACATTTTGGTTGTGTGATCTGGTAAGGTATGACCCCTGTCACAGAACAGTCATGTAGTGTGAAAACCACAACGACTTCAAGTCTCCTGATCACAAGACAGAACCATAAAGCTGTGTAAACAGAAGGCTACATCTATCTGATGACTTAAACTGTCATGTAATGTACCAAAGGCATCAGAGTGCACTTAATTGCGTTTTCTACATAGAAGGGTACTCTAGAGCAGTGGTTCTCATTCTTTTCTTGTAAAGAAACCTAAAAAGTCCCCTAAACTGACACAAAAAAGTATACTAAGGACCCCTAATTACAGAAAATATGAGAAACCCATGAGCAACTTCTGGATTTAATTATAGTGAAAATAAATTATTCCCCTTTGGCACCTCTTGGAAACTACCCATGGACCCACTTTGAGAACCGCTACTCTAGAGGGTATTTTATCATGTTTTATCTACCACGGGGACGTCCAAGAGGCCACTCTTGGTTCTCTTTCTGTTGCTCTTACATGGGCCTCGGGGGAACATGTTGGGGAGGGGGGGCACTCCACTCCAAATAAACTAGATTAGGAAAATGTAAATTTACTTGGCAGTCTAAGTTTAAGAATTTAGGTGTTGTACTTATTTAAAGGTGCACTATGAAGTTTGGGGAAGAAATTTTAATCAGAAGTGAAGCTCTTCATTGACTAATTTTTATGCATAAACAAACTAAATAAACTGTATTGACTTAATAAACTGAATAAACAAACTGACCTTAAAGGACAACACAGTAGAGTGGTATAGTAATGAGTCTTAAAACCCAGAAATCAGTTAGCATTTTTGCACTTTTTGTTCCCTCATCTCAACGTCAATGGGTCTTTTAAATTGTTTTTTAGATATATCCCTGAAATAAGGTCTGTGGTTAACACAGGCTTAAGATATTTAGATTTTTTGTTCTATGACACAAAAATACATCATTTTTGATTTGATCATTTTTAATGTCCGAAAATTAAATTATAAAGTGCTTACGTGTCTTAAAATTCTAACTCTTAATTCTACAACTCGTAGACTGAAAAGTTTATAGACAACATGTATAGTAATTGTGTAGTAAGATGCTTAGTGGTGGGGACGTTTAAGTCAAGTGACTGCAGCGTAGTCTGTTTATAGCCTAACATTAGCCTCTACTTCTAGCGATTTAATTTACAAATCAAAGTTTGTCTGTGAAGATTATCTTGCTGAACAAAACGTGTTAGTATCATAAACTTGTGTCGGAAGTGAGAATGTTTTCATTCCTGCAAGATAGTTTACTCTCCACTTTTGTGATTTTCCAAGTGTAAATTAAATCGCTAGAAGTAGAAAGCTAATGTTAGGCTATAAACAGACTACGCTGCAGTCACATGACTTAAAGGTCCCCAGTTGCGTGATATAAACATCACCACCACTTAGCGTCTTACTACACAATTACTATACACATTTTCTATAGATTTATAAATCTACAAGTTGTAAAGTCACAGTCAGAATAATTTGTAACTAAAGTCGACCTTTAAAGAAGGACTAGTGAGCAGATGAGTCTCCACGTTTGGTGTGATGACGTTTAATGTCTGTGACAACGTATGTTGCCTCATTTAGCCACTTGTTAGCAACCGCTGTTTTTAAAACACATAAGCACTTCATAATCAAATTGTGGGACGTTTTTCATGTGGCAGAACAAAACGTGTGAATATCTTCAGCCTGTGGTAACCATAGATCTTATTTCAGGCATTGAACCAAACAATTTAAAAAACTCATTGACTCTAAGATGAGGGAAGCGGAAATGCAAAACTGTTGTTCTCTGTTTATATTTGGCGGACCCTGCCACCTTTCTAGCTACAAACAGTGTTCTGGGGACCTAATTTTCTCTCTGAGAACAGCTTGTTTATTCAGTTCTAGAAAAAAAATTCTGAGTTTGTATTATTACTTCACTAATATTAAAATTAAGAGTTTGAATTTTTTTTCACCAAAACTACACAGTGCCCCTTTAAATGTCTCGTATAGATCTCAACCGCTGACGAATAATACTGAAACTCACACGAGGTCTATGGCGGGGGGTGGTGGTGTGACCACCGCTCCATCATCACATGACTCTGTCGGTACAGCGTGGAAGCTGCCAGCATCATCCATGGGAGCAGAGGCGGCAGAGAGAAGAGGGGAGGGTGATGTGGAGGAGGAGGACGGGAAGTGTTCGGTATTTCCCCTGGTCGTCCAATCGCGACCATCCGCGGTGGTTTTGTGTATTTTCCAAACTCATCTCAACGGACCTGGGTGGGGCGTCGGCCGGCCGGCGGGGGGAAGGAAGCGAGGCAGCAAGGGCGGGGGCCTGAACTCATACATCCTGTTTCTCACAGACTCGGTAACTCAGTGGAAACGTGGCCGCTAGATTAAGATAGAGGAAGAGACTGTTTGATTTTGTCGAGTTACAGTTGTGTTATCAAGAAGTTACAGAGCTATTTCGTCGTCTCCGAGTTAGATAAACTGACGTTACCGTTGTAGAACATTCCAGCCCGGCTTCCGTAAGTTTAACAGTGGTTTGTTTTAACACTTTTTAAGTCGTCGTACTTTAAGTTCCGATATTTGACTCTAGTGTCAGAAGGTGTTGTACTGATAGTCAGCATGACAAACGAGGCTAGCAGCTCGGACAAAACTCCCTCCTTCGAGATGACCTGGGGCAGCTCCACCAGCAGCGGCTACTGCAGCGAGGAGGACTCGGACTCCGGCGAGTTCGAGCAGTACTTCACGGCGCGGACATCTTTCTTCCCCAAAACCCGGAAAGCTAACGTTAATGCTAACGTGAAGAAGGTGAGAATTAACTGAAAAGAAGACGACAAAACAAAATAAATAAAAAGTTAGGCTTGATAAAAGTTAGTTCCTCCATTTAAAAGGGGGAAGTAAGAGCGGAGGGTGGGTGATGGGTGATACAGAACCGCTACTCTCGCGTTATTTGGTATTTCTGCTCTCTGACACTTTGTTTAAAATCAAGCACTTTATTCATATTATTAGTTGTTGCACGTGCCAGGGTTAGTTTTTGTAGCATGTTTTTTTTTTTGCTCAAGGGCACCCCAGCAAACAAGGTGCCAGCCAAGACGAACATGTAGGGTGGAGTTCTGGTTCCTCCTGTTTTCATTAAAACAGACGTGAATCATGAGAACTTATCTATAAAATGCATATCAGCCCTGAGGAAAAAGCAAATACAGGTTCTGTCTAATAGACACACCTTACCGCATGATTGTATTGTGACAAACACAGACCCACAGCTGAACCCTGCTGAGAACAGCCCAAATGTCATGTTTGGTGACGCAGACCGGCTTCTCAAGTTTCCAGCCCGACACCCACACCACTGTTCATTGACTGTTCCTCCAGGTTTCACACACCAATTTCTCAATCACTGTTGAGTCATGTGTTGTTCTAGGTTTGGTTCATTTTTGTGTTCCTTTTTGTCGCACACACCCACCCACATATCAGTTTCTTCATTGTGAAACAGATGCAGTTTACTGTAAAAGTCACCATTTTCTGTCCCTGCACAGAAGCCACTGTTGTTTGATGCTGTTGGCACTCTGCAACACTGTTTCTGATGTGACACTCCTTTCATGGGCATGTAGAGGCACAGTTGTTGCATAGTTTATCCTCCTACTGTTGCCGTATTGGAAAGCCACACTTGGCCCACGTATTGATTTAATTGACTTGTTAACAGCAGCACATCAACTCGACAGTTTTTCAACCCGCCTCAGGATTGCCATTATTGATCTGCTTGACGAAGATTTAAAAGCTACAGAGCCGTTTCAATGCTTACATCGTAATTGCCAGGTTTGCTTTTCCTTAATCAATTTGGAGTGTGGAAGCAGGACAAAAATAGAAAATCTCAACTCTCAAATCTCATCAAATATCAACACAGATGTTGGCGGCATCCATAACACTGTACGGATAGTGATATTTGGATTATAGTTCTCAGGAAACCCCCGGCTCCTGCCTCAAGGGAGTAGGCTGGAGTACAGCGTGGAAAATAAATTTTTGCCGCCTCAGAGTTCTGTTGAAAATTCCTTCCACACAGGAAGTTGAACTCATTAGTAGACACAGGAAAAGCCCTAATTGAGCCAACGGCTGGGGAGATACTGGGGGCCAAATGTGCATGACTGAAACATGACTGTTGGTGTGCGGTTGATGAGGCAGCTGACTTCACAGGATGTGTCTGAAAAACAAGGGAGGGCATTGTCTTCTCCCACTCGTGAGAGCCAGAGAGGGGAGGCTATTTTTACGTGAATACCAAGTTGAGGAATGCGATGCAGAGCCGTTGCTTGCAGTCATTGCAAACAGCTGCAAGTTGCACATACCCCCCCTCCCATCCCTCAGTTTCCCTCCTCCTTTCGTTTACCCCTCCCACACCGAGGGATCAGAGCAATCCAACAGGATTGGACGGCGCTGACATCATCGTTTTTGCTACGTTGTCAGGAAGTTGAGAGTCTGATGCAACCGGTGCTCACTGTTAGAACGGAACAGAAAGTTAATTAACAAAACTTACAAAAACCAAACTTACTGAAGCGTGAGTGTCTGTAATCTTCCACTAAACAACAGTAGGCAATGTTGTCGGAAGAGGAACCGTGTTTAAAGCAAATTTTGATCACGACACTCCTGCTTTTACATGATAGCTCCACAGAGGCTTCCAACTCAGTGTTAATATGTAGAAATAACACAAAAACACATTCTCACTTCCTAAATAACACATTTGAGACATACAGTGGTTTAATACAACAGCAGCATGTTGTAAAGATGCATTCAAGTCTTGACCCTGTGAACTGCACTCATCAGTATATGTTGAAAAAAAAAGTAAGGTGTCTGTAACCTTTCATTGTTACAGAACATGACATTTTTAATGTTGCAACTCATCACTGTGTCCATTCTTGTGCTGGCGTGTCGCTCTTGTCCCTGTTGTGGTTTTGAGGTGAGCACTGACACCTGCTGGTTTAACACTGTTACTCCTCACTGTCTCCTCCAGGACGAACAAATTGAATTGGGAAAGCAGGAGTTGACAACCACAGATATTCAGCAGAAGGTGAAGGAATACAACGCTCAAATCAACAGCAATCTGTTCATGAACGTGGTGAGTAGCGGCGATGCACGACACATCCGTGCATTTACATTTTTCTTTTTCAGTCTAACATTTTTACTTTTCCCCACAGAACAAGGATGGTTCCTACACCGGCTTCATTAAAGTGCAGTTCAAGTTGGCGCGACCTGTGTCTGTCCCATCTTCAAAGAAAGGAGGTCCTGATGATAGAGGGAGGAAGGCCAGTGGAGTGAAGCGCCGCACCTCTTTCTATCTCCCAAAGGACGCATCCAAGCACCTGCACATAAGCTCACGCACCTCTGCTCGTGAGGTCATCGAGGCTTTGTTGAAAAAGTTTACTGTGGTGGACAATCCTGGCAAGTTTGCTCTGTTTGAGCGCAGCGAGCGACATGACCAAGGTATTACTCTCTTTTTATGATGTCGTCATGTTGAACTCCTTCAGTGATTGTCACTCTGTTTTAATCGAGATTTGAATGCTGTGCAATAACTTCAGTCTTTTGCCTGCCTCTTACAGTTTATATCCGCAAGCTGTCAGATGGTGAGCATCCTCTCCGTCTGCGTCTGTGTTCTGGACCCAATGAGAAAGTCCTCAGTTTTGTTCTGAAGGAGAATGAAACTGGAGAAGTCAATGTGAGTGCAACACGATGAGAACAAGGGATCCACACAGTGGACATGTTTCTATTAGCATATTCTGCTTTGTGCATTTTGAAGACTGCATTAGAAAAGGTTGACGGAAACAGGATAATACAGAAAAAAATGTATATGCTCGCTTTAGGTGGTTTATGCCCATTTTGAAAAAGAATAATTAATTTATTGGGTGATGGAAATACATTATCCAAAGTTCTGTTGTAGCAAAGATTTAACTTGCATGAATGATCAGCTGCTCCCACTCGGAGAAAAGAAAAAGCTGTGTTTTACTGTTGATTCTTCCTGAAAATTCCCAAATTCCCATGTTGGTGACCAAGGCAACTGGGTTTCTCCTTCTTCCTTGAGGGTCATTGGCAGTTGGCAAACAACCGGCCTTGTTTCCGGTTTATTACAGCCTTGGATAACGTAGCCTATGCCAGCATCTTGTACTAAAATGACACTTTGATTTGTCCATTTAATTTGCTCTAAACCATTGATGTATATAAAAATGGACAATGTGACAAATCCTCAGGTCCTCATTGCCCCCCGGTGGCTGTCTGCAGTACAGGTCATAAATCCTGACCCCTCCATGTTAGCAGATGGGACATAAGCCAAACTTAAAAACTCAAAATACACATAGATTTTTTTCCTAAAGGTGGATTTTGTTGATTTAGGTAAATCTTATAACACTGATGTATTTTCAAGTGTTAATTTTTCTGATCGGTTTGGGGGAGGTTTGAAGGAAACACACCTAAATTGCATTTTCTTATTTTTCTTGGCAATAATTCAAATTGCTTGACAGTTAGATGTAAACACAGCTTATGTGCTGGATCTCACAAAGATGATTATTTAATATACTGCACGTGCCCTAATGTGATTTTTCTCTCCTTACAGTGGCATGCCTTCTCCATGCCTGAGCTGAAGAACTTCCTGCGCATTCTGCAGCGTGAAGAGGAGGAACACGTCAAGCAGATAGTGCAGCGCTACGCTCTGGCCCGCACTAAGATGCAGGAGACTCTGGCTGGCTCGACCCCCGGTTGACACGACTCTGCGCCGCGGGGTTAAACGTGCACCTCTTGGCTGGACAATCGCCTGACGACGACCAGTCATCGCTGCATCCAAAGATCCCAGAGAACATGACTCAAAACGCCTCTTCGGTGAACGAGAGAGTGAGACAGGGCGCAAGACAATGAGCGAGCGAGAGAGAGTGAGAGCGCTAGCGCGACTGTGCGTGTGAAATGATGCGAGAGATGAAGTGCCTTACACCTGGAGAGTCTGATGTGCCTGAGAGAATGAGTTGAGAGAAGTGAAGACTGGCAGATGAGACAGCGGGTGTATCCAGTAATGTCTGTCATTACTGGGTACCATCTGATTATCCTGTGTACCTCAGCTGTGTCACTTTAACTTTAAGGGGAGGGTCGGTGATGAAACATTTTTAGGTATAAAGAAAATCCAAGAGTAGATTATTTGTAGATGCGATACTGAAGACGAGACGTATGATCACGTCTGCAGTTTAATCCCCCTTATTCTTTCAGAATAGAAAATGGTTAACAGGGCTCTGGAGTAACTTTTTACACTAGTTGCCCTGGTGCACCTAACTTTTTAATTAAGGCGCACATAATTTAGGTGCATCCAATAAAACATCTTAAGTTAATCTTTTAACACATTATGTAAATGATTGTCATAAAGGTGCAGATAACTGTTTTTTATTTAAATCACAGCACACGCAACAGTTTGCTGCAATGTGGATTGTTTAAAAATAGTTACCAAGTGCGTTTTTGATTTTTAAAATATTATTGGGACATTAATCGATACAAAAGTCGCCCTTTGTTTAAAATGGAAAATATGTTTATGGGCTAATATTTGTCAAAAAGGCAACTTTCTACGCGCCCAGTAGGTATTTGTTTAAAACATATATTTAGTATCAGGTGCACCGGTGCGACCAATTCAAATGTTTAGTTTCACTTGACAGATTTTTGGGTGCATGTCCCTGGAGCCCTGGTTAATGTGTCTAATCATATTATTCCAAGTTTAGATAAACTCAGTCTGGTCCTTCAAAAACCTGTCATGATAACCATATGTCTTACCTCATACTGATATCTTGTCTTTCACCCCGTAAGAAAGTTAAACACACATTTGTCGCTGAAAGGTATTTGGATTTTCTTTGAACCCAGTCTCAAAAGTCTGCCATGTCCTCTCGACACCCCTGATGGGTGCAACTCGAATTTTTTTTTATTTTGTCACTTTGTGAGCTTGACTGATGTATGGACATTTGTATGCAATTATGAATGTCAGAGAGCAGTGTCTAAGTGTCACTCTGGTTGACTGAAAACCTGAATGAATATTGGTATACATGTGTTTCACTGGAAGCTGTTTGTCATTCCTCATATCTGTGTTTTATTCTGTCCTCTTGAAGAAAATGTCTTCTGCTTCAGTTCATTGTATCCGTCTATGCACAAACCTATGTAGCAATCATCAAAATGTTGTGACCAATGTGCACTGCATTCAGTAAAGAATTTCCAAGTTCTGTCAATTTTTTTGTATTATTTCAGACAGAAGATGATTGAATGAATGTTAAAATATTATATGCGGCTATATAATATCAGCTATTGAACATATGAATCCCCACTCAAAGTAACTCAGATTTTAGATCTGGAGTCATATGACACTTAATCTACACATCACTATCCCTGACAATGACGTCGAGCCGTCGTTCATTCAGTGTTTTGCTTTAACTGTGTCTGTGCCGCCTGTCTGTCAGATCAGCTGATCACCTTATCGCAAGGACCAAAACAGCTAACGCTAGCTTAACGTAGCTGGTGGTAAAAATTATGACAGGACATGACCATTTAACCGGATTTAATAAGGTAGGATATTGACCAGAAGCACGTTTTAAACGAGCGTTTCATGGCGGTGGTTGGCAAAGATAATCCTGCGTTTGTTTCTTGTCCAGCTAGTTATCAGTGTGACGCTAGCTATTGTAGCTAAGCTGCGTCAGTGGCACAAGCTAACAGGCTAACTCACCTCCAGGTGCAGGTACCGTTAGCGATTTAATATTAGCTACACTGACCGACGGACTATTAATGGTACTTTTACGAAACGAATCATGTGTACTAGGTGTAAAATGATGGCTGTTTTAATGAATCAGTATAGCAGTAAAGCTAGCGTTATGAATCAGATCGCTTGCGTTTAGTGCTCGTTAATTGTACGGCCCGGCTGTTAGCTTACCGTTAAGCTAACGTAGTGTAACGTACCGTTACATTACAGGCTAACCTGACACTCCGAAAATGTCAAGTTTTGTTAGGTGATTATTGTATAGTACTGTCATGTCAGTGTGATAACAGTTCGTGTGTTGGTGTCGGTGTCTCAGTGGCATCTCTGAGTTGGACAAACAAACAAAAATTATTTACCACAATAACAATAGCGTTGATCCAACTAGTAAACAAGCAAACAAAGTGGTGCTTTTCAGTAAACAAGCAGTCACTCAACAAGTCACTTGTCTGACTGGGAATCTGCTCTTTCTTTCTTTACTTTTCAGATCCTGGCTTTGGTGAGGAAGTGAGCGTATCTGTCCACCAACCGAACTGAAAGCTTTATCTGGAGAATAACTATGCCTTATCTCTGAGGATGGGAGGAAGTGGATCCAAAGCCAAAGGTGTCTGGCCTTTCTCAGGCAGCGGAGCTGGAGGCGATTCATCCAGCGATGGGAACGAGCAGTCCGTGGCCCGGCTCAAAGGCTCCAGAAACGCAACACCGTTTGTTTTTACAAGGAGGAGGTAAATAATGCATAAGTGGGTCACCAAAGTCAGAACTTACGTTCTTTTGTATTCCTGGTAGAGTTATGGAGGTGAACAGTTTTATAGTAAAAGGGCACTTGTTTCCTATTGGAAATATAAAGATGACACAAAACAAGGGGAGAGCGAAAAAGGGGAATAACATTTATTTAAGCTACAAGCCTAACCTCTCGACCACTAAGGCACCCTAATCCAAAATATCAGGTTATACTCTGCTGTTATTTCAGAAGACCATTAATCTGGTTGCACAGGATAGTCCATAGGTTTCCCTGTTGGGCCATCCTGGCCAATACTGGCCTTTGACAGATATATTGGCGTCGACGTTTGTGTTGTCTGATGTGCGTGGATACAATCGAATATTAGTTGGGCTCTTATCGAAACCGTCCACACTGAGATCTGTGAAATAGGTTTGTTTTCAGAGGCAGTTCAGTTAAATTTGATAAGTTAATCCACAGTAGGGCAATTAAAAGGAGTAGATAGTAGAGCCCACACAGCTCAGTGTAACACTAAAAGCACATGAAAAGTTCAAGTGCACAGTAACAGTGGAAAGTGCTTGGCGCGTCGGTCAGTGGTGGGAATCTCAAACTCCCTGCACATTAAAGGGACACATTACACCAAAATCAAAATTTGCATTCTGTATTTTTCCTCCTACCTGTACTGCTATTTAGCCATTCGGATTGTTTTGGTATGAGTTGCAGGGTTTTTTGCAATATCTACTATAGAGATGTCTACCTTCCCTCGAATGTAATGGAACAAGATGGCACGCAGCTTGCGGTGCTTAAAGCGCCAAAAAAAGCATTTGAAAAACTCAGCAGCAATGACTCTTTTCAGAAATCATGATCCGGTTACTCAAGATAATCCACAGACTTTGTTGTTGCCAGTTTCATGTAGAAACTGTCTTTCTAACTAACTCAGCAGCAACTAGCTCACGTACACATGCCTTTTCTGAAAACACGTGACTGTTAAGAAATATTTAAACCCATCATTATGTTCTGCTTAGAGTTACATGTCACAAATGCCTGCTTGAAATTGTTTTAAAGGACTAGGCACAAAAACTTTGTTTCTGGTAAAATGGGTTCTGGCAGGGTTATGGTTTGTATATGCATGTAGAGTACCAGAACGTCAAGAGAACCAGAACACCTGCTCTGGTAAAAATAAAAATTTCTTTTTTTTTTTTGGACGACCTTATTGCATCTCTTTTCTGCATCGCTGACAAAAGCCTCCATGTTTTTGCACGTCGAAACTTTGTTTTTTACAGCCTGATGCAAAGGATCTGTCAACCGACAGATGACAAAGTTTTCTCCGGTAAATTCTTATTTTAAAAGTGGTTCATCCAGGACATTATTTAACTTCATTTGAAAAAAACAAACATCCGTAATTTCAATTTCAACAGTCAATTTTATTTTATATATACAGCGCTAATTCGAGGTGAGAGGGACCATTGAGAGGCAGGGAGCTGCGACTCCTTGAGTCCGGTGTCCATATCATCTGAGTTGGAGGAACTAATTGGTGATGGTGCTGGAGGTGAGGGGTGGGGTGGCTTCTGGCCATGACAATGGCTTGATTGGCACCTGTCAGAGGGACCCTTGAGACCCTTGCATTTTCCCTTATTTAAGCAATATTATAGAAAAAGGTGATTGTGTCTTGGAAAAAAAAAGAAGAGGGCAAATGTTGTCATTCAATATTGAAAAAATAGTTTCTAGTTGAATAATAGTTAAACATCTTAAAAGTATAAGCATTTACACAGTATTCACACAGCTTCAAATGTTCTGCACAGTTAACTTGTCCAGATATCACTGTGGGTAAGTGAAAAAATGTATAATGGGGTTTATGCTTTGAGAAAACTGGCCAGGTAATGTTCTTTTAACTCGCATGTCGTGCAGATGTCTTCCTCTCACATGTAGTTTAAGACTGATGTTTGCCTGCTGTGTTGGCAGCTCTTTGTACTATGACGAGGATGGAGACCTTGCCCATGAATTCTACGAGGAGACGGTGGTGACGAAAAATGGCAGAAAAAAGTCCAAGTTGAAGAGGATTCAGAAAAATCTGATTCCACAGGTGAGCTAGTTCCACATTTTGACAACACTGATCTGTTTGAAGGATTTTTTTTTTGAATGATTCATCACTCTGAATATTTCATTTTTCAGGGAATTGTGAAGCTCGACCATCCCTGTATTCATGTAGATTTCCCCATCGTCCTCTGTGAGGTGTGAAAAGTTCAACATGCCTGATGTACTAAGAAGTGCAACCACAGGTTCTCGTCTCGGAGCAAAGTCTTGTTCCAGTCTCCAACCTTACAGTCAAGACTGGAACTGTGGAGAAAACTGTCCTATTAAACTGATATATTGAATGAAATGTTATACATTTGAATTCAACTATAGTCAGTGGGTGCCCTGTTCACAAAAATCCATATTTTGATATTCACGTAAGTAGTGATGGTACAGGTTGTGTGTCCACTACCCAGCTGACATGTAAGCAGTCTTAGAGAATACATCAAATAAAGTTGTATTTCTCTCGTGAGTTTTTCTGCAGGGGAAAACATCGTCGATGTGAAAAGGCTTTAATGGTATATGCCTTCTGTGAGACGTAGGGTGAAGCTGTATGTGTACGTGTGTGCACTTAGGTTCGTTCGAGTGAATGTGCGTGAGAGGGGATCGAAGATGTAGTTACAGGGTAGAGCAATGAAGGATTGTGAAGTTTATTGTACATATGGATGGTCATGTTCTGTGTTGTCACGTCTGAGTCTGTCTCAGTAACCGAAGCTCAGACCTGCACTAGTGAACATAATGTACTGTAAATAATTTCAGATTTCTTAGTTGGAAATACTTGAATAAATGGTTTACTGAGCTGAATGTCTTCTGTCAAGATTTTGTTTTCTGATTTGTTGTTTATGGCCTCCTTTAAAGGAAAACGCCACCGCTTTTCCATACTGAACTATGTTCTTCCCTGATGTTAGACGAGTTCACACATACCTCTCTCGCCTTCGCGCGTGCACTCGATCGCTCCGGTGTGCAGCGCTACTTTGCTAGCATGTAGCTTGGCCCAGTACATTCCTTCGGTTCCAAACGGGGGTGAAGTTAGAAGCGACCAAGCACTTCCACGTTTTCCCTATTTAAGTACGGTTACGTGAGTAGTTACACGACCCAAGTATGGTTACACCAAATGAAACATGCCAATTTTCTAAGCGGATAAAAAGGATAACTATAATGTATGCCGGAATAACACCTGTGAGCACTTCGTCGTCGGCGCAGTAATATCATCACTCCTACTCATAGGAGTGATGATATTACTGCGCCTACTCATGTGTAACTACTCATGTAACCGTACTTAAATAGGGAAAATATGGAAGTGCTTGGTCGCTTCTAACTTCACCCCCGTTTGGAACCGAAGGAATGTACTGGGCCAAGCTACATGCTAGCAAAGTAGCGCTACACGCCAGAGCGATTGAGTGCACGCACGAAGGCGAGAGAGGTATGTGTCAACTCGTCTAACATCAGGGAAGAACATAGTTCAGTATGGGAAAACGGTGGCGTTTTCCTTTAACCAGTGAGGTATGTCCAAGCAGTATCTGTGTTGTACTGATCTCTCACATGCGTTGCTTTGGATGTAAACTGGTGAAAGTAGGTTCACAGTCACATTTAAAGTAATATTTTTAAGATCCTGGGAAATAAGTGTATACGCTTTCTCGCAAAGCGTCAAAAGAGAAGAATGATGCAACCTTCATCGGTTCAGTTTTAAACAAACAAGTCATAACATGTTGAGTTTCTAGCTACCTTTGAACAGGACAAGCATTTCTAGTCTTTATTCTAAACTGAGTTAAGCTGGCCTCAGTTTTGAATTGAATACAGAGGCATAAAGAGTGGTACTGAACCAGGGTTCCCACACCTTATTAAACATCAAATTCTATGATATTTTTAAAGACTTTCTAGGCCAAGCTCCCTTAAATTCAAGGACCCAGCACGGTGTAGTTGGAGATGCATCGAGGTTAGTCAGAATTGGCAAACCGTGTGTACACGTACAAGGAATTCGAATCTTGTTTGCATTGCTCTTAGTGAGCTAAACTGTTACAGACATACAGGTGGTTCAACAAGAACTGAACAAATAAGGTAAAGAAAGGTGAATTGTACAGTGCAGTGCTGTACATGAAGAAGATGTTGATGATGTGCCATCTGACATTTCACATGTTCATGATGACATACAAATGTAAATATATATATTTAAAGTATTTTTTGGGCTTTATTGATAGAACAGGCTCAAGATACGACAGGAAACAGGATGAAAGAGAGACACGCAGCAAAGGGCTCCCAGACCGGGACTCAAACCCGGGGCTGCTGCAACGAGGACAAGGCCTCTGCACATGGGACGCCCGCTCTACCATCTGAGCTAAACAGCACCTAGTAAATATAGATCAATGTGTTTTTTTTTTTAAATGTATTTTTTTTCTTTGAAAATGTATTTTAGAATCAAAACCTGCTTTATTTGGACACATGTGAACACATACAGGAAATCGGACTCGTGTTTTTTTAGGAAAAGGACAACAAAGCTGAACAAAGACAGGTAAAAAATGAACAAAACTTTTTCATATATGTAAGTGGGTGATATAGTTCCAGGCTAAAAGAATGTTGGAATAAATATTGAATGATTAATGTAACAGAATACTTTATGTGCAGTTTGTGCTAGAAGCCTTTGAGGCAGCGCGGGTGGTGGTGGGGCCCACAATCTTATTTCAATATAGCACATCTGATGAAATAAGTAACTCATAGAAATGCCTTTGGGTTGTTTTATGTTATTTATGATTTAGCGAATTTGGCTCTGAATGCAGAGCTTAATGATCAAAACAAATGTAGCTACATGGATTAAAATCAAGAGATACCAGTGTGTATAAGTGGTAGGCCATCTAATCGTTTCGTCGCTGTGGGGTGGTGTGGTTCCTGTAGTTGCCATGGTGACGTGACCAGCACACACAAGAAAGCCTCCAAAACTCAACATTTTAGTGGCAAAGGACAAGGCATAAGAAATGATTGATTTATATAATGACATGTCACTTTTCAATAGTCAGTATTAGATGAGCGGTGGAGGAAGTACTCAAATAGTTTATTTATGTGCAAATACGTACAACTACGTAAGTTATTTCTTTATTTTTTTTTACTTTTTAAGTCTTTATTTTATTTTATTTCATTTTATTCAATTCAACATTCAATATACAATTATTTCAAAACTTCGTGACCAAGACCCATTTGCGCATTTGTTCTCGTGTGCTTGTGATAGACAGTGATAGTTTTACACGCCTGAACTAATTTAACCTTTTTTTATATTTTATTTAAGAATTTCTTCCCAAATAAGGTTGGGTAACCGGAGACCCCGGAGAAAACCACCTGTAGTTCAGGGAGAACAACTGCGTGTGTTTGAGTCAGTCTCAGTGCCTGAGCTTGGACCAGGCGAAGCCGAAGAACCTCCTGTACCACTTCTTCTTGTTCTTCTTCTTGTTCAAGAGATCTTCCAGCTGGGACTTCATGGAACTTTCTTTCTCCTCCCACTCCTGCTCCTTTTCCTGCAGTGTCTTCTTGAGACTCTCTGTGGCCTGAATGAGGGATGTCTTTTCCTCCTGCCACGCCATCTGATGACTCTCCAGCTTCTGCTCAACATTCTTCAGAGCAGCCGTGAGGGTTTTGTTCTCACGGTTCTGCTCATCCAGCCGAGCCTCAAAGAGAGCTGTGGATTTCTCCTTCTCCTCCAGCAGGGGGATTTTCTCCTGCTGCCAGCAGAGGCGCTCAGTCTCCAGAAGATCCTCTGCCTTTTTCAAAGCAGATGCGATCTTCCTGGTTTCCTCTTTGTGCTCCTCAAGCTGGGCTTGATGGGAAGCCTGGGAGCTTTCCACAGCCTCTTTTGCTTCCTGTTGCATATCCTGCACAGTCTTCTCGAAGCCTTCTGTGGCCTGAATGAGGGATGTCTTTTCCTCCTGCCACTCCATCTGATGACACTCCAGCTTCTGCTCAACATTCTTCAGAGCAGCCGTGAGGGTTTTGTTCTCGCGGTTCTGCTCATCCAGCCGAGCCTCATAGAGAGCTGTAGATTTCTCCTTCTCCTCCAGCAGGGAGATTTTCTCCTGCTGCCAGCGGAGGCGCTCGGTCTCCAGAAGATCCTCTGCCTTTTTCAGGGCAGATGCCATCTGGCAGGTTTCCTTTCTGTGATCATCTAGCAGGGAGATTTTCTCCTGCTGCCAGCAGAGGCGCTCGGTCTCCAGAAGATCCTCTGCTTTTTTCAGCGCAGATGCGACCTTCTTGGTTTCCTTTCTGCTCTCCTCAAGCTGGGCTCGATGGGAAACCTGGGATCTTTTCGCAGGCTCCGTTTCTTCCTGTTGCATATCCTGCACAGTCTCCTCGAAGCCTCCGGTGGCCTGAATGAGGGATGTCTTTTCCTCGTCCCTTTGCTCGTCCTTCTGATCCTCAGAGACAGCTTTGGATTCTTCCGTCTCCCCCAGCAGCCAGGTGTCTAGCTGCCAGCAGTGACGCTCAATATCCAGAGGATTCCCTGCCTTTTCCATGGCAGAGGCGATCTTCTTGTTGTCCTCTATTAGCTTCTCAGCTAGGATTTGTTGGGGAGACATTGTACTCTCTCGAGCCTTCTTAGCCTCTCTCTTCTTCTCGGCCAGTTTTTTTCTCCTCCGCTGGCCCTTTGTCTCTTCGTTGGTCATGTTGCTCTTCTCACTCTGACCCTGGGGGCAGTCTGTCCTACTGCCTTCTTCGATATCCTCGTTGTCTTCGCGTGTCCTGCTTTTCTTCCCTCTCATGTTGACGGTCTGGACCTGAATGGCAAATATAAAGTCAGGTCCTCTATTTATAGCATTTCAACATTCTAAAATGTATGACATCACCGGGGCTTTGATACTACAGTATCAAAGTATCACTTATGTGATGTCATAATGTGTTCTTATAAGAAAACATTAGAATTTCTGCTGGGATGTTCTTCTTTCTGTTGCTATAGCAACATTAACAATGTTTGTGACTTGATGGCCTTTTTCCTTTGGATATATATTTCAAAATGTATATATTTAAATTTTTATTCATTGACTGATTTTCTTCTGAATAAACAAACTCTCTTTGTTTTCATGTCTGAATAAACTGAATAAACAAACTGATTTTAAATTACACTTATCCATGACTTCGATGAGACAGAGAATTTCAATGACACTCATTTTGAAAATCAATAAAGTCATGACTCATGACTTGTTTGGACCCAGCATTTTGTAGCATAAATGAACCAGACTTGATTGTCTGCCTCAAGATTTCCAAATCTTGTTATCTCAATATTAACAGGCATGAACAACCAGTCGATGTTCAGGAAAACTGTTTAGAAGGAGGCTGCTGAAGCCAAGAGTGTAAAAACCTTCATGGATACTGTGTCACCCGCGATTACACATCTTATAATTCGTTGTCACTGCTTGTGTTTTAAGTTGTGTTGTCTAGTTCCACTTCTCCTCAACGAGCACATGCCTCAAACGCTTAAATCAGCGAGACCACCCTCACTCTCAGGCAATCCAAAACAGGCAACAGAGCACAGACATCTCTTTGAGACCGATTAAAAGAGGAACATCCTCAAGCAGACACACAAACATGTGCACATGCTGGTGGTGTGTGCAAAATATACAGTATATTAAAACACCAATGACCAACGACATAAAAATTATACACTGAGCCTTCTGTATACAAGTCAACTGTTCTGTATGTTATCAATAGCAAAGAAACAATAAGATACAAAGGACAAATGTTGGATACAATGTGCACAATTAAAAATGGGGAGAGGCTCGAATGTGTCAACACTTCTCAATTGTGCTGCTGTATTAGCAGAGCGTAGAGCCTATCTGCTAACATGGAGCTACAGAAAACATTTAAAAGAACCCTTTACAAAATATATAAATCCGAGCACTTTCAATGACCCATGGATGTCTATTTTCAAAAACCTTCAAGGCCTTGATTTGTTCCCTCAAGTTTACAAACTCTTTGATTTGAAGGGCCCATGGGAACCCTGTGTAACTCTCGACAGAAAGCAAATAAAATGTATTTCCCAAAACGTAGAACTGTCTCTTTAAAGGAAAACTCCAGCAATTTGACACATGTAAGTGTGTTTACAGGTCTTGGGGAGTACCACATATGTTAACGGTAGTATGAAGACTTTTGTGGCTCCACTGTCTCCAGTGATGTCACTCGGGCTGAGCTGCATTTTGGTTCAGGTTTTGAAAAGCAGTCTGCTGGCATTGCACTCTTATAAAAACTGTTGGACTCATTATGGACAGTTTTAAAAACAATTGATCCAAATCAATAGGCTACAGCAGAACCAGAGAAATCACCTTTTTCTTTATTCCACACAGCCAGTGCCTGCATTACCCACAACGCAATTTAGCAATTGAGTGACATCACTGGCTGTAATACCTCAGATTACATGCAGCTTCCTCAAGCTTTCCTGACTCAAAAGACTTCAAACTATTTTGTCACACATGGAGTAGTACTCCGGACTTGGTAAAATTGGTGGAGTTACCCTTTAAGTACCAGAGTCAACTATCCAGAAGGAATTTCAGTTTTAGATAAAAACTCGTAATAATATTAATAATAATCATAATTTAGTTTTCTAGATATGAAGTGGTCACTTTTAAAAATGTCGTCAGGAGTTCCAGTAACTTCCCCACAGCTGTTAGTGTGCATTATTTTTAGCTTTTCCTTGATGCCGTCTTAAATTTCAGTCCAGAATTCTGAACTGTACAGCTGCTGTCTTCAACTAAAGCCAGATTTTTATTACCTGTTCATGCGAAGATGGAGATAATCTGTTCTTATCATTCCCAATCAAATTCAACTAATTCAGGCTTCCATAACATGTAAGATATGTCGCCCCTAGATGGCGGCAGAAATCTAAACCTGTGCTAACTTTAATGAGCTCATGTGCGACGATGATTGGTGTTTGTTGTGTCACATATATTCACTCTCTTTACCTCTAATGATAATCCTGTTCTGTCAGACCTTCCAAAAAAAAAGGGCTGGAGATGTAATTATGTGCTGTCTGAGGTGAAGCGCTCAGCGGCTCGGATCGTGACTGGTGGAGGCCGCTGCTGCCAGCTGGCACGATATCAAACTTTAATGGCAATGCAAACATATTTCAGTGCATAGCTGACAAATCCCCACAATGCACGGGCTGGGCTTCCTCTGCAGGCATTCTCTGGTGTCTGTAATTGTGTGGAATGTGGTTGGGAGTGTTTTTTGGGCCAGAGGTCAGTCACTTTGATGTGTTTCCTCTCCACTGGTCTTTGATGTTTCGCTCGGGACTGTGTTATGAAGATGAGCCCTTTTCTCGCAAAGCCATAAAAATGACTGAGCGACGCGATTGTGACACTGTATAGCTCTGTTCTGATGGTTACAATGTGTGCTGTGATGTACACAATGTGTTTGTAAAAGGGGGAAAGCCGTCCATGTGGCTGTGGTTATGAGAGATAGCCGTTATAAATTATCAGCAGCCCCGAAACAGAACTAAAACATGCTTTGAATTGCAAACAATAAAAGAGAGATATTGTTTTTCTGAGGCGCACTTCAACATGCCGGAGCTGTTACCAGCGGTGATCACTGGAGCTGGTTTTATCTGAGCACCGCCACAGTTGGATTATGTTACTCTTTAGTGAGGCGTTGTGTGATCATAAACGGTAAATGTGAGTGACGGGTTAACTGAAGGACATCGAAGAGCCCAAAAAATGAAAATTCCTTTGATATTTACTCACCGTCATGCTAATTACAAAATATGAATCAGATTAAGTTTCGTAGCCTGTAGAGAAAACATTTCAGAATCAGAATTCCTCTATTGTCAACGCACACAGGTACAACGAAATTGAGTAAGCAGTCCTCCTGACGGTGCATTCCTGGGGCGTCACAGCAAGCGGCGTTGCAGTATTCTCCTGATCAACTGAAGTAGATGGGGACTTGTTTTAAAATGCAAAAGAACCAACTGAAAGGAAACATAAAATCAGTTCCTTCAGTGTAATCCAAATCTCTGGAAGCCCAGAGATCCCAAGTTTATTTAAAGAGATGCATTTACACCTTAAAGCATTAGCGCACACCCTGTCTGAAGTTGATGGGTAGATAATGACGGAAGTTTCATTTATGAGTGACCTTATCCTTTAATTGATTCATAAAGACACATGAAAGTAGGCTTAGGTGCAAACTTCAGCTTTCAAATGTGTGTCCCAGTGTGTATTGTGAGGCCTCACACCATATTTTACAGTACTCAAACACAAATGGTGTGTTTTGGATCTTGTTCTGGTTGTAAACTTTTATTAAGGGCAAACCAAATTGTTCCAATGAAATTCCTTCCATCCCAGTCTACCAATCCACGCGATTCCCTGAACGAAGCGCGACCTCATGAAGTGTTTGGGACATAAAGTGAAGGTGGCGGGGTGTGTTTCCAGTTTCCCTGCCATTGTTTTCGCTTCCTGAAGGTCCCTGACTCCTGCTGATGTAATGTTCAGGAGGCGGAGGTCAAAGGGCAGCTTGGAGTACACGGAAACGAAGCCACCCCTTTCTCCCTTTCCCTCGCTCTGCATGTGCGTGGGTCATTCATGGTCTGCATTTTCCTCAAGCACACACAGAGAAAAAAGAGAGAGAAACTGATGACATGGTGAGGTGAGTCAGCAAAGCTCCGAAGAGGAAAAACAAACTGCGGAACGGACTCTGACACAGGAAAACATCTCACTTCCGGGCCCCACCGCCGCCTCACCCCAGTCATGTGTCCAGGCATCCTTCAGCTCACATGTATCCGTAAAGGAAAAGTCATAAAAACGTGCCCGGTACTGGTCAGATGTTCACACTCCTGTTTCCATTTTACACAGTTATCTAGAGTCTGAAAACAGGTTGTTAAGTTTGGTTAATTATGTGACAGTGCGTGGCCTCTACCCTCTTCTCCCATGGCCATTACCCCTCATGCTCCACAGCGTCCTATCTGCTGTACTTGGCAACATGACGGTATGTGGTACTTGGTTACTTCAATGAGCACTGCCAGTGGCTGTCATCACATGCCTCAGGCAGCAGTGACATCTGCATGCCACATGCCTTGTGCCCACCGTCTGAAGTTTGCTCGGAGCGTTACTGGAAAAAGACATTAAAATCCTTCAGTCAAGGATCAACACGGAAATGTAAAAGTAAAGTAACAAAAACCAGCATTCACTGATGTTGGAATGATCAAAAAGGGGACTCAAGTGGCTGACGGTAATGTGCTGACAGGGGTGCAACACAAGGAAGTACAATCATTCAAGCACATTTACTCAAGAGCCATTTTGTTGTACTTTACACTCGGACCTTTCTTTTTATTCCAATACATCTAAAAAACTAAAAGTGTTTGATTTTTCAAATGAAACCTACAATCAGCATATGAAATATGAAAAATTGTTATAAATTGAACAGCCAAACAACAACAACAACAACAAAAAGGAATTAAAGTTTGATTTTCCTTGCTCAGCTACAACATTAAAATGCTCTTTATGTATTAATGCATCACTTTCTACTGTCGACCGTGGTTACTTTAAATTTGCAGCAGAGCTACCAAATCCTCTTTTAATCAGCAATAAAACACTTATGTGAAGTTCTTGAATGAACTTCTTAAATGTGTGCTTTGTTGTATCCGGCACTACTCATTTTACTGTCTTTTTTTTATCTTGTTTTATCCTCGTATTCTCATAAAAGCCCTTGAAGGGGACGAGTATTGCAAATTAGCAACTGCTGTAAACACTGTGACAGCTGTACAGTTTGTCTATGTTGTATTGTCCATGTCAAATAAACCATAAATAAACTTTCCATTAGTTTTATGACAAACTCCGACTTTCTCGACTTGGAAAACAACATATGAACAGCATATGTGTAGTTCATGACAAAATTCACTGGTACAATATTCTTCTGAAACTAGGTCCCATGGTGGTCCACCGACTCCCGAGCGAACGGCAGCTACATGTAGCAGTTACCTTGGAGGATATGCTGAGCCATATTTGTTTGTAGTACTAATTCAACAGGTGACCGATTCTTACATATTGCACCTTTAATGTCATACAGAATATGTAGTTGTTGTGTGTTTTAAGGATCAGAACACATCTGATGTCATCACACTAAAATACAGCTTGCACAAGACCTCTAAATGCCATAGTATTACAAAGCTAAATCTGATTGTAATGCATCTGAAAGGTCACGGGAGCACAGTGGTCATTTGTGGGTATGATATGATCTTATTTTTAGGGATGTGGCACACTGGCCCGCTCTGACCCTCCGTCAGCCTCCACATTGCTGCTTTACAGTATATCTGTTTCACGGCAGCGAGAGGCAAAACTTTTTGGACCGATTCATTCCGCGCTGTACCGGGACACCGGACGTAATCTTTATAAATCACGTAAAACAAACCAACGCCGAACTTGCACCTGGAGTTGTGAGTGGGTTTTACGGCGAGGGGAACACGTCGCAGGAACAGATTACACACGCTGACTGAGTTGTTAGGATGTCCGGTTAGTTTCGCCACTCCCCCACCCCCCCTTTTCTCGGCTCTGAATGGAACATCCTGAAAGTAGCTTGGCACTAAAACGAGTAGCAACTGACACCATCGCAGGGGGCAGCTCCGCTTCTCTCCACCGGACCGACCGCTTCAGCCCCACACCGGAGCTCAGAGGACACTTACCGGCGTCACATGCCGTTAAAAATCCAACCCCGTCGTGGTTTTCTTGCACAAAAGCAATGGTCATTTTGAATTTCTCCAATTTCTCTTGAGGCAAACGCAAAAAACAAAAAAACGCGGCTTTGAAGGAGCAGGCTTCTGTTTTTTTGGGAATGCTTCCTCAGTCTGCCAGGAAAGGTAAGTTTGTCCAGCTGCAGACAGGCTGGATTCAACTTTGCTCTTACTTTTGCTCCTTAAATGCTTTCAAAAAACTTTTAGGCTCATGTTAAATTCAGCGGAAAAGTTTAAATGTTGAAGCCCAACTTGGGAAAACAGTCTGCAGATATAACCGTGGGAAGATGTTTTTTTTTTTTTTTTAAATAAAGACCGAAACTAGCTTAATTTCTTTGTGATTATTTATTATATAAGCTGCTTCTGTACTTCTAGCACTGATTATCTGCAGATGGTGCACAGAAGTCTGTCTGGTTGAGGCTGTGAATTTAAAAGCGTTACTCAAAACTATGGATTAATGTACTTGTCACTTATTAGAGAAGTAAATAAATCACTGAATTAAACTCCCCAGACAGTGACAGTGACTTTCTGTTGGCATAAAGGCTAAAACCAAGATGCTTTCAACGAATAAAGACACAAGAAGAAGAAAAATAAAGACTAGAATTTGCTGCCATTATTTATCCAAACAAATTTTTAATTAGTAATTGCTGCATTGATTTATCCCCATCTAGTGCACTACGCTTACATAAAAATGCACTGCTTTAATGCATCACCATCATTTTTTTTTTAACAGGAATAGTGTTTCCTCTGTCATTGTATAATTTTTGGTTTGTTCCACGTCCGTCCCTGTTAGTTTCAGTTCTAATGTTAGAAGTAGCTGCTGCACTAATGTTGTTCACACTTGTTTACCTGATAATGATTAGAGGGCCACTTCCACACACTCGGCCTTATGTTCTTCTGTGTATAATATGCCCCATATGGCCCATTTTATCTAGCTGTGGTTGTGATGAATGTTGAGGGGACACTAGATTTTAAATGGACGTACTTGGGGACCACCGCTAATTTGAAAAAGTAATCAGAAAAACTAAATGTCGGTCTCCTCTGTGACTTGTAGAGCAGAGAGTGACAGTCCTATCTGTCAATTCACATCTGAAGACATGTTGTACTGGACTCTGCCTGACTGGAAAGTACTGCTGCTGACTGCACTGCTGTGGGACTGCCTCTCTGCGTTGGGACCGAAACCCACGAGATGGCCTCTGTACTCTGAAAAGCCTCTGCTCCTCGCTTGGAATGCCCCGACTGAGGACTGTGCCCCGCGGCATGGTATTCGCTTTCAGCTGGACCTTTTCCAGATCGTGGCCTCCCCCAATGAGGGCTTTGTTAGGCAGAACCTCACCATCTTCTACAAGGACCGCTTAGGCTTGTACCCCTACTATGAGCAAGATGAAACGCCGATGAACAGGGGGCTGCCACAGGCTGCCAGTCTCACACAGCACCTGGAAAAGATGCAGGAGGGAGTGCAGAAGTACATAAAGGAACCAGGCGCCAAGGGTCTGGCAGTTATTGACTGGGAGGATTGGCGCCCACTCTGGATACGGAACTGGGACACCAAAGATGTTTACCGCAAACACTCTCGTGAGTTGGTGCGACAAAAGAACCCAACGTGGCCGCCAGAGCAGGTGGCAAAAGTGGCCCAGCAGGAGTTTGAGATGTCAGCCAGGAAGTTCATGCTGGAGACGCTGAGACACGCCAAGAGCCTGAGGCCCAACCAGCTGTGGGGTTTCTACCTGTTCCCCGACTGCTACAATCATGACTACAGGCGCACTCTGGAGAGCTACACAGGCCGCTGTCCAGATGTGGAGGTGGCTCGCAACGAGAGGCTGAGATGGTTGTGGACGGAGAGCACGGCCCTCTTCCCTTCCATCTACATGGGCGAAGTGCTGAAGTCCTCACCCTCTGGACGGCAGTTTGTCCGGAACCGGGTGAAGGAGGGGATGCGTTTAGCATCATTAGGCGATGGGTTGGCACGTCCTGTCTTTGTGTATACCCGGCCCACCTACGCCTACTCTCTGGACCAGCTGACAGAGGTGACATTAACTTTAGCCACTCTTCCCCTCCTGGATTTGCTTCCTGTTCCTCTTTTCCGTGCTTTTTCTTCACCATTATGGTTAACATGACTAATGTGTCGCTCATGTAAGATAACATACATTTTGAAGCAGAACATGTGGACTCTTTGTTCCATGATTAACCCTCAAGCTCACTGTTGTTCCAACAGTCAGCACTCTTTCTCTGTGATCAGTGCATGCAGCATGGAGCTATAGCTTTTCCTTATCGTCAGCCACAGTCCTTTCCTGTTCTGGTAGCAGTCAGACACCCCAATACCTCTCACTTGTGCGGAGTAGGCAGGATGGGTGTTGGTTGAGTACAAAATCTCGCTGACACCCTATAGATCGTTTCCTTCTGGGAGAACGAACCGATAACAGCTGCTGCCGTGCTTCACATACAGTAGCTTTTGCCCCACTAACACTTTGACCCAGGTCTACTCATATTCAACAGTGTGTTTTTCTTTGTAAATGTGATAGGGTTAAAGTGTTCTATGTTTTTTTTTCACAGTATGACCTCGTCTCCACAATCGGGGAGAGCGTGGCTTTGGGAGCAGCTGGGATCATCATGTGGGGAGACGCAGCGTATGCAAGCAGCAAAGTAAGCATCAACACGATAATTATAAAAACGTGAATCACTCAGACTCAACTTTCAGATCTGACCATGAACGTTATGATCTGGTTAGTTTTGACCTGCTGCTCTTGTCTGTCATGTGTGCAGTCATTTGATAACCAGCAATTATTCCTCAGGGCTCCGGCACAGAATGACTGACTGTGTCACTCGAGTCACACGGACAGCTTCAGATTCAGGAGATGTTTGTTGGAAGTGTTTCTTTTTTTATATTTTGGCTGTTTTTGGTCAATTCAGATAAAATCTTAAAATAAGTCATGGACAGTGTTTGTTCCCATTTAGTGCATATCAGCAGAAAATAAGAGAAAATAGTTTTGACTGATTTATATTTACCCAAATCAACATGGCCCTTACTTTAGTTTAGGGCCATGTTGATATATTGATATAATATCGATAACAAGATGTGGCACAAGTGTTTTTTCCTGGTTTTAAAGGCTGCATTACAGTAAAGTGTAATTATAAAATTTAATTTTCTGAATTTACCAGACTGTTCTGCTTATTCTTATACTTACCCACTAAATCATTATATCCACAGTAAATGACAGCACGATTGTTAAGTTTCAGGTACATCTCTTTATTCCACTTTCTTGATATCTAACGTGTCACATTTGTGTCAGCAGTGATTTATCAGGGTGATTTCAGACAAAATATTGATCTTTTAATATTAATTTAGAAATGTTCCATCCAGATTTGATTCCAGATGAAAACACATTATGTTCCTCTCATGTTTGTCTTTGTTTGGGAGCAATGGAAACATCATACTCTGGATGTGAACATGGTTTTATTTTGACATGATACAATATACAGGAAGGAGTGAAGAAATATTACCAGAGAACCCTCCAGGGGTTTGAGAAGTCCATTTCTCCAGGCTGCATGTTACAGGAAATAATTACAGCAATGTGGTAATGTGGCAATTTCAATTCGGCAGTAATATGAGACACAGTAATAAACAACAATGCATCCCACAAACGCCCTGTTTACTGTTACATAAATCAACCATAATCAGAAGACAAACACACATATAGGTGTGGACATGGTGTTATTCAGATTTAGGATCCTTTTTATTCATGAATGTTGTTCTGGCAAAGACTCTCCTTATGTAATACATTTTGTCCTGAATCAACACATTAACACATCCCACTTCATAGAATTGGATGTGTTATGTAGAAATAGCAAGAATGAATGGGGAAAAGTTGACGTACATCGTGACTGATTGATAAAGAAACAAACTAGATTAAAAATGTTTTTAAAAGTGATTTTTTTATTTATCAAGGTTGTGTTTGTGGCACTGATTATCTGCAGATGCAGCACAACAGTCCGTATTCTGAATTAAAAAGCATTTTTTTAATATAATTATGGATTTATATAATGGGAATTGTAACTTGTTAGAAAAGTAAATTAAAACCACGAATTGAACTTCCATCTGTGTAGTGCTGTCTAGAACAGAGTGACGGTGACTTTCTGTTAACATAAAGGCTTAGTATTTCTGGATGCCTTCAATAAATAAAGATACAAGAAGAAGAAAAGTAAAGACAACTTGAATTTGCTTCCATTATTTATCGGCAAAACCTTTTACTTCATGATCATAGCATGAATAAAATGTTACAGATCCCATTTAACAGAATTTAATACTGCTGATTTTTTATTGATAAGGGCCTAATATTACCAGCAGTGGACTGTATCCATGTATATTTATTCAAGTGCTCTACAGAATATAATTAATATGAACATTATAATATAAAATCCTGAAAACTCCAGTAACCTCTTTCAACATTGTTCTGCTTGTATATGAATTGAATCCTTCAGTAATTATATATATATATATATATATATATATATATATATATATATATATATATATATATATATATATATATATATATATATATATATATATATATATAACAGCAATTTAATGAGAATATAAACATTTTTCTCAGTGACTTGTTTTACTTTAGATACTTTAAATACATGTTGCTGGTTAAGATAATGAATGCAGTATATTGTACTTGTACCAGAGTATGTTTATATATTGTTATTACTACTTTCACCCAAATGGACGATCTGAATACTTGTTCCACCACTGAACATTACACAGATAAGTCACATTCCTGAGCCCTCACAAACATGATTAATGTGATTAGAAACACTGGCAGGCTCGTTGTTAAAGGTCCTCGGTGCAGCCTTAACTCATTATGAATCTCTCTCCAGACCAGCTGCTCCAACCTGGACGAGTATCTGCGGGGTCCACTAAGTCAATACCTCCTCAACGTCTCCACGGCAGCGGAGCTATGCAGCCAGAGTTTGTGTGCTTCTCACGGCCGCTGCCTGCGCAAAAATCCAGACAGCGACGTTTACTTGCATCTGAACCCCCTCAACCACACAATCATCAGGCAGGGCGGCAAGCCGACGGCCACCGGCGAGCTCGGTGAAGCGGAGAAGGAGAGATTTCAGGCAGAGTTTCAGTGCCAGTGCTACAGCGGCTACAAGGGAGAGGGCTGCAGTCAGACTCTGGTGCCATCTAAAGCCACCGATCCTGCAGCGCTGCAATGTGTGATCTTACTGATAATCTCTCTGCTCCTCTGTTAACACACCACAAATACTGTAGATATAGATGCATTTTGTCAATTCAGGAGCAAAGCTGGGAATTCTAATGAGTAAGGAGTGTCATTTTTCTTGTAATTGCTGTAAACAGATGGCACAAAGTGAAATTTAATAAGAAACACTGTGGAAATTGCAAAGTTGTATTTGTTTATAACTTGTAATCTTTTTTTTAAACAATGGAGGGCTCGCTGGAAATGACCTTGTTTACATTTTGCTCTCAGTTTCCTCTCAGCCACTGTTTCCCAAAGTGTCAAATTCCATGTTTCTCATAGAGAGAATGTTTTTTTGTTGTTGGGGAGGGCAATGTGTTGAATGAGTTGATGTGTATGTCAGTAACTGTGTGGTGAAAAACAGTGGAATTGATGCACTTAAGTCTGGAAATAGCACAATATATTTAAAGTGCCTGATCTTTTTTTCAACCTCTCTCTGACATCTGATGTTTTTATGGAGGCAGTTACAGTATTACTATTTATTTGAATGTATTTTTAGGTGTTTTATATGATATTTTCTTATTTTTATGTCCAAATCATGACTACTAGTTTCTCTTAAACACTACATTACTCAATTCCTGCTAAAGAAAAATGACTCTATTCTATATTTCAGCAGCAGTTTTACATCAGAAGCACAATATTAAAAGCAAATTTCTATCACTATTTTTGCCGTCCTCTAATCAGACTTTTGCCTAATTAAATAAACTTCTTTTCATTTTCCAGGTCATTGTGTCATTCCTTTTAAGATTTACAAATAAGAGGGGAGAGACACCAATATAAACTTCAGTTTTCAGATAATACAGGTGTGGCTTTGCTGTTTGCAGTCATTAAAAGTTAAGCTTCCGGGGGGAAAGAAACATGTCATTGAAAAAGCTGGCTCGGTGCTCAGGGAGGGACACAGTCTGCAGGCTGCAGCCTCATACCCCCTCCCCATGTAATTGTAGGGTGCTGTTAAGCCAGGAGTTATTTTTACTGCTTTTAAGAGTTGAGGAAGGCACACATTTCAATTTGGAGGAGGAGGAGTTCAATATGGCCTGCTTGACATCAATTTAGAGTAGAATAATATGTTTCCAGGTTAGGGTTTTGCTCTTGGTAGATGTTTATATTGCCAGTGAGACAAAGTGGGGAAAAAAAGGACAAACAGGATGATGGGAACAGGCTTTAACTTGCCTGCGACTTTAAATCCTTATTCTCCTATGATTGGTTGTGTAGAAAACCTTTGCATGCTTACGATTGGCTGTTGGAAAATCCCAGAGCGCACTTCTGTTTTTGTTCCTTCCCCTTTTCCTGCATGTGTCACTCAGATCATGAGACTGCCTGTTGAGACCGGACCACAAAGTCCAAACCAAAATCCAAGTGTTAAAAAGGTAAGTTACTGCTTGTTGCACTGGATTACATTTGAGCCTGTTAATGTCTTCCCGTGTGGCTACATCACACCAGTTATTTGTGGTTATTTGGAAAATCATAGATAGATCAGCATTCCTTTACTGTCCCACAAACAGGGACATTTGTTTGCCACAGCAGCTAAAAGGACAGTAGCATTATAAAAAACAATAACAATAGTAAAAAATAAACAATATAATTAAAAAGTAAGAAATAGAATAGACTCGTATATACATATGAACATAATATTGTACAAATTAACATAATTATAAACAGTGTGGCAGTGAATTGTTATTTACAAATAATAAATATGGATATAGATTGATAGATAGATTGATAGACAACTTTATTAATCCCCAAAGGGAAATTAGGTAGGATTTATAGACAAAGAAGAGAGCATATTCAGTCAAGAGCGGAAATTCTTGGTGCTGAAAATGATGTTTGAGACTTATCTTGCCTCACACAACTTCACCAGAATTTTGTTTGCAATATCTTCTCAAGACAACACAACATTCTTTTGTTTCCTCTTCCTTCTTTGCAGGGATGACTCACCTTCATTCTCCGGTGCTGTTCCTCTTAAAACTGATCAGTCTTGTTTCAGGGCTGCAGTTTGCGTCGTCATCGTCTTTCTCCCAGGTGCCCTTCCTCTCGGTATGGAACGCCCCCACTGCCAGCTGTCTCTCTCAGTATGGCGTCGACCTCGACCTGGGCACCTTCAGCATCGTCCAGAACCAGAACCAAACCTTCATGGGTGAAAACATAACCATCTTTTACGCTGATAAGCTCGGCCTGTATCCCCGGTACTCCAGCCAAGCGGAGGCCATCAACGGCGGGGTGCCACAGAACGCCAGTCTTGATGCGCACCTCTGGGTGGCCTTTGAGAATATCAGAACTGATATCCCTGATAAGGATTTCCAGGGCTTGGCTGTGGTGGACTGGGAGAGCTGGAGGCCTGTGTGGGAGAGAAACTGGGACAGTAAGCAGGTGTACTGGGAGGGGTCGAGGGCGTTGGTGAAGGCCAAGCATCCGGACTGGACTCCTGCGCAGGTAGACGCTGCGGCAAAGGTGGAGTTTGAGGAAGCTGGGAGGAAGTTCATGGAGGAAACACTCAAACTGGGGCAGACGGAGAGACCAAACGGGCTGTGGGGTTATTACGGTTTCCCCAACTGCTACAACTACTACAGCGGCAAGAACTACACAGGGGAGTGTCCAGCTGTGGAGGTGAAGAGGAACGACGAGCTGCTGTGGCTGTGGAACGTCTCCTCCGCTCTTTATCCTGACATCTACCTCAGCCTCGAGATGCGAAAGCTCGGCAGAGAGGTGCTCCTCTACTCTCACCACCGCATCCTGGAGGCCATGAGAGCCGGAGCCCAGCAGACTCCATCAGCACCGCCCGTGTTCCCCTACGCCCGCATCGTCTACACGTACACGTTAGATTTCCTCTCTCAGGTGAGGAGCGGGTGTTTCTAACTCCCATCATGTTTGGGATTGTCGTGATCTGGTCTGAATGTCGCTGTGTCCTCCTGCAGGAGCACCTGGTCTACACCATCGGAGAGAGTGCTGCTTTAGGATCTGCAGGGGTGGTGCTTTGGGGCGACCATAGCTTCTCCAAATCGAAGGTAGAGTAACTTACCTGTTGCCCTTGCTGCACACGGTATGTTTGGGTACCTGCCTCCACCTTTTGTGTTTATATTTTTTGTTGTAGGAGAACAATTTCAAGCGCCAAACTTTTGAGTTTCACTTGAATTCCTCAAAAACTGCACGCCCAAAGGGTAACTCAGCCGATTTCACACATTAAAGTGTGTTTGCAGGTCTTGGGGAGGACTACCTCATATGTGGAAAAAGGAGCATAAAGCATTTTTGTGGCTCCAGAGGGGGTAATGTAGTAATGTCATGTATAGGCACTCCTTTATTGTTGATTGACTAGTTGTGGACAGTTAAAAAAAAAGGAAAAAGAAAATCGATACAGCAGAACCAGCGATAGCCCCCTTTTTATTCCACACATCTTTCTTCCTTATGAAAAAAATCCAAAAGCTGAATTTAAAAAAGCTTAACTCAAAATGTTTAACTTAAACCTCAAACATATCCTGCATCGACAGAACATAAACAGGAGGAAATGTTCCCGTAAGCGCATTTTTTATCCTCATATAACCCTGTAAAGGACAATAAAAGGAACAGTAATAGCCAGCTCATCATCTTTATGTCACTCACTGTCTCATGTGACAGCCGACCCTGAGGAGAACGTGACAAGCTAACGACGTGTTGTATGTTGTAGAAAAAAACTCTCGCTCTCCCTTCATACCTTTTGATGCTAATTACTGTTTAAGTATAAACCCACAGTGTGAAAAGCCTAGAAGAGACACGCAGAAGAGCAGGATATTTATATTCTGACATGAAAAACACTCTGACGCCATCCTGAAAACTGTTCTGAAAACATGATGGTCATTATTTTGTTTACTTCAGTTCACCACTGTAGTTATGGTGATTAAAAAAAAAAAAGGAAATGGGAAACCACTCCCGACACCACCCTGATGATTGCAAGATAACAAAAAAAAAATAATCTGAAAACCATAATGAAACATGAAGCGCTGTGTTTCGACATGTTTTCATTTTGGCCGAGACAATTTCAAAACAAGTTCGTGCGCGGCATTTTGATCTTAACTGCACCAGTATGTTTTGTAGCTTAACATCCTGTTTCAGATTTATTCTCGAAATGTTCTTAAATTGCGTTGTATGCAGTTCTCTGGTTCTCTGGACTCCAACCAGTTTTATCCTGCTGAATACAAACACCTTTTTACATGGATCACAAACATACAGCACAGATTTATTTAAAAAGGCAAAAGAAAATCCTAAAACACACTGTGATTTAAGTCTAATGATCTCTCACCTGCCTGGAAATCTTTATTTCTTTTCCACAATGCTATCACTTGTTGTTGAGTACAGGCCCATATTCAGGTGTAAAGTTGTGTAAATGACTCCAGATTTGTTCCTTTTCTCCTTTTAGGCCACTTGCGATGCTGTCAAGTCCTACATCGACAAGACTCTGGGTTCTTACCTGGTGAACGTAACGGCGGCGGCCACTCTCTGCAGCCAGACCTTGTGCTCCTCTCAGGGGAGGTGCCAGAGGAAGAGCCTGAAATCCAGGGCCTACCTCCACCTCGACCCGGCCGTGTGGAAGGTGGTGTCTGAGAAGAGACCAGAGGGGGGGCGGGACTACACGGTTTTAGGGCGGATGAGAACACATGAGGTGGCGCGCATGAAGTCCGAGTTTGAGTGCAGGTGTTACCAAGGGTGGTGCGGTGAGAGCTGCTCGAAACCGACTCAGGGATAAAAGACTGAGGCCTCGTCCACATGTGTGCGGATAAGTTTACCCTCTGTTATGAAAAAAGTATTCTGTCCACACGACCTTCATTTTTCTAAACATTTCTGTACACATGAGAATGTAAAAACCATTAGGCGGTGTGTGTGTGTGTGTGGCGATAAAGTCTATGTCAACGATATAAACTTTGACGAGAGGAAGATTCTGAGCATCATTTTGAGCTTATTCTATTTGAATAAAGTGATTCAAAATGTAGAAACCACCAAGTTAAGTTGTAAACTTGAAGGTAGACCGACTTTAGCAGTGCTTAAAAGACTCACATTGGTGCCAACTGAACGTAAACAAACCGGTAGTGTGCGTTTCTTGTTGTTGAGTTCACTTCAGAAGGCGTCCTTAAAAATACTTCAGTTTCAGTGACCTAAAACACAAATTGTGTGCGAATGAGAGGCCAAAATGCAAGTTTGTTTTGCATCCATCCGTACATGTGTGGACAGGCTCTTAAGGGTGCTATTTCTAAGAACAGGTGATTTTAGAGTTAATTCCCAATTTGTCAAGTAAGTAACGACGCTCTGGGATTGTAGGACGGGTCGGCTGCTGTCCCAAAGCGTCGGTTTTTGACAAGTTGGAAATGAGACTGAAAAATGAACCTTTCTTACAAATAGCACCTTTAACTTGAAGCAGGTAATCCAGTGATACAAATTTGAAGAAAGTGTGAATGGGAGCTACTTCAGAGGTAGACTGGGGCTACTTTGACCCAGAGGTAGTAATCAGAATGAGTGCATGTGGTCTCCTTTGAATGGACATTTCCAAACCTTTTGATTGTTATGTTTTCTTAATTAATTACTTTTAATTACTTGATTTTCCTAATTTATATGGGAGATGCTGCTGCATAAAAATAAAATACTAAGTTAACAATGTTTGCAGATGAATCTTTACATCCCTGTGATGTGTTGTGATAACTGAAGAATGTTTAATGTAATAAAACCATTTCGCCATTTGTGTTCTAGAAATCAGCCTTAAACTGTTGATAAAAAAAATATATAAAATACCCTTTTTAAACCCTAGTAGGATATGGAGCAGTGGTTTTACAAGTGTAGCAATGTGCCAACAAAGGTAGTCGAGAAGAAGACTGTAAGCCCGTACACATGGATGTAAACAATGTGTTTGCTCATTGTCACTTCTCCGTGCAGAACAATGTGTGTGTTTGACACTCGAAGGTTGTTCTCACGTTCATCTGCTGAAGAAGAAAATTCCTCTTTCCTCCCATTAAATCTCACGTTGAGATGCAGAAGCTGATTTCTTGAACCTGTTTGGAGGTTAAGTGCTTATTTTAAAATCACCAATGCTCATTGATTCTGGCTCCTTCAATAAGGGAGAGATTCTTCACAAATAAAACCAAATAAAACACAAATTAGTATTCAAAGTGTTGAGTCATGTCTGTCTCTGCCAGTATATTTTAGGGTTTAAGTGAATAACAACACATTTTCCTGAGTATGATTTTGTGTTGCGTGTTGTGGACTTGCTCGTACGTCTACACGATTACACTTTCGATGGAAATATATAATTATTTTACAGATTAAGATTAAGTTAAGATTAAGTGTGTTTTCTTTCATGTAACACGTACGATCAACTAAAAACAATGTGTATGTATGTCTATAATCTAAATAACATTTAATTGGGACTTTAGGTTACACTTCGTAATAATAAATTGTTAGTTTTTATTGTGAACTGAACTGTAGCTTTTATGTATTTCACTTTATAAACAGCAATCATTCATTATAAAGTTGCATCTGATGCTTATAATCCTGAAAATGGTTAAGAAATGGTTTATAAATTGTATGTGAAGTAGCTATTAACTCAATTTTAATTAACACACTTAAGTTAATTTAATTAAGCACCATCTCCCTTAAATTGACCTGCTGTTGCTTTCATTTAAACCGTTTGTGTGGAGGTTGACGACCAGCAGGTGGTGCTGTGGGACAGCTAACTAGAGGGAAGGCATCAAGGTCAGAGCTGTGGGTGTGAGTAATCAGCAGAAGAGTCAAATATCTGTGGAGAGAAAACCATATTTGATTCAGTGTGTCAGATTCTGATAACTCTATCCCCCGGCTCTGCAGCAGCTGATGAATTAGACCTTCTATAACACAGAAACCAAAGAGAGCAGAAGGTGACCTTGATTGATTTACGAGTGGCGTGTACAATGTTGTCTTATCTGATCGCCTCTGCTGGTGTCGCTGGTTGTAATTTCCCTCCTCTGTCCCCGAGAGAACGGACGGACTGGACAAACAGACTCCCACAAGGCCCCACTGTTTCCTACTTCCGGCTTTATCATTACCGGCTGGATTGTTAGGAAATGAGGAGGAGATAGACGCCGAAGGAGAGATATCTACAGCCGGCGTGCTTCTTAAAATAATGTCAGTCTTCTTGGAGCAGACAAACTGCTCAATTGGCTTTTAAAGAGCGAGGACGGAATTTAATGTCTGTCCCAAAACACTTTATTTACCTGCATTTACTTGATAATGGCAGGAAGAAAAAACACACAACAAGGCTCTCGCACTGATTGACATTCAGTGCTGCTCATCACTCTGTTCATTATTATTATTTCCCGTCTCCCCTCGCAGCCTTAACTCCACTCCGTCTGCTCAAATGCAGAGGAGGAATTATAATAACGCTGTGTTGTTTTTTTAATAGCTGAGGGTTTATTAAAGATTTGTTTTGTCTGCACAGAAATAATATTCCGAAAATGCAATGTTGAACTTTTCCGCTTGTGTTTGCAAATTTGGAGCGTAAACATTCGAGAGAATAAAACTTGCGCTTGACATTTTACGACAGCGTGAAGCCTCAGATGCATCATCGGATTACAACAGAGTGAATCTCACACTTTAAAACAGTCAATGTCATAACTGACTGTACATGAACTGATCTGTTTATCTAGTCTGAGTGGTCTCTTCTCTCTTCTCGCTTCCCTCCATCCTCTGTCAGGTCTGGCAGGCCCTCTATTTCTCTATCCCCTCATCTCTGCATTTCTTCATTTTGGCGTCTCGCTCTGTCACCCCTCCATGGTCACGTCTCCCCTTTTTCCCTGCTGCTCGGTCTGGAGATCGTCTCGCCTGCTCTTGGTTTAATAACTGTTTTGTCACGCTCTGTGTCTTTGTCCTTCAGAGGAGTCGACTCTCTGATCAGGTTTCTTAAGAGATCTGATGCACACTTGTTTGCATGATTCATGTGTCACCAAAGCCACGACGCTGCGAATTGAACAGGCTATTAAATGCAGGATACCCCCCCCCACCACCCCGACAGTTTGACGTTTTGTATTCGCTTCGTTGCTGAGAGTTAGATGCAAAGACTGGTGCAACTTTCACATCGGTACCCTACATAGGAAGCTAATGGAGGACCAGCAGCTGGTTAGCTTAGCTTAGCACAGATTGCCCTCTGTTCTACGGTTGTGACCACATATTATTATATCATAGCGCAAACAGAAAGTGATGTATCGTCACTGGCTCCAAATATTGTTATTTTTATTCAAACATGCAGGCGCTCCCAGAAGATTCCCCTACAGACTTCTTGACTTACCTAAGTCCCTGCTTCATTTTATTTTGGCATAGTTGTAAGTCATGGTTTCGGTTTTTGTTTAGCTGCTTCCTGTTTTATTTTGTAGATTCAATCCTTATGTGTCATGTGTTACCTTCCACTTCCTGTCTTAGTCTTTTTACCTCCAAAATGTTTTTTAAGATGCATCCAAATCTCCACCCTCCGGACTTGCGGACTGATCAACATATACAGCTGATGGACAGCCCTAAAGAGTACAAAAATACAATCCATCTGCTTACCTCTGCAACCTTTAACTGCTACATATGTATGTATGGTGTTGTGGTTACATTTTAATTCTGGCCTACTCGATTCAGGTAACGTTTCACCAAAATAATTGTTTATTCATAATAAGTTCTACGTGATTGTGGATAATTAAATCACTGAATTCTGCAGACAGTCCACTTGAGAGCCCTTGTGGACTGGAGAAATTGTGGTCCAATCACCTGTGCTCTTGCGTTCCTGTGCCCTGCCTGATTTTCCCTTGACACCTGTCTCACATCAGCCTCATTAGCCCAGCCCTGTTCCCAGTGTTTCCCCAGCTCCTTCCCTGCTCTCTTGTTTCCTCCGATCATGCCCCTCACCTGTGTTTCTCCGCTTCTCTCCGCCGGCACCTCACCCCCCTCGTGAGTTAAGTTTGTGTTTAAATCCAGTCATTAGCTCTGTCTTTGTCAATTCGTTAAATTCTGTGAAACAGACACCACAATGCAGTGAATTAATGCATAATTCCTGCCTTGTTGCCTTTTTAGGGATATTTCTTCTTCCGTTAAAAAGACATTGTGATGCATCCTAGATGACCTTCCTGCATGAATCAAGTGTGCTAGAATCGCTGTATCGTGATACCATCGTTATCGCGGGCAACGTATCATGAGTTACTTTGTGATTCCAACCCCCTGATTACTGTCCTGGTTCACGACTCTCAGCGGTTTTTGTGATTAAATCTTGTGATTACAGGTTAAACAAACATGGTGTAACATGTTAATTCGTGTGTTTAGGAGGCGCTCGTAGGTTGATTTGTTTTGACCTCCGGATAGAAGCAGAGCTATTCCTTCGATGGAAACAACTACATTTAGCTTTTTATCGTAACAAGTAAAAAAAAAGCAGCTCCATGCGATCGTTTGGCAAATGGTAGACAACACCTTTCCGAATGATTTAGAATGATGTGCCACCCTTTCACAGTCAAAGCAACTGATTGTGAGTGAGTGGGCTGTAAAAACTGATGGAAAGCGGCCCTCGAATCACCCTTTTTTATTTATTTTTTTTATCACATCTCCATGTAAGTAAATGAAATCGGAGCAAGGAATCGGAGACATGAAATGAAAAGGCAGGAAGGCGGAGAGGGAGAGAGGTCACAGCGTCCTATTTCTTATGAGATGGAGCTCTGATATCTCTGCACTTAGAGGCTGTGCAGATTCACTGCCAGTGGCAGCCAGATCACATCCTGCAGCCTGGCGTCGCCTGGCTGGATGCAGACGAGCTGATCAATGTATTTAAAACATAAATCAGCGTAAAGACAAAGGAAAATCTGATCATGATGTGGTTTTTATGTACGTGTGTGTGTGAAACGTGATGTGTGTTTTCATGTTGTTGAGGATTTGCTTTCTCTGCTGCGGGCCTCCTGATGAGAGGTGACCTGACAGACTGTCCCATGTGACTTCTCCTGAGACGGGGCAGCGCTGTGCTCAAACCCCCTCCTGCAAAGACCCCATCAGAGCTCGGAGAATACCGCTGAAGAGCGAAAGGAAACCCACCTTCACACACTGTCACTATACAAAGGTGGCCCCCGCCAAAGTCACACAATAACTGTGTGTGTGTGTGTGTGTGTGTGTGTGTGTGTGTGCCCTGCAGCCATTCAGGTGGAAAATTACACAGCCCAATCAATCGCTAATAGAAAGTCTTTCCTCTGGAAGCAGCCAATCGAAAGCCCACAATGTGCCCTCTCCTTCAAACAACGGCCAATCAACTGCTCACAATGCTTGTCGTTGTCATGTTGATCCTGATAAAATGTAATTATTCTCCGTTTTCATGGACACATATTGATGACATTGGGCAGTGAGGGATGATGATAATAAATAAATGCTAATAAGAAAATAACTGTAAGCATTTTTCCCCCTCCCGATCCAGGCGGTTTGTAATTAATTCAAATATGATTTTTTTTTCCTCTTTTCTTTCTGCAAGCATATAATCCATTTCAGCATTTTTCTTCATTCATTTTAGAGGATTTGATCTTGGCTCATTTGAATAAACATTTTGCTCCGTATTAGTCTGGGTAATGAAGTGGATCTCAGAAGAAAAATGCTTTTGTTATGAGAGAGGAGAGAACGCTGTGGCACTGAGGAGACTCTCACTGGTCACCTCAGCGGGGAAATTGCTGATTGGATCTAATGCAGAATACCAATAATATTTTTTTTTTGTTTATTTTAGACAAAGTTTGAACATCAAGAGCGATGGGCAGCAGTGTTTCTGGAAAGAGAAGCACCATTAATCCCAGTCTTCATGTTGGATTGGTAAGTAGAAGTCAGCACAAACAATCAATCAATCAATCAATTAAATCTATTCATAACACTGTTGAGAATTTATAGGCAGTATATACACAATTAGTAAAAGGTTTATACACACTCCAATGTAGCTGTAGAAAGATATAAGTTCCGTCTACTCACTCATGTAAACAACCATAACTATTTCTTTGGTCCCCCGGAAGTGATGACTGCTATTTAAAGGAGCAATTTGTGAAATATGGCCGGAATTTTTTGAAACATTCAAAATGAACTTTATAAAAAAGAGTCAAACAGCATTGACATCTATATACTGTGGATGTACTAGACATCGTATGCAATGTTTTATGCTTTAGACAATAACCAGGCCATTAGCGGTGGCCACGTCGATAGCACTGTCTTTGCGACAGCGTCGCCAACAGTAAGACCGCAGGAAAGTGCCTGGGGAGGGAGGGTTTCTAAAGGCCGTCTGTTTCTGCTCTAAGTTAATGTGTTTCGTCAGCATCATCAGATTTATTTAGCATGAATTGAAGGACAACAGACGCACAGACAAATACACACACACACACACAAAAAAAATCAGAGACAGTGAGAAAATTGATGTTTTTGTAGTTTTCTTTTTCTGTGTGAGTGAAATCAAAGTTGAAAGAGTTGAGAGAACAAAACTCACCTTTCTGAACACTGTAATCTCTCGCTCGTCTAGACTTATAATGTGCTGAAGTGATTGACTTCTTATCACGTTTCTGATTGTAGTTCTGAAGGCAGAAACTCGAAGAAGGCAAGGAATGAACTTGTCTCTGCGATGGAAAATAAAAAAAAAGCACATATGTTAGTTTCAAAGATGATTCGACTTGGTTATAATATTATATGTATGAATAAGGTCAACAGAGCGGAGCAACAGTCATTTCCAGCCCCTGGAAAAGTGCTCCGGTGTCTGATGATCCCGGTGCAAACGCCTGAACCGAAAGTACTGAAAAAGCAGAGTGTGGTTTAATGGGATTCATGGCTCCTATTTCACTATCTTAATCGACTGTCTGTTCCCCCCCTCTTTTTTTTGATTTACCCACTTTTATTATAAACAACTTGAGTACGGAGCCCATGCACACACTCGCACTGCAAAGGAGACACACACACACACAAAAGCATGCACTTATATGAATTCAAGATTAGTCCGCAGGAATCAAGGATTGCTGGGTCTCAACACAAATGTCATGGTGAGTCGTAACCTTTACTGGAGCACGTTATCTGCTCTGATAGCGTGGCCCGGGCTGGGACGGGGACCGACGCGATGCGATTGGATTTGAAAGGTCCCCATCCAAGTCGTGCCCACCGGCTATCTTGCCTCCACAGTTCAGCAGCACCAGCACTATACGGCACGTCGCAAAGTTTCAAGGATCCGATCTGTCCCTCCGTATCTGCATCTCCCCCCCCCATGCCCTCAATTAATCAGCTGTGGCCGGAGAATAGGAGCCGGGTCAGTCTGCGTTGGAGAGGATGTGAGACGTGAGGGAACGCGACACAGAATGGGATTGTAATGGGGAAAGAAAATTTGACGTGTCTCAGCTGCTCTTTTTTGCACAGCTTTAAATGGCGGGAGGGTAGGATGTAAGAGAGATACTGTGGGGAGGAAAAGGCCGATGTGGTAGGCAGCGTTGGAGGCAGACGTGTTTGCAGAAGTGCTGACATGTGTATCTGTCACTACAGGTCATGAGTAATGAAACTGACAATGCCAGCTCCTTGCTTAAACCACAGAGATCACAGGACGCCCTTGATGTCAGCTTGGATAGATAAATGGAGATCTGCATTACATAAACCATGTTGCTTTAAAGAAAAAAAAAAAGGCAGCTGCAGGGGTGTTTTCTTCCATCTTCACTTCTTTTCTAACCACTGGTGGAACAACTATCAACATCTTTGAAGTAAAAGAGTACAAATATTCTGTTACAAGTGAAGAATTACAGCTTAAAAATGTGCGTTAAATATTAAAGTAAGTATTATGTAGAATGGTATTAAAGGGTAACTCCACCAATTTCACACATTACAGTGTGTTCACAGGTCTTGGGGGAAATCCCCTGCAGATGCGAAAAAAAAGTGGTATTAAGCCTTTTGTGGCTCCAGAGGGAGCTGCGTGTAATCTGATAAATTGCCTCCGGTGATGTCACTCGGTGGCTAAGCTGCATTGTGGGTAATGTGGGCAACAGGTTTGGAAAAGGAGGAGGGATGCGATGAATAGAAAAGGCGACATCACAAGACACTGTGCCAACAACATGATTTTGAAGCTGTTATTCTAAGGTCAAAAAAAAGTTACATAATGTAGCTTTAAACTCTCCATACTGAGTCAAACATTACATTTACATTTTTAATGTTGCAACCTTACCTGTTTTTAAATCATTCTTTTAATTTTATATTGTAACAACTTATGCTCTGGTTAGGTTTAGACACAAAAAACACTTAGGGTTAGGGTTTGGAAAAGATCATGTTCTGGCTTGAAATACCTGTTTCTGTTGCTGCAAACATGTCTGGAAATTGTCCCGAGGTCTCCTTTAATATATCCGGTGGTGTCGTGCTTACAAATGTGGAAACACCGTCTTGAATTGTGGTCACTGGCTTGGCAGCCTTATCGTGTGTAACTCAACCACCGTCCCCTACAACTCCTGAAATGAAAGTCAGGTAATAAACATGTAACTTGAATGTGATAGGACACAGTTTGTAGAAGTGTCAGTATGGTATGTACAAAAATGATCGAATAGAAATGTTAAGTGCCAACATTTTTTCCTGGTGAAAGAGACACAAATTTTATTGATTACATTTTGTCACCATTCCACAAACAGCCATGATACATCAATTTGTGTTGCAGCTGCTGGTAAATGCGAGACTAATTTTAATTACTTTATATACTGCGGGGTAACTTAATCCTTGATAATATTCCATAACTTATTTGTTGATTTACATTTTGTATCATTGAATCTGAATCTGCAAAGTAACTAGTAACTACAGCTGTCAAATAAATGTCGTGGAGTTAAATGAAGAATATCTTTCCCCTGAATGTGGTGGAGTAGAATTATAATGTTGCATAAAATGGAAATACCCAAGTCAAGTCCACATATCTCAAATACGCATGAGTACATCCCACCACTCTTTCTAACCATCTTAATTTAGATGATGTTGGGTATATTGTTAAGTTAGGCAGAGTGCAGACAGTTTCACTCAGAATTAATTTGAATTCATGCTCTGTTATCACTTTGACCTACTTTCAACTTTAACTTTATCGTCGTCTAGGGGACATTTTGTCTTGCAGCCAGGTGAGACTTGAACACGAAAATAACTTGAATGATAGTTAACAGCCACATCAGCGTGGCAGTGAGGCCGCACCTGGGCCCAGCACCAGCACAGCTGAAGAGACATATGTGTAAAACCCACCACAAATCCTTGTACATCAAGTGATAACCCAACATAAAACCTGGAGTACATCCAGCTGACTCATGAACATTTAACGTTTTGATGGCATTAAATAAAAGATAAAAGACTTTCTCACCCTGTTAGACCCTTTGGTGCTCTAAATTTCCAACCAGTGGAGAGAAGCTCAACCTCCTTATATAAAGGATGGAGAGGCCACTCTAACATGACTAAAGCCTTTGAAATGGCCCTGTTCTTGCTGAATATGTGAGACACATCAGGTAGTTGACGGCAAAAGAAAAAATCAAATTGCGCATGATTTTAAGAGCTCACACTGAATACCCCGTCCTTGATCCATTTTTGAGCACTTTCTACTTTTACTTACATTGATTTTTTAAGGATACACTTTTTTTTTTAACCCATCTACTTCTGGAAGATCACGAATTATAGAGTAACCTCCAATTGAGCTTTGATTTTCCTTCAACCATCAGACCTTTTGGACAGAGAAAAAAAGCAAAGTCACGATGCCATATTTGTAACGCTATTGCCAGAATAAATATTGGCAATGCACCTTGCTGCAAACCATGACTATGTTTCTACTTTACGTTTCTTCACGTTCAGTTTTCAATTCTGTGTCACGACAGCACTGTATGTATGATCTGGTTAGGTTTGGGCACTAAAAAACACTTGGCTAGGGTCAGGAAAAGATCATGTTTTTTTCACAAATTGACTGGAAATTGCCCGACAGTCTCCTTAAAGGAAACCCTTTTCCTCTCCTTCAGTGTTTTATAGGTTCTTGTGCATGTTAAAGCTCTTGAAAGTTTAAAAGGTCAAAGTCTACAGTCTTGAACTCGTCTGTAACTCTACAACCACCCCCTCCAACTCATGGCAGTAATAAACATGTAATGTGAACATGATATGACACCTTTTCTTTTCTTTTCTTTTTTCAAATTTCAATAAGTAGCCTGTGACATGAACAAATGTGAACGCATCAGTGGTTTGAAGAAATGTCCTCTTGGCTATTGGGCTGCATATTTAACATTTTACAGCACAAGGTGTTTGAGAAAGCTGCTTCACTTGAGTGAAGTATTATTACTTCTGGAATATTCTCCATCCACTCCTGGTGAAGTTGTTCACAGTGTGTGAGGGTTCAGGTTGGCATTTGTGTTCACAGCAGGGGGCAGTAGTGAATAGAGTTTCTGCTGAGAGACACAGGACAAAGTCTCCACCAAGGTGCCTGTTTTTTTCTTCAGTACTGCTGGGCCAGTTCATAACTCTGTATTTTTATGCTGTGCCTCTTCTATAGGGATGAAATTGGACTGTGATGACTGGGTTTATATGCTATATAGGTGACCTATAGTGTACCAGAGGCAAATAATTCAACAGTCATTGCATTTTGTCATCAATATTCGTCCACCCTAACGTATGTGTTAATAGATTTTGACTGTGGAGATGTTTTACCGCAGTAACATGTGTGAAAAGTCAATTTTAAATACCATTCTTTCCACTGTTTGCTTCTGCGTGTTTTGTGAGTTCCTCACTTATTTTTCATGAATTATACTGAAGACGAGGATTATAACATCAGGTGGTCTCTGCTGTTTTTTACACCGTCTTCTACCCCCCAGTTCGCTTGAATTGCAGCTTTCAGTGCTTCAGTGGAGCTCCACAGGGTGGCACGCCGTTGTTCTCGGGCGTTGCTAAACGGTGGCTCCCGGGTTGCTCAGTCACCGTCCAAATCCTCTGTTTCTGCACCTGTTTCCAAGACAACTGACATTTAAAGAGGCGGCTCTGGTTATTGACTGTTTGCCCTTGACCAGCACTCTGCTTGCACTTGAAAACTGTTTGGTTCAACCTGTGACCATTTCATTATTTTCCACTGAAGCTCTCCACAAAGCCACTGTATCCTCGTGGCAGCCGATAGACGACGTTGAAAAGAACAAACAATGTTTGCTGCAAATTGCATGTGAATTCTTTCCTTTTTGTTGGAAAAATGAAACACAATCCATGTTTCCTTGCACATTTTAATTCAAGAAAAGATTCCCACTGAGGAAGAGTTGAGTCATACTTTCTACTTAATGTGAGAAATCAGCCCAAATGGGGCAAGACAACTGTCACAGGCTCAGTTGAGTAACTGAATAACAGGTTTATGTAGACACAGGCACCATGCAGTGTAACCCCCCACCACCAAATTAAAATTAAACCACCTAAGATGAATGTAGTGGAGAATTTTCTCCCCCCCATCCTCCTCCTCCTCCTTTGATATTCTCCGGTGGAGTCCTCCTTCAATGCTCTTTTATGTTATCAACACAGAGCCTGATGTCTCAATCTGGCAACCCATCGCCTGTTTCCTTCTGACGATTATGGTGAAATTATTCACTCACAGGTGAAACCAGTCGAGCAAAAATAATGGGATTGCTCACCTCAAAATAGCTGCACAGGTTTGGTATTTGGAGAAGCCTGATATTTTACCATCGGAATGACACAGAGTTAGAAAACAGACGTAAAAATCAACATAAGGATTAATTTTGATCGAATGGATCGTTTCAACAGTGACATCGTTTTAAGACAGAAATTTTCAAATTGTTACCTCCATTGCCTTCGAGGGATACCTCAGCAGTTTTAGTGTTGCACTTAGACAACACAGATGGACTTACAAGAGACAGCTTCTACAAAAGATATCCTAATTTCCAAGCTCAAGTTATACGCAGGTTTCACCCATTAATAACTGCAGCAATAGCCATCTGTGTTGTTAATGATCTGGCTGTATCGTGCCTTGTCTCATCACTGAACAGGAGACGACTGCCGTCTATTTTCTGTGTTTACGTTGTGTCATTTACTGCGATAGAGCAAGCAAGCAGAAGGGTTTGATGTTCAAACGTCTTTCCTACATATGTTTTACACTAAATGACCAGAATAATGAGCCCTTCCTCAGCTTATTTAACCCTGTCTTCGCTGTCAACAACCTCCACTGACATCTGAAACATGTAGCAGAAAACACAGCCAGCCCACGCCGACCAATCAGAGCTCTCAAAGTGCGGCTGGATCAATGAAGTGTGGTTACATGTAGATAATCGTAACCCCTTAAAGTGGAGCTCTAATCCAGCTTTAGTCCCCATTATAGGTAAGGTCTGAAAACAAATGTGATATTACAGTTAAGGTATTAGGCAGAGCAATCAAAAAACTGAAACACTATGTGAGCGATGTTGCAGTTTATAGTCTGGCAGGTAATGGCACACTGTTAGAATAATGAAGTTTCCATTTTCAAACACGATGAATCACTTTTTGTCCTCTGTGAGTCAGAAGGGAAAAGTTGAACACGTTTGTTGACTCTGTTACTTCCTGGAGACGGCTTGGAGGTCGCGCTGCAGTAGTGAGCACGCTCTGGAATTCATCGCTTTTACAATGAGTGAGAGGCAAAAATCCCAAATTCACAAAGACATACAGACGTGTTGAGACAAGGCTTTCATGTGTGTAAAGCTAAAGAAAATATTTGGATCTTACATTTCCCACAATTCCAAGGAAAGCATTTTTTTGTCAAAGCTTTCTGCCTGGTAACTTTTAAAGACACACCTCCAGCTCGTAACGCAGACTTTATTTTGAAAATCTGAAGTCTCCAAAACTAAACCTGAGATAACCCCAATTACACCATCCTCATTCATTTATCAGTGAAATGCTTAAGAAGTCGGGGAGTGTCGCCACTGATGTGGGATTATCTTCATTTTCAATGCTATGTCTATGATGAAATTTCTAATTTGTACTTGTTATAGGCCACATGCTGCACAATACTGACATTTATGCAAAATGTCATATCGCTCACATTACATGTTTATGACCTGACTTTCATATCGGGAGGTGGAGGAAATGGTGGTGGTAGTCACAGGTGAGAAGGCAGCCAAGCCAGTGACCGCAGCACAAGACTGGGTTTCAACATTTGTAAGTGTGACACAACTGGATATTTTAAAGGAGACCACGATTTCCAGCTCTGTGAACGATGAAAATTGAACCTAAAGTAAAAGTAAAGTTACAACATATTGAAAATGTATCCGCAGAAACGTACAATGCCAACATTGATGCTGGTGACTGGGTTGTGATACACGGCTTTATTACTAGCAGCGACAACTTGTGCTAGTATTGTTTTCACCTTACGAGTTTGTGTGTGTGTGTGTTGTCATAGCACAATGTAGCTAACTACAGAAGCTGGTTTAAATGCTATGTTTATATGTCTGTCTGTCTGTCTGTCTGTGTGTGGACAGATTTTGTCAACGGTATAGCGTCACAACACTGCAAGATGCAGTCATGAATCTTTAACGACTACCAAATACTCACGCGGTGGGATGTGAACATGACGGGCGTCGTGGCTGCTGTGATCGCATCGCAAAAGAGAGGCAATGTCACGATCCTTCCAGTCGACCGCCATGGGACCTTATTTCAGAAAAGATATGTATGATAGTCAACAGCCAGAAAGAGTCGCGTAAGTGTCTTGTTTCAGGCTCACCTACATGTAAACCCATAACCCAGACCTTGAAGAACCGGTCTCGTATATTAGCCAGCTCTCAAAACGGACTCACTCTCCTTTCACGTGACTGCGATGTGTCCAGATTTATTGTGATTTTCACCTTTTTTCAATACTTCGTGCTGAGGTGTGTTAGTGACGTTTGCTGTGAGAGACGATGTAGTCCACTCACAAAACGAAACCTTATTTTACTATGTTTACGTCCCGTGTGACACACGGGAGAGGGCAAGGCTTCACCCCCCCCTCGATGGTCTCTAGTTTACAGGTGAAGCTGGTTGAGCGAGATAAACAATAATAATCGATTATCTTTTGATTTTCCGTCTGTGACTGAGACGCAACTTTATTGCTCCAGCCTGGGTTCAATCTCATGTATTTTTAACAAGGATTATATCGTTTCCATCCGTTCTCACTCCATCGAGCGGATCAGATACAGCGGCTATGCTTTTAAGAAGAACAAAGAAAAAGAGACCATTTCTTTTTAATTTCAGCTCTTTCCACGCAGGCAGGGTTGACTTTTACAATATCATTAAATAGATTGGATAGATACACTAGATTGGACCTAATTTATTTCCTGAACTTTCTGTGAAATGTCGGCAGGTATTTTTAGTGCTTCAAAACTCAGCATGAAGTCAAACTTCAGAGATACATCTTCTTCCCATTACTTCATTAACCCTGCGGATCATTATATCGTGCTTTAAGGAGACATATCTCAGAGGAAATTTTATAATGACATCGAGGTTTGTGCACAGTCATGGTTTTGAAAAATGGGAACAGCATTTTCTACAGATTTATTTACTGTTTTTATTTATCTAAAGATTTATCAGGTTCACAGTCGGGGCGTCCGACTAGGCATACTGCTCTATGGATCTCACTGTAACACACCCAAAATAAACAGAGAGCGCCAAATTACTGAGTCATCTCTACGCTGTTACAACACTCATTTACAAATTTCCAATTACAGCAAGCAAAAGTTAATTGGACTGAAGACTTACAGCTGTAGAAAAATTAGTCCCGGAGTCGTCACAAAGAGACGTTATTGGTTTAGTCAGTTAATTCTGTCTCAAGCCACATCAGTCCGGGAATAGTTGAGTTTAGTGGATGTTTTGTGTGTTGTTCCAACTAATGAGGCAGCCACAATGTCGAAACCCGGAATAGCGAGATCAAACAAATAAACGAAGATGACATAACTAGATCATATAAGCTGCTTTGCTGCGTCTATTTACATTTCCACTGGTTTTTGTGGCAGGAAAAGATCATTTTGTCTGGGAATCTTCTCGATGTGAGGGCAGATGTTATATCTGAGATGTATCTACAGCGTTATTTTAAATATATATATATATATATATTCTGCAAGAGCAAGATTTTCCTGTCAAGTTTCATGTCAGGGGGATCTGTCTATTCGAGACGCTCCTTACAAAATGTCATGTGCTGTTACAACGTTCAAATCTTCTTTTGATGCTCTGCGACGTGCCGTTAAAGGTCATGCATACAGCGTATTGTCACGTCGAAAAAGGCTCATGTGACGTTAAGTAAAGACGGATGAGAGGCAGGAGCGAGCGGAGCAAAACGACAGGACACTTGATGCATATTCGTTCTAATATACATCCCCTAACAAGGGCTCTCAAGGTCGCCGCGATGAAAACGCAGAAAACCATCATCTTGAAGTCCCACTTTTTTCCCTCTCCTTGACTACCACCGTCCTCCCTCCTCATCTCTTTGTTTTTTTTCCTCCCCCTCTTTCTCTTTCTGTCTCTTTCACTCTCCTCTCCCTGTGTCGTCTCCCTGATCGGGCGGCAGACAGCGTGTAAGTGCTCTAACCCAGAGAAGTCTCCAGGAGCTCATGTGATTGGCTGTGCTCCGAAGCACAGTTCACAATCGATTAAGGCACGGTGAGCTCCCGTTAACAGCTTTTCTCTGCTGCTCCTGTGGCTTTGATACTGTCACATAGACTCCAACTTCGCCCTTAACCCTTCAACCACTGTCCCCACTCTTTCTCTTTGTCTCTCTCACTTTCTCTCTTTACACTTTTCCTTTCATTTTCAAAGCCCCAAACTCTATTCCCACTCAAAGGCATTTCTTACGACTCTCGCTCCGGGCTTCTGTTCCTCTCTCCTTTCTTGGAGTTCTCACTCTTAACTTACTTAGAGCCTCTTCTCCCCTCACTCACCTTGTCCTGTCATCTTAAATTTCAGTCAGTTTTGTGTCCTCGGGGAGAGAGAGGGGAGCAAAAGACGGAAAGATAAAAGAGAGAGGTGTTCTTTATGGCAATCATGCAAGAAGTTGCAGACATAATGGATGGTGTCTTGCATAATATTGGCTACCTTCAGCGTTTCAGCTCAGGCGTGCCTGTTTATCTGCGTGCAGGGATGTCGTAGTCGGGGGAATAGCGAAGCCAACCACTCACAGCCCCGCAGCCCAGCATCAGCAGAAATTATGTTCATATTGGATGATTTCACACCTCACGATGTGTGTTCAGTGCACATTTGCTGCACCGGGGCAGGAAGTTTATGACGCAAGGCTGAAAATAAGGATATAGCGGGAGTGTACCGATGGATGAGTGTCAGTTAGTTTTTCACTGAACCTGTATCAATGTTCCTGTCAGCCCCAACGTGAAGGTCATTATTCATCATTTGTGTTTTATTATGGAATAATGTAATCATTCTGATTACAGCATGCACGACCCCGAATTCACCAAAGTTGGGACGCTGTGTAAAACATCACTTAAATAGTGTGTGAAAATTTGCATCTTCCCTTTTGACGTATACGTAATTGAAACAGGCGTGAAGGCCGCATTTCAACATTTGTTAGTGTGAAACCAGTGGATATTTCTGACGGGAAGTCTCCAGCTGTGTTTGTGGCGACCAAAACAGGTATTTCGAGCCAAAACATGAGAAAGTGTTTTTTGGGGCCTAAACCAGACCAGAGCATAAGAACAGTGTTGTCACAGCATGAAATAGAAAATCACAGTAAACCTAAACAAGCGTACATTTGCAACATAAAGAAACATACATTGACATTTATTCTGTTGATTGGGTTGTTGTTACATCCGTGGCAGATTAAATATTTTAACTCCCAAAAAGAAATAATTTTTAATGCTTTCTCTTCAAGCAAACCTAAAATTAACTGTACAGCAAGTAGAAAACAAACTATATGGCCAAAAATATGTGGACACCCCTGTCTACATACTCATGTGTACTTTTGGGTCTTTTGCTGTGTTTTCATGGTTTGGGCTGGTTAGATTGAAATAATGGACATATTTATACTGCAGTCTACAATCTTTAGCCAATGTGATACCTCCAGCTTTATGGCAACAGTTTGGGGAAGGATGAGTTTTGTGTTAAAGAACCTAACAGGCCCTCAACACCATCCAACACCTTTGAGATCAGTTGGAGTCAGACAAACTTCATCATCTAACATAAATGGCATACATCCCTCAATAATCATGTAGAAAATCTTCCCATAGGATGGGAGGCTGTTATTGTAGCATATGGGTGTTAATTTCCAGGTGTCTGCATACTTTTGGCCATGTAAAGCATGCTGAGATTGTAGATTGTGCCGATTAAATCTCTCAGGGCCCCGACTGCTGGTGAGTGTCAGGGCGGTTAGTGAGCGCCTCTGCGCCTGGTCCTCGCGGTGTGTCCCACGCTGTTGGCACAAGTCGTCCCTTGTTGGCCCTTGTCAAGGCTTTTCAGCGGATGTAGTGTGCTGAATCGGCAGCGGAGCCCGTCGGTAAGAGAAATCACTCTGTTCGGCCGTTCAGCCAAATGGAGAGAGAAAGAAAAAGCCTCTTAAGCCCATCACTGTAGTATCCATCACTTCCCCCATTTAGCGCAGTTTCTCTTTATTTGTCACCTACGCCTCTTTACCATTGCCATTTGCAACGTTTTATCAGACATTATCTTGATTAGAAGCGGCTAAGTCAGTGAGACTGGTGAGATTGGTCGTCTTCGCGGTGTGTTCGAGTGCAGTTTTCTGGCCTAGACGCAGGAGATGTGAGGCCACTTGTCCTTTGTTTGGATTGTTGTGTTTTTTTAGTCACATGTTTACTCACATATGGTCTAAAACAGTCCTCTACTGAATGCTCTAATGTATATAGTTGTAATACATAAATTATATAGTGTATTATTAAAGTTTATTTGTTGTAGTGCTAATGTATCTTGTTTAGATGATATTTATACATGCATGAGAATGGAGTTATCAGTATGGAAAGAGGTCCAACTGAGACTGCCCACGCCCTCCTGTCTCTATGTTTGCATTTATTCATGTGCGTGTGTGTGTGTGTGTGTGTGTGCGCGCGTCAGGGGTCTAATCTTTGGGCAGGAACATATCTACGATATAAAATGTGCTGAGGTCAGGGGGCAAAATGCCGGGTCAGGGGTGAGGTAGATTTCACGCTGGAGTTCCATTCCTTTCGATGTGGAAACAGTATTGAATTCAGCGCGTATATACAACGCAGATGTGTTTATGTCCTGCTCAAAGGTGCGAAAATATGAATTTAATTAACATATGAGTTTCTTGTTGGTGTGAAAAACAGAGGCGGACATTGATAAGAGCATCTCTTTGTGTCATCAGTGGCAGTTATAGCCTCGTGTTTGGGTGTGAATGTATTTGACAACAAGATGAATATGACAAAATTACTGCCTTTGCTTTCTTTTTCAATTAAATCATTACTGTGCTGCAGCCTGTCTGTTCTGCTATGTCATCTCCGCCTCCTCGGGGATGAAAGAGGTAAAAAAAAAAAAAAACGACGTGTTTATGTACGAAATGCAATTCATACAAAACGGCGACCAAAATGCGAATTTCCAGCTTTTTGTGAGGCTGTTCATGTAGCAGCCGGCGATGGAAGACAGCATCGCCCGAAGAAAATTATGTGGGTTTTTTTTTCCCTCCATGGTTTTTATTGTCAAAAGGCACTGAACCGTTCTCTCAGAAACACAAAAGATGTGCAGTGAGAGAGGCCAATGGCTCGATCTGCCCAGACAGTGTTCTTTTCTTCTCCCTTTTTTCTATTTTCTCTATTGTGGCTCGCAGAAAAAGCTTTAAGTGGCATTTAACTCTTCTACGTGCTGTAGAAATGGCCTACAGCAGCTAAACTCTGCTATTTTCTCTGCATGTATATAGCGTACCTGTGTGACAGATACGTTTCTGTTCTCTTTGATTCAGAGCGATTCTGTTCTTTGAAATTCTTTCTTCGTCCCGGACACACGTCTCTGTGACAAAACCCCGCTCAACGTTCACCAGTCAGCTTTTTCTCGAGGTTTTGAACAAACCTCGCGTCCTTCTTCAGTAATTGGACCTGGCTCAGATGTCCCTGATCAGCATGAGATAAGGGTATGGAGGTTCGAAAGTGCCAAAATCTAAAAGGATTAAATAAATAAATGGCTCAGTATGTGACATAAACTGACACTTTCGTTTTAATTTGGTTCTGTATGTATTGACCTTTGCCTTAATTCCCCTTTTTATTTTCTTTCTCATTTAATTTTCCACATTGTTTTTCTAATTTATTCATTTTAAAATTGCATTCACATATTCATTTAAGTGAATCTTTCTGTATCATTTTCCCTTTTGATTTTTCCCTATTGATTTCCAGAATGTATTCATTTCTTTCAGTAATTTCCCTCTCACATTTCTTTTTGCAACACCGAATCGTCAATAAATCAAACATTCTGTCATTCAAAGACCTTCACAGCACAGACAGAGGAACAGTCTTGGGAGTCTTTATATCTTAATTCATTTTGATTTTGGCAGTTTCCGTCCTTCATACAGGTGTTTGTGTATCGGAGGGGACAGTAACAGCCTATGGTTCACGTTTGTCTTCTTGCAGCCTGTTTATGACTCGATGAGGGTGAGGGAAAGATTGTGGTCCTTGAAAAAGTGATGTTGACTGTCTGTAGGAAACAGGAACAGTTTGAGTATATCCTGGTGGTGAGTTAACCCGTCCTGCTGCCGTGAGACGCTTTACTCACTTGAATGTAAACATATGTTGCTTTTTGGCCATTTGCTGAACGCCTGGCTCTGACATTTTCCTCGGTAGCGAAGTCCCTCCTGTTGGGCTTTGGTGTCAGATGTGAATGTCCTCGACGTTTCTAGAGTTGGAAATGATTCATTATTTGGATTCAAAATGTGTCCTTCCGTTCAGTTTAAAGACGCAGAGACTATGACATTTCTCTTCTAAGCAAAGCGCACTCACGGTGTAGTGCTCTCCAGTGCATCAATAAGCGATCACTTCAGTTAATAACGCCGCGATATTACAGCGCTGAGATGACATACAAGACTGCTGAGACTTCAGCTCAGTAGTAAGTTACGGTCAATAAAGTACAAAAGGTAGTCCTATACAAGCACCGTTTATATGGCTCACAGCTCAGCAGCAGCAGGTTCTGTACTTGATGAAACCTCCCACAAACTCCATGTTGATCAGCAGGATAAAGAAGGTTGTGTGATACGTTCAGAAGTTGAGGAAAAAGCTTCTGAGTGAAGCAGTAGTTCAGAAGATTCAATCACGGATTCTCTGTTTTATTCTATTCTATTAAGAGAGAAAGGTCAAAGATAATCTCCCAAGATTATTTTACATTCACAGATTCAAACGCTGGCAGAGACATTTGATGCGCTGCACACTAATGTAGGGATGAACATTCTTCCCTCTTTACTCCCAGAAGGACGTTCCTGTGCATTTCCCTCTGCTGGTTTCAGGGCTTTCCGTCATATCACATGTCCTATCGTGTTGATGTTCACGTTGTTGCCATTGTTTCTGGGCATTTTTCACAGCCGGATGTTTCAGTCTCAATTTTTAAGCAAAAATGTCAAATAAATCTGGAATGTGAACGTCTACAGTTTCCAACACGTCAAATATGGCCGACTGTGACGCTCCACCTCCCCCTGCGTCACTCTGGCGCGATGGTCAATCAGCAATAATATGCAATGTCCTGTTACACTTATGATAACATTGTCATGTTTTGGGGTTTTCTGTTAGTTGTTTCCCATTTTATTTTCCCCATTCATGCTTTACCTTCCACTTCCTGTCTTTGTCTGTTGTCCCGCCCTTCTTCTGCGTACATGTATTTTGTTAGTCATTCCCGTGTTTTCCCCTAACTCTTTGTCAGTTTGTCTGTTTTTGTCCTCACATCAGTTCTGTTTCTCTCTGCATCTCCTGTGTCTATTTTTCCAGTCCTCGTGTGTCCTCTGTTCTCCTGCTTTGTTCTCCGTTGCTCCTGGTTTGTTCTTAGTTTTTGTATTACTTACTTGTGCCTTTGTGTGTCTGTGGGTCCTTTTTTGTGTGACTGCATCAGGCATATTTGGACTTTTTTTGACTGCTGTGTAATGGTCGCAGTTTAGTTTGGCACAAAAAGTTCTTGGCAAGGTTTAGACACGTGGTTAGATTCAGTAAAATATCGCGCTTTGGGTTGAAATAACTATGTTCAGTCACAATACTGAACATATGTTAACTTACTGATGCAAGATCACTTAAAAACAAATCACTCTTGAACCTTGGTCACACAAGCGATGCAAATCCTGGTCTCTAGAGTGAAAGTCATGAAGCCTCCTGCCTCAGACTTTTGCTGTTCTTTATACTAGAGAGGCTTTTTAAGAAGTGACACTCGAGGGGTAACTACAGCCTGCAACGACCAGGCTGCTTTATTTGACGAACTGAGAGTCAGAATGGGCTGACAGCTGGCCAAACCTCACACTGCTGACGAAGGCCATGTGACACGCTACTAAACTGAACCTGTGTTGGGATTGTTTTGGCATTGATTCTCTTCCATCGCAGCCTGTTTTGATGATGACAGCTGAGTGTGTGGTAGTTTCTTGTCTTTAATGTGTGTTTAACTTGTCTCTTAAGCGTCACGTCACAGTCTTTAAATCAGTTATGTTGTCTTGTGTGTGCCTCTGCCTCATCATGTGTTACACCTTGAATGCACTGTGAAGAAAAGCTGACAGGATTGATGCCACACTCGATGTCATCGTTGCCAAGATTAGAATATTTCCTTCACTCTCCTGCTGCGTCTCCCTCACTCGTATTTAACGGAATTGCCACACGCTTTTTTTTCCCAAAGGATGCAGACTTGAGAGGATTATGGCACAGCAGAGAGTGTGGAGTGTGACAGGTGATGAAGATCTCCAACACGGAATAACGCAGGACAATCAACCTGTCGCCGTTTGACGTGTGCCCAAAAGCCCTCTGGGTGGTGTAGTTTGTGCTGCTCTCTTCGTTGGTATCGCAGCTAACTGCTCTGGATGGCAGGTGCCACATGTAATGGAGGGATGAGGATGTCGCGCTCGGGGAGCAAGTATGACCTGCAGGGCCCCCGGCTCATCGTGTTTGTTTGGAGATGGATCTTGTTGGGACCCTGCCGGTGTATGGTGTCCCCTGCCTGGCTCCTCTCTCCTCAGAGCTGTAATCACAGCAGACTGCATGTCACAGCGCCCTGCTCTAATTGGCCTGTCACTCTCCGTGCGCGGGCAGGGAGGGGCTGGCCTTTGTGGGGCTGCCATGGCGACTGGGCCATTTAATGAGAACGAGCACGCTGTGACTAATGACATCCCTGAGCCCATCGGATATACTGCAAATGGACAATTTGCTGCATCACTCACACACTTGCACAACAATACACAAACACAGAGGCACACACACCTCGGCGTGGTCAAACCTCATTGAATTGAAGACAGTTTCCAACATGAATCAATACATGACAAGTGAACCTCAGTATTAACGCTAAGGCTTATCATCCATTCTCATACTCTCTTTAGCATTAATAGTTTTATCTAATAAAGCCACTGCTAATGTTATGTGGAGATATTAACCACAGCTTAAGATACACATTAAGTATTAGGTGGGTCATTGCTCGGGACACCTTAATGGGAGACATAAGGCCTATCATCCATAACAGGAATATGGATTTGAAGCGAGGCGTGCTAACAGTCGACCGTGTTCGCAGGAGAGAGAGAGAGAGAGGGACATTTACTCGATCATCTTCCATCTCGTCTTCGCATCATCCTGTTTATTGGTCCATTAGTGACCAAGTGACAGCATGAAACGCGTGGATATATATCAAGTATATCACTTCCTGGGCTGGACGGCAGGCAGCCATATTGTTTGATTTCTCGGAAGGTAATGGCGTGCCTGAAACAACATCCCCTCACGGGGTTTAAGGTCACCATGCAGTCGAGTTTACAAGGCTAACATATTTTCGGGGACCGGTATGGAGACAGCTGTTCATGCAAAGCCAGCTTATTGTCTAGTTGTATTGTAAAAAAGGGTTATCAGCAAAGAAGTGTACACAACTTTCCTCTTAAAGTCAGTATAACAGGTATAAAAAAGGGCAAAGACAGCTAGCCTAATTTTCAGTTTTTCCAACGAAAATGTGTCTAGGGAGACATTTTTAAATAAAAACCCCAACAACATTGTCAGACTCACTGCTAGTAGATAACACTGTAATAGCTCGCACAGTCAGTGGTTAGCAGGCAGTATACATGCTAGGAGATTAGCTTGCTAGCTGCAGTCTTAGCCTGGCTACCCCTTTTGGACATGTGGTCCTCACCTTGCAGGTCGTAGCAGTCCATCAGGCAAACCCCCAGGGAGAGCGCCAGGTGATTACCTCTTCACGTGATGCACTGCGGCCCAAAAAGCCTTCCATAGGCTTACATTGTGAACGAAAGACGGATACATTTTTTTGAGTGTCACAATCCCAATGAAATGACTTGTTTCACTGTCCTTGCGTCCAGGTCCTTTCTATAGCAGCTGGCCGGGCTAACATTGCTAACATTAACTAGCTAAGAATACAGCCGGGTTTGAGTAGGAGATTCATTTTGTAATTTGTGTTTTTCTGGACAGAAAAAAAAATTAATTTGTATTTAATTGTACAAGAGCTTGTATTTGACTGTTTGAAATACAGTTCTTCACGTATGTTATTTGACATGTCACCTCTCAAGTATGACGTGTTTTTATCCCCAGGTTTAAACTGTGAAAAGGAAACTGCACAACACTGAGCCTAATCACAAGTAATGAGGAATCAAAGAGAAAGTGGACACTGTCCAGTGTTACTAATGAACCACATGTGATTCTTATTTGTAACAGCTTGAGCTACAGTTGTAATACGGCTAAAGAAAAACCCAGCTACAAACACCTGCATAGCATTAAAGTTAGCAACATGCAAATATTTTCCTTAGGAATTGGTGGAGACCAAACATGGGGCTAAAAGTGGGGCGAATATTTGCCTTAAATTCATGTGATTTCCATGTTTAAGTTATTGCATCTTGTTTACTGCGAGCAACATGGAGTCTCCTGGGTGATGAAAATTGGGGGTGCTATGGAGCGCATAAACTAGAGAATCAGACAGGATTTTGTATGTCAAACCACCGGTGATGTCTCAGTTGATCTACGATGTGAGTCTACACCCTCACCTGAGCTCCACCTATGACAGGAGGTGAATTACACTACACTGGTCTGAACATCCAAATGGGGAATGTAAAGAAAGAGACACATCTGTTATCTCAGTTAGACTCATTACCATTAATTAGTGCCTTGGTGAGGCACTGTATCGAGAGTTCAACATGCTTGCAAAATCAAAACATGAATCAAAATGCCAGGGAAAATCTGGCCCTCGTTGCAATCCCCTGTTAATCAGCAGCGATAATGTTTTGCTAAACTCTAATCTCATCTGTGAATATTAATAAGGGCTCTGAGGGATCTCAGCCGAGTGACGGGGGGAGCGCTGGTGGCGCAGGTCTAAAAAAAAAAAAAAAAAATGGCCAAACCATCGAGACAGATTGTTAAAGCACTCAGCTCTCACTTTGGCTGTCTTTGTTTCCCTCGGTGGCTCTTCAGTGTGAAAGCGGTACGTGGCCGTGTTTCAGTAACAGCGGAGAGTTTTTGTCAACAAACCGCCATTTGGCATGCAACACCTACACCGACACACAAACACACACACACATGGCTGAACACAATAAGATGGCATGCATTGCAGATTAGAGAGTGCACCCTCTCTGCACAGTGAAGCCTTTTTGTTCTTGCACGTTTGAGTGTCCCAGGATGATTAGGAGTGATATCTCTGAAGGGCATCAGGAATGTTTACAGCCCATGTAGCCTTTGAGAATCGATAATGACATGAAGACCCTGGGCAGGTTAATGGTGTGTGAAGGGACTGTTATGTATAAAACCCAGATTGTTGCTTGTAGAAATGGTGCATGCATCACATCGGCGTATTGAAGTCTGACTGCTGCGGCTGATCCGAGCCCGGCCCGTGACCCTTGTCGGGATGCACGTCAAATAAGCAGAATCAATCACGGAGACAGTGTTCGGCCATTACGGGCCAAATGAGATGACCGACGCGGCCAGCCCTGTGGGTGTGCCTTGATTTAACAACATATTAAAGAAAACACTGATGACAGCGGCGGATGAGTCGTGGGTGTGTTCTGAAACTCCCGGGTTAAGTAATCATAACGATAAACCATAATGGAAAAAGGGTAAAAGCACCCTGAGATCCGCACCGAGGGGCAATTGTCGCCTGCTTTTTGTGGCTAACCAAGTATGGTTTGGTTTCTGGCGGGGGGCATCCCTGGCTGATGGGACATGCAACCCCTTGGAGGTGAAATTTATTGGTATGGATTTTGTGCTGCTACTGGTGCATTGAATCAGTGTGACCAAGCAGGCGGGCAGAGGGAAATGGGGCTGTTCTGAGAGTGAATTATACGCAGTCACACACTCAATTTACCCCTGCAAACCTAGTTAGGGAGGGAGCACACATGGAGGCATCGCACGCGTGCTGCGGCGCGGCATGTATGAACGCTGACACGCGTGCGTCCGTAAACACGTGCACTCCACATTAGTTAACAGGATTAAAGGACATTAAAATCGAGACAAAATTTTAAATCCAATTCCTCATTTGTGCAATAAATTGAATAGATTTCCGGCAGCGACGTGAAATGTTTCACTACTCTGAAACATAAAATGAAAGATAAATAGGAGCCTCGTCAAATGAATCCAACCATTACTGATTAAAATATAGGTATCAGCTAGCTTGTGTCATTAATTTCCAGTAAGAACAAATACTCCTCATGCATATTAAGCCTCAACTCTACGCCAGCTCGCCATATAATTGACCGTGTTACAGCCGGCAGCCTCGCAGACAGACAGTGGAGAACTGGGTTGCCAGGCTGTTGTGTTTGATCTGGATGACTGTGTTGAAACCTCTTAATGCCAGTTTATATAAAATATTCATCTTCATTTCGCAGGCCATGAATCATCAAGGTGTTTCTGGCCCTCCGCCCCCTGCTCCTGTCCTGTGGCGGAGCAGACAGCTGTTTGAAATTAGACACCAGATTGTGTTACTTAAACCGCTTGCAGGAGTGATGCTGATCGCTCCCTAACCCAGCAAGCAATCTGTTAGCGTGCTGAATCGTGGGAATGTGATCATGAGTGTGCTCTTGTAGTATTTAAAGCCTGGCCCGCCTCCCAAACTTGCTTCAAAAGATCCATACGCTACTACATACTGGATTACACTGGAGTGAATATAAACACACTGAATAATTAAACTGATATTTTATACACATCTTATTGAAGGAAGCTCTGACTGAAATGATCAGTTTTACTGCTTAATGACAGTTTGTTGCTTCATCTGTCCATTAACGAGCACGTTTAATCGTCTGCCATGCTGGGCGGCGGCTCTGTGAGGCTGTCAGGCACAGCCGTGCTTGGAGCTAAACACTGTCGTCAGCATGCTAACATGCTCACAGTGTCAGTGTTAACATGCTCACAGTTTCAGTGTTAACATGCTGACGTGCAGCAGGTATAATGCTTAGTGCGTGAACCATCTTAATCTGCTGTGTTAACATGATACTATTTGCTGATTAGCGGAATAAACAAAGTACAGCTGAAGCTCTGCTGACGGCGCAAACAGGCAGTCAAACAAATTTGAATCATAATCCACCCAGCAATTGTTCAGATAGATTTAACCTAAAATAGACAAAATTGCTCTGAAGGTGATGCCAGAGGAAGAGCGGAGGACTCACCGATCCATCATGGTTAAAAACATACCAGTGTGACAGCAGCCCAAAAAATAATGAATGCCTAGAAGATGATTTGCTGGAGGAGTTTGTAGATAGGTCCCATATTGTGTTTTAATTTCTTTTAAGGTTTCATACTTTTTATCTTGAGTGTCTACGAGGAAATGTTTACAATATTTTAATGTTTAAAGACACATCAATTGTTCATACCGTCTTGCTGTAGCCCTCTACTCACCCTCTGTTTGAACAGTGTTGCCATTTTTCCATTGCATCTGCCGGCCTGGCTCTACTCGGTTTGACTCGGCGTGGCAGCCTAGCGTGGCTGGGATTTTGCATTTCCACCACAACTGGGCTACCTGCTTGAATGCGCTTGTCCCAGTCCTTGCAGCACCATCAAAGAATCACTGCCAACAAAGTGGCTCAGCTAATTCAGTTACAAACACGTATCATTTATTATAACTTCTTGACAATAAAAGCCCCCCCGTTGTTTTGTAATTCAAAAGCTTTTATGATGAAGCAGCATCACAGGAAACATTGTGTTTTCGGCAGGAGTAACTCAACACGACTCATGAAACAGCTGAACGCAAACAGGACCAAACAGTAAAACTCAGCAGGTGTTTAAAAAGTACAAACAGGACGAGAGAGACTAAAGAGATTCGAATCGATCTGAGGGGGAGATGGGGGCTTGTTACAGATTGGCTGCAGTCGCAAGACATCACCGCAGCCCGCTTGGAGGCAGGCCAAGCGGGGCTTGGCCCTACCCTTGAACAGGTCCATCGCTGCGGCTCAGCTCAACTCGCCGCGGTATAACTGGTGATGGGAAAGCAAATCAGCTCAGCTCGGTTTGACTCAGCGCAGCCAAACATGCTAGTGGAAAAACGGCATTTGTTTTAATGTCTGTCTCTTTAAGGCCCCTCTCCCAAACAGCCCAGTCTGCTCTGATAGGTCAGCTCTCACAGGCCTGAGCAGGCAACGCCCACCGTGTTTCATCACACACAGGCACAGTTTCTGAACACACGCTGGGTGCATTATTCTGTGGATTAAGCTTTTTCTTTCCTTATAGAGCCCGAAGACATAATCATAAAAAACAGGAAATCTCACTTTACACAACATGGGACCTTTAAATATTACGTCAAGTATAAACTATATCGTGATATTAACGAGTTAGTGGGTAACTTTTTGTTTGCTTTTTATTTTGTATTCAAATTATGTAATATTTTCTGTCTATATACGGTTTATTTCTTCATCTATCTGTTTATTTTCTTCCTATATTTTCTTCTCAATCTTCTTATTTTTATCTCTTATTCTGTCATTGTAATATTCAGGGTATTTAATGATTTAGGCATTAAAATATGGCCAACTACAGAGTTGTGACCTCTCTGGTGGTGATGTTCATTACATCTATATATCATTATTCATTTTCTATTGTTTGGTTTTTAGTTATGTCTGGGCCTGTACTCTAATTTTGTGGTTGTTTTTATGTAGATTACCTTGTAAAGATTCTGTTTCATTAACCAATGCAAGTCAACCTCACTGTTAGTGCATCGTTAATGAATGGTAATAAATCTTTAATGCTGCTGATTTTGTTGCATATTGTAGATCTGACACCTGAAGGCCCATGTTGTCTCTATAATAAACTCAGTGGAGTCAGTTCTTCATTATTTACAACTTAAAAGCTCTTTATGCAGGATCATATAAGTCGTGGCTGTTTCCAAAATGTTTACCTTGCTGTGTCTCGGTGGATCCTCACTGATCTTCTGCTTTCGAATTTGAACAAATGACCGCTGACGACTGAAGACTTGTTACTCATTCCATCAACAGTAACTCTGACGATGGGGTTTAGCATTAGTCAATACTGTGCAATTACAGTCAGGATATGATGCCAAATGAAAATCCACCAGTGACTGTCTTTGTAAAATCAATCAGATCACTGGAGCCCAGAGACAATAGTTGTGAGATGACTAGTGAATACTGTGGTCTACTCAGACGAGCCGGGGCTTTGATAGATGGCCGTATTCTCTGAAGCGGGCAGGGAACAGATTGTGATTAATTCTCTAACAGAGCGATTTGCAGGAAGTAGTAAAAAAAAAAAAAAAAAAAAATTGCTGCAGTTATTTCCCCACCTTTTTTTTCTCTCCTGTTAATGGTGTATGTGCATGTGTGTGTGTGTGTGTGTGTGTGTGTGTGTGCGACCACAGTATGCGCCTTAATGCATCTTTTCATTTTCTGCACACTGAGCCGAGCGGGTTGTAATGCAAATCACAAAGCCACTCACTCAGTCGGTCCGGCCTCCTTATCACTTTTAGTGATCCTCTCATAATGACGTTTAAGAAGAAAATGAATAAGTGTCCCACACTGACAGCCGGTTTGGAGAGCATTTATTCAAAACAGATGAAAGGGATCGAAATGACACACGGGCTAATCAAAACTGGATATTAAGTATTGAATTCGAGCGGGCCTCTCTCTCAACAGTCAATTCTTGTAAAGCTCTTTTAATGTTTGGTTACATGAATCAAACTCGTATTAACCTCCAGCACCCCCCCGTCTCTCCCGCCTGCGTTCGCCGCTCACTCCGATTGTCACAGAGCCTGCGAGCTGTGTTTTACGTCTAAATGTGTGTGTAAAACAGACAGCGTTTTAGTATTGGTAAATGTGGCTTGTTTATCCTTCAAAAGAAACCATTAGTCAAACAAACAAAGAGCGGTATGTGAGCAGACGTTACTGGCAGAAGCATTAAAATCCACTGCAACTCTCTGCCAGGTTAGTAATTGCTCTTTTTATGGTGGTAATTATTTCCTCTAAGGTGCGCACTGTTGCACACTGCAATTATACATGTGCTGCTATCTCTCTGTGGAAGGGGGATGTGGGTGGAGAGATGTGGGAAGTATTCTGAATTTTTTTTTTACATTTCACTAGTGTGTGTGTGGGTGTGGGTGTGTGCGAGTGGGATGTGCAGTCACAGAGAAAAGAAAAAAATTGAAGCTGCTGAGATGTGAATTGATGCACACTTTCTATCAAAGACAACAAAACAACAGAAAATCAAACGGCGGAGTGATGTGGCTCCATTTCTTCTGATCTGTTTTGTGTAGCCCATTCCTGCCTTCAGTGAAGTCGTCTCTTCAGCAACACGACCCTGCTGAATGGCATCGTACAGAGGAGCCGGCATGTGAGCATGATAAGGCCAATAACCCACGATTCATATTCCTGTTTCCTTTTTTCTCTCTGCGTCTCCTCTCTCGGTTGTTGTTTTTATTTATTTATTAATTTATTTTTTCTCTGTTTGCTCCAGACAGTGTGACCTGCAAGACAAGGCTGGAAAACGCCATTACACAAACACCTCTCACAGATAAGGTCTCCACTGGGAAGCGGTGCAGACAGCGTTTCCTGATGTTTCCCAGACAGTGTGAGGACACCGGAGGCTCCGAGCGGGGAGAACAGAGGGCAGAAATTCATATGGATGATTCTGCTAAAATGCAGCCGCAGCAGCGGTTTCAGCTGATCTAAGGGAGAGGAGCTCATATTTGCATATTATTCATTGAAATGATTATCTGCACCTTAGTGCCAGTGAGTGAAAGGTACAAGTGTCCAGGTATGTTTGTGTGACAGCGTTTATGTATTAATAAACGGCCACGGAGACCCTGCACTGTGGAGTTGAAGTAAAGAGTGATTTAATGGTCTTGCATAATGCACTTTTCTAGTCTACTGACCACTCAAAAGGGATTCACAACACTCACATTCACCCATTCAGATAACTTTTCGCACAATAATGGCAGAGGCTGCAATGCAAGGTGTCGACCTGCTCATCGGGAGCAGTTTGGGGTTCAGTATCTTACCCGAGGATACTTCAAAGGTCAGCTGGGTTATCCAGGGAATCGAATCGCCGACCTTCCGATTAGTGGATGACCTGCTTCACCTCCTGAGCCTTATTGTAGATTAAGAGTTATATTAAGGACATGACTTTGAGAAACTCAACAGGCCAGAATTCAGAATAAAGTGAACAAGGAACAGCAACTGTTCTTTTTTGCCTGTAATGGATGTAAAATCATCTGCAGTGAAACACACGACTTCGGTTTAAGAGGTTACTTAACTCATTCAGTACTTTCACATTTATTCACATTTATCAAAAATACATTGCCATCAGCACACACACGGTATGTCAGCCAATAAGTGACGATAAATCGCAGTCAAGAACTGCCAAAGATGCTGTGTGTTCAACCCAATCACCAGAATAAATGCTGGCATTTCTGTAAATCACAAATATGTTCTCCATGTTTCTCCATGTTCAATTTTTCGATGTAATCTTGATAACGCTGTGCTTGTGACTGGTTAGGTTCAGGAATAAAAACACACGGTTAAGGTTATGAAAGATCATGTTCTGCCTTAAAATACCTGCTTTTTTGAATTTCTTCTTCAAAACTACATAGTGTCCATTTAATAAATCATCTGGCTATAAAAACACTCCAAACAACACAGAATAATTACTCAGTTACATCAGTCAGTGAATGAATGTCACTTTCAACCTCAGCCTGATCCCGCCAGCAACAGTCAGAGTCGACAGCGCCTCTTATCAATCACTCAGTGGTTGGATAGGAGGAGATGTGATAACCGTCCCTTCCTTTATCTGGTATGCTATCATAACCTAATTCTGAGGGATAACATCTCCTGGGAAGACTCTTTCTGTCGTCACACTGCTCCACATTCCCATTCAGCTCAACCGGAAGCTATATTTATCCAATTTCTCTCCCCCCCTCCCCCGCATTTGGAGGATTTGTAATCATCATTCAACTTGAGATTTACTGAGCAGCTGCCAATTAACCTGACTCCCCTCTCTCTTTGACCTCATCAGCATGCCATTAAACTCACACAGTCACCAGGGCCCTGTGCTGTATCACAAACCTGTGCACACAGACAGAGACTGAAGGTGTGAAGGTAAATTTCTGCCAAAAATGTCGTTGTATGTGAAGGAAGATGTTAGTTTTAAGAGTTTTTTCAGTGTGTGTGTGTGTGTGTGTGTGTGTCAGTGCAATTGAGTTGAACGAGGTCTCGAGGTAATTCAGCCTTCACTTGAGTTTATTCTACGGTGTATCTAAATTCTGTCCAACCCCTGTCCACCTCTCGCCAGCGACCTCTGATGTGGTGAATCTCATTACTCTGTGTGTGTGCGTGCGTGCGTGTGTGTGTGTGCGTGTACCTCTATGTATGCAAGTGCGCGTGCTGCATGTGTGTCCGTGGATTGTAATGCATTAGCTCGCTCCTCCCAGCGGAGTGCCAGTCTAAACTAAGCAGCGTGATGATGATGCTCTCTGTGAGCTGACACAACTCATTTGGCCAGGAGGAGCTGATCTACACCAGCGCTGCTCATTTACAGTAGGGGAGGGAGGAGGTGGGAGAGGTGGAGGGAGGGGAGGGGAGGGAGCGGGGGGGCGTTATGTCTGTATCTGCCTCACCCTCTTGTCCTTGTCTGGGTATGAACAGGTCTGGTGGGGAGAGAGAAGGAGGACACAACTCGAGCATCATCTGTTGAACGCCTCGTGGTGGGCCTGGATATTTAACGCTAATGATCAGATGATCAGCCATTTCACAGTGACATGTAAAGGTGGGTAGACGCCCTTCAAGGACAAGTTCACCCAAAAATGAACATTCAGTCCTTATCTACCTAGTTGAGTCCACAAAACATTTCTGGAGCGTCACAGCAAAACAGCATTGCAGCATTCTCCTCAACAACTGAAGTGGATGGAGACTAAAAAAAAAGAAACAAATGAAAAGAAAAACATAAAATTGTTCCGTACAGCTTGTCTGAAGCACGAGTTCAACCATACGAATATGAAAATATTGACTATTCAAATCAATCTGGAACGTCTGGGCTTCCGGTGACTTGGATCGCACTGGATGAGTCCAAATAACTCCTCAACTTACCGAGTGAGATGTGAAAATATTCCAGTGCCGTTTTCACCTGCTGCTGGTGTCTAACTCTCTGTTGCTTCTCTCCAGCTGCATGCCTCCTCCTGCCTGTCGTGTCTTGTCGTCCCTGAAGTCAGCGCAGCTGTAAATCACCTCTGTACTCCATCCCCCTCCTCAGTCGGTCTTGGAGGCTGTGTTTAGTCATAGTTCGGTGTCCAGTCGTGTTCACTCTCACATCAGGCTGCCGAATTCAGTTGAGCTGGGACCTGTTGCCATAGTGACTTCACTGGCTCCACGGCTAACTGAGCCATGAGCTAATTAGCTAACAGTAGCTAACTGCAGCCAAGCGTAGGTAGCAAAGAGCAGCAGTTGTTGGTTACTTTGGTAACATGCCGCCCCCTGCGTTTTTGTAGCAACCTTCAGATTCTGGCCATATTCTACAAACTACACCTTTAAGCTAAATTGTTTATTATGGAGGTCAGAGTTAAAGGTGATGTTGTGTTGGACTAGCTTATGTCGAGAGGTGTTTTCAAAAATTTCATTTCCCTCCCGTGTACATAGATGAGGAGGGCGGAATATTCTAAACACATCTGAATGTAACTCCGTACAACAGCACCATTAACTGCGACCTCGGTGCTAAAACATCTAATTTATTTAATACCTCTGTGTCAGGGTTCACCACAACTGAATATCACAGGCATCGTAAAGGAAGCAGAGCTGGTGTGGATGACATTAGACTCTACAGGTGCTCAAAATTAAGTGGACACCGAGTGTAAATCTATTCATCAATCGACACAAATAAACCACCTCCGTGCCTCATTAAATATAGCCCCTGCAATAAATACCACGTCTGGTTTTTAATACCTTTTTTATTGTCGCACCACAGCTCCATGAATACTCATCAAGTTTGTTTTACTTTGTTAGTCAGCGAAAAGTTTACCTCCCCTCACCCCAGCCCACCAAACAACACCCTCCAAGAAAGACAATAGGAGCGTATTAATAAGATGACCCCTGTGGTGACATCTTATAGCCGAGTCTCTGTCCTGTCGTGCCATCTCGGAGGTGTGTCTGTTTAATCCGTGCCTCTCCCTTGCAGTAGCTCAGTGCACCTGGGCCCAGAGTGCTCACGTTACTTTAACTCCTGCAGCAGACTCTCACTCTCTCTGGGCTCCGGCCCTCTCCACCTTCTGGTTAGGTAGCTGTATCCTAAGTTTCTCTTTTTACATTTGACAACACCTTCTTCACTCATGACTTTGACAATCTGATTTGGCTTAATTCGGTTTGATTTGGTTAGTAAAGCATTCTTTAAACGTTAACCATGGTGTCAAAAGTCATGAGTAAAAATCATCTTACTCTAGAGTCTTAAATGAGAATATTTTCTGGTTTCTTCCCTCCTCTACGACAGTGCACTGAATGTGTTTGGGTTGTATACGAAACAAGACAGTCGAGAATGTCATCTTCGTCAGGCTTTGGGAAACACTGACCGACATTTTCCGACCCGCTAACAAACCGATTCATCGAGAAGATGATAAACAGATTAATTGACAAAGAAATTGTTAGTTGCAGGCCTAGTTTTGGGACAGTATAGACAAAGGAATATGAAGTATCATTATATTTCAATTTTATATTAATTATAACTTGGAATTTTTGGAAAGAAGACAAAGAGAATTTAAGAATAACCTCCTTAGTCATTATTAGAGAAAAACATGTATAACAAATGAAACGATGTGTTTTTTATGGACAAAGGTAGATGAAATGGTTGGATTGATATACTGCACGAATGAAATCTCTTCAGTTGTTTGTCACTTTGTCAGCAATTAAACTACTTTATTCTAATTCATGAGCCTGTATTGTATTGTGGTCTGACACTAATAATGTATTTAACGTGTGTTTGTGATTTTGCATTCCAGCCTGAAAATGTTGTGATCATGTCGCTGGGTTATTTTATTAATGCTTCGACGTGGAGAGTATTGGGTATGGGATATTGTTGGACCTGATGTTGTTATTCAATCAGGCATCATGTTATTTCATGTACTTGTGTTGTGATATTGAAAATAATAAATTAACGGACCTAACTGGCCATTCGATGTGAATAAATACTTGGCTCCTGTGTATCACTGAAGCTATTGTTCGGCCGATACGTTGCCATGATTACTGCTGGCACCACTATAGGCTGACTGTTTATTTGCGTAATGAGCCAAATTAAACATCCAGCCAAGCAAAGCACAATTTTAATGAGGCGGTATCGTTTAGGAATCAAGATCAGTGGCCCTGACACCATGTTACACCATCTCTGCCTCCCCATCCCTCCTCGTCGTTACAAGAAAAATAAAAACAGAGATGCCGGGAAACAAAGTGCTTAGCTGGATGCAGCTCAAACGGGAAAAAGGCTTCCCATTAGCGCTGGTGAGATAAAATCCAGTTGGAAATTGTATTAGTAAAGGAGTCTGGAAGTTTCATCTGCGCAGGGCAGAAACCACACAACACGGCTCAGGACACTGAGGCATGTTTGACTGAATTTTACTATTTCAGTCTAGTCTGGGAGTTCAAGAAAGTGCAGAAGATAGAAGGGATGATATGTTAGTGATGCTTTATTATACAGATCTGTAAATTCCTGCCCTTTAAATTTTTCTGGAAGGAACTATATTAAATCATGGCACTATAATTACAGATTATAGATAGATTAAGACACTTTAACATCTCTCTTCACACAGATCACAGCAGGTTAGCTGAACGTGCAAAAGTCTGAAATGTGACTCCAGGGAAGCATAGAAGTGAAAGGTCCTTTATTACGCTCATTTGCAGGTTCATCCTTTTAATCAACTAGAAATGTTCAAAAAACACAATATTTCTCTCATACTATCTGCACAACGAGTGGTCAAAAACACCAAAGGGCTCCTTTAAAATGATTCCTTTAAGTAATTAAAGACGTGTTAGAGAATGAAAAAGAAAATATGAAAGATAAAATCCTGGTGAAAGAAAGAGAAAATGAGTGCACCACAGATCAGATTTTTGTATGTAGCTCTTGCTCAGACTTCATTCATCCGAATGAGTTACAGAACTGTAAAGCAACACAATTACTGAGAACAAAAATAAATAACCTGTCTGCCTGTTTAACCGAACACCAGATGACAGACAGCACATTTCGACCACAGAATGACTCAATAACAATTTCACAATAACAACATTAAATTGTTTTTCTTTTCACAACTTATATTGAACTGCACGTCTTCATAGCCTGGATTAAGTGTTCCCCGATAAACTCCCACCGCAGCCACCTTCACCAAGTCACCGCGCGGCGGCTGCCTCATTGTGTTCATAATTGTAATCCCTTGGACCGATGAAAGGGGCGAACTATGCTGGTTAATTAAAACTGCAATCAAATTTACCCCTTAAACTGGCTGCAAAAAGGGACCTCATTCAATTAAATCATGCATCACTTTCCTTTCAATAACACACAAACAAACAAAGTGAGGGGGATGGAGTCGCAAATCCACACGCGTGATGATTGCCTTCGACAACTGGGAGTTTTTTTTTAATTTGGTAAACAGTGGCTGAGGTGGTGCTTGAGGTGCTGTGGGGGAGAGTCCGGGGAGCAAAGGGGGGATTAAAGACCCTTCCGCTGGCCTTCTATTGGCACTTGTCATGCATGTCTTAATTTGATGCCGTAATTAACTTTTGAATCTTTTTTATTTTGCAGCATGTGTACACGGGATTCTTTGCAGATAAACGCCACGCGGAGGCCGATAGGACCGAGCAGCTGACTGCTGCAGAACGCATTTCCTGTTTATCTCTTCACACTACAAGAAAGAGCATGATCCCTGAGCCCTCCGAAGGCCTAATGTTATACATAAACACTTTGTGCCTGTGAGTGTGCTCATGTGCATTTGTGCGAAAGTAATTATATTGATGGAATACCTTGTGTGTGCAATGTTTCCTTCCATTTAGGGCCTCACTTTGCACAGCAGATGTTGTCCACCTGCTACTTGGTATCTGCCCGCCTGACTGAGAGAATATAAAACAGTCAAGGACCTGCTCGGATGCAGTCAAGGGTGTAAGGTATTTTTGTACTTATAAACACACACAAACACGCCGAACAATGCATGAGCAAACACAGCACACACAAAGAGACGCACACACCTCGACACACTCGCACAGGTAAATCAATTCATGCAGAAATCCACGAGGGGTTTAACGGAACGGAGAGAGGGCGACTTTTTCATGAGGGCCAGCCAATCACACGATAATTGCTTTGAAATTAAGAACCTTTTGTATTTGAATGCTAATTAACTGATGAAAGAAAATACTCAATAAGTCATTAACGGAAACCTCAAAGAAAATGTTGACCGAGCGAGTGCTTAAAAAATGTTCTTTTTTCAGTTTTTAAAGCAGCGACTGCAGATAGACTGACTGTTCAAACGAGAGCAGGTAATGAATCGCCATTGACCTTGATACACACTCATTACGGCATAATTAAGTCAAACGCTGTTGGTTATTTACTGTAGGTGGTTGTAGATTCAATTAGCTCAGAATCCCAATTCAATATACGTCACAGTCAAAACTTCCTATAGTAAGTAATGTATTTAAACACATCTGGCTTGCAATTAATCCACATAGAAAAGGTTCTGGCCCTTTAGTGTTGAAAAAAGTGCAATATTTAGATGATTCATTTCACATTTCGACCCCCACTGCCCCTCTGCTTCTGAAAACTGCCAGGCTTCCCTCTTTTTGCAGCCTTAAGATAAGAGCACATTGTGTTCTGTGCACATCCAGCCTCGCCCATAAGTAATATGCATTTTTTTAGAAAAAATAAAACACTGAATATCATTTGAATATCTTCTTGAGGAAATGATTCTGTAAATGCATGAAAAGGACCCTGTTGAACTGTTGCAATGTGAGCAAGGGCACAGTGAAGGGACAACAGCAAGATAAATAGTCCCCGTTTGGTTTGTGCGTCAGCGTGTGTGTGTGTGTGTAACGCCGACATGCACGCATAAAATGTGTCAAAATAGCAACGGTGGAAAGTAACCAGGTACTGGAGTAAAGTGCAGTTTTTAATTATTTGTATTTTTGCCATGTCATTTGAACGTGTCATTACAGCCCGATTCATGACTAGTATTATCAAGGAACCTCATGTGATTTAGAAATGACCACATCATGTTTGAGTGTTGTGTGGCACAGTTCCACAGGATATATGAAGTCTGTATTTTACGTGTATTTGCTGACGAGTGTCTGTTCTTCAGCAGCCACAATATCTCGTACTGTTCAGTTTGTTGTGCCCACTTTCTGCACGTGTCACAAGCATGAAGACTAATTTGCAGCTCGTTTAGATCAACTGGCGGATGCTTTGTGACTCTACTTGTTGCTCCTAACCTTCTCTGTCATCACTTTTAAACATCAATATATAATCAATCTTACAAGCACGGCTGTTGACTGCTGTTCAACATATTATGAGCCGCAGCCAGACCCAACCCCAAATCGCTGAGAAGCAGATTCCACCTGGACAAATTTTATCACCTTAATTCTTTTTTTAGTGAAAAATATGGTACTGTAGGTATCAGATGGTGGAATTTCTAAGACTCGCTCAGGATCAGAGATTCCCATTTCTACAATACATGTCATATCACATTCAGATCACGCGTATTTGAGTTAACTGTTGGATTTGTTGGGTTGATGGTGGCGTAACAGCTGGGCGTGACAGCTGCCAAGCCAGAGACCACTGTTCGAGGCTGTGTTTTAACACTTGCAAGTGTGATAACCACCGGATATTTTTAACGAGATAACGGACATTTTCCAGCTGTGTTGGTGGCGACAGAACGAGGTAAGACAGGGCATGATTTTCTCTTCCCCTAACCCTCACCAAGTGGTTTTTGAAAAGTGAAGATGAAACCTATTTTTCTCTGGCAATAACGCTGCGCCACCACATTTTTAGAGGGAAACGTTGCCCTTGTCTACCTTCATGTGATAATGATAGTTGTTGTAATGATTGTTGTGCAGAATTTTGTCAGCAGAGCCTTTGTGTTAATGAATCACCCCATGACCCCTTCAGATTTATCTGTTGACCATTTGGAGTGTCTTGACACCTCTGGACTGCTAATAGTTAAAACCAGCTCCAGCACGACCAGCCAAAACAGTAATATTACTGCTTACACACGGACGCATCACGATTAACGATCTAACTAGTCATCATGATACATTTCCTTCAGAATAAGTACTTTTAATTATTTTTGGTTGTAGAACTGTACTTTGACATAGGCATGATTTTAAAAGCACATTTTTAACTGGTACTTTTTAGTCAAAAGCACAGTAATTTCTGTCACTACACACACATTCTTATTAAACCTCCTAGATAGGCTTAGGATTTGGTACAAAACAGCATGTTGGATAATGTCTGGTACCAGTCGGGCTGTCTTCTGGGAGCTGGTCAGATGTTTCTTGTGTTTGTTCCAAAGATAAGTGTTGAATTTTTTGTTTTTGCCACATAAGGGTTTGAGTAGTGTGGCAGAATTCCCCTTGAACCCAAGCAGAGAAGAAGATAGATGTAAAAGCCCCTTTTGGTTTTGGAGACAGGTAAAGTCATGTTATTGGTCAGTTTTGACTCATATGAAGAAAATTGACAGATGTCTAAAAGAGAGAGGAAAAGCCCCATTGGTGTGAGACAGTTCAGAAGGAGGGCAACACTAAGTGTATAAGAAGACTGTATTTGTCATATTATGGTGCCATTCTCTGCAGACTGTGGCGCACATTCTTTGTTTTGTTGAATAAAGAGTCAAGGACAAGACTTTCCATGTTTCTATTTTATTTCTAAGAGTTATTCCACGATAATTGACATCATGTTTATGCAGTTCACAGGCTTACGTCCTCACTCTCTGAAGTTATGGCGACAGGCGACCTTATTAAAACATACTGTTACCTTGAATTACAGTAAGATACAGATTTCTCTGGGTTTTGTTGTAAATATTTGGGATACTGTAAGAACGCAACTCAACAAATGCAGACATCTAATTTAATGGAGAAATTTAACATAGTATATATTTAAAGGATTTCCTTCCACCGCTGTAAATCACGTCTTTAAAACTTGTTTGTTTTATATAGTCTTCATAAGTGGAGTGGTGTTGCCGCAGTTCACGGATGTTTATGGGGTTGTGCGAGTGTGTGTGCGTGAGTGTGTGTGTGTGTGTGTGTGTCTGTGCCTGCGTTTAAGATGACTGTTATGTCCCCCGTCCTGATGTTCTTTGGCCCAGTCATTAACCTGGGATTAGCCCGGCAGAGATGGAAGTCAAGGGTCAGGGAGTAAGTGAGTCACCCTGCTGCACAGTCTGGCTTCGGAGCCCTGAACTGAAACTTAATGCTTCCCTCTTATATATGTGAAAGAGAAGGAGAAAAAAAAAAAAAAAAACTCTCCTTACCTCAAGGGTATTTGTGGACGTGCATCAGTGCATCACACCCACTCGAGTGGATAGAAGGTATTTCTCGAAGTTGTTAGCCTCTTTTTTTTAATCTTCGACGTTTCTTTTTGTGATGCTCATAAGAGTATAAAAAAAGTGATGGAGAGTTGCACAACATGCTCAAAGTTTAAAAAGAGTTATGGCTATTTGGCCGCCGTGGAGATATGGGAGTGCGGGGTGGAGGAGGAGGGCGCGTTTGGCTGAAGCTTCTGAAGGGGGCAGAATTTGTTTTATGAGGGTAATTGATGCTTTGCTGCAGGAGAAGAGGGCAAAGCAGGCATGAAATTGTGCAGGGGATCAGATCCGTATCGGAGCATACGGGAGAGCTGAGGGAGAACAACGGAGCCTGGCAGCTCGGGGTGGCTGGATTAGGGTGCCGCTCAGCACTGAGGTACAGTTAAGAGCCAATTTTATTCTCTAGCAACCCAATCAGTGGAAAAGCCCTGTATCCTATTAGAGTCAAGTCTGGGGAGGAGAGGCAGGGCTGCTGGAGAACAGCCATTAAGACATTCATATAGCCATCACCATCAGAACAGAGAGGAGAAAAAATTCAAAACATCTTTTAGGAGCAGCAACTTCGCTCAAAGATTGACTCAAGTAAATTCTTGGTAACATTCAGGGGGTCATCCGGCGCCAAAGGCTAAGAAAATGAAGATCTGAGCAGGGGGTCTGTTGGCCATTTTACACCTGAATAGCCAGCTGATCTCTCATTGTGCCGGTTTGAGCATGAGCAGGGTCAGCGGTCCAATTCCCTCTGTGTATTCTTGTAGCGGCGCGGTGTTATTGTGTTTGCAGGCGGCGCGGAGCTCGGCGTTGACAAATGTATAGAGGGCACAGCTCATCAGGATTCCCGAGCCGTCCGTCTGTGAATAAGAAGAGGGAATTGGCTGTCAATCCCTAATTAATAAACTCTGCTCCTCTCCCCCCACTCGGCACAGAGTTGTCTGATCAATAACCATTGTGCAGTGCCTGTGATGGAAGCCATTCAGATTTATCTGCTAATATCCTGGGTGATAGCCAGAGCTAGACTGGAGATGACAGTAGGCTCAAAGCCCATTACCTCCTTATTTACTGTTTTAAATTCTGGTATAGTCACAGCCAGCCGCCGTCTCTCGAGTAACAAATAGGGGAAAATGTATTCTCTCTTCCTGGGACAAGTCAAGGACAAAGCCGATGGAAAACGTATGAGTGTCTCTTCATTTTAGCTCGGGGATATGTGTGTAAACACGTGCGTATGCCGATGTTCAATATATAAAACATAATATTTGCAAGTTTTAACCGCAAAGGTTTTTAAGGCGATCGAACCCTTCCCTTCCTCCTCTTCTGCAACCTGAAATCAATGCCCCATCTCCTCTGAAAATGACGCCACGTCTCGAAACAAGCTGGCTAATTTCAAATTTCTCATCCTGTTATAAATCCTGCTGTTTCCTTCCCTTTATCTTCAGCCCAGTCAGCACCAGTCACTGTCCACATCCTGTTCATCCGTCTGCCACGTTTGACGGATATCCCCGTTATTCTCGGTGATCTACAGCCGCTGAATAAAACCAGGCGTACTTAGCAGAGCTCCCAAACGCAGATGGAAAGCCTCACATTTAAGAGCAGCGCCCGGCCTGACAACGGTGTCTACTCTGGTGTCATGTAGAGAGCTGCAGAGTGGATTAATGAGTCCTAACCTTCGCTCTCAGGTCCAGTGTTTGTTTGAATTAAAAATGACTTCCTGCTTAGACTGACTGAGCACAGGGTTTACTATTCTGTACAGTCCTCCTCATGGTAAATGACACGGTGAAGAAATCCTGAACATGTTTAAACTGTGAATCAGTTCCTATTTGATTACATGCACAGCTTTGTTCAGTTGAAGGGGGCACTCCTGCAAATTTACGCTCGAAGACCAGTTTACCTTTCATGAGGGATATTAGTTTACAACAACAGTTGGTTTCCTGTAAGCTTGTTTGTGCAGGGCACATTATTTGTGCATAACATAATAATAATAATACAAATCAAATTGATCTATTTCCCAGGTTCGCCAAACCTGATTTGGAATTGTAGTAATGCCTCCCCACTCCAAAAATTAAACAAACTATATAAAAACCGAAAGTGACACAGGCAGAAATGTTCACTAACCAATGACGTTATTTTTTTCACCCTTGTCTGTGTGTTGGTTGGCCGGTTGGTTTGTCAGCAGGATAACACAAAAACTAAGGAAGCGGTTTCCACAAATTGTAGTTGGAGGATGTGTCTCCGTCCAAAACAGACCTCGTCGACTTCTAGTGCAGATTCGGACAAATGGACAGATCCACTAATTCTTTCTTACCGTCTTTAAAATGACCAGATTTTGTTTTGTTTTTTTACATTTTGATAAAAAGGAATCTGCATATTTAGGTGGCTGGTATCTATGAGTGAGTACAAATTGATGCAGAGCCTAATAACAATCCAGATCTGGCAGATTTACTGTACATATACAGGGCTTTGATATTGGATTAGGCCTGATTGCATTAAAGGGGATTGTTGAGCCTTGGCGGAGGTATGTGCTCTACTGAGTAGCATTCTAGTTCACTTTATGTTTAGTCTTTTTCACAGTCAACTGTCCTCACTCTCTGATGTTTCCCTGAAAGCCAAAGTGACAGACGACCAATAGAAACACACTTCTACATTGAAAAAAATGGTGGATTTCTCTGGATTTTAGTATCAAATATATATATAAAAAAAACATAAAACTAACATCTGGCCTTATTTAGACATTTGAATGTGGAAATGTTACATATTATATGTTTGAGGGTAAATTCTAAAGACAGTCTTGTTACTTCACCATCATAATTACATGCACAGTCATTTCCAGGGCAGAGGATTCTTGTGAGGTTGGAGTTTCTGTGTTCATTGTAGCTCAGGACATGCTTCAGGTGGTCCAGACAGAAGAGTTTTTGATAAGCACTCTTCCTCAATCATTATTCTTGTTCAATGGAGTTGAACTGAATTATCACAACATCCGAGGAGGGATTTGAATTCGTGGTGCGCCTTTGTTTATGCTCTATCACCCAATTTCGGTGGCAAACTTGTTGTTAGTGCCGTCCTGCAGAGCGAGCTTTCTCCGATGTTATCACTGCTGATCACTTGGGGATGATTACAGAGGCCGGTCTGCGATACGACGGCGTCGGCACACAAATTCTTAGTGCAGAGGGGCGGATTGAGGCGCCCGGGAGACGCACCCTGAGGGACGACTTCTCAACAATCACCTTTCACATTGTTGTTGCAAACTATCTGCAGGATCAGAGCCTGTCAGGACCAGCAGGATTATTCTACATCTGCTTACAAAGCTTAAAAGTGACATTTTGGAAGAGTGAGTGATGTGAAGAGGTCACTGGTGTGTGGATTTAATCACTGGCGGATGTTGCAACTAAAAAAAATATGCTGCTTACATAAACATGTTTGTTCAGTTAGATACTCTGTAGTGGAAAAGAGCACATGCATGCACATACCAAAAACACAAACACCCACCCGCACATACAAACACACACAGGCCCATTAATCTGCTTTTTTTGATTCAGGTCTTAATCTCCTGTCTGCTACTCCACTGGCAGGTCCCGCCTCCCAGCTTAGTGGTAACAAAGAGGCTGGAGATTCGTGAAGAGGCTCAAACAGGCAGCATGCATCATAAAACCTGTTTATCTCTGTTGTAACCTTGGTGCTCATGCATGTGTGTGCAGGGACAGGGGTTAAAACATGTTGAGCTTCAGGTTTGGTGGTAAAATAACACAAATAAAAGGTCCGGTTTGTAGGATTAAGGGCCAGAAATGGAATATAACATTCATGATTATGTTTCCATTATTGTATGATCACCTGAAAATAATATTCATTGTTCATTTGCTTCCAAGAAAATAGCCTTTTGTATCTACAGAGGGTGGGTTGAACTGCCATGTTTCTACAGTAACCCAGAAAGGACAAACCAAACACTGACTCTAAGGAAGTCCCTTTGCGTTTTTCTCATTTTTCAGCGGGCCACCTTAGGGGAAGATGAGGTGAGGGGTATTCAGTTGGCTGCAATCTGCAACTGCACTGCTATGCCACTATAATGACCTTTACTAGAAATGTTTTCTTATTGTGACAAGACTCCACCAATTTAGCATTGTGCTACTATTAAATTGTTGGACTCATGATGGAAGTCTTTTTTTTTTTAAGAAAAAGAGGCAGAAAAATGATTCAACATCAACATGCAACATCACTGCTTTATTCTTCAGTTAGTTTGTTTCACTCATCTTTCTTCCTTTTAAAAAACTGGGGCCTATGTAGCCCTCAGTGCAACTCAACTGTGTTATTCTAGTTTAAGTTTGAACTATTTGGTTATATTAAGGCAACAACAATTCTTGGTTAGGATTATAAAAATATCTTGATTTGGGTTAAAATATGTAAGCTAAGTTATTAGCGTAAAACTGACATCACGCGTGTGAAGTGGTTTAAGTAAGTTACATAAGTTAAGAACTTAGAAGAAGTAAAGAACTCACTGATGATTTCATTGGCCATGAGCAACTGTCTCCTGTGTGAACATCCTGTGCTTGTTTTTCCCTCTTTGCATGCACTTTGTCGTTCTTTTACAGCGTCACCTGTATTCCTCCTTAGCCCCTGTATAATTTCTATGACCACTAGATGTCACCACCTAACGCTGTTTTTCTGGTGAGGACAGACTGCTTTGGCCTCAGCTGACATCACTTGAGGCAATACATCAGATTTCAGGCAGCTGCCTCGGCAGTAGAACTCTTAAAGACCTGTAAACAGACTTACATTTACATTTAGGGCATTTAGCAGATGCTTTTGTCCAAAGCGACTCACAGTAATTCATACAAACATTCATACACTGACGGCGGTGGCTGCCATGCAAGGTGCCGACCAGCACATCAGGAGCAGTTTGGGGTTCAGTATTTTGCCCAAGGACCACTTCGACATGCAGACCAGAGGAATCGAACCAGCAACCTTCCAATAACAAGACCCCCTGAGCCACAGCTGCACAGGCTTTGATGTGTAAAACCTTTTATGTTCCTCTTTAAAGCCTATATAAAATGTGTCTCAGGTCAGCTTGATGAATATTGCTCTTTCTGCACATCAGATACTAAACCACTTGTGACTTCTTTCGTCATGATGTGGATGGCTTACTGCACGTTGGACTTTGCAGTATTGCATAAATGAAGCAGAGTTTGATGTTGATCCAAAATATAAAAGCCCGATGATTTGCCACTAATAACCATGGAGGGATTGCTGAGGCATGTTTACTTGTGTGCAGATGTCTTGATTGCCGAGCCATTAGATTAATAGAGATAGGCTTTTCCACGCTGCTCATAGATCCTGAACATCCCCTGCACAAATAATCACCGCTTAGCAGTGCGAGGTTAATACAACACGCGGCAGGGGCCGGCGAAAGCTGACAGGCCAGCGGTCCAGAGGCAACTCCAGAGGTGAAAGAAGACACCCGCCATAAAAACTGCGGTGAATCATGTCTGCAGCCTCATGGGACCAGCGGACCATGTCCTGGCACTGATAGTTTGACAGACGATACATCACCATCAACTGCAAGATCTATTGTTATGACAGCAGGAAAGATGGTATCATACTGCAGCAATATCCACAATGTGACAAACAGAAACAAACAACTGTGCTACCGACGCACACACAGGCGTACTGTAACTGCAAATACACACAAGCTCCAAAACAAATGATAAATTCACTTTTTCCCCCATAAAAATTGCATCTGGCAGATCACAGATTAAATATAGTTTTGTTGTCATTGTTTAAAAACACAATAAGTCACAGTTTGTGAGGCTGATCCCTATCATTAATATTGTTGAAGTACTGTGTGTTTGCCACTAGATGTCTCACTCCGTGCTGTTTTTTTAGGCCACACTTGCCGCACACACACAGTCACATGCAGGGTGCACATGGTGTGTTTAATATGACCAGCCTAGCCACTCTCCACATGTGTTGCAGTCTCCTCTGGGAGGACAGGAAAGCATCTGCCTCCCTCTGTCTAACACATTTCTGGGAAAATAGCCCAAACCTGCGGCTCAGGAGGAAGGAGAGAAAACACACACACACACAGACACGGATACATGTGTGAACAAAAACAAGAATAATTTGTGCAAATGTAGGTTTGCACTGTAATTTCTGTTATATATTATCGAGGATTAGATTGGACTACATGGATATAATGCTGCTTTATCTCTACAGGCTGAAAGCGATGTAATAATAATACTGATAACAATGATTATTTCTGTGCTTCTCTAAGCCCAGGATAAAATAACCATATAAACAAAACCATTAGGCATAATAAGGGAAGACACTGCTGGCTTCATTAGGTGCTCACAAGGAGCATCCTCAGTAACAGTCCAGCTCTCTGTTTCACCTGGTTGGTTAGTTTTTCTCTTTCTAGTGTTTTGTATTTTCATTGTACTGTGCTGTGGGGAATTGGCGCCCTTTGGACCATAGAGAGCGCGGCATAAAGGCAATACAATGTTGAACAGACAGAGCAGTTAAATCCTACATGCACGAGCCAGCCCCAGGTTGATAATCCAGAAAGACTTTTGGTGATTAATGGACGCAGGAATAAAATATTGTTCAAGGATTCTCTAAGATACAAGACTGAGCTCCAGTAGCACTGTGGTGTCATCAACCTTAAATCTGAAAACAATCAGTTGATATAATTGACAGAAAAGTAATCAACAATTTGCCTATCAATTTATCGTCATTTGTCAACCCAAATTGACAAACATTCACTGGGTCCAGCTTGTCAAATGTGAGGGACTGCTGCTGCTCTTTTGTTTATCTTATAGTAAACTGGATATATTTGGTCCAATCTGATCTGATGTTACAATGGGGTCTGGATATGGACATTTTACTTTTACATGGTGCATAGCTTCACATTTCCCTTGTGTGCCCACATGTGGCATAATTTGGCAGTAGTATTGATCATCCTTTGACACATTGTGACATTGTATTGTAAATACTGTATCATAGAATGAAAAACTGGTATTGATATGTGATGTTAAATGAATGTCCATAGTGATTTGTGCAGTTGTATGTGTCTATCTTAATTCTGACAGCACCTACAAGTTTGTGGATCAGAAACTTCACCTATGGGCATCATTTCTACTGTAAATGTGAGACAAGCTTCTGTTACTAAATTGATTTCAAGATAAAGGTATTTAAAGTGCATTACAACTAAGAAATAGATATTTACCAAAATAAAATACTTTTAATTCTAAGGGACTGTGACTGGTGTTAAACCCAGTTCTGTGATCCATCTGATTTTGAGACCCAGATAAAAATTTCAGCTTTTTTTTAATTTTTTTTTTTTCCTCTGATTAGTCACTCTTTAGGAACACTGAAATCACTGGGTCTAAATGAGACGTGAGTGTTTTGTTATGAATAAACATCGACAGATTGTTCATGCTCTATGTTCAAGAAGGCTGTAGCCAGGTGTTTCACATAGCATGATCAACGTCCCTCCAGCCGACGAGGAAAATGATTGGACAAGCCCTGAACCAATCAATTCCAAGTAACGTTCCCATCCCGTAGTAGCGAACGTTAGCAACTGCGTCATACAATTAGCTAAAATAGCACATAAATGATCTGTGAAACCTGCGTTAACCCATATTTTTTTTTAAGATAAACAGAGACATACTGTGAACAGGGTTCCTTTTAGTGATAAAATTAATTGTTGCCCAGCTCAGCAGAGTTGATGGAGACCAAGTTACGTTCCTCGGGTGACCAGAAACGCTACGCAAACAAGTTGGTTGCTTCAGTGTCAGCTGAATGTGTACAGTAAGTAGCTAGCTAATTGTTTGCTAACATGTTAGCCGGAGCAATTGTGGAAGACAGTGTTACGCTAATGATTTAAGTCGGTTGGCTTATTTGAAAGCTCTTCTGTCTCCTGAAAATCCTAAAAATTGTGCTTTGGGATAATATTCTCAGTTGAACAGTATCAAAAAGTCATGATGATTAATGCTAAACAAAGACAAACTACACTCATGAGGATGAACTGTGATCTCAAGTTGAACCAAATGGATCATGAGCTTAAAACTCAAGTTGAGACAGTATTGTATGGCCCTTCACTGTAATTGTGGCATTTCAACTAGGTAGGGTTGCACAGTAAATCGAAATATTATCACATGATGGCCCAGTGCAATGTCAAAATCATAACAAGCTACAATTTTCCTGATAAACTAAGTAAGTGTGAGCTAACAGACTTAATGTACAATGAGTTAGTACTGTAGTGCTGCAGAGATGCCATGGTCTACAAATCTTGTTATCCACATCTAAAAAAAACATGCTTGTTTGGTACAGACTCCAGCAAATGTCACATCATCATGATTTTATTAATTGTAATGTTGTAATGTTAAATTGTAGTGTTATGGATATGATCATTCCCAAAAATTGCAAATCGTATCACGAACGCAGTATCTGTCAATATGAGTAGATAGGATTTTTAAACTTTGTCATGCTGCCCTGATTTCAGCTGATGTTTTCATTGTCATTATCTACTGAATATTTGAACAAGCAAATCAACCTGAGGAGCTGGGACTAGGTCGTCCTCGAAAATCTGCCAAATTGATTAACTGATTGTCAAAATAGTTGCTGATTTTGTTCTTTGAACTTGCAGCTCAATTTATCATTTCATCTCTATTTTATTCTAGAATTGCTATTTGTTGTATAAAGGTTCATCCAGAGGCATGTGTTGTTGGTAGAGTAGCTTAGGCTATAAATGTTGTGGTCTTTGTCATGATCGATTCAATACAGTATACTTGACTATAATGATAAATTATTAATACATAAACCACCAGGGATACAAATTATATACTCCCTAAAGCCAACCTCCTTTTTCATGCAGTGTTTACCTTAACAGGTAATCACTGTCAGATTAAAAACCCATTTTACAGCACAGAGTGACGGCAGTCTATAGCATCACATACAAGCTAAATGCCGGAGCTGCACGGCCTGAGAAGGTTAGCTGTAGTCATGCAAGGTGATGTGATGTATTAGGGGCTTTCAGTCTTGGTCCTGCCTCTCGCTGCAGGCCACCTATTTCCCCATGAATTCTCGCTCGCTCCGTCTGCGGTTGTAAAAATCTGCCAGTTTGAGTACAGCTGTGTGTGTTTATGTGTCTGTCAGAGTGTGGCTGTGGAGAATAAGCTCCAGAATGTGTGTTATCTATTAATTCCTTCATTAAGCTCTTATCACCAGTTTTAATGCCAATTAAGATGCGCTTCAATGTGACGGCAGGGCGGGCAAGCGACTGTGCACTTCTCACTCCACATTGACAAGAGAAGAGGAGTAGACCACGTTCAGAAAGGACCACCCACTCGCCTTATCAGGCCACTAAGGCGCCATGGGCCTGTTAGTTTTGCCTCTTTAACACTGACACTGTTTAATATGCTCTATATGGCGGCACCTAATATTTTTCACACACTGCTAAAGTACTGACGGCCAATTGGATGTCGGCCTGCCACTGTGGAGCAGCTTGAAGTTACTCCATTTACCTAAATTTAATCTATTTCCGGTCCTGTTTATATTCCATTTCATTTTTTAAACACATTTTAAAAACATTTGAAAAACAGAGGCATACTGTGAGTCTTGCTTGAACTGGGAGATGAGTTGAAAATCGTTGCGAGGGGCAGAAATCACATGGTCTGCTGCATGGTGTAGGACATGTAGAGGTCGCAGCTTTCTCTGAATGTGGTTGAGCAATGCTCTGCTGTATTTACTCACAGGAGAGGGCCCACATATAGAGAGAGAGGCATACACGCTCACATAGCTACATACAGACAGGTCTGTGCCTTCTATGTACCTGCCATATGGAGCAAGACAAAACTTTTGCAAATGCTGTCAGGGTCACAATGAACACTTTTGTGTGAATTATAATTAGATAGCATTGACAGATCTGCAATATGCAGACTAAGCAGATGGCTCATGGACAGTGAGGAGAGGCGGGGGTAGTTGTGGGGCGATGGACTACAGGTCTCCTGTTATAGCAGCTGGCTGACAACTCAGGGATACTGTGTGTCAGCAAAGAGAGAGAAAAAGAGAGATAGAAGAAGAGGGATGGATGGAGGGAAAGAAAAGGGACTGACAGAAATAGAGAAGTGGATTGTGGACGAAGAGAGACAACTTAAAACTAACGATTATTTTCAGTGTAAAATGGTGTATAGCCTAATGCCTGTTACATTTTCTCAATGTGGAATCTGACACTTTTAATTTCTTTGTTTTCTCCATCCAACAGTATAAAACACACGATTATTCAGTTTATTATCGTATGACAGAGAAAAGCAGAAAATCTTAACTTTAAGATGCTGGAGTATTTCTGGCAATTTTGCTTGACAAATGACATAGATTATTCAGTGATTATCAAAGTTATCAAGTTGTTACATTGTTTTCTTATCAATTAACTAATCAGTTAGTTGTCTGATCATTTTAGCCCTGATTATGCGGGGATATACTGAAATTTTCTGATACTAGTATTGATAAGACACCTGGGTGTTGGTGATGATACAGAAAGGAAATTGTGAAAAATACACACATTTTTCTGGAAAAAGCCAAAGCCAAATTGTCAAATGTTGCCTAAACAGAGGACCCAGTATAGAACTTTTTATGAATAGTCTATAAAGAACAATTTATGATAAATGTCATTACATGTGGCCAAAGAATAAGTAAACCAAAATACAAACCAGACTACACACGCATTCAGTCTGTACCAAAATTTAACTATAGTTTGATAACCAGCCCTGTTTAGAGAGTGCAAGTATAGTCTCCATGTGCCACGCTGATGTGAACATTAAGTCTAACACATGTTGGATTGACATTGCCATGAAAAACAAACAGAAATGGGCTCCTGTTAGAGCTTTACTCAGTGTGTTAACTTCATCTCGTCTCTCCTCTCCCTGTGTGGCGCTGACGTCTCTTTCCTCCCCTCTATTTTCTACTCTCTATCCTTCTCAATCCCAGCTTTGATGTATGCATGAGGGAGGATTTCCTGAAGACCAAAGAGGCCATTACCCAGGGGCCATTAGGCCTCTAGTAGAGCATGTCAATGAGTGCTGAGTCTTGCTCTGCTTTCACATGCAGCCACTTTATGTGTGGGTAGGGTAGCGGGGGATTCCTCGGGAGTGATAAAGTTTAGCCTTAAACGTATATCTCCATCATAAATATCTGTGTTTTTATCGGAGCAGCTCTGTTAGTGCGCCCCGCTGTAACATTTGAAACAGTGGTTGTTTTCCTACTATTGCACGTGAGGAGGTTGGGTCATTAATTGGCGCTGTTGTTCTTTCATGCAGACTAAGAGCGAGGGGAGTGAGTCATCATCATCAGGATGAAATGCTCTGACATTTGAGCATGAAAGTCCCAGAGTGCCTTGCGGCCCAACATCGCTGGGTATGTTTGTATTTTACAGTAAGGGATGTACGCAGAGTGCTGTGTTCTGAATGAGATATGTTTTTATTTTGTTTATTAGCAAAGCGTTGGGGTCATGTAGGTAACAACCACATTACAGAGCAAATCAAGTAATGAGGGATGCGGGAAATACAAATATTTATGTAAACAAGGAGGTCTGTGTGTTATTCAGATGGGATCTTTGTGTTGTGGTGAGTTGATGAAACTAAATGGGATGATAAGCCGTGAGGTGAGCGGGGAGTAAGCTGAAGGGGACACAGAGGGAAGATAACCTTGATTGCCGGAATCACTCTGCCGATCTCTTCAGTATATCCCCGGTGAGGACAAGGGCACACCGACTCCGCTGTGGTTTTTAAAAAAAAAATGCCCTCAAAGAAAGTGTGTGGTAAATGAGTGATAGTATATCATGCTCCTGTTTTTACAGAGAGCACTTGAGAGGATCATTGAAGTTTGCCGAGAGCGTCGGGACTCTCTCTCAAGGGCAGCTGGCTCTATCATCTGCGGCGAATGCGACGCGCAGTCCTTCTCTAATCAGAAATATAAAATCTTTGCATTCAGCATGCTGACTAGACTAGGTTTTACAGAGTGTGAAGCCTCACTTTTCTGTCCAGCGCAGCAGAACATCAGTATACAGGCCACAAAGAGAGAGAGAGAGAGAGACGGAGGAGGATGTTAGGGAGGGAGAGAAAGATGGATATGGTAGAGGAAAAGGAAGATAAGAGGCCAGTGTGTATGTGTGTGTGTGTGTCTGGATGTGTGGGCTGCGCCTCTACCGGTGACTTCCCCGAGGCCTGGAGACAGTGGAAACAAGGAGTGATTAATTTTACTCCAACCTACTTGGCCTCTGTCTGGGGGAGCGGTCCCCAGAAAGTCAGATACGGAACAACGAGGGCCGTCTCCTTCCGCTCAGCTCCCCAGATCAATACCAGATTGGCAGGTCAATCTCTTCGGGAGAACCTGCACGGCCAATGAGGTGAGCCGCCGAGCAGCTGAGACCCGCCTCTCGTCTTGCCTTTCTCCCCATTCAGAACATCGGCAGAGCTCGAGGTCATTGATCTGTGTGTTTTCACTGAGCGGATCCCTTAGCTGGCCTGATCGATCAGCTCTAATAAAGAGTGGATTCTCTATAAGCATCGCAGCGTGTTCAATGAGATCCAAGGCCCCAGGGTGGCAATCACCTCTTTTATCTGCCACTCTGCCGCCCACGACCATTACACACGCATGCACACATTCAGGCAGATGAAATGTAATTTGCATTTAAGGTATTAGTGTGACGAAGTGGAGTGTGACAAGGCCATACGTGAGAAATTATTGCTTAAATTTGGTCCCAGCAACCGCAGAACAACCGGAGGCATCCTATCCATCCACAGAGACATCTCTACCTCCTGGTGCTATGTTTGCACAAATAAAAACCCCTTTCTGTGCTATGTTCTGTCCATTAGAGAAAACTACCTATTTGTGCGTTAACTCAAAAAATTCAAATTGCATCCTTTTTTTTCTATCTAGGCCCGGTGAGCCAGGTAAATTGAGATAAGTTTGCTTAATGCATGTTTGAACGGAGGGAGAAAACAAGGGGTGGCTGTGAGTCAGCAGAAATGTTGAATGTGAGTCAGCAAGCCGACATCACTCCACCAGTATCTGTTTGTTGTTGTCATTAATGTCATGATGGGAAGTGTGGTACAGTAAATTAATGTGCGAGAGTAGCCATCAATTAGGCTTATTTTCCCTCCGCATAGGAAATAATAATAAATCAAAACACCGCTGTCCTGCTCCTCTGCCACTCATTTGTTTGGAGGGGTGGATGAGAGGGAGTCGCTTGCTCAGTATGTCTCAAAAATGATTCGCTCTGGGGAATAAAAGCATATTTTTTATTTTTCAAATTTTTTTTATCCCCACTTCCCGAGGAGCAAGCCCAGATATTTGTTCTGACTGACTGATCCCTGACATTTATGTACACGAGCAGGGGACCGCTGCTGTAGCTCTTCATCCCGGCCGTCAGGTGGGTTTTTCCCCTCCTGCTGAGGCCTGTGCCCCGCAGTGTGTCCTTTCGACCAAAACAGCGCCGTCTTCTTCACTGTCAGTGACGAGACAGAAATACCGTGCGGCAGCCCCATCGACTGCTGCGTGGCTCTCTGTAGCAGAGCACCTGTGTGTCCCCTGCCGACTGACTGAGCCAAGGACGACGCAGCCACAAGACCGGCTGTCTCTGGCAAATAAAGACTACGAGGTCTAAGAACCTGGGCTTTTGGAACTGGAAAAAACCTAAACTACTCTGTTTTACAAAGGACCGTGCCTCCTCCTAACATCTGGGAGGAAGCACACCTGGAACACATTATGTACAAAGCTATACATCTTCATTGTGTGTTCTCTACCGCATTGACTAACCGGAAAAAATGTGTTTGTTTAGGTGCAATTGTGCCACACTTACTGTGCTGGTTGAAATAGGAAGATCAGAAAAACAAACAGCAGCGCAGGAAAGGTTAAGAAGACAGGTACAGGTGCACACACATATGCACACGACCCCAAACACACACACACACACACACACACACACACACACACACACACAGCTGATAGAGGGAGATATTCACTTCTCCAGGGGGGAACTTCATGCTGAATTAGATTCACTCTGAGGTTTCAGTGCATCCCTCCCCCTTGTTTACCTTTTTTAAAGCGAACAGTATCTGACTTATGACCAGAGGAAAACTTGCTCCGGTAGAATTATTAACAAGGCTCATGATTATTCAGAGGCTCCCAGTTGTGAGAAACAAGGAGGCAAGTTACATTTCACACACTTTCAGCCCACTCGTCCAAGTAGCTGTTGACAATACGAAACCAGAGCTAGGTGTCCAAAACAAGGTTATTAATTCTCCCTGCATTCATTTAAATGTTCCTCCACTGGACCAGACGCGCTAATAAGTAGAACAAATGTAGTTGGAGAGCAGCCCCAAGGTGATTGCTGAATGTTTACACTCCAGTTAATACAATCCGCCCCTCTAGAGTCCAGCCTCTAATTACCAAAATAAAGCCTTGATTTGCGCTTATAATCCCGAGTTTGAGGGGGACACAGGACACGGAGAGTGGACATGAGGAGGAGGAGAGGAGGTGGCCTGATGCGCGCCCCCGTCTGTCGCCCAGGAGCAGGCGGATTGAACGGAGGAAGGACCGCTTGTGCCAGCGGCTGGATGAAGCTCCACCAAAGGGCCGGACGAATACAGGAAGTCGGGTCATCGTACCTTCAAAATAAAGTTATTCACGTGATGAAAAAAAAACAGACCCTTGAACTCGTGCTCGGATGTCGTGTCAAATGGATAAACTTTTCAACAACGGACATTTTTTCTAAATGTGTACATAAGTGCGCTAGCTCTGGTCACGTAAGCTCACTGTGAGAGCTCCCAGCAAGGTATTTTACAGCGAGCACGACAGCAGAATCAGATTCCTAACTAAACGCCATCCTGACGCTTTTAATGCCACACATTGCCCTTAAACCCGTAAAGTATTTTATTTTGAAAACCGGGATGGGAACACAGTATTCTCGTCGTGTCCAGCTTGCCTCTGTGTGGCTGTTACATTGGAGAGAGTGGGAGAGAAAAGGAGCAAATGTGCGCGGCGGCGGTGAGGGAGGGAGGACAGCGAGTGCGCAAATAAGCAGCCAGGCACATCAGCAGCAGCGGCAGAGCATCTTCCTGATCCTGATCTCCCGTGATCTTCAGCTGCCAATCCACTGTGCGCGTCTCTCTGATTGAGATTTCACTGCCGGGCTGAAGTGTCCAGAAAGCCTCCGCCAACCATCACCTCCCACCACACACTTTCCTCTGGAGCTCGGTTATTCTTAGCTCAGCTGCGAGAGACTGTCCTTCCGGTCCTTCTCTTATTTATCCCAGTTTCTTGAATATTTAATGGAAAATGGCGATCTGCGCGCAGTCGTACGGTGTTTTCTGCCTCTTCGCCATCCAAACTGTACTTATCATATGCGTGTCCACGCCGACAGACGGGACCCACCTCTTCCCCCAGCACTACACGTAAGTACCCTGCACCGTTTTTTGGGGGGGATCAACCGAGGGGGGTGCGGAGCGCGGAACTAGGACAGGTGGCCCCGACAAGCCTGCACACATGCGGCGCCGTTCACCTCGGTGCGCGATGGGCTGCTGTCCCTGATGTTCAAACACAGACGCAGTTTCCGTCTCTAATGCTGCGTTATGAATCTCGCCCCTCACAAAGCCTACACTGTTGTTTTCGTTGTTGTGGGCAGTGGCATTTAATACCCAAAAGCCTTTTTTTTCGCAATTTGTCATAGTCGACGTGGAATCAGGCTACAGGGAAGCATACACAGGTGCCACTGGCGAATAAAGCCAACCGAGCCGTAATTTAATAGGACATCCATCGGGGATGAAAATAAAATAATAGCCGGCGTGTTGTTTTGCTGTCACTGCATGGGGGGGAAGAATATCCCATTTACGCGTGATGGATAGGCTGAGCCACTGCGAGGCTAGTCTGAAAAAAAGTGTACTGGATACTAAAACACGCACTGTGGTAATAATAATAATCTCCATCCCACCCGCAGAATACACTGGTGTTTTCAGCTGGATGATTTTAATTTAGAGACCGACTGAACTAATTGGTTTGTGGCGCAGGAGGAGCGTCAGGTGAACTCCCCGCGCTCACAAACTCCTAAACTAGTTGCTCAGACTCTCAGTTCGCAGCATCACGGCCACGAAATTAACATCTGCTTTTACCAAGTGATCAAAAAGCGAATAGTTTGTGTTGTACAGATGTTTTATAGTACACATTTAGATGCGTTCAAGGCCAGTGTGACAGTTTTGCCTCAACTAAGTGACCGCATGGACAGAAAAGTAGCACCCAGCTGTGTGTGAACTGATGTTGGACTTTCTCCAGCGGGCACCTGTTGGGTAATTGATTTCCAATAATGTGTGGATATCACGCGTGATTTCTCCGCAGCAGTTTCACCTTGAATGACCCGAAACATAGTGTGTGCGCACCACCGTAGTATCCAACACGGGATTGATGATAATTGGCCGAAAAAAAAAAAAAAAAAATCGTCTTTCTTTTTTTCTTTTTAAGTGAGCGTCGCTTCGGTTTAAATGACATTTTCATATGTTTCCGTGCTGTAGTAGAGCCCGTGAAGCCGGAGTGCAACAGTTTCTCACTCCGAGTCTACGTGATGACGTGATGATCTGATGTGAACACGATGTGTAGCCTGTAGTGATGATTAGTCAGTCAGGTTCACACAAATGACAAGAATCTAAATGCTCCCTGACGCACACAGCGGATGATCGCTTTGAGATCTCCTGGGTTTTTTGTTTGTCCCTGATGGCCAAGGTGACTTTCAGAGATACAATCACTTATCCTATATCAGCTGCTGTTTGATTGATTAGAGCGACTATTACCTGCATCACTGCTTTGATCACTTGAGCACAATAAATAAAATTAATGTGGAGATTTAAAAAAAAAAAAGATTGGGATGGATGTTTGAATAATTTTTTCTGTATTTGATTATCTATAAGCTAAACCTGTAGTTAATGAATATATGCTGTGTTTATAAACTTGACCTTTCCCTTCAAATACATAGAATGATTTTCAACAGTATTTAGTTTATTTATTGTAATTATACTGGATTACAGTTACTATTTTAAAACAATGTAAATCTTATTTCTCGTTGTTGTTACAGCTTGACAGCTCATAATTTAAGCAGGCACGGATAAGATAAATACTCCAGGTATTGTAATATGTGTCGTCAGTCATCTCTTGGCTTTTGTGTCAGCCTCACCACTGTGCTGTCGGCAGAATTCAACAGTTATCTAATTGGAGTGTAAAGGGAGCTGCTGTGACCGTTTATCGGGTTTACCTGACACACACACCGGGTGGAGCTCGTGTGTATTTGAGGTCTAACTGAGGAAATGTGTCCAGAAGGATGGGCAAAATATCCTCTAGTTCATTTTAACGTCAAAAAGTGTATATTTTCTACAGCATGTCACTTGAAAGCCTGGTTTAAATTTTATATATTGTGTTGTTTATATGTGTGTGTGTGTGTGTGTGGGTAGAGGAAGAAGGTGCAGTTATTTTCATATTACTATATTTTGTGGAGTAAACCTGTTTCAATAACTGGCAGCTAAATGGATGGATGTTCAATCTTCTCTATCAATGTAAAATATCACTTACCTCAGTCTATATGAAACTGGGCGCAATTTCCCCCAAATTTTTGTTATTACCGAAACATATGAAAATAGTCCACCTTTTGCCCTTAAAGATCTGTCACCACCGCACTTGCAGTGACGAGATCCATTGCAGCAGAACGAACATGACGCGGTGTGTGTGTGTGTGTGTGTGGCCGACACACGGGTCATCCATCCAAACTCATTTCATCACATTTTCTGCTTTTCCATAATGTTTCGCATAACATAAATCATAATGCACAGAAAATTCAAAGTAAACACAGCTGCAAAATAGCAAAGTTTTGATAATAAATCAGACTACAAAGTGTCAGAGAGCATCGGTCGGCTTTTGGTTATAGTGCATATTGACAACTTTCTAAGAAACGTTGCAGCTTCCATTGCATTAATTGAATGTTGGGCCTCATGTGTGCAAATAATTAACCAAACACATGTCTCCTGGCGTGAGATTTCTTACTGAATGAATGAATGAAGTGCATCTTGTCTTCAGATGTTGTCATGCGATCTTGCCTGAAGCAGGTCAGTTGTGTTGAGGCTTCACACTAGATTTTCGCTGGCTGTCACTGTGTCATGATCTATTCATATAATGAAATAGATTTAGAAAATGAGATCACGAGATGGTTGCCTGACGCTATTACTTTGGGGAAATCACCAGATGATACGTCAGAGAGTCAGGAGGAAGGTCTGCGAACGTGACTAAACGTGACGTGAATAAAACTTAAATTTGTTGCCCCATCCATGAACATTTCTGCGTGAGTCACGTCAGATAGATTTTCATCTCTAGTAGTCACTGTTTAACAATGAAGACAACAACTCCCATGATCGCCACCTCCCACTCTACTTCACAACATCATCAAACTGCGTCTTTTGTTTTCATTGTTTTGAATTCAATGATATAACTATTATATCATTCAATTATTGCAATGTTAGTAGTTCTGGCTGAGTGACCTCGTCAGGACATGCTTGGTCATCTGGTCCATGTGATCGACGGTATCCTCCGTTCCTGGTTCAGATTAAACATTGCATGAAATCAACAACAGTAAAACCTAAATAACCTAAAATATAAAATATTCTTGTGTTTGATTACTGTTTCATTAAGTTGATGCTTTACTTCACTGAGATGGTGAGGCGAAGTCACGCACCTTTCCGGTGGACAACCATGGGAGGTTATTTCAGAAAATGATGGTAGTGAATGGTGGGAAAGTCACAGTGTGTCATAAAACTGAAAGTATAAGTCAGTGAAAATAAAGCATTGGGAAAAATTCACACACAACATTCGCTTAAGTGATTTGAAGTCGTGTCATTTAGCACTCGCAAAAAAACCTTTGGCATGGTTGGTCTCGTATACTGGCTAGCTCACCAAACTGATTTGTGATTTCCACCTTTTTGATAAGTTTTCTGTGCCGAGGTGACGGCCATGTTGGTGTTGGTGATGTATATTGCGTGAGACGATGTAGTTCAGTGTGTAGTTTAACACAAAGCTGAACAATATTTTACCATCTTTGCAACAAACTGACTGTCTTGACTTGCAAAATTATCTTTTGAATTGATCATATGTGTAATTCATGGCACAGTTCAAACAGGATAAAAAATGTATTCGTCTCGGTACTGTACAATTTTTCTTTCTGATATAAGGTCCCAAAGGGCGGGACTTTGCCTCTCTTCTGCATAGGGTCACCAGATGTCCTGAAAAATTTGGAGCAGTCCTAAATTATAAGCAGTTGTCCTGAATCTTGTGCTAATTGTCCTAAATCAGAGCTTTGATTAATTATAGTCTAATAAATGTTATGAAACACTTTTACAGTGTCACCCTGCAGCCGGCTCTGCATTGGCTACAGCAGTTCATATCCTACATGAATTATGGCCGTTGTTTTTTTAAGCTGTGTACGGTAGTGCCGCAAATTATTAAACAGCTGCTGCGAGAACTACTACTATGTTGTTGAATTAAAAAATAATTACAAGGGGAATTAAACCATTTATTGGATATTGGACATATATATGGAGCCTAGTATCCTGGGACCTGGTGAACATCCGTATTTTAAGAATCGAGTTTTGACTCTTATGTGTTTTACTGTTCGTTAGCACCATGATAACGTGACCACGCCCACCCCCAACTTCCCTGTCCCGAATTTCACCCATTCTTCTCTGGTCACCTTGCTATTGCACAGCTCTAAAACGCGTGTTTTTTACATATACTTACAAAATAAGACATAATGTAGCACTGCATGTCATACTGTCAAAGCTGTACACTTGAATGTGTCTGTGTGTGTGGAGAATGTAGACTAACGAAGTTGCGTAAGAAGTCTGGCTGGCTCGGGGCAGAGGTATTGTCCCTCACTGTTAGTATCACAGCGTCCTGCTCGGCCCTGCTCTCACTGTAAGCTTGTTTTCATTTCATATCGAGGTGACCTTTTCATAGTCAGCGGCCTCTCCCCAGCGGTCCCGCTCTGCATAGTCCTTTTGGAGGCCCTCTTGCTTTTCCCTTAATCTTTCCCCTACAAATGCAGCCAGTGCGCTCACTCGCGTCAGCTCTCGCTGTTACACTCCCAATGAGGCGCCCGCTCCAGCTTGATGATTATGGCGAGCGCCCGTCACCACCTGGCAGATTTGTGCAATTTAATAAATCTGTCTTCCCCCTTGTCTACTGAGTAAATCTGACATTTAAAGATGACATTTGTTTCTGTCATCATATTAAAAGACAAATGAGTCTGTTGTGTTGTGCTGTTGATGCTAGTGATTAGCTATCTGCAGGCTACTGACAGGAAAAGGTTGGCGTAGAGTCGGTGTTCGGCGAGCAAAACCCATGACATAATTTATTCATCTGATTGCAGGAAGATTTTTTTTTTTTGTGAGAATGTCTTGTTGGCCACGCCTCGTTGTTCAGCGTGTATCCAGGTTGGCAGGTTAGCCCCTGCTGCTGCTTTGAAATGATCTAGTGAAAATCTTGATCCATTAAGTCATTTGTTGCTTGCTGGGAGATATACAGTGATGAGCTTGAGCTGTTTGATCTCTTAATTCCAAACTTGGCTCTGTCTAACCAGAGATCAGCTCCTGCTTAGGGTGCATTTCTGTCAGACCTGAGCAGTTTTATTGCAGAGCCGCTGATCCCAAGCGAGCCAAGACAGGCACGTTTGTTCGCTGCCAGTCCTGCCGGGGCTGACCAGATATATGCAAGATGTGATCTGGGGGGGAGAAGGTGCCGATGACATTAGGAGAGGAAGGATGGGGATGCTTCCAGATAGGGGGGAGAGTCTGGCAGGTTGACAACAGCAACAGAGATACACAAAGATGAGGGAGACTCCACCTGTCACACACTCACTCACACGAGCTGACAGGGAAAATAAATGCCCATGTGATGACATGTTCAGGTGATAATGTCGAGTGATGCAGATTGAAAACGTCTAATTCTATTTTCCAGAATGATTCACTGGGCCGGACGCATCGAGAAGGAGCTGGAAAAGGTTCTGCAGCACGTCACCGGGACTCAGCAGATGAGATCGGTAAGTTTGACGTCACGCCAACATGTGACGCGGCACATTTTCCTGCATTATTAATCGGCAAGATTTCACTGGGCGAGGTTGTACAACATAAGCTCTCAAGCGTGTGTGTCTATGTGTGTAAGTGAGACAATGTCTTTGTACGAGCGCTGTAAAAAATGTTGGCTGTTCTCCAGTGTAAATGAACTTTTTTTTAAAACCTTTTGAAGTATTCCCTTGAGGCAAGCCTTGCTCGTGATTTGTCTGGTTTGACCTTTGTGAAATCAGTCTTTGAGAGTAAAGATACAAAGTGAAATGCTTTCAGAAAATTAACAAAAAGTTTTTCGCTTGTTTCAAGAAGTGTAAGATTTTAAAGTTAAAAACACTTGGAGTTACGATGAACACATTTAGCAGAATATGGTGTTGGTTGATGTGTCTGCGTCCTTGTATGATGCTGTGTTTAAAACCTCACCGTCTTGTGGTCGAGCAGATGGTTGAGCAGAGTGTGATTGACAGTGTTTCATCCTATTTCTGTCTTGTGCGCATGTTCACCGCGCTTCCAAGGTTTGTAATGTATCCTGCGATAAATGCTTCATTATTGCTGTATGGGTGAGTGTGATTCATCCAGCCGGTACGCTGCCTGTGGCGGCGGCTTTACTGCTACCAGTACCAGTGGTGAGTGCAATGGCTGTTGGTATGGTGGCGACATTGATAGATCCCAGAGAGGAGGGAGTGAGTTGACAGGGATGGTGCTGGTTTAAAGGTTAATGGCCATTAGTGAGTGTATTTCAGGCAGACACTCAGACTGCACGATAGAGAGAAGTTGATTTTTTTTAGCACTCATCCAGTCTAAACAAAACATAACAGCCAATGTTTACCCATCAAAACGGTTGCCTTTCGCAGTTTGTGCAAATGTTTTTTTTTTAGTACTCCCACTGAGCTGATTTCTAAGCAGACTTCAAAAATAGCGTCAAATATGGTTTCAAGGAAAAAGCATTGTCCCAAATGTCATCATTTCACAGACTATGAAAAAGAATCTTCCTTCAAGACTGAGCCAAAGATTTTTTAATTTACCACAAATCTAAATAAAATCACAAAACTTGGAGGGATCATGTTTTCATTAGAAAGTCAGAGCATGTCTCTCATACCTTCCATCGCCCGACTTAGATATTGGTTGGCTGACATAATTGAATTGGCTGATATTGGCCTATCACAGATATATCAGCATCGGCATATATTTTTCCCGATATAAATGCACCGATATAAAAACCTATAGATTAACAAAATAAATAAATGAAAAATAAATTATTGGTCAGGCTCTATCCTTTACACTTCTTACTTTTCATTGAACGTATGATACAGTATGATACAGTGCTTAACTTTTTTGTTTGTTTGTTCCTGATATCATTGATTTGCTGATTATTTTCTTGATAAAATAATTCATTGTTAGGTCTATAAAATGCCAGAAAATAGTCAAAACCCATCACAGTGTCTAACAGATCACCATCAAATTGCTTGATTTGTCCACCCAACCGTCTACAACCTAAAGATTTTGACTTTAGGGTTCTATATATGTTCTATATTTTAAACATTAATACAGCAGCAAACAACTTGCGATATAAAGATATAGTGAAGAAATTACATCCTGACTGGGGCATGTTTCCTACTTTTGCTTGAAAAAAAGCAGTTACTGATTAATTCCAATCAAATTCCTTGATTAATTGTTTCTGTGCTATGGTACTCAGAGGAATGTATACTGTGTCCCTGGTTTAAATATGTTATGGTGTCCCTTGACTGCTTGTTGTAAAACTTGTGTGCAGAGCTGAACAACCGTGAGCTTAATGACGCTTCCAGCTGAGCTGTGACGTTCACATGATGTTAAGTGCTCGGCGGGCTTGAAGTTCGAAGTTCATTTAAACTAATTTACAAAACATGTTGATGAAGTTCTCCCTGTAAACCCAATGAAGCCGGTCTCTTTAAACATCCATCCCAGTCATGACTTGTGTACGCTGCCCACATGGCTGCGTGTGCATGTGTGTGCTGGCCTGACTGTGCGCGCAGAGCAGGTTGTGAAGAACATTTATCACGGCCCCAAACAGGAGTCGTCACAGGGTGTGCTAAATGGCCCAGCATGCCTAGAAAAGCCATTTTCTAAATGGATGCCTCTCTCTATACGTGTGTCTGATAGAAATCTTCCCAGGGCTATGCCGGCTGGTAACAAGATTGCCTCCCTCTGCGCCCCCTTCCTCTTCATGCGCAGTTTATTCTCACAGACAAAAAAAAAAATGTAAAGTGTGTGCAAATTATTTTTGAGTTTGTCTTACATGGAAAGAGACAAGGAAGTAAGTTGAATATAATGTGGTCTGTTCAGTTCCTCTCCGTCGAGATTTTATTTTTTCTGACAAGCGAAGTAGCGGGTGAAAGAGAGAGAGGGGCCAAGAGAGGGCAGCACGAAAATAGCAGAATATGTTTTGAATCAGTCAACTTATGAAACAACACGGAGATATACAATCTTTTGACGTGCTTTAGCTTGTATATTCTCCGCCAAAGTTTCGAGCGAACATAAATAAAACACAAGTTATTTAAATTCGTAAAATGACATTCTAATGTATTCTGCCCAGGTTTGGTCAAGATGTTATTCTTCCCCCAGGGGAGTGAAGGGAAGATGGAGGGTGAGCGATGTATCAGAGGAGTTGGAAGTTTCGAATGGAAGAGTGTTGAGTGCGGATAGACAAGGAGAGTGGGCGGCTTTTAGAGCAGAGGAGGGGTGGTCGGGGGGGTTTAAGAGAGAGAAAGGATGAAGAATGGCTTGACAATTGAGATGGATGTTCAGGCGGTTTCGTGTGTATATTTAGAGTCAAACTACTTAAGATGGATGAAATGATAGAGGGGAAGGACGAGAATTGGTAAATTTAAATGTGAGCAGACGGATGCTGTTTATAGTCCTTATCCTCCTCATTATCCTGTATGCTGCTGTGTTTGATGTGTTACAGTATGTGGTGATGAGAGGCGGCGGTGGACACTGGCATTGTTTCTATATCCTCGGGCTTATTCAGAGCAGTTTTAATAGACGCACACGGAGCTGTGTGCCTACACCCACGCACTGTCATTACAGTGATTTGAGGGTTTATCAGAGATCAGGTGAGCTGTTATTTAAATGAAACCATCTCAGACATTTAAAGGGGAAATTTTCTTTGCAACTACTAAAAAATCATAGGCAGCTAAAAATATGACAAGGAGCCCCAATTAGATGCGACTTTTTGTGAGGAGTCATGGACCAAAGACTTTGGGAACTTCAGTTTTGATATTTAAAGCAACATTATGTAACTTTTTACCTTAAAATGACAGCTTTAAAATCATGCTGATGGTACAGTGTCTTGTGATAGGGTGAATGGTGTCTCTGTCTCAGCCACTCTGCCCCTCTATCACTTGTTTCTGCTCAAGATACAGGTTCTCATCATATAACATTGTTATGACGTAATGAGTTTTGTTTGTAGTTGTCACCTACATTACGTCTGACAAATTGTTACAAACCTGGGATTTGTATTTACTACAGTGGTGTCACACTGACAAACTGTTGGGGGCACCAAATCCCACAAAAATGGCACTTTCTACGTAATGTTGTTTTAATAAAACATTTTACAGATTGAAATTATTTTTATTTTATGGTCCTCAACCTGTGGCTGAAACAGTAGATGGCAGAATGTTGATTTAATTTACATTATAATGAATATGTTGATATGCGTTTAGTGACTTTTTGTAAGTTATCAATAAAAAATCCTATTTTGTGTGCCTAGGATTTATTTTCCTTTTTGCTGTAGTGTCAAAAGAAGTATTGAATATTGATTTTTTTAAAATTCTCGTATCAGCCAACATCAGTTATAGTTAAATAATTGTACTGGACTAAAAAGTCAAATCTTCCCCTCTGAAATGTAGCGGAGTACAAGTATAAATTAAAAATTTAACTTGCGTACAACTACCTCAAAATTGTACTAAAGTGCAACACTGGATGTATTTTTCACCACTGCCTTATACTGTACACACACATGCACATGGAGTGTCTGCAATTTCAAATGCTTCAATTTAGCAAGCCTCTTAAATGACGATGCTGTGCAACATATGTTGGAACTCTCTCAAATTCATTTCAATAAGACGAGTCTAATCAGCATGAATAATTCAGCCTGGTACATATGACTGCTCCCGAGCCCTCGCTCCAGCCTGGCTCTTTACAACTGTGCACTGTGAGGATCCGTCTGCCCAGCTCCACGCCCTCTCCTCTTGCCTGTTGTTTGCTGCTCTTGATTACTGGAAACCTGAGATGACACAGCTCCAGATCAATATACCCACACGTACTGCAGAAGCAGGGCGGTAAGACAAAGCAGCGGTTAATAGATGTGGGATTCTTCCAGTGGGCTTAAATTTTATGTTTGACCAACTACGTTTTTGCTTCACTTTTGCCCCTCTCTCGGTGTGTCTCTTCGACACTACATCAGAAGGCCTGCTGACCACATGCTGGCTGCAGGTTTATCTCAGTTCAACACAGACGTTCTTGCCTCCAGTGCTTTCAGTGTGTATGTGCATGGCAATGTGTGTGTGCAGAAAGTCTTCTTCCTCGTTGTAGTTGACATGGTTGAAGCCTGGGGTTCAATTTGATGGTACACAGTTATGTTTTTATGACTTGAAGAAGATGTTGCATGCAGCCGGAATGCTGTTCCAAACGTCTCTCGTACTTCTGCAAACCTCCGTCCGGCTTCCTAGAAAAAGAAGGTTGCTCAAGGCCAAGACAGCTGGCACCGACAAACAGATATCTCTATAAAGTGCACTGGTGGATTTACTCACTATCGCTGACTACAGAAATTTCCAGTAATCTGTCTCAAATGTCCAGCGCTATACTAGACATCACCCCTGCTCTCACTCCACAGCCCCCCTCCTCACTTTTTCTACAGCTGATGTCAACCTCACCCCCCTCTCTGTGTGCTGATCCATCAGCGGATGATGATGTGAGGGCTGATCGCTGCCATTTGTTTCTTGATTTAATAGCTCCATGCTCCTCCAGACAGTTTACAGGAAGACTTGAAGGTGCCTCCTCCCACCACAAGCAGTTTCCTTTAAAGGAGAGAAAGAGAGAGAGAGCTCTCAGGCCTCCTCTCTCAGTTCTCCCCCTCTCCCCTCCCCTCCATCTTCTGGCCTGGACCTTACACAACAGCAGCTTGTTATCTGGCTGTGTGAAACATCACAGGCTATTTCTGCAGGATAGATAGTTTACTCTCTGGCTCCGGTTTTCTCTCCCGCCGCCTTGTTCTTAAGTATCCCTCAGTCATTGTGTAACACGCATCAGTACACTCCTTGGTTTACTCTTATTGAGGTCTTTAATTTAAAATTAATGAGTAAATAATAGCAGTCTATTTTAGCACTTCTACAACTTCAGTAAACCTTAGGCAGCCTTGTCAGCTGGGGATAAAGTTTCTCCAGAATAGAAATTATGTTTTTTAGGAGTATTTCCACAAATAAATGATGCATGTTTATGTCTTTTATGCATCAGGACCCAGTGGTGTCACCACCTTTAGGGCTTGGTATTAATAAAAAATTATTCGATTTTGGTACTGGTACAGATACCATGACTTCGATACCGGTTCCTGAACGATACCTTTTCGATACCAATTTTATAGAAATCTCGTTTTAACAAAAGATTACATTACAGATAAATGTGGTGAGCCCCGTCTCTGGGCGTAACCTAGTGTTTTTCCAGTGTTCCTCGGGACAGCCAATCACCAGAACTATCAGAACTTGGCACGCTGATGAGATAAACTCCTTAGGTATTGAAATTTTGATTATTGAATGACAAGACATTTTTCTCAATACTCAATAGTTTTTCTCTTGTTTTTGTTTTTTAAAGAGCTGTCTTTGATTTAACCAAAAATGTCAAAGTATCTATAAAATTGGTTCAGTACAAGTGGCTCAACAAGAACTTTCCTAACTGTTATAAATCATATTTTACTTGCAAGATTTTGAATTAAATTCTGAACTATCTCCTCATCAAATGAGCAAACGCGGTTGTGAATCTCACCAGACATTGTGATGCCAGCTTTCAATCCTTGACAGGCTTCAATACTCAGTGCTAAGTGGGCGTTTCGACCGACAAACAGACCTGTGTTAGAACAAGGCCAGGAGCTGTGTTGGTGGAGGCGGGTTGCTTCAGGTACTGGTGAGAAATACAATCCAGGAAGTATAGTGAGTAATAGATTAATGCATTTGAAGGCCTATCAGATGCCAAAACACTGAGAGAACTATGATTAAGAATTTTACTGGTATGGGAAAAAAAATACCAGTCACCAAGCCCACCAATTATACATCCTTGTTTATCCAGTGTTATGTATCCGTGTGTGTCCTTACGGATGTATCTTCCAATATTTAAACGTGGCTGCGTTCCCATTCGGACCTCCCCAGATGCCGTTCTCAGGAGAGAGGGGAGGTCATTAGGGTCATGAGCGCTTAGACATGGTCTGTTAGCAGACCACTTTTTTTTATTTCATTTGGAACCCCTTATTCACCCACATCTCTCTGTTTGTGTGCCAATTCTAGCAATTCCTGTGTATTTACCCCAAACAAAAAACAAATTCAAACACGCGACAAAATAACTGTGGACATTAGGGGCACATAAAACCAGTAGTAAGCTGAACGTTAAGCAGTGAAAGAGCTGGCCGGAACCATTACTCCCAGCCTTAGACTCCCCTGGGCTGACAGGAGAACAGAAGGGTGCACAAACACACCGTGTTCATTTTTCTGCCTTTTTTATTGGTTTTCTGACACTGGGGAAGGTTACAAGGATTCCTCAGCTCCCCGGCTTGATGGCCTGGCACTGGTTGGCGGTGTTTATATAAATGAAAATACATATATCTGCAGAGTGCAGCCCTGCATGCAGATATCCGCGGGTCGGTGTTAGAAGGAATTACTTGAAATAGCTTTGCAATGAAAATGTGACAGTTTAGAAAAACTAGAACCAGATTGTATAGTGTCAGTGCCCTGTCTCCAGTTTCATATTCTGTTTTTTTATTCAAATTTTGTAACCGTAATCGCTGCGGATGTTTTACCCAACATGTAGAAACATTTTTGTTAAGCTGAACCACCGCAAAGCCTCCAGCACTGCAACATATTTAATTTGAATTTGAACTGTAAATGAACTGCTAATCTTAGAATGTTATACTGTATGTATTTCAGATCTATCCTCCACAAATCAGTTATGTCAGTATGGATTCTGTTAATGAGGTAACATGTCATTTTAGCTCACAAATATTTTATTTTGAAACTGCCAGCAGATTTGTCAGTTCCTAGACATCTCTGTCTTTCTCCGTTACCTTCAGGTTTTTGCTGCTCAGACTCAGTCAGAGTAAAGCCCGCTGAATGAAATCAATAATGCAGGCTTTAAGAAACATGGTGCAAACTGCTTGTTCATCTTCTCTTGACAAGCGTATGTATAACATAACGGTCAGTATGTTTTGAGAAAAATGATTTGCCACCTGAATTATGAATTTATCAACATAATTAGGAAAGAAAAAGAAAAAAAATCTACCCTGTTACAAAATCTTCATCCTGAACTTATATTTAAAATGTATTGTAGCAACTAAAGCAGGCTCAGTGTTTTCATGGTGATGCAAAAGCATGCAAATCAAAGTGAGTTGAAGGACTAGAGAGGACGTTTTCACAGGAACAATGTTCTCTCCATAACCTTAAACAAAAAGAGCTTTTGTTTTCTAAACTTTACCACACACAGGGCTCAGGATGTGAACTTCAGTGAGGGAAAGCCCTCCTTTTTTGGTTACATGTTGACTAAATAAACACACATGTAAATACAACTTAACATCATAGCACAGACACCGTTGAGCAGATAAGATTTGTACGACAAAATAGATATGTATATATAATAAGATACATCTAAATTAAGATAAGATATATATGATAAGATGAGATGTGCGCTGTAAGTAAGGGTTTCAAAAGATGAGATTTCACAGTTTATTTTCTTTCTTTATTTAATTGTATGCTTTCCACCATGCGGTCTGTATCTAACCTACATACATATTAAATGTAGAATTGTATAAGTATCGCATGAAGCATTTATACATTTATAAATTAATACATTTATACAGATGAGAGACATGTACATTTATATCACATTCATTCATCTTACACGAACCACATATATAAGATACGACTGTTTCATGGTATCACAGTACAGGGTGTTACCACAATTATCATAATTATTATCAGATACAATGACCCTTACCGGAATGATAACAGAACGGTTTCTTGTCGTAGCTGAAAAACATTAAACTTGATATAAATTGGAAATGATTAATTATTTCAATAATACTTCTTGGCTAGAATTCAGTAGTCATTAGATAAGCAAATGTACACATTATAATAATCATCAGCTTTCATACCATGGTATACCTTGAAACCATATATCGCTGCAACTCTAATGATATGATATGCACGATAAGATATGTACAATAATAATATCATCGTGACAGACCTAACTGTGCATGTGCTTGTTGATTCCAGACCAGTGAAACAGTGTCAGCTGCCCAGAACCAACAGAAGTGTTTGGAGTGTCTGACATTCACTGTGGTGCATTTGGGGACTGTATTTGTGTGACTAATTGTCGTTCGATGAATTCAAGGAAAACAAAAAGCCGATGCGTTCATGCTACTCGTGGCTTTTTGGGGAGAAAAGAAGGCCTCGCACTCGCTTAAAGGAAGACAATATAGCATTATGTGTCAAAATAGGATTAGAGGTCTGCTAAAGCTCCAGCCCTGTCAGAGGAAGATGCTTTATTTTGCCTACGCTGCACATCTTTTCTCCTCGTCGCCGTCTCTCTCCACTATTATTTGCAGAGTGTGTGTGTGTGCGCATGCTTGTTTAATTTTCAGCCGTCTTCTGTTTGATGTTTCAGAGAGGGCATTACCTGTCTTTGGTACTATCTGTGCTTGACAGAGGGAAAAAACTGGGTACAGTTCCCTGAGTGGGTTGCAGTGGTAATGTAGAGTGGCGTGATGCCCTAGAAAATTCCAGGTGTGAAGTGCTTTATTCATTCCACTGCAGAGGGAGTGCTTCTCTGTGTGTGAAGTGGTAGGTGTGACGTTTATTTTCCATTGTGAGCAAAATGTATTTGGTTTTTTTTTTATGGCTGTTTGTGTGTGCCATGTGAGAGAGGTTGGTTGTGCGCTGAAGTCTCAAAGGTTTTGTCCTCCTCTTCTTCTCTTCCTCCTCCACCTGAACCAGCCTGTGATTGATTGGTCACAGTTCTGAATAACTTTAATTAGCTTGCCTCAGCAGTGGGTGGTTCTCAAACGGCGAACTACTGTGGAAGTCCCAGAAAAGCGTTTTAATTTTTGATCATGTAGGCAGCGAGGACTCTCTACTGCCATCTGAGAGGGGTCTTCAGAAGTGCTACCTACGTCTTTTTAATTCTGCAGATTCCGTGGTGTCGTCTGCCTCGCTCTCTCTCTCTCTCTCTCTCCCTCTCCGCCTTTTTCTGTAAAATCTGGAAGAGAAGCTCCCCCTCCCTCCACAATCCATCCACCCCCTTCTTTGGCTTCTAACTGGACTCACTCTCATGTCTGCCTCTGGCCCTTTTCCCAGGGCGCCGTTGTTTGATGGGATTTGTGCTCCACCACTACAATTGCTGTATTACACAAATACTCAGGCATGTGCACATATATTTGCAAACACATACGTTTTATCCTTACAGTATACCAGTGATGTCTCGTAGGAATGACATTTACATACCAATAATTTTTCAACAGCGAGTACATTTTGAGAAAAAAAGATTTACCATCTGATTTCTGAATTTATCAATGTATTAGGAAAGAAATAGTGACTGTCTTCTTGCTAAATCTTTATACTGAACTCATATGTAAAATTATCTGCAGCAACTAAAGCAGGCTTAATGTTTTCATGGTGATGCAAAGGCATGCAAAGCACTTGCTTAAGGTTAGAGAAAAAACACTCTAATTTTGAAAGTGAGATGAAGCACTTGGGGGACATGTTCACAGAAACCAGGTTCTCTCCTTAATGTTAAACAAAGCGATTTTGTTGTCAGGGCACAGAATGTGAACTTCAGTGTGAAAATCTTGTGGTTGTGTGGTACACCAACTACATGTGAAAGATGCATCAAAACACTCTCTCAGGTCTGATCAGAGTCCTGAAATTGGATATCTGCCAGTACCATTATCTAAAATGGATTATACCAGAGTTCTTTGTTCTTGAATATGACTATTATTATCGTATTTATTATTGTTGTATTGTGTAAGGTTACATTAGACTGTAGTAAAGCAATACTATGTTGTATTTAAAGAGCAAAAATTATGCAAAAATGCTTTGAATTGAAATGTATTCCGAAACGAAATGTAGGTTAAGTAGGCTTCAAGTACAATTGAGTCAGTTTTGTTTATATAGTGTCAATTCATGACAAAAATGATCTCTTGACACATTTCAGTTGGAGCAGGGTAGATCATACTCTATGATTAGTTCACAGAGACCTGACATTCCCCCATAAGCAGGCACTTGCCGACAGTAGCGAGAAAAAAGCTGTCTTTTAATAGGTGGAAACCTCGAGCAGACCCGGATTCAAGGTAGACAGCCAGCTGCCATGGCCAGTATAAATACAAGCAGGTGTAGCACACTGTAAATTTTAAAGTTGACTTTACTTTAAAAACGCCAGGAATCCGATTACCTCAGAAAAACCACGCGAAGCAGACTATTACATTTAAGTTGTTCGAGCTCAAAAGTTTTAACAACAAACTTTGGTCTACTTTACTTAGTGATTTTGAAGTCATTGATTTTTTTTTTAAGAAGTTACTTTAAAAAAAAAATGTTTTAAAAATTTGAACAAATCAAGTGCAATTACATCAATAATCATCAACAATACATCATCGACTCAAGTAATATCGCCACCTGATACCAAAATTTGATCAAATCCGCCCCAAATATGTCCTTACCCCACAAACTGCATGTGGTACAAAATATTGGCACTTACGTTTACATTGCTGAAAGGTTACCTTTATCTGGCAAAACAAATTAGTTGTTTATACACAAAATGCAGAAATGTAAAGCAAGTAGTTTATCCCCAAAATTCCTGTGTTGCTTGTACTGATACAATCATAACTCTGTCACCACTCTGTTCAGCTTTACAAAAACAAAGAAGATCTTAGTCTTGTGTGGTCATGTTTGACCATCAGAACTTACAGACCTCAGAGTTTCATAAATGCAGGCTAACATAAAATACTGATGGAGCTCTGAGCAGGATGTATAAAAGCCCTGAAACCCAGCATCACACATTAGACTGATTAGAGACAAAGAGAACATCATTACCACCCTGTATCTGTTATTTCACAGTAAAATTGAAAGATAATGAAAAACGTTTCCATTCCACCATCCAATATTACAGTTTACTTTTTCAAAATAAAGCCGTTTATCACTTGTATACTTTCCAATCCCGCATATCATTAATGCTGCTGTGTTTAGTGTTATTTTAGCTTCACTTTCAAATAGGTTTAAAAGTATGACAAAACCAAATCAATGATGAATGCTTACATAAGCCCGTTGTTTATATTCATGGAAACAGTGGTTGGCTCTGTATAATTGGCTGGACTTCTAACCCAGCAGCTTGTCCAGTGAACTGAAATCCAAGTGCAGCATTTGCTTATTAATAATTCTGGCATTCAGACTGAATTCTTGTTTACTTTTGTCTGTGGCCCCTTTACACATGGTGGTTCATTGTTTCTGTTATATATGACACTGCTATTTAATTAGCATCAGCACTGTGAATTATACTGTTGGTGCAACTAAACTAAAGCTAAATGTATTTGTTTCATCTGATTTAAGTGATTAATAATCACTTTAACGACTTTATAGATGTAATGTTGAGCAGAAATCGATCATACAAGTGCCTGAGAAAGAAATTAAATATTTGATTAAGCTTACTGAGAACCAATCTGATATTTTTTGTATGTGAGAGTTGAGATTTCATTCTACTATTTCTGTACAGCTGCAGTATCTGCTTAACATAGGTATTGTGTGTAAGCCAGCAGTCTGTTTTTGCCTACAGGCAGCTTATCTTCCATTGTCATGTGGATGTGGATGGCACGTGAGTGAATGTTTGGGGATGCTCAGGAGTTAAATCCAGAAAGAGTGCAATGGATTCAAGTGTCTCCAACACAGTAAAGTTGAGCATTTATGGGCGTTTTGGTGCCGTACAGTACGTGATATAAGCAGAGGCATTCCTGGCATTTTTATTCACGTGTCTACCAAGTGGCCTCTTGAGTTTTTCCCTTTTTCAGTGTGATGATTACAACACGTGTATATGCGCGGCCATGTATGTATGTGCTGGCGTGTGTTTGTGTGAACTCTGGACCACCAGCTCATTTCACACACAGACAGACATCAAAGGCGGTTTGAATTAACCCTGCGTGTCGGGGCCGCTCTGCATGCCATCCGCAATTTCACATCTCTGCCGCTCCAGCAGCACCAAACTTACATGGCCCATTCATATTGAAATGAACAGATGGAGTTTTGCCATGCACCGAGTCGCCATCCTTCACTGAGAGAAGATAAAACTTCAAAAGAGCAGAGATACATTCAGATCTGTTTGCAGGTGGTTAGTCAGCGTGTCGTCGCTGGCGAAGTGAAGGTGTTCTCTGTCTCTGAGAAAGTGTGGGCAAAGTGCAGGTATCATGTTTTTCTTATTAAAGCAGGTCAATTGTGTTTCCATTACAGCCCTTTCGCAGAAGCCGGCTCCCTTTCTCCTTGATTAGACACTGCAGAAATGATGTCATACACCCACACACACACCTACAGACACACACACACAGGTACACACATCAAAGCATATGTGCCTCACCTCTTTTAACTCACTTTTAAATCCATAACAAGAAGCTACGGCCTCACCATATTGTTTGCTTGTGCGTCCAAATTGTGTTTTTTTTTTTCAATGTTATGACTGAATAGCGTTACCTCCCCCGTCGCCTCCAAACACTCATTTTCACATTTTCACCCCATCTTGGGAGCTAATTTAATTTTATATTGTATTTATTGATCTGGCCAACTTCAATTTCCTGCAGCAGCGTGATTCTGTTGCACGATGAAAGCGATAATGTAGATGAACAGGCGACGATGGCGAGGATGGAAATGGTGATGAAGAGTGCGACGATGATAATTTCTGTGGGTGATTGTGATTGCGATGGGTTGTATGCTGATTAGAGCTGTGTCTGAAGATGGCTGGGGTCGCCACAGTGAAGGTGAAGCCATCAGCTGCACTGTGTATTTTTAATATCCACCTCAGCCATCAGTTGGCCACCATGACAGCTATTCAGTAAACACATTCATATTTCATTAATCTGGCCTCTCCCCTCTCCTCCCCCTGACAGCCTCTTATTGTCTCCTCTAGAGGTTGTTCAGTAATCCAGTGAGACCTTACCTCATCCTACTGTGTTACCTGCACCCACACACATACGCACTCTGATGTAAGTGCTATAGTAGGAAGTCTTTTCTCATGGTTATTTGACACACACTTACCGTGTCTATGACTGTTAAATTTAACAATGTGCAGCTACGCTGCTAATAAAATACACCTACATACTGTGTGCATGCACCCAGCACTTTAGCAGTACTGTGCATAAGCACACACACACAGGGGTGAATACCGCTGACACACAAACACACACAAATTAGATCAAACTAAAAACAAGTTGAAATACGGAATACTGAGATCTTGCGTGTTTGTCACGTCTGTAACCTAGATGGTATAAAAGACGTGGACGTAGCCACCTCGATGTCACGCATTGGGTAGTAGACTACAGTTTCAATGCCTTGAGTTCAGCATTTTAGCTGTCAGAGGTGACATACAGTATTTGGATTAGAGGGCGGAGCTATCTTGGTTAGCAGGTAGTGTTGTCACGTGAAGAACTTTCTGACTTTGGTACAATACCTTGAACAATATCAGTACTCATTACCATGTTTGATACCATTGGGAAAAATTGACACAACTTTGATTTCATAACATTTTAGATTTATTAAAAGATAGATATAGTAAGGCTAGTGCATGTGTCAACTTGCTGTTGGAGAGAAGAGGGAGCAAAAAAACGCAGCTGGTACAGGAAGAAAGTGATTATTGAAACAGTTTCAAATATTTGGCATCGATATGTATTGATTATTGATATGTATATTTCAATATTTATGACAAGGTCCATCCATAATTCACGTTAAATGTGACATTAGTTAGGATGCTAATTTTGGCTAGTGACAAACTTCAAACAAATTGTAGTTGCAGACAAATTGAACCTCTGACTCCTCATAGTGTCAGTGAGTATAAACAGACGCTAAATCAGACATTTTTAGGTGACCAAAATGCTACACTTAACTTTCATGAAGTGAAAACGCTCTGTGAAAGGGTCCAGGCGCTAAAATGAAAATAAAGATAACACCCAAAAACAAGTTCACAGCTATTTAATTGTAACAGTGCCATGATTCATTGGCATTGCTGCTACGTCTCTATTCAGACTGAGAGCTCACTGTGGTAGCGACTTGTCGATCACAAGGTAGCCATGCCCTTAAGCATATCCTGTTTCATCATCTGTTTTACTCTAAATGGGCCCATCATTTAGAAAATGAACATCATACTGTACTGAAGAACACTCTAAAGTAGTGAGACCATGAACTCATTAAGGATCCTTTTACTGAGGTAATAAATCAATACAGAAGTAGGGTCATTTTCTCATACACTTCTATAGTCACGCTTCTTTTTGCAACCAGTGGAGTCTGGAATGTGTTTGGGTGCTCAGAATAGATCTTTTTTAAAGCAGACATTTTGACTTACATCAATGATGGCTCTGTGGTGTTGAGGTGTCCCTGGGACCCTGAAACCTAAACAGCTAAGTGGAATTTAGCCATCATTAATTTTAATTAAAGTTTGAACATCTGCAGTTCAGTGACAACTGAGCAAACTCTATCTGCCGGTGAAGACAAATTAGGAAGAAATGTAGTTGAGCTGATGAAGACTCTGGAGCATGCTAGTATTGAAAGCGGACCCGAGGTTGAACCACTAAATTAATCTATTTAAAGGGAAGGAATTATAAACTTTGTGCACACGTGACACCAAACTTATTTTTTAATCTAAAGTAGGACAATCACGTTCTAGCGTCTGGATCCTCGACTATTTTTAATCTTTATTAAAGGTGTTATTTCCCAGAAGCTCGATTATATTTTCAGCCTCACATTACTGGAGTGACAATATTTATTAATAGCACATAATCTGTTCCTACTGGATAAAGATGGCTGCCAATAACCAATAAATTTAAGAAAGTGGCATAGCATTGCACTTAGTCACCTAGGTGATTAAGTTAATGACACAGTGTCTCAATCGTCATGTTGAGTCAAAATAAGAGTCCCTCTCTGCAAATAAGATTTTAAATTAACTAATGATTTGGCACTAATGGTCCATTAACAACCACGATTCAAAATGTAAAGATCATGCTGTTAACTAAAGGAGGCCAGGACCTGCCACAGAGAGACTTGTTTCCAAGATGGGGTTTGTAAAGTTTGCCACTTGTATCAGGACCTTTACTGTTTATGTCAAAATGGCATTCATCAGTTGTGGGTGCTCATGTTTTGTGCTGTTTTAGGAGTCCTGCGGAAAAGCAATTATAGGCTTGGTATGAGTTATTTTGAGACTGATTTCTGGTGTAATTTATTTCTGAATGTCAATAAAATGGTAATGGGTCATTGCTTATAGGGTGGCATTCTAGTTAAGACCTGTCTCGTGGTTCTTGTACCCTACCGAAACAAACATTTGTCTCTGCCCATAATGAAACCTTGTTGTAAATCCCCTCATATGAATTATTCAGTTGCACTCAGCTGAACTGATCTAGGTGCATTTGTACATTGTGTTCGTGTGTGTGTTTGTAGCTGCTCCAGATAAAGATGACGTTACTGGTTTGCAGAGCGGGAAAAGGGATAAAGCTGTTTGTATTGGATAAGATTTAGCGTCAAATGAGGAGGATAAATAGTCCATCCAGGACTGATTGAGCCTCATAATGTGATACGGACGCAAGGATACAAAAGTGTAGCGAGGCGTGTGTGTGTCTGTCTAGGTGTGCCTGCGTGTTTGTGTACATGAGAAAAAGTTTCAGTTACAGGAAGGAGATGTTCAGTATGCATAGTGACATTATCACTGCCAGTGTGATGTGTTTGTAAAGAGATTTTGGCATTAAAGGAAACTCAGAAGTATGTTTGTATGTATTGACGGCCTCCGGGTCTGTAATATCAAATTCACTGTTAAATGTGACGAGTTCTGAAAACTTCTGCTGGGACTCCTCTCAGCACCTCGGGTCCACCAACAAGACCAGTCGACATAAGCTCATGATACACAGACATGCAGACTACACACTCAGTCCGTGAGCCAGATTCACTCCAAAGTTGATCCGCTCTTACTTCCCGTTTTTAGCTCTTTAGAACCACGTCTACACGTGTCGCTTTTCAAAGTGGCTGCTAGTCACTTGCTTTTCCATGGCTCCTAATGCCATTAAGATACGGTCGACTATTGTCTCAAAAGGCATGTGTGTCTAACACAGTTAGAGTCTCTCTGTATCTAGTGGACTGCTGCACTCAAATTAGCAGCTTTTAGTCACAGCTCTCTGTGTGACTCAACTCAACAGCCTCTGTGTGAGTTTATAGTCAAGGCTGAGGTCAACTGTGCACTTCTCTCTCTCCGTTTATACGACAAGCTTTAATATATGCTCGCACTGCAGAGATGCTAAAAGAATGCATTAGTTTGTCACTGGACCTTTTTTCCTTGTTGTTTGGATTGATGTATGAACCTGCGTCTCCTTCTACCCATTACTAATCCAATTCACATCCAATTTAGACTACTTAGTCTCTTGGATGCATATCACTCACGATGTCAGCACTATTCTTTTGCGCTCTCTTGGAGGTTGAATCCAAACATGGTCATTGCAATACCAAGGCCAAATGCTGTAGAACAGGAAGTGTCTGGATTTTACACAAAAATGAACACATTAAAATAGTCAGATATTGTAAACATCAGTTTGAACTCCATGTTCCTGTTGTAGGACTTCAATGTTTACTTGATATAAAAATTGAAGATTATCATACCATATTTGTTTACCTATTGCTTTGTACTGAATTCTACCTTGATTGTGTTATTAAAAGGTGTTCAATTCTATCGAATTAATTATACTCGGAAAAATATAGGACATGATATTTTGTGTTTGTTCAACCAGAGGGATCACTATGTTTTCATTCTTCAAGGAATCTACAGTGATACCACCTTGATATTTTCAGAGACATGAAAATCTCAGACAGTTTCATCCCGAACCTGTTAGTTTGAATTTAGTGGCACACATACCGAGGGTTGGGTACAGTTCACTTTTGAACAGATACCGTTACCGCTACCCGGAATTTGATACTGGTACCAAAAATCTTGTGTGGTGCTGATGCCTCAGTCGTCCATGCGGGCATGCTAACGTCTAGCTGCGGCTGCTGCGGGGGACTTGGCTTTTAAGGCCGTCAAACTCGGTGCACTCTTCAGCTTTTAGTTATATTTTGTGTTTGAGCGGGTGTTTCCATAGGTAATTGGCTGTGTCGAGTTTTGAAAAGTGTAACAACACTTGCACTTTCAGCTCGCCCTTGCTCGAACTGTGACTTGGAACAAGCTGCAGGGGTGACATAGTCTTGTGGACTCTTTTACTTTTTATAATAAGTTCTGTACCCAACCCTAAACATACCTTCAAATTATACACATAAAGCCATACACGTAGTTAAAGTCCAGAGGCGTACCTCGTCATAGACCAGCAGACAGCCTTTGATGTGATAAAAATCCAGGAAAACAGGACAGTTGAAAGTTGAAAGGCGCCTGCCTTCCACATGACTGAAAAAGTACCGCACACCCATAAAATGAGTGTGGCCGCAGTTGCAGTGAATTAGCATGATTAGGCTTTCTGCAGCATGGAAACCACAAAACTCCAACACTAAGAGAAATGTTGTACACAAGTGACCTGATCATTTTATATAAGACAGAGCTACAACACAGAGAAACAGAAACAATATATAACACTGAGCTTGTAGAAGTGCACATCAAACATCAGAACAAAACTCAAGCTCTGAAACAATTTTTTTCTCTTATTGTAAGTGACAGCTTCAGTAGTTTAGACTTGTCATAGCTGTTGGCTATTAGATATTTAAATATATGTCAGATATTAGGAACATTGTAAATCATGTTATTTTTGCAGTGTTAATCATAATCCTTTTGCAAAGTCAGGTATGGTGCAAAGGGATAGTGGCATTAACTGCGTTAGGGTTAGTATAGTGGTAAATACCCCATAAAACTTGAAAGATACTTTTCAGTTATTGTTCTGAATTGTATGAATGTACTGACTGAGATACAGTTGAAATCTTTAAAAGTGCACATTAGCCAGGAACTGGAGACCAATTGAAACTGGCTGACATTACCTCAGTCTTCATTGTGTTTCAATGACCACATTCTGCTTCCCATTATCCCTGCAGTTTGGGAGAAATGATCTAATTTCTGGGGAGAAAATATGCAACTTAGGTATAAGAGCCGCGATCCGACTCCTGCGTCTGCCTTTTTTCTCCCAGACATAAAGAAACCACGGTGACAGACTCACTAAAGTGGAAATTGAAACTTACAGCTTGAGGAATGAGAATTTTATGAAACATTTTCCTTTGTACTGAAGCTTTACAAATTTATGCACCAAAGCGTAAACTTTCTGGCTCTAAAGAGGATCATTCTTTTCAGCCATCAGTCAGGCTGGTTCACAGTCCCACTGCTTCAAATATTTCTGACGCACACAAACACTCGAGCATGCATTTGGCACAAAATGATGAAGCAGGGACATCTTTCATCACTATCTCCCTGCAGCTCTCTGCTGTTACGAGGTTTGATCTAGCATCCAATATACTTTAGATACATTCACTAGAACCAAGGCAAATGTTAGTTTCTATCAAAATGTAATATTCTGTTGACATTTTCTTCGTGATATGCACTATGATAAATGTTCTGTGACAGGGATTCTTATTTTGAATGTCGGGGTGACCCACATTTTGAAAATAAGTGACTTTTTGTGATCCAAAATCATAATGTTACAGGCTCCAGTGCAGGTTTATGTAAGTTACTCTAGCACCGACATTTTACGTAAATGTCCTTGATTATCCACCACCAGGGAATAGGGAAAGCTTCGGCAACCTGTAGACTTTCTTGACTTTGAGATTTTGTAGAACAATTTTGTAAACCTTTTCATTCTTCCGGCACATAATTGTTGGTTTTGTGAAAAATGGTTTAATAAATTGAATATTACAGCAGTGTCTTATTGTGAAATAAAAGCCTCTCCAGGCTTGACATAGATATAGAATCACATACTTATTATTCAGGGTCTGAGTCTTGATTGCGAGAGGTGGTGTTAAATGTTTTTGTTTGTTTTTTATGAGTAGAAAGCAGTTGTTCGGACTTGGCATGAGTGTGTGTGTTGTATGATAACATAGTAAGCAAGGCCGTGCATTGATCTCTATTTTAATAGTGTGTCTGTAGAGCTTTTCAAAGAGCAGCCCGCTCGCTGAAGGCATTGATTGTTGCACAGCCACACACAAATGCTGATTGACAGCTCTTTCTTGAATGTTGTCTTCGTTTATGCTGCACAAATTTGGGGGATTGAAGCCGTCGCTCTGTCACTGTGAATTTGTTGTTCTGAACTGTCTCATCAGAAATGAGTTTCTGTTGAAAAGAATATGGCAAGCAATAGTGGCTCAAAATGAGAGATTTTTGGTGAAGCGTCAACATTGTCAGGCTAACAAAGGAAACTAAAAGCTTGAGTACCTGTCTGTTCTCTCTGTCTTTTTCATCGATTCCACACTATTTTACATGCCTATTCTTTTTTTATAAAAATGTATTTATTTTGGGTAGGGGGATAACATGCAGCAAAGGGCCACAGGTTGAAATCAAACTTAGGCCACTGCAGGGACGACACAGCCTCTACACATGGGACACACGCTTTAACAATTGAGACACCGGGGTGACCCATAAGCCTATATTCTTATGCATGTGAGTGTAGAATGCAAGGAAAATGGTGATATACAATAGGTGATTTACATGGTTCAGTAAGTAAAGCAAAAAGCTGTTTTTTTTCTGCCAAAACTGTGGCAAGAAAACTTGGAAAACAACTATACAGTACAAAACAGTGAAGCATGATGTTACTGGAAGACTGCAGGGTAGAGGCTGGAAAGAGGAGATCATCATTACCCATTTAACGTTAGGGCACAGAAAGCTCGATTACACACCTCATAAAACAGGTAGACACCCAGCATGAAAACTCACACACTGTAATCAGTTACAATCACTTGAACCTGTCTTATTAGAACGTAGTGGATGAATCATCTCTGAGGGAAGCAAAATATAGTCATGTGACAGTAGAAAGGCATAATGTAATATAAACTGTAATTTAATTAAATACTTAAAAGAAAACCGCACCAGACTGCAGCTCAGCAGGTGGTCGTAATGTAGACTGACTCTGAAAATGCCACTAGTAAAAAAAAAAATAAAAAAGAAGAATATTTTATTATTAGATACCAAAACACTTCATTTCTCATTCTGTTATGATTTATGTTGTTTGACATTAGCCTTTCTATGTTGTCTTTGTTTTGTTGATATTGGGATGTTAATTTGAGTTCTGGTTGTCGGGACCCCAGGAAGATTAGCAACTACCTTGTGGATCCTAAGCTAAGGGATCCTAATAAAGAAGTTAAAACACAAATATGCTTAGTGTTATTTTTGAAAGCTGGTGCATATAGGTTAACAAGACTGCTGCTGTATGATAATGTTAGCTCACAGCATTAGCTTATTTTGCCCTCTTTAATGAGCAAATATAATTTCTTTGGTTCTGCAAGTTGAAGGAAATGATCCGCTTTTAAAATAGATATTGTTAATTGTCAATAATGCCAATGATGTTGAGATGGTAGAAGTTGTGTTTCCACTTTATTTGCTAGGTCTAATGCCACCAGAAATTTTAAATGTATTTGTCGCCTGACTTCAATGGCCCTCGTTGAATGTGGTCAGTTACTGTATGAGGCTACAGTGTATACAACATTCAAAAGATTGTAATGTATTTTGTGTTAATAGAGGTTGTATTTTTTATTGAGCTGTTGCAGTGTTTAGTTTATTCAACAACTTTAAGTTTCTGGCCACCGTTTTGTCCTCAGGTTTCTTTAGGACCTAAAATGCCATCGCCATGTAATGGGTCGTCAGTCAACCATGATTTTGTATCTCATGGTTGTGGATGTTTTCAGTAATGAACCTGAACCACGTGACCACTTTTGTTGATCCCAGTTTTTCTTTTTTTTTTTTTATTTGCAGGTTTAATGGATGTGTAATTGCCTGTGTTATGAATAATCAGATCTGCATGCAAAGAGCGGTGAAATTGCGGGCTTTCAGCAGCCAGACAGCGTGATGGTTCTGATGAGAGGGATCAGACCCAGTTATGTGGAAACTGGGCTCTGCAGAAAGACATCAAGGCACACTGGTTGTGTCTTTGCTCTCGTCTGATTCGTGATCACACAGGGCATTTTAAGTCTGCCCTGGAGTCTGTGGAGTAAGGGTTTGACATATGTTGCACACAACTGGCCTATTGTGTCAGACATGTCACGTGTTAAACGTCGCACACAAAGGCATCATTAGCCTGGACTTTAAAAGCTAAAACAATGGACAAGCCAGCCTCAAATATTTTGCCCAACCAGAAATGATGAGTGCTCATAATTTGACTGGTTTTGACTTGTTAAAAAATATAGAGAAATATTTGTTATGCAATATGTTTAAAAATGTAACAAATGTGACAGAAAGGGGGTTATTATGAGTTAAACAGATTTCTCTTTTTAACTTAACTGGGAGTCTTGATTTCATTTGGCTGTGCGCTCTTAATAACACACAAATTGCCCTTGGTAAATTGCCCTCACCTTATGGCTCACCTTCCTCCCCCTTAAAACTTTTGGTTTGATCTGGGTATTCATCAAGAGCATGCTTCAGCACAATTAGGTTAATGTTATTGACTGTATTTGTATTTTAAATGCCATTATGGGAATGAAAACTGTAGAGAAGGGACTCAAAGTTGAGCTGACCATTGGTTTTAAATAATGGGACATCTTACAAAGAAATGGACAACATGAAGATGATTTTGTAATCGCTTTTCCAGAGCGAAAATTATTGTTTTTTTATGTTCTTTTATTTTTTTTTATCAAAACTGAACGGGAAATTAGATTAGTCCGTCATTAAGTTGAATGCACAGTAAGCTCCAAAAATTTTTCATCTTGAAGCCTTTGAGCGGAGGCTGTTGTTTGGTATTTTATTGTCAGTTGTTCCTGTTATTTTGTCCACTGGGTGGAGAATTGATAGACTTTCTCCAAATGGAATTAGAAGTGGAAATGGAGTGAGTGTCAGCACAATCTGGCAGCAGATGTCTGACCTGGGCATAGAAGTAGTTTTGAGTATTTATAATAAAGCGTCAGTTTAAAGCTCAATTAAATTGTTAAAATACATGACCACAGGTGATTCTGTAGCCTGAGGGTATTATTTTGGATTGTTGACTTGAGTTAAACACATTGAATTCTAATAAACTCTATGTTGTGCCGCTGAAAAACATCTTTTATCTTTACAAGTATGGGTGTTGGTGTGGTCCCACCCTGGTGTTTTATTAAGGCCGTGGCTGCTGTTGCGGGGGTGCCGAGTGAAATGGTTAAGCCCTGGCTCTCTTTCTACGCTGCAGAATGGGTAGGCATTAATCTGGCCCAGCTGGACAGAGGGAAATTAATGATCATTTACACTGACGACATAATCAGGCTTCACGCTGTCCTCCGATACTAAATTGCTTCTTTTGTTCCACAAGATCTCCGTCTTTCTCTCTCCATCTCTCTCTGTCAGTGTCTTTCTCTTTCTCTTTCGCTCTCAACCCTCTCTCTCCTTTTTTTTTTCTTTTTCTCCCAGGTCGTTCTCTGTTATCGGTCATTAAGTGCTACGTTTCCATGGAAACAGCCAGTTTGGCAGGAATTGGCATGCTGTAAAAGCGTCCCTGTGATGTTCAATATGGAGAACTATCTTCCTTCCACTTAGAGCCCGTCCAGTTCAGTGTCGCAAACCTGTTAGGGCTGTGAGTCGTGCTGCAGCGCCCGCTCCTTTTGGAGGGAAAGAATAAGGAAGGAGCCGACATCTCCCGGCAGGGTTAGATATGAAAGGTTGTAGAGGGTGCACCCCCACCCACGCAAAGGCATACACATGGCACGCTGAAGACGTCCCCCTCCGTCCCTTATCTCTTAACAAGGGTTTGTGTAGCTGCTCCCTTAATGCCGTCACTTCTAAAAGCTGTGACCCTGTTGGCAGGTGACATGGGGGGCTGTCTATGTGTAATTAGGCTGTGCGCGGTGTGTAATGACTTAGCATGGAGCTGCACTCTATCAGGCCCAGCAGACGGCCACAGTTAGTGTCAGACGGTGGGGGGAGGAAGGGAAAAAGGGGCTCGGCCGTCACCAAGGGCGAGCCTATAGGACGTTTCGGCAGCCTCATCTCTCAGAGGGGAGGTTAAATTGAGTTCCTGAGTCAGTGAAAATCCCCATATCGCTTATCAAGAGGCAAGAGGGTTAAATATTCAGTCTGGGAGGTTTGAAATGTAATCTGCACTGTGGGTTTAAATTGTCTTTGGATTCTTCCCTCTCTGCTCTGTTCTGCCTGTGGTAAGACAGAGATAAGTGGGCCAGAACAAAATGGCTGTCATAGTGACTGTCACTCAGGTATGTGCCGGGCCTGCAGAGTCGGACATAAAGCTCACCTGCCAAGCAAATATGTCATACTTGAAAATAAAATACCTTATCGCGGATATAAATTTAGGGGTTTCTTCAAAGCTGGTATCTACAGACGTCATGATTCTGTTTTATTTATGTGTTCACAACAAAAAAAAGATTTTTGTCTCAGAGTTTATTTAACCATTCACACGGAATTACTTCAAACTGATGAGATTATTCCATTTGTTCAAGTTTAATTTTCATTTTCATTATTTTCTCTTGGATTAATACATGGGTCTTGATGGAAAAAGCCTACCGTATTTAGGTGGCTGGTGTCTTGAGTCAGTAAATGAGGACTGTGAGGCCATGGCGGAGGTATGAACTTTACTGAGTGCCATTCTAGTTCAAGGTATTGTGTCAAAGTTAGAATACTAACTTGTGTATTTCAGGTAAAAATAAAACAAAACATAACAATTTAAATTGCTTTGGACAAAACCATCTTCAGAATGTAATTCAGAATCATAGATGAAACAAGTACCCAATACAGATTCTTTTTAAGAATAGTATCTGATTAAAATGCGTCATTATTCATACTTGTGATGAAGAAAAATCCTCATTGGGGTAGCTGACTGGAGTTCATTCAAGTTTATCTTGTGTGTCTATACTATTACTGTTAAACGTTCATTTGAAGCAATTCTGGCGTTCTCCCGTAGATAGATTTATGATAAATATCACAACTTTTGATCAACCCGTATCAATTTCAGGCTAAATGTAACAACTTCTGCTTACCCCACCCACCTCCATCTTAAGCACCACCCACTTCCAGTTTAAGCCCAGCCCATTTGGAGTACGAATGCCGAACATTTTGTTGGCTGAGTAGATACAGATACAGTTCATGGTGTACCCCCTTATTGCTATCATTTGGATGAGTGAAGACAGGGAAGATTTTAAAATGTTGAGCTGAGATAAACGAAGTCTGAATGTTTGGATAATGAGCATCCTAATAAGGACACTATTTTCACCCATCTGAATTATATAATAACACCTCATTGACCTCTGCTGCTCTAATACCTCTGTGAAGTCCAAATTATAGCCGATCCACGGACTGTCTCTGGCTCTGCAAGTTGCTTCCTCTCAGCTCATTATGCATTTCATATTTACTGATGTTTTACGAGAGAGAACTTAGCAGTGGAGATTTCAGATGACTTGTCTTATTTACAGAGTTTATATGAGCAATAAGGCAGCCAGAGAAGCTTTTTTTTTTTTTTTTTTTTCAAAACACTCTCCAACATAATGAAAACAGGATTCAAACCTAGTTGCTAAAGCTTGGCGGAGATGGTCAGAGACGTGTGGAGAAGCAGTATGCAGTGTAGTAAAGATGATGAAAGGATATGAGCTTTAGAAGAGGACGGACAGATGGCGTGAAAAAGCAGCGGTGCCTTTACTTTCTGGCACGGATGACCTAGGACCAACATATGATAGTGAGCAATGAGCTGCAAACCAAAACTAATGCAATTGGACATTGATTATTTAAAAACATAATGAACCGAAAAGACTGTCTTCACTTTAATATCATCAAGAAGCTGTACAGAATGCTTTGGAGGGAGTGGGCTATTTCTCTCGGGATTAATTTTATTGCATAGAACTTGGGAAATGAGAGAGAGAGCCCAGGATGAGACGGTGTTTAGCTTGCCATTTGTATCAATAGACTGAAACAAGCCAAGCTCACACTTAGACTGATGGACAGGTGCCAGGCTTCATCAGTGGCGTGGAAGTGGCGCAGTAATTAGTCAAATGAGGAGGAAGTGGAGGAGACGCCACAGAGAGAGAAACCCCCCCGGGGCCCTGTCTCCTCAGCAGGAGGACCTCCACGGCCCACACAGAAAGAAACAACCATGCAGACACAAATTCAAACACATACCAAAACATAATCTGCACAGTTTCACACATTAGAAGTCTTTTTTGGATGCAGAAAGAAGGAGCACACATGCCCCAAGAAATAATGTACAGGCTTGTAAACACACACACACACAACCCCACACACACACACACACACACACACACACACACACTCACTCACTCACCTCGTGTTATTTTGCTACTGCTGTGACTTAATGCGATGGGATGGGAAATGAAATTTGGATGATTGTATGTTTGATATACAGCAGCCCCGCCTGACACATTACTCTGACAATATGCAGCCAGTTTTAGAGCTACATGAAGTATTAAATAGGAGGTAGGAAATGGAAAGGGGGTTGAAGTCAAGAAAACAAGAGAAATAGTGGAAGGAAGAATTATAGGGAGGATATTTGTGTGGCTGTCTATTTGAGAAAACCTAGTGGATGGGGGGAAAAACAATTCCCTACCATCAGCAAGTTAATAAAAAGGCTGCAGTTTATCTCTGTCGAAAAGACAAATACCCTGACTGAGGATGGAAGGGAGGAGAGGAGCAGAGGGGAGGAGGCTGCCCCACATTTCCCTTCGTCCTTCCCCGCTCCAACAAGTCACTTAGCATGAATCCTCCTGTCTGGTAGTCGCCAACTGGCTGGCAGGTTTTTCTCCGAGCAGGTCCAGTTGAATCGTGCGATCCCACACCACTTCTGCGTGACCCTTTGGTTGTGCTGACAGGGCTAATTAATGAATAGATACAAAAGCAGGCAGTTAAAAGATCGCTGTGGGCTCCATCTGTCCAGCTGGTCCTGTTTGCCTGTTGGTTTGTACCGTCTGTGGCTTGGCATAGTGAATATCCCCTCTCATACTGTCACATTGGCATGCTTTATCTGTTTTGGTTTGATGTTTTTTTAAATGTTTACTGTGCTCAAGGTCAGTTTCACTCAGATCTTGATTGGTCTTGTGGTCAGTTGAATCGGTTATTGGCTCTGTGATTCGAATCTCTGAGTCATGGCAATCACTAAAACTAGAATTACAAGCACTTTCAACGGCCTTCTATATCTTGTATAATGTGACACAAGTGGGCTCTGGATGAAGATGATAATCGCATCACTTGGGATGTTGGTGAGATGCAATGAAGCAGTGAAGACAGCAAGTTTAAATACACTGATTACGTTTGAATGAGACTCCACAGTACCTGCAGGTGAATACGGCATGGAGATTAGACAAGGCTGAGTGTATTCAAAGTCCTGTCTCTGTGGGGTGTTGTTTCACATGTGTGTGTGGTTGCAGTTGCGTGCCCGTAAATAATGTTTTCCTTTGTTCAGACCTGTGTATCACCAGTTGACAATCCCTCTGATAATGTTACAGAAGCCAGCCCCCTCTCCCCCAACCACCATGTCATCTTTCTGTTTCTTTCGCTCTCTAATCTCAAACGTTCCCCAAGGGGTGTATGTAAATATTCAGCCCAGCCTTTGTTTCCTGTGATGAGTGCCCGGATGCAGCTAGCTCTGATTTGGCACCGACACCATGTGTTGCCTCTGAGGCTGCGTTGCGATAATGTCTGTTTCTTTCGCACGTACTGGCTTTCTAATAAAATGTATCATCAGCGGATATGTGGAAAATTAACCTGCTATGCTTTTAAAACAGCTGTCATTTCCCCATTAACAACATGAGCTAGTTGGTCTAGCTGGCATGGTTTTGTGTAGGGGTTTCACAATACTTCAAACACGTGGATTTGTAAAGATGAACTATTATTTACATTTTCGAATTCTTCCTTATTTCTTGTTTAAAAAGCTAGGGGTATTTCACAACAGCAGCTTGAATGAGAAACAACAAAAGATCTAGTCTAGAGTAAACTCTCTTCACAAACAAACTAGAATAAGATCTCTGACAAAGAAAACAAACCCATCATCTCAGATAACCGCCAGTACTAATCAGCTGATCTTCTTCATGCACACTTGGTAAATGTCTGGGAGTGCAGCTGCAGGCTACTGGTAAGCTAGCTGTGTTGTCTTTAAAGTGTTTTTGATGTTTTTTCCCCCCCTCTGGACACGCGGACAAGCTGGCATGCTTGTCTTGATTTAGAGTCACAATCATGTCACTCCGAGTTGTGTTTGAGTATCAGCTAACTTCCCCAAATCCTGTAAATGGTGGGACTGCTATGTTAGCCTAACTCTATTAGCATCCAGAACAAGAAAATGCTACCAAATGGAAAGTATACAAGAAAATACCACATCAACTAATGTAATCTTTGCTAGTAATGTGCTCCACAGGCCTTGAAAGTGATCCTAGGTTACTACTCTAGGTTATATGCTAGTTAGCTAGACATGCTAACAACTGCAGCTGATGTTAGACAACGTAAACACAGTTTAATCCGTTTCCTCACGCTGTGTTTTTGGTTTTTTGAAAGACCTAAAAAAAATTTTTTTTAAAAAGACGCCACACTCCAAGCACTTTAAATTATTATCATTCTACAACAGAGCCCCGTGCTGCGGCATGTGGAGAAATCCAAAGCTCGACAGACTTGCTGTTCTTAGTTACGGTTGCTAAGCTGTGGTTGGACAATCGCTGTTCGTGGGCAGGTTTTAGGAAGCGGTGAATATGCTGTTGTATTCACTGAATAAAAATCCTATAATTGAAAGGAAGTCTTGTAAAAGAAAAATGCAAATCAGGATTCAAAATTCTTGTTTTTTGGCCGATATTGCATCACACATCACATAGATATCACTCGCTGCACTGTGTTTTTTTTTCCCATCGGTATGATGCAGTGCCAAGCTCTGGTAGACTGTCAGGAGTATTTGCCATCAAAGCAGGTGGCAGATTAGCTGTATACATGTTGTTCATTGCTGACACTCATGGCCACTTTTTCTCTCCTGTTCTTTGGGACAGAATACCTCCCTGAGACACTACAGTAGCAGTCATTGCTCCTGCCTTTTGCGCATCTGACTGGACTCCTCTGGAGGCCTCCCGTCCTATTGAACTATGAGAGGCTTCTGGTGTGTTCTGTCTTATCGTGCTCCTCTGAGGGGCTGCTGCTCCCTATGTGTTTTCTCTTATTGAACTCTTCCCGGGGCCCGTGGATGCTGGGTCTGCTCGGCAGAGCCCACTAATATTCCTTAATGATGTGGCATCTGTCTCTGTCACCCTCCGTGCTGCAGCAGCCAGACGCGGCCTATTGTGGCTGACTTCACGGAGAGATAAGCAGTCCCGTCTCCTAGACGAAGGGACAATAACATCAACACTACCAGAGAACATCAGTGCTACCAGCGAATATAGCGAAAAATTCAACAAATAAGTCTTTACACAGAAGCAGACAGAAAATCTTTTTTTATTTGTTATCATTTTCTTGTTTTGACTTTGTTGTGTTGATGACAAGGAGGACCATTTTGAAAAACACAAGTATTTTTTTTTTATTTTTTTCATTTTATGCAGTTTATGCAAGTTCTTTTTTAAACTGCCACTAAAGTTGAGGAGTACGGGGATTGACTTGCAAAGCAGTGGACTTCTTAGATGTGAGTTGGGAGCCAGCTGAATCTGCATATCACTTTTTAACAGTAATTTTCTGGAGTCTCGCCACCCTCTGTCTTCCCATCTGTGTGTTTACAGTGACACTCAGAGCTTGGCACTCTGGAACCAGTCATCATGGCTAATGATGAGAATGTGAGTATGTGTGACATGTATGAGCGGCACAGAGGGTGCGAGTGTGAACGTGCACATTTGCATGTCTCACTGTGCGTGTGTGGGAGATTTTCAGTGTGTACTTGACAGTCCTGATTGCCAGAGAAAGCATATTGGTGCCGATTGGCATAGTCACTTCTGTTGTATCCTGTGTGAGCGTTAGCAGCAGAAGGTTCGATTGGCCGTCAGTGGCTCTCTGCAGAGCCACCTCTCCTCTTTTCCTGTGCGAATGACAGGCCTACACAGAAAGCTGTCCAGGCGTCACAGCCTCGAGCCAACGGCATAACTGATTAACACCGCTAATTTGTTCCACAGCCCTTCCAATCCATGAATTATCATTCCTCTTTACAAAAAGGATGGGCAGCACAAAACACATCCATTTTATTCTTTTCAGCGGGTTATTTTTTAATACTGTAAAATGCTGCTTGGAGCTGACATGTCTGTATAATGGGACTTAGCCGTGCCCGTAATCTTCTAGTGGAAGAGAAGCATCAATCATCAACATACTTTCAAGTCACTAAATGAATAAATTACTTGGTGTTTGTTCTCTTTAGAATAGCTTGTGTGCTCATATTGTGGGGACGTACACTGTGAAGGCGGGTCCATAATCCGTGGTGGACTGTGCTCAACACAACAGTGCTTGTACTTTACTTAAGTATTTCCATTTTTTTTCCCGCCTGTTTATACTCCTAATTCCACTAAATTTCAAAGGGTAATATTGCCCTTCAGCTCCACTACACTGACTTCACAGCAATTGTTACTCGTTAATTTTCAGATGAAGTCTTTCTTTACTCTAAATGAGAACATAAATTCCAAAAACATCATGTTGTATTGAAGAAGACTTGAAGCTAGCTATTGAGACCATGAACTCATTAGGAAACCGTTTACTGAGGTAATAAATCAAGTCAGAAGTAGGGACCGCAAAGCTCCATCCATATTTTATGCAGTCAATGATTGTATTTCTGCTTTTTAAATGTTCTATATATATTTCTGCCACTAACCACTGCATACATTTTTCTTATTTGACTTAGTGTACAGAAGACTGAAGCAACTCAATGAAGCAAATAGATAATTTAAACAAAATTAACAGCTGAGTAGTTTGATGATGACGAATTTGCTTTTAGTTATACAATTAAAAGCATTTTAATTTTTATGTTTTTATTTACAACAAGCATGTTTCTCCATTTTTATGTTTTTTTTATTTGTATTTTTACCGAACTTTTGTTCCTGCTGTTTATTTTTCACAAGCACCTACAAGTGGTTTGCCTCGGCTCACACACTGCATATGATTATCAGTAAAGTTGCCCGCCACAGTGCTTGGTTTTTCTCCCATAGCTGCCCCATTACCTGTGAGCGAGTCAAGCTCTAAAGCCCTCAAATATAATTTCAGGCAGGCTGATGTGCTTATGGCCCTTCAGCGATGATGGTCACTCATCTCCAACCTCTAGCTGAAGGGGATTTAAAGCTCCTCAGGCCTATCGTGGCCTGCATTACCATGTGCTGCCGGTCTGCACCCAGTGCTCCTCCAACCTGCTTGTCGGGCCGGCTGCTTCTGGAGCTCTGTCTGGTTGACAGCACAGCTCAATCTTCTTTCAAATCTGCAGGAACATCATCTGCCCCATACAGGAGCTTGTAATGGCCAAACTGTCAGAGAGATGAGCACACTGTAGTACTTTATAGTATCTTTATTTGTCGTTCTTTGTATTTTTATTAGTCCATGTAGGGTGATGATGAGAATAAAACAGACAACTTCCATAGTCACAGTCAAAAAGGCAGAACAATTGATACCAGTGCCGTTTATTTGGCAGATTGTGCTGTACAATAGACACAGGTCACTGGAGAAGGGGAACAACTGTGTAGGTGGATACAGAGCACTGGTTTCACGCCAACTTACGCTTAGGGAGCAGACACAGCTCAGGTATATGATACTGATCCACCACCTGTTTGGTTTATGTAGACATGCCGAGTAGACAAAATTATTACAACGATGACTTTCAGAGCTTGAAATCTTTATCAAATTCAAATTTATTGACAATGAACGTTGAAGTTACTTATTGCAAAAGATAAATGACATGTTATTGAATACTTTCATTTTACACAAGAAAACTAAATAGATGATCACAACATAAGAAATACATTTTTAGCATATTCACTCTAAATCACTTGGAAACATTTAGTGTGGATCTTGTTTCTCTCTTCTCTCTCTTACAGATCAATACTGCACAATGACTCTTCTCCCATATATATTATATGTTATATATATATAAGGAAATTCTGAGGATCAGGATTATTAAAGCCAGGATATATATTATTTAACTATCTTAAATCCTTGTATTTCTTACTGCATAATAAGTATCCAGAAGATATTTTACTATATTTTGTTTTCTAAAATGTCTGGTCGAAGTTTTAAAACTCTTCACATATTTAACAACATGGTGTGACTGATTTTCATTAAATTGAACTTGTGGTAACACTTCACATCACAGCCTGGTAATAACACGGTAATAGTGAGGAAATGGTTTGGTAATAATTAGGTAAAAGCTTGGTATTAACAGTGGATACGTTTTGGGTAATATTGAACTGAAATGTATGTAACAGGGTAATAAGGGTCTGAAAACAAATGGTAATAATGGGGACATAGATTGAAAGATAGCGCAGAAATTGTTTCGAAATACTATAGTAATATTTTGGTAAGAATATGGTAACCTGTGAACTCTAAAATGGAAATCTGTTCAATATTTAGATTAAAAATGGTAATATGGTGACATTAATGAGGTAATAACATGATAATAATGAGGTAATATAGGATGATTTTGAAAAAGGTTTACAGTATGCATTTAGACTTTAGAACTAATAACTAAAAAATCTCAATATTTGAGGAGTCATGATTTTGTTTTCCAAAACTGAAAACTGATCAAAATGAGCTTTCAGTTTCTATCATTGAATTCACAGCGACACAGCTAGCTTACCTGAAGCCTGCAGCTGCCCTTCTGGACTCTTATCCTGTGTGCACAAAAACAAAAAACTGGCAGGTACGAAGGTAACTCCACCTGTGTCAGAGATGTTTCAGAGATCCTCTATTGATTTCTTTGAGAAGAGCATTTTACTCATGGGGCGTGAACTGAACTGAACTGATAACATTGCCAGAGATCCTGTATTGACGTGCTTGGGCGGATAACTTACTAGGGACAGATTTGAGAAACTGAGCATTTCTGTCTTTTGTTTTTTACTGTTGAATTTTTGTTGCGCTCTGGAATCTATATTTGGTAAATGTTTTTTTAACTTGCCTGACCCTAACCTGCAAAGGTCAAGGGATAAAGTCAAGCAGTTGTTGTGAAATACTTTTTTTGAAGAACTGGAAAATGTAAATGACAGTTTCTTGTTCTTTACAAATCCAGATGTGATAATCTAACAATAGTATAGCTTTCAGGGGTGAAAAAAAAGGAATTGTGTGCTTTTATTTTCTGTCCATTGCCAAACAGCAGATGTGGTTATTTGTAACAAAATCCATATGTGTCAGTCGGAAGTTAGCAGTAATCAGTAGTTTCTGTCTGGATCAAATATTGATATGACATGAATCAGTTTAATAGCATCTGCTTGTGAGCATGTGTTGTGGCAGCTTATTTTCATACATTTTGGACCCCACTGACATTGGTTGACTTCATTGCTCAATGGTTTACTGGCTCTGTGCTTTGAGGAGGTAATTAAGCAGTGCATTTTCCAATGAGGCTGTTTGATGATTGTAGTAGCAGAGACTGCACAATTACGCAGTACACTGGAATCATTTAAAACCCCTAAATACACAGGGAGAGTGCAGGACGAGTAATGGAAGTTCACATTAGAATTTGTTTTTCCTTCCCACTGCTCCTTTTTTCCTGAAGTGTTCACAATAAAGAAAAAGTAGACCTCACTGTGTACGATTACTAATAAAAAAAGATATATTTTGGAATCCCCCACAAGCAATATGAGTCTTATTGATCTCCGTCTTTGCTTTTGTGTTTTGTTTCTAAGCTCAGTGTAGAGAAGGTTCTGCCGGTAATGTCCCAGAGACTGCCATGAATCTTCCAGAGAGAGGCAGACCCAAAGAGCACTACCACGCATTAAGGGAATGAATATTGATTTAAAAACAAATTTTACATGGTTTTTAAATCGACTTGAAAAATGCATTGCTTAAAGGAGTCAGGGGTTTGTAGTCCGTCAATGGAGCGGAGAAAACTTCGCTCTTGTTTTATGGTTTAATAAGATTCCATTAATGGCTTCTTCCACCTTGACAAAAAGCCCCCTGAAATGATGTGTGTCACTATGAGTGTGTGTCTTAGTATATGTGCAAATGTTCATGTGTGTGAATACTCTCATGGTTATTGGTCTCAGGTCTGAGGACTGCCTCATTCAGAGCTGAGGGGTAACGACTAATTCTTTTGCGTGTGTGTGTGTGTGTGCTTGCATGGACTGTTGAATTGCAGACTAATGACTTTTTCAGGATGAGCAGCTGAAGCACAAAATGAAAGAAAACACAGCTAAAAGAATTGAACCACCTGTTTCCCTCAACAAATCACATTTACAAAGATTTCCTTTTGTATGAGTTTGCAGATTTTCACCTTCACATTTCACTTTGAAAAGTGGTTTAAAGTGTTGTTTGAAAGTAAGCAGGATCCCTGATCCCCTCAGAAGGCGGCCAAAATAAGACACCAGGCAATCTCGTCAGAGTGCTCTGCTGGCATGGTCCGAGCTTCTGGGGCCAGGTTTGCCTGCTCAGTGGGCCAGTGGAAGGAAACTGCCTCTGGCTGCCTGCCCAGCTTTCAGCTCGACAGAGACGGATCATATGGACGCCAGTGTTTGCCTTTCCTAATTGCTGCACATCAACACATCAATCCCATAGACATAATATTTCATAACAGACAAGAGATCTTACTTTGGCAATTTTCGAAGAGAATGTTTGGTCTGTAAACACTCAATCATTGGACTTCAGAATCAGGCGATGTACTGATTTCAATCATGTTTGTGCTAATTAACGTGTGCTGTAATGTGTGGGGATCACCAATTGAATCTCAAACACCCCAGATAGTTACTGAAAGCCAAGGCCACAATAGTTTAATTGATTAATAACGTTAATCTCTTGATAAATACAGACAAATGACTTGCTCATTGTAAACAGAGTCAACTGTAGCAGTGATTCTGCAGGAGATTAGCAGACAATACTCACCTTCAGTGATGACCACGCTCAGCCAGTTTTCTGATGTTTTCACCCTCTTTCATTTAGTTTTTTCAGTGTATAATAATGTAGACACAAGCACAGGTAACTGTGAGTTTCAGTGTTTGTTTTTTCGCTTGGGTCCTGTTGAACAGGCAGATCTTAAGTATTAAGACTTAAGACTGACTTAGTATTGTCAGATCATGTGTAACATCCCAGGTTGTGAGGTCAGTCTAGGATGTAGAGAAATGAGTGTGATACAATTACAAATAAGTTTGAAATGTTTTTTTGTCCCCAGCTTTACTAGTTGGTTATTCATACATAAGAAAGCACGTTTCACAGGTTGATTTAGTTTTTTGTTTTAATTATGCTCACACTAGAACAATAAAAATAACAATGGATGAAGATAGTCAGGTTTGCTTTATCTCACTCTAAAGTCTATCCTCATTTCCTCATGGTTGTCTTTATAACTGGAATAAAAATCATACTTGTGAACTTCATGACCGATCCAATTGCTGGACTGGTAAAGGTTTAATTTGGGCTGAAATGAAATGAAATGGAAACCAACTAGCCACATCATGCAGTAAAACAAAAAAAGCATATTCCAGAATGACATTTCATGCATGCTCATGAAGAGCGTAAAGCTGTTAAATCACTGACAGTTAAGAAAAAACAAAAAAACCAGCTCCCTGTATTTGATATGCTTGACCGTTATTATACCTCCTTTTCCTGGAGACACATTACAGCCTTGCTGACAAATTGTGATCGTATCAGTTCTCGGGCAGTTTCTCATTACAAAGAGTTATTTTTCTCTGTGTAAGCTGTAAGGCTCAGTACGATGACACACAGTTTTACGTATATGTTTTGCCAAATGATGTTTGACTCGACTCCTTCGTGAATTAAATCTGTGACATTAATCTGCTGTGTCGTTGGCATATTACTCAGACCTGAAAAGAGCATTGGCGACTTACTTAAAGGAGATGAATAGATGTTAGTTCTCACAAGGTTTGAACCACACATAAAGGATGTTGGTCACCTGAGATGAGAATGTTCTAAAGATCAGGATGTTTGATTGTCTAATGTACGCTGAAAAACCAACATGTTTTCATTAACATCGCTCTGCTAATGAAAGCGCCAATCTCAGGTCTTGATGAGAACACAACAGGAACCTGAATCAACCTCTGAATCAACCAATTCTTAGTTGGACTGAGGAAACAGCTTTCTGCAACCTAGTGCGGTCAGAAATATCGCTGTGTAGAGACGTATCGATTCTGACTGTTTGTAAAGGTTTCACTACCCATTTCTCCACATTATCGATGCTGGTACCAGCTGAGATTTCTTGCTCTCTCTCCTCTCTGACAGCGAGTTAAGACACACACACACACACTACTGCAGCGCCCACATAGACCCGCCTCCTCCCACTCTTCTGATTAACGTCAGAAGTAAATTATCCTAGATGCTATTGTGCTCAACACACAGCACACAAGAATTGTTATATTAATCTTTTACTAAAAGTAATTTGTATGCCCTTGAAGGATAACTCCACACATTTTACACAACAAAGTGTGATTACAGGTTTACCACTACATATGTGGAAAAGGTAGCATAAAGCCTTTTGTGGCTCCAGAGGAAGCTGCCAGTAATCTGATATATTTCCTCCAGTGATGTCACTCAGTGGTTGAGTTGCATTGTGGGTAATGTAGGCAGCATGGTTAGAAAAAGAATGGAATAAAAGGTTGTATTGGCAGAACCAGAGATTGATTGATTGATTGATTGATTTTGATCATTTGTTTTTAAACTGTCCATAATGAGTCCAACAGTGTTACAGTCATGCAATACTAGACCAATGTATTGCTTTTCAAAACCTGGTGCCCACATTACCCACAATGCAATTTAGCTACTGAGTGAAATCATTGGAACCATTTTTTCAGATAACTTGGGGCTTCCTCTGGAGCCACAAAAGGCTCTATACTACTTATCATCATATCATATGCTCAACTGTGTTTAATGGGTAAAATTGATCAACTAACCCTTAATGCCGTGTCAATTTTGACCCATGGTATCGAACATGGTATCAAATATTGATATTTTCAAGATATTGTAACAAAATTAGATTTCAACCTTAGATTTAAGTATCTGTACTGGCTAACTGTTTTGCTAACCCTCTTTAAATTGAGAGATCAAGTTTTTGCAATTGATTTTCAAAATGTCTTCTAAAATATCCTCTACTTCAAAGACAGCAAAATATTTCAATCATAAGCTACACTTTGCAAAATATTTGCATATCGCAATTGAGGTTCAAGTGCTGTGGGTAATCTTAACAATCAACATCAGCCACATGTTAACATGCAGTTTTTCATCCGATATGCCAATATACAGTGAAAAAATAAGGAATGATATTAAGATATTAATATAATATAATAACCACATTCTTGCACATTTCTGTTTTGGCAGATTGCACTCCTGCAAAGCCAGCATTCAAACCGACCTGTTGCCTGGAATGATTTCAAAATCCATTCTGCACTCTACCTGGCCTGACAACTCTATATACTGTAAGACTTGTGACCTGTCCAGTAGGCTAATACAATCTGCTTCAAGCTGGCTCAAGAGCCGTACAAGCAAAAACTGTAGGGACACACAAGGAACTGAATTAATTTAAATCGAAGTGGATACCTTCATTAATTAAAAGCTTCTGACACGACACCAGGATTTAACTGTCCTCTGGCCTTTCATGCTTTTCTGAAACCAGTAAGGTGACCGCTGAGATCCTTTGTGGAATAACAGCAAACCTACCCTTTATTTAGTTATTCATGTTTATGAGCGCATAAGACATTCATTTTCAATAATGAAGAAGACGAACAGAACAGTGGAGTTCAGATTGTGTTATTTAGCTTGTATCAGCTGTGTAGTTTGCAGATTTACAATTAATGCTAGCACCAATAGCAACAATATAGGCTATTAGATGCCTATTAGTTGCAAATCTAATTTACAGTAATGATAGAAAATACTTAGCTTAGTTTTCATTGCTACTCAAACTTAAACTAAAACTCAATATGTACCTTTTGATTCTTGATTTTTACTTATTTGTGATTGTGGTTATTCTCTTTGAACTGCATTGCATTGTATCCCCATGCACGAAGGTTTCAATATAAAGTGTGGTTAAACAATTGATTTAAGAAATTAGTTATAGTACTTCAGAGTAAGGGGAATTAACTAGACCCACAACCACAGTAAATTTAGGAATTTAAAAGACACTAATTGCTTTAAAATATTCAACAACAACAGGCTTTTCCTTGGATTTCTCCGGAAGAACTATACAAAATGGTTTTATGGTGTGAAAGTGGGTCTTGCAGTGTCTTAGGGCAGCAGGATAAGTGGTAATCCCTCGGGTGGTGCTCCGTTGAAGACTACAGATCCTATAGAGAGCCCGAGCTGCTGAGTCAGCCTTCACAATTCTTCCAGGGGGAGCGGACTAATCTCCCAAGTACCTTCCTCTGTCAGCGGTCCAAGCATCTGTCGTCCTGCCTCAGGATGACCCTCCTTTCCAAACATCCCAGTCCCTTCTGGCATCCCAAACCCATTTCTCTTACTTGCTTTTTCGGTCTGCAAGTCTGCGTGTCTGTTAAATGGGTCTTCTGGGATTTTGTTCAGTCAGACTCCTTGGTATATTGCTGTGTCTGAGAGAAAATGCTGTAATTTTACTTGCAATTCAACTATAGGATTATGGTCCTTCATGAGTTCTCTGGCCTGTTTGGTTTTGGGTTGCCTTCAGTAACCTATTGGATTTAGCGCAAATATATAGACTGCAAGCTGTAAATAAGGCTGCTTGCTTTAGTTCCAAAGGAGTTAACATTGTGGGGATACAAGGTGTTCACCCAGCAGTGAGGATCTGCTGGAGTTTGCGTTTATTTAATTTGATCCTGTCTGCCAGACTGCAGCTGGCTAGCTAAGTGCCTTGCCATTAGGGCTCTGTTCTGTGTTTAATTCTGCTACAGTGCTGAGGCTTATGGGTGTAATGGCGGGCTACACACTGGTTGCTCGACAGTAAATGTTTACCGTCTTGTGTGCTACCTCGAGAATCAGCCAACAGCTCCTCTGTGATCTTCTTAATTAAGCTAATGGATTGGATAACCTGATCTTTGATTCCCTCTGTTCTCCATCTGCAGATTTATAACGAGAAGAAGAACCAGTTTGAAATCAAGAGAAACAACCCCAAGGACTTGGTGGAGAGAGTGGCACGGGACATTTCCAAGCTGCTCAACAGTAAGAGGAAAGCCCTGGAGGTAAGAGGATGATGCTGTACACAGATGCAGATATACAGAAGTGATCATTTGACTCTGTTACTGTTCATACAAATACATTCATTGTGTTTTATATAACATGACAGTTTGAATACAAAAAAGAAATAGCCCTGTTATTAAAGGGACAGTTATTACTCAAGATAATCCACAGACCTTTCATGTTGGAGCTATTTTCCTTATGCTGAACTACACCCACCAACAGTATCACCGCTTTGGTTGCAACGATATGAAAAGATCATGGTTTCACAGTATCATAGTGTATGGTACTACACAGTTATTATTATTATTATTATTATTATTATTATTATTATTATTATTATTATTATTATTATTATTATTATTATTATTATCAGTTAAAATGACCCTTAAAGGAATAAAAAGATAAAAAGATAGGTTTTTGTCCTATCAGATATGAAACTTGATATACATTTTAAAATATATATATGTTTAGATAAGAAGAGAATACCATAGACAAGCAAATGTACACGGTTTAATAACCTTCAGTTTGCATACAATGGTATACCTTGAAACTGGTATATCGCTGCAATCCGAATCACTGTGCAGGAGGAAGTGTGCATATTGTCACGGACGAGAGATTTGTTCTTGTGACAGCTTGGGATGTGAACATTAATGGCGTCTTTGGCTGAGCTGTAACGTCAGCTAGCTTAGTTAGCTTATTAAGCTAGCCTCTCACCCAGGATGCAGTCCTCCTTCCATGTGGTGATACAGTTGGCGGGTGTGGTCAGGTAGAAAGAAAATAGGTCCTACATGAATCTCCTCACACCAAGGTCTATGGATTACCTTGAGTAACCAGGTCGTGATTTCTGAAAAGAGACAGTGATGTTTAGTTTGAGACAACTCTCACACCAAAATAATCTAGATGGATAAAGAGCACTATGTGTTTGAGGGGAAATATACATGCTTGATTTGGGGGCGAAGTGGTTCTTTAAATGCTCTGACCTCTGATTTGGTGCACTTAATTTTCTTCAGCTTCTCAAAAAGATTTCTCAAGACTCGTTCTGCTCATGGTCCAATTAGCAAATGTTGTCTGGAAAGGTCTGTTTTCTGTGAGACTATAGATGATCAAAACAACTTCAAAGAACTGGCAGGAACACGTTTTGTCGACAGTATCATCGACTAGAACTGAACTGAATTGGCCTTCATCTCGCAGTTTAATATTTCTTAGTCGTCCTCTCTTTCTCTACTTTGTATAACTTCCTTTCCATGTGGACATTCAGTTGGGTGATGGAAGGAGATCAGCTCTATTCCCTCAATTTCAACTCTTGTAGAAAGCAGTGTAATTCCTCTTTATAGTTGAAATACAATTTTAAGCCGATTATATTTTGTCAATGACACAAAAAGGAGATAATCATCTATAATTTTTTTGCCCGCTCTCTTTCTGAGTTTTTTCTTTTCCTGTTTAATTTTGGAGGCGTATTCCGAAAGATAGTTTGGGTGGTGCGGGAGAAGAAGGGTTATTTCAGAGGTTATCATTTCAATGTCCTGCATTTTGGGATATAATTAATATGACTGTTATGCTCAGACAGTCCTGTGATTAGTTAGAAATTTGTTTTGCTCTCACAGTGGGGAACCTCTCACCCCTCAGAGAAGAAGGGAGGGGGGTACAAATGCAGGCAAGAAGAGTGACAAGGAGGGAAATGAGAAAAGTATACACAATCAATTTTTAATTTTTAAAAGCCAGAGATAAAAGTAAAGGAGCATTTGTGCTAATCCTGAAAATATGTATTTTAAAATCAAACTGCTCGGAAGTCTAACAGCACAAGTTTCTTTTCTCAAACAATCTCCACATTTAAAAATACCAGGACACGATGAGAGCATATAATTCCAAAATTACCTGATTAGAAATTGTATTTATTGCTATTTAAAGCTGAATTTGTTCATTTTTCTTCCACAACGGTGGTACGACACTCCTTTTAATCAGTTTGGTGATTCTCATTATCTCCACCCACATACACACATACAGCTGCACACACATCTACGCACCAACACTAGTTCTTTTTTAATCACTGCGATCAAGCATGAGCTGCACACACATACTGAAATTATTGAGGCTGTAATGTGCTTTTAATTCAAACTTTACCCTGAACTTAAAGAGGTATATTTTCTCTTTAACATAGTGGATTTGCAGATTGGAAAAGCTTTAGACCGAAACACTGTGACGCCGTGTTAACAAAAGCCAGTGACTCCTGAGTAGACTTTTTGCATTTCTTTGGTCATTTTCAGCCATAACTGTATCGCTTAAAGATTTATATTTATACAAGGTGCTTCGACCTATCTGATGTTTCGGCTCTGCTTATTTTTTGTGCTGCGTTGTTTTGCTGGCATCTTCGATAAACCCAATCTCCCCAACAACGACATCGCACTGCCGGTCGGACTAGCTGCTAGTTCTGGGTAAACTCAAGCTGTTGTTCTCTTTACTCTTTGGCCCAACCTAATTTTTTTTATGCCTTTGCATTTCCTGCATCACGTCACCTGCTCACTAAACAGCTAAACTGTTAGCCTTGGTGGCCTTTAGATGCCATTGCTTAGCAGCGATGTTTTCAAAACTTCAACATTTGAACACCAAGCCCATCGTGTACAGGACCTCCCATGTTGTTACCGCTAGAGATAGACCAATTATTGGCCGGGCCGATTGTTGGGGCCAATGTTCAGCATTTTACCAATTATCGGTATCAGTGTTTTTGTCTGTGCTGATAAAATAAATTAATTTAAAAATGCACTAGTTTGGCTCTGATGCAAGATGTTTTCTGCCTGTAGTCACCACTCTGTGGCCCCGCCCACAACCTTATGTGATTGGTTACAGGTCACGGGTAGTATCCTATCGACACTGAACAATCTGAAACTGCAAAGTAACTACTAACTAAAGTTATCAAATAAATGTGGTGGAGTGGAAGTATAAAATAGCAGAAAATGGAAATACTCAAGTACCTCAAAATTGTACTTGAGGACAGTACTTGAGTAAATTGTAGTTAGTTGCATTCCAGCAGTGGATATTTTAAATTTTGACAGTAAGATTTTTATTTTTACAGCAAATCTATCGATTCCAAATATAAATAATTGCTCTCCTTCATCAATAATAATCGGTATTTGCTCTGAAGAAAACATGAGATCACAAGTTCAATTTGAAGACGGCATATGTGTATAACAGTCCCATCGGTGTGTATACTCAGTGAGTATGTGCAGGGGTCTAATTTGAATTTCATTCACATAGCACCTTATTTAAGGATGGGGGCGACTGAGGGACTGTCCACTGCCCTCCCCTCTGTTTCCTGAGGGACTGTCCACTGCCCTCCCCTCTGTTTCTGCCCCGATATGGTCACTCAAAGCAAAAGCATTGACATTCTCCAACACCGTTGAAACCTCATAAAGGGGCCGGAGTGTATATCTTTTAAGAGCATGAGGTCTGTCGGGACGAGACACATTCATACCGTGGAGCAGAAGTCTCTCAAAGGCACGGTTAATTCTACAGCTTGGATCCTAAAAGGGAAGAAGGAGCTACTGTATGTCTCCCATGGTCATGTGTAGGATTGGATTTGGAATGGCACTGACCCTCCACCCACACCTCCCTCAACACAACACACGCACACACCACAACCCCCCCGCCCCTAACCTCCATGGGCCACACTGTCACCTCACATCCTGTCTGTGAGATTCACTCAGGAGGGAGGAAATGAGGTGAAAAAAGAGAAGGGCTGGAATGAGAATGTCTCCCTGGGGCGTGGAAAAATCAAGAAAATGATGTTCAGAAATTCATAGATTTAAAAATGAGCAGCAAGCGGGAGGGAAGGGGAGATGGAGCAGAAGGGGTGCGGAGGAGATGGAGGGAGAGTAAGAGTTTTTTTTTGTGGTAAAAAAAAAACGAAATCAAAAGAAGCAAAGCAGACAGGAGAGGAAATAAGTCAGATGATCAAATTGCAAAGGGGAACAAGCAAAGCAGAGAAATGGAGAGTCATTATGTCATTATAGAATACAAACCTTTAACAAAAAGTATCTAACAAGTTAATGTGTTTCATTTAGGCTGGTTAGGATTTATTTTCTTCCTAAAACTAAATATTCAAGACTGTAGGCGAAAGGAATTCATGTGGACTTATTATTCATACAGGGAGAAAAGTGAAAGCCATGTCTTAATGCAGTCTGTAGATAAGAAGGTCTCAAACTCGGCTCAGCACAGTATTGACAGCGTTTCATATTCCAGCCTGTTTCTACCCCCTGTAATGGTTATTTAGTCCCAAATATTCCCTGCCACACATTTAAAAAAGAGGGAAATGGGTGTGTGTGTGTGTGTGTGCACGGCATGCAAGAAGAAATTATTCTTCTGCAACCTATTTAAATACTGCTTGGGGTGATTCGTTGTAATTCATGTTTATATTACTAATGAGAAAATACACATTGACTCTAAATACTCAGTTACTGATATAAAGTGGGGAGGGAAACATTCTCGGTGCTCTGGATTTAGTTGCTTTAGCCTTAATTCCTAAATTAGCAGCACATTTTAATCATTTAAATGCCGTGCTTGTTTGCTTCAGAAAGAAATGAGGGGGAAAAAAACAAATCCTGTAGGTGAGTCTGCCTGGGCTCATATGGTAGCTGGGTTATTACTGCAATGAACAAGATACAGTTTGTGGTATGCAACAGTTGGAGGTGTGTCCACATTAGGATATTGTTGCTCACTAATACAGCCACGTACGCTTGCTTTTACACAGCCGCTGTTTAAATAGGTATCTAAATATCTTATTCGGGATGCAGTGGACCTACTGCCCCCCCCCCGCCCTAAAAATGGAAACAGCATGAGCTGACTTACTTTTTGTTGAAAGCCTCCCCCTGTTTATCCCCCCCCCCCCCTTGTCTTAATCTCCTCCACTCCATGTCCCTGTCTGCTCTCCTTTTCTTGCCTCCGGCTCCAGCCGTCTCCCCAAACAATGATCTGATTCTCCGGTCGGTGCCAAAATTAAAATGTAACACAAACCCCGGTAGGCTGACGGGCTTGCATGTTGCCGCTGGACACTTTATAAATCTCTTTGTTTGCTCAGGCAGGTTGAAATATGACTCAGGAAAGATTCCTCTGATGTTTAAAATTTAAGCTTATTTTCGTGGCACTGAGTGTCGGAGCTGACACCTGGACACATCTTTTTATTTGAGGGCAGATTAGTTTACTTTCCCCCCAAGTTTTCTGTGTATTGATGTTTGCCGTTCTATGCAAGTTCCATTACACGCATCTCTTCCTAAAGGCACATTTGAGAAGGAAATCAAAAGTTAATCTTTTTCAAATTATGCCCTAATGGACTGTCAGTATTTAGAGCACTTTTGATAACATTTATTTTCCATAATGTTTGATAAATGCCCCAATGATTTCCAAGAAGTTTCCTGGAAACATCATTCAGTGGTGATTACAGGGAAAATAGACACGTTCTAGAGTATGTTCAATTGGTACGTTTGAAATCAATTCAAATTGATCGCTGGTGTAATCTAGATTGACTTTGAGTCAGTCCACAGTAGGTCAACAGGACATGCAAAAATGTTACATTTGTCTATAAGCTAGGATACATACAACATGTATGGCAAATGGAAAATCTGTAATGATAAATGCATTTGACCTTTTAAAATGAAGCATTCTCAATTTTAAAAGGTCATCTATCTAATATCTAATATCTATCTAATAATCAATACTATGTGCGAAACTTTTTTTGTCGCCTACTCTGATTTTAGATTTAACTTAGATCATGTCAATAGTTTAAATAGTTTTTGAATGGATAAACGTCCAACATATTTCATATATTATTCACGATTAACCAATTAATTAATCGATTGTGAAAGCGGCTGACTAGGCATGTGATGATTAATCTCCCGATTATCCTGTCCAACATGATTAGGTTTCATAATATTATCCCAAGAATCATCAAAATAATCGTAAAACTCTTAGATAAGTAATCATAAATCATAATCATATATCGTCTTGTACAAATAAAGGATAAATATGTGTTGGCAACCTCATGTATTTACACACATCCATATGTACATTACATGTACTAGCCTGCATGTGCTTCTCTGTACTTTCATTGTGTATTTGTGTGTGTGTGTGTGTGTGTGTGTGTGTGTGTGTGTGTGTTATCAGAGCAACAGGCTCACACCTGAGCGATGCAACGAGAGCGTCTGTCTGACAGGCCTTTTAACCCAGAGCAGCCAGAGAGAACACAGCCCTCCATGTAAGCTGTCATGTGTATAGAACCAAACAGTCGCGATACAGTAGACCTCCCAGACTGATCTGAGCCCTCATCCCTTTCTGTGCTCCTCTTTGTGATGCTCCATATGATCGCCACAGAGGCCTGAGATCAGTCGGGCCCCTCAGAACCATCTGAGGCTGCACAACAATCCTGTACGCTGTCAGTCAAAGCCGGGCCGAGTCGAGCTGTCAGTCAGACCGCTGCTGGGATTTTCCAGCCTCAGGGAGGGAAGATGAGGCCACGAGCTACAGACAGAGATCATGTTACATTCCCATCAGCTCCTGCACAGCAAAACTACCATTGTCAAAGCTCTTAAGTTCTGATTTCACAGAGGGGACTGGTGGAATAGAGAGGGGACTAAGGTTGGCCTAATCCAATTACACAGATCTCAATACTATCCCAATACCACTTACAGGCTGAAGGATGGCTGCCTCTGGGCTGCTTGCTGCCTGATGGATACACACCCAGCGTTCTACTTGGTTGGTTATTGAAATGGTTGCAGGGTCAAACCATGGAGATGAGGCGGGAAGGTGAAGGGATGGAGCCGAGTTTAATATTCTTACAAAATACAGCCAAGAAATCTACTGACAAGTTAGTGAGGAAACCTTAGCAGCAGGTGTACAGATACAATAGAAAGCAAAAACACTGTTGACACTGAGGCCTTTTTGTGAAACCAATGTACATGCTGAGATCTGAGGTTCGCTCTACCGTTACGGAAAAAAAGGTTGACCCATATAAATAGATATGATTCACTCTGAGGTTTGTGAGCGACAGCAGATGTGCAGCAAATATCTTTAGACAAGACGCTAAACTGACGTGTAGTGTAGTGGCACCAGGGATGTTCACGCCAGAGGTGTGTTTGTTCACAGTCCAGGGAACAATCACAGAAGCCTAATGTTTATCTTTTTTAATATTGTCTCTCGAAACAATATCAATATTGCTCAGTTTGTTTTCTCACATAATATCACCCTTTTTTTCTCACACTATCACTCTCTGTCTCTCGTCTCTTGGTCCGTTACTCTTTGAGCAAAAGACATACTGTAGTTTGATCCTTTACCTGTATGTACCGCGATTTATAATATTCATTGCATGAGTGTGACAGATTGGCAGACTAGCTGTTCACCCTGTTTCCATTCTTTATGCTAAAATAAGCTAAGCTAAGAGGCTATTGCTTTATACTGAATGTACACATATGAGATTAGTATGGATCTTTTCATCCAGCCTTTAGCTAGAAAGTAAAAATTGTATTTCCCAAAATGTCGATGTATTCTGTTAATTAAGTTGTATTAACTTAATGTCCACTTTATCAATGTTTTCAGGAGCTTTCAGCCACATCTCATAATCTTTTTAAGCAGATGGAATTTGTTTAGTAGTCATGTAGGTAGCTAACTTAGCCATCTAAGAAGTTTTGACCAGATTAGTCAGACTGAAGGTATGGACAAATACATTTTTTATTTTAAAGCTGATACGGATAATTACCTACTTCTCATAGCTGTCACCGACAGTTTATCGGGCTGATATATATTATATATTAAATATATAATTGCACATGCTTATCACATTTTTTTGTTTTTGAACATACATTATAAGTCGTATATTACATCATATGTATTGAAGAATAATCAGAGACAGAAGGTTAACTTTTCCAAAGTAAACTGAGTTTCCTCTGTAGTTAGAGTAAACAAACCTGGGATGATGATATGTCGTTTTGTAGTAAGGCAAATGGACTTGACAAGTAGGCCTGTTTGATTGAAGAAGAATATAAAGTGAATCGAAGACAATGGTGGACGGTGGGCTGGTTGTCTTTCAGGAATGACGGAGATGTCCTGTGACTTTTGCGGTCACGCTGATAGTGATTGTGAGAGATTGCAGGACGGCTCGGACCGGACACTGTGCAGAGACAGCAAAAGTGTGCTTGACAGAATTAATCAATCAGACTGCGTGGGCCTCCGTCTCATCCTGACCGTGGAAACCAAGACGACACAGCCGGGTCGGGGCTGGGGAGGGACGGGCCGCTCCGAGTCATCTGTCATCACGTTACACCCATTAATAATTCAATGAGACAGAGACTCCTGTGCGTGGCACGCACATCCAGCATGCACACTGAAAAGGGTATGAGCACACACGTGTCGCCACAGGTGTGAACATTTGGATCTACTCACCTGTGAACTTTGCGAGCTGTTCACACTGAGCTCACCTGCCAAATGACATCTGAAAATAGCCACTGGAAACTGAGGGAATCAGAGCTGACATTGAACAGTTACCAAAGTACAAAATGGTTACAGCAGGCTGTCGGTCACGCACTTAAGTTGCTTGCTCATGGCCTTGTTATCGAGTCAGTCATTCTGACAGCTTTGTATACTCCTCTATGACAGGAAATACAGCAAAATAATATTTTTTTGAAATAAAAACCTCAACACCGTTGTGCCCTTTTCAGACTCAGCAGCCATCAGTTTACACGTCTTATAGCTTGGATCGTCACAGTGCTCTACCAGCTGTATGAGTGGTCAGAAAACCTCCTGTCACCTCAGATTGATTGTCACAGAATATACAACACTCGTTGACACTGGAGAATTTGCTTTGTGGTGTGAAGTTTGTTCATTGTTTCCACAAGGGAATGAAGCTTTGAAGTAGGGTTAAAACACACACTCGGGTTGATGAGGTGCTGGCTTGCAAATAAAAATCTATCAAAGACAAAAAAGGAGGTGAAGCTGCTCCCGGTCATGCTCTGATGCATATTTATTAAGATGAAGGCTGACTGTCTCCATCAGAGAAATGCAGCTTTGATCATTTAGTGGCTTTATAATTAATGAGAAGGCTTGTTCATTTTAATGATAAGTCATACTTCATACATTCATTTGTTAATGGTGGGCCAAAAAGCTTTGAGAAATCAAGTTTAATTATTGTTACTGCAGTAACAGAGGCGGTATAACCACCTCCATCGAGTGTGTGGTTGATGACTTGAGTCGTCATCCCAGTGAGATCTCAGATGCCTCAGTGACTGGCTTTAATTGAACAGGCATCCGGCACAAATAACCAATTTATAACAGCTAAATTTAGCCTGTCATTGTTTTAAAGGGCCACCAGCCCTAAAAATGAGGCTCCCGCTATCTCGCCACTGTGAGGCTGTTGTGAGTAGTGAGGACTGTCACTCCTATCTGGATTGGCCCTCAGTGGTAGAGAGTACTACAGCTGGAGGATTAGTGAAGTGAAGCTCTGTCTTTGTCTAATGTGGGTCTGATTATTCTCAGTCAGTTAGCCAGGGCTCTGCTGTGTTGTATATCGCCCGCTGTACTGCTAAATCAATACTATACACGTACTTTAAAAGAGATCTTTAAAGATATCGCCCAGTTTTCTAAATCACTTGAATTCTAAGTTTCCGTCGCTCCCGACAGCAGCAGCACGACAGCAGCTGGTGTACACACAATGAATTACACCACCGGCAGCAAGTGATTATGTCCCTCCTGTTGGCGTGAAGCGATGACAAATGAAGGAGTTGTCTCTCACTTTCAGAGGGAGCGAGATTTCCCCGCGGCCTCGCTCCCCTCACACCTCATTCAGGGGCGCCATTGAAGTGATTTTTTTCCAGGAATATATGAGCGCGTGTATCATTATTACCATCAGTATTAAAGCAGTCTTCTGGCATAGAAGTTTATTTTATTCCAGGTACAGCCATTCAATACGACGTTATGTATCGTATGACAATAGAAAAACGTCTATCATTTCATATTGTGCTCAATAGCGTGTTTCGTTTATTTGCAAATAACACTCTTCAAGCAATATTTTTTGTCTTTTGGATGACGCTTTGCATTCTTCCTCACGGCACAGAGACAGAAAATGAGCATGAAGGCAGCACAAACAAACATTAAGGAGAATGAGGTGAAACAGAACTGGGTAATGCTGAACTGGAGACAGACTCCGACCGACCAGGACGAAACGAGGAGCAGAAAATATGCCAGATCACGATTGTATCGTCTGGACATGAAATGACCTATGCTGGGATATGAGATTTTCCTGGTATATGTGTATTATAGGCTATTATAATGTTGTTATTTTGCTTTAAATTGAACACTTAATGTTCAATTAAGTCTGCATGAACACAAAATATATCTTTGAATTTTAAAACTTCCAATATCGCAGATTATTTGCCTCTTCTAACCCATCATTTTTCTGATGTCAGTGGTTAACGTCCAACCCTGCCCTCATCATAGCATTAAAAACTTGATCCACACACTTAGTATTAACCTCCCCGAGGCGCAGCAATGCCTCAGTAATAGCGTGCAACCCCTCGGTATGGCTTGTGTTCATTTAGGGAGCTTAATGAATTACAAGGGCTTCATAATGAGTGTGTCTAAGCAGCGCTGTGGGGAGGTCAGATGGTTTGAATAACTAATGAACCCAATCACCAGTCAGAACTTTAACACGCGTGGAACATTTTGTATGTGCTGTTGTAGAAGACATAGCTACATATTACAACCCCAGCCCTCCCACCACCACCACCGTTTGAATCTAACAAAGTAATTTGGTTTTCCATTTCCTGTAGGCCTTTGGAGAGGCAGTTATAACTCTCAGGTCCCATTAGGGAAGAACAGGGGAAGTAGGACAAGCTCTACTTTGGTAAAAATAGAAAACTTTACAACTTTGCCGTGTGCACTGATTGGCTAAACCAAATCAAATTTCTGTCAGTTCAGAGAGATTTCATCAGGCTCCTGAGGACATACACCATTTATGGTGTCTTTTACGTATGCCTTTAGGGTCCTGGACTGTTCCTTCAAACTGATGTTTTGAAGAATGTTGAAAGCAAACCCATTAAAAACATCATCAGACGCATCATTGTAGCAGAAGAATTGTCCCCTGCAATGTTTTGATAATGTGACGATTATTGAAATGTAACAGAATTGTCTTTATTATAAGACTTTTATGTTGTCAATCATAATCTGCTGTTTTTATTGTCCCTGCAAATAATTCAAAGCAGTTCCCAAACGTAGATGTGATCCATGAGATTTGGATATCCACGCTTCCTCAGATCCAGGCTCAGCCTCGGGGGGGGATTTTTTGGGAGGGACTGTGAATTTGAGTATGGGAACTGCCTTCACCCACCGAGCCCCTCTGCAGTGTTAAGTGGACCTCCTCTGACCACTGAATCATGTCCAGGAAAAACTAAATTAGATTTTTCCTGGAATGAGTTGAGAACTCCTCCAGAATGTCAAGAGAAATGACACTTCCAGTTTGACTTTGCATCCAGTTCAATGAGACACTCAAGCTGAAAATGAACTTTTATACACATAAGCTGTATGCTTTAACAGTATTCCACAACAGTAGACAAAGTGTGATTTATCAGGCTGCACTAAATATACTGATACTAGCTTGCTCACAATTTCAATGCTGATTATTTAGAAGGTATGTTCTTTACAGATGTGACCTTAGGGACTTTTCCCTATACACGCTAAACTTCAAACCAGTTAGAGATTCAGTTCAGTCCTTTCTTTCAGGTTCTCTGCTTTGAGACGAGTTGAGTCTTGCAACACAAGCTTGTTTGAAGGGAGACAGGGGGTCGTCACGGGTTGGCCACGATCTTGAGACGTCATTGCAGACTGCTTTGAGGCGGGTTGGGTGCCGACCTTCAGACTTTTTCTGTGGGTGCGGCTTTGTTCAACTTTGCGTGCTAAAATGTAATGGTAATGGAAAAGAAAATCAGCTTGGCACTGTTTGTGCCAGTGGAATAGCCTATCTTAGTTTAGCATGTTAGCATGCTAACATTTGCTAATTAGCACTAAGTACACCTGAGGCTCATGGATATGGAAATAGCAATCCATCAAATTGTAGTCCAGCATGCTTCCTTCTCTGGAGACCATGAATAACTGGACAATAATTTCATGCCAATCCTTCCAAAAGTTTTGGGGATATTTCGGTCAGGACCAAAGTGGCGCACTGACCTACTGACGGACCCATATTGTTCCCTGAAGCCACGCGTCTAATGTGGCTAAAATCGTCTGTTTAACATTCATCTTTGTTTAACCAAGGACAAGAAACATGGGATGGTCTACTTTCTTAGTAATACACACGCTAATTGTAGACACAGGTAGACACAATCCAATACATGGATGTATGCACACACAACACGTGCACACGCGCGCACATACACATACACACACACACACACAAACTCACACATGCACTGCATTGCACATCCCCTCCCATAATCTCCTCCCCAATCCCCTGGCCCCTGTCATTCAGATCTATGAACTTCCATTAGCAACCATCTGTTACAACCTGCAGCAAAGCTATTACACTTCACACACACACACACACACACACACACACACACACACACACACACACACACACACACACACATATATATGAATGGACACACTTACCTCACTCAGCGTATGGCCGGCTAACTTCTTTGAAGCCTTGAGAGAATTTGCTGAAGCATCGCCTGTTTAACCTTCAAAGGAGAAGTCACCTGTACACTCACAAACACCTGCGATAGCGTCACTCTGCTGCTCGCCCACTACAGATGCATCAGAAGGTCAACAACCCTAATGCTCACACACATACACGCACACACACTGAAACACACAGAGTGGGAGGTCATTAGAAAACACACACACAGGAAGGGATAGGTCACAGCATCGTGTTGTAAAAAACAGATTGCTGTATCTCCAGATTATTCTATCTATAGTAGTGGGTCATTCTATCACTCCCACTGATAAAAGGTCACAACATCCCACCCACTGCTCCTTGGCAGAATTTCACATTCGACAAAATGCCAGAACCTGATCTGCTTCATGGCAACACGCTGCCTCCAGCACTTTCCTTCACGTCTTTAATGCACACATTTATTTTAGCTCTGAATGTACCATTTTCGTCCCCATTTGAATGCGCTGCTTTCTCTTTTTTTCCCCCCTCTTAAACAAATGTCGGTGTACAGCAGAAGATTTATATTTTTTGCCATGTTCCTGCCTCACACAAAATCATTCATTTGAGTGACAATATGGGTTCCAGGCAGGAAGTGAGGGGGGGTTGATTCAGCATCTAATTATCCAACTTCTTCTTGAAAGGGAAAAAAAATGCTCTCTGTGTTTAAGCAACTTGTTCACGTAGCAATAGCATCTGCTTCACTCCTTCATTTCCCCGTCAGCGAGAGACAAATGAATAGAAATGACTGCTTTGTGCTTTTATGCAGCCGTCTCTCCGAGCTGCATAAAACATATATTTCTAGCCTCCCATGTGCGACTTTGTATCTGCAGAGAGGGAAGAGAAAAGGAGAGATAGAGACACTTGAATCAGGAATCGCTGTGTTAAAACGCAGACGTTCTTTTTTGTTGTTGTTTTTTTTTTTTTTTTTTCAATTGCAAGGCAGTACTCTTGTCTGTTGTTTTCTTTTCTAGAGGGCACAATTGAAAAAGATCATTTTTATGAAAGGGGCTTTTTGAAAAACGTCTCGGCAATCAAATATAAAATATGTTATACCGCTGTGTGGTGAAAAAAATGAAATAAGCGCTGCCCAAAAATAGTGCCTTGTTCGAATAGAAAATTGTATTTTCAATGACAAAACGACACAGTGTGGTCATTTACTTTTCCTAGTGAGATCCTTTTGTAGGGTGGCACAATGATTTTTTTTTTTTATAAAATGTCATTACGGTCCGCTGTTCTAAGCAGGTCAAAATCCAGCCCACTTCCATTTCCCTCGCCCTCCACCCTACCAGACCCCTCCACCCCCGCTATCTCCTCTTCATCCCGGTGATTATCTGCCAGCTCCCTCTTATCAGCATCATCAGCTCAGAGGCCATATAGCAAAATGGCTCCCATGGGTGGAAGTCGACGTGCAAACTTTTTGCGGAGATGGAGAACTAAGGCTCTTTCACCTCCCATTTTCAATTAATCTTGTATTAAACTCTTAATTGCCTGAGTGATTCTTTGCATAAAATTCTATGTTGCGGTGAAATAGCACAATGCCTGTTTCATTTAAGGATTATTAAAGCTTATTTGTGTTAAGTAATAGAAAAATTTGCGCTGTTTGATGCTGAGCATGTATGTCTTTTTTAACCTCATCAAGAGTGGGAGGCCGGATGTTGCTCGTGGGCGAAGTATCTGTTGGTGGTGAGGTAAACAATCCCTATCTGAACACTGGCCTGATATCCATAGCCTGCCTCTGACCCGGGAAGCTTTAATTCCAGTGAGATGGAGAGTCAGGTTCTGCTTGAACAAACCCCTTCTTCTCTCCCTTGTGCAGTGGACAAGGCAAATAAGGGGCTTGCGTTCTGAAAAGGAGCTGTTAGTTGTTGACGGACCATTGATCGCAAGAACAGGGGCTGTTTTCACAGTATGGTGCTCTTACATAACCATTTACACACATGCACACACACACATGAAGAAAACCAAATTTATGTAAATCTATCATCAAAACAGATTTTATGTTCTGGCCACAGATATTACATTTAACAAGATATTCTTTCTCTACTGCAGAGCATACAAAGAGACAGACAAATCACTTCTATTTCAGTGAGGTTTGTAGCTTTTTAGAGTATCACCCCCTCAAAATTGCATCGATTTTCAAAACCAAAAAATCTGTAGTTTCATTCAAGGTAGTGGTGCATTATATTTGGTCAACTGTTGCTGTAACTTTCATGGAAACATAATATGACACGTCAAAGTGCAGAAGGAAGTTGGCAAATGTGACTAAATGTGACATGAATAAACCTTTTAATGCATCACCTCCTTCGTGAACATTTCTGCCTGAGTCACGCTAGGTCTGCTTTTCATCAGCAGTGGTGGTTGTCTAACAATAAAGATAGCAACTCCCATAATCCCATGTTACTTCACAATGTCCTCAATCTGCATCTTTTGCTCCATTGTTTAGATTAAGAGAGGCAGAAAATACATACTTCACATTTAGGTGTATTGATAATAATTAATCATTTGGCTTCTTTTGTCATTGGTTGTCATTTTCTTGGCTATCAAGATTAGGAATAGACTAATCATCTGGGCCGATATTCAGCATTTTTCTGATTATTTAAATCTGTGTTTTTTGTGTCTTTTTGCCAAAAATGTGCTATGTTGGCTCCGGTTCCAAATGTTGGTCATTACTAATAGTTGGTATCTGTATTGGCCTTGAAAAAATAATTGGTCTAAATTACCAAATATTGTCTCTACTATTATAAATATCAGTTGATCCCGAATGAACATGCACCAGCTCTTGATATATTCCCTTTCTCGTGTCAGCATTGCTCTCTCAGTGATAGTTTCCCTGTTTAACGTCTCTGTCATCAGCATACATTCATCTAAACCCTGTAGAGACCCACTTTCATATATGCATACACATGGACAGAAAATACTAATTAACCAGAAAAAGACAAAGAGTCATTGGTTTGATGATTGTAGCATTTATCAATTCAGCGATGTAGAGTAAAGGAATGGTATTATACATATATATATTATTCATTATAGGTGTTTTCTAAAATATTGAATGTCAAAAATAGTCTTGCGCTGTATACAATTGTCAATGGCCAGTGTTGGTTTTCTTCTGTGGCAGTGAAAAAAGTGCCTGGGGTAATAGGACAGATGAATTCTCTGCAGAGCTAACAGAGCTTTAGCACTTGAGCTCAGCCACTCTAAAATCATCCAAGACAAAAACGTCACCGTACCACAATAGATCTTGCAGAACAGGGAAGCTCTGTCTTATTTTACCACATGTGCTTCAGGAACTGAATGGGCTCAGACAATTAGAAGTGCTCTTCAGAGAAACTGCAGGTGAGCTCACCAAGTCTATTGTGTAAGTCTGCAGTGCAGGACTGCGGGAAATGAAAAGTTTGAGTATGTGAAAGACAAAAAGGTTGAGAGGATATGAGAGGTTGTGCGGCTCATATTGTTCACAGGAGGAATGACATTAGTTTCTTTCTGCCTGAGCTGCTGTTGTTTTAACATTCTCATCATGGTTAATGTACACAATCCTCACCGCTCGTCCCCACTGAGTAAGGACACTCACGCAGAGAGGCCAAGGGAACCAGAGGTCGGCTTGCCTTTATTTTGCTCTTCCATCAGAGCAAGCAGTTAATCTTTGCTCGGCCCCAGCTTATCTGGGCGCCTGCCACCCTAGCCCTGCCCAGGGAGAAAGGCATCACACGCCTCAGCCCTCTCTCCTCCTCCTCCTCCTCCTCCCTCCCCTCGCTCCCCCTCAGCTCAGTTCTCCTTGGCTGACTGGAGGAGGTGGCTGCAGATTGAATTATTCTCTCCGTTCCATTTCTCCCAAGTTTGCATTCATTTGCAGTACGCTGTCACTTCTTCTCTGTGGTGTTTGTTTCTTAAGTGGAAACCGTTCAGAGTCTGTCTCAGCTTGTTGCATCGTCTCATATCAGTTGTGGCATTGGCCTGCAATCGTGGCTTTGCAAAAAAGAAGCAGTGCTTTTATTGGTGTTAGAGCACATTTGCAAAGGCAAATGCCCAAAGCCCTCCTGGTAGCACTGTTTTACACTTAAATAGTATGTGTGTGCGTGTTCGTGTGTGTGCGTGCACAGGTCAGATTTCCCACAGGGCTCCCTGCTCATTTGATTCAGGACTTTTCATTGACTTTCAAAGTCATGTTTGTTGATGTTTATCAGCGTTTAAATGCAGGTGTTGGGGTTAAGATATGATGTTGATAACTAATAACATTTACTGTATAATTTTGTTTTTTTAAATGTAATATTCTATTTCATTTTGTATTTGGGGGCCACAAATAATGATAATTTCCATTATTGATTTACGATCAATTTATTATTTATTGAGTTGATCAACGGTCCAGAACCCAAAGATATTAAGTTCACAATGGTTTAAAGGGGCACTATAGAAGATTTAAAAATTTAACAATATTAATGAGGTAATAATACAAACTCAGAAATAGTTATTTTTTCCATAACTGAATAAAAAAGATAATATTTTAAAATTTTTCATGAAAAAATTACTATTAATTGATGATCAAAATTGTTGACTAAGTTAGTCGACTTCAATCAGTCATCTCATCTGGTAAAAATCATAGTAAAATTGATTGAAACCAAATAACAACGAAAAACTGTCCAATAATATCAATTTAGATATTGGATCTAGTCACAGAATTTATCTAATGAATTAGATAGGTAGATCGTCGAATGAAACAGCCTTTGACCTTGGGATCCTTGTAGCGAGCTGTGTTGGGAGCTCAGTGTTGAGAGCTAAACCACACCCACTTTGAAAGGGCCAATCAAGTCAGAGGAATCTGATTTAAATCCCTCTCATAATTATATCCCGTCCACATATAGTAGATTGTTCAACCCAAAAATACTTCACATTTTTAAACATAAAGAGATTTGACTCAAGTTTTTTGATTTGAAAGAAAAGGATTTGCATGTGTGTGCATCATTATTTGTTTTTTATGAATGTCTTAGTCTCCTCTGTACTCTTCAGTCCTCAGGAGGGTTTTTGAGTTCATGCTGTCAAACTGTGGTTCACCTGCCTCCCCTTTGCAGCCCATTGCCCCTCTGCCTCCTCCTCCTCTTTTTATTTCTGCCCCTCTGTCTTGAGCTTCGACAGCCTGTCATAACATAATGACCCAACACTTTTCATGATTGGCAGGTGTTTTTCCTTACAGGCCAATGAAGTAGTAGCAGGGAGATATGGTTTAATGCCCAGTTACCTTGTTTCTTTCGCTGACTGACAGGTGGCTCCCCAAACTAGACAGAAAGGAGGCCTGTTTGTTTGTTTATTGCCCATTTAATTCATCCTGTGTTTGAGAAGCCAAACGGCAGCTGTCGGCCATATCTTTGGCTCGTTCGAGGCAGTGACCAGGGGGATGGGATGCTGCCTTCCTCTGCTGAATGAGTGACAGTGAAAAGGCATTGCAGTGGGAGAGGAGGGGAAGAGAAGATAGAAGTTTTGCCCGGAGGCAGCGGTGGAGAGAGGAGGTGCTGACGGGGAGGTGGGGTGGGTTATGCTTCAGAGAGACAGTCGTTGAGAATCTCAAATATTGACCTTGGAAAACCACCGCTATGATAATAATTATCTCACTCTCTCTGTCGCCGTCTCTTTCTCTCTCCACTCTACTCTCCACAGTCTCTCTCCCTCTCCTCCTCATGTCTCTCTCTCTCTTTTTCATGTGTGTCCTTTGCTCCTGTAATCTTAGCGACCTCAGATAAAAGCAACCTGGCTCTTTTTTCTTCTCTTTGATACACATTAATCCCTATCATTGATTACGAACTTACAAGCTAAGGTTCAGCTTATCACAATAAGCCTCTACCATTTGACCCCCCCAGCCTCCCATACAGTACCGTTTATTAGTAAAAAAAACAGAAAGTATATAATTTCCAACATTTCCTACATTATTATGAAACTGCTTATCTGGCTTTTCAGATTAAAGCTTCCATATCAAGATCATTTTCAGGTTTTATACTTTTATTTCGGGTAGGCTGATGGGACATGGCTTGTATATTTTTACTAGCAATTTTTATTTTTTTTTATTTTTGACATAACTGATATCCATGGAAAGAAAAAACCCAGTCTTCTATGATTGGTCATCACTCACAAGCTTGAACAGGCACCACCCACTGTTTGCACCTTAGCTTTGTCGGTGCTTTTGCAACCATAGCCGTGTTGCGGGCGAGGCTGAGTGCTTAAACAGATTAGTTATGACATCACAATGTTACGGAAGTCCTGTCGGCTTGTTTAAAGGCACATTTATCAAATTTTCAGAATTTGGGTTGTGTGCATCTATCAGTATGTTGCAATACTTTCACATTATATTGCATTTAGACCTGTTTTATAATGACAACAGACATGGAAATCTCACTTTCTTCAATATGGGACCTTTAATGGTAATTTGACACAAACATTTAAACACTTACTTATTGTTAATACGTCTTTATGATAAATATTGTATTCGTGTATGTACTTACCTTTGAGCAATATTAAATTCTAGCATCTTTTAGAATAATATACATATAAAATTATATGATAACTTTTTTACTTGAAAGGGGCAAAGGAGTTTAAGAATTTTGTCCAGCCGCGAGTCTTGCCTGGAGTCCTTCTCTAGAGGCACAGCTACAAACATCCACCAAACTGAGGGAAGGATGGAAGCTTCTTTGCAGCCTGAGAGGTTAAACACAGGGCAAAGAAAATTCAGAAAGTACTGACTTGTGCTCGCAAAGTTTAATTGCTGTGAAAGCATCCTTATTATTCACCAGTGGAAATTAAGGCCGTGCACACTCACTTGAGATATATTTTTTTATCTCCTTCCTTGCTTTAATGTTACATCAGGTTATACCTGGGAGGCTTAGGTAACAACAACGCAGGTGTGTTGGTGTAAAGGTCTAATCTGATGCTGATGCTGTAATCATGGTTTATGTTCATGGTAATGACACATTGAAGAGGTCTGGTTCAACTCGTCCTCTCTGCTTGCTGCACCACCATTTCAGATGACATGGTGGAGCTGCTCCTCAAAGGCAGCCACGGCAAAGTACGCCGAGCAAAGGCGGAGGAGTACATCTATTCATTTAAAGTGGTGCTAATGGCAGACTATTTAAAAGCCAATTAATTGCCAGGGGCCGAATGCACAGTGGCAGTTAATGCTGTCACAACGCTGAGTAGTAATTGGGTGTGTTGATGGGATGGGCCTGTGTGTGCCAGTGTGTCTGAAACTGGGTGGCCACCTACTGTACCTCCTAAAAACACTCAACAAAAGGATCGTCTGCTGTCCGGCAAACAATATTGGTCAAGGAGCAGAGCATCATGGGGGAGCAGCATAATAGCCTGGATTCAGTGTGTACTGCGGTTTGTAAAGATGCAGGCACTGCTTTGTTATGAAATGTAGCTTCAATAGCTTTCACTCTGTTTTATTTGACTTTGCACTATTATTTCTCAAAAATCTGCTTTTGAGCTTTTCAATCTCCTTTTGTTTTTCTCAGTTTGACATCATTACCCGCATCTCCATTCTCCCTCACCTTTTCATCCTCTTCCTCACTTTATCATCCCGCTCTGTACGGCGGAGAGATGGAGGGGAGGGAGGGGGAGAGAGGGGGAGAAGGCCTGAGATCGATGTTGGGCCTGCACACACAGAGACCGGCAGCTGGCTGAATCGGAGTGATCGATCAGGCACAGAGCATTTGCTCTGCCAGACTGCTGGGCCTTTGTGGATGGAGATTATTTCTAAATTATTACAGGAGGCAGATGCTTGTCAGAAGATGCTCTCTGTCAAGGTTAGACTGCTTCAGTGCCGCCTAGTTCTCGCCTTCTCTCTCTCTCCCTCTGTCACACTTTTGCTTTCTTCATCTTAAATTCATCCACCTTCAATGTTTCACCATTTATTTCTCTCCTGCAAGGGTTTTTCTGTAATTTCACATATTCCACATTGCTCTTTTATATTACATAGCTGTCTGTCGTGCACTGTGTTGTTTCCATAACACGAGATATGTTTAGCACGTTAAAGGTGAGATAAAAAGCGCACGGCGTGTTGCGATGAGAAACTGAAAATGCCATCTGGTAAATTGACTTCAATACTCACGGACAGAGCGGGCTGCACGGTGTAATCTTTGACCAATGTTAGTCTATAATGATACTGAATATACCAGCGTCCTCGAAAGTCAGTTTGTTCTTTCTGGAATGATTTGAATAAGTTGCTTTCATTCTCTGCCCTTCAACGATGCTGAGTGCCTGCGTTCTTTAAAAATAGATGGTACGTGGATGGCTTGTGTGCGTCTTTATGCTTGTTGAGTGCCATATGTGTGTGTGTGTGTGCTTCTGAGTGTGTGCATAATGTTTAAAATGGATAATTTAAGACGTCTCCAATGTGTGTTTCCGCCCTCGTTAGGCTGATTAGACTTGGGAACGGCCTTGTACGCCCTGGGCTCTACCTCTTGTCGTCTCGTTCATTTATTCCGAGCTTTATTCTCATGGTCAGATATACAGTACAGAGGAGCTGCTAACAGTCATCTTAATACCATGAAATAAATGATTTAACTGACATAAAGAAAGAAACTCCAGGGTAGTTCTAATTAAAGGAACAGCCTGACCCTTATTTGTTTTATCCACAGTCAGGTGTCACATTGATTTCATGCATCCAATACGGGGACATGTTTAGCTTATTGTAGGTGAGCCGTAATTATGTTTCCAATCAAATACTGCAGAAATTTCCAAAAAGAGAATATGTGCAAATTTAGACAAGGATATAACAAGATGACGTGGTAATTAAACAAGCATGCCATGGTATGTCATATTCCTCAACATAGCATGCTTGAATGACAATTTATTGATTGAATTTGTCAACATTTTTGTCAGCCAACATGGAGGACAGAGAGGATGGTGACATGGTAGAAAAGATGCCTGGATGAAATCCAGACCCAATGGCTAGCTTTTATGTTTTTGGTCATTCCGCTTTAGAATTAGCATGAAAACAGTGAGTATCTGATTCATTGTGTATTTGAAAAATGTCATCACCTTTTGAAGACATTCTCTTTTTATCGACCTGAACTGGTGGAAAACATGCGGTACTTAGCTTTGATCTATCAAATGTGAAAAATATGCTTTTCAACAACCTTAATAGGTCCTATGTCCATGTTTTTTTCTTGTTATCTAACAAGCTAGTCACCAACACATCCACCATGTGTCAGCTGGCTTGTGTTTCTTGCGAGTTCCAACAATGACAGATGACAGGAATTTTGACATGCTGCGTACAGTCTCTGCATCCAGCTGTTGTATTTTTCTATGTGCATTAACTGAACAAGAAACAGACAGCATGGAAGCCATTGAAAGTCACTTCTTTGCTGTGCCAGGTTTAACCCGTCTGGGACTGACAGCATCTCCATGCTGACTTTAAAATTGATGTTCACATTTGACATAAAACAGAAAATGGGCAATTGTCAAACTTTCATCAGTAGGCTGTGTTGACAAAAAGACAGTATGGTATACATGATTTCAGGTGATTCTTTGATTGTGCTTTGAACTCCAGATGGTATTTCACTAATAAAATATGACATCACATATTACCAGTTGCTGAATTAGCAGTACAGAAAATAGAGCACAGTCTATCCACATCTGACAGACATGAGAAGAAAGCGGTGGGATTATTGTCTTAGACAGGACTGGGAGGAGAGTTTAGAATGAAAAAGGAGGATTGAGCTATGATTTTGTAGGGGGTAACTTGAAACGGGCCTTCAGGTTCAGTATTACCAAATTATGACTAAACCTTAATGTATTTTGTGGGTTTTCTTTCATACCCATCCCTTTTATGTATTTCCTTATCAGTTTTTCCCAAGATTTGTGGAAGGCTTAGGTGCATATATTTGGCATGGGGGTTTGGGGGTCCTCCGTCATCATTTTAAACCCTTATTATTACCATATCTGTGAACAAAAAGTTGGAAAAACTTTATGTACATGTTTTGGTGTGGACTTGGTTCATACTAGTTTTGGGATGTGTCCAGTAGATGGCCTCAGCTGTGACGCACAACACAGCGACAAAGGCTACAATGTAATCCTTTGGGGCAACTGCAGCCATCAAAGTTATGTTCAATAACATACATTTTAGTAGAATGATAAGATCCCTTTCGTAACCACAAAGAGAGAAAGAGAAGTAGCAGCAAGAATTAATTTCCAAAGTCATGGCTGACTATTTAAATGATTTTGACAATCACCATGAGGCGACAACTGTATCTCACCACGGTTTAACGATACTGGAATTCCCCTTTAATGATAAAAAGGATCATTGAGGTCTAACCACTACAATTAGACGTATCATTTAGTTCGTTTTGAGTCTCTTCACATTGATTTTACATCCATTTGTGCTACGCCTAAGCCTTGCTTATGTGTGGATATTTTTATAAAATGTAAAATGGAATGTGGAATCCTTCATTGTGCTACCACCAGTCACAGCACTTGTGAATGCTGAGCGTCATCTCTTTTGTTGAATATTCAGAGAATCATCTCACGGTGACCGAGGAGTGTAGATTGTTTGAGGACGAGCCACAGCAGAGTGATCAAACATTTACATTGTTAACCAGATGTTGTATGCATTAACATATGAAACCTGCTCGAGAGCTAGATAGCTCCACACAATGAGAACAATCTGCTTGAATTTCTTTTGGTCCAAATACATACAGCCTGATCTGAACCTGATTATAGATGCATCCGAAATTGTTTTTGCTGATGGAACTGAATGTTCAGACGTGATTTACAAACACAGGTCTGAATGCACAACGATTCTCGATGCATCTTTAGTATCTAAATGTGTAGTACTCTGTTTTCTATGTTTCTGCGCACTGCTACTTTTTCATCATTTAATACAAGCAGTAAGATAAATCTGAATTCTCTTTATGTTAAGAAAGTCTTTTAAAAATCAGACGACAGCAGTCTACAATAGAAAAACTGCTTTAATATCAGTATCTGTATGACTCATCTCAGTACATAAACATCATGAAAACAAAGTAAAAATATGTGTGCAGTGCGTTACACATGTGCCGTATCTACAGAAATGTTCACATAGCAGCTCCAACACAGGACACTCACCTGCACAGTTGGATGCATCCTAAGCTCTTGGCTGATCTAGGTCTGCATTGTGATGCATCTCACAAATTGAGACATTTCCATATGTGACTGAAATAGGAAGACTTAAGTACATGTTATGCTTAACGCACACAAGAACTTTTAAATCCTTATTATTATATTACATGTTTCTTTGCACTTGTTTTAAAGTTAAAAGACAGTGATTTCGACACAACATCAAAACAGTAAATAAAGTGTGTTAAGTGATGAAATGTGAGTGTGCGTGCACACTGTTAGAGCAGTGATTGCAGAAACCTCATCGTATAGCTCCTCAGTACTCAGTCCTCAGTAGGTATTTAAATACCAGGGCACTTAGCTCCATTTCTCTCTAGTAAGAAAAAGGAAAAAACGATCTCCTCTGGGAGAGATAGACAGTATGGTGGTGGGGGAGAGGAAGAGAGGAAGAGCTAAATGGAGGCGAGATGAAGCCTGGATGGGGAGAGGGAGGATGATGAGAAGAAGGGAAGTGAGAGGGATTAATTGTTCACCCAGGAGAGGGAGATAACATCAGATGTTTAAAAGCCGCCACAACTAATCCTGTCATTTCTTGGACTAGAATAATGAAATGGAGAAATGATATCTCTTGGAGAACTGGAAACGGAGCTAATCTGTATGCCTGTAACGAGCACATGTTTGTGGTTTCTAAACGGTCTACAGATAATGGTATATTTCTGCTCACGTGGTATCATTTTTCAGTGTGATTCCTGCCAGAGAAAAAAGACATTTTATTGGATGCAGTGTTGCCGTTTCTTTATACTGCATTAATTTCTCTGTGATTCATCATATTTGTGCAATTCTTCAAGATATATTATGTTTAACGTCAATTGCATAAATGAAGCATTGTATTTCACTCTTTGTAATATCCAGGCATTGAAACCACATCTTGTTTTGGTAATGCACATTTGAGTGTTAACTACAAATTTATTTATTTTTATTAAAATGTATTGTTAAATTGATTTTCACCCTTGGATTGTTATAATCCATTTTATCACAGTATGAAAATCAACGTACACAGACCTGTTCTGTAGGTTGATACAGGTAGGTTGGATAATATCCAGATCTAAATCTCTCAGAGTTCATATGTGAAAGGGATTTAGGACTGAAACTAACAATTATTATACATAAGAATCGGCCACATGAATTCATACTCCCATCAAATAAGGGCAGCATATCAATAGAGTAACTGCTAACTGCTGCATACTGTATTCTGTTTGTAGATCCATGACTGTAGCTACTGTTAGCTTGTTAGCTCAGTTAATCGTGCAGCTAGCTGGACTGCCAGAGGAATGTTTTGGTGTTAAGAACACTAGCACAGGAGCTTTGGTCCAACGGGAGGAAGAGGTTCTCAGGCCTGGGGCTAGCTGGTTAGCATGCTAACTACAGTATTATCTCTGCAGCACAGCACAACACATAGACATCTTTGACATAACATCAACATTATTGTTTCTTCACATTATCTTGATAATTTTTGAATGCTTTAAATAAAATGTATTACATATTACACCTTTATTCTGACAATTATTTTCATGATTAATCGTTTGGTCCATTAAATGGAATAAAAAACACGATTTTCTGGAGCCCAGTGTGACGTCTTCAGATAGCTTTTTTTTTTGTTGACAGTGCAATAGTCAAAGAATCTTCATTTATATCATTAATGACAAATAAAAGCAACATTTCCTGACATTTAAGAAGCTTGAAAAGGCAAATATTTGGCATTTTCAATTATCAAAATAGTTGGCAATTAATTGTCTTTTGATCGATTAATTGACCAATCGTTGCAACTCTACATCAAACGTGGATATATAGAAACAAGAAAGTGTGAAGTTTGCTTTTCAGCAGACGACTCTCAAGTCATAGATGGCACAGCCTTACAATTTAGGTGACAAAACATGGATTACTTGCAGTAAATAAAGTGAAGTTTGAAATCCTCTCCAGATTCATTGCATACGGAAATTAATTTAAGCTGGCTGCTGCCCTAAAGGTAGGAAATCATTCTAATAACATACGGTACGCTTTTGAATCAGCCAGCAGTAACATATAGATACATAGCTCATAGTTAATGGGCTAAAACATGCAAATTAATCTGCACAGTGGCAGGGACCCCTCCTGATGTTCTCGGTATGGGACCAGCTCTCTGCCCTACTTCTGTCGGTGTTTGCTCTCCTCTCCAAGTACCGCTCTCTTCCTCCGTGACCCACACCTGCCGTTTGTCTCCAACATCCCCTCCATCCTTTGGTCCTGCAGCGCTCCCCTTCCTCCCCTGTCATATCTGTCATAGACGTTCGCTCGCTGGTATTGCTCTAGGCTTCAAATTTAATTTGGTTTCAATCTGCTGTAATTGCTTTGAGAGATGGCCGTGTCTGCATGTTTTTCCTCTCTTATGTCTGCTGGAGAACTGGATAGGGTGTGTGTGCAGCTGTGTGTGTGTGTGAGAGAGAGTGTGTGCGTGCGTGAGTGTGTGCGTGCGTGCGTGGATGAATATGACTGAAGGTGTGTACTCATGTGTACATGTGTGTGTAAATCTTGAACAATTGCCTGGCCACACATTGTCAATGATATACTTTGTCAAACAGCAGCTGCTGTCACTGGAATCTCTGGCATGTTGACAACGCTTTTGTAAGGCACCATACACTTTCTCTTTGTAGCAGAAAAAGAGGAGGGGATAGAACGAGGTACATCTACAAGGCATCACTAATATCTGTTTTGTAACACCTTTTAGTTGAATAATAATCTCCAAAAGCCCCAAAAGTGTCACCACTGTTATAATTCTATCTGAAATCTAAAGGAAGAGGAAGGATGATTGAAGTAAAGGGCAAAAGAAAAATGACAGCAAAAAACAGTTTGCCCTTGAACTGCACACAGTGCTGTGTTGAGGTGAGGTGGCAGGAAGGTCGCTAAGCTGATGGACAGAGATAATGTTGGTATGGCTCTTAAAAAAAAGAGAAAAAAAAAAGCCATCACCTCCCTCCTGTGGTGTTTTTTTCTTCTCTTTTTTCCCCTCAATTGCCTCACTTTCTCCGCTGACCATCTCTGAATCAGTCTGGTCATTTCTACTTCCTGTAATTGTGGACACCGAAAGGAAAAAATAAAAAACATCTGCTCTTTCAAAATCAGTGATCATACATTTTTTATATTTAATATGTGTATTTATACTGTGACATTCCAAAAACTGGATTCCTACCCTAACCCCCCTCAAAAAATTCTTTAGTTTTCCTAATTTGTCTCGACAATACACCTCTGACGTCTCCTACTGTATTTGCATCCGAGCTCAGCAGCCAGTTTGAGCCTGTCAAAAGGAAAGGGCACCGAAAACACAAACGTGTGTGTAATTGATTGCATGATGATTTAGTGAGCTTTTGAGCTGATTGCAAATGTACAGTGTGTACTGTGCATATCTGAGTGGAGTCAGTGTGGGTGTAAGATGTGACCCGTGGTGATTAAGAGCGTGTCTTTATATGAAGAAAATACAGTTATATTACAATCAAGTTTGGCTTCCAAGGTGCTGAGGATTGCTGTCTTTATTTTTTATGTTTGTGTGTGCTTCCGCTAGGGCTGCATGTTACAATTATATTCATCATCAATTAACCTGCCTATTTTCACGATTAATTACTCAAGTAGTCTAAAAAAAAGTGCTCATCACATTTTCCCAGCAACCAGTGTGACGTCTACGAATTGCTTCTTGTATCCAACCAAAAGTCAAAAACCTAAAGACTAATATTACTACTAATTCTTATTATCATATAAAACAAAGACAAGCAAAAAATCCTTACATTTAAGAAGCTGGAGCCAGCAAATGTTTTAAGATTTTGACATGAGAAATTAGTGAAATGATTCATCCATCTACCCATTCAAATAATTGGCACAATTCCTTTTGATCCTATTTCGACTAATCTATTCATCGAACAATCGTTGCGGTTCTAGTTTTCCCAATAATCTGGCATTCATTTTACAAAGATGTTACGTTGAAGTATACAGTGGCACAGCCTGCTGACGAGACAGACGAAACAAGCAGGTCATCCAGGCAGTCGCACACACCTGTTAACAGATGTACCAACTAAAAGAGCAGTCGTTTGCTCTGTTTCGTTCGGGTGGAATGTCACTGGGTTTCTTTTGACTTATTTATTTTTGGCTATCGCTTCTTCCAGACAATGGGTATGCAATTTTCTCCTTCTCAGTCACCTGCAAGGTCGATGCCTTATGGGCTGCAAGAGAAACAAGACGTCTGAATCTTTTTTCTTTTTTTTTTAAATGGTGCCTTTAGGCTCCCTTCTTCTCTCTCACTCTGTGCCTGTTGCCTGACTGATGCCAGTAACAGCAGGAAAGGCCGGGCAGCAGTTTGGGCATGTCTGTGACTATCTGTCAAACAATGGACAGTGAGCCCAACCGGCCAGACGCTCACATGTCACTGAGCTGATCCTGGCCTCATCGACACGCTGCTCCGCCTGCACGCATACCCTGAGCCCCCTGCTGGCCCCCTGCGTGAAGGACACCCGGCTGCAGATCTGTGTGCTGTTGACTCACTGTGATGGTTCCTGCAGCGACCTTGTCTGACCTTTGCATCTTTTGGATTTGTACTGACTACGTGCGTCGTGACCCGTGCGAACATGCGTGCCGGCGAGTAAATAATGTGACGGAGCTGTTTGTAGCATCCATCCCATAGGAGGTTTAATTGAAATTACAGTGGTAGTTGCTCCAGTGAATGATAATGTGCAGTACAATGGTCTTTGGCCCTGTTCTGTGCTATGATGAGTCTGCCACTTAGCTTCAAAGGCTCTGTGGTTTAATGAGCAAAATGCATATTATTTTGAATGGCGCAAATGAAACAAAAAGTGCCCCAATTAGAAGAGAATTAATATTGTTTTTATGGAGATACTTCAGCTGTCAGTAATATATTAAATTAGCTCATTTGCTCCTGTGACATTGCTTCTTACATAATCCTATTTTGATTATATCCATATTATAAACGTAGAAGTAGACTGATTAGTACACAAGAGCTTATGATCAAGGTCGATTATTTTCAGTGTAGCTCTGAAGAACCATTATGAGGGAGTTCAGCTGCTGCCGAGAGCTGCTGTGTTATTCCAGAGCAGGCCGTTGCCTTTCTTGTCCCATTGAACTAAACACAGAAGCTTCAACACAATGCTGGCAAACTACAGTGGAAACATGGTGTTTCTGTGGGCCTGCGTGGAGTGTAAGAAAGCTGGTGTTTGATTTTCTTTTTTCTTTAAAAAGCTGGTGAGTGAGTTGCTGCTGTGGGTAGGTGACAGCTTGCGTCTTCCAGATCCGGTCTCCGTGGAAACAGCAGAGTGGAGTCGGGATTGCGCTGCGATGAGTGGGGAAAAAGAAAAGTGTTAACGTTTTTCCGTTGTGGAGGGGGAAGATTATGGGGGTTGGAGGGGTGGGGGGGACGACAAAGGCAGGGATTATCTCAACACATGCTACAATAGCACTACACACACATCCTCTGCAAACGGGCCTGCCATGGGCTGCTTTGGATCAAAGAACAAAGACAGGGTCTCCCACCCATCCATGCAGATCCTCTGTCAGAGTTAGCTAATAAGGACTACAATACCCAGCTGCCAGAAGCGAACCGACCAGGGACCTGGAATTAAGGGTCATTATTTCTCGCCATTATGGACTTTACATTGTTTAGATAATTGAAAAGGAGAGCCCATTGTTATTATCAGTCCTCCGTCATTTCACGCCAACAAATAATGCAAGCAATGAAAACATGTGACAAGTTTGCATTTCACCCCCCGTTACAGACAACTTCTGCCCCACGTGAAGTCAATTAAACTGTTTTGAAGTTGGTCTGTGACCGTGTTGTTTGAATTAATATGGCGTTGAAGGGGAGGGGAGAGAGTTTGAGTGCAGCAAACTGAGACAGATGGAGAGAAATGGACTACGGCGTATGATGGCAGGATAAAACAGCCGAGCGAAGAGGAGAGATAAAAGGATGGTGAGAGAATGAAAGGTGGTGGCGGCAGCGGCGGCGAGGGCGCGAGGCGAAGTGAAAGTGAGTTTGTCTGTGATGTTTTAAAATTCTGGAGTGGAAAGTCCCTCCATCTGTTATTGTGGGACGGTTCTGACTCAGTGATTTCTATGATTGGCCTTAATCCCGGCCGAGTGGAGGAGACAGAATGAAGAGCTTAAAGCAGACTGCTCTCACTCTGACAGGCTCCACTGGCGGCTGCTGCTGCTGCTGCTGCTGCTGCCGGGGCTCACTGGTACGCTCAGTCTGCTGCCCCCTAATGGGCTAACTGCTGCACGACACTACACTTCTCTGCACTACTACAGCAGCTCTTAAGAACCCAGACAGAGTGGTGACATTTCGATGTAACATGAATTTGTCAGCAGCCGTGAACCACAGCAGTTTTTACTCAATGTTAAATGCTACGAGCTCGGTCTGGGATGATTATGACCTCACATAAGCAACACTGCCCAAAGATGCAGCGTGTCCTTTATACTGTCTTTAGGTAAACATGCCATTGCTGATGATTCTTCCTGATCCCGCAAGTGTCTGGATATTTAATTCAACAATGTGGAAAGGACCCTTAAGAAAGCCGTTCTATATTTAGACGTTTTTTCAAAGAGCTTAGTGGCTTACCATTATGATTGTCACTGTCCACAGCAGCCAATCATTGCAAAATTTACCAAGGGTCTTCCCTCGCCGTGCTAGTCGCTCTGAGAAGGTTAAGTGACCTCAGCAGAGTCATTTCACAGTCTTTTGGTCCCCAAGGTGACTCGAGCGTTCCCAGAAACGGAGCTGAGGGGGTCATTTGGAGCATGTTGAGTACCTCAATTCAAGTCTGCAATCACACATACAGACTGTGTCGTGTTTTCTCAAGTGCCCTCTCACTCAAACACACACATCGTGGGGCCGTTTTGGAGTGTCCCTCCGCATCGCACAGGCGACAGTGTGGTGTGTCGAGTGCCCTTTAAGTTAATGCTCAGTGGAAGGGCCTAACAGGCAGCAGCAATCACACAGGCGGCCCGGTGTCGAGTTGGCGCTCACCACAGCATGACGCTGTCCGTCCCTGGTGTGCTGTCATTCCCTTAGAAATAACATGACTTCAAGTGATTAAACTGCCCCCCTCTGGAACAGAGCAAACCGAACAGTTATGAATATTAAAGATCCTAATCGCCTCATGCTGAGCTTTCGGTATGCTGTCTTCTTGGTCCGTGGGTTCACAGAGAGGGAGCACGGCTTTTCACCGGCAGGGTTCTTGGACAGCGGAGACATCACCAAGCTGCTACCGCACCAGTGCCATTATTTACAGTGTTTGCATACATGACAGACTCCATTGTGTGTTGTTTAAGGCCGTAGACCTTGCAGAGACACTTCACATGCCACTATCCATTACAGAGTTGTGTTTATGGTTCTTGACCTTGCCTGAAGGCTTGGTGACAAATGGCCCAACATGTGATGCATTTTGTGTCAAGGTTACGACGCCAATAACATTAGAGGGGCGTGCTCATGTTGTCAACTCTTGTGGTGTCTTTGTGCCCGTGTGCTGTAGTGTTATTTGCTGTGTTGTGTGGGCCTGCATGGAGCTTATCTGTGCTGTACTGTGCTGATCTCACTATGCTCATCCAGTGCTCTAAGCTGCTTGGGCTCCAGCCACCAGCATAGATGATATATCCCTGCCCCCCTCCTTCCCACATCTCTCACTCTGATTCATTGGCTGTTTGTGTTGCCCATCCATCTGGGCCAACACAGAGGAAGGAAAGACACATGAAGACACATGGCTGTTTTGGAGCAGGGGGGACTGCATTAAGCTGTTGGGAAAGAGATAGGGTCCCAGAGAAATTGTGGCCCACCAGGAGGGGAGGGAGGAACCATACCGGGGGAGAGGCAACTGGAGGAACAGAGGGAAAAAAAATATGTGTGGGCTACTCAGGGGGAGAGAAATGGATTTTCTAAAGGGACAAAGTACAGATCCTTACTGACAGATTAAATGCTGAGAAAAAGACTGAGCCCAGGGGATGAAAGCCGAGCTAGATCAAAGATCATGACAGAGGGTTGAGAGAAAAAATAACGTGGAAACAGTTTTGCAAATAGTTACCTTTTATGGCCTCAAAAAAACATTAACAAATAAAAACATGACATACACCAGCTGTTGTGGCAGAGAGTGAAATCATATGGCTTTAATTTTCAGGATAATCTCAGAGCCGGAAATGCGGGTGAGATTATTGTTGAGCTGCTCAGTGTTTATCCCTAATTGAAAAATGGAGTGTTGATAGTTTCACCAAGAGATTACCACTGTGGCACTGCCCTTTAGCAAGGCTGACCCTCTCTAACGAAAAGCCACACAATTACTGTCTTTTCTAATGGATTCTTTGGTAATAATTTCAATGGGCTAATTAGATCCTCATTCCATTGTTTCAGTCGCCTATTGTCTCATTAGGAAATGAATGAAATGTTATCGTTGTTATTTAAGGCTTGTTCAGGTGATTAAAAAGCACAATGCAAAATCATGAGAACACAGAGGACTCGAAATGATCCAGATTTTATGCTATTATGTGTCACAAATTAGGTTTGCGGTATCACATTATGTACATACTTTAAACCATTATGCTCCACTAACATCCCCACACGACAGCCGTAAGAGACTGATTTTCTGGGCCTGGTGTGTGTGTGAGTGTGTGTGAGTGTTTAGAGGAGGAGGAGCCATATTGTGTCTGTGTGGCCATGAGTGGGAGGGTCTGCTGTGATGAAGAGGGAGGAGCGCTCTTAATAGAAATAGGACAGCTTTTACTATAATGAGAGTTTATGTCTTGTGTGTGTTTTTGGTAGATAAAAAGCCTCTTGTGGTAGGGGGGGACTGGTTCGTTCAGTGTGGCTCACAAATGAATGAGCTTCTGCTGTAGCTGGGGTCTAAATAGGGTTAGTAATTTCAGAGCTCTGGGACGTTACGGCCAATCACACTATTCTAGGACAGGAATCAGATCGCCCCCTAGAGGCTCGGGGAAACCTAGATTACTGTGGGAGGAGAGGCAGAGAGACTCCAAGGCTTCACTTTATTTGCCACTTGTATCACTTCCTATATGAGAAGCCTGCACACATTTGGCTGGTTCAGAGATAAACCTGAGCTACATCATGGTAAATAATGTTCGACCATTAAGGCACATCAGTAGGTAGTAAAGTGTTATGCTAGTATTCGATTAGAATATAAAGTTTGATATTTTTCATTTATTTATTTTTTTTACATGCAAAGAACATATATTTAACACTGAAGGAAAATAAAGAAGAATAATAATCAATATATTGCCCAACCCTGAAGAAAGGTATTGATAGTGTTATCACTGACTGCTGCTCTGTAAATTGGATGTTGAGTCTCCTCTGTGAGCAGGAAAAAGCTCCAAGACGAGGATGTTTCATATTCGTCAGTCTCCTAAAGGCACCCCTTTTCTGTGCATACACAATTAAGTCTGGTGTTTACTATCTGTCTCTGTAGATGGAGAGCTTTGGTGCATTGAGTCAGACAATGAAAATGTGTGCAGCCTTGCGTTATACTGAAGAGAAAAAAGTGTGTGGTGAACAAGTGCTGCAACATTGAAACTGATGCAGACAGTGTCAGCGTATGTATCTGATTTGAAAACATATCAGATCGTACACATGTCATGGTGTGCAGATGTTTTACCTGCAAACACATAGTCAATCATGCCACGTACTCTGAGCTGTATTCTCAACGTGACAGCAGCTAAAGCCATGAATTCTGAACGGCAGCAAACATTAGCTTTGTAGCTAATGTCTGCCTCTTATCTGCAAGCGTGGGCAAATATCTTGTTTACCTGTGAGGAAGCAAACTAACACTACCAGGGAGAAGTGCACCCTTAAAGCCTGAAAACTAACCTGCAAATGTCAAGATAAGTCAGTGTGGACTGGGACTGATGTGGATGTAGCTCAGCGCCACTGATATTAACGATCTGTGCCTTGTTACTAGCACACGTCTGTTTACATTGTGTCTCTTATTCCTGGCAGCTCATCTGTCGGACAAATACACTTATTATCACCTCAACAATATGTAGCAACACTTCAGTCCCTGGTCTTCACACTCCCTTAATTTCATTCAAAATCTCTAAACAAAGCCAATTTTGAGATACAGTTTCTATATTCTAGAAGCATTTAAAATGGGTCTTGAGCTGTTTCACGTACAGTAGTGGCAGTTTACTAATAGTTTTTAACTAAGGCCTGTACTGTAAGGAGAACAGTGTTGTTGGGTTTGGGGCTTGAGAATCCACTGAAGTTAATTTTCAGCTGTACTAGCTTTTAAGGGAACAAGGTCACCGCCCTCATCTGCCCATCTGCTTCTCTCTGACTCTCTCACACATGCACAAATCACTGTCCTCTTGACTTCTGACACTCACACTGCTGTTTTTTTTATGGTTTTTTTTTTGCAGAAACTGGCCAGGGAGGCGGAGCTGCTCCAGAAGGAACATGAATGGCAAGACGGTGTGACGGTAAAGTAGGACACAAACTCCTCTCCCTCCTTCTCCGAGACCTCTTCTTTCTTATTTCCAGGCAAACTGGTTTATCGTTTGTCGTCTGCCCGCTCCCATCTGTTTTCCCGTTTCCTCTCAGTTTAGCTATTTCACTTGTATATCTTTAATGACAATGTGATCAGCATCACAGAGACAATGTGGCAATAAAAACCTAATTATATTCAAATGGAAAAACACACAAACACAGTACCACATTTATGCACACACACTATAATTGCTTACTTTTGGGGTTGTTATTTTCATGGTCTTCAGTGTAATCTCTCGTTTTGTTTCACAGGCTACAGGAAGTTGAACAATGCATCCTTTTGCAGCTGACCTTTAAAACACAGATCGGCTCTTGAAATCTAAAAAAAAACAAAAAAAAGGAGAAATGGAATTACTCTGGTTTGTGAGTTTGTCTGCGTGTGTTTGTGAGCCTGCGTGCTCCAATGACTCTCAAATTTGCAAACACTCAAATGCCCCACAAACATGCGTGCATACTGATGCATATGCACACACACACACACACACGCTGACACACACCCATGCATATATATAGCCTCACCCAACAGATACACTTGCACATTCCCTACTGTCATATCCTCTGTCTCCAGGGAGACGAGCTCGCTGTCATGGTACACTTCCCGCAAATGGATTTTTAACCCAGCACCTCCTGGGGGATATTTGAGAAAAGGCTTTAACTGATTTAAAACGAATAATTATGAGCCCTACTTCCCCGCAAAGTCCATTTTTATTCATGGTTGCTTACACTCTGAAGATGTAGTGTTGGGGTGGCTGGGCTGCACCCCTCCCTCGCTCCCTCGATCCCGCTGGTCCGAGGGAGGGACCTGTAGTGCGGCTGTCCCTTCATCTTAGGCCTGAGGGAGGTTGATGCCTGCCTCTCCCTGCCCGGCTCCGATGCACCTCAATCGGATGTGTAGCCATGCAGGAAGTGGAGCCTGGGTCACAGTGACCACACACAGCACACCTGTTCATAAGTAGCTGCATCCAATATGGCATCAATACCTCCTCAAGTGGAAAAGCCAGCACTCTCTTTAATCCGCCCCGCCCCTGCCAAAACTCTTCTCTCCCTCTGTTTCTCCTCTTTCTGTCTTTGTCCTTTTCCTCCTTCTCTTTCCTTCTTTCTGTCCAGTCAACAGCTTCATACCCAGCCCTACCCTCCGCACCGCCATCATATTCATATATATTTCTGTTATCTGTATGTGTCTTTAATCAGGCATGAAAACAGTTGGAATATATCATATTGTTGCAAATACTGCAAATGAATCCTAATGGTGCTCCTCTATTAATAATGTATTGGAGCTGATTTCATTTGCCTTTATAATCAGGCCAGGTAATGAATCTCAGCAGGGGCGACTGTGAAACCATTAAAAAAAAAAAGAATCTCGCAAGGAGGTGGAGCGGGGGGAGGAGAGGAGGAGTGGGTGAGGTAGATATGCCACATGCTCGCAAGAAGATTTTTCCTGTTTGTAGATTTTGCGCCTTCCTAATTTCTCTTTGGGTGAACACTCCGCTGACTGACACTCTAATTAGATTAGGGCTGCATGCTCTTTGGGCATATTAGGAGAACTGCGTCGCATCTTAAACTAGCGGGTGGAGCAGTCTGTCAAATGAAGAGAAAAGGTGTTTATGCATGAGAGACGGTGCGTTTTGATAGAATTTGTGAGCGTGTGTGTGTGTGCATGCGCGTTTGCTCCAGTGAGGGTTAGGAAAGCATAATGTGGTTGTTTGTGTTTGACGGCGATTGGGTATTTATTTGTATGTGTTTATTAACGATAGGTTCTGTACCTGGCCCAGCCCATCTGCTCGCCTCGCCAAACTGGTGACATCATAGAAACTCAATGACACGCCTGTTCCTCATAGCGGCTGCCATCACAGCTGTTCCGGTAGCAGTGGACCTCACTCTTCCTCTCGCCCTATCTCGCTCTCTCTCTCTCTCACGCACACACACACACACAAGCTTTTTCCCAGCCTAACTGCAGCGCCAGTTTTTCTGACCATCCTGACTGCTGGACATTATGAATGTCAAAATGTTGATCATAACAACTGTCGTGTTGGTCGTTCAGGGTTTTAAATCCATCGGAATGAAATGGTGTGTGAAATAGACATTAAAGTGTTGGATTGCCGCTGATTTCTCAAGGTCAGGTGCCCGTCCTTTAGTGACACTCCTCTATTGTGTTGGCAGCAGATTCATCCCAAGGCGATGTGGTTGTTTCAGTGCTGCTTAGCAATTCTCACAGGGACGAGGGGAGAACCAGCAACTTCAGAGCCAGATCTCTAAATCTGCTCTGTTTTGTCTACTGAAAATTGGCAACCAGAGAGCAGAGCACTATGAAACTTTTCTGGGTAGCATCACATCATCTGTACTGTATAAACAATATTTAGGAGGATATTAAATGTTGTAACTGTGTAGAGAAAGCCAAAGCTCATTTCTCTGGGTGATAATATGTTCTTGGGGTTTTCAAGTTCAAAATGGTTTACTGCTTTTAACAGTTCTGTCTGAACACCACTGAATATTCTTGTTGCCGACTTCCTAAGGAACATACACTAATGAGGTCTATGGGGCAGCTTGACCTAAAAGTTACAGAAGCACATGTTCATCATGTCGACATTTGAAACAGGATAACATAATTGCATTAACAAAGCCAGCAGCAAGAAAATGAAAACAATCACAGCTTCAGAGATTCTTTGTTGACTAATATTCATAGGATTTCTTTCGACTTTGTTGACTGAAGCTGAAAAAATCAATTAAATGATTGTGTTATTGTTCCTCTAAAGATTGAACTCACTCTTGCAGAATGATCACTTAAAATGTAGGGCTTATTAAAGAGAACATTTCTGGATATTACAGAGGTGCCAGAAATGTGTAATCATTTTCAAATAGTGAATACTGACTAATATCTTAAGGAGACCATTCAAGACACATTCATAGATATCTTATGGATTCTCTATGTGAAGGTGGGTTTGTCTTGTATTGTCAAGACCTTTTATTAAAAGTGACAGTTAAGGAGTTTTACAATTTCCATTCTTAAACTAGAAAAAAACTCTCGCAGATGCTTCTTTTATGTGTCTGCATGTAGGTTGAATATATAATAAATGCTGAGCTTGGCCCAGTTTAACTTAGGTCATGTGTGGGTTCAGTGACAATGACTAATGCTGTGGGTTTAATACCTTGTAGTGGTTAGCCTACAGTTAACAAATCTTGTCACAAGGACAGTACAAACAATATCCCTACGGTTACATAATCATCAGAAATACTTCTCCCTCTGTGGGAACATGTACACTATTCAAGAATTCAATTTCCCTTTTTACATCAATTGAAATTGTTTTATTAGCTTATTAAGTGGTTTCAGCAATGTGTGAGTCCACAGAGTCTGGTTTGGTTTAAATAAGAATCAATGTGGACATGACTACTATGAATCTTCACACTCTGTCACATCTATATTTCTTATAGCTTCTTTCAGATTATTGTTTAGATTTTCTATCCAAAACCTTTCTTAAAACTCTGTGTCTGTGTCTCTACTTAGCAGCTAAAGAGACATATCTCACAGGAGTTGGTGGCTACCAAAAACTAAGGTAAAAGGAGAGTTAATGTCGGTCTTATATTCATCTGGTGCCCAGAAACATGTCTATAAAATAATGCTAGTATTGCTCTGCTGGTTGTGATAACAGGCAACAGTTTGTTAAAGTTAGCAACATAAACTTACTTCAATAATTTGTTGTGTTGTTTTCACAACTTGCTTCAGCTGCCTTAATGTGACCAAAACTTTCAGTGACATTATAAAATGCCTCCAAACTGCAGAAAATGGCATTAAATTGTTTTTGTGAGTCGCAGTTAATTGGAAACTTTGAAAAAATGGCTTCCTAAAACAAACAAATTTTGCAAAATGGAGAATTGTCTCTGGTCAGCGTCACTGTCAAACTAATGATATGTCCGGTGATATATTATCCACGACATTGTCGTCACTCAGTTGTTTAATAACTCATCTTCCATTGTATACTGGCTACAGTATACTGTCGCGTAACTGAAGGAGGGTTAATATCAAGTGCAACACGTTAGAACAGAGAGACAAGATTGGATGCAAGAAAGGACAGAGATTGTGGAGATTGGAGGAAGACATGTACTTTCCATCAGATTGTGATGTGGCAGCTGCTGTACGTTTGAAATGCATTAGTGCTAATAGCTGTGCCATTAGGGGAGAGAGAGGCACTCTGGTGATGGGTTGCCATGATGAAACCAGGGAGAGAGGGGGGGTGACAAAGAGAAGCACGGGGGGGGGGGAGAGAGAGAGAGAGAGAGAGAGAGGTGTAAGTGAGAAAGCAAGCGAGTGAGGGAAGAAGGTAAAAGAGACGGAGAAAACGGGAAACAGAGATGGAGCCATCTTCCAGGCCATTTACTGCAATCATCACTCTCTAATCAATCAAGCCTTTCATCATAGGACAACACAATCTCTTCTTCTCCCTCTGCCTCTTTCTCTCTTCATCTCCACTCAGCCACCCACTCTCATACATAACACAGTTGTATTCGTATGACCTCTTTCTTGCTCTTCACACATGTATGTTCATCTGTAACTTTGTAATACTATTCATACAGACATCGCCTACAATGTTCGCCCTCCCAGCGCTAATAGCCTGCACTGTTCTCAATTATCTCTTGCCAATTCTTTGTCCATACTTTCGTCTCTTCATAGCCACATTTAGCCAGTATTTCAGCGAAAATTCACTGCCCTTAAGTCACAATAGGTCCTCTCCGAGGTGTAACATGACCTTAAATGCCGGGGGCACTAGGTAGAGTTGCGAGGGTTTGTTCACTTGACCAAGTTCGGCTTCTTTCATAATGCCTCTATTTGAGATAATTGGCCCTTCAGAGGAAATGAGCGAGAATCATTGTGGCGACTCTCAGCCCAGCCCTCGAAGCTACCAGCTCCATTAGCCACAGAATACATTAGTCTTATGAGGGCTGCCTTTGACAGATTCAAATTCAGATTCTGGTAAAAATAGACAGAAACGAAGAGACGCCTCACTCGGGCTTTGTTTCATCTCGCTCTGATCTCAACATGTAATTTTTCTTTTTTGTCTTTTGGAAATGTTGCCAAACCACTGTTTTCACACTTTCAACTGGATTAACCAAAACAGGCAGTAATGAGCCATTTGTCCAAGCACATGCATTTAAATATTAGTTAGGAAAGGTTTTCCTGCTTAATCGTGACATTTTCTTCTTTAGTTGAGTTAAACCTATAGGAGAAGATGAGTAGAGCAAACATTAGTAAGCTACAGGTACTTTATCTGCAAGTTTATTACACACTGGCCATCATGTTGTGCTCTGTATTCCCCAGACTGCATATCTTTCCTTCATTTTTACAGTTTGATTCAGACCTTTTAAAGCAAAACTAGAAATAAAATTGATTTTGCCAACTGCACCACAGCAACCAAAACTCTAAAGGATCTCCATAGCCGAGAGTGGGAGTGGGGAATATAGCTATGTGAGCCCTTTTTAAATGGTCACTGATAAGCATAGCCACATTGTATAATCACAAATAAACAGCATCTCTTTTCATTGTGAGCAGGTTTCTTTTTTTTTTTTTTTTAACTTCCTTATGGCTGCGCTGAGACAGAGTGCTCGCAGCCTGCCGAGCACGTAATGGAACTCATAAACAGTGTTATCACTGAATCCTGAGCCATGGAACGGACTTCCATCTGCTCGCCACTGGAAGGGAAAGAAATGAGGAGGGGCTGTGTGGGGAGAAATTCCTACACAGGTTACAATTTAGCAGAGCCTCCTCCCTATCAAATGTATCAGATGGTGTGGATGCCTCAGTGGAAACTGGGCCGAGGTTTACTTATATTCTGAAAAGGATGCATACACGCACAGACATCATAAACAGGCCGCTTCGAGTTTGTGTCTGTGTGGATCCAGCCACATTTGATCAGTTAGACTTCATCTTAAACTCCCATTTCGACTGCAGCTTCTCTTATCCTTTTGTTGTCTCCTCTCCTTCTATCACATGCTGCTCAACTCGCAGCTTTGATCAGGCTTTTCGTTGCTGTGGTGACCCAACGGTTAGGTGATTTCAGCTTCTTGATTGCAGACCGCTGTAATTTATTTAAGTGGCGCTCTCCAAGGTAGAAATGTCCTTTTCTCCTTTTTTGTTTTTCTTCCCTCTTCCAACTCTTTTCTCTCCATCGCCTCTCCTGTGGCTTTTTCTTTCCACATCTCGCCCTTAATGTTTCTCTGCTGCTTCAAGAGAGACCCCTTGAAAACTCATGCTGTTCTACACTTGAGTGGAGGGACATTTGGCCAAGTCTGAGATGACTCAGAATGAAAGAAACACTGGAGTATGGGAAGAGGTAATGAGAAATGCTTGGGTAAAAAGAGAAAAGTTCAGGTGTGTCAGTAAGCCTTCAGTCAGTAGGAGTTTGCCCAACTGTGATGCTGCATGCTCGCCAGGAGGGAGGGTTGAGAGAGTCGCCCCCATGTCTAAATCCCACTGATCGATTCCCCTGCCTCACAGGAGATGGGAATCAATAGTCAGAGAAATCCAGCGAGCCACGCTGCAGACCTTGATTTTCCCATGGCCAACACCCATGAAATGTTATTTTAAAGGCGTTTCTGGTCAGAGCAGGGTCATTAAAAAAGAGAAGTTAAAATGCACCCACGACATAGCTCTCTCTCTTTTCCAGTATTTTCTCTTTTTTGGTTTAGATCTTGGCACATAGTGTTTAGCAGCGTAAATCAGGTGATAAATTGATTTGTTTTTTTTATAGAAAATGTGTTTTTCGGGCTATTTCATGCCTTTTATTATAACTGACAGTATGGATGGAAGGGAGTGAGGAGAGAGAGAGATGGAAAACATGACAACAACAATACCCGAGCTTGAATGGAAATGTTGTGGTTCGGGGTGACAACAATTTTGATAATCGATTGATTTAGAGCTGCAACGATTAGTCGATCAAAAGAAGTTTAATCAGCAGCAATATTTTGATAATTGATTGTTATTTCAGTATTTTTTCAATAATTTGCTGGGTCCAGCTTCTTAATGGTCTAATTTGTAAGAATTCCCGACTAGTCAAATACTGACGCTCCAGAATGGCAGCCAACCGGACCTACAATCTCAAAGCGTCATTATTTGACGAGTTGGGAATGAGACTCCGAAAGCACATTTGACATAAAATATGCTGGTTTAAATTGAATATCTTTGAGTTTCACACTGCTCACGTACGTGCCAACCTATATTGTCTTATCCCAATCAAAAGGGATGTCTGCAGGAACAAAACTATATATTTTATGTCCAAGACATCCGTAGTCTACGGTGTTCAACAAAAGTGATGTGTCTGAGCAGCCAGGATGTCATTTTGTGAGTGACAGGCTGGTTATGCTGTAGCAGAAGAAGAGATGCCTGCTCGGGTTTTACTGTTTGCTTGCTGTATTCTGTCCCTGCTGTCCTTGGCGCCTGTCTGCAGATATCTTAAAGCAGGCTTTCCCTTTGTCATTTGAATGTTGGAATCATTGTGAGGGACAGCAAGGCATCTGATGGAAATGATTACGGGGTCGAAAATAACAGGTTTCCTTTGGCCGGTGCTGATTGTTGATTGGCCACTCTCAGTCAGCCTGTAAAGAGGGGGTGGCGACTTTTCAGGACTCTGTGTGGACTAGCGGTGGTAAAATGGCTGAAAAACATGAGCGAAATGAAAAGCTGCAGTCAACCCTCCAGGAAAAATGGAACCTGGAAACAATTCGCTCCGATAAGTGGCGCTCCGGTGTCGCAGCGAGCTGCAGTGGGATTGGACAAGGAGGTCCAGACTGACTGCCAGATTGTTTGTGATTGGTCACCCCAGCTAGAGATACCATAAAAATGTTAGAATGGGGATAATTGCATTTGCTTTATCAAATCCCTCCGGAATCCGATGATAGCACTAATATTGCCGTGGCCTGTTTATCTTATTTGTCTTTATTTGGTGTTACAGCACCTCTCTCCTGCTTCTCCTCCGATGATCAGATTGGGGGGCTTGTTTGGGGAGGTGTTGGCATGCGTGTGTCATGTTGGATAGGCTTTTTATCTGGCACTGTGTCCATGCAGTGTGGTGATGCTATCAGTGTTAAAACCTGCTACTCAATGGAGCCCTGTCAGCCAACAATGGAGAGCAGCATTACCCAGAGTGCAGCAGGACAAAGCCCTCTTTCCTTATCGCTGGATTGGAATATTCACAGACTGATTTAACTGCTTTTACCAAGGGGAAGTGTCAGGCTCTGAAAGGAAGAGACAGCACAGCAGAGATGAGAGAGAGAGAGAGCGAGAGAAAAAAAAAGAGAAAGAGGGAGGAAAAGAAGAGAAAATAGGATTCTGTGACCTGCAGGATGTTTACAAAGAGACGTTTAAAGAGCAGAAATTGCAGATTCATGGGGGGGAATTGGGGGCATGAAATGTAGCTTGGCATATGTAACCTTAATCATTTTTAAATTACTTATTTTTAATTTCACAATAATCAAGATGTCTCTCTTCCTCAATTGTTCCTCTGCTCCTCCCTCCCTCTGTCATCTATCTCTTGGGTTGCTGCCCATCTTTACGAGAGCCCTTTGAAGTGAGCGAGCAGTTCGGGGAGGCACGCTGCTCCGTCTGAAGAAGAGGAGCAAGACATTGATGAGATATGCATGGAGAATGCCATTCACTTTGCTGAATTTGCACTGTGTATTGGAGCTTTAATCTGGGGGCACATTTGTTTATTGGCATACAAATGAACATCTGCATGGAGCTATGCTTGGACGCTATGGTCTCAGCAGCTCCCTAATCGCTTAAAAGCCTGGAGATGCAGAGCATGCCAATGAGAGAGCTGGAGAGAGGGAGAGAGGGAGAGAGAGACAGAGGGAGGGAGGCAGCCGCGCCCAAGGCCTCCGTCATGCACTTCTATATCGGAGTTTCACTCTAGCTCAATAGCTCTCTCTCTCCGTCTCTGTCTGTCTTCCAGGCCAACAGTTTAATATCTAGTTTGCTGGTTGAGTCTTTATTGACTTGACATTATAAAGAGGCATTTTGGTGACCTTCAATGGTTAAGACAACAGCCATATTTTTCAGACCAGACACCTCAGACAGCTTGTCTGCATTTATTTGTAAAGTGATGAGACAGGGCACTGAATGGCTTCTTCCAGGATAGAGGTGCTTGGTAAATGAACCTTTAAATATAGAAACAAACACTATAAATGGAAAAGAAGTGACTGCACCAAGAACACAATTTTTTTTCCTTCCCAATAACAATTCCGATACTTCAACTTGCTCTCAGCCGATAAAAGATATAAATAAATAATCGTATTATTTTTAATGGCTGTCTCCTACTAACCCTGTATTGATGTTATACGGTTGCTGTCATTGTTGTATGGTCTGGATCAGGTTAAAGTAGAGTAACACACACAAACACAGCTGCCTTCAAGGTTATACTGTTTGTTAAACCTGTTTGAGTTCTATTTATTAACAGTATGGTCCTTTTTGAAGCCTTCAGATTTTTTTGTATTGTTGAATTGCATCATACAGAGAGGCTTGTCTAATGTTTTGTCTTCAACATTTATGTTAATCAGCCTCTAAGATGACCACGGAGATAAATGAATCAACCAACACTTTCAACAAAAGCTGAGCATCATAACCTTCATGACAGAAACATGTATGCAGGGCTGTTGTATTAGTCTGCATCAGGTTTGGTTTATTGGACTGCTGTCAGGAGAACAACCAATAAAAGGTTGTATTTCAACTCCATTTCTTCCACTTGGACCCATCTAACTTCTGGATCTCACATTTTAAGTACAAGTAAAAAGGATTTTGGTCAAAACATTTCCATGAATAAGCACATTGCCTGCCCCCAGTAGAAGATAGGATTTAACATTCCCTGAATCAAAGATGAATCCACCAAAGAACAAGAAGTCATATTTTATTCAACCCAAGCAATTCAAGATCAAAGTTCTTTAAAGAGCTTGTAGCTCTCTGACAAATTTCTAAATTTCTGTGATTAATTTGCCTCTCTTTGAAAAGTATATTTCAGGAACTCACCTTTCGACACCTGTGCAAGCGTGTGGGTCATATAAACTAAAGGAAATGAGCTCAAGACATTCGTTTCCGAGGTACGCCTCAGAAACGAATGTCTTGAGCTCATTTCCTTTAGTTTCAGTGATTTCAGTTTGACCTCTCTCTTTTTAGCATGAACGCCCTTGTGTATATATTTCCTTTACGTTTCAATCTCCAGATGAAATTGGATGTCAGTCAAATCTTACTTAACATACGTAAATTATAATGCACCTGTGTGTCGTGTGTGTGTGTGTGTGCACCAGATTCCTAGTGTACTCAGAGTATGCTCTTAGCCCCGAGGATTGCATTCCCCCTCTCACTGCAGAGGTCTCGCCAGAATGTCTTGAGTTTCATACTGTTTGACACGCAGAGATGGGATATAAGGATGCTGTGGAAATGGAAGGACAGAGGGAGAGATGGGTAGAGACAAGAGGAGAGATTGGAGTGGAGGAGATAAGAGGAGTGAGAATGTATAGTTCCATAACAGCTTTGCTTTCAAACTTTATGTAAGCAGTTTTTCCACTGCAGCCAAATCAAATTGTTTAGCTTTTCCGTCTTTATTCAGGTTGCATTTTCACAGTAAATAAGGCTTTGTGTGTTAGTGTGTGTGTGTGTGTGTTTGTGTGTGTGTACCTTATGGGCTGATGTGCGTGGGTTAATGAAGAGCAGTAAATGAAATCCTTTATTGTGTTTGATATAATGTCAGCTTCCATTAGGGAAACTGGTTCTACGAATGATTGCTAGACTATCGGGGCCAGGAGAGAGGTGCAGAGTGTGTGCGTGCGTGTTGGCGTGCGCGTGTTTTCTGCATGGTTGTGTGCACACCCCAGGGCACGGCGGAGGCACCGAGTGTGTTCGGTAATTATAAAATCATTAGCAGGTGTCCAGAGGAGATATGAATATGACTGTAATCTGTCCCCACCCATGATGGAGCGCTTGTGTCACACTGAAATGTCAACCTGTCTCAGCCAGCCCATTGAGAGAGCCCTGAGATTCAAAATTCTAAAGATTTAGTCCCAGTTACCACACTCAGTCATTACATGTACCCCCACATATGACAGCCTTTATGTACCAGCCATTTTTCAATCAAGTATTGTTGTCCCGTGCTTTGCCGGATAAATCATCTGTCAGGGTCCTCTTCACATATTATGAAATCTGTGAATTTAAAGGCTCCGACCTTCACTTGAAAGGAGATTTTGAAGTTTAAATGTGTAACTACAAGCCACGGGTGACATTAAAATAACATGCAGCTTGTACGGATGACAAGAAAACACGCTGGCAGAGGAACAACCTCCTCAGCGGATGGACTGACAGGCGTTCAGACAAACAAAAGACAGGCAGGCATGTATCTGGTCAGACATAAAACGAGCAGACGTTGTAGCCCTGGCGAGGAGACAAAGTCACATTGTAATCTAGAGCAGAGGGGCGGTTTCTATAGCAACAGTAGGCATCTAACCTACGCGCCACTGCTTTTGCTGAAATCTGAAATTGGCGAGAGAAGGCTGGTATTGAGGATAGAGAGATTGGGAAAGATGAAGATAAGACAGGGTGGAGGAGGAGGAGGCAGAGGGAGGAGAGAGAGGAAGCAGATCGAGATAAGGGCGAGGTGAGGGAGAGGAGGAGGGTAAGGAGATGAGCGGAGGATGATTGATGTGAGGGAGGGGTAGGAGATCATCACCTGACCTCAGTGTTTGTCTCCTGTTTGGAATTTGTTGGTCCACTCAGCATGATAGATTTAATTTACTGATAGCACTTTGTGTCAGTGGGACTTTCTCCGACTTTGTGCGTTTCTCTGAGCACGCACGCTCGGCCTTGTGCGTGCACTTGCTCTGTACGTGCATTCACAACTGCATACATACAGTATATAAGTGTCTAATTTAAGCATGCGATCATATGCTGTATATGTTTGCACCAGCATGGTACACGGGGCTCTGTGGAGAGATGAGTATGGGGTAATTGCTGGCTTGGTGTTTGTATCAGATGTGTGTTTAACCCAGACCCTGAGCCCATAGAGACCTGTGACCAGCCACAGCAGATGGCCATGCTACCCTGGGGGCCGCTCAGAGGGTCATGGTGGCCTAGGACTCGTGCACATGGAGCCACCTCTTCTGTGCATGTCTGTGTGGGTGGAGGCAGAGGGTGCAGTGTTCAGTAGGTTCGGTGTTCAGCAGGTTTATTTTCATGATACTGCAAAAGGCAACAACTTTGTTCGTTAAATAACTTCATTTAAATCATATCCCACCTACTCCAAATATAGGATTAGAGCTGATTCTGCTGCAGCTTCCCTGATCTTTTCAATTGTATTTTGTGTAGCAATTCACATAACATTTATAAGTACTATAGAAACATTTAATAAATGTATTAATAGTAAAGCTTGACCAATATTGTCTTGGCAGATATTGGCCTATCACAGACACATCGGCAATGGTGTATATGCTGTCAACAGGGGTAGGAATCACAAAGTGACTCAAGATATGATTCGATTCATGATACATTGCCCACAATAACAATAGTATCACTCTTCTGCAATAATCAGTATATTGCAAGACAATCATCTAACAGTACATCACAATATCTGGCAAACTACGAATACAAAATCACCCAAAAATGGGAAATTATGTATTTAAATCGCTGCATTGTGGTGTCAGTTTCACAGAATTGGAAATGAAGTTTTAGCGATGATTGGGATGAAGCGATGATTGCTGACAAATACAGTACGCTCATAAACACTTGTATCTGCCTACAACTACTACTGACTCTAACCCGTTTATATACTGTTTGTATAGACTAAATAGGGGGCTTTAGTATAAAAAAAATGCAAGATAATTAAAGACAATTGCACAAAATGAATTTTGTGCGACTAATGCTTTTACTAATACTGCTCATGCTAAGGATCTACTGTATGTACTCGGCGTTGGTTTAGCACGGCTAAGTGATGTGTACAGTGTAAACAGTAAGGTAAACACAGCTGTCCAGCTGAGCAAACAGACATGAAACCAAAGACAGATGGGTGACAAATCAAAGGAAAAACCAACATGAAATGTCTCAGAGCAGCTTCAGTGCTCCTTTGCAAACAGGCAAACGGAGGGATGAACATTATTTTTACAAAAGAGTTTTCATGATGGTGGCGGTTTAAATCTTTTCAAATTCATGCTCGTCAAACTATCCACTGACCTCTTGTGTCCTGTGTTTTCTGATCGTTAATTCATTTTTTCCCCTTTGATTTATCACCTGTCTCTATGTCATATATTGTTATTATTAGTATGAAAGAGCAGTAATAAGGGAAAGGTACAAAAAACACTGCAATGATGAAGTGTAAGCAAGGGAGCTAGAGTGCTGGACCTCTCGCTAAGCTCTCTCTTCAGTAATGTGTGGTATGTTTATTTGAGTGCATTATTTGTTTGAGTAAAGCTGCTGGACGGTGTCCCTTGGGTGCAAGGAACCGAGCGTTTATTTACAGGAAGCAGTCCTGAATAATGAGTTGTAATGCTGCGGTAGTGAGAGTAAACTCTTTAGAAGCGAGGGACCAGTCTAAGCAGGACTGGGCTCCAGATCAATCCTGCTGGCAGACACAACAACACTGTTGCTCTGCCACAGTCGCTCTCTCTCTCTCTTTCTCTTCTCTCTCTGCAGAGGCACGGGCTATTTTTAGCCTTGGCAGCTCTTTCCCCGCTGCACCCGCCACCACTACCACCACCACCACCACCACCACCACCACCACCACCCATTTCTCTCCTCTCAATTCATCCCTTCATATTGCCTCGACCTCAGCCGCCATCCTAACCCTAACTTAACCCAATGTAGTCCCTGAACGATCCAGCCTGATCCCTCCTCCACTCAGCTCCTTCCCTTCCCTCCTCACTCCTGATCCCTCTGACAGAGTTGGGGAGGCAGAGGGAGTGCTGGTAAGATGAGGAGATGTGTCAGGGGGCAGATTTTGCTCCTCCCCTTATCTTGTCCGCGCTCATTACCCAAAGACACAAGCTGCGTCCGGGCTGGTTCGCCCCACGTTTGATGTCAGTGTGAGTTTTGATCATACTGTGTTTCTTTGGTGAGTCGTTAGGGACTGAGCTGAGCTCATGACTGACTCCCTGATTAGCACTGGAGGCCAGCCAAGACCCCAGTCATGGTGTGTAGAGAGACTCTCACGCCAAAGGGGACTGAAAGGAAGATGGGGGCTGACAGAGAAAGGGAATACTGAAGGTGTGTGTGTGTGTTTCTGTACGAGTTAAACAAATGCAGAGAGTGTGTGCGTGTGAGACAGCGGGAGAGAGATGAAAATGGCAAAAGCGATCAAGAGACAAACAGAACTTGAGAGGAAATAAGTCAGACTGAGTAAATCATGTGTGAGACTCGTACAGTAGACTGTCTCATTCTCTGTCAGGCGTCCTCCGTCATTCGACCATGACCACAGCTCCTCCAGTGAGGGCGAGTCAGTTACTGTGGTGCCCTTGAGAGCACTTCCTCAGCCAGCCTCCTCATGATAATGAGGCAGGCCCCACAACCGCTGCTCGCTGCATGTACCCGCTGCCCGCCCTCACGCAGGCCACTATGGGAGATAAGGACGGCAGTTCAGAGGAGGGGAGGATGGCAGCAGGGCTAACATCCTGGGTACGGGGGTCTCTGCTCAGGTGGTAAAGGCCGGGAGCGGGGTGGCAAGAGGCTGAATGTTGGGCTTCGGCTGATGATGGGCAACTGTAGCTGGTAATTAGAGCAAAATAGAGCAACACAATTGCATACATTTACATTATTTTCCTTTTTCCTTTTTCTGTTTCCTTTTCTCCTGTGAGAACGGTTTGCCTAGACTGAAAACACAGCCAGCTGAGGTTGATAAGACTCCCAGAGAGAGCAATATTTTGAGTTTATTCTCCTCTCACTGCAAACCACTTTACTCCATGTCACATCTGAGCTCATACCACAGCGCCACACACACTTACATTTTTCAGCAGTTCTCCACAAGACATGAAAAATGTTCCAACACGAGTTCGAACATGTGCTGCATTGGCATCATATAAATGAAAAAGATGCATTACATCCTCGGATATCTGTACAGCTATCTGCTCGCCTTCTCATGACTGTCATTCCACATCACACTACTCCTCCTGTGTTCTGTGATGCTGATTATATTCTCATGCTGAACAGTGTGATGGAATATAACCATGACTCTCTCTAGCTCACCACCGCAACGAGTCGGGGCTGATATAGAGGCTGCTATATCTTCTCTCATCACCTGTCTTTTCCACTTTTCTTTTCTGCACAGGAGAATGCCATTTCATACTACGATTCCAAAGCGGATTCAGACTATGTGAGTACAGTACGGACTGCTCTCCCCCTCCCCCGCCTGCCTCAAACCCCGAATCCTACCCGCTTCCCATCCTTTTCCTGCAACCCCACCCCACCCAACCCTTCCCCCTGGCCGCCTCGGTGTTGATCCCCCCCCCCTCCGGTCACAGGCCCCTGGGCTGTCTGTGTGTGTTAGTGAGGTGACACTGCTTTATGGTGAGTTGGTGTGACAGAGCAGGGGCAGGCCAACATGCATGTGACAGTGACTTCAGCTGTCCTCCCCCAGTCTAATATCCAGTTTTCTACCCTCCTCACAGACCCTCACTGTTTCCACTGGGGACCTGAACTGTGAAGGTTGTTAGTCTATCAAGCTATCTCTGACCAAAACATGAGTCATATCACACTTTTTTTCACCAGGACACCATTTCTATCATTAATACTGGTGGATATGAACGATGTTCAGGGAAAGACCTGCATTCTGGGTAATGGTGTTTCCTCTAGGAAGTCTCTGGTCTCACCATGTCACCAGTCTGGCCACAGCCTGCAGATCCACCTTAAGATAGGTCACACTCGGAGCCTGTGCCTGCTGATTGATTAAGTTTCAAGGAAGAGTGCAAGAATCCCCCCTAGATCACCAAAGCACAAAAAGATGGGAAGAGAGTGAGATAGAGAGGGGAAGAGACCGAGAAAGGGAGGCAGAGGAGCAATAAATCATGGTGTGATTTTCTCTTTGTGCACGCCACTCCTGTGATTAATGACACAGCGCTTTAGGGCCTGTCAGCACATCTAATTGGAGAGCATCAGTCATCATTAACATGCCACACTAAGGCCGAGCCAGTGACACACTCCTGACCCCCACTTCACCAACCCCACACCACCCAAAGACAGCGGCAGAGGTCAGGCAGAGGTCGTCCCTGCAACCCAGCAGTCGCCCACCAGTACTCACCTATCTGAATCTTGATTTGTAATGTGATGACCCCTTTCAATTACGGTTCCACCACTGGAGTGAAAATCCTTTACCTTTTGGGAGATATGATAAGAATTCTGTTCGAAGAAAGGTAAGTGATTGGTTGGCTGTCTTTTATCCAAGCCCTGTCTCCTCTATTTCCTATCCTGTACTCTATACCTCTTACTTTCTCCTCTTGTCACTGTACCCTTGGTATAAAAGTGCCTTGTGATGATTCCATTTCCCAACGTCTGATGTTTGTTCCAGAACATTTTATTTATTTGTCTGATCCAAGGGCGGATATTTCATTTCACTTTGGGGGAGGGGGCAGTAAACCAAAGGTCTAGAGGTCAGCCATCACCAATACACTCCTGCGCCACAGACGCTTGTACCTGCAAAATGTGTGCAGAGGTGCCGGTTTGTATGGCGGACCAAACCACTGTGAGTGATATGGAGGGGGACCCGATCTTTAAAAACTTAAAAACACATTGTTTTGCATCTCTAATTAGCGAAAGTGTTTTCAGTGCTTTCATTATATTATTTGATATCATGTGTTTCTCATTCAACTACCTACCTAATCTCAGGACCCATCAGCTATCGCCTGATTATGATTTAGCCTCTGGGGCAACAGCCAGTGTTTTGTGGCTTCGGTGTTAATAGTGGATATCCAGATAAAATGATATCCAGGCCAAGACTCCTCTATAAGCAGGTCATTGTTTTACAGTCAGGGGGTGCCAAATTGCACAAAATGCCAATTTCTACATAATTTTGCTTTAAAAAAACAGAATCAGAAGTTTAATCGTCATCAGACGATAGCTGATGGGTTCCGAGATTGCATTACAGCCGATTAGTTCCCTCTTTTTTGCCTTCTACGTGGACTGCCACCAAAGCCCACTCAAAGGTGATTCGTCAATACCACTCAGAATACAAACTGACTAGAAATGAAAACCAGAACCCAAACTCTTGTCTCTCGCCTACAGTCTGCATTTATATGCAGATATCTGTTTATAGAGATTACTACCTTCCAGCCTCTTTCGGTTCTTTGTAATAATTAAACACACAGATTTATTATTGTTCTTTCCTTTCTGCACTGTTCTGATCCTCTCAAGCCTATTGGCCACTGGTTATAATACTTGTATGTCTGCAAAAACAGACAAGATTAGCCCCCACACTCCTCGTTCCCCATAAAAGATTATAACATACGCTTCAGCAGAGAGCAGACAAAAGGTAAAATGCAAATATTCTTTGGGCTGCATGAACCCACTTTAACTGCATTACCATAATATTGTCAATCATATCTCTAGGCTTTAATTTACTTGAAGGGCAATCATCAAATATATAAATTATTACAAGTCTAACTATTCTAATGTTTAATCAAAACGTATTTGATTCTTTCAGTCGTAGCATACGACGGTACATGTGATATGTGTTAAAAACTGTAATGTTATTTTTTCTGCAGGAGTCCTTAATCCTTTAAAGGGTTGTTTTCCTCACTATCTCACTCTTTACGGCTGTCATTTAAGTAAACACCCGCCCACACACACACGCAGACTTACATGGTCATAAGTGACACGTTTCAGGTTCGCCCTGGTTGGCTAAAGGCGGGAATGAAAGAATCTTCAAAATGTCATCTCTGGCCTCTTCAGCCTTTAATTAAACCTTGAGAACGGGGAGATAAAATTAACAAATTGGGTAATGAATCGAGCAAAACAGGTGGTGGATGGTTGAAGAAAATGAACCAATCAGTCTTTCCTGTGTGGATTTATTCAGCTCCTAATTAGACGCTGCCATGGTTAATTATGATTGGGCTCTTCTGAAGGGGAGAAAAAAAAACCTCCTCCCTGCCCGACATTGACAGAATTAGTGTCAGAGTGAGTGATAAACAAACACCTCAACCTCACAGTTAGTGCTGTTAAAAAGCCAGCATCCTTAACCCAATCAACTGTACCATGGATCCATAGTCAACCTGCCACTTAAAATGTAATTCTCCACTTTTTACTGTGTCAACAAATCTGTACTAAACCAACATTAACCCAAAGTTGAGGGTATCAGTTTTGATAATGTCGTCATTTAACTTAAAGGTAAATCTGACAGCAGTTGAATAGGGACCACTGGTAGTTTTAAGTGCCAACATTTTGGTCAACAGTACATTTTATTCCATTCCAGAGTTGTGTGATTTTATTATTCAGCTAAAACAGGTTATGGCCTGGAAGCATTCATCCATCACATCAATTTGCGAATGGAATAAATGATTACATTACCGCTGCTTTAACATCAGTTCAGTTACAGCCTTGGATCCCTTGGATGTTTTTTAAAAACATGGAATATTAAAGCGAAAAAGTGTTGAACCTGTCAAGCTTTATGGTCGCCAGATTGCTGCCTGAAAATGTAATGCAAAAATGTCCATTCTCCAAGTGTGTCAAATCGGTATGCATTTATCCGCCCTAACCTGTAAGAGTTGTAGACTCGAGAGCTGGTCTCTGTCATTGACACTGCATTGTCCCTCATGTTGACTTTCAATGGGACTTCAGCACAACTGTCCCCAGCTTGTAATTGTGTTTTAATAGTCAATTAAAGTTGGCCCATCAATCAAATTCTGCCATGGACATGGGGTTTTGATTTAATTTCTCCAAAAAACAAACCATTTTTATGATGTCAGATCCAATTAACCCATGCTGCTTTATTACAATGAAAACTATGTATTGCAGTGGCACGTTTGCTGCACACAAATGATTCATTTTGAAGTGGATTTATTTTTTGGTCTTCAGCAGATAGAGTGCTTGAGGAATGATCAGAGATTTGAGTTTTGTTTTACTAGTATTCTATGAATGAAGGGTAATGAAGGATGACTAATAAAGGAAGAATGATAGAAGCATGATGCCAGACAGTGCTAAAGGCTACTTCTGTATGGCAGTGTATCAAAAAGCTCAGTGCATGAACACACATTAATTAGATTGTGTTTGTTTAAAAAAAGACTCCCACTATGACCTCCCACATTTTAATTTCTGAATGCTGGTCTGTAAATGTGAACTCTTCACTGTGCCTTTTCACTGAGGATGCGTCTAACAGGGTTATAGCGAGCACTCTAAGGATATGCACTGAAATCTGATCAAGAATAAGCTAATAAACTGAGCCGGAGAGAGTGGGGTTGTATCTCGCTGCCATTTTATTTCACGTCCCACAATCACTTCCTCCTGTGGGAACAGGCACAGATTGTACTCCATTGATAACTTATCAAGATAAAAAGCTTAAATGTCACTTTTGCTTTTTTATCTTCTGGCTTTCTTTGATATCTGACACTTTCCTAATGCAATATGTGTGTCAGGCTTTCTCGTCATGCACAATGGCCAGGGAGAAGCTGTAAAAGTGGCATAACATCTTTGAAATATACAGAATGAACACTGTTTTCTGTTTAAACATTCACAGGCGAGAGAGAGAGGAGGAAGCCTGATATGAAATATGCTTTAATTCGAGTGGGTGGGAGACTAAACAGTGATTAAGTGGTGTTGGTTGCTAGTTATTGTTGGGGTTAATTTGTATGGCACCTCATGTGTCTGCGATAGTCATCTCGGGTACTAATGAGTTTCTCTGTTCAGCGTCTGCTCTGATACCTGCTGTTGTTCTCTGATGAGAGGGAGAGTATAGAGCCACCTAAATCTGGAGGCAGACAAGAGGCGGAATAATTGCTATTTTTGTTCTTAACGTTATCCAAATGCTGTGTGAGTCAGAGAGAAAGATAATGTACTGTATGCACCAGAGCCACAGATGGGCGCTGTAAAGCCACAATATGGGAGGTAACAGAATGCGGTGCTATATTTGCATGTTTCCCCCGTTTTTCTATTCATGCATTTTTTTTGTTTGCTCACTTGGATTTGTGGGTGTGTGCATGTGTGTGTGTGTGTGTGTGTGTGTGTCTGCAGGCGGAGGATGGAGAAGAGGAAAACCCACAGGAGATCTCGACGTCTTTGGAGCTAGAGTTTGTGGACGATCCGAATTTCAAAAACAAGGTCAACTACTCTTCAAGTGCGGTCCAGATTCCCACAGACATATACAAAGGCTGTAAGTGTACAAGAATACTTTTTCTCATTTGTGTTTGGTGAAAAGGTGAGAGTTCATGTGTAGAAATCAAACGCACAGAATGCCACACCCATTACAGTTACCTCAAGACCTTCGCCTCTCTTCTTTATGTAGCCAATATTGTGCATAAAATAAATTACTCTAAAAACTTTGTAAAAAACTGTTAAATGCAAATCACTGAAGGCTCTTACATACACACAACAAGCAACACACGGTCAGTGACACCGACAGGTGATCTTACCTGAGTATTAAAAGCCCAGTGGAGCAGCACTCAGAGCTTCTGTAATGGGGCATATTATCCAAGTGAAATGGAATTACTGGGCGAAGCACCACTTCCAGATGGATTAAATCTGGGATTGTTTCACAAAATGCCAATTTATACAGACTGTTGCTTCAAAACTTGCCTCAAAACTCATGGTATCACTGTCAAGTGTGGTTTATATCGTGGTAGGGGTCTGCTCAACTAGATTTTGATAGTGCTGACTGATAAATCATGTTTAAATCATTACCGCAAATGAACATGTGAGATAAACACATTGCAAAAGACAACGTGGTAATAAAGAAAATTAATTTTTATTAACACTCTGCATGCGAACATTTGACCTATAAGATAGAAGATAGGTATTCGGCCAATCAAATGAAGCTGGAGCTAGCCATCAGCTACCCTAACATTAACTGGTGTCACTCTGACTTAGCATGATGGCTGAGTTAGGAGTGTGTTTTTTATGCTCAATAATCTCAAATATGTGCTCGACTAGACAGACAAAACAAAAATCAACGGTTGACGGGTTACTTTCTAAAATATAAAGCATACAGAGAGATTTTTGGCAGCAGTTTTACCTCCAATCATGTATGTATCAAGGTCTCCACAGGCTGCTGAGCCATAGATGAATGACAGCCTTCTGTCTTGACTTGACCTCTCGCCTCTCTCTCAGTATGTTAGCTCAATCTCTTTCTCCCTTTTATCAGCCAGCACTTTAGCACACTAACATGATTTTAGATGACAGACGGTCTCTCACACCAGATCTGTACTGTAATTTTTTTTGTTTTTTTCCTGCGTGGGCATGGTCTCCCCCGCTCATGGACCCTGCCCTTCCTGCCTGGCACCGTGCTGCCCCGTGGACTTAACACCCTCCTCAGTCTGCAGCTGCCAAATGGACAAAAGGGAACACATGTACCTTCTGGGACTCTGATTTCGCTTGGCATGTTCCCTCTGTTATCCACCTCTAACCTTTTGGACGCTCTCTGCCTGCCTCTCTAAGGACACAAAAACGAGAGCATGTGCACGCAGACAGCCACTTTGACAGTGGCAATTTTTTTTTTTTTTTTTTCGTTATTGTGTAGCTCTTCGCCTCCTTTGTTGAACAGGCAGTGTATGGCACCTGTCTGTAACAATGCCCTCCAGCTGTGTCTCCAGACAAATCTTGTCAGAATTAGACACTTGGTTCAGGAGGAGATGTCAAAGGCCACAGCTAACTCACAAAAGAGCAATCAGGCCTGCGCATTGTTCCCAGAGCCATTTTGTGCCAGCTCTGGTTTTCCTGTCTGAAGATATGAGTCAGAGAATAAAGGCCTCTTGATTGAGGGTGGCGGAGACTAGAAGAGTAGGGTGTTACAGTGCATGAAATGAATTTTTCTTTTTTCACTTTTCTTCTGTGGAAAATGTTTACTATTGATGTTGTTTAGTTAGCTCCCAGTGCGCGGTCTGCTGTGCTGTGATTGCCAACTGCAGATTTTGTGCCAACTCCATTATGAACATGTGTGCTGCATTTTAGTCACTGTTGATAAATAGTGTTTAAAAAACATGTTGCTGCCCATGTGCCACATGTACATTAATTCCAAAAGATGGTCTCCCACCGAACCAAATTTCCCAGCCACAAATGTAGGTATCAGAAACAGACATTTTGAAATGTCCAACGTGCAATGCAATTTAGACCAAGTTAAAGGGGAACTCCACTGATTTTACACATCAAAGTGAGTTTGTAGGACTTGACGAGTACGACTGCATGTGTGAAAAAAGTTGTATAAAGCCTGTTGTGGTTGCAGACTTGTGTGGATTCTGGTAAATTGCCTCAAAAGACATCTCTAGACTCGATAGACTGTATAAAAAATGGATGCAGGTGCCTTTGAACTGCATTCAAACTTAAGGGTCAGCAGAGGGTAAATACACTCAATCCAAAAAGAGGTCCGATTGTATGTAAGCTTATGAGAAAATGACCCTTCTTCTGACTTGGTTTATTAACTTAGTAAACAGTTTCCTAATCAGTTGCTGGTTCCAAGTCTTCCTCAGCACAGCGTTATATTCATTTTGTAAATTATGGTCCCGTTTAGAGTAAAATAGAAGATAAAGCAGGATATGCTTTAGGTCATGGCTGTCTTGTGATTGGCAAATTGCTACCACCGCATGTTGTCAGGTTATCAGTCAGACCCAATCAGGATACCCTCCCCAGCTCCACTTCACTTCTGGCTCCACTAAATCAAGATGGCGACAACTGTAGTGCTAAACTCAAGTCTTCAAAACCCTAGTCTACAAACTGAAAGGCAGGGTTTTTAGGGTTAAAAATGTATTCTGATATAGTTAGTGATTACCTGTTAACCCTAACCCTAACCTGCTGTAGTCAGTAACGTAATCCAAATAGCTTGATTGATTTCAGTTTCCTTTGGATTACCTCAATACCAAACATTTACGAATAAAGATGAGAGAAAGAAAATATAAATAAGATGATTTTACTGAATCTTAGTTGTGTATTTGGTTTCACTCGAGAGCAGAGTGATGTTATGGGAGGCTCGGTTATATTTAAGAAAGAGATTCAGGCACAAAAGCTATTTGATAAGGGTCAGGACAATATCATGTTCTGGTTTAAAATACTTGTTTTGGTTGTCTTACCAAACAGTGGTGTAGGTGCATTATGGGTAATGTAGGCGCCGAGTTTTGACAAGGAGGAGAATAGTGTGAAATTAAGAAATGACAATATCTATATCGATTTCGCTGCTTCGATGTTGATAATTTTTTGTCCATCGTTTGACAATGTTGTAGAAGTTCAATGCTAAATCAGTGGAGTACTCTTTTATCTAGCTTAGCCTACAGACATTTACATCAGGTTCATGCCATGGGAGCTGCGTTTGCTTTAGCGAGATGGTGAAAGGGGATTATTATCTGCATGTCGTGTTCTGCTCTGGTCCCACCAGTGGGAGCCTGCAGGGTGCCTTGGAGAGGATGTCTGAGGAAACTAATGTGGGCGGATTGTTGTCCTCTGGGTCTGGAGAGGTCTAGATCTACGGCATATCTGTGGGTTTAGGATTAGCAGAAGAGAAGCAGTGTGTGTGGGTAGATTCGGCACTTGTTCCTCAGGGGGGAGGCCAGAGGAAAGGCAGAGAAAAGAAAACTGTAGGAAGAATGGAGCACAGTCCAAAAGTACAGCAGAATGTTCAAGAATTTAGCAGTCGAAATTCTCAAGTGTTGTTTATTAGCACTTGCGCTTAGTCGCGTTAGAGTATTTTGCTTTGATTTGTACACATTGTTAATTCACTGAAAAAGATGAATGTTTGCCAGAAAATAGCAGCGTGAGTTGCCAGTCACAGCAAATATGGGTGTCCTGAAAAGACAGAAGGAAAGGGTGATGAGAGTAAAGTGAAAGAGAAGAGACACTTTAATAATAGAAACCATTTAGAGCAAAAAAAGAAGCATTTTTTTATTGTGATCCTTTCAGCAGCTAAATGAGGCAGTGCATGCGTCCTGGTTTGATTTGTCTGCTAGGCCCCATGTCCGTTTATTGAGATTGAGAGTGTTCCCTGAGCGCAGTAATGAACCATTTTATGATTCATTATCCCACTGCTGATTCCTGCTGCCAAGTCTGCAAACTTTCTAATTAGCTTAGGTCAAACATTCATACAGTTTTCTTCTAATTATCACCGCTTATTACAGAATGGACATCGCAACGCAGCCGCAAAGGAATAAATTGATGTGGGTGGTGTCGTCTGTGGGGAAACAGGTTCTATTCTCTGAGCAAATGTTACAGAAATGGTGAGGAAGATGCAGGGATTTGCTGAATAATTGCAGAGGAAGGGCTCTGGGAACATAATCTTTCAAGTAATCACTGAAAAAAAAAAAGGATAAAAACCGCGAGGGAATGTACAAATTATTCTTTGGTGACTATTTTGTAGATCCAGTGGAATCTCACTGGTAATTGGACCGAGTTCAGACTGTAGATAGAGGATGCTAAGCCAGATTGGCTCATTCTACAGTTGGATGTACGATATAACGTAACAAAATACAGAAGGTTGTAAATCAGCTATTTTAAAAAGGTAGTAATTATGTGTGCTTAACATACATTCAGTGTATGACTACATTAGTGTTTCTATGCAAATAAGCAGCCACTGTTCCCAGCAGGGAATAAAGAACCACACCAGTGAATGTGGGAAGTTGTTCCATTAAATTTGAAGTTTAAATCCGCTGCATGCGGCGCCTTTTTCCAGCGGCCTAACGTCATGTTGTCAGTTTGCTATTGTTGTCGGGCACAGTGAGGAACTTGGTTGTCAGAAATGAATGGCGAGGACTGGCTAACTGTGTGTGCAGATGAAAGAGCAAAGCTTAAATGTTTTGCATGGAGCGATTATCCCGCCCACACCACCCCACACACCCGCCACAGACATCATTATCACCCCTCCTTGTGCAACTTGTCCAGTTGTTCCAGCCCCTGTGCCTTTCTTAGTTGTATGTTTTATGTTACGCAGGACAAAACTAAGATTGCTTTACATATTGACAACATTTTCTGAAGTATACCGTCAGTTTTTAAAGTGATTTTCTACTTTTGTTTTGTCAACTGTTGTTTTCTCATGACCTGATCCGTGTTAAAGCGGCTTTGTGTCACAATTTGTAGCAATTTACATCTATTAATCACTTTACACACAGAGCCCCTTCAATCCAATATTCATTCTGCTTGTAGTTTTGGTAAATGCTCCACTCTGTTCACCAGCTAGTTGCTTACTTGGGCAGGTGGGGCACAGTGGGTTTTTTAGAGCTTTTCTGCTGCAAACATCTGGCTGCTGCAGCTGTAAACCAGGTTTCATAAGAGTGAACCAAAACAATTAGCTGAAAGGTGGTAAAACGCTCAGTAGAGCTGAGAGGAACTATGGTCATTCGATCCATTTATTATATATAAAAAGAAAAAATTCAGCAGCTTTAACAAAAACAAGGTCACGTTGTTCCCTTCACATCTGTGACATTTCTGGATTTTATTTTTCCAAGAACTTCATGCATGAATGAAGCTTAAAATGAAGGTTTTTCAAGTTGGACTTTTTTTTCACATTTCAGAAGTTAAAGTGCTCTTGAAAGCAGCAACAAGAACACTGTTTGACACATTCCTGCAGGTGCTTTGATATACGAGAACAACATATATTTGCCCCGAAAAAGATAAATACCAGAAAATGTTCGCTTTTTAAAAAAAAAACTTATTTCAAACTATGAAGGAAATTAAGCTAAAATGTTAAGCTTTGGTCAGTGGTCAGCAGTTATGTAAAGTATAAACCATGTGTCGGCTAGGCAGAAATGTTAAATTATTTATGAGACTTTAATTATCAAGAGAAAAAAAAATCCACAGATCGGTACCGAAACCAGCAGCAAGCTTGTACTCACTGCCCTTTGAATGTAAGCCTCCATTTTGCTTCTGCACTCCGTGGTCTGTGGTTGGATTCCCTTTGGGAGCAAAAAAAAAATCATCCTGTTCACCTTTGTAAAGAGCAAATTGCATGGGGTGTGTATAATGTGAGTGGAAAATTGAGTGCAACAGATATGGCAGATAGAGAGTCAACGCGGTGTCGTGTGCAATTTGAAAAGAAGGGAAAGATTTGCATCTGCAGGGTTTCATTTGAGGGAAACTACCTCTGAAGTCTCTCATCTTTTTAAAATGGATCTGGAGAGAAGTCAGCTCGCCTGGTACCAACTGGAGGGACAAAGGCGACTTTTGAAAGACAGACTCAGGTCTGTTCACAAAAGGACGGGGACGTGATAATGAGACGAATGAGAGCCGTGCTTTGTTACATAGTCGAATTATAAGCTTCGGCTCCAATTAGTGAATGTTCCTTCTGGCTATATGCTACATTTGTCATCTTAAAGTTATCAGCTGTGAACACGAGGTTTGCATCGGTTAAATGTAAAATGTCATCTTTGTGTGTGCACGTGTGTGTGTGCGTGTGCAGTACATACAGCCCGTATTCGTTTCACACACCCCAGGTTCCTTCCAGTGGAGGAAGCTTCCCTGTCAACCGACTCACGCCACACTGGAGATCAACTCAGCCCCTCTCAACATCAAACCAGATTTAAATGTGTGGGGAAAAAAAGCAAAAGTGATTTGTGAAAGAGAAAAAAAAGAGAGAGACGAAAAAGTGCAGAAAAAAATGAAAAAAGAAGAAAGCGATCGAGAGAGGGGGGATAAGGGAAATGGGATTTAAAGTTAAACCAAAAGAGAAGAAAGACAGTATAAACACTGCGGGCTGTATTTCTGTCTTTCTTGACTTAACAGACTCCATCTCTCTCTCTGTCTCTCTCTCTCTCTCTCTCTCTCTCTCTGTCTACCCCTCACCCATCCACCCCGATAGTGTGTGCCCAGTGAAGGGGCACTATCATTTACCCGCACACTAATTAGAAAAGTCAGCATAGTAAACTCCACTTCACTCACCACCAGGCTCACAAATTACGTTTCATGTGTTTGTTATTTACTGCTCCTCTTTAATTAGAAAAAAAGAAAATATTTGGAGGAGCACTCTGGAGGTGTGGTGAAATCTTCTGTCTTATTCTCTATATTGAATAATAATCCCTCCTCAGAGAAATGTCCATCCCCCCCCCGTTCCTTTCACAGTCTGAGATTACCATTTAGCAAAACTGAGGTCCTCAATGACAAAAACACTCACACTGAACGCTGAGTGAAACTGCTCGAACCCTACGCACAGATTTTAATTGTAATTAGTAAACGCTGCAAAGAAATTCTTCTGGATGTTATTTTTTCTCGACCAAAGCTACAAGAACACACATTTTCTTTTTCTCTCTGAAGGCTCAGACTTTGTTTTTAGCGTGTCTTTGTGGATGTGTGAGCGGCTGCCAGTTCCTGTTGCTGCCGTTTACTCGGCAGGATGAAAGGTTTAAGGTTCAGGCTCTTTAACACTCAGCCAGGCCCTGAAAGAAGGAGAGACAGAGAGGAAACGGGAGAGTGAAGTAACTGGGTTGACAACACAGACAGAGACAGGAGGAGGTGGTACATGGAGACTCAGAGATACTGGTCTGTTGGTTTAACGGTATCGGTGTAACAGCCCTTGGCTTGGATAATCAAAACGCAGAGAGTTTAAACTGATGCTTCACACTTTATTCTCTTCTTCATTTCATCATCTCAGAAACATAATGAAAACTATACAAAACTGTACAAAAATATCAATATTTTAATAGCTTCACATCTAAAATCAACAACAGCACATAGACAATGAGCAAAATACAAATAATAAGATACTGAATAATTTCAGTGCCAAGGTCCAGTGAGCAAAACACACTGCTGAGGGGACATGCTGACATTCAAGCCTAATTAATAAGCAGTCCATGACGATACCTAATGACTTCGCCAAAAAACAAAATATACATTACATTCAAATTCAAACAAAACCAAAGGTGCTATAACTAGCTGGCATTGTATGCTGATACTTTAAACAAGTGGAGCAGCGAAAAGTTTCCCTATAAATGAATAAACAACTCATTCCTACAGTACCTGTAGTAAAGGTAATTAAGCTACTTTACATATCTACCTCTTTCTTATTATATGCTTATAGGAAATGATCAGTGGATTTCTGATCATTCTCAATTTTACTGCCAAAAATTACATGGAAAGCTGTAAATTGTCAGCGAATTATAAACAATGTTAACTTCTCTTTACTTTAATGCATTGAAAATAACTTTCCCTCTTAGTGATGACTTATGGGTAATATGCTGAGTGGCTATAAACTCACTAAGGTTCCAAACAAGCTGCATTGTTCCCAGTGTTACCCTGCCTGTCTGTTTGAGTAATGTCACCTATATGTCAAAGGAGGGAAAACTGAACTACAGCAGCAGCACTTAGTCACTCTGTTTAAAAGTAGAATATGTTAACGCTTTATGATTATGGTTATGAGTCTTCAAGGGGACTTAGTTAATAGCTTTAGCTATTACCATTATGGATTTCTTATGAGGGGCCACTTGTGTTCCACTGTGATATATTACAGGCCACTGTGCCTTTTTGTCTCTGCTCTGTGTGTACAGTAAACGCATTAAGCTATTTATATAATGTCGGATTAATACAGGGCATAAGGCGCAGATCGCTTTGGATGGCTCTGTATCTCGGGTACATCAGTGTGAATAATGTGTGTATGAGAGGTTGGGGGATGGGGTCATAGGATAGAGGTGGTGGTGGGGGGGTTGAGAAATGATCTTGCGCAGAGATGCTCCATAAATCCCACTCATAATTGTTTCCCTACTTGGTGTGCAGTCTTGCTCCATAAAGGGGCAAAGCCAAGGGTGCTCTAAATGTCAGGGGAGCGGCACGTTGATGAATTACCTTTTAAAGATATCAGAGAGAGGCGTGTTTCACGTGAAAGATGAGCCCAACACAGCGCTCGGAGGCCCTGTCTGCCTGTGTGAGCATATTTCCCCCCCAGGGGAAATTTGTCTTTTTATCAACTGTCCTGAGAAGTCACGGCATATCCTCGCTGAATAAATCAAAGAGAATTAGTTTGCTGTGTTCTCTTATCTCTGATGTGGCCGTTTTTCTGCAGAGATCACCCGCAGATGTGTGTTTTCGTATCCGTGTGTGTGTGTGTGTGTGTGTGTTTGTTTGCAGAGTACAAATACACACAGTAGAGGTGGCTTGCATCTGCAGGAGGGATTTGTAGACAAATACACCTTTCAAGCTGGACAAAAACCCACTAACATCTGGATTTTGTTCATTGGCATTTATTCCAGTGCTGTTTGGCTGCTCTAACCTGTTTACATGGGCACCAAAATGGAAAGCAAGGCGTTACCAGGTGTTACTGCACATGTGCAACTCTCAACAGAGATGAGAAAGAAGCGGATGCCTCGCTCCTTCCATCTTTCTATCAGCAGCTTTTGAAGAAATGTGTCTAATTCAAAATGTTATTGACTGATTTGTTGAGACTTTTTTAAAACAAGTTTTAACATCTTCTGGCTGTAATCTGGTGTAGTATATAGTAAGCATATGATCTGCCACTTTCTTCTTTCTGTTCCCTGATTTCCAGTGCGCTCGTTACATATGAGTCATGAGTATGACGCACCAGATACAAAAAAACAAAAAAAAACGAAAGGCAAACTTTAATTCACTTACTGGAAAGTAGAAAACAAACATGCATATACACACTAAATTTTGCTATAAAAAGACTGACCATGTCAATAAAGACAAAATACCACCATTAGTACATTCCTCATGAACACACTCAAAAACTCAGGACACAGACTGTAGCTCGTGTGTGTATGCCGCTGATAATCCTGACATTGCTATCCCTGCATAGCCAGAGTTTGGTTAATACCTTGATGTTAGTCAAGGTGGCTGAGATGGGGCTAGTTTTGAACGGAGGTCGCACGCTGTCTCTTTGCCCTTGGCCTGTCTGGGACAGCTATCATTACAGAACCAGTGCCTCTCCAGATAAGAGCACCCACGACTTCACAGCACACAGGCTGCTGCCGCCACTGCTGGAGCCACCTGCTGTGATAGCTCATGCTTAAAGGATAATACGTTTTACACATTAATCAGATGGCGTTTTGACCACAGAGTATTGCGCGACCTAGATGGAATTGAAATGCATGGTTTGCTTCCCAGATAATCTGCACTCACAAACATCAGTCAAATTTAGCCACTGGTCCTGCTGAAGTGAATCGGAGTCACAGGAGGAACTGCGGGGCAAGTTTGCAAACTCATGGAAAAAGTGGCAGAGACACTGAGATTGTCACTAATTTTCTCTGTTCTAGTTTAGTCTTCCTAGTTCTTTAGACCATCTGGACTCTTGGCTAGCATAAACACCGTTGTGAGAGAACATACAGCTCTTTTACTTTCTAATTCTGGTAAAAATGCAGTTAGGATTGTCACAGAAATGTCACTGGCAGGCTCACATTCCCCAGGAGTTAATCATCCAACAAACTCACAATGAAAAGGCTTTTTTAGGGGTAGTTTTTCAGCTAGTTGTTCATCATGGTGAGATATAATTTTTTACACTTCAAAATAATCAATTCTATAACCTCACTCGTGTCTTTCATTCTGCCATTTTTATTATAGGCGTTTAAGGTGAAGTTTGTTTTCCCTTCCTTTCTCACGGGCAAGAAATTTTCCTTTCCGGGCTGTGAAAGCAGCCAGACGTTCATGTTAATTTCTGTGTTGCTCTCCGTCAGTCGTCCTCCTCCCCCCTCTGTCTGAGTTGTTTTAAGTTTATCCCCATCTGTAGGGCTGCCTCTATCCTCCTCCGTTTCTTCCTTTGTATTTACGTCTATGAATTTTAAAAAACATGTTGAGGAGCTCCCCTCGGTGATGGCGGCAAATTGGCTTTCATATATTCCTATCCTCCAGACACCGCTTAGTGCTGCTGTACTGAGTGCTTGGGTTTGTGTGCATTTGTTTTACAGGATGCTAGAGAGCAATGAAACTTTTTTGTTTTGAGCTGCAATTTTAGAGAGAGTCTGGCAACGTGGAACTGATTCAGAAGGAGAAATCAAAACAATATTGTGTTTTTTAGGTAATTACAGTGAAGGAGGTTTATTACCTCTTAACTGACAGCTCATCAAAGGCTGAGCGGTAATTGGAAAGCATGGGAAGAGTGGATAATGATCATTTGTTTGCATGAAATTCAAACGAGTGGTTGAAAAAAGCCGGACTTGTCGGTTCAGAGGCTCGTCTAGCTTTGGTTGGCTGAGTAATTAAATCAGAGCAGCAAGTGAAGTTCTGTTCAGCTCGCTGCCTCGTCTTGTTTCCTCTTTAATCAGGTGGCGATTAAACCTCTGCTCTCCCCGTCTTCTGACTTCAGCTGAGCTATTAAACACAGACTGAAAGCATTCTTTGTTTGTGTGTGTGTGTCTGTGTGCGTCCGTGTGTGGATGTATATTGTTTCATGTTGTAAGGATAGAAAAAGCCTTATCTGGATCAAAATATGAAAGAATAAGGACAGTGTAAATATAAGTTACAAGTGTCTTAAGCGGCTCATGTTGACGTGGTCGTATTGTTATTCCACTTCTTGTTGACTACATGATGAATACTTCTCTCCACAACCATAAATCCATTTTGCAGAGAGCTACTGACCTGTGAGATGTATCTGCGACCCCACGTTGACGTGTCGGGAACACGCATGCACAAGCAGACTTTCTCTGCCAAGCCCCCATACATCCTCTGACACAAACACACAATCGTGGATATTTTTTGCTGGAATCGTTTATATTTCACTGCAGGACAATTCAGGAGTGACATATGACCTCCTCCAAGGTCATCTCTGAATCCTCCGCTGCACTCCTCAGATATTACCGAGATTAGACCGATGCCCCGCTCAGGCGGCTTACTCCGGTCGAGCTGCCTGCATACATCCGTTCTTATGTTCTCAGCTCACTGCTGCTGGCACCAACAACAAGGTTGTTCAGCAAAGAGGGTTGACCTTTGCGCTTCCGACAGAGAAAACTCGGTGCTTTGCACTTTGGTTACACCTCATTTATGGCTCATTATTTGGGTTTTTAGGGAAATTATCCTTGTTTATTTTGAACATAGATGCAAAAATGTTAACCTGGGTTTAAATCATATTATGAAAAACTATTTTTGGCGCCTCAATTTAAAATGTTTTTCTACTTTGAGGGACTATTGCATATAATCAGTAGTCATATTTACATTTCCTCTCCTATTTTTCATTTTTATAAACAGAAGCACATTCTGAGTCATGCTCATTGAAGGAGGACTTTATTTTTTAAGGGATTATTTTGTCCTCTTGCAGCAGGAATCATAAAAACAGGGGACATAAAAAGTTAATCTTCTCCTTCTCCACCTTTCTGTGTAAACTGGTCAACCAGAAAGCTCTGAGCCTTAACTGTGTTTGCCAAATCACCATTGTGAGTTAAGTTGTCTGTGTTTCTGTGTGTGTTTGCTCCAACAGCCCCAGTCATCCTAAATGAGTTAAACTGGACCCAGGCGCTGGAGAGGGTCTTCATCGATAACCGTCGGGAGGATAGCTCTCTGCGCTGGCAGGTGTTTGGCAGTGCCACAGGAGTGACTCGATACTACCCAGGTAGGCCACAGGCGGGGCACCGAGTCAACGGTCTGCCTTATAACTCACGGCAAGATAAAGTCTAAATTGACCCTAGGCTGCAGAACATTGGCAATCTCTTATCAGATGGCTGTAGCTGGTAACTCGATAGACAGAATGAAATTATGATTACTTTGATCTAATCTGATCTGAAATATCCTACAGTGCACTGTACGACCTATACTTTTTTTTTCTTGCTCTCCCCAGCCACTCCATGGAGGGCACCCAACAAGATTGACCTGTACGACGTCCGCAGGAGACCCTGGTAAGGTCCTTCTTCATTAGGACTTCTATTCACGAGGTGTTGTGTCTTCGCATAATTACAATGTCATTTGTTTTTTGTCTCAACAACAGATACACAAGAGACGATACAAACACACTCAACAATAAATGCATACATCAAGAACTCAGTAATTCAAATAAGAAAATACAGACAAAACAATACAAGACACTGACTATAATACAATAAAGCACCATAAAACAAGAAACACCAGATCGTTCAGAGCTGGTCCCTCTTCAAAAATCGTTTCCGTTCTGATAATTGAGTTGAAATTGTCCCAGTCTGGATCCAGTTTGAGTTCTGCAGGTTAGGTATTCCACATGATGATCCCCCAAACTGAAAAAGATGTCTGAAGCACAATTCCTGTTGGGTGCTTCAGGTCTTACAGAGCCCGAAAGATTAGCAAATTTAATGAAATGATCAAAATCTAACATATTTAATTTCTTAAGAACGTGGCAATGATGTGATCTCATCAGCTTTCTCTCCAAAGCTGTAATTGCTTGATTGCAAAATCACCGTAAGAGGCCTGGTTGTTGTAGATGTTGCTTGTAACCAGGAGGTTACACAATAACTTAAATGTGGAGGAATCATAGAATACCATCTAACATCTAACTAGCAAGTCTAAATGTATGTAAGTTTCCTGTTGCAGGTTTAGGACAGATTTGATATAATACATATATTGATTTGCTGCATCATCCGAGTCCACATGAGTTGTTGGGAGGTGTGAGTTTTGGGCACCAGGTGAGTCCAGCTGAGCGTTGAAAGTTTGGAGGATTGCGTAGCTCAGAGGAGACAGCCTCTAACCATTATAAACAGCATCAGCAGAGTGAAAATTAAGAAATTGCTGAAATTTAACTTGTCATTGCAACACCTGTGCTGTCAGCAGCAGCACTGTCGTCCTGTCATAAAATTGTGACAAACTGTTATGATCTAAGTCCAAACACATGCTGGGAACACATTTGACTTTTTTTAATTGTGTGTATATGCCTTTTGTTCTTAAGATCATTTTACGTCTTTATATCTTAATAATCTTTGTCATTTTTATCTCATTGTTTAAGTGAAAATGTCTATTTTGAATTATTACATGCACTCTTTTCAATTTTAAATCAAAACAGCTATGATAAAAATGCTTCTGACAATTACTCTCTAAAGCAGAGGTCTTCAACAGGGGGTCCGCGGAGGTACTGCAGGGGGGTCATGAATTAGACATTTTTTTATGTTTTTTAAATATTTTGTTTCCACAAATTTAAATGTCTTGAAATACGCATAAACATGAAGCCAACATATTGTAGCGACTGGATAAATGGAGGCAGACGATGTTATCTTTCAGTCAGAAATGCACTCATTCAGCGACACACAGAGCTGAATGAGAATTGATAGTAGGGCCTACTATATATATCATATATAGTAGGGGGTCCCTGCTCCATCTCTCCATCAGTTTGGGGATCCTTGGCCTGAAAAACGTTGAAGACCCCAGCTCTAAAGAACAACTTTTAAAGAGGATGTCATTTGTTTTTATAGTTTGTTCTGAACTGACTGCAGCTCTGCACATTAGAGAGCTTTGTGTACAGTGTGTGACACCGTGTGCTAAAAAAAGGATTAAATCGGGTCTTTTATTAGGATTCCTGTATGGTGTTTTGTCGCTGGCTCCTGTAGACATCCTGTGCTCCTTCCAGCCCAGAGCTAAATTAATTATATTTCTAAATGGAACATTCTGAACCTGACCTGTGTTTATCTCAGTAAGTAATAATGTATTGTCTTTTGCTACAAGGACTAAACAAGATAGGGGCTAATGTTTTTATTAAAGTACCCACCTTTGCCTGTGGTTCTCCGTGCAACAGCTGATCTGTGTACAGTGTGACGGGCTGGACAGAACTAGGCTGCACTGGGCCAAACAGCCCCCTCTCACCCGCCCTCCCAAGCTTCCTGTCCACCCTTCCAGGTTCAATCTACCTGCCACTGTCACATCGGCTTTGTGGCAGCGCTGCCTGTTGCCTGGTTACAGGTTGGAGTGAACTGGACATAATCATGACAGCAATGTTGATTAGACCTGACCCCGTTTTCCATCTCTGTCTCGGTCCGGCTCAGTCTGAGTGGCTGTTTGAGGTCAGGCGAGGCTTTTCAGATGAAGTCAACGAGCTCGGACCAAACAAAACAAAAGACAAGAAGATAATACATTCTGATTACGTTTGAGTTGAGCCACATCTTAAAAACAATAGATAAATTCACCGTTGTTATAAATAATTTAAATGTAACTTCAGTTGCTTATTTGATGTGCCGTCTAAAGAACCAGTCAAGGTTCAATTCATTTTTCCATTAAGGGATGGAAATCACAGTACTCCCATCCTAATAAACTACCGCTGGTTACCAAAACATAAGAAATACGTACTGATAGAATAAAAGCATAGATAAAATTAACATAAAACCCCCTAAGCCTCAAAGCTGCATTCATAACCCTGACGTTCTAAATTTAAATCAACATTGAAATGCTGTGTAGCTTTGACTCTTCACAATGTGTGGAGATTGAATCAGATTCTTGAGTCTGATTCCTGGTGTATTTGAAAGATATTTGACACCTCTGAAGACTCAACAATCAACTATCTTTATCAAGAATCGCTTACCTTTAACGCAACGGTATAACAGCACCACTAATTACTTTAATATGACCACAATAACAAAGAAATCTGTTTTGGCTGCAACACTATGATAGCACATTACTGAAGTTGTTTGAACAAAAACTGGAAAACCATTTCATAGTTTTTGTTCAATCCTGCTGACAAACCAACGGACACAGGTGAAAACATAACATTCTTCATAAAGGTGATAAAACATGGCAACAGACATTTGAATCTTTACTCCAAAATTGATTGAATGTACAAAAAAAAGGACATTTGGAACAACCCTACATAAAACTACTGTATATTCTAAAATAAAACTGTCTACAACTAAGACTCAATTCAACTAACATCAGAGTAAGTCAGCAAGTTATATTGTTGAACCCCCTGTTGACTAAAGTAGCCAGAGTAATCACTTAGTGACTAGAGACAGTCATTTTTCACTCTTTATTTGTATAGCGCCAATTCACAACAAAATCTCATGACACTTTTTCTAATTGAAACAGCTCTAGATTTACTCTTTTCATTTTTAGTGTATGTAGAATACTATGTCCTGTAAATTGCAAGTACATTCAGTTTTGTTGCGATAGCAGGTTTTTTTTATTGGGGTGACTCTTTTGTTTACATTTAGAGCACAGATTGTTCCCGTTTACGGAAAAAAAAATTAAATCAAGTGGTTGCCGATTACCTCAGTGTATACAATTATCGGACTAACGAGGCATCCTCTGACAGTTTAATTAAGTTAACACCAGAAGACTCCCCAGTGATCTCTCGTCACAGTTAGCCAACGCCATAAACAAGAAAAATGCTGGAAAACACAAGTTGCTGTGTCGCAGGAAAAGTTGAAACGAGGATCGGGTCTCTGATCTGTCAGTGCAACAACTGAAGTACATCCAAGTTTAATTCCCCTACACATGTTTTGACTGGGGGACTCTTCCCGGAGACAGGAAGGAACAAGGAAAGAGAAAGATGAGAGGGGGGTGCTGAGCGGCGGCGGCATGTGTGACAAGGTTAGACGGAGAAAGAGGTGTGTTTCTGTTGCAGAGGAACACCTTGTCACTCCCCCTGGTCCTCCATGTTTGTCACTTCTGCTGAGCTTTTCCTCATGTCGGAGCCTTCGACATTCCTGTGGCCCGTCGCCTAGCAACCTGTGCCCAGCCGCGCTGAGTGGCGGGAAGTGTCATGATATGTCAGGTCAGACTTGTGTGATTACAGTCTAACATGCTGTCTCCTCAGCTGACATCCTCTGGAGAGATCGGCCAATCACACATTACCAGAACAGTTCACAGCGGTGACAGCAATAGATGGAAGCATCCGTCACGAGGACGCTAACACAAACAACAACAGCGCGAGCGTTTACACAAGCCGTACGGACGCTAACATGGACACAACTCATGCATCCAAGTGGTGATAAAGTCAAACTGAAATTTGAATTCTCCTCAATTTTTGTGTGAGCAAAACTATAATCATACAACAGTTAAAAATGACCATTTACAAATTACCATACTGTTAAAATCACAGCAACAGGTAGTCCTGTAGCTGTAGCTTCATTTTTAAATCGAATTATCCTTACGTCCCAACTCTTTGGAATTGGATTATAGAAGTACACACCGTCAGTGGTTTTCACGCCCCTCGGAGAACATTAATATAGGTAGCGCTACATTTCAAGTGAAATTTAGATGTAAAGAGGCCAGGATAAACAATGTACAGGTGAAAGACTCTACAGGCGTGTACAGTAAATAATGCACTAGAACAGACAAACACAGTCTCACACATCCTCCCACACACCTGTCAGCACTCCTCCTGTTACAAACTCCCAGATAGATCAGATCGCGCGGGCTGATATGCCAGATAGATGCTGTAGCTTCACAAATAGCACTATAGCAACTGCAGTACACAGATACAATCACAGGAACATGCTTCAGTAGCGTTTGCGCTGACACTGTCTCCAGGAAGACCCTCCCAGTCAAAAATGCGATTTACTATGGAGAGTGACGATGGCTCCAGCACACGGCCAGTTTGTAGCACAGCAGACCTGTAGCCTTCCTGGGACGGATGAACGGCAGCGTGACTGACCAGGTGCGCCTCCGAGGAGGAGCGCCTGCCTCTACAGATGGGCTCTCTCCCCGTCTGCTCCCCCACCCACAGCCCCAGGAAAATTAATGGTCCAGTCAACACACTTAATTGTCTCCAATTGCTCTGACATTAATTATTAACATTTGTCCATTATAATGTCTGTTCGTGTTATCAAGGGAAGCGAAGCAGAGGGTGATGTGAGGGAGAGGGAAAAGTGAAAGGGCAAAGAGAGAAATAACCAGAGACAGGCATGGAGTCCTGTTAGCCAAGCGTTGCAAAGATCCCATTACCTCCCAGGCTCACAACAGCATGTAGTCTATATCACATATTGATTTCTTCAAAAAGTCAATCTAACCTCTTTGTAAATATTATGACTGCTGGTCAATCCTCTAAACTGAGGCTCCCCAAAATACCATTCCCTATATCTAGAGCTTTGCATCCTCATCCTTTCGTTCTGCTCACCCCACTGCAGCAAGGAGCAGAGTCCAAAGAAAGACTAGTATGTTATTGTTGAGACTGAAGGTGACAGTTTGAGACCCAGTAAAATATTTGACATTTCAGTTCGAGCCAAGATGTGAGAGACACAGCGGGGGACTTTTTATGCCATCTCTCAGAGCGACAGTAACAGACTAATCCCAGTCTGCTCATAATTGATGCTGATGTATTCCAACATGCATGATTAATTCAATATTCTGTACTTTTTTTTCTTTTTTTTTTTTAAGAGACGAAAGTGGATGAAAAATTGAGCATAAAATTTTGTGTGTGTTCTTCTTAGGCATAACCGAAAATATGGAAATGCGAATCTCGGTACCAACACTTCCAATAATCAACAGAAAGTGGAATAAATAAACGGCAGACAACATCTCTTTCTCCTCCAGGCTCTCTGGGCGCCATCCTCCTATATTTTTATCTTAATTCAATCTTTATTCGCCTGCCACATCCACAGGAGCACTAAGAGAGCAGCAGTCCATAAAATAATAAGCCCATCAGCACAACACAAATCCATGCACACATGGGAGCATGCACACACACACACACACACACACACCCTAGCAGTCTGTCTGTCTTATATACAGTTCTCCCATTATTCTGAGGTTACTCTGCTTACACCTCCTGTACATGATGCATACATATCAGTGCCTTGGCTGTGAAGAGAATTCGCACATTACGCACATGGACAATATAGATCATACTGTGTATATCGTCCTGCTCATTATTCACATGCACTGGACAGTACAATGCAGCCGTAAACATGGTCCACAGGAAAACTGAAACATGAACACACTTGCTGAATGTGTCCGTGCGTCCTGCTACATGTATCTATTGCATGTTTCAGAAATGTATTTCGTAGATAATTCCTCCAATTTAAATGTAACGCGCAACACTTTGTGGAATGGGTCAGGGTGCATAAACACAATCTCCTGAGAGAGTTGGCCCCCCGGCACAGTTAATGTATTGATTTTACAGCGCCGCGCCATGATAAAACTATTTCATGAATTCCAATGAGACTCCTTTACCAGACGGCTGCAAAAGCAGCAAAATACAATCACCACAACGCAGAATATGTCATTGTGTTCATTGCTTGTATAATGCATTTCTTTTAGATTTATGGGTGGTGGTGGTGGTGGCAGGTTGTAAGGGTGGGGTGGGGGGGCAGCTGCAAATGTTGCTGCTTTAATCTCCTCACATTTAGAGCGATACCTGGTTCCACCTCGGTGTAAAGAGCACATGTCTGCTGCACACATGAATCGGGCTTTATCTTGATTGGACATATTGTAATGGTGTGGACATTTTTATATCATGACCCACATGATGTATATTATGGCTTTGTGCTATTTTTTTTCATGGGCATATACTGTAAGTCATTACAGCTTCTGTGGCCAGACCTGCTTTAAAATGTATTTGGTTAATAACAGGAAGAGAAAAAAAGCATCAGCCACTCAAATGTTTGTAATTACATGTTATTTGCAACTATTATCTAAGAACTAAAAGGTTTTCTGTTACAGTGTGTAATATACTGGGGTGGAAGTAACAAATTACAATTACTCAAATTACGGTAATTAAGTCATTCCTTCCTCATACTTTTATAAGCATTTTTTCAAGTATGTAATTATACTTGTAGTTAAGTATGCATTACACCATGTAATCATAATTGAGTACAATATGAATTAATATTTTAACCTCTCACCTGCATTTTTGTAGCCAAAAAAGTCAGTTTGATCACAAACAGGCCGATGTAAAAACACGGAAATACTGACAAACAAAACAAAACACTGCAGCAGGTGCAGGTTTGGACAGGTGACCATGATCCCTGAGTAGAACAGAACAGGAGTCGGGAGTACTTTCAACTGAAGATTTGGAGAAACAACATGATTTTAATACCAGTAGTTTTACTTGTAATGGAGGAATATTACTTGTACTTGTGTATAGATTTTCAGTACTCTTTCCACCACTGTGCATCATTTTTATTTCCCTTATCAATTAAACTACTAGTAGTTACTTTTTGAGATCATAACCTGACCAATATTCGGATATCAAGACACTTGTAACTACGATATTTAACAGAAACCCAAATATTTTCTGGTTGAACATAACCTTTATTGTCCAAAAGAACTTCTGTGTACCAAAACAGTAAAGTTCACTGGGAATTATGGATAATACATTTCTCCAGGCATCTTTTTCTGCATTATGTTTTGAAAAAAAGTTTTTATATTGGCACATATTTGACACAATATTTCCTGATAATATCTGCCAACTGGTATATCAGTTGGGCTCTATATAGATTTTTCAAAAATGCCTATCACAAGCCCTCAGAGCTCAAGGGTTTCTACGATTTCTACGTATTGATTGTTTTGAACAGTCCAAAACTAAATAAGAAAAACTGAAAAAATAGTGAATCTTCAAGCTGGAACCAGAAAATGTAATAAATGTATTTTCTGCTGGATAATCGACTTTGACAACCAATCAGAAATTCTTTTGATAGTCCCGCAAACGAGGAAAATTGTGTGTCAATGCTTTATAGCAGTTAAGACCTGATCAGCTGTATAAGGTATAAGGTCATTCTTTGAATAGTAAATCTAAATGTATATTTTATGTAACGCAGACAGCGTAGTGTCAATTAAGAATAAAAATAAATATGTTATTCCAACATTGTAACATGTCACGGGCACTTCATAGAAACCTGGTCACTTCCTTGCGTCTTGGAGGCTTTCAGGTTTAACTGTATGTATTATAGCTTATGTAGCATAAGGATTAAGTTAACAGGGCGGATCTAAACATGTTGAATGAAACCAGAGCACATTCACACTACTTCATGTTCTGTAATGACCTGCTCACAGAGTAACAAAGAACAGACACATGATACATATGTAAATATGATAGTGGTGTCTAACTGGTTATAATGGTTCAGAACCAGTGTTCAGATACCAACCATAACTCTGAGTGAATGTTCAGAGAGGCCACAGGCTGACATGTTGTGTCTGAAGGCTGATGGTCGTATCGCGGTTGGGACAGAATGGGCGACAGGGCTCAGTTCAGCACCAGCCAGGCCCATCTGCTTGTCACCTGGCCTTGGCACGCAGGAGACTGGGTAATGACAGGGAAAGAATGGCATCAGTGGGCAGAAGCGGAGAGGTAATTACTGACTGGAATCCATGCAGAAACAACACATCTGGATCCATGAGTCAAAATGTGGAGAATTATACACTGATATCGGCCTCAATTCATGATTTTTATCTGTCAGAACCGTAGAACCCCATATCAGCCTTGAGACTAAAAATCCTTGACTCCGTGCCGCTCGCTCTGATCCTGATGTTCTCTGCTCAGAGGCACAGAGAAAATTCAATTGTACTTAGGGCAATGGAAAGGGAGAGAAAGAGAGGGCTGCTGATACACCAAGACAATCTGTGGGGAAAATCAGCCATGGCAGCACTATAGCTTCAGTGTCGAGTGACGCTATCCTGGCTCATGTGTTACTCTTCTACTTCATCACTGCTCACACATTCCTCCTAAACCCCATTACTGCTGATCAATGCCGCCTCTTTCACACTTGGAGCGAAATGATCTGCTTGAAAGTTATATTTTCTCAGCAGATTTTAGGGCCAAAGCTAGCGCGGCTAGCTCTCCATTGTGGGATTATACATTGGGTGTGGAAGATGACCTATAATGACTACTAGTAATAGAAGTCTGCATTGCCTTATAATTAACATTTAGCCCCTTCAAAATAACTTCAAGTCCCATTAAAGGACTATTCTCCTCAGTGAGAAATGGACTGACAGCAGAAGTTAATGAAAATCTGCAGTTGGTCTGCAGGCTGCAGCCATCGCCAAATGACCCTCCTTCACTCTCCAAACAGGGGCGTCTCTGTCCGTGAGCCGGAGGTGGTGGAGACGTGGGCCACATTTTGACCGAGTTTCAGTCCTGCATCGATGATCGCTTTCACCAAGCCCATCCACTCGGCAAGAAAGAAGCCGACGCCGTGTGGAGTCTCAGCTCTCTCTTCCTCTCCCCTCTCACTCCCTCAAATTAAGATTTCAGTAATTAAATTGATAAAAGTCATGCATGCCAATATGCCTCATGGTTCCAGACCTGATTTCATACGCCACACAGTTGTGGAGAGCTGCGGAAGTTCTACCTTTGATGTGGCATTCTTTATTATTGAAAATAATTGGATTCTCCCTCCCCCCTCACTCTGTCTCTTACTCTCTCACACACACACATGCGTTTTGCCCGTGTTCACTCTGGGCATGCTCACTTAATCAACCTCTTGTGAGGCGGTGCTGGTGCCGAGTCTCTGTTCCATCTGGGGGTTTCAGGCAGCTTTTCAGCAGAGTGGTGCCCGGGTTGCGTCAAAAAAAAAAACAGATTTGAGCAGCCTAGGCAGCGTGCTTGGGAGCGTCACTTCAACACGGGTCAGGGTTCATTCTGCAGGTTGGAGTGGCGCCTGCCAGTGAGTGGGAGCGGTGAGACTTGCGGGAACAGTGGCGAAGCCTACCGGGGCTCTGTTGCTCTACCTCCATATCAGCTTGGCCGAGCATAAGAAAAGAGCCTCTCTGGCCCACAGGCAGCTGGCTTCTCTCCACACTCAGCGGAACGGCTGATAATCAGCAGAAAGAGACCCCTGATGATTACTCTGCCTCTGCCTAAGACGTTTGCTAACTGCTTGCCTGCTCACTCCTCAGAATGTCAAACTAGTACTCATGTTTGAACCCCCCCCTCCCCCTTCCCAGAGTGCCATAGAAAAGCCTATATTGTCCATCAATCTCAGCTCTCTTTGTACCAGGGGTAAATGTGAATTTAATTGCCACTGGAACAGAATGACTAAGTTTTTGATTTCCCTCTGTATGCCATCCTCTATCAACCGTAGACAGATGTTACGTGTCCGTCTCCGCAGCAACACAAGTTGTCTGGCCTTGCTAGTTCAGGGCCGTTACTGCCTTGCGGGCCCACGCTGTGTCGTGGCTGACACACACCCAGAACGGCAGCAGAAGCATAACGGTCCTGAGCGCGTGCCTTCCCCCAACAAAGGGACCGCCAGAGTAAATAATGTGTCTAATGCCCAACTGATGAGTCATCAAAGCAACAGAACATCAGCTATCTTATTTTACTGACAGTACTTAGCTCAGCACAGGCTCTCCACAGCACAGGTCAACACTACTCAGGCTGCTCCTCGACAAGTTTATTTAAATTTTAAGTGACTAAATATACAGCATATGAGACTGTATGAGTCACCAGAGCGTGACTGTGGAAAATTCCAGTTTAATAAGTCATTCATGCTAGTTTCTAAAATCTTTTGTTTTTGTTTGGTCTTAAAATAATTACACATCTATTCACTTCTTTACTCAGTGAAGTTAGATTGCTTCACTTCAAAAAATCGCATTTGATTTTGAAAGATCTATTATTAAAAGCAGAATATGTCAACCTGCTGACAGACTTTAATTAACCATCACCTGAAAATGAAAAAATATCAAACTTCAAGTGGTCTGTAGCATCTGTCCTTTAACTGACACGAATAATCAGGTTTGTAAAAAGTACCCAAAACTTAAGATATTGTGTTAAAATCTTAAATTTTAATTTTAATCAGATCTGACATTTTACTTGTTTTTAGGATCAGTGTTTTCGTTTTTTATCAGATAGCCAATAAAATAGATTAATTACATTTTTAATTAACTAGTTCAGCTCTGATGCAGAATGCTATCAGCAAAATAACCAAAGAAGTCAAATTAATGTACAATATTCGCCCCAAAAATGTGGTAGAGTGAAGGTATAAATTAGCAGAAAATGTACATACTGCTTCAAAATTGTACTGAAGCACAGTACCTGACTGCAACCACTTAGTTCCATTCCATCACTGCAAATAATGTCACATTTTTGAGAAGAAAAAAAGAAACAAGCTAATTAAAGCAGGATCTGAGATAAATGTTATCAAAATGGAATCACCTGAATATCAAAAAAGCCGACAACAATCTCATCTGGGTTGTTGGTTCTGATTACCAACTGGGTGAACCTCTCTGAGTTGACATAGAAGATGTTCATTTTTGCACCCTTTAGACTCCGTGCTAAGCTAGCAGAGGGAGCGGTGATGGCGGCTTGTGTGCTAAGGAGGTTGTACAGCTCAGTGCAGGCCATTGTGGTGAATGTGTTATTATACACTTAGACCATAAACTAGCAATTACTTTGGCTTATGCGGTAATTATTTAGAGGAGGCATTGTTATTCCGTAAAGAGGAGTATCTCTGTTGAAGTCAGCCGACAGTAGCCGTAGCCAACACTGCAGTATATAACACAACTTATTAACTCTTCTAAGCACATAAGCCTTTTCAGTATTCTGTAGCTTAAGTGGACTCAGCCGTGGTCGCTGCACATTATCACGGCTCAGCTCATTGTGACTTTGGCTTCTTTCTTTAGTACAATTCTCAAAGATTATGGCGAACAAATTAAAGCCCATTTTTTTGTGTCTTTTGTACAGGTATATCCAAGGTGCATCGTCTCCAAAGGACATGGTCATCATCGTGGACGTGTGAGTATCTAAGTCTCTCTCACTGCCTCCTCTTTCAACATTTCCTCCTGGATGGAGTGGATGTCTCCCTTCAAAGGACGCTAGTGCCACCTGTTGGTCTGAGGAAAGCCTAAAGTTAGAAGAAAGGCGATCAATGCATCAGTCAAAGTACTCTTGTATCACCGGATGTATTTTTGAATGCATGCCTAGATACGAAGACCATATCTGTTAGGAAAATGGACACGAGTGGGATCAGGGCGTGTCTTCTCATAACTGAGCTTCATTGCCTCTTTCCTGCAGGAGCGGGAGTGTCAGCGGACTCACTCTGAAGCTAATGAAAACCTCCGTAATTGAGATGCTGGACACTCTATCAGATGACGACTACGTGAATGTGGCCAGGGTGAGCACAAGCTTGTAGATCTGTGATATTGCGGTTAATGATACAAATCGCTCCTGAAAGCATCAGTGACAAAAAATGTTTGTTGTGTCCATCAAACAGGTTGTAATCAAGCAGGGAGTGTGCATATGCTGCTCCCAGTTGTTTGCTCACGGCGGAAAACGCTGCACTTCTCTCATTATAGCCTATTTGCCTTTCCTGCAACGCCGCCACTGTCCGCCTCTTTCTCCCTCTCTCTTCTGCTTTCTATTAGGACTAATGCGGAGGGAAATATTAACGTTATCCTATACTGCCGGACAGATAACACAAACACATACACATGCTCGGTGTGGTGGCTCTGTTTGGAGTCTTCCTCCAGTAATCCTTCATAATCCATTGCTCTTAGCCCCTGTATGCCTCTAAATCCCGGCTCTAAGAGCAAGAAATGAGCATGGTAATCTGGGTGGGAACGCATCTGATTTTCACCCCTATAAAGAAAGAGAGGGCCTCCAGAAGCTCGGATGTGAATTATTTGCAAACACAAAAGACATTAATAACCAAAAATTAACTGAAAATAATCATCAAACACGTCTCTGGGGTCTGCATGCTTCGGCGCACTTCTTTATGACAAACGGTGGCCCCGCTCACTCTGTAATGGCAATATAATTAGTTTTAATAATACAGACTTTATTTCATGGGACTTTATTTCTTATTTATTATAGATAGTAGATGTAACCCAGCTCGTTGTTTTTCATAATCTCATTTCACAGCTGCTTTATTTCCTAACATTTTGAGATGCAAGAGATGTGATATTAAAGAAGTGACACAGCGGTGGATATTGAATATGTGGCTTTGAATACTTTTGCGTGTTTGATTTCCTCCGTCTGACAATTTGAATATGACACAACAGCATGAGAAATGTCAGCTTTTCTCGCACGTAGTGTTTTACATCAATCTGTCCTGAAAATGTCAGTAGATTTTGAGGTTGACCTTCAAGAAGAAATAGCATTTGAAACCTGCTATTATAGACATCGCTGCTAATGTTGTAATCACACATTGACGCTGCACACAAGTAGAAAGATATACCATGTGCGCACACCCATACGCAGCACACACAAGCACACACACACACACCATTTTAGGCTAATTTGGTGGATGAGATGAGACAGATGATATTACCTTGGCTGGGTTTCTGTTCAGTGGCTTGCACTGGCGTTTCAGGTGCACCTGTTCTTTGTGTGGAAAGTTGTAATTACCTATGTTTACTGCCAGCCAGAGAGTCAGAGGGCAGCTTGCATCTGCACACACCCACGTCTGGATCCTGCCGCCATGAACTACACATATGTGACTGAGAAAAACACAAAGAAAGACACAGTCTTACAGCAGACACAAATTTAAATTTGTAAATTTGGCAGTGCCCAGAAAAGCCAGAACATGCACAGTATGCCCATGTGTGTCTTTGTGTCTGCTCTTCCAGTTCAACGAGAAGGCCGATGCCGTCGTTCCGTGCTTCACTACTTTGGTCCAAGCCAATGTTCGGAACAAGAAGATCTTCAAGGAGGCTGTCATGCATATGCAAGCCAAAGGAACCACAGATTACAAGTCTGGCTTCAAGTTTGCCTTTGAACAGCTTCTCAATGTAAGCGCCAGCAGTTTTTTCAGGGAAGGGCAATGCAAGGGTTGATGTTTGTCTGCAGCTGAGGGATTGTGTGTGCCTCCAGAAAGTCTTCACTAACATGCTGGAGCTTTGTAACCATCACTCCAGCATGTTATTATACATCCTGTCAGGGCTACTGTCTAATCCAATTAATAAAACTAAATTAACAGTGATAAAACAGTGCTGACAGCAAGTGGCCCAGGTTTGTGCAAGACGTTTCCAGAGTTCTGTCATTGTCGAAGGTAGGTTAGATAATAACTGCTGCTGCGGCGGAGTCACGCTAACGTTTGCAGCAGCCAGCACAGCGGTGACGTCTGTCAGCAGCAGGCAGCCACGTGCTCTCGGCACAGGTGCTGCCTCAGCTCCGTATGCTGCTGTGTATTTTAAGAGGCTGCCACCCTAATGGGCTCTGATGGGATGATTGATGAGCGCAGCCCAGAGGAGATCAGCCACAGACACTTTATATTCCTCTGGTGGGCTTGGAGGCATAGAGCCAACTGCCAGCTGCCCCCCCTCCCCTTTCCCTCGCCAGCAGAATGAGAAATAAAAAGGCCCCTTTAATCGCTGTCTGCGGCGGACTCGCACCCATGATTGGTGACAGAAGCACAATAAAAATATGTAATTGTAGCAATATTATTTATCTTTATTAGAATCTTGTCAGATTGACATGCCGCTGGCCTGCATATCAATGGCAGCTGCCGTGCAGGCAGGAGGGGGGGTTGTATCAATGCTGAATGCTAAAGACTGGTGCCTGGCTGTGAGCTTATAGTGCTGTAATGCTCATGAAAATGCTTCTGACACAATCAAATTTAACACTAGAGTAATGCCGTATACTTCAAATCCTTAAATTATGATAATATGAGGAAGCCAAAGCCTACCAACTAGGAAATGTGTAATGAAAGCTGCAAGTTTAGGTGGATATATTGCAATAGACATAGTACAAAGTGATAAAAGAATCGCTTCTGAAAATTAAATGCTGACAATGAATAAGATTTTTACTTCAATATGGAGGGATACAAATTATTCTACTAAGTCTACAGTACTAGCCCATTAATTAATGTTAGAGTGACAAAAATGTCCAGAATTTCAATTAAATTCATTAAAACTTCTCCATCATATACAGGACGTTTTCCAGGTTTCAACACACACACACATTTAAACACAAAAGAAAGCACTTTTTTAAAAGGTTTGGCACATAACAGGGCAGACATTACTCCACAGCACAGTGTCAAATATAGAAGACAGGAAAGCAGTGATCAGAAATTGTACTCACTGATAGATACCAGACACCTAAATAGACCTTTTTTCATCAAGATCCATTCATTTGTTCCCCCATTATTCCCTGAGAAATTGAGGAAAATGTCAAAATAAGCCTGACCTCATAAGTAAATAGAAAAGTTCTTGTATCCGTTCCTTTGGGTTAGATGCAATAAATCTCTTCCATTGCATCTAACCCAAATCTGGAGCCATTTGAAATTCTTCTGGGAGCTGCAATTGTATCTACCATACTGTTTTACATGATGCTCTAGCATGTCCACCTTTCCCCTGTTATTCTTGCATATTACCTGACATGTCTCCCCACTCTCTTCCTTTGCCCCCCCCCCACCCTTCATGTGCCACAGGAGAGCAGTGCCCCGAGGGCCAACTGCAATAAGATGATAATGATGTTTACAGATGGCGGGGAGGATCGTGCACAGGACATCTTTGAGAAGTACAACTGGCCCAACAAAACGGTGAGTCTATCCCCACAAGGCTGCTATCTGTTCATCCACTCGCTCCGTCAGCCTGAGAGATCATGCATGTCCAGACACTGTCTTAGCAGGCCCTTCCCTTCACTCGACATCTCCCTCCGTTCTCTGCCGACGTTGTCTCGTTATCGAGCAGGCAGTTGTGTTAGTTAGACTGTCAAGACATGCAGAGCCGCTCCAATCAGTACATGTAACTCTAAGCCTTCTGTACTTCCATTTTGGCTGTTTTGACTCTGGATTTTTTCCTCTTGTGATTCATCTCTTTGGCCTTTCTACAACTCCCTCTCTCTGTCTGTGTCTCTCTTCGTCTGTCTCTTTTGTTGTTCTTGCTGCTGGTGTTAACAGCTCTGACCTGCTGACTAATTAGCCACTTTATCATCAGAGCCTATAAAATTACAGCCAGTAGATACATGGTTTGTGTCTTTGTTCCAGTCTGGCTCTCACTCCCAACCCTCCTTCCCCCCAGTCTCACGTCCCCACCAATATTTATTCTGATACCCGCTACCATCCGGTTCCCTCACGACGGCTGCTGTCATGAAGGAGTAATCTGCAGTTTGACAACTCTCTCACTGGAGTCTTGTGTTGGAGACGGTTTTGTGGGTCGACTGGGAGTCTAATCTGACTCTTGTTTTATCGTAAAGTCACATGACAGTAACCGTATTTCCATCCAGAAGATGGTTAGCGGTATTGTGTTGCACTCTCTCCAGGAAGTTGTTCTTGTTGTTGTTCTTCATATGATGCATTCTTTTGTCCTCTCTCTGCAGGTTCGTGTGTTCACCTTCTCCGTTGGCCAACACAATTATGATGTCACCCCTTTGCAGTGGATAGCTTGTGCCAATAAAGGTAAGTGGATTAAGGTCCTTCTATCTTAGCAATATCTCTGTATGTTCAATATAAAAAAGAAATATGGGTTCTGGCTGAGGCTTTGAAGATCAAGCAGGTTGTTCATTTGTCCTGATAGGGCTTTTATTAACGGACACATTTTTCTATCATACTCCACTGGACAATTGTGCCATATAGTGTTTAAAGGAAACACCATTAAAACAAACAATATTAAAGAAAAAAACGGTAAAGATGCATTAATGAAGTATTAAGGTTGGGTGACCAAAAGACCAAAACAGATTCAGAAATAAATTCATACATTTTCTGGACTCTCTGGACTTTCTCCTCAGGGTCATTGGAGTGCTGATTTTTACCTTACCTGAGTTACCTTGACGAGTGGCTTAACACCTCGTAAAAGTGTAACACTGTTTTCACTGTTCTCCAGTGGTTTAAGCACCCGGCTATCGTACATCAACGTTTGGTGTTGTTACAGGTGCAACAAAGCACACATGCTTTGTGACCACACCTATCAGTGATGCTGGCTGTGGTCACAGGTGAAATACACTTATGACTTATGACGCTTATGACTTTATGGTTTCAATTACTAGTTTCAGGTCTTCTTAAAAAGAACATGATCCACATTTTAGAATCTTTTGAAATTATGGTCCAGTTTCGAGTAAAATAGCCGATAAAGCAGGGTATGTTTTAAGGCATGACTACCTTGTGATTGACAAGTGGCTACCACCGCGAATCCTCCCAGCTTCACCAAAAATGCCAGATATGAGGTTAGTCAACAACCAATCGGGGATTTCACATATGGTTTGCTCTTGCCTGAAACTTTGAACCAGAAAGGTAACAAAACACTGCTTAGTTACTCTTTAACAGAATAAAGTACTAAATCCTGTCTGCACCATTACAAACACCTCATCAGTAAGATTCACCCAGTTGTCTGTCTTCTTGCATGCATTGTTCAAATCAATATTTAATAGTCTAAAAACAATGCAACCCTTAAAATAGCCCAACAAACAAGCAGCCCTGTCTCTGACAAACGGACAAACCTTGTGATTCAGCTGCTCTTCCTGTCTGCTACTTCGTCTGCATGATTCTCATGTCGACTCAGCTCATTTAATCCCAACCTAACTCAAGTTGTGCTCAGTGTTTAATTTTTTAATCCATAACTCGCTCGTCTTCCTCACTCGTTCTGTGGCTTGATTTGATATTGTTTCTCAGGGTTGCAGTTTATCTGAAGCTGCTCCTTTATGAGGCCTTTAGCTGTCTGTATGAAGCCTCGGCTAACTGCTGCCGCTGATTAGCTTATTGCCAATGGAGCCGAATGCTTCAGAAGTATCTCCCCCAGAAGTTGTTATTAATTAGCAGGAGGAGCCTGGTAGCAAGATGATTACCGCGCCATCTCCCTGTCAGGCTGGGGAAAGTCCAGGATTACGCCTCTGTGCCAACACGCTCTTTGCTGTTCGCAACTGTAGTGATTACCATGCTACTAAAGTCTATGCCAGCATAAGACAATAGTGTTGACACAGCAGCCTCAATGGAGCTGTCCTCTCATATCTTCAGTACTTATTACTCTTTGGTATCTCACTCCAGCAGAGCCAGCTCCCTGACACTTCCACAGGCCCTAACCCTTCACCCGTGACATACACACATTAGACAAACAGCACCGACACACACACACACACACACAGGCACAGAGACACATGCAACTAGGCCACTTGGCGATGCCAGCTGTTGTCTCACTTGAGCCTCAATGCCATCTTAAGAAGAAAGTAACCTCTCTGTGACTCTGAGGACAATGGAAGCATTTCTCCATGCTCTCTCCCAGTGATTCAAAATCCAAAACAGAGGGGAGAGTTATCTTCAGAGAAGTAGGTGAAATGGAGGATGAAAGCAGCAAATATGATATGCTGCATTGGCGATCCTAATACTTGCACAAAAGTACCTTTTATAATCCATAAGTAGGAATACTCTCTTAAATTCATGATGGTCATCAATAATTGAAGATAAATGCTGAATAACTTGAAGGGACAGTTCACACCAAAATCAAAAATGCATATTTTTTCTTTTACCTGTAGTGTTTTTTATCCAGCTATCTCCTAATACATGTAACCTATTAAATGTATAACAGTGTTTCCCACTCACAAACCTGACGTTGATGACCCATTTTAGCATTTTACAGCCTACCTTTACTTTTTTTTTAGCCATCTGAGAGAACAATGCCATCTGCGATCGATTTACTAGTGTACAATCTGCCCTCGCTCCTCTCCTCCTGTCTCCAGTCAACCACACATGCTCAATAGACATTGAGAGACACTCTATGGTATTAAATTCCTCCTGCACACACACTGATTAGGATGACACCTCTCCTATTGAATGTAGGCCTTCTTAAGCTGTTGTTTTGTACAAACTTTTATGTGCACCTGGTTATTTGCATTGTCGTACGGTGCATATTAGTTTTGATTGCCTACATAGTTAACAACAAGCTTCCTTCACACGTGGACGACGGAAGGGCAAATAATTTTATAAAACAAGTTGCCTTCCGTATCACTCTGTCTCCTTGAGGTAGCTCTGAGTCTCACAGAGGTCGATGACCCCTGATCTAGATTGTTTTGGTGTAAGTTGCTGAGTTTTGGAGATTTCAGCCATTGGAGATTTCCGCCTTCTCTCGAATTTAATTGAACTAGATGCCGCTCTGCTTGTGGTGCTCAAAGTGCCATAAATACATTTGAAAAACTCAACAGCAGTGTCTCTTTCCAGAAATCATGACCCACTTACTCAAGAGAAACCACATATCTTGTTGTGATCAGTCTTACATAGGAACTATTGTCTTTTTGTCAAACGATGTCTGCCAACCATGCAAAAGTGGACAAGAGGCTCATGCTTGTGACAGTGCTGGACTTAAATGAAAACTTTAATGGCATCCTCCTCAGCTGAGCTGTAACATTAGCTATATTAGTTAGCATAATTAGCAAGACTCATGTCCTCAATTAGATACATGCCTCCTTTTGCGCTGTGATACGTTTGGCAGGTGTAGTTTGAGAGAAGGCAGACTATGAATAGAAAGTAGTGCATGCTGGTTCACACACTGTGGAAGGAAAATGCAAACTCGTACTTGACACGGCATAAACTTTATACTTAACCTACGTAACAATGACTTTATAAGGAAAGCACAAACCCCATCTAGTTAAAAAAGGCACTGTATATGATGACATTTGAGGACAGCTGACATTAGAGGCATTATGTTCCACAATGAAAATAGGTTATTGATTAAATTCATAATTGCCCCTCACACAGCAGCCCTCTGTCGTTAACCTGCAGATCTGCAAGACAGTCACACATTTATAGTTACCGCCTCTATATTCCTGTCATCACCTCTCGCCGGGCTTTGCCCTACAACCACAGATGCCACCTCTCTGGCATGTTGCCACAAGCACTGGGACGAACTACTGCTCTGCACAAAACTATGACAAATAGCTTTGCCCTGCATGTGTATGTGTGTGTGTGCGTGCGTGTGAGCCATTGATTGTGTTGTGAAATGTATATGTATGTGAATGCGAGTGCGAGTGCAATGTTTGCATGCTCGCGTGCGCAAATGAATGAGACAGAGAAGGCAAATCTCGACACAAACCACTGTGGCAAAGTGCATAATGTATCAAAATAATGAGAGTCATCTCTGCCTTTTAACATTCTGGGGATGCTGTCTCCATTTCGCGGCTCTTTGTATAAACACTCATGGCTTTAATAACTTGGGGAGCAGCGTGGTTATTGACCCAGTCGGTCACTCTCCTCCATTCCTAATCAGCAGCAGCAGTGCCTGGGGCTCAGCATTCCCAATGAGCCTCCACATTTACATCCTGCAGCAAAACTACGAGTGCGGAGAGGTCAATGGCCACGAGCGCTATCCTGTCTGCTTGGCACAGCGTCACGAGCTGGAGATGACGGTTTTGCATGTAGCCAATAACATGGAAGAGATTAGTCTCCAATCTCCAAATGGATCACTTTTGTACACACTGTGACTGTTTAACTCTTGAGAATGTCACAAGCAAGGCACCGTGAAGCAGTCTGCACACAGCAGCTCTCTGTTGGAATAGTGTATTGATTCTCCTTTCTTAATCTTCAGGTTACTACTTTGAAATTCCATCGATTGGAGCCATCAGAATCAACACCCAGGTAAGATATATGGAGTGCATGCAAGCTGAATACACCTTCATGAAGCCGCCCCCCCCAAAAATGGCAATTAAAATCAAGAAGCTTGTTCGTTCTTCCTTCATGGTTGCTTTCATGATAATTATACAGATTGTAGATATGCTTTAAAGTATTCAGTTACAAAGGGACATGAGATGATACAATGGATCAGAGTCGGAGATGGAGTGATAACAAGGAGTATAATGTTTCCTGACGCTCTGAAGTAGACTTTCAGATCTTTCTCTTTCACACACACACCTCCAGTTCCTTAGACACCCATGGTCCTGACAACCCCCCCCTCACTTGCTTGAGGCACTACGAGTTTCTAGAGGCCCTTGGGATAACCTCATTCCAGCTGTAGAAATTGGCTCAGTCGCTGGAAGGTGGAGGGAGCCACTACACACCCCTACCTTCCCTCCTCCTCCCACCCACCCACCCTCAGCCCCGGTGAGCGATCGGGCCCCAGAATATACTGTCAGTTGTTCCATTAACTCTGGCATATTTATATTCTGAGTACTGCCACTTACTCTAATAGGTTTTCTGAAGGTGGGTGACTACAACTCTCCGTATAGGCCCAGAAGACTCAGTATTTAATCGTACTCTGCCCTTCAACATCACACACTCATCACAGAGTCTCACTCGACTAAGACGGCAACATTCAAATAACAGATGGACCACAGAAAATATTCATACCGTCCTGAGTCATGCGATTATGTAGGAAGAGTGGAGTAGTTTTTTTGATAAGTGCCGCTATATTTTGTGTTTCTGCATGATCGTGACTTACTGCATCCATTCTGGCTTCTACAGGAGGTCAGTGGAGCAACAATAGCAAGCTTTAGTTAGGGTGTTTGTCTTAAGAGGGAAAGTACTGATGAGACTATGGTTGTTACGGTATCCAGGGAGACACTAACATTTAATCAACATGCAGGGATGCTGCTGGAGTCTACGCGGCTCCGATTCCTTTAGAGCACACATCTCCAGTTTCTGACTTTTTATGTTTCCTTGATTGTTCTAGCCAGGCGGAAAATTTCCCCTATATCCCGTGAAAAGGTCTGGCTGTCATTGTCCTGATGGAATATCTCCCTGTGGCGCGTTAAACCGGACTTTTATTGAGCTAATAATAGAATAGGTTACGCCTGTCAGCACCTCACTGTTCAGGCGATGGAAAAACAAACGGTCGAAAGCATAATACTGAAATAGCCGTGTGCTTACACAGGGCGCCCCTTTTGTGGATCGAGGATCAGCACAAGGGTCAGAAACCTGCGTTGTGTTTCCTTTTTTCCGCTGCAAAATAGATGAAAATTTGTCATCTTCTGAAAATATCATTAAAATTAACATTTGACCCGAAGAGAGCTGCTGCATTTCCACCAGCCCTGTTTTCAATTTTGAATATATTGTGTCGATACATAAAGATAGACATTTGGTCTCACCGACAGCTGAATTGGATAATTTAGAGCCTTTGTAAATGTTCACAGAATAATACTGAGTTGCTTTAATGGGAGAATAATTTATCTGTCTCTGGTCTTTATAATAACAAGGCAGTGAAATCTCACAGTGCGACCGTCCCGTCCCCCTCGGCAGGCTTCTGTTTCCTCCAAACTGTGCGGTCGCTTCATATGTCACAGGGTCACTCACTCAATAATTTTACCAATTACACACCCTCTCCAAAGTGAGAAGGATCAATAGGTTGTTTACAAAAAAAAAAAAGACATCTCAGCTTTTGTTCGTGGTGGCTCCTGAGAACAGAAGAATATAGTGAATTTGATGTATTAGTAGTAGACTTAACCCCTCACCTCCATTCACCATCGCTGTGGGACATTCTCACAGTGCTGGCGATGACAGTCGAGCCTCTGGGAGAATGGCCTGTTTGCACGTCGAGCCATTGACACCCCTAATGTGTTTTTAATAGCTCCTTCATAATGATGAAAAACGGCCTTGAGTGTGTCAGGACTGGAGGCTTTATGGCTCGGCAGGACTGGGATGCCGCTGCTGATGGTGGCCCACTGGTTTATGTGGTGACAGAGAGGAGGCCGGTCAGGGTCTTATAGTTTTATGACAGATGAACGCTGGACGGCTCTTCCAGCTCTCTGCCTTTTAATGCCAGTACATGACAAGCACTGTAAACGTCTGTTTGATTATGTGTGTTTATTGTGTGGGTTTTTTTTGCTGCTGCAGGAGTACCTGGATGTCCTGGGTCGTCCCATGGTGCTGGCTGGGAATAAAGCCAAGCAGGTGCAGTGGACGAACGTCTACCAGGATGCTCTGGTGAGGGAGAACTTAAAAAAGGCATTTTATATCATTGACCCTAAGAGTAATGCATCTTTCTAAATTTGTGTTTTATTATTTACTCCATTTGCTATTTTTGATGTATAAAACCTTAACAATTGTTAAAAGTCCAATATACAACATTCAGCCTCACTAGATGTCAGGAAACAGCTATTTGCTATGTTAACATACAGTGAACTAAAGACGTCCTGAGCAGAGAATCACGCTCCCTCTCAGCCAGTTTAGCAAAACGTGCATGCTTAGAAAACTGCAGACTTTGGGCTACTAAGTATTTTCATGCAAATGCGGCCTTGACTCTGGTGTTTGTCCCCAAAAAATGATACAAGTCAGAACACAAAAACTCGACGTGCCTTTACTGTCCACCTCTCGTTCGCTCTGGTACTTACTGAACTGAAGCAAATAATAGCCAATATGTAAATCATCTCTTTTGCCAAATGTACTTACATCGTCACTTGACACTTGTCCACAAAAGTTACTTTATTCCGTTATCTCCTATGTTGAGGGGATGCTTCCTCTGTGCTGCTGAGAACGGCGGAGGTAGACAGGGCGGGGTGCGTGAGGGGAGAGGGGAGGTATGGGCGACACACTGATTTGTTTTGGTCTAAAAAGCTGGTGCTGAACTGGGACCACCAACGGGGCTCAATTTGGCATTCAGGACCTTTAAAGATATTTTTTGAAACAATGTTTGGCTCAAGGAACAGCCTTTGGGATTAATAAAGTTTCTGTCTTATCTTATCTCCTATCTTATATTTGGCCAAATTCAGGTCATGAACTCTGATATTTGTCAAAATAAAAGCACAAATTCTGTTACACTTTTTTTTTTTTTGGTTGTTGTTGTTTTAAAAGATTATGTTATGACAGTTTATCATTCTTTATTACTATTCTGTCCTCACACATTGTAGACCAGCAGAAGTGACTGACAACTGAATTATAAAACAACTTACTGCAGGTCCTCCATGTCTTTAATACAATTTTACAAACATTAGGCCTTAAAACTCACTAAATAGTCTTACATGTGAATTTGTGAGGTCTTTCAACCTTTCAATTTAAACAATGTCCATTTTTTTTTGCTTATGGGTTTGTATTTTTTAATTATGCAATTTGTAAAGTTCTTTTGAAATGCAACAAAACGATTTTAATTGCATTTCTGACGTGTTTCATCAGGGTTTGGGCCTCGTCATCACTGGAACGATGCCAGTCTTCAACCTCACTGCTGATACTGTAAGCTCTCAGGTAAAGACAACATAGATATGGAGCTTAAAATAGCTGGACGTTGTTTCACTCACAAAGCACACAGTATGACTCATGCCCCCCGCTGAGCCTTTGTGTTAACATCTTTCCCTTCATCATCATGTAAGAACAGTGTTTTGTCATTTATGTGGTTAAGCGATACACGTATTAGCTTATTCAAACATAGTTTTATTTTGCACCGTTGTTGTTGACCATCATCAGTCATTTTTATAATGGCGTCTGCCCAGCTGCTGCTCTTCAAGGCAACACCTCCCCCCTGAGGTGACAACAGAAATCACAAGCACACATCTGAGTGCCTTTTATCATCCACGGAGCACAGATTCATCCAGCTTCCACTATCCATGACCAAAGTATTTACTCTGGGCTTATCACACAGGCTTAAAGCAGTGATGCTGCTGCCAACCGACTCAGTTTAAGATAGACTGTAAAAAATACGGACTAATCAGATTGCACATAAAGCGATAAGTCAAAGATGGCATGGAGATTTTCTTAGTAATCTCTAGGCACAGCTACCAGCTCTGGATCTCCGATGCCTGTGCTGTGCTGTGCTGTTTGTTGATAAATTGCTCATAATTACCTTATATGTTCTTCCTACAGAACCAGCTCATCCTCGGAGTCATGGGAGTTGATATTGCAATCAACGAGATCAAAAAGAAGACTCCTACCTACAGAGTGAGCACGTTGTCCTCTCAATATTGCTCTCATATTACTTTTATATTGATGATTGTGGAATCCTATCTTCAATCACTCTTTTTCTGTGCAGCTCGGAGCTAATGGCTACACATTCGCCATCGACCCAAATGGCTACGTACTGCTGCACCCCAACCTGCGACCCAAAGTAGGTCCAACTACAAATGCAGCCCAGATTCTAATGAGTTCACCCGCTTCTGATTCTGACATTAACCCTCCTCCTCCATCTTCTCCTGCTTCCTCTCTATTTTCAGATCGTTAGCTTCAGGGAGCCCGTCACTGGACTTGGTCTGGACTTTCTAGATGCAGAGCTGGAAGACAGCAACAAGGAGGAGGTAAAAAAAAAAAAACACTGCAACATCATCATTGCTATCAGCTCTATTTATAATATGTTTCATTTGATCATTTTATTTGGCACGTTCTAGTGTATCAGTATGCCTTCTCACGCTGCAGCATCACTCTCTCTCTCTCACGCTCTCTCGCCTTTCAGATCCGTCGACAGATGATTGATGGCAAATCAGGGCAAAGGAAAATCAAGACGCTCATTAAGTCAGTTGATGAGGCAAGTCATCAATATATGAGACTCAATCATGATCCAAAGTAGCACCTTCCTGAATGGTGTTGTAATGAATTTGAATCACTCAGTATGTTTGGGATCCGTTGTTTCACTCCAATTATGGGGAAAGACATGTGCCGAGGACGCGACAGGGTTACTCATCAGAGTCTGTTTGCGGTCGTCCACAGAGATACATCGACGAGGCCGTGCGGACGTACACATGGACGCCTGTGGAGGGGACAGATTACAGGTAGGTTTGACATCACATCGCCTGACCTCAGGCGAAAAGTAACCTGAACCCGTGAGTGAAGTCCAACTGTGATACGTTTGATTCGTCCAGATTGAGTCACACGTCTCACATTTTCGACAGCTGTTATTCATCAACCAGCTGTTTACCATCACACGTTTGGAATAGACTTAGCACTTGCTCTCTCGCCTTCCGTATTTGCATTCAATGATTCATCTGAATCACCCAAATTAAAGAACCGTTTCTCTTCTCTCGTAAAAATCTTCAGCAGTACTCTAAGCACAAATTAATTGCTCAGTTTATTCATCTCAAAACTTGCTTGAACAGTCGAGGTTGCATCATAATGACATTTCCTCCAGGCAACACTTAGCAAATTACAGTTTATGATATTCAATAGTCCTACAAATGTCTGATGTGTGTTTTTTTATTACATCTGCTGGCAGTGTGCCTGGTCCTGGCTGGGACTATCTGAGGCTTTTTTCTGCACAATTCTGTTAATATTCAACTCAAAGGGAAATTCCAGTGTATTTAACAGTCCTTGTGTGTTACTGGTGTGGTCTCGACCAGTCAAATCTGACTCTAAGCAGACAGTGAAAGCTTTGATCTGTCATGATTCCCACACTTTAGTGTTCAGGGCAGGATATGAGACTTGCTTTGGATGTTTCTTTAGATCTATATTAGCTTTATATTAGAGATCAACTGTAGCTGTAGCTCAGTTCAGCCTTATTTTCTATCTGTTCCAATTAATCCTCTTACCGAGTTATATTTTAGCTATCAATGGCACCACAGATTAAGAGATGGGACATGTTTTTTTATCTTTAGAGTAAATATTTAGTTACATAGAGGAATATTTAGATCAATCAACAGTTCCATACAGATGTTGTATTACAAAGTGAGACTCTTTCTCTTTTATTTGGATAATTTGCATGCAACCTTTCAACCTTGGACAGAAACTGAAACATGAATCTGCCCATATTCTTATATATTAACAATCTTTCGAATAATAACATTGCATGTAATATAAAAGAGGCCCTTGTTCTGACAAACTTCTCTGCAGCCCCCCTCAGCTCTACAAAGCTTTATAGCTCATTGTTTTAGTTTTCCAACCTCAGTGCTCTCCTCAGCATTGTTTCTAGGCGCAGGCAGCTGTTTTCATAAAAAAAAAATTCTGATAAACCCACCGTGTTGTTACCGGCCCAGCACCCAGCGGCAAATAACTTTAGCAACTGGCTGGTGAACATAGGGGAGTATTTATCAGCTAAACCAGATATTCCCCTCACGACTTTTAGGAGACTTAATAACTGAAGAAGGGGGAATGTTAATTGTGTGGCAGAAATCACAACTCCAAGTGAATGCTCCTGTTGCTCTGTGTCTTCTGGATGTGAATGGGCCACTGTTTGTTGACAAAACTCACCATATCGGCTTTATAAGGTGATAATATGTCAGCATTGTGTTTACAGCTTGTTGTTCTTCCCCCAAGTGGCCAAAATGTCTGTAAACGCCAATTTAACACTAATTGGTCCACATTTGGTTTTTCTATAAAAATGCAGATAAAACTACCAGCAGCACTCATATTTCTTGCGCTACATGTTGCTGAACAGTGACAAAATCAGCCATGTGTCATAGATTACAAACACGGTCGATGTAGTACAGAGGGCATTTGCTACAAACACAGTTACTTTGCATGGGAACAATCGTGCACTGACCTCCTCACAGCATCAAGTACCTCTGATTTGAGCACATGTGGGAACCAGCTCAAAGATCCTCTGAATTGGGGACTGTCCTCTGCTTTATGCGTGTGTAACCTATGAAGTCCTAACAATTTCTGCTCATCCTATACAATCATAACCAATAGCCCTTCTGTTCATACAGAACTTAAAGGTTCTATGTGTAGTTTGCTTGTTGTTTACATTCATTGTCTCTTTTTCAGCTCTAATCATAGACTGTACACAACTGGATGGAGCTTCAGGGTCTGAAAACTGAAGCCAATGTAGAAGTGTCTTAAACCTGCATTCTTTTCAATGGCCCACAGGGGGCGACTCTAGTGATTTCAAACTAGAAGTCTGATTGTATCCAAGCTTATGAGAAAATGACCCTCCTCTTACTTGACTTATTACCTCAGTAAGCAGTTCTCCAATGAGTTTATGATGCCACTCACTAGTTTTGAATCTTCTTCAATACAGCATGTTTATTAAATAAATGATGGCCCTCGTTTAGAGTAAACTACATGATAAAGCAGGGCATGCTTTAGGGCGTGGCTACCTTGTGACTGACAAGTCACCCCCAAGGCATGTCCTTGGGTTTTTAGTCAGACCAGATCCTCTCCAGCTCCACCTTCCACCCTGCACCAAAATATGGTCACTTCTGGTTCCAAAAAACAACCTGGACTCCACAAACCAAAGGGTGGCATCAGGGTTTGAACCTGGGTCTAACTGGTAGGAGATTTGAGGCAGGATGAGGAGGAAAACCTTCCCCCTTGTTAACCTGCCACCCTCCATCCCCTAGTAGTGGAGAGAGTGAGAGAGCAAGGACAGAGGAGTTGTTTAGTTGAAACTTCTAGTCTGCCTGACTCATTGATCCTCTCCTGGCGGAGGTTTTGCGCAAGTTAGAATCCGTGGTCCATCATCCTGGTAAAAAGAATTACCAAATCGACGACTGGGCCTTACAGAGGTGTCTAATCAGTTTCCTTCCTCATGAAACATTTGTAAAGCCTCTTTTGATACCATCTGATGTAACCTTTTTAAACTTGTTGTGTCTGTAAGTGAGTGAGTCCTGTATATGTTTACATGTCAGAGTTTTTTTGTGCATTCATAACGTGTCCCTGATTTTTCTGCCTCGTTACCTCAGTCTAGGGTTGGTACTGCCCACATATAGTGAGAATCACATCAAGGCCAACCTGAGTGACCAGATCCTTCAGGTGCAGTGTAAGTACCCGGGAATACCCAGCATCCTTCACTCTCTGTCTCTCTCCTTCGCTTTTTCTCTCTTTCCACTCTTTCCTCCTCTTCTCTCTCTCGCTCTCTCTCTCTCTCTCCCAAATATGACCTTATGCTCTTATTCAGTCCTTTCGTCCTGGGTCTCCGACATCATCGATAGGGAGTGTGCAAGCGGAGTCGCCTGCCCCGCCCCCTCCCCCCTTCTCCCCCCCTACTCTACGCTCTCTGATAGGCAGGTTCATACCTGAGTCCCCCGACTCCTCTACTGCCCCCTGTTCCCTCCTGTCTTCATGCTGTGCTGTAAACCGGTGATGTTTTTTCTTCACACTGGCTGAAGAAAAAAATAACTGAACTGACAGAAAGGTGAAAGCTGTGGTTTTACTGTGTTACTCAGGTGAAAATAATGGTGACCTTTGTGCTATTATTTTTTTTGCCAAATGCTCTCGCCTCTTCTCCACCAAAGTAATGATTCTGAAGCATCTGTGTTCAAAGTATTTGATGTTCTGGAAAAAGCTGTGAAAATATGCATGCTTTTCACTCCTTATGATGAGTTTTATGATTTGGGGAAGTTTTCCTTCTGTTACGTGTGTGATTTTCTTTTAACTTTTAGTTAATGTTTTTTGTTGGATTGTGTGAGATGTCTCTCAGCTTTGGAATCATTCAGTATATAAACTCCCACTCGGCCCGGGATAAGGGCTCGACTAATGTGGGAGTTTGGGTTTTTGTGGGTCTGAATAGGGACACACGTGTCTCTCTCATTCTTTCTTTGTCCAGACCCTGTTATTCCGCTCTTTTCCTGTTTCATTTGATTTTTTTTTTTTTTTTTGTTCAACCATGGTTATCTCTCACAATTACTTGTCTTTAATGTTTTCCTTTCCTGGATTTCCCAGTTTGTTTCCTTTCTTCTGTTGGTTTTCCGTTCCCTCGTTTGCTCTTGCAAATAAGATGTTTGCTCTTCATTTCTTTTTTCTCTCTTGTCTTGTTTGACTTAGATTGGTTTCTTTCTTTCAAGAAAACAATATTTTTATTCAAACAGTAATTGAATAAAATATTGTCTGTGATCCCCCCTTCCCACCCGACCCCCTGTTTCTTTTCTTGCTCACTCCTTCTCTGATGGATCCACACAGTGCCATACTCCAAGGGCAAGTATACTCCATATTGGTCCACGTTCCCTACCTTTACTTCCTACTTCCCACCGCTGCCTCCTTCCCACACCTCTCGTCCTCAACCTCTTCCTGCTGCCCCCCTCCCCTCCCCCTCCTCCTTCTCCCCTCACCTGTCCCAGCCTGCTTGCCTCTGTTCCTGCCCGTCTTGCCTTTAGGACTTTTCCTCCCCTTTTCCTCTTTTTCCTCCTCCTCTTCCTCCTTTTATCCCTCCTTCTCCTCTTCACCCTCTTGCTGCAGCTCAGATCCCACATCTCTCACGATGGCTCCTCAGGTCCCCCAACCTCACCCTCCTCCCTCCCACGCTGCTCCAGAAGCCACAACAAAAAAAAAAACCAAACACCTACTGCACCCAAGGAAGACAGATATTCATGTTCTCTGTTAAAACTTGTCTTTTGTCCTCCTCCTCCTAATCCTTTTCCTTCTGTGGATAGCTCCAAATGGGTTGTGTCTGCCTCCTTTCTCTTTCTCTTTCTTTAACTTTCCTCACATTTTCTTTGACTCTATTTCTGTCTCTTCCTCATCTTCCTTCTCCATTTCTCTTTCACTGTCTTGTCTCCCTCCATCTCTCTCTTTCTGTCTCTTTCTGCCTCTTTCTTACAGTGTCATTAGTTAATAAATGTCTTAATTAATTCTCACACTAGGGCTCAGGTATTCACTTTAACTTAATTTAAATTAAAACATTTAGAGCACATTGAGCTGTATGTAAAAGTAAAGGATTTTGTACCGTTTGCTGTAACATTTTCATAATGTAGAAAAGGAAAATACACTAATCTGAAATGTTATTTTATAGTCTGACACCTTAGCTGTGATAATATCAGCACATATAGACGAATCCGGCAACCCAATTTCCTTCCGCTACTAGCAGCACCACCATTACAGCAGCGGTAAGTTGTAGTGCCTCAGGTCTGCTGACAGCGAAATAAAAAAAATCATGATTTTTCTTTTTTGGGTATTCAAGATTATTTCATAAATCACCTGGCAAAACAAAAACAAAAACAAATACAGGACAGTCAGGTGGCCCAAAAATAGATCTAGGTCTTTGAGGTTTAATCAATAATAATTGATGACTGAAATAGATATTCATGATAATTGAAATGATTTTCTAGACATTCTTGTCAAAAGTGATGTAACATAAAAATGTTTTAAAAATTATTCACTTCTTAGGACAGCTTTCATTCAATAACATAGTCAGACACCGCTGCAGTAATAGCGGCTTGTCTGCTTCAGGTACATCACTGGATTCTTCTATATGTGTATAAGTAGTGTTATTTATTCATAGTAAAGTAAAATGGAATCTCCTATGGTCATGATACTTTAACGTAGCTATTCTCCATCGATCTACATATAAAAACCACCTACTTAACATTTGTCAGCTGCCGTAGTATCTCGTCAGTAGCTGGAGACGTCGCAGCCTGCAGACTGACCCTTCAGGGCTGAGCTGTGTCCTGCCCACCCAGGTCCTCCCATGTTGTCAGGTGTCAGGGTGCTGACTCCTGTGTCGTCCCTCTGTACTCCCTGTCTCCATCAGCTTGTCTCCCTCCCTCCTCACCCCTCAGACCGCCAGGGGCACGGCCCAAGACTTCCTCAGTAAACCCGACGCCGGATGTGCACGGCATTGTGGGCGGAAAACTACCTGGGCACTCTATTTTAGCTCTAAAATGAAACCTTTCCTCTGCTTGTACACGGTCACAGGTCACGGCCTAATGAGACAATAACATGTTGGATTCATCGCAGACTCTCCTGTCGAGGCTTTAATGACGCTTGATATTTTGTGTTCTGCTCTGTCTGTGATAGATTAACATTAAGTTGCCCCTCGACATGCCCTTCACAATGCAATGCATCTCCTCTGATTATGTGTCTCTCTGAGCCCGCTCTCCTGCCAGTCTGAGGGGTGACTACTTCCATCAGGACCTTCACCCACCTCTCCCCTGCAATAGTTGGCCATGTTGATGCCTGCCTGATCTGAAAGCACTCATTGTGTTCAATCCGTCTGAGAACTTGCTTCCTGACACGGCACGTCTCGCAAGTCAGTTCTCAGACGTCCAAAACATGTTAGCGTGAAACCAGACGAATCGGAAAACGCTTGTTGACAAAGTGACGGACAAAAAGAGATACAAAAAAAAGAAGGTGTGAGTGCTTGTGAAACTAAAGCTGTCGTCCATTGAGAGTCAGGTTCTATTTGAGGCACCATATTGGCTAACGCTAGTGTTCCCATGATACCTCAGTGTTGCTATGGTAAACTCCCTCCTGCGTCCCCACACCTCTGAAGAACAGCTGCTGTTTACCCACAACTCCCCACTGCTCTGCCCACTGCTCTTCCCCGATAATCTTCCCCTTTCTGTTGCAGATTTTGAATCACTGCTGCCAAACAGTTTTGAGTCTGAAGGACATGTATTCATTGCTCCCAGGTAGCTCTGTGTGTGAACGCTCGCTGTCGTTGGTGGTCATCAGTTTCTGGTCTTGTCTTTTGCCTTTTTTGTGATGTTGATTTGCACTGTGTGGAAGTGGTTGGTTTCATTCATTTATTTTTATTTTTGAGTAGTTGTTTTACATGTAAGGTGTCAATTGAATCTAAAATTCATCATAACCTCATTAGTTTCCCACATTAGAACAAAGTATTGAAGCCACATCAGATCTTCTTTGCATGCTGCTACATGTTTGTATTATTCGAATAGACTTGTCACAATAATTACTTTTTTGCTGGATGTCATATTGTCCCAGAAGTATGGAGGACTGAAACTGCCAACATAAAATTAAGAAATAAATAACTAAATGGCTTAATTTATAAATTGATATGCCATTAAATGCACCAAAAGTAGAACTGAAAAAACAAATTTAGCTATTAATAATATATAAAATGTGATATAAATTGTCTTAAATCTTTACCTTTGTATTAATTCTATATTCTATATACTATTTAGTTCCTTTCCCATTTAATCTTCCAATTTAAATTAGGTTATTTATGTTTTTAATAAATAGTCATTTGTATCCACTTAACTGTTTTATTTCTGCTTTTGCCTTTTTGCATCTGTTTATCCATTTATGCTTACTTATGTAACTCAGTCAAAGTAAATTAATTAATGCCTACATTGTTGGTGTATTTAAAGGCATATTAATTTATTTACTGACAATACACATATTTATTTATTTATTTATGTCCATACAGGAATAATTGTGCCGAACAATATTACTGTCATTTCAAGACCATTTTATTATTATTAAATTAAATTATTATTTCATTTGATATATTGATAATAGCATAATAATGCCAGTGCATCCTTTCAGCACTAAATTTTAAAAGTTGCCTGTGCTTTAAAAAAGTCAGTCAAACTGATTACCACTAAAATACCAAATAAAATAGACTAAATTAAGACTAATTAATTGTTACAAGCTAAGTTTTTTAAAGTCACTTTGTCAGATTTGAAGGGGGCAATTAACGTTTAATCCTCATTATTCAGACAATGGAATTGGAAAAAGAATTCAAATTATCCTAAATAAGATAAAAGCACATATCCAAAACAATAGATTAAATCTGACGACCCCCTGAGGTGCCTGCTGTTTATTATGGGATCATGTTGACTATAATGTTGGTGTCACTCTTATGTAAACAAACACGCGTGTAAACACAATGGGAGATATCAAGGTCACCAAAAATGATGAGAATATATGTATGATAACGTAATTATTGTGACAGTCCTATATCCAAATACATCCGGGAGTCATTAGTTTAGTTGTTCAGTGGAATGAAAGATAATTGTGAATAAGAAGAAGAAGAAGAAAATGGATATTGAACAATGAAATGTGTAACTACCCAAAAAAAGATCCAGTATGTGTGAAAAAAAATGACTGAACTCCTCTTTGCATGTTCTGTTATGTTATCAAACCCTCATCGCCTCCAGCTGAAGCCTGAACTCTGCACCACACTGATACAATCACTCTTTCATTGTGATGCCTGTCCACGTGTTTGTTTTGATTGACAGCCACCTTAGCATATTGTAATTCAAGCTTTAAGACATGCATGCTGCTCACGATAGCGTCGAGTGACACATCTATTTGTGCTTCCCCACTTTTTGTCTTGTGTCCCTCTATGAAGGACAAATGAGGCAGAGTGTTAATGTTTTATGGATGTGTTTGTTTTCAACCTTCTCCCTCTGAGTTAAAATGTCTCGTCTGTTTCTCAGGGAGTACTGCAATGATCTGGAACTGTCCAACAACAACACCGAGTTCCTGCTCAACTTCATTGCTCTCATGGAGAAGGTGACACCGGACTCCAAACAATGTGAGTTTCACTTCTTCTTACTCTCTCACAAGGCTGGCGATGTATATATTTTCTCATATTGTCAACGAATCTTCCAAAAAAAAACTTGGAGAGAGAAATCTACATCTGATGTGGATAATAACTCGTAATCTGATGGTTATTATTATTCTGTTCAGGTGACAACTTGCTCCTTCATAACCTGATCCTGGACACCGGCGTCATCCGGCAGCTGGTGGAGAAAGTGTGGAAGAATAAAGACTTGAACACGTAAGTGCGGTTAGCCGGCACTGAGGGAGCCGGATCTTTAGATCTGACTCTGAATCTCATTTGATTTCTGTCTCTTTCTCTCCCTGCTGACATTTAGATACGGTTTTCTGGCCGTGTTTGCCGCAACAGATGGAGGCGTAACAAGAGTGTTTCCGAACAAGTGAGTGCACTCGTCGTCGAGGCTGCACGTCCGGACAGCAGCTGCTCCGTAGATCTGTCATGTTTCTCACTTTATTCTGAGTTGTGAGGAGTTGATATGTTTCCCTAAGCAGATAGTATAGCAAGAGGCTTATGCATCGGATTTACAGCCCCAGTGTCTGTGCTCTTAAATCTCAGGGCTGCGGAGACCTGGGAGGAAGACCCTGAGCCGTTTAATGCCAGCTATTACCGCCGCAGTCTCGACAACAAGGGCTACATCTTCCGAGCGCCTTATCGAACAGGTGAATGATGCTCTCAGTCTCGGGTTGTATATCTCACGTCGAGCCTCGCAATGTGTTGCGGCTCTTTGTTTCTAACCCCCTCGTGGCTTGTTTCTCTATTTGTTTCCCTCTTAAAGCCAGGGACGAGCTGCTGAACCCAGAGAACGACACCATTGGGATCCTGGTCAGCACGGCATTGGAGATCACAATCGGAGGGAAGACCATCAAGCCTGCAGGTGGGTCACGCTCTGAAAGAGGAGAGAAAATCCTAATGGAGATTGTTAAAGGAAGTGTTTCGGAGATAATTACATACCCGTGTTTGTATTTATTGTCACTTTGTGTGGACATGTCCTTGCTTTTCATCTGTTTGTTGGGACTTTTATGTGCATGGGTCTCGTATTTTGAATTTTCCTTTCTGTTTTTCCAGTGGTTGGAGTGAAACTAGACCTTGAAGCCTGGACGGAAAAGTTCAAGATTCTTGCCAGCAACCATACCGATAACCGTCAGGGCTCAAATACGGTAACAAAATCTACCTTAAGAATAAACTTACAAGCTTAAGTGTTCAGCAGTTTCTAAGATGATCAGCTACTGATGTTGTTTTTTTGTTCTTTGTGACAGTGTGGACCAAACAGGGGCTGTGAGATGGACTGCGAAGCCAACAGTGATGTCAGTATTTGTTAAAATTTTTATTGAGTTTCCTTTTTTAGGGCGACCATATTTTCAAATTTCAATCCGGGACTGTTTAACGGACATTGCAGTATTTTTAAACCTGGGCCCTATATTAACACGTTTGGGTAAGTAAATGACACATACTTAACAAAAGTTTTGGAATCGGTTTTAGAAGGTCGCCTCGGCTGACAGCCACGACACGACTACAATGACTGCAACGTAATCCTAAAAGGCAACTACGACTGTCAAAGTTACGTCCACTAAAATGAATGAGACTTGTGTTTCTGGTCACCGAAAGGATCGTACTCATCAAAAGCAAGGTCTATCTCCATTGGAATCATTTCTGACACTTAGAATAACAACCTCAGCCTGTCAGTGGCGACAATGAGCACTATTAGTAGATGGAACTTTGACGGTCAGAGTTGCCCCAAAGGATTACATTGCAGCGATACACTGGACCAATTTCAAAACTTTTGGTAAGTATGAATCATTTACACACCAAAACATGTCAAATGACTCCGACCGACAGCCCCGACAACAACACATTGACTTGACTCACACACATTGACAAGTCAGTATAATAAACGCCGAGTTAAATAGTTCAATATTATAATTTTTGTTAATGTGATGAAAACCTGGACAATTTAGCGTTTTACAGATATTCATCAGGACAGTCCCAAACAAACGGGGACTCCTCCTCATGCTGGATTTACTGTGGCATTGCACTGTGCTGTACTGTTTTTCCACTGTGCATTAAATGCCCATGTCTGTTTCTGTGTGCAGGAGCTCCTGTGTTATTTAATAGACGACGGTGGATTCTTGATCATGTCTAATCAGAAGGAGGACTGGAACAAGGTGAAGTCATTAAATACATTCTCACGCTGACCATTGTGGCTTCTCACCAATCTTTACACTCAGCTTTACCCGTGTGTGTTGTCCTCCACAGGTGGGAATGTTCTTCAGTGACGTCGATGTCTACTTGATGCACGCTCTCTACAACAACTCCTTCTACAACCGCAAGCAGTCGTTTGACTACCAGTCTGTGTGTGAACGGCTGCCCAACGGTGAAAATGGAGCTGCACCCAGAGGAGTGTTTGTGGTGAGAACGCTGCAGAGTAGATGATTATGTGCTGAATTAATGGTGTATAGGGAGGCTAATGGTGGGTGGAAATACACATGTGATCCAGCTGAGACGATGTTCTCACATTATTCTATTTTCATCTCTGTCTGCAGCCCACGATTGCAGATTTTGTAAACCTGGCTTGGTGGACATCAGCAGCTGCATGGTGAGAAAAACAAACACACAGTACACACACACACACACACACATACACACACATTGTACCCAAAGAGATACACTTTGCACATAGTGCCATATTCACTCCAAAATATATTATTACTAACTTTTTACTAACTATTCTCCTTCGCTGTCTCTACAGGTCCTTGTTCCAACAGTTTATATATGGACTGGCGTATCACAGTTGGTTCACCACAGGTGGGTACAAGCAAGACATGTTCAATTATTACACTTAATAAGAGCTTTATATGTCTGCATGTAAAGTTTAAAGGAACAGGAACATTTTGAGAAACAAAATTTCGACTTCTTGCCAGGAGTTAGATGAAAAGATCGATACCACTCTCATGTCTGTCTTAGCTTAACACGGGGGATACAGCTAGCCTGGGTCTCTCCAAAGGCTGCATTTTAGTACCCATACGAACAGACTTGTACTTTTAGTATGCCAGAAAAAGATTTTGTACGTCCCAAATTTCTGGCTATTCCAACGCACGATCGTACAAAAGGTACGTCACATCCGCTGATCCAACGAGAGAGCACAGACAGATTAAAGCTCATCGGCTGTGTCCAAACCGCATGCGTTTCATTTTTACTTCAGATTTAACGCTACAAACTGCGACTGATGTATGAGCAAGAGTGTTGAAGCTCAAATAAATGATGACTAGGGGAGAGTTTTACAGATTATCCCAGACCAAATGTGGATGTACATTTTTCTAGAATCAGGTCTTATAAATCAATCGAAGTGACAAGTGTTGCTCTCACACGTCTTTGTGCTCTGGTGATGCTGCAGACGAGGTGGATGCAGAAGGCTTCGACTCCAAAGAGCGCAGTTGTGTAATGATCCAGACCCAGTACTACTTGAGTAATCTCAGCAGCTCCTACAACATCCTGCAAGACTGTGGCAACTGCTCCAGGTCTGTACACATGTTAACACACACACACATGCGCACACACACACACACCACAAAGAATCGTACTGTGACAGGGACTCAGTTAGCAAGACATATTCATTTTTCCGTTGGAGCTAATAAACTCTGGTGATGATTAAACCGTATCAGCTTTAATGAAACGGTCACATCATGGGCTAAATGAGCCTTATAAGACCATCTCGTGAATCTCACTGATCCATTAGCAAATGAGCCTGTGATGTAAGCGAGCAGAGGGGGGTTGTTGACAGAGTTGTCTCTCTCTCTCTCTCTCTGTCTCTCTCTCTGCAGGCTGATTCATGCCAAGAGGATAAACAACACCAACTTGCTCTTCGTGGTGGCGGAGAAGATATCGTGCAACACCTGCAACATCGAGAAGCTGTCGCAGGAGGAGGAGGAGTGTATCCTTTTTCTCACTGTACGCCAGCTGGCAGAGAAGAACACACACTCTGCAATCGCTCGATGCTATCTCCTTATCGAACATACCTGTGGAACGAATGTTTCACATTCATTCAAGGTTATTTTTTATCGCAATGGAGTGAATTATGACCAGTTATTTTATCTGTGGCACCGAGTGAGGAATCAGTGTGTGTGCAGTGTGTGTGTGTGTGCGTGATGTGTTTGGGTAGATGATGAAACACTGCAAAAAAAACAGCAATTCCAAAGGATTTTAATATTCCTTAATTGAGTCAATTTGCAGTCAAGGAGGAGAATCCATGTGAAGAAATGCCCGTGGCGCGCTATCGAAAAGGACCCTCCACCTGCTTCGATAGTAACATCTCTGTAAGACTTTCAGACACGATATCAATGAGCAGAGTCATTCAAACATAAACAAACAGACAGTTTGGCATTCACCCGCCGTGAGTAGGTAGTGCTTATAGTTATCTCTTAATATTCTGATGCAAACTTATAATTAAATGAGCAATTTGTAAGATATGACCAGAGGTTTATTTTGAAAACATTCAGAAACTGAACTAACATTGTAAACTGAGTGTGAAGAAAGGCGTCTCTGTACTGTACTGTGTTGCAGAGACGTCTTCTGAAGTCAGCATGCTAACCAGCTAACCCTGGCCGGTCCTGTTTCGTACTCCACTTTGTTTTGGCAAGACGTGATAGATGAAAAAAAATCAAAATAAAATCACAAAATGCCAAGAAATGAAATACTCATACTCATACTGAGATGTGGAAATCTCGTCACCCCCCGGAGTCATACCCTCGGTCAGAGCTGCTGTAAATCCACACTGTATCCTCCGTTGTCAAACTGACCTGTCTTGGAGGATGTGTTCAGTCCCAGTTTGACATCCAGCCGTGTTCACTCTCACGTCAGGCTGCCAGAACGAGGAGACAGTCTCTAGGGCCACTGGCTCCACGACTAACTGAGCTTGTCAGTTGTCAGTAACTCTTGTGATATGCCACCCCCTGTGTTTCTGAAGCTTTGAACTCTGAACCATATTCTACAAATTCTTCCATACTTGAATGTTAAACTCCCTCCAAATCAAAAGTATTTGTATTCATTCATCACACATGCATACAACAAATATATATATTTCGTCCACTGAAATAATACCTGGTTTGCCTTCTGTGATCTGAATCCCTGTTTCATGTCTGTATTAAAACACACACCCTGTGTACTGGATGTGTACTGACAGCTGCTGTTTCCCCCCTCTGCAGGAGAACACATCAGACTGTGGACGAGGCCACTCCTTCCGTCCATGTCTCTACACTTTACTGCTCATCCAGCTGCTTCTACTTTATCCCGCCATCAGCCCCATCATTCACTCTCTACTACATTAATTCCATTCTCCTCCACTTATCCTCCTTGTAGCCCTCCCACAAGCTTCTTTCCGCACCCAAAAAAGAAACACCCCCTCCAGCCTCCCCTCTCTGTGCACCTAAGCCCTCCCCCCGATATAGTCATAGGTAATAATGGGACTTTCCATCACGGCAAGTTGGAAGCCCTGAGTGCCGCGCTACCCAGCTCGCTTCAGTTCATGTCGCTTAGTGACAACTGCCGGACATTTGTGTCCTCAGCCAGTTAACCTACATCTGCAGGAGGAGTGGGTGGTGCCGGACCGCCTGGATCATCAGAGGCAGCGTCAGAAAAGAGAAAACATGACCCCCCACCACCACGCCTTCATGACCATCCAGCCACCTCCACCATCCACAGAAGGAAGGAGAAAGAGGACCGGTGGATGTCCTCGTCACAGACCTGCCGCCTCACACAGACTGGAGAGTTGAGGTGGTCTGTCTGCCTTCGGCCTCCTCCTCCTTTTCTCCCCCATCTCAGAGTGTCACCGCTCTGTCGTTTTGGCCTCTCGATAAGAGGCTGCGGACCATCCAGCCAGTTATAGCCACCATAAAAGAAAAATAACCAAGAAAAAAAAAAAAAGAACTGTCAAGTATACAAAATGTCAAGTATAAACTGCTGAAGTGATGAGTATTCCAAACATTACAGTATATTTAGTTTCAAATTTAAAAAAGGAAGTCGTTAGGTGTTAACTTTAACATTAATTTATGCACTGTATCTACTTGCCAAAATGAGATAGACTTTCATGTGGTCTTATTTTTATAGCCAAAACATGAAGAGGAGGCGGCTTCTGATTTAGATTTAACCATGACGAGGGAGAGGAGACACTCCGAAACTGAACGCTGATTCATTTTGTGCGGCGCCTGATTACAGATTAATGCTTTTAAAAGACGTCCACTGGGGATTATTGTAATTACATGATGGTAATCGCATTTGTTGAAGTACATTTCTGTTATATCTACCGTTTAAGGCTCGTGTTATCTGACTTAGTCACAATAGTGACGGCTGTAAAACATGAATCAGTGTTCGGTTGCATTGTCGATGTCTTGTAGCGTTTCTCCTTTAAGGACTGCTCTGACCTCTGGTTTGGACTGACGTTAAAAAAAAAAAAGAAAACCCCTGTTCTCTCCGATGCTAAAGCTCACCTCTGCCAATCCTCATGAGGCTTCTAACCGAAATCACAATTTGTAAACGTGCTTTACGTCTGTTCACACACACACACACAGAAAAAAAAATCTCTGCCTCATGACCGTCTCGTACTCGTTCCAGGTGGGTTTTATTTTATTTTATTACCTTCGACTGATGCTGTTCAAACTTCAAAAACCATTCGCTGCTGGGGGATAGGGGCTTATCAACATTTCCAACAAAAGTGCAGAAGAGGCAACTAAATATGGTGATCACGTGCAAAGTAGTAGTGTGGTTGTAATCCGTCACAGTTCATCATTCGATCATTACGGTGTGTGAAAAGTCATTTTAGACTCCCATGTTTAGGAGCCGCTCTGTTTCATAGTGCCTTGATGCACTTTGTTTTGGACCACATCGGCTGTATAAGAGTAGAGCCACCGTATAGTACCTTTATAGAGCAGCCACCTTTGAGGCTTTGGACTGAACCTTAGACTGAATCTGTCGGCTATAGAAAATAGCTTTACGCGGAGCCGCTGACCGGCTCTAGCTTCAGTGTATCTGCCCTCTCGGCTCCAGAGCCGCCCGACTGCCATCGTATGGAGTTACTATACCGTTCCTTTACAAAGCCATGTATAGAGCTACGATACACTATCAGTATACAGCGACTTAACTGGCCATAGAGCGTTTTTAGGGCCACCTGACCGCTATAGTTCTGCCTGAATCGTATGCGTGGATGCGTGCGTGTTAGTTTGCGTTTAAAAACCCTCAAAGGGGAATGTCTTTTAAATGAGTTGTGGAGTGTGTGAGGGGGATGACAGTCGTGGTAGCTGTTTTTTCCTGTCCCTATGTTGCAGCGGACAAAATCCAGTGTTGTCGTGGAGGAAACAAAAAAGGGATTTTACTGAAAACAACAACAACAAAAAAAAACAATCCATCGTTAACCGTCAGTCTGCCTAAATATTAATCAAAGGGAGCAGAGGTGTCCGCAAGAATGTGTAGTTTTCATCAGTGTTTTCTGCTTCAAATGCAACATAGTTAACAAAGCCTCTCTAAATGCCTTAGTGTTACACAGTACGGAGCTCTGATCACCTCCCCCTCCCCTTCTCATCTGTACACGCACACACACACGAATAGATCCTCCAAAATATCCTCCACTCCCCCCGGACTCTTCTTGGTGTTCTGCAGTAAGTATAGTGAGCTCTAATTTTGTATTTTGTACGTCTTGGAATGATTCGTTATTGACTGATGCCTGTTCAATTACATGCCTGAAAGCAGGTGGGAGTTTTTCAATTTCAAAAAAACACCTCCGACCTTTCGATGTTCACGCCCACCCGAAACCCCTCGCTGTATCGCTCAGGTGGGAACGACTCACGCAACAATTTGAACCTTAACTTCTCACTCTGTACAGTCGTCGGTACTATTTGATGTGGCAAACATGCTGGCACAGTAACTGCGGCGCAGCTCCGAGCCAATCAGAATGGAAAAACTGTTGGAAAATTTAAAGACATGCGTCTCCAAATTGGGCTCCTTTTCAGTGTGGAGCGCTGAGCAGATGCAGCCGTACTTTTCTGGCATTGGTTTGTCTCTGTCCTGTGCCATTAATTCTGTCTGTATATCCCTATTTTCCACTGTCTGTAAATGAGCGCTACACGTGCCTGTGGAAATGTACCCCCTGCGACTTCCTCTCTTTTCCTGGCTCTGTACTCACACACTCACACACTTTCTAAATATGTAGGCCTACGTTTTTTTCTTTTTTGCACCTGCACCGACACATAATGCAGACACACACACCTTTAAGCAAACATGTAAAGACACTTATTCATGCCCAGCTGGGAGATGTCAAGCACCAGGCAACAAGTGAGCCAAGGACGTCACTTCCCAGGTGTTTTTATTTGGGTGAGCGGGTGGAATGTCAGAGGCAAGCTCAGGGAGTGGGTCTCCACAGAGCAGCACGGGCCCGTCGAACGGAAGGTCACGGAGGAATCATGTGGTGACGTCTGCGTGTGCATCCCCACTGAAAAACTCAGCCCTCAGCAACTCAGCAAATGTTGGCACTGTACGTCTCTGCAAACCACGGATACATTCGATTCGTACGTTTCACACAAATCATATCAACATTTCTACAACTCGTATTGTATCATGTTTATGTCACATGTATATGAGCTGACGCCTCGGCAAGAGACCATCGTTTCAATCGGTTATTTTTAACAACTATCAAAACATCGGGGAATTTTCCAGCCTTGTTTGAGCAACAAATCCAGATATATTAAGCGAGACGTCAAAACATTTTCCAGGCTTGTTTGTGCAATAATACCGGACATTTTCAGTGAGACGTCGGGATATATCTCATGCGCATTTGTTGCAACAAAATCAGATAATATCAACAAGATGCCTGGACACTGTCCAGACTTGTTTGAGCCACAAAACCCAATATTTTCAATGACACGTTGGAATATTTTCCAGCGTGTTCTTTGCAACAAAACCGGATATTTTCAATAAGACATTGCAACATTTTCCAGCCACGTTTGTTGCTACAAAACCGGATATATTCAACAAAATGTCAAAACAAGATCTTCACCGAAGCCTAATCACGTTGTTTTTGTGCCTAAAGAACCTGAAGAAATGTTAAGTATCAACATATCTGTGGTTTGCAGAAATGTAAAATGCCAACATTTATTAAAGCAAATTGGGTTGGATAACTGCTCTGAAGGGACAGACGTCTGATTTCTGTGGTTTGACAAATTTACTTTTGCCAAAAAAAAGAAAAACAAAGAAAAAATAGAAAATTGGACCAGCTTGGGGTTTGAGAGGGAGGGGTCAGCTTTAGTGACAGGACCCCTTAAATAAGTAGGGAGCGTCTTCGTAAAGCCCGGAGGCCCCTCCCGACCCTCGCTGCATCTGTGTTGGTGCGTCTCTGTGGGAAAGACACGTGTGTATGTGATTCTGTAGTCTGTAGTCTGGTGCTATGTGACCATGTTTGAAAAGTGTGTGAAAAAATAACAGCAACATTTAGAGAAAAAAAAAAAGAATAGAATCAGACGAATTTTAAGTGAAGTTAAAAAAAAATATATAGGAATACAGCACTGTTGATAAGTTTGAGATCTGAAGTCAAAATGTTTTTGATTTATTTTTTCGGTTTTTGTTTCCTTTCTTGTGCGTGTGTGAGTGTGAATGTTGGTGTGCGTGGAAGATTTAGCTCCTTCTTTTCTGGGCACTGGTCCATGTCGCTCCATTCTTTTGTACAGATGAAGCTTAAAAAAAAAAGGAAAAAGAAGAAGAAGAGGGCAAAATTTGTAAAATATTGTGTCTGTGACTCCTTGTAAAATATTTTCAAATTGTTTATTACAGAGAATCAGTTATTAAATAATGTTCATATTTTTCACTTCATTTCAGTGTGTGGTGTTTTGTTTTGACAGTCAGACAGGACGAGACTTAATACAAGATTTATTAGAATAAAGCATCTCATAATTACAGCTTAAATTCATTATAATACAGCCGGTCTTCATGCTATTAAAGGACAAGTTTGACATCTTTGGTAAACACACTTATTCGCTTTCTTACCGTGATGAGGCAGTTTATACCACTCTCATGCCTGTATGCTAAAAATGAGGCTAACTTAGCTTAGCACAGGAAACAAGACTCTAACGAAATAACAGGAAAATCCCCTATTAAACAGGATCAGGATGTTTTATTGATTCAAACATTTGAAAACATAACATGTTAATTAATGTGGTGTGTTAGTTAATTAGTGTTTATTCTATGTTCACCAGCTGTTCATTATAGCTTTATATTTAATGTAAGAAAATATATAAACATATTTTAATCTAACTCCCAGCCTGCAAAATGAATAATGGCGCATTCATATATTGTTGGAAAATTTGGTCAAATGAGTTCTGGACTGGGAAAGTTGATGTAAACGAATTGAAAAGTCATTGAACGCTTTGTTAGGCTAAAATTCTCCAGTTTGGAGAGATCGCTTCACCGATGTCTCCCTTCTTTCCATTAAGAGGGCAACAGAGACAATAATAAGTGAGTAGGTGAGGATATTTCTCCAGACTGACATCTAATTAGGTAATAATTTGTAATATATGTTTTTAGGTTTTTAAAGTGGTCCTTGGTAGAAACACTGATGCAGAGTGACACTGACTAGTCAGAAAAGTCATTGATCAGCATTAATCCCTGAGAACAAGTCAAGTAAAGCAATATTTTAGTGTTTTCCAGGGAATGTACTGTTGCAGCAACGAGTTTGGCACAAAATCATAATACAACACTTCTTTGTAGCGTTCATGTTATTTCAACATTATGACTGAAAAGATTGTGAACCAGCGACAGTGAATACTGAAATATCAATACTTCTGATCGCAAATGTTTCTGTTCTGGGACTGATTCTCGTGTTAAAGCTTGATGTCTAAACTCAGTAATTTGGGGAAAATGTGTATGTTATCATCAGCTACGCTACTGCGTTGTCACCAGGATCTAAAATAAATACAGACGCCTGATAGGAACTACTTCCTCTCCGGCTCTATATATGAGTAAGATCCCAGCGATGATAGCTGTGTGTGGAACTTTTTCAGCGTGCTGCGACAATGTTGTGTGGGAGGACTGTGAGATGCGGCGGCAACACCACAAACCTCGTCAGATTATATCACAGAGCAGAATGTGATGAGGTGATGCAGCAGCAGTCACATCGCTATCATGAACACACAAAGTCCGAAGAAAGACTTCCCGACTTGTGAACTTCGCCCATTTTCAGCGTTTTTCTCGAAATGTCAAACTAATCCTTTAAAAGTTTGCGCTTCATCATTACAACAGTGTTGATGTCCAGTTTCATCACCGACATGATTTAAGAAGCCAGAATCATGTTGTGCACGAGGACATTTGTCCAAAAATACCTAATGAATGATTAACGTGTTTATATGTGTGACTGTGTGGGTGAGAATCCACCGATTCAATGCGAAGAGCTTCACAGCGTCTGAAGGAAGTCTGTGAGCGCTTTGTGCCACGTGTCCGGGTCGTCCAGGTAACAGGGGTGACCCGCCCCTTTCATCACCACCACTCTGTGATTGGCCAGGTTGCTCAGGTTTCTGAGCGACTGTTCTCCGAGCTGCGTGTCCTGATCACCATAAACGATCAGCGTCGGGACCTGGAGGAGAGACGGGACACAAGAGACACACACGGATCATTTTCAGTCCTTTCCCTCTTCTTTTATAAAATCTGTGTGTGGTTTTTTTGGGTTGTTTTGAAATACAAACCCGAAGCTAAAAGGGATTTTGTCGATGTCCTACATTTTACCTCAAGTTTCAAAAAATTCAAACAGGTCTTATAAAAAGGATGAGAGGGAAGATTTTTATTTTATTAGGTGTGACTTATTTATGTGTCGAGATGTCAAGAATAAAAGTACATAAAAGACTGAACAGAATAGTCAGGCAGACCTTTATATTAGCGTCTATCAGCTTTGGAAGTCACAATACCCCGATATCTAAATATACTCCACTACAGAGCATGAGTCCTACATTAAAGGAGTACCTGTGATTTAGTTTTACTTTTTCACTGTGTCACCACTCCTTCAGATTCCTTTTCGTTGTTCTGTCTTATCTCGGAGGTGATTTAGTTTCGTATTTACATGAAGTTGTTTGACTTGAAAGGCACAGGTTAAACTAAGAACGCTCTAAGCTGAAGCAACGGAGGCCGACTTCAGTCCGACTTTTACAATGACTGACATTATAGATGAGGCTGGCACAATTATCTGTGAACAACGAGCACAACAAAACACTTTTGCCTTCTGATGACATCACAGTTAAACTACAACTACAAATTCACGTAGAGCTGCAATGATTATTCGATCGATTGACGCCAACTATTTTGACAATTGATTAATTGGTAAGTAATATTATTTTTAAGAACAACAAGTAATAGAAAGTCTGTTTCACGGCTTCATAAATGTCAATATTTTATGTTAATTTGCTTCTTCACTCCTCTGGGACAGTAAACTGAATATGTGTTTGGGTTGTAGTGGACAAAACAGGACATTTGAGGACATTATCTGATTGACATCTTATGGACCCTCAGGCTTATAAATCAAACCAAGATGACCCTGATGATGAGATGTCATCACCAGAGTTATTTTCTCAGCCTCCTCCTGAGCCACAGAAGTTGTTTTTTTTTTTTGCTGGCTGAGTAAAAAAAGAAATAACTTTGACCAACATGTACTTTAAGGATGTAAAGTGAAAGTTTTCATGATGCAGAAAACTGTGGAGTGCGTCGGTATTACTCATTTTATTACTGCATTATAATCACTGATCCTTTATTGAGCAGAATTTCAAAACTACTTCAAGATAAAGCTGATTCGAGCCACTTTATATTTCATGAGCTCATATATTTTGCTTGAAATCTCATTCTGAAAACTAACTAGTATCTATCAGTAAAATATAGAGAGTTTACTGTCTGTACTTAATTATTTTCACATCAACTTTGATGTCATGTCTTCTCATTGAGCTGACTCGAGCTGCTCTCGCTCTTTCTGCGCTTGTGTTTAAAGCTGAACCACTTTCCAGTAACAAACCTGTTTCCTTCATGCATGATGCTCCTTCACTCAGTTTGCCATCTAAGAAAATTTAGCGTTGAAATAGTTGGGAGCTGGATGAAAGCCGGCGGCCTCTGTGAAAAGCATAAAAGTGCGTGTATATCTGCTCCTCTCACGGCCGCGTGTAAAAATCCATCGGCTCTTTTGAAAAGGAGAGTCGAGGAGGTGCTGGAAAAATGAAGCTGACATTCACGGTCGCTCAGGTTTTCCTTTAAAGAGGAAATGAAGAGCACAGGAAGTTTGGCAGGACAGGAAACTACAAAGGAAGGAAAAAGTTAGAGGCGTGTGCGACTGTACCTTTACGCTCTGGTACTGCTCTGCTGTGAATTTGTCGGTGCAGATGGGAGCCACGGGGACGTAGGCTCGTACCAGGTCCTGGTGCTGGTGGAGGAAGGGGAGGGAGTACATCCCACTGAGGGACGGGCTGATCACCACCACCGGGCTCAGGCTCAGCTGCCCACACAACTCCTTCAGGAAGTCTGCAGGGGCCAGTTGTCCGACCGCTGCCGGGGCCTCGGCTGACTTAGAGCGGCCGAGTGCTGCGAACAGACAGAAAACTCACGTTTTTCACTTTTAGATCAGAAGATGAAGAAACAAGATGAAGGGACAGGTGCACACAGGAGGATCCTTAATGCCCAATGGCTCTAATGTAAATCTAAAACAGCGCTCCTCATTGGCCTCAAACACTCTGAACACACAGACATGATGCACATATTTATAAGTACAACATCAGCTCCACTGTACGGCGTTAATTAATGTAAATAAATCCACTTAAAAATCATAGAAAAAATGGCACTCTGACTGCAGAACTTGCCTGAGAATTACTGTGTCTTTAAGTTCTCTTCAGTATCAAAATAATCCAGCGAAGGCCGTCAGCACGTTCATTAGCACATTGCAAACAGGAACCGCTAACAGCTAATTAGGCAAACCTTAAATGACAAAATGTGAAAACAATAGACTAAAAAAAACAAAAGGTGGGATGCAGTTGTCACAATTTGTCTTAAGTGAGGTGCCACAGTGGGGGACTTGAAAAAGCTTTTTACAAATAAAGCTGCTATTACAACTCAATTAATTGATAAGTTGATCGAAAGAAAATTAATTGCCAAATATTTCAATGATGGACTAACAATGTTAGTAATTTTTCAAGCAAAAATTACATTTGCTGCTTTTCTTTGCCGTTAATGAAGAGTCCTTTGGTTTTGGACTGTTAGTTGGACACAAGAAGCAAGTTGAAGATGTCACTTTGGGCTCTGAGACACCATGATGAGCACATTTCACCAGTTGGTTTACGTTTCTAAAGACTTAAAGGTTGAAAAATTGATGAAAATAAATATTTCAACCAATATTACATTTACAGTAACCTGCAGTGTAATGTGCTTCACTGTAATGTCAGTCTTTTATATAAATATAAAGATGTTTGCAGTTTTTAACGTGGAGTCCTTCCAAAAGACAGTTCCACGGGATGATGTAATAACGTAGCTGATATTGTGGTTTACAGGTACAAACTCCCCTCCATGTTTTCAGGTAATCAAAACACCAGACACGGCGAATCCTTTGAGGGTCTGCAGTCGGTGGTCCAGATGCGTGTGAAGAAGTGAAGAAGATCAAGTTAGTTCCCATCAGACTCACCTGGCAGGTCGATGGCGACGGCCCGGCAGCCCGCTTTGGCCAGAGTGTCCAGGGTGCCGATGTTGAGCCAGTTTTCTGAAGAGAAACGGATGCCGTGAAGGAGTAAAACTGACATCTTCACCTCCCCCGTGGCCGGTTCACTCTGCCTGTAGAAGAGCGGCGCTTTGAGGCTCTCCAGCTGCACGCTGCCCTCCGTCATCTTCACAGCCGACATCCTGAACACAAAAACAGCAGGAAACATTCGACTTCACGCAGCTTTCAGGAATCAGACGAGACCTAACACACAAAACCACAGTACTTATATTTAAGTTTCACCTGAATGCAGGAGTATCATTAAGATGTAGTATCAGTACTGCAACTGTAGTGAGACACAGCTCTTAGGTTTTATTTGTCTGAGCAGCTTACAAAATGATCTGACGACAGAAACCCTCAATATAAAGAAAAACTCTGGACGATGTTGTAGATACAGGGCAGAGTATATTACCAGACATGCGACTCAAGTCCAAGTCAAGTAATTTTTTCTTGGAAGCACAAGAAGAGTCTTTATTCAAGGCAATTCAAGTCAGGTCACTTTTACCCCTCCCAACAAACTTCAGTCTCACCTTTCTATCTTTATGTAATCTGTGCAAAAAGTGTAACAAAGAAATTCATTTGTTTGAGATTCTGTAAAATAATCTAATTTATTTTTTAAAAATGTATTTCTTCTTAATCAAAAATGATTTCCTCCCCATCACTTTTACAGAGTTAAAGAAAAACAGACAGCCAGACAACAAAATAAACTAGTCAGTCAAGTCTTCAAAATACTGACTTGGTTCACCTCGAGTCCAAGTGTCGATGAATCAAGTCCTCCTCTGTGAATATTATACATTATTCTGAAATGAGTCATTCTGCAAGATGTGTACCCGTGCTGCCTAATTTATATCAAAAACTGCAAAAGACAGTTTTTGTGTGACTTACATTTTGCGAGTTTATCATCAGCTCCATTGTCCAGCGTTAATTAATGTAAATTAATCCACTTAGAAATTAAAATTAAGTAGAAATAAGATACGTTTTTTTTGCAGAACCTTTACTTGTAACAGAGTATTTCTACAATGTGGTATGGCTTTAATATTCTGAGTACTTCTTCCACAAGTTTCCGTGCTATTTGTATTCAAATGCTAAATAGGAGGACTTACACTGAAGTGTTACACTATTAAATGTATGAAAAAGACAAACACTACTCAATGTTATTTAGGAATATTTTAGGGTTTCACTTATTCTGTGACATATCTGAATTCATATTTTGTGTTTTGTGAATATTTTTGGTCCTAAAAATGAATGTGACACATTTCATTTGACTTTTATTACACATGCTTATTTGCTCCCACATCACAACATCCCTAACTAATATTGAGTAGTGTTAATCCCTCTAGTTCAGGGGTCAGCAACCTGCGGCTCTGGAGCCACATGTGACCGTCTGTGACTTTGACAAAAAACATGACATGAAATTTAATGATGACGGTTATTTTCAGACACACTGCTGCAGGCCGAGAGTGATTCTTACATTCACTGACTGTGAAAATGTGTCGTCCACACACAGAAGAAGACCATCTGTTCTTGCAAGTTGTCAATTTTGTCAGTGAACTGAATGACCCTGAACTGATATATCGTTGTGTTTTGTGCTCAGGCCTGATTAGTGGGATAGACTTTAGTCAAAATCAAAAAGAAACTAGACAACCGTTTTTTTTTTTACTTTAACGTTTTTTAAATTTAGGATGCTGCTATATGTCATATTTGTTATAAAAGTAAGCTACTTTTTATTTTATTCATGTTCACAAACACAGGGAGGATTCAAATCGCCTGCACAAGCGTTCACTTCTGTGTTTTGTTGGTTAAAGCATCCTGCAACATAAAGAACATACATTTAAACTGTTGCACCATAATATGCTATGATTGTACTGGAAATACCAAGTATATAATGAGAATACAAGGCCCACATGTGAATATATTAAAGAGGTCATATTATGCTTTTTGGGTTTTTGCCTTTCCTTTATTGTGTTTTGAAGCATTTGACTTATGTGCATCACTATGCAACAGGCGTCATATAAATATATATTTGTATATATTCATTATAAAATATATTTACTCCAGTCAGTCAGCAGACGAACAGTTGCTACTGCTATAGCTGGTGTTATTTTAGATCACACTACCTTGCTTGTCATGACCCGCCCTACTCTGCCTCTAATTGGCTACATCCTGACCGTTAAAGTGACTGCTCATGTGCAACTCTCACCAAAGCTTGAACAGAGGCCTGACGTCTCACTCTGTAGCTAAAACGGAGCGTTCGAGGCACGGCTTTAAAAGTGGCGCTGCGGCAAAGCACCATATGAGAAAAATAATTTGTTTTTTGAAAATTAAAGGATGTAAACCTTTTCTACTATGACCCCCAAATAAAAGTATGAACCTGAAAATTAGCATAACATGCCCTCTTTAATGAATGCTCATTGGGGCCTATTTAGACATTTTAAGCTGTGTTTTGATTTTTCTTGTCGAGGCAGGGGGAAGAATGCTGACCCCTGCTGGAGGATGTAACGGAGTAGAAGCATTCAAAATTGAAATACTCGAGTAAAAGTACCTAAAATTTGTAGTTTAAGTATTGTAGGCAACTTTAAAACAAACACAACACGAAAGGTGTTTTGTTCACTTGTAGTAAACAAACTCCACTGATCCATGAAGACTTTGACTGCAGCAGACTGCGCGGTGTTCCTGTTAATTTGTCCACACTACTCGTGCGTTAAAACAACCCACGTGTGTTTGTTTGCTGTTCTCTGCAGTCAACTTTATAAATATCTCGCCCTGTTCAGAGTAAAAAGAGAGAGAGAGTGTGTGTGTGTGTGTGTGTGTGTGTGCGGCTGTCCGATCAAAGTCCACCTCAGATCATTTGATTGGTAACATCGAACTCCTGCATCACAAACAAACGATGAGTTTGAAAAAAAAAAAAAAAAAACTCCTCCAGCTCTTCTTCTTCTCACCTGACAGCCTCCTGAGATGATCCGAGGGTCGACTCTCACACTGAAGGCAGGACGGAACAGACAAGTTTGGTGTCGAGGCAGCTGCTGCAGCTTTCACTTTATTTCCTGGACAAACGCAGAAGAGAAGAGAAAAAAAAACTGCGGGAATTGTTGTAGTGACGTCTAGTGTCTGCAGGGAGAACTGCTCCTGCTTCAGTCAGACAGGTTTCTGCACAAGTGTTTGGTTTGATCGTCGGGTCCACCGGTGTCACTGGAGCATCAGGGTATCATGAAAAAAGTGCATGAGGGCGGACTGATGTGCTCATCCTCATTAATGATTGATGCACGCATCGATCGGCTGTGTTTTGGGGGGGATCGGGGCCTCTGTTTGAGTAAGAGCTCAGTGTTCGTGTGGGCGGCTGACTTCAACACACACTTTTTGGTTTTTCCTGCTCGGATCTCTGATAAACCCGTGTTCCAGCTTGTTCCTCTCTTCTCTCGTCAGGTCGACCCACGAGCGGATGTTTTATACCTCCGAGCCTCCAGAGAAGATTCAGATCTCAGTGTGACCTCCATCCAGCGTTGTAACTCAAGTCTTTATCGTCCACAGACCACAAACAATGAGACTGTTGTTGTCGTGTGTTCTCCTGACAGTCGGTCTGGTCACAGGTGAGATAGTTTTATGATCCTAATTGTCTTCAGGTATAATTCAATCACTGCCTTTTAATTTTCTGTGTTGAAATGAGTCTAAACTCCAGTTTTATTGTGTGTTTTTCTCTGTTCTGTGACTATAAAGTATCTATCCGTAGGTTTGTACACTAAAAACTACAAATAAAAGCCACGTGATGTCATATTGGGATTGTAATGTAATAACTCTTCATGGCTGTATGGTTGTAATCTGATGTTTACCTTTTTCTGCTTTTTGTCTGATCTCACAAACCAGCAGCAGTGTCTTGGTCCAAAGGTTATATGTGTGCAGGCTCATGCCCAAATGTTGCAGCTGGTACCAGTGAGCACCTGAACTCCAACGAACCTGAACCAAACTCATGTTTATACACAATCTGCATCCTTACATTGTAAATCTGTTCTGCACACACAGGCTACCGCAGTCCACTCAATGACTTCCAGCGCTCAGAGGGCAGGGAGCTGGTTGCGACCCCCTGGAACGCAGCCCGAGTGCTGCTGTTACCGGGCCTGAACCTGGAGGACTGTGCCACCCGCTGCTCACAGTCTCTGGACTGCAGGTATCCAGCTTCAACTGCTTTAACTACTCTAATTATACTGATTGTAAGCACGAGGAGGCTCTCAACAAGCCTGCAATTAGAATAGAGTTGTTATTATTAGTTGATAGCTGAAAAGCAGTGGTGGGATGTAAAAAAGGTAGATAGATTTACTTCAGCACTGTACTTAAAGGATAAGTTCATCCAAAAATAAAAAATTCAGTCATTAGCTGCTCACCCATGTGCTGATGGAGAGTCACGTAAAGTTTCCTGGTCCACAAAACATTTCTAGAGCTTCACGACAAGACAGCTTTGCAACATTCCCCTAAAAAACTGAAGGAGATGGAGACTTGTTTTAAAAATGATAACTTAAAAACACACAAACATAAAATGGCTCCTCAGAGAAAATAAGTGGGTGCAAATGCTCAATCACACATCAAGGGTGTAAATAATGTATGTTTTATTCTTTATTGTTTGGCAAGTTGCCATGTTTTGATTGAAGGCTTTTGAATCTAATTCGAGCATTTTTGTTCCTGCTCCATCGATGAGTGCCTGAAGTTTGTTTTTTCCTCTCATGTACCGATCCCTTTTCCTCGAGAGCACGTATAAAGGCAGTCCTCGAGCGCACCGCTTTTATACGACTTCACATCAGCATGAGGCTGAGTAGATAATAACTGATGTTTCATGTTTGGGTGAACTTATCCTTTAAGTACAAATGTGAGGTACTTGTTTTTTATTTCAGTGTTTTCCATTTTCTGCAACTTTATACTTCTACTCCACTAAGACTGCACATTTGACTACATTTGTCTGACAGCTTCATAATTTGTCACACACCTCCTGTAGAAGAGTGAACACTGTGTGTCTCCAATTTTGGTTAATTTGAATTGGATTTATTATTACATGTTCCTTTATAGTTTGAAAAAAATCTCCTGCCTCATAAGACAAATTTAATCTGTCTTGGAAAATACATCACCAGCTCTTGAAAAGTTGACTTTATAGAGATACTCACTCATAAGCCGAACACATGATGATCTTTTAGAATATGGTGCATTTCATAGGGGCACTATGTCTTTTTGGAGAAGAAATTCAAAGTCACGATTTTAATATTTACAATGTTAATGAGGTCAAAATTCAAACTCAGATTATTACATTTTTCCATAAATGAATAAACAGGCTGTTCTCAGAAGAAAATAAGGTCCCCAGAACACTGTTTGAAGCTAGAGAGGTGGTGGGGTCCGCCGCATATAAACAAAGTAAAACAGTATGGAGTTGTGTTGTCCTTTAAGGTCAGTTTGTTTACTCAGTTTATCCAGTCATGAAAACGACGAGAGTTTGTTTATTTAGCTTGCTTAGGAATAAAAAACTAAAACAGTTGATGAAGATTTTTCTCTTCTGATTAGAATCTCTTTCCCAAAACTACACAGTGCCCCTTTAAGTTACGGAGCATCATCAGGACCAAAACATGTCCATTAATGATTTAGTGTAACTTGCAATTTGAAAAATACTCTGGAGAAATTCCATGAAAAGACTAAAGCCAGTAATTAATTGATCCATTAACAGCCTGATTATTTTGTCTTTCAAACTTACAGGAGGTCAGCTCTTGTTGCTTCCAAATAAGCTCTGATAACGCGGGACGTGTTTTAAAACATTTATGATCATTATGTATCCAGATTACTAATGCTGACAGAAGTGATAGAAATAACATGCTGCATTAATCGTTATTCATGATAAGGTAGTAAACTGTCGTAAGTTTGTATTCATGTATCTCTCTCAACGCAGAGCGTTTAACTATGAGACTCGTCCGACTGTCACCTGTAAACACCTGCCCTGGGTGGGTGATGGGAGCAACGCAGAGGTGAAGAGAAACGTCAACTGTGACCTTTATGAGAAGAAAGGTGAGACTCTTTGGGATGTTAACCCTTTCATGCATGAATTATGATAACCTCAGTCAGGATTTTTTTACTAAGTGTTTTTATTTATCTTTAGGCATGAAAAACAAGGTTTGAAATTTATTTTATTTCAATTCATGTTTTAAAAAGATATAATTACATTACATAGTGGTGAATAAGCTGTACACTGTAGTGCCTCTATGCATGAAAGGGTTAAAGAGATCAATGTGATGTGTTGGTACCGGAGCTGCCTGATTGGTTGTTTTTTTATCATGAAGTCTATGTCAGAAAGTGCATCGTGGGTAAAGGAGAAGACTACAGAGGGAAAGTCTTCACCACGAGGAGCGGACTCACCTGCCAACAGTGGTGGTCCAAGTTTCCTCACGATCACAGGTGAGACACAGGTTTCAAGGAGGACGAGCAGTTCATAGATTATCATCATACAGAGCAACAAACAAGAGGTGTTTCATGGTCAAACAGTTTAATGATCCTGAACCTCAATCCGACTGATGATGTGAGTTTCACTTCACTAAAAACGAGGACCGAACACGAAAATCCCCCCAAAAAAGCAGGAAGTAAAGATGGCGACAGCAGCTGAGATACTCAGACATGTAGATTTCATGCGCTCACTGGCTGTTTATATTTGCAATAACAAAGTAAAAACTACAACTTTATTTAAATCTACACTAACAAGCCTTTTTAGAGCCTCTTTTAGCACTCTATTTTGGTTCTCTGGTCCAAAAACACAACTGTCATCAACCTTGTTTCTGACAGCTGTTTGGGGGATTCTACATTGTTGTTTTGCTGCGAAGCTCCAAGAAGGTTTTTGTAGACTACGAAACTTCAGCCAGGGTTGAGTAGATAATGAAGGAGTTTCATTTTTGGGCGAACTTATCCTTTAATGTTGCTCCTTCCCCACTGGATATCTAACAGGCAAGAGACTGGGATAACATTTCATTTTCAATCCAATGCTGCAACAAACTAATAAAACATACAAAATGAATCAGTGTCCTTGAAACATTTTGACCGCAGCGTATAAACTGTAAAACTGTCTCTCGTCTCAGGTGGATTCCAACAGCGACGAACGGTCTGGAGCTGAACTACTGCAGGAATCCAGACGGGGACCGAATCGGTCCGTGGTGCTACACCACTGACCCCGAGCGACGTTATGAAAGCTGCAACATCCCCCAGTGCAAAGATGGTACATCCCAGTTATTTATAAACACCATCATGCTATTATACATAAAGTGTCCTGTCTCAGTAAAGAATCAAACATCTAGTTATTACATTTTTCATCCTTTTTCATCAAATTTATGTTACAGAATAAGATGGAAAATTAGCATCTAGTCAAGACACTTAAAATCATTCTGTTGACTGTTTCACGGACTGAACCACATAATTTGGTCCAGATTAAAGGGAAAAATAGTGACAATATTATAAGACGGTACACACTATAATTACTCAATCATTTGTTGAGTTTAAGGGATGATTGGGAAAATAAATGTGTTGGTTGGGAACAGTTTATAAACAGATGTTGGCTTCTACAGGAATTTCTGTGAACAAACTCCTTAAATCTTAATTACCAGAAAGCTGATCCATTTAACAAAAACATCCATTAATTTCGCTGGAGACTTTATTCCCTGTGCTGATTTGTATGTTTGACACATTAATACAAATTTCGCATTTTTTGCATGTTCGGCTGCCTGCTGCGCTCTGACTAAAAGATGGTTACTTTGGTAAAAGAAGGTTGTAATTACCAAGTGTACCAATTTAACACATTCTCTATTTCCCCTGTAATTAGCACCAAATTATACAGTCCAGAAACCTTCCTTAAAAATGACAATAATCAGCTCCTTTCAAGGAAATAATTAGCAAATGATGTGTCCTGTAAAGTGAAATGTCTCCGTACGCTTGATGTCTTTTGACCTTGGTCTGTGTGGGCGTTTGCAGAGGTTTGTATCACATGTAACGGAGAGGACTACCGAGGGCAGGTGGACCACACCGTGAGCGGCAGAGAGTGTCAGAGATGGGACCAGCAGTATCCTCACCAGCACATCTACCAGCCTGAAAAGTAATCAAGTATTCATCACCGCAGCCCCTGTCCTGTGCCTCATTAGTTTAAGTAATTGTGGACTGGTGCATCGTGAATCTAAATTAAATTAAAACCTTCATTTTGTTATAAACTACTTGTCTTTTTCAGGTATCCTGATAAAAGTTTAGATGATAACTACTGCCGTAACCCCGACGCCTCTCCGGTGCCCTGGTGCTACACCACAGACACCGAGATGGAGAGAGAGAACTGTGAGATCAGCAAGTGCAGTAAGGAAATGCTTTTGTTACATTATCCCCTTTAAAAATACCCATCATCAGCAGTGGAATGTAACTGAGTACATTTACTCGAGCGCTGTGCTTGTTTTTTAACTTCAGTATTCAATTTATTTGTTAACCACTTTAAGTTAAGTTATGTGTTGGTACATCTGAATCTTTATACTTTTTTTCTTACTGAAAATACTGAAATACTTTAACATATCTACACTCTGGTGCTGCTTTTGTCATAATATACAATCAAATCTGAGTACTTTAATATTAATATTGAGCCCAGTATTGTACTGTTATTTTTAGTTACTTTGTTGCACATTTTTAAGTATTTTTTTAAATCAGAATTTGAAGATGCTAATTCTGATAATCAGAAAACTGTTGAATGACGGATCCGATCATTGGTCAGGCCGACGATCGCATACAAACCTGTAGATATATGTATAGTTTACTTTTACTTTATACTTAAATACCTTTATTGCCAGAAAATTACTTTCAATAAGTACATTTAATGTCAGATGCTTTTAGACTTGGATGACTTTCACTTTAATCAAAGTAACATTTTATTGTTTATTGTTACTTTTACTCAATTGTGGCTTTTGAGTGTTTTTTACAACACTGCCTCTGATAACACTATAGATCAAATTGGTTTATTGATCATAATAATTTGTCAGAAACTATGATGACAATGGATTAATTGCTTATTCTCAGTTTTCGTCCTCTCAAATGTGAAGATTTGCTGCTTTTCTCAGTTTTTCAATGATCATTAAGAAGCTCTGTGGAACTACTGTTTTGTGCTTGAAGCCGGTCGTAAGTTTATGTTAGCGGACTCCTTTTCTAAACTAAAGTTAGCTGCTGTTGCTCTCTGTTTGCGGAGCTGAGAGAGGCGAGGAGACACGGCACTGTGCATAAAGTCACATCCTGTGGACTGTCGTGAAAAACCCGACACTAGTCCTCCAGGACGAAATCCACAGTCCAGCAGCATTAAAACAACTGAACAAATTGTCCATAGGCTTGTGTAGACGACCGAGAGAGACGGGGGAGTTCTCATGTCTCACGCCGTGTTTACAATCCGCTTCCAAACGGCCAATAAAAGAAGTGACTGAAATATTACACAGAGCCCCTTTAACTGAATATATCTGTGTTTTGGACTTGTCACAAGTCATGAGTCACCTTGGACTTTAGGAAATTCTGACAGGCATTTTTCAGCGTCTTCTGACAGATTATAGACCAAAGAATTAATTGATTAAACAGGATTAAAATAATTGTTCCAGCCCGACTGCAATGTTTTTTATCCTAGCATACGTTTACTAGATCAGATCTCTGGATCTTCTTGCCTTTTTCTTCTGCTCTGTTTTTGTCATTAGTTTCTTCTGTAAAACAGAGGAGACGTGAGCTGAATGGAGCTGATTCCTGTGCCATTAGCAGGAGGCACGGTGGAATTAGAGAGTCTCATTAAGTCGCTGTAATTAAATTTAGAAAAATCACCTTTTTGGTGTTTGTGCAAATTATTTCCCGAACTGTGAAACTCTTCACGACCGCCCTAATGACTCTCTTTGATTTAAGAGTAAACGCGGCTAGAGAGTGCGGATGTTTGTCAGTGATACAAGCCCCTGCATTGTCTCACAAGGTCTCGGGTTAATTAAATGTTAATTACTGCGTTTTAATTTTCATTTAGTTTGTGTGAGTTTTTCAGTGTGTGTGAGTGGATTAGCTTTCGTGTGGAGTAGAAGGAGTAAACTGTAGATAACAGCAAAATTTAAAGGCAGAACGTAAAAGGCGTTTTGGACTCATTTGCAATATGGTTTGTTTACCATAAAATTACATTGAAATAGAATGTAATACCTTTTACTTTTTACATGCCAGTCAGACTCAAATGCTGAACCTCTACCTTCAGAACATAAGTAAATAAATAAGCAAGGCATTTCAGTGTTTTCTCCAGGATTTCGACACGAGAGTTGTGCAACGTGACACTGGCAACATTGGCATTTCCACTGAGGGCGGAGAGCACCAGGGCAAAAAGCTCTATAAGATAGCACCATCTTGTGGTGCAGCATTGAGTAAAAAAATTAAAAAATCGATTCTTGTGAAACGAATCAACAAAAAGATCGAATCAAAATGTCACAGTTTCTTTCTCATTTAGGTTTTTTTTTTTTTTTTACCAGTATTCTGTTGATGTATCAGACAAACAAAACACAATCAGGAGAATATTGTGGGAATGTTCCTTTAGATCTGTTAATTCAGATCCTGGGTTTTAAAACACTCCTACACCCAAAGGACCACAATGTAAATATGCTCATGGGCTTTATTGGGTTTTATCCTTTTGTCTAATATTATACAGTCAAAAAAATAATTTCCCTAAAACACTGACTTCATGTATAAAACATGCAATTACATGTGTTCTAGGTAAATATATCATTTAATGCAAAGTACTTCCATCATGTTGAGTTGACGTGAATACATGAAATAACTTAGTCTGCCTAAATTAAATTGAGTTAAGGCAATTTTTCAAGTATTATGCCTAAAAGTAATGTATTACATATGAAGTACTTTTATGTTTAATACTTGAAAAATTTGATTAACTTAATTTAAGCAGACTGATTTATTTAATTTATAGATAGAGATAGATAGACTCAATATGATAGGAATACTTTTGAAATAACTGTATTATATTGTACAAAGATATTTGCTGCCTGGTGAGGCTGTGTGTCTATTATTTATTTATATATGTCATATATATTTTATACTGACAATCAATAACCTGGGCTAACTAATAAATCATTGCTCTGTACCAGGAAGTTGGGCTCTTCACATTTCAGGGAGTTAAACAAAAACTCAAATCCCCAGTGTACTTTTCTCACACTTTTTAGATTATTACTTTTTAGATCATATGATCAGATTAATTAAAAATCAAAGTTTTTGAGACACAAAAACCCTCTCATTTATAGTAAATTAAGTAATTTGTGTCTGATATTTTATTATTTTTACAACAAAAACTTTGATTACCTCGCTAGATTACTCAGACTTTTTTATCCTGAGGGGAATTTCCCTTTCACAGCAGCGACCCCGTCACACAGACAGTGTTTCACAGTACATATAACAGCACACAGCAATTACAACACACAATCAGCCCGGTTCTACGGCTGCTGGGATCAGCCTATTACCAAATCGAGCCCTTCTGCACCTCGGAGCTCAGTGCCTCCACCCTGAGGTCACACTCAGGGGATGTGTGATGTCCTGTTCTGTTGAAGTTGCAATGCGTGTAATGGCCATATTGTTCAGCTTTGTAAGGCCGGGTGAGGGGAGACCAATTATCCTGGCAGTTGTGCTGTTGTGCTGTAAGTTTGGCCCGGTTTTTAACAGATTGCATGTAAAAGAAGCAGGTGGAGCCGTACAGTAGGACGGGCTGGATAATACTCCGGTACAACAACAGGAGGAGACGCGGGGAGACATAAAGTCTTTTAAGTTTGCGGATGACTGATGACTGATAGACATCTTCTCCTTCTCCCTCAACTGTTGTTAGTTTCAAAAGTTTAACTGTTGGAGATGAGACGTCTCTTTCTTCTCAGTCTGTGTGTAAGTTTCATATTGAGCCATTATTGGCTCTCAATGATTGGCTAGCTGTGATTTCACATCACCCACATCTTCAACTCAGATTCAATGTGAGCACAGAGAAAACAGCCTTCTAATGTGAAACCTCGCACAAGCATCATTCTGCACCTCAATCTCAAAAACTCACTGTTTGAGTGAACGGACTTTAACTTCCTGTAACAGATTTATTACGCAGCAGTTTTCAGGCTCATTCTGTACCATCACATTAAATGTTCTGGGAAAGAGAAAGAAAGAAACAGCTCTTGATTTCCCTACAATAACAGAACATAAATCACAAACTCCTCTCTCTCCTTCAGTGGCCAGAAGTCCCCCTCATACTAATATTAACCACATTAACTAACCTCCCCTCTGTGAAGTCCAGAAGTGACCTGTAATGCTAATTTATTTCCTCTTCGACTGTCTACTCCCCTCCAGCTGAGGTGCGGGTTGAGAAACGCCAGCGCTCCAGCTTCACCACCAACTGCTTCCGCGGCCGCGGGGAGGATTACCGCGGCAAAGTCAACGAGACGACGTCAGGTATCCCCTGTCAGCGGTGGGACGCCCAAGAGCCTCATGAGCATCCCTTCTACCCAAACACATACGAATGCAAGTAAGTAACACACGGTACAGTGGAGGAGGGAGAAGGAGTTGAGTGTGTTTGAAAGGTGAAAGTGCTTCGGGTTGATGCTCTGCACTCGTGGCCTCAGTTTGCTCCACACATTAATATATTAATGTTAAAATGTGCAGTGAAATTTCTTTGCGATCTTATTTCTCTGCCGACAATTGACGGGAGATGATAGATGGTCAGCGGCCGCACATTAAAAAGCCGCTCGCACTCTGAGCGGCGGTATGGATGTGAAATGAATATTAAACCCATTTGTGACGCGGTGAACCATTCATCATGCCAAAACTGATTATGAGCGTCTGGTCCGTCCGTCCAAGAAGTTTGTCACATCCGTATAATCTTTATGTCTACAAAATAAACAGGGCCAGGCAGATACAGAACGGTATGTTGGTGTAAATAAAAAGGTTGTTCAATGAATAAATGAGGAGACGCTGGACATTATCATACGGTGGTTGTTGCCGAAATGCTCAAAAGTTTCTTTTAAAAAAATGTTTGTGGCTTTGATCCAGTGAAGAGCTAACTATGCGTGTCATTTCTATTACCGTAGTCTTTTAAACAACAACAGGCCCGCTTACAGATTGTGCTGGTGAGGACATTCCAAAATCACTCACAGGAACAAATTGGGAAAATTTGTGATGAACTGTGGGAAAACCATGTGGAAACAGCGGGCTGACCTGTAACACCTGCGTCTGAGCAGGCCGACCGAGAGGGCAGACATCCCCGTCCACTTTATGTCCTGCTCGGAGGTGTGGATACCTCACGATCAGAACCGGCCAAGCAAAAAACTAATTTAGGGCCATGGCAATAAGTCAGCTTTACAAGAGGCGGCAGCACTGGGAGTCTGAGAAAATACATGGGAAAAAGGGGATGTGCAGTCTTCTCGCTGATTCACTCTGTGTGTTTTTGTTTGAGAATAAGTGGGAAATAAGTGTGGAGGCATGTGTGGCTTGTTTTATGACATAATAAAAACCAAACCAAACCACTTCTACCTGACTGTGTTCCACGTCTCTTCCAGGGGTCTGGAGGAGAACTACTGTCGTAACCCAGATGGGTCGGAGGCTCCCTGGTGCTTCACATCTGTGCCGGAGATGAGGACTGCTCTCTGCTTACAGATCAAACGCTGTGCAGACGACATCGAGGCTGAAGGTACGACTTCTTCATTCAGATTTCAGCAGAACGATGACTTCAGTGACGAGATTGCCGTCAGCTGTAATGGATAGAAATGAGCCTGTGTTGTCATGAGTCCAGGTTCCCTCTGACGCAAGCAAAGTCATAGAAAAATATTGACCAGACACCAATAATAGTCACTATTTTAAGTACTTTGATTGATCATATACATTTTTTTGTATATGACAGTTCTGTAAATAACATTTTCTGGTAAAAAAAATAAAATTACACGAGGAAACAGCACAGTCATCCTTTTACGAATGAAAAGTTGTCTGTCAGTTCACCAATAAGCTTTGCTGCTGTTGCTTTAATTGCTCTGGTGTGACCCGTAGCTTCGGATGACTAATGTTAGCTGATTGTATCTGTATTACTTGTGCAACTGGCACACGATGAATTGCATTAACCAGTATCATATTTTTCAGTGAGTCACAGGCTACATGTATGAGTCACAGAGGCTGCTGTAAACCCCCAAATAAAAAAAATAAAGCTCATTGTTCCCCATGTCTTGTATCCCGTTTTTGTAACGTTATAGCTGCCTTCACTGTCACTGCCATGATGAAAATGTCTCTTTTTTCCAGACTGCTACCACGAAAACGGAAGAAACTACAGAGGCATGGTCCGCAAAACTCGTAAGGGGATCACCTGCCAGAAATGGAACGTTAACACACCTCACCGGACCAAGTACGACAATCATTTAAAAACTACAAAGACACAGATGATTTTTTTATCCAAGAGGAAATGGTTTAAATGGTTTTGGACCTCTACAATTCTGCTTTCAAGATTCAACATTCATAATACTTTATTGACACGGCACTCCCTGTTATAAGTCAAAAAAGAAAAACCAAGGACGGCACTCCCATTAAACTATCTAATGGTGCCACACTCAGTTTTCTTTAGTGTGTGTGTGTGTGTTCTGGTAATTATAGGTTAATTATAGCTACCACAACCAGCACAACAGGTACATCCCAATAAAGAGGCCTATCATCCCTGTTATTAAGAAGAAAGACACAAATGTAAAGAGAGCAAAATTTTAAAAAAGAACTAAAACGATGAATAATATAACATGATATAAATACGAGGTAGTTATTTAAAGGTTGGACAGTTCTCAGAGTGCAATGTGCATATACCCGGACAATAGGTAGCAACATGCTGCATATTTGCAGTACACTTGGATCAAATAATCAGCTTTGGGGAAGTCTGTCTGTTTTTCAGTCTTGTGGTGAGAGTGTGCATGGTGTGGCAGGATGGAAGAGATGGTGGGCAGGGTGGGTGAGGGACATGGATGAAGTTGGAGGCCGTGCTCTGACATCGGGCCTGGTAAATGACACCTGATGATGAATGCATACTAACTCTGAGCAGGTATTGAGCATGTTGTAAGTAAGTAAGTAATCAGGGTCTAAATAAAGTTCAGGGGACATTTTACCCCCCCAACAGTCCTTGCTAAGAGGGTAGAATTTAGGGAGGGGCTTGCTGCGCTGAACTATTCTGATTGGTCGAGTACTTCCTGCTTTTATTTTTTGCTATAATTTTTAAAAAATCTGCACGTCAGCGGGGCCAACTGTGAAGTCAAGACCTGATTGAGCATTTACACTGAGGACCAAATCTAGCAGGAAATGGAAATGCCTGATGTGGCGTCATCGTTAAATTATGATTAAAAATAGTTGTTGCTTTGTTCTTTAGACTGTAGTAGTAACACAGAAAACAACAGACAAAAGGAACCTTTTATTTCCTTAGGTAGAAACACAACTTTAATTAAATATACTTAAAACAACACTGGGACACTTTTCTCCCACAATTATACTCATAGAAATGGAGGAGTTACTCCATTAAAATAATGTCTGTAGTTTTTGAAAAGCAGCATGCTCACCCTAGTTATTTACAATATATATGAGATGCTTACAGCCTTAAAAACCATGTTGTATGATTTTCTAGGATAAACCCATGGACGCATCCTGAGGCCAATCTGACTGAGAACTACTGTCGTAACCCAGATGGGGACCAGCACGGACCCTGGTGCTACACCACTGATCCCAAAACTGAGTTTGACTACTGTGCCATCAAACAGTGTGGTACATAACTCTGCTTTCTTTTGTCTATTTTAAGATTCCTCTGAGTGGTTTAATGCACTGTGTGGTGACAATTCAGCCGGAGCTGCTGGCAATTTAACAATTCATCTGTTTCTTGTGCTTCCAAACAGCTGGAGAGAAAGTGTCCATAACTGAGCCAGTAGGTCAGTTTCTGAATGAGTATGAGGCAACATTTCGTAGTCGACAACCGGCTTTCTCAAGTGTTTTTACAAATATATGTCGCCTCTTTGTGAATGCAGAGAAGGTGGAGTTCAGCGAGTGCGGGAAGAGAGAGGACCGTTTCCAGAGGACGGTGTTACGTATCGTGAACGGGATTCCCGGTAACTCGCCATGGACAGTGAGCCTCAGAGACAGGTGAGTCTGAGAGCTGGTTATGAGAAAGTCAAATGCATCCTGCTGCTGTGCTGTGTATGACCTCCAACCTCTCGTGTGCAGGAAAGGAAACCATTTCTGTGGCGGATCCCTGGTTAACCCCAGATGGGTGATCAGCACCAAGCAGTGTTTCTCCTCCTGGTAAACGTTATTTATTTAAAGGTTTTTGGAGCCGTTGGCAGGGTGCGTCAGTGGGGTCATTTAAATTCATGAACCTGCTGTTTCAAGCAGCCAAAATCCACCATTCATGTACACTGAGGTGCAAAACTAAGGTGATTTGTCATGAAATGTAAGTGGTGTTGTTCAGATTTTTGTGATTTAACACTAGGGACGACAACTTAGCCATGCTAGCAGCATGACTCCAGGAATCTGAGTGTCGGCTGGTTTGTGTTCCAGACTGAAATACACCAACAACTGTTGGTTGGATTGACATGAAAGTTGATTATTGACATCCATGTTGCCTAGATGATGAAGCCTAAAGATTCTCAGAACGGACAATTGCCCTCTTGGCTGCACTACATTAACCTGTTAAGCCAGAGCTGCGCCCAATTGGGCAATTTTTTTGAGCACCTATGGTAAAATATAAGTGAAATATATAGTTTGGTACCTGAGAAATTTTAAATGGCACAGATGGTGTCAAAATGTTCCAAAATGTGCAAAAAATGGCACATTTGGAGATTATGCCTGTGCACTAAAACCTCTATAATTGTGTTCTGATTCACTTTATTAGCTTAAAAGTTGGCAAAGGTAATGTTAAAATGTTTTGATATTGTTTGCTAGAGATTTTTTTTTTAATCTTTCATTTATGCTGTGTGCAACTCAATGTACTCGGACCCAGTGACATATATACTCATACTTACACCTCTGAACAAATATTTCAACTGTTCCCTTTATTATGATACCTCAATTATTCAAATAGACCTTGTAGTTGCAGAGATACCCTCTGTTAATTATCAAGACACAGAATAGAGGCTAGTTCTGAACAGGTTTTAATATCAACAACAAATGAACACATTATCAAAACTAGGCTACTCTGCCACTCCTTGCAATTTTCATTTGTCATCAAACAAGCTTTGGGGTGTCTCCAGGGGTTTGGGAGTTTTGTGGACTTGCCAGCGATGCGAATAAAGGACTAAGTGTTTGAACATCGGGGAGGGGAAATACAGAACGAGTGAGTGGGGAGAGTGCCCCTTTTTCTCTTCAGCCCCCTGCAAAACGTCTGCGCATGTCCCTGAGAGGAGGACACCATTAATGTTTACATCCCACACCTTTTTCCTGTCAGTAGATGCACACTTCTCTCTTTTTTTTGGCGCTTTGAGCACCACAAGCCGAGTTTCAACTGGTTCGAGATTAGACAGACGTCTCTAAATCTCAGCAGCTCATGCCAAAACAATGCGGATGAATTGCACTGACATAAGATGAAAACGTATATTTTTGATTTGCAGATATTGCAGGACAAGACATGAAATAAAAAATGTTGTACTCTGCTTGTATATTTCCATGTTATCTGTTTGTATGTGTGCGCAGCTACGTGGACCTGCCCGGATACTCTGCCATGATGGGAACCCTGTTCCGTGATCCTCAGGAGGGAGAGCCGGGCGTTCAGACCATCCCTCTCACCAAGATCGTCTGTGGACCCTCGGAGTCTCAACTGGTCATGCTACAACTGGAATAGTGTGTACTGTCAAGTGCCCCCCCGCGTGCTCACACACACACATGCACTCAGACATACCAGTGATTTCACTCTGACCCCTCTCTTCTTTCTCTAGCCCTGCACAGTTTAATGAGCGTGTCTCTCAGATCTGCCTCCCTCCTGAGCGTTACATTGTGGCTGAGGGGACGGACTGTGAGATCGCAGGATGGGGTGAGACAAGAGGCAAGTATAATCCTATAGAGGTGATAACTTCGCACTGAATTCACTACACGCTGCATTTCATGCAGCTACAATATGCTTCTACACGGGTGTAGGACTGAGGGGGAAAAGGGGGCTGAGTGCTTGTGTGAGGAGGGCCCACAAAGACAGAAGAGTGAATAGCTGTGGATGTTGGGAGGACAAATTCCTTCATACAGGGTCCAGAATTTTGTGCCATGCCCTGTGCTTCTATTACAATTATTAATAATAGATTACATTCTCAGAAGCATCTTGTTTCTGCCCTTGACGTAATCTTGCATCTAAATGAGGGAACTGTTCAGATTGTTGAGCAACAGATGGCGTCGCTATTTCCAGACGCCTTCAACATCTGTCCACCTTCCTCTTCTTTTCTTCGTCTCTTTCAACATATCAGCCGCTAACCAATTTCTCCTCCTCACTCTTTTTCAAAGGGACTGGAGACGAGACTGTCCTCAACGTGGCCCACACACCAGTTATCAGTAACAGGGAATGTAACAATTACTTCAGGGGTCGCGTGCGCGAGAATGAGATGTGCACCAACTCTTTCCAGGCCGGGATAGGCGCCTGCGAGGTGGGTGTCGGTTCAAACGTCTTAGAGGTTTTCTGTCCATTTTGGAGATGCAGCAGAGTTTTTTCATCCCTTATTGTCCTTTTGAAGATCATTTTTGCAATTAACTTTATTAGATACGTGACAATAGAGGAGCAGACAGGAAACAAAAGGGGCAACAAGATCACTAGCCAGAATCAATCTAGGGACACTGAAGTTAAAGGAAAGGTTCACCAAAAAATAAAAAATTGATTCATTATCTCCTCACCCCCATGTCGATGGAAAAATCAGGTGAAGTTGCATAGTCCACGAAACATTTCTGCTTTTGTCACAGCAAAACAGCAATGCAGCATTCTCCTGAACAACTGAAGTAGATGAGGGGAAAAAACAAGGGAAAGAAAACATAAAATGGCTCCGTACAGTTCGTCTGGCATAATCCAAGTGTCAGGAAGCCTCGAGATCCCAAATGGATTTTAAAAGATGTTATTTACTCCCTATTTTAAGCCGAAATCTTCAGTGTAGCTGCTGAGTGAAAACCTTTAGCACCGAAGTAGGTGCACAAACTCGACCGCGTTTAAAGCGTGTAAATAATGACTCTTTAAATCAATTTGGGATTTTGTGGCTTCTGTAGACTTAAATTACTTCCAGTCAAACTTGTATTGAGTCATTTTATGGTTCTTTGTTTCGTTTAGTTTTTTTTTATGTTTTAAAACAAGTCCCCATCTACTTCAGTTGTTCAGGAGAATGCTGCAAAACACTGTTTTACTGTGAAGCTCCAGAAATGTTTTGTGGACTTCATCTGACTTTCAATTAGCCTGGGGTGAGTGGACAATGACTGAATTGTATTTTTTTGGGCTGAATTTTTCCTTTAATATGTCTAAACCTCTAGGTCACCATGACACCCAAACACTGAACATTTTTCTTGACACTTACTGCAGTGTGTAGTGGCATTAGAATAATTTCACGACAGTTTGGGAAATTGCTGGGTCTAATTTGCTCTTTTGTCACAAGTTAGATCAGAAGATATATACCATGATTCAAACACCACCACAGTGTTCGTAGGGTAATTTTTTTTTCTTTGGACAAAGCCGAGCAAGCTGTTTCCATTTTTTATGCTAAGCTAAGCTAACTGGCTGCTGGCTCCAGCTTATATTTAGCAAACACACATAAGAGTGGTATCAATCTTCTCATCTCACTCCGGGCAAGAAAATGTATAAGCGCATTCCCCTGCCGTGCTGAGATTTAACACTTCAGATCCTGACGGCGAAGAAAATCTTTTTGATGACGGAAATCACTTTAAGTAAAGCTATACATACAGCTATTTATACGTTCCTATAAATCAAACACATTCACCATTTGGATAATGGAAGTGGACTGGACAAGATGTGACTGCAAGATGTTTCCAACCTCAGCAGTGACAGTCAGTCATAACAGAGACAAATAATGACTCCAGAGTGTTGTTCCTGTGTGTCTGCAGAGAGACTACGGCGGCCCTCTGGCATGTCAGAACAGGGACTGCTGGGTACTCGAGGGTGTGATCATCCCCATGAGGCGCTGCGGACACCCGGGCCAGCCCAACATCTTCATCAGGGTCTCTGTCTACGTGGACTGGATCAAGAAGGTCATGGAGATGGCTTAGAGACACATACTGACCAGGGACTGATCAAATCTGCTCTCAAAGCGCTCAAGACCTGTTATCCACTTAACCATATGCATTTTTGTCTTCTCAGATGCCTGTTTTAAATAAGACAAAATACTTATAATACATGAAAAGCTATGTTTAGATTTTATTATATGAGTTTATCATAAAAAATATAAAATACAAGGTAATTTGTTGTAGTGCTTCTGCATAAATTAATTTTTTTGTGACTCTTTCTAGCCAGAGTAACTCACTTTTAAGTGCATCAGCAGGGGCATTAAATGCAAGCAGCCAGTGGACAGACGAAGCGAAAACATTTGTACTCCAGAAAAACATGATCACACCCTGTCCACACGCACACAGGTATTACTTAAAATAAAGCTTTTGTTTAGGCATTTCGTACACATGTAAACGGCTTTTTTAGGTCACTGAAAACTGAGCTTTTGGAAAACTTCTTCCAGTTTGAAAAGATATCCGGAAACCGTTTACATCTGTACAGACAGAAACTGAGATTTTTGGAAAACGATAATAAACACGCGCACATTTATCATAACATCCATCAGCATGGGACGGAATGGATGTTGTGTTTTTTTTTTAATGTTATATTTACAAAGACACAAATGGACACTGGTAACACGCTGATGGGAAAGAGAGACAAAAACGGCTGCTCATTTTTGTTTTGCTGACAAATGATCCGAGAGGAGTCTGTGGAGAGCAGTCACGTTTCCCCCTGCCTCGTTCATAGTATTTTCTGTAGCTAAGCAACCGACCAGAGTAAACAGTCTCCTTCCTGCAGGTTTCTTCAGGTGTGTTGTATGGATGGAGGTTATTTTTTAAAACCCCCGTGTGCGTGTGCACTAGACCTGCGATGGAAAATAATGCAGAAAGGAAAGTTATTTTTTGGCCAACACTTTTCCTCCCTTTTTAGCATTCATGAGCGCTATATAAACATTTAGTAAATTGTTTAAAAAACACGATAAGGCTGTCATGAGGACATTTTAAAGTGTTTATTAATATACATTATTTGTCAACAGTTCTGCCTTCTCCTACGGAGACATGTTACCGCTGTGTTGTATCATATTTTCATTCACTATCCGTGGAGACACCAGCCTCCACTTATGAGTGGCCACAGGAGACGTTATAGTTGTTGACAAATAAATTAATAGACCCAGTTCTGCTTATTATTACATTATAATGCATAGCAAAGAATTAAATGTTTACATACTGCTTATAAATGCTAAACAGAGGATCTATTTTGCATTTACCAAAAACTATTTGTTGCCTGTCCGGTTCAGAGGAGAATAACTGGAGCTAAGTAACCTCCAATAACAGAGGAGGTGTCGGGGGGGTGAACGGCACACACTTTAAGTTCCTGACGTCCCCTGGAAATGCACCCTTTACCACAAAACTGTACGCCTCCCCTCCTCTCCTCTCCTCTCCCCTCCTCCTCTCCTCCTCCTCTCCCCTCCTCTCCTCTCTCCTCTCCTCTCCTTTCCCTTCCTCTCTCCTCTCCTCTCCTCTCCCTGGCATTGAATGGAGCTCCGAAAATACCTTCTTTGCCCCCAGCCTCTAAAGAAATCCCTCCTCTGCCTGTCTTTTGATGCCTGCCCCCACCTCTAAAGACATGCCTTTGTGCCTTATGCAGAACTGTATGCGCTGCACATTCTTTCTAGTTCTATAGGAGGATTTTTGTAACCCGGTCCTGATGAGCCCACGGAATTCAGCTTAAATAAACCTCAAGATCAGAGTCCAACCGAATCTCAGACACACCAGCCTGCAGAAGGCCACTGAACTCTCTCTCTCTCACACACACACACACACGCACACACACACACACACTATTTCTCTCTCATGCACCCCCCCACTTCTCTCTGTTTCTGTCTGTCTTCACACCAACATTTTTTCTTTCCTCCGGACAATCAGGAGACACTGACATTTATCTTTGTTTTTGCAGTAATAGGACTGAAAGTGTAGAACATGTTCCTTCGAGCTAACGACAGCCAATTATCCTCCTGCTGCACACAGCGTCTGAAAAAGATGGCAGGTTGACAGTTGCGACTCTCATTCTGCTCACTTTCATTTGGTAATATTTATAGTGGATGACTAATCAGATTCATGAATGACTACCAGTTCTCAGCAACTGTTGCTTCTGAGAAACCTGACTAAAATGTCCAATAAACGCTGCCACACAGATATGCAAATAGTTTCTTTGTCATTTTGTTGTATGCAGATGAAGATAATGGCCTGTTGATAATGTAGCTGATTATGTTTGGGTTTTTTTTTTCTTCCAATGTACAGTTCAGGTTTTACAGGATTTGATCTAATCTGTTATGAAACTGACACTATGAACCGTTCGAGTCCAGCCCTGCGGTTCATCTTTGTAACATAAAGCTTTTTATATGCTGGTTTCATGCCAGCACGCTCACCTGACATGACTCCATGAGCGCTGCAGCATTAGCCGCCCCTGGAATGTGTATTCACTGCAGTTCAAACGTTTCCATCTGCATTTATCAGTTTGTGCAAATTTGCCAAAGTTTTGCCTCTTGAAATAGGAAAATATTTTAGGAGTAATTCAGAGAAAATGAGGGCAGCACGGCAACAAAAACCACGTCAGTCCAAAAAGACGACATGTCCAGTGGAGCAGAGCTTTTTTTTCTGTGTTGTTTTGGGGGGGAGGAAATTCAAACTCAGGATTCTAATATTAGACTTTGACCTGGAGAATAAAACCTAAAAGAAAAAGTAGTTTGTGATTAATAAAGAGACATTTTAATTCTCTTTAACCTGCTATAAATAAAGGTGAGGTCATCCAGGCATAGAACGCTAAAACATATTTTCTCTTTTGCTTCTGTGCTCTGATTATTTTAGAGTCTCACTATTTAGGTTCAGAGAAGGAAATTCCAACTCGGAATTTTGGTATTTACAATATTAATGAGGTAATAATACAAACTCAGGAACATTTGTTTTCCTCCCATAACTGACTGAACAAGCTGTTCTCAGAGGAAAATAGGAACACTGTTTGAAGCTAGAAGGGTGGCAGGGTCCGCCAAATACAAACAAAGTAAAACAGTATGAAATTGTGTCGTCCCTTCAGGTCAGTTTGTTTAATCGTGGAATAAAAGAGTTTGTTCAGGTGTACAAAAGACTTTCTCCTCTGACTAAAACTTGCAAACCTACATGGAGCTCCTTTAATATTTGAAAATATAAATCATCCTCGAGGGGAATTAATACAATTAAAAAATGGAGAATAACTTTTCACTTGATCACCATAAAAAAGGGGGAGATTTGTGTTTGTTCTCGCTCAAACACACACACACACACACACACATGCATCTGTCCTCCTCCTGCTGTCTTTCTCGTGTATGTTTGCATTCAGTTAAGAAAAAAAAGAAAAAAAAAAACCCAAACTGGCGTCGACTTTTCCCCCAAAACAAACGCGCATCGGACGACTTTTGTTCTCGCCGAGCTCATCTGATACTTGTGTCCTTTGTTGTGACTGACAGAATAATATCTCTCACACTGTAGGTGGGGATCTGACAGCGGGGAGAGAGTGAAACCTCTGCTCGACTCCAGTCTAGACAGTCTGCTTCTCTACCGACGCAAGCTGAGCCTTTTCTCCCTCTCTTCTTCTTCTTCTTCTTCTTCTGCTCTCGGGGAACTTCCCATCCCCCGGACCCCACTTTGGGAACCCCGGAACCAGAATCTACCCTCCTGTCTGATGCCCGTCTCTCCCATATCTCCCCCCTCCTCCTCCTCCTCCTTCTCCTCCTCCTCCTCCTCTCTCAAGTGGGTGGTCCGGTGAGCCTTTTCGGGGCGGGGTCCTCTGTTTAACCCTCCTACCCCTCGTTCCTTCTTGAAACATGCTATAATAGAGAAAGTATGCAATGCATACTGCTCTGCTACAACCCCCCAATTATACTGCAACTGGGGTATTCGTGACTGGACGTCTGGGGGGATCACACACATTTCCGATTAGAGGGAGGAGGAGGGGAGAGAGAGAGAGAGAGAGAGAGAGAGAGAGAGAGAGAGAGAGAGAGAGAGAGAAGCACACACACAGTGAGAGAGGGAGGGAGGGAGAGAGTGAGAGAGAGAGAGAGAGAGAGAGAGGGAGAGTTTACCCTTTCATTCCAACCAATGAGACGTCGATACACTAACATTTTCATAGTTGTGCAGGAGCACAAAGTGAGCTGGCTGCTTGAACTTCCAGGTAAAAACTGCAAACCGACTCAAGGTAAGTTCAACTCTCCCCCCGCGCCGCTCACACTGTTGCACTCGGCGCAGCCTGCACAAACAGGATTACGCAGCCCGAACATGGAGCCTATAGCCCCGTGTGTGTGCATGTATGTATGTGTATGTACGTCCAGGCTGGTGGGCTGAAAGGAGAGCTTTTGCACCTGTGTTGCTCGCCTTTGTCCTCCTTGCTGAAGTTTTTTTTTTTTTTTTCCTTCCCCTTTCCCTCCTCCTTGCTGCAGCCCCCTCGCAGACACTCGGTTCATCCACTTTCGGCGGACCTGTTCTCGCAGCCAAAACCAGCACATTTTAAGATCGATTGCGCAAGTGATGGGAGAAAAAAAAAAAAAAAAAAGGGGGATGTTGTGTGGCGAGCGCCGACTTTACACGCGTTAAAACACTGCTCTGCTCTCGGCTGTTGTTTTGGCCTTTCCTTTCTTTCTTTCTGTTTTTTTTTTCCTTTTCTTTTCTTTCTTTCTTTAACGTTGCGGCGGCTCCTCGGCCGAAAGTCGGGGGAAAAGGTTTGGAAGTCGCGGCCTCGCTGCAGGAGCGTTTTTTTTACGCACCGTCTTTAAAAGGCTGTAAAAGAATGTGTTTTTATGGTCGCAATTGCCGCCCATATGCAAAAAAGTACATTCAGTCCCGTACTTGACTGCCAAACACGGGCGAGTGGAAGCGGACGGCGAGCTGCTGCACAGGGAGAAGTGCAGGACGCTTGTTGTGTTGCTCCGAAATGAGTTTATAAGCGACGTCGTGCGTCTCGTTTGGCTTTTAAATCGTTTGAACGAGGACGTCGATTTCTCAAATTACTCCGACTTCCTGCTTCGGTGCGGCCGTTTGATAGGCTGTGTTGGCAATTAGTGTTTGGCACATTCCTTACAGAGCGAGACGGTATGGAAAAACGACCACCTTGGGACGTGAACCAACAGCCAGACTGAAGTATTGTTGTTGACTCTCCTGGTTTAATAAAAACACACACACACATACACACACACACACAACACAAAACAGTCCTTTTTTTTTTTTTTAAAGCAGCCTAAATAACTGTGCTGCTTTCTAGGAAGTTACTAGAAATGCAGCAAAACAAAAGCATATGGTGTTTATGGTTCTGGGGGCTGCTTTCAATCAGACCTATGGCCAACTAGAGCTGGAACAAAATGTCGATTAATGGATCAGTCCAGAGCTGCGAGGATTAGTCGATTGACCCATTCTTCAAACATTAAATGAATCCCCCAGCTCTTATTCAACAATCGCTCTTTGAGTCGTTTTGAAGAAAAGTTGTCCAAATTCAGCCTCTTGAAGGTGACTTCTCTCTTTCCTTGAGTGTGCTTTGACGGTAGACTGAATGTTTTTAGGTTTTCTTTTTCATTTTGAGGATGTCATCTTTGGTTTTGGCAAAAAAAAAAAATTCTGACACTGTGTCGAACAAACAACTAAACGATTAATCGAGAGAATGATCGACGGTGGACGTCGACCAACACTTGATTTTTAGGGCCGATGTCGATACTGGTATTAGGACGTAAAAAGGATAAATATAGGGGCAAATATAGGCACGTTTTTTGCACTGATCAATCAAATGTGGTTATAAAAGACTTGTGACAAAGATAGTTAAAGAGTAAGTTTTGCCTACTTTTACTTAAGAGAGTGTTTTACAGTCAGACAACAAACAGTATGGACTAAAATGGCACTAGTGCATTAAAACAGTACACTTACAAGGATACATTGATTATAAATTATCCTTCGCATCCTTTTTGACATTTTAATCTTTAAAAAAGATTCATTTTGGCTCATATTGGACAACTTATATGTAGAGACAAATATGTCTGTCAGTTGATGTATCGGTCGAGCTCTAATGGGCAGATCAAACAATAATGAAACGCCCATCACAGAAATGGAATTGGCAATTGAGTTTATTGACAACTGATAATTTGTTTCAGTCATTTTTCAAGCAAAAGTACCAACTATTCACTATTTTCAGAATCTTAAAAATAAGGATTTGTTGATTTTTCTTTGTCTTGAATGATAGTGAAGTGATTTGTCTGTTTTTATCTGTGATTCAAGTGAGTATCTTTAGGTTTTGGACAGTTGGTTGTACAAAACAAGCGATTTGATGTCAGCATGTGCTCAAGTTGCATTTTAAACTAGCTTCTAACATTATTCTGACTGAACGATTCACCAATTCAGAAACTGTCAACAAACGGAGACACTTTTGTAATAGATCAGTTTTTCACTTTGAAATAAGTCTTAAAAGCCCCAAGACCACATCATCGGATGGTTTTTCCTGAAGAAAAATAAAGACATTCAGATTGCAATCACGTAAAAGCAAATCCTCAAAACTTAGAAGCTGCAATCAGAGTGTTCTGCATCTCTGCTTTTAAACGTATACAAATGTTTAATCCATTATGCAGATCACTTTTCTGTCATTAAGCAACGTATCACTGCAGCTCAGAGGCTCACTGCAGGCTGCAAACTCAGATTTGTCACTGCCTCGTCATATTGTGATCTCCATTAAGGTTTTTTCCGTTCAGTGCGTTCTTGCGTGCGCATTTCTAAATGATTGCCTCAGCTGCTCAGGCTTCACGGTAGAAGTTGTAGCAGCATCAGACACACCTACAACCTGCGCAAACCCCATTGAGAAATACCTCACAGAGGGCAGATGGAAAGGCAGCGTGCAGGGGAGTGGATGGAGGTTTTGGATGGGAGATTGAGTTGTGAATATCTGTGCTACTTTTAGTCGCTGGACACCACTCTCATGTTTCCCTGCATTTGCCAGAGCCCTGTCTGTGTTCCGATGAACACGGTGCCAAGGCTTATGTATGAGCAGTTCCCACGCTTGCTCTCGGAAAATAGTCCTGTGTGATTCTGAATTATCCTTTTAGTGATACGTTCGGCACCGATCGTGCAACAAAGAAAACCATTTGAAGCTGTTTAATTAAGCTTATGATCCCCAATTCTTCAGAGATGATTGTGTTCAGAAGAAGCAATTGTTCTTTCATTTTCTTTGCTCACATCTCCAGCTGCTGATACTCAGGTCTTCTCCTCTTTAAGCCCTCGAGGCCGCTCCTCCAGGCTTTGATGCCCACACTCTTTGACGCAGGTGGACAGACACAGGCATGAGTAACAGTGGGACCAAAGAGCCGTCGTCGCCCCAGCCGAGCACCGCCCAGTCGCCTCCTGAGCCTCAGCGCAGGGGCAGGGGTCGGCCACGGAAACAGCAGCAGGTAGACGTCGGCCTTTAAGAGATAAATTCATGATCGAATCATCAAGTGTCTCATTGGAAAAATTCTAACTTAATTCTAGAAAACAAAGCTGGCTGATTATGTCTTTAACTGATGAGTGTTTGGTTTCTCTCCACAGGAGCCTGTTGGACCACCAACTCCAAAGCGACCGAGAGGACGACCGAAAGGCAGCAAGAACAAAGGCCCCAGACCTGCACTGAAGGTTGAAACTGATCAGTGTATCCAAGATATTAAATATTTATTTGACCTCTTAATTGCAGAACTGTAACAGTACCTTGTCGCTGCTGCCCTCAACAACTTAGCTTTTTGAACCCTTTATTTATACATTTTTAAATCACGAGAAATGTTTTGGATTTATTGTGATTATTATAAAACATTATACATTGTAAATATAATTACAAAATGTTTCTGGATTAACTTGAAACAACTTTTATCTCTATCACTCCCGGAAAAAGGAACCAGTGACAGACATGCTTGTAGTAGCACCTGGGTTTCTCTTTCCAGTTAAACTGCATTAGATGCACCTGAGAGTTTTCCATGTAATATTTCCTGAAATGCAGAGATGTATGTCTTTTTTTTTAGAAAGCTATAAGACAATCAGCAGCCACTGTGTCAGCTCAAACAGAGAAAAGACAAGCTGTTATTAAATCAATGCAGTATTCACGTCTGCAGCCTGCAGTTGGTCAGTGCTCAGATCGTCAGCTGTTATTATTCCGAGGGGTGAAAGATTGTCTTACTGTCTGTCGCTATATATTTACCATCCTTCATACTTTTACGTGTATGCGCAACAGTTTTTTGAGAGGGAAATGTTGTACTACCACTACTACAATTATTTACTTTGCAGTCATCTTCCCTAAAATATCACATTGTTTGTTAAGTAGTTAAAGTGGCCTCCGTCTCAACCAGTTGAGCTTCAGCATTCTTCTTACACATAAATGTATTAGCGATAATTCAATAATACAGTATCAAAATAATAATGATAAACTTTATTTTTGTAGTACCTTTTTAAAAACAGAGTTTACAAAGTGCTTTGACAGTCAAAAGCAGGAAGACAAGCAACAGACGAGCCAAATACACAGAAGCCTCATCTAAGATGAGTTAAAACAAGTCAGCAGAACAGAAAATGTAAAAACACAAAAATGAGTTTATTACAAGTAAAAGGGATAAAAGCCATAGAACAGGCAGGATCACAGAAAAAGAATAGAGAGGAGAAGTAATGCAAAAATAGAGATAAATAAAAGAATACAATCAATAAAGGACGACATCACATCAGAGGAATTAAGAACAGATACAATTATATACTGTATAATTGTTACAACCCCGTCAGGAGGTAAACCAAAACAGGCCTAACATTAACAACAAAGTCAAGTTGCAGTTTAAAAGAAGATGAATTTATTAAATGAACAGCAACCCGAACAACGGGGGGAAAAAAAACAATCAAACAAACAAACTGATGGGCCGATGGGCCAAAATAAACAGAAGAAGGGAAGCCTCCCAGACCAGCCCACCAGGGCTGTCGGAGCTGGGGACTAACCCTGTAACACATCAAATCAAACACTCTGAAAGGAGACTTTTTTCTATGATGAGCATCACTTTATATACTTGAGTATATTTTGCAGACTTCCTTTTTAGAGGAGTATTTGTATACTGTCGTGTCCTTACATTTAGTTCTGAACACTTTGCTCACAGTAGTAACAATGACCAAAATCGTTCTGATCTTAAGTTTAAGTTTATTTTATTTGTAAATCACATTTAAAAACGGCAACTGACCTAAGTGCTGTATGAAGCCAAAATCACAGCGCAAGAATTGAAGATCAACTCAAAAAATACACAAAGCAAAGAAAAACACACGACACTGTTAAGAAGCAGCTTGTATGTTCGTATGAATATGCGTATACAAACAATAAACACACTCATCGTAGTGATCTCCTGAGGTTAAAATTTAAGGATTTTCAGAAGCTTGTTTTTATCAGGAGGGAAACTTGTTTTACAGCCCCTGCTGGCAGCTCGCAAGAGCAGCCTGTGCTTTAGCAGCATGTAGCAGATGTCTAAGAACAATGAAGAAGAACTAGTTTTTTAGCTGTATCACTATTACTGCAGGAGCATAATATGGGGTAAATATGTGTACTTAAAACTGGGGATAGTAAGAATGTAGAAATCAGCAAGAACAAGCTACATTTTGGAAGTATTCAACCGAAAAAGTCCCACCACCTTCCTTCAGGCCTCCCTCCCTGACTGCCCCATAGCTCTTGCTGGCCAGCTGGGAGATATGTGCAAGCTACTAGATTGTTATGCTACACTTTATCAGCGTGTCTAGTCCAATTCATACATAAATTAACAACTCTATTAAATGCAACGATATAAACGCAAGCATAATAGCCATAGCAAACTTACTTCAGTTCGAAAAGTCTGCTAGGTGTATGCTTTGTGCTAATGTTAGCCTCGGCAGCTATGTTGTTTGGCTCAGGGACTGTGTGTTTTGTGCTACTCGGTTAGCTCGCTATGTACTGTGACTGCAGCATAAGGTTGTCATGGCTAATCGTTTTCCAACTACATCTTGTCTCACAGACATGAAAGAAAACACCTAACGTTATCACAATGAACGTAAACAAACAAAGCTAGATAGCTATTGTTAGCACTCCCTGCTGCCAAGCTAGTATGTTAGTCTTTGAAAGTTCTTGCTGCATTTCCTCTGCCATTCTTGTGAAACTACCTGGCTAATGGGTTTGGCAATACATCCACCTTGTTGGCAAACACGGATACTGTGTATTTTCTTCTTTTAGAGCATTTGATATATTGATTGCTGTCGGGGCGTGAGGAGATTTTCTACATATGCAACAAAAGTGCTTCTAGAACATCCAACCCTATCTTTAAATGCTGATATTTAGCTATTTGATTGTTTGAATTGTTTTAGTTGATGTATGTGTGGGAAGTATTTTTACACATTTTACTGAGAGAAATATACCTCTGGCCTTGTTTATTACCAAAAAGTGTAGTTTTGTTGCACTTATTGACAATGCAGGTAATTCAACTTGTAAAGTCATATCAAAATATTCCCAAATACGTTTTTAGTCATCTATTCCTTACTTACTTACTTCAGTTAATAGCATAAAACTTCTGCTGTTCCTGAGACAAATGTTTCTCACTGACCTGAAGAAGCTTTAGCTGTTAAAAAATGGCTGCTGCCAAAATGTGCAAAAACTGCAATCACATGAGAGCTCCTAATCTTAGTTGGTGATCAGTATGAAGGATTGTAAAAGTCTGAAACCCCCCTTTAACTGTTCATCTGTTCTTTCTCAGAAAGTAGAGCCCCTTGGGGAGAGACGACCTCGTGGGCGACCAAGGAAATGGGTATGGAGCGATCGTTGACAGTTAGACACATCTTGGAGTTAACTGGAAATGTACATCCAAAGCCTCCAAGGTGTCTGCGGCAGCTGCGCAGTCCTTGAGGGCGGCTTTTTCTTCACGTTCAATAATATATCCTGTCCCCTGTCTTTCCACAGCCCCAGAAAGTGGTGCAAGAAGTGACTGAAGAGCAGCAGGTGAGGAGAATGAAATCTTAAAAAGCTAGAAGGGTGGTTCAGTTTTGTTTTGATGAAGCAGCTCAAGCCACAGGTTCCCTCACATAAGATTTAATTGAAAATGATCTAAGGTAAAAAGTACAACTTTACTGAGAGAAGAGAGTTTGGAGAATTGTTGTGCAGCATTTACTGAAGAAAGTAGTCAGAAAAAATTACTGAAATAAGATCTGTGACAGCTTTATGAAATAACTCTCAGAGCTGTGCTCACTAATTATACCAAGTGGTTTATAATCTCACAAACTGAGCCTTTAAATCGTTACAAGTTGTAAACCATGCAGCCTCTCTGCATGTGCAGAGTGCACAGTTTAATACTCTTGCACTGCAGGTTTATCAAACTATGTTTCACCTTTTTTTATTGCATCAAACTGCAGCTTACTTCATGACTACGAATGAAACCTCTTCTTCAGTTCAACAGAAATCTCATTTTGTGTCACACCTTTTACCTCTTGACTAATATCAGTTACGTTTATGATGCAGTACTGATAGAGCAGAGCTGATCTCATTTAACTATTCATGAATTTAATAAGCTTGTGTTCAGCACAGAGTCCGTGCTCAGCATCAAATCTTAAGGTGAACAAAAGCCATTTGCTCTTACCATAAGCCATCAGATTAATTGATGACTGCAGTTGTCTTCACATATTTAGTTTTTCTATTATTATTTTCAGAGAGGCTCACAAGAAGATAATACGTAGATTTATAACCATAAAACATTTGGCACAAAATAACACGCAGTGGTTAAATATTATTGTAAACTTATAGAACTTATAGAAAAAACATAGTACTGACAGTGAAAGTATCCCATAAAGTAAATGATCCTGTAACTTTCATTGATAAAGAAAGAGGTGGTATATTTGTCTTCACCCATATAATATAGTGCACCTTCATGCAAAATCATAATAGTCTTAACTTTTTCAGCTTCTGTGCTCTGGCAAACGCCTCCATAAACACAAATCCAACACAGAGAGACTCAGAAAAGGCTTTCACACATCAGTTCATTCTCATTTCAAATGATACATCTTTGAATCCTTCTACACTATGTTATTAAAGCTGCTAAAGTTGCTGCTGCGTTGGCACATTTGATTTGAATGACAAAAACGCTTGATGCACATGCTCCTTGTGTTTTTGCGGGTTCGTGGAAATGCACAGATGGCAGCACTGAATTCCCCAGATACACCTCCATACATCCTTTTTGTGACATCCAGTTTTGGCGAATATAAGACCTGTGTTTCTGAGAATTTAAGGTTCTTTTAGCCGTCTTGTTCACCATCCGAACGACAGCGTTGCACAACAGTTGTCACCAAAGCGGGCAGGTCTCCTCTTGATGCCCCCCGTCTGCCTTATCGCATCCTCTGCACTGAGCAGTTTGTCAAAGATGCTTCAAGAACTGAAACCGTTGAGACAGACTCCCTTTCTCAGATGCACGCAACACGAAGGGGAAGAATGAGTCAATGTCGAGAGGGGAAACCTGATCTAACTGTTCTCTTCCCCTGTCTTCTTGGTTTCCTGGCATAACTGTCGTCTTCCTCACATTTCGCGGCCTGACAGCTGGACCTACTTTGCCGCACGCAATCGCTCAATGAAATTTTTAACACTCATTCTTGTATTTCTCATGCTCTTTCTAGTGTTGATTCATTAACATGCGCACAATGAGTCACTGGACTGAGCACAATAACAGACAAAATGACAGTGGTTTTGGTTCCCTGCGTTCCCAGGGCCCTTCTGAAGAAGCTGAGGAGGGTCCCTCGCAGCTTGAGCCCTCTACATCTCAGGTCCCGGCGCAGGAGGAAGGGGAGTAGATCAGATACCTCTCTACCTACCTCAAGGTTTGGCCTCAAGCAAACAGGGGTTCAGTCTGACTCCTGTCTGTGATGGGGGTTCAGGAGCACACACACAACACAAACAAAAAATCATTGCAAACAGGGGATTCTTCTCCCGATCCGATACTGTACTCTGGTTGTGTTGGTTCACTCATAATAGTTTGGAAGAATTTGATCTTTGGATATGGCGTCGTTTTTTTATATTAAGGGAATAGTTCTACATTTTGGGAAACATGCTTGTTCACTTTCGAACAGACAACTGATACCACGTGCATGTCTGTACATTAAATAGCTGGTAAGCCAAACTTAGCGCAAATACCTGAAACAAGAGGAAACAGTCAGCCTGGTTCTGTCTAAAAATATCAACCTTTCCACCTTTAAGTGCCTCTAAAGCTCACTAATTAACATGTTATATTTCGTTAGTTTGATCCGTACACAAACCAAAGTGTATAAATGATGATTTTTGTTTTTACAGGGGTCACGTGCAAGTTTTAAAGGTGCTGTCAGGTGGATTTTGCGAGGCTATGCGGTTGTGTCTGGATGTTAACCCTACATCCACAAAACTCTCACACATGTTCAGCGCAGTATCTCTTGACTCTGCTCGAGCTAACGATATCAGATATACCTCACACTGGAGAAGTCTGCCTTCAGGGCTTTCTGCCAGAAAGCTGTTTGGTGTATTTGTAAAACCAAACGGCAATGTTGGCTCATTATTGTAACCCAAACCACAATCTTTTCCTAAACTTTATCAAGTGGTTGTGTTGCCTATATCTAACCAAACAGCCTTTAATGTTATTTTAATACATTTTAAAATGTATTTTAAAACTTACTTAAAGTAGTCAAAATAAAAAAAAGGAAATTCAAAAAAGTTTACAGTAACGTTTAGTTTCACACGGGACACAAACCACAATCTATTGGGTCAAAGTCCAATATTTGATCCATTTCCTAAGTGCACTTGGTCGTTCTTTATACCACATCACCTCACTAGGGTTAGGGTTACCATCCAGACACGACTGAGCTTGGCTAACTGTTTCCAGTCTTTATGCTAAGCCAAGCTAACCCTTTTACTCAATCTTCTCATCGAATTCCAGGCAAGAGAGCCAAAAGGCGTATTTCCTAAAATGTCCGACTAATCAACCTTTAAGGATTCCTGCTTTCCTTAACCTCTCGGTGTGTGTGTGTGTGTGTGTGTGTGTGTGTGTCTGCATGGGTGAGTGTGTGTGTGGAGAGAGGGCAGGGTTGCGGGCTAAAATGGGGGGGGGGGGGGGTCAAGAAAAAAGGAACCAAACCAAACCGTTTCATTGAGACATGTTTCTAAATCAAGTGTCATGAATCCTCATGTGAGACGGGAGCAAGACGGTGACAGTTTTTTAGTAATGTTACAAATAAACATGGTGCTCTGAAGTCATTTATTATGAAAGTAAATGTGAAAGGTTTTTGTTCCAAAATGAAATATCCAGTTTTTGAGAGGAGAGATGTCTCATGCTCTTTGCTCAGAATACAGAAAAATGCATATGGATACCGTAGTTCAAATGACAATGTACAACATTCAGGTTATTTTTTTTTTTTTTAAACTTTCAATCAGCAGCTGTTTTTAAGAAACAAAAACACCCAAAGGTTTAAATGGATGTCTCATTTTGGATAGAAATCCTTCATGTATTCTTCAGTCAACGACAAGGTTGACATGTCATTTTACCACACTCAGGATCTCACTATTACAGTGCTTTTACACCATATTGAAACCTCAGGTACAAAAAACTATTCAGGAACATGTTGTCAGCCTACTCAGAAATAATTATTGTGCTGTGTTTGTTGTGCATTTCTGTATTTGACATTACCAGTATGCCTTGACACAAAGACCTCATTTAAACCTCAGTTGCCCTCAGTTTCTTAATCTCTCATTCTACCTCAGTAACACGAAAGACAGACTATCTCCGACAAAGTTCTTCTCCGCTCCCACGGCAGCAATGACATACGCACTTACTGTACACACACACATACACACACGTACACACACATAGGTTCATGTGCAGACATATAACACAGACAGGCAAAGGGTTTTCAGGCCTACATACCAACACACAGAAGCAAACAGTACACTCCAGCAGAGGATTTTACTACCGGTGTACAAATGAAAGCATCAGTGTCATTTCTTTAAACTAAAAAAAAAAAACAACTGTAGGCCTTTTTGTTAAAAGCTGAAGTGAGAATTATTTTTGTTCTCCTGGGAAAAATAAAATGCAGCCAATAGTTTACAACAACTTGATGAAATACTTGCTTTTTTTAGGGTGTAGTTCCTTATGATAAATACTTGTTTTGTTTTTTTTGTTTTCTTTGGGTCGCTTACTCTTTTCTCATTTTTACTACATCATGTATTTTCTGATTCTTACACTGTAAAATTGTATGTGTGACACTCTTGATTCATGTGATTTTTTAAAAAGGAAAGGCGGCAGATAACCACGCAGTGCTGAAATACACGAAAGTTATGGAAAACAACAATTATTGTGTGTGAAAATTGCCAAATAAGTTGTGGGTAATCGACTAAGCGTTGCATCCGTAACTCTTCTTCATCTTGATTCGACCAATTTTTGATAGAAACAAGCACAAATTTGCAATAGATACAACCCTGTAGGTGTATGCGTCCTCACACAACCTCTCAAACGTGACTGGTTTGGTCACGTTGCGTCAATCAGTTCAGAAGTTATGAGTTAGTTGACTTAGTGATAGGCTCCTCCCACTGCCACACCCCTTTTTGCCAACTGGCATGAAGACAAACACACAGCTTCACACGCAGACACTCGACTGCTATGCCAAATTCACTACCAGCCTATTGGGGCAAAAACTGTGGCTGATCTATAGCGCTCAACATTTATGGAACAGCTGTTGTTTCTGGAAGTGACTTTTCCCGTTCATTCACTCCACTGACGTTTCAGAAAATCCTAATATAAAGTGTTTTTGAGCTTTGAAGCAAGCCAGCCAACTGAAGGATGAATCCTGACCATAAAATATTTGATTTGGAATAAATAAAAACATTTAAAAACCTAAGAAAAAAAAGGCAAAGACTGTGTAAATAATTATTTAAAGAGCGAAGGACTAATCATCCCATAAACTACTGCCAGTGGTTTCTTTTCAACACCTGTCAACTCTGGAACTGGAAAATCATGTCAGCTAGCTAGCGACATGACTTTTGCTGGTCTGGTAAACATTTCCATGGTAACAGCAAGCTCCACCAATCAAAGACATCACTGTTACACGATAGGAATGTGGGTAGTGAAGTTCTTCTGCATCACATCGGGAATAAAACATGTTTTCCTTAAAACAAGGTTGTGATGACATCGAGAGCTACTGTCACTAAACACATGAAGAAGAAGAACTACAATGAGCTAAAAGTCTAGCTGGCTACAGCAGACGGGCTAACGTTAGCTCATGACAGCTCTCACGAGCGAAAGTTAACTTCATCACTGCTGACCAGTGTGCTCCTTTCTCCAGGATGGCAGAGCAACAAAACAAAATGTGGATATAAGTCCAGTTATAATAGTGTGCATCTCAATCAGAACCTCTCCGTTCGATACATGTCAGGCATCCACGTCGCAGGATGAATCAATTGAGCGCCAGGTTAAATGGATAACACCTCTTGTGCTTACTCTTGTAACCAAAACTGACATCCTTAGTTACAACGTTACAGCCTGTAATCAAGACACTTGATTCAGACTATGAACTGGATGTTCACTTCCAGAACCTCATTGTTGAGCTCTGAAGAGCTGCCCATCTCAGCTAAAAATGTCCCGAGTTGTTCCTTCGTTCCCAATTTGGCTGTTAAAATTGAGTATACAAACGTGACCAGTGTTGCCACAATGTGAGAATAATGTGAAAATGCTAAAACATAGTGTCGAAAGGAGTTATCTGACTCAATAAAATAGTTTATTATGTAACAAACATCCATCTAAAGTTAGCTAACACACGTTACTGGTCACTGATTGTGTTTTAATGCAACTTTTCATTATTGGTTCTAATTTCAAAAGTTTAAAGGCTGAGTGCACACAAATTACAAATCAACATATTTTCTTACTTACCTCTCGTATCCAGCCATGCAGGTAGTTTTGGTTTTATTTGGTCAGATTTTAAAAATACCTCAAATCAACTGAAAAGAAAGGAATTTTGTTTGCGGTCACACTCTTGTGCTCATGGTGTTGAGAAAAGAAACAAAACTATCTGCATGACGAGGTTACATTTGAGTGTTTTAAGTGTAATAATGTTTGGAGAGAACCCACATTATAGGGTGAATTAAGAAGTATTTTATCTGTAATGAATCAGTTATAACTTTGTTTAACTTACTAGTTATATACCTGTAGAATTATATTGGTATCTCTTTCTCTTTTATTCTATTGATTTCCAAGTTTTAAAAATCAAAGATGGAGGTTTTGAGCCTCCAGTCTGTTTTAAAAAAAATGAATTTGAGACCTTTTTAGTCAAGATTTCTGCACTTAAACTGAGATTCCGCCCCTGTGACATGCTAGTAAACTTTTTATCTAACATGTCACCTATTAATCGTTTATTAGATGACTTGAATATCAAATATCCTCATCATTTACTGTAAGTGTTTTTTTTTCCACCTTAAACTTTATTATTTTATCACATGTTGTATCCCAGTAATTTCATGTATTTCAGCATTGTTGACTAAATCGCTGCCAGGCGAGCTTAATTCATTTACAGACAGGTATGTTTTTCTTGTTCAACTGCATTGACTTTACGTTTTTTTGCCCTCTGGACTACCTCTGAAAACTAACAAGCCTGGGACATCTCTGAGGAAGTTCTTTTGTTAGTTGTACCTAACCTTTTCCATCAGACAGAACTGCAGGCGATCTGGATCATGAAACCTTGAAAATAGCTGTCAAACTAGTACTGTTGTAGTCCACTCATCTCATCTCACTACATTCATGAAACCGTAATGAATGGAAGTCAGCCTGAAGGGTGCCTGTTAATTGAACTACAGCTGAGTCAATGTTTGTTATTTTACATGAGCTGTGTCTGGATATTTACTCTCTATATGGGGACAATGTTGTTCTGTGATCTTACTGATAGTGATATAGTTACATACAGTACTTGATCCATTTTCAACTATTGAAAAGTTGAAGTGTAACTTGAGAAATCATCTTGTATGCCTTACTTTTAACACCATTTTGTAGTTATGTTATTGATGTGTCCTCATCCACTTCATTAATACAACTCACAAACCTGTGATATATATTTTGTTATGATTCTTTACCATGTGATTTGTGTTATTCTGCTTCTTTATCGCTTATCAATAAAATATCACACTTATCAACTGTCTTTTGTCATAGATTTGCCACAACTCACCTTTTTTTTCAAACTGGTTTAAATACTTTTAATGTATACAGACGGAAACAATCCTTCATTGGTCAATAAAGAACAAACAAAGGAGAGGGGGGACAGTTCACTCAAGGATGGTGACACATCCAGTGTTCAAGCTCGCCAAGAGACGCAAGACCACAAAATCAGTATGACACAAATTTACACTTCTCTCTTATCAAACATGGAAGTAGATACCGAAGCTCAAAAGAACTCCACTGAAAAGCTACCAAACATTTTAACAGCAATGACACAACATGATTCAAGAAATGTGCATCACACCGCATTCGTGTGCCAATAATAACAGTGCAAGATCATACGTGATGCCTCCCATTATGCTCCCTTATCGTACATGCACCCTATGTTTTTATTTCCCATAATCTGAAAACCGCTGCCATTCCAGGTACCGTGTTTAAGTGCTGAAATCGTTCACCAAAGCTCAAGTTGTTTCCAAAAACAGTCCAGTCGTCCCTTTGTTTTCTGTCCTAAGTGGACAGTCTGTATGCCAACTTCTGGAAGAGAGCTGTTAGGCGTTGAGGGCTTTGGCGACATCTGTGAAGACGAGACGACTGGGCCTCTGTGTGGTCCCCTGGGAAGTTGTGAGAGTCTGCACAGAAGATAAAACTACTAGTGACACTGAGATCAAATGTGATTGTAAGAAACAGTGAAACCAGCTAGTTGTCTTAGAGGAATATTATGTTTTGTTAATGTAAGGACCCTCGAAACAGCTAAACTGAATTATTATTTTAGGATTCAGATTGTGATTTATTACTGAAAGCAGAGAAAATGTGTTCAGACCAGAGGCCACATGTATAAAGCAATATACGTGTTGCAGTGTTCAGGGTATGTAGTAAATCCACTTTGTAAAAATAACAAAGAATGCATATTAAAGGTGCAATATGTCAGAATTGCCCACCTGTCGAATTAGCCACACAAATGGTGGGCAGCATATCACCAAGGTTACCGCTAACTACTGCTGACTATAGCTGCCGTTAGCTAGTTATCTCAGTTAACTGTGCAGCTAGCAGTCATGTGGTGGTGTTGGTGTTGTGTACTATTGGACCATCACGTCTTGAGGTACAAACCGGCTAGGGGCTAGCTGGTTAGCATGCTAACTTCAATATATATCTCTGCAACACAAGACTTAGACATCTTCAATATAACAACAATTCTCCAATTCTCCAATCTCCAATTATAGTAAATTTTTGAATGTTTAAACTAAAAAAAGTACATATTGCACCTTTAAATATATCAACATGCATTCTTCTCAATGAGGTTTTCTTAACTGTTCTTTCTTTCTTTTCATGTACTTAATCAACAGATTGCTCAGTTCAGTTGACACGTGCGTGATGGAGTTAAAAGGTAAGGAAGAAGATAGTGAGCGGGCCTTGAGCTTGAGAGCGTGAGCTTAAATTCATGTTATGAAACTTTGTCAACAGAGTGGAAATCATTTGAAAACCATATGAAAGCAGTAAAACTACATATATTTATAATTTTTCTTTAATACTACTTCTCATCATATCACACCAACAGTTTGCCACCAGTGGAGGTCTTTCATATGTGATGGTCTGTGTAGGAAACTCATCACATTGGATCTGATTATTTGAAAATAACACAAAAAGTTGTGTTTTGCACACTTTTTGTGCTCATGTGGCCCCTGGAATATTTGAAGTATAAAGTTAAAGAAGCAAAAAGGAAAGGATGAAAGATAACATGGATGTAGGTCTGAAGGTAGTGGTGGTGTGTATCCTCTGTTAGCTATACTTTGACATGGATTAGTTAAGATAAAATGAATTCATCTTAAATCAGTAACAAAGTTCTAATCTATTGATTTTATACAAGATAGTGAAATAATGATAGCGTGAAAGAATGTAAATTGTGTGGGGAAAAAAGAGGTTTAAAGGTTCAAAAGACACACAGGCGATACTTTACCATGTTTGCCTTTGTCAAAACTTAAAAGAAATAAAAGAAAATAAAGATAAATTATGACATTATGAACGGCTGTTATTGGTACAATAAAAGTGTAGATTACCTAATCAGTAGCCTAAATAAAGCACACGTGGATTAAATGGCAAAAATAAAGACTATCATAATATCAACATATTTAAATGTACAGATAGACCACAGCTAACACAAGCCACAAGATCATCACAATGCACCCAACATAGACATCAGAAATAAAAATTTGACATCAAGCTTAAATAATGTAATCAAAGTTTGCTGGGAAACCCTGACTTTACATTAAATGACATTAAATTCTTCTGAGGAAAATGACTTGATTATTGTGGCTTTTGTGGTCATCGAAACATTCAGTGCTTATGGTCTGAATGAGAGTGCTTTTCAATTCAAGATAAAAGAGATACAATGGTTCATGTTAGGACATGGAAAATACACATCATGCCAAATGCCTTCCAACTTACCTTGGCATTGGGACCTGTGAGGCTGCCCTCCCGGCCGTGGTCCAGCAGTTCCTGTTCCAGCAGGTCATCTTGTTCTTCAGCCGGGTCAAAATTGTACATGGGCATGAGCTGGTGCCTCAGCTTCTCCAACCTGTACGACAAGAGCGTAGAGGTGAAAACTAGCCTGAATATAAGTAACTATAAATAACACCCAGTTGAAATGCAAGATTAACCTAGTGCAGAAGCTGGCACCGGGTACCAGTACGGCTGATTCACTCCTTAGGTATTGAAATGCCATAAAAGTATAAAAATTTTGATACCCAGCCCAAGGTACCAAGCATCCACATGTTCATGCATTCACATGTATACAACCTCACAATCACTTGACTTCCATGGCAAATTTAAAATAGAAAGTTGGGGATTTTTGTGGACCAATGAACTGTTGGAGCAACAGACAGGGCTAGAGCAATGGAAGAGGGACTATGCTGAGTACAAGGATTCCTCCCACAAGTGAGCGTCAGATAGTTTATGAGTAATAAAACAAGCTGATGCTAAATTGTAGGGTTGCGGCAAACTGTCATTAGTGAAAAAGGAACCTTGCTGAGTCCCATGATGTTTCCCACAAGTGTGTACAACAACCTGTTAATGAGTTACAAAAGGGGATGTGGGGAAATGGTGTGTGTGTGTCTTTCTACAAAGTTTGGTCATGTTACGGGAATCTGTTTAGAAGTTGTGCACCTTTTCTGTTAAAGGCTACTCCCGCTGCCACACCCAGTATGTATGAACACAAACACACACACCTGACGTCCATGCCAAATTTTAGCCTCGTAGAAATCAATGACCCCAATATGGAAGGATAATTTTTGTGGATGGACCGACCAACAAACTGACTGACAGAATGAGCTATAGAGCTGCTGGTTGGAATTAAAAATTAAACTATATCACGAAACAAGACAGAAACAAAAAAAACAGAAACAACCCAATAGACGATAGTCACACGGCAGCCATTTTCCTCTGACATCAGACTCAAGGTGGGAGGCTCAAATGTAAATAAAGGGAATTTAAATTTAAAGGTAAAAACAACGTATTTTATAACCCATTAGCTAACGTTAGCATTCAACCACTTCTTCATAATCATTACTGTTTGAAGGCGTAACACAATACAACGGGAAAAGCTTAAATTAATTCTAAAATGTCAACACACATGTTGGACACATTTATTTGAGCCTGAAAGTGAGACACACTAGATGTAATCAAACAGTAAGGTAAGCAGGGAAGTGGCTGAATGCTAATGTTAACTAACGTTGTTTAACCTTGAAATACGTCCAAATGTCCAAATGTAATTTCTTACTATCCACTGTCAATTCAGTTTCTGAATAATCGGGAAGCAGTGAATTGATAACAATGTGTCAGATTCCCTTTGTTCTTACTACCTGAAACACAGCAACATAACACTATGCCAGCATTCAAGCTCCCCACCCTGAGTGTGACTGAGGTAAATGTGTGAATATGGTCAACGCTGCAGGATTTGCTTTAGCTGACACTATATTTTAGTGGTACAAATTCTGTAACAAATTTGCAAATAATCAAATGAGTGACAATAAATAAAATGCAGTTAATTTGGGGCTAAAGCAAATAAATCTTCGTAAACTTACCGCTTCCGTTTCCGAATATACAGCATCTAAGATGGAGAAAGACAGAAAAACAAGTTGTGTTATTGATAGAAGTAACTTATAAATTAATAATAATAAATACATAAATTATTCACTGTAAGTACATTTTGTCTGAGGTGTTTCAAGACAAATATACACAAATTTTCACATGATAGTGAGAATGCAATAGGTGAAGACATTCCAGTTCATTCACAGGAAATAAGTTTCTACGGAATCAAGGGACAATATTTAAATGCTTCCTTACAATTGCCACCGCTAAGCCGATGACAGTGATGATGCCAAAGGGTACGAGCACCATTCCCATTCCCGAGCCCTCGATCACCGCCTCGGGAAACGTAGTGGCATTGAAGCTGGTTTCGTTTGTCGTTATAGTAACAGTCATTAATGTTGTCCTGGAGGTTACATTGTCTCTGGCGCTCGAGCTCGTCGAGAGGAAGGGGGCCGCGGTGGTTGTGGCAGGTGTGGGGAAAAACCCTGCCGTTGTCTTAGCCGCAGTTACAGCCATGGTCAGGTGTAACTGTTTCAACTGAAGGATCTATTTTAAATATCTGTGTGGATGTTGTTGTGACACTCAATGTCTAGTGTGTCTCATGGTTGATAAAGGTTTTAGTCCCTCTGGTTGGAGGTCTGCTGAACCTAAAAGAAGAAGTAGTTTGTGATTAATAAAAGGTCATTTTATTGATCTTTAACCTAGTATAAATAAGGGTGAAGTCATTCTTTAACTACTGACAACAAGCTAAAACATATTTTATCTTTTGCCTCTGTGCTCTGATTATTTAAAGAGGCACTGTGTAGTTTTGGAGAAGAAATTCAAACTCAGAATTTTAATATTTACAATGTTAATAAGGGAATAATACAAATGAAATATTTTAGTTTTCCATAGAAGAATAAACAAGCTGTTCGCAGCTAGAGAGGTGGCAGGGTCCGCCAAATACAAACAAAGTAAAACGGTGTGAAATTGTGTTTTCCCATAAGGTCAGTTTTTTTATTCAGTCATGAAAATGAAGAGAGTTTATTTATTTAGTTTGTTAAGGCATGAAAATTCAGCCAATGAAGATCTTTCTCTTCTGATTCAAATTTCTTCCCCAAAACTACATAGCGCACCTTTAATCAAATCTTTGTTTTCAAGCATTTCGGTGTTGGCACACGCAACTCTCGATTTCATTCAAACCACGGCTGATTGTGCCAGCAGGGTTGTGGTAGGTGTTTTAGGGCAGGATGTGGGTAGCAAAAAGGCACCGGAGGAAAGTGGCATAACAAACTTGATAAAATACCGAGGAATACTAACCACTCAAACTGTAACCTACACTGTGAGAAAATGTGTTGGCAGCACGTTCACAACAACGTTCACATCAAAATCAAACTTACACCCACACACACACACACACACACACACACACACAGCTTCCATAAATATCCACTGCATCTAAGAAGACTCGGTACCTCCCACCCACACACACACACACACACACAACGTACACATCCCATGAACATTAAGAGCAATTCATCCTGAAGGTCTAAATGGGGAAGAGGAGTTTTAAAACATGCTTTTCATTTTAAAGCAGTGTTACATGCTGACACAGGAAGGCAGTGAAAATAGACACATGATCCATTCCTCTCCCCTTAGTGCATCCTGTCTGCTTGCTCTCCTAATGAGGAACATGTGCAGCTGAAGCAAACAACCAATGAGAAGCAAAGGCTGGATTCAGTCATTGCTGTTTGCCTGCTTAACAATCCCCTGCCCTGCAACAAAGACAAGAGCCTGCAATCTTTGTTTGAATCATGTTGTGGCCTCATCACTGTGTGTTGCTGATACATTAACATGTTATTTTTAGTCAAGATGCACTCTATCTCAGCTGTCCTGTGCAAACAGCTGAGCTACTAATCCTGCCAACGTGACCAGCTCCTGCCCCATGTGTCCTCTCAGATTAGAGATGCATACGTACCTTAACATACAACATGCATGACTTCAGAGGTGAGCTGCGGCAGGCCGGGGCTGGCTACAGAAGGGAAAATTTCATTGGAAGAGGCAGCATTTCCTCCAGTGTCTGCCCCTCCTCCTCCTCCTCTTCCTCTGTTTTCCCCCTTTAGCAATGCAGGTACTGCTCAGGCTGTTTACATTGACAAAACAGCCATTTTCTCTGAAGATGGACTCCACACACCAAAGTTACCCTATCACGCCAGCCTCCGACAGATCCCCTTCCCGTTCTCAGATTGCCTCCTAGGATCTACTCCCCCCGTCTTGCCCTTTCTTGTATTTCACACAACAGAGGCTGCTCTAGGGATGCTGCAAACAGAGATCAGTGCGGCAAGCTCCCTCCCCCTTCACCCTGCAATTGGTCTAATGGCTTCAAGATGACACAAGCGGTTGGCTCCCTCAGCTGTCTATTTGGCTTTGCAGGGGTGAGAATGGGATTTAATGGCTCTGCACACCAGATGCTGTCAGACCCATGTGAATGACTGCATCCGGGTGGCAGGTCTGAGGAAATTAACCCTATGATGTCCCTTCTTGAGGACTCAATGACCTAAATTTACTCAGGGAAACAAATCAGTGACAAATCACACTTAAAGATGTATTTATACTTTAATGTGAAGGATTTTTACAGGTTATTTTACAAGTCACACAGATATGTGATTGCAAGCATTTTCGTTTGAACAAGAAACCTGTCGAAAACCTAAAAGATGAATATTATTGACTGTAATTGTTGCACATGTTCGAGACAGAAAATCCAGAAGGTCTTCAGCTCATTTTGAACAAGTTTCCAGTCATCATGGCCACAAATTCTGAAAAGAGTTCAAATCGGGAGTAAATAGCATAATCTTATACAACATAATTTATTTATTACCATTTAATTCAATAAGAACCATTTTATGACTAATTTGTATGGATTTTTTAATTGAAAATCCCAAAAGTAGGCAAACACAATCTGTTTCAGAAAAACATTACTCTGCAGGTTAAAGTGTTCTGGAGTCAGTCTGAAACATTAGCAAACAAGATAGCAACTTAAGTATCTCTTTATGATAAACATCACTAATAAATGGCAAATGTATATATAATTAAACCTAAGTTAATAGTGTTTTTCTTTCAGCTACATAAACCATTCAAATATCACAATGTTCAGCTCTTGAAGGACATTTATGCTATGACTTCTCTTTTTTATACCTTTTATACTTGTTAAAAGTGATTAAGCTTTTTCAACAACTTTTACAATATAAGTGTGAAATGAAGAAATCTCCCTAATTTGACTTTTAACAAACAATGAAATGCTTTATAAACCCTTTATTCGGCACTTATTAGGTTTGTAAACAACAAGTGAAACTTGTATAATTACAATCCAAATAATGTTCAGTAAGTGAACTAAAAAGTATTTATAAATCATTTACAGAGTATTGGAAACACCAGTTGCAACTTTACAATAAACAATTGCTTAATAAATTGTTTTTAAAGCATTGTATTGTTTAAATTAACTATACATTTACAAAATACTTTGATTGATTATACTTATTAGAAAGTCTTGCTCATTTTGGGGGAATGTTTCATTTTTTAATGAAGGCTGTAGTGTTTATAAAATCTTCTTCAGATTAATTTTAACACAATTATCTGGTTTCTAAATACTAAATTTTTTTCACCTAATATTGTCCATGAAGATCAAGGGGACAAAATCTAACATCTCAAAAAACAGAATAGCATTACAATACTGTCAAAATGTAAACTGTGATAGCTACCTCGCACCAACATTATATATATATATTTTAATCTAATAAAAGTATTTTTAAGATTGATTATGAACAGTAATAAATACATACAATGCATCCATACCTTCGTAATCAATGGTTCCGTCTCCATCTTTATCTGCCTCCTTCATCATCTGCTCAGCCTCAAGCTCATTGAGTGGTTCCCCTGCATTCATAAGTACATACCTGGAAATGAATATGAAGCATAAACAAAACACTGAAAGAACCTGATGGTGAACAAGTTTTTTTTCTATTTCATTTGTTTTATCTGAATTTTAATTTGGTATCAAAATAGGTTTGTCACTAGCTGACACTGCAGTCATGAACTACATCAAATTAAGAGTTGGTGAAGTATTTACTTTGGAAATGTAAGCTTTTTATGCTCTTATCACTTATGTCATTCTTACTTGAGTGTGTTCCAGTCAATATAACCCTTGGCCTCCTTGTCAAATACTTTAAAAGCAGCTCTGAGTTCTGCATCCTGGTTCTTTGTTCTTTCATGGTACAGTGCCATCAGACCCAGGAAGCTGTCACAGTTAAATATCCCTTTACCTGAAATGTCACAAAACAAACAGTTTAAACCAAACGTCATTATTTGTGTGCAACAAAGTTACTTTTCTTGTTGTTGTTTGTACACATAGACAGATCTATTTATACATGCAGTGCAGAGAAAAACAGCGCATTAGAGATTATGTGATTTTTCTGCAGTCAAATTAAATATAGAACAACACCACCACAGCCTTCACTACAATAATCTGCTACCCAACGTACTGTATTTCTGGAAAAACATGCAGTATTTATCTCCACAATTTTCATGAAAACAGGGTTGCTTTTAGGAAGAACAACTGTTTACTAATATTTTAAGCATTATAAAATATCTTCTATTCTTACATTTATGTAAGAACCAAAACATTTTAACCTAAAGTATCTACATTCTTGTATTTACATCAAAACACTAATGTGTGTATGGATGTGGTGTGGGGGTTTGCAGCTAGAACTGAGTCTGCATAATTTATCTTAATGCAAAACATTTGAATACATCTTTGACATGAAAACGGTGAAACAGAATTATAGAATAGACAAATGTTTTGTTCTGTATCAGTTCAGAGAAAAAGTGGAAGTAAAAAGAGAGAAGAGAAGGGAAAATAGGAAACAGAAGAGGAAATTACACTACAGCATAACAGATATAAGCTAAGATTTGGTAAAAGCTCTTCTTAAAATATAAAATTCAACTTCAAAGATGTTTTACCTTAAGTTGGCAGAAGGAGGATTATTTGGTGGAGTATGTCAATGCGTTGCTGGGGACATAATGAAGCTCCTGCTCAAGTCACATGACAGTGACTGGAGACTTAGCCTTAGATTTATGTTCTTTTATGACTTTTCTGCATGATCAGTTATCACAGAAATAACAGGGAACGTAATACTGTAAAGAGACTAATTGTTTGTAACCGTGCTTAAAAGGAGTATGAATTTTAATTTGGAAAAATAGACATTAATAACATCTTAAATAAGCAAACCTTCTCCAACTGCAGGATGTTCGCTTTGATTCCAATAGGATTCGAATCATCTCTCGAAGTGATTGCGTGTTTAGGTGCAACAGTCTTTTTATAGTATACGCAAATCACACACAGTGAAACACTGACACCTAGTGATTCATGTAGTACGCTGCACTAAAAAACAGAATGCTGCAATATTAGATAATGCCATGCTTTTTTTATATCATGCATTTTGGGGAAATCTTAAAAAGATGTCATTTCTTTGGTGCATTACATAAGCAGATATCGGAGGGCATCCATGAAGACGAACATCTGCATGATAGCCTTGGAAAACTTGCATATAATATTCAAACCCAGAAAAGTTAGGAGCAGGGCCTGGGTATCTCACTCACCCCTCAGGATGGGTTAGAGTTTGGAGGCGTTCAGTATCCCTGTCCAAATGTGTAAGATTTAGAGTAATACATACATACAAATACAGAACAGAGTATACATTGCCCCTTTCAGAGGGGATCAATCCCACTCAGGCTTATGTGCTGGCATGGTTATGAAGAGGTAGGGACTCTTGTTAAAGCCCTATGGGATTGGGTCAGAGATATATACTTTCAAAGATCCTGAACATGGATGTAGCCCTAAGTCCGACGACATGTTTACTGGGCATTCAGCCGAATGACATTCAGCGTGTACTTGCACAAAAAATACACTATCAGCATGCCTTACAACAAAACACATAATCCTTATGAACAGGAAAGTTGGAAAATTCATTTGTTTCAACTTCATAAAATGACTGGAGGTTAGTGTAGAAGAAGCTGCAGTTATTCCTGGACTCACAACATCTTTCCCTCTTCTGTTTGTAATATAACATGGTCACTGTTGGACTTATAATATCAGAAGTAAGGTTTTGTTGATTTTTGTGCATGTCATCAAATCATGTGCATGCTTGTGTTTCTGTGAACACACTATGTGTTAGGCTTGGGCCTATTAGATATTATTGAATATTGCAATATTTAGTAGTCATTTGCAATATCTTTCACAATATCGGATATTGAACAGCTGTTACGGCATCTTCTGGCTTTTTCTTTTTTAGCTGTGGTGGCAGCGGAGTCAAGGCGCACCTATATTTGACGAGGTAGGAATTAGACCAGGCTGGCTGAGGTTACTACAGGTCAACTGGCCTGATGTAGCACCATGCACGCAGCACTTTAACATACAGACATGAAGGACTTAGTTTCTAAGAACACAAGCTCACCAGTTGGATCAGACTGGATCAACTGCAAAGGGGTAATTCCAAGTTTGTTTTAAGATTTAATTATATCTTCACCTTATCAGAACAAGTGGCAAGCATCTATTTTATTGATTCTCCAGTACTAAATGGCATACTTTAGCTAATGTGAATGGCCAGGCTGTCATTACAGAACCTAATTTAGCACTTTAATTACTTTTTTGGTACTTAAACCAGATAAAGCTTCTACTTTCATCCTGACCTCCAAATGCAGTTCAGAGTGGCAATGCATTGCTAAAAGGCATTTAATATAATACCAATATACAATATAACACTGCCAGGTACACCACTTACACTATGACCAAAAATAGACTTGAATCAACATCTTTCTGTCATTGTGCAACCAAAAAATTAAGATTACAACTTCAAAAAGATACAAGGCTGATATTCACCATTTTTGTCCACATCTTTGGCCATCTGGCAGAGCTCCCTCTTTGTAGGGTTGATTCCCATTAAACTCATCAGTCTCTCCAGCTCCTGTGTCTTCACATCACCATTTCCCTCTTCATCGAACATCTCAAAAACTCCTTTGTACTCTGCAATCTGTTCTTGTGTTAACTTGCTGGCCTGGAACAAAAAAGGGAAGTGTTTAGTGAGCTGCTGTATGTGATTTTAACAGAGTTTAGATCAAGCTTAAGGTATTACTTCATGTTGAACTGAACGATGTTAATAACATATGTTAAAATGAGTAGTTTTATATTTGACATTAGTCAAAGTTTGTCGTAAAGTTCTCACCATTTTCTCCGGTAGTCCAAACACGTCTGAGGACGAGCACTGCGACAGCACTCAGTGTAGAATGAGAGGATGTCTCAGTCTCATCATTTCTACACTTGAGATGCTCTATCCCTGGAGCTTAGAGGAGCATGCTTCAAGACCTTTTATGGCACTTTAAGGATGGACTTGCTAATCACCCATGAGGGAGATTTAGATACTTATCTCAACTAACAAATGGTAAACAGCATTCTATCGGAAAATAACTTCTTTGGTAAAGTTGTAATGAGCTAAAATGTGATTTTAATATCAAAGTAACTGAGGCCCAAAGGGCTAAAGACAGGATAAATATGTAAGCTATCAGATGCATTTTCTGACCTCATCATCCCGTGGTCCACTTATGGGAACTGCAATTAGCTTGCTGTTAGCCATTAGCAGGTGTTTGTGCAGCCCCCAGTGACTCTCAGAAAGTGGGCAACCAAATAAGGAGGCACTTAACTACAAGAAGTTATTTCCAACATTGCAATGGGAACATTAAGAATTTCACATTTGCCGGTCGGGGGGGAGAGCTATGAATCTCTGAATGCGGCATGCCTCCAATGATCCTCTGTGTATGGAGTTTGAGTGAAGATATCAAGTGGACCAAAAAGGGAGACTGAAACGCAGACTTCCTCAAGGTCAGTACAACACGTTATTAAGTAAAACATTACAGTTGAAATTTATATTTAATCTATCCTGTATTCTATTCTTGTAAACTTATGTTGAGCGATTTCACTGAAATACAAAAACATTAATTTGGATCATTTAGATATACTTTAATCTGGATCAATCATGTTGAATGAATAAACAAATAAATTCAAATGCTGGTCAGTTAAACGGGCTAAAATTAACAGATTACATCAATTGCTCTAAAGGGGTCAAAAAGTACACACCAAGATATTCTCCCTGCCATTTTACGTAACTTTGTTGTTCGTTATTTGCATACTATATCAGGAAAACCAACACAGAAATACTGTTTCCTTCCTGCTTCTGCATCCTGGCAACCAATTGATTTGCATATCAAATTCTACAAGCTATAATAAAGATGATCCATGGTGATAAGACTGTATTGCCATTTGTTTCACTGCTGAGTGATTCAAGGCACCAGACTATTATAATGACAACACAGCTAGTCTTTGTTACCTCTGCCAAGACGGTTATGTTTAAACCTGTGTCCATTTGTTGGTTGGTTGGTTTGTGAGCACGATTACAGAAAAACTGATGAACAGATTTCCACTAAAGTTGGGTGGAGGATGGGTCTCATCCCAGAACAGAACCCATTAACTTTTACTAAATATCCAGCCTGTCACTGTGTTATCCAACCTGCCTTGAGCTCCGGACATTTTGTACAGAACAGAGAGAAGGGAGAGATATGAAATGATGAGAAATAGGTGAAAGGTGAAAGGATAATGGAAGGGAAAGGTGGGTGGATTGAGAAAACTAAAACAAACATTGGAGGATTGGCTAACCAGGTATAAAGGAAGTAGACTTGGCAGGTGAATAGAGGTGTGACCCTGCTCCCAAAGCTTAGTTAACTCTTGCATGTCATTGACTCAACAGATATAGAAATGTAAAAGCAAATACATCAGTGTTTGATGTGTTGTGCACTGTGCTATTGTGTAAATGTTTACTGTTTGCACTTTGTACTGCAAGGAAGAGCAAAACATATTAAAGTAAGAGACACTCATTCCTGTGAGGGACTTAAACACAAGGAGCGAGGAGTTTATGTTTTCATCTGTGTCCGTTTGTTTGTTGGTTGGTTTGTCAGCAGGATTACACAAAAACTACTTCCAGATTTCCATAAAACTCGATGGAGGATGGTATTCTGCCCAGAATAAACCCCATAGTTAAGGATTTGGATAAATGGATGATCCGGAAATGTTTTCCCACTTTCTTTCGCAGTGGGTGTTTTTGACATTTTCGTTTAATTTCTCAGGGAATAATGTATGGATCTCGATGTTAAAGAATGGGGTGTATTTAGGCAGCTGGTATAGGCCTGAGGACAGCAGAGGGAAAACCAGAAAATATTTTCTCCATAACACATGACCAGTTTTTACCCAAATCACTAAATAAAGTCAAAAGCTGTGTTTCTGTACAGTAATGCATGAGGCTCAGTCCCTACCAACACACCATCCATGGGAGCGTCATACAGAAAGTATTGTAGAGAGCACAAGCCACGCCCCTTCCGATGGACCCCATAGTGAACAGAGAAAGCACAACATTTTTTCTGATCCCGTTTTTTGATTGTGCCATGAACTACACATATGATGTTTGTTAATTTAAAAGATGATTTTCCATGTGAAGAAAGTCATAGTTTGTCGTAATTAAAGTAAAATATCATCTAGTTATGTATTAAACTGCTCAGTGAACTACATCCTCTCGCTCAACATACGTCACTAACACCAACATGGCCGCCAACTCAGCACAGAAAAGGTACTAAAAAAGATGAAAAATCACAATAAAACTGACCATACTGACAACTGCAGTAATGTGGAAGGATGGTTTGTTTTTGCCAATATACAGGACCAGCTCCACAAGGTTTGAGTTACGAGCTTTGGCGGCCGTTCAACGAGACGACGTCACGAACTGCTGGCTGTGTCGTCTTTATCATTACATACCTTCACAGTCTCATATTTTATTAGTTTTATGACAAACTGCGACTTTCTCAAGATGAAAAATGCTAGTTTAAATAGAAAAATATATATATATAAGTGTACTTGATGGCACAATTCAGACAGGATTAAAAAAATGATTTGTCTCTCTCGGTTCACTACCATGCAAAGTGTTTTCTGAAATAAGGGCTTGACTTTGGCTTAGTATACGTCCCCCGAGTGCAGGATGAGTCATGAATTTTCGGTGTTTTGTTTTCTTGTTTTACAAACTCTAACAGAATACCTCCAAAAGCTGCTTTATTGCCACTGTTCGGCCTGATGCTGGCCTATGGGAGCAATATGGAGCAAGACATGATAAAAAAAAATATTTAAAAAAACACTTAAAACAGTGATTGTGACTTGATGGGAGCTGTAACTGTGTTCACTGAACTGCACCTCAAGAAGCCCAGTGATGCTGAGGTTAGAAGGAGTTCAAGGGAACCACCCCTCTGTATTTTACATCTATCCACCTACTCACCTGAGAAACACTGTAAACTGCCATAAACACATTTAAATCAGAACACAATCTTTCCTAATTAGCCACAGCCAGATTGTGTTGTTGACACTGCTATTATTAGCTAGCTGCAGAGAGCCCTGCTGAAATCATTAGTACCACTTCCTACTTTAGGAGCCGAGTTGGGGCCCGACTGTCTGACTCAGCCATTCAGCTAGTCTGGTTTGCAGTTTTAAAAACAAACAGACAAACGAACACCGTGTTCTCTTGGCTTTCAGTCCCACTCTAGTTTACCGCACATGTACCTAATGAGAGGTGACGAATACTGTCCGGAGTGAATTAATGATCACGCTAACATCTCCGGCTGTACTCAGATAAAACACCAGTCGAAGGTTCTCTATCGTCGCTGCTGCAGCGTGGGGTTTCCCAGCGCTGACTGCAGGGTTACCGCGCCCATCTCATCGTTCGATGGCCGGACGAGAGTGTTACTACGGAAAGGGCAGATGTTAAGCTTGGCAAAAGGGAGACAGTAGGCTGTCTTGTTGAATGAGGTATAGTGACTTTACAGATTAGCCTTTTTTGTCTGCCTGGGCAGTGTCTTTAGTGCAGGGCTAGTGGGTGTGATCCCCCCCTCCCCTCCCCGCTCCGGTTGGTTGACTGAGGTTGTCAAGCTCCCTAGCCGTAGCCTGCGTTCGGGAAGGGCTGCTCCTCGGAAAAACTAACGCTAGCTGGCTAGCTAGTTAGTAAGCTAGCGTTGAGGTGTTCGTTGATGCGTGGATCGGAGGTATACGCCGTCTTGTTTTCCAGTCAATGCCAAAACGCAAAAACAAACGCAAATTGAATCAGGTAAGGTGAAATAGAACGACGACCATGCTACTTCCACATCTTTCACAGTGACTGTTAATGCCATTAGCCGATGAATTGTGGCGGAATTGAACTGTCCGGGGGTGGGGTAACGATAGCTAGCTTCCTAGCCATTTAGTTAGCCGCGGTTAGCTAACGTTAAGTTGGCTATTTTATCATCAGCAGACACATGAAGCGAAGGTACAGGAGTGTCTGCAGCGGTGGATCCTGGCTCACACTATTCGCGGCTGATAAGCAAATTGCTAAAACTTATCTCCATGCAGCTGGTTTATGCAGCCAGTCAATTGAGATACGGTAGGTTAACCACTGTTAATGTTAGCGAAAGCCTCTGGCTGGCGTTGAAGTAACGTTAATGTTGGCCAGTGGGGCTTGATGTCCGTGATGGCCCAGCGGAGGTGCCTCTTGGCCTAAAACACAGTACTTGTAAAAGAACTGGGTCGTTAATATCCAAATGATGTTGAAGACAGCTGTGGTGATTACGCTTAATAGTTGGTATTGGCCTGCTTTGTACTGGAAATGTTGCATTTAAAGATGTTGCTATCAGTTGATGATGACACACTGGGTTGGGCTGGAACAATAAACGTCCCGTAAACAAATTAACAGCAAATATTGGTTATTGGCGATAGCAGGGCAGCCAGCACCACTAGCAGAGTTGAACATTGCACACGCACACATACACGCAACCATATATAAAACAGCCACACGTTATCAATGTGTTACTGTAGCCGCGTTAACACCCCAATTTTTTTCTTTCTTTTTTTTTTTTTTTTTTTACAAGCTGAACTAACAAGCTAGCACATTGCTGCCTTCCTGCAACGAAGCGGCCGCGCCGGTGCAACGCCTTTAACTTGATTTTCTAATGTTAGCTATTTATCACCAGCTTGATTTATGATTTATGCAGCGATGGGTGATAGATGGTGACATACTTTATGAGAAATCACCCTCATCTGTTGTTGCATTTCTTGCTTACTGAAGTCAAACAGGCCATCGCCGCCCGACCTTGCAGTTTTTACAGGATACGAATACATTTACTGAGGCGTTGTAATCAAATCAACTGTGCACTGTCTGCTTTAACGAGATTGTTAGTATGTAACTAAGTGGATTTATAGAGGCCTAGCAACCACCGAGTTTCCAGGTTTACCCACTGTGCTGGCTTAAAAGCTAACTACATAGCACTCCATGTAATTGCGGAAGAGCTGCCGAGACTACCCTTAAGTGGCTGTGGCTACGTGTTTTTTTTTTTTTTTTTTGCATTAGACGCTAACAGCTATTTGGTTTGTCTGTCATGAAATTCAACGGTCCATATGTTATGTGATGAACTTTGCTCACTCTACTTACTGTTACATGATAAGTGAAATTACTAATAACGCGACTGAATACATTGCTGTCTTGAGTATTAGCTCTGCCCTGCCTGCAGGCCTACACTGACAAGCCTGCTAGCAAGCTAACTAGCGGACAGCGGTCTGCAAGATGGCGTTTAGCTGCATCTTCTCAGATTTCCATCAGTGCAAGTCATATTATCAGCACACTGTACAGCTTTCAGTAAATGTAGAAATACGATTAGACCTATTCAGATATGTTGCCACATTATTATGGCGCTGAATTGCAATACATTTTCTCCTGAAATATGTGTAGAGCCTCTGTGGCCCAGCCTTCTAACCGTATAAAACAGCTATCCGGCAGCCATTCAAATACAATGCAAACTAGACTACTGTTGTAGGCAAATCACAGTACTGCACACAGCGACTAAGTCAACTATCAGTACAGTACACACAGAGTCTGGTAAACCTGTGCATAGACATCACATAGAAAATATACATGTTAAGCCGGCTTAGTCTATTGCTTCGTATTTCTATTTCTGACATGTTGTTGCTTAATATCGGTTCCATTAGCTGTGGCAATTGCAAATGCAACTATCATCCTAAGTTATTAAAGATGGGGTGGTACTAATTGTACAGTATCTAGTCACATTGGACAACTGTAAGGGAGGGACCGTATTAGGCTTGTGATTTCAGAGGCAGCATGTAAATCCAGCCACTTGCTCTAAGCATGTTGTGTGTAAAAGAATTAAGATTAAACTCATCCTTTTATGATTGTGAAAACATATTTCTAATGCTTGGGCTGGCTTTGCCAGCTGTTTATGTTAGTGGACATGGATAGGATTAGAGACTCATTGACTGAGGATTTTAGCTTTTAGGATTATAGAGTTTCTCAGTGATATTGCTGGTTATGGTTTTTTCTATGATCCAGCTTTAGACCTGTGAAACATTGCGTTATCATTATTTAACAGCACAGATCAGCTGACTTGTCTGCAGAGAAATACATCTCTTTTTAATTAATGACTGGGAATGTAGGAGACACCTTTTGAGAGTAGCAGGCACAGACTGCCCTTAAGGGACCCAAGAACAGCCAGTGAGCTACAACTCTAGGGTGTTTGCCACTGCTCATTGTTTATCATGCAGTCAGCTGACCCTGATCAGGCGCTTGGAAAGGAGAAGTGATGAGGGAGAGGAACTCCTTAACTATAAGCATCCACAGAGGTCAATGGGGAATAACATTTCTCTGTGTGGAGTACTTAAAAGTCAGTTCTATTAATTAACTCCAGGCTGCCCCACTTTTTGATTTACCTTAGTGGTTTAAGAGTTTGGTATAAAAGCAGTCTAGAATGAAAATGAAATGATTCTTTAAATTATTAGACCAAAAACGTTTTCTGATTTTAATATATCGCTAAAGATTTTTTTCTAATTAATCACTATTCAAGGAGTTCACTATTCAGCAGTGACAGAAACCTGTCAACTTGAACTCAAAAGTCTTAATCAATCAGAACTGAAAGCTAAATAATGACTTGAGAGTTAGATTTATATAGCATTATTTTGCAAATGTATATACCTATAAAACTCTGCTTAGTCATTTAAACCCATATTATTCAATCAGTACATCAGTTATACTGTATTTGGAGACAGACACATAGTATTTATTATAAACTACTGTGGGAATGAGTAAACGTTGTTATATGAAAATACAATCAAGCACACCTGATTCAACTTGTATTGAATTTCACCTCCCTCAGATGAAGTAGTTCATCAGTTTGATAAAAGTTAAGAATATTGTTTCGAAATATCACCTGTATTTTCGAAGGGTTTTCAAGGTGAGGATGGCTTTCTGCTGTCACCTGATGATACTGCATAATAATTCTATTCCATGACACGTTCATTTATGGATTAATGAGTGTAAGAGGATAATCTGTGTTGAAAAGGTCAACCAATCAGAGGACCCTACAGGAGAACATAGTCAGGTAGAGAAGATTGTCAGTCTTGTCTTGAAACCTCCAGTGGCATAGGCCTACTGACTGAAATACAGCAGGTAAGGTGACTGGCAACATCAGGTTGATCAGACTGAATCGTACCAAATCTGAATTGGATTTTAGTGTTATTTAGTCAAAGTACATTCTGTGTGCTAATATTTTTTTTTTCTCTGCTGTTAAATGTGTAAATGTGTTCATCTCATAGAAGTTTGCTTGCACAGATATAGTTTTGTAAGTGAGTTGCCGTATACTTGTGGTTTTTCGGTTGTCGTCTTTGTATATTGGGAAACATTTCTCTAAAATGTTGCCAGTTAGAAGTCTCTCTTTTTTTTTTTTCGCTCCTACCGCAATGTTTAGTTTGCAGAAAATCTTAAATGTTGCATTCAGTAGAAATTGTGAGTGCTTTTTATTTTTGCTTAATAGCCAGTTTTCAAACTGTAGTCAGAAATGACAGTGTTTGTTAATACCACAAAAATGTAGTACCATTGTAAACATGCACACCTACACATATTAAGAGTCTAATTAAAAATTAGTTTCCTAATGTACTTCCTGTTTGAATAATTGATTAGATCGATCTGAGCACAATGGTACCCTTTTCCAGATAACTGAAGTTAGTACATTGACCAGTGACTATTTCACAAACCAGCAATGCAACTCTTTAGTCACTTTGGATTCAAGCATGAGTTAAATTAATGTAATGTTACTCCTCTTTTTACTCTAAATGAGACAGTTTATAGAGCTGCTCACATGTGTTGCTTCCAGTCATGTTGTAAAAAATTTATTTTTTCAAGCAGTTGGACTTTCATTGACAGACGGAATCAGTTATTTAACCAACACAGTCAAAATGTCCCTTTCGAGTTAGTTAAGGTAGTGTTAAACATCTAGTAATTGTCATGATATCTAGTACTCTGTTATCACAGTTCATGTAAATTAAGTTAGAGTCTTGTACTTGTCGAACAGGTCATACAGCTGGAGTATGGTGTTCCTGATCTTTTTCTGGCCTCCCTGAAATAATTGTCACAGAATGATTTGAAGAAGTGAATCACTTTATTTTGATAACCGAAACCTGGAGTCTGTGATATGGTTATTATATTTGAAAAGTACTATTTGGATCTTGGCATGAGTTTTAAAATGATGTTTTATTAGATGAATTTTGAGTGTGACGGGGGCTCTGTATTAATATAAGTGGCTTATTGATCACTAAAATTCTGAGTAGCCCAAGGATTGAGGTCAACAGGATAACGACTGCTTTTCGGATCATTGGAAAGTCATGCCTTAACAGGATTTGTCTGGCAATCCAAATTGTGTGTCAGGATTATGTTAGCGACATTGAGGTGGCGAAGTAAGGTTGAACCATCAACTGTACGTTTCATACATCGTAGGTAAACAATTTAGTCAGTTAAGTGGACAGTGAGCTGGCTGAAAGAGATTTTATGTCTGAGCTGAGTTCAGGCCAACTTTGCTTATGGTTCAAAATATCACCTTGAATTTAAAATAAGGACGATTTGAATGATTAAAGTGTTCTCTCTATTCTTTCTTCTTTTTTTTTTTTAGATCAACAAGTGCCCCGGTAGCTGGAGTAAGGTAATTGACAAAGCAGAGGAAAATGAGTGAATTGGACCAGTTACGCCAAGAGGCAGAGCAGCTCAAAAATCAGATCAGAGTGAGTATTTTCTTTTATTAACACTATTACGCACCATACCATCAGTTGTTATTAAAAAAATTACAAGTTAAAATAGATGGATGTGAGATGGAGAAATCTTTTCCTAAGGAGTTGCCTCTTCTTTACAGGATGCCAGGAAAGCATGCGCAGATGCCACACTATCACAGGTAAGATTTAACATTATGGTTTTTCTCTGATGTTGAAAAGCATTTGATCTGAAGCTAACACGAGTACTCAATGTTTTGCAGATCACAGCTAATATTGACCCCGTTGGCCGAATCCAGATGCGTACAAGACGAACGCTGCGGGGTCATTTGGCTAAAATCTATGCCATGCATTGGGGAACAGATTCCAGGTAAGCTAAGTGCCAGAATTCTGAGGTTTTGTTTGTTACCTCATTCTGGTCTTGCTTTAAATGTTGAACAAAAAATCTATTTTAGCAGTTGGACAGAAACCTCTTTCCTGCAGCCCTTTCCCTCAGTTTCTGGCTCATGATTCAAGATAAAAATAGATTTTGTGTGACAACTCCCAATTGTTTTTGTGGTGGTGGTAATATTGCTGTTCTCATTTGTGTAGGCTCTTGGTCAGTGCCTCTCAAGATGGCAAACTCATTATTTGGGACAGCTATACCACAAATAAGGTAAGTTATGCTTTTTTGACAGGGATTAATAAAAAATATGGTTGATTCTCCATCATCTAATTGCAAAACTAAGTAATAACAGCAGCAGGATAGACTTGCAGATAAGGGCGTGTCCGTGTTGCCATTCGCATGAAAATAAAGCTGCTTGATTTTAAAACTCGAAGAACTTGCAGGAAAAGCAGATACAAAGGTGTGATGCACGTAATCTTGTGGAACTCATATGGTTACACTAGAATTATAAGAAAGGAAACAAACTCTGCTCATACTGCATTCATCTGGAATCTGGATCAGCTGAGAGAGAGGCCTTTGCTTTGGGGCTGATGTGTCTGGTGTGTAGTTAGTGGGATGGGTGGAAGTGGTAGGCAGTTTGCATGCCTAATAGACAATTTGGCCCCCTCGCCACCACAGACGGAGAAAATTTAAAGCAGAGAATTATGCTCTGTCAGGTTCTGTCAGGAAGCTTTTGTGGTGACACTGAAGAAACATTACATTGAGCGTGATACAGCTGGTAATAAATCCAGCTAGGAATTAAAAGATTAAAGGGTCATTTCTCCAATGTATCTCTAGGCCAACTGAGAAGATTGCAGGCCAGATTGAGGTCAGAATTGTACATGAGATACCTTAATACGTACAGGAGCTCACAAATAGAAAGCTGTCAAGTTGAGCTGCCACTAAGTAGCAACTTATTGATTGATAGACATGATTAGGTTTCCATCAAAATGGAAATGAGTCAGGCATGATTATACAGGATGCTGAATAATGTCTACACAAAACATTCTGTGCTCTGTTCTCATGTCACTCGGTTTATGGGTGCTTCACTTTGTGATCTGGACAGTGTGAGCTGTGTGAACAAGTGCAGTGGGTGTTTAGAATACATGTCTAGCATTATATTTGTTAGAATATGTATGTCAGACTCTTAATGATGCTGGTTATGCATATTGTGCATTATCAAGATTATAATCGTAGTTCTGTGGTGCTGAAACAGGGTCAAAATGTATCTTTACTCATGAATGGCTTTTTTTACTTTTTCAGAAAATTATGTTCCTTGTAAAAATATTAAATCTGTCTCTTTCATTTATGTACAAGATTTTTATAATATAATTCAGATTGTTGTCTAAGAAAATTAAAGACAATTTACTTTTAAGTAAAATTAACGTGTTTGTGTTGTCACTTATGTTTTAGGTTCATGCCATTCCACTTCGATCTTCCTGGGTCATGACTTGCGCATATGCACCTTCAGGAAATTATGTGGCCTGCGGTGGCTTAGACAACATCTGCTCTATTTACAACCTGAAAACCCGCGAGGGGAATGTACGTGTGAGCCGTGAGCTCGCTGGACATACAGGTATATGATCTTTTGTTATCCTAAGCATTACAATGAAAGGCTTACCAAAGATTTAGGTTATCACTTAAATGTTGACTAAAATGGATTGCAAAACTAAAATCGAACTCCATATGGCATATCCTCTGAAATTACAGACAACTACAAGTAATATACTGCTAAGACAATGTCATGCTAAGCTGTACTGAAGATTCTGAGGTCAATACCGTTCACTATGTCGCATGTAAAATTTAAGCCAATTAGGAGGTTATTGGTCGGACATACTTAAAAAATATATCAATAATTTTCCTCTCGTTGAGAAATTCGGAAAATGTTCTGACAAGAGGAATGATTGCCTTGTATGATTCAGATGAAGCCAGCTTGTGAAAATTGGAGCTTAATATACACAGCTAGTGTTATTTTTGTTTGTTTTTTTACTGCTAGTTATACGTGGTCATTATTAACTCCTCTGTTGATTCTGATTTTCAGGATACCTGTCCTGTTGTCGCTTTCTTGATGACAACCAGATTGTTACAAGCTCTGGCGATACCACTTGGTAAGTTAAGAAGTTTATATACAGTATTGTCGAGTCAACATAATTATGCAAAAGCAAAGATGTTGGGCAAATTGCAACAGTGTCTTAATCGGGCTCTTTATTTTATAGTGCACTTTGGGACATTGAGACTGGCCAGCAGACAACCACATTTGCTGGACACACAGGTGATGTCATGAGCCTGTCATTGGCCCCTGACGCACGGTTATTTGTCTCTGGTGCTTGCGATGCCTCCGCTAAACTCTGGGATGTTCGAGAGGGCATGTGCAGACAGACATTCACCGGCCACGAGTCTGACATCAATGCCATCTGTGTAAGTCAAAACTGTACTTTTTGCATTTTTTTTCCATTCAGTTGAACTAACACATCTGGGTTTTTGTTTTGTTTACTCCTCTATTGTACATTAATGACTTCTCTTTTGTGAATTGTAGTTCTTCCCTAATGGCAACGCCTTTGCCACGGGCTCCGATGATGCCACCTGCAGGCTGTTCGATCTGCGTGCCGATCAGGAATTAATGATCTACTCTCACGACAATATCATATGTGGCATCACCTCTGTTGCATTCTCAAAGAGTGGCCGTCTTCTTCTGGCGGGATATGATGACTTCAACTGTAACGTGTGGGACACACTAAAAGCTGACCGTGCTGGTGAGTAGCTGAAGCCTGGTCTCAGCAGCTTAATTTCCTACATGAAAAGTGAAAAAATGTACTTGATGGCCTGCTGTCTTATGTTTTAGTCCTGTTGACTAAATTATGATGGTACTTTTCTAGGTGTGTTGGCTGGACATGACAACCGTGTTAGCTGCCTGGGAGTTACTGATGATGGCATGGCAGTTGCAACGGGATCCTGGGACAGTTTTCTGAAGATCTGGAATTGAAGCCTGAAGGTTGTTTTATTTTATTGTTTCACATTTTCTTACATTTGTACCTAAGGCTATTCCTTGTAAAGTCCTAGTCCTAAACCTGTAGTTGCATATGTTTGTTGAAACCTCATTTTTTTGCCTGGCTGGCGTTGAAGTTGATGTGTGAGTTCAATAAATTGTCTGTTTCTTACTTTTTTCTGGGCTGCATATTGAGACACCTGTTGGCTTGAACGGATCATGATTTACATGATCAACAAAACATTCTTTTCCCTGTGTGCGTAAAAGAAAACAAAAAAAAAACAAAAAAACATTTGTTTGAGTTTAATATTTTTTCATACAAAACCCTGACAAATTAGTTGTCTTAGACTTGGCAGGCTTCTCCAAAAGGCCCAAAACTTTAAAACTAGCTCTGCAGCTGGTTGTAGATGTACCTATAATGAACACATGCTGCCTTCTGTGTTGCTAATCCAGTCTGTGCTTTAGCTTTTTGTTAGATCTTTGCCCATTTGGTCTTAGACTAACACTTGACAGAAGGTTAAATTAGCTAAACAGTAGATCAGGCTAAATTAGTTAAATTCTAAATTTAATTTCTTTGTTTCCCAGATGTTCTTTTAACTCCAAAGTTGACTGGAAGACCATTACAACTTCAGAATGTTCACAGCATCTTCTTCAACACTGTTCAAACTGACTGGGACACCACAAAAACGAAGGGAAACCAATGCCTTTCCTACACAAAGAAGAGCACAATTGTTTATCACCTAGTTAAGAAAGGATCTCCTGTGGTATCAAATCAGAAACTTGTGCATTCCTTCTTGGACCATTTTATGTTACCTTGAAAGAGAAAACAACACTATCATCCCATGCAAATGTGTGCGTCTTGAAAGCAAATGTTGGAGTGTAATTGTACAAATTATTTAACTTTTTTTTTTTTTTTTAAGAATTCTATTCTGATGTTTTGTTTATTCTTGATGGCTTTCTTCTTTTTTTTTTTGTCATATTTCTTTAGTGGTTTTAGATACGTTTTGAATTACAGCTTGTCTTTCTAATCCAGTTAAATCATATAAGACAGATGAGTGAAAACATGCAGCAAGTAATGCAAGTAAAAGCTTGGATCATATTACACGAGCAGCTTTCAAAATGTCCATGATGTATTTATATACTAGCTGTTTTTGTTTCATCACAGCCTTTTGCACATGAAGAAGCTTTGCCTCTCAACTAATACTATGTTAACTAACCAAGCACATGCTATAAGTTATGAATGCTCATTCCAATACAAAAGGAGCTTTTACGAGTAACTTATACAGTTAACCCCCTTAATTCTTGTACATGCCTTTGACTTTGGGTGGGACGGGGTGGGGTAGCAAGGTGGTGCTGAGATAATTGGGGCATGGCTGAATTTTATTATATGGATGGGGGATTGTGCTTAGTATCCACTTTGAGTGAAACACCTCACCTGACTAAATAGACACTTCCTTTGCTTGGGACTGCAGTTGCAACTCTGTGAATGAAATGTACAAATCAATGTCTGAAAATAATGGTCTGATGTTTTAAGTTAAGACATTTAATTTTGTCTGCCATGAGTTAATTTAGATGTGCATGCTGTAGACTTGCTTTCAATGGTGCAAAATCCTAGATTTTTTTTTTTTTTTTTTTTTTTTTTGGTTTTTGTTTGTTTCTGAAAAGGAGAGTAATCTATTGATTGAACTTAATAGAAGCCAATTTTTTTGGCTCCAACTCTGCATACATCATGTACTAATACTGGTAATGCTATGCACCAGAGTGAGCAAGAATGGAGAAAGACTTAATATTGATTGCATACTTAGTGTAAATTATGCTTACCAGTTCTATTGATGCCAATTTTTTGTAAGAATTATAACAATCATTGTGAGAATTCTATCCTTGACAAGTCCTTTATCTCTCCTTCAAATCTTCACACTCAACGGAACAAAAACGTCCTCACATACTGCCCATACTAAAACTTTTGTACATTTTTTTTCTCGGTCTTAAATTGAAAATCAGAGCATCTGAATGACAACATTTCACTGTATACAGAAGCACTTTCGTTAAAGTTGTGACATATTTTCACTTTTCTTTTTTCTGCGATGATGTACAATAAATGTGATGTATTCGTGTGTGACCACAAGTGAAAATGCAATTCAACTGAGATGGATTCCCTTTTCTCTTTCCATTAATATTATAGAGCTCTGCACCCTTATGTACCTTTTCACTTTTTGTATTTCTTTTCAGTCTGTTGGTGTTACACGGTGAGCTGGATGCAAGATAGATACTGTACTAAATTGTACTGTTATTGATTGAAAAATGTAATAAAAAGCTGTTTGAGATCTCTTTGTTGCGTTTAAAACAAAAAGCTTCATAAAATATTTCATAGCTTGCTGTGAAATTGTGCCTTACATTTCTACTTTGAGATTACTAAATCAAGAGTTGTTCATGTGGGACAGGGATTGAAGGGAGGCAAGTATGCTGTTTACTTATTTTAGATACGAAGAGGGTCTAATGGATGTGGGTGGGCTTCCTTTGTTTTTTAAGACAAATAAGAAGATATAGTCAGCTCATTTCATTTTCTACATATATGTCATAACAGATAAACCACAACTAGAATACTGTATATAATACATATACATAGATTCATCCTTACTGTATTGTACCGCCTATTTAGTGGAATTTGTATATTCCTGTTTAAAATGTAGAAGTAGATTTATTTAGAAACGATACTGGATGAGTTTGGAATGTGTTTACAGTTGAACTTTTACAGAATCAAATGCATTTATAACATCTTCTTTATCGACTTCTAAGACTTGGCTCAGAAATGTACTTTACAATCAAAACAAATGCATGTCTTCTCCGCACATGACTGAAATCACAAACCAATATATGTGAAACTGAATTTCAGTGTTCCTCAGACGAGCTAACTCAACAGAGGCTAATACAATGTTTACATTTACACTAGTGACTGGAACACACGTCTGCGGCGGTTAGCAGTGATTAAAATATCCTCCTCTAACGATATAATACAGATGATAACGTTTTAAATTGAGGGTAAGTCCATCTGGTCAAAAACTGTAATCAAAACGTTTTTGCTTCGTTGACTACAGGTTCAACTTGATACGTGTTTATTTCGGAATGTACGAGACCGACGCGACCCGCCATCTTCCCGTCTTTACCAGCTAACGCAACGGAAGCTGCTTCAGTGGATGTTCCTGGACTACCACACTTCATAACTGGAGGGGTGAGGAAGTAAAATTGATCATCGACTATGTAAATAATGCTTGTTTAAAACACTCTATACCAAAGATAAACATTTACTATAAAATTAGCGACGGTTTCACAAATGTATGCTAACGAATGATTAAGTTATTGCCGGTTTAAACTACACAATCTACACAAAATAACCTCCGTAAAATTAAACCGTCCATTCTAATGACGTAGTTCCTTTTTTGCTTAGATAATGCCATTTTGGTAGGCCTTACATGGTGGTCTTGTTGTACACCTCGTGGAAAAATACATACTGTTGTATTTCTTACATTGCATTTGGGACGAGACGCGCGTTTTGTTGAAGTTGGACAACTGACTCGGCCTACGCACGCCATTTTGAGGGACTTGTTATGTCAGATCAGTGAGCGGGGGACCGTACGCAGTTTTCATTGAGCGGCACAGTTGAACGGTCGTCGTCCAGTGTTGACGACACAGCTCCCCGTCCCAACGAACAAAGGAACAGTAAGGTCGATGCACGCTCGTTAGCACACGCGTAGCGAAATATTATTTACTACATAGATTACAGTTAAACCCATCTGAGCGCGGTTTTTTTTGTTCGAGTGTTTTGACTTGAAACGTCTTTTCCTCAAGTATAAAATAACTAATTAGCCTGACTCATTCAGTCCTGTTAGCAACATCGGCTAAGGTTAGCCGCAATTGTGGACAACTAGCGAGCTAACTGCTAACGTTAGCATTGTTTTGACTCGAGGCAGAAGTTTTTGTTTTTGTGGAAAATGGCGGAAGTCTACATTAGAGTGGCAGAGGAGGAAAACGAGGAACCCATGGAGATCCCGTCTGAGGACGACGGCACGGTTCTGCTCTCAACCGTGGCAGCTCAGTTTCCCGGTGCTTGTGGCCTGCGGTTCAGGAGCCCCGTGTCACAGTGCATGCGGGGAGTGCGTCTTGTGGAAGGGATCCTACACGCGCCAGAAAACGGATGGGGGAATGTCGTTTATGTGGTGAACTATCCTAAAGGTGAATAAGAGCACTCATTTATTCTTACATAACACTGTATCCGAACAGGTGGCCAGATGTAACGTTATTTATAATTCATGTGTTAGCTTCAGCAGCACACTGAAAATAGATGAGCATGACGCGACGCGTTGTTTGTCCACGCCCACTGAAGTGCGCTGTGAGGCGCTACATGCATGCACAAAATGTACCAAACAAGATTATATAGCAATAATCAAGTCATATTCAGGCATCTTTCCAACTGCAGCAGCCATGCAGTCAGTTGTGATTGTGGAGGCTGTAGTTGGTGTTGAGATGTATTGGATTATACACAGGTGCTTGTATTCCTCAAATCAAGTCAATTTTATTTATATAGCCAAAATAACAAGTACAATCTGTACAGTGAACAATACCCTCTAATCTAGTCAGGAAAAACATTCCATATCAGAAAAAAACAAAACTTAAACAGGAGGTAACAAGATGGATGAAACCTCAGGAAGAGCCGCAGAGGAGGGATTTCTCTCCCAGGACAGGCAGACATTTACAGAACAACACAATCACAGTTTACAGATTTCAGGTTTCAGTAAAGTGTGATGCAGTTAAATTTATCAGGCTTAAATTACAGCTCCTGATATTAATATGAAGTTTCTGTTAACTGGGTGGACCTAACACTCTACGTGCAACTGTCAACTGAAGGTCCCAACAACTGCATAAACATTTAAATTAAATTATGAGTGACAAACATGTTCACACTCACCTGCTAGTAAATGTTAAACACTTGTGTAACTCCATGGACATACATTCACAACAAAGTTTATTTAAAAAAACTGGCAATAGTGAAAAAAAATTGTGCATTTTGCTCAATGTTAGTAAATTTACTTTTGCTCTTTTACAGCTTTGGTCCTGGCAGATATTTACAGAGGTCAGAGCAGTGAACACAGAGAAAGTCGCATCTCATGGCTGTCAGGTTATAATACAATTAACTTCTCTCTGTGTTGTTCACAATTTAGACAACAAACGGAAAATGGAGGAAATTGATGCGTCCTCTGCTGTGAAAATGAAGCGAGGGGACATGAAGACATCTGACTTGATTGTACTCGGTCTTCCGTGGAAAACATCTGAGCAGGACCTCAAAGATTACTTTAGCACTTTTGGAGAAGTCATCATGGTTCAGGTATAACATTAGCGTTGATAAAATACACATGGCTTTGTTTTGTATTGCATGACAATTATTATTCATTGGTGGTGTTGCTTGTGTTTTGTCTCAGGTAAAACGGGATGCCAAGACAGGAAACTCCAAAGGATTTGGCTTTGTGAGGTTTACAGAGTACGAGTCTCAAGAAAAGGTGATCTCTCAGCGCCACATGATTGACGGAAGATGGTGTGACTGCAAGCTCCCTAACTCGAAGGTGAATATGGTAATGTCCGTGCACATACCGACACATTATGAAAATAACAGCCATGTACGCATTGTTGTTAATGCTCTGTAACCTGTGGAATTGATCTATTTCCACCTTTTGTTCACAGCAGGGTCCAGACGAGCCCCTGAGGAGCCGGAAAGTGTTTGTAGGCCGTTGCACAGAGGACATGACCACAGATGACCTTCGACAGTTCTTTATGCAGTATGGAGAAGTCACTGATGTCTTCATCCCCAAGCCATTCCGTGCTTTTGCTTTTGTCACGTTTGCAGATGATCAGGTATGTTAAATGTCTATAAAGTACTTCCCGCTGTCGTGGTACCACTCCCCACATGATCTGATTCACATTTCTTTCCTTACTCACAGGTTGCCCAGGGTCTCTGTGGAGAGGACCTAATAATCAAAGGTGTCAGCGTTCACATCTCAAATGCTGAGCCCAAACATGGAAATAGGCAGTTTGATCGTACAGCACGGTTTGGGAATGGTTTTGGAGCTCAAGCATTTGGTAGCAGCCGTAGTGGGTTAGGGAGCACCACTAACAGTAGTCTGGCTAATTTTGGTTCCTTCAGTCTGAACCCGGCTATGATGGCTGCTGCTCAGGCTGCTCTGCAGAGTAGTTGGGGGATGATGGGCATGCTGGCTAGCCAGCAGCAGACCTCCACCTCAGGCAGCACCTCCAGTGGAACAAGCTCTAGTAGGGACCAGAGTCAGTCTTTTGGTACAGGCAACAGCAACTATGGCACCAGCTCAGCCAGTCTCGGCTGGGGAACGGGGTCAAACTCTACAACCAGTGGTAGTGGGTTTAGCTCAGGTTTTGGGTCCAGTATGGAGTCAAAGTCATCTGGGTGGGGTATGTAAGTTTGTTTGTATGGTAAGTATTGTGACAAAGATGAGTCTTTCAAAATTTATTTCTGGTGTTGATGCGTATCTGAAAACTTAACACTTTTGTGAAAGATGTTTTGTACATTTGGAAAAAATGCTAAAGATTTAATTTAGAAAGTGTTGAAGTGAATTGTTTACCAGGATGTCTGACTAAAGTGCTATTTTTGATGTCTCATTTGTTTGTATCCATTTCAACTGGATTCTCTAATGCATGTATTGTGAAATGTGATAAGAAACCATTTTGAAAATGCATGAATGTTGTGGTTCACCATTATCCGGCTTTGTCATCGATCTAAAAGGCAATCTTGCATTGGGAAGAATCTGGTTGAAACCTAAATGTTTTAAGTGCAACTTTATTTGCAGTCAAGTTCTGTGGAAAAGCCTTCATTGAAATCTCTTCTGCAGTTCACCTCTCTTCCATTTTCCTGTGAGGAAGCTCCTCTTTGGCAGCATTCTTGGGGTGATATCGGTATCATTCTCCCTCTTCCCACCTGTAAATGCTATGCCATCAAAGAACGGCTTCACTCCGCATGTTCTAAGAGACGGTGGGTGTTTTCACTTTTATCCACTTTTAAATGGAAAGAACTGCGCAACTGACATTTTAAGAACTGATGAGTGCGATTGAGGATGGCTTGTGGCGAAGAGTGAAGCGATGAGTGAGCGAACGGAGAGACGCGTGAAACGGACTGGTTGTGTCGGTGAAAGAGCCCAATTTGACTGCTTTTTGAGTGTGTGAGTGGAAGCTGCAGATGCTACGAGCGCCTCCCCTAACATGGACATTCATTAATAAGTACTTCAAGATTTTTTTTTTTAATCTTTGCAAGTTTTTCCTTTACTCTTAAGTATGTCGATCAAGTGCGGAAATATCGAAATGTAGTGGAATGTTGTGATGAATATTTGTATTGCTTATATTATCTGATTTGAATGCTGTATGGTGTGTGCTTTCATGTTATTGAATTGATCTGTAAGTGTGTACTTGATGTGGATGACACCTGCTGAAGACTCTGGGGGACGCGAGTGATAGTGTGAGAACGTGGAGTGGTGTGTCCAATGGTTCCCAGTAGCTCTTGTTGTTTGTGAGTGTTTAAAAACATGTCAAATGAAGGGAGATCTCTAATAAAGTTCATTTGAATAGATGCTTAGTTGATATTACCTGAGTCAATTTGTCAAATAAAAAAACATCTAATCCGATTCACATATCTAGGGACCTTGGGCTCTGCTGGTCGAGGTCTCCGTTTGAACCCTGACTGAAGTCTGTTCTGAAGGACGAAGACGGAAGTTCCAACACTTTCAGTGTGTGGCCTTCTCAGACATGACATGGGGTAGTACCTGTCTTTTTGCTGCTTTTGATGGCTTGTCAGAGTAAATTATCCCTTTTTGATTATTCACAGCTACTTATAAGGTTAGAAGGAAGTTCTTGTGGGTCATTGTCTTTATTTGAATTTAAAACAGATGAGCTAAGCAATGCTTTGTCCCTAATTTGGTATGGTAATGAGATGACTATTGGGGTGATGAGGATTTTAGATGGCCTTATTCACTCAGTGGACAGTTTTTAGTTTACATCTGTACGGTCTATTGCATTTTGACATTCCTGCTCTGCCATAAATGGTATTTTCATGAAGTTTATAATGCTAAGTTTTTGTGAAAGATGTATAAATTTGTGATGCTTAATACTGATGTCATAATTGGTTGTTTAATGGACTGCGTTATTAGAGATGTACTGACACCATTTGGTGTTCCTTATTCCCATTCCTTACTGATGATCAGTGTTGTAGAAAGTACCCAGAAGTCTTAAGTAAAAATAAATATTGTGCTAAAATATTACATTGGTAAAATTGAAAGTCACCCTTACAAATAGTACTGGAGTAAAAGTCTTAAAGTATGTGATATTAAATGTGCTTAAGTATTAAAAGTAAATGATCCATTTCCATGAATGTACATATTCTATACAATGGGTGGACTGATTATAAACCGAGAAGATTAATAATTCCAATATCCATTATATTTCAGATTATTAGAATAAGTGTGTTTTTTTTTTTTAAAGTAATATTAAGTTATAATATAATATATAATAAGTATAATAATAGTAATAATATAATAATAAGTATAGTGGAGCCGAAAGTACATTTGCCTCAAATGTAGTGGAGTTAAAGTATAAAGTAGCTGAAAATAAAAATTCTGAAATTTTCAAATACCTCAAAATTGTACTTGAGTAATTGTAGTTACATTTCATCCCTGCAGATACAACATGAGTGTTGTGTATCAACAGATCCCTAATACCAATCCACAATGAATGCGTTTTTAGAAGAAAATGCAAATTACAGCATTTTAGGCTGAATCAGAGGCATTTCTTAAAACCACCTTAATCTAGATGCTTCGACTCATTGAGTCCAAATGTGGATGTTCTGAGATACTGCATTCACAGTAATGTGATGGATAGGCAGACAACCAAAAAAGATAATGCCTGTCGCTGTCGTCGTGTGGATTTGTGAAAAAAGGAGAGACAATCATAAAATAGACTTTATGGCAGGTGTATTTAATTGCATTAGACTGTACAGGTGTGCTGAAAGTGCTCATTGGGTGAATGTTATTGATAGCTTACCTGATAATCTTTAACAGTCCTTGTGAGTTTTCCCCAGGTAAAATGATATGAATGATAAACATTTAGATAATTTTTGTCAGACTTTGGAGAAACATGGCAGGTATATAATTCTAGTCAGTCAAAACTGCTCTAATTGAAGATGTTGAAGTTAGCTTCAGAGTTTTCATAGTCTTGTCACTTTGTCAGTGCCTTTTTGTTTTTAAAACCTACGTACTTGCAAGTCAGTTCGTACATGATCATTTCTGTGTCAATCCACTGTCAATGCACTATATTTTCAGCAGGTCCCAGGGCAGGTAACAGTCACAAATGAATTGTAAATCTGCAGAAAGTGTGAATATCTAATAAGATCTCGTGCTGTAGAAGTCTTTCAAGTTAATCTGCATATTTCTCATGAAAGAATGAATATGGCACTTTTGATGACACTCAACTCACTGTAATGAATTTGAGTCAGCCTTCATGTTTATTTGAATGTTGGACACAGGTGAGACACTGCAGGTCTTCCTGTGTCTTGTCCTTTATTCTTTGTTTTCCTCCTCAGTGTCTCTGCTCTTCCTCTTCCCAGTACTCTTCTTTTTCAAATCCTTCTGCTCCTGGTTCAGTTCCTCACTTTTATTTTGTATGTAGATGGACTGAAATAAATAAAGGCAAATTAAACATTGCAATATACTGTCTGCTGTAAAATATCTACACCCCTGCACCATTCCAATATACTTAAAGGGATATTCCAGTGTTAGTTTAATCCATGGTCTAACACACCTTGACACCGAGTAAGACTCCCCCTCGAGAGGTCAAGTTTGCAGGCCGCTAGCTTAGCTAGTTTTAGCAACCTCAGAAAAGACCACACGAAAACAATACACTGCAGCTTATGTCTCCAACTAGAAACCGCCATCAAAAAGCCACAATTAATGGTCAGAACAGCACCAAACTTCAGCAACAGTACACGTACAGTCCCAGCACACAATACGAAGCATCAAACATCTGCTAGCTTTGCCGGATTTGTATTGAAAACACAGCACAACTCACCGTGCTCCTCCAGCAGCCTGCCTGTGTCGGGAAGCCCCGACGAGTCGATTACCGAGTGCAGTAGATTTCCACAGCTCAAGGATGAAAATATATGATTATTACTCCATGGAATGCTCAGTTCTTATTATCGAGAGCTGACAGGGAAAATAACAGAAGTAATGGAGTAATAATCGTACATTTTCATCCTTGAGCTGCGGAAATCTACTGCACTCGGTAATCAACTTGTCGGGGCTTCCCGACACAGGCAGGCTGCTGGAGGAGCGCGGTGAGTTGAGCTGTGTTTTCAATATAAATCCGGCAAAGCTAGCAGATGTTTGAGGCTTCGTATTGTGTGCTGGGACTGTACATGTAGTGTTGCTGAAGTTTGATGCTGTTCTGACCATGAATTGTGACTATGAGTGGCTTTTTGATGGCGGTTTCTAGTTGGAGACATAAGCTGCAGTGTATTGTTTTCATGCGGTCTTTTCTGAGGTTGCTAAAACTAGCTAAGATAGCGGTCAGCAAACTTGACCTCTCAAGGGGGAGTCTTACTCGGTATCAAGGTGTGTTAGACCATGGATTAAACTTACACCGGAATATCCCTTTAAGTCAGTGGATGAAATATGCTTGACTGGCCTGGATACAGGAAGTTATTACATGTAGCATACATGACTAAGTGTTGTACAATGTTTCTGACAATACAGAGCAGTAACTCACCAATGCAGTACTGCGACGGGCTACAAGCTTCACATCTTCTGTAGATACTGTGCTTCTTTTAGCATGCCTGAAATCACATTTGAGATTTTAAATCATATTGTTTTATGAAAAGGTTCTGAGAGACTACATTGCTACACTGTTGTCATTTCAAAAATGAAGATTCTCACCTTGCAAAGGCTTCCAGGTCTTTGGCAAATATATCTGAAAAAGTGACAGCCAACAGTCGGATGTTTAGTTCAGACTGGCAACAATAAAATGGCATTATATTAAACTTTGTCACTAATATTTTGTCCATCTCAGAATATTTATAATTTTTTATTTTACAGCTATACATCTTCTTGTACTCAACAAAAAAAAATCATTTTCTTGACACCATAACATTCCATGTTTTTCACTAAAACGCAACCATCAGTAAATCTATTTGAAGCTTTGTTCACCCATTTTTTCTATACATAGCTTTTTAATAAAAATAACTTAATTTTAAGTATGGGGTCGACATTTTGCATCTATAACTCTAAAGAATATATAGTGAAACCAGAGCCAGTCTCCATGTCCAGCTGATAATGGTTTTCATTTTTTTTAATATAATTTGAGAGTTTTTATATGTAAACATTAACTATGCGAGACAGACAGAGGTGGCAAACGGAGGAGGAAGAGTTTCCAGGAGATGGAGGAGTTCATTCTATAATGCAATGATTGCTTCCTGTCCACAGAGTTTTACCGTGAAAGAACAAAAGATGTGAAGTGGATATTAAGTTGTGGCCAAATGCACAAGACGGGGTTGTATGTATCACACTTATGATGTTTGTACAGGTTTTTGTATTACATTATTGAAATTATTTTAGTTGTATTTTGGGCATTTTGGACATAATCTGCAGAGACGTCATAAATAAAATCCCTAAGACTGCAGGATTTCTGGTGTGTTTCTGTTACATATTTTAAAAAGTAGCACATTACACACTGTAAAAGTGCCATACTTGTTTTGAAACTAAATGTTGGTTATCTCAAAGATAATAGTAATATAAATAGTAATTAGAGCCGCAATGGTAAATTGAATACTTGTCAACTATGGAATGAAACGCCAACAGTTCTGGTCACCGCTCAATTGGTTAGAGTAATTTTTGAAGGTAAAAAATGATTCCAGCTTCTCAGTTGTGATGTGAGAATGTTCAGGTTTCTTCATCCACTATTACATTAAATTGAAAATCTTTGAGTTGTTTAAAAACAAGACATTTGAGGACATCATCTTGGGCTTCAGGAAACACTGGCTGACATTTTTCACTATTTTCTGACATTTTATAGACCTAAACTAGACCTTAAATCGATTAGAACAACTAATCGATTTAATTGAGAAATAATCAACGGATTAATCAACAGTCAAAATATGTGTTAGTTGTAGCCCTAGATCTACCCTGTTAGTATTTTGAGGTCATTTTTCTCTGAGTGACTAAGTGTTCTTTTTGTGTTTGTTTTCACTATTTTTTGCTTTATAAGACAGAGAGCCGACAGAAAAATTAGGTTAAAAAGATGGGGGTGTCTTATATCATAAGGCCTGGATGGACTCAGACCAGGGGTGTTTACATGGTCAGCATCTTAAACCACCAAGATGCCATATTCATTTATGTTACATATCCATTTTGGATGGGACAAAATGTACAAATGTACCCAATAAACTGTTAACTCAGTCAAATCAAGCGAGTGGATGTGGTGTTTGAAAAAGTACCCAAAAGTCATACTTACATATCATACTTTGGTAAAAGTGAAAGTCCCTCATACAAATTGTAACCGAGTAAAAGTCTTAAAAGTATTCGATATTAGATTTGCATAAGTATCAAAAGAACAAATAAAGTAAAACTATACATTTATTTAGACGTATGTATAAACTGTAAACACAAGGCCAACTGATTACTGGTCCGGCCGATTATTATTTCTGGTATTCAGCATCTTTCTGAATATTAGAATAAGGCTTGGGCCGATATTAAATGTTATCAAATGTTGTGATATTTGCCGTAATAAGTGATATTTTTCAAAATATGGAATATCAAACAGCTGTGTCAGTCTTCACCTGAGAGGAACTGTTTAGACTCTTTTTTAATTTATGCAATTGTTATTTCTCCCCTGGCCAGCCCTCTAGAATTTAGCGGGAAGGGAACCAGTGACAAACTAGCTGCACTTTTTTTTTGCACAATTATACTATTACACCCCCTATATATCTAATTCAAAAGTTTCTATTTAATATTATGTGCAAAGTGAGAAGTAGAGATAAAGCATAAAGAAACAACCTGTCATTTATTTATTCACTCTGTTCATACTACCAATCTAAATAAAATATAAATTAAACTAAGTTACATACTATGATAACAAAATCCTGAAACCCCCCACGATGTTAATATCATGTATTAATATCATGTTTATTTGGGCAGGACAATGTCATGATATAAAATTTGGGTGTCGCCAAAGCCTAATCAGAATCTGTTTATTTATTTATTTTTCTGGTTGCTGATGATATAAATTTAATATTGTGCTAAGTTGTCTCTGACGCAATATTCAATCTGAAAAGTAACTAAAGTTATCAACCAAATGTAGTGGAATATAAAGCACAATATTTTCCTCCAAAATGTAGTGAAGTGATGATACTTTTGATACTTAAGTTCATTCAATATCAGCTATTTTAAAGACTTTTACTCAAGTATTATTCATAAGGGTCTCTGTCACTTTTAGCAAAAGTAATATTCTTGCATGATATCTCTACTTTTACTCAAGTATGACTTTTGGGTACTTTTTTACCACACTCGACCCAGGACAGTTTAGGGATGTGATGATACTTAAGTACATATAATATCAGATATTTTAACGCTTTCACTCAAGTATTATTCATGACTGTAACTAAAAAGTAATATTTTAGCACAATATTTTTTACTTTTACTCACTTTAACTAAAGTTATCAAGTAAATGAACTGGAGTAAAAAAGTACAATAATTGCCTCCAAAATGTAGTGAAGTGATCATGGAAGTAGAAAGTGGCAGAAAAATGAAAATACTCAAGTATCTTAAAACAATACTTGAGTAAATGTACTTAGTTACATTCCATCACTGCTGGTTGGCTGTATTTGTACACTTAACAACAGTATGCGTTTTAATATTATTTATGATCTGTTTCCGATGGTAAATGATGGACTAGTGTCTGATCCCTGTTGACACCCACCACACTGTCTGAACGTTGTCTCGGCTATCGCTGCTATGACCTGCCGGCTGAACCGTCTCTGTTGGTCCTCTCCCATCTTCTGACAAATGCGACCCACAGTATAATGGACGGCTGCCTTTAACCTCTGAAATACAAACCATTAAATCGGGTTAAATGAACAAATATGGTGCTGTAACCACAGGAATGACGATGTGAGCTGGTGTCTGCTGCTGTAACAGAGGTTAAACAGTAACGTAACAGAATCCTTGCTAGCTTAGCTAACTAGCTAACGTTGATATGAACTAATCGTGACGAGCTGTCACACTCGTTAAAATAATGTTCTTACCTGATGCGTCTCGTCTTTATCAACAGACATTGTCTTCTGGAGAAACTTTTAACCAACAACCTGAACAAAGCCGGATCCCCACAACAGATACAAGTGTGTGACGAGGTGGGGAAATCCTCACAAAATCGAAGACTGATAGAAAAGACAGGACGCAATGTGTAAACAAATACTTGCAGTTGTTCGCTTGAAGCTAACAGTTAGCTGGAAATGAAAACTCGCGGCACAAATTTACCAACAAACCAACAACTCTCCAGTTTAATTACTTTATTGATGTGTACATTTAGTAGCGCCACCGTGTGGTTTGGAGGAGGTACTGCAACATCACACACAACATTCATATAACATGCTTTTCAGTACATGAGCTAACTACATTGTGTGGATTATGCCAGCAAATACTGTAGATTAAATTGAAATGTATGAGGATCACAGTGTTCTTTTATAAACTTGCTTGCAGACTTGGCCCTCACAAGTCAGCTCCTGAAGAGAGAAAACATGAGGTTGTAAAACTTCCAAATGATGAGAATACAAAACTGTTCTAGTGTTTTTGCCTAATTAATTGAATATAGATATGATTTTCTATTCGTATGAGACCACAAAATAATAGAAATCAGCGGCATAACATATAACAAATCAGGAGTTGTTGATCACAAACACAAATTGGACCAGTGTTGTAAGAAAGGACCCAAAAGTCATACTTGAGTAAAAGGTATCTGATATCCAATGTAGGCTACTTAAGTATCAAAAGTACAAGTAAATAATACTTATATTTACTATCAGATATAATATTATTATATCAGCATTTTTTATAGTCAGCATTTTTCTAAAAATCAGAAATAATTTTTTGTTTGTTTCTTTTTTATTTATCTGATTGCCGATAAAATAAACTAATTTAATCTGAAAGGTTTGGAAGCTGTAAATGGTCATGGGCCAGATATATTACTTCCTCCTGTTTTTCATGATAAGGAGTTAATGTTATGTTTTTTCTCGAGATTACAAGTTGTTTGCCATCATCACAAAATGTGTTTGATCTGATAAAAAAAACTGATTACGACAATCAGAAAAATGCTAAACATCAGATCCAATAATCGATTAGATTAACATGTAATTTCAACATGTAAAAAAAAAATCTATGCAGATTTTTACCTTTTTTTGGTACACAATTACTTTTGATACTGAAGTACATTTAATGTTAGATATTTTAAGTATTTGTCTTTAGTAGACTGTCACTTGTAAGATTGTAATATTTAGCCTGATATCTTTTTATCTTTTTAATCAAGTATGAGTTTTCCGTACTTATTTATCACACTGGATCCAGGACAGTTTAGGGCTTCTGTAAAAAAAAAAAAATAACTAGTAACTAAAGTTATCAAATAATGAAGTGGATTAATAAGGACTTGAAAATGAAGTGGAGTGGAAGCATAAACTAGCAGAATAGGAAAATAAACCAGTAAAATACAAGTACCTCAAAATTGTTCTTAAGAAGAGTAATGAGTAAATGTACTTAGTTACATTCCATCACTGAACAGGACTATAAGGAGCCACCAGAAGAGCAACAGCTCTCATACCAGATGAAGCTCGTCTCCCTGAATCCAGTGAGTCCACCTTCGGTCCTTCTTCTCTCCTTTCTGAACACACACCAGCTTATCGTTTTCCCAGTTCACCACAGTCTGGCAGAGAACAAATTATGAAGTACAAACTTTATATAAAAAATGCTTTTATTTTACTTAAATTGTGTGGTAGTGATCACAGAAACACAAACAAAGTATACTGAAGTTTTACCTGGCATGACCTGTTGTCCATCCCTTTGGTCACCTCTTTAAACTCCTCTCCAATTTTGAACGAAAGCTCATAATTTTTGAACGCGGTGAGCGTCCTGATTGTGAAACGGTCCCCATCTTGCTTAATCACTTTCTGTGGCTTCAGCTTCGAGGCAATCTTGCGCGTTGCAAAATCAATGCCTGCATGTCAGAATGAGAGGAACTTTAACCTGCTACTAGAAATAATTTAACGTTTTTACTGCCACTAAACGTATAACACTCTCCTGATAAATAAACAAAGACAAGTACAGATAATTCAAATAATCATAATTCAACATTCAGCTAAAAGAAAACACTCTCGAAATTCAGTTTTTACTTTCACAAGTCATCTGTAAAAGAACCAGAGACACTTACCAAGAGCAACCATGTATCCCTCAAAATTAACATTGCTGGTCATGTCCCATGTCCCGCTGTAGTCGACAGGCATCTTGGATGTTTGACTCTCAGCACGAGTATCACGGGTGAATTTTAAAGTTAATGGGTGGGATGTTTCATTGTGTGTCAATATAGGGCATGGGGTGATATGTTGTTCTCTGTAACTATTCTAGACACACACAAAGGAGATGCACAGGAGCGCGGAACAGGACGTTCTTTTACACATAATATGAGGAAACTATTCTGTTCCTGTTAAGACGAAAAGCCTCCCTAAAGGACGTTATTCTGAAATCTTCTGGACACACTAACTTCTTGCTGAAGTCACCTTTGACCAAAAAACATGACATCCTAATCTTCAAGCTTAAGTTTCTGGGCTTTCAGGGAACACAATATGCGGTAGGAGTCTCTGTGCATGTGCAGCGTGAAACACAATCCTTCCTCCTCCTGCTGCTCACATTGAGAGCTGCTGGCAGTTCTGCACAGTTCTAACATCTATGTTCCTCTACATGCTCATCTTCATGGCGTATCACAGCAGCAGATGGATACCGAGGAGTCAGAGGTTAAAATTGTAAGTGGCTGTTGTTTTAATAAGATATTAAAAATCTTGTTTCTGTTGTGATTCTATAGAAAATTAAAACTGTTTTTTTAAATTATTGTTTGTTCTGTTTACAGTCAAATAGTGAATGCAGTGTTCACGGTGCTCGTTCTGGCCCCTCAGTTCTACGTCCTGGGAAGGTAACTAGGACACAGGCGATGGCCTCGAGCCATTCAGCTCATGGGTCACTTGTACAAAAGTGAATGTGGTGTTAATAGTAATGGTGTCTCAAATCAGAGGATATCCAGGCACTCCAAATGTAAGAGGATGCATCAAACTAGGAAGAAAATATTAAAGCTGAAGTAGAATTCTTGAGCTGCTGGCCAACCCAAGTCAGTATTGGACAGCCTGGGAATGAGACTCCACAATCAACTATCTTTCTTTTGAATTGTCTACTTCAGCCTTTATTACAGTGGCTAAATCATTAAAAGGTCAAACAACATGTTTTGAGCGTCAGCCCTGACAAATACCTAGTTGAGCACTAGTTTAAAGCCCTGATGAGGACCTAGTGGATCCCCATTTTGAAGCCCTGAAGAAGATCTAAGTGGATCCCCATTTTGAAGCCCTGATGAAGACCTAGTGGATCTTCAGTTTAAAGCCCTGGTGAAGACCGATTGGATTCCTAGTTTGAAGCCCTGAAGAAGACCTAGTGGATCCCCAGTTTGAAGCCCTGATGAAGACCTAGTGGATCCCCAGTTTAAAGCCCTGATGAAGACCGAGTGGATTCCTAGTTTGAAGCCCTGATGAAGACCTAGTGGATCTTCAGTTTAAAGCCCTGGTGAAGACCTAGTGGATTCCTAGTTTGGAGCCCTGATGAAGACCTAGTGGATCCCCAGTTTAAAGCCCTGGTGAAGACCTAGTGGATCCCCAGTTTGAAGCCCTGAAGAAGACCTAGTAGATCCCCAGTTTTTTCAATGATTAAGCCACTATGAAAAAGGCTTTTTAATACTTCCTTCCCCAATTGATACATTTTCTTAAATTTGGATTTTTAAGTACTCTTTCTTTCCCCACACAGTTGTTATCTCAATTTTATTACACGGAGCAACCAGTCATCTCATTTTTTTTCTCTTTCTGTAATAATGGTGTCTGTTTTGCTTTAAAAAAGGCCCAAATCCTCACGATACTGCAGACAGCCTCTTCTGAACAACCTGTCGGCCTCTATCGCTTTGTCCTTCATAGCTTCAGGTGAATCCCATCCAGTGAGACACGTTCCAAACACACATGTAGAAACAGTATTTCACCTGTCAGCTATAAGACACTGACTCAAAGCTCTGACCACAAGCAAAACAACAATAGAAGAATGATTTTGTCATTGTCTACTCAACCCTATGAGTATATAATAAGTGATTTTTAATTTTGGGGCTAACTATAGCAACACTTGTCTCTTTTAATAGGTTTTTCAGTGGTCTTCTCATTGATAGACCCGGTTCCTCAAAGCCTGTGGGCGTCCTATCATGTGTTTGGATTGCTGTCATGTGGACACGGTCTGTGCACGACCATCCTGACTCTGACAGCAGCAGCATGTGTAAGAAAAAAACTGGAATGCTAAAGTTGTTTTTAGAGATAGAGCAGCATCAGAGTGATATTTCTATATTCACAGGTCAAAACCACCCCTGAGCTGTACTACATGTCCCTTATTCTAACAGTGGCTTCTATTTTCAGCACAGGTAAAGTTAATTTCTTAAACATACTGTCTGGGATCACTCATACACAATGTCTTCAGTTCAAAGGAATAACACCTGCTTGTGTCTGTTCAGGTTTTTTCATGGTGAGAGGGGGACTCCGGTTGACCAACAGGCTGTCTGTCACGGACCCGAGCAGAAACAATGAGCGATAAAGCGGACCAGCTGTACCACGTTGACATGCGATACTCCACATATTAAGATTTCATGTGGTTTCGGCGGCTCGTAACTTAAAACCATGGGAACAAAAAAAAGGGAAAGTGACTTAATCCTGTTCACGTTTTCAAGTCCACTTCAGAGACATACCACGAAGCAGATGTCTGACTCGATTGTTAAAGCTGTTTGATTTTTTATTTGTTGAAGGACAGTGTACATGTGCTTGATTTGCTCATAAATATATACCTTACGCAGTAGATTTGGTGTATGAATATACAAAGAGCTACAGATGTGAAGTCCCTATACAGTACTGAGTGATATGTATATCATTGGAAAAGTGAAGCTAAACAAAACAGATCATGGCAGTAAATTTAAAGGGTTATGCTTTATATTTATAAAACTAGGATGTCAGGGTTGTAATATTAGAAAAGAGCAGATGCTGTTCAAAAACACAAGTAATTCTTGTCATCTTAAGAGAAGGTATCTAAAAAAAAAAAAAACAACCAGTGCAAATTGTAGAGTAGCTATAACAACCAGTGCAAATTGTAGAGTAGCTATATAACTGATTGTTGTTTCCATCTGCCAGAATGAATAATACTCTTCAGATCATACATATTACTCTCAAATCAATCTGATTTCACGTCTAATGAGCCAAACTTTAAAACCACAGAAAAATTATAGATATGGAAAGAAAAATCAAAACACTTCAAAATGTAGAAATTAACCTAATATTCCTGAGGCCCACGACAACAAGTCTGCGTTTTCTGGCATGTTCATGACATGTAACAAACAAAAAAACAAGTTCACTGGCAATGGTAAATGAGTCAATCACCTATTTTCAGAACTGGTACTGCATTGTGTTTTGCTTATGTGACGATCTTCTTACAGTGCATGGGACACACTTTTTCATTGTCCTTTTGACTTGTTCATTACAGACCCATACTGTTGTTTGCATAACAGGATGCAGGACAATGTCTCCTCTTTTTTTGCTGAAACAATAATGCTAATTCAAGATGTATCAAACACAGGCACAATAAAGTGACTGCCAATACTCAGTCACACTCCACTTTGAATTAAAGAAGGTATCTAAATCATTCTAAAACTGACTCCATCTACTCAAAGCTCTTAAAGATCAGATAAAGAAAGTGGAATGTGATTAGTTTGAGTCAGGAATGTGCTTTTCATGAGTCAAGCACCGAATGTTTAATTACCTGAAATATTTCAATAAAAAAATGTTTGTAATTCTATTATTTTAATACAAAGAAAATATATCATCTGCCACATTTTATTTTTCACTTTTTGACTCACTGATGAAGTATTAAGAGGATCACTGCCACTCAACAATAGAAAACATACAATCAACAAGTGTAGATTACACAGTAAACTGCAGATCTGCAATTTCACAAATTCACCTGAGATCATACAAACACCTTGTTCACCTGGTTGTAAGAAAATAAATCTTAGTGTTTGTTTGTTGTGTGTTCAGCACCAGATGTTTAGAACACTAGATATTGATATGGCGCGAACATACTCTGTCCTTTGTAAACTGCATTTATACTTCATATATTTCAACTCATTTTTCACATAATTAGGCTTGGATAAACTATAAAAAGTCTGCATAGGTATTTCTCACACACACAGAAAAATATTTGAATGATGTTTGAACTTTCAATAAAAAGGAACGTAACAGTTGTTTCAAACTCATTTTACCCCCAACAACAAATTCTTCACAATACGTCACATTCCACCAACACTGTTAATTGAACCCCAACTCTGAAGTTACGTCGTTGTCACATTGTAATTTAGTTGCAACTCCAGATCCGAGCCTTTCTTGTTAAAAACAAGCACATGAATCCACCAATGAGGGACTGTTTTTAAAACAGCTACAAGAACAGTTGAACGTTTTCTGCTGCTGTACTACATAATAGAAGCTATGAGGGGTGTCACGATTTCAAATCTAAACTGAAATCAGTGCTCATAAGGATCGGTTTTCATTTGTCGAAATCAAAGTTAGGATTGGAGATCGTCTCAATATTCTTTTCCTCTCCACCCTTGCTTGCCAACATGTGTTCGCTGCGTGTCCGAAGACAAACCAAAACTTGTGCTACACACACTAAAAAAAAAAAAAAGCCAGTTATATCACTGTTGCTATGCTATGCCATGTAGCCTAACTTTTTAAAGAAGAATTTGAAAATGTAAATGAAGGTTATCAGGGCATGAAACCAATGATCTGTTGCTGTTTACAGATCGAGGCTCGATAGTGGCATGGTTGTGTTTTATTCCTCTTTCCAGTTACGTCCTGAAGAAGACCCTGTCTGGTTTAAACCAATCCGCGTTTATTCTCCTTTGTAATTTTTAACTCTGAGATATAACTTCAAGAGCACCTCACATTCACCTTGAGTTTACTAATCCACAACTGAGCACCTGGTATTGTCTCCTCCTGTTGACAATTTATTCAACCTTCAAATCGAAAGCCAAATAAAATCGTGACATCCCTAATAGCTCAAAGTTTTCAAGCACAGTTAAGAATTCTGATTTCTGATGGTTGGATGGGTGGAAGTCAGTCTTCAAAAGGCAGCAGAAATGTTCAGTATGTGATTTGTCATTAAAAAGCCCAAAAAGTGCTGGTCCAAACACTCTTCCCCCTCCACCAGGAGTTCAATTAAAGCAGCTCCTCAAACATTGTTTGACAGTTAGGAATGTGATTATTCCTATCCTAAAAGTGCATCATAGTCTATATACCAAACAAGTCTGCCATTAGCAGGCTTCACCCCAGTGACGGGCCATTTATCTGGATTGTCCTGCACTCGGCTCAGCTGGGTGATCAGCTCATGTTTGCCTTTGCCCATCACTAACAGAGCGACCTTGTGCGCTCGGTTGATGGCACTAAACGTTAGGCTCATACGCTGGTGAGGCTTGACGGGGCTCTCAGTAAGGGCCACGAGACTCTCCCCGTGGCCATCCACTTTACTGCCAGGGAACAGAGAGGCTGTGTGGCTGTCGTAGCCCACTCCCAGCAGCACAAAGTGGAAGCTGGAGCCGTTCACCCACTTGCTGACCTCTTTCTCGTACAGCAGCGCTCCTCCGTCCTCCTCCACACACAGACGCTGGTTGATCTGTACTGGCATGGGGTGGATGTTGTAATAAGGTATCCTCACATGGTGCAGTAGATGGTCGTGGAGGTTGCGGAAGTTGGACTCTGAGTCAGTAAGTGGCACGCAGCGCTCATCCACCATCCACACATGGGTGTCCCTCCAGGGGAAGGAGAAGTGGTGCAGGGCCAGCCTTTGGAACAGAGCGAGGGGAGAGGACCCACCAGAGAGGGCAAGATGAAAAACACCAGCCTCGCGTACTGCGGCCTCCGCTGCTTCTTGTATGTCTGCAGCTAGCCTCACCACCAGCTCCTCAGTCCAGGCAGACACCATGTCAGAGCTACGAAATTTACCTTGCATCACTTGGAACCCACCAATCTGATCGTTGCCGATTATCACCACCTCATTGTGGTAGCTAATTTCTTTCCCTTTAATACGGACGTCCAGCAGGTCCCCGTTCTCTGCACCTCCTGGGTAGATGCGGGGAAACGTGCTGGCGAGGCTGCTGAGTAGTGGCGTCCACAAGCCCCAAGAAGCCAGCAGGTTTTCGGTACTAATGAAACTATTCTTTCGTCCAGCAAAGATGTGTGAAATAAGTTCATAATAAGCTTCCCTCTGCACTATTGGCGTTTGCACATAGTAGTCTGAAAGCGGCAAACCAAGAACATCAACATCTGCATGCTCTGTCACTTCCTTCCACTCACTGTCCATTAAAACTGGCTTGAATAAATTCTTACTTACAAGAACTGCTGGATATTTAAGGCTGCCGTGCCCAAAGTGGAAAACTATCTGTTTGGGCTTGCAGTGTACGCTGTTGTGGTTCTGAAGACAAAAGACGTCATTCTTGAAAAGTATGCGTGCATATCCCACCCGCTCATCTAACATCTTCCCTGAGATCAGAAGAATTGGCACACCTTCATACTGGGCCTCATCGATGTACGTCAATACAGCTGAAATACACAAACAGGATCACTTATTAGCTGGATAGCAATTTCTTTTACAATTCAACAGTAAAGAATACTTAAATTAATGACATTTAAAAAGAAAAGCCTTCAGTACTCACCTGCAAATGTTGGTGTGATGCTGATGTGATCTTTCGTCTTATTCAGCTCCTGCTGAACCTCTGCTTTGTATGCTTGGTACTGGCCGACCACAGCTTGATTCTTCCCTACGGGCAGTAGGGACCTGAAGACCTGCAGCTTGTTTCGCAGGACTTCCTCATTGCTGCTCAGGTTCATGGGCAGGCTCATGGTCAACAGGGTCATGACCTCTGTCAGGTGGTTCTGCAGCACATCTCTGACCACCCCGTATTGGTCGTAGAAGGGGATACGACCTTTGAGGGCAAAACAACAAGTGAAGACATGAACACATGATTCTAGCTCAGAAATACTTCTTACTTTTGTGACCATTCACACAGAAATCTAAAATATATATTTTTCCTTTCAGCTGTAGTACTATTAATCCATCTAGATTGTTTTGGTGTGAGTTGCTGAGTTTCTACGGGTAAGTAATCATTTTGATTTAGGGGTGAACTGCCCCTTTATTACAACAGCAATGATGCATTCTTAAATCACCTTTAACATCCAGCGTCTCTTTCAGTACAATCTCCACTCTCTCGATGTGGTGCCTGTTCCAGATGGGATCCAGAAACTTCTTGTTCTCTTCTCTGAATGGAAGAATCCTCGAAACCACCTTTTCACAAAAGCAGAAAAAACACCATCAAATCAAATGTATCTGGCACACAGTCTCAGGGTAAAGGCACACACTGTGCAGGTTATTCTTACCTGCTTCCCCAGGTAATGGTCAATTCTGTACATTTCTTCATCCTTCAAGGAATTCCCGAGCTGAGATGCAAGCACCTGAGCACTCCTGAAGTCATGTCCAAAAGGTTTCTCTAGCACCACCCTCAGCCACGCCCCGCTGGTCGGCCTACAGCTACTGTTGATCTTATCAGCAATATCTGCATATGCAAAGGCTGGCACTGAGAGGTAGAAGAGCCTCCCTGCCTCTGTCATTCCCTCTTGTTGAAGCTCTTTCTCAATGTGCTCGGCCAGATCCTGGTAGTCCTCGACGCTCAGCAGCTGCCGATACTGTGAGAGCCGCAGGAACTGCTCTCTGAGCAAGGCACAGCGTTCCTGTGATACATCCTTTGGGCAAGAAACCGCCTTCAGGATCTCAAAGAGGACCGGTGTGGCCTTGTCAGCAGGGGACAGTCCTCCGCCGAAGAAGGAAAAGGTGTATCCATTTTTGACCTGGTTCACGTACAGTTCGAAGAAGCCCTGCCACAGGTACTTCTTTGCCAGGTCACCTGTGCCTCCCACTATCACCACCGAAACATGGCCGGGTCTCTGTGCCTCCTCTCTCTCCTCGCCATATCCTCCCTGGGCACAGAGAGTGACCAGAAGCAGGAACGCAGTCACAAACATGCTCTGGCCTTAGCCGTCCAAACTCCTGTATGAACACAGCAAAGAGACATTACATGTAGACGAGACAATCATCTAGAAAATCATCTAGCACCAGCGAGAAATTAGGACACCAAGCATGAAAGTAACTGTCAGCACATTTTGTAGGGATTTTTCACCATTGATTATGGCCTCTCGAAGTTTCTGAGTGCAACAGCGCCTTGGTAAATACAAATGCCAAGTCTGTGACAATTTGTCAGACATAGTTTAGGTGCTAACTACAAACAGAACTTATTATATCATAACAATGCTATGTGCTGAAAACATGAATGTAACGCTGTGATCCTACCCTCTCACTGAAGTTACATAGTGCACAAACAAGTGATGGCGAGCGTGGCTGAGACAGACACCATTCACCCTATTACAAGACACTGAACCATCAACATGACGCTGAAGCTGTTATTTTAAGGGGACTAAAATGACATAATATTGCTTTATTCAGCTCATTTTCTTGATTGTTTTGTCTATATGAAGTCGGAAAATAATGAAAATGCCTGTAATAATTTCCGAAAGCCAACAGTGATATATCAAAATATCTCGTTTTGTTTAACCAACTGTCCAAAACCCAAAGAGTTCAGTTTATAATCACATATAACACACATTTTTCAGCTCTAAATGTTTGTGATAAAAGGAAAATAATGCACGACACGTCCCCAAACTAAATGAAATAAATTATAAATATTTGCCTTTTAATGCTACATGATAGAAAAGCTTCAACCAGCACATAAACCACAATTAATAATGTGATTCATCATTTCTAACAATGCACACACTCAGTAGATAGTGCTGTAATTCTTTTGCAACGTCAAAAAAAATTGAACATCTAAAAGCCAATACAGATACACTATGAACACTAAAGCAATGAATATAAAGCAATAGTTTACGTAACATCAATAAAACTGGAACTAACGATAAGAAATACATTACTTGGCACCGTCTTGTTCTCCAGCTGTTCTTAAGTCCGTTGATAGTCAGTGATGTGCTGCAGTGACAGTCATGAGCGTAATGATCAGTAGATAGTGCTGGAGCAGGGGTGTACACTTTGCACTTTGCTCAGGGGCTTTGAGCTTCCCGTACAACAGTCCTGCTGTTGATAAGAGTGCCGGGAAGGTCAGCCCAACTGATTTTGCAAGAACCCAAAAATAATTTATGGGAAAGGCTGCAGCAAAAGCTAAAAAAAATCAATAAAATGGAGGAGTTAAGTCTTGCCTGCAGTTTACTCATGCTTAGTGAAAACTGGGAAAATGTACCTAAGACGAACTAAGATTTGTAGCCTGAACTATCTTGGCACCCTGTCTGGTCAAAAATGTAAGACATTGGAAGTATGTGAACTAAATGATAAGCTCTCAACTGGAAAAACCCCAGGCTTCTACGGGTGAGCTTCAACTGAAAAGAAGTACTCTGCACTTCTGACATTACACACTAATTTAACATCATCAGTCTCATGATGCTTAGTTGAATGAGGCCAATACCACAGAATTATAGATGCTGTCTTTTTCATTACATGTATCCTCCTTCCTTGTAAAAACCTGCCGCCTACATGACCCACAATGCACCTTGATCACCAGAAGTTAACAGATCCTGTGTATTATACTAATCGCTGCCAATGTAGCCTTGAGCTGCTAACCTCAGGTAGAGAAAGGGGCGGGCTACAGGTCTGTTATGATCACTTCTTTCATTTTCTCACATGTAGTCTGATGCTTCACTTTAGGCAATTTAACAGATTTCATGCAGCGTCCTCTGGAGCCACAAAAGGATGTATTCAACTATTTTCCCATATATGAGTTGTCAGCACAACCCAAGACCCTTAAACAGACTTTGATTTGTAAGTTCCCCTTTAACCCACTTTTTTTTTTAATGTCAATGTCTGAAAACCAGTCCTTGTGACCAGTCCGTCACTTAGAGCATAAAAGTTATGCAATATTCTAAGCTTAACAGACTTGACTACTTTTTCTTGTCTTTACCCACAATATGTCCACATTCTTGATGATTATTTATCAAAAATATCATTATGTTAATAGTTGTTGAAAATACCAATAGTCATCCCTTCAATATTGTGGCAAGTTCGTATTCAAGATTCAAAATTAATGTATTTGTCCAGTGGGAGAAAAGGACAAAAGTATTGAGGTATCTGGTAAAATATATTGTGATATGAGGAGATAGTTAGACCTGATTACGCCTTAGAATGCCATCATGTTTAGTTATTTTTCTAATCATTTTGACTTTAAGTCACAATTTTGACTATATTTTAACTTTTCATGTGTTGTTTTCACTGGGCTTCCATATTAAACCATAGTGCTGCATAGATTCTCATCAACAATGACATGAGAACAGGTGAACAATCCATAATGAAACAAAATCAGTGCAAATGGGACACTGATAGACATTTAAAATCATCAGCTTCCAAATGTAGATAAAAGATCTTCATTACTGCATGACTGCGGCATTTTGTTACATAAAGAACAAATTTCAAATGTGAGGCATTACAGAGCTGTAGTTATGGCAAAGGCCTGGATGTTATAAACTTAATTAATGACAGAGGTCATTATAGTTTCCACTCTCTCTACGGAGACTGAAAATTGTACACGTTGAACAGAACACCCACACTATGATGCTCATTTTATGACGGTAACAGATGGAATCCCTGCGTTCCACAATCATGTTTACACAGCAGCAGTTCAAACAGCAAAGGCCACTTCAACAAACAACCCAGTCTAGTTCTTAACAGCTTTAAGGATTACTCCGGTCAAAGTTTTTATTCTTGTCACGTTTTTATCCAAAGATGTCAAAGATTAACAACAGGACAGCTCCGAAAAGACAGTATACATTGTTTCCCACCTATTGTATTTGCATAAATTTATTTTTTCACTTCTACCACTTGTATGCTTCTTTTATTATTATCCTCATTATCCGCTTTTACTTTTTTAATCTCACCATAGGAATCAATAAAATGGGACATTATCTTCATTCAGAGGTTTTGACTCGATTCCTGTGCAGCTCGTCCCCAGTTTATTCCAGGACGTAATTCCTTTTCAGTCAAAAGCTGCTTTTATTTTCTAGCAGCATAGAAAATCTTCCTTCAAACCAATAGTCACGCTCCAAATCGTCTCACTTATCGTTCAAATTGGCGGTAAAGAGTGAGTACAGAAAGGCAAAATAGGGCACCATCTCATCACACACAGTCACATCACACGTGACTCTGAACCGACCTTCACACACTGAAATTATATACTCAAGTTTCCTCGACCAATTTCTCAACATCAAACGTTGCGATTCCAGGTACCAAGTAAGATCACATTAACCGTCTTGCCAACATGAACAATGAAGACTTGTCTAATGGCTGAGCGGTTTTGTTCATGACTGAAAAAAGTGCTGAGATGGTTGGCTGCATCTTTGTGGCCACATTTGTCACAGCCAAGTGGTCTTAAGTATATACCAAGAGTCTTCTGTAATAAGGGCAGATATGTTCAAACTATTCACTCACTGTCATCAGAATGATGAACCCATTCAACTGCCCTGCTTTGTGACTAATAACCAAGTCATTACCCTTAAGTCCAAAATACATCTTTTCATAGAAGATGTTTACCCCACTTATAGCAGTAAACTTGTGATCAGTACACTTGTGATCCTCACAACACACAAGCACTGTGCGAGTAATGATTGCTGTACAATGGTCAGTAAAAATCAGAACCAATAGATATGTAAACTCCACCATATATTGCTTCCCTTTTCGTACAATAATCGTGACAATCTGTTAAACAAGAGTACAAGAGTTATCCAGCTGAAGTTGACTTCATCACACCCAAGTAAAGAAATGTGCAGTGCTAGTTTGTGTCCTTGTTAATACTAAAAAGGCATCCAAAAGATATTTTATGTCACAAAGATCCGAAGGACTTCACAACTAACCAACTTAAAACAGCCATCAGTTTAACTTGGCAGTCACTTTAACTGCCATTACCCCCTTGATCACATCTACGCTTCCATGTAAATCAAGCTGAGATAAAGTAACGACTTTGAGTGAGTGAAGACATGCAAATAAAGCCAAAAGTCTAACTGTTAACATGAGTACACCTAAAAATATGGTTTTGACTTTTGCACATTGCCAGGAGACAAGTTTGCCTTTCTGTTTTTCCTTTTTGTCCTTTGTGTGTCGTGTTCATGATGATGATAATGGGAACAGTAGAAAGCAGCAGATCATATAGTGGAAAAACTATACATAATAGTGAACAGAGAGAGACAAATAGTTTTTGATCCTGTCTGAGTTGTGCCATAAATAACACATAAGAATTTTGAATTGAATTGAATTTTTAAATCGATTTTCAGTTAAATGCCTGAAAATAAGGTCTGTGGTAACCACATGCTTAAGTTATTAAGCTAACAAGTTCTGTCCTACTACATAAAATACATAATTAAATGTCCCACAATTGAATTATAAATCACTTACATGTTTTAAAGACGGCAGTTGCTAACAATGAGACAACAGAAGTTAAAATTAAACGTCATCACATCGAACACGGAGACTCATTTACTCACTAGTCACTAGACTTCAGTTGCAAATTATTCAGACTCTAACTTTACAGGTTGTAGGTTGATCAATTTACAGAAAACCTGTATAGTAATTGTACCTTTTAGTGGTGGTGACGTTTAAGTCATGCAACCGCACTGTAGTTCGTTTATAGCCTGACATTAGCTTTTTACTTCTAAAGATTTAAATTACTCTTCACAAATCACAAAAGTGATGTTCGTCTGTGAAGATTATCTTGCCGAACAAAAACATGTGAGAATCACAAACTTGTGTTTGCCACAGAGTTTATTTTTCAAAATCCAATTTAAAAATCTCACAGGCTTTCTGTCGAGGAAACCAGGGCGATCCACTCTATATTGACTATTTTTTATGTGCCAGAAAGCATTGTGAATTGTAAAAATGATAACACAACCTAGTGCAGCTGAGGTCTTGTTAGTGTCTGACCCCCTGGATGTGAGTCTGTGTATTCACCACTGATCCAGTTCAGCCCTTAACACAACACCACACACACTTTAAAAGGCTCTCTGAACACATCCTGTTCCGCACGTGTTGCGCTTTTAATTCTGTTACCCCGGCAAAATGTGTGTTTTCCTGTCACGTTAGTCGGCTTGATCCTCGCCAGCCAGGAAACAAAAACGTCACATAAATAAACGTGGGGGACTATTCCTCGGTTACAAGCTTTTCAAATGTTTAACAGACACGACATTTTGCTGCAAGAATGACAAAAGTAGAGAAAATAGCAGAAACATGACTTTGTTTTAAACCGTTGCTGGTTTAAAGTGAGCGTACGTTGACGGACGTTGATCGTTTCAGGTAACGTTAAGTTAAAGAGTGCATCTCCAACACAGGAGTCAATGAACTCCACAAACTGTCAGCTCATACACTGAGCAACTCGAACAAAGCCCATTCCTTATAGTTTACTACTCATATCCCCGTTGTCATTTTCTGGTGAGGTTAAAACACGACAACACTTGGACGGTGGAGTTAATCCCACGATTCCACCTGCTAGCTGTCAAACTTCACTTCCGCTGACGTTACGAGCACGCGATGCTCCACAATCCGTCACTTAAAACTTGAACCATCGACAGAACAGTTCACATGACCGAAATACAACTACACGCGCTTTGTAATGGCAGCTGACAGACTGTGTGAAGTGAGCTGGATACGAACCTGCCCCGTGCTGGTGGCACGAACAACTCGCTGCTCCACCATCAAGAGGACGCTTCCTGTACCCGTCACGTGACACAGCGCCGCTGCTGATGGAGGGTCAGGAATGTGTGTTTTTATAGGATTTATCTCCACTACACCATACTCTAAATTTAAAAACGAGAATAGTAATATGTCCAACATGTCAACCGGCGTGACTGGTTCTGAAAAAGAAGAGTTTAGATTGTACTTTAGCTGCATAAACTCTGATGCAAGACCCCCAGGGAAGCAGTAGCAGTGGGGGTTTCAGCTTTGACTCACCCAAGTGCATAGTTATTAAAGATTATACAGATCTAAAATACATAATATAAAAAATTACTACATGAGGTGTAATATTTAAAGAGGTCGTATTATACTAATTTCCAGGTTCATACTTTTATTTGGGGGTCCTAGTAGAATAGGCTTACATACTTTTCATTTTCAGAAAAACACATGAATAAAAGAAACATTTATTTTAATGATACAAGCCAAATGTAATTTTAACATTTTAAATTACAGAGATGTGGTGTCATTGTGACTCGGACTCAAGACGACTTAAGTCAGTTTTGGTGACTTGCAAATTGTTAAAGAATTGTTACTTGACTTGAGATGTGACGACTCAAATGGCTTCTTTGTTTCTGTTTAGTCTCGCTTTCAGTATTTCACTCCTTAAAAGTAATGGGGAGGGAATATTTTTTGATTAAGAAGAAATTAAGAAAGCTTTTATTAGGTTTCCTGATTGGTTATATTAGGGTCATTTCATTGAATCTCAGTAAAGATATCCACTGTTATACTTTTTGCTTGGTCAATAATATCATTTTTCACAGACACTGGTAATATCTCATCTTTTTTTATAAAGACCAGATGCTGCAGGTAAGACTTAAGTAGGGAAAAAGTGATTTGAGTTGCTCATGAAGAAATTACTTGGGACTCTATTATTAAATTATAAGGGTTAGTGTATTAGATCATGAATCATCTCTTAAAAGGATTTTACTACCTAAAAATAATATTGTTAATGGAACAGATCACCTCTAGCTGATTTAAATGACTTCTATCATGTTGATGAATAATTCACCACCTTCTACACCAGTCCTGTATCAGCTGTAGTTTGCGTCCCTGGCTGCTGCCTGTCACTTGGGGGCAGCTGTAGACTGCTGCGTATTGTCCAAACAAGAGTGACCTCTGTTGGTCTCTGTTTGCTATAGCTTCTCTCCACTGGAGTCATGTACTTACCACAGTCAGAAGCTCATTATACTGTCATCAGTCAAATGTCATCAGCTTGTAACGATCCATCTCTAACTGAAAAAAACGCTGGTCTCTGCATGCAAGCTGCCATTATCCCCCTCTGACTGTCCACAATTTGAGGAAGGACTAAAAATCTGAAAAACACAAACTGCTGACTTAAAGTGGACAAATACCTGTTTAACGCTGCATTGTTCAGCTGTCTAGCGTCGTCGCCCTCTGAATCCAGGCCTATCTCAAACAAAGCAGGTGCCCCTTTTGGCCAAATAATGATCTGATTGTTGTGGACCACACTGGCAGTCGCCCCATCTGGTCCTCCCTTTTCCTCTTGTGAACAGTTGTGGTCATTACAGCAGAGACCTTGACTCAGCAGCTCCACAGGCCCATCTGATACACATAACGAAACTTAGCAGCTGAAATTGAACAATCAATTAGAAATGCATGACTACAGTTATTCTGGTTTTTGCATCCCAGAAGGAGGTTTTTTTTTATTATTATTGTTTGGATGTTCACACGTCTAATAGAAATATGGGTATTTTGCAGCAAAAATAGTGTCACCATGGGGACCACTAGTAGCTGTAGTTTAGGAGCTTTTGATCATTTCATCAACTGCTGTTTCCAAAGTCAAGAATCAATTTTTAATTTTCACAGAAGTGTATGGGGGCTTGTTTTAAGAGCTACAGTGAAGATTTTGGCTGTAAGAAGGGCGTAAATAACATTTTTTCATATCAATTTGGGATCTCTGGGCTTCTAATGAGAAGATAATGACTGAATGGTTGAACTTCTCCTTACAAATTACAAGACTGGACGATGACAGTGTTTAAATCCACAGAAGTCTTTAATTTGGTCACTTGTTGCTTGAAGTCAGTAAACGAGACTAAACACTAACTAAACCTGACTTAACGTGAATTAAACTTTAAAATATTACCTTAGCTGTGTCATGCACATAGATTTTCATCAGCAATGGTGGTTGTTTAACACATGAAAACGACAAATATTCAAACAAAATTTGAATATTTACATATCCAGGATGACTGAACACCCTCCAGCTGGTGAAGAAGATTGTTTGATACGACTGAAGTTACCTAAAGGACCTGGTTGCAAGATTGTTTTGTCAAATGCTTTCATCAGGGTTACAAAGAAAGTTTGCATCACACGGAAAGTGTGTCATCTCAAACTCTAACATGGGCCACACACACACATACACACACACACACACACACACATACACACACACACCATCCGCACCACTACCTTACAAACAGCTGTAATGCCTGTGATCAAACTGTATAGCCCTCCCAAGTTGGCCGGCCACTGTGAAGTGTAAACAGTAAACAGGATGGAGCATCCTGCGTGTCACAGACTCTGTGTGTGTGTGTGTGTGTGTGTGTGTGTGTGTGTGTGAATGTGTTAATGTGTGTGTGTGTGTGTGTGTGTGGAGGGGAGGGGTGGGCCGCTAAAGAGAGAAAGAGCTCATGCAGAGCGTGCTAGCCCAGCTGTCACTGCTATAACTTCAGACTCAGGACGCAAGCTGGAGGGCCACTGTGTGTGTTTAAGTGTGTGTGTGTGTGTGTGTGTGTGTGTGTGTGTGTGTGTGTGTGTGTGCGTGCGTGTGTGTGTATTGTCGCCGCACCCCCCAGGCATTCTCCACAGCCCCTGGCTTCCTTCCTCCCCTTTGTTAAGCCTGCGAGGCAGACTTCGTCAAGCTGAGCACACAAATGAATGCATATGAATGTGTGCTGTCATCTTTATTAGGCCCCTTTGCCAGCAGCCATTACATTTGACACAGGTCTTTACTGGAGGGGATTTCACTTTCAGCCCTCGTCCCTTCACTTGCCAGACGAGGAGGATTATAGTGACCTCAGTCTGGGATGAATTTGAATACACAACCTGTTAGACACTAATAAGAGCATGATAATGAGCAATTGAAAGGCAAATTTTTGTTCCTTCCAGGTTATTTTATGGTTTGTGGTTAGTTATTTGATGTGCGACTTCAAAGGTACTTAGTGGTAGTTTTGTATTTCAAAGATGAGACGATCTTTCTTGAGATATCTGCTAAAATATCTGTCTGTACCTGCAGTCTTTGATGCATGAGGTCAGTCCCAATCCAGGCAGCGATGACTGATCAGGGGCGAAGACACAAATAGACTTTTCCCATGCAGTGTATGAGGAACGCTTTGTGTTTTTAAACCACATTCTCACATTTCTTCTCTTCATAAGACGAAGACTTGTCGAAGCGTGTTCTCCCCCTTTGTTTCTCAACGCTACGCCGCACACAGAACAGCCCACATAGACAACAGACACCCGCCCTGGATTCCAGTTAAGAGAGGTAGTGTTTTCAGAGGTGGCATGTGGAGCTTTTGAAACGGGTTGGCAGGGAGGAAAAAACAATGCACATGCGTGCCTTTCAGTCCAGACAATAGGGCACAGAATGAAGAAGCTTCCACACTTTTCATTACGTTAGTGAGGAACATAAAAGGATGGTGGATTGAGATTGTGTACGTTTTTTTTTTTATTACAGCACACTTCCGTTGGTAGATATTTTATAACATGTGGTCTTGTGGTTTCTATTCAGTTTTTCGGTGAAGGACTCATCTTGAATCCTACTTTCTGTTGTGGTTCATACGTGTAAGACTTATGAGAACAGGGTCAATCAAAGAAAACTACACTACTGAACTGAACAATGCTGCAGTTGTTGAGCTGAGATATCTCCTGTTTTTGTTGTCATGTCCTATTGTTTCCTTCACTCTGTGAAGTACAGCTCTTGCCTTTGTGTGATTTTTATATTATCAGATAAGTTGAAGGATTGCACACTTGTGTGTGGGTGGAAAATTCCTTCCGCATAGGCTCATAAAAAACCTTAGTATTATGTCTCCCGTTGTCTTGATCCAGGCTTCTGACTCAGGACCAAGCCAAGTCACCTGGACTGCTGTTCTTATCTCATGGGAAGTTGACACTGTTTGAAATACATGGTTATTATTGAATAGTTCTCCTGTGTGTCATTTCAAATACACTTTTAAAATAAATATTAGATGAAACAACTCATTCTAACTCTCTTGTTTAATGATATAAAAGAGCAATGTGATTAAAACGATGCAGGTAAAGAATTAACCAGCACCAGTAATAAATACTAAATATACATATTGACTGTTAGCAGTGGTGATACGTACCACCGCCGTTGCTAAGACAACAATGACACAGGACAGGACGTGTTTATTCAATCAGATACTCTGTAATAGAAAACGGATGGACTTCCTTTTCCAGGGTGACTGTGTGCTCAGTGGCAGACCAAACTGTATAATGAAAGCATGTTCTTAGGGAACCAGTTCAAACACTGATGGTTTCATTATTCTCTATTCATTACATTGTGCAATCAACATTTACTTCATAATGATACGCTGAAGCAAAAAAAACTTGTCTACTGTAATTTATCTATTCCAAGTATTTTTTATTTTATGCTACTTTATGGTTTGCTTCATTGTAGAAGTAAATATGGCACTTCTTATTCTTCAAAGTTACTAGTTTAAATTTTAATACAAAACATTTTTTCTTTTTTTTTATAAAAATATGGTGCATTTTCATAGAAGAAACTTCCCAACCGTACATGAATTATCAGAACTAGCGCCTATTAAACCAACTGCAACATTAAACGATGCTGAGTAGAGCCTGATCGATGTATAGGTTGGTAATTTTATCGGCCAATATTGGCTTGTCACAGATATATTGAGATCGATATATGTTGTCCGAAATGAAAACTTTCTTTGTAAAGAATATAATGCAGAATAACATTTCAGATTTGAAAAACAGCGGAATATTGGCCATTATATATCAATGTTTTTTTTTTTTCTTTCTTTAATGTCTGTATCAGAACTGGTCCCACAACTCCAGAATTGGACCGGCTCTACCACTTATGTTAATGCCTCAGTAACTAAAATGGCACACAGTAGAGTGCAGACTTCCGCCAAATACCACACATATATGTATTTTGATAATAGATCCCAGCCACCTTAATACACCTGATTTTTGAGTTTTATCAAGATCCATGCGTAAATCCCTGAGAAATTCATGAACATGTCGCAAAATGCCCTACCTTGCAACGTTAAAGAAAATGAGATCCGTCCCTTTTCCTGGGTCAGCACCAAAGGTTAATGGGGTCTATTCTGGGCTGAGACCCATCCTCTGTCCAAGTTTTGCAGAAACCTGTTCAGTAGTTTTGGTGAAATCCTGCTGACAAATCAACCAACCAAACGGACACAGGTGAAAACATACCCTTTTTAGTGGAGCTAATAATGATCAATTAATATAAAGCCATAACACTGATGAGTCTTTTCTCTATAATAACTACATTTACTTTTAATTCTTTAAGTAAATGTTGTAAATAGTTCTGTACTTTTACTCTGACATTTTGAATGAAAGACTTTTAACCTGTGGTGGAGTGTTTGGTATTGGTTGTGCTTCTAGTTTTCGGACTCTTTTCCTTAAGCAAATAATCTGAGTACTTCTTCAACCACTCATGGTTAAGCTACAGTCATCGAAATACAAACAAACAAAGGCGAGAATACATCACTTCTTAACGAGGGTTTTCAGGGGCCCTCACTGAGATGGTGGAATGGTGGAAAACAGTAGGCGCATTTCATGTTGGCAGTCCACAAAACCTCCCGGGTGCCTTCAATAGTGCTCCACAACTCTGTTTGCTGATACCACGAGAAGTGTAAGGAAAGAGGGGGTGTGAGGGGAGCAGGGTCTGAATGACATGGCATTGCTGCCTCGGCTGCTGTTCACTGACCCATCAAATGCAGACCCAGCCCCCAGTGTGAAGTACTTTTGTGTTGTCATCACCCTCAGAAGCCCAGCGAGGGGGGTTGGCGTTTGGGCACCCGGAGGGCCCAGCGCTGTGAGGCCGCGGTCTGCTCTCAGGCAGCATGCATCCTCTGTTAGATGAATAAAAAGAAGCCTGTATTGTAATGAAAGCATTTGCATACTTGTGTGTTAGAGAGGGTGTTAACCTTTGACACGTTCGAGAACTGGTTGACAACAGAAACCACTTCTCAGAGTCTTGGCATTAACGCACTCGAAAATAACACCTTAGCGTACCTCAGCGTGTATGAAAACCCTTGAAGAGAGGAGAGAAAGAGCTGCTCGAGTGCTTAAGATGGAAGTTTTCCACGGCAGTTCACGCTCAAAACAGAGTGTGTCGGCTCATTTGAAAGTGAGGGATATCTGGATCTCAGAGCGTGGTGTCACTTCTTTGTGGGAATTGAAAAGCAGATCTCAACTTCTTTTTTTTTTCCCTCAGGAGAAACATAAAATTTGGTTAAAGAAACTAGAAAGAACGGATATTTGAACAATGACAGGCAAATATTGGTGGAAGACAAATAGATGAAAAACAACTTTTTTCCCCCACTTGATAGTTGTGTCACCATTTAAAGAAACAGATAGCACAAAATTGATCAGTTTATATTGTAAAAACACAGATAAAATCTTGTTCAGAAAATATATATAAAATTGCATGATTTAATTAGACGGAACCTGTTTTCTTCTTCTCTTTTAAAGGGGAGAAGTAATTTGTCATTTGGGAGAAGAAATTCAGTTTTAATATTTACAATATCATGAGGTAATAATACAAACTCAAAACTATTTATTTGTTCCATAAGTGAATAAACAAGATGTTCTCAGAGGAAAATAAGGTCCCCAGAACACTGTTTGAAGCTAGAAAGATGGCAGGGTCCGCCACATATAAGCAAAGTAAAAAAGTATGAAATTGTCTTGTCTTTAAGGTCAGATTGTTTATTCTGTTTATACAGTTGTGAAACAAAGAGAGTTTGTTTGTTTAGTTTGTTTAGGCATAAAACAATCAGTCAATGGAGATCTTTCTCCTCTGATTAAAATTTCTCTGTACCTCTCAGGGTGTAAATGTCCTACTGGAACGATACTTATCATGTTAAACAACAATTTGTGTTTGTAAGCAATAGAAGTGGCTGTCATTTGGAGGTCAGGAAGCCATAATTCAACCCACACTTAACTTGTTAATCTATTATTTCACCAACATCTTTCATTCTGTCTGTTGTATGATTAATGTCCGTGTATGGTAACGTTGGACAAGACAATGTCCGCCTCTTCACTTGATTTTTTGGGGGCGTCTTTGTCTGTGTTTGGCTCTCAGATTCGAGGGGGCTCTTCTTTTCCAAGTACACGGCGCTTCACAGAGAAGACTTGACTCTGAAATTCCTCCAGATAAGAGTTGCTAGGTGATGCTATTGTCAGATCTTCTTTGTGGTCACATATTCATACCCAAATTGTAAGGTTCTTTATGAGGAGCGTCTCATTAGTAGTCATATATTCATACCAGGCCACCCCCTCCTACTTGACCCCTCCTTTACCAGTCGTGGGAAAGACAAGTCCTGGACGAGATGTGGAGGATTCAGGCAATTACTTGGAGGACGGTCAAAAAAGATCGTCCAACTTAAACACTCTTTCAGTCCAAACATATTTGAACTGTATTGCTGACATTCATTGTTTGAAACATTTGCGACCAGTGAAAAGCGTTTTCCAGCACAGATAAAACATCCGAGAAGGTTTTCTGAATGTATATTTAAACATCAAGTGCAAGTGTGCCTGAAGAGGACTAGAATGAGTGTTTACATCCGTGCTATGGTAGCTCACTGCTCCATCTTTAATTAAATTCCCATGCCATGTGCAAGACAGGCCACCAAAGCGACAGTATAGGACAACTGAAACTAAAACTGAACAAGTGAAAAATATGAATATCTTTAGTATTAGTTGACAATGATGAATGATGATACATACGTGTTAAAGCATTGTGTGTATTTTAAAATGTAATTAATCATTTGTAGGTAACGTAGCATTTAAGTTAGCTGGGCTGACTGAATTTTACTTTACAATTGTACAGTGTTCTTTAAATACCCAAAGGTCATACCTGTAGGAAACCATATGAATAGTACTTGAGTAAAAGTCTGAAAGTATCAAAAGTACAAGTAAAAGTAAATTATGTACATATGTATATGTATGTAGCCTATATACACATTAATGGAATATAACTAAGCAAAGTTACTCAAGTACTGTACTTGAATTTAAGGTGATAGAATTTTAGGTACTTGTACTTTACTTGTATATTTTCTGCTACTTTATACGTCCACTCTACTACATTTTGGAGGCAAATATTGTACTCATTACCACAGTACATTTATTTGATAACTTTAGTTACTTTTCAGATTACATACTACTTTTAAATTTATATTGGCAATCAGAAAAAAAAACCACACACATTATGATAATCAAATAAATACTGAAAATTGGATCTGATAATTGTCCAGGGGGTAATCAATCGACCCATGGTACAGAGTGACTACATAAATGCAAATATACATACTGTATGATTTATTTTTACTTGTACTTTTGATACTTGAATTAATTTATTGTCAATAAATCACTTTTGATACATAAGATACTATTTGTGACTTTCACTTTTATCAAAGTAATAATTCAGCGTGATATCTATACTTTCACTCAAGTTTGACTTTTACAACATGTACTCTGCAAAATAACTAGTTACTAAGGTAATCAAATAAATGAAGTGGAGTAAGAAGTGCAATTTCTTTTTCTAAAATGTAGTTAGTGGAAGTACACAGCAGCAGGAAAAGGAAATACTAAAGTGAAGTACAAGTGCTTCAAAATGAGTACAGTATTTGAGTAAATGTACTTAGTTACATTCCATCAGTGTGTAGATATATATAATTATTGATATGGTATTTTAGGACAGGATGTAATAATGATTTATAGATAATACAAACATTTATAACGTCAGTACACTAACAGTGAATGAGTTTATGAACATATTTCTCAATGAAACAGGTGCGGTCCAATAGCTCTGGCCCCGCCCCCTCTCTACCATATATGGGTAACTCCAGCATTCCACAGCGGGCGGGGCGGGGCGATGACGCCACCTGTTTGTCAATGGTGTGCGGGCTCGTGCTCACTCAGCCGGTCGGAGTATTGGGAGAAGTGGAGCCAGCGGGACAGACGGAGGAGTCCGGAGAAACGTTCTGGATATAAAACCACGACTTTTCTTCTTTTTAAATTAAAAAAGAAAAGTTGTGTGAAACCATGGAGCTCCGTCGGGTCAACTTGTTTTTGTTTTTATTTATTAACCAAGTTTTTGCCAGCCTTCAGTCGAAAGAAAGTAAGTAGTTTTTTTTTTCACGAAATGTGTCGCCTAGTTTCACCGCACCTCATGAGTCAAGAGGTCGGAATTTAAATAGCCTGCTTTCAGTTTTACCTAAGTTTCTAATTATTAGTTTTTATATTTTGTTTCACTGTCGAGTTAAACTTCATCATGTAGGCTGTTGGTCTTTGTTCTGTTTTGTTTTAAAGTCAGTTTCAGATGATCTAGTGTCAAATGTCTGTATTGAATCCTTTCACTCTTCTATTTAAACCTTCTGTAAACACTTTATAATACTTTAAATCCTTTAAAAAATTATATTTTCAAAACAAACCAGTCTTTTTTTAAAAAACAAACAAAAAAAAAAACCCGAATTAATCGGTCCTGGCTTTAAGTGGCACCTGTGAGATGTCTCAACATGTCAGCTTTTTTGAATCACCCGTGGTGTAGATTCATGTATTTCTCTCGTCATGGTCATTTAACTGCCCACGCCTTTCTCAGACATTATTAGTGCTGTATCCTGGATCTGGAGGACACGGTCAATGAAGTCCTGAATCGGACCGACATGCCTGATTAAAACGTCAAAGCATGGCATGTGCCCCCCATAAAGCTGGTGGCCCCAGAGATCAAGGCAGTGGATTTGATTGTTCAGTCAAATCATAGTCATTTCCACTTATTTAACAGCCTATTACACACAAAAACAATACTAAAACGCTTCTTTCTTTCTTGTATAGCTAAATCCTTATTGTATCACGTTATATAGATAGGTTATATAGTTTTTTGATACATCAGATGTTATTACATGTGTCTGTGCTTGTTGTAACCTTAAGTCATATGTGTTTCTGTTTGTCCCTTTAGAAATATTGCTGGATATGAGCGCTTCAGGATCGGAGTTGGGGTGGTTGACGTTGCCATATGAGAACGGAGTGAGTATTTATACCTCGACAGGCATTTTTAAGACTTCAGGTTCAAGCCCCGGAGTTGTCTTTCTCTGTGTTACATGACAAATGAAGAAAAAAATTAAGAGGCAGCTGAAGATAAGTCGGTGAAAGAATTTTATGTTGTAAAAACAATAACAGAGGCCTCTTCCTGCTCATTCAGTCCACTAAAAAAGCTCTCTGGGAGAGATGGAATGACTGGCAGCTCGGTGAGGTTTGGCAGAGCGCAGTTAGTCTTGTTTTAACGCTTTCCCTTCATAAAAAAAATCACATGAATGCCATAAAAATGTCAAGGTTTGACCTTCATTTAAATTTACAGGACTGAGTTTGCATTTTTACAAAATTATGGGAGATAGTTTTCATTCCTTCACTAAACCGTTAAACTCATTTTAAATACTTTTTCTGTCATGATTGCTCATCTGAATTCAGAGAGAACAGCAGGAAGATGATCTCGTTGTGGGAAGACATAAGTGAAAGAGACAGAAAGACTGGTCCATGTGTGTAGAAACCTTCCCTCTATCTATAGTTCAGTGGCTTTCCATCTAAAAAAAGCAACAGGACATGGCCATTTCCAGTTTTTTAGCCTACAATTCTCGGGTGACTGTTCTCAAAGATCTAAAGATTCTTGTCTTATCGTATGGGATTTCCCCTTCTCTATCAAACTGAGAGATCATTCTCATGCTCGTAAAGTGTATTTGAATTTGTACAAGGCAGGCTTGACTTCAGATAAGACATTTGAACAGTTTATCTTCTAAATGCAGTATAAGCTGTATGAGCAGATAACAGGAGTTGGATGGTTATTACAAGAAATTGCTAGAAATCCAGTTTTTAATATTGAGAAAAATGTAAAGGGTCTCATGTTTGTAACCATGAAAATGACCTAAATGATCTATAGATGCCTCGTAAAGTGCTGCTCTAATGATACCAGTTAAAGTTTTTGGAAACAGTGGAAAGAAACCTAATTATTTTGCCTTGTAATGTACAGGTAAACGTTGATTTTATTCCCTGAAACACACCAGAAGTGCTAACATATGAGGTGTTACTTTTTCAGCATTAAATGGAGGCTTTTAATCTTTCTACGCGTCATCGCTTCCCTCTCTTAAAAACTCTTAATTGCTGCCAATTTTGCTGCCATGCCATGCCATGCTGCGCTTATAAAGCTCATTTAACTGCCATAAATCTTAGTTGGTATTCTACAGTAGTATTTGCTGGATTTATATGTTACTCACACACATGCCACCCCAGTGTGTTAGTGGAAAACCACACACGATGTGTAAGCACCGCACATGTCCAGGCCAATAATCTTAATTTGTGGAAAAAAGCTCCAGCTCACTCCTGCACTTTATGAGCTTCTCACTCAGCATGAAAGAAGAGGTGTCTCATCAGTAAAACTGGTTTTCGGCAGGAACAAAGCCTCTCGACCCTGTACTTATCCCCTGACAAAAAAAAGCCTTTTCTCCTTTCATTATTGTCACATGGTAAGAGTGACTGTTGCACTTAAATTAATCACCGTCCTCTCTATGTTTCTCTTTCTGTTCTACAGTGGGAGATAGTCCAGACGGTGGTGAACGGCTCACTTTATTATACCTACAGTGTTTGTAACATAGACTCTACTGAACAGGACAACTGGGTACGCACAACGTTCATCCAGCGGCGCCCGGGGACCACACGGGTCTCCGTGGAGCTCCGCTTTATCGTGCGAGACTGCAACACTTTTGAAGGCGCTTCTGTCGCCTGCAAAGAAACCTTCAACCTTTACCTCTCAGAGGCTGACGCCGACGTGGGAACCAACTTCCGTAAAGGCCAGTTCCGCAAAGTGGCCACCATCGCTCCTGATGAGGTCACAAGGGGTCGTGCGCTGAAGGTCAACACGGAGACAAGGACCGTGGGGCCTCTGTCTAGAAAGGGCTTCTACCTTGCTTTTCAGGACATGGGCGCTTGTGTGGCGCTGCTCTCTGTCAGAGTCTACTACAAGACCTGCCCGTCCACTGTGCAGAGCTTGGCGGCCTTCCCGGAGACCGTGGCGGATGCTCTCAGGGAGGTGGAGGGAGCCTGTGTGAAGAACGCCGTGAGTCAGGCCACCCCACGCATCTACTGCACAGCTGAGGGTGAATGGGTGGTTCCTGTGGGTCAGTGCCAGTGTCTGGCAGGCTACGAAACCACCGGGGAGTCCTGCCAAGGTAAGCACAGCCAGAAATACGCCACGCATGCACTCAACTGAGACATGTTTGTGTTGCCATGTGAGTTATAGTAAATGAAACACCTCCAACCACTACTTTGGCGACTACTGAGGAATGAGCTCAGAGGAATGTTAATTGTGTCTGGTTTGCTTGGAGAATCTATCTCAGACACACACTCCATATCTGTCTTGAAGTCGGCCAGGTACAGGAGGATTTAGGATGGGATTTATAACCTGTTTGTTTGGTTTAGATTCTAAGGTAACCACATATTGCTCCATGTGATAGGGATCAGAATCACAGACGGCATTTCGACAGCCTCCCACTTAATGCCTCATCTCTTTACCTGTTGGGCAATAGCACATTCTCTCCACTGCTTTTCTCTGGAAAGGACTGGGCTGAGGCTCTTGTTTTATGGCTGGAGGTGATAAAGTACTGTACAAGAAGATGTGTCGAAATTGCTACCACAGTTTGTTGAGAATTTAAACTGGAAGTTTTACAAAAAGGTATTCTCAAATATGTCAGGATGTGAAATAAGTTTGTTTTGTGGAATATGATGTTGTTGGACACTATTTTCCCACAGTTATTCAGCTATTTAAAAGTGCAATAGGTGAGAAAATTATCTAAAATTATCAATAAAGAGTGAAGGAACAACAGTGTCCCAGTGGTATCAGATCTATCAACGGAAGTTAGCATGCTAACAGGCTAGCTACAGCATGTTCTGCTCAAGAGCCCCCGTGCTAGCGCTGTAAACCCCAACATCCCCCCCCCTGTCTGAACTAACTAGCTAACAGCAGCCAGAGTTAGCAGCAGTTAGCGATAGTTTTGAGTATAAATACGACAAATTTCCAATTGTTTCATTGCACCTTTAAAGCTGGAAAAAACTAAAAGAAAAAGTCTTCAGAAAATCTTTTACTTTCTTTTTGGAGGCTTCACTATATCATTGATGTTTTTCAGCATACATCTTCTATAATTTATAGTCAATTCTTCTTTAAAGGGACATGATACTTTTTTAAACATTCAGATATTTACATGCAGCAAGCTTTTCAAAACAAAAACGCACAAAAAGAAAGAGTGAGAGAAATCTGGGAACATACTGGTGTCTATTACTATGAGTGACACACTGGCTAAGGTTAAGTATGCAAAAACTTTACAGTATGCTCTGCCCTGGAGAAAGACCTGTTAGTACATATACACATAACAAACAGATGTGCGCAGTCAAACGCATAACTGTGGTGTTCCTACTGTATTTGCTCCCACTGTTTGTGTGGAAGTTCTGGCATTTCTCGGGTGTGGTGTGTTTAACTGTCTGGAGGAAACGTGGGAGGAAAGAGAGGGTATAGAGAGAAGAGGAAGGAGGGGAGGAAGGGCACAGTATGGTGCGGGACTTTCTGAAAGGAATTCTTTCGCCCTGGCGTCACCTCCAGCACTGATTGACTGAAGGAAGGGCCGTGTGAATGTGTCAGGATGACTACCTGAGCGGTGCGTCTTCTGCCTCGCAAGTATTTGTTGTGCGACAGTTGCTAAGGCGACAGGAGCCACAGATTACAGGGATGGGGCCGACACGCCTATCAGAGGTTAGACTGAGTCAGGCTGCGGTTTATGACTCCTGATGGTCCGAGTCACCTTGACTGGCAGAGTTTGGTCTCTTCCTCCTATAAAGTGAGGCGGATCATACTTACCTGCTGAAAGGAGTGGGAGATTAACTGATAGAAAGGAAATGAATCAACCATTTTGATAACTGACATTGTTTAATCCTATATTTCTAAGAAAAAAATAAAAATTTTAATTGCTAGGATTTACTACTTTTCAGTCACTTTTTATCACTCTTAACTGAATATATTTGGACTTCTCACCTTTTTGTGTCAGTTTATAGACCAAAGGAATGATTGATTAGTCGAGAAAATGATAGCCAGATTAATAGTTGATGACAATTATTGCTGCAGCCCTAAATACCGTTTATAGATAAGTGCTGAACTTCAAAGAGTGAATCATGTACTGAGGTTGTAAAAAAGAGGACAGAATATGAGAGCAAGGCGGGGAGGAAGTTGAGGCAGAGGAATGTTTCGGTCTTTGAGGCTCTTGACACCGCAGGCGGACTCTGAGCCGAGCACCTGAAACGGAAGCCGGCAGAGGAAGAGAGGAAACATTTATGATGTGGAAAAACTGTGATTCCAAAGTCTGGAGGATGACCTGATTGTTGGGATATCAGGAAACATGTTTTATTACATAAGTTAAAACGTAATTATGTTGTCGTTTGTCTCAGCCAGCTCCCTAATTCCAATTTTACTAGAGAAAGTGATATCCTCAGAGGCCCATGTGGATTCCAGTGAAGAGCCCAACTGTTGTGGGAAAAGGAAGTAAAGTGAGATGAGGAGGAATGCTGACTGACACAAATAAGCAGGTTGTCCTTGGTCGGAGACACAGGGTGGGGAGTCGAGTCGACAGTTGGTGCATGAGGGTGGTTAGCTTCGTGGCTGCTTAGTTAGGTGTGGAGTGTAATTTAGTCAAGAGGATTAGTAGAGCAACAGGACAGCTGTTAGCCAATGACATGCCCCCGCTTTGCCTCCCTTTGCTCTTTCATCCGGTTGTTAACACACGCAACGAGCTCCCTAATCCATGTTCCCACTCATTAGAACAATGGGCCGACACAAAGAGCAAAAAACAGATTCAATTAACAGATGCACCGGTGCGGAACTGAAGTCCTTTTCACGTGTGTGTCGTAGTCAGAAGGGAGCGTGGGACAATCGGGAGGACAATTACCAATCGAACAGTGGAATTAAAAGTTAGTTGGTTGAAAGTTTGTGAATCAAATCAAAGTCATATTTCCAGACGTATAAGTTTCCAATAAAATATGAGTAAATAAGCAATCGTTCAAATCCAAACTTTGCATGAACAATGTTTGTATTCATGCATTGCACACATGCCGCCATTTGCGAGCTGTATAATGAGTAGTGCAACATATTTATGGCACCACTCTGTCCAATCTCAGAGACAATAGATGAATGGGGCTGGAGTTTCTTTGGTACGTGACAGAGGTCCTGCTGCCCCGGCTCAAAATGAAATGTGCTGGCCCCCTTTTCTTGTGCGAAGAGACCACAGCTACACCCCCTCTGTGGCCAACTGACTCCCCAGAGAGAACTTCTGTTGGTGCTCCAGACCTTTGCCCCCACCCCCACCTTTTCATCCGTCTATTCATCTCCATCCCTCCTACTCAAATTCAACCTGCTCCTTCTCCTCCGCCGCGGCAATACTTGGAGTGCAAAGGTCCTTCTGCCTTTGTGGTGAAGTAACGCGAGCACGTCTTCAATCCAGGGTTCACTCGACCTCTTCTCACGGGCCACCAGCACAGGGGCCAGATGAAAGGCTCCACCAGAATGAAAGCAGAGAGAGGAGATCTTTCCTAAGATCCATTCTTTTAAAGTTCTTTTTTTTTTTGCTGGAGCCATTCATCACCCCAGACAGTTTGTGCATCTGTTTCCATAAACACTCTAAAAATCCTCTCCAGCAGCTTTTCCTCTTTCCTGATTCTCTTGTCCTCATAACTGTTCAACCTTGGATGCTGTAATTTGCAACCGGTGTCAGGGGGTTAGGGGAAGGAAGGAGGGAAGGAAGAAAGGGAGGAAACAGCAGTGTTCAGACTGAATTGCAGCTCTTGCGTCCTGGTTTCTGTCCACTCTGCATGTTCATTAACCTCCCATGCCCTGGAAGGCTGTTTATCTGTGCGCAGAAATGTCCATCACAACCAGTGTCCAACGTGCCACTTCCTTTGGCAAAAACATAAATATTATCTGCCAGAGAATAAGAAAAGGGAGTTCACAGATCAGATCTCCTGATGGATTTAAAGCTCTGCTGTCATCCGGTTGACACTGGCATTGCGACCTGAGATTAGGCCTCCAGGCGAAAAAGGCGAGTGGAGGCAGATCGTCAGGGAAATCCCTGCTCATTCCTCTGCACACAAAGACTCTGTGATTAGAGGTTACTCACAACAGAATGCTTCCTGTCGGGTGGAAGGAGCTTGTATTACAGAGACAGCTTCATTGTTTGCATTTTGATCACTCATTCCTTCCTGTGTTTGTCTGTTTCACAGTTACTTCTTTCTGACCTGCTTAAACTAACACACACACCTTCTTCTTTATCTCACACAGTGTGCAAACCAGGCTACTTCAAGCCGTCTGTGTCCAGCAAGTTTTGTCAGGTTTGTCCTGATAACACCAAGCCCTCAGCAGCTGGTGCCACCGAGTGTCAATGTGAGGAAGGTTTCTTCCGTTCCCCCTCAGATCCTCCGACATCACCCTGCTCTGGTAACCACTCACTGTCTGTTACAAAATCTTTTAGCGCTTTAGAGGCAGGTCAGGAGCTCAGGCTAACTCTTCTGTGTCACCTACTTCCTCCCAAAGCTCCACCCAGTGCCCCTCGCGACCTGAGCTCCACCACCCTGTCAGCAGACGGCAGAATGCAGCTGTCCTGGAGCCCACCGCTGGTGACCGGGGGTCGCAGTGATCTCACCTACAGCGTGGTGTGCGAGCTCTGTGACGGGGCCTCGTGCGTCCCCTGTGGCGAGAAGATCCGTTTCGAGCCGGGTCCCACTGACCTGGAGGAGCCCACGGTCGTCGTGACTGACCTGGATTCTCATCTCAACTACACGTTCACCGTGGAGGCTCACAGCGGCGTGTCGCACTTCAGTACTGAGAAGCCGACTGCGAGCATCACCACCGCTCTTGACTACACAGGTGAGCTCGATCACATATAAAAGTTGTGCTTTTTGCTTTGATTTAACCTCGTGGTCTTTTCAAAGAGGAAAAATTATTTTGAATTAAATCTAGGGATGCAACGATAACGAGATTCTGGACCGATACTGTGTTTAAAATAACTGTCAGAGTTCAGGTTTTTGTTATTTATGCCCCGTTTTTTGTCAAGAAAATAAACAAATCGATAGGCCGATAAACTGGTGCATCCGTAATTCTATCAGTTATATTAAAAGTACTATTGCAAAATCAACCATTTTTTTCTTTTGTTCTGGCTTTTATAAAACCCAGTAAGTAGAAAAGTATTTCAGTGGTTACTCTTCCCTTCGCCACAAGCTGAACCACATGTGTTGAAGGTGGAAGAAACCCAGAAATTATGATAAAACTTTGTTATTCCACTAAATAATGTTGTATAAGCTGTCCGTTAACAAATTGCTTTTGTTTGCCAAAAGGTTAATCACTGACACAGAAATGTACATTATGTTATTCTCTATAGTAACATTATTTATAGAAATGAAACCCCAGAGAGGTCTGACTCCAGATACACCCGTGTGGGATTTTGGATGTTTAGTGCTGTTAAAAATGTACTCTCAACACCAACCACAGATACAGAGCTTATAACAATAACATTATATTTAATGATGTTTTACAGCTGCGGTCTCGAAGTCCCCTAACAGGAGTAATTTGTTATTGTCTTCAGTGGATGTTTGAAACATGTCATCTGTTCAAAATTATGTTTAATAAATTCTCAGAAAATTAGAGGAATCAGGAACTATGAAGGTAATAAAAATATGTGAAGTATATTTATTTGAGCTGTCACAGACAGTCACCAAGAAGAGTGACAAAAACGTTTTACACGTCAGAAAAATCCATTGTACAAAAGGAGACTCTTACTACACAAAGAAGTATTCAGTCTGACCCACGGAGTCCCAGAGGCTTTCATTTCCAAACGTCCTTTCCAAAGACTGTGATTACTCACTAACCATTATTTTGCTTTCTGTCTCTCACCGACCGTTAGATCCCCCCAAGGTGACGTTGATCCATCTGGATGATCGCGGCCCCACCAGTCTGTCTCTGTCCTGGACTCTGTCTCGCAGGCCTCCAGCCCACATCAATCACCGCTATGAGCTTATGTACCGCAGAAAAGTAAGACAGACGGCTTTGTGATCTTTTGTCTCTCCCTCCTCCTTTCAAAGTCGAGGCTGTCTTGTGAAATCTTCGCAGCGTTTCTGCTTAAGTGAACACCAAATATTCTAATCCACTTAATTTCCGTCATAGGATGATGAAGGCGAGCGAGATGTGACCACCTACACGGTCTTGATTTTGGAGAAAACCTCAGTCCAGATTAACGACCTCACCCCAGACACTACTTACATGTTCAGGGTGCAAGCAATGAGTCCTGAAGGCCACCCTGGCAGCTACAGCGTGGAGCACGAGTTTCATACTTCACCATTAGGTACAAGCAGACACAAAGTCTACAGAATTGTCTCTTTGTATAAGCTTTAATTTCACATACCTGACTTAATGAATGTTTTTCCTCTCTGCAGCCGAGTCTCAGGTCCAGAACAACTCCACCATGGTGATGGGAGCTGTGTTTGGAGTGGTGGTTATTCTGCTTGTTGTGGTGGCCGTCCTGCTCCTGCGTAAAAGGTTGGTGACACGATAGATGTTATCTGCACGTCTGGTATGACAGCTCAGGGAGGGTTTATCAGTAATAGCCAGTGCTGCGATTGAATACAGCCCTCAGAGACTGACCTGCAATTACTAAAGAAAGCCAGTCTGTATTCTGTTGGGTCGTGTAGTGATTGTTCATGTTTTCCTCTCAGGAGACTGAGCTCTCGTGGCAGGGGAGGACCTGAAGATCCCTACTTTTCAACAGGTAAGAAAACAATTCTGCACACACAGATAAAACAGTTCTTTAAGTTACCATTCAGTCTAATAATCTGGTTATTATTTCCTCTTTAGATCAGCTCAAGCCTCTGAAGACGTACGTTGATCCGCACATGTACGAGGACCCGAACATCGCCATCCAGAAGTTTGTCACAGAGATCGACCAGAGTGCCATCAGCAAACAAAAAGTCATCGGTGTTGGTGAGTGTTGTTTTAGAAATCAGCCGTCCATTTAATAAAATCTCAAAGTGCTGTTTCTAACGCTTGCTGTTTGTCCGCTGATCAGGAGAGTTTGGCGAAGTGTTTCGGGGCACGATGAAGACTCCCGGGCGAGGGGAGGTGGCCGTAGCGATCAAGACCCTGAAGCCGGGGTACTCGGAGAAACAGAGGCAGGACTTCCTGAGCGAGGCCAGCATCATGGGGCAGTTCTCGCACCCAAATATCATCCGCCTGGAGGGAGTCGTCACCAAATGTGAGTCGATGACCTCCAGACAGAAGTCAAGCAATAATTTACAACTCATTTGCCTCAATTGCTTGCGTACGTTTCTTTTAATAAACATAACTTTTTGTTTAATTTGCAGACAAGCACATCATGATAGTGACAGAATACATGGAGAACGGAGCTCTAGACACATATCTGAAGGTAGGTACATGTGTTTGGTCAAATGAGCTTCAGACTTCATATTTTTTATCCTTAATAATTACATTCCTTGGAAACTATATACGTATCTGTGTATTTCCTTGTATTAAAGGACGGAAAGCCGTAAGAAGGAGGCACAAGAAGAAAAAGTTGCATTTTTTTATAGGAGTTATGGGACTTTTTATTGGTCGGGCAGTGTTGCAACTAAGGATTATTTTCATTATCGACTAATCTACATATTATTTTCGTGTTACAAAATTGCCGAAAAAATACCCAAAGAGCCCAAAATGCTGACTTTAAAACTGCTTCTTTTGTCCAACCAACGGTCCAAAACCCAAAGACTCTTCATTTACTATTAATGACAAAGAAAAGCAGCAAATCCTCACATTTAATCAGCTAGAATTAGCAAGTACTTTTTTTGCTTGAAAAATGACTGAAACATTTAATCAGTCTTTAAAATAGTTATTATAGCAATTTATTTTCTTTTGATCATCACATCGACTACTTGTTGCAGCTGTAGTTGTCAACCAGCAGAGACCAGAGGAAATCACTCTTCCTGGTAATTAAGATATTTAATAATTGTATTTTTTCCTCTCTAGGACCGTGATGGAGAGATTCCATCGTACCAGCTCGTGGGGATGCTGCGTGGAATAGCTGCTGGCATGAAATACCTCTCTGACATGAACTACGTCCACCGTGACCTGGCGGCAAGAAACGTTCTGGTCAACAGCAACCTGGAGTGTAAAGTGTCTGATTTTGGCCTGTCGCGGGTGCTGGAGGATGACGCTGAGGGCACCTACACGACGAGAGTAAGTCACAGCCTAAAAAGCACAGCAACAGAGAAACGACCCTTGTGTTTTTTTTCTTTCTAGTAATAAAGACCAGGCTGTTAATGGTATTTCACTCTCATGTGTCCAGTCTTAAGTGTTGGTCTTTCAGCGCCTTCTGTTCCCACTCCCTTCACCCATTAAATATGATTTGTTAATGTTTCTCTTCTGTCAGGGAGGTAAAATCCCCATTCGCTGGACTGCCCCCGAGGCCATTGCATACAGGAAATTCACCTCAGCCAGCGACGTGTGGAGCTTCGGCATCGTCATGTGGGAAGTCATGGCATTTGGAGAACGGCCCTACTGGGACATGAGCAACCATGAGGTATGTTTCATCCGTCACAGTTGAGATGAAGGATTGTTTTGGCCTGTGCAGGTCAAACTTTAATGTGTATTACCACTGAGAGTCTGTGCCTGGTAGGTGGTGATAGAAAGTTGCCTGAAGTCCAGTGTAGTTTCCCACCATCCTCTTCCAATTAACTGCTAAAGTCAACATAGGAACACAGACTGCTCATTCTCTTTGTCTGTCACTGCAGCCATAAATATACTTTAAGTCTAAGCACTGCCTTCACTCTGCCCCCGTCTCTTCCTCAGGTCATGAAGGCTATCAACGAGGCCTTCAGGCTTCCTGCTCCGATGGACTCCCCATCCGCTATCTATCAGCTCATGCTCCAGTGTTGGCAGCAGGACCGCGCCAAACGACCTCGCTTCTCGGACATCGTCAACATTTTGGACAAACTGCTCCGAAGTCCAGAGTCTTTGAAACCCATCGCAGACTTCGACCCACGGTATGAACATTACATTGCTTGTAGTCTGAAGTACAAGTGATCAAAATTCAAAATAGATGCCCACGTTATAGCAATCGAATGCAGTCAGTGTTCATAACGCAGCGGTGAATGATGACTAATCCAAGCGTGTGTTGTTCCTCGCAGCGTGTCCATCCGCCTGCCCAGCACCAGCGGCTGTGACGGCACCATGTTCAGATCGGTGCCCGAGTGGCTGGAGTCCATCAAAATGAGCCAGTACAACGAGAGCTTCGCTCGCGCCGGGATCACAACCATGGAGCAGGTGCTCGCCTTGAGGCATGAGTAAGTGCACACATGGCACAGGTGCAGCGCTGCCACACTGCGCTGATTTATCTGGCACCGCGCCACATTTTGTAGTAACACAGAGAAAGTATTGAGCTCTCAGCTTGAACATTTGTTACCCAGTTTGTGAATGCAGGAATACTGCACACCGCCTCTGCCCATGTCATTCCTCTCATTCTTTGCTGCCATAACTTCAACAGCAGCGGTCCCCGCCTTATTAGTCTGATTTACCCCCACAGCTATATCAAGTCATCTTTCATCAACGCCATGTGCCACAAACCAAATGTGTTCATTTCAGTTATTTAAGACCATTAATAATATATTAATATTATATTATATATAATATATTAATATATTATATATAATATAATTAATATATATATATATATATATATATATATATATATATATATATATATATATATATATATATATATATATATATATATATATATATATATATATATATATAAAGTATTCATACAATTTAATGGTCAGTACGCTGGTTTGGTCATTTGCACTGTTACCATTTGGGAGACAGGAGGCAGACATTTAAATCATTTATCCTTTTCTTACAGCTCACTATTTTATCGATTACTTTCATTTAACTATTTCAACCATTTATCCATTACTTGTAGCGAACTGTTCTAACCATTTAGCCTAACCATTAGCCTACTTTTGCATACTTTTAGGTAACTATAGTTAACCATGTCAACCATTTACCTCTTCTTTTATACCTCTTCTTTTAACTATTTTAAGCCTTTTATCCATTACTTTTTGAACGGTCTTAGCTCCAATATATGCTGACTGGTTTCTATTCAAAGTGTATTTTCAATTTTTTTCAAATCAGTCGAGCTACTCGACAATCTTTTCCTGTGGTACAAGTTGGGGATCACTGCTCTACAAGTACCAGCGTGGTCTCTTTCTGTCAGACAGAGTCCGTATTGTTTTTAGCACACTCTAAAACGGTCTCATGTATCTTTTCCTTTCAGAGACATCAGGAATATTGGAGTGCGGTTGCCCGGTCACATGAAGAGGATAGCGTACAGCATCCTGGGCCTGAAAGATGAGACCAGCTCCCTCAGCGTGTTTGCAGTGTGATCTAAGCATTCCTCCAAATCAAAGTGCACTGACCGACCATGCCATTTCACTCATGGACAAGGAGGACTGAGGTGGGGGGGTGAAACTGAGCTACGCTGCTGAGGGATTTTTTTTCGTCTTTTTCTGTGGAGCAGCGTGGCGCGACTGAAGAGGACCCTCCAAAACCACTCAGAGAGGACTGAGATTAAAAAACACTTATGTACTTTATGATATGAACAGAAAATGAATAATTTATCTTTATGTAAAAATGTTTTATATGTCGAACATAAACAAGTTAAGCGATTTAGTGAATAAAAAAGTGCAAAATGTGAGACAATGTTAGAGTGCTTGGCTTGTATTTACTGGATGACTGAAATATTTTATGCTCAATATGATTAAGGGCTTTTTCTTCCAAGCACTCAGTTTATCCTGCCAGTGTGTCTGGATCCTTAAACCTGTTGGTTTTTCTACATTTTTGTGATCGATGAGACTTGTAAATTTGGAACGGTTATTCCACTCAGGGCAAAGAATCACACATTCTTATGTTTTGTAGTTTGTCTCTGTATGACATATATTTTCCTCTCTATGTTTACATAATGTCTTAATACAACTGTTCATTTTTTTATTTAATATTTATTTTATCGTGTATTTATGTTGTTTGTTACATGAGAAATAACTCAGATCTGGCGCGTGTTTGCCAGGCGGTGTATTTTTGTGTTTAAATAAAATCAGTGTTGCCTTTTGACTGAATCGCTTTTCTGTATTTGTTTTTTTAGCTGGTTAAGGCGGACACATCTCAGCAACTGTAGGATGAATTGCCAGGAACTTTTGAACAGACCCCAGAGGATAAACCTTACTCACTTTGGTAATAGTCTGAATTTTCCTTTTGCGCCACCGACAGGTTTACATTTTAGTTTTTTAATGGAAGGTCTTGTCAACTAATTCAATTTTGATAAAGTTTGGTGTAGACATTCACAGTCTTTGTGAACTTTGGGGAAATGTTTGATTTGTCCCATACTTTGTTAGCATGTGACCCTGGGAAGTGATCACAGTGATGGAATGTAACTTAGTACATCTACTGAAGTACTGTGCTCCGGTAGAATTTTTGACACGATTGGGCATTCACATTTTCTGCTACTTCATACTTCCAATCCACCACATTTTGGAGGCAAATATTGTACTATTTGAATCCACTACCTTTATTTGACAACATCAGTTTCTAGTTACTTTGCAGATAACATAATGCACCAGAGCCAAAGTGATGCATTTTGAAATCCATCTTTTTTATCGCCGATTGGATAAAACAAACAAACAAAGAAAAAACATTTCAATAATTGAATGAATGTCAGATCTGACACATAGTGTACAATATTTCCTTTAAAATAAATGCAGAATTTACTTTCATCTCTACTTTTGATACTCAAGTACATTTACTGCCAGAAAGCTACTTCTGAAACTGAAGCAGGCTACAGACGTAGATACATATCAGATACTGTAAGACCTTTACTGGGTACTAGGTCAAATGTGTGTCTTTTATTAAAATAACATTTGAGCACTCAAGTATGAGTTTTGGGCACTTTTTACAACGCTGATTAAAACACTTGAGGTTTAAGCTGTGAAGAAATGACATATAAATTCACTTAAAGCCAAACAAAAGACAAATCTATTCATTACACTTTTCACATCTTTGCTCACCCGACATTTGATATATCATAAAATCTCTGAAGTGACTGATGACGTTTCTTCTCACACCATCTTCACAACTAATGAACTATGCAATACTGACACACACACACCCAACACCCTCACGCTTAAAGCATAATAAACTATTGTAACATAAGTTGCCAAAGGCCTTTTTTTCCCTGACATTTATTTCATCATGACTGGTGAAAATCAGAAACAAATTTGATTTATCTTTTCATAACATGTATTTGAAATCTCACTATAGTCTCGCAGAACTGGTTTTGGTGACGTCTGTCCCCCAGATGGAGTTGATCAACCACGGTGACTTTGCCAAGGTGGAGTAGAATGTCACACCTACGCACAACTGCGCTCCATCATTTCACAGTCACTCAGCTATGTTAAATCCCCCCCGCTGTAAAGATTTCACCGGAATTTCACCACCACAATGTGTTTTACTGTGGCGAATCCCAATTCCGTAGCCGTACACTTGACCTACCTAACCTAGATGTGTGTCATTGTTACTGCGTCGGATTAAAGTTCTGAATGGTGTTCTATTGAATATCACACCTGATAATTATAGGTTATTCCTTCACACAGACACATCTCCACACCCTTTCTCACACAAACACAAAGACTCATAGGCTCCTGCTCCGGGGTGTGGCAAGAAATTCTGAACCCCTTGACAACAGTTCAACAGCAGTTCTGACACACTGAATATCTACAATCCGTGTCATGTTCCACTGCTGCTGAGGCACAAACACTCAGTCGACTATAAAAGAGTCGTATATAGTGACACTTTGATCAGACACAGGGGAGAACTCACTAGTTAAGAATGACCTCTGCTGGATCCGTCCAGTAGATACAGACGTCGAGAGGCAATCCACCTCCTCAGCCTGTATGGAGAAAGTTCAGGGTGTTTCCTCTGAGGATTCAAAACCTCAGAGGGCCGGCAGAGAAAACAAATTTACAGGTCAGACAACCAAAAATCAACAGACATACTCAGTTACTCATGTCATCGTTTCACGAACTGTAAATGAATGTTTCAGGCCATTCGTACCCTACTGGGAAGATCCAGGTCATTGGAAACATTTTCCAGTTCACGGTCGATGTGAGTGAATTCTCTCCAGAGGACGTTGTCATCATATTCTCCAACAACCTGATGGAGGTGCATGCTGAGAAGGTGAGAGAAAGGAAAGAAAATATGTAACGGTTACCGCAAAAGTGTAAAGAGGCCTGATGTGTGACTGCTCAGTTAAGCTTCAGACTCAAAGATAAGTATTTTGAATTTTAGTATTATTAGAGAAGCACTCAAGTTATGGCTTGAAGCAATTGGACAACTTGAGCTGCATTACCGAACATCTCAAAGTTTGAAATCCTATTTTCGTGATCATGTAAACATGAGGAAGGGCACATTTGAGTTATTGAATTGTGATTTAAAAGAACAGAAGGGTTAGGGTTAGAGTTGTTAGGGATAAGGCTTGAAATGTGTGTAGGTTTATGTGTAAAATGTAACTATTGAGTGTAACTTTCCACACGAGTAATCCTGCCGTCCTAACGTCCATACGCTCTTGTCCTGCAGCTGGGAGTAGATGGCAAAGTCACAAACACTTTTTTCCACAAATGCAAACTTCCAGCGAATGTGGACCCCTTATCTGTGACCATGGGCATCGACAGCAGTGGGGTCCTGACTGTCAGAGCACACAGGGTACCTTAAAGCCTGATGCCCTCTTCTCTGTATTCGACATCTCAACGCTGGACTTTAGCGACATCTGGCGGTGGGCGGAGGGATCGATCAATGCAGCATTCTTGTACTATCGGAAAAGTCCCGTTCCGAATATTTCAAATACTTCCATGAAACGTGTGATGGATGTGAATCCAATGATGGTCTTGTTAACTTGCTCACAATGGTGGACGTCACAGAAACGGCCACTTCTGTCAATAAATTCACTGAAACCTTACCAGCACGCCTGTGTGCTCACTTTGTTACATGCAGGGTTTTTGTTTCCGTTCAGATATATGACAGTTCAGTGCCAGATAAAGCTGTAATTATCGACTTTTTCCAAGCACCTGAGGGCAACTTTCTGGACCGCCTCTGGTGGCGGGGATGCCTCCACGAATAAACACCAAAGAAGAAGAAAAGGACGTGACGTCTTAACGGTTGCTAAGTGATGTTATACTTTACGGAAGTTTTTATCGGGTGTCTTCACTTTGAAACTTAAAAATGCAATATTCCGGCTAATGTAGTTTTTATTAAAGCCCTTTATGGCCATAAAAGACTGTTTGCGGTATTTCATTACTAACATCGCTGTATCAGTCTGCCTTTTTTGATAAAAAACTGACCGTAGCAGTGGGATGCTAGTTAGCTAGCTAACTAAGCTAACGACAACAACATGGCACAAGTTCCTCCTCCCGGATCAGTCGTAGTGGCTGACTGGCATCGATATAAAGACAGCAAAGAATACTTCAGCAAAATCCTGCACAAGAAGAGACGCAGAAACTTTGGTATGACAAAGAAACCTTATGATTTTGGTTGAATTACGATGGTTTCCCTGTTTCAAAAGCACCATATGAGTCATGTGTAGGCTATATGTATAAGGCAGTCTAACCAGGTTTAGATTATACAACATAGCATGTCAGTACATTTACTCTTGGTTAAGGTTTGTTTCCAGCTGCCACCTTATAGACCTAACCACAGTCATTTCCATTTAATCCTAACCTGAACTGTCAGTGTTTCAGTAGCTTGGAGATGAACGTGAATTCATCAATAACAATGTGATTTGTGGGTGGTCATTGGAGTTTTAAGTAATTTGTGGTGACCTCTAACGACTCAGTTTTTCAACACTGGATTCTTAATGAGCAAAGGTTGTGGGAGATTTTCCAAGAGGGACATAAACTTGAAAAAATGAAGGAAATAAAGAGTTGAAAAAAATCTGGGTTTGCTGAAAATTACACAGGAGTTATTTCCATGCTGTCTTGTAGAAAACAAACATATTCCATACTCCAGTTCAGAATTTTAAGAGACCAGACTCCATTTTGACATTGGAATTAGGGCTTTTTGGTTGAATGATTTATAAATGTGAAAGTTTTGGACATTAGCCTGCTATACAGCAACACAACTGTAGGTCTGTGCAGAGAGCATAGTACAATAATGCAAAGTATGACAGTGAATTTAGGTACAGAATAACAAGCAGTGCACAAAAGTAAATATTTCAATGGTATAACTAGGCCTGTTGGAGTCTCCAGTGATGCCTCCAAATGTCGCTGTGGACACAGTTCACTATAAGATCTTCATCTCTGGCAAGACTGGAGTCGGAAAAACTGCTCTTGCTGCACGTCTGGCAGGCATGAATATCCCTAACATGCACTATGAAACCACAGGTAGGTCACTACTGACCACTGACTGAATTAAAAACTCTTCAATTGAAAAGGTTTATCAGGTCACACAAATGTTTGTTCAATGTGTCCGTTTGTTTAAGGCATTGAGACGACAGTGGTGTACTGGCCAGTGAAGCTGAGAGAGAGCGGCAGAGTGCTTTTCTTCCGTCTGCAGCTGTGGGACTGCGGAGAGAACGCACTGCGTAGATTTGACCATTTGGTCCCAGTATGTATAAAATATAAAGCATTTTCACACTTTGTATTGAGTTATGAACTAATGCGAGACAGAAAAAAAGACACATCCTACATCACCATCAGACCAAATGTATCAAGTCACTGTTACCTGTCTCTTCCAGTCCTGTAAGGAGCAGGTGGACGCCGTGCTTTTCCTGTTCTCCTTCACTGACAGGACGTCCTTTGATGATCTGTCAAATCAGATTGCAAAGTGGACCGGGACATGTGCAAGCCGTGTTGTGAAATTGGTGGTTGGCACCAAGTATCCTCTAAAGCAGTTTCAGTCCAAGGCATATTGGAAAGTAACACTTATGTTCATCAAATGTAAAAAGAGTATGCAGCGAAGACATCCTCATCACTTCAGCATTTTCTTGCTTTGTCATCACAGAGATGGATGTTTGTCCTTAATGTTTCCTTCAGATTTGACCTTTTCATGCACTGTGATGTGGCAGAGAGAGACGTGAGGGACTTCCAGGAGACATGGGGTTTACCGGTGCTGCGTATGGGTGGGGAGGTCAGTGATGGGCTGGGTGACGTGTCTCCCCTCCTCAACTGCCTGGCAGAGAACTTGTGGCATCAGGACTGTGTTGCAGCCGGATCATCCAGCTATCATTCGCAGCAGGAGACAGGAACGCTACATTAATACCAAACATGGACTTCAGGTTCTGGATTGGAACTCTGGATTTCTGCCTTAGCAGCTGATCTTCGAGATGGAGGAGGCTACTGTTGAGATAAATTGACTATTTTACAGTATCTAATGTCATCGCAGCTGTCAAGATTTTTTTAAACTGAAATGTCTTAAATTCTCTCCCGTCAGCAGGGTTTTATACATCGTCAGTATCAGATTCTTTGAGACTTTGGATAAAACTAGAATGCTGCTGAGTTTCCTGGTCTTAAAGATTGTGAGGTAAATATTCAGTATTTATGAGAATTATTTTGCTGTATCAAGAATCACGCGTTAATATCATTAAAGCTATGCAGTGATTGTGTTTGAGCACATCATTTGCATATTAATTTTTATCATTTATGTAGAAGAGAGCGCCGCACCCACTTTTTTCTTTGTATCATTACTGAGCTGTTGGGGACACCTTTTTCTGCTGTTTTTCATGGTCTAAAAAGAACCAACACTGTTCAATATTGCCAATATTTCACAGTAAGAAGATCAGGGACTGTTTTTCAAGTCGTCTTGTCACCATCTTTATTCAGTTTTGTTGCATTAGGCTGATCTTGGGAGTACATAAAATGTTTACAATAGGATAATCTAAAAAAAAAAAATACACATTGCTTTAAAAGAAGCCAGTATTTTCGTAAGTGACAAGAAAAAAATCTATTCCCGCCAAATCAAAATATCCCCTTATTCCCTTGTGTGTTTGCAAATTGTGACAAGTGCATGTTTGAATGAGTCGTGTTGTGAGTGCTTTGATCAAGAACATTTAACATCAAGAACATTTAGTGCATTTTAAAAGTTAAGATCTTAATTGAAGTGTATAATTTTCCCTAATTATCCAAATATACATTAGTAATGTGCAAGTTAAAGTTAAAATGATAAAAGTTTGATGTCTAAAAAGCAGCACAATCACATTTCCATCAGTGTTTTGTTGACAGCACCTTGATCCACTCCTCTTTATCTGCCCTGCAATAAAAAAGAAGAAAAGAGGCGAATCAGAGATGGGTGATGTGCTGCAAAAAGAGATTTATAAGTTACTTGAAAACTTCTAGAAAATGTCCACTCGTACCTTGTGTGCGGAACAAGTATCATGGCGGTGGATTGTCCGGTGTAACATTGAGAGAGATGTAACAGGAAGGATTCTTGAGGGAGACCCAGGACCTCAGTCTTCCGATGCTCCAGGTATACGCATGTTGCGAACTTCGCATAGTCCACAACTTTGAACCTCTGATCCCTGACACGATGCAGAGAGACTCGGTAAGATAATGTGGATCATAATTTTAGTATAAGTGAGATTGCAGCTGATCTTGGCTTTGCCTGCATTTCTTTTAATATGTCAAAAGGATGAAAAACGGATAGTAGTTGCATCATTTCACAAAAACAAGCGTATGTCGGTTACTTCTTCAAGGAGATGATCAAAAGGTCGTTGAAGACGTGGAGGTAGACTCTGATGAAGGACACTCTTGAGTTGTGAGCACCAGCCTCCACAGTCAGCTGTCTCAAAGGACCGTGGTGCACCAGAAAACGCCCACTTACAACCAGAGGAACCAACTGGACGGAGGAAGAGGCAGCCAGTTAGAATTCATTGCCATCTGCAGGTTACGTAACAGATTCAAGTCTGTCAGAAAGACTGTTAGAAATCTTACAGCAAGAAAAATAAAGTCATTTATCACCTTTACTTTGCCAAAATCCATCAGCATTTCCAAGCAGACCAACTCCTCAATTTGTTTCATTTTTCGGACCCCGTCGTCACACTCTGTCACTACCTGGAAGGTAGTGACAGGTAGTTAAGAGTAATCTAAATAGCAATTCCAGTATTTTTGCTCATCTTTTAAGCGTAATTTAACACCACAACACTCCCTTCCAGTAAGCAGCCCATCCCCCCTGTTCACATTCTGTCTCAGCATGAATGTACAGATCTAGAAAAAGGCCTTAAAGTGAAACAGAATCACCTCATGAATCGCTTTGGCTGCTGTTTCGAGATTCAAAACTGAGTCAGAGCCCGGTTCAGTGAGTTTCAGGATGCCCTGAAACGAAAGAACACACAACACAAAAGAAGCCTTAGTCGATCTTTCAAACGTGTCACGGCAAGTAAAAGAAATATATATTCGGACAATTGTGATTCAAATCTCTACCTCGAGGATGAGTTTAATACGAGTTATTCTCTGAAAGGGAAGGACAAGGAATGACTTGAGGCTCTGTCTCTGACACACCGGGTCACTCTCAAGCTTCTCGAGTGCATAGAGAAAGTCTCGGTTCTGTTGCCTTGGAAAAAAAAAAAAAAAAAAAAAAAAAAGGGTGATCAAATGTGATTGAGTCAGTCTTGTGAAAAGTACCACTCGCGTTATCAAGTACAGATCAGAGACTCACAGCAGCTGGTTGACAAGGGCCTCCTGGTACACCATGTTGGTCACATATGGCACGTAGAGTCTGTGAAAGTCAGGGCAGTGCCGAAGCACGATGTCTCCAACCTGACATATTAACACGCTCTCTCCCAGTCGAATTTCCAGATCCATCAGAAACCTGGAAGAGAGGTGACCGCGGCTCGGCATAAACACCAGAACAACTAGTGGGAATATGATAAAAGGAGGTACTGAGAGTCTCACTTTTCACTGGTTGCCATCACGTGACGAATATTGGAAAACAAAATGTGATGCTCCATCGGAGACAGGGTCTGTTTCAGCGCCTTTGACAGGTAGAAGTTCTTGACAGCAACTCCGAGGCTCTGCAGGTAGGACGCTTCAGAGCCAATCAATTCAAACATCCTCTTCAGGAAGAAAAAGATGGAAGGAGCATCATTAACAGTTCAGAGACGAGGCGGAGGATTGTGTCTCTTTTTGTCAGCAAATCTCATCACTGAATTGATCCAACTACCATTTTTGTCCGTGTATTCAAAGCACGACATATAGGTTATTCAGCTTATAGCTCATTATATATGAAAAATGCTTAATGTTTATTATGCAACTAATGCAACAGTAACTCCTGTTTGAGTACCACTTCCTAAAAACTAGTGGCCAGCTGTTTAAACAAAACTTTAAAAAGGAGGGGATTTACAGTGCAGACAAGGTTGCCAGGTTTATGGTTTTCCTGCAGAACTGGGCCACTTTTCAGGTGTTGCTGTGGGTTAGTTAGACCCATTTTTCATGCAAATGGAGCACTTAAAGTTACACAAACACAAGCTCTCCGCTTGATGGCAACCGCCTCTCTCCCCGACTCTGCTTGTTAGTGAAGCAAACAAATTTACAACTAGCTAACTACAAGAAGAAATTTAAAAAGTTTTTAACACAAAACTACAGCCTACAAACTGTAATTTGATATAACGGGAACACTTTAAGCTAACATGCTAAACGTTAACGCTACACCCTGCAAGTTACATGCCAAATTTTACTGTTGCCCTTCAAATGAAAACTACATGTCAACATGCTGAAAATGCTAACATGGTAAAGGTTAGCCTTCATATAAAACATTTGCTGTCAACATGCATACTGTTAGCATATTTAATAGAGTTTCCTCACAATAGCAATGTAATCAAACAGAATAAATGTCAACATGCTAAAAAATGCTAACAAGGTCAAGGCTAGCCTACATGTAGTATACAACTTTAGAAATTAACATGCTCCATGCAAGCAGATGTCACTGAGAACTTCATTGCTAAATGCTGTGCGAACATTAGCATTGTCATCCAACAGAACAGATGTGAACATAATAAAAATGCTAACGTGGTAAAGGTTAGCCTACATATGAATGTTAAATCTGCATACATCTTGCATGTTAACAGATAGCTTAATCACAATAGCATGCTACATGCTGTATGAACATTAGCAAAGTGATCCAACACAGTAGGTCTACTTGTGTACATGCTATAACTGGTGCTGCTCAGGGTTAGCCATGTAGACATCTACACCTCTGTCTTCTTCATTGTCATTATATAACTTGATCGTGATTTAATGTCTCTTGGCTCCAAATAAGACAACACTGCTCCTGAATGCAGCATCTTGTTTATCATTTCTGAGGTGTAAAAGCATGAATTATTAAACCTTTCACACCTCCTGAAGGCAAATCTCTCTGGTTGTCAGGCTGGTGAGCAGGCCAGATGCCTTCACCTCGTCTAGATCTTGCCAAAGGGAACATGGAGTCACCCTAGGGACTGGGGGAGGTGAGGGTGAGGGTGGGGTTGCATCACAAGGACTTAATTGAAGGGATGGAACCTCAGAGCGGCAGCCATGGCTATAACGGGACTGCACAACCTGCACATACTGGGGCGTTATCAGTTCAGACTCAACACTCTCGTTCAGTCTGTGCGGATCCTCTTTCACCGGCTGCAGGAAGAAGTCCTGATATAGGGGGACTGCAGAGCAAAAGAAATGAAGACAAGGGTACTTGACTTTGCTGGGACACTATTCAATGTCCGACAACAACCGAAGGAGAAAAGGAAACTCACAGGAATTAATGTACTTTGACTTGAATGACACCCTCAGCACTTCTTCCTCGGCTGGATCTGCTGCACTGTGTTTTTATAAACGACACCACATTTAGTTAAAAGTATAGAAATTATAGAGTATTGAAATGTACGGCTTCCCTTACCCTTCCGTGCTTTCAACCTGATCATCCAATGGAGACAAAGTTGGATTTTCCTCCTCAAACATATTAACTGAGAACAGCTTTGATATATTTTTTAAATCCAGCATTTGCATGATGGTCAGAGACCTGAGAGGTGAAGATATGTTTAAAGGAGGACTTAAGAAAGGACATTTCATCCTCATAATCCTACATACAGAGTTTGGTGAAGTTCTCTGGACGCATGTTGTGGCCCTTACCTACAATCTTCCAGCTGGTTCAGGGAGTCGCTGCTCTCTTCAAGGCAGTTTTCCAGAGAAAACACTGAAGAAAGCTGCTCTCTGGTCGTCATGGTTTGTATTTGTGATAACAAATGACTCACTGGATTTCCTAACCAGGAGTATAGACCAGACATAATGCCTCCACTCCAACAGTGGTTGTTCTCATCTCTGGCATCTGATTGAGCCATAACGCTTCAGTCTGGACCTGTTCCGTCACACGACACAAGGCTGCAGGCTGAGCTTGAGGCAGCAATCACTGAACTGGAGCCAGGTGTGGCTCTTTTTAAAGCCTCTGGCAGACTAGTTGTGTCCCAGTTTCCTACTCCAAACTAATCCATTCATTCATCATCTGCGGTAGTTAACGAAGTGTCTGTTGATTCTAGACAGTTGGTCGGACAACACAAGCAGTTTGTCATTGTCAACCTAGTCTCTGGGAATTATGATTTTTCAGTATTTTTAGACTATAATACAGCAATGATTCATCAAGAAAATAGCTGATTCATTTAATTGATGATTCATTGAAACAACTCTTCTTGTAAATAAGCGCACTTGCAAAACTGACTTACTCTCCTTGAGCATAACTGCAGTGCTCAATGTGGCTAGACTTATTGAGATTTTTCACATTTTTAAATACTTACTACTACTGTGATGCTGTGACGGCCATGTTGGTGTTAGTGACATATACTTAGCGAGATGATGTTCTTAACTGAGCGCTTTTTACAAAACTATTTTATTTAGCTTATTTTACGAACAAACTGCGACTTTCTTGACTTGCAAAGTTATCTTTTACATGGCCTATGTATAATCCAGGGCACAATTAAAACCAGGTAAAAAATGTATTTGATTCTCCCTATTGACTACTGAATTGACTATTACCTAAATAAGGTCCCATGGGGCACACCGGAAGGGGCTGGACTTGGCCTCTCAAAAACAGTTAAGTACATTAACTACATACTTTTTTTTTTACTTTTTATACACACTGCAGCAGCAGCATAGTGCATACTGTTGCATGGAATATGCCCAACATCGGGACATACTACTTCGTCCAAAGATTGCACCTCAAACTTTGACACTCTTGCTCGTTCATGTCACGAATGTTAAAGTAACCAGAAAACGTAGACAATTTTTAATATAGCTTCTGTTGGCGGCTTTCTCAATGTGACAGATCTTCCACAGCACAGAGGATCGTCGGTCTCAATAGCCAGAATTGAATGCTGGCTTGTATATTGCAGAATGCAACCACATGAAGTAGGACATCCTGGTGTTTTATATTTATTAGCACTAAGTATGGAATTGGGACACAATATGAGGCTCTCTGCTACTGTGTGTATATATATAGTTTGAGTTGATTAGAGAATGGCTTACTTACTAAAATACAGCCATAATCACAGCTCACTCATTTACAGGAAGCAATGAATGAATTCACACAGTGTACAAATACTAGTTCCATTTTATTTGCAATTTAAAATTTCATACAAGATAAAAGTAGATAATTCAATCTGCCTGAACATTGTTGGTATATGACTCAAATAAAGCCATTTGAATACTTGATATATGATGAACTGACAAAACATTTGACAGGCACAAATGGCCATCATCTAACAGATAACAAAATTAAAATGGGTGTTTTTAAACGATATGAACATACACACTATGATGATTTGACACAGAATAAAAAGGACTTTCTGAACAGGAGCTACGAACAGATTTGTAATCTACACATGGCAGAGCTCTCAAACTTCGGAGAATGATACATACAGTACAAGATACCTTCTCCAGTTCACATACAGAACCCCAAAAACACCATCTACGATCAGACATCAACAAACACACTTGTGGCTCACTCGATAACGGCCGTGTACGTGAGGGTTTCCACTTATCTGGAGAAATTAATTGTAAACTTGATCAACCCTTCTGAACTGCAGCAATTCCCCCAATGTAGCTTCTCCAACATTGGGTTGTGATTTTCAAACTGAAGGGACAAATCAATATAATGCTTTATTTATCAGCAAATTGCTTCAAATATCAATATCTGTGCTGAATCATCTAAAGCTCACCAAACAGTTGATCTGAGATGGAGAGGATTAATGCTCCTCCATTTTGAGTTTTTTAAAATGTTATTTTATTGATGCTCCACAACTTAAACAACAATAATCTTGTGACATATCGAAGGGCAAATTATATTTTCTTTAATGTTTCAAGAATCAATCACACATTGGGCGTTTAATAATGTGTCAATGTTGGACGAAAAAAACAAGAAAAATAAATCAATCTACCAAATCTCTAAAAACCAATGAAATGGGTGGGCACCCAAAACATCTGCATGCAAACACACCTCACATATCTGCAATATCCAGAAAAGTATTACCAGTTGTCCTGTTTGTTCTTCCCTGTGTTTATACGTGCTCCCTGCTCAGGAGGGACTGAGACATCTGGATCAGTAACAAGGTATAAATAAGACAGATGCTGAGTTGGGAGGCTGGGGACTCGTATGACTGGTTATGAGTCTAGGTGGGCACAGTGATACTGCGGGCTAGAAGTGCCAGCAGAGCTAGCTCCACAACCCCATGGGCTCTTTCCAGTGCCTCGGCAGCCTCCATGGCAGAAAAGCCCGCTGCCTGGATTCTCTGGATGTGCTCGGCTGGAAATTGTTCTATAAAGGGATGCGGAGAAGGGAGAGGAGGAGCTGGAGATGTAAGCTGGGGAGCCTGAGCAAGAGGAGTGGAAGAGGGGGACGAGGTGCTAGAGACTTCCTCAGGTGAGCCCACTGCCATAGACAGAGGGCTGAGGAAAGTGTGCTCAGTCTGGAGGCCGAGAGTGTCTGGGGTGTTGGTGCCAGATGCTCGTCCATCTGCAATCCCTCTCCCCTGCTGCCCCTCAGGAGGTTCCCTGAACTCCAGGTCCCCTGCAGGATCAGGGGGAACCTCTGGCTCAGGCTGAAAAATGCTGATGTTATTGGCTTCATCTTCCCCTCGACTATCTGCCCTCCTCTCCCCGGAGCCGTCTGGACACTGTGGCGGTCCTTGTCCTTCCACAGTCTCTGCTGTATCCCCGTGCAGATGCTCATCTTGTCCAGAGAGATCAGGCGCAAGACACTTAGATGGGCCCTCATCAGACACAGCAGCAGCATAGTTGGCTTTGGCATCGCTTGGTTCTGCACCGGCTGTGATGACAGTAGAAGGGATAGGATGGCCGTTTTCGGGTGTCGGAGTGCGTGGTTCTGGGGCCACTTCGTCTGTTTCCTGTTTGAATGGATGAGATGGGGAGCAGGAGGCGCTGCGGTTCTGAGAGTGAGCCCGGTTGTTGGACACCAGTAGCTCGTGAAGCTCCTTCAGGGCGGCCGCCAGCGAGGGGATGCTGTCGGAGCTGGAGCTGTGCTCTCCTTCAGGCTGGTCCCTCTCGGAGGACACCACGCCCTGGGACGCAGTGGGGGACCCCATCTCAACAGAGTCGCACTGGCTAGGAGCGTCTGTACAGGCTTCTGTGGCATCAGCTGTGTCAGGCTCAGTCGTCTCCTGCTCCATGGGTTGAATAGGGGGAAGTTCCTCTGAGCTGTTCACCACCTCGTCTGATTCAGCGTCCCCCTCTGTGGCTCCATGCTGTACCTCACACCCCGGATACTGGGATGCTCTAGTCCCATCTACAGTAGGGGTACATGTTTGGTGGACGTCTGTTGAAGGACTGGGTACAGGGGGCACTTTGGAGTTGCTTTGGCCAGGCAGAGGGTGAGGGTGGACCTGATGAGGTTTAGAACCAGCATCCTCTGCTGAGCATGAAGGCAGAGGAAGCTCCTGGAGGCCAGGGTGGTCCTGGCACTGCCCTGGTGCTGAGGTCTGCTCCATGGCGGCCGGGGCAGACTGAGAGCGATCCAGGGTCTGGGGCTGACCAGAGGAAGGGCTTTGGGAAGGGGAGGTGGATGAGGACATTTGGTCTAAGGTTCTGGGTAATGTAAATGGTTGGGGCTGCCGTGAGGTAGTTTGTCCATCTGCAGTGTCTATTGTAACAGAAAATATAACTGAGAATTAAACAGCTGGAATTTGTGTGGACCCAGTCTGGAAGCATTACTTTGGATAATATGCATTTTATTAGAGATGCACCGATCGACCGGCCAGTGACCGGAATATGTGATTTGTTGCACCCGTTTGCTTTTAGGGATCCTTGTGAGATCCTTGTCTGAACCAGAGCAAACTTTTTATTCCACTCAAATGTTAACTGAGGCACATTACAGACAGACTCCTTCTGTTTTTACCTTTCACAATAAGAGTCCTGGATACACCACTCTACAATGTGTAAACTGCTAATAAGATGGGGCTGATATTCACTTAAACATTTCAATAACAGGCCATTCAAATAGCTTACGATGTCTAATTTTTATAGTTATTTCATAGTCAGTGTTTTCAATTCTCCATTAAAAAGAGGTTACAAAAATGTTTGTGTATGCTGTTAATTCTAGTTTCTAGAAAGAGAGAAAATCGGAAACTGCAGGTCAGACTTTTGAAAAATCAAGAAAATTACAATCGGTGCATCTCTACACTTAAATAATACCTAAAGGAAACAAACCAAAACACCAATCTCCTCACTGGAATACCTGCTGCACAATATAGTTTGCTACTTTTTCGTTTTATATGTATTCATAATAAATACATGTATAAGTGAAAACAAAAGTACAACATCAATTAACCGATCCAGCAGCAAAATAACAGCAAAATAAAAAACAGAAATAGCAATGGACTTAGCACTGGCAATGGACTTGTGAATTTGCAGTACCTGGTTGGTAGGGCCCTCTCCAGCTGTCTCCAAATGCATCAGTGCTGTCCTGCTCAGGGGTTAGGGCACACACCACACACATCATGCAAAGGGACGGAGAAAGTTAGCAGTCACACACAGAGCATGCACCAACTTATCAGCCTTTTCACACACACAGATGTGAAAAGTGTCATCCAAAAACAAAACTTGAGCCTATGTCCTGACAGAGAGGTCGGAGTGTGATCACAAATCTGAACCTCAGAAGGTCATGGCATTACTGCATTTGATCAGAACCCAAAATGATTTGATTGATTCCTCAATTCTGGTGGAGGATTGCCTTATTCAACAACATATACCACAACAGCAGCATGAGCCTGAATTTACTGCAACTCCAATGATGCCGCTTTATGTTTCTAATTCCATTTGCAAAGTGCAGCCATTACCGGACATGACCAGCCAATGGAAACAATAACAATGACTAAGTGCATCAATGGCAGTAGCACCAATGGTTATGTGAGCCTTAAAAAGCATTAAAGGGAAACACTTTCATGATTATGTTTTGACAATCATTACAAAATGGACAAGGCGACCAGACAACAATGTCTGTTACGTATTAATCCAGAAAATTAAATACCTGATAAGTTAAGAATCTTCACATGGATGCTAAAATCATTTATACATCCATAAAGCACTCATTGTCTCCTGATTATCTGCTTCAGTCAGAAATATGGTGGGATATAAGGCATAGCTATCAAGATGTAAGTTTGTCCCCCACAAGGTGCATTTTGGCCTGCCAGGTGTTTCTAGCAACAACAAAAAACCCAGACATATAATGCTCTTTTATGGTTCATCATTTTATTTTGGGTTACTACTAGAATAGGTTTACATGTTTTAATCAAATAAGCTTCTGTTTTAGCTTATGCCTGGTATAAACGGTATAACTGAGTGGTTGACAAATTTACATCACCTCACAGTACATGACATCATACTGCTCAAACACAGAGATGATATGAAACCATCCAGCTACAATCGACCGCTGTAAGCAGTCCACCATGCTAACGTTTGTGTAGGAGCAAGCAGTATGGATGTCAACTGTGCCAACACAATTTTATATAACCTTACAAAAAATTCTTGGTGAGAAAACTTATGAGACACAAGCATTATGAGTCATCTCATAATGATTAGAAAGCTATCTCACAAATCTGAGGACAAAAAAGTGACCATAACACTGGCTGCCATTTGACTTATATTACAATGCTAACTTGATGTAAGTCTTTGTTTTAACACACTGGGAGATGTTAATTGCAATGTTGATGGTATCATCATTAGTATGTCAACACTGTGGAGGCATTTTTAGTCGTTGTTCAAGCATACATGCTAAAAAACATACTTTTTACATGCTGTATTTTATTTCACAACTACAGGATGTTTAAATCATGACATCAAGAATAAGACAAGTGATCCCGCTTATTTAAATAATGCAACCACCTACGTTTCGGTTGGCACTACCCTGTCCCTTTCAGTTTGTCTATGTAGGTGGCTAAAAGTGCTGTTCTCACATTCCCTCAGAGATCCATCTGCACTGTTGTCCGACAAAGGATCTGACAGCGTTTTTCAGTCCCTGCCAGACTACAATAAGACTCACTCAGCACTGCCGATTAGCACTGATGGCTCCATTAAGTGCTAAATGGAGGCATTTTCTCCAAACTCTACAAAATGTAGGTGCTTAAAAAACACATTAAATTACAACATCACAGCCAGCCAGGGCAACTAGAGATGAAGGTTTTAGCTCATTAACTTCATGTGGAAACAAAGTTTCAAATAACAATCATTAATCAACAAGCAAAGAGCTGATCATAAGTGTTTCCCTTTAAGCCTAAAAAGCTTGATCTTAGCCAATCTCTTATATATTATTTTCTTGCCTGACAAACGTCTCCATTTCCTGAGCTCATCTTATTCTAAAGCACATCTGATTTGCTGAGGTGATGACATGAAGTGATCATGTGACTGAAAATTCCGATGACTGCATAAATGGGGTTGAGAGTAAGAAGCTTTAAGTGGCACATGCAAATGTGGTTCTACCTGAGCTGAGAAAAAAAAAAGCCCAATCAAAAACAGACTGAAGTGCCGAGATGGGATCTTACCGCTTTCCTGTATGGACCTCTGAAGTGCCTCTGCTAGTTCTCTGTCAGCTATCTCATCTGGACGGGCGTCTTCGCGGCCCTCTGCGCCGTATGCCAGGCGGGCACACTCTGGCAGCTCTGCCTCAGATAGGAAGCGCGTTTCAGTGCCTGTGGTGCCTATTAGCAGTGTGTTCTTCTTCAGGTCAATAGAACACTACAAGAAAAAGAAGACAAATAAAGCTCCCAGATACTCCTCAACTTTCTTTTGCACTCACTATACTGAGAACAGGAAATGTATTATCTAATTTTTCCAATTCAATACTGTCCACTACTGGCTCACACCTGATGCCTCTTCAACATATCCAGGCCGAGCAGCATGTCCATCGGCTGGTCCTCCAAGATGGAGAAAGAACAGGGAAGGAAGTCCCCCTCTATCTGTACCTGAGCTACAGGAGCACAAAACAACACAATTTCAATTCTACTGAGACTTAAGCATTGATGAAGTGGAAGAAGGAGATCAAGTTTGGGAAAATTAGTATGGGATCTACTTTAAATCAGAAACATGCATTCAATATGAACCTCAGATTGGTTCTGTTGCTTTCGTAACATGAATGTAACACTTGACCGCTCATCCCTGCAGTGTTACTGCTTCAATGCAAAGCACAGCTGTACTGGCATTTTGGTGAAAATTCTACCAGTTCTTGATTTGGAGTACTTGACTTGGTTGTTCAGATGTCTCTGAATCCGGATCCCTGCACTCATTCCCACATGACCCAAAGCAGGAAATTTTCTTGAACATTTTGTGTCGAGACTGCATGTGTGAAAGGGGCTTTACAAAGCCAAGCATTGTACAAAATCCCATAGTTAACGTTCCTCTAGAAACTAATGTGGACTGAAAAAACCCTGACACTCACCCAAATGAACTCTGCCTATGATCTTCTGTGTACCCACTCCCTTTGCAATCCCGGCCCAGCGACGGTCCACCAGCCGCATGATGTTACAGCGCTCAGCACACGCTTGGCTCATGATGGTCATCTGGGCACCTAAAGAACAAAAAACGCCAGGCTTTACAAAATGTTTCATTCTCACCAAAAATCTGAAAATGCATGTGCAATGAAGACAGGAATACAATGCTGTGTAAATCCAAATGGTACAATAAGGATATCATATGTCTGTGCTCTGGGAAGATGTGACTGTTCCAGGTTGAGTCATAATTGGTGTTATAAAGATTACAAGAGTAATGAGATCACATGTACAAGTCTCAGCTCACCCTCAGGGTGAGGAGTTCAGATATCCAGGAAGAGCTTCTCTTCTGCGGTGTTGAAAGTTCCCTTACTGAGGTGGGTTTAGCATCTAATTAGGGTGGCTACCTTCTACTGACTTATACGCAGCCTTTTTTTTCTCTTTAACTTGTAACTGATTATTTAAAAAAGAAAAAAACGGCTATACAAAGTGGATTAGAAGAATAAATGTTAGTCACATGCTTGTATTATGTATCAATACTGATAGATCTGCAAATCACAGAACTAAACAGGTTGTTGTTTAACTTTTCAGTCAAGCCACAAACAATAACTAAACCAACGTGTAGCACACCAACATTTTAGTTGCATTCCTGTCAATGACCACAAAACTGAAACCAAGACAAGTTCCATCAGGATGTAATGCTCATTACCTGAGTCAACAAAAGCTTTCACAGGGTGCCCATTGACTTTGCAGTTAATGTAGAGCATAACCACCTGTCCAAAGCTTTCTGGAGCCTCCTCCATTGCAATGGTCATGTTTTCTTCCACATTGTGCTGCCTGAAATATGCACAAACCCAACAGGAAAAGATGACAAACATCAAACATACTGCTTAAGCTTCCTGGACAAGCTGCTATGCCCTGTCTTTGTGCTAAAGAGTAATGTAGAATTCATGAAAAATACACTTATTACCTAACAAATTATTATACAACAATATTTGATTAAAACTGAAGCTGTACCATGCTGACGATGACAACTCAACGAAATCTATGGTCTACACACACCATACCTGATGTCCTCCTCAATCTTTGCTTGGGCTTCCAAATCAAAAGGATCAGCAGTCAGAAGTCTGATCCTCTCTTGCTCTCTCTTAGCTCGATCCTGCTGTTGCTCCAGCAGCACTTTGGTGAAACGCTCTGAGGAAAAAATACACGGTTACACTAACATGACACAGGGAATTATAAACATAACTCATGGCATCTCTTTTCTGTTTACCCAAGTCTCCGCTGAGCAGGGCCTCAGCAAGTGGGGGGTTTCTCTCCTTGAGGAGTGAAAGCTCGTGTGGATTGGATAATAGCATCTGCTGGAGTAAGGCAGGGTCATCCAGCCCCTGAGGAGAGGAGCCACGAAAGGCCGTTGGCGTGGAAGATTGGGCGGCACGCGGTTGTTGCTGTTGCTGCGGCGGCGGTGTAGGCTGCAGCTGCTGTGGTGGTGGCGGCGGCTGCTGAGGCGACAGTGACGGCTGTTGCTGCGGCCTTATGGCACCACGTTGACTGGTTGAAGAAGAGGTGCCGGGGACTGTGATGGAACGAAAGTCAATATGGGGCAAACCTAAAGAAGACAAAAGGGTGAGAGGTTTGCATTTACAATAGCTGATGCATACATTATTTATGTCTTTTTATAAATATTGCTGCTTTTTGTCCCTAATGTAGAACTCTGCTTTTTTTAAATCAACACTTTCGTTTTACTTCCTGTAATATGCACTTACTTTCCTCATACTTTCAGAGCCAACCCCTCCCAACACTGGTCTACCTCGCTTATTGGGACTAGGACCAGTAATACTGGTTTGATGAATGTATTTGGATGTTGGGAATGTAAACATCAGGGCACTCTCAAAATGTAGAGTAATGAAATAAGCAGCAACTGTTACTTGTCACTGGTGTGCCTCTTTTTATGCTCTCAATTCTATTCACTGTCAAAGTCAAGTCAACTCATAACGTTAAACACATCAAACCACGCAGAGTATGAAACCCTCGGAGCCATTTAATAAGACATTTATGGACAGTTATTATAGCTCCAATGTTTTTTTCCCCAAACACGTGTGTTACCTGGGAAGGCTGGCTGAGTTGGTGGTGGCCTTCTGTCAGCTTGCCTGAGAACCACCACATCTCCATCCTTAACACCATAATTCCCCAAGGCACGAGTGGGGTCGTTTAGGGTCTGTTCTACATATGTGATCTGTTTATGGACAAACAAAAGAATTGAACTGATGGTCATCGAACAGAAGATTTACAGATTCTTGCTTCCATTGTATTTGGATATTAAGATTTAGATATTATTTTTATAGAACCCACATGACTTGATAATGTGAGCATGCTTAACACAGACAAGGTATTTCATTAGATCACAATATTAAGTACAGTACTTGACAAAATTGTACTTATTCTGAGATTTTAAACCCACATTTTTACCCGAAATGTTTATCAGTTTCAAATAATATGTCGTTTTAGGGGCCCGATGCCGATATCAATATTAGGGAGGAAATTCAGATATCAATATGTGACACATTGTTTTGCAGTGGTTCCTTTAAGGTGGTTATCAAAAACTTGTAATAAAAATATGCAATGGAGGCATGATATCTTACAGTTTGACAATAAACTTTACTGTCTAAAATGCCTCCAGTGCACTGACACAGTACACTCCACTTGAAATTCAATGATCATACATGACCTCAATCATCTTTTTTTCTGCACTGTGTCTCTAAAATGGAATAGTTCATACTGGCCGATATCAATAACATATACACTGATACATCTGTATATCATATAACGGTCGACCGATATGGCTTTTTTTTTAGGGCCAACACCGATAATTAGAAATTACAGTGACTAAAAAAATACTTACTGGGGGCCAATATTCATTTGTAGTAAAAATAAAACTCTTTGTGTCAATATTTCATACAACGAGTGATGGAATTAACCTAAGTACAATTTACTCAAAAACTGTTCTGAAGTACAATGTTGAGGTACTTTACTTGAGTACTTCCTCTTTCTGCTACTTCATCCTTCTTCTCCACCACATTTATTTGAAAAATATAGTTACTAGTTACGTTGCAGATGCAGATTAATCAGTGTTTATAAGATATTAATTGTGACGCTTTACAAATCAGATATGGTTGTGGGCGGGACATTGTGTGAGAGGAAGCTGTATGAGAGGCAAAGTGGCACATTTTTAAATTGGTTTGTTTTATTGGAAACCTGACAGAAAAATCACAGATACCGATTATTGGAAAATGCTGGATTGATAATTGGTCTACCGCCATTAAATGATAGGCCAATATCTGATGATGATATGGCTCAGGCTCGGACAAATTTCCGTCTCCTTGGTAACTAATAATTAGTATCTGTATTGGGTTGAAAAATACACATCAGTTGATCCCTATCAATTATCAGAATAGTTGCTTATTCATTTTCTTAACTGGTTGTCAACCAACAGTCAACTGATTGATCAGCTATACATAAATTATATGCTCTAATCGAACATAAACTACTGTCCTGAAGGCTATGATAGAGTTGTATTTAAGCCTGTGTGACATAACCCTAATAAAGCTATAATTAGAGGCTTTGCAAAGGGGTTATTAAATGCATGGCCACAGTCTATGTGTTCAAGTTATTGCGTAACGTATCTGCAGTCTGGACTAGAAATCTGATTCTCCAATAAACTTAAAAACTCCAACAACTCGTTAACGTGACAGTTTTGTTGTTTACACAATCTTTCATCCAGTCACTGTTCAGACTGTGTCCTAAAGTTTGGGTTACATTAACATGTCATTGTGACCATAATTGGCTTGTGTCTGTCAATAAAACGTCGAGATAACGTTAGAAAGCAGTTTGCGTTAATTAATGATAGCAATGAGGCAAACATATGAAATTAGACTCTATAAAGATAAGAATAATTCAGCTACTCAGGCTAACTTCATGTGACCGTTAGCCTTGATCATTTATGTGAACTAGTCAGACAACAGTTAGCTAGCTTCGTTAGTTTTCCATTGGGTTGACTTTCGGTCACGTTTATGACACCCACAGATAAGGACGGCCGATTGTAACCGTTATTAACTGTTGGGGACACATGTCTTTTTGTCTGTTGTTGATAACTAAAGTTTCGCAACAACCCGTCCACGCAAAACAGCAAAAGTACGATTCATGCTAGCAAGTCAGCTAGCTAGTTAGCTCCGTTAGCTCCCCGGCTACCACAGCTAGCCTGCCTGGGTCTTACCTGAATTTCCCCTGCTGGGATTCCTGATTCCAGTTCACAAAGTGCTACAAAGTCTCTCAGCTCCAGCTCCGGGGACACATCGAGGGCGAAGGTGGTTTCTGGGCGATCCCTCGGCGCGCAGAAAACGGTGACCAGCATCGCTTTTTTGGGGCAGGATCACTGGACAAACCCGCTGCAACAGAATGCGGTTAGTGTAGTTCCCTTGTCTCTCACAGAGGAAAACCGACTTATTCTTCGGATTTTCACAGTTTAAAGACGCGTTTCAGAGGGAAATACGTCAAAGAGTAAACTAGTATCACAACAAAAGACAGTGACTGCTTTGCACTTACTGGGTAAAAGCCTGGTGTGACAGTTTCTCTTTTAACAACAACTAAACAACATCAAGTATTGCTCAGTACTGCCGCATTTCATCCAGCTTGTTTTTCGACATGTCGCAGAGTTTGCAGTCGTGAGTAGTTTCTTCTTCTAATTTAAAAAAACTCATTACCACCACCTAGTGAAGGGTTTGGGAATTACACACAGTCAAGACAAGACATAATGGAACTTGAAATCATTATTGCAATGGCCATAATTTTTTTATTTGACACTCACACAAAAGACCAAATTAATTATCCAGGGTAAATAAAGCTGCAACATTGATGCCTTTGATGAAAATATTACTTTAAAAATGTGTAATATTTATATACATTAAATCAGCAAGTGTCAGCAGTGTCTTTGTGTAGCACAATTATAGCCTACACAGAATACTTAATGTAACCTGTCATCAAGCAGGAAATACAACATAAAACAACATTTATCATGAAAACATAAACTAAAGAGAAACAGAAAATAGAAAGCAAAAAACAACCAAAGACAAGTATTTAAAGCAGCATTATGTAGAAATTGACTTTTCGTGCAGTTTGGCGCTCCACACAGTTTCCCCACAGAGTGCAACACCACTGTCATAAATACAAATCCCAGGCATTTGACAAATTGTCAGTTTTGTTTGTAGGTGATAACTACAAACAAAAGTCATTACGTCATAACAAAGTTATGTCAATTTAACAATGTGTTGAAAACTTGTATCCTGAAGTAAACATGTGTGTAACGCTGATGTGACGTGATCCTACCCTCTCACTGAAGTTACATGGTGTCGAATCAAGTGATAGGGGTGCGGAGTGGCTGAGACTGAGACACTGTACCATCAAAATGATTCTGAAGCTGTTATTTTAAGGTAAAAAAGTTACAAAATATGTTGCTTTAAGATAGGTATAGATATACATATTTTTTTCCTTTCCTTCAGTGTGCTATGTAGGTTTTCGTGCATTTAAAAGATCTTAAAAGTTAAAAAAGATCAAAGCCCGCACCAACAGAAGCTCCGCTCTCCCACAGAAAACACTGCTCCTAAAACGCCTCGTCAGCAGTACTGCCTTTAATTCCATGCCTTTGTGACATCACTCCATGTCAGACATTTGTGTAATTGATGCCTCACAGCTCGTTTGGTCCATATGAATTGATTTAACAAAGCTGCCCTGTTGTTGTTAGCAGTGATGAGTCAGGCATGTGAGAACTGACCAGTCAGAAGAGACTGGGTTTCGGAAGGGAGGCCTTAAAGAGACAGGAGCTAAAAACAGAGCGTTTCAGACAGAGGGGGGGAATACAGAGCCGCTGGACGGTATGAGACAACTGATGTGTTTTTTGAGCTTTAAAGCATGTAAAGCTATTCTAGTAAAAACCCAAAACAAAATGATGAACTTAGATATAAGCATTATCTGTCTTTTTTAAAGGTATAAGTCAGGGCATCCCTTACATCTTCTTGTTGATGCTCTGTTTTGTAACGTAAGTTTTTAACGTAACATTGCTTCTCCATGTTTAGTTTGGACTTGATTGTGGCTGTTATTATTAAGTTTAGCTCTCAGCCAATCCATGATTTTTTTTTAAAACTTGTTTCTTGGTTTTCAGAGGTAAGTGCTGAGTCCTAGGCTTTCTGCTCCAGTGACAATGATGAGACATGATGGGAGAACCAGTTCATATAGTTTCTTGCTCTTACGTGGTAAAAGTCTACATATTTTAGAGTTTTTTTTTGATTATAAGGTTTTATTGGGGAGAAAAAATAAACAACTAAAACTCTGCAAGTTACTTTTGTCTGTTATATTTCAGGTGAGTTAGGTGTCTACCTCGTCAGAGAATGTGGGAGATTGCACATTCATAACCAAACTCTGGTGCCTGCACTCTGTTTCCTTTGATTTACTCGGTTTTGGTGTTTCCTCTGAACTTAACAACAGGAAGTGCAAAACATCGTACTAATCACGTAGTTACCTAATTTACTCCATGCAGATATCACAGCTGCAAGAAACATCTATCAGATCACATCCTCTGTTCAGAAGGTTTTTTATTCTACTTGAAATCTGGTGCCAAAACAACAACAAACAACAAATAAAACAGACTGAATACACAAAAACTTTTATGAGCTGGGAAAAGGTTGGATCGTTATTTAAATAGTGTCAGCCAGTGATAAAAAATGTGTTTTCAATGTGAAGAATTACTTCAACGCAGCTTAAACTGCACAAGTCCTGGAACATTTTGTGTTTTCAGACTGGTGTGATTGTCCATGAGTGTTTTAAGTGTGATTTTACATGACAACCATCCCTTACCTGATAATGGTGACATTCATACAGATTACCAGAAATACACACTTTCTAAAAAAAAAAACATGCAAATACTTACTTACAGCGCCTTACAGAAAGTTTGGGGTTTTGGCCGAGAGCTGCTCAGAATTTTGTTGTAAAATTCGACGAAATCTACAAATGATTGTAATTTAATACACATGCGTAGAATATCATCTTCTCTGACGCAACATCATTCTTAGCAGTTCCTGAAAAAGCTAAGATAAAAAACCAGCAGCAGCGAGGACTTTCGGTAAAGCAATTAGAGATTAGAGTTCTGCGGCCACTGGTTCAAATATGTCTCACCTGATAACACATGAAGACGAGAATTGAATGTGCCATACTTATTTATCGGAACACCAACCCTGATTGGTAACTCTGTGCCAATTACTGTCTATGTTAGGGTTTTTGACTGCACATCTATATTTTACTCACAACACCGAAACAAAAAAAGGTGTAGTTTTCATTTCTGTTTTACCTCAACCAGGGTGCAGTCCCATTCGCTGCAGAGTTGGTTTTCGATGCTTTGACAATGAGCGAGATTGGACAGCACAAGATTGCCCCACCTGTCATGACATTGTGTCTAGATCTCGCGTAGGAATGTCAGTCTTAAGTTGTTAAAAAAGATTTTTCAATTCAAGGACACAGGATAAAAACTCACCCTGTGTCTGGTCCCAGAGAAACAAAAATCTCAAATATTTCCAGGTAAAACCATCTTCTAAATACTGTGTGAACGTGTACACACTGTGTTTGATTGACATCATCACCCTCCAGCTAGTTTCGCTGCATCTTTATCTTTCTTATTACTCTTAGCTTTAGTGTGGTTTTGCAGGGCTTTTACAAGAGAAATGAGTATGAATGAAACATCAAAGTACGAATGTATGAGTGCATCACCTACTGAACCGAACAGAAAAAATGTAAATTTTCACTTTGGTGTGCGAATTCATTCAGAAAAATCAAGAAATTAACAAATGCCACAATTCTGTAGATACGTCACCACAGTTAGGGGTGTAGCATGCAATCCAGGTCATTCTCCATGTGCCTCTCCCCGCATTAAAGGATATACATTCTTGTGTCTTTCAAACTCTTATTCATTATAATATCTTTGTATATTCAGTCCCCTTTTCCCCCATAGTCCTAATCCCCAGGTCATCCTTTCACATAGAACTGTAGCATTCACAGTACTGCACTTTCTTCACTGGAAAGTCACCCTACAAGGTACTTTTTTGTGGCAAGGTTTATTGTACATTTGTGGATTGAGCCACCGTAAAGTCTGACTTGCGGTTGCACTGAGGCTTTATGCAGTGCTGACACCGTAACCTACGCAAATGGCCTACACCAAAGTAAGCTTTTTTTACATGTGCGTGGATGTGTCCGCGACGGTGAGCGGTTTGCCAAGAGCACTTTCCCTTTAAACACAGCGACTCCTGCGGCTCACAGCTGTGTCTCCGGGCTAGAGAGAGCAGACAGGCGGACTGACTGCAGGGAGGGAGGGTCGGTTTCGGCAAGCCAGTGTTTGCCAAAGGGCTGCTCGTTCTTGGGCAGCTGTCCCTTCGGACATCCAGCCTGCCTGCTCTGTCTAGCCCGGAGACACAGCTAGCAGTGAAAAGCGGCTCAGGAGAAGAAGTATGAGCCAAGAGGAGCAAAGAGTGAAGAGTGCAGTGTGTTTATTGGGGAAACTATAGGTCACATTCCCCATTATAGCAGTGCCACTAAGCACTGGAGGAGAAGCTGGAAAATGTGATGCTCCCAGTCATGCACCTACGCAGAGGCGACGCCGTAGGTATGGTGCTGATTCAATGTAGAAGCATAAATCAAGCTTAAAGGGCAATTTTTGTCACATTTAATCTACCACAGCGGCATCTCAGAAGGTACTTTTGCTCTGTCTTTTGGAACATTTACGCACCAGGGAGGGTGGCAGACCCATCCCCCGTGTGAGATCTGTCATATATGAACTTTTGCTACAGTGGAAGTTTTAAAAAAAACTTTGAAAGCAACAAAAGAAGAAGGCATGCAATGGCGTGAAACTTCAAGAACAGTATAAAGGTCCAATGTGTAAAAAAAAAAGGAAAATATTGTTCATAATTATGTTTTCATTGGAGTAAAATAACAAAGAATAATTGTTTTTTCTTTACGTCAGAATGAACCTTTATATCTACAGAGGGAGCGGGTCCGCCACATTGCAGTGCTGTGTTTCAACAGTAGCCCAGAATGGACCAACCAGACACTGAGAGTGACCTTTCCCGTTGTGTTTCTTGTGGCCACAGTAGGGGAGGGTGAGGTGAAGGGTGCCACTAAATCCTAAACACTGGACCTTAAAAGCTCTAGTTCCCCAACATGCTGTGAAACTTGTCTTGGAGTTTTTTTTTTTTTTGCCTTTTGAAGAACTGGCTTTCTTGTACACTGTTTTTGATAACACTGAGAAAACCCTGATAAAATCTTCTCCGGTATCAGCAAGAGACAAACAAAATACTTCTCTACTACTAAACTTGTGCTGACAGCTCAGTCTGACTCATCACTGATCATGGACGGCAAATCTTGAAGATCACTTTACACCGTTTCCACTTGCTGCATTAATAAAATGTTAACATGTCACTTGAATATTAACATATTAATAATATTGTGATGCTCTAATGGAAATGTTTTAAGAACTTCAATGAATGACAGTCAACTAGAGAGTTTTTTTTTCTTTACCTTTTTAACATCCGTTATCAAGAAGTAGAGCCTTTTGCATCTGTGTAGTTGATCTTGCAGATTATCAGTATGTAGTTATTTCCATAGCTCTTAGTCCAGAAACAGGTATAGGTCTTGTTCTGACTAGCAAAATGATAAATCTGCGCAAGTTTCCGATAGTTAAACCACAGAGGTCTCTCCTATTTTCCAAGAAAAAAAGCCATTACACATGCTGAAATGGTTAAAAAGCTGCATTTAATTCTAGACGACAACATTTATTTCCTAAAAACATTTTATAATGGAGTAGAATGACTTTCATCAGTTTTTAAGTCTGTGGCTATAATGATAGAGTGCTCCTTCATATATAAATTACAGATGTGTTTATTTATTTCTTATCAATCATATGAACATTAAATCATACATACCATCATCAATATATTAAGACAATTGTCGGTGAGGCATTTATACTCCTTCATCAAGGCGCAAAAGCAGTTAGGGTTTGGGTTGCAGCGAAATACTGGCTTCAAAGGCATTCCGTGGTATGACAGTTAAACCGTGTGCAATTTAATTCACTTTTAAATATCAAATATTTTGGGAAACTATAATACAGTATTTTTTTCAACCCCAAAACATCTAATCGTGATATTTTCTGAGATGGTTATTGTGAAAGTTGCAACCCTGTTCTTTACCTTGGACACAGTGAATCATGATGTGGGTGTCCTCACATATAAAGGTGTTTCCCACTCAGTTTGTCTCACACTCTGTGGTGTTGTGCATAAAGGAAACGTTCAGGGGCACTTGTACAGTATGGTTCCGCTCAAACTTCTCATAGTCACTTTGACTTTTTATGAACTTCTTGTTAATGTGGATGCTCAGATGCGTTGCAAGCCAGGTAAATAATGAGTTTCTTATATTTTTTTCCTTCTCACTCAGAATAATCGCCTGTTTAGAATATAACATGTTTCCGTTTTGCCCATACAACTTCCTCTTTTTCTCCATGTGCTTTAAGCGCTACTGGGATTAAAATGTATTGTTTCTACCGTCTCTGTGACATGAATCAAGGTGAAAGAGTTGAAGTCCGTGGTAGCAAGAAAAGCTGTGCCCGCTGCCACAGAGGAACCTACCAGCCTGTTGAGAATGAATCCCAAAGCTGCAAAGCGTGTACAAAGTGTAATGAAAGTAAGTGTTGAATTTTTATTCTGTCACCACAATGCTAGAAATGTTATAAATCCATAGTACATGCAGGAAATTGTAACGCAGATTGTGTCTATAATGTGAATATTAGAATTTAATCTATAATGTTCCTAAAGTGCACTGAAGTATGATACCTGATGTGGTTAAATGACATTCGAGTCAGAAAAGGTTGTGAAAGCTGTTACAAGAACAACTCGTTCCACTCATATCTGTGGAACATATTTGTATCCTTATTATCTATTAAGTCCGCAAGCTGTTTCCTTTATTTCAATCTGTGATCTAATTGCGGTCGAGTGAGCCGTCAGTTACAAAATCAGGTCAACCCAGCTCAATTATTGATATCACTTTACAGGAAATGTGAATAGTGGGTCAATTAAAGAAACCATTGCTCACATTCATGCCAAATGAAGACAAAATTATAATATACTGTAAGTCATACATCAAATAGGTCTTGTTGAATATGTTATGACACCAAACAAGACAAACAAACATTTTAGGTCTGCTGAGAAGTGCAGGGGATTTCTGCCACATTATTACCATATGACATGTTGAGTATGCTACTCAACATGTACTTTTTTTTTACTTTACTTGGAAAGTGAGTTTTTTTTTCAGAGCTTTGCTAGAATTTCCAATGTAATCCTGTTCACGAGGATCAAATCTATAACCATGTGACATTTGGAGTTATTTCATTGTCTATTCTTCTGAGAAAAGTTAAAGGGAAGCCAGCTGGAATTACATCCTAACATTCATACAATGTCACATTTGAATGGTCATATTTTTTTTTCCTCTCATGAAGGTTTGTTGAAATTAATCCTGCTCTGCTTATTTGACTAGTTATCTTACTGTACAGTCTTTGAGGAGATTAAATGTGAAGTCAAATCAAATGAAATCCAAACATTCATAATTTTCCTCATATTTAAAGGTGCACTGTGTAGTTTTAGGGAAGAAATTCTAATCAGAAGAGAAAAGTCTTCACTCGTAGATATTCACGACTTCATAAACTGAACAAACCAACTGTCCTTGAAGAACACAACACAATTTCATACTGTTTTACTTTGATTATATTCCCAGAACCATATTAAGACGCCACATCTCTAGTTTCAGACAGCGTTCTGGAAACCTCATTCCCAAATGAGGACAGCTTGTTCATTCAGTTATTGAAATACTGTCCATCATATAAATACGTTAACTTATTAAAATTGTAAATCTTTCTGAATTTGAATGTATTTTCCAAAACTACAAAGTATACCTTTAAACTGTCTTTAAAACAAATCCTGAAGATGATTCTCTTGACCCGCGGTGTTAGTCAGTTGGTGACAGATATTTGCGATTATAGCATTTTTTCCCCGGCCCATAGATAAACCTACATGTTATTTCACACTCTCACATCTTTCTTTACGATTCTGTGCCCAAACTTTGAAACAAATCAGCTCATAAAACATGTGGTTCACTTTGTCTCTTCTAAAAAAAAAAAAAAGAAAAGGAAATATATGAAATGAAGTGGGTGGTTCTCAAGTCTTAACCCTGTCTTTAACAAAGATTTATTATCTTTTATAGAATCTGGGAGTATTACCATACAGGTTTGCGAAAAGGACAGGAACACAATATGTCAGTGCCGTGAGAATTTTACTCCAATGGACATGTCCGATAACTCCTATTGCCAATGTAACATTGGATTTGGACTCAAATTTGAAGGTACAGAGGCAAATCACACAACACTGCACTCAACATATTAAAGCAATTGTCTTTTTATTAAATCATTCTTTTTCCCTTTCAGTATGCTCAAAGTGTGAAGATGGATATTTCAGCACAGAAATAAATTCACCCTGCCGAAAATGGAGGGAGTATGTCCACTGCATTATAGCTTTTAAAGAAACATTTCATAAAAAAAAAAAAAAGACATGTAATCTCAGCGATGTCTTTAATAGTTACCTGCTGTGTTTACAACCATATCTTTCATCCTTCATTTCAGGTGTAAATCAGGGGTGCATAAGGCTGGAACCAACATCTCAGACGTCATCTGTAAGAATGAGTCGAAGAGTGACACTCATGTCAGCGCAACCCCCACACCAAACGACATTGTTCCTCCAGTAAAACGCTTCACATCTGGCCGTCCACATGAGGGGGCCCAAACTCAGAAGATACACACTACGACCACCACGTCTGCTCCGAGACACATCATCCCCACAGTGACATCTGTTCAACCTCCAACCGCAGCCAGCCACATTGGTAAAACATTTTCTGGCCTCTTTTTTTATTTATTTATGACAGAACCGTATATTAAATAACCCGTCACTCGCTTGTCATTTTCAGGTGTGATCCTCATACTTGCAATAGTTTTACTGCTTGTGCTGACCGCTGCGGCCTGCAAGCAGCACATCATTCCCACGGAGACACAGCAACCAGAACAGAGTATGTGGCCAAGAGATTCTGCACTTAAAGGAATAGTACGGCATTTTTGGAAAAAATATGTTCGATAGGCTGTGTGGATTCTTGTTAAAAGCTGTATGAGAAGATTGAAACCTCTCACGTGCCTGTAAAGCTTCAGCCAGCAGTTGGTTAGCTTAGCTTAGCACAAACAGAGGGAAACAGTTAGCCTGTGTTGGTCTGAAGATCCCCAAAATCCATCTATCTTCATCTTCAGCAACTCTAAAGCTCACTTAATCTATTTCTTGGCCAGGCACAATAACTTTCTTGTCTTGTTGTCGCTGCGACAAACAGCAGGGACTCCAGGAAGTGGGCCAAGTGATGGCCCACTTCTTGTACATGTTAAAGAAATAAGATTGAGCATCTGAGCTTCAGATGTTCTGGTAGACTTACTGCGTTTCTACAGACGCACTCTAGCTGTTTCCCTGTTTACCCTCTTTTTGCTAGGCTAAGCTAACCAGCTGCCAGTGGTGGAAGCAACAAATGACATCTGCTCAAATTACTTTAATTAACTTCTATGAATATTTTTTAAAGTCTGTAATTTTACCCATACTTAAGTGTGCATTACACAATGTAATCTCCTGAGTTACTCACAAACGGGCCAATGAAAACACTTGATAACGGACAAGAAAATACAAAGCAAAACTCTGCAGCAGGCGCAGGTTCCCTTTGATTGAATGCCTGCTACTGATAATGCATTAAACATCAGCGGTTAAAAAGTAAATAATACTCCTATGCAGCGTTTGAGAAGAATACTTTGTGCTTTTCCATAAGTATTATTGTCATAACAGTAGTTTTACTAATAATTATGTAATTAAGTAGTGTTTCAGTAATGTAACTCTTCCACCATGGTCGCCTGCTGATTGAAGCTTTATATTTCATGCACAGACATGAAAGATTTTTTAATTGTGTCATTTAAATTTCAGCAAGAAAGCAAATGTGCCTTTTTCCCCATCGGTGTATTCTTTTCAACATTTCACAAGTGAAGGGTGTTTCTCTCCCGAGAATATGTACCTGTGCTCCATCTCTTCGGGGATCGCCGTTCATGTGCCCATTGTCTTTTAAATGGAACACAAAAGGGAAAATAATTTGAATGGAATTTGTGGCTGACAGAGTGTTGAAAGTCTGACATTTTCATTAATTATGCTTTAATGTTTGTTTTCAGAGAATGAGTCATTGTGTCGGAAGCCAGTGGAGGAGAGCGGCGACAGCAGCGAGGCCCTTTTCAAGCAGAATCCCTGAGGTGAAACGTTCAAATCTGTCAACTTGTGCTGTGAATTTTAAGATCACGTAATCATCATATGAACGACTTCAAACGGATCACTTTCGAAAATATACCAGAAAAACTATTTACTCTGTTTTATAGCAGAAGTATTCACAATCTATACGTCAATATTTGACCTTTGTTTGTTCTGTTGTTAAAGAATACTGGGTGAATTATGTGGAAGATTTGTATGTATCATACCTCACATTTAGCTGTTTAACTGTAGATCAATGACTTCTTTAGGAAGACTATTTTATCAATAATTCAATATCTGTGTAACCGCAATATTTATCACAGTTTTGGATATATAGATTTTTGCATAACCTCCTCAGAGATGATGCCACTAAATGCCTGAGAGTATTTCAAACAATCCTTGTTACTCTTGCTAAAATGCACATATATACATATTTTCTGCTGCTTTTTTACAGCCATACGGTGTTATATAATGTGATTAAAGTGACAATTTTCTGAGAAACATACAGTATGAACAATATTGTAGTAAAGGAAGTAACAATCCGTACCTTTCATTCAAACTCTGACTACCTGCTGGAGAGCCTTTTAAAACATTTTTCTTTCCTCGTGCCGTCCTTTTGTCTCTATTTTTGTCATGTTTTGTTTACTTCACTTTGTTCCACTGGTAGCAGGTCTGCTGGGCTGAGAGCAGCACAAAAAAAACATGCTTTCGGTTGTGTGTGGGGTTGGGGAAGGTCCCCTTGTGGATTTAAATGTGTGTCTTTTTTCCCACTGAGCGATACTTCCTCTCATGTCTCTCAGAGCCGTTGGAAAGATTGATGTAAATGTGAGGGCTTTCATGTTGTTTGTACCTTGCTGCTGACTTTCCCCAGATCAGTACAGTCAGAGGAGTTATGAAAGCACGCCTCATTATTTTTATCCGTTTATGTTCTGCTAAGAAGTCAGACACACAAGCCATGAAATCACAGGTGGCTTGATGTGTGTACCTATCTGGCCCTGTCTGACTAGTACAGTTGACTCAGTAGCTAAGTTGCATTGTGGGTAATGTAGGCACCAGGTTTTGAAAAGGATGACACATGTGGAATAAAATAAGGTGATTCTTTCTTTCTCTGGTTCTTTCCAAAACCTGGCTCCTACATTACCCACAATGCAATCTAGCCACTAAGTGATATCACTGGCAGTATTTTATCAGATTGCCTTATACAACTTTTTTTTTATCATATACAGAAATACTCCCCAAGACCTGTAAACACACTTTAATGTGTACAATTGGTGGAGTTACCCTTTAAGTAAAATTAGAAGTTCTCAGTTTAAGGACTATTCTCAGTTTTTTTTGTGTGAAATATTTGATCATCGGACCCAGTCTTTAAATGAAAATCTGAGAAGTTAAGAGGGGAAATGTCTCTGTTGGAACTGCTAACAAACTCACAGATATCTGAAATGTAGCCACAACGAGACACTGCTTTCATGTAAGAGTTCACGATAGACAAAAAGGTTGGAAACAACTGGTTTAATGAAAATGTGTTGTATTTTAAAAGTTCATCATATGTATATCTGTCAGATAACTGTAGTGGAGTAAAAGTATAAGGTACTTCTATTGTACTCAAATTAAGTGCAGATTCCTAAAAAATGTGCTAATGTACAGCTAATGTACAGATGTTCTCGTTCTTGTTTTCAAAGTGCATGTGATTTGACCCTGAAAATGTGTGAATAAAGATTTTTCTTCATACTAACTGGGTATTAGCGTGTGTTACTGAGTACACACGTACAGTGGAAACAGTCCCTGCAGATACTTTCAGTAAATGCCAGTGATCCAGGAAATAGGTGTGTGGTTTCAAAGAAATACACAACATGTGAGCCATAAATATCCTTCTTGTGAAGTAACAGCAACTTTACACATCGGTTAACACGAATAAATGTCAACAACTGATAAAACATCATTTTCAGGCAGTTTATCAGATTTCACGCAGCCCCCTGGAACCAGAATATAGCTTTTCACAGCGTATCACATATGCAGTAGCACTTTTCAAGACAGACTGTGATTAATTAAATCAGAGGAATTCCCCTTCAGGACAATAAAACATGAGGTGGAACACTGTTTGATGGCACTGTATTTTCCAAAGCTCTGTGTTTGTCAGATTTCAAAGCAGAAAAAAGACCTCAAGAGTTGGGCAAAGCCTTCTGTACTTCTGTATTCGGTGCCCTCAAATGTCATGACTTAACCTTTAGTAAGCTTATTATCATGTCGAAGGATCTGCTACAACGTGAGACGGAGCATGTGTTGCACCCAGCCTCATCACAACGCCCACAGAGTGGGTGGCTCTTGTGGAGTGCAGTTCTGAAAGGTAATCTAGTTTTCTGCAGTGTACATACCGCCCTTTGTGGCTAAACACAGTGACGATTAACACTGACTACTGTGAAGAACTGTGTGGAAGTACGTCTGCGGATACGTCACAGTCTGAGGGAGGTTTCAGGCATGCGACCATGTGGTTATGTGTGATTGACAGAGACTTACAAACTTCATGTAAAATGCTTGCCGGAAGTTCTGTTTCTCAATGAACTCCAAGCAGAGGCATCTGAGAGTAAAGGGAACTTATGCTCTTACATATAATTCCTCTGTTTTGAATGTTTACAATTTTTTTTGTTGTTTTTGTTTTATTTTGTAAAATGCCTCATGTGACTGCAGAGGGAGTTGCATGAAATCTGACAAACTGCCTCACATGATGCTTTTATCAGCAGTTGGCATTCATCCATGTCATTCAGTGAGTAACGTTGCTGTAACTTCATAAGGAAGAGTTTTTTGGTTTTTGGTTGTCTATCAATTTTGTGCCGATTGCTTTGTGGACATTTGTGATTATAGTCATCAACTTAATTTGTATTCCATCAGCTTTTAATCCAAACCCCATACAACTGTGTTTAAACGATCCGCAAGGAACTTTTAACTGGTTATGAAACAATCTCAGTTTAATATTGATGCCTCTATAGGACCTATTAAAGAAACAAAGACCATCAGCAAGAAGATTGGCTATTTCTGTATAACTATTAGAGTTATTTTTAAAAGATAAATTAGATAAATTCACCCAAAATTGAAAAGGTAATCGTTATCAACTCACCCCTGCATGGATGGAAAGTCTGGATGAAGTTTTGCAGTCCGGAGCTGGAGCTTCACACCGAAACAGTGTTACAGTATATTCTTAACACCTCAACTTAAATGGGCACAATATGTAAAAATAAATAAATAAATAAATAAATAAATAAATAAATAAAGCTAATTAGCTAAATTCTTTAGCAATGCTGCAAAGCTGTTTTGCTGTAAAGCTCCAGAAATCCTTTAATGTCTGTCACTGAGTACTCAGATTTATCCGTGTTGAATAAGACATTTACGGTGGCGTGTTGAGGAGGTGTCCAGAGGTTTCACAGCCTGAGGAAAGAAGCTGGTCTAAAACAAAGTTTACTTTCTTTCATCACCATCATCATCTTGTCCATCGGTGCTGCCACAATCAACAAAATCTCCCTTGTAGTAGCTTTGAATATCAGAAAAAACTGCGCACAACAAAAGGATGAAGTGCAATCCAGATAAAGATGACAGCGAACATCAAGCTCTGTCAGACATTTATGGGACCACAAGTATGCATCAGTATTGATCTCTTACTCACAAGCTTTCAGAATGAGTCATGTGTGGAATCATATCAGACTTGGTGGGCTTGATTCAGCTTGATTCCCTGGTATACACAGCACCTATATACGGCTCAACAACAGGGGAGGTGCAACCAGTTATATTTCATCATTGGTTTGTCTGTTGATTATATTTTGATGAACAATTAAGAGCGTGGCCTCTAACATGTCATAACGACGAAAAGACACCAAATTTGCAATTAGATTAAACAGAGGAAAAACAACAAATCCTCAAACTGGACAAGTCAGAACCAGTTGGCATTTTTGTTTGATAATATTGACAATATTATTTACGAACCAGTCCAGCTCTAATCAAGAGAGTTTTTTGCTTTTCTCATGAAATCCCCCCCCCCCCCGAGCCGGCACGAAATGTCAACAAACCTCAACCACACGTCACCTGAAGATGTCCCACATCTACCCTGATAGCTGCAGCTCTTTGCACACTCATACGTATCGAAAGACCTGCAAAATATGAGCTGCATCACCGTATGTCTGTGACAATGAACTGAAAAAGCCCCAGTGCAAGCTTGACCACATTTCATACCTTTTAGATGGACTTACTCCACATAACACTTTCACAGAAAAAAAAAAAAATTTCACACATCTCAAATCTGTCCAGGGTTAACATTTGAAATACTCATTGCATCTGACGCTCTTTGATTTGACTCAACCAGGAATACTCCATCTTCTAGTATAACTCTTAATCACGCTGCTGATTCTTGAACCCTGTGGTTTTTGGGGTTGCAGCTGAAAAGTTTAGGAAAACTCCATGCAGTAGGGTTCGGTGGGCTAACAGGGGCTATAAAGGTAGCGTCTAACTGCAGGAGGGTGTTTAATAGGTGATATGATAAGTATTGCTTTGTTGGCCTTCTCATGCTGCAGGTTATGGGTTTTCCAGACACCAAACTGAGTCATACTCTGAATATATAATGGCTTCAGTTTATTGGCTCCTTAATGTCATGCTCACGTTGTGACTAACTGATCATCACTGTGCACTATTTCATATGCATTCATTAATAGTGTCAAATGATGCGGCAGACTTAGTGCTGTCACGATATCAGATTTTCGCTGCACGAAACAAGTTCATACAAATTCATTTTGATGATGTTATCGCAATATATATAGAAATTATAGGTAAACAAACGTCAGCAATCAGATCGATCTTAAACTTTGTTTACTGTGTGTTTTCTCTTTTTTTTTAGCAAATAAATCAACCCTCAAAATACGAGTGGAGGGAGGTGGAGAGAGAGGCTCAGAACGGTAAAGAAATATACAAAAAGGACAATTACACCTGAAAGGATAACCTCATGAACGTATAAACAAAAGATCCACAAGGCCGCTGCTGGATTATTAGCATGATATTATCATATGTGTTTGATACGAATACAATATCAATGCTTCATTTTTTTATATCACGGTTGTCATGAATATTACAATATCATGTCACCCCTAATCACACAAATAAACTCTGTATAAGCCTTTTTTGGCTGAGAAACAGGATCACAACTGTCCTTATGTGTTATGTTTCAAACCTTTTCTGTAACCATGGAGACAAACCAGACTGCAGCATTAGCTGAGCTGATATCTTTTTCTGTCCAACAGTCCTCCTTTTAATTCAATCAAGCCTTATCCAATATCAAAATCAAAAGCACCCATAACTACAGATCACTAACAACAGATCTAGGATCTGCATCAAATTGGAGCTACTCAGTCATAGATACCAGCCACCTACGGCTGAATTTTTTTGTTGAGATCTGTGCATTAGTCCCTGAGAAATGAATGAAGACGTCGAAAAAACAGCCTGATCTCTCAGTGTTAAAGAAAGCTAGAAAAAAAATCTTAATTTTATCTACACCAAGAGCTGATGGGGTCTATTCTGGGCTGGGACCCATCCTCCGTCCAACTGTTGTGGAAATCGGTTCATGAAATCATTGGAAATGGACCAACAAACAAACACACGGACACGGATGAAAACGTAACCTCTTTGGCCGAGGCAGTAAGTACTCTGAATAACTTCCAATAACTTCCACCTCCGTCAATTTAAATTTTCTTCAGAAGTAAAATTAGACTGAAGTAGAATCTTATCTCCAGGTTCACATGGCAGACTTTCAGTCTTACAGTACAAAGATGTTGAGTCTTTACTGGCAACCTCGGAAAGAAGCCTTACTGACAGCAGAGACTTTTTCTTGCTTCCAAAGCAATAAAGCAAGAAGAGAATCCCTGCGTCTTAATCGTGTGTTTGACGTTTTGCTACTTATCGTGGTTACAAGATGTGTCTGGTGGTTAAATTTTAATTGCTAATTTGCAAGTTTCTGCAGAAGTGTTAAAGCCTATGACAAGACGCGAAACAACGCCTCCAACACCAACACGCGTCACGATTGATTTATTCCACCTGTACACATCACCTGTGCTGTCGGCTTATATGCATGATCACCAGGCTCTCCTCCGAAAGCCAAGCTAAATGTCTCCACTTTAGTTATATTAAAAAATAAATTACAATTAAATAAAACCACGAGAGACGTGCAGTAAATTCAAAAGGGTAAAAAAATTGAAAGAAAGGAACAAAAAAACTAAACTAGCTACTTTTCTCATCGAGCCTTTACTGCTGTTAAGTGATCACCTGTTTCTCTTAGCAGAGTAGTATACCTAAGTGGTCTTTCACTTCCTGAACGACTGTAGATGCCTCTCAAAATGTTTCTCACTTAGCTAACCACAGCGACATCTGACACTGACGTCAGCAGAGAGAGAGGATAAAACCCTGGAGGCACGAGCTGAGCACTGGTCATAATGATTGCCTCGAGCCTCTTCCTGGTTGCCATATGGGTACAGAGTGTTTGGACTACACAGCATGCTGCAGGCTGTGGGAATCGATCAATGGAGGTAGACGGGCGATGCTGCAACATGTGTCCTCCGGGTAAAAGACATAATTGATTTTTAAAATGATAGATAAAATACGTCAAATTGTTTCAGCTAATCATTACTTTGTCTTTATCCTGTAAGCTCAGAAAGTGATTTTTGCTTGTTTCTGGTTTTGAAGGTGAATCATTGGAGGAGTTATGCACAGAGCAAAAAGAAACTCTCTGTAGCCCCTGTGAGAAGGGCTCCTACTCGAGCATATATTCCCCCTATGCCGTGTGTGTCAAATGCTCGTCATGCCCACAAGGTAAGATAAAAAAAAAAAATTATAAGAGGTTTAAATTTAGAAGAGATGGCAGGCCCTGCTTTCTGCCAGGGATGCTGACAGTTAATTTTTACACAGTTGATAAAAAAGATAAAACACTGTAATCAGCTGGAAATCTTGTGGTTCAAATTCTTGTCTGTCTACAGAATATGCTGAGAAATGTACAGCGACCGCAAATGCTAAATGTCGGTGCCGTTCTGGTTTCCTGTGCTCCAACAATGTCTGCTCAAGCTGTGAGGAAAACAAATGCGTCACGGGGGGAGAGACTGATCAAGAAGGTGATAGGTGAGAGTGGACATTTTTTCTTTTTTAAGGAAGCATCTGGTTTGAGTCAATCAACTTCTGTTTTCTTCATATGTGGGTGTCATGCCATTTGTCATGGACAAATGTTAATAAATCTGGGTTGTACATACTAGAACCGTGGGCTGCATTAATGCAACCAACCCCCTTTTTCCTTGAAACCAAGACCACATTATTTATGATTGATTCAAATAAAAGAAAACAGATGTTTAACAACACATGTAAGAATTTGAAATGTCTAAACATCTAGGTAACACACACACACAATATAAGAAGTTTTCTCAAATCAATGTCAAATACTTTGACACATTAAAGGTCGTATTTTTGTAAGGAAGTTGAACTCGTCGAATACCAACGCTTTGGGATTGTAGGTCATCATCCCAAAGCATCAATATCCCGCCCCTTAACACATAACTGGAAAGCAATGACCCTTCAAAATAAGTAGAAAAAGTACTTTGCACATCTATATCTTGAACCAGGAGTGCATGAGAAGGACAAATTGACCATAAGTTGCAAGCAAACTCATGCACGTAACGTAACGTTACCATTTATTTGCAACGTTTCGGCACTAGACCTTCATCAGGCAAAAAAATGTTTTTGCAACTTCAAAAACAAGTAAAAAAAACATTGAACATTAGGTGTTTGTAAAGTGGGTAAAGTAAAGGATAGAGTGTCAAGAAGTTTTCCAAAGTGTATTTGAAGTGTTAGGAAATCCAAGGAGTGCTGAGTGACATGTGTTTTCATTTTGTGATCTGACATTAAATCCACTGCTGATCTTTGGGTGCGTTTGATAAGAGGAACACCAAACACACTAAATATCACAAGACTGTTAGACATGAGCTGTGGTTTTAGAGCACGCTGTGGTTTGACTTGAGCGTGACTAAAGGTCTACAGCTATACTATAGCTGCTCTATGAGGCTATACTTAGTCACAGTTGTGCTAGTGAGTTAGATGTTAATGTAAGCATGCTAACAAAAACAAAGCTCATGTGCTGAAGCTTAGAAGGTACAATGTTTACCAGGTTCACCAATCTGAGCAGAGGCCTCAGGATGTTCAAAGGGCAGGGATGGAAAAATTTAAGGCTCCACATGTGCACAGGGTGCACCAGCACACAGAAAGTAGTGATATATCTATAGTGAAGATAGGGCACTTCACAATTTCTCCACTTGAAGGGCACCCAGGAAGGCACTGTATCACATTTTGTCCACTGGAAGGACACCCTAGAGGGACTTTATCTTGTTGTATCTACCATAGGGCCTTTCAAGAGGGCACTTTTGTGGCATTTCTTTTGCCCCCCACACCTGCATCCCCCGAATACAACTGCGCATCTTAGTTTAACATATTAGAATACCAACATTGATAATTGACACTAAACAGCTAATTAAAATGGATTAAAATTAAAATTGACATTTAGAGAGATAAGGTGATCACCAAAAAGATTGCAGTTCATCCTGCAGGATTTAAATGTGTGTACTGACGTTCATGGAAATCCATCCAGCACTGTAATTGTTGAGACACTTGGGCTTCTCAAAACTGCAAATGTGAAACCCAAATGTGAAAATATCGCCTAAATCCGTTCTGTAGATTTTGATGTATTTGACAGGATAGGTGAAGAAGAGAAGTGAGGGGATCACCAAAGTAATTAAGATTCATCCTCTGGGAACCATGAATAACTCTACCAAATTCCATGGAAATCTACAGAATAGTTTTTTAAAGATAGTCCCTCACGATAACAATAAAGAAAAGTTCTCCAAAGTCATTCCATCCTTTGTGATCTTGAATGTCTGAACAAAACTTCATGGCAATCCAACCAATAGTTGTTGAGACACAGAATTTCAGTCTAAAAAAATATTTTGTTCTTTCTTTGCAGCTGCATCTGACGGGTTGGAAAAGTATTCATATCAGTGTGAGCCCTGCCTTGTTAACCAATATTATGAGGTGAAAGACAATGTCTGCAAGCCACGAACACAGTAAGATCCCAAGACTTCAGCTACAACAATATTTTCCCATAAAACACCAAATAACTGTAACTTACACAGTCTCTGGTCTACAGGTGCGCTATATTTGGACTTGCTGAGCGGTTTCCGGGGAACAAAACCCACAACTCCATTTGTGATAGCGGTGGTACGTAAACCTACTATATTGAATATTGATGAGAGTCCATGAGAATAAGCTGAATTTGACTGTAATTTGATGCTTCACCAGAGAGGCCCACGTATGATAGAGACACAATTCATGTGATTGTTGGCATCGGCTTTCTTCTGGTTTCTCTCACCCTCCTCGTGCTTCTGTCCTATGCCTGTATGAAGAAACTAATGAAGCACAAACCAAGTAAGTGGGCCTTAATGGAAATATGTAACACATGTTGATTTCACTGATATAAACACAGTCATAATTTCAAGAACCCAGTCAGTCATTAAGCAGTAACAGTAACTGAGCAATGTGTGGTTTAAATGAAATGTCAGGGCTTGTACTCATAACAATAATAGATTTTTAAAATCGACCGACATCCACACGTTCATGCATCCAAATGCACACAATTTCACAAAATGGTGTGTGTGTATCTTTCTAAAGAAGTTCGACCATGTTGTGTTACTCTGAACTATGTGGCTATTTGATATAGGTCACTCAAACCACCACATCCCCTTTTGTGTCTTTTTGGACAGCGAGCTACAGAGCTGCTGGTCAAGACAACAGAGTAAAAACTTCTAAGAGGAGAGGAAAACTTTCTAGGCATTGTATTTCTGACAATGTGCCTATGCATTGCTGAGAATTGTTGTGCTCTCTGGTGCAAGAAGAGATAATCTTGCCCGATCATTTCCTGCTGATAGAGAGTGGAAAAAGAGAAATGGGTAGAAAACAAGGTGGTTACTATGGCTCAGTTTACCTAATCAATCTTAAAACCGCAACTAATCGGAATTTCTCACAGATCTTTGCAGTATATTTTTTTCACACAATATATAGCAACATTTCATTTGTCTCAAATTGTTTTAGATATGTTAAAATAACAACCAGCGCTGAGTGCCTACATTAAAACATTACACATTAAGTACACACTCACACAACACATCAGAAACCGAGGTAGATCAGTGGAGATCAATAACCTAAAATTCATGAAATCAGTCTACTTGAAATTGAAAGAAAAATGTGAATGGAGCGCAAGAATCTGAATGTAGGTGACGTGAATATGAATATGAAGAATATGACATGAAAATACTTTGTTTGTACTTCTCTCTGCTTCAGAAAATTACCCCATCAGGGTCGCAGCGGTCTCTGCCAATACCAGTGAGTATCACCTGTCAAAGGAGGAGAGTGGGCCTCAGCTCATCATCCAGGACGAATCCAAGCACGGCGACAGTTTGGGTCACCTGCATCTGGAAAACCTTAGCCTGTTTTGATAACAAGTCTAAGACGACAAGAACAGTCTGGTCAAACACAAGTTTTATTATTGATGTAATGGGACGAATTGTCTTACTCAGCATCAGAACACGTGTGAATATAGAGATGCCTGTTGAGGTTGAGGATACATGTTTGTGAATGAAAAGTGCCTGGTTCCAGATGTCCAGGTTCGAATGTTTGCGTGTTTTAAATATTAAATAGTTAGTAAAGAAGAGTGGGGTTTGACTGTAAAGTTTATTTTGTAAATCTTCTGACAAATAAATATCTATCTTTTAGTTTTCCAAAGATTCTCAACTCTTTTTTTTTTGGTCATCTGATAATGATAATTAGGGGCTGCTGTCGATGGTGGATCAGTGTTTCAGTCCGTCCACACACACATCCTCCTGATGGGAGTTCTGCTGCCATCAAAAAAACAACAAAAAAACATCCTCCATGTATTTATTGAAATATTTCACTGCATGGGTTTGAATAATGAACAAAAACTGAGCTTTTTAACCAGGGCACTGACACAAACTTGGAGCAAGTAAAAAAAACTTCCCCCTCCTCTTTTCACTCACTGATTATAAAACCTGAACTGGGATATCTAATCATTTATTTTCTCTTTTACTGCATCAGCAGGGGGAGGACAGCATGGGTTACTGAGCAAACACTCTATAACAGTGATTACTGATGGGATGTAGAGCTATATGATACTTATTTTAATACAAAAAAGCATATTTCTCTGAATGACAGGAAATCAACATTATAGGTATGATGAGAAAAGAGTTTTCCAGATGCTCCCAAATGTTTTATCAACAGGGCCATAACCAGGGTTTTTAGAAGTAATAACTTCGTACGTGCAGCTTCTTTGGATGACAACTTTGCCTGGTTTGGTTTAAAATGACCCACCAGAAGGCTTATGGTGTGATTTCTTGACACATTTCTTAAGTAAATATTACAAAATGCATGCATTGAAGAAATGTAATATACTGGGTACATTATCCAGTTGTACAGTGTATTAAAGGGATATTCTGATGTAAGTTTAATCCATGGTCTAACACACCTTGACACTGAGTAAGACTCCCCCTCGTGAGGTCAAGTTTGCTGACCACTAGCTTAGCTAGTTTTAGCAACCTTAGAAAAGACCGCACAGTAACATTACACTGTTGCTTATGTCTCCAATTAGAAACCGCCATCAAAAAGCCACTCATAGCCACAATTAATGGTCAGAACAGCACCAAACTTCAGCAACAGTACATGTACAGTCCCAGCACACAATATGAAGCCTCAAACATCTGCTAGCTTTGCCGGATTTGTATTGAAAACACAGCACAACTCACAGCGCTCCGTGTGGGGAAGCCCTGACAAGTCGATTACTGAGTGCAGTAGATTTCCGCAGCTCAAGGATGAAAATGTAGGATTATTACTCCATGAAATGCTCAGTTCTTATTATCAAGAGTTGACAGGGAAAATAACAGAAGGAATGGACTAATAACCATACATTTGTGGCGCCCCCCTTGAATGACGGCGCCATTAACATTAGCCTTTACAGTCCATGCCTAAGGCTAGGGGTGGGCGGATCGATCCAAATATCGATAGTACGAATACCAAGGTGAGTATTGGTATCAGATCAATACTAGCGTGATGAGATCAATATTTTTGTTGTAGTTTTTCCTCTGTAAGTTCAGCAAATCACTCATATTTCTTCACAGAGTTTGTGTGAGCGCAGCATCTCTCTCAGTCCACTCACTCAGGTTCACTGTGCCCCTCCCCTCTTCTCCAGAGCAGAGATGGACTGGCGACCCTTAATGACAGTGGAGAGGAAGAAAAGTGCTGTTTGGAGTTATTTCACAGTTTCAGACAGAGAAACTGCTACCTGTGATGTATGCAGGAAAGCAATCCGTTTCTGTGGTAATACCACTAACTTGTATAAGCATTTAAAAGCAGCACACCCAAAAGTTAATGCTGGGCTGCAAAGCAAACGGAGGGAGGAGGAGGAGGGAGCTCCCCAAACCTGAACCAGACCCCCAGCACAGAGACAGACGTCACTGACAGAGGCCTTTCAACAAAAACCTCAACAATATCCAGGTAGCAAAGGATGCAAAGGACCTACATCCTCTCTCTGTGGTTGAACAGGAGGGTTTTAAGAATGTAGTAAAGACACTTGATCATAGCTTGAGGATTCCAAGTAGGAAATTCTTCATGGGAGAGAAATTACCAACAACTGTTGCTCAAAAGTCTCCTGCCATGTTATTGAGGAGAACTGGCAAATGCAGGCACATGTGCTAAAAACCAGAAGCTGTTCAGGAAAGCACACTGCTGACAACATTTGTGCAGAATTAAAAAGAATAGCTGATCAATGGGGCATAACTGCCAAAATCCAGGCTGTAATCAAAGATAATGGTGCCAATATGATTGCTGCTGTGCGTAAAGCAGGTTGTGCAGATTATCCATGTTTTGCACACACTATAAATTTAGTTTTGAAAGAGCTCCCTGAGCTTCTTGACATCCAGCAGAGATGCAGTGCTAATGTAACTTTTTTCCACCATAGCACAAATGCAACAGAGAAGCTCAAAGAAATCCAGAAACTACTGAAGTTTCCAGAGCACAAGCTCATACAGTCAGTTGAAACTAGGGGGAACTCTGTGTTCTACGTGTTCGAGAGACTATGTGAGAAAAAGGAAGCTGACTACTGCACTTTGCCTTCTCGGAAAGAGCTCACAATGCTTGAGTGAGGAAGATTGGTCCATGGTTGGTCTCTCACTTGATCCCCCTGGTTACACTACTTCTGAGATCAACTGCATCTTTTGAGGCCAACGGTAGCAAGCTAGCTGTTGTGTTGTCAGCACAATGCCAGCACCGTTTAAGAGGTACTGAAACCTTTTATGGCCTTAGTATCAGCACCTACCTGGACACAAGATTCACTTTGGCTTTCGGGACATGGCAAATGTTGAAGCTTTGAAAAAGCGACTCATCACTGAAATGCAATCAGTGAGCCAGACCTCAGTCCATTCAGTATCAGGTCCTGAACCAGGCCCAAGCTCTGCCACCAGCTGTGTCTCAGCAATGACTCCTGCAACTACCTCACGCTCCCCTGCAGGGGCTTCTCCATCTCCACCTGCAGCAAAAGGTGGGATATGGGCAGAGTTTGACAACCAAATCCTTGAATCCCAGCAGCATTGCACAAGTGGCGCTGATTTCGTCATTGAAATGCGGCGGTACTCAGAAGAGAAGCCAATACCACAGGATGGGGACCCACTTCTTTGGTGGAAAATTAATGAATCAACATTCCCCTCTCTGAGCAAGGCTGCAAAGAAATACCTGGGAGTAATTGCAACCTCGGTACCTGCAGAAAGGATTTTCTCTAAGGCAGGACAGTTAGTGTGCCAGAGAAGAAGTACAAGCAAAAATGTGAACATGTTATTGTTTCTAAACAAAAACATGTAGTTGTGAACATGGGAACAGGCCCAAAAGGGCACCTCAAGGGATAATTCATTTGAGGACTTTGTGAGCAAAGAGTCTGGTTTAATAGTAGTTTGCACTTTATTTGCACGATTTACTTTATTGTTATATTGATATTATTCAATTGTTTTTGTATTAATATATTGTTACATTGTTCACAAACAAAATATTTTATATTTAAATTTACATTTCTCAGTTCTGCAGTTTTGCAGTGTTCATGTTTGCAACTTGTGTTAATAAATATTATTTTTTTATTTGGCTAAAATCTTTGTCCTGTGTTTTATTATTATCATAATCATGATCAACTAATTAAAAGCAAAAGTACAAACTCATTCAATGATCAGGAATTTTCAAGTATCGGTATCGACAATACTGGCCCTGTAATTACTTGGTATCAGATCGATACCAAAACTTGCAGTATCGCCCAACCCTTCCTAAGGCCGGCTCTGACCAGACATGTGACTTTTGGTTCAAGACCCCTGCTGGTCCCAAGTGTTGTATTGGTCAAGTTATAGGTGTATTTCCACCTTCTGCCGGTGGGGGCGCTGTCGGGCGCACTTTGGCACACTGATCATATGACAGCCGCCTGCGTCCCACTTCCCTTCTTCCCCGCTGGAAACGCCACATCTGACGGGGAGGGAGAAACAGACACAACCACAAGGGAGTTTAAACACCGACCTCAAGATGCTGGCACTAATAAACCGGCTGCTGGACTGGTTCAGGTCTCTGTTTTGGAAGGAGGAGATGGAGCTGACGCTGGTCGGCCTCCAGTACTCGGGAAAAACAACATTTGTAAACGTGATCGCTGTAAGTCTTCAGCTGCTAACTTAGCCAGCTCGCTAGTGTTGTGCTAATACCATTAGCGCTAATAATGGGATAACAGTTGCCGAGCTGGGTCTGCGCGGCACTGTTTGGTGCTCGGGTCCGAAATGATGTAATAGTACTCTGCTGGGACGAGCTGAAACTATGACAGGTGGTTGTTTCTGTGTCAGCAAGTCAGCTGTTGTGACTCGTCTGCTGCTGGAGGATCCTTGTCGGCTAGCTGCTGCTTCATGTGTTGTGACTGTTGTGATAGCATGCTAAACCCAAACGAAGCACACACAAGTTCGCTTAGATTACACCGAGTTCAAGGGTGTGTGCGTTTGTCAGCCGCCAGGAAGTTAACCTAAAAACCATGTTGAACATGACAACATGACTCATTACAACACAGTGATGCCAGTTTGTGAAGCTACCTGCAACAAGTGGAAACTGACCCCCACTACAGAGCACAGAGTCTTAGAGATGCACGATATGTGGGGGGGATGTGTATCATCACCTGTTTACTGTCAACACATTTCTTTTGATTGACTTGACAGGAGCAGCATTTTACTGTACAGACTCGACCGATATGGCCTTTTCAGGCCTGATATAGACTATTAGAAATCGAGGAGACTGAAAACTGATATTTGGGACCAATTCAAGTACAATTTAAGTACAGTTTTTAAGTACAATCTTCAGGTACTTTACTTGAATATTTCCATTTTCTGCTACTTAATACTTCCTCTCCACTCCGTTTATTTGATATATGTAGTTACTAATCAGTGTATAGATAGATAGATAGATAGATAGATAGATAGATAGATAGATAGATAACTTTATTAATCCCTGAAGGGAAATTAGGTAACTCAGATAGCAGAGGATGGTTTATAGGCTATTAATTGTGATGTGTTTCCAATCAGATGCTGTTGTAGGCGAACATTGTGTAAGAGGATGTTGCATCTGAGACAAAGTAGCACATTTTTTGAATTGGTTTATTGTATCGGACAATCTGACAGAAAGAAAATCAAAGATACCGATAATCCGTAAATGCTGAATATGGGCCCCCGATTGTCGACCTGGGCGGATAATCTGTCTGTTTCTTGTTTGTGCCTTGAAAGTTGGTTGACAAACCACAAATAAACACTTTGCTGATTACATCTGTGCCTTTCTTAGCCTCAGGTGTGCAAAAACTGCAGGTCAGGAACTTCTTTTTGAAATACATAAATGCAACATTATCGGCTATCTTATCATGTATATGCAGAGAAAAAAATCCAGAGTGCATCCCTAAACATTTTTAATCACAAAGAAGTAAAACTGGAGGTGATTCGGGGAGAATAAATAGACACTGGGTCGGCTGTTTTTTATTTTTTACCTTGTACATTTTTATTTTTTTGAATAATTGGAAAAACATCAGTTTCTTAGTTGTTGCTGGGGTTGGTCCCCGACTGCAGGTGTCCAGCGGCATAAAAACAGACCGAAAGACAGATTTCTTCAGCATACCAACAAAAATAACTAAGCATTGTTTGCACAATGGTAGCAAACAATTGAGTCATTCTGTTATAACTATCTGACTTGACTCCTTCTGCAGTAGCTTTTGTTGCAAGTTTTGCTAAAAGTGCACACACGTTGTATCTTGTGCTGTGACCTCCTGTGACTCATAGTTAGGAGAGTGTGCGTTTCTTTGGGAGGCTGTTTCTCTTGTGCAACTTCTGCTGGGGTTGTTTCTCGTGAAACAATTTGTCATTGGCTAATAACCACATCAGACAGACACTGAACATTTTGCAGCATATTGTGAAAAGTGTGAGAAGTTTCATGACTTTGTTCGGAGTAGTTTTCCCTCACAACATTTTGCACACATGCCTTTTACTCCGTCTGCGCTCCCTGATGACCGATCAGGTTTTAGTGCACATCTTGTGGTGGACAGTGAGGAATAAACATCCTTGAATCCTAATATTGATCACTAATATACATTTAAACTTGTATGTTAGCAAAGTCTGCAGAGAACGAACAATGTAAGAGGAAGAGATGCTGCACCTGAGATACGTATCAAACATTTTTACTCCTGTCAGTCTGTTGTCCGTCCTGTTCTGTCCTGTTGTTTTAATCTGTGTGACTGAAAACATTTCAACCGGAGTGACAGGGTTTGAGGTTTCATTTGATACCTGTAGCAGCACCTCTCCACTAGAGCTGAAACAATGAATCGATTTGTCAACCGACAGGAAAATAATTACTACAACTATTGTGTTGTGCAAGTTATGTTTTCTATCAGAAATGCCAAACATTCAAGAAAAGAGAGCTTCAGTGAAACATTTACCAGGCAGCAACTATTCCTACCAATTTTAATGTTCGAAGGTTTTGACCAGAAGTGTCGGTGCGTATTGTGCTTTGTATTTAAGTTTTAGAAGAAGACTATCCTGAAAACTTCACAGGTTGTCACGTAAGATTTCAATATGTGCCGGTTACATTAACCTCATGTAACAGAGCTGGCGTGTGAGGAGGAAGCTGGGTTTGGGGTTGGAACATAACCCTGTTCCTACCTTCACTATAAGGAGATGAAAAAAATGGCCCTGCTGTCAGCCAGTAAAACAGCCAGTGAATGGTTGTAGTGGGGGTGCTTCCTCCTTCCTCAGTCATAAGACCACTGCACTCATTTCCACTTAGCCGCATCAGGTGACTCCGGATAGTCATGTGCTGGGAAATGTGCGTAAAGCAGAGAGTGCATGCTGAGCGTAGGGCGGAGAGAAACAATATAAACAGCTTGTGAGTTTTGATGGAGAAAGCGAAGGGGAATGCCGCTATATGTTCATGCAGATTGTTCTTCCTACACCCGTTCTGCAAAAATGAGAATTCACTTAAAGCCTGAACATGCAGACATATTCTGCGGTAGAATGATTTAGTCTGTGTCTGTTTTTGCTTTTTTTTTACGAAAACATTCTCACAGATTTGGACATCGTTTTACAGGAGCTGGATTGTTGCAGCGATTAATGCAGCATGTTGTTTTTATTTACTAGTTTTTACACTATTTAAACTTTAAATACTGCATAATCAGCAGCTGATTTAGATTTCATTTCAAGCTACTGCACAGCCTCTTTATTAGTTCAATCTCAATTAAAGTATGTAAAAGTACACAAGATCCCTTGGAGCATGTCATAGTTTTATTAAATTGTTGCTATTATAGCGACATTATGCAGCTTTTTATCTTAAACTAACAGCTTAAAAATAATGTTTACATGTTTACTTCAAGATACAAGTTTTCAACTCATAACATTGTTATGACGTAATGAGTTTTGTTTGTAGTTAGCACAAAATGCCAATTTTTAGATGATGTTGCCTTAAATACTGTGTAATCAGCAGCATTAGTAATAATAAATAATAATAATAATACATTTTATTTGTAATGCACTTTACATTACAGGAAATCTCAAAGTGCTACAGGTTAAAAGCATAACATTCTAATTATAAAAAGGATTAAAAAAACAAAACAGCTAAAAACAGAAAACATACATACATAATCTAAAAACCATCTAGATGGGAGGAACCAAAGGTTTTGCTAAAAAGGAATGTTTTTAGCCCTTTTTTAAAAGTCTCTATGGACTGTGGTGCCCTGTAGTAGACCTCATTCTAGGTTACTTCACAGCCACTTAATTTAGGAAATTGCAGCAAAAGTATGTCCAAGTGTCACAGTGCTCTATGAAGCATGTGACTCCTACTGTCTGTCTAAGTATGTGTGCAAAATGGCTATATGCGGCTTTATTGTACTGTACTGTCATTGAGTCTAATTAATTAAATGTGCATTAAGTGTGCATATATGCCCATCCCAACTAGGGCTGCAAATGACGATTTTTCTTTATTATCATCATCTTCAATTTGCTTCTTTTCCTTTAACCAACAGTCTGGAATCCTAAAGACTCTTTATTTTCTCTCGTAACAAACAAAGAACAGCAGAAAATCATTTCACAACCATCACATTTAAGAATCTGGAACCAGCCAATGTTTGACATTTGTGCTTGAAAAATGACTGAAACAATGAATCAACTAGTTGTTGCAAATCTAATCCCGATACACACGTGTTCTCAAGTCACACAGTTTAATAAAAAATGACCTCTACTTGTATCTTTCCTTCCAGTCTGGGCATTTCAGTGAAGACATGATCCCTACAGTCGGGTTCAATATGAGGAAGGTCACCAAAGGAAACGTCACCATCAAGGTATTTTAATTGTGTCCACTAATTAGTGAAATGAAACCAGCACTCTGGTTGTACAGGGAGGTAATAATTGCATTGTTAATGACATTTGAAATGGGAATGTCACGTGATGATGTCTTAAATTCTGTAGATCTGGGACATAGGAGGGCAGCCACGGTTCAGGAGCATGTGGGAGCGCTACTGTCGGGGAGTCAATGCAATCGTGTGAGTGTTTCAGTTTACAAGCTTTTCCGAAAAACTAAATGAGAGGAAATGCAACAGTACTGCAACTGTTAACACACATTTTGCTAACTGTTTCTGTTTTGTTTTCCTCATGTTTAGGTACATGGTTGATGCAGCAGATCGAGAAAAGGTGGAGGCATCTAGAAACGAGCTTCATAATTTATTAGACAAACCTCAGTTGCAAGGAATTCCTGTGAGTGTTGTTCCGAAACCGGTTTGATTTCTGCAGCGGTCATGCACAACGATTACTTGCAGAAGTTGCGGATTTCAGTTTGTAATGTGTTTTTTCAGGTTTTGGTTCTCGGTAACAAAAGGGATCTCCCCACTGCTCTAGATGAAAAGCAGCTCATTGAGAAAATGTAAGTACAAAAAAAAAAAAAAAAAACTGGTGAAAATACCTAATGAGCTGTATATTCTTTCTGTACTGAAAAATGCTCTGATTTATTCTTTGAAAGGGTTTTAGTGGAAGAAAATTGAGGATATAGAATTTGAATAGTATTATTTTAAAATGTCCTTAGATGTTAAATCATTTCATTTCATTTCATTTCCATTTATTACACAGGAAAGTTTAAAAGTAACATGAAGTTCCAGTGAAGCGGGCCTGACCCAGTTTAAGAACTGGTTTCCAGCAGGTTCCTGTTCTGCAGAACATGGAACATAAACCACAGGACCATTTCCTCTCTCATGTCTTCGTCAACACTGTAGTTGTGTTAAGTTGTGGTTGACTATAAAGACCTGGCTCCCCCTACTGTCAAGTTAGAAACCTGCTGAGAGTTGAGCTCGTACCTCAAACTGTGTCCCACGAGCTGCAGATGAATGAGACTGATGATCAGTTTGAATGCATACTTACACATATGTATTTATCCGTGTACCTTCGTCCCTTCAAAGGAATCTTGCGGCTATTCAGGACAGAGAGATATGCTGCTACTCGATTTCCTGCAAAGAGAAAGACAACATTGGTGAGTTGCAGTCAATTACCACGTTATCATTTTGTGTTGACTCATGGGCCCAGATCTCCACTGGGGATGTTTCAAAAATCCTGTTTTTGTCAACTCCACCCACAATTTCAGTTTTACTCTCCAGTACCTCTTTAAACAGTTACAGTTATCTTAATATCCACCCCCGAAAATTCAAATGAGAGAGGAGATGGGCTGATAAAATGTTAAAAAATTAATCGGAATTTCCTTTGATTATTAACAACATGCTCGCAGTTATAAGTTTAAAGGGCTAGTGCGCAGATTTTGCACAGGAGGTTCAGTTTAATCGTCTTGGGGAGAACTACTCACCCTGGGACTACATGTGTTTAATGTCTTCTGTGGCTAAAGGGAAGCTTTCCAAAGTCAAAAAAATAACCGTATTGATGTACTGAAAATGTTGTTGAGTTGTATTATGGGACTTTTAGGATTCAGTGTTTTTTGGGGTTCACCCGCGCTGGAGACTTTAAGTCATGATATCTCAGCATGTGTTGCTTAGACTTGTCTCTTGTGATTACCCTAAATTTATGAAGGTACAATACTAAATCAGTAGGTGCCCCTTCTTTAAGGAGCAACAGGAAGTGATTTTACGTCTTTTTAGCCCTGGGTTTTGCCTCTCAGGCAACATACAGGTTTGGCCAGTGTGCAGCCTTGGAAGAAGACTGCAGGTATGGAGGACTATATCTGTCAAAATCCGAAATCAATGAAATAATATATAACTGGCTCAAAAAATAATATTAATTTATTTATTGAGCTATTTTTATATTTCATAATTTACCTCTGATTTTGGCAGGTTCAGACCTCCATATGTATGCAGGTAGTGCTTGGGCCTGGAAAAAGTATTTCTAACCTACTTTACAGGCTTTGTACAATAATTACATTATTTCTTTTTTTTTTAAATTTATTTGAGAACATCTAGGTTCAACTGGGGTGCTTATGTACCTAAATTGCATGCAATCATGTTGTTTGTTGTTAGTGAGTTAGAAACGGTTGAATTGAAAAGCAGTTTGTCGGACTGACTCGGCCTGTTTCTTTGATTCCAGATATCACACTTCAGTGGCTCATCCAGCACTCGAAATCCAGGAGGAGCTGAAAATGCAGGAGTGGAATAGGAGAGGAGTTTGCCATGTTACTGTCATGCCACACCCCCATCACTCTGCGACGATGTACAGTCTCCAACTCACATGCTGCACTGTCCTGCTCATGTCACACAGTTTTGTTTTCCCCTTTTCACATTGTGACTTTGTCACAAACCCTGAGAATGCACTACTAAAAGATGTGATTCCAAATTTAAGGAATGCAATTGGCATTATACGTCCTGTAAAGCTGTACTTTCCTTTAACTTGGAGTAAGAAACTGCTTCCGGATTTACCTTGTATCATTCAGGCATTACCCAGTTAATCATACCCAGTGGTTTATAACACTAATCTTGGGTATACAACAACAACAACACAGTTCTCAAAGGAGGGTTGATTCTGACGAACAGGCCTCGCATAAAGAAAAGATGTTCTTCACACAGTCGGTTATGATGCCAGGAGATGCCTGACGTGGGCGTGCAGGTTTTCCCATTTGTGTTGAGCTCTCCTCTGATTGTCACCTTTCGCTTGATCAGGTCTTCTGTTTAAGGAAACGTCAGTTATTTTAGAAAAAATTGTGCAATCAAGCAAGTCAATTTAAGCAGGTCTGTACAAAAATATCAAGCTGGTATGATTTTTACTGATGTGAGATGTGCGTGTATGAATATATGATTCTATTTAAAGTCTGAATGTACTTAAAAGTAAAGGTGTACGGGATCGTGTGGTTCATACGGGCCTCTGTTTGTAAGCAGCCTCGGTGGAATGATTTCCTTTGCGCTGCCTTGAGGCTGAGAGAGCGGCAGAACTCAAAGTGCCTTGTGCAATGTCTCTCACCTCTGAAGCAAAGCAGTGTGCGAGGTGTGCCTACCTGGGTAGAGTTAAAAAAAACACACCACTTCAATATATTCAAGAAATAAAAAGGCATGCTTTTTAATTTAGACATTGTCCTGTTATTTGTACTATATCATTCTATACTGAGGTGTAGAGAGAAAGATTGGCGTGGGGTCACACAATTAATTGAAATGCAATCTAGTCAGTTTTGATGTCAAAGAAAAAGATGTAAAATGTATTTATGCACAGAAAATAATTATTTCTCAAGAGATTCAAGTACAAATTAATTAAAATCTCTCACTGTCTAATAAGCCATTAATTCTGCAGTGATGGGGTTTGTAATCCCCGAATGTTTTAACGTTCTTCTGTTGAGGGAGGAAAAGTTTCTCTGTTCACCTGGAACCTGAGCTGAAGGAATGCGTGAGAGAGATGTTTTAGTGAAGCACTTAGTTACATGTAGACAAGTAAGATGTGAAAACTTGTAACTTGAAACCTTCAGCCCACACATACACTGAGAATGGACTTTTCAGGGAAGTAGGATACATTTCAGTATCAGTTTACAGTAACCATCATTAATGAGTGTGAAATTCAACATTAATTCAACTTAAATTAATGATTATTTAACTTTTAAACAATGGAAAAATGTACAAACCATTTATATAGCAATTGTTTGCATATTCACAGAGCTTGGATTTTCTAATTTGAAGACGTTTTAAGATTTTCTTTTGACAAAACTAAATATAAATTGATTCTGGCGCTGCCTTTGCTTGAGGTGTGAAGAAGGTCACACAATCTGATTTTTCACAACCACGCCCAATTTTTTTTTCATTTATGGTTTATTACCTGTTCTGTACAGTTTTAGTAAACTAGAGAATGCTCCCTGTTGAGAAGCTGAAGCCAAATGCGCATTGCTGGCTGTGAAAACTTTGAATGATGTCCACAATATCTAAAAACTGTGAAATAATGTAGGGTTTGTTGAAAAGCTAAGGCCAAACTGAATTGGTGGCTCGTCTGAAGAGAACGAGCTTCCTAATAGTTGGGTGAGAATGAAGCATTAAAAATAGAATATGAGCTTTGAGCCAAACTGTAATGCTGGCTTGAATTTGTGTCGAAAAGCAGCCGATGGAGTATGAAGAGGTGTTAAAGTGAGAGTAAATCAAATACTCTGAATCGGACTGAGAAATTCAATAAATCTCAATGTATCAATGATAGGGAACATTTAAATATTCAGATAGAGTTTCTGGCTTGAATGAATGAAGAGATAATAGTTAAATATAGTTAAAATGTTGGGAAATATACTGTGTGTGTTTGTGTGCATGTGAGTGCGTGCTTAAGCATGCATTTATGGCTGTGTATGTGTGTGTCTGTACATGTGTGATCATGTGTGCATGTTTACACGTGCATATTTGACTGCGTTTGTGTGTGTGTGTGTGTATTAAACTGACTCATTGATAAATCTGTCTCTCTCTGTGTTCGCCCAGTTGATCTCGGTTGCCATGGTGATGGTAACCAGGTTGGTCGTGGTAACGGACTCTGAGAGATGATTTAATAGTGATCCCCACAACATCCCCAACTCATGTTGAGTACACCACTGCTAATGGCTAAAGGCTAGCTACATGCCTCAAAACCTGATAAACAAGCAGCAGACAGTGGAGTCCACTCTTTAGTGAGAAATTGTTACAGATGCCTGTTGATATCTCCACTTTCTCCCTTTCACTACAACTGAAAACAACAAGGAAAGGCCAAGGCATTCAAGGTTGCTATGGCAACTCATCAGTTTTCATGTACATGTGTTTCATGTAAAATACATTATGTGAATATCTGCTTGTTGAACTTATACTACTTATACTTACTTACTGTTAAACAAACAATCCCGAAGAAAACCACTGAAAGAGACAAGAAATGGGCAACTGAGGTAATGTAATCTTGAGTGTTTAAACCATTAATATTTATTTTTTGAGTTATTAATGTGGCTGTAGGAACAAAACAAATCTGCTACGTGACTACTGGGTAGAGATGTAAGAGAGGTGGAGAGAGAGAGTACTGTACTGTCCTCCCAACTGTAAACAACATTTTGTGATTGTGAGGGGGAAAAGTTTGAATAAAAGACATTTTTAAAAAGTACTGGCAAAGATTGATATGTTAGGCTACTTGTTAACAAACCCAGTTTCTGGTCAAATGAAACGTGCACAATTAACTTACTTAATATCTTAATATTGATTAGTCTGTTAGTTCTGTTAGTTCTTCTGGGTCACTGGCCAAAGAATCCATCCGGATGTGACTTATTGGAGGAGTGGTGAGCCAAACAACGCCATGGCCTCCTATGACAAAAGCCAAGCGGGACAGGACTGTGTTGCAATTGTCCCTCCAACAAGCACTGAGAAGCAGGTTTGGTTAAACCCCTGGGATGACATCATTTGTGCTGACGAACAGCACTACCTGTGTGAAACCACAGCTCTCAGTGTGACCTGACATGGCGTGAAAAAGCGTGGAAATCACAAAATCAGGACTGTTTTTCCACCATGTATATAGTTAATGTTATTTTGTGTTTATTTCGGTACTTTTATTTTTTAATAATATATCGATACTCAACTTCACCTGATTTTCCTGTTTTTGTCTAATGCAGTACACACTTTCACCCCACACACACTGACTGACATTTACTTCAGTAATGTGAAGAAATGTTGGGAATTCGGAGTAAATGATGTTCTGGTGTAGCTGTTGTGTAGGAGAATTTGATGTCCTGATTAAAATGGTAATATCACATTGAAAAGGAGATTCAATGTCAATATCAAAATCAATATCAATGAGATATTGATAAACATATGTTAAGTATGTTAATACATATGTCAACACAACAACTAGTTCATATGTTAAGAATTTTAATATTTGCAACATTAATGATGTCGTAATAAAAACTTATTTTTTCTATAAATGAATAAACAAGCTGTTCTCAGAGGAAAATAAGGTCCTCAGAACACTGTTTGAAGCTAGAATCAGTATGAAATTAAGCTGTGCTTTAAGGTCAGTTTGTTTATTCAGTCATGAAACGATTCTTCTTGTATATTTAGTTTGTACAGGCTTAATAACAGTCAGTGGAGATCTTAAAATGTCTTCCCCAAAACTACACAGTGCACCTTTAAAGTCAAAATAAAGCAAAACTCAATCAACAATAATAATAATTAAAAAAATAATAAAATAAACACTCCCAACTGAATAAACCCCATCAACTTACATTGCAGCAGCAGCAGCTTCTTCAGCTGTGAGAGAGAAGATGTTGGATCATTGTTAATGCCTCCTGCATTCATAACCAATTATGTTTTAGCCAACTCTGAAACTCCTGGAATCATATTATAAAATGTCATCAATAATTCAAATTATGCAGATCAAAATACATTTAATTGCCTCCATTTTCTTTACATTTGCGCTTGCCTGGTCACCTTTCTTGCTTTAAATCTGCTGGGATTTAATCCCAACCCCATCATGTTTTAGTTTTAAAGCCCACCACCTCTGAACGTACCACTCCTGTGGCTGTTTCCTATTGGTCCAGAAGTTAAAGTGAGACACGTCAGAACTGCCACGAAACGCGACCCGTAGATTGACAGCTCCGCGTCCAATCACAGGACGAAACCGCTTCGTTCTTTTGATGACGACACACGGGGATACCCAATCAAACTTCAGGATTTCGGAGCGGCTGTTCTGTTGACAGGAAGTGTGTAAAGCGGAATCACTACAACCACTCTTTGCTTGTAGTTCAGCCTGACAAGCAGGATTTTAACGTTCATTCACCCCCTCGGAGGTGTGTGGACTTAAATTATGCGTTTTAACATCGACCCGGATCAAAGATGCAATGGAGGTCGATAGTAGTTGGCCTGGTCGTACTGAGACTGTCCCTCAGCTGTGTGCTGTGGCTAGCCTTCGGGCTCGGACCTAACGTTAGCTGGGGGTTCAACTTCCCTCTCACTTTCAGTTTGCACAAATTGGACTTATTATTCAGGGAGGAAAAAGGGGCACACTCGAGGGATAACTCGTGGTCTCAACGACTACACGGCCAGAGATATGAAGAGACGGCGAGCACCTGTGGGAAGGTGGGAGAGGAGTCCCTCAAGAGGTCCTACCTGAGCTTCTTCGATGGCAACAGGGACGAGTATGTCCGGAGATACAGCTCCTTCCCGGACACGCTGAAGGCGAAAATGAAGGACATGGCCAAGGAAATGTTTTATTTCGGATATGACAATTATATGAAATATGCATTTCCCGAGGACGAGCTGAACCCCATTGACTGTGAGGGGAGGGGACCAGACGTGCTGAACCCGTGAGTCATTCAAAGCTGTGCTGCCTGTCTGAGCTGGCAGGCACCTGCTGGTCATTTACATGCTAACTGCCCTCTGCAAACTGTGACATTTGCATGTCGTCTGTCATCATACAAGCTTGTGGTGTAATCCTGCTACTCAGCAATGAACAGGTGGAGTTGACGCCTTTTGCTTTGGACAGTACAGACAAGTCCAAGAGTGGGATCCAGGTATCACGTCAAGGGACTACACGGGGCTCCAGGGGGTTCTGTCACATTAAGGATGTGTTTAATTACTTCATCACTTCCTTCAATTGAAATTAGGACAGTGAAACAATAGCTACATTGGTCAATCAATTAGTTGTCATCTATGTAATTAATCGCCAACTGTATTACTAATCGATTAATTGGTGGTTAAAGTCAAAATTCCCTGTTTCCTTATTTTTCAGCTTCTCAAATGTGAATATTGTTTCTATGACAGTAAACTGAATATCTTTGGGTTGTGGACAAAACAAGACATTCGGGAACGTAATCTCAAGCTTTGGGAAACCCTGATCGACACGTTTCACCACACCAACCAACAACTAATCGATTAAGCTTGGAAATAATCGACAGATTAATGGACAACGGAAAATAATCATTAGTTGCAGTGAGACCTCTTGGAAATCACACTCAGCCAAAGGCATAAACAGAGAGATGTAGTGCATGTAGTTATAATGAAAGTCCAGAAAACACAAGAGGAGTTCACATACCCAAATCAATCAGAATGTTTTTGTATTTATAGTCTTGTAGTTTTTGGGACATTCAGCCTTTTTCACTGTGTAAAAGTGAAGCTTAAACACCTGTGTGTGGTTTTACCTTGTGCTGAACATGAAAACTGAAAGACTTAGAATTCCACTTCAATATGTCATCTAATCAAAAGTTTCACTCCCCACACTGTAATAGTAGACTTTCAGGATCAACTGTTGTCTAGTTTGTATTCAAAACAATACTAATGCGGTCGCTCTATAGAGTGTGTGATAGTGATATCTAGCCATGCAGGTAGTTTTGCATTTTTTGATTTTGAGATATAACCCATTTGTGACCTCTGCTGCCATTTGAATACAATGGAGGGGTGACTGGACTTATTCTTTTGTGGCATGAAAAGCATTGAATTAAATACTGGAAGAGCTTTCTGTATGGGAAAGTTGTCTCCAGTCATATGTGACAAACTGTTATCTACGGTCACAGTTGGATAAGAACTTTTGAAATGACTTGTGTCCTCACATCTTGACATCAACCTTTGTCATGGTTTATAAATCATAAAGTCATTTTTCTAAAGAAGTTGCCAAATGTTAAGTCTGATAACAAATTGAATATATTTGTCTTTTGGAAGGTTGCTAAAACAATAATTCACCTTGGACTTTAGGAAATCATGATGGACAATTCTTGCTATTTTAGAGACAAATGATGAATGAATGAATGAATGAATGAATGAATGAATGAATGAATAGTTTAGCTGCAGTCCTATCTTGTGCTGATAATAACTATGTAATCAGGGAAAGCCACCACAGTGTTTTCATATTCAAAGTCCTGTTTGCGGTGTGATGTCAGACATTTCAAGAAGAACAAAGTGTGGGGCTTCTGTTTCTCTGTCCATCCTTTCTGCTAAGAAAAAAAAACTTGCACTCACATCCAAACCCTTAAAAAAAAAAAAAAAAAAAGTTTCATGTTTTGTAATCTATTCATAATTCTTCCATCTTCTGCACAACAGCACTGAGTCTGTTTCATTGATGTCATTTCAGGTCAAACATCAACATAAATGACGTTTTGGGGAACTATTCACTCACACTGATCGACACCTTAGACACCTTACTGGTAAGTTATATTCCGGTATGTGTCTTTATTTTACACAATGTCCTGCAGAGACATTTGGCAATATTTTAACTTTAAATATGAGATTGGAAAGCAGCTTAATCCATTTGTGTGGTTGAAAGACTTTCTAGGTTTTTACAAGATCCTAACATTGCTTTTGTCCATCGTAGCATGGTTAGCTTTTCCTGTATTCTAAATTGTGTATTTCCCACCACAACCCAAAAAAACCCCTTACACAGAGTCATGGGGAGCAGAGTCTCCGTCAGCCCTAAAATCGACAGTCCAGGGTGTCTCCTTTGCCCTGTGCTCAGCTCCAGGATCCATGATCCTAAAAAAAGATTCTGAATTAGAAATGTTAAGGCACCAAAATACTTTCTGTACAGTTATTTAATGCACTGGACTCTTTTATGAAGGTATAACTGGATAGCTGAGAGCATCTTTACAAAGTTGTTGTCTGAATAGAATTTGAACAAAATACCTGGAAGCCACTCATTAGTAATGCAAACATATTGATACAATATACTGTGGTTATATAACATGGTGTTTTTCCACAGGTGCTCGGCAATGTGACAGAGTTCCAGAGAGCCGTCAAGCTGGTTATAGATAATGTGTCTTTTGACAAGGACTCGACTGTGCAGGTTTTTGAGGCAAACATCAGGTACAAATGTTGCAACTGTTTTTAGAGTCACACAAGAATAAACTGGCTGTACATGCAGCAACTGATCAGGCTAAAATCTGAAGTTAAATTTAGTATCAGCATGGTTTAGATAAGCAGTATTTCCTTTAAATGTCTTTGATATACATTTCAGTTGAAACTCTCTCAAAAATTTAAAACATTTTTCAAGACTCATCTGTCTTTTATCCATCCTTTACTGAAATTTACGACTTAGTCTTTCTTTATATTCGAGTACACTTAAAAGTAGAGAAGACACTTTAAAAACATCAGTTTTGCACCTGATCAAGTTTTTGAAAGTCAGAACCGTGATTGTGGTCATGATAACTTCTTTAGCCAAATTACCTTATTGTAGTTTTCAGTTATTTCTAAAAAAACAGTGGTACTGATAAACAATCACGTGGTTACCCATAGGAACACAGATTTCACGGTACCATTTATTGTATCAGAAAAAAGCATTTTGTAATGATATTTTTCACTGTCTGTTTCTGTGTGGAACCTTTGTGTAATATTTTTCTTTTCTCTGAAGAATCTTGGGAAGCCTCATCTCATCTCACATCCTGCTGACGGACCCAAAACATCCTTTTGGCGAGGTGGGCTTCGAAGGTTACGATAATGAGCTGCTTCACTTGGCTCATGACTTGGCTGTCCGCTTACTGCCGGCCTTTGAGAACACTAGCACGGGCATTCCTTATCCAAGGGTGGGTAAGACTGTTCTAGCAGATACATTTTATACTTTCCAGATTGAAGAGTCACTCAGCATCTATTTTGACTTGTTGCAGGTCAACCTGAAGACGGGAGTCCCCCCTGATAGCATCAATGAGACTTGTACTGCAGGAGCTGGGTCCCTGCTGGTGGAGTTTGGCATTTTGAGCCGCTTGATTGGAGATTCCACATTTGAGTGGGTTGCCAGACGAGCAGTCAGAGCTCTGTGGAGTCTGAGGAGCAACGAGACTGGTCTGTTGGGTAAATACAGCTTTTAATTTAAGCTTCAACACAGCGTTGTTAAGGGGGAAGTCCAGCATTTTTAAACCTGGACCCTGTGTTTACATATTTTGCAACAAGGACTGCATGTGAGTTTTATTTTGAGGTTATATTAAATGTGTTTTACAACGATAAAATTACTGTTTCTGTAAGTGAAGTCTGGTGGATTTGGCAAGAGCGACATACAGCAGCAGCTTTTTCTTGGTTAAACAAAAAGAATTTCACTCTTAAACAAAAAGGAACATCTCTGCAGGGATCCTTTCGTAATGTTAGCAGACATTTACGGTAACAATGCAAGTCTGTCAGTGGCAAACACAGGCACCTTTAGATTACATTGCAAAGCTGCCAGCTAAGGCATTCTATTCAGCATTTTACACAACTTTTTGTATTAGGCGTTTACATGCCAAAATATTCAAAAGGAGGGCACAGGTTTGAAAATACCCTTATTCCCTGATGAAACACATAAATATGATGCCTACAATTTTCACAAGATTTAAAGCAACTTCCTGTCTGTTTTTCTTTAGGGAATGTAGTAAATATCCAAACAGGCCAGTGGGTCGGCAAACAGAGCGGTCTGGGAGCTGGTATGGACTCCTTCTACGAGTATTTGCTCAAATCATACATCCTATTCGGTGAAAAAGAGGACCACGGGATGTTTCAGGCTGCTTATGAGAGCATTCAGAATCACATGAGGAGAGGGTGAGTCACTCACTGAAAGAATGTGACGCTACAGCTTGTGTGAAAGTGACTGGGCGTGTTGGTGGCACTCGGGATCTTCGTACGAGTTTGTATCTATAACTGCCACAGCTATGTAAATGAGCGTCTGTCTGGGATAGGCCAACACAGGAGGAAATGAAACTGCTGATGGTTTCCAGTATTTTTTTTTCTTACTGGAGGATGTGGAAAGTTGAGTTCTGAGACTTGAGGCTGTCACGAGTCTGTCTGATGGGATGTCTTTCTTCCTCCTCAGCAACCACTGATACTAACTAAGGGACATAACCTTCACTATCTGATTGACTGAGTGGTGTGACATATTGTGAAACCTCCTCTGCCTCTGTGTTTTTCCAGAAGAGAGTCATGTAATGAAGGGGAGGGTGACCCACCTCTCTACGTTAATGTGAACATGGCCAGTGGGGAGATAATGAACACCTGGATCGACTCCCTTCAGGCCTTTTTTCCTGGGCTGCAGGTTAGATTATCCACTCTGAGTTTCAGGTGAGGTAAAATGTGTGTTGTGGTGTTCAACTAAATGTTTCCGCTCTGTGTTGTAGGTGCTGAATGGTGATGTTGATAACGCCATTTGCCTGCACGCCTTCTACTATGCCATTTGGAAGCGCTTTGGGGCTTTACCGGAGAGATACAACTGGCAGCTGCAGGCTCCTGATGTGCTCTTCTACCCTTTAAGACCAGAGCTGGTGGAGTCGACCTATCTGCTGTACCAGGTGACAGTTCTGACCTGTCATAACACAGCGTAGTGTCGATCGTTCGTTGAATCTGATTGTTAACTCTCACTCACTTCACTTCCCCGCAGGCGACCAAAAACCCTTTCTATTTGCACGTTGGAATGGATATTCTTCAGAGCCTTGAGAAAAATGCCAAAGTCAGGTGTGGATAATGATATATTCACCTTTTCTGAGAGTGGTACAATGCTTAGATATGTCTGCCTAAAGCTGAGCTGTAATGTTTACAGATGTGGGTACGCCACTCTCCACCATGTCGTGGACAAATCCAAAGAGGATCGAATGGAGAGCTTCTTCCTCAGCGAGACATGCAAATACCTGTACCTGGTAAGATGCAGCCTGAGCATGTCAGATGTAGAGTTCTAGGGTTTTTACATTATTTACATTTTAAATTACTGTTGCAATTTATTCATCCTCTAAATGTTTTCACAATGTTAAATATTAAATTAAAACTTAACTCTCATGACTGTTATAAAAACAAGAATGTGTCCCTTACGTTGCAGCTGTTTGATGAGGACAACCCACTTCACAAATCCGACAACAAGTACATCTTCACCACAGAGGGCCATGTTGTGCCTATAGACAAGCGCTTCAGGGAGAAACAGTGGAGCGACCTGTTTCCTTGTGAGGACGGAGTGCTGAAAGAAAGCGAGCCAAACCACCGGCCACCAGCGAGCAACATGAGCAATGTAAGTCCCACGGTATCTCACTGTCGGATGTAACTATAACATATCTCACTCACAAAAGATATATACTTTTAGAAAACGCACAATATAATTATTCACTCTGTCTTCCCTTTACTTTCATTCTGCAGTGCAACAGGATCCCAGAGGAGCGACGGTACACGCTGCCTTTAAAGAGTGTCTACATGAGGCAGATCGATCACATGGTGGGACTATTCTGAGTCAGAGGATGCATGCGGTGACATCGACATCAGCCTTCAGCACACGCCCCGTCAGGTGCAGTGAGAATAGAAAAGGATCCGCTGTCGGTCAAAACTCGACCCGTCTGTTCTGCTGCTCCGGATCGAGACAGGAAACTGAGAAATCAGCTTAATCGCTCGCTGTGTTAAGTTAAAGCTGAACAACTTGTCTCCTGGAAAATGAGGAGTGTGTAAGTGATTTTAGAATAACTCTGTGGAGGAAAAGAATGTCCGCTGAGGTTCAGTTATGAGTGTGTGTGAATGTGTGTGTATGTGTGTGTACGCGTATCAGAAATTACAGCCGAGCTGTGTTTATGGGAACAGTGCCATCTAGCCACACATATGTAAAATACATATAGCCTATAAAAACACTCACCTCTGAATACTTTCTCTCTGAGCATGATGATTAGTGCCTCTTTGCAGTTGATTCTCTCGACTATATCAGTGCTTTTATAACAATAAGGGCTGCACATTAACAGACATCGACGGTGAGTGAGAGGTCCAGGATGACTCTTGCTGTTTTAAAGTGCCTTCAGTTTGTTTTTTTCTTGGTCTGTCTGGATGCTGTACAGTGCAAACAAGTTGTGCATAACATTGTCAAGTATTTGTGGTGGCCATCATTGATATTGCACAATAGGTATCATTCCATGTACAGTTTTACACTGACTGTGACATCGGTGTAAAGCACCTTTTTTTAGACATGAAACAAGCCATAAAATGTGCTTTTTTTTAAGATTAAAGGTCCAGTGTGTAGGATTTAGGGGGCAGAAATGTAATATAATGTTCATAATAATGTTTTCTTTAGTGTATAATCACCTGAAACTAAGAATCATTGTGTTTCTGTTATTTTAGAACAAGCCTTTTATATCTACAGAGGGAGCAGTTCCTCCTCCACGGAGTGAGCCACGTTTCTACAGTAGCCCAGAATGAACAAAACAAAACAAACACTGGCTCTAAACAGGGCTTTTGCTATTTTTCTTGTCATCAGCAGTCACCGTAGGAGAGGCTGAAACGAGGAGTGTTCAGTTGGTTGCAAACTGCACCGTTAGATGCCAATAAATCCTGCATACTGAACCTTAAGTGAGTGAAAATATGTTTGTTTACCATCATTTTTCTGTCAGTTGTATTCAGGTGGTGGTTTATTCTTGTTGAAATTTGGTCAAAGTTGCCATTTGCTGTCTCTTTCTCTGTTTCTCTTAATTGCACATCTTCAAACCTGTTAACTGTCATGTGGTGAGAACTCAGGGTTTAAAGGAAAAACAAAAATCGATGAATGCTTTCATAAGAAAATAAAACTTAAAAAATGTTGTTGCCTACAATGTCTTAGGATAGTCTTAGGTATTTATATTGCACATTTTACAACTTGGTTGTCTGAGGTCAAAGAATAACTGCACTGAACTGAAGTACAGTTGTACTGTGAATATTCATTATTGTGCCACGCAGCCAGAGAAAGTGTATGATGTCTCCTAAACTGTGATGGAATATTTTCTTGGTTGGTTCATCTCTTACCAAACACCCTAAGTGTGTAAAGCTCGGTAGAGCTTCTGGCTTCATTGCTCAATGAGATCACAACATCTACATTTTCTTTGGCTTTGGGAGACAGCTGTGTTGTCTAAACTGCCCCAAGCCATAGGAATGATATTTCTGACTGTTTAATTGGCTGACATCACCCTAACTGCTTTATCTCAGATTGTATTTAAAGGAATAGTTTGACATTTTGGGAAATATGATAAATGATATGTTACCACTTGAAAAGCAGTCTGGGGCCTGGCGCTACAAAAAGTTCTGCAAGCAAAGATTTGAAAGCACGGCTTTCACGGAGACCTGCAGGAATCTGACATGCTCACGTGTGGGTCCAAGCATGGTGTTAGTTTTGATTAGTTGACCACATCAAAATGAATTGGACAGGAATTTATTTGATTGTGCAACTTTGGTGAAATGGGCCCATGTATGGTAAATAGGAAGCTAGTACCAGAAGATGGTTAGGTTAGCCTAGCTTAGCACAAAACCAGGACACCAAGGGGTATTAGCTAGCTTGGCTCTGCCACAGGGCAACAAAATCCTCCTTAAATTACAAGATATAATATGTTGATTAGTTAGCTTTAGAGGATCTTGTAAGCAGAAATCTTTGGTAATTAGCCTTCATGCTAAGCTAAACTCCAGTATTTACCGTACAGACATTAAAGTGGTATAAATCTTCTTATCTAACTTCCAGTAAGAAAGTGAATATTGTATTTCCCAAAATGTTCTTTTGTTCTGACTGAAATTAAAGGTTAAGGCTGTTCAATCCTAAACTTTAGAGGACTGAAACTGCCAAAATAGAAAAATAAATGGATCAATAATTAAATTGATAGTGACCCTGGCCATCAGTGTAGGAGCATGTATAGTCGATCTATGTACTCAAATGTCTATCGCGCAGAAACGCAAATAAAAATGAAGCTAAAAAGAGAAAAGAAAATACATTTGGGCAAATTAAAAAAGGGGTAAAAATACAAGGATGAATGATTAAATAAATTATTAAAGTTACAAGATAAATTAATTAAAAAAAATTAAAATTGAATGTGCAAGTAAATTGGGGAATTAATGCAAATGTAAATAAATGTAGAAGCACATTTAAAAAGAAATACCAATTTATGTCATATTTTATATATCCAATAATGCCTAATTATATTTTTAAGATGATTTCTGGTGCATTTATTGGCATATTGATTTATCTATTAAGACATTTATTGATTAATGGATTGATTCATTTTGATTTTGTCTGTTTCGGTCCTCCGTACTAAACATGACTGGTCTCATAATTCTAGAAAAAGGAAACTGAAACATCCTGTGAAATTAATAAACGACACGATATGAACAATGAACAAATGCTGTGTTAGTTTTTATTTGTGAAAAATTGAAAACTACTAAGTTTTCTACAGAAGCTTTAATACGTTTAGTCAAGGTTTACAATTGTCGATTTCTGTACAGGATTGTCGCCTCAGAGGCCTGTAGATTCACAGGGACTTTTAAATTGAAGTATTTTTACATCTAACGCTCATCAGTGTTACAGATCCACATGGTATCACCACACTTCATGAACTGTCCAATAGAAAACAGTTTAAATATATACACGGCCCTTTTCAACTATTGCAAAACAGTTACGTGTTCTAACACTCTCTTTAAAAACTCAGTTGTGTTTGAATTGTCCCAAACTGTGCTGTAGAGTATCTGTATGTAAAAGACATTTCTAGTGGCAAGTTCTCTTTTAAATTTCTAACAAAAGTTGAAGTGCGTCTGCAGGTGGTGAGGCCCTCTCGTTTTTGCTTTTTGGCTCAATACTGACCAGTAACTGGAGCATAGAGATGATGTGTAATAAGCCTGACATCTATTCACATTAGTACGTGTCAGAAGAAAACGCTTTATGCTGACAGAAGCTTTTGATGTTTTAACTACAGATTGCATAGCCCCCCGAAGACAAGTTCACGAGACTCAAGAGAGAAGTTACTAAAAATTCAACTCATCTGAAATCTGCACAGGGTTTACTGACTCATGAGCTGTCTTGTGGTCTTAGTGGACCTTAAGTCTTTGGTCAAAACTACAACTTGGAACACAACAAATTTGATCTTTATTTCTTTGCGTTCGCTGGTTTGAGGGGAACGTTTTTTCATCTTCATTCGTCCTCAGTTTGAATCAAGAAGGGATTTTGTGGGGTGTGACGGGGCTACAACATCACCCTGTGGAGAAACAAACAGAAAGTCAGACCGCTTGATCAGCTGGTCGAAGAGTTTCAAATCTAAATCATCAATATGAAACACTTTGCAAACTTTGCTCACCTTCAGCGGGCGTCTCAGCGTGGCTCTTAGAAGAGACCACAATCTTTCAGGTTTTCTTTGATGATGATGTCGGTTACGGCGTCGAACACAAACTTGACGTTCTCTGTGTCTGTGGCGCAGGTCATGTGGGAGTAGACTTCTTTGATGTCTCGACGCATGTTCAGGTCCAAGAACTGCAGCTTGATGTAGTTACCAGCATCTTCATAAGTATTAGGACCTTAATGAATGAGATAACAGTCAGCTTGTCACTTGTTAATATCCCTTAAGGTCTGATGGGTGGGATTTAGTGGCATCTAGAGGTGATGTTACAGATTGCAACCGACTGAATGCCACTTGTTTCAGCCTCCTCAAAGGTGGCAGCTAAAAATGACCAGTCTCTGGTTTGTCCGCTCTGGGCTACTGTAGAAACATGGCAGAGCAACATGGCATAGGAACATAAAGGATTCATTCTCTTCATTCTCACCATCGTAATCAGGGAAGCACATGCTCAGGTGAGCTTTCTTGATCTTCTCAATGAACACGTCTTTCTTGTTGAGGAAGAGTACGATGGAGGTGGCGGCGAAGTAGCGGTGGTTGCAGATACTGTTGAACAAGTGCAGACTTTCGTGCATTCGATTCTGAAAAAGAAAAATGGGTCCCAATGAGGAGCCTTTTTCAAATCAATGAACTGCTGGTTGTCTGGAAAAAGGATTAGACACAAAAAGTCCTACCACTTCATCATCCTCCACCAGCACCATGTCGTAGGCGCTCAAAGCAGCAATGAAGATGATACAGGTCACACCTTCGAAACAGTGGATCCACTTCTTCCTCTCTGACCTCTGGCCACCCACATCGAACATTCTGCACGGAAACAGAAACACGCCATCTTTATGATTGTGATCTACCACAGCGGGAGCGCCGATGAGGAGTTATTGCTGCTCCCCTCTTCGGAAAAACACTGAGCTAAATCACCTGAAATGGAGATCTTTGAAGGAGAACTGGGTCTCGATGATACCGGTGGTCTTCACTCTTGATCGCAGCACATCCTGCTCGGTGGGCACGTAGCCTGGTTGGACCAGTCGCTCCAAGTCGTTCAGGTAGCTGAGGGAAGAGAAACAAGTCATTCAATAACAAACACGAATGAGAGATATTGTAGCAAGTTTAAATCTCAGGTGATTTCTTACTATCCAGCGGAGTCGTTGAGTTGGTACTCGGAGGCCCTGTCAAAGCACGCCTGTATGCCGCTGTCCTTCCACAGGCGCAGAATGATGTCTGACAGCTCTTTAGGCATGGTGCCTTCCTCAATGGTGTCTGCAAGGTGCATGAGCTTCCTGGCGTCATCCTGGACGGAGACACATTCAAGTTATGCTTAGTGTTCCGCAATTAACAGTTAACGTGAAACACGCCGAAGTCCATCTCAGCCGTCGTTACCTGCTGGTCAGCGTGGCCGAAGCCGATGTTGAGTGTGGTCATGGCCTTCACAATGGCCATGATTGACTGCAGGGTGTTGCTGTAGATGATGGTGATGAACTCCAAGCATTCTTCAAGTGAGTAACCATCTTTGTGGATAATTCTGATGAGAGAATACAGTGTTAGTGGGTGATTTACGGTGAGTTGGAGAAGAAACGATTCACCGTGCAAGTGCAAAGTCAAATGATCTCACTTCATCTGTTTGACGATTGTGCTCTTCCCTGATTCTCCAGCACCTGTGTGAAAGAAGAAAAGCAAATTGAATGTAGTTATCGTTTAAAAAGAAATCCTTTTCAACATTTTTAATGGTTTCTGGGGAAATAACTTTTTTGTAACAGTGGTTTTTGTGCCTTTTTGTTGTTGTTGATGTTTTGAGTGTATTTTAAAGAGGCTCTGTGGTGCATCTGTGTCTGTACTGTAGTTTATGTTAACATTACAATCTGCTCACATATGGCCCATAAAAAAGTGATGAATACGTGTCAATTGATATATATCTTTACAAAGAGCCCCTTTAAAATGAGAGGAGAATGATATTATCTGCAGGTGACCCAGTGGCATTCATCAGACAGGAGGATGAAAATACTTCTTACTTTAGGTCTAATCTTGTTGACCTACATCGTTATGAGGAGATGATAGAGCTGAGTGTGAAACAGTGTCTTTAATAACCAGACAGATTACTCCCAACTGTTAAATCCAACACTGTTAATAAACCGTGTAAACATATTTTGGTGCCCGGAATTTGATGGTCCTTTGGTAAAAGAAAAACCCCTAACCCGACAAAAAAAACCTTACTCCCCCTGCAATTAATAAGCTAATTCCATCTGATGTATTTAGGTTATTGTATTTGTACGGTACGTCCCTGTTTGGGATGAGCGGTGAGGTATCTGTGTCCTTCAGGGGTTAAGCCCTCTGTGCTGCACGACCTGTTGTTTCAGGATTAACAGGGGATTGGCTTGAGTGATTATCAAGGTGTCTTAGCAATTCAATGACACAGGTTATTAAGCATTTCACTCAAACAGTTAATATAAATTAACAGGAGTTTAATGCAGATTTTGTAAGGTTATTCAGATCTCAACAAACTTCAAAATGAAGTGCATCAAAGACTAAACCAAACTTTTTACAAGAATCAGCTAAAATTACGTCCCATAGACAGATATTAGCTATTTCTCTTATAGCCTCACCATGGGGCCTAATGGGGCCCTTAAATATGTGTAACCATGACGATGAGGTTTCCTCTCATTGCAGGCTGTCTTTACCTAGCAGCAGCAGCTTGACAGTCCTTGCATCCTTGTCGGCATCCTCCTTCAGCTTCTTCTCCAGCTCTCTGGAGTGTTTCTCCTCGGCGCTCGCTCCGGCCCCCATCCTACTTTTCCCTGTTTGGGGCCCCTCTGCTCAAAAGCCAAGTGTCGGGAAAAAATGGAAGTAGGGTCCCCGGTGATCGCCTACTCTCCGACCGGTGCCGTCAACTGCGCAGCTGGTGCGTCAACCGCCTGCAGCAAATACTGGAGAACGTTTGAGCATTTTCCTGTCTTAGGAGAGGATTTCGGGCATCCCCTGCCCACCTGACCCAGGAGGGCCAATGGAGAGCAAGGACGAGGGGTGTTTTAGGGCAGGGTGAAAGGTGTGAGGAGAAGCAGACATACAACAGTGGAGGAGTGATCTAACCTTTAGGGGGACTTTGCTGCGCTCAGCGGAAGATGAACATCGGCTCAAGTGCTTATCTCTCGATGCCATTCTTAGGTGCCTTTAAAAGAGAGGCGTGTGTAGCTAAATAACTTGGTGCTGATTGTTGCACCTGTAGCCGGAAACTAGATTCATCTGACATCGGGACCAAAATAGAAATGAAACCAGATGTGGGTGGGCTTGAATGTAGGGCATATGGTGTTGTGCAACTTGTTGATTAGAGGGATTAAAAGAGCCATTTTCCTCTTCACACAATACAACATTCACAGCAATGGGGGCTCACTGAGCTAATTAAGCAGACCCCTCCAAACATGGAAACAGACACACTGACATTTCTTGTAGGATCCATGCAGACTGAAGGGTGAGCTCTGAAGTGCTTAAAGAGCTTTGCGGTTTCACCTGACAGATCTCATTGGCCTCAATCTGAAGCTGGTTAAGGATCCTAATCTACTCACTTTCAATTATGTGTATCTGTGTGCAAGCATAGTGTGTGTGTGTGTGTGTGTGTGTGAGCGTGCAGTGCATTTCCTTACACACGATTACTTGTCGTTTCTTGTTCTGTTTTTTTGTTGTAAATAAAGTTTATTATCATCACTTCATCTGTTGTGCTCCGTGCTCTTTTGTGGAGTCATCGTTGGTTAAGCTCCCGAGTCACTGCAGAAAAAACAGCATAACTACAAATAACTTAAACTAAAAATCTACCCGAAGCAACATTATGTAGAAAACTGGCATTTTGTGCGGTTTGGCGACCCCCACAGTTTACTACAAACAAAGCTGCTCACATCATCACAATGTTACGTGTTGAAAACTTGTATGTTGAAGTAAACATGTATGTAACGCTGTGATCCGACCCTCTCACTGAAGTTACATGGCGCAGAAACAAGTGACAGAGACACCATTCACCCTGTCACAAGACACTGTACCATCAGCATAATTTGGAAGCTGTTATTTTAAGGTAAAAAAAAAAAAAAGCTACATAATGTTGCTTTAAGTAAAAGATCTGCAAACCTCCCTGCAGCTGTTCACTGTCGGCAAACAGAACAGAACCTTTGTTATTATAAAATATAGAGCTTTAATTTATTAGTCAGCAACATTGATGAGGAAGAAAAAGATAGTAATTTTTTACAGGTCATTACAATAACATCAACTGTGCATTATATCATACATTACTTTACCTCAAGGACCCAGAGCAGAGTCTGCCAAACAGAGAAAATAAAATAGATGCACGTGTTTGAACTATATGCAAATTTGTTTTGCAAAGTATCGAGAACGACAGAGAGAGAGAGAGGGAGAAAGAGATACAGAGAGAGGAGGAGAGAGAGAGAAAGAGAGAGAGAGATAAAATCACAATCTGACCTTCTTGCACTTTCAGCATTTCCCACCATGAAAAGGTTCGAGAAAATCTTTCCTGCACTGATAGTATTTCCATATTCCCACGACAAGAAAGACATTCACTGACATCCACAGCAACAGAGCATTTTTAGACAAATACCATATACATACACTGTACATGCCATGCACAATGAAAAGCCACCGTCTGAAGATTTTGGTACATGTTTCTCTTCAGGTTCGGTGGTGATCGGATTGTTAGTGGTTGTACTCGTGACAATTTTTCTTTTACTGTACGGAAGCTGCTCGGTATAAACAGTTTTATATGAAGACTGTGGCGTGTATGACGGCAGGATGGCACTGCAGTAGAGCTCTGTTGTCAACCAGCTAATACAGAAAATACAGCACCGGTTAAAGTAGTTAATTCCCAATCGAAGCTAATCTATGTGTAGACTTGTTAGTGAAACCGATATTTAGCATGAAACTGGCAGGAATGCAAACATTGGAGCGCTTGGAACATACAAGCTGCTCTGCCTTATATGAATATACTGCAGATGCCACAGATACATGTGAAGTATTTATCAATTTGGCAACAGAAGGTGCTTCGTCTCTAATATTTTTTTATTTATCACAAACTGTCACAAACTCACATATAGCTGCCTGCTGGAATTCCTCATCCCCAAAAGAGAAAAGAGAAGGCAATGTTATATTTTCAGCTTTTGTGTCGTTAGAACACCCTTTAACCCCCCCCAAAAAACAGCTTATCACAAAGATCACGTTTGTTAAGGATACAACATTGAGATGTGATATTCACATATAAACAAAACGAACACTTGGCAGCAACTGATTTTTGGAAGAATCGGGGCGGGTGATGCAACGTCGTTAACGTGAGGTCAGGCTGGACCACAGCATGAGAGGAGAGACGTCCCACTGTACCTGCCACAAAGGGCCTGCTTTCATCAACACGTGACCGCGCGAGAGCGTGACGTGTCGTCACAGCTGCAGTCGGCGGGCATTTCCTTCCATGCGTTCATGTCCCAAGAAATGCCGTCATCATTCTGTCAACAGCTCGCAGTTAGAAAAAAAAACAAAAAAACAAAAAACTGCCTGCTTTAGTTCGAGGAGTTCGAGGATTTCGACTCGACTTCCAGCGTAGACACTGAATACTGCCAGCAGTCAAGTGATCCGACACGGTCACCTTAACAGTCTGTGAATCCATGTGTGGATGACTCCCAATGTCCTCGGGTTACTGTTGCTGTTTCTCAAAAACACCAAACATAAAGATATTCTCAACATAATAACACATCGTAATAAACAATAACACTAACAATAATATTATAATAACAACAATATTTGCACAGATTTACCTATTCACAAAAAAAAAACATGTTTTCTAGATAGGTACAAAGAATTACTTTTTACAACCTACAATAAATATTGTGTATTTTTTTTTCCAACAGTTACATAGAGACTGTTTGATGCTGTTGCTTTTGGTTGCAGTGTCTGCAGAGTCATTTCCCTAGAAGGTGGTGTGAAAAGGTGGACAGGTAGACTGGGGGGGGGGGTGTTTGATAAGGTGTAAATCCGGCTCCTCATGTCTCGGCCGGAGTCGTTTGCTCATCGTGATGCCGGCGGTTGCGAGGCTTCTTCTGCTCTTTCAGCTCCTTCAGGGTTTTGGCTTTGTTGTCCCCGAGGCTGCCCTCTCCGAGCTGCCAGTAATCCTGGCAGTACTGGTTGATCAGGCCCATCTCCGGTTGGCTCAGGATGGTCAGCAGGTCCTTATACTGACCGGCGCTCGGAGTCCAGGTGCTGGATTGCAGTGGAGGGAGGGCCGGGCTGCCCGTTTCCACCAACACGTTGTTGACCGTGCGACTGGACAGCACCACGAGCTGCAGTTTGACGAGCGTGTGCTTGAAGTTTTTCTCTGTGGAGGTGCACTGGTAGATGCCGCCGTCAGACGACTGCAGAGAGCGGATCAGGAGACCTTGTTCTGTTTTCAGGGTGCGGCCCTCTGAGCGAATCTGGACGGAGGGACAGTAAAGATGTCAAATGTGAAATTTTAACACTCATATACGGATGGGGGACAAATTGAAGGGAAAACCTGCGTAGAGGAGTGGAGAGATGTATAAAAATCAGATGCTTCTGTGCACCTGGAAAATAACACAATGAACAAATTGCAACAGCCTTCATAGTCACCAGATCTCAACCCAGTTGAAAAGCTCTCCGACACCATCACCATTAGGCCAAATAATATAATATATACTTTCATCTTCACATATATTTTGTGTCTGTGATTACCTCTGATGTCATAAGTCCGTTTGTTATGTCTGGCTCTATTTTTATTTATTTCTATCAGCTGTATTCAGGTCTCTCTTGCAAACGATATGTTGCTCTCAATGAGAATACCTGATTAAAAAAAGCAATAAATTATGTAAAAATGACGCAATATTTTGTGGAGAAATGGTGTTCATAGACTTGGAAAGGAGCCTTGAGGCCGTTTGTGGTGGCCTGAAAACATACGCAGACACTTCATGTCGGTTTTTCCTTTAATTTGTCACCCATCTTTAGATTCACAAACCAGAACTGCAGTGATGTGCATTGATTATACAGACGGCTTCAAACCACGTTGCAGTGAAGGCTTTGCTCACCTCTTTTCTCCTGTCGCTGTTTTCCTTCTGCAGGTGCCACTTGAGAGACATGTGAGGAGACCTGGCCTGGCACTCCAGGAACGTGGTGCTGCCCTCCACCCCATACTGAACCGTCTCCAGAGTGTTCTTATTGGCTGGAAAACAATATGATGTGTTATTCATGAGAAGATGTATAAAATATACAAACTAGATAGATGGATAGAGCACACTCAAAGAGGTAGGTAGGTATCCAGACACTCACTGTTGGAGTTATAACCTCTGCACTGGCGGATCGGGTTGCCATACTTTACATCCTGCCGACGGCTCCGTCTAGAGGGGTCAGATCAACAGAACAAAATAAAAAGCTTAACTTCAACATATGTCGAAATTACCTCGTTATCAAGTCAAACACTCAAAACACAAACACACGCAAACAAGTACCGTACCCTACGCACAGCCTGTCTATACTATCTTAATCCTCACCTCTTCTGTGAGGACGAGTATCTGGAGCAGGATTTGCCGTCCCAGGCGCAGTACGGGTCTCTGGCCAGACAGCAGTCAGCGCAGGCCTCCCCGTACACATCGCAGCGATGGAGAGCCAGGTGGGTCACCCCCAACACTGATCCTACATACAGTTGTTGCTATTTAAAAAAGAAAAGAAAAACAGAGGTAAATATAAGAAAATAAAGTAATCAGATATGAACATTTTCAGTACCACTTTTTATCTTACAGGTCTGAGACAGTTAGTAGTTACTTGTGTTGAGTTTATAATCAGTTGCTGAAGGATTTCCTTAAAAAGAATAACTCAATTTAAAGCCGAACAGTGTTCTCCAGGTTTTATGTACAAAATGCTTGCCTGCAGCAAAATTCCACTTTTTCTCCAGTTCAGCTCTCCAGGTTAGACAATTACTGCAATGATAAACTGTAAATCTACCATATGAACACCGTGTCTGTTTCCCGTCGGTAAGCACTAAAATTACATGGTTCTTTCCAGGAACCTTCCCATGAATGTACACTTACATACTGTATCAAGTCCTTTCAGAGAAACTGTAGAAGCTGACGTAATTGTTTAGTTGTTACAGTGTTACAACAGTTTTTACTTATATTGTCATTTGTTTTTTTATTCTAGAATTTAAAATGTAATGATGATTTTGATTGTTTGTATTTTGCCATTTGTATGTTATTTGTGTCTTATATTTTCATATGAGCTAGTAACAGGTTTCTACCAAATGGTCACACTTACTATCTTACTTTATATGTTCTGATTCCCCCCTTGTGTTTTTGAGTGTTCGTACATAAAGCTTACATGAGTTACATCATGTTCTCATTCAGAGTAATGACTATACACACTTATTTTATCTGACGTCTGACTGCTGTGCTACAATTTACTTATTTGCTTAACTATGCGGTCTGAGCCACTTCAAAGTAACTTACCCGTTTGGATGAAATCTTCATGGTGGTAATTGATGTGGGAACCTGCAGTGACAAAGTTAACGACAGCTTTAAAACGAGCAGAAATACAAATATTCAGTGTTATTTTTTAACAAACATGATATATGACATAGATAAGGGACTAAGGTCTGACCTTGAAGACCTCCACTTCCTCTAAGACCAGCTCCTCTGTCTGCAGGTCGTCTCTGGGCAGGACAATCACTTTCTGGACTGACCCGCGATCTGCAAAACAGGAGAACGAAACAAGTTTAACACAAGTTTTATCCACTTAATTATCAGTTTTCGGACAGGAAACTGCTTTGAGAATTCCCTAAATATAACCCATCTGGACAGAGCCAAGGCCGGAGGACAATGACACTACCATATCACTCTACAACAATCGTGTAATGTGTTGTGCTGACCTGTGCCCAGGAAGAGCACCTCGTAGCTCCCATCAGCAGCCGCCACTTGGTCCACTGCAATTGTGGTGAACTCGTAGTCCACGTTGGTTCTGACCACCAGGGGGCGCTTGTGCACCGGGTATACGGCATTGTACATGGTGGGGTGGTTTCTCATGAAGTTGATCACCTCATCTGGGTAATCCTTTGTGGATTTCATGTTGGGGGTGAAAGTGCCTCCGGGACACTATTGGAAAAGAAAAAGCATATAACTATCAAACCTGCAATTTAGCAAATTCCTCCTGCAGTAAAAAAACGAGTTCTATATAAAAGATCTTTATTGTTCATAGCTCACAGTGCCAGGTCGTGGGTAGGGGATCTTCCCAGTGTACGCCACCCACTGGTAGTTGGGCCCCTCCTTGTGGGCAAAAGGCCCGTTGAAGACCATGCGGATGTCGGCCATGGAGTAGACGCACACCGCCGAGCCTTTAAACACAGACCTGGAGGAGGGCAGGAGATAAAGGGTGAGCGCACAGAGACAACAGCAGCAGCAGCAGCTCGAGGACACAGATTAACTCACTCCCTGAGATAATTACTACGGGTGTTCTCTGCGGCTGGTACAATCTACTTCCTTCCCACGTACTCAGCCGGGCCTCTTACAGGAACACACTGAAACATTATGACGCACAAACACACACTCAACCAGAGTCAAGCTGTCTGACACACTGACATACAAACACCCACGTACTGCAGAGAATCGCCAGAGCTCGGGCTCTCGCTGCTGTGTGGTGGGTGTACTATGTTTGTAACTCCTGTCATGGGCCTCTATCATTAGCGCCGCATGTGTTTTTATCAGCTGGGTTTAAATGTGCCTGATGCCTAAGAAGAGGATGGAAACAATAACAGTATTTGTTTCTCAAATACATTAATCAAGGCGCGTTTATTATGACTCTGCGCGCGCCTCTCCCTGCAGTCAGAATCTAAATTTCCATGTCTGGTTGGCTCCCTTGAATTTTAATGCCGTGCTGTTGAATGACAACTTGCTATCAAACCTGACCTATAAGGAACTATAGGCTCAGTCAGCCTCTCAGAGGAGCGCGACTCCCTCCGGGCTCCACATTCACAGCCCTGTTTTTGTCTTTGTAGCCTGAATCTGACAGGCCATACACAACACAGCATTTCAATATCAGAGAGAGCCGACGCCTTCAGGCTGAGTGAAGATGAACAGAAACTGCAGCAGGAAACCAAAATACACCTTCCCTCCAAACTGCATGAAAGTTAAGAGAGTCGGAGGAAGCTGTCAGTCACTCACCCTGAAACTGAGAAGACTCCGTAGATGACGGGGTTCTTGGTGTCTTGAGTCGGCTGGATATACACATCCCCTAATAGATGAAGACAAAGTTTAGCGTCATTAGTCACAATGATATAGCGTGAAAAGCAGCGAAAGGAGAAGTACTGAGACCATTCAAGTCATTCTGTGCAGGATTTATCAGTTGCTGTCGGTGAAAAAGTAATTTGTTGAGCCTCATTCCTCAAATGGAAACGCTTTGAGCTGGAAGTAAATGCACATTGACAACAAAAAAATCCCCATTACAAGACAAATCATTCAAAGGGGTAAAAGAAGAAAAAAAACAAGTTCTGCTAAATAGATGTTTTCATTTTTGGTAAACAAATCTTTGCTGTACCCAATATTTGTTAAATATTAGATATATTTTGAACCATTGGTGCCTCAAATAACAATTTAAATAAAAACTATTGAAGAGGTTTACAGGTTTACACTCTCATATCAGCCCGTTCTCACTCCCGGTGTGTCAAATAGAGCATCCTGGTCAGCATCAATATAAAAAACCAAAAAAAAACAGTCAGAGTCAGACAGATCACACATTATTATTATACCGTAATTGCTAACTCGACCCCAGAGCACTGCATGTTGATGACAAATGCTAGAGGGGTCAGTTATGGACCCCTCTAGTGGCCCTACTTTGAAGCGTTGTCCATATACGTTTCCCTCACCAGTGTCTTTTCCTTGTGTCTCCCTCCCATCCACCGAGGATATATAAAGAGACGGAAACCAGGTGAAGTAAGAGGAAACAATGTGTTTTTAAGAGTAAAGAGGAATCTTCTCCTCATGAAGTATCATGTGAAGCGACGTTTACATCATGGTGTTCACTCGAAAGTCTTCCGGGTAATAAGAGGCTTGGGACAGCCTGCAAGATGGCGGACTAGAACGACTTGGAAATATCAAATAAGAGACTCAAGATCTTTAACTATCCAGTGTGTTCAACAAGTTTTCTTTGTATGTCTCTGTACGTAAAATTGTAATCTGTAAAGTAACCAGTAACTACAGCAGTTTAAAGAAATGCAGTGGAAGTATAATAGCTCCTCTGAAATGTAGCGGAGCAGAAGTATAAAGTAGCAGCAAATGGAAATACACACAAGTACCTAAAATCGTATTCCAGTAATTGAGAGAATATCCTTAGTTACATTCTGCCAATGCTGAAAAAGGAAGCCTTTCTACAGGAGCACAGCCCTCATGATGGACGGTCAGACGGAGAAATCACGGCACATTAAGTAAATATTAGTGTCTGTGTCTTGCATCAAATCGTCCAAAGCCTTCCAGATTCCACCTGGTTCTAACCCAAAGCAATTGTAATTGTGACATATGGAGATTTTTTGCTTCCTAGGAAGGGGAGTTTAAAGGAGAGCTCCTCATGATTTGTGGTTACCGGAGCCTCGGTGAGATCCTGAATCCAAACTCTTCCAATGCTGAAACTACAGTTCCTGAGTCCCAGCAGGGAATACGAGTGAAACGGAGATCTCGGGCTGAAACATAACTTTAATAGGAGCCATATGCATCCAATGACTGCGGGGTTGAAGCGATCGCGAACCCTGCGTCTCCTCTGATGGCTTAATGAGAGAAAAGTGCAAGGAAAAGCAATGAGGAAGAAAAACGGAATAAATTTAAAGTAGACAGGTTGAGTAGAATAACACTTCACCACAACACACGGAACACATAGGTCCATTTAATGCTGCGCATCAGCGGGAAGCCGGTGAAAAGGGCTCGCATCGCTTGTTTTAAATGGCCTTGAAAAGACAAGGACAACAATTATCTGGAGTCAATTCTTCGCAAAACACCAATTACTAGGAATCCTACCCATTCTTTTTTAACCTGAGATCTTTTTCATGGTTATCTGTGAAGCTTGAAGCAAGACAGTAAGAACGTAGAGCCATCCACTCAGATTTATCTCTCATATTACACCTGAATGATCGTAAAAAATCAGTGTGTAAGAAGAACAAAATGTGAAGCTACAATCAAGCATTGAGGGTGCAATGTGATGACACGTGATCCTTGTACGCTCAAGATAAACAAGCTTGGATTCACATGGCTTCTGTGAAAAGATCATTTCTGACTCTGCAAAATCAACAAACTCTCCTTTGATCGGGAGCTCGAAATCATTTCAGTAAAAACGACCTCCTCGCATGCCAAGGTATGAAAATGACAGGTAATGGCTGCGCACTAAAGCAAAAATTAACTTTTGGCAAACAAAGTAGAAATTCATAACCCCATCTGACGCCAGTTTGACAGGCCTCTTGGCTACAGAGGGAGCGCAGCGAAAGAAAAAAGAAATAAATCAGCAGAGAAATGGAACGAGTTGCGTCACTGCAAACTTGTGTTTCTGATGTGTCAGATCAGACGGAGCCTTTGAGGCACTTTCAGCATCACATTAGCAGAGAAACATCTCTGATTGCTGCGAGCGCAGAAAGAAGCACAAAGAGAGGCGGTAAATAAGGTGTTTTTGTAAAGTGAAAACAAGAGAAAGTGAGTGAAACGCCCACCGAATAGTCACTGGATGGAAGAGTGACTGCAGCTCCCGTGCACCTACTCTAAAGGCTGTGCAGCGAAAATATGTTGCTGAACTGTCCGCTTGGAATAAATTTGGAGAAAATTAAAAAACAAACAAAGCAACAACAAACAGGACCCTTGTCTTCATATACAGTAAAGAGGTTTTGGGATTTGTGGTCTACAGCGACATAAGAAATAACTCAATGAAAAAACAATTTTTCACTCCGTAATTACATTTCAGAAAAGGCAATAAAACTTTATCGCCCACACATTCATTCTCATTTTTGTCTGGCAGACATTTTCAGCTCTCTCATGTCTGCGTGTCTCTCTTTATATCCCTCTTCTCCCTCGGTGCCGCACTGAACGCTTTCTCTTCTGTTAGCCTCTGCCTCACCATCTGAATCTACTCCACTCTCTCCCCTGAGTCCTCGTACAACCACTCTGATGCCTCTGCTGGGCTCCGTCAGGACCAGCAGGACTGGAGACAGAATACATTTCGACCAGACTGTCTGTGGTTGTGGGTAGGACGTCCACAGAGCTGTGGGATGTCTCGCTGCGCCTCAGGACTCGCGATGACCTCACCACGAGTGCTCATCTGCACTCAAACTACAACTGACCTGCTGCGCTGCGGAGAGACTGCTGAAAGTGCAGCAACGCTGACAGAGGAGCGCTCTTCTGTCACTGACAGAGTGCTCTTAATGCATCACATACATTTGCATCTTGCAAAGCCTCATCACAGCAGGAATAAGAGCTGCTGCTATACATGTAGCTCACAGTGCCGCCGGATGCACCGTTACTGGGTGAATTATTTTACCTCACAGTGCATCTGAATGGAAACACTTATGACCCAGAGATAATCTTATGTGCATGTGTGATGCCTTCAAGTGCAGCTTTTAACAGGAAACACCCTACAGGTCACATGCTGCATTTCATTATGTTAATTTGGGATCATTTATACATTTGTTATAGTATAATAATCACATTAGTTTCCAAAGCTTTCACTGCAATGGAATTTTCTTCCATTTGGACATTTAGTGCCACAAAATTACATTTTGTACAAGATTTAGGTTTATGACAAAAAAGTACATTTTTTGCATTATGTGACATAGAACGAATTCCCAGGGCAGCCATTTTCCTCCAACGTCATGCTCAGGGTGGGAAATTTAAGTGCTAGGATAATGTAATGCATATAAGACGTATGAATGTAGATCATCTGACAAACTATCATTTTACAGCTCCCCAATGAATCAGCAACTGAAATGATGATGGACAGTGAAACTCTGGAGACACATTCAGCCATATTTCAAGGCAAAACAACATATTTGATAACTCTTTAGCTGATGTTAGCATTCAACAACTTCTTCGCTAAAATTACCGTTTGGTTAGATCCACTGTTTCTTGTTTGTCAACTGCAGATCGCCTACGTTTGTATGACTTGCACCGCAGAACACAGCAGTACAATACTTGAGCTTCCCACCATGAGCGTGATGTCATGTGATTATAGTCCGTGAAACATATTCTGTTGCACTAAAAATGACTGTTGCCCTCCAAAAGTGTCAAACACAGCACTTCATAGAGGCTAATCTTTATCTTATGAATCGATTTTATGATATTTCTTCAAAAGCTGCCTCACAGAAGACTTGACTTGATTGAGCATTATTAATTTGAGTTTAACTCCATCTTGTCAGCTGGACTCAAACTTAATTTTACCTTGCAGTTCAAATCAAAACAAATCGTAAAGTCTATCTATCATTTTAATCTTGTTTAAGAGGAATTTGATTCCCACTGAGGGCACATACTCCTAAGTGTAGCGAATACCAGTGGAAAGTAGTGAAAGATTTGCTGCTCATACCACCAGTCATTACAATTTCAGGGGTACTACAAATCCCTCCTTAATCCTGTCAGTCATGTGAGTGACGGACAGGCCGGGATGATCCACAGGGGTCGGACTGATCCCAGCTGCTCAGTACTTTGATTACTCTGTATGCGTGTGTGTTTGCTTTTCTATCTCTAGTCTTTTTTAAGTACAGAATTCTCTGCAAAACATGTTGCTGGCGCCTGAAACGATCACAGTCTTAGAGTAAGGATGTTACCTTTAAGGATGTTACCTGCAGGAGTCATGTTGATGTTCAAAGGAACTGACGTGTCAGGCTTAACATGCGAGAGTCAGTGACGCCTTAATCTAAAGCTGCAGCTTCCCTGGGATTCTTCTCAGCATTGCTGCTCATAAGAAGACACATGCTGCTGTAAATGCTGCTTTGCAGGGTGTGTGTGAGTGTGTGTGTGTGTGTGTGTGTGTGTGTGTGTGTGTCCGTCCCTCCAGCACATTGAGCTTCTGCTCACACACTGCAGCAGAATTTGAGTAGATGTTAATGCTAAAAGCCTTACCATCATGGTGAAAGTATGCAAAGCAAATGGAGGTTAAATTGTGAGACTCTACATATGAGAAAGTTGTTGATACTGAATCTGTCAGCACGGAGTCCATCTGGAGACCTTTGTTTTGAAATGGAGTTACACGCTCATGTAAAAAGTCTCATTTTACATCTACATCTCGGTCATGCTTGTTGTCATTATGTGCTTCACACTTAGCACTTTAAGCTGATGCGGTATGTTCTCCGAGTTGTGTACTAAGATTTGTAAAATCCCCACATTGAAGAAGTGGTCTCTCAGTAAACCTTTTGGCAAATTCAACAAATATCTCCTTCAGGTTTGCGAGCTGTGTGTACATTGTGCACGCTGCAAGTGTTCATCCAGTGTTCATACAAAGCTCTGGCTATGTAGCGAGGAAACAACACCACGCAACACTATTCCAGCAAATCAGCAACAGGTGGCGTTAAAGTTTGTGCAAAGTAATGGGAGGGTCGATATGGGGAACGAGGGGGACAGTAAATCGAGAGGTTACGTAATCATGTGATATTGCAAATTGATGTACGCGCTTTTGGCTGAACACACAAACCAGTTGGTATCCCATGAAAGTTCCTGTTCTTTTCCAAACAGTTTTCTAGCAGCGCCTTTTTCAGATGTATGTGTGGAACAAACCAACAGGTGCGTCAGTCTCAAATCTGGCACATGCTAACGTAGGAGATGGTCGAGAAACAGATATTAAAAAAGGAGGATTACGATCAGCAAGGGTGAAGACCTGCTTTAACATGGGTGAGGCTTGAAGGTGGGAAGATCTCTCTGCTTGATACGTAATGTACGGTAACATTAGTGTTGTTATGTCTTGCTAATGTATTGTTTGTGATTTTTTTGGTGTGTCTGGTAATGGTATACTGTTGTTGTGAAGTTAGCTATAAGTTAGCAGGAAAGTTGTGAGTATCACTGTCTGGAGTGTGCTGGCTATGGAAAGCATTCTCATCTTAGCATGTTAGCATGATGTCTGTATGGGAATGTCTGACTAACATGAATTTAGGGGAATAAGCTTCTGAAGGAGCACTGAAGGGTAGGGGAGTATTTGTGTGGGTGTTGAGTTCAAATATCAACTATATTTCTCTAGAACAACACCCCGCTTTTAAGTATCTTATGGTTTTGAAGTTAAGTTTTAGATCCCGAACGGATGATGGATACAAGCCTGGTGAGGAGACGGGGTGTGTGATGTCCGGAGATGAAAGAACAAAGTGCCATAAACGCTCTTAAAGGGTCAGCGATGGTGGGAGAATCTTAAACAAGGAAATTATCATTCAGACTCACTCAGTTCATCAAAGTGCGTCTCGATGCCGTCAGCTCCGGGCACCGAGCAGATGAGTCGAGCTTTCAGAAACGTGCTCCACTTGTTGACCAGACAGCAGTGTCCGCCGTCATCATTCTGCGGGGAGAAGATTCACAGTAGTCATCCATCGAGCGCTACGGGAATGTCTGACTAACAGCTGTTTGAAACAACCGTCCAAACTAACTGCACTCTGCGGCTCTGTTGTTATTGGGCCTGTATGAATCAAGAGCAGCTCTGTGCTTCAGCTTTGGGCCATCTGCACAGGAGGTCAGCCAACTTCTACTGCTGAGGTAAAGATTCAAGCCTTGGGAAAATCATTCACGAGCTGCAGCTCAACACATTTTATGGAGACCTGATGATTTGCAGAGCTGGAAGACGTACATTCGCTCTATCTATCTTTATCTACCGTGACATTGAGTGGGGAAGAAGTCTGTTTTTCAAGTTTCTTGTGGTGGGTGACATGTTTTAAACAGATAGCCATGTTTAAAACCACACAGCTTTAGGAATGGTCACTGGATCCACCACTTTAGTCCAGGTTAAGATATCTCAATGACTATCAGATGGATTGTCGAGGCATTTTGTAGAAACATTCATGTTCCCCAGAGGATGAAGCCAACAGGCTCAAACGATCTCCGGACTTTTCTTCTAGCACCACCAGCAGGTACAGGTAAGGTATGTCTTTTAATTTAAATACTTTGATGCTGGATTCAATGCCCAATTTGTGAAACATATTCAGGTTCCCTCGAGGATCCATTTTAAGTTTCAAGTTGGTGATCCTGTAGCTTCAACATCAGGTCAAACCTTTCACTAGAAATATCCATCAGTGTCTGTGAAATATCTCAACATCTACACGCCGTACCGGCACCAAAGTCTTGTTTCATAGATTTCTTGTAAATAACATACTTTAGGAATGCATCTTGCGAACACATGGGCATCTTGAGAGATATTTTTCGAAGTCCGCGTGCAGATGGTTGGAAAGTTTGAGACCCTGTGTCATTATTTGTCCGTCTTCAGTGGAAAACAACACTCCAGGCCGCAGCACTACATCAGCTGTGTGTGATGTCCATGCATGTATACAGATGTGGACCAAAGTAAACTCTGCCGCTCAAACATTTCATCCAGAGGAACAAAAATAACAGAATGTTTTTTTCCAAACTTAGCTGTTGAGGCAAACAGCAGAGATTTTGTTTTCTGACTGGTAATTGGTGTGCGTTACCGTTGCACGCTCAGCAATTACTGATTATCATGGGGAACTTCCTTTCTGGGCCTCTTGTTGAAGACACAGGGAACGGATTATAACTAACCACTATGGAGACGTATAAACCTTTCAGCTGTGATGATCAACATGAGGTTTGCTGACTGGTGTGATAACTCACCAGGCAGATCCGCCCTATCCTGGACTGGGTCATGGGACTCTGGCCCATCTCAGAGGCTTTCTCGCGGAAGAAGAAGTAGAGCTTGTCATCATTCTTCTCAGCGCTGTCTGGGATGAGGTGTGCATGGACGAATGTGGGATCTGTGAAGAAGGAAGAGGAGAAGGAGAGACCATTAGCAGCTTTTCACTTCAAAATGTCCAGACTTTACTGCACTCAGAGGGCGTGTACCCGGGAAAGCCACAAGTGCAGAAGCCTGTTCAAATCAAACCATCGAATCATGGACTCTCTGTGGAGTCCACTTGTGGTGCAGATGGCTTTGACAATGTTAAAGAAAGGAATGTCATCCATACATAGAGTATGAATACATATCCATCCAACTAAGAAAAAAAAAGAAAAGAAATGAGGCCAGTTTTGATGTGATGATCGCCAGCAGGTCTTTGATGTGAAGTGTCAAGTAAGTAAGTCAGTGTTTAAGTAATCGAATCATACAAAAGATACCAGAAATGCTGTAAGAAGCTTTGACTGTAGTATGCAACAAGAATTTAGAACTTGGCTTTATCCAACGTTCAGATTTATGTTATAGAAATGTATGCAATTTAGGACGTATATTATGTGCATGTACACGTGTATTTGAAAGTAACAATTCCAAAAAACAAAAAAATGATTGTCTTTATGTGAGTCAGGTAACATTTTGACCCTGTCCATCTGCAGCGATTCCACCGAGACGCTTTCCTTACATGCTTCCAATGTTAATTATGTTGTTCAGTGTTCAGTGCAGAAATCACTGTGGAGTTTAGCTGAGGTTAATAACAGGCTGCGGCAGTCTCAGTTAGACGGGATGTCTTCCAATGTTTCTTTTTTAGTTTGAAATTGTCTCTGTATTTCCCAAGTCTTTGTCTCTCTGCAAGTGGAGCAATATTTACAGGGAATCTTTCACTAAAAAGACTCTGTTTGGAATAGAATGGAATGGAAATTTGGAAGATATGTGATTAATCTGGCTAAGTCAGACTGCTGTAGTCTTACATTGGGTTTGGATGTGTGTTTTTGCACAAAAAACTAGGTCTGCAGATTTTGTCCCCCAGCTCTTACATTAATATCCAGTATATGAACAGGAGGAATGATAATAATAAGCAAAACCAGTTTCAAAGTCCATTTTGGTACCTCACTTCTTGTTTTAAGACAGAGATGACTAAAAATGTGAACCTGTCCTTTCACTGTTGTTGACAGCAGTAGACCCTGAAGAAAAATACTGTGAGTTGGGAACATTGAGTCACCTCCATGGAGACAAGTGAGATCTTATGTCCTCTCACACCCTCGCTAACTTCACGTGATGACAGTGAACATTGTCACAGTTTGTATGGTTCTCGTCTAAGAGGTCTCAGTCTAAGAGTCTAAACGGTGAAGATTTGTATTCAGCCACAGACATCATTCAAACTCTGAGGCAGAGGAAGAGGTCTATTGAGAACGATCCCTGCTGTAACATAAATAATAGTAGCCCGGGGCCCAGAACAGCACTTTAACTAACCCCAATCCAACCCCTTTATTTCTTCCCAGTAACAATGCTCAATATGGCATCACCGCGCATTCCCACTGGCTGACTTACTGGGTCATCACTGGGCATACAACACAGGGTGCCCCTCCCCGTTGTGACAGACCAGGGTCCCAAATGAGGACAAACCAAAATTAGGAGAAGGGGGGTAACCAGGAACCATGTAATGGGGGAAGGGGATTCCACATGGCTGATTAGCAGGACTCAGGTGTCCCGATTCAGTGCACCGCTACCAGGGGACTGTTGTCAGGGCAACAGGGTCAGAGGAAAATCTGGGAGCCAGCAACACTGGGGGAGGCCGTGATTGGTTTGGCAACATCAACCGAAAGCCCCCCGACCAGCATTTATATCGCTGTGGCAATCACGGTTCATTAGAGCGGAGTCATTATTGACATTCAGTCATTTCCCCCTGCTACTACACTACTACTGACCTCGCTGTCAGCCTCCGCAGGCACGCAGTCAACAATTAGCATAGTGCATTTTATGCTTCAACTCAATTGATCATGTGGTCAAGTGGAGCAGGGTGGAAAGATCAACAATCTCATTCCTAGAGGACAAGGCTTGAGGAAAGGACAGTGCTGAAGCAACATATGGGAAGCTACTGCAGGTGAAACATTACAGCAATGTTCTTCAGGAGCCGAGGAATAAATTAAGACCGGCCTGGAAGGAGATGAGTAGAAGAAATAATGCTGGCTGGAGAACAAGCCGTGAGCTGAGACATTACCGTTTAACCATCTGGAGTTGTACTGATCAGTCCTCATGGCTGTCTGCTTCCCCAGCGTACGGAAGATAGCCGAGTCTGTTCCCATGAAATCAATGTAGACTCCTGCATACAGCTCTCCATCTGTCAGACAAACAAGGGAGGGTGAAGTCATCATGGGCGAAATATTTTCAGGTTAAAGCATAGCACACGTTTGTTTGAGACTTCATTAGAAAGTTGCATCGTCCCTCCAGGTTTGATCATAATCAGACCGGTGGCACGCACAGCAGCTGCGTGAGGATTAGAATGTCTTTGTATTTTAAAAAAACAGAGCACAGCGCCAAAATACACCCTACTTGAAAAATCTGATCAAATCTGGTCCAGGAAAAATGTCATGTTTGTTTTAAAACTGACCTTTCAATTATAATGCAATCATATCACATTCACGAGGCCAGTCAGTGTAATTCCATCAGACAGCTGGATTTACACAGTTTCAATGAACAGCTGGATTTATGGTGTCGAGGTTACGGGTCAATCAAAGATTGATATTTTAGCCCTTCAGTGTCAACCTCCCTGTCAGTGCGATGTTTTGACAAAATGAGGCCCTGACACATCACGTCTGGTGTCAGAAAAGGTCATTTTCCGTTCCTGAAAAAGGTTAAATTCAAGAGTCTTTACTGGCTAGAGTATTTACTGTAGTGCTATTTTAAGGGGGTAAACTATGAAGCAGTAGGTGTAAAAAAAAAAAAAAAAAAAACCCTGGCGTCTAAACCAGGGGAATTCCAGCTTCCTCTGTTGTTCTCAGTGTGGTGCGTCGCTGCCCTGTCAGTTACTAAAGACGACCTGTAGCTGATTCTCTTCAGGTTACAGTTTTGTTCAGGTCAGCTGGAAGTGAGCTCACATAGGAAAACATCACACACACACACACACACACACACACACACAGAACGCAAACCGTATCACTGCAGAGAGGGAAGCAAGCATCGACTCATGGACGAGAGGCTAGCTAACTAAGCTAACTTACACTACAGTTCAGCTGAAGAGGATGGCATTAATGTTTACATCCTGCACTCTCATAAGTCTTTCGTTCATGAGCAAATGCCCACTTTCTTCAGTGATAGGGTTGGTGGCTGTCATTAGCTAGAAAGAAAATAGTTCCTACATGAAACTGCTCATATTTTTTTTGCCACTTTGAGCACTACAAGATAAGCTAGTTCCATTATATGTGAGATAAAGCAGACATGCCTGTGGCCTATAGCTCTAAAACTCAGCAACTCGCAATAAACCAATCAAGACAGATAAATTGCACTACAGGTAAGAGATAGTAAAAAAAAATCTGTCTTTGATTTTGTGGTAAACTGTAGGCGAACACTGGCAAAAAAAATTACAGATTGAATGTGGTTACATACGTATAATCCCTTCGAGGCGTGCACAGAAGCTGACCAGCCTAAAACCCAACAAATACCTCAGAACTTCTTTGTTTTCCACACGTGTCTATTTAAAGCTGTCTGTACACAATGTAAGAAGCAAAGAAAAAAAAGCAGGGACTTACTGATCAAAGCAGAGACGCTGTTAAGTTTGGGGTCATAAGGACATTTTCCTTTCCCAGAATCCACTTTGCCAGGTTCGAGCCGGAAAATGTATTCCTATAGGAATCAGGACAAACATCATCAATTATTGTCTCGCTCTTGCTTCCATTCGGTCGCAGATTTATTGTGTTCAAGGAACTGTTTTGTAAGTGAGGCATGGTTGTTCTTAGAATGCAGCGTGTACAAGGCACTTTGAGTATACTCGGATGTTAGCAGCAGCCGCATCGAACTAATAACGCGATCGGTTTAAAAGGCACGGCAACAACGACGAGGAGCGAGCTGTGACCCCACAGCCGCCGAAAAACAGACTCTCTCACAGCACTATTGGATCTGCTGAGGGGAACAAAAAAGCACACAAAGCCAGTTATCTGTGAGATGGAGAGGTGGAGGAAAATGCTGAGAGCAATCCAAAACTCATCCACCATGCGTCTGATGTTAGTGGCTCAAACAAGAATTCATTATTCCGCAGTGCAAGAGGACATCTTGAACATCTGTGTCAACACTGGGTGTGTGTCTACATGGAGGTTTGTCGGGCACTTCAAAGCGGGCTGATGGTGTCTGACAGGTAGGAAATATGCGAGGGGAAGCAGAATAATGTCAATGCTGCATTTGTTTCCCATCTTTGGATCTTTTTTTTTCAGGAACAGCATAAAATATTACTCAAAAATATGTGTATGTACTGAATCTCCATTTGGACTGACCCATAAATCAACCTCTCAGGGAAAAAATAATCGTTGCATGTATTTGACAGAAAACCTTTTATATCGTAATTTTAACCCCAAAAAACTTTTTTCACATGATCACAGTTACAAGGCCTTGACCGAAAGTATTTTTTATTTTTTTTTTTACTTTCAAAGCTTCTATTGAGGTTTTGGAATGCCGCTTTGAAAGTGCTTTGTTAAAGTTTGAAACATCATCACAAAAAAATTTGAAGTTGAAAAAAGTGATTAATAGTTAGCAGTTTTAAAATCAACTTTTGGCTACTAAGATCCTCCGGTGTTAACAAGTGAGGAAGGCATTAACAAAGAAACAAAAAACAGAAGGATGTCATTGGGAAAAAAACGTTCCGACTTTAGCAGAAAATTTTGTTTATAGCAAGAATCTGATGGAGAAATCTTACAAAAAAAAAATCACAGTTTATAATTTGAAAGGCAAGGTTTCTTCGCAGTTCAGTGAGCTGATCTATGAAAACCTGACACTCTAAAGGTACTCCAGGTGGGCACCAAACTCTACTAGAGCCTTTACAAAACTCCCTTCAGCCCACCTTCGCCTCCAAAGGCTCTGACGTAGCGCTGTAGTCTGCTGCCCGACTCGTTCTCCCTCCAGATTGGGCTGCCTGTAGGTAGTGGGAGCCCTAAAACATACACAGACACGGCACAGTGGGCCGTCTCATTACGACATTCAACAGCTCAGAACAAAGTGAATTTAACCTGATGGTGACCAGGACGTAAACAGAAGAGTCGGAAAAGGAAAGTGCAAAAATAAAGGACCGAAAAAAACCCCAAAAAAACAAAAAACAGACAGACTCGACGGGGACGAACAAATCTAAAAAATGGAGAGAAAAATGTCAAAGTGGAGACGTCGGAGTAGAGCGAAGAGAGCCCGGTGGGCGACATTCATCATTTAGTAACCATGTTGGATTAGACTCAGTGTCATGCAAACACAGCTGCACACTCCCATGCATAAACCATGAAACAGGAGAGGAGATGCAACGAAACGAAACAGGCAACAAATGAAGAAATGCATCACATCCGGCAGAATCAAATGAAGTGAAGGATAAAACAGCTGAGGAGACACGACAGGTGAAAAGTCCATTGCCCCATTTACACATATAAGAAACATATAAATGCAAACATATAATGCAAAATAATGTTGTTTAATGTTTGTGCAGATGGGGTTGTTCACATATTCATAGCCTGATTAATATAACATTTTATTCCTAAAAACGTATCCGTAATGTCTTTTTATGGTTGTTGACATTTTGCAAACTAGTGAATAATTAATAGGAGAATGCATCATTTGCATATAAAAAATTACATTTGAGAAAACTTAAGAAAAAGAAACCTATCTAGTTAAAAATGTTACCCTCTTCACCTGTAGTGTCTTCCCCTGAAACAAATACAGGAATTAAACATTTCGTAATGTTATCCGTCTTAATCTCTCCTAAACTAAACAGTCCAGTTTGGCTTTTTTAAGTTTTCCCAAAAATGTGTAGGTTTTTTGATGCACGGCTCGACAGGTTGACCAAAAAAATCTGCAATCTGAAACCTGAAGCAGCACCGATATGAAAACAGGAAAAGTAAGGCAGTTAAAGAAAAGGAGCTGAGAATTAATGTTGGACTCAAAAAACGTGTGAGGCCCTCCGTGTACGAAGCGGAACAATTTTTCCGAACAATCGGTCTCTGTTTACATCTGAGGAAAATCTTTACAGTGTGAAGCAACATTGCGTTTGGGCCTTCGGGGAGAAGCTGAATGACAAGAGGCGGACTGACCTTTACAATGAAATCTGAACCCTCCATTTCAACAGTGAGACTAAACAGGCAGCGTGGTGAATGCAAGTGTGTGGACTGTAGCCGGGGCCGGCAGCTGCTGCGGCTCTGCGTGGCCGGTCGTGCTGTTGCGAGGAAGGGATGGACGGAGGGAGGGGGGGAGGGAGGGAGGGATGGAGGGGTGAGCTACAAGGCTGATGATGGATGAGAGGCTCCATCAGTAATGATGGCCTTTCAGAGGCTCTCAGCCAGAGAGGAAGACAGGCCACAGGCTCTGCTGTGTGTAAACAGGTGAGGGGGGACCACTAGGTATTTGCTACAGATACACTGTCAACGTGCTATTCCCCACGGTAAGAGAAGATTGGTGCCTCAACGAGCTCTAAGCGGCGGCAGTCAGGTACCTCACCAACAGCAATTTTGCAATAATAATAGAGATCTAGAGCCGACTGGCCGTGAGCTTTTTTCTTTGACTCTCCCAGACCGTGAAGCAAAAATCGATGAAAAAGCAAGAGGCAGAAATGATGGAAGGGAAAGCCATGAAAGTGAGGAGCAGGAGCAGAAGGAGAGTCTCTGACCCCGAGATTGATTGACAGATACGGTTCTTAAAAGAAGCGGAGAGTGAAGGTCAAAATGTCTCCATGGCTGCCCGGCCGCGTCTTTGGTTACCTGTGACCTGCGTCCTCGGTCCACGTAGGTGCAGATGGGGTTGTACGCGCCTGTTCCACACACATACAGGTGGGTCCGGTTCCACGGCTCGATCAGACGGATGAAGTTTCCACATTCACCCTGAGGGAGAACAAAACAAAACCGGACGGGATTAAAAAAAAAAAAGAAAAAAAAGAAAAAGATTTCTGATCATGAAAATGCAGTGGAACAAAAAGGGTTACATAATACATAATGCCCCACTGATGGTTAATAACCCCTCTGCCTGGCTTTAAACCATCCCATCTATCATTTCCGCTGTTGGCTGGCTTGTGTTTGGCAGCTCTGTTCTCTGGCTCTGTGTGTCGGCCTGGCCCGGGCTTCACATCAGACCACACTGTCAGAGGGAAAAATGTTTCCAAACACCATATAACTGTGCGGCAGGGACCAAGAAAAGCAGAGCATCTGAGCTGTGAAGTGTGTTTGCTGTGGGGATTGAGGGTAAAACCAATTCACTGTTCTGTTCGACTTGATGAGTTAAAAAACATTTTGGTCAGACCGAACACGACTGTTGAGTGAACATTTTGTTTTTCTAAGGAAAAAGACATTTTAAATCTAATTAGGTTTTTTTTTTTAGAGGAAGACCCAAGACATGCTTGTTGCTGTGAGCTTTTTTTAAAAACCTCGCCATCGTTGTGGTTTATTTGGAATCTGTGCGAATTCAGACGAGAACAACACTTTGCATTTTGGAGCGCAGACAAAGAGGTGCTGCTGCTAAAAAACAGCTCTGCGCTTTCGAGGTCTGCAGCTTTCTAATCTCTATTTTTTTTTTTTCCGACCAGCTGTCTGCCTTCCCGGTCTCAATCCACCCAAATCAAAACTACAGAAATGTACAGGCCGATGATATCTGTTCAGATTTGTCCGTCAAGTCGGCGGCTAGTGACAGCTGGCGGAAAAAGAAAGGATGTACCAGGCATAACAAAAAGATTGTATGCAGGATGGGGGATGAGCCATTTTGGCAGATCTCAGCAACACGACAGATGCACAAGTCAGAGGTTTGAGAGGATGTGTTTTTGTGTGTGTGTGTGTGTGTGTTTGTTTACGCGCGTGTGTGTCTGTGTGCGTTATTCAGCGCACAGTTGTGCACAGTGGGGATGATTGCCTTTGACCTCCCGCCTGAACCGACATCCCCTCTGAATTGCTTCTGAATTGTCATCATCTGTCATTCCCTAAAGAGTGGCCGGCGATTGCCAAGACGTCTCCCCAGGTAGCCAATTTTATTTCTTATTTTTAGTGATGAAATTTCAAACCCACCTCCGACACACACACACACAAACACAAAGAGGCTCGTACGCGCACACACGAACGCACGGAGGCCGATACGATGTTAGCCAGAGGCGGTGAGAGGCGCGGGTCACTGAGCACGCATAAATGAACATTCCAGTTGGATAAACAGCAGCCTGCGCTCTCTACCAGCAGGGGACAGCGGGGTTATTAGCCAGAGTCTCATCACCCCTAACATGGGTGAGATGAGTGTGTGCGTGCGCGTGTGTGTGTGTTTCAGGGGGGTCAGAATGTGTGAACAAAATCAAAAGCGAAGGATCTGGTATTTGTATGAATTTCAATGATGAGTTTCCTTGCGGGGGCTGCAGCCGGCGGTGGCTGTGTTTGAATGTCTGAATCGTATTAACACTTCAGACGGGCGGCCTGTAGCTTCCAGTGGCTAATTCATCTCGTCTGCCTGCCTGGAGAACACAGGGAAAAACAATTACCCTGCAAAAAAGATTAAAAATAAATAGAATTATCAGTTAATGTGTACGAGACATGTAGGTTAGTGAGTATGTTTTCAGCTCTCGCTGTGGAGACGACCGAGCGTCGCACGTTCCAAGTTCCTGCTGGAGCTTAATTGGTGGCAGCTGTACGCAATCAGCAATCAGGGACCCAGAGACAGTAAATAAGAGCTTCACAGCAAGTCACACATTGGAAGGAGCTTTAAAACGGCCTCCGCTGACCCCGGTGCCAGATTCAAATTAAAGGTGTCGTTAAAAAGACGGGCTGAAAACATACTCGTGATTTTTACACCAGAGTATCGCCAAATAAAATGACCCTTAAACATGCCGGACAAAGGTTTACAGATGTGCTTTTATCGACTGGTACGTGGAACCTGTTACTCCTGCAGCACTTGGGTTGCGGTCGAGTTGTCTTTGTTTGCTTTGGAAGGTTCCTGACAGAGTGAAACATCCTGGAGGTCGGTGGCAGCCATGATAAAACCTGGCTGATTTCTCTAAATGCTCAGGAGAGGGGCTTCAGTGCTTCCTTTCTTATCTTCGCTGGCATAAGATACTCTAGACCATCCTTTATGAAAGGAAGCAGGATAACGCAGTCCCACAATTCCTGGTCGCAGCAGCATTTAAAATCACCCACCAATCAGCAGCTGTTTGCACAATTATGTAGCTGAGAGTGTAATTCTGCGTTCACGCGCTCCTCGGACGGTCCCATTTCCCGCGTTGCACCAAAGACGAGAAGCCAAAAAGAAGCCTCACATTTTTTTTTTTACTACAGGACGTATTCCATCCAGGTCAAGATAACGTGTTGAGGAGAAGACATACCCCCTATAGAAGCCTGATTAATTGTTTGGCCCATAAACTGTTAGAACAACAAATTTGGTTTCTTTTTTTACCCCTGTTAAACGGTATTCTTTCTCAACATGGAGAATTTATCCTCACTCGAATCGAGGGGCCAAGGACAGAGGATGTCGTTCACTGTACAGATTGTTGAGCCCATTGAGGCAATGTGATTGTGATTTTGGGTTATGAAAACCCATCAATCAGAATCTCTGAGCCGAATCTGACATCTTTGTGAAATCATTCCAAAACCTCAAATATTATCAATTTGCAATAATAAAAAACTGAGGGAGGCAGTAGGTCCTTAAATGTGAGCAGCAGGCACCAGAAAATAATTTTGCCAAACAACAGCTAAAATGATTACCCAATTATTAAAATCGGCGGTAATTAATTTTCCGTCAGTGGCTGCTAATCACTAATTGAACTGTTTCATCCCTCCTCAGTTTACATCACTTTATTTGAATACTCACATTGGTGTCTTTCCCTGACAGCACACATTCAGTCTTCCTCTGCTGGGCGACAGGCCAGTGGATCTGACAGAGAAAGATCAACAAGCTGGTTAGGTGGAAACTTGTGTGGGGTTCAATCAAGTTTACTGTTTGTGTGGGACGTTTTTCTTACTATGAGCGGCTCCTTGTTGATGTCGTGCAGATCCAGAGAGAGGATGTAATCTTTGCTGCCCACATACATGCGGTCGTGGTCCTCATCCATGCGAAGGATCCGATAGTCGGTGGAGTTCAGCAGAAAGGAGAAGTGGTGAGCGGTGCCGGTGGACTTCAACTCTGTGAGGAGGCAAACAGAGAGGAGAAATAAATGGTTTGCTTCAAGCTGTGCCTGTAATAGTGGAGCTGGAAAAACACACAATAAAACTGGGAAAACGCAAATCACAGACGTGGTCACATGAGATGAGTGTAGGCTGCTTATTTTTGGCACCGAGATGCTCTTTCATTCTTTCTGCATGCGAGGTGATTTTGTCTCTGTTTATTTTTCAAATCTAAACCACACACGCACGCACACACACACACACACACACACACACACACGTTTCTCTTGCATGACTTGTGAGGGCCGCCAACAACTTAAAAGGTGCAATATGTATGAATTGGCCACCTGTTAAATTCACACTCAAAGCAAACATGGGGCAGAATTTCACCAGAGCAGCCGGTAATTGTGGCTGCTGTTAGGTAGTTAGCTCAGTTAGCCGTGCAGCTAGCGGTCTGGACTCTGAGCTTGGAGTACTGAGGTAGTGCTGGTGTTTTCATCGCCAGGATGGGAGATTTTGACCACGACGCAAAGGCTAGCTGGTTAGCAGGTTAGCTACAGAAGATATATATTTAACAATTCTTACATATTGTACCTTTAATGTATTCCCTAGCCCTTTCCCCTAACCTTTTTCCACATTACTAAATACTGAACCCCATCCGTTAGCCCTATCCTTAGCCTAACTCCAACCTAACCTTCAAACCAAGAATTATCCCCTGAAACAGCCCTTTGAATGTATGAGAATCAGACAAAATGTCCCCAGAAAGCGGAAATGTCCTCACAGTGTGGTTGAAAAGCAACAATTTGTCCACACAAAGGCAGCAATACAAGCACAGCACACATACACACACAGTATGCTAATGTTGGTGCCATGATAGTATGCTAATGATGCGCCAAATCTTCCCTCAGACTCTCCTAAAATTCATTTACAGAAGCCGCTTGTTCTTTTTTCTTTTTTTTTTTTCTCCTTCTTCTGCTCTACAATTACATCCTGCCATTATGGGGTTCTGGAGAGGCTAAATCTGGTTATGACAGGTTTGACAAAAGCAAGGAGGCATACAGTAAATCTCACAAGAGTCAGAACTGAATGGCAACAGACAAGCAATAAATCACTCACTGCCGTACGCCAACAGAAAAGTGTCAGGATAACTCTAAATGACCATTAATTCTGGCCTGTTTTTTCCACATTGCTTTGCTGATGGTTCACTGAGCTACAGCCACGTATCATGGCTTCCATTTCAAAAAAGCCAAACGGCAGATAATGTTCAGGTTCTGGCAGCCTCGATCCCATCGAGCTGTTGTGGAGACGATGTTCTTCACTGTAATCTCCTCTCGTGGATTCTCCATTTCAGCTGCAGCACAGGAGATGCCGACCACTCCCAGGCTTATTAGTCTCACATCGTATCACACATGCATAACATGGCCACATCCTTCCCTCCGTATCGCTGTTGAAACTATAAAACTTCTCTCAAATGGCTCACATACTGCTCAGGGCAGATCGCTGCCGTGCGTGAGTGTGAGTTTAAGTTACACTCTGGGTGTGAGGGGAGATAAGTGGAGATCTGGTGAACGGAAAGCAGCTTTTTCTCCCGGTCCTCCCATTACCTCCCAAGCTGTTAGAGAATCTGATAGGAGGTCTCTCTCTTTCTCTTGCTGTCTTTCAAACTCCGCTTGGGAAAGTGGAGCTTGAGAAAGTTGAGCCGGCACTTGTGCTGGTTCTATTTGCAGAGAAAACTAGAGGACCAGATAGAGGACCTGTTCACGTTCCACTTCAACGGGACCAGACAAACAACCCTACTGTTCTCATCAGCCAAGTCTGAGACGCACTGAAAATGAGAGCGACTCCCTGAAACAGCTTTTCTTGACCGAGAGCAATCAAAATGTCTCATTACTTTTCAGGAAATAAAAGACAGCACCATGTTCTCCACCTGCACAGGACATCTTGAAATACTGACATGAATCCTCTGTTAGAAAGCTCCTCAGCTGCCGGCGCGCTGAGCTCCTTCAGGAACTGTGAAATACTGCCGTCACGGTGCAGCATCACGGCGGGCAGTGGGCTGGATAAGGTAGTAAATAGGAATAGACATGGCTGTCACCCGTGTAAATCTCATAAGTTGCCTCCAAACACAGCTTTACTATTTGTTCTCATTCTCCTGGATGGAGAATTGCAGAAGGCCTGAGCGTTTGTGGACTTTCAGTGGAAACATATTGTGGTTTTATGATTATATTGGGGTATTGTTTTACAGAATTCTGAACAGATCTACCACAGTTAATGATTCAAAGCCAATTTTAAAATGTAATACTAAGAAAATGAGACACTGAAGTTTCAGTTTTTTTTCTTTCTGTTCAATTGAACCGAACATCAATTTTAAGTTAGATCTAACTCCGCCAAGGAGGTCATGTTTTCACCTGTGTCCATTTGTTGCTTGGTTTGTCAGCGGGATTACAGAAAAACCACTGAATGAAGTATCACGAAACTGGAAGGAAACTTGGATGGAGGATTGGTCTCGGCCCAGAATAGACTTCATTAACCTTTGGTGCAGATCTGGATCAAGGGACAGATCCAGGATTTGTTTTTCACACTTTCTTAAACATTGCAAGGCTTTTTGCAGATTTTCGTCGATATCTCTGGGAATATTGCATGGATCTCGAAAAATAAATACCTAAATCAACTCAAATTGGGCTTTGGCGGAGGTATGTGCTCTACTGAGGGCCATTCTAATTAGAGCTGCAATCTTGAATGGTTTTATGAACTCAAACTCAAACCCCAGGTGTGTTCATCTCTCTCTCTTACTCTGCTGTGTCTGTATGTGACGAGCTGCAGGCGAGCCAGTTAAAGTTAATGAGCTAGACGGAAATGTATTTTAAATAAACCTTTAAACAGCCCCAAACTCTTTGTTGCTGTTAGTTCCTGGGAGTTGAGAAGAGCCGTTCAACTTTTCATGCTGCACCAGGGTTCCATGTATTTAAATTCTGTTATTACCTCTCTTTATAGTGGTTTTCATTGTTAGTGGCAGAGTCTGACATTCCTAAGCAGGATTCATATTGCCTACAGGGAGAGACGCATGCAGCATTACTGTTTGTAATTTCATCTCATTCTTATCAGCCTCACTGTTTACTGTGTCTGAGCTGTTTTAAGTTATTGCTAATGTAAACCAAACACAATGTGACGTGGCTTTTATTTTGTAGCAGTGACATGAAATGCCATGTATTGTCACGGTGGTTAAAACAGACAATGAACCGCTCATCAAAGATGCATCTACAAAATACGCCATGGACTTTTTCAACATGTTTTGACAATGGATGTGTTTCAAAGCCAAAGTGAGCTCTGCATGCTTCAAACTTCTCAACAAGGTAACCATCTCGTCCAACACAACTCCTTTTCTCTGTGTCCTGCTCACGTATTAAAAACTACTTGTACTGTGTGCAACATGAAATCAGATCGCGGTTGCTCATAGCCTGATGGGAAACTGCCAATTAATGAATTAATTCTTTATTTTTGTCTGTATTTCACCAGTCCCTTCTCTGTTCTATTTTTCTAAAGTAGCTGCTGAAGAAGTGTTCACTCTCGTATCAAACTGCCTTATTGTTACCACCAGTAATAACGGATGTCGCCAAATCAACATGAAGTGAAATTTTAAGGATTATAACTTGAATTAATATGAATTGTAACCATATTGGCTAGCCCCAGAGCTGAGCACATGCACAAGTACAGTAAAGTAAGTCAAGGGTGCAGGTGGGGACAGCAACATGATGATGAATCACCGCCCCACAGCTTGTGCAAAAACAGTGCACACACACACACACACACACACACACACACACACACACACACACACACACACACACACACACACACACACACACAAAGAGAACGTCCAAAAACTGTCTCTGTCAGGCCCAGCGGTCGAACGATACTGGAGCTTCAGGGACACCAGACGTCGCCAGCTGACATCCCACATTTATCACCTCCGCGCTCAGATTCACACTCAGGGGCATCTGAGCAGCGGTGACTGGCCGTCACAAGTCCGACAGCGGCTGTAGGTCACCGAGAGCGGAGAGACAGATGGACCAGACAGACAGACAGACAGATAACCTACTACGTTACAAATAAACATTCATCAGAACAGATTATCGGTTAACACCGACTGGCTGTGAGTTTCTGGCGGCCTGTCATCTCTGTCTTCAATTCAGGGATCACTGGATCAATAACTATCTTGTAGTCGACCTTAATTTCATCCTGATGAAAATGACCTGAACGACCCGCATATCATGAAAAACTAGCAGCAAGTGAGCTCCAAAGTCAACTCAACTGAGTCGTCTGAATGCTAAAAAAAAACCCCCAAAAGATAACATTTGATTTGAGAGGATTATTTTGCAGCCATGACATCACTGATAAAAGCCTTTTTTGGCAGTTAAAATACACAAATCAGATTCTAAATTATATCCAAGTAAACTGAGTGAAACACTTTCAAAACAGACTAATTATCTTGTTTCTGAAAGTGCACGGGCTGCAAATTAAATACCAATTTTGGTTTGGACGGCTTCATTCGACAGCCGTATTAAAACACTCTGTTTTAGCCTCATTTTTCCAAAGCTAACTGATACTGAGAGACCGCTGACACATAATGGAAAAACATGTCTGGCTGTGTTTGATGAAAATTATATCTCATCTTTAATCTTTTCATGGAGGTCTGCATATTTCTGATAACTAATTTGTACTGTGCTGGCAACATAAGGAGCAAGGCTTGTGTGCACATGCGTAGCCTCATCATCAGCAGCATTCGCAGCCCTGAAGTGTGTAAAATTGCAGTGAAGGAGATAATGTATGGGACGTAATGGGAGGAATAACCAGGGCCGCTACAGCACGCGGGACCCATTCCAAACCACGTTTAAAAGCCTACATAAAGACTACACGTCCCTTCAGCTGAAGTACAATGACTCTATTATAGTTCTACTCTACATTAACTCCATTCATCTTGCCATTTTAATCTTTCAAAATGAAGTGGCAATCTTGCACTCAGGAGAAATATTACATGTGACGAGACGAGACATGCTCAAACACATTTTCTTTGAAATGATGCCCGGGGCGTGTTGAGATAAGGAGTCAGGTATGATAACAGTCCACCTCAAAGTGCTCACATCGCGCTCTATTGTCAGCACAAATTCATTTTCTCAGACGCATTCTTGTGCGTTGCAGCTCTAGCCTTAAATGGCCATGAATCCGACGCCAAGAAAAATGTTACAGAACAAAACACAGCCTTGACATTGTGTGTCAAACGTTTGACTTTATAACAAGCTGGTAAATTCAGCAATGATAGGGCACAAGTCTGTAAAGGCCGCAGGATCTGGTGTATATCACCGGCTTTCCCAGCAAGGTCTTTGTAATCACTACCAGACACACAGGCAGACTGAGCTAAATGTTCCTTTTTTATTTTCAGCTTGTGCACGTGGAATTGTCGTCGGTTTGCTGAAGATCTTTCTTGTTGGATAAAACCCAATCTGTTCCTCCTACTAACTGCCCCAGAATGTGAATGACATCTGCTGGTAAACTGATCCTGTAGTCTGTCCACCTGTTGATGTGATCCCTCTGCACTGTGGTCACTCTGCTCTGTTCTGCAGCCAAGGTATGTAGCCTGTTGGCAAAGCTTCATACCTCAGTGTGGCCTTCCTGGGTCATCCTCAAAGGGACATAAGGGACCCGTGTTTTGTATCTGTAAGGAGATGACGAAATATGCAGCTCCCACACACCCCAGACACTTCTTTTCGTGCCACTATCAGCTTTGCAGATCTCCTCTTTCTTTCCTGTGTGTGTGTGTGTGTGTGTGTGTGTGTGTGTGTGTGTGTGTGTGTGTGTGTGTGTATTAAAGGTGAAAGAGAACAGGGGGGTCTGAGGATACCGGCAGCAGAAAATCCCACATACCTGCCCAGGCATCCTCGGCATGTTGTCTGAATTCCCCAATCTACTCATGTTCACATTCTCATAAAGTAGAGGTGTGGTCCCACCTTGCTGCAGCTTGTCTGCAGTCATGCATGCACGGTGCCCCTTTGTGGATTCCCTTTATCAGCTGACGGACACACTTAGCTTATATATAAGGGTGGTCCCAAACAGAATAAAGACAGTGTAGGTTATTTGTAACAACAGTTAAAATAACCTGCAAAAGTTTAGCATAAATGGCTGGAAGGGGAAGCAAATAGCTTGGATCTCTCAAAATGTTAAAAAAAATACATCCACCAACCTCTACAGCTCACTAATTAACTCTTTATATCTTAACGATCTTATTTGTTTCATCACTACACAAACAGAAATCTAAAAGCGACAAGTTTTAGTTTCACAGGGAGGACGTCGCTGCACCTAGTCGCTGTTTGCCCAAAAATTACAGCACATGACTCCACGTATAAACACAACTTGTCATTTCTACATGTGTAAAGACTTAACAATACATGAAAAAAGTGTTAATTAATGAAGTTTAGAAGTTCTGGTTGGTAAAGTTTTTAATTTAGGACAGAGCCAGACTAGCCGTTTCCCACATATTCCCATTATGTCAAGCTAAGCTAATAGCTTCCAGATTCCAGCTTCATACTCTATGTAGCCCCAGGAGAGCGGTACTGATCTTCTCATGCAACTCTTGCCAATAAAAGGAACAATGCATATACATATTTTCAAAAATGTCAAATTATTGCTTCAACTATAATTCCAATCCTTCCTTAACAGTTTCCAAGAAGCTAAAGTTGTCTAAACCCAAGCAGATCTTGGTCAAAGAGAAGATGGATAAGTAGGGCTGGGTATTGAACTTTGATACTGTTATAGCACACTATCGAGTATTGAAAAATGTCTTGTTATTTGATACCAAAAAAGGAGTTAATATCATCAGCGTCAGAGAGCCAATAAGCACACAGCATGCTTGTTGAGTAGATCTAATAATGCTGGTGATTGGTTGTCCCAAGGCACGCAAACACTAGGTTATGCCCTGAGAGCAGGCTCATCACGTGTATGTGTAATGTCATCTTTTCATAAAATGGATTTAAAAGAATTGGTATCAAAAGTAAGTATTATTCAGGAACTGGTACCGAAGTTAGGTATCTGTGTAAGTATTCTTTTGACGATATCCAGCGCTACAGATGGGAAAATTCTCTTTGGAGCGATCATATTGGCACTGACAAACCTGTTGGGTTGTTAGATATGTGGTCTTCTGAATTACTCTGCACACAATAAACAATTAAAAGCATGTGTGTGTTCACTGCAAATCCCATGTGCATACTGAGTGTCTGAGTCCAGTGTATCTTTCTAAGTGCACAGGACCAGGAGGTCACCACAGACATGAGAGGGGCTGAAAAAGCAGTGGGAAGCCTTATCAGCCCAACCCGTCGCAGCTTTGTGTTTGCCTCCGTTCCGCACCTCGTAATCAGCCTCTCACCACCCGCCGGGGCCAGGACTATTGACTCAGAACACATGTCAGTGGAGCTGATTGCTGCTTACCTGTGCCTGTCAAGGACAAATAATTGGCACCCGATTACGTCTTATCTCTGAGCTTCCGGATGCTGTCAGTCAGATGCTCTTCACGCTCGTCTGCCACTGATACACCGCGTATGTGTGTGTATATGTGTGTGTGCGTACATAGAAATAGAGCCCTCTGATCCTCGCATCAAATCAGGGACACCTGTCTCCCACTGCACAAATCAAGAGCAGCAGAGAGATTGATTTAAGTAGTGAGTTCACTTCCTGCGTGGAGGCGAGAGATTATAACAAATCTATTTCTGCTGTTTCGGATGACAGGAAAGGTTAATTAAAGCACGAGGGAGTAGAGGAGCATCTCTGGTTCAACTGGCAGGAAAGGTCATTTATTCCACTGTCTCTGGTCTGCAAACCCCACCTGCATTAAGTTCATGTTGTAGTGTATATGCAATTATCAGAAGAGGATACAGTGGGATTACATGCAGAGAAGGGCAGTGCAAGACTTTCCGCACCTTACGCCTATTACGAAAAATGGTGGACTATCAGTCAAGAAACAAAAAGAAGGAATTCAAAATATAAACATTCAGTAAAAACCCGACCAAACCCAGAGCAGTGTGAACACTACAATCTTGAGATGACTCACGTGACCAATGCTTTTCCCTCAACACACACCGCCACAGACAGCTGCCCTCAAGGCCGCAGGTGAAAGGTTAAAGGACACGAGGGGTCTGAGGTGAAAGCTCATCCCTGGCCTCCCTCACACACTTCAGCATAATCAGGATTATCTTTGAGGGGGTCAGGCCGGGTGTGGAGAGAGCAGGGTGGTCATGATGATACTGGGGTGGGATGGTTTGAGTAGAGCCGTGAAAAATGCACCTCCTTAAGAAATGTCTGAAAGGGTGCGAAGAACAGTGTTGTAGCTGCAGCTGTTTAAAAAATAGAATCAGCTGAGATGAAACTTTACGATACGTCTGCTGTTGCAGCTTCACAAAGTGACAGAAAAAGCTTCTCATCTAGTTTTTATGATCATGTTTTCCGCTTGGTTACACAGAAAAGTATGGCGGAAGGCTTTCAAGTGGCATGAAAATTATGAGTCTTAAGCACAACTTTACATTTAATGGAACAAAAAGTCAAAGAAAAATGAGACATATATTCAGGCTGAGCTGTAATTAAAGCCTCTCAGGAAATCCGCGTGCAGGTCTGCCTCGCTCTCTCCCTCCACAACTCTAATCCTTGGATTTTGGAGAACATGAAAAACACGGGTTGGTTCCTTACTTTGTTTACAAAATGCTCTATCCCGAAAGGCGCTGTCTGAGCCTGTGGCTGGCCATTGTATGCACAAGTGTTTGTGTGTGTGGGATTGGGGCCGTGCAGATGCTGCAAGCCGCTGTAATGATGATGAAGCTGTGTTTGTTGTTGTAGCCGTGCTTGTGCTTGCAGCGAGCAGGTCGGGGTTGGCGGCGGCGGTCAGTGGTGACACGCAGGTTAGAGGGATTATGGAAAGGGCTGAATAATGAGACGGAGCTGGTGCGAATGAGTGAAAAATCCTACTGCCCCTGGCTGACCTCTGACCTGGCACTCAGAACAAATACTCTCCCTCTCTGTCAGCTGCACTAACACGTACCCAGGCGCACAATGCCTTTCTCAGAGGAGTCGGTTCATTCTTATGTTATGGATTTTATCCTAATCCTCTATTCGATTGGGAGCGCAAAAATTTGCGTAGTTGCTGAGCCAAGATGTCGATAAATCTGTTCTCCTCTGGCTGATTTTAACCAGAGCTGAACAAAAGATAGTTTTAAGCATGCCCTCTTGCTTCCTCGTGTATCAAGGTCATGGCCAGTGTGTTGCTAGCTGGGGGCAATAAGAGGGGGGTAATTAGGAGGTAAATTTAGAGAGACCATTAGAGGCAAAGTGTTGACTGGCAGTCCACTGGGGACAAAAGCCACCTCTACCCTCTCTGGGTGTTCCACTCTCCAGTCCAGCACTGAGTATCCACTATATTCCCTGCTGTCATTTTTCACCTACCAACAGCAAATGGTGTGGTGGAGGAGTGAGAACGGAGGGAGGAGTCCCGAGGGGAGAGGAGCCTGACAGCGAGCCTAAGAACTTCCATTTATCAAAGTGGGCAGGAGAGAGCAATGGAAACTCTGAGTCGAAGTCTGAGAGAGCTGCTTCAGGCGGCCAACACAGGGGCCGAGATCCCCTCTACTGCTGCTGGAGGAGCGAAAACAACAGCTCACAAAGGCACGAATACACAAAAAACTGATTGAGATGTCAGCTGCCAGCTTAGGTATAGAGCAGGAGTAAACATAAAGGAGAGAGAAGTTCCTGAAAGTCATGTTTACACCTGACAAGAAAAGGAAGTAGTGAGGAAGCAACACTTGGCGGTTAACATATATACAAACTGCCAAATTCACGTGCTACAGTAAACAGACATACGTGCATCAAGAATCTATGTGTCACAGTTTGACGACATGTAAGGGTCAAAAGAGCAGATAAGCATTATTCTATAAGACATACAAGACGTCCTCAGTTATGTGAGTTTCCCTTGCTGCTTTTGATGCATAGGCCAGATTTTAACAGATTTGGAAGCAAGTGTTCAGGACTAAGGATGGCATTTGGGTAGGAACTGTAACTTATTAGGACTTGTTCAGACGCTCTATAAATCCTCTAATTGGATGGGAGCAAAAAGTCCATTTGTTGGGTAGGGCGGGTGTTAGCTATGCTAGTGCAGTGCTAATGTAGCATTTATGTTCGACACCCTGGACTGAATGTCCTCCAAGTGAATGCCAAAACTAGATCCTGAGTGATAGAACGTTTGGCTGATATATCAATCAGGCCCATCACAAATATATCGTATCGGCATATATCTTGTCTGATATTTGCCATTATGAAAACTTTCCCAGTGAAACTTTTTAGATTGTAAAGTTTTTGTATCCTGCCACTGTTACATATCAATGTCAAAGGTTTTCCATAAAAGACAAATTCTGGGTGGTTTCTTTTAATTCAGACGACTGTCTTTGGATGAGTTGTAGTCCGAAGCAATGCACGTCTTATTCAGGACAGTGATATATCTGATCGGGATAATCTCTATGGTCCCGACACTGTGAAGATGGAGTGGGGTTGAAACACCACATGATACATGAGTTTTCCGTTAAGATCTCTTTATTTTCAGACATTTCAATCTACCATTCACTTAGATAATTTTCACTTTGCGGCAGGACATGGCAGAAGTCCAGTAACCAAAACGCTGCTTCCACTATTTAACAAAATAAAACTGAATTATCTCTCAGTGAGGAGAGATGAGGAGACAAACATCCCAATATCAGTCATCACTTTCCCCTATTTGGGAAAGACTGTTTGAGCCTGTTTCTGCCAGCCTTGCGCACCATCCAGAACATTGTGCGGATTCCTTAAAGAGGTTACCATGCATGCAGCTAGACCAAAAAATTATAGCATCCCCATCTATCTTAAATCTCCCTCTCTATGCTTGGTTAGTGCTATTCTGATTTAGTATCGCCAAGCTTCCTCCGACACCTTTCCTGTTCCTCAGCTTGTCTGATCCTGCCAGCATCCACTAGCCCCTGTCTGCATACCAACCCTTTGAGATAACACAAGCTCCTTTCTTTAACACCCAGCATGCCGCAGGTGGAACAGCCATGGTGATGGGGGAAATGCGTGCACGATGAGTGCAGTGATGATGTATTTTTCAATGACTGTCAGGCTTGTGCTTCACCCGTTGAAAGTATTTAACTCTAGCATGAAGAAAGAGTTAGACTTAGTCTCAAAACAAGCGTGTTAAGAGACACATCTAATGAGATTCAATTGCTGTGTTTCCATCCAAGAGTTGTGCAAGTTTTAAGCAAACTTCTTAAAAGCTGACAAAATAAAATGCCTGTGGTTATGTGGTTCCTTCAGCTAGCGTTCAGCTAAATTACTCAAGAGGATGTGACATGATGAGATTTTCAAACAGCGACCAAAAACTCTGACACATTGTGGCATTCCACTGCTGCTTCCCAGCGATGATGGCATTTATGTTATTTTAATGAATGACTTTGTCTTCTCTGTCCACCCACACCATGTGGCGTTTTTGTCAGCCACCCTGGAGACACAGACAGGATGACAAGCAACAAAGGCCACTTGCTGGAGCTGAGCTGGGGCTGTTTTGTGGGATGTGTCATCGACTACTAGGCCACCTGGAGAGACGGGGAAACTTTTTTGACCCTGAGCCAAGAGACAAAACATTTTTTTTGGCTTGTTTAAAATCACTAAAAAAGAAATTTAATACATGGTTTAAAACGTTTGAGTGGAAATGCCCTTAGTACGCTCAGTTGGAGACTTTGGATTAAATGTGCTAATGGAAAATGCTTTGTTAGATGTCCTGCATTTCTCAGGAAATGCCCTATATGCGTCTTATCCTATATTACATGTGAAACAAGACAGTTAATGAGAGGTTTGTGATGTGAGTATAAACTTGCTCTCGGTCCCAAATGGCCAGCAAGGGCAGCTAGTCAAGCTCCGGGGTCACCAGCATCTGTGGAGTTATCATACTACAAGCCACTAATGGTCGAGTGCCAGAAGCCCATCTGCACGGTCCACATAATACTGCATGCCCTGCTGCTGCATACACCCACTTGACCCCAGATCGCTGTCAGACAAAGGCAGGGTCACCCCCGACCAGGTACGTGTCAGAGCAGATCCCGGGTCGAGCCTCGTGCACTAATGCCATATGACAGGCAGGGGACAAGCAGATAATGCGCAACAATCAGGCGGCTGGTTGTTGAGCAGCGTGGCATGGTCCTCAGATGGCATGTTGGGAGTCCGGGCCTGCAGAGAGGACCTGCTTGTTTGTCTGACAGGCTTTGTGCCCCGTTAACAGTGAGTGGGAGTTAAGCTACAAAGACTGAGGCAGGCATGCATAACCATAAGACATCAATGTACTTCTCAAACTAGCTGAAATTACCTCCTAAATGGAACACACATATTTTTTTGACAAGAAGGCAGCATTGCTCTTGGGATTGTACCAATGAAATTTGATATGCATATTCGTGTTCTTCAGAGGATGAATCCTAATGATTTTGGCAATCTCCTGACTTGTCTCGATATCTGTGATATATCTCAACATCTACGAAATGGATTGGGACAACATTTTGCACAGACATTCATGGTTCCCAGAGGATGAATGCTAATGACTTTCCCTGACTTCTCCTCTGGCACCACCACATCACATTTGTGATTTTAGTGAAATGGCCCATTGCCTACTGGGTGGATTAGCATGAAATTTCATTCAGACATTCACATTCCCTTCAAGATAAATTGTAATTACTTGCTAATGATCCGCATGTTAGAACTGTCAATGCGAGCATGTTAGCATGATGACCTGAGTCACACGGAGCCGCTAGCATGGCTGTAGACTGTAGGCTCTTATCATTTGCTTGTTGCCTTTGACAAGAACTAACAGCGATATCCAATAAAATTGAATGCTTGGTTCGGCATCTGCCTCTACAAGTCCGGGTTGATCGGCACGTACATGAACTTGAAAGGTCAAGATTTTCTCAACGAACTCCCTGAAGAGGAGATCTTTGCAAACAGATCAAACATAACATTCCTCCAGTATTCCATTCCATTAGTGGCTGACTGTGCACTCGTGAACTAATAGATCAATATGGCATCGACCTCAGTAGATGATTCTGAAGGTAATTACACTCGGAGCACAAACTCTGCCTTCCCAGTCTCTTAAGCTCTGCAACCACAACCTCGTCTAAGAAAAATAAATTAGCAGCAACATATACTGATTTATGATTGTATTCTCAAACAAAAACACGCAGATATTCTCTGACAAGTTATTACAGGTAACCCCTGAGCCGTTAGGACTTGGGAGCAACCCAGGAACAATATTATGTTTTCGTCTTATGGTCTGGGTGAGAGCAGCTTGAGCCCCACGAATGTGAGATGTTATTTGCTAGTGTTTCACTTCTTGGGTTTAGGCCCAACCCTGGCTCAGTGTATACTAAGTATCCTCTACCACTGAATCCTTCCCAGAACAAGCAGCAGCTTTGAGTCCGTTTGTATGGAGTCCAGGAGACTTTGTTTTTAGTGATTCTTTGGTAGCATGTTGAGTTTCATGGTCAAGTGTGCAACACTTAAAAACTCATATTCTGACCATCCCACTGCCTCTTTTCATTACAGCCATCTTTTGTGCGTGCTTCTTTGAACAGTAACTGTTTTTATTTTGGTACATTTGCAAGCATGACAGGAGCATTTCTCTAATACAGCTCACACTCACAAAAAGGCGACACAAACCAGTGCACACACAGAGAGATTTGATCCAGACATTCAATGAAACACAGCAGGAAAGTTTGCTGAAAGCTGTGGGAAGAAAGGAAAAGTGGGGAGACCAACTGGTGAGAGAAAGCCGTGAGTGACAGAGCGTCCATGTTAACTTGTCCATTTGCTGTCTGCCTGTTTGTCAAAAAATGGGAGCAGAGGAGCGGAGGAAACTGGGGGATGATGACCGCCAGTCAAGGGCATTCATCTTCTCTGAGTGGAAGAGTGGCTGCATGATGGTGATGATGGTAGTGGGAATGGAGGGAGTTAGAGCGAAGGCAGAAGGCGCTGAAGTGGTGGAAGAGGTGGCAGAAAGGAATGCAAGCAGTGGAAACGCTTCAGAAAATTGTTATGGAAAATAGTTGGCTTTGGGAACATATTCAAACTGTACCGACTGCAGTAAAACAGAATATGAAGCCACATTCTTGTTGCAATGGTGCGTTTTTAAACTTTAACGAGCCAAATAACCTGTCTTGTTTCATAGTCTAAGGGTCACTGTACAGATGATAGTTTGACAAGGTGATGGCTGGGCTGTCCAGTGGTGTGAAGGGAAGCATATATCACGCACAGTTGCAGAAAACATCAAACAGGTGCATTATTGAAGTGTAATCTGACAGGGCAGCAGTCAGCTTAGACCACCTTAATGCCGTCAGTGCTGGAGTTGTGTTTGTTTAAGCATTCTTCTGAGCAAGAAGCACTAACTCAAGTAAAATCGTCTCATGTGATGATCTTTCCCAGCATGACGGAACCAAACTCTTTAAGAATGAGGGGCCTTCCTCACAGAAAATAATTACAGGCTAAAACGACCATTTACATTCCAAAAGGTTAAATGTGCGCTTTGAAAGCAAAAAAATGTCATTCAGGATGAAACATGTTGGCAGCCATTACATCTTTAATGGATAATGTGAATTGTCTGCTGAAGGCGGGCCCCCACGCTCTCATCCCAGCCTGCAATTAAAGCAAAGCTACCCAAGGTCAGGCTGAGTGACAGGCTGACAGACCTATAGATTACTGTCTGTCTGTGTAATCCACGGCCTTTTTACTCCCCTCGCTGACTGACGCTCTCACCCCTCCTACTTAAAACACCAGGGCCCGTTGATTTGGAGGCTTTCATGTTTGATGGACAGATGGGACATCCTACCCCGCGACCCTGCGACCTTTTTCTCACCCGTGACCATAAAGGGTCAGTTTGAAGAGTGCGGCTGCTCCGGGCCAGTCGCAGGATGATGTGTGAATGGCTCCAGTTAGCGCATTCATTCATATTAATAAGGGAGAAGCTTACAAATGAAATTGCCAGGTTGAACGGTGAAGTTTTGCTAGTCTGACTCACCAGATGTAGACTGTTCTTATAGAGCCTGCCAGCTTTTCAAGTTTGCATTTTCCTCCCTCTACTATTTGTGTGCTACTGCAGTGTTTCCCACACATAGGCTTTACTTTTACCTGGGCAGGCCACACAAGTATATTAATGGCCGTCTAAGTATATTTTAGCATAATTTACTTTGATTTTTTTAATCTGTCTGAGAACACAACGCCATCCGTGATCGATTAACTAGTGGACAATCTGCCCTCGCTCTACACCTCCTGTCTACGCACACACTCTGCAGAGAAACACGTAAAGAGAGAGACGTATTACATCCCTCCTGTAGTTCCCCCCGACTTCTTTTAAAGGGGCACAATTTTGCAATTATTTAGAGCCTCTTAGTGACTTTATTTCTAAAAGGCGTCTAGTGACAAATTTAGTGACTTATTCTGACCATCACGGAAAAGCTTATAAATGGCGAGGCAAAAGCAAGTCATCGGGCAACGTACAATGATGTCATCAATATGTTAACAAGCTTATGACATCATCTGGTGACTTCTAGGGCTAGTGCTAGCTTCTTTCCTTGGGAAACTGTTGGCAACACTGCCATCGCTGCATCCCGGGCTTAGAGACCATTTTGATTGGTTTAAAGACATTCAAACAAGTCAAAGCGTTTCTTTACCTGTAGCAGAATGATAATGAGTACAACCAAGAGGCAAGAGGATTCCTGGCACAGATAGTGGAACTTGTTCCACAGAGTAAAAGAATGATAAAATGATAAAAACACGTGATACAAGATGACCTACACTACTCACAACCATGGCCTCTGGTTCGCATAAACCCGTCACGTCAATACTACACAGCAATTACTGCACACCAGGCATGAAATGGCCAAATAAGATTGCCCACTGTTCAGATTACAGGCCATGCACCAGGATACCAACAGCAAATCAGAAAATGGCTGCGATTCCTCTGGCATGTTATTGTTGGCAGTTCTGCTCAGTCAGATTTAGTATGCACACAAATGGAGCGAGATAAGAAATGTTGAAACGACCTTTCCAACTGTTAAAAACTCATTATGCAACACATTCAAAACCGCAGCGGCAGTGTCTAATAACCTGTTAGTTTTCTACATCAGGACCCAGACATTTTTCAGGCATTTGACTGCAGGCTCACATTTATACTGAAAGCAACACGCCTGTCACGAAACTATCCAGGTGGGAGATTCTCAGACAGCTTTGACAAAAGAAAGTTTTACCTGGAAGTGCCTGTTTTGATTGGAGAATGATATAAATATAAAGAGGAAAAAAAAAAATGAGAGGAAGCCAAGAGTCTTATCGGTTGTGAGGCAACATGCGTGACAGTGGGAAATCTTAGTCACAGTCCCTCCACCCATCCACACATGGAGTGTTGAAGGAGGCCGGTGATTGCACAGACGCATGGAGGCTAAAAACCCTCTTATCTTACACGGTCATACCTTCTCATAAATCAGTGCTTAGCCATCCGCTCTGCACTGATAAGGCACCCAAAGACGGACTGATCCACACCAGGAATGGAGAGAGAGAGAGACTTTTTCCTTTTAAGAGTGGCCTCTCTCGCTCTCTCTCACACTCCCTTCTCCTATCTTCGTTATCTGTTTTTCATTCATCAGATCTGAACAGCAGACAAGTTTTTTTTTTTTCTTTCCTGCTGCTTCGGGCTTGTTTGTTTGCAGCTTGCCATATTTTCTCTTGTAGCTTTTCCAGCAGTATGGTTGTGATCATCTGAGGAACTGGTGAATCATTTTGCAACATTCACACAAGAAAGAGTTGGGAGTGCTGTGAAATGATCGTTTGATCGTCACTGCAATAAATAATTATGTAGCGCTGAGGCTTTCATTTAAACCGAGTCTGCCAGGTGGGCGTTGCTGCCACAGGACGACCGTGATACCAAAAGTATCTCAAGGACAGTCCACCTCATGATAAAATGATGAATGGTAGTCCGGCGATGACATTTCTGTGGAAGTTATCTCTACAGCTGCATCCTTATCTTAATAGTTTATGTCGTTTTGTGGATTGATGATGAAAGTAGTGTCTGTGTTTACTATAAAAAGTATGACATTTATGAGAAAACCTTTACAAACCATCGCTAGTTTCAATAGAAGTTTTCCAATTAAAAAAAAATAAGAAATGGTTGGACTTTAAAAGACTGATGTAGAGCACACACAGCAGTGTTGTGTGAGCCCATCTTAACTCTAAAACTGGGTGTTGCAAGAAGGAGCTAACAAGGCGTCTTCAAAAGTGACTCCACACTATAAATACAGACATGTGTGCTCAGATGAATACAACAATTTCACATGGCCTTCAACTTATGAGTTAGGGTGGGGGAAACAAATCGTATGTGTTACATGTTTAGATGTAGCTCTAACATCAACAAAGCCCAATTATCTCCACACCTGATGTACTTGGAAATGCCACACAGTGATGTCGGGTACATTTGTAGTTTATCAAGAAGAAAGAACAACAGCATGAGAGATCACCAGATCATATACAATCCATCTTGCCATGCTGCAACTTATCCGCTTGTGTCTGTACCACAGTGGTTCTGAATAATCAGTGTCCTGTGAGGAGCTATTGGCAGCTACCGGAGTGGTTCAGGTGCGATGACGGTGACAGGAGCAGCTGTTCTTTCCAAAACAATCGCAGCTCCTAAAGTGGTTCGTGGCAAGAGTACTTCTTCTCTACTGAAGAGTATTTCTTCATTGACGAAAGAGCATTGAACAGCACCGAAGGCTTTTCTTGGTGGAAAATATGTTTTTGCTTTTCTCCTAACTGGCTTTGGCAAGAACTGGCTATCACTGGTGCTGTTGGGTTCTCCTACTATGTCATATGTTTTTTGATGATCTGATTTGTTAGTTAGCGTGTGATAGAGATAGGTTCGTCCAATTACCTGCCAGGTATTGTTTGACAGAGACTTTTCCAAACAGTGTCCAAGGACGAATTCCCAGACGGTGCTGTGGAACAAGCCGTTTGCACCAGTTCACTAATATGTGGAACTTTTTTTTATATCTAACAATATCTTTGCAACTAAAAGAAACAACGTGTGCTTGTAGTCACAGAGCAATCAGGTTTAACCACAGCATGCACTGTGGTTCAGTTCCTGTCGTTTTTATGGTTCAGTTTTATGGTTCGTACTACATTGCAGTGGTTTGTGACTAATTAATCATGCATAGATGGTTTAGTAGGACAGTGTAATCCTGCCACGGTGATGAAAAGGTACATTTCATGCTGTGCACCAATCCTTTACCAGAGTGAAATTAGTATAATCAAAAGCCATGGACTAATGAATTCCAAGATTTTTATGCCCCCCAAACGCGATTACACTTGAACAAAGCATCAGTTAGGCTGGAGAACTTCCCAGTGTCAAAAGACATTTTGTTGTTTCCTCTGTGCGACTCTCAGCTGAGTCGACCACATTAAAACTAGATCTGTCAGCCGTGGAGAAAAAGTTTCGTGTCTCTGTGTCTGTGCCAGGAGGTGTTGCTTCCTATAAGCTCTCCGAGTCTGGGGGCGCTTGTCTGTGGTCTTCCATCATTGTAGTGCGGCGCAGCACATGGTCCGGAGGAGCACATCAATTCATCTAACACGAAATCCTGCAGAACATGAAAGCCCAGGATCATCGCCAAGCTGTGACTGATGAGTGTTTCAGCATTTGTGCCAAGAGGAGGACGAGAACGATGAGAGACAGAGAGAAAGTGAGCGGAGGGAGGAAAAGGACGGACAGAGATGCTTTGAGCGTTAATGCCGTGCCAGTGTTGTATGCCACTCCCCCTCCGCTCCCCCAGGGACATGAATGAAGTAAATGAATGATGGACCCGGCCCACACAAACGCCCCTCTTCTATTGAGACCAAGCAGTCCATTCACGGGGATGAGTGAGGCGTCGACACCAACAACAACAATAACAACAGCAACATAGGAGGCCCTTACTCCCATTTCTCATTCATACATATGTATGCAGTCACACGGACACACACATATGGCACAGATACTATGGACAACACTGCCAACATACCATTAGGGACACCTAGAGAGGGTTCCTGAGAACAGGGCTGGCTAACAAAGCGCGGAGGCAAAGGGGCGTGAACAGGGCAGGCACGGAAAGAAATCTTGGCATCACGTCAATGCACCCGGCACAATGATCAGGGATGAGAGGCCATCTCCTCCCCTCCACAATCAGCACATTATCAGGAAGCCCATCAGTGCATGAACCCAGTAAACACGGCTTGGAAACCCCATGTTCCGCCACATCCTGCCCTACCTCCTCCGCTCGGTTCTCCTCCGTTGTTCTTCCAGGACGAGGTGGGTTCAGGGGGTTCTCGCCCACACGGGGGTGATCTCACTCAGAGGTCTGACCTTCAGGCTCAGGCATTACTTGCCCGGAGCCACAGCAGCTAATGGAACATGGGGAATACGAAATCCGATTGAAGCGATATCAATCTGACAAGGAAGGCTTTGCTATTTACCAAGCATTTACATCTCGATCCTTGAAGGTGGGCTCTGTAACGATGTTAGCATCTGACCGAGGCTCAGTTTTCACCAATTATACATCCTGCAGAGAGAATGTATGTACAGTGTAGGAAAGTAGGAGAGGGCTGGAGCTGAAAGATGAAATATCGCTCTGACAGGAGCGGGAGGAGAAGGAGAAATGTTCCGGCTTTTTTAATCCAATAGTGAGACACCACTACTGCAGCCTCCCACAGGATCATGGTCAAGCTCAACCACAGGCCTCATTTCTCCCATAATCACACGGACAGCTCCTTGGTCTTCATCCAACGTATACTGTACACACGGAGCGGCTTGATGGACTATTAGTGCGAATCTCCCACACCTGAAAATTTCATGAGGTCGTGGTTTTCCTGCCTAAAAAACAACTTTGACCTTTCATTTATGAGAGGAAGCACTCCCCGCAAAACTTTGCCAAACTGGCACAGCGCGAGCTGCTTTGATCGCTCAAACACTCGGCGAAAAGAAATATTTGTACTTTGGCTTCACATCATTTCGTATCGTAGATGAATAGATTTATGGCTCGGAACGCATTTTGGGCCTCGGTCCAAATGTTCCACGCTGCCAAATGACTTACAACACTCCTTCTTAGACAATCTGTATGACAATATGTGAGTGTGAATGAAGTCAGCACTTTTCATTGACTCCGACATGGAGGTTACTGCCGGGGCATTGGCACGGAGCTGAACAGTCCGAGCAGTCACTAGTTGAGGTAAACCATCTCAGCCGACACTCATGCGCCGCTAATGGGAAGCAGACACACAATTTGTCCTGCCTTTTTTTTTTTTTTTTTTGCACGCACACTCCTTCTTCTCATTCTCAAATCCCTCCGTCTATCCGTAGCAAACCTGACACTGATGCCCTGTAGTCCATTAGTCCTCTCAGAGCCCCGTCTGAATCTGCTCTCTTGCTCCCTTCACATTTCCCCCCACTCACGCTATCTTCCTGACAGTCCTCGCTTCGACTCCTTATCTGACGCCCTCTGTCTTTCTGTCTCCGTCCCTTCCTCCTCTCCTCCCGGATGATATCGAAGCTGGAACAAGACGAGCTCCTCAAGTTCAACATGTCATTCTCTGTCCGTAAAGGGGGGGAGAACGCGTCTGTAGTCACTCATGTCAGAAATACAGATAACATTACTGTGATGGGGCCGCAGAAAATCCCCTTAGACACGTGATTCCAACAATAGCCCTGCAGATAACTCTCCTCCAGCCTGTCTCTTCTGACTTAACGCCACTCGCCTTCTTCAGACGCACCTGTTATCACCGATAGAAGACCGAACAGTTGCACAGGGACAGGGAGCCATGCCGCTCCCTGTCCGCAACTAATGATCATTTCATCATCGACTCATATGTTAGTTTTAAATAACAGAACAACAAATAACTTTACATATTGATCGATGTTCTCATATCCTGAAGTATCACTGGAAATAAACTCACAAACAAACACACATACAGTGTGTGAAGCTACATATGACAGATTGTGTATTCTCGGTAAATTTCCCACCCCAGGTGTTCCCAATGGCCACCATATGAGCGAGGTCAATGGCCCTGCAGTAACAGGATCTCAACACTGACAGACAAATGATAATGAATGATAGCTGTCTGAGTAAACAAGTGGAGGGGTGCCCTTGACCCGCTGTCTCCTTAATTTAAGTCTGGGCTGCAATCCCCCACAGAGGACTCCCACACCTCGGCCACATCTGGAGAGCACGTCCAGTCTGGTGGAGCCTCCATATATGTAGAGAAACCAATCCTGCGCGTATTCGTCCACTAAACTCTCAACACTGTCAACAAGGACCACACCGCGGCCTGATCAAAGTCTATCCTTTTTAGCAAACGTGTTTTTCTCATTTGTCTTAACTAAGCCTCGAAGCCTCGGCACTGCTTGGCTTCAGGATTTCCTGCGAGCAGACGAGACATCAGGGGAAATAAGCACACGGCGCTGTGATTGCATCCCACCTCTCCTCCGTGTGTGGAGAGAATCATTTGAACCCGATTCGGTTTGTGAGGAGTGACAGGTAGACGCTGCTATGGCAACCAAACCAAAGCAGTGTCATATATAGCTCTTTACTGAAGCTCTGCAAGCATGTGCGCACGCACACACACACACACACACACACACACAAACAAGGCAGACACAACCACATGGACTTGACATGAATACTAAAAGACTCTCTCCCATCCCTCTCTGTCACTTTGAATCTTAAGAAAAGCACCTCTGGTAAAAGCCATTACCATCTCCCCGCTAACTCCGTCTCTAACCGAAACAACTGTCGTCCTCTTCAGCTCCTCCGCCCTCCTGCTCCTCTTCTGCAGGTGGCGAGGTTGATCACAGCCTGCATAATAATCCGCCTCTGATAATGATGAAAACCGCACCTCAAGAGTTATGGGCTCTGTAATGTGCTCACAGGACCCGACAGGAAAACAATTACAAAGTCGACACAAAGCACTTTAACCGCACAAGTCCCTCAGACATGAGAGAATAAAATGACATCGGTCTGATGTACCACTGTGGCCTATTTTTATCTCGTCTGCCACATTTCGATCTAAAAAAATTGGCCGCAGTAGGGACCAGGAGACACAAACACACACCGGGATGTACACCGTCTGTCACACACTCACCTACACACACACACACACACACACACACACACACACACACACACAGCCATCACAGTGTGGCTGTCGTTCACCCCCTGCTGAGTGTTGCCCCCCTTTGCACAGCAGACAGAGAAACTGGAAGGGCTATTTATTGAGCCTGTGAGCCTGTGAATGACAGTTTACTGCACGCACGGGATGCTTCGTGCAGTAAACTGTCATTACGTACAGAAGATCTCTGACAAAAGTAATTAACTCAGAATGTGTTGAAAACTACAGGAAACCTATAAATGGCACAGAGCTGCACGGAGGGTTGAGCTATCGCAAACATCTGGGGTTCAAGTCCTGATCTTTTCTTGCACAGACAACAGGATAAAATACTTGGCAGTTAACGTTCCTGCAAACTACAGATGCACTTACATTGATATGTGTCGTATACACCATGTTGATCTCAACAAAAAGTGCCATATCACGTTTATATGACATGTCAATGACCTGACATTTACATATGTAAGAGTAAGGAGACCTGAGGACAATTTCCAGCCATGCTTTTACCGACAAGACCGAGTGTTTTTAACAAGAACATGTGACATCTCCAGCTGTGTTTGTGGCCACCAAAACAGGTTTTTTAAGCCAACATTTAGTGTTCCTGGATGGTTCTTTTGCCTGAACCTAACAGAGAGCCTTGTCACAACGTGAGGCGATTAGGTTGCAAAGTGCTTATTATATTCTTCAGTAGGAACGATGAAGCAGTTTCTTCCAGCTGCCGCAATAAATTAGGTGGTATCAGACTCTTGTACCTTGTATCTAAATAGAAAAAACTTAGATGTTACTAGAACGGCAACATTGAGGACAGTCAAAATAAAAACACTTGACTCAAGAGGCTTCAGCTCTAGTCTTGAACCAAACGTCTACACTGTTGTCTAACTACCTTAATACTATTGTGTTTCCACTGTTTGTTCAGAGCCTCACTGTCTCACGAGCTTCATCTGAGGCTGTATGAGAAGATCCGCTGCTCCCCAGAACAAATAATTAAATCCATGATTAAAATGCCTAATAGCTAAAGACCGGAATAATAAATAGCCGAGTGATTACGGTTTCATTTGGATGCTGTGCATTTTTATCACCACAGGGGGAGATTCCAGCATGAATAAGTGCTAAGGCATGGGCTCAGAAGAAATATTCAAATCGCAGCAAACTGTTTCCAATCTGGAGCTTTTCACTGGGAGCGATGATTTGTATGTGTGTTTCTCTCAGTGACATCATTAAAGGGTGGGGAACCAGCAATTTATTGAGCGAAAATGACTTGAGGGGGGGGGCTGCACAATGGAGACACATTATTTCCTTTCAAGCCTGCGATCTAAGTTAGCAGTGCCGTTACTGCACGTTAGCTGAGCTTGTGTGCAAAACCTTTCAGTGCCCTCGTACAGTACGTCCACCCACTCCTCCCTTATACATTCCCCTGCTCCCTCATCTTTGTGCCTTTCTCTCAAGGAAAGTCTGAGCACTTCGGAGACCCCCCCCCCTCCTCTTTCACCTTTTTAAAACAGTGCGCTCCTGCTGTGGGCGGCATACCACTCTCCTCCCTCACCTCACACTGCCAACCTCTTATCAATAGGCAAATAGAGAGGGTGTGAGTGTGCGGAGTAACGGCAGAGGAGGAGGAGGAGGACGAGGCAGAGGAGGAGAGGGAGATGATAAAAAGAGAAAGAAACAGACAGGAAGGACACTATATTTAGCACTGGAGCTGTCGCCTTCTGTTTCTCTCTCCTGAATAATCAGAGTTTGACAGCATGTATCCTGCAGAGCAGAGGTTGCTGGGATGCACTACACCCCGCCTCCCTCCCCTCCTCCACCAGCAGCATCTCCGGGGAGAAAGTGGCAAAGTATTGTAATAATTGCTGCAGGCTTGCGTGCCACAGCCACCACACATTACTCTTTCGAAACATTTTCTCAGCGCCCTGACATTCTCTAATGGAGATAACGGGGAAGGGAGGGAGTTTTGGACCACAGACTGTTGCCATCAGGTACGACGCTGCATGCGTGATGCATACCAAGAATTCTGCTATCCATAATATCTCAACATTGGAATGCATGGAGGACAGGGATACAGAGGGGCTGTGACAAACTCGATATCCTCATGTGCTGACGATGGATATCTGCTGGGAGTCATAACCACGGAAACAAATGTTTCAGTGTTAATTTCACAGAACGCATACGTAAAATACATAACCAGGCGTACTGGGCTTGAACACAACAAACCTTAATAATACAAAAGTTTCTTAGTCCTCCTGAGGAGTTTCGCAATCATCACATTGAAGAAAAAAATCCTCATTAACAGTTAAATTGAATCCAAAAACGACTCTTTTGAGCAACAATCTGCCTCTGTTCTGTTAGATAAATGTTCATTAGCCAAAAAGAAATAACTTGAGCACCTCACACTAGATGATGCTTATTATCATAGTTAATTACCAATGTTAAGATTTCTTAGGGGATTAATGTGTATTAACGTGGCCTGATGAAAAGCGTTACTTTTGGAGCTGAAGAGCAGGAGGGTTTTCTGGGTTATGAGAACAACGTGCTCGCGGACTGAAACAGTATTTGCCATCTCCCCTGTGATTATAGAAGCTGGTTACATCCAGCCTGTTCACCTTTGTTTGAAGGAGACGGATCGAGACAATCGACGCAGCCAGACTTCGTGTGACTAAATGATTCGTGGTGAGCGGTGACCTTTCTACGTCTGCGGGATTGTCGCAAGCGAACACCTCGTCTGTCAGGTTTGTCTGGACGTCAGCGGGCAAACTTAAAGATCTATCCAAGGTAGCAAGGGGGGTCATGTGCAAGCAGGCAGGTTAGCTGTGGATAAGCTTTCAGCAGCTCATTGATTGCTGAGACTTGATTGCAGTAAGACTTGGCTGAGGCACTTTGCTCTGTCTCCAGTGTCACAATTACATAGACATAAAGAGAAGTGAGCAGGCTGGAGCGAGGTGCCAGAAGATAAACTTTGCTTTGGTATCCCTCGACAGCTCAGTGGCCAGAATAAAATGTTGGTGCTTTACATTTTCTGCAAAACAAGGAGACTTTCAGTTTTGTACGAGCCATATGTACCCACTGGCCATTTCTACAATATGAATCATATCAAGTTCACATTTCATGTATATTAGTTTCATGTCGGGAGGTGGAGGGAGAGATGGTGGTAGTGTTACAGCTAAATATTTTTAGCAAGATGTCAGGACATCAGTGGTGTTTGTGACAATAAAACCAGATATTTTTTAATGAGATGTCAGGGCATTTTCCAGCCATGTTTGTGGCAACAAAACCAGGCATTTAAAGGCAAACACGATCTTTTCCTAAACCTAACCAAGTGTTTTTAAATGCCAGACCATAAGTACGGTATCTGGTGTGTTGGGAGTCACTGTTTGAGACTCAAAAATCAACTTTCTTACAAATTGGACCTTTAATTTTAGACATGTAAAGTTGCATCACAAAGTTTTTGCAGAAACGCAAATTGCAAAAATGTTTTCTTGCAATTTTGTTGCACTCTAAGAGTCTGGGGAAAGGTGTTACATCTCATGGCAAGACAAGTACAACTATAATACCTTCTCTTTAACCATAGAAATCCAAGGGACACCAACAGTTCAGGACCACCTACGTACTGTAGAGGACCGTCAGACTGATCTGACTGGAGGAAGACAAAGGCTTCCTCTCATGTACTATATATACACATGAATCTGCCTATAGAGTATAATCTGTGGAAGATGAGGTCTATTGTTGTAGAGAACAAGCAGCAGAGTTCAAACTGAGTAGCAGCTCCTAATTATTCAAAGAATAAAGCGGTGGAGGACATCCAGCCACTTCTGATCTTAACCCTGAAAACTCTCGGGAGAGATGGGCCGATAGGGAAGCCTTTGTTCAGGCGTGACAATCATCGACCCATTACGTGGGGACAAAAAGACTGTCGGTTGGGGGGGAAAAGTGCAAAAGCTGGAGTATAACCTCAAGATTGTCCCTGAGAATTAGTCCAATTACAGGACTGCCTGCCTTTGTCTGCCTTTCTTCCCAGAGCTAACCTTGTGCCCAGGTGTTCCGCGGGGGACTGAAGGGGCCGAAGGAAAACAAAGTTAAACACTTTCAAATGTGCCTGAGGATTAGCCTAACAAGCTATTACTTGTTAATATGGTGCCATTCTCCCACAGTTTGAGGGCAGTTAACCTCGGGTGTGACTGGCTTCTGTTTGAAGGGTCACAACCCCGCGGAGCCCCACGCACTAAAATAGCATGTGATTACAGACCTTGTTTAAAAGTAAATATAGGAGTTCTCAGCAGCTGATGTAAGCTGGCCTCGTCCAGTCTCTTATGAGAGAATACACATACGTAACTGAGACCTTTTGTTTTTTTTGTCATGAGTGCATCTTATAAAGGGCGGTCACATCTGAAAAAAAGTTATTTTCATAACCTGAAAAAAAGTGACACAGCAGACCAGAGCATGCTGTGGGTGTGTTAAATTCTACTTTTTAGGGGAAAACACAGTGTTTAGTTTGAGAGATATATTGCATCTTGGTGTTGTGTGTCTGTGTCTGTGTCTGTGTGTGTGTCTGTGTCTGTGTGTGTGTGTGTTTTTGCTGTGCTCCACTCTTTTGAAGTCTGGGTTGATGATCTATCCCTTCGAGCTTTAAATGGACATTCCTTTGGCCTTAGCCTCTGTTTGCTCTCCTGGTCCTTATCACAGTTAATAACTCAGCTTGCACTAACACACTCAGTAGCTTCTTTAGGAGCCTCAAAGAGACAAAATTATCAGCTTAGGTTGCTTATGGCTGTTGACATTGTAACCTTTGGTTTAAAGAGATCTGGCTGAGAATATTTACTCTCATGATTATTGCCTTTTTTTCAGTTTGTGGATCCTAGAGACAAATAATGAGAATGAGCATACTACTTAAAATTCACTTGTGTAATCTGTTCAAGTATTAAAGTAAGAGCAAAATACCAAAAGTCAAGATCTTCCTGTGCTGAAAGGTCTGCAGCATTATAAAAAAACATAAATTGATCGTCCACATGATCATGAAGCCTGATGTTACTTGACAATTCTCTGGTTTGTCAGTCAAGCTTATGAACTACACTGCAGACTGGAGTCTCTGTTAACAGGCAGATCTGCATTATATATGCTCCTCTCAACCGTGTAACATCTGTATCGGACCGATGTTTTTTATACACAAGGAAAGAAATATCTTCCTGTATAGATAATCTGCAGAATCTACAAGAAGGCCCAAATAATTACCAATTTGCAAAAGCCAGCGTTTCACAAAGTTTATGGTCTTCCTGACTCAAAAACTCACAAAATTGAAAGATTTCGTAAGGGAGTCCGGGGAATTTCTCTCCCTCGTTATCTCCTTGCTGTTGCCGACCTGCAGTATGTTAGTCCCCATGTTTAGTTAATAACGATCAGATATGCTATCCTGCCCATTCAAATTAATACAAAAAAACATGAATGTCGCACATTTACTACGACGAACGATCAGCACACCCAGCTGTCAGTGAGTTCCAGCGTCTCCCTGGATGTGATCTGATTTGAGCTCTTAAGCATTAAAACCCTTAAGCTTTTAGTGAGGCAGCGTTTCAGGAGAGCTGGTTTATAATATATATCCCAGTATAAAATAGACAGAGCTAATTAGTACTAATAAATAAAATGGCAGTGTATGTAGAATTTAAAGGTACGTGTTTATAGCAGATGGCCTCAGTCCATATAGATGCAGTACTGTATAGATTTAATACAATGTATTAAAAATTTTCTTGAGATGAAATGTGTGTGTGTGTTATCTGTGTGTATTACCCGTTTGCTTTGAGAGAGAGCAAATATTTGAAAAGCAAAAGCAAAGTGTTGCCTCTCTTGTATCAAAGTCTTGGATGTCTGCCAAAAGCAACAAAATCTTCCCCACCAGCTTCATGAAAATGCAAATAATCGGAGGGAAGTGATACTGTGTAACCTCTATGGATAAACATGTGAGGCTGGGTCACAGACAGAAGCAAATTCAACAACGCAGTACAAAAAATAACTCTGTTAGCTTGCAGCCTACGTGTGTAGCTTGTCTTCTTGTTTTGTTTTATCGTCAGCATTGAAATGCTTATAAAAATGATCTAGATTATGTTATCAGAAGGCACTTACTACAACAAATCTGTCTGCCGGCACTAGACACACATCGACACATAGACACAGACGCGAAACCTACAGACAATTATTTGGTTAAGTACACTGACGCATAAAAAATTAATAAAAGCACATTAGAGAGCTATTCCCAGCAGTACGCTGGAAAAACCAATACAATCAGCGAACGCACAGCTTAGGTGCATTTGCAGTCTCCAGCTATCTGAAGTTGCTCTGTGAGGCATAAAGAAACCGCCAAAACTAATTAAAAACAACAAGGAACTCAATTAAAAGAAGTAGAAAATAAATGAAGTGAATGTGAAGCCAGCGGAGTGCGAAATCCAACTCGATTAGAGACAGAGAGAAAGAGATGGGATCCGAGGGAGAAAACAAACAGGTAAGCAAAAAAAAAAAAGAAACCGAGGGATCTTCATTGAGTTTAAAGTTTTAACAGCTTACAGGAGCCAAAGTTCCAACAAACACATTAAAGCAGCTAACTTAGTTTTGCTATTCAGGGACTGACTAGATATTAAGGTTGTCATGATACAAGAAATTCTGAACTTCGATACAATACTAGTGCACCATAAAAAACCCCCGTTAAACTCAATACCTTTTTTGATACCATGGAAAAAGAAAAAAAAAGTCCTTCGCACACAATTTTTCTTTTGTTTTCAAAGAAATGAATAACCTGCAAAGAAAACATCACTGAACACACATCAGCACATTTGTAATAATCTTAAAACAGACATGTTTCGCTCATTTTCAGGTTTATAATTTTACTTTGCATTACTACCACAATAGGTGAGCATGCTTTAAGGCTCAGAGAACTCATAACTTTTCTCACACTGCTCCATTGCTGCAGCATTGCTCATCCCTCTGTATTAAACGCTCTGTTTAAGGTCCTGTCTCTTTAAGGATTGGTCAGCTCTCACATGCCTGAGTTAGCACCCCTCACTGTGTCTCCGGTCAGCTTTGTCGTGTTTTTAGCTTCCAGTTGGCTTCAAATTCTACCATGAATATAAGCATAGATTATGCCCCTCTGTGACATGGTGATGCAGTGTGATGTCACGAAGTCACGGAGTCAAAGGCGGGACTACTGACAAGGTGTTTTCAGGAGCAGTGTTTTCTGTGGGAGGGAGGAGCTTCTGTTGGTGCCAGCTCTGAGCTTTTTAACTTTTAGACTGCACATGCACAAGAACCTACGTACAGTGTATAAAACACAGAAAGAATGGAAACATTTGATAAAGCATCGTAGGTCTTCTTTAATATCTGTGCAGCCTTGAGTTGAAAATCTGATTGTATATCTGTTTTGTTTCATAGCTTTGGTTCTTTGTATACCGTCAATTAGATATCGTTCTGAGCATGTTATCAAAAGAATTATTAATGGATGAAAACATTATCTTAATGGGGATATTATGACAAATAAGCACTAGAAACTCCTAAACATGTCCCAAAGACCTTCATTTTCCACCTGATTCCCAGAGAAAGCTCCAGTTCCACATCGCGGCTCTTATTCAAACTCCACACATCTGACGTGACCTGAACTCATCAGATGCTTGTTAAAAGTCTCCTTCAGAGGCAGGTACCATAAAGCTTTGAGAGCTTTACATGGACACGCTGGAATGACAAAGCACCGGTCACTGCACCGCTGAGACCTATTTTAACAGGACAGTTCGACACACACGGGGTCTCATGTGGCACTGGCAAACATTCATAACATGCTGGATCTGCGCCCTGAGTGTGTACCCAGCCAAGTGTTAAATCTGACTTGATTTCAGAAGGGAGCCGAGGTCACACAAAGGCCTGTTTGGGGAACTAATAGCGGCCGGGCGATTAAATGAAGACATATTCTCCTGCAATGAATAGTCAGGACAATCAGGAGCACATCTCCTCGTCCCTCTCATCACGCCTCTCTCACACAGACACACAATCAAACTCTCTGTCAGCCACTGAAGGACTAAATGCAAGGCTCTTGCCAAGCCCCGAATTCAGCTGGTGCCAATAGTTTACCCATTCCAGTTATTGGACAAGACCGAGAGATAAAAGAGTGGTGACAAAAGTGACTATTAACATCTACATGTCTGTAGAGAAACACAGAACTAAACAAACTGGGTCACAGCAGTATTTTGAGTGCCTTACCTTTGAAGGACAGGAAGATCCTGGGAGCAGAGAGGGGCTCGTTGGAGGGGGGCACCGCCCCGGACGATAGGGCCAGCAGGGCCAGCAGCCAGCACAGTTTGTCCCACAACATTGTCCCTCTGTTTGTTAATAGAGGAGAAGGAGAGTCCAGGAGCAGCTGAGGGACAGAGAGGGATGAGCGTCAGACAGTCAGCCTGCACTTCCACCTCACCAACCAACCGCAGCGACCAGTGCCTGGCCACTGAGTTACAGAGCGCAGTCTGAGTATAGATTTATGGTACTGAAATCATACACTTGACAAGACAGAAAACCAAGCAGGGCATCTTAAAAACTGGATGTGTTCTTGTGTAGTAGGGCTCGACGATATGGCCTTAAAATAGTACTGCAATATTTTGAGGCTGTATCACGATGAGGCAAGGGATGATTTGAAAATGTCATGTGACAATTGTTCTGTTCAACAGATATCGTCCCAATAATCATCAAAATGTTCTTAAAACTTTAACATAAAATCATCAGCGAGCTGGACAGCTTTCATTCAGTGGAGGATATTTACGTCAATCTGGATTCACGATTATAACAATAATGAAAATTCAGCACAATTAACTTATTGTGACAGTTTTTTTTATTGCAATCCACGATAGAAATCTTTAATCATCCCATCCCTTATCATGACACACAATATATATGTTAATATTTTTCATGCTAGGAGTGGGTGACACGTTTAAATATCACAATATATCACCTCAATATCGATAATGCGATATATATTGTAGGAATGACTATAAACATGCTGTGATAAATAATCATCAGTACTGTGGACACAGTCACTCAGTGTCAGAACAAGTAGAACAGTCTGTTAAGTTCAGAGGATATCATCACTGTAGTGTTAGGCAGCCTTTTAAACCAGGTAAAATCACAATTTAACAATATCCCAAATGTAAGACAACATTTAGTCTCATATCACAATAAAATAATATGAATATATTCCACAACCACATTCTGTAGCCTTCTATATCTGCTGCGCAGAGGCTATTGGCTGTAATCCTATGGGGAAATAAACTGGTTAAAAAATATTGTGCAATGTTGACCAATAACTTAAAACCTAAAACTGAATCGTCATCACTGCTTGTGTATTTTCCTCATGAATGTGTCCCACAGTTGTTCTTGCATGTTTCTGCGTCTGTGCGCATTAAGAGCAGCAGAGTGAATGAGTCTCCTTCCAGCCACCTCTGCACCTCTCTCCTCATGGCCGATCCTCACTTTTTTTGTAATACACCCATGACACAAAACATGTTTCGCAAACCCTTGTTGTATTTACAATAATTATTCAGCAAGAGTGTAATTTCACCAGTAGTACGAGCGCGTTAAGCCCGGCGCGCACTGGCACAGCTCACAGATTAAATCACCGAGCGCATCAGCATGCTGTTATCCGCCACAAAGGGAGCCGAAGTTAATAATATCCCTCAGTTATCAGCGTGCGGGAAGGCTGGAATAACTGTGCGTAATACCCCCAAGAAACCACAACAAAGAAATGGCCACAATAAAACAATTTTAGGGTGCGCGTCCTGCTGTAACTATCCGTGCGCGGCGCTGATCTAGTCGTAAACGCGGATCTGAGTCTGGGGTCAAACTGTCAGTCAGGGTTTAAGATCAAGTTCCACATTGAGCCCCTGAAGGCAGAACTCCAAAGCAGATCCGCCGTTAACCAAAATAAAGCGTGACTGGGGCCGTGAGTTATGAGGGCATGAACATGAACCACGTGTCCTTTTATAAGAGCGCCTGGGATTTTAAATGGTGAAAAGTGGCACCGAGGACTGGTTGCATGCACACATTCAGTATTTATCTCTGGGAAGATACAGCATCACCATGCAGCAAAAAAAAAAAAAAAAAAAACTTTCAGTGCGCGCACGCACGCACACACACACACACACATACAGCTGTTGGCTCTTGCAGCATTTGAATTCTGTATTTTAAGGTCTAGCTCATTATTAACTCGCCCACATCCCACGCACAGGAGAGGCAAAGACGCACCAAACACGTAAAAACCAGGCGAACTGAAGTCTGCCGCTCAAAATAAACTATTTCAAATATTCACATTTTTTTATTATTTGACACTACATTAAAAACACATTTAAAAATACAATAAGCGCATGTGCACACGCAGAATCATCAGTCTCTCTGCCCGACTCCACCAAATGAGCGCGTCACTCATACAACAAATAATTAATCTGACTTGTCACGCATAAAAACAGCACTTCCATTCTGACCTACCTTCTATTTGCGTCCAGTGAATGCTGTGATAAAGCTGTTCAACATTTAAAAACCATCCACCCAGATCCCCTTGAGCTCCTCTGTCCGCACGCGCGGGTATCAGTGTATCCGCCGCGGATCCCGCACGATTATCCCAGAGCCAAACAAAGCTTGGATTTAAATTAACTTGACGCGGCCGCCTCAACTTGAAGTGATCTCTAAATTGCATCAACAGACTCGGTATTTTCCACAGAAGGAGGTTAGAAAACAAAGAGTTGTTCCTTGGAGATGAGTGGCGGAGCGGAGCTTCAGCCGTGCGCAGCGGCGCTCAAGTGTGTGGTGTGCGGGGAAGCGGCTTCTGCAGGTGGATAGACGGAGGTCTCCCTGCTGTGGACACACCCATGGGGGAGGGAACCTACCTTAGCATCCCCTGCGCTCCGTCCCGCCCCGAAATTTAGCACAAACCAAGCCTGCTCTGCATCTTCCTACACTCCAGAGGGGCTTCAGAGGTGAAGTCATTTAAAATGATGAAGATCAAGCTGCGGGCTACAAGTGTGGTAAAGGACATGCTGCAGGAGATGTGCAGATGCCGCGTTCCCTTCAACACTAGGAGGAGTCGAACCAAATTTTGTGCTGTGATAGAAACAAAAATCAGTTTTCATTCCAAAGAACTTAAGTATTTAGTTTTAAAATCTCATTTTAATGACTTATCTGGGAACAACGTGCGTCCCCCAACACATGTTTAGGGCCAAAACTCATGAGACTTTGCACAAAATTCAAAAGTGGTGGATATGTATGTATTTTGTGGGTTTTGGCCACACAGAGACCTTCAAAACGGTCTCTTGTGGCTATGACCCTAACCCAACAGACAAAAAGAATTTAGAGCTAATATTTGGCAATTTGGTACGTGTTGTACTTTTCTTTTTTTACTTTACCTGTGACATGTGGGAGCACAATTGCATTTAAGATACATGTGCACATAGTGTGCAAATGTGATTTGTTCCCCTGAAGTCTATTCATGCAACATGAAACCTAAAGCCTTTAGTAAATGAGAACTCTTTGATTTCTTTTCATATTCATTAGCATTTCTTTGTCAACAAAGACGCACTAAGATACAGATTAAGATTAAAAAGGATGGATGAAGATAAAGCAAGTAAAGGCCAGAGGTGCACCGTCAGGAGAGGCGAACCACGCAAATGTTCGGGTTCCCCCCTAAGAAGTTTGTGAAGAGGGGCCCCCGATGGCCACTCAAATCAGCACATTTAGCAATGCCAACTATAAGCCCTGTATGTAAAGGTACCATACCGTGCTGCTGCCTCAAAATAAGTGCTCTATATGTTGGTGATCACTGGCCCTGTACGTGGGTTATTAAAAATGTCACTGCGTTTAAGTTGTTAAGTCATTAATTTAGGTTTTTAATATATTCACTTATTTTAATAAGACAAAAGACTGTTTGGACTACATCGGATTATTTATAACATCGTGGTGATGAACACTAGTCGGAGGGGCCCCTGGGAATTTTTGCCCCGGACCCCGACAGACTCAAGAATCACCACTGGCGAAGGCGTGCAGACACTCAAGCTCTCAAACGGTGAAACATTTCCAACTCAAACATCCCCATGATGACTTTATTGAAGAATCAACAATCCACAATCCACATCAGTGTAATGCAGGACACATGGGAGCTCGTGTTAATGTGCAGACTTCATGATGTCTCCTGAAACGATAGATTTCTGTGACAAATGCACAACCATGCAACCTGTATCCGAACTGCATTCAACAGCAAGGTTTAAAACTGAACTCAGATGTTTCTGTTCAGTTTTAGAGGGAGAGCTATTCTTCTAAATGTCCAGGGAAGGCTTTTTTTTTTTTACATGGCTGTTGGAGTATTAAAATAGGACTGAGGTCATTTCACAACTTGATTAGCCTGTGACTGCCAGCTACTGATTTTTATTGGCTGACTGGAGCCAACATCGAGTTGTGCTGAGAAGCTTTCAGATGCCAGGTCTGAGCCAAACAATTGTTCAGTATCTGCTGCTATTGGCAGCTTCACAGTATGGAACAGTGTTTGCTTTCTGAATGAATCACTTTGTATATTTGGACTTGCAGGCGAGGAAGAAAGAAGCTGACACCGATTTAAGATGAGAAGAAGAACTTTTCATTTGATGCAAAAACAGCTGCTGCATAACTCCCCGGCAGAACCGGAATGTGGCGTCACATTCGCATAAGAAACTGTTGAAAAGTGGCCAGATGCAGATAAGGTAGATTTCCTCTGACACCTCCGGGACCTGACAGAGGATCACCGGCTCTCGCCTCAGATAGGCATCAGATATTCATGGGCAAATGGAGCCTTAAATCTTTTAATCTCACTCGATCCCTCCCCTGATCACACTGGCTTATTTCGCTTCTTATCCAGTCAACGCACAACACAGCTGACGCCCAGTGTGCATGCTTATTATTCCATAAATGATAAATACAGTAGCTCCGGTTTCATGCGGTCTTAGGGATGTCACTGTTACAGACATGTACAAAATCAGCAAGGAATTTGGAGGATACAAAGACTTTCTGTCAGCGAAATCAAGGCTGTAGATGAGATTTACTGTTTCCTTTGTGTTTTTTTAGTTCACAGGAAACGATCAGGTTACAGTGTCAAACCATAAAACCTGCACTAAACAGACTGGGTGGTAATTTCTCTGACACTTATAGGTACTCCATTCAAAGTAACTACATTTTTGATGTTTAACTTTCACACAAATGTTTATTTTGTCATTAAATGCACAGTATGTAATTGCTGGTGCTCTGGCCTGATGGGAGTCGTTGACTTCGCTGTGAAACAGCCACCATTGCGGATAAAAATCTATCTGATGTGACTCAGGCGGAAATGTTCATGGGAGAGGTATTTTCACGTTATGTTTAGTCTCGTTCGTGGACTTCCTTCTGCGCTTTTTGATGCATCATCTGATGTTTCCCCCAGAAGTTACACCGACAGATGACTAACTGAAATGCACCATTACGTTTCGGGGTTGTACTGCTAGTTGTTTAAGTACCAGATCGCACCGTAGACGCACACGGTAATGTTGTAGGCGTAGATCTGCTGACAAGTTTTTTTATTGTTATTTTGAATGACGACATAACAAACATTTACCTTTTTTACCTCAGCTCACATTAAATGTCATGACACCTTTGACCATTTGCTTTGTTTGTTTGTTTGTCTTCGGCTCTCTTGCATGACAGACACTTGATTATTGGATTATTGAGTTGATCTTGGGTTTCAACATCGTTAAAAACATTTGAGATAATGTCAGTAAACGTCTCGATAAACTATATAACAATGGTCTAGTTGTTTTTAGACATTTTAATGTGTACATGTTACATATTACATCTTTAATCTTGTTATCGTTTCCTAATGTTTGTGTTGGGGGGTTAATAGAATTCTTGTCTTTAGCACCTCTATGCTAAACGTGAACAAAAAGATTCCGGATCTCTGGCTGTGACTTTGAGTTTCCCGTCCTTTGAAAGATGTCTAGGAAAGACAATTACTACATTAGTCTATGCGAAAGAGGCTTCGCAGTGTGACTCCCGGCTTTGATGCTCATAGCAGAGAGAGGAGGAGATCTCAGCGTCAGCATTTGCCATTAAAAGTGTTAAATTTCCCTTGATACCAGCAAAGAGCTCTGGGAAACAATTACCCCCCACACTTATATGAGCTCACACACACAAGGCAGAAGATATTGATACGTTTCAGTCCATCTGAAAATCTTGAAAAATCATCAGACTCTTTTTTTTTTTTTTTAAAACACAAAGAGGCACACAGCTTAACATATGCAGGTGGGCGTTCATGTTTGAAGGGTGGTCTGAGCACCAGAATGCACGGAGCCAAATAAATAACAAGTTTCATAAATATCTGGAACACAACTCCCAGTCCCTTGAGACTCACCCAGAATAAATCAGTCAAACAATAAAAATCCCCAAACTTCACATATCAGCAGTTCAAACGACCTCAAATCCAAACGTGTGTTGAGCAGCCAAGTTAAATTGTGTCATTACTGACACTCTTTGTTTCCCAGCTCCATCTATTCGCTTCTTTTTTTGTTCTCCCTCCTCGGTCTTGTCGCCAACAGCTGCATGTTGTTTCCTATATTTCTTTTTAATCAACAATATTATTCCCATCTTCAGGCCTCTGGTGGCCTCACCATCTGTCACTTGCGTGAGACAAGAGGAAAGCAATTATTGAATCCTGGCTTTGAGGAGCGCCCGCCTTCATAAAAGTCCCTCATGCTTTCCAGTTTTTTCCTCTAGCGTTGCTTTTTCTCGAGCGAGCTATCTGCGGCGTACAATGTGAAAGATAATGTCGAAACCAAAGATCACCATTGGGTGCCAGACCGCAGAGGCAACACATTCAGAGGAGTTCTGAGAAAAGTGACGTTTGGGCCTTTTTTGTTCTACGGAGAAGACGCCAGGTTTATAAATCTGAGTTTGAATACTGCTGCTGGGACATTTATTCTCCTTTTATGTTTGTTAGACATATTACATCACTTTTATCAGCCAGACTGAACCTGCCAGTGTGAAGGATGCCAGTTTGACTCCGAGTTGAACACATGCATTTAAAAACACTGTCATTTCCCTGGAGGACAGGAAGACAACACTGCACAGATTATCTGAGTTCTCTCTCTGATTGCTCACAAGCACCATTTTAACATTCATTTATCCATTCCAACTCGATAACAAATTAATAATTCACAACATTAACATTACTCACTGCAGAAGACACTGGTGGTTTTCGTGGACACAGGTGGTAATGGGGAATACAAATCCAGGCAGTATAAGAGCAGAGGTCACACTCTCATACGAGTTTCATTACATTCAATGAATTTTCCTCGAACCTTTTTTGCCATCAATGACTCCACCAGCCGTGCAAAGTAATTATTAACAGGCTGTGACAACCTTAACCTCTGTCTGCGGGCTCCGCCACATGATGGGGAGGCAATTAACAGCTGTTCATTACTGATGAGGTGAGGAAACAAGTGCACCCGCGCACATCTGCATGTGCGCACACATCCAAACGACACAGGCAGATGTGAGTGTGCGCACATCCTCACACAACTGACCACGACAACACACACACACACACACACAGAGAGGAGGATGCCGCGGCACAGCGAATGGCCCTCAGCGCTCTCGGAGGGACACATCGTTTGTGTAGAATTTAATGAGGGAACATGTACTCATCCCTCCGCCTCACCGGGAGAGCTGTTACCTTTTGGTGTGATAAGATATTAAAAATTCACACTGTTTCTGCAGCGCTTTGACTGGTACGGCAGCACGCTCATTAGCATTTAAATGGGAAAAAGATAACGGCGCACTTCGCAGAGTCATACCTCCATCACAAAGCTGGCAGACAGAGAAGGAAACTTGAATCAGGCCCCGAAAACTCCGGCTGTTCTGAGACACCTGGAAGTGGAAAAAAGTTCTTTTTACTAATGTTGTGTCTTTGTCTGTTGTATTTTGCTTCTGTAGCTCATATATATATACAGCAGCGCACTGATTCCTCGCTAGAAAATGAAAAAAGAATCAGTATCACGTTATAATGTGAAAAGTTCATTGTTGCAATATCTTGTTTTTCACATTATCAAGATATTTTACGTTATTATGACATACAAACGTATCTCCTTTTAACAAGAAACTGTTATAACTGGAAGGTTATAATGTGATAACTTAAAGCTAGGATCTACAATCCTGGAGAGCTAGCAAGAGAGCTAGCAAGATTTCAAAGTGGTATCTCCTGTTCCACCCCCCCTCCCCATCCCGTCAGTGCTCCGTCCAAAGCCACGCCCCCACAAACTTGAACGCGCATCTGGCAGTGGGACTCAGCCGGGAGAAGGAGAGCCGACAAGTTGGCAAACCTTACATATTTCATGAAAATAACAAATCCCCCCGAAACAAAAAAAAATCATTACCTGTCCAACAGAAAGAGAGCAACCTCTGCATCACTTTTCAGGCCCTTCACATGCCCCAGTTGTCTCCACCGCTCAAACGCAGCACCGATGTTGACTCGGGTCCGACTTCTTACTTTATCCAGAGCCTTTTTCGTTGCACCCTTTTCTGCCTCTTTTCCTTGCCTTTTTAGCGGGGTGAGTTGGTAGAAGTAACGGTGGCTGCATTTTCTCTGCCATTGTAACCAAATGAACTCCGTATTCCTGCAGAGGAGTGTGCTGAATATTTCCGGCATCAGTGAAACCGGACGTGTGCACGCGCGGAGGAGGGCGGGACATGAAGGCATCTGACCAATGAAGGCATCTGACCAATCCGTGCTATTCGGGCCGAATAGCACTGATTGGTCAGCTTTTTCTCAGTCATGCAGCTGCCACAGAGGTTTGATTATTTTCGCTCCTTTTTCTGAATACGTGATGTATTGACTACTCTCAGGACAGAAGGACCATTTCACCCAGTATAACAAAATGTGTTTCTGAACAACATTGTAGACCCTAGCTTTAAATTGTTATAGCAAGAAACTTTTCTTGTTATAACTATAAACTATTTATGTTGTTATAAACATAAAACATGTCATCTTCTAACATCACAACTTATTGTTATAACGTGACAACTTTCACGTTATGATGTGTTAATATACTGTGAAAATATCTTGTTAGTTTTATGTTATAACAACAACACCACAATAAGTTCAATTATAATGTGAAACGTTTGCTTGTTATATTAAGATTAATAGTATATTGTTACACAATATAAACGTTTCCTATTATAATGTGATATGTTTGTATTTCGTAATAATGTGAAGACATCTTGTTATAACAATGAACCCTTCACATCATGACGTGACACTGATTTATTTTTAAAGCATCACACTTCCGTAAATATGCTTTAACTACCAGCTAATCTAACTTTAGTTACATTTTAAACTGTATTGCTTTTGATAGAAAACTATATCACTGTCATTGAAGAAGGTTTTCTCAAGAATTAGAGGATATTTTCTGTTTTGTGGGCCTATCAGAAGCAAAACACAGGAGCAGATGTAAAAACTCATGTGAAAATGCTGACTGTGTGATCTGTTACTATTGGATCACTTCTTGCTGCTGAAATATTAGAGCCACAATTTGTGTTTCTGTATGTCTCTTACTATAATAAATACAGCAATATTTGTCTATTATTCCTCAAGTGCATTCACGGGGGAGAAACATTAAACCAACTGTTTGGAGATTCCCATTCAGAACACATACTGTTATTAGTGGGTGAAGCCAAACTAGAAAGATTGTTTAACAAAGATTGTTTGACACTAAAGACTATTTTTGTTGGCATGGTGAGGCGATACAGTGAAACAGTCAACTGTCCGCTGCAAAGCTAAAACAATAGCCTCTTTGTAATGTTGATAAATGTATTTGTTGCTCGCGAGTCTGCAGTTAGCCAAACATTAATGCTGCGATGTAAATTCTCTTTTCGCACTTTTCTCCCTTTGATTAAAATTAATGACACTCTTTTCTCTGCGCATATTTCTCTCATCCAGATCTCGCTGTGTTTGGCTGATTGTCATTTTTTTCTGCTCGTATTTGTTCCTCGGTCCTTTTGTCACAGGAGCTGACTATGACTCAGCTGGAGCTTTGCGAGGCTAAAAATGGGACAGCTGCCTTTTTTAAATGACACAAGTTTGTCTCATTGTATCTGGCTCACATGCCTCCTGCCTGGGAACAGAGAGAAGGCGGGCAGCTGTGGTGGGATGATTTGGTATGAATTAAAGCTGTTTCCTAACAGGCTCCACAGGGTCTGATCCTGTCCCCTGCTTGTCTGCTGGATTCTCTGCCCCAGTATCAACCGGAGGAGAGCTTGTATTACATTACTTCAGCTTCTTTTTCCCCCCTCTTCTCTTTTTGTTCCTCACGGTTAAACGCACTGCAAAACAATAACGGCGGTTTTATATTTAGCATGACTTTGTGGCTGAAGGTGCCCCGGCCATGCTACCTGTGGTCGGTCGAGGGGGTTTGTGTAATAGTTTTCCCATGCAGAGCTGAATGGCGTGGGCCTCCTGAGGGTCCGGTCTGTCAGTGTCATTCTTCATCGGCATCCAGCCGCAGGTCTCCAGCCAGAGGGCGAGACTGAAGACAGCGTGAGGAAATGACTCCGCTTTTTATTCTTCGCTGCGCTCAAAAGTGGTCAGCTTTTGTAGTTGAACTCAGGCTAATGTAGTCTGTGGTCTGATAGGGGGAATACATGGGACTTTTTGCCATAGCCTAGTTCTGTAATTGTTTAAAGAGAGGGATAAACTTCTCACTATGTAACATTTTAAGCTGAGACTTTTCTGTTTTCAGCTACTGAAAGCTACTTCCTCTTCCTCTGTTCCTTATGATTTGTACAGAAAGAGACAGATGTTAAATATAAGGACAAGAACAATAAGGAAGGTTTGTGCAACCACCATGCAGATTTAGCTGGATTAATCTCCTCTACTAGGTCACTACTTATTAGCCCGCGGCTCTAGGGATGGAGATGTCTGTCGTTCCACCGCTTTAGTCCAAACGGAAATATCTCAAGAGCAGTTGGTTGGACAGACATGACATTTTGTGCAGACATTCATGGCTCCCAGAGGATGAATCCTATATTCGTGTCTTAATCAGGATTTTCACCTGGTGTCATCACCAAGTCACAATTAATATTTCCCGTGCTTTGTTTCTTGCTAATCAGCAGACATAAGATGAACATGGGAAATAGAAATACTTTATACTTTATATATATTGTATCATATTTTACTATAAGCAACTGCGTTAGCATGTTAGCATTCATCGTCAGTGCTGGGGATCACAGGTTACAACGCATTACTGTAATCACATTACGTTTGTCAGTGATGAAGTAATCTAACATGTTACTGTTTTTAATTCAGTAATCAGATTACATCTGCATGGGCAAATAGAAACAAATGATCTGGCATCCATGAAACATCAACGCCAACGCCGTCCAGTGCGCTCTTCAGTCTACAGTCTTGTGCTGACTCCCAAGAGGAGACAGATGTGTTGAGAGACTCCTCCTCACACGGTGTAAAAGCTGCTTTCGTGATAAACATGTCAGATACGTTGGACGTTTTTTTCCACCCCCGCCTCTTTGCCAGCGCCATTTGCCACTTTTTATGCGAAATATTCTCGATTAGAAGAAAAAATAGTAGTGGTGTCAACAAATGCTGCTTTATCATTACAATGGTTTGTGTATCTGTGGTCCCGAGTCCTCTGGTTTCACTTTTTGAAAGACGAACACGGACCACAGCCTCCTGGTGGTGTGGAGAGTTATGAGTTAGTTGACCGTCGGCTGCGGTCTTTGCGGCGTGCTCAAGTTCTTTGTGTATATATGCTTTGGTGTCAATTTTCTGTATTTGGGCCCTTAATGCTGTTCATGTGCCATTTAACCATGTGAGTTGTCATCATCCAATGGTTGCAGAGTCACGCAGAAGTAATGTAACGAGTAGTGTAACAGCTTACTTTCTACAAGGAGCAAATAATTAAAGCCGTGCCGAGGTGCAGCCTCACAGAGCCGCTAGCATGATCGTACATTCTTAGTCTTGTTTTCAATCTACGAGGACTGGAATGTGTGTGTTGAAAGTTTTGAGTGTACAGCGTTCAAAATATACATTGACTACGCCTGTCTTTAATTTGGCGTCCTTTTGCAGCGACTGTAGCTGGACTATGCCGAGTCCCCTTGTCCTTCACCCCTTCCCCTCACGCCTCCTCCCCCTCTCCCCCCACCTCATCCTCCTGTCATCACTCGCTCTGATGAGGCCGTGAAACAGGTGGCTCGAGAATTCAAAATGACATAGGAGAGATGGCAACCAAACAGTTGTGTGTGTGTGTGTGTGTGTGTGTGAGAGAGAGGAACAGAGAAAGGTTTTGCGTGTGTGTGTGTTCATGACAGAGAGAAGGAGAAAGGGAAGGGGGGCTACCCAAAAACAACAATAACAAACAACATTTGGTCACTGGGTGCTTCTGCTGATAATTCAAGAAACACACCGCCATGTTTCTTTTAGTTCTCTCTCAGAGTTATTTCAGATTCCCCCTTTTCTGCTCAAACTGTCAACGTGTTGCCAGAGCACACCTAAATTCAATTAAAGCTAATGAAATCCATCTCGATTCAAACCCTGGACTCACAGATGAAGAGCTGGAAGCAGTAACAGATTGGACGGATTATGCAAGACAAAAGCATTTTATTCATGTTCAGTTGAAACAGATATAGCGACTTATCTAACAGTGGCCTGAAAAGAAAAGTTTTGTCAGCTCTGCCTCAACATCTGTTCCCAGATTTTCTAGCGGCAGTTGTGTCGTAAGAGATCCCGGAGTAAGTTGTCTGGAGACAGTATGGCACATCAAGCACATATTCTCAACTATGTCTCTCTGTGGCTTAGCTCCCAATTTAATTAACTGTGAAAATGTTGTTGGGGGGATGTCACAACTGTCGGTGGCTCCGCAGTCAATCCCAGAAGAAAGTCCCTCAGTCTTATCGCCGTCTGCTTTCCCATCAGCACTCCCGGCGCTCGAGTTACCAGTCGGTCTCACGCGTTTCACAAAAAAAAAATCTGCTCTCAGGATGGTTGTATTGTCAGTCAGTCAAGTTCCTGTTATGGCTTTGTTTTCACGTCAGATGTGGTTCTTTTTAGATTTGGCAGCAAAATAGAAAAAAATAAATGCTGTCAAAGCAAGTGTGGCCTAAAATACGCCACAAACTGGTCAGTGGTGTCAATTTGTTTATACAGAAGTGAGAAATGCTAAAACTTCATCCCCAATCAACCCAATTGCCAGACAAAAATGTTAACTATGTTTTTGCAAAACCACAGATAATTGTGAAAACTGTCATTTGTTTTCGGTTCGTGGGCTGTTTAGGTTCAGGCACCAACACCACTTGGTTAGGGTTAGGAACACATCATTGGTTTGACTTAAAATAAGTCTACCTGTTTTGGTCGCCAAAGAAAACGGCTGGACATGGTCCTGTGAAAAATAGCCCGCGTTGGTGTCCATAAAAATGGCCTGAATTCTCCTCACAATTGCGGTCGCCCAATCGACAGCCTTGTGGTTGGTAATAGCGCCACTACCATCTCCTCCACCTCCCCAACGAGGAAATAATCTAATAAGCATATAATGTGAACGTGATACGCCATATTTGGTGTGTCAGCCTTGATGTGTCTGTGGTTTGCAGAAATGTTAACTCCCAACGCTCATATCCGAGCAAGTGAGCTGCCTAAATCCCCCTAAATCCTGCACACTGGACCTTTGAATGTGGTGTCTCAGTACAGCATACTTTGGTAGTAAGGGAACAGTAGCATCTGACTGTAACATCTGATCTGATGTGGCATTTTGTGTGATCAAATTACATTATGATCTTGTAGAAAGGTATCTAAAAGTAGCCTCTCTATTTGACTTATAACTTAAATAATTTGGTATCATAGTGTCTAAGTATCATATATTCTGGGTCTAATAAGGCATCATACTGTTTCTAACTACAGCATAATGAATGTGTATGGTTTGTAATTAGGGTATATCTGTGTTTCCTTACTAATAAATACTTTATATGGCTTGTTCTATCTTATTAGAGTACCTTAAAACTTTTGATTGTGACGACTAACATTAAACTCTGGCACTGCCACATGTTGACAGTTTAATGGTTCAACCACTGGGGACGGTGTGCTGAGTTGCACTGGCACATCTGGCTCCTAATTTAAGCAGTCGGCCCAGTTGTGTCAGCAGTCGCCAGCCAAAGAAAGCTAACCTCATCTTGTCCCTCTGTGTTAATGACGGATTGATAATTTGCCTTTGTGTTTTCAGAGCTGCTGCAGTTGTCCAGTGTAATGAAGTGGACTGAGACTGAAAATTGCTTCACTTTGTTGCCTGAAACTCGAATGCAAAGCAGACAGATCTTTTGTTATCTTAGACCACATGGACACCAGCTTTCAAGTTGTGTAATAATTACCGACAAAAATTGGGCAATACCTGCAGGAGCCAGAATCCCAGACCCCATGTGTGTCTGATCTGTTAGCTTGTAGAGTTATGTAGTATTTCATTGGTTTTCTCCCACTCCGTCCAAATCTGAGGATTTATTAAAGATGTGTGGCAGAGGTTGCGCAACCTCCCAGCAAGATGTGTTTCTGATACAAACCAACAGGCACAGTCGGTTCAGCCAAGGCTTCGATGCTCCAGCAGTTTTCTTCTGGGCGTATGATGGATGTTGGCCCGCGCTAATAAATTCCACTTTAGCGCATGTACTCTAAAGCGAGGCTGACAGATTCAACTATTGAATAAATATTCTCGCCTCCACAAACGTAAGGCCCATTTTTTTTTTTTTTCTGCTGTTACACAATGTAAACTGTTCAGCATCTCTAGTATGTGTGTGAGTTTTGTACTGGCTGTAAGGACAAGAAAATGTGCTGTTATACAAAGTTGACAAGCTCATTTTCAAAGTAAAATGAGCTGTTACTGAAAACAATATTGTACTGAGCTGACAGGAGCGGCTGACAGGCTGGTGTTCGGTTTGACATGTTCAGTCAGTTTTTGTTGGAAGTTTCAACGTGATTTCCTTTTCCGAGACATTTTAACGGACACGCTGAGCAGCTTATCCTCGAGACACAGACACACAGTCACACTTTCTGTATGTTAAAGCGGCAACACATGTAGTCAGCAATCTGATTGGAACAGAGGAGGCGATTAGACAGACAGCCCAGGGAGAGGTGGCGCCTGTCATGTGGAATGGATCTCATTAAAAGTATGCCCCAGGTCACACTTTGATGGACAGCGAGACGTCAGTCATCTGCCAACTAGATTAGCGGAGACCGAAGCCCCCGTCCTTTCCTCTCTGCCCCTTGAGAGCCAGCAGCATACCAAGTGGGTCCAGGCAGACTCTTGCGTGTGCCCCGCAGCCTCCGTCAAACCTCTCACCTCTGGCTTGCCAATCACGGAAAACAAACCAGCACATCCACCTCAAATCCGAAGGAGAAAACCCACCTGCTGTGTCAAAAGGCAGGTGGTAGCAGACCTCTTCTTTTCCTCCTTTTCCCTGGTGGGTGAGTTTGTTTTGCAGCCTCAAAGGTATATTTGAATGAAAAACAGACTGAACACTCCAAACACTTTTTCTGAGAGTTGACCGTGCTTCTGTCAAAACCTGATATCATAATTCACATGTTGCGCGGCTGAAATCCAGAGCTTTTCTTCACACAGGCTCACTAAATCACTGTTACCAGCAGCATGATGTGCACAGTCAATTTGTGCACTTTGATACTCTCTATTGCTGAAATACTGTATAACTTATTCAGCTCATGCACAGTTGCTACGTTTTGTTGAGGCCGTCCCTGCGAATCATCTTCTGCACACAGAAAGTGAAGCATTTTACATTTCCAGCAGCAGAAGCAGTGGTTTATTTTGAAGAAATAACAAGAACTATGTAAGCATGACCAGAAAAACACGGCTGAACAAATAAAGAAAGATCAATTCCATCTGCGCCCATCTGCGTCATGGAAGCTTGAGAAACAGAAGCTAGCCCAGATGAAACGTCTTGTCTTCGGCCCTCTTTAGTGAGAGCCAGTAACTGGTTAGCTTAGCATATAGACTGGAAACAGCTAGCTTTGCTCCGTCTCACTAATTTACACTTTTTTACAACAATTTGCCGTTTATGAACTGGAATATCTCTTGGCCGGGAGCAGTAACTTCCGAGAGCCGGTCATATACTGTAGATGGTTACACTAGATTTGTTAAACATGAACAGTTGATTCAGTACAGTGCTTTACTCTGCATGCGCTGGCAAGATATCCAGCCTGTGGCAGATGTTTGCCTCTGTGTTTGTGTCCCGTATGAAACCAAAAGTCAACATTGACTCATTCTGATGAGTAATCTTTTCCTAAACCTAACCAAAGCCAGGCTAGCTGTTTTCCCCAATTCCAGTCCTTATGCTAAGTGTAGCTAACTGGCTGCTGGTTGTAGATGTTATCAATCTTCTCACCTAACTCTCAGCAAGAAAGCAAGTGAGTGCATTTCCCAAACTGTCAAACTGTTTCTTGAAAGAACTCTAGATGTCTTCACAATGCAGATCCATACCAATATAACTGACCACAACAATCACTGCTGGGAATTTAATTTAAACTTGCAGATAAAGACATGTTTTCCCCATAACCTGGCAAGTGTTGTAAGTTATGACTCTCTTTTTGGGAAATACATTTCAGGCAAACGCTGATTGATTGCAACATACTGTAAGATATAAATACACTTGTTTGAATACTACTTTTTCTGCCTATTCTTTGTTCAGTCGCTTCCTCTTTTTGGTGTTGTAAAGGATGGAAGAACAAGCGCTGTAATCATACAGTGACCTACTGTTTATCCCAACATTCCCAAGAGTTCATGTCTCCAGCAATAGACCTGTGGCATGATGCCCAGGACAGGGGGCATGGACGGCTCACTTTGACAAGCATGCTAGTCAAGGCTGTGCTAGCTTCACTCAAAGCAGATCAGGATTCCCAACAATCCCTGACACGCTGGCTGACGTAAGTCCATTTGAATTACGTCTAAATCTGGGGCCGGTAAAATTCAGAAATACTTTTGGCTAAAGATGGAAATAATTTGGGCTATTTACAGAGCTGAGGATGGGCACCAAGAAATGCATCAGTGTTTAATAACCCTCATCAGCATTTCGATTTGTGACAGCCCACGCAGATATATGAAGGATCCCACATTTAATCCATGCTGCACACTGACCGGCACGCAGTGTGTCATGCTTCATGCATCCGTGGCAATAAAGGCCAAATGCATGAGGTGATGTTGCCTCCATCCTCATGCCCAGCAGCTTCCGTAGAGTGTGCTCCTCTTGAGCATGAACCAGTGCTGGCAAAAATGAATGGACAGATCAAGCGGAGCACCTTAGGTATGTTTCAGGTCTGCACTGGTACGGAAATAGCCACAACCTCAAACTCTTGAGTCCGCTCTTCTTCCTTTTACTCTAACAGAAACCTGCTTTCCCTTCAGGGCTGTCCGTAGCCATATGCACTTGTAGCTGAGCTCATTCAGGGCTCGTGTACTTAATTTGACCTGACTTGCTGATGGTGATACTTGCTCTCGTACATAGTCATTGCCTTCTTCCTGATCATACCAAACTGTTGCCAGTATGCCAAAGACGAATATTGAAGAGACCGTTTGGGGGCTCGCCAGGTTGAATTCATGCTCCAGGGTCACAGTAGTTCTTGTTAGCATGTGGATACTATTCCTGGAGGCCAGCAGAGTTTGACTTGATGCTGTTTAGTTGATAATAAGACTTCTTTTAGTGCCTGTTGATGAAGCATTGATAATTGTCTGAAGGTCTTTTTTCTTATTTCTGCCATTTGCAACATGCATATGAGGAGAACTGTAACCCTGATTCCCAAAAAGTTGGGACACGTTGTAGAAACGTAAATAAAAAATGTACGACCATGTGTTTCACAAAGTGGTGAGCCTATCCCATCCTTGCTTAAGGACACTTAAGCCTTTCAAGGATGCCTCTTTTATACCCATTCATAATACTATCACCTGTTAACAATTAACCTGTTTACTTTTCAAATGTTCCAAACAGGTGATCTTTGTTGCCTCTGTCCCAACTTGTGGAAACATTTTGGTGGCATCAAATTCAGAAACAAGCCTGTATTTACAAAAATCAATGAAGTTGATGAGGTAAAACATTAAATACATTGTCTTTGAATTTTTGAATTTGAATTTATTTATTTAAACAGGGACAATGCACACAAAAAAAATAATCTTGTAAGACAAGAAGAGATGCTTTGAGCCAGGTTATAGCAAAAATTGCTAATTTCCACCTGTATTGTACTGTTTTAGAGGTGCAATATTTAAGAATTAGCCACCTTTTAAAATCATACTAGTATATCACCAGAGTCGCCACTAACTGCTGCTAACTGTAGCTGCTGGTCAGCCGTGCAGGAAGTCGACACTCAATTTTTCACATTCTGTTAATAATTTTTTTTTTGACATTTTTCAACTAAAATTCTTATATATTGCGCCTTTAAATTGTCTAATGGGATTGGCAAATTATCAAATTCTGCTGTAGTAATGTTTATGTAGCGTCTCATTTTTTTGACATGACGCATAAATTGCTTCAGCACCAACACATCATGTTAGAGTGCCTTGTACTCTTGTGGCTGCAAAGCTATTACTCAAAAATCCCCAAACTCATAGTTTTGATATATTTAGAGCTCCAGACACGGGTATACCTTAGCAACATAACTCATTTGACTGAGGGGTCAAAGTGGCCCAGCAGTGGATGTGATATTATTTACCTGCAAGATTTTGACTTTAAGACATCTTTGCAATATGAGCTACCCCACAGCGCCATGCTGAGACTTTCCCCCTAAGATACCCAGGACCTGGGTCACTGGACTCTGACATGACCCCTCACCTCTCCAGCACTCACTTGCCTAGCCAATGTTATGTAAACTGATATGTATGGGAAATGTTAAGTGGCATGCACGCTTTGTTGTTTTCCTTTGAAATGTCTTGAAGACTGGCTGAAACATGTTAATTTGTGTAAAACATGCTAATCAATTAGTTGAGGTTATTAGTATAATGTGGATTAAATTCAAATGAGAGCCATCAGGGGCTGAGACGCCTGAGGAATGGCAGAACCTTGGCGCGCAGGAGATGATGAGGCGAGGTTGAACACAATGCAGCAGTAATCACAATACATTTACTAATCCCTTCCTGAAAACAGCAGGGGGAAACCCCACATGCAGCTCTCCCTGAGGCATCGGGACCATCAGCAGCCACATTTCTTTGGTCCCTTCTGGACTGACATGCAAGCAATAAGGTTTTAGGGGGGGAGTGGTGGAAACCCCTTATTATCCAAACAATGGCTGTTAGACTTGTAAATGTCAGGAAACAGCTACTGGACTGACTGAAACAGGGAAGGAGGATGGTGGGATGCTTTTAGCGAGCCAACAAATTAGCTGACCTCACAGACTGTTCAGTTAAGGAGAGTGTGTTAAGTCAATCCTGTGCTCTGCAGGTTTGCATCGACTACATGTAGGAATGCGGGAATTCATTTGTGAAGACGGTGTTTCAACATTGGTGAGCGTGAACCCACTGAATGTTTCTAACAAGATACCACTTTTCCAGCAACCCTATCGCCAAAATAAATCTTAGCTAAGTTGAAACTTTGTGCTTCTTTATGTTGCAACTTTAGATTTATTTAAGTTGAACTTTCTATTTATCTCTTGTCATAAAGCTGCAAGCTGCTCTGGTAAGGTTTAGGCAGACAAAAAAACTTGGTTATGGTTAGGAAAACATGATTGTTTGGCTTAAAATACTTGCTTTTGTCACACAAAAAAACCCCTGGAAATGCCCCTAGGTCTCCATATAAATAACCAGTTTTGTTGCGACAAACATGGCTGGAAACTGTCCTGAGTTCTCCTTAAAAACACCCAATTTGCTGGCACAAAAACGGCTGGAGATGGCCACGGCTTTCCATGAAAAGTATCCGCTTTTGGACGCAACAAATGGCTGGAACATTGTACTTAGTTCTCTTTAAAAATATCCAGTCATGTCACACTGACAAGCTAAAAAATATCTTTTCCTAACCCTAATCAAGTGGTTTTAGTGTCTAATTCTAAAGAGTTTTAAAGTTTCTACATATATGTGGTTTGCAGAAAAATTCATTTATCCTGGCAATTTGGTAGAGTTTGATTTACCGCAGTTAATTGTAATATTTTTTTAATATATGCTGTGTTTAAATGTCAGATACAAATAGTGAAATGCCAGCAGCAAAAATGCTACAAGTCTATAAACGGCACTGTCTTCGGATTCCTCTGAGGTGTTAAGTGTTGTTTTCTTCACTGCATAGATAACAACACATTTTAGGTATAGCAGTGAATTAAACAGCATGATGCTGCCAAATTCATTCAATGTGTCATTTATTTTTTTTCTAGTGCTAATAGATACTCAGCTGGGCAATCTACATCTGCATCTTTTTCTCATTAAAAATTGCTGGGGAGCCTGCATGTATTCACAACAGCCACGAGTGAGGAAGCGATCAAGTAATCAAGCTCCTGCCTCTCTCAGGTTGTTGTCTCACTCGCGTTTCCCCTCATTTGACTGTCACTCAGCGAGATACCACTTTCTGCCTCCCCCTTTAATCAGCTGTCATCCCTGCTAATGCAAAGCGACTGCCTGGGCCATGTAGGAAATCAGCCACATCTTCGGTGTCACTTCTCATCAACGCAGCGAGCCAGGTAAGAGAGGAGGACACTCGTTTACTGTACATCCACAGGGACCTGGCTGAACCTCTGACAGCGAGTTTCTCTACTTTCAATAAAACTAAAGCTAAAAGTTAAGGGTGAAGTTATGGGCATTTCCTGTGGCAAATGAGCACGCTTAAATTGGTGACAGTCGGTGCCTTTGGCTGTTCTGTAATTGGATCATCTTCTCGACACTTCGTAGCTCCACACAAAGGCTGTTCCTGCACCATCACTGGTTCTGCTGCCGTCCCCCAGCTCTCACAGTCTCCACTCACGCAGCTGGAGCAGCTCTCAGCCTCACCCACCTCGAGTTCTCAGGCACAGCTGTGCTCGCTGCATGCTGGTGGGTTCAATTTTTAATATTAATGAAGCTTTAGCAGATTCAAGCCTGACACTCACCTGCGGTGCAGCGAACTGTGAGGAGACTCAGTTCATGTCTGACAGCCCACCGTGGAGAGAGAGAGAGCTGCTGACACACTGATGTTTTAAGTCTCTCCTCCGTCCTCCCTACATGTGTGTCATCCCTCAACGCAGGAGCTGAAAGCCCCGCATGACAGAGCAGAGATGTGTGTTCACCTGTAGCAGCATTTGAATCTACTGTACATGCCATTTTCCTCCCTCCAGTCCCGACTGAGTTCTCTCTGGCACAGCAGGGTCGCACAGATGCATCGGCTTTAGGAGCATACTGAGAGAGAGCATGCATCTGAAGCGGATTCATGTTAACTCGTTCTTCTCTGCAGAAACTGTTTCCTGTTCTCCTTTTCACTGAAAACATGTTGACATGTCATGTCAGTAGGAAAAGCACAGGTGCTAGTAATAAAGTTAACGATGGCTGAATTCCATTTTGCTGCTTGTGCTGGCGTTATGCACGCCGGCTCACTGTCGCACTGTCACGGCTCGCTGGGATACTTTAAAAGAACAGTGTTGAAGTTATTAATAACACCTGTGCTTTGTCTGCTATGACATCCCAAAATGTCTGCCGTCAAAAAGGCCTTTGGGTCACCAATGAGTTATTTTTAATTAATAAAGTGACATTCAAAAACAGAATGAAACACATTTCACCACAGAGCTATTAATGAACACGTGACTATATGATGTTATACAACCGATTCTCATAAAGGACCTTGGATAGTTGGACACAAAAGGTAAGGAAAAAAGTACAATTTAATACCATACATTTTAGCCATTCAGTAGGTCATGGAAAGAAATTATATAGGACAATTACAAAACATATTACATTTTTTTCCCCATTTAATATTGTGTTGTGCTACTTTGTAAAGATTAGAAGCAATTTTTTGTTTTTTGATTGAGCTTTGTTCTTTTACCTAACAGAATAGTTGTATTTAATATCCGATGACAAGATTTGAGTGCTTGGATGCTTTTTTCCATCAATTTATGAATTTAATGTCAGAATATGTAATTTATAACTGACACATTGAAATGTTTTCTCATCTGACACCCCTATCAGCAGAACATCATTTGTTGGTTCCTCTAAAACCCAATACAAATCCTTATTGAAAGGTAAATACGTTTTATGATATAACACCACTTTGTAGCTTTAGGGAAAGACCCTGAAGTGGATTTGAATAAATATTTAGTTAAGGAGGGTTCAGGGGAAGCACTGTGGTTTGGGTTAGGATTACTACTTCATTAAGGGTTGGGGACCTTCGTTGCCATGGTTACAGCAATAACCATGCGGTCAAAATTATGGAACAATGGTGGTCGCGGTTTGAAGAAAGCCACGATGACTGTCGGTAGGAGACGGTAAACAGACGTCTCTTGTGTTAAACTCCCCATTTTGTTGACTCATCCACTCACCCTGAACTCCACCCTCAGCGACTATCATCGCTTCCTCTTTTACTCCCGATGGACAACAGTCGTAATTCCTTCCGTCATTACTGGGTCAGTTGAACTTAACACATGGCATTTTGAGGCATTTGCTGAAACAAGTCAGTCGGCTGTCAAGACGGTCTCGTTGCGTCTGCTGCACTTTTGCCAGTGCAGATTTTTCCTGACCTAACTAGCATGATGAACTCTGACCCTGCACCCCCACATGAAATCTGTCCTCCAACCCACAGGCACGACACCAAGGCTGCCCTACATATTAAACTGGTCATGCTCCGAATTGGGGTTATCCCTGCACCCACTCCACCAGACCACCCTCTGGTTGTTTCTCCTTATGTGCACAAACAACCCTATCTGTGGTAACAAGTCTTTTTACAAGGGAGCCGACTAATTCGCTGTTGACTCATCACGGCTGTTAAAGAGGAAAAGGCCTCTCCACCATCACATCCAAGCCCTTGCTCATATCTGAGTATCTTCTTGGCTTATTAAACTCACTGTTAGCTGCCACTTCCTTGACTTTCATACACTGGCATTAGCTGGTCCACCTTGCTGGTGCGTGTGAGCATGCTCATCACCATATTCTGTCAATCCTGCTGTAATTTGACTCAAATACTGCATTAAAGCTGCAATATGTAATAATTTTAGTAAAAATTTTTTTTTAAAATTAACTCAAATTATCAACAGAATGTGAAGAAATAAGAGTTTGAATGTTATGTCCAAGATGTCAAAGTACTGAGTTGCAGAGATATCTACTGATGCTTTTGTCTGATCGTGCCACTTCTGTAAAGCACTTTAGTGAACATTGTTTGTTTTAAATATGCCCCTAAAATAAATTAACTTGACTCAGCAATATCTAGAAAAATAATGGCAGGGATTAAAAAAGATTATTAAAACTCCATCGTACATGAAATCAAACATAGATAATTTCTTTCTCCTGTGGCAACTCCGGAGATATATATATATTTCCAGGGAACAGCTGTACAAGATGACAGATGATGCAGCCATGTTCATGTGTGCTTTTCGGGTGTTGCATTATTCAGAGGTGTGTGTTGATGTGGTTCTGCGAAGGACAGGGCTACCTACAGCATGAGTTTTTAAAGCGCGAGGAGGACGTCACTGGCCAGAGGCAGCTGACTTGTCCTGTCACTGTGACCTGGCACTGTCCTGCCTTTCCAGACACAGCTAAGCCTGAGCGCAATCACAGCCAAAGTCCTACGCTTCACAGCCAACACAGGAAGCACAGCTAACCACACAACACACACACACACACACACACACATACACACACACAAACAAACACTTGTTCCAAGATACACATGCAGGATGGTAGCCTGTCAGTTCCCCAAACCTTCCCCCTTTGGAGCACTGTCACCTGTTTAGTGTTTCCATGGAGACCAAGCACACTAATGAGGAGGGATGTGTGTTTCTGTGTGCGAGCAAGTGTGTGTGTGTGTTTACACACGGAGGGGGTGCAGGTGTCATTAGGTAGGGGCAGGTGATGGGAAGCAGCGTGGGCTATTACGGCTGAGTTTGGCTTCATCCGCAGCAGAGAGGATGACAGTCTAAACCCCTGCTAATAAAAAAATGCTCATGTTGCTTATACCTGTGAATTAGTTCATGAAGCAATTAAAACTCGTGAAGATATCCATTCATAGAGAAGAGAAGTAAACAATATTTCTTACCTCCATTTGTGACGTAATGAAGCATAAAGCCGTGTGTCCAGAGAGGCGGGATAAAGGAAGGAAACTCTGTGCAAAACATGTCAACCTGCAGCCAATTATCAGTGGAGATGTAGCAGATGGCTCGTTTGGCTGCTAAAATAGGATTCTCACTGACTCCCATAACCTTGAAGACTTTCTGTCAACAAGCAAACACCTCAAACTTTTGATTGGTCACAAGAGACGTCCATTAACAAGAATGCAAATTATGTAAAATGTCACACGAGAAACCGAAGATGTTGGAATTGCCAGGCCGAGCAATTATTAACAATGATAATAACTGACATTTTGTGCTATTTAAATGAGTTTGTGGCGAGTAATTTAATTCCCACAATGTCATGTGTTTTCGTGCTCTGAGTTTGACACCCAGACGTGGTGACAATGAAATGTTGGAGTGGATTAGTGACGTGGATCGATGGAATAAGACAGCACATGTTAATATAGTGGCCACAGGGGTATACAAAGAGAACGGTGCTAGATTGTATGTTCATTATTTACTGACACTCCAACAGATAATACTGCTGTCAGCCTAGTCAACCAATGTTTACACAGGCCGGTTTAATCTTCATCGTGTGACATCTTCCAAGTTATTTCAAATGACAACACTCAGAGCAAATCGTGCCTAATGTTACTCCAGTCATACTTTTTTAATTAGCCGCGGATTTGATTGATTTTTTTGTTTTTTAAACCAGCTGCACGTTGTCAGACAGACTGTTTTCCACATTCCACACCTTCCCACAAGCGCTGAAAACAGGTCATGTAATCAAAAACCCTGCACGGAAAGCCCACGGCCCACATCAGCTCTGCCATCTGTGAAATGGAGGCCCTCTTCCAGGCCAGGATGACGGACCCCAGGTGCAATGGCCACAACACTAAGAACCATATCTCTCCTTTTGGTTCAATACAGTGTGCGTGTGTGTGTCTGCATGTATGGAATGAACTTCCCCCTTTTCAGTCACTCAGACACCCATAGGATTTGTGCTCAATAAACTCTCTGCCCTTTGCACCTTAGAGGAAGTCCATCTGCTCTGGAGAGTGTTGAGCCGCCTCCAGGCAGCTCATGAGATGCGTGCGTACTGTATGGTTCACCACTGATGACTGTGTGGAGATTTCCACTTCCTACGCGGCACGCTCTTCCTTTCCAGATCCACTCAGGCTCTCTGACATGTTTAGTATTGCCAGTAATTAATGTCCGAGGCGCTGCAACAAGAAGCTTCAGGTAGGTCACAAGACCTCGAGGGGAATAAGCAACGGCTCAGGGAAATGATTGACCTCATCCACATCTGTTAGACCACTTCAGAGTCTATTTCTGTTTAAGAAATACTATTAAAAATCCCATAATTCTTACATTGTTTGAAATGTTCATACATTATACGTGTTTTCTTTACTACAGCTCACAGTTTCTATCATGTTTAACAGCTGCAGCAGTGGAGCTACTGTACAGGTCATCACAGCCGCTTGTTTTCTGTCATAACAGCTTATGTTTGTTGGTCAAGTTTGCTGTTTACTGCAAAGAAGCCTGCTGGGAACGAGTGTGAGCAATTATTGCTTCGCATGTGATACGTATGCCCAGCTACAGCCGCACACGAGCTGTAGACGGCTTAACATGTCTGTCAACATGATGGCATATTATTTGGTGTGCCGAGCATCCCATAATCCCCCTGGATCATTCAACACACAGCCTGGTAGAGGAAGCGTAGCAGGGGAGCTGGTGTTGGCATACGGGAGCTTGTCGGTGTTCTTTTACTGCACATCTGATACTCGAACATGTTTTAGTGTCACTTACATTAGAGCTATTAAATGCGCCAAAATGATTTTAATAAATAGTAAAACATGACCTGTCCTTCTCACGATTACTTTTTGACCATGACCCAACAAACTCAAATTAACCCTGTGCCGTCACGCAACAACACTGAAGAGTCGATTCAGTCTTGTCCGCAAATTTCTGACAAATTGTTATCGTCTCACTGTTTCCTTCCTCATTAGCAACTAAAAGGACAGCGGATAAAATTAGCTTCCTTAAGACAGCAGCTCACGATAGCATTCAGCCACATTCTGGCTAACGTGATTTGATGAGGAAAAGTGTAAATTGATTCAGAATTTGTCTAAACCCTGAAAGTGAAACACACCAGATGTAACCAAACGCTAATGTTAGCTATGGAAGTTGTTGAATGCTAACATCAGCTAACGAGTTATCAAATATGTTGTTTTACCTTGAAATTTGGCCAAATGTGCCTCCAGATTTTCACTACCCATCATCTTTTCAGTGTCTGATCAGTTGGGAAGCTGTGATTTGACAACCTGGAACACAGCAGCATTACATTACGCCAGCATTCAAGTGTCCCACCCTGAGTGTGACGCTGAAGGAAAATGGCCGCCAGGTGAGGGTCTATTGGCATCCTTTGATCAGAAAAACTCACTGAAAGAAATACATGAGCCAATCGTAAAACTTCAAAATGAAGTAAGTGAAAAAAGAAACAGAAAGCTCTTGGGAATGAATAGATTTTAACTACAAGTGTAGTTTTAAAAGTTACTCAGGAAAAACCCCTGGAAACTGTAAATGATACAAATCTGAGGACTCCTGGAAATACATTGTGCTAAATCTGCTTAATATATTGTAAACATCTAATCAGCCAATAGAACATTTCCACTTGACATAGGGATATTTCTATAAAGAAAATAAATTCATTTGAACACATTTGTAAGAACTTTTGCATTTTAAAGTCTTACCAACCAGCTCTGTTGAGCCTCAGCCAAGCTAAAAAAAATTGATTAAGTAAAAATATAGTAAATATATTTTCAGCTTGCATCTCAAATACAAAACTGAAATGGAAGTGAAATTTTGCAAAGAGCCCATTCTGACTGTCGTGATACAAGCAAGTATACGGCGACTAATTCAAACTGCCGTCACCGTGTATCTGCTACTCACCTCTTCCTCGGTCCCAGAGAGAATAAGACCATAAATCAAAGCCTGATGAGCTGCCTAACACATTTAAGGAGATCACCGGTGGCAGTGTTTCACTATTTACTCTCTTCAGTCTGGATGTCACAGAACAAAAGATTAATGGGATTACCCCGGATCTGTCCCCCCCGTGTGTCTGTGAGAACAAAATGGCCTGTCCACACCAACTCCACCTGCAGGATTGGACATAGTCAGCGGGCAGATCAAGGGCGGGCGACAACACTGTTGACGTCTGTTAGCCTTCTGAATCACTCCTACAATGCAGAGCAGCTCTGACCTTTGTAGTATTTTATGACCTGCAGTGCAGTTTAAAATATATTTAACCTTTAGAATATTATATAAATACTTTAAAATATTTTGGGGAATCTGGTGTTTGTTTATAGTGATATATTGATGATGCGCCTGCAGATGTGCGCCCTCACCGAATGCATATTTACCCTGTACCTATGTCCCATACATTAAATATGCACTTTGCAGTTTTGGAAAATAAATTCTAACTCAGAAAGGTAATATTTACAATATTAATAAGGTACTAATACAAATTCAGCATGTTTGAAACAAACTGGGTCATACGACGTGTCATCTTACCATGTCTAAAAGCACAAGAATTTATACCTGTACCTTTATACCTGTTCCGCACGGTCATGCGGGGAGAACAGCCACATGTAAAAGCCTCCTCCGTGCTGAATAACGGTGGCTCCCTTATCCCTCTCCACGAAACTCACTCACACCCTTCAATCGTTCGTACGCACGAAAAGTGACCGAAGTAGTTGTGTTAAGAATGAAGCGCACTGTGAGAAAAAAGTTCAAACCCCGCCTACTTTCACATGCTGCAGCCAATTGCGCAGTAAAGTGGCTGTGATTGACAGATTGTGTGTTTGGGAAAGTAAAGATGATTGCCAGACCCATGAAAAGGATGGACCAGAATATGTATCACAATAAAAGAATATGGAATGGAAGGACCTCTTATTGTCTCCCACCAAAAATAATCACTTGCACTTTTTTGAGGGAATTTGTTTCTTTTAATCAAAAATAAGTTTGTTCTATATTTACTTGAGTTACAGGAACACCACCTTTGTTGGTCCTCAGTTTAGTCTGTTATTATTCCAGATCCTGACTAGACTATAAAAATCACACAGGCTTTTTTCAGTCCCGTCCTGACATATTAGGGGAGACCTGCTTCACAGCTATCACGCTTAAAGGATAATTTCACAGGGGAAAGGTGACCACTTTAAATGCCCTCCGTTCCCCTTGCACATGTGTGGTAAAATATATCACCGCTGCGAGAGAACTGTCAACCTGTGTCAGAATTAATCAACCTGTGACACAGACCCTGGCGCCCACACACATATAAATCTGCCCATGCATGAAATTCAAATAAATACCTTTTAACTCAGTGTTGATGGAGCTCCTTGTCCATTTTTGTGTAAAGTAAACTGGAATTTAAAATGAGAAAACAGCCAAGACAGCATTGCAGAGCGAGTGTGCGTTCTAAAATTTATTGGAGGTGTCTTTGAAACCTCCACCAGAGGAGCAGCGATGTTTACTGTAGCACTTTTAATGCACTGGCAGGAGCCTGACGGAGAGGGATATTCTTTCGGAAGTGTTTACAGCTTTACCGACTTCTCTCCCTGCGCACTGAGGGTCTCTCGTTACAGAGTCCTTCGCATACTGTCCGTGCTTACCCCTCACGCTTCAAACATGATGCTCCATTCACACAGCGTCTGTGAGCCGAGAGAATAAGCAGCCACAGCTGTTGCAGTGTCATCAGAGGCTCATCCAGCAGCACAAGGTCAGAGGTCAAATACAGCTGAGTTCATGTTTACGTGGACATGCCAGATATTCAGATGCACATTATACAAAGGAGAATAACATCACTAATGAACAGAGTATTACATGGTGCAGCGTTGAGCTCGACTCCATCCAACACCTTTGGGATACATTTAAACGCCTTGCTGATGAACATCATCGTCCAGCCACACTAATGAAGCTTAGAGTAAGTTTAATCAACAAGACCATCTCATGCAACTCATTTCTGTCTCTCTCTTTCTCTTGATCAGCTGACGATGGGCGTCTACTATTTAAATGAAACCAACCAGATTCTTTCTACGATCTATCAGCCAATCATATAGTTGCTGTCTGTTCTCCCCTCTGCTGCAGTCAGCTGTCATTTCAGTGTGAATCGTCACAACCCTCCTCATCCCAGTTGCAGTTCATCCCATCACCACCACCACCAGTGTCTTTAATCCATCAGGGTGGTATCCTTTACTACGCATGGCTTTAGTGCCCCCTAAAATACGATGATGACGCCACGATATGGTCTAATCGCCAAAGTCTACTCACATTTCTCATCTTTATCTTGCACATGTCAATTAAATATTTGCTCACTCTTAATGAATGAAATGTTTTTGGGGGCTGATGGAGGCAAATCCCCACATCCAGATTCCTGAATCTTGTGGAAGGCCTTCCTATTAGAGCAGCATATTAACGCCATGGTGTTGAGATGTTCAACAATCACATATGGATGTAATGCTGATGTCCATTTGGTACTTTGTTAAGATGTCCAAATACATTTGGCCATGTGGTTTATATCCCAATATCGCTAAAATAACATGATAATTCCTATTGAGTTAAAGGGTACGGCTAACAATATTATTATATATTTTGTTTCTATCAACAAGTCCTGTGAAAAGACCAATACCAACAATGTGTTAGTTCATCTTAGTACTTTCTGACATCCCTACCCTGTCTGTGGCACTCAGACCCAAGCCTATTTGTTCCTACAAAAGACATACATCTTTAATATTAGGTTTTTAATTTTGATTTTTTAGTTAAATAATTTCTGAAAATGGCTGGTCACACTTTGCTCGTACATGAGTAATAGACGTATTTATTGGGGACTATTTTCAGCTGCAGATTTGGCACTTGAGTGCCCATGTTCATGAAGAAACATGTCTGCCAGTGCAACACTTTGGCTCTCTGATGTGTTTTTAAATGGCACAGAAGAATAAACAGGCTACACAGGTAAAACTTATTAGGATCAATTGGGATGTATTGACAAAACATATAGAACATTCTCATCTTTTGGAGGGTAATTACAGCACAAAGGATAAAACGTGTTTGACAGTCACAAAACTTTTTAAAGTAGTCAGATATGTGTGATGCGATGGGTGGAGTGATAACCTCTATCTGGGGGAGTCAGGAGGAAAAACATGACCGCTCTGACTGATCAGAGCATCGGTGATGCAGGGTCATGCATTCCTGTTTTCTTTTCCTGACAGAAAGTCAATCCAACAAAGTTGCTCTGAAGACCCTGGAGTATTCTCTCAAAATGAATAACATGTCTCTCTTGAACTTTGACTCCCTGTCATGCTGAGTTGTGATTGTTTTGCCCTGGTTGGAGTATGATTACATAAGACCCTTGATTTTAACAAGCCTCCGCTTTCTGTTCAGACACACCGCTGGGGAGGAGGAGATGAAGTGAGGGAATGTTAAACCTCAGGAGAGAACCCTTCCTGCAGCTCCCTTTCATGCATTTGCACCGAGGTCTGTAAAGGCATGACACCAAAACAAGAGTGGTCGTGATAATATACTGCAGCCGTCTGTGGGTCAGAAATGGTAATCTGAGGGAGCTTTATGACATTACATAGAGCTTCGCTGAATGCATGTAAAGAGAAAAGTGCCTGTTGGAACTCTGACGCATTTCCCCCTTGGAAAATAAAATTAAGCCAATTAGATTAGAACAATAAAGCCAATGGTTATCATAGAGCAGCCTTTTAACTATTCAATTATGCTGTCTTAAGAGGCTGCTGGGATCAAACCCTGCCTTGGGCCAATCCACATGAAATGGCAGCTAAACAGAAGTGGCTGGGTGTTGCCTCAATTAAAAACATGTTCAAACAATTTTTAGCAAGTTTAAAGAGAGGTGAGGTGAGGGGAGCTTGTACCAGTAATTCATCATGAAGGAATGTCATTAAAAATACATCCTTTTTATTTTTGGGAATCCTCACCCCTGACCCGGTTCTCTACACTGAGAACACATTTGAGAAATTTACTAAAATAAAATCAAGAATTTTATTCTGACTGTGGATGTTCTGATTCACGATGACACGATTCTTCCATCTAATTTGCAATGGAAACTTGTGTCTACAAAGATAGCAGTCATGGCTTTTTAAATTGTAAAATCTTTATTACTTAGAGTTACGGCTCCAGGGTTATTGCGAGTCTTGGAAACAATGTTTTCAACACTTGCAAGAAAATGACATGCTCTTCACTACCTCGCCAGTGACCTTTATATATTGTGCTGGCTTGCACAAATCCAAAGCTATCTCCAGTCTCCAGAGCCGGAGCCGATCATGTCTGTGTACTTGTCTGTTAAAATGTCTGACCTTTGACCGCCGCAGTAAACAGACTTATTGGGTTATGTCTGTCCCTCCAGCAAGTTAAGGGGTCTTGGAGTCTCAGGACGCCACTGACGAGACAGCGAGGGGTCAGGAAATAGAGGACGGCATGGTGGGATGTGCCAACAGCAGGAGAGAGAAAGGGGTTTTGACTGAGTAAACTATTGACTATTTAAGTCAAAGCTCTGAAATGACCATGTTTTGGAGATATTTTTCAGTTTGCAACCAAAAAGAATCACCTCATCGTGCTTTGAGCACTTCAGCATCATCAACATTCAGTCAACAACGCCGTGCGATTGTTTGACATTCCGCGTAAGTGTTTCTATGAGTATTTACTCCTTTTTTTTGAGAGGCTTGCGAGCGGGGTCCGCTCCCCACTGAACTTGCACGCTCCTCCAGCTGACGTGTCTTGCCGTAAAACAAACAGACCCCACGCCGCAGCGAGTAGTGAGGCGTTTGTTTGCAGAAGCACATTCAACAGCAGTTCATTAGCCTTGGAGAACATGCCAAATACACTTTTGTTTGGAGTACACAGCTGGCCTGATTTTGGTCATCAAAACAACGGGTTGGATCACATTTCGCCTCCAAAAACCCAAAGACAGAACGATGTGATGCTGCAGCCAGTGTGTCCATCCAAGACAGAATGCAGGTTGTAAAGGAACAAGTTGTGGCTTCACACTTTGTCATAAGGTATATCAGAGCGCCAGTCCTCCCGAGCTTCCCTGCAAGCTTCCATCACGGCATCCCCAGGGGAGCCGTCAGCCCATGTCTACACTAATTGCTCATTGATACAGATTGTGATTATCTGTGCTTACGGGGTAATTATGTAGTGTCAGAGTCACTAAATCAGGGTTGGAATGAGACTATCACAGTGTTGGCTCTCCGGGGATTTAGGGGGGGTATGTCTGGGCCTCCGCGTTATCTCGATTCCTCTCCTGCTCTTATCTCCAGAGCGTGAGCCTGGAGAGAAACAACAGCCGGGCCACAGCCAAAGCAGACAGATAGTTGGAGTGCCAGGCATGCAATGCAAAGACACAGAGCGAGAGAATGATCCGCACACATGCACGGCTCATTTTGTTGCCTTTGTGTGCGCCGGTATGAACTAATGCCAGTGAAAATGTCTTTGTGGAAGACAACAACTCCATTTAACAATTTAATTTAAATTTGGCTGTGAATTCAGCTGAAACATCTTCTCAGACTTTGTCGTTTTTATTTGTTTAACTGAGCCCAGTTTATACGTCCAACAAACACTGACTTAACTGGTGGTGGACTGTTTTATGGCTGTGTGTTTTGACATCACATCATGTGGTATTATATACAGCCTGTGCAGCCGCAAAACTAGGCCACGACTGACCGAGTGCCACAATTGTCTCAGCCCTCATTTGTTAAACTGAATGAGAGCCCACGGCACCACACAGCACCAGCAGAATGACCTCAGAGAAAACATTATGCCTAACCAAAAAAAGTGCTGTGTTTGTTTGTTTAAAATGCACAGAGGGAGATATAAAACGACTCGCGTATTAAATGTGACCCAGATCTGACTTTCAAATCTGTATTTAAAGGCAATAGTAATTCAATTCAACCACAATTTACTGTGTATGAAGAAAGAACAATGCATCCAGTACAATGTCCTCTTTATATACTATCCCCATTCACTGTGTGTGTGTGTGTGTGTGTGTGTGTGTGTGTGTTGTATTGGCTCCACCGACTGCAGGGGTGCCTGTCAGTCAGAGCGGCGGTAAGTGAGCCGAGACCTCTACACAGAAATCACATGTGATAATTATTCAGAGTGAAAGGGTCCGCCTCTAATTGAATTTTGCATCCAGCAACATTTAACATGGATGTTATAAATAAGAGTGTCTCTGAGGCTCCAAGAGCTGTGGAGCCTCATTTGGAATAGACACCCTCTCTAAATCTACTTCAAATCTTGGTGGATCATTTATCTCTTAATGTTGATAAACTCTTTCCACATCTTCTAAATGATTCCAATATTGAGAGGGGATCAAAAAGTTTTGCGTTATGAAGTCTTAATTTTCTTTCTTCTTTATCTTAGAATGAAGAACAAAAAAGATATAAAAGTACGTCAAAGTGAAGGCCTCCCCATGGCCCTTATCGAGAAAAATATTTAACTATGCCTGCCTGCCGTCAGTCATTTTACGTCACATGTCACATGATGACTTCAGGTCGTCCATGACCTGCCTTTACGGTGTTGCAGCTGTGACCCAGGACACCGTAGACAGATGCTCAGCAGGAGAAATACATTTTCTTTTGGGGTTTAATTTCACTCTGAAAAGGGGCAACTTCAGTGGGGTTTGCAGTCAAATTACGTGTGCTTTGTTTCGTGTATTTAACAAGATGAAGTTAGCATGCACGAACCTGTGCAATTTTTTTTTGGGAGAAAACCATACAATGACAGCATAACATAAAAAGCTTCAAAAATACCTTGTAGGTTGGAAACATACCAAAAGGGGCTGAGAGCTATGCACCCCTGTCATGGTGAAATTTATATGGATTCCACATGTCAAAGGTTCCTTCAAATGAAGTCAGAATGTTTCTCATCAAAACAGAGAAACATGGAAAGTTTCATAGAATAAAACTCAACTCTGAGAATGTTTCTCTGCAAGCCCTTGAACATTTCTGCTTCTGCATCTGCACAGTGTAACAGCTACATCTTCTCCTGACAACCCTCAACTTCTGAAGTATCTGCTCTGATGACAGAAGATTCCCACGACCCTGCATCCATTCTTCAAAAAATGTCTTCCTCTTTCTCCTCTCTGAGGTCTCCTTCCATTCAGAAAGTGATTTTTATCGTGGCCTTTTCTTGTCTCTGGCAACCGTTGTTCAGCTTTAACGGGGATCTTGAGAACTGGATAACATTGTGGAAACCTATAATGTCACTTGGAGCACATCCAACTGGCTCGAGACATGGCATGTAAAAAGCTGTAAGAAGTTAAGGGGAGCTGTGCAAGGAGAGAGTTCATACTCCAACTGCTCATATCTCTGAATTCAAACATCAGTCCATTTACTGATAGGATGACTTAATTTTGGAATTGTAAACAGGAACATGGCACTTAGCGGTAACAATGAAACACCAATGTTGGACTCATGATTTGCGTCTGTGGAGAGATTGTAGCGACTGTTCCAATCATACGTGAACATGTTTCATGAATTCAGAATGATTTTTCTAATTGGGCTTTTAAATTACAAAAAAACATTGAGAGTGAGATGTGTGTTTGCCGATGTTTGCCGTTTATTCCAAATGTATTAATATTGAACACACCACATGTCCAAGTTGCACAAAATTTGATACTGCACTTCCTTGGTTCCTCATTAGCAAACTATTCAAATGTGAAGTAAATGAAATGAATGTTTTTTTTTTTCGAGATATGCGAGTAACATACAGACAGAGAGATAGAGAGATTCCTTGCATTACAGTGTAGAGTCAGCAGTCAATTGGCTTAGCTTAGCATAAATACTGGAAACCGGTTGAAACAGCTAGGCTGGTTCTGTCCAAAGCTAACAAAATCTGCTATCAGTGTGTTGAAAGTCCACTGATTTACACGTTACATCTCCTTTGTTTAACCTGTACAAAAAAACAACAATAACTAAATATAAAAAGGTTATGATTTAAGGTTTATGTGCTTGACTATTTCCTACCGGGAGTAATGACCTCTTGGACTCTCGGCTGGTTTCCACACAGCTGTTTCTACACTTCTGTTTTTGTTCAAATCAAGCAGGACTTAATGTGTAAATTAGTGAGTTTTCGGGATCACCTTTGGACAGTATCGGGCGGTTTCCAACTTTTACTAGTCTTAACACTAAGCTGAGCTAATCATCTGCTAGCTATAGCTTGGTGCACCCTACAAGCATCAGAATGGTATCGTTCTTTTCACCTAATTCTCATCATGAAATCAAACAGGTGTGTCTCCAAAAATCTTGAACCATTCCTTCAAGTGTGGCATCTTTAGGTGTTTATAAGTGAGGTCCATGTTTAGTTTGAAGTCCACCTTGTTTGGTAGAACACAAATGAGCGAGACATATCAGTCCTTATTAAGAGTGACGGATAGGATGAGATTACTGCAGCCTTCCAGCTCTCCATACAGCCTCTTGCATTGAACGACATTCAGAAAACAAATACTATATATAACCACACTGACTATACCAATAACCCATGTTGAGTGCATCTGAAGGTCTCAAATTAGATGCCTGTCAATGGCCCAAGTTCGCTCGCACTAGTGGTAAACAAAGCATTGTATATGCTTTTATCCCATTCCCGCTGCTCTTACTGTAGTGTTTGGATTATGATTACAGCTGTGTCTCATTCAATGTCTGGATTCAACCTCCATGCATTATGATGACCATGCCATTGCTGTTTTGCCATCGCTTTGCACGCAATTTGCTTCATGGGTATTGCTGGACTCTCATCCGTTTTCTTTCTTATCTTCCACTTCAAACAAAAGTGCCACCCCCCCTCCAAAACATTGTCTAACAGCAGCTGAAGATGATCCCACTGCTTTTTTTCGACTCACTTGCAGCCCCCCCACCACCCTCCCTTTCACTGTCAATGCACGGAATACAGATAATCAGCAGAGCATCCCTTTGTTGTTGCATGGAGGGGATGGGGGTATTTGAGTTAGATCTCCTGGATAACATTCGGAGCGCCCAGATTTCATTTCACGGAAGGCTCTTTCATGCTGAGAGAATGCTCATACTGGGTTTGCAGAAAGTTAGAAAGGGAAATCTCAAACTCACCAACTTCAATGTGTCACTTTCATGTATTAGGAAAGCTTTTCTGATATGGTAACAAAACAAATGTATGAATGTCAACACATAACTCTCTGTCTCACGCTCTATTGTTGCCTGCCTTCCCATCTGATTGCTGAGACCCTTTACTGGAAGAGGAACTGGGAGAGCAGAAAGCAGACTCCAGCAGACAGGCAGCTCAGTGATGTTGTTGCTTTTTATGACATGATGGACCGGCCTTATCGGTGGCCATTCTGGCAAAGCTGACAGACTTGAAGGGGGAGATCAGATCTGGGTTTTTGTTTTGATTTCCACAGACTTCTTATCTCTGAATGAGTTGGGTGGAATCCAGCCGCAGACGTTAGGTCCAGAGCAGAGACGACACGCTATGGTAACAGGTTCTCGTCTCTGCTCAGACTCGCGTGACCCACCTTACCGCCAACTCTTGCATCAGCCTTTCCATTTTCCGATGATTCTTTGGCAACACATAACTCGTATTCATCCAATCAAAGGAGTAGTTCAAAATTTTTGGGGGAAAATAACGTGAGAAGATCCATACAACTCGCATGTCTTTGCAATCAATATAAAGACAAATTCCATCTACAGGCACTAATTAGCACAGTTAGCACGTTAAATCCTGTCACAAAGCATTTTTTGCCTTTCGTGTGTCAATTTAGGAATGAATGTAGAGAAAAAAATGTCTGTTGACTGGGTGGATAGACGGGTCAAGCAAACCAAGACTTACACCAAGGAGACCATTGTTCATGTCCCACATGAAGTTGTTTGGTCACTTAGGTGGCACAGTAAGCCATGTGAATGGAAAGTAAACACACCGAGAAGGTCACCAAAGGAGGGCGGAAACAAATATATCGGTAGGATAATAGATCACCTGGAGAGACACTAAGAGGTTCTTAGTATCTGCTCTATTTGGAGGCCCACATCGCCAGCCTCACATCACATAAACCAATAACTCTCACCTCCATGTGTAAACCTTTTTAAAGCAATATTTACAACATCCAAACTATATCTCCAAATGAGGATCATTTATTTTGGATTGCTTTAGAGAGCATTTACCGCACTTCCTGTCAGAGATGCCGTCACACGTGAGAAGATTGTTTACAAGAGCTGAGAAGGCTCTTCACAGCTATATACGGCATCTGTGAACGCATTTGTCTTATCATTACTATTAATAGTCCTCATTAATACATCTTCCATATATTCTTGTTCAAGTGATAGCAGGGTGCTTTTAGATGCCTGTTAGAACTGATAACGTAATACACCTCAGTAACAGAATGGGACTGTAATGAAATGACAGACGACACTAAATCAAGTCAAGTTCAAGGAGTGCAGAGTACATATTCCAGCTTTCCCCGTGGAGAGAATAAAGGTCATTTCTCACAGCGGAGAAGACTTATCCTCACACTCAAAGCAGAGCTCATCCATCTCCTGCTATCAGGACTTGCCTCACTGCGGAGCAAAAACAAAACACTTCATAGCAATCCAGAGTGAGCTCATACAAAGTGAGGCATCATGGGAATACTCACTTCTTAACGAAACCAGGCTCCGAGAGTGTGAATCGGGCAGAGTGTCTTGCCAGACTTTGGAGATTTAGAGCTTTTCCCTCTTCGGGGTCCACAAATGAGCTTCACGGAGAAGTCATCAAACTCAACACAGCATCACCAATAAAACTGATTTATTCACACGGGGAGGATTCCCATAAACCGCTTTTGAGATTTTAAATCTGACCCTTTTTTTTCTCTTCTGTATGATTGATGTGTCCTGACATGACCAATCTCTGTTTCATTTCACATTTATCTTGTTTTTACAAAGCCACTGTAAACATAGTTAGTGCTTCTGTTTGCTTTTGCCAAGTTGCCAGTGGAGATAGGACTCTTCAGGACACCTCTTGTGCCAGTGCCAGGTGGCGCCGTTTGTCTCTCCCTCTGTGCGGGTTAGAGGCAGTGTCATAAAAACTACTGGAAGTCATACTAAAAGTAAAGATATCCAGTTAAAATATTACCTTGGCAAAAGTGAGTCACACATATGAATAGTACTTGAGTAAAAGTCTAAAAGTACCTGATATTAAATGTACATAAGTATTGAATCTTATCTTAAGTAACTTGTAACTAAAGTTGTCAAATAGATGCAGTGGAGTAAAAAGTACAATATTTCTCTCCACATGTAGTGAAGTGGAAGAATAAAGTAGCAGACACTTGGAATACTCAAGTACCTCTAAGGTGTACTTCAGTACAGTATTTGAGTAAATGTACCTAATCACATTCCATCCCTGCTTACAGGTCGATAATGAGTCGGAGTGAGCGTATCATTCAGGGAAAAGGTGACAAATTGTCGAAAGGATCATGAGGCAAGTGTTTTCTTTTATACTGGCCTGCCATTTTCATCCAACCACAACTGCAGATATGTTTTATCATCCTCATTCATCTGGAGAGATAAACCAAGCCTGCTCTGACTTGAGAGACAATGATAGGATGGAGTCAGATGGGTGGTGGAGGGAGGAGATACGAGTTCAATCTGAGCAGAGGAGCCTACTACGCTGCCACAGTACACGAGCAGAGATAGTGTTTCATGCAGAGATGAAGGGAGCGACAGAAGTAGCGGTGTCGTCCTCTTAGAAGTGGCGATGTCCTCCTCTCTTTCTTCAGGGCATTCCACACACACCAGGCCAAGGGAGCGGCTAACGTCAGGCGATCCTCTTTCTGCTTCATACAAGGCCGACAGGGCTGTCGTCAGAGGGCTTTATCGGCGGTGTCTGTGAAACCTGAGCGCTGCTGGACAGGCTTCACGCTGGGGGGGGCAAGAGGTGAGGGAGGGATGGTTTAGTACTGTTGAAGAGGTAATGCACACCCAAAGTAGTGGGGAAACCGTGGCTTGGTGGCTCGCCACAGGGCTGCCTGAGTGTGAGGAAAGCCAACCCGCCGCCTCTTAGAGGATCAGGTTTCCTCACAACTTGTTGCCCGATGCTATATAAACTCTGGCATGCGGTGTTGACACCTGATCTGCACTAAAAGGGCCGCTGGAGAGATTCTCTGCACCCACCGTGTCCCCTGCTCTTTCAAGTGCACTGTCCCCCCCTTCCTCCTCTTGCCCCGGACCAACCCACTGGCATGGTCACCCTCCACAGGGCCCCCAGTGGAGCTCCACCACACAGCTCTCACTCAGACTCAGTCATCACTGCCCTGCTAATGAGGGTCTCAGGGGACAGTCTGCCACAACTAACGGGACACTGCAGGACCGGGGAGTTCCCTTCAGCTACTGTGAGGAGGAGACCTCCCTCCTCGACTTTAATGTGTCCCAGTGTGTGACAGCTGTCCGTCTGCCGGCCAAAACACCACGAAACAGGCCTGCACACAATCACAAAAGGATTTAAAGTGGCACGCCACCAATTTTACACATCAAAGTCAGTCAACTTGTCATGGGGAGTATACTCAGCCCTCGAAAACAGAGACCAAAAACCTGTGTTACAAACCAGCCGTGTGAGTTTTAAGAGAAATTTAGCTGGGAGGAAGAATCTGATCAAAGATGCTATTTGATTAGAGTTTTTGGAGATTGACCCCATACTATGGTTCAAAAACGGTGGAGCCCTTTAAGGTGTTCATGTGACACAAAATAGACATCATACTTCAACTTTAAAGTGGTAATGCTAATGTGGGTCTGAAAAGGAGACTTCTCCTTGAACAACACCTGTGTTTTTGGTTACAAAACAGCTCTTATTATTGAACATAAAGTCTATCTTCATGTGAATCGTGTCCATAATGTTGTCAGACGCCTATAAATAACAACCTCAGTCTGTCAGTGATAAAAACAAGCACTTTTAGTGGATGCAAGTTTGAGCGCTGAAGTTACCCCCAAGGATTATGTTGCAGCAGTTTGCAGCTGTGTCGTGGCTGCCGGCTGAGGCAATCTGCTGGACAGATTCCTGTGAGGGCTTTGGTTTTTGGTTGTACCCAAACGCAGAGACTTGGTGTAAAGAAAAAGGTTTATTTCCTCAAAAAGGTGAGTGACGAAGACAAGGGCAGGCAGGGGTGCAGCCGGCGGTGACGAGTGGCTGCGTTGAGTGGTCTCACCAGGTTACTGGGAATTAGCAGGCAGCACTGGAAGAACTGGAGGAGGTGACGGCACGGAAAGCTGAGCAGGCGGACGCTGGTGAAATCTGCACACGAGGTAGAGAAAAACCTTGTCACGCAAAGGCATCCAAAAATTAGCACGCGAGAGATCAAACCCACGAGAGATAGTACACTGGAGTTGATGAGACTGAATGCAGAACACGTGCATCTCTCTGGTGCAGCGGAGAACGTCGCCCACCAGAACACACACACATACTCACACACACACACATTGGAAGAAGCAGGTGAGGGAAAATGAGTGGGGAAACAGGTAGGGAGGAAACAACAACAAAACAAGCTGCCACAGCACACACCGTGACCAAAGTATGAATCATTTACACAGCCAAACATGTAGACACAGGAGTTTAGCTGCGTCAGTGGGAACATGGTGGTGCAACGATAGATAGTACGACTAGTCGATGGAGCTTTTGAGTCTGAAAAGTAAAGCCAGTGTGAGAATGCCTTAAACCTGCATTCCTCCACATGGCGGTATACTCCGCTGTTTCCAAAAAGTCTGATATTATGTAAGCTTATGAATAAATTATTGTACTTCTCACTTGATTTATTGCCACAGTAAACATTTTCCTAATGCGCTTTTGGTCTCAATCGCTAGTTTCAAGTCTTCTTCAATGCAGCATGATGTTCATTTTGTAAATTATGGTCCCATTTAGAGTAAAATAGATGATAAAGCAGGGTATGCTTTAGGTCGTAGTTTCCTTGGGATTGAGAAGTTACTTCCGCGGTGTGTCCTCAATCAGCTCCTGTAAGGATACACTCCCCACCTCCAACCTAAAGAAATCTGAGTTCTTAGGTGCAACTATTATCATCCATTCCTGCCAGTAGATCCCACTAAATCCTGCACATTGAATCTTATAAAAGGAACCTATTTCTGTGTTTGTTTAATTAAATTCATTATGGATTTTTTCAATAGAGTTACACTAATGTTAACTGATCACTTTGTATTTGATTTATAGATTTTACAACAGAAAATTATTTATCATTAATTAATGATGAATCAATGAATCACCACAGTACCTGATGTGATTGTGCAACTGATTTGCATGTCGCTAGAATCATTTGACAAGTCTTATTCATAAAAACAGTGAATGATGGAGGTTATCTGTATCACCTTGCAGATATACAGTAAATGCGTCACTTGTGCAAACAAGCAGCTGGATTAACCAAAGCCATTAAAAACCTTGACCGCCATGCAGCAATAAACAACTCGAGGTTGTCATTTCCACGGGCCCTGAATGGAGTAATGAGTGCTACGAGCATCAATTATTCAACTTTATTGAGTCAGATATGAGTTTTCTACTCTTGTTACATCGGAAACCTGATGAGCTGGCAGCAGTTCACAGTCTGCCATAAATTTACCATAACATAGAAAAACCGGCGGTCGATATCACACACTTCTGAGAAGATCAAGCTAATGCACATGCTTGACTGAGTGCTGTTCGCTCGGAGAGATGGACCGGGAAGGAGAGATTGAGTATGAAGTGGAAACAGAGGGAGCAGTAAAAGGCTTCATCTTGGACTAAATCCAGATGTGCGACACACCAGCAATGCCCGTCTCTAAACACAAATAAGTCCTAAAATCAATAACTGAGACAACAAGATTAAGACTTTAAAAACACTGTGAGAATCAAACGCTGACGAGGACACAAGCTCTAGATGAACTCGTCTGATGTGACATAACATTTCAAGTGGTTCTCCTCCAATGGTGCATTAGCAACTTCATTTTTGAAACTGGCTGCATAAGCCTCAGGTTGTTGTGCCAGTGTCAGTCTGAACAATCCTGCCTGTGACCTCTGGGATGCCTTGAGCTCTATGGAGAGTCTCTTCAGATGAGGATTAGGACCGGGTGTAGAGGAATGCTGCAACAGGAGTAGCTCCTTTTTGTTTCACTGACAGGGAAAGCGACTGCATATTTGTGCGAAAGCTGCAAAAGAAGCGGAGCGAGAGGAAAAAAGAGAGATTAAAACACCAGAGGGCCCCTCTTTCTTCACTCAGGATGTTGTTTATATTGTTGACAGGCCTTTTAACCTCCCTAAGCTCATTCTGTAAGGTCTCTTTGGGAGCTCACTTTTGGTCTGTAGCCTGTGGAGCCTCCATTCAGCCCGTATCCAGTCAGGCAGTTGCATTATTTATGAGTGCTGCGGCTGTTATTCTGACTCCCTTATTGAGATTGTTGATACCTCATCATGGAACAAAAATAATGAGGGCACAATAAATTTAAGTGCTGTCAACAGCCACTTGAGGGAACAACATGTCAGGTTTCTCTCCCGCAGATCCCAATGACATCAGATTTTTTTCTCTGCGTGCGATATGTTTTCCTTTTGGACAGGTCCGGTGGATTGGCCTCAAGGCCCATTTCACACTGGATTAGTTTCCATTTCAAGCCCTGCAGCCCAACCCCCCACCTCCTATATCGGAGACATGAACTGAGGTTAAATCCTCAGAAAGTCTGTTTCGTCTTTTGTCAAGGGGCTAAAAGCAATGTGACAGAAGTTTGCTTTTGGGGGAATAAATTATGTTGTATTAGGCCAAAAACAGACTCTAATCCAATTGTTTGAAATGGATAAAAACATGAGATTGCAGTGTTGGATAACTGAGTAGAAGATGCACTCTCATGCTAAGCCTTGAGACTAACTGGCAAAAGAGTTCAGAGTCTAAAATGTGAAGCCAATGAAAAAGTGCTATAAACCTGCATTCTGTCTAGTGGTTGCAAAAAAAGCCTGATTGTATGTAAGCTTATGAGAAAATGACCTTACTTCTCAGTTGATTTTTTATATCAGTAAACAGTTTCTTAAGGAGTTTATAGTCTCAATTGCTTTGTTTAACCCTTCTTCAATACAGTATGATGCTCATTTTGTAAATCGAGGCCAAATTTATAGTAAAGTTGACAATAAAGTAGAGTTGGCTTTAGGGCGCGGCTACCTCGTGATTGACAAGTTGCCACAGCTTGTCCTTGGGTTCTAATTCAGATCCAATCAGAGTGACCTCCCCAGCTCCACCCTCGATTCCAAATATGGTCACCTCTGACTCCAAAAACACAAGATGGCGACAAAATTGTAGATGTGGTCAGGAGTGCCCCAACCTCATGGGTTTACAAGACACCAGAAGCACAGTTGTATTGGTCAAACATTGAATTTCATTACAAAAGTACGGGTTATTTTGTGGCTTGGTCTTAAACAAAATATCATAAATAAAATTGCCACAAAAAGGGTTCCCTTCCGGAGGTACAATTAAAAAAAAAGAAGCACATTCCTTAAATCCTCATAGACAGGACGGCAAAACAAAAAAGGAACCTCAGTCTGTCCTCTGCAGTGGCATTTCTTTCCACCTCTCACACCGTGTATGTACAGGTAAACAGGCCTGTTCTTGCACAAGCCTGAAGATGCAGAGACGTTGCAAGCATTGAGAATATACACGCACAAGCACACACCTGCCTCACAGACCTTAAGTGTGCAGAGCGTTTCTGGTAAGAGAAGTGTTTTAAGTAAACAGCTGGACATGTATAAGCCCTGAGCTCCACATCAGCCAGTGTACTTCCAGATGTGAACACAAATCAGTCACTCAGAGCAGCCTCACTCTCCATCTCCACACGCATGCACGGAACAAAATGGGTGTTTGTATCGGGGGAAATCATAACAGGAAAGGACCAAAGCGGAGCGCTATCCCGACCGAGGGAAAGTTCCAGCAAATCTCAGAGTCTGGACGGACACCTCATTACCGTCTGTCCACGTAGCATCTGTAAACGACAGAGAAACGCTACACTCAACCAGTCATCTGACCGCATGCCAGCAGCAAAGACAGCTTTGTGATACCAAAAAGGCCGATCTTTGAGATCTCAAAGCATTTTAGCATGTTGAAATACATGAGAGCTCTGGGTCTAATCATGGTAGCTTCGTAGTGTTGCTACAAATCTAACATCAACTTCATACAATCAGATTCTGTTATCAATTAGCTCTTTGTCCTGTTGCTGAATCAGTATTAACTCTTGTCCTGTGACACCTCATCACAATAAACCTCCAGTCACACTACATTAGCTGGACCTAAATGAGGCCAGTTTTGGGAGTGAAACCACTCCTGCTCTGACCCTTTGACTCCGGCCCATGCATCCCTCACATTCTCTCACTTTTTTTGCGGTGCGTGCTAACAGACCAGAGAGTGATTTAAAACACTCAACTCTGACATAGACGAGGCATGTGTTTCTCACATCAGTCGTGATTGTCTGCATCCTCGATAACAAGTTAAAGATGGTCATAAAAATGTTGGTTTCTTTTCTTATATATGGCCTCGCCAAAATACAAATTGGTCACATTTAAATCGGCTCTGTTTTTGGAATTTGCAGCAGAACACCAGTGGGTCAGTCATGACAAACCCAAGCTGTGCAGCCAAATATGGATCAAACCTTCAGATTGGTATTATAAATCCTAGTGGAGATCCAAATGTTTCCAATGATAGGAAGGCTGAATGCTGAAGTGGAAAAAAGAAGTATAAATTCAAGGGACAGTTGACTCCAAAATCAGAAATACATATTTTTCCTCTCACCAGCAGAGCTATTCATTCATCTGGATGCAGAGTTTTGGAGATATAGACTGTAGAGATGGCTGCCTTCACTTGAATATATAAGAATTGGATGGAACTTGGTTTGTTGTGCTTAAAGCATCAAAACAAAAAGGATTTGGAAAAACTAAACGGCAATGTCTCTTTCCAGGAATCATGACAGTAACTCAAGATAATGCCTTTATTCATGGGTTAAGGAGAGTTTGCATCCAAGTGACTCAGTAAAACTGCCCCTGCTGTATCTTGCATCAGCATCAGTCTTGAGGAGGTAATAATGGAGTGGGCTCACTTCTCATTAGCAGTGGTTTTGCTCCTGGGCTGTCCGTGGTGCTGCCTGCAGGGACCTGGTAACAAGCATGAAGACCCTTTTGGTCCAGCTCTCCCGCAGAGTGGCATGTGGACGGCTTTGCCACAAAAACCCGAGGGGTCCTGCCGGCCAGCCTGGCTTCATTAGTGGAGGTAACCTTCAAAATGCTCCGCTGCCTCCTGCACTGCCCTCGGGTCTGTTATGGCTGGGAGGAAGTTGGAGCAAGACTTGTGTCAAATATACTGTCAACCTGCTAAACAGGAACAGCTTGGACACAGTCAAGTGGCAGACAAGAGTCCCGCGGGGCAGAGGAAAGTTTTGTGAATACTACAGGAAGTTAAGCCCCTGTTCTTTCAAATAAAACTGCCTCCTGTCAGCAAGAAAATGTCTTCATTTCAGGCTTAATTTTATATTTGATAACATGTTAGGAAGGACCTTACGCACCACTATAGCTGTGGCTATCACATAACCAAACCTCACTACGGAGCGAGTGGTGGTAGCATTCATGGGACATCTCTGTAAGGTATTGCACCAGCAGTCTCTGATCATGGTTTCACGATGCAATTTTTGGATTAGTGGTCATTGGATCCGACGACCATTTGCACTGTGGCATGGATGATATCACTACATGAAAGAAGAAAATAGCTGTCCTCGATGTATTAAGCATACTCAGTAATCGTGATTACTCCCTCCATCTTGTACTGGGTTACCTTTCACTGGAGACCAGACTCTCTCCCTCTGAAATATGGGAAGTATTAGATGACCTGAAGCTAACTCAAAGAAGCTGTGGAATTTGTCAGAATAGATATGTGTTGATGTCAAACGATAGGGGCTGGTCTGAATCAGACCCCTCTGCGTCTAAATTCATTAAATAAAAAGAAGGCCAGCCCTGAATAAAAGTCAGTCCTGTTTGATCGCATAATGCTGTAACTGACACTCACGCATCCCTCTTTTATAAACGTCCACACCGCTTTCATTTCAAAGCTCTGTCTTTAAGATGAGTCTGTGCTCATCTGGAGGAACTTAAATAGAAAATGAAGTGAGACCTAAGGTGATGCTGGCTCACCCAGGTGTCACACCTTTGTTTCCTTAATTTCCTCTGTGGAGAACCCTCATGCTCTGTGTGAGGTTGTTTCACGCCTCCCCCTCTGCTGGCTGGAGGCCTGATGAGGTCCAGATGTGGTCCAGATGAGGCCCCTGTCTGATGCAGGGACCTGAGAGGAGCTGTAGACTCCGGGGACTCATCAAACTGGCGAGGTTCTGCTCAGACAGATTTCTGACATGTAGTAACATGTTCTAACATCGATTGTTTATATGTTAATAAACATTTTATCATTTTTATAATCCATTAACGCTCATCTCTGTTATGGACGGGACATCTTTACTCTTTCCGCACGTGCTCAGCCTGTGTTAGTTATGTGATGATTAATGCTTCAGTTTGTCGCTTGAGTACAAAAATAAACCAGAATGTGCAATTACTCAGACGAAGTACAACTTTTTCAAAAGTCTGCTGGCTGTGGAGTGATAGTCAGTTTCCTGCTAATGTCAAAACCACTTTTTGTAATCAGTTACTGTGCACTGTGGACAGCTCATTCATTCATTTTATGAATACCTCATTAATATTGGTGCTAATTTAGCATTTATCAATTAGATCGTAAAAGGAAAAAGTAGAGGTGAAATGTAACAATTACTCATGTAATAAGACTTGAGTTTCCATCTAATGCAAAAGTACACACATTCTTTACTCAAGTAAAAGTAAAAAGTATCCCTCTGAAGGACATTTCTGCTGAACCTTTCTGTGCAAAGCAAACTGAACCTCATGTCATATTAATATAATAATAATATAAATCAATTACTTTTAAATGTAAATGTAAGGTGGACACTTTGGGTTGGTAAAGCGTCCCGACCACAGCAACAAATTGAGAAAATAAGGAAATCCAGGCGGAGGGCTGCAGGGTCTCTGCAGATACAAAACACTAACACGCCTTCATTCGAGTCTCCCTCTTCCTGTTCCCGCCCTGTTGGGAAGGTGGCATAAATTACACAAAATGATAGTAACTTAACGTTACAGCCGATTGTACAGATATTTGTGTGAAAATGTAGGGAGTTCCAGTAAAAAGTTAAGAAAAATACTTGAGTATGTATTTTTTCTTCTGAAAATTCTCGCTTAGTACAGTAACAAAGTATTTGTACTTCATTACTTCCCACCTCTGGTGACTGGTTACTGTCCAGGTTACATTTGTTGCACCCTTCCTGTCCAGTGAAGATCATACATCTCCAAATTTGATGATTCTAATTATTTATTTTTTTTTGGATAAACTGTAGGATTTGGTGTTCCCATACTAATTCTCCTAATTCTTACACTAAATAAACAATTTAAAAACTATCTTGGTTTAACTGGACAATGCATCATCACAAAGCTGAAAACAGGATGTTTTTCAGAGCTCATGAAAGGTTGACTGATGTGGTTCTCTCAGGCCAGCGACGCTACAAACATATGATGAACCAGTTTAATCCTGCAGTAATATTGATCCAAAAACATTGTTTATAGTAGTAAAACACAAACCATTTTACTGCACAATGAGTACTTTTGATTTACAAGTGTGTATTATAACACTTGGTGTCTTTCCACGCCATAACGGGGAGAAAGTGTGCTTGAGTGTGCGCGTGTGCAAGTACACACTGTATATAGGAGGACTGGTTATGATGTCAGCATGTGTAAACTGTGACTATAGTACAGTGCAGGCAAAGCTCAATCTGAGCAGGGAGGGCTCCCCGTGGCAACAGCTGCATGATGTCAGATGTTGAGCAGAGATTGGACAGATGTGGTGATTTGAAGTACGCAGGAGATTAAGCCTGTAGTCTACAGAGAAATCAGAAATGTTAAGCGAGCGTACAGCAGTGCAGTGATACAATTTAGGCGCTTAATTTTCGATAGGAAGATAAAGGATACGAAAAAGCAAATTGAAAAGCAAAGGGGAGAAAAAAACATGTTTTGAGGAAGTATATAAATAGAAATTATGTTCACTGTTTCAGACAATACATGACTTATCTGAGGGGAATTCAATTACTCACATGTTTGGAAAACGTTGCCTCATTAACAACCTGGAACATTCGTTACGATTCTTATCAGTCAGGGAAACTTTACGGGAAATAATACCACATCTTTGTCGAGTCTTTTTGTTTCTGCACAGGCTGATATGTGTTGGACATGCTTCAAGTTCACTTACAGGCCATGTGAATTCTCACAGGCTCTGGCCTCGGCATCCTTGGGAAGCTCCATGGACGGACAATTGAACAGGATTATAGAGAGAGAGAGAGAGAGCGAGAGAGAGAGAGATTCCTAATTGCTCATAATTCCTGTGCTCTGATTGTATGTGTCTCAAGCTATTGCATCAGCAAAATGGATCCCATGACAAAAAGACATTCTACAGACCTGAGGGTTATCCAGCGCAGCAGGGAGAAATGCAGCCTGATTTATCCAATTATCTTTTCTTTGTTGAAATGTTTCTCACAGGCCTCAGGTTAAAGCAGGGGACAAAGAGACTGAAGCAGCTTTTGTTTTGATTTCTGTCTTCAGAGGATAACTTTAAAAAAACATTGATTGAAACAACAGAGTGATTCATTTGTTTTCTTATTTACTCCAGTGATGTCTAGCGCTACAGGTTTTTATGTTGTTATTTTACCCATGTATCTGAAATTTATGCCTCCAGCCTAATATAATAGAGCTAAGTGGAATTTCATTTATGGTGCTTAAACCACTGAAACATCCGTGTGTCTTTCCAGAAACAATGGCCCAGTAATTTTACCGTAAACCACAGACCACACTGTGAACAGTTTTCACTGGAACTTCTTTCAACTGAAGAAAAAATCCTCAATGAAAACTCAGTGAGTTTTTATAAACGTAATCTTGCATTGTAACAAATAGCATTTGAACTTTTGAACTGCAGAATTGATCTCACATGGATCTCATAAGCCTGTGTTAAACATGGTGCCTCCAGTGTCACTTCTAGGCAGCAGTGAATTGATGTTAAAGTGGGATTGAGGCCAGCGATCCGAGGTGCAGTGAGCCTCCTCGCTGGCCCACAAACATACATCCAAAAATAGCTTTCTGGCCAAGGTGATAACATGTCTTTGTTTCCAGGTTTCTACCGTCTTGGGCTGCGTTGCGTTAGACATTGAAAAATATAGAAGGCACAGTTGAAACAGAACCAATCACAATGTTTGTTGACAATAACTTTGTAGTATGTAGTTTACAGTACATACTTAAATTGGCACCTTTATTATGTTATTCCACAATGTACATCTCATTCATCTAAATTGCATGTTTAATGCTACATATCTAATGAAAAACCACTTTTTCACTAACGTTATGTTGGAGACCTAATTTGCTTGTTGGGCCACAGAGATGACCCGGGTTTAACTGAAACTCGCAGCTGGTCCAAGATGTTGCTGCTGGGTAGATACCAAAGAAGTGAGCAAAGCAGCACTGTACATAAAAGAAGCACAGCTGGAACATAGGATGGGTCGAACCACCATGTTTTACTATATATCTATAAACATGACAGTCGCGGCTATAAATGACAAAAACTAAACAAGTTCAACTGCCAGTTTTCTACCAGGACATGACTGTTGTTAGGTGTAAGTCGGTCTATGGATGACCGCGCACAAAAGAATGTTGAGGAATTTGAGAAGTCTGTTTCTATCCCAGTGAAAGATAGTTACGATAGGCGAGATGGGTGATGTAATTGAGACTGTCAGATGTTTTCTGCCATGAGCAACTTTGTGGCTTCAACATTTCATGCATTGGCTCCTTCAACCTGTGTTCAGGAGGTGTGTTCAGGTGTTGAGGTGAAGAGGGTGATTACACTAATTTCACACATTAAGATTGGGGAAATTTAATGCATGTGTGGAAAAAAGCCATTTGTGGCTCAAGAGAAAGCTGCATGTAATGTCATAAGTGATGTCTCCCAGTGAGTAGGCTGCATTGTGGGTAATGTAGGCAGCAGGTTTTGTAAAGCAGTCAACTGGTCTTCATCATTCCACTTCTATAACACTGTTGGACTCATGATGGATAGCTTAAAAATAGATGAGCAAAATCGATACGGCACAACCAGAGACATCGCTGTTTCGATTCCATGTGTTCTTCTTCCTTTTAAAACCTAAATTACCCACAATGCAACTTAGCAACTGAGTGACATCACCGGAGGCACTTTATCAGATCACATGCAGCTTCCCACATAACCCTCTGGAGCCATAAAATAAAGGCTTCTTACAGCTTTTTTTCACATATGAAGTAGTTCTCCGGATTACCTGTAAACACACTTCAGTGTGTAAAATTGGTGAATTTACCCTTTAATGCAGTGCTGAACTTCAAACATCAATGTCCGCAAGTCTGTGTGGATTTATAAATAATGGTCATGAACCTAAGTTGTTGTTTCACATAATAATATAGGGTACATCATCATGTATTTAGGCTTTACATGGGGATTATAAATGCTGTCCAAAGCTGATCTTGCTTGTCTTCTTATAGACAAACCAAGCTTAGCTCACACAGAGATTATGGCTTTTATTTCATGTACAAAAAATCTCCTGAAAAGAACTTAATAAGCCTCACAAACAACAACACTGTCAGTAAAATACCAAAACAATGAGGCAAAATGAGAACTTAAGTAAGAGGATTAAGAAAAAAAATATCTCTGATGCAGATGTATGTTTCGTTAAGTTAAGCAGCCTAAACATGCGCTTGAGTCATGTTGCCATATGTTTTATGAAATGGTAAATGAGTCTGTTCTTTGGTTTGTGCATGTAGGCAGTGCTTTCACATGTTTCCTGTGTTCATGATGTGTTCATGTACTGTATGTAATGGCACTTTTTTTGCCCAACATTGTTGTGTTTGGCACCCGATGCACAGAGAAACTTAATCTCATGTTGCTCTTTTATTTGACCTGAAAATTACCTGTTTCCTTCAGGGCAAAAAAAAATAATTGGGGGAAAAATTGTATGAGCCATTGTATTAACGGCTACCAGCAGCTCAGTTTAACAGAATCATTTGTTTAACAATGCGGCTACTTTATACCGTCTCATACCTTATTATCCAACACCTCCAAACGGGTCAGGTAACTGCCAAAGAGGCTCTGAAGTCATATCAGCACCTTTAGTATATTGTAGCCCACCTTCATCAGCACTTTCTCCAATATCAAAGCTGGTATTGTGGCTGAATCCAGGTAGATTTCTAAAGCAGAGGAAGAGAGAGACAAAAAGTACTGATAATTAATGGCTGTCACAGGATATGGAGTGGATGCAGAACGATTACAGATGACACATAAATTGCTGTGTAATTTCAGATGCTATGGGGCGTTTTCGGTCAGAGCAGGTCTCCTCTTGTACCGCCTTGACAGATGATATTCAAATGGAAGTCGAGGCCAGAGGGATAACATGCCATTGTTGAACCATTTGATATGCCAAGGACGTATAATGGTCCGGGCCACATGCAGAACAGCAGATCAAACACCTTCTAGGGTTTCAGGAGAACGCAGTGTAACACAAAACAAGCTCTTAGAAAAGACCCACATCATAATCATCTGGCTGGGAGGTTGCAGTATCGGGTCGGCGGGCATTAAACGATTGACATGTTTCATGTTGATTTTGCATGTTGGACATGTAAATCGAAACATTTATTTAGATTTCTGAAAGTAAACAACGTTGCTCTCCATCGGCTGCACTGTTGACAACCTTGGAAACTTTGTGGAATCAACACAATCCATTTTGAGGAAATTCACGGATGCTGATTAGCCAAATATGCCCACGCACTGTCTACTTGAGGGCCTCATCAAGTTTCCTTGTTTGATTTATGCATAAACAGCTGCAGAGGTGGCACGCACACCAGCCAGGCCCGACACAAACGCAACATAAAGGTGGATGCGTTTTCTGCCTCTGTAACACAATCTCGTCTCTCCCTCGGCCGCTCCAGATACAGTTTGATGATCTATGAAGGTGATTAGGTTCACGTCAAAGGGGAGACATGAGAGGCCTCTTGGAGGTGATCCAAGCTACAGACTGATGATCTGATGATCTCTGTGCTCCTGGTGGATCATGGGCCCCATTAGCTGGCTATGGTCAGAGGAACCCAATGGCATAGCTGAACAGAATTGAATAAATCCATTAAAGTGATGGTTGTGAGAAAAGATCACATGTGATGTGACCGTAATGTAAATGCGAAGACAATCTAAGACTTGTTGTCCACAGGTCATGAGGAGAAAAAACAAGAGGCTGAGAGAGAAAATCATAGATTGCACACATATACAGATATTTCTACATACTGCACATGTCAGAGTATTTGACTGGCACGGGTACGTAGCAACAATTAGCTTTACATCAACACCACAAAAGAAATGTTAAACATCTCATGAAGCAAAAACCTCAAAGACCTCGTGCTTATTTCCTGCCTTGTTTTCAGAATAACCCAGAAGACAAAACAGTCTGTACCTTGGGTTACAGTTGGCTCTATTAGTAGTTTTTGTTTGTAATTTATCTTATGCCAACTGTAATGCCTCGTGTGTTTTACCGTATTTTTTACAATGAAATTCTAGCAGCCACAGCTGCGAGTCATTTCATGATCTATACAATAAAATGGCGTAAAATACAGTTGTGCTGTTGTGCTGTGTCTATCACTGAGACTGACTGTAATAGGATACAGAATTATTTACAGAATTATTACAGAATATATGTTAATTTTGAGATAGTTTACCATCAACAGGTTTATATTATGCTGCTATTCTTTTTTAAAGCAAATTGATAAATTCAAATATATCTGTTTTGTCACAGTAATTAACTTTCAACGGTTCACAACTGTGAAAAAAAGCACATCGTAATATCATTTACATTGTCCCTGTATTTTAGCAGTAAAAATCTGACAACCATAGCTGTGGCTATTTTACCAGTCTTGCCACCGGCAGCCATCTTGGCAACACCCCAGTTAACAAGATCAGGCCCCTTTCTAAATGAATAGAGAGAAAGTCATAATTTCCCTTTCAATAGTCGCCAGTACATATAAACTGCATTTATAGAATTACTAGTCAAATCTCAGGAAAAACCTTCTTGGTAATCATGTGTATTCACATGAAGAAGTCACATTAGAAGTCTGTCTGTAGCCGCACTAATCGACTGAAACTGTTGTGAATCTCAACTGTGCACTCACGTCAGTGACTGACATGTTCCTCTGCTTGGCCGGGATAAAGCAGACGATTGACTTTAGAGGGGAAGGGTCGGGATATGTCTTGACAGACCTGTCTACTCAGACTGCTTTAAGTAGTTTGTCTCCGTTCTTATAACGTCTCTGGTTCAGATATACTAAAACATTCTCACGGTGACATTGTTAACATGTTGATGTGCAAGGATGACAGTGCTGCCTAGCTTAGTTTTTTAATGTGTTAGCCTGCTAATAATTTCTAATGATGGTAGTGTTGTTTTTTGTTTTTGTTCTTGTCATGCATTTGGTCGTGATGGTGCTAGATGACAAACCACTGAATCACCACAGTTATTCAAATTAATCCCGAGTGAGACACGAATTCACCCAGTAGATGTTGATACATTCAATTTTAAAAAACACAGATATCTGTACAAAATGTCATTACAATCCATCCAATAGCTGTAGAGCTACGTGGACCAACATTTACATTACGGTTTCCAGTAGCAGCGCAGAGGAGGTTTAATTTGCTTCGACCTCCTCACAAGGAGTTGGCTGCCTGTCTGGTGCCCTCGGACTGTCCTCATATGAGTAATCCCTCATCTAAATCTTATCATAGTGCAATCATTGATATTTTAACTTTCAGGACAGATTCTCCTCTATGTATGAATCATGCAGCTTCAGTTTTTACAGGTTTTGTGGGATTTGTATTTTCTGTGTGCGTGAACTCGACATAAAGACGGCAACGTGAGATCAGACCTAGATCTAGTGCTGTGTATAATGCACAGCTTTACAACGAAAAACGTTACGTACACTTGGTGCAAGAGGCCTTTCATAATCCTGTCACACTGGAGTAAAAGGCTTGCTTGAACATCAGATCTATACTTATAGCTACCCATCTTCATAGATAGACTAGAGACTAGTGAAGAAGACAAGGGGAACTGACTGTCCTCATTACCCTTTCAGATCTGTTTGCCTTGTGAAGCCATCAATCAGGCCCTGCTAACAGTAATCAGTCACCATTCAGGGCTGTCGAGGCTGTTTGCACAGGTTGGGGGGGATGTAGACCTTGATAAGACCACCCATCTGATCTGTGACTGACGGTGGGCTGCATCATGTCGACATGCGGACCCTCCTGTTTGGATTGAAGTTGGCGGACTCAACACAGCGGCTCCACAGTCAGCCTGTCTTTCATTTCTGCTGAGTGAAATGTTCAAAATGAAAAGACTCACCCATGTGACAAGCAGAAGAGGGCTTAAAAGAACATGTGGAAGGATAAGAGGCGAGAGTCGCCGTGTTGACACTAATTAGGGAGTGAAAGAACTTAGAACTGCATAAAGACTGCGAAAATGTCTGGGATTTCAAAGGTAGGAGTCGAAGATCAGATGCGACGGGACAGAAGCAACTTGAAAGAGGCTCTCAGTGCACTTATTGATTTGAATGCAGACGTTCAGAGCGGAGATATTCAAAGACGGAGAGGAGGGCTAAACAGAAGTGGCAGATGTGCCTGAGGAGGTCATCAATATATTGACTACTCATCACAACAAACAATCTGAACTGGTTATGGTGACTTATGTATCGCAGCCCAACTGAAACATAGGAAATAAGGAAATATAAAATTCAAATGAGGATACAAACATGCTCGTTTGATGCTGTCACATTATGTATTAATATCACAGACCACTCACTCTATTTTCTTTTATTCCTTATGAGGTTAGCTAGTCATTTCCTGTTTTATTTTGTAGTTATATGCTCCTGTGACTGTCGCTCTCTACTTCCTGCTCACCTGTGTCCCCAGTGTTCTGTTTCCCTCCTGTGCTGTTCCTCACCAACCTGATTGCCCCGCAACACCTGTCTCACATCAGCCTCGTCAGCGCTGCCCTGTTCCCAGTGTCTCTCCACCTGCACCTCATCCCCTCGTTAGTTTAGTCTGTATTAAGCCCGTGTTGTTCCCTCTCTCTTTGTCTGTTTTTCTCCTTGTCTCAGTCTGTCGTCTCCTGTGCCTGTTCCTCCTTGATTTGTTCCCTGTGGTTTTGTGGTTTGTCCTCAAGTTTTTCGTATTGTTTCGAGTTTTGGCCGCCGTCCAGTTTATTGTTCACACTTTGGGATTTTTGGATTTTGGACTTCAGCTCATTAAAGGTGCGATATGTACTGTGGCTGACACACCGCACACCGGCTTTCCAATTCCATAAGCTGATGGGCTGAGATGTAAATTGTTGAATTGAATACTTATAATGGAAATAAGAAGATTAAAAAAAGATGTCTATTTATTGAGATATTTCATATATAGCATGCTAACCCACTAGCCCCAGCCCTTCCTGTGTTGTAATAACACTTTGTCCAGGTACAGTCAGCTAATAGGACTGCTAGCTGCATGGCTAACAGAGCGAACGAGCTAACAGTAGCTACAAATAGCAGCAGTTAGCGGTTACTCTGGTGATATGCTGCCCCCTATTTGTTTGTATGAATTCGACTACGGCAAATTCTTACATATTGCACCTTTTTAAAGCCTTTTGTTTCCACCCTGCCTGCCTCTGTGTGCCTGCATTAGATTGTAGTTTGATTTTGGCAAGTGAAAAAACTTTGGTAAAAAAAGGTTTAAACCTTAAAAAGATAAATTACTAGAAATTGTGGGAAAGTTTAGGTGAGATTTAAGTTAGAAAAAACAAACAAACATAAATTGTACACTTTACTTACACTTAGTCTAAATGTGAATCAGTAATCAAACCCAGAATTACATCCCTTACCCTCCGTCTGATGCTCGCTGACTGCGCTACTACATTAAATGAATGGGTAAATACATAGTTCTCAGTAAAAGCATCTCTTTCAACCCAGCACAAAATTACTAGTTCATTATAACCCCAAGATAGATGCATTACTGTGGGAAACACATTTTTCTTTTCCTGAAAGCCCAATAGCCAGAATCCTGCCTCTCCTGAAAGAAATTCTCGAGAAACTAGACTCCTAACGTGCAGATGCGCCGCCACTCTTGAAGATTAACAGGCTCCCATTAAGACGCACACATTACAGCACTTCTCTCTGTGCTCTCACACCTACGCAGCAGCATTCAGGGACCGGCTGCCCCCAAATGGCTGTGTTGCCGTCAGTGCTCTCTCCTGGGATGTGAAAGTGTCACGGGTTGAGGCCTGAACATCATGCATGTAAGTGCCTCACACATTCAGTGTGAGGCACTTACATGCATAACACAGAAAGAGAGGAAATTAAAGGCTGGTAGCGAGATGCAATCATGTTAAACAGAAACCATTTAGATGGAGTTTAGGGGAACGTTCCAATGGAGGCATTTTATCCGACATGATCTGGGTCTTATAAGTGTCTGAAAGAGACACAATGATGTATTGCCTCCCTTTGTCACCCGTGGGGCCTTAAGCACTTCATCTGGAGACAAATGACAGTAACAAGATACAGAGACGTCTGTTTCTTTCTAATGTACGTGCTGACTTTGTTAAAGAAATGGTGTTTCTTTCTCCTGTATTTCGCTGATGTCAGGTTAGAACTGCGTGCAGTCACAGGCACCAAATGGTAGTCCTGATCTTTTGTCCTCATGCGTAGACATAAAACTGATTTGGTTTACGAGACCTTCCTATGAGTGAAAGACTGAATGAGAACGTCTGAGCTCAGATTGCAAACAATAACATTTGCATGTTTCCCACCAGCGCCATCCATTCTCATTTGCGTATGAGTGCAGGCAACATTACAGATTGCTATAATCCCTCAAAGCTGACAATCGTGATATGGCTGTTAATGTTGTCACTGTACTGGTTTGTGCCTCCAGGACAATGAATAATTTGTACAGTCGTTTTCAAGGCAAGGAATTGGCTTCGTCGCAGGTGATTGTGTTACAACAATGCCGCGCGCTGAATGTTGTAAAGCCAAGACTGGGAATGAAAATATCCTGAAGCCAGTTTAGAGTGCACCGAGTTGTAATGTCGGCTGAATGAGAAAAGGCAGCGGCACTACATCTTCATCTGTTTCCCAACACGGCGCTGATAGCTTTATCAGCTGAGGGAAACTAATGTAAACCTACTGCTGATGAGACTAGCCATGTGTTCTCCGGTTCCTTCCACAGAGGTAAGACGGAGCTGAGGAGAGCTTTTGTTCTTGGGTAAAAAGCTGGTGTTGCAAGCACCTTTCAGCACCCCCTGATTCAGTGCACATTTTCAGGTATTGCCCCGCATGAAGGTTGAAAAGCATTGCCATGATTCTGTCGTCGGGGGTCTGCAACTGGGATCTGTGTTCCAGCTGTTACAATGCATACTTGTCATGTAAAACGTTTGAGATATCCTGAGAAATGCAGGTACTGCAGCAGCAGGAGATGATCATTGTCACCTGGAAATTTCCAGAAGTATTTTGGAGAGGGAGTGTTTGTGGATTTCACAGCAGGGAAAGAAAGTAGTAGAGAGAAAGGGCACCGCAGAACGTGCGAGGCTGTTCTGCCGTCCTACCTTCAACTCCAGAAGTGTTCCCACCATTAAATTCGGCAGTAAGCAAAAGCTTGGACTTCTGCGTTTGGAGAACACAAGTTAAACTCCTGACTTTCTGATGTATATCATCTTCTATGCCTTAAACACAGAACTCTCATTCTACAATGACTGCAACGAGCCCCAAGCTCCGTCTTCCATGTGGCAAGAATCACAATATAACAGAAAAAGTCTGTTCAGTTTTTTAAATGAGTGAGAATACAATCTAATAATACCTCCTCTTACAGTAAAGATATCTCAAGTAATACAATAAAATGAATAATTGTCTTTACATGTCAGACAGGATGGCCAGATCAATATGACAGCATGCTTTTCATTTGTAATCAGGCCACGAAGGTATCGGCTGCCAGACCGCAGGTTGAAGTGACGCACGTCGCTGCAGCTGCAGAGGGTTAAACTGGATAAAGAGAGAAAACAATGCATGCGTGAGGAGACGATGAGTGAAAGCAGCTAACATGGTATCAAAATGGACTATTAGAGGTAACACTGTGATGCACAATATAGCAGTAATGGCCGATTGCGAGGACGTTTGTTTCCACTTCATGTGACGCCCAATAATAAACTGAGGCGGGAAAACGACCTGAAATGATGCTTCATCCATCTGGCCGCTGTGTTACATTCATCAGACATATTCCCACAGGTTATCATTATAACTGCAAAATGTTAACAACACTACTGCCAGGTATTTCCACACCTAATGAAAAAGTCGTAAAAATAAAAAGTCAGGTATTCCATTTCCCCCTCCCGATGGAACAGACATGCTACCTGAACATGTTAGTTATTACAGATTATAGCTCCTACATGGCCTCCTGTTAACATACCAACTTAGCATGTTGTACTGTGTCCCTTCCCTCAACTTTAAGCCCCCTCGACCTCTTCGTCTCTCAGTCTTCTATAACATTAAAAATTTAATAGCCCTTAATAATATACAAGGATGATAATCTTAACATCTGAGTGCTTGAACTCCTTGACGATGGGAAATCAAATTATCCAGGCAGAGCCTGATTCTAGGAAAAGTTGCACAGTCCAGTAAATCAATTAGTTTGGCGGGTTTAGTTCCTCAGAAAGTGAGTTCCCTTTACCATCAAATGACCACACAAAGCTACTTAAACACTTTATGGACCCGGTGGATATACAGAGTTCAGAAAGTGCAGCCCTTCATCAACCTACCGTGTAAATCCTATCTTGTGAGCAAAGACTGAACAGACAATTTACTTAGATGATTACTTTTTATCACTTTTGTGGCAGGGGATTACGCTGCTGCCTTCAGGCAAATGTGATGCTTCCTTATTATACACATTTGGCTTCGGCGAAAGAATCCTCCATCACAAAATTATTAAATTACTTTGTCTTAAAGGCAGGTTTGTACTCAATTCAATTTAATATTGTATTTTAACTAGATTTGCCTGTGTGTTTTTTGTTTATTTCCATTTAAGTCAGCAGAGCATGAGGAAGGACATGAAGCTGAAGAAGGCCGTGACGCTGCAAGAATGCAACTCCGTCTGTGCTCACAGATTAGCCGAGCGGTAGCTGAACCAAACAAAACATTAGAATTTAAAACGTACTTCTAAGTTCAAGTTTTGTATTTTGAAGACATATAATAATAATAATTTTAGCTTTTTGGATTTTTTCACAAATTTCCACATGAGAAATGTACATGTTCTCATGTGAGCTGCATGCCTTCATATGTGATTTGCCTTTTGTCACACGTGGATTAAAATGTTCCGCACTTTCAAAACAAAACATAGCACATGTCAAACTAAAACTTGCACATTTACCAGATGTATTGGCCTTTTTCACATGTAAATCAGAATTCCCATAATCCAAAACCATGTTAATAAAAACAAGCACTGCCAATCAAGAGGCTCTTCAAAATGTGCGTCTGGCTCTAAACTTTGTCATCTATGCCGCCAATGGGATCAAAAGAGACATTCGTCAGTGGATGATAATAATTCACAGAGCATTCAAAGCAGCTGCCAAGCTCCACGATGGCTGACACACATATAATGCGAGCAGAACTTTCGGCGGTATGGCAGCTGGGTTGCGCGACAATAAGATTCATCTTTTTAAAGTCACAATAGTCTCACTGGTTTAGATGTGATTCACTTATCTTTGACAGCTCTCATAGTGAGGGTTCTAAACAAAGTGTGTACAAAGGCAATGGATAGTTGTGGCAATGTACATGAGAACTGCTCAGCTGTGAGTCACAGTCAGACATCTGAGTGATAATTAAACGAGACAACTGTAAATTACACACAAAAAAGTTTTTTAGGCACCAGAAGAGACAGAGAATAGAGGGTTCCAGCTGTCTGTTTTCTGTATTATATAGCGATCGTTGCTGTCATTTCTCCATCAGTGCTGGAGTGCAGAACCATGACATCATTTCCAAATGTTTTGAAGGTCCATAACGTTCTCAGTGACAGGACTGCCAGCGGAATTGGTTCTTCTCCAAATGTTCCCGACATAAGCTGCGCTCTGAAGCACGTCCCACGCCTGACAGTCATGAGGACGTTTTCAAGATGATGTTACAGATTAGCAATCAATAACAGACATCATTTTTCAATTTACACTTGAAAGGATGGGGCCAGATGGCGAAATTGCTCAGACAAGCATGATTTTCCCGCGAGCCTGTGATGGTACGGTCTCCTCTGTTTGCACGGGGGTGACCACAAACACATGCTACTCCTTAAGGGGAGTCCCTCTACATGGGATGTGTTTTTGATCATTTGTCATAAAACGGACAAAAGGGGAGATTTGAGATAACCGCACAGTCGTCCTACACGTAGGCGTACTGAAAAATAATCCATTTCATCTTTAATGCTACATGGATTTAATTTCGTGCAGAGATCAGCTCTTCAAAAGACGGAAAAATACACTGGAAAAACTAGACAGTGTCTGGTGAAATATTTGTCTGTTGGATGGATGTTGAAAAAGACAACCCAAATATACACAAGCCTAATAAGCATTTGGGATGTTTATTTTCAACATTTAGAGCATCTTGGTCCAGCAGCTTTGTGTCAGACCCGCCATTAAAAGCAATCATTTCCTGCCTCTCTCGCCTCCGTGGACTGACAGCACATCTCAAACATCTGACAGTCCTGCTGACTGTGTTCTTCTTCCGTCTCGTCCCCAGACTGCTGCTCCAGCTCCACCCGCCTGCTGCTAAGAGCCGTCCAGCTGGGATAATTGGCCCCCCTGTCCACCTTTTCCTGCCATTCACTCTGCCTGAAAGCTCTTCTTCACACATGCACTGGGAGGGACACACACACACACACAAACGCAGAAGCTGTCCGTGCTCTACCTCTCTGTTTGGCCTCTCAGACTAACTGCACATTCATTTTCATTCCGTAGACTGTTAGGGCGACATCTGTCACTGGGAGCTGGGGGTGTCTTTGGGGTCTTGTGACAGAATGGAGAAGAGAGGGATGGAAATGAGTTCACATGAAATAACAGAAAATAGGCAGAGATTCCTCCTCCAAATGACTTCCCCTCTGCCATTTGGGGGAGAAAAAAAAAGGGGGACATGCCAGCTAATCCCTCACCTGATTTGAGATGTAAATCATTCTGTGATACTATGTTACACAATTGTGTTTTATAGGATTTGGTTGGTACATTAACCTTTTCATTATCATATGGCAGTTTGTGCTCCGCCCGGAGCTGCAATCTGAAATTTGTATTTTGTTCCCCAGTACGATCAAACAGTTATTCAATTTATAGTCCAGGTCATGAAAGGCGATGTCAGTAAAATACATGAAAGTCCGCGTGAATCCTGGTCATAAATACTCTATTTATATGCAAATACACAGATAGTGTGGCTCAATCTGTTGCTCTGGAAATGTATTCATTTGACTGATGTCACAGGATGTACTGACCCTACATGAAATTAAACTATGTGATCATTTCAACCTACCAGCAGGATGGACTGAGGGAAAAAAAAATACAGCAAATATGGAAGTAATTTAAAAGATCTAAAGATGTGAGGGGAGCCTTGGGTTTCGGCAGACATGCAAGCAATCCATTATTTCAAGGACACATGGAAATACAATGAACACTGAGACGCTTTAAAGACAAATATGTAGGGTTGTTTTCCTTTTTATGGTAGTGAATGTAATCCACATTGTTACAAAGTCTGCTCAAATTACGGAGCAGGCATAATTCAACATGAAAGACGTCGCAGGGAAAACATTGGCTCGTCTGATATAACCTGTGTGGTCTAACTGAAGAAAGATATGGCATGATATTCACTAAAGACTTTCCACGACTTCGTCAATATGTGGGAAAGGCTGTGGGAAATCTTGATGACTATATTTGGCCTGAATCAGCAGGAATGACAGATGTAATAATTAAAAGTCTGTAAAGGAGCACAGGCAAACAGACCTCAGATGAGCAGAACAAGTTTAAACTCAATACAAGAAAAATGTTTTCCCCTCCGGAGGGAAGGGTGTGTTGTAGAGAAGCATGCAGCAAACTTAGACAATGTGATTTAGATACAAGTTCATATGAAGAGGGATGGTCCACCCTGATGAGAGGCAGGCTGGGGTTTCATTTTCAACCCTTTGTTCAGGCTTTTTATTTAAAAAATAATGTAGAGTTGGCACCGTTTCTTCCACTAAATAGGACTGAGATAAAAACACTACCCTCTTAATGCAAATGTGGCTTTCTAAAGTCGAAAAGCAAAAGCTATGGGAAGCCTGCGTGTCAGGATTTCACTGCAAAAAACGTCTAAACCTGAGATAATCACTGTGGTTCTGTTTATCGTGCTTTCCTCTGTTTTAATGCCAAGCCACAAAACATGGTTTACACTGAATCGTGAAGCTTTGGTTCCATGTTGCTCTCCGTCCTCAGACAGAGAGACTCCATGTCCTGTCAGTCACTATAAAAATACATTCACCCTGAAGTGAAATCCAAGCTACCTGTTGGTCAACATATCATCAGATTGATTTGTTCTGTCCTCGTTTTCCTCATTAGGGTGCTGTCCAGAAGTACAGCAGGAATCGTGATTCCTCTTGCACAGATAAAAGGTGTTGGCTCCCTGCTCTCTCTCCAGAGTGTTCCTGCTGTTTGTCATTGACTGCAGGCTCCTCAGGCTCCCCAGTGTTCCTGCTCTCAGAGGAGCTTGTATGTCAGCGCACTAAACACGAGCAATCCTCGACATTCAGTGAACCACTACCATAAGGAGGGTGAGGGCTGCTTCAGTAAAGGTCAGAGGGGAGGATTCATGTTCTAGCTCCTGCAGTTCACAAACGCTACAGCCACTGAGAAATTAAATCCCATCAGTGGCTGACAGTGCTTTATCCTAACTGCATACATATGCATCCACTTGAATATATCCTATGTTTTTCTTTAACTTGGCAAATACTGATATACAACACTAATACTGATGATTTGATTCAGTGTTCTTGCTTAGATACCTCACCATCGACACAGAACTAAACGTGGTGCATTGCTGCCACCTAGCGGACATGAAATGTAAGTACAGAACACTCCCACTGCAGACAAGTGGGTTCTTGAAAAGCACATTGTTTTAACAAAATCAAAATGCAAATTAATAAATGAACACTTTTGAAGCAGAGAGGTTAGTCCATAATCTTTTCTTTTTTTTTTTTTACTTAAAAAAGTGTGCACATGTATAGCAATTCCGACCCATGAAAATGAAAATGTAAAAACTCTTCAATTTTAAAACAAAATGTTAAGTGTGGCCAGTCTGACGATGTCATTTAAAAAAAAGACATCCTGGACACGTTTCACAAATTCTACATACAGGGCCACACATAAAACATGGGCAAAAATACTCAAATCAACAGCATGAATTAACACTTTCTGTACAACATCCATTGTTGTCAAATATTTTTGACTTCTTTTAGCTGTAGCCTTGTTGTGTGATATAGAGACATCAGTTTTTCGCTTCATTTCAGTGTAGAAAACTGTGCCTCTGGTGTTCAGGTGTCCATGGCAGAGAAACAGTGAAGTCAGTCAAAGGGATTTCTCATGCCGAGCGTGTCGTATTAACATTTCACATATCAAAGTGAGGAGGTGTTCAGGTGAGATCACTCAAGTTCCTTGAACCGTGCAAACATGGCTTTGCGTACAGCTTGTTTGTAGGAGGCGTGGTCCCACACCACAGGCTCTTTCTTTTTCCTCTGCATAAGAGAAAGTGAAATGAAAGGTTTAATAAACTGACAAGAACAAAAACACAAGACATTTTGATGTGAAATAAAACTTCACACCTACCGGGGCAGGCTCAGCTCCTAAACCAGGTCTTTCACTGACTTTATTCATCTCCCTGAGCACAGAGAACAAACAGTTTAGGCCGACATGTATGTAATAAAACCACTTAAATGCTTTGTTTTCCATTTTAGTAACACCTACCTGGAGCCCCCAGCCCAGGAATTATGATGTGGTGGCTGTTGGTGATGGTGTTTTCTTCTTTTCTGTTCTGGAGACCTGGGACCTTCCTTGGCACTTAGCTGTGGAGGACAAATTCCATCTCTAGCCATCAACTGATGATGCGATACCTTACAACATACTTTCCCTAATCCATTCATTTTCACTTACTTCTTTTTCTTGGTTCTCCAGTGCCTCTAGCTCCTTCTTTGACCTCTTGATCTTAAGGTGGATCTCCATATTTTGCTGTCGAGACAGAACATCCAAGATTAGAGGCTATAGTCATAGGGTCACTGTCAGCTATTGTTCATACAAGGTTTTAAAGTTAGTACTTTGTGCAGGTCAGAAAGCTGCTGGTGGCGGATCAAAGCGTCCTTGTTCGGGAACTGTCTCCTACACAGCAGACAGGCCATCTTCTTCCAGTCAGTAAGCTTGTTGTCTTTTTCTTCAGACTGGTTGCCCAGACCGATCCTAGCTGCCTCTTCCTTATCTTCTTCCACCTCTTCATCACTTCCAGCAGCATAGTCTGATGCCAGCATACCCAGGGAGCCCATGGGACGCTGGGAAAGCAAACCAGACAAATATTATATCAAAAATTCTCAATCATCTAAAAAATAAAGTTTGAGAAAACACTGGTCTATCCACTTTATGTCATTTTTGAAAATGGCGCTCTCTTACCTTTGACTTTTCATCTTTCTTAGGAGGAGCAAGAGGCTTCTTAAAAAGATCATCTGCACCTGAGATCTAAGGATGTAGACACAGAACAAGCCAAAATGAATTACAAGAGCCAATAAATACATACTTTTTTATAGCTACATTCACTGTAAAAATGTATGTGCATAAGAGTTATAATGTGTGGTTGTCGGAGGCGAGTCCCTAACCTTCCTCTCAAAGATGGCGAAACCAGCATCAGCTGACTTGGATTGCCTCCTGTCATCGTCCATTCCACCCTTCAGCAATGGTGATGCGGCACGAACACTTTCCTTTTGGCGATTCTGGATCTTTGCCCATCGCTCCATATCTTTCATGATCTGCAAACAGCAAGACATTTCTTAGCTATCTCTCCTTTGCACATCTGTATTTCACATATTGTGGTGTGCTATAGTAACTGAAATGCTACCTTGACAGCAGCAAGACTTCTTGGCTTGTCTTCTTTGTCTTTTTTGGCAGTGTCATCGTCGTCTTTTTTCTCTGGAGTTCCCGTAGAAGTCGGGGCGGGCTCCACAGCAGAGCCGGTAGCAGAAATGGTAAACGGTGCCGGAGCTCCTCCAGGGAGGGGAGGCACCAGTGGCTTCATTTCCAGAGGAGCATCTGCTGCTGGGTTGGCAAGGATGGCCTGATCTTCAGCAGTCATCGCCCCAGGTTGGGCCTCTGCAGGGTTCCCTCCAGGAACTGGGATGTAGGTCTTCGATGCACCATCCCAGTACAGGTATTCTTGAGTTTGAGCATTGTAGAAGTACTACGCACAGAAAAGGAGAAATGACGACCAAAACCACTCATTATATGACACGTTTATGCTGGCTACTCAGTGCATAGGTAAGCTTAACCAGTTTGTCCTCTTGGTAAGAAATTTTTCAAAACACCTCTATTGTTGCTTGATTCATTACTAAAGTGGTAAACATACTGAGTGCATGTCTTAGTTGTGAGATGAAACCATGAATAACAACTATTATCTTCAAATTTCTCAGAGGCTTGAATGTTCAATGTACATTTACTTCTAGGTAAATGTTTACTAGCTGTACAGTATTTTATATTCTCTTTGAGTTTATACATAGCATTTAGCTACACTTTGTTCTCTTGTATTCTCACCCTTGAGCCAGGGTCATAGTAAAGTGTCGTCTCAGGATCGTAGTAGAAGCCTGATGTGGAATCGTACAAGTAGTTGGTCATGTCTGGAATCTCAGAGCCTGAAGGAATTAAACTCATCGATTAGTCATCACATTTTGTAACTATAATGGCCGATGATTGACACTTAGAGACGTAAAGCATGGTTTGCTTCTCACCATAGACATAGGCCTGTGACCCGTCTACGCCGACAGTCATCCCAGCTGCTTCTGTGGGCACATGGGGTCCACCGACCGGGTATGACGGATTCACAGCTGGAGTCTCACTGTAGCCAACTCCCTATGGAGGTGTTCATGGAGATATTCAGTTTACCACCCAACTTTGCAACAACATATCTACTGCTTTGCCCTTTTGCTTTGTAGCCTACCTGTCCAGTGCTGGGGTCTGATGACAGAGCAGGATTGGTGCTGCCGCTCATCAGATCACCTGGTGACATAAATGGTGCGACTACTTACAACACATTTATGATCAAGTTTAATCAGAACCAGCAGTGCTCAGGGACCAAGATACCAGAATATGTGTCTCACCTTGCATTCCAGCAGGGACACCAGCAGGTGGCGGCACAGGATGCAAGTACTGTGGAGGTTGCGGGTATTGCTGGGGCTGAAATGACAAAGATCTCACGTCATCTGAGAAGTCTCACCATCCAACTGTATACAACAATACAGCAAAAAGACCACAGCTTACCCCTGTTGTGCTGGCCTCAGGTGGGAACCCAAGGATGGAACTGTTTGGTTTGTCAAAGTCTCTTCTGAAACTGAAAACAGACAGAAAATCATCAGGAAAAAATGAGGAGATTTCTCTGTTAGACTGAACAGAAAATACAGTAACACTGTATTTGAAGCTTTGTGCATAAGACTAACATGTTTAATGCAAAGTTGACATTGTCTGAGATGGCTCTATTCTGACAACCTGACATTGACCGAGGCAACAAAACATGTCATAAACATGTCATAGCAGCACTAATTATCAAACTTAAAGACACTATTCAGATTTATGTGTTGGCATTAGATTAAACTCTCAAGTGTGCTTGGTTTTGACATTGGCTGTCATGAGACCATTATGACTGTGTCTTGGATTTTTTTCTTCTTGCCCTTAACTTAAGTGGTGTAATTTGGACTTGTCATTAAGATGTAATTAAAGGTGCAATATGTAAGATCTGACTGCCTGACAAATCCATACTCCAAGCAGCAGATCACCAGAGTAACTACTAACTGTAGCTGTCATTAACGAATGAACTCAACTTCAACTTAGTGCTAAAGCAAGCTAACTGCTGCTAGCAGCAATAAGCACACTCCTACTTGCTAGCCGAGAGCCAGCAGACTGCCACTACTTTCGTTTTGCATCAGTACTGTTGAGTGCTCTCTAGAGTGAATGGTTATGACGGTGTTATGACTTACTTCTGGTTCTTGAGGGGTTTTGCGACCTCAGCATAAACTCTGACTCCATCGACATAAAGGGGTCTGGGTTTAGTGAGGAGCTCAACCAGACGTGTCACTTGCTAAAAAGGAAGACACAGTGGTCAGTCCTGGAAAATCACAGGGAAACTGGACAGAGACAGCACTGGCTCTGATAGAACATGATATAATGAAAGCAAAGTGTGTGCATTTATATTGCTTAGGTACCTCATGGGAGTCCATGTCAACAAAGCAGAAGCACTTGGCTCCTGGTGGCTTGGCCTTGACTAGACGAACATTTCTTTCATCCAGATATGCAAAGGGATCCAAGGCTTTCAGGATAGTCTCTACTGTGGTGGTGGGCTTCACATTTTTTATTATCATGGCTGTAAAGTGACACGACAGAAAATGTTTACCCAACTGGGTTATGATTCTGATAAATGATTGGACTGCTCGTGTTTAAGAGAAAACATAAATCAACATACTTTTGCTGTCTTTAAAGACAGCGTCAGATTGGCGTGAATTGGGATGAGGTTGGCTGCGGTTGCCCCAAGACTCTGCGTGCTGCTCAGCTTCTTGCTGTTGGAGCTGTTGGTCCACCTGCTGCTGCCAGGCCTCTGGAGTCAGGTCAGAGCTACGCTGCCACTGGTTGTGGGGCAATGGCTCCATAGGGCGTTTTGGATCTGACCCATTCTGATTGGTCTTCAACTCTTCTATAGGTACGTCTTTTCTGGGCAACTGGGGCTCCTGATGTTGAGGTACTTTGTGATCTGACTCCTGATTCACAGAGATGAGAAGGTACAGTCATTTTAAACTGTGGTATGGTCAACAATATGTCGAAGTAATACTGTACATGGTGAATGGAAACTATAAAATCAAATATAACATATATACAGCACGGTTACTAGCTGTAGCTGTGTTATTTTTGATCACACTACCTTACTGACCTGCGCTCCTCTGCCTCTGATTGGCTACATCCTGCCCGTTATGTAATGTGCATGTGCAACTCTCATCGTGTGCAGCGGTGTTGCAGCAATGCACCATATGAGAAAAATGTTTTTCGAAAATTAAAGTCTTTAAACCTATTCTACTAGAACCCCCAAATAAAAGTATGAACATGAAAATTAGCATAATATCACCTCTTTAAAATGAAAGCTTTTGTTTATGAATTTCTAGGTTTTGTCACTACACTCACATGAACACTTCTTCCATGCTCGTCAGGCTGGATGTACTTCATGGATGTCGTTCTAGTGCCAACCTTTAGGGACCCCTGAAAGAAGAACAGAAATGATTAATCAGCATCTTTCAACATAGTCGACATTTCTTATTACCAATGACACCCAACATGCACTCTGGCAGGTTAAGCCCCCCTGAGGATAAAACGGGCGGACACTTAGGGTGGTGTGCAAAGCCCAGATCGAGGATCACGCTTCACGTAGGCCATTAACTACACTAGAGAAGTTTAAAAGGGAACTACAAATAGGGCAGCAACATTATTTTAAGTATCGACTAATCTGCAGATTATTCTATCAATTAATCAAGTAATCGGTTATCAGGAACGAGTGAAAAGGGCCCATAACAATTTCCTAAGCCTAGGGTAACTTCTACAAATTGCTTGTTTTGTCTGACCAAAACCAAAAGTTATGCAGTTCACTGTCACACAATACAAAGAAAAGTAGCAAATCCTCAAAACTTAACGAATGTAAAAGCAATCAACCAATTATGAGAATACATGCAGATAGAAGTCCACAACAACAAACCAGAACTTCATAGTGCCAAATATGAGCCACGTTCTCAGTAAGTAAGATGTACAAATAAAAAAAATAATCATAAATACCCCATTGCCAAGATCAGATTTAATTACTATGAGAAATAAGCTGATTCAAAGTAGCACTGTGTTTGACAAACAATTCTGCTGCAAGTGATGCTTCTCAAAAATGGGTTCAAATCCACAGTGGAGTCCCTCACTTGCAGAAAAAGAATTACCCATTTACCCATTCATAAAGCCATACGATAAAGCACGAAGAAAAAGTAAATCCTTTAAAACCATTGACAGCTCCCAAGTGGCTATTAGATTTTTGGATTGTGCAACCAAATGTTCTAAAAACGGAAATAGCAGAGACAAACAATAAACTGCTATAAACTTCACCAACAATTTAACTGATCCCAACTACCCCGAGAAAGGCGGCGACTATATAGTTTTTATAGACTCACTAGATTTACACTGTTCGTGCAGTTATTTCCTCTAAGGGAGAACAACAACCATCATGTCCGAGCTAGCAACCTGTATGCAGAAAGTAACAAATTACCCGAATGCAAACCTGATTGCGAAAGGTATGAACAAGGTAGGAGTGATTACCTTTTCTTTTGCAGTGATTTTGAAGGGATAGCCATTTTTATACAAGGGTTAGCCTTTCCACTACCAAAGCTCGTTCCCCTGACACTATTTTGCAGGGGCGCCGTAGCTGCCTTCTGGGCTTAGCGACACCCAAGATAATTGTAACTTGCTAAAAGATCTACAAACAATCCATTGTTCAATACTTCTCCCCAATGCCAGAATAGCCCCTATAGCTATCCAAGAGTATAGTTTTACAGACATGACCAAAGCACATCAGTCCTTCCCAGTGTTGAAGACTCTGTTGTGTCAAGATTTGAAGTTCATTCACAAATTGCTCTTGGCAATTCAAAGAGTAGAAATCCTGTTGCCCAAATGCATGACGATGAGTTCGAGAGAATACCATCAAGAGGACATAGACTCTTCAGAGAAGTCACAGATGATTGAAAATGCCTTGAAGTGGTAAAACAATAATGTCAGAGAAGGACTGATGCAGAAACCTAAACACAGCAAGGCTAAAGCCATTTTCTTATGTGAACTTCAGACAATGTCCGGGTATTCGGTTCAGACATTATCCAGAGTTGCCCTTCACAGATGTATCACACAACAGAAGATTGTCTGTGTCAGGAAACATGGAAAACATTCCTTTGGTTTAGGCAAGACGGGGCCCCCAGGTAGGGTGGAGGATTCATCCGTAATGACGGCTGTTTTTGCGCTGATATCAATACTACATGTACCGGGGACCTAACCACAATATCAAGAGTGGAAAGCAAAAGTACTCAGGAGTTGGCAGGTAATGTCTGTTTCAACCGATATCGGACATTTGCGTTCACACATACGGCTCTTCCGGGTAATGTCTGGAAAAGTTCAGGGTAGCAGTGCATGTGTGAATACGGCTTGAAACTCAGCAGCCACACAAGCACTTTAGTGAAGCCGTAATGCTCGGTGTCAAGAAAGCCAAAATGTTAAATAGATAAACTGTTAGACAAATGAAGCAAGGTATTCAACACATTCAATTTTGCTCTAAAAAGGGGATCACCAAAGTGTACAGAGAGCACCATTATAATCCATCCACAGTTTGAGTCATTTCACACTCAACAGCAGATTCAACCTCATTTTGCTGGAAGAAATGTCAGGGCATCAATTGGGATTTATCCTCTGGGGTCCAAGACAATGTTCATGAATCCACTGACAAAAGGTAGAGATACTTCACTGGCTAAATTACATTTCTGACCTGCTGGTGACTCTAGATAAAAGGGTCAAGTGAAAAACAAACTCAGATTCATCCTCGGGGTACCATGAACATACATATCTAACTTTACAAGAACCCATCCAAAATTTGATGAGACATTTCACTAACAGACAAATGGCACAAGAGGAAAAGTCGTGCAATCACCAAAGCAAAGGGGGTTTCATTCTTCTGGGGGCAATGATTATCTGTAAAAAATGTCACAGCAATGCAGCCAATAGCATTTGAGATATTTCAGTTTGCACCAAAGAGGAAGACCAACAATGCTTTCCTCTGTACAGATTTATATAAGTACTGGCAGCGCTTTCTAAACAACAACAATGGCATAACATAGCAATAACACTAATTTACCATCCCCTTTACATGGTGGTTGATCACGTCTTCTGCTTGGTGGGTGATGACCTCATTGTCTCCCAAATATGTAGACATTTTTGATTGCTGTTCTTCTTTGAGTTAGCCATGTATTGCTTCTAGTCACTAGCTGCTTTCTAAATCTCCCAGTGGTGGATCAAACACACCATCAAAACTCCACACCCGTGTCCTGTCAGCTCACCAGCCCACTCTTTTAACAGACATCGATCCAGTTTTGTTACCTCCGCTGTCGGCTCAGAGGCTCTACAACAAAGGCCCTGCATTCCGTCGTCATACATAACAGCAAGGCTGACAAACGACGTAACATTCCCGCTTTTTGACAGGCTGTGTTAAAGGGCTAGTAAATAAGGTGCATATAGACCAACTTTACCCAGCCTTCTCATTCACATGAAACAGGGTAGTCCAGCAGCACAGCAGGGTTCCAGCAAAAACACACGGTCTGGCAAAAAAGTTGTACCTGGCGCAACAATTTGCCGGACCACAGTGCGCCATCCTCCGGCAAGGTGCTGCTGTGGCCAATCAATACATCACACCTATTAGATTCCCGTCACTGCTGTTTACATCATGATCATCCTGAGTCAATTTTCCAGCATTGCTAAAATGATTTAAGGTATCTGCTATGTCTTCAAATGGAACTTTGGATCAGCTGAACCTGAAACAACACGCCCCAACAACCAGCCATTCCAGGCTGCTTTTGGCAAGTAAGAAAAGTGTTCAAAATGGCAGCTGCTTCCTTGACAAGAGAAAGTTTTTTGCAAGTTGTGCCAAGTAATAAGGAAACCCAATAGTTTCTAAGGCACGAAGACTTAAAAGTGTGATCCTTCAATCCTTCCTTACACAGGCTAAAGTACCTTCACTTATCATCATGAAGACTAAAAAAACAAAGATCACAAAAACTCATAACTGTTAGAAAATCCCCAAAGGGCAGTTTTTTCCAACTAATATCTGAATCTTTTAGGTTAAATCCATCCGTTGGTGAGACATTTTGGGTTTGGAATCTGAACATTTGGACTAGTAGGGCTGATATACAACGGGAGGGAAACCTATTGTATGTCTGTGCACTTACACAGTTAAAAATTATTACATATTTTTAGTGCTTAACAAGTAACTTGATGTTCTATCATGGCTTTGTACAATTTAATTCAGATTAGGACATACAGTTGAGGCTTAAAATATTAGCATTTAGAAATGTCAACTATTGACATTTTCACCTCCTTAACCAAAGTAAGTTCACTAAAAGCAACAGCAACCCCTTCCCAAGTTCTGTCCCTCCCCATCTACTAAATGCCCTCTCAACCCCTCATAATCCTGATGGGAGAGACGGCCTTCGTAGAGCGACGAGGATGGGCCACCTTGTTGGACTCCATGAAGTGGACTGCATCCTCGAGGTTTAAAAACTCCACATAGGCCGTATCGTAGCTGTAACCTGGGGACAGCATTTGAAATACAGATGGGTTTTTTGTTAGTCAATGCCAGTAATGACAGTCACCCACTACAACATAAAAGACAGCAGTTCGTGAATACATCGAGAACAGTGTAAGCGAATGTTTACACCTTAACTGGTACACATACCTTTTTCAGGAAAACACACATTTTGTTTATGCTTCTCTCTATTTAGTCTTCACATGACTGATGTCATATCAGATTTTGCCTAGAAAGGCTTTGATAAAGCCAAGCCTTAAGAGACAGATATTCCAGACCGGTAGCAGCGAACGACTACGTGGTGTGCACCATAGAGACGGAAAAATGTACTTCTCGAGTTTAGATAAAAATAAAAAGGCAAAGACATCTCATATTTCTTTCAGTTAGGGACATTTTGACATGTTTATGCAAAAGTTGATGACCTTTGAGACATAATCTTGACCAAAAGGTTTGGCATGATCTATAACCACGTGGAAGGCAATCCGTTGAGGAAAACTTTCACTCTAAAGCCGATGTTTAGATCAGCAGGATGAACAAAGCACTACCAAGGCAGTCTCCATTTCAGGTTTGTTGACGTTTTTCCTGAGTTTTTTTATGTAATGTGTCCCTGAAGGACACATTCAGTGAGTCACTTGTCACAGATGTTTTGTGACATTTATTAACACTCTTCAAAGCTCCTTATATTGAATCCTTGGCAAATCTTCTAATTGCCGACAATGATCCACATCCTCAGACGTGATGGATGACATGACCCCCCCACCCTCCTTTCCATCGTTACTGAGCGAGTTCACACAGAACCCCAACAACAAAAGCAACAAAGAACGTAAAAAAGAAAGAATGCGGCGTTTCGAATGTCGTAAAAGCGAAATGTCGAAGGACGTGGTAGCAATCGACTGCCCCAAACAGCTCCACAAAGAAACTTAGTTCTTACCTGGCACAACATTTTTGATTTTCATCCCCTGCATTGGCACACCATCACGGTCTGCAAAGGCCCCAAGAATCTGCAAAAGAAAATATTAATATGATTGAATATTATGCCATGAATAACTATGCCAACCAATGCACAGTCTGGTAACCATAATTAACAACATAAAATTGCTTTTAAATTTGATTATTACCTGCTCCATTGTGGCAGTCTTTGGAATACCAATTATGGATATTGTATTGGAAACTTTGTCCTCCACTGAAGCACTCCTGTAATCTTGATCCTTTCACAGAAATGTTTATTCAAATTCTGGTTATGAAACATCAAAGTATTATAAATGCAAATATAATCTGGAAACATGTACTAGCGCTAAAATAGAAATATGCTTACCTGAGAACCAGACTCACTAAATTTTGAGGGTGTGATTGGTTTAGACTCTTTAATGAGTTTCTCTGGTGGTTGGAGTGGCTCGTGTTTGTAATCAAAAGCTCTCCCGGACGCAGTTCTGTAATCAATGTCCCTGTAGTCTTGGTCTTTTGCCTGTACAGTGCTGCTGCTTTGAAAATCACGCTCTGCTCCCATTTTATCCCTGGCAGGTCCTTCATTGTGTGGGATATCTTTCAACCCTTTAAAACAATCACTTGGCACATGAATTTCATGTGAGGGATGATGCTTCTCTTTATGGTAAGGAGGCCTTTCTTCACGATTTGATTTATTCTGGCTATGCTTCAGGTCCCTTTCTGCAAGCCAGTGTTTATTCTCATTTTCTCTCCCAAGAGGGCCAGGAAGGGGACTTATTTCTGGGAGTGGACGGTCTTGTGCAGCTTTGCTGCCAACTGATGGGAGATCCATAGCAGGACCAAAGTGGTCACCATGAGGAAAGCCAACATCTTTCCCTGGGAATTCAACAGATGGCCTATCCCTTTCCTGAAATGGTGGTGGATCTCGAACATTCACGTCTCTGCCAAAAGCCACAGGGAAGTTGGGTTCGGGTACACCTCCCATACCTTTACCCATGTTTGAGTAAGGGATCTTGTCCTTGCGACGGGTCTTCCATTCCTCTGCAAGAGTCATCTCTTCACCACTTCGATAATCCATGAGGGGACTGCCACTTGAATCCTGATAGTCTCTTTCTCTTCGTGAGTCTGCACCCATAAATTCTGATCTTTGAGGGCCAGCAGCATCTGAGGGCATGTCTGATCTTGCCCTGTCCATTGGAGGGACATCACCCTTTCCAAATCTTAAGGGAGATCGATCCCTACCTCGAAAATCAGCTGATGGACGATTTCTAAAATCCATATCAGAGTCAAATCCACCTCTTGGATTGAAAGGTGGCCCTCCTCTTCGATCAGTGTCCATCATTCTCCTTTCACGAGGAGGTAAGTCCATATCAAAGCCATCATTGTCACCCATTGGGGGCCTGTCACGCATGTCCCTAAAGCCATCATTTCGTTCTATTCTGTCCATGGGAAACCCTCCTCTTCTTCCATCCATATTGGGATTATTAAACTGTGGCATGTCAAAATGCAATGAATCTCTGTCTCTCATGTCCATAAATCTGCTGTTTGGTTCCCTTGGTGGCATACCCCTCCCTCCCATGTCTCCAGAGTTCCTGCCTGGTCCGGGGAAACCAGAAGAATTCATCAGTTTCTCTCTGATGGTTGTTTCATAGTGCCTTCTCAGACTGAAGTCGGGCTCCTCACCGGATCTGAAAAAATCTCTGTTTGGTTCTCGACCTCGCATCTCACGTGGGTCCATATCACGGCCCCTCATGGGTGGCCCATCAATCCTCCTCATGTCCATATGTGGCAGATCTAGAGGTCTTGGGCCCATATGACCCATGGGACCCATGTTCATCCCATCTCTACCTCTATAATCAGGCATGGGACGATCTCTGCCGCCAAACATTTCTCCACGGTGATCACCACTGGAATATACATTTATACATTAGGCTTCTGATTTGTTTGAAATGTCAATAAACAAAGAACAAAGCCTACAACTAAATCATAAGGGGGGGGGGATATTAAGTCAATTTTCAACATTGCTCAATGGTGTACAGTGAACCCTCGTTTATCGCGGGGTTACGTTCCAAAAAGAACCCGCGATAGGCGAAATCCGTGAAGTAGAAACCTTTATTTTTTTACAGTTATTATACAATGAAATACTCCATAAAACATTGAAAGCAAGGAACAAAACCTTTTTACAGGCCCAAGCATTTGTTTAACAAATAAAAGTACTGTATAAACGTTTGTTGTTGTTGTTGTTTTTTTTTTTTTTTTACAAATAACTACTGTACTGTACTGTAAAATAATATAGTTATAAATAAATAAATAATAATTTTAATCATCAATACGAACTGAAGGGTTAATATTGCGGGGATCAGCACCGCCCCACCGTGACGGATTGGAGCGGGAGAAAATGAAAAATACAGTAGCCTACAGTATTTCACTGCTCTTCTGACTGAGCCGCTGCATCCTGACTCCGCTCTGTGGCGTTTTTTCTTCTAAAGCCTGCGGTGCAGATGTGTTTTTTGGAGAGAAGAACATAGTTATCGGTAGTTGTTGTCGCTCTTTTTTCTTCAATTTGGCAAGCGGTTTTACGTACGTGTACATATTAAACCATAACGTTATTGACACACAGGTAGAGAAGACGCGGAGAGACTGTTTAGCCAATCAGAATGCAGAACACAATGCATGATGCAAATCCGTGAAGCAGCGAGACCGTGAAAAGTGAACCGCGTTATAGCGAGGGTTCACTGTACACTACAATTAGGTAAAATGGTAATAAATACTGTAAGATGGAAGAAATCTGTCCAACATTAGGGAAAAGGGAGTGGAGCTATAAAGTGCAGGAAAATGGGAAAATGCTTACTATGATCATTAATAGAGGCACTAAAGGGCTTAAACAACAACACAGTAGGATTTCCAGAAAATGCACTATCCATAATATCCACCATTAGCATTACAGGAAAACGCAATAGTGTAGTTTCTATAAAATGTACGTTTCGTTCTTACTACTAAATTAAAACCTGTCTTATGACTGAATGATGCTTGTTTACCGAAAGGGTGGTCCTCCCCGTGGTCCTTGCCCTGGTCCTTGCCCTGGTCCTGGTCCATCCCACATTATGATTCAGTATCTTATCTGGAAGTAAGGTTAAAAGGTTTGCAACATTTTAAGAAGGAATAAGAATACACCACTTTTGACTCCGCCGTGACCGGGTTATCAATCACAACAGAACTAACAAGATAACTTAGGGTCTGTGATAGCACAATCGGACATTGCAGTGATTAGAGCTCTTTGAACGCATACAAGCGAATGTTTATCAGATGACGAGTGTGAATTTAGGTGCAGTGAAGCAAACGTTTCTTAAAAGATGGCTGCATACGTCAAACCAGGGGGGCAAGCAACGCTGGGTGGCGTGATTGCTAATGCTGGCCCGCTAATTATAGCCCTCACCAGGCCCTCAACATCTACGCCACAAAATAAACAAGCCACACTGGTGTTGAACATGACGGGGCTGCAACATAAGGGAAATTCAAGGCCCCCTAATGGCGATTAAATTACCGCGGTACAGACCATTATAACCAACGTTAGCCCATCGCAGAAGACCATTCACACGGGCTGTTGCTATCGGAGCTAACTTGGCTAGCACTGACGTTACAGAGCCGGTTTCTTTGCGTTAGCTTGCGGATGCGCAGCTAGTATCCTTTGCAATGATGACTATTAGCTGACCACATATTTCACTCTTATGAGCCTAACGTTAGATTTCATGTCTTAAGAACTCACCTCGCTCGCTCGATCTTCGAGCTCAGTGAAGATATTTTAGATAATTGTCGCCCAGGCCGTCGACGGCTCCAGCGACTTGATGATAAATGGAGACCAACGTTCTTCTTCTTCTGTTGCTGCAGCAGTAGAGACGAAGCGGATTCTTCTTCGTTGTATTCCTGACATGCAGGCAAACTGGACGCTCCTGGCGGACTGCTGCCACCCAGCGGTTATTAAATCCACGGTTTTATGCAGAGCTTAATAAACGACATCACAGGTAGGTTATTATGTTTTATCCCGCTATGAGCCATGTTACGATTGTAAAAAAAAAAATATTTCATCATCAAGGGTTTAATGAAGTGCTTTAAAAAGTAATAAATAAAATAGTTATCTTCTATCTTATTGACTTGTATGTATTTTCTTTTAATTTTGATTTAATAAAAATAAAATAAAAATATCTTATAAGTGCCTCTAAGCAAAAGCAAAGATGAACTTGGCTTGTCAATTTTATCAGATGGTTCATATGTAAATCTTTACACATTCCACGTTAATTCTCTGTGTTTACTGACATTAATTACAGAATAAATTGGCTCTAGAAAATGATGCAGTAACTTTTGTAAAGTAAAGTAAAGTAAATTTTGTTCTGATATGATCACTTGAGTGTTAAATATCTCCTTGAAGCGAATTTCTTTTTTAAATATCAAGAAAAAATACATATAATATGTTCTCTAATGCTATTCTTAAGATGACCAAGATTGCTTGCATTTTTTGCAATAGAATTTGGAAATTATTATAGGCAGAGTGGTTTGTCTTGCCAAGCAGTACTGTACTACTGGAGTACTGTAATAGTGACAGTGAGGGGACGACTTAAGAAAAATGTCACAGTTTCAGCAATATTAGTATTGCTCATTTTATTCATTCACAAGCGTTGTAGCAACCCGTTAGCTCAGCTAAATGTTGCTAAATACACACAGAAATAAAAAAATACACATGTATACAATGCAAATATACATAGTGGTACAGTATATGGACTCAGCTATAAACTCTGAAGTTTACTAATTACAAGTGACAACACAACAACAACAGCTAAAACACCAGTACACATACAATGCTCTAAACGTCGTTTTCTGTGTTTCAATAGAAGTGTGAAAGAGGACAGAACACAAGTATCAATACGGCAGCGTAAAACTAAACAGAAGGGCAAAGGAAAACAGCTAAAACATTTCAAAGAAATCAGTAAGCAATTATCATCAAGTTGTTTCTTCTGAAACATTTTAGTACATTACTGCAACAAATATTAAGGCACTTCAACTTAAAAATATGCTTTTCTTGCTGCCGTAAAATTGCAAGTTGACTGAATTTTGTGCTGCACTGAAGATAAACCAGCAGATATGTAGTCTGGCTGTGAAGCTGAATCCACTAATTGATTATATTTATCTGATCTGTTAACAAAAGACTTGTCAGAATGTTTCATCATCAGTCATATTGTGACTTTTCAAATGTTTCCTGAAAGCTAAGTTTGAAGGTGCGCTAATAAATTAACACATTTTCAAATCTTAAGATGATCAATTTACAAAATCTTTCAACTCATAATTTTAAGTAACAAGACTCGAACTCAGGCTTGTAAGTTCTGAAGCTGAAAAAATTAGCAAATTTCTTGAAACAGACAAATACACCTATATACAATGAGCTGATGAATAAAGATGAGTTGGTTTCACTATACACTAAGAGTTTTTACAGTTTTCAGGGGAAAGGAAACAACAGAAGAGCTACTTTGCAACTAGCTTTAAAGGGACTTGTACACAAAATAACAAGGGAGAGTGGAGAACGCTATTAAATAGACCAATCAGTACAAGTAGGCAAAAATGATGAAATGCACGGTGTGAAATAACTCTGCAAACTGGGGGATAGTCGAACAGCATAGACATGGTATCATCATGCCAAATCTATTGGCTCTACTGCACATGTGCTTGTTGATTGGCAAGGGTCCTCCTATTGTATTTGTTTGACGCCTAGTCGCCCTTCCTTTGTGGCAACATTTGTGGAACGTCACCATTGCACCGGGCCTGTGGCTGCTCTTCCTGTCTGGCTGCACTGGGCAGGGAGAGCGCAGAGATGGTGGCAGTCTGTGTGTCAGGAGCCTTTTCACTAAGGGCAGCCTTTATGCTGGCAGCCATGCCGCCACCGCCGCCACCGGCTGCAGGAGCAGGAGCGCCGCCGGGTGCGTTGGGGTCAGCTGCAGCCCCTGCAGCTGCCCCAGAGTCACCCTGCTCGGACGCTCGAAGCCTCTTCATGAGGGTGGTCACTCTGACAGCTTTCTGTGGGCAATAAAAAGACATGGCGAGGTCAAATTATGATCCTGACGCATGCTCTGAGAAGCAGTGTACACTTGTTAACCACTTAAGACATGAGAAATTGATTATGTAGTGGGAATAAGGGGGGAAACCATAGGGTTATGTATTGATAAATGTTCAATTGTTGCAGCACTTGATTAAAGTTTCCATAGCCTGTGGTCCTCTTTACTTGGCGATTCTGAGATAATCGGTTTCCTAATTTTTCAAAAAAGTAAAATCACCCTGTCAGATTTTACAGTCAAATATTACAATCTGAAAAATCCACAATTCAAAGGTACAGCATAGCAAATCCTCCAAGTTAGAGACTTGAGTCATGACCATGAACATAACTAGTATTTTGTCTGACGTGTGTAATAATTAATGATATCCACTAACATGATATATGATATGTATAAGAAGAAATACCTTCCACTTGGCTTTAGCAAAGTTCTTTTCTATTTGTGCACAGACGCCATCCTTGATGTTCTTGTCTGAGGCAGCATTTCCAGAAATCCTAAGAAAAGGAACAAGAGAACAATTTTTTAAGCATGTTATTGTATTTGTGGTACCTATACCAAAGTTCATACGATAACTTGTTTGTTCGACCATTCGCGTTTGATCAACTTAATTTTTACCATTCATGGGCGATAGCTTCCTGTGCAGTCAATCGCTGATCTTGGTCCACTTCCATCAAAGATGCCACTAAGTTTTTGGCTGTAACACAAGACAAAATAATAATGACGATGACAAAATTGGACTGGTTTCCAAAAGTAAGTTAAAGTTAAGTTAAGTTAAATTAAAGGGTAACTCCACCTAATTTGCACATTAAAGTGTGTTTACATGTCTTGGGGAGTACTGTTGCATATGTGAAAAAGTAGTATAAAGCCTTTTGTGGCTCCAGAGGAAGCTGCAGGTAATCTGATAAATCAACTCCAGTGATGTCACTCAGTGGCTAAGTTGCATTGTGGGTAATGTAGGCACCAGGTTTTGAAAAGGCAGAAGAATGTGTGGAGCATTAAAGGCGATATCTCTAGTACTGCTGTATTGATTTTAATTATTTGTTTTTAAACTGTCCATAATGACTAGTGGACTGCTTTTCCAAACCTGGCACTTACATTATCCAGAATGCAACTTCGGCACTGAGTGACATCACTGGAGGTGATGAAATTACCTGCAGCTTCCCCTTGAGCCACATACTACTTTATACTACTTTTTTCACATATGCAGTAGTACCTCCCAAGACCTATAAACACACTTTAATGTGTAAAATGAGTGGAGTTACCCTTTAAATACGCCATTCGTAACATACATTTTTTTATAAAAATAAATATGATTATCTTTTACCAGAATCTGAAATGTCATCCCAGTATGGTGAATCAAATTCATAGTCGCCTGACAAAATCTTGAGGAAAAGGTTCTTATCACGACTGTCAGAATCATCTTCATCACCATCAACATAGAAGGGAGGGTTTCCAGATAAACTATTGAGTTGACACAATAAAAGCATTATAGGACACATTTCCAGAAAGTCACTTGAATATACTTCAGGAAATTGTAGCATTTTTTATAAGCACATTACCGGGTACTTACAGTATATACATGATGACACCGATGGCCCAGCAGTCCACAGGTCTTCCATATCTCTGCCTCCCGACCACCTCAGGAGCTGCAAGCAAAACCCAGCTTTAACTCACTAATCAATGTTTGTTTATGTCCTCAAACACATAAACTTAGTTAAAACTTAATTTCACTCATCTATAGCCTGGTTTTATGTCTCCTACCAAGATATTCGGGAGTCCCACATGGATCCTTAATGAGTCCATTTTCCAGTTTTGCCAAGTGAAAGTCGCTGATAACAATTTTGGAGTGCTTCAAGCGATTAAAGTACACCAAGTTCTCCAGCTGTATGAGCAAACAAATAAAGGTTTATAGAGAGTAGTTATTCACACATATCTTGTTAACGCCTGTGGTGAAACGCTATCATTTTTCACTAGGTGTCAGCAGTGTATATACCTTAAGATTTCTGTGGACAATTTTCAGAGAGTGCAGGTAAGCCACAGCTTCCAACACCTGCCTCATAACATTGCTGGTGTCCCTCTCAGAGTAGTACCCCTGATCTAAGATCCAGTCAAACACCTCTCTGCCCGTGGCACTGAAGAGATGGAAACATCCAAATTAAACGCGTGTCACTTGTTGATGATAGGATTGCAACAAAAATGTCACATGTTGAATAAAACATCAGTTTTATACAAGTCGAGGAAGCAGAACGCACGCCAGTCCGTGCCAGCAATTTCTCCCAAGTGCCTCCAATAATACTCACAGCTCCAGAAAAAGGAAGTACTCTTTCTTGGTTTCAAAAGCGTCAACCAGCTGGAGGATGTTATGATGTTTTACCCTTTGAAAAGCAGGAAAAAGGTTGAAGAGAGTAATGAGTGGGGGAGGGAGAATGAAGGGTTGTAAGTGGGGTTAAAATGAGCGATAATAACAGTCAGAGAGCGGTACAAGCTATGGAGCTCATCATGCCAAACATTCAGGACACTTGAGGTCAAATTGATAACTGATAGCACCAGACATTTTCCATAACCTTAGAAAACTGCCAGCACCTCAATCAACCCATGTGAGGGTGACATTTCTACACACAGATTGATTTGGCCTAAGCTTTACTTGGGTAATAACATCATAATTATACTAATATGTGATTTAAAAAAACGCTTAATGATCATCAGTGTCTTGAATATGATCCATATTAATTAATTATAACTAAAATGTCCTTTCATTTGCGAGTGGATCTGTTGGCCTTGATTACCTCCACCAAGACGGTTATGTTTTCACCCGTGCCTGTTTGTTTGTTGGTTTGTCAGCAGAATTACTCAAGAATTACTGAATGGATTTCCATGAAACTTGGATGGACGATCGGTCTCAGCCCAGAATAGATCCCATTAACTTTTGGTGTGGATCTGGATAAAGGGATGGATTCAGGAATCTTCGCTAACTTTCTTTAACATTGTGAGATAAGTTTTTCCGTCATTTTCATTCATTTCTCAGGGAATAATGTGTGGATCATGATGAAAAATGATTTAGTTGCTAGTAACTATGAGTGATGTGGATCCAAATAAAAATCTGTATCAAGCAGAATACATTTAAGTCTTCATTTGATATTTTGATATTGCTTAATTCACTCTTAGATGCAGTATTTATTACAGGATGTTGTGGAACTGACTCAGAATAAACCACAGTGGTCGTGATAATAAAGGAACACAGTGCAACAGTGTGGCTCATTGATATCTTTTAGGCTTTTGGGCAACAGTGGAAAAAAAATGATCAAGATTTATCTATGATCAATTCAATGTTGGTGTTTTGTTGGTCGGATAAAAGTCTAAAATCACCTGACTTGTCCTTGAAGGATTGTGAAACACAGACAAGTATGGACTGAAACAAAAACAAAATCATGACTGTAGATACAAACAGGGTTTAGTGCTGTCGTTATACATTAAAGGTGCAGTACGTAAGAATTGGCCACCTTGAATTCACCTGCTGCTAACTGTAGCAGTAGACTTTAGCTTCTTTTAGCTTGTTAGCTCATTTAGACATGCAGCTAACCAGGCTACCAGAGGTTTGTTGGTGTTTACACCGCAAGCACAGGAGCTTTGGACCGTTGGGGGAAAGAGGTTTTCAGGCCTGGTTAACATGCTAATTCTATTGATAATTTTTAGTTAATTTTGGAACTTTGGAACAGATGTTCTTACATATTGCACCTTTAACACAAAAAATCTGTGTATTACTCTCAAAATGCACAATGGTAAAACTTCAGGGTGTAGTTTCCTTACTCCACACTTTTCCATGACTTTGGTTCCACCTCTGGAAAGATTTTTTGCTGACCATTTGTGATTAAACCTTGTGCCAGTGCCAGGACAGTCCCTCAGACATGTAAGCGCTATAATCAGCAGCTTCAAATTTCACTTACATCTTTAGGATCATTATCTCATTCTTGGCCGCTTTCCTCACTTTCCTTCCATCCTTTTTGTGGAACTTTTTACAGGTGTACATTTTTAAGGTGTTCCTATCCTTCGCCCGGAATATCTCACAGAACTCCTCGCTGTTAAAAAAGAAGAAGTATGCGTCATATTTCGAATAAAAATTTACGTCTGTATTCACTTATCAACATTACAACATGGAGGTACTCACGATTTGACAATCTGTCCGAGGTCATACTTGTCGGTCACCTCTGAGGGATTGTTGTAATCCTTCTTCTCCCCGAGTGTCAGACAACCAAATGGCATGGCAGCTCGTGCCCTACAGCCCGGGAGTGTCCTGCCACAACACAACCTGCCAACAACATGCAACGTGTTAGATTTACCCAAATGGTACGGCATCGTTTTAGACAGACCTGCATCTGCACAGTACAGAGCCCACCTGCACACAGGTCTCATTACTGAATAACATAAAACAATATTGCTGTAAATGTATTGCTGTAATAAGCTGTTTCATTAATGGCAGTAATAGAGATGGACGAAATTGTTCCTCAGCGATAGCACTTAACACAAAATGAATGCAGTAAATCAATGCACACATTTATAGGGAGCAGTTCGCGTGTTTCTCTTTACCTTGACGGTCATACATCTGAGAATCGGTAAGTGTAATTGAGCTCGCGGGAGCAAATTATTTCAAATTACCACAAGAGCAAAGCAACATAAAAGTGAGATTTTCCAATAACATAATCTCCTTCAGCGAGCGCTTGTTTCTTTGCACTCTGCAGTGAGTCAGCTCTGTGCTGCAGCAGCAGCCGCAACGGCATTATTCATCTGTCTGCTTTCTACAGTGAAGAATATTCAGATGGACTTGACCCTGCGCTGTAGCTGTAACTTTTGTCTCCTCTTTTCATATTTTCAAACACACTTGAAAGTTGAGAAAGCTATTAACTCGCCCAGCTCTGGTGGAACAAGTGTTGAAGAGTTTTGTGTTCTAATTTCTGCTGCAGCACGCAGGTGAAAGATGAAGTTGCCCACAGTTATTATGACATGCACACTGGACTCGCACACAGCACTCACATTCGCTGAGGTACATCTTCACAATCATCGGGGCAATAATCTGACATGAGTTAAGTGGATCCCTCCTCCTTAATAGCAGGGGTGGGCGATATATATATCTTCTGTTACAGCGTATGACATTTTAGATTTAGTTTAGTTTATGTATTGTAAAATGATCTATTAATATCTTGAGAAACTTTGTGGATAGAGTAACAGGGATGTCAATGTTGGCTAAACCAGTGAATTAAATACCAGACAAACAAGGTTCATTATCACATTGAGACAAGAATCATAAAGCAGAGCTGCCCAGAAATCCACAACACAACCAGAGACAGTACTATATAGGGATACCACAATGTCAATGGTAAGTAAAAGTGTGTAATGTATATCTCCCAGTCTATACTGTCATAGTGGTCACTCTGCTAACCTCACACAGCTAACTGCTGCTGTATATCTGGTAACACAACATAAATTACACAGAGTTAGAAAATAATTGCATTCAATTAGGGATGCATGATATGGTAAAAAAAAAAAAAGAAAGAAATAGTGCATTTATTTTGACATATATCCTATTTAGTGGGAATGATTGTTTGCTTCACAATCTACCTTTGTCAAAATAATTACACGACTGAATAACAGAACTGCCCAAGGATGCAAAGGGAATTTCAGTGTAAACTGACAAAGTTGTATCATATCGTAACACAACGCAATGCAACAAAATGCAACGCAACAAAACGTAACGCAACAAAATGCAACGCAACGTAACCTAACATGACGTAATGTTTTGTAACGTATCATATCGCATCGTGTTGTACTGTATCATATTTACACAATCGTGAGTTTAATTGTGCAGTCCTGCATTCAACACATTTCCAACAGTACACAACAAAACTCCCAATAAATTGAGTTCACCCACATGGAGTCCTTTCACACATTTCTATGCCAGTTTCACACATGAATGAATAAATAACATAATAATAAATACCATAACCTTGATGATTTTTTTTCACTATGAAAACAGGATGGGTGATCTAACACTGGCTGATTTAGCTTGAGCAACGGCGTCACGGTGGGGCGTTTAGCGATCTGAATTAAATGTCTCCATCATTCACAGAAAAAAAAACAGTTACTCGTGGACCCTTTTGTTGCAAATCAGGGTGGCTTGAATCGCTGCAGTTGCACGGCAGAATACCACACAGGTCCACCGACAGCAGCTAAACCTCACTGGGTCTAAAACGATGCTTGTATGGAAAACAGACCCAGCTTTTTTGGCAGGCCTTACGGTAGAAATGGCAGCCAGCACAGAAGAGTGGGAGTAGAGAAATTCTGACTGAGGTGCTGTCTGGAGCCTCAGTCAAGACCCTACCAGAGGCGCTGATTTTTCCCAGCGTTAGCATCCCACCGCACAACAAAAGGGAGGTCGTATTAATATATAAAAAAAATGATTTGGAGAATGCACACGTCAAGATGACGGTCTATTAATGTGCTTTATTACTGGTGAGCAACAGTCTCATGCGGAAGCTCCCATGTTTCTGTCATATTGTGAATCAGGAGAGAGCCCTTTAGTTGAAGATGGTAGGCTGCATATACAGCAGGCTACTGTCCACAAGGGGACTCATTACTTTAGTCCGCAGAGCTCTGCTGTGCAGCTGATATAAGATTCTTACCTCATGTAAATTGCTTGGTTATTAAGACTAAAGAGAGTCTGTTTTCAAATTTAAGGCTCTTTAATGATACTGATTTAATGGAGCATATCTGTCTATCTGATCCATATTCTGCAGGGAAAACAAATAATCCATTGTTTTTGGAGCTTCAGTGCTGCAAGTCACTTTTCATGTACGTTTTACTCTCTCACAGACAGATTACATGCATTTATCTTTACAGGGGAAAGGTCAACATGTCAATGTGATAAAGTCAAAATTGGTATATGCAAACTTTTTCAGTGGCATTAACAGACGACAGACGCGTTAATGCGTTCATTGGACTGTGAGAAACGATCTGACGTTGGTTTCTTTCCCCTTTTCCTTAAGAAAAACACCGACAATTGTTAGTCCCAATCTAGTAGTATGAGGTGCTGAAGCAGAGAGACAACAACACTGTACTCAAAAGCTTTTGCATGCAACACTATCTTGGTCTCTCAAAGACAGGCATGACAAGCATTGACATAAACACATCACATACATCATCTTCTGCCTGAAGAATTACAGACGCAAAACAATGTACATTTTTCAACTTACTAAAAGAGAGACATTTGGAACAAGGTTGTATTTCTGCTCACATTAGTACATCTATGGTGATATGCTGTAAATGCCAGCTACAACAAGATCTCTCTCCTCCCCATGGAATTACCTTAACTTCTTCTGACCTTCACTGCAGTTAATACAATTTGGGTTACCGCCAGAGGAAGAAAGAAGTGACAGCTGAAGTCACTTTAACTGTCTAAGGAAAGTGACCCATTTACATAAAGTATGTATGAGATTCCAAAAAGTTGTTTTCTGTCAATAATGAACAGATGCTGGTAAAATACTGTTTAATACAACTTGCTATTGATTTCTTTGTTTCATTTTAGGCTACAGTATATGATTACAGTGATAGACTTCAGAATGGAACCCTTGGACGTTGCATTTAACATGAATCCTGTGATCGATAATATGATACAGCAGTCAGGATTAGGCAGAAGTGGATCCAGGATGAGGTTGAATCATGAGCTGAGCCAACAATGTATTGGTATTTTCATGACACTGATTTATTGACTTTACTGCATGTAGGGTTAATATTGTATATTCAGGGTAAAATAACCATCCCAGAAAATATCACGGTTCCACAATATTACAGTATATGGTATTAGACAATGATCATCAGTCACTCAGAGCAGAGGGCAGCATATCACTGTAGTTAACACTAACTGCTGCTAACTTTAGCTGCCGTAAACTCAGTTAGCCGTGCAGCTAGCAGTCCAGACTGGGCGCTCAGAATGCTATTAATTCAATTCAATTCAATTCAGTATGTTTTATTGGCATGAATGTAACAAGGACAGTGTTGCCAAAGCATTAAGTTATAATAGATAATAGAATAGATGTCTATTACTAGACAGGACATAATGTCAAATCTGCGATTTCTTCACATTCTGTTGATAATTTCATTGCATTCAATTGGAATGTCTGAAACCAAAATTCTTACATGTTGCATCTTTAAAGTGTTGCTTTTTTATTTCCCAAAATGTTATGTGCTGACAGACATGAAACTTGATGTAAACTTGAAATATTGTTATTTAATAACACTAATTTAATACTCAGATAAGTAAGTGTAAAGGGGATGATAATATTTAATTTTAATACCACTGTATAACATACCGCTGCACAATTTCTCAGTCAATGTTACTTACTTACCATATAATGAAAGGTAAACCACTGTCACTCTCACACTGAGCCACATTAGTCTTGGTAAAGTACATCAAGGACAACTCGGAGTAGCCGAAGGGATCAACTCTCCTCTGTTCAGCCATTACTTTTATTGTTTAAGCTCATCCCAGACACTTTTACTCGGGGCTGTATTTTTTTCCAGAAGTATGCACAAGTAAAGAGCATGATTCTCGGGGGTGAGTAAAGAGGGACGGAGAATGCCGCAAACTACTCAAACAAAGAGTCCATCTCTTGCTGTAGCACTCCAGCCCAAACAGTGATGTATTTTAGTGCACCATCTGCCTGATCAACATGCAGCATACAATAACATTCTTTTCTGTCCTAAAGAGGAGGGCTGTCAGCACACACCATTAGCCTGGACTACGATGAGCTCTGGCTCGCATGAATCATGCAAAACAATGCCCAGACTCACCATTAGTGTTTTTCCTTTTTTTCTGGCTCTCACCTGGATTCACACGACTGCACTGCCTGGGTATCAGAATCATCTCTTTTCATGAAACAGTACGTGCCTCAATCCATGACGCACACAGATGCACACAGAACTAACACTCGTCCTCATTTCCTTTTGTGTCAACTCTTCCACAATGTGTTTTCAAGGTTTAGCTCACGTCATCTTTCGTGGTCACTTTTTGAAAAGGCTTAAACTAAAATCTCTCATTCCTAATGCTTGAATAAGCCTAATCTTTTGTCGCTCCGTCTCTCAAAGTAACCACACGACTAATCACCATCTCACAGAGATAAACAATATTGTGCATAGCGTGCGGAGTTAAGGGGCTGACGTGAGACCATTTAATGCAATCATTCGCCCTCAAAATTAATCATGGAACCCTACACCTGTTCTCGGGAGTGCAGCAAACACTAAACGGTACGTATGATAAGTCAGACAGAATTTCATGCGCACTTGTTTCTCCCCTTTTCATAGCTGGATAAAAGGCTGTTCTCCTTCACCAGAGGAAGATGAAGATAGAAGACACTTGACTATTGCTGAATCAGGGGTCTTTTATCTCCGCCTTTTGAAAGATCTGAATGAAGTGTTCTTCACTAATGTAAATGCCGTTTCAAATCCAGACTGTCGCAGAGCTCGGCATTGAGCAAACTTAACCATGGACACCCTTGTGGGATAATGACAAAGGCAGAGCTGTTGCTTTTTGCTAAACAGATTTCAAATCTGTGTCTAATTAATTTTCCATTTACATAAAGTAGGTAAGTGGAAAAAACCTTGGCAATTTAGATTTTTTACTTTTCAAACTGCAGTGGCCATGATTAACAAACTATAACACCTTGAGTGACATTGCAAACATGGGCAACATGCATGATTTCTTCAATGTCAGTATTTTTGTTTTACTAATACTTTGAAATAATGACTTGCTGCATCCTTCGTTTGTTTTTATGAGAACAATAGCCAACACGTCTCAAACAGATCAAGTCGGGACCGGGGCTTCCGAGGTCTGGGTACTTGGCCTACTGCCACCTGGACCAGGGTTCAAATCGTCCAGACACTTCAGGATATGTGTCACTGTCCCCAGGCCAACTGAGGGGCAACAAAACGCTAAGAAAAAAAAAAAATGATGATCAAGGAGCTTGAATTTAAAAAAGAGTCTATTGAGAGTGGACCAGAATGGAGTTTTTTGTCATGTGGGGGGAAATGTATGAATTTCATCATATTATATTATATTATATTATATTATATTATATTATATTATATTATATTATATTATATTATATTATATTATATTATATTATATTATATTATATCATAGCAAGTTAATTATGTAAAGTACAAGTACCTCCCGATTTAAAAATAAAACACGCGTCACCCTTACTAATTTCAGACACCGCTGGTTCAGCTTTGACACAAGTTAGAGCCAGGAGTTGTGTTATTCACAACATCAAGGGTGTTAAAATTAGAGGTAGGATTTGTAACTAAACAGTGTTCCAGCTGTTGTAGAATCACAACACTTCAAATGCACTCCTAGTCCAACTTTACTGAATGGATGATGCATTTTGGCTTTATGTTCTCACCAAGGCGACTGCAATGAGCCTCCTAACCACCATGTGACGGTGTTTTTTAAAAAAAAATATGTTTATCTATTTTGGCACCCTTTAATTTCATTGATATTCTTAAACATGCTCTAGTCATAAGATGTATCAGAATAATGTAATTTACGCTGAAAGGATTTTTGTTATTCACTTCAACTAATACTTCAACAATTTCATTTTCTTCAACATTTTCTTGTAAACATCTAGTGTTCCCATAATGTGCTTTATTTATTAATTAAAAGTTATTGATACGTGCCTATTAAAATGACCGAGGGCCCTCAAGCTGTAGCCGGAGGGGTGGTGGTGGTTTGTGAGCTGGAGGACCTAGGGCTCCTAAATGACTGGGAACTATCCTGGCTCTGGCATTTAATAACAAACCAATTTCGCCTAACAGATGTATTTAATTTCACATTTCAGAAGTCTTAATTTGGAGCTGTGTGACATGAATCTGCCATATTTTAATATCAGCCTGGTAAATAATTAAATTCATGCCCAAAATATTGTAAGCACTGGGTCATTACAGATCATAAAACTCTTTAACGCGACATGAAGATTCTCAATTAAATCCAGACGGACTGCCTTCTAAAAATACTGATTTTCCTGCTGAGGCGTGCTGAACCAAACTGAGAGGAAATCTGGATGATGCGTACTGGTTCTCCCTGAAGTGGCTGCTCATTTTTTAAGGACAGTGCTTACTGTTGCCTTGTTACAGTTTGTTGTGGGTCCTACTAGCACACTTTGTCAGTGTCCAAAGGGAAGTATGTATCTGTGTGTGTTTGTGTGTGTGTGTAGGAGGATATTTATGAAATAACAACTAAAAAAAGGATCTGTTGAATGCAGTCTGGGGGCACTGGGAACAAAGAGTCACGCATCTCAATTAACATCTCCTGTGAGATCGCTCAATGAGGACTGAAGCCGATGTGTGCTTTTCTTTATTTGCTATACTCTGTAAACGCAACCACATACAAGTGGTCTGGTGCCGATTTCTGATCAAATAATCGTTACGTTATTATTATTACTATGTCAAGTCATGACAGGCTGCAGTGGCAGCAGGCCACAGGGAGCTGTGAATTTGGCCACAACAGAGCCTCTTCAAAGAGAAAGGCTCGGTGACAGGGGGCAGATGGTGGCGATGGTTTTCGAGCCAAATTTTAAAGCCTGTAATGCCTCATTTATGGTGGAAATGTCGCTCTTGCTGGCTGCGAACACACTTACACTTCTACTTTCCAAGGACATAACATCACATACAAAGAGAGGCAGAGACATGTGCGGAGAAAGGAAGAAAAAAAATTGATGAGGCTCCTTTGTGTGCCGCTCCGCAGAGCCTTGAGTCCACCATTCTTCGCTTCTTCTGGCATCACCGGCTCATCTGACCAGTTTCTTCTGATGTTGTTTTGTTGCCATGGTCACCAAGTGCTACAGTATGCACCGCGGTACCGTCTGCACGGAACGGCTCTCTGCGTACTCGTCGACATTAACGTCCGAGACCACTTCATCTGACTGAGCTGAGTTTAGAAAACAAAACCCTTTAGAATAGCAGCAACAATAACAACAAGCCATTATTGCATTTACATTCGTTTCGCCGCGTCGATCTGAAGGCAGAGTGCGCCCCAGTTATCTGAGAGCTACTTTAACTTAATTAACTAGAGCTGAATACTCAATAACACACACCATGACCCAGGTAGCAGATTTAATTCAGCGTGAAGCCTGTTACATAAACAAAAGGCCACAGCTCTATTTAAATAAGCCTTTTAGGCATTCTATTAGATTAAAAAAAAAAAAAAAAAAAAAAGAAAACAGACGGTGTGAAAAGCAGCTGTAAATGCAGCAGCACACTGTACATCAGGGTGATATCTCAGTGTGTTTTTCAACCATTTTCCTCGATAAACCTTTGATTGTGTTCAATCGTTAAATGTCAGCCATTCATAAATAAACAATGATATCATTTTGTGTCTGTAAAACCCCTGCAAAGTGTTTTCTGCTCCAACACAGGATCATTTCTCATGTTTCCCTGCGTCAAACCGAAACAGCAGGGCTTCCCAAACTTTTTTCTTTTCTGTTTTTGGAGGGGGGGGGGCAATTCACATGTGTGTTCAGGGACTGATGTGACACAAGCGCTTTTCCCCTCGTACTGAAATGAAATCTAAACAACACCGGGACCCCTTGCAAGGACCCCTGGAGGCACCTGTTTGTGTCTCTCTCTTGGGGGTTTATTCACCGGGGTGGGGGGGACGGACACCTTCACCACCCTGACATGTTACAGCACTTGCCCTCCATCTGGAGTGTATGAAGTGGTGGTTTAGCACTGGCACTGCAATCACAAGCTCTTTGGGTGTGAAATGATGACAAATAATGACAAGGAGGCAGGGACACCGCGAGACTGTGAGACTGTGAAAATGTGAACTCAAGAGGTGCTGCAGTCTGAGTGCACCAGGAGCATGCCTTATGTAAAACAAGAAAAAGAAAAAAACATCTTTATTAGCTATAAAAGCTCATATTGTGGATTAACTTGTTGAATGAGCAGGAACGTATGTGAACTTTAACAGGAGAGCAGGTTTGGGATTTGACAGAGAGATCTATGAGCTCGGGCAGCACTGACAGTTAAAAACACAGAATTTGCGCATCATCCGGCTGCAGGTGGACACGAAAACTATCCTGCACGTATTTTCATTTATTTATTTATTTCCTTATCATCATTATCATATATATTTTTTTAATTCACGTGAACACATTTCAACCAAAATCTTTTATTGCTCCAAAAGTTTTCGAAATCAATCATGCGTCCTCGGTTTTTTTTTTTTTTTTTTTTTTTTAGTACGAGGGGCGGTGAAGACGAGCAAGGCAGACAGTGAATGAACCAAACCTCGGAGAACATTCCTCACCCATCCTTCACTTCTCGCGTTTTTGGCAGCGGAGACGGTTAAAAACAAAAAACAAAAACAAGGATCACGCAAATTGCGCTCACTTACCTTCAATGAAGTAAACTGGTGGTGATCAATAATCCAGTGCCTCTTTTCTGCTATTTCAGTCTATTGTTTTTGTCTTCTTCCCCGACGAGGCTTCACTTTTTCCCGTCCAGCGTGCTTACCAGAGAGATTTAAGATCCTCGAGCATTTCCCAACAAGTCAGCTTGTTCGCGGAGTATTACGTGAACGTGTGATGGTAACAGCGGGCTATGATGCAGGAAGGAGGGGAGGTGTGTGCACAGTGTACCACTATAATCCGTGTGTGCGTGCGTGCGTGCGTGCGTGCTTGTTTGTGTGTGCGCGCCAGTGCAGGAAAATGATTTGCTAATTATGTCATGAATTTTAAGACTTTTAGCAGTGAATGAACTTGATGATGTTCGCACAGCTCAGCTGGGGGGGATGCACGTCAAGCTGTTCAAGCAGCAGAAGGGTCATAAGATTTTTATTTTTTTTAATTATTATTATTATTTTTAGTCACTCCGGAAGTTGGTGCCCCTCATTCCTCAAGACCATCTCCCCCAGAAGAACTAGAACAGCTTCACCCATCTCTCCTGAACTTATTCCTCCTTGGGCTCACCAGTCTCCACCTCTGATCTCCTCATACAGAGGAAAAGCAGCAGTATAAGGGCCTTGGTGAAGGTTTTCATTATCAGTTGTGGCGATCGATTTGAAATCAGGCTGCATGTCTTTCATGCATATCAGCCCTTTGATATTACAGAGTTGTTGTTGTGTATTTTTAAGTATTTATTGAGAGAGGCAGGATAACACGCTCTTATTATTTATGAAGTTACCGTTAAGCCTGCGCTCTCAAGAGACAAGCAAGGCGCCAAACACCAAACGGTTGAATATTTTGTGTTAAAAGTTGAGTCAGAGAGTGACAGCCTGATTGATCTTACATAATGCGTGAGGAAAAGAACATGTACACCCAACCTCATCACAATTAGCTAGGAGTGGCAACAAAAGGTTGGAGAGACAACCAGCCTACTTCAAACCAGGGAGGGCAATCTGACCATTTTTAGATCGTGACGGATCTTGAAGGTGTCCACGATTAATTTTCAGGCAAACTGTAGCGGTATTTAATGTCCTCTCATTTCTGTTCCAATATGTAAGAATTGGCCACCTGTTGAATTCAAACAAATAGGCAGCAACATATCACCAGATTAACCGCTAACTGCTGCTAACTGTAGCCACCATTAGCTAGGAAGCTCAGTTAGCCGCGCAGCTAGCAGGCGTACTCGCTGACTCTGCCTGGACTGGGATCACTTGGTAATTGTTGGTGTTAGGGTTTTATTATAATGCTGCTAGGGGCAAGCTAGTTGGCATGATAACTTCAATAGATGTCCCCGTAACAGAACGTGTATACACAAAACTGTTGTTTCTCCACAATCTGTTGACAGTGTCGGTGAATTTTTGAATGTTTTTATCTAAAATTCGTAGATATTGCACCTTTAACCGCACTGACGAGCAGATCTCCGCTACGTGACCAAACCAATGGCCAACTGGATGGTTACGCTGACTGGATGAAGTAGGCTGCTTCATGTGGATCTTCATTGCGTGACATATTGACAGCAATTCAATAGAAGTTATAGCTGCATGACAGATGAGGGAAGAAAGGGCTTTTACTGCAATGTTGTGCTTTAATGGTGAAAATGGCGAAATTTATAGGTTATTACATTTCATTTCATTTCATTTCGAAGTTGAGAAAACAGAGTTTAGATTGTCGATCGTGATTGAGATTAACGGTGCGATGTGTAAGAATCTGCCAGCTGTCTGATTCATACTCCAAACAAATATTAGGCAGGATATCGTCAGAGTCGTCGCTAGTTGCTGCTAACTGTTGCTACCGTTAGCTAGTAAGCTCAGTTAACCATGCAGCTAGCGGACATATTAGCTATCTCTGCCTAGATAGAGTATCATCCTGGGGTCGAGCCGGTTAGCATGCTAACTTCAATAGAAATCTCTGGTCTTTTACATGATTATAAAACTCATATTTTTTCATATTTTGTTGATCATTTAAGATAATAATTCTCACATATTGAAATATAATATATCTTTAAATACATTGTGATATTATTCTTTGGCCATATTTCCCACCGCGACTCGAAACAAGAAACCATCACAGAACATCCAGTTGACGTCACAACCAACCAATCATGTTTATTTGCAAGCAGCTGATGGCAGACAACTCTCTCTCTTTCTCTCTCTGCAGAACACTGGAAGACGCAGCTCTACATGCTCTACACTGATGCAGGCTCTTTTCAAAGTAGGCTACGAAACGCCAACCCATGGAGAGGCAATAATCCCACAGGCTGCGAATGAGACAACGCTCGAGTGAACCAAGAGGTCTCAAACTCACACACCCGCTTCACTGGGTCAGTGCCAACAACAATGCTATGTTTAGAGACAAGGGAGATCTTCTTGATGGGCTTGAATTGATCGTGGAGAGCATGAACTACAGGCTCTTGTCTTTAAGGTCGATTGTGGATTTTAACTTGCTGTCTGTGATGAATTTAAGCAAGGTCAAGACTCTGCGAGTGTACTGAATTGAACTGAAACTATAGGCAGTAATGCTTGATTAAAAGGCTGTATCCCTGCTTCAGACATAAACATATTTTGTCTCTTCTCGTCAGGTGATATCGTTAAAGCCCCTGGAGAGGTGATGAAGTCAGTTAGAAACAATTGTCATCACACTCCTGGAGCAGGCGTCACCCACAATTCTTCACTGATCAGGTGTGTGTGAAAGTGTTTTAGTCACACACTGAGGGCCATGGATGAGAACTCAGTATCCATGTGTCATGTTTTATGGGACATGCTGCTAGTTAAGACCGGTGTTAGATAAGGATATTTCCTCTTTTTGTCATTTCTAAGCCATTTTTGTGTGAAAATTTTACATTTTTGCAAGTAGGCAACACTACCACAGAAGTATTTCATTTCTACAGAGACCTCTATGTGTATGCAGCAGCTGAGCAGTTTAAAGTGAAAACTGATCTGACCGCTGCAATTATGTACAGGTATACAGAGGATCTGCGGGGAGTTTTAGCAAGTAGGCAGGCTCTGTAGGCTTATGTAACAGGAGTGTCTCTTTCCTAAAATGAGTAATGCCGCTAAAAGGCCATAGGGATAGCAGGAAAGAGAGTGGTGGAGCATCTTTAACCTGCTCCCCACCTACCCACAAAACCACCTACTCTCTCTCTTTTCCAACTCCCGGTATCACATGGCTCTCCAAAAACTCCGGTTGTCTTCGCAATACAAGTTGTGCTGTATCACAAATCAGAGTCCTGGAACCCCTTATATCACTGTCATTATTTTAGAGCGCGAGGTTTATAATCCTCCTCCAATCCGCCCCTGTAGGAGGGAGTCAATCACTATGTCAGCTGTCCTAAAAAGTCTCAAAGTGCCTTTAAGACATCAACCCAAGATACAAAAACCTGAATTTTAATGGGGGACAGAGGCATTTGAAATTGTTTAAAAAGTACACTTGTACATATAAGTATAACCCCACTGTCACAGTGGCAAACAACAAAAGATTTGATTCACCAAAAGCAGTGAGGAGGTGGGGAGCTTGTGTCAAAAATAGAGCTCAGGTACATCCTAGATTTGGGTATTTTTTTTGGATAAAAGGTTTAAGAGACAGCCTGGAGTGCTGGAGACACAAATATGTCTAGAACAAGTCATAAATGACAGCATTAAGACTCGACTGCACTTTCCGTTGTCTGAAAGAACAGCAGACCACCTCCTCAGCATGGATTGTGAACGCCACATCTTTATGTTCTGATAATCTTATGTCTATGTGTTTGTCACAACAGCTAAATTAGCATTGACATCCAGGATTTTGTTGCACTTTCACCATAGTAACAGCCTCTTAGGGGACATGGATATTGCTGCGTTTGGTGCCATTTGAAAGAAGAATTAGAGTCATTTTTGCAATAACGAATCTCAGGCCGAAGATCCTAAAAGCAACCTAGAGCATCATTCCGAATCTCTGAGACTCCAGGGGTACTTGTAAATTAAAAGTTTCGGATTTATTGAATCTTGTTTGTCTTGTGGACTAACTACATATCCCTAGGTCTTTCTCTGACCTTTGGCTCAGAGTACTCACTGCCTTATTTCTACCTTAGTGGATCGTCTGTTAAAACTCTTCTAATTCAGTTTATCTGTTTATCTCAATATTTGCGGCTGTGCTAAGAACTCAGTTGTAATTGTCCCAGTCATTTGAACATTTGTGCATTAAATTCATGTTGAATTTAACCTTCAAAAGTCTCTGTAGCTGTCTGATAAATGAGAAACGTGTTACAGTCAGCACAGCTGTTCAGGTGATGAGTATGCCGGATCCCTTATTCATCATTAGTTATTAGCCATTGCTTTTTGTATTTCAACTGTGGTTAAAAACATCTCCTAAAAACGAAGACTCATCCTCACTGCCTCAGTATATTCCTCTAATGTGATTGGTATCAGTTGTAATTATTCACAAGAAAGCTTTTTTTGTCTGTCATACAGTAGAAGCATACGCAAAAGTGGAATCTGCGTCACAAAGCTCGCAGGCAGTACCTCACTGTGCTTCTCTGAAACTACTCAGTGCTCTGCTCATCCTTATGTTACCATGGCTGCATCTGGTTAATCCAACATTTGTAAGTCTATGAATGGACTCGAGTGACTCCCCTGCTTCACTGTTTCAACATGTCTGTCTTCTCTGTATCTGAAATCTCTCACAGTCTCTTCATAGTCGGAGTTTTAAAATAGAGAATGTGGGCTATGTTTAAATCACATTCAGATCAGATTGTCGTTGCTGTTTCACTGTGAATTATATTAAGAGGAGATGACAAAGTGAGAAAACGCGCTCCTGTATAACCTTAAAAGCTCTACTTCTAGGTGTATACCCCATTGTTTAAATTTATTTTCCGTCAGCATGCAGATACCACAAAAGCATCAACCGACTTGGGGAGTAATGTAATCAGGATAGAAAAAAGGTATTTCAGTTACAGAAGTTACAAAAAAAGGATGTAATTAGATTACAGTCACATTCAGTAAAAAGGGGGGATTACTAACAGGATTACAGTTTTAGGATAAAGAATGATATACTTGTGGATAACTTTGCATGCACACACGTGACAACGCTTCATGAGTCTCACACAACATCACTTTGGTCTTGAGTGAAACCAAATACACAAGTGCTCTTTCATCTAGAATATTCCCTCGTCATTGAGACTGAATAAAGGTCATCCTATTGATATTTATTTTCTCTAGTCTTTATTTGCATATATCCAGAAGTAATGGATACAACCACCAAAAAGCCAACAATAGACAAAGACAAAAAAAACAATAAAAGATAGGTAGTTGAAATAAAAGATGAGTAATAAAAGACACAAAATAAATTGTAGTACAACATTATGAGGGCAGAATTAGGACTGTGTATCAAAACACACTGTAAGGTATCCTTGGTCAAGGTGCTGTTTTCCTTATTTTAGCAATAATATAGAAATAGGTAATTGTGTCTTGGAAAAATGAAAGAGTAAATCATCTCATAGGTAAAATATTGTCATTCAACTGGAAGATTATTTTTATTGTTTATAAGAAAATAGGATTTCTTTCCTTTTTTTCCCCTTTATTTTCAATGCAGGGTTGGCTCTGATGATTACCTGACCAAAGTATTTTTTTCTCCACATATCCTGTACTCAAGCTCTTAAAAGATGAGTCAACTTATAGTTCAACTTAGTTGTCATAGAAACCAAAACCAATAGTCATGGGGTCTGTGATGGAAACCTTTGAAGGGCTGAAGGCGTGCTTCTCACAAGCATCACTGGAGACCTTGACAGCTACATTACAGCAGTTTCTGAAGACATTCAAAAGGTTTCCTCAGAAAACACTTTCAATTATATGACAGAATTAGTCACGATATAATATCACGATGCGTTGACCACTATGTGGTGGTAGCTCGTAACGAAGCGCTTTGTCCTGCTGTGTCACGTACGACCAGTTAGGACATTACAATCTCAAACAATGCAATCAAACTGATTTTGTTGCTTATGGGCGCTGGTGTAAACGTATAGACTGTAATCATTAAAAAGTACAGACAACTGTCACTATACTTCTCAAGAAAGCATCTACACATGATGAAGTTATAAGAAGGGATTTCTAAGTGTTTTTATGGACCTTTAGTGAGAGGCACCAAAATGTCTGGAAGGACCGAGTGGCAGATTTGTTTTTATTTTGACGTGACTGATTATGACTGAAAAGAAAGGGTGTCAGTGTTGATGCAAATTGCAGATTCAGAGGGTAAAATTTTCATTTTCATCTAACTACAAAAGTACTATCCCAGTAATAATAACCCATCATATTCTCCTCGGAAAATCTGTCTCCTCTGAGATGCTACCTGTACATGCCATTAATTGGCATTTGGTACAATACATGTTCTGGAACAGGTTTTCACAGTTTAAGCATTTGGATTTCTGCCTATATGTCCACAGGTTTCTAATGCACCACAAATATCTGTATATGATTGGAAAGAGGAGAATTAAAGTCATGGTTGTCGCCTGGAAAAAAGACTGTAGAGACTGTAAAGATCTTTTCTTTAGCCCCATATAATTCTGCATATTGAGCAGTTTTTCACTAAAGAAGACAGGAGAGTTGCAATCATGTTCTTCCAAGTCCAATGATAGACTTACCTGTCAGTTCTATCACTGCAGGCCATACTGCTGACTTGAAAGCCACAGGCTTTTTGTAGTTGTAGAAACTCTTCAAAACTGTTCATATGATTGTCATTTACCTGAGAGAAGTTACATTTTTGGTGGTTAATTTGTTCATTAAGAATGCTGTCATGCTCATCATTTAGTGTTTGAAAAACTGAGACAGAGTAGTTACTTACCATTCTCTCAGCCTTTTTTAAGCATTGGTCAGACCAAATGGGCATGGTGGATTTGGTCTATCAAATCTGTGTAACATAACGGAATGTTTCAGAAAAGTAACAAAGATTAAGCCTAAATTAAAACAGTTATTTTGTATCCAACTTTTAAAACTGTAATGTAAATGCACCGTATTTCAAAACTCCAACATAAAGGGTCATACATTCATACATTCTAATGATGTCAGAAATAGGGACATTGATAGCCCATTCAAATAAAAACAGAGTGCATCAGTTCCACAAATTAAGGCCTTAAAAGTAACCGAACAGTTTACCTGTCATCATTAGTAATTAGTAATAAATATTAACCCACTGGAAATATTAACCCATTGAAAAAATAAATCAGACTGATACTTGTGGAGGAGCCACAGCACAAATGTATTTTGGGGAATATCCACATTCAACAAATCCACCTCATCTCATTGCGGTATGCTACGAAGTATTGCTGGTTTGCACTCAAACACAAGAAAGTATTTCTGTATTTCTTTTCTGACACTTCCACCTCGACACTTTCCTTTTGGATTCACTGCAGATGTGTGGCGCATAATAACTGAAAGCTGCTACTCCATGTTTAGTTTTGAATCTATGGACTGAAAGCAGACCTGTACCTGGGTGGTCTGGATGTCTGGATGGCTCATAACGTAGCAGCAGATCAGAAATGTATTTTGGCTCTAAGCCATTCAGTGCTTTTTACACCAACAGCATGATTTTGAAACAGATTAAAGACTGAAGCTGAAACCTTTCGTCGTTCTTCCTTTGCTTTACATTTACTTCAGTCTTACCTTTGTTTAACTGGAGAAAACCTTGGTAAATCTAATCAGTGATTTGTTAAATGCATCTATTAAGCCTTTGCATGTTATTATAGTCCCCTAGTGATATGGTTATGCAAGTTTGTGTGTTGTCTGCATAACCATGGTAACAAATTGTGTTGTTTTCCATTCTACGAGCTAGAGGGAGCATGAAAATGTTGAATAGCAGAGGCCCCAGAATGGAGCCCTGGGGTACTGCATGTCATATTCATTCGCACAGATGTTACCTATAGCCACCATGTAGTCTGTATCATTTAGATAGGATTTAAACCAATTTAGTGCTCTACCAGAGAATCCCACACAGTTTTCCAGTCGGTCCAGTAAAAAAGTAAAAACAGCTTTTTCACTGATTTAACTGGGAGGTTTGATACAGGCCTATAATTCATTACCAATGTGTCTAGCTTGTTCTTCAGGAGTGGTTTAATAACTACAGTTTTCATGGCTTGTAGGAGGACACCTGAGAGGAGAGACATGTTGACAATCTGTAGCAGATCTGGAGTCATGCAGTCTGAAACTTTTTTGAAGAACCCTGTTGGAAATATATCAAGGCAGCAGGAGGAAGATTTCAAACGTTGAAGTGTAAGTGAATGCATAAAGTCAAAGATAGTTTCAGCTATAAAAGAAATATAAGAAGATCTAAAAAAAAAAAAGGAATTTTCTACTGAGAGGTGAGAGGAATGTTTCTTTTTTTTTTTTTGGTTGAATAAAATCACGACTTAGACCAGCCCTTTCACAGCAGAACAGTGTTGCAGCATTCCCTTAAACAAGTGAAGTAGAGGCAGCTTGTCTGGCGTAATCCAAGTCTCCAGAAGCCCCAAGAACACTAAAAGTGTTAGTGCGCACCCCATCTGAAGTGGGTGCGCAAGCTTGATCATCCGTCAAGGATTTAATTAACGTCTTTTCAAATCAATTTGGGATCTTGGGGCTTCCGTAGACTTGGATTATGCTAGAGGAGTTGTAGGTTTAATTTAATGGGGTTTGTTTTTTTTTTGTGTGTGTGTGTGTGTGTGTGTGTGTGTTGTTATTTATTTTTTTATTTTTTTATTTTTGTACATTTAAAAAAATGTTGGTGCTGCTTCACTGCTGTGAAGTTTCTTAAACGTTTTTAGGACTATGAAACTTTAGTATTTCCGGTTGAACTTATCCTTTAAGGACAAAAAGCCGAGCAACTTTAGTTTTATTTTAGTCCATTTGTGTCAGTGATTTATGCAGCAAGTTTTCTTCTGAGCTTCAAATCAAACCCACAAACAGGATGCATACTTTTATTTGTTATTTACAATGTAAAGAAAATACATATTTTATGTTATGGGGTCAGTTTGCTCTAAAACACAAAAATAAAGTTTTGACTCCTACCCAGTACCATGGAGGTTTCATCTTGCTACAATGATGGAAGTGATTGTGTGAAGCTTGTGCTGCTTAAAGCACTGAACATTTAGGGGGTATAAATCAATAGCAAAGTGTCTTTCTAGGAAAAAAAAAAATAGGCCCTGTTATTCTGTGTAGTCCAAATCCTTGATGTGGACACAAATAGTCAAAATGAAAACTGACAGTGAAATTGAAAGTGTGTTCTGTGGATAATCCAGAGTGATAACTATTCAAAATAACATTTTATTCACCCCCATTTCAGGGATGGTGGGAGAAATCCCAGAAAGCGAATCAAACCAGATTTATTTACATGTTTCTGAGAGTAAATGCAAGAACCCTTTAAGAGTAAATCATCTAGACAGCTGGAGAACTCGTGTTGATTTCGACTGTTTTTTGCCTCCGTACAGTGACACAGATGATACCCTCACACTTCAAGTAGAACATTTGGTGCTCTTTGAGGTTACCATAGCTACCACAACACAGCAAGGGCCGGATGTCCATAATGGTGATCATCTCGTAACTGGTGGTGCATCTGCGATTTCTTTGTCAAACAGTCCGAACAAACAAATCATTTCATGGTGAAGATCGCTGAAAAGAAATGAGCAAAGCTGTAAAATAGCTTATGTAACCGAGTGACCAACTTCTAATTCCTTAAGTCTTCCACTGTGAAAAATGTTCGATTCTAGTAGTTTGGTACATTTTTATATTGGTTCACGCTCTTGGGACAAAGCGGCAACAACAAATAAATTAACATCCTGTAAAGGTTTCATATCCTTGTAATTACTGTAGTCTCCCTGCTCATGTGGAAAGGCAATTTATCTCCGAGTTCTCTTGTGCTAATTCAGAGTTTATGAGGGCTGCCTTTGGGTCTGCACCGGCACTTAACCACTTTCATAAACAGTGAGACTCTTTTTCCTAATTGCTGCCAGCTTCCACTGATACACAACTATTGCACTTCATATAGTGTGTTATATCCACAGTTATTTAAAACAGCTTTGGCAGATTGTATTTATGCAAATATGGTAATTTTTTTTTCTGAAAGATGATGATTTAGTTAGCATATAAATGACATTCAGTGTAGTTTTATGAGTTCTAACTTATCAGTAGATTTGTTCTATTGATAACTGATAAAACTACAGATACAGACGTAGCTATGACCCTTCTCCTGAACCGTCATTCAACTTTCTATCCACTACTGTGTCAAGTCGAAATCTGAATGCCCCATTTTACATAGGCTACCATTACGAATTTATGTGAGATTAAATATTGATGATAAAGGCAGACTTTTATTGTAAATATGTGGCTTGCAGGGACGGAGTTGGTTTTGATTCTCATGAGAGATGTGGGTCATACCGGATTTCCATAAGGAACATGAGCAAATGATGCAATTCAGGGAGTTAATGAAAGAAAAAATATGCATTAAATGTACTCACAGTATTCACTTTGAGGCATATACAGTATAATAATCCTTGAATTAATCATGGGAAGGAATGTGACCCAGCGTGTTGCTCAGGATACTTGAATGAATGCTTTTTTTTTTTCCCGGAGTGTGTGTATCGCTCTTCCAAACTCATTTTTATTTAGTCCCTTGACACAAACAGGCATACATGAAAATTATGAATAGATTATAAAACATGCATAAAGCAGTTTGCTAATTTTCAACCATATCTCTCTGCCTTCCTACACACCACTGGTATCAAATGGTGGTTGTCATAGCAACAGGCTCACAAGCCACAACAGGGCTTTTGGAAGACAAATACAGATCAGCATAACAGAAAGAAATCTCTCTAATCCACGTTTTTTTTTTTTTTTTTTCTGTCTACAAACGCGCTAAAGCCCACGAACGACAGCCAACGTGATTGATTTCTGCTTCTGTCATCGGCAAGACACAATAACATACGAATATTTTAACGCAGGCGGCTTGATGACGCTTTGTCACAGAATAACACGCACTAATAGTATTTAGGCATTTCAGGGGAGCAACAGAGGTTTGCAACACCTCAAGGTGGGCCCGTGCTTGAGCCGCATGTCGGCATGGGGTTTCCTTGAGGTGGCCCCAGGGTCGAAGGCATGCAGGTCAGAGGAACATGTTTAAGAGAAAAGACACCCCTCATTCTTTTTTGCTCGTGAGTCGCTGTTGAACCAAGCCAGTGAATGGCATGTGAATAGTGAAGTCAAATGAATGTTGAGACAAATTATTTCATTTGGTTGTGGACTAGTTTTAGCATTCTGTTGGGACTTTGGCTTCAGTGTCTGTCTAGCACTGTCTGGCCAGCCCAACTGTATTTATTGAAAGCTTTATTCATTTTAATCACATTCTGAAGCCCACTGATATTTCCAGATAATTACCATTGGCAGGATCTCATATCAGTGTGTTGGTGTGTTCCTGGAACATCATCTTAAATGTTGCTTCACGACTGTCGTTGCAACTGACCAGTGGCGGAAAGAGTACTAAAAATCTGTACTCAAATGAACTGTTGTTAGAAATATACTTCTGTAAAAGTACAAAGTATTCCTCTCAAACGCAACTCAGAGTTTTAGTTAAGTTTTACCCACAGGCATTCAATCCAAAGGAGTTTCTGTTGCACCAAATCTTGATCAGATCGCCTCATTGGCTGCTAAACTGCAGATCAGCAGTTGAGATATAAATTCAAATTGTACTCAGTACTCAGTTATGATTTTAAGTGTTAAGTGTTGTGTTTTATATGTGTTTTCTTGGTTTTGTGGTGTATTTTTCCCTTTTTCCAGTGCTCTGTCTTCCCTCCTGTTTTCTTGATCTCCTCACCAGCCTGATTTTCCCTCCACACCTGTCTTGTATGTTTGATTAGCCCCGCCCTGTTACCTGAGTTCTTCCCATGGCTGCTTTCCCTCCACACCTGCACTGCATTTCCCTCATTAGCCCGTCCCTCCTTCCAGTGTTTTTCCGTTCATTTCCACTCACTCCACCTGCACCTCATCCCCTTGTTAGTTAAGTTCATATTAAGGTCCAGTCTTTTGTTCAGTCATTGTCGAGTCATCTTTCCAGTTTCTGGTCCCTGGTCTTGCTGTGGTGTTTGCCTGTTGCTCGTGTTACCTTAATCCTGTATACACTTTACCCAGCTTCATGCCTGCCGTCTGCATTCGGGTCCAACCTCTCTGCTCCCAAAGAAGTAACTGAGTAGATGTCATGGTGTAATGCGTACTTAAGTGCGTGTAAAATTACAGACTTGAAAGATAATTATAAAAGTTTAAGTACCCGAAGAAATTACTTAATCATCGTAATTTGAGTGGGTGTAATTAGTTACTTCCAGCCCTGTCAAACAGCGACGGAACACTGAACGGTATAATGACATGTGCTGTTCAGGATATGAGCCGTGATATGAGAGTGAGAGTCCTGTGCTGTTCTGTACTGTAGAGCTTGTACACAAGCTTGCTCAGAATGTGGTCTTCGTCACTTTCTCTTGGTCCTGCAACAACAACACCAACACGGCGATACGAGATACACCTTTACCTTTCAGACAGTAACTCACCAAAACTGTTGACCAGTTCCCCCAACAGGTCTCACTATGACACCGACTTTGGTTGCTCTACACTGGCTCCCCGTCGAATACAGAATTCAGTTTAAAGTCTTGTCACTGCTGAGCGGTGCACGGTTACATCACAGATCTACTGCAGCCCGTCACTGACACGTCTCCAAGGTCCTCCGATCAGGGTTTGCTGGTAGTTCCGCAGCCAAAGCTTAAAACTAAAAGAGACTGTGCTTTTGAGGTTGTGGCTCGTGGAACTCATTCCCATTTGACTTAAGCTTCATGCACACTGCGGACACATTTGTTTAGACTTTCTGCTTTTATCGTGTTGTCTTCATGTATGTTTATGCATTATTTTATTTGTGAAGAACTTTGTGATTTCTCTGATCTCGAAAAATATAGTTACTTGCTTACTTGAACGGTTATAAATCTTAAATATGACATGTTGTATGTTAATCAATTTGATTGTGTCATCCCAGGCTCGCATATGAGCATCCTAATTATCTGCTGTGAAGCAATCATTTGTCACAATGCAGTTTTAATAAGGCAGAAGGTTAAAACACTGGAGGCTCTGGTTTGTTAAAATTCTCATCGTCATTATCATTTAATCAGTACTGAGATTTTCTTATTCATAGTTGAAGTTGGAATAACTGGAGAAAATATTGCACAGTTTTGACATTTTAAGATAGTAATCTTAATCTTTCATACTGTTACATTTTAGCGTTGAACGTGATAAAGCGCCTCCTTCCTGTGTCCTCGACTGAGCTTTGGAAAATATTTCATGCCTCAGTAACAAGTATGATTTCTGTCCAGTTTGCCTGAAGCTACATGCTATAGCACTGACAGGAAATGGCTGAATGTTTTGTAAATCCTTCGCAGTTCACACCCGACACTGAAATCCATCACATACTGTTGAGCTGCCTCCAAAGCTGGAGCCCAGTGTGAACAAAAAACTTGACACAGTCTCAGCAAATGTTGCAGTGTGATTTTTACAATTTAAAGGAGCCAGAACCCTTGCCGGAGCAAATTGTTACTGAGGCTGATGAAGGAGGACTTACTCGAGTGCTTGCTGTAAAATGTGAGCTTGTCAAGGAGGAACACCAGCTCCTGATTAACCTCTGCGTGTTTGAGATCTCTTAGCACAGAGTGGAAGATGATTATCATCCATTTTTACTTCTTTTTTTTTAATGCGCTCATTTCATTCAGTTAGAAACACAGTCTATAGACGAACTGGTGACATATTTGCCCCACCTGTTGCTCTGAATGGCTTTAGTCCAATTACAAAGGTTTTCTTTAATGTGGTTACTGAATGCACTTCATTAATGTATTTTACTTTATTTCAACAGGACAATCCACTCCCCGTCAATGAATAACACAACAAGAACTGATCAAAGGAGATGTCAAACATTAAAGTCAGAACAGTCCATCGAAAAAGTAAATGGGTGTCCAAATAAGCCTTCTGAAGTCTGTTTTTGATGCCAGTAATCAATTAGCTACTGCAAGAAACCTTCGGCTGTAAGAGGGTCAAAAATAATCATTGGAAGCTGCCGGTATTAAATTGATCCTGTGGCACTTCAAGATAAGAAAGTAAACATGGTTTGTTAACTATTTTTAATCTCCACAGCGGTGATGCAGTCCTTGACTGAAGAAATCTATTTCGCTGAGGCAGCACATCCGACCTCAACCAACCCTATTTACAGGTATGTGTAAATAATGAATTATTGGGCAGCTTCATGTCAGAGTAGAGAAGAAAATGCATAGCTATAGACGCCAGCTCAGTCCACACTGTAGGTTAAACACTGAGCCAGCAGATACCACACAATCATACTGCCTATATGAAGGGATATTTAGTATCACTACAGGCAAAGTCTTTTACATATTAATGACATTAATTCATTCTAAATTTCATTTTGACATAACAAATCAAAATGCACATTCGCAGTGTTGCGCGCGAAGTTGCTGAAGGACCATGCTCATATTTCTTTGCAAACGGTAACACCGTTAACTCCCACAAGTCCCATGACCGTCCTAAGTACGACCAGGCATTATGAATTAAAGAGGGTTTATGTTTCATACCAAGTAATCAGGTCACCAAAGCTCAGGTTTATTGCAATCAATTACAAATTCAGTGGTGGGCGATATTGTAAAGCCTAATAGCGCAAAACATGAGCGTATCATAAACCTGTCTTCCCGTGTGCTTTATTTCGAGGCAACCAAGGCGATGCTAAATTTAGGGTTAGGGCCATTTTGGGCAAAAGAAGTAGCTTTGTCTCTAACGTGTAGCTTTCGAGAAGTATTTAGTATGTCATATAATAGTCGACGAAGAGGTCGGGTGATAACACAATTCTTGACGAAGTAAATTTCACTGAAATAATTTAGGTGATACGTTTGCTTTATTAACTAGTTTGTTTCTGGGACTGTGAACTCTGTGGGAACTGAACTTTGAACTAGTTATTGTGAAGTGTGAACGTGCACATCACTGTCCCCGTACACATGTGAGCCCCGGCTCTGAAGCACCGGCTGGCTGCTTTTTGATGTCATTGGCTGTCCTGGATAGCAAGAAATCTAAATCTGGAGATGAAAACAGCTTGCAATGCAGGAAGTAAGAATGGACTTATGCCAGTAAACTTAACTAGGAAGACAGAGTGTGAGGGGCTTACATATTCATGCTTGTTGATTTGTCAAATGGAAGCCAAGTGTGCAGTTGTACAGTGTTCATGAGCAACAGTAATGAGTGGATGTGTGCTGGTGCTGTCTTCCTCCTGACTGCAGGTAATAATCTCCGGCTGGTTGTTTAAGAGTAGTCTGGTTGGCTCTCTTGCAGGCAGTGACTGCCAAACGTTGCCTTATTTAATATAACCAACTCAACTGGATAGGAAGAGCGAGTCGTCAGTGTGCCATGAGTATGACTCACCTGGGTTTTATCCTGTCACCCAAAAATACCATGGGCTGAAGCACAATCCAAACAACCTAACAGAGTGGAACCAGCGCCAGGACAAATCTTGAGATGCGAGGGATGTAATTAAATATATTTTTTTTTACATCAGAGAGAGAGAGCACACACATTGTCTACAGTTTTCGGTGTGGATTAAGGCTGGTTTTTAGGCTTTATTGCAATATACAATATTTTTGACCAAATACACGACAATACAGGGGCACTATGTAGTTTTGGGGAAGAAATTCAAAAGTCCAAATTTTGAGGTAATAATACAAACTTTACAATATTTTTTTTTCCATAGCTGAATAAACAAGCTGTTCTCAGAGGAAAATAAGGTCCCAAGAACACTGTTTGAAGCTAGAAAGGTGGCAGGGCCCGCCACATATAAACACAGTATGAAGCTGTGTTGTCCTTTAAGGTCAGTTTGTTTATTATGTTTATTCAGTCATGAAAACAAAGACAGTTTGTTCATTGTTGTTGTGTAGTTTGTTATAGCACAAAAAAATCTGTCAATGAAGTTCTTTCTCTTCTGATTATAATTTCTAATGATATCACATTAGTGTAATACAGCCTGTAGGACAACAGTTTTGCCATATCATGATATCTAAACTCTAAAACGATATAGCTAGATCACCTGGCCCCAACGTGAATACACATTTTCCTGGTTTTATATAAATGCATACATACAACATATTCAGTATTAGGTGTGTGTGACGTGAACCTTTGCCGCAGCATGTTAAAGCCACCCCGGCACACGGATACCAAGATGGATGATGGAAAAACTCTTAACGAGCACAGTTAGATATGTGCCTGGTGTGGCCTTGTGCCTCCAAAGCGCTTTCATTGCTCTGCAAATTTGTGTTTGCCTTTCAATATAATCCCATCTGTGGAGACATTCACTCGGAGAGCAGATACGGGAACAAACATAACACTTCTCTCCATCTGTGACCTCCCAGCTCTTCATCCTCCCGCTGAATGCAAGGCAACAATGGAGAAGAGCAAGGCAGAGGGAGGAAGATTGCCTCGCTATTCAGGTATCTACTGATGGTACACAAGCTCAAGGATAGCAGATTCAATTCAGAGAATAAAAAGTGTGAGAAAGGCTACAAACCTACTTGCGAGATATTTTTCACGCAGGATGTGAGGCTTTTGAGAAAGGATTCAGTCCATTGCTCAAGTAAAATGGTGATTAAAAATGGTGATTTTTATACACACAAAATGGCAGACCCTACTTTGGGTTTGATTTTCAGGGACACAAGCAACAAACCTAATGTAAACATTTACTCATTATTATAGCCATTTTGGATATTTTTGGATTAGAATATTGAGGAAAAACACAAAAAACAAATCGAGAAACCAGTGACGAATCCAACATACGTTCTCACATTTTCTCTCCTCGTCTTCCTCTGCAGACCCTTTTCTCCACAGGAAAGAAAAAAAAAACTCAGAGACCTTGAGCAATGAAAAAACCTTCCGACACTGAATGCGCACAGAGCCCGGTCCAAAACACCTGCATGAAAAGGCACAACAACAGTGAATCATGCAAAGCTTTTTTATTCTTCCCTTACTCCTCAAACCCTCTTCTACCAAGTGGTGCAGTGCAGAACATTTGATGCCAGATTCTACCACTGAAGGCAAAATGACTGGATCGTGGGTTAAGCGAATGAATCCCAGACGAACGGTATCAATGGACATGTGGGCAGGGCATGTGCGTTTGTGATTGTGTCTGTGTAAACCAGTGAACTCTCAGCAGCGTCTCTGATCGGAGAGGGATCACACCTAAACCAAATGTTGAATATATCTGGTCGCATTTTTTAGCTTTCATCAGGATGAATATGCATGTCCAGAGTGCTGAAGCTCACTCATCTTATCGTTAGCTAACCCGGTCGTATTTGACACTTACCTGGCTGGATAAAAAGGAAATATGCGCACAAAAGCTGATTTTGAATGTTTTAAATTTTGGCAGCTGCACAGGCGCTAATTGGCCGTCCTAATCATGCCTTTCTCGTGTTCTCCCGTTTCCGTTAACAGGAAGCAGCCACAGTTTCTTTTTGCCTTGTCCAGTTTGTCATGGATCACACAACAGCTGCTGTATGATATTTGCAGTTTCGCAGATTTTCAGCCGTACCCTGCTTCAAAACCAGGGCAGTGTGAAATAAAAGTGTAAAATATTTATAAATATATACACTTGAAGACAACAAAAGGAATTTTAGACCAGACACTTTCGGGATCTGCTCTCAGCTCGTTCAGTGCAGATATTCCCCCACACTGTGCTACTGAGTTTGGACAGGGCGGTGTGTGTGTGTGTGTGTGTGCATGTGTGTGTGTCTCTTTCTCCCTCTCTCTGTCAATACAACCAAGCTTTTCATTGATCTATTGACGGGTTGTTCAATCTTGCCTCAAGTAATTATATGTCTATTTTGTCCCGACGGCAACAAATTTCTTTAAAGAGGATTTTACTCTTGAAGATCAATGTGCTCCTGGTGTGGACATGTGGAGTTATCTCGACTTTGACTTTTATGTAAACATCGGAAAACAGGTGGGGAGCCAGAATGTTCCCGGAAGCAGCCATACACACATCTGACTGTACAATTAGTGCATGAAAAAGCAAAGATGCCTCATGTCAGCGAAAGTCTGTCATTTATCATAAATTCACCCAAATGCAATCGATAAGGGGGCATCACTCATCAACCTCAATTCTACATGCACATGGTATAAGAGACTATAAATGCCTTGTAGGTCCCTTAGATCCTCTGACTCAAACCTCTTGATTGCTCATGACGTCAGGACTAAAAGGCGCAGCCTGCCTGAAGGTGTTAGAGGCTATAAATCTGTTGACACTCAAGGGAAATCATAAGATACATGTTTTTTATCATTGCTTCCTCTTGAAGTGTTTCTTGTGTTTGTTTTATCTTGTCTAATCCTGCTGTTTTTATTAGCTCCACCGAGGTCTGTTGGTTGGTTGGTTGGTTGGTTGGTTGGTTGGCTGGTTTGTCAGCAGGATCGGTGCAGATCTGGATAAAGGGACAGATCCAGGATTTTCTTTTTCCCTTCCTGTGCTTTCTTTCTTTTAGATTATGTAGGGTCTTTCGACTTTTTTGTTAATTTCTTAGATAATAATCTTCATGAGAAAAACGATGGCTGGTATTAATGAGCGAGTACAGCCTGATTTTCAAAAACCTGGATGGTAGATTCAAATTTGTTTTGACATCAGATTCTGCTTGGCTGAATTAAAGGGGACTGTCTCTGGCTTGGGGTGTAAGGGTGTTGGAAATAAAAGGGCAGGATCTAATTGAAAGATGCTTTCCGGTTGCATTGTGGGAAGTGTAGGATCCAGTGTTTTCAGAGCTTGACCCATTATATCAACTACGGTAGTTTAGGATCTTTCTGCCTGTGCTGCTTCATTTTTGACCATTCTTCTATCATCAAGCCCCCCAACTTTGTGACAGTGCAGTGCTCAATAAATTGTCGACTATTCCTTTAAGCTCTGCAGAGGCTACATTTTATATCACAGAACTGACACACTATTTGAGTGTTTTTGGTCATCAGTTCCTTGTGCTTCTATGAGCTGCAGGTGGAGTTTCTAAATTCAACAGCGTATCACCTGAAGTCTGCCAGCACACTTGTTTATCGACACATAGTTGACTGCTTACTTGTCATGTCTGTTCAGAGGATCACACCTGGCAACAATAGTTCTCTGCACTGAAATCAAAATCTGAACAGAAAAAGGCATATGAAACAAACTCTCAGTCTGACATATAAAACGTATTTAAATAATGAAAATCGTAAGAAAGACAGATTTATTGAACAGAGAGAAAAATAAAATCTATTTAACTTTTTCAGTCCCAAAACTGATGCCAAAAAAAAATCTCATTTCAAGTTTTGATTTCAATGCCAGTGTCCTTGTTTCATGCCAGATTTTATTTCAAATGCCAACGGCTTCACACAAAACCCAAAAGCTGCACTGTCAAGTTAATTAAAAGATCACTCTGCAAGTTGACATTTTGAAGAGTTAGAGGACAAATCTGCTCAGAAATCTATTAAGACACTTGCTTTAAAGACTTAAAGTGATTCCAGCACAAGTGACAGCCTTTATAGCAGTTGAAAGAGAAATGTCTGCTTTATTTGGCCGCTGGCTGAGGTGCAGGTACAAAAGTGTCTTTTCCTAACAGTGCGTCCATGTCTCCTCTACTCCTCTTATCATATGCAGTCTATTAACACTTTTTAACCTCTCATTTCACAGCAGATGACATTATCCCTCTACATAGGAGATCCTGAGATGGCAGCTGTTTGACTGACAGCTTATTTGAGTTGATAGGAGCGTCTACGCCCGCCCTAGAGCCTACAGCGGCCAATGAGTGATCGTGTAGAGTGACCCGCTCTCTTTTCTTTCTCCTCTCTCCTGAGCCACTAACATGCTAACCCCTGGATGATTGATGCATCATGTAGCCAATGAGATTTAAAATCCAGCAATATGTCAATTCTTAAAGCCCTAAACTTGGAAATGATGCAAGATTATGCAGTTTAATGCATTTTGCTCGTTGAAGAGGCTGTTTTTCCACCTAAATACTTGTTTCTGACTATTGTACATGCATAAATGTAATGCAAATAAGGAAATAAAGAACTATATGGAGTTTTTGCTCCTGTATTCTCGAGCACATGGCTTTTTGTGACCTCAGAATAAAACTTATTACAGTTCTTTTATAGTTTTATAGTTCACGAGAAAAAACATGTGCTCAGTGTTTATTTTCAGTGACCATGTAAGACTATATGATGTGGACCCATTTTGTTTCCAGCTAATATGGACAGTTATACGTCATCTGCAGACTTATTTTTGTGTAAAATAACTTAGACAAGGAAAAATAAATAATTCAGTGTGTTCAAACGCCTATAAATTGATGCCAAAAGCACTTACAGAGCCTCTGAAAAATTCAGCCTATATCCTTTTAAAGGAGCCTAACACCATGCCTGTATCTCAGACAGTTCAACAACAGCTTTGAATTTACTTTGGGCCAAACTGGGATAGGTGCTTTAAGATAATGTCACATACGTTTCCAGTAATGGGAAGAGGTTAAAAAGCACCGATGAGATTGACAGGAACGATTCAGTAACTGACCAGCAGCTATTTCAACAAATTACGTCCTGTGCTTGCTTCTGCATGATTTAAATAAAAAGAAATCTCCAAATATCCATCACTATGGATTCCTGCTCAGTCTTTAGCTGCAAACATCACCCCATTTCCAAATCCTGAACCTCCACCTGAACACGACCAGAGCTTGTCGTTAATACTGCCACCTTTTTTTTTCCGTACCTGAAGGCAGAGGGATAAAAAAAAATAATCTTTTTTTAGATCCATAAATTATTCATAGAGAGTATTACAAATGCTAGATACACAGATTAAGCAGAAGCATGCAGTTTTCACTCCGGTTGAGCTGACATAATTCAGACCTCTAACAGTGTGTGCTTTTTCTCTCTCATCCACCTGGCAGAGAACAGGAGCTGCCTCAGACCTGTGCCGCTGGCTTTGATGATCCACTTTCATGACGAACTTCTGTACCTGTTCTTGCTGCAGTGAGCTGCATTTTTACCAGAAAAAAAAACATTTTAGGCTGTCTTGTTTGCTCATCAGGGTGTTTTCTCAGGGAAAACACGAGCATCGGGAGACATTTGACTTGTTGACACGAGACGACAATGCGCAATCGACCATTTGTCTGTACAAAAACACTCTTTTAGGATGCAACCTAGAGCAGAGATATGATACCATCAGTTCAATCTTGGATGGAAGGAGAGAAAATTGCAGCAACAACACAAATCAAGTGTACAAGAACCAGATCTATTACCCCTTGTTTAATACCGTAATGTATTGTCAGTCTCAAAGTTGAAAAATCAGTGCATAAATTACAAAAATCCCTTTGGATTGTCTAACAATGCTGTGGAGATCATTTTCAATTACATGCAGGAAACAAAATTGCGCAGAATGCTATGCTACGTTGATTGATTTGGAAGACCAGGTTTGTTCGGGCGGGGGGGGGGGGTTCAGATGAGTGTGGTTCTGCTGTTTGTGTAACACCTTTGTGTTGAGCTGTCTGCTGTAGCGCAGAGCTTCACTGCAGCAGTAACTCAAGTGTGCTTCAGAGGGAGGCGTCGGTTGCCCTCTAGTGATGATGACAGGTACTAGATGTGCATCTCAGCCTCAGCTGACGACTGAACAGCACCGACAGCTCGCTCTATAATTCAGTCCGTGTGGAGCTTTTGACAGAGGCTCTAAATCTGAGCAGAGTGAGTTCTTCTGCAAACAGTTTGATGATTTCACATGTACACAGTCACTCAAATTGAGTCTGCATTCTATACATTCTATTCTATATCCCCATAAAGCAAGGAACGTGTCAAAAAAACATCAAAATGTGGCCCCTGAGCACATGTCAGCATTTACAGACCCCCTGCCTAACAGTCTAACACACAGGCTTAGAGACATATATTATAAAACAGCACATCGTCTCATGTAGCCCTACATCCTATTCTACAAGTCTGAGAACAAGAGCACATTTTACATTCATTCTGTCTCATTCACACTTGTGCCTCAGATGTTTGTAGAAAAAAACAAGATTTACTTCCATCTCCACGCTTTGTCTCAGCTCTAACAAGAGTTTATAGTACCTACAGTGTCTTTTAAATCAGTAGCCAAACCTTTCACATGCGCAGGTTTGTAAACATGACCAACAATTTATGGATCCAGGCTAAGTTGTCCCTTTTTCTTTGATGCTCTCCTTTAACCTGAATCCAGATCCTGTGCTCCTATCAGAGAGTCTCAGGGCTTTGTTCGCACCCTCAGCTGGCAGCGTGACCGTCAATCTCAAAGTCTGAGGCCTCGGCCTCATCTGCAGATCCAGTCAGGGATGGGTAAGGCCTCGGCTGGTCCAAGTTGACGTAGTGAACCTTCAGACTGATGTAGTGCTCTCCCTCCAGGCAGGATAGGATGTGTTGTACTTCTGTAACCAGGCTGTGGAAACTCGGTCTGCACTCAGGCTCCGGGTCCCAACATGTCAGCATGATGGAATAGCTGTTAAATGAACAAAGGCGTGTATGAGTAATCAGGTGAGGGAACTACTGAATAATGACCATTGTTAGGTTAAAACTCATAAATATCCACAAAGAACTGAGTCTCCTGCAGAAACAATGCGATATTTATAAAGCGCGTGTATGATTTCTTACAGCGTATCAGGGCAAAACTGTGGCTGAGGAAGCCGACGTCCCTTCAACAAGTAGTGCGTGATGTCGTAGGGGTCCACGTCTGGATACGGGCTGGCACCTCTGGTCAACAGCTCCCACATCAGGATGCCATATGACCACTGGGAAACACATAAGCAGTTGCATTGTAGATACATACATGACAGCTGCAACAAGCATGTCTCAGCGGGCTGGGTAAGGAACACTCACCACGTCAGACTTGGTCGTGAACTTTTGCGTTTGCAGGCTTTCGATGGCCATCCACTTCACAGGCAGCTTGACCCGTTTGTGATCTTGAATGCTGTAGTACTCCTTGTCATAGATGTCCCGTGCCATGCCGAAGTCAGCCACCTTGACTGTGAAGGTTTCATCCAGCCTGAGGAGAGAAGGCATCTTAAGGAAAGCTGATCTCCCAAACTGCTTTTTGCTCAGGTGACACATCTCGAGACTCATGCGCTGTTGTTGAACAGTATAATCTGCTTCGGGGTGGTTCGCTTACAGAGTGACACGGAGGTATCTATGTGGCGGCCATGATGTAAGCTGGCCGTATTTTATAAATGAAAAGGTGCATCAGTCTTAACTTTCTTATCTACTTTAGCATCCGATATGCTGGACCATCATTTATGAAAGAAAAGGAGACAATGCAACCCCACAATTCCTTGCAGCAGCAACATTTAAAGCAAAATGAGCAAATTGTGACGTGACATAAAAAACCTCAGTAGCTAACATTGGAGTCTGCAAGCATAAACTAACGGCCGCTTCCTGCACAACACAGCAGTTCCACAGAGCCCCTTTACAGCGACGCGCCAATCACCTGCTATTGCGCAATTATATGTTAGTGCAGTCGTATTCTCTTAGTGATGCAGTTGCCTTTTCCTTGACGAATAAATTCTCATTCACGTCTGTCTTTGACTTCATCACATTTCCAAGGTGTTTCGGAAAAAAAGTCTGAAATTTAGAGTGCTATCAATCATATTGTGTAACTGTCTCAAAGAAAGCCAAAAGTGTCGACTATTGTTTCAATGGGAGGATCTTTTTTTGTGATTTTTATGTCTACATGTAACCCAATACAAAGGGCACCTCTAGCAGACACAGTCCGAGTCCAAGAAACAGAAATACTACACCACCAAATATTTACTTTCATAGATTTTTTTTGTGGACATTTTTGTTGACTCTTTTATTTGGTGGAATCATTAGAGCCTTTCTTTCTTTTAAGTTGAAAATACTATATATAAAATGAAGAGTTTATTCATGACGAAGAAAAATACTGGATGCAAAAGTACTGAGGTTTATATATTGTCTGTATTGGGGTTTTATTAACTTTGCAAAAGTTTCAGGATAAATAATTGTCTCACTAAAAGAACTGTAGTTGGCCGAAGAACAACCAACACTGTAGTATGTGTTTCTTAAATCAAGTCACTAATTATGTTCATAACTTAAACGTTCATTTATAATACAGAACTTGGCCTCAGATTGCGTTAACTTTAAAAACCACAAGAGACATTGCAATGACCTCCTGAGGTGTGACAAAGCCTCTCCACTGACTGGTCATGGGCCAGTGATCAGTGTATGAGTCACACTCACATGCAGTTACGTGCAGCCAGGTCTCTGTGGACAAACTTTTTCTGGGCTAAATACTCCATCCCCTTGGCGACCTGGAGCCCGAAGCCAATCAGGTCTTTCACTGTTGGATTCTGTGGAGGACAAAGAAGAAATTAACCAGAGCTGACCCATCCAAGGTCTAATGAAGTGGTAAAAACGCCGAGCAAACACTCATGACCCTCCATATCCAGGTTGTCTCATTGCGTAATTTACCCTTTTCTCCGAGCGGATGAAGTGACGCACATCCCCGTGCTTCATATATGGTAGCACCACCAGAGGGAGCCCCTCTTTAGGCAGCATGATGCCCAGCAGAGATAGTATGTTCGGGTGGTGAAAGCCTTTCATGATGAGGCCCTCTCTTAAGAACTGGTCCACCTCCCCTAAATCGGTGATCCCTGTTAATACAAAGCATAAAGATTAATCCAACAGTCACGAAGCTCATACAGAGCTGATTTCAGCCATAAAACCTGTGTTCACGTACTGTTCAAAGATTTAACAGCACAGTGGGTCTCTTGCTTGTTGCTGTCTATCAGGTGTCCGTGGTAAACTGTCCCAAAGTGGCCTGGATACGATGAAAATATGGTTGTTATGAATATGCACAGAAAGAACAAAACAAACAAACTGAAGTTATCGATAAAAGAGGCTCACCTTTGCCGATAATCTGGCTATCCTCAATTCGGAGCATCTCAGCGGGGATCAAGACATTTTTGACTTCTTCGAGAAGATCCGAACTGAGACTGACCATCGAGATATTGTCCCGTGGCATCAAAGGAATGGCCAGATGATCATAGCTGGCAGAGTACAATAAACCTTGGAAGGCAATTCCTGAACCTGATGTCTGACTCGACAGATCAACTGTAACACAGAAGGTGAAAGAAGGTTTGTTTTTACGTTTACCTAAAAGACCATGTGAAAGTATTCCTTAAGCTTTATGGTTACTTTATGGTCTTTATCTCGCTACCCTCAAATTTCTCCACAAAGAAATCGAGAAATCGAACTATCGATTGTGGCATGATGTGTTATATTTATCTATTTAGTTTAACAACCCCTGTACAATACTACAGTGATCTATAGATTAGGCTGTATTTGAAAAGGCTGTACTTCCTGGGGTCAGGTGTACAGGATGAAGAAAAGGGAATACACGGGTGGAAGGACTGATTGACAGTGAATATGAATGACCGAATATGATGTCTCACCTCGTCTGTAGTCGCCTGTCGGGGAGAAATCAGAGCCGCTGCCCATGCGATTCCGTGAAAGCATTGTTGATAAACGATTCTCGATGTTAGCTTGAAGGGAAACATATGATAAATGAAAACCACTGAGCAACACATGTTAACAACTGACAGTAAAGTGAGCGGCGAAAACTCACAGTTGGGTCAATAGTAAATAAACAATAGAGGAGTATTCTAGATTACAAGAATATATCAAGAATCAGGTGAATTTTCTCACCTCGCTTCTTCTTCCTCAAGTGGATCATGACAATTAACGCAAGGCCAGCGCCCGCTACCAGTGCGGCAAAGATGCCCAGCACGATGCCCACAATCACCGTGGTGACGTTGTTGTCCCCGTTCACTACTGTGCCCACATCAGTCACTTCCCCATTCACGTACACCTACAGGAAGTGGAACAGATGATTTTTACATTTGTTGAATACATTTAATTTTAAAGTGGATTATGTTAAGCTGAATGATTCAGAAGCAGACTCACCCTGACGGGCAACCCCTCGCTGGGAATAACCTGACTTTTAGGAATCCTGCAGGTCAGCTCATTTAACAGAACCTGGGCGTTGCAGTTCACGCCCCCGACGGTCATGATGATCTCCATGCATGCGCTCACTGTATTCAGTTTTCTATGCTGTTATAAATGTGGAAAAAAAAAGTTTATATGATAAAAGACATGCACATGTTTTAATGATTGTGCTGTGCAGTTGTTGTTATTGAGACTTAAATACAACAAATTTGATATGTAAGTGTGTGTGTGAAGTGTGTAAACATACATGCAGTGAAACTTCCGTCTCTCCTGGTTTTAGGTACAATAAATGGTCGTCATTCTCAAAGGGGATGACTTTGACATCGGGATAGTAGGCAAACCGTCCCTTCCAGAGGTTACTTTTTCCATCCATGTGAATGAAAATATCTCCCGAGTCAGACTTTCCTTCTGGTATTTCCTCAGGAAACGCAGGGGCCCAGCATTCCATATGTGTGGGATTTGTTGTGCTGTTACAGACCTTAGATGAAAGCAATTTTTAGCTTTAATAGAAAAAAAGTGTCAGTGAAGACATACAGTATAAACAAATGTCCAAGGTGTCTCCAGTGCAAGGTTAAAACATTACAAGCTGTCAAGGCTGTTAATCAGTTAACTCACTCGCTGAAGAGTCTGCAGGTTGGGATTTTTGTACTGAATCACAGTCGTGTGGGCGGAGTCAAGATTCTGACCTGCTATCACAAGCCTGGAGCCACTGTATGACAACACAGATGAGCATGTGAGTAATAACACTGACTTGTTTGAGGACTGAGTTGATTGAATGTATTTTTTAAGAGTATGAGTTTATTATGAAGACCAGAGCAGACCAGGGTCAGTGTCCTACCTTTGGAAGCTGCAGCGAGGTTGTACAGAGGTTATCACCGGGTTCGTCTTGTAGAAGAACATTTTACTGCTCGTCACTGGAAAGTTGTCAATGATGACTTTGACGGGTACCTTCCCGACGCCTGCTGCAGCTGCTGTGCGACAGACGATTGAAGACAGAGTCCCACTTCCTTCAGGAGCACTGAAAAGAACAGGCATACTTATCTGAGCCCAGTGAAGAGAATGTCGTAGACAGTTTTTTGTAGACAGTTTTTGTCAGTAAAAGCAGAAGTCTTCTGTGTCGCTCACCTCTGACTGTGGCATGTTTTGTCTCCAAAGACGACTTGTCTCTGTACCCCAGAATTAAGATATCTGCCTGTCAGTGTAACTGTTGTTCCTCCAAACATGGGTCCGTAGTCAGGCTTGATTTCTGTTATGCTCGGCTCCTGGTTAGACAAAGTCACGTAACAATGTCACATTATCTGTTACGCAAATAAATCACATATATAGAACAAATTTGTTCAACAAAACTGTTTTAATCGCATAAAAGTTCTCACCACAAAAGAGAAACCAGGCATCTGAGCTGCGCCCTCAATAGAGTAGCGGCCCTCCACCTCCCCCTCGTGCACTTCCAGGGTGATGGTGAGGTTCTGACCGGGTTGAGTTTTTCCCTGAATCTTGCACACTAGCCTGCATTGAGAGCACAATTATTAATGGGTCTGTGTGGATGAAGATATCCCAGCGAGTCAGCCGCTAGTCAGACAGATAAGAACAGCAGCAAATGTGTCACAGTGACAAAGACATTTACACGGCATTAATAACAGTTAACAACCACACACAGTGAAAGACAACATCTTTACTGTGTCTAATGCTCGACTCTCCTCTCAGCGGTGGTGGAAATGCGGGGGAATGCTGTTCCCCCGCAAATTTGTATTTGCTATATCTTTGCTCCTCCCAATCCAGAGGAGAGATTTCTCTTTCTCTCATGCCTGTTATCAGAGCAGCTCTCTCAGCCTGCAGGCAGACACAGACGGAGACGCTGCTCTGATGAAAATCTGCTCAAAATCTGATCAAACTTCACTAGACTCAGAGTTAACTTCACTAAAGTCAATGCAGACAGTGCTGGCCTCTTATACATGGAAAAGTTTTGTTTTTGAATACTTCTATGAAGCTTTTTTTTTTTTAAATGTGTCAATCACATTTGCTGTTATTCATTTCTCTCATGGATTACAGCCCCTGAAACATTTACACCAACCAACAACATGCTGATATCGTTATACCTACAATCCAGAATAGGACTTGATATGTAATCAAGATAAGACGCCTTATTAGTGCCTGAAATCACAAATAATATACACAGTAATCTCACAAATTATTCAAAAAAATGTTTAATAATTAAAAAAAATCACATATTCCTCAAAAAGAGAACTACAGCATTAAACCATGTGACTATGGATTCATGCGGTTTAATTAAAGACCAAATTAAATAAGCACATTTTGTAAAGCAAAATAATCTGAAGTTATTCTGAGTAAAATGTGCAACTTTATATAACTAGTCAGCTGCATCAGATAATTAAAAAATGTTTTAATGGTCCCATACTGAAGAAAGTAAGAGTTCCTGTATTTTTTTTTATTATAAAGCAGGTATAAGTGTTAAGTATCAAAGCGCTCAATCCACAGAGAAATGCATACAGCCAATAGTGAGGAACTGTGCCCTAGACGAGCCGCCAGGACTTCAGTAAGGTTGTGATGTCACAACGATACAGTCAGCGATGTACAGTCAAATTAATTTAATAACAATGATAACAATAACTGTATTTATCGAGCACCTTTTGTGCAAAGATGCAGCCCAAAGTGCTGAACAAAGACAGAATAAAATAATCATTTCTAATAAATAAGTGACAGGCTTGGTAGTCCAGGTTTTAATTAACAAGTTTTAATAAAATAAAATGTGGCATTGTGTGCGTGTATTCCTACTCACATTTCACTGCTGCTCTTTCCGGGCAGGACAGTGCACGTGTTGTTGGAGCCCACTGTGATGATGTGGGTCCTGCCGCTGATGATGGCAGGTCGCAGAGAAGACTGAAACTCCCAGCCGCACAGCGTCACATCTGTCTCACCACCAGCCGGCTCCATTTTTGGGAAAAACTGCAGGTAAAAAAAGTGTTACTGTTATCACCCAGGGTAACAATCAGAATCTCAGCACAATCGCTTTATGATTCATGGTTTTTGAATTTCACGGATTGGCTAATCAGTTCCACCTAGCGGCATATCTACCTCTGTTATGACAGGTGCGCATGAGTGTTTGTTCCACTGCGAGGCACACTCATTCTGCCTCGAGCAGATTCCCGAACACCAGCCACAGTTCATGAAGCGTGGCGCCATCAAACACAGGGGGCATGTCATGAAATGTGCACACCCCGGTCCTGCAGAGGGCACCTTGAACATCTAGATCGGGGAGGACGGAGAGGCGGGTGGGGTAAGAGGTTAGCAGGAAAACACGGATCAGTCAACATAATAGTTGTGCAGCTTCAATCGAGCTCTGGGGAGTAGAAGAAATCACACGCTCTCCTACAGGTGGTGACACGGTCAAGGCAGAGAGGCATTTTGGATTCCCACTCTTAATACAGTTGAGCCTTATGGCCTAAATTAGGAGCTGAATGTGATGTGTTTCTTGTACTTTTTGCACTTTATTTTTGTGACTCCGACATGCATCTCTGCTCTTTTGTTACTGAGGTGATCACAGTGCAACTCCCACTCTTGGATCCATTACCCAACAGATTTAAAATCATGTTACACAAATTATCCATTGACAATTGTACGCCTAGTCACGGCTGAACATGGCTGCATTTTAAATCGCATACTGTTTATTTTCACTTCTAGTACCTATGCAGCAGTTCAAATATTGTTGCATGCAGTTTGCATACAGTCATCCTTCTCTGTCATAACAGTGCGGCTTGAACTTGTTTAAACTCTTGTGTATACATCTGTCGCAGTGTGTAGTGTCAAATTTGAAATAAAATGCAAAAGGTTTGTGAAACAGTGAGCTGTGCAGAGGACTGTTGGTCAGAGCAGCCACCACAGCACGCTGGCTCGAATACTCAAAAATGTGCCCTGATGCAATTGGACATTGTGGTATTTTTATAGTACTTCACTCAAGCAGAAGTACAGATACGAAAAAAAGAAGACATAAATAAGACTCTGGTTAAAGCAGTGATTCAACTTCTTCACTCATTTGGGATTTGCCCTAGCTGTTCATAAACACAACAGTGAATGAGGACGGATATTTTGGGTTTGGAAAGCGTTGTAAATAATCGGTGAAACCCCCAAATGCATCAAAAGTAAACTAACGAGCCTCTTTTCAAAAATGTAAGGAGTAGAAAGTAAAAAGTTGTCTGAAAAATAAATATTCCGGTAAAGTACAGATACCTGAAAAATCTGCTTAAATACAGAAACAAGGTATTTGTACTTCCTTCCTTCCCACCTCTGATACTGAATAGTATGGCACTGTAGTATGGGTCTGGAACACAGCACATGTATGTGTGTGCCTTATGTCTTAGTCCATTTTGACTCTGATAAAGACACAGTTAGTCTGTTTGAAATGCTGCATTTGCTCCAAATGTACCTTATTTCCAACCACGAAGAGAAGTGAGTCTTCTGAGTACACAGCCGCTGTCCTGGACACTGCGGTCTCTCCCAGAGAATAGTTGGCAAAAACAATCGGCTTGTACAGAGAAAGAATCACCTGAACGAGACCAAACAGTGAGACGACGTCATTCTCAATATACACTTTCTTCTTCTGACAGTAAAAACGTGCAAATTTAGTTCAGACGTTTGAAGAGTAATGAACAAAAGAGGCAAGTCTCCAGTATTTTATCCTCAGACACATCGCTACCTGCAGTATCCGTCCATCTGAGGTGCCAAAGTGGCCGAGCGTGTCATTCCCAGAAGTGGTGACGAGGACAGAGGTGAAAAGGACGTCTCTCATCTGCCTGTTGAAGAGGTCCTGTCTGTGGACCGGCTTTGACACCAGAGTGGGTTTGGCGCTGCATGCAAAGTCACCTTCAGTCTCCTGCAAAATGAGTAAGAAATACAACCTGAAGCGAGGGGTTGGAGGAGATGTAATCGAAAATCTAATAACTGCCATTTATCATCAGCTGTCTGCCTGTGTAAACTCTTGTGCGTGAGAGAGGAAGAGGAACCTCAATAGAGAGAATCTTGATTTAGGGGAGGAAGCGCTCCAGCCTCGCCTCAAGTCATCCTTAACAAGCTGTGAGAGGAACACGGTCATAAAAAAACAGCAGTGACTCCAGCTCCGTATGTTGACTTGGTGACTGTTTCTCAAATACTGACTGGACTTTTACGCACTTAAAACAGTGGGTGACAAACGTGTGTGTGGACGGTCGCCAGAGCATGAGATACTTTGGTTCCTAAGAAGTAATTGTTCATGAAAGAAAAAGAGAGGATATGTTAAACATATAGTAAACATTCCACTGCTAGGCAATTTAACTGACCTGCCCCAGCATGCCTCTGTTTGCTTCCCACTATTTGAATGCCCCATATTCCCGTCATTTGATCTTTTCAGTCACTTTGTACTCCTGCATTTCAAGCTTTGAGTCCACACGGTATCCAAGTTATTTTATCGCACACACCCAGTTCTGGGAATACTTAACTTGAACTCGGAGTGCACTTTATTTCTTAGTGATTGATTAATAGGTGATTCTCTCCTCCTGACCCCTCTTCTCTTCAGTATTCTACCTATTTCCTGTTCCAGCAGCGTGCGTAAAAAAGCCAGGCACAGTCCGGCACTCTCCCTCCCCCTTGAAATTCCACCTTTTTTTTTTATCAGCAGGATTTATAACTTGTGTGTTTGTTGCCACACATTCCTGTAGGTGTACACATGGCTGTGAGAGCTCAAAGGACACACTTTGAACTCAGGAGACGGACCACGCCTTTATTATTTTTGTCGTGGCAAATGTTCTATTCAAAGGACGTGTTTTGATAGTGAGCTCTGCGTTTTGTCCCAACACCTTTTCTCCTCTGGGAGATTATCAATCACGGGCTCTAATCACCGAGTCCCTTTATCGCAGAACACATATCTGATGACGTAGCTTTCATATCAAATCTCGGTTGCCACCCTTTGCCGCGGAGAAAGACTGAAACCTAACAGAGCAGAGAAAACGGTGTGGCAACGCACAGGTCGCACTCCTGACTCATCCACCGCTCCCTGTTCTCTCATCTGGCCCTGCTCTCTCACACACACCTTCACGGGCATAATCAGGCCGTCCAGATTTACTGTACCGTCTCTATCCCTTATTGCTCAACAGCCACATCAAGCTGTCAGCTTAATGATAAACTACATTGTTCTGATCCCAGGTGACTTAATTACACAATGTTTGTCTGCATGGGTCACTTCCTGTCTGGGCATAAGGTCGACCTTTGTACTGTTCCTCTGCTAAAAAAAAAAAGGTTACTCACTTCATGCGGGCAGCTCTCGAGTGGCTGGAAGTGACTGAGGCCTCTGGACAGCCGCTCTGTGCCTTGCTGGCAGCAGGCTTCCACGCCTTCGTCGATCACCTGGTTCACTTTAGCCAAAGGGAAGGCGCACAGGGCCGATTCCCTCTGAGGTTCACCTGCCTCGTCCACCTCTGCAAACACCCCGTACAGAATGTCTTCGGTCTCGCGCACCCTCAGCTCGTCCGCCAAGTCCTTCGCCGCTCGCCCAAAGTGTGCTGCCTGCAGCCCTTTGTACACCCTGGACCCCTCTCTCCGTTTCCTTCGCCGCTTTGGGTTGTACTGGCACTCCAGCACCACCTCTCTGTACATCCACACCTCCGGGTTCAAAACCGGCAGTCGTGCCAGACGAGTCTGAAAAGCTGAGTTGATCTTTGATGGAGTTTCTCTCTGCAGGGACAGGAAGTAGACGTACTCACTGGTGGAGAAGCTGTAGATGTAATCAATCTTGTATGAGTCCCGTATACCTGGGAGAACTGTCAGCCCCTTCATGACCATATGAAAGCCATCTTCAGTCGAGAGAGGCCTCATAGCTGAGATCGACCTCCTCGGGTACCTCTCTGCCACTTGGTCGTTGACGGACGCTGCCACAAAGAAGAGAGACGTGGCCGACTGGTCAACGATGACGACTTTGGTGCCCAGTGGGCTGGCCAAACAGTCCGGACAGTAGGTCGGAGAGTTTTGCTCCTTTTTGTATAAACACTGAGGCTCAGGCTGTGGCCTGCTGATGTCAATGAAGTAACAGATCCCATGCTGAGTACTCCCACAAATGTACAAGTAGGGCAATAAAAAACCAGCAGGATCCAAAAGCAGAACCTCATTATCTGTATCCACTGGATCCCCAGGATCTGTTTCTATGTCACACTGCTGACAGGTTTCACAGTCAGGACTGCCAACAGGTCCAGTTTTCACCTCCCATATTTTGTGCATCGTGCTGTTGACCGCCTCTATTACATTCTGGCTTCCCACGTACACCTGTTTCGAGTCCCAGTCCACTGCAATGTTCTGTATGGGTTTGCCTGTTTGGAAGTGGGGGAGGGAGTATTTTACAGTGAAATCCACCGGCCTGCGTGTAGTAGAAGCACACGTGTGCTGCGCCGAGGCCGTTTGTGTTTGTATCCATAGGCATACTGTCAGCAAGGCGGCCGCAGGGACCATCTCCACGTCACAGTCCACCGTGATTGAGTGTTACCTATAAGACACGTTCCTCAGAGAGAACATTCTGGAGGAGCAGCAGGAGCTCTGTGAGGGGAAGCAGAGGAGGAATGCTGAGGTTTAACAGACAGAAAGCTGCAGTCACATGTGATTCTCACACTCAGAGAGATCCAGCGCTGTGGAAGTGGAGGTGGATACTGTAAACATTTTTGTTTAAACTGAGAAAAATACAGCACGAGGAACTGAGGGAGGAGGGGGAAAGTATCAGCTGCTGTTTTCTCTCCCTGAGCCGCTTGATTAAAGAAGCGGCTGCTTTTTTAAAAAAAACATTTGGCATCTACAGACGTTTGACTTGATGTGCACAGATGTGGCCTAGCTGGGAAACACAACGAGCTCTGAGGCCAGTGGAAACATAACAAGCTGGAGAGTCAAGATACAATCTAGCATGGGCAAGAAATGACTTGCTGTAACATGTGAAGCAACTGTGGAAATGTTCTGGCCTTTCAGAGACATCCATAGAATAGTTGTATCAACTAAGCTTATTCTATTATTTATTTTTTCACAAAGCAAAAATACTAGTTTGAAAAGGTATTCAAATATGCAGATGATTCTAGTAGTTATCATGTATTCACAATTCTACTATACCACTGGGAAATGAACAACTGTTTTAAAGCAGAGACCCAATAGAGCTGCTCTATTAAGAGAGAACTATTAGGGTCAAAATGATTAAAATAAGGATCATTTGTGATGATAATACCTGTTTACATTATATTTCACATGCAGGAGAGCTGTGTATTATAACTAAAGTGTGTTCAGTCATTCCTTAACGTGGCTGACATCCTCCTTTGAAAAAAAAAGAAGCACTAACAAACAGTATATTTGAATCATCTTACCTTGCTTTGAAATGAGAAGAGACGTTTTTTTTTCCCCCAACAGTCTCAGGATGTAAATTCTTCACCGGATTAATTTCCTGTGTTCGTGAAGCTCCACTCACTGACCCGCAGCAGCGCACTCACCTGACAGTACTGGACTCCCACTGGCACCGAGTTGACACTGAACTACATAAAGTAAAGTGTTCGAGGCGACTCCAGTCTGCAGGGGGAAACAGGATCTCACCGTTCACCTTCAAAATAAAAGCACGCTAGGAAAATTATTATAATATTATCATAAATGCCTGTCTTTCACAATTAAGACATAATGACTTTATGTGATTAATTCACACTTAATAGTCAATTAAGGAATGTTTTCACATATGTGGTAGCACTCCACAAGACCTGTAAACAGACTTTATTGTGCAGAATTGGTGGAGTTACCCTTTAAGTTCATGTTTGATGAAGAATTCAAATGAATTTGAGCAGAACTGTGTGCTTGGTTGTAAGTAAGTAGCCTATCCATCCCCCGTAGCCTATTCTGCAGTAGGAGAGTTGACTTTTATTTTGAAAGTTGAAGACCGAAAATGCCAGCGTCATTCTGACGCGCTTGACAGATGTTCCTCAAGTGGGTGCTGTCCGCGAAGAAGCCGCGCCCGCACGAGGAAGTATGAAATAGTTACGAAATGTGACCACTTCGTAAATACCCTCATCGTTTCCTTCCCCAGAGTCATATCATATCTCCAGCGGCGACTCGTTTCCACTCAGACGTGATTGTGTCAAATTTCGTGGAAAAGCTTTCTCACCGGTTGGAAACAGGCAGGTCTCTCTGCGCCTGCAGGATTCGTGCCAACTAAGCATTGCTTTCAGATGAGAAATGAAGTTAGTCCTCAGAAACAGACAACTCCAGGAAGCTATGAGAGGAATGTGTTCTCTCCCCGCCTGTCAGACCACCTTCAGTAATCTGAGCAATGTGACCTTATACAGCAGAGATAGGATAATTAGAGAGAAGTTGCATATGGCAGCTGAAACACAAGATAAAAAATGAGGCCATCTATCAACATACATGTCCAAATAGTAACGTCATGATTCATGAAGCCTTTATAGATCCAAAAGTTAAACATCTACCACCGAATCCAAAGTTCAGTAATCCCACACAGTTTGAAAAGCGTGCGTAACCGTATCCCTGCGGAGAAAAATGCACTTTAGAGTGTCATTCTTCAGCTTTCGCTGCTCCAAACCTCTAACCACAAGACCCAGCATTGTTCAGGTTACAGAGAAACTGCAAAGGTGCTGAAAAAAACACAGATAAGTTGTTTTGATTTGAGCTCGACGAGGACGCGCTCTCGCTGAGGGCTCGCACGTCGAGAGCAGAAATCAAACAAAAACAGCAGCGGTGTGAAGGATACGACATCCAGTCCTTGAGTTTGCATCATTCTGTCCCCGTGTGACTCACACAGGGAACATGGGGCCAAGCAAACATACATGCAGTCCACAGGGGCATGTAGCTCACATTTAGATTTGACCCATATAAGGAGCATTTTCTGTTGCTATTTAGCAGAATATATATCTCCAGAGATATATTAAAGTCTGAGATCAAATTCCCAGACAAGGTTTAAAATAAACAGTCATAAAATGGATTATTTCCCACAGATTTTGCGAGTGGCAAAGCCTGAAAATCAGTTATTTTAACCCATGTTAAAGCAACAAAACATTCCCGGAGATAGTTGATTGTTGAGTCTCATCCCCGGGTCGTCAAATACTGATGTCAGTTGACACCATGGTGAGGAGACTCCACAATCAACTGTCTTTAACCAGCAAGTTACATGTTGTTGCTTTAATATAAAGAAAACTAAATACTGAATGAACTTATTTTTGATTAGTTTTTACAGTAATTGGCATATTAACATTATTTACATGAATCAATGTATAACAGTAAAGTGTGTCAGGAGTTAAGATTCAAGTTTTGTGTTTCAGGATGTTTTTGTATGTATAGGGATATATGTAGGGATTATCAATAAATCATCTGATGTACTTGAGACACCGTGAAATGTTGATTTCAAATGTCTTAAAACATGTTTGCTGTAATTGTTGTCAGGGGAACATCTCTGCAAATGATCTACACTGATGCTCTACTTACTATATACAGGGGTTATGAACCATGGATGCATGAACGTGAAGATGCTTTCACAGTTCTCATTTATTGTGCATCAATGTGAGCCACACTTCTCATTCTGGAAACAATCTTGGTTAAATCAGCAGCTGATTATTAGAACAATACATTTGCACGTTTCATTCATTAGTGTCAAACACTGGACTGCCAACGGTGAGGAAGCACTGACGCTTCTACTATTATTTATTTTAAAAAGATAAAGGAGAAATAGCTGCATGTGAAATCATCACAGTGACTAACAGCTTGTTTTGAAATGGTCTGTTTTTGTGATGTCCATGTAATGCAATAATTTCAGCCATCGTGTTGAATCTGATTCGAGGTTTCCTTTTTAGATCTCGCGTCGCACGTCTTAATGAGGTTAGTGGTTTGCCGTACGTAATGGTGAATCATTTCTGGTCGCTCCTAAGCATCCATTACTTTCGTCTGGAAGGAATTTTTTTTTTTTGTTACTACGCTTGTTGAAATGAATGACAAACGCATTAAGCAAGACTAGGGAGTGTCATTGTTGTTGTCACCATGGAAATGTAAGACGTTCCCCTCCAGACATGTTTTAAGACGTGTCCTAAAATTACATCTGGTCTGTTTCCCTGACTGAAAAAAAAGTCCAGAATGTGTTAATCTGTAAGTATGTAAGTACTCCTGGTCACAAGATGTCTCCTCCCTCACAGAAAAGTGCATCTGCAGTGGCATATGAGAGTAAATACACAACACTTTGGTTCCAGACTAGTTGTGGTGTCTCAAATGCTGCTTGTCTTCAATTATTGTGCACACGGAGCAACTGGAAACACTTTGTAATAAGGGCAGAAATTATATGAGCACTGCATGACTCACAAGGATTTAATGCACAAATTATTAATGGCTAACTCCACCAATTTGACACATAGAGGTGCGTGTACAGGGATGTTACTCAGTAGGTTGTTGCATTGTGGGTAATGTAGGCGCCAGGTTTTGAAAAGGAAGAAGAACGTGTGGATTTTAAAAAGGTGTGGATTTCTCTCTGGTTCTTCTGTATCGAGTGACCCGTGGACTGCTTTTTAGAACCTGTTTGCCTACATTACCCACAATGCAATTTGGCCACTGAGTGACATCACGGGAGATAATTAATAGATACACGTAACTTATACTGGAGCCATAATAAGGCTATCCACTACTATATTCATATACTCCATATATAGCTATATATATACTTTGAAGTATATAATTATAGTATACCTATAATATAGAGATAGTATAGATAGATAGCATATGACTAGCCATGAGCATATGATAGACTAGATATGATATAGATCAGATAGAATAGTCAATTAAGGAATGTTAATGCAAATGTATGAGCTCATTGGAACACCATACTTACAGAACTAGGTGACATCACATCTCTTAACTCTTGACAATGTGATTATGTCTTTGTCTTTACTAATTTCCTGTGTCCACTGCTTTTGCCTGCACTTATGCTATTTTGTCCGTCCTCAAATGCTGATGTGTTTTCAACATGCTGATGTGCTTTGTTTGTGCTTGTATGCTTTGTGATAAACTGTCCTCATATGTGTTTTTTTTTTTCATATGCCATCAACCTGCCGGGAGCAGCTGTCATGGTCTGGAGTAGTGGTTTGTCTTACTTGTTTGTGCAACTCACATTCACAAACAGTGACTGGATAACAATGGAGAGTTCCAGTTGGAGACATGGCTACAGCTCGTTCAACAGTCCCGAGTCGCCCTCTAGTGGTCAGGCCAGGAAGTGAAGCAATTCTTCTAAAACGAAAGTGAAATAGTTTCTTTGAAAAACTTGTCCTTTCGTCAGCTGACAAACCGGCTTTTACCTTCTCCTCCTGGCTCGACCCGTTCGCGTAAACTAGCCACCTTTCACTGCAGACTGTCAGCTATATGAGCAACATGTCAGACATCGATGAAGGATTCTACTCCAGACAGCTGTAAGTACTCCGCACACTGACGAGGGGGGTCACCTTTACCTGTACAGAACAGTCTGTGCTACAGATCCACTTGTTCTTCCACCTGTACAGATATGTTCTGGGCCATGACGCGATGCATCGGATGGGCACAGCCGACATCCTGATCGCAGGTATGCGCGGTCTTGGTGTAGAAATTGCCAAAAATGTGATTCTGTCCGGAGTGAAGTCTGTCACCGTCCAGGACGAGGGACAGGCTGTGTGGACCGACCTGTCCTCCCAGGTACAACCGACAAACAAACAAACAAACAAACAAATAAAAAACATTACAAATAAATGCTTTAGGACTTTTACTGTAGGCCTATGTGTCATATGTAACCCTTATATAAGGTTTAAAGTACACCACTTCCTGTCAGAGCAGGTGCAATCACCTTGTTAAAGTGAAGATCTTCACTATTGCTTGTTCATTTAAATGTCATCAAGTTCGTGACGATATCATGGAATAATCAATATTAATATATTTTATAATGAAATTAATATTATTTCATTTAAAATAAAGCAGAAAAGGTTTACTTTGACTAACTCTGATGACAGTTTCTTCAGCTGCTACACTTGGTATTTGGAATCAGCTTTTTCAAAGGAAGTCAGTTTACTTTCACTCTTACCTAACTGCTCAATCTTCACACCTCTATTTACAAAAAGTATTACCATAAAAGGATTGTAAGAGGCTGCCAAGGTTCAAAATGTGGGTGGATGTGGCTCAGGGGTAGAGCCAGCGTCTTGTCACATGAATTACTATAAGTTGTTTTGGACAAAAGCGTCTGCTAAATGCTGTAAAATATTTCTATCAAGCAATCGTTGACCCTTGACGCCACTGTTGACAAAAGTTTCAGGAGGTGCTCAGGAGCGTAGGGACATTTACCGTTTCATTACAAGTAAAGGAACACTGCTTGCTGATGAAGACTGTGATGCAGTAATAAAAGCTGAAGTTGAGATTGTCTGGTCAACCTGTGATTTTATCTTTGCACCAGTTTTTCCTGAAGGAGTCTCATCTCGGTCAGAACCGAGCCACATGTTCCCTGCAGCAGCTGTCTGACTTGAACCCACGTGTGCGGGTGTCGGCCCACACTGGGCCGCTGGATGAAGAGCTGCTTCTGCGATTCCAGGTACAACTCTTGACGACAGAATGTCTGTGACTTCAAAAGTTTTATTGACTACTTTACCCTTAATCCTATACACTGGGCCTTTAAACTCGTATTAAAGGTCATATAAGGTTTTCTTGTGTCAAACATCCTAGTGATGTAACAATTTTCCTAACTTTGATATTTCAGGTGGTGGTCCTCACTGACTCCTCACTGGATGAGCAGAAGCGTTTTGGTGAGCTGTGCCATTCAAAGGGCATCAAGTTCATTATCGCAGACACCAAAGGACTCTGTGGGTAAGTGGGCAAGGAAGTAAATGTCAAAAGATGACAGAGTTTATTTAATAAAGCATAGAAAGATGAAAGAAGTGAAAACATTACGGTCTGTTTGCAGTCAGTTGTTCTGTGACTTTGGGGAGGAGTTTGAGGTCTTGGACCGCGATGGAGAGACGCCTGCATCAGCGATAATACAAGGCATCACTAAGGTAACACCCTGTTTTGTTGAGTCTTGAACACATCCAGTAATCGGTATTTAAACCTGCTCAACATGTTGGATAACATTCATACAGGCAACGTAAAGATGCAAGCTCACTTAACCTGGAATGTAAAATATGCACAGGAAGAGCATAAAAGCTCAACGTAGAAGGCCCGTCGGATTGATCTTATTTAAACGTCGTGCACAGGTTTTCTAGGTGCTTGGTTGATAATTTCTCAAATATGAAATCAGATTTAAAGGTTGTCAACCGGACTTTATCTTAGGATGACCCTGGAGTGGTGCTCTGCATGGATGACCGGAGACACGTATTTTCAAATGGTGACAAAGTCTCCTTCTGTGAGGTCCAAGGCATGACGGAGCTCAACACCATGGCGCCCGTGGAGATAAAAGTCCGAGGTTAGTTTCACTTTCGCTACGATCGCTTTGTTTCACTTTATTTCCTCAGCTGTTGATCCGACACACAGCTGCGCTCCAGCCCTCTGCATGTCATCTGTCTCCTCTGTCACCAGGCCCGTACTCCTTCAGCATTTGTGACACTTCAGCCTTTTCTGAGTATGAGCGGGGTGGAATAGTGACTGAGGTCAAACAGCCCTTCAAGCTAAATTTTGTAAGTATATACATTTGTTTTAACTCAAATATATAATATGCAACATATCTGTATTCAGGTATCTGAAAATGACCAGACGTTTGTCGTATGTATTGCTGAGTTGTGTGCTCACGTCATCCCAAATGTTTCCAAGTCCGTGATTATATTCAATTTAACTGTGCGTCTCATTTGGTCGCCTGTCACTCCGGGAGAGAGTCAGAGAGTGAGGAGGGAAGTCGGCGAACGTGACTATACGGAACATCCATAAAACTTTAAAAACGTTAGCTCATCCATGAGGTCACATCAGATGGATTTTCATCAGCAGCGGTGACTGTTTACTAATGAAGAGAGCAACTCCCATGACCGCACGCAAAAATGTCTGATAAAGATGATTTTGATATAAATTGCAGAAACCATTGAGTGAGGCTCTGCTGGACATTGAGCTGCTGACGATGAATGACTTTGGGAAAATATCGAGGCACCAGACCCTGCACTTGGCTTTCCAGGCCCTCCACGGCTTTGTGAAGAAAGAACAGCGGCTCCCTCGCCCTCGGTCTCAGGTCGGTGAAGGTTCCAGGATACTACAGGCTGCATTCGATTCATTTCACAAAACAAGTTGTCAGGTAAGTAAAAGTCGATGAAGTCAAAAGCCCTTTCCCTTCCCTCACAGCAAGATGCCGATACCCTGCTTGACATGGTGCGAGAGCTGAATGCGGTCGCACCGCTGGAGGAGCTGGATGAAGCTGCTGTCAGAAGCCTGTCCTTCACGGCTCGAGGTGACTTAGCTCCTTTGAATGCTTTCATCGGAGGCCTCGCTGCTCAAGAAGTTATTAAGGTGAGGTGGATGCCTGTAACATTCGTCTTCATCCATCTTTCAGTGTGTGATGGTGTATAACACCGCTATTGTTACATTGTGTATATTAATTATACATAACTTAGTACTTACTGCATGGTGGCGCTGGTGATACAGCTGACTGTTTTCTGCTCTGTGCACTCTATAATGTTTCTGCAGGCATGTAGTAGGAAATTCACGCCTCTTCAGCAGTGGCTATATTTCGATGCACTGGAGTGCCTCCCTGAAGAGGAGGACCAACTGGAAGAGGACGACTTTTCAGCAGTATGTTAGCAGATTATTCGGTTTAAAGGCGTACTATGACTGAACACACCAGGTGCATTAAATCATTCTAGAGATTCTTAAAAACTTCTTGAACACAGTAGAATAACGATACGAGACATCTGGTGGCTCATAAATGATCATCGAGTGGGATTTGTTTTTGAATGAGTACATTGTTTTTTGGGGGGAAATCCTGCAAAGTATACCTTTAACAATTCACATACTTTATCAGTGCGCAGTCAAAGTTTGGATCTAAACTGAACATTTGTTGTTTTCCTCTCTGACAGAAAGGCACGAGGCATGATGGACAGATCGCTGTGTTTGGGCCTGCGTTCCAGGAGAAGCTCGAGAGGCAGAAGTATTTCCTGGTGAGGGCAGGTTCGGTGTTTGTCCAGCAGGGGGCACACTCTGCACTGAAATGCAGGCACTCCATCTGTGCTCTCCTTTGATCCTGCCTGGTGTTGATGATGGCACATGCAGGAAATGGCTGTGATTCAGGTGGCATTTCCTGCCAGTGTTGACCTCTTGGTGTGCAGGGACTGTTCAGTGGTGCCAAGCCCTTTCTCTGTTTCCTTTGAAAATGTTATTTTTGCCGTTGTTTACTGGCTGAATGTGTGTTTAGGAGAGGGAGAGAGTGCGAGCATGCGCTTGCTTTATCACTGCCTGCAATGTGTCAGGAAGCAAAACAAGTCATGTGCCACAGCAGAGGAATTATTTTCTGCTGCATTGTTCAAAACAAATGATGATGGTTTTAAAGCTGTAAAACATGGCCCTTATTTGATTACATTAATTTGCATTGCATAAGCTTAAGTAAAAAATCTGAGTACTTATAAATGTAAATAATAAGTACTCAAATTTTTTACTTAAAACAAAAAAAATTATGAGTATCAAAACATTTTACATTTTAAGTACCAAAAGTGAAAGTACTCATTATGCAGCACGGTGCAATAAGTAAGAACTGGCCACCTGTCAAATTCATACTCAAAACTAATGGAGGGCAACATATCAACAGTTTAACTGCTAACTGCTGCTAACAGTAGCTGTCTGTAGCTAGTTAGCTCAATTCGTTGTGCAGCAAACAGTTTAGATCGGGAGCTTGCGGACTGTAATGGGTTAGCTGGCTAGCTGGTTAGCATGCCATCGTAAGTACACATCTCTGCAGCACCATATACAGACAGCATGATGTCAGAACTGCTATTTATTCTAATTCTGTTTATTGATTTGAGTTTATTTTAGTCCGTAATTTTTGAACATACCTAAATGAATGTTGCAGCTGGTAAAGGTGAACTTATTTATAGTATTACATAATCCTTTATCATCTGATTGTATGTTGTATCAATCATTTTAATCTGTAATGTAACAAGTAACTAAACCGGTCAGACCAATGTAGTGGATCAAAAGGTATTTGCCTCTGAAGTGAAGCAGACTAGAAGTGTAAAATAGCCTAAAATGCTCAAAATTAAGTATAGTGCTTGAGTAGATGTACTTAGTCACGTTCCACCACTGTATACATCAAGTGTGACACCGTTTGTCTTGTCATTCATCAAGGTTGGAGCTGGTGCTATTGGCTGTGAGCTCCTTAAAAACTTTGCCCTCATTGGGCTCGGTGCTGGAAAGGACGGACACATCACCGTAACCGACATGGACTTCATCGAAAAGTCCAACTTGAACCGACAGTTCCTGTTCAGGTCTCAGGATATCGGGGTGAGAAAACACACATTATCTCCTCCAGAAGGTGAAGAACCTCACGTGCCATCGTAGATCACTGGTTCTTGTTTGACTTGGCTAAGTGGAAGGGTCAGAGGGCTCTACTAATGGGTCAGGCCGGGGGTGAAGGTATTGTGAGGTAGCTTGTGTCAGATTACACATCGCTGCCATCATTTGTTGTGCAGTTTACTTTAGGAGTATATCAGACAGTCGATCTCTCGAGTCTGAGCAAACAACCACCAGTGTCTAAACAACTTATGTAACACATAGCTGAGAGCAGTTGGAGGGTATGTTGACACAAAGTCTTCAACTGTTCTGAAATTCTGCCGAGAAATGTGCTGATGCTACTGTTAATAATAGAAGAGCAGTGAGACACTCAGAATATTGTATTTTGACAGTACAATAAACAAACTCTATGAGTTATTAAAAACCTAGGATGTTCACTTTAGGCATCTAGTTTCATAGAAAGACAAACTAACAAATCTGGATATTGATTTCGTATGAAGTACCATTTTCTGTAATTCTCCCTCCATCTGTCGTTACCACCTGGTCTGATTGTACCTACATCGCTCACATACATTATCGCCCAGACACGCCACCCATTTTCTCACTTGTCCATTAACAGAAACCAAAATCGGACGTCGCTGCCAAAGCAGTGCGAGAGATGAACCCACGGATGAACATCACAGCTCACCAGAATCGTCTGGGCCCTGACAGCGAAGGACTGTACGATTACAACTTCTTCATGGGTCTCGATGGAGTGGCTGCAGCCCTTGATAATGTGGAAGCCAGTGAGGACACTTAACTAGTCTTCTCAAGTTCTCATTACCACAGTTAATATACCAGAGCGTTTGATGAATACATTTGACTACAAATGCTTCAAAAAGTAATTTTTTAATGTGTTCTTCTGCCTCCCAGGGGTGTATCTCGATGGATGCTGTGTTCAACACCAGAAGCCGATGCTGGAGGGAGGAACTCTTGGGAGCAAGGGTCATACTCTTGTGGTCGTGCCTCACCTGACAGAGTCCTATGGGCAGGACACGTCAACTCCTACTAATGCCATTCCACTGTGCACTCTCAAGAACTTCCCTCACCGCATCGAGCACACCCTGCAGGTACATTAATGCACTTCAAATAAATGTAATTAAGCTTTGTGTTTGAGTTACAGAGATTGATTAACCCAATTTTGCTTCAAACCTACACTGAATGCCCAGAAACATAAACAGGACCTGTGCTTTTATCTAAATGTTAAACTCAGCAAGGTAACCTGCTCCTTTACGCTAACATGCTATGTAGAAGAATTACCATCTCGTCGTTCCCCTTTTTAGTCTAGCATGTTAACACGCTGGCATAATTAGCACTAAACAAATCAAAGTCTAGCTGAGAGTTTGTCAGTGTATGTGATCCGCGCTGGCCGCCCAATCTGTTCCAAGCATGTGCGTAGGTAAGATGCAAACAGTTGACCAATTGTTAATAATAACCATAAGGGTGATTGGGATGATGGAAATGCTGTTGTAGGTCTTTGGTCATAAAGCTGTAGTTCTAGTGCTAAGTGAGAAGTTAAGGGATCATTAGTGTTATTGGAAATCATCCTTAAAGGTGCAATATGTAAGAATTGGCCACCTGTTGAATTCATACAAATAGAGGGCAGCATATCACCAGAGGAACAGCTAACTGCTGCTGTTAGCTAGTTAGCTCAGTTAGCCTTGCAGCTAGCAGCCTGGAAAAAAGCCATGCTTGGGCTAGCTTGTTAGCATGCTAACTTGCACCTTTAAGAGAACAAGAATGAATCTCTTGAGATATTGGACCAAAGTGATGAACTGACTGACAAACAGACACAGGCATTGCCATCAGTACAGCTTTGCTGCTAGCATGGAGAAAAAAAAGAAAAAAAAAAAAGAATGCAAAGCGCTCTGATGGGAGAGGATTACAAGACTGCAGAAATAGGTTTTGTATGGTTTTCAGTTTTCCTGGTCAGTGTAAGAAAAATGACTATTACACAAGTGATTGTGTTATTGATACAAAACCTACATTTTAACTGAGTTTTCTTTGCACTCATCACATTTCTTTTAGTGGGCCAGAGACCACTTTGAAGGACAGTTCAAACAAACACCTGAAAGTGTGAATCTCTTCCTGAGGTAAGACAACATGGCGCCTCATCCTCATGTGATTTACCCTTCTGCTACAACAAGTGTTGCCTCCGACAAACTTGAGATATTACATTTTACCGATCCACTGCCAGCCTGCAGGCACTTAATAACCACTACACTCTCATTTTACGATGCGTCTGCTCTCTTACAAAGCATTCCAGCAAACCTACAAAAGCTAATGAAGTGCTTCGAGCTCATTATTTTGTTTTATAAACAGGAAAACATGTGGTTGGCTTTCAGCAGTAAACCCCTTGTAGAAATTACATAAACATTCAGTCTTGCCAAGGCTGTACTCTGCAATCTGTCTTTCACAGCAGCTCGCACACCAATAATTGATAAAGTCTCTCGACTAATTAGAGGATGTCTGGTTTATAAACATCTAGTGAAGAAAATAAGATGAGATGAATGCATGTATATATATGTTCGAGATGTTAGAGTTGAATGATTTGTGAATCTTTGGTTTGTTATTGTAAGAACAACACCTCGAACAATGTCAGGAGACCTAATTATAACGTATCAGACTGTCAGTGACAAAACTGATCCTCCAGCCCAAACGCCGTCTGAGCCTTGAGCCTCGGAGCCCTCCTAAGCCAGCCATGTTTTCAGATGTCTCTCTGTGTGTTTTGGTGAGATTTGTTATAATCCCCCCTCATTGTAGAGTACTTACACTCCTTCTTATGTCTTTAAACAGAAACAAAAAATCGGGACTAGAGCCCAGAGGCTACCTCACACATCCACTCACATTATACTGATGTTTGGAAATAAGAACGTAGTTTATGTGTTTAGGAATACTCCAATAACTGCTTTCCTCAGAGGCCTCTTTGTAGCTCGGCCGTTAAAAACCCTTCTGGACATTTTCACGAGGCAGCTCGGCTACATATCACAGTCCAGTAAATGTTAAGTCTAGTTTAATGAGGTTATGGAAAAGAACAGTCACATTTTGTTGTGTTACACTCCCACACATGCAGCTCTGTGCAGAGCCATGACTCAAAATGTTCCTGTTTAGACATGTTTAGGTGTAACTGCACGCAGACGAGGCAGATCGCTTTTGTTTTGGCGGTGCGAGGCCGTTCTTGGTGAGCTGGCACACGACGATGTTGCAATAACTGTCCAGGTGTGTTGCACTGACCAGCACACGACAAGCTGACTAAACACTTCCTTCCCCATCCTACTAGTCCACAGCCAAGCGTCAAAGGAATTCCCTCTGAGTAACAAGACTACACCCTAAATTACAAAGTTTGGTCATTCCCATCTGAGCTTGATAGTCAAATATGACTAAAAAGGGAGGATTTTTCCAGTCTTCCCATAGTTCAAGCGGTGGCCAGATTAAAGGATAAATTCACCCAAAATTAAATAATAATAATGATAATACATTTTATTTAAAAGCGCTTTTCTAAATACTCAAAGACACTGTACAGAAAAAGAACGTCAAATCAGCAAAACAATATGAAACAGTACACTAAAAACTCATTGGACTGGGCTAAACTTTAAGAGCCATTTTAAAAGTCACACATTATCTCGTCTTCTCACTCTCATGCTGATGGAAAATTTGTCATTTATAAAACATAGAAATGTTTGGCGGACTATGAAACTCCACCTGACTTTTCCATCCACACAGGTGTGAGTAGATAATGACTGGATTTTCTTTTTTGATTGAACTGTTCCTTTAAGTCCAGAAAGTCGATCTTGTCCCAATCTTGTCTTCTACTTCACATAGATTATGACCTTATGTATACATTATGTCTGTCATTAAACCAAAGGAATTTTACTGCTGTGTTTCCTGCAGCGATGAAGGGTTTGTGGAGCGCACTCTCGGACATGGAGACGCTGAGGCCCTGGAGGTTCTTGAGGGGGTGTGGAACAACCTGGAGAACATGAACGACGGAGGACAACGTCCGACGAGCTGGGAAGACTGCGTGAGCTGGGCGCGTCGCAAGTGGGAGACTCTCTACAACAACGACATCCGCCAGCTCCTGCACTGTTTCCCTCCTGAACAGGTAAAATCACCGCGAGGGGAAGAATAACAACTCTGCCTCAAGCCCAGTATTGTAAGGCTGTAATTTATGTTTATGGACACAGAGGGGCACTGTTGTGTTAGTAAGGTCCTTGGATATCAATCAATGAAATGCTGCGTGTGGCATTAGCACAAAAGGAATGTCAATCAGTGTTTCACTTTTCACACTTCTCTTCTGCATCTTTGCATATTTTCCCGGGGCTCCCACACCATTACCCTCGTCTGAAACCTGACCCGCTGATAAATATCTCTGAGCACCTCTGAGGGTTTGTAATCTGGTGAAGCATGCAGGCAGAGTGATGTCACATGTTGCTGTCACACCTGGGGGGGCAAGGATCAGTATCAACCCAAACAGACCCTCACTAACCCCAGATCCCAGTCCAGCAACTGAGCGCCTCGATTCTAATTATACGTCCCTGCAGGGTTATAGAAATTCCTCTTTCTTCCGTTCGTGTCCGCTTAAATATTTATAGTAGGGCACTGAATTCCCTGTGTGACCCCTGAGAGAAAAACACGGCTTTTGGAATTTAAAAAAATGTACGTTGATAAAAATGTTCTCTCGTGTAACAATCGGCATTTAAATCAAACCTGTTTTTATCTTCATAATCACAACACACCACAGAGAAACTTTGTGGCAGTACTTCTCTTTTTCCCCCCATACTTCTCTCAGCCCTAGTTGCCTACGTACAGAGAGTTGTGTTTCCATTGTCCTCTTGGAAAGTCACTTTCGACCACAAACTTTTTTCTGAGGAACTATGATAAGGCAGCTGATGTCAGTTAGCAGTCACAAACCAAGCTGGCAAATACGGGTACACAAGCGTGACGGATGACCAACAGCCACTCTGCTGGGTGCGAGGCGCCACACAGACGTGACAGAGCATGTTGCTGGAACTTGGAACAAGGAATGGATCTGAACCAAAGACATCATGGGAGAATCTACGCACAAGGCTCAAGTCAGCGTACAAGAAAGAAGAATACAATGTGTATAATTAATACATATACGGTAGATGGATGTAGCTAACCTTGTGCAAACCGATAACGTGTGCACAAACAGTGCATTTGGTGTATGTCTACTTATCCCCATTCACTGAGTGGCTCATTGCCTGCTAATGAAGTTCCTGCAGTTAAAGACTACAGGAGAGGACTCAGTTGATGAACAGTCAATTAATTAAAGGCAAAATTTCATTACTGATTCAATTATTCAGGTTAGTGATGGTTTGCAGATTTTTCTCTTTCATAAAATTATAGACATTAAGACATTTTAAGACATGACGGTACATTTGTTTTAGTATTTTTAACCTTTTTTGTAGAATAAAGTATTCAAATGGTTTCGCTGGAGTGGCCATAAAAAGAAAAAAATACATATCAAGGCCATGTGGTAATAAATCAAGCCCTCGTTAATTAAGTGTTAAATAGCTGTGCGCTCCAACAGTAATCACTGTTATAGAGTGCTTGGTCAGTAACCCATGTCTCTCTTTCCCCTGCTCATAGTTTTAATATATAAGTATATATAGGAGATAGATAGCTATGATACATCTTAAACCAAGTACCCTCCGGATGTGAAGATGCACACAACTGCTGTATATGTTCGTAAATTAAGATGGTGCGGACGGATACAGCATACAACATGACTGACTCTGGTCTGACTTTGGTTGTAACGTTTTTGTTCAGTCTCATTTGGACCATAAGAACATCATATACAGTATGTTCTTAAACTAAGCGGTATGAACCTTTTTGAGGGTTTTCTCCTAATTGTGAAAAGGAGATCGTAGTTGACGCCTTTTGGCTGCTATAGAAGCACCCCTGCAGTGAAAACTGCCACCAGCAGTAGGAGACTCTCTTTTTTTCCCAGCATATGGACCATTTGGGGACATCAAAGCTCTCAGCCCCTTTGTTCCTTTATCAGACGTACAAATTGTGTTGTCAACATACGACTGATAACAATATTAGTCTGGCTGTGCCACAGGAACATGACTGGCCTCCTGCTGTTTCAGACAGGACAAAGTGATGTTTTATCAAGTACTACGTTGATTGACGCTGTGTGTCATGTATGATTTAAGGCACATTTGTCACAATTCTTCAAAAATAAAGTGTTTATGTTTTTCACATATTAATATATATGTCACTGCTGTGTTAAGAAGAACTACGCTGAGCTATGTTGACCTATAAAACAATCTATGTTGAAGTGACTCTGCAGTAAATCATATGATAAAAGGATTCTCTTCCGCTTCTTTTTAGGTGACCGCTACTGGTCTGCCCTTCTGGTCTGGATCCAAGAGATGCCCTCACGCGCTGACCTTTGACCCCAACAATGTGAGTAGTGTCTCGTCCAGTAATCCTGACATGCACCCGAAACAACAGTGGACAGGAATGACTGAAAAGTGCCACAGTATTTGGTGATGACCGCTCACATTCCTTCTTTATCTTCTCTGATAGAGGCTCTTCCTCACAGCGACCGTAGACTGGATTCTTATCTGAGCTGAAGGCTTCTTAACCTGCTCATGGACAATGAAAGGCAGATAACAATCTGCTCTCCACACATGTTCACATGCTAGATAAGCTCGGCTGATTCCTAAACTCTCAAGAAGTGATATTAGCTGGAAAATATTGTAACTTTGAAGGTTGCAACGACAGCAGTGAGAAAGCAGTGTCTCTAAAAGCAGATTTTCCTTCCTCTTATCATGTTATTCTCACCTTTTCCACCCGTCTCAGCTGTCAGCAGTTTATTCCATCTCCTGCCATCTGACTTTCATCTCCCGAACAATTTCTTTTTGCCCCTTCCATCTGTGTGAAGAGTGATTACCTTATCTTTTTTTCTGCCACCTTTTACAGACAGTGCTACAATTGCAAACGCCAGGGTCAGTGCCAATTTTCACGCATCTAGAAAAGTCAAGTGAAGAGCGTAGCTCTAAGTGATTTCACTGTTGTGCGTGTGTGGTATTGGCATTGATTGCAAAGTCTTTGCATGAAATCTATTTGTTTTGCTTTGGAAGTTTTATCTGTTATCTGAGCACTGTTTTTTCTGCAGTTAGAGGTGGGAAATCTAACTTATGCCTTCAAGATAGCAATGCTGACTGGCAAAATTGCTTCATGTGTCTCCGACTTGGGTGAAACGTGAGTTGCTGTTTGCAATACGGTGAATGAGGAGCTCGTGCCAAAAAAAGTTTTCTAAGTTTAAAAGTTTTATTCATGCATTGTGACTTTTAGTGGGCAGCGATAGCACTGCTTGCATTTCTGCTCTATCAGTGAATTGAATGCAGTGTTGTTCTCTATTGTAGAGAAGTCAAACAATTGTAAAATGTGGATTGTTGCGGTTCGGTAAGCAGCAGTCACTGTTGCAAGATGTGTGTGTGTTTGTGTGTGTGCTGAGAGAGAGAGAGAGAGAGAGAGAGAGAGAGAGAGAGAGAGAGAGAGAGAGAGAGAGAGAGAGAGAGAGAGAGAGAGAGAGAGAGAGAGAGAGAGAGAGAGAGAGAGAGAGAGTGTGATGGAGGGGCCTATTGTTATAGCTACCTGTTCTGGTCAGGGAAGTAATTTGGCCTCAGTGCACTACCTTAATATCTTTCTATAGCGCCTATTATATTTATTTTACGATGTCCCTCCTACAGTTTCACCCACAGGTTAGTCTGCTGGAGGGAGTCATCACATAAACCACTATGTGTTGAGCATTGTTTAAGATTTCCCTTAGCTTTGTCCTTGCTATATAAAGAGAAAGCTATATATAAAAGAAATACTGACGTGGTAGTGTATTTAGTATGCTTAGTTTTAATATGTGGACATTCTGTTTGCTGTTTATACATAATTAACTTCATACACATCATCTAGAGAGTCACTTCATACTTAACACGTCGCTGAAAACAGTAAAACACATTATTAAATGTAAAAGAAAATGGTTTATATTTCCATTCTGTGTTTTAGAGCACCCACATGGAGTATGTGATGGCAGCAGCCAATCTGTACGGGCAGATCTACGGGATCAGCGGGACAAGAGACTTGGCTTCTATCAGACAAATCTTAGAGACGGTCCACGTGCCGTCTTTCACTCCCAAGTCCTCTGTGAAGATTCACGTCACCGACCAGGAGATGGAGGAGGACAAAAAAAAGGGCACCGATGAAGCAGGTGAGTTAGTTCAACTCGCTGATGTTTTTATGTTACTGCCTCGCCTTCTGCCAGGGTTTCTGTTTCTTTATTCTCTCTGTGTCTTCGCGCCAGACAAAGCCCGACTGGAGGAGCTGAAAGGAAAGTTGGCATCTTCGTCTGTGAAAAGCTCAGCCGTGCAGATGTACCCCATCGACTTTGAGAAGGTAGGGCGGGAGTGCAGTGAGACCTCTGCAGAAGTCACAGACAGACCGGCGGCTGAGTGTTAGCAGGGAGCTGCGCTCGAATCTATAGCTGCTTTCAGAATATGTCTTTTTTCCCCCCCTCGTCTTTGGTCCTCAGTGACCCGAATCTGTGCTGTTCATCAGCGTTCACGAAAACAGAGCTCGCTTGTATTCTGGGCTCACTTCGGGGGCTGAGATATCTATTTTAGAAAGCTTACATCCTGTTTGCAAAGAAAGCAAAAAGCACACCTCAGTCAGTCAGTCAGTCAGCTCATGTGGAGCAGATTTATTTCTGTACAGTATGGGCGTATGTGAGAGCTGCGTTAGCACACGCTCAGGACAGAGACGTACTGTCCGTAACCGCGTCGACTGCTACTTTGAAGTCACACACTGAGCCCTGGAGGTAGATTTCCCTTATACCACTGTCACACTCCCTCCTCACCACCTCTCAGCAAATAATCACACCCTGTCCGCTCATTAAATCAGGTTTAGCACTTGGTTGACATCTTGAAGCGTCTGTAACTAGGCGCAGAGGAGTCGCGCGGAAAGGTCCATCTCAGTCAGTCATACTTGAATAAGACTACACTCTACAGTAAGGGTCTTTATAATTAGTCAATGCAGTGATAAACAGTGGATGAACAGTTCACTAATTTGTCTAGTATTCACTTACGGCTGGTGTTCATGTTAACTAAAGTAATATTTTATACTTTATATAATAGACCACAAAGATGCTATTAACTAAGTTAACAACTGTGTCTCTTTATTATTAATTAATAAAAGGTTTACGTGTTAATTGAGGTAGTAGCCTGTATTAGTATATAGTTGATAGAGATGATCATGAAGCCATTTCATAAAGAGAATTGTTTTTTATAAATGTTTATTTAAGGGCAATGATCTTTATAAACAATAAAGATTTTAACATGAACACCTTTAGTAAATGATCACGGCACACATTAGATAGCTTTTAGGTTATTTAAAGCGTATTAGTGTAGCGACAAATGTTAATTCCAGTTTTAGAAGAATCTCTTGACACACCAGTTCTCTGCAACATGGTAAAAAGTAGGTCTGTAACGAGGACAGATTCTGAGATGTTCCGCCAGATTGAGCAGTTTCCTTTTGCAGCACCTTGGCAAAGGCTTTATCAGGAATATTCAGCAGGGCCAGTCCTTCTAAACAGATGTCTTGTGTTAGGCAGCGCTCCAGACTTTGTCCAAATTCAAGGTTTCAGTTGCTCATCTGGACGACCATTTATGGGCTGAAGAACTGTCGTCAATTTAAATGTTTTTTGGGGGCTTTTTTGTCGTCATTTGTAGTACAAATTAAAGCAAAACATGGAACAGGATGCAGATCAAACCATTCACTAAACCCACAAGGAGAGGCTGAAGAAAAGCAACAAGATGAGAAAGAGAAAAAGAAATGCGGACTCCTTATCCAGTCGGATTCTGATAGAGGGGACCATCAGCAAAAAAAAACAAACAAACAAAAAAACACATTTCTTGTGTCTGTGTTAAAAATATCATCAGGAGCAACATTAAACAAATGCAGAATTCTGGTAAATGTTTTCTAAATACATTTTGAGTAATTCAAAATGGTGCTCCCTGAGTGTTGGCCTCTGTAGCTGACCTTTCCTATTTACCTGTTGGCCTTTTGACCCCCCGGTGAGTTCCAGGGTTTCCTGGGAAACCTTGGGAAAAGAGAGGCCTAATTAAAATTCTCCCTTTTATACAAACATTTTTCTTTATCCTCGTGGAAGTCAGGAGCATGGAGCTGCAATTACACCTCTTCAAAACCTCTGATATTGAATTGGTGACAAAAAAGGTGGCTAAAAGGTGCGTCACAGTGACAAAACCTTTACTTCAGGCACGTGGCTCTCCGAGCTGGACAAAGAGCTATTAGCAGGCCGGACAGGGTTCAGTTGCTGTAGCTGCAGAGGTGAGTGCAGGAGGAATTTGGAGAGGCTGTAGAAGATGACTGTCAGGCAGCCTATGAAAGCATTCAGTGACTCAGGAGAAGCAGCAGTGAAGGTGCATGAGGTAAGTCAGGTGCATATCGAATGTCATCTGGTGTAAGAATGAGATCCCCCAAACTGCCGCGCTCCCCCTGCTCTCCATTTGTATCCCTGCGTGCCCAGGTCATGCTGTGGGTAGATGGAATGTGTGTAGGAGGGTTTCAAATGCATCAGGTTGCCAGCTCGGAGCGTCCTCGCGGCCCCTGAAGCCATCCCTGAGTGATAGACGCCTTCCCTAGCCTTTGTAGGGCCGCGGTAGCAGAGGCATGACCTCACCGGCCACGTCGATCACAACAGAAATCTGATTTCAACTGCATTCTGATGGGGTGACCGAGTCACGTATTAGACGGATCTAAGCGAAGCAACAAAGCCTTCAAAGCTGAAAGCAGACGCCACAGCACATGGCATGCACGTTGATGCATGTGCAGGTACATGTTATTCTTGTGTTTCGAGCTTTATATCGAATGACCGATGCAATGTTTGCCTCACATCTGGTGCAGGATGACGACAGCAACTTCCACATGGACTACATCGTTGCTGCTTCCAACCTGAGGGCGGAGAACTACGACATCCCTGCGGCCGATCGGCACCAGGTGAGAATCCTCCCTGTATCCATCATCTGATCAAATCTCTGCAAAGGCTTAAGAACATACATTAGAGTCGGAGAGATGGAGCTGAGGTGAGCGGCGGTATAGATTAGGGGAAAAGCGAGAAAACACAGCAGACTGCTCCCCCTCCCTCGGGGGAGTGTTTAGTAGCCGGTGCTGCACACACCTGCCCTAAAGCCACAGAAACAGCCTCCTCACCTATTGTTACCGGAGCAGAACTAATCACAGCACTTTACCTGTCGCCTGGGAGGTGACACCTGAGCCAGGCCTTGTAGCAGCCGCTGCTGCAGACACACACGGCCAAGACAGATGGAGGCTGGGGGGGGATGGGTGCTGCTGAGTGAGGGGACACAAAAGAGGGTGACCTCAGAGATTTCCACACTTTGCACATTGTTTGGGAATAACTTTACTTTTACAACATACAGTATATATACACTGCAAAACCTGGCTGCTGGTTGAAGCAAAGGTGATTTTGCTGAATGCATCATATTTTATAAAACGATGTTGTGTATGTAAATCTTTGAAAATTCAAATGAGCTAGCAATGATAGCTGTAAAAATAAAAGCACAGGAGTGAAAAGGATAAAGGGAGAGTCAACATTCTGTTTAACTCATTTTTTTCCAACATAATTGAAACAACCAATTTCATAGCAACAAATCCCGTTGACATTTCTCGGGGGATGTTTAGTGCTGTATCGGCCACATGCTGACATGATGATGTCATGATGAAATTTACATAGCAAGAGAAAACGTGCGCGTTACAACTGTAACCTGTTGCATTTATGGTGTCTCTTCCCCTGAGTATTATACTTAAGAACAAATTTGATCTCATACTCTACTTGAGGGTTTTCTTTTTGTACTTCTATTCCAGTATATTTCGATGTGTTCAGGGTGACGTGTTGAAAAAATACTTTTATTTTTACTTTTATACTAATTACTTTTTATGTTTAGGTATTACTAATAATAGGTAATTGATATAGTACGTAGTGATAACTCTGATTGGGCCAATCCTGTTGCATAATGAGCTCTTTCACTTTTAATACTTTAAGTACATGTTGCTGGTATTACTTCAATACTTTTACTTTGGTGGGATTTGGAATGCAGGACTTATGCTTAAAATTGAGTATTTGTACCTTTTTGTGTTGCTACTTTTACTTAGAACATGATTGGTCTTCTTCCACCACTGAATGTAAAGGAGCTAAAGTATAAGGTAGCACAAAAAAGATATACTGAAGTTAAGTACTCAAAACTGTACTTAAATACAGAGAATTAATAAGTATACTTCAACGTTTCACTTATATTTCATTAGTAAAACAACATTATATGCTCATGTTGTAACAGTAGGATTGTACCCCGCTGACTCTCCTCTGCCTCCTTCACAGAGTAAGCTCATTGCTGGACGGATCATCCCGGCCATCGCCACCACCACGGCTGCAGTGGCAGGCCTGATGTGTCTGGAGCTGTATAAACTGGTTCAGGGTCACCAGAAGATCAGCTCTTACCGTACATCTTACTTCATGCTGTCCGTCCAGTATTTTGTGTGGGCCCAGCCGCGCCGTCCCCAGTCCTTCGAGGTGAGTTACACCTCCGTGCACCCGCAGCACTCAGTCACATTTAGGACCCGGGTTTATACAGCCCGACAGACTCTTACTGTATACACATGTATAATTTAAGCCTGTCTACTTTGGGGATAAATCTGCTGGGTCCTTTGTAGATTCACGTCCTTCCTCTCTGGTTGGAGAACATTAAGTCATGAATGAGTGCTCTCAGAGTCAGAGACCCCTGCTAACTGTCAATCTCCTGCATATAAGCCGAGTCTTTAGCTAGCTCAGTATAATCCTGAGGGCATTTTAGTGCAGGTAAAGCACAAACACGCCCCTGTCTGCTTCTGTGTTTGCACAAATTAAGTGAATTTGAGGCAACCGTAATTCAAAGCAAAAGGACAGGAGCTTTTTTCTCCGCAGTCCTTTAATGATCAAATCCAGCCGAACGTTTGAGGTTAGACCAGGTTTGCGAGGTCATATTTAGTTCTTTATGGTGCATCAGCCAAGCTTTGGAACACAAACACAAAATGGCTGCCAGCCAGATTCAAAAGCCAAGCCAACCCATAGGGTCACATTTTGGGTTAAGCCTGACAGGATATCAAGTCAAACCATTTCGCTGCCCCCTCACTGGCCCGACTGCTTTCCCTTCAATATCTCACCTCTGGGGCCGGATCAGATATTGGAGCTGCCTTCGCCAGGGTTCTCACTCAGAGCATTGAACCCCTGACACACAGGGGTTACTGGGGGTCGGCGAGTGGGGTAACAGTGTCCTGTGGGACGTGAGGGCGCACTGACCGGGAGCTCGGAGACAGTGTAGGTCTGGTTTCAGCTTCGGTTACGGGCAGAAATGCTGCAGCTGCATTAAAGGCTGCTGTGATGACAGGGGCAGCTGTGACTTTCTGCGAAGTCCTGAAGTTCCAGGCATGCCCTTTTCCTTACATACAAAGAGCCCGGTGTTCCGGCAGTTGTTGTCTGTAAACTTACTCAAATTGTTTCCACATACTTGAACTGTTTATCGTTTTTGGCCGGAGCACAACATTGCTCAAGCGGCCTGGAACGTTGGAAGCAGTCACACAGACTGTACCTGACATCATCCCATCCAGAGGTTTTAAATTCAAGTGTTGAATCATGCAGCCAGAGGGATGGGCAGACGTTATGGTTTCCAGACCCATGCTTAAAGAGTTGCAGCATCAGATTTTAGACCCGGCTCTTTTCAGCAGAGGAGACAGAGCAGAGTCGGGACACCACCAGAGGAAAAAGGCTCAGGGTCAGTTAGAGACAAATCTTAGAGAGCTGAATATGTCAAGGCTCTTGTTAATGAGGAATATACATGGCAACACTGAGAGAGAGAGGGGGGAGAGAGAGAGAAAGATGGTTGGCTGCCAAACCTTCAGCCATCTGAGTGGGAGACACTCTAATGTCTGCCAAAGAAAACATTTACGTCTTTAGTCTTCACGATTAGCTCAAATGTGTCCATGATACCCTCTAGAAAAATTAGGTCAGCTTCTCAAACATAATCCCCTTTTTATATGTTGTGTACGAAGTTTCATTTTGAAACACATGGCAAGAAAATGGTAAGACAGAGTTTAGGATCAAATGGCTGCGTCGGTTCTTGCGGTTTATATGATTGCAAACCAAAACCTGATCCATAAATGCCGGGCCAGTGTTATTGGTTGATATTAGCTCATCGCAGGAAAATTGGTGTCTGCATAAACAGTATGTTGGACAATAATACTAATGAATTGCAGTGCACAAATACCAAAAGTGAGTCAAAGTTGTAACGGCTGAATATCCAGGACAGAGTTGACAAATGTCACCAGTTAGTTGGCACCCATATATAAAACACAATGTGTTCAATTAAGTCCATTTAATAGTCATTTCTAAAACTGTGAAAGTGGACTGGTCATATCTGGGCCACACTCTTTGATAACCAAATTCACCGGATCCTCTGGTGATTTTTAAACAATTAATTATCAATATTGACACTTAATTGCCAGAAATCCAGTATCAGTCGCACTCTTCGTATTGCATGTGTTACATTCAATATGTCCAAAGGTCCAGGCCCTCTGCAGTTGTTGATTATGTGCTTAACATTTCCACACAACGTGCATCACCATGTGCATATTTCCCGATAAGGTTTCCTGCATCTGACTGCTGCTGGAGATATGATTTCATCACATGATGAGATATTGTGATATAGAAGTAAAACGTTGTGTAGTAAAGCCCTGCTTTTGGTTCCTAAAACATTTTTAAAGTAAATTGAAATAATTAGAAATAGAAATTAGTCCTCGGCAGTGACTGCAGAAATCAAAGCAACATAGCTATTAATAAGCTATTATCTCCCTAATCCTTCTGAGATTAGAGAAGGTTTTGTTAAGCGGCCTTTGAAGCAACTGCAGACGTGCAGCTGTTAAATATCACAGATCAGACATGCAGTATCAAGAGCTCAGCTTACTTTTGCAATGACTTAGACCTCTCCCCTTATGAGATCAGTCTCAGTTCATTAATATCAAGTAACATTACTCACATCTCACTGGTAGTGCTGGTGGCCCACCCAGTGGAGTGTATTCTCACCGCTACATCGCAGCGCTGCCAGATGTTTTGCAGTCACCGTAATGTCACCTGCATTATCACGGCTGTATCGCAAATATTTGTTGTGATTGAAGACTCCAGTCCCGCAGAACTGTTCTAATCACAGACTCTTTAACTGAAGTAGATTGAGTACCGTGCCAGCCCTGTTCCAGAGATCGTTGCTTTAAAGCAGCTGTTTCCCAAAATAGGAAGTTCCCCCCGGCCTTCCCCCGCTGCTGCTGTCCTCTGTATGGAGGCAGAAATATGTAAACAAACGGGAGGCTGTCCTTGTCTGCTCAACACTGCGATTCTTTAGTATCGTTTTCCTCCTTGTGTTTATGTTGTTTTTCAGCTGGGGAGGGCACAGGCCATTAAAGGAGTAGCAAATCTGGCAAGTTCACAGAGATGAAAATCTCTAAAATGGTCGGGAATGTTTGCTCAAAGTCTGTATATAGACGTCATGATGTGTCCATGAAAAAGCTTGTTTTCACTTGGCCCAGATGTTGTTGCCATTGCAGAGCTTTCTTCACTGTCGGCACCTTAATTGTCATTTGCCAAAAGATTTAATGAAACACAAACACTGAAACTTTCCAGCTCATGTAAGATCATTGTAAAATAAAAGCGTGACAGACATTCTCATAATTACAGTTTTTCAGGACATCAACAATGTAAGTTTCCTACTAATTAAAGCTGTGCTAATCAATATTTTTATATATGGGACAAATGATAAAGTGTAACCTGACAGTGGTTGCTTATAATGGCAATCCCACAAAAAACAGTTCCTTTCAGCTTCACATAGCCTTTCAGCGTCTTTATGTTCACTGTTTTGGTTGTACAGCACATGAATGCCTGTTTCTTCGGTCAGCGGACTATCGGGAGTAGTTGAGTCTCTGTGTAATTATATTTAATGTCCCAGATAACCTCTGTAGTCTCATTTAGCCACTTGTTAGTAACCGCCTTTTTTTAATACCTGTGAACGCTCTTTAATTCAAACTTGGGTTCTTAACTGATGTGTTTGATGTCGCACAACAAAACATGAAAATCTCTTGAGCTTGTGTTGACCACAGACCTCATTTCAGGCATTTAACCAGAAGCCCATTCAAAAAACTCATCGAGTTTAGGACGTTCATTCCTGTGGCGCTAAATAAGCTGCTTGTGGAAATAGTTTTTGTGGTGCAGTGGGCAGGAGGATGGGCAGACAAGGTTGGGGACTAGTGGATGAGCATATTTGAGCATTTAGCCAGAGTTATTGGACTTGCTGTCATCGAATGATCAGAAATGCGACTTCAAATGAATGCTAATGCTGCTCCATACCTGCTGGATGTAGGTTTTTTTGCTAACACATTTGCCATATCAACTTTATCATATGATAATCTGTCAGGGTTTCTAGAATACTGTAAATCATGGTACGCAGCTAAAAGGAGCCGTACAGTAAGTTGGCTGTAAGTAGGCAGTAACTTTATCTCATCTCCCAGACAGTGCAGGCCTCTTTTTTTGCAGAAAGCAAAACATCGCAAGACATTAAAGTATGTTTCAAAGATGAATGAGTGATGTGCTCCTGCAGCTGTAACTGAGCTGCAGCCTCAGTAAAACAGGGAGAAACATCACCCGAGGCCAAGACAGAGGAGGACGTGTCTCAGCTGGGTATTAAATAGCTCCATCCTCAGCCCCTCCTGCAGCTTGCCTAACTGTCTGTACCAGTGTATGCTGTCTTTACTCGTCTGCTGGGCTGCCTGCTGGTTGTATGCCATGAAAATACTCCCTCTTCCATGTCTGTGCACACATCCTCCACACCCTGGTCCTAACTCGGTGCCCTTTTCACGCTTCCCTGGTGCCCCTCTTCCACGGCTTGCCCTTTCGGTCTCTAATTGAATTAGCAGTGTTGGAGGCGAGGCTCCCTGATCTCAAGGAAGCCGCTCCGAGGTCAACGCTCACACTGCTTCTTTGTTAATTGCCTGCAGAAATGACGACTTTTTCCTGCCTTCACAGGAAGCTATGTATTGAAACCAGATTTCCCAGTGAGCACCACGTGATCCTGCTGGAGGATGCAGGGATGCTGCGTTCATCTGCTCTGGCCTCTGTTTCTAATAACTTTTCATTCACAACTCGCTCTGCGAATGACTTGATATATAGTGTGCGTTAAGAAATCAGGAAGAGACAAGGATGTTTGCACATTTGCTGAGTCGTCAGTCACTCCAGGGTGGTTATAGCCGTTATAAAACCTGCAGCTACTTGATTTGTGATATGAGCACTTACATATATATAATTGATGGTCACACATCTGTCACACAAATAACAGGGACTGGCTTAAAGAAGGAAAGCAAACAACAAAGGGGGAGATTTACTTCACATGTGGTTAAATCTGTGTTGGCCTCCTCAGACTGTGCCAGCAAAGAAAGAGGGGTGAACATGATCCACAGACCTCAGTACTCCTCCGGGAGCTCTGGCATGGAGCTGCATTGTGCAGTTTGTAACTCAAGCCGCAGACATGAATAGTGCTCACGGGATAATGAGTAATCTGTGATCAACATTGGCGGCTTGTGCCTTCTGTTGTTTTCCAGGTCTTTTTGTTGTTGGTGTTATTGTGTGGTTGACCTTATGTTTTTTTAAGTCATCTGTTGTTTTACGTCGCATTGTTCCCGTTGCCGCTGTTCTTTAGTTCCCCACAGATCATTAGCTTCCCATTTGTCTCATCAACAACACGTTATGTCTGTTATGCACAGGTTGTTTATTTTTGTAACACTGCACAGGCTGACTGGTTAGAACAGATGAGTGAGGGGATCATTGAATAAAAGCCAGTTTAAAGATAGCTATCCAAACCATTTATAAGAGGCATATGTGGTATGGCTCATAAACTCAATGTGCTACACATTTAGCCACATGAAACTGCCAAAGGCCTTTTATTAAATTTTTCCGTTAGCAGCTCTTTCAAATTATCCTCAACAATATCTCATCATCTCGTACATGTTGAGGCTAGAGGCCAGCGTGTTCATTGAGAAACACAATGACAGGATGGTTTTGTGGTTAGACATGCCCATCATTTCATTTAGCAAGGCAGTGAATCCCAACCTGCTTCAGGAGGCACTACTGACCCTGACCTTTCACCTTACTGGAGCAACCCACTCAAGAATTGCAATGAATAAAGTATTCACAACTGAGGAAAGAAAATTATTTACCCCCTCCCCCAAACAGAAATTGTCCAATTATAGCTCCACAATCATAACAACCCACAGCAAGCCTGTCAAAGCTTCGGATTTCTCTACATATTAAAGGTGCAATATGTAAGAATTGGCTAGTTGAATTCATACTCCTAACCAGCAGGGGGCAGCATATCACCAGTGTAACCACTAACTGCTACTTACTCTAGCTGCCGTTAGCTAGTTAGCCTAGTTAGTTGTTAGCAGTTAGTGGTCCGGACTGACATTTACAGCGTTAGCACAGGAGCTGGGGCTAGCTGGTTAGCATGCTAACGTCAGTAGATGTCTCTGCAACACAACAGATAAACGTCATAACGTCAAAACTGTTTTACATTTTTGAATGTTTTCAACTAAAGTCTCTGCATATTGCACCTTGTGCAACTCTAGAGGGGATATGCAAGTTAATAACAAGTTTAAGAAAGATTGTCTGTTTTTCCAAAACCAAAAATTAAAGACCAAAACTTAAGGATTAGAGTAAACAGTTTGTGTGTCTACTCTAACATAAGCTGTCGACGTTATCAGGTCAGAGTAACTAGCCTAAAACCAATTGTAGGATGCTGACTTCTGGCCTCGGCTTAATTAAGCTACATATTTAAGATCTTTTTACAGGGTTCCCTTTAAAAACAAATCAATTTGACACACTAGAAGAGACATCGTTTTCAACCAACTCACGGTGCTAATGTTAACTTTCTAGATGGCTGCAGGTTGTGTGTCTCATCAGGTAGCTTGGCACAATAAACCTGAAAGCAGATGGAAATGATTATGTCTTAACATTAGTAAATAGAGCCGTATATTGCTGGAAGGAGCTTATTTATCTGCTCTCTCAAGAAACCAACATACACAGCAATGACTCCACAATCCATTGTCCGTCTTCGTTTTTACCATGTTTCTCACAGCTTCTCAGGAGATCACCATGTGGAAGTTATTAGAGGTCTCTGTCCTCCTGTCTCATTATTCTCTCATTAAAGCACCAGTGCTGGCAGGAGACGGGCCGCAGGTTTCTAATTAGCGACATTAAATTCAAGTTTCCGGGCTGTTCCTGATGTCATGAGTTTACAAATTTGCCCATTAACTCTGGATTGTAAAGGTATTCTGTCATGTCTCTCTCCTTTTTTTCCCTGTCTTCCTTTCTGTACCAACACACACAGAAACGGTGACCTCACACATACACACAAAACCTCTCAGCGTGTGTCACTGTAATAATAATGTCACAGGTGGTGAATGACGCCCTTAGATTGTGTCCTGTGCTCAGCGAGGCACAGTAGGACTGTCTGTCTCTCTGTCTGTATTTTGTTCTGCCTTATGTATGCATCACACATGAGGCACCAATAACAACATACATAGGTCCTGGTTCTGTAATGGAAATAGGAATAAAATAACTATTCACTGGTCTTAAAAGCCACATGAATGTGCTCGTAAAAAGGAACTGAGAGAGTTTGTTTACACCAGCAGACCGTAGCTGCAGGGTTATTAATAGCTCATAATGAGCATTTGTCATGGATTTTATGTTAATTCTGTGCTGAGCTAGCAAATTAATGGTTTTGCCTCGATTTGTGTATGTAATGAATGAGACAGGAACTGCACCAACTGGCAAACAGTCTCTGGCAAAGCTGAGTGGCTCAAGCAGTCGTCAAAATTGGCTATATTTTACTTCCATCTTTGCAGCCAAAAGTAGGCTTACACAACTGCAAAGTGTCTTCATACTGAGTAGAGCCAGACCAATATATCAGTTGGCCTATCAGTGGAGTACTGGTAAATTATGGTGTAGAGTCGATGCACTGATGTCATTCTAAACTAACTAATATCAGAGACCCATTAGGTGTCCAGGGCCCTCTGGGCTGTATGGACGTGTCATGTGTCTCAGTCCGGTTTGTTTGTGTCCAACATCAGATAAGCTTACAGCTTATTAACTGCCGACAAGAACTGGACATCGTATTGATCCGCAGGTATCGATAACATGCTCCAGTGACCAATACGTTCCGTACTGCATTACAGCACGCAACTAAAGAGCGTGACCTTTGGTTATTTAAGCATTTAATCAATGCTACGAGCCTGGATGTCACAACAAAGGGGAAACTGATTCATCTTTAGCTGCTGTGAATGACACTTTTGCGGAGATAAAAGCTGTGTCCCAGTTCCGATGCTGCATGCCAATAGTGAACAGTGTGATGTAGTAATCATAGTAGTGTTATGGTAGACTATAGAAGACATAAATCATGTTTACTATTTGTACAGGAAATAATCCATTAGCTGTCACTGAAGTGCATACCAGAGTTTAATTAATAAGCTCTTTGTTTTATCAGTGCATCAGTCCATTTTACAGTGTGCATTATCATTTCACCAAAAATAAGAAACTTGCAAATATTGAAAATTAATTAAGAGGCCATAGCACCCAATTCATTGCTTTATAACTGCGACTCTGTCTATGAGACATCAGCTGTGTGAGTGTCTCTGCAGGTTCCAGCATGTCAGTGGCCCATTTGTAAGAGGAGCATTTTATTGACTCAGTCCTTCTGCTCCAGGTTATTTTCAGTCAGGTGGAGTGCTGTTATCTTCTCATTTGAAAGACAATCACATTGAGACTCTGTTTGCTGTTTTACACGTCAATGGAAGCCTTTCAAAAGGAACGGGCTGCTTTTAGTCTGTGTGTCAAACTCGGCACTCTCCTGAGAAGTGCTGCTGAGCTGCCACTCTTCATCCACCCTGCACCAGCGTAGCAGAAGTCCCCTTTGAAAACACTGAGTTTACATTCGTAAATATGAAATGTCTTTAATACTTTGCAATGTATTATTTGTTATATGTTTTTTACATGTGTCGTGAGGCTGACGTCCTGTCAATTCTCTGGGGTGTTAGCCAAATAATTGCAGTGGGCTGGAGCGAGCAGTTGGAGGTCCCAGCCATCTGTTTCTTCTTTGCGGTCCCAAAGAGAGAAGTGATCAATAGTGATCAGGTAGCAGATGACACTCCCAGTCAGACAAAGGGCACATTTTACATGACAGTACTGTTGTCCCTTTGTGAAGAAGGACATACAGGAAAACATCAACAAACATGTTCCTGGAGTTTTAAATTAAACTACTCCACCAATGTAGCATTACACTCCTGTGATACCATGAGAATCCTGTTGGACATTATTATTTTTTTAAAAGTAGCCAAACAAAAAGCAGCAAAAGGAGAGATGTTTTGTTTGTTATTATCTGTGAATTCTTCCTCTTTAACATCGTGCCTTATTAACTAATTACCCACAATGCAAATCATTCAGTTGGAGATTCGGGTGCTAGGAGTGGCTAATGTAGCTTTGAGCTGCTAGCTTCATGCGGAGATATGGTGGGCCGTACGCAGGATTTTAGAAATACCGAGGTCCAAGCGTAAACTCGATTTTCATAGTTTATCAGTCTATGGGTGGGAGGGATGACTTACAAATACTCTGGTGTCTCTGTCCATATTGAAAACATCACTGGTATTGATCTGTTATTTTTGTCCTCTCCCGTTCTTGCCTTTAGGTTCATGGTTGGTTTGCTCTTGCAGCGCCCCCCACCGTCAGGCGATAGAAGTGACACAGAGTAATACTTTGTTTCACTGACCGCAGCATTTCATTTGGACGCTACTGAAATGATTCTCTATGCGTATGTAGGCTAATAAACCAGCGTTATTCCGGTGCTGCTGGTCAGATGATAAAATCGGTTATCTTAGCGCGGTAAAATGCTTTTGCATCTTTCAAGCCGAGTCTACTTATTTCTGAACGTCATCCAAAAAAACTGGTGTGCTCAGTTAACATGATTGTGGACTCACATTGTATAGAAAAAAAAGAAAACCTAATTAGAGATTACACGGGGGCATGGTTCCTTTTCAAATTAACACCCTATATAAACTATACGCATCCAGTTATTGATCTAACAGGAAGGCAACATTAATTGGAGCACTGACTGACTGATTTGATCTGACTGATCTGGTTCCATCATTGTTTTACTGAAGAATTGTTTCACAGTTTTGTTACTAAACAATTATAACAAAAGATGTTTTATTCGATGGTATACCTCATTTTCACTTTCTTGTGTTTGAAACTTTTCACACTTGTGCACACACACACACACGCAGTGTCATTCATAATCATCCAGGAGCACTCTGGCGACTTTGCTGACCTTTAACATCTATGAGTCTCCATCCATTGATGTTCTCTGCACATGATCATTGGCTCTGTGCTGTAGGTCTGATGTAAATGAAGGCGTATTAATACTGGGTGGATGAAGAGGAGATTGATTGTCCGCTTATGTTTTCAGTCAATGCAGTAGTGGTTTAAAACATGAAATATATTTCCTGGCTTTATTTATTTTATTTTTTTTTAAAGAGTGTTGTTTCCTGTTTTCCAAGTCTCTGTGTAAGGCTGTTGTGACTGCAGTCTGTCTCATACAACACTTAGCGATAATATATATGTGGATATATTTACATTTTACATAAGATACCTTATCATAGTGCTGTTTTGCTTTAACCCAGCAAAAAAGACACAAACCCATCTGCTCTCCACTATTTAACATTTTCCCAGTATATCTGAAATAACCTTCGTTTGTACCTAACTGTACTGCGATATACAGCACATACAGTCGTCGCTGTATGTTCAGGTGGTTGGTCTTAGTGAAACGTTACCAGATTGTCTCCAAAATTAAAGCTAAAAGCGATTAAGATGAAAATATGATCTGAAAGACCACACAGATCCTCCATCTGCCCCCCATAAAACTCACTTTGAAGCCCTCCGAAGGAAAAGAGCTGCCTTTGAAGAAACAGGCCTGTAGCCACAACGGGTTGTAAAAATGTTTCCACTGTTGGGATTCTGGCCAGATAATGAAGCTGAGGCAGGAGCGTGCCTCAGCTGTGCTATTTCTTGCGGCGGGCTGCAGGGAGGAGGACTTATCGAGGTTTGCCTAGTGATCCCAGCTTCCTGTCTCCAAAAAATGCTCCATTGTCTTTAAGGGCAACATTGAGAAGTCACATTATGATAACGCTCCACATGCAGTGACCCGTGCAAAATGACCGCTGCGATTGTGTAAAAGGGGGTTTGCAATCAGACTTCGATTCATTCTACCTCCTTATCAGCTTCACTCGGCTGAACTTCCTCAGGCTGCGCTGCATTCCCATGCCCTCACGTATACCTGCAATCAGAGCCTGGGTCTATTTTTGGGTCCCATCAATCTGTAGCCCTTGATGCAGACTTTATTGTGTATCAGGTCTTGTACTCTAGATCCAGAACCCAGCTATAATAATGCCTAATTACAGTCCTTTTAAGATAGAAACTATTTTTACCATAAAAAATGGAGACCTTTTTGAACAAACAAGATATTTAAAGAAGATTGTAGCATTCAACTGAACAACAAAATGATACCGATCTGTTTTTCTTCATATCCTTTGGTATCTGTTTTGTCCAGACTGTGGTCAACTCTTGTTTCAGGCCTTCTCAGAGATTCCTCTGACCGTGCCTTGACTCATTGGAAATAACACTTTGTGATGAAGTCTGATCCTTCTGACCGTTTGATCATGTAATTCTGTAAAGTTGAAGTGTGCTGGAGAAAGGCTGCCATGTTCAGGTTGTGTCAATTTTAGTTGTCTTTTTTTGAACATTGCACAGTTATAGAATTAACTGAGGTATTTCTTAGGCGTGAATAAAAATTAGGTCATTCTGATATGGAGAACATTTCGTTTCCCTGAATTTGCATAGCAGACATGATTTATGATATGTGACAGCCATGTTCTGCTTCTTTGTTCATATCTGGTCCTGTTTTACAGTTAGAGGACTATGAAAAAGGAAGAGTGAAGGGACGTGCGTGTGTTTGATATGTGGCTTATTTGATGATGAGATTATTTTTAATGTCATGCTTTTCCTGGAAGCTTTTACTGTCTACATCCAGATTTTTCAGGATGACTAGCGGAACTCAACAGCTTCCTGTCAACAAGAGGAAGCAGAAAATGATTTCGGTTGTTCGTATCAGATGTTGGAGAACTACATATCTAAATAGGCCAATTTATGACATGCATGGTGTAATGTAATGCAGACTCAAAGACACTGATAGAAAAATAATTTTAACTTTAAAAAATACAAAACTAAAATAACGTAATGAGTGTGACCTTTTATTATATCTGGCAAATGTTTAAAGCATTGAAGTATTACAGTGTTAAGCAATTAAATGATTTGTGTTGCTGTAAAGTTTGGCGTTTGTAAGACTATAGAAACCAGTATGAGCAAGCAACATTTTTGAAGTAGCAACCGAAGAAATCCTACCTCCTCCCTCCTAAACCACTCCTCAAATTCACATGAACACCAGTTGTCTCATAAATACATAAATGTTAAATTACACATTTCTAATAGCCTCAGTGCAGAGAGGCTACCTGGCGCAACAGTTACTCCTTACTATGGTAGGTGTGTGCTTTGTGCTAATGCTAGCGATTGAAGGGGTGTGTTGCGACTGCAGCACTCTGTTCTTGGGCTGCGGGACTGTGTGCTTTGTGCTAACGTTAGCCGCTAAATGCGTCTATTGTTGCTGCAGTGGTTTTTTGTCTTTAGCTCATCGTTGGTTAGCGGCAGCCGCTCACTCATTCTTTCGGTCAGGGCCTGTGTGCTTTGTGCTACTAAGTTAGCTAGCTCACTAGCTAACATTGTCACAATGAATATAAACCATGAAAATGGTTATTGTTAGTACTCAATGCTGTGAAATTTTGGCAGCACTTCCTCTTCTGTTCTTGTTTTACTAGCTTAGTAATGGCTTTCCATTCCAGTTCAGTCTTTCCGTAGAGGCCAAATGAAAACTTTGGATGGCTTACATGGCTAAGCATTCGACAGCCACAGATAATGGATTATTTTCTTTTATTTGTCAGAGCATTTGATTTATTAACGACTGTCAGGATGTTAAGATATTTTCTACAAATATAATAAATAATGCTTTTAGAGTAACTCACCAATCCAAGCTTTGAATTAATGCAACCAAACTGCTGTATGACATATGACATGTGTAGCTGAGAAGTGAGAAGCAGTTAAAAAATTGGAAATGTCATTGTGTTGTTTTATTTTTCTGGAAAGAGCAACTGTGTCATGTTTTAGGGGGAAGTTCAAAGCTCCATTTATAATACAGACTACAATATGTGGACAGCAGATGAGAGATTTGGCAGTCATCCAACCGCAGAGCAGACAGAGTATAAACTTATGTCCAACACTGTGGCTTGAGTCCCCTCAGGCTCGTGAAGTGGCCGTTTGTCTCGTCCCCATCCTCTGATGTCAAACTAGATGTAGACTAGATTCAGTCACCCAGAACCTCGACTGCCAGCTCTGCTTTATGTCCAAACGGACCTCTGGATCCTGCAGACACTCAGTGAGATAGGACAGCGCAGTTGTAGCCAATATAAAATAAGTTAATGCAGCTTTCCTGAGGTTGAGCAACTTGTCAAGTAGGGGACTGTTTTGTGTCTCTTTGTCCCTGTGATTTAGCGGTAGCACTGTTTTAATGTTCACTACCAGACAAATTAGAGAGAGTTATATTTAATGCATTTACCTTCACTGAAGATGGACGCCGAGCTGTTAGCCACCAGCCAGCATTTTGCTACTTGGTGGATCTGTCTGTAGTCAACGTAACAGGTGACCCCCCAAGATTGCAGTCCTACTCTCTAGCCTCAAGACAAGCATGCCCGATTTTAATTGCATGGACACATAAAACGTTATGTAATACTGAAACAGTACCTCTTTCTTTGGATGGTCTTTTTTTTATGATTGCAGCATCCACATTGAGCACAGTTGGCGTTGGTCTTACGGTATTTAAAGTATGTCTACATACTGCAGAGAATCGCTTGTGAGCAGATTTCATGCTGAGAGGGAAACAGTAACTCTCTGCCTCACATTTCTTCTCTTTCCCCAGAGATAACTGTTTCATTAGTTGCTTTTTTAGTTTTTTATGATTCAGCCTCCATGATAAAAAAGAAAACTGTAGCTGCGCTTGTGGGAAACCATTTGTAATTGTTTCCAGCAGCCAGTCTGGTTCCAGCATTCTTGCTTATTTTTTCTCCCCTCCTATAGTGTTGAATAGTTGACGTCATTCTACACAGGGGCCGATGCCGTTGTTGATTGGCTTTAGGTTTTCTAACAGAGTTGTGCGACAGATATGAGAGAGAGGAAGGGAGGGGACAGAGTAAAAATAGCCCCCATGTCTGCTTTGCATTGTGTAAAATCAGCACCTGCAGACAAAAGCACATGTGAAAAACTCTGGCGCGGAAACAGATTTAAGGAGGTCCGTTTTAAAGTCCAACAATGACTTTGCACTTGTAAGATCCTTTAAAATAAAGGTCTTTTGTGCTATATGTGCATTTCAGGCTCAAGCTCTGTTCTGTCAATGGAAATCCTGAGGTTGTGCTGAAAATTCGTCCTGCATAAACACTAAAGAAGCTAACGTGACCACGAGTTAGATGTGCATCTCGCAAACAAGACGTGCTTTGTTTGAAAATGGGACAAAGGACCTAGACACCCTGTCTGACTTGAGGAGAAGCATGCCTCGAGTGTGTCTCCATAACCCCAAACCTCCATAAGTGGTGGGAGTCGTGAGGGCTAGTCGAAAAAGTTCCCCTTGGCTGCTGGAGCAGAGATAATTGGACCCAGGTTTAGCCAGAGTTTTTGGTATTCACATCTCGAGCCAAGTTTTGATCTTCACAGCTCCTCTCACCAGACAGCGCCTGTGCGAGCGGGGTCGTCTGACAACGTGACATATTTTGAAAGACTTTCTGCATGTGAGGAATCCTGATACATTTCAGGTCAGGTGATGTTTTTTTTCCCTCAAGTGTGGATTAAGTTGTTCATGGTAAACACATGGTGTCATGTGACAATCTGTCCGGTGAGCTTTTATGTTTGCAGGGGTTTGAATTGATCCGTCTGGCTGTCAGGACTTTGTGCATCTGTATTTGTTTAGAGGTCAAAGGTCGATCCTGTAGGAATAATGATGCAGAGGAGTCGCTGTCGGGTCATCTGCTCTATAATCTGATCACATGCGATGTGAGGAGTGTGACGGCAGTGCTGTCGGGTGACAGTAAAGATTGAGGAAAGAAGAGACTTTGCTGAGCTGTTGGTGAAGTTGTCTCCATGGATGACTGTGTTTGTTGAGATTATTTCAGACTCACAAGACGCTCTTCTCATGTGGTCTTGATGTATCAAATGCATTCCAGCTTTTGACTGAAAATATGTCTTCGAGATGTCACCCTTTAATGCAACACTTAGAGACAGTGCATTCGTGTTTTCATACCTACATGTAGAACTACCAGATTTCTTTTAATTTTTGGGTGATCTTATGACAAAAACACCCCAAAGACTATGTTCACAGGGCGGAAGTTTCCTCTGACATCGCACTCAGGATGGGAGGCTCATATGTTGTACTGCTGTGTTCTGGGGTGCAAATCATCTAAACTTAGGCAATCTGACATATTTTGTTATCATTTCACTGTTTCCTGATCAATTAGTAGGACAACAGATGGTTTCATCGTGAGGAACATGGGCCCATATTTCAAGGTAAAACCACAGGTTTTTGATAACCGATTAGCTTCCATTAGACAACAGCTAACATTCAACCACATTCTAGTTTACATTACTGTGAGATACGATACCGTTTTGATGCGATACTATTTGGAAAGGTGTAAATTCATTCAGAAATATCAACACACATCTTGGAGACATTTGTCTGAACCCTGAAAGTGAAACACACAGGATGTAATCAAACGGTAATGTCAGCAAGGAAGTCTCTGAATGCCAACATCAGCTAACGAGTTATGAAATATGTCATTTTACCTTGAAATTTGGCCAAATGGGCCTCCTGATTTTCACTATCCACCATCTTTTCAGTTGCTGATGTGTTGGGAAGCTGTAAATTGATGACAGTTTGTCATATTACCTACCTTTATGAGTTTTGCAACCTGGAACACAGCAACCTTACAATATGCCAGCGTTCACGTTACCCACCCTGATTGTGACGTTGGAGGAAAATAGCTGCTGTGTGAATATGGTCCGTTCCTAGAACTTAAAGTAATGTCTTTAAAACAATCAACTTAGTTAGTTAGTTAGTTAGTTAGTTAGTTAGTTAGTTAGTTTTCTTAGCACAAGTTTTGATCTAAATCAGGAATCTGATATAAGTAAACTTAATCACAAGTCTGACCAGACCTTTGACGCCAGTGTTAAGTACTTTGTTTGGATACTCTTGTGCAAGAGCACCAGATACATTTAGGTCACTGAGGGTTGATAAACACCCCGATTATCAAAATAGCCATGGATTAATTTTCTGCTTATTAACTTAATGATAATTGCAAAGGTTGCAACACAACATAAATCTGACAGCAAATGTGGAGAGGAGAAACAAGCTGCTGATATACACGGATCACCGTGCTCTGTTTTGATTCAAGAGTTAAAGCCCGTTCAAACAGCCAGATTTCAAGTGAAGACTCAAAACACAGTCTTGTCCAAAGACAGAAAGAAAGAAAATGGCCCCTCAAAGCCCGAACAACGGTCACTTCAAGTGCAATCTGGCAAGGTGTCTGGAAAAATTCCTGTGTTGTTATTTCACCGCCCAGAGCGACACACTTTTATTCACACAGATGCCGCTTTTAGTCAAAAGCATGCTCCAGCTTTCTCTCATGCTGCTCAAAAATCCTCTGCCCCAAACTGCTCTGACATGGCTGCATGTATAAGATGGAAACTTGAGAAAGGAAAGAGAATCACTCCATCATATTCGAGGAAGCACCTTCTTGACCTCGTCGTGGCTTGTTGGGGGGGCTGCTGATTGTTCTCAGCTGCTTTATAACACAGTGATGAAAAATGCAGTCTTGCTGTCTGTGAGTGTCCAGGACTCTTGTTTTGGCCCCAAACATTTTCTGCACATCCTCTGCACAGCGAGAAGTACTTCATCTGTCAACTTTGTCTCTGTGTGTGTGTGTGTGTGTGTGTGTGTCTGTGCGTGTGTGTGTGTTGGCGTATGTAACGTGTCCATCGGCAGCTCGCAGGAAAGAAATACACCCTGTGGGATGACTTCCTTGTTGACGGGAGACGCGGCGGTCAGCAGGAAATGACCTTGGGAGATCTGCGCCAGTATGTCAAGGTACAGCCTCCTCATTCCTCTCAGTGAGGAAACACACACTTTCTTCACACCCGGTGCTACCGAGTGCATATTTTATGCATGTTCACCTTCCTCCAGTGCACACAATGGCCATTGTTTGGAATGATTGGCCACTTTACACCCACTGTTCACAACTTCAGGAATCTATTGTACCATCCTGAAGGAAGGTAGTTCTGTTGAACCATCGACTTTCTTCCAACGTTTGGAACATTTTCACCGATTCACATGTGGGCTACTCATGCATGTTATTCTTGCTTTTTGCAGCAAAAAAAACACACTAAACATGGAATTCAGTACTTTTAGCGCTTGGAGCTGAGATAAAGTTTGTGCTCTTCTACCCCTGACAAAGGTTCTCTGCCGGTTGACTTCACAAAGTTATCAACGAACAGCAGAGCCAAGCTAGCTGCTTCCACCTGTTTAGACTCTAAATGCTCAAGAGCTAAGTTAGCCAGCTGCTCTTACTATTTTCATATTTAGCAGTCAGACCATGATACCATATCATGATGGTGGTATCATCTAGATCTCGGCAAGAAAGATAAGGGGCGTGTTTCCCAAAATGGGAAACATTTTCTTCTAAGACTTTTACTTACGTTCATACAACCTGGATTTTATGATGTGTTAAATCATCTGAAACAACTGGATACAATCTTGTTTCCGTAAAACTAAGAAGCTGCCTCGTACAACATGGACACAGAATTACCCGCATTGACATTGATCAACTCACATTGTTGGACGGGTTTGAACATCACTGCACGTTTATGACCCACTTATTTATGCAAATTCAGCCATAATGTGACTGCTGGCTGCCTTCACTTTGTTGCATTTGAGCTGCCTGGCGGACTTTCTCAGTGCAAACGCAAGTAACAAAGAGTCGAGCAGCGAGCAAGATGTACTGTTGTGTCCTCTACCTTAACAAAGTTCGAGCAGTCACTACCGCCATCCTAATGTATGCTTTTCTGACTGATACATAATGTCAGTGATATAGGTCAACAGAAAAAAACAGAAATGTCTGAGCACATCACTCCACAGCAATTATTTTTAACAGCATGCACCTTCTTGCCCTGAGGAGGCCGCTGGTTTATTGATTCTGTGGAGTTTGCAAAAGAAAATAAATTGGCAAGTGAACTTATTTGCTGCCAATTTCGTTTTGGGTTACGTCTGGTTTGTTGGTGGAGACACTGAAGAGTTTCCTGAACTGCTGGACTTGTTTGAGGCGGCAGGTCATCGTCAGACCTTTAGCCCTGCAGACTCCCGTCTGACCTCTGCATAATGTATGCAGGTGATGCTCTCGTCTCCTTTTGTGCCTTGTTATGGCATTATGTGTTATAATGTAATGTTAACTTGCCTCTTTGCTTCTGTGCAGGAAAACTATGGCTTGACCATCTGCACTCTTTTCTACGGACCAGCTATCGTTTACAATGGGCAAGAAGAGCGACACAAGCAGAGGTATGTATGTCCAGTTAAGTCAGAGAAACAGTGCACATTTGCATATGCATGGCTACGCATGGCAAGCGACCATACACACACTGTCACAATATGCAGCCTCCCTTTGTTTGTTTAGAGGCTAATGGCAGGATGAGGTGTTTCCTCTGAGCCTGCGAGGAGAGAGCCTGTTGACACACCCGCATGCATCACTGAACACTTGATGATTGAGACCGCTCCTCCTGACGTGTCCCTCTGTTTGCTGAGGACCAGCTTAAACAGTTAAATTAGGGTGAACTTTTTTCTGCATCTGAGAGTCTGTGCTGTTTGGACCTGTTCAGCGCTGCAGCACATTAAAGCCACGTTTCGAGGCCTCAGGGTGTTTGAAATGAATCAGATGTCTCGCGCTGTCGAATCTCCTCATCAGTTTAAGAGCTGAGTCACAGCAGAAAACGCACCCTCTGGGATGTTTTGAATACAGGAGGAGGGTAAAACTGTAATAAATCAGGTTGAACTGAGACAGTTTAGAAGCAGTAATTAACTGGGCGAATTGAAATATCTGATTCTTAATCTTCCTTTGCTTGAAACTTGCTGCGAGGTTTTCATGTTCCTCTCGAACCAGACTTTTTCTGTTTTTCAAGCTCACGTCCCTGGGGAGCTGCCTGGTGTTGGTGTTGTGGTTAGATTAGGCAACAATGGGAGATGGGCTGGCCATGTGGACAGCAGGCCGCACATGACAAATGCCCCCTCCACCAGTCACTTCCTGTTCAGTTGCCCTGCCCCAAGCTTCCTGTGCTGGGCCAGTGAAGGGGGGATGTACAGCTTAAAAACTCAGATAACGTGTATTGTTCCTATTATTCTATATTTTTGTGATCTAAGAAATTTCCACGAAAAGGACCGAAGTCAACAACACGTCAGTACTTTCTGTCTGTTGCCCGAAGCCCAGGGGTTCCTTCTGAAGATGCTTCTCTGTGCAAATTCAAGCCTGCAGTGCAGTTTAGCTCCCAGCCTGATGTAAATTTTAAATCCTTCAGCCACGCCCCACTCCTTCAGATGCTAATTCAAATACATCAAAGCCAGCAATCAGCTGTCAAACAAACATTTCAATATTCCACATCGTCCTTATCTTACTAGTATTATTCTACTGTTAACAGCCAGTAATGCAGTTTAGCTTCAGATTTTGAACAAACCTTTAAATATTCCACATTTTGGATATAATATGCAATGTAGTTTAGTCAGCTTTTTCAACTTTCAGGATTCACGCCACCGTTTTCTTCAGAAATTGCCTTCTTTAGTATACATGTGGTACTGTAGTGAGTATGTCCAGCAGCAAGATCTTGTACTGTATGTGGAATTGGCTTAAAATAAACTATAGTGCTCATGTTCATTGTTATCTGGGAACATAATGGGGCTAATTGATTTTTTTTTTTTTTTTAATAAAAAGATTTTGGGCAGTAATTACAGTCTAGCTCAAAGAGGAATGATCCATATCAGGGTTTGGATACATGGACAGTACTCTGCAGGATTCATTTATTGTTAGTTTTGGGCTTTTTTTGTGGCATTTGCTGATAAAAAGAAAAAGACAATGGTAAGAATTTGTTGTCTTTTCTTGGCATGGAGGAGACCTTTATGTCCCTTGCTGGTGATGAGAAGGCATCGAGCTAAATTATTGTAGATGTATGTTAAAATTAGTTGGAATAATTATGTTTTATAATTTGTTAAACCTTTTAATTCATACCCTCTTTCATATGCAGAGTGTCTGACGTGGTGAAGATGGTCACCAAGGCAGACATCCCACCGCACAAGAAGATGCTGGACTTGATGCCCACATTTGCTGAAGATGAAGACAACGAGATGGCTCCGACCATCAGATACCTGCTGGTTTGATGCCTTCACCACAACGTCAAAGCATCACATGGAAGTTCTTCAATGTGAAAAAAGAAACTTAACGCTCCTGTGACATCAGATCAGTTAAAAACAACTGGGTTTTGATACTTTAGTTGCTATTTCTGATTGATTTTTCCTCCAGCATCCGTTTATGTATGTCTTTCATATCATTATAGTTTGTGATTATGTTTACTCTGGCAGAAAAATCTATGTTTTTTATTGTTGATCACACTTTGATAATGTGAAGTGAAACATTCCGCTGCCTAATCTGTTGTACTCTCCCTTAGCCATGTCCCAAAAAAATAATTTGACAAAATTTCCATTTGAACATTTGAAATCAATCTTTCTTCTCTGTTGATTGTCCAAGTAGAAACATAGCAAACTGGAGTTTCCTTTTTGTTATTACCAGAAATGTTAATAGAAAGTTCTTGTAATTTTCAGGCTTTTATTTACATGTAGATGTGTCTTGGAGAGGTCAGGGCTGAGAGGTTGTGAAGATGCTCGCCAAGTCGTATGGATTAGATGATCTGGCGCTGCTGGGGTAGCACTGGCCTGGTTTCAAGGTCCAATTCGGGTCAGTCTGAGCACGATGTTGAGGGGGTGCAGTCAGAACAGGCATTTGGCACAGTAGGTACAGTGTTGTGTCGATTCCCTCTTGCCATCTGGACACGGCTGTCTAGTGTGAATCCAGATCCCAAGCACACATGCCGACCCCTCCTTCCCAGAAGAAATGCCAGAGCTGGTCAGAGTGGAAAACGCTGGACTTCTAGAGTCTATGAAGCCTTCGTGTGTCCTCAGATGGCTTTTTGTGCATGCCCTGCCCTTTTCTGCAGCCTCACAACCAAACATCTTTACGATGCTCTGCTCTCCCAGTTGGCTTTATTTGAAGAATCGTGAAGAATCCTCTCTGAAATTATAACTGGAACTTCTTACGGGTGCACATTATTTATTGCATTGCTGAGTTTGTGATTGAACAATGTTGGCTAAACAACAATGTAATAAATGTGTCTCTGAGGAACCATGTGATATCTGTGTACTTCACTAATAGACGTCACTTCCCTCATCTTCTTAATAGTTTACGAACTTACTCCACACCACACCCAACCTCCTGTTTTAACCAAGAAAGGTCCTGCTAATTTATTTGGTTTACAAAGCTTTAGAGTCTTTACTGTGTATGTTTTTCCCCAAACTGTTGAAATGAGATGTTGATGGTATACATATAAAGATATATTCATCTAAAAAACATGTTTTGTCAGGTGATCTCACACCCAATCACTGTAGCTGTCAAGAGTCACTGCATCCCTGACAATGTCGGAGGCATTCACCCTTGCTGTATATTGTCACACATCTCATGGAGGGTTAAGAGGAGGCAAAATGAATAGTACGATTTTCACATTCAGCACTTTTCAAACTCAGGTAGGAATGGAACACATTTTTTTATTAAATTCCAAAAACTTTTATTCCAAATGTATCAACATGGTGGACAAACTCCAATTATGAAAATAAAACAATCTTATTGTTATTTGAGTTAAAGACTCAGTCCGTAGTTGCAGCCTCACTTAAATGTATCCGATAATGTCATTGCATATGATGGGTTGTCGGCTGCCTGTCTTCATGAGCGCGGTGAACTGGTGGAAGTCACTGTCCAGCTGGTGAAGGCCTGTGTGGGACTTGTGAAAGAAAGGTTTGAGACCCTGGAGCCCCACAGGACAGGACATCCGTTTGGGGGCCTCTGCAGCCCTGCTGACCCTCGAGGAGTCTGCTGGCCTCTGCCTCACCTCCACACTTTTAGACATCCCTGCGAGTCTGCGGCGCATGTTGACCAGAATGTCTTTGGCAAGGCGCCGGCCCGCGCTGGGCTTTAGTTGTGCTGGCTCAGGACTCTCTGGCAGGTCCATCCAGTTCTTTATTAGGTCAGCAAAGCTGTTGTCCCCCAGAACCAGAGGCTGTCTGTTCCTGCTGCGGCTCAGCAGGGATGTGGTCCAGTCCTCAGGGCTACCGGCCTCAAATGAGGTCCAGCGCTCCAGGCAAGCGTCTGAGGTTGATTTTGGCCGGATTCGACCAGAAGGTCCTCTGTTTGTGCGGAGGCAGGCAGAAGAGGAGACTCGCACATTTCTGGTCCTCCTCAGCACCACACCTTCATCCTGCCAGGAAGCCTCAGAGTAACCTGAGTCCAAGTCCAGACTCTTTTCGCTGCTGGGGGAGCCTCGTGTCAACCGCTCGTGCTGCTGCTGTTCTTCCTCTTCTTCCAGCGGGCTGGCCAGGCAGCAGGCAGAGTCATATGTGCTGGCTTCACTGGCGTCGGACGCACGTAGACGAGTGAGTCGCTCCTGCTGTGCCCTCTGTTTGCAGAGCCGCGTTACGGCGAAAGACCGAACACAAGGTTCACTCAGAGGCCTCGGCCTGCTTATCTGCTTCAGGTCCTGCAGGGATCTCATCATGTACTGCACTTGGTCCCGGAGGCAGTCAGCAGAATCTCCCAAACACAGCTACACAATGAGACAGACACAGAGACTTAGTGGTGCAGGCAGAATGTCAGTGGAGTCTATTTAAAAACAACACCTCTAACTGAAAGTTATGGTTGGGCTTTTGCGGCAGTCTACAGAGCACTTAGGCCGGCTTCCAACATATCCCATCATGCCGTGGCCGGTCGAGGCTCAGTTCCCTCTGTTATTTCCACAACTGGGCCAATAAGATTTTTACCAGCTGAGATCACTCCACGCTCTATGACCATATAACAAGTGGAGCATTCCTGACAAAACCTCAGAGCAGCTTTATGGCGACCATCCCATACAGTATGATCCCACAGAATAAGAAACTAGTCATGGCTCTGAGAACAGGATGCAGATTATATATTGGGAGAACTCTCCCTGCCTCCTGAAGCTAGAGGGGAAGCTTGAACAAAGTTAGGCTGGATCGTGGAGGAGCGAAGTATCCTCTCTGGATTCCCCTAACTCACAGGATGTTGACCAGTCAGCATTAGCAGGAAATGACAGCAACATTTTGGAATTACACAATGATTATGTATTAATTATGAATCACACTTTCTAATCAAGCTGATGGAGCGCTGATATGTGTGACTCAATAAAATAAAATAAAAAACTCAGCTAAATAAAAGAATCCACTTTTACAGAATGCAAAAAAAAAAAAAAAATGCATGAAGAAGTTGAGCTACTCTTCCAGTATTGAATTATTTGCTGTTTGTTGAGCCTCCCTGTCTCCCTGCCGGTGTTTGGCTCGGAGCAGCAAGGACACCACAATGCCATGATGTTATCACAGCTGTGGGTGCTGAACCATTTGGCCCCCCGGGGGGGAGACTTATCTGTCATACAGAGACATCCTCAGTGGGACTCTGTGGTCAGTCTGCACCTCTTAAAAAATGCCCTGTTCTCCTTGGCTGCCTTCACACAACGAGGAGAAGTGATTCACCCAGTTGTGTGCATTTGGAAAAAAAAAAAAAAAAAGGACAGTTGGGTTTGAATGAACTGTAACTTTGGGGGGTTACAAAACACTGGCTTGGCACAAAACTCCCCCCCAAAAAGAGCAGCCATTAAAGAAAAGAAAAACAAGAATCAAATGCAAAATAAGCAATCCTAATGAAGCCACGTGCATCTGCATCACTTAATAAATATATAAAAGCAAGTGGGAAAAAGGAGAAAAAACTTACCATTTCTTGTGAGTAAACGCCTGCAGTGAAGTTAAGAATCCTTTTAATTTCTTCTGCAACAAAAAACAAAGCTTTAGATGAGTGATGAGCGTTTTCACAATTAAAATACATGCTGTCATCTACGAGTCACAACACTTACCTTCGCATTAATAGTACACACAAAAAAGTGAGATAATAATCCAGTCAACAACTCCAGAGAGGTGATGCTCCGCTCTCTACACGCTCTCTTCTGAAGCACATGAAGTTCTGTCAGCGGACTTTGACGATGCTGAGCTTTCCCCCTGCAGCCAATCAGCGCACAGCAGAGACAGAATCAGCCAATGGCAGGTCGCCTGAAACAAGATACCTCCCTGTGCGACCACAGCAGCTCCTACTGTAAGTACACTGTGTTTACTCACACTCCACACACGCAATCGAGCAATTAGACATTTATCACTAAACAACAAATACGTTAAATTAACTTTTTTAATAAAGTTTTTCGATTCAAAAGTTTCATCCAGATACTTTTAAAAACTCCAAATTGACGCTCACAATTATATCCCGCCAAGACTTTATTTTGAAGGTCAGCGCTTCATTGTAGGTTCACACAGTTAATTCAAGTATAAAACACAACTTTTGTTATGGTTTTCTCGGACAACCGCTGTGACTGAGGAGCCTCCTCATACATGTGCTGATTCAGTCAAATCTACATGTCGCCACCTCGTGGATCTGTATAAACCTCCTGTGTTACCATCATCCATTGTTGTCTGCAAACCTTTTCACACCTTCTAGCTATCAGCGTCTCAGTTGTGCTTACAGTCCATTCCCCATTCTTATTAGCGTTTGGAAATGCAAACAGGGTGTTGGACTCAAGAGAGGTGAAGTCCTTTAATTTGCAGATGAGCACAGCTTTGTGCCTCTCCTCCTCCTCTGTGGACGGTGAGAGCACTCTGTATTGAGATGCAGGCGGTGGTAGGAGAAGTGTAATCAGTAGCTATGTACCTTCAGGGTCAGAAGTTAAACTGTTCTGCTGAAAAATGGCTCCTTCAACTGATTATTATTTATGACAGCATTAAGATTAATGATATTCAGTCCGGTGTTTACCGACCCAGGCATTAGACCCCTCCACATGGTCACAATATAAGCAGAGTTTGGTTGATGGAGTAGGAATACAACAAAGTTACACGAATTTGTATTCATTTTTTGGACTTAAGTGAAATATTTACCTCTGCTAAATCAACACAAGGAGCCCCAACTTGACAGGTTTAGTTAGGGTTGAGCCAAACTGTTTTCACAGACATCACATCACATCACACAGATATGTAGAAGTCATCCCTAAACATTTAAAGCGACATTATGTAGAAAAATGTGTATTTCGTGTGATTTCCTCTTATTCTCAGAAAACCATACAGGTAAAATAATTTTTTTTAACTACTTGACATATTAGAAATTATTTTATCCAGATTTTCACACCATTTTTCTTGTACATTTTCTTCTGTGACTGCACTCTGGTGGACGTTACGGGAAAGGGCTTTTTTAGATGTTGTTGCATGTTTTATTTAAAATACGTTCTCATTTACACTTCAATAGTTTAATGACACAGCAATATTAAATCGTCTTCAGATCTTATCCAAATGCACACTCACTTTATCTAAATACAGGCTAATTTTATTTAAATATAGGCTCAGCAGGCAGAACATAAACTTTGGAGCGTAACATGGAGACAGATGTATTTTCAGTCATTTTCAGTTTTCTGAGAATAAAAGGATTTAACAGTAATTCTGAATCCCTTTTTATACTGTTGATGTACGGTGTCTACTGCGATGGACATTTACATTAACTCCTTCATAACATTTATTGAAAAAAGTTATGTGTTTATGTAAAATCTGAATCTAAAAAGTGACCAATCACATTATACCTTTCAAATAAAACAGTGAAGTAACATACAGTATTTACTTGAAATGTAGCAGGGTGGAAGTATAAATTGGCTTAAAAATACGTCAGTAAAATAACTGCCCACCAAGAAAAGATTGACCTTTTTACATATTTAGCTAAATGGAAAAACAGCAGACTCAAGAGTTTTTCTGTGAGAGAAGTGAGGAATGTAGTACAAACCACTGTTTTTAAATACTACATTTTCAAATGCAACATCAGTGCAAAGTTTTCTTACAAAAATACTGGAACTGTTTTCTTGTTCGTAAGTTTTACAAATATCCTTTTTTAGCTTTTCTTCAGTGGAGTTTCGGTTGAAGCGTGGACGAACAGAACAGAACTTGTTTTCATGCATTTTCTTTTCACACATCACACACCGCAGAATAAAAGATCATGTGACCAAACTTTTATTTACATTTAACAAGTGAATGACTATTATCTTAATATTAATGAACAGTTATCATCATCCATTTGTCTCTGTGTTATGGTGCGTCTTTAAATCATGGGTTATGTGAACTGAAGTGGAGTAGAAATAGCCCTAATTCACACTATGAAGATAGCATGTCTCTAAAGAACAAGTGTAAACAGATATCAAGGCACAAACATATGTAAAAAGACTTGGAATGAAACAAACAGTACAGAACAATCCATTTTGGAACAGACAGAACCACTTAAAAACCTTGCAGAAATCTTAAAAGTGACACGTTACCGATTCTGTTTTGTTTCTTTAAAGAAGTTACTTAAGGAATGTTATTCAGTTCGCGTGGGATACAAGCTAATCTATGGACAGTCATGCAGAACAATGCACTATAGTACAACTGTGGTTACTGATTCTGTGTAAACATTGTACAAAAAACATTTTCCCTTCATCCGTTTTCATTCTCCATGCTTGTTTGTTTTTTTTTCTTCAAAAAATAAGCTCTGTGCAGTCAAAAGGTTCATAAAATGCCAACATTAGTTAACATAAGTTAATGTGATTTTTATAAAAAGTTGTTTTTTTAAATTTTACTTTGCACTGTATTCTCTTATTAAAGTCCCAAAGCAAAATGGTGAAGTCAAATGAAGAAACACTCAACTCATGAGAACTGAATACAAAAAAATGAGACCCATCAAATCAATAACTTCATCATCATCATCATCATCATCATCATCATCATCATCATCATCATCTTCTTCTTCTTCTAATAACCAACATGTGGTTTTTAAACGGGGCCTTAAAGGCCTATTGAGGATGAAAAATACTTGAATTTTGAGTGTGGCATGACAAGATAATGGGTTATTATAATTATTATTTTCCACCTAAGCCAGTTGGATAATATAATTTATGTAACAAATCTTAATTTTAAAATCAAATATTCTCTGGCGAGTGTCCGATGGTCATGATTCTCGTCCAATAACGGGGTCTGCGGTCAAACATCAATTCACAGGTGTTCAGTATGAGTGGTATGAGAACCCCTGATCCAGAGCAGTAAGAAATATATATATATAAAAAAACTAATAATAACACAATTGATGGAAAATGTGATGGTTGCAGATCAGCGATTGTTGGAAGTTCTTTAAGGTTTCCCCTCTAGGAATCGAGTCTGTTATGGTTTTCATTATGAAAAGCAGTAATCATCACATGGCTGTTGCAGTCTCTCATGCAGTCTCTGTGCGCCGGGCGTTTCCCTGCATGAACAAAAAAAAGATGACAGGAAACAAACACACAAAAATAGCTGTTATTTCACAGTTTCAATGTGGAATAACTTGGATTTATGCAGAAAGGTTTCATTTGAATTTGATTTAATCTGGTCCTCAGCAGTTGCAATAAATCGCACAGTTTAATTTTTCTACCACTCGTCCATCTTCCCCACCTTTAGAAAAGGCCGCAGTCCTTCAGGTTGTTCTTGATTATGACGTCGGTGACGGCGTCGAAGACGAACTGCACGTTCTTGGTGTCAGTGGCACAGGTGAAGTGGGTGTAGATCTCCTTTGTGTCCTTTTTCTTGTTCAGGTCCTCAAACTTGGTCTGAATGTAACTGGCTGCTTCATCAAACTTGTTGGCTCCTGGGAAGACGAGGAGGTGACTTGTTGTTAATGAAGGCACAGATGTTACACAGATGGTTAGCAACCTGTCGGGAACACTTGACATAAGAGAACACTTGTGAGCCATTAACTTATAATATAGCTATTATAAAGCATTTATGAATTCTATTATATTTATATAACTATGAGGGCATTAAGAGTTTTCCCTCAATAACTGTTTCACAGGTTGTGAAGCTCTGATTGCCTAGTAGCTCTCTGCAAAGTGGACTAAACATGGTCAGTGAGATCCCAAACTGTAGGAAGCAGAACATGTTCGGTTCAAAGGGAAAGAGAAGACAAAGTAAACAACGGTTCATCACTTCATCGGCAGTCAACAAGCAAAATTGCCCATCAGTGATTGCGCTCAAACAATAAGCTCGGTTTTAACCAATGGTATCACTGTTGATAGGAATATTTAAGTGGTTATGTTACTTAAAAGCAACAATACTTCTCTGATATTTTGCGGAAAACAATAACTATTACAGTATTTTTGCACTTTTTACCCGACCTTACACTCCGTAAGGTTGACAGAGGAGACAACAACAGGATGCATGAGACCTGGCATTCATCTCGTGTACCATTTATAATTATCAAAAACAACATGATATAATTATCACATTATAACAATCTTGAATAGAATAGAAAAATAGAATTCAACATAGAATTCTACATCATCTGTAAACAATCTGCATAATATGTATCTCTGGAGGGACGACATTGTAGGCTACAGCTCTTCAAATCACATTTATTCAGTCACGTTTTTAATCGAATACGTTTTGTAATGGTTTTAGTTTCATTATATATTCCATATTTTATTTTAGCCGCAGCAGCAGTAACAGGTATCCGGGGTATTTACACTGAGAGGGTAAAGCATAGAAGAAGTGATGACCGCATTGGTTGCGCTGCAGAACAGAACGCAGCTATAATTCACTTTAAGTGGTGCTGCGCAATTAACAAAACAATTTTACGAGGCCTGTGCTGATTAAAACATATTAACATCATAATTAATTTATTCATGTCGGCCCGTTGAAATCAGGCAGTTGACATCATTAGCATCTTTTGAAACCTTTTCTTTCTAGGAAGGCTTTTGTGAATTCTTCATTAAGTTACCAGGTTTGATCATTTTACTCTCATCCCAAAATTATCTTTTAACTTTAAGTTATTCCACGAGGTCTTGCATTGTTTTTATTTTGCTCTTTACCTGCTGTTGTTTACCTGTGTTGATTTTATCTCTTTTCCTACTCAGTGAAACACTCTGTAACCTTGTTTAGAAAAGTAATATAAATAAAGTTATTATTATTATTATTATTATTATTATTATTATTATTATTATTATTATTATATATAACAACTTCATTATTCACTATCAATAAGCAGTTATTTGGAGGTTTTTAAAGGAAACATCTTGGTAATTGGGAAAAAGCCATCAATAAGTGCTTTATAACGACTTATAAAAGAGTCAGAAATCTACTAATATGGATGGTGATGAACGAGTTGGATAACATGTGGACCCGAGCATGAAGAGTTACCTTGACGTTAACTATTAAAACACTGCTCTCAGGCGCAGTACAGCCCCTGATATTCCACTGTGTACCTGCATATTCCGGGTAGCAGATGGTGAGGGGGCTGCGAGTGATCTTCTCCTCGAACAGATCCTTCTTGTTGAGGAAGAGGATGATGGAGGTCTCAGTGAACCACTTGTTGTTGCAGATGGAGTCGAAAAGCTTCATGCTCTCATGCATCCGGTTCTGAAGGAGAGGCGGAATCGTTCACGGTTTATTGGCTCCATTAAAAGCACAACAACACATCAGAGCGGCCACCAGGGGAAGATGTTGTTTAATATTTAAAGTGTAGAGGAACGGCCAGCACAGACGAGGGTCCTCAGAGCCTCTTTTGGCCAAGTCTCTCTTGAGCGCTTGCTTTAAATTCATACAGACTTTAAGAGATTAGGGTCAAATGGTTCAAGTCACTTGAAAAATTAGCTTTTATTATATAATTACACTCCATTGGTTACACTGTAAAGGGATCGTTAAAGCTCACTATTATAAAGCTGTAACACAGGAGGGATGGGCCGTGTTTAATGCCCTGTAATGTCTTACAATCTAAACTACCTGAAAGTGAAAATGAGCCATAGAGCAGAATTATGAACCTCGTGAAGTTATATCATCCGTGCAGATTGAGACACACACTGCAGACGGGGGATTTTTTTCCTTACCATCTCCTCATCCTCGGCCAGCACCAGGTCATAAGCACTCAGCGCAACGCAAAAAATAATGGCTGTGACTCCTTCGAAACAGTGGATCCACTTCTTCCTCTCCGAGCGTTGGCCTCCCACATCGAACATTCTGCAGAGGTGACGAAGCAAAAGGAGATACAGCGCATTGTGTGTGAGTGTGAGTGTGTGTGTGTGTGTGTGCACTAGTGGGGGTAAGGAGATCACAATGAAAGACAGTACGGTGAAGCTGAGAAGGTGAAACGGGGCAAAGAAGAGGACGTTTCAGGAAGAATGACATTGAAAAGGGGAGGAAAGGGAAGGTTAGGGTGATATTCCATCCCTGGACGCTACATTAAGTTTTCATGAGGCCGCTTTGAGAATAAAAGTGGCGAGGAGGCGGAGAGGTGTCCGTCAGATATCTGCAGGGTCAACGCAGGATAGAGGCAGGCAGGCCTCTGCATTCAGAGCGAAGCACTGGCTAACTGCTCAGCACTGTGATCGAAGCTGTTATAGGTGCAAGCGAAACCCTGCAGACAGCTGCAGTGTTACCAGTTATCCACATCTGGAACAGCCAACGTACGTCAACAATACAGAAAAGCAATATGTGATTTCACCAGAAGAAGAACCATTTTGACAAACCTAAATCAAGCCATTGTCAAAAGATGACATTTCTCTGTATCGCAAGTATTTCCTTTCCGTACTTATCATGGCAAACAGGGCAGAATTACAAAAACGTGACTTTCTTCTTATCGATCGCCTTCATGTATTATTCAGGCCAAATATTGAGGCTGTGACAGAGGGTAAATATCAGAGAGTTTATCGGGAAACAAGTCACACCGGAGCCGTGTGGCTGCCGCTGCTGCTTTTTTAATTTTCCCTTTTATCCAGATCTGTTCAGCTGCTTTACAAAGTGCGGGGTGTTTTATTCACTGATCGAGATCTAAGGATGACAAAACAAACAACTCTGTAGAAAGCAAGACGACACACAAATCTACACTCTTGCACTGCACTATTATGTGACATATTTTGTGTATTCACCTATTGTAAGCTCTTAATATTCCCAATTGTATATTTCAAAATCTGCTTTTGGACAAATTTGCTTCTTTTTGTCCATAATACCTGGAATGATTTGTTGACATGTCAGACATAATGGAAATGCAGCTGCTGATATCTGCAAGTCAACATACTTTTTAACAAATTCAATTGTAGATATCTGTAAATAAGTTTTGAAATGGTTTTACAGATATCTTAAATTTAAACTTTAACCAGTCAAAATGACAGTAATAAACCACTTGCTACTATTCAACTCTACTGATTAAATTTGAAAAGGGCCTGCCGTGCCTTACACACTATGCAGGATCTGCTTCAGTAGATATTTAAACACTTAATGTATCAACCACACATCCTCTATTAAGAGATGTATCTATACATCCATTACTATCCCACACATGAGTGCTCAGGCTGGGTCAGGGCATATTTTATGTAAGACCTACAGTGCTGTACTTTTCCACGGAGGACTACTGTTAGATTTGAGCACTATATAAAGCTGTGGTTTCACTGAGCGAGGCACGGCAGGCAGGATCTAATTCATTTACTCAGCTCTCAGTGCCATCGTGATGATTAAGCTTTTAATTGCCGGTATAATTTGCCGTCTGAGTAGCTGAGTTGCACATTTGCAGCCGGGAGGGTCAGTCGGCCCCTCGGAGCTATTAATGTCGAGACCAAAATTAAGTCGGGCAATTTGTCGAGGGCAGGTGTGGAGGAGACTGAGACGCTGCTCACAGGGCCGAGCTCAATGAAACTATGCTCCTCCAAGGGGGACAGCCACGTATTCTTCATTATTGGTCCGAGCTCTTGTGTGGAAAGTAAGACGAACTGACAAGTGGCAACCAAATAATAACACTGCAGGCATACATCCGAGATGAGTGAACATGAAGGGGTCATATTACCACTCAGCTTGTTTTAATGTCAAATACACCCTCTCACTGCGGGTGAGCCGCCCGGACTCTCACATCAGAGCGATTGGCTAAATTGATTGTTTTGATAAAATGGAAGACAGGGATGGAGATTACAGCGCGTTCTTTTTTCTTTTTTTTTTTGTTATACATGTATGTATTTATTTTGGTCTCCAAGAAAATCATCTATTTATCCACGTGTATGAGGTCAGGTCAGCACGGCCTTACTTGAAGTGCAGTTCCTTGAAGGTGAAGTGAGTCTCCACAATGCCGGTGGTCTTGACCCGAGTCCGCAGCACATCCTGCTGGGTGGGGATGTAATCTGCTTTAGCTATCCTCTCCAGGTCATTCAGGTAGCTGAGAAAGACAGAGAAGAGAGACAGGAGAGAGATTTCAACATGGTGTGCAACCTGCAGGAGAGAGACAAAAACACAAACACACAGACAGAGGCACATGGACAGACAGGTCGCTGATGCACTTGTGATGCATTAACATCAGACGGAACAGTCTGACTTTAGCCGAGCGGCTCTGAACTGTAATGAACTCCAGCAGATTTGGTGAACTTTCTGTGGAGTGAGTCATATTCTGCTGCATTCGATAATTGGCCGTTAAATTTAGCTTGATGGCTTTTTATTAGGCTGTCTAAGTGCCTTTTAAGGGATTATCCTAAGCTCGTGCGATAATTAAGTTATGACCAAAAGCATTACGTAGGTTAGACTCCAACACGTTGGTGGTTATCCTGCCAGATGTGTGGCTCCAAATGGTGTTTGGGAGAAGCCAGTTCTCATTTTTTTTTGAGTACGTGGGGGCAACAAAATAAGATGTAAAACAAATTACAAATCATCAACTTTAAGGTTTTTATGGTGGAGGGGAGCTGCAGATTCAGGTTCTTTATGCTTTGTTATTGTATTGTTGTCACATGTACAGAAGGATGTTTCATGAGACTGGAGGGTGCTGTATGTTACCCACACATGACATACTCTTGTCCCTGCGACCTGCAGCTGTGTGAGTGGAACACAAACTACTCAAAAAACATTCATGAAGTTTGGTCCAAAGGCACACCCTGTCTGAAGTTGGTGCAGAGCTGGACCAGGTGTCCAGAGTGTAAATAAAGTCTTTTCAAATCAATTTGGGATCTCGGGGCATCCAGAGTTTTGGATCACATCAGACAAGCTGTGCGGAGCCATTTACCGTTTTATATTTTGGCGTTGTTTCAGCCCCAGCTCCAGAAATGCGAAGCTTCACCCGACTTTCCTTTGACATGAGGGTGAGCAGATAACGACTAAAAATGTAATTTTTGGCTGAACTTATCCTTTAATATTCATTCATTCATCCCTTATACATAGCCGCTTATCCTTTGCGGGGTCGTGGGGGAGCTGGAGCCGATCCCAGCTGACATTGGGGGAGCGGCTCAATATGCTGAGGTTAAACATTATCTGCTGCTCGGCTCATGTCCTCGCCCGCCGCTGCATATGTGCTGCTTTTTCCTAGGTTGTGATTTATCCGTCTCAGTTCGGCTGGTATTACATCTCCGACAACAGATACACGTAATACCTGGGGGTAAGGCTCTGTATCTAATGCAGTTACTGGGAGCACATTTTTTATTATCACTCCGATCTCGGCTGTGCTTTTTGCTTTGCTTTACGCTTGTGGGGAGTGAGATGAGGTCGGTGCAATGGGTGCCAAACATTGACACTGCACATTCCCCGTATGGCTGAGTAAAATGTCCATGTGAGACCACTGAGGGACAAACCACTACTCCTACCAGTACTATGTACTGTCCTGCATGGGAGGATTTCTGTAATTCTTAAATGATTTGCTCCACTTACATTTTAGTAAAAATAAAGATAATTTGCAGTCAATCTTCAAAGACGATTTGCCTCTGTAAATAAATAAGGTGATGGGGACTTGCGTGAAAAAACGGTGTTGAAAAGATGCGGAAATGACGAAATTAGCAGTTAACTTTCCCCATTCGCAGCTCTTGCCCTCCACTCCCACTCTGCCTTCACCCTTTTCTGCCTTTTTCTGTGTTTTCTGACAGACTGTTGGTCAGTAGGGGAGGGTGGACGCCTCTTCAGCATGTTAGACACAACCTGCCCCCCTCGTAAAACAAGCATTACATCACCGTCCAAGGCCAGCTGGGCGCTTTGGTGGCATGGCCAACCTACGCTTCACGCACAGAGAGATAGCGATATAACCAGCATCTCACTTCTAGTCCCACCATTCGTGCATGTCACGGCCACAGATTCACAGTAATCAACGAGCCTACAAAACATGGCAGGAATGAATAAAGACGCAATAAATGATCAAATGAACATTATGTCTGCCTCATTATTGCAGCCATAACAAACAGTGGCATGAAGGAGTTAACTTTTCTGACTTTTATATAACACCGCCACAATATTAACCAACTTGGGGGATTTATCATCACAGCTATCAATTCTCATTGTTTGCTTGGAGGATAATTTTTCCTTGAAGTAAACAATGACTCTCATTTTTTCACCCCTCCGAGGAAAACTATCCTGTGCGCCGCTTTATCAGGTTACAATATTAAAGAATCGAACGAAGGCAGGGAGAAATAATGACTAAATGGAAGTTATTGGACTATCTTTCCAGTCTCTATGGCTCCCTGGAGAGCTTAGAGACAGGTTTCTCACTGCAGAGAGAGGCTGAAAGGACTGCGCCATTAGATCCATCATATCACCAGAAGAACAGCATCCCTAATGGCACGAATATTAAACAGCCCTTCATGTGACATCGGCTTAAAAAATGATTCGGCACAACTATAAACCAAATCGAAACAAACCTGAACCCGTCAGCTTCTTTATAATCTTATGAAAAAGAGTACTGAAATGCAGGTTTTCAACCGCAAAGCCATTTTCTATGGTAAATAAAAAACAGGTGCTCAGGATGAGAAAAGAGCACATTAGACTGGTGGCTACGTTTTCAGCCACATTTACATTGATAGTGGTGGAAAACAAAGTCCAGTGAAGCAGGAGCAGTAGAAGAGGATATTATGGACAACGGTGCAATGGTGAATTTGACAAAAGTGAGTAGAATTATTAAGTAAGGGAGTAAAAACCCATTGCTATTTCAGAAATAAAAGCAAAGCATAAACATGCACTTGACTCCAAAGTGGGATCACAGTGTAAAATAACACACGACTTCGCACTCACTATGCCGCAGAGTCGTTGAGTTGGTACTCTCGCGACCGCGTAAAGCAGTTCTGTATGCCGCTGTCGCCCCACAATCGCTTCATCACGTTGGCCAGGTCGTCAGGAAGGATGCCCTGCTCCTCAGCAGCTGCAGACAGGGCAAAGAGCTGCTGGGCATCGTCCTGCAGGGGGGTGATATGGACACAGGACAGGACTGTTGGTACAAGAGTGTCACCGGCGAAACATACATGAGAACTGTTACACATCATTTATGTATGGAGGAGGATGGATCTCCTTAAGTTTACCTTACTACAATACTTACATGCCTGTATTAAATGAGACTTAGTTTTAGTAAAAAAGGCCGTTAAGTTCAGCTGGAGCTAAAAATTAGTTTTCAGTCCTCTTATATAATGCTTTGAAAGACTTTGACTGTGGAAGAAAACATACAATATACGAATATTCAGCAAATATGTTAAAGACAACCCCTCAACAACGATCAGCCGACAGTGAATAACCCCCTCACAACGTTTGGATTCATAACGTTAAATGAATGAAGTGGCGGAGGGGCTGTGTCTCTGAACTAACGCCGAGGAAGCAAAGGTTATGTTATGTTGGCGGCAATATAATGTGATGATGACATCACTGAAACCTATGATAAGCTGATGCCAGCCAATCTGGACCGAGCACGTCTCAGATGTGTGAGATATGTTGGTGTGACTCAAGGTAACAGCACGCAGGGAACAGAGCGTGGTTTGATTTCCTGCTGCTCGTCTCCCCGCCTGATGATTCTGTTAGCTCTCCATCTTCCTGTTGGCATGAAATCAACATTTCTTCCCTTGGCTTAATTCACGATGATTAGTGATATGATAAGATTAAGAAAAAAGCAATAATTAGTCCTCGCTCTTCCTTCTTTTTTTCATAGTAGGGAGAGGCAGGACAGGCTCTTTCTGTGCACAAGGATTCTGAATATGCACGAAGAAGTCATTAAAATAACAGATTTATTTACAATGAATATTACATTTTAAAATTTTGGCTGGAAATGCTGTTTTGTCACATTTGATGCTTCTGTTTCAACCTACTTCCCTGTCAGGCAGCGGCAACATCTGCGCTCCTTCTGTGGGTTTGTCATGTTTTTTTTAGATTTTTAATGATTTTCTTCTGCCGATTGATGTTTTTTTTTAATCTTGTCCTCAGCGAACAATTATTCACTCTGTGGAAGAAAACAGCTCAGTTACTATGTTTGAAACAGACAAATCACCTAATTGTTGTTTTTTAATTTGTTCCACTCGACTGAGTTTGCACACCAACAATGACAGAGATGTTGTTTTTTTTATTCAGCTGCCGGATAATAAGCGATTCATGCAGTGGATCTCTGTGAATGTGATACGTCTGTTTGAACTCTGCCTTCTACCTCGACCAAATTAAACAGCAAATAGCTTGGATGATGTGTGAGTGTTTTGATTTTGTGCCTAAGTGTGTGCATGCATGCACACGTGCAAAATCTGTGTTTGTATGTGTGTGTGTGTGTGCATTTCTACAGCGCCGCTGTGTGCAAGTACGGGCAGGCTAGCGCACTAATTGCTAGTGTGGGAGTGTGTGAGAGCATCGTCACGTACACGCAGCCATTTGACAGATCTGGCAGAGGGGGGGGAAAGAAAAGTCTGCCCATCCCGCTCTAATGACCACAGCAGAGTCCTCAATCCTTCTATTACGGCGTCAGCTACACACGCTGGCTTCACTGTAGAATCAAGCGCACTCCTCCACAGAAATGAGTTCGGCTACTGTTCGACCTCACTGACAGACTGTTCGCAGGCTGATAAGTGCTCAGAGACTGGAGCTCTGCCTGAAGCTGTGGCTTCTTGATGATGGTTGTGTTTGTGTGTGTGTGTGTGTCCGTCTGCGTGTGTTTTAATGAATGCACTGACGAGGTTCTGTGAATGAGTGTTAATTAGGGCTGCAGCTGACGATTATTTTCATTACTGATTCATCAAATTGATTTTTGGAATTCGTTTTTTCTGCTCATTTTGTGATGTTTTTGTGGTTTTTGTTGCATTTTCGAAAGTGATCTTGATCGCTTGTTTTATGTTTTACTTTTACTCATCAAGGAGGTTGTGTTTTCACCCGTGTCCGTTTTTAAAGTTGGCCCACCCAAGTTTCATGGAAATGCGTTTCAGTGGTTTTTGTCAGCAGGATTACACAGGAAGATGGGTCTGGGCCAAGAATCAACCGATGTTGTGTGTCACATTAGTTGAGACAAAATGGAAAAACAACAAGAACAATAAAAATTGATTGCTTAAAGAACAGAAATCAGATGATTGTGAGCACCCTGTGAGGTCCTTCTTTCACTGGTGGTGGCCTTCAAAACAAGGAATCAATTTGTGTCGTTGCTGAGGTTGTAGAAAGCACAATGCAAACTAAATGTGCTGTTAAAATGTGTCCTGCCAGCACTTTTGAATAAATCCAATTCCCGTAACAGCCCCTCGTGGCCTGTCTGCTGCTGCAGCAGCTGATGGTTTGACTTATTCTACCTCCAGCCTCTTCTCTGTCTATTACAACTTTGCAGAGAGAAAAGAACAAAGATGGAGGAGGAGAAGTCAAGGACCGTCTCCCTGCAGGTTACAAAGATGGATATGAGAAGAATTACACTGTGTTTCAGTTTCTAGTACCCGCAGCATTTTTATTGCTCAAGAAAGGGCTACCGTGAAACATGTGAATGTTGGAAATCACATTGTCGCACAGTTGGTTAAAACACCGACAACTGACTGGTGTTATTAACTGAACAGGAACTGCTGTGAGGAAGCATGATTTGAGAAACAAGCCTGTTTTCCCAGGTGCATCACAGCGTAGAAAGAACCTTTGTTCACTGGGTTTCTCTAGAATACTGATAAGTGAGGGAATAAAATATTTGTTTCAGAGATAATGGGCACTGCTTGCAACCATCTTCTTCTTCACTATCATTTTGAGACAGAAAGCAAAAGTGAAAGGGACACAGTGGGCTGCAGAAACAAAGAGAAACTCCTGGGATTTCAGTTCTGGGCAAGCATAAGTCTTGAGGACTAGACCAGATATACAACTGCAAGATGCTGTTGATAAAACAGTCTTTGTTTTGTTGTGGCCTGAGGGGACGTCCTGATCTGATGTGATCTGTCCACACACAGTCGGGAAGGCCGACCGAATTCTGCAATCTCACACAATGATGGTGCGGTTTAGTCTGCTCAGCTCTCACTCCATTGAAACCAACTATTTACACACATTAGTCTTTATTTGCAGGTTATTTGCATTTCTAGGTTTTCCCGGTCTTGATCAGGGAAGTAGTCGTTCTTGCTTGTGGTCAACCCACGCTCATGGAATCAAATGTTAGATTTTTAGAGGATGGTAAAAACATATGTAATGATATATACAGAAATGCCAGGTTATAACAAATACATAGTGTTTTTGAGTGTTGTCCGTGTCTTACCACTCTGGAGGTGTTGCTGTAGTCTATCTTGAGACTGGCCATGGCTTTAACGATGGCCATAATAGACTGGATGGTATTACTGTAAACCACCGCTCGGTACTGCTTACACTCATCTTCTGAGTAGCCATCTTCATGTATGATCCTGAGAATGGCAAAAAACATGCAACACTTAATAAATTGTACATCGACGGATTGGTTACAGTCAGGCTTGCTGTAAACATCCATCTTCCAGTGTTCATCATTGCTTCAATGTGGACTGTGAACGTATCCTTTAATCACGCATTAACAGATTTTCTTTTGAAATGATTCACCACGTTCGCTGCCTTTGTCTGTGTGCGACTTAATCCTGATTTTTACAGCTTTTTTTGGCTAAAAAACACACAGATGAAAGAGGAAGGACTGAACCAAAACAGTAAAGTAACACATTTGGGTGTCAAAAGGCAAAACCCTTTCAAGCTGAGAAGCAGCTTCTTTTTTTTTTTTTTTTTTGTCCAAGTACAGCCGCCACCTTTTCTACCAAAAAGCCTCACAGACATCATGTCAGCATGCTGTGTAGGATGATGTGCAGCAGTGCGGCTAACAAACAGTGAAACGGCCTCAACTCTGCAGCATCCAGTTGATGCAGTATCCTGACTTCACCTCTTGTAATAGTAATTCTCTGAACCAGGGTGTATGTGCACGCACAAGTGTGCATCCTAACTCGAGATGCAATCACCCAGGCACCATCTGGATGCAGAGAGAGCAAACCGAGGTGACCCTGCATTAATTCTCAAGTAAAACTGCTCTTAACAGCGTGTTGGTGCTAATGATAACGAACGGCAGCAATTAAGGGGTGGCCTAATATTTATGCTGTTTACTAACACAGGTGTTTTTTCCTAACTTTCTCTGTTGTAATGCCGTGTTTACACAGGATGCATCGATTTGTAATGTTACATAACGGGCTAATGTTGTGACTGTTTCTGTCTTGTGGGCTGATTCACTTCTATGCATGCACGTGTTAATAACCTGGCTTCAGAAAGCGACAGACTGTTCCTGCTCCAAGCTCATAAAAAATGGATTCAATTCCTGGCTAGCCCAGAGGAATGTGAATAATTAAGCCATTTAGGGTCCTGTGTGTATGTGTTTGTGTACGTGTGTGTGTGTCTGTGTGTTCTGATTGGTGCAGAGGCTTGACAATATCCTCTTTTACTGCTCATTCCTCTTGTGCTGTGAACAGTAAAAGACAATAACAAACAGGAGAGGAGACAAACCACATAGAAGGAAGCAAATGTTTTACATGGCTTCTGCAAACTATTGAGCTCTAACTTCTGATTACACGGTCAGTGCCTGGTCAGCGTCTGAGCCAAACGCACCAGATAATAAAAGTGAGCTATGACAACTTTGGACAAGGAAAAATGGAACAGAACCCAAGCTGACACATCAATTGTTCGTTTTGTTTTGTGTTCTTTTATGTAACCAGTATCATCATCTTTTCATCAAGAGACCACATTATGATGAGTTTGTTGTATCATGTCAGCCTGTGGTCAGATTCCCTCCTGTCTGGCTCTGGAAAGTTCAACAATGGAAACTCTCACTTTGAGGGTCAGAGTCCATCTTTGGTTAAAACAAATAAGATCAAGATAAAGGTTGCTTTTGAAACTTACTTCATCTGCTTTACAATGGTGCTCTTCCCAGATTCCCCAGCACCTGTTGGAACATTAAAAAGATACAAAGAGTTACAAAGGAAACTCAAGCTGTTGTCTTTGTGCCTGGAATGATGCTGAACTTTGGCTATGGCTGTTCCGGCTTTGAAAACATGAGCGACCCCGCGACGACCCGCCACTAACTTCACATCGCGTCCTCTGGGTTGTCTAGTTTGTTTATGTTTCCATTTTTGAGGACATGATGTACAGATATTCATGAAGACATCTGTCGTGTTTATTTTTCACTCTAAAATGAAGAGGGGTGCACGGAGACGAGATTTAAAAGAGCCGTTGCATGTTTGAATCTATCAGGAACACATTGCATGAATTTTTCAAAGCTCATAGATGTATACATAGATGTTTCACTCTCTGGGCTGCCATTTGTTTCTACTCACTTCAGTAAGTTCTGAAAATCAACTCACAGACACCTAAAGTAGGAAATCAGTCACTGTGAACTGTCAAAGTTATCATCTTATGGCAATGCAGCTGTAATCTTGGACCAACTACATCAGAACAGCTAACTAAAGCTTTTAAATGCAGATAACGGGCAAATTAAAAAAATCCAATTCACTTATTTTGTCTTTGATTTTCTAAAAACAAACAGCAGCTCAGCGATGTCCCAAAAGTCCGTGCTCACAGCTCCGCAAACTAGCAATCACAGGCGTAAAACAACATAAGATTTAAAAAAGTGTTTTATGTAGAAGGAAAGCCATTCAACATGTTAGAGGTGTAATATGTATGTAATTGGTCACCTGTGGAAATCATACTCAAGATAAAGTAACCGCTAACTGCAGCTGACACTAGCTAGTTAGCTCAGTCTGGACTGTGAACTCAGAGCACCGGTGGGATTGTTGGTGTTGAAACTAGCAAGGGAGCTGAGAACCAGGAAGTGCTAGGGCTAGCTGGTTAGCATGCAAACCTCAGCAGATGTCTCTGAAACACAATACATAAACGTCACCATATCAAAAGTTTTATTTCTTCACATTCTGACAATATTTTTACGTTCTTTATTGAATGTTTCTAACTAAAATTCCTACACATCGCACCTTTAATATGACCTCATGTTTACATACGAAACACTGTATGAAAATATAACCTTCCCTTCCACAGGGTGCCTTCATTTCTTTTTTATATTTTTTTCCAAAAATATCTATAGTCAGTAATCTAAAACCACTAGCATGGGTTGCTAACTGTAAAGAAAATACCCACTTAACACCTCAATGGCAGGAAAAGTTCTGTGGATTAAAAAAAGAAGATCCATTAGGAATTTAAAATTAAGAGCATTAGCACTTATACACCCGAGCAAAAGATATCTGTGCGATAAAGTAGAGCCTGAGTCTTTGGCACGTCCCTTGTGCTTTCAGGACCGTGCCACCTGACCCAGCCCTGCCAACAAACATTAGCCCAGCTCGAGGCTGAAGGAGCAAGTGGGACCCGCGGCTCTGCCCCCTCACGCTGTCAACACTCATCATGTTCACACACATGCTGCACTTTTCTGAGAGAGAGGGGGACAAACACAGGGCAGAGGGAGGGGTGTAAAAGCAATGTCTGTCTCATGATGATTTGCTGCTAGACAGGCTGGAAGGCAGATAGGTAGCTGGCTCGGTCTCCAGATGATACATGTCTCAACAACCCAGCCTCAAAAAACAAGATTTCTTTTCCTTTTCTTTTTTGCTCCTTTCGTGTTTGAAAATTATACCTGAGTGGATCCTTAAGTAGAATCTTTTTAATCTCACCTAAACCAACTCAAGATGAAATTATGTAACTGGGCTGCTGCTTCTATTCATTTGCCATCCTTTCACTGGGAACAGAGTGTTTTATCACAAGGTTTATGAAGTCTCTTCTGTTAGAATGCCCTCAACCTGGATACATGCAGTTTCCTTTAAAAAGAACGTAAATACAGCATCATCTTGTTAAATGACAAAAGGTGGGTGGTAGAAAGTGGAATACTGGTCTCTCTGCGGACACACACATGCATGAAGGTCACCTTCCTGACTCCAGAATTAAACTCGTCCATTAATATTTCAGGTTCCCCAAAGAGAGCTGAGCAGCAGCGAAAAAGAAGAGAGCACCCTCGCTCTTCACGCTCAAGGTGTTTTTTCGGAGAAACAAGCAGTGTTGTTGTGCTGCTTCAGGGGAAAACTCTGGAGTTAACTCTTGATTTTACATTATCGTGTCATCTTATCGCAGCAGCCAGAGGGGAAGTAAACACTGCTTTATAAACATTATTTCATAATTCATCTTCAGGGCAGAAGTGATCATGAATCAAGATCAAAATAAAGGGAATAATCTTTCTTTCTCTGTGTTATAATGAAAAACATAACAAAGTTTAGAATATACTAACAAACTGTGGCTGCGTGTTTGGGGCTGAACCACACACAGTCCGATCCACAGAGGCCCGGCCTCACAACCCACAGGACTTTAAAGATCTGCTGTTAATGTCCTGGTGCGAGACAATATGGGACACCCACACAGGTCCTGTGTCCAGGTCTCAATGGCAGGGGTGTCAAGATTATCCAAATTCATGACTTGATGAAATTTTTGATTTAAATTTTTGATTTTTTTAATTTAGCACGACATTGTTAGACTATCACATCTGGATCTGTAAAGATCAACAGATCATTCGTTTTATGCCGACATCTGTCATTTACATTTTGCCCACACTTGAATTTGATGATCGAAGCCACATTTTGCTTAGACAAACACAGAAGCAACATGTCCACAGATAGAAGCTAGACAGCACTGTTGGTAAGACTTGGGATCGGATTTTGAAGTCAGGGTTGGTGAGGTGCATCTGACTTCAGGAGGCGTTCTAGTTAAAAATGCTGACTTAGAAGACTTTTGACTTCAAGTGGAACTTTCTATATGGTCGGACCTCCATCGACTGTACTTGTGCCGACACGTCCCACAGATGCTCGATCAAATTTGGATCTGGAAGCCAGGTCACGGCCTTGAGCTCGTTGTCCTGTTCCTTCAGTTACTCGTGAGCCGTTTTGCATTGTGGCAGGGCACATGTTCTTGTTGTTGGCGGTATGGCCCTGCCATCAGAGAGCGTCCGTGCCCAGAGGGGACATACTTGGTCTGCAATGGTGTTTGCGACCAAAGGTTTCCCAACAGAACACTGCATTGTAACAAGATGATCCATTCACTTCACCTGTTAGTCCTCATAATGTGTTCTGATCAGTGTAAATTCATGATTTTTAAGGTGTGTACCTCCAACACAGACATAGTCCAGGACACTACACACTACTGCAAATAACAAGCTGAATGATCGGGAGACAATGATGCTCTGAACACATCGGATAGATGTGTTTCAAGTCTTAAAGTCGGTAAACAGTGTCACTTATTAAATATTTCATGGTAACAAACAAGCAGGATGTGAGTTTATCCCGATGGGATGCCAACAAACTTCTGTCTCATCGTTAATTCACAAACAACCACTGAAGACAGTTGCCGTGCTAATCATCGTGGGACAAAGAGCTGCTGTACAGGACTAATAAATTGCCTCTGAGCAGGAAATTAACGGTTTTATCTACCCAGCAGAGAACATAAAAACAATATTGCAAAAACATTTAGTTTTAGTATTTTGGACGAATCTGCAGAATATTCCAAACAGATGTAGCCACCGTAGATGAAGCCCTTTGCGTCCACAGATTTGGAGCAGCAATGAGGACTGATTAGTAACACAAAGATCCCTCTGTGTGCTGTGCTGGCAGAGAGGACAAGCTCTTTCTTTTAAGTGTTGTTAGAACAGACCCAGAATCACTCTCTGGCAATGAGAAGACAAGGGCAGCCCCTCTTCCTGCAACCCCAAATATTCATAGTTCTTCTGAACTGGTTTTTCAGTGAAAACACAACAGCCGGAACATGATTTGTGGATCAGAGGTGCCCGGGCTTTAAGAAAACTGAACCATCCCTCTGACTATATTTCAATACCCTCAAAGGCCCACTCACATCAATGAGAACTTGGCCACAGCCTCAGTTAAGCGCTGCTGATGACACAAAGTCTCTATTCATAGACTGAGAAGACATCTCGATCTTGGCAAACACACAAACATCCACACATAATCACACAGCAGATGAGGTCAACCACATGTAAACCAGCCTCATCAATCTGAGCTACAAACTAGCGTGGAGCATTGGGTCATAGCGTGGAGAGAGATTGTTGATTCATTGATAAGTAAATTGAAAGAAAATTCATGGCCGCATCTTGACAGTTGAGTACTTGTTCAGGTTATCCATCAGGCAAACAACACCATGAATATTTTCTGCTTTGAGCTCCTCAAAACTGTCTGTAAATAGAAATATTTCTGTGGTATGGCTACATGATTCTTCAGAAAAAAGACTCCATGTCTTTCAGAGGAGACCAGCAAGGAGATCTAAGCTGAAATTTCAACGTTTCTGAGCAAACGAGGGTCCGCTGAGGTCCCTCGAGTGACTTATATCTTGTCATTAAGGGTGTACACGGAGGCTCTGTGGGGACATCTGCGTACCTCTGAATTGTTCCACCTCCAGTCCAGGCCTTAGTGCATGAATACTCCCAAACAGACGCGTACGTGGACAACTACAGACAACATAGAAACATAGTTCAGTTGTATTCATTTTTTTCTGGAGTTCGCTTGGAGGACCTTTTTCGTACATGAACAGGCCTATTCCATCGCTTTTTGTAACATAGTGGAGATAGTAGAGCCTGACTGATATATCAGTTGGCAGATATTGTTGGTCAATATTTGCCTATCATAGAGTATATGTTGTCCAGTATGCGGCAATATGAAAACTTATAATATGGAAAAATATGCTTGGGATAATTAATAATTTTTACATTCTCAGTGAAGTTGCTGTTTCAGTGCACTGATGTGATTTAAGACTATACATTTTATTGTTAAACTATAGAATATCCTGCTTCTGTTACATATCTTTGTCACAATTTGACGACCCCATCTGAAGGATCACTGCAAAAGATATTTGTATATTTGGCCAATGTATTGAAATTTTGGCTTCTTAATATTAGTACTGACACCGGCCCCAAAAATCGAGCAACAGTCTGGCTGTAGTGGAAACCTGGAGGTAAGCAGATTAGCACACAAGGCCTACCCTTACACCCTCTAATGACGACATTTACTTCACACGAGCCTTGCACACTTTGACTTTTCATGATGTGTATTTGATCCATATGCTTTAATTATGAGCTTGAGGCCAAGGCAAGTCACGTTGTCTCAGAATAGCTGGGTGCAACAGGGAGGAGGTAAAAGCTGCTGGTGGTGTAGCTCACAGGGCACAGATTCCCTCCGGAAAAGCTGACACAGTAGCACTTTCATTCTGTAGGTGTGGAGACACTGAGCAGAGGCAAACCAGTATCTATCCACTAAAAAAAGACCCTATCCGTGATTAATCACAGTATAAAACAGAAAGAGATGGAGGACAGTGTCGAGAGGAGAAGGCATTCTTATTGATACACAGTTAAAGAGGACAGATAGGAGACACTGGCAGTGAAGGTGGAAAAACATAGTGACAATAAGCAGGAGACGGAGGGGGAAGATGACGATGCAGAGAAACTGGGCATGTGTGAGAGGACTGAGCATCAGGGGTGCTGGTTAAGAGAAAAAGTAGTGGGATGAGGACTAACAGGAGTGCTGGATAAATTCATGAATATTCACAGCAGGTTATCTGCCAAATTTGCTGAAAAATTCAGAGTTCACCTGCAAGTACAGCAGCTACGGGTGAAATGAAAAGCGAGAACGGTACGGGAGGCTGAGTACGTCACTTTTACAGACTATTTTACACATTTTGGAAGGACTGTAAAAGTATTCGCCACTTAAAAATGATCATTCTACAGAGAGGAAAATATGTCAAGCTCTCATGCATACATTTTACAAGTATCTGTGCATTTATAGTATTGCCGACTTGTTTTGATGGCGTTCTCTTCGTGATCAGTCCTGAACAGCATACATGTATTTTAAAATGTCCTAAGCCTGTCTGTGTGCACACACTCACTGACACACAAGCAGCACAGATTTATTCCATATGAGAAGTGAGAGTGCTGGATCAGCAGCAGTGTGAAGCCAAACTGCCTCAATTTCCCCTTGGCAGCCCGCTGGTAACATGATTTAGTCTACCGCAGCCGTGCTAGCTTTGTGAGGCTGTGCGCTAAATGCTAACATCAGCATGTTGACATGATCACAAGAAGAAGATGCTAACATGCGGATGTTATACAGGTATAATGGTTTAGGAGTGCTACTGCATACGTTAAAAAAGTAGTATAAAACCTTTTGTGGCTCCGGAGGACGCTGTATGTAATCTGATAAACTGCCTGCTGCCTCACTCTGTGGTAACGTTGCATTGTGGGTAATGTAGGGGCCAGGTTTTGAAAAGCAGTCAATATTGATACTGCAGAACCAGAGATATCGCTTTCTTTCCTACGCGTTCATCTTTTTTCTTTTCAAAACCCGGTGCCGACATTACCCACAATGCAACTTGAGTGACATCGCTGGGGTTAATTTATCAGATTACATAGTTTACTCTCGAGCCACAAAAGAAAGGCTTGATATAACTTTTTCACATATGCGATAGTACTCCCCAAGACCTGTGAACACACTCTAACGTGAGTTACCCTTTGACTAAGTACAGCTGAGGCTGATGAGAATGTCGTTGTTTTATAGATATTTAATTTACATGGTAGACTATTCATCCTGAGAAGTCATGAATGTCTGTACTAAATCTCAATGCTAATTTCAACAGTTGTTGAAACCTTTCACCGAACAAAAATGTCGACCTTGTGGTGGCACTCGAGGAAAACTCATGGATTAATTGTCTTAGACTCACGGCTGTCTGTACCAAACTGTGTGCCGATCCATTTAGTAAATGTTGAAACATTTCACTGGATAAAATAAATAATTTACCTGCTAATGTTGTTTGTTGAGAACAAATGCTTAATTGCTCAGGGAGCGGTGAATGTTTGTAAGACACAAAATCAATGGCAGTCCAACAAACAGTTGTTGAGATATATTAGTCTAAACTAAATTGATGGACTAATTTACCGATACCCACATCCCCACAGCCATGCTGCTACTAACAAATCTTCAAACCCGCTATTTGGATGACTTACTGCAGCTGAAGAGAAACAACTCAGCAGAGGATTATTCAAGGAACAAACACACAAACAGGCAACGTCTTAAATCCATTCTTCTATTTTAACACAATATCACAGCTTCCTTGGGAGGCCTACAGTCACAAGCACCATGTTTTCACATCTTTGTATCACACAGCCCACTGCCATTGCCTTTCTTCTGCGGGGACATGAACACATCCCAGCATATGCCGGCGTCATAGGCCATCTATTGTCTAAGTGAGTGCCACGGGAGAATGACTCACTGGCCTGGCTGTGACACGATTCCTCCTTCGCTCTCATCCTGGCCTAGCTCCCCCCACCCGTCAGTGTCACGACTGCTCACATCCAACCAGCTTTTACAGCCATTTAAAGGTTAACCTCCGCCGGGCATTGATGACACTGAGCAGAATACAAAACAATGACGCCGCTGCTATTTAATGTGCTGTCGCAGTGTTCTGATGGAGCTGACTGACACAGGCAAAACGTGACGTTATTTCATGAGCCATGTCCAGCATTTATGATTCAGCCAACATCAGATCATTTGTGAGTACAGTTTTATTCCTGTCCCGTTGATGCTCAATAGCATTTGTCAAATCCGAATCCAGTATTGAATGTCATTTTCCGATTGACTGAAAGTGCAAATAAAAAAATATTCAAGAACAAAGATTGGCACTCAAGGGTTTTTCATGTAATTTTCAAACTCTTACCGTCTTTTTTTTCTTTTCTTTTTTGTTGAAATTTGATCAACTTGAAGCTAAACTGTAATTGGCTGTTGTGAACCCAGTCTAATATGTACCTTCTCTGAAAACAGTGATGGTCACAGTCCTCGCGTTCACAACCAACAGACGCCACACCCCTGTCCCACATCCCATCGACTCCTTTTACACAAACATTGATTCGGCTCTGTCACTACCTCTATTGTCAGAACGGCAATTTCCATCTTTGTACCTCACATACAGAACAGTGAGGCAGAAAAAAAATGTTGATCATCGCACTAACCGGGAAAACACACTAGGGTCCGTTTTAACCAAACCAAACCGATGACTGTATGTGTGAAATGGCACATCAGCCCAGCGCGGCAGGGATTTGCCTTTCCATTACATGACGAAAGTGCTTGTCCTGATTAGTGATCGGTAAACACTCCTTCTCTCTGCAGCAGTATTGAAAAAAGCCACGAACAAAGCTCCATTAATTCTGTGGCAAACACATTAATTCTTTTAATTATTTAGTTATTTGCAAAGCTTTTATTATGATGGAGGAAAATCAGGAAATCCTGCTTTCACCAGGGACATCCAGGAGAGACTAAACTAAAAGCTCCTTTCTCTCTGAAGGTGTCCTTCACAGACATGAGTTGAGTCTGACAACACAGACTCGTTTGACGGAGAGAAGGTGGGTCGTCAAGGGTTGGTCGAGGTCGTGAAATGCACCACGGCCCCCTAGAAGGCGTGGCGGGCGTGTTTTGGATGCACAGCGGAGAAGGTCCGCGCTTGGCTCAATTTGTTAAAGTAAAACTGGAAAAGCTAGGAATGCTGGTGAAAAAACTTGATTTGATGATTACCACTGGTGGGGCGAAACATTTTACATTCTACCTGAAGGTGGCGCCAGTTGGAGAGCCACATTGATCAGACTCGGCTACTGTGCATGTTAGCGTATATGCAAGTTAATCCAAGACATTAAGCGAACCTGTTCCTTTATTTTATTTTACAAAGCAGCTGGTTGTAGTCCATCGCCCTCAGTCAGAAGGCTGTTATTTACAGCTTCCTCTTTTCTCTACCCAGCCTGAAATCAAGCCTTTCTCCATCCTCCCTTTATTGACCTGCAGATAGCGGCAGTCTTTGAATTATTTCATGCAGCTTCAGGCTGCCGGGAGGAACAAACACCGAGTTTAGCTCAATGTATCACTACATCCAGGCTACACGCAGGTGTTTCAGTCAGCCAGGCAGCCAGGCAGCCGCATCCCTCCCAACCCCCCCCTCTATTTGAAAACCCTTTTCACATGCAGAAAAGGAAAGCGATAGAGGAATTTTACATGGCTGGATACGGTACAGTATGTTATCGCCTGGAGTGGAAAAGTAGGTCATCAGCCTCACAGGGAGCAGTGGAGCTTCACTGCGTTGCTCTGCAGTGGTACAGTCTGAATGCACAGCCTGTACACGTTAACACCGTTTAATCCTGTGTTATGTATGCTCACAAGCAGTATTGGCACATTTATGTGACCTGGATGTTTAATATATACTCTGCATTTTACATTCAAAACTGCCAATGAGGATCCCAAAGCTACTGCATTATTCCTAAAAAAAAAATCAATGCAGCACATCGAGCTGAACATTGTGTTTCAGACGCCGAAGCCGCAAAAGGAAAGTGTCAGAAAACACCATTTTGCGTATCGTTCGCTGATGCTGGATTCACTTCTGCAGCTACAGCGCGTACCACTGAAGGCAAAGCACATGAAAAAGAAACACGTTTTAAAAGGCTTGCGTCGTCAGTCGGGGGAACAAGAGGATCAGGGGGGAAACAACAGAGAGACAAGTGGAAACTCATTCTGATGCATGAAAATCAACAACAGCACACAGCGAGAGCAGCAGACAAACATGAGAGAGGCTGTGGCATGACATGAAGATATGTTTGCAGTGCAATCAATCACTGCTGCCTCGGGAAGAGAGCTGAGCTTCTGAGAGGAGCAGACACACTTCATTACTTCCTTTTAACAAAGCAGGCGTTTCTCTACTTTGAATCCATTTAGACCTCAGTGCATCCTTCAGCACCACCAACTATCCCGTTTTAAATGAATGCTCATGAGCAGTGGGTGGGTGTCAGCGGCACTGCTCTTGACTGCTTCATGCCTTTCGATCACAACCTTCTCAGTCACTCTTGGCAACTCGAGTCCTCCTCCTCCTCCTCAGCAAACGCCACACATGTCGTGCCACGGGCGCCATTATTTGTCCACTCTATTTCTTTGTACATGCTCCCCCATGGCGGGCTAAAACACGAAATGCTTAATTTTTCACTGCTACGCCAGCGATGCCCGACTGTGTCTACTCTTAAAAGCTAATGATCCAGCTACTCTTGATATTCTGAGAGTGACTTCATGAGGTGCATGCTGGGTTGCCTCAAAATTGATTACCTCCCAGCGATATCAAGTCTGAAGTAATGCTTTGTCTTTTCCAGCACAGACACAACTGTCCTGTTCCAATCTTTGAAGTGTTCATTCTTTTATAATTCACATCTTTAGCTTGTACCAGAATGGAACGGTCAACTCCTGACTGACCCAATTTCATCTGTGCTGCACTTATTTCCTCCTCAGATCTATAATCACTAGTACAGATTAAATTCACTGAAACTCTTTGTAACAATTTGTAGCAATTTACATGTAATAATCACTTTTTTATTGGCCATATCTGTGACGTGAAAAGCACCTTGTAAGTAGTCTCTCCTTGAAATTCTGTGACTTTGTGACATCACACTACGTCACTGCGTCACATATTTGCATGATTTATGCCCAGAGGCTAGTTTGGCACGTAAGAATTAATTTAGCACCGCTGCTCTGCTGTTGTTGCCGGTGCTGGCTCAGGTGTGTGTGAGCTGACCAATCAGAGCACACTGGGTGTTCAGGAGGAGGGGCCTTAAAGAGACAATGTTTCAGACAGAGGGGGAATACAGAGCTGCAGCACTGGACAGTATGAGAAAAGTTTTTTTAGCATTAAAGCATGTAAATCTATTCTAGTAGTAACCCAAAATAAAATTATGAACCTGAAAATATCTCCTTTAAGTTGTCTTACGCTGCTGGACTGTGGATTTCTTGTCTGACTTTTCATGACTGTCCATTTTGCATGTTCTCTAGTGCCCGAGTTCCTCTCTCAGTAGCTAACATTAGTTTAGAAATGTCCGCTAACATAAACTTACAACCAGCTTCAAGCCCAATACGGAAGTTTCGCAGAGCTCTTTTAAGCTCTGATGAAGGTGTGGCGTCTGGCTACGCACTACTTCCTAGCAGTTCCAAGTGCTCGTTGCGGTTCCAGAGTGACATGGAGAAACTCCAACAGGGCACGACAAAAACAAACTCACATCAGTGAGCCTTGCTGCACTTCATCGGTACCTCTGGTGCACTTTCAACTGAGCTTTCCACTTCTTATGCTCGCATGCTTGCACATAATGGTAAAAGACTCTGCTTCGGGTCCTCTTTCTTGCTGTCTGCCAGTCCAGTGAGATCTTGTTTGGGCCATTAGCTCCAAGGGAAAATATGTGGCTCTTATTGGCTTACTAGATGTTTGGCAGAGGCAGCAGCTTCAATGTCAAGTATTTTTAATCCCACCTTGAGACTCCTTACAGGGTATTATTTAAAATATATTCATATATTTTATCCAATATGATACTTATGAGTTTCAGTCCCAATACTTGGGTACATACTTAAACACAAGCTGCCATATAAAGAAATGTCATGAAATGGTATAAAATTAATTCAGTCGATGAATTAGAAACCATCAAATCAAGGTATAAGTAAACAAAATCATAAATTTGATGCGTACATGTGTCAAGTTTCCTGTTGTCATAATTTAAGGCAAAATTAATTTGCATTTCAAAAAATAAGGTGTGGTATTGGAAAGCTTTAAAAATGTCTTATCATCTGTTACTTTCATAGACTGTAACAACCGTCAGTTCCCTGTGATGAAGCACAGGTAAATCCCTCAGGTAAGACCCTGCATACGATGGAGTAAAAAAGCAGTGAGCTGCAGAGATCATTTGACACGGAAATAGTTGGAGGCAGATCTACTTGGAAAGCTTTCTGACACTGATCTGGTCATTATCTAAATCCTTGGCTCAGACAACAGAGGCAGGGAGCAAAATGTTTTGCTCTTCAAGAGAAGATTGTGCACAAATTTACACTCACTCACTCAGCCTCATTCATTTAGCCTCACCGAGCCCCGTCATTTTAGCTCTGGGTGCGCCCCTCACTCTGAGTAACAGAAACTGATTGTTTTCTTGCAGATTTTTTCTTTAACAAAAGGCTTTTGTACATATAAGTTGCACAAGTTATTTTAATTGGAGGCAATAATTAGCTAACATGGTAAACACAGACTACTACAGTACTCACATGCTGTAAGTAACGTTTTTTTGTATTTCATTTTAAAGTTGTTTAAAATCACCCAGGTCATTTAGAACAAAATCAATATGTACTCAGTCTTGCCAGAGCCCCTATTAATTACACTAATCAAGTGAGAGTGTATTGATTGCCAATAACACTTGACATGCGGAAGCATGTTGAAACGGACAAGCAGCTTTTTTTCTGCACAGTTATGGAGGAGTAGGCAGGCAATCTAAAAGAGAGTGTTGGTTTTGAAGCAAGAAAATGGTGGTTATCTGAGTCACTGGTCGGGAGGTTTTTAAAAGATTCAAGATATTTAAAGGAGACATATTATACTCATTTTCAGGTTTATAATTTTATTTTGGGTTACTGCAAAAATAGGTTTACATCCTTTAGCGCTCAAAAAACACAGTTTTCTCATATTGTCCAGTGCTGCGGCACTGTATTTCCCCTTCACGTCTGAAACACTCTGTTTATGTCCTGTCTCTTTAAGGCTCCTCCTCCCGAATGCCCAGTCTGTTCTGATTGGTCAGCTCACACATGCCTCAGCCATCACTGCTAACGACAACAGAGCAGCTGTACTAAATTAATTCTTACGTGCCAAACAAGCTGCTATAGGCATAAACTATGCAAATACTTGACTCTGTGAGACAGCGTGATGTCACAAGGTCACAAAAATAAACGTGGGAATACTGTCGAGGTGTGTTTCATGAGCAGTGTTTTCTGTGGGAGACAGGAGCTTCTGTTGGTTTGGACTTTTTTAACTTTCAAGATATTTTACACACAGATATGAAACACTGAAGGAGAGGAGTTAACTGAAAAAGCACAATAGGTCTCCTTAAATGTGGTGTAGTTGCCAGTTATACCAAGATATTTAATATCCCTCCTTAGACCATAGACAGAACAGATAGAAGTCAGTCTAGACTGAAGCATCTGGCATACACAGTATGTTGTACTATAAATAACAAGAAATCCAGAGAGCACTGACACATATATATTTTGACCTGTAAAATGTCTCGCTCAGCATATTATCTCGGTCACAATTATTGAGAAAAAATAAACCTCATGGAAAGGTCAATATGACTATGGTTTACTCTTTAGTGTAGACTTTCCCCAGTGCTGATTGGTGTGTGGTCACATTCATTATTCATGCGATACTACACAGTTGCAATTGCAGGAAATTTGTACTTAATGTATTCAGTACACAACAGATGCAGCAAACTGCCCCCAAAAGCCCAGACAACTGTCAAATTAAGCTTAAAGGAAGGATAACTTGTGTTCAGGGATAGAGGCGTGAAAATTAGATCCATGCCTCTGCGAGAAACCACAGACGTATTCTGTCTTCCTCTGTCAGCATCAAAAGCTCACTCTCTCTTCACACCGTCTCTCTTACATGAGGTGTCTCCAACAGAAACACAGGCCTTCTCTGTATGAGATTCAAAGACTTCCAGTGTGCTGTAAATCCATGAATTCTGGCAGTACTAATCAAAAGTAATTCAGCTTCTTTTTAAATTTGGCTGAGACTGGTTATTCCCTGTGTGGAAACAGAAGCTTCCCACGTGTTGGTCTCCTGTTCCCGATCGCTGACTTGTTAGGAGATTCAAATGTAACTAAAACAGCTAGGAAACTAAAGCCTGTATGAAATACAGACTTTATGTTGAAGTGAAGTTGAGATTCATGGCTTCCCTGCCCTCTTCTCTTCTCTCCACTGATCAATCCACTGTTCCTGGACAGCAAAACCTCACATAACAGAGTAGAACAGCTGGTGTTTGCCTGGCAGTCACACGGCTTACTCTCTCACCTCCCTATGTTTCTGGATACCGTCATGTCGGCTTACTCTATTCACACGCACATCAGAAAACAGATGAGACATCAGGAGTGTCGGGCAGTTGCTGCAGTGCTAAAAGGAGCCCATATAACCATCCCGCAGTCTGTTGGCACACCAGACTGTCAGTGGCACACTGAATAAACAGCAGCTGTGCTTATGTTTGTATATGCTCAGGCTACATGCAGAAGTTATATATCGTTGGCCGGTCAAGGAACAATCTGGTAATGCATGATATAAAATTTCCATAAATGTTAGTGTTTAAAAACCAGAAGGCCTACCAACACCGTATCCCCTGTTCTTGCCATTTCCCATTGTGACCATGATGTATCTACTGTGTGCTGGTAGTTGGTATTGCGAATCGGCTATTTTGCCACTTTCAGCCGGAAAACCTCTCTACATGTTGGTAAATGGAGGTCAGGACTGGCAGTGCTGGTGGTGAAATGAGGGGTGGCCTTGCATGTGCATGCACTGGATTAGTTGCCATGGTTACACTACCGCATTGCCTCACCAAAAACTACATTTTGAGCATTTACACGTTTGCGTGGGCAGAAAGTAGGAAAAACTATCATACTTTAACAGCGCGGACTCATTCAGTAACAGCTTCGTCTGTGCTCTGTTTTTAACCTCAGCTTGTTGTGTTTCTGAACTTGAAGTGAACAGTGGAGAGATAAAGGCAGAGACTGAGGAGACAAAATTCATCCGCTTGTTATTGTCAGCTTTACTTGAAATGGTCATTTATTTTTTGTTGCCGAATGACTTATGACGACTTCTTACTGGCTGTCACACTCACAAAAACGCTTAAAGATCTCTTCATGCTGGAACTTAGTGTGCTTACAAAGTTGATGGGCATGACTCAGACTCTTATCCAGGCCGTCTAAATAAGTATCCAGTAAAAGCAGTGCATAATGGAATATGCAGAACTACTCAACACAAGAAAATGTAAGTGTCAGTGAGAATCCATTACTGTTTTAGTGATATTTCTTTTCCTGATTAATGGATTATCTATTGAGTGTGTAAATGTCAAATTTGAAGGCAAAATGCACAATTGCTTTTTTAAGAGTATTATCAGCAATTTTGCTTTATTTCAAAGTGACAGTTAAGGTTTCAATCTGCATCTTATGTGCTTCTTAAACAGCAGAAGAAAGTGTAAAAAGAAACAGCAGGAAAAAGTAGAAAATCCTCACATATGAGAATCTGTAACCACAAAATGTATTTAAAAAATGATTAATTAAAATAGTCGATCGTTGAAGGTCAAGGATTAATCGACTAGCTCATCAGTAAAAAATGATTGCAACCTACATTTTTAAAAGGCACCACCAAACACCAAAGAAACTGCTAACTGCTGCTAACTACAGCTGCCATTAGCTAGTTAGCTCAGTTAGCTTCGCAGCTACTAGTCCGTACTGGAAGTTCTGAACGCCAGTGAGGAGCTCTGGACCTGGATGAGACAGTCTAGCTGGTTTGCATGCTAACTTCAGTAGACACAATACACAGACGTCAAAACATCAACTTTTAGCTAATTTTTTAATGTTTTCAACAAAGATCTGTACATATTGCACCTTTAAAGGAATAGTTTTACCTTTTGGGAAATTAGATTATTTGTCTTCAGAGATGAATTAGATGAGAAGATAAAGACCATTCATATGTTTGTGCTGTAAATACTAAGCTACAGTCAGCAGTCGTTAGCTTGGCTTAGCACAAAGACAGAAAACAGGGGGAAACAGCTAGCCTGGCTCTGTCCGATGAGCAAACTCAAGGCTACCAGCACCTCTATAGCTTGCTAATTAACTTGTTTAATCTAGTTTGTTTAATAGAAGCAAAGACGGGTGTAAAAACAACAACTAAGCGTTTTGTTTTAGCCACTTCCCCCTAATTCCAGTCTTTACGCTTGGCGCTAAGCTAACCATCTGCTGGCTCTAGCTTCATATTTAGCGTACAGACATGAGAGCAGTATCAACTCCAGCAGGAAAGCAAATATTTCTTTAACCATGACACAAAAGACAAACTGTCACCATCATATCTTGTTTCTTTCTTCCCTTTATGCAAATCTACTTTGCATGTTTGTTTACTCAACATATCATGTCACCTCACTGTAAAACACGCTTCATCTTGCTCACGCTGAAAGGCATGCTGTGACAAGTGGAGGGTTCGGACCACTGACACGCTTAATAAACCTTCCACGATTTATTAAGCAGGTGTGTTGTTTTTGCCCTTTACTACTTTGACTTAAACACTTAAGCTATCCATTCATCTAGACAGCAGGGTCCCTGTGTGCATTCAACCGCATCTGAATTGTGTCTGGTGATGCTGGAGATCAATAAACTATTAACTGTAATCGTGACATGTTTAAGGGGGTGCACCGAACGAAGCAAGTCTCTGGTTAGCTTCAAGTCTCACTTAACTCACAACAAAACCACAAGGGACAGTTAAATTAACACGGGCGAGTCTAGCGCAGCTCACAAATGCAACCCATAAACAACAGTGTAGCTCTGAAGCACAGTTAACAGCAGTAAAAAGTCAATTAAGTAGTGACTGGACTGTCCTACAGACTATATGATGAGAGAAACAGGCAGAAATAATGCATCAACCAGAATCAATAGGAATACAGATGGATGACAGTAAACAACCTGTTTGCTATTATAATAATATACCTACATTTCTACCTCAAGCCAAATGTAGTTCATAATCTGGAGGAATATCTCGTTAATGACATTCAAACCTACTCCAGCACTGGATGGTTATGAATTAATGCCAAATTAATTCAGTCTGGATGCAACCAAATTAGGTCTCCCACAAGAACTTTTTTTAACAAACTAGAGCAATCAAGCATCCTTCCTTCAGGCTCTGAGGTACAAATGCAGCAATACTAATGTTTTAAAACGTTAAAAAAACACAATGCAGAATTGATATGTTTTACCATTAGCTGGAACTATTTTTGTTCAGATTGACATTGGCCGACTAACAGCCACAAACTCTGATGACATTTTGGTGTTAAACTTAAGGGAGTCTAGCAGAACTATTTTTACTGAAGGCATCTATCGGCTTCAACTGAAAAACGCTAACACTTTCGATTTCAGGCTAAATAAAGAAACCTGATTCAGGGTTTGTAAGGAGACTTGTTTAGACGCTCACTGAGTTACTGCATGACTTTTATGTGACGGCATTAAAACGAACTATAAACATTCTGCGAAGGCTGAATCTGAGATTTGCTCAAAAGGAACTAATGATGCCCTGTGGTGGCAAGAAATATCCAGGTCACAGTCAGGTGGTGCTTGCTGATTTTTATCTTCACAACATAAAAAAAGAGCAACACTTTCATGTTGTTGCTCTTTCGGCTGTTGGATTAAACTTTTAATGACTCTGGAAACTTTGTCAGATTGTATTCACGATACTTCTCGGCTGTTCTTTGAGAATATGACGGGAAAATTATTTTTTACAATCTTTCATTTCAACAGCGCGGTGAACAAAGAAAATAACGCATCTACTAAAAGCTTGATTTTAAGCTGTTTTGACAGTCGTCAACTTTTGCTCGGCAAAACATCTCCATCTGTCTCAACTAGCTCTAATTATTTTGTTTGTTTTACATTCAAGTATGACGATAAAACATGATCTCTGAAAGCGTTTTGGTGCCTGCTGTTTTTGCAGAATGAAAAAGGATAAAAAATGTATTAAGGGTGTCATTCAGTATGAACATAACCATGGCAACCAGGCAGAGAGGTACAGAGACGGGACTGGTTCATCTGTGTTAGCTCCAATCACTGATTTTTCAACAAAGAATATAAACTTCATTCACCAAAATGTATTCACTTAACTCACTAATGACACCTTCTCTGTCTGAGGACTGTTGAGTTCAAATACACACACTCAAAGGAGACATTATGCTCATTTTCAGGTTCAGAATTTTATTTTGGGTTACTACTAGAATAGGTTTACATGCTTTAATGCTCAAAAAACACATCAGTTGTCTCGTACTGTCCAGTGCTGCAGCCCCTCTGTCTGAAACGCTCTGATTGGTCAGCTCACACACGCCTGACCCGGCACCGCTGACACTAACAAAGCAGCTGTGCTAAACAAACTCTTACGTGCCAAACTAGCTGCTGGGCATAAGTTTTGCAAATGTGCGACATGGTGACGTAGTGTGATGTCACAAAGTCACAGAATTAAAGGCGGGACCACTGATGAGGCGTTGCAGGAGCAGTGTTTTCTGTGGGAGAGAGGAGATTCGGTTGGTGCGGACTTTGGGCTTTTTAACTTTCAATTTCTTTTACATGAACAAGAACCTATAAATTACTGAAGGAAAGGAAAAAAGAGGAAGAAAAGCATATGGAGGTTTTTTCTCCACACACTCAAGAAGTCAGCGTCTGGTAATGAGGTCATACTAACTAACTTGGATATAACTTCATTATAACTTGCCGATTGCTGCTGACTTGCAGTACCAATGCATATTGTATCCTTTGATCCGTGCTACAAAATGTAAGTGGTCAAACTGCTGTATATTTTATGAATTTCTCAATGCATGTGTGGAGAGGGAGGGCTGAGAGCTCTGCCGGGAATCACACTGGGAGTTAAATCGATGAGTGACCAGAATACTGAAATACAGAGCTTCAACTTGATGCACTCTGCAACCGGGCCACTGATAATAAATAGTATTGAATGCACTGAATGTGCATTGCATCTGAGTAGACCTTTCAAACAGCAAAGCAACTGTGCTAATGCAGCGCGCTGAGTAAATGTTCGAGTCCTCGAGCAGCTGGTGATGTAGGTGAGGTTAGCCATTTGCTCCTCCAAAAAATGTTGACGGGAAGGAGAGACAGAGGGAGCACTGGCTCCTGCCAAATTTCTGGAAGTTGGAAATACCTCTCCAAACAGCAGGTGCTCTCTGATGATCAGGCAGCACTCAGACTGTTGCCTTCTCCTCAGCACTAAAACACTGAAGATAGATCATTATTTGTATGATGAAAGATTCATATGATAGTAAGAATTTTAGGTATCAAACAATCAAACAGTATAAATCTTCTCAGAGCGATTCATTGTGAAAACACAGCATTTGTTTCTAATAAATGCATGACATGTCATTTATGCCGATGAGGGTCGCTGATCAGAGCTGGCCAGCGCTGGAGAAGAGTCACGGGCAGAGCCAGTCCTCCTGGAGGAATAAACACCAGGAGCCGTTTACTGATGAGTAAGAACTCACTCAACAGCAAGCAGCCACACACTCCCAGGAGTGACGCAAATAAGCACAAATGATGCCGTAGGAAAACTCCCTTCGCTGATGGTGAACACCATTAAACAACCATCATTGCCGATGAAAATCTGTCTGATGTAACTCGGGCACAAATACTTGCAAAGTTCCTGTCCTTGTTGTTGCACCTGGTGACACAGCATTGTCGTAATGTTTGAGAAAATCCAGTCACACCAAATTGCGACTGGATTTAATCACATATACTCTCGATGAAAGAATATGCAAATACTATTTGTAATTTACCGTCTATTGGAACGAATTACGTCCGATTTCCATCAATAGACCTGACATGTTATACCAGGTAAAAGCACAGGTGTATTCCATTCAATTCCCGACAACTGTGTTACATTTAGGTTTCAGTTCTTTCATACTAACTCACTGGAGCACTTAAATGAACTGACCCCTCATTAACAAATTAGCTCCACCTGTGTTTTACCTGCTACTAAAGATTATGTTTAGATGCACATTTACACCAGTCTATGATCACTGTGTTTAATTTGAGGCGATTACTTCTGAAGAATATGAGAATATGAAACATATAACATGGTTCTACCTTAACCTGTTAAGCCCGATTTGGCAAATCTTTTGAGCACCTAGAGTGACATATAACTGAAATATATAGTTTGGTACCTGAGACATTTTAAATGGCACAGATGTTGCCACAAGTGTGCCGGAATGGAACATTTGGACATTCTGCCTGTGCACTAAAACCTCTATCATTTTGTTCTGATTCACTTTATTAGCATAAAAGTTGGCAAAGGTAATAATCGGATGCTATGGTTTGCTAGGGATTTGGAGCTGCAGCTGCATCATTCCTCAGGCTGTGTGCCAACTTAATTTACTGAGACCCAGTGACATATATACTCATACTTACACATTTGAACAAATATTTCAAGTGTTCCCTTTATTATGATACCTTGATTATTCAAATAGACCTTGAAGTTGCAGAGTTACAGTCTTTTAACAAGCAGAGACACAAAATAGAGGCTAGTTCTTTGTTTAATGGTAGCAGCTTGCACCAGTGTGTGACTGATAGATGACTGTAATATACCCGCCCAGCCAATTGTCTCCCTCTGGACCAATCTGGCTGGCAGGGAAGCTTTGCCCAGACAAGGAGATGAGAGAGGACAGAGGACGAATTCAGGTAACACTGAATCCAGGAATATTTGTGGAGAGGTTCATCAATCAAATCTGATCGCGCTGACATTTCATGTCGCCAACAAAAGAAAAATAATCTAACCCTAACCCTATCATTTTGTTGTACAGTCCAGGACATACTTTTAGAATATAATATTTTGTAGTTTTCTTGTCATGTGTCAATTGTTTGCTTTTCACTTCCCCTCTTTGTCCTTTTTCCTGTCCACCTGTGTTTCATTTGTTAATCAGTCCCTGTTCATTTGTGTTTTTTTTTACTCGAAGTCACTTTGGCTGTATTCGTCATGCGTCGCCTGTGTTTTTGTTCCCCATTTCTTGTTTCTCCTGTTCTGGATTTGTCTCTATGGCTTTATGGTTTGTCCTCTGTTTTTGTATTACTGTTCAGTTTCCTGGATTCTGCTTCTTGCCTTTTTTTCGTTGCCAGCCATGTTGTTACACGCATTTTTGATATTTTTTTTGGATTTGCTGGACTTTGGTTTTCAGCTTATCACTAAAGCTTGCTTTTTGCTCTTAACCTTTCTGCCTCTGTTCGTGTCTTGTTTGTGTCCCCTTTTTTTTTTGTTAACCTCAACAGTTGGCTGGACAACAGTCAAATGTGAAGACATCATCTGGGACTTGTTTGCATTTTTCATTATTTTCTAAGGCTTAAAGTCTAGACAATTACCATATTAATTGGAAAAATAACACATTAATCCATTAGGAAAGTAATCATTAGTTGCATCTTCACCTGACTGTATTCATTGGGAATGTACTCAAGATTGTGTAGCAATTGATGGTTTACAGCTCTAAGACTTATTTTCTGTTGACTTACACCTCATGTCTCATCACGTTAAGTTTTAATATTTACAACTTTACATTTGATATTGCTGAGTTGACAGTTGGCTTTGGCCTGATTTTTCTCCCAGGTAACTGATTTATAAACATCTTAAGAAAAGCCTTGTATGTCCCTCATTCGCTGCCTCAAATCTATCATCTCTACCTCTCATCCTGTACCTCACCATCACTCTAAACCCTCCGTCCAGCTGACGAGGTCTTTTAGTGTTTATCCAAAGCCAATTCAGACGTGGAGGTCACACCGAGTCACACGCAAGCTGGCTTTGATGTCCGGTGTAACTAACGGGAGTGGACTGAAGTTGACGCAGGTAACATCCCGATGAGTCTTGAACCTCACACGACCTCATCGCTCGCCGCGGCACTCCCGCACTCTTCACCTACTGCGTGAGCGAGGTTTAGAGGAATATGAAAAGACGTGGCGGAAAAGCGATAAAAGAAGCCTCTTAAATTATAAATGGGCCTGGAAAAGGGAAGTGTGATTGGAAAATGAAAGATGGGGAGGGATCAGGTTCGTCATACAGAAGATGAGAGCAGACTATTACTGCGCATGTGTTCGTGAGCTGTGATGTATGTCAGTTAATTGAAAATAGTTCCATTACAACTTCCATTATAACCTCAAAGACTGCAGAAGGCAGCCGGATCACAACCGCGGCTCTCATAAAGTCAGCGGATACGTTTTATTCCGGCTGCAGCAACAGCAAATGCAGAACATATTCTAAATTACTTTTAAAATCACATACAGGCCCAGGGGCTTTATCTTAATTCACTCTCCGCCATGCACAAGGAACCAGCGCTGTGAGGATGAACTGTGGAGAAGTTTCAATGAATAGGCAGAAAACAGGCTCCTCTGCAGATACCAAACAGAGCAACATTACAAAATGAGTTACAGAGAAGAAAGTGTGTCTTAAAATTCACATTGTATCTGAGAAAGACTCGGCACAATGTTTTAATACTAGAGGATTTTAAATAAATATGATTAATCATTTGTGATAATTATTGTTACATCATGATGTTTGTGTGTGTCGTCTTTTCCTGGTTTTAAACGCTGCATTACATTAAAGTGATGTCATTTTCTTAACTAACCAGACTGTTCTGCTTGTTCTAGTACATGTTTTTACCCACTTAGTCATTATATCTACATTACTGTTAATTATTAATCAAAAATCTGATTGTGCTAATACTTTGTCCAAGTACCAATAGACATCCCTGATTGTCCACTAGGTAATCGATCGTGGGCTGCGCCGTTCCCTCAGTGGGATGAAAACAAATAGAAATATGAACTGCTAAAATAGGTCACCAGATATATTCGGAGACCACCCAAGTAAAGTTTATGTGTGGGAAACAGTGTTATAATATGACAGGTGTGTGTCCGTCATGCTTGTTTTGGAGTTTGTCTGCCGTCTAGTGACTAAAATGATTTAAGTTACAAGGATTAATAACTTTGTTTTTCTTTCTTTTCATTCTAAGATGAATTTATTTAACAATATCTATCTTCTGTATGAATCTTTTCCGTTTCAAAACATAAACATGTCTATTAAGACAACAACTTGTAAGTTTAATGTACATACAGTGTATATAAACACTAGCATGCAGTACATATTGACATCTTTGTCAATTTGTGGTGTTAAAAAACTACCAAACCCGCTCAGAATTAGAAACACAGAACGGACACAACAGGCCTTCTACCCGATGCGAGGGACAGGCGGCAGTGGACCCTACAAGCAGGAGGAAATTGTTTTATGTAAAATTCACATCAGTCTGACAACAACACTGTCATTTAATTCTTACTAAATGTTCACTATAAATTGTGAGTCGTAAAAAACATCAGCAGTCTCAAAGGAGGTCATAAACCACCATTCTGCCTCAGGAAATACTCAGAAGCTACCACTATATCGAGCACTGCCTCACGTACATTCTGCTTTATATAGATGCATTGCACATCATCTCTCACACACACACACACATACACACACACACACACACACACACACACACACACACACACACACACACACACACACACACACGCACACACACAGCCTCTGCTCATTAGTCCACTGTGACCCGGAGCCATGACACCTCATTAAAAGAAAAATCCCTAAATCTCCCCTGATATTCTGTGACTAGAGGTCACTCTTTTATGCCGCAACCAAAAATAATCTTTATCGGGGGGATTTATTGGACGTTGTTCATTTTCGTTACACAGAAAAACAAAACAATACCTCTGTTTATTTTGCTCTCTAAAGGTGCAAAATCTGAATCGAAGCAGAAAATTGCGTGTTTGACTGCAGCGAGAGGAGCCATTTCTTGCTACTTCAGCACATAAACGCGCACACACACACACACACACACGTTCGCCGAGTACTTAGTGGTGTTCTGCAGAGACATGACTAACAGAACAGAAGCGTATTATTTCAGTTTGTGGGCAGTTGTGAAGTTGTCATCTCTGGGTGGACAGTCTCACCCTGAGCCCTTCCCTCTGTCATGAGAAGTGAGTCATGTCTGTGAAGCACTATTATTATCGTCGTCTGCCTCGGGTGGGAATTAGAGATAAGCTGCAGTGGAGGCTGATTTAAGGGGAGTTCAAAGGAAGTTTAAATTTTATTTTTTTATAAAAGCAGATTCTCACTTTTTGGGTTAAAATCTACGACGGGGAAATTAAAACTGTCATGTCAGATTCTTACCTTTAAAAAGAAGAAGAAGAATTAAACCACCCATCTATGCTTATTCTTTCTTAGCCTTCACCCTCAGGTGTGCATAAACTACAGGGTAGCAACTTATTTTAGAAGTACAAAATCAAATACTCGGTCCATATCTTGCACCACCAGCTTGTGGGTCAGTCATAGTGAAGATGCCACTACAATATTTATCCATCATTAAGTATGAGCCTTCTGTCATGAAAAACTATGGACGCAAAACACATAAAAATGGAATTTACGAAGCATTTCTAATCACTTTCTTTTACTTTTCGAACTCACGTGTGTCCAAAAAGACACCTTTAAATAGATTATTCACAACGTATTTAAATCGGCTTAATCCGACATCATAATATAACATTACTGACCACCAGAAACTACTGATGTTTCATCAATGCCTATAAGATGTAAGCTTAAATCTACAATATCAAGGACTGATGACCGTCACTTCCTGCGATGTTGCATCACAAATTTGTACACAAGTTTTTGTTCCTGGTTCTAGTTCTGATCAAGACGTGCCATCCAGTCCGCCGGTTACACAGAGAATGGTGCAACATGGCGCAATCAGTTTTCTTGCAACACTCAGACTGGTGAGAGAGGAGTTTCCTTTGACCTGTCAAGTTTTTTTTTTCTTCCAAGCTAAAAAGATGGCTTAAAGTATCAACACGTTCACTTAGAGGACGTGTGAAAGCTCTTTATGTCTGGAAGAAGCTCAATCAAATGTTGGTCGGCTTTGTACCTCGTATCTACGAGGTAATCTGGTTGATTTTGCATTGTTCGATTGTTGATTTCATAATTATTTCACAATCAGTTTTCAATTGAATTGACTCTTTTTAAGATGAAATCTTCACTGTAGCAGCTGAGCTTAAAGCGTTGGCATGCACACCATCTAAAGTGGTGGCAGCTCCAGAAATTTTTTGTAAATGACAAAACTTCACCTGACTTTCCATCGACATGGGGTCGAGTGGATAGTGACTGAATTGGCATGCTTGGGTGAACTGATCCTTTAAAGCTTTGCTATCCAAGTAGCTTTGGTAGCTACTTACAGGTGTTTTTAATATCTGTAAAACTTGAAAAACGTGTGGGGGGCACCAAAGCGCACACAATGCCAATTTCTACACAACACTGCTTTAAGAAACTTGTGTATTCTGACTACAAAATATGTTAAAAATTCACTTCACATGTTTGTGATAATAACATACTTATAACAGGCCAGCAGACATTTTGAATTTGACAAACACCCTCTTCAGGAACACTGTTGCCTCCACCTCCTGTAGGCAAAAAAATGATGCTGCTATTTTTACCCCTTCCGCTCGCTGTGATCGTCAACTGTCACCTCATTACAGTCTCTCTGCTGCACAAACTCCACTGTGCCGAACATTACATACAATGCGTGAGATAAGACGAGATACTCGTCTCATGTAGAAGTGTGCCTCTGTGTAGGAAGAAAGAGCAGACGGAGCGTGTCAAGAACAACAATAGATTAGAAACCACTCATCAGAGGGCCCATCAATGTATTGCAGGTTCAACCGGTATGCTTTATGCCACTGTAGGAAGTGCTCACATTTAATGAGAGGACGTGTGGCACACATTTACACTGGGAGAGCTGTTGGTCTTCAGACAGCAAACGCTGCCTGAGGCTCTCTCTCACAAACAGTTTAGTTGAAGGCTGTAACTAAAGGATAAAAACACTGTATTATTAATGACCGTTCTTCTCTCGGGCTGATCGTTAATGAGCGCAGTCAAAACACCTCTGGATCGTCACATCTGCAGCTTTCTCGAAAACTTGACAAGCAGCCACCCTGTAGCCTGGATCCAGCGCGTCACAGGCAAGATGTCACCCGTCCAACTGCACCCACACCAGCCCACTCTCACGCATACACACACACACACACACACACACACACACACACAAATGTAAACGCTGAGAAGAAGAAAAACAAATCAAAAGCCGGATGACAGAAAACCACGACGGCTGATTCAGATAAGAGAGGAAGTGAGAATGTGGTAGTGAGTGGGAGGAAGTGTGTGTGCGTGTGTGTGTGTGTGTGTGTGTGTGTCTGAGAAGAAGTATAGGCTCCAGACTCTATTTAATAAAAACTTGCTTTATTCACCTGCTGTCAGCCGACACACAGGAACAGTTTTTCTGTGCTGTATGTCTTTGCAGGATCGGTCTGATGTGTGTTTAAGGGAGCGGTGCTGAAGTGTGACCCTGTTAATGTTTAGCTGTCTGCAGGTCCACACTCAGGTTTGATAAATTGAATTAAGCTTTTCCGGGCAAAGCGCCAGCTCCCGGGCTCTGAGAGGCTGTGCAGCATGTTGACAGGATGATATCTGACTTATCTCTAAGTATATGGACACATGGGTTGAGTAATGGCTCGGCTACAGACTGTGTCTCACTGTGACTATAATGACCTGTTTCCTGAGCTGGAGCTGAAATCGTTTGGCCCAGTCTTGGCCAGTTGGAGGAACTCTGTAGGTGGTTTGGATGACACCATGTTGTGGTGTATGTTATGATTTAATGCTCAAGTCAAGTCCAAACTTTATTTTGGTTTTAATTCCCAACTCTTGCTCATGTTGCACCGTGTGGAGTTAATAATCAGATCATGTTTCAGTGTTCTCTAAAAACGATGTGTCTTATCTGATACCAGCAGCAGCGGCTGTGACCTACCCAACAGGAGCAGTTTCACTTCTCTGGCCGCCTTCTCTCCGTCCTCTCGGAGGTTTTTGTCAATCATCTTTGACCTCTCCGCGGCAGCCTTATCCTCGGCGCTCACTGTACAACCCATGGCTCCAAAACGCAGCGCAAAAACGAGGCTTCAGTCCGGATGGTGTCAACGCGCCAGCCTGCGCCGAGAACGAGAGGATGGAACAGCCGATTCTGGAGTTGTTGATGAAAGTCGGTGTCCCAACTAGAGGCTCAACGATGAAGCGGATGCACCCAAATCATTTGTTTTCTGATTATTATTATTATTTTCTTTTTTTTAAATCTCAGGCTGTTACCGCTGGTCCATTTCTCTGTCCTGCATCCATCCACAGGCTCAGATGCCTGTGCTCGCTCCTCACTTCGTCTCGTCGGCCTGCTGATCTGCTGCTGCTGCTGCTGCTGCAGTCCTCGTCCGTTTCCCCAAAATTACGCTCCTCGGATAAAATGTCAGATGTCCCGACTACGCCTCGAGAGTGTCGTCGACGTCACTCGGGCAACTTGTAGCGACGGTCCAATTAAAAACAGGTGAGCCCTCCGCTGTAGGGCGCGCGCGGAGCCAATTAAAGTGGGAGGCGGCGAGGCGTGACGTGCGGAGTGCGGTGCGCAGACTGCAGTGGGCGCTGTGCCAGCGTCAGTCCTCTGCGCCTCTCGTGGACGCAGCCTCTCGGGCGACAAACGCAACGATGCACACCCGAAGTCTGACCGGCTGGAGGGTGCAGGAGGAGGTTTCTCCGTGCAAGGCTGCAGGAAGGAGCGTTGAAACGTCTGGAGGTATCTCTGTGTCACATGTTTCTGAAATAGCATGGCACATACTCTACCCAGGCCGAGAGAAGAGGTGGAGGACAGCGCCCCCGCATGGCCATGACGAGATACTGAGCTATATGTTCTGTAAAGTATTAATAATAAGAAGGATTCGTTCAAGTAATGACACCCAAAGTTATTTACAAAAGTAAAATAGCAACAAAAAAAAGTAAAATAATAAACAATCAAAACATAAATGGACAAAATTGGTTTCAGACATTCAGCTATGGACACGCAAGTTGATGTATTTTTCTTAAAGGATAAGTAGACCCCAAAATAAGAATTCACTCAGTTCAGTTCAGTTCAGTTCGGAGGAAGTTTCGCAGTCCACAGAACATTTCTGGAGTTTCACAGCAGAACAGTGTTGCAGCATCCCCCTTTAAAGAGATGAAGTAGATGGGGACTTGTTTGAAAAAAATATATATGTTGAAAAAATGGCTCTGTACAGCTCATCTGGTGTAATCCATGTCTCTGGAAGCAGTGAGATGCCAAACTGATTTGAAACAATGTCATTTACACGCGGCTACAGTGAAGATTTCATCTTAAAAAGGGTGTAAATGACATATTTTCAAATTCATTTGGGATTTTTGGGCTTCAAGAGACTTTTATTACGCCAGACGAGATGCATGGAGCCATTTAGAGTTTTTATTTTTTCTTGTTGTTTTCCTTTTTACATTTAAAAAACACAAGTCCCCATCTACTTCAGTTGTTTCGGCGAATGCTGCGATGTTGTTTTGCTGTGAAACTCCCAGAAATGTTTGGTGGACTATGAAACCTCGCCTGACCTAATAGAATTTAAATTTTTAGGTGAACTTGTCCTTTAAGCTACACTGGTTACCAGTGAACTTGTGTTTTCATTTGTAACAGACTGCAATATGCTGATAAAAACTCAAATCTTCTGTGAATATGTCAGATACAAAATGTTAACTGCTAATTCATATCTTATGAGCCATCTAACTGTTGCTCACTTGGTTCTTCCTCTGAGACACTATAAGGTGCGTTACATTTGTTCTCACATTAGGGCTGAAGTGTATCAGAAAAATTCAGATTTTAGTGCCTGAGGTGTAAGAAACACAGAAGCCTGTGTGTCCTGTCTGCTATTTTTGAATTCGCAGTATGTTGACCTAACAAGGGCAGCAACGAGGGATCGTGATGACCTAAAGTACGAGTTTAGTGGGTTTTTTTGTAAACACAGTTTAGCCTTGACAGAGACGATAAGAGCACTGAGCGGGAATAGATAAACTCTTCTTTTAAAACATGTACACAAATATGTGTGTGTGTGTGTGTGTGTGTGTGTGTGTAAATGTCTATTAAGAAAATCATTAAATGACAGACACACACAAAAAACGAACGATAGGCTTTCGGCTGATTTGTTCAGTAGCACTTAAACACAGTAACACAAACATACGCTGCTGAAATTAAAATGAGCCTCGGTTTAGGGAGAAATAATGACAACAGAGACAATGTAAAAACATCTACAATTATTTTATTGCCAAACTAAAACTGTCCCTGCTATTTACACTTTACAAGCTACTGTAAATATGCATCACAAATATAAAAGGTTTACATTTATATACATTATTTATATAAAGCCACATCTTATTCACCAAAATCCATATACCGTATTATAATTTTATAGTCGTGTCATTTCCATAGATTTACGTCTCGAACAACAGCTATAATAAAATATCACATAGATTTGTTTTAGGTACATGAAAAATGCATATTTGAGATACTGAGTCTGGTATTAAAACTGTGGTACCTGTTTAAAAGCTGAAGGCATTTCAAAGCAGTAGGTAGTCAGTTGTTATTTTGGCATGATCCCTTACGATAAAGCGAAGACACACTATGACAAAACTAAACCTTCATTGTTTAACACCACGGCAACCACTGCAAATACACGTGGAAAAGCGAGGGACAGAGGTGAATACGTGCACTAAATATTTCCTCTGCTGTTGTTCATAATTTATCGGTAGAAATCAGAAAACAATCACGAATGGCTGAACAAACACAAAATAGAGTAAATATATAAATAAAATGAGAAAGGTGTTGATTTACGCAGGACTTTTTTCAGAAGCCTGAGAGTTGCGATTAAATATAAAAACCATCTTTGGGTAAAAGCAGCAAATATTTGTTATAAGATTTCTCTGAGTTTTTCCCAGTTTAAAAAAATTGTGCTGTTTTTAAACTTGTTCATTAGTGATCTATATATTTCTATATAAGGAAATGCTCCTGCGATCTGTTATAAAAAAAAAAATTAACTTACACGCAGGTTGTCAGTGCTATTGTGGGACACGAAGTTCACCTACTCCAGAACTACTGAAACACATCTCCAGATTAAGCTCCAAATTAAAGCGTCATCACTGACAGAATACACAACAGTAATATTTGAAACATAATTTCATGTAGCGTCTTCTAAGAAGGGCTTTCATAATACAAATATAACACTATAATAACTATAGCACAGACTGGGACTTCAGTACGCTTCACAATAAGATGCCAAGTATTACAATAACATCTACTGTATGTACGACGGTGTCAGCGGGAAAAATCTGTGCGGTTCACTACATCGACTACAGGACGGAACGGAACATGACAGCATGCAAAACGTTAGCCTCAAGTCTAAAAAGTCACCGAGGGTGAGCGCAGATCAAAATACTACACACCAGTACAGCAAAGACGTTACGACAGAATCAGAAAAAAAGCATAATACATCTTCAAATTAATTAAAAATTAAAACTTGTTAAACTCTGGCGCACCCACCAGCGGGTTCAGTCTCTACAAATTCATGTTGCTTGGCGTGGTGTTGTTCAAACCCATGGAGCTTTCGCGGGTTCGCCCAGATTATAAAAAATAAAACTAATTTACTAAAAAGATGGTTTTTGGTTTTATCTGCACGGGTTTTGAGATATGCGCATTGCTTCGGCGTCCATATTTTCCATATTGTCTACCTCAAAACATGGGTGACCAAAAGTATCTGCGTGGCTTTGTACCATATTTTTCTCTGCTGGTTCTAAGATTACAGGTTTAATAAACAAGATATAAAATGTTAACCAATAACGTTACAGGTGCTGGTAGGCCATGTTTTGACACCTTGGTCGCTGTTTCCTCCTGCTTCTGGTTTTATGCTAAGCTAAGCTAACCATCTCCTGGCTATAGCTGTATATTACACACAAATATGAGAGTGAAATCAATCTTCTCATCCTACACTCTGCAAGTAAGGGAATAAGGCTAATTCCCAATTCCGAATGTCAAACTATTATTTAATTTAAAGCTGCTGTAAGCGTTGGCGTCGCTTTGGCTAACTTCCTGTCTCCTCCCTCCTCTTTACGTCACCACATAAACACGCAGCAGTAATCACCACACACAGCAGCAAACAGGAGGATCCTGCTCTCTCCGCGTTCATGAGATGACAGGACCGCCTCTTTATGGAGTTCTCTGTCCTGATTGGATAAAATTGGCAGGGATACCAGAAAAATGTTTTTTGTCATTTACAAAGGAGAGTCACGGCTCACTGACCAAACACTCTACAACAGTGATTTCTGTTGGAATATCGAGCTATTAAACACTTGTTTTATTACAAATATGTCACTTACAGCAGCTTTAAGTTAGCGTGGTGGGTTTTAATTTCCATTTAATGGACATGTAGCCATCATAGAACTGAGAGATCTAAAGGGAGATATCGGGAATTCATGAGGTTCATGAGCTTAACTTAAAGGTGAACTGTCGGGGTAAACTTACACTGTATTCGGTTTATATTCAAGGTCACAGTTTGGCTTGTACGTGCTCAGGGAGGAATCAAATCCTTACAATTAGGTATGATATTTTATCAAGCATCTGAAATATTATCAGTTGTAACACCTTCCATTGTTTATACCAGCTAAGACAAAAACTGACATTACACATAATGTATCTGGATCATTAACTTCATCATATACAGTAATTAAATATAGTCCATTTGAAATTAAAAAATATTGTAGCTAAATAAATATATACTCCTGTTTTTACTGTACGTTTGTGTGCTGTTCCAAATGCTTAAAAGGCACCAGGGTTTCTGAAGAAAGTTGGCTGATCTGGAACATAAGCTTAGACGTAACTTCTCCGGCAGTTGACAGATCATAAAATGAAATGTCGCCGACTCTCTAAGGCCTTGAAGCACTAACTTGTCTTATATGACACCGCCGTGAACTGTTCAGGGTGCTGCTGGTTCAGGACGAGATCACCTGACTGTCTCCCTTCTGTACGTCTCGAGGAAAATAATATTTTTGTAAGAGAGTCACTTAACAGTTTCTCAGACAATCGCGTCTTCTGTTTCTGTACAGTACCAGCTGCAGTTGTTTGTGTGTAAATAAAGAGAAAGCGACAGGGAAAAGGACCATTTCACCATCATGGATGGACTCAGTCGCACTCAAACAGACCCTGTTCACTCCTGATCGTTCATAAAAATAACTATTGCACTACGTTAAATTGAAATGTAGAACATTGTTACAGTATGAAAGGATTTTGTTCAGATATGCGTTAAGTTACAGTCAAAAGTTAATTTAACTCGATCAGTATCAATATGTTACACTGTGTATTGTTACACAGCCCAGGCTCTGTGCTGAGCAGCCCCGTAGTGTGTTCCCATTGATAAGTGATAGTGTTCCCCATCATGTTGACCAGTTTGTTTCCCCCCCTTTTCCAAAGTTCATACACACACGCACGCACACTGAAGCAGCATCTAGTGGGCTCCTGCAGCGAGACCGCCTCCCATTGTCCAGTCAATTATTATGAAGCTCAGACTCATCACCATGAAGGAGACGCCCAACGCGGCAAAGCAGGCAGCCTGAAGGAAAGAAGACAGACGGTTAATTAGCAATTTCCAAATATACACCGTGACAGAAGCCTGTGGTAGTCAGTGAATTAGCATGAAGACGGGCTCGACGGGCTCACCAGTATTTTAGGAGTAGAGCTCATGGGTTCATCATCTTTGGGAACAATGCGGATGTAAAAGACAGCGGGGAAGATGAAGATGAGGCAGGGAGCCGACGTAGCGCCTGTAAGGAGAAAGAGGAGAGTTGCTCTCAGTTGTCATTTATTTTCTCTAATAAAACAGAAATGTGCAGGTCTGTTTTAAACAATCCTTTGCCATCCTCGTGCATCATACACTGTGTTCAATTGAAAGCTGTCAAACTGCATCACATTTATGTCTCAATCATGGAGACATCAATACATAATATGTTGTTAAACTTCAGGTTAAATTAGGACTATTGACTATCCAGATTGGTGTGATGTGGTCTCCGATGTGGCCGTCATAAACTGAAAATTTCATGTGACTGCTCGGCTACATGTACATGTTTCGCAAAGCAAAGTCTGTTTCTTTGAAGATACCCTTGGCGGTCCTTTAACCAAAATGTTTTCAACTTTCATCTGTAATCTGTCAAAACATGACCGCCGATCTGATGACAGAGCTCGACAATAATATTGACACAGGTTGTCAGGTTGTCTGAGAGCAAACACTCGCTGGTCACGCTTTTTACTTTTGCTTTTAGTGTTTTTTTGTGTCAGGACCTGCCACGTCAAACAGGAGGTTCAGTCTGTAAACAGACAGAATAAGTGAACCATGACAACATCATATGTAGAATTTAACCTACATAAAGTGGATAAATGATAGTGTTAATCAGGTATGATGGATGATATGTGTTGGCTACTTGTCCACAACTTTTAAGTGTATCGACGTGATGATGTTTTTTTGGGCGGTCCGCCTTGAAAATGATTTGCCCTGATAGTCACAGAAGGAGTTAATGCCTTGATGGCGCTGTACTAACCAATGATGCCAAAGATGCCCAGAATGTTGGGAGCGAATATCACCAGCATGTTGATGAGGGTGAGAAGAATGACAGCGATGGCGATGTGACGCAGCCAGTTGAAAGACTTGGTGGGGAACAACATCTGCTGGATGGCTCTGCGTACCTGAGGACAGACACAGAGGGAGGAGGATTCAGTGAGGAGTTGATACCACGATAAGATATTTAGCGAGGGAACACACCAACCACAGACTTACAGGGAACAGCACAATAGGGACGGTCAGCGTCACAGCTGTGAGGACGGCCACACGCACACACAGGATCAAAGTGTCGTACGGGTCGATCCGGCTGTAAGTGTGCAGCAGTTCAGGCTCCACATTGTCTATAGAAATGAAAAGAGAAAACACATTATTAATAAAGTTTTCTCATGTGGAGCGTCACTCAGTAATAACGCCTCCTGTCACTGGAGAGCACAGTCTCACCACAAGAGGGCGCTTGGGCTCCATGAGCAGCAAGAGAAGACCATACTGCACTAGGCTCTGTTTTTCTTCTGGTAAGACAAAAACTAACCATAAAGACTACATGCCATTATAATAAACAACATATTACCATTGATTAGAAAAAAACTACATATGATTGAATGTACTGCTATATGCTATGTGTTTTTTTCATGCGTGATTTCTGGATGCGTGTCTTTTAAAGCCGAAGACAAGCCAGACTAACTAAATTGAAAACTAGAAAAACATTTTTTTACTCTTTTTACCTCCAAATATTCAAAAATATATCAATTGAAGAAGGGAATTTGCCCTCTTGGATGCCTCTATGGTGGGTAACACATGATAAAGTGTCCTCAGAGCTACCCTTCCAGTTCACTATAAACGTATCATACCCCATCGCATACAGCCGGTGCCCCTTTGTTTTGTTTTTTTGCCCCTGTCCCTCAAACATCCTGATATAGCCACAATGAGGCTTTTTTTGGTGTTTCCTTCCTCGTTTGATACATTTTCTAATATTCGGAGTGCTTGGATAGCCTCTGGTCTGGCCTCTTTTAACATTTTCCAAGAGCTTCTGACATTATTTTTATCTGCACTGTATGACACAGAGCAACCAGTCACCTACGTTTCTTTTTACCTTTACAGACCTTTTTTACTCTTTCTCAGTTCTAATGTTCACACCGAAGCAGCACCTCTTTTGCTTTACTGTGTGACAAAAAGACATACCGTATCCATCAATGCACTGACTACTAGACCACTGTACACTTGCACTGATACTGTATTGTAAGTCTCTTTGGATAAAAGCATCAGCCAAATGAATGTAACGAAGAAGATCATTTTTTGTCTCATACAGTACTACTTTGTGAACCTTGGTCACTGCATCTAACCCATCCTTTAGGGGCAGTGGGCAGCCTCTGAGCGGCACCCAGGGATCTCCCCCAGTTCTAGGCAAGTGCGTCGTTTAGGGGCCCTGACAGGAGAATTAACCTAACATACTGTACATGTTTCTGATGCTGTGGGAAACCAAAGAAACCCACATGAGGAGGACCTGCAAACTCCACATTGTAACGTAATACAATACTGTAAACACAAACTCCAAAACAGTGCCAGGGACAGCTGTTCTCACCTTTAAAGGTCAGATAGCCAAAGAGAGCTGCAAGGAAATACATGGTGTACATGACGAGGATGGAGATGTTGGACACCTGCTGCATCCTCTTCTTCGTTGGACTAAAATCAGAGAGATGAAAGTTGAGTGGATGCCAAATTCTGCACAGGCAAGTTAACAAATATCGCGGTTGAAAGAGGGGTGACTCACTTGCGGAGCTCGGTGTAGATGGGCAGGACCTCGGGGTGGCAGACAAAGGCGAAAGCCAAGATGGGAATGGTGTACGCTGTCTGTGAGGAACAAACAAACACGTGGCGGTCTATGATTAGCAGGCCCAAAATAAATGTGGCAATGCACGCGGCGAGAGGCACAGGCAGACCTCAACATCTGTTTTTTACCCCCTGAGCCACCTACCTGTGAGTTCATGGTGAACATGCGTGTGGCGCAGTGGTCGACATCGTCCGCGTGAACCAGACCATTGCTGTACTCGTGCCCGTGGCTTGAAACGTTCAGGCTGAGGTGAGCGGCGGTGCTGTTTGCTGAGAATTCCTCGAAGGGGCAGGGAATCTGAAATTTCTTATAGATCACCTGCAAAAAAAACAAAAAAGCAAAGTATAATCAAGGAAAAGACATAAGGATGAGCGGATGTAAACAAGGCCCCTCAATATTCCCTCGCAAGCTCAAAAAAGCCTTTTCACATCAAATTAGTGTGACTCAGCCTGTAAGTACTGAGGTCTTACTCTCAACCTTTGATGTGTCGAGGCGGCTCTAACGTTCGCCTTATCAAACATAGCCACATACCACTGAAAATAGAGACGAGGGTGGGAAAGAGGCGAAGGTGGGAAAGTGAGCTAACATGTGTGCCAAGATGACATGCCAGAACAAATGAGGCTCCTTGTTAAGAGCCACTGTGATGATGTGCCACTGTGTGAGCCAGGCAAACTTACAGCGCTGAGAAAAAACACCATGCAGCTGAGAGAAAATCCACTGGTATAGCCGAGGTAACCTGGAAATAAAGCAAGAGAGGTTGCTTAATTTAGACTGAACTGAACCAGTTGGCCTTCATGTGATGTGTTGCAGTTACACAAGACGTCCACAAAGTTTACAGTCAGAGGGTTTCCTACTGTTCTCTGAATAAGGGCCTCTGCAGAGAACAGCATGGAAATGCCAAATCAGAATGACCTCAGAGCACTATATCACCAGAGAGAGTATGTTTTGTGTGTGTGTGTGTGTGTGTGTGTGTGTGTGTGTGTAGGAAGTTCAGGCTGGAATACAGGGTGTGATCATCTCAGGGAAAATTATGTCTAATTGGACACCTGCTGTTTCCGCTGCCAGTGGAGGGACAAAGACGAACACTAATTGCTTGACTTGAAGGTCACTCCGTCAAAATGCCATTATCGGAGTTGGCCCAAAGCCCCAAAGGTGAAAAATGTTTTGGAAAAAAACTAATTTGGCAAATGTACAGTATGTGTTAGGTAAGCATATTGGAGATAGATGTATGAAATGCTTTTAGACACAGTTGAAGAGAGCTAAACAACAACCGGCTAGATTAAGGATCTCAAAGTTGAGCCTGAGTGAAAGCAGACGTTGTTCCAGAGAGGCAGAGAAGTGCAAGGAGGAGGCAGGTCTATGTGAGATTAAATGTATTGTTTTAAAGAGTCATCACTAGTTTAAATCTTCAAGTTGGTGATATACTCTAAAACTCATCTGAGAACTAAGAATGAACGTGTATTTATACCTCAATTAATCTGGAAATGTAAAAGCAACATTATGTAAACACATTTTCTGAGCGCAGCACCACAGTCAGAAACACAAATCCCAGGTCCGTAATGTGGGTGCTGACGACAAACAGAACTCATGACGTCATAACAACGTTATGTGTAGTATGTTGAAGTAAACATGTATGTAACGTTGTGATCCTACCCTCTCACTGAAGTTACATAGTGCAGAAACAAGTGATGCGGGGGGAGAGTGGCTGAGACGGAAACACTATTCACTCTATTACACGACGCTAAACCATCTACATGATGCTGAAGCTGTTATTTCAAGGTAAAAAAGTTACATAATGTTGCTTTTTTAAAACTGTATATCTACTGGTAAACCAAGCTGTATTAGAGCGAGTGAAAAATATTAAAGTAAGTAACTTTCCACTTAAATTAGTGAATTTTTCCTTTAATCTTGACCTTTTTTTTATTCAGAGTGCTAAAATTAAGAATGATATGCTAATAGTGTATGTAGAACGTCTAACATTAAGTAACTTAATCTAAAGAAAAAACTAAAAAAAACATCAATCTTATCTTATTTCAAACCTTTGAACACTATTAGAGTTTACTTATTTCTGAACTTGAGCCAACTTATTTCTAGATTTCTTGGAAAAGTAAAGAAAAGTCATTTTCTCCTAAAAGCTTAAAGTTATGCATTATTAAAATAAAATAAAAACACTCATGGCAAGTATTTTTATAGTCTTGATCTTCTTTGATGATCATTTTGCAAGTATGTTTTTTTTTCTTTTTAGGTGGAAATGGGCTTCCACAGAAACTAGGTACCAGTTATGGAAATTCGGTGAAGAGTTCTCAAAAAGGTTTCCTGGAAAACTTTCCACAAATGTGTCCCCTGCTTGCAGCGTGAACACATGATGTAATAGTTAAAGTCAGATACACTGAGGAGGACATGTCTGATTTACTGCAGTTACATTGCAGTTTTCAACAATACAGATCCAGCTGCACCAGCTGTACTCACCGAGCTGTTTCATTAACGCCAGGGGCAGGATGACAGAGGCAGAGACCATGATGACCAGGTAGTTTCCATTCAAGTACCACAGGCTGTTGGGAGAAAAGTCTAGTTTACTTTGGTGAGCTCAGTATTTCAAACATTGGCACAGAGACACGGTACACAGAGACGGAGACAAAAATAGAGCAGGAAAGTGGTTTGAAAATTGGTTTACACGTCTGGTGAAACTGTCGGTGCTACTTTCTTCTCAAATCCTGTAGTCTGAGAGCACTTTGTCAAACGACATAAGGTTGTTAAAAAAAAGCATTGGCCCAAATGGTTCATGTGTTCAGACCGACAGCAACCTGCTGGGAACATCATTGGCTTTGAGATGGTGGAAAAAACGTGTCTGCTTATGTTTCTCTCTGCAGACGGACTGGAATAGGCGCTTACATAACTCTGCTGATCTAAACATCGCAGCAATGACAGAGTCAGTATATATTACCACCACTGTCAGCTTGTTGCATCACACCTTTGCCATCCTTCTCTTTACTTTTTACCGACACCCATACCATAACACACAGAAATCATTTCAACCTTAAAGGCATCGTGTGAACGCCCAGTGTGTAGGATATGGGGGGGATTATGACTGAAACTGAATATAATATTCATAAAGTTGGTGTCATTAGCATTTAATCACCCCAAACCAAGAATCTAGTTAAAGCTAAAAGACATTTGAGGATGGAAAGACATATCCAGTGTTGCTGCTGTATCATCAGCTGCTAAATATGGGAACCACACGTGTCCTCCCATTACATAAAGACACATAATGACATGTATACGTGTGCTCCGAAGACATGTGGGCATGTTGGTACCAGGATGTAACCAGAGGTGTACTGCATTCACTGAATAGCCGACTGTCTCAGTGTCATGGTGTTCTGGCCTCGTCCTCTGATGTATCTATTGCTTTTAGTCAGCCGCTGTATGATTGCTAATAACAGATAATAGTGGTTAACGGCTTGTTTTATTTACATCTGAGTGGGTCTGATTTTGATCTTGAGGTGGGCAGCCACTAGTTTACATAATGGAGTAGATAAGACGGACTGTTCTTGTATGTCTCACTCAGGAAAACTAATAATAATAATAATAATAATAATAATAATAATAATAATAATCCAGGAGCAGTGTTAGTAAATCTCAGACATCAGTAGCTGTAGATCTGAGGAGAGCGCCAGCAACAGAAAGCTCGCGGGCATTACCGTCAAACCATTAAAACAACTGTCTCCAAAATCCTGTGTATAGAACGGACTTCGTGTCGGCCCCCTTTTTTAAGCTGCTAAGCCTGTTATTCTTAACCCTCAGATCGAGACACAAGCGGTGGGATCAGCTGTCCGCCATGGTCCTACACGCTGTAGCATCAAGTCATCTCTGTGTGTGTGTGTGTGTGTGTGTGTGTGTGTGTCTCTGTGTGTGTGTGTGTGTGTGTGTGCATCTGACATTTGGTCAGTGGGTCATTTTAGATGTTTCAAATTCACATGTGAGGGGAAATGTGGGCGCCGCCAAGTCTCAAGCCAAGTGACACCAACCCAGGCCAAGTTTTTAGCCACTGAGGACATATCCAGGTCACATCAGAGGTCATAAAATTTGCACCGGACATGTATTAATACATAGCTGCGACCAAGTGTTTGCAATGCATATGCCTAATGGTTAAACGTGCCAGCTGTGCGATTAATGAAGGCTTGTCTAGCTCTGTTTAATATTAACTTGTCAGTCTGTGTGTGTGTGTGTGTGTGTGTGTGTGTGTGTGTGTGTGTGTGTGTGTGTTTGCGTGTGTATCTGTGATCCAATAAAAATATTTGGTTCTGAACAAAATGCAAGGTCAAACTGATTCCAGGAGGTTTCCATGTGCAATTTCAGGTTTTTATTTTTAAGTTTTAAGTTCTTTCCCATTATGTTCACAACAATGACAGTGAAGAAGTAGAAGGATCAGCTGTGAGCCATGACCGTACACACTGTAGCTTATAGACTAGATCTGTATGTGTGTGTGTGTGTGTGTGTGTGTGTGTGTGTGTGTGCCTTGAAATCAAAGGTCACATCCTCTTTGGACACTGAGTCAGTAGGTCATTTTGGACAATTACATTTGAGATTCCTTTTGGTCACACCCAATCATGAGTTGTTCATGGGCAGGTCCAGGAGTCAAATCTCAAGCCATCTGAGACCAACTGAGACCGATCCATGTGGCGGGATCAGCTGTCTGCCATGGCCTTACATGCTGCAGCATAAAGTCCAGATCTGTACGTGTGTCCATCCCTTGAAAGTAGGTCCCAAAGGTCACAACCTCTCTGAACAACTGGTCAGTAGGTCATTCTAGACGATTATATTTCATATGTGTTGGGATTCACGAGCCGCTCAGGTCAAGTCCAAGAATCAAATCTCAAGCCAGCTGAGACTGATCCAAGTCGAAGGTCTGAGCCGATGAGGACACGTCTTGAAAACTGCATGAGAGAAGTGTTGACCGTGTGTTTGCAAGGCACGGTTTTATTACTATCTTATTATCCAGGATTTTAGCACAGCAATGGCATCAGTTCAAGTTCTGTATTGTCATACAAAGCAATTAGATTGAAGTCACTGCCAATGAAATACTTGGATTGCAGGCTCAGTGATTTTACATATATGTATAACATTTACTTATTGAATGGTGACAGTTGCAGTAGCCATGCGAGAAATACACTGTAAAATCTGACAAAGTGACCGATTATTTACTCTAAGAAAGTCAGGAAGCCGATTACCTCGAAATGACCACGTAAAGTAGACCAATTATTTCAAGCTGGTAAAACGTTACAGCTCGGACAACTTAAATTTAACTGTCTACTTTACTTGGTAATTCTGAGGCGATTTGAGGGTTTCTTGCCTTTTAAAATGTGTAAACTGTGGTATAAATAGGTTGCGCCGTTCTGTAATAAACGTGTACATAACAAGAACAGGCTGGTGGATGACTATGCAAAAGTCAGGAAACCGATTACCCCCAAATTACCAAGAAGATTATTAAATTAAAGTTGTATGAGCTTCAATGATTTATTAGTCTGCTTTTACTTGGTAATTCTGATTTCATTTTGAGGTCGTCACTCTGTCAGATTTCACAGTGTACAGAAAAATTGATCGTGAGCGCAGACAAGTTCAATTAATAAGCAAATTTAGAGAATCCAATTCTGTTATGTGTTTATGCTAAAAAAAAAGATGAATCATCCCCAACATCATGCTCAAAGTTTTTCATTTCTCATCTGCACCAAAAAGCTAGTGTCAGCTTTAACGTCATGGAGTCTCACAGGAGTCAAGTCTTAAATCCAAATATCTGACCTTCTGTGTGACCATGCTAATACTCCACCTCGAGCCCCCAGCCCCGCCTACCCACCCACCACTCAGTTCAGCCCGTTCGTCTGACGCCAGGGGTCTGGACAGCGCGAGCCGCTTTGAGTAGAAGTGTACACTGTGTGTGTGTGTGCGCGCATCTCGGCAGTTGAGAGGCGGCCCTGAGCTGACCTGTCCTTATGCTCGGCCTCGGAATTTGGCACCCATGTTACGCCACCTGCTGCTGTCATTTGTGTGTTTGTGTGTGTGTGTGTGCGTGTGTGTGTGTGTGACAGAGACATGAAGTGAGCGAAAGTCACTTCAACACTTCGCCATCCGTCAATCTAGAGTGTAGTTAAGCCTCTGACCATGACACAAATACACACAATCACAAACATGTAACGACAAGTATGAGTCGTTCCCAGTGCAACGTTGAGTCGACCGCCATCGACAGGTCCTTCAGAAGGCTCAGCGCGCCAGTTTTCTAAAAGGCAGTGCGTAAAAAAACAGTAAACACAAGCCCGAGACGGGTTGCTGGCATTTTTTTATCTTTCAGGCCTGGGATGTTTAAAAAGGGACAGCCACAGCGGCTGCGATCCCGTTTGAGCACCCGGTTTGTTTTTAGATCTGGAATCCACTTCAGTCCTCCATGACCTTATGCAGCGTGTCTGTGTCGGTGGCCTGACTCTGACGTGAGAGCCTCTTGCCTCCATAAGCTGAGAGCACCGAGGGTCTATGTCGTGTGCGTACACAACTAACGTACAATGCCTGTCCGTGGCCCCCCCCGTTGCTCAGCCAATTACAAGCCGCCATTTTCATCACACCCCCACACTGACTCAGTCACTGCAAACTGAAGTATTCGCTGCCCACTTAGTCTTCCAGGCCCCTTGACCCGAGCACACAGTGTCTGACCCGCGGGCCAGCGGTGGGCAGGAATCATCATGTGACTTTCACTAACAGCACAGTGATGATGAAAGGCACTTAAGTGATAATACTCACTCGGCGTTGGGATCTGCCTTCAGGAACGCCTGGATGACCAGCGGCAACTCAGACTTGACAATGTACAGGTAGCTGGACATGGCTGGAACAGACGAGACGGAGAAAATGTGACAGCGTGAGAAAAATATGTGGCCGAGCACGCTTGAGTGAAAGTATGAAAACTTATCACGTTATGATTGTGCAAGTGTCGGAAGAGCAGCTACTACGAGGACACTGAGGTCACGTACTCCTGTGTTAGCAAACTGGGGGAGGTTGCTTTGTTGATTTTAAAAAAATGAACACATGGTTGGTTTTATCAGCAGATTCCACTTCTGTTAGACTCAGTATATCCAAATTTGACAACTTTGAGTCTGACAAATATATAAATATATGTATATGTTTATATATGTTTTCCTATCTTATATGTTTTATCGTATTTTACTGTATGGTATAAGATTCTGTCATGTATGGTGTTTACTTTTTATTTGTATTTTTAAAGCACGTGGAGTAGAGTTTGACATCAGTATTTCTACGGCCCTGCAAAGTCTGCTACTGGCACCAGTGAGCCAATCATAACACCAGTCCGTGATTCATGTGGGGTTTTTACACTTTACTTGGAGCTGAAAGAAGCCTCATTAAAAACCTCGAAATCAGCCTCTGAGCATGACAAATGTGACCTTTGGAGTTGCTGAATCAACTCGACACTAGACTAACGTGTATCCACACAGCTTTGGTGAGAAAACAGCCAGACACTGTACACGTTGTCCAGCGAGGGGGAGGAACGTTTGCCAATGCCAGCTCCACTGTGAACCCAGCTTGTTTACCAACAGGTGTCCTATTTTTTGCTCTTAGTATATCCCCGTATTTCATACATAAAGGGAGGCGCTGTATATCCAAAAACAAAAGCCAGTGTAACACTGGTGTTTCAAGGGATGGATATAAACTCTAAACCATGTAATTGTGCATAATTCATGTTTTCTGCTGCAGGGATTTTGCAAACAGTCGGCATATTTGCAAAAACACCCATCACTGAGTCACGCTGGCTCCTCACCTCCAATGTTCTGCAGGGTGATTGCGATGCCAGCAGCCATTTTTCCAGGAGTGCCAAAGGCCCTGTAACCCAGCTGTTCATAAGCTCGAATTCCTGTAAACAGATTACAAACAATAACACTCAGTCAGTGTTTGCCGAGGTGACCCTCGGAGAAAACAATAAAACTCTTCAGATAAAATAGATTGTGATCTGTTATTGGTGGGCGAGAGAAGAAACCATTTCCCACTTTTAATGTTTGTTGTCTTATTCTTTGCAACACACCAGAGTAGGGAATAAACTGATTCTTTTCTCAAAATCAATCTAAGCTAATAGCGAAGTTAAGCGGACTGGAAACCAAATCCTCTGAGTGCTAATTATTCTGGCATGTTAACAACTTAATTGTAATTGACCAACTAACTGCTACAGTGTGTTGAGAGCCATCAGACTATAATTGCCTGTTACCTCTAAACCCCTAATGGCCCTTTTTGGATTAATCTGCTAGTTTAGTTTAGCATTGTTTCTACTTTTGGTTCAATGGTTCTCAACCAGTTTAACAGTATTGGATGTGTTTGTAGCTAGACTGTTTCTTCCTAAAAGGCAAAGACTTGACTCAAGGCTTACCCACAATGCCAGAGGATTTGAGTAGCAGATGAATGGAGTAAGATGACAAGGCTGCGACCGCAGTCAGAAGAAACCTGTGTTACAATACAGAAGGCCGGGAGAGTCAATAGCTGTTACACTTGTGTATACGTCAAATCTTACACCAAATGCTTTATCCCCTCTGTGACTCCTCTGTTGTCCATTTCCATAGACATTACAATCAACGGTCTGCATTAAGTCGTGATGTATTGTACACGTTTGCCGATGTTACCACGTCACGTAAACACACAATTCATTGCTTGATATGACATCGTGTGTTAATGGGAGACCAAAGCTGGGAATGAAGCCTGGGAAGTTGAACTACAGTGGCGGCTGATTTTCCACTACGTCAGTGTCCCGCCGCTGCATGACAATTCAAAGCTGGCACTGTTTATTGCTTCAAAATGCTAATGGTGTTTTTGTGCCATTATACCAAGAGTTGAAAGAAATATTCAGTATGAAATAAGACGGGGCATTCTTTTAGCAAGTCTTTTTAGAATAGAATAGAAATATTCTCCACCGATAACAGTCCTACACATGGATGAAAGCACTATTTCCCACAACCTTTTTGTCTCGAAGGGTCCTCCTACAGAGCCCTGAGACATTTCCAACGGGTCAGAGGTTGATCCCAAATCTATCACCTTTCTCTGACCTTTTCTCAACATTACTGTACACCCTGTTTTTCTTGTGGAGAGAATTTTTCCTCCTCTGCGAGGAGAGGGAAGGGGGCCAAGCTCTCAGATTCCACTGAAACTCACAAGCAAGCATTTATTTACAGGTCCAGCATCCTGACGCCCTGGTGAAATCATTAGCAAGACATAAGAGTTTTCATGCCAGCTCTATTTCTGTGTCTCACTGGAGATGCGTTGACAAGGGAGAATGTCTATTTAAATCTGTGCTGGAGGATGAAGGGTATTTGATGCAACTACAAGCTTCAGTCCCCACTAGAACCATAATAAGGGAGACAAGGATCAAACATCAGAGTAAAACTTTGTGTGAACAAATCCGATTAAGCGAGTATTTTTTGGAGAAAAAAAGTAAGATGTCTTTGATTCCAGCTTCTTAAGAGTTTATATTTTTCGGATTTCTTTACTCTTCTATGACAGTAAACTGAATATCTTTGGGTTGTTTCACCATTTTCTGACATTTTATAAGCTAAATGATTAATCGAGAAAATAATCAACAGATCAATCAACAGCTAAAAGAATCTTTTGTTGCAGCTATAATCAAAGGTGCAATAAGTGAGAAATGTCCACCTGAACAGGGGGGCAGCGTATCGTGAGTGTAACTGCTAACTGCTGCTGCTAACATCAGCTAGTTAGCGCTGCTTCCTGTGCAGCTAGTGGTCCAGACTGGGAGCTCGGCCCAGCAGGGAAGTGTTAGTGTTTACCACAGCAGCTTTGGACCGGGAGGTGCCGGGGCTGGCCGGTCAGCATGCTAGCTTCAGTAGATATTTCTGAGACACAATACACAGACGTCAGTACTGTTATTTATATTCTGGCGATAATTTTAGTTTGCAGTGTAATAAGAAACTAACATCAATGTACGATTGTTTTCCAGTAAGCACATAATAATCTAATTTGTTTTATTTGACTTTTAGAAGAAGATGCAAAGAGCTTTTACTTGAAATAACATATAAATATAAAGCCTCATGTGCCTAGAAAGCTCTTGTGTTTGATTTCTAGGAATTAAGCTTTTTCAATGCCTCTGGTCTGTTCCCCTCCATAAGAGCCATTTGCTTCTAATCCCATAGAAACCAGGGATTAAACAGACTTCAGAAACAGATGGCATTTCAAGCGTGAAAGGTGCTATCTAAGGCTTTATGGATAAAATAACCCCACATGATACTGATTACATGTGTCAATATTTGCCAATTCTGAGTGTTGCTACATCCTAATTAAGTTAATAGTGTTTAAGTTAATGAAAACAGTTGGGTGCGACATAATGGCATTTTTTCAGTGGCTACATTATGTCAGACTCTTTCACTCATCTAAAGCAGTAGCTTTTCTATAACACACAATGTTTTGTGCTTCTAATAATAGGTATGATACTTGCTGTGTGTTGGCCTCGGATACAGGTATATTACCATTTTGAAATAAATAAATGAATAAAATGATGAACAGACTGTGGAGAAATAACAGTTTGTTGCAGCGATATCTACTGAAGTCGGCACGCTAATCAGTTAGCCCCAGCCCGTCCTGGTCCAAAGCTCATTAGCTATCGGTGGAAACACCAACATTCCCCACGGTGCTCCAACATCTTAGTCAGGACTGCCAGCTGCACTGCTAACTGAGCTAACTAGCTAATGGGAGGTACAGTTAGCAGCAGTTAGCGCTTTAGTGATATGCTGCTCCCAATTGTTTGGAGTATGCATTCCACATGTGGCCGATTCTTACACACTGCACCGTTGAATTTGATACGCAAGCGCCGTTTATGTTTGACATCAGTTGTCATGATACTGAAGACTGTTAACCTTCAGGTAACAACTGTTTGTTGCCTCAGGTTGCTTTAAAATCTCATGTAAATTGAAACAAAATATCTCTTGCACCTTCTGTTAGGCCTACATGGTGATTACATCAAACAAGAACTATGCATAGTTACAACACCACAGACCCAATCCTCACTAATCCTCATCACTGGTCTGACTTCCTCTCTGATGCTGAGGCCACTCTCTATTCCCGTCGCACTACTTTCTCTCGACAGCTACACAAACACAGACTGCGTGACAACCAAGACAACCTGGGTCATGGTCTTGACAGCAGCATTCTTCAAGGAGCAGAAGGAAGTTAATGAGCAAATGGCGATCCAAATGGCTCAGTTATTCCGGGGCTATGTCCTTTCTGGGGACGTGTCAACTAGGGTGGAGCCTGAAAAAAAAGGGTATGAATAGATTTTGGCGTATCTTGGGGACACGATATGTAACAAGAAGTCATGACAGGTACTAAATCACTCCCTGAAGTAACCAGCACCCCCCCGGCTGTTATCGCAACCACCACAGCAACCCACTCCTTAGCTTTACTCGGTGGAGCAGTATAGCTACAGATCTGACATGTTTCAGCACCGCAACCATGAACATAAGAGACTCATGTATGTATTTACTTACAAGAAGAGGAGAATGCCAGTGTTGGCCATGGCATAAGCCAATCCCAGGATTCCGCTGCCCATAATGGCATTACCCAGGTTGAAGACAGACATGCCGAAAGAGGTCTTTCCTTCAAACTGAGAGGAGGAAGAAGAGCATGCTATAAATCGTATTGCAACAAATGCTCTTTTGGTTGTTTTTATGTTTGTAACTTTTGCACTTACATCTGTGAAGCGTATCGGTTTCTTTCCGTCTGCACTGGGCAAAAACCCCTCATTCTCCAGCCCCCCTTCAGGATCATCAAACCTAACGAGGAAATTTACGACTGTTAATTTGCCCCGTCTCCAGCTGCCTCTGAAACCTGTGCACATATCGGCTGTAGGCAGTATTCAAAATCACATGCTTGTATTTTTTTTTTGTATTATTATATGTATGAAAAACAAATGTGCGGTAGAAAAACAGATCCACACAGATCTCCACAGACATACCTGACTGTTTGAGTGCCATTTCTGTATAAGGATCCACCCGTTGAGGCGAGCAAAAACACAACAAAACATGCATTTAGGTCACACAGTGCATCGCTCATCACATTCATTATCCCGGTTATTATTAATGGGAAACTCTCATGACAGGGACAAAGGGTAGATGTCAGTCACACTTTCCAAAAAAGTCTGTTTTTAGAATCCAAGAGGCAATTTTCACACAAGTATTACAAATACAGAAACACAAAAAGAACTCAGTGCAAACAGTGCAGGGCATATGCTGTGCTAAAATGCAATAAACCAGCATGTAAGTGACAAAAGGAAATCATCCATCTGCGTTTAACGTAATGTCAGAATACTCACTGATCCTCCTCTGGCATCGTCTTCATTGGCATGCCCGTGTCGTCGCCGAGGTCATGACTTTTTCCATTGGACAAGATATTCATTTCTGACTGCGAAGTTTCCATCGTCCAACTCGGAACAGATTCTTTTTCGGCTTCTACGTGCTCAATGACGATGATGTCTTACGTGACTCGATATCTTGAATATCTAGGGTCAGAGAGAGTCAAGAATCACATGAGATACATTTCTTTCCACGGACACATCTTGGAAAATGTGTAGCACATATTTTCTCAGTCAGCTTTTTCGCCGACATCGATGGGGTCCTGCTCGAGCATGATGTTTGCTCCATTTCAGTTCAAAGATTTTTTTTGGTCTCTGCTCCTGAGCTGATGTCACGTAGGCCCGTGAACCCACCAGGATCTAGCAATATCCCCTGCAGGGTTGATGGCTTATGTTTTACTACCTCCGTCAGTCTAATCTGATCAAATCACACCCGCACGGCCCGGAAGAGGCAGATTAGTTGAGTTTTTAAGGGTTTAGCTCTTAAGACATAACATGTGACAAAATCATTTACCTTAAAATCTTTAGCAGTTTAGTGGTGAATATCTAATGTAACGGAGGAATGCTCTTTATGAAAACATGATTTTTGGTGTTTAGAAACCACTTAATGCACATTGTATGATCAGAGAGGTCATTTTCACATTAGTATGGCGAGGATATAATAACTTTGGTTAACTCTGAGTTTCAACAGCAAACAAATGAGATAATAAGCTGTAGCTCCAGCCTGGTGTATTGTCATACAGTAGTGGTGGAAATTTTGTCTTTCTGGTGTTTTATTTTCCCACCTTCAACAAGGTTTGACTTGACACAACCTGTGACTTGGATTGGACCTGGAAAATGACTTAGGATTTACAAAATCCCATGAGTCACATGTCTGTCCCATACGTATCGGCTATACGCTTCGAACATTAGGTCAAATAAAGTTGAAGGTTACTCAAAGATTAAAGCTGAATTATCTGCCAGTACAGTTACACAGTAAGATTTTGTTGGCTGTAAGTGCCTTGATGTTGTTTTTGACCCTAACTGTAATCATTTCAAAGTGTTATAGTGTATTAGATCAAGCAGAAATGGCTTTATGTTAACGTGGTGACATTACAGGTAAATTCGGCTATAGACGTCATGAATGTTTTAATATTTGTCTTTACAACATCTGTACAGCAGTGACTCAGCTCTACTGTTGACACAGTGACGGCAGACGCCCGAAACCTGACCTCATTCACTCTCTCTTCAATTCGTCCACCGAAACTTCTAGAAAGCACACACCAGCGTGAGTGGTACATAGCTGTAAATGATCACAAGCTCGCAAGAGATCACAGGAGATAAAGCGCTGGAAAACACGGCAAACTTCACAGTCCACCTCAGTACTGAGCGAGGCAAACAAGTCCAGACCGCACGGTCAAAGGTCAAGGTCTACTTGAGGACTTTTTTCACCTTAGGTTACTTTTTTCTTTAAAACAGTCAATGTGACCAACCTGCCCGATTTCTCAGTGTTCCTCAGATCCCACGCACTGACGCTGCCGCCTTCATGATGAATTAAAGCACCGTGTCATCATATCAAAGGCTAAATCACTCACAACAACAGGCCGCAAATTACTCAGAAAGCGGTTTGCAAAACAGTCATTACCGTAGTCCTCTAATTACATATCTCAACAGGGTTTTTCCTTAATGAGCGCAGGGTTTTCTATAACCTCTGCTTGAGGACAAAGCAGGTATATCACTGGAAAACTATGATCTCGTTGGGATAATTCACATTACTCGCACTCAAATTAGTGATAATCAAGAAGTATTAATAACCTGCCAGCGCCTCCCCTGACACCAGTGACACAACTGAAGCCTCTTCTCTATTTCACAGTGTGAACTCAAGACAATGGCCCGTTGTTAGCTGCTTCCGCTGTACAGCAGGTCAATTGTGTTCCCGGTGTCCTCTCAGCTCACTGCCATTCGTACTGTACAGTTAAAGAGGGCCATTGATACCACACCACTGCAGCTACAAGAGAAACCCCAGAGGAATAAAGCAAAAAAACTAAAAACAATTATCAGGCCGATACATAAATGACCCAAATAAATAAATTTCCCCCCAATAAAGAAAGAAAATCTTAAGATCTTAATCTGGACACCGTATTTAAACCTAAAACAAATCAAAAAGACCCTCTATTGCACAATCTAGTGAGTCATTTTATTTGCCCAGAGTTAGCATGTTCCGTAACATAGCTACAAACGTAAAAGCCCCAAATGTCAATACTTTCTGTTGCAACAGCAGGCTTTGATAAGGATCATTTCCAGAGACACTGACGGGAAGAAATGTGACCCATTTGTCGTATTGAAATGAAGCTGAGAGGAAAAAGAAACACTATTTTTATATTGCTGTAGCACTGGAGGGTCAAATCGACCAGAGAAACAGCAGACGAGCTGGGAGACAATCAATTTACTATAAACACAGCAGAAGTCTCATGATGTTTATGTTATCGTCCAAATGGTCACTGTTGTCGGAGGCCGTGGCCTTTTCTGCAAATGGTGGCGATTGTTTGCTAATACAAGCTAAATTGACCATGTCGTGTACTTTCAGTGCCTGTACTTTCAAAATGCTGAATTTTACAAGCTGGTGGGAAATGTCTCGGTTCTGTCAAGGCAACAAGTCGCCAAGACAGGAAGGAGGAGAGCTAAACTGTGACGCATTCGTATTTAGCGCAGGGAATTAAAGAAACCCCCAAATCTAACCAGGGACCTGAAAACCGCACTTTTCAACAGCTGCAACGAAGCAGGGTCACACTCAAAACCTTAATACGTGTTGAAGAGTTTAAAGGGTTTTTATATTTTCTGAATAATTTTCCAATAATTTTGAAGAAGCTTCCAGGGAATAAATATGTACTTTGATTATTATTATAATATTTTTTTTCTGTGCACAATATGTCAGGGAAACAAGCAAAAATGTCAAATTTCTCTACAGGTAGACATAAAATTAAAGAAATATACAAATAAACATCTCGTAAGATTTTAGATTACTTACTAAATCAAGTAATATAAAATAAATAACTACTTGATGTTCTCTGGGCTTTTAATAAGATCAAAAAACACTTTAGACATCAATCTGTTGCAGTTCTCAGTAGAAAAGCAACAGTGTGTAACAACCAAAGGTAAATCCAGACAGAGATCAGGCGAATCTCATCAAAACCAACCTCTAAAACACTCATGATCTGGCTAATGCTCTCCAGTTTGACACATTTAAGAAGACTGAAACTTCAGAAACAAAATGAGTTTCTTTAAACAGTCACAGCGCTGATACTATTTCTGCTGCGTAATTCTATCTAGCGGTGGGAATATAGCAGGCTTGACCGTTTAGCCATGTGTGTGTCTATAAAGACGTCCCTCGAGACGAAGAGGGGAGCTTGTTAGGGACTCGACAGGTGTGCTTTATGACGGGACTGTTGTAGAACTCCTTTTGTAATTAGTTTCCTTTTTATTTCATCCACAAGGTAAACACTGATACAGGAGTTAGTGCGATGCTCACTGTCTTTCTCTCATGCACATAACCCTGATGTTTTACACCAGTAAAATAATAAAAACCCAGATACTTGGCAAGAACTATGGTTCGGAGGAAAGGACATTAGTTCACTATTTGTGGGAGTGGTGGGAGCTGCAAAGGTTATGGATTAAAATAATACTTGATATTGCCTCTCCTGATACATATTTGTTTTCCTGGGTGACTCTCCTGTAGATATATTAAATAATCAATAGCATAAAAGTGTGTTTTATTCAAGTACATCTGCATCAACGTTTTGGATAACCTATCCGTAATTATAATGCTCCGGTAATTAACATGCTGTTTCTATGTCAATACAACACACGGAATAAATTCGTATGGGCTACATAAACTGCTCAGCTATTCACTGAAACTGATTATTGATCCCTGTCCTTCTTATTAAGCGCCATATGAGCATATCCTCTTCCACGGAGCCGCACCAGGAGGGCCACGTTACACTCTGGAGCTCATAGTGAGCTCTGTTACGTAACAGAGAGGCCACGATAGTGAAAAGTCCCATTCTGAGTTACTGGACTTACATGACATTTGAAATGTTTGAACAGGTGGGCGGGTGAATCATGATTAGCTGTTTGATTTTCCGACCGTTCAATGTGAATGTGAGATAATGTCTATTTATAAAACCCCCTCACTCTTTTAAAAAACCCAAAGCAACAATCTCCCCAATTACTTCCTATTTCTTCTCGTGCAGATTGGAAATAAAGCGGGGAAGGCACGGGACAAGTGGGGGGGCATCAGTGGGCGAGCACATGTAGATGATGAGATGCCCATGTGGTGGTGTATCAGGAACAAGCACGAGGTTCAGCCAACAGCGCCTGGCAGCGCCAGCTCATCTCAGCCACGTGCCTGCTGGGGACAGAGGAACACATGCTCATGTCCTGCGATACCGGCCAGCACCTGATTCACATAGTGAACTGGGCGCTCATGCAGGCGAGAGGGATTGTTTTTAATGTGGCAAATTTCTCAGGAGCTGCAACCTTTTTAAATGCCCCAGGCAACTTTTATAAGCTGAAATGAACAACATCAGAAGGGATTTTTTTTTTTAATTCTACTAAAATTTTCACACAAACATGAGAGAATGATCCTTATACGCAGTTCATTATAAAATAAGAAAAAATCTGACATAAAGATAAATCAATACAATCAAAAAAAAAAAGAGAACGTAGGCGTAAAATTTAAGAAAAAGACCAAAACCTCCAAAGGAATCCAACTGGATCCAACAGCAGAAGTCACTCATGTCTCACTCAAAAGTTTGAACACAAACTTTTATCCAAAACTAAAATCTGACCTCAGTTGTGTGAAAATAATAAAAAACGAGCATTGCATAAAGGTTTCTTCGCACATCTCAACACAACAGTCCAGAATGTGTAGCTACACAATCGAAAGCATTTGCTGTCTGCAGCCATTAATTCATCTTAAATGGGACGGAGTAGGGAGCACATTACAAACAGGTGACATCCAACAGGAAGGAAAGTCAGCTGAACGTTTCATAAGAGAGTCTCCTCGTGGAATGATGTGGATTTATATGCAGACTGTTTTCTCTCGCCTCCTTCGCACACACCAACCGCCTAAGTCATTAAAGGGATCATAACGGGAAGCGGCACTGCTAAAGAGCAAACAGGGAGCGAGATATCGTTTAATATGCTGTTTTACAAGCAGCCAGTAATTTGTGTTTAAAATAGGAGATGCACCGCTGTCAGTTAAATAATGGTGTGCAGAGCGACGCCAAACAGCCCATCAATCACTGTGTGTTATTATGAATCAAGGAGACAAAGACTAGTGTACCAAGTTAGGACCAATTAAAAGAATGTGTAAATGTTTCCCCAAACATATTTTAGAAAATGATGACTCAGAAACATATTAAGCACATGCAAGTGTAGCTGAGCATGAGGACATCTTTAAATGCTGCAAAGGTGGCTTCAGTCATAGCAGGTTCATAACTGACAACGTGACACGATCAACTTAAAATTTGGCACAGATCCATGGCAACAATACATATGGATGTATGTATTTCCCTGGATTTAAAAATAGAGGGGAAGTTGCTCTGCAGTTCAATGGACGGCTACAACGGCCGGTTTGAGCTCCGACTTTCACTTCTGTTTAAACGTCCAAATACAAGTTCGACTGATGTTTCATACAACAGTACGTGCTGGTGGTGTATGCAGTTCTTTCACTGAGATTAATAGGTAAATGTACTGTATGGAACAACGGGTATAGGAAGAAAGTGAAAGAAAAACATCAGGAAAAAAAATGTAAGAATGAACGATGGCAACAACACAAATATCCCTTTGGTCCTTTTATTTTGAAAGGTAAACGGCATAAGGAAGTAAGAAAAGAATCTGTGTTTGGATCAGGACCTGTTTACTAAAAATACGGCCCCTGTCAGTTACATAATGGATCAGTTAACTTTCATTAGCTACAAGTCCCTGTTGACAGGCTGCAGGACATTTTTCCAAGAAACAGCTTGGTAACCAACAGCTGGCAGCAGGAGGCAGCTCCAGGGCAATTACACTGAGGCCGCTTTTACACTCGAGCACAGGTCTGTCTTAATGTGTCAGTACTAAAATACCACATTTACAGATGTTTGCGATATTGTACTGTAGTTAATATTTGCATGTATTTCTATTTGTTGTCAGCACACATTGTACAAACACAGACACACATCACATGAGAGATGTTGATGGTGTGACTTTAGGACCTTTAGGCGTCTACTGTGTTTTGCAGAGACACCAACACAGGATCAGAAGAAGTTCTGATTTCTGTTCAGGCATCAGCATCTGCGACACAATGATAGAGCGCTTGGATTAAAATGTCAAACAGGAAGTGAATGGAGCTTCACCGAGAAGCTGTACGTTTTTTTGTTGGAAAGTTTTTCTGTTGTTACGACTTTCGTTTTCAGCTAGGATTGGGCAATCTGCTCAAAATGTAATATCACAATCTATTAAATCACAATCATGAGCCACACAATCTAATCTACCTGGTAGACTACAGCCGGACACCATTTGCTCCTCATCCGCCATGTTGCTAGCTACAACTCACATCTTTGTGCAGCTTCAGTGAAAATGCTCCCATCAACACACTGCTTGCAACCTACTCGATGCTGATAATTCCCTTGGGAGTTGGTGGAGACCAAATCAGAGCTAAAAGGAGAAAAGGCTGGACTTATATTCACCAGGTGGACACAAATAAGACTCCAAATAAATTGCTAATGCTGCTCTGTATCTGCTGGATGTGTAAATAGGCAACAAGTGGATAACATGTTTGTCATATGACCTACGAAAATGTTCGTAGGGTTTCTGTTGCCCCTAAATAGCAACAAGTTACAGTTATTGCAGGTTTATTTTAAGATGAATAAGCTATCTGCCTTTTCTTTGCATTTCATGTTGTTTCAGGGTTTTTACCGTGTCAAAACTTGAGACTTGAATGTTTTTGCTTTCAAATCCAAAATTTGCATACCAGCTTATATAAACCTGTCACCTTATATTTACTTCGGTTAATTGCTGACATTCAGTATATGTGTATCTTGCCAAGTACATGGTGATTTATGTTTCCTGTGAGTATTCACATATCGTAACATATGGCCCTCGGCGGATTCATTCAGACAGCATATATTAACTCGATAGCGCATATATTGGCATTGATTGCTCCAGTGGGAGTTAACTCATGGGAGTGCTGGGGCCATTTTCTACCCGTCAATCTTCAGAAAAAAATAAAGCATAGAATAAGCTCTTTGAGCAAACTGAGAGCCACAGGATATACATAAAATGTAGGTTGAACTTTCTCATGAGATGATGAACAAAACACACATTGATGGGACAATTTTTTAAAAAGTACTCTCAGTGGATTAGACCACGACTATGTTCTGCATTTAAAAGCATTCAAATGACCCATTTGAATACACAATATCAACACACAAAGGACGATGACTTTCCAACGACTTAAATATAAATAGACAACAGCACATGATATGGTCAGGTTCGACCCCACAGATTATGAGCCCTATGACAAAGATAATAATAACTTCTTAGGTGTTTGATACTCGACACTTGAACGCAGATGTTCGCGGGTCTCTCCTGTGTGACAGAAGAACTCAGCTGGCCGCTTCCCACATGGAATAAAACATTGGCCTCCGCACGCGGTGCACCTGTCCAGCTCCTCCTCAAACTCTCAGCCACTTTGATCGCCGCACTCGTTGGGGGTCACTGACCACACAGCCTGGCTTATCTGCCCCCTCTGCCCTGTGATGAACCCAGCATGAAAACCCATATAGGGTGTTGGTGTTCGGCCCCGAGGCCAAAGTCAAAAACATGGCCCCTGAACCTCAGTGCCTTGAATACACAGACAGACGGTCTATCTGCTAAATGTTTCCAATCTTCTTATGGTTGGTGATTCGAAAAATCTTTTTCCGAGCATATCTACATGTTTTCACCAGCACAGCCACAGATGGTTCCATGATGACCACTCAGCACCTGCCTTCAAGCAACACGGAGGTCAAGTGCCTCGCTCCTGACCATCTTAGCAGCTGTTACACAGGAGCGTTGACATTTTCACACCCATTGCTCCCAGTCAACGTCAGTCAAAGATTGAAACCAGCAACCTGCAACATGCTTGTAAGCTTTCAAACCTTGAACTTATTCACACATGATGCAGATCTCAGGAAAACCTCCAGCATCCCAAACCTTCCTACTCATCCTAATCAGATATTTCTCAGCTCTAAGTACTATAATAATGATAATAATTATATTATCATTATTATAATAACTGTGGAAACATGGAGTAACTGCAGAATAATAAGTCTAGCATAGACTTTAAAGGGCTAGTTCCCTGTAAACTCGTCATGAGTAGCGTACGAAGTGCAAGAATAGAAGCTGTACTGATAAATAAGAAATAACAGTCATTTTTATTATACATTCACATATTGATTCTTGTTTGGATTAACTGGTTAATCTCTTGGTCTATACAGTCATGAAAGGGACAATATTAATTTCTTTTTTGGGGCACTATGCAGTTTTTGAGAAGAAACTAATAATAATAATAGTAATAATACAAACTCAGAAATATAATTTTTTTTCCAAAACTGGATAAACAAGAAGTTTTCAGAGGAAAAGCACTGTTTGAAGCTAGAGAAGGGTGGCAAAGCAAGTTTGTTAATTTAGTTTGTTCAGGCATAAAACTACACAGTGCACCTTTAAGTCCAAGAGTCCAAAGATTTTTTCAGTTTACTATGACATGAAACAACGGAAATCAGCAAATCCTGACAGCTGAGAGGCCGAATATCGCATGTTTCGAGGTTTTGCTTGCAAAATGACTTAAACGATCATCAAACTAGTTCATTTACAAAATTGTCAATTCGTTTTAGCTCTAAAAATAAACGTGCGACTCGTGTTACGTTGTTAATTGAGATAGTAGATATGCACTGCTCAAAATTTGTTTTTCACTCTGATTGTTTATTCTCTGATGTATCTGAATTTTCCTTTTGTGTTTTGTGAATATTTTTGGTCTCCCAAAAAAGTTTCATTTGACTTCTATTGCATATCCATGCACATGAATATACACTTATCCCAATATGCCTAACTTATCTTACATGTCTTAGCAGTGATTGAATGTAAAAAAGACCAAAGTACTGTGTAATGTAAGTACATTTACTTTACATACATAATACTGTACTTTGAGGTATTCGTGTTTATTCCTTTTTCTAGTACTTTATACTTCCACTCCACTACATTTTGGAGGCAGATATTGTGCTTTTACTCCAGTACATCTAATTTGATAAGTTTAGTTACTAGTTACTTTGCAGATTACATGCGGCATCATAGCCAAAGTAGTGCATTTTTGTATTACATTTTTTTCTATTGAGGCACTGAGGTTAAAACAAACAAAAAATGACTCGATCAATCATTAAAATGCTGTATATCACTTATGATAATCGCTCCACCACTTTTAGTTGTAAGTGAGTTTGTTGCCAAAATATTACTTTTGATGCTTAAGTAGCTATAATATCAGATACTTTTACTCAAGTACTATTTGTATGGTTCACCAAAGTAATATTCTAACGTGATATTTTTACTTTTACTCGAGTATGACGTTTTATACAACACTGTATGAGACACTAAGACACAGCAGGCGAACACTTTCACTGGCACATCTCCAGTACATGGCCGCTGCTCAAAGAAACCCACAGGGACATTTGTGTCACATGAAGACAAACGCAGAAGGGAAACATTTATTTGATTCCTGAAGCCATTTCTTCTCCACACACAGTCTCACATGGCTCAGTGTGCACACTGATAATGTGCGGCGTTAACTTCCCACACATGGCGCTCTTCCTCCACACGGGTATATTTAGCCGACCATAACAAAGGCAAAGTGCTTTAAAGGGCTGCTGCTGCCGCTCGGTTAAAGCCTTCTCGCTGTTGATGTTACTCAAAGTGTCCTGACGCACACTGGATATGTCTATGGTGTGTGGCACAATGTTGCTTAGGAGGTGATTAGTTTCGGTCGGATGTGGTTCGGTGGTGGTGGGAGGAAAAAAAAGGAAGCTGTCCCTGCGTTTGACTCGATGCCATGTGGCCGCTCGGACATGAAGGCTTTCCACATGAGACTCAATGACACTCATCCAGCTGTTGATTTGACTTTAGGGCTGATCTGAGGTGGACGTGCTCAAGCTTCAAAACGCTTCGTGAGTAGATTGACGGACTAAAACTCACTGACAGTCACTGACTCCTTGAGGCGCATGGTCATCGTGACATCTGGACTTGGCGCTCACTGCAGGAGGACCAAACGCACTGTTCTTTCTTTATTGATCACCACCCCCCCAAGTAGGAAACAAAGCCATATGCCCTAGTATTGTGTGCCATGTGATCACATAGCCTACAAATATTCACATATAACCTTTTTATTCTTTTCCCCTCTGGGCTACAATATTCCTTGTGATTGACAAAAGACAAAAAAAATAAAATAAAATAATAATAATAATAATAATAATAATAAAAAATACTGCTCCAACTGCATCATCTCTGCAATCTTAAGAAAAAATATGAGATTTCTTCAGTCTTACCAAATGTTGCTGTCACGAAGCCTTCGAGTTAATCCCGCTGATGATGAGTGAGAATAAATGTGATTATGTCTGATGGTTCTCTTCCTCCGTGCGTCTCTCCTCTCCCTTGCTCCTCGGTGGAGGTACTATCAGTAGGAGTAGTAGTAGTGGGGTAGTATCTGCATTCGTGGGTATTTACGCACGCTCGCGCCGTCGCTCGCTGCTAAATGCGCTCTGGAGAAATGGTCGGCATTGTAAAAAGCTCCTGGAGCTCGACTGTGGGGGTCGCGTTAGGTCCGCCTCCTTTGCAAACCCCCCTATGGCTGCGCTGCTGGCTGTAGGTTCCCACCACTGCTCTAGGTGAGGGAAATACAAAGAGGATCGCAGGACGTGGCAGTCGCACCGGTGCTTTTTTCTGGCACGGAGGGGTTGCGCATTGAAGGCTATGGGCAACTATGGTGCGTAAATCAAAGAGCCAGTGCTGTGAAGGAGGCGTGCGTCTCACTTGTGTCTCTCGATTTTATGTGAGCGTTGAAATAGGCAGTGAAGCCAACAACTGCTGCAACTCAGACGCCTCTCTGTCCCGTTTGCACAAACCTTGTAACATATTATCCTTTCTCTGGTCTTATATCTCCCGTCCCCTGCCTGTGGTATCAGATCCAGCAGCTCCCAGCACGGTGCAGCCTGAGATTTGGCACCTGTTAAGAGTCAGGAATGTGGGGGAGCTCACTCATGTGAAAACAATGGCTGGACACTTAATGGAGAGGTGAGGGGGTGATCTTTAGGTCTGGCAGGCAAATACCATGTAATACATGAATTAATTAATTGACTGTAATTGCATAGCTACCCGGTAAGCTGAGGCAAAATCCAAATATCTGTATTCTGTGGAAAGACAAAAACAATATGTATGAATGAATTATGATGGCACGGTGCGAATGCAATGTCACCAGCAAATAGTAGAATACAACTTTACTGTCCAAAACATGAGCGCAACAAGAACATGTGACAAATATAGCAACGAGCAACACCGACCACCATTAAACATGTCATAAAAATACTGAAAACTCAACTACTGTCGAGCAACAATCATAGCCTATATCTAAACCCATAATACACATTAACCATAACATGAACACACCGGCAGTATGTGTTGCACAGTCTTATCTGTGTGACTTAAAGTGTCTTGCCAAAAACCCATGAAGCAGAAGACAGTCTGAATTCATCAAAGTGGCCAAGTGGCCCGTCCAGCGACCTGTGGAGGCCCCGTCTGCTCATTGAAGTTTGAGGATGCTAATGTTCAACAGTTTACATTTACATCTTTGCAAATTCACACCTCCATCACCAGGGTCATCTGTGCCGAATAGTAACCGTTGTATATTTATAGACAGTACTACTACACACTACTAGATACACCTGTACAATGTAACATGATCCAATACATTAGCTTCTTTTAAGTCGCCTTCACATCTCTATTAAATTTCTTATGTTTATTTGTTGGTACTGTCAAAAAGGTAATCATTTCTACTTTAAGGTTATTATTGAGGTTGTGGTTGGTGGTGGATAGAGATACAGTTAGTTCTCAGATACCCCTTTTGGACCAAGGTGGTTCAGGTGCTGATTCGGAGGCAGTGCCTGCTGTGGAACTAGTTCTTTGTGTTTCAACAGCCAAAGAAATGGTTCCCGGCCAGGAAAACTGATTCCAGAGCTGCACAGACACTTTGCTGGTCTAGAACAAAGAGCCGCTTACGCCAGGGGCTGGGGGCAGGGTTATCATGACCAAGGACCAATTAAAACTGCTTATGACTGCCATTTTTAAAAACCAGAGCTAGTGTAGTGTGTCCGACTTAAATATTTTAACTATTTTCGCTAATTGAAGCAACGGTGGTCCAAGGTTCAGTCACATTTGGATGCCAATGTGGGCATACAAAGCCAGGAGCAACAAGTCAATGTGGTCATGTTTGTTGTGGGTTCCACAGTTCCATAGTTATTCGTAGCAATGTTGGGAAATTGGAGATGTATACAGTGACTGAAGGATGTGAGTCTACAGTGGCTCTTTACCTTGAAAAAGCAAACCGGTTCTTATGAGGTTCACAGTTTGAATCAACTTCAAACCAGCACTGTCACCAGCCCAGAACCAGCACTTGGTTCGCCTTGCTCGAAAAGGAGCAAGACTCGACCATAAGACTTTCCTGGTGCTGCCTGATGGGTATTACATAATGTACAGCGTATTATAAATTACACTTAGTGGAATCAGTTGTCCATACCAAAACACTGGACATTGTACCCTGAACTCCTGCCCTGCTCACACCTCAGTCAATATCTTCTGAAGCAATAAGCAGAACTTGCCGGGTTTCTTATCAGTTTCACAGCTTATTTGAAAAGAATTATGTAAGTCCATTCATCGAGAGAGGGATGTGGCTCGTCTTTCTCAAGCTGCAGATGGTTTTTGTGATGCTTCTGAGAAAGCAGGATGGGAACGTAACAGCAGAGTTTCCACTTCAGACCACGGGAGCTAGGCAGTATTACTACAACATGTATTTGTGTAACAGGGGTGGATCTGATGTTCAGTACATTTCACCCCAAGAGGTGAGCATATCAAAGGATGAGGCACCATGAGATCCATGAAATAACCCAGAGAATATATTGTATCACGTTTCATGGCGCAACACGCTTTGTTTAGATAAGGACTGCCAGCGCAGAGACCAGCGAGCCGAGGGCCTCACTCTTGCGTGGACGAACAGCATAATGTACGAAATGATGGTGAATTCAACCTGATCTGTTGAGCGATGGAAAGTATATGCATGCGGCATTCAGTTTATAAGATACGTTAATTTCCATTTACTGATTTTCTTTTCATCCCTCTCTGCTAACAAACTAATGCTCAAACAAAGACCTTGAACTCAGCGGACAATGATCTCTTCAAACAAAAGATACATAGGAGCAACACAAACACCTCCTAATTCAACCTCCTATGTTGATCCATAGGAGGTGAATGACCATGCTGCATGATCCAGCATGATCAGGGTCTTTGAGGCGCAAAGGCCACATAACGTATGTGGATGGACAGAGTCAGCTGACCGGATGAAGCAAGAGATCTACTATCACCCAGGTGCACGTGTCCTTTTTTTCTTTTATCGGTGATGCTAACTTGCAATGAAAATATGGTAAAAACGGATAACTAATGCATACTGCATCAAAGATTTGGCAAATAAGAGTTGAAAATAACAAGGAAGACAAGTTAAAGAGACACGTTTCTGCATGTTGTAGTTTCATCCTAGCCTGGGAAACTCCACTGTGATAACACAATAAGAATCACATACACAAATCATTAATGTTTATGGCATTTAGCAGATGCTTTAGTTCAAAGTGATCTACAGTAATTCATACATACATCATACACTTTGGTAAATTTTGATGGCAGTGGCTGCCACGCAAGCTGCTGACCAGCACATCCGGAGCAGTTTGGGGTTCAGTATCTTGCCCAAGGACACTTTGACATGCAGACCAGGAGAATCGAACCAGCGACCTTCCAATAACAAGATGCTGGCTCTAGCCCTGAGCCACAGCCACCTCCAAATCCTTATTATTACATAAAGCACTGGTCTCTCACTGATCATCAGCATAAATAAACAGGAAAAGTATAGTGGCCCTGAAGGTCAAAACACAATTTCTAAAACACAATGGCATCATACAAACACAACTACATTCCAGAAAAAAAAATAAGAACTTTTCATAAAACACAGCATTTTACAAAACACAACTTTATTTCAGGAAACACAACAGCATTTCAGAATTTTGTGTTTTGATCCTCACGGCCAGCATACAGAAGATTCCAGTGGAATGCTTATGTTATTTCAGAAAAGTCCTTCAAAGGAAGGGAACACTGTGGTAGAAGTACTCATTCTGGTGTAAAAGATCTGTGTAGTGCTGCCGTTACTGTCCCAGGGATATCAAGGAACATTGCCTCCCTGTGGTATGTCATCGCTAAATAAAATACTGCAACCGGACACTCATGGCATTTTCAACCCTCCTCGGTTCTCTCACTGTTATAAATCAGGGGAGTCCTGCTGCAGCAGTGAACAAATTAGAGTAAAGCCTTTTTCAACTACAGAGGAAGCTGATGAATTGCCTTCAGTGATGTCACTCAGTGGCTAAGTTGCTTTGTAGTTACTGCTGGCGTGGAATTAAAGAAGCAATATCTCTGTTCTGCTGTGTTGACTTTGATACTGTCTGTTATGAGTCAGACAGTGTTACAGGAGTGCAATGCTAGACCAGAGGACGGCTTTTTCAAAATGTGGCACCAACATTACCCACAACAACGCAACGCAGCCGCGTTGTGACATCACTGGAAGCACTTTTTGTGGCTCATTTCCTCTGGAGTCACAAAAAGCTTTATGCTACTGTCTTCCACATATATAGTTGTAAAAACACTTTAATGTGTTAACTCTTGTTGTAGCTATCCTCATTACTGCCACCAAGAGCAGCTCTATAATTTATCTATTAAGATATGGTAATTGTGGATTTATAACAGTGACCCAGTTTCTGAGCTTCTGTCTGAAGGTGTATCATCATCTCTCACTATATCGACCACTTTGTTCTGTGTGTTCGAAAACCAGGATAAGATCTTAACATCTGTTTGTATTTTGTTTTGTCTCACTGATGACGTATGTGTTTGCTGTCGCCTTCACAGGAAGATAAGAGTTCAAGGCTAACAACTCGAGTGCTGGAACTTTGATGTGTCTTGCTGAAGGACAGCTCAGCAGTGCTGATCAGTCGGCAGCACATTGCTGTAAAATTCTGTCCTCTAGTGGAAGGACAGTCTCACTACAAAACCCTAAAACTTAAATCTTCGTTGTCGCTGCGCATCAAATGTGCATGCTGCAGAGCTTTGAATTTTTAAAATCATCTTAGACAGCTTCAGGTTCATGAAAGCAAATTCACAGCATGCATCCTCAGAAAACCCCCTCTTGTGAACACACTATTTTAAGGAGTCCCCGCTAGAATTGTTTATTTCTAGCTGGAAATAATATTTACAGCTGTCACCACAGTCTGGCACCAACATAAGACTCTGTGACAAAATGACCCTCCCTTCTTTTTTAAGTTCCTTGCCAGAAACCAGAATGTGAAATCTACAAGTGCCATACATAACTAGGATGCTCCAATACAATCATAACAAGGATAGGAGGTTAAGTGAATACATTCACTGTTATTGTGCCTGCATGAGTGAAAACTAGACTTCCTAGTCTAATACCAATAATTAACAACATTTCAACTGTTCAATGCAACAAACTGGCAAAACCCTCATCTATATTGGAGGATGGGACATTACGTAACTGGTTTATACCATCAGCTGTAGATTGCACCATAGGCTTGGTCAAGTTCTAAGTTTCACTATCAGGGACATGTTCATTAAAAACAAAAAAAAAACATTACTTAGTTCCGATAAGTTTTGTGGAACAAAGCTCTCAACATGATGGTACCAATTCTTCTTTGCATCTGTGCAATGAGTACTGTGGAAAATACACCGTCTCTTCCACTAACATTGTCATACTACAACATCACTTTAATTGGGTCAAGTATGATTTAGAAGTATATAAACACTGAAATATTATTTTTTTTTCTGTAATTGTATTGACTGGAGTCATCAGCATTTAAGCACAAAACAATCAGCGCAGAGTGATAGTGACCATTTTTCCTCCCTACTTTTGCTTTTTAATGAATCACTAATTACACATCTAATCATACACAGTCTCTTATTATTTCATACTGTATATTAAAAAGCAAATATCTGCTATGGGTGATGAAATGAAGACCATCATAAATCATGTAAGTCATTTATTTTCTGTACAAACAGACAAGATTTTTGTATAAACTGTACAATCTTTTTCACATGCTGAGACAAAAAAAGGCAATAACACAGAAGCAATGTGTAAACAAGGGAAGTAAATTTACTGTGTCTATGTACAAATTATAAATAATATTCACTATCTTAACACACCTCCATTACAGATGTTTTATATTGTCAGGTTTAACCATTATGGCAAGAGGCAAATCATCATGTATCACACATACATGGACTAAAATCATTAAAGGAGAACCTCTCTTCTGCTCTTTCGTCAATTAATTTGTCATTTGAGCTGGAGACTAGTGACTCACTCCAATTCAGTGAAGCGAGCAAACATGGCTTTGCGGACCGCGTCTTTGTACGTGTCTGAGGCAGAGAGGGTGTAGTTGCTTCCTTTAGTGCCAAGTCCAGCTCCCTTCGTTCTCAGCTGGGCCTGAGGAGAAAAAACACAAACGTTAAGTTCTTTGTAGAGACTTATATATACACACAAAGTATTCACACTGATAGATGCTGGGTACACCCAAACATCAGCAGGTAATTGCTTTGAATACCTCAATTGGTGTAGTGATGCCCTGCTGGTTGCGACCCAGACCTTTACCCTCCTTCCAGCCCATGGCCTGCAGCATTTTGTTCCCAATATTGTCACTATTAAGGCCATCTTTAGTGGGCTGTTCATAGTTACTGCAAGGGGGAAAAAAGGGACATTTTAATCACTTAAAACACAACACAAAATGAGCAATCAGATGGCTGTACAGACTGGAAACAGCAGTTTACACAATTCAGTAACCATGTTACTTACATGACTGGTGCTGGTTGGCTAAATTTCTTCTTTTTGGGCGCTGGGGGTTCAGGGATGCCATATTTTTCTCTCCTCTCAGCTGCCCTGTCTCTATATTTCATCTGTTCAGCAAAAGTAGAAAAACATTTTGATTATTTAAATGAATTCACGTTTACTGTGGAAACAATATGACTCACTAGCAACTGGGTGATTATGTATTGAGTCGAACCTCAGTCTCTTTTCTCTCCAACTCTTCCAACTCTGCTTCGGTCATTTTGGATCTGCGGAGAACCTCCATGTTTTTCTAGGAAGCAACACAGACAGCATGAATACCTCGTCAAACTAATGGCCATACAGATTTCTTAACCCACACTAAGAACTATTTAGTCCTGAGGACATTATGTGTGACGTTACCTTGTGGAGGTCAGAGAGTTGCTGATGTCGAACCAGACCCTCTTTGTTGGGAAACTGCCTCCTACACAGCAAGCAGGCCAACTTTGACCAGTCTGTTAGTTCTCCTTCACCACAAACCGGCTCTGCTCCACCCTCCTCAGGATCACTGTCCCCACTGTAGGCTGCTACAAGGCCACACTAACCACACCATGGACAAACAAATGCAGGTGTTAATACTGCTAACATCAACAAACACCTAAATATAACTGAGAACATATATTTAAAATGATGTCAAAATGGTTTTGACAATAGTCGCAACAACATGGCAAAGGAAGAGTTTAGCTCTTCCAAAACCACAGACGTAGAAAACACTCACTTTGGAAGAGTTGACTGAGGTGGTTGGTGGCTCTTCCTCAACGGCCCTTGGCATCTCTGGCATGAGTCTTTCTAGACCTCCTGACTGCTAGAAAAAAAAATAGACAAAAATCAGTTTAAGAAGTTAAAAGCCTTAAAGCTTACACATTCAGTCTAAGAACTTTGCCAGACATTAAATCCTACTGTATTACCTTCTTTTCAAACAGTATGAAGCCTGCATCTGCTGCTGCTGCCTCCTTCCTCTCTTCTTGACTAATAGGCTGGAAGCTACTCTTGAAGTTCTCTTTCTGTTTGTTGAGAGTTTTGGCCCACCGCTCCATATCTTTCGCAATCTGAAAGAATCAAACAGATTTCAACATCAAAATAAAATCTAAAAACAGACATTAAAAATTTAAATTATTCAGAAAAGGCTGCGTAGAAGCTGAAGAGGCGCTGATGCAGAATTAATTTCACAGTACCTGCTGAGCAGTCTTGCTTTTGGGCTTTTCCTTTTTCTCCTTAGGTTCTTTTGATGCTGTGTTATCATTTTGTCCAGCATTTGCTTCGGTTGAGGCAGGTACGTATGCCTGCTTCTCACTGTCCCAGTACAGATACTGCTGGGTCTGAGAGTTGTAGTAATACTAAAAAGAAAAAAACATAATGAAAACCACATAAATTCCTGTGACGCTCACCAACATGACAAGTGACTTGCATGGTGGCTGCTTACTTACATGAGAGTTTGGGTCATAGTAGAGGCCAGTTTGAGGATCATAATAGTAGCCAGAGGACTCATCATACTGATAGGTGGATGTGTCAGGAACACCTGTTGATAATAAAACATTATAGAATTTACACACACATAAATATATTCATGTGTATACATAAATATGTATATGGATCTTTTCAAAACTAAAAATCCTGAGGACTTGTACACAAGGGCTGTGACTCAACAAGTGTGTCTGCCGAAGTAAAAAAAAATAAAAAAAAATATTATTATTAATTACTAAGCCCCACGCTGTAAAAGTGTAATATAAAAGTTATCTCAGGCACCGCTGCATGGTCCAGATATTTGGCCAGTCACATCATAGACTAGTCATGGCTGTTAGTAAATTTAGCACTCTCATCAAGCCTGTGTTTAAAGATGTACCCGAGGAAACACTATAATATCAGCGTGACAATGACCTCAAGATTTTCTCTTTATTCACATCACACTTCAAGAGGACAGGCTTTAAGGGACTATGTGTGCTCATACCAGCGCTGATGTCAGCTGTCTGTCCCGAGGCTATTAATGTGCTGGCAGCGGGTACAGGTCCAACAGGCACTGACGCAGCTTCAATGCCTGAGAGATGTCCAGTCTGGGGTTTTAACTCCAGTTGCTGGGCAAGTGTCAAAGCCTGCAATGAAGATAATGTAGTTTTTACATTGTTACACCATTACATGCATCTGAAGAATGGTACTACACATGTATTTACATTATAAACAAAGAGATGCATTACCTGGACAGAAGGCTGCACAATTATATGTGGTTGATAAACTTGTGCAGTCTGTGAGATTACTACTCCAGCTGCAGTTGGAACAATCTTCACACCCGGGGCAGCTGTGAATGGAAAAGCAATACTGTGACAATCTGTCCAACAACACGTACACATCACTGTGTAAACAAAATCAGTTCAGAGTGCAGAAAAGATCTTTGTGCTTGTTGCTTCGAATATATAAATATATATGGTGTTTACTGCTCTGACAACTTTAGTAAGAACAAATGTTAGAATATACTTATCTTAATAGCTGAAACATGACATTTTACTAAGACTTAAAATAAAAAGGTCAGTAAGTGCCCCAGCATCTATAATACATGAAAGCATCTCCTACCTCCTAATATCCCATTTCCCTGTGAGGTGCTGGCTCCTGCTCCTTGCTGATAGTATGTCTGGTAGTCCTATGGTTAAAAAAAAAAGAAAAAAAAAGACATTTATTGAAATATTGTATTTTGAGCTTCACTCTGTGAAACTACCTCACCAATCAGCTTTTATTCCAAAGGACACGAAGATGCTGGCTAGTGTAAACACTAATATTGTCTCAATAATGAAGACAGTGTTATGATACATGTGCAGCATCATGTCTTATCCTCTGGTGTTGAATGGAATGATTAGATTCGCCTGAGGACAAGTTGTTCATGATGCAGTCTCCTATAGTTGCCACTAGATGTTACTAGAGAACCATGTTTTAGTAAATGCATCTTTAAAGCAAACGCATATATCTGAAAGTATCAGCTCTGAAGCCAATGTTAAGTGCATATGTTGTGCTACTAACCTGTGCCATTGGAGTATAGCCCTCTTGCAGGTAGCTGTACTCAGACATTCCCTCTGAACTCTGCTGTGGCTGAAAGGGTAAAGTATGGGTTATGAGCCTTTTACATTGACAATGGGAGATGATAAACAACAGGATGTTAACAGAAATGGGCCAACCTGACTGGAGGACCACTGGGCTGCAGCAATGGCTGTACTGGCCACAGAAAAGGCACTGACACGATTCCCATCAGGTAGTAAAAGGTCCCTAAAACAGGCAAAATACACATTATTGTGGATCAAAAACGGAACATAAGAAAACATATTTTCCCAGGAAAGGAAAGAGACTATTCTACTTACTTTCTAGCACTCTTAGCAAAATCCACCCCTATTGTTTTTCCATCAAGTTTCAGAGGAGGCTGCAGGCCCTGTAAGATGGTTAGCAGCTGAGAGGCTTCCTGTGAAAAGTAGAGATTATGTTGTAAGTGCTATGCAGGCATCATGGAGAATAGTTTAAACAACCAAGGGGTTATGTTAGAACAAGTTGACATGCTGAAGAAAGCTTTACCAGAGGAGAGGACAGCTGTACAAAGGCAAAGCCTCTGTTTTGGCCTGTCTGCTTGTCCTTGATGAGGCGGATGTTGTTTGATGAAAGATTAGCATACGGTGCCAGGGCTGTCATGATGGCTTCCACAGTGGTCAGAGGAGCAATATTTCGCAGGATGATTGCTGTATAGGACAAAAGTCAATATGTTAGAACAACGTACCATGGAGCCAGGTACGTGGGTCAATGCATCTATGAAAGAGAAGTCCTTACTGTCCCCATAGAAATCTCCACTGGGTTGAGTTTCAGAAACTCCAGTATTATTGCTGGTTTCACTTTCTGTTGAGAGAATGACAGAGAAGTAAGAAGAGCATTAACATAGTCTTCAGAACTGTTCTTTTAATCAAAGAACTGGAAGTGAGTTATAAAGTGATAAGTGTAAAAACCTCTGCTAAATATGATTCAACATTTTACAGTATCAGATAGCTTATATCACAGCCATGTATTGTGGTTTGCCCCATGTTGTATGATCAGGTAGTATGGAAAAAAATGCAGGCTGTTTCCCATCTATGCACTTTGCCTACATCTGACTGAGTGACAACAACACAACATAGATTTTGCGTTGCATCTCAGCACTGTTGACCCAGCCTGCTGGATGTCTGCAGTCAGTGGCCTCTTGTTGATTTAACTACTTACCAGCTTTGGCTGCTCCACACCTGAAGCACTTCAGCCTCCTCCGGAAATTGTACAGGCCACACTGCAAGTAACCGTTCAAATCATTTTTATTATACACCTACTAAAGCCCTGAACAGTGCTGCCTCAGAAAACAGGCAATCTATATTGGTGCAGCATACCATACTTACCCGAGACACAACCTAACCTTTACCGCTTATGCAAATGTAGGCGTACCACAAAATGAGCTAACAGGACTGCAACAGTTGTAATTTATAAAGCTATCATAAATACTTATAGGCCTGCTTGTGTGTGTATGTGAGGTGTGGCCATGAAACTGAGACAGGTTATTAACTTACAGTGTTGCAGAGCCAGTCTTCATACTTGTTTCTGGGGTGACTGTAGTGCATGTCCACAGTTTTGCCTTGGATGGTCAGACGTTTCTGAAAGAGGACGCCAAAAATTAGTCAAGTATTCCTGGCAAGCTTTTCTCATCAACAGAGCAAGCAGTGTTGGAAGGGAGAGATGGGGGAGAGGGACCCCCAACAGATAGCCTTTGTGTTAAAGACGAGACAGGCACATGATGTATATGTGAACATGATGTATGGAGGGTTTTCTTTAGGTGTTTGGGACCCGAGTGCCCAGTCTGAGCTGGAGCAGAGTGTACAATGTGCCCTAACAACCCTAGCAGACATTTTTAACTGACAGGGATGAAAAAAAATCACATCTACTGAGGGGTAGGATAAAAAAAAAAAAAAAAAAAAAAAAGACTGAGCTTACATTCAACCCTGAAATATCACTGATAATGCCTCTATCAGCAAGGTAAAGATAATGTGTTCATTATCTTAAATGCAGTAGTAGATGATCTCACTAATGTCAAATCTGCAGATTTAAGGTAACTGCCATTACAGCTAACTAAAACACAAATATATATATAAATGACTATAATCATCTATCTTAACACACAAATCTTTTTGCCCTGTGGCATACAATCCATGAAGTTTCCACACAACTTATTCAATACACTTTGGTTGCCATTTGGGTTATTTTTTTCAGATCCCCAAGATTAAAACTAGACTTGGCGATTGTGAAGCAACCTGATTGGTCTCCATCCATCGGGTAGCATCTTGCAAGTGATAAAAGTCCACGAAGGCGAAACCACGGCTTATACCTAGAGACAGCATTCAAATATAGACGGGAGGCGTGTTAGTTAAGAGTCCATGGGCATATTATTCAAAGTCTTCCACAAACTGCTTCACGACCCAGGCCCTGTTTGGTACACAACTGGCCTCTCCTTAAGAGTTTTACCATAGCAAGAAATCCTGCTAATTCCACTTTTTGAACCACACTTAACAACAAAGTGTGTTTGTCAATTGTCAAAATTGTTATTGTTGCTCTTACTTACCTTAAAAAGGTCCAGAACGAACTGAAATGTCAAGTCTTAAATCAACATTTTTAATCCTTTTTCAAGTAACCTGATACAATTCTCTCCTAGTTGCTATGGGAAAATGGGTCTGAATGGAAGCAGATTGGCCCTATGGTCAAAGACTGGGGGGGGAGGTTGGGTCCGTCACAAGTCTGGTTCTCACCTGTTTTCTTTTTCATCAGCCTCACATCCACTGGCTGCGGTCCCTCAAGTTGGTCTATGGCAAAACGAATCTGAATAACAAAATACATATTTTACTTTAACATCTTGATTCAAAATCTTTTTTCCTGCTACAGAATTAGGGGTGCTCGTACATAAAACTAAAATTACATGAAAGAAGTTGCATAGCTGTGGAGACAAACTGAAAACTCACATCATCCTCGGTGACATGAGGAGACAGACCCCAGAGCATTATGGTCTTGCTCTTCTTCTCCTCCCCAGGCTCCCTTCTGTAGTCCTGCTCTGGGTAGTCGCCATCGGAGTGATAACCATCTTCTGATCGATCACTGTTGCGTCGTTTTCTTTCTCTTTGCTTTAAAACAAATAGATCAGTGCATCAGTTAAGTATGAACGTCATCAAACAGTTGCATATTTTAACTGAAACAGCCGTTGAAAGTCACTGATGACAGTCACATAATATTAGAATCACTACCTCTGGACTGTCTCTTGATCCTCGACGATCTTCAAAGCGCTCATTACGTCTGTCGTCGCTCCAGCGACGCATGTTGTGGTCACGCTCTTGGTCCCGCTCCCGTCTGTCACGCCATTCTGATTCGTCTCGGGACTGGTCAGAGCCATACCTACCACTACGTTCTGTGCGACTAATCCTAGTCAGGAAAACATTCAAAGGCAAGGTTACACATCAGGACAACTACCTGCAATTGCACAAGATTCTTTAACATATTCTGTATGTGATTGGTTTTAATATCCTTTAAATTCAATCACATACTATTGCCTCTGCAAGCTCACAAACATAATTTCTTGAATAGCAGTACAGAAAATCTGATTTACACTGAAATATGTCATCATTAACAGTATTTGCTGTAACGTCTGCCTTTCTAATCATTCTTGATTTACCCATTAACGTGATGAAGGTCACAAAAAATATTGAAGATTAAATGATTTTAATCATTCAATCATTTATCCACAGTTAAGCACCAGTGGATTCTTAAATCCTTAAATCCTGTCATTAAAGTTTGAGTATTCAGCGGTAGGCATTTCTTAAAATCATGGGGGAAATCACTTTACATAATTAAGTGATTGTCCTTCAGGTTGGGCTTTATAAAGAGGAAGAACGGTTGAAAGTGAACTGGCTGAGTTAAGTTGACAAAAGTTGGCTGAGCATCAAGGTTAATTACTAAAAGCTAACATTAATGCAAGTTACAGGCGGACATTCTGAATCTAATTTAAGCTTTGCGTGAAACAACACAACACTGCCATTATAGTTAACCACACCTTCCACAGCCAGCGGCGCTAGCGCAGAACATTACTCACCTTTTATCAGCACCCATTTCCCCGTTCTGCACACACAGGGCCTCTAAAAAGCAAGGAATAAATACAATTTAAAAAAGCGAAGAGCTTTAAAATATACAAACACTCTGGTGTCATTAGTTTATTAATTTACAGTTCAACTGCAGTCAAAATATATCGATTACAACAAGCACAGGAGTGCAAAAGAAAAAGGTTGTAAACCATAACATGGAGCCGGACTAGTTACCGTTAGCAAACAGACGTGGGTTAAACTAGGGTTGTGTCTAAACCGGCTCGCCAATGCGACGCTGCAAGAATCGTTTTTAGTTTCAGTCTGAATGTAGAGCAACTCACCAGTGTAGCTTGTTAACAGTATAAGTAACCACTAGAAGTTTTTAAAAATGTTATTTGACAAATTGCGAGCAAGAAAATTCATCTCACGTCCAAGGACTTTACACAACACCACAACGACCCTTCTTCGTCCCAAAATGCATCAGTGTATCGCCCGTTGCATCATGGGAGATGAGCATTTTGCCCCGAATTAGCCTCATAGGCAGCGCTAGGCGTCCGGATCTTTGTTTCTCAGGTCGCCCTCGACAGTTTCTAACAATTGGTTATGTTTCGGTTGACATTAGATATGATTGAGATTTGGGTCACGACTACGACTGGGGTCACAATTTTTTTTACACCCTTCTTTTTTTGCCAATGCGAAAGGAGATTTGCCACCTGAACATAAATCGATGTGTGAGCTTGAGTACAGAGTGCTGCCTGGAAGGCTAGAATCAGGGCAAATCTGTCCCAACAGTTCTCCGCCATTTTACTGGTCGAAGATGCTCTACAAATATTTGCAATATAATTCGATGCTATACATATCGACAATATTTCTTTGATTTGACAGACGACGTTTAGTGGGCTGAAGTTCAAAGTAAATTTCAAAAAGTTACATAATCTACATGAATGCTAAACAAAATATTTTTGATTGTTAAGCTCTTTTAAAGGCAATTTTAATCCCTGTATCTAGTCTTCATCTTGGTCCCAAAACCATCCTAAATTTTGATAGAAAACTGGCTTTCCCTATCACTTACTGTTATTTTCAAAATTATTGAATAATTTTTTACTCTAAATTCATGTTAATAGAATGTTGTTATATAGTGATTGATCTGGAGGTTTAATTGATTTCATCCTTTTACATAACTTGCAGGACATTGTTGTGATATGAAATAAAAAGCCTCTTTGTACACAATGCTATTTTTTCTCACTTCAGCTGCTCAAAACATATTATGCAAAAACTTGTGCATAATGTTCTTTCATTGTCATACTAACTGAAAGCACACTATGTACTGTAAAAATGGTCTTAAATCAATATACAGTATGCACAACCATCACTCATAACCAGCATTCGTGCCACTGCAAGTGACTATTGCACTACGTGTACCAAACTATAGATCATATGTAGTAGCTACTGTACATTTTTGTGTTTATCCTATACTCAGTGTTGAGAGCTACTGTGAAACAATTCCCTTGTCCCAACATAGCTAGTCAAAATGGTTGAATCTGACCAAGATAAGCAACAACATGATACAAAATCTTTTTTGATCATTTATTACAGTATTTAAATCCAGAAGCATCACCAAACAGTTCACTGTACAAGCAGGTCTTGGGTAAAGATGACTACACAATTACTTGTTCAACTTGGCACACAAGAATGTTCCCCTCCCAAATCTCTGATGTGGTAATGGCACGGTTTTACAACACAGATGATTGACAAGTTGTGCTGATACCAGGTCCATAATGGAGCTCCAAAATATGTTTTTAAAACCAATACTTACGGAGGTTATTCTTATTTTGTAACATTGATGATGCTTGAGTCACTGACACCCAAGGCCAAGCCATTATTTTCTATACAAATGTGTCATAAGATAAAACAACACAAAACTCAATCATTTAATATAAAAACTGGTCCACATGGTCCCAAAAAGGAGGGTGGAATCCATCACACTTTTTCCAAGAAATTCAGGATGGTGGGGGGTGGGATGGGCAGGTATCTCTAGGATGCTATGAATCTCTTTGATGAGCTCTAGGTCAAGGTTTCTCCTTTTGTCACCTGCGATGAGACACACAATCATGCATTGATTATATCATTTTTGAGGCATTCAAATACAAAAAACAGCTGGATTGTTTAAAAATTACAATGCGGTATACTTACTCTCGCCTCAATATATTCGATCCTCCTCTCCAACGCCGTCAGCTTCTCGTTGAGAGTGGCCAAACGGGATCGACACGACATGTCTGTGGATGATGAACTGGATTTAGTATGTTACCGTCAACAGTCATGGCATTTCATTATGTGGGGCGTTGCTTGTCGATGCTGTCAATTACAACAGCAGTACGCTCGACAAGCACAAACAACGCTACTGTTACTGATAACTATATGTGAGAAAACACATCAATGTCAGGGGTTATGATGCTGCTGCTGCTGGTATAACACAAATGACAGCCGAGCAGACTAGCTAGCGGTAGCCTGGCAGCCATTAGCGTTAGCTGTCTCGACACTTACATTTTGTAGTCGTCTAACGCAATGCATTGACAACTGTTAGGCTGCTAAGATGAGTTAACAAGCGAAACAAAATGTAAGGTGAGTCGACAGCAAACTGTCACGGCACTTCAGCGAGGGAACCGTGACAAGCTCCCAGCTAACGATGAAGCTAACTGCTAACTGGGAGTGGCCATTTAAAAAACATCAACATCAATGCTAGCAGCTAGCTGAACTAGCTAACTAGCTCTAGCTATCGACGCGAGATATCCTCACTAGTGGTGATCTTATGTGCAAAATTGGCTGTTAAAAGCTTACCAAACGAGTTTAGAAAGTCGGCGATTTTTTTGATGCTACTCGTTATTACTTCTATATACTCTCGATTCGCCCAGTCCTGGTGAATCTCTCTCTGCACTGGGTCTTCCTGGCCAGCCATGTTGGATATCGCAGCTTGGCGTACTGTTCAGTCGAGGATGGCCCCCCTGCGTTCATCCAGGAAGCACGGCGGAGTCAGGCAGGGTGTCGCTGTTTTAGATTTATCGCTCGGAACTCATACAAATTACAACCTAATTTTAATAATATATTTTATGTAGTAAAGCTATGCACTCTACACTAACGTTATGGCACACTCGTAAGTTAATTAGACAGTGTTGATAATCAGCAGTGGTGGGAGTAGTAGGAATAATAGTGTAGAAGTACTCCATTATAAGTTAAAATTCAAAACTGTACTTACTATTATCAACATATACAGGAACCAATCGCACACATTATGCAGAGTATTTCAGGACATTGGTGTTATAATTAGGCCTATTGATGCATTCATGTGTAAAACACCTTTAAAATGATGGATTGTAGAGATGAGGCTAATACTATAAGGCTACACACTGATAGTGATTTCTTTTCTTAAGCTATAATAATACATCATATTTATTAATTTTGTATAGTAACCTTGAATCTGCAAAGTAACCAGTAATTTGAATATCCACATACATGTAGTGGGGTAAAAAGTAGAAGATGAAAATACTAAAGTAAAGTTACCTTAAAAGTGTCGTGCAGTAGACTACTTGAGTAAAAGTACCTAGTTACATTCTGCAAATGCTATTCAGGTAGCTAATCAGAGGCATTTTGGACTGAAGTGCAGCACCCACCAATGTTTATTTTTGTGACAGACAAACCCCCACAGAATCGCCTTAGTTAGAGTTGGTAGCCGGCCAGACGCGAGTCTTCAACAGTCACCATGACTCGTCTGAATTTATAATACCAGACTGGCTAAATCATTGCTGTGAATTTGACTGTTCAAATATTTTTTGCACATAAACAGAGATATCAGCTAGCACTCATGTAGAATAGTACTTTAATATCTCAACGTAAATACATTTTCAAGATACTGGAAATAGAGAATATTTTGAAGGTATTGTGTGTGTGTTATGTGTTTGTATACAAATGATAGTAGTACTTCATATGACATAAAATGTTTATTTCTCCTCGTATGCCAAAGAAGATATTTGTGATATGTGTCACACACTGTGGTAGGGTCAGATTTTACATTTTCATCAGAAACTCCCCTCACAAAAGGTTACAAGGAGTGTCTTCATTGAGTAAACAGGCTGATCAACCATAGTGTACAACAGTGGAAATATCACAAACCTAAGAGCGTTGCAACAGACTTTAACTGTAAAGGTGGAAAAGTATGATAAAAAAAAACCCAAACAGATGTGTGCTGATTAATGTTTTTCGGCCAGGCTGGTCATAACTGATAAAACTAGAAGCCACCCAGAGTACGTTGTAGCGCACTTTACTTGACCTTCTTAAGTAGCTCTTTAATATCTGCCTCAATGTCAATGGTGAGGAAACATCTGCTGTAGCGCTTGTAGGGCTCGCCATCAGGACCGACTAGGAACTTCTCAAAGTTCCAGGAGACGTCGTCTCTCCTGACGGGACTCCAAATGATGGACTTTGGATCGGTCATGAGAGCCATGGCGTCATCGCTGGGGAAGGGAAGCTTTTCCTTCAGATAAACAAACAGGGGGTGGGCATCCTTTCCATTCACATCAACCTTCTCGAGGAGCTGGAACTTTGGCTCAAAGCCATTTCCTGGACGGACGTACTTCAGAGACTGCAAGATTTCATCATTCTTGCAGTTCTCCTATTATGAAAAATACAGAAACGTTGAATACATTATAGATGGACTATGTGCCATTGAGTTGATTAAAAGCCATTGGTTTTCAGTCAAACTCACAGAATGAGGCCAGTGGTACACTTCTCACTGTACTGTACTTGATCTAGTGGTAATTGTGTTTCTATTGAGTATTTCCATTTTTTATTACTTTATACCTCTACACTTCACTAGGCTACATTTTTATTGCTTATACTGTACTTTTTACTCCCTCCAGCAAAATTTACTGGTTATTTTACAGAGTCAAATTATTTTATACAAACCCAAGGATCATATTATAAAATATGAGTCACTCATGAGACATTCTGCTGCTTGTAAGTCCTTTATTTTTGCCATTACTTGCCATGCTTACTACTGTCAGTAATTCTGAATGCAGGCATTTGCACATTTAAAGTGACACTGCATTTTTTAACTAACTTTTCTAATAGAAATATATACATATATAAATGAATAAATAATATTATATATACATTATATATATACACATTAGAAAAACTAGTCAGAACTTTAAAATTCAAAATGTCTTGTTCACAGATGACATTAATAAACTGTAGGCTACATTGGTTATTTTTGTTCTATAGCAGCCCATTTGAGCCGCGTTTCTTACCTGGTGTCCGAACTGGTTGCAGGGCACACCCAGGATAACGAGCCCCTTGTCGGAGTAACGACTGTGGAGCTCGTTCATCTGAGTGTAGTCCCTGGTTGTTGTTCCTCAGAGGGACGCCACATTCTCAATGAGGACAACTTTCCCCTGCAGCGCAGAGAAGCTGAACATTTCTCCGGACAGCAGCTTGGCTGTCAGGTCGTAAAACCTTCTCACATTCCCAGCCATTCTCGCGACTTCCGGATGAACTGCGCGAACAAGCTGCTTTACTTAAGAGAAAAAGAAAAAAAACTGCTTATCTTTATTCAGGAGGGTCAATGTCATCAAGTCAACTGCAAGTCCAGCCTTCGTTTCATTATGGGGCGGGCCGAACATGTAGCGCAGCTGGTAAGGAAGTATTTTTTTTGTCTTCGCTTTTGAGGAAGTAAGCTGATGAATATGAATGAGCTTTTTTTTTTTTTTTTTTTTTTTTTACCAAATATGGTCAACAGGTAAAACAGTGTTTCTTAAAGGTCGACTACACTTTAGATTTTCTGCTACTGTCCTTCCAATCAAAAAAGAATTGACCTCCAGGACACTTCCGAGGCGCCCATGAGCAAGGCACCAGACTCATAACTGCTCAGTGCGCCTGTAGGCTATACATGGCAGCCCCTCCGCTCTGACACCTCTCCATACATTGATTGTGCATGTGTGTGTTTTTTGGGGCCTGTGTGTGTATGTGTGTGGAAAAGTAACAACAGAGTGAAAAAATGTCCTTAAAAGTCTTCTTCTTCTTCTTCTTCTTCTTCTTCTTCTTCTTCTTCTTCTTCTTCTTCTTCTTCTTCCCGTTCTTCCTGAGCCAAATGGTCTACTGTTTTTCTTTTCTCATTTGATAACTTTAGTAAGGCTACTAGTTACTCTGCATAGCCAAAGTAGTGCATTTTTAAATCTAGCCTATGTATTTTATCTGCAATCAGATAAAAAAAAAGAAACTCATTCCAATAATCAGAAAAATGCTGAATATCAGAGCCGATGATCGGTTGACCATACTTATCCAATATAGAATACATAAATGTAAATATAATTTACTATTAATTGTACTTTTGACACTTACGTATATTTATTGTCAGAAAATCCGCTTTAAATAGCCTAGTGATATCAGATGGCTACTTTAAGACTTTTACTCAAGTAGCCTATTTGTATGGGTGAAACTAATTTTTAACCAAAGTAATATTTTAACAGAATTAAATATCTTTTCTCCTCTTTTGGGTAGCCTATTTTTACAACACTTCCATTCTGAATAAGTAAAAAAAAAAAAAAAAAAAAGTCTTTGACATTGTTTTCTTTTTCAGTGTCTTACACGTTTATTTCACCCCTAAGGTCGGCATAAGTGGTACTTTCCAGGAAGTCATGTGCAATCTGAACAGGTCAAAGATCAGTGGCTGACTGAAAACAGCAAAACATTTGGGCTTTTACGGGAAATACATCCGTGTTAAGTGCCCAGGAGACGGTAACGGCACCTGTCAGACAGCCAACATGGCGGCCTGGCTGGTCTCTGCCCTGTCGTTAGGTGTTGTAACCATGGCTGTTATAACGGTCTCTTACTTGTTGTACTCGGGACTCCTCGTAGACGTTAACGTAGCAAGTGGCCCTCCTCCCATAAAGAAGGTTACCTTCGCCTACAAATACAGAAGAGGACCCTACAGAAACTGCTGGACACTTTTCCGTGAGACTACAAAAATTGGACCAGAGCTTCCGCCTATCGCTGTATTTTATGATAACCCTGCCAAGGTAAAGCATCACTCAAATGGCAGTTTCTTGGTTTGCTCTATTAAAACAAAAACAAAACAAAACAAAAAACTTAAATGTCAGGCAGATTTCACGCCATGTTGTGGTCGTCCGGTAGATGGCGGTATTGTCATTCTGTCCACACGAGTGGAGCAGTCGGGGATGAATCCCTTATTCCTCAGCAGATAGTCTTGATGGTTTAAATATTTTAATTCATAAAGTTGAAATGTTTTTTTTTTCTCTTTCACAATTAATAATTAATTTAACTGCATTTGATGTAGTCTTGGCGTTCTGTCTTTTTTTTTTTTTTCTCAAACTTTTGGCACAAACTGATTTTTTTAAATGTTTTTCCCTTGAGCAACATCATAGCACATCTGGCCAGGGTGTGGTGTGTTTTGTGGATACAGATGTCATACGATATTATCCAAGAGCGTTTTGCGGTTGTACATTTAAGATGCTGAGAGACTGACCCAGACCAGAGGTAGCATAAGGTCGAATGGGACTCATCAAATGGGAGCATTTATAATTACAGCGATAAACTATGAATTTTGATCACAATAAATCATCAAATTGATCACACAGTTCATTACTGAACTAAATCCCAGTTTCTTTTAGGGTCTGATTTAGCCGATTTCTCAGTCTGAATGAGATATGTGAATGGTGGTTCTTTCAAGCATTTGCAAAAACAATCTTTGCCAATCAGAAGTATCCAGAGAGCTTCAGTCAGTTTCCTCAGCTGTTGATGTGCTGTGTACTGTATGTGTGTTTGACTGGTGTTGTTATTTTGTGATGTATTGGATGTTGAGTGGCCACTATGCAAATTTAGGCCATCGGGGAGTATAACTACAGCTGTGTGGATTATAGTGTATTTTTATTTTTAATTTATCAAACACATATCCTCAATCAATCATACAGTTTTCCAGGCTGCTTTTGTTTGAGTCACCAGCCAACAGTCAGATCACTAGCTTGTCTTATCAGCTTGCGGTTTTCACAGGAGCAGCGAGTTGTATAAATAAGAATCATGTTGGTGCGGTTGTTGCTCTAGCTGAGAGGAGCCGAGCTGTGACAGTATAGTATAAGTGTCACTGGGAAGTAAAACCAGGGTACTTTGAAATGCAAGTTATGAAATATGAATTCCAGTAAAACTGGTGTAGATAAAAATAATAATGATGAAATACATGTTAAACGAGTCAAAACGAGGGCTTTATAACACTTTTGTGACTGTGACTGAAGCTCTTGTGGTCTCCTTTACTGCCACACTGGTGCTACTAAAAAAACACAATTAAAAACACAAAAGTCTGATCACTCTTTGAAATGATTGCCTGCATTCCCAAACCGCTCCCGGTGTGAACTCATCCATCCCAAAATCTCAGTGTCCATAAGCAGCAGGACATAATATCTGCTGGCTCTGTTTTCCTGATACCTAATCCTGCACACTCTCTGGGGTCTCCAAACGCATGTGGCGCCGGTTCCCACATTTTAAAGCGAGCCCAGCATGAGTTGTTTTTGCAGTAGGGCCGAACAGAACAAGAAGGAATGAAACAAGGAGTTGCACCTTGAAATGGTTAAGCAGTAGAGTTTGGTGCACCGTGGAGGGTCTGGAGGTTAAGGTAACAAGGGTGGAAAACAGATTTGGTCTTCTGCTTCTGTAACATAAGCTAACACTGAATGCAGAACACTGTATGTAACTGCCTGTCACAGAGCCCGCCTGATACCTAATTTTTGGTGCTGATGCTGATATGATTGATTCTTTGGCCAACAAACACATTTTTTGCGATGATCCCTTAAATGTGACTGGGGCAAACTTGTGACAAATCGATGTAATGGAGTCAGGATATTTTACAGTTTAACAATAAATCTAAGTGTCCTAAATGACATCAGTTCACAGAAACGATAATTATACATTTTTCAAAGCATCTTTTTCTACATTATAATTGCTTAAAAAATGGGTTTTCATATTGGCACTTATTGGACAGCATCTATGCTGATATACATTATGATGTATCATGTAGAGCTGGGATATATATGAGATTATATATCATCAACATATCTTGACTGTTGTAATATCATGATAATGGAATGAAATAATTAACTATATCTATGCTAACTTCATCTCATATCCCATTCCACAGTGAATCTCAGAGTCTGAGATGGCATTGAGCCGCTGCAAATCGGTAATGGATGACAAAGGGAAAATATGAAGTGAAATTAAGTTGAATGAATGTGATTATTGTTGGGACAATTAACGAAGAAGAGAATGTTGATGCAATCGTGTTGACCTTCATTTTACTAAAATTCAACTTGGATTCTTTTTTAACTTGTTCCTTCCTCTATCATCTTTGATAATTCATATGAATTGTGGGATGGGAAGCATGAATTTTCTGAAGTGGGGTGTGCCAGAACAAATTTGAGAACCACTGCCATACTTTATAATTTTGTATCATATTTTAGTATTCTATACTATGCCATGTTAAAGTGACATCAACTTGCTTTATATTCTGTATTATAATTCTATTACATCAATACACATTCTGTATCATATCACATATTAGTCCGTTGCTTGCTGTTTAACTAGACCTCATTTTGGCTCCAAATTACTACTGTTAGTTTCCATTTTGTATTCTTTTCTTATTTTAGTTTTATATTACTCTATTTTATACTCATATTTCTAATATTCTTATAACTTTTCGCTGTGGCTCAATAATGGTTTATCCTCTAATCTTATAATACAAGACTTTGTTGGTCGGATAAAACAAGTAATGGGAACTGTCATTTAATAAAATAAATAACCATCAAATTAAAGATAGTATAGTCATTGTTTTCATCTGAAATTACTATATAGAGAGGTGTTTCTACTATTTTGTCGACCCTCATTGAGATAAAAGGGGTGGACAAAATAATTTGTCAGTAAAACAACATATAACTTTCAGAAGTCAGGATTTACCGCAGGCCTGTTGTTTGAGTCATTAGCTTAGAAACTGAGTGCATGTGTGTATGTGTAGTTTCAAATAAGCAGCTCAAGCTGAGTAAAATGATCGATCACTGTCTCACTTGGCCCTCATTGGTGATTCTTTATTTCCATGTTAAAGACCTTATTTTAGAAGAAATCTTGAATCCTGAAGCACCAATACAACCAAACATCATCAAACTGTCAATACTGAGGTACTGAGTAAACTATCCTGTGAGACCATCTCTTTCGCTCAACTCTAATATTCTCTGATATCTACCATTTTTAGAACCAGCTTCCAGAACCAAGTATTGACTTAAGTGGCACAATTTAAACCTGCCACAGTCTGATGCACGACAACCTGATGGAATGTAACCAGAGTTCAGCGATGGACTCTTTCAAGCTTTGCTTCAAAACCCTTTTGTTGTGCTCATCCTCTTTTTTTTTCCCAAGCCGGCAATTAGGCTAGCAGTGGGTCCTGGTTCCCCTGCGCAGTCACAGCCAAGTCCTGATCTAAGTTAAAATAATTGGGGTAATGATCTCAGCTCATTAGCGTCCGAGCCTCAGAATGCCATTCAGTTCCGGCGTCAGGAGCCCCAGAGAGTACTCTCAGATGGAAGGACTGTTTTTTTGGTGTCTAAATAGTGAGAGACTATCTATTGATATTTGCTGTGAGAAAGATTTTCAAAAGTGCAGCTGACAGAGGATAAGTGTCAGCGAGGCTAGTTTCATCCTCTGTTCTCGGCTTTCTCACTTTTACCTCCTTTAATCACTTCCTCTGGAGAAACAAAAGACCTCAACGAGGACTTAAGTTGGTCCTGAGCTGGTTGCCATGGATACAGGGCTGGAGCTGCTCCGTCTGCTCCTTCAAACGTCGAACACACATATTCTGGTCCCCCCACTCACTAAATCCTTCTCCACCAGCAGCCTCTTCACAGTTTCAAAAGCAGGGGGTTTCCAACCCCACTTCACCTCTACCCTGCAGCTCTCCTCTCCTCCTCTCCTCTCCTCCCCCCTCTGCTCTGTGTCCAACTTTGACAAACGCTAGAGGGAGGATAGGGGGGCGGATCATATATTTCTCTGTCAAATTCGATATTCCAAGAAAGCGATTGGGGTTAGGGTTTGCAGTCCTTGCGATGTAGAATGTCAAAAAAAAAAAAAAAAAGCTGGATGACAAGTAGAACAGTGGTGAGATGACACATGTGTCCACATGTCTCCAGGGACCCATGTTTGGTTCACAATATGATGAAATCTGTGGGAGGGGGCCGGTCAGGAAACGTGCATCAGTCTGAATGTTAGTCTTCATGGTGAGTGATGAAATATTAGAACATTTCTCCAATACTTACCCTTTCAGAAAGTAATTGTAAGACATTTAAAAAGCAAGCCTTGCTGAATTTCAGTGTAAAATACTTCTACTACTTCCTCTTACCCCGTTGCTTTACTGCAGCCAATTCAGCCGATGTGCAACGGAGACATGGCTCCTTCAGTTACATTTTGGAAGCTTTTTGCTTCAGATGAGCTGTCAGTGTATTGAAGAAACATCAAAAGACAGCACACTTGTGTCTTGATGAGTGCAGAGAGGCAAAACAAAGATTGTGGACAGAGGATTGTGCTTTTAGGCAGTGGTTCTTTGTTCTGGACTCCCTACATGGAGCCCTGTGATGATTAATAAATCCGCATGGCTCAGACGTCCTGCTGTGAGCCCCCAAAACATCTGAAGTGTCAAAAAAAAGTTTCCCAAATGTACTTGTGGTTCTTAGAATAAGATCAGTCAAGCCATTAACTGGATGTTAAAGACCAATATGTTTTGTATTCAAAGTGTTTGACATCTTATCTGTTTGTCTGAAAATGTGAACCTTATCAATATTGGGGACATCTGATGGAGTTTATCTGTTTTTCTGCAAGCCTTTATTATATCCGCCCATTGTAATATCCACCAAGCATCCAAAGCATTATGGGACCAGATCTACTGGACAAGCATGGTGGCGTCATCACTGAAATATCACGTGCATAATGAGTAGATCCTGGGATTGATTTGCCAACACATGGCAGGGAAGTATGCATCCAAAAAGAAAGAGCTTTCTCTTGAAGTGTTTTTACAGAGCCGCTTGTCTTCATGCATCAAAAATAGACAAAATGGCAAGAGAAAACAATGCACCTAATATAGGCTTGGAAACTGGTCTCATGTTAGACTGAATGCAGTGTTTACTTCCAAACAACTTGACTCAAACTGAAGATTCTTTACCTGGGAACAGAGCTGAGAACTGACAGTAGATAAATCACAAAACCTGGCCCTTAGATAATTGTTTCTTTTATCACAAAGATGACTAACGTACAACACTTCTCCCTACAACCTTGAAATAGGGCTGCAACTAACAGTTATTTCCTTGTACGTAGAGCATTTTCTCTGAATTGATTAATCGTTTGTTATATAAAATGTAGTGAAACTGCCATACCTTGCATCGATTTTGGGGTATTTGTTTGCTTAAAAAAGGTTCACACAGTTTATTGATTATAAAAAAAGTTGCAATTTTCTGTAGATTGACAAATTGTGAGGATGATGATAATATAGTTGGCATCTTCACATCAAACGTTCGACATCAGAGAACCACTGTCCATCCACTCTGACTGTGTATGAGCACCAAGCATCAATGTTATAAACACAGAGTCCGACTCTCCTTGTCCGACTGCAGTCCTGCGCTCTGTCGGCTCAGAACACGGTCCGTCCTGTCAAGTGCAACAGCTTGATACGAGATGTTGTGGTGGAGACAGGTGACTGTGCGCATAACGCTGCATTTGTCTATTTCCTTTTCCCTTCGACCTGACATTAGCCAGAGCCAGGAGCAGCCTTAAACTGTTCTGTCTTTTCTGGATTTATTCTGACTCTCTTCCTCCCTGGGGCGGTCCGGCTGGTCAAGATGATCGATAGACATTGTGGGTCATGATGGACTCAAAGTCCGCTGCGTACAGCCAAAACACCTGCTTTCTTCTCCAATGCTGATGGCTGTATTTCTGCCATAGTGTACCATATCAGCCATAAAGCCAAAATAAGATAGATAGATAGATAGATAGATAGATAGATAGCCAGTAAGTTGACTAATACACACATATTCATAAAATATCATCTGTTCTTTGTCTGCTGATGCCAAACAAATCTTACACCAGATTTAGCAGATTTCTCACTTCTTGTGTGTGTTTGAAACTTTGAAAAATTAGCTTAGTCCACAGTGCACGGAGAACACACACACTCCTACCCATGACTGGCCTTGCGTGTTGAGGAGCAGAAGGAGAAAATGGGCATTCTCAGACATACTGGCTGTGCTTGAAGCGTAGCATTGATAGGTTTATGAACAAATTGGACCATTCCGGCGTATTTATTACACGAGCCTTCAGTGGTGCTCAGCTCAGCACAGTGGGAAGAAAGTCTTGGATGTCCCAGGAGTATTCATTTGTAAAGAGTGTCTCCCTTTCCCTCTTTTTTAATGGGCAGCAGGGTGCTCAGAATGGAGGAAGGAGCAATAATTGCTTCGCCGCCAAATGCTCCAATTAGAGCGCTGACTGATGAGCATATTTCTCTTTGAATTTGACACCTGGCCAACATCAGAGGAGATATCTTTTTTGTATATATCCCACTGTATTTCTGCATTATTTTTTGCCTTACACTACAGTCTATGGTTTGTGACTCGTCAGTCCTCAGAGACAGGTGCTTTAGAAGTGTTGATGGTGGCATTTCAGAGTTTCCCCCTTTTTTTTCAGAAAAAGTGATGGCCAAGAAACATTTTCTGCTTGAGAGCATTAATATTTCTGTCAGTGCTGCTGTTGTCTCATAGGAGATTCTATATAATCATGGCATTTGGAACCAGTATAATGAGGGAAAAGGGGAAAGGTCAAATGCTGGTAAGACTATGGCTGTGGATCAGGAGGTAAAGCTGGTCTTCCACTAATTGCAAGGTTGGTGGTTTGATCCCCGGCGAAGTGTCCTTGGGCAAGATACTGAACCTATAATTGCTCCCAATGGCTGGTGTTCTATGTATTTATCTCATGCATGTGCTCTCTCTTATCAATCTGTGTTTAATTGTTCATCTGATCTTTTTTTCCAGGTGTCCGGACCACGGTGCCGCTACGCTGTCGGCAGTATCCTGAGCGAGGGAGAAAATGAGGTTGACGAGGAGGTCCTAAAGAGATATGAGACATCGGGCTATAAGGTCTATTCCTTTCCTGAGGTCACACACGCGGTCACTGCCTCGTTCCCCAACAGGACGGTTCTCTCCTATATTCTGAGACTGATAAAAGTCTATAGACCGCTAGTGCGCTACATGAAGGTATTATCGCTCTCTTTTCTAACAATCACAACAGTCACTTGAATTTTGCATATATTTGCATATATTCTTTAAAGATTTGTTTTCTGTAACTCAATATAGTGTCTCTTTACATTGCAGCTCGGTAATAACATGGTTATAGCGGGATTTGATAATAATCAGAGAGCAATTAAGCAATTATAACCGTGTGATTACCAAAGTAATGACCAAAGTAATGATCGTGGACCTCCCTCATATAATTGTTGGCCACCCCACTCAAGTGCCCTGCCCCCTTCCCCCAGTGAGTTGCACATGCATAATATGCTACTCAGTAATGATTACTGTCTGCATACTATGCTTCTATCTGATACTTAACATTAGGGAATATTTATTTACAGCAAATAAATAATGAAAACAAGATAAAAATAAGAAATGTATAGAAAGCCAGCCAATTGTGACCATCCGTCAATGTAACCCCCAACCCCAAGATTTACAGTGGCCCCTTCTGGCCCCTCTATACAAAATTAATGAAGGCGCCCCTGATGATAACCTGCTAAAAGTGATAAAATGGTTATATTAGTGCAACATTTTGTGACATTAATAGGGCAGTCTGAGACAATAATGATAACATATATGTTGTTTTCTCAATATTATAGGTTATTAGCGCAATACCTTCAAAATCACATGAAAATTCTTATAATAATTAAATAATAATCACATTATAATGCTGAAATTCATCCTCCCTTATGCTCCGAACATTCCCCTTTGTTTCAAGGTGACACTGTAAAAACTATACCGTGACTTGTTGCCTGGAAACTCTTAACCAATATTAAAGGCTGCACAGTGAGCTGTGATGGAGAATGTAGAACAATTATTTGCCTGCAAGATAAGGCAAATGCTTCACTCACCATGAAAGTGGAAATAAACTGTACATTCACCTTCCCTACGTGTCTGTGAAAAGTGACTTACTTCCCTTGTGATCTAAATGTACAGGAAGCAGAATTAATCGCTGTGCATCACAGTGAAACAAAGTGTATCTTCACACACCCCATCATCGACATCATCTCACCTCAAGTTCCTCACATACTTTTCCCACGGGGGTGTTTTTGTTCAGTGTTCTCACAGTGTCTCGGCTGCACAAAGAACATCATTAAAACATTTTGTAGAACACAGCTTTCAGATACAGATTGCTTTCAGTGTTTTCTGTTTTGACTAGATTCGTGGCCATCTACACTATATTTAACGTCATTTCTGAATAATATTTTATATTTAAAAAGGAGCCAGGTGCCATAGATAACCATTTTGAGTTAGTGCCTGTGTGCTCATTTTAGTGGGAGAAAAACAGAAGAAATGTGAGGTGTGTGTGTGTGTGTGTGTTGTGATAGAATGAATCACTGCTAACTCCAAGGTGGGCATACGTCAAGCGGCAGCAAGTAAAAGATCAATATCTAACCCTATGATTGTCACGTGCACGTCTGAGTCATACTGTGTGTTTTCAGGCAGCACAAAGTAAAATTCAGTGTGAAAAGCTGAGCGCATGAAATTGCTTCTTTACACTTCCTCGTGCCTTCTCTGTGGCACCCCCTGGAGGGTTAGGAGGTAGGTGTGTGTTAGGTAGTACGGCAGGAAGAGATTTATCATTGGAAAGCAGATGTAGGGTGAACTTGGAAGACAAAGGAGAAGAAAGAAAGAGAACAATTTGAGCTCCTTTTAGCGCTTGATGATAAACGACGTTACCGTGGGATGCTGGGAAAGTGAGTCATTGTGGTGAGGAGAGAGTTTTGTGGAAGTGGTTTGATTATGCAGGGCACTAAAACAGGTGGCAACACCGCAGGTTGTCTCAATCACTCTGCCTCTGCTGGAGGAATGTGTTTGTGTGTCCTGTCTGGCTGACCGTACCATCTGCTTGGACGCTGTTTCAATCTGGCTCTGCTCCAGCGGCACTTAGCCTGTCTGAAAGGTCAGCTTACACAGTCATCAAACTGGATATCAGTTACCTTCATCGGCAATCCTCAACCCATCTTCTTCAGATCTTTGTTTCTACACCTACTGGCCATAGTTAGTTATAAATGTGTAACTCCACATACAATATAATTAATGGCCCCTACGACAAAAAGTCTGTAAAATAAATGGATACTTGTTGAATCAGGTAAAGTAACAGCTTCAACAAGTTGATATATTTTGACGCACTGGCCATGATTTTCTCAACTTTTGACATATAGATTAATATTTTAGAGTATACAGATTGTTTCTTAGTGCAGCTTAACAGTCCTGAAATAAATTGTACTTAAAATGTACAAGTTATGAAATACTGATGACCTACAAAAGCAAACAAAACTATCCATGAGAAAATTGATCATTTCGGCATAGTTATTGTAGTTTGTTATTTTACCTGTCACCAGGTCAGTTTCAAAATTATCCAGGTTTGATAAGTCAGTAAATTTAGGGTCCAGACACGCCAAACTGGCATCAAAGAACTTGTGGCGATGAAGGCTAGCTGTTGCATCGCCTCACGTCAGCTGTGTCTCGTCTAAAAAGCTGCACACACTGCAGAACACAGCCGACCACCAACTGCGGGAGAGGAAGTAACTGTCCATACAACCAGGTAGTGGTGGTTTGTATTCATCATTCAAATGATGAGACCTATTTTTTTTATGCTGGATTGATTATAAAAAAGAATACAGTGGCCCAGAAGTGGGGTCGACAAGATACTAGCAACACCTCTCAGTACAGTGATAAGATTCAACAGCACCAACACCGCCTCCAGAATTAGAGTGGAGTCCAAAAACAAAACTGAACTTTGCAAACTCAATGACGGAAGAATTTGCTGCAGGCTGTTGTATTAAACTGCCATAGTTTTAGCTGCATGTATTGAATAAACTCGATCAACTGAGGGTTTACCCATTGGTGTACAGTAAATGTGTTGATTACATTGTTGGCTTTCACCATGTCTCACGTGGGTGGCTTTATTGTCCTACAGCTATTATCGATGTGCAACAACTGAAAAAAAAGCCCACTCATAAACTCTTGCGCCATCATTGACCTGTTCTTGAGGAAGACAGGTTTAGATGGCAGAGAATACTGCATATAAGATTTCATACAAGACATCTGTCCGTTTGTTTGTTGGTAGGATTCTTCTAAATTCAGAAATGTATTTCCATGTAATTTAGTTGATTGCCTTGGGCCGAGGTAATTTTTTGTGGAATTTCATGGGTCTGGGAACACATTTCAGCCATGAAACCCAGTAAGACGCTTGCCTCTAAGCCATGTGTTTATGCTTAGAGGCTCAGGAAATCCCTTTTATTTATTATGTAAGTAACATGAATGTACTGTGGGTGTAACTCAAGATGGACAGTTGTTCAATGCAGGTGGAGTTTGCAGCTGTCAAGCTTCTACAGCATAGTGGTATTACACTGTGATAATTTATTTTAAGGCAGCCAAGTAGTTTTTTAAATGCAGCTGTATGATCGTGGTCATAAACCACACTATGCAACACGAGTTAATTTTGTTAGAAAAATTCACAGGGAAGTTCAGTTCTTTCATCCACAGTGTTGCCTCCTGGAGATTCATTCTCTTCCATCACAGCATCCATCCAAAAACAACCTGGACTTCTCGAGAGGCAGCAGCCCTATGAAGTCTGAGAAATGAATACAAATTTTACTGAACACATTCACATATCACAAATTCAAAGAGTGACAAGAAAAATATGTTTTCAAGCAAATCTATGCTTTTCCCCAGCCATCAACTGACTGGAAAAAAACTCAATTTAGAAATAAGAGCATTTAAAACAGCCATGTAAAGGACCCACGCCACATTTCATTTCTGAAACTAAATGGCACTCAGAAGAGTGCATATTTTCGCCAAGGCCCAACAGTCCCTTTTAATTCCATCAAGATAATAAAATATCAAGGATAACAGTTAAATCTGCTAGATATGTTTTTTTCATTTGGATCAGCATCAAATTGTACTCACTCATAAATACCAGCCACATAAATATGTCAGATGTGAGAAATGAAAAAAAATCTTGCAATGTAAAAAGAAAGTGAGAAATAAAACTCCTGGATCAGTCCTGTTATAAGGATCCACACCTAAAGTTAAGTGGGTCTATTCTTAGCCAAAGCCCATCTTCTATTCAAGTTTCGTGGAAATCTGTTCAGCAGTTGGGGTTACCAGCCAACCAACCAACCCAACCAACCCAACACAAACAAAGAAACAAAGATAAAAAGAAATAAAGAAACAAAGAAATAAACAACCAGACAGACAGACAGACAGACAAACGGATGCAGGCGAAAACATAACCTCCTTGGCAGAGGTAATGAAAATGATAAAAACTAGAAAAGCCCTAAATTTCTCGTAACCCTAACCCAAACACTTGAAAGCCTTTGAAATGTCTTTGTATGTAACTGCTAAACTCAAAGCTGTTTAAGGAGGTTGAGTGTCAACTGAAGCTTCAGTTAGTGGTAAGCAAGAAAAGGAGGTTAAAACGTCACTCGAAGTTGAAACGTAAACATGGTCGGTTAAGACTGAAGGATGGAAGGAGTTCAGGTTTTAGTGGAAATTGTCTTTGAAACTTTTGAACTCACTTTGATGAGTCAGTTTAAATAAAATTAGCCATATTTGAAATGTATTTCCAGAGACAAATGCCCTGTAAACATTATGAACATATTATGAAACACTACAGTTTGTAATTAAAATATGGTTCACATTTAATAGAAGCAGCCTAACAGAACACCCAGTTCTAAATTGGTTTCTTTTGAGTGAATAAAGCATGCTGTTGATGGCTGACACTTTGAATATCCCAAGTGGTGAGACCTTTTCAAACAAGCTCATCAGCATTTAGCATGCCTGGCTTGTCATGGCAGAATGATTTCTGTCTGTCAGACACTTTGAGTCGCTGCCCCATGGTCAGCCTTGATATTTGCCTAGTCAGACCATCGATCGGCCCCAGTGTTTTTCTTCAGTGCCTTGGCGTTTTGGTGGTGGGCTACATCACAGACACCTTGGCATCTTGAGATTTGATTGGAGTGCGGTGGCCAGGCCTTCATACTGGATTGGGGACTTGGGAGTGAGGATAATATTGCTGACATTCACAGAGATCTAAAGGTTTGTGAAAGACAGACGATGGAACATTTGTTCGCTTGAGGGCACTGAAGTTTCTTGCCAGCACAGAGGTTCTGGGCTGAATATAAAGCACGTTTTCCTTTGTTCCTTGGAAATGGCCTTTTTTAGCAACTGAAACACATGGTTAAGTGATCATAAAGTCTTCCTCAGCATGATGCAAAATGAAGCCTCATTTTTGCGGCATAAGGTGCTGCCTGTCTCAATGCTTATTAGTGTCGTCTACATAAGAGTGATGCAAAGCAGTGCACAGATGCTAGTCCGCAGGGCCTGTTAAACATGCAGACTTTTAGCTAACAGTGACGTACATTCAGAAAGGTCAGAAAAGGTTGTGGCGTTTGTACGCTGGACAAAGTAATGCAGGCAGTGTCGTATGCTGCCTGGTTATTCTGGTGGTTTATAACTTTTTGAATATTCCTATCAAGAAGAAGGAGCACTTGAACATGATGTATTCCCATTGGTAGTGGTAGGATGCATGTAAAAGAGAAACTGAAATTCAATTCAAAGTCCCTGAGGATGCTTTTCATGCAGAGCTGTTTGACTTGTATTCAAGTATTCAGAAGTTGTACATATTTCTTTTGTCTCTTTCAGTTGTAATTCATGACATTAATGAGGTGCAGGGATCAAGCCATGTGGCTGACCACATGGTCAGACCATTTATTTGCAAACTGTCAACGTATAAAGCTTCTGTCAGAAATGTCCAACCTGTACATGTCCGTCTCATTTACATTCAGTCAAAAACCTTTCTGCTGCCACCTGCTGTGGCATTTTTCTTTCACTGACCATTTTCTTTGTCATTTGAACTCACTGAAGTCATTTTTTACGAATAAATTGCATAGTGGCATAAATTATGATCCAAATAAAAGATCTAAAAAAAACATGCTTAAAACATGGAATCCATGTCTGAACATTTCATCATAAACAATTGATTCTGATAACGTTATAAATCTCTGACGAGAAACGTAACCCTGTTTGCTACTGATGATAGCTATGATAGCTATTTTCTCTTATCAGGCCCAGTTTTGTCACATTGGTCAAAAAAATCAGCCAGTTCTTATTGTTCTAATTGTAGTTCCTCATTTGTTAGACACCAAACATTATCATCACCAAATGATAAGTGAAGTTTGACATATCCGAAATCTCATAATTCCTTAAAAATCAGTAAGATTAATGTCACAAGATTTTGTACTTTGGTTACTAGCAAGATACAAATTAGTCGGTTATCATGTCTGTTTCTGTGTAACTGCTGAAGGCTCCTTTTATTGTGTTTTGCTGTTTTATCCTTTCACTATATCAGTCATTTTTGTTTGTTTATATTATTCACACCTGATAAAATATCCCAGTTATTCTCTCTAATCCCCTTTTCTGATGTCTAGTAATCACAAACAACAGGCACTGCTTGGACTTTTTGAATCTTGATGCAATAAGAATGAGAGTGAACACTTACATTTTTAATGCAGGCCTCAGATATTCAATTAGCAGGTGTTGTTTCTTCTAGCCGAGAAAGATTTAGAATAATAATGTAGCTAACGCAATATCTCGGATATGTTATTGTTTTATTTTTCACCAATTTATTATATTAATTTACAAAATGAGCGGCCCTCTTTTATTAAGTGTGTTGCATCACGACCCTGCGAGCTGATTCTTCCCACAGGAGGCTGTGGAGTGTGCCCATCAAATGTTCAAACATGACTTTCATCCTCCTGCAGCTGGGAATCTACTGTTGGTCTTAAATGTCACATCTACATATGATTGATCTGATTTAAACTTTATCTTGTGTTGCACTGTCGCTCTGAATCAAGATCAGGCAGTGGGGTGTGATTACAATGTAAGAAGGGTATTTATTTTTAGATATGGGACAAATTGTGCGCCAGTGGCCATCTTATCAATCACTTAGGATGTGAGGATCGAACCAATGCTTAAAAGATGTAGGCTGTCGTCTTTGATGTTATAAGTCTGTGATTGTGTATTATTCAGTTTTGCTCACTTGTTTATCCTGTATTTTGTCATGCTGATACAGTGAAAACATGTCGAATCAGTTCCAGGTTTATTTCCAAGCAGGTTTTCATATATGCCTTGGTATATTGGTGCATAACAAACATAAAAGTAAAGATGAAAGCAAATTAAAAAAAAAATCACTGGAGTTGCCCTGTAAATAAACTACTGTGGCTGTAGTCTCTTAACTCCCTCATAACAAGACATGAGCACATACACCGATCAGGCACAAGATTATAAAGGACTGACAGGTGAAGTGAAGAACACTGATCATCTTGTTAATATGCAGCGTTCTGTGAGGAAACCTTGGGTACTGGCAATCATGCGGATGCCACTTGACTTGCAACACTCCTCCAAATCCAGTTGCAGACCATGCACACCAGTGCCCCCTGCCCCCCAGCAGGACAATGCTTCCGGCCGCAACGCAAAAACGTCTGAGGAATGTGATAAAGAGCTCCAGATGTCGACCTGCCCTCTGATGTTCCGCAGACCGCAGGCAAATCAGATTTGTTTCTCAAATCAGATCAGATCAGAGTGTCCACATTTCTATTTGTAAGCGATCAGATCAGATTTATGTGTCCAGACAACACCAACATTGCCATTAGGTTGCCGTTGTAACAACGCAGGATCGGTCACTGTGTTCGCTGGTGATGCTGCTTTAGCAGGAGATATGGACAGCCATTATCTTTCTCTCGGAAAAATCACGCTGTCACAGAGAAGACAATTTATTTCAGCGTGACTGTCGATGGACTGTTGTTCTCTGTGTTGTCTGCTAGTAGCAGCATAGATTCTGCTCAGCCACACTTCTACAACTCTGGACTTGACGTTGTCATTTATGTCAGATTTGTGTGTTGTGCTGCAAGTAACAGAAAAGACACTTTGAAATCTGTGCAGCCAGAGCGTCCAGACTGAGACACGTCTGTAGATATCCAATTAGAATCACATTTCATGTTTTTTTTGCTGTCCAGACTTTCTTTAATTGATATTAATCAATATAAAAAACAATCTGGATATGCCAAAAACACCCTTAATTAGCCATAGCCTTGATTCCCCGAGTCCCAATCTGATTGAGCGTCAACTGGATGTGCCGGAGCAAGTTCAGTCCAGGTGGACAACTCGCAAGCTGCAGGACTCAAAAGGATCCACTGCCAACGCCCTGGTGCCAGACACCACAGAACACCCCCAACATCCAAGCCTCGACGGGTCAAAGCCAAGCCGATCCATGTTTGGGGCCTCCATGGATCAGACTTGTTTTGCCACATCCCTCAATCAGATTAGGATCTGGTGGTCTGCCCCGGTGTCGGAGTGATATCTACATGAATGTCTTGACCCACTGTTTCCTAGCAGAACATTGCTCTGTAATGAGAAGATCAAGGTCATTCAATTTGTGATCGGTGTATATGTTATTAGCTGCTGGCTGCAGACTCCATTAACCAAAGTCTCTCAGGAATCACACCAGTAATACACTCAGACTTTCAGAAATATATCGAAAACTGGTTGGAATAAGAAAAGAAATGTATCTCTTGCGGTCAAAAACAACCTGGAAATACTTTGAAATCGCCCCTTAGTGCTCTATTAGGACTACACACTGCATTTCATAAAACCCAAACACCCAGTCAGTTTGTATATCTGTGATGCCTTTCTGCTTTAGAGAAGAAAAGAACACAGGCACACACACACACATTCTCTTATGCCGGTTACAATATTTCATCAATTTGGTTGAGTCTTTTGTCGAGATAGACATGCAAATTAAATGAATTTGCTCCTGTGTCCTCTTGAGGGATTTTCTGAAAAGCAATCCAAGAGGCAATTTTGAACCATTCAAGTATGAGTCCGACAACAGGGTGGGGGCACCTAACCAAGGTGCAGAGGTTTGGGACCTCAGTGAGCTGACTAAAGAAAATGGGAAAGATAAAAAAAAAAAAAGAAGCTTAGGACTTAACTGCTTTATTCAGCTCAGTGACTTTCAAACGGTCTGTGTTCATTTGTCAGGGCTGAATAAGTCTGTGTAAAGACTGTTGTTGCTTGAGTGACACCTGGATTGTTCATACTGGCAGCGACTACTGTCACTCATTATGTCCTCAGCCCCTTTGAACTGCTTTTCTTCCCCTCTGGGCTTTGAAATGAAATGTAGACTATAAAGGGGCTGTAGAGATACTATGTTCAATCATGCTCTCCTCTACATGAAGCAATAAGACTCTTAGAAAATGTCTGAAAAGTCTGTAGTACTATTGAGGAAATGCGATTGGAGATCTGCTGTTTTGACATTCAAAATAACAAGGTGACAAAGCAAAACAAAGAGGAGACGTGCAGCAGTGATATGAGGGGTTCAGTGGATCTGGTTAGAGAAGTAAAGGCAAAGATATGGAGTGAAAGTAAAATGCCAAGGAGAGGAGGGTCATGTGCCTCTGATGGAGTGTTATCCTCCATAATTTTACAGATTACTGTCATTAGTACACAGGCTTCAGGAAGCGGTCAGATGTCAAATGTGCTCTCCCGTGAATTACACGCTCTGTTATGCCACTGAGTGGTAGGGTTGGCTTTGCAGCACTCCTTGACCCGGCACATCTAGGTCGTTTAATAGAGGAACCTAAAAGAAGAGCTGACACACAGCCAGCAAAGCAAATGACAATCTTGACCCAAAGGTCACTGTTTCAGTTTTTCTGACTCCATCGATTTTGCACATCAAGTCTGTTTACGCGTCTTGGCAAGCACTAACACATAATGTGAAAAAGGTTTTTTGAAAGTCCGTGTGAAACCTCATGATTTGCTTCAAGTGTGCAGCATCAAGCTCAGCTGCTTAAATCTTTATTCAAATAACACAACTTTAGACCACCACAGTCCAATTTTGTGTGCAGGTGACGTGCCACTGTTGTGTGGAAAACAGATCAGTCCAATTACTATGCATAATAAATGTCTGGTGACTAAATATAAAGAGTGAGAAAGGTGCATGTAGGGTGGTCAATGGATGCGTCAAACAAAAACAGGACTCTCATCGATGTTCAATTCCTGTTTGAAACCAGCACTCAACATTGACTCATTTTGACTTTCAGTCTTATCTAGAAACGTCATTTTTTTCAAAACCGTACTAAGCAGTATTGTTCCCTAAATCAAACCAAACTGTAACTGTTACATGTGTATTTTTGTCACATTACAATTTGTGACCACCTGACTATGGATGAAAATAAAGGTCACCTGACAATAGATCTGCTCTCCACAGAAGTTAATCGGAAGCAGTGGCCAGTCACCTGTATGCACACCATTTGAAAAGTTCGTAAAGTTGTGTTTCTTCCCAGATAGCGTACATAGCACTTTCAGACTTTGCTGTGACAAATAGAAGTTATGTTGGAAAGATGTTGCATGTGGAGTGTTTCCTAATTGGGAAGGTGTTTCGGAGACATTAGCATTTGGTTGACATCTTTGCAACGCCTTCCCAATTAGCAACAATCCACATGCTACACCTTTACAACATAACGCCTATTTGCCATGCTGTCTGAAAGACCTGTGTGTGATCTTGAGGTTGTACACAGATTGACTGTGTAGGTGCCATGTTTAGATAAGAAAGAAGACTGTGTAGAATTAAGAAGACAATCTTGATCATTTCTTTTTAATGAGCATTGTGAGTCCAGTTTTTATAAGAGTGCAAGTTTAGTCAGTGCAGTTTTAATAACACTGGGGAAGTGGAAGTTTTGGCAATGGTTCAATTCCATTTTCCAATTCCTGTTTTTCTCTACGCTCAGAGAAACTACAATGCCCCCGGGGATAAGATAGAAGGCATGGTCCTATGGTCATGTTATCTGTAAGAGAGAGGGATAGTCTCTGTGCCTCGCAGACACTGAAAGACTGCTGTCATTATCAACCATCAAGTAAATATTACCTTTGAAGTCATTTTACTTCGCTGCAGCCGAAGCCGGGATGGTCCCTGCAGCGTTTAGCACCAAAATATCTCTTGGTTCAATTCTGAAAGCTTGATTGAATACTCATGCTTTGATGGATGCTATTTCTCAGTGCTGTTTGCTACATTTTTCTTCCTCTGAAGTATTACACAAGAGAAATCTGCTGCATATGTCCTCTTCATATTCATGGGAGCGTGCGGGCTACAATCGAAAGTCAAACATGCATTAGCAAATATGACCAGAATGACCCTGAAATGACGGCCGGACTGAAAACAGCAGCAGTTCTATCGGCTACTCTTGTATTTCTATTAGCACTCGTTCCAGAGTCAGTACCAGGGTTAGTTAGGGTTGGAGATATCCTGTATTTTCAGGACATATGTGTGAGCTCAGCTTAATAGGCATGGACAGTAAAACTTGTTTGGTAATTATTCGTGATAAATCTTGTCTCAGCACCCATAAGCACAATATGATAATAATAATAATGATATTTTCTGAGATAATTTTAAATCCTAAAACTACTGCTGTTGGTAATGTTAATTCTCACACACACACACACACACACACACACACACACACACACACACACACACAGTTATAAATATTTAAAACTTTTTGTCTCCTCTGCAGTCTGTGTATGGAGAAAGCTTCAGGCCTTTTTAACTGTTATCTGGTAGATGACACAGTGCACTTACCTGAAAGGAATAACATTGAGGAATATGAGTAATATGCGAAGGCTGTCTCATAAACAGTAAACTTGTCTCCGGCTACTTTTACTTGTGCTGCAGATCTCCGGAAGTCAAGTGAAACAACCTACAGCAGCAACACAGACGGCCTTTTGTAAAGAAAAAGAAAACTTAAAGTATTCCGCCTTTTTCAAATGCGAAAGTTATATAATACAAAATAATCAGCACTACAGCTGTTGAAGGAAAATTATGCAAACATACAGTCAGAAAATATGAGCTGTGTCTTCTTTTGGATTAATTTAGCTTCCATTTTGATTGATTGTGTATGGTATAATACTTAAAGGTGTCCTGATAAAAATGATGAAGACAAATCAGACAAAATGCTGTAGCTGACATCATCTTGTTAATACATACTTTATCAGATACTAGACTAGACGAGACAACAGATGAGTTCTTATCTGGAGATTTTCCCGTATTATCATTCTTCCATTTATTACTAACAATGATTGTTATAATGTAAATGTAGCTACTTCTGTCAATGTAACTTGACCCACTGCGTTCACTGGTTATTGGTTGCAAATATCAAGCTCATGTTTGTGTTTCAGATCAATTTCTGAATCAACTGGTGCCGTCTTGTGTGGCTTTCTTTTCAGATTTCGATGTGTGACTTATTGTCTGTTTTGTGGTTTAAGCTTGAGGCTTGTTGTGTTTCACTGCTGTGTTTTTGTCTATTTGTGCGATGTTTTGTTAAACTGATGGTTGAATAGAAATAGCTTGAGTGGTGGGTCAAGAGTTACTGCTTCTCTTGCACACCAGGACATGTGGTAAATTGCAGTGAATCTGTCCTAAAACAGGGCTGTTTGCAGTTTATTTAAATCCAGTACAATGGTTCAGAGTACTTAACTGCCACTTTGTTCCGTCAGCTGTCCTCTTCACTTCTGACAGTGGTGTTCAGTCTCCTCAGGAGACAAGGGGCTATTGCCGAGGCAGAGGTTGTTGTTTGTTTCCATCTCAGGACTCGGACTGATCATTTGTCGGCTGTTTTTCTCAGGAAAAAAAAAAAAAGAATCTGTTTTTCTCTTCTATATCCCTGTGGGCAGCAATTCTTCACTTTTCTCCATCAAATTTTCACTGTCTTTGATTCATCTAGGCTGACTATTTCTCTCTGAGGTAGGAGTCAGTCAGTCTGGACTTTAGACACAATCAAATCCTCCGAAATGTTAACAGTTGGGATCTATTCTCTCAGGAATCTCTCTAACATATTACGGTAACGTCACCAACGGTTTTGAGTATGTTCTTGCAACATTTCATTATACATATGTATTAATTTCATTTGCATATTTGGCACGTAAACCATTAAAGATATTTTTCAACTGATGAAAGTGAGTGAGCAGCATCGCCTCCACCAGCTCTCTTCATTCCTCCCTGTGTTACTGCAGCACACCAGGTCGAAACCTCGGCGAAGGTGTTATCACCATCTGTAAAAGGGCATCTTCTGCGACCGAGGCGTGTTTTCTGTTTGACAGACTCGCCTGTCTGTTGCAGTGGAGAGGTGAATCTTATCTGAGCACTCTTCTATGTTTCATGCCTTTGTAAGTTGCATATCTTTGGTTTTTTTGACCGTTGGCCAGACAAAACAGGAAAATTGAAGATGTCACTTTGAACTGTGAGAGAAAGTGCTGGGCAGTATTTTAACTGTTTGGGTTGTGCGTCTGTCCGTCCCATTCTTGTGAACGCGATATCTCAGCAAAGCCTCGGGGAAAAGTCTTTAAATTTTGGACAGATGGTCAATTCGTCGTCAGAGGTCAAAGGTCAGGGTCGCTGTGTTTTGCCATTCCTCAATAATTTATAAAATAGCCTAATTATGACAACATTTTACACAAATGTCTGACAAGATAAAATGATGAAGTCAAGACATTTTATATCCAAAAATTCAGCTTCGCTGTGACGCCATAATGTTCTGCAAAAATGGCCTGGCCTTTATTCAGTGCCAAAGCTCAAGAACAGCAACTTGACTGGTGCGCGGAGGCTTACAAGCAAGAGGCGTTAATTCTAGTCCGAAATTTAAACTATGACTGAATATAACTGACACATGAGTTGACCTTGAAGATGGATGTTAGTTGCATGTCTATATAATTACATAACATCTTTTTGCGCACAGGGTCTGACTTCTGCTGCATTGAAACATTCAGCACGTGAAATGGGCTCAGGAGAACAGTCTCATCAAGGCCTCGGGGTTATTTCATTTAAGGATTAATATTTGACGCATTTGTTGGCGTTTCCTTCGTCGAGCCACCAGATGAAGGAGTGGATGTGATTCATCAAGAGCCGCAAAGGAAAACACGTCCTATCTCTTTGTGTGTTGGGAGTTAATGGCCCTCCGACAGAATCTGCACCACGAGTAGCTTGTGCTTACAGTAGGCTTTACTTGTGTCAAGCTTGACTTTGGCTAATCTGCCTCTCTAGTTCCAGGACTATTTGCCTTGCTGAAATCAGTCCTCTGGTGCCCAAATGTATTCAGTATATTTGCGACATCGTCCCAGAGTGCCTCTTTGTGCCGGTGAAACATTTCTGCTTTGAGGCGGAGAGCTCTCTGGTGTTGTGTCGTCCCCACCGGCAGTTCCAGCTCCCCACTGAACAGAAATTTACTCTTCTTTTGTCTGTCGCTGAATTGCTGCTTGTGAGGGAAATTGCAGTAAAACGGATTAGGAAAATGTACACTTAGAAACATTACAGCGCAACAAGACACCCGGTTTATCCCTTAGAAATGTAATTCTTCAGGGGAAAACAGGATTGGGGAAAAATGCATTTTCATTTTTTTGCAAAAAAATACAAAAAAAGTTTGAATGCTGTTCTCTTGTACTTGAAAACAACATTTACATGGATGATAGCTTATCATAATTATACTTATGGGAAATCGTACACTGGCCCTGCACACCTATGTTTCAAGCTTGTATCTTGTTTATTTTGTCTAAATATAATAATATAAATCTAAATATCTTCATCAATCTTTATTTTGTCTTTAACCCTAACCGTACCTTAATTACAATCACTAAACAAATTCCAATTAGCAGACCCAGATTACTTGTTTATCTTTTCAAATCACTGTGGCCTTCACAAGTCTGATTTTCTTTATGTGGATTGATTTATTTGATTAGGATTATAAAGACAATCAGCGGTCCTGAACAATGTCTTTTTTGTGATTTGTTTATTTATTTTGTGCACTGCCAAGCTGTTTCCAAGGTTACCACACAAAGAGGTCATGTAAAGCTAACTCCAAATCATTTAAAATCTTTAATCAATCTGCTGTTCAGTTTTTCTATTTAGAAATCAAAAGAGCGGCAGCAGTAAACCTTTGAATAAAATAAATGCGTTCATTGTAGAATTATTCATTATGTGTTGTGTTACATGATGAATGGGTGACTTTCCAGGAGGAAGTAACTTATCAAGCTTTAAGTGTATAGCTGTGTTGTAACGGTAAGGCGGGGGGGGGGGGAGTGGCTACAAATACACAGCTAGTATGAGAAAGTGCTTGCGAGGTGATTAAAGGGCTGTGTGTCAGAGTTTTCCGTGAGAACACATTTTGCTACGCCACATGTGTTTGGAAGATTTCAACGGGAGAAATTCTGGTCAATGTACTTCGTGTTTATTGAGCTTAGAAGCAGTTCGCGGGGATCGTAACGATGATTTGATGACCTGAGAATGAGACTCAGCAATCAACTGCCTTTCTTCCAGTCACTGGTTTACACTAAACCTTTAACGCAATTAAAATGGTGTTTGACAGGATAACCAGAGAGATTTAGATGTCGCACTTCAACAGATTTTCCCCGGTAACTACCTTATAACAAAAGCCCTGCTGTGTGTACGAGCGCGTGCGCATGTCTTTGGTAATCTCCCACACTGAAAACTAATTTCATTCATTCATATGTTGACGAAGATTTTTCTTCACACTGTTTCGGTATAACAAAGCACTATAATAACAAGGTTTATTTAACTGTGACATATGTGAATTAGCTCAATAATTGAGCTTCCTGGAGTAAAACCCATTAATTGAGCCTCCAATGGTTCCCCATGAAACAGCTTTGTCCGCTGTGTGCCTGAAAAGCTGGTGAAGCGCAGCATCTACTCCTGTAGAGGCTTGTGAGAACAAATGAGGATGGGTTACTGCTGTTCTCTACGTGGACTTTATTTGGAATGCAGCAATGGCGACTGATCTCCAGGCAACTCGCAGTTTGATTCACTTCGAATTCAGACGACTACGATTAGATACTTAAACAAAACCGATGCATCAAAATCTTTTAGTCATGTACACGATTTGTGTTTTCTCGCTGTGTGTTTAGCTACTTTTGAAACAGTGTATTTGTATTAATCCATATTTAGTTTAGTTAAACACAACTTGAATACAGTTTGGCTCATTTCTAGGTCCCTTTTCTCCTAAACTAGATCCTGATAGGATTGTATCCATTTGCTGTTGCTCACGCTCAGCCATCCTCACCAAAAACTCAAGACGCACCCTCACTAACACGACGCACATGTTGACATCTGTTCAGCCATAAGGACCTGCAGTCTGGTCTTACATAGTTGTTACAGCTCAAGATCATAATGTCAAGAATTGGGGTTTGATTTCCAGTTTTAGATTTTTAGAGACGTTATCTTCTGCATCTGAAGTCCTGTTTTCACGGGATCATGGAACCTCATGTCATTTAGAAATAACTCCTCCACATATGAGTTTTGTTTGGCACATTCACGCAGGAATAGCAGCATCTGTATATCACTTGAATTCACTGACATCATCTCCCGGATATGAAGTTAAAGCTCTGTGTAACACAAACATTTCAGAAGTAAAGCATCTGTTCCCTTGCAGCCACATTCATAATAAAGTTTAGAGTTTGTTTTGCCCACTTTCTGCATGTGTTACAAGCATTAATGCACATGTTCAGCTCATTCAGATCCAGTAACAGATGCTTTGTGGCTTTAGCCTACTTTGAATCACAAACTTTTGTTGCTCCTAATCTTCTCTGTCATTACTCAGCAATATCAATATAGTCATTTCACAGCACAGCTGTTGACTGCTGTTCAGCATAATGCTAGCCCTCAAAATGCTGTCAAACTTTTATTATAGTTGCCAAGGCAGCATCCATAATTCAATTGATGAATAGATAACAACCTCAGAGCTGGATACATCCAGTTTTGCCCCTTTTTTAAAAAATGTTGAAGCAATTTAATCAAAGTAAGGTGAGACCATGTTTTGTTGGCACTTGTAATTTCCCACGTCCATTGCTTTAATAATGCTGCACTGTAATAATGTTTTCAAACCGATTTCTTTCTGTCCAAAAATATTGCTAGTCGTGTGCCGCGGAGGACGTGAAGAAATAAAATGACCTCACTACGACCCTGTTACTCTGGACTATGCCTCAAGTGCTCTCCTGGGCTCCCAGTGGCCTGATGCTGCGGGAGAGGAGTATGAAGAAAATCTAAGAAAAATCAATAAATACACTATCCACAACCCACTACCCAATTACAAGGCCTACCGTGCACAGTTTGTCTCTGTGATTCCACCGCTGGTCTAATTATTTCCCTGCCCTCTGTCCCAGGTCTTCTGTTTGTAGGACACAGAGAAGCTGACCTCACCTTAGAGCGAGGCTCACGGGGTAAGATTGTTGTTTTACTCACCTGGCAGTCACTGTAAGTAATAGGCTTCATGTGTGGGTGCACAAATAATAAAGGTGTCCTCAGGGCCGCACCAAAAAGTTTAAATCAGGGGCCTGTAAAGGTCTTAGGTACAGTTGCGTAAATTGTACTTTTTATTATAGTTAATAACAGGCTAAGTTTGTAAGACGTTATATCGATGTGGCGAGAGTTTTTTCAGCTTGTATACCATTGTAATGTGAAGACACCAGTGAATAACAATGTTAAGTGATCATTAATCCATTTGAGAGCAGTCTGAACCAAAAATGCTGCAACTAATGATTATAACTAACTAACTATAACTACAACTAATCTGCATATTCTTTTCTTGGTTAATCAATTAATCGTTTGGTCGATAAAGTCGATAAGAAGTATGTGGAAAATCATGATTATTTACATTCATACATTTTCAAAAGTCCAAAAACCAAAGGATGTCCTGTCTGCTTTCATGTAAGATAAGGAAAAGCAGCAAAGCCTTAAACTTAAGAAGCCGTGTCTCCAGAAAGTTTTTTCACTCAAGCAATTGCTTTAAACATACACAAAATTGCACATTATGTACAAGTAAGAACCGGGTGCCTGGGTTGGTGAATCAGGTTCAGGCCCCACTTGCGTTGCTTCGGGCTTTGCTGCATCGTCCTTCGACCACAGCGGTCGAATCCTGCCCTGCTGCTGGGCTCGCACATACTGTTTCATCCGGCTCTCTGCGCAGCTGAGGTGTGATACTGGGGTCACATTCAGGCCGTAGTCTTAGTTGAATGTGTATCAACTACTTTACATGTAAATTAAATAAACAAAATTAACATCAGTGAGCTTTTGGCATTCAGTTGTAGTTGCTGAACAATTTTAATCCAATCACAATTTAAGTCTAGTGAGAGTGCCCTTGATATTAACTTCCTGAAAAACTTACAACCCCCAAGCAATGAAAACTGTTCTGTTTAGAGAAGACACCAGGGAGAGCAAACCGTCTCCCAGAATATTAATCCTTTTAGAATGAATTACCATTCTGCATCTCTTTATTTTTTCACTCACTTGTTTGGCCATCGTTGTTCTTCTGAAAGAGTCAGAAGTACTTACCCCTTCAACTTCTGCTGAAGAGGAGACATTTTTTTTTAATTGTTGAAAAGAACATGTTACACTTGAATGTGCTAATGCGGCTTATGGCTTGTGTTTCTTTTACAAGGAATTCATTTGAAGTAGGGTTCATTTTAAGTAGATGTTCAGAGTTTAGTCACGTAGAATAAGGACATAACCAGTTATGAAAGCAGATGCACAGATGCAGATTCAACTTTAAGCGGAAACCTGATAGTTTAGAGCAGTCAGTTTTCTACAAGAATACAGTATACACCGATCAGGCATAACATTATGACCACCTGCCTAATATTGTGAAGGTTCCCCTTGTGCAGCCAAAACAGCTCTGACCTGTCAAGACATGGACTTAAGACCTCTGAGGGTGTCCTGTGGTGTCTGGCACCAGGGCGTTTTATAGTGGATCCTCTGGGTCCTGTATGTTGGGGGGTGGGGCCTCCATGGATCAGACCTGCTCAGCACATCTTACAGATGCTCGATCAGATTGGGATCTGAGGAATTTGGAGGCCCGGTCAACACCTTGGGCCCTTTATTGTGTTCCTCGAGCTGTTCCTGAGCAGTGTTTGCGGTGTGTCAGGGCACATTGTCCTGCTGGGGGCCACTGCCATCGGGTAGTGTTGTTGTGATGAGGGGGTGTACTTGGTCCACAACAGTGTTTGGATGGGTGGTGCGTGTCAAGTGGCACTCACATGAATGCCAGCACCCAAGGTTTCCCAGCAGAACATCACACTGTGATGAGATGATCAATGTTATTCACGTCACCTGTCAGTGGTTTTAATGTTGTGGCCGATTGCTGTATGTGTGGATGTAAAACAAGGTTTTGTCAAGAGACCTAGGTGCATCGGTCATAAAATCAAAAACAAAACTTAAGAAATGTTCATGGGAGCATGAACAATACCTTAATTTTTACTGAAAAAGGAGCAGCACCACAGAGCAGTTGTTTATGAAGAGAAAGCCAGAATATGTGTTTAACCTAAAGAGTCTTGTGCCAGCTTGAAGGATGCACCTTCACATAATTGCCGAGGTCTGGGGGGCTTTGTTGCAGAAGCTGGTTGTGCTCGAATTTCCATTTTAAACACAATTACCTCATGATGTTTCCATTCTCCACATTGTAAATAATAATGTCCCAGTGGCATTAAACCTAGGTCAGGAGACATGTAAACACTGCGGAGGAAATCCAAAGTTGAATGTGGGAATAAAACTGGGCCTCTTGGCCTCCTGAATCATCATAGCTAAACTTATGTCTTATACGATGAAAAATTTATAGAATTTCACTCCAAGATTTCTATGAATGAAGTGAAACAGGGACAGAAGCTGTCCAGAAAAGGAATGAGTGGCCCCTCTCTCTGTAAGCTATTTTATATTCATTTTTAGTTAGCCGGTTTATTATTGTCCTCCAGGGGTAAATGCAGTGCTTTTAACAAGCCCACCCCGAGTGCATAATGTTTTTGTGCTCGGATCTTTAAAGTGTACCATTAGGCTGTTGAGTCCACTCTTATTTTGTACATCTTGTCTGCAGTTCTGTATTCGTGAGCTTCTCTCTGATGCTTTTGTTGTGTAGCTTTCAGCTCCGACGAGCCAAATCAAATGTCATTTTTAAATCCATTGTACTCTATAAATTTAAACAAGGATTATTCTGACAAAACAGAATTTACCAGTGAAATATTAACAGTTGCCATGTCGCTACGTCCGCGCTATTCATTAGTTTCATCTTTAATCCTTTATTTAAAGTCTGAACTGCAAAATAAAATGTGCGTGTGTGTGTGTATATCTGCATGGATGCGTGCACATCAATATGCAATATGTAGGGATCAATGTCTGACTCAAGCTCCAAGCCAATGAGGACACACAGATGTTTCTGAAGGAGCGATGCACCAATAATTGATGTGTCTGAAATCACTGAAACTGACAACGTTGTTCCAGCAGACGGCAGCGAGAGGAAGCGTCACTGCTGTCATAATTGGGCTCAGAGACAGATGGTGAAGGAGATGAGAGTTTGGAAAGAAGTCAGCTGTCTCTTATAAAGATTCTATCAAACATGTGTTGGCTCAGCCTGCGAGCCTGATTATCAGACGTTCCCGTCGTACCACTTAACGGCAACTTGCCTGTCAACGCTTCCACGTTGCTTCGAAACTGGAACGTCAGCAAGGGGCACAGGGACTCCTCACTCCCAGGATCTGTCAAGAAACGATAATAATCTGAACTCTCAGAGAAATGTCATGAATTTGCCAAAGCATAAGGAAAGATTTATGGACTAAAGTGCTTTAGGTTATATAGTTATAAGTCTGTGAAAGAGTGCAAGTGGTGAATACAGAAGTCTTCATTACCATAATACCATGCTTTTACTTTCAATTGAGGTTTATAAACTTTGATAAATGCCGTCTGTGTCACGACTCATTCTGAATTCTTCACCCTTTTAAGAATATAATGCTGCCTGTGGTTTAGTCTAAAGTATAATATCACATCAACATCTAGTTTATTTATCGTTAAATTGTACCAAACAGCATCGACTCTGCTGCACTTCAGCAACAGTAAAATGGTCGAGTATTAATGAAAGCTGGCATCAGTTTTAGCCAATAAAGATTTTTTATTTTATTTTAAATAACTGGACATATTTAGATGCTGCGCCGTAGCTGCAATGTTTTCTTTTTTCAAGCATTGCTCGACATTTAGCATGCGCCAAAAGGGTAAAAGTAACAGACATTGGCCGTGCATGAGCGGAATAACAAAACATGGTGTGTGAAAGGTTAATGAGCCGGGAGAAGTGGAGTGGTCTCTGTCATGTGAGACTTCCCATCGTTTAGGGGAGCGAGGCAAGTAACGGAAGAACAGCATGAAGTGTGGAGGCTGAACATTCATAAAGACAGACTGTAGGGGTCTGAGATGTTTTGCGTGAGGGGTGTGAAGACGGGAGGAAGAGGTTCATGTCTGTTCAGGGGTGGAGCAGCGAGGTTCCCACATGTTATTTTCACTTGTTGTTGACTGGCCGCAGACTTGTGGGATTATCAGCATGTCAGTGCTTGTGTGTCCCGCTGTGATGTTTCCTCTGTTCGTTACATGTACGTGTATGTGGGTATTCAAACACAGAGGGAATTTTCAAGAGATAGAAAGTGTTGATGGGACTTATTTTAACACTGGCAGTGGTAAATTAGCACTGACATTTTTAACATATGCACTAAATACATATTTTCTAATTAACAGTTTGTGACTCCAGGTCATTTATTTATTTGACCGAATTGTGCACTTAAATTAGAACTATTCATTTTGATTTATTATTTTCAGTGATGAATTGTAACCAAGTACACTTTCTGAAGTACTGTACTTTTGGGGCTATATGTGGGGTATCAATGACCTGTGGGGGGCTGTGGCTCAGGGGTAGAGCTATCGTCTTGGGTTATCAAAGGTCGCTGGTTCGATTTGCCTGGTCTGCATGTCAAAGTGTCCTTGGGCAAGATACCGAACCCCAAGCTGCTCCTGATGTGCTGGTTGGCACCTTGCATGGCAGCCACTGCCATCAGTGTATGAATTACTCTAAGTCCCTTTGAACAGAAGCATCTGCTAAATGTAAATATGTACTTTGACTTTTATACTTTTTACATTTATTACTTTACTTTATTTTTCTGCATCTCATACTTTCACTACACTCCATTTGAGAGGCAAATATTGTACTTTTACTCCACTACATTTCTTTGGCAACTTTAGTGACTAGTTGCTTTATAGATTACATGTTGCATCAGAGCCAAGGTAGCACATTTTTAAATTAATTGTTGTGTTGGACAGTGGTTTTAAAGAAACACTGGTGGACTAACTCCGATAATCAGAAACCTTCTCTAAATATTGGATCTCATAATTGGCCAGACCAACAATTAGCCGACCCATAGTACATTATAAACATACTGTATGTATGTTTACTTTTCATTGCAACAGCCAGGTGCACTTACAAGTTTGTACAAAACCACAGCATACATTACATTGGAGAGGTCGCATCACAATCGGTGCATTAACGGGAGGGTTGTAATACCAGAGAGCGTCTCTCTCTGCAGAGCATGTGTGACTAACAGTAGATGGGAGGATGGTGTCATTCACTTGAAGGGATAAAAAACATAATAGAAGTAGCCAATGAAAAATATACTTGGACAGTCTGCCCAAGTAAATCATATGTGTGGGAAACATAGAATCAGATACTTAAAGACTTTTGCTCCAGTACTATTCATAAGGGTGATTTTTTTACTTTTATTAAAGTTATATTTTGACACAATATCTTTATTTTTACTCAAGTATGATTTCTGGGTACTTCATATAACACTGAGTAAAAGAAAAAGTACTGTATACTATGGGTCCTCCAATTCTGGGCCTGGCAGATTATTGGATCATATTCAACATTTATCGGAATCAGTGTTTAAATGGCAGTTTGTATGAGACTTCCATTTACATAAATTGATTCAATACATGCACTAGTTTTGCCCTGAAGCACAATGTAATATATGCAAATTAACTAGTTGCTTAAGTTATCAAATAAATGTATAATGAAGTAGAAAGTTTGGAGTAAAATGACCAATATTTGCCTCCAAAATATAGTAGAGTTGAAGTATAAAGTAGTAGAAAATGGATACTCAAGTAATATACAAGTACCTTAAAGGTGTACCTAAGTGCAGGACTTGACTAAATGTACTTACATTACATCACTATATATTTATTGTCTTTTAATATTATTCTCACTCATCTCTTGTAGGATAAAAAAGAAACCCCTGCATTCCCAATCATTGAGATCTACACCGACGATTGGATCCAGATCATGGCCCCCATGAATCAGCAAGAAAAGTTTGTTGTGCCTGAATCGTGGCAGTAAGAACAAGACGAATTGCACAGTGGCACGGACATCTCAGGTTTGTGAACTGCATTCTGTACTGCATAAACACACATCTTTTTTATATTTACAGGTAAATCTAGTGGGATTACAAATCCCAGTGACAGGTTTGCCAGTTGTAGTGCAACATAATCATTATTACATGAAGTTTGCAAGTCAAGTTTAGACTTCATGCATGCTAGTTCGTCACAAACTCAAATGGGAGCCTGATTCAAATATGCATGGGTAGGAAACAAATGTCAGTTTGTCGATATGTAAGGTAATACCTGTAATCGACGATACTAAAATAAAGTAGGTTCATCTTTGTTTTAGTGCCGTTCAAACACCAAGGTTACATGTAATCCTACATATTCAGTTGCTCATAATAGTCATTTTGTTGAGAAGGCTTAAGTTATCAACAGTTATCCCAGTATTGTCATGTCTTCATAATAATTTTCCAACAGCAATATATAGCGCACATAGATGATATGGAGGCATCAACACTCAGAACTCCTTGGAGTACATTTAAATGCACAGTATGTAATTCCTGCAACTAGCGGTCTCTCAACCAAAACAAAAGAAATAAGTCACTATTAAAATCTGTCTGTGTATGTGACTCAGGCAGAAATGTTCACAGTTGTGGTCAAGTTTTAAAGTTGTATTCAGGATAGGTCGACTCCTTCTTCTCTCTGACTCTCTCCTGTAGTTATAGTGACAGGTCACCAAATGAAATTCACTCAATTTACCTTGAATAATAAGGCAGATTTACCTGGGTTTAAACATTGTTGGAAACATTTGGTTATGCAAATGCACAATTCAACAAAATATACAACAAAGGTTTGTCTTTTTTAGACATTTTAATGCAGACACGTTACAGTGCCCTTTAAGAAAGTTTGGATTTTACTCAGTTCAATACAGCCATCTACTTTTTGATGACCATTTGAAAAACTGCACTTTAAGGCACCGTTGTTTTGGTTTCAGCACTCAGCCATGGTGCTTGGGCGGGACCCGGGAGATTTGGACGTTGTTTCTACTGCTGTTTTGTTTATGAGCAGCCTCGCTGAAACAAACTGTGATTGACACCTGCTTAGGTGTTAATGAAAAGCCCAAACACAACAGCCTCTGGTGGAAGTGTGCTGCCACTCACCGAGGGGCTGTCCGCAGCTTTACGGACACCATATGGAAAACTTGTTTTCAATGTAAAAGCACACAAGCACTTTAAGGCAATTCCACTTGACACTCATTTGTCCTCATGAGACTTTAAAGCTCGCGAAGGAGTGTTTGTTAGAGTCAATACTGGATGAAGCAAGTCCAATCATGAGTTGACATGGAGTGTAAAGACTATGTGATATAACAGCTTTATAGAGTCTAATTGCTCTGGCTTTGTGACAGAGGCCATATTGTTCAGCTCAGCTCAGTTCAACACAAGCAGACATATTGTTTCCAAATTTAGGCCTTGTAAAAACCACGAGGACACAAAAGCAAAGTAATGACAAAAACAAAAACAGAATACAGAGAGGATCACATGTTAGTATGAATTACATTTTGGACATGCAGAAGGGTTGTTTACAAATACAAAGGATATGATTGGAGCCAGTAAGGTTGGGTGATTCAACAGAATTTGAACAATCTATAACTTTTTTAACAGACAGCTTGTCAAACTTTTTCTGTCTTTGAATATCTTTAGATTTCAGACTGTTGATCAGACAAAACAAGTAATCAGAAGATGTCAAACTCGGCTTTTGATAGACTATACTGTATATCCACAGCTTTATGATAAGATACACTTTTACTGATTCCCAAACTAGTAATTTGGTTTCCTGGTATTTGGAAGGGATAATGAAAATAATCTGTAGTTGTAACCCTGAACATAGTGAATATTTGCACTATTTTGCATATACACAAGTGCATCTAGTTATTGTTCTACTTATAAAGTTTTTAGCCAATTATGAGATACGGTTGATTTGACTCAGGAAGGCTTTGTGTCCAGATTCAGCTTTGATGGGGTTTCCAAATTATTTTTAATTGATCTGCTTTTGCTTTATTCTCAAACTTCCAAAGGTTCAATAAATCCTGGGTTCCTCTGGGGTGATGGTGCCAGAAGTTAATTTGAAAGTACCAGTGTGGTATCCAGACAAATATTTTAATTGCTTTCTAAAAGTTCCTTTGAAAGTGAAATGGCTGATTTTGACTGAAATATATATATTTATAAAAGCCACACAGTTAACTCAATAGGACCTATAAGAATTAGTTACTTGAATCTCTTAACTGTATTTGTCTGGTTGTGTCAAACCACACTTCAATAATCCTCAAAAATCCATCTGGATCTCATCTCTTTGCTACAAAGAGGACTGAAACTGAGTGGCATCGACAAATCCAGTGCCTTTCACGTGTCATGGGTTCAGAGTGGGACTGACATTTGGGTCCATGGTTGTGAATGATAATGTGACAGGTAGCCAAGCTCCTGTCACACTGGGATCAACTCAGCCAGGTCAGTGGAGCAATCAGGACACTGGAGGCCTCTTTGGTCGACCGACCCCCAAACCCACCCTTCCCCACCCCCTCCTTTCTCCCCCATACCGACACCGTCTCAGTGACCGGATCAACCCCCGGTCTCCTCACACATGGCTCCTCACTCTGTCAGACAGCAGCCTAGAAATCCCCCTGTCATTCTCGGACATAGTTCAGTCTGTGGAGCTTCACAAGTGGCTTTATCAGAGCTTCTTTAAGGTCTTCTGGGGCAAGCTGATGTCAAACATCAAGTCTTGTCAAAGTCTCATGTCAAAACTTCAAGTCCAAGTTATGTTGGAACACTTTAGGTCTCTCAGTGTTGACCATTAAAGGTTTGGTGATATCATTTGAATGAGCTTTTATATCTACAGTGGGCCCTCTGTCACAGAGTCAGCTGTGTTTCTACACTAGCCCAGAAAAAACAAACACCGGCTCTATACACCATGCATGTTTTTGGACTGAGCCAGGCTAACTTCTTCCTGACTGGACTCACAACAGTCAAGCATCAAGTCCTCATTTTTGTGATGTCGCTCAGACTAAACTCCAAGGGCCAAGCCAAACACACCCCTGCTCCCACCACCTAGGCCTAGCCCTCTGTTTCGAGCTTTCACATCTAGGATAGGGTGTCCTGATTCTTGTCGGGATAGAGGGACAGGTTGAAGTATTAGAGCTATGTGGCCCTTCAAGTGGAGATTTTTCAGAGCCACTCTTCAAAGCGAGGGTTATGAGAACCCTTTGTTGTTTCAGTGTATTATAGTCTTATAGGCTTCTCTTAGTCTTTTCTTTATTAGAAAGTTTGCTGAAATATTGTTAGCTAACTAGCTGGCAATCTAACGTTACATTGTTACTGGTGATTTGTGCATGACTGACCCGCATTTTGACGTACTTTATTTCAATGTGTCACAGCTGAAGACGTAACGTAAACACCATCGACGTCAATTGATGACACATGAGGGTTTTAAAGGGTTGTCCCATTTCATAGGGGGATATTCCAACAACTACCCCTTGTAACTCTGTTCTGAGGGGCAAAAGGAGGACTTGATAAGAAGCAGTAGGGGTAAAACTTGGAAATAGGATTTGGCCCATGTCTCAACTCTAAAGTCTACTTTCGGATTCTCACCCATTACAGTGCAGGGTTTGAGCCTGAATATGAGTGAATATTTTTCTGGAAAGTAAGTTTGAGTAAGCACAAATTCTCCATCTCATTCCACTAGAGGATCGAGTGTCATTCAGATGCATGCAGAAACTGCTGCCAGAAGGCACCACTCAACCCCTCCAATCAAATACAGAAACAGTTTTCATCTAGGAAGTATGAAGACATCATGCCTAATGTGTATCCTCCAATCCAAATGGGATTTTTCTTCCCTATTGACTGATTCAATTTTGTGACTTGCTTGAGGCGTTCAACCAGCAGAGGAAAACCAACATGAGACCAAACGCATTGATCTCTCTATGCATATTTTTGCGTTTTTATTTCGTTTTCCTCTCAGAGCCACCACGACGAGGATGTTAATTAATCAGCGAGAGATTGTGGCTGGATTCAAAATTGGTTGTTTGTTTTGAATTTTGAGTGCATGTTTAAACAGGAGATACATGAGAGTTTGTCCGTTCTTTTATGTACATTGTGTCCAGCGCTGATTTGTATGTATAGAACTTCTCATCCACCAGGTGATTGTCATGCTCCACTGTAAGCTGTGTTATTGTAAGGAATAAATAATTTATCATGCAATCATCTGTGAAGTTTACATGCAATTAGTTTTATTTCTCATGGTTCACCTCTTCTTCAAACTCCATCCTGGCCCCAGTCTCATAATCTGTGTCAACATGAACTGATTTCCACTGTGATCTCTCTCTCCCCCTCTCATCTTTTTCTAATATCATATTTCTGAGACGTGCAACACGACAACACAAGCCTTTTGGTCTTTTATGTTTTGACTAAGTGCAACACTAGCAGAGCTCCAGCTTCTCCTCTTCACTTTTCAATATACTGAAGTCCATGTAACAACATTTCCTCCTGTTGTACTTTGTGCTGGGAAGTCTCTTGTCTTGAGCTCAGAAGTGTAACTTTCAACATGTCTCGGTAGCGTATAGTTCTGTCTTCTACTTTTCAAGTTTTAATGAGGAGTGAAAACAAGATTGTTTTGCTTTACTGTTTGGTGTCTCAAGAGCCTGGCAGAGAGTTATTGACAAAGGCAGCAGCTACTCCTGCTTTATTTCTTGTCTTTTCTTCACCTTTGTCAAGCTCATAGCCTGAAATATATGAGAGGCTTGGTTTAGGTTACAGCCACTGCTCTCTCAGAATGACCAGATTAAAAAGTCAAATTGAGTACTGATAACTTCTGACTTCAATTAACAGTAGTTGCTTAAAATGCTGTTTACCCAAAAATGAAAATCCAATCATTTTCTACTTACCCCCATACGTTTGAGAAGTCGGCTCCATAGCTTGCACTGTGGAATCCAAGTCTCCAACAGCCCCAAGATCCTGATTTCAAAAGACATTTGTTACGGTGTGCCCCAGTAGCTCAGCTGGTAGAGATGTACAGAGGTGCTGCCCTCACTGCAGCAGCCCGGGGTTGGAGTCAGACCTGTGGCCCTTTGCTGTAGCGGTCGAGCTCATCTGCCACTTTCAGACTGGGTGTGCGCTCATGCTTTGAGCTAAGCAGCTGAAGATCAGCTTTAAGAAGGTTTGAAATAACATCTTTTTGAATCAATTTGGATCTGGTGGGCTTCCACAGACTTGTTTTACACCTGTATGGAGCCATTTTATGTCCTTTTTCTTTGTTGTTTTTATCGTTTTTGAATTTTATTTTTTAAAACAAGTCCCCATCTACTTCAGTTGTTTATGGAAACGCTGCAACACTGGTTTGCCGTAAAGCTCCAGCAATGATATGCGGGCATCAAGACTTGACTTTTCACATGGCGCTGAGCAGATCATGACAGAATTTTGATTTTTGGGTGAACCTGTCCTTTAAAGCTTCAGTTTTATGCAGTCTTCCTCAATTGAAATTAAAACTCATTGTTTGTCAACCTGCTATTCATAAACTTCAGTTACCTTTGATAATTTGTCCTATGTCATAATTAGTTTATAATAATATTATCATTAAAAACTTTTATTGATACAGCACCTTTAAAATGTGATTAGACAGACAAAGCGAGATACAAATTGCAGAAAGTCACAGTCAAACAGAGCATGACCAGATCAAGATAAAGTTAAAACAATAAAAAATGTCAATATAAATAAATAAAAATAATAACAGCAACATCACAAAAAAGCAACCAAATAACAAATAAATAGAAAAAGCATCACCTGTAACATGACGATTAGCCTCCTTCACTCTCTCACATGAAGGGTTAGATTTGCCATCCATATGTATCACATCATTTCTGCAGTTAATGACAGGCTGGCTGAGTGTAAGGAGATTATTGATTTGAGGAAAGTGTTATGCGGAAACAATCGCAGCCGCACAAAGACAAAAAGGTCGACAGACTGGCACATGCAGGTATGAAATTGATTCTATTAACCTGCAAGGAGCAAAGTAAAAAACACAGGAGTCAAGTGCTCAGGCTGCTCATAGAAGCCGTCCAATTAAAGAGCAGGAGACCTTTAGATTACAGGAGTTTCTAATTAACAACATTTCAGTGCCTATTTTGAGTTCTCAAGTCGCGGCGCAAGGTGTTGCTGCTCATCGCATAGTTCATTAACAACCAGAAAATGTGTGACAAGCAAGACATGGTACACCGAGTAGGATCAGAAAAAAGGATTACAAATATTTCCACATGTGAATCACTCTAAACTCACGTGAATGTGCATAATGCAACAACACTTGTCATTGTTTGATATACATTAATGAAAATACAGAAGTGAGCTGGATGCATTGACACCGACTGTGTTAAACATTAAGGAGGACAAAATGTCATCAAGACGTCAACGGTTTCTCCTTAATTCATCCATGGCTCTGAACGAGTTTGGCCGCAGTAAAGCAAAAATCAAATCACCAAAGAAAACAAAGCATGTTGCGATGAATCATCTGATCCACTTCAGAAATACTTACTTTTTCTTTTTTGCCATGCATTCGTAACTCTAAACGTGAAGCCTGAATCTGTGATTGCACGTTAGCTTCCCAGGTCTGCTGATCCCAAACTGTATTTCGGAGATCTCTGTTTGATTGCTTTAGCCTGGATAGTAATTCGTATGTATCTGTGTGTGTGCGTACTCATATGTATGCACACTTTGACTCTCACAATCACACTCAGTTAAACCTAAGGCCAACATACTTATCACTGGTACAGGCAGTGTAATGTCAAAACTTTTCCCCAGTCTGAAATATGTTATTAGATTTCTTTCTCCCCAACCATCTGGCGACCCCTGGAAAATAACTTGAGACACCCTTGGGGGTCCTGACCATTTCGCTAAACTGTGTCGCACACAGGTTATCTACAAGGCCACCTTCCTTCAGGGGAGGTTCGGCCCGTAACACACACCATGATAGGTTTAATCAGCATTGCGTGAACTTGTTTGGCAAGTGCTTGAAAATAAGCTAAACATAGTCAACATGATATAAACATTAATATTAACAGTGTCTTTGTGAGGAGGTTAGCATGTTAGCTGCTAGTGTAGTCCTTCAAACAAAAGAAATGTGTCTAAAGCGTAATTGCCCATATTGCATGAAACATATACAGCAACATTTCACGTGTTTCCTCCTGGTATATAATTTATATGCACTTCATGAGTTTGGTGTAACAATAAGCTAAATTCATGGAAGAGAGAGTGTTTGTTTTGAACTGAAGTCACATAGCACACAGCAGCTGAATTACCATCATGCAGATTTTGGTTGAATCCCAGCACTGGAATTTTGGGCAGCCTCGCTTTTCTCATGTGGTGTTTGTTTATAGAAGTCCTCTCACCATCTGTCCGTTCCCTCCTTTTGTTTTATCACTGCTCTAGGTGCAGACTCGAACAGTGAATACAGCTCAGGGAGAGGGGTTCTCCTGTCAGACAGCACATAGACGTCCCTGGCGGCGTCCTCAGTTCACTCTGCGTCTGTCCAGGATCAAGGGGATACAGACAACAGAGGGAGAGGCTCGGGGGGGAAACCTCATTTATAGAGCTGGACTGGGAGCAGACTGGTGGACAGCAGGCAGACAGAGAGGAGCGGCCTCATGGAGACTCCAACCAGAGGAGCCTGGAGGCTCCCACTCAGGAGTGCTGGGGTGTTGTTGGAGGAGAGGAGTAAACATTCACCGAGACGTAGGATGAGAGAATAAAGGATTAAAATTCAAGTGGTTTGGAAGTGCAGATTATAAAAGCGTGTCTCACTGTGTGTTCATGTCCAAATGGGGAAATATTAAATGAAAGGCCGGGTGTTATTCTGTATTTTTGTTATTGTTAGCAAATCCAATAAAAAGACCAAAAACACCAACGTCTACTCCTCAATACTTTAATACTTCCCTAACGCTGAAAGATACGAATCCTACAAAAACAAGTCATGAAAAATTTAAATCATTTCTTAAGTAGCTGGGGATGTGGTTCATCGCAAATATCACTCAAACAGAAGTAAATAGTGGATTTGTGGAGGACTACATTTAGTCGTGGATAATCTCAACCCAGCTGCCAGAATAAATGTTGGCAATGTACATTTCTGCAAACCCTGGATGTGCTCAAACTTTACTTATCTTTTTGTCGCAACCTAACATTACTCTAGGCTCAGTTTTCAATTTAATGTTGTGACAATGCTGTGCCTTTGGTCTGGTAAGGTATAGACAGGTTTAGGGTTAGGACAAGATTGTGTTTTTGCTTAAAATACCTGGTTTTGTCACCACGAATATGGCCGACATCTAGTTTAAAATATTATTACAAATGTTGACACGCAGTCTCGATCAGTGGTCAGTGGCTTAACAGCCTTTTCGCATAGATACTACACCACCACTGTCCTCTCCAACTCCCAACATGAAGGTCACCTAATCTTAACCTGATATGACCTGTTTGGTAATAATATGCTACACAGGAGACATACACATTTTAACATATCCCTCATTTGCAGAAACGTCAACTGCCAACATTTTATTCTGGCGACTGGGCTGATTAATCCACATCAGGTAATCAGGTGAGTATATTCGGCAGCAGGACGGTGTATGCAGGATTAACTCTGGATAAACACGATGACCATGTTCACCATAATGAAGACGTGTGTCACACTGACATGTTTTACAGTATGTGAGGCTTTGGCTACACAAGCAGTATTTGGTCGGATCAATTCATTGTCAAGTTTGGTCTTTTCATTGTCATTATCATTTGTTGTTAATAAGAAAAATATAGGATGAAAACAAGACGTATCTATTACACTTTGGATCGCGCAGCTTTCAAGTGAATATGCTTTGATATGCAGAATGTCAATCTCATCGTTGTTTCCTTTGTTATAAGCACTATCTGCATTTGCGTGCTGTGCCTTGGCAAAGCGCTGTTGGTTATTCACTTGTTTTAATGTCAAATTGACATAATTTCCAAAGTGAAAGGTGTGAACGAGTGCATAATTACCTTCTTCCTGCAGTCCCCCTGACCACCTCTGAGATTGAGGACATGATTATGGTGAGTGTGCTGCCGGCTGCCATGATCAGTCAGGCAGAAAGATGACAAGACAAGTGGGCTGACCATTAATATTCATTCCACTATTACCGAAAGCAAAGCTCTGTGGCTCTACCTTGTATTTACAGTCACTCTAGATCTCGCCTCCAGCATCCTCAGATTGTCCTCACACATTCATTCTGCTCATCATATTCTCTTATTTTGCATTTTCCGACCCTTCTCCCGTCTGCCGTCTCTCTGCACAGACTAATTTCTGTTTATTTTTTTTCTCCTTTTGTTATTTTCTCTCCTCTCCCCCTGAAATAAATATGGCAGCTGAAAGGCCACCTGATGACCCGCAGCCTATAATGTATGTCCAGTCATATCCATATCCTTTATCTCCTAACAAACAAGAGATCACACCGAGCTCCGCTCAGCAAGCAGAGCTCACTTGGAGGTTGCGTGCAGCTCAGAGGGATGTGCTCGTGTGTAATCAAGTCAGGGAGAAGCCAAACATGCCAGGCTCAGACAGCCTTTGCATAAACTGAGCTAAAATTTGAAGACTCTCCAGATTACAATTTTCTCCTTGATTTAAATTCACAAAGACGAAGGCCTGTCTTTCACTTTACTGTTGAGTGTTTGACTTTAAGGCTGTCTTTAAATATATGTGGCGTTACATCGTCAGATAAAGGGTTGGGTCATGCTTCTCTTTAGAAAATAAAGGGTCCCCGAGTTTTGGACTGTTGGTTGGAAAACAGCCAAGTAGCCAGGATGAAATGTTGGAAGTGAATGTTTTTGCAAACCACTGATACGTTCACAATTGTACGTGTCATGGGCAATTTAACATGCTGACATTTCTACAATATCAGGACGATGGGGAATGGTGTTGGAGTTAGAGAGGAGAAGGCTGCCAGGCCAGTGACAGCGGGCCTATACTGTTTCAACATTTATAGTGGTGAAGCCAATGGACATTTTTGACATTTGGAATCATGGCAGCGCTGGGTATTTTAAACGAAACCTCGAGGCCAGCTCCAGCCCCATTTGTGGCCACCAAAACTATCATTTTAAGATAAATCATGATTTTTTTCTACCCTAACCAAGAGGTTTTTGTGCCTAAACCTAACCGGACCATTACCACATCATTGTCATAAGGTAAAATAAAAAAAACGACATGTAAAGTTGTAACATATCTGAGTATATCTGATATCTGATATACTACTACTCCAGCTACTGGGTTGCAGAAAAGCAATTTGAAGCCATCACTTGAGAAATTGTGATGAGCACTTGTCACATTTTTTTTTTACATTTTAATAATTCATCGATTAATCGTGAAAATAATGGGTGAGTTGCACTCCCAGAACACAATTAACTAACTAAAGCTGTCGGGAAGTTGTGCACTTCACAGTGTGAAGAAATGTCTTTATAAATATATAATCACAGCACATGAATAAATAATACAAATTCAAGACATTCATTCAGCTTCGCAATCTCACATCTGCTTTTCTCTCAGGCTCTCAGGTACTTATCCAATCATGGGTCGGTTTACTGAGTTATCTGGATAACTGAGTGAAACCAGGAACACTGGCTGATTTGGGGATTTACACAACAAAGTTTTCCAGATAACCCAGTAAACCCGCTTCTTATTTACTTTTAGGACATTTGTTTTTTGTCTGAATTGCATTTTTGAGACATTATCTGTCAGCACAGTCTCTGAGGAAAACAATATTGCTTTAGCGGAGATCTTTAACTACGTATATCGGTTCATTAGTGACTTTCCTTGACAACTGTTATGTCATGTTAAGCAACGGGAATAAGGAAATGTGAGAAGAAAAAAACAAAACTTAACAGCAGCACTCATTCATTAATTTACTCTAAATTGGAGTTACCTCTGAGACTTAATGGGCAGGATGCTGAGCTTTTACCTGACAAATGTTCTACAAATAAGATGATTTATAGTGGGTGTTCACATTTTTAATCTAAATGCTGATCACTCTAAAGATGGGGTTAAATTCCCAGAGGGTGAAGTTAAACCAGATGGATGAGCTTTAGGAGTCGGGGTGAAAAGCCGGCAACGCTTTCTGTGTGCATAATTATACAAACTCTCTGGGAGCGGTGGGAGTACAGGTAGTAACTTGCTGAGTCCGTGTGAATTATCTGTAGGTGTTGTTTATCGTGCGCACAGGTGGGACTGCTAATCCACATTTAACCAGATCATCGGCATCAATGTTGTGACACAATTTTGATCTAAGAGGCGCAGTGGATAAATACTCAGGGAGTCACGTAAAAGGATAACTTAGGTTTATAGCGACTATTATGATTGGTAAGATTGTTACCCAAACTCCAGGTTTAACCAACTGTATATACTGTAGTTTCTTCTGTGCAATGAGCTATCAATGCCTCAGTGTTTCAGTGATCTGACTGAATACTTGGCTTTACAATCTTAAATTTGATCGTACGGCCACTCTGGTTTCTTGTCACATACTGGACCTAGATGCCAGAACCAGGAGAAATAATGGCTCCAAGTATCAACATAATAAACAGATAGTAATCAAACTGAACTTAAGTTTCAGGAGAGGATGAACTTTTGGGATAAACAACAACAACAACACAAAAAAACCCCACATCCAATTTCAGCCCAGTCTTTGCATGGAGAGTAGGCTAGCTACAACTGAGCGAAACTTAACAAAAGTGAAGATGTCAGCTGAAATGTTTCTTTGTCATTTTTGAAAATTCTTACCAGTTTGAATCGTTGCATATCTTATCTTATCTTATCATCGCTAACTCGACCAGGGACACCAGCCGGTTTGTTACACGCTTTAATGTGATACCTGGCTGCAAATTTAGTTTGTGCTGTTCAAACTAGAAACAATAAAGCACCACCAACAATTAACAGTGTCCAAGTTTCTCAGAATTATCAGCAGACCTATTTAAAGGATAAGTTCACCCAAAACTGAAAACTCAGTCATTACCTACTCTACTACCACCATGTTGATAGAACGTTGGGTGGGGTTTCGTACTCCACAAATCATTTTTGGAGCTTCACGGCAGCACAGTGTTGCAGCATTCTTCTGAACAACTGAAGTAAGTTAAAAATTAAGAAGAAAGAAATTAAAACAGGCTGTGTTTCCAATAAAAGCTTTTCACAGTGAGGTCTTTCCATTGTTATTATTTTCAAGTAAAGCCTTTAGTGCTTTGAGCGCAACAAACCAAATTACATTCACTTTCATGATATTGGTGGCAGCAGACAGATATCAGGAGTGGCAAGTTAGAAAATACACGTTTTACTGAGCCTTTAATAGTCCAAACTGAACCGAACCTAAATTCTCTTCTGATCGATCGATGATTTGAAGCAGACGCAAAAGGTCCTGGGTACCTGAAAGTGGTGACGCAGCTGAGGCTGGAGCATCCAGATCAGAAGAGATTTGTCCACGTCCTCTCTGTACTATAGACTCTGTGTGCAGGTGAACTTATAGCTTTTTTGTAACATGTCCAAACCTGTGAATATCAACAGAAAACAGAAGCGCTGCAGATTAAACTAAATTGTGGATTTTGGACCGATTGTTTTGTCATCATTCATTAACGCTGAATTAACAGAAAACACCAAACGGAGCAGCAGTCAGACGGAAGCACACTGACCGCTGGCTCGGACCGCCTTGTGTCTGTCCCCTATAATTTCACTCGACATTAATTGGCATGTTCCTATCTAAACTCTGCATTCCACCCACATGCCCTCAACTATTGTAATGTAAACTACAATTCTATTTCAGGAGAAAATTGGTCCCTTTGTGTTAGCCGAGGGAATTATGCAACAAGCAGGACCCCGTTCGTCATTTTAATTGCCACTGTACACAGAAAAAAAGTTCTTCTTTTCCCAACCCTTAACTGCAAAAGTAGCTATTGTTAGTCTGGAAATGAAACATTTGAAAATGGTGAGATGTGTTTTGTGTGTGTGTGTGTGTGTGTGTGTGTGTGTGTGTGCGTGTGTGTGCGTGTGTGTGGGTGAGAGGAGGAAGGGTGGTGGCAGTGGCGGTGGTGCTTGAAAAACGTGTGAAGGTGACAGAAATGGGTGTGCAGTGGATTCATATTGAATGAACTTTATGTTACTTCCTGAATATCTGCAGGTTTAATTGTACCTCTTTGTGCAGAGAGATACTGAGCTGGACACAGAAACCGAATGGGTGCAGCAGACCTTCTCTGCACTCCTCACTAATTATGCAACAGGAATGCTGCTGATGTAATATCGTTATGGATGAGAAGAAACGTGCACGGTTTGTTGCGCAAAATGGTGTCTATCAGAGTGCTTTGCTGCAGAACAACATGAAGTAGAGTTAGCCTTAGTTACCAGTGTGAGTTTGAAGTTTTCTACTGCTGGCTACACGACTTTTTAAAGGGTAACTCCACCCATTTTACACATTAAAGGAGACCTATTATGCTTTTCCTACATTACCCACAATGCAACATAGCCACTAAGTGACATCACTGGAGGCAATTTATCACATTACATTCAGTTTCTCTGGAGGCTTTATGCTACTTTTTCACAAGTGAGGTAGTCCTCTGCAAGACCTGTAAACACACGTGTGCAAAATTTGCAGGCGTTACCCTTTAACTTGCATTGTGGGTAATGTATGCACCAGGTTATGAAAATGAAGAATGCTTGGAATAAAAAAGTCGATATCTCTTCTTCTGCTGTATCGATTTTGATCATTGTCCATTATGAGTCCAACAGTGTCCTTTCAAAACCTGGTACCTAAATTACCCACAATGCAACTTAGCCACTGAGTGACATCACTGGAGACAATTTGGAGATTACATTCAGATTCCTCTGGAGCCACAAAAGGCTTTATGCTAATTTATTTTAATCCGCCTATGACTTAGAACTCTGCAAGACCTGTTAACACACTTTAATGTGTAAAATATGTGGATTTACCCTTCAATTGTCATTTGTTTGGGCTGGAGAATGTCGAAAACATGTTTATTTGTGTATTCTTTGTATTGACTCAAGCTTATTTGTAACAACACCACATAGGAGGAGGAATCATGTATTTTTCTTTGTCTGATTCAACCTTGAGCTCAAGTACGCCTCCATCCTGCCTCCATATGACTGAAATGCAGTTTAAATTATGTGGAGAATTGTTTGCTGTTGTGAGTTATGGGCATGCGTGAGCATGTGTGTGTGCGCACATGCACGCGCGCGTGAAGAACATTGTCGCCTGTTCAGTGAAAAACAAACCCTGCCCTCTTTAGTTTGTGAAGTGCTATGCCACTCATCTGGAGTGTGATTCAGTTTTAATGAGATGGAGGTGAATGAGGAGCTGGCGAACCTTCATAGAGGGAAACAAAAAACAAAAAAAAAGTTGATGCTCATTTCTGTTTTTCTCATCTTTCTAAATTTAGCTGGAGAGCTGCAGCAGCACCTTGTATAAATCTATTCGGAAAGGTTTTCACTTTTTCTTTCTTTTGGGTGGGGTTGGGGTGGGGGGAAGTTTATCCTTAAAAGTTAGATTGACACGATTCAGTTCCACAGGGAATCCAGTGGATGAGTCACTTCTTTAAAAAGCAGTGGGAAGTTGGAAACAGGGTTTTGGATTTTGATTAAAGCACTTTTCTTTTTTTTTGTCTTTTCTTTATTAAATTCATATCTCCTGCAAACCAAAACAGCACATATGAGCGGATAGATGTCATGGATTGTATTGACTTGCTGGCTCGGCGCTGTAGCTCACTCGCAGATGCAGGCGTTGTGAAGCGCAGGCAGGTCTGGTGAAAGGCGAGCGCGTCGACTGGTTGCGCTCATTGTGGCTGTGGAGCTGCACGAAGAGGCTGCATGTGTGTGCGTGTGTGTGTGTGTGTGTGTGTGTTCCGAGCGGGGCTGCAGCGGGATTTCTCCGCAGCTCTCTCTTGAAGTTGATTCGATGAACTTTCCAAAAAGAGACACGACTTAGAAATAGACAATAGCACTAAACGCGCTAACAAAAGTGCAATTAGGACTGAGTTTTAGATCGGGTTGCTTTTTTTCCACTCCAGCCTGGCAGCCACACCGCACAGGGAGAGTCCTCCGAGCATCATTGCTGCCGACGACGCTGCTGGACGCATGAGCGCTACTGGGCGGTGAGGTCGGTGCGCGCGGTTGGTGGCAGGCAGGCGCAAGTTGGAGGAGAACCGAGAGGAGTTTTTCTTTTTTGCCACACTGTGCCACATGTGAGTTTCAGAACCAAGGACAGATCCCAAGAACCGCTGGCTGGCAAACATGCTCGAGGTGACCAACATCTGGACTCGTCTGCGCGTCTGTGTGCTGCCGTGAGACCTGAAGATATTAAACACCCAGAGCTTCAGCCAGGTATGAAATGACCACTTAATAACTTTGAGTTCAACATTTCGGCTCTCTGGTTTCTCTCTCTCTTGTTATAAGATTATCAACTTAACTGCACCTGAACGCATTATTATGATGAGTTGATACGAATATGTCTCGTCTTTATTGTCCGAACTTGATCCGACACTGCACACTTCAATATCGGAACCACCTCACACTTGTTCACAGGTACATTTTGGGAATAACACACGTGAAGTTTGCTGACCCGAGTCCGTGCACCACAGCCTCCATTGTCTCAACTAACAATATTTGCATTATCTAATCTCGTATTACTCGACGCTCCTCTCAAACCAATCAGAGCTTCTGTTTTCAGACAGCACCCCTACACAAATGTGATACCATCCCGCTGCGAGCATAATTGGGTTCAGTTTGGAGGAATCAGGGAATTGCCATTGGATTTTTTTTTGTTCTGACGGGATGTGATGTACCTGCGGGATTTCTCTCAAATGCAGGAGGGTGACAGAGAGAGACTGGTAATGAAGGTTGCTGTGATGCCTCCACCGTTCCTCCATGAATGTTATTTTTCATGTTATTATTGGATGGTGGTCAATGAACAACCTGTTGTCGCCAGTCTCTCCTCTCAGCCTTTTAAAGGGGCACTATGTAGTTTTGGAGAGGTAATTCAAAATCCTTTTTTTTTTTGGTATTTACAATATTAATGATATAATAATGTAATTGTTTCCCCCCGTAGATGATTAGACAAGCTGTTCTCAGAAGGAAAATAAGGTCCCAGAGCACAGTTTGAAGCTAGATAGGTGGCAGGGTCTGCCAAGTGAAACAGTATGAAATTATGTTTATTCATTCAGTTTATTCAAAATGAAGAGCGTTTGTTTATTTAGTTTGTTTAGGCACAAAAAAGATCTTTCTCTTCTTATTCAAATTTCTTCTCCAAACTCACATAGTTAAGTTAGATTTCGTGGGAATAAACATCCAGATGAGATATTATTAGCCCAGAAAAAATAATGTTGTTTTCTGAGAGCCAAACAAACCAGACAACCAGATTTCTCCATGCTATTTTCTGATGATATGACGCTCTTGATCTATGCTCAAATTCCCAATCGTCTGGCTGCCAGCCACCACAGAGGCGTCCTAATTCCTCCAGCTGACAAAGTCCAGGTGGAGGGATAAACTGTGTCCCCACTGGAGATGATATAATGATGGAAATCATTAGTGGAGTTGTGGTGGCCGCACTTCTTTTTTTTTTTCCTTCTTCATGTTTTTCCATTAGCTATAGGTCTTCTGTTTTGAACAGCGAGTCACAGCCCTTCAGGGGATCACGAAAGGTCAAAATGTCAACTTCAGGTGATTCGTCTCGCGTTTTATGACCGAGAAGGAAAAGGCTGAAAAAAATCTGTCGTTCTGTGGAGAAATAGTGAACCTGGGTTTTGCCTCATTCATAATCCATCTTGTGGATTTTGTCACTGTAATGAGTACACACCAACAAAAAAAAAAAAACAGTCAGGCGTGAATTATAATCCTATCAGTGTTTGTCACGTAAACATTGGGAGGCATTACTTTAGATGAATCTCAGGGGCTACGTGCTGCGTTCAGGCTGCCATTACTCAACTGGCTTAATGAGTCATGTGTAATGGATAAGACAGTAAATTAAATGTCATGTCATGTACGTTCAAGTGTTCGACAAAAGACTACGTGCCAAGCAAAACCTGATGGAAAACTCTAAACGCTTGAGGTGATGTTACTAAAACGATCATTAATAATGCTATTGTGATTTGCAGTATAAAAAAACCCACATCAAACTGGTGTATTTTGTGGGATTTTAGTAGATTTTGAAAACAATTACAAAAAGAGACGCACTGATACATCGACCAAACATCTGTACTGGTGGATATTTACCCTGTTGTCAATACTGTGCTGCCACATTCATGAGATATTGACTCGTGACATCCCTGCCATCAATTTGTAAGGATGTGTAATGACTTGTGATAAATTATCACCGCGCAGGTAGTTAAGTAAAAATACAATTTGGGCATTAGAGAAGGTTTTATTAAAAGGGCTCTGTGGAACGTCTGTGTTGTGTTGGAAGGTGGTTGTTTGTTTGTTTGCGCTGGACTGTCGGAGAGAGGCACTGAGACGAGGAACTCGAGAACGTACATAAAGTCACATCCTTTTGGACTGTGCAGAAAATCCAACACGGACCTGCAACTGAGAGACACGGGGAAGGTCTTGCTTTTCATGTTACGTTACAATCCGCTCACATCTGGCCAATAAAAAATGAGATTAGTACATGTGAGTTGCTACAAATTGTTACATAGAGCCCCTTTAAAGGTTGTTTTTTATGATAGAATTGTGTGGCTGAATTTGTGCTCTTTCAAAGGTAATGCCATGTTTTCAAGACACAAAAACAACCAGAACTAAATATACAGCAACAAAAAAAACAACTGAATTTCACAGTCGTGCACCCTGAATAACTGAATAACAAACAGTTGGTCAGTCCCTCACACCCCAAATTATCTCATCAGCTCATGTTCCACACATGAGCAGCACTATAGTTCTCCACAGATATATGTACATAGTAGGATTGTACATGCCAATCACCATCACAGCTGAAAGCGACCCCGCGGTGAGTCATACATTACACATTAGCTCCCTTTGGATAGGACAATAAGGAATGGCGTTCTCAAAGCATCTTTATGCTAATGTTGGCGAAACCCTCTCCGTCCTGTGCGGGAGCAGTAATGCATTAGCTGATGGTTCAAAGCCGAGTGAAGCACCCCGGCTTTTTTTTTTTTCTTTTTGAACTTGCCTTTCAGATTTCAGAGGGAATATTGTGCTCAGACATCTGGGGCACGAGCGACTCTCTCAGCTGCTGAGTGCGAGTGTGACAGCCGTGTCGACATCAAGACGGTCCTAATGATGTGATGGTGGTCGGATAGGAGCCACTTTACAACTAATCAGAGGCTGAGATTTAACGCTCGTGCCAGCTGATAACACCGTTCCCAGATTCCGTATTTCAAATATCGGTGGGAAATTGCTGTGTTTCATGCCCACTTCAGACTCTCCAGCATTTATTTGCACTTCTTAACAGCTTCGTGAGACCTCCAGCCTCACTTTGGCCTAGTTTGCATAGGCCTGCCTAATTGGCTGTTCCTTATTGCGCCATTAATTCACACTGTGACCTAGTGTTTGCAACCAGAGAGTCCCCATCTGCTCCAGCAGACAGCACAGAGGAGCAATCAGACTCTTAATGTTGAACTTTTCCAGTTACTTTCTCACCTTGGTTCTAATAATAGGGCAAATGTGGCGGAGTAATACCACACACCTGCACCGACAGCCCGGCACACACACACAGCAGGCCTGAGATGGATTCTACATCCCGACCTCACACGTTACGACATGTAATCCTCACCGCTGGATAGTGGGGAGCGGATTCATCAATGTGCCACGCGGTTTTGCCACCCACAACCTGATGTAATATTTATCTGGGGGGGAAATTCAGCGATCATTACTATGTTTTCCTCCTCGTTTTCTCTGTTGTTTGTTGCTTTTTGCTGCTCCTGGGATGTCACAGGATATTCTTCAAATGTCCCTGCAAAACACACAAACACACACAGACAGACAGACAGACAGAGACACACACACACACACTCCAGATGAACTTATCCTGGTGTAGCTGCATGAGCTGGTGATTTTGTAACCTACCCCCGTGTACCCCACTGTGGGGGTTTGCCGCCTCTGTGAGCACAGGATGCAGGATTCACGCAGATCGAATGATACGACTGTTAAGAAGATCTGCTAATAATAGACCCGATAATGCATTTGGGTCTGCAAGTGACACATTTTTTTAATGTAATGTTACCATGTCAGTAACAGCACTTTGTGACGGAACAGCAAAAGTCACTAATAAGCTCCCCGCAGCTCGTTAATGGAGAGCGGAGCGGCAGCACATCAAATAGTCCGAAACTCCAGACAGGATCTGCGGGCTCTCCGGTGTGACTCCACTGAAATCAGAACTTGGATTTTAGAAAAAAAACAAAAACAAAATAGACACAGATCATTTCATGTGCTGTTTGTGTGCACCCCTGACTTTCAAATACAGATGTATTCTATGTTAAAGATTGATCGATAATGGTCTGTAAGCCAATAAAAGCCCATTGTCTGTATGTGAGAACTGCCTCAATCAATCTGTTTGTTAAACTTGTGTGTGTGTGTATTTGATGAATGTGATAAAAAGGTTTGCCCCCCCCCTCCGCTCTCTCTTTTTCTGAGAACACTGTGATTGAACCGACCCACCTCCCTAATCAGACATCATAACACCTCCTGCTGAGACCGAAACCTGTAACCTCCACATGATAGGAATCCATATTAGCATACATGTCTCACTGCCCACTTCCCTGCAGTCCAACCCTCATTTCTTACCCACCATGTTTCCATGGCAACCCCAGCCATTGAGGAGAACCACCATCTATGTGATATATCTCGGTTGTAAGCTTGGAAAATTAGGCTCCACTTCGAGAGGTGCCTTAAATATCTGTAAATGTTTGATGTGGTCACTCCGAGTTTGTCTTTTAGATAAAAACTGCAGGGATTTGATCTCCCACTGCGGAGTCCTAGAGAGAGCCTCGCTGAAATAACCTCTACTTATGTTTCACTTCCAAAAAAAGTAACTCATAAGACTGCAGTTAGCCCGATTGCAGCCTCCTGACGAAGCAGTCTCGGGTTTGGGCTGCCCAGTAACACCATTACCTGTCTGTAACATTTCTGCAGATCACGTTAGGCCAAGGGGGGGAGACAAAAGAAGTCCAGGCAAAAATCAATGAGAAAACGGTGAAGATGAGAAAAGCTTAGATATAAGCTGGTTTAGATTTGAAACAGTCGCACCAAGACGAGAAGCACTATTTATGACTGTTTCATCATCTGTGGGTGAGAGGCTGAAAGAGAGTAATGGTATGAAGAAAAAGTATAAGCTGTCAGTGGGCGTCTGTAATGCACCTTTTAAGACATATGGTTATGTTATTGCTCATAGATAGATAGATAGGGCTTCATGCTTGATTAACATATTTAATTAGTTTTTCTTTTGATTCACCCAGGAAATATCAAACATGCTGCACCCACTGAGAGAAGAGCTGAAAGTGATCTGCCTCCCGACCCTGTGAACCTCTGCTCCTCTCAACTTCACCCAGCTGAACCCTGCATCCTGATCCTGCCATGCTGAGTGTCGTGCTCTGCCCCAGGTCTTTGGCCAACTCTGCCCATTATTGGCCTCTTCACATGCTCCTGCTGGAGCTGCTGATACTAGGAGTCCTGCCCAGCATCTCCAGATTACCACCCGCGGCCAAACGGGAGATAATTTTGGACGGGGACTTGGTGATCGGAGGCCTGTTCCCGGTGCACCAAAAAGGCGATGGGATGGAGGACTGCGGTAAGATCAATGAGGCGAGAGGGATCCAGAGACTGGAGGCCATGCTGTTGGCACTCGATGAGATTAACTCCAGCGATCACATCCTTCCCGGGCTCCAGCTGGGAGCCCACATCCTGGACACCTGCTCGAAGGACACCTACGCGCTGGAGCAGTCCCTTGATTTCGTCAGAGCCTCCCTCACCAAGGTGCAAGATCCAGGCTTCATCTGCCCGGACGGCTCCAGGCCCGTCCAAAACGAGGTTCCACTGGCCATCTCTGGGGTCATTGGAGGATCCTACAGTGATGTTTCCATTCAGGTAAATGAGCGAATCCATTTTTGTCTCACAAACTCCATGTTTTGGTAAATTATACTGCAATAATCACATAATGAAATATTTACGTATTACAGTGTTCCTGTGTATGGTACTAAAGTAAGAATAAAGGAAAACATGCTAATATCAGATTTCCAGTTTTGCAAGCAGCACAGATTATCTCTTGGAAATATGTCCATATTGGATGATTCTTCACCTTAAGTTAACTTCCCATGCCCATCTTCAGCACCAACAAAAGAAACAGTGTGCCCTTTAATTCCATACCTGACTTTAATGAAAGGGTCCTGTAACTTTGATCTTTACTTCACATTATAGATGTGACATTTCTGCATTAAAATGTTCACAAACAACCAGACATTTGTCATATGTTTTGTTGAGTTTTGCAGTTACAGGGAGAAATTCATAATTTTGAATCAAGGTGATGGTGCGACAAGGTAGTGGTCCTCTCCTTCAGTCGGTTATATACTGTAGGTTCATGTTCATGTAACATACCTTAAAAGTTCAAAGGTCAAAGTCCGCACCAACAGAAGCTCCTCTCTCCCACAGAAAAAACTGCTACTGAAACACCTCGTCAGTAGTCCTGCCTTTACTTCTGTGACTTTGTGACATCTGTAAGAACTGATTTAGCGCAGCTGCTCTGTTGTTGTTAGCGGTGCTGGCTCAGGCATGTGTGAGCTGACCAATCAGAGGAGACTGGGTATTTGGGAGGGGGTCTTAAAGAGACAGGAGCTAAAACAGAGCGTTTCAGACATGAAGGAAGAGAACAGTGCTGAAGAAGATATGAGAGATGAGATGAGAAAACTGATGAGATTTTTGAGCATTTAAGCATGTAGACCTATTCTTGCAGTAAGCTAAAATAAAATTAGGAACCTGAATATGAGCATAATAGGTCTCCTTTAAAGCATTTCCTCTTCCATGAACATTTCTGCCTGTGTCAAGTAGACAGATTTCCATCAGCAGTGGTGGTTATTTAACAATTTCCATCATTACTGTGCATTTAACCAAGTGTCTACATAAACGGTGATTCTGCAGAGAGCAAAATGTTTTTTCATCCAGAAGTGAGTATTTTCAAAGGTTTTGCAGAATGACTGAAAAACTTAATCGATAGGCATCATAGTCCTGTTTCATTCATAACCTGCTCAACATAACAGGATGCTAATGTTTCAGCTGCATATTTACTCCATCCTATAAACTGCATTTTGTGGTTGTTACGTTAAGGAATCCATTTTGCAAATACTTTGAAACTGGAAGCAAAACATAAAAACCCGCACTTAATTAATTAAATCACTCCAGTTGTTCAGTCATTCAGTGTTTCATTGTGATACATCAGGATGGATAAACTTGCATGCTGCAAACTGAATCTGCATATAGACCAACTTCTTCACACCTCACACTCACAGAAACATGGCCAGCATCTCCACTTTCCCCGAGCTGGCAGTCTGAGCCTTCCGCGGGAAAGAGATTCTGCTTTGGCCGGGATAAGAATCTACCTGGGATGATTCTGTTTGAAGCATCAACATTCATAGAGGCATCCATCACTTTGTCAGCGACTTCATTTCCGCCTCGCAAAGAAAACTGACCTTTCACACACGTATTAAAGGTTGCCAGAGGCGAAGAATCTGAGCATAATTAATTAATTCTGATTGCCCTCACGCGGCATAATTACCATGATGCACTGGGTGTTAGCGAGTGTGTAGGTTTAATTTGGTTACACTTTCCATTAACTTCAGCTCACAGCACATTTATTACACAAACACACACACGCAAAGACACACATAGATTAAACTTCAGTGAACTAAACACATATAAAGATATTTTTTCATTAGCAGTGTAGTGCGTGGCTGCACATACACCTTAGGCCAAGACTTCATTTGCTGCGTGCAATATGTTAGAGTTGGTCACCTGTCAAATTCATACTCAGAACAAATAGGGAGCAACATATGACCAGACTAACCGCTAAACCGATAAATAGCAGCAACGATGCTCAGATGAGGGCTTGAAAATTTTCTTTTCTGTTTTACTTTATCAAGGGTGATGTTGTGGTTTCTTTCTTGTGACAAATTGCAAGTCGCTTTGGACAAAAGCTAATGCCCTAAATGTATATGTAAATGTAAATGTAAATGTACCTGTGGCTAACTGTAGCTACCTTTAGCTAGTTTGCTCAGTTAGCCGTGCAGTTAGCAGTTCAAACTGGGAGCTCAGGGACCAAGCTAGTGAAGGAGCTTTGGATCAGGACGTGACTGGGCTAACTGATTTCATGTTAACTACTGCACAGTAAACATCTCAGCAATACAGTACTGTACATGCGTGCCATAATGTCAAAATGTATCAATTATTATTCATCCTGTTGATTATGTTTTCAACTAAAATGTGTACATATTTCCCCCTTTTCAATAGTAAAGCATCCTGTAGCAATTGGTTGACTAGTTGTTTCCAATTATTATTAATGGATATTCACTAGTTAGAAAACTAATTAAAGTTTAACTCATAAGATATTCGGGTGATGCTGATTTACTAGATCATGCAAAATCACAATTTTCATTCCGCCCTAATGTGTTTGAATAGCTGGAACAAATTCTAATTATTTCCTGTGTTTTGGTATCTTCTTATATCAACAAATTGACAAATTATTATGACACATAATTGTCATGGATGGTGACATTGTTTGTCAACTGAGATTTCACCAAAACTGCGCTTCCCTGTGCTCCACACCCAGCTCCAATTACACTTGTGCTTAGCTGTAATTGTCTCCGTCCCCGCTCGATCACTCTCAACCAATATCATCTCATTAAAAAGTTTTCCAGCTTTGTGCTTAACCAGCACTTAAGTGACGCGATGAACAGCCACCCCACGACTCAACATCCCTTATCTTTTCACGTAAACCCTCTTTGAAAACACAAAGGATATCAAGCTGTTTATTTTGGCAACATGTTCTGATGGGGAAACATCCCCGAACTGAAAACGTCAAAGCTCATAACAACAACACATACAGTGGGACTAATGTTGGGAATTTTCTCACATGAGGGACACTAAAGCAATACATGAATATTTTACATCACACCTGAAACTGCAGATTGACAGCTTATGAATATGCAGCAGTGTTTATGCAGTCCAACCACGCTGCTGTAGGCCGATGGCATTGTAAGCAGGAGCAGAGCTGTTAGAAAATGTTCAGATAATGAACGTGTTTCAGATTACTCAGTTTTAGATGTCGGGCGACGATTATGTCATCAGCGTTGATTGTATAGATACAATGATGCTGATGATTCCAGTGATTTCCAACAGAGAGATGGAGATTGAGGAGGGTGGAATAACACGGCGTCAAACCAATTTGGGTAAATGACAAAAACCACAGGTGCATGGCTGAAGTCGGAGCTTATTATCTATATATACTTAACGGCATTTTACACCAAAGTAAGCTTGTTTTAGCACTGTTTGATTTTTTTTTAAATTGCTGAAAGAAACTGGCCAAAACTGCTTAAAGAAATGACAATCAACACCTTTCCCTTTAAATAAAGGAGATCTGTTTTTTTTTTTTTTGTAGGTTTTGTTTTTTTAGGTGTGAGAAAGTATGATGGCTATGATTTTCAATCTTTGACTTCAGTCTCTCTTTCAACACCGACTGGACAATGTTCAAGCACGGCTTGAACAAAGAAAGATTAAATTTGTGGGGGGAACTTCAACAGATGTTATAGTATAGCAGCGGAAAAGGAGCAGAAATGTGCTTGTCCAACTGGCTGCCGTGTTTCCATCACTGCCGATCAGAGCTGGAACCGAACTGAAGCTAAGGCCACTGGCTTGTGGTTTCTTTTTCCATCCATCTCTGTTCGAGTAGCGCTCAAACGTCAAAGTAAAAGATGTGAAGATGGCTCACTCCTTGGGTACTTCCAACATCAGCCCCATGGGAGTTTTGTCCTGCGTAAAAGAGGTGTGACAACCCCAAACTTCTCAGGCATTAAAAGTCACATTAAAAATATGTTATAGTGTCCTTGTCTCATGCCAACGCTGAAATACCAGCCATCGGTCAGGCCGATTTATACTTGATAATCAAATATCTTTCAATCTATCAATTATTCTTTTGCAGCTGACGCATGTTCACCCCTTTAACGTTCAAGGAAATCCTCATTTGCTTCCTTTATCCCTTAAGTATGACACTACAGCCAGGAGACGGCTAGCGTAGCTTAGCGGGAAAAAAGACTGGAAAAAAGAAACAACTGGCCCCTCTGAAGGTCAATAATTCAAACGTTTATCTTGTTTGTTTAATCCATACAACCAACTAAAGGGTTAAACAAGAATGGTATGTTATATTCTGGACTGAATAAACTAACTAGATATTTCGACTAGATATTTAGGAGCAATCTTTAAAACTAATTTCCCAAAATCTGAAACTAAAAGTTTTTCTTTATGCATTTTAGTTCATTGTTAAAATGCACGAAGCGACTTCATAACCAAATCCTGTTTAATATCCCACGGTTGTCCTCTTGGAAGTGTGTGAAAATTGGACTTGTTTTTGATTCATAGAGCGCCACCGCTCCACACAGTGAGTAATATGAGAATGGGAAACGCTGATTGCTTGAATAAGTTGAGTGCAGCAGCCTCCTTGACTGTGATTCCCTTGTTAGTGTCTGCTAAAGCAAACGTCAGAATACGGTCCAACCTTGGGGAAGTTTGCCAGGAGTCTGCAGTGATGAGTGCTTCATGTCAGCATGAACGGAGAGGACAGTCATAGACAGACCGGACCGAGGATGTCCATCTCACCCATTAGACCCGAGGCTTCTTCGCTTGGAAAGAAGTGAATGATACAAATCGTCTTCTCCTGTAAAGTTGATGATACTCTGACAAAAGAGCAGCATGTTTTAACGACGCATGAAGAGGACTTTTTGTGTGTGTGTGCGTCTTCGTGTGAATGAGTCTTCAGCGACCACACAGACCAAAAGATTCACAAAGAAACTCACAGCTTTTGAGGGTTTTTTTGTATTGATTTGAATACACACCTCAAGCATCACTATGCTCAACAGTCTCTTTGTTTATTTCCTGGCCGCTTTAATGAGTCGAGCTGTGAGAGCGGAGAGAAGCCCCATGGTGGGACTTTTTTTTTCTTTTTTGAGAGGTCAATGATTTAGACAGTCCCCATTTATCCCAGAGAAACACTTTTGTGGAGATGAAGAGCGTTATAAAAGTGAGGAGGACAAGTGCCAGCGAAAGCTGCTTTTCCCATCCATGGGGTGCATGTCCATTGGCTGGCAGAGACGTGTCCACCTGCGTGTGGAGAGGAGGCTGACGCTGCCGGTGACAGGGGCCAAGGACGAGATGTGGGAAAGATGGTGAGAGACGAGCCAGTTTCTCCCCCGCCTCAAAAGGATTCTTTCATAATTAGCCCGGCAATGTTAAGGGCGCTTTCATCATCTTCTTGCTCATCCTGCTGTATGTAGTCGTCCTTGTTATCTCTTCTCACTGTTTCATTTTTGAGGAAAAACAGTCTCTTATCGCCAGGAATGTTAGCTGTATAGAATTGACCATGAATGATGACTCAATCCTAACAGCCTACACATTTTTACAGTTATAAATTTAACCTAGCTTGTAATGAAAGAAGAACAATGAAATCATTCTGAACCAGTCCCACACTTTCACAGTCGCACAATAAGAAGCTGAAGTCTGCTCCCTGGCACATTCGTAACTTTTTCTCCTCAACGTGGATTTCATGCAAATAACTTTAAGCAGAAACTCTCACTGAAGCTGTTGGACATCCTGAAATAACTGAAGAAAGTGGATCAACATTTTCAAATCGCGACCCTCAGATAAATCAGGTTGGTGTTCAAGCCTTCCTCCAGCATCTCCCTGAAAAGTGACAAGATGAAAAGGGTTTCATTTGTGTACGTATGTCCAATCAGAATTCATGTGAATGCACACTTTAACTCTTATAAACAACTGCAATAAAATCTTTTTTAAAGGGCAAGTTCACCCAAAAATGAAAATTCAGTCATCATCTACTCACCCTCATGCTGATGGACAGTCAGGGGAAGTTTCATAGTCCACAAAACATATCTGGAGCAAAACAACACTGCAGCATTCTCCTAAATAACTAAAGTAGATGGGGATTTGTTCCTAAACTTTGAAGTTGCAAGTTGCACTATGCAACTTCTTTCAGTCTGCTGACACTGACGTTGGATTCAGACTGCAGGAGTTCAAGGTTTGTTTAAGTTGAATCCAATTTCTGTCCAGTTGGAGAATAAAACTGGTCTGACACTTTAGCTGGTACGATTGTTCGTCCCAGATTACCAGGTAATGTGAGGGGTTTATCAGTCAAGTCTTAAACCTCATGAACATGAATTTCTAGATGTATTTGAAATTCATACGTTTACATTTGTGTGTAAACATTGGAGTCAAACGGGTGTTTATTTTGAGTTTTGATGGGGTGAGATCAAACATAGTTACATATTGCCCCTTTCAAAAAAACAGAAAAAAGCTTCTTTTTTTAAAAAAATAAAAACATTCCCCAGTCTAAAACACTGCATCCCCTCATCGACCCCATGTTTGGAAAAAAATGCTGTGAATGTACCCTCATAAAACATGATGAAGTGTCCCCATGGGTGTCCTTCTAGTGGACAAAACATGGTGAAGTGTCCTCTCCTCGCTATATATCATAACTTTCTGCAGGCTGGTGCCCCACCGCATCTGGCTGGTGCCCTTTTTATTAATTTTTTTAGCCCCTGCCACTCAAACGTTGTTCATCACTTGTCTGAAAATATGTTTTTTATTGTATGTATTTTTCATTCCTCACAACCATCTGGCAACCCCCTCAATATGAACTTGCGACCCCACAGGTCGAGAACCAATGATTCAACACGAATGGCAAAGAAGAAGACCAAAGTATTTTTGTGGTAATAATCACTAGATATACAAAAGACCGACAGCCTACCTCCTTCACATGTAATATTGCACTACAGAGCTATCCTCCCTTCAGACAATAGTTATTGAGAATCCAGCATCTTAAAAAATTGCATCCTAAAATGTATATTTCAAAAACCTAGACTTAAGACAAGACAACAGGACGGTAGGCAAACTCTGCCGGTCGTAGCACTACTGAAGCACCCGCGAAGGTCCTCAATAATTTGAGGTTATGAGAGTTCATATCTGTGCAGCCACGTATTGGTGTTTAATATTTTTGGTTTGCGGTGGTTTATTAAGTCTGTTGCTGTGTCACGCAGAGGAACCGGAGAGGGCTTCCTTATTGTGTTTCCGTCTTCACAGATTGCGACGGGCAAAGGAAAAGAAAAAAAAACTCTGCTTTGGTGTTAACTTCAAAAGCCTCTTGTTCATTATGTGATATAGACTGGTATTTCTGAACTGGAAGTTTTAGCACATTTGGAGGAAACAGCTCATCTCCCTAATTAGCACATCAGCGCGTCATTCAAAGTGAGGGGAAACACTGGCAGATTGGTTCAAGTCAATACCCCCCCGCGGTCGATAATATTGCCAGCCAATCGATTTCCAGACGCACTTTCCTGCATCTTGTCTGTCTGAGAGCTTTTTTTTTTCTTTTTTCTTTTCACAGGAATAAATTACCAGTCTCTGCTTAGAACCTGTGGCTGTTATTTAGAACTATGCTTAAGATTGTGTGACAGGAGCACTGACGGTAAAAAATTCCTGGACTTATCAAGTTTATTTCTTAAGTGCTAGAGGCTACATGTGATATTTCAAAGCTTTAAGCTGAGCAGATGATAAAGAGTAACATTTCTCACAGATATATCCTCGCACTTGAGAGTGCTTCAAAAGGTCGCTCTTGTGGTGAGCATTGTTTTGCTGGTGGGAGGAAATAATGGATGTAAGTTTAATGTGAAGAATCGTCTCCTCCTGAAATAGAGCATGCGAGCGGATCAACACACGTTTCTTTCTCTGCCGCTGCATTCCGGCTACACAAAGGGCTCATATTGAATCACAGCTGTGACCCACAGACATGAATACATGCAGCGTGGTCTTGTGTATGAAACATACCTGTTTACATGTGCATCTGCTGCTTTGAATACCTTATCGTCTGTTTGGGGCCTTTGTTGTGCGCTCTGTGTGTTTGTGTGTGGGGTAGATCTTTGGGTGGGTGGGTGTCTGCAGCTGCAGCTCACACAAAGCACATCGAGTTTACTTGTAACGAGATCCTGCCTTGCCTGAGCTTTGCCTTGAATAAACAATGCCTCGCATGAGATCACATTGAATTCTGTAAAGAGGACAAAAGTTGCAGCTTTGTATATTGTTCCCCAAATCTACAGTTTAAAATGTATCGTGTCATTCAAATGTTTCTGTTAGCAAATGTAATCACCGCCTGGATAATGTTCAGAGGCGTTCTGCAGGTGGGTGGTCTGGGTGGATCAGACCGGGGTTCATGGTCAGGTGTAGGCAACAAAAGCACTTTGGTCAAGAGTTCAGATTGTGATTATCAGTTAAATGTTAATGAACATGTTATGTCTCAAGGCACAGCATTCATTTTTTTTTTTTTTGCATTAAACCAAGGTCGTAATCTTTTCAGCGAGTGCTTAAACGAACCACCAAAAAAAATTAAAAAAAGCTTAATACTGCAGTCGCTACTAGCAGACACTCCGTTGGAAAAGAAAAACAGATATTTTAAAATGGATAATGTTCGGTATCAACTGTTTTACAAAGTCCTTTTCATGTTATAACGAGGTTTTTTCATGATATCATGACATAGTTTGTTAAATCACCAAACTCTCTCCTTGCTAATTGAACTACCATCCATGCTGCTCATACTGTGCAGGGTCACAAGGCGTAATCACACTTAGTCACATGAAAAGATTCTTCTGTTAATTAGAAATAAAATCTGGTCAGCTTCACCTGTGCCATTCCAAATTAGTTATATATAAATGTAAAGCCTATAAGACAGGGTTGATTCAATAATAACTACACAGATCAAACTAACATCTTGAGATTGTAATGTAAATGTAATGTTGTTGTCATGTTCAAATGCTAAAAGCTACATGCTACATTCAGCATTTAGGCCAATACTATGACATGTTGGGAAATACATGAGTTCGACTCCCCGGAGGCTTCGTGTCTCAGTGAGGTGCAGAATGCTGCACAATCATTTTCAGCGGATAGATAAACTGTAGTTCATTAAGAAAAACATACAGCCAAAAACACGGGTTGCTTTACATCTCTGACGTCGTAGAACTGCAACAAATAAAATACTTAAAAGGTTCCAGTCTTCAAGCCAAGTCAAGCAACACCTCAGACTCATGTAACTCCTGAGAGGAAAGAAACAAATGGATTTTCCAAAACGTTGAACTATTCGTTTACCCATCTGGTCGTTATTAACATATATATTAAAATGATTGCTGTTATTTTAACATGCAGGCAAGTACATTGCAGTTAAAGTGATAAAAAGTAAGAACTCAGTAAAGACCCAAGGAGCAGTTTGATGATGGAGTTAGTTAAAAACAAATTGTTAAAATGGATAAAATGGGGGAACATTTGTCCTCCTGCGAAATTACAGGCATTATAGTTGAGAACTTTGGGTGGCAGGATTCGAAAAAAGCATCTTCAAATCAAAATTAATCCTCATCAGCTGCACAACAGATGGGTGGCTGATCCAGCAGATATGATGAAATGGCACAGGCGAGTGAACAGTCTACACCGCCATTGCGGGGATTTTCCTTTACTGGCCGTGGGTGTTGGAGTGAACTTGGAGCTGAGAGATCAGTCGGCATTAACAAATGCAAGCAAGCAAGAAAAAAAAAAAAAAAAGAATCAGAGGTGTTGCAGCACTGCAAAGTTGTTGATCCAATTTCCAATTTGGAAGAATCAGCCTCGGAAGAAGAGAGGCGCCCCAGTCACACTGAAGAGCTGCTCGGTGCTCGGAGTTCGCCTCAGATTGTCTGAGAGAGAACAAAACTAGATCCAAGTTTAAGATGTGTGCTTTTGATGTTGCACGGTCAATTAAGTCGCGCTGGTGTTCTGCTGTTTCAGCCGCCTCTCCACAATCGAGCGCAGCGTGATTTAGCTTTGAAGCCGCTTCCTCTCAGCGATTGTTTGGATCAAAACCGCTGCATACATTAAAGCAATGCAAACCTGTCAACATGCGTCTGAGTAACGTGACTTGTATCGTACGCCACACAACCCATGAATATTCAGAGTCAACATGCAAACAAACTGACGCAACGTCACTCACAGACGCACAGATGTTCTCTTATTTAAATCTTTGATCTTTGGTGTGTTTTCTCATCCAGGAAGCTACGAGTTAGACGTTTCAGTATATCATTTATTGTTTTCTCTCCTTGCTTCATTTTTTCGTGTGATTTCCCCTCCACAAGAATGATTCCTCATCTTCGGAAATTGAAGCAGATTATTCCCAAATTGGACCTGACGCAAGCTCGGCACGGATAATTTGGGCCACTGTTTGTACAACATCTGTGTTTCTGTTTGGAATTGGCATTTTGAAAGCGCAACACTGAGAAGAAACATCATGTTTAGACGCTGAGCGGATCAGTAAACAGGAGAAATTTTGTTTTTGCGCCTCAGAATTTTACTACTCTGTTGAATTAATTTGTTTTCAGCAACCAGATTCATTCATATTATATATAAACATGTTACCTCGCAGCTGGGCTTGCATGTTAATATGTGCACGGACATTTTTGTATCCAAGGTTTTAGTCACATGTCCCATGTTACCAAAATGATCGGAATACATCACACCAATCTTAGCAGCGGTTTGCATTATATCCATTATGCACAACATGTATTTCTGGACCTCTGGTGAGTGAACGGGCTGCCGCATTGTACATCTTTAAGTTTCACTCTGCGTGTCATCTACTGTATCTACTGTAGGGCTCAGCTTGACAGGGACCTCGGGGACATACAGATGGACTTTCCATGTTGAAAAAATCATGACAGTCACATGAGTAAGAGACTGCACATGTTCCAGCTGTCTCACATCTCCCCCCAGTGCCTCTGCTCCTTTGAAGGAACACTGGGCTGAAATGTCATTATATTCTTTCCTATACACATCGCATCGAGCTCAGTGTAGTGCATGGATTCATCTGTCTAAAGATCTGCGCTTGAAAATATTGTTTGTGTGCAATCTTTTTATCATATCATCGAGATATTGACTGACCAGATAACGATACAAATACATGAACACCAGTAATGCCAAACTCTCACATTCCCAGCTGTTCCCATTATCCTTGAAATATCAGTTCGCACTGCAGTCCACCTTGTTTGATATATCTCACTGCTTTAATGGCTTTAGTATTACTTAACTGTTGTAGTAAAGCTACACAGTAGAGAGCTTCAGCCTAGTGTGAGGTGAGGCCTTTCTGTAGCTGTAAACATTTACCACATATGTTATATAGTGTTCATGGGCCATCTGTCATGCAATACATTCATTGGAAGCATGTGTCTCAAAGGGAACATAGGGAAGAGTAAAACTGGTGCTAAGCTCAGGGAGCTATAAACGCGGTCGTTAATGGTTTTTTTTTTTGGCACAAATAAATGCATTTCCTCATTTCTTCTATCTGTTCCAGACATGATTTAAGAAGTTGAAATAATACTTGAAACTGCATCTACTCCTTCACATGCATCGAGAAAACCCTGATTATATCAGTATGCAAGTATCATTCAAATTCAAAAGTTTAACCGCTGGACACAAGATGTCTCCACAACCCATCCTCACTTCATGCCCGTAAGGCGCGAACTGGATCGCGATTGGTTTCAGATCTAGTTGAGATTTCGCAAATCCTCGAATTAAGGCTCGAGCACAGAGAAACGTTCGCCCTGCAGCAGGTGAAAAATGAAAACAGCCTTCGAGTGTCAAACTCGTGCACGCACAAATCATTCTACACTGCGAAGGCAAATATCCGAGTGAAGGACAGCACAGACTCAGGTGGAGTGGGTCTTGACTATGATTTTAGGCAAGTCAAGTTTATCTGGCAGGTTCAACAACGAGGCAAAGTGCTTTACGAGATATATAAAAAGAAACACAAGGCAGTAGGCACAAACACATAAATAGGATGTTATAGTGGAGTGAGAGAAATCAATGAAAGACCTCAATACCTGAATACAAGGCAACAGAATCACATTCAGGAAAGCAGCAGTTTAGTTTCCATCTACAGTGAAACTGGCTCTGCAGATAGAGAGAGAGAGAGAGAGAGAGAGAGATAGAGAGAGAGAGAGAGAGAGAGAGAGAGAGAGAGAGAGAGAGAGAGAGAGAGAGAGAGAGAGAGAGAGAGAGAGAGAGAGAGAGCATCTCGTGGGCATGAATGTTTGAAATGTAAATAATTTGAAATAATCTGCAATATGATAATACAATAAGAACTCAGTGATACATTCAAACTAAACCTTCTATTTGACACTTTGGTAGAAACTTTCCACAGTGAATATTTGAGACAAAATACAGCATAAATACTAATCCTAATATTAATCCGTGTGTAATCCTAGATAAGGACATCAGTCAGTGGATGTTTCCATTCCAGGACTAAACTTTTAATGTCAGACCAAATCTTTATTCTGGGACTAGATTTAAAATCTTGGATTAGATTGTTAATCTTGGACTATACTTGTAATCTGGGATTATATTTTTAATCTGCGACTAGATTTTTAAACTGGAACTAGATTTATATGCTGAGAACAGATTTTTAATCTGGGTCTAAATTTTAAATCTGGGACTAGATTTCTAATCTGTGACTATACTTTTAAACTGGAACAAGAAGTTTACTCTGAGATTAGATTTTTCATCTGGGACCGCATTTTTAAATTTTAGACTAGATTTTCTAAACCGAGACTATAGTTTTAATCTAGATTAGACTTTATTTTTAGTCCCTGTCTGTGACACAAGCCTCTAGAATGTATGGTTATCAGCAAATAATCCTTTTTCTTGACAAATGGTGACATATGGTATTTTGTAGAGTGGTATACAATCTATGAGACAAATAAGATATTGTGTATAACAGATATAATAATTTATTACTGCCTGCTCTACTGCAAAGGGACTGACTGGAGTTTGGGTTTAAAGGAACACTGGAGGAAAGGAAGGATACAAAGAGGGAAATATTAGAAAAACAATCACTGTTTCACTAATGGACCTATTAAATAATAGAACCAAAACAAGATCTTAACTGTGAAATGCACTGCCGTAATAACCATGATAAAGTAGATATAACCTTTAAAGCTAATGAGGTCATTAATCTAATTAATGCAATGATTTGCAGTTTCTTTGTGTGTACTTCCTGATACTTGTCCTCACACAACACATGGGCACAATTCAGATGATTTCTACATCTCAAAAGAGAAGTTTCTTTTAAAAAGATTACTTTATGGTTAATATGAAAATATCTGCGAGAGGGTGCCTGAAAGTCTAATCAGAGCCGCTCATACAGGGAGGCTGCAGTGTGAATATACCTCACTTGACTATTATTTTTTAGATACTGTAGTCCAAGCTATAGCTCATTTGGGGACCACTTTTGGATTTTAAACCAGTGGACTGTGAAGATCACCTAATTGGTGTCTCAACTTACTGCTCTTGTGAGCCAAACAAGCTAAAGTGGTTTGTGACTTTACTATGGGTTCAGTTCAGGATTAAGTTATGAGTTATAGGTGTGTATTGGTCATGATTAAGTGTGGTTTGCAAATTTCATTGTAAACTGTACCATACCTGCAAATGTGGTCATAATTAAGACATTCAATACGAGGTTGGCGTTTGGAGAGTCTCGTGCAATTAGAGCAATTTGCAGCATGGTACCCCTGAGCCCGTTCTTGTGAGGCTTCTCGATGGAGAGAGGGAAGCACCGCACGAGGACGAACAGACGGTTACTGTCACACACTCCAGTGCCGTCCTGAAAGGTGCGCTGTCAGGCTTCTCCAAGAATCCATTGATGAAGGCCAACTGCATGCCTGAAAACTCTGGAGGAGGAAACTACCTTATTACCGTGCAAGTGTGACCGACTGACTCAGTGTGGCGGCTCATGTGTTAGTCTGCTGCATGCAAAATACAGTAGTATGTGCCAGGCACTATGAATGAGTCAGTGCATGCAGGGGTCCCTATACATTAATGACGGAAATCACGTCTCTCAGTGGGTAATTTGATGAGACCACTGGAGTAGAAACAGTGGAGAGGACGACTGCCGGGCGCAGTAGTGCACTTGTCTCAATACATCATATTTACTCCTTTCATCCCCTCAAGACTTTATGCCAGTGTTTTCTGCTGGCTCTTGTCTTCGGGGTGTTTAAGCTGAAGGAGGTTAAGCACGGGGCCACTCACAGATCCGGGTTAATGTCGGTAATTTCTGAGGCAAAACAGAGTGCGTTTGCATTGTATATACAGCGTCTAGTAGTCTCTGTTTGTCTCATTCCATTAGTTAAAGATGCTTCAGTTCATATTAAAGCTGGCCACAGCAATGAAAAGGTGAATGTGTCTGCAGGAGGTAATTGTGCAGTCAGAAAGAGTAATGAGAGAAAATGCTTGAAGGATGTAAAATGAAGAAGATGAAGAAGAAGAGACCATAATCACGCTAGCTGCTTTGTGAGGTTGTGGTTACACAGTGTGGTTCTATTTGAGCTAAATGCTAACATGCTGATGTTTAAGAGCTAAAATGATGCATGTTTTACAATGAATAAGACATTATGATTTTGTTTTCATTTATGAATTACCAAATTATTTCATCATCTATTTGTTTTCATGTAAATACTCTTTAAATAGTAAAGAATCTAGCATTTGTATGCTTAATGTTGAACTTGAGGTTTAAAAGTTTTGTTGACTAACAATAGAAATTTAGCACTTAAAGTCATAATCAACCCAGTCTCACATCAAAATGTGTAATAGCTACATTGGTCTGTAGCGCAACATGTACTGGTTTCACAAGTTAAAAACTTTAAACTTCTGAAACGCTCATTCTGTGAATGTGTATGGTCTTTAGTTTGTTAGTTATGACAAAGATTTATCCAGGTTTCACCAGAAAATTGTAAAAAATACAACATTAATTCTGCTTTGATTCTGATAACTAAAGCTTTTTTGGGTTGTTTTTGGATGGCAGAAGGCAAAAATTACCCATGATCCTCAGCTGCAGTTACTCGCCACTCCTCACATTATCTGCAATGTGTCCAACAATATTCAAACCCAGAGAAATATGTGATTTTACTCTAGGCAACAATGTGTTTCATTTGGACATCTGTCTCTTTAACCGCCACTGAGGCTGATGGGATCATTAGATTGGTCTTAAACCGAGATACTGGAAATAAGAAAAAGACGGTTGTGCTAGACAAAAGGTCAGGGGATCACCATCGTTAATTCACTCCATATGAGGACATGAATATATGCATTCAATTTCATGGAAATATATAGAATAGTTTTTGAGATATGTCAGTTTGGACCAAAGTGTTGGACCAACTGACCGACAGACCGGCACTGGCCCCCTGCAGCCATGCCGCGAGCATGACTAAAAATAGGCTGTTGAGTAACATGTTCATGGCACCGCATGCAGAAAATTGTTATCGTACTACACATAGAGTATATAACACTAGACATTTACAATATTGCAGAAAAAAATTGATTGCTCTGTTTCATGGGTTGGATTGAGTGAGCTGTAACAGACAATAGTACTTTTAATAAATAGTATGAGGGTGGAAGGTTCCAATTATATCCGTGGGGATGCCATTGTTTGGGAAGCCTCCAGGCATACAATGAAGCCCGGGGGAGGAGGTAGTCAAACTGAAGCCCATGGGTATCCACTAATCACCACTGCGTCTCACAAGGAATCCTGGGAAATGACAAGTTTTCACCAGCTCTCTGTCATAGTCGGCTCTGTAATGCTGTATGGGAAAATAATTGCAGGGATTTTGTGTTATGACTCTGACACAATCATTTCAGCAGTATTGTGTACAACATGGACGCCTCGCTGAGTTTTCAGTCAAAGAATATCATCCACCCCTGTTGAACTTGCCATCAGCTATCATCACCACAAGGATAACCATATATTTGTCTGGGTTAGGTGGGCATCTTAAGGTCTGACAGAATCTGTCACGAAACTTTAATGCGCTGACAGAATGCTTTTAACTCAAGAAAGCAGAAAAACACACAGATAAAACCCTTATCTCTGTGCTATTGTTGCTGTTGTTACGGGCTCTATCTGTGAGGGGATTTGTGGCACTCGCAGCCGGCGATGTGGATCCCTGACAGAGTAAACAGTTTGAGATAGAGGAACATTGAATTGTCCCTGTTTCAACAGCCAGTCTTTACCACAGAGCTGAAGCACGTCAGAGTGGAGCAGCCGTGTCCCTTAATGGCTCCACTTCACCTGTAGACCAGATACATATCTCCAAGTTAAAAAGCAAAGAGTTGTGAAATTTGATGCACAATTACATTTTGTTGAGCCCAAATTTTTCAGCTGTCAGAGATATGCTGTTTAAGCCATAGGAAAAATAATTTGTAAAATTGAGCAATTTTTGTGCTTGTTTGCTGCAGAAACACCCGTAACTGAATGACAGTGGAGCTGTGGGTGAAATCAATATTTTTAGAATAACCCTTGTGCCACTCAAATAAAAACAAAGCCACAGATAGTAACCATCCACCAACAGTTCCTTTCAGCTCTACAGACCTTGATAATATATTTCAGCTCAGTGTTTTCTTTCTCTTTACTGTCTCTGTACAATCCCACTGCTCTGCTCAAGTGCCAATGTTCAATATTTAATCAACACTGTGTCAATATTTCACTCAAGAGTTGGGGAGACAAAGTGGAGAAGTGACTGAATGGGATTATTGCCAGTGACTCTGCAAACAACCTGAACCTTCATCAGACACTTGTCATTTGGTTGGTTTGAATTAGGCAATAAAACTACTCGGTTAGGTTTAGGAAAATATCTTCGTTTGGACTGAATTAAAGCTTAAACAGACAGTTTTTCAAATTCCCCTCTCCTAACATTTCCCTGTGGAATTACTGTTTGTGCCACTGTGGCAAAGACAGCATTACCATATGGCTACCACTAACGGCCTGGCTACTGTACAAAGCAAAAAAACAAACGTAAGAATCCAAATTTGGCCTAGAAATCCCGATCTCTGTGCTATGGAAAGGAGAACTAGAAAAAACAGTTATATTTATAAGTGGAAAGGTTTTGTTAATTACTGATCTAGCTGAAATAATGTCAGTTTTGAGCGGTCTCAAGTCACAGTGGTACAAGGAAACACTTATCAGAGAGGGAACAGACACTGAGCGACGTTCTTTATCGAGTGAATGCCCGTCCATTTACTCTTGTTTAACCTTGGTTTCTAACACTGTGCCTCCTCAGCTTCTTTGCCGCCTCCATCAACGAGATACTTTTTTTTCTGCAGTGCAGAGTTTCCACAGTTATTCCAGTTGTTCCACCCTTATCTGGGGATAGTGCCCTTGGATAACAATGCCTCTTCATGATTTGATTGCGCAATGGCAGACATGCCCCATTTGTGCCATAATTTGTCCTTCGTTTTTGGCGGGAAAGTGCCAGAGCCCAGTGGCATGCCAAAAAGCACAGTGAAAGCGAGGTTTATAGGGAACCTTAACATGGATTGTGTAATATTTTTTTAACAGCAATGAGACTGTGCAGACGTTTATTACTTCAGAAAGAGAAATTAAAGCAAAAAAGTTGTCTATCGCCAGTTTGGTACGATACTTATGTAATTTCACATATGTGCATCTTTATGTAACTTAAGTTGTCGTATGTGACACAAGCGGACTACGTTACAAAAGTTAAAACCCATTTTGGTTTTACACGGAACATGAGGAAGGGAAATCCTTTTTTTTTACCCTTCCATCTACCCCATCTTGCTCCCTATGTGGACTTCATCACTTTTACACTTTTTCACCTGACTTCCTCCTTTGCTACTGTTATTATATATAAGGGCCACCAGAGGTCGCTGGGTGAATAAATGCCATGTAAACTGAAAAGGTGACGATATATTAGTGTTTGTTGATAGCTCCTTTCCAAAAATCAGTTAATGCACTTTTCGAAAAACGTTCTTGTTGAATTTAGTGGTTAAATTATTACGTTATCACTAAAAAACTTCTATTAGCAGGTGCAATTTATAAACTCACCTACAGCAACCACTGCTAAACTGGACATTTTTACACTCAGTACCATGTAGCTACAAAGCTGTTTGTTTGATTCTAGCAGGGGACACAATTAAGGCTTCAGGAGTATGAAATGACATGTTAAAACCACATAATAAACCTATTGAACTATTTTTGGTCTCGTTATTCAGGTGGCCAACCTCCTGCGATTGTTCCAGATCCCTCAGATCAGCTACGCCTCCACCAGTTCAAAGCTCAGCGATAAGAGCCGCTATGACTACTTTGCCCGCACAGTGCCTCCTGACTTCTACCAGGCCAAGGCCATGGCTGAGATCCTGCGCTACTTCAACTGGACCTACGTGTCAACAGTGGCGTCGGAGGGCGACTACGGTGAGACTGGAATCGATGCCTTCCAGCAGGAGGCCCGCACTCGCCAAATCTGCATCGCCACCTCAGCCAAGGTGAGCCGCTCCATGAACCGCCAGGGCTATGATAATGTGATCCGCGCTCTGCAGCAGAAGTCCAACGCCAAGGTGGTCATCCTGTTCACCCGCAGTGAAGACGCCCGTGAGCTGCTGGTGGCCGCTGCTCGCATGAATGTCACCTTCATCTGGGTGGCAAGTGATGGATGGGGAGCGCAGGAGAGTGTGGTGAGGGGCAGCGAGACCGCAGCAGACATGGCTTTCACTATCGAGCTTGCCTCCTACCCAATAAGAGAGTTTGAAGACTACTTCACCAAGCTGAACCCATACACCAACACAAGGAACCCGTGGTTCAAGGAGTTCTGGGAGCACCGGTTTGGCTGCAGCCTCCAGGAAGCTGGCTGCAGTGAAAACAGTCTCCGAGATGGCACTTTTGAGCAGGAGTCCAAGATCATGTTTGTGGTAAATGCAGTCTATGCCATGGCTTATGCTCTGCACAACATGAGGCAAGCTGTGTGCTCCAACACATCCAAGGTGTGTGAGGCCATGAAACCAGGTAATGGCAAAAGATTCTACAAGGAGTTCATCTTGAAGACCAAATTTGAAGGTAAGAACAGCGATGAAAGCAAACACAGACAAAATGTCTCTCTGGGACAAGAATGTTTGTTTCATTTGTACTTGAACATGTAATTGAACATTTTCATGTAAAGCAAAATAGGGTTTGCAAATAAGCATGTCACTGGAACAAAACGTCAACTGATTTCCTCTGCTGCACTGAAAGGGGCTTTGTGTTTATTCAATTAGCAAAAAACAACTCAATAATTAGCATGGAGGAACAAGTGGGAGGGAGACTTGAACAAACTATTCTCAAAAGATTGGGTCTTGGTTGGATGAATGAATACACAAATTAGATGAGCCTTAATGGCAGCAAACACCTGTGTTGAGTATTTACAGGAATATACAATACTATTAGTGTCATTGCTAGTATATACACAATTCTAATAACTAATAAAAGGGGCTCTGTGGAACTTGTGTCGTGCTGGAAGCCGTTCATTAGGTTACGTTAGTGGACTACCTGCTCTCTGTTTGCGGAGCAGAGAGAGGCACTGGGTCAGATCCTTTAGACTGAAAAGAAATCCACAGTCCAGCAGCATTAAGTAACTTATACAAATCGTCCACAGGCTTGTATAGAAAACTGAGACAGGGGAGGTCTCATTTTTCCCATCACGTTACAATCCGCTCATTTATGGCCAATAAAACTCTGGTTTATACATGTGAATCGTTACAAATTGTTACATAGAGCTCCTTTAATTTAAATCGAGCCCTTATATTGTCTCAAGACTGATGTCCTTTACAGTAGCCTTAAGTCAACGTTACTCTTTGTTTCCTTCCAGCTCCATTCAGACCTACAGAAGCAGAGAGCATGGTGCGCTTCGACGCTTTCGGCGACAGCATCAGCCGCTACAACATCTTTCATTACCACAAAGAAGACGGCAAGTTCCTCTACAAGAAGGTCGGCTACTGGGACCACAACTTGACCCTGAACAACAGCATGGTGCACTGGCGTGGCCTATCACCGCCCACCTCCCAGTGCAGCGACCCCTGCAGGAAGAACGAGGTGAAGAGTATGCAGCCTGGAGATGTGTGCTGCTGGATCTGTATCCCCTGCCAGCCCTACCAGTACCTGCAGGACGAGTTCACCTGTGCGGACTGCAGCTTTGGTCAGTGGCCGCTGGCTAACTTGACCGGCTGCTATGATCTGCCTGAAGAATACATCCACTGGGAGGATGCCTGGGCCATCGGGCCTGTCACCATCTCCTGCCTTGGTATACTGTGCACTCTGTCAGTAGTGGGCCTGTTCTTCAAGCACAACGAGACGCCTGTGGTTAAAGCGAGTGGCCGTGAACTCTCTTACATCCTCCTGTTGGGAGTACTGATGTGCTACCTCATGACCTTCATCTACATCGCCAAACCTTCCACTGCTGTTTGCACCCTGCGCCGACTCGGCCTGGGCACCTCCTTCGCAGTGTGCTACTCAGCGCTCCTTACCAAGACCAACCGTATCGCTCGTATCTTCAGCGGAGTGAAAGATGGAGCCCAGCGGCCACGCTTCATCAGCCCCGCCTCCCAGGTAGCGATCTGCGGCGCTCTTATCTCCTGCCAGCTGCTGGTGGCGCTTATCTGGCTGCTGGTGGAGGTGCCAGGGGTTCGGAAGGAGGTGGGCCCGGAGAGGAGAGACGTGGTCACCCTCAAGTGCAACAGCAGGGACTCCAGCATGCTCATGTCGCTCACCTACAACTGCATCCTCATCATCCTCTGCACTGTCTACGCTTTCAAGACGCGGAAGTGCCCCGAGAACTTCAACGAGGCCAAGTTCATCGGATTCACCATGTACACCACCTGCATCATCTGGCTCGCCTTCCAGCCCATTTTCTATGTCACTGCCAGTGACTACAGGGTAACTATCCATTAAAATGTGTCTTTCATAGTGGTTTTTAGTATTCAGAATTTATATTTCTAGAAAATTCTCAAGCCCACTGTTGAGGAATAATGTAAACAAAGTCTATAAATGACTATGTGACTAAGTGTGTTTCTCCTTCCCAAAGAAGAAGGTGTCACTCTCAGATTCCATTTGATCACGCTCACCCGGACCCATGAAAGAGTGAGCTTTCTTTTCATGTAGGTTGAAGGATCTTTCAAGAAAAGAACAAAGACTCTGGAGACGGATGAAGCTGGAATATACAGATAGAAATAATTAATGGCAGTCAAACTGATTCAACGAATCACGGCATCACTAAATGCTTAATGACACATTTCAGGTGCCGAAGATCAAATCAGGAGATTTATTGCTGTTTTTCTTTCCAGATACAGAGACTGAATCATAACTGGCCCTATTCGGTGAACTCACCAAGTTGTGTTATGACATGAAGGAAAAATAATTGTAAGCAGGGACATTTAGTGACACCGCCTCCCTAATAGTCAGAGGAAATATGACATATCTGCGGCAGAGCTGTCACATGGGAATAAAGTCTCGCAGCCAAATTGCTAAAGGCTGCATTTACCCTGAATCACACAAATGATGAATAAATGGGCTGACTATATGCAGAACTATTACCGGACTTGTCTGAAACGCTTCAACAGACCAAAAATTTGAATATACATTTGATTATTCCGACGTAGAGACTGCATAGCTGCAAGGACAAACTCATACATCCCTCCATGCAGTGCAGAGTAATAAGGCAAAAAAAAAAAAAAAAACTAGCGTAAAGCTGACAGAACATGTAAGTTATGAGTCCTGGTGCCTTAGGCTGACTCAAGGGTGCTGCCACAGCATTTGGTCAGCAACAAGGCCTTTGTTGTGCAAACAGATGGGGGGGAGGTCTCGAATCACACAAGCTTTGTATCATCATGAGGTACCTCAGGCTTTTCATGTCTGCAGTGATCAGCTTTTCTGGCACCCAAACCGCAAACTGAAAACCTTTACCTTTTCTGATCCCCAGTGGGATATCTGAGGCTGGCTGGCTGAACACGGCGAGTATAAAGAGTATAAGGCTTCATAGGGAAGAGGCAGCAAACACACACACATACGTTGGAAAAAAGTGAGAGGTTTGGCATTGCAACAGAGACCTTCATGCTTTGGTTCTGTGTGACACCAATAATAATGGCTGTGGGTTCAGTTGCCACATTTCAAATTAGGGTTGGATAGCACAGAGATATTCTAATGAGAGAGTAGCCTTGTGTAGCCAGTGAATCATTATGAACTCAAGGTTTCACAGATGGATACAGATATTCTGTTATGTTCAGGGTCCTTTACGTGAACGTTATTTCAAACTTCCTCCTCTCCTGTCGGTTTTATTCAGTTTATTTGAGCAAAAGTCAAATCCATCTCTGTAGAAATAGTCAGTGACTGAATTATGCACTGTACATACTGATTTATTTAACATTAATTCGTATATTCATGACTTTTGAACAGGTTTTCAAAAGACAGAATGAAATAAATAAACTGATGCATCATAATGGACAGGGAAAGTTAAAAAATAATTGACAATATGCAGTCAAATCCAAATTAAGCTAAGCTAAACTAGATATCTATACAGATATCTATTCATAAAATGAAATGTATAACTAAAATGAAAGATTTAAAAAAGGCACTCAGCATTAAATAAAGCAAAAAGTGAAACCTTGTTCTCTTCACTGTCAGTTTTAAAGTGAGAAACAGTAGGGTTCACACAGCTCTGCAGAATATCTTATTGGTGCTTCATAATTATTTGTTCAATGGAAATAGCTGCTAGAAAGACATCTTTATGGCTGAAAGAGATAAGACGCTGCAGTGAAGTAGTTTTACCCGCAGTCCCGGCTGGGATTTTTTTTGTTATTTCTGTACTCGAAAGCTTAAAAATGTGTGATGACTTCTCATGTTTCCTCAGTGTTGTTGTTGTGCGGTTTTGTTTAGGAGGGATTTCACTTCATGCTGTGGTTCTGCAAATAGAAGTTCCTGGACTGCAGGGGTAACCAGTGGGGTGGGAAGAGACGGTGCTCAGGAAGATGACCCCAGCAGTCAGCTCACATTAGTGGCTGAAATATGACTAACAAGGCCCTGACTTTCCAGGACAGCCAGCTGCGCTTGTTCCACATTCTTCGTCTTGCCCTCATAGTCATGCACATGCAGATACACGATTAGAATTGCTAACACTCCTAATTGAGAACTTCACGCACACGCACATAATTGGAAATGGAAATGCGGCTGATAATCCAAGAATATTAAGAGCATGAAATATAAAAAACGACATGAGAGATTTCTGTTTTTGTTTGTGATATGACCGCAGGATACAGAACGTTTGAGCATACTTAGGATAGTTTTAGCACATTTAGCAAATGTAAAAGCAACTAAATACAGTTAAAGCACATGACATCATTATGTAACTAAAAACAAAACATTAGTTTGACGCCTACACGTTTTTACCTCTGCTTAAGAAGGTTATGTTTTCACCCATACCTTTGTTTGTTGGTTGGGTTTTAAACAAGATTACAAAAAAAGGAAAAAAAAAACAGATTTCCTCAAAACTTGAATGGAGAAGATGGTAGTTTACCATACATCCAGATAAAAGAGACGGATTCAGGAATTCTTTCTCACTTTCTTTAACTGTGCGCAATGGGGCACTTTTTTCCACATTTCCTTTGTTTTCTCAGGGAATAATTCATGAATCCTGATGAAAAAAATAAGGCACATTTAGGTGACTGGTATCTTTGAGTGAGTACAATTTGATGCAGATAGTAGATCTTGGTAAGTAGTTATGGGTGGTTTAGAATTTAGTGTGAGTCAGAGCTATTGAGTTTGATATTGATTTGGCTTGATGGAAATATAGAGGACTGTCAGGCCTTGGCCTTGGACATGAAGATAATTTGTGACCTTTATGTTAAGCCGGGCGAGGTGAGAAAATGAAAAGAGGTGTTTTGTGCGCCGAAAAGACAATGCTACGATCAAGGGCCCGTAAGGTGTTCAGTATATATTTGACATGGAGATTGTGATTGGTCTGGGAGTGATTTTTGTAAAAGCACACACTCTGTAACTGTAAAGGGAAACTCTACTGGGACTCAGTAGAGCAATTACCTCAGCCAAGGCCCCAAATGTCCCTTTAATTCAATTAAGCCTAATCCAGTATCAAATAAAACATAAATTTGGAGTCACATGATGCCGTACTCACTCACTGATAACTATAAATACACCAGGTTTTTTTACAGCAAGATCCATGGATGTTTCCTTGAAATAAATAATGAAAATGTCACTGTCAGTCTCGCAATGTTATGGAGAGAGAGAAGAAATTCTTGGATCTGTTCCTGTTGCTGGATCTGCACCAACAGTAAATGGGGTCTATTCTATTCTGGGCCAAGACCCATCCTCCATCCAAGTCTCATGAAAATCCACTCAGTAGCTTTTGTGTAATCCTGCTGACAAACCAACCAACAAACAATCAGAAACAGGTGAAAAAACATAGCTTCCTTGGCAGAGGTAATAAACACAGAAGTAAATACGAAATAAATATGTATCTTTAAGATAATTTTTTTAAAAATTGTAAAAAAAATAAAATAAAATAATTCCATACAAATTTTTATAAATGTATAAAACCTACATGCATTTAATGACTACTTATTGAGTCATTTATTTATTTATTTTGGATTGAACAAACCACAAAGGGTTGAAAGGGAATTCTACTGATTGGAGTAAAAGATTTGGGGAGTTACTAGAGCAGTAAACAAATAAAACTGAGTGACCCGATTGGATCAAAGCCTGTAGTGAAGTAACAGGTGTGTGTGTGTGTGAGGAGTGCAGGGGCCAGGTGGCCTTTGAACAAACTTGTTTTAGTCCTTTTGAAGACAAAAGTAGAAAACAGAAGCAGACTCACATATATTCACCATCACCCACCCACCCACTCCCTGTCTGTCTGTCTGTCTGTCTGTCTCCCCTCACAGGTGCAGACCACCACCATGTGTATCTCCGTCAGTCTGAGCGGTTCGGTGGTGCTCGGCTGCCTCTTCGCCCCCAAGGTTCACATCATTCTGTTCCAGCCCCAGAAAAATGTGGCCTCACTCAGAGTCACAACCAACCGCTTCAGTGCCACGGTGTCTGCCTCTGCCTCCGCTCCCAGCTCCAGCTACTCTAAAGGTACAAGTATCCACTATATCTGGTACTCGTCGCTCTCTCCAGCGCGGTGCATACTAGAATTCTAAACACCAGCACGAAGACTTCTGTTCGCACTTTCTGCTGCAACCTAATACCTTGCATCGGTTTAGGTTTCCAAAATAGGATGTAATAACAGTGTAATCAACAAGGGAATTGGGACCAAACTTGCATGAGAGACTTGCAGTATTTTTTAAAACACCACCAAAAGTTAATGTTGCACAGTGTTACCACGTGTTGCATTTGTGTCCGAGGTTTCTACATATTATTTAATGAAACAGGACTATAAAGAAAGAAATCTGAGAATGAAAGTCCAGAACATTGAAAGTTTTCTCAGCTTTTTTTTCTTTTGTCTGGTTTTGCATCAGCGTGGAGAAGCAATTAAAATCCAATCATTATGTTTCTTCTCATGTTGGATGAGAGCCAGCCTTATCTAAAGCTTAATAATAAACTGACGGACTAATTCATAGCACAGACTTCATAAATAAACACAGACATATTGGGTGTTCGTTTTAATCTGTTAGAGCTGGAAGAGCTCAAACAGTCCAAACTACAACTGTGTGCTCTAAGGCTTAGTACTAGTTTAACTGTTATTGCTAACTCAGACTAAAGACGTGTTATCTTAAATGAATGCTTGTTGTCATGAATTATAGGAGGTGTTCAGAGCTTTTACTTAAAGGTCCAGTGTGTAGGATTTAGGGGGATTTAGAGGCAGAAGTTAAATATTGTCTGAAACTGACAATGGTTGTGTTTTGGTGAGCCTTTTATATCTACAGAGGGAGTTTCTACAGGAGTTTCTACAGTAGCCCAGAACAAACAAACCAAACACTGGCTCTAGAGAGGGCCTTTTGCTTTTTTCTGGTTATAGCAGCCACTGTAGGTTCTTCAGAGGGGTATTCAGTTGGTTGGAATCCACACCCCAATAGCGAGGTGCCACATTAATCCTACACACTTGGCCTTAAAGTAAAAGTAGAAATACAACAATGTAAATAAACTCAATCATATGTAAAAGTCCAACATTCAAAATATTAGGTAAGTAAAGGTACATTACGCAAACAAACTGTTGCTGTAATTTTTATGCTGGATTATTGTTTCTGATTCACTCAGGTGTAACTAGCATTTTACTGTTGGAGCTTGTCAAACTGGAGCTCATTGTAACTGCATTATATACTTCTGAGTAGTTTAACCCTTCACAATGCATCATATTTTAGGAGCGGATCATATAACTTTGTACATCGAGTCATGACCTGCAAGGCTGTTGTTGAAGTAAAAGTATAGAAGCACCAAACTTACATACAAGTACCTCATAGTTGTACTTGAAGGAGACCTGTTATACTTTTTTCCTTGTTTTTTTTTCTCTCTCCTTCGTTGTATTATATAGATTGTTGTGCATGAAAAATATCTTGAAAGTTAAAAAAGGTCAAAGTCCGCACCAACAGTAGCTCCTGTCTCCCACAGAAAACACTGCGCCTGAAACGCCTCGTCAGTAGTCCTGCCTGTAAGTTTGTGCCTTTGTGACATCACACTGTGTCCCAAAGTCTACATTTGCATAATTTATCTCTAGCGGCTAGGTTGGCCAGCAAGAACTGATTTAGCACACCTGCTCCGTTGTTGTAAGCGGTGCTGGGTCAGGCATGTGTGAGCTGACCAATCAGAGGAGACTGGATATTCAGGAGGGGTCCTTAAAGAGACAGGAGCTGAAACAGAGGGGGAATACAGTGCTGCAACTGACGGAGAACGAATGTGTTTTGTGAGCATTAAAGCATGTAAACCTATAGCAACCCAAAATAAAATTAGGAACCTGAATATGTCTTCTTTAAGTACAATGCTCAAAAGTTCGAGAGCTACTCATAAACATGTAAAATGACATTTTTGGAAATGTATAAGAAAACTAAAACTATGCAGACGTGCAGAGCTGATGACATCACCAAAGTTCTGCTCACAGCTTTTATCTCTCGTTCACAGTTTTGTCTCGCAGTGAAAAAAACTCTTGCCTGGCTAATGTCGCTGTTTTTTGCTCTCCCAGGATCAGCCTCTAACTACGTGCCAGCAGTCTGCAACGGGCGCGAGGTGGTGGACTCTACAACGTCCTCTTTGTGAAAAAAGTTCCTCTCCAAGCACAAGGGGCCATCCCACCATCAGTCATCCCTCCATTAAACAAAGGCTGTGTATGACGGAGCTCCCCCATACGCCATCCAACATGCTGCAGAGAGATAACTCTGTCTGGGTAGACTGACTGACTGACTGACTGTGGAAAGGGTAACTCTTAACTGTGAAAGCTAAATGACGTTCCTACATCGAGCAGTATGTATCAATTGTAAAGCCTTTTTGTATAGATTTAATATGCTGTGATCTCCTTGGTTTACAGATAGATGTGATTAAATGCACCGTGCCTTGTCCTAAAGAGTCTTGTTGTCAAATGGGTGCTTGTGAAGCAGTAGTGTTATACAAAACAAAAGGCTGTTCTTATCTCGTCCTTACAGTGCTGTGAATATATCCAAATGTTGTAGACATTGACGGAAAAAAAAAAATAATGCTATGAAATAAATTTAGCCCTGCTGTTGAACAAAATATGTGACTAATCATAGTGAACGTGATGAGTAGGCGACTAGACCATATAAAGGACATGTGTTAATGTAGACTGGTATAACAGTGTGTGCTTTCTTGTAATTTATGTAAATAAAATGTTTTTTTTTTTAATATAAAAAGATTAAACACTGCTGTGTTTGGATTCACACTTGCAATTCTTGACACAAACTAAATGCAGCTATTCAGAGACAATAACGACCTTTTTTTTTGCACAAAGGGTTCAATTTTCTTCCTTCTTCAAAACCAAATTAACTCTAAAATGTCTGTAAGTACTTTTAGTTGATTTAATTTATTGGATTGCTTCCTCTAGTTTTACTGTAATTACAAAAAAAGTAGAAGACGCAGCATGGTTTTTTAATTCTAGTACCAACACTTGTGCTCAGTTCTCTAAGCTATAACTATTGCTGTAAGTACTAGTCCAGTATGTGCAATTATACATGTACAGTGCCTATAAATGTGTTCACCCGAGTCAGACTTTTTCATCTTTTATACTGATTGGAGTTTCCTGATATTAAATTGGAAAAAAAAAAACATATAAATCTATAAACAACCCGCCCGCTGTCTGCCTGGTCTGTTTTTATAAATGTACAAGACAAACTTGCAGTCCATCCAGGAGTGACTTTTAAAGGATGAGTTCACCCAATAATGAAAATTCTGTCATCATCTACTCCTCTCCAAGTGGATGGCAAGTCTGTGTGAAGTTTTGTGGTCCACAAAACATTTCTGGAGATTCACAGCAAAAGAGCTTTGCAGCATCGTCCCAGACAGCTGACGTAGATGGGGACTTGTTTTAAGATATAAAGAATGGCTCCATACAGCTCGTCTGGCGTAATCTAGGTCTTGGAAAGCCCAGAGATCCCAAATTGAGTTGGAAAGGTGTTATTTACATCCCTTTTCAGCTGAAATCTTCACTGTGGCTGCTAAGCAACAGACAATGATTATGTGGACAAGATGTATGTATCATTTTAAAACAAGTCCACATCTACTTCAGTTGTTTAGGAGAATACTGCACCACCGTTTGCCGACTTTCGAGGGCGAGTAGATGACAGATTTCACCTTTAATAACAAAATGAAATGTCATTGTCAATATGATGAACTGCAAAAGTTAGGGGAAAGGCAGAAACGGTATTCCATCCTAACTGAGCCAATTAACTCATGAGTAGATGTGTAAGTACCAGGACACAATTGTGCACCAATTAAAAAGGAAAAAAAAAAAACTCCTCACCAAAGAGGACACCTACGACAACAACAGTTGTTGCTTCTGTTAAAACATTGTTAACAGATTCAATTTGTTCTCCATGGTTATGCCGATGAATCCCTCTTTTGAATGTAATTAAAAGGTTTTCAGCACACTGACGCAGCCGTAAATTTATTGATAGCTTACATTGGTTGACTGAAGCTACCTGATATTTGTGCACTGCGCAATTTGATTGCTTTTTGAATTCCTTTGAAAACGTTAAATATGCAGGAGTGAAAGATTCTGCCAGTCCTTTACCAGAGATAAATTATTCTCCTGTAGAGTTAATAGCAATTCTATGTTTGACGCCGACAGGCTGATAATTACACGGACACGGAAGCAGTTACCATGACGATGTGAGCCCAAACTTATCGCTTTAGCAGCTCCTGATGATTTGTTTTTTTTTTTTTTTTAAAGTGGTATGAGCGTTTCCTAGCAGACACTTTAACAGAAACCTTCAGCAGAATTCTCCATAAAAAGAGGCTAGAATAATGTAAAAACACATTTGGATCATGAGATGGTAAGAGATGTCTCTTGGTCAGCTCGGACAGGATGTACAGACTCCTACAATACAGCCTCTTCTCACTTCTTGTGGCCGAATCCAGACACAGCCCACTTTTCCCACACTGCTGACTCCTTCACTAAAGCTGTTAAAGCTTCTTCAAAAATAAAAATCACAGGAGAGACTCAGTGATCACACGTATAAATAATCACTCTGGGTGGTTTTCAGGTTTAGGTATATGCTATTTTCTTCTCTAAAAGGAGGATAAAAGAAACAACATGATTGATAGGCAGTATTTAAACCTTTAATTTACAAAATAAAAAAGACACTTAACAGTCCAAATTATTCAGACAACTTGGCTTCCTCTGGGTTAGGAGGTTTCCTTTTAAGAGGAATTATATAGATCCCGTTCTTGGCCTCTTTTATTCTCCACCATCGGCCCAACCTGCAGAAAAACAGACAAGCTCTGGATCAGAGGGTAAACAGACATCTGTAGCCCGACAGAGCTTTAAACAAAATCTAACATGAAAGAGAAGATGGATAAAAACTTTTCTAATGATCCACCTGATTGACCGATTTTAGATCAGACACCAGTTCTGAGGTTGTCCATATCCAATTAAACCTTGTTGGTGAACATCTTCTAACAGAGCCTCAGACCCTTCTGTTTCTCAGTCATGAACAAAGTGAACTAATTTCAATCAGACACTGAAATGATCAAATACTAGAAAATATTTAAAATGTGTGTGGGATTATTACATTTAGATGATAAGACTGGTTGTTGGAAGTCGTGTTTAGAGACGTTCCTGAAAATGACTGGAGTCACCGTAGCCCTTAGGTTATATTAGACAGACAGTCATCTCTGACTTATCACAGCACTTTTATTACCTTCAGGCAGCAAAAAAAAAAAACACGAAAGAGACTAATATTTATGCTCAATGTTAGCTACACATACGGTTACATGGGACCGAAGGCACGTCGTCTGAAAGCTTACGGATACGGACCAATGGAGCAGTACCTCCAGTAGTCGTGGGGGGCAGTGTGGCACTGTAGCCAATAGTTCAAGCGAGACACGACCACAGGACAAAACGAAGAAGTTATAAACAGGACGGAACTTTTTGAGGAGCGGTTATGCGAGTTGGTGAGAAGTTTTCAACATCTCATGCTGTTACATCGCCTGGGCACAGAAATTAACAGTTACCACGGAGCAGCTGGGAGGAAATTGGATGGGAAATAAATGTGAGTTAGTTGGCCGCTGGCGAAGGAAAAGTGGAGGTGTGTGCGAGACTCAACTCTGAGTGGAGCCCTCTGGTGGTTGTAGTACGTAATATCCATGCCAATGTGAAGGACGCATGATGTGGGCAGTGACTTTTACATCGTTTGAAACAATTTAATTTATTTTTGTGTGTAAAGGAAGCATACATTAGCTGCAAGGTGAGCGCCATATGTGTAGCATGAAAAACAAGTACATACAGTATTTCTATCTGTGTGGTTAAGACAAATAAATTCTGCACCACAACTTGACGGCTTGAACAGTAAGAAAACGTCTGTTCTTCATCTAATCTGCAGCCAACTGGTTCTGTCTCTTCGTTAGAGAACATTTGTTTACACAGAATTCACTGAAGAAAACTCTTTTTCATTCAACGATATATAAACTTCCAAATAGTCACAAACTGAGTTCACATTACTGCTAAATTCTTTCAGTTTCAAGTTTAGTGATTGGCATGTTTACCACGTAGGAGTTGGAGATCACCAGTCTCTCTTTGTGATGTACTGCCAAAGGCAACAACAACCTCTGCAATTCAAATTAATTTTCAAATATGTGGCAGGTTTTTAATTATCCATTAATAATAAACATCCATCATAATGTGTTTCTGGTATTCACTTAAAAGAAAGTGAGGAAAGCGTGACACTACCCAGGAATATATCCCTTTTATAAATAACTACTCGTGCTTTTCTCTTCTTTAAAAAAAAAAGGAAAGAAAAGAAAAGTGGGGCTACACTGAGAAAAATGTTTATGGTACTGAGACAGAGGCTGAGAGATGGATCACCACTGCCACCTAGTGGACATTTCATTCACTGAACATGAACCTACGCTGACATTTAGTAGTCAAAAGGAACTCTACATACAGTTTCTATGGAAACATGATCATTAGTTCAGTTACCTGTGCTCCTGTCCGACTCCTGCCACCAAGAATTGACCGGAGCTCGAAAACTTCAGACTGTTGACAAACCCGGGCTGAAGAGAAAGCAGACGAAGACACAAAATAGGATATTTCCAAACTGCTGTTGTGGTAGCTGTAAATAATTTGTCTAATGAGCCTAAAACTTGTTCAAAAATGTTTCCATCTTGAAAACAGAGGAAGTAGTGAGAACTTACCACTGTTACGTTGAATAGAGGCTCCAGTGCGCGGTAATTCTGTCCACACTTCCACAGCTGCACCTGGGAGTTGTGTGAACCTGTAGATAAGAACATTCTAAATAAATCATCACTTTATATCACAACAGACATCTTAAGTACAGCTTAGATACACATAACTGCATCAGCTGCTCTACTAATGAGTGTGTAAGACAGTTAATCAGCACTAGATTTATTAATTATATTGATTAAATTCTAATTCTGATAAGACAACTGAGAAAACATTTAATTTCAAGTGTGTTGTACATAATAATAAAGTGCGAGTGAGTATGTGTGTTAGGGAGAAGCTGGTAAGAAGGACTCTCACAGCCAGAGGCACCTGAGGCGACTGTATCCGAGTTCTGAAGCGCCGCGACCGAAGCCACCCAATGAGGCTGCGCCAGCCCTGCGTCGCCATGGCAACCGTGAGCCTGCTTCACTGTGCTGAGAGGCTTCTTCTTGTTGACACTCCAAAGAGACACGGAGCTGAGGTCGTTGAGAGAGGGCACAAAAGAGAAAACATGACCGGATCTGTTAACGCCAGTTACAAAAAGTGTAAATGAAACGGGGAAAAAAAGCTGCAGCTGCCTCACCCGTCATCAGCTCCTGTTATCATATGCTCCTCGTTAATAAGCTGGATACAGTCAATCGAACCCCTGTAAGAAGACAGAATAATGATGAAGTAATCGATTACATCAGTCTTTCTGCATGCTCACAAGAACTATGTGACATATGATGAATATTAGCAGCTTTCATACAGCTTTTTGAGATTAAAATCCAAGCACTTTCACGACACCTAAAGCATTTATCACTACATCTAAATTGTTTATACAATCTGCTCATATCAACTTTAATGAAGTTAAAATCATGATAATTTAATGTTCACCAATTTCAACTCCAAGAGACAAACAATAATGATGACAGGAAAGTTTTATTTTGAAGATTTTAGGGTGATTGTGCAGCTGAAACACAGGATTATGGAAACTCAAACATTTTTCCAGGAGTATTTTCACATCGTTTCTTATTCAGGAAATCTTTTCCACTGACTGAATCACTGTAGCGACACACCAACACTTCAGTCACTGCTGTGCAGACAACTGGCGATTTGCATTGCAGAGATATGTGAAATCTGCCTACTTGTTTTCATCTTCTCTCTCACTCTAAGGTTTTAATACATATAGTTGATAACAGTGGTCCGACCTATCTGATGTTTCTGCCGTGCTTATTTTTTTTCACTGTGTTGCTTTACTGGCATCTGTGATAAACCAAGCATACCCAAGAGCAACAAGTCTCACATATCAAACATCATCACAACAAAACAGTGTTGTGATGAGTGAGGTCCTTGGTTTTTCTTTTTGATTATTCAGTGCATTAAGAATTCAGCACTCGCATTCAAGCCCTTACGTTGTGCCTTGTTTCAATGTTTACAGGGTGAAATACTCTTTTGTACTCTCTGTTCAGACTTAATTCAGTGGTGATTTTTACTTTGTGTCTAAAATGACAAAAGCCTTTATGGTAAACATATAGACGGATAGCATTAAATGTTTTTACATTATGAATCTGTTTTAAACCCTTCAAAGCCAAAAGTGAAAAATGGGATCCTCATCTTTGAATAGTAATACTCCTTTACTTGACTATTTTAAGATGCGTCTATGAATTACATCATGAACCATGTGGCTCTGACAGTAGATCAACACATCTGAAGACAACAGTGCAAATGGCACGACACTGAAACACCAGAAGAAAGACAGAGAGACTCACTCGTGGCCGTGAAATACCAGCTGGGATTCCTCGGCTATCTTCCACACCCTCACTGAGCGGTCCCTTCCTCCTGCAGTCACACAGCGCTCGCGGCTCAGGCTGTCCAGTCCTGTGATGGCGTCCTGATGCCCAAAGCTACGGCATGTCACAGTGATGAAAAAGTCAAATGCTGATGCTAAATGCAAGTGCTTGGTAGCGAGAGATTATTCTTTCTGATTGGTTACTCACAGAGTTTCCACGTATGCGTTCTCGTCCACGTTCCACACCTTTATTGAGCGATCATGAGAGGCGCTGTACAGATCATGAGTCCCCTTCCTGAAAGAAAGGCCCTGAGGAGGGAAATACACTGATATGATTCACAGAATGACCTCTGATTTACTGACAATTCTGTTAAGAAAAAAAAAAAAGTTATTCCATGCAGCTAAGAGAGAGAATGGTAGAACGTACCGACACGGGGCCTTTGTGTCCTGTGAATTTATACAGATGTTTACATGTTTCTGCCTCCCAGATCATGATCAGTTTATTCATGTCTCCAGTGGCCTAAAAAGATGGTGAGAAAGACGCTTCTGTTACATGATTAAGTAGCCCTTCAGCAATGCCGTAAATTTAAAAAACAGAACATGATTCTTAAGCTTTTTTTTTTGTAGAAATACAACATTTCTTCAACTTATTTCAGGTTATGCTGAGAGAGAGAACTGCTCACCAAGTATTTTCCATCTGATGATACGGACATACACAGGATATGGGCAGTATGTCCAACATGCCGATCCTCTGTGCCTTTCCTTCCACCATGTATTGTGTGCAGTTTCTTCCCACTTTCAACATCCCCTACGAACAAGAGAAAAACAATGAACTGACACTGCCAAATCAGACCATTAGCCACTATCCAAATACCATTTTTCCCCTCAGTTTTTAAGCATGCATCCCTTTTGTATTGAAACAAAGGATTTTCAGGATGTTAACATATACTCACATTTAATGATGGAGCAGTCTTTGGCAGCAGAAAAGATGTACTTGTCATCAGAGGTGATGACCAGACAGGTAATTGGAAGCTTGTGTCCTCTCAACACTCTGATCTCTGAAGCATCTGGTGGCATGAGCTAAAAGACAGAATGAGATTTTAATAAAAGTTAGTTTGTTCATAAACAGCTCTTTCTCCCAAAATATCGGAAATGCAGCATAAACATTCTCGTACTCACATCTTTGGCAATAAGTCGCTGAAGCTTTCCCTTCTGTTCAAGCTGAGGGGAAAATCACACACACAACAAGATCAGTAACATAGATCAGTGTATGACAATTGATCAAACATTAAATCCAAAAAACAAGGACATGGGTTTGATTTCTTACGGAGTGAAAAACATACTACATACTAAAGGGTTTCTTTCTTTTCTCAAAAAAAACCTGCAATTACAGATGTTATGTTCCAAGCAGACTACTTGACACAGTGTCAACTTTTCAAATCAGAAGAATCACAGCAGGGCGTTTTGATGCCTCACTTCACTGCATCAAAAATCATGTTACCACGCCAAACAAGGCCTTGACGGTCACCCTCATATCAGAGACGTGTCCTGTTGATTTTGAATATCGGATCTCCTTGTAAAACCACTTGAATTAGCTGAGTCAGCCAGAAGTGAGTTGGGGTCTGTGATAAGTAAAGATTACATTGTGACCCCGCCATTGGTTTTGGCTCAATTTTATCTATATGCTCCAGGAGTGTGGGATTCAAAGGATGCTTCAGGGGTGCATAAATATGCTGCAAAAGGGGATACTGAAGGGGACTTGTGATGGGTGCCATATCTCACTAAGCAGACAAAGTCCCCATGAAACATATTGCTGCAATATCTAATAAATGAACATAACATTTGTATCTGCTCAGAGGTTCAATCACATGGATTATGTTAGGTGTTCAGTATGACAGGACAGTGCAGAGTGAATAAATGATCAAACTGAAGCTACAATGTGACTTAAGTGAATTGTAAGATTAAGGGCTGGTGGTGGACAGAAAAATGATGATGAAAGTGAGGGTGTCATGTCAGTGTCCCCAGTGGCAGTTACACCCTTTAATACAGAAGACACTCTTACCACTTCTTCTTGAAGTCTTCCAGCAATCAGATCAGTCTCAAAGGAGTCTTCTTCTGCTTTATTTTCCTCTGATGAGATCAGATCACACAATAAGCATATGCAGGTAGACACTTTAAAGCTAATACCTCTATGCTGTACAGGTAATACAAGCTTACCTTCTTCCTTTAGCTGGTCGAGGTAAAGTTTGGCTAATCTCAGCTTCTTCTCCTGTGGCGTTTCATCATACTCAGTCTCTTGATTGGACTGTCTTTTCTTGGGCTCTACACGACTGCACAGCAAGAAAAAACAAGTTAAAACAAATTACTTACTGCCAGGTTATCTCTGTGCTTTGAATACAGGACCACAGAGCTATCAACAATGCATAACCCAAGAAATTAACCTCTCTGTCTCAGAGTCGCTGGAAATCTCTTCGTTGTATTTGGAGGGTTTCTTCGCTTGCACTTTGCTTTTTCCACCAGAGTCGCCATCACCCTGAAGCAGGAGAAAATATAAAGGGTTTGTGATGACACTCAGTTTACATCTGTGCGTGACACCGTCTCAAAAGTATAAAAGACAGCGGGCTAAACCAGGTAAGTCGCATGAGTCAATCTGCTGGTAAGCTAGCAACACTGTGATTTAGCTTCCTTGCTAACACGCCATCTCTCTTACCTTTCGTTTCGGCGCTTGTGTATTTTTCCCCTTCTTGACAAATTTTGGGTTTTCTTTCTTCTTTATAAAGAAAGACGAAGACATGGTGAAACGCGAAAGACCGCGTTTTAAAGTAAACGATAACTATAACCTGAGTTCACTCCACAAGTTCCTATGCAGCAAGTCAACATTGGACCCACATGGGTGCACTGCAACCGAACTAATATGATGGCGTCACGTTTGAAGGCACGCGCCGATTGGCTGATCTTCTCAACCGCTTCTGGATATCCCGCCTTTTGTCAAAACTCTGAATTCCCATTGGCTGAATTAAGATTTTAAGATTCGCAGGAAACTGTACTGGGGATAAATACTTCCCTCGGGGAATTAGTTTTCGCATCTTTGTTCCGCACATAATTGTAAAAATATAAATTTCACAACACAACACTGTTATACACACGCGTACCATTCACAATTAAAGATAAATATAGGCGCGGTATTTCACTCGCATTTAACCGGAAATTTTTCGCGCGGCTGTTGAAAAAGAGCCGTTATAGTGCCAGGATCTATTTACTGTATTACTGCAGTAGTACTACTACTTCCTCTACTACGCAGTATTTCCATTTACTGCGCTGTCTCTGTCCTCAGTGAGTGTGGGCACAGTTTATCCTTGAAGTCGAGCTGAGCGGCCAGGTGAGCCTCCTCTCAACCGTCTAACATGAAATATCACGTTTTTGCTGATGTTATTGAAAGACAGTATCACTTAGTGGACCCAGCTGGAGGCAATCTGGGGGCTAGTAGGAGGGGTTGATGAGGAGGCAGGGGGAGGGGGGATGCACCGTGAACTCAACTTTTCATTTTTGTATCGCATCAGTGGGTTTTTTTTTAAAAAAAATTGAACGAACAGCGTTGAGCGACCACTAAAACTTTGACTCAAAAAGTTTCACTCCATCTCGTGCACAAAAGCATTACTCCTTGTGTCAGCTGACCACATCTTTCGCCCTCTCCAGATATATTTTTTTCACCCATATGCCACCCAAGAGAGAAGCAGGAGCGACTGCAGCACAGCCACCAATCAAGATGATAAAAATCGGCGGAGATGCACAGGAGTTTGGCTGCGATCCAACCGAGGATAAGTACAGGATGGCTGAGGAGTCCAGCTTCTCTCCTTTTCCCAACAATGAGGTGAGAGACTTTGATTGAAATGTACAGAAAGAAAAAAAAACAACAACTGTAAACAACTGTAAACTGTTCATGTGATTTCTTCTCAGCATGAAAACATTGAGTTTGATGAAGAGCACGTTTCAAGCCCAGGCATCAGAACAGACACCATCAGCCTCCTCATGAAGATAGAGCAGCTGCAGGCACAGCTCAAATATGAACGCAGATGTAGGATTTTGGCTGAGAGAGAGTTGAGAGAGCTGAAAGGTGGGTGGAATAAGATGACGAATACGTTCAATCACTACACTTAAGAAAACAAACAAAACACCTGTCATGACCACACAGTCTGATTACTGTATGTGACTCACTGTAATCACAAACAGGACAGCGCTGTAGGAACCACTGAGGTCAGTTGTCTGTCACATAATTGTAAAGGTGGTTTACAGTCTACAGCTAAACACGTACTACACATGTTGGGCTTTTTAAGGCTGATTCAAGATTTAAGAAACGTTTATTGATCTGCTGTGCAAGACATCACACAGAATAAAAGTAATGGCAGTTCCTGATACTAGAAAAATAAACAATAATAAAATAGTAGTACAAAAATCAAAGGCTTAAAAAAAGTTGATTGGTAGCTTAAGCTTAATAAATTGTTCACAGCCTACTGTAATAGAATAGATTTTTATTATCTAAATAATATGCAAGAAAAAAAATAAGTTTGGTATTAAGTAAAATATCACTTAAACAACAATTACACTTCAATTTAAACAGTTAGAATTAGTCACTCCTGTAACCAGATAGTCATTAAGTCAGTGTGCAGCAAAAATGTGTCATCTGTCTACAACTGCACTAAAATTGTGCTTTTCATCTTATGATGCCTTTAAGTAGGAGGTTTAGAAAAAGTTGAGCACTGTCACAGAAACGGATCTAAATGCAGGGAGAGATGTCAGTGTTTTAATCTTCAAACAAAGATTTATTACTCCTTAATCAAAGAATTCATTAAATTTTAATTGGAGCAAAAAAACACACCATTGCACCAATAAACAGCCGAGATGTGTGAAGGTGAAGAAAGGTGGCCTTAATCAAGTAAACGAGGTGTGATCAAGAGTGAGAAAAAGAGCAGATGAGGAAAGAGTGTGAGGAAAAAATGAAAGAAGTTAAGAATCTTTACAGACAATTTTCGGTAAATTGAGCTCCAAATTGCAGAATGTTTTTTTATAAGCTTTTCAAGAAATTACAGGAAAATTACAGACCTGTTTTTTTTTTTTAAAAAAAAGCATTACCAATGGTTTGAAAGGGATGATTAGTCTTTATGTAGGGAGATAAAACATTACTGAGCAGAAAAATGTTTTTGTGATTTTCCAAATGGTTTCTTGAGATTGGTTGCTCGTTAATCAAAAGTTTCTTCGGTGTTATGCTAAAGTGCTGACAGATGTAGACATGCCATCAAATGATTTAAATTACTCTGAAAATAAACTTGCTCTGTTTCAGTACTTCTATGTCATCTGCTACTTTCCACAGAGATGAACACTCTCATGATGCAGATGAGGCACACGGCACACGAGCTGCGAGTCACTCTGGATCACGTTCTCCAAGGAGGCGACGCGCCGGGTGCTTCGCAGAACTCTCAAGATGAAAGCATCTCTTTCCTGAATGAGCCTGAGGCGGAGATGAGAGCGGTTCACGATATCCAAGAGGTCAGAACAACAGCAAGAGTTTAGAAAGAATGCTTAACTCGCACAACAAGTTTTACTTCAGTTTCAAAATCTTGAGTTTTTAAGTTCTCTTCCATCAGTAGCAAATAATTTTACAAAAGCAGTGCACACTTTCTTTTTTCTTTTCTGTCCTCAGGACGAGCACAACTTCTTGTATCTCGCTGAGAATCTCCGGGTGCCGAAAAATCTTTACGAGCGCATCGCAGAGATTGGAGACTACAAGAAGTACACGTCAGCACTGCTGATGATACTTTTTGACAGAGAAACGCTGGCCACACACTCTCTGCAGGGCCGGAGGACCACATTCACCGGAGAAGATTGCCCCAAACCTCAACTCCCGCCTGATATCTTGAGAGGTATAATTGGTAAGATTGCACTGTTAGATTTTAAGCACACAGTTCGTCTTCGTGGATACTCAGTTTTTTTATGGATTCTATAAAGTTGAAAAAAAAACATTTTGGTTTGTTTCTTCCTTCTAGATCACGTGGCAGTCAAGTTCGGCGTTGACCGCAGCCAAATAAAAACGGCAATCCGCACAAAGTTGAACAATGAGGACAAACTGTTGAAGAAGAGACTGGGTTTCGGTAAAGCTGAAAACAAAGCTGTTGTTGAACCAAGCTTTTGCCAAGATGCCTCACTCCTGGCTGAAAATGGAGAACTGATGAATGACTCTTAGTTTTAGCCTTCTGATGCTGCCTTCATCTGTTGGTCACCAGTATTTCATGTCTGATAGAAACGTGTGTCAGGTTGTCTTTTTTTAATACACATCTAGTTTTTTTTCCTTCCACTAACTTATTTTCTTAACACTTTTCAGAATACGTACTTTTTCACTTAGACAGTTTGTTGTCTCTCGTGTGCTCAAAAAGTGTAAAAGTGTAAACCTGGTGACCGACCAAGACGTTAAACAGAACGATGAAGTGCCACATTTCTAACCGTCAGTAGTCAAAACAACAAGTGTTCTTATTTAATTTGAGGTAGTGATTGTGTCTTAATGGCAAGTGTGTGAAGGTGGCCTTCGTCAAAAACATTTATACCGGTGTAACTTGTCAGCCTGGAGCCGTCTGTGTGTTTGAAAGTAGGGCGTTGTGAAAATGTTTAAAGTGATATGGATGTCATTTGTACTCTGTTGTTCATGACAAATCGTGCATTACAATAAAATGGTACTGTGTGTTTCTAGAATAGCTCTTTTTGCACATGCACAATCTGCTGTAAGTGATAATTAATCTTCTGCTTCCACGACATCTGTTTCATCACCTCTCTGTTTTGTTGTGCTTAACCATATAAGGGGCCAATAAACATTAGAAACTGATTCCTTCTCTAATCTTATCTTGGACCTTTCCTTAAATCTTTTCTTAAACTGCAGTATACATTATGCTCCCATGGGAGTAGTTTTGTTTTCCAAGCCACCAACAGATGTCAGCGCAGAGCTCCGTGTCGTGCTCTTTTGCCAGCAATGTTATGAATTCCCAAAAGAATACAACTGTTTCACTTTAAGAACTCAAGAAATAAGTTCGACTCTCTTTAAAGAAGGAAATGTGTAAATCCGACTGATACTTTAACGTCTGTTTATCCCGTCAGAAGCTCTGGAGAGAAGAACAGAGGAGAGAGTGTGAACACAGAGACATAGTGGACAGTGTGTGACAGTCACTGCCACATACTAACTGATGAAGAGCGTGTGTGTGTGTGTGTGGGACATGGTTAATGTCAGCTGGTGGCCGTTTGATAGAGTCATCCTGTCTTGAAAGATGTGATTTGAACAGCCACTGACGGCTGGCTCCTCCCCCTCCTCTCACTCCATCCAGCTGTGCTGTCTCAGTGGACGCACATCACCATCACCTCTCTCTCTGGTCGTGTCAGCTCTCCCTCAGGATCCCCGATCTGTTTTTCCACGGCTTATCACAGTTTTTGCGTAATTCCTTTTTTTCCTGACTGCTGAGTTTGATGCTGCTATAGGATCCAGAGAGGAGTCATCGCCATGACTTGGATGTACTCAACTTTACAAGACTCAGAGGAAAGTTTTTGGAGGAACTGAGGTCAATGCTTCAAATGCAAGAGTTGCTCTGTAAGTTTCTGTTTGAGTAAGTAGTACATGGTCACCTTGAATGATAATCAGCAGAGTTGATATAAAGGATTTATATATTTATGCATTTGATTAATAAAGAAAATACAGTAGACTTTGATTTTAAATGTGATGTTATCAATCCAGTTCCAGATGTTTAGTTCTCAACCATTTCCAAATAATTTCTTCCATCATTCCTCTGTTATAAATGTCTGTGGTTGACAGTACGATGAACAAGAGGCCTGAGAATTTCCTACAAAATAGTTTGAGCATCAAATGTCAGTCAGACGGACAGGATCAGATGATTTTAAAAACATGTTGAGCAGTGGGGCATTATTGCTTTTTTGCAAAAAATGAAATAAAACGTGTGTACATTGTTATTATAAGGTGCATTAAAGTGAAACACAAGTTCCATTGTTCATTACAGACCTCTTTATAGAGCTGGTATATTGCAGTCAGGTGACATTTTGACCATTAATGAACCTTAAAACGATTTGGTCTATTGGGTTAATACAAGAGCCTTATGACATTTAAGAAACACATAAAGAGCTGGTATTATAAACCAGTGGTATCTGACAAATATCAAAGATTTCTATTTTTAGCATTATTAATGAAAAACAGACAAGAATCGCTCCAATGATTCCTCCACCCATCACATAACGATGGAGTTAACCCTACTAAACCTGGGCTAGATGGAGCCTGCTGCTGATTGTCATTCTACCTTGATGTCTTAGTTTAGAAACTAATATCATCGTCTAACTTGACTTTACTATTAAAATATCAGCATACTTACATATAAAATGTTGCTAAATCGAACATTCGTCCAATAAGATGTTTGTCTTCTATTCCTCGCTGTGATATCCTCGAATGATTTTCGATGTTTCTATGTAAACTTTTAGATATTGGATGCTAATATGTATTTTTCATTTCATATAAAATTTAAGGTAGTCATTTCGACTACATATCAACTTAAATGCATCGAAATTGGTTATTAACATAATTAAGGAGTTCATCATAAAGGCTGGGATTACGGGGTTTCCCTGTACAGACTAAATGCTCTGTAGCACAGCTTTGAGAGGGATTAAAAAGACCTGCATAATTCCCTCAACCTCATTATAACATAGAGAAATGATCTGCTAATGGTGATTTCTTTCTCCTTAAAACAGTCGCAGCAGAGAACAAATACAGCGGAGGTGAAATCCACCATGTTTGTCCCCGTTGAATTAATAATAACAAAAGGTTCCTGAGAGCTAATTAAACTTGAAACGACTGGCGGCCGAGAAGGAGCGTTCTCTTCAGAAGTAAAAACGTGGCCTTTGAGGGTGCAGCGTATGCGGTGCTGCAACTGGAACATGATGGAAAAACGAGGACACCCTTACATAATGTGCGCGAGAATGTACATGTACTAGTCCTTCCTGGGGATAAATCTCACTGCTCGACGTGGCATGCCAATAGCTGTCCACCAGAGAAGATTACAGTCGGGGAGAGCATCAGTGGATCCCCTGGCAGAGAGCGAGCACATGTATTTAGGACACAGCATTCTCCACTTAAAACCTGATTATGATTATCAGCACAAGATGGTAGACGCGTGTATGGGGAGGTATTAAAAGACACCACAGAAGGAGCGAAAGCTGTAAACGCACAAATGTGAAGACAATGTTGATATTTGCGGCATTTCACACACATGATTTACATTTAGTCGATGCTTTTTCTGGTTGTTTTTTGTCATATGCAGCTACATGAGGATCTGTGGGTCAAACTTGTCCTGGCGAGAGTTTTCCTCTTTGATGGTGAGGAGCAGGGTGACACTGAACACATATTAATCAATGCAGCCGGTTCCCCGCAGCTGGGCTAAAACAAGCGCACTCATTATCTTTCATTTCAAAAGGATGGGGACGGACGGAGGGGAGACGGGGTGTCCTCCATGAATTATTCCCATTGATCACGTCTCTCCCTCGCTAAAAGAGACAGAGAGCAGCCCGTCTTAAATATTCCCACCGAGGTAAATGGTTATTGATTAACTTCCCGGGACCTTTAAGGTGTGAATGTGTGTTCTCTTGAGGGTTACGAGGCTGCAGTGAGGATCCGTGGATGTTTATTATTATGTCATTCATTATCAGTCGCTATATGTGGAATGATGATGATGAATAAAGATTTAGGTCCAATCCCAATACGCCCCTTGCCCCTACAACGTCGCCCTACCCTGGCACTACTCCTTGTAGCTCTTCTACAGGATAGAGGAATATCCTGGGTAGGGATAAGAGAAAACAGGAAATGGAATTGAGCCTTAGTAATTAGCTTGTGAATATTCTCATTCATCCAGGTCATAGTTATCTCAAGGAAATTGAATCGAAAGCAACTGGATTTGGTTTTTGTCTAGTCTCAGCCTAGTCAAGGGAGCAGGAACTGATGAAGCCTCTCGGATGAGAGGTGAAACGTCTTCAAGACAAAAACCAAATCCAGTTGCTTTCGATTCAATTTCCTTGAGATAAGCCTTAGTAATTGTGTTAGTGTAATTGGTTTTAACCATTTCTCTAAAATCTGTGTCACATAAGTCATCCATGTTGACAGAAGTGCAATAATAAATTGCTTCAATACCCCTTTAATGCTACTAAACGTGTTTGTGTTCCTAAACTATAAGAGAGAAGGAAGACAGAAACATGTCTCTAAATGAATACCAGTGTTGCTCCATATCTGCTGGATGTGTAAACAGGAATCTGTTTGCTAACACGTTCACCACATCAACTTGAAAAAGGGATAATATGTGATGTGGTTGTCAACTTGCTGCCTTGCTGCTGCCGTGGCTACAGAACAAGCTCTTGCAGATCGTGTCTATTGAGTATAAATTGCCATAAATGTTAAATATCCTGTTTTAATGGACTTTATTTTCTCCAACATAGGAGTGAAGAGTATTTGATTTGACGTCTGAAGGACCATTCGGACACATTACACAACAATGGGGGAGTCTGCTGTGTGTGCTTTGAGACCTTTACTATGAATTATGGAGGACAACAGTTCATCCCTGACCCCTGAGTACAATGACAGCACCACCGTTTGGGCGCCGCTGCCCTCCGCTCCCAGCAGACAGCTGGGCACCCTTCCCAACCCGCAGACACGCTTCAAGGACCTGACAGGGATATTTTTCATGGTGACCCTGAATGTTCTGGCACTTCTGGCCAACACTGCTGTTCTGGTTGTTGTCATAAAAGCGCCTCATCTCAGGAAATTTGCCTTTGTGTGCCACCTGTGCGCAGTCGACCTGCTGTGTGCCATCTTGCTCATGCCTCTCGGGATTGTGTCCAGCTCTCCGTACTTTGCTGGCGTGGTGTTCACTGTGCTGGAGTGCCAGGTCTACGTCTTCCTCAACGTATTCCTCATCGCTGCCTCTATCTTCACCATCACGGCCATCAGTGTGGAGCGGTACTACTACATCGTTCACCCGATGCACTACGAGGTCAAGATGACGCTGAGGCTGACTGCAGCCGTGTTAGTGATGGTGTGGGTGGCCTCTGCCGTGCTGGGGCTGTCCACCGTGTTTGGATGGCCGTCGTACGGCAGCCTGAGCTCCATCAGTGCCGCACACTGCTCGCTGCATTGGAGTTACAGTGACCACAGAAAAGTCTTCTCTGTGCTCTTTAGTGTCACCTGTTTCTGCCTGCCTGCTGTGGTGATCTTTGCTGTGTACTGTAATGTGTACAAGGTGGCCCGTGTGGCTGCCCGCCAGCATGGGCCGCTGCCCTTGTGGACGAACAGTCAACTGAAGTTTCGCTCTGACTCAATCAACAGCCAGACTACCATCATCACAACCCGCAATGCCCCACGGAGGATAATGCGCGACCGGCCCTTCGGTGGAGGTAAAGCCGCTCTCACTCTGGTGGTCATCGTTGGTCAGTTTCTGTTCTGCTGGCTGCCTTACTTTGCCTTCCACATCTGCCTGACAGTAGACACATCACCCAAGATTCCTGATGACCTGGAGGAGGCGGTCACCTGGCTGGCATATTCCTCCTTTGCTATAAACCCATTTTTTTATGGACTCCTTAACCGGCAGATCAGGGAGGAGCTCTGCAAGCTGAGGCGCTGCTACTCAGCACGACCCGTAGAGCTGGCTATCTCCAGCCATGAGGGCTCTGGCCACGAGAACTTCATGCAGTTCCTCCATCGGACTAGCTGCACAACAGAAACACGCGCAAGCTTCGCCGTGTCCAGTCCAAGAAGCACTCTGGATCAAACTGGGCAGACTGGATTCAGGATACCAGGACAGATCCCAGAAGAGTTCAATTAGATATACCTCAGTGTTGTGCCACGGCATTAGCCTGCAGGACTATTACTGATCACACACACAGGAGTTAACAGGGTCAGAGCTAGATGATATCAGTATAATTGTCAAACTCTTTTTGACTAATTGTCAAAAGTTTTAGTTCCCTTTATTCCCTTTCTTTATAGGCACAAAAACATTTAGTTAGGGTTTGGGAGAGATTGTGGTTTCGGTGAGAAGATCACTCTCTTGAGATCTTTCGCTGTACTGGGTACTGTACCTCCACTTTGTCTGTAAACCAGACAGTAAAATATAAGATACAGCATCAAGAAATAAACACTCATTTTTTCTTAGGATTACATTCAGAAACAAAACTGGAATAGAAAGCTATTGGAGGTATTTTTTTTAGAATTATCGTCACTGCACTTGTGGTAAAACTAGTAGCAATCAACTTTTTTTCTACTAACAACCAAAGCAAAGTTTCTGTTGATCTGCAATCTGTACATCTATTTCTGTGAAAAGTGATGACATTATACTTGACCAGTAGTCAAGACAATGTAATGAGTGGACAGAAATGAGAGTGTCAGCAGTCAAGATCAAAATTAAGACTGGTTGATTTTTTTTTTATGGGTTATCAATATAGCAGCAATATCCTTTGTACGAGTTATTCATTGTTGTCATGTTGTAATTATGTTGCAGGAATTTCAACTTTATTTATTGTACTGATAAGACACATCACTCTTTGTTCAGATATGTATTGCTTTAAATGTGCAAATAAACTGGTTACATGCAGAGATGAATTCATTCATAATCAGGAATCTTACGGAGGCAGTCTGTACCAGTGAAGTGATCAGACTGTCCTGTAACCATGAGATCAACAGTATTAAACTCTCTGTGCACGCTTCGGATACGTGTGCCGGCTAAATGCTTTCAGACGTGAACGTGAAAGTTAGTATCTCTCTCTCATCACACACAAAAACAAACAAACAACAAGATCACTGAAAGGAGACGCGTGCACGTGGTACCTGCATGTGCACCTGTGTGTGTCTGACATGTTGTCCCTGTGCAGACGAGCTTTAACTCCCTGGGTGTTGACCTCCGTGTCGTCCGTGTGTCCACTTCTGAAAAGCCCGTGACTAAGACTGAGCCCTAGTTAACATATGATTATATAAGGAGAAAATGCCATTTCATAACAGCTGAAGTGGTCGTCTCTAATACCCTCTTAATGTGTGTACACTGGCAGAAAAACAACAATAATTAATACTTACATTTATCTGTGAGCATGACCTACTTGTCATATACCGTGCACATAAAACCATGCGCTATATATGTCTTGTTAAAATAGGTTCACCATTAATATTCTTGACAGAGCAATGATAAAATGCTGACGTGTCTGTGGTGAGCACGGATTAGACTTAAGGGATATACAAGCTGTTATGTTAAATGGTTACAAATGACGGGAGCATGCAGAGTTCTCATTAACTTGTGAACACCATTTAAAGATATAAATCAGAATGCAAGTAAATAGGTTAAACATGTAAAAAGGATTTATCACCATTTATCACCATTTATAGACATCCAGATATGTTAAAAGCTCCATAACACTGTGGCATTTAATGGTCCCTGGAGCTGCAGTGTACCGGTGCTACTTTGAGAACAGTACAGTTACGTACGTTCTGTTATCAAAGTCAATATAATAAAAATGCAGCCAAGAACAAGCAGTGATGAAAACACATCCAGTGTGCAAATATGCTATGACACTTCGACGGAGGTTTGTTGCACACAAACAAATACAGTGCACACATGATTACACAGAGATATTTACAGTCTTTCTCCCACCTCCACACATATAAAGAGGATATATGTCATCTGGATGTTTTCTTTAAAAGGATAATATTATGTGAACTTTTCAATATTGATTTTAGTTTTAACTGCACTCTTAATGACTTCTTTATAGTCAACTGCCAAGTGCTGTTTATAGAATTTACATTAGTCATGATAAAATCAAGGGTGCCACATCTTTGCTTTAAGCATTGTCTCACAGCAAGAAAAGTTCCTGGCTGGTCGGCATGGTGGATGTAAAGAGTTGTTTTTTCTCTATATGTCAGCCCAATGATGAATTGGCGACCTGCCCAGGGTGTACCCGCCCGCTCCCCCAATGTCAGCTGGGATCTGCTCCAGCCCTCATGCTGTGTAACCAAACATTGTTCAAACGTGCAGAGCGTTATTTTAAATTTTATTTTAGTTCTTCAAGTTTGCAAAGGTACCAAAAATGTCTGTGAATTTTTGTGAAAGTGTGTAAAATGATGCACGAGAAATCTAGAATATTTCCATCTGATGGAATGGTGCAGCCATAAAAATATTGGGTATTGGGTTAGACTATTTTCGTAAAGACAGCTTGAATGAGACAGTGGGATATAAGATACGTTTTCCACCATGGAAACCACTCGAAGAAGACCGATCATGCTTTATTTGTTTTTTTTATATATGGTCTTGTGCATGTTAAAAAATCTTGAAAGTTATAAAGGTCAAAATCCAAACCAATAGAAGCTCCTCTCTCCTACAGGAAACACTGCTCCTTAAACGCCTCGTCAGCAGTCCCACCATTAATTCTGTAACTTTGTGACATCACACCACGTCACCATGTCGCACATTTGCAAAAAATATTCCGAGCATTTAGTTTTGCGCGTAAGAATCTATTTAGCACATCGGCTCTGTTATTGTTATTGGTGCTGGGTCAGGCACTGATGAGCTGACCAATCAGAGCAGCCTGTGTATTCGGGAGGGGCGTGTTTCAGACGGAGGGTGAATACAGTGCTGCAGCACTAGACAGTATGAGAAGACTGATGTGTTTTTCGAGCACTAACACATGTTAACCTATTCTAACTGTAACGTATGTAAATGACAGTAAAATTAGGAACCTGAAAATGAGTTTAATATGTCTCGTTTAAAGGGGGAATTTATGGAAACTTGATGTTAAGGGATTGTATGGAGGTGTCACAGTTTGTACTCTAACTCAAGAAATCCAGATTTACTCAGTCACAAGTGTTTGCCCCTTTTCTTTACCATAAAGTTAAACATAACACTTCAGTTACATGTTTTTTGAATTTAATATACTGTATGTAATGCAATGGTAGGAAAGGCAAAAATAAGGTTAATAAGAATACAGTTCAAAGAGCTGACTGCCTGTTTCATCAACCAGCTTCTATAATGTGTGATTCAGTCTAATGAATATTTAAGCCTGAGCAGTCTTCATAACTTCCTAATTAAATTGAAGCACCTCCAACCTCAATGGCAGCTTTCATTAAATCGAGACAATCACATCAACTGTGCATCTCTTTTGCAAAGTGTATTCATTGTAGATCAAACAAACGCCCACCCGCCATAGAAAATGAGAATCCGTGGCTTGAGCTCCGCCGAGGGCGGTTTGTTATTTGGCTGTGCTTAACGGTAAATCTGAAAATGTTTCTCTGCGTGCTGTATCTTGTGCCGTCTGTTTACTTTAAACTCGATGAGCGTCTCTGTTGTTGCACAGACAGGCCGTAATGAGAGAGCCAGTCCTGAAGAATCAAAGGGGAGGAGGTGTGATTGATGGCGCTGCCTGACAGAGTGAGACACATTATTTCATCAGCGCTTCCCTCGAACAGTAACAGCAGGAGTTTTCCTCGGGATCACGCGCACACATGTGACATAGAAGCTGCTGGACCATCTTCAGTGAGCATCTTCCATGTCCAGTGCACGAACATCATCACGAACGTCAGCTGTAGTTTCACATTTTGGGGAACTCTTTGCTTTCTTGTAGTGAGTTATATGAGATAATTGACATTGATCCTCTATCTGACTGAGGTTTGTGCAAGTTAGAAACTATGACCCCAACGACAGCTCTCAAAGGTGCACTATGTAAATGTTTAACTTGTATTCTTATATTTATTATTACTCCCTATCCTACTTCCTACTTCCTACTATCCTACTATCCTAATAATCAACTTACTTTGGCAAATGTGTTGTTTTACTACATCCAATTTTGTGGAGAACAATATTTTTTCAGCAGCAAAAATCATTAAAAGAACTTGTCTGGAGAGCATTTCTGCCACAATATAAAATATTTGACTGTATCGTAGGTTATCTCAGTCATGTGCTGCTATTTTTGCATTTATGTTGAAACTGTACCAACAACATTTCAGTGAAACAGGGAACGTGTTATATAATTTTAGCATAAATGCCTTGATGTTGTCCGACACTTTTCCGACAAATTCTGGCCAAATCACATAAATTCACATGGATAATCCTGCTTAGAGGCAACAACAACATTTTGAAGCCTCACCTCAACATCTGCTTAACTGACTTTGAGTCAGTCCAACAGAAGGCAGAACGTCACAGCTACACAATAAATATTCATAGACTGTCTTAAGAACTTGGCAGTAAAATAAAGTGAAATATGTGTTTGTGTGCGTCTTTCAACTGATTAGTAAACTACATGTTTTTTAGACTTTTATTATTCGACCACGAATCATTCATCCTCCTCAGACAAAATGCCCAGTGTGTGTATTGAATGGCAAAATATTTTTTGAAACATTCATATTTAATAAATGGTTAAAGTGCTTATATTGAGATCATTCACACAAAATTGAATTTCATGGTCACAGAAAAATGTAATGATGTGAAACTGAACTGCGGCTGAGTCATTTGCGACACTGGCGTTTGGCCTCTGAGGGTGATTTTGTAAAGTGGGTTAAAACTAAATATGTTGAGCCTAGAAGCAGTGAGTTGGTGATTGAGTTGTTCACCAAATAGGACAAATAATCAGTCTGACCTCTTGTACCGAAAACAGCTGGACCGACAGCTGCTGAGCAGGAACACTGTCTGACATCCCTCGTTCCCCCAGTAAGCTGCTGCTGTTTGTAACAGAGGGTCTGAACTGCGACCAGAGTTAAGTCCATGCACTAGTTAAAGCATACACACATTTCCTCTATTTAGTGATATGAACATGTTTAATATGTGTCTGTGTGTTTGTGCTCTGAGGCAGCCGCCTGTACGAGCAGCACGAGTCACATATACAAAGAGGAGACAATATGTTGTAAGCAATAAAATGGGCAGTTTGTGTATGCATATTATGAATATTGTAATACATTAATACTAATAATACATGTTTATCTGTGTAGTGCTTTAAAAGGTAGTCACTGACACTGTACATAATACAATGAGTTCTGGTGTGTCGAGTTCTAAGTTTTGGTTTTGTCACATGAGACATGCTGGGAATGCTGTCTGTGCTGTTTTATCTGTGGTTACGTTGCCAGGTTGAAGTGACTGGGTATCAGTTGGGAAAAGCAGGTTTGATGAACTGGTGCCCCGGTTGAGATTTAGCCAAAATCTGACGACAAGGCCAAAGCTGATCAGATGTCACACACACACACACACACACACACACACACACACACACACACACACACACACACACACACACACACACACACAGTCAGGATGATGTTGAGGTTTTTTAGAGTTAAATATATAAAGGAATTAGCCACCTGTCAAATTCATACTCATAACAAATAGGGGGCAGCTAAAGCAAACGCTAACTAATGCGAACTGTAGCTGCTATTAGCTAGTTTTCTGTGCTGGAGGTCCAGACTGAAAGCTCAGAGCACTGGGGTACTGCTGGTGTTGACACCACTGGGAAGGAGCTTTGGATCGGGACAGGCCGGGGCTACCTGCTTAGCATGCTGTTAACATCAGTAGATATCTCTGCAACATAATATGTCATAACACCAAAAATGTTATTTCTTCATATTCTATAGGTAATATAGGTTTTTTTTTTTGAATGTTTTCATCAAAAATTCTTACATATTGCAGCTTTAAACTCTCAAATATAATACCTGAGAATGTTTTTACAACCTAAACTTTGACAGTTGCCCATTTTATCACCACATATAAACTATGTTTATATGTGGTGATAAAGCCACAGTTCAGTTCAGTTTATTATTATTTTTTTTTCTCCACAATTGAAGCTGAAACGTATTCAGAATTTCACAACAAAAAAAGCAGTTATTGCAGAAAAGCCAACCATTTCTCAGTCCAAGAATTTGTCTTGCGGCGTCCACAAAATCAAATGACATCTTGGGGGGATAATCAGGAGAACCACAATGTGGAATGAGTGGGCAGATATTCTTTTTCTTTTCCACTCTTTTTGTCCTTCTCTCTCTCCATCCCTCTCATACTTACACACACACACACACACACACACACACACCCTCACACTCTCCGCTGACCTCACCTGTGCAGCCACGGACACAAACAAACCCCATCTGGCGAGGTGTGCAGTCCATTAGCATACCATCGTCTCCGGCACAGTCACAGGAAACTCTGTCATCAACACACTTTGTTCTCTCTCCGTCTTCATCCAGCAGCCATGGAGACTGTGCAGTGCTCACCAAAGAGTAGCTGACTTGTGTTCAACTCCGAACAGTTGCTCAGTTTGTTAATTACTTAGTAGACGTTTGTTTTGCGCAGTGATTTTCCAACTTTGTAGATTTTAGTTTTTTCCATAAAAATGTGTATACACAATGAATCACGTGGATTTTATCTGAGATTTGCAGATGGATAGGGTGGTTACTATGAGATGATGGCATTTTTAAAGATAGCTACTTTGTATATTTACTTTATTTAATCAGAAAACTTTGCCAGCTGCTGTCCCGGGTCATAATTTGGTGACGATGATGATGAGAGCTGAGTGAGATGGCCTTGTGATGAAGGTCTGATGGGTGGCTGAGAAGAGTCTGATAACTCTGTGGATTCAAGGCTGACCTATTTATAGTTGTGAGGATGGCTGGTTAATGGGTCCAAAGGTTGATAAAGGTGAAAGGGCTTTTTTCTTAAAAGCATGTTGCGAAACTTGTTTTACACCAGAGAGAGCACAGAGACCCGAGAACACTCAAGGATACTGTGATAACATGCAATATATCTTCTGTTGCTTCCGCATTGTGACTGATGCTGTCAGTGATCTGGAAAAAGTGATCCCAGGTGTCGTCACAGCTGAACAAGTGACGATGAAGCAGTCAGGGACACTGTGAAAAAATCATGGGAGGGGTCAGCAATTGAGGGACGCGGGGAGGATTAAGTTTCTTTTCATTTTTCTGAAGAGTGTACTCTAAACTTTTGGGGGCAGTGGCTTTTATAAGTGCTTAGACATGTCTTACAATCTATCAATAATTGTCTTTATGATGCTGTTATTAACACTTACCAAGTGTTGTTGGCACATAATAATAAGCATCTGTTAAGGATTTATAAGGGCCTTAAACTAGTGCTTATTGCAAGGACCTTAACATAAAGTGCTGCCCCTTTTGGAGATATCAGGGGGGGAGACTTTTTCTATTCCTATAGTTTTATTTTGATTTGATTTTATTCTATAAAGAGTATTTACATAAGAAAATATGGTTTTTATGTGTGTAATTAGAGTGTATTTACCATATGAGGATTGATTTGTTTCAATTGATTGAACGTTTGACAGTTTATACCTCCAAAGAGTGTTTAACAGTGGCTCTTAACTTTACTTTATTCTACATCCTGCCAGAAAAGTAGATGAATGGTGAATATGCAATATCCAGAGTATTAAAAAAAACACAGACAGCTCTTGTTTGAAGAATAGAGACTGACTGGGATGTCTGCTAAACAGAACATATAATCGGGCAATAGTTAAAAAAGTATGATTTAATTCAGGTTTAAATTCAAGTACATGAATACTTGATCTCAAACATCTGCACTTTTAGTTAATAATTGGAAAAGTGAGCTGTTGAAAATCCCATTGCAGAGGTTTGGAATGTATGTCAGATTCGATACATCTGATTCTTTAAGATTAAAATAAATCTCACTTGCATACTGAATGTTATTAGATTCAGCGTTCAGGCACATCTAACTGCTCAGAACAAGAGACTTAATGTCCATCACAGGCCAGAGGGAGGCAGTGTAGTCTTTCAAGTCACCCTTTTCTGACACTTCAATAAAAGCGGGACTTGGAAAATAATGAAATCTCAGAATCAGTCAGGCAAATATACCTGTATCATTAATACATTTCACAATTCGCACTCAGTCTTTGCTCTCATTCTTGTAGATTCACTCATGTCTTTGTGTCTGTGTGTGATTGCATTCCCAGGAGGGTGTATCAGGGTATACAGTGCCATCTCCATGCTTAGAGTATTTATATCCCCCCATGTCCTTCCTATCCTCCCACCGCACAGGAAAGTGATCTCTATTTAAAAGACCATCTGCAAATACCATCCAGGGCACCGTAACGTTCCCAATATAACCTCGCTGTGCAGCCAGCTGAGGGGTCCGGTCAGCGGCCTCAGTCTGAGCTGTAAGGGGTGTGACAGGCTCCCACTCCGCTCTCTGGATTGTGTTTTCTTCAATGCTTTAGATGGACACCATGATGAGAGGAGAAGATTCAGCGGAAGTGGAGATTGACTTGGGGGACTCCAGTGAAACTGAGGAATTTGATAATGTGGAGGAACCTCAGATGCTGTGGAGGGCCCCTCCTGCCGCGGAAGAAGAGGAAAACATTCACACGTCGGCGCTCGTAGAAATCAGCGATACGAAACCTCTGATTAATGTCAGAGACCCTCGAGGAATCAATGACTGTCTCAAGGTATTGCATTTTTAAAGCAGCGGCTCTATTGAACTTTTTTGGATTATTTGTGCATTGGTCACATCCACATGAGAACCCAAAGACTGATAGCACTGCCCTCCAGTGGATGTAATTTATTTTTGAGGGTGAATAAAGATTCAACATGACTTGAGGGTTCATCTCCGTAGCATCAGCACCACCTTCTCTTTGTGTCTCCAGGTGACGTTTGAGGATGTGATGGCTGAGCCGCCGTCGGTGCGCAGTGGGGACAGAGTGTGGATCTGGAGTCACGCCCTGTTTGAGGTGTCAAGGGTTTGGATCTACAGGATAGTCACGGTGCTTCTGGCCGTTCCCGTGTCAATAATCTCCGGTGTTCTCTTCGCCATCTTCAGCTGCTTCCACATCTGGTATGTTTGGAACATGTCCTCCTGTACATATTAAGGGGACAACATTTTGTCCCTCACTTCAAGTTTTGGTTCAATTTAGGGTTTTCAGTTTAAGAGGAATGATTTGAAAAAATCACCACAGTTGAAATGAAAGTCTGTTCGAGGACTTACAGCAATGTTCGTGTGTCAGTGCTGTGGGAAAAGAGGATTTGTGAAAAGGCTTGAAGGAACAAAGAAGCGCTCATATCCTGATTTGACCACAAAGTTAGGACATACTCAAACTACCAAAGGATAAAATTCCCACAATTTTGGGGAAGTAGAAGATTTTCTGTCTTCAGCAATTAGAGCCACATTTTAACCGAAACTGGCTCCATAGCTCAAAATGTGCCTGAGAGATTTTTTTCTCTCTCCTCTGATTTTCTTTGTAATTGTTTGTGTTTCATTCCATGACAGGATGGTTGGTCCTTGTGTCCACTGCATCTCTATCGGCACACGCTGGCTGCAGAACTTATGGAGCATTGTGCTGGACGTGATAGTGCGTCCCGTCTTCCTGAGTGCTGGGAGATGCTGTGGAGGCTTCAGCGTTCACCTGGCCAAAGAATGAGACTCACACATGACCAGACTGGGATCAAACGTCATGTGCACTGGTGTTCTAGAGGACTTGAGCCCAAGTGGGCAGCGATACTGGATTCTTTAAAATGATGGTTTATTGCAACCACAGTTAGAATTACAAAGTCCAACAGTGTCTGCTGTCTTTTTTAATGATTATAAAACGTTTTTTGACAATTTTGAACAATAATATGGACCTGACACGGTGGCAAAGTGACGCAACGCTCAATTCATGTGTGTGAAATCGCTTTCATGAGGCCAAAAAGAGGATCAGGGTAGTCGTTGGGTTACGACTTTGGACGATATTTAGACTTTGAAGTAATTTCAACATAATTTGTTATCCAAACATGGTTTAATGTTTATGTCATAATATTTGGGTTTGGTGTCATATATTGTTAGTTTTCTACATTTGGAGTTTAAGCTCAATGAACAAAATTGTACTACAAGACTCTAATTTGAACTTTTTCCTATATTCAGTTCCGTAGAAACGTGTACATAAACATCTGTTCTTAACAGAGGAAATGGCAATTGAAGCTATGGATTATAGTATGTTTTTTCTGCTTTTCCGGAATAAAACAGAATAAAAGTGTTTAGATCTCTAAACACAAATCATTCGTACTGTTGTTATCAGAGTCTCGTGTTGAGTGACCACTTCATAACCCACCCTACATTCACCAGTGACTGAGGAGCGAGACGTCCACAAACAGCTCCTTCTCCGCGTTTTTCAAGAGGAGTGTCAGTGAGATCAGGCCTGGGAGTTCAAACTTGGTTAATCGAAGCAACACCGCCATGAGGTTCACCGTCTGCAGGAGTAGGACACAAAGTAGCAGGGTTAACCACATTACATCCATCACGGTAACATTTGGCAAATCCAAGACTGTTGTTTGATATCTTAACCGCCGCTGTGCTGGCAAATCTGATGTTTTCTGTGTGTGCAGGATGTGTGAAACTGCCTGTGGAACCATGAGAATGAGGTCACCGCATCCCACAATGTCACATGATGCAACCACAGCTTTTTCATTTGCAGCAACAGCATGCAGGCATAAAGGCAGACCAGCCACACAACAGCTCAGGTTTAGCTGAAAAACAAGAGACAGGTCTTTGTTTACCACCATGTGACTGTGTCAAAACGGATGTCATAAAACTGTCTTTTTGATCAACAAACTGAATGAAAGGCACGTCAGGTTTTTTGGCAGTCCAAAAGTAGGAGCAGACTGCTGAGCGCGCTTTAAGTCAGTGAAGGCCGTCTCTGTTTCGTCGGTCCAGGCCAGTCTGTCATGTGCACAGAGACTTTTACCATGAATCATGGAAGAGAGGGGTGCTTCTCTTTCTGAATAATTTGGGATCCATTGTCCACAATATGACATCATTCCTAAGAAACTCATCGCTTGTATAGCTTGTATGCATTTGGGAGAGAGGGATTTGCGCTCTGCTTTGATCACACGTCCCAGATATGTTACACATGTGAGCAAACTGCAGTTTAGATAAGCCAGCTTTGTGTCCACTGTGAGCTAAATGTTTAAGCAACACAATGGTGTCAGGTTTGCATGCTTCTCATGACGGGCCGCAGATCAAAAGGTCCTCCACATATTGTAACAGCGCTGGGCCACTCGGGAGATGTAGATCTTGCAAACTGCCTCGCAACGTGCTGTGGAATACACCTGGAGACTCACAATAGCCTCGTAGGCGTCGAGTATAAAATTTATCATTTTTCGCTATATTGAAATGCAGGGACGGAAATCAGACTTTGGACAGATTATCAGAGGTGTGGTGTCTTTCATCAGGCCAACATCATATTCATGTTGTGTGCACCTTTAAAGCAAACACTGTTGCCAAGCTGTGTACTTAATAACCTTTGTTTTATAGTGGTTTATACAGGCAGCGTTCAGTTATGTTTTTTTCTGTCACTTTGGGGGTGTGGATGGAAATTAATAAATGTCCATCATGTAATGTTACCATGCACCTATGTGCTGACTATTTGATGTGCAGTAAGGCACTTTCGTTTTAGAAATGTTTTAAAATGTCCAGTAAGGCACTTTCATTTTAGAAATGCCTGCTTCCGTCTTTGTGGCTTTGACTGTAGCCACATGCCTGTCATCTCTGCCTCTCTGGCTTTATTATCTCAGCTTCAGCCTGCTCCGTCAGTCAGCAGGACCATGGCTGAAGGTAACGAGGAGGACCCCCTGAACGGGAACCCCAGCGTCAATGTGGAGATCGACTTCGACAACAGGGACCCCATGCAAATCACTGAGGATGTGGACAAGGTGCAAATAATCTGTTTCTAGTTCTTTCTAGTAGTTACCTGGGAAGTTTAAGAGCGTTAAGTAAGTTTTAAAAGGACAGTTAAATGAAAAATAAAAAAATCATGTTTCCTCTTATTGTATGGTATTTATGCCTTCGGATTATTTTGGTGAAGGTAGACAACTCTACAGCCTATTCCTTTAATCCTTAAAGGGTCAGTTTACACTTTTTTATGTACTTTTATTTGGAGAGGGTTTAAAATAATCATTAAAAACATTCATTTATACAACCCAGCATAAACATCTGTTCCCAGAAAAAGTACTCACTTAGGATAATCCACAATCTTCACTATTAAATGACTATCATTTTATGTACTTTGGGTCTCAAGGTGAGATCTGTGTATTTGTATGCATGTCTGGATTCTGCCCGGAGTAAGGGGGGCAGTAGGTTTGTTTGTGATTTGTGTGAACTGACCCTTTAAACCTTCATCACCAAATACTGTCAATCAATGAACCATTTCTGTGTGCTCTAGGTCGACTTTGAAGATGTGATCGCAGAGCCTGCCGGCATACGCAGTGTGGATTGTGTGTGGAAATACAGCTTCAAAACCTTCACAGAGTCAAAGCGCTGGTTTTATCGCGGCCTGACTGCCATCTTCAGCTTACCTCTGTCACTGCTCTGGGGCTTGCTATTTGCTAGTCTGTCATTCTTGCGGATCTGGATTGCTGTGCCCTGCATTAAGAGCCTTAAGTTTGAGTTGCAGTGCCTGTGTCCACCCCTCTTGCTGGTCACGAAGACCGTCGTTCGTCCGGTCTTAAAGTTGGCGGTGAAGGTATACGGCAGTGTGAAAGGGATGATTCGTAAGGAGGCGTAAGAGCAGTACAGCTGTGCAAAGAGACTAATCTGGACATTTCACTGACTTTCAGGAGATCCATGAAGCAGAAACAAACCGAAAGTATGAGATTAACAGTCATTATTTGTGTTTGTTTGTCTTCATTTAGTGTCTACAGTGATGCCTTTTTTTTTACTTACTTACTCGTACAATAAAATCTGAAAATTGTCTAAACACAAATTTCTCTCTTTTTATTCTGTGTTGACAAATTTTAAAGGTCCCATAAAGTAGAAAGTGAGATTTCCCTGTCTGATTATAAAGCAAGTCTAAGTGCTATATTATTACTGTGAAAGTATCAAAATGCTCAATCCACTGAGAATTGCACACAAGACATACTCAGAGACTGTGCCTTGAAACAAGCCGTCAGGACTTCTGTAAGGTAGTGATGTCACAACTGTCCAGTCACCACCCTCAGCCACGCCTCCAACACGGGCGTGGTTGCAAAAACATCGGTGGGTGGTGCCTGCTCAGGCCTGTGAGAGCTGACCAATTAGAGCAGACTGGGCTCTTGGGGGCGTGCGGGGGGTCTTAAAGAGACAGGCACTTGAATAGAACATTCAGACAGAAGGTGAATAAAGGTGCGACAGCAAAGGACAGGATGAGTAACATAATGTTGTTTTTGTATATTAAAGGATGTAAACATTTTTAGTAGACACCCAAAATAAAAGAAGAACCCTGACAATGAGCATCTAAAATTGTACTAAAACAAAAATACTGTCTCCCAAATACCATGATAAGAACATTTAAACCTGAGTAAATGTAGTGGTTGTGCCAGATATTAGATATTGATGACGCTTATTGAAACTGCATACTAATGTGCACAACCTTCTTTCATCTTAAACTGCTCCCTATGGATGTTATCCATATATCCATTAGCCATATGTTTTGCTTGACAACTTGCCAGGCTAAATAGAGAAGTTACAGAAATTTGCACACAGACCTAATAAGGCAAGAATGCACATTATCTGATCCGGACACTGAAATTCTTCGTAGTACAAGCAGTTGGCGTATTGTCTCAAGTATTTCTGAAAAAGAGACAGAGCAGACTCGTTGTTTAGGATATCGCGGTGGCCACAAGGGGGAACCATTATTCCAGATGAAATGTGCTTCAGTGTGCCCAAAACCTGACGGCCTTATAAGCACCTTCCACCGAGAAAAAGAGGAGATGGAGTTGATAAAAACATGACATGTTAACACAAGGCAGTAGCAGTGGAAAGTATTTACAAAGTGAATTTCATAATACATCACAAAGGACAAACACTGTTTGATGTGTAGCACACGAAAGCCTGCTGGAAAACATGGAAACCAGCCTCCTTGTGGTCAAATGCATTCCTCATGGGTTTTGCTTTTTTGATCAATTTCAGTGGAGATGTTTGAAATAATCCAAACCTTGAGGGTGGATATTTTCTTAATAACCTTAAATATCATTAATACATGCCAACATTGTGATTTAACCGACCATAAAATATAATTATATAACTTTAAAATACTTTTGCTAAAAATACTTTTTTAAGTATTGTTGCTTGAAACAGCAAACAATCATTACAGTAACTGGATTAGAGCTCATTTGCACAGAACAAAGACATTTTTGTAATCTGACAAACTCTTTCTTAAAATACTTTGCTTCGTGGATGGAATCTCCCTGTGTAAAATTAATATGATTATTGTGATGATTACATTTACTTGAAGGTCAGGACAACAGCCGTCGCAGACTTTAAGATTTAAGGCTGAAGCAGGGAAGTGTACAAACAACTCTTCGTGGATATCTTCATGGCTGTTTGTACAGGAAGAAGGGGGGTAAATCTGGAACTGCTGAAGCCTACATTATACGAGAAATATTTCATGTGCAGGATTCTGGTGCAGAGGAAGGAAAGCCGAGGGCACACATCCATTACGATTGGAGACATTTTGTTCTGGTCTTTGTTATCACAGGATGCAGGGCATTTTCAGGACAGGAGGTTTACATTGTCTATTTAGCTCAATTTAAAACATGTTGCAATGGGCCGCCGCTGCAGATCGTTAAATGCCTGAAAAAGTGGGGGACTGCCAGGTTACTCGACTACAGGAAGCCTGGACGGCTTTCAGCCGGCTCTTTAGTGTCCAAGTCCCCCTGTGCTGGATGTGTGTGTGAGGCTCCTCTGGCTGCTCTCGCTCTTGATGACGTAAGTGGCGGAGCCGCCCTTGTGCCTGCACTGTCGATCGCAGCTGCAGGTGGAGGCCGACAGGTACGGTCTGCAGCAGCAGAAGAAGCAACGCGTCAGGTCCTGGAACAGGTGACCGGCAAAGAACATGTAGATCCAGGGGTTACAGCAGCTGTTGAGGCTGGCCAGCAACATGGCGATGATGAAGGCCATGTCTGTGGAGAGACACAGAGAGGAGCAGTTTTATTCCGAGTAAGACTGTCAGTTCCTACAGTGTGATTATTGTCTACAAATTATGTGAAAAGATCAAAATTGACAATCAGTTGATTCTTCAAGCATTTTCTTTGAAACAAAGTGTGATATTTTGTATTCCTCAGTGACACAGAGCCGCATCGTTGTTAAAAATGATTAAAACACATCAATGACCATGTCACAATGGGTGACATGTTCCTTTATTGCTATACACGTTGCCGTTGGAGTTTATTTTGAGTAAATCCCACAACCCAATGGCCAGAATAATTGTTGTTATCGTACGTTTCCATGTTGTAACAATGCTGTGATGAGGGTCTGGTTTGGTTAAGGCACAAAAACCACTTAGGGTCAGGAAAAGATCTTGTTTTGGCTTACAGTTCTTGGTTTTGTTGCCGCAAACACAGCAAGAAAATGCGGTGACATGTCCTTAAAAATATTCGGTGTTGTTACCACAGACACAGTTTGAAAATGTCTCAGTGTCTCTTTAAAAATACCTGGATTTGTTGGTTGAAACATGTCGATGAAGCGGTTTCTAACAGTGGTCTCTCACTTGGCAGCCGTGTCACATATCTGTCACAAGTCTCCTGTTTGAGTAACATTAGCTAAAAACCTTTTCCAGAAAATGAAACAATGTATTTCTGAGTCATTTTTTAAAGATTTCCATCTTCAGCAGGAACCAGAGGGTCTGGGGCTGCGTGCCACAGGCAGGGTGAAGAAGTCATAAAACAATAAGATGTGGACTACTTCATGGGATTTGTTAACAAGACACAAAACTATAAAATACTGCCAGCCTTATCCTTAAAAAAAAACAAAAAACTTGTCTATGACCCACAACCTGTCCAGGTTGTACCCTGTTTCTTCCCTTAGTGCATGCTGGGACAGGCTCCAGCTCCCTGCCTCCATGAAAAGGATAAGCGGTTTAGAAAAAGAATGGATGAGTGGATTTTTCAAAAGGCTCAAGTTTTTCTCCATTCCAGAAAGATGTGATCACCTGGTTGTGGGTTAAAGCTCAGATTCAGAGTGTTTGTGCTTCGTTTGATCTTTTGAGCAGCGCTTTAATGTGTTGTTAGCCATCATTAACGTCATGGCTCAAGTGATGGCAATGTCGGTCTGTCCCTTGGCTGGTTCGTCTGTTGTTTGGACCATTTTTTCCAGACTTAAAGGTCGACTCCGTCAATTTTACACATTGAAGTGTGTTTTGGGGAGAACTACTGCATATGTATGTTTTTCACATACACAATAGTTCTCCCCGAGACCTGTAAACACACTTGGATGTGAAAAATCGATGGATTTTTCCTGTAAATATCTCAACAGACATTCATCGTCCCCTGAGGAGGATGGATTTTAATCACTTTGATCCACTGACTTTTCATCGTAGTTTGACTTTGACACTTTTTTTGGTTTGTTGCCGAATATTAGTAACGTCACACCCATCAGCTTCAGCTATACTTTGTGTTTAGCAATAATTAGCAATCACTAGCATGCTAACGGGCTATGGCAATGGTTGTAGTCTCAAAATGTGTTAATTTTTTTTGTGACTGTTTTGCAGGGAATAAAAAGGCGCGTTAATGAATCTACATTTCTCCAAGTTAAACTTGAGGTAAGAGTGAGTGTTTGCGCTCTCTTCATTTCCAATTCATAAAGGTCAGTCCACATTCAAGGCAGCTGCGCTCTATTACACATTATTTACAGAGAAATATATGAACTGACATGTTGAGGCATTGCAGACAACCATAAAAAACGCTGGAGGTTATAACTGGAAAAAAGGTTGATGGATGCCAAATAAACAGGATTTTAAGCTGCTTCACGCAAACATGACAAACGGCTTCGATTAGACGAGGCTGTCCTGGAGGGTAAAATATACGTTATTTTCTCCTTCATTCGTTTGATTACATTTCCAATTGTTAGAGGCAAAGAGCAGATTGAAGAAGTGCGGCATTTAAATGGTGGAAAGTGGACGACTGCCAGGTTTTTTTTCTTCGTTTCTTAATGGGGTGAGAATGATTCAGTGCGCGCTGTCTTCTTCTCTCCTCAAGTGAAAATGCTGACCTGTTCCGTTCACGGCGCTCTGACTCTCTTTATTGTGAGAGGTGTCAACCAAATGGCCCGTCAAAATTATGATCCAACAGATAAGTCGAACACCCACTCCAGAGCTCTCGGATTGTTCGGTGCCAAGGGGAGCTCAGTTCTTGTAAGGAGAAATACCACGAAATGACAGCATTCGAGTGTCTCTTCTTTTCAAACCTTGACTTACAGAACATTCAGCACTTTCGTGTGCCGCCAGAAATAAAAGACAAACGTTCATCTTGGCCGCTTTTCTGTCATATCATGATGTACAACTCTTCCCAGATTAAATTTGGAGAAATGGAAAGAGACTGAGGTTGAAATCAAAGGAAGGACTGTGATGATACTGCCGTCACTATCAAAGATAATTCTGAGGATAAAAAGTTAAACAAACAGTGCACAAAATCAGCTTCTCTCTGACTATCAGTGGATCCACCGCAGACTGTGAAATGGGATGAAGTTCAGGCCCTGGAAGAGAGAACATTTTTGATTGGAATGTTTTCGGCGATAAGAAACTCACCTGAGTGGAGTCTTAACCTGAGTGCTTCAAGAGTATCCAATAAAGAGGTAACGATGAGAAGAAAGTCAGAGAAATTTAAATCATTTTTACCTTTACGCCTGGGTTTGGACAGAATCTTCTCTTTGAAAACTTTTCTTCTAAATTGTCATATAATGTATCCAGAGGAGCTGATTTATATTTATGATTTATATTTTCAATCTACCAGTCGACACACACACGTAAATCATATAAATCGTACTTCTTGCTTACCACAGTCAGCTGTTATTATAATTTACTGGTAACAATTATTGATTAGGGTTCAAATCATACCTATATTTAAGTAATGCTTAACTAATGCATGACTCGTGAAGATTCAAGGTATGAACTAATGCAGGATGTGTCATGAATTCATGTTGCTCAGCACTGACAAATTATCAAGCTATTTTTTTTGTTCTTCCACAGTGGCTCAATGCATTTATTGATATGAGCGCTTAATTGGCTGGAATTCAGTTATATAAATGTATTTATTTATTTTCTTTTTTTAAATCTAACTGTTTTTATTTATATTATTTTGTTATTCCTTTCCCACAGCATATGAACATATGACAATTAAATAAAAATACTGCCTCCACTTTGGCTGCTGCAGTAAAAGAACCTTCTGAATGATGGTTGTTTTACAAGTCTGAATTATCTTTTGTTTCAGTGTCTGAAAAGGGAGGGATCATTTTGATTGAGTGTCCGGTTTACTGAAAGATTCCTTCCTTCATGACTTCCAGGAACAATTTGGGAGCTGAATTCTGCCTGAGGGGTTTTGTTTGGACACTATATATGGCACAGATCATGAATATGTTGTTAGCAGTGCTGGGTCAGGCATGTGTGAGTGGACCAATCAGAGGAGACTGGGTATTCAGGGGACCTTAAAGAGACAAGCTCAAACAGACTGTTTCAGACAGAAGGGGAATACAGTGCTACAACTGACAGTATGAGAAAACATGTTTTGAGAATGTAAACTTGAGAAGTAACCCAAAGTAATATCATAAACCTGAAAATGAGCATAATATGTCTCGTTTAATATGTAAAAGTTTGCATCTGACGCCCAGTTTTATTTTTTATTTTATTATTATTATCGCTGGATTCCATGTTAATGATTCATTCAGTGTGAGCTACTCAGAAGTTAAAGTTAAAGTGACTTGGTTGTTTGTTAATGGCGAGCAACAGGAATTCATGATCAATCCTGCAGTTATTATCATGAGTCATGCATTGGTTGTTGGCATCACTTAAGTCTACAATTTGAATCTTTATTGCGCAGTGTTACATTTTTACTTATTTTACAAATGTCAGTATCAGAATAATCTCTTAATGCCATACTGTAACAAAATACATGCATGATTCTTTCAATTCAGACAAAGTGAAGTTTTTTTTATTCCTCTATCCACTGAGAAGGTTCTCCTAATTCCTACACGTAAGAAAACATTTGGATTATCCACAAAAGGCAGCTAAAAAAAAATCTATAAACAGGGCTGCTTTTCATTTTTCTCGGCTTGTAAAGAAAAGTTGACATTTTGGAGAAATCCACTCATCCATAGTTTAGTATTTCTAGTTCATTATGAAAATCAAATAAATTCACAAATGTCACAAATGTTTTAAAATGGTAATAGAGGTTGAGTCCATCCATCCAAACAACGCCCGGGGCCCCTGATGCAACATACACTGTCAGATCTGTTATCTGTATACTGCATGCATTCTTGGCTTTAATGTGTTTATTTTCCTAGTTTTATGCGAAGCTGCTTGGAAGAAGACCAAAAGTGAAAGATGATTAGCTTGGCTGAGTCTGGCCTACATCTGAATCTCTAGATGTCCTCTCCCTTGCTCTTGTCCTGTTTAATGAGTGGATGTGAGGGGTAAATCTGGACAATCAGTTAAATTACATAAACCAACACTGGGAGGCAGATAAAGGAACTCTTTGATGTCCTGGTACATTAACTCTCCCACTGACTTTTCCCTGAACTGATAACCACTGTATGTGACACTCCCATTCATGTGTATTCACAGAGGAAGTCTGGAGTTAAAAGCCATTGTGTTTCCTTGGAAGTGGAGTGGGCTGCTCACGCATTCCCAGACGTGATCTGTGATGTGGAAGAATGACACACTTGGCGCTGCAAAACATAACTTTTTTTTTTTACATCACAGGGATTAAATTCAGAATTATAAATCTTAGGCGAAGATGATGCTCCACTGTGTCACTGAGCACTTGGCACACTATGAAAGAGGTGACGGTCATTTACCTTCTCTTGGTGCTGCAGGATCCCATGCAGACCACATCTGGACAAAGAAGAAGGGAGTCCAGCACATTATGTAGGCGACCACCACCACAAATGTCATCTTCACTGTGCGGATCTTCGCTTTTGAAATGAGCCTCACGCTGCTCACACGAGTGAGGGGGAGGGCGCCTTTGGAGGGCCTTGCAGTCAGAGCCAGGATGTGCTCCCTTCTGGTTTTTAAATTGAAATTCTGCCATATTTTGAAACATATCAAGCCATAGCAGACGCTCAAAATCGCCACTGGAAAGATGTAAATGCTGAGGCTCATCCATGTGATGTAAGCTTTGGCTCCCCACGGCTGCACAAAGTCCCCCCAGCAGTCGTACACGCCGTCCCCCACCTCCTTCAGGGAAAATATGTAGGCTTGAGGAGAGCTGAATATCAGGCTGAGCATCCAGGAGGCGATCACGCACAAGCGATCGTTCCTCTTGTGCACGGAGCGGAGAGGCTGGCAGATCGCTAAGCACCTGTCGATGGACATCAGGACGAGCATGTAGGTGGATGCGAACATGCCCACGACCTGGAGGTACTTCACGAGCCTGCACAGCAGATCCGGCCCATAGAAGCGAAATGTGATGTCCCAGATGAGCTGCGGTAAGACCTGAAACACCGCGACGACGAGGTCCGCGATGCTCAGGTGCTTCATGAAGAAATACATCCGAGACTGGCTGTGCTTGGTGGCGTGGATAGCCCACAGGACGCACAGGTTGCCGGTCAGAGCGAGCAGGAGCACCAGCACCAGGACGGCAACTTCCACTTTGGCCACTTCTTCGTTTCGCTTCAGAGGATTCACCGTGGTGTTACCTAAATGACTCTCATTTCCACGGCTTAAGTTGCTCCATGAAACGTTCTGCGCCCAACTATTCTGCTCGCGTAAAAGGTCCTCCATCGTGCGTAAAAGCGCCACTTCGGCGCAGCCAGCGGTCACATCACAAAACAGAGTCAGGGTCGCTTTCAGTCGTTTGGAAGTGTTGCTTCCCTGCCAGATTTACCTCCAGCTCACTCCATTAAAGTTGTTTTTTGGAGTTGCCCGCAAGTTAAATCGGTGCGTAATCCAAAAGAAGCGCTCATGTCTGCAGAGAAACAAAATGCAGCTCTTTTATTGACAATTCTGATTAAACTACACACACATCCCAAGCCTTTGGACCAACCAAACTTTTGAATGAGCACACAGCCATATCAAGGGATTTTGTTACCTTAAAAACGACCCTCCGAGAAGTTATTTCTGGAACTCTCAGCACAGCAGCCCTCATCCCTCGCTGCGTCCAGATTGATGTCTGCTTTGCTGAAGCTCTGTATCTAACAATCTCAGTAACCCCCGCCCCCCCATGTTATTTTCCTCTGAGGGAAACTGTCTGGGTTGAGTATGAGCAGACTGTGCGTTATAACTCTTTCCCTCTCTCCCTGCCCTGAACACTGAGATTTTGGTTCTCACTTTGACAGTGCTTTCTCCTTTGTAAAAACAAACAACGTCTGGGCGATGCTTTTAGCATCTACATTATTAGAAGTGATCCCTTGTTTGTCTCAAAAAGAGGAAAATTCCGCTCTGTTCTTAAAAGAGTCACTTGTTTTCCATAGAAAGCCACCAAATATGGAAAACGATGCTATCTGGAGCTGGAACAGTGTGCTTTGGTTAAACAAAATTACATCTAAGACTGTGATGCTTTACCGTAGACCGGTTCTTCATGCACAGTCAGGACCAATCAGGGTTGATTACAGGTGAAGTCAAATAGCATAATTCAAGTGTGACGCTGCTGTGAGTCATCAAACTGATGCCAGTGATTGCAATAGCTGTGCCATATATAGTGTCCAAACAAAACCAGTCAGCCGTCACTTTCTCCCTCAGGCAGAATTCAGCTCCCAAATGGTTCCTGGAAGTCATGAAGGAAGGAATCTTTCAGTAAATCTGACACTAAATCAAAATGATCTCCCCTTTTCAGACACTGATACAAAAGATAATTCAGACTTGTAAAACAACCATCATTCAGACGGCTCTTTTACTTTCATGCAGCAGTCAAAGCTGTCTTTTTGTTTGAATGTCATCTTGTTCTTGACTAAAAACTCCTTATTTCTTCACTCACATCCACCTTAAAGTAGTCATGTTGTTGTGGTGTCATTCCATTTGCACAACATCCTCACCATAACAAAACTTGTGTCCGCACGTATTTCAGAAACTAACCAGGTTACATAAATAAACTATTATCTCTTAATTTTTGCTTCATTTTCTATAATGTTTGTGTTTCTGATTTTGTTCAGCCACATAGAGGAAAAAGCATTTTATTGTTCCCAACCTCAACATGAACTCGTGCAGCCACATGTACGTTGTTAACACCTTTGTTCCTTTCATCGGACACCCTCAGTTGGACACATGCAGGTGCGGTATTGTCAGTTATTTGTTCAGCTGAATAGCCCTAAAGATGTCTTGTTGCATGCGCGCTAGATACAATCTGACCAGACAAGTTGAGGGATAAATGAGTCTATTTTTATTCCCAGAATAAAAACTTCACATAACAGCAGTGACCTACTGCACGGATGGCAAACACTCAGACACTACAAAATAAAGTGCTGCAAATGAAGAGCTTCTTCTGTTCAACTTGAAAGAAATAATTATACTTGAGTGAATTACAGGCTGATGCGCTGATGCTTTGAAGTGGTTGTTGGCATCAGACATCCATCTGTGGGTTAGATGAGATAACCGTATGCATTAACACCTTGTAACTCATACCACATGTTCCTAAAGGTATGCTATAGGTTGTATCTTCAGTGCTGCTCCTCAAATGAAACTATAATTCAGAACAGTTTGGCTTTGTTTAATCAGCACTCTCCCTCAAGTGAAGGACTTTGAATACCTCATTAAATTAGTTTTGATTGGCTAAGCACAAAAAAGTGTTTTGTATGCAGTTCCAGGGAATTACTATCTTTTTCAATTAAGTGGCACGTGATGATGTCACTGTTTTTTTCAATCTATTCCCTGAAATTGGAAGATTTTGTCATTTTAGTAAGAAATGAAGACTCCAAGGTGAGATGAGGAAGTGTGGGACAAAAGATTTAACAGGAAACCAAAAGTGAAACAATGACTTGTATTTTTTTTTCTGATCCATGGCTTTTTTTCAAAAGTGAAAAGCAGAAGAGCAGAATGAAGGGCCCCTTTTTCAGTATTCCAAAACACATTTTGCTGAATAAATATAAGAGAGTGTGGACTTTGTAAAATGCACATCTCTGGTAAATAAAGCATCCACCATTCAATAAAAACAAGATGTGGAGGTTGCATTGAAAACATACAGAATCACCTGATGTGTTGTCCTAATGTGTGAAGTCCCTATAAACATGTTGGAAAATGTTTTTTGTTTATAACAATGAATATAATCAAAAAGTTAAAGTTTTGAAATGACATTCTCAGGTATTTCTGATTAAGAGTTTACACACAAAAGCTCATCAAGACTGAAGTTGTGGTTTGATCAGATTTGATTGACAGCGACCTTGAGATCTGAATAAGCAACCCAACAAGTGTTGTCCCTTTTTGATGCAAAGCCTCTGGACTTGCACATGTGTATGTTACATTTTCCTGAAAGAGCTCAGACAAAAACACTTTACTGAAATCAGTAACATTTTACAATAAGGTACACAGAAATGTGAGTAGTTACTAAGAAACAATTGAGGAATGAATCAGGAACTACTTGATAATTAAAGATCCGTTAATGAGTAATTCCTGAATAACTGTGATTTGAGGTCTATATAGTAGATAATGACGAGTTACTGGAGAACAGACTGGGAGATACTATATTAATGAATCATTAGGTCATGATTAGTTCATAAACATCTGTGAATCAACATACCGACTACTATTAATAACTCATTAATTACTAATTACTTAATCATAATCTTTTGTGCACCTTGAAGTAAAGAGAAACACAATACTGAGTAGTTACTAAGTAGTCTCTCATTACTTTATGATAACGATATGATACACAAAAAGAGTAACCAAAGACTAAGTAATCAGTAATAAATGAGTCTACTTGTTGAGCGCACAAAAAGAATAACTTTTGATGAAGTTATCAATAATGCGTTGTCACTAGTTTTCCAGTCACTCAGTGGCTGGTTCACAGCTAATCAGGAACAACTAATAAAGAAAGTGGTCAACATTTAGATTCACAAATATGTGTGTGCTAATCATTCCCAAAGTATCTCCCAGTCTTTTCTCTAGTAAAGTGTAGACCATTATCATAAGAGATGATGATAGTCCTTGAATCACAGTTATTTGGGAGTTACTCATTAACGATGAATTAACTGTCAAGTCATTCCTGATTCTTTCCTTGTTCATTCCTAGGCAATTACTCACATTTTTGTGAGTTAAGAGTCAGATCTTATTGTAAAGTGTTAAACAGAAATCTTTCATGTGAAATCACAAAAACTGTTTTTCTAACTTTGGGCAAAAATTGTGAGTTCATTTACAATCCAAGCACTCAAAGCAAAAAGATGAATAAGAAAATGAAAAAGGTCTGCTGCGCTTTTAAACTATGCTGACATCACACAACCTCACACAGTGCATGAAGCACCGACATGCATGCGACCTACCAAGATAAGAAAAAAAGGCTGTTTTTGAATTCATGTGGTTGATTATATTAAACTATAATGACTGAAAGGCCCCTAGCAGCCACTTCATCTGTTTACGCCTCAGGCCAGCTGTGAGTGTGTCGGCCAAAAGTCTGTGCAAAGTTTTCATCATTCATTCAAAAGCACCTGAGGACGTCACTGATTTGTCAACTACTCAAACATCATACAACATTAGGTGATAGACGCTGTACAATGCATTAATGAACCTTACACCATGGCCTCATTCATTTTTTTTCTTTTATGAACAACACATAACATAAAAACAGCTTGGTTCATAAAGTTGCACTGGACTCTGACAAAGCTTTGGCACTCTGTTCTGTTGTGTACACATTTTAGCAGAAACTGCTAATTTGTAAGATGCTTTGACACTAACGCCCACGAACAAGTTATGACATGTTATTTAAACTCATTGCAAAAGAAGTTTCAGCAACATAAACTTCTGAAAAACATTTCATCCTGAGGCAATAACAAATACTCACACAAGATACATTTTAATGTGACATTTCATTAAGAAGAGCTGAAGACTGGGGAATACTTAGAAAATCTCCCAATTATACCATCTCCTCTCCAGCTCCTGGCTCCTCTCACAACAGGGTTTAACATTCATTAAAAGGCTCGTCTTGAAAATAAAACCTGCCTCAAAATGATCTGGCTAGTAACTATTTTGTACGAAAAACTATTCATTTTTTATTTGGGAGATAATCCATCTTTAAATAAGACAGGTGAATACTAATAATGAAGATCTGCCAGACATGATGACACATGAGCAATCAATCTGTTAGGAGGAGTTAAGGATATTCTCGTCTGTCATGACTAAACAACTATTCTAAGTGGACTAAAAACTATATCATATTTATCAATTCTAACAAATGTATCGCTGACGGAGGAAGCTTAGAAGAAAAAAAAGTGACTAGCCCTCAGAGTTACTCAGCGAGAGGTAACTGCAAATCACACAGAATCTGAATTTCTACACAATGTTGCTTTAACTGAAATCTTATCTTAAAATGAAAACTTTCAGAGCACTTACACTTTTAAAAATGTAATTAAGAGGTCATGGGAACTCTTGTTACTGCTTTATTATTGACTTGTAATCACTGGAAGGGGGCTCTGTTGATTGGTTGTTAGAGTTCTTTCTGAAATGTGTCTTGTAAATGACAGAGAGGAGGCGACAGTTGTTTACACACAGACCTTCGCAGCTAAAATACAGATCCATCAAGGTCTCTAACAGATGGAGACATACCCAAATCCGACCCATACCGAATCTCTAAGACCCAAACATGCGTGAGACTGGCTTTACTTAAACCACATCAGAGCCCATATTACATTCCAGTTATTCCTTCTTTAACAAACAATAGATATGCTCGCTTTCGTCACGCAGAAATTCTTTCAAAACTCAAAGAAACTGACCTGGGAATAGTTATACTATACTAGAAACAAGGCCTACGCACAATACACTGTACTACCTTTGTGGAAAAAGACACATATGACTTACATTTTTAGCCAGCAATCATCATATGACACTACAGCTTTTCACAATAATCTCAACGGTCTTCCCAAAATATTGACCAGATGACAGATTCAACTCAGAACTTCTTTCCCATCTGCAGATTAAGTTCAAATCAGAGCAGATCTGTGTGTGGGCACGATCCCATACAGAGGTCATAATGTTCCCACAAAGAAGACGTCTGCAATGGACTCATCTGGGATTTTTTTGTTTTATAATATCTATGACTAACATATACATAACTCTGCCTGTCTTAATTGCAACACAGATTATTTAGACAGAACTGAAACTGAACACAACAACAATTGCCCAAAATTTGACCTGTAACCCTTTCTCAAGATTCTCGTCAGAGCGCAGAACCCAGGCGCAGAAATCTTTAGAAATGTGGTTGTTTTTACGATTGCACAATAGCAAAAATCTAAAACATGCACATTTTTTTGAAACTTGCCAGAGCTGCATTACTGAAAATGGTCTTCATCCAATCTAATCTCTGACTACATGTTAAGCTTTATATAGTCAGTTATCTGGTTTGACTGCATTTTCATCTAAACACCACATTCACGTCATACTGTAGAGGTTACAATCTATGTAGCGTGAGTGTGTGTAATTTTTCCCTATAATTAATGAACTGGAAAGTAGACTGTAAAAATATCTTGTTTCACACGGAACAATGAAGAGTCCTCAGTATGTAAATAGACAGATCCTGTGTTACAACCCTGACCACATATAAACTCTGCCTGACACTGTCTCATGGACACTTGGCATCTATATGCACCATCAGTTCATCAGTATATTTTCAAATCGAGCTGGCGTGTTGTGACAGACTCGGTGATGTAAGCGTGGAGGCGTCCTGCTGTGGGAATGAGGTCCACCGCAATACAACAATAACAAACCCGTGTGTTGGTACAGCTGCCCCGTGGTTTCTGTGCACTCACACAGGTATAAACCTGCAGTCACTCTCTTGTTCCTAACCTGAAGCATGTGTGTGGTGGTGGTGGTGGTGGTGGTGGGGTCAGAAATCACATGCAGAACTAAATCACGTTAGCGTGACTAACACAAGGTTTGTGTGAACACTGCCAACCAAAGCGAACGCTGTTTCTAAAAGACAATCTTTTTTCACTTAAACATTCCTGTTGTTTGTATGATATGTTCAAGGACTGTTTCACAGCTGCTCTCTGGTGCACGTTTTTCACATTTTAGAAATAAACCTGTGAGTGATGAAGAAAAACAACACTTTTTGTCTTGGGCAAAAATAAACTCTAGTCTCTAGACTGTTTGTTTTGTCGGCACCTGAAATGAGAAAAGTGGTAAACACAATGCAATTCCACTTTTTAATGATGGTGACGGTGATTGTTTTTGATTGCAAAGGACGGTGACTTCCATTTGTAGTGATGCCCACCGGAGGCAGCAAACGTGCCTGCAGCAGCAACTCTGTCAGACTGAGAGGAGGAGAAAATGTGTGAACAGCAAAACAACACACAAACAAACTTTGTGCCTAGAAGATCACATTCTTTTAATAAAACAACAGAAGAAGAGAGTCAACAATGTTGTGTTACACTAATACTGAACTCATAGTCAAATGTTGTTTGCACATTGCATGATATTTGAACATGCACTGGCTTTTGGCTTCTGCATCATGTACAGTTTGTGCTTGTGTTGTTTCCAGTGAATCCCTGAAAGCTGGAGTTTGCTAGTAACAATGGAAATTACAGTAAAGAAAGCCACATTTAATGGCTATTGATGAACACTTACACAAATCTTATCAAAGACAGAGTTATATAAGATAAGATAACATAAGATAACATAAGATCATCTGTTAATGATCCCCAGAGAGGAAATTCAAGTGTTGCAGCAGCACAAAGACAAAGCAGCAAGCGGGTAAGCACAAATAAAAATTGAAATAGGATAGATAAAGATAAATATACATAGAAATAAGATAAAATAGGAGGTAACTACACTTGTTAATAATGGCAAGTTAAATTGACAAGTGATAATATAAGGTGATGTGGTGGGATTGGTAGCAGTGAGTTATGTAAACAGAAGGGAGCAGTACAACAAGTGTTAATTGAGTGAGAGTAATTACAACTTCATAATTGTGTTTTCAACAATGTATAATCCCCTGGAACTAACAATTGTTGGGTTTTCTTTACCTTAGAATGAGCCTTTTAAAACTAGAGAGGGTTTCCTTTCCAGTGAGTCAGCCATGCTACACCAACATGTATATACAATAGCCCAGAATGGACAAATCAATACCCATTTCACACTTGCCAAAAAACCCACTTACACTCATTATCTCACTATCAGGATTTACTCCCGCTGCAGTAATCACCGATATGTATTGCACATGTGCAACTCATCAGAGATCAGAAAGAAGCGAGATGTCTCACTTCTTAGCACCTTCAGTTATCAGCTCCGGAAAAAAAACGTTGTGTCTAATTCAGAATATCATTGATTGAGACTTTTTCAAACAAGTTTAACGTCTTCTGGATGTATTCTGACAAGGTATGTGGTCTGCTGCTTTCTACTGTTCCCTATTTTTGTGATGATGAATGGGACACATAAAGGGGAAAAAAAAACATAAAGGCAAACTCGCTCACTGGCAATGTGAAAGGGGTTAATTGCCAATTACTGTATTACTGGGTTTACCCGTTATTTAAAAAAAACCTGTGTATGCACATTCATTTCAGTGTAAAAAAGGAACAACAGAGGGTGATTTTGCAGCTTTGGCAGCCACAGTAGGAGAGGTTGATACGAGGGGTATTTAGTTGGTTGCAAGGTTCAACCACACCCCTAGATGTCACTATATCTTTCACACTGGACCTTTAAGGTATAAGCGGCTTTGGTTAACCCAAAGTGCTGGTATTTGACATCCTGGGGCTGATACTCAACATTCAAATTTCTTTGTCCAAAATCAATTCCTGCAATTTATGACACTATTTGCTTTTCCTGCTTTGACATTTTAAAACACTTTCTGTAAAAAATGACCATAAAGGTTTCATATTTTCAGTGTTGTTCAGTCTCATTTAGCAGAGTGGATGTAATGTACCATAACCAAAGGGACTATTTTCCAGGATGTCCCTGTTTCATCTTGTACATTATTTCTGCACTGCTTGTGGAGAGGTGTGTTGTGATTATCTGTCAAAGCCAACTCAAATTATTTTGTTATGCACCACATGTTTTTGTGGAATCTATGAAACTATAACTTGTGAGAGTCGAGGAAAGAAGCAGATACTGTTAGGAGTGTGTGTGACTTTAAGTTTTCTGAGCTGATAAAACTTCTTGGAGAGCGATTAACAAAGTGTAGCGAAAACATAACACTGTTCTTCTAAGACTTGACAGCACATAAAGATTTTCTCATTAGATCTTCAAAAGTGTGCAAAGATTTTTGGCTCCAAGTGAAAATAGTAATCACAGTGTTTTTAGAGCCAACAGTTTCAACAACTGCTCCAGCATGTGGACATAATCTCAAGAAAGAGGGATAAAAGCCAAGTCCACAGAGAATCCTAAAGACAGCAGTGTATACCACTAGCCCCTGGCACTATTCGTAAAGGATAGCATACTACCCGCAGCATCTGTAACCTCTGAAGCTGAGCTCTGTTAATGGAAAATCATTGGCATGCATGCAAACAGAGGATCTGTTTGCTACCTTTTGGTGATGTGCCTTTTATGGCTGTGTGCTGAGTGTGTGAGCTCATAAATCACTGGTATAAATTAAAAGGCACACTGATTCTTTTACCAGGTGAAACTCAGAGGAAACGGGCTTTGACTTCATCACACAGAAGATCTCCCTCAAATGTTTGGATGATTTGCAAACACTGTAAGTTATATTTTCCTGTGCCGTCTAAGCTTAACCGCAGATGTATCCCCAAATCATCATCATTTGTTTATTCCAGGTCAATTTCACTTGACACGAGATTTACTCTCCCTGAGTACGTTCACTTCAAGGTCGTTCCTTGTCAAACTGAGCTGGAAGGAGACTGGATTGACCTCTGCTTGATTGGAATAAACATCAAACAGCATGATTTTAATCAGATTTTAACAAATTGTATAATTTTATGAAGTTGTTCGTATGGCAACATATAAACTGACAGTTTAACACCCCAGGCTGTCCAAGTAATGACTATCTTCCCCCTGTACAGACACTCTTAGTACACGTTCAGACCCACTTTAGTCCTGTGTAGCCCTCCATTTTTGTCGAATGAGGCCAGTAAGGTGACATTGGAGGTGTCAGTGCAGAAGGGCTCAGCAAACGTAATGCAGGGTCATCCGGCAAATAAGTTCAATGAGCTCCACTTTTGTTACATTGCGAGTTGAAGACATCCAGCGAGGGGCTACATTGCCCAATTACATGCATGCACATGCACATTCAGGGTGGATTAATTTGTAACATGAACATCGTGTTACTGGTTAAGGGCGAAGATTAAATAGATCTGGCCATGATAACTATGCAAAATCCTGTCTCTGAATAGAATAAACCCCCATGCAGTGTTTGCACACGGATCTGATGAGCCTTCAAAATCTGCAATCTGTTAGTCAAACTCTGTTGTTTTAACGCACAGTTGTTTTTCGGTCTGAACACCTACTTAAAGCAACATGATGTAACTTTTTTTACCTTAAAATAACAGCTTCAGAATCATGTTGATGGGCCACAGTGTCTTGTAACAGGGTGAATGGTGTCTCTGTCACTTGTTTGTGCACTATGTAACTTCAGTGAGAGGGTAGGATCACAGCGTTACATACGTGTTTACTTCAACATACAAGTTTTTTATGACATGATACATTTTGTTTATAGTTAGCACCTACATCACGTCTGACAAGTTGTTACAGATCTGGGATTTGGTTTTACAAGAGTTGTGTTGCACTCAGAAACTGTGGGGGGCGCCAAACTGCACAAAATGCCAATTTCTAAATAATGTTGCTTTAAGAAACAGTCATATATGGCAGCTTTGTTAAAATATTCCATGTTTCCATGTGTTTCCCTCCCCAAGGGTACAGCACTTGATAAGAAAACAGTGTACTTGGAACAAAAAACTCTCTCAACAGAGTCTGCCAGGTTTAGTTTTTAAATTAACAGCGACCTGTCTGCTGACACAAGGCCTCTGGATGAATTAGTTTCATATCATACAGCAATTAGACAGGATATAAAGTGGACACAGCCAGTTGGGGACTTGATACAGCTTTAAATCATTATCCTCAAAGCCCTGCAATTGAGCATAGAAATTCATGAAGTAAGAGTTTGGCTTCTACTCACACTGGTTTTGACCAGCATATCAAATCATTGATACCTGCATGTTTCTCCATTAAAGAAGCCATGCCAGGCTCAGCGCTGTATCACAACCTGAGCTAGAGAGGATTGTTCACGCTTGTATATCAACCCCGATAAAACTACTGCAATTTCCTTTTTGCCTGCCCCAGCAAGTCGTCTCTGGACGGTCTACAAACGATGGAAAGAAAGATAAAGAAACTGGACATTTGGTATGTTGTTAAGATCTCTTGTTGCTTATGTTGTATTATCTGTTCTTATGACCTGTTTTACTGTCTTATTTTTTTAACAATTTAACTTTTTGAAGCACTTTGTGTCCTTGATCTTAAAGGAGCTATATTAAAAACCCTTAAACTAACTTAAAAACTTAAAGTAACTTACTTACGGTCATGTCACAGTTGTGGAAGTTCTACTTCTGTCCAAAGTTAATACTTTAGTTGTACCTGTGGGAAAATTCCTCCTCTGAATTTGACACTTTTTGAGAGCAGTGGGCAGCCACCGCACAGACACTGAAAACTTTCCACGGTGTCTGCCTTTAATTAGCAGTAGAGATCAACGAGAAATGCCTACACTTAGAACAATTTAACAATTGTATATGATATAAAAACAATGAGATCAGTATAAGAGAAGAGAAAAGTGAAAGGTATTCTCTAAAAAGTCGGACTTAGGCCCATGAAATTTAACCAGATGGGGTTGAGCCAGGATAAGATGTGTTGGAGGAGTTATGATACGACTATTATGGGGAAGGGTTTTACATTGCATGGAGCATGGCCTTGGGCTGCCAATACCATGAACTGCAAGAGTGAAAGACTGTAATGTAATAAATCTCCAAATAAAACTAAATCAGGTTGAAATGTTTTGTGGTATGTTTGAGTTTTGGGAGACAAAGAAGCAAAGAGACAGTTTCCAGTGAAATAATGGTTATTATTGTAAAATATGTGGAAGAATTAGAGATGTTTTAATATATGTTTTTTATGGTGTGTTTTTATGTTGATGTGTATGTGTGACTTATGTTTGAGGGCATGTCTGTTTTGTCTCTTGAAGAATGAATTTGTATTGATCCCAGGTATTCTTCTTCTTCTTTCGTCTAAGTATGGTACACTGATGGTTCCTGTTGTCCTTGTTGTATGTATTGTTGTAATACAGAAATTAACAGTTAACTGAACTGTGAGAGCAAAGAAAATAAATAAGGAACCAAAGCTAATTTGATTTGATTTGATTAACACTTGACTTGAGTTCTTTTATTTGTAAGAAAAATGAGAGAAAGATCGACTGTAGGACAACAAAACCTCTGGCATCTGGCTTCACACTGAGTGCATTTAAATATGGAATCATTCAAAGACATTTTTTGGACGCTCCACTGGTTTCAGTCATATCTGTGTGTTGTACCAGTCAAAGGAGATATTGTGCTTACAGATGGGCAGCGTGTAAAATGAAAACAAGATGGAGGCTACATTTGAATTCTTAATGAAATACCCAGGCAATGAGTGTTGAAGAAGACGTGGATTTTCCTTTTGCAACCGAGATCTACGACCAGGAATCTGAGGCAGTTGGTTAGAAAGCTCAGTCTTTGAAAGATTGTTTGTTGAGGCATTTGTTGAAAAAATCTGATCAAAGACAAGACAAAGACAAGACACAACAAAAAATAGTTATTTCTTCCTCTTTTCCCATCTTTGAGGTGCTTCGTCTAACTACAACCAGTCCAAGAGTGGTGTAGTTTAAAGTTTTTGGGTCAGTGAATCTACGTCTTATAGTCAAAACTCTCACAATATGTGAAAACATTCTCTGTCTGTGCAGAAATGTATCACTATTCGTCCAATAGTTGTTTATGAATTTCAGTCTAGACCTAAGTGGTGCACAAAGCAACAAATTATCATTGCCATCCCCAGAGCCATGCCGATGAGCCTGGCTAGAAATCTCTCTTTGCAAAATAATAAAAAGGAGCCTGAAGCATCACTTTAGCTTTGACTGAATATAAACAGTGATTGTGGCTGTGCTAGCATGTGATAGGCAACTTCCTCTGAAGATAGTGGTTCAATTATTCTATCGCTGGATAAGGTGGTGGTGGTGGTTGGTTAAAATTATGTTACTTTGAAGGGCACTCAATGGTGCTGCTAATGATCCATTCATGCTAACACCTCAGTGTGATTAACTGCTTTACTTAAAGGTCCACTGTCTAGGACTTAGGGGGGGTCAATTGTCAGAAACAAAATATTGTGTTCATAGTTATGTTTTCAGTTGTGTTTTTGTTGCCCTATAATGTTTCTTTTACATCTACAGCAGGAGAAGGTCCTCTTCCATGGAGTCCACCATGTTGCCCCAAACAGACAAACCAAACACTGCCTCCAGAGAGCCCGGCACATTTTGAAGATATGTTCACCAGAAGACAATATGCCACAAAATCCTTCATGCTTGTCCTTTAAGAGAACACAAATGCTATAGTAAATAATAGAAGGTGCTCCTAAGCGCTCATTACTTGGATTATTTGACATTATGCAGATTCATGTTCTGTTCTATTTCCCCTCCAGAGCAAAGATAACGACCCAATAACTTTAATTTAAAAACATTTTGAAATGCCTTATTTCGGACTACATCTTATGATACTGTTAATAGCACAGTTGGCCCAGTTTCTAACTATTTGGAGATCAGCTGATAGCCCAGCAGCACTGGAAATAAAACTTTTTTTCTCTCTCTTTTCTTATCAGTGCTTGTCAAAGCTTTATGGGCGTCACCTCCTCCTTGGATATTCTGAGATGTTTTCCTCAGAGTCAGACTATAACCAAAATGGAAAGAGTGCGTGTTAGTTGACTCAGACCAAGAGTATGTGAAAACACTGTAAGATAAATTATATGTGTTTTCTGTCATATAATGTGATGACAACACATGTAGCGTTTTAGGCTGATAAGCAAATGTTTTTGAACAGTTTGAACCCTGGTTTTCCTCTTAAAGTTTCCGGCTTATAGCTTACAAAAATATGCTTTCTACATGACAGCATTTCATATCATGTATCTGCCTGTTCCAACACTTTGTTGAGTGAACTATTTAAAGCAATGGTACTGCCCTAAATAGGAATATTCCATGTGAGATGATATGGACATTTAAATAAAGTTTTATTTGAATTAAAGTTGAGTTTGTATTATAGACATTGATGAACTGCATGCATGAAAGTGTAAACGTTTTCTCTAAACTTCAAAGTTAAGTTAATCATTGGCTTTATTGATGATTGTTTTAAAATGTGTTGCAGATGCACAGAAATCCAAGGTCAATATTGTCATGAAACGGCCACCGAAAGACAGTAATACAGTAGCAATATTTTGACTCAACGCCAAGATCTAATCTTTTTTCCACATCAGTGGGAAGATTTGTATCAGAATATGTGCTAAAAATAAAATCCTGAGGGATCTGTTGGACCCTTTCTCACATGCAGGGTTGATTCGATTTTAACAGAAAAATTCAATTTACAGCTCGTGTTTTAGGACTAAGTGGTTAATCTTCAGTGAAATCTCAAGGCCTGTTACATATGGTGCACATTACCCTTTCCATTTATACCCTGTCCTTCAGTGAGGCTGCTTCTTATCATTCTTATCATCTGTCTCTATTCAAGCAGTGAGAAATGTTTCAAAGTGTGGAGATGCAACAAGTCCAAACTGCATATATTTTTGATGCATCAAAGGAATGGCTTGGCATTTTGGAAAATCTGCTTATTTGCCCTGCCAAGAGGAGTTGGATGAGCAGATCCACGTGTAGGTGTATGTGTTCCAGCTCGTCAGTTTCAGTAATATCACAGTGTTTTTGTTTATTACCTTGAGACAGAGCCAGTATCCAGCCGTTACGCTAAGCTAACCATCTAGCTTCATATTTGGTGCACAAACACAAGAGTGGTCATCTTCTTATCTTCTGTTCCTGACCTAAAAAAAAAAAAGGAAAATAAAACTATTATGCAATAAGGATTTCATTGCAATTAAGTTATAAAAAGAGTTAAAGCCTACCATAACCTTGCATCTCAAGCCAGACGGCCTCTTCCTGGGTTATCTTTGTGTGCTCTGATACGGCCCAGTTTAATTGATCACAAATGATACGTAGCAACTAGATTTACCGTCCCATAGGCTGCTGAAGACCAGAGACAGTGATAATGATACAATAAACATAATAACAGCGAATGGAAAGATGTCAAATTCAATTTATCCCCAAAACAGGCATGTTTTTGTATCATTTTTCTGCCAGCTTAAAGGCAGGTATGAAAGATTTGTTTTCATTTTCGCTCGGCAAAACTGGCATGAGAGGCGCAAAAGCTGTTCTAAACAAACACGTTCATGATTTAATTAAAGTTTTTCTCATCAACTCTTGTTTTGATTTCATGCCTGTAATGTATCTCCACATCAGTGGAGGAAATGAGAGTCAGTCACTGGCTGTTGTTATGTTTATAAAATAAAAGTAAGATAGCAACAAACACAGAGGATATTACACTGTGAGTACAGACTAGGAAGAGCGCAATTTATTTTAATCCTCCTGAAGTGACCTTGGTGATTAATTTCAATACAATTGCTACAAACATTTGGATTTCGTGAGATATCCAACTATATTTTGTTTTTCTTCCTATCTGATTAGACACACTCGGATTGTTGAACTACAATTATCGCCTCGCCATGCCATCTCGTATGTCATCACATACAGTATACTAATAAATAACACACTTATCAGCTTTGTAAATGTTGAAAGGTGGTTGACAGCTGATCTGCATTCGTATTTCTCTTTCCCACAAGAGTATATCAAAGTCGGATGTTTTGATTAGATATGGAGTGATTGGCCATTTGCACCTGCGGCCTCAAGACGAATTAGTTTCCGAAAATATTTGCAGAAGCAAAGAAAATATTGTCAGGCCTGGAAAAGTGAACCGAAGCACATCATTGACTCAGACAGAGCGCTCCATATACTACATCATAAGTGAGTAGACCATTGATATCTTCCAGGCTTGGTTGAGAGGGCTTACAGTTTATTTACAACTCTAAATTTACAAGGGGAAGTTTTAAAAACCTCAAGCAAATCCCAACTTGATTTGTGCAGAGGATGTGGTCTTTAATTTAGTCATTTAAGGAGAGGAAGGATTGAGCTACACGGACGCTGCAGAAGGAGATTTTTCACTCCTTTTAAATGTGCGAGAGACTCAAATATAATTATTCCAGGTATGTCAAGACTGCACTATTACTAAATCTGTTATAAGTGCAAAAGATGCCTGAATCTTTAAACACATTCTCACCAGGAGACCAGAAAGTGAAACATGTTATGTGAATATTTTCAGTGGTATGTCAAACAGACCTCAAAGTGGTGTCGGTGCTTTGAGGTGGCCTCTGAGAGAGATTTAACCTCGCTGAACTTTGTTCTGATTGTTTTCAATTCTCCATGCTATTCAGGACATAGACATTTTCAATATATAACACTTTACCTGTATTGTTTGTGAGAACAAACTGTTCGATCAGACACCTCAAAGCAGAAGCCTTCTTTGATTTATATAACAGCTAACATGTGATCCTTCCACCCATAAAGACAAGAATATGTATTTTTTAGTTCCCTTGTCATGCGTTTCACTAAGTCTCTTCCCAGCAGATCCCCGCAGACTGGTGGTCATTTCGATAAGTAAACAAATGTAATCAGCTGTTCCAGTTCTGCCTCTTTAGATGTGAGCACATAACTCCAAAGCTCTTTGTTCTATCACAACCACACTGCAGAAGAGTATGGATAAATATGGCAAATTCAATCTGCTCTTATCTGAGGAGAGCCCCACTCCTCAGTACATTTGTTTTAGAATATGGATATTTAGCACATACTGTAAACATGTACATTAATATTCTAGTAAAAATTGAAAAAATAGTCTTTTCTTCACATATAAACGGCACCACATGAGTTGAGAAAAGGTCTGTTCTCACAGCGATACTTGAACCTGACAAAGTTTCTTGTGGCGAGACAGTTTGCGCATCTCCCAGTCGTCAAATTCGTAGATGCACAAGTCATCACCGTGTAGAAGTTGACTCACTGTGTCACTTCTCCAAACAACACGACGGGGTGCTTCGGTTGTTTTGCAAGATGAGACACATTATGTCTACATAACATTTCTGGAGCGAATCTGGAAAGTGTTTGTAGCTGCATCCTCTGTTTCTACTGAACAAGTTTACATTTTCTTGGATGTGCACGGAGAAGCAGTTTCTGGTGACCAATTCTAAATATTTACATGCTGGGGGGAACAAACTGTTTGCAAGGATTACCATTGTATGTTATTTAGCTGTAATTTGATGCTTCAGATCCTCATTATTCCTGATCCACCCGTCAAGTGGGTTGTGGTCTACATTACATTCCTTTTCAGCATCTGAATAGGGTCTGACATGATCTTTATTCTGCACCAAAGCCTAAAGAAAAACATCTCGTTGGCTTCTTATTGGTTTTCAGAAATCATTTATGTATGCACGGAGAAGAGAAGTTTGCTTGAGCACTTGCTTCAATGCAGCTGTGGAAATATGGACATGAAAGAGGATTTAGATCTGCTTTTTATACTTCAAGAATGGCATTAAACCGTGTGGAGGTCGAACATACACAGCCAGGTCAGATATCTGTCTGTCTGTCTGTCTGTCTGTCTGTCTGTCTGACTTGAACACTGAATGGCGCCCTTTTAAGTTTATCCAAACAGATTTGAAAAGATTTATGAAGTCTTACGGACCATAAACCTCTCCAATACAAGGACACAGAATCCTTCAGTCTGACCATTTTTATTCATTTTATGACTGTGCTTCTCACGACTATGAGGAGTCTCTCTAGCTGTGCTAGCAGCTCTGTGTGACTTTGTACTAAATGTGGATGTCAGGATACTGGTTTTTAGCAGGTGATGTTTACCATCATCCTAAGTGTTTTAGTATGATAACATTTACTAAATAGCTCTGACCACAAAGTACAGCAGAGGATTTATTCTAAGGGAATGACATATATTTGCTAATGTGGCTAAAAAGACAAATTGTGTCTACTTCAAATTTCAACTCTAGGAATCCAGTTGTTTAGAAGGTAAGTTATTAAAACTCTTCCAGTTTGTCCAGTGTGCAGGATTTAGTGGCATCTAGCAGTAAGGTTGCTTAAAAAAACGGACTGCTGGATTTTTTAATTTCATTGGCTACACAATACATTAATCATTCTTAAGCTGGCGTGTAAGTGGCTCAGGAGAGAGGCGAAAGAAGAGAGAGTGAGTCACCTGTCTGCACAATCACTCATTGGCTGTTGTAGGCTCTAGGACGGGCATATACTCTCATATATAGTCAAATGAGCTGTCAATCAAACGGCTACCATCTCTGGTGTAGAGGGATAAAAGGCTGTGACATGAGAGGAATATTTTAACAGATGAAAGCATGAAAACGCATCCAAATTGAATACTGTTGGACTAAATGTGTTTAGAGACATGGATCTAGTGGACATTTGGGAATAAGAGAATTTCTATTCAATTATTAGCCTAGCTGTATTTGTATAGTTTGCCGTAAGTGCCGACACTTTGTTTCAACATTAACCCAACCGTCCATCCCCAACCTGCTCCCTATACCGACTTTTGACTCTTTATACTTCTTCTTCTCACTCCTTCCTTTGCAGTTGTAATTATTACTTACAACAGCCTTACAACAAATGTAAATATGAGTCGTGATATTTTTGACCCTCGAAGATAATTTTTCTGATGAAGACAGGCTACGAAAAAAGATGCAAAAAACACAAAGGACCCTCTGTAGAGCTGCCGTTTGGTTTGTCCATTCAAGGCTTTTGTAGGTACAAACTTGCAACATGTTGGACTCCATGGAAGACGACCCCTCTGTGGATTAAAAGGGCTCATGAGGTCACAAAAACATGGCAACTTCAATTTTCAGGTGATTTGACACAAATGAAAAACATAATTTTGAAAGCAAAATACATGATAAAGTATTCCATTTCTCCCAGTGGATCCCCCTAAATCCTGCACACTGGACCTTTAAGCATCAGGAAACAAAAGTCTTATTGTCTGAGAAATCAAACGAAAATGCTTGATGTAATAATGATGTTATTTTTTCTCAAGTATCTCAAGGCAACATCAGGAATGCATAGTGCACAGTAGTAGCGTGTGTGGATGTCCAAACACATTTAGTCCTTCATCCCTCAGAGCTTTTTTTTACCCATGAGACTCTTGCAGCTTGATGCCACTGTCCACTGCGGCTGTCCGCTTCTTGTCGACAGGAAGAGCAGAGGCTAAGCAAACAAACAAGCCTCCGCGGCAGTATTTCATGTTTAACGTTGCATCTCAAATGTGGGAAAGAGATCCTACATCTGTATCTCATAGTGAACAGAGAAAGATGATATCCATGAAATCGATAGTGTGGAGTTCTCAGCAGTGTAATGTAGCAACAAGGCTTCAAGCTATTCATGGGATTTACAAAGATCCATCCGTATCAAATCTCAATCTGTGCTGCTCCTGGCCATTTACATAATAGACCCACTGGACATGATACTTGACAGACAGAAATTCCACTTTTATGTTTACCAGATGGACGGGAGTGAGTTCTCATGCGGTGGGCTATTCCCAGTTTCAAAATCTGTCAAATCACAGTCTACGCTAACAGTGAAGATATGCGTGTTGAAATGGAAACTGATTTCCGACCTCGACCGCATGTCAGCATCGAACAGCGTGTCCCTGAACGCATCAGAGGGGAAGTATCACCTTAACTCATTTAAGAGACACTTGACCTTTACGTCACCCTTAACAGTGGTGGAGCAAATATCCATAACGAAGTAAAAAGAGTACAGATACAGTTATAGAGATTCACCATGTCAAGGTCCATTATCAGAAAACTAAGTATAGTCCAGTCTAAAATATGGCATTTCAGACAAATGAATGTATTAAGAAATAAATAAAATATAGTTCAACTTGTGAAAAAACACTTATTAGTGTTATTGAGAATAACATGTTGTAATCCGTACTGATGTTGGATGATCTTGATGTCACAGATAAAGAGTGCAACAACAAGCATATTCACCAGATTTTTCAAAGAAAGAATAAAACTGTTCCTCGAGGAAAGTGTTTCTGGAGATCCAAGCAACCCTGCTACTAAAGCACCGTACACTTTCTTGTCCCTGGCATGGTTAGAAGAGGTGTGCCTTGGCGCAGTACGGTCGCTCATGCATGAGCACGGGTGCGACTTGTGTACAAAATGTAATCGCACTCAGGCCCGGTTGGGGCCGGAGCAACGTGAGTGCAGGTCAGCGGGGGGGGAATAAGGACTGTACATAAGGACTGGAGATGAGGGAAAATCGTGCTTCGGCACGGTACGGAGCAGCTGTGTCAAGTTTGAGTGCGCCCTTAGACACAACAGGCAGCTGTGAAAAAGCTCTGAAAACCCATCGTATCCTATATGCTCAGCTTCAGACTGCAGAAAGACACCATTAGAGACCAGCTGGGGAACATGGCGGAGCATTCAGCAGCTAAAGAGCCAAATGAATTACAGTTAGTGACCGAAAAATAGAGCTAAAACACGAGACTTAAATTTGCCAGGTGACAGAAGCTCATGTCCAGATGAATGATAATGTTGCTTCAGAAATGTTAGAAGTGTAAAAAAGGAAACTTTTTGTTCACACGTTCGCCATGTCAACTTAAAAGGTGATACGTCAGTATTGTCCTAACGACTTCTTTCTATTGCCCCAAGTGGCCAAAAAAAAGAAAAAAATCCTACTCTATTATTGCAGGTTCATTTTAGTGCAACTTTACTGCACTTTTGCACTGTCAACTATCAATGAACCATATCCTCTATAGAAATTACTGCTGCGATGTGTGAAATCAGTTTCAACCACATGACAGTCTTCAGGTAAAGTAGCTTGAAAAACTTTTATTTGACTTTGAGAGGAAAATTGTCTCTTTATCCAAATCTATCCCTCTAACCTGCAGGACACAGATAGCCTGCATTTTTTCGTAAGCGCATTAGTTCCAGCAGTGATGGATGCTGAGACTGAATGAGATATTAATCGCTGTGACCTGCCAGGAGTGTTTTGGCACTTTGACGTCCGCCTCCAGCCGTTGTTTTTATCTGACTGTTTTCTCCCCTTCTTCCTCTCAGGGCCAAAATTCCTGTCTACTGAGAGATTTAGTTGATCAGAACTCTGCATCTCCTGACGGTTACCTCAGCACCTTCCAGTTGTTGCCGGTAATATCGAGCAGAGCCAGGGAGCAGATGGGAGGGGGGTGAGTCACCCCTCCATGTCCCTCTGATTGGAAACAGGCACCTGGATGTTTGCACCTGCAGGGGCAAGAGGAACCAGAGGCTGCATCGTAGGGTTCAATGCGTTTAATCTTGTAATCGTTCTACACTTTGCAAAGATTTTATCACATATAAGTAGCTCAGAAATTGTGCTCAGGAAAAGAAATTGATTTTTTTTGTGCCTCGGCTCTTCTGAGCTCCCAGTTGTCCACCCAGTGTTCCTCTTCATTTCATTCATTTAGTGTAAAAGGAGGACATGATGTTACCACCATTGACCCCGGGCTGCCCTCTCCCATTCACCTTTGACCAGTAAAATTGAAGTGTTTCTGTCCCTCGAGCTGTTTGCACAAGTCTTAATGGTCAGAAGACGGTGTGTATTCTCCTCTAATTAGTCCGAACAGACGATGTTGCTTTCCCAAGATGTACCATTCTGCTTCAAGTCAAAGCACCAATTAAACACTTATCTGAGGTGGTGTTATGAAACCAGGAAAGCGTAAGGCCTAACAGTAAAACAATTCTCTTTCTTTCAAGGGTTAGGGTTAAGTTTGGTCTCAACTTTGGTAGGGACACTGCCCAGCAACCTATCCCCCCCCGCCTAGTGTCTCATCACAGAACCATTTAAGACCTCACCTGAAGCCCAGACGGTCCAGCTGTTGCTTCCTTAACCTGCACTACATCTGTACTGGATATCTGAGTTTCCTGAATGTATTTCAAAATAATGCATCAATGAATAAAATGTCCTCTTTATATCCATTACACATATCAAACTTATAAGAAAGAACATTTGGGTAACATCTGAAGAATAACATCTTGACACCTTTAATTATGCAAATCCAAAATGTATTTTCAAAATAACCAACATGATGATGATGCGATTCATAGGTTACAACTACAAGGCATCCTAAAACAAAGAACTGCAATGCTCATGCCATCTTTATTCCAACAGAATTGCTTATTGACATTGTCAACACCTCAGCTGAAACTCTGTTCCTGATTCATCACCAGCCTGCTCTACATTTTTAGCATCATGCTGCTGTTTTTTCTGTGTTCTCCTTGTAATTGCTAACATTGGTTGAATGACTAGAGGGTGATATACTTTACACCAGTTATGTTTTACACAATAGAAGACTGGTGATATTACGCTAGGCTAGCATGTTTGCATTTGTGTGGGGCCGCCTCCACTTGTCCTGAAATCGACCGACAAACATTACAGAACCCACAGTCAGTTAGCTTTAATGCTAGCCTACGTTCACTACACTAACACCTTAACCTTCCTCTAGTGTTAGGGTCGGCACCGACCCGTTTTGAGGTTTTAAATGCATAAAAGTCCTACATAAATTTGTTTATTGCATCAAGACTTTTTGACTTTGTCAGGAACTTCTATTTAAACAAAATAAAATTAAAAAAAATGAATGTTACTAAATTATAAAATGCTCTGTTGAAAATTATGACCTTTGTGTTGTTAGGGTCGGTTTCGACCCGGTTATAATATAAGATTATAAAACAATAATAAGTGCCAAAACTGAAATCATAAACACACTATCAGCCAACAGCCCACAGCCAGCTCTTCCTCCAACCACTTGAGCTTCAGTTAGGGGCTTCTCTCTTTGCCTGTTTGACAAAACAAACAAAGAAGGACATGTCCAGCCACGTAAGGCCAATTCAGTTTAGAGTTGGTGACTTGCAAGCTGACTGCCACCTACACTTGCCAGCGAATGACCAGGAGATGGCCAATGGTTGTGTTTTACAACATCCTTGATGTGTCTGCATACAATGCATTTGTGTTGTGTTTGTGTTGTTGTTGTAATAATTTGAACTGAAATCACCCACTCTGTCATAGTAGACAATGGTCTGATCACCGCAACAGGCACAGGCGCAGCTACCAGTTCCTCTTTAGGACCCTGGGGAGTGAGAGTCGTGCCTTATGGTGTGTTCAATTTACACTGAAAGTCGGAACTTGGAGCTCGGAACAACGTAACCCCAAAGTTGAGTGCTCCCAGCGCTTCCCAGCCTTACAAACGTACAACAAAACATGTAACTACTGTTTACGTGAGTAGCAGATAGCATGGATTCTATGTCGGGCTGGTGAGATTAATCCGACTCTCCGAGTTGGAGATCCGACTTCATGGGGGGGTTCTGATTAAAATTCTGACTTGGAGATCAGAAATTCCGACATTCGTGTACAACTGGAACGCGCCATTAGTCGAGCACACAAACCGCCTGGATTTTTTTCTTTTACATTACATCTTGTTTCTCTCTGGCTGTAATATCCTTTAAAGTAGTTTGTTTATTATTAAATTACATTTGTCCTTTTGACATTTTCCAACCCATCATTGTACTAAAGTGAAGTTTTTTTTTGCTGATATGCCCGATTGAATCAAAGTCAACAACCAATGAAGACATTCAGTATACAAACAGCAGGCTGACCCAGTCAGACAGATGAAGGACACATTCAGGTATGTTCCTGCAGAACATGAAAGACAAGAGCACATAGACAATATAAAAAGAAGGCATCTGGCTTCCTGACCATGAAAATCTTGCTGCATTATTCTGTGATTATGACCTCCCATTCAGTATAAAATTAGCCTTGACATTGGAATGTAACTGAATATACTCTGGATATACTTTATATAAAGTCTGCACTACAATTCCAGGTCATTTCCAAAAAACATCACAAGTTGTATGTTCACAGGGGTACGGAAGCCCCCAGAGGCAAGTGACAAAATTGTTTTCTTTTGTGTTTATGACTTGAAAACTGGTGACAAAAAGGTTTTGCCTCAAAGTCTGCCTTCAAAGTTCCTTATTTATTTATTTATTCACTTTTTTTCATGTTTGAAACTGAGTGGATTTTTTTTGTCTTTTTTTTTTTTGTCTTGAGCCTTACAATATTTTTTTTTTCTTCTGCCTAAGCTTTTTTTTCACTTGGTCTCACACATGAAGAAAACATTTTTTTTGTCCTTGGGGAAAAATAGTAATTGTCGTGGAAAAACAGTTTTTTCACTCCCCAAAAAAATTGGGAAAAAAATATTACTTATTTTCACAGATAAAAAAATATTAAGGAACTGAGAATGATTATCTGGCAAAAAAAAAAAATTAACCAGTTGTCTGGTCATAAACGCAGGAGAGTTAACAGTTTTGATCAGACTTAGAAAACTGATCAAGCTATGCACAAGGTAAAATTAGCAATACATAACTATTTTGAACTACATGAACTATTTTATAAAAAATGGACAAAGTTAGCCAAATTCCCTAATTTTTGCAGTCTGTGTGGAAAATAAACAAGAACAAGAAACCGACTGTTCATTGCAAAAGTATCTACAAATATTTAACAGCAGCAACACGAGTATGTACAAAACATTCTGTAATTACAATCTGCTGGATCTGTTGTTTCCTTACTTGTGTAGTCGAGACAGTGAAAAACACACTTCTGCACATTTTGTTAGTTTGGATATTTGTAAGGTACATGAAGTGTAACAGTGAGCATGCAGGGAACGACTGATGTGTGCTCAATGAATGATTTGTTGTCAGAGTCACATTACACGGTCGGTCTGTGGTCAGCGATTAGTCCACTTGAACCTATGAGCTTTAAGTAAACCTAATGGTGTGGAAGATGGGATGTGGAAATGTGAAAGAGTCTCCAAGTCTGAAGTTTAACTTGTTGACAAGCTTAAGCATTTCAAGTACTTTGTGTGTGCGCATGTGTGTGTGCGTGTCTGCGTGTGTGTAGCAGTTTTTCCTGTCAGGTTGAACTTGTTACAAACGCACTGATCAAACAGACACATGGAGTTAATCACATTTATGACACTGAGATGACTCTGGGGTATTTCTTTGCACCAGCGAGTGAACCAAAGTGGACTTTGAGAAGAAATTCAAGATGGTGGTTCATTATCTAACAGAAATGTATTAATAGGACAGAAAAAAAAATCTATTTCCCTCAGATATTTCAAATATATATAAAAAAAAACGTATAGTCAAAAATTAAATCACGACATGAAGGATATCATATCCTCACGGTCATAACATTCCTGTACAAGAACAGTAAACCCATTTCCCCGACCCCGTTGTTTTATATTGGAAACTTCTCATTGAACACTGAGATCTACCACTAATTATAATGTGGAACTGTGAACCGGTTCAATGCACTGTACAGTCTTGAATCTTCGCTGTTTGACTTTGGATAAGCATCTTATCACCTGATTGCATGTTCAGTGACGACTCTGTCAGTTTAATTGGTCAATCTAGCACGAGTCAATAGATCAAGCGGGCAGCGACTACAATCAGCAGCTTCATGCCGACAAATGACACAACAAGCACGCCTGCCACTGATTAAAAACATAAACAGACCTGATGAAACCACAAGCAGATTTGTTATAACTGGAGGAAATGAGCGTCAATTAGTCCGCATTAGCAGTGTTTACAAGTTACACAGCTACATCTCAGGGAATTGTGTTTCTTTATCTTGTGCTCAGGACAAATTAAATCTCGTTACTTGTCATTATCCGGACAGAATTATATCACAATATGAATCTGAGGGGCTGTGAGATGATTATTGTAGCAGGGAGTCATCAAAAACTAAATTAATTCCAGAAATGTGTTTATTTTGCAGACCTTTCTCTGATCTATCCACCTCCTAACTGAATACTTTATCATTTAACTTCTTCAAGCCTGTGTCTGGTCAGAGTTTTGAATTATTCACTCATGAACTGGGTTGCTCACAACTCCGACCGTTTTGATGAGAGGTCCTTAAAGCAGCTATTATCAGTGTTTTTATATTCACAATACATCATACAACTCTACTTGTATGTGATTTGGGGACGCCCTTGGCAAAGAAGCCAGAATTATCAGCTGACTCTAGCCCCACGTGTTTAAAGCATCTTTTAGGTCACTGTTTTGTTTTATTTGGGCTTTGCATTACCCCCCCAAAAAGCCAATGTATGCAAACTGAACACCCCAAAAACTCTACACTGCTTTACAGAACAGGGGCCATAATATCAATGCAAAAGGTGCCACGACAAACAATAACCTATACACTTCTATCCTATAATACCCTGGGATCGAGGTGATGCATTGTTGGGAAATACTGAGAGCACTGACCTCACAATCCCCAACCTTGTGTTCGCTGCAACTCTGTTGGCCTTACTGATCATATCACAGCATGAATGAAAAGGCCTTTTGAACCAGGAAGCCACAGTGTGAAAAGCTGGGTGTTAGTCCACCGGTGGTCCGCTCCCTCTTGGCAGCCGTTCAGGCCCCGAGCAAGGACGTAATCTGATTATATTTCCCACTTTAATCTCAATAAACACACCTAGGCTAAATGAATTACACCTGGCTGAGTGCTGGAGAGGGCAGAAATAAAACCGCCAACCAGAATGACTTTGATCAGTATATAGTCACCACTGTCATCACATTGTAACTGGTTTCAGTGTGATAATGTCTCCATCCACAGGACACGAGTGGTAACTGAATGTTTCGATGAGTGTGTAGGAAATGCAAACAATACAGTGATGGATGAAGTGAAATGATTAACCTCAAGAGATAATATGTAACATTTCCAACTTAAAATGTCTAAAAACGACTATAAATTATGCTTAATAAATGTATTTATTTTAGATGTATGTCATTTCATTCAAGGTAACTGTGTTTGATCAAATTAAACACCACACGATTCGTCAGAGACTGAGGAGGGGAGTCGGTGACATGAAATAAAAACTTGAATCCATAAACATTTCTGCCTGAGTCACGTCAGGTAGATTTTTATGGGCATCTCTACGGTGGGTACTTTACAATGGAGAACAATGAACTCCCATGATCCCACACTACTTCACAACATCAGACTACTTTGTTGTGCATTGTTTTGATAGAGAGACCTCAAGCAGCAGATGACTCATAGTGTGCATCTCAGTAAAAGTCTAAAAAATATATTATTGCAGTTAAAGGTTCAGCGTTCGACTTCTTCACCGAAGTAATGGAGCATTATTGTCTTGTTATTATAAGTACTCATTATGCAGAACAGCCTCTTTCAGATTTTCACATATATCCTTAAATAGTAGAAAGTACCATAATCTGATGTCACTCAATGCCTAAGTTGCATTTTGGGTAATGTAGGCGCCAGGTTTTGAAAAGGGAGTATGCATGGAAAAAAGGAGGTGATATCTCTGGTTCTGCTGTATCGATTTTGGTAATTTGTTTTTAAACTGTACATAATGATTGCAACAACAGTGTGCTGTCCTAGATCAGACAACTGTTTTTTCTAGCACCTGCATAACCCACAGTGCAACTCAGCCACTGAGTGACATCACAGGAGGCAATTAATCATTATTATTATGAATCAGATTACGTGCAGCTTCCTCTGGAGCCACAAAAGGCTTTATACTGCTTTTTACACATATGCAGTACGACCACCCAAGACCTGCAAACACACTTCAGTGTGTAAAATTGGTGGAGTTGCCCTTTAATTCAGTGGGAGGTTGTGGCCACATTACAAGGCAACACCATTTCTTGCATTTCTTGTGGAAGCTCTGAAACCGCACGAAAGATCCATGACACTCCCATGCTTATCTGACGACTGCTCTGATGGCTCGTGTTGCATTTTATGTTGTTATATCCTTGATTTTTCAAAGTCATCTGATTTACAAGATGAGTTCTATGCTGACCAGCAGGTGGCACTGCGACACCAATCTGTAGTGATCTGTGCTCGGTGAACTGTTGTTGTCATGCACACACCGTAACAAACACATTAAAGCTAGCTGAGGGATAAAAATGCAGTGCCATGATTCTCTGAAACAGCGGTGCATGCATTTACAATAAAAATGGTGCACGAACAAGTTCATCCTCGGTCGTCTGCAATCAGAATTTTTACATTTTTAACGAACACCACAAGACAATAAAAACAAAGGGCATTTCTGTGAGGTTTCATTCATTTATTGTTCTGTTAATGTTTGTGCAAGGATAAGAGTTACAAAAATCTACAGACTAGACATGATAATATATCCTGTTCCTATCATACAATGTTATTTATACAAGTATCCTTTAACAGTATGTATATATTCAATCCAATGTACCCATTACACTTTAAAGATATATTGATCATCCTTATAAGACAAACGACAAAAACCACCGACAGTAAACGAGTTCATCTAAACACCCACACAGCCCGAACTGACCGTGTGCAATCTAGACATTATGTAAGCTTCGATGATACTGATGTGCTATATCATGTTTCTAGTACGACTTCGTCGAAATGAAAACACAGAACCTACGAATGCAGCTCAGTTCCCTGTAGTGTTCTTAAGTGCATTAGTCACTTGTAGGAGAACATTTTTACTTGTTTATTGAGGTAACACAGCTAATCTTTTTTTATATATAGAGATGACTATATTATAAGAACATTTTTACTGATTTTCATCTTATTTGCTTGTATTAGTTATAGGGGTGGCATGTCTATAATGTTTACAATATCTCTCACTGTTCTCTGTGTTAACTGTAGCCTGATCTACTTCTGCCCTCCACTGACCCATTCTGAGATTAATGAATGAAGGAAAAATATAGTTATGGCTGAGATAAGTTTCATTTTCTTGTCTCCTGTTATGAAGCTTGAGAAGTGCATTTTTTTGGGGACAGATTGCCAGTACCGACAAGGCAGTAAAACGCTCTGAATTTATCAAATGGGAGTCACAGTGGGTTTGTAACAGTTCTGGTCGTCTGCTGAGGAAATGCAACAAAGAGAGGCCCAGTCTCAGGTTGTTTCTGATTGTGTTGCTGCTTCTGCTACCTATTAGCCAGAGATGCCACCACTGCCAGATGTTGTGATGACAGAGCTGCCAGGAGTATTTGTTGCTGACCCAATCCCACTGAAACAAAAACACTGTACTGCTGTGAGCTTACGAACTTCTTACTCTTCTTCGTATGAACAAAGAATTAACTGAACAGTTTTACCAATATGGGGGTGTAGAAAGCACTGCTGTCTACAATAATAACATCTTTTCAAAACAGAGGTTCTACTACATATGTAATTTCCTTCGAACCATCATCTAGTGGCAACTAGAAGAACTGAGACTTAATGTGGCTCTAGCCTGGTTTTACCTCTCAGCCGAGGGCTGCGTCTGAAATCGCTGCCTGGTTCACAATCTTGCTTCTCCCCAAATTATAGACATAGAAATTGTTTAATCTATAGTGAACAATACACTGAGATTTCTAGTAGGGGTAGACTGATTATTATTGCCAGTACTAATGAATCAACATCATTTTGCGTCATCACCAGCAGGTTTTGGGTCACACACAGCGCAGCGGCCAGGATACAATGTCTATAGTTAATATTCTGCAAACCACTGATATTCATATTTGTACATGTCACGGGCTACGTACCATATTGACATTTATGAAATATGTGTCATATCACGTTCACATGACATGTATATGACCTGACTTTAATATCACGAGAAGGAGAAATTATGCGAGAAGGCAGCCAAGCCTTCAACACTGCTTTTCAACAACACACTGTCATGATTGACTTCAGACCAGGCCTATTAAGGAGACCTCTTGACATCTCCAGCCATGAATGTGGCGACAAAAGCCGGTATTTTGAGCCAAAAGATAATCTTTTCCTAGCCCTGACCAAGTGGTTTTTGTGCCTAAACCTAACTTGACCATAAGCACGACGTAAAATGTTTAATTTAACCTAAAGAAACAAAGTTGTAACGTATCGGTGGTTTGCAAAAACGTACCATGCCAACATCTGGGGGTTGTCACACAATTGTCATTTTCTGCCATCTATAAAATGTGATGTTTGGCATCATGGGATTGTTTGTGGAAAACATATACATATTTTTTTTAACTTCAGTTTTTGAGGGAGTAACATAGTGGTACATTTTCCCACTCAGAATTCAGACACACAGTTCCTAAACAGACAAATGGTGATTCATTTCAGACACAGTCCTTACGCTCGCTCGTACATGCTGGCACTTTGGGAAAGGCGCTCCAACAAAACTTCTGTCAATATAAATGGTTGCCAAAGAGTTTTGGTTTTAACAGACTGTACAGACCACCAGCAGAGACTGGATGTCTAGATAATTAGTGGTGAATTATAGTATTCCCCTAAGTGTTCCCTCATAATGCAGAATGAAACCAGATACAGTTCAGGTCCAAGTCCAAGCTCATAGCATTTCTCTAACCTAATAACATGAGATGCTTCATTGTCAGAGTTTTCAGTAAACAGAAGTCTTTTCCAGTGCATCCCTTTTTTTTTCTTTTTTAAATCCAGCATGGCTATTCAGCATGGTATAAAATCATTCTCATAAATTTAAATCCTATTTCTGTGTAATATTGTAATACAGTACATTAACCTGTCCACCAGCAAGTCAATGTGGGCACACGGTTGTCAGAAACCAGCAGTAGCTGTCCTACACTATACATGATTAGTGGTAAATATTCATCATAGACTGATGGAATCACAATCACTCGGTATCCACAATGTCCTTCAACCGCTTGACTTGTGACTGACTGGAGCTACATGTTACCTTGTTTGTCTGAGGATGAGGAGGAAGTGGATGGTGATGGAGAGGGAGGTTTGGGAAAGACCCTGTCAGTGGGTGTGATGCCCGGGCTGCCGAGACCGGAGGAACTAGAGCTGCTGGAGCGGTGTGGTCCGTGGCCCTGTCCGATCACCGGAGCAGGCCGGACGGGTCTGACAGGCGGAGGCCTTAGAGGTGCGTTCGGTCTACGGGTCGACAGGGCGGGTTTAAAAGTGGTCATGGTCTCGGAGGTGGAGCTGCTGCTGGTGCGTCGCTGGGCTGCATCTGGATCCCTGATCACCATGGTGTGGAGGGGGCTGCTGGGCGGATCCTGGGCTCCACCGGTGTGTTTGAGGGGCTCCAGCGTGTCCAAAACGACATCGGGCGCGTGTTTGGCTACATTCTGTCGCTCCAGCTCACGCAGCTCATGGAGAGCTGTATTCATGGTTTTCTCTATATCCTGACAAACATGAGCAGAAGGGAAATGATGTCAGTTTGATTTATTTGCACACATATTTCCTCTTGTGTACGTGGCATTTCTATTCAACTTTATCTTATTTATTTGGACATATTTTTTTATTTTTCTCTGACTTTGTGCTGCTACTTTTTGTTATTGTTTACACGCTGTTCCCTTGTGGGGCTGTGTCAATTGCATTTCTCTGATCAATAAAGGTGTATCTTATCTTATATATTCACTGAAATGTCATTAAACTGTGCTCTTCTTACTGTCCAGCCCTCCAAATCCAGATGTGTGTGAGTGACTGTGTGAATAAGAGGCAAACTTGGATAAAAGCATTATATAAAAGCATTATATAAATGCATCAAATTCAGTTACTACTCCTCAGAGAAATATTGTTTAGGAGCAGCAGAGGGTGTTTAGCTACTTTCTTTCCTCCAGGTTTTGCCTCTCAGTCAACAAACAGGCTTGCAAATAATTCACGTTGCTCCAGGACTAATCATGTTTTTGTAATGTCATAGACGGAAAAAGTCCAGAAAAACATGCACGTGGGAGACGTTATCCTTTCAAACACATGGTTAACTTCGTGAATTATCTGTTCTATTCTAACCCAAACCATCATTTCCTAAACATAAGCAAGTAGTATTGTTCCCTGATTCTGACCAAACTGCGACAGAGAACTGTAAATATAAAGAAAATAATAACCAAGTCTAATTATAATGACTCAGCAGTATAACAATAACTTCCACATGGGACACAAACCCCAGACTCGAGGGAGAAAGTCCTGTGATTAACCCATTCAACCACCATGACTCGCTCCTTATGTAGACTCTTGTCAGTGGCAAAGATGGTCCTGGAGCAATGTTAAATATGATTCTCTAACAGGCTGATGGAGGTTGTACCTGCAACCTGACAGGAAGGCACTGGGGATGACGGAAGACTGTGTACGAAAATCATTTGATCTTTATTTGTATTTACACACAATTTCCCTCCTAAAAGATGCTAGAATTCAATATATTTTAAACATTAGACAACTACAGTATTGTGTTTGGTGAGGAACATCAGACCTCTGAACAGGCCTTTATCTTCAACAACCATGCAGTGTCTGAGTCAACAGAGCTTCCACTGTATTTATTTCAAAGTCTGTTCCTACAGTCACTCTTACCTCAGCGAGTGCTTCAGCCTCGAGGGTTTTGTGATCCCCTAAGCTTGCGTGCCGAGTGGTGCTGGGTGAGGACCGTTGAGAGTGGCTGTCGATGAAGGCCTTTCTGTCTGGGTGGTTGATGCAGCCGGCGCTGCCAAAAGTGGTGAGACGCCGTTTCTCTGGACTGTCTGCTGGGCCCCGGGTAACTGCTATTTTGTGTGGGCTGCAGGGCCGAGGCATCACCCTCGGGGGCTGATCTGGGAGTCTGCTGGGGCTGTGACTATCAGCGCCGTTCCTGTGGCGCGGAACGGCGGCTCCATCTGATCGCACTCTCACCCTGAGAAAAATCACAGTTTGACACTTCATCAGCTTCAATGTCCTGACTTGAACAGCTGCACTGTAATTCGAAATTTGTCCATAGGCCATAATCCATCATGACTACACCATGCGCTGTCTACACTGTATGTATTGTGCCTGCTCTCACCTTCCCAATGCCGCTCCGAAGCGGTGCTCAGGGGTGTGTTCACAAGGAGACTGACGTTCATTTCTGGATGGGGCTCTTTCGTCGTGGTGTGGTCCACTGCTGGCTCCACTGTCGCTCCTCTGAAGGCTATCTGAGAATGCATCATCCCTGACAGAGACAGACAGAAGAGACTCTTCTCCATTCTGTCCTCAGGAAATTGAAAAATTGGCTTTTTATTTTACAAAATCAAACTTTCGTAAAAGTTTGATCTCTTGAACTGCACGATAGGAATCTTTACCAATTACGTTCTTGCCACATAAACAACGCAAAAATCTAAAAATGTCATCAGCACAGTGAGCCTCATTATTTTTCCAGACAATATTAATCACTACGCAGACCCTGGAAGCCACTGCCGGTGGCACATACATCATTCTTCTTTTTTAATTTGGTGTTAATTTTGTTACCTGCCCTGTGCTGCAGGAGGGGTTATCGGACTGGAGCAGAAATTAAAGGCTGGGACGTTACCCGACTGCTCGTCCGGCACAAAAGAAATGCTCCTTCCTTACTAATTTACAGCCAAATGGCAGCCATTTTTACAAAAACAAGCAGGAAAACAGGAGCATTTTATTCACACCGATCCTTACTAAGGTTTTATCAGGCCAAGCATTTTGAAAACACAACACAGCTCATGAGGGCGGTAAGAATAGAAACATGCATTTTGGGAAAATGGAGGAACATGAATAATGACCAAGCCCAAAGCAGATGTCGTCCTGCAGCTGAACTAAGGCACTACCTCTTTAACTGGATCACCTTTCTTATGCAGTTTTGTACTAAAATAATGTCTTTTCTACAAACCAAAAATCTTATTGTGGTTATCTTTTGGTGTGCTTCATAAATGGGTCTTACTCACATGTCCTGTACCACAATATACTGATGTGGGATCAGCCCGTCCACACCGTTGTGTCGGCCCTCCCACCAGTCCTCGGATGCTCGCAGGTAGAGTAACAAAGACGCTCCCTTCTTGAAAGAAAGCTCCCGAGGACTTCGGCCCACGTAGTCAAACTTTGCGATGGCCTCGATCTGCTCCAACTCTGCAACACAAAGAATACAAAGATTTGAATAAAAATCCAATTTGAGACCTCTGATTTTTTAGCTCTTACAGGTGCAGCTGCAGTTCGTGTTCGGTGACTCACCTTCATCGCTAGTGTTTGGTCCAGTACCATTGTCTACCTCGTCAAGAGCTCCCGGCTCACTGTGGGGGCTTTCACTGCACAGAAGGAGAGAGTCCAACAGTCAGAGACACAAAAGAACAGACGGACCGTCTTTCAGTCCATAAAACAAATACGATTTCTGACTCTTTCTCCTGGATTTTAGTGTTTCTCACTACATTTTATGAGATTTCATCCAATTTTCTGCCAAATTAAATGTTATTTTCAGACGTGGACGTGCATACAGATAATTCATTCTATCAAATGTGTTGTTAATTTTGCGTAATCTGTTTTTGGATCTTAGTCTAAGTCTCCATCATGTCATTCACTTTAGTGTCTGATTAGCAGCCTTCTGATTGGCAGACTTCTCACTGCACCTCATGAGCCACAGCCTCTCCATAAACTACACATTATCACATGGTGGACGTCTTGCACTTACCAGTACTCCTCCCCACCGGCCATGCACTTTTCATATACCGGTCCGTCCAACTCACGCTGGCTCGGGTAGATGGCCTCATGGTGGATGATAATGGTCTTAATGACCTCATTAACATGCGCCTGGCAAGACACGGGGTCCTGGTCATCTGGTATTGGCATCAGTGTCGGCCCAAAGCAGATCGCCAGGTTGTAGGGGTCCATCATGTTTTCATCACTGTACTGAGAAAGACTGGAGAGACAAAAGCAATCAGAGCTACTTTATATCAGAGTCCAAAAAGTGGAATTAGTTGTGTCGGGACTTACTGATTCAGAAATGCAAACAGATATCTCATGACGATGATCACAGGCCGCTGAAGGGTCACGATTATCTGCTGAAGGTGATGAGCTCTCTCTGCACCCGAGTCAAGCTCTGAAACAAAGGAAAGACAGACAGAGTAACAAAACATTTAAAGAAAGCAACACTAAATAAAGACCTTACATTTTTTATGATGGTTTCCCGGAATGTGACTCACTGGTCGTGGATATGAGGTCGAGGAAACGCTCCTTGGGGAACAGCGGGTTTTCCAGCCCCCTGAAGTAGAGCTTAAGAACGCCCGCCACGGAGTTGATGTCATGATCGCTCTGATCGTCCACCAGTGGATCCTCTCCTGCAGACATTTAACCCACCCATTAATCATTCTCCAACATCAGCGTTCCCGTCTTAGGGTACTGATGCAATCCTTAAAGCGTATTTCAGGTCGTGATGTTAATGTAAACATTGAGAGTGGAGTTATGTTTCCCTCATTTATTATGACCCCAAGATGTGGATCTTATACATTATGCATCTGAGAGCGTTTACATGTCCATTAAAGGGGTCACATGTGACACACGGGCTCTTTTATTTTGCACTTTAGAGGCCTGTGGGGGAGACCGTGGCTTTTGAGGTGGGCAAAACGCAATTTAAAATCAATCAAGAGAAGATGGCCGAGCACACTGGGACTAACCTCTTTCAAATGCATTCTTAATATCGTTGACTTCGACCTGGGAGCCTGGAACTCGAAATATACCTTGTTGCTGAAGACCTGCGGACAGATAGACAGAGGGCGTTAAGGTAAACAGGAAAAACAGGTATGAGTGCAGCTGTCCTTTCATTGAATTTCTGTAGCTGGTCCTCACAGTACACGTTGTGATTTATGTATTTACAGCCGGAAGGTTCAAGCAAAGTTTAAAGAAAAATGTATGTACTGCATGTGTCAAAAAAAAGTGTGTGAGAGCAGACATGACAGCCCGGAGCAGTCTGCAGCAGAAAGCAATAGATGAAAGAATGTGTTTCCAGATCAAAGCTGCAGTCTGCTCGAAGATTTCCACGACTAATTGGTCATTAGGGTCTTGGCTGACATTTCTAGTCAATTAGTTGTTTGTTCTGGTCCTTTAATAGGTAATGAAGTATTTGGTTTTAGTCCTTACTGGATTAAATGATAATCACATACATGTCTGAGCTGTAATCTTTGCAAAAATGCTCCCGTCACTTATAAGACGTTGATTGTATGAGATATGTATCAGATTTTGTCAGAAAATTAAAAAAACATGTTTAGTTAAAACAATGCTATTAAGCTCTTTTCGACCAAATACTTCCAGGAACCGCTGAGCCACAGGAACTAAAAAATGAGGACGGCTTCTGAAATATTAAAGGGACTCTGAGAACTTCTGAGTTGTGCTGGAAGCCAGTGGTCTGATTATGTTAGTGGACTCCATTTCTACATTAGTTCTAAGTGCTGTATCGTGAGCAACTAGACGGTTCCCCACGATACAGCACTTAGAATTACTATGACCTGGATGACTGAGAACCTTCACCAACATACTTCTACATTAGCTATCGTTAGTGGAGCAGAGAGGCACTATGAATGAGTGTCATTACATTGTGTCAGTCCGAGGTCCTAATAGTTATACAGGCAACCAGGGCTTACTTATTGTGTAATTGACATTGTACACTTGTAGCAGCTTAATGTTTTGTGTTTGCAAAAATCTTATGAGCAGAATTTCAAAGTGTGGGCAATTTGAAATTACAATCCCTAGCAGTCCCCAGTACTGTAAGTCCAGTTCTTGCGGGGCACAACAGCTATTTGTAGATGTTTTTCGGGACATTCCTATTAAAGATAAGCTCTGTTTATTACAAATTGTAAAGACCGGCAAATCTACAAATTCACTTGTCTGACTCACAGGAGGTATCCTGCTGGTATAAGCCCGTCATTGGCCGACTATTTCAACAACAACAACTCCCAAGCTACCATTCTAAATGCTGAAAATGTTAAGTTTGGACTTCCTAGATTTATCGTCGCCTGAGACGACTGTGACAGGATAAAAAACACAAACAGAATGATAATGGATTCTCCAGAGCTGGCACAGTCTGTCTGTACGAAACTACTAACTCACCAAGATTATCCTGTGAATTGTATGACTCTCTTACGCAACTCCATTAGTTAGTAATTCGCAAAATAAAAATACTATACCAAAAGTAGAGCTCGACTAATTCGTGATTTTTGGGGCAGATGACGATTCCGTATAAGGAAGTAAAAAATTCTGACATCGATATATTGGCCCATATTCTTTTATGTGTACATATACAGAGACAAAAATACCTATCCCTATACAAATCTAGGATACTGTATGTACAGTTAAATAATAAACTTTATTATCTAAAATATCAATATCATCAAAAATGGCCTTCACTGGGGCCGCAAGCATCTTGTTCTGCATTATTTTCCGCTAAAAAACTAAAACAAACAAACAAAAAAACTTTCACAATATTAAATAGCTGATAACGCCTGTACCAGTCTCACTCAGAACTTGGTGCTTCACCCTGATGGCCGTGGTTTTGCAGGACGTGGCAGGTGATGCTTCAGCGAGCTCTGTGATTTTCTCTGTGTCCATCTCAGCCCAAACTCTGAGTGTACGTTTGTTTAAAAAAAAATGTGGATTTGACCTTGAACCTACGTGCATGGATGGTGATCATCTGCCTCATAAGACTGTTTGGGTGGTTTTAATGAGACGTTTTCTGGAAAGGTGGGCCTTTCGATGATATGTTGCTAACATGCAACTACTGCTTTCAAAGGCAAGTTGTGATGGATGAATGGCTCATGCACATGGGAGATTTTGCTTTTACAGAGTTTGCTTCCGTGTGAAAATTGAGTTTTGTTTATGGATTTTCACTGTTGAGACTTTGAAAACTGGAAATATCCTATAAAATACCTGAAAACAAACAGTCAGGTATATAAGTAAATGAATAATACAACGAGGGAGGAACCTACCATACAGATTGATGTATCGAACGCAGCTCTCAACCACCACTGGTATAGGCTGCCCTGAGTCCTAGCAGACAGATTTAAACGATCATTATTGGAAGCACATAAGCAACAGGTAATGGAAAACGAGTAGTCATGCCAGAAGGGGTGTTATCATCGGAAGCTTACAGAGGCAAATGAATTAACTTCACACAGTTGAAAGACCATTGCGAATCATTTAATGAATTTTTAAACAACTGATATTCAAAGTGTGTGGACAAAAACAGGCAGAACAAAAATCATGTCGGCATTTGCACCACCGTATATGACTATTACTGGAGTATATTCAAAAGGAATGCCAACAGGACAGGAGGCACAGACATGTTGGTTAGCATACTGAACACAGTGTGATGACCCCCGCCCGGCTATAAGACAGAGTACCTGACTCCTGGCACGGACATTCCGTCTTCCCCTGGGCAGAGAGCAGTAAGGCACGTAGACAGAGGAAGAGAGGCAACAACAACCACAACAGGTTAGTGAGAGGGAGAGGCAGATTGTACAGAGAGAGAAAAAAAAGAGGAGGTCTGGCCTGAGAGAGGAGCCAAAGCATCAGTGCCTTGTTGGGGTGTGAGACATGAGGACATGGCTCGGTGGAGGAGGGAGTGTGTGGGAGGGAGGGTGCTACCCCGAGAGGATGGGAGGGGGGGCGGAGGCTACAAACAATAAAGCGTTTTAACAGCCAGAGAGGACAATTTGATGGAAAAATTAAAAAGCTGAATTGTAGGGTTTGCAATTAACTTTTTCATTATCCATTGATCTGCCCTGGATTAACTGATTGAAGTCATTTGTCTCTAAATGTCAGGGTTTAGAGACAAATCACGCTCTCCTAAAGCTCAAGGTGTCATTGAATTACTTGCTCTGAATCTGCAGGAAGAGACCATTTGGATTTTTTTTCTGGTTGAAAATCACTTAAATGACTAATCGCCTCTCAAAGTTCTTCTTCCAGTCAACTGATCATGTGAGCTCTACTGAATCCTGATGTTCGTCTCCACCGCTTTAGATGCACATTCTGTCTGCTTGTCCCTGTTTGATTGAGCATTAGAGTGGAGGACGCAACCATGTGTTTATTTGCATAGTCGAACATGGCTGGTTCGCGGCCAACTGACATTCGGGAAGCCAAATTAATTCAGCGCCCGAGGGCTGGGGGGGCTCGCAGAAGAAAAGAACGTTAAAAGAACACCCTGCACCAGCGTGGAGCTTATGAAATCAAACCACCTCCAGAACATGTTTGATTGCTTTTTTTTCACCCTCACCCTGTCTTTCCTGAATGGCAAGACTGTGAAGACAAGGCAATGAGCAAGAGGGAAAGTCAGTGCATGAGTGAGCCAACGTTTGGGTAAAAAAAGAGTGGGCAAAAGGCAAGAGAACCCCCAAGGACTGCTAGTGAGACAGCTGAGCTCATGGAGAGACAAAGAGCACAGATGGGCCAATACCTGAATGAAGGCCTCCATATTGCCGTTAAACAGCTTACGGTTAAAAACGGAGCGAGGTCTAGACTTCCGCATTCTCGAGGGTTTAGGGGGAAGAGTGGGGGGCCTGGGGAGATGGTGGGGGGGTATGGTTGGTACATGATCAATATGAATATGAATAATGCATCTGGTTTGCCTATACATCACAATACAATTTCACATCAACATATTTTCTAAAAATGTATTTGTTGGCATGTCTTCAGCACAATAATCTGCAAAACACATAATGTTTAAAATTGAAAGGAATAGTTTGACAATTTGGGAAATACTTGCCAAGAGTTAGATGAGAGGATCAACAACACAGTAGTGTTTATCATCTGCAATAAATATGAAGCTACAGCCGACCATAGGGGGACATGTCCCCACCACATTTTACAAGTATAATTTGTTAAAAATGTTCTAATGTTAAATAACAGAAGAGAACTTGTGGCTCTCCGTCAGCACCTGCAGTTAAAACAGCCGATCCTGGTGCGAATTTACGACACACAACGACATTTTAACCCCGACGTAAAACGTACACCGCACTGTAAACTAATCAGCAACATGTGTAGTGAAGCTATTATTGCACGTTAGATTGTAGCATTTTTGAAAAATCAGAATGTAATATATTAGGTGGACTGATTCGCTAGCTAGCTACAACAACCGAAGGTTTGCAATCATTGCATCTTAATATTAGGAAAACACTCCAGGAATACAGCCAGAAGTAGTAGTAGTTCGATAAAGACGCTTTCATGATGAAGATTCATGTAAACAATAGTTTGTTGCCTGAATCTGGTGCTCCAGTACACTTCTGACTGTATTCTTGACTCCTTCTTTCATTATTGCATCTTCTATGCTAAACATTGTGGAGTTGCTTGCAACAAAGCCTGGAAACAGGGTAAACAGCGGTCCTGACTGTCTGGAGTTTGATCTTGTCAGCTTGTTGTGGATTTGTACGTTATCTAAAGCAAGCGCTCTGCAGCCGTTTCCAGTCTTTATGCTAGGTTATGCTAGCTTCATGTTAAACATAAAATCACAATAGTGGTGTCGATCTTCTCAGAACTTTTGGCAGAGAAAAAAGAGCATATAAGCATATTTAAAACTCTCAGTCTATTCCTTTAAATATACCCTTAGATAAAGCCACTGTAACACACTTTTTTCAATGACAATGACAACAGGAAATTAACGCACACAAAATTCAATAAAGATTTAACTGCATTTAATGAAATTTACCACTGATAAAATTCAATCCCTTGTATTATTCCTCCAATCATGAGCCTGCCTTGTCAATATTTATTAATATTCAGCTCACTGAATTGTTAACAAATAGAACAACTGCAGGAACATTATCCCCTCACTGGCATTTAAATTCTCCCAATAGATAGAGACTGAGAAGAACAACTCCCAGCAGCACTTTCTCTAATTAGGATCGAACCTTTTGTTCAATAAACAAGAGGGAAGCTTAAACTATTCCCACACTGTGATCTCCTTCCTGCCATATCCAGGGACACAGGAAGGATTTCACACACCATCGCCTACTTTATTCACCCACTTGTCAATGGACATCTTACCTTGTTGTCCCATATTCAGCCCTCTCCCCTGAAATGAAAAACAGCAGAGAAAAAAGACTAAATTAGTATACGCCAGTTTTACAATCACAGAAGTTAGCTGTACGCTTGAGTGCTGGCCGACTATACAAGGCTGGCAGATGGAGACGGAAAGGGGTGTTATGAGAAAACGGGCATCTATTCAGTCAGACTCAATGGGGTGAGCGCCATGGCTGTATTTGACTCACCGCCAGGCAGCGGTCATTCAGCGGTCGCCCTAGAAACGGCACAAGAGCCCCAGAAGGGGATAGCCTGTCTACTCTCTCTGCAGAGTAGAAAATAGATCCAGGGGCAGAAAGACTGGGAGGCTGCGGGAGCTGATTTATACAGCGTGATGATTCCGTGATATGTGAGGCACATTCGCACGCTCACACACACACACAGACACATCTCGCTGTACGCAAACAAATTAAGGCCTCACTTTGATCAGTCAATCAGAAATGTTTGTTGGGGGATCACGTCATGTGTAAAGCAGCTTCCAGCACAATCCGACTTTATGTCAAACGCACATAATTCCAACCCTAAAGCAGACGTTTGCATGAGTCTGGGGTAGAAACACAATGACATGGAATATACATTTTTATTCACTCTTTTGGCTTTTGGCTGAGGTTAATGCATATTAAATAAGAGAAATGTATCAACGTATCCTTCAAGCACAGTACAAGCTCACAGCTCAAATTCCCCAACCCTCATGCTGTAAATATGTTTACTTCTGCCAAGGAGGTGATGTTTTCACCTGTGTCAGTTTGATTGATTGTTTGCTGTTTGGTTGGTTGGTTTGCTACCAGGATTACACAAAAACTTCTGATCTCTGCTCAGATTACACCTTGTTAACGCCTGCTGTGGATCCAGATAACAGGACTGATCCAGGTATTTCTCTCTCACTTTCTCTAACATTGTAAGTTGGGAGGTTTTTCTCGGGGAGTAATGCATGTATCTTGATGAAGAGAAGCATGCATATTTAGGTAGCTGGTATCTATGAGTGAGGGTGCAGCTTGAGTACAAAATAGCTCTTTTTTACTTTTTTTTAATGGAATAAACAAATTCCACCATTAACACTCAGCTGTATAATAGATTATATGTGCTGTATTGGTACATAAGAGTCTGAAATACTTAATAACGACTCGCCAACCAATGCAGAACCAAAATTTTCACTCGTTGATACTCCTGATATTAAGCTTAATGTAAATGATTGACACTCATCTATCACCACCACTTCTCCTCCCCACTAATGTATGACACAATCAGTCTCACCTTCTCCTAGCGTCTGCTTCAGAAGGTCATGCTTGGCTTGCAGTTTCACAATGAGATTGCTGCCATTCAAGTACTCTTTGTATTTCTGCGGAAGAAAGAGGTGAGACAAACGGCGACGGGATTATTTCTGGTTTCAGTGTATGCGGTCCATGCTGCAGTGCCCTTTTTTGCGCTCTCATTTGTCTGAGAACTCACAGTGAAGTAGAAGCCCTCAGTCTCCTGCTGATTGGCTCGTCTCTTACTGATGTTTGCCTTGCTCATGTAGGAGTCAGAGGATGCAGATTTGACCGACTCTGTGGACTGGCTGTGCTGGAAGGCCTCTGACACATCGAAGTCCTCCACCGTCAGCATGTCCTGGAGGGTCTGCATGGTCGCGTCGAGGGTCTTCCTCACCTGACACACACAACTGAAACTTTAATTCAAATTGCATCAACAATTATGTTTTTGTTAAATATATTCACACGACATCTGTACACATCACAACAACTAAAGGATATTGTAATTATACCCGATGTGCATATTTACAAATACATCTTAGTGTCACAAACAAGCTGTGTGGTGCAAACAGGCTTGAACCGCTGGGGGCCGTTTGCACAGCACTTTGACTGACACACCGCAAACAACGGAGTAATTAGCTTCCTCGCATGAAGCACCGTGACATGAAAGATTAACTACGATCCTTCCATGTGTGGCAGACAGGAAGGCAGCGTGCACATCCTTATTCATGACTGACAGGCTCTGACACGTACACACCCAGGCGACCTTTAAACGCGTCCATGTGAGTCACAGTGGCCTTGGCGACTGCGTGCTGGGGTGGCCCCCCCGGTGGAGGCAGGGGACGACCCCACAGGTCAGTGTCAGATGATTTAAACATGAACATGCAGGGTGACAGTCCTGAAGACTGCTTGTTTTTGTTACATGTTACTGTGACAGACGCGTTGGGTGTTGGCTGCCAATCCCAGTTTAAAAGCCAATGGAGGTATTCGAAATGCTTCAGGTGCTAATAGTCAAGACAAACAGCTTTTTGATGCGTCATAAACTGTACAGGTGGTAATTCTGCTAGTGAGGCGGTCACAATAGAGAAGTAGCTTATCAAATTATGCACTTTAAAGGCCCATCTTTTCTTCAAGGATACGTCCTACTAACTATTTCAATCTAGCTGATTCCTGCTTTCACCAATCTTTGTGCTAGGTTAAGCTAGCTGTTAGTACGTGGTTTCCACAAAACATGCAGTAAGAGATGAATTACATTTTCTGGTATCCCAGCCCACTTTATTCAATCAGGATAGAGAATCGTGTTCATATGGTGACGTCGAGAGGAGGGAGGGGATTTCTAATTGCATAACAGACAGGCAGTTTGCCAAAATGTCGACGATGCTGCCGGCAGCTCGAACACATTATATCACGTAACTGCTGACATTTTTTTGGTACAGATTAAACAAACAAGACTATGACTCAGAGCTCACACTTGTCCTTAACGACTCTGTTTGGCCACTCCCCTCCAGTTCCTTAAAACTGAGGAAGCCTTTCAGATGAAAGGTGAAACATCCTTAAGAAACTGAAACAAGTCCAGTTGCCTATGATACAGAACTTAGATTTACCATGACCTGGATGACTGAGAACTTTCATCAACAAACAAGACTTTGGTTAGAGACAGAGTCAGGCTAGCTGTTTCCCCCTGTTTCCAGTCTTTCTGCTAAGCTAGGCTAACTGGCAACTTGCTGTAGATTCATATTTAATGGACTCAACTGAGTTCATAAAAAAAGCCCTGAATCAGATTGTTCCTAGATAACTTTGGATCACAGATAGCTCAAATCCGACCTTTTTAACAGACTTCAGCACCGGTGAACATTGTGTCCTGTTACAGACCATCCTTCATATAGAGCGGAAGATAAGCATCTCTGAACCACCTTCCTGTTCTGCTACATGTGGTCGCTTTTGATTGATCGTTTGAAAGATAAGACATTAATTTCCTGTTGCAGTATTTCACAATCGCCTCAGCGACTCAGACTGTTATGTGCACTTCATTTTACTAATACAGAATACAAGGGTTGTGTTTGTCTGTTTTTCACCACCATTCTGGATATAACCAACAATTTCCTGGAGGAAACCCTGTGTTTACTGTATATGAATAATTATCCAATAAAGAGTCCAAAAGATGATGCAACGACATCTTTATACGACTCATGGCCATATGTCCTCCTCCTCTCTGAGTCAACAGAAAAAGGACATTTCTGTGTACAGCACTCTTGCAGTGAATGAAACGCCGACTCTGGCTCCCTTCAACTCCCCCCTGTGCACTCTCACCTCTTCATTCTCTATCTTCAGCGTGGCCAGGCGAGACTGCAGCTGGTGGTGGCGCATCAAGAGCTCTGTCTGGACAGGCTGCTGTGCGCTCACCTGACACACCTGGGATTAGGGAAAGAAAGGGAACGATCATCCGGAGGATTTAACATAGAGAACGTTATGCAGCGCACTGAGACCTACAAACAAACCGTCCTCACGGGCTTCTTCTCTACAGAGCCTCACCTCATCCCCCATGTGTGGCTGATAGTCAAAGCACGCTGGAGGACAGAAGATCTGGCTGTGCGTGTCCATAAACCTGAGCTTGTCTCCTCTGATGTCCATGGCGTCGACCGCTCCCTCCAGCAAGTCCAGTCCCTCGTGACGAGAAGTCTCCAGGCTGTACTCTGCGGACAGATACGTTCTCAAGGTGCGCGCCAGGCTCGCATGGTAACCTAAGTCGCAACACTGAGGACGAGAAGTAAAACATAAAGTAAAACATATAAACCAATAAAATGCCTGCAAAGGAAGCACTGAGGTATTTGCATTTCTGGCTCTGACTGTAATTACTCACATCTATCATGTCTGAGACATCATGGATGTAGTATTTGGCCACCAGGGCATTGGTGGCTGCCAGATTGAGAAGATAGTCGTTCCGGGCCTTTGTGCACTTGAGCTTGTTTTCAGAGTACTTGGCTTGTCTCTAGGGAGAAAAATGGAGAGAAAGTCCCATCATTGCAGGATGTAAAATGGATTCCTAATGTACTCAAGGAATGCATTACTACACCAATCTGATTAAATCCTGTATTATCTCTCAATATGTGTAATACTTTGCACACAAAAAGACGGTCTCCTTGTTTCTTTAATGGCATTTCCCAGTGTCATCTGAGCAAATGGCGACTGGTGAAATTCAAGAAGATCATTACGAAGACATCTGAAAATGATTTGCTCTTGAGTGTAGATGCCTTTAATGTGCAACACATCTATCATATCAGTCGAGCAGTAGGAATCAGTCAACCCGAACAGACCTTCTCCTTCATCTTCTCCATCTTCTTGACAGAGCTCCGTCGCTGTGGACGCTCATCGTGACCGTACCGCAGCAGGCTGGAACCGATGTCGTTGGCCTTGCCAATGTGCTTCTCTTCCTGTTTCTCTGCGTCCTTCAGCTTGCTCTCAGCACTGAGGCTCTCAGTGTGGTACATGTGGTACGTCTTCATCACCTGTAAAAACACACATCTTAGGGCAAACTCTACTCAAATGCCAAGGGCATCATAGTGGAACTAGTAAGCCGTTGTTAAAAGGGAAGTGAATTCGAGAAGGAGAAATCACAGAGCAGAACCTGTTAAATGTTACATACATATCTGGTACACTTAACTTTAACTCAAGTATGATGTCAAACACATAAAACCAGGTCCATTCAACTAACAGCCTGTAGCCTGAGGCATACAAAGTCTGATTTAAGACAAAATATGTCAACTACAATATCCATGTATGCGCCACACACATTTGTTCATATCTGACTGGAAAAAAACACGACTAATGGCTCCAATGAGCTGTAATCCTGGTCTCGGCAAGTCCCAAGATATCAAAATTTTTTAAAAAGACGTTATTTACACCCTCAGCGCACGGTGGAGCTCCTGCACTAACTTCAGACGGGGTGCGGTGTTGAAGATTCTGTCTTTATAAAGGTTTTTTTTTTACATTTTAAAACAAGTCCCCATCTGCTTCAGTTGTTTAGGAGAATGCTGCAACGCCATTTTGCTGTGAACCTCCAGAAATGTTTTGTGGACTACGAAACTCTACCCGACTTTCCATCGGGGCTGAGACGATGCTGACTGAATTTTTGTTTTTGGGTGAACTTGTCCTTTAAGCTGTGCACTGGATCACTGTGTTAACAACAACACGCACTTAGTTGGGCTGTGAAGCTGCCGAACACATGAAAGTATGACAGTATTCACTGAAGGAGTTTAATTTACGTGGACACGTTACATTGTTTGTGGAATAAAATGTGCAGGTCAGCATTTTTATTATGCCATAATCATGACGCGGTTACATAAAAGACTATTCCCAGCCCCCAAGTGTATATTACATGAACTCATGTAACCCAGGAACATATTTATTTTCATCACACTCGTAAACATTAAGGAGTGTCACTTACTCACCCCGCTCTGGGGAGCGTCATACAGTACTTTGATTGGCATTTCCTAAGTGAGCTGGAGGTGTTATACTGGGCGCGTCTGCTGCTGATGTGTCTACATTTTTGCGATTGTTCGTCTCCACCGCAGCATTGCAGTGGGTTAAAAAAAAGGACACCAGCAATGTAAAACGAGCCCTGGATGTTTTATGACAACCGCGGTACATCAAAAACAGTCGACGCTGCCACTGTTCAGTCTGCTTCGGAGGAATTTTTGAAGAGATTCATGTTTCATAGCGCTACTAAAGAGATCCCGTGTAAATGTTTAACTAGTCAACAGTGCAATTAAACAACATCTGCTCCTCCACCGCTCACTCTCGAGTTCTGGTTTCCTAGCAACGCTGCCTGGAACGGACGTGCAAAGGACAGCGCGATCGATCAGCAGTGGAGGAAGGAGGTTACAAAGTGACAGTGAGCAACCTTCCTTTTGCTACACGCCGAAACCAGAAACTACTAGATTTCCACGAAAAAAGGCCAGCAGCGGATCGATAGTAGAGGCTGGCGGGCTGACAGTGACAAATCCATACTTGATTTCACATTCAACTCATAAATCATAATATTAACAAATTATTCAAGTTTCAAGTTAAAGTACAGTAATTTGCGAGGAACCGTGCGTTTCCTCGTGCTGTGTGTGGGAGCTGCAGACAGGCATTTAATAATGCATGAATAAGAGAGGAGAGGAAAAATCAATATCAGCAGAGCAGTAAAGTGCTGTATAATGTTACATGTGAGAATATTTCTCATGCGGTTCGCATCACGCCAGTATTTTCTGCTTCATCCATTTGTGATTCGCTGCAAATTCACTCGCCCCAAACATCCTTTCACAATGAGCGCGTAGTGGTGGTCAACAATCACTGAAGCTGCACTGCAATTAAACAGTTTCCTTCAATAATATGTCTTTTGTCTTTTATGAAACTGATGTTACAGGATTCCTTGTATAGAATTTGCTAGATTTTGCAGCACTGAGCAGCCATCGGTTTGTCTCCGCTGACTCTTTCTAAACTTAACCAGAACTTTGGGTGATTCACTTCCGATGTAGACCGCTTTAACTTTTGTGCAATGATAGTTACGGTCAAGATCAATTTACAGCAACATGATAAATGGGTCTTAAATAAAAGGACCTAAACTTTGCCCAAAGTTTTTTAATTATCTTTGATTGATCACGCACAGTATTTACCCGATAACATTCAGATGATTGAGTGCGCAGCAAGTAGCCAAAGGTGGAGTTTCACACATCAGTAAATAATTAAATAAAATAATTAACTAAGCGGAAAGGGACTGTACACTGAGTATATTAAAAATAATGGTGTTTGAGAGATGTATGGCCCTTTTTTTCACCTGGAAGGGATTTAAATTCTATACTATGTGAGATGGAAGTCAAGACAGCAGGGATGGACTGATTATTGGCCAGGCCGATTATTCAGGCGGATATTCAGCATTTGTCCGATTGATTACAGAATATTTTGGCTCTGATGCAGCATTCTCTCTCCGTTTCATTCTATCAACAGCCTATCAGCACCGAAAAATCTGAATCTGCAAGGTAACTAAAGTTATCAAGTACATGTAGTGGGGTGAAGGTGTCACGTAGCAGAAAATGCAAAAAATTGTCCTTGATTACTAACAATTTGTATCAGCATCGACCCTGAAAAAACATTTCGGTCGATCTCTGCAAGACAGTGTGATCATTCTTGCGAACTCAATTCTCATTTGTAATAGAAAACCTGTGAAAAATGATTCAAAGACTTTATACACGCTATTAAACTGCAGTCACAGCCGTTTAGGGCCTGATTTTGGATAATTTCCTGGATATTTAATTTCACAAGCTGCAGCGTCCTTGCTTGCCTGAAGATACTCGTACTCCCTTGAGTCAGTTCAGTTTTCAGCTGCTTCAAATACGAGCTCAGTCTTAAATTATCTAAATTAATATGTTCACTTCCTGCATGTCTCGATCCAAGTGAACCGATTCTTTTTTTGCAGACCAGCTGTTCAACAATAACCGGGCAATAAGCACTTCAGTGTCTTTGTTGCACCGTGTCCCGCATTAAAGCTGATGATATCACTGCATCGCTTCATTGTCATCAGCCGAATAAAGGCATCAGCTGTTTTTCTATTTCTGTATGTTTCTGTGTGCTTAACGTCACGTTATGTTTGCACATTTGGGTGCTCTGCATGTACAGTACGACATATAACAATAGACGAGAGGAGTGACAACTGTCACCGCCACACAAACAGATGTATGTGATTACATGTAACATTAGCTGAAAGCTCAACAGCAGCAGCTCTGTTAGCTGTGAGCACAGTGCGCCACTGCAGCAACAGACTGCTGAGTCTGCTTGAAGCACCGCCAGGGGCAAGAACGCGCTCCCCTTCAAACTGATGGGAGGAAGAATGCAAATTCTCTCCTTTCACAACCTCATGAGGAGGAAGAAATGACCCGTTAGAGGGGGGGCGGCTGCTGATAAGGCATATCTGCTGTGTGCAGGTCAGGCCAGCTGCTTCACAGGTTACAGGTTCAGGACTGACGAGCCAGAAGCAGCGAACATAGGGAGAAAGGCAAAACAGGCAGTCTGGCAGGCAGCATGAGAAGGGCAATTATATTTGTTAAACTCACAGTGTAGAGCTCATTGGTGACTTTCACCAACTCCTCGTGCATCTGCACCCCGATGTCTTTGCTCTGTAAAAGGAGAAAAACAGGTGATAGCTTCACAGGCAATGATAATGGCACGTTTAAATGACAACCGAAGGCAGGATTTGAAACATCTAAGGCTAACAAATGGGTTATTTCAGAGAATTGCCGTCTCACGAGCGAAAAACTTGAAGGCTGTGCATGTGAGGGACGGCAGCGGGCGTTGAAATGCTGTCATTACTCTGCACCAGAAAAGATCTAATACAATGCCCAGAGTGCACATGAGGACAAAAATAGAACAGTGCAGAAACAGCAGCACATTTCCCAAGGAGTTGTGTCACAGTTTCAGCTCCGTTACAGGGGCTAAGAGCCTATGATGAATTGGACATGTCCCATGACAGGGCTTATGGCCCAAGAGGAGGAATGTGGCCAGCAGACAGTGACTCTGGAAATCCTGTTGAGGGGATATGGAGCGACGCTTAGCCCGATCAATCCTGATTTTTTTTTTTGCCACCTCTCAGGGGCCACTTGTCAAAACAGCAACTTTTGCTTTTTCACATGTGACAAGAATTAAACTACAGCACATTCAGTACATTTAAACTTTGACTTAACAAACGCCAGAGCTGATTCATTCCCTTCCCCCGCATGTGTAACTCATTAGCAGTGAAGCTGCACTGCAGCTGAACCGGGATGCGACGGCATAACAGGATTATTGTTTTGGAGAACTTTGTCACAATTTGAGCTGAGTTCTTGCAGAGGGAGACAGTTTTTCTGCAGGGAGATATTAGTCCTCATCTTCGTGCTGGCCGCGAGCCACTCCACGCTCATCACTGCTCCCATCGTGACATCGCAGAGCCCCCTAGAGGGCATAAATTACTGTAGACTCTCGCCACTGTCAAAGGATACTGATCTAAGGCCCCCAGGGCAGATCGTTCATCACAGCTCCTGGAACACAGACACTCTGCTACTCTCACACTTAACATGCATTCAGCATATGCCTTATGAGATATGAGAGTATAACTGAGAACAAGTGTTACACAAATGTGCTCTTCTTTGTTACGCTTTGAAATGATAGAAATACGTTAATTCTGACTGCATGTACTGAGTGAGTCCTACTTAACGTGAATCTGCTGTGAGATGAAATGAGTGTGAGTACGGGTGACAAGAGTGATGAGGTGTAAAGACCATCAAAAAAAAGGGGTTATTGATCTGAAATGGGGAGCAAACTGAGCATAATATTGAGAATAAAATACACATGTGTTAAACTTTACTGTAGACACTTGGTACTCTAACGATAGCGTCTACTGGGAGGCTAAAGTGGTGCCGTTTTCGGTCGCTAAAACCACAGTGATGGGTGGTAATAGTCTGCTGGGCATTAACCTAATGGCTTTTGTTTGAAACCAGGCTGTAAAGTGGCTGGAAGTACCTCTCATGCAAAATCGGTAATGTGACTTAAAGGGTACCTCCACCAATTTGACACATTAAAGTTGGATTACAGGTCTTGGGGAGTACTGAATATGTGGGGGGAAAAGTAGTATAAAGCCTTTTGTGGCTGCAGAGGAAGCTGCATGTCATCTGATAAACTGCCTACAGTGATGGTGAAATTGCATTGTGGGTAATGTAGGCTACTGTTGCACACCTGTAACACTGTTGGATTCATTCTGGAAAGTTTAAAACAACAAATGATAGAATCGAAACAGCAGAAGAAGAGATCACTTTTCTTATTCCACGCCTACATTCCCCACAATGCAACTTAACCACTGAGTGACATCACTAGAGGCAATTCATCAGATGACATGCAGCGTCCTCTGCAGACACAAAAGGCTTTATACTACTTTTTTTTTCACATAGTAGTACTCCCCATGATCTGTGAACACACTTTAATATGTAAACTTGGTGGAGTTGCCCTTTACGTACTGATTAAACCTCCCTGTTCATAACAAAGAGACAATGACAAAGCAAATGTAAGAACACGATAAGCTGTATAAGAACCACCACGTATGTCCCGACACATATTTTTACATATTTCTGTCGGCGTGGCGTCAGGCTCCCAGCTGTGGGCATCAGTCATGCGGTTTGAGCCGATGAGTTCTGTGACTGTGTGCGTTAGTAACGGCCGGGGTTACGTGCCCTCGTCCATTTAATTCCCATTCTGACCTTTTTGAAAAGTCTGATGACATCCTCGCCCACGTGCGCCAGGCGGACAATGACGTTGTTGTTGTAGATGTCGCTGAGAGTGGCGTGGTCTCTGCTCTCCCGCCTGGTCTGCTCCAACACCAAATACCAGCAGTTCACGGTGGACACGAGATTCTGGTCTTTTCTGAAACGGCAAAGGAGAGACGACGGTAGGCAAATACCACTGTAGCACTCAGACTGCATATGACATTTCCCATAAGGAAGAACATTTGAGCCATTGTCTCCAACACAAACTCAACAAACCTGCTCAACTCCTCAACACACACCGATTGTTGCATGATCATATCAACTCAAGGAAGGTAGAAAAAAAAAGGTGTCACACAATCCGGATCCATGAGCATTTTTCTTCGTAATTTGATGACGTTCGTGCCCTCAGGCATTCTTCAAGATCAACAACCGCACTGAGACACAGGCACTGATACGTTAGATAAGCCACACTTGGGTAACTCCTGTGACAGTGATCGGACAGTCATCCTCCAACAAATAACTAAGAGACCTTGAGTGACTAAAGAAACAGCATTTCATTCAGTACCACATGTAATGATTCATTCTTCTAAGGAATCATGTCAGTGTCCTTAAACACAAACAGGATGAAGAGCGCCTGCTCAGATCTTACATTTGATCCATTGGTACCAGCTCTGGAGCTTCATTACACATCAGAGATCAAGGGGTCACTGTACATGTGGCAAGGACTCAGCACAAAAAGAGGCCGCCACACACACACACACACGCACACACACGGCATGCTGGCTGCACTTGCCTCGTTGCTCGAGGGAGCATGTGAGTTCAATTATCCTCACGCCAAAGACTTTGTTTGTCTTCATCTTTTGTCTTCAGAGAGCATTCAGCTGTTTTTCTGACCTTCAACAGTTGTGACTACGATATTAAAAACGCTGTATCATTTTACCTTTTGCTCGGTGTCAAAACACCTTCTGCTGCTGGCTGAGAGCTGATCTGTGCCGGTATTTATCTCCAAACCAACATTAATCTCTCCCTTTTTGTTGGTGAAATTAAAAAGAAAGTTAAATCAAGATGGCTACCTTGCATGTCTTTGTTAAAAGGGCGAGGACACTCAAAAGGAAGTTTGCACGCCCTGATTGATATCTCTGCTGATTTTGCACCTAAGGAGCCAGTTATCATATCACACAAGCTGACAGCAGCAAGAGAAACAGAGTTTTTAGTTTGTACAGCAACGCTTCCACAATTACCTCTTTAATTGCGACCTTGGTTTTTTAAAAAAAATTATATCCTTTTACACGTCAAACTGATCACCATTATGTATCTGTTATACTATTGTGTTTCTATCATACTTATAACTGCCAAAAGGCTGCCCACTCCTTATTTTGACAAGAAATCACACGCACAGAAAATGCGGCTGCCAGAATACAGCGCAGAGTTCCAACAGCAGCAACATCCTGACCACAAACCTCCGCTGGCAAACTCAAGGAAGGTGTACTTGAGAGAAGACGAGCGTTAAGGTGAAGCATCGATCGTGATGTGGCCTATTGATTTTTGTGAATGGTTCATTGGCTGGCTGTTACCTACATTAATACATCACTAGCTGTAAAGCCGTCTGCCAGATAGAGCATTGCAGGTCTACACATCCAAAGCATTAGACCCAGAAACGTGCTTGTCATTCATATATTATAAAAACAATGTGACATGAGACACACAGTGAAGGTAGAAGTGAAGATCCTGTCCAAGAAGGACCAGTATGTGGGATTTAGTCGAATGTAGCGGTGTGGTTGCAGATTCCAACTGACTGAACGCCCCTCATCTCACCATCCACTGAGGTAGCCACTAAAAGTTAAAAAAAATATATATATATAATGAAAAACCAAAGGCCTTCTCTAGTGTCTGTGATCAGTTTGTCCCTTCTGGGCTACTATAGAAACAAAGTGGTGCCGCAGCCCCTAATCCTGCAAGTTGTGACAGGACTGCCAGGCAACCGTTAAAAGCAGTCGATGAATCGACACCAAACGTGAAAACTACCAACAAAATGATACAAGATGTGATGAGTGCAACCGTACAGTGCAATTCTTGCAAAGAAAATGCTGAGGTTTTGGTTTGTTCCCAAGCGGTTGCCATTTTTGTGCGGCAATTTCGAGAAAATCTTTGGAATGCCATGAACGCTCCTAGACAGTAAAAATAGAGAGAAGGTACACGCTGCACGAGGAATGCTTCCACCATAAAAGGTGGCTGAAAGTGTGAGCTGAACTGCTCTGAAGTTGCAGATCTGTGTTAAACTATTGTTATTTACAGAAAAAGCTTGGGAATAACTGAGCCATGGTAACAATAACACAAAGACTCTTACTTTTCATTCTTATGTATTCTATATTCCATTTCTGCCCCTCAGTCCCACACACTGACCCCTGTATATCACAGAAATCTGCTTTTCACTGAACTGAATTTAAGGAGCCTTTTGTTGCTTTAAGGGTTTATTTTGCATATTCATATCAGACATCTGTCACTTGATACAAGTAACTGTACATTCATTTCCATTTTCAGGTGCACAGAGAAACTAAAGGTTATATTACGGGTCCTTCATTATTCTGTATCTGCATCTGCTGGTCGAATAATACATATTTATTTCTGAGTAGGCTGACAGCTTTACGCGCCTGTCAAACCATATACCGTTCTGACTGTACGGCTCATCTTGAAAACTAGATGCCACCATATGAAATGTTAATAAATCATTTTATAATTAAATATTTTCAAATGATTTATTGGACTCTGCAAATCATCCGATGAATTATCCACTTATAGCGTAGCTGGAGTCAGAAACACAGTAGTTATTTTTGACTCTAATCTCAGTTTTGATGATCACATTAAAAGCAGTCCTGACTTGTTTTCCGTCGGCTGCTTGAAAACTTTGATTATTTTTATCCTGGCAGAGATTTGTTCCTGCTTTCATTTTCTTTCTGAAGTGACTGTTGTCCTGTCTCGGCGCAGCTCGCTCTAATCTTCGGCTAACACTAGCTTCCGCACTTCAACAAAGACAGATCGTACGGGAACCATTCCGGCTCGCTCGATGCATTCAAAGCAGCGCTGAAATTTAATTAGAAACTCGCCTACATGTTGAATATGGATATGAAGCTTTTATAATATTTCAGAAGTTCAGTCCACGTTCAGTCCAAGTCTTTATCTAAGCGATCATATTTCCACATTTCCAATGTCACAGTTTTGGGAAATTGACTCTTGGCTGAATGTGTGATGTTGAAAAAGAAGCACAAACTTCGCACAACAGAACAGCCTTCTGAAAAGTTCTGTGTCGACGGCGAGTTAAAAGAGTTGCACTTGCGATGCTAAAGGTAATCCAGAGTGCCGGGCATCAGCATCTTCTCTCTGCTTCTCCTTTCATCCTTTAACACTTTGATAAGAAAACATGAGTCCCTACAGGCCCTCCTTTCAAGCAGAGCAGGTGTTTGATCCTGTACACAACCTGACTGTAAATCTTGGGCTGTTGGCTGCTCTCGAATAAGGATGAGACTGTAGTATTCAGGACACAAAGGAGTTGGTGCAGAGCTGCTCATGGAAGATGACAGAAGGAGGTTTTCGACCTGACAGCCCACAAAAGGTACAGCGGTACCCGTTCCACCACAAGGTCTCTGCATTATACAGTGGAGTGCACCAGACAGCTGAACTGACAATACAGAGCCAAGCTGAATGCATTAAAGGTGTAACAGGACAGAGTTTGACTTTATCACATTGGAGGATCTACACAATGGGCCGAAAATACAATGTTATGTCAGACACATCTATTTATTACATTCCAGAGGTGTTAGTTAGCATGCTAACCAGCTAGCACCGGCTCACATTGTCTTGCAATACCATTTCCTACCTCAGGAGGTGTGAGGTTAACAGTATGGCTCAAGCTCCCCGCCAGCATTTCCCACTGGGTCCCTCCCAACCCTGCAACCTGGCCTGAAAAACTCCTCCCGGTGGTCCAAAGCTCGTGTGCTAGCAGCGTAAACAACACCTACACTTCCGCAGAGCTCCAAGTCAGGCAAGAGGCGGTTAACAGGACCACTAGCTGCGTGGCTAACTGAGCTAACTAGCTAACAGCATCTATACAACAGTCCAATTCTTACTTATTGCACCTTTAGGTATTCTAAAACATGTTGGATATTAGGGCTGCAACTAAGGATCATTTTCAGTGATGATTAATCTGTTTAATTATGTTCTGGATTAATCGATTGGGCGAGTTGTTTGGTCTATAAAATGTCATAAAGTTGTAAAAAAAACGTCGATCTGTGCACAAAATGATGTCCACAAACGTCTTGTTTTGACCACAACCCAACTATATTCAGTTGAATATAGCTGATCACTACTCCTGTTGGACATAAATTATATAAATCGTCTTTTCAGGAGTAGGTACACAGAGTCACCTGCTCCTAGAATCATATTTTTGCTGCAGCCACTCTGCTGCAGGAGGTTTCAAAACTGTTGGTTGAAAATCTCCTGGCGGCTCCTTTATCAGTTCTGACACCAGAAATGAAAATCCTAAAGGGCCACAGATAAGACAGAAGGGCACCGTTCACTGGTTTTACCATAAAAAAAAAAAAAAAAGTAACGAGAGAACACACAGCCCGCTTTGAAATGCTAGAAGAGAAGACCGCATGGGATTATTAATGACAGAGGCTTAGTAGATCCATTGTAGTCTGTGAGTATGAATCTAGCCTTTGACAGAGAGATATAATGATGACCATTTAATGTGACGGGGGAGAATCTGGGACAGCAGGGTGTAGAGAGAAGTCATGCAATGTGAGTCTCTTGCCGGGGTCTCCCTTTGAGGGAACGCTCCATTTATCAATGTCCCAGTGACGGGAGCTCTCTGCCATGATTACGCTTTACGTCCAATTGGCCGGAGAGACTGAAAGAGAGACGGAAAGACCTCTCCTGAATAAACCAACGGGTTTGTTACACATGGCTGACACAGCCGGGGTCACATGAAAGGGTCTGCAACTGTCTACGAATAAATTACACCGACTGTACTGTAGCACTTTCTAAGGTAATGTCCATTGTTCCTTCGCTGCTAATTCAAAACTCCAACACCGGCTATTAGAGAGCAAATTCTTCCAATTGATTTGAAGTTGACAAGATTTATCTTAACTTCATCTCCAAGGTGAAAATCAAACTTTTACGCTTAAGATTTTAATTGAACGTGCTTATATCATTTCTCATTATTACTGAGCACAGATTCAAATCGACTACACAATCTAAAAGTCATAGTGAGCTGCAGGCTGGTCAGGACAAATCAGAATGAATTCCTCAGCATGCTGCAGGGTATGATTGTTTTCGTAACCATAGATCTCCCTGATAAAAACACAATAACAGCTAAAGTCAATCTGAGTAAAAGAGCACGCATTGTTTCTTTCTTCAGACTCCTAATTTTCTGTGTCCATTGAGAAAATCTGAGTATTCGGGTGGCGGCCTAGCGTGACGTTGTTTGAGTATGGAAATGAAATGACAGCCGCACATAAAAAAGCCGGGGCAGTTGTGGTGGCGGAGGGGGGGTGGATAAAGAGTCTGACCTAGTTGGGAGAAACACAGCAGCCCGAGGCCACAAGCTTCCTTGGCCCTGGCTTCATTTCAGGTCATTTCTTCTGCTTTTATCCCTCCTCTCCCTTTTGTTGCTTATCCCTCCTCTGTCTTCCTCTCTCTCTTTTTTTTCCATCCGTCTGTGCCTCGCCAGTGATCAGTATGAAATATGTAGCAGTTATTTATCAGTCAGACACATTCGATACAGATGTTCCATTGCTTAGCAGACGTTACAGTAGGGAAAACTCACTTGAAGTGCTGGTGCTCTCTGGAGGTGCGGATCTTGGAGGAGTAGCGCTCGGCCAGCTTGTCCAGGCCTCTGGAGTACTCGAGCTGGAGCTCGGCCTTCCGGCGGAAGAACTCCTGCAGGTCCTGCAGCAGCTGCAGCCGGGACTCGGACTGCTGCTCCAGACAACGGAACTGCTCCACCAGCTGGTTACGGATCTCTGCGTATCAAAAAAAGGGAGACCACCTTCAGAATAAACAGTTCCTCTCTGGGGGAGTGGGCTTACATGCTGGGCCTCACTCCTGCCTGCCAAACAGTGCTAGAGGTCAGAATTTAACCCAGTCCTCCAGCACAGCACATGATGAAGCGATTACACAAATGTGAGGATACGGTCGAGCACAAGCGCTCGTAAAATAACAAAGTCATCATAATTGGATAAAACTGGATGTCAAAGTGCGTTTGTCCGCTGTGTGTACGTGTGAGCAGAGGGAGGGCGGGAGGGAGGGAGGGGGTGTGGGGGTGTCTAAATGCTGGGGTAGCACACGTGCATAAGAGATGCATGTCTGATGATTGCAGCAGACAGCACGGAAAATATAAAATAGGTCAGCTTCTCAAAGTGCATTGTGCTGAGCGAGCCTTCAGAGAAGTTTGTCTTGAAAAAGAAAACAAATTGCAGGAATTCTTTCGATTACAAGATCGCTGTGGTTTTCTGCTCATGAGGTCTGGAAACTATAGCCGCTCCTATTCATAGTCTGAGAATGAGGGAAAATGACATTTCAGTCAAAATTTTGAAAATGCGGTTGATATGGTATTTACAAGTCGTTTTCTAAATGAAACGCTTTACGTTGTAACACAGCACCGTGACAGGGACTCGGGCGTTGTTTCCTGGTGTTCAAGTTAAGCTGTGCTGAGAGTTTCTCCTCTGTAGATTGAATGTTACCAGTACAGCTGTTATTATTATTATTGCCATTATTTTGATATGATTGGGATCGTTTTTGAATCACAATTTTCGTTTTCACTGAAAAACTCTCAAGATTGTGATGTGATATTTGTTACAATAGACCCATTATAATGCTGTTTTGCCACATTTTACTTTAAAGAAATTACAGCTTTTGCCATTTTGATCCATTTCATCTTGGTCTTCGAAATGACCAGGAGTAAATATCCACAGTCTCCCTGTTGGGCGGCTCGTGTCGGCAGCTCATTGTACCGAAACACCTCTGGGAGTTCAGGTGATAAAAACGTCCACCGGAGTCATAACATCCCCTTTATGGTCTTACATTAACACTCAAAAGGAATACAAATAACGTTTTATCGCGTCCATACTCTGTTTACTGCAAGGCTGCCATAAATCCAGTGGCTAAGTGGCCGCTGAATGAGTGGCAGCGTAATTCATGTCAGAGCCTATGGGCCTGAGCGACATGGTTGACATCACCATCAGGATTACTGATACGGACATTTTCATATATCACAATATCGTGAATTTACATAAACAGTTGGAATAAAATGATGAAACTGATCCATTGTTATTCACCACATCAGACAAAAGCCTTTTTCAATCAAAGCTTGTTTGAAATCATTCATTTGGATGAGAGAAATGTGTGGAGCTGTTAACACCACAGGATCTTAACATCGCAAAAATAAATGACTGCCAAGATTTGATCGAAAACTTCAACAACAATATCGCAGATCCCACAGAGAGCAACTACAGTTAGTGCAGATTCACCATGTTAAACTATCCTAAAGCTCTCGAGCTGCAACAATTTGTCAATCAACTGAATAACCACTTGAAAGAAATCTAATTGTCAATTTTTTTAGTCATTTTACAAACAAAAATGTCAAACATTTGCCGGTTCCAGCTTCTTAAAAATCAGGATTTGCTGCTTCGTCAATTATGATGGTAAATGAAGAGTCTTCTGGTTTTGGACAAAAGAAGCAGTTTGAAGACGTCACTTTGGCCTAATTGTGATCAGCTTCAGACTTTTTTGACATTTCATCGACTGAACGATTAAACATCAATGAAAATAATCAGTCGACTGTCACGATATCAGATATCCCCTGGGCGATTATCGTGGCCGAAAGAGTTTATAATCACGTTATTAGCGTGATATCCACAAAAAAAAATTAAAAATGCTTTCAGTCAAATTCACATTAACTCTGTTTATTATGCGTTTCATGTTTTCTGTCAAGTAAAAACCACTGGATGAGAGAGTCTGAGGAACCATAAATGTCTGTCGGCTCACACGTAATGAGCAGCAGCCACACACCAGCTAGTGAACAGTTAACCATCACCGCAGCTTTTTCTCCTTCTTCTTTTTTTCTTGTTTTTTTGACTAACGTACACGACCGCCACCTCCTATGACAAAGCTGTCATGTAAACTGGCTGGATTATTTACACAATATCGATATTTCAGTTTTTATTGTCAATACTGGTCATTCAAGACACCTCTGCTAACAAGCAGTAGAGCAACATTGAGATGGCAGAAGATTCCACTGTGACAGACTGTTTCAACCATGCCCATGATTGCCGCACACAGAAAGGAACTGTGTAGAAATTCATCAATGGAAAAGATGGGCCTTGCAGGAGAAAGGCCCCTTTGTTCACTTCTAAATGCCGTTTCTGTATCTAGAATCGAGCATTTAACCAAAAATGCCTCCCCCATCGTCCGCGAGTGTGTGAGCAAAAAATGTGAATGAAAGCAAGAACGAGAGAGACCGAGTAAATATGTAGTCCCTTGCTGCTCGGAGATGTACCCCTCGTGGTCCCCATAGTTGCCCCGTTGCCTGGATACATGCCTCTGGAGGCATCTGAATGAGAGCAGGCCGGTTCCCTGCTCCGACAGTCGCAGCAGTCAGTCTGCTTAGCATAATGGCCGAGGACAAGGGCAACTTTCTCTGCTAAGAAATACTCAATAAACAGCCCGCGCTGATGAATGAGGCGGCAATCAAGTTCAGAATATTTACCGTGATGTACTCCGGTGCTAAAATAGACCCACTGAACAACACAATTTGCTGGCCTGTGTGACTCTAATAATTTCCAATCAAACAGTGACGGTGTAAAAAAAGGAGCAGACAATATAGTAAGCAAATCTGAAATGGTTTAACGGCATAATGTTATCAGCGAGACACCAAACAGACTCATGATATTTGCATTTGCTCTCCTGCGAGCACGTTATTTTTAGAACTTAAACTGTGCAATACTGCACTACGTTCAATGAATGATTCAAGCCCTTGCAGAGTAATGCATAATTACGAGGAAGCTGGCAAGGAGCTCAAGTGAATAATATACGGAGAAGTAAGCCTCAAAAGCCAAACGCGGCCTCTTCTCCATCTTTTTATCGATGACACAATGGTGCGGATGTCCTTAAATGAAATGCAGAGTCATGTGCGACGCTGGCTCCTCTGCCTGAGAACAGCGTGCAGCCCAAAATGAATCAAATGTTCCACACCCAAAGGCTTGTGGAAATTTCACTAATAGGACTTAACCCATTTGTAACGTTTATTTTTCTCCTAACCCATATGGTTTACATCCTGCTGCGCGCTGGTGACTTTAACAAGCATTCTGAGCATAAATGAATCGCTTCCAAAGACTTGAGGGTAACATTGAAGCGGAGTGAAACGGAGAAAATAACTTTCTTGAGTCACCAATCTGGTTGTGATTGAGCATTCGGGACACGGATGCACAATAAGACTGCTAGATATAGTTAAAATCATCTTGTTGTGAGCATTTTGAGAACTATCATGATTGCAGTAAGATTCAGGATTAGTGGTGATAACTTTTCTACTAAATACACAAACAAACAAATGTCGTTGTTTTTTACATCTGAGGAACAAGATTTGTAGTCCAGGGCATCTGTGCAGCATGATAGTACTTCATTATTATGTTGTTTTGTCACACCAAACAATTAGGATGTTGCACTTGGCCAAACCACGATTTCAGTATTTCTGTTTAGCCCAGGTACAAAACAGATTAAAATGCCTGGACCGCTATATATTGTCAAATATTGCGATATTTGCCATCATATGCAATATTCTTTCACCACATTGAATATTAAACAGCTGTGTGATTCTTCTGAGAGGACCTGCTCTGACTGTACTTCAATTTTTAATTTTTAATTCATCACTGTTATTATTCTTATCTGGCTGCTCCCCTAGAGTAAGGACAAAAGGGGAAGCAGTGACAGACAAGCTGCACCTAATATTGTATGTTGGCAGTCCTTTCGTTGCAGTAAAGTTCTCATTAAAGGTTCTTATTTAAAAAGGGGCACTGTGAAGTTTTTTAGATTTTTCCATAACTGAATAAACAAGCTGTTCTCAGAGGGAAATAAGGTGCCCAGAGTTTATTCAGTCAAGAAAATGAAGAGTTTGTTGATTTTAGTTTGTATAGGCATAAAAAGAATCCACCAAAGAAGAACTTTCTCCTCTGATTAAAATTTCTTCCCCAAAACTACACAGAGCACCTTTAATATACATTTGTTATTTAAATGTGTTGTATGTGTTTCTGCAAAGGGAGAACTAAAGACAGACATATTAACCTCCTAGTCCTTCATTTATTCATACTAATGATCAATATAAAATACAAATAAAAATGAAATAAAATACTTAATCATATATATATACACACAGTGTTTTTCTTTTTTTAATTAAAAAGTGTTTGAAAAAAACTCCCCGCCCTGACAACAACATCGTGATATAAAATTTCACCCAAGCTGATCATGTTTTTTAAAGTTCACATAACTTAAATCAAGCCACTAAAACACAGACTGTCCCCGCTCTGCACCATCACCACCCTCACGTCATCCTCATCGTTAGGTCATGAGTGTTTACTGCCTGAGAAAAGGAGAGTACCTTCCTGAGCTCAGCTGTTACGAGGCGCTGACCTCCTCCTTCACCCTGAAGTTCAAACGTGGCACACGTCTGCGGCGGCTACATGTCTGGATCTCTGCCAGATAATGCAGTGAAATGGGGGGGATACTATTGGTCACTGTTGCCTTGCAGGGTTGCCAGTTAGGCTCCTCTACGGCTGAAACAGAGAGCACCAAATATCACATTGTGAGGAGTCCTTGTCACCACACGGTAGCCTGCTCAAATTAGCCTAGCACTGCTATCGCAGTGGCCAGCAGCAGTCTCCGGGGCTGTGTCTGCAGTTAGCCATGCGTGGCTAGTCACATGTGTCCTAACCCAGACTGACACGTTGACATAATTTGGTACAAATCAAGGCTGCGTTCTGTGAACACTTGTCTTCTGAATGCAGTAATGGCTATGGTATGCCTTTACAGTCTTTTTGCTTGAGTTCACATTTCTTCCTCTCGCTCTCTCGATATAAACATCTCTAACAAGGAAAGGCATCGCTATTTGTGCAACCACAGGACAGGAAAAATCCAGGACACCGTGGGCTGAATTCCAAGCTTTTTTTTTTTTTTTCTCTTTAAGTCTCTCAACTGTGTGCATGCATCTGTTGACAGAGCAACAGACAGTGTGTCATAGATGTTACCAAGACGCTGCAAACAAAACTATTGTTATACTTGTGTAACACAACCCTGGCATTCCAAGACAGTATCAGTCAAAGCATTCCTTCTTTATGATGAACACACGCAGAGGGGTGTGCCACGCTCCGGATACATCGGGGCAGCGAGAGTGCCTATAGTGAGGTGATTATTACAAAATGTTTACGAATGTTCAGATATGACAGGCTTTTGTGTTTTTTTTTTCATAGCATTTTAAAGGACAGGCGTCTATGTCAGGTCGATGTTGCACAAATTCCACACCGCCGCGTGTTCCCTTCGCAAAATCAAATCTTACAATTTACTGCGCAATATAATCAATTAGGGCAATTTGTGCGTGAGAATGAGGCAGCTAGGCTCCAAACAAATCAAATGGCATTAAAGATAATGTGGCCCGCAGCTAGAAGTGCAGTGTGATGCACAATGAAGGGCATCCCCTCGTTTCCTTTGTTTTTAGCTTTAGGGGGTGAGCAGGAAGCTTGGAGATACCTCGGACCGGCCAGCTACGCAGAATATTAGTTTAACTCGAGCATAAAGAAACCTGCACGAAGTGCAACTCAAGTGAGACGCATCATGTACCGGTCACAAACATAAAATATGATATCAGCTGCTGATAATGACTCGATGGTGACTTGATACTAAGCAGGATCTCATGTCTGTCACACATGAATCCAGGACGGCATGTGCCAACAATCGTAAACACACACACCCAGACCTGTACAGCTCTGAGCTCAAGATACACAAACATCGTTGACGTGAGCGAGGCCCCACTGTTTGCTGAAATGTGGCATGTTAAAAAGCACCGCAAAGTGCATTAGGGTCTGTGCCTGATTGAACCGCTGTGCAGTCAGCAACTCAGCATTATTGGAGACCAGTGTCAGTGTCAGAGTAAAGCCCCAACAGCTCCGAACTGATCTAAGCCCAGTTTGCAAATGAGCTTAAGATGTCAGCTTAAAAGCTTTTCCTGAAACTGAGACGGAGCTGTGATGGCTCTCTCGCAGCCACAAAAAGCTGCTGTGGAGACCAGAGAGAGACAGAGAGAGAGTGTGAAGGAGTCAAACAAACAACCAGACAGACAAAGAGAGCGACAGAAAAGAAAGTGCAGCACACCTCCGTCTGATAAATGCTATTCATACTCGTCATCCCACACACATACTGACAAGCTTCCGTCATTCCTGCTGTATGTGTGTGTGTGTGTGTGTGCGCGCGCGATAGTAGTAGATTCTAAATTAATCTGAAAATTGACCTTGGTGATATATTTCCACACAGCTGCACTGATACCCAAATGACTCCATCAGCACCAATATTGCATTCAGTGGCGTCACTGTTTCACCAGTTTCTGTTGAATGGCATAAATTCAGATTATTTCTTTGCTGGACTGACACTAATGTCTTTTAAAATAATGCTGAGCTGGTGAGCTGAACACTTTTCTATTATTGATGAATGTGTTTAATTTGTAATCTGGATGTGATATCAAATTTATATGAAAATCTTAATGGGGGTAGGGGAGCATTGGAGCATGAACACATTAAAGTTTAGACTGACAGATGTAGTATGTCATACGGTCAGATCTGGACCTCGCGTGGAAATAATTTCACAGCAGGATATAACCACATGAGCCATATGATCGAGGATATCTAAACCTACAAGAAGCTCAGCTGCTGCAGACTATCAAACTGAAAAAACTGAAAAGATTAAAAAAATCTTAAAGCTGCACTAATGGGCCAGGCTAAGTTAAAGACTGATGCAAACGAGGCTATGGTTGTGTCCGAAATCACTCACTACCCGCTATATAGCAAGTTTGCCATTTTTTGTACAACTAATGGTCACTAACCAAGCATTATATGCCATCATGCATTGCGCTGAAGAAAAAAAAATGAAAAATTCCAATTCCAAATATGTTTTTTCACATCTGTATGTTAAAATATGAAGCTACAATCGATCAATCAATCAATCAATCAATCAATCAATCAATCAGCAGTCAGTTAGCTTAGCCCTGCATAAAGACTCAAAACAGCAGGATTAAGCAAGCCTGGAACTGTCCATAGGAAACATAATTAGCCTTCTAAAATCTCTAAAAATAATCAATTAACACATTATATCCTGTTTAGTCTGCACAAAAAAGTATGTGTAAAGAAAATAATTTGTGGAATAATACAGGGTGTTGGGCCTGATTACCTCTGGTCTCTAACAAAGAAATGAGCTTGCCGTTTCCCCCGGTTACATTATTTTGCTGAGGTAAGCTAACTGGCTGCTAACCTTAGCTTTATATTTCGCAGACAGATATGAGAGTGTAGTTGATTCACCACATCTAACTTACTTAAAAGGTGCAATAAGATTTTTTGTTGAAAATATTCAAAGATTAACAAAAAATATCCACGAAATATGGAGGAAAGTGTTGACATTATCATGTTTATGCATTGTGTTGAGGAGATATCTACTGAAGCTAACATGCTAACAAGGTAGCCTCAGTCTGCCTCGGTCCAAAGCTCCTGTGCTAGCGGTGTAAGCATCAATGCTCCGCAGGAGCTGCAAGCTCACAGTCCAGACCGCTAGCCAAGGACGTTATATCAAATCTGTATTTTTATTATGAAAAAGTGCTCAGAGGCAGTGACTCCGTATGAAAATACCCGGACCTTCCGTGTTGTGCGGCTGATAGAGCAATCACACTAGAGACTTTCACCAACCAAGCCGGCTAACTTCTGGTTTAGCGCCCGGCTAAATTGAATCGGGATAAAATAATTTAATCATGCGGCTCCTCTAGACTTTTTCAGACTCGTTAGGGCCACTCAGAGCTCACACGTGTCCATAACGACTCTGTGAGGACACTCCCACACAGAGTTTAAAACCCTGCGACTCCCCTCCAGTTAGATAGAACGGAAGAAGTCTCTTGGGTGAGAGGTGAAACGTCTTCAAGAAACTGAAACAAGTCCAGTTGCCTACGATACAGCACTCAGAATGTCAGCTTATGGTAAAAAGCATTTTTGGGCCGCAGTGCCACCACGAAAAACTGTATTCACAGCCTGGTGCTCTTCCTGGGGGCTTGCCGCTAGCTGCACGGCTGACTGAGCTAACTAGCTAACAGCAGCTACAGTTAATTCTTACATATTGCACCTTTAAAATTCCTCGTAAATACATCCCTTTGCCTTTTAACTGTCGCTAAGGTCACAAAAAGATGTGTAAATGTTATATTATGACTTAAACTGACGCAAAGTTGTCGAGTCCATCCGATTCAATAGGTGTTTTCTCTCCTAAAGTCAACTCAGCTGTTGACGTTTTAGAGATCTGCAGTCCTGTTGGATGAAACCATGTAAAACACTAGCATCTAATATCTTGAGTGCGAGTTATCGTGGTTTAAAATGGTAACATATTAAATGAAAGCCTATGCAGTGATGATGTCCGCCTCTATGAATAAAACCTGGTACACGCTACAGAGCAAAACCACAAGCATGCGAAGGTGATGCACAAGAAGCGTTAGAGTTTACACCTAATGAAGCTGTCTGTAAAAACACGAAAAGACAGCCAACTACACACATCCTCCTCTGACTGGACCAATCCTCTGTGTCTCTGGGTGCTTTATCCGGTCACGTATTTAGCGGCAGACAGTAAAATCCTTTCATGGTTCATAATTCATACAGACAGCATCCATTATTTATGGACTTTCTGAACTGTTTGCTGTGTGATCTTTTCAAGCATGCCCCCCTTCTCCTTCCTGATACTACACTTTGTCCCAGAGTGTCAGGAAAAATTACTCATCGCTCAACAAACTGGTTTTTGAAATGACATAAAATCACCATCACATGTTCTATTTTTAACCTTATTTTGCCTCAGTGAGAAGTTGTAAAAATGGCCCCAGGTGCCTCCTGTGGATGTACCCTGTGAGGTGCACGACCTCCAGTCTGCTGGAGACAGTGTCCAAGGTGAACTGGTTACATTCGCCCTGTTGGGTGTGCAGCTTTGAGGACAAATCTCTCACAGGAAAACCACCAGCTGCACTTTAAAGCGAGTCGTCAGGGCTCCACAAGCTTCCCCACACATGCAGGGCTGCGCATGTGAACACAGCACATAGTAATCTTCAACCGGTTCTGCCAAGTTATCACCGATTACAGTGTCACTGGATTCATCCCACATAGTTGGGGGAAAAAAAGGGACATGACTCTGTGAGAGGTATGTTAGAAATAAATGTGTCTGTCATCCTCAACTACAAAAAAAAAATGTGTCCCACCCCTCAGCTCTGCACACTGAGAGCCATATAAAGCAGTGTGGTTAAGTTACGCAATAGTGCCTTCACACACACACTCACACACTCACAGAATAACAATACGAGCAGGCCTGCACGGTACCGACCTTTCACTTGGGTCTCATATTCGGCAATAATCTCTTTGTCCTTCTTGACTTTCGCCTGAGATGACATTTTCGGGAGCGGAGCGCGTTGTGCAAAAAAAGCAAAAAAAAAAAAAAAATCCTCGGGGCAGGAATCAGCCTCTCAGTTTGGCACAATGCAGCGATCGCCCCTCAGTCCGCAGTCCTCTCCGGATAGTTGAGCAACAATCAGACGCGAACCATCGCCCGCTTCGCTCAACTTCGCAGATACAAAAAAAAAAAAAAAAAAACGCACTTTGTGGTCTCTCTCTCTCCCTCTCTCTCTCTCTCTCTCTTTGGTTGCGCTGCGTTCAAGGCGACGTCGACCTAGAAGCGCATAATGCTCTCCGCGCCCGACCACTCCTCTCCAGCAGCAGCAGCAGCAGCAGCAGCAGAGCTCCTCAGTGAATCTGGAAACAACTCACGTTTGGTGCACATTTCAGTGAAAAGCAGCAGCTATGGCAGCCTCTTCTGCGATGATAGCAGCGAGCTCCTTCTGCACAACACTGTCCAGTCTGCCTCTCTTTTCGCTCCCTCCCTCCCTGTCTCTCTCTTCTCTTCTCTCACTCTCTCTCTCTCTCACTGCAAGTTCAATGCTGCTGCAGAAAAAAAGGCTGAATGGATGTGAAAGTCAATGTGAGACTCCTCCCCCAGCCCCTTCCCTTCTTCACCACTTTTCTCCTCATGGATGGTTAAAGATTGGTCTCTGTGAACTGATAAGCAAAAATCCATCCCACACACAGTATGCTGCAGTCCACAGATGGAGACAACACATACTGTGTTTAGCGATCAGGATCTGATAAGTGCTGACAGCAGAATACAGGGATTCAACAGCACAGACATGTTTTCAGTTCAACATTCAAATGTTCGGGCCTATAGATTCCCAGTCAAACAGTTCTGGGACAGAATGAGATACTGGCATCTTCATCCTGTCATGCAAATAAAATAGTAGCTCTTCTCATTGTTGCCATATGATCTCATATCTCAAACCTTTGATGAGTAGTATGATTATGATAAACACACAGTTTTTTCCTCATAATTGTGAGGTCTTTAAATAACAAGCTTAGGTAATTAGCGTCTGGGGCCTCAGGGTTTGAAGACTGCAGAGGATGCGGCTCAGTTTCAGTCTCAGGTGGGATTTCAACGGTAACAGACACTCAGAGTCGAGAAAACATCTCAACCACTACACAATTATTAATATTCTCAGTTATATAACTCTTGACAAATAAAAATAGAAGGTTTTTTTGGTTGTGCTAACACAACATCATATTTTCACAATATATTATTGTATATAATAATTCACTTAAATTATTAATATTACTGTAAATACTGCACCTTATGTTCCACTTACATTTTATACCTCAGTATTTTATTGTATTTTATAGCTACTTAAGCATTTTATAGTATATAGTATTTTATTGTTTTTTATTTATTGTTGTGCTGACAGACATAGAATTTGGTATACTATAACTAATATGGTAGAATTCAATACTGTAGATAAGCAAAGGTTCACAGTACAACAACCATCAATTTTCCTACCACACCTTGAAACAGGAATATTGCTGCAACCCCCAGTCTCAGTTGCAGCCTTTATTCTCGTTGTCGATTAATCTGTCCATTATAATCTCCATTCATCATTTCATCTAAAATAAAATATCAGAAAATAGTAAAAAAAATACCGTTGTAGAGTTCAATGTTCAATGTGTTATCTTCAGATGTCTGATCTACAGTCTAAAACTAAGATGTTCAGTTCACTGCTATGTCCGATGTAAGGAAACACATCAAATCCATCTAAAGACGAAATGCCTTAAAATGATTCCACGATGATGATAAATCAACTGATTGTTGCATCTCTGAAAAAAAAACCTCGATCACAAACCAATAGAGATCGCCTGTCCTGTCAGCTCCGTCGGCAGAAGAAAATGTTGCTATTTTACATTTTTACAAACCACGCATACGTATTTAATATGTGTAAGCGTAAAACCGCTGGAAATCTTTGACAACAATTTCCGGCTGTAAACCTGTGAACCATGTAACCCAAAATATGACCTTTTCCTAACCATAACCAATGTAAAACTGAACCTGAAGAAATGTAAAACTGCAACATAAAGAAATGTAAAGTGTCAACATATCCACGGTTGCAGAAAAGTACATTGCCAAAATGTATTTTGCTTTGTGGATTGGTCCATGTTGAGCTGTAAGCTCTCCAATGTCACCGTGTAGCCTTCAAATCAAATGTATATCAGTTTCACATTACTATTCCTACAAATTATTAAATCATACAGATTATACAGGACATCAAAATGTTAGGAAACATCAATTTGGACATTGAAACAGTCAAGAATGTAGCCTATGGTTGTGGTTACTTCTCTGGTGTGAACAAGCCGGCTAATTGACATCACAGAAACGTATTTCTGGGTGCAAAGACACTGAGGTGCTACGGATGACCTGTGTTAACACCGAACTCGTCCTCCACTCCACAGTTGCAACATTTTGACAAAGCTGATGGAGCATCTCCCCTGAGTGAGGCAGACTGGCTCAATGAGTCACTCTGTCCCGCTCTTTCCCCCTCAGCGCTCGTCCCTTCAAATAACTTCTAGTGATTTCTTTAGTGCTGCTGTGTGCCATGTCTTTGACAACTAGCCAAAATGTGTTTTTGTATTGGACAGGGGATAATCGAGCACTTTCTTTATAAAGTCTGTGCGAAGATTGCACTTTCTAACTGTGTCAAGCTATCCCGGTGCCTTGGCCTTTGCACCCAATTCTCAGGAAATCTGTGGGCTACTGTCAGCCTGTGGCAACTGTTAAAGCTGGGACAGAGCCCAGGAGAAATCTGCAGGGGGAACCGTGCAGTTTCTCACCACACAATCTCCACTTCAACTTCTAATTTCCTGAGCAAATGTTACTCACCAATGCTTTGGCCGCAGAGCGAGCCTGATAAAAGTCGGGGTGGGTTTGAAAATAATGTGAAAAAGCTGTGTCTAACTAGGCCACGGAAACTTTAACACCATCCACTTATAGGCCTTTACAGGAGGAATGATCATCACATGGTCCACCTAGAAAACATTCGGTCCTTCAGGAGGCTAATAAAGATCTCTCGCTGTGTGAATGTGAGAATTATAGCAGTCTTTATGGTGGATTTATTGAGGATTATGCTTTTTGTTCCAAAATATTATTCATTTTTAATTAAGGCTATTGTTTTATATGGCCTCATTCACACCGCAGGGTTATTGTATTGGAAAGCAGCCGATTTTACATCTGTTCCTAATGAACTGATAAATCAAGTGTATGTTACAGTTTAAGAAGAGTAAAGTTATGTGATTGTGGCCTCTGAGAGTTATGTATTGTTCTGTTATGTAATGAAGCGATACACTGTTGGATTTAAAAGAGGATGTGTAGATTCTGTAATTTGTTCGTATGTGATATTGTATGTGACGTTTGTTTACACCAGAGTCTGTTTGTTTGGCTTCCAGTGCACCACACCCACCTTTTATGAAGCAGGCAATTTAGGGTCATTAACATAATAACATCATTATTCCGGCGACCCTGCTCCTATTGGCTGGCTGTCCGGCTAGCCTCTTCCCCTCCTTGGGGAAATGTCTGAAGAGTGTTTGAATGAAAAGCATTAGACAATGAATATATGAATTTAGAAGGAGCAACATCTAATTTGAGGGTCAGCTTGGTCAGAGGGAACTAAATGTGTTTTAAAGCAAAGCAGATCATATCGAAGATGTGATATTGAAACTGGGTATACACCATGACTACCTGGAATTCATTGTTTGTTTGTTTTTTGTTTAGACCATTCTTCAAAGGTGCAATCTGTCAGAATTATCCACCTCAACCATCAAATTCGTACTCAAAATATAAGGGCAGCATATCATCAGAGTAACCGCTAACTGCTGATAATTGATAACTGATGTTTAGACCACTAGCACAGGAGTTTTGTACCAGACAGGCTGGGGCTAGCTAGTTAACTTTGGTAGATATCTCTGCAACACAAAACAAAGATGTCATAATGTCAAAACTGAAATTTTTTCACAGTCTGCTGATCCTTTTACTTAATTTTCAAATGTTTAAACCGTGTTATAGACTCAAAACAATGGCAAGTTTTTGAAATACTTAAATAAGTTCACCATGTCATTTTAGATTTTTTTGGGGCCTTTTTATGGCTTTTTATTGATAGGACAGCTCAGAGGTGACAGAAAGTGTGCACCCCGGCCTAGCCATTTAATGTCTCATGGTGCCAGTAATACAATTTTGACATTAGAAGCATTTAACTCTAAATTTGTGAGGATTGACGCCAATTATGTGTGTTGAAAATAGGATCAAGTTGCTAAAATCAATCCAACCGTAATCCTGTAAAAGAGCTTAAAGTAATCTTAGAACATTTGTGCTTAGGTTTACTGGCTTTATTTATATGATCAATGATCACACATATGTTTCATATATGCCTCTGTTACCATGGCAGCTGAAAATATCAAGGTAATTATCTTTCACTATTTTTATATTACCCTTTTACATATTCAGTAGCTATATTGGTATATTGTTCAGTAGTTTGTTGAATGTTAAGTTGTTTAACTGTAAACAGGCTACAACATTGAGCTGGGGATCAGAATTTGTAGCTCATTTATGGTTTTATAAAATAGTCTGTAGCCTATCATGTCTTGTAACATGGTTAATTACAGGTTTGTGTTTGGATCCACGTTCGTTGCCTGTTTACTCTTGGTGTACATTGGATGCATGATTTAAAAATATGAAAATAAGATTGAGGCACATTGTTGTGGAGACATTTGCGCTAGTAGGAACTGAAGTTCGAGGTTGTTGCTACTCCGGTCAGTTAGCGGAGAGCACACAAAACGTGAGCATTAGCTGTAAGCTAGCGGCAAGTGTTGAGAAAACCTCAAATGACTGATTTAATTCTCGCCAATTAATATCGTAAAGCTTTTTTTTTCATCTTACCTGTCTTTGCTCTTTGATACTATAAATTACAAACAAAACACTTTAGTTTTAGACAGTTTAAACAATCCGTGTGGATTTAACAACTAATGTTTTCGCTTACTATGGTTTTACCTTCTGACTTATCCTTGACGTGTATCTACAGGGATAATATCGTGGTTGAATTCTTAATACATGCGCATTGTTTGGCAAAAACATGTTTAGCACTTGAGCCATGGGGCTAAGTTACCTATCAAGCTCAGACGCTGTGACGTTTACTTCCTTATCATTTACAGGTGAAAAGCTGAGACGCTGCTTTCTTTGGAGCTGTTGATCATGAGAAGTTCTCACATCAGTTTCTACTGCTGAATTTGTCTCCAGCTGCTGAAAGGTGAGGTTAATGTAAGAGCACGACTACCCTCTGCTGGTACAGTTTAAGAAGCAACCAGCCAACAGTCTTGAGTAATCTGTAAACCAGCACAGTGCTTGGACCTGTTCTCCTTTTACTGCTTTGTTTTAAAATATGAATGTAGCCTAAACATTTCATCAGAGGTACACTACTCAAAATTATGTTGGGATATGGGTGCATATCTGATGTGTATGCATATGCAATAAAGATCAAATTAAATATATCACCAAACACAAAATAAAAATTGAGATTTGTCACAGAATGAAACACTAAAATATCTCAATAACAGATTTTGAGTAGTGTATATCTTAAGTGCAATTATCACTTATATCATCACACTGGATTATAATTTAGATAATTGACATGATTTAGGTAAGGGGTGGCTGTGGCTCATGGGTAGTGCCAGTGTCTTGTTATTGGAAGGTTGCTGGTTTGATCCCCCTGGTCTATATGTCCTTGGGCATGACACTGAACCCCAAACTGCTCCTGATGTGCTTGTCGGCACCTTACATGGTAGCCACCACCATTGGTGTATTAATTACTGTAAGTCACTTTGGACAAAAAAAAATCTGCTAAATGTGGATAGGTCCTTATTCATTCTCTATTAAAATTTATTAGTAGAATCACATTATCACATATGGGCATAAACAAACTCAGACTAGCAACAGCTCCTGTGTCTAAGCCAGTGATAGGTCAATTAATCATTGGTTTCAGTGTGTCAGACAGCGTCATCAATAGATACTTGTGACTGTGAAGTCATCATAAAGGAGGTAAAAATAGACATTTCACAATATTAAAGGGAAATTAGGTGTTGGCATTGTAAGATTCCACATCAACACATTTTGAAAATGTGGCAGTATCACATTCCTCATTAAATGTGTGTGCCTGCCCTGATGTTGCCCCTTTACTGAATGAAACATGAGTGTCTCTACCTTGATGATGTCACGTCTATGAAATGTTGTGGCATGTGGCTTTTCCAATGAACTGTATGAAGAGTATGAGAAATACTTTTTTTATGTAGGCTGTTTACCACTCTTCTAAAATATGTTACTACATGTGAACTTGGCTCTAAATGTAATAGATAGTTAAGGGGTGTTTTGATGTTTTGAATAATTGCAGTTTGTGTGAGAGACTCAGGATGTGGAGGTTTTTGTGCGGTCTCACTCTGTCTAGTGTACAGTATTGTGTAACACTTTGTGTCGCAAGCCACGCCTTTCGACCCCTCCTAGCAAATAGTAGTCACAGCTGAGCCTGGCTCAAAGATATAAGAGAGTTGCCAGCAGCTATGGAGTACATTATCTGCAGGACAGGACAAGTATCAGACTTGACGGAAACATGTTATGGACAATATTCTTATTATTTAATGGACTGCTGATACTGGTGTTTCTCTACTCCAATCGCACAAGGTAAAGCCATTCATTCATGTTGATATTTGCTTGCTTGGTAGTCTACTTGGTAGTAGTTTTGGACTGGCCACTGCTATAAATAATTGTTAAAAATTAACTTCTTTCTAGTATTATCATCTTTGTATTTTTGTCAATTTTATTCTCAATTCTGCCATATGTACAGGACATACAGAGGATCAAAATGTCATTACCTCAGACCCATGGTGTGAAAAGAAAAGATAAAAGAATATATCGAAAAAAAATATTGTGATTGTTCTTTTATTTAAATGTGCTCATATCAGTGGTTTATGTGTACAACATACAAGGAAAATGCTCAAAATAATACTCACTGGCTTGTACTGTGGCTTACGTGCAGAACTTTTTAACCACACATAACTTCACGCTAACTCTAAAACCTGTTGGTTGAGATTCGCGGGGTGAAAGTTACATAAAGCAACTGTATCACATTGTTGTAATTTTTTTAATGAGTGTCCTTTTGCATGCACAGACAGAAAAATGAGCCACCTTTGGACAAAGGTTTCCTGCCGTGGTTGGGACACGCTCTTGAGTTTAGTAAAGACGCCGCAAAGTTTTTGGCCCGGATGAAAGAAAAGCACGGGGATATCTTCACAGTAAGTTCCAATAAAGCCTGTTTGATGTAGAACTTTTGTTGTAGAGGTTTTTTTTTACTGAAGAACATTTGACTGTCAAATAGAGTAAATGTCAACATGTACTGTAGTTTGAAGGATACTTTTATTTATACTCTTATTTTGCATACAGGAGTCTGCAGGGAGTCACTGTCACACGTCACTGATCTGATTATGATCTGAACTTTAAAATACATCATGACACATTGGTGGTGGCAGGAAGTTCCTAGTTTCTTTTAATCTGCATAGATCTAAAATTAATTTTACAGAAGCCACTGCAACCCATAAAACATAGCTTCAAATTAAAAGACAAAAACTTTAAAAAAGACTATTTTATAAGGTTGCACTTTGAAAAAAAAACAATGCATATTGGATTAACTAAAATGATGTCCTCCCAGGTCCGTGTTGCTGGTCGTTACGTGACTGTGCTGTTGGAAGCCAACTCTTTCGACGCCGTGCTGAGTGACACTGTCTCCTTGGACTTCACCGGCAGCAGAAACCAGCTCCTGGAAAGAGTCTTCAGTCTGCAGCTGCCGGGCATCAAACCTGCAGCAGAGAGGAAATGGATGGAACAGTAATGACGCATCTTGTAAAAACACAGACCTTCTGGTTCACCACTTTAAATGAGTGTTGCATGTCTCAATATCTTTTTTCTTTTCTTTTTTTTTATTTCCTTAGGCATTTTCAAGGTCTCAGTCTCTCCCGGCTCAACAGCTCCATGAAAGCTCACCTTCAGCACCTGCTGCTGAGTGACCACAAAGGCTGCAGCCCTTCACAGTGGAGACAGGATGGACTCTTCAGCCTTTGTTACAGCCTACTCTTTAGGTATCAGACAGCATCTTAGCCTAGGAAAATTACTACAACTAAAATGATGTCAGTGGTCATACTACCAGGAGTGACAGACAGGAATATTTCTAACTTTATTACTTTGCTCAGGGCTGGGTATCTTACATTATTTGAGAGGGGAGACGACACTGCAGTCTACACAGAGTTTCGCAAGTTTGACGGTCTTCTTACCATACTGGCCCGCGGCACACTCAAAAGAGGTAAGCTGCACAAAGAGTGATTTAAAGTAAAAGTAACACACCAATCCTGAGCAGTTGGGTAAAACATAAATAAAAACAAAATGCCGTCTGGTTTTGACTGGTTTTACAAAGTGTTACCGAGCTGATAGTGATATCCTATGAACGGTCGTGTCTAACAAAAAGCCTTTGAGGGATGTCCTTTCCACCCAGTCATGATACTATCACTGTTACCGACTGACTTGTTTCCATGTAAAATGATCCAAACAGGTTGGTTTTTTTTTGTGTGTACCACAACTTTCTGAGTATTTTTCCAAATTGCCCCTGTGCCAGTCTGTTGAACATGTTGCCGGCATCAAATTAAGAAGAATCTGGATCAGGGAATCCCGGTTATACTGACTTTATGTATACTGTATACAGCAAAGCAATTTATGTATGAATTAACGTTTGATCTCTCACAGGGGAAAGTAAAAAAGCCAACTTATCCCGGGAGCGACTGTGGGAGCTGCTGTTCCCAGACAGGCTGAGCGGAGGGTCAGAGTCCCAGTCATGGCAGCAGAGCTACCACCGCTTCCTGCAGGAGGAGGGAGTCGATGAAGAGATGCAAAACAGAGCTCTGCTCTTGCAGCTGTGGACCACACAGGTGAGAGCTGATCTCTTTCTGACCCACACACACCCACACATTCACACACACACCACAAACAGACACAAGGCCACAAGTTGATACCAGAGCATGCAAACCTTCCACGCCCTGGCTGCATGCATGAATTCCTCACCAAGATGCTCAGCCTGACAACAATGCACGAGTGTGAGGCAGTGGATTCCTCTTTGCCAGATCACTCACAGCTACCTGCCTGGACTTGTATGTCAGAGCGGCGCATTGCCAGTTCTGATCGTGTGAACCAGTTTCTGTGACATCTTTTTTTTTTTTTTCTTGAGGTGAAGTAATGTGAAAGCAGTGAGTAAGAGAAGAGTGTTAGTCAGCTGAGGTTGCTTCCTCTTTTTGTGACTTTCAGGAACACATACATGGAAATAGTTTTGTCAGTCAGGTTTTCCACTGCTGACTACAGCGCAGCTCTACAGGAAATGTTGTTAGACCTGTGTGCATGCATACAGAGGTTGCTTAAATACGATATATAAAACTTGAGTTCACTTTGGATTAATCCTTAACACTCAACCTCACCCATGAATAAAATCTTCTTTTCAAATCTTATTTGTTGACTTCGGTTCAAATATTGACATGGGTGTGTGAGCACAGAAATGTTCCTCGACCTCACCCCTACAAACATGTTCAGATCAACATGGTGTCATTCCTCTGTGCGGCCAGGTGGGGGAGAAAGCAAGCTGTTTCAGAGTCTTTTAATGTCTCTCATATGCTGCATTTTAGCTGTAATACCTCCAGCCCTCTGTTAACCTGCCAGTCTCGCTGGACCAGCGATTGTTCACCAGTGTACAGTATTTTAAAGAGGAGAAACCTTTGCCAGGCCACCCACTGCGGGCTCTTTTTTCAGATGCTCTGCTGGTTTTGGGAAAGACCGCTCTTCCTCTCCAGCATGTTTGTGCTTTATCACGTCTGCTGGGATATCAGAGCAACACAGTCTCAGTCTGGGAGGGAAAATGGAGCACCACTGCAGAGAATAGAGGGATTAGATGTGAGAGTAGTGAGACGTGCCGCAGCAAATTTGGCTTATATGTGTGTTACGGGCAGACTGATGTATTTCAGATGCTAGGATTTCACTGGAGCCACCTACCAGTCATTGTAGGTCCACCTGCACAGGCTGGCGGTTGCTGTTCCCCCTCCATTTGCAAACAAATCAAAGTTATTGACTAGAACATATATAGACTGTGTGTTAAGTGAGTCTTGTCTTCCTAGCTTTTCCCAGTATGCAGCTGCCAGTGAGTCACATCATTTTCTAAAGGAATATTTAAGCATTGTAAAATATACTTAGTCGAGAGACTTGAAGAGTAAGATGGAGAGATTGACCCCCCGTCATTTCTGTATCTCTGTCTGAAGGCTCTGTACCATCAAGATGATTTTGAAGCTGGTATTCTAAGGTCAAAAACGTTACATAATGTTACCATGATACCATATTTAAAAAAACGTGAGCAAAAGATTAATGTGTAATGCGTGATTTAATAAAACGTTTCTTAACATCCACGAAACATTTACTTTTGTCTGCCATTTTTCTGCGTATGTGACCTCAAAGATGGCTCGTTGTGTGCCAAAATTTTTCGCAGACTTTCAGAGTTGTTGTTGAGGAGGCATTCGCGAGAATTTTTTCACAGTCGGGAACTCGTTATTCTTATTATTCCTCACTGTTTCCTCTGTAATTGTTTTATAGAAGTGTTGGCACGGGGTAAATTTTGGTATTTTTTCCGTGTTTCAGTTTTGGTTTAGTACAACGAGTGATTGCAGCGTTTTTTTTGTCTTGTTATCCAGATTATAATATTCAATCTCACATTTTGTCTCGCTTTGCTGTGAATGTTCGCCCTGTGGTGAAACAATGACCCAACACCACATGAATGCCTTAAAATTCTCAGCATATTTCTCAAAATGCCAAACTATTCCTCCAGAAAGCTCTGGTGATCTGAAGGTCTAAGAGGGCAGGAAAGACATTGTGACGCACCTTTAGTCACTTTTGAGCATTTGCCCTTGCTGTCAATAGAGATCTGACCTGAGATGTGCAGAGGTAAGAAGAACAGCTCCCTCAACCCATAGCAATTACTGTGTGACAGGCTCAGGTGTCTCTCCCAGACAGGCTGACAGCAGTCTCGACAAAGCACGGTCTGATTCACTGACTCCTCATATCAGTCATATTCAGATGGCAGCATTACAGAAAGTTTCTCTGTAATATGCGCTATGTGTCCATATATACAAATCATTTTTGCTTATGTTCTTTCTGACTAGAAGCCTGTGTTTTATAGTACATGCTATGTTTTGTGTTTTTTTCTTTCAGTGTAATGCTGGACCTGCTGCCTTTTGGCTCCTCGGCTTCCTGCTCACTCACCCTGAGGCCATGGAGGCTCTTAAATCAGAGATCAGAGGCCTTCCTCTTCAGGCCACTTCCCTACAGCATCCCCACATCAGCCCAGTGGAAGCCCACTGCACACCTGTGTTTGGTGTGTAACAGCTGCTAGCAGCCTCTTTACTTATTCACTTGAGCTCCTCCACCTCTGGGTTTAGTCACTCCAGCGAAATGGAAGCAAAAGCTCATTTGAATTGTTGGCAATAACAAGATAAAAAAAGAATGACAGTGACAATAAAAGTTAGACCTTTGATTCAATTAAATAATGATTGCATTTTCCATAAAATACATTTCGTGCAAATGTTTGTGCCTCTCCAAATTACGCCCGAGGGCACCGCTGACTTAACTCACGCTGACACCCCTCTGACATCATCTACTCTGCTGTCCTTTCCATTCTGCAGATAGCGTTCTGAGTGAGACCCTACGGCTCACCGCTGCCGTAATGATCGGCAGAGATGTTTTGCAGGACAAAATCCTACGCATGGCCAGTGGACGGGAGTATCGCCTCAGACGTGGGGACAAAGTGTGTTTGTTCCCCTTCCTCAGCCCTCAAATGGACCCGGAGATACACCAAGAACCACAGGTACCATTATGTGCAAACACACACCGCGACCAAAGCATTAACAGTGCAGATGTGAAAATCCACCTGTTTTTATGACAAGTGTTGGGAATGGAGCCTCCACCATCATGATGCGTGTAGTTGTGCACCTACATTGTTCAGCTATGTTATGGTGCACAAAGCAGTCTTGAGGAGGCAGGATTAAGCAGTGTGATGAGAAACACTGACAGAATACATCCTTTGGGATAAGCTGCTAAATGCCTACAAATTAAACAGCTAGCTGACTAGCGAGAGCTCGAGATCAATTCCCAGTGTTCATTCTGTTTGCTTGTCTTCGATGGTCGGGGGTGATAATTGCATATTATTTTTAACGGAGGATGTGGAGCAACAAACACGGGAACAGACAGATTTGCATATTATAAAGCGCATGTTTAACATACGCCTTCTTTTTTCTCATGTCACTTCTTCACAGGATTTCAAGTATGATCGCTTCTTAAATGACGATATGACAGTGAAGGATGAATTCTACAAGGATGGAAAGAGGCTGAGGTATCACACCATGCCCTGGGGTGCAGGCAGAAACATGTGCGTCGGGAAAGAGTTTGCTGTTGCAGCCATTAAACAGTGAGTGGAAAGGTCCACAGCTTTTTCTTTTAAATTTTGAGTCTGTCCATGATTTATTTTTTTTTTACTTTTACAAGTTTGCGAATGATACATACATGATCAAAGCATTTCCTCCAATTTCATACCAATTACCAGACCAGTGAAATCCATCTCCACATGTAATTCTCCCTTCTGCATTTCAGTGGTGCTTTCATGTCCGCTATCGTCATTAGCAACAAGCTGTTATAAAGTAATTGCTTATACTCTGAAATGAACCATATGAAAAAGGTTAAGTGCGCTGGAGGACATTCAGTTGGGAGAGCGTCTTTGTCAGACGTCATATCCAGTTACAAAGATTAAAGGTTAGTCCTTGTAATCCACAACAAACAAAACGGAGGAGCAGGTTAGTTAACCCATTAAGGCCGGATGCGACGTGAGCGTGTTTTAGATGATGTGTTCACTTTAGAGACATGTGACTGAAGAAATGCAATAAATGAGGCAAAGGCAATCCTTTCCAATGAAAGCCAAAGTTTTAAGCTCTTAAAATGGTTTTCATTTCAAGTTTCCAGAGGCTGAGAAAGAAAAGGGTTCAGTGAACGTTTTTCAGAAAACGTTTCAGGTTTTAGGTGTTTTCAAACAATGCTTTATGGTTTAAAATGCATATTTAATGGGAGCCAGAGGTCTTAATGCATCAAAGGGGACAGTTCACCCCAAGATCAAGAATACATATTTTTCCCCTCCACCTGTTCCTTTTCCACCTGTGTTGCTATTTAATCATCTATGTTGTTTCGGTGTTAGTTGCCAATTTTTGGATACATCATTGTAGAGATGACTTCCTTCTCTCAATTTACATGTTTTTAGATGGCATACGGCTTGTGGTACTTTAACTGTACTGTACTGGTGATGATAGTGAGTCGAGTTTCTTTCCGCTGAACTACACCTGCCATCCGTATCACTGCACAGAAGGAAGTGTGCATTTACTCATGGACGAGAGGCTGGCTGACTGAGATAGCTAAAGTTACAGCTCGAACAAAGAGAACGAAAGATTTACATTCCTTTGCTGTCACAGGCACCATTCTGTAATCCATGAGTACACGCATGCCTCCTCTTGCGTGGAAATACAGTATTGCTCAACATCTTTCGGTGCATTGAGCACCACAAGCAGAGTGTCGTCCAGTTCTATTTTATTTGAGAGAAGGCATCTCGACGGCTGATATCTCCAAAACTCGGCAACTCACATTAAAACAATCTCGATGGATAAATAGCACTAAAGGTAGGAGGACGAGTGTGCCTTTCTGATTTGGGGGTGAACTGTCCCTTTAATGTTGTTGCATAGACTAGGAGGACTGTTGTTGTTTTCAGTCATTTATTTTAGACTCGTTGATTTACATGATGTGATTTCCTGTCTTTAGCTGGATGTGTGGAGCCTTTATTTGCTGATTTGAGTCCTGTTTATCAGCGTTGCCCGTTTCTAAGCTGCTCTTTCTCTCGTGTCCATAGATTTGTGTTCCTGCTCTTGACCCACCTCGATCTGGAGATGTGCGACCCGGAGGCCAAACTGCCGCCAGTCAATCCCATTCGCTACGGCTTCGGGATGCTGCAGCCTGACGGAGATCTGCAGGTCAGATACAGACTGAAGAGGACGCAGCCTGAAATGTGACTTGACCATTTGATTAACTGTAAATATTGTTGATTGATCACCATTTTTGTTACATGCACTATTTATTCTAATCATATTTACAATCATCTGTTTTTCATATTTAAATTTGTTTGTTAATATTTTCAATTAAAAGAGAAAAAAACAAAGTACACCTGACTGGTTGTAGTTCTTAAAGTCCCTCCTACACTCAGAAATGTGTTTCGCTTAATGTTTCTCTCGGATGTTTGGCCTTCACTGTGCAGAATGATGTATGTGCCGAGTTTGACACTGGAAGGCCTTTTTCACCATCACCTGCTGAAGGTTCCTCTGTGCTCACCTTAAATGCCTCAACGTCTGGTTTGTAACTCACAGAAATGTAACACGGAAACCTCGTGCACAGAAAAACTGAGAATGGATTTGGAGAATGGAGTGAGTGAAGTGAGACATCTTGTGTCCAGTAGCTTCACTTTTACAATAACAGATTTTTCTACACAGTAGGAATAGAAAAAGTTTTTGAGGAATATTTTCATTCTAAGATTATTTTGCCTTTAAAATCATATTTGAAGGTGACCTTTCCACAAAACACTGAATACGAAATAGTGTATAATGTTGGACAAGTTTTTGCTTCTTCACTGTAAATGGAAGTGGAGGATATTTGTTGATTCAAGTACTGTACTTACTACAATTTTTAGGTACTCCATTTCATTTCAGATGGAAATATTGCACTCTTTGCTACACTACATTGATTTAACAGCTGTTACTTTTCTGATAAAGATTTTCCTAGATATACAGTGCATCATTTCCAACCTTTCAAGCGCTCTTACAAAAAAAGAAATGGTACCGTTCTGCAGCGCCACCAAAGAGACATTTCCATCTTTAAATTGCATATATGGTTTCATTTAAATAACTGTCTGCGGCTCAGAGAGGTCAATCTGTCCAGTATTTAACAAAAGAGAAAAGATATTTGCCCAGAGTCCAAAAATATGAAAGCTGCTCTATGTAACAATTCGTAGGAGTTATGTATCAGTCACTTTTTTATTGGCAAAATGTGCACAGATTGTAATATGAAGTAAAAAATCCGACCCTCCCCGTCACTCTTGGTCGTCTACACACGACAATTTGTTGAAGTTGTTCAATGCTGCTGGACTGTGGATTTGTTCGTTAAGGACGTGACTTTACGTACGTTCTCGAGTGCCTCGTCTCTACGCTCCGCCAGCTAACGATAGTTTAGAAACAGGGTCTGCTAACATACACTGACGACCACCTTCCAGCACAACACTGAAGTTCCACAGAGCTCCTTTAATAGTGTTGCAGCTTCTTTCCCCCCTTCTCTCCGACCCCATTAATCATTTCACTCCCCCAGATGCTTCTTGTGCTTTGATGCATCACCAGTCTAATAACGTATGATAATATATCATTCACAGGGGCATTTGAGTGAGGTTTAAATTTGATACTTCTGGTACATTTGATGCGAATACTTCTCTACTTCCGCTCGAGTAGGATTTCGAATGCAGGACTTGTAATGGAGTATTCTAAATGAATGTCTTGTAAGGGATCCGGAAAGTAAGAGGAGCGAAACCCTCTTATGCTCATGAAAAAATGAAGCAGTGAAACTGACTGAAGTCCACTGGTGGACTCGGGATGTTTGAGCTTGCAGAATGTCGTGGCACATTTAAAGTGAACTGGAAGGGTAACTTACGCCACTTTTACACCAAAGTTAGGGGGTCTCCATGGGTTTTTTAAACGTGGGTACACCCGCTTAAAATCACGTATTGACCCCATTCACACTTCACATCCGTGATGTTTATCTGAAGCGTTACGTTTCACGTCAGGAACGTGCCGGAAACACTTTTACCAGAAGAGAAAACAACAAAAGAGCCATTGTGAAAGAAGCGTCTGTGTTGCAATGGATAAATTATTTCGACCATCACAACCCCCGCAACATGACTCGTTTCACTATCATAACTTGAGCCGCTGAGAACATTTGGAATGTCTAGAGGAGCTGCATGATTAAATTACTATATCCCCTTGCAGGTTAGGCGGGCACTAAACCGGAAGTTAGCCGGCTCAGTCGGCGATCCGGGTAAATTTCACAGCCGGGAAGTTGAGCTTTTTTTTGGCTACAAAACACCACTGATCAGCTTTCATGGGAATGAACAGGGCTCGGCCTCTAGCACTGTGTCCAGCAATAAAACGTCCTTGAAGGGGCCGCATCCCAAATTCCTTCCTTATCTACTCGGCAGCACCGGATGTTGCTAACGCATGATCAGTTTGTACGGCAGAATTTAGCATGTTCTCCTGGGTCTTACGTTTAGATGAAAGATCAAAGAGTTTACACATTCCCGATGCACACAAAAGCCCGATCTTAGCGGGTTTAAACGGGAATTTGGACCAGTGGAAAAGTGGGATTAGAAAGCACTACACCATGTTTTCTCCACCGGAAGGGCTTTATCATGTTTTATCAACGAAAGGGGCATCCGTGAACATGATAAGATGCCCTCTAATGTACCCTTACAGTTCACTCTAAATGTAGCACGACTTTAAGCATGCTGGTGGCCCTCCACAGACATCTGGTGCCCCGTTTCATTTTCCCGCCCCTGCCCCTCACACACCCTGAGTCCGGCCCTGCTGAAGTCCCATATTAAGAAGTTTTGTTCAACCCCCCCCCTCTCTCTGCGCAGGCACTATCACTGATCTCCACTCATGATTACTGTCTCTGTGCCTGCAGATCATTTGACCCAAGATCGTACACACTGTCATTACATCACGTCCCTTAAGCGACAGCACAGCCTGTAAAAACACCGAGTCTGATCCCAGCGCCACAAGCCGAGCAGGCGTCGAGGACGGCGGCGGCGCTGAAGGAGTTAACGAGATGTGGAAGAGGGAGCTGCCATGGATCCACCTTCGGAGAGATGCGGCCGGCGCCTCCTCCTCCTCACACAGCTGACTGGGAGACACAGGTAGTCTGTCTGTCCGAAGGGGCTTCTCGGCGTACTTGTTGATCTCCGGGCGAAACAGCGGCGCGATATGCGGAGCGGGGAGCCGGCGGGCAGGCGGTAGATCGTGCTGAGGGGGTCTCTCTGCCATGTCGGAGGCAGAGGAGGGGGAAATGGATTGGGTCAGACCCTGGCAATAGTAAACCAATAACGACGACTCCTTCCTTTTTTTCTTTTTCCTTTTTTTTTTTTTAAATGCTTCATCTGGACGGATTGATTGTCCACAGAGCTGCTTTGATTCAGTGCAGGATGACAACAACTCACTACGGTACATATATATTTATTTATTTATTTAAAAAAAAAAAAAAAAGCTTATTCCCATGTTTGGACTGTGAATCATATGTATCCTGTGAAATTGTAATAGAGTATTTGTGGCATGGCAGGACTACTCTGCATTCAAACTGCACCAATATGGAGCAGGAAGGGGAACAGAGAGATGCTTGGATGGATGGATGGATGGATGGATGGATGGAGGGGTGGAGGGGTGGATGGAGGATCTGCTTTCACAACATTGCAGTTGTAGCTGATTAAACACCACACTGAGCTCTCATCGTCAATTCAGCTGCGCACACAGGAGGAGACACGGGGACTTAATGGTGTTTGTTTTAATGGCGCGTTTAAATGCCGAACTGTTTCATCGAATGATACAACAGGAGGGTGGAGGCTCCCTTTCAAATTAACATTTCTTTTCACAGCCTGTTACTGCGCCTCTAAAAGCCGACACGGCCACATCCACGTCCTGTGCTCATGTGTCTCATCGCGGAGTGTGTTGGCGTGACGCTTCACGCCTAATTGTGTTTGCGAAGTGCTAGAAACTTTGTGTGGCGGTGATCACTGATCACATCCGCAGGCCTGATGCGCTGCCGGGCGTCAGCAAGCAAACGAGCAGGCGCGTGGCACAGTGTTCACCCGTAAATGGACCCGAAAGATGCGGGGTGTAGACAGCGGACTGTCTCCCCCAGCAGCGCTTCCTGGTGTTTCAGCACCATCGGAGTGGACAGCGCGCACTTTGTGCCACGCTCAACCTCACGGCGGTGTCCTGCGTCCCCACCCACAGCTCTGCATGGGCGTCACATGAGCAGCAGCAGCAGCAGCAGCAGCAGCGATCAGCCAGACAAACCAAAGTACTACAGCCGAACCCAGAAACCAACGCATCCAATCAGAGGAGCAGGAGCATGTTGTTCTCTCTCTGACCTGTGTGCAGCCGTGTGAGACATCCAGGGGAAGAGTTTCATGTGCTTCATTGACATATGCGCAACAATTACTGTCGCACAGCAAGCCGGTCAGTTCAGTTCTTCAGTCTCAGGCTCCCTCCAGAAATGCCCAAACAATCTGATTTTAAAAAAAAATATTTACAGTAATAATGAGGTAACGATACAAACTCAGAAATATTTATCTTTTCCATAACTGAATGAACAAGCTGTTCTCAGAGGAAAATAAGGTCCCTGGAACACTGTTGGAAGCTAGAGAGGTGGCATGGTCCGCCACATATAAACAAAGTAAAACAGTGTGAAACTGTTTTGTCCTTTAAGGTCAGTTTGTCTTACTCTGTTTTATTCAGTCATAAAAGCAACGAGAGTTTGATTATTTAGTCTGTTTAGACATAAAAAGATCTTTCTCTTCTGATTACAACATCTTCCTCCCCTAAACTACACAGTGCACCTTTAATAAGTGCTAAATTTATAATCAAATACACTTTAGTCAGTAGTTACTTTACTGCTTATAAACCATTTGGCCATCATTATAATGTATCTATGAAGTATTTATTGACTATTTACAAAGTTTTTAAAACATCACTTGCAATTTAACAATAAACAATTGGCTGATAAATGTTTATAAAAGCATTTCATTGTTTGTCAAAGGTTCAATATGTAAGAATTTCTATTTAAAACATTTAAAATAAATTATCAACAGAATGAGAAGAAATGACAGTTTTCACGTTATGTCAAAGACGCGTTAGGTTGCAGAGGTATCGATTGAAGTTAGCTTGCTAACTAGCTAGCCCCTACCTTGCCACTGTACCTCAAGAGATGACAGTCTGAAAGTAACCGTGCCGAGACTACCCCAGTTCTCCGAGCTCACAGTCTGGTCAGAGTCAGTAAACAGGATCGCTCGCTGGCTGCACGGTTAACTGAGCTTACAAGCTAATAGCTAGCTACAGTTAGCAGCAGTTAGCAGCTACGTTTAGAGTGGTTTGGAGTACGAATTTGGCAGGTGGCCAATCCTACGTATAGCACCTTTAACAGAGAAAGAGAGAGCACAAGTTTGCGTCACATCCTTTTTCTTTAGTCATGAGTCACAATCGATCATAGGAACATGTGATTCCCTTATGTGTTTTTTTTAGAAAACTGATAAAATGAGTGAGCCTGTGTAACTTGGCTGCATAAAAACTACAAGGGCTCAAACCAAATGTTTTGTGATAACTTCAATTTCCAACTGATGTGCTTTAATCCAGTGCGATACTGATATTTAGTACGACAAATGAATGTTGCACTTTTCCGATTTCTTTGCATTTTTAAAAGAAAAACAACTTGTCTGACAATTCAGGCATGATACATTTGTGAAATCCAAAATTCAGATTTTGTCTTGTGGAGCCTGTTTCCACAGCCAATATGTTTCAACCTCAAACAGAAACTATATGGTGAGGATTTTCTTTAACATATTAAATATGATCATTAGCCATTAATGGGATAACACTGTGGTGAAGTACTGTAATGAACAGGATTTAAGGCTAACAAGACTTTGCCAGTTCACTCCTAAATATATAGACTGTGATGGATAAGCAGCTTGTAGAAAAATATACATAAATATGTATATATACTCTGATGTACGCAGGTTTAAAGGGTACTAATAAATATATATGCATAAATGTAAACAGGTAAGTAACATCCGTATCATCAAGGTGCCAGTTTAAGTAAATACTGTTTCTAATTATAACAGTCGTTTACTAATGATAATGATATTATGTAAGTCACTACAGGGGAGGTGTCTCCAAAGAAACGCTGGTTTTTAAGTTTTGCTGGGAAGTCGTATTCAACAAAGCGTCCTTCCAGTAGATGACAGAGCGAGATGACTATAGCTATTAGTCATGATTCCAGAGTATTCTTCTTGTTAACCCTAAATAGAAATGTAGGATTCTGCAGACTGTTATTAGGTATGAGTCATGTCTGAGGGGTTTGTTTATTGTTGATTGAGGACATAGTTTAAAAAGAATTCAGAGAAGATAATACAATAGATGATGTGATAACAGCTACCGTTCACTGAGAAGCCAGAGATAATAATTGAATTTGTCTGTCCTACATGTCTCTGCCCAGGAGCCCTTTAAGCTGGTGATGTTCAGTACTGGTGCAAGGCTTCAATCTGAGGAGGTTTTGAAGTAGTTTTTGGGAAAAGCTGAGGGACTTTATATCCAGTGAAGTTTCTCTGATGTGAGTACTAGATGATCACAATCTAATATTAAGTCAGGACTCCATTTATTCCCCCCTTGTTACCTCCTGATACTGCATGCATGAATCATCTCATGTAACCCCGTCTGAGGGTAGGTTCGTTGTTGATTCAAAAAGAATTTAAAAGAGAATTAATAGAAGATAATAACAAAGGTAATGATGATTATATAATGTCTGTCTTTGTTATTCAGCTGTGTCTTAAACCAATGATGTTCTGTTCTCATCTGCTTGGTGGTTTGTAATGAAGTTACGTTTCCACTTGTTATCTTTTTTTAACTCATAATAGCTGTGAGTCATCAGAAGAATACCAATCTGAAGGTAGTGTTGATTCAGGGTATAATATTTAAATAAAAATCAAGGTGGACGATGACACAATGAGATAACAGTAATCAACAGTGAGATATCCTGAAATAATAACTACCGGCTGAAAAAGCTACTTAGAAGCTGTTCCTCATTTTGGTGTTGACAAAAAAATGATTGATTCACAATCATAGTAATGTTTTTTAAGGTATTCTGCACCTTTCTACAACCTCTGCAGATGTATTATTTCTTAAAAATGATTTGTCTAGATAAAAATATCATCAATATGACCTTTAATTGAGCCTTTATTTCACTGGCCTTGAGCCAGTGCTTCCCAACCATATCAGTGATTTTGAAATCTGGTCTTCCTGCAGTTTCATGTAGTTTTCCAATACACCATACCCAAATGACTGAATAGGTCGGCTGTCAGCGACTTACATCACCACTCCCAAAGCAACATGGCTATTGCAGGCAGAGTAACGGCGTCAGGTTTAGGCACTGAAAGATACATAACATACCTACACTACATTATGTACATGACGTTACTTCACTACGTTTGTAAGTAAAAAAAAAAAAAAACACTCACCATTGACGGCCTCCCGGTTGAAAGTCCTGCCTTTGACTTTTCACTCCTTACTTCCTCCTTTGCAGGTGTAATAATTACAACAGCCACTAGGGCTCGCTTCTTAACGACCATATAGGTGGAAAATGAAAGCATCTTGTTGTGACCTATGTTTAAATAGGTCACAACAAGATGCTTTCATTTTCCACCTATATGGTCGTTTTTCTAGTGAGGACGGACTCCAATTTTAAATCCAGGTTTAAAACCTGGCATGACAAACCAGGTAGGACTTAGATTGAAAAACCCTGCTTGTAACATGTGGTTTCCAAACTTTTTGGTTTGTGATTGGTAGTTTGTGTAATAACCCTAACCCTAACAAGACAATACTAATGATTTCTATCTTTTTGTTTTTATCCCTTAGATACAATTATGAAAGAAAACTGGACCAAGTGTAGCTCATAGCCCCAGATGTTTGCCTCATTCATCGAACCACGTACCATTGAAGTCATCATGGAGAAATCCCTGACAGAGTTAAACAAGGCCGGCTCTCACTCAACATCATCGCTGCCGCCTGAACCGGTGGACATCATGCGCAGCAAGACATGTTTCCGTAGAGTCAGGCTGAATGTCGGGGGTCTCCCACATGAAGTCTTGTGGCGAACGTTAGATAGGCTACCACGAACACGTTTGGGAAAGTTAAGAGATTGCAACACCCACGAGTCTCTGATGGAAGTGTGCGATGACTACAACCTCGAGGAGAACGAGTACTTTTTTGATCGACATCCGGGGGCATTCACGTCAATTTTGAACTTCTACCGCACGGGCAAGCTGCACATGATGGAAGAAATGTGCGCCCTGTCCTTCAGTCAGGAACTCGACTACTGGGGCATCGATGAGATCTACCTGGAGTCGTGTTGCCAGGCGAGGTACCACCAGAAGAAGGAGCAAATGAACGAGGAGCTCAAAAGGGAGGCCGACAATATGAAAGACAGAGAGGGTGAAGAGTTTGACAACACTTGCTGCACTGAAAAACGAAAGAAGCTCTGGGACCTCCTAGAGAAGCCCAGCTCATCTGTTGCAGCAAAGGTAATTGTCATTGGATACTGGGTGTTAGAGATGAGTGTGTGATTGGTTGGAAATATCTCAATGACAGTGGATTGTCATGACATTTTGTACAGAAATATGTGAAACGCTCAATTTTCAAGCACCATCTTGAGGTTGACATTTGTAATTTAGACTGTGATGTCGACACAATATTTTATTTTCTAGGATGGTTACGGAACATTCAATCATAGCACACCATTTAAAACCCATCCCAACCCCTAACCCTAAACCTTCTCACGTTTGACGTCCACATTTGTCCCCAATGATGGGATAAGATAATATGAGTTTCCTTCACCATCGTAGAGGAAAAAATACCTGTCTTGACATCTATTTGATGGATTCTCTTAAAATTTGGTACAGACGTGTCCCCCCCATGATTCAGCCCCAGCTTTGTGTTTCGTGTAAATTAGCAAGCGTCTCGCATTTTAGCAGGAGTATTCCAAATGCCTCGATGTTGAGAAAACTTCAGCTCAGAGCAGAAAAGCGCCTGACGTCATTGTCAAACAGTCTAATAGTATAATAGTAATCCTTGAACTGACCATCAGCCAGTCAAAGCTCCCGGACCAGCTGGTGCTACTCCCTGTGATGTCTCCTCTTTGCGAGGGTGTCATTTATCTGTGTTCAGCGTACCATTTGGGAACAGCTTCTCACTCTCAATCTGAGCCAGAGCAGGGGCCCTTCCCCTGTCCATCTTTTATGCAGATGTTGTCCACTAACAAGGGAGTTAACTACTTCCTAGTTAGCCAAAAATGAAAGGTACAGCTTTTCAACTGATTGATTCAGTAGTTGCCTAGCAACAACAACGCCGACAGAAAAAACGCACCAAACTGCTCTTTTTAAAAAAAAAACTGTATGAGCTTCACCCAAGAAGACAATGCGGTGCACCTCACTTTTTGCACTCTGCAAAACATGCCCTGTCTGACCGGGCGCCCTGGTCTCTTTTTATAGTGCGTCATGCTTCGACATACTGATACATGATGTCGTCCTTCTCCTGAATCAAGTGCCGTGACTTTGGATGTTCGTCGCATTTTGAAATGAACATAAACATGTGATGTTGTCAACCACTGAATCGTTATGTGATTGGTTGAATGGAGGCATGAAAATGTCTGCACACAAGACCGCAGCCTTCACATGACTGTGCACTGCTAAGTGTGACTGTGTGAGTAAAAAGGGCAACCAAAAATAGATAATCACCATCACTTACGAAGGAAAACACAGGGAGAAATGCACATCAGGCTTTTCAGACCTACTAACACATTTAAAAGACATCTGCAGTTGCACAAAACGGATCCATCAGGACGCCTCCGTGTCGCGCTTTGGTATTAACTTACTGTATGTTTTGATTGTCCCGAGGTTGGACCACGAAGTGAAGAAAGGAAATTACAGGAAAAGCCAGTGGATGTGATTTATCAGTGTGGGATGTGTGAGCCATTATCTGTCATTATGGTCTTTCAAGAACTAGAAGAAAAAAAAATACGTCTTAACAGTCAAATATGTTTGGTGACAGTGAAAGCCGCTTTCAGGATGCATCGCTATTAGCCATCGTTAAAACATGACACAAGGTTCATTATCTGTGTCTGCCGTAGCGCTCGTTATGCCAGACTTGTAAGAAAAGTCCATGGCTGTATTTTTAACTCAAATTTGAAAAAAATCTTTCTTCACAGTAGAACCATCATACACTCACAGAAAAACACCTTCAACCACGTAAAGGTACAAAACATAAAGCGTACAGACATGAACTCATGCATGCATCACACTTGGTCTGACCTCATGCACTGGTCAAGCATTAATAAATCACTGCAGTATCACTCAGCTGCCCTGGTTTACGGCGTGAAAACGCCTTTGACTGGTGAAGAGATTTCTTTTGATTGTCCGTTTGCATTCTGTTGTTGTGTGTTTGTGACAAACCCACGCTGCATCATCCCGAGCCAATTGAATTTGAGATATTCTGCAGGAGGCTCAGATATTGAATTATATCTTCGTGCATAAACAACGAGTCAGAAGTGATTCAGGATTGTTGGAATCATTCGGATTAATCAATGCTTAGGTGGAGCGCTTTGATCAATAGAGCAAGGTTGTGACACGTTGGCTAATTAGTGCACATGTTCTAATTAACAACTAGAGCAAGAGAGAAATGTCAGAAAAGCATTAGTTGGTAACTGTAGAGTTCAGTTAGCTCAATTTATTTTATGTTAAAGGACAAGTTCACCTAAAAATGAAAATTGAGTCATTATCTTCTCACCCTCATGCTGATGGAAAACCGGGTGACGTTTCGTAGTCCACAAAACATTTCTGGAGCTTCACAGCAAAACAGTGTTTTAGTATTCTCCTAAATAACTGAATCAGATGGGGACTTGTTTTAAAATGTAAAAAAACAAAACAATTTTTAAAAGAGCAGCACAAAAAAAAAACGTAAATCAACCTTTCTGGTGTAATCCAAGTCTCCAGCTGTTCCGAGATGCCAAATTGATTTGAAAAGATTTTATTTACACCTTCTTTGAAGCCAAAATCTGCTGAGCTAAAATCATTTAAAGCGCCCATCCTGTCTGAAGCCAGCGCACACGCTCGTCCATGCATGGAGAGTGTAGATAAAGACTTTTCAAATCAATCTGTGTTCGTCAGGCTTCAAAAGACTTGGATTGAGCCCGGCAAGACGTATGGAGCCATTTTTTATTTCATCAGTTCTTTATAACGTCTTAAAACAAGTCTACTTCAGTTGTTTAGGAGAATATGCTGCAACGGCGTTTTGGTGTTTTGTAATTTTGGGGTGAACGTATCCTTTAATTTGTATGTTTCACATTTTTTTCTACAATATGCATCATTTCACGTTCAGATTACATGTATGTGAGCTGAATTTCGTGTCAGCAGCAGGAGGCCATGTGGGTTTAGTGACAACCAGGCGAGACAGTTGCCAAGCTAGAGACCAACCTGTTAAAGACAGTGTTTCAGCATATGTAAGCATCAATCCACTGGGTATCTTTAACTAGATGTTGGGACATTTTGTGGCTGACAACTGGGAAATTCAAAGAACACGGTGGAACAATTTTCAACCGTGTTTGTAGCAGAAAATTAAACATCAAGAAAAGTATAGTTGCGACACATCAAATGTCAACATATGTATGGTTTGCAGAGACATATATTGTCAACATTTGTTGTGAGGATTGGGTTGATTTACTAGTGAAGAATTTATGAAAAAGAAAGGTGACAGCACAGCAGCTGCTAGAATTAAGCACCCATGTGGTTGCGTGTTAATATTATTCACTGTTTGGCTGAATGAGCACATAACCCTGCGTTTTTGTTTGTAACATCCGTGTACTGAAAGCACACAAGTCATATTATTTTTCACTTATCTGAGGGCCACGCCTGAGAGCGCTGGCTTCCGCAAATCGACAGAGTTGGCCCCACACCTGCATTTGCAAACCTGGGAGACCACGGCGGTGTTAAACATGAGCAGCCTTTGATCACACTCGTCTAGATTGAACTGAAGGGATCAAAGAGGATGCTGTCTCTCTCCAAACACTGTTTTAAGGGGAGCAGAATGGCTTGTTTGGGAAACGTTAAGGAAATGGAAATGAAACCATTAGCAGTTTTCTGCTGGCTGACGCTTTGCGATGAGGATTTGTGAGAACTGTCAGCGCCGCCCCACAAACAGACTGCGATGAGTGCTGCGAGTCTGTCAGTGCAATATCTCCTTCATAGGAATCAAAGAGATGTAAAATCAATTTTTATCGCGTTAGAGCTAAGGAAGTGCTGTAGCCTACAAAGAGGAGATGACCACTCTGAGTCGACCATTATGGCACCCTGATATCTGCAATTTATCAAAATATCACTGGAGAGCAGATTTGAAGTGCTTAACCAAGATGGGTGCTCTTCGATTTGAATAATGACACAGCAAAGTGTATATGGATATTGTTTCCTACAGATCTGTAGCTCTCTAGTGGGTGCAGTGATTATCATAAAAAAAAGCACTCATCATCTCTTGGTTTGGCATCATTGTAAGCCTATAGCGGATGATGGCGTGCCAGAAAAAAAAGAGCGACCTTGACACAGCAAGACACAGAGTTTATCATTTCCTAATTAGCTTAAAAGGGCAATGTGAAACCACAGACCAAACTGCTAAAAGCACAGAGGGCTTGTCGAGCGGTCCGGCTTTCGACCACATGCTGTTCCAGCTTTACCTCATCAGCTGTGATCTCCTATCCAGGGTCAGGGATGGTAATGTATGTGTAACAGCCCATAAACAGATGGTGAATTGTCGAGATTGAGCACAAAACAAATGGTTACCAAGCAACAAAAGTATAATTTTACCATCACTGAAGGAGTGGATGCAGAACATTAGAGTAGGTCTATTTGTGTTTCTGTGTGTGTGTGTGTGTGTCATCACGCTTCTGCTCAGCTCCTGTATTTTAATGTCTGTACAGTGCAACACAAGGAAGAGAGTAGTAGCTGCAATATTTGTCAAGATGTTCGGGGGGAAAATCCAGTGTTGCTGCGTGTGTTCTTTACTGCCCTGACGTCCTTCCTGTCTTTCTTTTTCCTTCACTGGCTCACATCTCTGCTTCCTTCCTCCCCATCTTCAGGCTCCTCCACCATACCGCCGACTAAATGTCAGGGAAATGTCACATTAATTATTCTCCAGGAGACTCCGGGCCCAATTTGAAGCTTCCCTCTCTCTGTTTACATTCTTTGTACGACGCGGCATTGTCTGCCTCTCGCTCAAAATCTGATTTGAGTCACCATGAAAAAAGATTGCGTCTGACTGCCGGCTAAGTGGCACCAAGAAAATCCTTTTTCCACCTGCAGGAGCATTTATGTAATGTCATCTTAGATTTGGGTTGTGTCTGCCATTAATAACAGCAAATAATATCAACAAAGCATTCATTTTAATAGTAGTGATGTTAATATCTGTATTCATAACTATGATACTACAGATTTGCAATCATGAATGAAATTCATTCAGAATTGTACTCAACTTTAGAAGCAATTTTCTAAAGATTCGCTGGATATCCATTGCTGCAAGACTGAGATACACCGAGTCCAACTGTAAAGAATCACATTTGAGAAAGTTTTCACAAACATTTTTAAGATTCTGTTTGATGTTCAGCTGAAAAATCGAATCCATGGGTTTGGCTTTAACCATTTCACAGAATAAAACAAAAAACGAACATGAATATTGCTGTATTTTTTGCCCTGCATACTTCCGATTCCTGCTCTGTCAGGGGGTATTGTGCATCAGATGGCAGGCAACAAATTTCAATTATTCCCCTCTCATGTCACACTTACGATGACATATCAATGTGGTTTGGCTGTGCTCCCACTTATAAATCAGTCTGCAGCAGAATTCCAACACATGAAGCAACGAGACTAGAATCAATCACTATTTCTGACAGCAGAGAAGCCAAAGGGACGATGATGTATATGAAGTCATATAAAAACAAGACCAGAATGCTGTGTCCCAATTCAGGGGCTCAATCATCCAGAGTCTGCGTTTTTAGACTGAATAATTCATGAAGTCCCATTTCTTTCTTTTGCACAAATTTTGCACAACTCCCATAAAGTCATTCAGGCGATCCTCAACAACTTTTTCGGCTGTCTGGAAGGTTAGACACCCTCGTCTGGGGAAGAGTCACAGGTTCAGTCTGGCTTCTGCATCCTTGTGAAGATTTAGCCCTAAACAGTTTGAAGCTTCGAGTCTGGTGTGACAGCTTGCTATAACACTAAGATGGCCCTTGTCACCAATGACCCTCTGATGAACCTGTTCCTACCTCTATAACAGAACCTTCACTGTTGTAATAACAGACCTCTGTCATGGTGTTCTCCAGGGATCCATTCTTGGCACACTGTTGTTTTTGGTTTACCTGCTTTTCCTCTGTCAGGTTATACAAAGATATGATGATAACAGACAGTTATTTGCTACTTGTTTCAGCAATTCCAGCAGTTTAACTAGTTCTAGTTCTTTCTGCCTCGATGACATCAACTAGGCAAAATCTTAAAAACGTGATGATGACGCTTGATGATGACGAATTTAAGGTCCTATGAATTTGACCAGTCATTTCCACCAGTCATTTCAATTGCTAGATAATATTAAATGATTTGCCATATATTTTTTAAGTCTTTCATTTTTAATGCAGGTGAATATTGTCCAGTTATTTTATTTATCTTATGTTTTCCCCTGGTGTTTTATGTCAAGTAAGATATAAACATTGCATATTCAAATACAAAGTATAAAGTGCATTGTTAGGCTTATTACATCTTATTACTTTACTTAGGGTATATCTTTGTTTTTTTTGTTTTCTGACAGAGAACATATTATTTATAGTTTTTGCCTGATTTGATACAAATCATGGCTTTTTATGTTTTATTAGGTTATTTAGGGTATAAATGTCTTTTTTCAACTGTCTGAAAAAGACCATATTATTTCTAGTTTTTGCCTAACTTGAGAATAAGTAAAGCTCACTAAGTCTTATTAGTATACTCTAAAATAAAGTGCTCCTCCCCAACAATTTATAATGACAACCTTCCATCAAAAGCCTATAGAAAACCTTAAAAAAGGTGATTTTTTTCCCCTCAGTATTCCATCTCACACTGACTCCAAAACCAACTGAATGTTCACTGCACACTTCCTGTTTCACATTGGTTTATATGTCAACCACTAACAGTGAACAGAGACGGCGTGTGCCTGGCTTACAACCAATGTTTTTTGGGCCGTTCTGTAGCCTCTGCACGTCGCGCACAGTTGATGTCACCTGTCTGATGCACTGTCTAATGTTTAAATCACAACATCACAGATGCTCATGTTAAATATAAACCAATGTGTTTCTGCCCTTGTTGACCACATCTGCTCGAGTGTTTACAGTGATTCTCACTCAGTCACTTATCTTTTGAAAAGTGGTTGTGTAGTGGATTTATCACGAATCTGTGTCGCGACCAGGGGCATGATCCTTACAACTCTGTGTGTGTTTATTGAACATCCACCATATAGCTGCTAGTTTGTGCGTTTATACAAAAAATACAGAGAAATGATTGTTTTTGTCATTTTCACAATACGAACTTGTGCAGAGTACAGACACAGCCTCATCTCCCAGATCAGCAACAATGACCAGCAGTCATCAATGCTTTAGGCTATATGAAAAGTACAATAAGTAAGATAACAGTCAAAAACTTTAAAAATGTCACTATGATTATCTACAGAATGTGAAGGAATAACAGTTTTGACATTATGATGTTAATGTTTAATGTTGAAAAGATATATACTGATGTTAGCATGCTAATTAGCTAGCCCCTGCCCATCCTGGTCGAAGCTCCCATGGTAGTGGTGTCAGCACGAACTGTCCCCTGGTGCTCCAAGCTCACCACCCCGCCTAGCTGCGCGGCTAACTGAGCTAACAAGCTAACGGCAGCTCTAGTTAGCAGTAATTAGCAGCTACTCTGGTGATATGCTGCCTTCTATTTCTTTACAGTATGACTGCAGCAGGTGACCTATTCTTACATATTACACTGTAAACATGCTGATGGCTGTTCATTACCATAAACATTCAGGATTGTAAAGACACATAAAATCATCCACATACTCCCCAATCTGGTAGCAGGAGAATGTAATTTTTTTGTAAACCTATGTAAGTCTTTGAGTCCTATCAAGTACCTCATGTAACTCTCTGGCAGAAGTGACCATGCAATACCGAAGTCACACATTTGTGCTTGATAGGGGATTAGGGGAAAATAAGAGATCAAACTTCCCCAGGTTACATGTCCACATTGTCTGGGTTTGTGAGGTGAAGAGATATAAGCTGGGATCATGTGTACGCGGAGATTGAGTGCCTCACCGCTTGCTTTCATGCCGGTTGCTCTCTCTGCCTGTCACAATGTCTCCTCGTCAACAGCAGTGCCTCAGAGTGGTTAAGCCTCTTCTCAACTTGCCCTAAAGTCAGATTCAAATGCAGCCATAAAGACTTGACCGCAAACACTGAGGTCAAAGTTGAAATAAACTTCAACTCTCAAACTTTTGTTGGTCCATATTTCAGTTTTTGGTTATAGTTTGCTTAACAGATGGATTTATTGATAGGGAGGACACACACACACACACACACACACACACATACACACACACACACACACACACACCTATATTTGAATAGTAGACGGTTTCTAATGGAGTGAAACACTATCCTGAGAGTAATGGATTCTTATCATGATGTCAAATCAACTTGTTTAAAAATATCTCACTGCCTACGTCCTCTTTCTCTGACCCACTACACACACACACACACACACACACACACGCACGCACACACACACACACACACACACACACACACACACACACACACACACACACACACACACACACCACACACAGCAAGCCTACTCAGATAGACTGAAAACCTCAGGAGACTAAGGTTGACATTCAGAGTGAAACATTATTTACAGCAGATGAATGTAATTAATGCTGTGACTTTACTATATGTGTCAGAAATGTATTCTTGAAGAACTGTGACAGGTCGGAAACCAACAGAGCCTCCAAACCTGTACATTCAAAGGATCGAGGGCTGAAGTGTAGGAAGCTGAGCTGCCGTTTTTAGACTCGGTGAACCTTTTGGAAAAAAAAAAACTCTGACTTGTTGCAGTTTATTTTACCAGCTGAAACTGACAAGACAATATTATTTTTTCCCCTTTTTATGATCTATTAAACTCTGTTAATTTGTTCCAAGAAAGTTATCAACCAGGAAATGACCCAACTTTTGGCCAGATGGATGGTGGCACATTGAGGATTTGTGTATCTGCTGAGCAATTATGATCAAGATCTTATAATGCAGAGAGATGGCTGCCTTCCCTGTCCTGCGTCCTCATGGCAAGTTCATTTGCATTTCACAGCCAAACAGTTTGGAGCACCAAATTTCTGTTTATACGCCACATTAAAGGCAGCCAGAAAATACTTTTCCTCACACATGGTGAAGATTGTTAGTTTTTGACAATGCTCAGAATGGCACCCAAATAACTTTCTTGATTAACGAGAATATAGTTTTTGGATTACATGCCTTGATCCTACAAACTTAACCTGCACTGGTTTGTTTCTTGTCCACTTGAAAGCTGTAAAAAATATAATCCAGTATCACAGCATTTGGGTACATGGACACAATTTGTATAGATTTTTTTTGTGACACCTAAATTTCATCAGTATTTCAAAAACAGACTGTTCTGTTAAAAGGACATTCTGGCATTTTTTAAATCTCTGCCCTATAAATATATGTTTTGCTGCGTAAATTATTCAAACTTACCAAAAAGTGTTGGAATTGTATATCGCATCAGATGGCAGCTGCGACACAGTCTCACTCTAAAATCTTGCAAGAAGTTAGTTGTTGCGGGAAGACCACCATGGAAACAGTTGGAATTTACTCATGGCTGACTATTTAACAGATTTTGACAACATAGATGAAGATTTTCGAGCGAGACATCTCTTTGTGCGACACTTCTGTTCCTGTTACAAAATGGATCTTATCATTTAACCAAAAGGTCTTTATCCATAGGAATTGTTTCTGTATTGTTGTCAGTCACTTGGCAAAACAACCTCAGTCCGCCAGTGGCAAACACAACGCTTTTAGTGGGCGTGACTCGACCGTTGTAGTTGCCCCAAAGGATTACATTGTAGCCATTACAGACAATCTACTGGACCGATCCAAAAATGTTGGCAAGTATGAATCATTTACACACCTTGACATGCCCAGGTTTAAAAACACTGTAATTCCCCTTTAAAGCAACATTATGTAGAAATTGGCATTTTGTGTGAATTGGCGCCACCCCACAGTTTCTGAGTAAAACACCACAGTCATAAATACAAATCTGAGGTCCGTAACAATTTGCCAGACATAATGTATAATGTAGGCGCTAACGTGTCGACATTTATGTAACGCTGTGATCCAACCCTCTCACTGAAGTTACATAGTACAGAAACAAGTGACAGAGACACAGTCCACCCTATTACAAGACACTGTACCATCCACATGATTTTGAAGCTGTTAATTTAAGGTTTAAAAAAAAGTTACATAATGTTGCTTTAACATTTAACTAAACAATCCCAATCTTTTCCAAACCTTTCCAAGCTGAAAATATGTTTTTTAACCAAAGGGCTATTGTTCCCTAAACCTGGATTCACACTCTGGATTCTGGTGTGATAGTCTTTGACTTCATCCACTTCACAAACCTTGCTGTGACTCCAGCACGGTTCATAAATGTACTGCTTCTTGCAGGCATGAAAATCAGAGAGTCTCTTAAACGTTAACATTTCATGACAATTTCACAAACTGCTGGGATACAATGTTGATACTATGTCTTCATACAGAGAAACATCACAATTCAGCTGGATGTCAAAATATTTCGTAGTGCAGCTTTAGGGTTGTTTGTACAGTAAGAGTAAGTTTCTGTAAGTTTCATGTTCACACACTAGATCTGGTTGAAAATGCGAGCAGCGTGCATCAAGTTTTCTCCAAAAAGCCTGTTGGTTTTTGTCTGATAGTCACAGCAAGAACAACAGATGAAATCATGACTTCACTTTTTCTTTTTTTCTTTTACATACTTTGTGCTTTTAGAGAAAGCGCTTCGAATGGCAAACACTCAGTGGAGTGCAGATGTCCACTAAGGCCTGATAATCCCCCCACATAGCTGTTACTGTCACAGTCAACAGTCTGTTGGGTCGATTACACAACGGTAGCAGAAGTTTGTCCTGATGGTAGAAGTAATGGAAAGGTGATGGGGTTCGCAGTAACAGTGGGTTTCTCTCTGCAGTGCATCATAAACATTTTGCTTCAGGTCAGGGGACACACTCATTAGAACGTTGAATATGTGGGCAATAAAGCGAAGGTCATGGGAGTTTTCAGAATCTATTTCCCTTCCTGTGAGAGCGACCGAGCATTCATGGCAAATTTCACACCGATTCAGAGGTGATTACATAACCGCAATGCTTGTGGGAATTATCATTTGATGTGCTGGGGGGTGTTATTATGTGATTAAACACGGGAGTCCAGACCATATGACCAAGGGTAGAAAGACCAAGCCAAGGTGAAGAAGATCAAGATGATGATCACCTGCCATGCCATCTTGTCACTGTTTATTTGATTGATATTTATGTGTAGAATTGGTTAAATTCCGATAGTTTGGGGCTATTTAGTTACCACTGTGCTGCGTATTTGAACCGTCATCACTGTTGTCGTGCAGAGGTACGATTCTCTAGTGGTTGAGTCGTGTTCGTGAGTATTTTACAAGTCATGTCATGCATTTTGTAGTGAGTAGTTCAGGGTTTGTAGTGTCATCTCAGCACAGCCTCGGTATGTTTCACAACCTTGCAGAAAAGGTTTAGTAAAGATGGCGTGTTCATTTTGCTCTATTTACATCTCTATTTCAGTAGACACGTTCTGTCTGTTTGGTGACAAAAATGTCTTATCAGTGATATAACCACAGTCATCAGAACAACAATCCAAAACACATTCCGTAGAATCGTCTTTGAGATCGTGCCAGTGGTTGACAAGAAAGGGGTCGAGAATCGTGCATTGCCATAGCAGAAGCTGCACAGCTCCTTTGTTCCTTCAATTTGGAGTCGAGCTGTTGTTACGTGAGCAGTGAGCGAAAGACACTACGTCTTCAGTGTCCCCAAGAGGAGGAAGCCTGAGGAGCAAAGAGTGTAAGGGAGAGTAAAAGAAAGACGGCGCTAGATCAAGAGATCCAGAGAGTTGGATACGGTAAAAATGAAAGCGGTGAAAGAAAAAAATTACTATGAGACGTGGAGGCTGAGACTGAGAAACAGAAAACCATGAAGTAGGTTTATGACTGAGGGAAAACAGAATTAAGCAGATGATGATGGTTGAATATGCAGTCTTCTTCAGCCTGTGGGTAGAAGAAAATTTCACATTATGTGCTGTGAACATGTGATGTCGTATATGGCTCAAATTACTGTTTCTTATTGGAATGGGAATCAGTATTTTGATGCTGTTATTTTAACGTTCACATACAGTAGTTCCATTGTTGGCTTATTATTTTGACTATATTGTACAACTCCTTACAAGTTAGACTCAGTTGAACCTGGATAACCTGGGAATAGTCTGAGATAATCACGTTGATGGGGAGCATTAGCCATTTGATTTTATGGTCGCCTTCGGACTAGATTAAACTCTACAGAACGAGGCTCTTACGCGGGACAATCACACACATTCCCAGAGGCTGAAAGAACAAAAGCATCTGGGTAGTGTTTTGTTTTTCTTTTTTTTTTGCTATGAGAGCAGAAAACAAAAGTTCAGCACTGAAGACCCAGATCTCCTAAATTAATTCTCATCACGAGTCGTCGTCTCAACAGACACATGTTTTGCATCCAAGACATTCTGGGACACAGAAGGCTTCCTGTTAGGAGAAAACACATGTATAGTTAAAATAACCATAAAATATTTAGCATGTCAAAAAAAGAAAAGATGACTCAAGCAATTTCAACATGGACAGGCGGGTTTATGTAATACTATTTAATGTCTTCACTCAGTTTTCTGCACAACAAATTGATTAGTATGGAGCCATATACATTATATATTCCAAGGCTTTTCCTCTATGAAAAAGTGGGACTTTGGGCAGTATTTTTTATTTAAGACGTGGTAGCTTGAGTCTTGCAGTTAGAGTAGTGGACGCACTGTCCCGTGAAAGGTCTCACTCACAGACCTACTGTAAGTAAGTGAATGATTAAAATTGAAACGAAATGTCTGTTTTCCTGAATCAGTGCTAACCCTCAAAGAGAGTGCTCATCGACGACTGTCACGACTGCTGAATCATACACCAGCGTATGATGCAGCGCACCGTATAACACTCACGATGTTAGAGCAACAATAAGGAGTTTGAAGACAGAGCAACCATGTTCCCTTTTCTGACAATTAGCAGGGAACGTGGGAAAATGTCACAACTCTGGAGAGTTGCACGGCAGCAGTAGTTTCTCCTCTGTCACAATGATTGTGAGGTAAATCGTAAATTAGTACGATGCTACAGGCTACAAGCGAGAAGCTGCTTTTCCTGGAAGGTGTGCTTGCTGTTTTCGTCGAATTTAGTTTTTTTTTTCTATAACCCTCGATGAAAATAGTCCGCTCATAAGTTAAATTTACACAGTATTAGTGTGAACAGACCTGAAAGAACTACAAGGCGTTTTTAACTGGTTCCAAAATAGTCTCAATTTAACACTGATGCCTCTGTGTGACCTTCATAAACAATCATTCTTAATGCCTGCCGCCAGGTCACATTCCAAAAATGAAGATGAATTGAGGGGTCTCACAGAGGAGACAAGCTGCTCTGGGGTCTGGTGATACGGCACTAAAACAAAGTTTACTCACCAGTGTCTTATATAATGTTATGTAGCCTCAAAGTGATACATTACCTCAGCTGTATTTAAAAAAAGACAAATAGTATTAAGAATAAGTTGCCTCTTTCTTTCACCTGCTTCCAAAACAGATGTTTTGTCCACAGGGGGCGCCAGACTCAATGATAAATAATTGTTCCTTCTCGCGGCTTTTAAGTTAGTAGAATTTAAATCCAAGACAATAGCGAGAAGAAGGAAAAGCCAGTTTCAAGTTTCCAAATGTATAAACTGATAAACTAACTAAGACCAAATGTACATTTAATCGGTTTACATTTATCATTTACACTCCAAACTACGAATAATAATATCTGCCATGTCTGTAAGTACGAGTCACTACAATGAATACTGAGAAAATCACCTGCTCAGCGAATGACATTCATGCAAAGACATGGTGGCTCAGATCCATATGGATCCAACATCTGTCACACGTCATTCCCATCTTTCTCCATTACACACTGACCAATGGAGTGGAAAATAACCACTCGGGTCAGTTAACCCACGTGAAAAGGATTTATTCTTTGTGAATACAGAGCTGATGTGTTCCTCTGCTTCCCCCAAACATCCACGCAGCAGATGTTTGGGGGTGTCAGTAACAATCGCTCGTCCAGAGTACCTTGGAATCAGACCCTGCAGGTGGAGAAGCAGGTCGGACAGCTTTATGAGCAGCAGCTGCGGCAGCAAGTGCTTGCATCAGTGTTACAGCAGAGTTTGTAAATGAGGGGTGCAGCAGGAGCAAACAGGGGCATTGTCAGGCATACCACCGAGCGGAGGATGCATCGGATATACTGTGTTGCATCAAGCAGAGTTTAAGTGTTCCGGTGCAACTCGAGCTGTCTGCCTGAGCTAGTTCGCAGGCTCCAAAAGATATTTCCTCGGTGTTGTGTAATGTTTGTGCTGCCAACCAGTATGAGCATAAAAAGTTGTCATGACATTTTATCGCTGTCTTATGCAATCTATGGGATACAACAGGTATTTGTTTTTACCATTGGTCATTTCCTTCCTTTACCATTTTTTGCACACACACACACACACACACACACAGTACAGCAGAGTGGCCCTGAGGCATCTGTCGGCCGTGGCCCTACAGAGGGGACACATCACCATTACTGTGATATGCAGCCCCTTGCGCACCTCATCAACATCAGTATGTGTGCACCGAACAACAAGGTCCATAAATCAGTGCTCCCCGGTCCAGAAGCTGCTCCACTTGTTGGCTCCGTTGCAGCTCTCCCCGTCGGAGGGTTTCACTCCACTGTGCAGGTTGCGTCGAGAGGTGAAAGAATGACTTTGAGTAAAATGTGAAGGCCACGGGCAGAAATAGAATCTGCCGAGGGGAAGGAGAAACCTTCATCAAGCCAACGGCAGATTGTGAGAACGAGGAGAGGGCACTTGAGTTCTGGTGCAAGACGCCTTTCACCTTGATGAGCACCTTCGCCCGGCCTGGGTGTACCTCCAGGCTCACACAGCCGCATATACCACCACTTGCATATACATATGAAGTATTATTCCATAATACCGTCGTTGACCATTCTCTAAGCCCCTCCACCAAGCAGTGATTAGCTTAGCAACCCTAACCTTGCATGTGTCAAGTTGTACATACAGGGCTGTAGTAATGGTGGTTTTCGTATCTTTTTAAGCTAAATTCAAAAATACAAAAGCAAAAGAATGTTTGTTTGTTTGCTAAAGTGAGCTCCTACATGGATAATCATTAGTGAGGATGCCTACGCTTTGCCTCAGACATACAGCTTCAGCCTCCATCTCTTAGCACTATATCATGCCATCGAGGCTATCTTCAAGACCCATTTCATGATGTCAGCTGGGAGCCTTAAAAAGTCTGCCAGAGACTGTTTCACTATCTCACAGAGCCAACGTTAGTTTAATTAGGTAGTTGCTAGCTGATCAAATCTGCAAGTGACAGCGGCCTGCAGTATTTATCTTACTGGCCAGAAATGAAAGGACCTCCTTTTGTCTGCCTCTGTCTGAAATCACATTCATGGATTTTCAAGAAATTAAAGCTATCTAGTGGTAAATCTGTCAACATTTCTTTGTGTCGCAACTTCAGGTTTCTTGAGATTCGTTTTTTTTTTTCATGTTACTGTATTAACGATCTGGTAAAGTTTAGATGCAAAAACCACTGTGAGGGAAACAGCAGGTTTTGGCTTGGTTAGTTCTGTGGCCAAACATGGCAGGAAAATATGTCTCATCAAAAACATACAGTGGTTTTGCACTTACAATGTTCGGTCTCAAATAGTGGTCTTTGGACCGACAGCCGTCTTGCCTCTGATGAACCTCCACCATCCCGTCCGCCTCCTGACATGAAAGACAACCCACAAACGTGTCAAGTGGACGTGATATGCCGTGCATTGTAAAAATGTCAATAGTGTACATATGACATGTACAGATTTGAACATATCCGTGCTTTGCAGAAATGTAAAATGCCAACATTTCACTCTGGCGCCTGAACTGAAACTGCATATGTATCATGTGGGAATTGAAAGCCTGACTGGGGGATGGGGTTTAATGATTTGTCAATTATCTTCTAGCACATTTATTTACATTAGCACAGCGCAGAGCCTCCTGTACATGCTGCGGTAATTGAATTAGACTGCGTAAACGTATATTGTGCTCATCCTCTTCCATACAGTATGTTCTCTTTGACCTAACAGGTATTAAAAGCGCATTAAGGATGGCTATTGACTTAGTTTGTGACCGATACAACGGAGGCTGTTTTAGGTATAAAAACCATGTTCGCACAGCTGTCCAATTACCAAAAATTCAAGGATTTGCATGTTAATCTGAGTATAACTCTTAAAGGGATTAACAGCACTGACGCTGAATGGCCACTGATCTGGGCTCTCACAAACTGTGAAAAATGGAGTCAGTGCAATGTTACGCTGTTAGTAAGTAGAATATCTGCAGTAAGCACGTGTTTGAGTTCAGGATTAAGGAGAGTAATATCTCTGTGTACTGCTCCCGCTACGTGAATAGAATGCGCGACATTCACATCGTTCAGTCTCGGTCGCTCAAGTCTCGGCTTTGTTTTCCAACGTTTTTGTGCGTGCTCTCTCTCTCTCTCTCTCGTTTCTCTCCTTTTATTTTCCCTTTCACTGCCACCGTTAAAATGTTTAAAAGTTCACTGTCACTGTCACCATGGCAACTGTCATTTCAGTGATGCTGAGACTTGCAGCTGCCTTCTATTCAGGCATCATTGTTGATTGACTGTGTGTGTGTGTGTGTGTGTGTGTGTGTGTATACAGGGGTTGTGCGTGCGTTTCTCTGTCTGCTTCTCTCTTTGCGTTTCAAATCAATGCTTCTCTCATGTTTACATTTTCCTTCTGTGCTGCTGTGTGCGGAGTATACTGTGACGTCCTCTGATTTCTGTAATAAATAAACCATCATGGACTGCAAGACTGCGCGAACTGCATCACGTTCACCATTAGACTACATGGGAGCAATGTTCCTGAACAACGAGATAGACTCGCCTCTTTATGCATTTAGTACTTTCTATATGCGAAGTGCAGTGCATAAGTTCACTGCTGAGGGAGTTATATTGTGCAGATGGGAGACTTCAATGCGGATGAGATTAGATTCTTCTCGACATTTAATGGACAGCAGAAACCCTGCCCTCTTTAACTGCTCTGTGATATTTCCTCAATTCAGAAATGCCTCTACGCAACACTGACTAAGCTATCTTTCATCTCCGTCCAGTCCTTATTATTGCTGCATACCCGGGGTCGAAATTCCTGATGAAAACGGCCGCCTTTGGTGCGCCAGACTAGACCCTATACTCTTTCTATTTATACGGCCACCGTGGACCAGCCAGAGTTTAAATATAGATGCTGAGTCTGGATCCTCTTCTTCATCTGAAAAGCATGAATAATTGAAAGGGAGAGGAGATGAGGTGGTATTCATTCAGGAGATGGAACGTCCAGGCATAGATTTCCTACCTACATTAGTAGTTTACTGAATGGGGTTGTGGTGCACTTTGTGCATGAAAGCACTGCATGAGTTTGGGAAAAGTTTGCCCCTAAAATGGTTTGTTTCCCACTTTTCGTATGGCCTCAAAGTACATGGTGTTTTCGGGTGCTAAATAAGAAAACAGGAAGAGAATAAGAGAGATGATAACTTTAAAGCTTTAATACTCAGAGCTGAAGCAATGCTGTAATGCAACTTAATTAAATTTAGTTTAATTCAGCGGTCTGAGAGACACACACACGCGTAAACTATTAAGCAAATGTCTCCTAACCATCATATAATATTTAGAGAGGCCGAGACTTGCATGAGTAGCTGCTTGTCAATAAGACAAAAGCGTTTAGAAGCGCAGCAGTCTTAATCTTAGAGTCTTAATCTTCAGGCCAGTGCATCCGTGTAGAAAGAAGAACTGGCAGCAGCTCCAGCGATACAACTTATTCTTTCTGGCAAAGATGTGGGAGGCTAAGATAAATGAGGCGCTGCTGTTCAAAGTTACAAGTAGACGTGATGTAGGGTGGAGAGACTACAGCTGAGCCACTGCAAGTGTGTGTGTGTGTGTGTGTGTGTGTGTGTGTGTGTGTGTGTGTGTGTGTGTGTGTGTGTGTGTGCATTTCAAGCTATCATGCTGGGGGAAATGTGGAAGACACAGTCTCCTCCCGTCTCCATGGAAACCCCATCTCTTTCACAGGCAGAGAGGCCGAGCCCGTCTACATTCAGAATCAGGGGTGTGAATTATTCCACATTATTTAGCGCTTATATTATTACCCTCTGTACTCTCGACCGCTGACTATAACATCTTGATGGAGATGAAGATCGATAGTGTGGCTTTGTGATGCCTGTTAATCTCTACTTATCTGATTTATGTGTCTTTTATTTAGCCAGGAATATCCCGTTGAGACACGAGAGCTCTCCTTCCAGGGAGTCCTGGTCAAGATAGGAGCATAGGCATGTTAGAATATACACAAAACATGCTGAAAAAAACAACACAAGGGAAACAGTAGAAGAAGAGAGGCATACAGGCCAGCGTACCAGCACTATCCATACAATGTTCCACCTCGAGTCAAGGATTATGTAAAACAGCTAAATGTTACCTACACAGCCAATTTTAGAGGATAAGACAGCAAAAGTGTGGCATACACGAAGGAGGAAGCTTCAGTAACTGTGCAGTCTTTCACGTTTAAAAGCACACTGTTTTCAAAATGATGAACATTGAGCTGTAGTGCAATGGACCTCCATGAACCAGCTGAAATGATAACGTATTGAGCAGTCTAACAAAGGGAGCACAGCAGCAGAAAAAACAGCATTTTGAGACGAACAAGAGAAAAACCTCAAGATTGGACCGAGACTGTTGAGCTGTACAGATGGTTCAAAGCTGGGTGAGCTTTAAATAAGGTACAAATCAGGGATGGAAGGAAGGAAAGAAGGAGGGAGGGAGAAGGGGACTCTGTCAGACTTGCAGGTCCACGTAGCCACCTCCTGTCGAGCTTCAAGGGGGTTGTCATGGTGACAGTGGCTGGCAGTCGAGGCTGCATGGTATCCCTGTGGCCTCGGATGTGGCTCAGGGGATGATGGGAAAGCAAGTCAGCTAGTCAGGGGATCTTAGTGTTCAAGAAAGACCTGGATTTACTCACCCGAAAATAAACGCACCTTCACCAAGACCTCTTCAGTCCATGCCTATTCAAGTGCTAGGTGGATGTTTAAGAGTATTACCTGCCATTATTAGGTAGGTGTGGTGCGTTTCCCTAGGTGAGCGCTGACACACTTAACAGAAAAAGGTGTTGGGACTCACAGGAACAGGAGCTTCCACCGCTAAAGCACAGCGGCGTGTTTGCTGCTCCTGTTGCTGCTAATGAGAAAGGTGCCAGCTGGAGCACCGGGAGTCTGGGAATTCCCGAACTGTCACTGGGGACGCCACCAAACTAACACCGTGTGAGAACGCCATTGACAGTATAAATAGAGATGCTTCCGGATGTGAGAAGTGAAGCCAATGAGGAAATTCCAAGGCCTGCACTTTTTTCTAATGGCCAGCAGGGGGCAAAAAAAAGTTCCTTATGAGAAAATGAGAGAGACAAATACATTTTTAATCCACAATTGTGCCATATGAATTATACATTTTTAATGTTTGTGAATTAAAAAGATGATTTTTGAAGTCAATGAAGTCAGTACTGAGGTCTAGTAAAATATCATCTACTTTCGTGTTAAACTGTTCTGTGACCTCCACCGTCTCGCTCAACATACATCATCAACACCAACATGACCACTGCCTCAGAACAGAAAAAGCATTGACAAGATATTGACAAATTATCTTTCTAATTGACAGACATCATATGTGTAATTCATGGCACTGTTCAAGTGGGATAAAAAAAAATTACTTGTCTTTCTGCAGTCACTACCAAACATATTCTTTCAAAAACAAGTTCTCATGGTGATCCATCAGAAGTGGCGTGACTTCGGCACTCCGTACAGGCATAGCAATCTGTATCTGTCCCAGCTCCACCCTGTCGTTCAAAAATGGTTATTTCTGGTTCCAAATAGCCAAGAAAGCGATAGATATAATACCAGAGTCGAGGCTTTAAAACAATAGGCCAAAAAAAACAATGACTGATGTGGGTTTACACTTGGAGAACGCTAACCTGAGCTGCACCTAAAACAGGATGGCTGAACTAAACAAACAACTGAATCAAGTACACACCCAAAACAAGCACAGTCAAACACGCAGAAACCTATTAAGCAAACAGCTTTGAAAGTAGACATGACAAAATCTTCTTTTTACAAATGACAAGTTGAACTCTTTAAGACATTCTGTGGTTGTGCTGCTTACCATGTTATAATATTAGCTAAAACAGACTTTAGATTATATGACATTATTGAGTCAGTTTACTTTACTGTTACAGTCTAACTTTGAACCGGCCCAATTCGCTGTTTGGTTCACTCTCATCAACCTTGTTTCCAGCCATAGTAAGGAGTTCTTTTTTTAAAATCCTGGATAGACCACAGACAATGACTAATGACTAGCTTGTGAACATATCTGTGCATTTATCAGCCAAAGATCCCAAATACTTCCCCTCCCCAACTGAATATTGAACTTTTCTTTGAGGCGGGGCAACAAACACGACTCTGAAAGAATGCTTAAAGGCAATGACCTGCTAAAATCTTCACAATAACAACTTCATAGAGAGATAATACGCTTATGTTGCATTTACAGGACTGTTCGTTGCTCCCATTTGCCCAGAAAAAAAACTGTTAATACTGCTTAAAAAGGGCCCGTCAGGATTCATTGATTTCATAAATTCTATTTTCTTATTTTGTTTTTTTTTTATTAGGTGACGCCTCAGTGGCTGCTAATTTCCTTCAGCTCTGTGCTCAGATTCAGTTAAGTTTATAATATTGCTCATTTTTTAAAGTCTATATAAAACATGCAGAGTTCAAGGTTCCGTCCCTCTTCGACGAATGCCGGGTGGACGGATGAATGGACCCGACCCTGACAAACCCAATGTAGCACAAAGAAAATTAATCACAGCTGCTGGGACAGAGCCAACATAAAAACCAGGCCATTGTATCTGAATGAGAGCTTGTGGAGGAACAAACGAGTGCGTACAGCTACAAGGAAGATGCCCAGGAATAATTGTAAATGAAAGAGTTTTTCTCCCCCCTCTGAACCCCAAGTGTCTCTGGAGAGTTGGAATTGTTTGGGTGTATGTATAGTGTATGAGCAAATTGTGTCTGTGCAATGGCTGTCATGTCTTATTCCCTCTTCCATATATATGACAATTTATTTCCTATATGTAGTTCAGAGGAGAATGTCACAGAGCTGGGGATGTGTTTGGGTGTTTTTTTGCGGGCCGTCCTTCACACCAATTTTGTCCTGGATATCTTTTCAGACAGGCTAATGAGGGCCGGTGTCACCTTGTCCTAGAAGACGGGGGGCGTCCGCGCAGACTCTTGTGTCTGCTGAGCCACTTGACGATGTGCCATGAGAGACACAAACCAGTGTGATCTGGCTTTGCTTAGAGTCACACTGGGATTTCCTGTCAATCTGCTCTCTCTCTCTCCCTCTCCTCTAGATATAAATATCTCCCTCCCTTCGTCTTTCCTTCTCTTCAGTAGGCCACCGAGGAGCATTCTGTGGGAGTCACTCTCATTATTTGCGTCCGCGCAATCTAGTTGCGCTAATGGAATATTCATCATGCCGAACTTGCGTGACACAAGCGGCATAATTTAGGGTGTGGCTGCTGTTAACATCTTTTCTGTTATGTGTGCGTCTTGGTCCACTGAGAATCTATAAAAAGACTCTAATTGTGTTGGTGCCATTACAATCATGTCTCGAGCTCCATTCAACCTTTTCCTAGACGTGTGTTTGTTCGCCGTCTCCTTTATGCGCACTGAAAGGTTTTATCTCTGATTTAAAAAGTGCAGTGGTTTGATGTAATTAGCGCCCAGGATAGAAAGAGATCAAGCAAGGCAATGTGAGAGAGTGCACAATGTGTAGAGGCAACAGGGGACATAGGCTAGTGGGAAATGTGCAGGGTTTCCTCGTGGAACTTGACCTCATAACCATAATGTTACACAGAACCATCATTAGCGACCTTTTTATAGCTGCTCAGTCCCATTACCTCTGCCCTTTTTTTTTGTCCTGCTCTTCTGTAGCCACAAATCTCCCACAGCTTCACATATTTAGATGCGCTAACAGCATCAGTCAGTCTCCATCCTTTTACTGACTCATTACACTTCTGTTGTGTCTGGTACGGTACGTAGTTAATGAACTTGAAGAGGTTGTTTTTATAAAGATGGGCTCAACCTCACACCGAGATATTTGTAACAAGTGTAAACTCGCCATGATCTCACCTATTAGTTTGTGGACAACTGTTTGTGAAGCCAAGAGTTTGGCATGGAGTGCGGCAGGAATGAGCCCTAAAACCCAGAGATCAGTTAGCATTTTTGCACTTCCATTTCCAAAGGTTTGGGTTTTTGGTTAGATGCATGAGTAAGGTCTGTGGTTAACACACCCTTAATATTCACTTCTTTTTTTTTTAGAACTATCCTTGAGCAAGATACTGAACCCCAAAATGCTCCTGATAAGCAGGGCGGCACCTTGCATTGCAGTCTCTGCCATCAGTGTATAAATGTGTGTGTGAATGGGTGAATGTGACAAATGTGTTGTAACGCCCTTTGAGCGGTCAGTAGACTGGAAAAAAGAAATGAAGGTCAATTTTCCCATTTTTGTTGAGAGAACCACAGCTACACTAAGTTCAGAGATAGCCTACCAAAAAATGTCATCCCTGTCACTCTCTATTCTGGCAGTAACCATCTTGTTTTTTTGGAAACAGAAGTGACCATATTTGGATGAGAGGTTGGAGCTGGAGCTCCGGATCTGACTGAGTATCCAAGGACATGCCGTGGTTAGAAAGCTGTGTCTATTTTACTCCAAATGGGACCATAATTTACTAAATGATCATACATACAGACCATAATTTATCATGATCGTGTATTATAGAAGATGTGAAATTAGAGTTTGAGATAAAAAAAAATAGATAAAAATAAAACATTAGTAGACTGTTTACTGAGCTAATAAAATCAAGCGAGAAGTAGGGTCATTTTCTCATAAGCTTACATACAATCACACTTTCTTTTGCAACCAGTGGATTTGCCCCCCTGCTGCCGATCAGGAAGAATGCTGATTTCTCAAACCTGAATTTTCAAAGCTGAAAACTCTGTCCATATTTTATACAGTCCATGATTTGTAAAAATAATTTTCTCCTTAGAAACGTCACAGTTTTCCATTCGTGTCGGCGTGTCATCCTCTTTATCTACCTTCACTCTCCAGCCCCAGCACCTCTCTGCCCCTCGAGTGTTCATTCAAATAGATTTTCTCCAGGGCAGGAGGAAAGGAGCACAGAGGGAAGAAAATAAACAGATAGGGTCATTATTCATGTCTGCCGTGACGCTATGGCAACAGTGTCCTCCTCCTCTGATTGGTCGTAGATAAGGTTGCCTCTTTAGCCATCACTTTTACTCTTGGGAGTGGACTCTGAATTATTAGGCCGTTGTCAAGGCTGCCGCTGTCAGTTACCTCCTAACAACCATTGCTATTGCCCTATTTTTGCTGCTGTGCCTTAATTTCCTCTGGAAAATATAAAGGGAAATCCTGCATCATGTGCTATCCTGGCCACAGACCAAAGTGTTTACTCATGTGACTGTGTGTTTAACCAGTAGATCCAGTTATGGATGAGGTTTCGATCACAAAAGCAGCTTGAGGGTGAGGGGAGGGTTTATTATGCACTGTTGTATAATTCAAATTAAATCACAAGGAACTAATTAATTTCATACTTTGAATACTGAATATGTCTTCTGCCTACGCTGCATTGTTGTCTAAGCTGCGCTCGTTTTTAGAGAAAATATTTAACTATTCTCTGATTTACTTCAACATGTAACATCCAAACCTCCTTCGTGTGGGCTATTGCCAAAACAGGCTCTGTGTTCCAGCTACAGCCTCCTACTCATCCTCCAAGTTGTGCTGTTCGGTCCTGTGTCCGGATTTCTTAGAATCATTCAGGGTTAATATAACCAGTGCAGCAATTCTGTCCTCGGTCCGCTAAAGGAACAGGTAAAGTCAGTTTGAGGCATCCCACAGAGGTGCATTCAGCATGGATTATGGAGGCACAGTTAAATTTTGCTAGTCAGTAATCGAAATGTTAATGCTTTGTTGTGTAATACTTGTGCAGAAGCATTTAAATTGTTATACACCAGAGTGTCTGAGCATATGGCAGTTTATGATAAATATGCAGTTTACACGGCTGGATTATTCTTGCTCTCACACCTCAGCACTAAGATCAGTTGAGAGTTGTTGAGTGTGTGCACTGAAAGCTGATTTTGGAACCTCCTTATATAACCATTATCAATGGGATTCACACAGGCAGTAGCCAGTATCACACATGGATTTTTTAAAATATGAAATAATGACATAAACCCTTAAAAATAATATATTTTTTAATGGAATTTACATATTTTTACAGACAGCCCAAATGGAAGCTTGGTGAATTTCTGGTGCTTACAGAGCCCAACATATACATATATAAATGAAGTCAAATTGTGAAGAAAAAGATACTTTTTCACTTGTTCCACGTGGGATAAAGCACTGACCTCTTTTTCATGGTTTCGTCAGTAGTTCTGAGGACTTGCTCAAATATAAACTGTTCAGTAAGACAGCCTACTCACCAGGATAAAGTGTTGGGAGTATAGGGCCAGGGTCAGGTTTAGGGTTAGGACAACCACTGATGGTTGTGGTTATTTCCTGTTTTATTTTGTAGTTCTCTCCTCAGGTGTCATGTTTTGCTTTTCATTTCCTCCCTTTGTCCTTTTCCCGCCTTGGTGCCTGGGTTTCATTTGTTAATTACTCCCTGTCTACTTAAGCCTATGTTTTCCTCTTAGTCTTTGTCAGTTAGTCTGTTGTTATCGTGCAGCAATGGTGTCTCTGTTCTGTAGCCCTGCATCAGTGTTCCTCGTGTTTTAGTTTTGTAAGTGTTTTAATTTTTTTTGGACTTCTTAAGTCTTGGATTGGCATGCTTCCTCTGTTTTAATTCCCTATGTTGCCAGCCTTTTGTTGACTTCCTTTTATACTTACATTTTGGATTTTTGGATTTTATGTTTGGACTTAAGCTTTGTTATTAAAGCTTTTGTTCGTTTACCTGTCTGCTTCCTTGTGTCATGCATTTCGGTCCCTTTTTGTGTTAAGCATAACTCTGATTTGTTAACATTTGTACTTGTCATAGGATTCAGGACATTTCCAGCTGTGTTTGAGGCAACAAAAATTAGTATTTTAAGGCAAAACATGATACTTTCCTAACCCTGACCAAGTCGTGTTTGTCCCTCACCTAACCAGACCAAAAGCACAGCGCTGTCACAACAGAAAACAGAAAATTGAACCCAAAGAATTTCAACATGTCCCTGGTTTGCTACAACACACATTGGGTTGAGTGAGAGGTCTAACCAGGTCTGTGGGTGAAGCTGAGTGACTATAGTGCTTCAGTCTGTTTTCAGTGGAAACATTTTATTCTGTTAACCTCCCCTCAGGGTGTCAGCTGTCTTGGTGTGTGATATTTTCCTCTTCTGAAGACAAAATATAATTTTCTGTGATTTTGGTAAACTTTTAAGATGTAAGATTTAGTTTGTAACATCTGTGATTTTTTTGAAAGAGTCTCAACTTCAACAGTGCACTCAAAATCTCAAAATACAGCCTAGTAATTAACTCTGTTTAGTGTTACTAGTATCTTTTATCTGAGCCGTATGTGAGGTTGATGAAATATCACAGGACAGATACAAGGGCAGCATATCCTCTGGTATGTCTCACTGTGGTTTAAACTGTAGGTGTAGTCACTTATTCAGATCAAACAAACTCAAGCTTCAAGAATAATACGCTTCAAAGCAAAGACAGTGTGTTTTTTGTTTACACTATGAATGATGGTTTGAGGAGAGATCTGTCATACGGTGCTAAAAGAGGTGTAGTCTATCACTGCGTACTTGCTTGTTAGCATGATTGGTGAAGTGTGAGTAGTGTGTGTGTGTGTGTGTGTGTGTGTGTGTGTGTGTGTGTGTGTCAGGATGCCGTTTTCTGACAGACTTCCCAGTTCTCTGGGAATCAGGCAGCAACTAGTGCAGTGGATTGTGGGGACATTCTGCTCCTATTAGACTACTGCCTGTTCATTTTGATGTTGCGGTGGTCCCACAGCAGGGGGTGTAAGTGACAGCCAGTAACAGGCATCCGTCCTCTAAATATAGAAAGGACCATGAGAGGGCGAAACTTGTGTAAAATAGCACAAGGGTAATGTTTAATAGCTCTAGTTCTATTTCAAAGACAGAGCCCCGAAGCCTTTTCACCTTGTTATTTTATCATTCACCATGTCACTGATGTGGTGGAAGTAATATGCTGGTGGCCTGTTGTCTGATTATCTGAGCAACTTTGTGCAAATTTGGAGTGGATCACCATGAAATTTGTTACAAACTGTCCCCCACAGGAGAAATCGTAATAGTTTTGGTGAGCTCCTTGTTCATCATCTAGCTCAATCATCAGGTCAAAATGTCACTTTGCCAATACTTAGGTGTATGACTAAAAACTAATGACATTCTTGTTGGCATTGACTGTATTTTCTTGTCTATTGCTAATTAGAACATGCTTAAGTATGATTGTGGACATTATTCCTTTTGTGTGTGTGTGTGTGCATGTGCGTGTGTGTGTGTGTATGTGCATATGTTAATGAAACAACATGGAAATTTCCCTTTCTACAACATGAAACCTTTAAATTCTATATTTGGTAAAGCACAAGTCACATAAGCTGTATCCTGTAATGCTTTTGCTTTTGTTTACAAGTTGCTAAGCATTATTATCCAGTCCAGCAAACTCACTCATGTGGATAAGCCTGATAAGTGAGTCATGAATAAATAAATAAAAAGTGGTCAAAAGTCAATCCAATCCCTTAGCCCTCAGCCAGTCACTCAATTAGTTAGGCATTTATTGAAGGTTTGTTCAGACTATGAGGTTATTTGAATTTACTTGCAGACAGCACCTACTGATATGCATTCAGCTATTTTGTGTAGGGTGTAATTATCTTATAAAAATAAGGACAACTTTAATAACTGATGTATGTAATTCCCTTATTCTGCAATCCTTTCTCATATTATTTCTATAAATTTGTCTTTCAGATCCTGGCAATCATCTCCATCCTCTTCATCGTGCTATCCACCATTGCCTTGTCTCTGAACACCCTTCCGGAGCTGCAGGACACAGATGAGTTTGGCCAGTCCTCAGACAACCCACAACTGGCCCACGTGGAAGCTGTATGTATTGCCTGGTTTACCATGGAATACCTGCTTCGCTTTCTCTCCTCCCCCAATAAGTGGAAGTTCTTTAAGGGTCCTCTGAACGTCATTGACTTATTGGCCATCTTGCCGTATTACGTCACCATCTTCCTGACCGAATCCAACAAGAGCGTACTGCAATTTCAGAATGTCCGACGCGTGGTTCAGATTTTTCGGATCATGCGTATCCTGCGCATCCTGAAGCTGGCTCGCCACTCCACGGGTCTTCAGTCTCTTGGCTTTACTCTTCGGAGGAGTTACAATGAGCTGGGCCTGCTCATCCTTTTCCTGGCAATGGGTATCATGATCTTCTCCAGTCTGGTGTTCTTCGCTGAGAAGGATGAGGAGGATACAAAGTTTAAGAGCATTCCAGCTTCTTTTTGGTGGGCTACTATTACTATGACCACGGTTGGCTATGGAGATATCTACCCAAAAACTCTGCTGGGAAAGATAGTGGGGGGTTTATGCTGCATAGCTGGAGTACTGGTGATTGCCCTGCCTATTCCCATTATTGTAAATAACTTCTCTGAATTCTACAAGGAGCAGAAGAGGCAGGAGAAAGCACTTAAACGAAGAGAGGCCCTAGAGAGGGCAAAGAGAAACGGCAGCATTGTCTCCATGAACTTGAAAGAAGCATTTGCTCGTAGTGCAGAACTGATGGATGTGGTCGTAGAGAAGAGTGAGCGGCCTCATGACAACCACCTCTCTCCAAGCCGTTGGAAATGGACCCCAAAGAGGGCTACATCAGAGACGAGCTCAAACCGTTCCTTCAACGCCCAGGAGTTAAGCTCTCCTAACAAAGCCCGAGCCACCAGTCCCCAGAGGCTAAATGTTCAGAAGCTAGAAGAGATGTACAACCAGATGGCCAAGACACAATCCCAGCCAAACCTCAATGCTAAAGACAGAGGCTCCAGAGCGGGCAAACAGAGGGATGAAATAGAGCTGGGGGCCATCCAAGATCACGGCCCACCTGTGGTAGGAACCAGAGACGGAGTGGGGGATATGAAAAGCTTGTCCAGCATTGACAGCTACATCAGTTGTGCTACGGATTTTCAGGAGAATCCACGCTTCCCCCATAGTCCAGCAATGGATCTTGGCCTCCAGGAAAGCAACAGGTTCACCCACAGTCCGGCTACAGCTTTGTCCCAGCATGGCAGTGCAAAAGGCCAGCAAACCACTGCAGAGCGTGAGCCCATGCTGACACCCATGTCCGTCACCAAGCCCTCATACTCAGAGAATGCACGAAAATTCTTCTTTTCTGGCAACTCCTCAAAAGGCCTTATCCCAAAAGGAGGCTGTCGCAGCGAGGGGGAGTCAGGTCCATCCCCGCTTTCAGACAGCTCTGTCCTATCAGATCACTCTTTGTTGAGCCCTGAAGTTTCTGTCTATACCACTGCCAGCAGCAGAACCCCACCGAAGTCCCCAGAGACCACTGCCCTAGGCCCAACTGTCTTCACCTTCCACGACTCCTCCATCAGCAAATACATTGACGCTGACACAGATGACGATGAGCACCTCCGAGACAACTCTGACGCTAGTCCCTCAGAGCGTCTTTTGGCTGGTTCAAGCCCAAAACGCAGCATCAACATAAACTACCAGAAAGGCACCAACCATTTAGAAGCAGCCCAAAAAATGCTGGGCCAGAACTGTCTGTTCCCCATTGAAGGGATTCGTGGGGTAGCTCATGAGAACCACGTAGGACCTGAGATGGCACGTAGACCAAAGGTTGAGAGGGGGCGTCAAAACACTTTAGATAAAGGCCTCTGAGGTACAAGTGGAGCTGACATAAACAGGAAGCTGGAGCTAGAGTGTTTGTGTTCGATGGAGACACCGGACAGACTAAAAACACTCTATAAGCCAGAGACAAAGGAAACAGGGAGAGACAAAAAGTCTCACTGAAACATTTCGAATTACAAATTACCTGAGCATGCCAGTGGGCATTAAGCTTAGGGTGAACATGTGTGGTGAATACTCTGGGAGAAAAACACTTCTAAATTGGAGAATGTCACTGCCCCTCCTTCAACTCATTCCTATTAGCGGTATTACACACCCACAGAACAAAGGAGCACTCCCAGGTAGCCAACTAGTCCGTCCAGAGATCCCTGTGGAAGTTGTCAGAGAAATTAAGATGCGGTTATTAACCAGTGTAACCCAACTGAATGATTGTTTTAGCAGCATGGGAGGATATCTCTATTTTCTCCAGGAAGAAAATCCCAGCTGCCCACTATCCCATTACTGAGTCCCAGTTCATTTTGTAGTCTTGGAGATACAGGAGAGGACCTAGAAGCCTATAAGCTACTTACTTGTGCCCTCCATTCCCAAAACTGGCCTTAGTCATATACATTTGTAGGGGTGTGCATGACTGCATACAAGTGTGTGTGTGTGTGTGTGTGTGTGTGTGTGTGTGTGTGTGTGTGTGCATGTGTGTGAGTGAGTGTGAATGTCGATGGGTGATCTAATTCATCTATACACACTGTTAAGATTGTCTTACCTGATTTATTTTTATATAGATAAGAGAAAGTTCCTTATAGAAATGCGTGATTTGCTAGTCTGCTGTGTCATAATCATATGTGAAGAGTAATCCTGTGTGAGGTTCAATGTCTTGGCGCAGAGGCTGCAGTTATTGGAGGCTCCAGCCCTATCCTCCGTTATAAAGAGCGCTCTTTATTGAACAGTATTTTACTATTCCCTATGTTGTCATGTCATGGTGAGAATGGATGACACTTTTCGATCTTGAGCAGTGGATATTGTTTTCGCTCCTCAGTATCATTTAAAAAAAAAAAATGGTAGTGGACCAAGATTTTTTGATATGGGCTAACATAACAGCCAGAAATAATAAGCTTGCTGCATAAAGCGCACATTTAGGAAGCATGCATGTGCCCAACCAATAGACATGCACAAAAACTTGAGACGCTTTTAGAAATGAAGTATTTTTTTTTCTTTTTTATGTTTACAGCATATGATTATTACTGACATAAAGATTATATATCAGTAACAGATGTTCAGCATGCATTGGCCTTCCTTTGACCAACATGAAAGCAGCCAAAGAGATCACACTCTCAGATAATGGAAAATGCATGTATTTGATACTGAAAGCAGAGGGGTTTTCCATCTTTACATTGTTCCTTAAAATAATCTGTTATAGCACTCAATGTACACAGCCAGGTTAACCTAACCATAAGTCAGTTGTAAATCCCCGACCTGATAAAACCCATGCATGAGTACACACACCCACTGAAGATACGTGCAGGTATAGAAGACAATCTTCAGGATAGATAGGTATACTTAGTTTCCATGGTGACAGCAGCTGTCCTCAAAGGCTGGCAGCGGCTCAGCAACAGTTTGTTAATTGGGGCGGGAAGGTCTGGTTGCATGCGTTCAACACATATACAAGGACACACACACGCATGCACCCATAAAGTGACAGGTGTGCACAGTAGTCACCTGTCAGCAGAACCACTCCTCACTGTGCATATTTATGAGTACTGTGTCAAAGCAACATTATGATGTAAGGACCGTGTGCATTGTTATGTCTACGTCCAAAACTATGTAGCATCCCATGAAAACTAGAATTCCCCTCAAATAATTTCTCTGTTATCTGTTTATATTAGCACATAGTGGAGAGAAACAGTCTTACATAACACACATCACTATTAAAACTACATATTACAAGAATGATCATTTACTGAACACAACTGGTGAAATTCCTGAAAGAAACATAACATGGAATAATAGAATAATATCACAATACGGATGTGCTATACTGTATGTAAGGGATAATGGCCTTCGAGCTGTCCATAATCAGGAATTAATGGACGATGTGTTGCCAAGTGGAGTACATTAATTCCTGATTATGGACAGCTCGAAGGCCATTATCCTGCATATACCGTGATCACTTGCCAAAGAAAAAAAAAAAATAACACCATTAACGTATATTTGTATGTGTTTTGTGATCAAAATGTTTTACACAAGCAGCAACTCTGTTTCCCTGGCAACACCTGAGAGTTTGACTTATTGCTGAATAATCATTACAATCCCATGAGGGTCTTATGTAATGGGAACGTTATTCACTGCACCAGTAAATAGGACAGACCTTAGATACGACTTACCAACAGGAGACAAACTAGTCCACTCAGCTTATTGAACCCTTCGGCTTAGCTGTTAGCCACATAGCTAACTTTATGCTTTCAAGATTCAAAGTCAGTAACATTGCATATGGTAGACAAACAGTGAATATGATTTCACAGCATGTTAAACAACAAGGCTTGCTAGCTAACCAGCCAATATGAATCAAGTATTCGCTAGACCATAGTATACATCTTGATATTATGAAATTTACTCAAAAGCACTTCATAAATGTAAGGACTGGGCAACATAATCAAATATAACAAATTTTGTGACCAAATACCTCGATATCGATATTCCGACAATATTGTAGAGATGACTATTTGTACTTCCACCAAATATTAACATAATTACATTTTTGATAAACAGTCATCAATAATATTGATTTAATGACCAAAATCGAAGAGGGTGAATAGTCAAATATCATAATAACTATAACACCCATATATGACGAGGCAAACAAAGTAATACATGAATAGAGATCACGCTGTAGTACAGAGAATTAATCACTGTTCACTGTTCAACCCCTCCCTTAAAACCTAATTAAAAATGTGAGAGTAAAACATTTTTCCAATGCCTTTAAACATTTCAAGAGCAGGTATGTCTTATGTCTTCACAACATTCTCCAATTTAAATGAGATAAGTGAAGAACCTCACTGCCAAATTTTCAAAGAAAATGGACCAAACTTTCAAAGCCTCCCGACACAAATATATTTGTAACAGATGCAAATGAAAGAGGTCATTATAAAGGTAGGTGTTGAATAAAATTGATTCAAAATCAACAGACGGTGATCTACATAAAATGTTTAGCTGTGCTGTGGTCCAGAGTCTAATCACAAACCCTGATTTCATTTTCTGTTTTAATCACAGAGTTGAACCATTTCATATTGCTCTCCCATAGTGAGAGGAGCAGAGGTGTGAAAGGAATACCAATGACTGTGAGAGGCAGAGCCAACCGTGTGTGTGTGTGTGTGTGTGTGTGTGTGTGTGTGTGTGTGTGTGTGTGTGTGTGAGAGCGTGTTTATGACTGCTGTGAAGCCAGGGCATTAGAGCAGTTTGGCTGCAGCTTAATGGAGAAGAATGAACTGTTTCGGATATGAATGTATGCATGTCTTTTGTTTTCTCCATATTCTATCTGCAGTCTGATCCTAACATGCAGCCATAACACAGATTGTAATTCCAAGAAAACCCTAATCATATGAGAAATTAAGATTGCTTTAGCACACTTTTAATGTTTGAAGTGGAGCTTAATTTACAGTTGTGAAAAGTGATGGGAGGAGCATTTCATGAGTGTTATTTAGCACGCATATGATAAATCTGCAGTATGCAGCTGTCACTATGTATTACAGCATTCCTTCCTTTTAGTAAAAATTTGTAATCATTGTCTTAAATTGCAAATTAAGTAGCTGTAACAAAAAGAAAAAATGATCACATTCAAAATAATTTTGAAACATAAATTTATGTATCATCTGCAAAGAAATGTTCCCAAATTAAATGATTGTATTCTAAAATGAGGAAATGTCCCATGGCACGGCAATCAGTTGAAGATTTCTAACATTTTCTTAATGGTCTCTTAATGGTGATATTCATGTTTTAAAATAGCTGCTCCTTTGGTGATAGTCATACTTGAATAATTCTCACCCCAGTAAACTTGTATGATTCTTCATATCACGTTATGTGGTGGAAAAGCCATAGATTCAATCATACAATGAAAACATGATACACATTCATCTTTGTCCATTACATTTTTATTTTCTTAAGAGTGAAATTTAGTTAAAAGCCCACCAACTGGACGTTAGTTCCTGATCAAAGGTGCATTATGTAATTTTGGGGGATATATTTTAATCAGAGGAGAAAGACATTCATTGACTGATTTTTATGCCTACACAAACTAAATAAACACAATTTCTATGTTTTCAAGGCTGAATAAACTGAATAATCAAACTGACCTTAACAAACAACACAATTTCATACTGTTTTACTTTGTTTATATTTGGCCACCTTTCTAGCTTTAAACCATGTTCTTGGGACCTTATCTTCTGAAAACAGTTAGTTCATTCAGTTATGGAAAAAAGTAATATTTCTGAGTTTGTTTTATTACCTCATTAATATTGTAAATATTAAAATTCTGAGTTCAAATTTCTTCTCCAAAAGTACATAGTGCCCCTTCAACTTTCCACTGCGTCTTTATCTTTATTTTATGAAAAGTCAAGGCCAATGTATGCCCAACATGTGTTAGTGTTTTTCTAAGTTGAGAAGAAACAAATTTAAGTTATGCATCTCCTTCTGGGTGCATTACATTATTTGACAAAATAATTTGGATCATGACCTTTCATTTTTTTCAGCGCTAAGATAAAGGGCATTCAGCTTATGAAGCATCATATGAGCTTCTGTCCCATTAGTTATGGTTTCTATATATGGTAGTCAGGGACCATTTTTCACTAAAATGTATCTCTAAACAATGATGACAATCAATATTCCATTAATCGGCAGCAAGCAGTATTGTAGAGAACTGAGATTTAATATGGGCACCCATGTGCATACACACTCGCATGAACACACATGAAATCCTGGTAGTAGTATGATACTAACTTTTAGACAAGGTAGTGCAAAGAAACATCAAGCCTGGTATTGTGATTTGATACCTAGACTGCGATACTGTGACATAATACCAACAATACACAAAATATTCATTTATTTTTACATCTCATGCTTGTTTTTATTTTATTTGGGCACCTTACTTCCCTCCATCTTCAAGGGAGCCATTCAAATAAATGAATCTAATGGTATAAAAGAGCTTTTCATTTCAATGAGATCCCTGTGGAAAAATTCCATGACTAAACTGTCATGCTTTATGAAGAAAAACACACTCAAGTGACTTGTTTGATTTCTCATTTATTGACACAGATTCAGATGAAGAGCACAGTTTTCTCAGACATTTCCATCACAAGACTCCCCGCTGTACAGTAAATGCATTTAGTTGAAACCTAAAATAGAATTTGGTTGTCACGCTAGCTGCTAAATTTATCTGTAAAGAGGTTCAAGTCTTTTTAGTTTCTGTAAGAACCCCATAGGACCCTTTTCCAGGACATGTGGTAGTTTCCAAAACCCAGTGAGAACCACTGCTTTAGCAAGTAGCCCTATTCCACATACTCTGAATCTAACACTGTATTACAGGGTTGGGGTCGATTCAGGATGCCTTGATGGAGTAAAACACACATTACACATGACACTACAAAAAGGAACCAGTATTAGAGCATGAGACAAATTACAACCTAGTACAAATTGAAAGCATAAACTATATTTTTTCTACGTCTCTCAGTGGAATTGACCCCAACCTTGCCTAAGCCATCAGTCTTTGTAAGTACACTGTTTCCAGGGAATTGAAAAAAAAAAAGATATTTGAACGACCTTAGCCAGCTCTTATACAATGTTGTTTGTAGGTCCCGAGGCTGTCTGTTTTGTAAAAAAAAAAGAAAAAAAGAAGACAAATTTTTACCTGTTGACTTTCTATGCTGTTGTTTCTGTATAAATGTTCTATTGTTCAGTGCATGTTGTAACTTTGGCGTTGTGACTGGTTGTGATTCACACAGAGCCAGTTCTTGTCATGTAAAAAAAAAAAAAAAAGTGTCTCTATGTCCCAAGATATTTCTATTTCTTAAGAAAAGCAACATTTCCCTTGGATGACTCAAAATGAAATAAATCTGATCACTTTACATTTTGATTAGGATTCGCTGACTTTCATTTTCACTGTTAATTAGCAGTTTTTTTAATGCAACCTTAATTTGGAAAATGTATTATTAAAGATGTGCAGTAAGGACAGAACCAGTTATTATGTTCTGACCAAGAAATATGTTTTTTTTATTTTTTTTTTATTGGCACACGTTCACCTTCATGTAGTTGCACTGGTCTAGAGAAGAAAAAAATGGTCAGTATAACTAAAAAAGCACAGATGAGCACTGACTAGCTCTCTTTAATAAAGCAGATTGTTTGTAATTATTACTGTCAGATTGTTCTTTATGCACATGTCTGGTTAAAAGTGTACTGGAGGGCGGACGTTAGATGAAGAGGAAGCTGTGGGCCGTTGGGCAGGAGCAGGCCTCCAGCCTCCCCACACGCCTCCACACACCCCTGCACCGAGGGTTTCCCACCGCCTGCCACTGGAGAGACTGTCTTCTGCAGGAAGGAAGGATGAAGGAGAAGAGTTAGAGTTCTGTTTAAATCCAAGTGATGAACAATGTTGCCATCTAGTGGTTGTACTCACTTTTAGCAATAAGATCTGAGGAATGGGGTGTAAATTAGTGGAAAAACAACCCCTGGATTTGTGATTTGTTACATGTATTGGCACCCTATCCTTCACTGCACCCTCTCAAAATACAGACACAGATATTGTGTCAGAAACAATAACAAGTAGAATGGTGTTCTGTCACTCTATGTAGTGTGACAGTCTTTACTGGATGCTCAGATAAGAGCATACTGTAGATATGCTCCGGTTTCATTCGAATACAAGCCCACTCAAAAACACCGCCTGTGGATATGGTTAGGGTTACATTCAGGGTGAACCTGTCTTGGGTTTAAAGGTTCCCTGTCCAGTTTGGACATATGGTATCGCTAAAGGGTATTTTTCTATGAGCGGGTCCCTGTTTAGTCTCGTGCATGTGCAAGAGGATGCACATGCAGCGCACATGCACACCAGTGACTATTCCACTGATGTACAGGTGGTGGCTGACTTTATTGGCAATGTAAAGTCAGAAATCAAGCAGACTGCTTGCTAGGAAACAAGGGTGCAAACAATGCAAGTTTGCAACTTTTAAGATAAAATCAGGAAATGCATTTATCACATTGGTGACACCAAGGGTACACATAATGCTTTTTGATCAATTACTCTGAATGTGAACACAACCTTTGATGTTTAGAAGAAAGCTCCACAGGACAATGGCTTCGAATGGACCGCTCTCAAGAACTACATGGTCAGCTGTACGGGTTTTTGTTCTTACACTTTAAAATACCAATATTTGTGTTTTCTTGTGCTTTTACAGGTTTTCATTTTTATGTTAAGTGACTTACGGTTATCTTAATAATAATTTATAATTAAGTATATCCTATCCACCATTTAGAACATATGATAATTTACCTTTTTGTGAAGAGTTAGTAGAGAAGATTGTTCTGTTTATAGAAAATATGAAGCTGCAGTTAGAAGCTGGTAAGCTTAATTTAGCACAAAGTAAGGGAATGGTAAAACAGCTAGCGTGACTCTGTCCAGCAGTATCAAAATCTGCCTTCCAGCTCCAGCTACATATTTCCAGCACAGACGTGAGAGTGGAAACAATCTTCTCATCTAACTCTCAGAAAAAGAAAAAGACAAATAAGTAGATTTTCCATAATGTCAAACTGAACTGTATTACCACCTGCTAGTTAAGCAGATACCAATTTCAATGTTTCCTCCACACCTTTGTCAAATTTTCACTGATTCCTTCCTTCCCTTCCTACTGTGAATTATTGTATGCTAAAATGTTTAATTCTTGGACCATGAATCCAAAAAGGCAATTTCCTGGTTCAAAATAGTGAATTGAAACCAGGGCCAAGACATTATGATCACACTTCCAATGCAAACAAATATACTGTATGATGAAATAGACAATATTCAAGGCATTTAAAGCCTCTGTGATCTTTGCTAAGTCATTTTCCCGTGGAAATGTTATACCTATTATAAGAAATGAAAGACAAGTTGTGTGTCTTTAAAAAAATATGATTAAGAATGGTACTTACTTTCTATTCACTATAGTATACTTGACAGCCACGGAGTGAAAGGTCACCTTCATTAGTGTAGTGAATTTCTTTACATATGAGCAAAACAAACTTCAAGCTAATTTCATGGTTGAATAAACCCTTAGCTGGGCTTTAAAAACAAATACCTTATCTCATATGGTTATAAACACTTCCTGAACAACACAAGCTTAAAACTTTGAGGCTTTTCGAAATACGAAGAACGTTATCCCGCCAAACACAACTTTTCTTTTTTTCCTCATTTTTATCCATTGATTGTGACAATGTTTGCTGTTATTTTTGTTGTCACCTGTCCGCGTCGTTTTCCCCTCCGTCTCCCGCGCAGTGTGCCTGTCCAGCAGCAAGAGCAGGCGGCTGGCACTCGACACACACATGGTGGCCCTCCCTCAGGTACTGCATCCACTGGGTGTGTGGGCCCCCGCTCTGCTGGCATCCTTTTGTCAGAGAGGTCAACTGAAACTGGACACAATACCTGTTTTACACACACACACACACACACACACACACACACACACACACACAAACTAATCTCAGGCTGAATTCATATATGAGCGTGATTTCACATTTTGCTGGAGGCATGTTACCCTGAAATGTCGCTGCTGTCAGGGATGTCTCTTTTCTTCCTGGCGTTGCCATAGCCACCCGTGATAATAAGCGCTGGGACTGCAGAGGGAGGGACAAGAACATCGTGTGTGATTACATGTTGTAATACACATACGCCACATACGTTTACAATGAGCATTTGCTGGTTAGATGTTCATGAACATAGAATGTTCTGGTCTGTCATTTTTTTAAATTGAGGTAGTGAAGAGGAAATACAGGTAAATCTGCACTGATGAGATGAAGTCTTGTGTGATTTATTTGACATTTTGCAGACAGAAAAAACAGGTACAAACAGAATCATACTGCTTACACAACTACAATATGTCTGAACACCCCATACATCAGCAGCTCCAGGCAGGTGAGCTGTCAGGTGGGCTGGATAACAACAGGAAGTAATTACACCAACTATGATTGTTATTGAAGAATGTCAGAGAATACTGTGACAATCACATGGACACGTGGAAGGATCCGGGTTGTTTTTTACTCACCAAGTGAGTTGTGACAGTGCCCGTGATGAGTCCAGTACTCTGCACAGCCGGCATGCTCCTCCAGGTGGGGACAGGGTTTGCCTGCGTTGAGCGGCTCCTGCAGGACGGCCCTGCTCCGCCTGCGGACCGTCGCCCTGCAGGGCTCGGCACAGCCTGACCACTGCGTCCACTCACTCACCACACAGGACGCCGCTGAAGGTGAACAGACGGAGCACATACAGCTGAGGAAAAGACAAAACCAGCTCCATAGAAATTGCTTTATAGTCATCGTATTTCAACAGATCAAGATTGCAGAATATCAGAATATTGCAGTTGTACTGTAAGTATAGGAAATTGGAGTGTGTGACACACATTGAGTATCATTCATTTCATGTTTCACCTGATTAAGTTCAGTTGATTAAGTATCAGTGGAGGTCAAACCTCTGGCCTCTTGTTAAGATCTCACTATAAGCATTTGGAAGCACTTTTAAAAGCCAACCAGCCTCCCATAGTATAAATATGTGTCTTTTAATACAAAACTTTAATAATATAATTTGGTTAAAATTGTTACATTTTTATCCAACACCTTACATAACTTTAGGAATTAAACATTTTAAACCCTTAATGAGCTTCGAGAGGGATTTAATGTAAAGAGTTTTTAAAGCTGTTAAGTGATGTATTTCTATTAAAACAAGTGTTATATTAACTCTATTGTCCAACAGTAATCACTGTTTGGTCGGTAACCCACGTCTCTCCTCCATCTGCGCATGCAGCAATAGAGAAAATACATTTTTCTGGTATCCCTGTCCACTTTATCCAATCAGAACAGAGAACTGTGAAGTAAGCTGAAACGACAACAACGCTGAGCAGCTTTAACAAACATACTGATGTATGTAAGTATAGGCTCTGGTAGTTATTTAGGTCCACCTCATTAGCAGTAATGCTACAGTAAGACTTATCAGACAATATAGCCTTGTTGTGATGCCTAACGCATGGTACTCACCTTTACTTTTGATACTTTGAGTAGGCAGCTTCTCGTTTATAATACCATTGAACTTTTACTAAAGTAGGCTACTTTTTTTAAAAGGTGCATTGTGTAGTTTAAGGGAAGAAATTTTAATCAGCAGAGAAAAATCTTCATTGACTGATAAATGCCCAACAAACAAAATAAGCAAACTGATGTTAAAGGACAACACAGCTTCATACTGTTTTATTTTGTTTATATGGCGGACCCTGCCACCTTTCTAGCTTCAAACAGTGTTCTGGGGACTTTACTTTCCTCTGAGAACAGCTTTGTTTTTTATTTATTCAGTTATGGAAAAAATAAGTTTGTATTTTTACCTCATTACTCTGACACTAAACCATCTGCATGATTGTAACACTGATCCTAAACAACCTTACATACTGTAGTGGAGAATATTTCTATAGTTCAACATGAAATCAACATCAGCACAAACCCACCTGGACAGGCTGTCTCATAGTCGTGGCAGCAGTCCAGGGTGGACCCGCAGGCTTGGTCGCAGTAGCAGGAGCCATAGGTCCGGTCAGACCTCCATCCTCTGCTGATGCATGAGGCGTTCCGGCCGGTGCAGCACAGACCTGCGTCCAGACAGGCCGACTGACACGGCCCGACAAGGAAGAGGGACACCCAGAGACACACCACAGAGACAGAGCTGCTGCTCCTCCACACTGTCATCATGAAGCACCACACACATGGACTTTAGATAGTTCAGTGCAACAATTTCAACCAATCCCTTTCAAAGGTTATTCACAGAGTGACTGTTCTTAGAATTAACTCCTGTTATGTTCAGTCAGGTCAGAAGAGTCTGCGACCATCAGGAGCTGCTGAAGCTGGTCGGTGAGTTGGAAGTTATTCATGTGTCAACTCTGCATCTCTTAAAGGAACAGTTCACCACTGTGGGTGAAGTAAAACGGACAAGAAACCCACAAAACTGAGTTTACTGTGACTATGTAAAATCAGTTATGCAATAATAAGATTGGATCTGTTACGAATATCAATAAATGCCATCCTTTACTTTATTTTGACAAGTTTTTACATTTACTTTGTTACCTCACCAACTGCATTGTTTTGCTGATCTTGTCCAAGCTTGATTAAAGAAACTGAAAATTAAATTTCCTCCCCTTTTGACATAGTTTGTCACCTAGAAAACAAGATTCTAGGCATTAGCCTGCCCTACATTGCCCTTAAATGTTCCGTTTAGTGATGTAGCCACGTTACTGTACACAGAAAAGAAAAGTGATAGAATAAAGACAGAACACAGAATAAGAAAGATGAATATAGACCCCATTAATAACAATTTAACATGTTCTGTAGAAGCTGTCCATAAGTCGTATATAAAATGAAGGGAAGGAACTTGCAAAACAACAGTATTAAATGTCTGTTTCACTGCCTCTCTCTCTCTCTCTGGACCTGTTGGTGAAGCAGCCAGCTTCCCAGGCCCATGTGTGCCTCAACATGTGAAAAGAGTGGATTACTGAAAACTCCTATGGCCGAGGTTATTCATGCAAAAAGAACAACAGAGTGGACAGTGCGGTCCTCCGCTCAAGCTAAGATTCCCATTAGCCTTCTACTGTGTGCTTAGAGGGAGAAGATAGAAGGGAGCGCGGGTGGCACTGAAAGACTTATTACACCACCTAAAACACCACAAGATAAGGGTCGTGATGTATGGAAGAGAGAAACACGTGTATAAGAAGCATTACCACGGCAGCTCTGGTTGTTTTCCCCCCCACGTGTGTCTGCAAAACTGTGTCGCTCACAGAGATGAGGACCTTGTCAATTTGCTGCTCCAGTAAACAGCACTAACTGGATACAACCGCATACCATAAAGACACCACTCAGGCCCCCTCTCCGGATTTTATAAAGTTGTTTTCCATTGTATCAAATCTTTTTAAAGGAAAATTGGAACATTTTCTCATCACCACAATAAAGTCAGAAGAGGGTTAGGAATGTCCATTTGGAAGCATCGACTTGTTGATGCTTTTATTGCAATAAAGTCACGATTAAGCCACAAAATTTCTTGTTTGTTTTATTTAAATGTGTTTGCAATAATTGTATTCTCTATTGCTTTCTATTGCACTATTCTCACCCCGGAAGCTCAACCCTGCCTAATCCAGCCCGGTTGACTTCCTGTATGAGTGAGGACCACGAAGTCTGAATTCTGTGCCACCATGTAATTGCATCTTACTATTTATTTATCTGTCTTCAATTGCACTAAAATGTTTCCTGACTTTGTTGTACTGTTGTTGTTATGTGCGGTGTCCTTGAGTGCTTTGAAAGGCGCCTTTAAATGAAATGCATTATTATATATACTGCATACATTCAATCAGTCTAGACAAACATTCAGTGACATAAATTAAGTAACAACCGTGTTAATTATGCAAACTGAAGAGTACCGGACAGACAGACGAGAAGTAAAAATCTTGAGTCTTCCATAACTCAGTGCACAAACGACCCGAGTTGGATCACTTCCCATGATACTCTAGTCAAAAATGTATCATTTTTATGGCACATCCAGCAGGGAAGCTGGCTGGCAAACAATCAGTCGCAGCTCCACATCACTTTGCTCTGCGTGCCAGCATTCAGGTACTATACCAGTATGTTCAAGGCACTGACTTTGATGTGATCTTTGCCGCAGCTTCCAAGGGTTGCTTAACAACTCGCAGTAGGGCAAAAATTCTTGGCAGCATTTAAACTAACCTCCTTCTTACAGCCGTGACCCATTTCTGTAAATATATTCCGTGTTTTAGAGAAAAAGGTGTTTATCTGCACAGCATGTTGTTGTGAAATACGAAGCGCCACCAGCTTAAAATGTGGATTAGTATAAAAAAATAAATGTAAAATAAGTATGCTTCTTTAGAGCATGCTGTTTATAGCTCATCTTTACATTACTGGTTACAATTTCAACTACTCTGTCAACTCATTGGTCACTTTCAACTCTCTGCAGGTTGATTGTCTTTCTACACAGAAGGAACAATCTGATCAATGCTTTAAAAAAAAATGTGAACAGTGATTTAAAATACACACAGTTTATACAAAACGTGCCGATTCACTGCCATGAGTCTCTGTTTAAGGCTCACATGCCAGCGTACACAGGGAGTAAACAAGGCTGCCAGTGTTTGCCTAAAACAAGAACATGATACAGAAACAAGCAACAAGTAACAATGCAGAGATTTACAGTTCACAAATACATAATCTCCTTATGTTCTCATTTCATATGATTCTGACTCTACAGGCCAGAGGCAGAGGTGGGACCAAAGGTTGTCCTTGAACGGCGTCCCTTTAAGAAATACATTTTAATTATTATTAAATTAATTGAAAAGCAGCAACTGCTAATTTGTGACGCTGGGATCATGAAATGTTGTCGCATGAAAAAATGTTGTGTTCATTTACTGACTAATAGTTTCACATGTATTTGTAAATCTTCATCTGTTTTAAGTGCAAAATATTTTAATTTGTAAAGTAACAAGTAACTAAAGCTGTCAGTACTACAAAATGTTTGTAGTACAAAGTGGAGTAGAAGTAAGTAAAATACTCAAGTACCTCAAATTCATACTCAAGTACGGTACTTCAGTAAAAGTAGAAGTAAAAGTAAGTTAGTTTCTTCCACTGCTGAGAGTTTAAGGAGTATTTGTACTTGAGCTCTTCATTATAACTAACTACTTTTGTATTACTTAAAATATGAGAAATACTCATTTGCCCAGGTATGTGTTACACTTGAGGTGGGAATTCATTCATATACAGAATCCTCCTCACCTCATGAATAAACTGTTTGAGCCTCTGATATCGTTATTTCTGACACTGCAGTAGATACTTACGGAGCCTCACTTAAAGAAACCTGTGGTGAAAAATGACATTTCAGTTACTCATGATGATTAATCTCTTCACCTACAGTGTTATTCCTCTTCATCTTCCTTCTGCCTTACAGAGAGATAAACAGATGTTTACACACTGAGTCATAACGTAGATATTTCACATCTATATTGACGACATATTTCACTTTGTACTACACTTGGAGCTACACGTGTACAGTGTGTGGAAGCTGTGAACAGTGAGTAAAGACGCAGAAACTTCAGGAACCTCTAACCCTACATAATGCCCTCTGGCACGTGTTATTTTGCTCAGTAATGATGAAATCCTTACATTCACAGCTTTCAACAAAAGTGGTTTTATGAGGAGCTCAAGGTTTTTCCTCTAATCCGTGGGGAGAGTGTTTAAATAAACTGCAGACGCAGGCTGAGAGCCGCAGACGGAGGGAAACACCAGCTTGGCTGTCTGCGTCCTTTACACTCACACACTCTGACACTTAGATATAGGCAATTGGAAACACACCTTCACAGGTAACAGGTGTGAAGTCTAAACCACCTGAAGCCAAACTGAGACATTTACTTCTTACAATCAGCCCCATCAGCAGTAAAATAGATCATCATGATTTTCTTTATGGACCTCCAGATGATGCTTCTGGATGTGATTTACTTCATCCTGCGCAACTCTCTACGGGTCGTCATGCGCCCACGCACCAAGCCCATTGATGGAGAGCTGGTGCTGATCACTGGAGCAGGTGGCGGCCTGGGTCGCCTCTTTGCTCAGGAATTCACCAAGCACGGGGCAGAGGTGGTGCTGTGGGACATCAACAGCAGCTCCAACGAGCAGACAGCCAAGCTGGTGCGCGAGATGGGGGGCAAGGCGCACACCTACACGGTGGATGTGACCAAAAGAGAGGATGTGTATCGGAACGCAGACCTTGTTCGAAATGACCTGGGCCGGGACGTTACGATGCTGGTGAACAATGCTGGAGTGGTGGCTGGGGAGCGCATGTTAGACTGTCCCGATGAGCTGATGGAGAGGACCATGAAGGTCAACTGCCATGCCCTCTTCTGGGTGAGCACTCTGAAGTCAATATGAAGTGTGTTGAAGTGAAACATCCTGAAGATCAGACAGGGAGTCCTGCTTCCCTGGGCTTAACAGTACTAAATCTCCAGGTATACTGTAGATACAGTAAACATGTCAGTGTATCACAGACTCGTGTGTGTTGTTGAGGCAGAGTAAGGCAAGAGTATTTAAATAGCATCGTTCAGACACAGGGGCAAAGAAAAACATTAAAGATAAGCAAGCAAATATACGTATGCTGTTTTATTAATCTGTTTATCCAGAATAATAATTGCTCTCACTGTATATTATTTTTTTTTTCTTATCCAGATTGGTTTATTTATACATGACCTCATTTCTTTTATTTTGCACTGGACCTTCCATCTGTTTAAGTTTGGGCCAACTGCTGCTTGATATATGTACTCTCATGTTCCAAATGTTTGTTGTTGTACAAGGTTAGGTTTAGATTATTTTTTTTATATATATATTACCCTCTAAATCTTTCGATCTCCAAAGCACTGTAGGCTTAAGATTGAAAAGTGCTTTAGAAATTAAGATTCTAATTGTTGTCTAATTAGGGCATGGTGCCCCCTTTTGACATCGCCCCTGCCCCTCAAACATCCCGAGTCCACCACTGCTTGTTGTAACTTATAGCCAAACATTGGTCAGAACTCGCAAATAGAAATATTTATATGATTTGAATAAATACTAGATCCAAAAATACAGAGAAAAAGTTACATATTTAAATCACTCGAGGTGGCAAACTATCCAAACGTTCAAACGCAGTGACCACTTGTGTGGATTCCAGTTATATCTTAACTGTCTTTATGTCTCGTATATTTTTCTTCTACTTCCTTACACTATTAATCTTTAAAAAAAAATGAAATTTTTTAGAGAGCTGAAAAAATGAAGCTTGTGAATTTCACATTGTACTGTATAATCTCCCCAGCATCAGCTGCTGCACACAGCAGGTTATTGTGCATATTGTGACGCAAGATGTGTAAAATGTCTTGCGTTAATAGCTTTATCCCCCTCACACTATGGACCGCAGGATTTCCCACATTAATCCTCTTAATGCGAAGCTGCTCGTGCAACATAAGCTTTCTTCCCATTGGGCAACGTTTAAGTTACTACAAGTCGTATGTGCACTGCACAGTTCTGTTGCCTCATAGTGACCTCCTGCGTATGCTTGCTTGTTTCTCAGACGGTGAAGGCCTTCCTCCCTCAGATGAAGGCCCAGAATCATGGGCATATCGTAACCATCGCCAGCGTCCTCGGCCTCTTCAGCACCGCTTGTGTCGAGGTGAACCAGGGAGGGAGATCTGAGAAAGATCACTGCAACACTAAGCTTTGACAGCTTTACTGTCTCTTACACACACAAACACAAGTCAGCACAAAAATTCACATATTCAAACACATATGCCACAAAAAACTGCAGTCCGAGAAGGTTTGAGGGATCATACCGTAAATACCTGATACTTGTGCAGACAGAGTAAACAGTTTCGATTTTTCTTTGAGACAGGATTACTGTGCCAGTAAGTTTGCTGCAGTGGGCTTCCACGAGTCTCTGGCCCACGAGCTGCTGGCCGAGGACTTTGACGGAGTGAAGACGACCCTCGTGTGCCCCTACATCGTGGACACGGGCATGTTTGAAGGCTGCAAGATACGGTGCGTCGACAAAATACTCCCATACTGTCATTCAGATCTTTTGAACTGAGTGATTTAGACTCAAGCCAGAATAAATTACAAGATCTGAAAAAAAGTACTGTGACACAACTTCCATACCCACCACAGGAACCCCAAATATCCATCAATCTGTTGTTAAACGTGCCTTAGAAATGCAAGTGAACTGTGAGACTGTGGCATTTGTGCTGTCGACACTCTAAAACTAAACCCCCGACAAATATCCAGCGCAGGGTGTGGGTGTGTTGACGAGGGTAAGCACTCCGTTTATGTTTGGCCATGGGTTTGCTGTCATAACACTGCATAATAAATCATAAGTGACAGCACATTTGTCCTTTGGTGGTGCTAATAGGGAGGAAGTGGAACTGATCCTGCCTCCTCTGGAGCCCCAGTACTGCGTGGAGCAGGCCATGAACGCCATCCTGATAGACCAACCGTTAGTGTGCATCCCTCGCCTCACCTACCTGCCTTTCCTGTCCAGAGCGTGAGTACAGAGCCACACATTCATATTAACTAAAAGACCATAAATAATTTAGGTGGCGCTTCACATACATAATTCAACAGCGGCTCGCAATTAAGAGCATAACTTCCCTTTATGAATCAGGTATCAAAAAATACTTACTGGTTCACTGGTGCTTAAATGTAGATACAGTGGAAGAAAAAAAGCAAGAATCAAGCTTTTTAGAGGAAAGGGGAAAATAAATATCAACTATTTTTCTCATGAGATAAGTGAGAAGTAAATATTTTTGTAAATAATGAGGTCGTGGAGAAGGGTAGGATTAGATATGTGTATACTTCCTGCCACTCCTTTTTAAACCATGTTGTTTTTTGAGATTTTTGTTATTGACTTTGCTTTCAAATTGTTATATCTTAACTTAAAAAATAACAAAACTTTTAATTAACTATTTGTTTGGTCGTTTGAAATAACAACATATCAATAAATGAAAGTACTGTGTCCTTATACGTGGTGCAACACTTGGAAATAATACTGAAGTTTGGGAAAATGGTGTTAACAACACTGATAACAGGACCTATTGAGTATTTACAGTAACATATGTCACAGTAACAATATGCTACCGAAACAGCAAGGGTACAGAGAGGTAAGGAAAGCAGCCTTTATAAAAATCTCTCAACACTTAATGTTATTGAAGAATACATAAAATATGCCTGTGCTGGGGGAGAGCAACCTTGGCTTTGGGTAGGAAGCTAAAATATTGGACCGGTGACCGGTGGTTTGTCATATACAGAGTACAGGAATACACTTCTAGGGGCACTCAACAGGTTAAATACTAGCAGCCTACTGCATGTGTGGTGTGTGTGTGGTCTTTGGATTGTGTACACGACAATAAATACATGTGTTTTTGCACTTTTTCTTATTGCAGTTACGTATAATTTTATAGGTTCTGAAGAATACATGTGTTGATAATACCGTTATCCCCAAACTTCAGTTTTGTTGTATTGCAGTAGCTGTAGCTACCCAGTATTTACAATCTATTTCTCATTGACTATAAAATGTGCCATTGTTGCCCCAAAGTTGTATTATCTGCTACAGTTTCTTCATTTAAAAACCAGTAGGAACCGGTAAATATGTGTTACTATTTTTTTTGCTTTGAACATTTCTTCATGTGTGCACTTCCATTGCTTAAAGGGTGTCATATGTAAGAATAGGCCACCCGTGTAACCAAGTTCTGTCGACTGTAGTCTGTTTATGACTGTAGCTAATGTTAGCTTGTTAGCTCAGTTAGCTGTGTAGCTAGCCGGTGTGTTGGTGTTTACACTGCTAGCACAGGGGAGACAGAGGTAATCAGTCCCGGGTGTTAGCTGGTTAGCATGCTAACTTCAGTAAATTTCCCTGCAACACAATTCATGGACGTCTTTCACATAATGTCAGAACTATTTTTTCTTCACATTCTGTTCATAAGTTCATTTTTAATTGTTTTAAACTAAAGTTCTTACATATTGCATCTTCAGCAGGTGATGCTCAGTATTTTAAGCTGTACTGCACATGTTCTCTTTCAGATTGTTGCCATGGGAATCCAATGTGGTCACGTATCGTTTCATGGGGTCCGACATGTGCATGGTCCCCTTCATTGACACCATGAAGAAACAAGCAGCTAATGCTGCCATTGCGGTTGCTTAGTCGTACACAAATACAGTTAAGGCAGCATGGGGGGGTCAAAACCTTAAAATTCAAATCACATGTCAAAAGAAAAAAAAAAAACAACCTTCTGCTTGTGTGGACAGCAGTGGGCCTAACTGCCCAGCTACAGCCAGGATTCAGTAACATGTGGAGTAGCAGAGGCCAAACAGAGGGGGGCTTCAGACCTCAGGACTCATCATTCAGAAGTGTGTACTAGATGACGACTCAGCCAAGTGTTCATCAGCGCCGTAAAAAACAAAAAACAAAAAACAAAACAAAAACAAAACATTTCTGTAATGTTCAGATGAAGTCTGAAGTCCCTGAAAACTGTTTTCACCACAAGGCTTTAAATGATACTTCAACACTGATACATCAATACTGTCATGACAAAATACTTCACAGTGACTGAATCCTGGACCGGCCAAAAGGGGAATGTCTTTAATATCCGTAATTTAATGTACCAGAGCGTTGTGCTGTATTGTGTTTACATAAAATAAATTGATTGAAAACCACTTCTGCAAACAAACTCTCTGATGAGAGCAACGGATTTGTGTGCTGCTTTGTGTTTATGAGAACTTCACAAAACATACAAATTAAGAATGCTAAGGCTAAAGAACATGACTATATAATGATGCTGGGACTGAACAAGTTTTGGTATTAAGAGCTGGTTCTGAAGTAGAACAGGCTGAAAATATCTTTTTGAATCACGTTTTTGAGTTTCAATCTCACTGATTGCTAAAGAAAAAAAAAAAAAGCATTTTCAGTGACCAATTTTGGACCAACTGCAGTTAGTTAGTTAGTGGAAGTCTAATCTCAAACAAGTTATGACTAATTATGCAGCATTTCCTCCTTTTCGATAAGAAAAATCGTAATTACAACTTTATAGTGGCGGCATGAGGGGATTCACGGAAAACAACACCGGCATGTAATCAAGTGTTACTGTTTCAGTATTTATGACTGGGGTCTTTATTAAAGCAACATTATGTAACTTTTTTTAACCTTAAAATAATGGCTTCAAAATCATGTTGATGGTTCAGTGTCTTGTAACAGGGTGAATCGTGTCTGTCACTTGTTTCTGCACTATGTCACTTCAGTGAGAGTGTCGAATCACAGCGTTACATACATGTTTACTTCAAGATACACGTTTTCAGTGAGTAATGTGTTTTGTTTGTAGTCATCACCTACATTATGTCTGCACAAAATGCAAATTTCTACATAATGTCTCTTTTAAAAGTGTTGGCAGCACTGTAAACAGATAGCTGTTCAATAGTATTTCTTACAAAGTAGCTGCTCATGTTACCTGATTGAAATCTAAATGATTACAAGTTTAACAACTCTTCTTGTTTTTTTTTTTTCTTTATTTAAATATGTTGCAGTCATTAATTTGGAAACACAGCGGCACATTATAATAATATCATGACAATACGACACCACTGGAAGTGGAAAGATGATAATATTGAATCACTGCAAAACTCCAGGTGACCAACCTTTTTTCCGCTGGCCGGTAAAGAAAAGACAAGATAACAGAAGTCTTTGTTTTGTGCACATGAGCACAGTTTAATTACCATGGGGAGCGGAGAGAGAATGAAGGTTGACATAAGGGGGGGGAGGGAGGAGGGGGAATCAGGGAAACTGATGCAACAAGGAAACGTCCCTGCCACACACAGCAGACACAACGTCACATTACATCACACGCTACATTTAGTCAGAACTTCTTCCCAGCCCTACATGGTAATGTCGAATAACACTGGTTGTTGATATAAAGCACTCTAGGAAAATCAGAGGTTCGGCAGCTGCACCATAGCCAAAGATGAGGTCCAAACTTTTACAAGACCTAGTTTAATGAACTACCTCAGCAGGGGAACAAACGCAAAAGACTTAAAAACAAGTGAAAAGGTCTCACAGAGAGGAAACAAGTTCTAAGCAAAATAAAAACCAGGTTCACAGTTAAATCGCTTCTTTTGTTTTTTTCAACACTTAAACCCCCAAACGCATTGACTAGGATACAGCTGCTTTTTCTACAACGCAACAGAAATAAATAATGTGAACAATTAAACAACATCAAGGGGAAGCACATTTTTTTTCCTATCAATCTTGTTTAACTGTGAACATTTTGGAATAATGACAGTGAACATTGATGGTCTGGAGCATTCAGAGCCCAAAGCTTCCCGGTGCCTTCTAAAACTGACTAAGAACACAGTGTCTGAGTTTTCTCTAGTGCTTTTACAGACAACCAAACCTGATCATCTAAACAGTGCCATCCAGGGTCTGTGCCAATGTGCTTGAGTTAGCCTGTTTGAGGTGCAAGTCACCTTCGATTTCCTGCTTGCCACACCTGTAGAAAATAAAGCCCATGTAGTGTCACAGTTAACAGTTACTCAGTCCCAACAGAATCCTCTGATGGCTATAATCTGACGTTTACAGATGTATTTACATATATGCTGAATAAAATCATCTGATAAACTGTCATGTTTTCACAATAAACAATCAGAGAAAAAACACGCCGAACACTATGTGTAACCCTTAATCATGAGCAGACCTTTGAAAAGATAAAAGCTTGCTGCTGTGCTCTTTGTAATCAAACAACAGTTTCATCAGATGATACTCCAAACACAGTTATTAAGCTGATCCGTCTTTTTATGGTACAAAAATTAATAAATTATCTCCCAGGTAAACAGGAAGCAGTTGGAAAACAGGCAGAGAGCACCGCTAATGGATGAACAACAAAAGCTGTTTTATGCTAATTTAAGAGATTACATAGGGCGTTATTATTGCAACTGATTACTCACTTTGATTATGAATAGACTGAAAGGATCATTATAGACGCAGCTACACATAAGAGGAGAGACGGTGCTTATCACAGCTTACCGAGAGACTGGTCCATTTCCTGTCCTTTCATTTGACTGCTGGTCCAACTCGGAGAGCAACTTCAATATATTCAGTGCAGCCTGGAGAGGTGGAGAACAGCACCGGTTAGGTAGTGAAGTAAAGCTGCATTGTCTTGGTAGCAGGTATCCTTCAAGAAAAGGAGTGGGTGTGCAGGAAGCAGGAAAACACAGCTCCACTTTGGGAACAACTGGGCGTTTGTTGCATCATTGTAACATCGAAAGTGCATCACATGTCAGCCTGCCACTGACAGCCGCTGTGCTCCCTTTGGTCCTGCTCACATTTCATGGTATGTTCTTGAAGTAAAACTGCCTATATTTTGGGGGGGGGGGGGAATTTCTTCAAAGAGGTTTACTTGTCTGGTACCACAGCTGCTCATAAGGGGCGTACAGTGAGGAGGAAATAGGGTGACCTTGAAAGACTTTTCCAAAATCTGACAACCAGTCATACTTGTTTTGTTCTGTGGGAGGACAACGACACTGACAGTGGACAAAAGAGGCCTTTTTACTGCACTTGGGAGTAAATAAAACATTTTTGGCAGAAACATGCAGCATATGACTAAAATACGGAACTAAACATGTTTCAATTTAGTACGTAGCTTGCAATATTAAAAGCTTATATATGTTTGACACTCTGATGGCCACTTGTTTTCAGCATGTTGTTCCTGTTGGTTATCCTTCAGCAACGATTGCCTGGTCCTTCCTAAGGCATCCAAATACTCCCACATTTCTAGGATTTTGGCTGCAATGTTGTCTCTTTTCTCTCTCACACACACACGCACACACAGTATTGAGAGGTATAAAAAAAATGTTAAAGATTATTAAACTAGAGGGATGAAGTCTGCAGTTTTTAAAAATACTCACCATATCATGACAGGATTCTACGTCTTTCCCAATCCCGTGACTGATGAGCGGTGGCTGGGAGGAGCAGTTGATCAGTGACACAAACTCGTTCTTATTGTTTTTAGGAAAATCTTTGTACTCCACCTGTAAAAAAAATCAATAAGATACATTTTAACTTAAATCAAATGCAATTATTGAGTTCATCAGAGCAGAATGCTGTCAGTTACCTGCAGGGACTGCACCGATGCCAGAAAGCTGAGCTGTTCTGAAGGCCTGGTGAGGGGACCGTGGGGCAGTTGGTTCATGTTATTTTTGTTCTTCAGGATAGTCTCAGCAGTCAGGGATGTCCCTGCGTAAAGCAGCTCGTTGGCAATCATGGCAGTGATTGTGGCCTTGCCTGGGTTGGGTATAGCTCGACTGTAATCCTTGGATCCTTGACAGGCCCCGACTGCTTGAGCCACCTCAGGGACCATAGGCAGGATGCCTGCAGGCAGCTGCTGGTGGCTCAGGTAAGGCAGGCGGAACTCCTCCTCCTTGGAACCTTCAAAGGAAAAGCACATTTTTTTTAAGTTTAAATAAGCACAACAGTAATAATATAACAAACTATTTGACAACTGCCAAATATGTAAGTCTGATAGATCTATCGACACTTACCCAATGCCACGTCCTCTACAGAGCCAGGTTCAAAGAAGGTCACTTTGCGCCCATCACCAGGCTTTTTCACTGGGGTCTAAAATGACCAAAACAACACATGTAAATGAAGGAATAAAGGTTTTGCACAGAGATATCAACTTTCATTGTCTTCCAAGTTTACAGGACTTGCTTGATAGGTATAGCAGTACCTTTTCATCAGTCTTGAGTGCCGGTTTGGGGGGCTGAGGCTGAGGCACTTTATATCCCAAGAGCTCCAGCATCTTCTCTGCTGCGTTCCTCTTGGCCACCTTTTTACTAGGTCCCATTCCCTCCGCAGACTGGCCGCACACTGTCACCTATATTAGACAACATGCAGCAAAAAACTGAACAGGTGAGCAATTAACAAGCAAAGGCATAGGAGAACAGGCACAAGGCTACTGGAATTGCTTCAGTTTCTGTCAAATCACCTGCATGACGAACTCCCTGCGCCGAGGTAGACCTCTCTCTGTAACCATGCTGTACTCTGGTTCCTTCTCCTTCTTGGCCTGCTGGATCTGAGCCAGGCGACTGATGGGATTCATTCCCTGGCCATATTCTGGGCTGGTCTGCAGCTGTCGGTGTAATAGATTAATCATCACTTAATGACGAGACCCTCAGTCTGTACCGATTGTTCTTATTCCAGCTCACTTATTACATTACCTTGATGATGGATTTGGTTTTCTTCTTGATGCGTGGCAGCGTTTTTTCCACACTGGGTATATGGGGTAGCTTCTTCAACTCCCCCAGCACCGCTGCTGCTGCCAGCTTCTTAGCAATCTTTTTACTCTTCCCTTCACCCTGACCAGTGAACTCCCCGACTGTAACACACACTACAAAACTCTTCATGTGGGGAGGGCCTTCCTCCTTTAAAACCTGGAAAACAACAGAACAAAAGCTCTATAGTTAAACAGGAGAAGAAACTGGATTCATAAGTAATACATCTTCTCGACACACTACTGAACTGATGTATGCCTATTAACATTTATTTTAAAAAATGTATAAATCACCTCAAAGTTGACAGGTAGGTTGCGTTTCAGTGCAATTTCAAACACTTGACTGATTTCTGATTTGTTGAGGTTCTCCTCCTCAGGCTCTCCATTCATCTGTCGAGAGAGAGCCGAGAGCATATTAAAGAAGGAAAATTTGTCTGAATAAAACTGCACAAAGGGCATTCAAGCACTATTCCATGCTGACTGTGCACTTCTTTTCTCACCACTGGCAACTGTTGCAATATTGGCTCCTTGTGCAGCACTTTCAGGGCCTTGGCAGCAGCGTCATGTTTGGCTAACTGCCGTGTGCGTCCCTTACCAATAAACTGCTGGCCTCCGATGGAAAGCTCCATGTGGTATAACATTGGTCCCACTGGAGGAAATGGATAGTAGTACCTGGAGACAAAAAAGTCCATGCATCTGTCTTTTACCATATCAAAAATTAACTTATCAAAATCAAGACAAAACGGAAGAATATTTTCTAATTTCCAAGTAAAGGAAACTCACTGTTGCATAGAGCGCTGGTAAGGTCCTGGAGCCCGGACGTTGTAGTTGAAGTTTGGTGGTCTCATCCCCGGGTACGGGTCGATGGGTTTATACATTGGCTTTTTACCAAGCTTCATACATAGTGCATTTAACTCCATGGTATGTGTCATTCCATCTGCTGTGAGGCCAACACAGAGAAAAGAAAAGATAAAACCATATATTAGCAAAGCTTATCCAAAGACCGTTACAGAGCCAGTGGGAAGAGCCCACCTGGGTTCTTGCCTGTGTTGCGGGGCGTCCTCACGGTGGGCTTGGGAAGTGTCGTCTCATCGAGGGCAGATGCAGCCGCGGAATGCTGGGCTTTCTTGATGCTGGTCCCCTCTGCTTCCCAGTGCTGATCTCCCAGTGTGAGTCTAACTGAGAAAATCTGACAGAGGAAATACAGTACAGTCTGTCACCAGCATGGCCTTGTGACAAAAGGTCACAAGGCCATGCTGGTGTAATGCTGCTGTAATTTTATTCAATAGTTTGAATAAAATTACACGATTGGGTAGTCTGTAAAAAATAATCTTTAAGTACCTTTGAGTGAGCTGGTCCTTGCTCACAAAGCAGCTTATACTCAGGTTGGATCTTGTTGAAACGGGCTAACTCATTCACCAAACACATGGGGGTCTTCTCTTTAGGGTTTGCCATGTTAGATACTGTGACAAAACAAAAAAGAAAACACACATGATCATAGACACAAAACTAGAGTTTGTTGCGAGTCCCAAAGTCGGCAAAAACACAAAGAATCTAGGAAGACATGTAGGGCTAGAAAACAAGAAGCTTAAAGAAATTTTAAAAAACATATGCATTACTTGCAACCACAAATGTTAGTGGCTTAACTAAAGATAGTAAATTACTGTGCACGAAAAATAAAATAAAAATGAATTGCAGCAATAAAATACAGGCTTTTGTTACCCAACAAATAAATAAAGCCAACCTGTGGTGGTATTGTAGGGAGTGGCTGACCCCGCAGGGAGAGCGGAGCTCCTGATGGGCTGGCTGGCGCTCTCCGAGGGTAAGGTGCCTGAGGCACACGGGATGCTGTAGCCAGGCTGTGGCTGCACCAGCTGCAGTGGGGCAGAGGCAGCAGGCATGGGGCTAGCTGGACACTGAAACTGGAGCTGGGACATCCTCGTTGGTCTAGCTTAGTCAATCGTAGGTTGAGGTCACGTTAAGAACTTTGTAGTGCAGCAATGGTAAATGCCAAAGTGGGAGGAACTCTTTATTGAGGAGGTCTGATATGTGCTCTGCCTGGAAAAGTGAGGAAATAAGACAAGAGACTGAGATGCGAGAATTAATCTACAAGTCTGTCACAGATACTGGAGCCCTCAGGATGCCCATCAATGGCCTGACAAACAAAGACACCTTAATTAACATCTATCGTAATTTACTGTCCAGTTTACTCAGGCAACACATGTGTGAATCATGGGAGACAACCCATGCAATGCTTGGGATAAAATGCTACATCTACACAGAGAGGCCCCAGCTGCCTGGATCAGGTTTGAAACCAGCACCTTCTTGCTGTGAGTCAACACTGCTAACCACTGAGCTTCATGGGCAGATTTTACACCCTCAAGTTTAACTTTCAACCTCGAAACAGATACATTCTGCACCTTGAAATCATTACGATCATTTCAGATCAGCCCAGATGAATTTTATACAATACTTGACAAGCGCTAAGAAGATTCAGTTTTACAGGGTAAAATGTAATCTACCATCAACTAACGTGCCTTCTAGATTGTTTGGTTGTAGTAAAAGTACAGTGCCGACAAGAACAAAGCACATTTCTAAGCAATATTCCTTCCTAAACATCTCCTTCTTCTTTTTCACCATGACTTTGATGCATCAATGAATTTACAAAACGTCAGATCCATTTGTGCAGGATAAGATGACAACTCTGGTAACTAATTGTCCTTCACAAATTTGCATTCATTAAAGAACTCGCAACATTCACCAATGCCCCCAAATTGTGTGTGTGTGTGTGTGTGTGTGTGCATCATAGATGGTGATTTACGTAGGGTTTATGTAGGGTGCCAAGACAGGACAACACCCACCAGGTCGACATTATTTACCAGTCACAGCCAGCAAGAACGACGACAACCAAACAATGCAACCAGCTGGGAGGGTACACTGACCACCCCTGTTAGCATGGCTTACTGTTTCCTCTTCAATATTCTGTTTAGCCTTGCTGTCATTTAAGGATGCTGCAGACCCAAAAACATCTTAATTATTTTGTTCTTGTCAAAGTGCTGGGTTGGTTGGGAGGTGTCCATCACAGTCTGGGGCCCTCAGAGCCATCGCTTTCTGTGATCTCAAACAATTAACATTGACCCGTACCGATTTTGACATGTGCCTCATTCAGCTAAATGTATGATACACAACATTAACTAACTCGCTACTTGAATGACAACTTAACAATTGCTCATTTTTTGCTGTTAAAAGGCGAGCTAGGTAACGTTAGCGCCTACAAATATGGAGCTTCAACCGCTTGCAAACATGCATACACGACAACGTCTTGATAACTTATTGCTTCTTTTTTTATGATATGGCCGTGTGTCAGAAATACAATAATACTGTCAGTATACATTAACTAGCTCTGAATTGTGTCAGAGCGCCGGGTAGCTGAGGGAGCTTTCCCATAAGACCACGTTAACGTCAGCTAGCTAGCTACAGTGGGAGGGATGCATATAATGGGACAACGTCTGTAGAAAATGAACCTGAACACTCAAATGACTAGCAATGGTGTCTTCAGGAAGGTGTACTCACAGCCCATTAGCAGCAGTACCTGGCACTGGTTTATTTTCTAATAACACAACACGTCTCATATTTAATTCCGAGCGAGTCTGGAGAACAACCGGTGAAATAGCTAGCTAGCTAACCTCGACCCCTCGATAAGGTACTACATAAAATAAACCTCACCTCGTCGTTCCTTTTGTTCAGTTTTTAGTTACTCCATAGTACACTTTGATTTACTGTCGTTTTCTTTTGTAAACGGCCAGTTTCAGGAGTCAGTCTATGTTATTTTTAAATTAAAATACGGGCGGTGAGGAGATGGACATTGGGAAAACAGGGCAAACACTAAAGAGAATGGCCCTAGCTTGATTCGCTTTTCAGGACGTGACGTCGCCAGAGAGGAAGTACTTCCAAAATAAAGCAGGATTTCATGGATAGTGAAGATTCATCACGCTTTTGTTTATCATCATCATCATCATCATCATCATCAACAACAAGTACAAATGCGATACTTGTTGAGGACAAACATTATTAATAAAAAAACAAAAACAAATACAGTATTAACATGATAATCAGAATTTTATTTTGATAGTATCAATAAGCCAAAAAAACATGATTTTGCAGCATAATTAATCCGGTCTGTAAAAAAAATGAAAATGCACACACACACAACTATCAAGTTCATCATATTAGCTAATAAATATAAAATTGATCAGGGTTCACTATAAAATATTGCTTCTATAGTCTATAATCCTTTCTAAACTCCATAGCTTGAGGATAAAAGCAGTGAGTGAGCTGGTTATAGTGGTACAGTGAGTGTCCAACGGGTTACAGGTTGTGTGCCTGGCAGATGTTCAGAGAGTCTCGCAGCATCAGGTCACGCAGGCGCCACAGTGCGTCCGCCATAGTAGTGTGGGCCCCTTTGCTCTTGAGCCAGTGAGCTGGCAGCCGGCTCTCCTGCTCTTTGGTCAGGTGAGCGTCACGCCTTTGAGCTGTTGAGGAAACACACAATTTTTGATCAGTATACGTACTTAGCAGGTGAATTGAGACATGTCTCTTCTTTCATAAATGCAACAAGGAGGGACTTCAAATGACCAATGTGGTTTAAAATTCACAATAATAATATTTCCAATAACAGCAAACATTTATACATAAACATTATTGTTTTGACTTTTCTTATGTAGTGTTTAACATGTTAATAACAGACATTATAAGGTGTAATGTCAATGTACAAATCTATGGACATACTCTGTCTTCTACGCACACACGCTTCCCAAATGAAAATACGAGTGAAGAAACGCCACCTTTGAGCATTTGGTCCCACTTGCTTACGGTGTTGGACTCTGAATTCAAGCCCTCAATGTACTTGAGGTAGGCCTCTGAGTGGAGCACCCTCTGGGTCTTTGGTGGAGGAGCCACAAACATGGGAGTGGTGGGCTGCAGGTGAGAGGGCTGCCCCTGTCCTGGATATGGTGGAGGAGCATGCTGTCCTGGGCTGAACATCCCAGGCTGAAATCGAGCAATGACATTAGACTTTTTAGCATGTGGACAACATGTGGAATAGTGAAATATAAAAATAACATGTTTAACGTGTATTATAAATATGAATGCTCTTTATAATAACAAGCCATGTAGAGTTTGTTTTCCAATTAACACATTCTGATGGCTGAACAGTGGCTGCATGACAGAACAAAATTGATGATACATTTTGCAGGGAAAACAAATCATGATCAATAGTTTAGTTAGAAACAGGCCTCACCTGTTGCATATAGTTGCCTGATGCAGGACTTCCTGCCACGCCATTCATCCCAGCGCCCATCATACCTGTTAAATGACAAAATTGCATTTCTGTGCATGTAGTAACTGTGGCTAAACTCATGCTGGTTTGCTTTTTGTTGAGCTCCACATCAATGCGTTCAAATGACTCATGGAGATGTTAGTTTTTGAATATCAGTTGAATGTTAGTCATTTTTACATGCATTATATCTGAGAATGTGTACATGGAGACTGTCTTTTAGGTGTGGCATGTGAGTACACTTGGAGAGTTGGTTGGAGACCAGAGAGCTTTGACTACTCAGTGAGCACGTCAGGCTGTGCAGCCTGTGGACCAGGTAAACCCCTCCAGCAGGAGAGACACGACTGAATGTGACTGAGCAGGTGTGGCTGGGACAGTGGCCCTTACCCTGATGAAGCATGCCAGGGTACCCAGGCATACCTTGCTGGAGATGGTGAGGAGGCAGGTGGGGCCCCCCTACCGAGTGAGGCGGCATTGTCGCCACACTCAACAAGCCCTCATGGGGGCTCTGCATGGGCATGTAAGGTGGCCCGTAAGCTCCCATCATGCCTTGGGGAAGAGTGTGAGGAGAGGACAACAACAAATCCATGCATAAATGACATGCAGCTGACTCTAAAAATAACATGCACTACTACTGCACACAGTGGCCCCTTTCACACATGCACCTTAAGACTTAAATTCTCTCACAATTTTCAATTGTCAATTCTCGATGTTCGATCAGGAACCGTTAGATGTCTGTAAATGTGTAACTTCAACTCAAGTGTCAACATTCCCGTGTAAGTCTTGTGAGATGTTACAAGCTCATTGTACAAATTAAAGTTTCATATGATTTTTGATCACATAAGAGTTAAAACTGTCACATAGAGCCCCTATAATATAAAGTGTTATCAAACCAACAAACTTTCTATACCGGACACTCCTGCAACTTGACCAGATATTTGACATAAAGTTTGCGACATTAGAGACCAACGTCTGGATAACGGAAACCAGTGCCACTTGATGATGGTAAAGGTTCAGTGTGTGAAAGGGGCAGACAACACAAATGGGTCTGAAAATGTTAGCAGGCAAAACAGGAATAAAAGTTAAATGAAATTTTAAAAAAGTTATTCATGGTTAAAAGTCAATCATGCAGGCAATGTCATGCAGACATGAATCTAGTGATAATAAAAAACTATAAACATAAAATAATGTGAGACAGCAGCAAAGAAGAAAAATGTCGTTTTAGGAATGTAGTCTTGAGATAAATACGTTAGAGGATTACGGTTTTTTAACAGTCCGGCCTCATTCCCCTGCTGCCTTGTTGTCAAACACTCGTGCTGCCTCTGAGAGGGGTTACCTGACACAGGTGACATGGTCTGGTTTATCATTCCCATAGTGCTAGGCGAAGGCACCACCCCCATCAGTGCCCCTACAGGGGTACCTGCTCTAGGGGACCCTTGCTTCTGGGGTGGTCTGTCACGATCTTGTTGCTCCACTATTTTGGCTGCGCGTTCTGAAACAAAAAATCATTTCTGTCTTTACTTCAGTTCACTTCGGAGCATTTTCATGACTACTCAGTGCTCCTCCTCACCTTCATATTCTGCTTTCTTGGTACCCTCAAGGTTCCTCCACTCGGTACCCACGAGTCGACTCAACTCCCCGAAAGAGAAGTCTGGGTGTCGAGCTTTAATCACTGCTCGCATTTCACTGCTGAACAAGATGTAGCCACTCATGTTCATCTTCCTCTTGGCCCCTTCCTTCTTGGATAAGCCCTTCACCTTAGGAGTGGACTTCATGGGAAAACAAAAGCGCAGGTTAAAAAACAAACAGGTTGTGTCTTACTGTTAATATTAGCAGCAGCAGTTTATAACCTTTGGACATCAACACTTCTTAGGTTAAGGTCTTTGGAGATGTATGGGTACCTGAGAAGGTGTGTACGGCATGTGTTCCATATCGCTTGCAAGGGGGGTTTGCATCTGAGGCATAGAAGGCGTCGCTGGAGCCTCCTCGTCGTCGTCTAGATCTTCTATATCATCGTCTCCATCCTCTATATCTGCCAGTTTAACCTCGAGCTCTTCTATCTTCTTGTCCAAAAAGGGTGACGCTTCCTTCTGTGGCACCATTAATTTCCTATGCAAGAAAACAGCATATACAAATTCAGACTGAAAAAAGAAATTCTATAGTTTTCAATCCACATCAGTGCTCTGCTTGAGTGACCAACCTGAAATAGAAGATCTCATCCTCCACCACTTTGGAAGAGTACGAGAAGCGTTTCAGACCCTTGAACTTTTTCATCAGCTTCTCTGTATCAATGTAGCGGCTCTCGCACAGCAGGACATCATCTTCGGAGAACTCGGTAGGTCGGCATGACAGGTAGTCCTTAAAGGAGGACACCATGCATTTGCCTGGGGAGCAGACAGGGAGGAAAAAACTTTGTAACTTGTGTAGCTTTAATGTCGACTCCAAAAACTGGAGAGGAAAAGGAAAACCCCCTTTAATAATTAGTCATTTTTGAAGATTCCTGGCAGAGCTTTTGTAACTGTGTAACAGTTTATCAGGGTTTTGCCAACTATTTCTTGGCTCTGAGCAGTTGCCGGACAACCAGTGACAAATCCAATAAGTTCATTTTACCAGACAAAAAATAGTCATACCTGTTAAATGCTTAATTGTCATTTCTATACTTTGTTTTTGTATGTAACAAACAAACAAGACATGACATGGTAAATAGTCAGCTTTAGAGGAGCTGGTAGGTGGATTTTGTCACAGCATGACAGCGCCATGCAAGCCATTTCGCCACTTCCAGTCTTTGTGCTAAGCAAAGCTAACAGCAGCTGGCTGTGATTTTCTTTTAAGTACATCACATGAAGAATGTACAGGCTCATTGTGTGAACACAAATTCTACCTATAGTACCTATGACACAGGTCATGGGCAAGGTCTCCTCCAGATGGCTCAGAAACACTTCTCTCTTGTAGAACATCTTGGTGGGTTCATGCTCTGTTTCCTCGGGATGAATGAAGATAGGTCCAAAGAAGAAAGTAGTTCCATTCTGCACCCACAGCTTCTCTATCCTGTCGCCCAGTAAAGGGAGCCAGAGTTAATAACTCAGTAAAAACTATAAAGAAACAATGTAACAAGTACAACAGGACTTCTTCTCACATTTTTAAGTTTTTCCAGCAACTTAAATTAATACATTTATTACATTACTACTATAATTTAAAAAAAATGTTTTGCCTTAAAGTAGACTTGGCATCCTATACAACCCCACTGATCTCCAGAACCCATTATGAACCCTGTACACTAGAGAGCAAAATATACCGACACCCACCTGGCAACCCGGGGCTTAGACAGACCATGTGACTGGATGTAAACGCAGTCTCCCACTTTATACCACACGTTGTTGTAGCGTAACTGTTCAAAGTGCTGACAGCCGGGCTCAGCTCCACTCATCTCCATCTGGACATCCTCTCTCTCCTAAATGAATAATTACACATATACACACACACACACACACACACACACAGAGGAGTCAGGTGTTTGTTTATATTGTTTCATACTTGGAACTAACTACTCCTCTGACTCCCAGCTAACCCTTGTCAAGACATGCCTGAGTTAATTAATCCCCTGTAGTTGAGGTATTGCTTGGAGACAATATGCTTTTTCATTTAGATCTGGACTCCAACCTTATCCTTTACACTGAAATATACTCGTGTCCTGGAGGGCTGGTGCCCTGATTCTGGAGGCCTTCTGGGATTAGGCCAAAGATAGGTCAGTACTGAAGTTTGGTATTACTTAATTATCTGTACTTGTAATTTGTCTTTATTGTGTCTTTTAATTTGCTTCTACAAATGACCCAAATTTCATGAAAGGAAGCTCAGAGAAACACTTGTGGCTTATTTAGAGAAAAATCTTCTAATCAAAGACATCATATTTTTTCTTATTTTTGGATTGGAAAAAACATTTAGCCACCTCACCTTGTCCACAAAACTGCCACCGTCTGAGTATGAAAATGTAGGTTTGTCCTGGTCAGGCTTGGCAAACATGGAAGCAACACGGACAACAGGCAGCGGCACCTCCCGAGGGACCAATTTCACAGAGCTCGCTGGCATGGCCCAAATCTTGATCTTCTTGAACGACTTGTTCCTGGCGGCGTAACGGGATTCACAGATGTACACATCGTCGGCCCCATAGCCCTCGGGTTGCATTTTGAAATAATCCTATAGAAAGCAGCAAAAAGTCACAATTAGGTGAACAGATCCATGTCAAAGTAAATAAAAATATTTTTCATATCTTGTTCAGTTCCTGTTGGGGGCTTACCTTCACAAACATGACCACACACGTGCCCAGAACTTTACTGATGGACACTTTGTTGTAGTAGTCGCTCTTGAAGACCTCCTTCTCCAGAAACTTGCGTGTTGCCAGGTGGAAGGTTTCACTTGGTCTGTAGAACCAGCAGCCATAGAGCCACTTCTCACCTTTACACACAAGTAAAGACAAGACAAGCACATATTTGCAAACATTCAATACAAACAAGTAAAATTGAAAAAAGGTAGTTTATTTTTCTTTATTATATTAATTGAATTTGACAGAAGTGTATCATTAAAAATGTATCATATTTTGATATCTTGTCTATTTATTACCATATTAGGGCTGTTCAATTAATCAAAATATTCTTATAATTGCAATATGGCCATGTGACAAAACAGGATTATAACTGAGTGCTGTAGAGATGCCTGAAAATCTTATTCTGATATAAAGGAACATGTTTGGCACAGACCTCAACAATCATATTATCGCTATCAATAGGTCATGTCTGTCAAAACAATCGCAATATGATTTTTTATTTTACCATATAGTGCCCCAGACCAAATGTGATATTATATATATATACACTGTATTATGGCTAATTAATATGGACATTTTCTTAAGTTGCTGGGGAAAAAAATGAATAGGTGACCATGTTACCTGCTTCATCTTCCCACAGTCGTTCGATACAGACGATGTGTGGTTTCAGGTTCGGTTCCGACGGCTCCACATAGACAAAGTCCCCCACATGGTAGGTGCGGTTTTCAAAGCTGCAGTCCTGACTGTACCTTCGCTCTCTCTCTGACTCTGAACTCCATGCCTCTCCTGGCAGGTCCACAGGTTTCTCACCATCTTCAAGGACAAAATATAAAATTGTATCAAATTAATACCACATCAACATTTTAACATATCCTGTGTATTGATCAAGAAGTCCACAGACACACACACCTTTGTTTTCCTCCCCCTCTTCCTCTGTCTTTTGCTTGTCCTCCTCAATCTCTTTTGGAATTTTCTCCCTCTTTTCCTGATCCACGTCGCTGTGCAGATGTTTTACCGTGTAGTTGAGTGCGGAAGAGAGCAGAATCTCTCCGTTCTTGCATAGCTCGTCCCTGATCTTAATGAAAAATTGTTGTAGCTCCACCGCATCCTCAAATATCTCTGAGTCAGTCCTGCAAACACAAAGAACTCGAGATGTAAACACTTAACATACACAGTAAACACTGCAGCTGATTCAGGATGCATTAAATAGGTACTGAAAAGTATTGCACAGTTTAAGCTGAGGAAGCAGTGTGTTGGTCTGTAATACAGTTTACTAAAAATGTAAATGATCTCTACAAAGTTTTACACTAAATGCTCGTAAAAAGGTGTTAAATTCCAATTCCTCAGCACATCATATTATCAAAATGTTGTTTTAAAACCATATAAGTAAAGGAAAAGTCAACATTCTGAAAGGCTCATGAAGTTATTAGTAATCAGATTACGCTGCACACTCACAGGCATTGCACAAAGTAGGTAATCCATCATTCTTTTAACAAGTATCTCTACATGTGTGGCTGTTAGAAGATGGCGCATGATATATCAGACAGCTTAGTCAGAAGTCATCAGTCAAAAGCTTTACTTTCACTGATTGTGCCTCAGACAGCCACATGGCAGCCTTTTCAAAATAAGCTGCTATACCTGTTCAGCCTCCTTGCTTTCTCCAGAACTTCAAACACATGTTCCTGGAAGACGTCCAGTCTCCTGTAGCGTCCACGTTCCACGTTCATCCTGATGATATCAAAGTTAAGTGGTGGTTTCTCAGGAGCAGCCGGATCCACAGCAGGAATCTCAGCCAAAGAGTCACTGTAGCACCGGCCCTCTTCATCCTGGTGGCCCATCATAGACACAAACAGGTTCCTGATCAGCTCTCGCACCAGAGGTCCCACAGCAGGAGGCCCGCAGTCCTCGTTTCCCTCCTGCTGCTTGCGTGTTTCTAGCAGCACCCGGTGCAACACGAGAGCATCCCGATAGATCAGGGATTCCGGCTCGTTGTAGATGCAGGCATTGTTGAACATGAGAGCAAAGTCCTCCACCAGGGCTTCGACGTCTTGGTAACGTCCAGCTGCCATATGGCTCCGCAGGCGTTCCATATCGACAGGTTTCTTGATAGTAGCATAGTAGTCAGGCAACTCGGCACGAGATGGCAAGCGGAGGAAGATTGTGCTTAGACGCCGACCTCGTCGGTCAGTGAAGTTTCGCACGGCGTCGTACAGCTCGTTTAGCTTCTGCTGGAGAGGCGTGAGGTATTTGGACTTCTTTGGAGAAACACCAGTCTTTCCTAGATACAAAAAAACCCCAATAATTTCCATTAGCATTTTATTTTCATCTTTATATAAACCTAATGTTCCGTTCAATAAAATTATTGAAACTACAGAAGAATTAAAAAGATTAGATAGAACTGTTGCAATCAAAGCAAAGACCACAACACAAAGCCAAGTGTTAACAGCAACAGTTGCGATTTTGTACTCAGTTGATGGCAAACTTTGGGGCGATGCTGGTGGTGGAGGAACGATACATGGGTCACTTAATAAAGCATTACTCCCTGTTGGGATATATGCACGATTCAAAGATGAAAGGTTGACCTGTCAGTGGCACACGAGTGGTCAACAAGTCAACAGTAATGCCTTTGAAGGTGGAGATAAATTGAATTTGCTAGACCAGTACGTAAGAATAATAATAAGCAAACGGTTGCTGCGATGGATTAACTAGTGCTGATTTGTTTTAAAACTCTCTGAATAATGTTTTATACAATAATGAAGTCCTTTGGCTGCCTCGAAGCTTAGAAAGATCTGTAAGATCTATTACGTTGTGGTATGTTTTAGAAAATAGTCAGGAGTAATGTGAAGAGTATCTGATTTTGAGCAAACGGGCCAAGACATGTAAAATCACCAATATGATCAAACTTACTGAGTTTCAGTTTGGGAGATCCCACATCCTCTTCTTCAGGTGAAGGTCCCATCTCCTTGCGTTTGTCCTTCAATATCTTCTCCAGAATATCAGCATCATTATACACCTACGTTAACCCCCACCACAAAAATTGGTCATGTCAGATAAAGATAGCACATGCCAGGTTTGTTCTGCATCCAACAGCAGAAAAAATATACAAAGCATAATTCAAATTTAATGTCATCATCTACCTGAGATCCCTCCTCGTTGTAATGCCGGGCATTACGGAACATCAGCTTCATGTCGTCCATCAGAGCTTCTTCTGTGGTGTAGCGTTCAATGCGGATGTTGTGCTCGATGGTCTTCAGGTCCATTGGTTCGAGGATGACCTTGTAATAGTCAGGGTAGTCCTTCTTGGATGGTTTGACCATAAACAAATCACAAAGACGGCGATTGGTGCCTGCCTCCCTGGCCTCAGTCACTGCGCCATACAAGGTTTTCATCCGGTTCTTTTTGACGTTTTTTTTGTGGCTTAAGAAGTATCAAAGTAGAGTATGAATGAGCTTGGATGGCAACACTGAGAAACCAAACAAGGCTTTGTGAGTAATATATTTTGTTGATATATTAATATTTAAGAGAAACAGTTATGGAGAAAAACAAGTATACCTTTTCCTTTTGACGCTCCCTGCATCAGATGACAGAATACTGTCTCCATCCTCATCATCTCTCCTCAGAAGTTCCCTCTTTTTCGCCTACACAAACAGACAGATCAACAGACAGGCGGATACCCCAGTGGACAATTATGCTCCCTGGGCTATTTCTGCAAAATGCTTCATAGTCTGTTTCAAATCACGGCTAATTTCTTTCATTCTTGGCCTAATTAGAATGAAAACATCCTGCAGCGTAACCTGACATTTAAAAAAATAGAGCAGATGTCCTTACCTGCATGATTTGCTGAAGCCTGAAGGCCCGCTTGTAAATGCTTGAGTTAGGCATGTTGTAGCGCTTTGCGTTCTCAAACATCAGAGTGAGGTCAGCATCCATCTGTTCCACACTTTCATACTCGCCGTTCTTCATCTTTGCCCTTGAAAATAAACATAAAGGTTATGAAGGCCCTGAATTTCCCATCCCAGTAGGTGTAATTAAAAAAAGGGATTATTCCTTACCTGATCTGCATCAGAGAAATGGGCTGTTTGATCTGCTGATAATAGTCAGGATATTCCCTGCGAGACGGCAGCTGCTGGAAAGGCTCAGAGAATACCTGGCCCTGGTTGTTCCTGGCACCCCTCACAGCTTCATACAGCTGGAAGATCGGGTTGCTCATTTCCATACTAGAACTCTGACTCTCGGCCTCTGACTCTCCTTCATCATAGCAAACAGAGCCTGCAAACATTTACATGACGTACTGTTTTTTTAAACACACAACACAAGGTCAATTTCACTGCTGCCTAAAGCGCTCATACTTACCAGAGAGTACAGGGTCATCCTCACTCTCTGAGCCATAGTGAAGAGCTACGCTGACGCCAGAGAGTCGCTCCCCCTGGCCAGACCTGCGATTTCTAAACAGAGGCAAGAATACAGAACACCCACCAAACAATCAGTTTTCTGTGAGGGAAAAGATTTGTATTTTAGACAAAAGTAATAAACTAAAAAGGTGGTTAAATACCTGATGCGTAGACTAGATTTAGTGGGTTCAGCGTGTTCAAGTTCAGTCTTCCGCTGGATGAAGACTTTTTTTATGGTGTTTGCATCCTATAAAACGAAGAGAACAACTGTTGAGATTTGGGATGTTTACATCTTAAAAAACAAAGAAAATCAAGAAAAAGAGGTTACCTTGAAAACCTGAGATCCTGGTTCATTGTATGTTTTGGCATTTTTGGCCATCAGGTCAACGTCCTTTGCCATAGCATTGACACTTTTATAGTATCCAATCTATGCAAAAAATATAAATTAGCGCTGGTTATAATAAAACATCACAAAGATCTTAAAATCCATACATTTTTTGAAAATGCATGCAAAACAAATGAAACGAAGAAACTACCTGTATTCTTTGAGCGATCGTTCTCAGATCTATTGGCTCCTTTATAATGGCATAGTAGTCTGGGTAATGCTAAGAGAGACAGAAAAGCCTGTAAATGTGAAAAATTTCAGGGGCATTATTTGATGTCCAAAAGTATATAAAAAGTCTTACCACTTTGGAAGGCAGTTTCTGGAACAGTTCACTGACTAGACGCCCTGAGGGATCGGCGTGTGAAACCACAGCCTCCAAGAGTTGCTCCAACACCTCCTTCAAACTGCTGGTTGAGGTCTAAAACAAAACAAAAAAAAGAGGACTTTAGTTCCTCTGTAGCGCCATTACACAACATTTCCTTGAAAAGCATTTTTGACATACTTAATACAAAAACAACCCCATCGTTTTAAAATGTTAGAAATGTCATATTAAGTAAAAAGACATGACAGCAGACCTAAGCAAAACTTCGGGAAAATAATTTACCTCATCTTCGGTTGACATTCCTGGATTATCCATCATATCATCACCATCTTCATCATCCTCATCTCCATCTCCAGGCTGCACAAACTCAGCCCTTGTTTGCAAATACACCTGCCACAACCTGCATGCAGCTTGATACTCCTCGCTGTCACTCTGAATTGTTGAGAATGCAAATGAATATTGTCATGGGAAAATGGAGACCACGCTCCAAGTCAATGGACCCTGATAACATATCTTACAAGAATAATAAACACTTAATTACTGTGACAGAAATGCTGCACCTACATCTTTTGTCTACCTACCTTGTAGAATGTTTTGGCATTGTTGAACATGAGCTGGAAGTCTGCAGTAAGATGCTCAACATCAGTATAATCGTCTGACTTTAGTTTATACTGAATTTTTGTCATATCAATTGGCTGGGACACCACTTCATAATAATCAGGCTGATTCCTGAAAGAGACCAAGAGAGATCAGACACCTCCAGTCAGACAGTCAAATCTCAAGATTACATCTACAGTTCAGGTGATTGGTATCCATTAAGCTTTACTCTTGTCTTTACGTTACAATACCTTCTCTTTGGTACCCTAAGGAAAACTTCACAAAGTTGCCTTCCTTGATCATCCTTGTGGTCCCTGACAGCGTTGAACAGCTCATGGCATACAGCAATCTGGAGAGTAAACAAAATCTCTAGTGTTTACTAGCGCACACATATTATGACAAAAGCTGAAGCGCTCTTGTAAGATCGGTTAAACAAAACCCAATGTAAATAAAGCATACAATGCATCAAGTGCATTTATTTACCGTATCTACAGGAGGAACATTGGATGTTCTTCTTCTTTTTCTGCCACTTCCAGGCGTAGAGGAGGAGGTATCGTCGAGGTCGCCTCCTCCACTCACACTGCTGGAGGGTGAAGTGGCTCTTCTCCTCTTGGAGCTCGCTGACATCGCTGCTGGCTTAACAACAGGCTAGCCCGCTAGCTACAAACACACAATACAAAAGGGTTACACAAGCTGGGGAGATTTTGTCTCGATGTACACGCAATTGACCTGAGTTACAGTGAATAGCAGCATCCCATCGCGCACTTCCGAACAAGCCTTAAACTGGAACAGGAGCAAACTCAACCGGTTAGCGTTAGCATCGCTTGGGATGTATGAAACAAAGCCAACTGCCGAGCGGCTGTTAGCATGTTAGCCTAGCTGTCTTGCCGCTTTCCTACCAACACAGCCAAGCTTTATATGTACATTTAAGTCAAGAGAAATACTCACAAACAAAGATAAATAGTCACAAAAGAAATAAAAAGACTTTCAAAGACAAATCTCACCCAAAACTCAGCAAAGATTGCCGTAGTTCCCTGAGCAAAAATGTTTAACGGCTAGCTGGCTAGCTAGTGTTGTTTGAAAACTCCTGCCCGGAAGTTGAGGTTGTATTGTGTTTGTGAGCAGATGAGGAAAGCGCCATCTGTGGCGGTGCTTCCCCCTTCAGGCTAGGAATAGTAATGCACCCACTAGCCACACAAGATAGCCCACACAACAAACAATATAAACACACTATTTTTTTTCTTTTCAAGATTTTATTGCAAGACCACACCTTGTTTTTAGACAGCAGTGTAAGTTTGCGGGGGGAGTGGCTTATTAAATCCGAGAAACACAATAACAACAGTAAAAGAAACCTTTATTTAGCACTTTCAAAACCAGGTTTACAAACTAGTATATTGTAAGGCGAGGGGTGCTGCAACTGTGAGATGAAGGAAAAACCACAAAATTGTGGCTCATGATGAGCCTACTGAGGCGCACAGCAAAACTCAAAATGATTATTCTTATGTGTATGTACATCATCACACTTACTTATTTAAGATTATTTTTTATTAATTTATTTTTTTATTTATTATTTTTTTTTCCCCAATGTATTTCACTATAATCTTTATGATTAGTAGGCTGGTTGTAACATAAGTATTATTTGTGTTTTGTTGTTTTGTTGTTTTTTCCCCTTTTATTTGTCTTCACTTTAAAGCTAATAAAATGTAAGAATGTTATACATGTGAAAAAATCAGATGTAGCCTATTATAAAGTAAATGCATCCTTGTAAAGAAATATTTACTACATTCAAGCATTTCTGGTTCACTCAAAGAAAGAAAGAAAGAAAGAAAGAAAGAAAGAAAGAAAGAAAGAAAGAAAGTGTAACACAAGTGTGTTACGTGATATGCATGCATGCATATGTGAAAAAAGTAGTATGAAGCCTTTTGTGGCTCCAGCGGAAGCCGCATATAATTTGATAAATTGCCTCCAGTGATCAGTGGTTAACTTGCATTGTGGGTAATGTCAGTGGCTGGTTTTGAAAAGCAGTCCACTGGTCTAGCCTTGCACGTCTATAACACTGCCGGACTCATTATGGGCAGTTTAAAAACATACGATCTAAACTGACACAGCAGGACAAGAGATATCGCCTTTTTTTTCTTCCACACATTCTTCTTCCTTTTCACAACCTGGTGCCTACATTACCCACAAAGCATCCTAGCCACAGAGATAATTTATCAGATCACATCTTCACAGCTTCCTCTGGAGCCACAAAAGACTTTGTACTACTTTTTTTTTCACATGTGCAGCAGTACTCCCCGAAGCACACTTTAATGTGTAAAATTGGTGGAGTTTTCCTTTAAGGTTCTCCATCATTGTTATGCACACTATATAGCCTAGATGATAAAAATAACTCCTCAAAAAACAACAGGAACACCTTACAACGTGTTGCCTTTGATTTGTCAGAGGGAGGTTGGAAACACTTCTTGGTCCTGTTGTTGTGTTTTCTCGCTTGTCCACACATCACACCTCTGATGGGCCGGGCACCGGACCCCTTGGCAGCCAAGTGTGTCCAGGTGGACACCGGGCAGGGTCCCGTGAGTGTTGATGTTGTGAGAGAGGAGGCAGCAGGGCGTTGGCTCAACATTAGTGCGATATCTATAGCTCTACTTCCCCGCAAGTGTGCAACCGGGCCCTCTGAAGCGCACTTGTCCCTCCATCGTTCTGCAGCACGTCTTCAGCCCCAAACCCATTAAAGACTCTCATTTTCACACAGGTCGCCTGTTTGGTGTGTGTGCGTGTTTGCCTTGTATGATGAATTATTCACAGTGACACGTTGTGCCTGTTTGGGGGTAAACCAAAAAAAAAAAAAAAAAATGAATCTAAAATTGTCTGCATGCTCTGCTCTGCAACAGCGCGAGCGTTACCAGGCGCGCTGCGGGAGGGAAGCCCGCAGATAAACAACCAGCAGATGAACCGAAAAAAGCTGCTCGCGCACAGCAGACGGCGGCTCGACTATCAGGCGGTGAATCGGGCATCGCGTTGTTAAGAGAACAGTGAGTGATTTTTTTCTTCTTCTTTTTTTTTTTTTTTCCTTCTGTGCTGCACTACGTCCACAGACGTCTGGTTTTCTTGACGTCAGGAGAAGTCTGAGCGGACCCAGAGCGCTGCGCACAAGCACAGCAACCACATCGCTCCCAGAGGGAAGGAGAGAGAACACACCACAGCCGCAGATCGCCATTTAGGTACGTGCTTTCTTTTTCTTTTCTTTTCTTATCTTTTCTTCTTTTTTTTTTTTTGTTTGTCTTCCTGCTCTGACGTTGCATCACCGATCGTGTAGTTTCTCTGCAGAAGTTGCGGGGCTGTGAGCGTGTCGCATGTCTGCAGCCTCGCCGGTTTAACGGATTCCTTTGACTGCCGTACCCTTGAGCGCTGCAGCGGGCTACATGTTCGCACACCCACATCGCCTTTATTTCTCATTTTTTTTCTTTCTGTCTGTCTCTCTGTAGCCTACATGCATGAGCACCAGCACGACGCTCACACTCATTTTGATGTGAAATACACATTGCACCGACCGAACGGTTTTATGGTTCCCATTCAGCCGCTCATGCTTGCCATTCACGCCCTGCAGCCCCCAAACGCAGAGCAGGTTGTCACATCGGTCCTCGGTGGAGTGTACAGTTGCCTGTCTTGCATTTGTGTATTTTGGATCAACCTGAGTGTTTAAAAGCTTCAGATGTTTAAATATAGCACAGGTCCCCCCCAGCTGGTATCTGCCTCTACTGACCATGCGTTTGTTTTTTTGTTTTTTTTGGTGACGGTCCCCCCTTTCTTGCGCCCGTCTCTGCTGCACTGTTTGTCCTACTTTCGAGCTGTTATTTGTTGCTATTTATTGTCTCCTGGCCGCTTGTCAGCAAAGAAAGTCTGTAGCTGTTGTGTTTTTTTTTTCTGGGCAGTGTGGTCACATCTCATCAGTAATGAGAAAAATCGATTTCTTATTCATGTTTTTCTTTCTCATTCATTAACAAGTTCACTCTCACTCTCATTTATTTTTCTCGTTTTGGATTAAAAAAAGGTTTAAGAACGCAAGAGACAGCAGCACAGGTCAGGCCCATAGTCTCAGTGTTTGACTTGGATTGGATTTTCTCCAACTTATTGATCAGTCTTCATCATGCACGCAAGAAGAATCGTGGTACGAGCTTGTCCTCTTGTCATCCAGTGCAATCAAACTTCAAGCGGTATTAAAAATGCAAACAGGAGGCTGTGATAGCCAGAACACTTAATCAGGTAAAATCAATAGTGTATTTAATGGCTTTATGCAACAGTCACATCAGTCTGCCAAACTGTAACAGGGCATATTAAACTGACGCAGAGTGCCCGTAGATTGTTGTGTAATATTTCGAGTCTGTTATGTCCCAACTGTGTGCTGGAATGATGTTCGTAACACGGACAAAAAAATCATGTTGCCTTTCAGGGAATTTTTGTCATTTTCATTAAAAGTCACTGGTCCAATCAGCATATCATCGCTCCACTTTAGCCCAACGCTCTTGATCATAATCAAATCCAGATAAATCAAAAGTGTATTTGGACATGTGGTGGAGTAAAAGGTAATTGTGCGTGACTATTCACTGTTTTTAAATTCTCCTCTTTCTGCCCCGCAGCTGTAGCGTGGCGAATCCGATCAGCGTTGTAGGATGCCTCTTGGAGAGGATGGAAATGGATGGAAAAAGAAGACATCAGACATCAAAGAACACTATGACTTCAAAGAAGTGCTGGGAACGTAAGTTGCACAGATCAGTTCGGTGCTGTTGTCGGAGCGAGGCCGGGTTACCAAAGGGGCGAGGTGGGCGACTGCACCGATTGGCCCTGATCACCTCAGCTTGTGTCAGTCAGTACAGTAAATAACTGTGACGTGTTTTCAGCAAAGGTGCAACACTCTTTTATTCTAGCTCCATTTTCCTTCCCGGTTGAAGGAGTCCAGCAGGGAATTATTGAATTATCAGAGATTCTGTCGTTCTTAAAAGGATCACATTGGCGATCTAGGGATGAGACTCGACCATCTTTTTCTCCAAGAAGTCACATTTTTGTTGCTTTTAATCAAATGACCAACTAGAATGGCACTCAGTAGAGCGCATACCTCTGCCAGCACCCAACAGTACCCTTTGAGTCCATCAGGCCTCATCCAATGTCAAGCTCGATAGCCCTGTATCACGAACCACCCGTAACTGCATAGTCATAATTTAAGATCACCAGATCTGCATCAAATTGTACTCCATCCACCTAAATATGATTTTTTGTCATCAAGATCCATGCATTATTCCCTGAGAAATTAACAAAAATATAGAAAAATGCCCTATCTCTCAATGTTAAAGTAAGTAAGAAAAAAACATCCTGGATCTGCCCCTTTATCGAGATCCACGCCAAAAGTTAACGGGGTCTGTTCTGGACTGAGAATCATCCTCCAATCAAGTTTCACGGAAAACTGTTCAATAGTTTGTGTGTCATTCTGCTGACAAACCAACGTACCGACAAATGGACACGGGTAAAAACGTAACATCCTTGGCAGAAGTAACAAAAAACAGTTGTCAGACAGTAAACGTGGTGCCAGGTTGAGCTCCAGCACAACAGCACTGGTTGGTTCTCAGAGTTTGAGGCAAAATCTAGTGAAGCTGCCATGGTGAACAGAGTACGTACACATTTTACATAGTTGGAGAAACCGAGTTGATGCTGTCAGGGCTGCAGTGTTTGAGTCTTTATAGAGCAGAGTCTCTTAAGAAACCTGAATAACGGACCTGAGTGTACGATGTACTAAGTCTTTACTGTGGCAGCCTGGGTTTGATTCCAGCTCTTTGCCGCATATCATCCGTATCTCTGTCCGCTGACTTTCCTGTCTCCATCCGTCTGTCACCGTCTAAATAAAGCATGAATCCAAAAAAAAAAAAAAAAAACAGGAAAAGAAAAACATGACTGACATTTTGGACGGCCTGTGACTTCTGCCTATTTTGACTCAGACTCGTCTTGTTCTTGGCCACTGTTGGATGCTGACTCAACTGTTTCCCACTCGCCTAAAGTATCGGCAAGAATGCATCATTTCCCCGGCCAATTTGGCACTCTATTGAGCAGCACAAAGACATTTTGAATGTATTACAGTTAATTCTTATGCATAGCCTATATAACAAATTAAAAAAGCCTTTTTCAAAATGAACTGAATCTGCATTTTGACAAGTTGGTCTTTACAGTCACGACAGTGCTCGAGCGAGTGCTGCAATGGTTGTGTGTGTTTAACATGCATGTGTTTTATTTGCATGTATTTGTGTATACGCGTGTGCAGTTACACATGCATGGTCACATATGAGTGTGTTCTCAACATCATTATTATTCTCCCTGCTTCGGTCAGTATTTGTGAAAGTGAATGACTGTATTCAAATTGAACATTGATTTATCTAATCAAAACAAGATGATTTGAACGGCTAATGGCTGATTCACACTGAGGACTTTTTAGTGATCTGTAGTGTTGCGGCACACATCCAAGCCAGTCCTGCCAGGCCACTGTAGATCCAGTAGATGCGGCTGACATCAGGTGATATTAGGGCAGTTTGGCCTCATCTTAGCTCGGACTTGATTGTTTTGTTGTTAGGAGAGTGAGTCCTGAATGGATGCAAGGCTGTTGTCAGTACACAAATGTTTTTGTTCATGAATGAAGGAAACAAAATCCTAATTCAGTGGCTCTTTCTCGTCGCCCACGATGTATCCAAATTACAATACAAAACCCAACAAAACCTGCAATCTTTTAATACCACCCATCTGTCCCTGAACATGTCATGATCAGCTGCACCTTCCTCCGCTGATGTGATGATAGACGGCGGGGATGTGAGAGACAGCTGAACAGGTTCTGTATTTCCATCAAGGGCTCACGTATAGAGAGATCACATAAACCCATGCCGGCAGTTGCTGCCTATGATTTACCCGACGCGATGTGGTCTTGGAATCCAAAATAGGTTATCTTACATATTCATTGAATACGCCTTCATTCTGCAGTAAACTGCAAAAATGAATGTTCATCCAGCAGGGTAAAGGCTTTCCTTTGCAGTCGGCGATGGTGAGGGCTGGACTCACACAGACCTGTGAATGCACCCTCCAGGGGGACAGGATCGAGCCCAGATGGTCGGGCGGCACCTCTCCACCCCCCCACCCCCCCAAACCAAGTACAAGTGACCCAGCACACGTCCACCTGTGATGACACGAGTGTGCCATATGGAGTGTGGTTGTTTTCTTTCTTCTTGGAATCACACCTGCTTCCCCAGAGAGGCAGCACAGAATCAGATTTTAATGACTGTGCAACTCTGGGCCGCGTCCAAAAAAGTGAAATAGCAGTGGGAAGATGATGAGGCTGTCTGGTTATGTCGAGTGCTGTAGGAGGACATCAGAAGACTCCACCGGTGTGTGTGTGTGTGTGTGTGTGTGTCTCAGAGCCGCTGAACTCACGGCTGCTGCTAAACGCTGATAAGTTCTGCTGCGATTCCACTGAGACTCGCGGTAACTTAAAGCATTGATTGTAATTTGAGGTATGATATTAACGGTTACGTAACGAGGATTGAAAGAGTGAATGGCCAGAATAGCATGTACCCATATTTCAGAAAAAAAAGAAAAAAAAACAGGGATGGAAGCTGTAGTAATATTCTTTCCCTTCCTGTCACTAGAGCTGGACCTGGCAGAGGGCAGAATTAATGTGTTGACGGAAAGCTCCTTATGCTCGGAGAGAAGATTACAGTGGAGCTTTATCCAGGAATTCAGAGTGTGAAGTTAATTGATTTATGTTGAAATATTATATTCAGATTCAGCTAATCCATCGCAGTTCTACCTCTGTTTGGAGTCCACTTCAGGGACAAGCTGTCCCCGAAGGGAGAAAAAATCCCCCAGTCAACAAACTTTGACTTTTTCTGTTGTAATTCTCATTAACACTTCTCTCCTTTAACAATGTCAGGTAAACAGGATGGAGTGAAAGTCTGTATAAATATACTTGTGATTCCTCTTGGCCTTTTTAGAGTCGTGCTTCTTGTTTCTGAGTGACTGAGAGAGTCTCTACATGGAGCCAACAACTCTGTCTTAAGATTCTAGCTGACGGTTTTCTTAACTGAGAGAGAAGAGCAGCTCCAACATTTCTGTAACTTCCTTAAAGGGAAGTTTGGCCAAAAAATCCCCCAAACACATATTTTCCTCTTAACTGTGGTGCTATTTATTGAATTAGATTGTTTTGATATGAGTTGCAGAGTTTTGGAGATGTAGGAATTAGATGGCACTCGGCTTGTGGTGCTCAAAGTGCCAAAAAAAACAGTTGAAAAACTCAACAGCAAGCTTACTAAGCTAACTAAACTAAAGTAACAGTCAATGTTTGCATCACTGTCTTGAGTGCGAGCCTCTCGTCCATGATCAGATACACACTTTCTTCTGCGTGGTGATAGAGCGTAGTGCGGCAGAAAGAAAAATAGTTCCTTCGTGAAACTTCTCACAACAAGGTCTGTGGATCTTGATTAACTGGGTCCTGATTAGTGGAAAGAGACATTTCTTTTGAGCTTTTCAAATCTATTTTTATAGGGTTTTTGACACACAACACAAGCCGAGTGTGTTTCAGTTTAATTATATTTGAAAGAAGACAAATGTCTCGACAGCTGACATCTCCAAAACTTGACAACTCACACCTAGAGAATCTAGATGGATACATAGTGCTACACATAAGAGGAAAAATATGTGTATTTGATTTTTTGGGGGTGAACCGTCCCTTTAAAGGCGCCAAACGTAAGACTTGGCGTCTCGTTGAATTCATTCTCAAAACAAATGAGGGGAAGAATGTCACCAGAATTACCGCTAACTGCTTCTAACTGTAGCTACTGTTAGCCAGTTAGCTCAGTTAGCCATGCAGACTTGGAGCTCGAGCAACAGCAGAGTGTTGGTGTCTAGCACAGGAGCTTTGGACTGGGATGTCAAAACTGTTATTTCTTCACATTCGGATGATAATTTAGTTGATTTTTAAATGTTTTCCACTAAAATACATACTTACTTACATTTTGCAATTTTACCAGCTGTGTCTTTCGTGGGTGTCGACACCAGGGATGTATTTTTACAGTCTAACAGTTTGATTAACTGTCCCATGATTTACTCGGACGCGCGTTTGAGCTCGATGTGTTTATGTATTAAATATGATCTTGGACCGAGACTTAAAGGCTTAGGAGTAGCGATGATGTAGATGCATGCACATCATTTCAGTTTACGAGCCCTGAGGACGGAAATATCCCTGCAAGCTGGCAGCTTATCTGACAGAAATGAAGAGCATGGGGCCAGTTAACAAAACAATTTCAGACCGCAGCGCAGCAGTAAAAAAAAAACTGTTCTAAACGTCCACAGCAGAGTACTTCTTAAATGCATCGCTGGTGGCTGAAGTCTCTTTTCAGATCTTACCAATCTGATCTATTCTCCAAACAAAATAGTTCCACGATACATACGTGGTGCAGAATTTGGTGTTGATTCGCAGTTGGAGCAGCAGCACGAGCGCAACTTTGATAGTACACAATTTGATTCCACATTAAAATTGGACCACATATTGTTTGATTGAGGTTGAAGAATTCCTCGTGCAGCCCAGGTGAACAAAGCGTAGGCGTATAAACATTGTGACTATTCAGTGCTAAACGCTGTTGGAAAGCACTCTCACTGGCTGTTTTGTTCATAGAGAAGAGCAGAGGAGTTAAGAGGTTTGACCTACACATGACTTTAGTGGAGTACATGGAAAATATACAGTTGTACAACCGTTAGTGAATGGCTCAGTCCCGAGATCTGTTGATGTGAATAAAGTTATTTTTCATAATGATGCAGATGGAAGAATGAATCTGGAGATTGTTTGGGATTTGGCATTGTACTGTATGTCCTCACACTCCTCTTTGTCTTTCTCTCTCTCTCTCTCTCAAACACTCACACACACACACCCAACGAGCGCACACCCAAAATGGATTAGGCTAAAAAGAGAAAGCTTTTTTTAGGACTCTGAGGCACGTTGGGCCTGAAGGAGCACTCGCATCAGGTGAGATCAATAGACTGATGGATGCCTTCTGCAACAGGTCCAAGGGGCCTGGCTCTGCTTGATTTATGGTGTATCTTAACAACAACAACAACAACAACAACAACAACAAATTGTGAATAATGTTTGTCAGCAAACATCCATCTTTTTGAGTGCAATGGGCTTCAATTATATCACACACTGATCATATAGGTAGTTACTACGGGACCAGTTCAGGAGCCAGTTGCGCCAGCTGTTTCTTAGCTCAAACTTTGTTAAGACTTGGCAGAGTTTTAACGTAAGCATTTACTAAGTGTTAATGTATGCGTAAGTAAGTTAAAGCCAGTTAGACCACACAAAATAGTTATTTCAAAGAGACTAGTTTTTGCTGAATATTTACACCTAGTGACCCCTTAACTACTGCTACAACCAATCCAGCAATTTGTTTGATTGAACCATGTCGCACCACCATGTTGCTACAGTAGCCCAGAACGGACAAACCACAACACTGGTTGTGCCACAATAGGGGTCCTGGTTCTTTAAGGCTTGAGGTGTAACCTGCCAGTGTTTTGAATTCATGACACAACTTATGATGCTCCGATGACTTACTGTTGCACTAGCAACCCATTTACACAGTGCTGAAATTTCGACTCGTTTGGATGTATCCTGTGTTTGACTGGTCTGAAGCTAGCCAGCAGCTAACTTTAAAAGACCACGTGACAGATGTGTATTGTCATGTAGTTTATTAACAGCCCATAATATTAAAAAACTCAGTTGCATGGAAGATTGCAATTGGGGTGAAAAGCACTGCGAGACACTGACAGCGATGATATGAGAATGTGTGAATCAATATTTCCTGCATGGACAGCTGGGATTACAGTGTCTTCAACAACTTCTGTGTGTGTGTGTGTGTGTGTGTGTGTGTGTGTGTGTGTGTGTGAGAGAGAGAGAGAGAGAGAGAGAAACAGAGAGAGACCCATGCTGTGTTGGTGTTCATGTTGTGCTGATGGCTTTGGGGCAGACACCATCACTCTGCTACAGATGCAGATGATAACCAGACACAGGCTTTTATGTCGTGCTTCATCCGTCCATCCATCCATCCATCCATCTATCTATCTATCTATCTATCTATCTATCTATCTATCTATCTATCTATCTATCTATCTATCTATCTATCTATCTATCTATCTATCTATCTATCTATCTATCTATCTATCTAAAAATATGCAGTCACAGTCTTGTTCATGTACACAAAAACAGCAGTGCGTCAGCTATGAATCTTGAGACCAATGACTCATTTGAATCTTATTTATTTCAATTTGTAACAGCAAGTAAGTGTGCGTGCCAGGATTATTTATTGGCATTAAATACATAAAAATGATGCGACAGGATTTGAGTGGTATGTTGCTGGTGGAAAAAAAAAAGAAACTATGTGCTTTAATGTGAGGCTGAAGAACGTCCACTTTAACTCTGTCTCATTTCACTGAGATATTTGATATATTCTGATATTTTCCCGTAGCAAAAGCAGTCAATGATGACATCTTTCAGTCTAAGAGTTTGTTTATAGTCCAGGGAGACACTGTGGGAAGCATATCAGGCTCATCTCGCCTACTGACAAATTTGACAATAGGAGTGGTGAAAATAGCAGATACTGCCGCTACAGCTGTTATTTAGCTGTTTGGGTAAAGGCGTGTTTTATTTAAAAAAAAAAAACAGAAGAAGAAGAAAAAAACTATCCCTGTGAATTCATTCATTTTTTGGTTCAAGAATTTAAGAAGGAACACATCCTCGTACCTGAACGACTGAATCGGTTGAATGCCAGTCAGTCCAAAGACACCACATATCACTGCACACATATGCTCACAGTTTGGTTAGGGTTAGTAACTAAAACTACTTTCATAGGTTTAAGAAAACAATGTGGTTAGGGTTAAAATAACTATACTACTTATGTTCCTGCCTTAACCTGCGTTCCTTCGCTGCATTAGTAAGATAAAATATCTCACCGTTTACTATTGGTTTTGCACAGTGGTCTGCTGGGTGAAAGTCCTCTGCCTGTTTCATTGGACCATCCATCCCTGACCTCCTCCCTGTGTGGACTTTCTCTCTCTTTATACTTTCCCTGACTTCCTCCTTTGCTGCTAAAATAACTACTGGGGGCCACCAGAGGTCACCGCCAAACAAGAGACATAAATATAGCTGACCTATATGGTTGTTTTTCTGGTGATGGTCATACGATTTGTTTTGGCCTGCAAGATGTTTTTCGTGTAACAACAACAAAAAAAAGGACCATAAAACTTGTGTTTTGTTATTTGTGGGTAAAATTGCTCTCAAGGCTTGAATCCCTCATTATTATTCATTATTTCATAGTGTGAGCCCGGCAGGCAGATAAGGGGAGTTCGGGTCATCTTAACAATTTAACACAATAGAATAGTTTGCTTTTGGTCTGTGGCCCACCATCAAGTTTAGATTTTGGAATAATCTTTATTTGATCACGTATCATACAAAGCACAACATAGTGAAACTGGTACTCTGCATTTAACTGACCCCGAGGGAGCAGTGAGCAGTGTGTACGCGCCCGGGCACCGACTCTAGATCTCACTGAGTGCCTTTGGTCAAGGGCACTGACTGGAGAATGAACCTCATGTGCGTGTTTCAATGGTGGGGGGAAACCGGAGCACCTGGAGGAAACCCGGGCAAGCACAGGGAGAACGTACAAGAACTCCCGCCACAGCAGGGTTCAACCCCAGGATGTTCTTCCTGTCAGGCAACGGTGCTAACCCCTGGGAAAAACCCTGCAGTAGACCATATTTTTAATCATTTAATCAAGAAAATAATGCGGAATAATCAACAATTTAAATAATCATTAGTTGCAGCACTATATATATGTTTCTTCATGCATGGCAAGAATCAGAAACATTGTTTTCAGTGGTGTTCACATGTTAGTATCCTGCCCATCTGTCTCCCTGTCTCGCTCACTGAGACTTCTATTTTAAAAAGCCAATAAGACTAAATAGATTATTACTTGCCAGTAATAGAAATGTAACGCTCCCCCCCATTTGAGGAAACCCTGGCTGTAAATGCTGCAGACTTAAACACATTAAAATGCTTTTATGGGTCGATGAGAATCGGAGCTTTATGTGATTTTGCATTGAGATTATTTTGAGGGACTAAAAAAAAAAACGAAACCGGAGATGTGTGTGTGTGTGTGTGAGAGGATCGTCCCTCTTCCTCGCGTGCATCGTCGGTTTCAGTGTGCAAACGTTTCCGCCGCGCTGGTTCGTTGAGCACAAGATGGCCACGGCACAAAAGCCGTCTCAAGGATTACCACAGAGCCACGTGAGCATTCACCATGGCATGGGGATGGAAAGAAATGCATGTTGCGAGGAGCGTAGTTAACTGTAATCGCTAAGAGCAGAATAAACAGAGAGTCAGAGATGCCTGCCTCCTCATCACTGTGCAGTCTGCATCTTTTCTATCCAAGGTTGCAGACTCAAGTGGAGTTAAGGCTCCTGACGTGCTGCACAGTGCGACAGATGGGGGCGGGAGAAGGACTATTTGCTCAAACATGACATTGAACTTCCTCTGTGTGTCGCATGACAGCGCTGATTCACACACATGTAAAGGATCCCTGTGGCTGCTAACAATGTTCGTGCGCTCAGGCCTCCTCCCGAGCTCCCTCCCACGCTCCTGTGGGGAGACTGTGTAAATACACACCGTTCTCCCTCTCGCCCATCACGGCAATCCATAATGCAGTCTGGTCTCCCTCAGAAACGGCCGCACTACATTTGCTCTTTCTATTATTGAATGGAATAAAAATAGTTTGTTCTTTTTAAAAGCAATTGATACGGCTATAAATGTCTGGATGGGGCTGTTGCTTCACCTCATCTCCCTGAGCCTTTCTCAGCCCCCCCCAAAAAAACCTCTCAGTAATGTCACCATTTTGAATAATTCATCTAAGCAGCACTCACACACACGCGCACACACACCATATAAACACACAGATGGCTGAACGGGGGCTATTTTGAGATCTTTATTTAAAAGCTCTGGTGTTGTGGTTAGCCGAGAGACAGCTTTTAGCAGGCCACAGAAATATCTAATTACTTTATTTACCGTGGGAATCGACCAAACACACACACACACTTTCGAGAAGCATAAAAAGCTCTGAATTTTCTGTTTTTACATCCATCATGGCCTGTAGCACGAGAAGAATCCTGGTTTAGCTTTCCGATTGTGTCCGTTTCACCTCACACTCCCACACGTTTCTTTCTTTCTCTAATGTTTGAATGTGTGTGTGTGTGTGTGTGTGTTTTTCCACTGCTTGTTTCAGGGGAGCTTTCTCAGAAGTGGTTCTAGCCGAGGAGAAGAGGACCCAGAGGCTGGTGGCCATCAAGTGCATCCCCAAGAAAGCATTAGAAGGCAAAGAGAACAACATCGAAAATGAGATCGCCGTACTACACAGGTGAGGTCGTGATCCGTCGCCGCGCTCCTGCTCTGCGTCCAGCGGGAGGATTCGGCCGGTGCAGCCTCCCCGACAACAATCCATGCACAGATGCAGAATAGCATATGCAAGGGGTCAATTGAACGGGTTACTAAATGCATGGTGTCAGTAGAAACAGTAGGATTGTGCACCAGAAATGTCAGGAGTAAAGAAGATAGACCTATTTTTAGTGTCCCTGTTGCCAGGGCAACAGCACACAGAGGCGGAGATGGTGATGGTGTGTGGAGTTCCCCGCAGCAGTGTATTGAAGAAAGAGAAAGAGACATAGAGGGTGGAGAAGTGGAGAGGGGGGTAGGGTATGATGGAAGGAGGAAGATATGGGGGAATGGGTGGAGTGGAGTGGAGTTTCGTCTTAAAGTCAGCGTTCAATAGGAAAAGGAAGTCATGAGAGAGCAGAAAGAAAGTAAGAAGAATGTGAACACAGAGGGATTCTCTGTGTCTGTAAGAAGTCACATTTGCTCCTCTCAGCTGCTGATATCTTGCAGCGATAGAGCATTCACGTGCTCTCAGCCCCACTCCAAAGCCGAGAGAGATGCTCGACTGTCTGTCGGCCGCTTCGTAACAATAAACGATCCAATTCTGTTTTATTTGTGTGCGAGAGAAAAAAACACCCCGTCATTCTGCGATAATCTCCAAAGCCGGCCTTTGTCAATGGCTCCAGCTGCAGCAGTCATTGTCATTCGCAGCAAGAGGTAGTTAGTGCATCTAAAGCTTCTCTGCGCTTCATCCGAGAGGAATCCCAGTTTTTCTTTCAGGAGAACCGGGCACACACACAGGTTTGATCCCAATTTACTGAAGGGCTCTCCGTGGAGCAGAGAAAACAGATGAGAGCGCTTTGAGTCATGCAGCAAGAATGCCATCTGGTGACCAATTGACAGTAAGCAATAGAGAGATTTGGCTCAATTAAAAATGTTCCACTCGGTGATTTCTCTCCATTTATCTTCCTCAGAATCAAGCATCCCAACATTGTTTCGCTGGAGGACATCTTCGAAAGTACATCCCATCTCTATCTTGTCATGCAGCTGTGAGTTCCTCTTCCTCTTTGTCTTGTACAAGGGCCACTTGTATGATCGAGGGTATGCATTCAGCAGGCATTCTTACTGTAGAATAAGAGTAAAACAATGATTTACAAAAAGAAAAATCAGAAATTTATCAAGCAAAGTGCCTCAAATTAGACTTTTTGCTGCTTTTCTCCATTTAACATCTTAGTAGATTGAATGTCAAACAAAACAAAATATTTAGAAATGTAGTTACTTCATTACAGTTTACATGCAGTTTGCCCCTTTCGTTTAGCTTAAGCGATGTAAAATCCTCTTATTTCACGTCCTAGTTTCATATATATTCAGATATAGTCTGTACCACTTGAAATACTCAGACTCAAGACTATTATCACTTGATGCAACAGATATTGTAGATGTTTCGTGAATCATTTTATGCACAATTTCTGTCAAATACCAGGTACTTCTAGAATCTAAGTAAAAGTCTGTGATTTGAATGACTCGAAGCAAGACGTTGCTTATTAAAGGAACAGTTCACCTCCCCCAAAAAAAGAAAATTCAGTCATTATCCTCTCACATTCTCTGACTCAGGTGAAGTTTTGTAATCCATCAAACATTTCTGGAGGTTTAAAGCAAAACAGTGTTGCACCATTCTCCCGAACAACTGAAGTAGATGGGGACTTGTTTTAAAATGTTGAAAAAAGAGGACAGAAAAAAGGATAAAATGGCTCAATACAGCTTACTTCTCCAGAAGTGCAGAGACCCTGAATTGATTTGATTTATTTACACCCTCAATGCAAAGTCAAGCTTGTGCACCCACTTCAGATTGGGTGCATGCTAACACTGATAGCTTAGCAGCTACAGCGGAGATTCTGGCTAAAAGGGTGTAAATAATGTCTTTTCTAATCAGTTTGGGATCTCTGGGCTTCCGGTGGCTTGAATTATTATTAATTATTATTATTATTGAATTAAGTCCCCAGTTACTTCAGTTGCGGTGAAGCGCCAGCATTTTTTTCTGGACTATGATTTTTCCATTGGTCTGAGGGTGAGTAGATAACACCTGATTTTCTTTTTTATTTGGGGTAAAATGTTCCTTTAAGGGGTTTACAATGAGGGATTAATCGATGAATTTAAAACGAATGTGTATGGATGTTGGTTGCAGCTAGAATTTTAATACAAACCCTTTAGTATTCACGTCCTCAGTAAAGGTGCAGGGTCGTTCAGCTGTCATTCATGATTTCCACCTGACAGAGTATCCGGAGGCGAGCTGTTCGACAGGATTGTGGAGAAAGGTTTCTACACAGAGAGAGACGCCAGCCAACTCATCCACCAGATCTTGGATGCAGTCAAATACCTCCACGATATGGGGATCGTCCACAGAGACCTGAAGGTATCGTTGCTCAGGGAAGACAAAAATACAACAAGCTGGCCTTTTTTTTTCCTATTTTCAAACCGTCCACTTTGATCTCCCTCTTTGCAGCCAGAGAACCTGCTGTATTACAGTATGGACGAAGACTCCAAGATCATGATCAGTGACTTTGGACTGTCAAAGATCGAGGGAGCGGGCAGTGTCATGTCCACGGCCTGTGGCACTCCTGGATACGTGGGTAAGGCATTTATTTCTCTGGTCAGCCACTCTCTCCTCACCTCCCCCCTCTCTTTCATGTGAGCTCAGCACTTGCTGTTTCAGCTGATATCCCCTCTTTATTCAGAGCATTGTGAGAGGCTCTTTCATCCACTACTGAGTCAATTGCGAGTGTTTCAGAAGTGCTCTCTACCTGTTTAATGTGACCTGCCAGATCACATGGTATTACCGAAAGGTCAAGATTACTCGAATTCCCCCTCACTGCTGCTGTGTGTCGCATATTTTTCCACTTGTCCTGGATATGTGTGTGTGTGTGTTTTCACAGCTCCTGAGGTGCTCGCTCAGAAGCCGTACAGCAAAGCAGTGGACTGCTGGTCCATAGGAGTTATTTCTTATATTCTGTAAGTCTGAGCGCCTTCATCACTGAGACGTATGTACAGTGATCGTTTACTTGTATTGATGGCATTCCAATATCCCACAGGTTATGCGGATATCCTCCGTTTTACGATGAAAACGACGCCAAGCTATTTGAGCAGATTCTGAAAGCAGAGTATGAGTTTGACTCTCCGTACTGGGACGACATCTCAGATTCAGGTACCACCGGTTACTAAAAACGTCTGCTCACGAGTCAGAGCGGTTTATTACAGCATGAACTTCGCTTGTGTTTGCAGCCAAAGACTTCATCTGCCACCTGATGGAGAAAGAGCCCTTGAAGAGATACACATGTGACCAGGCGCTGCAGCATCCATGGTGAGAGTCATAATGCTTATAATGCTATGATTTGGTTTTGTGCAGTCCTGAAGCTGATGTAAGTTTGTATTGAACTTAAATTAATCACCTTTAATCACATTTCAATAATATAGTTATTAGTCCACGATGTTCAGTTTACCATCACAAACACAGGACAAAGTATCAAACCTTCCCAGAAGCTAGAATCAGCTAACCTGACGCGGCAGATGGTTTGTCACACCGAACCACCTGGGAAGTCGTCGTTAGACACTGTCAGAAAATACTTGGCAGGTGACAGGACAAACCATTTGTCTATCATTGTCTATCACAGGCAAACTTCAGCCAATCAGATCAACAGATCAACCAGTGGAGCGCATTGGAGAGAGGAGCACAGACATGTTTTTGTTCAGTCAAAGCCTTCAGTGTCGTTCTTTGTTCCTCATTCAGTGAAATAAGCTCTCCACTTCTGATATGGCGGATGCTGGAGCAGCTTCTACGCTTACCTCCTGAGCAGCCGCCATTTTTGATTGCAAACAAACAGTCGCTTCTCTAATTGGTCATCACACCTAAACCACCCACTGCTGCCGGTGTTCCTCAAAGGACGCCGATTGGACGGACCACCGTGTGTTGGGCCACAAGCACAGAGTGCCAAAGTCACGCCCAGTTGACTTGGGCTCTCTATAGGCTCTCTGTAGCTCGTAATGTAAATAATCGGCTAATGTTTGACATTGTTGCCCCCAAAAAACGACTGGAATCAATCGAGTAGCAACACCGTTACCGATCTATCAGTGGCCAGATATTAAGGCGAACCAGCCTCCGACAGTTTCCTGAACTGTTCACTAACTCTTGCTGACTTTGCAGGATCTGTGGAGACACGGCTCTGGACAAGAATATCCACGAATCTGTCAGCGCCCAAATCAAGAAGAACTTTGCCAAAAGTAAATGGAAGGTCAGTGTCTTTGGCTGAATCGCAGAGCAACCTGCTGAAGGAGCAGAATTAAGATTGGCAGGAGCCGGAGCACATTTTGTTCGCCCTTGCTGTTTTTGCCCCTCACTAGCTGTCAGACTCGGAGGTTTATCCCTCCCCTCTCTCCCTCTCTCTCTGTCTCTGTTCGTGCAGCAAGCGTTTAATGCCACAGCGGTGGTGCGCCACATGCGGAAGTTGCAGCTGGGCACGAGTCTCGAGGGACCCAGTCAGATTACTCCCACCAGTCCCTGCCATGGACATCTGCTCCCAGAGGAGGAGGAGGAGGAAGAGGAGGAGGAAGATGATTTGGGGAATGGGGAGGAGGAGAGCTGTAAGTTATCACTTTAACAGCGAACAAGCAGACACTCTCGCATACAGTAATTATTCCACGGGGTGTAGTTAAGGGCTGGTGATGGAAAGTCGTAATAAACTTGGTGGAGTGGTTGGATGTGTGAAAGGAGATGATGTCGCGAGTTACTTAAAGTTGCATTAATTAGCATCAATGTCAGCGGCCAAGTGAAATACGACAAACAAGCCCTGATATATATTCCACGTGGGGCGCACTGAAGTGCCTGAAAACCAAACAGACCTGCTTCTCGTTAGCCACAGTCTTTAGATCACAGTGATTTTATGTTGTAAACTCACATTTTAACCCTCGTGTTGCCAACTTTGAGCTTTCGTGTGACCCAGCATCTACCACCTGTCCTATCTGACGTGAACACAGCATTAGTGAGAGGAGGACGCAGGGTGAAATGAGGAGAAAGAGGAGACTCAGTGAGGGGTGTCAGCCTCAGGCGTTGTGATCCAACTCTGAGCCTCAGTACAGTACATAGAGAAGGGAAAAATGAGGGCAGGATTGCACAGGATTGAGTGAAAAATGGAGGTAGGAGGGGATAAAGGAGGGGTGGAGAGGATGAATAATTGTGACGAGGGATAGAGGAAGGGATGAAGCCAGACAGTTGAGGGGGTGACGGCAAGTAAAGGGAGTTGAGAAAACTGAGACAAAACAAAGAGTCTGGGTCAACCAGGTTTACTGTAAGCAGGACTGACAGGTGATTAGAGGCTCAGCTGAGAAGTGGAGCTGCTCCTGAAATAAGAAAACTCTGTATTCTGTTCACGTAAGTGCGGCAGGTCTAACTTTTGGTCGTGCTTATTTTGCACTTGTCACCTCGGTTGCCATCTTCGTAGACACAACTCGAGCAAAATCAAAGTGCGTCAGGGCGAGCAGTGCAAAGACATGAAGCATAAATCCTTCCAAGCTCTTCTAACCGAACGTAAACACACAAATTAGCACCCGCTAACGTCATAGTGATCTACTTATGGGGCAACCAGCTGGCAAACCATGTTAGCTGTATAGTTAGATATATTGCAAAATATCTTTTCATCCATAGGAATAACAACAATTATAATTTATTGCTTAACACATAGACCTTTTTCCAGAAATAATGACCCAATCATCCAAGATAATCCACGGACCTTCTTGTGAGCAGTTGAATTTAGGAACCCTTTTCTTTCTAACGAACTACACCTGCAAACCGTATCACTGTGCGGAGGGAAGCGTGCATCGACTCATGGATGAGGGGCAGGATGTAATCCAAGTCCCCAGGTTGAGCGCCAGGCTTTGAAGCCAACTTCCATAGTGGCCAAATTACAACGTCACATGATGCAATTTTTCCCGTATGCTTACTTTACTTTGCGAAAGAGGCGGCCGTTAAACCATGGATAATTTCTATTGAGTATCACAACCCCAACGGAATGACTCATTTTACTATCATAATTTGAGCCGTTTGGTCCAATAACATTTGGAAAGTCTACAAGAGCCACAAGATTAAACCATTGGCCGGCTTGGTCAGCAGAAGTCTCTAGTGCCGATCTCTATGGGCGGAAGATCCAGGTAGTGCCACAGCCTGGAAGCTGAGCCATTTTGGCTTCATGTGCCACTGCTTTCATAGGAATGGATTGGGGCTCTGACTCCAATACTGTGTCCAGGTTTTAATGTAACGTCCTTGATGTAAACATAAATGGCATCCTCGGCACCTGGGCTGTTATGCTTAGTTAACTAGCCTCTCATAGATGACTAGGCATTAGCAGGTCATCATTTCTGGAAAGCTGTTGAGTTCCTCAAATGTATTTTTTTGGCACAAGAAGCCAGTTGTTATCTAGTTTCCTGATGTTTCTTAGCACGTTGAGAGCTGTCCATTTGGTCCAGCTAGTTTCTAGTGCTGCAGTGTTCATCAGAGCACTAAACCCACTCCATCAGTCCTCACAGCAGTCGGCTGTGCAACCAGCGATCGCACCTAATTTTCTCGCACTTCCTCAGAAGATGATTACAAATCTTCTCTCGTTAGCTACAACCTCTCTAGCATGCACCCTTGCTAAATTTACACCAACCCACAGCCTCGCACTAGTAAACAAACCGGAGCGTGCAGATGATGCAGCAGCTGTTTGGTTTGCCGGCTGGTTGCTCCAGAAGTGGATGACGTAGATCCCTGCGCAGTTAGAGAAACAATATCTAATCCAGGCAGGGAGCTGTTTACTTTTGGGGAAGCTCTGACACAAGCAGCTTCAATGACTTCCCCAACATGCAGTTTATTTGGAAAAGCTTATCGAGTCTGCTTTCCCCGATATGTTGTCAGATTTCCTGTATCTCTACAAAGGAGGCGGTGAGTGAAAAGCTAGATAAGACCTTAGTTGACAATGAACAGAATTTCCCTTTAAAGTCGCACCATGTAGTATTGAGAAAGAAAAGCAGAAACGCAAGGAGGTTATATTTACAATACTGATAAGATAAGTACACAAATTCATAAATATTTATTTTTTCCATAACTGAATAAACAAGCAGTTCTCAGAGGAAAATAAGATCCCCAGAACACTGCTGGAAGCTAGAGAGGTGGCAGGGTCCGCCAGATATAATTGAAGTATAACAGTATGAAATTGTGTTAGTCGTGAAAACGAAGTCACTTCAATCAGTAACGATTTTTTCTCTTCTCAGTAATATTACCTCTCTCCCAAAACAACATAGTGCACCTTTAACTCCCGACTGTGTATCCCCCCGTTTCGCTCTCATCTCCAGTGTCCCACTATGAGGACGGCCGCCGTGGAAGCACCGAGGGCAGCGCGGATCGGGACAGCCTGAGAAGCTGCACCTACTGCTGCAGGCCAGCCAGTCGCGTCTGAGCACATCCTCCCGTTACCATGGAGCGCCCAGAGCCCGCCCCGCCCGCCCAGTCTGGCCAGGAATGCAGAGAGTAGTTATCAGGCAGTGTCCACCAGAGTACCTCCACAGCAAGCAGGTGACAGCGTGGAGAGACATAATGTAAGTCTTTGTCAACAAAAAAAACAAAAAACATCCTGACTTAAGATACACACTTTTTACAAGGCTGCTGCAAGTCATTTAATAAAAGGGCCCGTCTGCATGATAATCCTGAATAAGCCCCCCCCAAGCAACCTAACATGTAGTCGTCCTTCGTGCAGCTCTAGCAGACGGTGGTCATATCACAGTGTGTGTATTACAGGAAGTGTTTCTGGATGTTAGCTTGAGAAAGGATCCTAGCCTCTGGATTACAAATCAAAGGGGAGGCAGTGGCCTAAAGGGAGTCTTTCTTGTCCATTACTTTTTGTTCTCACGTTATCACATCTACCTCTAACCGCACTCACTGTCTGTCTACATCCATCTGGCTCTCACACACTCGACATTACTGGCAGCTTCCTCCCAAAAAAATCTGGCCAGACAGGGCACAAAGAAAAAGGCTTTTCTCGGGGGGGAAACGGGACTGAAAGCTACTCCTGCATGTCTTAACCCATCCACGTGACTCAGTCCAGTCACCGACCAAGTAGCTGTTTAGTTGAGTAGATTTAATCCCAAGGCATGTCTCCACTGCCGACGCCACCTGCCCTTATGTTCAGTTCCATCACTTCTTTCTCATATTGAGTGTTTCTGTCTTTTTTCTAAGTATTTACTACTTTTTTGTTTCAATCCTCTGTCGGAAAAAAAAAGTTGAGGGTGATTCTGGGGGTTTTGGACTCTATATTCTGGCTCAGACTGGGTTTGTGAAGAGTGGTTCTGACCTGGAGTGTCTGCATGCTTCTGTTGGGGAAAACGTCGAAAAAATGTATGAAAAATCAAAAGGAAGCTTTTCTTTTCTTTTCTTTTTTTTTCCTTTTTTTGTTTAATGGCTGTTCTGTTATCAGAGGCTCAAACTGAGATCCCCCATAAATCACAGGAATCTGGCCTCCCGCCATCGTGTTTGGAGGAGTTATTCTGAGCGCGCATAGGGGAGAAAAAACGATCCCATTCACATCACGCTCATCCTCCTTGTTCTGTCGCTGGCACGCGTCTGAATTCCACCTGCTGTCAGGCTCTCACTCTGGGTCGGAGGGATCTCAGTCTGGGCGCTCGGCCTGCTCTGTGCTGTGCACCTCTAGTGGAAGAAGTTTTGGTCTACTGTTTGCATGACCTGGTTAAATATGTTTACATGAATGATGATCAATTAGTATAAACACACATGATTATTATTACTCTGTTGTATTGAAAAAAAAAATAATGATGTAATACTGTAATTTTGAGCTATATAATGTGAAGTGAGTAACACCAGAAGTAATGTTGTTGACAAAAGTACAACACAGCACAGTGGACTTATCATTTGCATTGACTATGAAGGTCAAGTCTCTACCTGAGTGGCATTTCTCCTGTACTATGTTTATTCACAACTCAAATAGTTATTTTTTTCTTCGGTCTGTTTTCTTGCCGTTGCTTATTGTTGAATCTCTTGAGCTGTTTATCCATGTCTGATACCTGGGCACAAGCTGAAAAAAACACCTTCATTTTAGCCGAAGTGCAAAACCAAACAAAAAAAAACATATATATATATATATACCACAGGGATTGAAACGTCTACTGTCTGCCATGGGAGTAGCCTTCAGTGTACAAGCTCTACATCTGTCCCCCCTGAGTAGATGAACTACAGCACTAAAGCCATAAGGTGAAGCGGGGGTGTCTTACTGCAGATGATTAAAACATGTTGTCATCTTATGAATCTGCAGCTCAGATGAAGGACGGCGATGTCTGACAAGATATTTAATGTAGAAAAGATAAATTACACTCTCCCTGTGACAACTGGCTGGAAACACTTTAATGTTGATATCAATCGTACCATGCCATTATTAATTTAAGGTATGTCCTGACATGATGCCGTATTATTATTATTATTATTATTAGTTAGCTGTAGAGATAACTTACCAACCCATAAAAAATGTGTTGCCCACATAAAACCAGTTCCCTCAATCCGTCATTGATACTATCAGGTTCATAGTGCAGTAAAATAAGGCAATCACTCTGGATTTACATGACTGTAATTGTGGAAAATATGCAAACTGTGTGTGAAGGGCTTCATGTTAACTGTACGATAGCCAGTGTTGATGACTTTGATAACCTGGCTATTATTTGTTTGGTAATGACCTTATGTTGAACCTTACCTGGGATTCGTTTCCAATTGGCGTTTTTTTTTTGTATTAAAAAAAGCTTATTTTACCCATTACAAACACATCTAAATGCATAAAGAAACACGTGTATATTATATATATAAATATAAGTATATATTGTATATCCTTTTTTGTAAAAGCTGTTTTGAGCTACAAATGTATGGATGCAATGCATCATGGGTTATGGAACAAGATGTAAGAAAATACAATGATTTGTACCCACAGAGATCTGATTGCAGGAAATGAAATAAAACTTCCTTGTCTATGCATTGTGTGTTCTGTTTTTATACAAAAGCTTTACTTTGAGGTGTAAACAAACACTATGGCTCGTAAAGTACGGGGGAGATTATTCATAGAGGTAAACTGTAATATTTTTAAAGGAGACATTATGCTCATGTTCAGCTTAATCATTTTGTTTTGGGGTATTACTAGAATAAGTTTACATGCTTTAATGCATTTAATGCTTTGCCTGCGTGTGAGAAAACATTCCAACATGTCCGTGTAATGTTGCTGAATGTTCTTTAATGTAAATATTATTGGAGGGCACACAGAGGACACAATAATTATCACATAATTCATCTTAGAATCACAATAATTCTCAGTGTGCCCATTAGACAAATACACCTGGTTTTCTGACCAGCATATTGATGACACAGTACTTCCCACCATTACATTATAGACCTAACATGGCTGGACAAAACAATGACATGTGAAGGGAAAGCTGATTACACAAAAAACCCACAGTAAAATTGCGTTGTAAACTGTCACTTGCCCATGCCCATCATGTTGAGAGCAGCAGCAAGAAACATAAATAACACTACAAATAGTAGTGGGGGAAGAATACAGTGAGAACACTACATAATGATCCAGCAGGATAATTAAGTCATATAGACTTAATGATGTTATCTATCTACTCCAATACTGATTCATATTACCTGCTCATATTCCCAACAGACTACTGTGCTGACTGTCCACAGAACACATTAAACATCCGATGACAAATCGCTGCCATCACACTTGTTTCTCTCCCGCATTCGACACTGTGGTTCTTCTCAGTCTCTCTTTGACTCGGAGGAACTCCGGCCCCTCTCGCTGCTGTCCTTCATCTTTCTCCAGCTGTGGAGGAATTGATACAAGCTAAAATGTATATTTGGAGCTGATATGTGAAGCCACAATAAACAGCAACAGTTACCTGAAGGACATTTGACAGATGTTTTGGTTTAGATGTCATTTCCTCAGATTTAAGGCCTGACAATCCATAGTTCAAATGGTCATAATGGTCAAAACAATTTGGATCAGGAGCAGGATAATGCAGTTAATTTTCTTTATGTGCTTGGGCTCATACAACTACTATGCACAGAGGGCCTTAATACATGTAGAGTGTCGACCAAATGAATGTCTTGTCGTAGTGTTGTAGTGTCTGAAACATTGTCTACACTGCCCTCCAGTGGTTGACTGCAGAACAACTAGATGCTCCACATAGATGTAATCAGGGGCCGCCACATGTCTGTCTTCTGTGTGGAAATACCGAGCATTTTTATATCATACGATACGGTATGCTCTTAGAACATAACATTTGATTTCATGTGTCAACCACCATGTCAAACCTTTAATGGAAAATGTGGGAACAAAAATAGGATGACCAAAGCAAACCTTTTCTAGCCTCTGCTGTCTTTTCACCAGCTCTTGATGTAGTGGTGATCTGATCTTCCTCGCCTCTTCCTGATCTCTGCTCTCCTTCATCCTTTGTTCCCATTTCCTCTTCTCTAAAGCCCTCTGGAGTTCACTCTTTCCTTCCTGCGTCACTCTCCTGACAGACACACACAAGCGGTTTAATGATTTATGCGCACAATGAAACCCAAAGAGCGAGTGTTTTACAACTGTCGATGTGTCTGTCCGACCTCTTGTGGGTCATCCGCAGTTCTTTGTGGAGCTCCTGGTGGCTCCTGGAGGCTGTTAAAGGATTGAGAGGTTTTTGTGGTCTGATGAGATTACTGCTCTCCTCCTCACTCAGGAGCAGAGCAGCCTGAAGCTCTGACGATCGGTCTTGCTGTTCAGTTTGGTGTGTCTGCATTACTGAGGCTGAAGAGGAAACCAACGTACAGTAAATGTTTTGCTACAAAGATCTTTTTGTGTGCAACCTTTCTTACTAACAGTACTCATCATACGAGGAAATGCAACAATCATAAAAAAAACAAGTGATTAAAAAAAACAGCAACCATAAAATGGCTCCATACAGCTTGTCCAGAGTAAGCCAAGTTTTTGGAAGCCCCGAGATCCAGAAATTGTTTGAAAATACTTTATTTACACCCTCAGGCTCATGCACAAAGTTCAGACGGCGTGCACGCTAACGCTTTTAGCTTGGCAGCTGCAGTGAAGATTTCGGCTTTAAAAGGGTGTAAATAAAGTCTATATAAATCAATTTATGGATCTTGGGATTTAGGGGTTTTTGGAGACTTGGTTCTGTTTTTGTTTTTTTTACATTTTTAAAGTCCACATCTACTTCAGTTGTTTAGGAAAATGATGCAACACTGTTTTGCTGTGAAGTTCCAGAAATGTTTTTTGGACTGCGAAACTTCACCCGACTTTCCATGGACATGGGGGTGGAGTAGATAATGACTGAATTTTCTATTTTTGGGTGAACTTATCCTTTAAAGGTGCTATTTGTAAGAAAAGCTGATTTTCGAGACTCATTCCCCACTCGACAAAAACTGACGCATTTGGATTTTTATCCTATTTTAGCTACAGTTGATCCAGGTTGTGTGATATTTTTGACAAGTTCTCATTAGTTGTATAATGTCTGTGCTCAGTGTATTTAAAGTTGTGTGAGACTAGTCAGGGATTGGAAAAAACAGACTGAAATACATGAGAGAGCACTAAACAAACCTCTGAGTATACACAGAGACATTTGGTATACGCTTGTTAGCTTAGCTTAGCTTTATTTAATGTGCCATCTACTTCAGTTGTTTAGGAGAATGCTGCAACACTGTTCTGCTGTGAAGCTCCAGAAATGTTTTGTGGACTAAGAAACTTCACCTGACTTTCTGTCAGCATGGGGGGGAGGAGATAAAGACTGAATTTCAATTTATGGGTGATCCTATCCTTTAAGAGTGGCTGATGTGTCCACTAAAATGAGGATGTTAAAGGGACACTGTGGAACCATTTCTCCCATCTAGTGGTTAAATTTTATTTTGCATTCAAACCATTACTGCTCTCTAGCACCTCGCGTTTTCAAATGTGCATTGCAACCTGTTGGAACTACGGCAGGCGGGATGTGTCAAGATTCAAGAAGCTATGACAACAACATGTCCTCAAACACCACTTCGTCAAGTTTTGTTTCGGGTGATGAGGTACGTTATTTCAAACAAACTTCAAACTGCAACTGACAAGCGCGTCTCGCTAAGCTCCTTCTCCGTTCCACAGTCACGCTGGCTCTGAGTGAAAACGCGTTTAGCCTTATCTGTACCACGTAGTGCTTTTTGTCCCTCTCGGCAGTTCATCGTTTTTTATAGACCGGAAGGACATGGAAGCCTCCATAGAGCTCGTCCGTCCTATGTAAATATAGATAAGTGATTCTTCCCTCAGGAGGATAAGTGAGACTGTTGGCAGAGATAATTTTACACCAATGAGGACTTATTTATGAATGAAGACGTTGATTTGAGGTAATAAATTACTTAAAAACACTACACAGTATACATTTAATGCTAAAACATAGGCTGCACAAGAAGAGAAACAATAGCAGCATCTGTCAAATGTTTGCTCACATTTAGCCACCCTAAGCTACACGAAGTTAAATAAGGCCGCAGCTTCAAAATGTCTGAGCGTTTTAGAAACGCACAGGGGTGTGTTTGTTTGTTAATGGATTTACTTTTTCATTTGCGTTTCTTCTTTCAAAGTGACACAGCCTCGCCTTTGAAAACACAGTTTGCAGACTAGAATGTTGACTAAATGGTTTATTGACAGCCACACAATGGACCATTGACTCAACAAGCTCACCCTTTTACTCTTTAATGACAGTAACAATCAATATAAATACCTCTGCTTGGCCACACACATCGCTTCTAACACTTCAGATTCGTCCCAGACCAAAAGAGACAAAACACCATACCGCACCTCTGTACGATAGAGCTGATAATTATAAACTTTATGGATGCCTCCGTGTCAGTCAGCACTGCTCTGCCTCACAGCAAGAGGTAGAAAAATAAAAAAACATAAACACTAATTTTACGGTCAAAACAAACAGTTCTTTTGTACCTTTCTTACATCAGATCTACGATAACACTGTGTATAATGTGTGTAGTGGGCTAGTCATTGTTGTTGAAAGTAATACATGCATGAATCAGCATCATCAGACTGGATATTTTCAATTTTCTCACCAGACCCGTTCAGGTGTGTCTCGCTTCTACCTGGACAATGTTGCAGATCTCTCTGTCAACAGAAAAAGTCGACAACAAGTCAAACAGAACAGAATGTATCTCATAGTTATTACCATCGTCTACGCCTGAGATGAAGCGCTACATGTGTGTGAAATGAAACAAAAGTGGGGGAAATATTGTGTGACACATGAAATCACTCCAAACAAACAGAAACCCCTCGGTCACGTCGACAAATGGCAGCAAGGCAGCACAAAGCTGTATTATGACGCTGACAGACAAATGAGTTGTCAGCTCTAGTTAAACATGTCCAGTGAAGCGAGCGCTCTTACTGTGGAGGTGGAGGGCTGCCACCTCATTAATGACGGGATCAAACAAAACCCGGTTTGATTCCCACTGAGTACCTCATTTGCTAGAGTTTGCTAGAGTTTGGGCAGAATTAGCAGTCGAGACCAGAGTTATTATTCCCCGGTGGAATTCAGACTGGACTGCACAATGAACTCTTTCTTTCTGTTTTTTGTTGTTTGATGAATTATTGATGTGTTTTAATGAAGAAACATTACATTATCATAATGTTACAGTTCTATGTACGTGTTCCATAACGTGTGTTGTCCTCAGGGTGGGTACGATTGCTTTTAAATAAAATTAAAAAAATTCTCACAATAATGATTTTTAAATAAATCGCTGTCAGTCAACTTCATCTCGAATTTTGTTTCCTTCAAAATACGAGTTTAGGAAGGTGAAGAGAGAGTAATCGAAACTGTTCAAAAAAAGACTATTACACTTAATGAATAGTGAAAAGGCAACCAAATGAATAGATAAACAAAATATCTACACACCTTACACCTGTGCCTGATCGTTCAGACAATATTACCATATATGTATTAACATGATATCAATATTTAGATTTTTATTATCACAGTTATCTTTAAAATCAGTATATCATTTATACTATCACTACATATTTCATGTTCAGCATTTACATTTGACCAAAAACAATAACCTTTACAAAAACTGGACTGACACACGACACAGTTGTATCATGTATCGCTTAACATGTTGGATGCATGCTGTTCCCTTGTGTAAGTATTTGGAGTACTTTGCTTCCAATTAAATTTAAAACTCAATTATCATCATTTTACTGTAAAACACAAACAAATATTAGTAAAGTCCCCATTAATGGTTGATGGATCACCAGCCTGGATGACTGTCTGATCTAATATTCAGCATTTTTCTAATTATTGGAACCAATTTTTGTTTTGGTCTGATTACTGACAAAATAAATACATTTCAAAATGTGCAGCATGGGAGGTAATTACTTAAGATATACAGTAAATGAAGTGAGTAAAAAGTACAAACTTTAATGCGTGAGTAGAAAGTAGAAAGTAGAAAAATGGAAAAACTCAATTCAGTATAAATACCTCAAAATTGTACTGAAGGACAGTAGTTGAGTAAATGCACTTACTTACATCCCATCACTGTAATCTATTTACATAATTCTAATCATGTTTTGTAATCTAATTATCCCAGCTACATGTAATCTGTTACTACCCAACCATCGTATAGCCTTGAGATTAGTTGCATTCAGCTTTTCCATATCTGGGCAAACAATCAAAAGCAGCACTGCTGGATGTGTTCAAAAACCAGCAGCCAGTAAACACATAAAGCAAAGCTTTAAAGATGACAGTAAATTGTCAGAAAGAGGATAATAGTGGGATCTAAACGTGGTATTTTAATGACAACTGGCTGCTGCTGGCTGCTGTTTGGTTGATTAGGGAAGAGTCATGCTGTTTGGCTAAATCTCCGACAGTGGGTATTGTGTGGAGAAGAATTAATAGGACATGACGGGATAAACACTCTCCAAGGCCCGCTCTTCAGTGTTGGCAAGGCTCTTTTTTCTTATTGGATAAAGACCTGTGTTTGGTGCAGGCTCTGACTGTCTGTGGGAAATGCAGAGACAGCAGAGACAACAATAACAAAACTACCACAGAAAAAACTGTGAAAATCTGCATAACAAATGCAGAATATCGAAAAGAATAAACAGTGATTACCGTATATGTCACATGTTATAACACAAATAAGAAAACATACTGTCTGACCTCATTCTTAATCTGTTCAAACACAGCGCATGCCAAGAAAGTTAAGGAAGCGAAAAAAAAAAAAAAATTAACAAACTTACCTTCTTTCCATGGGTGACTCCCATGTCCTCGGTATATCAGAGTTTCTTCCGACACCTCCTGGGCTCACAGTGGACAGAGTTTCAATACTAATTTGAGGTTCCCCTCTCTCTCTCTCGACTGCAGCAGTTGCCAAGAATGTCAGAGAGGAAACTTCCCTGGTTTAGACCAATGATGAAGCAGCAACCAAGTGGAAGACGAGCCCTGGAGAACAAAGTGCTGGAGCAGTATTTAGTGTACATCAGTGAAAGTAACTACATTTACTGAGGCCCAGCACGTTAGCAGACTTTTAAGCTACTTGTTGATTTAGGATTTTGTTACTTTATAGGACATTTCAGAGTGAAACTCCAACACATTTATCTAACCACTAAACTTTTCAGATTAAAAAGAATAAACTTGTCTAGTTGGGGCTCCTTGTCATGTTTCAGATCTCTGAGTTCTGGTTCCACCAAACACAAATTTGTCTTGTTAACCTTCTAAGATGCTTTGATAACTTTTCTCATGTGAACTACAATTTCAACATGCAAAAATTAAACAATGTTTATTTTCACATGAGAATCCCGTAATTTTTTTTTCCACTTGGCATTTGAAATCGCAAGAAATTTTCTTCTCCACATGTAAATTGTGCAACTGGCTATTTTAAACATGTGAAATCAAAATAATGACACATCGGACATTCTAACAACTGATTATATTTTGTCACATGTGAATGAAAATGTCTACATAAGAAATTTACATTTTCAAATGAGAATTGCATATGGTCATTCATGACTGGCTTTTTATTTTTATTACACGTCAATAAAAAACCCTAACCCAGTGGCTATTTTCATGTGAACTAAAATTTTAACATATGAAATATAAATGTCAACTGTACATTTTCACAGGTGATTGGCTTTTTTCCACATATGAATGGAAACTTTCATGCTTGAAATTTGAAATTTTCACATGTGAATCACACGTTCATAACATGCTCGAGGCCCAGGGAGCTCCAATTACCCAATATTTCACAATTAAAGCAAATGTTTGTTCAAAAGTAAAACAAGAAAAATCTATTGTTAGCTCTCATATATATATATATATATATATATATATATATATATATATATATATATATATATATATATATATATATATATATATATATATATATATATATATATATATATATATATATATATATATATATATATATATATATATATCCAGATTCATGTACCACAAGTTTTTTCTTTCTTTTGTCTCCCATTAATCACCTCACAGCCCATCTCATATATCTTCTGATTCTTTGAAGGGGGTCTGACCCTGAGGTGGGAGCCAACACTAAACTGCCAAACTGTTCATGATGGACTGTGCTGTAGATAATGTAGCCTCACCTTTGAAATGCTTAAGACACATTTTTACACTTCCAGTACATCTGCATGAAGTCAGATTTTGGATGTCAAAGTTTTACTTTACTAATAGAGTATTTCCACCCTGTTGTATTCCACTATCCTTTAAACTCCAGTGAAGTTCTCTCACAAAGAGTACTTGGATATAAAAGAGGGCACTGCAGATCACAAAATCTCATGCTCTCGGTTTTTATTGACGGTTAAATAATATATGATCCTCCACCTCCAGGAATCTGAAAATATATTGTTCATTTATCCCAGAGGGATAAAATCGCTGGCATATTAAATTCACTAGTCAAGTGCAGTCAGTTTTATTTATATAGCCCAGAATTACAAATGACATACCAGCCGCAGACAGTTTTACAATCTGTACAAAATACAACACCTGCTGTCCCTGGATTCAGGATGAGCAAAACCCCCAAGGAAACGCCAGGAAGAGCAAAAGGAAGAGGACATTTCTTAAATCCACCAAGATTTGAAGTGGCATCACCTATACAGGGTAGTTTGTAGAAGGCCAATCAACACAGCTTCCATCATAGTGTCCTTTTCATCACAAAGGTCCGTTAAGTTTATCGTCTGTCAGTTTGGTCTTGGGGAAACAGCCGCTCACCTCCACAAAGTCCGGCCATCCTTCATAAGCGTTGGTTTTCTCATCATTAACAGCTTGCTGACAGGTGAACAGAGAAGAAGACATTTGTTTTGCCATCAATTATCATGCCTTTTTGTACTTTCAGCATATTTTAAAATAGATGGAATAAAATGAATCTGCAGTGAACAGGCTCACTAACCCTTTCATGGAGGCTTTTGTTTTCTGTCCCCACTCTTCCAGCAAACACCCAGCTGTCTCTGTGTTTCACAGACTTGATCAAAGTGCTTCCCATTCCAACAAATACCTCCCTCATTTCATCTGTCATTCTGCCACAAAGTAGAAGAAAAGGGTCATTGTGCGTGTCGTGAAATCGTTTTGGTTCTTGAATCACTGAGATTTAGACTTACTTCTTTGTCACATCATCAAACGAGGCCACCAAGACAATCATTCCAGGTTTTATTGCCTTCAGGTATGCCAGGATGTCTTCTGGGTCTTTTGTTAGTCATTGAAAGAAGAAAACATCATTTTAAGGTTTCATTAAACTTTGAAATTGAAAACAGGATTGAAAGGATTTCAGAAAAAAAAAAAAAAACCTCTTACTTCCATCTCGCATATTAAGAAAGTCAAATCTTTCCACAGTTCCATTTTGACCTGAGATGGAAAAAACACATCAATTACTGACCAAAACAAAAATCATCTCAAGGTCTGTATGACAGCTGTTCTTGAGCATTATGAGATTGTTGAGATGAGATTGTTTTACTAACTGCTGTTTACAAGTTCAATTATATTTTAAGCTCAAAACCATTAACATCAAAGATCACCTCCATACATGTAAAGGGCAAACATAAAAAAATTCTCTAATGTGTATCTGACATGGGTTTTCCTGACAAAAATACAATAACGACATAAAAATACTTAAAATGGACCCCATCCCTTCACCCTTTGACTGCTGGACACAAGATTTCTCCTACTGCACTGTAGGTTTACTGGAAGCTTCAAGTTTCCATATCACACTTGTATATGCTGAATAGTGGACCAGGACCGGCATCCAAACTATTTGGAAAATGTACACTTTGTGCGATGAATGGGAAAACTCTGCACATACACCCATTTACACATTGAAGCTCAAATATTAACTGCAGGAACCAGAAGAAAAACTTATTTTTTTGAAAGGACGCCACCAGTTGAACTTATTTACTGCATGTGTATCATAGTTCAATTAACGAATCCTACAGTGCAGTGGTGCGAGTATTTTACTCACCATTTACCACCACGATGTTCAGTCCTGATCCAACATTATTCATCACATGACTCATAATGCTGTTGAGACACCAACAAGGTTGAGTTTGACTGTATAGGCACTATTCTCACTGTCTGTTGATTCAGGTTCATCCATATTAACACACGTACATTTTACCCTCGAAACAGATCTTTGGTCCGACAACATTAGCTGCTCCGCTCTGGATACGTAAAGCAAAATTATCTGGTGGGCAGGGTCTGGAGAGGCTACACTTTGGCCCAGGTGCTGGCTTAGGTGCTGACGTGGTTGAAAGCACTGAAAGGAAGATCATACATACAGTTAATGTGGAAATTGTATAAAGTTATAAGGAGATCTACCATAATTAGATTTACCTGTGTTCAATTTTCGTATGATTTGATCTGCATAATTAAACCCTAAAATACAAGAATGGAGACAGTGTTATTAGGATGTGGCAAATAAAAAGAAATGAGAAGAGGTAGCTGAGGATTTAAGATGTAATAAGTAGAAATGAGCTCACCAAGAACATTTCTTGCTTTCTTCTGTACGTCAAAGGAATTGATGGAGATTCCCCATGTTATTAGGAGGACAGCAATTACAGCGGGAAGGTGCCAAGCAGCTTTCAACCACAGAGAGCAGACAGATGAAGATTTGCAGACATACAAGCACAACTACCTTTTTTTCCTTTAAAAAAAAAAAAAAAAGTTAAAAACTCACCTCGATATCTCATATCTGGAATATGAGCACTTTCTTTTCCTGGAGGGAAGAGTGGAGGCCTTTGAAAAGCACTTCAAGTATTTCCTGTCAGCTGGAAATATTGTAGATACAGCAGAGCTTTGGTGTCATCTCATCTGTGAAGACATGCACTGATAATTCCCACAACTATTCTTTGTGGGTGAGGTTTTTGGATTTGCATCGTAAATGTCAGCTCTCCTCCCCCTTGTGCTACATAAAAACCAGGATGTGGCATTACATATATACACACACACACACCCTCTGTGAACTAGATGATCAAGTTTCTGCCTTTTACAATGCGAAATATGGGACAGTGTCAGGCAGCAAAAGACACCGTTTGTTTGAGGTGAACAATGAGGTTGGTTTCATATTTCAAATTGGATGAGTAAAGGAGAAAAACTGGCAGTTTTCTATTAGTATGTATATCTTAGTAAATCCCATTTGATGTGTGTACTTATCAGCATAAAAGTGACATGACCCAAAAAAAAAAAAAAAGCTACAGACTGAAGAATAAACTGACAATGGGAGAATAAAAATTACTCAAACCCTCAAGTAGAGTAAATAAATAACTGGTGTAAATCACCAGTTTCATCACAATACAATATCATATTGATTCTTTGTTAGGAATGGGCCAAAAAAAAAGATACTGTCACGATTAAAACACTCAATATAAGTTAAATGTGGTGAATTTTGGTTGTAAATTGGGATAAAAGTGAATATCCTAATTTGAGTGACTTCAAGAAGCTGGCCATCTTGATAACATACAGTCCTATATTGATTTCCTGATGTATTTCTAGGCCTGTCACCATGAACGAAGGCTAGGCTTGTGCATTGCATGTCACACAAAAAGTTAAATGGGATGAGTGGAATCAAAACTTAAAAGCGACAGAGAGATGGGATGCAAAAGTGTATGTCCTATCTGTGAGGTAATAAAAATAATAATATAATAATAAAATCAGTTTCTTTTTATTGCCATTTTAAAAGCTAGGGAAGGTGATTCTGGAAAGATAGTTGATTGCAGAGTCTCATTCCGAGGTCATCAAATACCAACGCTATGGGTTTGAATTTTGGGTCAAACTTGAACTTGGGCCAAGTATTTGATGACCTGGGAGTGAGACCCACTTCCTTAACTTTCATGAGTTTTAAAATATTTTGATGATAACTGGGATAACTGGGATACAATTCAATTGCGATAATTTTGGCCAGGATAATTGTGACAAGAAATTCTCATATCGTCCAATTCCGATTCTTTGAACAACATTGCGATATTTGTGGATATCAGGATAAGCGTGCTGCGATACAATTTTGCATTTTTCATTAACTTTACACTTATAGCTATTTCATTTATGCTTTGAATCACATCAATGGTGTTCATAGACTAATATTCCAAAATCCAATTCAACAATCCCATTAGCTTACTTTTAAAGGTGGGGTACAGGGTATCAAGTCAATGCCAACTTCCGGGTTAGCCTGCAAAAATACGTCACCACTACACCACCCTAACCTGCCCAATTAACAAAATCAATTACAGAAGATGCCACCACCACTTTATGTTCTGCTTTTGGCCATGAAGGTAAATAACACGGAGATAATTGTACATAATTGTAACTAGCTAAGTTTAAACTGACTCCACTGACACACATGAAACATGTCGAGGAGACAAATGTTTTGCTAGTCACAATTATTAGCTTAATTAGCTTAAATTAGCTTAGCGGCTAGCAAACTTTTCCTCTACTGAGGGCATGGCAAATTAGGCCAAGCTACACCTATAATTTATTTATACTTTTTCTTACTCACTGCTGGTTTAAGTCACTGCATCTCCCGACAGAACTACACGGTTGAATTTCAGTCTGTATGAAGTTTTTTCAGCCCAACATCAGCTAATGTTGCTGTAGTGAGAGTGCGGAGTTAGCGGACTGTCTGTGGACTAAACGCTGATTTATTCCCGAGAGGTAGGGTAAATATTTTTGCCTGCTTGCACTTACCTGTGTGGAGCTCGCACAGTTTAAATGTCTGGGAAACAGGTGCGCTTAGATGGACAGGTGACGTAGCGTGCCTGGCGGGGATTTCGAAATAAAAGCATAAGCTAGAAATTGATAGGCGTGATGTTTCCACGTTGCATCAGGCGTCACTTCAGAGGAGGAGGATGGTACGGAAGCCCATTTCTACCAGTTTAAGAAAAAAAGTTGATGAAAAGTTGGCCTTGATTTTACAAATATTTACATATTTCCCCATGGTAAGGCATAATTATGAGATAAAAAAGCTGACCTTATTAGAAAAAAAGTCATAATATGATAAATTACATTAATAAATAAATGGTAATTACCTTTTCCTATCATAATTATGAATTCCTATCTCATAATTATGACCTTATCTCATAAATACAACCTTTAATTTCATAGTACTGACCTTTTATCTGATAATTATGACTTTTTATCTCAATAATGACCTTTTATCTCATAATTAGGTCATAATTATGACATACAATGGGAATATTTTTATCAAGCTCAGTTTTCAACCACAGTGAAGTTAGTTTTAAGTTGGATATTCGACAGACATTCGCTCAGGTTAAACCTCTTCTTCGCTCGGGTTAAACCTCTTCTTCGCTCCGGGTACACTGCGATCCGAGCAAGCCGCTCCAACATTTCAAGTGCACCCATATTGCAGACTTTACAGTAAACACACGGCGATAGAAGACGGCTACAGCGTGTACCGACTTCCTGTTTTCCAAATAAAAATGTGGGCTATTTAAAGCAGAGATATTTTGTTTAAAGCTATTGAGAAGCTATTGAGCTAAAATGCTAATATTTACATATAAAAATTAATAAAAATATTTAGAGATTTAAAATGCAAAAACAAGAGGTGTATCTCATGCAGCCAGTAGAGTACTATGATCCCACGCTGATTTTGAGTCAATTGATCACATGACCTGGAAGCTATTGAGCTAAAATGCTAATTTTACATATATAAATTAATAAAAAATATTTAGAGATTTAAAATGTAAAAATAAGAGGTGTATCTCATGCAGCCAGTGGAGTACTATGATCTCACACTGATTTTGAGTCAATTGATCACATGACCCAGAAGCTATTGAGCTAAAATGCTAATATTTATATATAAAAAATAATTAAACATATGAACAGATTTAAAATGCAAAAACAAGAGGTGTATCTCATGCAGCCAGTGTTTCTTTTATTCATTGGCATAAGGGACATTTCTAGTTTTTGTGTCCTCTATGTCCTCGCTTTCCATGGACAGACATGAACTGTGGAACCACCTGTCACAGTCATCACATTGTATCTGTTTAATTGAAAACAAATTCTATATTTAATCTTTTTTTTTTTTTTAAACTGGAAATGTAAGCAAGTATTAGTAACCCAAAATAAAATTATGAACCAGATGAATTAGCATAATATGTCTCCTTTAAAGCAGCGGTCAAACCCTTGTGTCAGCAAGCGTCTACCTTGTCAATGGTTGAACAGCTGAGTTTGAGCTTTCACCTGCCTGGAGTGGTGGTAATGACCTGATATTATGACTGTTATATTTATGATGGCCAGATCATAATAAAGTCATTATTATAATTTAATCGTCAAGAAAAAATTGAGTAGCTGGTCTGCACGGCCATATCTTGACAAATGAGCCACGCATACACAGACAGCGACAAATTACAGGGAGAACCAGGGAAAAAATGGCTGGAAGGCTGCCAAAGGTCTCCACATCAGCTTCAGTGCTATTTGGTGCTGGTTTGTCATTCATTTGCACATCACATTAAGTTCAATCATTGTAACTTGATTCCAGAATATGCGTCATAGGAACATAAAACTGACTGAAATGTTAAAAATATAAATAGTGGATTTTGACAGGGGGCTCCTCCACCAGACAAGATTATGTTACCTGTTAATATGTTAAATATTACCTAAACTTCTTAACATTTACATGTGAATTAATCAAATTGCTGCAAACTAATCGTCACACAATGAACACAACACCCAGGGGTCAGAGGACAACTGTCTGCTTTACCTCATCGGTAATCCAGCTTTCACTATAATAAATTAAGGACACTGAAAGGACAAAACTTGAAAGCATATTTACAGTTAGTGTGTGCGCATTAGAGTGCTGCCTGGACACATGAAATATTATCCTGTCTGACACCTGAAAGCCCTTGTAATGAAACATTAAAATGCATTAAAAGACAAACTAGAGGTGAATCATGGTGCAGTTTATTGTTTTTGGTACCTGGGCTGAGTCTGTCCCCCATCTTTTCCCACAACTCCGTCACTGGCTACATGTTTTTAACGGTTGTAAAAACTGTATTTTTGCGGTAGCGTTGGCTCAGAGAACATCTACCGTGGTGTGTATTTAAACACAGGATCCCAGAAGCCCTACAAACAAGTAAGATGGCTGGTGAAGTTTTTAAAGGATTAAAGAAAATATAAAAAATCTTAATAATACCTCACAAAAGATAATAGTAATAATAATGATATATTAGTTTATCATTTAACGTACATCATTAATGCATCCACAATCTGGCATTTCCTTAATTAACACAGGATTAACTCAGGTATCTGACATAATGGAATTCAAACAATCTGTTAATCCTCAAATAATACATGCCATTTCAACCAAATCAATTATTGTGAAGGTCAAAAGTCCACAAAAACTCAAATCAGCTCCTCCTTTGTGTGGTGGTTTGGAGGGAGAGTTTTATTATCTTGCGGGTGTTCGTCCAGGCAGGAGTGGCAGTCTACGCTGGTCGGACTGGTGATTTAGCAGCGGCCTTCTGATTTATTTTTCCATGCTCGTTAACTTAAGGGGTAACTCCACCAATTTTACACATTAAAGTGTTTCTACAGGTCTTGTAAGAGACACATGAAGTAGGGAGTACTGCTTCATAGTAAGTAGTATAAAGCTTTTCTGGCTCCAGAGGAAGCTGCATGTAATCTGATAGATTACCTCCAGTGCCTACATTACCCATGATGCAAATTAGCCCCCAAGAATGACATCTCTTGAGGCAATTTATCAGACTACATGCATCTTAAACCTTCTTTAATCCACATATGCAATAGTGCTCCCCAAGACCTGTAAACACAATTTAATGTGTAAAAAAGGTGGACTCACCCTTTTATATATATTATGTTTATGTTTAAAAAATGTTGTATACACAGGGGTTTACATTATAACAGATGTGAATGTCGTCTGAACCCATGAGGTCTTTAAATTTCTAACATGCCGTAATACTACAGATAACCAGCAGAGGGTCCATGTGCACTGCCGATCTGAGTGCACATTATGAATTCAGAGGAAAGAAAATCTATGTTTTGTTCCTATTTTAGTAAATAGTATGCCAGCCCACCTTTGCAAGACAAATCAAATCATGGTTTTAAATGGGCTACTTTAGGAAACAAGCAGTTTAAACTATATAATACTTATAAAGCAGATTCTCTCCAGATAAGAGACAGGACAAGTAAAGTACACAGAAGGAAAACAGTCCACTGGATGAATATATTTAATAGACACCAACATACATATTTCTCAGGTGTACACCAGAATGTACAGTGATAATCATCAACATCTTTCATACCATCATCAGCAACTTTACACCAGCAGAATGTGCAATAATACTTGAAGTTTAATAAATAAAACTCACAGGGGGAACTTAGGACAACATACTCGTGTCAATGCTTAATGTCCTCATTATACAAACACCAATTAAAGGGGAACCGCAGTGAGCAATGTCCCTGGGATCTTGTGACGCCTATGCTCACATGTTAATGTTCCGTTGCAGGTGGAGTTCCTGTTTTTTTTCTTTTCTTTGTAGCAAAGGCAGCTGTCAGAATAAATCATGCAACATCACTCAGCCTGGAAGTCCATTAAAGAGTCGGTGGACTCTGAACTCTACAGCAAATGTACTTTAAGTGGGTTAATGTTAGCATGAAAAGGGAAATATATTTCAAAGGGAACTGGCCAACTGGTAGATAGCTGCAGTCTTAGTGTGACTATTTTTAGCTGCGAGTCAATTAGGGTGTTTGAAATCATCTGAAATGTCAAATTTCCATGTGATGCTTTGTAGAAGCCACTTCTTCTCCAACTGCTGGATAATGTTGTGACATCTGTGATGTATTCAGACTGATACCGAATTAATGTAAAGGTGTAAATTCTGTATGATGCAACAGTGTTTTGACTTGTTACTTTTACATATATCAGACAATTTTTCATCGTGTTGCTGTTACATTGCTCCAACTGGGATATTTCAATATTTCAATCAGGTGTTTTTATTTGAATCCATTCACGTGTGTCGCTGTGCCAATAAAAGATGATTGCTACCTCTGCCATGGAGGGTATGTTTTGGCCGAGTGTCCATTTATTTGTTGGTTGGTTGGTTTGTCAGCAGGATTAAACAAAAACTACTGGACTGACTTCCACAAAACCTGGATGAAGAACGTGTCTTGGCCCAGAATAGACCCAATTAACTTTTGCTGCGGATCTGGATGAAAGGACGGATCCAGCAAGTCTTTCTCATTTTCTTTCATATTTGGAGATGGGCTTTTTTTCAACATTTGTATTTCGGAGGCTGGTATCTATGAGTGAGTACAATTTAAATATATTTATGTTTGAATGAATTGAAGGACAGTGTTGGCAGAGGTATACACTCTACTGAGCGCCATTCTAGTTTAGTTCTAGCTTTATTTTTTTCTTTAGTCTAGAAAAGACTAGAATTTTTTTTTTTTTAAAAGATTTTCTTCAGGCAGAGACACCTTTATTTGACAGTAGATAGACGGGAAATAATTGGAGAGAAAGGGGGTGTGACATGCAGCAAAGGTCCTCTGGCTGGGATTCGAACCGGGGTCCGCTGCGTATGTGGCATGCGCTCTTAAACTCGACCACCTGCGCTGCCCTTCATCGAGCATTTTTATTCTCAGTTTAATTACCAGAGCATTTTATACGACCAGTGAAAAGTGTTGATTCACAGTGGGATCAGCAGCACCAGCCTCCTCTTCACTTAACCAGAAGTCTTTTTACAACAGGCGTAGTCAGGCGGTCATATTTTAATTTCACAGAGTTAAATGGCCTTATTTGGGAGCCCCCACCCCGCCCCAACACTACCAACCAACACACACACACACACGCCCATGGGACAACTCCCAAAAGATATTCTTGCAGGATACCTTACACCAAACATCTACAGTGAAAACTAGATCGTCAGTCATGTCTCCTAAAATATTCTGTTAGAGAGGCGGCTTGGTTCTGGGGGTGTTTTTTCAGCAGCACAGACGCAACTGAAGGATCACAGAAAAAATTTATAGGAATACTACAGGCTACACCGTGTCTCTATGATCCTCTCGGTCCTCCGTGACTACTCGGCGCTACTCCTCACTTTGATCATTAAGGTAACACTGCTTAGAGGATATAGAGGATATAGGTAACGATATAGTATACTGTAGAATTTAATATTCATAATTTAGAGTTTTGAAAATATTGTAGATCCAAGACAAAACCGACAGAGTGAGTCAAAATCCGTCTGCAACTTCAGCACTGTCGATTTATCAGTGCACAGAAGAGTTAAAGTGATAGTTGTGGTCTTTTGATGTTGGGTTGTATGAGGTACTTATCCCTAGTCAGTGTATTACCTGCAGTACACGACAGTCAGCTCCCCCCCCCAGTTTGGAGTAGCAGCGCGTAGCACCAATAGGGAAGCAGAACACTGTACTGCTAAACTGTACTGACAGCAAGGCGTATTTTAGCCACCTACAAGAAGGCACGACTTAAATAAAAAATACATTTCCGTGTGCTAGATTTTGATCATTTTTGGCGCTTTATATCGTCTCGGACAGCCACTGATAGACCAACCCTACGTCTTGCTGTCGCCGCTGTTTAGCGGCACTGTGCTCTGCTTCCCTTTTGGTGCTAAGCGCTGCTTCTCCATACATGGGGGAGAGCTGACAGTCATCTACTGCAGGTTACACACTGACTGCGGATAAGTGCCTCGTACAGCCTCACCTGAAAAGACCCGAATTCGCACTTTAAACTACTGAGATTTCAGATTCATGGTCGAGGTCACAGATTCAAACTCGCACAAACCTCAGGGAGATAAAGGATTAATGAGTCAGGCGGACTAGACTTAGATATTCAACTAAACAACCCCTCTGCCCCTTCAGTCTCTCTGCCACTAGAGGATGGATATGGGGGGTGGCAGGTTAGCAGGCGGGGATGCATTTTGGTCATTTGGCTCACAAAGGAGAATCCCTGCTAAACCCCTACTCAAATTGCAGACTGCGCGTAGCTTTGATTATTCACACGGATTTAGAAAAATGATTCTAAAATCGATCATATTATGCGTTCCAAATTATTGGTAGTGTAATAAACAAAGTAGAAATTCAATGTAAATTGCTGTATTTTAATTTTCTAACCCTGATTAGAAACCCTACCGTTTTGTTGATAACTTAATGATAAATACATATTTTATGTGCCTCCTCACTAAGACGAGTGTCTCAGTTGTCATGGAGATAAAGCTCAAAATGTCACATTAACCGTAAAGAAATAACACCGATAGGAATTTAAGCCAGACAATGAATACAAATTCACAAAAACAAACCACACTGCAGCTGTAACTCATAGATTCATTGATTAGGAGGTTATGTTTTCATTTCTGCAAAACTTGGATGGAGGATGGGTCTCTGCCCAGGATAGACCCAATAAACTTTTGATGCAGATCAGGATAAAGACAAGGACGCCAGGGGTCCAGGAACTTTTTACTCACTTTCTGTAACATTGCGCGAAATGGCTTTTTCGGGGGGAAAATGCATCTTGATAAAAAAAAAAAAAAAAGAGATGTATTTAGATGGCTGGTGTCTAAGGGTGAGAAGAGTTTGATTCAGATCCAAATAAAATCCGGATCGAGTGGTATAGTATTGGATTGAATAAGAGGGGACTGTTGGGCCTTGGTGGAGGTATGCACCAATCTTGTTCTTTAGGTTATCGGACTCTCAAAAATAACAAATATGAGAATTTGCTACTTTTCCTTATCTTAAATTCGATTAAATGTGATATTTGGGGTTTTGGACTGACAATAAAGTCGATGATGTCATCACGGGCTGTAGGAAATTGGCATGTTTTCTAACCGTTTTCTTCTGTTTTGTGGACCACATGATTAGTTGATAGCCAACAAAATAATCAAAACATTACTTAATCATGAATACAATCAGGAGCTGCAGCCTTAAACCACACAATACATCCACAATGACCTGCTTTTTATTCAGTCCAGCGGCATCTCAGGCTGAGATTTATTCCAGAAGATCCTGTCACAAGGGAAAAAAGGAAGTTACAAATGACATGTGGTGTGATGAGGAAGGTTACAGCTGTGTCAACCTCTACTGTGGGACAGATGACTGTGAAAGCTACTATCAGGGAAGCCACGAAGCACTGACCTCGTCTGACTCCTCTCCAACTGTGCAGGGCCCCCTGTCGCCATCCTCCTCTGTCACTGATGAACCCTGATCCTCCAGCCGCCTCAGCACTGAATATCTGTATGTCGCCTCACTGAAATAAAGCGAAGTGACAGACCAGGGGGAGGTGGTTTTACTGCAGCCAGAATATTAAATAATCTCATTAAGGCTCATTAATAAAGTGTGCTTACTTGACTGGGAAGCAGTATTTTCGGATGATCAATACAGCAGCAGCGATCGCTGCCACGGAGACGAAGATCACAGATGCAATAATCCCAGGGTGAAGCCTTAACCCGGCCTAAAACGACAAATGAATCCAATAAGATCTAACAGTGGGGTAGTTAAAGAGCCCATAAACCTTACAGCTCAATTCATGATGTGTGGCTCGGATAAAAAGGAAATACGGCCGGGAGATATGACAGCTGAACAGCACTGTGTTATGGATCACGCTGGTGTACGACCCAAAAGCTCCACAGCAGGGGTGTGAATCCCCGACCAGGCACGAAAAAACCAATGCGTGCCTGACAATAAATGATCACTCACATCCGAAACTGTGATCCCAAGCCTATAGCATTAAAGTCAGAGCTGTGCACTACATCACAGGTAATACTAGGAGTACAGTGTGAGAAGATCAGTGTGCGTAGTGATAATGAGAATTCACTTGGAGCACGGCAACAAAAGGGTCTACATCCAACAGGAACAATTAATCACACCGGTGAAGAGGTGTCAGACAACTGTGATGAGACGTGATCGTGGTGAGAACGGATGTAACACCTCATATATACATGATTCTGTCTGTGATGAAGAAATTTACATATCATTTTAAAACACAGAGAAAAAATGTACCTTCAAGATCACCACAGTAAATATCAATCCAAATGGGAATTATTCCACGTGGCACGTTTTGAGCATGCTTGTGTCCATTATGATACTTTATCTTTGTACGATGAGTTCTGCCGGTGAAATGTATCTTTCAATGACAAACAATGCCAGATAGGAATAAATAAAGCCTAAGCAGCCTGTACACTGAATGGAGCAAGACACATCAACCTGAAGTCAGGTGCTAGGGATGTTAATGACTGATCATTATTGGACGGATTGCTGTGAAGAATCGAATCGGTTAAAAATGTTTTAACTGACGATCAGAGATGGGAACACATACATCCAAAAGTATCTTGTTACAAATTACAAATACTTGATTATCAATTTGCTGACTTACTTTGTCTGTAAATGAAATCATCTTGGTTTGATCAAACATAAGGTTTAACACTACATTTACCAATCCCAGATGTGGAGACACTGGTACAGCTGTCTCTTTGTCTGACACCGATGCACATTATTTTTCAACTATGAGGGTTTAGTGTGTGTTTTAGTGATGTAATTTTATGGACTGTCTTGTCTTTTATCTGGACTGAGAGTCTGCAATAAAGTTTTTACATTTAATTTGAAACTGAATTGTACTTCAGTAAATTTTGAGGTACTTGTACTCTACATAAATATTTCCATTTTCTGCAACTTCTAACTTCAACTAACTGTAGTTACTAGTTACTCTGCAGACTGCATGTTGCATTTAGAGGCAAAGTAGCACTTTTTTTGTGTGTTGTTCTTTGTCAATCAATCAAAAACTGATTCTGAAGATCAAGAAAATGCTGTTTATTGGTCAACCCATAGTGATCAAAGTGTATACACTACTCAGAATCAGTTAATGGTACTGGGATCATAGTGTTTCAATCTGAATTTTCTTTATTTTGGTTTTGTGAAAACATTTGGTCCCCAAAGACAGTGCGACACATTCCGTTTTACTTTTATTGCACACGCATATATGCACCCACATGCCAATATCCCAAACTACCTCTGAGTAGTGTATACACATGTGTATAATTGACTTTTACTTGCACTTTTGATACTTTACATTTAATATGAGATACTTTTAAGTGCTCATATCATATTCCTGAGATTGACTTGACTGCCATCCTGAATCATTCCAGGCAGATCTGTCAAACAGTGAGTATAGTGCCATAAAAAGATGACACAGCCTCATAACATCAAGTACATTCAGAGCGAGAATGTCATTTTCCCCCAGGAAGTAGATGTGAGGCGTTTTCTGCACAGTGCATCAGTCTTAATAATCCCATTAAATGATGACAGCCTGTGTGTTGATTCTCCGGAGAAACTAAAAAAACGAGAGACTTCTCATCACTGACTTTTAGGTAGGCTCCATGATGTCAACACAAACAGAGTTAAAGTGATGACAGCAGGAAGTCAACCGACAGTATACTGTGAGCCTGCATTTTGAGGATTTAACGACGACGACTGAGTTTGCATTTCCGTACAGTCCACTCTGCAAACCCGACGACAGGTTCAGCAGGAACTTTAATGGATCTCATCTGCATGTGTCTTCAAATATTTACCTGTTGTGCCGACATCCTTGAGAACTTCAGAGCAGTTCATCTACTGTCATCATGGACCGACAGCTCGGAACATTACAGCCCGGTCGAATTTTTTTTTTTTTTTTTTTAAATTAAGCCCCGAATCAGCGGGGAGACTTTAAACGACTTAATACAAACGTTTCCTGTGCAACTTTGTCACCGCGACGAGTCAAACGCCATGTTTGTTTACGTCGTCGTCGCTCTCACCTGTTGCAAAAAGTTTCCTCCTCACAGAAAGCGTCACGTGACGGTCGCTCGTGCGTCACGTGGTCCGCTCGAGACGCATTATTACATACAAAATGATGATAACAAGACATTTGATAACAAATGGAAACACGCTGTTCAACTGTTGCCTTTAAGTTCGACTATTTTTGTTAGTTGTAGTGTATCATCCCCTTGGAAATATTCCCAGGAAGTATCTCTACAGTTGTTCTGGAGGGTAAACCACCAATGTTACAGTTTAAAGAACTGTGTGTTCACAGGTCTCGGGGAGAACTTCTGCATGTGGTGGCAAAAGAGGAAGCTGCATATGTGGAAACAGAGGAAGCAGCATGTAACCTGATCTCTCTCGCCTTCAGTGATGCCCCACAGTGGCTGTGTTGCATCGTGGGAAATGTAGTCACAAAGTTTTCAAAAGCAGGCCTCTGTAAAACATTGCACTCCTGTGACACTGTAGTCACTGTAGTGACTCGACAGGGACAGCTTGAAAACAAATGATCAAAGTTGATGTGCCTTTTTAATTCCAAATTTTCCTCTTGAGCCATGTAAGGCTTAATACAACTTTCTTTTACACAGGCAGTGGTATTCCCCAAGACCTGTAAACACACTTTAATGTTGTGAAAGCATTAAGATCTTGTTTAAAAATCAAGACTGTGAAACATATGATGGCTGCTTAGTTAGCTGGCTGGCTACGGCTGTTACTATGTGTCTTCCTCAGGGCAGAATTTGTAAAAACAGTTTTTTGTGGCATCTCAGTTTATTCAAATGATTACGAAAAAAATTATAATAATTTTATGTCTAAATCTTTAATTTGTATGTCCAAGATCTTGTTTTGGTAAGTCATGGCTATCACTGTTATTGACAAAAATGAATTTTGGGTCACAATATTTGTTGGTGGAGCTTGTTTGCGTTTGTTCAACACTGCATAAATGATTAACTAATTTCTTTTGACAGTTCACGTAACATAATTGCGTACACCCTCCACATATCAGTGTTTGACGAAATAGCCCACCCTCTGAGCTGAGCACAGTGTGCTGGCTGGATGCTCAGTCCAATGATCCAGTTGGTGAACTGTTTGATTAAAACAACTGGGATTCACAGTGTGACGAATGATTTTCTTTTTCTTCGTTTGTTTCATTTTTGTCTGCCACTGTGAAGCTACAACTCCTCTCAGGCTGAAAACGATGAATCAATCTCATATCACCTGCTCATCAGGTGTGATGAGTGTTTTGGCATGACTGATGGAGAGACCTGCCAGCCCCGCGAGCTGCCCGTCTGTCGATGCCGACGGTTACATTTACAGGCTACATTTATGGCTTAAACTGTGCAGTACAGTACAGTAAGGTTGTCAAATTAGATACAATACTACTGTAGTACAAAGTAATGACACTACATCTTTTTCTAAACCATGGAAAAAGAAAAAAAAAGTACTGGGCACACCAAAAAAGGAACATTTTACCTGCAGACAATGATTGTACAGAAATAAAGTCACTGATCACATTTCAACACAATCCTATTAATGTGACACCAGAGGAAATCCAGGCACTCCAAAAAGGAAAATATCCATAAACGAGGAAGGAAAAACTTAAAAGCCTTTACCGTTGTGGCTAAATAATTAAAAGGGAAATGATTAAAACAAGCTCATCATGTTTGGTCCATCAGGTCTTTATCAGGGCCCCCTGTATGAAAGTCCCGTATGATGGGACCTCGTTCAACCAAAACTCTCTGTATTACAAACATGCGTAAATCACACCACCCCTTTTTGGAAAAAGTATTTTTATTCAATAACAAGTAACTATTTATTCAGCAACATTTTAAAATAACAGAATTATTGCCTTTAATTGAACCGAAAGACAGGTAGCAGCACGATGCCGTCCATCTCTGCGGAAAACATAGAAATGTCTGGCTGAGTCCTTGCACAGAACCCGTCTACACTCCGAGCAAAGCAACGAATATATTCTCTGATGATTACTACCAAAGCTCAAAATATGGTTTTTGAACAGCCCTATTTTTTTTAACACATAGTATCAAATGACAAACCTTAAAGGTCATTGCTAACATTTTGACAAAGACAAATAATTATTTAAAAATAATACATCTATAGAGCTTGTAATGTATCTCTTTCCCTAAATTTTTTTAATTATGTTTGTGAATTTATAATTTTAAAATGTTTGTCAGGTGTAAAATGATTGTTTTGTTTATCTCTGTGTAACAATTCTGACGGTTGGTTCCAGCTCCTAACAGGGTTTGTTAGCCATTAGTCTAATGCTGTTGTAATCACATGGTATCTGTGTTTCGACAGCATCAATATTCTTGGTAGTAGCCAGTTTAAGAAAAAAAATGGGTGAGTGGCTGAGTTCTACACTATGCACCCAACAGACTGTACCAGACTGTATTGCCCCAAATGTTGCTAGCTAGTTATAGCGACATTAATGCTAGCAAGTGTTAACAGCTTTACGCTAGCTAGTTAGCGTAAGCCACATTAATGTTAGCTAGCGTTAGCGACTTTAATGTTAGCTAGCACAAGCAATGGTAACGTTACCTAGCTAGCATTAGCAGTGTTAGCCAGGGCAACAAACTGGCAACCACTTGAGGGAGCAGATGATTCGAGCAGCGGCATTTTGACATGAATGCAATCCTAATCGGGGACAATGGAATGTCACATTTAGTGGCTGAATGTTATCAATATGACCTTTAAAATACAGATATTACAACAAGGGACAAATATACATGTGTAAGACTCATCAGTTAAGAAACATTAAAAATAATTTATCATCTGTTACCACTTATGCTTGTAGTCTTATTACATACGGGTACAGCACCTGGACATTTTAATTAAAGGCCACACATGAAATTAGCAGCACTTTCAATTAAATTCTAATTCAAACAATATAAACACAAATCAGCATATTTTTAATGACTTACAAATTATGATAAATAAAGAACATAATGACCTACACTGCTGAAACAAATCCTGGCAACATTTTCAATGTTAGAAATCTTCTGAGCCAAAAAAGCTCCAGGATGCTCTTTCAAATTGATTACATATTAATTTGCTAGCCAAGACTTCTGAAAAGACTCTTTCTACCATCAGATGTGCCACTGAATGGGCAACAACTCAATTTCTCGCGAAAAGCATTAATCTTATTTATTGAGCCCCCCACTCTTTTACATGCTAACATGATGCTACTCATGGCGACACAAAGCTCCCGTTAGTCTCTCAAAAACAAAAGCAGAAACATGGAAGGGTTTTTTTGAATGGGCCCTTCACTACTGATCAATAAGCATGGCCTTAAAAAAAAACCCTGAAGCCATTCATCCGCCATCAGTGACTTCTGATTTATTAATTTGGATTCTCTCGAGCTTTCGAGTCAAGCTAATTCATAGTACTTCCCCGTCTTTGGATCGAAATAGCAGTTGAGGCACGGATCATAGAGCAGATTCAAATACTCGTCGTCATCCTCTTCATTCACCGACTCATCCTCTCCTGTAATAATGCAAGAAAATCACTCTGCAGCGCTTGGAAGAAATTGTTCAAAACATACATAGATAAGAGTGCTGCAGTGATTTTTAAATCAATTAAGATTGCACGGATAAAAAAATATACAAATGTAAATGTACATTGTGTCTTCTATAGTAACTCAGCCAGGCCGTATATGAATAAGGGCCACCTCTAGCAGCTGTTACTGGAATAAAATGAGCAGCGTGAATGGCGAGGTAACCTTGAGACTCAGGTAGATTTAAAAGTTTTCCGCCGCTGCCATTTTTTTCTCTCATCAATCACGACCTAAGACACCCAGGCCTCTGTACCACATTATAAAGCCGTAAAGAGATTCCCTGTAATCCCCACTACTTTAAAGCGTGTGAATTTAGCTGTTAAATTGACAGGCAGTGAAATGCTAAAAAGGTTATGGAATGCTCCGGGAGGAACATTTTATCTTATCAGAACTTCGGCGACGATAATGAAAACTAATTATAAGACACATTGTGTAAGAGGTTTTAAAAAATGATGTTGTAAACTGAAAAGGTTTCGTCAATTAACCTTGTCGATGTGTCTAGGGGGTGCAGACCTGTAATTAGCCTGTCTCTTTTGACCTATGGAGTTATGTGAAGGACAGAGAGCTCCACTCTCATGAGGTTCTTACCCTTAATTAGATACAGTTTCACATGTTTTTCCCCCTGTGCTGAGTGCAGTCTTCGGTGGAAGCTTGACATTTTTGTAAGCTGTGACACTGCAGGATGTTTCCATTAGTTCGATGCATTCGCGCAATTAGGGTGGCTAATGTTAAAGCATTGTATTGTTTGCCGCTTGCCTGACTTTAGAGGACATGAACGATCGTTGGAGTGCAAAGGGACAAACATTAAGGTTACTGTACCTTCGATTAGATTTTCCCGATTGTTCCATGTGTTGCCTGACCTTCTCTGCCGGCTGGGAGGCATAATAGGAGGGCTGAGCACATCCATCCACTCCCTAGGGAAAAGACCATAAAGGCACACAGTCATGACAACACATGCCATTACATCCGCCATCCTCCTACTGTACCCCTGCACATCAAATTGCCTCTATATGACATTTTAACAATGAAGTCCCATCATCGCGAGCTCTCAGAAGCCCATCTAAGCTTCCATCGTCCTTGAGCCACATCCTCCTGCACACTTAGCCTCTCCGCCTCACAGTTTTACCTGAAGGATCATTTATTAGATTCTGACTCAAGCTGTGACTTCCAAGTGTCCGCATTCTGGCCCCGAGTAGGGGTCTTAACCTTGTCTGTGTCTGTGAGAGCAGGACTTCCTTCCACTCTAAATGAGTTTATTTTGCCGGTGCTGAGAGGCACACAGGCTACAACTGTATATCAATCATTTGCCAGTGAAGTAATACACTGCTCTTTTGCAGGGTGGAAGAACAGAGAAAAAAATATATAAAGAAAAAAATAAAACGCCACAAGATGAATTGCTACTGGGAAGCAGTGTCATTTGTTAAACAGAGTTCATAATCATTTTAGGCTATACATCAGTTGCTTGGTTACAATTATCCGTACATCTTTTTTGCCTCTGGACATAACATCTCATAAAAGCACTACATGGCATATTTAATGAGGTTCTTCTGTATGATATTCAACCGACAGCAGGCAATTCAAACGTTCATCTCAACTCATCTCAAATGATTGATCACGTTACTCTCTCTGAAAACAAATGCATGCATTCACTAACCACAGTATAGTGTGTTTCCTATGCACATGCAGTGTTTACAGAATCATAGTAATGGACTTAAAGGAGACATAGTTTGCGAATTTTCAGATTCATACTTTTATATTGGGTTACTACTAGAATAGGTTGACATGTTTTAATGCTCAAAAAACCCCAAAACAAAACAACATATTGTCCAGTGCTGCACCACTGTATTCCCCCTCTGTCTGAAACACTCTGTTTTAGTTCCTGTGTCTTTAAGGCTGAACACAACAGAGCAGCTGCACTAAAATCATTCTTGTGTTCCAAACTAGCTAACTAATGTGTAAGATGGTGACACACTGTGATGTCACAAAGTCACAGAATTGAGGAGGAGTGTTTTCTGTCGGAGAGAGGAGCTTCTGTAGGTGCGGACTTTTAACTTTTTTTTTACAGGAACAAGAACCTATATAAAACCTCGAAGGAAAGGGAAAAAAAAATGAAAAAAGCCCAGTATGTCTCCTTTAAAGGAAGTTAAGATGGACCTCGAGTTTTGATTCTAGTTGACATTTAGGTCAGGTCAGTAATGAACCTGAGAGGGAGCTCTGAGTTGAGGCTCCGGTCAAACAGCTATCATGTTGATTTAGAGGATGAGGTAATCACACATTAACGTTAGGAGTGTATTACAGTATATGTCGCAATCTGAACTGAAGACTTGAACAGACTGAACATGTATAAAACACTCAAGGAAAGGAAAAAAACATAATAGGTCTCTTGAACATTATGTTGGTTCAAATGGATGTCAATTAAATCTTTGCAGGTATTATTACAGTAAATACAATACATAAGTAGGTAGATCTACCTTAAGTGATAAGGTATCTTGCACTTCCTGCACCAGTGAAGAAAAAATACCAAAGATGCCGATGCTGCCTCAAACAACTGTTTGATATGCTATCAGATTATATCTTAACACCTGCAGGAAATATTAATGTAAAATGCACAGTTTTCAGTCGAGTAATAGCTGAAAGAGGCCTATTCATACACACTGAAGCACTCTGGTTACCAGAGATTAAATTCAATCCTGAGAAAATATTAAAAAAGCAATGAGGAAATGAACTCTTAAAAACAGGCCGATTAATTTTTATCTGATCTTTCTGTGCATTTAAGCAGGAATCAGACATTTCTTCATTTCCAACCATATGCCTTTGAAGTGATCAAGCATATTATCTCTATTGAGGCTCTGATTTTTCTTTCTCACAAAGGCGCCCCACTCCAACAGCCCCCTTTGACTATGTGATCGGCAGGAACATAGCACAAAAGTTAATGGAAGCAATTTTCGAGGACAAAGGCCTCTGCTACAGAGCTGCAAATTGGACTTCAAATTGTTAACGGGGACTTGGCGCAAGTGATTAAATTCTTAGATTTTAAAGTCATTATAATCCTGATACAGTAGAACCTGTGATAAAAGGAATACATTAGGCTGATTTAATTTAAGCGAGAACACTGTTTTTGGTGGAGTTTATTGAAATTAAGCTTTCCAACTATCTCCCATTGACAAAGTATCGAGGCAACTCTGTTTGTCTGACACCCTCGCAATGGTGCCGAATTTCACAATTTCGTTTATCGTAAAAACAATTGAATTACTACTAAAGGTCTGTCTGACAGCCTGATGTGTGGTTTCGCATTTTGTATGCCAGCCAAAGGCAGGCACAAGTATCACACGCGAAGGAACATGCTTAAAAAATGCGAGAGAAGCCCTGGCAATGTTAAGCACAATAACAGGAGCGTTTTAGTTGTCAAGAAAACTGGAGCTCTCAACAGCGAGGAAGCCTCGCAGTGATGCCAGGATGCTCAGAAATGATAGAATTCAATGTAAGGGTGTCTCAGAATGCAACGCCTTAAAGAAAAGGGGAGAAAACAACGACAAATCCTGTGCAGCTGCTCTTCAGTATGTAAATCAGGGCTTGCTTGGAAGTCTAATTTCAGTAGTACAGCTGCAGATGCTGTACTGCTTTGTGAGACAAGTTGGGGAGTGTTTGAGGTGTCTGTCAATAGCAATATTCATCTCGGTGGACATCCAATCACACACCATAACCTCACTGAATATTTCAACAGCCCCAGAACATGTTAGCTCTAATATATGACAAGGAGAAAAAGCCAACAATTAAGTCCCGCTTGTTCTCACTGTTGATCAGATGAAATAAATTTAACATTTTGAAATCGGTTTAAAAACAATAACACCTAAATATTTCAGCGCATGGGAGTCCATGCGTGTTCACACCTTGCTTTTCATCAATAAATCACTCGTGTTAGAGAGGAGGTGGTGGCATAATTTGAGTAGTGGAACTATGATGCAATGCCTTTGTCTTGTTTTGTAACATGCAGCACGCATGTGTACGCCCACAAAGAGATGTAGATGTGCAGAGACAGGGCTCTGCATCAGCGGGCAGCGAGGCGATGCAGGGTCTCCAGAAGCCTCTGAGGGGGAACCAGGGGATCCATCCATATACTGCCATGGTCGAGTCTTCAGAGGAATATGCAGTGCTTGAAAGACTGCCCAGAATTCAGATTGCACTACACACTGTAATACGCTCCCAATGTGTGATATTGTATTATTAATGATAGTACTGAAGAAGTGTGTCTACCTCCCCCTCTAAATCAACATGACAGCTATTTGACTCGAGCCTCAACTCAGAGCTCCATCACAGGTATATTACTGATCTGAACTAAATGTTAATTAGGGTCACATGGAACATAATTCCATTTTATCTGGCCTTGAACACTGCAAAGGCCATCTTAACTTCCTGTAAATGAGATCTATTATGCTTTTAAATGTTTTTCCTTTCCTCGAGTGTACAAAGGTTCTTGTGCATGTAAAATAGTTCAAAAGGTCAAAGTCTGCACCAACACAAGCTCCTCTCTGCCGCAGAAAACTGTGCTGCTCAAATGCCTCGTCAGTAGTCCAGCCTTTAATTCTGTGACTTTGTGACATTACACTATGTCACCATGTCACACATTTGCATAATTTATGCCTAGTGGATAGTTTGGCATGTAAGAATTGATTTAGCACAGCTGCTCTGTTGTTGTGAGTGGTGCTGGGTCAGGCGTGTTGGAGCTGACCAATAAGAGGAGACTGGGTATTCAGGAAGGAGGCCTTTAGGAGACAGGAGCGTAATATGTCTCCTTCGAAAAACAAAATTCTACTCTTAAGATACTCAAAAGGAAATGTTCAACACAGACAAGAGAGGGGATATTTTCAGTGTTTTAATTTACCTTTCTGATGTGCCGACTACCTCTAGTCCATTTGGTGGATTTTCTGGGTATGTAGGTATATTCGCATTGTACACGCCCGGAGTTGATATTGGACACACTTTCCTAGTTACTGAAAGTAGCAGCTGCAAGTTCTTCTGCTTCCTCCAGTAATTTAAGCCCATTCATCAATATGTTTTCTTTTTGAGGTTAGAACTTTTCACTTTACACTGGTTTTAACCTGTGGGCAGGCAAAACAAGGTGGAACATTCACTGAGGCTCTCACCGAGCAGAAGTTGGCCTTTGCTTCATCAATGATGGATTTCTCCTTGTATGGCTGCTGAAAGTCAGAGCTAAACAGACTAACCCTCGCTTTTGTTTTATAATAACTTGAACCATCAGCTTTATGTCTAACATTAATCATGTAGTATATAAGAAGTGTTGCCCGACAGGCACAATAGTGAAAAATAATCTGTGCTTGCAAAAATGACAACAGCAGTTAAGGGAGAAGAAAACTACCGTACCTGGCACACTCTCAATTTATTTATACTCATCAGTGAGCAAGATAAGCCCCAGTCTGCATATCTATCTGACTGTTGACATTTAGCTTTAATTCTGCAGTCACTGGTTACCATCTGATTAGGAATTTCAAGGCGAGTTTCATGTAAATGCAGCCAAATACAAATGCAGGCTACATAAATCCACTTTATTCAGGAAATTTATGAAATACTTCCGTAACTATGGTTACTAACAACCCAGTAGCCAAATAAGTCAGGTTTTTCGAGACAGCATGTCAGTATTTTTTAAAGAAAACAACCCTCTTGAATCTAGGGTCTAAGGACAGAGGATGTTGTTCACAGTGCAGATTAAAAAAATGATTGTGATTGTGATTGACTTTACCCTATTCATAGCCTGGCCTTTATTCATTTTGTTTATTTTCTTAAGATACATCGACCTCGTCCTATACAGTATATGTTATTGTAATTGTGCACATTTGAAACTCAGAATGTGTGGCATGTGTTTGCTCACCTTGGGTTTGACTGCAGGAGGGGGTTCATTTCCTTTTGATAGTGGTGACCCTGATTAGCTGGCTGGATCAGTAACGGAAAAAAATAAAAAGTTAAAATATCACAGAATTCTCAGTACTTAACAAATGTTTCCAAAAATCAATATTCAGTTATTTCCATTACGTTTAAAAGACTATTAAGTGTTGGGGCATGAAAATGCCATTATGTCCACCTCCATCTATTTAAGCTGGTTTGTTTGTCAAGTGATAGTTGTCTCTCATGTGTCTTGTGTATTTTTTTGACAGATAAACTGTCAAAGGCTGTTACTGTTGTGTATATTGTGCAATTTTTGCAGCATACCTGAATTCTATTTCAATTGAAATACAAGCTGCATAAGGAGTGGAATGAAATTCTACAGCAGCTGAGCCACAGAAGTAAAACATGTTATTTAATAGATTTTCTCAGGTAGTTCTTCTTTAAATGCAGGGTGAAAAGCAACATGTCTTTTGTGGAAAGACCGCTGTCCAGAACATCACCTTCCTAGCCACAGTATCACAATTAAATGCTTCTACAGTTTATGGAAATCCTTGAGCAGCCTGTTCAGGTCTGGACAAAGAGTCCTCTTCTATGTTGTGTGCCACGCTTACTGGCTTAAGAGTCAAGTATGAAAGATCACTGCAGAAAAAAAGAAATAAATAAAAACACGAAAAAAATGGAGAGAGCGGCAAGTAGCTCAAAATATGGGTGAACAGTGAATGGCGAACAAGCTGAGATCAAGAAATCCGTAAAATCTTATAATCTATTCAGAAACTCAGCCACTGTAGGGTAACAAAGGATTGTAGCTGGCTTGTAAGTGTGATTGGGGCCTTTTAAAACACTAACAGCTACGTTCTTTGTGAGCTGTGAATATAAGCGGTAGAAGATAAGGATGGTGCCACTTTCAATATATAGTCATTTTCAGCTGCAAGAAAAAAGCAAGAGCATTACCCTCTCCATCTTGTCAAAGCTAAAGGACCATATTACAGCCTCAGGAGGCTATTTAAGCCTAGTGCCTGCTTAAGGGCTATTACATTGCATGACGTTGATGAAGAAGCAGTTATGTTGAAGCCGTAGTCCCTGCATTGCTTAAGTAAATTTTAGCTATCTGTGTGCTCCAGTCCCTTCTTTATGTAATCCTCTTCTAAAAATAAGACAGGACCCAAAATTGTACCCTGTGGAATTCTGCAGGTAATATGCGCTGATGATGATGAGTTACCTGTGGGGTGATGGAGAAAATTCTTTTAGGGAGGTAGGAGCTGAACCACCTCGGTACTATATCTGTAATATTAAACCCAGCGCCTCAAATGGTCGTTTAAACTTACATGAGCTGCAGAATCAAAGGGAACACTTAGGTCTAAAAGAATTAGAGTTACATCTGCTGCTAACAGAAGTACATTACTTATTTTGAACAGACATCACCTCTTATTCCAACAGCAAAATGTGGTCAGGAGTGTGCGAACACAGAAGTACCGGCTGCCTGTAGCAGAGGAGCGAGCGTGATGACTTGGATGAAATACTAAGATACTCTCAGAAAAAACCAGGATAGATGTTGAATACAAAGGTTGTTACACATCAGGGGTCTCATTTCTAAAATTGATTTACAATCAGTTTTGATCTTAAGAATGACTTGGTTAAGAAGTTATTTGGATGCACATGTGAACTTAGCAAGAGCTTTATGAACAATGTGTGTTGGGCATTGTTTGTCGACCCACCGTTAGGTCATCCGAATAACTTGCCTGGCTTCAATCTCCTGTCGAGATCAGAAATGATCTTTAGTTCCAGTATAAGAACATCTTTATAATTGTTATAGTTAAAGCTGGTACCTCTGTTCTTTGACCAGTCTCCTTGACTGGTGTTCAAACATTTATCTATTCTGGTGCTCAAGATCCACTACACCTCCCCCTCAACAAATCCACCCCTGTCCATCAACTGTTATGCTGCACACTGGGTCAAATGATGCTACAACAATCTTTTAACCTAAAAGAGCTCTACTTGTCTCTGATCAGCATTGCCCTAGACTCTATCATTTCTTTGCCTGCCCTCTGTTAACGAGAAACAAAACAGTTGGTTGTAAAACCATTCTGCATTTCTGGGCTGCATGGACATGTTTGGCGTTGATGTTCAAGAAACACAGCACTAGTGCCAGATAATTTCTTTTTAACATCCATCTTGCTGCCTTATTTATCAAGGCGGTTTCAAGGTGATGGCTGACGGATCGGCTCCACTCTGCTGACTGTTTTCCTGCTTTTTATTCGTTATATGCTATTCCTGTTGTTTACCCGTCATTGTAGAACTGCCTTGGCATCATCGAAGGCCAAGGAGTATTAAATAAATTAGTGACTCTCATCCCATCTCCTAACATATCTAATGTTAATGACCCTTCCATGATTCGAAGAAATATCTTGGATTTAGCCTTGACATGAAAGGAGCTCACTTCCAAAATTGGACTTGTATTATTAAGTGAAACTATACGAGACAGGCCTCACAGACACCTGGCTCGATGCCAGTTGCTTGATAAAACTTGCTTGGGAGTGACATTAAAATTAAAGGACAAGTATTGATTTATGTAAAGAGTTGTTTCATTGTATAATTGCTTAACTCTTCTTCAGAATATTGATTGCATTGCTCTGAATGTTTATGCTGCGGGAAATACATTAATTCCATATTGTATTTACCAGCCCCTATGGGAGCTGACAGTCAACATACTTGGTAAAAACTCCTCCAGGGTGACTTCCAGATTCATATTTTTCAAATAAACTTACCCACATTGCTGCCAGTCATGGACGCACATATAATTTACAATCAAAAAATAGATCAACTCCCTTGTTTCCACCCCTTAATTTGCTCTTGCTGTTTGAACCGGAAAGATATAATGATCTACTGCGAGAGCTTCTGGCACTAACGCTGACTGGCAGAAGCACTGTCTCATCACTTTTATACGGACAGCTAAATCTGACAATTATCTACTCTAATTTTGAAGGTGTCAATCCCAGATTCATTTATTAAAACCTTAAAAACATTCTGAGATTGGATTTAGTCCTTCACGGGGCTCTCATCAGTAATTAATTGTAAAAATTGTCTGCCTATTGTGAGGAGTGATGTGGTTGAAACTTTTAATTAAAGTTTCAGCCACATCAAAAGATGCATTTGATGGCTCACCTTTATGTCGAAACCAAGAATTCAACATCACCACTGGAGTTCATTGTGGCTGACACAAATTCATTATGAAGGAGAGATATCTACTTATGGAGCCAAGAGTGGCTGAGTATATTATACTGACAGATTTCTGAATGAGTTTTACATTGTGAGTGCATCTTGGCTTTAATCTGTCATCTCTAATCGGACATCATAGGTTCAATAGAAGAAAAAAAAATCTACTCAAATATCAGTATCAAATCCATAGCCACATATTAAGGTGTCTGAAATCTGGATTTACACAATCATACAATTTATCAGGTTATTATTTTTCGACCTAATAACTGGAGCACTGGTACATCTGAACTGGTACGGCAGCAGCAGCAGAGACAGAGGCAACAGCCGGGCTACTCGAATCACATAATCCAGGGTCAAGTAATTACCTGTCAGTTCTTGTGGAGGAGTTGGATCCCCAGACGAATGACGATTCTCTTCCTAGATCCCATTCACATTTCTTGTTTTTTATCTTTCACAGACACTTACATCTTGTTAAAGTTTTATTTGCAACAATATCATTAAAACTATACTTGAAAAATGACTTCCTTATCTCTCTTCCTCTCTCTTTACTGGCAAGCGTTTCCTTAATATGCTGATGGTGGTGCTGTTGCCATATGTATTTAGAATTGTAAAGCACTGCAGCTGATTCTGAAAACATCACTTCAGGGTTTGATGAAGTCAGATGTAAATCTCATCGCGTCCCTGTGGAAAACTCTACCTACTGCTGCAAGGTCTAATAAAGATACATGTTTTTGTTGGTGACCACACTGCCGTCTCCTCAAAAAAAGGAACCATGAGATGATAATCCCTGCGGTAATACCGCTATTCATCGTTTCCTGCTCGAATCTCAGCGTATTAACGGATACCTGCATGTGTGGAAACGGTAACAAGCCTATACCTCGAGCATCTGTAATTAATGTATTCACAGGGGATCCTTCAGTAGACCCAGTAGGACCAGGCGGGGCAGTGCTCTCTCTTCGTAAGTGCACTGTGCTTATGCTAATGGCCCATAGGTCTACATGACCTTCAATAGCCAAGAGCAAACTATACCATCTTTGAATTCTAAAAAAAGACTTCTGGGGATAATTTCAAATGACCTAAATAATTCCTTTGTCACTGGGGGAACGGTGGATATTATACCAGTGTACGTTTAAAAGCTGTAAGAGGCCAATTAATGTGTTTCCATCTCCATAATCTTTTGTAATGCAGAAAACACGCCGGAGAACGAGGTGCATTAGCACTTTGTGGTAGCATAAGTTGGGGGCTTGAAATGGAAATTAGCAAGGGTGGGGATCAGTCAGGGTCAAAAAAATTATTCCAGATGGGAGATATAAAGGCAGACAACCTGATAATTATTGTAAATAGTAGATGAGCTGCGCATAAGTGTCAGGATTGAGCAAAGAATCAACAAAAAAAAAAGAGTCGGAGAGTATGGTGGCACAGACCGTGAAGATGTGGGTCCAGGTCGAGGCGTCGTCACTGCTCACGCTGATGCTGACGTTACACTGGTGGATCTGAGATGCACTGAAGCCCGAGGCTCTACATTCATCTTCCTCCTGCTCCCTTTTTAGACTTGCCAGCATTCGAAGCTCCTCATCATCATCCCCATGAACTCGTAGACTGTTGTCTTCTTCTCCCTTTTAAATGATCACCCATGAAACAGAAATGACATGTGGAGGTAATCCCAATGACAATGCCTTGCACTTAGAACACCAAGTTAAGGCAATTTCTTTTGTGGAACCAACACAATAGTGTGAATGGTAAAAGAGCAGACAGTAGTCCCAGACAGAGCTCAGGGCAGAGCTGCACATAATTCATTGTTTTGACCCTCTAAGGAACTGTCTTTTTAAGAGCGGATCTATGGAGCAATATGCTAACTTGATTTGTGACAAAATGCAAGGAAGCCTGCTGTTGCCCTGGTGCTGAATCACTGGCAGTCAGTAAAGCAGTGCTGCAGGGAGGGAAACAAACTCCTTGTCACATTTCTTTGACAACCTTTCAGTCAAAGCTTTCCCTGCATGCTGTCTGCCGGAGTTGGCACAAATCGACAGTCAGGAGCTGCACTGATGAAGGATGCTGGGATATGTCTCAGCAGTGAGTTGTGTAAATGCAGAAAGTAGCAGCCAAGTGACAGATCTCACTTCAGGCCTTGTGATCTTTCCAGTTGACTATCCTCTGATCCTGGATCTTTTCAACCGGAGCAGCGGCCTACCTCAATTTGTAACAGACCGAAGTCTGATCCATCGCAGCACGGCATTAGAAACGTTTTCGCAAGTCCTCCATAGCTGTCCAAATCAGCAGTGACCACACATTATTTTGGGCAAAGCGAGACAGCTTGACGGGGTAAAATCAGAGCTTTTAATAAGCTGCACATTTGCCACAAGGCCTCCAAAACTCACTCGGCAGCTCCCAGCTGAAGATGAATATAATTGTAACAGCGAATTATGAGAATTGAACCAAGCCCATCTACTGAAGACTGTAAACAAACACTTTCCAATGGAATTTAATCAAACTAATGTTTATTTAACCAGGCTGCATTAATCAATTTTGAGGGAAGAAAAACATCAAAACATTCACTCTATTTTTTTTTATCCTGTTGTGATCTCTGCCAACTTATGACAATAATATCTGGCTATTTGGTCGATCGTGCTTTTGTAGATGTTACACTTTTTTTACCATCCACTCAATAACATTGTTTGTCTGGTGTTTGATGTTGGGTGAATAGTGTGTTTATCAAAGCTTTTTATTTTTGGTGGAAACAGTTGCCTCCAGGGATTCTTTAGAGTGGCAAAGACTCAGACTATAAAGTAAATTTGCCAGCCATAAAAGGAAAACATGCACTTAATGAAGCTTAAACCTCTGTAGTTAATTCTCCTTGATTATTCGGACTATGAGCATCCCCTATCATTTCACACATTTGATTAGAATACTTCATAAATGTTTGTAGTTAAAAGATTATATCTTTTTGCCAGGACATAAAACAGTGTGCCTACTTTCGCTCTTTCCCTAAACGATGACATTAAACGTGAAATCAAAAAGCATTAATGATACAAATTGATAAAGTCAGCTTGCCGCTGCAAAAATACGAGGCGTTTGTTGGGATGTCAAGCTTGTTTTTTGCGGGTGAATGTGACATCGACGTGATAAATAATGAGCACGTTCGCTTTGTGAGTGTTGACACAGCGAGAGGTTATCCAATTTGGCAATGTCTTTTGTGGGAATATAATATAGCATCAAACATGGGCATTGCAGAGTGGAGGTAATTAGGGGTGATGGCCAATCCCCAGCTATTCAGTTAACTATGAGCTTCAAAATAATAGTCATTTATAGGCTTGTCTCTTTGTCCCAAAAAAACCTATATAGAGCCATAGCACTCTGGATGAAGCCTGGTGTGAAGCAGTACCTTGTGCCGTGTGTCATCCAATTTAATTTCTTGCAGAAGTCTCCGGGAAAGTGATACTCTGCTGTTCCCGTCCACATCCCGGTTCACTATCCCTTCAAACTTCCCGTGCTCCTGCCTGCTGGCTGTCATGCTGGGTGAGAGGCAGCGTGTGGGGACTATCCCGGCTGGTTCAGCTCTCCCACTGGGTGGAGACTGCAAACTGCTGCGTTCCGCACTGAGCTCTTCTTGCGCTGTTTGAGACTCAGGATGGACATCAAAAGTTGGACTGGGAGATCTGGGAGTAGCAGGGTTGGACTCACTTTTTATCTGATGCTGAAATGTGGCGTAGCTCTCATCCTGAAAGAAATACAGGGACTAAGTGAGCAAATATTGATTTTAAATGACTGGCACGCTGTAGAAAGGATGATTAGTCATGACCCAAGACTAGACTAAGAATATACAGCAGTCTGTTTGGAATATTCTGGTGTTAGCTGAACAACTTTGATGTTGTGTTCTGCCCTTTAGATTGATGTGTGCTTAATGAAACATGATAATGAGATGGCACACAGTCATTGGGATTGACCAGGTGTTGGGGGGGCTTCACTTCAAATTAACCTCTCTTTTAAAAAGGCTAATGGCATTTCTCCTTAAGTCTGCTAATCTTTCCAACCCTCAGTTTCAAAGTTGACAGTCATTGATGTAGTTAAAAATTTGTCGCCTACCAATCAGGTTACATAACACACTGTACGTACGGACTCAGTGCACGGTTCTCCCTCAACATCAAAGGAATACTCCACCGAAAACCAAAGTTTTGAATATCAAACACTCATCCCTGTAGGCTTGAAAAGATACGTGATTTGGATAAGTTTGTAACTTGCTCCTTTTTCTGAGGACGGCAGCTGGATCCGCAGCAGTAACAATGGATTCCAAGTCTGACCCAGTTTCGCTGCGGATAAAATAAAAAACATCCGGGGAAACTTTATTTAAAAATTCCTGCAGCAAAAACCACTTCTGTCACTCACAACACAGGTAAACCAAACGACCATCCTTAGAGCCACAAACAAATGTGAGTGTAGTAGGTGCATACATAAAAGCATGCTAGCGGCATCCAAAAGTTGGGCAAGTGGCCATACTGTAGAAAATATGATTGCTTTGGTTTGAGCGTATGGACAAAGAAAGTTTCTTTCTTCTTTTGCAGTGAAATTGGGTCACAGTTGAAAACCAGTGTAACTGTTGAATCAAAGCAGACCACAGCTGCGTTGCCCATGAAGGAGAACACTCTAAATGTTTTCAGAGCCACCATTCAAGCCCACAGGTGGTAAATGTCTCAAATTCAAAACATACATTCACGGTGGAGCGCTCCTTTAATGGTGTTGTTCTGCACATTTTCGGTACTGAATCACTTAATTTCATATCTTTGCCTTACAAATAGATATATAAAGTTTGAGTTAACAATGTACCTTCAAAATGTTCACAGCAGCTTTTATCGATTCTCTATGGGATACAGAGGATTACAATTGTAGAATATGCAGAATACTTACAACCAGATTGCCAGCAAATCCTAAATTCATAATATAGACATTCTCTGTCTCTCATGAATTAAACCGCTTGAAGCTTCTTTCAGAACTGCACGTCTCTCCATCGCTTTATTTCTTCCTTCTGCCGTCTCTTTTTGAGGTGTTTTCTTTCATCTCGGAGCTTTGTTTTGGGGTGAAGGGTTATCATAAGCCCCTTGAGGTTTTTTAGCTCATCGGCTCCATCTGTTATTTGTTTTCTCTTTTCTTTCCACGCTTTATCATTTTCGTAAGTGCAAGTGAATAAACAATGGGCTGCATGTATTATTGAAAAGCCTGATATGGGTGTGGCTGTGGGCATGTGGGTCTGCAGTGTGTGCGTGTAAAAGTGTGTGGAGCAGGCTGTGCGCTAAAGGCATGTAGCTGTTTGGCTAGCGTTAGGGTGCAAGTGTCATGACAGCTTATTATCATACTCCTGCATACTCCATTCTTTTAGTTATTACTGCATTAAAATAACTACATGTCCCTGAAAATATAACCAACGTTACCTCGACCTACCGTATCTCATATGACTCAGAGTAGTTCAGACAGTGAGCGTTCATTGCTTTGTTTTGCTTTTAATATTTCTCTATGTTTAAGAACAAACGTTTGCTCAAAAGAATTGCATGAACCTGATGCAACACCTTGAAAGATGATATTGCCCCAAGTTGAGAAATGAGCAACCTGCCACAAATGAATGAAAATCAAAATCAGGCCAACAGAGGGCTACTAAACATTCCGATTCATCACTATAGCCAGCGTGGCAGAAGATGTGGTTTACCTAGCTAAGCTTATAACACTGCAAAGCTTAGGTGATATTTTAAAAACCGTCTCATTACCTGTACTGCATGTCCTGCACTTAATACTGTACAACTATTTGAGCAAAGCTGGCATCCATAACCTTAGAAATAGGTTGCATGTTACAAATTGTACCTTGCTAGCAACTTACATTTTATTTTAAGTCAAGTCAACACAGATAAGCATTTAAACATTTTACTTTCTTTCACATGTGCTCAGAGAATGATTTCCTACTACACAGACATTTTGCCACTCGATCACCACTCAGTTTAAATTATTGCTGTTGCCAAGGAGGTAATGTTGTCGCCCCTGTTTGTTGGTTGGTCTGTCGACAGGATTACACAAAACTACTTTACAGATTTCCATGTAACCTGGATGGAGGATGGGACACTCATTACCAGAAAGATGCCCCCCTTTTTCCATGGATGACTTTTATAAATTTCAGAAAATTGCAGTGGTTGAAACTAAATTGCATCAACTAAAAGTGAAAGTGGATGTGAACGGACGGTGTAGGAGTGATAGCACTTTTGAACTCAAAACAGTGGACAACAAGAAAATGCTAACATACGGCTAAGAAACACCAACAAGACTAGTTAAAAAAGGGAGGGCTGTCTGTCATGCACCAAGAGAGTTCAGGAGAGGACAACTACTCGCAGATTTGTTGCCAAAGAATAAATCAATTCCCTGGGACATGGCGAGACGAATGACAGCCAGGACCCAGCAGCCCAAGATTTGAGATGCTACTGGCTGGTCTGCACTACCATTCAGGCAGAGAGCCTCATCAACCCCTGTGCTTAGTAGGACACAGCCTTGGACAGCTGAAAAAAGGGAGAGTTACCAACCTTCCTGACAAGCAAGCGTACAAGTTGAATTTGATTTGCACCACTGCAGCAGCACTGTGGATCTCTGTCAGATGACCAGGATAACCTCTTATCCTCACACAGCAGGGTACAGACTTTGAGTAATTCTGAAAGCAAAATGCTCCAGGAATCACTAACTGTGCCTCAAACTCTAACTGTCGTTTACTGACTTCGCTATTAAAGATGTAAAAGGCATAAGTAGTGTGAATGTTACAACAAACAGCTTTCCCGAGGATCTGGTCTATGACATAATAAAAAGAATCCCACATATTCTGGCTGCGCACACAACTGTGAAAAACATCATAGTGCACATTGGGACTTGGGACATTATGAAACAGCATCAGAAGCAATGAAACGAGACTACTGATTTATTGAATGCACTCATCTCCTTGATTGCCAAGTTGTTCATCAATGACCCACCACCACCAATCAGAACAGGACTCAAGAGATTGACTGACGCAACTGAACACAAGGCTTTCAACTGTATGTACCCTTCATGCAGTGCACTCTATATGGACAATTTATTGCTTTTTCTGAAACACCTCTGTATGAAATTTGTCTCAACAAGTCGGGAGATAACCTGTTCATCTCCAATCCATTTTACTTCCTGTGTCACCCATCTGCTCCCTCTGCAGGACAAAAGACAAGAGGAATCAAAACAAGACAAGACACAACACAACACCACACACCAGAAATCTCTGAGGACAGCAGCAATTTCAGCCTGAAGAAATGACCTGACTTTAAAGCATGGGGGATGTCAGAACGAAGAGAGTGAGTCTCCATCACACATGTCTACTACAACCTGTGAGGATTCACTTTCCTCAACCTCCTCCAACTCCATTCAGTTCTTCCTCCTCACCAGTCACTGCCACCTCCCCCTTCACTTGCCTCCCGGAGCTTACTGTCTAAATGAAAGAGGCTGGACACCACTGGGACCAACCATACCCCTCATCCATTCCTCGATTCTACAATCTACTTTTTTCCTCCCCTAATCATCTCGTTAGTACAACTGGTTGTGCACAAAACACAGTTGGGTCCAGATTGCAAGGACAATGGCACTCATGGATGTTCCCAGGACAAGCTGGAACCGCGTGTGCCCGTGGTTTTCTATTTCTGTCTGGATAGGGAATAGAAGGATAATTGTGCTCTCTGCTCCAACATCAAATCTGGCTAATCTGTTCGGTTTATCTGATATTGTGGTGTTGGTGTTGTTCCTGGATTATCATAATTAACTATACTCCAGGACCATCACTTCAATTTACACTATGATGTGTAATGATGAAAACCTCTGGGGCAAGCTATAGTATAGCACTAATATTCCATTTATACTGATTACTTGTTATTTTTAAAGTTCACAAATTATTCTCTCTTTCTTTTCAGTTTGCTATCGCTGTTTCACTGTTTTTCTGTTGCTGTTGCAAACTAAAATACCTTAGGTTAAAGCAACAAATATATTTGGTCAGGTTAAGGCAACGAAAATACTTGGGTGGTTTTAGGCAAAACAAATAGTGGGTTAGGTTTAGGCAACAAAAATTCTTGGTTAGGTTTAGGAAAACATGGTTGGGTTAAAATATAACATGTTGATGAAGGTTCTCAGTCATCCAGGTCATTGTAATTCTAAGTGCTGTATGGTAGGCAGGTGGACCTGTTTCAGTTCCTTGAAGACGTCTCACCTCTCATCCAAGAGTACTTCAGTTCTAACTAACTAGAGGGGAGTTGCAGGGTTACAGAGTCGTTAAAGACACGTGTGAGGTCTGAGTTTCAGAGTCATTAGGGCCACTTGTGGGTCATTGACTTAACCGGCCTTCATGTGGGTTGCTAAGGCTAGGTGAGCCCAGGTGTGAATGGTTGTTAAGCTGTCTGGCGAAAAAATTCAGTACTGCAATGTAGGTGGGCGATAAGTAATGTCGTAGGCCGCCTCCTCTGTTCAAAGACATCTTGGCCAGGGAAGACAGATGGTTTGAAAGAGGAGAAAAATAATTCATCTATGTCAAACTGGAATGACCCTCTTTGAACAGAGGAGGTAGCCTAAGTAATTACTTATCAACCACCTACAATGCTGTACTGAGTTCCCTCGCCAGACATCTTAACAACCATTCACACCTGGGCTCACCTAGCCTCTAACCAACATGAAGGCCAGTTAAGTCGACGACCCACAAGCGGCCCTAACAACTCTGTAATGACACTCCCACACAGAGGTTAAAAGCCTACAACTCCCCTCCAGTTAGTTAGAACTGAAGAAGCCTCTTGGATGAGAGGTGAAACGTCTTCAAGAAACTGAAACACATCCAGTTGCATACAATACAGCACTTAAAGTTAAAATATAACCTTTCACACAATAACCACGTTTTGGGAAGAATAACTTCTCCCATGGACATATTTTTCTCGTCTTTTTCTCTGAGTTTGACATTTTCAGCCCATGAATTCTACAAAGGTAGCTCTGCTGAATATTAAATGTCTTACCAACAAATACTTTTTAATTAATGATCTTACCACTACATATAATCTGGAATTCATGCTTTAAACTGAAGCCTGGCTAGATAACAGAAGCCCTTTAATACTTCTCACTGAGTCAGCCCTTCCATCATTTAATTTTATGAATGCTTGTAGACCTGAAAGAAAGGAGATGATGGCATTGCTGCTTTATTTAAGGGCTAAATTCAATGCAAACAGTTATGTGGGGACCGTGCCTCCTCCGAATATATCCGCACTGTGTTGAAAGGCACACCAAAAACCCTGCTGTTAAGAATTTACGGACCTTGAGGTCCTCTGTGAATTTTTACTGATAACATGACAGAGCTGCTTTTTGTTATCTCTTGTCAGGGACAACAGTGAAACCGTTTAATGGAAGCAATGTCTATGTCAGTAAGCTTAACATCAGAGTCTGTTGTTTCCCTGTTTGATAATTTCGACAGTAAAAGCTCTGAAAGACATTAAAGCTATTGCACCTGAAAAGGTACAAAACATCTCTGGCAAGCAAAAGGCACCATGGAGAGAAACACCCCAGCTGTTACAAGTCAGTGAAGAGAACACAGGAAAGCTGAGCGCAAATGGAGAACAATAAATCTTCAGAGTCACAACTTTTTTTTTTTCTTATAAGAGAGGCCTGATGTAAGTCTATAAGTCTGATATACAGTTATGGCGGCCAAATTAGCCCTTTTCTCTAATATCATCAACAGGAACATTAACAAATTCTTCAGCCTTATTTAACACTGTTGAGATGCTAGCTAAGTTTTTCAGTTCATCTGCTATTTTCTAGAGGTTTCAGTAATATTTATTTTTAAAGTGTAATGCAGTAGCAGATCACGTGACAAGGTCAAGCTACGTTTGAGTAAAAAAAAGGTAAAATATTTTACATGCATATCTTAACATGTTTGATTTAAAAGAGAACTTATTCTAATTCTAACTATTCTTATTATCAATTAACTCCTACTGCTCTTTCATTCACGTCCAGCTATGGATGCCGATCTCAATGACTCACTCTGTATTGAGTGTTTGTTTTTCAGAGTGATTGTTATTCGGGGTGCTCTGACTGTGCGCTCTCCCTCGTGCCTCTTGGAGAGCATGGAGAGCTGTTTTCTCGTCTACTCTGCTTTGTGCTGGACTGTTACAGCGCGTAACCATCGACTCCACTTCTCACGGCAGTGGGTTTTAATGTTGTTTTCCAGTTTCATGGTGAATAGCCGTTGCCGGTCTCTGTGCCGCTTGTGTGCAAACGATGTATTGTGATAAACTATCGTGCTGTGACGCATCGGGGAGGTATGGAGTGGATTGATTTCTCGTAAAGTGGTTGTGTATTATGTGATTGGTTTCTCTCTTGCATTTTTTCCCCTTTGTTGAGATTGAAGCATCTTAAACGTATTACTACACTGTAACTGCAACTGTATTTCTGGTCTATTATATATTTGTCTCTTTGTATTTTATTGCATTTGTATCCTATTTCATTTCAACTAGTTTAGGGTTTTATTGCTTATTGATTTTGAATGTTGGTCCAATATAAAGTAATTTTAATTGCCTGTGTCTGAAATGTGCTGTATAAATATAGCTGTCTTGCCTTGTACACAGAGCAGTATAAACTCATGACACTGTAAGGCTTGGTGGTTGCCATGGATGAAGTTATTTTCTTTTCTGCCACAAATGACCTGATAGGAATCCATCACAATTTATGATTTGATCTACCGTTTTGGACTTGTGAGCCAAGCAGCTTATCAAGTGTTTAACATGAGTCACCTCAGCTGCTGGTGTTTAAATGGTAATTTGTCAAATGTGTCATGGTTTGGGGTTTTTGGTTTAGTCATTGCTTCCTCTTTTATTTTGTAAGGTTCATCCTCATTTGTCATGTTGTGTTATTTCCTGTCTTTCTCTTGTTTTCTCTCCCTTGTAATTGTCCTAATTAGTATCCTGATTAGCCTCCTGTGTATTTTAGTCCTTGTCTTTCCCTCTCTCTTTGTCAGTTTGTCTATTTTGCTCCCGGTGTCTCTGTGTTGCTCCTAGTGTTTTTGCCCTCCTGTTTCTGCCTTCCTGCCTGTGTTCCCTGAGCTTCTTTTGGTTTTTGTTTTTCTCTTTGGTTCTTTTTGAATTTGCCCCAGCCTTTTTTTTGTCAGTTTTGTTGCTTGCTTTTTGGACTTTGTGGATTAAAGCTTACTTTATTAAAGCTCGCCTTTTGTTATCTGCCTGCCTCAGTGTGTCTTGTGTTCGGTTCCTTTTTGTGTAAACTGTAGCTCTTTTCACACAGAGACTCTGCATTATGGCCGCAATGCCGCCTTTATGCCACCTTTGTTTGTTCACACTGAACCAAGCAGTGTTGGCTTAAAGTCGCTCCAGTGTGTCATTTCAGACAGCACGCCGGTGGAACCAAAAACGACGTGACGGTACACATCATGACGTTGACATGCATGTGTTTTTTTTCATCGCGTTTCCCCCAATGTCCACCTTATGATCTAAAGATGTATTGGCCGTCTGTTTTTTAATCATATTGATGCAGTTATAATGTGTTGTGATTGAGATTAACCCACCATGCATCCTGGAAAGTGACAAAGTTATGTTTTTTGCTCTAAATTACATAATTATATAATCACCATCAGTAAACAGCAAACCCTTTCACTTGCGGGGAGGGATGCTGTTTTTGTCTTTTTTTTCAATAGAAGTTGCCAGAGACAGTAAGTACAACAACACAATAGTGGAAGGCGACAAAGACATGGTGAGTTAAAGTTTTTTGCTCTCGCATCACATAATCACTGCCATTCAACTGTGGGAGCCACCTGGCTGTTTTTCGGACAGAATGTAACGAAGAGTCGGTGGGACAGATAGTATGACAGACACTTCTCCACGTATGGATGCTGTTATTTTTTCCTCACGAGTTGCCAAAGACACTACCAGTTACCATATTACTGTTGTTTGGTCCTGTAACATTGTTTTGTGGGTTGAAGTGTGGGACAAGTGTTGGCCTCTGCCACGGCTCTGATACTACCTCTGGAGGCGGATTAGATCCAGAGCGAAACTGTCCCCCCTTTCCACATCTGTAACTTTCACACAGACAGCGAGGCAGACTATCGGCGCATGATTCCCGCATTGAAAGGGCAGTGTGATTGGGACTTGTGACAACAAAATGTGTTTCATGATCACCGAGAAAATAGGTGACCTTACCTGTTGATATATTGAATCTTTTGTCAGTATTTGCTCAATGCACACCTCATTACTTAATTGGTGTCTGCATAGCATTTTGATTGTTATTTGCACCTGAAATCAAACATACACATCTCCTGACCATGCATCCCTGCCACAGTTGCTGTTATTGAGACAAATCTTTTTTTTGTTTTTTTGTTGTTGTTGTTGCAAATTAGCAAAAATCCTTGTATAAATAAAAGTCCCTTCAGTCCCTTTTAAAATAACTCTTCTGTGCCTCACCCGGAGCGGATTATCTGATCAACAGTACTGTTCAGTGATGTTTATATTGCTATACAGAGTTGTTTTGGTTTGCAGTCTAAAGCAGCAAGCTGGTGCTGACTTTTCTTTTATTTATACCAACAGTATCCTACTGTTTTTAAAAAGGTTTGTCTTGTTGGCAGGTGGTTCGACTCTGGCCAGTGAGACACAGCATTAACAAAGTGTTTAAGCTACTATAAATAGCCTATCATAACCTTTGAGAGAATAGTGAAAGTATTAAAGGCACCCTGAGGAGTTTTCTTGTAAACAAACAAAAGTTATGTTGTGACCAGAACACATCTCATCCTTGATGTCTGACATATGTGTTGAATCCATTTCCTTCATCATAAAACACTCTATTTTTAAAGTATGTTAAAACCAGCAGGAGATCAATAGAATGGGTTGACATCATTGGCAGAACCATGTATAGTGTCACCCACCCGTGTCCTTGTGGGCATGCACGAGATGGAAAAAACAGGGACTAAACTCACTAATAGATAAACTGCTCTATAGCGCGACTGCAGGTTAAAAAAAAAATCCACAAGGAACCTTTAAACGAACTTCTCAGCTAATTTTGGGGAAGACGAATGGGCAGATACAAAAATAACTCCAGCTATCCCACAGTATGTTTCCAGCATATCTGAGGTAATATGCAGTTTGCAGCTTTGTGCTCCACCAGACATTGCCTTTCTCCATCAGTGATCATAAAAATCCATCACAGCAAAACATTTCAGCATTCTCCAGCCTGTTGAAGTGTAGTTTATACCTCAAAAGATCTCTGGTTATCGAATATAGGAATTGTGTTGACACCAGTGGGAACAGCCATCTTGCTCTCTTAGAAAAACTGTGTTTTGCTTGGATATTACTGTACATACAGGTGTGGCTCTTTTATTTTCCCCTCTGAAGAAAAGTCACTTCCAAAATGACCATCTCACATAAAAGCTGGTGTGAAACGAGGACATGTAAAAATGCTCATCTTTCTGCAGGATCAAAGCACTTAAAGCTGTGTCCACATACCGTTTCTTTCTAGCAGAAAACTGTGGCAGTGCGCTTGGGAGTGCTGGGTTAAAGTGCTTGTGTTTTGAAAGAAAAGAACACTTCACGTTGGTTTTGATTGACATTAGCTAGCGCTATTGTAACAGAGGTTGACAGCACAGCTGACGACAAGCTTACAATGTGCGGGGTGATAAAAATACAACACTCTCAAGCAAGATTTATTGTACGGACAATCTGCTTACACAAATGGGCTTCTTACTCTGTTATGATCGTTCCTGTCAGATATAGACTATATCTGAGAAGTATATATGTATATATATATATATATATATATATATATATATATATATATATATATATATATATATATATATATATATGTAGTATATATATATATATGAGAGAGAGAGAGAGAGAGAGAGAGAGAGAAAAGTTCAGAATAGACTGACACAGGCAGGGCAAGCTTTTCCTTCATTTTCCTGGTCACCAGGGTGACAGATGACGAGTCCCGCCCAATCTAATATGTGATTGGTTGCCTGAAAAAGAGCGACAGTGACAACCCCAGCACTATTCAGAAAAGCTCAGAGATTTTCAACTTGAAATGGTTGGAGCGGCTGCACAAAAGCACAGCACTTTGAAAGAAAAGACATTGTGTGAACACAGACCCTTACTCTGCTCTTGCAGAATGAAATGACATTATTCTTCCTCCACCTTCTAACCCTAGCTCATACAAAGTGATGGCACCAGATTTAAATGTGTTAACTTGAAGAAGTGATCCATTAAACATCTTTTGGTGTTATTTCAGTCTTGAAATATTGTATTTTTTTGAGTTGTGTGCATTTTCTCTCAAACTATTTCTACAATGAAGCTGAATTAAGTCAGTTGTTTTCCCAGCGTGCCAATGGACATTCCCAAAAAGTTGCAGTTGTATTTTTTTTTTTTTTTTTACATTTAAAGAGACTGTGGAATGCAGAATGTACTACACGTGGAGAGAAAAAATAATCAACACTATAAGCTACATAAGGCATAGCAACATCACTAGCAACAGAAGCAAGTTTACAATCTTAAGAAGTGATAGACATGCCAGTGGTTGTCGCACACCTACAGTCAGAAAATCCAATGTTCAGATGCATGGTTCTGGTTCAAACAGTAGGTGTTTAAGAAAACAAGAAAGAGAGAATGAAACAGTCTGTACGCTATATTCTACTAGTGTAGGGCAATGCTATGTGGGGGTTTGTTATGATTGAAAGTGTTCTGATAGGCTCAGTATTAGGGCAGTGTTTGAAAAGGCAACATGATCATTTAAACACACAGACACACAACCTGTGTGTGTGTTTCTCCCACCTTTTCAAAAGCAGCTCGAAAGCATTCTCCTTCTCTGTTTTATTTAGTTTCGAGATGTAGTTCCAGGAGGCGTTGCTGATAATATTCTAATAATAAGCTACGTCTGGCTTGTAAACCATGTAAAATGGCAGCCAAGGAAATTGAAAAGGTTTTACACATTCAACAGAGGGGAATACAGATATAAAACTATTCTCCGAGCCAAACAGAAATGCAAAATTGGAAGAAAAATGTCAACTCGGGAGAGCAAGGAACATACCGGTAGTTTACAAAGGTCACATTTTTTCCAAACAGGAGCTGTTTTAAACGGAAGGTTTTTAGCAGATCACCCCGGTTTGATCTCTACACAAGCACATCTTTACATGCACACAATTTTTAGGGGAAAATAGTGAGTCTTGAAGGAGTGCCTGAGCTGCTGATAACAAAACCTGACATTTAGTGTTAATATCTTAGAGCAGTTTCTCTCTCCTGTTTGACTTCAAATCAACGTTTTTTCTTCAGTTTGAGTTTATATGGGGAAGATTTTGTAGTTAAAATTCTGCAAAGGAAACACCACTTTGGTGCAAAATTAATTAACTTTAACTTAAAATAATCAGCTTCAAAACAAAAACAAGGTTCCACAGTTTGAATTATCAGACTTATTATGAAGTTTTTAATAAGTAAAAGCAATTATCTAAATTTCTTTGAAGATAGTCATCTTTACAATTTTCCTGCTCAGCATAAAGAAACAACGATTCTTTTTTATATGATTTAGAGACATTGATAAATTTTCTGATTAAATAAATAACCCCACTGATCTTTGAAGTTTAAGTATATTGCATACTGTTAAATGTGCATTATGAAATCTTACAGTACAAAGTATGAAATATGCTGTGTTCATTTTGAGACACTTCAATTAAATTGAATCAAAGAAACTGAGTCAAATCAAACTTTAGGCATGATTATTCAAACGTGATAACACAAATCAGGATACATCCTAAAAGGGGACTTATTATGAAAAACCTTCCAGTGCATGTGCACATAGATTAAGGAGCGCCTCCCAACCCACCAGCTGTGAATTAAGACATTGCAGTGCAGTATTGTGGGCTTGCTAGGTCGAAAAACATGGGTTTCAGCAAGCTATTCAGACATTGGCCTCTTTCGTATGTAAAGTGGATTCCCATTTAAATAACACTGCCCCCAATCTGAGTATCTCCACCTACGGCTTGAGCTCTACCTCTGCAAAGGCCTGCAATGTTTCTCTCATGGGCACCGGACCCGCTTGCATTATGTCAAAGGTAAAAGTTAAGCACAGCTCTGTTGTTGGCTGCATAGACCTGCACAAATCACTACATTAGGTGCCAGGATCGGAGGACATTACAGCTGAGTGGATTAAGTTTATTGTTGATGTAAACATCCCCATAACAAGTGGAAAACTCTTGTGTGTGCTAATCACTTTAGTTCAGAGAGCCTCTACAAAGCTACAAGCTAAACACGGGAGCTGCTCTGTTGTCGGCTGCAAGAATCAACACAAAAGTGTTCTTCTACTCCCATCTGAGGATGTCAAGACACAGTGGATTAACTTTATTTTATAAGGAATCCCTCACAACAACTGGAAAACTATTGAATTGTGTGTGTATGTTTTTCACTTCACACTGCTCCGGAAACTTTATAAGCTCAAGGATGTGTGAATTTTAAAACAGATTTTATTATCATCAAGGTCCAGTTACTGTGTAAGCTCAAGAATGAATTGATACTGTCTGTCAGTCTGACCCGACTAAAACTTGTTTTATGTTATTTTACTGTTTATTTTGTATCTCCGCCTGTTGAATCAGGTGTTAGCATGTTGCTTGGCTAATGTGGCTACTCCCAGTCTGGAGTGATTTTGTGCTAATATTGTCATATTGAGAGATTGTCGAGAGAAACTGTGTGAATGTTAAGCTGCATTTTAAGCCCACTAAATAATGAGAAGTAGGACTGATGCTGGTAACTGTTTGTTTTTGTTTTTTGGTGTGTTGCTTTTTGTGTTTGTACTGCAGCACTAGCTCAGCTAGCATAAGCTTTTTTGAAAAAAGAAAAGAATAATGTTTTGCTCCGGGATCCTCATTTGTGTGTGTGTGTGTGTGTGTGGGTGTGTGTGTGTTGAGTGTAAATTTTGATACTTGAAGTGAAAAATAAATGGTCAAACTATTGGAATGAACTCGCTTGGCATCTGTGTGTAACTGTGATTAGTACCCAGCAGTTTGTTACAGTTCGTGACTTGCTGGGTTGCGAGTCTGATGCTAATCCGATCATATTCCTTCTCTAACATGCATGGAGGTGAAGTTTTTGGTGTAGAAGCGATTCTAGTGATGATATTCACAGGAAAAGTGCATCTAACTGGAAGCTAAAATGCAGACAGAGCTGATTGCTGATACATGGAGCAGTGCTTGCGCAAGCTTGTGTGAACTGACCGATCAGAGCAAACTGGGACATGAAAGAAGGACTGACAGTTTTAGACAGAAGGGGAATACAGTACTGCACTGCACAGTATGAGAAAAAATGATGTTTTTTTTGAACATTAAAGCATTGAAACCTATTCCAGTAGTAACCCAGGGTAAAAGAATGGACCTGAAAATGACAAAGTCTCCTTTAAAATGGACAAATCATATTTTTAAAATCTGGTGCTCGTCCATCCATGTGTAATGTAACACACATTTGCTTAGTTAAGGTAGATTGTTATTTTTGTCAGAAAAACATACTGTAGGATGCAATTCACTTGTGTGTGGATGTGTGCAGAGTGTGTATGAGTCTCTCCCCGAGAGGAGACAAACCTCATCACTTTCACTGCCGATAAAGTCATCTTCAGGCTGGGCATCATGCCGCCTCCCACTTTTGCTCTGAACCTCATCATTTCCCATCTCCATCTTCTCCTGGTCACCCTGGCCTTGCCCTCGTTTGGGTGAATGTGGCTGGGATAGGAAAGTGAACACCTCCTCTTGCAGAGTGAGCTGGGGCTCAGACCCCTCATTACTCTCCAAGCTGCTACAGACCTGCAGGTCACAAGACAAACCTGGCAAGATCGAGCCGGAGAGGGACTCTGCTGTTGTGGGAGAAGCTCCTGAACTTTCCTCGGCAGGACTGCAGCTAAACTCATCTAAAATAAAACATCATGGAGGAAAACAAAAACAAGTCAGTTTAAACCTAAGTAGGAGTAAATTCTCTCTTTCAAACATCCATTGTTGCACATGAATATTGATGAAGTTTAGGATTTTCAGTGCACAAATTATATAATACGTGAATAAGTCTTTTAGAATACACACAGAGGACTTAACCACAAAGACTGGGTAGAGAATAATGATTGGAATCTAATTAGAGTGAGTAATAAATCTGTTTTAAATGTCTTCATCATGTGGCTAATGTCATTCAAGTTCATTTGATTATGTGCACATAAAAATGTATAATAACAATATGCAAAATTGTAATGAATTCCGCTGCTTGCCAAACGTGAACAGTAATTTCTCCCGCACTGACGTTTTTGTAGCTCTTGTTAATAGCTCTGCTATGCTAATACCTTAATGAGAATGTAACAATATAAACAACATAATCAGTAGAACACCAGTTTACTGCAAAATTGTCACACATGAAATGACAGCTCTGTACAAACATCTTTAAAAATGGAACTGGCTTAGACACCTATTCTCCAGGCAGATATTATCCTAATCTTTTGGTGTTCTGCTTTTGTATAAGCAGAAAGAAAAAAAATATCAGAACAGTGTGACAATAGCTGACACTATGTCCCTGAATGTACCATGTATCCAACGGGTTAAAATCTTTTTCAACCTTAAGTCAATCAATTCATGTGTGCGTGCCAGAAACGCTGAGTCCTTAAACTCCACGATAGGCCTGAGCTCAAAGAAAAGAGGCACCTCTATCTGAATGAGTGAGCACATTTGAACCTCTCGACAGTATAATCACTTCCTCTAATTGCCCACTGTGTGGCAAACCCTGGGCCCGGGAGATGTCCCTGTGACTTTTATTTAATGTGCCACATTACCATTAATGAACTGACTACTTTCTGTCTGTGGGCAGGGCTGCAGCACAGGAGCTTATTGCGATGGAGAAACATCCATAAATGAGCTTTCAGAGCACGCACACTCATTTTGTGAGGACGATGCTGGTGTAGGTGTGCGTCCGTGTGGAGGTGGTGGGGGCAGGGAGAGTTCGTGAGTTGGAGTCAGGGGTGCTCCAACAAAAAAATCCTGGAAATGGCCTTGACGTGGGTTATGCAAAATTTAAAAAGGGGGAACAAAAGCGATGGTGTACGCAGCATAGAATGAGGCTCATTAAAATTCATGCAATATTTTGAAGTGATCTAATTCATAAATTAAGAATAGGTATTATTCTCAAGTATAAAGGAGCTAAAAATCTGAAAAAAAAGAGAACATGCAAGGTAGACATCAATATCACTCAACATGCATATTATTCTCTTTTGTCTTTCTACACTTGTCTAACCATCGTTCAGTCTGACAGCACGCTTCTTTCTCCTGTCCTGCTTCCTGTCTACTCACAGTGGATGTGAACCTCACCTGCTGTTAGGTGCTGCGTCCTTTCTGTTGGGGTCAGAGGTTGCTGCCTGCTCCCTTGACGACTGGATGGAGGAGTGCACCTCTCCCTGCTTTTACTTCTCTTCCTGTGGCCACCAGGGACAGCATCTGAAGGGGCTGTTAACCAGAATTAAACGCCTCACCATTTAATCCATACGCGCACCAAACCACACTCTACACTCTCACAGAATATAAAGTGCAGTGAGCGCAGCTTACCTGACGCAGCTAGCCTCTCTCTTCCAGCACCGTAGACCCGTAGCTTCTTCGATCCAAGCTTGTCAGACACTCTGTCTTTTGGGGGATGGGGCTGTAAACTGCCAGGTGTCACTGCACACAGTACTTTTAACGTTAGAAAGGCTTTAAACACATAACAGTTAAACAACAATGCTACTGAAGCTTGCCAGAAGCATATCTGCAAACTGATTATGCACTGTGAAAATCCCTATTAATGAAGGCATTTTAGTCACTGAGCTTCTTACATTCATTCATTGCAGAGAGAATACATCCAGCTACATTATGTTCAGCTGAATTAAATAATTTTAATCATCTTTTTTTGCATTCAGTCACGCTCAATGGATAGAATATTATCGGCTGTAAAAGCTGTTATTAGGTGCTTGGAATAACATGGTCGGTTACAGCTGGACTCTTATTTTGTTGGTTCACATGTCTTGCTTTTACCAATGAAGAGCACATTGAAGAATAACCATGTTCCCTCTTAACGCCAAGATGAATGTAATGAGAGGAATACAGTGTGCAGTTTTACAGCAGGCAGTGCACTTCAGGTCACAAACTGAGCTTTGAAACATTACATTTACATGCTAAAAAATGGAAGAGGAGTGATTCTACTCTATAAGGATGTTTACAGTTACTAAATCAGAAGCAATTATGCTCACTAGCTCCTCATTAAATGAAGTGGCATTATTTGGATTTACATTGTGTTTTACAGTACAACAGTGTCTATGGTGTGGTGAACACAAAAGCACATCTTCCATAGTACTAAATATGTTAAAGGATCTAATATAAAGGTAAAATTGTGATATTCACTGAAACCAACAGGGGCATTGTGAAACAACTTCACAAACCTGACACTACATCCTCTTGATTTGCTTTGTTGGCAAATGAAATGAAAAAGGGGTATCCAAGCTCTGTACTGACAACCCAGCATGGGGGCTTCAGTGAATTATGAACTAATGAGGGTTTCTGGGCAGTGGTGATATTGGTATCTCTTTAATAATTAATCATGATTGCTGAGCTCTTGCGCAAAAAGTTGAGCTTAAAAAGAAGGCATTGCTCTATCCAAATAGTTTCATAGCTACTGGATTCTACTGTAGTTTCTACTGTAGGGAATTTTCCAGCAATACTAATTATAAATTACATATTTATACGCTATGTTTCTGTCCATCCTTTTAGTTCATTTTTACGTGTATCTACCAGTCCACCGATACGTTTACACCTCCCTTGCAGCTTCCTTCTATGCTTTGTTTGCCTTCGCTGACTGCTTACCTCTTCTTGATCCTGCTTTTGAACAAAGGTGAAGTAAACTGCCCGTTAACGATACCTGCCCTACATCGACATCCTGCTTCTGGGTCCACATTACAAAGTAGACTGAAATGTAATAATGTATTTGTTTCTTTCATCTCTTATTATGTGCTTCCAGCTGCTTCCTATCAGGTACCAGGAAGAAGCAGCAACAACATAGGCCATGTAACCAGACGATGGTCAGCATGACTACCTCATGCACCTTAAGTGGCAACTCAACACATGGTATGTCATCAGCTTTGGTACGGAAAGTGGAAGATAAACTCAAGCTGAAGTCAGTATGCAAAGAAACAAACAAATGAATAGCTGGACGACCAGGGCATGTTTAGATGTAAAAAGCACACTAGATAAAAGAACTCTGAACTTTTATTCAAATTTACCCTCAAGAAGAATGTGGGAGGGTTCCCTGTGTAATAAGCTCCTGCTCAGGTTGGCAACACTCTGACTTTCTGTGGTAATTTGTTGGTTCTTTCCACTGGCCGTGGATCCCTGTGGGGCACAGCGAAAGGAGAAAAACATATTCTGTTTTGAACTTACAGTACTTTATGACATGATGGTTCAAAGCATTCAGAGGGATATGTTTTATTAAGGGGAAACAAGCGTTTACCGTATTTGAGTTAAAGGGTACACTTCTATCAATCCCAACCGAGGCGGCACTGCTTTTTCTTCCAGTTTGAGGGGGTGGTCCCGAAACCCGTGAACCTGAGGCTGTGTGTGAAACACCCTGAGGCCTGGTTCTCCGATGACTGGTTGATCTGGCAGTGGCCGACGGATCAGGAACTGCAAAGAAATCCCCATTAATTATTGACCATAATTGATGTCCTTGAGGACTTTTAATACATCTTATGCTGATGCATATTCTAGATTAGAAAAATAGACTATACTTGACTTGTGGTACAATACTACTGCTTGGAACCTCCAACACCTGGCAAGCAGGGCATCACATTTTAAGCAATTTCCTTATTGTCAATCACGTTAATGATCAATTAGCCACTGCAGCTTCCCGAGGTTATGTTTCAGATTGACAAGAGTCACATAGTTCAGATGAAATTTGCAGGCTTGCAGTCAGTTCAGTGTGAATGACTCAGAACAGCATTTTTTAAGATCGGTGAGAAGCTGCTTCTCCACTAGCCACAAAGCCCTTTGAAAGTCAATTTTTTTTTTGCTTCGAATATAAAACTTAAAAAACATGCCTTCTTCATACACTGGAGTATGTTTTTGAGCTGTGTTGCAGAACATTGCAAATACAAACAGTCAGACATTACATAAATCTTATATCAGGTCCAGCTGCTGAAATGCTTTTGTCAGTTCAGTATTAATGATGCTTCAAACACTATTCTGCGACCTGAATTACAACCTAAGGTGGTTGAATATAAATTAGACTCTACTGCTGAACTTACTGAGTTGATGTTTCATTTTAATCCATCAATCTGCTCCATATCCTCATGCAAAAATAGCGGGTTTTAGCAGGAGTCACGACCTGACCCCGCTGTATCTGTGCCAGGACTCATTAGGACCACCTCCGCTGAAGCTAACAGCAAAACGGACTTCCTCTCTGATCCTCATCAGAGGGAGCAGACACTTCTATTCCACAAAACAGGCAGGATTGTAAAGATGATACAGGCAGAGCAGAGCTGGATCTACTTGGGGTGAGGAAAGAGAAAAAGTCCTTTGATGCCGCACATTCACCACTCAGAAAATGACCCGGGTTTAGGGGTGACTAAATTTCAACGTGCTTTAAATCTGCTGCAGCACATAAAAAAGAATGTGTTGGGAATAAGGAAGACAATGATATATATGATAGTTGACAGACTTAAAAAACATTTGATGCCAGAATGCCTTTGGTGTATGAGACTATCACTGTTTGTTTGTTGCTACGTGACAGAACTGGCTGTAACCTTTCCTTTTAACAGTTTCTGACAGATTGGGTACTGAAGCAACAATATTCACCAAGCAACTCTGTCACAGTTAAATTGTATGCCCACTTTAATAGCAATCGTTTTAATTATGATTAGGAATGTTATGCTAATAATGCAGATGCTAATTATGAAAGCTATTTCTTGTTTCTCTTTCCATGGGCATTGCCGGTTGACTCAACATGACTTAGACAGCTGTCAGAACAAATAAATAAGCGCTGATAAAAAAGGCCACAGAGGCGGCGGGACTGGATTACTGGTGCATGTCTTTTTATACGAGCAGATAATTGCAGCTCTCTGAGAAACAGGTGAGCTGCAAATGAACACAAAAATGAGGGCCACAGGATTTTTGCACGAGGATAACAAAACGGTTATTATCACAGTCTCTTGGTAGAAAGCATTTTCTCTGTGTGTATATTTACCGCTTCATTGGTAGATTATGGCTGCTATTTTGTGTAAATGTTTAAATTCACGCCTCCTGTCATAACTTAACCCGAGAACAACAAAGACTATGAACCTGCTGTTACGCATACGAGAAGAGATAAGCTAAAAGGAGAAAATTATGTGGACATCTGAATATTACACTTCAACATCTTATTCCAAACCCATGGGTATCAAAATGCTGCTCTGCTCGCCTTCCCTCTTCTTGGAGGGCTTTTAGTAAGTTTTGGAAGCTGACAGCAGGATTTGGTTATCCAGAGTTGAAACTCAATACTAAGGGTGACCACATCAGTTCACTTTGAACTGACCACTCTGAGGAGAAAAGGCTTACTGTATCAGTAACTTCTTTCAAATCACCTCTTAAAACCCACTTTAATTGACTTTTATGTCAAATCAACCTTATTAAATTGATTTTTTGTAAAAAAAAAAAAAAAAAAATGTTTTATTCCATTTGCTGTCTTCGTAGTCTATCTGTTTCTAATTTTCTCTCATGCGATGTCTTCTTTTTCTTACTGTTCCTTGCTTTTATTTGTTTATTGTTAATTCATGTATTATATTTTGTTTTTTTTACTGTTGTTAATCTATTTATCTGTTTTTAATTCCTCTGATCTGATGTCATCTTTTTATCACATTGTTCTTTTATTCTTTTATATATCTTTTTATGTTTTAGCGCTTTTATTCCTTCTACTTGTAATTACTCATACTGACATTTTGTGTTTTACCTTTTTTGTTTGCCTTCTTGTTTTAACTTCTGGGCAGCCTAATGTATGATAATACATAAACATTAATACATTATTTTCGTTGGATTATAGCTATGGATGCATTAATGTGGATGCATCACTTAAATGTTGCAGCTGGTGAAGGTTAGGCTAATTGTAATTATTTACACGGCTGGGTGGTCTACTGCAAAACAATACATCAACATTTAAAATGACACATTCTCTATACAGTATATCGACAACTTTACCAAATATATACATATATATATATTTCATATAGTTGAAACAGAATGTAAATTTCTAAATATAAAATGATCTATCAATATATGCAACATATGTCTTAAATAATATATTTTCAGATACATATGAGAATATATTATCCACAATGTATAATTCACATGTAATCCTTCCATATAATAAATTGTATTTTTCATACATTACACAATATTTTTTAGTGTATGTCAGTATATGATTAGTCTGTATGGGTTTGAAGTGAAAGTAGAAACAGTGCTGAAGTAAAAATCCTGAATTCAAAAAGTACAAAAGTATTAGCATTAAAAAATTCAAAGTACCAAAAGTACTCATTATGCAGAATAGCCCATTTTAGAATCATATATTATCATCTCATACATTTTGATGTGTTATCATACATTAGGCTGCCCAGCCTAATGTATGATAATACATATACATTAATACATTATTTTGTTGGATTATAGCTATGAATGCATTGATGTGGACGCATCACTTAAATGCACTGCAGCTGGTGAAGGTTCGGCTAGTTGTAATTATTTACACAGCTGTGTATTCTACTGCATAATAATACATCAACATTTATGAGTTGATTATATTTTGGAAGAAAATGGAAGTAGTCAAATACATCACAAGTATCTCAAAACTGTTGTAAAGTACTTGAGTAAATGTTCCTAGCTATTCTGCAACACTGTTCACAGATCAATTTACAATCCTGTGATTTGCGCTTACCTACCACAGTCAGTGCTCAGTAGTCCAGCCCTCATATCTGCCTTCTGCACATTCTCCATGTTCAACACCTGGGTGACATGACAGACATCTGGTGGGAACTGGCAACTGCGAGGGATTAGGTCCATGAGACTGTCCCCGCTGAGAAACATATCTGGATTAAAATGAGAACCAACTCAGATTTATCCTGATCAATAGAATAAACAGAAACACATCATCACAATGTAACATCACACAACATAAGTAGCACTTTGATCATCAGAAAAATACAAAATGACAAGCTGTCTTTACTGGTATGTAGTGTAGGTGTGCACTGAGTAGCCCAGCTGAGTGCAGCTGTTTGCACTGCTGAGCCATATCTAAATTAAACAAAAACACCAGCTGAGCTGTAAGCCAACTACCACAGAAAACAGCCAACTGTTTGTCCCTGTCTATCTCTCTCTGCACATGCTCACAATTTCATATAAATTCACCTGTGTCACAACAATTCTCCAAAAAAGTGAAGGCCACTGATTTGCTCCAATGGCAACTGCATAATTATTGTATGTCTTTAATAACCAGTCACAGTGGGGATTTTTAGGGTCAGCTCATAAAACTAATTTGACATTCATCATTTATGTGTCATGAACTCCATTACCATCATTCAACATTCCGGCTGGCTCTGTTTTCATGGTGAAGATTCTGCGGACTTTACAGGTAGCGAACAAAGTGATGACATCCAGTGTCAAAAACCCTTTGAACAGCTCACTGGTGAATGAAACAAGGTCGATGCACAAAGTAGTCCACTGAGACAAGAGAAACAATATGATTTTGTCATTACAAAGATCCTGCAGAGATACAATACAAAAGTACAAAGCTGAAGCATATACTAGATTAATTTGTCAAGGAGAGGTTATACACTCACAATATTACGTTTCAGTCCTACAAAAGGTATTTTTGCATGTAAAAGAGTGACAGACACTTCTTTATGCACTGTTGATAAGTGAAGCCTTCTTTTCAGGTGCTCTGAATCAGTTATCCTGTGAATAACAGACAACAGAACAGAGCATAAATTATCACCAACATCTTTCGTGTCACTAAGAAATCCTGACCATAGAATGCCACTTTATTGGTCTCTTCAGTAAGCTCTTAAAGGTGTTTTGATTCCTTTACTGTTGTTCTGTGAAATCCGCTGTCACATCACTCTATTATGAGAGAACAGTGGCGACAATATTCTCTAATGGTGTAGTGCACAAGTTTATAAGTAGGTAAGTTACTTCATAGTGAGAAGTTTTCTAGTGCTGCAACTAATAATAAAGCCCAAACTGACAACTTCAATTTAATTTAGTTTTACAACCAACAGCCCAAAACCCAATGCACGAATCATTGCATTTAGGAAGCTGGAACCAGCAATTGTTTTTCAATCATTTTTGATTGAAAAACAATGACTTTAATGATTATGAAAATGATCGATAATGAAAATAGTCGGTAACTAATCTTATTTTGATCGCTTCAACTTCTAACAGTATGGCTTCCTAGTTTTATTTTCTATATGGTTCCCATGAATCTAAACAGCACTCCCTATACAGCATACTTCAGCCTGTTTCTCTAATAAATTACCATTAAGCTGATTCACACATGGAGAGTTTTGAGTACAAGAATGACTTTGAATGTACTCTGCATAAACTGGGTTTTAATTGATCATTAGAACTTTGGTGAAATCTCTGGTGACAAAATGTAGGAATATCAATAAGCATCTTCACAATATGCTATGTTTTACAAATTAATCTTACTTCTATGTATTTAACCTTGTAGAATTTACTGTGGCTGGCAAGACAAAAGTCTTCTTTGTGGCAAATAGCTCAACAATACCTTATCACAAATGGTTATTCAAACAATTATAGAACAATCATTGCTGATATGATGCACTCTGTTTTTCAGGAGGCTCAGGGGGGTTTTCCTACTAAATGTAACCAGGCTGCCTTTTACTAATCTGTTCAGTGGTCTGGGGGGAATGTATTGTGATACAATGATTACTCTCTGCATTTCACTGTGTGTTATACTGTTACGTATTCTATTATGTAAGAAAATGCTGATTCTACTGAACAACATTGTGGCAACCATACTGTGGCTCAATAATAGCAATGGAATTTTATAATCAACCACAGTTAAACCTTTATTGAGAAGCTACAACAGCCCTCAGAAATGTTCAAGGTGAGTTGGCATATACAAAGTAAAAAAAAATGTAATTGTACTTACACAAGCTCAACAGAAAAATCTTTTCGCTGAGGAATATTCACTTGAAGGACCAAGAATCGTTGGAGAAGACCAACTACAAGAAACAGGCAAAGAAGTCTACAGCTAATAACATTTTAAGTATAATTTTAAAATGGGTGCAAGCATGGTCGTGACTTACGTGACATTTTCCCATTCTCTGGCATTTGCATCTTGACTGTCTGGCTGCTACCCTCCAGACAGTAAACAAATCCTTTGACTTCTTTATTAAATTCCTATTGGGAAGACATAATAAAGAAGAGGCCTTGTTAAGAGTAAGTCCTTGTTAAATATGAGTCACCAGTGTTGTCAAACTGGAGTGTCACTGCTGCCAATGAGTGCAAATTGAAAGTTTGGGTGTCAAGAACAGGTCTATGATATAATAAACATCCATTATCTGCAAGGGCAGATAAAATGTAGGCTATTGTTAAAGTAATAATAATAGTATAAAATAATCACATAAAGTTAGAAATTAAGACTTTTCTCTGATAATGCAATTCAATGACAACATGAATTTTACGATATTTTATTAGTTTACACTGATGGGAAAAAATATTGTACTTTTACACCACTAAATCTATCTGATAACTTTCAAATGAAAAAAATAAAATAACTTTTACTCAAGTAAAAGATAGTGTTCATAGGTGACTTTCACTTTTACCAAACCAATATTATAAAGCGATATCTTTAATAGGGGTTTTCTTTAGGGCCAGTACTGATACTGATACTAAAAGCTGGTATTTATGACGGATAATCATTTGAAATAAAACTACATTTTATATCAACTTTCAGACAACCAGTGGTGGAATCAATTTACTCAAGTACTGCTCTTAAATACACTTTTTCAGGTACTTTATTTGAGTATTTCCATTTTCTGCTACTTTTTACTTTCTCTCCACTACATTTATTTGATAAATTCAGTAACTAGTTACTTTACAGATTCAGATAATTCAGTGTTGATAGCCTAGTAACTGTGATGTGCAACCAATCAGATATTGTTGCAGGCGGGACATTGTGTGAGAGGATGTTGCACCAGAGCCTAATTACCACATTTTCCAATTAGTTAATTTTATCGGCAAGCTAAATATATGCCCTGATAGTCAACCAGCGCCAATAATCGGTCTACCCCAATCTTACTTTTACTCAAGTATGACCTTTGGGTACTTTTCATACTAACAAGGATGGCACCCATGGGAACTAATTAATGTATTTCATTACTGAGTGATTCATCTCTGTGCTAAGTAAAAATTAAATAAACAGATCAAATACTGTATGATGTTTACTGGATTGCTATATATCCAGACCCTGCGTGCTAGCTTGACTCAGGTGATATGTAAGATAATTAAATTTGACTGTGTGTAATAATAAGCTCGTTTAATCACCATAATAATGGGCTAAGGTAAACTAGCAGCTTTGAAAACTCACCTTGTGTATGGCTGACGGCCCTCCGCTAAGTTTCCATTTTGCTACTGGGTCGTTTCCCTGTCCACTGAAGATCTCTACCACAGCGCCACCCTGCGACCAAACATGATTAAAGATTTGATCAGTTAGCCTGCAGCTAGTGTCACATCGGGCAAAAGCTCACATTGTTTACAATGAGCATGGACTTTAAAGAGTAGAAAGCCAAGCTAGGTTACCTGATAAATATTCCTGAACATTTTGACTTCAGGTCAACGTTAGAAGAAAATTATACGACGACAACTGTTAAAATATTTTGGATAGCGAGGCTGTTACATTACCCCAAATCGTTTTCAACGTTACACTGAAAAGAAACGTATCTTATTTCATCAGTAAAAACAAGCAAGTAACTCTAAAGGTGTAAAGAAATAACGCAGTTGTAGGACAAGAGTTTAGCTGACACAAGACATGTCTCCATGGTTACCTGCAGCCGTTTACCGTGCGAGGTAGCTGTATGCTTGTATCGCGAGATCACCCGGTGCGTCAGGTTACTGCAGCAACCAATGACGCTGCTGTATCCTAACGTCTCAGCGAGGAGCAAAGAATTAATCTTGGCGGAACAAGGAGGACCTTTCTGCTGTCATTTCTATTGTGATGTCTAAGTGCTTTACAGCGCATCAGTGAGATTACAGAAAACCTGAAACATAAGGTATGAATATATATTATTCACCAACATCGACCCACAGCTCTCCTTCAGAGTCTTGTTGCCATATTTCTTTCTGTTACATATGGGACTTTATTGTCATTTACTTCTACCATCACTTTCACTACAGTGACCTCGTTTGGTTAATGTAGAAGAATATTCCATATTAGCCCCGTCTGAAATGTCATTAAATAAATCCAATTATGAAATTAAATTTCCTTGCACCATAATGTTGTGAACTAAATGCTAAAGCCCATTTTGCAGGAGTTTGACGGCATCATGAATACATAGACCCAAAGTGTTGAATGTGAATGAATCGAGCATTGTAAAATAAATTGGCTTATAAATAAATACAGACAAAATATATGATCTGACCATGAAACTCTTGAATTCCAAAAGTACTCCCCACAGCAATGTAACTTTTCTATTTTTTTCTTTCTTGTCTCTGGACTCCTCAGGGAAATAAGAAGCGCTTCTAATACTAAACAATCACTATAATGTTCTCAGAGTTTGAGATGTTTCAATAAACATAATACCTAAAGACGCTGCTAAACAAAACAGTTAAAAATAGATGGTGTATTAAAGTTGTATCTTCTCTTGAAATGCAAAAAATCCATTATTGTGTCATTGTCACTTGCTTTGTTTACCCTGGCAGCAGGGCTATTATGAGATCAAAAAGATGTCTTTTTAATTAGCTACTGAGGGAGACCACATCCGGATGTATGGCTTACAGCTTATTAACATGTTTTGCATGTATCTGACTTCAAACACAAGGTGGTCTCAGTTATTTATGGATATGGAACAAAAGACGCCACAAAAAAAAATAAATCTGTCCAGTCACACCTAAGTGGGACTGCAATGAGTTTCATTGTTCTTGAACAAATGCCACTACAAAGTATATGTCACTCGTTCCATTTTCTATTTCATGTGCGTCCGTGTGTGTTTGTGTGTGTGTGTTCAGATATCGAGGAAAAACGATATCTGTCCTTAAAATACTTTCACAATGGAGTGTTAACAGGAATGTAGCCTATTATAGAAAAAAAGCTAAGATACCAAATCTTATAGCCAGCTACTTCAGAAATAGGTCAACAAGCGAAAAAACGATCAATTGTGTCGATTTGTCTTCTAAAATGTTTAATTAATCTGATAGTTCCTCTTGTTTATGCATATATCGAGTTCTTTTGGCTGCCTCCACTTGACAGTTTCACGTGTGGGATTGTACCTCTCTACAATAGCTGTACTACAATGTACCTCTGTGGAGGCCTCTTCTACTCAACTGTATATCTTGTAGTTGGAGAGACAGAAAGCTTAAGCTTGAACTTGATGGCCACATCGATCCGGCTCATTGTTGCCACCCCTGTCTTTGCAGAGGGCCTTTCTTTCTATTTGTTTCCCCTTACATGAGAAGATGCCTTTACAAATCTGTGAAGGACATTTACCGTGCTGTTCATTGTCCAAGGTAGCCATTGCCAAACTTAAAAATGACACGGCCTAAACAATTCTGATCAACACACAAGACTAAGATGAAGTATTTACCATTTGTTTTTAATTAATTTATAAACAGAACAGTTCCATATGACTTTGGGCCTGAGGCAATGCAATGTAAATTATTTATCCACGCCCATACACATCACAATTTGTAAACACATGCTCCAATGCTGTGTCCTGTTCCTCAGGCAAATAATGTTGCTCTCCTGTCAGAACTTTGTTTTCTGCAAAGCCACCCAATGGTGCAGGTTTAAGGTCTGTGGTTCATACATAGAAAAAAAGACATCAACAGAACACTGCCTAAAAAATAGGTTAGATAAAAATTCCGATAACATGTCATTAAGCTCCTTTGTTTTGTCAATTCTTACTACTTTTTTAAAATATAAAATGTTAATCATAAATTGCGGCCCGCCTGCAGTACCTTCATGGTCCACCAGCGGGCCATGACCCACACTTTGGGTATCACTGGCCTAAATATTGTCGAGTTTTTTGCATAACCAGTCTCTGTGACTTGCTTTTAGTATAGCAAACCAAGAACACATCTAATAATATTGCAAACTAGAATGGCACTCAGTAGAGCGCATACCTCCGCCAAGGCCCAACAGTCTTCTTTTATACTCACTCAGCCACCTAATTACGCCTGATTTTTCTCATCAGGATCCGTGCATTATTCACCGAATAATTCACAAAAAAATGTTGAAAAAACACCCTTCTCTCAATGATGAAGAAAGTGAGAAAAAAAATCCTGGATCCGTTCCTTTATCCAGATCAAGGTTGAGACTCCGGGCTGAGACCCATCCTCCATCCAAGTTTTTTGGAAATCCATACGGCAGTTTTTGTGTAATCCTACTAAAAAAACAAACAACCAACAAATAGACACAGGTGAAAACAACCTCCTTGGCAGAGATAATTATACCCATTGTGTCTTACTGTTGCACGTGCAAACATTGCTACTCTTTACAAGGACAAGGTTGTACTACTACTACTACTACTACTACTGCTGCTGCTGCTGTAGAAACTAATTATTACAGCTGCATCAGTCCTTGACTTACAATCATTATCAAGAGTCACTGATTTATAATGACACTCTGTGCAGGACTGTGTAAGATAGGTATAGCGTCAAAAGAGCGTGGCACACTGAAAGTTTGATATTTGACTTTTCTTTCCCTCTACAGGAATGGCTTGACACTGATTGGGACAGACAACCTCATTAAAGCAAAGCCTGGCATGCAGTGAACACTGACGAAGCCGGTATGGAGAAATCAGTTAATAAATCAGTGCTTGTTAGCATGCTTAATTATGACTAATTATTCATTCATTATTTTGAAAAGAATCCATTCATTTGCATCAGTCAAAACACATCAATTAGTGTTGACAATGTTAGTTTTGATATACTGGAGAGTGACAGTACGACAAGATGTTCATTTTATTGCTGTAATGACCTCATTTACGTCGCTGATTTTCCCAAAATATTTGCGTTACGATGAAGGCAATTAAGTGGTCCAGATTTTAAATCCCCGCTACCGCGACGAAGGATCGGCGCTGCATTTACCCGTCGTTTTGATTTCAGACTTTCTTTAAAGCGATGGTTTCGTGGGGAAAGAGGAGTGTGTGCAGGGAGCGACCCTTACAGATGAGCTGCCTGAACAAAATGCATCTCAGAGTGTATCATACAGTACATGCAGCAGCTGACTTCTACCGTAAGTCTATTTGTATTGATCCAGTCTGTGTTTTTCTTCCCAACGCTCATCATCACTGAGACGTATGCTTCTTTCAAAGTAAAGAATGTAATCCTTCACTACAAGACATTCTGTACAGAAAAGACTCTCCATAACAGAGTATACAGTAGAAACTGTACAGTATATTAGAAAATCCACTTACATCCAGTGATTAAAGTTTAGAATTGTTATTGGTTGTTGGGTAGCTGAGTAACTTTACCATTAACAAAGACAAGAGGTATTATATAGTGTAATACTGGCAACTTTTATGCTTCAACTTTTCATTATGAAGTAATTATCATTTGCACAGTGTAAAGGCTGTCAAAAAATGACACCATCCACATTGGTTCCCTATGAACCCCAACTTTCACTATGCTAAAAACAAATGGATGAATTCTAGCACAAAGTGCTTCTTCTATTGCACAACCAAAACAGGAAGAGCCCTTGTCATCCCTGGTTGCAATCCCCAGGTAACGGTGGAACGACTGCTGAAAATACACTTTAAAAAAGAGGGTGAAGAAGAGGGAGAGTGATGGAAACAAGTTAAACAAGAGTGAACAGATGGGCATTTGCACAAAGGAGAGTGCTGGTCTTATGTCAAAGTCTGCTCCCTCCTTACCGACAGGACTTGGGACGGTTCAAAACTGACGTTCTTTACTCTCGCCAAGTAACAAAACCTGCCTATTTAATAATACTGCTGAGTGTTTCACACGGCCTTTTCATGGTGCTGAGATCAGGATTTCTAGGTCAAATTTGGATTCTTATGGTCATTTTCTGCTTTGGACAGTAGCGGTAACCATGTTGTTAACACTGTCTTTGTGACAGTGGCGCAGACAGTAGTACCACAGGTTAATGTAAATAACAAAACCTGCCGACTTATTATCACAACCAAGTGTTTTACTGTGCCTTTTCAAAGCACAGACATCAGGGTTTCTCTGTCAAAATTGGGATTCTCACAGTTGTTTTTTGTTTTGGACAGTAGGCAGGCTGTTAGCAGTAGCCATGTTGTTAACAGCGGCGGCAACAGTTAGACACACTAGGAGGGGAGGGGGGGGGTTGAAAAGTTAGCTGTTTTCCGCTTTAAGATATGAGAAGTATTAGTCTTATGGAAAAGGACAGTGGAGATTTAGATTTATCTGCTTCTGTTTTTTTTATCCTTTTTATTTCCTGATACGAGTGATGATTCAATTAATAGCCTCTTATTTTGAAGGGCAAAATAAGATAAATCAAATATTAATACTTGACAGAAGCGACTGAATCGCTAAATAAAAAATGTCTGCAAATAGAGACAGATTAGGTTCTAACAGTATTTGACAGCCTCATACATTATATGTCAGAATTCTTTATTTGTTGTTGTACCAAATCTGTTCTTGCAGTTTTGTCTGATTCCAACGTTAGCATTGAGGCAAAGACAATGCCAGTCAGATCTTGTCAGATTTCCCAGATTGTCAGAAATGTAATTGCCAGGTATTTCTCTGAAGTCTGGTTTACGTTCAACAACAGTATGATCCATTTTTGCAGCAGCTGCTTGTTACTGGGTAGACATGTGAGAGGTTGAGGACATTAAAACAGACTTATGATAAGTTACATCCTTGTTTCACTTTTTTTTTATATATCTGTGACCTACTTTAACAAAATCAAACACAGGAAGTACTGTTCAAGTCACCTTAACACTATCTGGACACAGCGAGTGTGCAACCTTGAATACGCAATATCTATTTATAGAAACTTGCCCTAAGACTTCTCTGAGTTCACAAAGACAAACTAATCAAAGGGAGAAGTTCACCGTCGGGGTCATTGCCGCCCTTCATAGTCTCACGTCCTGTTCTCGCTGGTGGCAAGTGGGACAAATTCTCAACCACCATGACCTCTTTTTTGTATTCCACAAAGCCACGACTCTAACCTTAAATAGAAACTAATTGGGAAAATCATAAAGCTTCTCATACCTTATGTCTGCTCATATTCCCCAACAAGCGCTAATTTACCTTCGTCCAGTAAGCCCCCAATCCTCTGACCCGCACCCTTGAACCGTGCATTTGTGTTTGGTTACTGCCTCTGACTATTTGCTGTCTGAGGTTAGTTTAGTTTATAATCTCTGCATCTGCTGCAAAAAAATTCAGGCCCTTTTTTTGTAAGCTGTGTCAGATTCTATTGCGAGGAAATCAACAGTGCACTCGGAGCTTCAGTAAATGGGCTCAACCTCTGGCCCGATAAACTGGATAACCTTCAAGGCCAATTCTTCTTTTATATCCGATGACATATTTGGGTCAGTCCATTCTGTGTCATGTTCTTTATAGGCTCGTATTCAGCTGGTGTACTATGATTACCAGTAGCTCAATGTGAACATCTGCTAAAAATGTTTGCAGGTATTTAACTAAATGTAGAGCTTTTTTATACGGCATCAATTTTCATTGAGATGAGAATGACAATGAGACAATACAGACACAGCTTTATTTGTACTAAACAGGATTATGAGCGCTGCCTGCAAGAGGTTGAGCTGTGTCATTGTGGCCGAGTGTTTACAGCATCTGTCCTGGAACTTAAATGCGACCTTGCGCAAGCTGAGAGGACAGCTTACTGTGTGATGCTGTCCGCTGACCTCGAACCTGCACAGCTTTTTACTCAAACATTATATATCCCATAATCCATTCAGGCCTGTCTCCACAGAAGACCTTCTCAAGTGCGGGTGTAAATAAATAATAAAATTCATGATAACTGAATTCCATTAAGCTGCTTCTTTCTTCAGGCTCCTGCATGGCATTGTTCGTGGCTGGCTGCGGAAAAAACGGCCTATTGATATTAACTCAGTGAAAATGGCTGGTAAACATTATTCACCTATCAAAATTCTTTATGTTTATCAGTTAAAAAAAAAAATCTATAAAAAAATGCTACTGTCTTAGGCTGTTTAAGCATTTAAGCATGATAACATTCAGCCGCTAAATGTGGCATTCCGTCTCCCCACTTCCATTGCCTTCACGTTACAAAACCGCTGTTGTTTGAGTCATCCGCCCCCTCAAGTGGCTGACAGCTTGTGCACTAGCTAGTATTACTAACTCTAGCTAAGTTTTACGACCCTTACAGGGACATAAACAAAACAACCATTTTGGGCCTGACAAACATTTAAAAATGAGTCATTACTTATGATAATGTCTACAAAAAGCTCCGTAGATGTGTTATTTTTATAAAATCATAATTTAATAGTCAGTACACAGCACAGGGTTGCATAATGAAATGAAAGTTTGTAAACTCCTTCGTGCCACATACTGTATGTACAGCTATTCATATACAAATACACATAAACGTGTAGTGCATCTTTCCAATCTGTGTGAGAGTGTTTGTAAACGGCAGCAACAAGATGGTGCTGTAATGTAATCAGCATCCTCATATCAAAAATTCAACATCAGGGAAACACTGTCCATTGATTTTGACTGTGAATGAGCATCGAGCATCGATGTGATAAACACAGAGTCCACCTCGCCTCGTCCCGCTGTAGTCCTGCGCTCTGTCGGCTCAGAACACCGGCCGCCCATCAGCTTGATACAAGATGTTGTAGTGGACACAGGTCTCTGCAGGTAAAGCGTTCCCTGATTTCACGTTGTTTGGCCAGCCTGGGTCCCATTTTGTCCATTTCCCTTTCCCGTGACCAGACATTAGCCGGGAACAGCCTTTAAACCAAGCACGGCTCTTATTATGACTCTCTTCCTCCCTTGGGCGGTCCAAACTGTCAGGTTGGATTGTCGAAAGATGCCATGATGGTTTCAAAGTCCATTGCTCTTAACCCAAAACACCCGCTTTCTTCTCCAATGATGGTGACAGTATTTCTGAAACATGCAGTATGTGTTTCAGCAATAAAGCTTGGCATTTTTATGAAAACAACAGGGTCTCATTCCGTTTCAAGTTAGCTAGTTAGTTAGTTAAAATAACTACTTTCTTAAGTCACCATTGACTATTTTATTCTCATCGGCCTCGGACCTAGATTGCCTAGGTTAAGGTCCTATAAACGGACCACCTATCCAAAACCAACCTCCTTTTCTGCGGACTTTCAGGCAGTTTTTACTACATGCGTCTTTTGCTCTCATCATTATCACCCCCTGCTGGTCCCTTCATCCACACATGTAGTTTTAGCGCTATAGGCAAGGCAAACCATCACTTTCTCATGTTGGCCTCACATGTTGTTGGATCAGCAGATCTATTACACTGTGGCGTGAGACTGGGCTGATTTTCTGCTTAGTTATCCTGCAATGCAGATGTGACCTTTTTCTGACATTTTTTTTTAATATATTAAAATGGGAAGCATTCAGTGAATTTTAATCAGACAAAACGCTTCTCCTCAGTTTGAAATCTTGAAAGAAAGTAGAGGACTAAAATCCCTTGGCTGATGAGGTATTTTCCTGAAATAACCTTTGTTACTCAAAACTCCAAAGTAATTTGGGGCAGTTTTTAATCATTGATGCAATTTTCAACTATTTGAAAGTGAATAACTTTTCTTTGTCTTGGTAATTTTGCAGTCAGAGCTCAGATCTTGCACTCTGATATTGTGGCACACATGCACTTGTAGCTTCATGTAGGTTTGTGTAGGTCTGTGTGGTCTTCCGTGTGTACTACCTGCGTATGGTTGAAATGCCAATAAAGACAGTCTACAGTCTATTGTGTGTGAATTCCCTGCTGTATGGAACACAGGCTTTAAAATTTTATATCAGTATTTAGGCATCAGTGTGTAAAGCAGTGAATTTTCCCACAATTCTCTCCAAGGATTTTTTAGTTTATCTTCTGCCATGTTATAGACATGCTGGATTAGAAGGTACTGCGATCCAATCAAGTACCACCCTAGAAGAGAAAACCTGCACTGCGAAGTGAGCTAAAAACAGATAATGAGCAAGGGACTGTCATTCAGTCAAATTAGCCTGAGGCATAAGCCAAAGTCAGTAAAATCTCTGTCACAAGGGAGAATGTTGATTAATTTGTCAAAGTGTGCCGTTTCCAAATTACATGTCTGCTCAGAGAGAATGGGTCACCTCTATGACAGGTGATAATTCACATGCATGGTTGCAGACAGACAAGCTGCTTTCAGTATTTAAGGATTTACGGGGCTGAATTTGGATAATCACGTCTGTCATGAGAGGGGTTTGCTGCTCAGGCTGTAGGGAAGCAGATAAATTAAACAGAGCACACACAGCAGTACCTCTGAAACACCGTTGTTCTGTGTATTTTTCATCTTTAACCCAACTGTGGCCTGAGTCGAGGCTTTGGAGCAGCAGAGATTGATGAGCGTGTCAGCGAAATGGAGACACTAAGCTGGTGATCTTTGGATTGGCTGTGACCACGAGGCACATGATGAAAATACATCGCCTTTCTGATCTTTGTGAAGATAACCGGAGAGCTCTGCAGCAGGTTACACTAGCTTAGCTCCAAAATGGAAATTATGAAAAATGGACGGTGCCACATTAAAGTCATCCAACTATACCCGACCCAGCCAGTCTCAGATGTGGTACTAAAGTATAAAGTGAAGCAAAACTTCTTATGATTCTCCTTTTGACCTTCATGCATCTGATGATGAAAAGGTGAGGGTTTCTTAAGCTGGCGACTATCCTCTCTCTCTCTGATCTGTAAACACATCCTGACACTGGGACCACACGGGGTAACAGAGGTAAAAGCTGAACATTTATAACATTTTGCAGTGCAAATTTACTCCGAATGTATCTACAGGGAGCACATTCTGATCTTTGCTGTCTGATCTTTTCTCATTTATACTGCTTGATCAGTAAGACCTCCGCTCTAATATCCCGCTGATGTTGGTAACCAGTCAACAAAATCAGGCAAAAAGCTTTTCAATGCACCGCTCCTTCTTACTGGAATAATCACCACAGGGACCTGAAATTGTTAGTTGATTACGACTATTATTATCTGGAAAGTCAATTTTAAAAAATCGTACTAATGACCAGTGTAATTGCTCTCGAATTATTTGTGGTATCTTTTAGAAAATTGTACATATGCATCATTTTTTTGCTTTTGTTTTTTTCTAAAGTGCCTTCATCTGTCTTTGCATTTGAGCTGGAGTGGGTGTCAGTTGCTTTTCTATGTCTGTAATGTATTTTATTGTTGTTTATACCGCACTTTTGGACAGCTCGCGCTTGAAAATGTTTTATCTTAATGAGGTGTTTGCATAAAGGATATATTTATATGTGTGTATATATATGTATGTGTGGGAGTGAGCTGACCAATCAGATCAGACTGGGTGTTCAGGAGGGGGGGCTTAAAGAGACAGGAGCTAAAACAGAGTGTTTTGGACAGAAAGGGAACACAGAGCTGCAGCACTGGACAGTAAACTGATGTAAACCTGTTCTAGTAGTAACCCAAAATAAAATAATGGACCTTAAAATTAGCTTAATATGTCTCCTTTGAGAAAAAAATACATTTAGTTTAGTTTAGTTTAGTTCAGTTTATTTCAAACATGTAAACAGAAAATAAAAAAGAAAACCATTATCAGACAAAATGTAAAGACATGCACCAGTCAAAGACAAATGAAGGAATGGGAGGAAAGCGAGAGTAAAGAAAAATACAATTAATAAAAAAAAAAAGAATCAAACAAAACAAAATAAAAACATGATTCGTCTATTCTCATTCATCATCCCAATTATTATTATACATAATTCTAGTAGTCATGATACATATCTGTGTACATATATTTGACGGCCATGATGATAACAACAACAACAACAACAAAGCAATAATACTATCATGTCATATTGTAATAAGAGCAATCATGTTGATCATCATTGTCCTCATCATTATTGCCACCACCATCCTATTACCCAAAATAATAATAAAACTAATGCTGAAATGAATTAACATTAAAATGTATATATGAAAAATGTAATGGACTTTCATTCCAGTAATCCACATTTAGCAAACAGTAATATAAGAATAGAAAGTATTTGTGTCGCTTTTTTGTGTTGGTATAACAATACTATCCCTTACCAAGCAGTTGCTGGATGGATAAAGACAGTGATGATCAGTGCTTTTTGATATTCATAAAATACGCACGTAGCCTGTTTTACCTCTAAGCACTGCTCACTGGAAAAAGAATTCCACACAAAGCATCCGAGCGAGGAACACAGAGTCTGTTACCTTGGATAGAAAATTGCGTATCCTGTCTCAAACCATTTCGATGTCCAAAAAACGTGGTTAGAGCTGGAGGACTTGTTTCTTTATGGCACCAGCAATTACTGCAAAACCTCCCTCCACATGACAAGAGCTGGCATCACCAAACTTGTTCGCTGGCAAAGCCGACAGCTCATTCTCAGCAGGTTCTAATAATGATTTGGCAAGGTGGATGAATGGTGAGGCAGAGAAATGGGAGATTTACAGAACCTCATTATTTTTCGCTCTGATTTCTGGTTGATTTTTTCTGAAAAAACTTAAATCTGATCATTTGAGGGCTCCTCTTTGTTGACAGCCCTTTTAAAATTCATCGCAGTTAGGCAATCAAACATTGCAATTTTTTTTTAAATTTTTGTTCTTTCCGTCAGGTTTCGATCAACAAAGGCGCACAGTAACAATGAAGCGTGTCCATCGAGTCTCACTGGTTCAGCAAACTGTGCAATGGGCAAACAGAACAGTCACACAGTGCAATCTTTAATGTATTTTAAGCACAACACAGTAATAAATACTCTTGTAATATGTGAGGTGTAGATAATAAGATATAAAGTTGATTATAATGTTTATACGACACATGGTAGCCCATACAAGCTGTGTTCACAGCTCCAGTGGTAGAACAGTCTTGCGGTCCTACTTTGGTCATTAAAAATAGTCTGGCTACTTCTCAGTTCATGTTTGTTTTGTTCCGGCGTCCTCAGTGACACCTTTTTCTAATACTTAAAACTCCGGCAACCAAAGCAAAACACACATCCGGTTGACTTGACTGACAAGAGCAAATTGGTAGCCTCAAGACCCAACGCTGTAGTCTGTGCACACAAGGCTCTTTGAAAAAGGAAAATGACAGGCTGCTCATCTTCCTGATGTTATTGATATTTTATTAAGTGAATGAGTCGAGCACGCAGACCGTCTCATACTGTAAGGAGGCTTTGTGCTCGTTTAATGAGCGGTGTGTGCTGCTGCTGCTGGACAGTCGAGACAACTGAGGAGCGGTAGAGGGAAGACCAATTTTTCTAACCAGCTCAATTCTCATGTTGTTGGACAGCAGTGAATAGATTCCAGACCGGTCCATTCGTCCGTTCTTTGTTAAAAGAAAAAAAAACTTCTTTTGCAGCTGTGTGTGTGTGTGTGTGTGTGTGATTTGGGTGTGTTCGGGAGCTGGAGAAGAGAAAGAGACGGACAGAATAGCTTGTTTCCTCTGGAAGTTGGCATAGCGGCATTGAGAGCTCAGTGGTGTTTTTTGTTTAACCCTCATATGGCTCAGCGGAGCCAACAGCTGCGCATTACTGGCTACCCAGTCCACACCCACACTACCTGCCAGTCAAGACTACGTTGTCATTTTTCTGATTTTAAACTAAACACAGGATTAGCTTTACCGTGTCATTTTTTTTTTGTTTTTAAGTCTATGTATAGTTTCAGGTTTCACGTGAGATTGGTCTCCTTTTAATTCAGACACGCTTCTCGTTGGAAGTGGTTTCAGGGACCTGATCTCTCTTATAGATGCCAGCTTGTGTGTGTGTGTGCGCGTGTGTGTGTGTGTGCGTGTGTTTGAGTATACCGCCCTGGAGGTGGGCTTGGCAGTGTGACAATGTTGTGGTTGTTAGTGTTTTCCTGCAGGTTGAGATAGCTCATATCAGCAGAAAAAAAAAAAAAATCATACATTTGCATTGCTAGCAATTTGGTTTTGTGGGTCGCTTTCTTTGCTTTGTTGTTGTTAAAAACCTTCGTTGTGCATGGCACCTGGCCGACTTATCTTAAAAAAAAAAAAAAACAACGCAGATTTATAGTATTAAGATTTTTGTATGCACATGAAGCATAAGAGAGGTATTAACCCTGCAGCACTCGTGCGCACAGGAGTCTATTTGTAATATGTGATAATGTATGTAAATATGTATGTACATAACCCTTAACTGGATGTGGAACCGATTGCAATAGAATAATTTATTCATCCTATTCTCGTATTTCTGTACTGTTGATATTTTTCTAATTTTTGCTCACGTTTTTCATTGTAAAACAGCATTATTATATTGTGGAAGGCGAAGGAAGAATTTCATTGTACAGGGGAACTTATGACAATAAGCGCCTTTGACTTGACTTGAAAATGCTAAATATGTCCTCAGAGTAAAGTGAAGCAGCTGCAGTCAGCTTGAAATCATGTCAATTATAATGTACTTCAATTGTAAAAAATAAATAAATAAATAAATAATAATAATCAGAACAACCATTTGTGCAGCAAAATCCACTTCTCTGCTGTCTATTCATTAGTAGCTATCATTAATGGTTTCTCCAAAATACGGCTACATACGCAGCTTTTATCACTGGCCTCATTCTTGATCCCGTCACACACCTGCATAAGTACGGAAGCTTTCCTTTTTTATGAATAGTACATTTATTCAAGAATATCACCCTTAAAAAAAAGTCGATGGCAATCAGCCGCAACTCTCCTACAATGTAAGACCGGAGGAGAGTGACTAAGAGCCAGTCTGCATTCACATCTATATTTTATCACAGATTTGCTGTGTAAGCAAACACAGTCAATACACTGCATAATTACAGTCAATACACTGAAAATAATACAACCAGCCATGGAAGCATTGATGAACAAAAAAAAAGAAAAAAAGAAAAAGACTATAGAGTCAGAGGAAGGAAATCAGGAGCTTGTGGGTGCAATATTATGGCAGGAAATGGTTGCTGTCAAACAGCGCTGGTTGCTACTTTACTCACTTTTAATTAGGGAGTGCTCAGATCTGACTGAGTTCAGATTTTCTTCTGACCCTGTCATGAGACCACAGCTACAGTTGTGTTTTCATGGTCTTGTGAGTTACATGTTAATCAAAACATGCCACTTTATTCTCCTTACTGCCAGAAAGGGCAAAAAAAAAAAAAAAAAAGCTTGTTCAACTCAGCTCATGCTATTCTGTAATCCATGTTGGTCATTTCAATTTAATTTGCTACTGAGTGTGAGGCATTTGCTGAGGCAAGCTATATCTTGAACACATGCCTGCACATAATAATGTCCAGTCCACTGGGGGAATTTATTCACCTAATGTGCATGCATCGCCACAAGCTAAGATTGCTTAATGTAATATAGTTATTCCTAAGTGGGATAAAGTTGTGTAAGTAAGGAATACTCCATGAAGCACAACATAGTGGTGCATGTGTAGTTATGGACACGAAGAACTGCTGACCACTACTCATGGACTGTTGCCAAAAATGTAAAATTAACATAATGTTGTTGATCAATTCAGACCGCAGGTTATAAAGAAAAACCCCATGTAGGTCCAGAGTTGTAATCACTAAGGTTGGAGGCGTAAATAATATCACTGTAGAGTTGCATTGGTTGGTTAAACAGCCAATTCTTACGTATTGCGCCTTAAAATATTTTTTTAAAATAAATACATATCTTGTGTCAGTGTTCCTGGTTCAATACTTGTGAGCAGTGACGGATTGTTTCCTCGCAGACATGAAAATCTCCAGACACAGAATCCTTCCCTGGACTTTCCTTTTGTTGCCTGATTGACAGGTCAGTAATGTGCTTGTTAGAGTTGCATCTCGCAGACCTCAGAGTCGTCTTGATAATGAAATTCAGGAGAAACCTGTCCATTTGGCTGGACTTTTCAGCACAGAACGCACAAGCAACATACTGCGAGTGTATTCTGATGTTTTATATGCAATGGGCATTTTCGGTCGGGCTTAGTGAACATGATATACTACGGGACACAATGGCTCCATTGTTGGCGTTTTGTAGAGCTCAGCACTCAGCGTTTGGGCAGACGCGTAACATAAAAGGGCATGTTGGCATCACTAAATTAAGACGCCCTGTTCCCTGCCTCTAAAACACAGGCACACAGTGAAATACAGACCTTTTTTTTTCAATCATTGAGTTGTATTGAATCGATTCGGTGTGTAACAGTGAGCTGGTCTCATTTCTCTGGTGTATTGATACTCTGACAGCGTTGGGCACAAAGAAACCTTTCACTGTGTTTCATCTTTGGCGGAATGTTGCTGAGTTTCTCTATAGTACTTTCAGCTTGTGCTATATCGCACTCAAACATACAGTTGATGGACGCCTCTGCTGTCTTTGTTGCCGTACCATGTTGCCATAGTAACCTCAGCCTCATGGATTTGTTGCTGTGTGATGAGCTGAGGTCAACTCGTTAGCATTAGAAATGTGGCCTCTCTATTTGTGCGTCAAAGAAAGACAGAAGGGGAAAATTATGAATCTCAATTTAAGTTTCCCGAAACAGAAGTTCATGGATTGAGGCCTTTTTCACACTGGGGGCATTTTCTTGTGTGATTAATTAAAACCTCAGTATTTTTTTTTTCAAACTGCTGTTTTGAGTACTTTCACAAAGAAAGCAATTTTTTTGTTAATCAAGTCAAGTCAAAATGTAATTCTATCGCACATTTAAAAAACAACACTAATGGACCGAAGTGCTTAACAGGCAAGGCCAAAGAAAATAACGTCAACGTAAGAGACAATAAAAGATTGTGCACAAAAGCAAAGTTCTAGATAAAATGGAAAGGGATTACAAAGGCAAAAAGAATAAGTATGTTTGTCATCACTCTATATCATATGGCAAAAGACACAAAGTTATAAAAACAAAGATGACTTAGGGTGAGTACCCTCGAGCGCTTACAGCACAGACAGACTGCTATTTTTGTGGGATCCACCGACGGGGAACGGAAGCTGTTGTATGACTACTCTGATAAAAACAGTCATTTTACCTTACGGCACATGGAAGTTATCGGTCTACCACTGCTTCAATTTGTTTGTTTGTAACGGTGTTCTGACGAATTATTACATCCAACCGATACAGTCCAGACTGGAGCCGCTGAGAACGAGCTGATCAGTGCTGCAGTACTGTGACCCCAGAGGCCCCGTGGGACCCTCTTGGAGCTCTGCAAGCTGGCACCTTTTTTATGCCAGTCCTGTTTGGCCTGCGGTTAGTATAATTTTAATGTGATAGTATACCTGTGTCGCAAATTTGCAGTTTGATGCAACATTTTTGCAGGCTAGTATTTTCAATATTCTGAACTTAATGACAACGTGTAGCATCTCAGTCAAATTGACCTCAAATTGGGATTGTTTCAAACACGACCCAACAGGATCACAGTTGACAAAAAGCACCTGTAAAGGCAGATTTTGAAATTTCTAAATTAGTTTAAGGTCTCAATCAGCAGTCTCATTTACAGTAAAATAGACGACAAAGCAGGGTATGCTTTAGGGTGTGGCTACATTGTGATTGACAAGTCAGTACCCGGTCCTCTGGTTCTCAGATCCAATTAAGATAGAGGCATATTCTCCTTCATTTCATCCAAATATGGTCACTTCTGGCTCCAAAAAAGCAAGATGGCGATGGCCATAATGCCAAACTCGAGGCAACAAAACGCTAGTCCACAAACTTGTTTTCAAAGCTTTCCATCTGCTCCTATCTCTGTGCCAAGCCTTGGCTCAGTCTCTGAACACACAGATGACACTGATGTTAAAACATTGATGTTATATCTAACTCTGGGAAAGACGGCAAACAAGCACATATTCAAAAATGCTAGAATGTGACATATTCATTCGGAAAAATAAGGTAAATTGATTGGATTGCTCAAACGTGAGCGTTGTGTAATGAACACAGGGCTCCGGAAGAGGAGAGAGAGGAAGAAAATTAATAAATCGGAGCATCGGTGCATTCATTGTGATATGATATTTCTTTCAAATGAAATCCAAACACACACCAGTGACCCTCGATATTCCTCTACTAGCTGCTAAAATGTAACATGATAATGGTAGAGTGTTCTTCAAATGGTTGGATTAGGTAACGCTCCCAAATCGCAATCGATTGGATAAATATATGTATGTGCCCTATGATGAGTGTAGAGTGAGTCATCCAACATATTTGAATATTTTTCAGACAGAACGAGAGGGATTCTGAGATTAAAATACAACAAGATTATAACTTTGACCTACATTTGACTTAGAACAAGAAATGACTGAACACAGAAACACAGGTAAGCACTCGGAAAATGTATTTGGATGTCACTATTTCTTTTATCGTCGCGTTTCCAATGAATTATTTGACATGATTGATTTTTCCGATGCTCAATAACCAAAAACATGTTTGCAATGATCAGAGAAACACTTTATCTGCTCCCTTCATGCAATTTAGAACAAAGCTGGCGTCTCTTGCAACCATTTGTTTAAATCCTCCATTACACAAATAGACAGATCATGGTTGTCGCTGCAGCCGACTATAAACAGCACCAAACAGGACGCTTGAAAAATGCAAATATCTACTCAGCAAGAGAGAAAGTCAGAATTTACTCCTCATTTCTATGGAAGCAGAAAAATGCAAATATTTGAAGAAAGGGAGAAAATCGAATACATTTGATTGACTCATTGTTAAAAACGGTTTCCTAAGTGACGAGTCATTTCTTTAAAACACTTGTGTGTAATCCCCTGCCTGCCTGCCTGCCTGCCTGCCTGCATGGCACCTTTGGCCACAGCCGGTGGCCCTCCTTTCATCATTAACCTTTACCTCGCTTTCAAATTACTGTATAATAGAGTAAGGTAATCTTTTGCTCTGCTTAGAGGAGACCTTTTGCACTGCATTTAGTTCATCGGTTTCTACAGTGTTCTTAAGATAAAAAAGTAATTTCTAATACACAGAAAGATAAGACCCTACGGAAACTCTTTCATTTTCTGCTGTCTGGCATTTTGAACTTAAGGCAGTATCTTTACTTTACTATCTGAAAGTCTCCAGACTATTATCCCCTGCATATTGTCATTGGCCCTGCTCTTTTTGCCTGAGACACATACCTTTGTGTTTGTCGTGAACGGAAAAAAAAAAAAACCCTGTCTTTTCCGGGCTACCGACTCTGCATCGCGCGAGGTGTTAAAGTACGACTACAATAACTCCAAAAACCCGTGTCCTGAATAAATGTCAACTAAAATAAAAATGATTCATTCATTGTCATTTAATATTAGTGAGGAAGTGAGGGGGAGACTCCTTCCTGCAGCTCTTCAGGTTTAAGAACGCGTGGTTGACAATTCTCCAGCCCCTGCAGCCATCGCCGTGTTCTCAGATCTGCCTCAAAGTGACTCATCAGCCCGCGGGCCCTCCGACGCTCCTCTTTCCCAAAGCAGGTCTGCCTGTGCCTGCGTCTCTACTGGGGTCGGAGATTTCTCCTGAGCCCCAGAGCATCACACTTGTTTTACTTCAAGGATGTTTTTCTTTAAGGCAAGGTAAGGTCATCCCATTGCCTGCTGTACAGACACAATACACTTTTGCACTATTTAAAGTGATCCCATGGGCCATCCACAGCTACCTGATTCACAAAAACAGAAGTGAGCTCACATTCTGGCAAAAAAATCTGAAGCAGAACCTAAAATATCTGTGATTAACTTACAGAAATGAACTAACTAAAAAAAAAATGCACTGCGAGGCCAGCGGTGAAAACAGGTTGTTGAGTTCAAAACAGTTCAACTCTAATTATTTCCATCATCAATAATTCTTCTGAATGGACATAGCCCTTGAACGTTTCTTTGTTCGAGCTCTCTCCAGCTCTTTTAGTCTGAGTATATTCAATACAATACTGACAAAAGAAGCAAGATGTGTTGCTTCTTTAAGTGAGGTTAAATAAAGGAACGGAAGAGAGGGGGTCGATCACTGGACCACGTTAAAACTGCGACTTGGCACTCAGAGAATGCAAAGATCCAACATGTCTTTGGGGCCGGAAACGATATACTCCATAACAACAGGACGCTTTAAAGGCGATGGTGAATCCGTACGTATGTTTCTGCAAAACCACAGATAGGTTCAAACTTACGCTGCAACTGTCTGTTTTGTAAGGTTGAACTTTCTATGTCTCCCGTCACAAAGCTGTGTTTATGCTCTGGTTAGGTTCACACACCTAAACCATTTTTTTTAGGGTAAGGAAAAAATAATTGATGGCTTAAAATACTGATGCTCTGCACGCTCACAGACAGAGATTGTCAGAGTTCCATTTTTTGGCGCCTCAAAAAACGTCTGGAAAGGTCTCCAGATGTCATTACAAATATCCAGTGGTGTGACACAAACCGCCGTCAGCCATTGGGTAACCATGTTGACTTGTAACAACGCCAACACAATCCCCTCCACCTCCTGATGCGAAAGGTGGCTGATAAGCATATAACATGATGTCACGTTTGGTACAAATGTCAACCTTGGAACGTAACTGTGGTTTGCAGGAATGCTAACTGCGAACATAACATCCTGGTGGCTGGGCTGTTTGGAGACATCGGTCGTAAAGATCTCAAAAGTTATAAAACTAGATTCTGAAAGCTCCAGAAAGAACAGAACTCAACAGCAAAGCCTCTTTCACGAGGCAACTATTTCCTTTCAACTGTATCGCTGTACAGAAAGATGTGATACTCATGGACAAGAGGCTAGCGAGGGGGTCTGAGCTGAGGGGAGAATAAAAAAACAATAATCTCACAACAAGGTCTGTGGATTATCTCGAGTAACAGGGTCATGGATTCTACAAGGGGACATTGCTCTGAGTTATTGAGTTATGTCAATATTTGATGTCTTCTAGTTCCATCATATTGAAGAAAAGGCATCTCTACAGCTGATATCTGGCATCTTTCACCAAAACGATCTGGACGGATGAATAGCACTGCAGTATGTGCTTTTGATTCTAGGGTGAACTGTCCCTTTTTCCTCAATGCATAATCATTACAGCCATTTTGCCCCGTTCTCCCATGTCTTGTCACCTGGAGCCTTACCTTCCCAACAGATTTAATTGATATCGATGTTTAGAAATCATCCAAATATGTTCTCGGGATTTACTGCCAACCGATAAACAAACAAAATTTGAAAAACAAACCTCCTCAGCCGAGGTCAGAATAAAGGGTGAAATCATCATCGATGCCGCTAAATTGTTTTCATTAAAACACAGTGGATGGACGAGCGGGGAGCAAACGAACACAAATGAATAAATGAAAACCAGCGATGTGGCAAGGTGAGTTATGCATTATCAATTCAGTGTGATGGCTTCTGCTAATGAAAAAATTAAAGTTAATAACCGACTTGTTTGTGGAAAAACACGAATCTCTTCTGAGCAGGATATTACAATGACAGTACATGGATAAAGGGCTTTTCGAAAAATCATTTAGCTGTCTTTCTTCTGCGTGGCTGAGACTATTTTCTCCAACTTAAAAGCTATAAATTCAAAGAGCAATTTACTGAAAAGACTCTTAGCAGTGATCTATCTGCACATAATGTTTATAGAAAAGTAGGTTTTAATACAGATTCCCCCTCGGCTCGATTCTTCTCGACGACTGATCCCATTTGTGTTGGATTGGTGGATGAGCTCTGTCTCCGTTGAAAACCGCTGAAGAGACCTTGATAGCATTCTCCATATGTTCGGCTTAATGAATTCAAACATTACGCAGTCACTTGAGTGATGAAAGACTCCATCACTGTTGAATGTTGTCAATGCGTCATTACAACAAAAGCACGGGCACGCAGCACCCTCAGCATCGAGGATGCCGCGTTGAGAGTAAGACGTGGAGCCTTCAATGAGATTATGTGTAATAGAGGTCGAGGCGTAATGCGGGAAATGCATTTATACGTCTATTTGATGCGCTATTATATGACTGTTCATTAACTGGCTGAAGTTAATAGACGAGAAACTTTGCGCAAACAAAATGGAAAATGATTAAAAGAGATTAATTTTAAATCCATGCCATCTTTAGGCTCACATGCATTTAGTATTCCACATCAGCCGTATGGCACGCATTGCCCTCATCCAGTCACACAGCGTATAAAACAAAACATAATTAACTTTTGACTAGTCTCATTACCGTGTGGTCTTTTTTTTCCTCTTCTCGGTGCAACTTTTATGACTGATTCCAGGGGAAACTATAGAACTGGTGAGAAAACTGTGCCAACGTCTGTTTGTTTGAATAATGAACATGACCTGCTAAGGTTGAAAAAGACGCTACTCTCGCTTTAATTTATGAAGCTTCACCCTCGGGGTAACAGAATATAATATTTCTCAAATGACTTATTGAAAAACAGCCATATTGTAAAACAACAGGGAATAAATGTGACGTGTGTGTGTGTGTGTGTGTTTATAGATAATACAACAGACTTCTATATCTGGCTGGAGTGCAGCAAAATGTCATAATTTACTTGCATAGAGGCTGTTGTCTTACACAAAGTTGAATGTGTGTATTATTCTGACAAGTCTGTCTTTACTGGGGTTACTGAAGGACAAGAAGCACACACACAGAAAGTGAGCTCTGCGTAAAAAACCCAATAAAACTGTGAAAGGAACATTAACAACATTACCGATGGTATATGTAAGCACTGTTTACTCAGCTGTTAATTCACCCACTTAAAGCTGTGCAATCCGCTCATTTGAGTCACTAATCACCCTCCAGTCACACATGATGCCTGTAACAGCACCCTGCTGCCACATAACCTGACTAAACAGCATGCTGGGGAGTCATCCAGCCAGTGACCAACTCCCCCACCGCCCCACAGAGCGAGAGGAAAAATCTGCCACCACCATGTGCATGCTCCGCGCACGCCCAGCTACAAGCCTTGTGGTCCACATCAAAGACGAATGGGCATCGTTAGCGATGGAGGGTTCCACTCACCTGGTGGCCACACACAGTACATTGTGACTACCTTGTTGTAGCTGCTTTCCTGTTATTATACAGCATCAAGGACATATTTTGTCGATGAGATGTTGAAAAGTGACGGTGGCACTGAACAGCAAAACCAAGTCCATGCGGACATAGTTAAGCTGAACTTTGCACAGAGAGCTGTTTTTTTGATTCCTGGTTTGTGGAGAAAATGGAATCAAGAAACCGTTTCAGTCAGAGACACTCTAAACCAAGGTATTGGCCATTTATAGCAAATGAATTACGTAATATTTCCCAGAAAAGACTCTGCTCTGTGAGGGGAGCTCTCAGAATACGAGCAGCGCAGAGGATTCTGCTGAGAGAGCTGAAGCCGCCTAATAAACACATTCGTGAACAAAATTCGTTGTTAGGTCAGGAACATGAGGAGGTTTTGGGTGGCGGAGGGGGCTGCAGCAGCAAATGGAGTTGATATGTGCGCTACAGCGATGAGCCTCAGCTTGTAATGTCTGCGCTGTGAACGGTGGCGGACTCGGGCTGCCGAAAAAAAAACCTAAAACTGTCACAGTTTGGACAAAAGGACCCAAACACATCTGAAAATCCAAACGTGTGAACAATGACATGGCAGGTGACAAAAACCGGCAACAAAAGGCAGGCACAGGATGACACAGTGGTAATACGAAAACTGAACGCAAACCAGAAAACCACGGGGAACAAATCAGTAACACAGGGAACAGGCACAGGAGATGCAGCACCGACACAAGGGCAAAAACAGACGAACCAACAAAGAGAGAGGGAACAACACAGGCTTAAATACAGACTAAACTAACGAGGGGACGAGGTGCAGGTGGAGAGACACTGGCAACCGGGCAGTGCTAACGAGGTTGAAGTGAGACGGTTGTGGGGGGGGAATCAGTCTGGGGAGGAGCAGCACAGGAACACAGGAGGGAAACAGAACACTGGGAACACAGGTGAGCAAGAAATAGAAAGTGACAACGACAGAAGCGGATATAACTGCTAAATAAAAGAGGAAATAACTAACCAAAAACCAAAACCATGACAGGCACCAGCTGTATGTGGTGCAGTAACGCGCAGAAACTCAAGATGCATTGAAGTCAATCCAAAGCGTCAGCTGGTAATGTTTTCACCTTGTGAGTCTGTGCGTGTGTGTGCGCGTGTGTGTGCGTGTCATCATGGCAAAATGTGGTCGCTGAGACACTTATTGTAGCGAGAAGTAATGCTGAAGCTATTTTGAGCAATTTGGCAGGTGTTTATATGTCTGTCTAAGGACAGATTTTTGTCAGCGCGATAGCATCACAGCCGTGCAAGATACACTCACAAAAGTTGATGATCAAGACGAAGCTGCTGCAGTTCGGACCAATTTTAGACGCACTATTGTGGACTGAGCGATGCCTGTGAAGACGGCGTTGCAGTAGTCTAACCGAGAAAAAGGTCAAGGTGAAGTTTCATGTGCTTGGCTGTTAGCATGGGTTTGAATTTTGCTATGTTTCTATGTGAAACGAGAATGGACGTGGTCCGTGCAAGGGGTCCCGTGGGAATGGCCGAGGAGAGGAGAGCCTCTTCACCTGAGTTGTGGGGAGTTGACAGGATTAGAACAGGTCAGGAATTCATATGAGGGGCATTTCTCTTTGCCTAAGGTGTAAACAGAAAGGTAGGTAGGCTGACAGTAATTGTCCAGTAAAACATCAAAGGGTCACTGCCCCGGGGAAGGCTTGATCAGCACAAACATCAGAGGATCATCGCTTTGGGGAAGGCCTGAGCCACGACTGTAATAAAGTATGCAACCACTGTTCTGTTGTATATAAGTCAAGAGAAGGAAGACTGGTCGACTGCAGAGAAAACTGTGGGTCTTCTCTCCACGCTGCTTGTGTTAAAAAGATCTGATTCATCACACCGACTCTGAAATCCTCAAGAGAATTAGCAACTCTCGGACTTCAACATGGAGAATTTCCCTGACATCTTGGGGACGAGGGTGGGATGGACGCTCTGCTGATCGAAGCCTGAGCCTGGACCGAAGCTTGAACTGCCAGCAGGAGTCTCAAGTAGACTCAGGGAAAGTTCTGCTCCGACAACGTGAGGACGGGATCGGGTACGGTGTTATGGATCATTTGCTCTATTGTGAAACCTAAGTTGCTCTAGGATGCCCGCCCCCAACACTTTACTCACATCTAACTCACACTTACAGCCCACATTCATTATGATCCCGTCATGAAACTTAAAACAGGTATATAGCTGAGATCAACATGAAGCCCAAGTTTAAATATGAATGTGATCCAACCCATCAGCACTGAGTACTCCTGTAATAATGTTATAATGACTACTTAGTACTCACGGGTCAGAACATTAACATATTGATGGGGATTGCAGCTTGTTGTGGTATCTAGTTCATGTTAGAGACCTTAAATACAAAGAGTCACCTCATCTCCATTTACTCCATTTTTTAAAGCAATGGAGGATCTTGGAGCCTCTCAACTTAGCTGCAAAACCTAGCAATCAGTAAATCATGTATTAAATACAAACTGCCAAACATCGCACTCCTGCCTCTATATTCATGCATTTAAATTGCCCGCTTACACCTTCGTGGAACTATCTGAAGTCTCCATGATTCACGTGATGATCAGCATTTTGAACTTCTGTTGCCGCGGATCTCTGCACTCACGGGCTCTGGTTAAGACTAAAAATTGCTTTATTATGTGACTGAGATTTAAAGTCTAACTACTACGTCTCTGTAATAAAACGGACAGTGAGTAATTAACTATCAAACCGTTTAGAGGCACATTTTAGAGGCACGTAGAGGCTGACTAATTTTCTACCAAATGTAGCGCCTATATGGCCCTGCATTGCATTTCCTCTGTTCGTGTACATAGGCACCCATTAGTGCACTGCATCACATTTTCTACACTAGATGGGCGCCCCTAGAAGCCACTTCACATCGGGCCACCATAGATGGCACTTCACTGTGTTTTATCTACCAGAGGGGTTATACAAGAGAGCACTTTTGCTGTTTTTGTGTTAACATGCGGGCGCCCCCATCCTGAACCCGCCAGAGTGCACGAACATGATTGGACAAGCCACACAGCTTCACAATAAGCCGATAATTGTCAAACAGCTAATTTCAATCAACCAGCACAAGCACATCTTCAGTCTGGACTGCCTGAACTTATCCTATGCTTCAATGGCGTGCGTTTAAAGTCTGAGTCACACAACAATCTTATAGTAACCAATCTTTTTTTGGGATGATTCATCTTGCCGAAGCTCAGCCCAGAACACTCGACCGATCAGTTTCGAGCACAAGCACAATGCATTTACATTAGTCACATTAGCTGGTGCACTTCTATTATTCCCATCTCTTGGACCGGCTTCAATTCTGCCTGAACTTCTTCTTGTTTAATGTTCTGGCGTCTGGGTGCTTAATGACTGCAGCGTACGGCCAGAGAAAAGTTCAGTCGAGTCTATTTTTGGTTTGTCTTCTAACAGGGAGCAAGCACATTAGCCAAACACTGTCGCAAATACCAGTGTTATAACAGAAACAGGCACCTTCTTGTTCCAAGCTTCCAGCAGGTGAAGCTGGCTGTAAACCTGTGCGTCTCCTCCCCGATCTTCACCTCGCATTCATCATCCTCTACCTCCACAGGTGGCGTGTGTCGGTGAGCGTGCCTCCAGTAATGTCTCTGTGCATCTGCTCTCAGGTTCAGGGTGTATGGGGTTTCAGCAGTAGAGGGCACAATGGCACCTTCAAAAAGCCCAATAGATTGACTGGTCTAATTAATTGAAAGTAATTCGAACTGTCTTCTGCAAGGAGCGTCCACACCCACAACCTACATGATTTTCAGAAGATAAAAGGTAGCCTACATACAGCAGCCACCTCTGGTTAACACTCAACATCTTCATTATATTGCGCCTTCAACTAATACTGGATTCAACATAATGTACGCGACCTCTGAGGACTATAGCAATTTCCAAATCATGGTCATAAATTGCCTGTTTGAGGTCTGCAGTGATGCAAGTCCTTGAAATTTGATATTCCTGATTCACTGATGGCCTGCAGCGTGCATGGGCCGAAGAAAAACAGCAGAGCGCTCAGATCTATTTGTTGTCTTTCTGTATGTTTTCATATTCACAAGTCTGTAGAGACTGAAGTTTTTCTTGGTTTGTGACTCGTTGACGGCATGAATCTGCACCCTTTGCAATGTGAGAAACACAGCAACAGCCACTAGTTCACATTTGTACCTGTCATAGGCTGGATATTTTTAAGGAGACCTAAAGACAATTTGCCAGTGATTTGTGACGGCAGATGTAACACTTATAAGTCACATTCTCGATCATTCTCCTCTGCACTGCCCAAACTCAGAGTTATGTACATAACCTGGTATGTCACCTATAGTTTCCCTTTTCACTAAAAGAACATAACTCTGATTGAGATTTTGTAGAATAATGTTTCATATTCACAAATATTCAGAGGTAAAACAAAATGATGTTGCTGTCTCTATTTCCAGGAAAGATAAGAAAGACAATTATTGGTTTAGCTTGGTTAGTTTCCAGATTCATTTCCAATTTACTTCCAAAAAGCACTAAATGAATTCTCTTTTTTATATTTTCCGGTTGCTTTGGTACATTGAGAGTGCTCAAACTGAATCCCTCTTTCTAGTCACATCTGTTTAAATCGCAGTGGACGAATTTCAATCAAGGACTGAAAGAATCAATCAGACGAGATGGTCTTTTCCCCCTCTTTCTCTTCCTTTTACTGTGAGGACCATCCACACATCCCCTGTGGACTATGCCTGTCTAAATGTGGACCCTCTCACATTATTAAATGTGTCAGGCAGTAGTTGGTCCGTACATCACTGCAGTGCTTTCAGTTGCCTAGGGGCTTCCGGTGGGTGTAGTTTCCTGACAGCCTCTGGATTTGAACTCTGATCCCTGTTTTTTTTCTTGTTTTTTTTCTTGTTTTTCTTTTTACTCCCTTTTTTACAGACATGAGCTCGACATTAGCAGTTACAGCTTATGATTAAATCTACCTATGACTGGTTCATTCAACAGGCGCAGGTGTGGTGTTCATCAGAGTGTGGGTGGGTGTTGCTGCTGGAGCTGGTGGTCAGATTTTAGAGCCTTTTTTATTTATTTTTTTGCTGAGGCCAAAAACGATGCTATGAGAGTGGCTTTTCTTTTTGGCCTGGAAAACCAAAACAATGAGCTGAAAGTCACTAAAATGCCTAGCATTGATAAACATGTGTCGATTTGTGTACAAGTAGCAATGTGATTCATTATTAGCAGAAATATACTGATAATTTAAAGCATCTACAAGGAGTTTTTAACTATTTATGAAACCGTCCCCGATGCCTGTGTATGACCTACATAAGCAAACGAGACCATCAGCATGAGGATTCGCTATTTCCAATCAGGTTTTCTCAACGCCTGCCACCAGCTCCTCATGCAGACTGGAAGAGCCTGTGTTATGGTGAGTATATTTTGTGTTTTGATCGGGGGAACACCACCACTTTTGTCCACAGGGGCCTTCGAAGTCAACAAAATATCAAAGTGTGTTGTGGTAACATTAAAGTTGGTCCTGCTACATGAAAAGATGTCGAGGCTCTGTCTGTAAGGGTATCATTTTGTCAGAGTTTTAAACTCCACACTGTTTTGGTTTTGTGTTTATGTGATGCATACTAAATTGATCAAGTGTATTGGTTAATATACTCATAGGGTTTTGTCATTTCCTGTTTCTTTTTGAAGTTCCGCCCTCATGTGTCATGTTTTGCCCTTTTCGCTCCTCACCCGTGTTCTCTTTGTAATCAGCCCCTGTCTATTCAGGTCCTTGTCTTCCCCTCTGTCTTTGTCCCTTTGTTCCTCCCTGTCCCATCTTTCCATCATGTGTTCCAGGCCTTTTTGTTCCCGTTTTTCCGTGTTATTCCTGGTTCGTACTTTACCTTTTTGATTTGCACTTTGCTTTTTCGGTTGTACTTTGTTTAGCTTCTGTGTTTGGTCTTTGTATTTTGGTATTTTGTATTTCACAGGTTTTGGATTCTAGCGTTCATTATTAAAACTCGCTTTTTGTTCCCGTTTTGTTTAAACCATAACAACTTGATGTTTGTTTGTCTGGGCTGGATGTCTCTCCTGCTTTCTCTCTCGGTCTCTTGTGCTCCATACCAGCAGGGTTGTAATTTGGATGTGTTTGCATTTATTTAGATCCACTTTTTTGCTGTGGATTTGTTTTAATTTGGTTGGAAGTCTTTGCCTTTGTGCGGTCTCCCTTTTTGTTGCGACTTTCTGAGCTGGGTTGCGACACACATTGTGAGTTCATGTCACATAGAAGTGACTTTTGTTGCCATCTTTAACCTTGATCTTTTCCTGACCCTGACCACGCCATTGTAGAAATCAGATATATTGGTGAAAGCGAGAATTTTGGTAACTTGGCACTGGACATTAAAAACAGTTGTCACTGAACAAAATGCAGGGTTTTGCAGAATCGTCCAATATCTTTGTACTGGCAGTAGGGTTTGAGAATAAACATGCTTTGACAGTGGGGGGGGAGGCCCCCCATGGTGGAACCCCTGAAGCTTAATCCAGCCATGAATTATCAAAAGAAAAACAACATTTTATTTGGATGTTAAGCAGAAAGTGAGCACATCTGAAAAATTGTACAGGAAATCTGTGTGCACGCTCACCTGCGACAAGCACTGTATCCAAGATCAGTGTTGGACCAAGAGGTCAGAGCGCTCAAGGGTCCAAAAAGTTGCCAATTCACTTTCTGCCAATTGACTCAGTTAACTGACTGATTGTTCCAGCTGTGCACTCGCTAAATTCTTTTGTGTGCAAAAATTATAATTTGAGAAAATACCTCACCTCAAAATTGTAATTAAAGGGTAAGTCCATGAATTGTACACATTAAAGTGTGTGAACAGGTCTTCGGGAGAACTCCTGCTCCTTGTTTGACTGTTTGTTGTTGATTTTTACTGATGTTGATATGTTCCAAAATCTCAGCAGGCAACCCTGTGAGTGAAATATTATTACTGACGGGAAAGAAAAAAGAAAAAAAGCCCCAAGATGAAATAACCACAACGATCCTTCAACTTCCTCTTGTATGAACATCTTTTCAACAGCGCAGAGCTAAAGTGTCACACAGTTGTCCCCACAGCCTCTAGCTTCCTCCAAAGTCACATCCAGTATCTGCAGCGCAAAGAAGCGGGAGTCTTAATTAACATGAAGGTGCTTGAAAGCTTTGATGTTGAACATGATCAAAAAATGTTGAATTTTCCCAACCAAACAGGCTCCACTGGCATTACCCTTTTTTCATAAATAGATGCATCTCACGTTTCTCGTCACTGCCGGCAGAGATGTTGTTCAGTTTTTTAGCCCAGTAATAACTCTCCAAAGGACTGGCTGTCTTTTTCTATTGAACCACGAGTGTATTGTTTGTGATTATTAAAAGCATTCCTTTCTTCTGATAAAACAAAGGCTGATTAGTGTACGCTCATATCTGTGGTCACTGTCCCCAGGTGGAATCAGTCGATGGGAACTGTCACAGGCTGATTTAATTTCCATAGGCTCGTTGAAAAGGGACTCTGGGAGAAGCCCGCACCCCGGTCTCTCTCTCTTCATTACACTCCCAGTGCACATTCCCTTCATTTCTACAGACAATCCATCTGCCGCTCTAAACCCTGTTTTGTCAAGAGTTGTTAGCCGCTTGGCCCCAGGGATGAGCACCGCAGGCTATTATTAATCTTGTTTGTTTCGTGTTTCTCTGTCTCTGTGCAATAGTAGGATTGAATGCCCGGCGGACTTTCTCTTCCACAGACATAATCAGTGATGTAAGTAAGTGCAGATTATTATTGAGACTTGTGAAGGAGGACTGCCTCTGAGGTCTACAAGTGTCACCTTGTGAATGATTAGATATTTGCACAGAAGCAGTTTTGCTCTTGTGGCATTGAATTTCTATTAAATTAAGTAAAAATACAAGGGCGACATTGAGAAAAAGGGACACCGGGAGATAAACTGCATCAAAAGGGCTATAGAGCTGTAGTGTCAAGAGTTAAGAATGGAATTAACTGTCCTGCAGTATGAGGCATAAACACAAATGTAGCTTATTTTTGTATTATTTAAATGTCTGCTTTGTGAATTAAATACCATGGGAATACTCCTGCAAATGGGATTTGTAGCTATTAATTAAACACCTTCAGCAAGTGTGATTTCCAGTTAAGTTATGCTGACCAGTTGTTAATTCCGTGAAGCCAGTGGTGGGAAGAGCAGACAGAGTCAGATCCCTGATAATCACGATCTTGTCAGAAGCGGACGGGGGCAGAGGAGAAGGACACTGCTGATTCTGGCTGCAGCTGCTTTAATCCAGCCAGAGGCACCGCAGATTTCTGAGCACTCATAATCAATACGTTTACACCCATGGTTCTCATGTAAGTGAGATCTGATCTGGAATCAATCCCACTTTGGTGACTCCGATGCCTTGCTGACCTCATTTTTCCATCACATTAGCATCGAACAAATGAGCCGCATCCCCCCCTCGCGCTGCCGTTTGCTCCCACAGACATCTTAGGAATCAAACTGCAAAGAAAAATGATTGCAAAAATACACTGCACAGCCGCTGCTTTTTCTTTCAATTTAACTACTGCGTAGTTCCCTGAACTCATAAATCTGTTGTCACTATATAATTGAGTTTCTGCAAAAACAATGCACTGAATAATAAAAGAAAATCTATTTTAAGAGTTCAGCTTGAGCTTGGTGAAAATACTGCAAATCACAGCACTTTTTGCTTGAGCCAGTTGAAGGAAGACTAAACCACAAATTTTGAAAGTTATTTCCAATATTCAGAGGCTCTGCAGATTAAAGTTTTTGAGATAGGTAATTTATGATGATCCATACCTCGTTTATCAGCGAAACCCCTCTCAGTATAATGCACAGTGAGGCTGAGGCGGTCTTTTGCAGACATTCATGGTCTTTTTGTCTAAAGTGACATACAAATGAGGTACAATTCAAGCCAGAATAAAGGGAACATTAGTGAGTAAGTGCCTCAACACTCAGCTCCATGTTCCACCTGACGAAAGGGCCACAAGGCTTGCAGGTGCATGAAGTAACAAGTGCCAAGCAAATTACTTTTTTTGGAGAAAGGGCGAGAGAGGGATTGAGAGATAGACAGAGAAAGAGAGAGAACATATTAGTACTCTCATCTTCAGGGTCTAAATTGTACTTGGTCCAAAACTTTACGTATGAACCGAGTACCTGCAAAGCTAATGACACACACCCTCGGCTGTTTTTTGTGTTTTATGCTCATTAGCAGATGTTAACATGCTATGATGGGAAACACGGGAAACATTACGCCTGCTACAATATTACCATGTCGACACTACTGTCAGTGTGAGCATATTAGCATGGTGGCATTAGCATTTAGCTCAAAGCGCTGCCGTGTCTTAGTACAGACACAGTGCAGTGGCTTGCTCGCATGACGATTCAAGCAGTTAAAGCACTTTTCTCCCATCTTTTGAGAAGTTAACTATAGAAACTACCAACGTATACACTCAGACTTGACAAGCTGCGCTCAGCCTTGTGAGATTAAGGCACAAAAACAACTTTGTTAGGGTCATGAGCTGTTTTCCCAGTGTCAAACTCTCTGAGTCAATAGACTGGCCCTTGCACTTATTTTTCTCCTATAAACGGCCTATCAGTACCATTTTTGTGCAATGTCTACCACGGAATTTTGCTTAAGCTTCCTGTGTAATATACTACTTACTTACTTTTACTTTCATATTTCACTGCTTTATACATTTTATGTGTATGATTTTTTAATTTTATTTTAGAAGGAGCATGTGTAACATACACAATTTCCTCCACGTGGATCAATAAAGTATTTCTGATTCTGATTTCTGATTCTGATTTTGGTCACCAAGATCACAGCTGGAGATGTCCTGACTTCCTGTTGCAACAAACAAGTCTAGAAAATCGCACCAGAGGTCTCCTTACAAATATCCGGTGGTGTCACGCTTACAAATGTTGAAACACAGTCTCGAACAGTGGTCACTGGCTTGGCAGCCTTCTTGCCTGTAATGCCACCACCATCCCCTCCACCTCTTGATATGAAAATCAGGTCATAAACATGTAATGTGAAGCTGATGTGACATGTTTTGTAGAAACGCCAATATGGTAGTTGTTTGAACCATTTTTTTTTAAGTAGATTTAGTTAATCGAACTAGATCTCCAGTGTTAAGAAATTGGAAGTCTGAAAATCTCTTCGATGTGTTGGAATGCAACAAACATGTACTCAATGTTTGACAGTGATAGCAACAGTAATTGCTGTCCTTAATTATAATTTTGCCAGTTATCACTACCGAGTTGACAGTCGGGTCCAAAGGCTCACTGAAGATGTCTTCATGGAGTCAAAACAATGTTATTAACCTGAAAGATGTTACTTAGAGCAATGCATGTTAGTAATTAGTCTTGTTCTATGACTGTTGTGTTAGCGGGCTCCTACATACCAGCAGCTCCGTTGGGGAAGGGCCAAATGGCATCTGGCACCCAGACAGCACATACAGACTGTATATAAGGCCAGCGGATACACTGCTCATTTGCAAACTCTGCTGTAACACTGCTGCAAACATTTTCTGCTTCTACAGCTGCTGCTGCTTCCCACATAACATTTTAGTAAATGTAGCATTTGATAAGGGGTTATTACCGTCACCGTCCAATCTGTGCTGTGTTGAGCTTGGCGTACGTTTGCACAAGGGGGGATGAAGGCAGAGCTCAGATGTCAGCTTTGTACATAAACTCTATGCGACTTGGCAGACGAACTGGCCCAACCAGTATTTTGCTACAACCTTGTAGCGAAATGAATCCTTGATGTTTAGTTCAGAGCCTGTTTCTAATCAAATCATTTCACTCAGCTTTTTTCAGATTGGTTTCATGGAGAGTGACTAAATACTGTTATGACAGTTTTAATTGTTTGCAGACTTATTTGCAGTGATACAAAATCACTTGTGAACCCCCGGCGGAGTTTGAAGCAAATACCTCATTAAAACAGGTTTTGTTCCTGACCCCGGTGTGATTACTCATGGAACAATTTGCAGCTACATGCATGAAAAAGCCATTAAAGAGTGGGTTGGAACAAAAGACTGACATCTCTCAAAGCGCTAAATTATAATTGCGTCCTTCAGATGAAGAGAGCCGCAGAGTAGATATAGAATTTGAGTTCTATGGTGTATACATTGGCATGGATAAACTGTAAGTGGTGAATCAGTTTAGTCTTTTTGAGATTTATATTCATTACTTTTATATCTTGCTCTGGCGGTCGACATTAATTTCAGCATTTTGAATCACATGCACCACATACACCCCTTCCTCTTATAGCATATCGAAGCCAAGTTTTTTGATGAAAACGTAAAAAATATGGCAGTGTATTTCACAGATCTGCAAATTTCATAAGCAAGTGAACATATTTGAAATTTCCTTGAAATTTGCTCCCAATTACCACAATAATAACCTCAAATTTATTGGAAATGACCCCAACATGGTTTGATAATAACCTGCTTTTTCCAATAGGCACGTAATAAGTACCGGCTGAGTTCTTTAATACATTTCCAGCATACTTCCAGCTGGTTTCTGCTGATCATGTAATTTTAATTTCCAAGTAGTTTTCGCACAGCGTCTGCAGGTCAGCACACTGAAGTACATTTTAATTTGAAGATACTCAGGACGTGTATTAAGTTTCTCTTTAGTTATTATTGTGTTGAAAAGTAACAATATTACTTTATTTATTACTTGGTATCGGAAGTAATAAGTTACATCACTCGTTATATTACTATATCACTTTTACATAGGTTAAGCATCTTCTCCTTCACAAGTTGTCTTTCCACAACCATGTCCTGCTCTGAAATCAAGTTTCTGTCGTCTGGCCGGAGTGCACGCTGCTTCACTGGCAGCAGACGCCTTATTTCCAGCACCAGTGTTAATTTTGACAAGTTTCTTATTTGTTACTGTGTTTTTTGCAGTTGGAAGCATTTTGCTGCACGCACAAAGTTTGCTACAGACCACATTGTTCTTTGCATGTTGGACTGAGACAAACTCTCGTTCAGCTTTCTGGCCTGTAGCCGCTGTGAGCGGCCCCGACCTGCCATGAGTATACATCATCATAAGACAAGAGAACAAAACAAACAAAAACGTAACGCTGCGTAACTTAATAAAGTAACTGTAATATTATTACTGGTTTTGAATTGTAGTTTCCACACCACTCAAGTTCAGTGTTTTCAGTTACAACACTAGCAAATAAATTCACAACAGGAAAATAAGGTAATAATCATATTAATTTAAGTACCTGCGAATAATAACTGTGTGAACTGGACTCACTTCAGTTTAGTGGTCTGCTGAGGGGAAGTTAGATAGAAGGTAGTTGTAAGTTTCCTGGAAATATATGAAAGAAATTACCGGCTTTTTATTAACTGCTTCAATAGCAGATCATCGGGGCGCTCCAGTAGCTTAGTTAGTGGCGTCTACTCAGTGAATAGACGCTGCATCCTCGCCTCACATCCCCCAGTCTCTCTACATAATCTAACAAAAAGCCATGAAAAGACAGAAAAACATAGCAGATTATTATAATTCATTTATGTTGGAGTAATATTCAATAACTTTTTAGGTAATTATTATGCTGATTTGGGGGTTAGCTCACTGGAATTTCAAACAAACAAATTTCAAATAATTACCACCTACTTACAATGACATTTCCGGAACCTGTAAATTAAGTGTTATTATACTTTCTATTCGTCTCATCTAATTTCCCTCTATTCTAATTTGTTTATTATTTCATCTAACTCATAATGTAAATGTATTTTCCTTTCTTCCTCATTATTTCGCAGTTTGTTCTCTCACATCAAAGACCTTGCTCGGGGTTAAGTGAGTGGAAATGTTTTTTCGGACTTCCCGGTGCAGAGTCGCTCTGCAAAATGTCTGGATGCGCGCAGCATGACTGTCGACCGTGTACCTGTGTACCTAACCCGAGGCGAGGTTTTAATGAGCATTTACAAAACAAAGAAAGCGTTGCATATCAATTGAACGGATACTGCCCCCCAGAAATAAGTGCTTGTTTAAAAACTATTTGACAGTTAAAGATCAAAATCAGCAGTAAGGAAAAACATGTTCTTTTTCAAGACCATATTGCACCCACTACTTAATAATGCATTTGTTAATCAGTATTCAGTATGAAATAAAAATTAATCTTTGAAGCATTCCACTGCATACAGCAATCTCATGGCTGTAGGGGCTTTTCCCAACAAGACTTCAGGACTATTTTTTTCTACACACGCCAAAGACAAAAAAGAAACACTCCAAAGTATCTCTTCTTGTTAGATAGAGTAATGAGCTCCATGTTAAGTCACAACAAAATGCTCTAAGTCAGACAGTGCACGTTGAACAATAAAAACAACATGACTCTTATTGAGACAAACAAACTTAGAAACAGTGATGGATTCAAAAGTCTTTGTCACACTGCAAGGAGTAGTCAGGCTTTTGCATCACGGAATTTATTTCATGGTTACAGCCTCACAATAAAAAATAATAATAAATCAATTAATGAAACCACATTACAATCATCACTTCCTGGGAAAGCACAAGGGAAAAACCAAGGGAACAATGAGACACGTAGAAAACACAACATAATCAAACATAATTTGATTATCTTACTAGAGAACCCTTCCTGACCAGGACTTTGTTTGTCCCGCACTAATTTAATCAATTTGAAATCAATTTGAGAGGAAAAAATCTTCTCCAATTAATTTTCTATCTTGACAAGCTGATTAGCAAGCTCTCCTACCGACTTGAAAAGGTGAAAAGGGTTGGGTGTCTTTGTACGGCTGATGAATTAAATGGTTGGTGTATACATCTATAAAATGATGCGATGTCAACATCGGTCCCCTGTAGTCGTAGATTTTAATAATAACCATAATTAACGGGGCGATATGTGAGAACTTTAGTGTAAAAAAACATTTAAAAATTGAACTAAAATTATCAACAGAATCTGAATAAATAGCGGTTTTGACGTTATGATGTTTATGTCTGGTGCTGCAGAGATATCTACTGAAGTTAACATGAACCCGTTACAGTCCAAAGCTCCTGTTCTAGCTATGTAAACACTCCCCTGGTCCCCGAGCTCCCAGTCTAAACCACTAGCTGCAAGGCTAACTGAGCTAACTGGCTAAGGGCTACCACAGTTAGCAGCAGTTAGCAGTTGCTCTGGTGTTGTGCTGCTCCCATGTTTGTTTTGAGTATGAATTTGACAGTTCTTACATATTGCACATCTGACAAGTGATATATTTATAGTTAATTAAACTTTAATTAAGTTATTAAATTAAATGATTAAGTCATATTGTTTAGTTTAGTTGCAACTGATGTTTATAAACCTTTACAATTGGATATAATTTATGTGGCCTTTCATTGTTTGTTAACAGTGAAATAACTATTAATTAAAGTTCAATTAACTACAAAAGTACAATCTATAAATGTTGATTATTGCGTTACCTTTTAAACGTAATAACAAAGTGATGTGCAGCTCTGCCAGATGAGTTTGTGGACTCTAATAGCAACCTCATGTATCTGCATTAATAGGTAAACTTTATTCTGGTGTTGCTGAATGTGTTGTGGAGCATTTGTTCAGGAGGAGACCACTGACAGGGACAGCAGGGCACACAGCACCCAATTATCCAGTACGGTGTCACTGATGGTTGGTGAGTCGGTGTTATTGTGTGGATAACTGTGGCAGGATACTTTTCCTGTGCTTGTGTGAGCTGTTTCAGCTATGGCTTATATAAGTTGTTGTGCCAGTGGGTCAGTGGGTCATCCTGTTGATCCGCAGTGTCTTGCTGCAGATTATGGAGACATTATATTTGTAGGTTTGTCAGAGAGACACGCTCACACTGCAGTGGAGTTTTGTGTTTGGTTCAGGCTTCAGGGCTCCACTGCAACACTAGAGTTTAATGTTATTACCTTTAGCATCTATAGGCAAAAGGATGAATCATCTTGAAACGAAGTGAAGGGCAATTTTTCACTTGTTTTAATTGTTCACTGGCATAAACTCACTTCAGAAAAATACTCTAGTCGTGATGTTGTTTGCAATGACCATGCTTCAATCGAGACAGTCGCTGCAATATACGCAGGCCTTTCCCTAGGGTTGGTTATGTTATGTTGCGTCAGGAAGCTAAGTTTTGTTAATCATGTAACATGAGTTATGCAAAAAACTTGACTGAACATTATTTTTACACAAAGCTGGATGTTTTCCTAAACATAACCAAGCCTAAACCCAATCAAACTGTGACCATGAGACAATGTTAATAGCAGTCCTATAGTCATAATATTTTATAAAATATGAAATGTGAAATGTCAGGAAGCTTTTGTTTCGAAAGTGCAAGCGCACGTTGCAAGTCATTTTTGTGCCTAACTTGACCATGGCAAGTACCGTCATAGTTTGAAGCCGAAGGCCGCCGTCCAAGCTGCCGTCTTTGATGAGTCAAGAGTAAGAATGTGTTGCTGTATGTTGAAATAGCAGCCAGTTGTAGACTGGGGGCCTAAATAATGGTTCAGGAGATTAGCAGCTCGGCCAATTACCCGATCTGATATGCCACATTTTTCCCATTTATTGGAAACTGTTTGTTGTTGTTTTTCTTTTCTTTTGCCTGATTGTATGTAGTCAATGTCCTGCCCGTACTACACTATCTGATTGGTTACCCGTCAGACAGTGTCATTGTCATTTTGTATTCATAATCTGAATCTGCAAAGTAACCAGTAACTAAATTTATCAAATAAATGTAGTGGAGTAAAACGTACAATGTTTATCTCTTAAATGTAGCAGAGTAGACGTAGCACAAAATGGTATTTGGCAAAATTGTACCTCAAATAACTCCCGCACTAAATGTATTCATCTAAATGTAAACACCAGTTATTCTAAATTTTGATACAAACATTTTCATTTCTACTGCAAAAATATATCAGATCCAAACATTGGTCTCCTTGATTACTAATCGGTGTCTATCCTAAAAAAAAAAACTAAACATTTCAAGTCCATCTGCTAAAATGATCACTGGCGGGCAGGAATGCCTGTTAACAAATCCCACTGAGATCACTGAAAGGTGATGATAAATTCTAATGCTAATTGCCTTTCTGCTTGAACTTGGGTTAAAAGCTTCATTTTAGATACACTCAACCGTTCTGCTGTGGGCCCCTTGGTCTAAACACAAAAACACTCGAGTGGTTACACAGTCAGTGAGAGCACAGAAACCACAGAATCAGCCGGGGATTTGTTCACCACAGAACTAAAAACAAAGTGCAGACTATCTGAAAGGACAACTCTCACCTGCTGCGTGCCTCGTCTGAATTCTTGCCCTCGGGGATGCCTTTGGCAAAAGAGAATATTTACAAAAAGAAATGTACTCCCATTGCAACTGATCTACTTACTACTACGACTACTACTATTCGTCACGACTGCACCCTCTACTATGCATATTTGTCATGTTGAGTGGCTGGGCGCATAGATTTATGGTCATTCATGTTCGATGTATATCAACCTTGAAAACTGTTTACTCATCACCTTGTATAGTTTAAGATGCTAATTTGCGGTGCGAGCAATTGAATGTGAAGGGGTTAATTGTAAAGGTCCAGTGAGTGCGAGCTTGATCCGTGCAAATGCACGATTGATATACAGGCATTTTTTTTTTCTGGTAAATGGAAAATGAGGACTTTAACGGGTGAAAAAATAAACTAATGAAACGTTGCACATAAGTCAAACATGGTGGAAATGTAAAATTTTCTTACGGGCTTTGGCGATGGACAGGGCAAAATGGCTCGCTAGGGCCCCCTCAAATGCAGCTGTAGGGACTACTTTCACTTACCTGCATTAAATCTGGTACATGTACAGTACAGTACGTATTGCACCTAGACCTGCATGACCTAAACCCAACAGGAAGTCAGCCATTTTGAATCTAGGTGATTTATACATGTTGTACTTTAACAGACTACTACTGCTTTAAGCCAATCAACTTAAAATTTCGTCAGAGCGGCCTTAACACCGTTGCCATCAAAAGTTATCAGAAGCTTGAGTTGCTGTCGGCGAACTCTGGGACCATGGCGGTGCAGCAGATTTCGATGAATGGCCGCCAAACAGGAAGTTGCTGAAACTCGGCTGTACATGGTTGAATCTGCAAATGTAACTTCATCTACTTACATGTAAACCTAGAACTGATGGCAAGCCAAACATCTTAGAGAAAAGCACAGTTTCGATGGGTTTCACACAAACACAAGCATTTCTTTCAGGAATAAAAGTCAGCTGATGTTTACTGTTAAACCACACAGACCATTGTGTCCACAGAAACGTTCTGTTCTGTCAGAAAAGGACTCCAATGATATTTCATCATGAGTGTTATATTCATGCAAGGAATCATTTTTGTCACACAAAGAAAGGTGCCAATTTTCACAAATGGTTTCTGAACAGAACTGTTCATGTTTTAATATCACCAGTTTATGGACTTTGGAGTTTATTTCAGCTAATTTGGCAGCAGTAGTGTTTTGCATTTAGCTACCGTCGCTGGGTATTTATATCGCAAAGCAAAGTTATTTTAAAGGAAAGCCTTCATTGTGTGTTTCTGTTTTTTTCAGATTGCATTGCAAAAGCCTGTTTATAGGGATCATATACCAAACAACTAATCAGTGCTGATAATATTCTGTGCTCATAGATAAAGGAGTGATTATAATACGGTACATGCTTTGAATTCCTTATATATAACTATGCAGTTTTCTAAGCAGACCGGATGGCATGCAGTAGACAGCTGCCGCGCCGCCCAACGCATGCAGAGGCGTTCATATTTGTGTTTATAATTATGTTTTTATTTGTGTAAAATCACATGAAACTAAGAATATAATGTTTTCGTTACCTTAGAATAAGCTTTATATATATATATATATAGATGGAACAGGTCTTCTTCCTTGGAGTCCACCGTGTCGCACCACCGTGTTTCAGACAAACATTTTCGTTTGTCTCACACAGCATTTTTCTCAGCCACTGTATAGAAGAGGGTGAGATGAGGAGTGTTCACTTGGTTACATGCTACTTCACCTCTAGATGCCACTAAATCAGACACATTGTGAGGTCTGGAGGAGGCAGCTTCACGTTACAGGCTCAGATCCTCCTCAAATCAAAATCATTATATTCACTGAATAGTATAGAATGAATAGAACAGTTTCTCAAGTGTGATGATGTGATGCTTTTCTCAGTTATATAAACTGAAGATGTTTTGGTTTTGTTGGTCAGATAAAAGAAGGAATTTAGACAATTACTTGAGAAAATAGCCAGAAGATATTGAAAACAATTGTTGTTTGCAGCCTCATATTCTGCCTCGGCGTAGCATTTAACACGCAATGATTCAAGTCACAAGCACAAAAGATATGTATCTTTTTTTTTGCTGGGTTTTCATTATTTTTGTCAGTTATCCGCACATCATGTTGTGGTAGTCCATTTAGTAAAAAAAAAAAAAAAATCAAATGAATCCTTTCATGTACAAGTGGAAACAGACAATCATGGGTTTGTTTTCCACATAAGCTGTAAAAATTAAAATGTGACTGCTGTTGAAATTGGCCATTTCACTCTCAGTGATTCATTATACATGCAATGAGATATGTGATTACCATTTTGAGTATCAGCCCCCCGTTCAATCATCCACCCACCACCCCCACCCACACAAACGCCCACGCACACACATACACAAGCACATTGAAGGTCGGTTGTAAAGGACAGGTTTGCTGTTTTGATTTTTAAAACAGAGGAGTAAAACCGTACAATGTGTGTCTTTTTTTCTGAGCTCGTCTTTCTGACTCAGTACCCAACAACATCACCGGCACCTGTTCGGGGTTAAAATGCCAAGCTGACGGGCTCGTAGCCAGCCTGGATTTCCATCTTAGTGGTGCTGAAAATAAATGCTAATGGTTCTGCTCACAGTGATGCTGATGAAAACAGTAGCATCTAATCTCTGACATGATGCGCCGTTTGCTATTATTTATTTATTTGTCATGTTTTTCCTGAGCGCGGTGGACTTTAGAAAGCCATCTGTCAACTTACCTGTCAGCATCTGTTACTGTGACCGCTCGGCAGTTATTATCACGGCATTATTTCCAGCACACTAAAGTGAAAACATATTTTAAAGACAACATCTTATGACACGAAATGACAGGGAGATCAAGAGAAAAGCAGGCTGGCTAGCATTCTTTAAATGTGTCATTCCCTGAATATTTTTCTGTCTTTCCTCCTGTTGTGTTCTTACATCAAAGGAAGGGATCCATTTGTCTTGGACTGAAATGGACTCTGTGACCAGCGTCTCTCACATGTTGCATTCATGTTTGGTCTCTAAAACGTCATATGGAGCAGGGGAAATTGCTTTAAAGAGCTAAGAGCATTGCTTTTCCTGCTGCCAGCCGTCTTAAAGTCCTTTTAGGCAAATCTCGGCAGTCAGCAGCCATCTTGACAAAACCCTCAGGCAGTTATTTTGGGCTATCAAGACCAGGCCACTATTTCAATGAAAGCCGTAAGTTCACTTTGAATGGTCACCCTTACGTAAAATCTACATGTATAGTTGGGCATTCAGTAGTCACTGACTAGTCCTATGAAGTAGTCAAATAGTTGATTAATCTCAGGAGATTTATCTTTTTTTTCACCCAATAACAATGATCAATTCTCATCAAAAAGGTCTCAAATACAACCGGGTTAATCAGTGTGGGCGGGAACGACCTTGGGGTAGGGGAAATAGCAGGGTCCACGTTTGGCTCCAAGAGGCTGTTTACAAATGAGCCACGATCGGATTAGATTAAACTCCCAGCATGCTTGACTGAGCTGGAGACACTAGCTGTGTTTACACGGACAATGTTTCTTCATTCTGACTGAAGATCTGGGATCAGCTGTTTGCATGGGATGGGATTAATAGGGTCTGGTGTTTACACGCAACAATGAAATCAGAACAGCTGACATGCGCTCAAGTGATGTTACATCATGCATTCCCCTTCCTCGTCGTTCGTTTTGAGTTTTCCATGTCCTAAAGATGGATATCTGTCGTCGTCTATGTTAGGTTCTCTCAGAGCTTGTATTACAAACAAACTCTCTGCAGTAAACCAGTTCATCTCAGAAGCCGCCATCAACGTTGCTATACATTTATATCAAGAGGGTGGGCAGACAGAACCCAGACGTAAAATAATCAGGTTACATCGTTTACATGGGAAAATTTTTATTCTTATCGGTTTATGAAAAGGTTTGAACTACCATGCAGTTCAGGCCTGTTTATTCTAATTTAGGTGCTAACATGGAGCATGTTCTTAAAGCGATTAGAATTAGAATTTTAAGTTCCACGTAAACGCAGTTAATATTTGACTGCAGTGACTATTTTGTTGCAGGTTTCCTTCTCTAAATACCTTCAATTGTTTACTTACATTAATAACAATGAAAATGATTCTTATGTCCACCTTCTGTCATTAGAAGATAATCTCTAAAAGCTCTTAATAGCCTATATGATGCATTATGGTGTCACTTACGACTGCACCTTGCAAACATATCAGATGACTGATTAGTCTATTAGTCAGTTTACAAAAAAAGTAAGTAGTAACTGAGGAATGCGTGAGGAGTTAATCAGGAACAACTTGATAGTTACTGAATTGTTAATGAGTAATTCCTGGATATCTGTGATTCAAGGACTATATAGTAGATAATGATGATAATGATGATGAGTTACTGGAGAACAGACTGGGAGATACTATATTAATGAATCATTAGGTAATGATTAGTTCATAAATATCTACCTACTGAATGAGTTGTTCTAGATTAACTATGAACCAGCCGTTGATTGGCACCAGCTGCTAGTGACTCATTAATTATTGTTTACTGAATCAGAAGTTACTCTTTTGTGCAACTTCAAGTAAAGTCAAACACACCACTGACTAGTTACCCACTAATTAGTGACTTATTAATTCATCTTGGGTAATTTGAGTGTATTATACTGTAAAACCCCTCATGTACAGTATAGAATGACCAGTCAGATCTGATAGAAACCACTTAGTGACTTAGCCCCAGAATGAACATAGTCTCTTTTTCCCCTCCCAGAGGTCATACTTCTACAATGCATTTGCAAGGTTTCACGATGCAAACTTCTTTTATGGCTCAATCATGACGTGACGCTGTTAGCTTATCCCACAAAAGCACTTGAACAAATGTAAGAGTTTAATGTGGAATCCTGGTAATCCTGTGCATCTGGTGTTGTCCTCCTCTTCCTTATTTTGTGCACTCGGGTCAGTGCAACAACATGATTGGCTGATATGCTCCTGGGATAATAATAACAATAATTATAATAATAATAAACGTTATTTCTATATGTGTCATATAACCTCTATCTCTGGTGTTTATAGACTTTTCTGCTCAAAATGCTTTCAGTGGTTTGTCTCCTCTCTCATAGAAGAATCCAGTGACCAATTAGTGTGTTCTGCCTTCTAACATCACCGCCATTACTGCGATTGCACTCAGGTAAATTAAATTAGTTAGACGGTGGCCCCCAGTTACTGGTGAAGGTAACTTATATAGATGGTGATAGTGTCGCCTTTTATAAAATAGGCTATTAGGATTATTTCATTAATAGCCTGGCTATGAGAAACAAAGGTCCCTCATAAAGGGTCAAAATCACATTGATAAATATTAATTAATCAATAATAAATATAATATTCTCCTTAGTCCTCTGTCTAAAGAGTTAAGCCCTCGTCATGAGGTAAAGGATGGGGTATTTCGCATTCAGTTTTAACAAAGCTGAAGTTTGCCATGACTGTTGGAACAGCGGAGAACTGCACAGGTTCTTCCTGTTTTCCCGGACATCGTTGTCAAAAGTAACGTCACATTGAAGGTAAAGTTAAAAATAGGCTAGCATTCACGACGGTGAATGATTACCATAGTGATCCACTTCCAGGGCTATGCCGGATTTGTTTAACGCCTCCAGTCGTCTTTTTTAACACCTTCCCACTTTTGTCTCCTCTTTCTTCCCGTCACATATTCTGTTTCTGTATCTGCAGAGGAAATAACTCAGATGGAAGAATGGACCTGCCAGCTGACTTGCTCATCATTCATCACAGTCTGTTTGTGGCCACTTGTACGCAGTGGGTGAGTCAGCAGCAGCAACCTGCGTATAAGGGTGAGACTGCACCACGACTCTGAGGATGACTGAGGGGGCTTCTGCGGTCTTCGGCAAAGTGGACAGCTGTGCTGCTTTTGGCATGCTGTCAGACATCCTGCCTGCCTGCCTGCCAGCCTGCCACCTCTGACCCAGCCCGGCGCGGCTGGAATGCTAATGAGCGCCGTATAGGAGCATTGTCATTGGAGTATACGCTCTGAAATGTCATTAGTGCCGAGGGCCGACCCATGCTAATCGCTAACATCTTGAAAAGGCTGCTTCTGACATTGGTGCAGGGCCTGAATGAGTTGTGATAGCTGATGATTGTTATCTGCTCACAGTGGAGACGCACCACCACCGTCACTGTGCTGCTGCACCTGTCAATTCACCGTGACAGAAAGCCCAATCTCACATCCCGCCTAAGAGGATTGATAATGCAGCCAAGGGTGAAAAAACATTGGTGGCAAGTTGGTATTTTCTCATTGAATGGTCATACAGAGTATCAGGCAAAGCCGTTTATGTGATGATTTGGTGAATAAGCGATTTGTCATAGAAAATCCTGCTGATCCAGGCAGGCTTATTCACTGAAGAGTTATATAACTTAGATAAACCCCCTTCCTGTATCTCACATTGAATTATGTTTGCAAATGCATTTTCATTCAAAACCAGACACCTGTGCAACAAACCAAATAACTTCCTGACGCTCATATTCACACACTCTCCATTTCCTCTCGCGCGCTGACATACACATGCATATTGAGTAAATGTTTACCAATTAGCATTTCAAAACAAAAGAGAATATATTAGATGCTTATCCTGCGCGCGTGTCTCAGAATAGATTGTCATTTGGCTTATTCTGCTTCCTACAAACATACCGTGTACACACTGACGTGAAACTGTTTAATTTCACCATGGCGTGGTGCTGCGGTTACTAAATGTTTTCCATCACTGTCTCAGTGAAGCAAGGGGATCAGTTAACTTCTCATGAGCCACCCACCAGCTTACCTACGACTGTGTAGCTGGTATAATACGTGAGTTTCAGTACTTAAACCTAAACAAAACTTTTTTCAATGTCATAAGGTGCTTTCCGAGAGTTAGCAGTTACTGCCGCATCTGCCATCTGTTCTTTAGTTTCTTTTTTCATTGTGTAACAATTAAAATATATTTCAAAACAGAAGAGGAGCAAACAAACATCAACAAAGCAGGAGAACAGAGCGGCGAACACATCTGCTGCCTTTAGGTACATATTGACCTCAGCTCTAGCTATAATATATCCTCATTGTTTGCAGTAAAGATCATCCATCTCTCACATTTTTGGGGGGGGGCCTCTCTCCTCCATATTCCTCAGAGAGAACATCAGTTCTCCCAATGTAAATTGAGGTGTTATGTAGCTACTAGGTCCATCTAATCTGATCTGATCCAACAGTTGCTGCATCCTCCTACTCGTCATCACGTAGCCAGATAGTGGGTTGTAGTTGAAAATAGAGGAAATGGTAAGCAATGTGACACAATTAATATTCACAGCGACAGCAAGCGCTTGCTGACCTAAAGCATCTTTACTGTGAGTTGTACAAAAAAAACATGTTTTTCTACTAAAACTTTTTTTGCATTTGACAAAAGACTAGATAGGATAGAACTTTATTAATCTCAAAGGAAATCCTTGTGCCAGAGACGGGCTGGCGCCTCCATGCCACGCCACACTGATGCAGTAATTTGTGCAAAACGAGCCCCGACCAAGTATTACGTGCATAAATTAACATATTTTTTTTAATTAATCATATGTCATATTCTAATATTCTCAGATACTGGATTTTTGATTTCATGAGCAGTGATCATCAAAATTAAAAAGAAAAGGAGCTTGACATTTTTTCAATTTCATGTGTAATGAAAGCTTCCACTATATTCTCATTTTTTGAGACACCCTGAAAACACAATAAAAAAAAAAATACAGGAATTTTTACCAGATAACTTGGTTTGCTCTGTAGAGAGCTGGAGTCAAGGCCCTGCCAGTCGAACATCCAGGGACTTTATTTGAGAAGAAATATCTATGGTTGTGATGGAGAGAGACAAATGATTATTTTTCCCCCCCCCCGATTGAATTGTGCCATGAATTACACACGATTTGAATTTAACAGATATTTTTTCAACTTGAGAAGGCTGCAGTTTATCATAAAACTGTCACACGTGCAAAAACAGGACCCAAAGGCTGGAACATGAAGGGAATTCAGGCAGAGGTAAAACAGAAACAGAGAACAAACCATAAATCCAAGGTGAACACGGGGAGCACATGAGGACCGGGGGGGGCGGTGAGACAAGGGAACGCAGTATAACAGGAGTTATGGGCGGATGAGAACTGAACAGACGGACCAACAAAAGAGTGAGGGAACAACACAGGCTTAAATACAAACAAAACCTAATGAGGGGATGAGGTGCAGGTGGAGCGAGGCCGAGAAACACAGGTGAGGGAAATGAACGGAAAAACATTAGAAAATGGGGGGAAAGGGACTGATAGGGTGGGAAAGCTGGAAAAACACTGGAAGGAGTGAAAGGCTAATGAGGGAGATGCAGTGCAGGTGTGGAGGGGAAGCAGACCGGGGAAGAACTTAGGTGACAGGGCTGAGCTAATAATCAGATTGAGGGAACATCAGGCACCACACACACACACACACACACAATGAAACCAAAATGACAAGGACTGTGACAAAAACATAAATTATAAGACTGTAAAAATACATAATTATAAAGACTACACAGCCAGCAGTCGCTTTAGAGACGTCATCTCATTGAAGGCTCGCCAGAACCCGTAACCTTGACATTGTAGAGCTGCTCCTGTATGTTAGCAGCTCACAAAACTGACAAATTACCTTTTCACACAACTGCAGTTGTCAGCATGGCCTGTTTTATTGTGATTTTTACATTTGTTAATACTTTTCTTCCGTGCCGAGTTGGCGGCCATGTTGGTGCTGGTGACGTATATGAAGCGAGGCGATGTAGATCACACGATTTACACGAAACTAGATGATATTTCTGTCTTTGCGAACGACAGCGACTTCATTGACTTGAAAAATGATCTTTTCATTTCACAAGCATCACATGTCTAAATCGTCACGTGTCTGAATCATGGCACAAGTCAGACAGGATCAAAAATATATTCGTCTCTCCCCACAGACTACTAAACAGATTGTATTCCCGAGTTTCAATCTGAGTGGCAGAGAGACTGCAGAGTGTCATCATTATTAACATTTATCAAGTGCTGCAATCTTAACGTTCAGCTTGAATGTCACAAAAAAACACATCTAAAATGTGAAAGAGCTGAGTAAATTGGTCTCATTTGACATACCGTGATGTGAGATTACAGTGTTCGTGCTGACACGACATACTGTGCGGCCCTAACGTCCACACCTTAACCATATATATTCGCCATAACCTTAACCATACCACAGTTCCCATGCCCAGATAACACGGAAAGAGACGGATGTGTGTTTTGTTGGAAATAGACATTCCCTCCCACTCACTCCTGTTCAGTAACAGTGTCGGCTACGCGTGCATTTCAGTCAGTCGCAAAGGCGTACGGAGGGTGAATTCCCAGCCCTCCCTTGCAACTTTGAAAATAGTTTTAAAAGTTAAGAATTAGGGCAATCAATTCAGGAAAACGATGGTGTTTGTATTCTTTAGTATGCAAATGAGGAGCCGGCTGCGGCCCAGCTGTAGGAGAAGTACACATGATACAACTCACTAGTGAAGGTCAAAGTCATTACTGTATCTAACAATTAATGCTAAGGTGAAGAAGAGGATACTGGCAGCCTCGTATCTTATTTTATGCATACCAATCAGATAGTAATGGAGGGCCTGCGGTGCCCTTTCACTCAAGCAGAACATTACTTGCGGTATTAAATTATTTCTTATACTGGTTGTGTTGATGCTCATATAAATTGACTGTTTGGCTCTTTAATTGAGACAAGCAGTGCCTGCTATTTTTCTCCTGATTAGACGGGGGCCTAAAAACAGTGACCTGCCCTAATGAACCCCCAAAACACACAAGCATCGAACGCAGCACCTTGAAACGCAGCCGCCGCGATGTCCTGACCTGATTAAATGAACTTAACCTCGGCTCCTCCTCGTGTTGACGCAACGAGCGGAAATAAACCCGGAATAATTGATAGGAATAAAAACACATAAAGAAATATTTTTATTGCCAGTAATAGAATATGAACTTACTTTGTTGTTGTGTAATTTCTGCCAGACAGCTACAATTACCAACATCCTCATTTACATTGATGGGCCATTATACTGCAATTACCACTACAGCATCATGCCATAACTTAAAGTAATGATCTAAATCTGGCCAGCTGCACTTACAGCTTCTTCTCTATGACTCACTGTATTCGTGACCAGATTTTAATGCTCGAACCAGACGATAAATACTGACATGTTTATATAAAAACGCGCTCAAAACAGGTTCCGCCGATCCTCTGCTTTCTCACTGTCGTCTGTATAATCGTGCTTGCATATGACCCGGCACTCTCGGAGAAAACCACTCTCCATCTGCTGCTTTAGGAAACGAACACAAGCTGTTTTCAGCTCAGCACATCTAACTCACACACCTGTTACTGGCCGACAGACTTTGCAGCTCGCAAAATATTATAAATTAGCTTCCCTCTGCCTCTTCTAAATGTAATGGGCTATATCAAGTTTACCAAGGAAAATTGCTCTACTCCTTCATGCTGCTGTGATTTTGGGTGATTGTGACCTTTACAGAAAATAACTTGTCATTTAGATTTTGTTGGCAAACTTTCTTCCATTTTCACCCGTTGTGTTCCCACGGACGCAGAATAAAGTGTACGGGTCTACTATCAGCGTGCCGGCGAGAGGTGAGTGAACCACATGAGGACAGTTTGACATTATTACCATGTACGAAAGCTATTTACACCCCCGAATCACTTTGACCTCAAATGACACTGCAGACATCAAAAAAAAATGTGAGGCTATACACACCTCGATCAGCTTTACCTTTCTGTGGAAAATAGTCATATTGTGGCGACGGCTCTCTGAGTTCATCCCGGCTTCTGTATCACATCACTGCGAATCACATCGTGTCAGCAAGTCAGTTTGTCAACCCTCACTCAGGCTTAAAGGAGGAGGTTGCTTTGCAGTCAGACGCTGTTTAAAGGATTCAGAAAACATGATAGCCGAACACGATTTTCCTCTCTATCAAGGTTCTGCCCAAAGTATTTTTCCTGAATATTAAAAAAAGATATTCGTGAAACTGTGGACGTGACATCTCAAGTGGTATACAAACCCAATTATTCATGTTCGTATTAAACTACGGTGAATATGAGTGCTTAGCATCATGACGGAGGTGCAGGGTGAACAAATCCCTGTGATTTTCTGCACACTTGCCAACCTTGAGAGATTGGCAAGTAGAGGATTTCAAAAATCAGAGCACGGGTCTGGGGGTCCTCCTCCCCCTAAAACATTTTGTGTTTCAGAGAATTTGTTTCCTGCATTCTGGGGATTTAAAAAAAAAAAACACCCAAATAATGAGTGAGCAGCAACTGAAATCTTATGATTTATCATTTTAGTTTAACTTTTAATGCTCCAAAAACAATGCAGAATAATTGGCCCCTCTGGCATGAATCTCTAGCATTAAGTAAAATTCATCACTTTTCATTCATTCATTAAGTTCTTGGCCCCGCCCCTCAGAGCGTCTGTTCATGCCACTGCCCTACAGCCTCTCGATGGCGACTGACGCAGTGGGACCCGCGTGATTAACAGAAATAATGAGGGGGGCAGATTATAATAAATGCATGCCCCTTTCCTTTAAAACTTTTCTTCAGAAGCTGGAATTCTTCTCTTCTGGAGTATTTCCTCCCCCCTCCATTTTCTCTGTGTGTCCCTCACTCAATGAGGAGGACGAGGTGCAACAGAACAGTGGACTACCGGCTGTTCAGTGCCCGGAACAGGTTATGATTACTGAAAGGGGAAATAGGTCTGAAAATGTATCAAAAATTGGGAGGAACAGAGGAAAATTGTGACCACGGGTGGAAACCAGAGAATTCTGTCTTTAAATGTTTGTCTTTGATGGTAAGTGTTGTCATGTTGTCTTTGTTTTTATATGCTGCCATATACACAAAAGAACTTCTGGGCGGATAATAAACAAAACTCACTTACTAACTGAGTGAGGTTTTGTATTTATCTGTTATTGTTTTGTTTGATTATCATCTAAATGAATGGCCACCGTCTTTGTAGGTACGGTGGTATCCAGTTCAGACGTCAATAGTTCTGCCTGGTTGTGGAGAGATCTGCTGTATGTATCCACACTGTGCATCAATCAACTGTATCTTTTCAGTGATACCATGGTTTTGGATTCTGTAGGATATTAATCAACCCTTAATACTGCACCCACAACAAACTCTACATCCAAGCTACACAGAGGATGAGTTGCGACCTGTGTATGTTAATCGAGGTAAAGGTGTGATCGGAATCAGACCACATCTGGTTTGCATTGGGATCAGATCTCAACAAGGTGTAAATGCAACTCAAGAAAAATCTGCCAAGCAAGTTGAGAGGCCTGCACCCGATGGCTGCTTTGACTTCCCCAGTGATCCAGTTCAGGCAAACTCCGGTCAGCTAATAGGACTAGCTGCGAAGTTAGCTAGAAAGAGTACAGTGAGCAGCGGTTGTCGATATTCTGGTGGCATGCCTCCCCTAATGTTTTTGTTGCTTCCTTCAGATTGTGGCCATATCTTACATGTTGCCCCTCTAAAGAGAAAAAAAGATTACTCAGGATTTGTTGTTGACAAAATGGCTGCAGTGGTCCACTTGACTTCTTGCTGATTTTAATGGAGTGGTCCCATTTGTGGTTTCATACCCCTCTTTGAAAGTTCAATGGATGTGTTAATTGATTGAATTTTAAGCAACCGCAGTCGTCTCTCGTTATATTTTGTCTTAATCAGCTTCTTCATTGCCTGGATTTGATTTTTTTCCCCCCTTATTCTATGTCCTTTTTTGTTCAAGGGCAGGCTCTAGAAGAGACATTAAGCACCAGTCAACTCTTGTATTACATTTATATTGTTATACTGTTTGTATTGTGAACATGTACGTTTTGACTGATATATCAATTTTCTCTTATTATGTTTTTTAAAAAACAAACTTTTGTTTTGTCGGCCCCACAGTACCATGTAGTCAGCCTACATATTCCTGTGATTTCATTCAGTAACGTGACTTTATTGACCCAGGTGAGTGGTTTGAGTGATGTATTGGTGACCACATTGGTCCAGATGGGTCTACCAACTTATTTAAGATGGTCTCCCCCATTGTTTTGTGAGATGAGTAACGGAACATTGTTATTAAAATTCATTGCAAGTGAGGTGAGCACTGTGTGGGAGTTTTCTTTGCCCCTGATTTTAACAACCAACAACAAAAAAAGGTATAGGGAACGAGAAACATGGGAGTGCAGTGAAACCCCTCATTTGGCACAGCAGTAATGAGTTGTGGATACGTATGTACGTACATACTGATCATGTTGAAGTGCAACATTAACATTCATATAGAGTCATAATTTTTCTCACCTGGCGAATCTAAGTCCAATATTCACTTTCTCTCAGCTCTGTTGTTGATGCGGAGCAGGTATTTTTCAGAACGGTTTATCAAAGCAGAAACAGCTGCCAGCCGTGGACAAAGACACTATGAGAGTGATGAGCATGAACCAAGCAAAACCGATAAAAGACACAAGGTCAAGAGAAAGGTAGGCTTCTTTCTGGAATGGTTAGCTTGATCAATGTCATCGCTTTTCATTTTGTTCCCTGTCAAAGGTCTGTCTTGTTATTTACATGTCATTTTGCTTTCCGAATAAATCTCGCTATAACCTGAATCTTGATGGCTCTTCCAGCTTCGAGCAGCGATCTAACAGCCCCATAAATAACATTTATATAACCACAAAAAAAGCTACTATAGTGAATTACTTAAAGCGTTATGAAATGGAAGGTGTTATGTATCTGCATTTGCTCGGTGCTCCATCAAGTCGATTTAATAATAAAAAACAAAACGACCAGCGTATTTAAACCGATGAATCACTTTATTCAAATTGAGGATTTTGTTTGAGGATGTATGTTTTTGGGTGGTGACGTCATTACCTATAACGGCACACGGAGGGAGCTTGATTCGAAAACCTTAGCAGATGCTTCAAATGTAAAAAAAAACAAAAAAAAAAAAAAACGGATCAGCGAGATAGTGTGTTAGACTGGAGATACAGACGGCAAGGCCTGTAGCAATGATTTAATATGTAACTGACAAAATTACAGAGAAAATGTGTCTTTTACTCAAGGATGCAGTGAAAACATGAAGACAGCGCTGACAGAGCTAATTAAGCTGTGGGTGTTGAGAGGTGCTAAATGAGGTGGCTACAGGGTCTAAATATAGGGCTGCTGTTATCTTTCTGTTTTGCCTCATACAGAACACTATGTTATTATATTTGAAGCAAGCCAACAAATCAAAGTGTTTGTGTCTGTCATTTCCAGAAAGGGACAGCTCGGGGTTTCATAAAGGGCAGCACACAGGACCACAGCGGGGCCTCTGGCATCTGTCTCAGGTGATTTCCGTTACGTCCTTTTGGCGAAATCGGTGCCAATTAGGGGAGGACTTTTTTCGGTCAGAAGACAGATCCGAGTAACATGAGAGGAAAGATGGGTTCTGATTTGCCATTCTGAAACTTTTGCAAAGATGGAAGTAATGGACGGCCATGGAAACTTTTAAGGTAAAGGCAATATTTTGTAGATTTGAAACGAAAGATGTACTGACCTCGCTGAAGTCGCTGTAGCCTTCACACAGCAGAAACTGGAGGAGCACAGTTAAAGGAATAGTTTGACATTTTGTGAAGTCAGCTGGTTAGTCTAGCTTAGCATAGATACTAGAAAATTAGGGAAACAGCATGTTCTGTCCAAGGAGACTAAAAAACAACTTCGAACTCTGTTGAACCACAAAATTCCATTATTTAAAAAAAAAAAAAAAAATGCTTGCAACTACTTGTCCCTCTATACGTACCTGACTCATGAAATAGATGTGTGAAGTATTTATCTGTTTTGAACAAAAAAACACCTACCAGCACCTCTTAAGCTCACTAACACATTCCTTGTTTATTTAATCTATACAAAACAGAGGTGTAAAAATCACACTTCAGTTGCTGGGGGCTGTGTGCTGGACTATTTGGCCTTGGCAACCGGTCCTAGCCAAGAAAAAGTTAGCCGAGGCCAAACTTTCAAGCTATTCGTTTAACAACAGACGCAGATAAATGACTGGACAAATTACCATATAAGGCTTTGCCGTGGTGGACAAACAATGGATGCTGCAGTGCAATGGATAAAATGCAGTGTCTGCTTTAGGAATTGAACATTTTGGATTTAGAAATCAAGACATGCAACTGTGAGGAAGTCAGATGCGAGTCAGCTGACAGTCGCCCTATAGGTAGCATAAAAGGGCCATTGTACTTGGGAAGACATGATCAATACTTGAATGTGTGACTGAGTCATGACATCTGCAACTGCTGTCCTGTTGATCAACTGATGGTATTTGAGTCAAGACGGTGTTAATGTTTGCAGAGAACACCGGGCTTGGGTCTTCTCTCTATGCCACAAAAAGGTAAAGAGATTTGATTCATCACACCGAGCCTGTCAGAGAATTGTTCACTCTCAGATTTCAGTAAAGGTGGAAAAGAGTTGGTTACCTTGCTGAGAAGTTTGAGGAGTGCATCCTGTCGCCCGTGGCTCTTTGTGTCCTTTTTATTTAATTACTCTCTGCAATATTTCAAACTGGTCCACTGTCATTTATTAACTGGTGGGGCTACTTCCTTACTGTTGCATCCCTATCATAAAGTCCAGACAGTTATGTCATCTGTATGCTGAAATTGCATAACATAATACATAACATTCAGTTCAGAAAACTTTTATTGAGCTGCAGCTTCTCTTTTATTATTAAAAGGGTTCAACGTGCCGGGTTAAAGGAAGAAAACACAAGTAAACCATCACCAAAGAGATCAATCTGTCATGGTTTTTTACGTGTTGATGTTGTTATCAAGTTTGACAATAACTGTGCTGCATCTCTTCAAATGTGAAGGTCTAGGCATATATAAATATCTGGCAGTAAATTTCATCTGTTCGTAATGTCTCCTGGCAAACAGAACGAGAAAAGAACAGCCGAATGCCTACAATGTTTATACTTATTTGGCATTGTGCCATAGGTCAAGTTTTGCAAAACCTTTGCGAAGTGATCCAACTTTTGTTACTGTCCAAAGCCTTTTGAGCAGATTCTAATGTTTGTTATATTCAGCTCGTGGACGCAAACCTTCACCTCATCTCTGTTGTTGTCTCATTAATGTTTTATAATCATGATTAGTTTTCCAGAGAGACACTTATCTTTTTAAAAGTCAATGGAATAAGTTTCTTTGGAGAAACCTTTTATCATCAGGCCAATTCCTCAGCTTTGATGTGAGATAAAGCAATTGAGAATCACATTAATACCAAAACATGGTCGGATAGATTTATCTCAACCAGCTAATGAGCCTGGGAATGTTTCCAGTGTGCATAATCAAATGCAGAGGAAAATACAATGCATTATTAGCATATAACAAATAAATACTAAAACAAATCTGCCACCGCGGGTACAAAGGAACAGGTAGACTGTGACAGAACTGGAAAGATTATAGAGGATTTACCTGAGCACATAAACACAGAGCACACATGTGTACCTCACATTGGTATTTATCATCATTTTCTTGATAAAAGCAGAAGAAAGGAGCTTATATAGACAGAATGGCTTGGAATTGACTTCAATGGGTATTTGTTTACAAGTGTTATTTTACATAGCCCAGTTGACACGGTTCAAAGAAAAAGCAAATGAGAAATCAAATGAGTCGATTTTGTCACAGCTTGGGTCTTATTTTCATGTCTGTGGACATCATTTACATTATTTCTTTAAACAAGTTATAATAACAATGTGCTCAATAACTTAACTGCACTGTGAATGTATTGTTAAAAATAAGTCAAATGGGGTAAGAAACACAGGCGGTCAGGGTCAGTGGGATTGTGATGAAGTTTAACATTTATTACGTAGCTATTCAGACCTGCAGAGAGGCTACTGCTACTGCTCAAGGCAATGTAAATGTTTGCCATTGACCAAACTAGCGACACCTCGATCCAACTTTCCTTTTCGCTGACATCAACTGATAATGAGTGCTGATCTGACACTGGCTCGCTTTTTATGTTAAATCTCATAACCTCTGTGTCAAACTGATTAAAATATGCGCAAAATAAGATGAGCCTGCAACTACAGGTTACCTCTTTAGTCTCACAATGGCAAAATGGTGAGGACCCAAATGCAGACACACACAGAGGAAGGCAGGTTGAAAACAAAAAAAATGAACTTCAATGCTGATAACCACAATCCAAAAATGCATACAATAAAATGGTAGGTAACAAAAATGGGCCACAGAAGATAGGCAAAGCAAAATACCAGAGTAATATACAAACTGAGAACAAACTGGAAAACCACAAGGAGCAAATCAGGAACACGGGGAGCACAAAAGGACTGAGGAACAGGCACAGGAGACACAAAAGACAGAAGGCTGTCGTGAGGACCACCAAAGAGTGAGGGAGCAACACAGGCTTGAATACAAACTAAACTAACAAGGGGATGAGGTGCAGGTGCAGGGAGAAGGGCAGTGCTAACGAGGCTGATGTGAGACAGGTGTGGGGGGAAATTCAGGCCTGGGAGGAGCACAGGAACATAGGACGGATACAGAACACTGGGAGCACAGGTGAGCAGAAAATAGAAAGTAACAACACAAAAGGGCATAACCACAAAAAACAGGAAATAACTAACCTAACTAATCAGACAGAAATGATGATGAAAAAGACAGTAATCGAGCATTATCTTCTGTACACTGGCTGTTTCCAGAGGATGCTGTGCTTTTATCACCCTAAGCATTGTAAGCTTGTTATTAGCTGTCTGGTCAGCCCTCTGTTACCGTAGCATTAGCTAATGTCAATCGATACCAACGCGCTTTTTACTCTCACCGCACAAGTGCTTCAACCCACCCTCCCCAGCGCACTGCCAGCACTTCTCTTCTGCTGTAGAGAGATGTTATGTGGACACTAGCCTGTAACTATTAGTGGAGACATGCTACATGCTATTTTTGGTCTGTGAAAATTGACTTTACATTGTTCAAAAAGCTTTTGAAATTGTGTTAGTTAATGCTGGCACCGTGAGCAGACACAGACTGTACCACCGACAGAGCTGTGATCAGGGTGGAGAGGCAGTCTGTCTCCTGTGTATCCACGTGATGAAAGCTTCTCTCACTGATTACATTTTTTATTTTACATATTCATCAAACCACTCCACCGGTTCTTCACCTTCACCTTCCTCAAAATGGTGTCAGTCTGCTAAACAATGGAGCTACTCCAACTTTTTTTTTTTTCTATCTCCACTTGTTAAAAGTTTGTTGTTAGTGACATTCTTTGTTTTCTGAGCTTTTCTACTTTATCGAGCTTTGTGCCATTCTCGGATCGCCTGTATTTGATGATCTTGAACTGAGACTCAACAATCAACTATGTTTCTCCAGAATCAAAGGAAACATCTATATCAACCTTTAGAAAAAGGACTTTTTTTGCAGAAAAATCAGTGGTAGCTTTATAACAGTTAGCCACTGATGAGAACAGAAAACTATTATTACCACCATTTAATGTGGACTTATAACTTTTGGCAGATAAGCCGATTGCGTATCGATGCATTTAACCCAAACTGCTTTATTTGGAGTTGGACCCGAAAGTGAGCGAAATGTAGCTAAACAGGAAAACTTTTTGTGGTCACCAGTACGGCAAGTTCATTAGCTCAAAACTGAAAGTTGAGTCTGTGATGGATGTTTATGATGGACAGTTTGGCTTAATTTTCTCTTTTTGACTAACCTGGAGGTTTGTTTAAAACCTGTATGACTGTCTTATCACTTGTGTTCCTTCTTAGAGATTACCTATTAGCTTGGTAGTGCAATAACCAAAAATGATGGCCAAAACTACAAAAGTAAAATCCAGAAATGGAAAAAATCTTTGAATAAAACTTGAAGATGGAACTGGAAGGAACCAGTACGCCCTCCCTGATTAGTCTTGATTTGAGTCTTTAGGTTACAAAGAGATCAATACGTTGGTTACCATAACACGGAGACACATTAAACGCTTGGCTCTAAAAGTATTTCCATGGGTTCATGATAAATGAAAGAAATCCTGTGACCTTGCTCGTTTATTATCGCCACAATTAGTGCCTCACATGTGTCACGCAGTTAGTGCCGTGCAGTCACAGCATAGGCTTTAATGTGGGCCGTCAGATCACAGCTAACTGCCCGCTAAAGTGAGAAAACACTCCCAAGATATAGGAATGATTAGATGGGTAGCTGACTAAATTACAGAGAAAATGTGTCTTTCAGCAAAGCATCAAAAAGCGGCTGTGAAAACATTCAGGACTGCAGATGATACTGACAGAGCTAATTAAGTGGTGGGTGTTGTGCGGCGCTAAATGAGCTGGCTAAAGGGTCTAAATGTAAGGCTGCTGTTATGTTACTGTCATCGTTGCATGGTGTGATTATTTAAAGCCGAATGTCGTTTGAACCCAACCTGCCACAGAATTTCACCGCATAGTTCATCTTCAGCAGGAGCATGAAACCAGGATGAGTCTATTGTTAATTTGTTCTCTTTTCTCTTGTTGATTAAAAAATTGGATGTGATTAATCTAAAATATTCATCCTGTGATTTATATCTCCTCGCTCCTCCACATTATTGATGCGTGATTTGTGTATGAAACGAGAGCGAGATTAACGATCCTTGACAGTGAAATATTAAATGATCCAGATGCAAATACACTGTATGGCTGTGGCGGCTTTTTTTCTAATTCAATTCAAGGGCAAGAAATTAGACTTGCAAAACTTCCAATACACAGGGAAATTACACCGAGATGTAGCCTTGCTGTTACTGGCAAACAACAGGGAAATGAAACATGCACCAAAAAAGAAGGGACCATCAATCTAATGGGATTCTATTGCAAATTCTCTGCATTTCAGCGTTGCCAACTCTCACTGGGGGATAGTCACCAGTGGAATAGCTTTCAGACGCTTTAGCTCACTCGCAGGAGGAATGCAGCTCTCTAGATCTCATGCAACAAGCATTATTGCTCACAAAACCGTACAATTGTCTATAGAACGAATTGCAGCTTGAAATAGAATATAATGGTACCCAGTAAAAAAACAAATCAGCTTCATTGGACACGGTAATAGCCTCCGTCACAATGTCTGTAGTGAGCATTAACTCTGCTCATTAAGGAGATTTGAGCCTCGCTTTGATCAACACATGCTCATTTCTATACGACACGGTAATTATTTTTTTATTCTTAACCTTAATGTAGTCACGCGTCATGATGTGCCGCATCCATTTCGCCCCGGATTTGTTCCAGGGAACTAACAGTGTCACTGCTGTGAAAAAAAAAAAGAAGCTCGAGAACCAAGAGCAGATTCCTGTGGGTGCATTTATTTGTGCTGGGAAACGAAAGAAAAGTGGTGGGTTGGATGACAAATTTGGAGGAGGGAACGTGATTACCGAGACACAGGCAGCATCGGTTGTCACTTCTGCAAAGCTTCAAAATGCAGACATCCTTTTCCAGCCTCCCAACTTCTTACAACTAGTGCCAGAAAGAGGAGAATGAGTTAGAGCTGCTCACACATTAGGACTGATAGTAATGTATGAACCATTTGACCTTCTTACCACTTCAGTAGGTGGCTCAGTGCAGTCATGTCACGTCACGCAAGATGAAAGTCCAATAACCTTTGCATCATTCTTGCTCTCAGCTACAGAGAGACATCCTGGGAATGAGGTACCTGGGGGAAAGTGTGGACCGATGAGTGAGAAAATTCCTCCGCAGCTTGTACAACAGAAGCAGCTGCTGGACATTCGGAGGCTGCAGGGCTGGATGTTTCATGCTACCAAGAGTCCAAAGTCCACTCTTAATTAATTGTTACTTGCAGGATGTTCAGTTAATTTGTAAGCTCATAGTGTTAAATGGACCGTGCATAGCAACACTGCAACAGTGAGATGTCTTAGTTTAACTTCCGTCAGACTGAGAGCGGGCCTATGCCTGTTTATGCTGTTAAGGCTGTCCTCCATAAAAGAACCGTCATCAGTCATTTCAACAAGTCCCCCAAAATTCTGTTGCCTTCTAGCAGTCATAGTATCTATTAAGGAAGTAAAAGAGGAAGTTTTGTCGAGGTAGATTGATGGGTCATCAAAACATTTGACCACTGTTGGTTTCCCATATCAAAATATGAGTCATTTTTGATTTAGTTTACAATGACACTGATGACAAGGTTCCCCTTAACGTAGTTGTCATTTTAACCGAAACCACGATGTTCGCCCAAACCTAACCAAACTTGTATCATAGCGTTCCCGCATGAGCTCATCCTGCCAATTGTAATGTACGATCAGAAAATGCTTCCGTGGCTTGGACGGCATAGACACGTTGCCCCATTAGCACACATATGTCTTGAAGACGTTGGCGCGAGTCACATTGGAAAGACGTAAATTGGGAAGATGTTGGCGGGATGTCGACCGAACGTCCTGCCAACATCTTCCCAATTATTATTTTATTCATCGGGCCTGCGTCTGCAAGACGAGTGTGCTATCTAGGTATGTACGTTGTTTGAATTTGTTTCGTTTTCGGACCGACCCCACGCACAACAAAACTCAAAGAACGTCTTTGATGAATCATCATTTCAGTTGGCCACTGTTTTTGTCAACTGCATGAGCTAGTTGCTAATTCTGTCCTGAGGTAGTCCTGAACAACACACTGCCAGCCAGGCATCGGTTTCTTTCCGTTCGCCATTTTCCTTCACACAAGCACACAGTACATGCACACTGTATGTTAGACAGGGTAGCCTGAAAAGTGCTGTTTCCCAGATATTCTCCTAACCTTGCTGGAGCGTCCTCCAGGATTTGTTTTTCCCAGAATGCTAACAACTTTAGCGTTGGGATTTTTGCTTTGTTTTAGTGTAGTTGGAGAACTACTGACACACAGGCATCTCTCTCTCAAAGATACTTGCAGAATCATTTCAGGGGGAAAATGTTATGTCCACAGAGTGTGAACTAGCCAGGCTATATTGACTGACACAAACACAGATGCCTGTGGGCCCCTGCTGATTGTGTTGTATGTAGGATATTGTTGCTTCCATAGCAAATGTAACAGCGTTTACTGTGATTGAAATCTAGGTGTTGTTTGCTAAGATCAGCCTGCTGAAGCTGGTAATGCCTTTAGCCTTTAATTGTAGGCAGTGTATTAGCAGGTTTAATTTTGTTGTGGTTTTGCTGCTGCCTGTGGTCTTTTGTTGAGTTTTTGTAATGTATCTGTTCCCCTTTGATGGTGGCTTTGTGTTTGCTGTCAGCTCGTCTGACTTACTGGATGAAAAATGTAAGTGTATAGTATGCAATTAGGTGCCTGTTCCAGCACTTTCTTTTGCTCTCCACGTGTACTGTTTTCAAAACCCCCATCGCTATGCTAAACAACAACCTCCAAGTTATCAACCTACCTACCAACCTGCAACCAATGGCGAGTTCCTCTCACAATAACCCGTCCACTTACAGCACAACCATAAACAAGCTAGCGTTTTTACCCCCTATACCAGAACAACAGACCTCTCTGCAGTGGTGACACAGTGCTGTGGAGATAGCTGTGGCTATGTGAGACTAACCGTTGCTAGTATGGATGGCTTCTTTTCAAATGTCAAAATATTGAGGATGTAGATAAACTAAAGAAAGACCCGTTGCTCAGTGACTCACTACTGGGAAGACGTCTGCAGCTGATAGAGGAAGCCTTACGACTACAAGATCCAGTGTTGGAGCAGCGAGAAAAAGAAAGAAGGAAAGTGATTCTGCCAGAATAATAATATGAGCCTACCACTTAGCATCCATATGCATAGACATAATGGCCATTCCAAGTCCCAGATTCCCGTATTTACTTTCGGTCAGACTCAGAGATAAGTGTTCGAAATGATTCATGTAAGCCATCTTTATTTGGAAAGCTGTAGGAGGCTCGTCCTCGTTTCCCCCGAATCTCTGCAAACGGAGGTGGCAAGTGCAAAGTTACAACGACCCATAGAGTCACAATAGCAGCATTTATGAGAAATATGGGCGAAATAAAAACGCATTTTCTTTTATAATCCTCTGTGACACAGGTGCAGTAATCTGCCAGACAGCCATTTAGCTGCATTTAGAGAGGAGACTGAAACCTTCTTTTTTCACTCCTGCTTCGGGCAAATCTGGTGATTGTTTCGAGCTCCATTTATGTCAACCCCCGAGGCCGGATCATCACTAAAACAGGGCGTGAGTGTTATCTAACAATGCATATCATAATGTATGACTGTAAGTGTTATTGCCATGACAATTCTGAGCAGAATGCCGATCTCACATGTGAAATGAATAATGAACCAGCGCTTCCAGCTCTAACTTCTTTCAGGTGTCTTGCCATTACTTTAATCAAACCCATTTAACAATTATTCTCATTGCTGTTTGGGCAGTTAGTCTGAGTTTTGGCTCCAGTGCTATGACTTTCTGTCAGCGTCTGAGTCCAGCTTTGAATTCACTGAAAACTGCCGAAATAATGTCACCTCCCACAGTCTCGCAGAATTAATTTGACAGCGCCGAATGGAGGGAACATAAGCTCAACTGTGGTGAAAACATTTATCGTCACCATTCAAAACTAATGAGAAGATGTTTGGAAATAGAACAGAAGTTACTGTAAATATACCCTGTCCATCACTGTTAAGGTGCTGTTTTTTTCTTCTTTTGATGGATTTGATGGCTCGGGTAAAAGAAATTGAGATTTTATTTCATGTGCAAGTTTAACTCCATTGAACAGGCGATCAAACTACTTTGCATCACGTGGGTTGGAGCACATTTTTGCCACGTGTGATTCCAAAAGTGCAAAAGTCTAATTCAGTCTTATTGCAGACAGTAAAACTCAATAGTGGAAAATATCTATTCTCTGGGCCATATAAAAGGATCAATAGCCTACCTTGAAACAAGCTGATCATTTACCATTTTCAAGAATAATAACAGACATTTGCACTTTAATGTTAGCTCTAGACGGACTAACAGATTACATCCTATCTTTTATTTAATTGTAAACTTATGGAAGCAGTTGCAGCTTTACAAAACATCACGTAAAAAGGAGCAACAAAAGAAACAAATGAGACAATAATCATTAAAGACTGTTGCATTTACCAACAATTTGCAACTCCCAGATTAGTATGAGGTGCTAATTGTTCTTACATGTGCATTGGAGAGGTATAATCAGTCACAAGGGATGCCATCCATAATTCATTACTTTATTTACGAATTTAGATCACAAAGAGGGGAGAAATACCTTAATGAACATGGTACAATAACAGCTTGTGCATTATGCACTGTGCAAACGGAGTGTCAGTAACGAAAAGGAAAACATAAAAGATAGAAGTGAGTTGAGGGTTGTCATTTTCACAGTTTCTGGTAAATATTCATTATGTTGTACATGTTTGTTTGTCTATAGTGAAGCTAAGAGGACTGATAATTCTGTTTAATTAAACTGACTTTGCATTGTGCTTTGTTACCTGCCTATGTGTAACACTTCAGTAATTGTTCTTAATTCTGGAAAATGACTCTAGCTTCCTGTGATACTGTATCAAGCCATATGAGGTAGTGGGTTGGAATGACAACTGTGACCAAAACTGGAGACTATTTCACAAACCCTATTTGACAACACATTATTTTAACCCAGCATTTATAAGCAGCACATGACATTATAATGAGTTGTATATAGACATCTTGTGTTGGCAGTGCCTACAACTTTATATCTTCCTTAAATATCCATGACCTAATTTGCAAGACATGGCCAGAATTCAAAGATGGGTCCAAAAACATAGGGCGCAGCATGTCACTAGAGTAACTGACAACTGCTGCTTTTTGCACGCCACTCATGGCTTTAGCTAGAGTGATTCACAGCATCCAACACTCAACCGTGTTTAGCAGCCTGAGAGTGAACATGACTGGACTGTGAACTGGGACTGAAAACAGCCTCCAAGTTAGAGGATACAGTATGGAGGTGATTTACAGCAGCTCAGGCAAAAACACAAGAGAGGGAATCAGTAATGGGTGAAAACGGCATGTGGAGCAAATGTATTTTCTCATTTTACTCTGTGAATTGATGATTTACCAAAGCCAGTGGTGATTGTGAAAAAGAGCTTCATTAGATTTGTCTAGTTTAAAAGACATTTGAGTACAATGAGTTAATAAAGCAATTATGCTCATCTTATTTTGTTAAAGGAACATGATTCAGAAGCTGTAGGGTTTCATTTTAGTGTTTGTTAATGAAAAAAGATGCAAAAGTTGCTTTCTTGGCATTTTGCGAGTTTAATTTGTTCATTTATTTTACTGAAAGCTAAGAGAGCTTGTTAAACTCAGCAGGCAACCGGCTGTAGCTCCCAACTGAAACTCACCCCTTGAGGTACACAGTGGTATTACTAAAGCATCTGCTGATCAAGGCCACAAGGTGTAGTCAAAAGCCCCAGAAGTGACTTAGTATTGGACCCTGAGAGTTGTGTGTCAATGCTTTGCATCTTTCTCTAAACAGTAAATATGCACACCAAGGATTGGTTCATGTGTGTATCGTATATCATTAAACATCATTACGGCGATGTGATACTGTGTAATCATTCATTTGTTGAATGTTTATACACACTTATGGAAGCTTAATGGGGGGAGTTATAAATGTTGGCAAGTACATCAATAAACACTAAAAAATGACAACATGATTGTGTATCATAAACAATGTATTATGTGTCCGTGGACACAATATATGTTAAGTAGAGGGTGTCACGTCTTATTCAAAATGTAATGGATATTGGAACTGTGATCTTTCTCACAGGGTGGATGGACTGCTGTTGGCAACATCACCTGAAAATATACAATCCCTGCCACCTGAGGCCGATCCCTCTGTTCATTTGTCAATATCACTTGCCACTTTTGCTTTCAAGGGCACATAAACGAAAGGTTGAGCGCAGACGTTGAACCTAATTATGCTGATGGTTGTGGGAATCTAAAAGCCGTGGGTCATTAGCTCTCATAAAGGTCTACATGCCGTCCCCTGAGTGACGTTCTGCTGAGGACAGGGAGATGCATCTGATGCATTTTTATTATAGACTCCACAGTGACTGCGGAGGGAGGCTGGTCGATAAAACAAAGGCTTGGGGAGTGTCAAGAGTGTATTGTTTTTTCAACTGTCAGGCCTGCCATCACACATTTGTATTGAATCTATGCTCTGTATGCAGGCCGGGGATCATATATCTGCAGAGTAAGCCAATGTTGTTGCAGCAGTGCGGCGAAGAAATCCGATGCATGATTTCTGATACGACTCAAAAAAAAAAAAAAAAAACTAGATAACATTTATTTTTGTCTGCTTTCCTTGTCAGAAATATATTTCTAGTGTAGCTGAGGATTTTTACTGAGAGTTGCTCATCCGGACAACATAGTTTAGAGAAACATGCTTCATTTATGGCTATTGAAACTGCAGCACTTTGGCGTACTTCATTTAAAATTCTTGTGCATGTTTTTGAGCTGGCTGTTCTCCCACGGGACATGTATCCATCTCCTGCACACAATAAAGCTTGATTTATTTTCAGTCCTCTCTGTGCATTCGATAACGTTGTTTAATCTAATTCAAGGCAGAATCCTGGCACCCAGGTAGGGGGAACGCTTCTATTTGTCTACTCTTGGATTTGGATCCATCTTTTTTCTCTGGGACCTAAAACAAAGCATGTGCTGGATGTGAGCCACTACACAGACGAGTAGCTCAGAAAATGATCTTCAGCCATGATTCAGGTGGGGGAGACTGAATGGAGCTCGTCTGCACAGCTCTCATTGCAGAGCACACAAACGAAGGTGTCTGGATAGTTTCTCCACGCATAGCATTGGAAAGATACCAGCTCATAGAAAATTGGCTATAATTAAATTTACTCTCTGTTTATGTATGTTGCCTCTGCAGAAGTAAATTATGTTTGCATTAAGCTCCCAAATATAGATTTTCATTAGATTTCATTATTATAACCAGTCCGCCACAGAAAAACAACAGTATAAGACCTTTTAATGGCACATAAAAAAAAAGACTTGCAACGGTGTGCTGACGGTGAAATTGATTTTTTTCCTTCCATCTCCATGTGATATCACATCTCCTATATAAAGCAATACCAGTGTCAGTAATCTCACACTCGACTGCACGGTTTCATCATGTTATCCTCCGCCTATGTACAGTAAAACGCCTGCAGGATGCCTTGAATCCAGCTGACATATTGCACCGAGAGCATGTAAAGATTGCTCCGCAGGTAATCATGTGTTTGGAGGGAAAAAGAAAGTATATTAATCCACAAGGTCCAGGCTTAAATGTCACATCCAAATACAATCTTTGGGGACATTATAAACATCCCAATGGGGGTCAACTCAACTGTGCAAGCTGAACTGTGATTTGTTTCGGTTACTTCATCCATATTTTTTGTCATTCCAACGATAAATACGTCTGTGTACTTTGTATTGTCAAGTCAGTCTTATTAATATAGCCGGAATCACAATGACATTGCCTCAGTGGGATTTACAGTCTGTACAGTGAAGGACATTCTCTGTTCTAAGGACCTCGATTTGAGTAAAACCTCCCTTAGAAAAAAAAAAGAGGACACCCGAAGAGGAGGAGGAGGAGATCCCTCTCCCAGGACAGACAGCCATGCAATAGATTTTGTGTCTGTGGCACAGGCCAATTAAGTCACAGAGTATACAGATTGAGTGGTGCCACACAACCCTCCCTCCACCATGGTGACCTCAAAGAGGACAGGCCACACAAGATAATGAACAAGATTTTGATTTAAAAAGAAAACTACAGATATAAGGAGACTGTAAAACAGAAGACTGGCCATCAAAGAACACCCCTCGACTGTCACTCATATATAGGGTGAGGAAAAGCAATATAAACATCGGCAGCAATACAGTCAGCCTTTTTTCTAAACGGGTGAAAGCTGTCTCGAGCAGATCTCCTTGAGAAACAGATCATTATTCTCAACCGATTTGATTTGGATAACAGGCAGTAAAGTAACACCATAACAGAATGTAGTCTGTGGTGTTGGAAGCTGTTTGGAAAAGGGCAGGAACTTTCAAAAAGTACTTGTTTGGATGAACCATCTGTCTATAACGGGCTTATTTCAGCCAATCAGATTAGCAGTAGAAGAATGATACCAGCAGCAGAGTCATTGGTAAATCAAACTCCCATGCCTTGATTCCACGGGGCTCGGCTCTGAAACCACACGTGTGCAACGCTGTTTTGCTTCGCCCTCCACGCGGCTTCATATCCCACTGGTAGCATTTCAGAAGCAGAGCGTCTTGCCTGCCTAATGTTGTCGACATGCATGTATTTTGTGTATTCCGTCATTTTTCCTTGATTTTTGTGCTTCTGACATGGGTGCGCAAGCTACATAGTTACTGTATATTGTGTTTTATTTTTGCCATTCTGTTTCCTGATTTCCTGCCTGGCTCAATCTTCTTTGTGCAGCTTGAACCGACTACTGTGCGTTTCCCGCAAAAAAATGCTCTCCGCCGAGTAGAGCCGAGCGCTGCTTCTGAAACACATGATTGCACAGCTGGTGGAATCGCGAGCATTGTCTAGAACGGCTGCAAACACCTACGCCGGAGGTGACACAATGCAGATGTGCCCAGTGGAATCTTGGGGTCACCAAAGATAATTGTGAGAGAACACATAAATCTACTGAGAAAAGCGCGAGTGCCATCCTTTGGTGAAGTTGAATCTCTGATATAATGGATGCTACAGCAGCTTCGCTACAGCCGCCATTGTTGTTGTCAGACAGTCACTTCTCTCGCTGGTTGTAACACCTAAACCACGCCTGTGGCTGTCGTCTCTAGCTGCCAATTTCTCCCCAAAGAGCGATGATTGGTTCAATGTCTGTTTTTACCCACAAGCGCATAGCTTAAAGCCTGGCAAGGTAAGTTATCATCCTACAGCTAGCAATGAAATATGGAATTTACTTGCATGTTGCCCATGAACTGAGCTTATAATGTCCTCTGAGTAGACATTAGCCAAATTCTGAATTGTCGAAACATGTTGGCTTTTTTAATGATTTGCCCTTTTAATGATTCGGCCACTCTGATAATTGGATTGCCTCTGTTTCTTTTAAGTCTAAACTGTTATTGTCTGTTCACAAACAAAATTCATGTGCAAAAGCCAACTGAGCTGAATTTCAAACGTGTTTCTGCAGAGCCTGTGACATAAGATCCTCAGTGTTTGTCCTACCTGTGGGTTAAATGCCCAAATGAAAGCGAACGCGGCCCATAACAAAACGTTCAGACATTTAACAGTTTACTTTCATTTAAAACATCAGAGGCAGAAAAAGATAGATAGTTCCATTATAAGGGTAAGGGAACCTAATTCAGTCTAATAAAGTGCTGTAAGCAGTCTGACCTTGCTGCTGGGTTGTTTGTAGTGCTAAGCACTGCCAAGCATGGCTACTGCCCGGAATCCATTTTTTCGTTTCTTTTAACTTGATTGGGTCAATGAAACCATGGACACAAAAGAGATATTCCAGTCAAGTCTGTTCCATACAAATACATAGTTTTATTCTGTTCTGTTATATTTCTCTCTCTTTTTTCCCCCAACTGTGCATGACAAGAATAGAGGACAGTGACACATTTCCCAACAGCAATCCTTTTGTTCATCTGCATAACTCCAATTTTCATAATTGCATTGCTCAAATGGAACTCCAGGCACCTGCCCAGCAGCACTATTTGGCACTCTCCCATATGCTGCATTCAGTCTGGCTAGTGATTTTTCACACTTGCATTGGAGATAGAGAGAAAAAAAAGAGGAAAAAAAAGCCAGCTAGTAAAATATTTATCCCTCAGTTTCGCATAAATTACATCTCTCATTATCAGTTATGCATACAGTTGCATACTTACACAGATATTAATGTTATAGCACTTTCATCTGTGACTGTGTAATTGACTTCAAATTCCGCACGGTAGCTTTTCTCCTGGGTAAGTTTGTGACTTTATGAAATGCCATGTCTTATTTTTCTGGGAGGAACATGTACCTTGACATATTGTCTGAGTACACAGCCTCTGCTACAAATGCATGTCCTTCATCTGGTATTGATCTGGTGTCCCCATCAGTTAGAATACATTGACATCATGGGAAGAACGATGAAGAGCGTCCCATAATCTTACCTGAACAATCCACCGATTTATCGTGGTTGAATGTAACTAAGTACATTAACTCAAGTACTGAATTTAAGTAGAGTTTGGAGGTAATTTAGTTGATATTTTCCATTTCATGCTGTGTTATATTTATACTCCACATTTTGGTGACAGAATTTCTTTGTTGGTCTCCCGAGGGGGAAATACAGTGAAAATAAAGGGGATACTCCTCTTTTCACTCTATTGGCAATAATTGGAACATAGGAATATAAATGAGGTATAGGCCTACATGTGCTATGGGAGGAGTAGCCTTCCTATTAAAGTAGGTTAATTAGTAAATGTAATGTGATTCATTCTCAGAGTAAGATGAGGGGTAGGATTATTTGTCTCAGTAGCACTTATTTGGCAGTAAACCCTTAGCGTATTTATGTCAGTAGGCACAATAGTCATTGTACTACAGGGCATGACTATTGAGTACATTTACATACAGCAGCAACAGAGTCGTAATGTACAGTATTAAGTTCCACAAAGTGCAATGTACCAAAACCCCACATCTAACCTTCTACTCTGGTTATTTAATGAGCTTTGAATAAGGCTTAGGGTTCAAATAATTTCTCTTGACCTTAATACTAAATACTCAAACCTTCCTCCAGCTTGCTATGGTAGACAGCAGCCACATTAACCATGGAACCGTAGTAAAGAAAGTTATTTTTAGCATTAAAACACTTTTTTTTTAATTTAAATTGCAAAATCCATATTGTGGGAGAAGATGACACAGTTGATGGTGATGAAACCTCTTTTTGACAGCTTTACTGCAGATTTTAATTATTAATACAAAATAGAAAACTTCTAACTAATTTATTATATGTAAAGCTACCCAGTAGAATGCTTTATAATGTGATTAAAAAAACATTAAATTAATGTACACACTAATTATAATCCAGTAATATAATATATATGATTGTGAAATCAGCCATTCTGTCGAATGAGTACTTTTACTTTTGGTACTTGAAGTATATTTAGATACATTTGTACTTTCTCCTAAGGAATGCAGGACTTGTCCTTGTAACAGTGTACTTCTACACTGCAGTACTGCTGGTTTTACTTTGGGAAGAGATCTGAATACTTCTTCCACCATGACTGCCAGTTTAGGAATGCAGATTCATTAAATACTGCTAGGCAGTTTCAAAAGAGAGGCACAACTCTTGTATATATATATCATCATCTTTATTCTACACATTCTCCTTCCTTGTCAAATCCTGGCGGCTACTGTAGCCTCGAGCCTCGGGCCTCGAGCCTCTAGCCTCAAGCAGAGACGAGGTGTGGGCTACAGAGGTCTGGTAAGCTCACTACTTTCTAACTCCACACCCACAGATTTATTTCATTTTCAAACCCTCTGGAGCCAGAAAAGGCTTTGCACAACTTTTTTCCACATATGTATGAGTAGTCCTCGATGCCTGTAAACAGACTTTGAAAATGAGTTCCCCTGCTATGTTCTGGCATGTTTCTGTGATCTCTTGATGCAAACAAACCCAAGCTGGCACAATGGAAACATCCGGAGGAGACGGCACTTTCTAGAGGAGTTAGGTAAGGCACTGGTAACACCTCACACCCAAAAGAGGCTACATATACCTTCACACAATTGATTTACTCTTCTCTTAGTAGGTATGTTCTAGAAAATGTGAAGCTTTAAAAAAAAAAATCTGTTACTACAAGGAACTTTTAACTGTTTATGAAACAGTTTCCATCTTTATGACTTCCATAGCAAACAAGACCATCAGGTAGAAGTTTGATTACATGGTACCATTCAGACTTGTTGAATAAATTATGACAGGAGGCTGTGGGGGGGTGACATTACCACAGGGGCGCCAGAATCAACCCAAAACAAGTTCCTTGTAGCTTCTTTGTTAGTTGTTATTGAGCATTCGGTCGCTAAATGTGGCATTACATCATGCCCCTGCCATTGCATTCACATTACAGCATCACTGTTGTTTGAACCATCTGGCCCCGCAAATGGTTGCCAGTTTGTTGTAGCTAACTTTGCTAACGCTAGCTAATGATGACGTCGCGGACTGTAGCTAGCTGACGTAAGGGCAGCACGGTATGCTGAGCACATACTGTAGAAATCAACCATTTATATACACCGATCAGCCACAACATTAAAACCACTGACAGGTGACGTGAATAACATTGATCATCTCGTCGCAATGCGATGTTCTGCTGGGAAACCTTGGGTGCTGGCATTCATGTGAATGCCACTTGACACGCACCACCCATCCACACACTGCTGTGGACCAAGTACACCCCCTCATCACAACAAAACTACCCGATGGCAGTGGCCCCCCAGCAGGACAATGTGCCCTGACACACCACAAACACTGCTCAGGAACAGCTCGAGGAACACAATAAAGGGCCCAAGGTGTTGACCGGGCCTCCAAATTCCTCAGATCTCAATCTGATCGAGCATCTGTAAGATGTGCTGGAGCAGGTCTGATCCATGGAGGCCCCGCCCCCCAACATACAGGACCCAGAGGATCCACTATAAAACGCCCTGGTGCCAGACACCACAGGACACCCTCAGCGGTCTTAAGTCCATGTCTTGACAGGTCAGAGCTGTTTTGGCTGCACAAGGGGAACCTTCACAATATTAGGCAGGTGGTCATGATCGGTGTATATATATAATATATGTATATATTTTTTATTTTGACAAACTGGCAGCTACGAGACTCTTGATGCAGATGCACGGAGGTAAACAAAACAATAATTTTGGATCTGACGAACATTGTAAAATGATTAATTCACAATCATAACAATGTTTTTAAGCAAAAAAGATACTGTTATTCTGCACATTTCTACAAACTCTGTAGATTATTATTTTTCTTTTTAAATTACGTTTGAGTGGCCTTTAATGACAAAGCTGCATACTTCTGTGTCATTTTAAAATGACAGTCATGTCCAGGGTGACTTTGACCCAGCAAACATCATTCATGAGTCTAAAAAGTGAATACCACTTATCTCAATACCAACGATTAAAGGAAGTCAAAGGCAGACATCCGGAATGACTTAAAACCTCCTGACATTATCAAACTTCTGACATTATCAGAGCACCTGTTTTGAGAATTTTCAAAATGTAATCCAATTTAGCAGGAAATGGGCATAAAAAATGGAAAAAAAATGATTACTTGCATACAGCAATGCTTACTTGAAAGGCTTAGAAAAAAATCTATTTATTATATTACATTTCTCCATCAGGCCCACTCTCTCCCTCTCATGGGTTTGATTTGCTTTGGAATAAATTGTCTATAATTCACTGATGCGATCCAACATCAAGTTTGTACTTGGTGTTTTATCTTGGTAATTATGCAGGTGAGTGGAGACTCATTTAGATGATTAGTTGTGGCAAGAGGACCTTGGGATACCTGATGTTAGTGGGAGGCTGTGGTTGAACTGAAGTACATGATGCAAAGTTAAACAAGAAATCTCTGAGGATCATCACTCTTAATGTGCGCAGTTGTCAAGCAGAGCCATGAGCTTAAACACTCCTGTGGAATATCATGCTCAAATCATGTTACGGATGTGGTGTACTACACATAGGAGTTCTTTGCTCGCGATGCTGACAGGCTGATTTTCTTTATATCAGGACGCATTAGGCTGACAGCTTATTTTGTAGAGCACTGTGTGCCCATGTGTCCAAACATCTGCCAGCTCGAGCAGTCGCTCTGTGCCTAAAAAGATGCCAGCTAGTGCCAGGAGGGAGATATATGCGGCAACTTCTGAATTATTGAGGAAAATCGGAGGTATCTTAATTTTAATGACTGTGGACATGAGGGGAATTTGAGGATTGTCATTGCGCTTTTCAATCAGAGCAAGGACATAAAAGCATCCTCTAATTTAACTATGAGCCAACTTCTAATCTATTTTAGAAACAGTGGAGATCCCACAGCAACCGGAACCAGTTGCTTAATGGTCGGACACAGAACTGTGTGGTTCTGTTGGATGAGCAGCCAGAACACATTAGTATTAGAGCCAACATTTGGAAACAGTCAAGGTGATAAATAACATTGTGTATAATGGCAAAATGTTTGTAGTTTTAAAGGGACTGATCAGCCAATAAATCTAACATCTATTTTTTCCTCTTTCCTGCAGAGCTAGTTAGAGCTATCTGTTTTGGTGTGGGTTGCCAAGTTTGGAGATATCCGCTGTAGAGATGTCCTCCTTTGCTCATACAGTAAGTCACCAAATACGTTGAATTGCTTCAAGGGAGGAAACTGTTCAAAGACATAGGAAACAGCTGGAGAAAGTGCATGCACTTTACTCAACCTAGATACCTCGACCGAAATAATGAAACTGACAGGATATCAGCAATTTATTGGACTATATCCAAAATATAAGTATCTTTGAAAAGGAGCATTAACAACAAACTAGCAGCAATACACAGTTGCAGTGTGCCTGATTCAACGAAGAAGAAGGAACACTGTCGTTGTCACTATGGCAGTGCTTGCACGCTGTAATATTTACTGGGAAATGGTGTAAAATTCACGTACTATTGGTTTCAGACATACTAAAAAATCCTCACATTCTGTTATTGCACGCTTAACAGCACGTCAGGCTAGGCTAGTATTTAGTCCAGTTATCTCCAACAGCAACTGATCCTGGTAGTTGATTAATTACAAAGAGAAGTCTATGAAGTTGTTGGTGGCTCATTGTTCATCTAGGAGGGTTCAACTTACCGTGAACAACCCAGCGCTGGCAGCAGGCGTGCTAGACTCTGCTGAAACGCACTCTTCTGCTTTTAAAAATATTTAATGTTTGACCAGGTTTTTCCTCAGTTTGGATGTGTTACCCTGACTCACTGTGTCTTGCTGCAATCTTGGTGATGTCCCTCCCTCTATCTATAACGTTACTCTGAAGATGTGCTCTCAAATTTGGCGCCAGTTGATTAAATGTTAATCCGTACTTGGTAGTACCGAGATCACTCCCCTTGAAAGTACCGAGTTGAGTACCCCAACCCTAACTGGATGGCACTTGAGGTGATCAAAGTATCAAAAACATACACTTAAAGCAGTGAACAGCAATGTCTCTTTCCAGGAACCACAGCTGAGAGCGGTTTCATGTGGGAACTGTTTCCATTCTGTATCACTGGGCATAAGGAAGCCTTTGTCTTCTAATGGATGAGAGGCGTGAATCCCTCTTGAGCTAGGCTGTACTGTTAGCTAGCTTAGTTAGCTAGCCTCTCGTCCACGAGTAGATGCATACTTCCTTCTGCATGCGTCCTTCCCACTGGTGCCCCATGTTCAAAAAAATGCTGCGGAAGTGCCCTCTTAGATTCACCTATGGTAGATACAAGCCCCATTTGCACTGCCCTTTCAAGGTGTGAATCTTCCACCGGCACATAGGAGACCTGGCTTTCAGGCTATCAAAAGTGTGAAAGTGTGAAACTTTCACACAGTACCACTAACAGCAAAGCTCAGGGATCAGTTTTAATTTCACTACCAACAACTTGCTAATTTGCAAGTCGAGGATTGTTGAAAGTTACCGCCGTTTATCAAATGGTGCAAAAATGCTGGGGAAAACTTGAGAGGGAATAACAGAATATTTCTTGAAATGCTTGAACACATGGCTCATCTTCGGTTCAATGAATTCAAATGCTAATTATAATGAATATAGTATAAATGTATAGAGGTAAAATAATATGGTTCTAATTTAAAGGGGCGATTCATCCCAAAAATCAAAAATACACATTTCTCCTGTTACCTGTAGTTACAGAGGCAGAGAGAGGGGGGACAGTTTCGTTCTGCGTCTGATCCGCCGGTGTAGGCAGTAACAGAGCTGCAACAGAGGCGAGGCAGCTTCTGTGTGAATGGAAAAAAATCCCCACGATGGTCAGCCCTCCCGACCAAGACTTCAGAGAACTTTCCCCCATGAAAAAACAGCATCCCTTCCTGTGAGTGAGAGCCACTCAACACATGAACAGCATCCATAAACAGTCAGTGGATACTCGTTTCCATTAACACGTTGAAAACGGGGGGGAAACGTTAAAAAAAACACAGATCCCGCCTTTATGCCGGCGCTGCTTGGTTCGGTGTGAACAAACAAAGCCGCCATAAAGGCGAGCCTTCCGTGGGGCGATAATGTGGAATCTCTGTGTGAAAAAGGCTACAGTACAACATGATGAAGTGTCCTCCAGGCTACCCTTTCAGTGCCCTGGGGGCCTTGACATTTTTTTGCCCCTGCCCCTCAAACATCCGGAATCCGCCACTGTCTTGGTGTTTCCTCTGTGTTGGTGGATGTGCGCTAGTTCAGTAGAAAGAAAATAGTTCCTACTGTACATGAAACTGCTCACAATGAGGTCTGTGGATTCTGTTGAGTAACTGGGTCATCTTTTCTGGAAAGAGACGTTGCTGTTGAGTTTTTTATTTTATTTATTCTTTTTTGTGGTGCTGTGAGCACCACAAGCTAAGTGCCACCCAGTTCCATTATACAGAAGAGATCGCCCATATCTCCAAAACTCTGCGACTCACAACAATCTAGATAGATAAATAGCTCTACAGGTAACAGGAGAAATATGTGTTTTTGATTTATGGGATGAAATGCCCCTTAAATTAGAACCATATTATTTTTCCCCCTTCACCCTCACTCCTATACATTTACACTACAACCATCCTGGTTAGAATATGAATTAATTAAACCAAAGATGATCCATGTGTTTAAGCAATTGAAGAAATATTCTGTTATTCCCTCTCAAATTTTCCTCCGACACTTTTTGCACCATTTGATAAACGGTGATAACTTTCAACAATCCTCAACTTGCAAATTAGCAAGTTGTTGAAAGCGAAATGAAAATTGATCCCTGAGCTTTGCTGGTAGCGGTACAAACTGTGTGTGAAAGAAAGGGAAGAAAAAAAAATCCAAAACATTGATGTTTTACTTCACAAGGACACAAACGGGAGCTTTTTCCACAGATATACACTCTGGGATGATTTTTCATTCCACGTCGGAGGTAGACGGCAGTTGCCATGTGCAGAAGAAGCGGTTGCTATGTGTTGAGAATACACACAAACAAACCTAATAAACTCTTGTCTCCGAGCTCGATATTATAAATAAGTCACAATGGAAAAGTAGCGTCATGTTTTTCTTATGTTTTGCTTGTTTTCACACAGAATACATAGTGGCCTTCTTCTCTGGAACCAGTGAAGGCGACTGCACAAACAAGGCCTCTACACACTGACATCAAGTAAATTAATGTGACTTCAATATACCATATTAAACACGCTGACACTCTGACTCTATATTCTGGATTTCCTGGCTATTAAATCATCCATCCAAGTTCTTTGCTGGGATTCGTTGCCCTTCTGTGACAAATGAATCTATTATATTCTTCGGGAGCGTCACTGATGGTCCTAGGTGGTTTGAGCAGCTGCAGTGATTAATGGCAACATGAATTTTGCAGACACCCTCTACTGGCTTCAAATAGTAACTACTACAGTCTCAAATCACTCAAGTCATAACTCTCTTTTTCTCACTTGGCTAAACTCATTTCTCCTCATGCTCACATCTCATTTATCCAGCAGTGACCACCCAAATCTAAAACTTTCCATGTTTCTCTCATTATCTCCGCATTATGATTCTCCATCCTCCGGAATTAGGTCAACGGCACCAACATATTACATCATGGTGAAGCCTCTCTGAATGTAAAAAGCGCGCCATCGCTTTGATGAATGAAGTAATTTGCACACATGAAATCTACTGTATGATCTTGTAATGGTTTAAAAGCTGACTGTAAGAATGAGAAACAGAGCGGTTAAGGCAACACAAACAGTGCAAGAGGCGCAGAATTTGGTGTTATTTGTTTTTTAACACTCACTGCCAGTGTAAGCTTTCGCACGGGGAGGCAGATGAAGAATAGAATATCGTCAATAATCAAAGAATTGGACGCTACAGACGTTCTGATCTGCTCTTTCCTTCGTTTTGATGCACAATTGCAAGAGTTCAATTCAAACCCTAAATCCCTGAGAGAAGCCACGAGCACATTCAATATCCGAGACTTAGCCGGCTGCTGCAAAATTCACATTTAACTTTGCAATGTCTACCGATGGGCTTATCAACTGTCTTCACACCTTTCTATCAGCATGATGAATGCAATCCTGTTTGGCAACCGGCTTCCTGCTGCACATGAATAGATCACACAGGCAGACTTTACAAATCAATCCATGCATTACGGCACAAAGATAACATAACACTGACAAAAGGAAAATCAGATGTAATGTTCTCTGTAATGGTTTCCTGTCATATTATTTATAGCCAAGGCGGCATCAAAAACAGGTTAAAAAGGCTTGTCAGCCAGATCCTCAATACTTGTAATTACAGTAAATCGGCTAAGAGATACAAAACAACGGTACAGTCCTTTAATCTATGTATCAAAACAAAGTCATTGCCATAGATTTGATTTTATCACAGCCAAAGTACCATTTCAGATTCTGAGCCTTTCATCGCTCCTAAAATTGGCTTCAAAAACAACTCAGCCTCACAAAGGTTGAATATTATTTTTACCGGCTGCGACGGGGGGGGCTGGTATTGTTTGTGTGTGTGTGTGTGTGTGTGTGTATAACCATGACAAAACATGGTCCTGGAGACACCTTTTGTAGCGGGCATGACCACAGAAGCGGTGTTGACTGTTTTGCCAGGTGTTATATATATGATTGTCAGTCCGTGGACAAACATTGTCACAGTGATAGTGTCAGAACCGTGCAAAAGATGCAGTCACGAAACTTCGCAGGTGTGTAGTTGAGATCAAAATGAAGGTCGAGTTTGAATAAGGGCATGGTCAGAGCAAGGGGCCAGAAGTGGAGGGGTCGCCCCCACCGCGCTGTACGCCTCACATTCATGTTCAAAATGTCAAGAGAACGAAGACTGTGATTTAGCCTCTGCTCTCTTTTGTGATTTGTTGTTAGCTTTTACGTTTTCAGCACCCACCGCATGTAACAATCCACAGGCTGCTCCTAAAGTTCAGAATATTGTAACACTGAACAATTTTAAAGCTACGGTGAAAAATACATTCAGACCAGGTTGTCCGTGGGCAAATGCTTTTTTTTAAAAATGTTTTTATCACTAAAAAAAATCCAGTTACCAGGTCCCGCTTTGATCTGTGATCTCAATGGGACTAAAAGAAAAAAGGTGAAATCAAAAAACAAAACAAAACAAAACAAAAAAAGGTGTCCGAGTTCGAAGATAGGTGTGATCCGAGCAAGGGCGCCGGAATTAGGGAGGTAGGATGGCCCACATTTATTTGAAGTTGTGGATCACTGTCACACAGTTTCAATTGTTCCCATCCATTTTAAGACATCAAGTAAAACTCGAGACCATCTTGCGTCGGGGTCACACCAGCCGCGACGCTAAATCAATGTGAGTGGTGCAATGGAACAAGTGATGAGAGAGGAGCGAGTCTGGTGAAGCAGGTGAAATGTTGCATGTATAATGTCATCAGTTCCTTGTGTCAAACAAGGAAATATTTCCACGAAACACATCTATCAATACTTAGATTATAAATTGCGAGGATGGCAAGGCTCGTTGAATAAATCTGTCACAGTTCACCTGTTTTGCCGTATTCACTTCTCTCATGTCATCTGTTTTCACCGCGCCATGCAAACCGATTTGGTGTCGCGGCTGCTGTGATCCCATCGCAAGATCGTCTCGAGCTCCAAATGTAGTTCTCATGCAAATGTAACATAACCTACATTATTCATATGAATTAAGGTGGCAAATGTTCATCATTAATCAAGACAGAAATACACCAGACGGGAAGATCACTGTAGCTCCACCGGTCCAATGAAATAGTGCCCACATGTCTTTTCAAGTTTAATGTTGCTCTCTACCTCTTCAGTGTACACCCTGAAAACTACAACAAAACCGAAGACAGGAAAATCTCCAATCTATCGCTCACTATCAAAGTGTCCATTAATTAGCAGTCCAAAACACGTTAGCGCATTGGAAATGAGCTGAGATAAAATAAAAAGGCTTAAAATTTATCACCAATGTGAAGGGCAGCGGAAACAACATTGTACATGAATATGAAACAAATGAAAGACAATGACCAGTTGTTCCTCTGGACCGCTTTTTAGAAGCCACACTGCATCACAACATTTCCCACAATGCCCCTAGCTGAACCCTGGTCTGTACCTTTCAGACACTTTTCTTATCAACCTTTTTAATACCTTATTATTACATTTTCGTGACGACTCTGTGAACTCAAGTGGTTATGAAATCATGACTGAAACCTACGCAATACACATCTCAATGAAACAGCCTTTGAGAAGGCTACAATCACACCCACTTATTTGACATTTAAGTGTTTTAAAGAGTATTTTTTTCAAAAGCTCTCCAGAAGTTCCACAAGGACTGTTTTCTTTTTCTTTTCTTTTTTTTGCTAGAGGCTCATAATTGAAGCCATCCATGCAGCTTCTAGAGTGTTACCCCTGTCCCCACTGACAGAAAACTCATGACACCGTCCTGAAGCATTAGTGCAGAGTGGATTCAGTCCAGGAACATGACACGTTGATGTGGAGGAGTAGAGGATGGGGCAACAAAAGATAAAACTATTTGGGGAGAGTAATAATGGTAAAAATAGCTTTTGATTGAATAATGTAGGAGATTGAGAATCAAATAAATTATATATGGTCGTAGCCTGAATTGCATTACATAATTGATGCACACAGTCGTACATAATGTACCAACTGTCAACATGTGAAATGTGTTTGAAAAAATAATACAAGTGTGATTCTCAAACCACTTAAGGGCAAAGAGGAAGGAGACGCCCATGGGACATGCTGGTGTCATGGCTGGACTTGGATGAATCATGCATATCTCAGTTTTCCTTTGCTCTTTCTTACCCCCCCCACACACATTTTAACTGTCAGAGAAAGTATTAAGATGCCTTTAGGGTCTCAACTCCCCAAAGGGTGAAGAAGATCAGAATGTCAGATGTCAAAGGACGCTTTACAAATGCCTCATGAAAGTACTAGAAAGTGCAAAGAAGTACAGCGGGGAACGGAGGGGGGCACTTTTGGGCTTCCTCGCTTTTATTTTCTTGAAGTCTTGGCAAGAAGTTCTGCGCGATGTTTTTCTAAGACGGAAGGAAAATAATGGTCATGACTCAATTTACACCATGTTGCCGGTGATTGCTTTTTATGTCGCTCTGCATAAAAAAGGCATGACTCTGACCAAATTAATTCAGTATCACCTGGGTGAATTTGTCAGGGCTGCATGAATGCAACTTATTGCTGTGTAATTAATTATGCTGTTCCCTTTATTTCACATGTTTTAGAGGAGGCACGCTGCACTGCATGCAGGGAGGCTAATAAGTGTTACTGTTCAGGGGAAAATTGAGATTCAACAGGGAATGAGATGCAACCACAAAATTAATCTACGACACTCATCGGATGTAGAGCTCCCTCATTTGCATCTTGTTTTTAATATTCTCAAGTTATGATTTATCATGAGGAACATGTCAGCCCTCTGTTTTGTTTTATTGTTTTTTGAGTGTTATTGGAATAAAAAAATAGAAGAAAAAAAACATTGTGGAGTGCTTAGATCCTGTTTCTATTAAGGCTGTAAGCCTGTATCATGTCATGGCTGATCTCAAAACAGCTGGGAGGCAATGTTTCACAAAACACACAAAAACATGACAGCCTTGAGTTTGAGGAGCCCTGTGGCTTATTGCTTGAATCACGGCCGCAAATGTTGCCGTGGCCTTTTAATTAGAGACCGTCCATTACTCAAGTTTACAGATTGCTGTTTTTTGTGTTATTTTTCAGACTTAATACGCACTCTACTGTGCGAAGTAATTTGTTAAAAGAGAAGCGAAAGAGGACACTCTTGGGGCGCGCTGACGTTACGTTCATGGATTATTAATCTGTTGCTTATTTTTTCGTAATTAATCAAGCGATTGTTTGGTCTTTAAAACGCCAGAAAATGCGAAAAATGTTCATCCAGAGCCCGAAGGTGAAGTCTTTAAAGAGCTTGTTTTTGTCAAAGCAACAATCCAAAAACCGAAGATATTTGGTTTAATGTAAGAAAGGCAGCAAAATCCTCACAGTTGAGAAACTGGGGAATGCAGTTTCTCTTGAGAAATCTAAATTCATTCCGCATCTACTCATCCCCCATGTTTCGTAGTCCACAAAACATTTCTGGAGAATTCTCCTGAACATCTAAAGAAAGTGGAGACTTTCAAAACAAGAAGAAAAACAACCCAATAAAAACATAAAATGGCTCCAGATAATCAAAGTGTCCAGACACTCTGCGATCAATAACTGATTGGAAAAGATGTTATTTACATGCTTTTTAAGCTGAAATCTTAAAGATAATGAAGCTAAAAGCATTCGTGTGCGCGCCATATAATGTGGGCGCGTGAGCTTAAACACACGTACATGCACCGCTGGACAAGGTCATGGTCTATCTCTCTCTCTCTCATACCTCTGAGTTTACCAGTTAATCAGAAGCTGGCGTCCAACACACACAGAGCGAGCTCTGCTGACGTGACGGCAACAAGTGCCTCTTTCGGATCTAATGTGACATTTCCGGTCTTTGATCTCCTACCTAATCATAAGTCCTCTCAGTGTCGCTGATGTGTAGATGGATGGTTCAAGTGTGTTCTCTTCCTGGAAGCTTCAACAGAGAGAAGCGTGTGAGATGTAATGCGGATAATTCATCACGGCACATATCAGTGACTTTCCACAGACTATCACCACATGACCTAGAAAGACTACGGCTAGTGGCTAGTGTCTCTTTGTCTGGACCTCACCTCCTCCGTTGAATCTCTCCGTGCAGTCAGGTTGTGGAGTGATCACTTTTCACCAGAGGAGCATGGTCCAAAAATGCATGGAAGAAAAAGCTGAAGTATTCAAGCTTGTGCACTTAGTCCAGACAGGGTGTGTGCTTTCGCTTTGAGCTTAGCTGTGAAGATTTCGGCTTGAATAAGGGTGTAAATAACACCTTCACAAATCCATTTGGGATCTCTGGGCTCCCGGAGACTTGGATTTATGCCGGACGAGCTGTATGGAGCCATTTCATGTTTTTCATCAGTTGCTTTTGATTTGTGTTTTAAAACAAGTCCCCATCTACTTCAGCTGTTTAGGAGAATGTTAAAGATGTCTTTTGCTGAGTCATCTTTCTATCAGCATGGGAGTGAGTTGGCTAGATAATGACTAATTCATTTTCATTTTGTGGTGAACTGGTCCTTTAAAGGCCCCTCCAAACATATACCATTAGTCTGCTTGAAACAATAACGTGTGTCTAGTATAATTTCCACTACATAATGTAATATTGTAATATGTACAACTACGAGACTCTCCACCAGATAACTTAAATAACTATTAAACAACCGAGGTAGGACGTGCTCTGTTTGATAAACTGATCAAGAATTACTGTGATTGGTGCTTCACTTGAAGTTCTGACTACATTAGTCAGACCTCTCTTGCAGATTAGTCATGGAAAATGAGAACCTCACAAGTTTTGCTTTTGTATCAAGCAGCGAAAAAGTTGTAGCACGACATGTGAGTTAATGTGTCTCAATGAGATTGTCATGCAGCCCTACTTTCCACAAAGGCACCCTGTCTCTTTTTGTATGTGTGTTGTTTTTATTATTCTGCTTTTTAACCTGTAAAGTGTCTTTGTGTACCCCTGAAAAGTGCTATATAAAATAAATGTATTATTATTATCATCCATTCCTTGTGCTTTATTGAAAGAAATCTGATCTATGGATGTCAATTTTGTTCATTTCTAAAGTTTTATTTCTTATTTTAATATTAACTCTGTTCTCAGCGTATGTGCAGCAGTGGATTACAGTGTCTAAATCACACGTGTGTGTTAGTTGTAAATTGGACCAGATTTGAAATCAGATTTTTCCAACAGTGAGCACAGAAAAATTTACACTTTCAGTATTACATGTGAAAACCAGCCTTCGGGTGTCAATCATTGCACATACATCAATCTGTACAGTGACAGTCAGACATTTGACTGTATGAACTAGAAGAAAAGTATATTTGTGACTGAGGGTGGACTTTAAACGATGAATTGATCATCAGAATGGATTTAATGTTGATTGACTTGTCAGCTTTATATGACATGTCTACTCACTAATTGAATAAGTAGTAAGTGAAGCTTGAGTTAAGGTCATTATGTCAACGTCAACTGGATTCTTACAGTATATGATCACTGATCACTGATGTACATTAGAACTAACATGAGTTACATGCCGTGATGTTTGATTGGTTTGGTACACATAAGGGTGATTGTGCTGGGCCTGTTGCAGGACATATTTTTGGGTTAGTGTGCACAATTCATGTAACAGGGGGCCAAGAGAGAAAACAAAGCTGGAAAGAGTTCAGAAACTTCTGTTCAGGTTAATTGCACTTGATCAGTCAGAATACAGTCAGGTCTGGAGCATTGTCAGCCACGGTGGTGTTTTGCAGTACGTACGGAGGAAGTGCAGCCTGGAGGACTGCGCGAGGATGCCCACGAGGCTGTGGGGGCTTTGAAAAGGTAGGCATTTTGGAGAGGAAGCAGATGGCCCACATTAAAAGCAAAGGGCCCTTGTGACTATCTTCAATGGCCCTGCAGAGAACTGGGTAATTAAATGAGAAATTTAATCAGATTCCTCAAATTAAATGTCCAGCTGGATAGTTCGGCGAGAACACCACTGACTACACATTTACCTAGGGGAGTGTCACCGGTGGATGCATAATTCTCCGATCAGTACACACTCATACATGATGATATTCCTGGTGATGATTACTGCTAAAGTATTCCATTCACAGTTCTGCCAGCAGGAGGCAAAGGGACCTCACTGTGTGGCCACGGGAGGGTCATTTTAATAATGGGGCCTGGGAGGAAGCAACAAAACAAGTGAGATGACAGGATGGGGCTGTGGAATCAGTGGATTTTAGCATGGGGGACTGTATTTTCCGCGTCTTTTTGAACAAGGCTTCAATCCCACTGTGGACTCTGAAAACGGCCGCAGCTCAGATGCTATTCTAACGGCGTTTTTCCAGCATTTGATGCAACACGTTTGATACAACATTTAAAAAAAAAAAAAAAAAACGAGGAAGCAGAATCCAAGTCCGGACGTCGTGACGCGGCAATCTGACATGAGCCACTGATTTTTATTTATTTATTTATTTTGTCTGGACTCTTCCTCAATGATAGCACGGGTGGACAGAAAGCGAAGCCTCTGGGTCCGTTCCGAGTCATTTTGCATTCAGCAAATCCCAGGAACCGCCTCCCCTCTCCTCCCCCTCCCCTCCCCTCCCCTCCCCTCCTCCTCCTCCTCCCCATCCGTTGCTCCCGCCCCGCGCTGGCTCCCTCTCACACGCACGCAGCCTGTCCGGTAGGATGGGACCAGCAAGCCAGATCTCCATGCACGCCTGACCGCTAGTTTTCTACTTCCTGGATGGAAGAATGGGACATTTTTTTCCCCTTCTCCCCAGCGCCACTTTTTCTCTCTCCTGCAACGTTGCGCGCTGCCCCTCCGTCACGCCGACGCCGCGGATAATCACTTAATAACCAACACGTGTAATCAATGATATTCGACCACTTTTCCTTGTAAGTTGAAGACAGCGATCGATCGCCGATTGACCTCACCACCCGTCCCCCCCCCTTCCTCCTCCTCCTCCTTCGTCTTCTTCTTCTTCTTCCACACTTCGGGAATGTCGCTGTCTGGAAGCCCCGCTACAGGCACGGCGGAGTCACACAGATTTCCAACTGTTTTCTCACAGCTGTGGCGTGCGCAGCGTTTTATTCCTCGGAGCTGAAGAAGCTGAAAGCCCCCACCAACACCACCCCCCTCAGCTCTGCTCTGCTCGGACCGGAGGCGAGGAAATGTGTCTTTTGAAACGGCAGTGACTGTGTCGCCTGCACCGACAACCACCACCACCACCACCACCAGCCGTACTTTGATGCTCTCCTGCCTTCGTGGCCGCCGTGCCAACTTCGCTCTCGACAGCTTCTTCGGTCGTGTGATTTTCTAAAGCGGAGGAGAAACAAGAAAGAAAAAAACAACACGCACACACAAGACTGAAAAACTTTGTCACCCGTTGCCTTTTTTGTCTCGTTTAACTCTCGATGAGTGGTCTAACATGCGGAGAATACGGGGACCGAGTTGCTGGTGGATTTTATCCTTAATGTTTTTAACCTTGCCCAAACACAAAGACTGTCACCCCGGTGAGTACTTCAACGCAACACGGGGTTAGCTACCGTCGGTGTGTTAGCCCCCCTCAACTCCCCCAGAGTGTCCACAGTGTTGAATTAGTGTTTTATAACCGAGGGGGGGAACAGAGACTTTCTGCTGTCGATTCAGGAGGTTTTGTTTATTTTTTTTAAACAGAGGGCGACGTTTAGCCCGGGTTCGTGTAACTGTAACAGGGCCGAGCCGGGTTACGTTGCCGCTCAGACGTTTAGCCTCCGTGATTTGTGTGCGTGTTATTGATTAGGCAGCGGGACTATGGCGCAAACTGCCCCCCCTCCCACATCTCTCCCTGCTTTTTAACATTAGGCTGGACATTTATTCAGTCCTGCAACTCTTGTTTGTTTGACCCTGACGATTTGCAACACACACACACACACACACACACGGTGTCTCAAAATCCATCAATCTCAGGAAATGTAGGCTCCACACTCACGTACGTTCTGTACCGTTGGTCGACTTAGTATTCACTTTGCCTCCTGAATCACCAGGGTTGTTCGCTGGACATGTAGTTCTGCTCTTGTGCTCAGAAGTTTTTATATTTTTTATTACAGCCTATAGGTGTGCAGTCCAGGTTCGTGTGGAGGTATATAGTCTGTGTTTGCTTGCTGTCATGTGTGTAGGTAGAGAGGAGAATGAAGGCGATAGTTAGCGCTGTTGGTCCGTGGATGGTTGTGCCTGTATGAGAGGCGTTCAGTGCCACCCCCGGTGCACAAACCCCCCCTCCCGAATATCGGCCACCCGCTACCAGGCGACGTTTGTGACCCATGGGGATTCTGCCTCCACTAGAGGTTTTTTGAGGATTAAAGGAGATTGATGGGTTGATTTGGGTATTAGCATGTGAAGTGTTGGTCAAGCGCAAGCCAGACTGAACAGGGGTTGATCGATTTTGGCTTTTTTTTGAGGGCCGATACCGATTTATTGGAAATGAAGGGGACTGAAAACCGATAGGCGTATTCATTTGCAGTGAAGATGAAAGTCTTTGCGTCAAAATGTCCAAACAAGCAATGATGGAAATTCTCAAGAACTATTCTTAAGTAAAATTGTCAGGTGATTTACCTGAATGTTTCCTTTTTCTGCTACTTAATCAATCAATCAGTCAAAACCTTATTTTCATTTAGTTGTACCAACAAAAATAGTGCAGCAAATGTTCTTTACACATCCTCTCCACTACATTTATTTGATACGTTTAGTTACGTGCTACTTTGCCGATTCAGATCATTCAGTATTGATGGACTGTTAATTTTGACATGTGATCAGTCATATATTTTTGTGGGTAGTAGCACATTATTAAATTTGTTTATTTTACTCACAATATGATGGATGAATCACAGATATCACTAATGGAAAATGTTGAATACTGGCCCCGATAATCGGACTACCCCTATTATTGAAGAGCAGTCCAATCCATCACAGTGACGACCTTGTGACTCTTTCTGTTATATTTAGATAAGATCATATGATCCTAGATCTTTTTGAACCCAGTATTTTCATCCGACATTGGCCTATCACAGATTAATAGGTACCGGTCGGAATTGCCGTATATGTTTCCAACAACGTTTATTCTTTCAGTGCACTAATGTCATTTTGGAGAAAGACGTTTATTGTTTAGCTGTAAAATATCCCGCCTCCAATTCATATGTGTCTTGGTCAGAAGTATATGATTAATGTTATGAATGTGTCATTGGTGAGGGATCTGTGCAGAGATACAAGGCTCAAAAACAAAACAAAAAAACAATGCTTTACAAGGGGAAGACAAGGGGAAAAATATGCATTCTTGACCTTGGGGTGAACCTTCCCCTCAACTCTAGAAATGACCTGAATATGTCATGTAGTGTTGAAGTCATAAGCTGGTAAAATTTGGCTGGTTAAAGGAAAAGTCATTTGGCCCATGGACACAAAAGTTATTTTTGCATTCTGTATAAGAATATTTTGGCTGACATGTCAATATCAGACATATTTATTCTTGATATTGCTAGTGGCATTAGCACAAACAATCCAGCATCAGTCTGTCTCTAAAATATTAGAAAAATAGATGAAATTTCTATCAGGTTACAAAATATGGTGCCGCACTGTTTTTGTGTCAAGGTCTCCTGAATTTGGGTTAACGCAACTGGATGGAGTAGGGGTTAAGGTTGGGTCAAGGTTAAGCATCACCAATATGACAGGTTGAGAAAGGTTTGAGGTTGGTACAAAACCACAATGGGTGAATACACTCTGGCACACTGCTGCGAAGAGTAAAGAAGTGACAAAAAGCAGGATACTGTATGTACAATAGCCCTACGAAGGTCTAATGGCAATTAGTTTAGAGGATAAAGGGTAATGGAGGACAATTTTTAACAAGAACTCAGAATAACGAGGTGCCTCTGTTACGGTGTAGTCTAATAGTTCTCATATCGTGTTTAGAAACGACCAGCTTTTTCAGGCTTTCAGGATCTTGCATCCATCCCCGGATCTATTCTTCGATGTTGACCAGATTTTTGTGTGGTATTCTGTTGAATCAATTTAATTTTTACAGCACCTCCAAAGGTCTTTATTGTTTTGATATAAAGCCCAACCCGTACTTTTAGTTTAAAAACTGTTATCCCTTTGATATTTGAGAGCTAAAAGAATCTGATATATAAATATATTTAACAATATGACATCATGAAACGTTACTATAAACATAACGTTACTGCTTATATTTGGTTATCAGAAGTTGTGTACTGAGTGCAGATTTTTACACTTGGCATTTCTACCTTGAAAATTCTTATTACTTGTCATACAACATACACGCTTATAGATAAATCTGTGATTAATTAATATTGGCAGATAGTGATTAAAGAATAATAAACACTAGTTTCATCAATGTCGTATAATCAGCTATATGTTTAATTACGTTTATGTGAGATTGTGGTGTAACATTTATAGTTTGCGTGCATCCCAAGTATGTTTTCGTTTTCACTCTGTGGCACCAGTCATCCCCCATAGTGAAGCAGCCGTGATGTAACACAGGAGAATGGTTCCTCTCTGAGTCACCCCCCCTTCTGCCCCAAAAATCCCCCACTTCCATGCTCCACGTCCTTAGTTTTGCAGCTTTATTGACTAGTAGCCTTCCAAGCCCCTAACGCAGCAGAGTTTTCTCACATGGCATGTCTCACCAGACCCCTGACACGCAGCGGAAAGGCAATACACTCTGACTGGTGGACCAGCAAGAAAGTGGTGAAGGACAAATCCAATTTAACTGCTTGTACACTGTCACGTAACTGTTTTAATCTACCGTTTTAGTCTGCATCATAGAGAGTGGAACTTAAATGGTGTTCAATTAATGTGAATATAAAGGATTTCAAAGGGAGGAGGATTATTTTTCCAGTCTGCAATCTATGCATACCAGATAAAAAGGCATAGCTGTCAATAAAATTGGCCTGATTTTCATGATAATTTTGAAAAGCCTGCATGTTTCTTTTCTCACATGCGTAGACGTCTTTTCTGATGTTTTTTCCTCAAAGTGGCACTCCCTACAATATATGGAGATAAAAAATTCTGTAAGAAGAATTTCAGGAGTTGTGTTGAAAGCTGTAGTTTCGACAAATGTTTGCTTTAAACTTGTGTGGTTGGAACTGCAACTCTGAAGGCGCCGTTTGAAGCATAGCTTGTCATTAATAATATAAATTCTCCTGATTGCATCACTTAAGTAATGAGGAAAAAAGTGTACGTTGTGTGACTAGAGCTCTGGAAAAGAATAAAGGATACAGCTGGGGAATAATTGGTAGCATTGGCAACAGGACGTCAATGATTTAGGGAAACTTGAAAAAACAATTACTTTTTGACAAACATAATGGTCATTTTCGCTTGTGTGTGTTGTCCTTTTCAAATAACACCATCACTGTCCACTGCAACTAGAATATGAGTGTGCAAACATGTCATTAATGTTATTAATGAGGTCCTGATGTACTGCTGTGCCAGCAGGATGCCATCTGTCCGGACATCACTGATGTTGGCAACAGCATCATTATCATCAAGGGCCTCCTCTACCTTCTTGGGATAATTGGTTGAACATGCACACAGTACTGACAGAACATCTCAAAACTAACTTTCCCCAGGTTTTAAAAATAGCATCAGTAACATATGCCCAGTCTCGATCATGGTTGGGCTCGGCTCACTGTTATCTGTTGTCTCTCCACCAGCTGCCTGTGCCACCCACTAAATGGTCCGAAGGGGAAACATTGCAACTGTAATCACTTTTCACTCGTGCAGATAATTCACTGTTTATCCTTTTTGCTGGTGATGCTCATCCTTTTGCTTATTGCTTTCAAATCTAATGACCGGCTTATCTATTCGTCTAATTAGACTGGATAAACTTTAAAACAACAATGCAATTCCGCTATCGATGAGACTGTTTGAGCTGCGTTGGTGCCGACTTGAGACTGTAGGCTGGTTTATGAGAACGGTTGTTACTTAGTGTGTTGTTCATATTGCATTATGGTGGTTAAGCTGCGGCCACTGTTGCTGGAAAAGCACCCCAGCAGGGGTTCTTCACACTGATCCGCTGTGTATATAGTCTCTGCAAATAGCCTGTGAAATAAGCTACCTTGTTTCATTCTTTCACAGTTTGCTGCGAGAATACATTAATGTAGTTTTCTTGATGAAAAGTTAAAAAAAAGATAATTATGTTTAATGCCGGACAGATTTTTTTATGTTTGACGTCTGGTAAAGCTCAACCTGAATTGCCCATTTGGGATAAATAAAGTGGTCTGAATCTGATACAGTACCCTAAATGTTAATATAATCAGATTTTTATTTTAAGACAGAGTGCAGATTAGAAAAATTGACACTCTCGCAAACACTCGAAGAATGATTTCTGGAAGTAGCATGTGGATTATCTTTTTCTATGGTTTACTATGACTGAATGTCTTTACTGATGGGAAATGCTGTTTGAGAAACTGTATAATTTCCTCGGTGCATCCAAGGCAAATGTGAGCAAACATTTGCAACCTTGAGTTGCTTTCTGAATTCACGATCCATCTAGTCACATTTTCAAAATGGATTTTATGTCTGATTTTTGGCCCTGAAGCCATTCATGTGAAAATATGTGGTCATGTGTTGAGCTTTTTAACAAAGGGATACTTGTTCTGGTTTTCCGCACTAGATGTAAATAGCGGTGTGCTCTGACACTAAAGAACCATCATCAGCCCTCAGAAATCGATTTAAGGGATGGTGTATATTTTCATAATATGAAATAATGCTGGAAATGATGAAAGTGCACTGTTTTGGCAGCTACTGCATAAGAAATCAAAGTTATGAAAGAGAAGTGTCTGCCAGAGGATATGAATCAAACTCAGTTAGGATTTCTACTATTATCAAACTAGACAACTTTACATATCACAAACATGTTTTTCAGTGTATTGTTTCTTTGTCTTAAGAGTTATAACACCACCCCCCCTTCTTCTGAATAACAATATGGGTCAGTACTGTTAATACCCAAACCACATTATGAAAATAAAACGATCAGATACTGATTTAAAAAAATACTTTATTAATATGTCTTAAAATGTTTAAGAAATGAACAGAACTTGAAGGCAGCTCCAAGACTATATGGGACAGCATGACCGCCAATTGCTGATCGCTATACTCTTTGCTGTAGCTATCTTTTTAGCTGGAGCGACAGTTAGCTGTGGAGGCAAGTGGCCCTATTAGCCGAGTGGAGTCAGTCTGGACAGCGACCTCAGGCTCAGCCCCCCCAGTGAACACGACTGGACAACAGAATGAGACCAAATATAGCCTCCAGACACCAACTGGCTGCCAGTTCGAAGACATGGTATACAGAATGGCGGCGATTTACAGCATCTTCGATCAGTACTATAACTTGGCATAAGAAGACATGGCAGGTAGGGACAGGAGAGGCAGCGCAAAAAAAAAAAAAAGATATACTCCAGCGGTATGAATATAATCTTCCATCTTCCACCTACATCCCGTTTCTTCATGCTCTTCAGCTGTATTAAATTACAAGAGAATCAATACCAATTATTCTGCTATTTTTTTTTTTTTTTAACAGCTATAATCATCAGCCGAACAGATAAATGACAAGGTTGACCCCTCATGTCCACTGAATGTGGCGGTATTGATTCGCAGTTGTGTCGTGTCTCAGTCACTATTTTAAATGGCATTCCAGAGGTGGTGCGTCACTGGCATGTTTTGTTCCACAAACTCTTCAAATACATGGTAGCAGCTCATCCACGATCGATGTGGTGAAGTACTTCCTTTATTTCCTGGACTACAGCATGCTGTCTTTCTTTATTTCTTTGTCTTCATATCCTGAATTGTGTATAGTAATAAAGACAAGCTAGTTTTGCTGTGTGTTGGGCTGCAACCAGTAGTTATTTTCATTTTGATGAATCCATCAATTATTTTCACAATTAATTGATTAGTTGTTTGGTTTATGAAACGGTGAATAATCTCAGTCAATATTTCCCAAAACCCACAATGACAACCTCATATGTATTATTTTGTCCACAACCCAAAGATATTCAGTTTACAGTCGTATACGAGTAAACGGGTGTGATTCTTCTGGATAAATCCGTAAATCCGGCTTTTCCGCTGTCGATGTTTTTTGTGCCTCTGATTCATGTCTTCATGTCACTCCGCAAGTAGTCCATTCATTTGTCACGATGGAACTTCATTCAAAGCAGAGCTTCACCAAAGAGCCTGCAATCGTTGCAGAAGGTTATCTGATGTGTTGTAAGAATTTTGGACGTGTGAGGCAAACTATTTCTTTCTTAGCTGAAGCCGACAACGGGACAGTATAAATGTAAAGAGAGACATAGTGGAGTTCCTATTTTCGTTTCGACAAGTATAATTCTGTAGTCTACCCCTTACATGACCTGGCAAGTGACATTACTCTAAAACGCATAAGAATAACTCCCCCGACATAGTTAGAAAATACTGCCTCTAGAGCCAGCTGCACAACGAGAAAATGTCATAGCATGATCAGAACAGCCTGACCTGACGAGACAACAGAGAAAATAATTGGATTTAAAATTTGGGGTTGGTTAATGGTTTGGATGAGATCATTAGATATTCTCATGCAGTAATGTGATGTACGTGACACCAAGACGCAAAGTAAGCAAGACAGAAAAAGAAAGTAAACCGTGCCCAACAATCTACTCACGTGAACAGCTTCAGTTGACAAGATGGTGAACACGGATGATTCAGGTAGGCAAAGCCAATATTGTCTTTCCTTTTTATATGCAGGTCTATTTAAACTTAAGAAGCTGAAATCAGAGAATTTTGACTTTTTTACTTAAAAAATCTAATTGTTTAATCGATCAAAATAGTTGCTGACTGTTCAATGTAATACCAACTACTAATTGATTAATTGTTGCAGCTCTGTGCATAAAAATCCACTCAATAACAAACAGTTAAGAAATCGTCGATAGATTTTAGATGTCATTGAGATGTACTGTTCACACATCTGGTGAACGTTGGCAGCTACCAGTTTCCAGAAGCCGCAACTGAACCGAAAAAAAACCCTGTGGACGTTACGGGTGAGAACGTCCGGTCAGGAGATGAGGGCATTAATATCCAAGTGTAACGCTTCATTTATGAGCTCAACATTATGAGAACAGTGCTTTATTTCATAAGATAATTATAGTAATTTGACATTAATTGTGATTAAACTGTTTATTTGTCTAACTTATGTTAATCAAGGCAATCAGTCATCACTTCATTACTCGGTGTGTATGGTTGAGTTCACTCGGTCTTTGAGCCAAGATACTCCAAGCTGGTCACAGTAGCATTTTAATCATTTAGAATGACACACAGCCACTTCACTCCAAATCATTTCATCTGTCCTAGCAACATCCAACCCAAATCACGCACACAACACACACACACACACACGGACTGGATTCGACCAGGCTAGTTGAAACAAGGGAGGAAAAATGCTGTTGGGGAAAAGAGTGCACTTATTTCCTGTGCTTCATGACAATAGTGATTAATGTCCAGGCAATAAGGCTCTGTCACTGAAGGACATATACTGCTGCACTCAAGGACTTGGCCATATCAATAAATGTCCTATGTCCTTCAGTCGCTACGTCCTCTTTCCCCTTAAACAATCTCGCCACGATGTTGATACTGTGTCAGCTGTACTTACCACTGAACTGTCAGTCAACGCAGCCCTGCGGAGGGTGGAGACAATGGAACCTTCAGGCTCCTTCTTCCTGCATTGTGTTATTGTGGGTCAACAGAGCATGTGTTTGCTTTGTGCTCATTGTGTTTTTGGTGGGCTACATTCAAGATTGTCTTTTTCCGAGGCGAGGGAAAAAAAAACAAATTCAAAAGTAGGCTATCCCATCCGCGAGGCTCATTTACCCTGTCGTGAATTATGGCGACAATCAATGAAGATATAGGATTATAGGCTGTGCATGTTTTATCAAGCTCAAGGTGCTGCGCAGAATGCAAAATAAGCTTGTTGAAAAAGAGTCCGGTTGCATGTGATGAATTGAATTTTAACATTTGCATAAATTATATTCTTGTTATTTTGAGGAGCTGTAGAAAATGCCTGGGCTCCAGCATATGTAAGTGATATTGTTCTTCTGTTACTTTGCATTTAGGTCACTTTCAGTTCAGAACGCAGTCACCACAGTCTTTAAAAAATGTAGTCATTACCCAGCCCATCAACTCTACAGTGGTGTACACCGAATAGTAGTTCTCACTGTCAGGACAGACAACTGTTTTGTTCCATTATAACAGCTACAGAATGCTTAAATGAAACTGAAACGATGCCAGGCAAACCTGACAGTCCTCAGATCTTTGGCATTGACTGGTTGTTTTTGCACACATATTCCCAAAAAAAACCAACACCCAAGGGTATTGTGTTACGCAACTGGGAGCTTTAACAGCGTTGTTCCTTGTCAGTGGGCTGCTTTCAAACGTATTGATTATTCAAATTTGTGAAAAAGATTTATCTTGACATAATACGCTCTGGTTTTAATATGGCTTTGTCGTGTTATCTGACAGACATTGGATTTTTTTTTGAGTGCGATATCAACATTTGACCTAAATATATCCGCACATGAGATGATCTCATGCAAAGATTTGTACTGACTGAGGGCATTTTACAGTTTAACAAAAAAATACACTTGTACAAAGCCAAGCTGCTATTACATGGTGAGCTCTCACGTTAATGCTAACATGTCTTTTTTTGAATTTCCATTTTCCAATTTCTTTGTTCCATAAGCCGACATATGTGCCAGCAACGACACATCTGTGATAAGCTATTATCAGGCTTTAAGGGCCGTCCACACCAAACCCAATAACAATTCCAATAACTATAAAGATATTGTTTTATAAATCATTCTAACCGAAGTAGATGGTGGAGTCCTACTTCACAACTATAACGCCAAAGAAAGCGACCAACAATATTATCAATATTCAAAACAATATTATCAATTAGCTTGATTCGGGGGACATTTTTCATAGTAGGAGTGCTTGAAACATTGGTGCCCAACTGTGGCCTACCTCCTTTGTATAAGCTAATAGATTGTATTTAGGAAACAACATTTTAGATGGTCTACTATCATCTACTACTACATCCTCTCATCCTGGAAGATGTTCGTAAAAACAAATTCCTATTTTTTTTCGTGTATTTTTTTTTTTTACATGTTTCTCCGTGCAACATACGTCAGTAACAGGTAATCATACAGCTCAAGCAATGCAGGACATGATTGTCATTACTGTTTACTTTATCTTACATCAGTCTGATGCTCACATCGTTATCATCATTGGATGGCCCTTTTAGTCTTAAAAATGTAAATTGGCGTGAAAGGAATAAAAACAGGAAATGTAGCAAATTCACCAACAACAGAAGACAGTTTCTGTGCTTTGAAATGCATAACTGTGCTCATTTCATATACCATCCTGACAAAAAACATCAATGCTGTCAATTATTATTCAAAATATCAGTATTCTTTAGTGTTGTCAGTGTTCGTTTACGTCTGTCTGTCAGGAGAGTTGAATGCGCATCAGATAAAAATTTTTATAAGGAGGAGTGCGATTTGAGAAGTCTACTTTAAAAAAAAAACGTATTCTGGACTTATTCTTATTCCGCCGTTCTAATCAAAAGTGTCAGCACTATAATTTCCAGTTTGGCTGTTTTCGACGGCTTTACAGAACCAATTTAGCTTCCTTTTCAGATAAGGCTGCTGTATAATCAACCTCTACCTTTTAAAAGTTTTGACTGGAGGAAGTCTGAAAAGGTCCTTTTGCTAAAGGGGAAAAAAAACAGCTGTCGCTACCGTTAGTCTAACACCCAAAAGATTTCTTAAAATGTTGCTGTCTTTCCAAATGGGTGTTAGACTTGGGGATAATTAAGAAGCTCCCAGTCACCCAAATTAGAAAAATCACACACATCGTAGTAAGTAAGGTTGTTGAAGGTTGTCTGGAATGTGTATTATCAGGGAAAAATGTGATAAGCAGGTTGCACTGACACGTCTTATGGTAGTTTGATGATGTATTGTTTATTTTGGGATATACGCTTAAAAATATGACAGCCTGGAATTGTACAGTAAATAGTAAATATCAGACTTACTAACAGCGGATCGTTCATCATGAAAAGATGACATGAGTGGTAAATACAGATTAGTCGTAATCAAGTATAATTTGACAGGCTGTGAGTTTAACACTGACTTGATATCCACTTTTCCACTCCAGTGCTAAACCCATTTCATTAATTCCTCGTCGAATGTGTTTTTTTCCCCCTCCCTGAGTTAACACCCTGAGAGATCAGTCCTCAGGCTCTTTCCTTCTTTCCTTTGGGTTTAGAATGAGATTGATGTTCTGTTTGTTTCACTTCCGCTGTCTCTCAGGGAGCTTTCAAGAAGAAGCTCTGAAACAACAATGGAAATGGGGGGTCACTGCTAACTTAACTAAAAAGACTGCAAAGCATTTCAAGTGGCATTAGGCCTTTTCCAGGTGCTTAATATATTGTATCTGAAAGCCTGCTGTTGGATGTTTGAAAGGAAGCTGCGGTATTGAAAAAAATGACAGAGGCAGCTAGTGTGAGAATTTGGTGTTAGTTAATTTTCGGAGAATTCCAAGGGAGAAGATGTGCTGAGTTGGATAGTTTTTTTGGAGGCTGAACAGGAGTTTGGAGACTACCCTATCGATCCTGTTGACACGCTCCCCTTTGGGGAATGCAAATGTTTCTGTTCTTCAACACAAACCATTCAAAACCTCCTGGTCGTGGAACCCTAATTAACAAGGGATTTGAATACCACGGCCTTTTCCTCGAGACGTTATCATATTTCAGGAAGACATTGTTTTTACCCTTCCTCAAAACAGACAACTCTCGTATTTATCAAACGGTGAAAAGAACAGTCCAACAGTTTAATTTGTCGAATGATTTAAGAACAAAAAAAAAAACCTTCCGGTTCACTCGGCTAATTTTAAGCCCCACTGCTGTACGGATTCCTACTTATCTGTCTGTTGTGAGCTGAAGGTGTGACAGCTGCTGTGTGTTATTGTCGCTGCTGATCTAACCCTCATAACACAAGTGTTTACCACAGCAGAGGAGACCCATCCCCAGGTAACCAGAAATCACTCAGGGATTCCAGAGATCATCTGTCTCCACACTTAGCAGCCGGCGTGAGGCGGGTGGGAGCTTGCAGCCACTCAGCAGCCTCACAGTTCTCAAGACAATCATCTGTGTTGCTGTAATGTTCAGAATTAAATGCTTTGAATGGGCTTAATGGTGCTAGTGACATTACAGAGTGCCATCTTGATAAAATGGAAGTTGTTGCTTTGAGATGGAAAAACACAGTTCATCTTGTGTTCAAGCCTATGAATATTATAATTGCCACGTCAATAGAGAGATGCGAGTATTTTATTTTTGATGAAGAGGATTCAGAGGGCAGCAGTGAGGACATTCAGCTGAGCATTGGCAGGATTCACCACTTGACTCTGAACCCTTATTCCCATTATGTTTAAAGATGACTGGTTGTATAACGGATTTGTATTTTTATTTTTTTTTAAACCAAAGAGGCACATCCTGCTGGCAGCGTCTGAAATGTCAGGATTTGATATTTGCTTTTCGTCTTTAGGGCTGCAACTAACCGTTATTTTCATTGTGGATTTATCTGCCGATTATTTCCATGATTAATCGATTAATTGTTGAATCTATCAAAAAGAAGAAATTCAAAAACTCTTCATCTACTGGGATAAATTAGGGGAAAAAATCCTTGCATTGAAGACACTGAAACCAGCAAATGTTTGAAATTTCTGATTGCAAAATGACTGAAACAATTGATAGATAAATTAGTTGGCAATTAAAGATGCAGCGTTTCTATAAGTGTGTTAATGTCGGCTTTGTGTTTGATTATCTGTCTCATTTCACCAAAGTAGGAGAGTTCTTACATATTGCAGTTAATAGGCTATTAAACTCATACCCCCAAACGAATAGGGGCAGCACATCACCAGAGTAATTAGCTGCTGCTAACTGTATTCTGTTTATGAATGCAGCTACTCTTAGCTTGTTAGCTCAGTTGTTAGCAGGAGTGTGGGTGAGAGGTTTTAAAGCCGGGCGCTAGCTGGTTAGCATGCTAACTTCAGTAGATGTCTCTGCCACACAATGCATAGAGGACTTTAACTTGATGTCAAAACTGTTATTTCTTCACATTCTGTTGATCATTTTCATTATTTTTCAAACATTTTAAACTCAAATTCTTACAGATTGCACCTTTCAAATTATTTTTTCCGATCAACTTATCCATCGATCAACTAATCAAAGCAGCTCTGTTTGTCATACACGGTAATACATGAACTGAATATGTTGGTTTTGGATTTTGAAGTTCACCTTGAAGTGCGGGGAATTGTAATAGTCATTTTTTCACTATCATCTTATATTTTAAAAAGCAAGTCCTCAGTTAACTGAAAGAATCATTTGCAGATGACTCTAGAGTGAAAATCATTAGTTGCAGCCCTGGCCTTGTGAATATAGGAAACTCTTGTCGTATTTTTAAAGGTCAGGATTTACAGGCTTATTCCAGCGTGTCTGTCATTTGAAGAGTGTCATAATAGCCTCACAATCGCTCTGTTATGATCAGTCAACTCGGTTAACCTGTAGTCAGGTCAGATCCCATGAACTGCAGTATGAAAAGGAAAAAGGCACTTCACTCACGACTGAAACTGTGTTGGATTGGACGAAAGCATTCCTATAAGTGTGTTAATGTTGGCTTTGTGTTTGATTATCTGTCTCATTTCACCAAAGTAGGAGTTATGTAGGTCAAGAGATTACCCCAGGTAATTAGCACTATATTCCTTACTGTTACTGCTAATGGTATCGAGGCATATGCTGAAAATGTCCTTCTGATTTCAAGTAATTTGAGGGGTCAGAATGACTATCTCCTGATCTTTGTAATACCTGATAAAACAACTCCTGTTACTAATATTCCTTTCATACCGTAGGTCTGAATGTGAGTTCTCAAAGAAGACAGCTCTGGAATGCCTTGCTTTAGAGTCATAGACTATAGAAACCATGGCCATGGCATTTGTGTTTTGGTTTCTTAAGGAATAGTAAGACCTTGGTTTGGGGTCGGCAGAACAGGTAGAACTTATTACTTAACATAACTTGTTACAATTCTAAGTTTTTCGAATCTGTCCTCGGTTAACCCTCTTCCCAAACAAATACAAATAAGAAAATAAATGAGAGAAATTGAACCCATCAGCTCTGATTCTTTTGGAGTAACCTCCAGTCCCATCATTTGATCGGTGTGCCGGAACTCGTTGAGTCAGTTGAGCATGCACATAAATTAAATGATCTTATAGGTCTGTCATGTAAAAAAAAAAATGTTCATTTTCAGGCCAATGCCAAGGTTTGCTTTTAAAGCAATTGAAGCCGTTTCCCAACAATGCGATGTGAAAATGCAGTGTAGACTATATTCCATCTAAGATTTTGATGTTGCCATTTCCCGGTGTGAAAGGCTGCATTGCAGTAAAGTGATGTCATTTCCTGAACATGCCAGACTTTTGTACTTGTTGTAACACTTGTCATTACCCATCTATTTATTATATCTACTTTACTTAACATTACTAGTTACCAGTGCCAGTAGTCATCCCGGCAATATTTACGCAATATTCATATCAATTGTTGTAACATCTGATTTTTGTCACCCAGTCCAAGCATTTATGAAGTGCTTTTGAGGAGATTTAAAATGATTGAGATGCAAGTAGCGCAATGCAATGCTGCTTTTAAAATAAAAATATTATTAGAAGGACACATCAAACATCCAAAGACACCCATGAAAACAACACATCATCTCATTTGAATCGCACGGAATCAGATGCAATTTTGCTTGTTAAGATTTTTCCCGCTTTAATGTGGTACAAATACAGTGATGTATTTTCCAGCAATGCATCGGGGCCATAAGAAAAACTGCAGCTAATTGCACTCGCAGGTTGCACTCAGCTGTGTTGTTGCTGCTTGATTAGAATCATTACCTTGAGTCGCAGCCAAATACCGCTCAAGTGAATGCTGTTTTTCAGGCTTTGTTTGCTCCTGCTCTTGTGTGCATTAGATCTCTTGTTTATCAGCCCTGGATTTGTTTTGCCTCGCGTTTGACTACATGTAGGTGAAGAAATCGGTGCGCAACGTGGCTTCGGTAAGTTTTTTGATGTGAAATCGTGCAGCCGTTTCTATTGATGGAGTTTGCTGTTTATCAACCACAAGTCAGTATGTATCTGAGCGAGGCCAAACAAGTGAGTGCGGAGGAGCTGTGGTCTGAGCAGATGTCCTCATTTGTCATGAGTTATATGTTGGCATAGATGATGGGTACTGTAATGGTCTTGTAATCCCTTTAGGCTAATTAGCGGCCATCTTACTGTGACATGCCAATAGATTTCTTGCATCACATTACCTCTAAAGTTAATCAGCGGGAGCACGGTCTTGGACTGCGGCTATGAAACTCTGTACCTATGCATCATTTTAAGTGTTACATCTCTTTCCCCTCCGAGCTACTTTATATTCAGTATCGAACGGTACACAGCTTGGAGTTTTAACAGTTTTGGAGGAAAATAAATCTGAGACCCCAAAAGTTAGCTTTTATTGGTGATGATAAGTTTTTTTTTGTTTTTTTTTTCAGCTCATCTTCTAAAATGTTTTTATCTCATTCAGTTCAGAGCAAAATTAATCAGTTTGAACAGTCGGAAACAAATGCTTTGATTCTTGTTTTTAAAAAAAAAACCATAACAGTGGGGATGAGTGGAACGGCAGGAGACTGACAGTATCTCGGTGTGAGAGAAATTATTTCATTTCCTTGAACTTTTGGGGCAATGTAATGACATTAAAAACTGGCAGCAGGTAATGAATTCATCATGAATGCTAGGAATACTCACAGCTCCTCCTCAACGAGAAAAAATATCAATTTACGGTGCCTTTAACTTTAATTACAAAGTAAAGGTTAGAAACAATCTGTAATTTGAGGCTTCTCCAAGGGAAGCGTGGAATCAGCACGCAGTAAATACACTGCTAATGTCCAATTCATGCTGTAGCAGTCACATGAAACAATGTCGGTTTTTCATTTACCGTCAATCTAAGAAACTCAGCTGATATTTCTTTTTTCATTTTCCTGTAAAATATAAGTTGAAGCGTTCCAGTCTAGCGCATCTGTTTAGTGTTATACTCTCTTATTGCTTGAACAAAATTGTATTTACATGTTGGTCCTTGTTAAGTTCTTCAGAAATATTAGAGTCAACCGTATGGATACTAGTGAGGCTGCTAAAGAGGCTGTTACAGAGGTATCAAGTGCATAGCTCGCCACGGTTTTATTTATCGTTTCTAAATTCAGCCTTCAAGTATTGATTAGAGTCCAACATCAAAAAGCATTTAAAGAGGAAGGGAGGAGGGCTGAGTGTTTGTATGGCCCCAGGCAGGCATGAAGAGCTTGTTTGGGAGTGATGCATACTAAGTCCTACTGGTAGCAGTGGTATTATTTATGGATAACACTGAGTCATTTGGCCGGTGAGCTGCGGGTTAGGTATTTCTCATCAACCCCAGGCAGATGTTTTCCACAAAATCACATTTCCAAAGATATTTGACTCCACATATTTTCTTGAGTTTTGCAGCTTTCATTATAGTGGTATTTTACCGCTGCCATTTTGTGGATGTTTTTCTCTAAATCACTGTACTGGAGGTGCGACGACATTCATTTTCAGGCTGTTTGTCCCGAACTGCGATCACAGCACCGGCCCGGCGGTATCAGTGTCACGCTCTACCTGTGGAGTTAGATGCACCCATTTACATTACCAGTGATCTACCATCACTATTCATGAACACCAGTAATGTGCAAGGAGTGTAATGTATCCACCAGAGGCAGTGAAATTTATTTCAGAATCAATAACGAGACAATTCATGCGTGGCTGCACACCGTGTCCTGAGGAATGACCTCATAAGCTCTTGGCACTTAAGCGATCCAATTGCCACATATTGAAAATTGAAAACCTCACTTTACACAGTAAATTTTCCTGACACTGTCAGAGCTGTTGTGTACAGTCCTGCCACTGTACGTAGTGACACGTTTGACACAGGATTGTTTATTGTGGTCCGTGAAGGGAACAAGCTATAGCCGGTGTGGTAAAGAGTTCACTCGCCCTGAATTTGTTTAATCTTGTTAATGGTTTTCATCAGAGCCCCTGATGCACTCAATCAGTGAGCGCGCCAGCTATTTAATGCACTTAATTCACTGTACCTGCATTACCTTAGAAGCACACTCGATAGCAGATTGACACAATTTAGATTTACTGCATAATTTCATCATTTCTGAGGAGTAGGGTTGCAACAGTATACCGTGTTATGACAATTGACTTTTAACATACCATGTACGTTTGCTGATATATGCGCTGGAATTCTACTGTATTAGTAGATTTATCTCCCATCTGTATTATGTAATAGTACGAAATGGAGAAATTTAGATTTTATCGCAGTTTAGGATAAAACACTCAGGATTGTGCTGCATTTCCATCATTGGGATAATCATGAATATCCTTCAGTGATTCTAAAAAGCTCAATAACATACAGTCCTATGGTGGTTTTTACTCATTTATTTTGAAATGCCACAAAGGGGAGCCAGCTTCCCCCCCACTCATTCTAAAATCCTAAGCCTGTCACTTTGGCTGAAGGCACGACTTGTTCCTTATTTATTAGGATACTATCATGAATCACAATGGCTTTGGCAAGGGGTGGGTCATGATTTTCGTATACTTGAATAGTCGTCAAATTACAAAATTGAAATAGTTCATGCGACTATGATTTGTCAGGGGAAAAAATATATTTTCCAATATTTTTCTTGTTTTTTACTGATGGAAAATTACAACAAAGCACCAGCTAACATGTCATTACAGGTCTTGGTAGAACTGCGTTATTATTTCCTTCCAAGCTCAGGTCAACATGTGTCATGCTGTCGTTTCCACACAAGGTCCGTATGAGCCTGGCCTCTATATGTTACTGTACATTTGAACAACAGATCATCAAATACTCGAATAACCATTGAATAGTTCCCGGAGAGTATTGAATAGCCTTCTTGCTCGAAATAACCACCCCTAGTTTCGGCCAGGATAATCACGGCATGACATTGTCACATCGTCCCATGCCTAATGTTAAGTTTCATGACAGTCAGTACATAATATTTTGTTGGCCTTGAAGTGATGTGGCCTTAAAATATCACTGCAGTATTTTAAGGCTTTATCGTGATCCACAACATATTTCTTGGTGTTTTTCAAATCTCCCACAAGCACTTCATAGACACTAGAACTGGGCGCCATAATCACTAATCTTTGACTGAAAAAGGTATTATCAATACTGCAACAATATTGTAGGAATGACTATTAGATTGTCTAACAATATTAACACAATGAGATTTTTAATAAATAACCACCAGTAATGTGGATATAATGACTAAGTGCATAAAGGCAAGAATGAGAACAAGCAGAACAGTCTGGTAAAGACGCAGTCTTTAGAACTACAAGACAAAACTGCTGTCATATCATGATTAAATTATATTCAAAATCTAAGATGGTATAGTCGGGTATCACAGTATCGGTATAAAATGAATATGTTGCCCAGACTTATTCTGTAGGTTCAGCCTGTATGTGAGAGGCTATGTTTATCATTGACTTCTCCACAGGAAGCCAAGCCGTTTTAATTCATAAAAGAGTCTTTTTTTTTGGTCAGACAATAGAACAATAGCCCTTTACTGGCTCCTTATGAATACAGAATAAATGCCAGGATGTGTATTTTTTTCCCCCTTTTCTTTATTCTTTCTATTCAAGGAAGACTGAACACACTGGAGACTTTCATCTAGACCTTTTCGCCCACATCCTCTATCAAAGTCTGACATTTGATGTACTGCGTTTCTCACTTATTCCTCGTAGTAAAAGGTTGAAGAACGGTGTAACGCATGATGCATTGCACTGCTCAGGCCTCATCACCTCCCCTGACTTCTGTAGTATTAGAGCACACATAATACAACCCCTCACAGAATGCCTCTTTGTGTAAGAGGCAGAAAAAAAAAACTGCAGGGGTGTCTGCGATAAGGGTGTGTTGAGAGTTGGTGACACATTTGGATTTGATTATAATGAGATGGCCGTATCCACTTTTCAGCAGATAAGTTTTTGAGGAAAAAGACTGCAGAGCAGGAGTTGCATAATGAGAATGTTGAGTGTTCCTCCTTTGCCCTTCCTCCTATTCTGCGCGCTTTGTATTTCAAGTTCCCTAATGAAACACCAACAAAAATGTTTTCTGTTTGGAAGGCGGTCCAAGGCCGGATCGCACACAATGCCTACAAGTGTGTGTGTGTGTGTGTGTGTGTGTGTGTGTGTGTTTGTGTGTGTGTTTGGCAGAGTTTTTAACTTATTTAAAAGTTTGAGTTTCTGTCACTTCACTTTTCCCGCTCGTCTCTATAGCTCACTGTGAAGTTGTATTTTAGGCTTGACTAAAACATCGCAGCGGTGTTGAATGTGCAGTAGCACTTCCTGTCAATTAACATGATGAGCACAAAGCCAGACGGGTCTTGACATGCACACAGACATGCTCATACATGCAGAAATGCCTCAAAAGGGAATTCAATTTCGGATTTTAATTTTTTTATTTCAGTTATATCATTTTTCATTAAGTCAGTCTTGTGTTTGCCTCTACACTAATGGGCTTAATTTTGCTGTAATATGGCTACATTTCTTTGGCCGCAGGGTGCTGACGCCCTGTTTGCTGAAACAGCTTGTTTGCTTTTAGCTGTGTAGGCCTAAATATCTGCATTGGGATTTGAGTTGTTGTTTCATTATTTTCCGAGCTCGATGTTTCAGGCCTGAGTCCCTTCGTGCCGTATCTTTGGCTGATCTTGGCAGTTCTCAAGTTCCCAGATCCCGCGGTGTGACTTAAACACTTCCGGGGATATCTTAGCCACATCGCCCACCCCCCGAGGAATGAGAAACACATGCGCTCTCAGGATCGAGCCCCGCTTTTACCCCCTTGCTTGTTTTTACACTTTACTGCCTTGACCTGGAAATAAAACAAGCCCATTTGAAATGTGTGTTTGTCATACATACATGTGTTAGCAATTCACCACAACAGAAAGCTAAGCAGATGTCCTTACGTTTGACAGTTGACTCCATGCATTGCAGATGAGATTTTCCAGACAACAGCTGTCTCCCTCCGTATACGCATTTGTTGCTTGTATACATAGCAATTTTGCATGAAGAGCCTGCCTTTTCATACACTCATGATGCCTGTGAAAAAAAAAAGCGCAGCTCACTTCTGTTTAGTACGACGGGATAATGTAAGTTGTTTAGAGCGTAGTTTGTCTAATTAGTGCATTTAATGATATGCCTTCGCTCTCCCTCTAATTAAAGGACAAGCTGGGAAAATGGGAGTGAATGAGTTGTGTTTCCCTCTCCTTCAATAGCTGCACATACATATAACTGCATGAACGCAAAGCCGGCAGATGCTGGAGGAGAATGTGAGCGCTCGCCGACATGTTGGGAAAATATGCTTTTTTATTCAAATGCTAGTTTCGCCACGTCGCCGTCATTTCAGCATTTGAAGGTAATGTGGTAGAGCTTGTTGATTAAAATGCAGAATCTTTGAAGAACTTAATGTTGCTGAGTTATTTTTCACTCTTTTTTTAACCATCTGGTTGACTAGTGAATTGGTGTCAGGTAAGGTTGCTAAGGTTACATTGTCTTGATGATTAAATAAACCAAACTTTTCTCAACGGTAATGCCTTTTAGCAACGGAACAGCAACACCAGTCCTGTTAGGCTAATTGGGATTTGAGCTGTTCTGCTTTCACAACTAGTTCCCAGTTAAATCAACATTATGTAGAAATTTGCATTTTGTGCGATTTGGTGCCCACCCTCAGTTTCTGAGTGCAGCACCACTGTTGTAAATGCAGATCCCAGGTCTGCAACAATTCGTCAGATGTGTTGAAAACTTGAAATAAACACGTGTGTAACGCTGTGATCCGACCCTCTCACTGAGGTTACATAGAGCAGAAACAAGAGGCTGAGACAGAGACACCATTCACCCTGTTACAAGACACTGTACCATCAACATGATTTTGAAGCTGTTGTTTTAAGGTTAAAAAAAATTACATAATGTTGCTTTAAATAGGATGTAAAGGTGTGTATAAAAACAGCAGAATACTATGAACAACCATTTGCTCTTAAAGGATGGGTCTGTTGATAATCAATCAATATTTTCCTGAGGGGTCAACACATCCCATGACGACGCCAAAACCAACAATGAATTGATCCACAGTCTGATATGGCTCATGCCTCTGTGCCACAAATCTCATTTTTTGTCCAAACAAGTTTAAAACCAACACATCAGTGAGCCACACTATTGTTCCTTTGTGACATTTCCCTTCATTACCATTAACACAAGCTTTGTAGTTTGTATTGAGTCGGTCCCACATACACCACGCTGCTGGAGTAATTACACGCTAACGCTCGTGGCTGAAAATAGTCCTAAAGCACTGTTTACTGCTGTTGTCGAGCAATGTTTGCTAAAAAACGACAGTGCCCAGCTGTTTTTTTTTCAAGTGGAAGTGTACATTCGTGACCTGACTTTAAACATTTCTGTCTTCGGGAGTGAGAGTCTGAAAGCACTGAGAGACTAATGTGTTATTGGTTTGGTCTTTTCATGGGGTTTGTTGATAACAAAATACAATATTGACGTGAGCGTTATCCTTTCAAGACAAATGCTGTCAGAAGATTGTTAAAGGTAATAGATTAATTGATGAGTCCTTGTGTTTGAGGGGAATTATTCGTAATATTTTTTTTTTATTATTATTATTATTTTTTTAGAGTAGTTATTGCATCTAAGTGAATAAGAAACCGGGCATTGTAACCATCTACTCTATGTCATCATGAAAAAAGCCCAGCCATATTAATCTACTGTTATGTTTGATTTCTCTTCTTCTATTTTCCATTTTCAGTGTTTTATTAGCCACCTATTGGCATACAATGCTTATTTTTCCGGTGAGAGCTGTCACTTCCGTGTGAATCACATTCGTGAGTGGATTCAAATTGTTATCGCACCTGACTCTGTTTCCGTGTAGTGATGATAGGCTAAGCGCTCACACTGTTTCAGTGGAAAGAATGCAGATGTTGATTTTTTTTCCCACCGTAATGCCTGCATGGATTTTCTTTCAAAAAGTGGCACCACACAATTAGGAGAGCAATCTAAAAATATCTCCATTTATTTATTTGATTCGATGTATTTTTGGTCTCATGTCACGCCGAATGAATCTGGAATCGGAGTGATTATGCAAACTGTAGAGAGATGTCCGTAGCAATTGTGAGCTCGAAAAACACCTTAACAACAGCACATCATGTATAATTTACATGTGTTACAGACAGGAGAGATCACCTCCTCGCACACCTCATCACTCTGCCACTCTTTGTTTACCCAAATTACATGGACAGTGCAACCCAGGATGCATGTGATAGCATAATCCATCCCCAAATAATCCTCCTCGTGACATGGATGTGCCAGGCCGGCCGTCCTTCACGTACCTGATGCTTCCATTGGCGGTGAGATTGATATTTCAACTGCGGCCCCCCCGATGACTAACGCAAGTTAAACGCTCCTGTGGTTGTTGTTAGGCTGCTGTTTTTCAAGGGCTCTCAGGGGTTCTAGGCTTGTTGTTGAGTGTGATATTATGGAACAAATAGCAGGGCTTAATGGTGGTGTAGATGATTTAACTGCCCTCGGGGCAATGAAAAAAGGGAAAATGGTTTTGTATGCCCAGGCATCGTACAAGGTGTTGTTCATTCTCTAGGTGCTTTTTGAAGCCTTTTATTTCCTTTGAGCTCCCTGAAAAACACACTCGGATGCGTAAAATGGGGCAGCGTTCCTCAATGCTTAAATGTAAAAATATATTTCTGTGTATAGAACATCACATTCAAGTAACTGGTTAACCCACATAAAGGCTATTCACTGGTGTTTTTCTTGATTGAAGATTTATGAAGGTTGGAGTGTAGACTCTCCTCAGCCTCCCCCTGCAGGCCCAGCACAGCCTGCGTTGTCTGCTCGGCTCTATCAGAGATGCTGTGGCTTTAATCCCTCTGCCCACAGGGGACGGCTGACATGGATGAGTGTAAACTGTTGACATGGTGCTGTCTCCTATGCTCTCTGATCAAAGACGGTGTAGCCCTCCTGTCTCACAACCTGCCCTCAAATATGCTCCGAGTCTCCGCCACAGAGACACCCTCTCTTTCTGTTTTCACGCTTTACGTTAACCCGTGTTTCCCCACAGTGAGTTTGATACACGTGACGATAACAGAGCGACTATTTATTTCCAGACTTCACCCGCGTGGACTCTGTGACCTCCCTCCCAGCAATGAATTTGATTTGGAAAACACCATAAGTGGCTCACACCATAGCGGAGACGAATTTTTGGAGACAGCAGCGCGCCGACTTTAAGTGCAATGAAAGACTTGGCTTGATGTAGTGCTTACTTTAATTAATCCCCGGTAATGATGCAACTATTAGTAAGAGCTGAGCTCGCCTTAAGTGGCTGGAGATGTGTGTGAGTGCGTGCGTGTTTATATTTGATGTGTGCAGATGCTGAACAAGCCAATACGGCTCGCTCGGGAAAGGTGGACGGCTTCAGCGAGCCCAGGGAGTTCCGCTGTCGTAACCTTTGCCTCGTCGGACGGCGAGCATGTGTGATGCACGGCGCTTGTCATGGTCACTGTGTGCAAATAATAACAGAATGCCGATTTTAGAGCTGTTAATCTTGCGGGAAAGTCCCCTAAACCAAACAAAATCTCTATCTATATTGGTAGATAATCCCATGTAGTAGGGCTGAATGTGCGATTATTTTGACAGATAATGCGATTGCGATATGAGTCGTGACTTTAGTGGAGGGAGGATCATTTTTTAGCATTTCGTTTTCACTGAAAAAAATGGAAAAATGTGGATGTGATTTTTTTTTTTTTTTTTAGCTGGGGTTTTGTACCAGACAAGCATGTTCCTTTTAGATGCCTCATTCATGGAGTATGTTGTGACACATTTGATCTTTTTAGCAATAGTGTGTATAAACATTATTTAATAATAAAAAAAAACAAAAAACAAATTCACGAGTACTAGAGTTTTATTAAAAAAAAACTCCCCCACACATCACTTGAAATGATTTCAACAACGTTCCGGTGCAAAGACCTTCATCGGGTTATTTTAGTTTTATGTTCCGCAGCCTGTAAGTGTTTTCAAATCGTTGTGTTGTCGGTGTTCTTGTGCTAATATTGTGTCACAATGAACTCATGAACAGACTGTCCTGGTGGTTTTTTTTTGTGCATTTTGGATGTGATAATAACTGTTTTACCGAGCTGCATGTTCTTAAGAGCAACTGTGTGGAAAGCTTTAAAACGGTGAACACAGTATTAAGGACAATCTGTAGCCAGTTGTACAAAAAAAAAAAAACCTCCAGTAAATCTAAATGGATTCAGAAAACTGTATTGCAGCGAGGAGCGGTGCTTTCTGCCCTCATTCTGAGTCTGGCAGATTGTCATCTCTGCTTTTGTTTTAGTTTTTCCTGCCATTCCCTTTTACACAGAAACAATCTGCGTACCCAATTGTTTGCATCCTTCCAGCGACAGGGAACCAATATTAGCCAATACATCTCCTGGTTTTGAATGCCACAGTGGGTTTCGACCGCTTGCAGCAACACAAAACTCTCTTGTTTTTGCTCACGCACCTGATTGACAATGGCCTCAGCCAGACATTTTCTCCTCGACAGGCACAGTCTGCATCCGTTGCGAGGGCATATTTTCCCCAATGAGTTTGATTATTGCGAGGCTGGGACTACACATGCTTTAGAGAGTGTGTGTGTGTGTGTGTGTGTGTGTGTGGTGTGTGTGTGTGTGCTTTAGGACAATTTGCACCTTTAGCGTAATTCTGTAATTCTGTTGACAATGTTTGATTTCTTTGCGGGCAATTTGCCCCAAGAAGCTACGGAGACATTTGTGCCCAGAAGACATGGGGGCTGATTGTCTACACTCGTGGTAGGGAGATATAGGCTGTCTGCTTTTTACTAAATTAAGTTTTCACATAGGAGCTTAGCAGGAAAGCTGCTGTGGCATTGTTGTAAACACATTGACTGTCCACTGTATTTATTTTCTTTCTTTCTCAGGCCAGCTGCTGCTGTAAAGAATTTGATTGATTGTAGCTGTGGGAGACCTAGAAGCATCATACGGGCTGAAGGAAAAGCTCCTCTTGTTTTGAACAGATCCCTGATGGTGATGATCATTACCACCGATTAAGGCTTTGTGTCAAATGATGGCACCCGGGCTGAAAGCAAGATATTCTTCTTTTTATTTATTTCGGTACACACAGTCACCTCTGTCGCTCGGGCTTCTTTTTCCACTAAATCAGTTCAGCAACCTAAAATTTGTCAGAATTGCCAGTCGGGCAGAGAGGCCCAAAGATACTGGGGAAAGTTTGTCTTGTTATTTTTCAGACTTTGCCGGAAAAACAGACATTTTTAGATTGTTTTCCTCTGCGTTTGGCCTCCCCTTGACATGCAAAAGTGTTAGGGCACTCTTAAATTGCGCTCAGAATTTCAGATTTAGCAAATCCCTGGATTCTGTGTAGACATGAAAAGCACTTTGGGCAAACAGTTACCTCATCATCTCAATTTATGCATGCACATTGTTATTTTCTGTTATAAGCATACAGCTACAACAACAATGGCGGACTATTGGTTACAGACATGGTTTGTTTATATTGGGTAACATTAATGTAAGTTCTTTGTTAGTGCTGCTTGGTCTTGTTACAAGACAACAACTTCTGTGGTTTTGGGTCATTTTATTTAAATATGTATAAGCTCAGTTTGGAACATTGTCTCTTTATCACCTCTTACTGGCCTTGCATCCTTGTTTGAGAGTTTGGAACAATTTTTTTCATCTCGTGTGTACAGACATGTTTTGAGAAGGAACGCTGTGTGAATGGAATGGATGGGGAAAAAATAGCCATTTTGAAAAATCTTTATACATGTATGGACAAGGCAATCAGTCCTCTGTGAAAGGAGCTTCAACAGCTGCAATTAGGGAGACGATTGAGGCAATTTGACTGAATGCTTCTATTATAGGTACTTTATTACATATATATATATATATATGCACGAGGATAAGTGTTGAATTTACAACCCATTTGCAAAACCGACCGTACATCTTGAATGATTCTGAAAAACCCTGGATTCTGTTCCATGACTACGTGTTTAAATTTTCAATGCAGTGCCTTGTTTTTATTGATCCCTGAATAATCTGCACATGACAACCATAGCAGTGTTTTTGCATAATCAATATACGCAACAAGGTGAATTAATGTGAACATTTTAGATGAAACCTGCAAACTGATATTATAGTATATATTATATATTAAAAAGGAGCTCGTTTTGGTAGCTGATGAAATTAATCTGACCTGCATGAACGATGCACTCCCTTCTTCATCTGCACTAAAAACTGGCGACAGACATAAATCCTACAAAACACGAGCTGAATCTGTAGGAAGACTGTACCTTGTTTTTTTTTTAAACAAAACATTTTTTTAAGAATTATTATGTTGCGTATGTTGAGTATGTTGCCAAAATCTTGGGTACATTTTCTCAGACATTTTTAATAGACTGTTGAATAAGTTGCCGTATTTGTTCATTTGTTCAGCATGTAAATGAAACCTTTCTTTCCCCCTGTGGATTTTCTCACCTCTGTCTCTGCCTCCCACAGTTGCATCGGGTGGCCAACCTCACCATGCTCTAGACGGGCACCATGGGAGCGCAGGCGTAATGAGGGAGAGGAGGGCAGCCGGTGACCCCTATTGGTCCTATTCAGGTGAGCTCTCATTTGTGCGCCAGCCGGAGCTCTCAGTAGGAGGGGAAATGTATTTCTTTGACTCGCTCACCCCTGCTACCTCTTGCCTATATCATTTTCCTCTTTCTGTCTACCATTTTCCCAGTAACCTCTATTCCCTCCTCACTGCAGTAGCCAGAAGGGCTGAAATATTTTAATGTAAGAGTATTCCTGCAGTGTACGTTTTCATTTTTCGTAATAACTGATGATCAGATTATGTTGAAGACAGCTACGATTAACCACAAATGATAAGTCGACTCAATTAAAATGTATTTATTGTAAGGTTTGGTCGAGGCGTATATGCACGAGGATTGAAATTGCAAAAGCAGACTTCCCTGTGTATTGAAATACCCTATCAGAAACACAGTAGGCCTAGCGGCTTTAGTTTTTTCTGTAATTCCTGCCTCTGTTATTAATATGCATGCTTTTAATGTCAAATTAAGTGCTGCTGGGACTTCAGGCCTCTAATCTCTCAGCCATCTACCTTAACAAAACTGGAGAGATGGACGGATGTGGCAGCCCACAGTGAACTTTCAGACGTACGCTCTAATGGATGATTCATTATGTGCACTTTCATGCTTGTAAATATCCTCAGAGTAGTATGTGTTTGCGTGTGTGTATTGGGGCGGTACAGTCAGGGTGTGTTTTTCAAGCGAAAGTGGCAAATTGATGTGCAAGCTCAGTTCACTGAAGTCGTTAAGGGGGCAGCGGTTGAGTTATAAGCTTTTTTTAAAAAGTTGTTTTTTTGTGAAGTGTGCAAAAAACAAATTTGGCAAGTCAGATTAAAACATGTGTCAACATTTTTTTTTTTTTTAAACTGAGCGGCATCTTGTGTTTCAAGTTTGTACAGCAATGATCATTTTTAGATACACTTTAGTACTCAATGTAGTATTTTGCCATAGTCATGCAGTAAACTAGTTTCACTCTAACTTATATGTAGGAATTTTAGTTTTAAACTCAAGTTATCAACAGAATATGAAGAAATAACACTGTTGATATTGTTGATTTCCTACTATGTTTAAGAGATATCTGATGATGATAGCTAGCCCCAGGCCCTCTTTCTCCTGGCGGCCCAAAGCTCCTGTGCTAGCAGCGTAAGCATCAAGACTCCCCTGGTAACTGGACTAGCTAACTGAGCTAACAAGCTAAAGGCAGCTCCAGCTAGCAGCAGTCAGCGGTTACTGTCATATACTAGTTCCCCTACACCTTCTTATGTGTTGCACCTTTAAATATTGATGCTCGATGAGAAAAACACTCCCTCTGCGTTATTAATTCCTTCATGTTTGACACTGTGATGCTTTTTTAAAATTGTTTGGGCAGGTGAGGTGTATTATTTGGCTGAGTTCTGATAAGCACACATCAATGTTCTTTCACAGCACTGCTTCACATTCACCTATCTACACACATTCACACCCCAGTGCAAACACAGCCTTTGGTTTGCCATTGAGCAGCTCCGCTGGGAAATGGGGGTTATGTGCTCTGATGGAGGGCACCTCATTGGAAGAGCTGAGAGAGTGAGGACCAGTCAGTAAAATTATATTTACAGGTTCCAGGGTCCAAAAACATCACTGAGCAAACGACTAACACAGCTCCTCTGCTTTTGGAGTAAATCGAAGCTCTGAGAATGATTTTACCGGTGGAATATTTTGTCTTTGGCACTGCTGTAAACATGTATGTATGCATATACATCAGGCTTGACTCAGCCTTGTTTTTTCTTACTTTCATTTTTCACAAATTATTCAGAATGTCCCGTCCTGTATGTCCTATCTGTGTGGGCAGGAATGCTTAACACGAGGCATGCTGATAACTGGGAGAAGAAAGGATCACTTACTGTTTGTCTTTTCATTTTTGTTCGGGGCAAGCGGACAAAAAAATTAACAAACATCGGGTCAGTGAACTGGCTGATGGGTTGATTCTGGACGTTGGTTTCAGTCTCATGCAGAGCACTAATTCTCTACCAGTGAAGGCAGCTGGCTGATTGTACTGAGAAAAAGGGAAGCATTGAGGGAACACAGAAATGTCCATTGCTTTAGAAAGGTAATTAGTGGCTAAGGCTGTGAATGGGGGACAGACAAGCGTGCCTTAGCAGCTAAATGGTTATTAAGGGCATTTGCTGTGTGCAAGTGAGTGTAAAAGGAACGCACATGGTAGGGTTAGCCTGAAGCTAACAGGTACTGTTGAAAAATAGACTTCAGCTCCTTAAACTGGACGCATGTAGAGTACATAATATATAGGTGAGCACGTCACCCATTGTTTCACACATCCTTTCCATACTCCTGACTGCGTATCCTGCAGTCTGAAGAATGTGGAACACAGTGAGTCTGATGAAGTGGAGCAGAAGCAAATATAGTTGAGTAACAGCCTCTTTAATCCTTAATTTTTTCAGTTGTAAAGTGTCATTGTGCTGGATATGTTTTAATAACCGCGGAGAAGTATAACCATTGGACAAATTGATTTCTAAGTTTAGGTCATATAATGAGATTGTCACGTTCCCAGAAGTGTAAACTTCGATAGAATACTAGCATTAAAAAGGATACTTGCTACCTCCTCCGATGCTACAGCGCAAAGTAAAAGATTTACGAGGAACACAAAATAAGATTATTTTTCTTTTTTAAATATTTACAACCTGCACACAGTGCTGAGACAGAAAAGGGTCACACAACGCATACCAACACGATTGTAGGGCTGGGTCTTGTGAAAACATTTTTTAATTCAAGTACTGATATCTCGACTTCAAGACCAGCTCCTGATCAATCAATCAAGCATAATCCAATATCAAATAAAAACATTTAAATCCACCAGATCTGGATTTTTACTTAAATCCACATCAAATTGTTCTCACTCATCGATACCAGCCACCTAAATATGCCAGATTTCCCCCCCCTGCATTATTCCCAGAGACTTTAATGAAAAGAAATGAATGTCAACAATCCCATCTCTCAGTATTAAAGGAAGTGAGATAATAGCTCCTGAAACCGCCCCTTTGTCTGGATCTGCACCAGAAGTTAATGGGGTCTGTTCTGAGCTAACAGCCATCCTCCACCCTAATTTTGTGGAAATCCCTGCAGTAGTTTTAGTGTTATCCTCCTGACAAACAAACCAACCAACAAACAAACAAACCCGGGCTGAAACATAGCCTCCTTGGTGGAGGTAATAATGTTAATATTTATGCAGCCTCGGGTTAAAAATCTGATCGTAGATCTGCGCTCTTTTTTTTTTTTTTTTTTTTTTAAAACAGCTATCAAATGCGGCTGTCGTATTGTTTTAAACGGGTGTTAATGAAAATGAATCATCAAGTATATATCACTGTCATCAGTATCTAAATATATTCCAAAGTTTTCACGATAAGAATAGTATTTTTTCACATTGGTCCAATGCACTGAGGGAGCGAGGCACACAGTGTAATGAGAGCTCTTATCATCACATGACACGTCACCTTCCTGTGTGCTTTGGATATGAACCTCGATGTAAGTAGCCTCGAAACCTACACCCTGAAATTTGATTAAAAGTTATTTAAGGCAAGCTCTGCGTGTGTGTGCGTGCGTGCGTGTGTGTGCGTGTGTGTGTGTGGAGGCATTTTTCATAAGAGGGATGATATCATACTCCCTATAAGACTCCCACAGGAACAGGGCTATGCATCATTTTCCCCTTTTTATATCTCTGCAGGTTTTCACTTCTTCCCTGTTAGTTTCTCCGCGAGTTGTAATGTTTTTGGCCGATATAGGCGGTAGTTTGCTTTTGATTGCACTCTTGTTGATTTATTGTTCTAGTTTAATTACAGCACAACAGTTGGAGTACCTTAATGTGCATTTGCAGAGGCATTACGCTCGATCCCCCTCGAACAGTGTGTAGATTGAGGGAGAAAAAAAAGGAGGAAAAACCGTGCAAAGAAATAATGGCGTTTAGATTTAGAGAAATATAGATTAAAGCCAACGAAGACGGTCCTCCGCTCCACAGTTGATTTTTTTTAATTTTCCGAGCATTACGTTTCATCAAGTCCCTGAGTTAAATCGCATGTCATTCCAGACTGACATGAAGCAATTAGGTCTAATGAAAGATTCATGTTCTCGCTGTGCTCACTGGGAGAATTTATGATTTGAGTTGGAGAAAAAGATAACTGTGCCTGGTCGGGGGAAACTTAAGAAAATGCAGTCAAGAGCACATGCTACTGTCGCCCAGATCGTTAAGAAGATGATGATGGTCTACCTCCACAAATGAATAATATAGCTATTAAGGCGCCACATCCCAGTGATTTTGCACATTTGTAACTCACTCCGAGCTCTGCACAGATCGAGCTCCTGCTGTCTGTTTTCATCCAGCAGTCATGGATGTCTGGATGGAAGCCACCCCGACGAGCTGTTGTAGCCACTGAAAGAGCCTGCGATTGTCTGATACGTGTGGATTATATTTCCCCTCAGCCTGACTGTTTTATTCCACATCGCCGAGGTTGCCGGTGATCATTAGCAATCTTTCCACTCATGTCTCACATAATGAAGTGAATGAAGTGTCATTTTCAATCAATTGCTATGTTGATCCAACTTAATTAGTACTTTAGAGGATACAAAACAAGATTAGGTAACTCACTCTTCTTGATTGCCAGGGCTGTTTGTTTTGGCTTTGAATTAACCCGGATTCGACTGCCACACACACACTTGCTGTTACTGCCTCTCTTATTTCTCCCCTGCTTCAGAACTTTCACATTATTTTCTTAATTTCTGTTTTAAAAAAAAGAAAATATGCAGCTAAAAGCCGCACTGATTATTTCCCAGCTTTTAAGATAAACATGTCAATCATGCATTATTCTGCAGTTGTGCGATTGACCACCTTAATAGAAATCTTTACTAAAGACAGGCAGTCGTTTGAGCAAATACACCGCACGACGAGAGTTTTTAGCTTGATTTCAAAATGTCTCTCAGACATTTGTTAAACTGTATGATTCATATAACCTGGCTGCATACGTGTTTTTGAAGGCAGTGCACTTTGTCTCTCGCAGCTTGACACCCCCCATATAAAGGCTGGAGGTAAAAGAGCAATGCCATGTTGTCATGGTGCCCGACAGAAGGAGCTCTGCCTCCTGGAGGTAATGAATCGAGAGGAGGATTGCTCCCGGTAGACCATGTACGAGAAGCACTTGACTTTAAAGCAAAGCTCTCTGTCCTCCATAGATACCCCCTGTAAGGCCTTACAGTCAGAGTATGGAAAATTCTATACCGGGATCCAGGGACATTTTCCTCGGGGATGAAGATGAGAATACCAGCCCTAACGTATGTTTTCCTTTCGAGAAGGACTGAGGCAATTTTTCCAAGAGCTCCAGAGATCTTGCCAACCTCCCACTGATGAAATCTGATTTATTGTAAATAATGACGTTTCTCCCCTGATTGTTTTGAGACAATCAAATAACGGATATTAAAGTCATTGTGGGATTTGTTTTGTATCATGAATCACGATACACAATTTTGGTTGTCCAAATGAACACTGCAAAGCAATTGTTAAAATCAGATTTCTGCCACAATGAAATACTTGGAATGGCAGCTGGAAATCACAGTTGAATTTAATTTCCAATGATCACGCTGTTCAATAACATTACCATCATCTAAACAATATGTCCTGTTATTTTCCAAACAAATTGACTGTAAATATTATGAATCTCAGAAGGTGGATGCAGTGTATTTCATTTAAAGCAATCTTCATATTAATTTAGGAGATCTATCTTCTGATCACTATGTATGCCAACCACAATCCATTCATATAACATTTCATCTTTTCAAGTGACCAAACCGTGCATTGATTCTTGCTCCACTACCTGTTTCCAGTCCACTAGTTGGTAAAGGTCAGCCTCTGACACCCCCCCACCTCCATTTGCTAAAATCTAGTGAAGCCTTTGAGGTAATATGTTCTCTTGCTTTTCAAAGGGGCCGTAGATTACGCTGTTTATGAAGCGTCACTCCAAATTACATCAATAGTCATTTTGTTTTAAAAGTCGCGTTTGGGAAATGTAGGACCGCACTATTAATTGAAATATTGACAAAATCTCAGGAAGCTGCCCTGGTTTGATAAAGGCAAAATGTGGGACAAAACAGCATTATTATAAATTACCGTAGTACTGCAGAGATGCCCTGGCCGGCAGATCCTGTTCGACAGATATTGGAAAACATGTATGTTTGAAAAGACTGGGGGTGTTGTATACTACATGTATACTATTACTGGCGATAATCGTGGTATTTAAAAATGAAATATTGGTATAGTGTCAATAATACTCATAAGATAATACTGAAACCTCAACATTTTGATGCAATGATAAAATGTTTTATAATGACAACGTAGCCCTCTGAATAAAAATCAAATTGCCTTTCCCTGAAAACAAGAGTTAATTCACAAAGTATTGCAACTGCTTCATTAAATGTTTACTAGAGCTAAAAGAGTAGGCGGTAGGCTCCGACAGAAGAGAGGTTCATTCGCTGATCAGGGCGATGGCGGTTCTATACCCATCTCTCTTCTGTCGAGGTTTCCTTGGGCAAGACATTATGCCCCAGTTGCTCTGGATGGATCGGGCCAGCAGTTTGGCTGCACGGTTTGGTTCAAAAATCATATTGGGATTATTTTTGACAGATATTGCGATACTATTCACAACAAAAGGCAATGATCATTTCTGCAGCATCATTTTTATTTTCAAAGTAAAAACCATTAAAATCATGTTGGACGTTCGTTGGGTTCTGTACCAAACGAAAATTTGTAGGGAATCACTACAGCAATACATCACAACACCACTCCATTTCTTACCTCATGCGATTTTGATTATATTTCCATTAATTGTGCAGCCCTAGTCGGCACCTCACAGGGTAGCTCGGTGCCATCGGTGTGTGAACGGGTGGACGAGAGGCAAATTGGATGACAGCGCTCTATAAATGCAGACATTTACCCTTGAGCCATTTTAAATCGACCAGTTAGAGCAACTCTTCTCCTGATTCCAGGTTTTGAGGGCAACACACAGAGAGGGAATGACATGTGTTTCTATGTAAGCCTGTGTGCTGGCAGCATAGTAACAGACGTCGTTGCCAGTTGACACGTGGCAGCCGTCCAGATGAGCAGCAATTTTATTGTACCCAACGCCCCTGATTGGTACAAGGCTACTGTACCCTGACTACTTCTGTCTGTATGGTGCATTAGTATGTGCCACAGGTGTCAGCTGACGCAACGCTACGTGACAGGACTTTGGTTTGTGTTGCACATGTCCGCCTTTTTTCCCTTTATTCTGAGAGCGGGAGCAGTGTTCTTTTACAGTAGAGTCCAACCCCTAGGATCTTCTGAACTTTGTTGTACTCGGCCTGCAACATTCCTTTACCGCCTCCCGTAGCCACAGTGCTTTCTAGACTTGATTAATTTCCTCCTCCTGGGAGAACGGAGAGAGATTCATCTGTCTTACACTCCAGCATTTGTAGTCACAGCCATTCTCTGTGATGATGGAAGCTTAACACAACATCATCTATATTCCTCCAGTCTCGCTGATGTGTCGTATCAACCTGTAGTTGTACCTGCACTCATTTTCAGAGAAAATGAGAGGTGCAGGAACACTAATTATTAAAAATGAATTTTGCCGGGGCCCAAGCTGACTCATTATTCATCTTGGTTATTGCTAGCAGTTTGGATCAGCCTTCGTGTGCCAGAATTGGTCCATTTGTCTCTGTCAGGGGTGGGCCCTTGACAGATGTGCCAATATGGCTGCCGAAGTTCTGTGCTGGGGGAGAGGCATCTTAATTCTCCATGATGTATCACACTGGCAGCAACCAATTTAGCAGAATTGAGCTCCAAATCATCTTACTTCCCACTGCTTCTGACAATCTGTTTCCTTTCTCTAGACGAGGTAAATATATTAAGCATGGAAATAAATTAGGGATTCCCACGCCCTGAGCTAAATCAGTGAGTTTTTGTTGGAGTTGGTTGTTAGTATTGTCACATTAGCATGCTCAGAGAACAGTATCCGGGGCCTGTGCCGCCAGGATGCATAAAGCGAGGGCCCAGTGCACAACTATGATAAATACTGCCAAATTTTCTATTCCTCTGTTAAGGACAGATTGATGTATTAGACCGACAGGTTTGTTGTGCAAACCTAATTAATTTAATTTCAGGTGTCACATGGCGTTGGTGTGCCTTGTGGCAGCATATTAGGCCTAGTTGGTGGCTCAGCTCCAACATAATGGATGTGGACATGCTCGGCCTGCTGGGATTGCAATATTGAGGAAGTGTGAGATTGCCAGCCCACAGGTTTTCTCTCTAATGTGGTTATGCTGATGAGCCGGAATGAGCTAGCTAGCAGCTCAGCAAATTTTTAAACACATAATCATGATGACTTACTTCGTAATGAGTACATATCCCCCCCAGAGGTGAGGTGCTAACTGTAGGGTGCAGGGCCATAATAGTGGCATAATGGCAGAAATGTTGGAAGACGTGCGATGCCTCGCTTGAATTACAAAACAATGACTGATTGGCAGTTACACGTTGAAATGCCGCGAGGTACGTTCGCATAAGATTGCACTTAGAGCTGCGAGGCACGATTTATGGCTTTAAGCACTGCATCACTTCTAGATAACCGAAGTTCGCAGCCTTGTTATATTGTTTATCCCGTGCTGCTATCTCTAGTTTACTGAATTACACTGCTAACTATTGATTCCTGTCTGGATTCTAAATTATAAGAACACTGGCTGTGTAAACATGTAGCCATTGTTGTCCCTGCTTAGCTTGCAGAACAACGGCAACATGGAAGAGTAATGGCTGCTGTGAGGGTGAGCTGAGCTCAGAGAGGGCAATAGCTCAGAGTGGTTCAAGCCTTTTTTTAATGTACTGTGTTATTCTCTGAGCTAATGGTGCCTGCGTGGGTGGGGGATGCGGTTTGGTTTAAAACAATCTGTAATCAAAATATGCTGATTAGATTTTTTCGTAATTGCATACATATTCGGTCTATAAAATCCGGTTATTTATCACACTTCCTGTCGGATCGCTTAAAGTATGGTGAAAGTTAAAAACTCTTCACATCGCCCCCTCAACGCTGCCATGAAATCCGAAACAACCTGCGCCATTATTCTCTGCAAACCCAAAGACATTTATGTTAATTTAGGTTTTCATATTCTCGGAGTAGCAGGCAGAGGGAAGATCACTCAGGCCTGTCATTCTTTGTCTTGTTGAGTCTCATTACTCATTTAAGTGGGAGCTCATATACCTGCGAGGGGTAATAAATAATGTAGATGTATCATGAAATTATTGGGGTGGAAGCTGTTCCCTGCTTTATAAAAATGTGTGATCGTCCAAACCTTTTGTGCACTAAGCAAATACCTTCTCTGATTTTCTGTCAGTATCTTCTGCTTTTAAAACTGGAAATGAGACTCTTCATTCAGGATCAGTGGGCAGGATTTATAAATGGACTGTGATTGATTTGAGCAAATATAATCATCACGTTAGAACATTTGGTGAGTGTGCTAATGTGTCCAGTTTCAGCCATTTCCCTGTCATTTTCGGTTTCAAAGTAGGTTTTTAGCCCATCACAGCAGCAGAAGGAAACTTTGAAGCTCGGGGCCAAAGGGCCACTTTGTCATTCATCCATGTGCATACCACTGCCTCGGCTATTTCACGTCATTAGCTGCTTCAGCAGCATCACCAAGCATATATTTTCATTTCATCTACTCGCCATTTAAGTAAGCTGATTTCTCAGTGCGTGTGTCTGTAGGAGGAAAGGTGCAACAAAGAGAGTCTGTGGAGGGGAAGTGGGAATTTGTACTTTTTAGGAGCGAACTTTTTAAGTCTTTTTTATGTCCATAGCAAGTGCAGACCTGCCCACACGAAGTTTAATTATATGAAGGATGTAAGTGATCTTGAACAGAATTCACCTCTCCTTTGGGATTAATGTTCTCGTCCTCTGTGTCAGCGTCCTCCTCCCTTCGATCCCTTAATTTCCCTCCTCATCTATCTTTCCAAATGCTGGCCACATCTCCCTCCTGAGCAGGGGGGTTTGCGTGTGGATGCTTCGGGGGTAGCGGGGAGGGTGAGACACAGACTGGATTAAGGCAGGATTTAAAATGGCCGCTTGCTGTGCTCAGCTCAACACTCATCTGGGGATGTGGTCATGTGCTATCTTGTGATTTGTGGCCTAATTAGCGGTTTTTGGGGTGCGCACAGAAAGAGAACTTGCACAGTTCCTCTGCCTCTGTTTTAATTCCTTCCACTCTCTTCCCTCTCTGAACAGGCTGGCACATGTACCCACATATGCACACAATCTCCCACTCTCAAGCTGTAAAAAAAACAAAAACAAGCAAAAGATGACTGTGAAACCACAGGAATAAGTTGCAGACAGAAGGGTGTAACTGTGCAGAGAGAAGCCTCTCCGCAAGGCCAATTTATCATCGCCTGCCGGAATAAATAAATGCTTGCTTGTTTAGTTCAGGTCAAAGTGCACAGCTGCAAAAGTTACAGATAGGAATTTGGCTGGAGATGATGCTCACCTCTGCCAAGAAGGTTATGTTAAGGTGGCCTCTGGCTGTCTGTTTCAGTCTGTTACCAACGTATCTCACACTAATGGCTGGGATTGGCTCGGACCTCGTTGTGTTCAGCTGTGATCTCTTCAGAGAGTTCACGCAACAAACAGGAAGGCACCTATTAACTGCTGAGACTCTATGACCTTTCTTATACAATAACCATCATCTAAACTTTGGCTATACACCACCGTTGTACTGTATTATTATCTCCTCAAGAAACGGCTGCATATGAAAGTGGTGGTTAACTCCCGAGGTTATTAGGACATAGACGAGGTTTTCACTCTGTTAAGTGGGTTCCTGTTTGTGCCTTGCTTTCCATAAATATTTAAATGCCTCTTACTGATAAACAAATCAATCTAAACTTGTCAGTATGTGAAAATATTGCTGCTGCAGCTGCTGCAACTACTTGTAGACGCACTCCTAGAGAAAGCGTCATTTAATTGTTATTTTTATATCTTTCCTTTGAGAGTGAATCTCTTTCCTGGTGTGTGAGTGCGCACCTTTTTTTTTGTATTTCTGTTTCGACGAACAGAAATAGAACAGCTCATAAATCTTCAATAATTTCTATGTCAGGACTACAGTCCGTGGATCTCTGTATCATTCCCAGACAGCTTGTGTACATGTGATTCGCAGAGCTGATCTCCTCTTTGGGTTGAAAGTCCTGTCTTCCTTCCCCCTGACTTCATTTGGAATCTGTGTCTGATATTCAACATTGCCACCAATATTAGATACAAGTGGTGTCCACACATTGTAAAGAAGACATGGTGAATGCATTGTGCGGTATATCTGTCACATTTTAGACATTTTCAAGGGATGTAAGCTTTCACATCATGGTTGTTTAGGGGAGGATTATTGAGCCATTCTCCAGTTTTGACAGAGTAAAATTGATAGTGCAGGGCCGAACACCTAAACAGCAGCTCTCTCAAAAACATGTACAAGCAGGCGAAACAAAACACCAGATAACATGTCATCTGAAGGTTCACTGGGGGGTGGAGATATTTCACCTCTGCCTTCTGACTGGCTAATGGTCTGCTTAGAAGTGACCTCATGCTGTGGGGGTCACCCTGATGCCATGACAGGCAGGTAAGTGAGAGGCTTCTGTGTGTCTCAAAACCTCTGTCCCTTGGGAGACAGCAGCCTGCCTGTCTCTTCATGCCCGTCCCGGTTTTATCACTGCTGTGACCCATAGTCAAGACCCGCAGTCTCATCCTCCTGCCATCCCTTAGTCAAAGAGACAACGGCCCTCTAGCAGGCATCTACCGTCGCTCCCTCTCCCCTCCCTATCTGATGGCCAGCTGCTTTGTAGGAGACTGGTGACACAATTGGTTCAGTAATCTTTGAGATGTGTTTGGCATTTTCAGCCACGCTAGCTGTGTGGCTTCAGGCACTGCAATGTCCGACTGTCTGCCGTTCCGTCCCTTTTGGTCCAGACTGAAATTTCTCTTGGATGGATTGTCATGAACCTTTTGTGCAGATGTCGATGGTGCCCAGAGGGTGAATCCCATCGACTTTGGTGCACCCCCGCATTTTTTACCATAAGCAGGTCGAAGTTTGAACCTGGAAAACTTCTACAGATCTAACTGATGGATTGGCACAACATCTTGTACAACCGCGGTTCCCAGAGGATGTATCCTAACTACTTTGATGATCCCTTCGCTTATCCTGTACTTCCATTAGCAGGTCAAATATTTAACCTGTACAACCTCTACACATCTACTGGATAGATTGGCACACAATCTTAAAGGTTCCCAGAGGATGAATCCTATTGACTTTGATGGTTTTTCCTGTATTGGTTGGTTTTTCCTGTATTACACTAGCAGGTTAAGGTTTTCACTTGTAATGTATCTACACATCTACTGGATGGATTGGCACAACATCTTGTACAGACAATCTTGGTACCTAGAGGATATATCCTAATTTAATTGGTTATCCCTCCACCTTTCCTATATTGCCACTAGCAGGTCAAAGATTTAACCTGTATAGTATCCCCACATCTACTTGATGGATTGGCATTGATTGTTCAAAAATTTCATGGCTCCTAGAGGATGTACCCTCATGACTTTGGCAATGACTTTTACTTTTCCTCTAAAGCCCCCATGACGCTCATATTTGTGGTTTTAAGGGAAATGTCTCAACAATTGAACTATTGTATTGTTTCTTAATCTTTAAGTTTTCATCTAGCGTTACCATCAGGTCAAAGATTTTGACTTGCACAATATTTGGTTTATGAACAAACACCTGCAAAGCTAACAAAATAAACATCAGCCTCAGCTGTACTTTATGTTTAGTGTTAATTAGCAGATGTCAATATGCAAGGCTTGCAAAGCTGTAAGACTAAAGCAGTTTAGTTCATCATTTTCTATGAATATAGTTGAAGAAGGTGCTGTAAGACATAACACATATACGATGCCAGTCTTCTAAAAGTGAGTTTTGCACCATGAGACTATTTTAGCTAGATATGCATTCTAATGTCATTAAAAAGATTGATGTATCTAACTCTACTTTAACCAAATGTGTACTTAAAACTGTCACAAGACAAAGGGAACACTATATAGAGACCCTGTTTCCCTTAATACCCAATTGGACTAAAATGATTTAGACTGACGAGCCAGCATTGTCCTTGTTAAAGCTCTGCACTCCCGCCAGCGAGTTGAGAAAGTGGTAACGGTGTGCCCTTCCTAATAGTCAGGTGCGTAAGTCCTAGCTTAGTGGAAGTTCCGAGAGCCAAAGAAGAGATAATTAAACTAATGGATGAAGCTGCATAAATTGAATCGGAAGGTATGACAGTTCACAAAGGGGTGATGGCTTAGAGTGAGATAAGGCACCCGCTGAAAAGGAGTGTAACAATAGGAATAGATGAAAATAGTGATGTGTCAAATTGGAGATGGATTCTGTTATATTTTGTGTTTGTGTGTGTGTGTGTGTGTGTGTGTGTGGGCATGTGTGTGCATGTTGGTGCACAGTCTAAGCACGCAGGGCTCTGATTTATTCCATTGAGAGGACCATATCATGTGCTGCTTCCGCTGAACAAACAATACCAACATAAATGCGTACGGTGTACATGTCCTCACACACTTCAGCCTCGGTGCTCCATCTCCATTGTAAGAGCCCTCTAATTTGAATAATGACTGAAATACTCTCTGATTATTTCCTTAATACAATATTGACTTTAATTTGAACACAGTGGCCATTTCTGATATAGAAACGTCCATCACATGACCAGCTGCAGGACATTTATGAGTGCCGAGGTTAGCGTCTGTGCTTCCGACAGTTAGCTGATATGAAACAGTTGCCCTTGGACAAAGCGGAGTAATGTAGCGTCACTAATCAGCGTTTCACTTTGCGGCTCTACAGAAGAGGTGTGTGTTCCGCTCCACAGAGTGCTCACCTCTCTCTACTGTGTACAATTAACAAGAGGTTTCCTTGCGCTGATGCAGTATTGGATTGATGTCAATTTGCAGCGATACACAGGGAGGCTGGACCCCGAGAGAAAACATTCACTTCGCTTTATGCTGTGCGGAAAAACAACTTTTAAATGCGCAACTGTGAAGTTTAAAGGAAAGAGCTTTTATGTGTCCGCCGTTTTAAATTCTTTTTACTTAATTTATGCAAAAACTCTCTCTCCTAAACTTAGTCATTAGCCTGACAAACATAAGGTTTGTAAACTGAAGCTAAATGAAGCAAATTAGAGGGAAGTGTGTTTATAAAAACATCTCAGGCATCAAATATAAACTCATTCGAGCCAGATCTAAATAAGGATCTCTGTAGAGGAACAGTTTGTTAGACAGAATAAAGTTTGCCGGAGAGGCTGCCACTGAAACCACTGTTACAGAATCGTGAAAATGGGTGCAGGTTACAAAAACACCTGTTTGAGACATTTGGGCATCATTTTTGTGAAGCCCATTGATTGTCATGTATTATTTCTCACCCTTGCTGAGGATGGATCCTATATTCTCTTTACATAAGCAGCTAAAGCATAGGACTGTTTTGAGTTAGATACAGCTGTTACATACCCGTGGAATATTAAATACCATTACATTACAGCATCACAACATTGCACCATTAAATTGCATAATGAGATGTTTAAATATACCCTGGAGCTAAATTATTTTTAATTGCATCATCCAGTGAGCATGCTATATTTAGGCTGCTTATATTTGGGCCAAATGCAATTACTGGTCAGTTTTTTACTGACTGCTACAGTTTGATAATTTGATTACATGAATGAATCTTTGTTTTGAGCTTTGTGTGCTTTGGAGATGGTTGAGCTTGTTTGTATGGAGGTCACCATTTGACACAGTGAATGCACACAAATAATGAACAAATTTGTCTACTTAAAATACTGCCATTGTTATAACAAATGCTCAAATTGTCTAGCACTCTATTCAAACATTGTTTTGGATTTAATCCACAACTCAGGGCCCCGATGCACCGGGTCGGCTTCAGAGAATTGGTGCCAACAAAGGCTGCCTGATCAGTTTGTGTCACCTCTTGATTAAATTTGTATTTAACTGTTAACATTGGCAGCCTTTTACAACCTGATGAAACTGAAACTTAAATCAAATTAAATAAAAACAAGTGAATAATTTGAATCATGAATTGAATATTGCCAACACTCAACACTTGCGTCATGTTACTATTCATTGAATAACCAAACAGAATAGAAAAAAACCCATCATAACTCTGCATTATTCACTGAAGGACATAACAAACATGTAGCGCACTTAAAGCCCATATTCTCATGCAGAAAAATAAAATGGGTTGCTGATAACTGACCTTAGTTTATTATGTAAGGAAATGACCTGAGAACACTTTAACTCAACAGCTATGAGATGCAAAAGTTATAGTTTCGAAGGTTTTATTTTGCCTTCAAGTAAGAGGTGCGGGTGGTCAATTTCTCAGTTAGAATAACACACTGCTTTCGTATTGCTATTATTTTTCTCTCCAGTGTCATGTGATTAAACATATATTTATAGAATGAGTTTATCAATGCTGGTAAGCAGAGGTATCACATAGCTGTGTTTTTTCGCTTAACAAACCATATATCAGAAGTGGAATTAACGAGATAAATGTGTTTACATTGGGCTGTCACGCACTGAGCACTCACGCGGCGGACTCTAATCATTCAGGTCACACCCGTTTCTCTTTGCTTTGAAAGGTGGATATCGGAGGTAAGCTAATTATTTTGTGGACATACGTGCAGAAAGATACCACAGTCTACAGCTGTTTGATCTGACAGAGCGGGCCGTCCACCTGCTGCTTCTTCTCCAATCACCTGCCTCGCCTGTCGCCGAACAGCAGCTGTGCTGTGAGGCAGAACAAACAGGGACATGTAGAGAGTGACGGCCCACAAACTGCACCCACCTCATTTTACTTAAGAACGACGTATAAGCTAGTTTTTGCCGAACCCATTCAACAATAGAGACCCACAAGTGATGCATTGTTATAGTGTGTGATTTTGTCTCGAGGTAGTACAGTTACTACTTACTACATCTGGCAGAAATGTCACATGTATTGTATTGTGCGCTGACCATCCAGCGATCCCTTCAGATGTGAAGCTTCAGAAACATTTGTCGGCATGTTGGCTCCCTGCCATATTGAAGAGGAAGCTGTTAAAGTTTTTGAATTGTAGGGGAAGCTCTTCCTCATGGGACAGAATGTATTTCTGTCCCTCTTTTTCTTTACACAAGGTCCTGGAGATTATTTTTACAGACTAGGGGATGTTGTACTTAGGCAGCGGCCGACACCCAAGAACAGGAAGCCACAGTTTCTATGAAAGTCCACGAGATGGAAGCAGATAGCGCCAAGGGAAAACAATATTTTGGCTGGAGCTCATTCTGGTGGCCAATTAGACTCCGATGCTTGTATGATTTACCACTTCCTCTACCTGCTTTTATGTGTTCGGGGCTGCTGTGTGGAACACAATGAACCCTGATTAAAGATTGAGCTCAGGCTCGGAGACAGCAGTGGCGCCATTCTTATCAGATGCCTACTTCTCAGAACTCAGCAAGACCACCTGAAATCAATGGATGGATGGTTTAGTACACTGACAGTACTCAGAATGAGCATGTTTAGACTTTTTAAGTATCGCTAGTTTTGTAAAAAAAAAAAAGCACTTCACTGATACCAGTGATTCTGCAAATGCTTTTGCTTTTGAATGCACAGTTCTCCCAAAGGCCTCATATAGGCGCCTAACCAACTACTCAGTATTTGATCTCTTGGCAATGCTTGATACATAAATGTGTTTAGAATAGAAACAGTTATTGCTTGCCAGTACGGATTTGTAAAGGGCAGTCAACATATTAAATTCAAATTCGAGTGAAACGAATAGCCGCACAGTGTATCTAAGGATTTGAAGTCGGCAGGCAAATATTGAGGGCCCTTTGTCTTTCAGAGCAATCGACTGAGACACATTGTATATGCGGAGAGACAGATGGATTGTTTGTCTTTTCCTCCACCCTCTCCTGTAGACACGGGCTGGAAGTGAAGCCCGGATCTTGAACGGCTGGGTGGAGTGAAGGGTATGAGGTCACACAGTTAATTGCATAATGAAACATGTCTGGGTTTAGATAACGCCTCAAAGAAAGCATCATGTAACCAGCAATCGGAACTAGCTACATTTGATTAAAATCTAAAGTGCAGTCAGGCTGTGTGAGGCCATTGATATGTTTTTCATAATTTTGGCGGTGTACCCCAGCAAATTGCTTTTAAAAAAAAAATCCAACAGTTACTATCCAGTGTTTGCCCTAGGACTTTTTTCCAGCAGCGGTGCCAAAAATGGTCAGTCTTATTTAGCGCTTCAGAAGGGCTTCAGATACATTTGTATACGGTTGTCGATGTCGAATCATGAAAGATGAAGTGCCTCAAGACCCATCCAAACAGCCAGTGTCCTGCGTCCTTCTACTCTTTCTCCTTCATCTCTCTCTTGTCTTCATCTCACCTCGCTTTCCATAATTTCCTGTCTCGCCTGTGCTACCTCTCGTCATGTATGATAACACAAAGTATTAAGGTGTTTTTTTTTTTTTTAGAAAAACATACGGGAGACAAAATGGCTGCCTCTTTGATTTTATCCCATCAAACTCAGCTTCATGACCATCGTCTGCACTTCTTTTCCTCACCGACCAGTTTACCACACTCATCTGAATTCTCATCTCATTTTGAAATAATGCCTCTCAATATTAGCCAAAAATGACACTCAAAAAGGATTTCTAAGTTAAATAGACAAGTTTAAATATAATTGAATTTCTGCAAGATGTTTAATGACCATGTGCTGATTTATGTCCCTGTTTACAACACACCAAAAGCAAATGATGAGGCCGACATTCATTTTCAGAGGGCCGTGAACCGCCGCTTGCGTGGGAGTGAGAAGAGTTTGGGAGAGTTTAATATTCTGTAAATGAGCCGATAACCAGATCAAATCTAGATCAACCGAATCTCGATTTCTTGGTCAGTTCTGCTTCTAAACATTGAACCTCAATACTGCAGTGTCAAGTTTGCTGGAGCAAGCTTGGAGCAAACTGATGTCAGAAAAGAGACAATCTGACAATGAATTGATGTAAAATAGAGATAAAGACAAGTGGCTGACCTTTGAGCTGTTCATTTCTGTGTGTCATTTTCTACATCTTTGCTGAACTTAATTGTTATAAATTGGTAGCTGAGCCTTTGCTGCTGCCAGCTGTGCTTTCAACCAATCAATAACCAATAAACAAACCCGGTAAACTGTTGCAAAGACTGGGAGTGTTCAATTTATAATCCTCGTCCCCGACACTGACTGCTTTAAGTCGAGACCGTTAGTATAATGCATTTTACTTTTATGTTTAGAGGCGACGCTAATCGTTTACCACTGGTGGTTAAACTGTTGTTGAATGCTATCAGCTTTAAGCACTGACTTTTCAGCTTTGAGGGTGTTCATTTGTTCATCCCTTCTGTAAATAATCCACCACTTTAACCCCCCCAGTCAAATATGTGTTTTTCCTCTTGTTCCTACAGTTAAAGTTTGAAGCTTCACTGTGTATAATGATGTATGTGCATATTTTGACACTAGAGGCTGTATTTAACACATGTTGCTTAAAGTGTCAATTTTCTGTGTGATTCTAAAAATCACACAGGAATATAAATGCAACACATTTGTTTTTGCTAATAAAATATCTACGGCTTATTTCTATGCCAGGGCTCCAAACTAACTTTTATACCCTGGCTGCACTGATGTGCCCAACTTTTTAGGTGCACCAGCAAATGATTAAGGAGCACCCTGTACTCAATTTAATTTCTTAACACACTATGTAAATTATTGTAAACAGGAATGAAGGTGAAGATAGATGTGTTTTTTTTTTTTTCATTTAAATCACAGCACTCGCAACAAGAAATGGTCATTACTTCAACTGTTTAGAAATAAATTGATACATTTTAGGTTCAGTGGTGCGACCAGTGAAAATGTTCAGTCGCGCTTGACAGATTTTTGGGTGCATGTCGGACCAAAAGGCTTATTTCTCTCAAATTTTGGGCTCAGTTTTGTTAGAATACAGGTTAGCCAGTCTCCCTGACTGGTGTGGCATGTCAAGGTGCTGAGTAAACTGCATTATTATTGCGCAGCTGTGCCTTTGACTAGTCACAACTGAAGGCCACCGTAAAATGTGCAGTTTTTACACAAGACACAGCGCCACAGATATCCAGGTTTTGAGAGTGCACACTGACGGCTGGACTGTCCACCAGAGCTGTTGTCTATGAATTAACGAATTAAGTGTTTACATCATTCCACTCTTAATGTAGAGTGACATTTAATGATGACCAGTCCAAGGCACACCCATGCACTGATCATGCTGTTTAATTAGCATCCTGATATGCCACACCTGTCATGTGGATGGGTTATTTTAGCAAAGGAAAGGTGCTCACTAACAAATTGATGCTTCAGCTTGTGAAAAACAGGGGCATAAACAGAAGTGTTGCATTTATGTTTTGGAGTGGAGTGCGGTTAGAAGCCAATTGTGGTCCACTTTTCAGCAGAAGTGTGAGACTGGACTTTAGAGTGGAGTAGGAGGCAACTTGTGTCCAGCAGTTAAACTTGTGAAATGAAAATATTTGCATATTCATATATTCTGGAACTTTTAATGAGGTAGAAGGAATCAGTGTCAAGGATTTTAATATGGTAATTATACTTCTTTCCTCCAAAAAACATGTCTGGCACATTAGAGAGTTTTTTTGTATGCCTAATACATGTGTGGAGGGGATCTTTAAGGACAGTGGAGTAGAACAATGGTCCTAAATGAACCTACCCACAACCCGTTTTTTAATAGGCAAACAGCAGAGTGCTCTTGACTGGCCGAGTCATTTGACCTCCGTCCAAATGGGCATGCATTTCACTTGCTGATGGCAAAACGCCACTGGAACAAGTCAGAAGTGAAGATGGCTGTAGTACAGGTCTGGCAGAGCAGCATGAAGGAGGATATCAAGTGTCTGCTAATGTCTACAGGTTGCACATTTCTGGCAGTGATTGAAGCAGATTCAGCAGCCAAGTCTGAAAATATTGTGTCTTAATTGAAGTTTATTTTAATATGTCCAATTACCTTCTGTCGCTTTACTTTCAGGTGATTATGTGAAAAAATGGCTTCAATTTCACCTGATGTAATTATAATAGCATCAAACTGATGAACCTTATAGTCATTGTTACAAGTGCATTCTGTACTGGAGCGCACACACGTGTAACTCAATAACAATCTACCTAGGGCCTCACAGTTTTTGTTCACAGATGTTCTTGAAAAATGAATGTTACAGTAAAACTTCAATTACATTCACGGGACCCTCGAAAATCCTATACTATAGCTGGACTCCGAATACTTTTAAGTTATGAATTTTTGACAATTGGCGATCAGAGCTAAATTTCAGCATTTTTGTGATTCGTTGTATGTGTATTTGAAGCCTCAGCAATCGCTTATTTTTCCTGAAAACCCAAGAGACCCTTTAAATAGTTGTTGCCGAATGGTTGCAGTAATCATTTCAATAACCGGAAGTCATTTCTACCAGAACAAAGAATCTGCCATGTTCATATCCGCACTAGTTTTCACTTACTTGCAACCAAATTGTGGTTCTATGTTCTATTAATGAAATTGCAACATCTTGGAGAAATTAGCTAATTCTTCGTACTTTTCAGTGGCTGTAATATTACATTCAGTGGATTTATTTCATAGGAAGATATTTTTACTGTTTTGAAGGTTTTCTATTCTTGTGTGATACCGATTGAGCCTGTTTTTCATCGGGTTCAGGACATTTGCAGGCATACAGAACAGGATGACATCATCTTGTGTCCAATAAACCAAACCATTACAGGCTGTAATAAGAACACAATATTAATCTTTAAAAAAATAACCTCAAAGGCTTCTTCTCACTGAACTATGCTGATGAAGCCAGTACGTGCTTTTGAAGCAGTGAGATTTATTTACCATGCCAGCGAACTCTTCATTTGTCTCAGGTGTCGACCATATTTGAAGTCCCCTTTTACAGGCATGCTTCCATTTTCCCATCATTTCCTTTCAGGAAACTTCTGTAATTTCATCAACCCTCAAAGAAACCAAATAAAATCGACATAAACTTCTCCTTTAGTTTGACAGACAGGCGACGTCTCCAGATTAGATTGTTTAACTTGAGTCACACACACCGCATTATCTTCTCAATGCAGACTGGCAACCCAGAAGCTGCTCACTTCATGGTTGTAAAAAAAAAAAGTAATTCAAAATAGAGAAGATATTCTGGTGTCTTGCGGTGGTTGTGTGCCCGCTGGTGCCTGTCAGTTAGTGTCGGCTCGTCTAGCATATCACAGAAACATAATGGTACTCTACAAGAAAGCAGAATACAAAGTACCTATCCCTCTGTGTTGTATCTCCTCTTTGTCATCTTTTGTTCTCTTGAAGTAATGATTTATGTTGTCATGGAGACACATACAGCATTTCCAAGGCTTTGGCATTAGTACTTTCTTTTGTATTGCTATTTTTTGTTTAATTACAGCAGGAAACATGGTAGTGCACAGTATGTCAGGGTAATAATGGTGAAACCCATGTTTTTAAACCTCTGTCTCACTCCGGGAAGTGTTCTCCATGAAGAGGCTTTCACTGAGCCTCTTCCCACCGTAACTGCACATTATGGCCTCATCACATTCGAGGTTGTGATTATTAACTTCTCTGGAGATAAGACGTTTAACCTCCACTTCTCTCCTCAGAAAATGTGGCTCCAGTTCTGCTAATTGGTCATTAGATTGCTATGAAATGCTTGAAAGAAACGGCTAGAAGTAGAAAAGATTATTTTTTGTGATTCCCGTTTGCTCCGTCGGCTCTGTTGAGATGACCACTGTGTCTGATCCCTTTTTGTTTCAGTCGGGGGAGCTTGTCTGAAAAGCAGGCTGTTTTGTGGAGAGCAAAGCTTTTGAGAAAAAGCTGAGTTCAGTCCAAAACACCCTGTGTCTAATGTAGGGGAAGAGTGTTTGTGCTTGAAGATTGTCACCGTACAAGAAATTAATTTGGCCTACAACCTCCATGGCAGGCAGACAGCAGCATAGCACAGCTTTTGGATGAGTCTGCTAGAAGCATAGTGGTGGCTCGGGCTATAGTTGCAGGAGATAATAGATGAATGCACATCGTCCAGAGTAATAAAGCAAGATTAATATTTCAGTGAAGTACCACTTCAGACAACCCCTGGAAGGAGTCTGAGGCCCAGATATCCGGCTCATGAGTTCAGAATCATTTAACAAAACTTGCGTCTGATCATATCAGTCACCACCCACATCTAAAGTAACTGGCTCCCTGTTATATAAAATAACCATGTGAACTTATGTAACTCGGGTCACTAACTGACCCGCAGCATCAGCAGAAGAGAGTGCAACTTCAAAACGATTCTTGCAGAGTTTCATTTTGATGGTTGAGATAGCAGAGGATTATTGATGATCCATTGGATCTGATGATTCATTGGATCTTGTTTGCCTTCTCTGTCATTTTGGCTTTGGCATTACATTTTGGAGTGGAAGTAGTTATCTTATCTGAACCCCCATGCCAGCTATCTCTGAGAGCAGCCAGACCTTTAATCACCTGTCACAGTGGGTGGCTGCTGTAACTTAAAGGAGGCTGATACTGTAGTGGGCCTGAATGGAATGATAGAAAGTTGCAATAACGGGGCTTGTATATATCAAATGTATCGGATGAAACTGCATTGTCTACTGGGGTCTTACAAAAGAGCGAGGTTGAGGAGTTGGACACAGATAAAAGGATATCTGTAAATTAATGTGGACTATAATTAAGCATATTACATTGTTTTCAATGCGCCCATGATGTGGCCTGAAGAATTATGTTTTTGGGTTGTCAGTCAGTACGTCCCATTCTTGTGAACATGATAACTCAGAAGAATGCTTTGAGGGAATTTCTTCAAATTTTGATTTCACTTGGACTCAAGGATGAACTGATTAGATTTTGGTGGTCAAAGGTCACTGTAGCCTCACAGAACAAATCTTTGGCCATTACTCAAAAACTTGAGTTTTATATCCAAAGGGCCAAAGGTCAACTGCACTGTGACATCGACTTCAAAAAGGCTTTTGCCATTATTCAACCCCATGCCTCAAGAACAGCAACCTAACTGGTGCGTGGAGGCTGCAACTGCAAGGTGCTTTATCTTTGTTAATAATTTAAAACTTGAACAAATTCTTCAGTTATCAATAAAGCTGTAAAAACATGATCATCTTTGGCGAGAAAAAGTGTTTTGTGGATGAGAACAACCCAATAGCTGAATTTGTGTGCACCTTGAAAAACAAACCAAACTATACTTAAATCTAATCTTTAAGTAAAAACATTTTTAATTTAATTACTGATAACACTTTTTAGATGAGTAGAGGGTACTTTTGCTGCTATTTGTTATTAGTTGTCAATAATAATCCTAATGATTGATTGTTTGCTCTGTAAACCATTAGTGAACAGTGAAAAATACCATAATCGATGGTAATATAATGCAACAAATTTCTTGTTTTGTCGACAGACAGTCGAAAATTCCACAAAATGTTTAATTTATTTAAATATAAGACTGTGAAAAGCTGACACCATGAATTATTTGGTATTTTTGCTCACTTCAACATGTAGAAGGTGATCTGTATTACCTGTATTGTCACTGACTTTCAGATTTTATGCTGAGAAAATTATAATTTTGTGACCCTATGCCTAAAGTGTACATGAAATGTTTGAAGTGCAGATATGCGAGCACAATTTTAAAATTGTTTGACATGTTCTAAAAAAATCACTTCTCACATCTCGATGTCATGTAACAACTTTAATGTGTGTAAAACACATTAGACAGGCGGTCTGTCTCTTAATGTCACCCTTCTTCATTGCACATGTGAATTCTCTGATTAATTATTGATGACATTTTGATTATTTCCTGAGCACTGCTGATGCTGTACATGTTGGGTGAAAATGATAGCTTGTATCTGGTCATCATTTAGGGAAAGTCAAAATAATCGTTTTACTGATATTTGATTATAAGCCATCTTTAAGAAACATGGTTGTCCTACTTGTTGGGGCAGAATTTTCTACTGTCACCCTCAGCTGAACCAACTTTTGTCATTTTTAAGAAGTTTCTCAGTTACTAAACCCTCACTGTTGTCCCAGTGTCTCTACAATAAAGAGATGGAATACAAAGAGATTATTTCTGGTGTGCTTACTTCCTCTATCTCTTTGTTCGTGACAGAACTGACAAGGTCAAATAAATGCACCTTTAATTTGGTGAAGTGTAACTGAAGAGTCACTCATGCATCACCCTCTATGTCTCCCATGGTGACCTCGGGTACCTTTTTTCATTCTTGCAAACTGCACTGATATATCGAGTACCTGTTCTTTTAGATCTCGCCTGAGAAGTGGATGTTGAACAATGTTGAGGAAAAACCCTTTAAAAGCACTGCAATTACGTTCTCGTTGTATAATTCCTCTGCAAAAATTATTCACTGTTCTTCATTGCATATTCCCTCACTTGTCTTTGAAGCCTTCTGACGCCCACCGAGGGCATTATGGTTTTTACCTTAATGGTTCACTGATAATTGAGGCGTCTTATGCAGACCAGCCAGTAAAGGAATGTGACAAGAAACTCCTTTGAAAGAACAGTTCCCTATTAATATAAAATCATACTCATGCACGCAGAGATAGAAGGCCAATTGTTGCAAATGATGATTCACTCATATAAACATCCTCTCATTTCCCCAAAAGCTTCCAGTGGTTGTCTCAGTAAGACTTCTGTGGGTATGTTCTCACTTCTCACTGACAGTTTTTGTTCATAAAAACGCATATCACTTGTTGAACTGTGGTAACCGCAGTGACGACAGGGAAGAATGACCCTGTCATTGGCTGATCTCTTGTTTAGTCACACATTTCACTCTGGTGTAGCATTTTGTAGATTTGGCAGTGTGACCTCATTGAAACTCGGGAACAGTCAGTCTCCGAAATTGGCTGCCCCAATTTTGCCAGGATGATTTTCCTCACTTTGTAGTCGCATGCTGTTAAGACTGTAGACTGAGCCTCACTGTAGGTATTAGTGCATCCAAGGAGTTCTGAAACTGTGGCTTAGTGACTGAAATGCAAATCATATCCATTCCTGGTTGCTTGTTATAATTCCTGCAGTTGTGAGACCGTATATTTATTGTTTAAATGCTCACAGTCGGCATCGTTTAGTAGCTCTCTTATTCCCACGGTTGATTCAGCTGCGCTCTGAGCTCTCTCCCTTTTTCTTCATCACATCCCGGCCATTAGGTCACAGAGCTGCCAGGAGGCATGTAAAGAGATCTGTAGGACACAGACAGTGGAACGAAGTCGTGCTCGAGGAAGGGACAGAGCCTGTTGGTTTGTTTTGTGCAAGCACAGCTCTGGCCTAGTAGTTTACAGTAGATGGGACTGGAATATGCTCATGCTCAGAATGAAGTCCGAGGCATGGCGATGCCATGGTACCGCTCTGAGTATAGGAGCCAGGCACAGTTTCCAAATGTACGGTAAATGCTCATTACAATGGGCATAATAAATATTAGATTACATTATACCTGTTAAACATCAGCATGCATGCATTAGCAATGAGCATGTGAGTAGGCTGCGATTAGCATTAATCTCAAAGCAGCAATGTACCCGAATGTGGCTGCTGGCATAGCTGCTGACTCTTGGTCTTGCTTTTTTGTCATCATTCAGGTCTTTGCATTCGAGGTGTGGAAAGTTCTTGATTATAAGATGCATTGTAATGCGAGCGTAATCGAGAGTCTGCATCTTATGTTGATTGTTGATTGTCTGGCCTCAGCTCGATGCGCGATGTTGCTCCCATGAGGCAAGTCGGAGGGAGGCAGTGATCATATGCAAGTGATAAAAAAAATAAAAAATTCAAGTATTTTTTTTAAAACAGACATCTCGGGGGAACATGTCAGATTTTCTGAACTTTGCTGGAAGCACGAACTGGATGAGACGTCTACATCACAACTATTACTAATCACCTTAGCCATTTCCACCTGAAGCTAACGACTGCAGCCATAAATAATAACTGGTACAGCAAGCCCAGTTCATCAGTCAAGCTCTGAGGAGGCGCTGTCAAGTTTGCCGTCCCACTCTGAGACGCGTGTGCGGGAGAGTCAACAAATGCCTTATCTTAAAGCTGCCATGTGAAAACAATATTAATGTAGATTCCAACAAACGTGTAAGGCACTGCAGATGGTTACATGTTTTTGTGATGTTTATGTATTGAAAAGACTGCTGTAGTCTGATTACTGGAAGGACTTTCTGAATGAAAGGGGAATTTAAATGATGAAAAAAGCAGCCATGTGCAGTAATGTAGATCACTGAGGATGCCATACACTGTGATGCATCGAGAAGCATTGAGAATAATTTTGCGTTTGAATAGCTGACAGCTGAATCGTAATTCATGAGGCCAGTGAAGATTCACACCTCTACTTTGCACTGAACCCTTGTCTTTTTTCTTTGAAGGCCCACTATTCTGGTTAATCTGATCAAATTCAAACACGCAGCATTGTGGGGTTTGGCATTCTTGCTTAATTCATTGAAATCACAATCTGGAGGATTGAGACATATTGTTGTTAAACCAGGAAGTCAGGCTGTTAGCTGTTTTTGACTATTCTGTTTTATTTTATTTTCATCCTGGGTGTTGATCTGACCACTTATATTTGCTGCCACATTGGACATTTTCACTGCTGTTGCTGTGGCCTAAGATAGCAAACATTTCCTAAACTATATTTTTTAAATGTTGGAGACCATCCTCAGCGTTACTGGCTTATATAAAAGAAAAGGTCTGTCATGAGCTGGACGTCAGTTGACTGATTAACGACTAAGTTGACTGTTCTGGCCTGTCCCCACGTTGTACAAGCCCTGAGCTCTTCAGCAGTCTAACCTGGACATTCGATACTCCCCAGTGCTGCAAAGCCTGTGTCTCCACCATCTGGAGTGTTATCAGCATATTGAAACTGACACCGGGAACGTCTTTCAAAATGTTATCCGATGCTCCTCCGTTCACTGGAAGCATTCTGCGGCATACACAAGGCTAGATCACACTCACCACGTCTTCATATAGACGACTGCTGTGACCCTTCTCAGTGCTCCTCATGCTGTGCCTTATTTCTACTGGCCATGTTTTGTTGTCACTGCCACTCATACATATGGACTGATCAGCGTTGATTTTTTTTTTTTTTTTTTTTTGCAAGAGGCTAGTGTGCCAATTCTGGGAGGTCTGCCAGGCGGCATACAGCATGGATGCTTTCTCTCCGAGGGACAAAACGGAAATGACAAGGCAATCGCCATTCTGTCAGCATTGCCATGGTAGCACAGGCACGGCTGTTTATCCCAAGGTTAATGGGATGACGCCTGGAACGGAAAGTGCCAGATTGAGAGAAACATGTGCCTGTTTTACTTAAAACAAGTAGATTGCAGAGAGCGGTGTCACATCACGCAGAAGTGAGCCGGGAACAGGTCGGATTTAAAAACGGTCAACGCATTTTAAACATCACTCGTCTTACTTGCAGCGTAGATCATGAATTACAAAATGGAGGTGTTATTGAATTTGTCAAAATCTTGATGTAAAGGCGATGTTTTGTTTTTAAATCTTTGCTGTCTGAATGTTACTGAAACTGATAAAAGTACAATCTGTGTTTTATGTACTGATATGTTTAAGTCGTGACTGTATGCTTGGTGTGCTGCTTAGTATGTACAGTAAACAAGTTATTGTATATACAGACTGCAACTGACACATTGTGTGAAGCTTTTAAGGACACCACATGGTATACATGAGCCAGGCTTCATCTGTCACTCGCAATTGGAAGTCGTCACTCCCCACTGTAAACAACTGACCAGAATAATCAGTCTGATACTGTTTATTTTAGGCATCTATCATTTTTCTCACGAGCCGTGTGCGAATGCGCTCCCGATTCCCGTTGCGAAGCAAGTTAATTTATTCCAACGTACTGTATATTTCTCAGGGATTAGAAAAAAAAAATAGCACAAACAAGAAATGACAGCAATCCACTATAGGAAAAAGACTAACTAAAGGCTCAAATGAAAAAAAAAAAAAAAAGAAGAAGTCACACCACACACCTCGCTTTCACAGTCTCACCAAATATAGAACGTTTCAAGCTTCACAAAGGTAGGATTTGTTGCAGGGCTATTGTATTGTTTTGTATTACACCTTTCAAGTGTCGCAGATGACGCGAGAGGGATCATTGTATCGGCTTATATTTGTGTCACGACAGATAAAAAAAGAAAGAAAGCTAATCTTCCCACCTTCTACTCCTGGATCAGCTTTGGTTTGTTGGTTCTAATTGAGAATATGTGTTATTTTATATTTTATTTAACACTCTAGCACCTCGCCATACAATCCCCTCCGCATGCAGCTGTGTACAGCTACAGTCCGCTGCCCGTTGGCACTGAGCAGTCCAGTTGTTGTGGAGTTGGAGAAAGTTGCTCGCATATTTTTCTCACCTACTGCTGGTCTTGAAATTCAAAGCAGCATATACGTAATCATGACCGTCGGTTGCCTGATAATCGGACTACAGTAGCATTTTTCTATTCATCCTTTTTGAATCGCTGGACGAATCGGAGATGTGTGCGGTGATCCAGAGATCTTTAACCAGGCAAGATAACTCTGTTTAAGATTGTTGTATTTCTGGGGGTTGAGCTGAAACATCAGTGTAACTCATCCATCTCTGTTCACATAAAACCATCAGTATACTGCATGAATTACCTCATAGCTCCTATAAAGATTTTCATTAGAACAAACGTGTCATGCAGCCCAGCGTGCACGAGCCGTTCTCCCAGGGCCATATGCTGAATGTAGTTGCAAATGTGGCGTGTAATATTTTAGATAAATCAATCTACAACATTTTAAAACATGCACTTATTTTTAATTTGTTCACCTCAGCCTGATAGAGTGGCTGGGCTGCAGTGGGAAAGGCTTAACCACGAGGATTATAGTCATTCTGATGGATGGCAATGAGACAGATTAATCGACTGCTGTGCAACCCTCACTTATCTGATTTTAGCGCTGCTCCTCCCTTTCTCTTCTTGAAAGGCAGAGTTATCTCTCTAGCAGTAAATGGGATGTAATGTGTTTTTTTTAATGGAAAATTAGCAAAAGATTACACTTTTCACTAGTTGCACTCCGAGTAAGAGACCTGTGAAACATTTCAGTGGGTTCAGCACACTTAGCTCATCGTATCGCGTGTTTCTGATGTGATAAACTGTCGACATGATCGTTTCTTTGATGGTATTTATTCATATCTTAGCTCTACGTTTGCATATGCCAACTGACAATAAATATAGCCCCGTCTCTTGTCTAGCTTCCTTTCATGCTCTAATCTGCCTCCACACAGCTGACCTATGGAATTTGTTGTTGTTCTGAGACATGTCAGTCACGTTTTGCGAGGCCCTGTATATCTCAGTTGCATCTGAAAAAAAGGTTTTTGTAGTTTGCCACAGTTCACTCAGGAGGAGACGGAAGAAAAGCAAGAAAATGAGGGTTGAAATTGCCCACTGGAGAACCAGAATAGTTCTCAGTGTTTTTTATTGTTGGTAGCCCGCGTAGCGTACTTTGTCGGTCAGGGGAATGGTAAATGTTCAAAGCAACTGGAGGCATTGTACTTCAGACAGCTCTGCCAAAGAGAATATATATTTTCTTCAGCCCAAATGGGATGGGAGTAAGTCGTAACCATTTCTACAACTGCCTCAAGTGTGCACTACATTATCAACAAATATTTCCCCAAACTGCATAAATATATAGCTGACCCTACACAGTTTCAGTCTAAGCTCCAGTGTTTGTCCTAGAAACATTTAGAGGCGTACTCTGAAAATTAACACAGCTGTGTAGGTGCACAAGTAAACTAACAAAGCTCGTCTCACAAACGTCATCGGGTTCATTCATACACATTATAGCCCGACCGATACTGGATTTTCGAGCCCGAGGCTGATGTCGATATTCGGGAGTTTTAAAAAATTTGATGAATGTTAATAAGTGTGGAGTTAAAAAAAAATCTATTAACCCTTACAAGGCATTTTTCTTGATTTAAGTATACATTAATCTTAATAAAGCAACGAAAAGGAACTCAACAATGACATAATATGTAAGTGAGTTAGACTTAATAAGTGTGCTGTGATGCCATTTCAAACAATCGTAAGAAACTCACAAGGCAGCGCTTCTCAGGTCCACGCCCAATGTTTATGACATCGTGTACGGTGTAGGTGTACGGTGTTGATCGCTCCCAGCGATCCCGTCCACTGTGTTTTTAATGTGGCTTCTTTCCTTGCCGTTTACCTCGTTGTCACGGTGACGTAAACAGCCGCAGAGAGCGACTGAGCGTCGTGTGTTGTTGTAAAAATACATATAAAGACGTGAGATGTGAGAGATGTGATGTTAATTAACTGATTTTAATGTTAGCACATGTTGTAATCACTGATCGTTCCAGACCCCAGGCATGGATGATAACCAGATGCAGACCTTTGACTACGAAGGTTTGAGAACCCCTGACATGACGCTTTTATTATTATACTCTAACAAAAAACATGTTTGTTGCTATTATTGACACTTAGTAGATAAAGTATTTCTTGTGTAGTCCTATCAGTATTAGGTGATATTAGTAATAATCTTATCAGGACTTATAACTGTTTTCTTACCTTTTATTTATAACTACCCTTTATACAAGGACCTTAATATTAAGTGTCACCAAATTTTGTCTAAGATGCACATATCAACCATCAACCATATATACTATTCAGATACATCTACAATAGTCTAATATACAGTCTGTCTATATACACAAAGACATATATTTGGCTCTGTGTCTCCAGAGTAACAATGGAAAAAAAAACGTCTCCTGGTTTGGTCCATCTGATATCCCCTCCCTGCAGCTGACTAGATATCTGACATTTTCCTTAATCTTACCAATATTGATCGAGTTGTTGATTCTCAGTGAAATTGGTGTCAGTAGCAATATTAAAGGCAGTCATTTTCTTCAGTGATGAAATGAAAAATATTGCTTCGTAGAGCTCTAATCAATTAATTGTTTATTGAAGCTAATTAAGCCCCAGACAATTGTTATGCGATAACAATGTTTTGGCAAGGATGTCTGCGAGCACAAACCAATTGAAATACAAGATAATCGATGAATATTTAGGCCTTAATAGAAAAATGTCATACACAGAACTCTTTTCATTTGAATACTGTACATAATTGCTATGTTTATATAAATCCCTTCTTTGTATTTATGGTTTGGCAGGAAGCTTTTCTCTCGCCTTATAGTAATAGTGGTGTATTCACAATGGCTTCTGTTCCAGGGAATGAAATATTGGAGTTGTACCGGTGGCTCTGCTCTAGGGTGCGAAATATTGAAGTTATACTGGTACAGACATATTGGCAAGTCTAAAGCCATGACTGACAAATTTAATCCTGCTTGCTAATGCAGTCATTAATTAGAAATGCAGCTCAAATCCATTCTGACGTGTCCATGCAATCCAGACCTCGACAGTCCATAATCATACAGGTGGTGTTCGGGAGACAATTGATTTTGTTTAAGTCAGTGGACAAACTTCAGACATTTCCGAGGGCTTAACAGTGTTTATGCACTGTTTTCCTCACCTTGTGACATATTCACTGGAGAATAAGATGAAGTAAATGATTCCTGTTTATGTGTCTGCACACCCCACGGAGCATGTTTATGGTTGCTCTGTGGTTGCCGTGGTAAAACATCGGATATTTAGAATTAATCCCTCAAACGTTGTGTCTTTTCGAGGGACTGGAGCGCAGTGTCTTTGGCTGCAAGGTGTTTATTCATAGCAAGACGTAAACCCACCCTTGATCCAGGGTGTTTTAGTAAAGAGGAGTTCTCATATCATTTTCATGAGCCAGTAGCATAGTTGCCCTATATCTGTAGGGAATGGGATCATGAATATTGTGTTAACCCAGAAAAGTTAAAATCCATGCATGCTTCCTTGTTCCCCTGATCCCTCAGCTTTTGTTGTTGCATTGGCCCATTGTACCCGAGAAGAGATCAAGGAGACCCCTGTCGGTAGTGGATTATTCCTTTGTAGAAGCGCCACTGTAGGGGATAGAGGATTAAAAGAGCAGACAGTGGATGGGGATTCTACAGGAAGTTCGTTTGCAGCACACACTGCACATGAATTGTTAAAGTGGAGTATTTTCTATTCAATACCCTTTTGGTGTAATGTTTCTTTGTTTTTTTTTTGTTTTTTTAAACATATCCGAGGCGTAGACCCACATTAGGTCTGCACCCATTCTAGGCTCAGTTTCAGTGAGTGCGGCACTGTAAGAATACGCCTCATTTGGATATTTATATCGTATATGGACAATTAACGGTAGAATAGCCTGTAGCCAGATGATGAATTTTCATTGTGTTTACATGTTTTCCCAGCTGTTGGAGGGGCTTAGAGGGCACTGCAGCTGAATGAGTATGAAAGAATCATTGTCCTCTTTCTCTCAATTTCCGTTAAGGGCATACTGAAGCCTGGTGTGCTGCAGTAGCAGTAATATTGTCACTGTGTTTCTAATTTTGTGTGTATTGTAGTCACAATTCTTAGACAAAGGAGATTTCAGGGGAGTAGCCTCCATTTTTCATAAGTGCTTGTTTCTTGTGTTTCTTCAGGAAGCCATGGACCTCGAGGCTGGGCAGCCTCATACCCAGAATGTGCTGCGAAGAACCAATCACCTGTGGACATTGCAGATGAACAAGCTTTGGTTTCGGAGGAGTTCCAGGAGCTGCTGCTGGAGAAGTTCAACACTGAGTCCTCCAACCAGACAACCATGAAAAATACAGGAAAGACAGGTCTGCATCACTGAATGTTTTTTGATTCAACCCCCCCCCCTTCTCTATTTTTACTGTTGTCTTCCATCTGTGAAAACAGGTGAGAAGAAAAAAACATTTTCTTTTTTTGGTGGGAACAAATCAAAACCACACAATCAAATACACGCATACAAAAAAATATGAGGGAAAAAAAATGTTTCAGGAGAAAACTTTTTTTTTTCTTTTTTCTTTTAATAATTTGAAGAACTTAGAAAGATCATCCTGGCAAAATCCTTTTTCACCAGGTCTAATGAATATGATTTCTAAATGTGTCACCAGAAAGAAAAATAACTCTCTTGCCCCTCAAGGTTTCTGGAGATATTTCACTGTTGCAAATTTTGAACCATAGCAGGGGTTGAGTTGGGCAGAAATGTTCGATACTGTTTAATTTCAGTGGGCTAACCTTTTTATATATTTTATTTCCGATTTTTTATTAGAACACTTCAGGCAGTGTTGAAAATAATTCAGCAAGGAAGCCTTTAGGCAATATTGGATTTACAGGATTTTTACATCACGGTTATGAAGTACCTTAGATTTTCAGAGAATTTAATTCACATTCCATGTGGTCATTTTATCTATGAACAGCTTTAAATTGAATTTCCAGGAGCTTTACCACTCCACAATAGATACTGACAATGTAATATAAAAAAACATGTGATAAAAGATGTTATCCACGTCACCTACTCCTAGTGTAGAATATTGAATAAAGAGAGGTACTAAATTGCAAATCTTGTTTCTGTATGTTCCCAAAAACAGTAGATATTTTATGCGGACTGACTCTTCAGAGTTGATGTACGTCTGATGGCAAATTTTAAAACCAAGACCTAATGGTTCAGTGTATCAGATTACAATCACATATAATAGTATTAGTTTGTTATGTCTCCCCATCGTCTTTGTATCAGCCCGCATGGCTTTCTACGGAAACATTTTGAAGCTCACTTGATTAACTGCTACTTCAAACCATTGCCACTTTTGTTTTTCAATCAGCTAATCCGTGGACCATTGGTGTGAAAACCCTGACCTTAATTGATCCCCTCTGCTTCTGGCACTGTTTCTCTCACAGAGTAGTTTCATCTTTTGCGTTTGATCATAATGAGAGTTGTTAGCCTCCATGACAACCAAGGCCACTGGGACAGCCGAGCGATGCTGCGGGCTGCTTATTTACAAAGATGGAAATAACACGGCCGGCTGTAATTCTGGGCACAAACGGTACAGAGGGAATTTTAGATGGCTAAGCACTGTGAAAATCCGGAAAATGGAAAAATATTACCGCAGAATGTTTTTACGCAGACACTATTTAGAAGAGGTCAATTTAATATTGTGCAAATTCACCTTACAATATTGTGAAATTGATTCAAAACTGGGGGGATAAAACTATATTTTTCATTACTCAATTACCTTGGCAGATAGATTTAATTAATTCACACAAGAAATTTGTGATTGAATGGTAAATTAAATATTACATTACCAAGACGACATGCACTTCAGAATATAACCTGTGTTTTAGAATATTTAACTCCAAACAACATTTAAAGATGATACATTTCTGGACAATCTAACGATGATTATTGGACAGACAGATTGTGTTGGGGCTTATTACCTTTGGTACATTAACTGGTTAGCTGATACCAAAGCAAACTTTCCTCAACCTCCACCTTTTGTTCCTCAGAGCTGCACTCGACTGGGTTTATCATTGTAGAAAAGTAGATGAATGTGTTCATGGACAACAGTATTAAGACGTTCGTTACTGATTCTAACAGACAATCATTCTTTATTTTCTCTGGAAAACATTTTCAGCGGTTTGAATGCAATGCAGTATTCGCCAATGAATCTTTGGCCTTCAGAGTTGTTTTTTGTTTTCCACATCACGACTTGTTGCGTCCTTGATATTATGAGTTTGCCAAGTCCAAAGTCTTTACAACGCGCCCCCCTTGTCAATCTTTTATTGTTGAATTGCACTTAAGCTGTTCAGCATGATGCCAAACGGCCTTGTTTCGTCTACATGGTAAGGTTCAGCTCCACTCGGCTCTTCAGTGTGACACACACACTAATAGAAACAATGATGGAGGACCATGGAAACATGCCAATACATGTCTGCGTTCAAGCCTACTGTTGTCATTGTGTGGTTGTGACAGTGCTGTGGTCCTCAGGAGGCGAGCAGAGGTCCATATCATTACACATACACGTATCAGTAACAGTATCTCCTCTCATCTTAGCTGCATTGACTCATAAATCTTATTTCTTTGTCTATCATTTACAGTTTATTGTCATGAAACTAGGACTATTTCTTCTGGGATTCTGAAAAATTCATTCTCCTGGATTGCTTCAAGGTTGATTTAGAGAGAAAGACTTTTAGTCTGAAATGTTTAGCCTTTTTTTAGATAAATGTGCACCAGTACAACAGATATACAAGAACTGTATAGGTCAGTAAAATGTGTCCAGTGCCAGTTAAAATTGCGGATATAAGCGCAATAAAGCTAGCTATATCAGCATCATTTTATTTTTGTCATTAAACCTGCTATCGTTGATTTTTTATTTTATTTTGTTTTTTTTGTGGCCACTTGGAGGCATCATACACAAGATGTGGATATAACTGATTTGCTCATTTACTGTACACATCCGGCAGTTAAAGAGCAACTTTACCATGTACCAGGAGCCTGTCCAATATTTGCCGTCTTTCCTGTGGGAAATATCTGGCTCTTTTTGCAGCCAAGTTATCCACTATGTTGACCAGCTAGTCGCCAACTGTGTCTGTCTGCTTTTTGGTGCAGAGCAGGTACAATCCATTGGGGCTTTAGAAGATTCTGATGAAAATAGCTGCCTGTTGGGGATGAAAATGTCGCTATGAGAGCTGTGAAAGTAAATCAGACCATTAAAGGCAGTGGTCAGGTAGCTAAAAAATTAGCTGAAACTTGCTTTAAAGCCGAGGGAAGACATACGATTTTGAAGACACAAGATTTTGGCGCATTGAAAGTCAATTTTAAACGTTTTCCTTAATTAAATGGTGAGCAATTCTGCCTCCCACGCTGTCCTTTTTGATGCTGCCACAAGGGGGTGCATCAGTCCAGCCGTCTAAATCCTGCTCACGGGGGCTTTAACATCCTTCGTACTATTTAAAAGTCAGTGTTTTAATTAAGAAACCGAGTGAATAGATCTTAAAAGTTCATCGAGATTGATTTCCCAACGCTCCCTTGTGCCTTGATCCACTTTGAGATCGAGCTGATTGGACGCCATTCAAGCAGTGTTCTTCAACAAAACATTTCTCAGTGAAATTTCAAACAACTCCCGACCAAATTCATGAGGAATCGGAAGACCCCAGAGACGTTCACATTGATCAAGGATTTACTTTCACACACACTCGGCTTCTTTCACTGGCTGTGATTCAAGGTCTTTTTGGCTTAGCTTCTAATTCCTGCTCTACTGTTGGAGGGTTCAAACACACCCAGGGCAGCATTTCTAATGAAACTCCCAGGGCCAGCGAGCATCCCCTTTCCTTGACTTTCCTTCTGTTACAGACGGGATTACACTACTTCAAGCAGTAACAGAGTTTATTACCATTCCTGTAAATATGCATGTGTTTCCAAATGAGTTGAACCAATGCGAAATCATGTGATGGGTGGTTATTTTCTATGCAGACTGATGTTCACTTTGACCCGACGCTTTCAGTCTTAGAAATCTCCTGCATCTAAGACCTTTTCCATCATACTGGGGGCCATCAGCTTAAAGCAGCACTGGCACATTAATACTGCTGGCAGATTCTTTCTTGCCTCACGACAGGCACTGAGCTCATCCCTCATCACACAAGGTTCTCCTCTCTTCGGATCTCTTTGTCTCTTCACTCGTTTTCTCTTGATCTTGCACTCGTGTTTGTACCTTGCATCGTAATGGTGATACATTTCACCAACTGTGATTTTCATCCGCTCTCTGCCCAGCTGGTTCAACATGTCATCTGTGTTTACTGACAGTCTTTGTTTGCTTGTCCACATGCGCTTCCTCTTGGTTTGCTGATTAAAAGTGGGCTGTCTTTATCCAGAGAGGGTGACTAAATCCCCCTGTAACGGGAGGGATCAGCCGACAGAGCGGTGGCTCTAATCTGGCTAATGATGTCAAACGTAGACGCGGTGAATGGTTATACATTAACATGTAGCCTTAGCCAGGACAGCAGAAGGATGATAATCTGCCTTGTCATGAGAACTGGATAACTCGCCCTTACATGACACTGCTGAGTACATTTACAAATGTTTGCTTCCACGAAAGCAGACAGGGTGAACCTTTTGAGGTGAATCCAAACGGCTGGTATTTTGTGAAAACCTCTTAAAAGCAGTAATGTCTGTGGAGGAGGAGGATTACACAGTCCACTGTATATCATAGGACATTTTATGTCCCTCAAAAAACCCTCTCAGATAGCACTGCAGGATTTCAGTAGTGATAGTTTCATCCACTGAAATTAGACATTTAGGAGAAACTGGACCTTTCTTGGCAGATTGCAACAACAAGCAAAGCTGTGGTGTTTGATTTGGTCAACCAACTTCACGCCAAAGACATCATTTTCGAGGGCATTGAGGTTAATTTGTGGCTTGTGGCTGCAGAGTTTAATTTTGCAGAAATATTTCTCACACTCTCAAATGTTTTATGCCGCTTCGCTTCCAATCTCAGGCTTCCTGTGTTGGAGAATATTGGATAAAAAAGATATGGATTGTACACCCCTGGGAACCTTGCTACATCCTACTGAATAACCCAAAAAAATAGTGAGCTCACTTGAAAAATGACCATTTTACAGAGCAAGAGAAGGCGTTTTGTAATTCACTATAGCTTTAGGTTTCACAGTTTGGTTTAGTTTAGCTTTGAGACCAAATGTGCGACTGGTTATGCATTTCTTATTTTCACCTTATTTTCATTATTGATTGAGGCTGAATTAATTCTACAAAATGTGAAATATTGCATAGAAATATATTATGCATACAGTACTCATGACTGAGAAGCATACTATGCATATGCCACTCACAATGGGGGGTTGGGCGCTAGCACGTCTTTTTTCATTAGCATTAGAATTGTATTAGGAGCCTCCTTTGGCCTCCCCTTGGGGCACCACTGCTCACCATCAGCTGAGCCAGCATTTTAAGCTGTGTCTGAGGCATTTATACGACTGCTATCTGTATCGAAACAACCACAGTCATAAACTACATCAGACAATAAAAACTACAAGTTGAACTGAATAATGTTAAATTAACTTCACAGTCTATTTGGGATGTCAGCAGCCTGGAAATGGGAGAAAACATGCACTGACCCCCAGAAAAATGACCCAAAGAAATGCTGTGTATGTAATAGTGGCAGGTTGTAAAAAATTACACAAAACTCCTAAAGCTAAATTTCAAGATTGTATGGACAAAAATGTTACTGAAGAAACCTTCAGAGAAGGTTGGAAATCGGCCTGATATTCTCTGACGGAAGCATGAAGCAAGCAGGTGGAAGAACATAATTTTCACTTATCCCTCTTTGTATCAAGTGATGAAATGATTCCCCACGTAGAGAGACTTAGGGAACACACCATATCTGCCTGTGGGTGGCCAGGTAGAAAAATGTTCCTCTTGCTGCCCTTAAGTCCCCCCTGAGTCGAGATCATTTGAGATTTAACAGCTTCTTATCCCTTTAAATAGCCTCTAATGAAAGGATAAAAGCACATTGATCAGTTGTAATCACGACATCTATTTGCTGTGTGATTATCTCAGAGTAAAACCTGATCTGTGTTCATTGCAGCTTATGTAACATCCAGTTTCATCAATAAAAGTAAATGTAGAAAGGAAAAGTTTACACATTTACTATGGTGTCTTAGACATGAAAACAAATCAATTTTTTTCCCCACTGGAGCTCTTCAAGACTCTCTCCTCGATTTTAGTTTATATTGACATGTATCACGGGAAGAAACAATGAATTACTTGGTTTTTGAAGCAGGTACAAATTGCACTGTGCCATTTTATAATAGAAAACAGTCAGATTATGTTTGATATTTTGGATAACAAAGTGCATCATCCCAGGTTTAGAGGCGTATAGACGAAACACCACAGCATTTAATTGTACTTTGAGATCATGAGATAATTGAGTTGCCATTACCAAAAAAACAGATGAGAATTTAGATGAGATAAGATCAGAGAAGAGATGTAAAATTTAAAAAAAAAATGATTGGCATCGACCGCTGCTGTGAGCTTTGGTACAATCAGTGCTTTGACTAATAATCTCCTTTTAGCTGCCTTTGTTCCAGAATAATAATAATTTTCCTTCTTTGTTTGATTCCATCTCTTTTTCTCCAGTTGCTGTTCTCCTGAAGGATGACTACTTTGTACGGGGTGCTGGACTGCCGGGGCGTTTTAAGGCTGAGAAGATGGAGTTTCATTGGGGCCAGAGTAATGGATCAGCAGGCTCGGAACACAGCATAAATGGCAGAAGGTTCCCTGTAGAGGTAAAGCGTCCTGTCACTTCAATACGTTTTTGATAAATTCACAATAGGAAGCCTTGAGGGTCAACACTGAATGTTGGAGCTTGGCAAGTTACTGTTGTGTTTAGAAATATGATGTTTTTAGAGAGACTGAAAAAATGTCTCCCTAACTGTTTGTGTATGCCATGAATGATAAGATGCACTTCTGCTCGTTGATCGGGCTTAATTCTTTGTGGCATGGATTCAATAGTTATTGAAACATGCTGCAGGGATCTCAAGTTTCAATAGCAGCACGGAGTTGGTTGGAGTACTGATGCATCTAACATCCAGGAGAAAATTAATTTCACTGGGGTCAAAAAATACTTTTAGGTAATCTTTTGGATTTCATAGGATGGCAAAATGTACCCACTTAAAAGTAAAAGAAAAAACAAAATATCAGCTTCTATCCAAAGAATAAAGTCCCCTAGTAGAAACATGTCTTTAAGATAGCATAGTCAAAAGCTGCATTGCTTCTACTTGCATGATAGATATTTAAACTTAGATGCTAACAGGCTGGCTACGTTGAACACTTCGGGTGACTCTACCAATTTTACACAATAAAGTGTGTTTACAGGTCTAGGGGAGTACTACTGCATATGTGAAAAAGTAGTTTAAATCCTTATATAGCTCCAGAGGAAGCTGCGTGTTACCAATAAACTGCCTTCGGTGATGTCACTCGGTGCCTAAGCTGCACTGTGGATAATGTAGGCAGCAGGATTTGAAAAAGCAGTCTGCTGGTTGCACTCCAATAACACTGATGGACTCATGATGGACAGTTTAAAAATAAATGATCAGAATCGATACAGCAGAACCAGATATCTCTTTTTTCATACCACGCGTTTCTTCTTCCTTTTAACCCGGCGCCACTTAAATGGGTGGAGGCACCCTTTAACTTATGCAGACCGTTTGCGTAGCGGCTGCTGCGACACTGTGCTTCCACTATAATCAATGAAACCAGCTACACAAGGCGTCAGAGCAGTGTGTGCCACTGAGATCTGCTCCACAAGCGTAAAAATAGACAGGTCTTCTATTTATATTTTTTATGCGGGGTGTGTGCAGCCCTTTTATACAGAAATGTGTCATACAGTGTCAATATTCTGTATACAGAAAATTACTCAAGCTGGCTTCTTCATTGGGGTCTTGGTCCCCCCGTCAGCATTTAACCAGCAGCTATTGGTTGCTTAGTAACTGATGTTAACTTACCCATATTATACAAACTCAGTGAAAAGTTAAAGTTTCATAGTGCCGTGCTGGGGCCAAAAACTGAAGATACAATCCCTAAAAAGAAAGCTTTGACTCAAAAGAAAACACCCTGCGGCATACATACAGTAGGTGCGCTGCAGGTGTAGCCAGTAAAAAACTACTCCGCAGCACATCACCTCCACCAACGGTCTGCAATTGTTACGTGTTCAATGTGGCCAGAGTGTTACTCACAGTCATGAAGGGAAGCTGTACTACAGCTTTTGCACATGAAATCAATTTGATAGAAAATACCCTGATTATGTCATCAAGGGTTATTTCAGTTTGTACAAATTTATAAGAAAGTCTGTGTTAGAAAATGGGGTTGTGGAGTTTGAGAGATGTGGGCATGTACCAGGCAGCAAGGGTTTTTTGCAAAAAATAAACTTTGGTGTTGCATTATGGGAAGTGTAGCACTCAACATTATTAAAGCTTAACCCTTACTACTTTAGGGACTAATAGTGAGGATATCTCAACCTCTGCTGCCTCAATTCTGACTTTGTCAGGAACAATAACATGATTAGGTAACACTTTACGTTACTGTTCAAATATTAACCATAAACTAGTTGCTTGTTTGCACGCATATTAGTTGCATATTGACTTCTTGCTAGCTTCTTGTCATTATACAGTAAAGCATTTGTTCTGAATGAGCATATTCTATAACTACTAGGTCGTTAAGTAAGAGTTGTCCCTCAATAAGCTCCTAATTACTGCTTATTTAAAGTAAGTCAGGGAGTTGTTGCACATGAATTGTAATCTTAATATGCCTCATTCAGTATGGGTCATATAAGACAGTGGTACCACAACAATAGTCATTTTACAGTAAAACTTAAATGTGCACTGTGTAGTTTTGTCAAAGAAGTGTTAATCGGAAAAGTCAGATCTTCATTGACTGATTTAAGAAAATTTAAATAAGATGTATGCCTAAACAAACTTGATAAACAAACTTTCTTTGTTTTAACGACTGAATGAACTGAATAAACAAACTGACCTTAAAGGAAAACAACAGCATATTGTTTTACTTTGTTTATATTTGGCGGACCCTGCCACCTTTCTATTTTCAAACAGTGTTCTGGGGACCTTATTTTCCTCTGAGAAGAGCTTGTTTGTTCAGTTATGGAAAAAAGAAGTATTTCTAAGGTTCTGTAATTACAAATTACTAAAGCTACAAAGTGCCCCTTTTAATAAATACGGTCTTTTCTTGTGTAACAAAACTACCCGTGTTAATGAGGTCCGGTAACTCTAGATAATGTCTTTCTAATGCAGAATATGTTGTTAATGTGAGGTTTTGCCCATAACTAATTCACTAGTCGAACCCATGTGGGTACAATATGAAATAGACAATAACATATATTCAAAGTCTTTTGATATGGTGTCAAGGATATTACGTCAGTGAAACCAAAGTGCGAAGACGAAGGAGAAAAATAAAGTTTTCTTGTGGACTTTTAAATGAAATGAGCATTGAAGCAAAGGTTGAACTTGCTCCTCAGATGAATTTTGTACAAGGTCATAACCGATTTCTTAATGCCATTAATGCCAAAAGACTAAGAGCAGACAAAAGAAACAAAGAGAGAACAGACTGCAAGTAATAAAGGAAAGCAGGAAAAAAAAAAATCACCAAGTCTTGTAGCGCAGATATAAAGGGTATTAAGTCTGAAACCTTTTGGTATTATTTATTCTGGCTCCTGGATTAAAGCAGAAATCCCACTCTTTTTGTATGGTGCGGAGAATGAGTTATTAGTGCCTTTCAAATTTTTATCATTGACAATGCCATTTCTATTCATTATCTAAAATGAATTTGCAAATGTGTCATACTCTTACATTTTATAGGGTTTTATATTAGAAAAAAAAACACCCTCTCTATTGTCAAATGGTTAATAATTAGTGTAAATATAGCTGTGTATGAAAACAGGAAATTGCTGTTAGTGTGCCTCTCTGTCCTATCTCCAAACACGCAGCGAGAGTCCCCCTGTGTTTGTTTCTTAGCCCTGTTCTTTGGAGCCCTCTCTGCAGGCACGGCTTTTGATGCTGTACGGCTGAGTAATTAGATTTATTTTTTGCCACATCATTTTCCGTGCAGCGTAGTGTTAAAGGGCACCGGATTATATACAACCATTATAAAGCTGTTGTGCATATGGCTCCTTTGATGGTGCGCTTCTAAATAAGACGATTGGAATTCACTTTAACGACCAATTTGAGCAGCTGTTCGGAAAAAAAAAAGCTGAGCAAGAGCAAGAAAACGATGCCCTCCAGATGCATCATTTATAGATGTAAAATATAGATTTGTAGCTTAGCATGTCTTTTTGTGTGTAGACCGAGGGTTCTGCATCGACGACCTCTTTGCCAGAGAACATGTATTCAAGAGCTAATGTGTCTGAAATTTAAAAGGATGATGCTCATCTAAAAAAAAACACAAGGAACATAATTATACACACCTACCAGGGGGTACATGGAAATGGTAGTAGCATAAATAGGCTTACAAATGGATTAGATGCTGATCTTCCGTGTTTGAATTGTTGTAACTACGCCTGAAACAACCTGAGTCAGCTGTAACACCTGAAGACCAGGTGCTGCAATTGGGAGTGCTTTGCCAAAGCCTGTTTGCAAAAAACTGAAATATATAAAAGTTAGGACCAAACTCTTCTATTGCGGTGTATCACAGTAACAATATACATCATAATACGGTAATTAATCTGTTCAGTTATTTGTTCTTCAACACAGGGTTGTACAATGAAATGCAAGTTTTGTCCCTTTATGCTACACAAGAAAAACTGCCTGGTGTTAAGGATGAGTTAAGGAGTCTCACAGCCTGAGGGAAGATGCTGCTCTTCAGTCTGATGGTACGGCAGTAGATCCTTTTATATCTTTCTCCAGATGGCAGCAGGGTGAACAGACTGTGGCTGGGGTGGGTGTTTTTTAGTATCCTCTGGGCTCTGTGCAGACATCTCACTTCACCGATATCAGTGATGCTCTCTAGATGGGTACCAGTGATGCTCCAGCCAGTTTTTAATCACCAGCTGTATGAGCCTTTCTGTTGTGGGCCGTGCACGAACCAAACAAGCTTGTGATGTTTTCAGTCAGGATAAAATCTAATCTGTAAAGGTTTTCGGGAATTTGAAAATTCGGGATTTGGGGAATTTAACCTTCTTTAGTTTGTTAAAGAAGTACAGCCTTTTTCAACCTTTTGTGATGTCAGTAGTTTGTAGAAGATGCTAAATGGCATCACCCGTCCCAGGAAGGGCTTTGTTGAGAATTAAAAAAAACTGAACACGATCTGACAAAAATTGCATTAAACTGAGTACAGAATAATACAATAAAGCACACATTTAAAAGCATTGCATTTAAGATTTAAACACTGATTCAGATTTGTTGGTCATTTAACCAGGATGTGATGTTAAAGTGTGCTGCAAATTTCAGGTGATGAGGTAGCCAGTTCAAGAATTTCCATACAAATAAAATCAACTGCCTCACATGAGTCAATACCACAACTACTAAAAACAAAAGGATATGGGGAAAAAAGCAAAATGGAAGCTTTCCTGCTCTGTATTTACAATTTCATCCCCCTCCCCCGTGTTTTCTTTGCATTCTCTTCTTTTGAGCCAGCTTAGAGGTTTCGCCAACTGATCCTCTCACATCACGTGAGAGCGCGGTACGCACTCCTACTGCCCAAATCACGTTGATTTAGGAGACCGCTCGATTCGCGAGATCACATGAGAATCATGAGAGCAGCCGATCTGCCTGATCCACTGTTGCATCGAATATACTGTCATACTGCCCAGCCCTAGGAAAAGTAATGGGTAAATGATACAGTACAAATGGAATCCGAAGGAAAAGAGGAACCAAGGCTAAACACTGACCTCCTGTAACAGTCAGTTACAGCAGGATTGTGGCATGTAAATATGGAAATACTTTCTGCATTTATGATTTAATGGGCCTCAGCAACCTTCATCTTTAAAATGTATTTAAAAGAACATATTTAGGAAAATGAAAAGGTGAGTGGTTGTGTTGATGAAGTGCCTTATCAAACTAAAAAGGTCACTTTAGAGCACTTGTGAAACTGAATGCACAGCAGCAATCATGAATGGCACTCTGCCTTTTGCATTCAAAAGAAGGTCTGGTATATTTTTCATGATTCAAAGGATGGGTGACCCCTCCTCTTGTACCGTTTATACTGTTAAATGTGCGTGTCAAGAACATGCAGCCCAGATAGAATTGACTTGACATACAGTATGATGGGGATTGAGTTTAAATGACACCGTGGAGAAATGTTCAAAGAAATGACCACATCAGAGAAAATAGGGCCAAGAAAAGAACAGCCGCTCGTGGCAACCTAAAAGTCTGATGGAATGACCTTGATTACAGGAAGTGCAAAAAAAAGACTATTCCAATCCACATTTCCACAAAAGATATTTCCTATTAAATACCGTACGTACACGATATATGCAAAAACAGCACAGAGTGGGAGGTCTTTTTATCAACGCGTCAGCCTACATGTATCAAGCATGATGTATTTATTCATAACCCGTGAACCAGTAGGTGAAAGAGTGAAATCAAATGATGAATAGTTGAAGGGGAATATATTTATGCAAGATCTAGCCCCTAGCCATTTAACCGCTTCATCCTGTGAGATGTGGCATTTTCATATTTCATATTCGCACCTTGACAGAATTTGATGTATTTGATTTTATATTACATCTGGCGCCACATGTGCGCCAGAACTCTGCCTCATATAAATGTTTGTGTTCAGTAAACCCAGTGATCTTTTATGGCAGAGGTTGGCTTTTGTTTTGTTGCGTATATGTTTTCTTGTTCTTGGAGAGTTGAAGCAGCGTGACCTTGGAGGTTGAGCTGCAGGGCTTATTTGTCTCTGCTAAACAGAGAGACTGTTTTCCAATCTGCTGTCTAATTATCTCTCCACTCCAAATGAGTCATATTCTGCCCTGAGTCTCTGGTAACACACTGCATAAAGCGTTTACTCTTACAGTGGGAAGAAAAACCCGAAAAGTGTTTATTCCACCTGCCCGGAAGCTTGAAAACATACACAAATGGGGTTCACGTGTAAGTACAGGGCCTTATTCAAAGAGCTGTTTAAGGAGTTACTCTGCCTTTTATAACATGGTCATGTTAAAGGAGAAAGAAAGAACCTATGGGCCACTCGGCCTGTGACTCCTGAGCTTGACATTAATCTAACCACTGCCTTTTTCGTGGGAGTGAAGTGGGGAAATCGATAGATGGACCACCTGTTCGCTCAAACAGCACAATGAAAAATGAAACAGTGGATTTCTTTTCTGCCTCGGGGTACCATAGGGAGATCTTTTCTAATAATATATTAAGATGTCACGAGGTTAGATTAATTATACATGGATTACAAATCACACCTTGGGAAGGGTATGTGTTTGCACACATTACGGCGGATGTATCAAGTGTATGGGTTGGTTCACAGCGGATACATCTCAGAGATGGAGGCATAATGTGCAAAAGAATATACAGCAAGAGTCTCAGTTAAGTCAAAACTTACGGGGATGGATAAAGTGCCCGTGAGAGCTAATAAAGGTAAGTCATACAAACAGCAGAATCCATGCGCTACATTAAAACGAAGAACACAACAAAGGCACTATCTTGACAACACATATGAAGCTGCTGTAAATACGAAAATACAACTAAATAAACCGTGGATGAATCCAGTGTAACTACATTTATAAAACACAACTGCAAAAAAAACAAACATTACCAAATATTTTAATGAACACATCTGAATGAGCATGTTGTTGCATTTGTGATGCATGGAAGCCAACAAAACATCAGTGGTTTCGGAAACTGAGTAGGCAATGAATTTGATGGCTAGGAAGGCTAACATACTGTAGCACATGTCAAATAAAACAAAACAATATTACAGAATAAGACAATAAAAGATTTAGTCACGATGAAAACCACTCAAAATAATTTGATATCGGCGAACTGTCGTGAATTGAGATACTTGCGAATGTCCATACATGAAGGATTGTCTGACTCAGTGACACAATATCAACATAGTGAATATGTTTTTGTAAGGAACCATAAAGCACAGAAAAATCTCCACTTCTTATTGAAAAATTGGCAGACTTTTAGAGGAGCAATTTAAAGCATCCTGACTGGAAACATTACAAATGGCATGGTTCGTGCCCGGCACTGGACAAGAGGGCCCTGCAGCAGGTGATTAGTGTGCATCCCAAAGGTACTAAAAGACGACAACCGACCCAGCCACAGTCTGTCCACCCTTCTGCCGTCTGGCAAAAGATACAGAAGTATCTGACTATGAAACAGCTTATTTCCTCAGATTGTGAGACTCCTTAATTCATCCTCTGTAAGCCTTTATCATATTTTCTTATGTAGGATAAATGGACTTAAACTCAGCTTTTGTTCTACAATCCTGATGTTGTGGAATCATATTGTTGTGAAAAGAAGAATTGTGGGTTTGTGACCTTAGAATAAGCCATAGAATTACCGTGTGCTATGTTTCTACAGTAGCCCAGCACCAGTGGATGCCACTGAATCCTTTACACTGGACCTTTTTAGATGGCTCATGTGACATTGGCTGTTGCACTGGGACCAAGAATTACAGGAAAATTGACAAAGCGAAGCAAATGAAGATCTTGTAGATTTTTTTTCCTGTGCAAACATTAAGCCTTGTTGTCGTTTTTATATGCACATGGATCATAAATGTAAATGGCATGTAATCCACTCATCCTCTTGTCTTGTACAGAACCGTCAGTAATATCTATATCTATCAGTAATATGTAATGTGAAACACGACATTTCATGTAATTGTTTCACAACAGGTTCAGTTCAAATTTTGACACTTTATTCTTCCTGAAAATTAGTTCTCTATCACTTTGTAGGTGCCTTCGTGAAAGGATAGCGTAGATAGTTAAGTGTGATTGGAGTGAGAATCATACTGATTTATAAAAAAAAAAGACACATTTACCTGTTAACAACAAAAAGCTGCAGTAGCACAGTTGTTCAACTTCACTTCAAAAAGGAACAAATGAAGTCTTGCTGTGGTGATAAATCTGAAATCTTTCCGTGCACAAAACTCATTTATTGAAGTTTTCTTCTCTTGCCCCAATATCTCTCTGCCTTGGGGAAATCATGCCAAACATCACCTGTTTGTGCTTAAATGGCACTTGGGAATGCAGAGCAGCTTTCAGCATTTGTTTTTGCTCTCATCTTGTGCAGGAAAACAAAGAAATCCGGGGCTATAGAATGAATTTAGACTACAGAAGGGAGATGGCATGGCCAGTCTGCTCTCCAGAGAAATCTGTGGGTAAATTATAAAGCTCAGATAATGTTTTGTTGTCCTCCAGTTTCCTTTTGATACTTCTGGTCCCCTGCTCACCATTTTCAGATTTGTCTTAGCATATTTCTATCTACAACAGTCTGGTAAATTCTGTTCTGACAAAAACAAACACGTATGAATGTTTTAAGAGGGCTTAAAGATTGGTCTGACCACCTGTCTGTCCTGCTTAAAGTCAACAACTGTCAGCGATATCTGTCGAAGTAGCCAAACGTGTCAGAGCTCACAAACACAACGAGACGAAGCGCGCAATCAAGTGATTCAAATCGCATTTGAAAACATTTGTTTTTATTGGCTGCTATGAAAGTGTTTCATAATTGAATATCACGTTTTCCAGTGCGCTGTTAACAAGAGCAGGTCACGTGATCTAATGTCAGTGAGTAAATGAAGCCTAAGGGGGCCGGCTTAATTGGGTGATGTAGTTAATAACATCTGAAGGGTGATGAATGGCAAGAGCTCCTTCTTGCTGAGTTCCCAGACAACAAATTAGTTCAATTAAAGGCTGCAGTTAAAGGAACTCTGAAGGAAACTGATCACTTAAATTCACTTAAATTATCTGGATTGAGTCAGTTTGTACCTGGTTTATGCCTGCGGCCCGCATTAATGGATTTACCCGCATTTATACTGAATTTTTTTTTCACAATTTGCATCTGCTGTCAGCACTGTCAATTTTCTTCTGCAGGTTTCTCGTAATTTTCCTTGGAAAGGGGAAGAAGGCGAGCATACCCTTTAATTAAATCAACATCCAGGACCTTTTTCTTATTGCCAATTAACTTGGTGCAGTGGTATGAAAGGGTTTTTCATTTTAAAGAGGCTGGAGACAGTGAGATGATGGACAGTTCCAATTGCTACTTTTAGAATCATTTGATGATTTTGATCAGCACGACCATAATACGTCTGCTTTGAAATGAAAGGAATGAGAATATTTTCTTTAAAGGGAACCAGAGTCATGACAGGCATGTGATGTACCCTGTGCGTGATGGTTTCCACATTATATGTCACACATCTTGAGCCATGTTGTGGAATCAGAAGAGATGTTGTTGGTGATTTAAGGTAATTGGGAGGAATGATTAAAAGCCTACCATTCTGTCAGATCTCGCAGCAGGGAAAAAAAAAAAAAAAAAAGAGCTCGATCCTCCAGTTCTTCCTCTCTGCTCGTGACTGTCTCTGTGAGGGCAGTCGCCCTGAGGAATGGGATGCTGTATTTCTTGAGCATCCTCCAGGAGTGGCAGAACACAAAAAGGAATGACACAGATTATGGGAGATTTATGAGAGTGATAAATACACCCTCTTTTATGCCCCTCAAAACAGCTTTTCATCAGCTCCTCAGCAGTGTGTCCAAGTGATTGATGGCAGGACTGTTCGTTCTCCTTGTCCACTCCTCAAGCTGTTTATGCTCTGTTTCCCATCCCAGATGCAGATCTACCTTTACAATTCAGACGACTTTGACAGCCTCAGCGCGGCCATCAAGGAAAGACGCATCGTTTCCGCCATGGCCGTTTTCTTTGAGGTAAAGTATCACACAGGGCTGAAGGTCAAGACAAATGTAATCTGAGGAAAACCAAGACTACACGAATGCCCTTACACAACATAGACATTTCTATCCACGCTAGCGTGAGACCCTGCACTTGAGCCCAGACTGAAATATCTCAACAGTTATTGGATGGATGGATTACCTTGAGAATTGGTGCAGACAGTCATATCCCCCTCAGGATGAATTGTAATCACTTTGATGATCCCCTGACATTTCGTGTAGGGGGCGAAACAGGTAAAAATATTTCTATTTGTCCAATATGTTCTGAACAAAAACCTGCAAAGCAAACAGGGTTTGTTTGTCTCGGAAGTTTGAAAAATGCTCGGTATGAACAGATATGTTTTCAAGGTTAGGATAACGCTTGAATTTAAATATTGTCTTTGAAAACAGATTGATTTGCAAGAAAATATGCCATTTATTCTACAAAGTCACTCACGTACACCAAACATTATTATTTTGAAATAAAACAATTTGCATCGTCATATTTGTTCGTCTCATGGCATTTAAATTAGCAAGCCATTGATGCACACATTGATTGCTATCGGTATAAAATAATTCTGTGAAGTACAGCAATTTAGGTGTGAAGACATATGGTTCAAACCCTTGAATAATTATTACCATCAGCTTCAGCTGTCCTTGTTGTTTAGTGCAAATGTTGGCATGCTGATATGCTAAACTAAGATCGCGAAACATTTTAAACATTATGCCTACTTAATATCACAATGTTAGCATTGTCACTGTGATCATGTTGGCATGCTGACGTTTGCCGGTAAAATGTAACACTCCTAAATTCTTAAACAACGCGTGCTTAAAGGTGCTATGTACAACATTCGGTGACATCTAGCGATTCCCACATTTGCAAAACAAATTCATATCTATAACAGCTAATTAGCTATCGTGCCTACTCTGGCGAGAAGAGAAGAGAAAAAAACAGCTCAGAGTCAAGGTGGAGCAACATGCACGTGCGGCCAGCCAAGCCACCCAAACAAACAAAAGAGAAGCACACACACACACACACACACACACACACACACACACACACACACAGAGGAAGTGAGGCTTTATTCTCTAGTCAGGATGCTATTACTCCACTATAGCTTTAAACAGCAAATCGTTTTTTGTTGCTATATTATTTATCAAAATCTCATATATAGAACCTTTAAAGTTGAATCCTTCACATCCAGAATTTGGTTTTCTCTAAAGAGTTATAGGTAGTAGTAGGTAGTGGCAATATTGCCTTAATGAAAAAATATGTTTTTATAAGATAAAAAAAAAAAAAAAACTTGTGTGTGGTAGCTACTTACGGCAACCTTTTATGAAAGTCTTTTACAAAATCAAGGAAATTCAATGATTGAATAAACAAAACAACAGTGGATAAAGAAACTGGATGGACAAAAGAGCCGACTCAAGGACTTAAGGGGGCTTTTTGTATTGGTCCAATTGTGAAAATTATAAAGATGTAAAAGCCTTTTTGAGGTCAGTAAGTGAGGAATGCTTCTCAGAGATCTTTGGCACCTGTGTCGTGGTAGAAGAGTTTCTTTTCACCATGCAGCTAATTGTTTTTTTCTGTTCTGTGGCACACTGCAGATTGTTTACTGAGATACTACAAATTGTCCCCTGAAGGTCTGCGCACATAAGCTCTTAATGGACAAGAATGGTCCTAATTTCTGTTAACTGTAAAAACACCTCAGAGATTTATGAACCGTGAAAACGCACACACCAGCACGACTGCAGGGCCCCTGTCCATGTCACAGTCTTAATTTCTATTAGCAGAATGTTGGCGATTGATGGCATGTGATCAATGGGGGCTAACGTTCAGCTTAATAGTATGTAGGGAAGGGTCAGCTCTCGGGAAGAGGGAGGCTGGAATGGGGACACAGGTGTTCGTAATGTAGGTCTACACTCAGACAGTGATAAAACCATGTGTGTACGAGGACCTAAATGCCTCCGCTGGGTCCTGACAGCCCTATTGCTTACTGCAATTAGCACCACCAAACACAATACGCTGAACAGCAGTTTACAGTGTGAGGGTTTTTTTAAGCGGGCACACACACATTGGCTCAGATTTACCATTTCTAATCAATGACGAGAGTTCCTCCTGTGCTCCCCAAAGGCCTATTAATGGCCTCTAAGGTGTGCACATTATCCGCATTCAGCATTCAGTTCCACGCGATTATTCTCCACGACTGACCTGAATTAATGTTATGCAAGGGTAGATTGGTCCCCGCATCCCAATACTGTTTTGTCCAGTCTCGTCTCCTAAGTAGGACATTGGGAATATCGTGGAATGTCTGCCAGTCTAGAGTCACTGCAAAGAATTGAAAGTAGGCCTAATGGATAAAGAGGGAATGCACACCAATCTTAGTCTGCTGGAGACAGCTGACAGCTAAATGGCCTCATTGAGTTATTGCCATGAATGTGTTATTTGGACCTGGATACGGCAGCTACGCTCAGCCTTGTTTCCGATTTTGCCCAGTTGGCCACTTGTGGTATTGCAGCAAAAAATTCCCCTGCAGCCCAAAAAAGCTTTTTCCCACCAAAACATTCTCATACCTAAATGAATGAATAGGTCGTTTGTCAGTGTCTCCAAAAACAACGTATATCACCGTTCCAAAAACGCCACGGCTGTTGCGGTGTAACAGAGACAGCCCTACCTGACCTTGGGCATATGGTCGCTGCTTGGCTCGGTGTAGTCACTAAAACTACTCGGTAAGGTTTAGGAAAACATTGTGGTTCTGGGTTGAAATCGCTAAGTCTTTTTGAATAAAACTTAAAAATCAACTTTCTTCTGAATAGCTTTATGAGTTTACCTGGATTCGAGAAATAAAAATAGTAAATGGGTTGCTGAATGTACTTGGGCAGCCTGCTCAAGTAAACATTATGTGTGGGAAACACAGACATTCCCTAGTTAACTTACGTTGCGTTATGTGTGTGATGTTATTTCACTAAATTTGTAAGTTAAAAGAAACTCACTCTTGACATGAACAGCTGTCCCCTTGACCTCCACCCCCAACCTCCTACTTATATTGAGTTCACTCTTAGCAAGAGAAACATTAATGGCCTTTGGCAGTGGGCTGCATACATGAACTAAACCTAAAGGCTAGAAGCTAAATTTGATAATTTCACACTCAAAATGTCATTATAATTCTCCTCTAACAAACATCAAAGTGCTACTAATCAAAGATTTTGGTAGAGTAATTGTCACTGACCTTTTTTGAGTTTGTATACGTTGTTGGGAGAAGTCTAAAGATCACAACATAGTTATTAAGTATCATCAAAAATAACCACAGAACTGAGTCTCACCTACAAAACCCTCCCCAAAAAACTGAACGTCAGAAACTTGGTAACAGATGGTATTAGATGCTGCTAGATTATATTGTACCGAGAGTAGATGCCCTGTGTTCACCCCCCCCCCCCCCCGTGTTTTATATTGATCGTCTTTAGTCATTACGTTAGATTATTATTCTAGTCTTGTAATCCTTTTTGTAATCCTTTGTCTCTGGACATTTCCTGCAGCTGGGGCAAAAAGACAATCCTGCGGTGGAGCCCATCATCCAGGGATTGAAAGGAGTGGTGCATCATGGTAAGTGATGGGAAAGTAACCTCAATAGCAAACTCTGCTAAATATAGAACAATCGTATTACGTATGTGGCAGGGCTGTGCTGAATAGCTCCATTTATAATGTTGACTTTCAAATTCTAAATTGACATTCAATTTTTCCGCACAGGTGCAGATAAAGATTAGGCAGCACTAATATTATTAGTATTATACTGTTTGTAGAATTAGATTTCAGCGCTGGCTCTGTGTAATCCAAACGTTTCCAATAAATCCAAAAGTCTGGATTTGTTGAAAAAAAATGTTTTTCCTAACAAATCATCCTGCTTCAGTCCATATTTGTTGCCGTTTAGTCTTTTAAAAACATGTGCGTGCGTCTACAGATTGCATGTAAAAGATCATGTGTAGAGGGAAGTTGATTAAATAAAAAAGACTTGCTCAGTTTAATCTGATGAACAAAATCCTCAATTTGACGAAAGCCATTCATGTTCTTTTTTAGGGTGATGAAGTCATAAAGTATGATGACAGACATTAAAGGCTTCAGTCACATTCCCCTAACAGAAGCCTTTCATGTGAAACAAAAATAATGACATTCAGCACAGGCCTCGTATGGGATGAGTTCTTTGTTGTAAATCTCCTCCACATGAAACAACTGTGGGAATTAAGTTCATGCAGGATATCCGAAGAGCAATTATCCCTTACAAAATTGCTGTTTTTCATGTTTTGCTTGATCCTAGAGGTAAATTCCTCATCGTGCTCCTCCCAACCTCCATAGAACAAGGATTGATGCTCGCGATTTCAGCTGCTTAAACAGTGGGCCTCTTAAACCCCAAATTAGACTCTAAACACAAGATATGAGTGGAGTTTAACTTCAAAAGGAGGCAAAATTTGCAAGACGCCGCCTCCCCCTTGCTCGAGTAGCTCCACAGTGGGAGACCTCCAAGGAGCTTCACTCACAGAGAAAGAACTATTAATTACATCTGAGCCTCAATTAGACAACACTCCTGTTTTATTCTGACGCAGACGTACATATATATATACACTCATGCGGATCGTGGCTCACTGCAAAGGTTCACATGCACATTTAAACCGTTCTTGTCCTGTGTTGTATGCCGTGGCACGTTCCTTCATAGCATATTGCCTTAAATGAATGCTGATGTGCTGGCTCAACTGCATGCATGACTTATGCAGACCATAAGCAGATGTTTTAGCATGACTGTATAATCCTTTGCGGCATCTGGGGACGCGGCAGCTCTGTTTACACGGACACGTATGGCTTGTTTTACAACCTGCCGCTGATGGTCTTTATGTGAGCGTAAGCACACACTGACAAGGACATGTAAATGGATGAGGACGTATAGAAGCGTGGGGAATTGCTCTGTACCCGCACTGGTTTCACAAGACTGGTGCCGGGCTTCATTGAGTCGTTTCTAATTATAATTTCACTCCCTGTACTTTCTGGAGATGGATGTTTGATGTTGTGCGATGTGTGCGCCGGCGAGGTTACGACTTCTTGTGTGGAGCTTTTGGGGGTGAAAGAGAAAGACTTCTGCAACTTTCTGAATGAGCATTGAAACACACAAAAAGACATGCTAGGGGGGAAAAGAAAGCTCCCTTAGAGAGGCCACTAGGGATTCTTAAAAAACAGACGAAACGACGTCCGAATCAGAAAAGGGGTCACTTTGTTCAGGGAAATTTCTGTAATTTAAATTTCATTGATGACATTTTTTTTTCTGATTGGTTTTCAGCTGAGAGGCCATTTCAAATGTGGTTCTTATTTCACAGAGGTACTTACGCTCCTCTTTTCTTTTGTTACATAACCTCGATCGGCGGCATGCAGCCAAAAAACGTTTGGTTAAACCAGATTTTTTTTTTTTCCGGATCGCCATCAGTCTCCAGAAGTGCCTGAACTCTGTGTACTGTGCAGCTTCACAGATGTTCGTGCTAACATCACAGTATCTCTCATCTCCCCCGCTGAAAGAGAGCTCTGTGTGGGTGTGGTGGTTTTTGGACTCTCTTCCTGCTGGCTGCTAAATGCTTCTCGCCTCCTCCCCGGTTAGGGTGGTTGGTTTTCCGCAAGCTCGTTATCCCACAGTCATCCATCCATCAGCATCTCGGCGGCCCATGAGCGATAGGGCACGTACGCTGTCTGAAGACTGAGAGAAGAAAGGCTGTGAATACTGAATTTCACTCTGAGTACATATGAGGCATGGGGGTGCGGCTTCCAGTGCCTCAGTAGTCCTATCAGTCCCCCCCCCCCCGAACCTCGGTTTTTGTTTTGTTTTTTCTGCTTTTAGATAAGGTCATGAGCTGTGAGAGATTGGATTTGACGCAAATTCAGCTTTATTTTGTTTTTTTCACGTCATAATTCAAGGAAGAAAACAAGCCCTCTTGCAAAGCCCACACAGCGTATTTGCGGGAGATAAAGGGATCTTCCTCTGGATCACAAACTGATTCCTGCACAGCTTTGCCTGGTTCTGATCACGGAGGATAGGACATATGTGGTAATCATTTGGATCTGTCTTAATCCCCGTGGCCCATGCCAAAGTTGTTACACGGAGCAGAGCAGACTACCACCTAGCCACAGATCAGCTGTCAGAGCAGGCCATTTTATCTGACTCCTCTCCCTTTGGTCCTCTCTCAGCCCATCTGAGTACAGAGATGAGGCCAGAGTGATAACAAGTGCCGAGGCTTTTAACTGCTGTCACCATCATTCCACTCGTGGAGGTTTCAGGAATGCAGTAAAAATGCCACAGGGACCGTCAAACGAAACAACCTTGTAAACGCTGGTGTAAATGCGACTCGGGATATGCAGGGTTTTTTCGCAGAGCATTGTAGGGCGAAAGATCTGATATATTTGTATCCAAACAGAAGGCTGCTGCTTTTCATTTCTGCCTATTGACAAGTATTGATCCCCTTGCTTTATCCAGAAAAGGAGACCAACCTCAGGTCGTTCATCCTGAGGGATCTACTGCCGTCGTCAGTGGACGGTTATTACCGATACACCGGCTCTCTGACCACGCCGCCCTGCAGCAAGGTGGTGGAGTGGATCATCTTCTCCAGGCCTGTGTATCTGTCCCACTCACAGGTGCGTTAAGTTCACACTCACACACACACTCAAGCAGACAGGTATATTCTCCACGCACAGTCAGATCCCATTTGCACACAGTCCGCGGATCACTTGCTTCCCCACAGTGTCGATGCACAAGCAATTTTTCCCCTCATCTCCCTCTCCTCTCCCCTCTTCCTTTCCCTCGTTCCTCCCCAACTCCTCTGCATATGAAACCATAACTTCCTATATATAGTGGATGATTAAGCAGGAAGGGGAAGCCAATTACTGGCATTTGAATGACCGCTTGAGAAGGGCTGTTATGCATTTATCACGACGTTTGTCGGAGACAGTGGATATAGGGTCTAAAATAGAATACTGCTGCACATGGAGGCTGGTCACATGGATCAAATCTTGTTCAAGGATTGATATCGATTTCATGTGCATCAATATGAATCATTGTCGTAAAAGTTTAACATCTTATGTTTAGTGAAAATTGCAGCATCTCAAAACCCTCACCTATGTGCTTCACAACAACTTATGTCCAACTGTTTGTGATTTTGAGAGATAATATATGCCAAATCATGCCCCCGTGCTTTTTGCTGATCCCATACACAGCCCCTTTGCGGCATCTTTTATACATACAATTCTCGGTTTACCCAGCTGCATATCCTCCAGAGCGTTGCTGTGCTGTAGAAATGTGCAGGGCTCAGTGGAATTTCTATCAACTTTCAGCAGCACAAATCTTTTGTTCAGAAATGACTTCTGCTGCAGGAATATTGACCACAGCCACAATGTTTGTGACGCTCACAGATAGTCTTTTATGAACCTGTAATTCATTTCTCCAAGCACGCATAGGACACATTGATTCCACAGTATCTGTAATGTGTAGTCATTACAGCACGCGGCAGGAGATCATTCATGGCAATCAATGGCCACAAATTTGCCCCATTGAGAAGTTACAGCCCGGTAGGTAGCCAGAAATGATGATTGAGGTCCGCGCCTGCTGGTACCTGTGCTGTGAACGTTTCTTGCAAACACTGTGCTCCGCTTGTGAGCAGTCAGCTGCTGGCGAGTGGCTACAGATGCAGTCCTGTGCGATATATTATATCCAACGCACACGCATAGATAAAATGAACACTCTTAAATTTGCTTCAGTAGCCATTCTCTCCTTCTTTCCATCTAGCTGGGGGCCTTCTACAACATCTTAACAACAGAGCAACAGGACCACGTCAAGTCCGTCGAGTACCTGACGAACAACTTCCGGCCCCTGCAAGACCTCAGCAGCAGGAAAATCTTTAAGTCGGCTGTAAAAGACGCATGGCGGAAAGACTTAACTGAACTGGCGGGAAGTCCTCACAGCACGGAGGCTTCAAGAGGTAAACATTCTGACTGAATTGTGTCAAATTTTCTGTATTGTTTTTTGTGTAGCACTGCTGCTTTAACCCAATGATCCTCTATAATTATAGTCATTACTCACTATTTTATTTTGTTTCTTGTGAATTGGTGCCTAAATGACAGAATACCCTTTAAAATTTGACCTAACGACCGGTCTATAAACCCCGACACGCTAGCTGTTGTTGTCGTACGTTCAAGCTTCCCTTCTTACGACACACAATTTGCAATAACGTCAGCAGATTTACCGCTGGACATTTTACACAATGGGTTCACGATTTCAGACAAAAGAAGACAAAAACAGGCTGAACATTTTTAGCCGGTGACCATTAATATCAGTTAATGCAATGATATTCAAATCCTTTTCAACCTAACTGGACATACTAGCAATTGCTGCTAACATTAGAGCAGATAAACAGTCTTTTTTGTCAATTCCTTACACTTCTCTTGTGCTTTTGGTTTTAGGCAGACTGAAAAACAGACACCACCCTTCAAACGCTTAAAAGTCTTTATGTTGAGTTCCGTTCACACCACTTCAGCATGTGGTGACAGAGGCGCCATGCTAAACTATGATTTACATCACTGTTCAGGGGAAGGGGTTTTGGGTTCCACTCTGGCCCCCATAGTGAGGTGGCCAAACTGTTGTAAATATTGGCCAATGATGCCCTCCATACTAACTTAGAACGAATGCGTTACAATAACATGTTATTAAAGTTTCAGCATTGTATCTAAATGGGATTACTATTATCACAGGACCCCAGAGTGTCCTAAAATACTGTATAAGACCCAATCGAACAGACATAGTTTAACCCAGGAACCTCTTGTGATTTGTCGGAGATGTTATTCATGGTCTCAGTCTCCTGTGAATCTGCTACGTGAATACACATTATCTCCGTACTATTCTTTTTTTTTTTGTCCACAAAGACTTTTCAGGTTTTCAGCGCTTTTTTCTTTCCGGTCAAAAATATTGGTTCGCAATGAATAATTTAATGAAATCTTTTATAGTATTTTAGGACCAAATTCAGGAAGCTCGTCTAGCAGCTCTGCCTGGAGAGCCATTCGTAGGGACCCAGCTTAAATCAGTGGGTCAGGAAATATAATGGGACCACAGAAGGTAATCTTTTTTTTCTTTTTTAGTAGGGTAAAATTACTGACGGCGCACAATCTGAATAATAGGCAGTGATTAAAAATTCAGGAGATTTTTGGATAAAGCTTATAGTGCACATGTCATTTTCCCATTTTTATAACTCATTCTTATATCAAAGAACATATTAATACAAAGCACAGACCTCATGCAGGCCTTTGATTAGAGTATTTTCGTTCCTCTTTCTCTTTTATGTGTGCATCTTGCACCGCTTGCTTTAACAGAACAGTACAGGAACTATGGAGACTAATGAGAAAGGCTGCTGCGCCTTAAAGTGGTGTTGTTGGTGTCTGGCAGGGAGAATTGATTGGGAATGCTTGTGATGAAGTTGGAGCACTCTAACAAGGCCGATCAGCAATCATCATTAATATGTGGCACAGCTAAAATAGACCCATACAAATTAAGTTGTGAAATTGCTTTTGTGGCATGTCAGTAGGCAGAATGAATGTGGACCAGTGTCTCCTTTTTTTTTTTCCCTTTTTTTTTTCACTGCATCCCCTCGCTCTTGCTCGTTTTTCCCTTTGTGCCTCTTGCATTTCTGTTTCACTGTGTAAAAATGTAAGAATACATACTTAGTGGGAGGCGCTGGGAGTGTCAGTCTTATCTTCAGTGCTGACATCTGTCAAGGTTGTGTGAGGGGGGATATTTAATCTGCGCGCAGTAAATGACGGCTTTCCTTGTAAATGCTGCGAGGGCCACACCTTGGCTGAGTATTCCATTAGCGTGGCCATGAAAGTTGTTCGTCCATTAAGGATGCATAGCTAACCTTTACAGATGCAAAGCACAGGTTGCAGATCCGTGAGTGTGGTGCAGAGTCATTGCTGGTCCAGAAGTGATGCCAAGATATATATAGGGCAATATTTATTTTATCGTTTGTGTCTGCTTTAAACTGTACATCTGCATGAGTTAAAAATACAAAGCTCTATCGCTCTGTGTGTGCAGTGTGCAGCCCTTTTTCTGAAGTTGAGACCAGATTTAGCTCAGCTCTGTTTAGAATTTACATTTACGTTTACATCTGGGGCATTTAACAGACGCTTTTGTCAAGTACATTTGTCACAAGAAAGAAACCGCAGCATATCACCGCTGATAATGAAAATAATTAATGAAAGAAACAAATTTCAAGCCCTCATCTGAGCATAATAGCTGCTATTTATCAAGGATACCTTAAGTACATAATTACTATAATACAAATGCTAAGGGTAAGAACATACAAGTGCATTTTGTGGGTGGGTGGGTGGGAGGGAGTCATGCTGTGTGGGGTCGAGGTGAAGTCGGAACAAGTGAGCCTTGAGTCTTTTGTGGAAGATGGCGAGTGGCTCTGCTGTCCTGACATTGGTCGGGAGAATTTGGTTAGTTAATGGCGGTATTGTCCGTGAGGCTGCAACAAAATTCTAATTTTACTTTTAATTACTCTGTTAAAGGTGCAATATATAAGAATTGGCCACCTGCAAAATTCCTCTCAAAGCCAACAGGGAGCAGCATGTCACTAGAGAAATCGCTAACTGCTGCCAACTGTAGCTGCCTGAGCTAGTTAGCTCAGTTAGACGTGCAGCCAGTTGTTCAGGGGGGGTTTGGGTGTTTACACCACGAGCACAAAATATTGTCACATATTACCCCTTTTAAGGATTTCTTGATTAGTGGATGAATTGTTTTGTCTATTAAATCAGCAAATATGAAATAAAGAAGATAGTGAAAAAATGCCCTGCCACAATTTCCCAGAGCCCGAGGTGATGCCTTGATCCTGCTTGTATTGTCCACCTTAACAGTACAAATTTAAAATCTATTCAATGTACAATTTAATAAAAGGGAGAAAAGCAGAAAATCCTCACAATGCAGAACCTGGAACCAATCACTGTTTAGCATTTTTGCTCAGACGACTCAAACAACAATCAGTCATCTGACTACTTGCCGATTTATTTTCTCTCTGTCACCTAATCAATAATCCAGACATCATTCTTAACACAGTTTGATATCGCAGTGGGCTTAACCACTGCTCAGACTGCGGCGGGAGCTGCTGTAAGAAGCACCGCGGTTACCATGTTTAATATTGAGCCCTCAGATTACATTCATAACTTTCCCACCAATTATTTATGTTCAGATCCGTCGATCTTTGTGTTTTCAATTAAACTGTTGTTTTTCCCATCATTCCGATGCCTGCACACAGCCCCCTTTAAAACGTAATGTACAGCCTTGAGAGGAGAGAAGCAGTGAAACTTGACAACAGTCAATCCATTCTCTTTATGGTAGAAGCTGCCAGGAGAAAGATTCATGTTCTGCTCTGAGTGGTATTGCAGGCTGAGGTAAAACCACTATGAGGCTTATTTTGGGAGGTTACAGTGTGTGTATTCACAGAAAAATAATAGGATTTTCCAGAGAGTCAGTAGCATGTTAAGTAATTCTACCAGTGATGAAACATTAGGGCGCTATTCACCATTTTATTCATACTGTGTCACAGCTGACGATTTTGTTTTTATCCAAACCTGTGATGGAGTAGCAAAATTCCATTTGCACCCAAATTTGAAATGGATAGTAGAGCTGCAACAATTAATCCGTCGACAGAAAAATTCAATTTTGATTAAAGGTTTAGTCATTTTTTTAAGCAAATATGTCAAACATTTGCTGGTTCCAGCTTCTTCAATGTCAGGATTTGCTGCTTTTCTTTGTCATTTACGATATGAAGCAAACGAAGACTCTTTGGCTTTGGGGCTGTTGATTGGAGTGAAAGAAGCTTTGTGCTCTGGGTGTTTGTTTGTTTGTTTTTAACATTTCAAAATTAGACATTTTATAGACTAAAATTGGCTCATTAAAATAATCCTTAGTTGCATGTAGGGCTGTCACTACATCAGAGTACCCTCAAAATACGAGTGTAGGGCGATGGAGAGTCTGTAACCATAACTCCCAAAAAAAAAAAGTGTACAAAAATAAACGATTTCTATCAACGACTCAGTTATTAGTGAAAAGGCAACCAAATGAACTCATAAACAAAAGATGCACAAGGCCGAATGTCTTCGTTGGATTATTCAGGCGACATTATCTATATCTCCTTTTTCATTATCATGGTTATCATGATTACTGCGTGTTATGTTTAAAGATTTTCATAAAACAAACATCTGCCTTGGAGCCATGAAGTTTGTAATTAGTACAGTGAAAATAAGAATCATAACCCTGTTACATTGCAAGGTGCAGAACATGTGTTGATAAGAGGGTGCATGTTGTCGATCTACAGCTGCTGTTGATTTCAGTGTTGATGGTGAAAAGGGTGTTGACTGTCATGACAGTAATGATTCAGGCAGTGAAACCACGATGTCTTCAGCTGCTGTTGAGCTACTGAGGTTGACAATGGACATCCGACGGGTTATAATACAATTCACACCTGTCACACCTCATCAACACCCAAGATATTTCTGCTATTGTTTTTTCTCCCATGCGCCCCTCTGACTGATTTCCTTCCACCTTGTCTGCCTTTCACATATGGTGCATAATTTGCACCATAGCTTCACTGTGTAAATGGAGAAAGCTGTGGTGACAATTTCAATTTAACAGAAACCCTGCATGCACGTAATCAGATGACACTGGTTCCTGATTGCTGTTGCCCCGATGTGTTGAGAAGCATGTCTGTATTGTCCCTTACTCATACTGACAGATCCCTGTGTAAATACCCATGCTGCAGCCTACACTGCCACCTTGAGGCCGACGCGCAGCCTTCGTTTCATCCCCCTCATGCATCCTGTTTAATGTTGCACAGGCGAGAACTTGCAACATAGGCAGTACGTTGCCGTGTTATCTGTACCACATGTGGCGTGGAGAAGACACAACCGTCCAGATTGACAGTCTCCACCGACATCCCGACCCCAGTCAGGCCTCCAGGAGTGTTATTGTTATTGAGTTACTGTAATATCTGGCACCTTTAGAGGTCTCTCAAGAGTAGAGATGGCTTTGAGTCAAGTCAGCAGCGGACAGTAATAATAGGCTTGTTAAAAGGCAAGCTGCATTCTGCCCACACACATCAACAGAGACAAATACGTGTGGTCAAACAGTCCTCCCAACCACAGCCTTTCATTTTCACCCAGTTGCATTCAGATAGTGAAACACTGTTGTCTTCTTTCTTGTATTTCAGTGTGCAGCAGTGCCCCAGTGAGCATGAAAATCCAGCCGCTGAACCAAACGGCGCTGATGGTGAGCTGGGAACGTCCTCTGACCGTCTACCACCCGCCCATCACCAGTTACATGGTGTCCTACAGCTGGGTGAAACGCGATGTCGCCGATGAGAAGACCTTCACCAAGACGGGAGACCAGAGCATGGTGAGTGTGGCTATCAGCTGCACTAACAGCCGATCAATACCGGGCCAAAGCGGTTTGCCAGAACTGTCTACATTATTTTTCTTTTATCAAGATGGATGTGGTTCACACAGCTCTGATTGGTTTGTCTCAGATGCATCTGTTCGGATCAGAGGGTGGCTGCATCAGTGACAGTGTGCAGAGGAGGTGACAGGTTGTGATGAACTCTGCGTGTGTGTGTGCGGCTGTTGGATGATATTCGGGCCCAGGCACGCTCATGTCACTCACCTGTCTAAGAATAGGCACGTGGGACTCTCGCATTGACGACTCTACCTGTAATGTATTGACAGACCCACCTTTGGGCTTTTTCTGCTAATTTATTCAGTATATTATAGGCTCAAAGATTCAGCAGCTCGTAGCAAAAAGTAATTCAGAAAAAAAAAAAGCCCAAATACATCAAATAATGTGCTTTGAAAAGTAATTTAAAATAATCCTGTCTGCTTTCCGGCAGTGGAGGCAGCTCTTTGAACAAAAACTGTCTCCTTTCAGTAACCAGTGCAGGCAGCTGTGCAAGTGTAGTCTTTTAGATCTCAGTGAAGTTTCTGACATCAGTGATCATACATTTCTGCTCGTGTGCCTTAAGCATCAAGTTACCACTTCAGTTCTCGCTGTGTCTCTCCAACAGAGCATTCAATGTCTCTACAGAAATATATCCTCCCCCTGCAGGAGGCTACACCCTACAGGGCTGTTCTTTTTTCACACTATATATTCTTCTCCCCAGTCACATATCTTTCCATTTGTGGGAACCCAACACCCAGCTGTGCATCTCCTTAAAGCCCACTGACCCCCGGCTGTCTTGGCAGTGTGCATGACTGCCTCTGTAGACATAAACAGTTCAGGGGCAAAAACACACTCACCCACCAGATCTGAGACCCGGGATCAGTTCCCCGATGGCAGTACCACCTCCGGCCTGGTCATGTGTTCCAGTAAACACAGTTGTCATCGTCATGAGTGGGAAGCTGGTGAGGGATCATGCGTTGTTGCTGCATGAGTGACTTCTACTGGTTGATTGGAGCAACTGCACAGGAAATTATATAAACCTTTACACATATTACATCATCCCTTCCTTCTAATGCTTAGAAACATTAGACCCCCAGTAATGTGTTTAACCCACACTGTGCAGAGTGATGTATGTGCAGAGTTTGACACTAAAAGCTGTTGGCTCATTCATCTTTTTTCAGATCCTGAAAGAAGATGATTTTTTGACATTAGACAAGAGTGATGTAAAAGCCTTCAGTGAATGAGGAGACAACTTAAAGTCCCCATGAAACAACTAAGAGACTGCTAGTTGCTTCGGCATAGTTGCGTGTTTCCAATAAAACAGGCAGCGCCGATAACGTGGAATGTTTGAACACCTACGTGAAAGATGGAGGCTTGTGTGGTAAAGGGAAAACCGTACTGAGGTGCTTTGGAACCTGGCAACCACAGAATGAATCAGTAAGGACAGCCTACCGTGCTAACGGCAGCTACATTTAGCAGCCGTTAGCGCTTATTTTTTGCAACAAAACTGCCAGGATGTGTCTACCAGGAAACTCCATTAATCATCTCGGTACTCCAACTGACCTCTGGCCCCGCTCCAGAGGGGTCATTGAGAAGCTACCGGTTATCAGTTTGTTAGCAGTTGCTTCAGTAACAAGTAAAACTATCTGTCAAGAGCAGCCCGAGGCCAGCAAACAACCAGACTACCAGAAAATATTTTCTCCATAAAACATGACCCAGTTTCACCCAAATCAGTGAATAAAGTTGTGTTTTTGTACAGTAGTCTGGGACATCTGCTCCCTAGCAACACACTGCTCTGGTGACGTTCTTTTTCTTTCTTGATATATGCATCGATGGTAGCGCCCTGAAATAGAGAAAGCATTTATTGGACGGAAAATTAACATACGCCCCTAAGTACATTTATTATGATTTTCCCGGAAGGAACAAACACTAAGATACCATTTAAAAATACCTTAAAAATTGCTTTTTTGCCACAGCTAAACAGTTACTGGTGTACAGTTGATAAAAAGACTTAAACAGCGATTTTGACTTCATGGGAACTTTGAGCTTAGCTTGCTAACTCCTGGCAGATGCAGGCGCCGTTGAGATGTGACCAGCGAAAGAGGCGACTGTTTGAAAAGCAAGATGGCAGCTTCTCAAGAGATTAGGTGCTCTTGTCACATCTTTTATATCAGAACTGGGGAGTATTTTCAGTGAGGAAGAGCAAAGAACGGCACTGGAGGGCTTTTTCTCCGTAGAAAATATGTTTTGGCTCTTCCCTCGACTGACTTTGACAAGAGTTTGATTGACCAACAGGCTCAGCTGGTGGTAGAAATCTACTACTGTTGATGTGATTGGTGGAAGTTAGCCCGCGATACGGTGATAGACAGATGGTTCGTCCAGTCACCTGCCAAGTGTTTTTTTTTAAAGAGTTTGGAAAGTTTGGAAAAGGGCAGGAGCCCTTTTCCAAACTGTTTTGTGATGAAGCCTTTCCAGATGGTTCTGTGTCAAAAACCATCTGGCTCGTCAGGTTTGTGTTAAGCAGTTGAACTTTTGAAATGAACAATATCTGAGAGTAGATTTAATTAATGATTGACGCATCTTGTGGGGGAAAAGAATGCATTTCAGACACATTGTTATTCCATGCATCTTATTTTTGTGTCTTAAAAGCAGCCTGGGGGGCATCTTTAACTCACAAACTAGCTGGTGAAGGTCAGAGACTTGACAAGCAGGTTGAAATGAATATGCAATCAGGCCTTCTGCCATCAAGAACTGCCTCACAAATGAAACTATCCTCAGATAAATATATATTAACATCTACATGCTCCGCTTTAAACTCTTGTAGCTCCACATCTCACATGCGGCTCGTTCGGAAACCAGCCACAACACTGCTGTCTGATGTTAAACATAGAAACCATCTCGCTGCAATTTCAGTCTCCCTGCGCTGGTTACCTGCTACCTTCCGCATCCCCCCAGCTACATTTACTGACCTTTTAACTCCCCATCAGCCAGAATGCTCCCTGAGGTCCTCTGGCAGAGCCGTCATATCTCTACAGCCCAGTCTTCATTTTCTATCCTCTCTGCTCTTGACATGAGGCACAAGAGGGTAGAGCATTTGCTGTTATCCGCCATACTGTTGTATAACTTGCTTGAGAGGCGTCAAATCTGAAATAGAATAATTTCTAAAAAACCTGTATTTGAACTTTGTAGCCTCGCAAGCTGAAAGACCCAGAAGTTGACTGGCGAGACTTGATTTTGGAGGCATCTGTCTTAATTGTGTGTTAAGGTGAATTATTTTGTTGATGTTTTAATGTAACCTCTTTATGTTCCGTTAAAAAGTGCAAGTTCGTACATTTGTTGCAGACGGCTGACTGAAAGTGCAATGAATGTGTCCATGAGGTGCTCTATGTAGTTACACTCCATTAACACAGTCCATCAGTCGCTTTACTGACAGCGACAGTCTTCTCCCCACTCCTCTCTCTGCTGTCAGTCTTTCTTATTTTGCCCACTTCATTTCCATTTCAATTTTCACTTTCTATCTCTGGACACCTTTTTATCAGAATTATTTTAGAAAAATACTAGCTCTCCAATACCGGAGGCAATCACCCATCCGCTCTGAGGGCCATTTTAATATAAGTACAGCCATCTGCAAACTGCACAACACAATTAAATTAGACAGGAATGGAGGTTTTGGAACCGCGTTGAACTTGTGGGTCATAGACTGTTGACAGAACAGCGGCTAAGGGTGGTGTATTTTCATTTTACTCCGAATGGGCGGCATAGAGAGTTTTAAATGTATTTTCATCCACACATGCAGACTTTTTGTATGATGTGTTTGCAAGTAAGTGTGTATGTATGTGCATCTTTTCTCTTGCAGAAAGCGGTCATCACTAATGTCTCCCCTGACGTGCTGTACCTGTTCCGAGTGCAGGCAGTGTGTCAGCATGACCTGCGCAGTGATTTCAGTCAAACGCTGTTGTTCAGAGGTACCTGAATTATTTTTTTTTCTTTCAGTCGTTTTGCCTGTCAGACTCAGGAAATGCATTTGTAAATGCTTCCTCGCATTTCTGTTTTTCAGCGAATACAACCAGAATATTTGAAGGGTCTCGTATTGTGAAAACTGGGATGGTGAGTTGACCAGAAGATGGCACTGCAAATGTATTTTTTGTCTCAATTGCGTTCAAGGTTTGATGACCACATTTTCTTTGCCCCGTCAGCCCACGATATCTCCAGCGTCCTCGGCAGACATGGCTCCCATCAGTTCCGGTTCCTCCACTTGGACGTCCTCTGGCATCCACTTCTCCATTGTCTCCATGGCAACGGGGATGGGCCCCTCCTCGAGCGGCAGCCAGGCCACAGTGGCGTCAGTGGTGACGAGCACTTTGCTGGCAGGCCTGGGCGTGGGTGGCGGGGTCATCTCCTCTTTGCCAAGTTCTGTTTGGCCCACACAGGCGCCTCAAGCCACGCAGAACCCCACCCGTCAGTCCGTCCCGACCGCGAAGTCGAGCACCGAGCAGGGGGCGTCCCAGGGCCCCGACTCCGATGCCCCGTCCGAGGATAATAAGGCTGCACGTGAGGGCGAGGATGAGGAGGAAAAGGAGGGGGAGAGAGAGGGAGAGCAGGAGGAGGAAGAGGAGGAGAAGAAGAGAAAGAACAAGACCGCACCTGATAATGAGGAAAAGCAAGCGAACAGCACCGTGGCCAAAGAGCCTCTAATCCCCACCCCCGCTTCCACAGCCAAAGAGAAAGGAGAAGGAAAGTCGACAGTCAAAGGCACCACGATACCTGCGAGCACTGGCGACGATCAGCTGGTCAACGTCGAGAAGAATCACACAGACGTAAATGCAGTCTCCACTCAGGAGCCTCGGAATGACAGTGCAGAGATGCAGATCCCCCAGAGCACCACACTGGCTCCGAAGATCAACTGGCCTTTTTACGTCCACCCTGGTGAGCGGTCGTCTCTCTCCCACACAGATGTGACACAATAGGGTTTCCCTTTGTCTTCCAGCGCTAACATCCTTCCCAAACAGAAACATCCCATTTGCTTCCTCAGCTATCACCCAAGACGAGGCTTCTCTCCAAAGCATAATTCTGTCAACACTACCAACAGTTAAAGAGCCCGTATTAGGAGAACAAATAATTTGATTTAAGACAGTAACTACACTGGTTACCATCAAAGTCAAAGATAAAGCTCCAGGCTTTTGTGTCGCTACAACACAGAGGCCTGAAGGCAGAAGTGAGACGTCTGCCGTGGGGGCTCTGCCTCAGGGAACTCCTTTGAGTTTGTTTCAAGAGAGAGCATTTGTGATCCTTTTTCTACCATTATTTTATTGCCTTTAGGTTTTTCCACGACTCAAGTTGTATATAAGGTTAATATTTCCGTTTTATCATAATAGACCTATAGGTTTATTACTCTTGTAGGTTTATTTTAAACTAAGCTAGATATTTATCTCAGCAGGCTCATGTCGGACTAGCATGGCTTCTGGTCTGCCAAGCCATGAAACTTTTCACATTGACTCCAAACGTTTTTTTTTTAGATGTTTTTTATGAGTAAATCTGGAGAAAGATATGACAGTGAAGGTTAAAGCCCCTATGTGTAGAATTGAAACATTTCCGACTTTGGCGACTCCCAGTGGTAGCATTAAAAAAAAAAGCACATTATGGCAGACATCTCTCCCTCATGGATCTAAAAGAAGGCACCATTTTCACCAAGATTGTCTTATTTTATCTTCAAACAGTAACTTTGGCAACCAGCTGTAATAATCATCATCAATAAATGGTAAATTTATATTTAGTAAATCTGTAGTTAATAAATATTTCACTGTTTAAAAACAATGAAAGACTTTCTAAACCATTTATTAAGCAACTGTACATGTTTAAATTTTAGTGGTGTATTCATTATGTGTATATGTATACATTTATTTATTTATGTATCATGTTACAGATGGGACCGTCGTGTCCAACGTGACCCCTCACCCTGGGATGGGCAGGATGGTGTGGATCGTCCCCTTGGTGGTGGTGTCGGCTCTCACTCTGCTCTGCCTCATAATGCTGCTGATTGTGATGGTCTACTGGAGGTGAGTTCAACACTCCTACCCTCATCAGAAGGGACATTTACTCCTAGCGCTTCGTCTTAATAAGGGTGTCACTGATATCTCCCTCAGAGGTATGAGAAACGACTCCCCTCTAACCTTCCCGACCCCATCCATTCATGGATTCACACCAACACTTTGAATTAAGCGAAACGTCTTCATGCATGTCTGGATTTTCCAGTCAGTCTGCTCTACATCCAGACCCATCTAATTTGGATGTGTCTGTTTTTATGCGTATGCATGCATGGGCGTGCATCACTCCCAAACAGCCTGGTAGCAAGACTTGCCTGCACCTCGTACATCAGGCCCATCACCCACTGGGGTGAGGGTAAGGAGACCTGAAGGCCCTGCAGAGCCAGCAGGGGTCCCAGCTGTGTCTTCATCTGCTGGGCTAATTTCCAGCCACGCTATTGGAGCCCCAGTAATTACACGGGCCAGGCCACTGGCACATGTGGGATGGTTAATGAGTTACAAATAGCACTATGGACCATTTCCTCAGCTGGTCCCATGAATATTTACTGTCTGTAAAGAGTCTGTTTCTGGCTCACTGGCATTTTGTTTATTTTTACAGTCTGAGATTTCTTGGTAAATACTGAAAATGTGTTAAATGTATTTTATAAATCCTTCTCTAGGATATTTTGGAGGTGTGAGATCAGTTAATGCAAATGTTTATTGGCCAACAACACCTTACCTTGGCATTCTGCGGTGTCAGATGATAAAAGAGCGCTGTATAAATAACAGTCTGGTTATCAGCTCCATAGAGGTGTTTAAAAAACAGACGGTTAAAAACAAGACGACTGGAGCGGATTCAGTCGGTGGATAAATTACCGAGAGTTGAGGTATTTGAGTGGAGGGGCAGGGGGAGCTTTGAGATTAGAAATGGCCATCACAGCTGTTGTTGTGACAACTCTGACAGTTCACCGACAATGGCTGCTTCCCCCGGGGGAAAGGACCATGATGGAAGATGAAATCGACCCAATCACACTCTCTTTACTCCTCGTGCTCTGCTTAGTCTCTCTGGGTGACAGCGGAGCTATTAAAGGCAGTGAGTTTCTGTGCTCACAGATGTTTTGGTCATTAAAAACTTAATATCACAATTCATTTGATTTGTACGTGTTTGTTTAAAACGTGATCAGCGGACCGTCCTTTGAAGTGTAATACCCTCATTTTTAGCTTGTTCATCACTGTTAATGTTAGATTATTATGAGTGAGTCTACAGTGGAATTAATTGCAGCCGTTACACTACACATCTGGAAGCTTCTGAGGCTCGAGGTGTTTGTTTAAAACTCACAGATGTTCAACGGAGAAAAAAAAAAAAAAAAAGAATTTTCTGTTAGTGACTGCTCATGTGGCTGTTAAATGGGGAGCCTCTCTCTTTTATTTATTATTTATCTTTTTAACAACATGACATTCATTCAGGAAGCCTATGTAATCCCTGTTTCCATTCCCCCAAAGCCAACTATTCTTCCGAGACCATGGTAGAGAATCAGGGAGGAGGTGTCAACTGTGCTGGTTAGTTAGCTGCACCACATCTGCACCCACAGGGAGCCATTAGATTGGGAGGCTGTGACGCAAAGCAAGGGGGGGGAGCTCTCCTCCCTTTTTTGTTTTTACCCTTCCCTCCCCCCCTCTCTCTCTATCTCTCTCTCTCTCTCTCTCTCTCTCTCTCTCTTTCTCTCTCTATCTCTCTCTCTCTGTCTGTCTCTCTGTCTCTCTTTCTATATAATTTAAACGCAGTGAAGCCTTTTTCTACATTTGTTTTTGCTCCGTCTCTCTTAAAGAATGACAAGCATCTGCTCCCTCCTCTGCATCAAGTACAGGTAGGATTTAAACCTGGGGAATGCTGGCACACGGGTCTTTTTAATATGCATTCATTAGTATACGTTATGTGTGTGTGTGAGGAGGGGGTGGAGGCTGGAGAGGATTTGCAAAGTGTTCAGGAACTCAGGATTCCTCACTTACTCAAAACGTAGGGAATTTCTATTTAGAATCTGACATCTTTTAGCCTATAACAACTATGCAATGCATCTTTTTACAAAGTTGTATCCTCGGAAATAATTCTCTAAAGATCACGACTTGAATGCATCCCTGAGCTGTGGACCTTGAACTGTGTCAAATTCGGGTGGGATGGTCCAACAGAGGGTGCATAACGTGACACAGGAGGAATTACCTATGGATTACTAATCAAGGTCAAAAGTTTCTGGTTCCAACTTTGTCAATATGTTTGTGCACTGGGCTGTTTTTTTCTCATCACTGTTGCCAAGTGCTTGGTCATGGGGGAACAAGCACTTGGCAACAGCGTTGGGTCTCTAAATTAAAGGATTACGCTCTAAATGAAATGTATCATGAGATAAATTCTGTTGTGAATTGGCACTTCATAAACTAAATTGACTTGACTTGACTTGACATTGAGCGGCAGCTGCAGGCAGCAATCGCGTGCATTTCCTTCCGAAAGTGCACCTTTTAAGTAGATTTTGTTGTCGTCGGAGTGGAGTGGGACCTCTTGAAAGTGGCCCTGAAGAGAGAGTCTGTGTTTGGATTAGTTCTCTTCACTTTGAGTAAAGGGCTAAATTTGGCTCTGCGCTGTGTGTCGCTATGAGTTGTTTACCTGTTCCCTGTAGTCTGCTCGGACTGTGTTTCCAGGAGCCGCTCGCTCTGTGTGCGATCAGCTGTGTCTCAACTACTCTGGGGTTTTCATTAGCAGTTTTCTGCCATTACCGTGTCATTCTATTCAGTTTTTAGATGCTGATGTTGACAGACCGGATCTCAGAACAATGGGATAACGACTCCCTAATAGACTTTGCCGTGGCAGCTCAGTGTGCTTCTCTCTGTGTCCCTGTAGGAGATTTTTCCAGACAGCTCACTTCTATGTGGAGGAGAGCAGCTCTCCACGAGTGGTGGCCAATGAGAATATACCAGTCATCCCTATACCAGGTAAGCTGTATTTCCTTCATTGTATTTATAATGTTTATATTGATGTTCAAATATCTGCAGTGATCTCCCAACCAAGTACACTTGCATTATACTCCATGGTACTTGTGTGACTCAGGGGATATTCTGCAGTTCTTTTGGTGTACATGGAAGGATTGTGGGGCAGCTCAAGAAATTGGGTAAAGAAAAATAGAAAGTCAGAACACAATGTTTTAAGAGTGTGTGAAAACTAGTGTGCAGGCAAGCAAAGAAGTTGAAGCAGTTGGCAAAAAGAAAGAAACAGTTAAAATAGTTTGCTAAACAGTGGATGAATCGTGAAACAACTCAATTTAATTTGATATAGTTAGCTTAAAGCAATGAATGGACAGTTAAAATGGTTAACTCAACATAATGGATTCAAATACCTAAGATTAATGAATAAATGGTTAGCTTTAAAGAACTGGATATATGGTGAGATAAATGAATAAACATTTGAAGTGGTTTGCTTGGATTAATGGATTCGGGTTGGAATTAATGATGGTGTTGAGGAAGGGGTACTTGAGTTCATTCAGCAGGACTGTAGACACGTAGATTTAGTTTAGTTTAGATCATAGTTTTAAGACCAACATTGAGAACCAGAAAATCCCAGAAATAACAAAGAAATCTTGACCGACTTGAAGTGACCTGTTTTTGACCGATACTGGATACATCCACAGGCCACCATTAACTGTGTCTCAAATGGTTTTCTCCGTCACCTTAATGTTTGCATTTGCACAGTTTCAGTTGATTTACATGTGAAGCGACTCCAGGAGCTGTAGGAGCAGTGTGACTGGAGTTCACCATAGCCTTTTCTTTTTGCCCCCGGCAGCAGAGAAGTGGCAGCTAGTCAATACTAGACTTTACTTTCAGTACAGTCGCTTAATGCTCGGGGACATTTCAAGGCTGTGGTATCATAGTTAAAGAGTACAGCTGATGCTGGTATCGACTCCACATTCATTAGGTTTTTATTGCCTGTCCTTTCCCTTCTTTATTCTTTTCTTCCTGCTCTTGTCTTTTTCTTTTACTCTCTTTGAAACTCTGGCAGTTTCCTTACGGCACATATATTTTGAATGGCTGAACATGTACTTGATTTAAGTTGAAAATATGTAAGAAAATGAAATCAATAGAGCAGTGACTTTATGGGCTCAGAATTTGTGTTACTTATCTCCATGTATTCTTAAAGGCATAATGTTTAAAGTGGAAATTGGCAGAATTGGATTGCTGTTTCAAGTATTTATCTTGCACATAGTGCTGTGGGACATGGAAGCATACACGTGAAGTACACTGTTTTATATCCTTTGCAGAATAATTGGGCCTAACCAGCCATACTTCATTTCAGTTTCTAGCTCCTCGAGCGACCTCACCCAGAACCGTTCTGATGAACTGATTAGACTGATAAGTCTCTCACTAATACAGGGTAGGAAAGACATTTTGATAAATGGACACATTAAAAAACAAAATTCACCATAACGCTGGAACCACTGAGGCAAGTAAGAGCCCTAAAGGCCCCAGCTGTTCGGGCGCATAAGTAAAAACATTGGCCAGTATCAGAAGCGATGACAGCTGGGTCCCCTGCACTATTATCCCAGCACGATGGTGACCAGCCTTATCTAAGATCCCTCATGTGTGATTTGGAGCAGATTTAACTCAGATGAGACAGATGCTCCCTCGTATAAATGCTCAAAATACCAAGTCTACAAAAAAAATACTCAGAATACTTACATCTGTGATCGAGGTTTGTCTGTTAAAACAGCACAGGTTTTTCTTTTCTAGCTTTTCTTTTTTTTCTTTCGTAATTAGGAAATAGATTGATCTGATTGACTGATTAATTATCAGAAAACTTTTAATTCGCTGCACAAATGGCTTTGGTTTCCATGTGTTTATTGCCAAACACCCACAAATGTGCACACATTACCCGTGAAACACACCCTGCTGTTGCACTAATGGACACTTTGCTACCTCCTCTGTGTTTTCTCCTGCAGATGACATGGAGGCCATCCCCGTTAAGCACTTTGTTAAACACATCATGGAGCTCTATAAGAACAACCTTCAAGGTTTCTCTGAGGAGTTTGAGGTACGCTGTCACAACACTTCAACGGTGGTTTGTTTTGGATTTGTCGACTTTAACAAAAGGGAGTTTCACAGCAGAGTTGTGTTCAGTTCGTTCGTACCATTGACTGAAAATGAAATATGGAAGGAGCTTCGCCGTCTGAAAAGTGAAGCCAAAGCGAAAATTCTTTAAACCTGCATTCTTAGGCAGAAACCTCCACTGGTTTCAAAAAGAAGTCAGATTGTATGTAAGCTTATGAGAAAGTTATCCTACTTCTCACTCGATTTATCCCCTCAGTAAAATGCATCCATATGACTTTATGGCCTCAATCCCTCGTTTCAAGTCTTCTTCAATACGTCATGATGCTCATTTAGTAAATTATGGTCCCGTGTAGATTGAAAAAAGCAATAAAGTGAAGTTTGCTCGAGGGCATGGCTATCTTGTGTTTGACATGTCACTACCACGACATGTCATTGGGTTCTCTGTCAGATCCAATCAGGATATCCTCTTGTCCAAATATATCTCAGATTATGGCAATGGCAAACTTGAGGCTTAAACACAGTCTTTCACAAACCAGTGAGTCAAGTCACGTTGGGTTTACACAACACATGACTGTTTATCAATGTTGAGCTAATAAAGAGATGATTGATAATTAGTGATCTGAAATACTACTAATCAGAGATGTCTTATTGGAATGCTTTCTTGAAAGTTCACAATCATAAGATGGATTTATTTATAGTTTAGCTTTTCAATGATCTATAATGACCTTGCTAATATCATAAAATCCAGGGTCCTCACCACAGTCTGATCAGAGTTGAACCCAGACTCCTTCTAATTAACACAGTCTTGGCCTGGTTGTCTGGTCCAGTCTAAAAGAACCAAACCAAACAGCAAAGGCACCAGAATTTGTTTGACCTGTGCAAAAAAAAAAAAGTGAGGTGTGAAAAACCTTAAGACTGCAGAACACACAAAAGTACATTTGTTTTCTTTTCTCTGTCGTTAACTAAGTACTGATAGCCTGTTCAGCAAAGTTCATCTCCCCTTCTACTGTGCACACGTTGTCTCCAAATTGGCCCAGGCCTGAGCAACGGTTAAAGATTATTTTATGCGTGTGTTTGTGTGCAGCGTTGCTAATTTTGAGCAGATGGTTGAGAGAAAGATGGAGAGAAAGATCAAGAGAGACAGAGGTTAATTAGAGAAGGTCTGCCTGTTGGTTGACTGGACGGGAACACATTGTCTGAGTAAGCAGGTTAAGAAATGAGGCAAAAGCTTCACCCCCAGAGGATTCCTTCTAATTGGGGTCATTTGATGTGAAGCTTGTGTGCATAAATTTCCAATGCAGCACAATGAAGCTGTGTTGAAAATGATTGTTGTATTTTAGAGGTGAGCGGGTGCAGTGTGGGATGGTGAAGAAGAAGAAGAAGAAGAGAAAAAGAGGACTTTCCTACTGGAGGCCAGAGATCGAGCCCCAGTGGCAGAAAAAGCATCTGCTTTGCTGAAGTGTCCTTGACCAAGATGCTGAATTTATGCTAGAGGTTCTGTTTTGCAGTCCATCCTGAACTCTGTGCTCCTTCTGCAGGGGGCGAGTTGGGGAAGAAGACCAATAGTACCATAAAAAGTTAAATCTACGAAAACACTAACATTTTAAGTAAATATCACTCCCTTAGAGAGGATAGAACCATTGTGTCTTCTATTAAATAAAAATCAATTTTCTTTCCCTCTCCAGGAGGTCCAACGCTCCACAGCCGACCTGAAAATCACAGCAGAACATTCAAATCATCCTGACAACAAGCACAAAAACAGATACATCAACATCGTGGCCTGTGAGTCAGCTGTAAAATCTGATTAGGATGCTTGCTGCTGCGGGATCCAATAATGTTTTTATAACATGTTTTCATCCTGTTAATAATTCACACAAACATGTCAACGCTCTCCCTAGATGACCACAGCAGGGTGAAATTACGAGCGCTGGCGGGGAAGGATGCCAAACACTCGGATTACATCAATGCCAACTATGTGGATGTGAGTTTTACCAGCCACTTGACATGTTCGGCTTTTTTTTCTCTCAGATCACGGTTTGTTTGTTTTTTTGTGTTTGAAATGTCGAATGTTTAAATGAAACAAAAGAGATGCCTTGCTGACACCTTTGTTTAACATATTAATTGAGGAATCTGCAACATGCAGGGCAGACAAATGGGGATCTAGTTTCAAAAATATTGATTAATATATAATTATTTTACAGTTTCTGTCAGCCAAAGGAGTGGATTTCATGACCAACCAGTGTCTTGCATCAGTAAACCATCATGTCAGCTATATCAGGGGTTGTGGGAATTTTATACAGTATTGATTGCGTCTTACCAGCAAATATATTCCACCACTCTCCTGTTTTCAGGGCTACAATCGGCCCAGAGCTTATATAGCTGCCCAGGGGCCTCTCAAGTCCACATTTGAGGACTTCTGGAGGATGATTTGGGAGCAGAACACTGGAGTCATCATCATGATCACCAACCTGGTGGAAAAAGGCCGAGTAGGTTCACTGGAATCATTCGCAGAAATACAAATAGAGAACTGACCCCTGACGGAGGTGACTGTGAGAGGATCATTGTGTCTGTTGTGTCCTTCCAGAGGAAATGTGACCAGTACTGGCCGATGGAGAACAGCGAGCAGTATGGAAACATCGTGGTGACGCTGAAAGGCACCAAAGTGCACGCCTGCTACACACTGCGGCGTTTTCTTATAAGGAACACTAAAGTTAAAAAGGTAACTAAAGGTGGAGCATAATTACTATTTGAGCTTGTTCATCGACGGACCTGATGTTACACTGTCTATATTTAGAAAGACACACGCTTGACGTTGATATTACAATGAGTGAAATGTGAAGACAGAGATAGCTGCTGACAGTGTATCTGAATAAAAACAGCATCATCCAGGAGGATTCTGTGAAGAGTGGTCGCGTTTACCTGCCTCGTTCGTAGCAAGGAACCCATAAAACCTTTTACAGGTTCCCTGGTTCGCAGTATTTTCTGCAACTAATCAATCAACCACAGAGTATACAATCTGCTTCCTGTTTACAGCCGCACGCTCCTGCCCGGTGCACATGGATGGTAATATGATGTGCATTTTCAGGTGTGTTGTATAGATGAGGAATATTTCTGAAACGTTGCTAAAATGCTCATCTGGCTGGAGAATACCATTGTACATGTGGACTAGGCCTAAATATACTCAATCTGTGCTTAAAACGACAGATGCAGCCGGTCCATGATAGCTGCCTCCATGTACAGTAAATGAGTCTGCATTGTGTTCTCACCAGGCTCACACTTCTGCTCTCGTGTTTAGGGTCAGAAGGGGAACCCTAAAGGGAAGCTAAATGAGCGCATCATTGTCCAGTATCACTACACTCAGTGGCCTGACATGGGGGTGCCAGAGTACACCCTCCCTGTCCTCACCTTCATCAACCGCTCATCAGCGGCCCGCACGGCAGACATGGGCCCAGTCCTGGTGCACTGCAGGTACGGCTCTTATTACCGAGCTCCCGGGCTGAATCAATGTTGCTTACGAGCGCTCCACTCTCATATTTGCTTAACAGCTCCCCCTGTGGGCCTGCCATTATGCTCATATTGCTTCGTGCTCTGCTCCTCAGTGCAGGGGTTGGCCGCACAGGAACGTACATTGTCATCGACAGCATGCTTCAACAGATCAAGGACAAAAGCACAGTCAGCGTCCTGGATTTTCTCAAACATATACGCACACAACGAAACTACCTGGTTCAGACTGAGGTAAGAGTTTGCGTAAATCATCCCTCGTGTTGTCAAACCGGATTCCCCCTCTTACATTTAAAAGGTCACCGATGGCTCGAGTACTTAGAGTATATCAATAAAACAATGTAAATGTTTAAACTGAGGCTTTGTGTGTCTTTCTGCAAATCTCTCTTGGGTTTTTTTTTTCCCACTTTATTTCTCTGAGCCATGCCTTTTTCTCTATCTTTCTTATGGAGATCCAGAGTGTGAAAATGAAATGAATAAATAAGATATTGAACATAAAAACACAACATATGAACACGTGCAGGTAAAACGTATACAGTAATAATTAAATTATGAAATAACCAATCAAATTGAATCCCATAAAAACTCATTATATTATTATAGAAAGTTATGATCATGTTATTTTATCAGGCTTCTATTCACAATAAGTGTCACACACAGTGATTGAAAGTACAGTTACTCAAGTGCTGTGCTTAAGTGAAGCTTTAACGGAATTGTACTTGAATGCTTGTTATGCCTACACGACTGAATAAACAGAATAAACAAACTGACCTTAAAGGACAACACTGTTTTACTTTGTTTCATATTTGGCGGACCCTGCCACTGTTTGAGCTTCAGTGCTCTGGAGACCTTATTTTCATCTGAGAACTGCTCGTTTATTTAGTCGTGGAAATAAATCAATATTTCTGAGTTTTCATTATTACCTCATTAATATTGTAAATATTGAAATTCTCAGTTTGAATTTCTTCTCCTGAACTACATACTGCCCCTTTTAAACAAAGTGATGCACACATCAATGCATTCATAGTTAAAATCCAGTGGATTATGAAATGACCACTTACTTTTGGTACTCTGAGTATATTTTGATGCTGAAACGTGATGCGTTTTTATTAAGTAAAATTAAGTATTCAGTATTTTTCTACACTGTGCTATTGCTAAATTAACTTCTAAATACGTCTCACGCCCTGATTGCAGGCCATTTTAATTCCAGTATCTCATTTCACTTATTTCACAAAGCCTCTTTTCCAGTGAGCATTTTATTTCCTAATGCCACTTGTCGACACAGCCTTTGTGCGTCAGTCAAAGACAAACAGGCTGACAGGCTGTGATTGACTTTTGTTTCCCTCTGAATAAATTAACATCCAATCACATAACTGCCTCGCTGGGATTAAATGAAAGTGACCCACAGTAAGAAGCTGGATGGAATGAACTGTCATAAAAGCAAGCTGAGTAAAACAGAGAAAAAATGTATTTCACAATCTTCTTGTTACATTATTCACCTTTAAGTCTGATTTATACATCTATATATATATATTTCCTATTTCCCCCCTCAGGAGCAGTACGTTTTCATCCATGACGCTTTAATGGAGAACATCATGAGCAGAGAGACGGAGGTCCCTGCCTGGCAGCTGCACAGTTACGTCAACAGCATCCTCACGCCCAACTCGACCGGCCGCACGCAGCTGGAGAAGCAGTTCAGGGTGAGTAAATACTCTGGGTGATGGACTATCCAACACCGTTTGAAGTTTGCATCACCGGTTGAAATTGTGGCAGTCTTTGGATGTTGTTAGCAACGTGCGCAGCGACTTTCAGGTTCCAGCCGGGAATAGATTGGGAGTCTCTGATGTTGGCTGTAATAAAGTCATGTCTGTCACCCCTGCTGCCTCTTGCAAAGCTCGGTGAATGTTTCATCGAGCTCCTGCTCTCTCAACATCAGGAGAGGGAAACTAATTGCTTGCACATAATGTCACTTCCTCCTGGGCGTCACATGCTATTTATTAATTTGAAACACTTGCCGTGGTGGTTAAAAAACACTATAACTTTACTTTTTCATGCTTTATTTTAATCAGATTTTCTTTGGTCTTCCTGCCCTCTATTCCTCTCTCACCAGCTCCTGACTCAGTGCAACACGCGCTTTCTGGAGTGCTTCAGTGCCCACAAAGACAGCAACAAGGAGAAGAACCGCAATTCCTCAGTGGTTCCCTGTGAGTATCTTATCTGCTTTACCAGAGTGCGCTCGCAGACGAGCTGAGGTTTTGGAGAAACAAGGTCACGTCGAACATGTATAGCCACTGCATTCAGGGGCGTGAGGAGAGCTGGTTAGAGTGGGTTTATATTGAAAGTAATAGGGGTGGCGGCCTGTGGATGAGTCACACAGCAACAGTATCTTTGTATTTGTAGGATAAAAGAACATTTGGACACTATAAAGAAGTGTTTTCTTCTCTGGGTTGGTTATTTTTCCCTTTCGACATCGAAAAAATGCGAGTCAGACTCAGCATTTTAGTTGTATTCTATATTTGCTGTTTTTCAGTCACGACATTATTAGAGACAATTCATTTTTCCAAAATTAGAATCTATTTCCATAATCCTGTAAATTAATCTTTCTATCCGTTCTCTGCACCCTGATGGGGGGGGGGGACTTGTTGCTATAGCAACAGCGAAAGACTGGCAATGAATGTGTGCATTATCAGCCAGTGTGAAATTTTAGAGACCACGTTTAAGATTTAATGTGTGTGTGTCTGTGTGTCTTCACAGCGGAGCGAGCAAGGGTCGGCCTCACCACTCTGCCTGGAATGAAGGGAACAGATTACATTAATGCATCCTACATAATGGTACAGTGTGATTTTCTGGCTCGTTGTGTGACTCTGAAGAAAACTTTATTGACAGGTCTGACACTTCCTGGTGACAGTTTCCTGGAAAATGATCCCTAGCCTGTCAGCTGTCATAATCATCTATCAGTATGAGGGGTGTGATCTACAGGGAGGCTAACTGCTCCGCTTTTGTCACCTCAGGGTTACTTCAGGAGTAATGAGTTCATCATTACCCAGCACCCTTTGCCCCACACCACCACAGACTTCTGGAGGATGATTTGGGACCATAACGCTCAGATTATTGTCATGCTGCCTGACAACCTGGGCCTGGTAAGTAACCCTAAAGTGAAAATGTCGTTTTTTACACAGTTTACCACCTCAGAAAATATAAGACTCTCCAAGTACCGCAGCTTTAATTGATTGTAAATACTGATGTATTTCCGTAGCCAAAAGTTCAACAACTGTATTTTTGAGTTTTTGAAACAACACTGAAATCCTGTTGCATTTCAAAGATTTTGATACTTAACAGTTTCTCAGCTAGCTGGTCGTTTTGGCAATCACTGGGAAATGGAAGATTTTTGCTTGTACTGTTTTTGCACCGTTGATTAAAAATCCCTCTGCTCACTCGCCACCACAGTTTTTAATTTAGCTCGTAATTATTAATGGATGATAATTGCACGCGCAACGGGAATGAACGTGACTATGTGACAGGCTGAAAAAAAAATATTAAAGGAAGGACAAAATTGAAATTATTTTTATTTTGATATTATTGTATTAAATTGCCTTTTTTTCTTTGCGAACAGCTTGAAGGAGCTCATGTTACAATGGTGGTAATTGCGCACAGTTTGAGAATAGTGGCTCTCGATCAGCAAATTCTAATTCAGGTCAAATCTGTACTGAGTAAATGAAAAGTTAGTGTTTCAAAAAGTGAAGCTGCAACACATCTTGTTTGACTTGCGGCTGTTTTTTTTTGCAGGCTGAGGATGAGTTTGTTTACTGGCCGAGTCGGGAAGAGGCCATGAACTGCATCGCCTTCACTGTCACGCTCATCAGTAAGGACAGACTGTGCCTCTCCAATGAGGAGCAGATCATCATCCACGACTTCATCCTAGAGGCCACACAGGTACGTTTTTTTTTTGTCACACGTAGCCTGAAAACTGAAAACAACAAAATGCAACTTCCTGGAGAGAGACAGCCGATTGTTGATTCCCATCTGCAGACGCTTTGGCTTGGCAGCTCGGATCGAACGCCAACCCAGCGCCTCATTATTTTTTCGACCTTCGGGATGAGACTCACCAATCAGCTGTTTTTTTTGTTTTGTTGCTTTAATGATTATTGTCACATCACAAGTCAGGAGTTGCCATTCTAGTTGTTTGATGACTGTGTTACCATCCCAAAGCAAAAACATTATTCACGCCGTGTCATGTGTGTACATGCGTTGCTGGAAGTGACTCCTCATCTGTGTGCGACAGGATGACTACGTTCTGGAGGTGAGACATTTTCAGTGCCCTAAATGGCCCAACCCCGACGCTCCGCTCAGCAGCGCCTTCGAGCTCATCAGTGTGATCAAGGAGGAGGCCATGACTCGAGACGGCCCCACCATCGTGCACGATGAGTACGTCCCTCTTACCTCTGTGGTGTTGATTTTTTCAGTAGAAGGTCATAAAGAAACATCTTGTTGTCGTTACAGCTGCAGCGATTAGTAGATTCATTGATTAGTTGATTGAAGGAAAAGTAATTGAAAACTATTTTGGTAATTTGTTAACCGTTTCAGTCACTTCTCAAACAAAAATGGTAAAAATGTAATAGTTCCAGCTTCTTACTGTAAATGTAAGGATTTGGTTTCCTTTATGATATTAACTGAAGAGTCTTAAGGTTTTGGACTGTTGTTTGGACAAACAAAGCAATGTACAGATATCAAAAAATGTTGATGAGCATTTCTTTTTACAATTCTTTGACATTTTATCGACTAAACCATTAGTGTTGAGAATAATCCACCGACTAATGGATAATGAAAATGATAACTTGCAGCCCTGGTTGTCATGGATTCAGTTATTCTCCTGAGATAGTCATAAACAAGTCAAGGACGTTAGATTTTTGTCATGCATCTGGATTGGATCTGGATTTTAAGGGTTCCAAAGTGTCCTCGAACGTTGAATTACCCTGGATTTGTTCTTTGCTGTAGTGTTTGCAGTTGTACGGTAGGAAATGAGCCTTTAAATGTGGACGGCTGTCCATGGCTTGATGTTTGAAAGTGCTTTTGTGCATGCCGGCACTGAGAATCTCCAGGCAGCTACTGCCACGAAACTAAGTACCACTCTGAAGTCTCTTAGTAACCAGGCAACCGTAACAACTTCCACAGGCTTTTCCAGTTGTTCCTGCAGACCTCTGAGCTGTCAGCATCTCAGCTGCTGTTCATTGTCAGCTCATTGATTAGCCTTCATCACTGAAGGTCCTAACACTTAAAGGTGCATCATGTAGTTTGGGGATAGAAGTTTTAATCACAAGACTGAATTCTCTTTATGGCTAAACAAACTAAATAAACAAACTCTCTTTGTTTTCTTGACTGAATAAAAAAAAACTGACAAAGGACAACACAGTTTCCTGCTGTTTCATCTTGTTTATATTTGGCGGACCCTGCCACCTTTCTAGCTTCAGACCCTGATGCTTACTGCCAACCACCAGAATCTGCATTGAAGTAAAGCTGTTTTATCCTTTCATTTGCTTTAGCGTATTTATTTTAAGGGCTGCATGTATATTCATAACTTTGCAGGCTGCCTTTAGTCAGGGTGATGACGCAGCACTGAAACCAGAAACATGCCTGCTCTTTGTCTTTTCTGAACACTTGAACCGGACGTTTAGACAGACAGCTGATGTTGAACATCTCCTCACAGGTATGGAGCTGTGTCAGCCGGCATGCTCTGTGCCCTCACCACACTGTCCCAGCAGCTGGAGAACGAGGGTGTGGTCGACATCTACCAGGTGGCTAAGATGATCAACCTGATGAGGCCGGGAGTCTTCACTGATATCGTGAGTTTGTGTTTGTGTCGCTTAGAACAAGGTTGGACAAGCTGGTTTTCGTGCCAGCCGCTCTATGTGTAGTTGACTGTCATCGACATTTTATTGAGTGTCCTGTTAGTAAAACGGTCAGAGGGAAATCTCCCCTGATGGACAGTTACACAGTGTATACAGTCCAGGCCTTTTATTGTGAAAGTACAAAACCAGACAGTCTGTCTGTTTATGCTGCAGGTTTGAGCAGAATAAAAGTTTCACGTCTTGGTTCAGACTGCGGAGCCTCATATTATTATTTAATTATTACCTCATAAATTGTGAAGCCCAACTTACAACCCTCCCTGCAACATTTATGAACATGAAACTGTAGCTTTTTGCCTCCTCTGACCAAATCGTCCTTCGAACCCTGCACAGACTATATTTGGAAGTTCAGCCTCAACTACACACATCAAATATACATCAAACATGTATGTGATCAATACCCTGTACACTACCTGCCCAGCAAACAGACATGGATATTGACAGACTGCTAAAGATAGTGGAGCGTTGAGCAGCTAAAGAGCCAGATATTTCCCTCAGGAGTCGGTGGAGACCAAAACAGAGCTTAAACAAGACTGAATATTGTACTTGGATTGGTTACGTGGAAACAAACAAACAAATGTAACCTGTGCGAGTATGGGGTAGTAGCTCAACGCTCCACTGTGTCATCTGGTCAATTAGTAATTTTGTCTGCCGTTCAGTGCCGGACAGGTTGTACTGAACCTTACAGTAATTGTGTCGGGCATGCAGAGAGCTGCAGTCGGCTATTAATTCTGTTTGTCACTGTGATTCAATGTCTGTATCAAAAATGATAAGTGAATGCAGTTTTTAAAGCAATATCACGATCCGCGTGGATTGTGTATCAGATGAAAGGATGTGATCTGCAGTGTTAACGTGCCGCATGTTTGTGTTTGTGTTTGTGTGCACAGGAGCAGTACCAGTACCTTTACAAAGCCATGCTCAGCCTGGTGAGTAACAGAGAGTGCAGCCTGAGCCCCATGCACATGGACACTAATGGGGTGGTGGTGATTGCAGACGAGTCGGACCCTGCCGAGAGCATGGAGTCGCTCGTCTGAGGACATTCCTCCAGGCACTTAATTTGTAAAAACTCAAGAACTTTTCTGAGGCCTTTTTTGCCAGACTATTGATTAAATGAATAACCTTATTACTTTTTATACTGATAAAAGTTTTTTCATATTTATGTTTTTGTCCTTTATTTCTTAAACGTTATCCTGCTGAGCGTTTGCACCTGTTTTAAGTTGACGTGAGGAAAAAGCAGCTCTGTCCAGTTTGCACTATACTATCAGTGTTACTGCCTAAATCCAATGAAGTGAGTGAACAAAAAAAAAAAAAGAAGAAGAAGAAAAAAAAGTTTCACAGTGAAACCCTGGCATCACGACACAACTGGGACCTTGGGACCGCATTGAGACGAAACCTGAAGCATGAAGAACCAGGACGAGTGACGGCGATCCACTTCTGATAAAGTCTCAAAAACAAAACATCACATCACAACGTAGCCCAGCATGCATTATGTCACTTTGCCACATCGATCAAACTAACTGTTTTGAGGCTCCGCTCCACACGGGTGAAGCTCTCTATCACACGTTAAGAGACGATTACCTGCCTAATCTTCACATATTGTCCAAATATCTCACTGCTGTCTTGTATAATGTACTTATGGCTTATTTTGTTCAAATGTGTTCGAACATCTTATGTGAACGTTTATTGCTTTTTACAGGGATTTATATTGTTATATTGTTTTGTAATATATATATATATATTATATCCTTACTAGCCAACCAATGTTTTCTTTTTTCTTTTTTCTTTAAAAGTACTTCTACCTTTTTGTCCACTTGCCTTGATGTAGATCATTTTGTTTTCAGATTCTATAGCTTGTCATAATCAACAAAGCTTAATTTTTTTTCATCACTTTTTTTTTTCTCAGCTTTTCTAACCTCAACTGTCAAAGCTCAACAGTTAACAAGTGTAATGGGTATCTGTGTTTGACGCAGTACAGTGTCTACAAAAAAACATTCACCCCAGTCACACACCCTTGTTTTATTGTTTTACTAAATGAAGTCACAGTGGATGTAATCATGATTTAGATTTGACGCTGAAGGAGAAACAAGTCTTGAAACGACAAGTCTCGAAACGACCCCCCCAAAACGTTTCCGTTGTCCTCAATTGCAAATAACAACAACACAGAACAAAATGTGAGCCTATAACAACAATGGATCGGCTGTTAACATTTCTTTTCCCAGTTGATCGTGTTCCCGTCGGCAGACAAAATTATACAATGATAGCAAGGTTTATAGGGGACCCAGTGTGAACGCCGATGGTTTCATTATTCTACATCCATGACATTGCACAATTAACATTTACATCATTATATGTTGAAGCAGAAAACCCAAAGTTGAATGCACAGGTGTTCACTACCTTCAGTATTTATTCATAACACCTTTGGCAACATTAACATTGAATCTATGTGGATAGTTTTGTACATCAAGACACGTTTGTGTTTTATAACGTTGTCAAACTCTGTTGAGTTGAATGTGGACTTTGTAGGGCTTTCTAAATGCTCCACTGGGCCCCAGAATCAATATCATCATTTTTTTAATTTTATTTTTTTAACCAAATACCTCAATTTCGATATTGTGGTAATAATGTAGGGATGACTATTGGTGCCTTCACAAAACGTGATGAGATTTTTGATAAACTATCATCAGGAACATGGCTAAAGGCAAATATTGAGATAAAACCGGGAACAGACAACATTTACACTATATCAAGATATCCAAACTTTAGGACAATGTCACGATAAGGCAGGAACACACTGGCCCAGACGTTGGACATCTGAAACGTTTGGGGAGACTCGGACGAGTTCAGGGACAAATCTGTTCGGTGTGTTCAGCTGTGTTGGAAGCTTTTGGAACCGCGCGGACGGTGTCTGCTCAGATTCAACTTGCAAAGTCTGAGAGTGTTGGCGGTCTGAGGATTGGACGCCATTGGATACTCTGATTGGTTGTGTGCTAGCTGTTCAATGACCATTCTGATTGGCGGTGTGCTAGTGAATCAGCACGGTGTGTGGAAGGGGTGGTAGTGACGATGGTCTGCACTCCGTTCTGTCATTTCCTGTTTTAATGCTTTGGATTACTGGCACAAGACTAGCGCCACCCGATGTTAAGGAGATTTATTGCATCTCGCGCAAGCGCAGAACGTACACTACTACTATGTAGTTGGCAGTTGTCGAGGCAGTATGTTTCAATGCAATTTTTCTGCCAAATGGGTCAGACGACGGGCAACGGAGTGGTCAGATAAAGGCAGCTGGCCGTTGGTTTGAGTCTGGGCGGTGTGTGGGCCCCTTTAATGATATCATATAAATACATTCCTCAGCCATCAGACTGTGAGGGAGCCAAATTTTCATGCCCAGCCATTAACTGGTCTGGACTCAGTCTAGACTCTGACTCAGCCACTCCCAGACATTCACATTGTTCTTGTGAAGACAGTGCTGTGTAGCCGGGGCTTTATATTTCATCATTGGTCTGATAAAAAAATAAAGAATCTTGCAGTTCTCTCACACAAATCCTCCAGGATTTTCTTTATCTTTCACCCGTCTGCCTGCTGCCTCAGCAGGCCTTGTGATAAGGATGGTGCGTTTCTGCAGATGTACAGTGTTTGGCTTCCACTCCACGTAACATTTAGGATCACCAGCTCTTAAAACCTTCAGCTTTGTCGCAAAGTCTCACACATGCTTTCATGTGAGTTCTCTGCAGCTTTTCCATAAAGCTGCAGCTGGTTTAACACCTGGACAATTTCTCCTATCTCAGTTATGAAACCCCGCAGCTTCTTTCAGAGCTCCCTCAGCCTCCTTATTCTCAAAACAATCACAATCTGCTCCGGGCAGATTGAAAAGCCGTGCCAAACTCTTTTTAATTCTTATCATTTTTAGGGGATATCCAGTGCCTTGGTAATTTTCTCGTGTCCTTCCCCCTGATTAGTACTTTTCAGTTAATGTGCCACAGAGTTGTTTCATTTGTTGTATTCATTTGTTTTCATGATGCAGTAGTTTTTGTGGGGAAATTGACTAAATAGCAGCTTAAAATGGCTTGATTACACACAGCTCCGTTCAATTTCAACAACCGATGATTAGACATCGCAGCAACGGGTCGGACACATGCGCAATCAGTGGTTTCATAATAGCTCCAGACTTTTATTTCTTTATATTTTGATCAGCGTAATAAATCCTAACTACATCCACTCTGACTCAAAGTTCTGAATGAATGAAACAAGCAAACAAAACAAAAAAATCCAAAGGAGGTGAACCCTTTTCTGTAGGCACTGTAGTTTCTTTTTTGGGGGGTTGATGCTTTATTTGTAACCAAAGATGTGGTTCCAGTTTTGCAACATGTAAGTGGTTTTGTCCTGAGATCTATTTAATCAACTAGAATTTAAAAAAAAAAAAGTTAAATCTTGCAGTACAGATTACCAGTGTCAGCGGTGTGAATTTAACATTTAACAGTTCAGCGTGTTTGTGTCCTCAGGATTGCAGACGCTAATCGGAGTACATGAAGCTTTCCTCACAGTAGCTAGATAAGATAGATAGACTTAAAGTTCGGACTGTAAAATGTGTTTCGTTTGGGCTGATATTCTGTCTCCGCACTATTTTGTGGCTGTTAATTACAAGCCCTTTTCAACCCCAACACCCCTCTCTCTCTCTGATTGATTTATGTGCACCCTCCTATTCTATCATGTGCTCTGTTATGATGGAAACCTTTTTTTTTCTTTTTCCTTCGAACACCTGACTTCTCTGACAAAAAGGGGAGTGAAAACTCTCCAACATTTGGAGAAAAGTCCAGATTTCCGATCACTTTGCTCTGCGACACAAACTTTCTTTGCAGCGACGTATTTCCTTTCCTTTTTTTTTTTTTTTTTCAATGCCGACGTCCTCTCTGTTTGATATTTCTACGCTCATTGAAAAAAAACACGAGTGCTGTGGTGGCTGAACACTTCAAAAAGCAAATGTCTTTGACTTTAATGTAATCTTTGTGACCATAGAAGTTTATATTTTCATACGAATATTTGGTTTGTATAGTGGCCCTGTAACAGATTGTACTTTTGTGGGAAATGTATTATCCAGTTCTCCACAGCAGAACCCCCACCTGCCCCTCTGAGGTCCGTGCTGATATTTAACCCCAGACTTTTCCTGACATTTGCTCTACGGTCCAGGGAATCCAGTATGTTAGCCTCAGTGCATTTCAGCCAGGTTGGTCGTTCGGTCTATTTTGTAACTTAAAATAAATAATGAAATGGTTTTGTCCATCATATCACATGTTTATGTGATAGTATCATAGCCATATATGCTCTATGATGCTGTCATATACCATATTATAGTGTACTAGTGTTATTTAATAGGTAAACTGTATTGCTATACATTAAATAAAGTTTGGGTTTGGGTGCACAGCATCCTTGTGTCACATGAAACTACTGCTGGAGGAGTGTTGACTTGAAGTGATGAAGCGAGTAAGCAGCCTGTTCGTCCTGTCGCCCCCTGCTGTCAGCCTGCCGCCAAACAGCAGTGGAGGAAGAAGTGCTCAGATCCTCCACCGAAGTAAAAGTAGCAACACCACACTGAGAAGACTAAACATACGTGAGCATGTATGTAGGCAAGTTCTGGAGTTATTAGGAGCATCACTTTCTATAATTTCCAGGCAGCTTTATCGACCTCTTTCGCTCTGTAATTTGTGTTATTTACAGTCGTGTGATCACAGATTTTTTTTTTTTTTTTATGTTAAACTTTCAGCTGTAGATCAATAAGGAACCTTTAATGTAGTGGAGTAGAAAAGAACATTTGTCTCTGACATGTAGTGGACAAGAAGTAGTGAGGTAGTCATAAATTAGTATAACGTGTAACACTGAAGTACGGGTGAGTTGGCTATGGCCCACAACTTGAGCCGCGTTCAAAAAAGATAAATCATATATTTATTTGGATTTTGGCAAATTGGTAAAATTAAAAGTGTGCCGAATTGGCTGTTGGCAGTTCTCGTTTGCAATGTACCCACGAATGTGCTGACAGCTACCACTGGATTACTTTGATACTGAAGGAGACTAAAATGCGATGATTCTGAGGCAAGTTCTGGAGTTATAGGGACCATTCCCTGATGTAATGGTACCCACAGAATCTGTAGGTCACACTGGATAAAAAAAAAATAAAATCATATTTCAAAGGTCCAAACTGAGGAAGCAGCTTGCTGTAGGGCGTAAATATCTAACAGTATCTACAATGCAGTACGGTGACTAAGTGAATGTAATTACTCTCCACCACTGACAAACCAACACTTTATAGATATTTCATTGCATCTCTAAACGTGCAGCAAGTAAACATGACAGAGGGTGCACATGTACAGTAATTTTTATTTAGAGGCCACAGCTCTTGCATATTACAACTGTTGGCTTTCATAAGGCAAAAGCAAGAATGAATCCACCAGCTAATTCACACAGAAAACAGAAAGCGTTTGGGGAGGGTGGGAACCCACAGGCATGCAGCGATGGCTCAGAATGCAATGTACAGCATTTTATATTTATATATATATTTATATAATATATACAAAACAACAGTGAGACCCAAACAAATGCCAGACATCTCATTCTACACAATTACAGAACAAAGACGGACCAACTTTTTTTTTTCTTAATAAAAAAAATTATTTTTGCTCTTTTCTCTGTAAAAGTGCAACTCAATTAAAATAGAACCTGTTTCAAGGCCTTTTTTAATGTTGAAATAAAAATAGAATCTCCCAAGTTATCAAAATGGAGCTATGAGAATATTGCATCTCTAGAATACCCACTCGTTGAAGTTCAAGATTCCTGTTGAATCGTGTCTAATTAGTAATTGAGATAAGATCACATAGCATCGACACATGATAAAAATGCAGGTCTAGACTTACTGTTGATGTTAATAACAGTGAGTAGACGACAGTGTATCTGTAACAGCCGTAAACAAATACAGAGGTTTATTTTCAGTTTGAAGCAGTTGGCATTCACTTAAAAACAGACAAGACAAAGAAAAGGGTCCACACACTCATCATCACGACAATGTACCATTAATGAATGTAGAATACGACAAAGAAGCGCCATATAGGTTTGCATTGGACAGGGACACACCTATTAATCTCACTCAACATTGTCAAACAAATGGTTCTCCATATTGCTTAGTAACACATAGAAATGAATTTAGAAATGAATGAATCAAAGATAGGTGCTATCTTTATCATGACACAGCTAAACTGCCAATCATTTATTTTTTAACATTTTTATTTTGATTTTCCTCAGTATAAGTACTATTTTTATAGTTAATAGTTCCTTCATAGGCATTTTCGAGCTGACAAAGAGGTCCTAGAGTGGCTATCTGAGTTGGTACATGCATCGGTAACCAGGCTAAAGTCAAAAGTGTGAAAGGGGGGTCGGGGTGAGGGGGGTTCAGGGGAGGGAAGGAGGGAGGGTTGGAGTGCCGGTGTTCGGGCTCTAGTCGTCCTCTTCGTCCTCCTCATCGCTGTCCTTCATGGAGATGCCCTGCATGCCTCCTTCCCTCACCGAGGCAGTGGCCTCCTCCAAGGTCAGCCTGTTGCGCACCGTGTCGTACATCTTACTGTTGAGGGTGGAGTCGAGGACGCCCTGCAGGCGGAAGTCCCGGTACTTTTTCTGCAGGGAGGGGTGAGATACATCAGTACGGCGCGTGGCCACAAAGATCCAGACAGGTCTGCCTTACAAAGGCAAACCGCAGTAATGCTATGCTAAACCTGTGTCCATCTGTTGGTTTGTCAGCATGATTACACAAAAACTACCTGAACCATTTTCCACATAACCTGGATGGATGATGGGTCTCGGCCCAGAATAGACCAAATTAACTTTTGGGACTGATCCGGATCCAGGAATCTTTTTCTCAGTTTCTTTAATATTGAAATATTGAGTGCTTTTCGACATTTTTAATTACTTTCTCAGGGAATAATACATGGATCTTGATGAACAGTTCTGCAGTATTAAGGTGGCTGGTATCTATGGGTACAATTTAATGCAGATTTATTTAGTTTAGTTTTGAAGTTTTATTTGATACTGGATTAGGCTCGCTTAAAATTAAAGGACCTGTTGGGCCTTTGTGGAGATTTGTGCTCTACCGATTGCCATTTTAGTAAAATATGTCTGTAAGTCATTTTCTTGGCTTAAAAACCAGAACTAATCCTTTGACCTATTACCCCAAAAATGCAGATACTCCACTATTGATTTTAGTATTACCTTAGATTTAAAAAAAAATAATAATAATGTGAATAATGGCCAGAACATTTTGACCTTTTGGATATTAAATGTCATCACTTCATCATTTTATCTTTTTAGACCTTTGTGTAAAATGTTGTCCCAATTATCATATGAATTGTTGAGCAATGGTAAGAAATCTAGTCAGTTCATCCTCGATGATGATGTAGAAATTCCCTCCAGGTGTTTTTGAGATATCGTGTTCACAATGATGGGATGGTTGGACGGACAACCCGAAAACATAAAGTAATCATCGAGTATTATTTTCTGAGGTTTAACCTATGAAGGCAGCTTGATGAATTAATTTCACCTGTAAAATGTATCTGTGTAGACCTGTTTTTGGAGTTATAGGCCTATGTGGTCATAGAAAAAATGATAATTTCCGGTCTTAAAAAGAAATAAGCATCAATCAGATGCAGGTTGATGAAAATCGCTTTAATGCTTGCTGTATAAATTACTAGATGAAGTTACATAGATCATTGTGTACTACGTATACTAGCTGCGTCATAATCTATATAACACCTGATTATGGTTCTACTCTCTGCTCTTTGGATTGTCTTTTTTGCATTCCTGCGTCTCTAAGGTAGAGCGAGAGGGAACCTTGGTCACAAGATAAGAAAAATCTTATTTTAGTTCCACAACTCAATTTTCGACAGGTTACTGCAGTTTGGCATTGCAGGGCAGAGGTGTCTCCTGTCCTCACCTTTGTAATCCTGATGAGGATTTTTAGCTGGTAGACGTGGAGCTGCTGATCCATGCGTTCAGTGAGCCAGGTCCCCAGCAGGTTCATGGTGGCAGTGTACCATTGCTGAAACACATAAACACAACGCTCTCCAGCAAAACACACACTCACACACATACTCAAGACATCATGACATAAAACTAACCTTTAAGACACACGAGAACAACTAACACACAGCGTATGGCAGTAATATTAACGTTCAAGTTCCCCCATGTGTGTATTCAAGCGTCACTTCAATAAAAACCTCCGAGCTGCTTAAACACATGTGAGGCTACATTTCATTTGACCCACGTGTACTGCACATACACACCAGTTAGCGAGGATTAATGAGTCTCTATCCTAATTCACAAGACAAACATTCTTGCATTTCATGAATCAGAATTGGGAGTCAATGCAAGTTAACGGGCTGAATTAACATAAGAATGAAGTCATGTTCAAAATAAATCTTATCGCCTACAAAGAATCACAAGCTACTGTGTCGAGTGCTTGTTTCGACTGTTTCTCTTTATCATGCATTTCTAATATACAAGGAAATGAAAATAACTATTCCGTCTTCATCTAGTGCTTTAAGAGCCCCTGAAAACTGAGTCTTAAATATGAGTGAATAAATCAAGAGTTAAAGTTTGTGGGAAACCACATCCTCTGGTATTTCTAACGATGAATTTAATGCTCAAAGTCTGAGCTAAGCTGCTTCAACAGGACTGTGTGGTTGTGGTTTAATCGGGAAATGTAAGCCACAATGATCATCACAGAAATAGCCCAACACATAACTCCAATAAAAAGTTGAATTATAGTTTTTGTACAAATTGAAGACATTGAGATATGACATGTACAGCACGTCCTCATCAGAAAAACAAACATATAGGTCGACTGTTAGATCAGCTGATTAAGCCCCATATTTGCGTTTGTTAGGCAGCACCCTCACGTGGCTGTAATATTATTAAAGAGTGACAAGGAAGGAGGTCAGGGATGGATGGTAGTACAGGACTTTCATCCATGAGACCACTGTTCGTGTCCAGCGTGACACCGAAAGTCAAGAGCTAGTTAATTTAACTTGCTAACAAAGTACATACATTATGTGACTGAAGTTACGTACCTAACAAAGGTACGTTCATTAATACAGTTACACAAGTAACTTGGTAAGAGTTATTTAAAACCAAACCATGATGTTTTCTTCCCTAACCCTAACCAAGTAGTTCCAGTGCCTAAACCTAACCAGACTGCAACCTTAGGCTGAAGGTCCAGTGCACCTGTCGCAGGTACGCTGCAACGATCATGCTGTTGGGAACAGTGATTCAGTGTATGTTGTCTTTGGGAGTCACTGGCAGTCGATCTATTGAGTCATATAGGTATGAAGATGTGTGGTACATTACTGGTAAATTACTGAGTTTTAAACATGCTGTCTGGTAGATTGTGTTACCACTGGACAGTCAGGCTCAGTGTTCCCCTCCTGCTTCTAGTCTTTATGCTAGGCTAAGCTAACCATCTCCTGGTTAAGGCTCCATCGGACATGAGAGTGACATCATCTAACTCTTGAAAAGACAGCTAATAAGTGAATAACTGTTTCTTTAATGTGGCTCCACATCAGTCGTAGTAAGACACTGATTGAGAAAACAAGTTTTCAGGGCCCTTAAAGGCTCAACTACCTACCTACCTCATGCTTGACTTACTCACTGAGATATTTAAGAATTAACATGGAAACCGGTCCAATCACAATTTCACCATAATGACAAATCTACACTAATTCATTTTTATCGATTAACATCTACTAAAATACTTTGCAGCTATCTTGAATTTGGGCCCTTCTGTTTGTTTCAGTATATGCTCCCAACACACACACAGGCAAACCACAAGTTTGACATCCGCACACAAACTCTATTTATACTGTAGCACTCTGAAGAGCTGCAAGGAGCAATTTTAGAGGAAACACTCCACTGCTTGAGGAAAAATAATAAAGCGGAGGGAAGTCATAGGGCGTTGACAGATTTATCTTTCTTGAACTGTAATTACCCTTTGAAATCCGAAAAGTAAATGTTCTCCGAGTCAATATTTTGTAAAAGCTGCATGGCCCATCAATTATTGAAAGCAATTACTTAGCCTTTATTTATAATTTATTCAAATAGAAAATTCAGGGCTGCATTTAAATCCCCGACACTGAATGGTGAAAACGACTACTGTATGGGGAGTTGAAATTATAGTTTTGACACGAGTTCATTAGCAAAAGAAAAATAGAATGAAAGTGAGTAAATGGTTAGCAGGCAGGGAGCAGCGGTGCTATTTTCTTGTACCTTTTTTTTTTTTTCTCCACTTTGCTTTGGCTGGTCGTTTCCCAGACTGTGTACATTTTTAAAGTTACAAGAGAACAGCACCCAAGTCTACCAGAAAACAGTCGTCATACCTCCAGTCCCAAGAAAAGAAGTCAACTTTAAACATGTGAGTAGGCAGGAACGCAGGGAAGCTTTTCTTAGGCCTGAATTTGAAGTGGATCTTAATTTGCATGTTTGTTGAGGTTTCTTTTTTTTTTTTCTTTTCTTTATTTGAATCAAGATTGGGTGAATGGTCGTAAAGGTTCGAACTCGAGGCCTGGATATGCAGATGCCTGTCCACTTCACAGTCGAGTTGAGCGTGCAGTGCATGCAGACCTCGCAGGTGGGTGGGTGGCAGAGTACGTGCTAAGGAAGACTGCTTGTATGTGCAAATGAGGCAGAACTTTGAGGAGGAGGGTCATGCTAGAAGATGTACACAGGAAGATTATTTGACTCTAAAATCATGCCAACCAACATAATGTGATAAAACAACGCAACGCAACACTAGAGATAAGTGCCACTTTTTTTTTAATAGAGGAGGCAGCAGGAATGGTGTTAATCAGAAAAAGAGGAGATAAAAAGGATTGAAATTAATTAGTGAAAGAAAGAGAGATAAAGTAGAGCCTATGCAACATCTAGGAACGTTTTTTTGTTTTTTCTGTTTTTTTTCCCACATAGCATGCAAATGGATGGATGGATGGATGGATGGAGATGCATTCAAATGAAAGAGAAAAACATTGACATCCTTGAAGTAAAGAATAGTTTGCGAACGCTATAAAAACTGAAACATTCACAGCTTGAGAAATCTTCAGAAGATTTTTTCTTTTTTTTTTTTTTAACACGACAGTGCCGAGTAGGATTTCGGTGCACTTCGGGGCCACACAGAGGACATGAGGGGGGAAAAACTGCACAGTAGAAAAAACTGACAACACAGGAGGAGACAGGGGGGAGCCAGTGTGGACCTACAAAGACAGAAGCAGACCCACACGTCACACCAGCATCACTCCTCACTCCAAAACAAACGGAAATAAAGAAAATCATATTTATCTGGCGCAAGACTCCCGCGTCTACGGCCAACACAAAAATATGAAACCAGAGGGGGCTTACTTCTGAGTGTCCCTCAGACATAAAAAAAAACTCACTGAGATTCGGTCACACACACAAAGCCGTCACACACCTGTAGAGACACAGGTCTGTACAAATAGTTTCTGAATGACATGAAGCACACACATCACAGCATTATGTGTCGTTCAAACCACACATGGAGGACACATCGCTGTCAATGTATCCCGTTTAGGATTATGTTTTTGTAAGACAGTGCTCTCTTCACCCTCTAACACACTGGTTCCCAACCGGATTTTTTGCCTCGTGACCTTTTAATATCGTGCCTTCTTATAACCCCTCGACAAAAATGACGAATATTTCTATTAACTGTGAGGCTTCGAGTGACGCTTCCCTCTCAAACTGCTGCAGTCTTGCAGGCTGTTGCACCAGTTAAGCAAAGTTTGAATGTAGTGGACGAGCAGCAGAGACTAGTTGCACCATACAAGTTAGTTACGTAACGAGTTGTTAGAGCTGCCACTGACAATGTTCTTTCAACTAATCTGCCAATTATTGCTTCCGCCGAGGAGGTTTGTTTGTTTGCTGTTGGTTTGTTGTCAGCAGGATTACACAAAAACTACTAAACAGATGGTTACAAGATGGGTCTCAGCTCAGAATAGACCTCTTAAACGTTTGGTGCAGATTCAGGATTTTGTTTTTACATTTTTGCAGGGAATAATGCATGAATGATACAGCTTGATGATGGTTAAGTAGTAATGAGTCGTTTATTTGAAGTACAGGTCTACGGAATTTGAGATTGGATGAGGCTTCATTGAATTAAAGGGGACTGTTGGGTCATGGTGGAGGCATGTGCTCTACTGACATTCAAATGTTTTCAGTTAAATGATGAATCATTTAGTCGATATGATTTTAAGAGAATTGTTAAAAATGTCCATCCTAAGACCCTTTGCTTGTCCAGAAGCTGCGGTTCCTCATTCAGTAACCGTTGTTCTCTGATAACATGATTTCAGTCAGTATTAGTAGTTTGGGTGTTCCTACTACCAGAGCCACAACAATCAACTGACTAATCAATTAGTTGATCAAAATAATTAACTGACAAGTATCTAGATAAATCCATTAATTGTTTAAGTTATTTTTTCCAAGCAAAAATGCTGCTTCAAGCTTTACGTCATTGCTGCTTTTCTTTGTCTTTTATGACAGTAAAAGAAGAATCTTTGGGTTTTGGACTGAACAAAAGATGCAATTTGAATTCTGATGAGAATATTTTTCATACTATTTTGACTTTTATTGATGACATTTCTCACGATTTATCAAATGATTGTGTGAAATAACCAGGAGGTTAATCGCTTTTTAAGATGATCATTAGTTGCAACCCTACATGCCACGACTCCGCTCTAACGAGTTGATGTTGTGTCATTTCACATTGTTTTTTATTGCTTTACTCAAAACTTCTTTCCTCAGTCTGTCTCCTGACTGCTAACGCAGTCTGGACGGTCGGCCACTGGACGCTGCTTGTCAATCACTTAGTCGAGCCTTCACCGTACAGCAGGCGGGCTTTGTGAAGTATTTGAAAAAAGGCAGCAAATCCTCGCAGAGGAGAAGCAGACATTTTCACGCAACGATTGATCGTTAATTAAAATAGTTGGCAATTAGTTTTCTGTCAATCGAATAATTGGTTCACCTCTAGTGATGAATGTTGAGAAAAATTACACTTCTCTCGAGTGGGTATAGATCCCTCCTTGTTATCTGGAGACACTAATTATAGAAGAGTCAGAGAAAATATTTTTTTTCAACAGAAGCAATCAATAAATGACTGTTTTGTTATTAATGAAAATTATGTGTTGTATCATACATTATTCATTATCATTAATTATCATGTATCATAAGTCTGTTGTTGCTTAATTTCTGTCTTTCGCTCTAATTTCATCAGAATGATTCACAAGGTAAAACATAACCTGCTTTTATGTTTTAACTGCGGTTGATTTAGTTAAACTATTAAGTTGTTAATTAAGATTACAAGGTGGGGTCACACAAAAATAATCACTTTAGTATGATTCTACCTGCTCACAATGTAGCAGTTGGCGTTTATGTTATACACAAACTGTCGCAACAGGCTGCAGAACGTAACAAAGAAGAGTCTGAATATTTTGTGTGTCAGTAATGTCTGTCCTCTTTTTAATTAATCATCCCGTGATATTTATCTTGTGACATCTTAGTGCGGTCTTGACCCCGGGTTGGGAACCACTGCTCTAACAGACCAAGGGTATACGACATGTCAGCCTCCGACTGTGACATCATTATGTCACCCTGGCCCATCCAGCAGCATCCTTCACCCACACCGCGTGTGGGTGCTCCACTGTGGACTGAAGCCAAGAAGGTTGAGTGTCATTTATTCAGGAGGCTGACATGCTTCGTGTGGAAAGTGCCTGAAAGTACAGAGTACAGTGGTGAGCTCGAAAAAAATATAAGTTGGTGTGCCGGCATGTGATTACTATGGAGAGTTCTGTTCTTTCCAGAGAGCACTGCTTCAGATAATCCTGTTTTTGAGGATGCTTTTATGGACTCTTTGTAAAATAAAAGTTTCCTTTTTTTTCATACACAAAGGCCCAAAAGCACTGTGGCAATGCACACCAGAATGCAGAGGGCAGCAGCTGAGGTTCAGAGAGAAGAGAGACAGAAAGAGAGAAGTGAAGAGGGGTAGAGGATCAGAAAAGCCTCTTCTGCCAGGTTGAAATACATTTCCTGGTCTCAAAATGGGACTTATCCCTCTCTGCCCTGTTGTTTTGCCACATTTTGGAAGGCCCCTCCCTTCTTGTAAGGAGGAGACGGCATCTTACTTACATCAAATAACCTTTCTATATACACCTCCTCATTGACCTTATCACGAAGCATATCCTGAGAGTGGCGCACAAAGGTCACATAGCCATCGGCCACGTCCATTCCGGGTTTCTGTAAAGCGGAAACACAGCAGGGTCAGGAGGGGAAGAAGCAAACGCTGGACAATTACTGTGACTAAAAAAAGGCAGAAAAGAAACACAGTCGATGGTTACAACAAGAAATGTGAAGTATTTTTTTGTTCAACTGTAAATGGAAAACACACACAAACTCATAAGCACACGCAGAGGTGGGGTGTTATTGCACTTACAGGTACATCCACATATTTAGAGGCAGCTTTCACCTGAAAATCAAAATGAAATGGTTTTTAGAGGAAAACTGAAATCGATCTTTTCTTTCCATCTTCTAAAATCCACAACTTAAATGTTACTTTGAGAAATATAAACACATTTTTTACCAAATATTTAAGCCATAGACAAACTTTTAAAAGTCAAATACAATCTAAGATTGATCAGATCCAATCTGACCAAAGAATACTTTAATAACAGTAAGGACCACTTCATCTGAGGAGGCATCTTTAGTTGCTACAGTGCTCTTCCAACTCATTTTGGTGCGATACCAAGAGTATTGATTTAGGATAATGAGGCCCCTCATATTGCCGAACAATTCCATTTCAAGCCCATTAAGGAAAATGAGGCAGCGAGGGGCTGAATAAAGAGAAGCTTCCTCTCACCGTGAATGAAAGGAATGAGGAGAAGAGAGTTCCTTCATCATATCTGGAAATCTTGGCCAACACTCCCTCCAGAATGGCAACAAACTGAGAAACAAGGGAAAAAACAGGAAGCAATCAACTATTTAACAAATTGCAAACGTCAGTGCGCTAAAATATGGAAATTAAGCAGGTTTAATGTTTATACCATGTTCACCATCTCTAAGTTATCACTTGCTAATTGGCTATTTAATTTTGACCCAATGATGGCGGCAGAGGTCATTATCAGAATAATTGTGAATATCGTAACTTGAATGACTTGAATTAGCTGATGTACAGTCATATATTGGTATCCCAGTTTATTTTGAATTATCTCAGCCTGTCGCCACGGCTGAAGACACAGCTTGTTCACTGTGTCCCCAACAACAACAAGTTAAACTGTGTGTAAATACTGCAGATTAAAGTGACCACCTTTTATTCATCCTTTAACTTCATCCCAACTCCATCATCTGGATATCAGCCCTGACGATTTTGAGTTTGTATTTATGAACACTTGATTTTGAATTCTGCACTTTATCGATGCGATTTCAAGATTTCTTGATGTTTTGTTTTTTCCCAAATAAATGTGTTCTATCTGTGATGCATTCAAAATAATTTGTTTCCTGATTGAATGTGAGGTTACAATGATTACTTTATGTTTTAGCTTGTCAACTTTAAAGTTTTAAGAATATTTTGCAGATAATCGAGATAATACTGTGAATCACACTTTTTATAATTTTTACAATGTTTTCATACTGTCCGATGCCTTATCAAAGGATCACCCATGTCATAAGATTCACCGTCGGGAAACAATGAACGTCTGTACAAACTTTAACACCAGTCCATCACATAGTTGAGATATTTCAGTCTGAAGAGAAGTAGAGGACTGTCCCACAGACAGAGCGACATGCCACTTGCATGGCTAACAATCATAACTCTTCAAGTATTGCATTTCTTATCACAGCAGATTTACAGTCGCACCTTTGCAACCAGAAGCTGGATCATGTCTTTCACACTCTCCTCAATCAGCTCGTCTATTTGGGTGTGGAACTGTTTCTGCAAAAAGAGGAGAAGGTTTTTTTCTTACACAACATGAATTAAACATATTGTTTTCTTCATTCAAATATACAACTTATATATTGTCTATTATTTATGCAACTTTTTTTTTTAACACTGTCCCAGGTGAAGTTTTTACCTCTTGGCCCATCTCCATTGCGCACAGTTTAGCCGACTGGTCCTTGGCGTCCACCATCACGTTGAACATGGTGCATAATGTTGGAGAAATGCGGAAATCTGTGGACTTGCTGCTTTTTGTCAGTTTGGACTCGAAAGCCATCCTAGTGCTGCAATGCGAGTGAAATATTCATAAGCACAATAATATAAAAATTTCAGTAAGGTGTTTTCAGCATTCAGTGCCTGTAAGTATTTCTGAGGTTCTCCTCGTGCAAACAAACACACACACACACACAAAAAAACACACCGTTTGACGCAGTTCTCGATCATGTTGCTCGACATGAGCTGTATGCGACTCTCGAGGTGTTTGGCAAACTCGTCCTCTGGCCAGTGCAGGTCCCTGATGAAGGTCTGGAGGGCATCCAGCTTCCAGAAGAGGTCCTCCGACGTCCCGGAGCCGTTACTGCCATCGACACACACACACACACACACACACACACACAGGTCAGAAGACAAAGGTCACCCTGATGAAGAGAGGGAGGGTGGGAGGGGTGTGTTTGGGTGGAGGAGGTGTGTTGTGGCAGGTGTGAAGGAGGAGGATGCTGTTCCTCCACACCTGGACACAGTCAGATTTCACTCCGACCATACACTGACTGCTACGTCCAAATGTCTGTCTCATTTCCCATTAGTCCGGATGTTTCTGGACAGTCAGTGTATGGGTGCAAAGGAGCAGGCGGGGTTTTAGTGTAACAAATCAATAACCATGCTGCAGAGTATGATTATTGACTGGGAGGTGAAGTGGCCACATGCAGGTAAAGTCACTGCAGATACAGCAGCTAATCACACTGTGTCAAGACAAAGGAGTGGAGGGGAATGGAGAAGTGAGGGAGGGCGTGTAAAAAAAAAAAAAAAAAAGAAAACAAAAAGAGCATTTATGGTCCACAGAAGAAAAAAAAAGGAAAAAAATATCTCCAGATTTATTTCCCTTCATCACAGGCCCTCTCTCAACATCCATGTCCCCAGGCTGGTGGGGCCCCTGGAAGAATTACCAGACAAACCATGCAGACCTTTTAGGCCAGCCTGAGTAGAGCTTATTGGGAAAGTGCTGTAGGAAAGAGCCGGGAGGGGAGGTGATAAAACAGAGAGGTATGAACGCCATCTGCCCAGTCTCTCCGTGCCATCACCTCCAGTCCCACTCCATTCAACCTTTCCAATCAGACTACTAGCAGGTGCTCAAGGTCAGAGATGAACCTACGGCCATGACTGATCTACAGTTCGCTACAAAAAACTCTTAGGAGATACATTTTTTTGTTTTGTTTTGTAGAACTTGAAAATGTTATCAAATGCGGACAATATATGGTATCAATGTATATATATATATAGATATATATTTTTTTTTTTTGGCCTGTATCTCCGCACTTCAGCTCAACAGCATGCATGTTGAGACAAATGAGAGCGTTTCAGCCTCTCATTTTTAGAAAGCAGAACCCCATCTACTCTAACACCTCTCAGAGAGCTCTTGGCATGAACATGGACATAATTATAGAGTTTTCACACAAGAGAGAACTAACTAAATGTCTGTGCAGTGTGAGTTTCGATTTTGTTCAGTTGGATCCATATAAAAGAATTTAACTGTAATTTTACTGTAAAATGTTATCTTTTAACTATCTTTGGCTGAGAGCATCTTCATACCAAGGCAGTCTCTGCTGGCTTAATATTTCTAAAGTAAACTTGTTGAATACACACTCAGAGTCATATATAGCAGCCATCCATGACGGGGTAGAAAAGCTAGGCATTTGTGGAAGGTTAACTGATAGTCCTGCTACTGGCACTGGCAGATTTGGTACTTTGGGAATTTGGAGGTTCACATTTGGTAGATTCACATTGGGCAGATTACTTGTTAAACTCCTGCAGAAAAGACAGACAAAAAGAAAAAAGGATCCATAACAGTGGTGTGGGAGCTGCAGAAAGCCATGTAACACTCATCATTAAAGTAAAAATCAGAAATTAGGTGAAGACAGGAACGTACGGTAACACACATTAGACAAAACGTTATACGAGGAGCTACAGAGTAAAGAGAGCTGGACTCAGGATGCACACATATATCGTATAAAATGCAGCAAGAACGAGAAGCAAAGTGACACTGACACAAATTAATGTAAATAAAGACCAAGAAAAAAAAACCTTTACCTTAATAAATCTTAACTTGAATCTCTAATAAATGCAAAAGCAAAAACATGAAAGCAACAACAAATGAACTGTAAACAGCAACATAACAGACTGGAGGCCTTTTGTTTCTGGCAACATGTCAAAGCACACATTATGAAGGTTAGTTCACAAAACAAAACAACAGAAATATTAGGTGTTGCCCTGACCCCAATGTGTTAGAGAGAAATTACTTAAGACACATACATTAGTCAAAGAATATTTTCAGAATAAATAACCTATTTCTCGCAGAGGAAAAAATAGGTTATCCAGCCCACTCTTGGCTCCTTCTTTAAAAGTGAACCTACAGGAAGCCTGGGTGAACAATACAGCTGCTCTCCCAGATATCTCAGCCTCCGCGCAATCAGTCTGTCATCTGAATATAAAAGCGCTGCGTCTCCCACCATCCTACAGCCTAGCTATAAAGACGGAGGCTCCTTACTTTACAGGCTCCCAGGACTCTCGATCAAAGCCCTTGTGAATTGACTGAGCAATGGAGGACTCCATCAGATCCACATATCTAACCACCAGAGGAGCATACAGATCCTGAAGGTGTTTGTGGAACTTTCCATTGCACAGGTGATCTGTGCGGAAAAAGAGGCAGTGACAGAAAGACGTTAGTGTCCTTGTACGAGCATGAAACACCTGAAGTGGCTAGAAAAGAAAAAAAAGTGTGTGGACAGGAGCTCACAGTCTGTCCGGAGGAAGTCGTTGAGCAGCTGGAAGAGGGGGAAGCTGTCCCAGCTCTCTGGGGACTGGATCTCCAGAGCGGCATCCATGTCGATGGCATAAAGGGCCAGGAAGTTCTCTGCGTGCTCCACCATGAGGTCTGTCCACCATGCAAACGCCTAGAGACACAGCATGTGGAGAAGCAAACAGGTGAACCAGGGTTCCAGTTAAGTGATGAGATGACACAAGGAAGAAAGACAAGGGAGGAAGGAAGGAGGGAAATACACACAACTGGAGCTCATCAGGTCTTGAAAGGAGATACCACTAGATTTGTGTATGCTCTGTGTGTGTTAATGTTTGGCAAAGGAATAGTTCAGCATTTAGGGAAATATTCTAATGCTTTATTGCCGAGAGTAAGATGAGAGGATTGAAAGCATGGGGGGCTGATTGGATAGAAAACACTGAAATATGTGCAGATACACGCAGAGAACATGCACATACATGTTAGGAATGTGCAAATACACACTGAAAACTGTGCATGCTCGGTGTGAACCTACATTAATGTTTTCAGTGTGTGTGTTCATGTGCAAATGTTTATCAGCACATATTTCAATGTTTTCACCCTCATCAGCCTCATCTCACATCTGTCCCTCTAATAACAAACTAGAACCAGCAGCCGGTTAGCTTAGCTTAGCATTAAGGCTGAAAAAGAAGAAGTAGTCCAAAGGTGAAAAATTGTTTGTTAGTGCACAGAAACTTCCTGGAGCCACCAGGACATCCAGGAAGTCACTGAGCCTAGCCAATAAATACGTAACTGTCATAACAACAAGGATATAACTTCTTATTTAATGAGCGTTAGAAGTAAATCTTTTTACCTTTGGACAAAGCCAGACTAGCAGTTAACACTTGCTTCAAGTCTTTATTCTAAGCTAAGCTAACCGATTGCTGGTCATAGCTTCATATTTAACTGACATCAAACTCTCAGCAAGCATTTCCAAATGTAAAACTCGTCCTTTAAGTATGCATTAAAGGGTAACCCCACCAAGGTCTCAGGGAGGACTTCTCTATATGTCAAAAAATTGCCTCCAGTGATGTCTCTCAGTGGCCAAGTTGCATTGTGGGTAATGTAGGCACCAGACTTTGAAAAGAAGGAGAATGTGTGGAATAAAAACGTTTATAATTTCTGGTTCTGCCACTCTGATTTTTTTTTAACTGTCCATAATGTGAGAGAGAGACACTAGACCAGTGGATTGCTTTTCAAAAACTGTCACCCACATTACCCACAATGCAATTTAGCCATTGAGTGACATCATCGGAGGCTACTGAAGCAGTTTCCTCTGAAGCCATAAAAGGCGTTGCACCACATTTTGCACATATTGCAGTGGTACCCTCCAAAACAAGTAAGCCTGTGTGTCTTAAAATGGCGGAGTTACCCTTTAACTGCCCACTATTGTCAGTATTCGTTCTTTCAAACATAGTTTTCACAGAAGGGACAGGACACACCTGTCTGCTGTTGCTTGTGCATCGTGTGTGCCGTGTGAGTGTGTGTGTGTTGCGTGTTTCCCGTTGCATACTCAGAAACTGAATCCACTGCTCTCACTGATCGGGACATAACGCTGGGATTAACTGTAAATCAAGTTTATACGTAGCACAAGGATCACACAGTAGGGTTGCATTTTCGTGCCTTGTTATATTTCATCACAGCATCGATATAAAGGTTTAAAGGGAAAGGTGCTTTTCTCATGCAAATGTGGAGCTCCCTGCATGCTTTTCTCTCAAGCTAGGAGATGAGGGGGTCCACCATTCACATCACCGACAAACCCATAGCCCGCTTAGATGCGAATGTGACTCATGCACATCTTCGAGTAGGCACACCAAAGACTGCAGCACACAGCATCTCTAGTGTCGGAGTGCGTCTGTTCCAATTAGTTAAGTAAGTCTGTGGGATTCAGCCGACCGTTTTCCAGCACAGTCAGGACTTCCTCGCCCTTTGACAGCAGACGTACGGTATTTGCTTTGCTGGCAGTCTTGGCTTGGCTTATTTGCTTATCATTCAGACTAACATGTTGCCAAGTTCAATAAATTAAGCTTGATCTTTTCCAAATTACGCTGCATGCTCTTATTTTTTTTACAGTCTTTCAGCTACTTTCCTATTTGGCCCGACCACCACATTGGCAGTCAAAACCTTTACTTACCTGCCTACTTACCTGCCCGCTCCTAATATTTAAAAAGCTTGACAGTTTTCTAGTGTTAGAGAAACAGGCAGCAAACAAAGCTCTTCTCCATCACATTCAAGGAGAGATACTTTTATTGTAATGGGTTAAAGGGGAGGACTGTAAAAGCTTCCAACGAGTGAGGGAGGGGGAAGGTCAAAGGTCAAAGGTCGGCAGGCTGAGTGGCCTCACCAACCTTTGATGGAGGTTAAGGGACACATACAGGACCCTGAGAGCTCTGGGGCAGACCCAGTGTTCAGCCAGATAGGACTATAGTGCTGTATCTATGCAGCCGTATCAATCACCAATCCTAAGGGAGTGAACTGATGCTGAGAGGGGAGGGGCATCATCTACTGGACATGCACAGAGCATTATAGGAGGTTCTCATTCAACTTCACTACATACCTCTTTTCCCTGCTCGGACAGTCATCAATCATATGACAGTGAGGACACAGGAAGATGTACAGAACAATAATGTATTTTTTTGAGGCATTTCTCTTAAAAGGGTTTTGAAACTAAGAATAGACAGCAGAGAGGGATGGAAGAGGAGAAGCTGGGGGAGTAATGCTTGAACAAGTGCGGACTGTGAAATTAATCGCTGGATGGAGGGGGAAACAAATGTTTATGGTGGATCAAACTTCAAAAAGGTTCACATGGAGCATACTTTGGGAAATTTACTGTTCAGCATGCTTGGAGAAAAAGGAAACCTCTTTATGGCCCGATGAACATGCTTCATGATCACAATTATGTTGTGCAAGCTAAAAGTGCCTTTTCAATTTTTAAAAACAAGTTTGCTCTCACTGCTATGGCCTACAAACCCACCCATTGCTACAGTATCTATGAGCTCATTGTGTCTAGAAAGAGTGCCTGTTGCCAGAGTGGCGCACATGCCATACAGGGGGGTCGTGATGGGGACTGAAGAGGAGAAAGAAATAAAAATACTGTACCGATTGATCTCCAGAACTTGTGACTGCCGCCTGTCAAGCATATTCAGAGAGATAGAATAAATCTGCTTTATCTGTATATTCTAAGATCACACTGGATCACCTTCAGGTCTACACAACTGCACATTGTCATCATGCTTTTCTATCAGCTCAGTGTTTATAGCAGCAAGCAGGGTGCAATAATGGGATTATTTCAGTGGTGGAAAGAAACAGTTATTTAAGTACAGTTTTAACCTGGGTATTTCCATTTTGTGCTGTACTTCTACTCCACTATACATTTTCCACATACACCTTCAATACACTTAATTTATAGTTAATGGTTTTCAGATTAAGATTTTACATTCTTAAAATACAATGCATTGTTATCAATTCAACCGGTGCTTTCTAATATGTTTTTTTCTTGCCTTTAAACCCAACAAAACAACATGTTTGAGATGAGATCGAGTCATTTCCCCTCTAAACTTATTATATGGTTTAATTTGAATAACCGTAAGGAGGTGGTGAAAACACAATTATCCAATTTTTGCACAAAAAAGGAAACAGATTAGAAATAATCCAAAAAAGGAATACAAACCCTTTATTTTTTCTTCTTTATGACCCCGTTATTCATCTCACGTTATGATTTATCATCAAATTAAGGTCCCATATTGTAGAAAATTTGATTTCCATGTCTTTTGTGATTCTATAGCAGGTGTAGGTGCTGTATAGTACTGTGAAAGTATCAAAACACTGAGTTCATATAGAAATGCACACAGCCCGTATTCACAAACTGTGCCTTTTACCGAGCCGTTGGAACTTTTGTAAGATTGTGATGTCACAGTTTTTTTAAAAAACACCCGCAGAGAAGCAGAAACACAGTGGGGTGCTGGCTCAGGCCTGTGAGAGCAGACCAATCAGAGCAGGAAGGGAGGCTTAAAGAGACAGGCACTGAAATGCAGCGTTCAGAGGGCGAACAGAGGTGCTGCAGCGATGTGTGACAATATGACAAAAATAATGCTAAGAATGTAAACAGACACCTTAAGTTAAAGTATGAACCTGAACATTTGTATAATACGGGACCTTTATTCTGATAATGTACTGTAGTCTTTTAAAATATTATTCAGAGGGTCAAACAAGCACTTTTGAGCCTGTTGAGGCTTCATTATATTTATTTGATTGGATTTCAAATGCACACCTCGAATAGTTTATTCCTATATTGTTGTTTTGATACTTTTACTCAAGTAAAAGATTCCACCACTGGCTATTTTTGTCTTCCAGCTGTACCAAGGGCAACTCCAAACATTTTTAAACCGATAAACTTATGAACCTTTTTTCATTATATGTCAGGAGCACACAGAAGGTGCGAGTAATGTTTGTCAGCCTGTTTTAATGTTTACCCTCCCGCCTTCTGTTTAGTCTGGATTACCTTGGATAAAATATTAACCATTTTTCAGCGGGTTACGTAACACTGCAACACTGAGCTGTGGACTGTGATTAGAGGGAAGAACTGCACACATTATATCATTTTCTGTCTAATTTACAGTCTCTGCTCAAACATAACGCTCTAAATCCATGCAGCCATGGTCTGTCGAACACAAATTAGGGCTTTCCTAAATTAAATTCATCTCTGGAAGTTTCTTCTCTTTTTTTTTTTTCTTTTCCGTTTACCCATAGATGAAAGCAGCTTTATTTATAGAGTGACTGATAATAAGACTAACTCCCTGTTGTGGGGCGGAGTGAGATAAGAGTGAGAGTATAGAGGGAAAGTGTTTTGAGGAGGAGAGGAGGAGAGGGTTCTCACTCACCTCCGCGTGGTGTTCCTGGTTCTGCTGGAGGACCTCTATGACTAACTCCGCCAGGCGAATTGTTTCCTCCAGCTTTTTGGCAGGCGTGACTAAGCGGCCTACGTTCTCTGAGACAAAAGGATGAGGGTGAGGGATGAGTGGTTAGTCAAGCACAGAGAAGGATTCCAGGGGGATTTTTTTTTTTTTTTTTGACTATTCAGAAGATTTTTCCTGTCTATATTTTTGACTGTTTAATAAAAGTATAAACACAGCGCCTACACTGTGATGTTTACCTACCATAACCCCTTTAACAAGTAAAGCGTGTTTCTCATCTATATGCATTTTAGGGTTGCATGACATAAAGCAACAGAGCTGATGTGGTTGTGGGATAATCAGACTTATGTTGAAAGAGTATCAGGCACAGGAATAGTGGCATTGAGATGGAGGTGCGAGTGGCATCAGAAAACATGCATATTATGAAGCGGTACTGAATAAGCCATCTGTGTAAGGAGCTGTTGCATGGCATAGTAGAAAAACACTCATGGGCAGACACTGCAAAAATATTTCATTAATTCTGTTTAAAGTTTCCCATTAAACTGTTAACGCGTTCAGTGCACGTCTTATTTCTTATGTTGATTTACTTACTATTTATGTTGCTATATATTGAGGACTGAAAGTGCCAAAATCCAAAAGAAAGACATAAATCAATAAATGGCTAAATTAATCAATTATGTTCCAATAATTTGTACTAAAAATACTATAACAAATAACGCATTTGTATGTAGGCATTGATTAATTTATAAAATGTGACATAAATTTATATTTCTGTCTTTATTTTACTTTGTATTTATTCCACTACTTTAACATTTAATTTTCCATTTTTTTTTTAATTTATTTTAATGATTGTTCCTTTTTTATTTATTTCTGTATTAATTTTCATTTGCATTTTACCCCTATTTACTTCCATTAACTCTTTTTTTTCTGTATTTTCTTTTTACATGTCTTTATGCATTTCTGCTTCATTATGAGAATGGGGATTTTGGCAATTTTAGTCATCTGTAGATTTAAAGTGAAATCAGTAAAAAGCTATAATGACTTTATCAATATCCATGCAGACATTTTTGTATAAACAAATAAATATATAAAAGCATATTGAAATGAAATTCAACACCAAAGTAATAGAATGTAAATAGATATTGTGCAATGCATTTCCAAATTATAATGAATTTAATCTTTTTATATAACTCTAGATAATTTTCATCACTAATTGACCTTCTTGCATGTCGTAGATTTTTATGACCAAAGACACATGGCCCGATGCATTATGCGTTTGGTTGATCAGATGTTTGATGCGTGTTGTTCCATATAAATCGGCTGTTATCTCAGAAACTTGTTTTCAATCATTTGAACGAATGTGTTTTCATGAATATTTTCACAGTGCCATTGACTAAAGTTTTGCACACTAAAAGCTACGTTGGCCTTCTCATCATTTATCAACGTTGGTCTATAATTTGCAAAAGCTCCAAATCACCTGCTTGTACCTTTGCAGACAGAACGATCTCATAATAACACAGTTACATGTTATGAAATGGGATTATTCCAACAGTACGATTGTGTGATATGATATGCGAATAATTTGAACATGGAACTGAATGGCTACACAAATCTGAAATCAAAAGCACATGTATACGTAACTCTACATAAAACATTAGTCGTCTTTCGACTATAATTCTGACAGGGAGTCTTTTGTCACTTCCACTATTATCTAAATGAGCAGTAGCATTTTCTAAATTAGGGCATTTCTACTCCAGCCAGAAAGAAATATGTATCTATTTTGGGGTCCTGTTTGTAAAATAGAAACCCTTATTTTCGTTACGCTTTCAATCTTCATGTTGAGTTCATCACTGGGGGAAATCTGAGACATCAAACGAGCCGAGATAATACTGGAGTCATTGTCTTCAGGGACATTTGATCGACACTAATGGATGGATCACATGGATTTGTATTACAGTAACTATATATTCTGCGGTCAAAATGCCCTTCGAAGGGAAGATCTGATGCTTATATGGTTTGGTCTAGAAAAAAAGCGTAGCGGGCCTTTGTGGCTTGATAAGAACCATTAATGCATTATCATCAGGTGATATATAGTAAGTCTACATTATGTCTATTATGGCATCTAAAATGATCAGGGTCAAACACAGAAAGCCAATATCCAATGTGTCTGACTACTGTAGAGTACTAAAGGGCCAGTTCACCAAAATTACAAGAAACATAAGACAAACAAGCTAAAAAATGTTTTAAACCCTGGTGGTATTTAGCTAGCGAACAGTTTCAGTTGGTGGATAGATGGTTGGATATAGACAGAAGTATTCTAGGTTTTAGTTTTTGCTGCCACTTGATTTAAAGTGTTTTAAATGGATTCGTGTTATGGGTTTTTAGCTTCTAATTTTCAAAATGTTTTCACTGTGTCCGTTTGGCCTGTTTGGTTGGTTTGTCAGCAGGATTACACAAAAACTACTGAATGGATGTCAAAGAAACCTGGACAGAGGATAGGTGTTGGCCCAGAACAGACCTCATTAACTTGTGGTACGGATCCGTGTAAGGGGACGGATCCAGGAATTTTTCCCCACCTTCTTTAACAATGTGAGATATGGCATTTTTCAGCATTTTACTTAATTTCTTAGGGAACACTTCATGGATCTTGAAGAAAAAATAAGGCCTGTGTAGGTGACTGGTATCTATGAGTGAGTACAAATTGATGCAGATCTGAATAAAAATCTTGATCAAGGGGATTTAAATGTGTTTTAGTTTATGTTGGATTAGCCCTGATTGAATTAAAGGGGACTCTTGGGCCTTGGATGCGCTCTGCTGAGTTCCATTCTAGTTATTAGATGTTTTGCACAATTTTCTCATGTCTTGGGGACGATAAAGTTAAGGAGCACTTGAAGTGTTAATTACAATAAAAACCATAATTATCTGCATGACTACATAGCACAAAGTATGGAGGTTTTTTGTTTACTTATGTTTTGGAATATGGTTAAACTGACCCTTTACGTGTCTCAAATGGTGGGTAAATTTGATTTAAATGTGCGATCATATAATGAAATATAATACATTAAGAAAACTCATGTACATATACAATCCCATTTTCATAAAGATGATCCTTAGTTGAAATGTATGCCAATATTTGTTCCATTTGATGATGAGTGTTACATTAAAAATGTTGCTTATGTCTCTTTTTTTATGTTTTATTCTAACATGTAGGCAAATATGTGACTTATTCTTTCGTGAGAGATTGTATTACTCTACACTACTTATGCAAAAATGTTGCTTTAATAAATATTTTTCAGACACATACAGCCATATAATGCACAGGACATTGCACTGAAGCTGAACTAAATGGAAATAAAACTTCAAGAACAAACTAAACAGCCTTGAACCACACCTGGAATGATATAAAGTAATACAATCTCTGCGTATTTACTTTATAAAAAGAGATGCTTAGAAAACATGCCAAGACATTTGAGAACTTCAATGTATATTACATGTGTGTATAATATACTGTATGGAACACGTGTAACAACTCAATTCTGTGCATGCATCTATTCACAAAATACATGTGTGTGCAGGGATCAGGTCTGTGTGTGTGTGTGTGTACATGTTTGTGTGCACTGTGGCTAAACCACAAGCTAAGTTCACCTGGATCCTTTTGATCCTTTTGACCTTTCTCAACTTCAGCGAGAAAAAGAGAGAGAAGAGATAAAGAGGAGATGTTTAGAATAAGCACTGTTCTGGGGTTATTATCACTTTACAGGGGCAGGGTGTCGGAGCTCAGAGTTGTCATTCATCACCATGTGACCCTTTCAAAGAATCTGCTGGGACGATCTCAGCTCCAGGGAGTGAGGTTTCTCTAGGCAACAGACAAAACGTCACAGACACACAATAAAAAAAACTGAAACTCTGAAGTACTGGCCTGTGGAAAACTGGAAAATTAAAATAGTGATAAGATGTTTGTTAACAAACAGACAAAAGCTCAGACTCTTGTAAACAGGTAAGACACACAAACAGCTGCCAGATCATCGACAGGACACACTGAGTGACTTGAGTTGATTTGAATCCATTTAACACACACACAGTAGCTGTGAAGTCCACACGCCCTACCCTCTCCTGTCCTCCCCATACAATAGCTCTGTCGACAGACGCTCCTTCACTATCTCTGGTGTCACGGTGGGAAAAAAAGCCTACCTGTTCAGCACAGCACACCACTGACACATGATCAGACCAAATGACTGGAGGAGATAACAATGTAAGCAATGTAAAAATGCATTCAAGTCAAAGGAACGGGCATCCAACCAAAAGAAAGAAGCTTACAGACCAGACTGCTCATTCATGTCCATCACAAACAGATGGTTCTAAAAAAAAGCAAAAAGGAAAAGGAAAAAAGAAGGACCCCCGACTGATTTAGTGTGGTAGTGCTCAGATCTCTCAACTGGCGCGCTCCCCACTCACTCTCACAGACAAAAGGCACAGATAAAAAACAAGCATGGCAGCAGCAACATCTCTGAGAAGAAAGCAGAGGTAGACGGGAGGGGGATGGAGGTGAGTGCTTGAAAAGAAGGCAGAGAAGGAGGAGAGAGCAGGTGGGTGGGGTAGGGAGAGGATGATGAAGGTACTCACGGATGGTTAAATCCATCACTTGAGACGCCAAGCAGAAGACAGGGTGCTCAAACATTTCCCTCCTTTTCCCTATAAAAAAGGATCGGGGCATGCAAGAGGCTGGGGTCAGAGGTGGGAAGGCTAGAGGTCAGAGGCTGATGGGAAGAGGGCTGTCCAAGTGAAAACGACATTCTGCGGGGCAGGAGGCCCGGTAGCAAAGCCAAATGTTTGGTTTATTTTTTAAACCAGGCGCCTCAAAAGGACAGAAATTCACACAGCATGGCAAGATAGTAAGGGTTAGATCCTTAGTATCTTTAGCACCCTGAGGGATTTCTTTCAAGGCATAAAAAACATCAGTTTGTCCATGTAAATATGCAAAGACACAGCAAGAGAGAATAAGACATCATACAATGTCTTGCCATTGATGTAATCTTTGATATGTAATCCATGCCAATAAAGAAAGGCCATGTTGTTATGTCTCAAGCACATGCAGGTGGCTGATGCTGGTTTGCAGGTGTTCAATCCCAGCATTCTTTTGGTCAAAAGCCACTTATCACATCGCAAGTCAAGAGGTCAAACAAAGAGATAACTGGGGCGAAGCCCACAACTGTAGGACAGGAGGAGAAAAAAGAAGCAGCGCAGACAGCGAGGGAACGGAAGATAGAAGTCGTAAGACAGAGGTGACAGGAGAGCTGCTGGTATTTCAAGGCCGGGGGTGTAAAAGGGGGGACGGGCAGAGTCAGCTGGAGGAATCAGAGAGGTAACAGCTACAGTAAAATAATGGGAGCGGTGGAGGGGAGTGTTGTGCATCGACTGGGAGCTGGAAGTCTGGAAGCTGAACTCACAGTCCAATCATCAAAATGTCAGAGGCCGAGATACTACACAGCTTCAATAGTCAAGGCACAATGAGAGATCAGCACATCGACAGATTATCAGGGCTTTGGATTTGAATGCATTTTTACTCACACACCTCTACACAAAAGCCAACTTGACCTATAGAACAGCACAGAGCTAAAGCAGGCCTGAAACAAAGGAGAAAGTTATTGCACTAAGAGACAGAAAAAGTGACCGAAAAGGTGTCACAAATAATTTTGGGATGCCACAAAATCATTTGGAATATGGACACAAATATACCGTATGCCAAGGGAGTTCACCTCGTGTAAATAAAAATGATAAATAACAGTGACAAGTACAATAAAACTGGAGTAAAAAAAAAATAGGAAGACTAGAAGAATTATGTGTGGTCCTTTACTCCCGTTTTACTCCACACTCAACCACTGACTGAGCATCTCAATCTGAAACCGTCCAAAATGAAATTTTAATCACCAGTTTGATTGTATATTGGATGCTGTTATCAAGACATCATTAACACACTCACTCCAGCAGTCATTGTGCGGTGTTGGGTTGCGTGTTTTCCGGTTACCTTCAATTTTAGCATACTCCTTAATCCGCTCGTAGTTGAGCTGAGCTGCCTGCTCCAAACATTTACGGATCACTCCTTTTACTTCTTCTGGGGGAACCGGGGTCACGATGTCCTTCATCAGGACCTGCAGGCCACATTATAGAGGAATGATGCAACGTGGTTCTCATTACATCACGGTTGTTGCTCCACGGGGAAAGAAAAGAAAAAAATCTTTACGAACCCTCTCCAGCAAAGATAAAGTGGCCTTCAGTGCTCCCTCTGGACGACCGAAGGGGAAACAATATCTACAAGGGGAAGATGTAGACATTAAATGTGATAACAGCAGAAAAAAACAGCATTAGGTGTAGTATTTTGTGACTCGAGGTAATGCGCTGTTGTCGCCAGTTACCTGAAATTTACAATATGGTTTTCCAATATCACACGCAACCGCTCCTTGATGTCTTCGAAGCGCTCCTTCTCGTCCACTTTCACTGTGCTCAGCCCGTCTGGCCTATGAGGATCACACCCACATACTTTAACCCAGCTGAAACCCTGCAGAGGTTCAAGTTATGCAACCTCTCGTCTGAGTCTGACGGGAGCAAATAAATAAATAAATAAATAAACAGACACTGGCTGAAAGCTTCGAGCCCCCCCCAAGGAACTGTATGCAAATTGTGTGAGATTTGTTTCTTGAGTTCAGTTTGTGTTACACATACAAATAAATCACAATGTCTCACCTTTTTGGCCCTGGACAGAGTGGCTTTTTGGAATCCTTTCTCTTTCTAAACTTGAATATTCGTGCTTGTTTAGAGGCAGTGCGTGGATCTGGGCTTTGGGAGCTCTTTGGGGACATTAGGGCCTCATAGCCCAGCGGCCCCCAGTAATTGCTGCCCTCTCTGACTTTAACAGACGCATGGGAGGATGAATAATATGGACAGTAAGAGACTATGGCAACAAAAAGGACAGAGAGAAAAGATAACAGAGAAAAATGGTAGAAAACAAGGAAATGTGCAGAGATGTGCAAGTGATTAACGACAACACATGTCAGACAAAAAGCAAATAAATTGACATAAAGAACATAAATAAACATAAGCATGGCAAAATTATATAGATGGGACACAAAAAATGCCTAGGATGCTTCTGAAGAGGCTGACTTCTCTGTTCTGCTCATGTCCTGTGTTTATGGTGTCCACCTACTCAGCCTGCCTAAAGCAATATAATTTATTTTCGTTTCAAACGAGCCGTGATCCTAATGTGCTCTCAAAATCTTGTTCAAATGCTGAACATCGCAGTGCTGCAACGGTCGAAAGAAAATTAATCGCCTGAACTTGTTTCGATAATCGATTAATCGTTTTAGTCATTTTTAAAGCATAAATGTCAAAAGTTTGGTCCTTCTCTTTTTTTCTTCTTTTTGTCATTTATGATAGTAGTGTAGTGTTTCGGACTGCTGGTCGGTCAAAATAAGCAATCTAAAGATGTCACTTTGGGCTCTTTTTTGACATTTTACAGATGATAAATTATTAACCGTTTAATCGTGAAAATAGCTGGCAGATTAATTGCTAATGGAAATAATTGTTGTATGCAGCCCTATCAGCAATTTCACTTACAAACATATTTTAAAAAATGGGATTAGGGCACACCTGTTCCCATGGACATGGGAGGCACAAAAAGCGAAGCTGTAGTGAAGAAGAGTGGGGTCAATTATAGCCCCGCTTTCTGCTCTTTCCAGTAGATCACGCAGGTAACACAGGTGTCTGTGACAACCTCGAACTCCGTTCCTGGCACAGTACTCATCCAAGACAAACACCTGGCCTGGGCTAAACCATCCCTGCACAACGCAAACAAGAAATGTGGATTACATTACCGCACGTTTCAGCCCACGGCCATAAATGCATCGGAGAGTCACTCACCAGGCAGCAGAAGGTGTCATTGAGCCTGTGGTCCAACGTGAGTCGCTGCACCATCTCAAAAAGCGAGGCGTGGTCAAAGCTACAGGGGTTAGCGGAGATAAACTCATCCATGCCATGTTTCTGAGCTCTGTCAGCGTCTATCCGGCCAACGGCACAGGGGAAAGAACACGGTTCAGAGGAGAGGACATCAGTGAGGCGGAGGCAAACAGCAAGTCTTCGTCACAACACAGAAACACCAGGGAGTTCTGTTTTTGCTACTTCTAAGGGCAAATTATAAACACTTACAGCTTACATTGTCAACTTGCATTGTGTCAGACAGCGTAAAGAGATTTGATGTATTGGTGGATGGGATTCTATCGATCTTCTATTGTATGTGCATGCATGCATCTTCGTATGTCACATTCCCTGATGTTTTTGCAGGGGAAATAAATCTCTGAATATCCAAAGCGTGCTTGAAAAAGGTGCTGGTTAAATAGAATTAGATGCATTCTTCTTAATGTATTCAATAGATTCTGCCATTCGCAATTGTTGAATGTCACTCAGGTCCTGACAAATATTTGGGACGTGTGCTAATAAAAAAGACAGAAAGATGGCAAAAGGATAATTAATCTGAACACACTGTAGAGGCACACTATAAAGAGCTAATTCAAGAAAGGTAAGTGCTTAAAAAAATATCTATTAATCCTAGAAAACCATACTCAGTTAGATTTTTCTACTGTTTGTCTTGCTTCATAACTTTTGCCATTAACCTTCTCTGTAGCAAGAAGACTTTTAAAAAATAATAATAAACCTGCTTTGTGAAATTCAGTGAAGAAAGAATATTAGTAAGATCAACTTGTGTAAAGTACAAAAAAAAGGAAAGTAATGAAACTATAATGAAACTTGGGTGATGGAAACACTGATGGAATAATCCATTGTTCTGTACTTCTCTGAAGGAACATCCACTAACTAAACTGACTGTGTTGTCCTGCGCTGGATAAATAACACTGCTGTCAGAGACGTCATGATGGGTACGAGGATGACTCAAAATAGATAAGAGATGCTGTTTCTATGAGTGACAGGTGTCACGTCCATGAGACACTGACATGAGTGATGATGATTTGGGAGTGGGGGTTGGGGGGTCAGGGGGCAGGAGGTGGACGCCTGATCTTCGCTGGACAGGGCCGAATAGAGAAAAACTGACATCCGTCAACCTCCAGGTCAGTAAGAGGGAACGGGAAAGGAAGGAGCGTCATACGGGTGCTAAACATTCACTGATATTTTCAGCAACAAAAAAAAGATAGGAGCCTACAGAGGGTTAAACCTCAGGAAATGAGCTTTTATTTACTCCAATCTGAGAAGTAAAACCTGCGAGACAACAAGTAAAATGTGGTAGATCGAAATAAGAGATCGTTTGAGGAAGAGGGACGAGACAGGTACAGGAAGTCGTGATGGGGAAGAGAAGGAGAGTCAACACGTCAGATCTAGAAAACACATAGAGAAGATGATGGCAAGAGTGCTGGGTGAGAAGACAGTGACAGGATGAAAAGAGGATTCCGATGGGTGAGGCAACCTTTTAAATGGGGCAGTGAGACGAGAGATGACCACAAGAGGAAGAATCACTCAAGTGACAGAGGGAGTGATGCTGTTGGATCAGTGTTGAGAGAGTGAGAAACCATCCATAGAGTGAAGAGAAGGTGCCTGGGGCTGGGCTGTGACACATAGTGAGTGGGCTACATCTCCTTTGGTTGGATTAAATGAGGAAGTGGAGTTTTTATGCCCAGAATACACTCAGTACTACGGGAACATTATCACTTACAGCAATGACTTCAACCATAAAGAAAAATGACCAGATTCCCAAAGTGAATAGACGAGTACTTTTTGCATACATATATAAATTATCACATGCTGGAAAACAGTGTGACTTTTTCAATGAGCTTTTTTGTTTAATGTCATGCACATCTGCAGACCCATTTTCAAATTTGCATTTTTTAATCTTTTTTTTTTTTTTGGCATTCCCTTTTTTTCTTTTTTTTTTCTCTACGCATTTGCAAGTTGACAATACTTGAATATGTTGCAGTGTATTCATGATCTCTACAGAGCACACTAACAGGCATACCACTACCGGAGAAACTCTAATAAGGGTAGCAATACAATTTGGTGCAAGTACATGGGTAGATAGCATGAAGCCGACAGAGGCAAAACTGTATCATTCTCTGGGAGACGGGGGAGGGGGGATGAATGAAAACTCCTGTATTTGTACAAAAGTATGGACACATGACACAGGTGTTCTCCTATTCAGGCAAACAAAGGGCAGTCAAAAGAAATCAAAATGAGATCTCTCCTTGCTGGAGGTGTAACACCGGTCTAGCCTCTATCTACAGGCCCATCTACTGTAAGAGGAAGGGGGAGGGGGAGGGGGGGGTCCGGAGTATTTTATCGTCAGAAGGGGCGGCATTAGCTACTCCTTGTCTTTTTTTTTTCTTTTTTTTTTGCATTCAGAATACTCCGCGTACATATTTGCCAACTCTCATGAAGAAAAGTTCAAAGGAAAAGAACTAAAAGTGTTTGAGCCCTCTCAAGTAAAGCATGATCAACACTTAGGAAGTGTCAAAACAAATTTCACTCATGCACGGAATATATTTTGAAAAAAAATAACTCCATCACAGCCATCACTCACACTTTGTACACACTTTCATCATTTAACGCTTTTATACAAACATCAGATATGTTTTTCTAAGTTTCATCTCGCTGCTTTGAAACGTATATATGTTTCTATTAAATCGTTCTCATAACATCAGGAATTTGCACTTGCGCTTTTCTAATCATCATCATACTGCTTTACTCTGAGGGATCCGGTCACCAATGTGAGTAAAGAGAGAAGGCAATTATGCAGTTACAACTATAATATCAACTTTAACGATTACTGAGTCAAATAATAAGTTCTTAGAATAAAATACATGCATCCTATGCTGGCACGAATGGATGCTTATACTTAGATCCTCGAGTTGAGGTCGTCGAAAAAAAAAAAAGTTATCAACTAATATCTAAGACATGAGGCGAGACGTGAAAAAGGAGAAGAGGGAGAGAAGAAGAGAGAGAACGTTGCATTTGTCAGATAATCAGCGGGGATTATCTGAGCTGTGCCGGCTACAGGGAAGCACTTACCCTTGAGTCCAGCTAGAAGACAGCAGGGTAAGAAGGGACAAACCAGAATAACATAAAGACTAGCAACAAGGCTGGAGGAGAGCAATCACGAGAGACCCTGACCTAGCAGCTGCATTACTGAAGAAGGGTACAGGCAAAGCATGAAGAAGAAAACACAACTCAAAAAACAACAACCTATACCAACATGAGAGTTTGTGGGCGGTGGTGTGTGAGTACATGTGAGGATATGTGAACTTGACAACAGATGTTGAGGCATATTAGAGAGAAGAAGAGGGAGACAGAGAGGGAGAGAGACAGAGAGAGAGACAGAGAGAGACACAGAAAGAGAAACAGAGAGACAGAGAGAGAGAGAGAGAGAGACAGAGAGAGAGAGAGAGAGAGATACAGAGAGGGGAGAGAGAGAGAGAGAGAGAGACAGAGAGAGAGACAGAGAGAGGAAGAGAGATTTTACGATCCTCATCACTCCACTGCAGTTTATTCATTCTGGATTCTGGACAAGTACTTAAGGAGTCGAGAGCTACACGTTAAGTACTGTCACTCGGTGTGACTGCAGATCAAACAGAAGGGTTACTTTTTAAAAGGGATATTGGCAAACACATACACCTACCCGATGAAGTAAACCCCCCGAGTCAGTTTGATGTGTAGAAGATGCCTGTGTCTTCTAAGTTTTTAAAAAGTAAGAGACTATGAAGGTCCTGGAGAAACTGAAATAAATCAAGTGATGACACGGTGAAAGTAAATAATTTTTTGTAGTAAAAATTTTAACGTGATTCAAAGGAGCACTCCACTGACTTTATAAGATCGCTCTCCCAGACACGGTAAGCGCTTCTGACAGTTGTCGTCATTCTGTGGCTCTGGGGGAGGTTTGTCAAGTCGTAAGCCTCATTCGCACTTGATTTATGTCTCCGGGGGAGGTGGAGTGATTTTAACGTCACCTGCGTTGGTCTGTGATTTTAAATTCCATCCGGAGAGATGATGTGGAATAATAACAGCTGCAACTGCCTACTGTTTTTAAGCAAAATCGTAGTCGTACTTTCACGTCCTGCCTGGAGTGACAGCCTCGCATTTTAAAGTGGATCTGTAAGTTTTCTTCATGTGAAGAGCTGCATGTCCTTCTGCTTTCTTTTCCTATTTTATTTATCCATTCAGTGTGAAATTTTAAGGTGTCGAGTAAGGTGTCGCATTTTAAGTCTAATTCTATTTATATACAAGCTAATTGGAACCATTTAAAGGTGCAATATGTAAAAATTGGTCAAGTTTTCATTCTCAAAACAAATAGGGGGGAAGCATCTGCTAACTGCTGCTGACTGAAGCTTATGTTAAACTCAGTTAACCATGCAGCCAGTTGTCATACGAGCTTCCTCTGCCCTGACTGGGAGCTCAGAGCACCGGGGGAGTCATGGTGTTGTTTACTATCGGGTTTATCACCTCTTGAGGGACAAACTGGCTAGGGGCTATCTAGTTAGCATGCTAACTTCAAAAATATATCTCTGCAACACAATATTATGTTTCTATGTTATTTCTTCATATTTAGTTGATCATTTCAGGTCATTTTGAGTGATTTCAACTAAAATCCTTTCTTTGTAACCTTAATATTGCACCTTGAAGGTGCAGAATTAGCTATTAGTGGGTCCTGTTTGCAATGTAACCATGGGTGTACAGACAACCATCACTAGATTACTTTGATACTGAAGAAAATGCAAAAACGTGATGATTCTTAGGCAGTCGCTGAAGTTTCTTGTCTGGAAGCCACTTTAATGGACATCAGAGATAATAATATCCTCGTGAAGTCTAAGTCAAACTTGATCATCAGTATGTGTCCGTCTGTTCGGATTTGACTCAAGGAAGGAGTACGATTTTTAAAATCAAATCCACCTCACTTAGTATCTTTAACTCATGTATGCGTCTCTCCTTCAATTCTCCCACGGTAACTTGAGGAGGTTTTAAGGCTTCATCCTACAGAATGTCTACGTCTATATGACAGACCACATCCTGGAATTTCCAAATGGTTAAAATGCTATAAAGAGAAGTGGTGGTTAATATATTACTAAGTGATTTACTGAAATATTCCATCCAGTTGCATTATGGGAAAGAGAGGATCCAGGGATTTCTGGCTTGATCCAAACTAAAAGTCAGGAGATCTTTTAGACCTTTTTAGTCCCCTAACTTTATTTGACTGGAGTGCTCCTTTAAGCCATTTTGAACAGTATAACATCCTCATATTTTAAAGATAAGCTACATTGTTTAACTAACACTTTCATATGTGATGTGCATTAAGCCACTGAATGAATAGAATGAAACCGGTTGACTGGGTGAAGAGGGAAAACTATTTCTGTTGCTCAGAACCTTCATAGGACTCTTGTTCAGTCCACTGCAGCAGAGTCAGGAGGGCTTGTGTATGTTATGGTCCCAGTGCCATTCAAGACCACCAGGGGGTGAAACATGTACGCGTGGTGTGCCACAATGTTTCAGGGAGAGGGGGTAGGAGGTCTGTGCCACTGTGAGGAGGCTTTGAATGGCAACAGCTGGCATCAGAGGAGTCAACTAACCACAAGAACGATCACATACTGGACAAAGAAACCAATGGAGAAACAACATAGAATTTATGTGATAGGATTCTGAGTAACTGATCCAATTCATGTCTTTATAGTTCTACTCCAACGATTAACAGAGGGTGAAATAAACTTGGGGCCTTTTTAAAATTATTACTATTACTACTAGAACCCTAGGTGACCATTTTTAGCGGAAGTAAACAATGCCAATTATCTTTCTCTACAATTCATCTAAGAAAAAATAAGATTTGTTATTCATTAGAGAAGAAATTATTAAACTATGGAGTCAAAAGATGCACACAAAAAGTTTTTTCTGAATAGCAGGATCTATTATTGTGGATTGGTAAGAAGTATGTGACGTTAAGTTCAGCTGGTCAGAGAGGTCTATGTTAGTGTTGTTATGGGCAAAGAGGTGCTAATTTCTCTAAAATAAGAAAATGACTGACAGAACTGGTCAAAACCAACTTGAGTAGATTCAGATCCTGTGAAGGAAAATGTTGCTAGCAAATTTTACAGTGAAACTTACAAAAATAATAGAATTTTTCCCTTCTTTAATGAGGGGGGGGACACAAGAGACGATTACAACAGAAGTTGGTGCAGATGCCACACTATTGTAGACAGTCTTACCTTCACTTTGCTACCTGACCTGTGGGCTGCTTAGAGGTGCAAGTACAGTGACAGATTGGTTAAAGCTTTATAGACAAGTTGTCTGGCTTGGCCGTTCGGTGACAAGGGAGCCGTCTGAGAAGCTGTCTCAGAACTGCGGGTGCCTCCACGGCTGCCCTCTAGAGCTATAACTGGATTAAAACAGGCCTAACGGTTAGGACGAGAGCAGCACACCTTGGCACTGCCCGTCTGAATTCAACCCCAGCAGGCTTGAATGTTCAAATCTTATGTGTGGTGACCTATTTAGTTTTTTATGCAAAGTTTGCACGGCATACCCTGCTGCTGTATGATAGTCTTTTTTGGGTTGGTTGTTCCTTGTGAACACACTGATGCTGTTCCATCAGTCTGTTCCTCGTGTGAACAGACTGATGGAATAGCATGAAGTTGCACCTTTAAACACTGTGGGAGTGGTGACAATGAGTGGAAGTCCATCAGATGCTGGAGGGATCTGTGAGAGATCAAGGCATGTGTGTGCGTGCTTGTGTGTTAGTTCTACCAGCACGTTTTTTTTTTTTGTGACTGCAGTGTGGAGCGCATGGCGTGAGACATTTATGGGTTAGAGCTTTCGCTGCTTTGTGGATGAAAAAAAACTGCTTTCTGCTCAAGTGACCGTGTTGTGTTTCGAGCTACTTACAGAACTGAGAAATGGGAGCGTCCATTTGGGCCGAGGCACCCCCTTTGGAGTTAAGCTTCTGGACCTGAGTGGGTGGGACAGGCTTGTGGGACTGGCCAGTGGCGCGATACATGGCCTGGACCCACAGGATGCGGTCCTGCTCGTCGTCGCTGGCAAACATCACAGTGTCGCCTTCCTTCACTGCATTGAAGAAAGCCCTGCCACCATCCAAGCCTGAGACAACAGGATGGTAAAGAGCAAGTAGTCAGCGTTTTATGGTGTGTGTGGACCTGTAGTTTTAGCTGCTGGGCAATATGGCCTTAAAATAATATTGCAATATTTTTTTAAGCTATATCATGATAAACAATATATACCTAAATATTTCTAAATCTCCTTAAGACTTCATACATGTTGGGCTATATTGCAACCATATTGTAGGGATGATTTTTAGTACAGTTATCAGTAATGTGGATATATTGACCATGTGCATAAAGGCAAGTGTTAAAACAAGTAGAACAGTCCGGTCAGTTCAGAAAATCACATCTCTTTACTGTAATGCAGCCTGTAAAACCAGGAAAAGACAACACTTATGACTTATAATGATCTAACGATATCCAAAATCTAGGATTATAATTAGTCTCATATCATGATAGAGATATGACATCAATATAAAACTTGCCCAGCACAAGTTAAACCATGTGAAGACAATGTTGGGTATTAATAGAATACATGTAATTAGGATTCTGTAATCAGATTGCAAAAAAACAGTAACTATAATCAGCCCAGGTTACATACAACGAAAATGGTAATTATATTACAGTTACACTGTCAACTATTAATTGATTACATGTTTAATTTCAACCTTTAAATTTTGTAAGGGTTTTTAATTTAATTCAATTTGACCAACTAAAAATGCTGAAGATGCAAAATGCATTTTTTTCGGTTTGAAAATGTTTTGATATGTTTTTAAAAAAATGATATAGTTGTGGAACTTGAATTTCTGTGGCTGTGTCCATTTTTTGTATAAAGCTACAATATTTTAAATGTTAGATTTTACAGTAATCCAGAAAAATGATCCAAAAGGATTCAGATTAAATGACATCTTTTGTAAGCAACTGTTTTCAGTAAGTGACTACGTTTCAAAGTGATACGACCGAACACTATGTAAAGGTGTGTCGTCTCACCTGGCTGGGGGTCGCTGTAGTCCACAGTATACCCGTCCAGCTGGAGAAGCTCCTGCGGTTCTGACTTTTTCTCTCTGTAGCTGCACATGGCGAACGTATACTGACTCACCTACAACACAAAGGATCAGCGATGACCTAACCATCAACAACCAGCAACAGGAAAAGCAGACTTATTGAATTCTGTCATTGATATTTGAAACAATAGTTATTCTAATGACAAAAATGAAGAACACATTGGAAAATAATTCCCTATTTTCCTGCACATCGGTGATAAAAACAAAACAAATGCGTGCAGATACTATCTTTGTCTTGCAGAAGCACTCAATACTGTGACTCAGCGGGTTCAAAGGAATCTTTTTAAAACTCACTAATGGCCTCAGCAGAAGCAACCTCAACTAAGAAGGTCACTGTTGCTTCAATTTGAGGTTGAGCACTTTAACACTTTTTTGACGATGACCCACCTGCACAAGGACAAAGAAGCGCTTCTTCCAGCGCTTCCAAACATTCTTCCCAAAAGCCCACAGATACCTGTCAAAACATCGTCCACACACAAGGAGACAAAAGCCGGTCCACATGTCATGACAGAAAACAAGCACTGATTGATGCCTACTGCAAACAGTTCATTATATTTGATGAAAGAAAAGTGCTTCGACGAAAAGCGTCACTGTTATATAAATGAAACATGATGTATGCTGCCTTCAATATTTTGAGTTTTTTGGCACCTTCTAATTAAAAATTAAAAATCTAAAGTACACTGTATCATCCACCAGGGGGAGTAGTGCACTTCACAGTATTTTTCCATGGTACGTGACTAGAAATGAGGCCAAGGAGCTGAAAGGGGCTGGAGTTCTATAAGAAACACATGGAAAATGAAAGGCACACAAAAGCATCACTACATCACGCTCGGCAGCGCGTCTCTCACCCGCAGTGTTTCATGTTCTGTGGTTTGTCCATACGTATGGCCAGCTTGATCTTCAGATCTTGGTCGGGGCATGCCTTGGTCACAGTCATCTTGTGGAGTTCTGACTGCTTGGGGCTGTTAGGAGTCGGGTGGAGGACAACCTGCGCTCAAAAGGAAAAAGCAAGACTCCATAAATTATCAGCGTTCATAACCAGGAGGTGAATCTTTGATCTCATCCCGTGCAACATTCGGCAACACCAATCCGTGTGTTTGCAAGGGGCTGGTGATTATGTTTGTTTGTGTTGTTTTTTTTTCAAAGTGAAAGACTAAAGTGAGTCAGGGTGGAGAAAAAAAAAACAGAACAGTGCTTTGCTCTGCCTCCCCGAAGAGGAGGCCTAATCTCTCTTTGCTGAGTTAAAGAGCTTTGAGGAAGCTTGCCTTCCTGCCAACGCTGCTGCAGTGGGAGATCAAAGAGCCTTGTCACAAGCCAAGGTCACTGCCACTACAGGGACGTCTGAGGCGCCGCTGCCCCAACGCAGACCCGCCAACGCCACCTTCCTCAACCGTCTATCACAGTAACCTTACACCTCGGGAGAGGGCAGGATGGAGAGCTGATAAAGGTTTCTGCTCTCTCTACATTTAAGTCAGAGGAGCTCAAAATTTAAATAATGTTCAAAGATTGGGGGAAAAAAGGGAGTAAAAATGTATTTTGCAATTACGGAAGAGTCATGCTGGGTCTTCATTTGAGATGGATGAGAGAGCTGGGTGAGATCGCAGGAAGGGGGGAGGGTGTTTTGAAAGACATGGGGACCAGTGTTGAGACATTTAACACAAGCTTTTGAGCTACCTCGCCAATTGCTGTGTATAAAATCTGCCAGATAATCACAATTGTACCGTCTTTTTCACTGCTGTAATTGCTGCTTTTCACTGCTGTTGTTATTGTTGTTGTTGAGGGCAAAATGGGGGGAAAAAAGATTGCTTTTATGCACGAATGTGGACTGTACCTGAAAATAACCAGCATCAAAATGAGAGAAGAAGATTGGGAAATCTGTTGTTTAAGATGGGAAAAGTTTTTGTCGCCTACTTCTGCGCGATAACAGAAAGTGGAGCAGCATAATTCAGTTGGTGTCGGTCTAACACGAGTATTATGTGAAAGTATCAAAATGAGAAGTGTTTCCTGGGAGCGCACACAAAATGTGTTGTTCCCTCTTGCAGTACTTGCAAAAACGCTCAAATAAAAATTCAGTGGGAAGAGGGAAAGATCTTCTCATTTTGACGACTTCTATATTGTGTTTAACTTGCAAATAGAAGATTGTTGGAATCACATTCAGGTCATATTCACATTGGGGATTAAAATCAGAATGTCACACAGTTACATTCTGTTTCGGCTATTTACTTACTTGGTTTACTAAATAATGTCAATGCTATTTTAGAAGGTAGTGGTGGTGGAAGAAGGCAGCTGAGTAAAAAACATCTGTATATGTTTTGATGTGCTGAACGAAATGCTCATGACAGCGGCTGTATATGTCTTTCTGTGTTTATTTTGTCATCTTAAGAATTTGTCTGACGTTTGGTCTTCCTCTATGTGACATGTGAGTCCTGATCACAGTATTCTCATGGCTGCGTTGAGATCAGAGCATTTCTGTTACGGTAGGAATGAAGCAAACAGCGCTACCCTGCCCAGTTCTTTGTCCTCCAGCGCCAGCACTCCGGTGCTCTCTGTAAACAGTTTCACCTTGACAGCAGGCAGAGGGTGTGTGGTGGTGAAGTCCCCCTGGGTCCCCCAGCTGAAAGACACAACACAAGTCACTCCAGAGGTTAGCTTCCATGACAGCAAGACGGCACACTGTTTTCACACAATGACTTCATCTGCGTCAATCACTGAATCGCTTTTTAACTAGTCTGGAAGAGAGATCTCAACATTTTCCAACTGAGACAAAAGTGAGAAAACGATGTCAGACAAGTTATCAGGTAAAAAATACAATCCATGTTTTGTGAGAGTTTACATTCTCACTTCAACTGCGTCTGGAAATAGCAGCTACCTGACAGAGCTCGCAGTATAAACAGAGGGGGGACAACACACACATACACACACACACACACCGCAGTGTATCTTTATATCACAGAAGAAAGGCGATGGGGGGGAACTGACTGGAAGTCTTTAATAAAAAGAAATACTGCAGAGTCACAGAGATGTCAAAGTCAGGATTAAACTACAGAAAACACACAGACAGAGACACACTCGATTCCTCTGCCTCACTTGTTCTAAATGCATTTCTGCTATTTATGTACCAACCAGACATCTTTAAAGCTGCTCTTGGCAAGAGTTTTATATAACGAAACACCCGTCTTATTAGCTAGAATTATTCTGTTACAGGGAGCAGCCGAGAGATGCTACAGACTGGCTAAATTTAACTTCTACTGTCGAGTGTATTATATTTATTCAGACCTTGTCACAGGCATGTCTCAAACACAAGGCAATTTATATGCATGGCATCCTTTAAACACAGAAGTAAGTCAGAGTTATTTGGCACAAAAACATGTTAGAAATTCGAAAATAAACTATATTCCTTTGTAAATCTGCTACAATAACATGCAGATAGAGACAAAAACACACATCACACTACATCGAAGTCTCCACTACACCTGACCTGCAAGTCTAAGCTCAAAGATTAAACCCTCACAAACACAACAGAGAGGAAGAGACAGTAGTTTAGAAAGAGTCAAAACCTTTAAGGATATCTTTTCAAGTCTGACTGAACTTATATCACTTAATGTAAGTGATGGGAGACAGAATCCAAAGTCCTCGTTCAGCCTAAAAATGATTTCTAAAGTTCAGCCAAAACTAATACGAAGCGTCAGGCTCTCACTAAAAAGCCTCCAACCTTGGAAGATAACTGCCTGATATGTCTAACTCAGAAAGCACAGAAATCATACAGATCTTATCCCCCAAATCTTCAACGGAAATAGCTGTAAATGCACGATATGTAATTTCTGCTGCTGGGGGTCCCTCCATCAAAAACAAAACAAAAGACATCTGCCGAGTGTTGTGTTGGGAGGAGAGAATCAGGTGCAGAGTCAAACCTTCTGGAGGAATAAACACCTGGAGTCACATCAGATTCTGCTCTGATCGGGAGCCATTTACTGACAGGAGTAGGGCTCAGAGATGACTTTTAAACAATTGGGATAAAAAAGGTGGATTTAGCTTCACTCCTGTTAATCAACCTGACTGTTGCAGCGATCCGCAAAAGGTGACCTTCATTGTCGGGTGTTTATGTTCTTTAATGTTGACTGCCGACTAGAGCTGAAGGGGAAATGCGCTTTAGTTACAGAGAGGAGAGGTAAGAATAAGAAGAAGAAGAAGAAGAAGAAGAAGAAGAAGAAGAAGAAGAAGAAGAAGAAGAAGAAGAAGAAGAAGATAGATAGATAGATAGATAGATAGATAGATAGATAGATAGATAGATAGATAGATAGATAGATAGATAGATAGATATATATAAATATATATATATATATATATATATATATATACACACATATATAACAAAGGTCTAGTAAATTTTAGACATTTAAATGCAGAATTCTTAAATATTACATCTTTAAAAAAGGATCAGTTTGTGGCCAGTATGTACAGGAGGAACGATTGAAACAGCTCCAGAAAATGTAAACGTAAAGTAACAATGACTAAACCTCATCACCAGCTTCGCCTCCACGAGCCTGAAGGATTAAACGAAACCAAAAACACAGGGAAAATGCAGTAAACTGTAACCATGTTACACAACCTATATGGGCTTTTGTTACTTCTGCTGCCATCTGGGGCAGCCAACATGTTCTGCTGCCTGGTGCGACATAAAATGAATGCCTGAATTCTCTCCCCGTAATGAGGGTATGCAGGACATGGTGTTGATTTCCAGCCTTGAAAAAAACGTTCTATCTTTTAACCTTTTCTGGAAAAATCACACCTAATGTGCACAAAGATGCTGCAGCTCCAACACAACAGAGCGGAGAGAAGCTGCTGACGGACGGTGAGGAGCGAGTGTGTTGATTTCAGAGGGGAAGCATTGTGCTGGCACGAAGGTGACCTTGTGGATCAATGTGAGGTCTATTAATGGATGTGACAGCGCTGAGCACCGACAGCTCCTTCTGCAAAACATATGAAACCCTGCGAAGCAGCTCGAGTGGCTCAAATGACCAAACAAACAGCAGAGGTACGGGACAATAACAGAAAACAATTCTCACGGCAGCGTTCACTATTTTAACCTCTTGATGCATTTAACAAAGTAAAATCATAACAATTATCCAAATACAAGTAATAACTGTGTGCAAATAACCTGCAGTCGTATTAATACATGAATCTCATGTGTGTTTTTTATGTGATTTCCTCTGTGTATCTACCCACACACACACACACACACACATTACCCTCTCCTTGTTCCCCTCTAATCCCTTCTCTCATTCATGTTCCTCCATCTCTCTCATACTCTCTCCATAAAATGGCTCTTGAATTAAGGAGATCAGAGGAAGACATTTGGGCCTTAAAATAGCTCCTATTTGCATGAATGTTTCATGGACATTCTCTCTTGCATCTTGTGCTGTGCAATAGCGGTTAATGAGGCGAAAAAGGAAGCTGTATTTGGTGGAAGATAAAAAGATATATTTGCTTTCAGAAGGACACCATTGTTGTTATGCATCTGGTCTATAGCATAACATGAAGCGAGGTAGGAGAAGTATTTTAGGATACATGCAAACCGTTGGGACCCTTAAAGGAAGGAAGGACATTTTACAAACTGTGTCGTTTCATTTTATACTTGACACACAGCGGGATTACACCATGAGTTTTCACACCTTGACTGGCTGAGTCATACATCACCAGGTCAAAAAGGTTTTCCGGTCTCAGCTGTGAATCATGAATGACTCAAGCAGCTTAAGTCGAGGGGGTAATTATTATGAATACGAGAGCTGCTGCTCTGGAGCAATAAATGAAAAAGATAAAAAAATAAACAAATTGGGAGTTTTGCTCAACTGAAAAACACAAGCAAGAGCACTGGAAATGTCTTCCAACGATGAAGAAACCACTGATCTGCAGGAGAGTTTACTGGATTTCCATGCAAGTGGATTTCACTCAGGTCATCTGTAGCAATTCACAGGAGGCACCAAAGATCAATAAAAGAATGGGGCAAAATCTCAACAGTACAAGTTTCAAATGAACAGTGTTAAATTGTTGGAACATGTAATTAAACTGACTGAAATGACATTTTCCCTCTGGATGAAATAGGTAATTGAAAAGCCTTCTTTGTCCAAAACCTGCACGTTATTGCCTGTGGTGGAATGAAACGAATGTAAAGAATGTCTAAAATATGTTCTGCTGCACTCAAGGTCAAGGTTCCTCTGTGTGCAGTCAAGGTGCCTTGACTGCACACAGAGGAAGGCATCAGCCAAGACACGTGAACTTGTTACTATTTTGCATTACAAAAGAATAAAGATTCACTATTGTGACCTACTGACGGCCTTTTTCACTCTGAGTGCAAACCAATTTACATTCATTTCAAATATCTCTGAATACCTCACACCTGACATTAGATGCTAAGCAGAAGTGGGAGGCCTAATAATACCCGTTAATAATGCTTTAAAAGTCACATTTTTATCAAGAACGTAATTTAAGTCTGAACAGCAGAACTGGGGGTATTTTCCTAATTCTGACTTCAACAGAGTGCTGCAGGAGTGAGTCCTAAAATCCAGAAATAAGTTAGCATTTTTGCACTTCTGGTTTGCTCATTTCAAAGTTAATTGGGTTTTTAATGGGTTTTTCATTAGATGTCTGAAATAAGGTTTGTGGCTAACACAATCAATCGACTACAGAGTAGCTGAGGACATTTAACATCCTAACACTGGACACAGACACTCATCTACTCACTAGTCCGTCTTTACAGGCGGATTTAAGTTGCAAACTATTCTAACTTGATCTTTACAACTTGAAGATTGATTAGTTTGATGTTTATAGTATACTATAGTAGGAAGCTTAGTGGTGGTGACGTTGAAGTCTTGCAGTCACAGTTAAAATTAACATTAACTTTTGACTTGTGATTGCATTTACACTTCAGAAATCATAGAAATCGGGGCGCCGTTTAGCTCAGTTGGTAGAGCAGGCGTCCCATGTACAGAGGCTAAGTCCTCGCTGCAGCGGACCCAGGTTCGACTCGTGGCCTGGGACCCTTTGCTGCATGTCACTCCCCATCTCACTCTCATCTCGTTTCCTGTCATTTCTCCAGCTATCCTATCAATAAAGCCATATAAAGGCCCAAAAAATACTAAAAAAGAAATCATAGAAACCATGTTCATTATGTTGATAAAGGTTCTCAGTCATCCAGGTCATGGTAAATCTAGGTGCTGTATTGTCGGCAGCTGGACTTGTTTCAGTTTCTTGAAGATGTTTCACCTCTCATCCAAGAGGCTTCATCAGTTCTAACGAACTGGAGAGGAGTTTGCTGGCTTTTACACTCTGTGTGGGAGTGTTCTTACAGAGTCGTTCACTATCTTGCTGAAGATTATCGTGCTGAACAAGACGTTTTTGTCACGTTTTGCTTATTTTTCTGCAATAATCTCAAATCCAACTGAAAAGTTCCACAGACGTTTTGTCACAGGAACTAGGGCGATGCTAACTTCTGGGTTGGCCTACAAAAAAGCATCATCCCTGCAGCACTCAAAATTGGCTAAATGTAACAAAACTAATCTAAACATGGATGTGCATTTTACATAATACTTCGGTAGGTACCTTTCTCTATAACTCTAACTATACTTTACATCTTCCAATGACCTCCGGAAGCAGGAATTCAATTTAAAATGACAGATTACTATTTTCTTTATCCATTTGTTTGGATTTGTTCTGGATTGAGGCACCGAAGAATTCTCCATATGTTACCATACTGTGTACGGCTGTCTCTGTGACAATAACAACTTGATTTCACAATACCAGAAACAGTTACTGTCTTATCTGTAGGAAACAGCAGCAATCAGCAATCAATTGTCTGGAAGCCGGATTAAGGGGTAAACAGTGGTAGAATGCTGATTCTACTAACAATGGAGTGTGGACAATATTTTAAGCTCATATAAGTATGTGAAAAATAAATGTGCGTGAATTTCCTTACGTTGGCTTGGATGCTTCTGCTTGGTCGGTCTGGAGTTTCTCGCCTCCCTCCACCTCCATGGTGCAGTAGACAATCCTGTTCGGAGCCAGAGACTTCAGCCCCACCACTTCCATGATCACCACCTAGGAGGCACAGACAACTCAGTGAGCTGTTGTAGACGAGGAGTGATTCATCTCTTGAAAGAGGTCGTAGAGCAAAAAGTCGAGAGCAGACGCGCAGGCGGCAAATTCTTACAGTTTGATGGATATTTTAGAAATCCCAGCCACATTTACTATTTACACCTGTAGCCGGCGCCTTAATATCACTGGATTCAAGAAGATTTTCTACAAGAACTGCTCATAAGAATTACAGCCAATCCTTCCTATATAGTACAACTCTCTATCATGCAAACGGCTTTATAATCTACCTCACCGAATCTTTCACAAGGTCTCTAATCGCTCAGTGAATACAATATAGTACTAACACTGCCAGGGGTAACTATTATATTATAGCTGTAAATTCCTAGTGGGACAACCAAAGGCAGAAATATGTGGTGTCGGATAATGGACCCGCTTCGATCGAAAGCATCCACCAGATTCACTGATGTCTTCATGGTGCCAATATATTTTATTTGACTGTTTATATATCATTATATCATGCTTAAATATATAAAAAAACATGCAATAAATATGTGTGTCTATTCAGTGACGGTTGAAAGAATGAGTTAAAGGAGAGTGTAATATTTAAGATACAAAATTAATTAATAGCTGGTCAAAAACATACTGCTAGCCCTGTAACATTAAAATTGCCTTTAAAGTGAGTGGTTTTTTTTTCACTCTCCTAAAGCATTGTGTGGCTTGAATGCCAAAAAAAAGTCATACTGCAATTATTTTGCGATATGAGTCATCAATTTAGTGGGAATGGTCATTTTTGTATTTCAATTTCACAGAAAAAATATAAAAACGACATAGTAGCCCCTTGACGGACTATAAAAAGAGTCATAGGCCCTGCAAGTATCATCACGAAACATCATCACCATAATAATAGTTTAGTGTTGTTATCCACAGTGATCAAAAAATGCAGAAGTACTTGTTCTGTCTCACAGCTGATTCCAACTAGCTTCTCCAAAGATTTGCCTGGTTTGTTGCTGAGGGATTTCTGGCGGCTGCTGCAGCCAACCACTTGGAAAGTAAACAGACTTGAAAAATGTGGCTTCGCCAAAGCACGGTGGAATTACCACCTCACACAAATAGCTAATTGTTGCTATTGTGCAAAATAAATTCAGCATTCATAACGGTGTGCCCACTTCTGTGTGAAGAAACAGAAGACGCTGTCATATTTCGTCGCACATTTCCTCTCTTCCTGACTCCGAAATAGCACCGCATCATAAGGAATGAGGTGCGATTGCGCCCCGTTCTGTGGTGATAGCTCATCTCAGACAAGCTGATAACAGGATGAGTCACGTTCTCCCCGTTAAGGAGCAGGTAAATGGGTTTAATGTGTGTGTGTCAGCCTGTTCTTCACACAGCGTCTGTTCAACCCCCTGAACAGGTCTGCTGTCTCCTTCTATACTTAGTCTCCAGCAGACAAGTAGACGACAGCTCAGATTTATAAGTTCTGGTTTCGGCAGATTTACTTTTGCATTGAGTTTGGATACTCTAATGTTCATTCCATCTGTCAAAATGACCAAAACCTTGTTATGGTTTTCACACACATTGGATTACACACTTCTGACTGGTCTCATTCTTTTAACACTGTACCTCCAAAGTGAAGGACAGAACCACATCAGACTTGGACAGCGTGTTCTCGTCCTCCTGGCCCATGTCGATGATGGAGGTGTTGTGTCCCCGTTTCAGCTTCTGGAGTTTGAACTCGCCTCCCTTGGACACAGGCATGCTCTCCAGATTGGCCATCAGCTGATTCACTGAGGACTTGAGCTCCTCGATGTACATGGCCTCCATCTCCTTAGACACAAATTTGGGGAACTTGCCACCCTGTTTGCAAAACAGAAAAAAAAAACTCAGTGAACAATTGCAGTCTGAACAGCAAAAGAGATTCCAAGATACTAAAAACAGAAAAGGGAGATTAGTGTGGGTGCCTCTTGGATACGTAATTTAGCGCAGAAGAAATATAGCCAAATTTGCAAACATAAATTCTTTGAAATAGTAAAATCTTTTCAGCTGTGGGTGGCAGCTCTACGATGTTTACACAAGTTACACCATATTAGTAACATATTAACTATATAACAAAGCAGATTAAAAACAATCTCAGTCCCCCGCAGTGTCTGACTCACCCTGGCAATCTGGTCCGCCATCTGAAGACGGCCATCAAGCTCTCTTCTGATCTGCGCAGCCTGCTCATCCAGGTTGTCCAGCTATTGATATGAAGAGAGGAGCAGGTCAGTGAGGTCACATAAAGAGCCCCGCAATATTTGAATACGGCCAGGGGTCAGTGTCAAAGGTCACCAACATCTCCATGGATCATTTATGTCACGGTGAAAGATGAGAAATCCAAATAATCTTTGAATGAGATACATATTATTTAACATGTTAAATAAGTATATTTCTTAACCATTCACACGGCGCAGGTAGAGATACCAGCCAGCCCGATAAAAGCTCAGACTGTAACGCACATTTCAAGAAACTGTGCAGTTCAACTACAGCATTAATGTTTGTTTCATCTATGAATGTGAGAAACATTGCAGTGTGTCCTCATCGCTCCACACAGATCTGATGTTTTAATCTCTTGTGGAGATGTTTCAGTCATATGGGTCTGTGTCTAGGTTGTGTGTTGCTACATTTGTTTTGCCATTATTGATACACCAACTTTCCCACCTAAGCATACATACATAACATAAAACAACATAAAAGCTTTCCCGCGATTTTTCACGAATCTTCTAAATTCTTATTATTCCCGCTCTAAATCTTTAAAGGCCAAATTGATAACGCTCATAAACACAAGTGGATGGAAACCCCCCCCTATTGTTGTCATGAATGAGTCCCCATTTCTTGGGTTCAGTGGCAGGATGTAGAAAGAGTAAATGATGGACAGAAACCATTTTGTTGCATTCGTTCACCCTGTGGAATGTTTTTAACCCCTAATAGCACGTTTAAGAAAATGGGAACCTATTTTGTTTCACGTGTACGAAGATTGCGAGCATGCAGATACACCATACACATCCTGCTGTCAGCAGCACACTTTTCCACTGAGAAGTGTACCAGTGGGACTATTAAGACAGAGTGGTGGAAGAATGTAAGCTAGCAAACATGTACGTCAACGCTGAATGATTTAATACCTAAAAATAGACATTGCAGATGATGTATGGGGAAGGAAATGCATCTGACACATTTGGTAGACCTTGAGGACAGAGAAAAAGAAGATTGAATCAATTTGAAGCATCTTTTTTATTCCATGCGTTCTTTGTCTTTGTGCCTACATCACCCACAATGCAACTTGACCACTAGCAGTTCTGAGACCCGGGGGTGCCTGGCAAGTAGTTGCGAGCACGGCTAACGTAGCTTCTAACCACAAGCCTCAAGCAGAGACTAGGACCAAGCTACAGATGTCTGAACAGCGTAATTACTTCAAACTCTACATATCTAGTTTATTTTCCTTTTCAAAGTAATTTCAGCTTAAAGTGACATCGCTTGAGGTAATTCATCAGATTTTGCAAAGCTCCATCTGGAAGCATCAAAAGGCTTTAATTTGTTATCACATGTGCAGGTGTACTCCCAAATACCTGTAAACAGAGTTTGATGTTTGAAAGCAGTGGAGTTAAGGTATAGCAGGATTTAAGGAGCAGTTATTTAAGGCAGACAACATCAACAAGCGAGCTGAGGCAAATGTGACTATACACAACGATGACGAACGGTGCAGCAGGGCGTGAAAAGGCTAATTAGAGCTGGAGTTCGTGCTAACAGGCTGCAATCATAGCAGCATCGTGTGGCTGCTCACACGAATAGATCAAAATCAAAAAAGAAAATTCATCAATAGCTCACAGGACCCATGCTGCCATCACCATAGAGACCGAGAACGGCCCACAGTTTGTGGAGAGCTCTTTGTTGAAGGGTGTTTGGGATTTTTCTTGTTGATTTTTAGTCAGCAGAATTAAAATTCAACTCCGAAGCAAACTGAAAATAAGCATCATATCAGTAAACTTCATTCAAGGTGATGAAGAAAAGCTTTGACTTAAAGGAGCCGTTCGACAACTAGTTTTGGCACACTGAGAGGAAAACAAGTGGAAAGGTCTTTTCTTTAAAAATGCCTGCATAGGACAATATCTGTTTCAGGGCAGAGATACTTGACATCTGTTAGCCTAGTTTTTTGCCCCGGAGAAATGAAAAGCAGAGAAATTCATGGCTCGCTCGCATCAATAATGAATGAGAGTTTTATATTAGCTGACACAAGGAAATAGAGGAGAGAGCTGATGTCTCTCTCTCGCCGTCTACTTCACCTCTTCACTTATTCTCTCAGCCAAAACGGCTCATTCTTGTCAAATGCGATGTTGTGACTCACCAGTCACCACCACTTCCTCTATAAGGGCAGAAGCCTAATTGAGACGTATCTGAAGCACAGCTGTACCTGGGGAGTCGCAAAGGTTCCTATACAGCCGTGTACGGGAATATATCTTTTCTAACCCGAGTGTTGTTATGTCACGAAATGCTTTAGTTTTACACCCAAGTGCTGTTTTTTTTAAAAGTGGGAGGAAAACAATGCTATAGTTTCATGGAGCACATATTTCAGTGTGTTCCAAAGCAGCATATGTTTGGTGTATGTGTTTGGTTCTGTGCATCTGTTGATGGGTTTTATGCATTTCAAAGGCCCATTTAAGGACAAATTGTCTTTGGCTTTAAATGTTGCGTTGCGTGGCATTGGTTTCATAGATATATCTGTGTGTATGTTGCCCAATATGGACTGAGATGAAAATGATTTCTCTTTTCAGAGATTATAATGCAGGAAAAGATGTTTGGGATAACACAGTATAATTAAATTCCCAGTAAGTTTTAGTTTTTCAGTGCAATAATGTCATTTTAGACAATACAGCTAATTGTTTAACTGTAAAATATCCCCTCTCTGTTACCCATTTCTATCACAAACATGTTTGATAACTACATTTGAGGGATCATAGCAAATAATGTATGTCTATCTGCTGACATATCAATAAAGGAATTTGTTACTTCATTATATCGTATCGCATCAGTCAAAGAGATCAAGTATTGTTCGGGCGCTGTTTTATCTGTTTAGATTTCATCACTTCTAACTTTGCGAATGCTGACAGGAAGCAGCGCAGTGTTTCAATGCAAGCAAATACAGTGTTTGATCCTGAGCTACCGCTGCAGTGGTCCTAAACAGGTTGACGCTTCATTTCTGGTTGCAAAGCAGCAGCAAAAGGGTTAGCTGTAATAATTGTAGGTTTGGTTATGAAGATCATTTTTATTTCTAGAGTATCTGCATCCACTTGGAGTAAACATTCAGTAAAAACAATTTAATTCATTTATCTTTTTTTTCTTTTTATGTCGGTAATGTTGTTTTGTACATCTAGTAGTACCGATTACAGCCCGACCAATATGATCAGCTGATTATCTGTATGTGTGTATGTGTTGTCTGATATGTGCCAACATATAATCTTTTTTTCTATATGCTTGGGGTAATTTAAAATTATTAAATTCCAAGTGAAGTTTACATTTTCAGTGTACAGACATCTTGGATCTGCTGTGTAACACACAAATTATCCAGCCTCCATTACATACATATCCTTTTCATGAGTGTTTATGACACATTTAAGGGATCATTGCCACAAATGTGCATTTATGTATATATCCTGTGTATTAAAGGATATCGGCCAATTACTCCCTGATATTGATATTGGCCCAAAAATCTAGTATCTGTTGAGCCCTAGTATCTAGTGAGTCAACTGATCAGCTGACTGGATGCAAGGAAACAGCCTGAGATATCACACTACTAAAGGCAAGCTATCAAAAAAAAGTTAAATAAAGCATAGCATGTTTAAATTTAGATTTTTATCACTAACGTCTCTGCACAGCTGCCCGGTCTCTCCCACTGAGCACCGGGATCTGTTTGCGATACGGTGCTCTAAACTCCTCCAGTCTCCTGCTTCTGGGACGCATGCCAGAGCTGACCTCTCTTTGCCTTATGGTATTTCACCCACTCCCATTACATTAACAGGCCTTGTCTTTCAGGCTTTAACATATTGATTCTCTGCCCCTTCCAGCAATCCTTTTTAAGAGAGAATGAGCTGAAGTCATGGTGCGGCTGTGAACAGGAGGGGGGAGGCACAAATAAAGAGGCGCTGCACAGCTCCGACTGGAATCAAGTAACAAAAACGTGGATGAGGGAAATGAGCGACACAGATGATGGCTGATCTGACAATGAAACAAACACACTTAAAAGCAGTGTCTTCGTGAGCATCCGGGTCTCGTTAGAGTAGAAAATCATTTCTTAAACCTAGATATTTTGCTGATATTGATTTTCTTTTATGTCAGTACCTATCTCTGTAATTCTACTCATCGATGTGCACATTATGAAATGATGTCAGCCAGATGGCATCTTAAAAGGAGTGGGTCTTGTGTACTACCAGTGCCGGCCACTAAACAGCCACCCTCCTATATAACCCTAGTTCCTGTTTAGTAGAGCACATAATCAGACTTTGCCACCAGCTGCAGCAGAATGTCTGCACTTGCAGCACAGCACTACTCAGTAGCACTGTTCTGCCACACTGTGACAGTGAAACAGTGGTGAGCGTCCTGTGGTAGGAAGTCCCACGAGCAAGAGGTTTTTTTTTTTTTTTTTCATTGTCATGTCCAATAGTAGAAAACCAGATTCATCCAAGACCAGAACTGTGCTTCGACGGCTCCTCTCCTCCTGCTGCTGGCGATCCTGTGCCGCCTGTCAAAACCACTCACTCTGGCACTACAGGACTGCGGTGCCAGCGACATCTGACTCGTGCAATCCCAAAAGAACTGTCACTGCCATGCCTGGAAATCCAGCGTCTTGGCCTGCCGGTGTCTGACACTGCATTTTTTCCACTGTCTCATCTGTCGTGCCTCCCCCTCCCACAAAACACAACAGACCCAAATCAGGCAAATTCTTCAGGCTGCAAAATCCTCAGCAACACTTCATAACTGAACGCTGCAGCAGCAGCAGATAATACTGGTAAATGTGACTATGCGCAGATTGCAGCTCAACGGCAAAATGGCTAACATGAGAGGAGCGACTCTGGAGCATGTAATGTGAAGGGGGATGGGGCCGGTTCCTTCTATTACTCCCATCTCTTTCTTGACAGCAGTGAAAAGCAAAGGCGGTCCTAGCTGTGAGAGGAAGTAGCGCTAGAGGTCAGTGTCTGTATGAACTAACAGCCACCCCCTCCTGAGCCTCACAGCACCCCAATCTTATCCGGCCTAGAACCACCAAAAGGTCACGGTTGTCACTGGTCCACATGCAGGATATAGGTGGACAGGCAATCTCATATAAAATACGCCCGGCTTAAAGGTAAGTTTCACCCTGCGTTACTGAAGCTGACAGCAGCACTGCAGCTAAATAAGGGTGACGTTGTGTCAATGTTAGCCAAGCTGACAGCAGGTTAAAGGTGATCGAGCAGAAGCAGGCAGGTAGTTAACAGCACAGCTGATGACAGATGCGCAGGTGGATGCTGGGACATTAGGAGCAGACAGCACAGCCGGCCAGAGGCAGCTCCTCGTAGAGAACAAAGACTGGGCGGGTAGGGCTGGATTGGAGCTGAACAGGACGCGGAGGAGTCGAAGCAGCTGATCTATATTTAGACTTTCTGGGTGTGATTATGTGTCTGTAATGTGTTTGATTTGAGTGTGTTAAAAAGTGAGTGGTGAAAGGAAAAGTCTCTGTGGTGTGAGCGTGGAGACATGCGAGGCATGCTAATTAGGAAATGTGCTCATGAGTGTGCTTGATAATTTTTTTTTTTAAAAACTCCATCTCAACATCTAATGTCTTAATAAACTTACAGTTAGTTTAAGTCTAGTGCACAGATTTGGTTTATTCTAAGGGTCACTTGTAGGGAAAATTGTCATCTGACTCTACAGTTTCCTTCAGCTCTACAGAGCATTTACAGATATTATATACGACATTTCCAACCAAAAATGTCTATAAACACACACAAACACATAAAAAGACACTTTTTATGTATTTTGTTGAGATGTGAACATACATTAACATTATTCTCCATGGTAGCAGTGCGCTTTATTCGGTTGCCTGTCGATTTAACTTCCAGGTAATTACCTAACATTTCTGTCTGAGTCACGTAAGAGCAATGGTGGTCGTTTAACAATGAAGACAGCAACTGCCTTGACCAGACACTACTTTACAACACCACTGAAAGTCTTCTTTTTTTTCATTGTTTTGATTGAGAGACCCCTAGTGGTAAAATATATATATAAATACTGTGTTTATGTGCCTTCAGCTCATTATTTTGGTTTAACAGCTCCATAACTTTAATGTTATTTCTCACTCTCACAAGCCTCATTTTCAGACACAGCTGGTACAGCTCTAACAAAAGCCACTGCATGTTAACATGGCTGGTGAAGATATTGAAGCATTTGGTTGCAAAAGAGCTAGATATTTCCTTCAGGGGCTGGTAGGAACCAAAACAGAGCTGAAAAGAGATTAAACATAATTTGTCAGCTATCCTGTTAATGTTGCTCGGTGACTGGCGCAAAAAAAGGCAACTGTTTGGTAACTTTGTAGAATTTATGTTTAGTTTACAGCTTGTTGTACTGCCCCAAGCTCAGCCAAAAATCAATTGTTACTGGTTTAATCAAAGTTTGTTCATGTAGTAATGTTAAGAGACAGGTTCAGAATAATCACTGGTAGATTTTCCATAAGAAAATGAGGTTTTACAGAATCATAGGGACACTATTTTAAATTCAATTTGTATTTGAAAAGTACATTAATAAAAATGCATATGAATGTAAAAGCAGGAGAGTTAGAGGAAGGACTAGTTTTCAGCTGTTTTTAAGATAGGACATCTTTATCAAGGACAAACTTGCCCTTTTTACTTTTTACATCATATAATAAACATTGTCCGGGCTCCAAACCACACTGGTGCAATCAAGCTTCACCCTGCGTTTCAGCACCACTGATTTTTCAGCTTAGAGGTGGCTGGGCAGGCATAGCAAATGCTTTCATCCTCTCCCAATCCTGTGTGCAGTCAAGAGGCTCCATTACGCAATTATATCTGCTACAGGCTAAAACCAGGAAGAGCTCAGGCCTCATTTCCCAACTAACAGTTGCTGACAAGACAAATTATAGAAGAGAAGGACGGGTCCAACGCCTGTAAGAGGGAAAGCAGATTTCAGTATGGTCTGTCAGTCTGGAGGGGGGCTGGGCCACAGGCCACGATTTACAGCTCTGTGGGGGGACAGTCAGATGTGCTTCTGCCTTACTTTGACTCCAGCCAGGCTTAGTTAATTTAATCAGCCACTTGAGATTAGGGAATCATTTTTGTTAGTGAGAGCCCACTGGTGTGAATAATATCAATGGTTAAAACGCATCAGCATGAGAATCTGTAAGCAGTGTTAACTGTGCTACAGCTGAAGTCAATAGACAGAAATGTAATCAACTATTTTGGTGATTTCCGATTGTTTGATTGATCTGTTATTTTTTAAGAAAATGTTGAGTATTGACTTAGAGGATTTGCTGCTTTTCTTTGCCATTTCTGACAATGAATTAAATATAAGCTCTTGTCTTTTTTTTACTGCATTTTGGAAGAGACGGCCAGTGAGTCATCACAATACCTTCACAATGCCCTACAAAGGCAAACTGTAGTAAATAGGGTAACAAAGAAGCCGAGAAACATCAAAGTCTTTAAAACAGCGGTTATGTGTGTATTAAATATGTATTCTTTGAGTAATTTTCATGGCTTAAAATTCATGACCAATTATTTGACCCCAAAAATGCAGATACTGCCCTCTCCCTTTGTATTACTTTAAACAGACTGACAGGTAAAGTGCAGCCACTATAATCTCAGAGTCATCTTCCTGAGAAAATATAATCTAATTTTTTATTAAAATTAAAAAGAGCATGACCCGACTTAGACAATTTGTCATAAGGTGATCTCAGCATGTCAAAGACTTTGACTAAACTTTTAGTTAAAATTTTGACTAAAATTTAGCTTTATTTAGCTTTAGCTTTTTACTGCAGCTCTTATTATACCTGCTAAAAAAAAGTTATTCTCTTTCAGTCTGGTAACGTTTACTAGTTTTACTACAAGCATTTAAAACCTGCATCAATGATATCAACACTGAACACATGAACAAGTGAACAGCTAGCTCAAAACGCAGAAATCAAAGAGAAATGGCACCATACATCTACAGCTCTATCCATTTGTTGAACAACTTTTAGTTAAATGTTTTACTCACTAGTTTTGACTGAGCCTCCCAGGGGCAGCCGCTAACACCAAACAAGCTAGGATTGGACACTAGCTCATTATAGCTTCTTTGTTTTTTTCATATTTTTGCTTGCTAGCTACCTGCTGAACTGAAGTTGCTTGGTTACACGGTCACACAACGATCCCAAAGCATAAAGAAAAACATTAAAAAGTTATATTTGTACCTGTTAACAGCAGCTTGCTAGTTAAGCCAGTCTTAAAATTGTTTTCTAGGAGTTGTTGCTAACAAGCTTGTTTGGAGCTTTACTGCCCCTAGTGGCCAAACAGTGAGTAACGCAGCATTAAGGGCGCAGCAGTAATGCGTTTTTACACACCAAAGATGCTGATAATTAGGTGTTTTTGTGAAGCCAGAACTAAATAGCATAACAGTAATAACACTTCAGATTCTGTAAACCAATGCTGACTCCTTTACTGTAAAATAGACTTTAGTAAAACAAGAAAATGATTGGAAGCACACACTGTATCAATGAGATGCATTACAAAATAAAATATCCAGAAGATCATTTTTAGAATGCTTTTTAGAAAGTGTTGGAGTTTCTTTTTGAGATTCTTTTGTGTTTAATTCCTTCCAGAACACGCAACTGTTGTCACAATAAGGATCATAAACTTGTAAAATGTCGAGCAGCGTTTGATGTGCGTTGTTCAGAATGTGCTGTACCGTGTGTGTGGGAAAGGCATTCTGGTTCGAGGATTTGAGAGGCGCAGGATATCTTTTCGCTCTCTGCAGTGAGCGATGAGTGATTTCTGCTGAAGCTGTTTCACTTAAACTAAGAGTAAAATCTGAACCGGAGCACAGCCAGGTGCTCTAATCTTTACTGATTAAAATCTATTAGTGTAGATAACAAACCTGCTTTGCAAAGTAGACACAGGACACATTTTCTCGCACTTGTTTGGTCATGCTCGGTGTCACCACAGCTAAATAACTGTGCAGCCATCAGGGAGTCTGGCCGGTGCAGCCGCTGGCCGTACCAGTCTAATCAGTCTGCTCGTCATTTCCAGGGGCAGCTCTCACTTCTACATGAAACGAAAATAGACCAGTGCTTCCTTTCTACTGTTTGGATGTAACTGCAAAAAAAAAAAATGTAAATCCCTAGCGATGACAGCTAAAAAATGCTGGCCTCTGAAGCCCAGCCAATCCATGAAAACCTTTCATCAAATCCCAGCAGCTCTGAGCCATGCTGACTATATTGCTGCATGTCCTTTATAGTGAGGATTTTATCATTTAGCAGAGGGCAGTATGTGTGGCTGCCGGTTGCTTACCGAGGAGATGCTCAAAGTCAATATAAATGCGGGCTGATACATTCATTAAAACAGCGAGGGAAAGGGGAGAGAGAGAGAGAGAGAGAGAGAGAGAGAGAGAGAGAGAGAGAGAGAGAGAGAGAGAGAGAGAGAGAGAGAGAGAGAGAGAGAGAGAGAGAGAGAGAGAGAGAGAGAGAGAGAGAGAGGACTCCAAGAACAGCCGGAAAAGTGCGAATGAAAACAGAAATTATAATTCTCCTATGCAAATTTTGTACTATCCGCTCGCTATGAATTAACATTCAAAACAAACTGGTCTCTTTTCACAGCTATGACCTGAATCCACAAGCCATAAAACAAACAGACACAAACAATAATTGTCAAAAAAATCACTATTACACCGTAGTATGAATCCGTACACCTACACTGCGGCAGCATACACGCCTTTATGATGGTGCACTGAATGTTCTTCAATAGCTCTGTAGTGCTCAGAGTGGGATCTGTTCATGGAAATGTTATTGTGTTCTGCGTGTAGATTCCTGACCCTATACTAACAGCTCTGCTGCCAGCACATACAAAAAAAAAACTAGGTTAAGCATTTTTAAAGGCTTGGGAGGAAAAATGCACAGTGGATCTGGAGGCTAGGGCGAAGTATTGCACCTCAGCATTAGAAGCATCTCACAGATGAACACTCTGCAGAACAGAGCCCGTACTGATCACTGCCAACAGAGACATTTATACAATACTGAACAATCTCATTTGTTTAACAGCACCTCCTGCCATCTGTGCAGATTTATACGTTAGCAACTGTTGAAAGACGGACGACACCTGGGTCCAAAGGGAAAATTCAGCATTTTTCAAACTCATTGGCTTCCAAAGGGGTGTGTCCATTAGATCTAAATGAAATGAAGAGGCATGATTTTCATGCATTAAAGGATGAGTGGATGTAAATGTGCTGGAACCCTCGTGTCGTGATAAGACTTTTAATCAGGCTCGGGGAGAAAGAATACATTAGTGCTGCTTTCAGCATTCCCATAGAGAGCAGTAAAGTCGTAAAGACAGCAAGGCAGGAGAGTTATGTCTGACACAAGCAGCACCCCAGTGTCCACTATTATCCACCTGCAATCTCAACATACCTCCCCTACAATGAAGTATGGCTGCCCTGGTGTCAGGAAATATATATCTTGAGAGGAGATATTTACTTAAAATATGTCTATTCAATGCCATAGATAACAATGACCTGTTGTCATTCATTTGATTAAATGATTTTAAAGAGGGGATTCTTTTTGGGCATGTGTCCGATTAAACATTTCATGGATTATTTCGATACATTATCCTGATGTCAGATAGACTAGAACAGTGGTTTCCTAATGGTGTGGCATGGGAATTTGTTACAATCATAGACTATTATTGAAAAAACAACAAGTGATGAATGGTTTTCTAATTTACTATATCCTTTGTTGTACACTTCCCAACACAGAGGCAAACTCTATACCCTAAAAAAACCTTTAAAAACCCTTTAAAAAGTTTAACAAAGTAATTAGACAACATTTGTTATAGAGGCTATGCTGCATGGATACAAATGCAGGTGTGCCTTGAGATTCTGGCTTGCCCTTTTGTGTGCCTTTGACACAAAAAGTTTGAAAACCACTGGACTAGAATACAGTGTTTTCACACTTGGGACAAAGGGTCCTTTTTCAGTCCAGTGCCAGCTTTTCTGTTTTGCAAGAATCTGTCTGCATTTGGTGAATTGTGAAGGGTGCTGTCAAATCTGGAAGTGGTCGGAAAAGGGATTTCAGGTCCACCTCAAAAGCAGGTCAATGCCCATCACGAGGTCTGAAAACCCACCATGACACATTCAAATGTCTTTTCTGACCAACAATCCAAAACTCAAGAATATTCATATGACATTCATATAAAAAAGGAGAAAAGCAGTCAATTCTCACGTTAAAGGTCCCATGTTGTAGAAAGTGAGACGACCATGTCTGTTTTTGACCATGCAGCAGGTCTAAGAACTTTATAGATACTGTGAAAATATAACTAATGAAATGTACACGGCCTGCATTCATAAACTGTGCCTTTAAAACGAGCCATCGGGACTGATGTCACAATGATACAGTCACTGCCCTCAGCCACGGCCCACAAGCAAGAGAGCTGATGTAGAAACATGCTTGCTCGGGCCTGTGAGAGCTGACCAATCAGAGCAGACTGAGCCTTTTGTGGAGGGGGTCTTAAAGAGACGGGCACTAAAATAGAGCGTTCTGACAGAGGGTGAATAGAGGTGCTGCAGCAGAAAGATTACATGTTTTTTAAACAATGATGCATGACAAGCAATTATCTTCTAGTAGACAACCTTAAATAATTTGTGCATTTGAAATTGAGTATAATATCGGAACTTTAATGAAGCTGGCACCACCAAATATTTGGTATTTTGTCCTTGATTAAACAATCAAAAATGGCTCATTTATTACCAAAACTTTTGCAGACTGACAATCTGTTGACCAGCTAAGTGAAGAAAAAATCAAAACACAATCTTACTAAATTAAAATAATGATTGGAAGGTTCTTAGTACTCACAGTATTTAGAAAATTAGAAATTCATGATGTTTACTATAATTGATTTGTAAATGAGCTTATATTGGTGCCTCAAACAAGCTGCAAAATACAGTTCCAGCACTCACGTATTTGGACCACGTGTGAAAACCTTTTCATACGTATCACCTGTAGGCTTGAGGTCCTTACCTGGCAGGCTTGATAAAGCAGCTGGTGCTCGAACTTTTTGATGCCGAGGATGTTCTGGAACATCTCGTACAGCTGGTCCTTGCTCAGGATCAGCTCGGAGGCCGCGCTGGCAGTCATGCGCTGCTGTGCCTTGCGTGGATCCTCGTCGCCGCGGTAGATGGTGTCAAACTTGGCCATCCAGGAGCTGAGCACTGTCTCCTTGCTCAGGCCGTCGATCTCTGGGAGGCTGCGCACGCGCTTCTCGATGTGCCTCTTGAACACTTCCCTGAAATCATTGGCCGAGAAGCCGCCGCTCTGGACCATTTTAGCCACACGGTCACTCTTCAGGAACACCTACATTGTGAGAGACCAGTGTCATTTATTGCATAAAAAGAGGTCCTTATTTTAATTCATTAGCAGCAATTATTTATAGTAGGGTACAGAGTGAAAAGATATTCTGTCACATTTAGTAAATCTTTGCCTTCATCTGCAAAAGGAAACCATTAAACCATTTGCTTTGTCTTTTTCACTTTGAACTGAGAAATCAGAGGCATATATGTACGCCCGTGACTCAACATGGCTGCATTCTGTCTCCTGCGAAATGACAGACTAACAGGGACAGAGACAGGCGTCGGCTATACTGTCACATCATCAAGCAAAGTAACCATCAGAGCTGACTGCTTTGTCGCTCTGACAGTCACATTTTATTCCTAGCATCCATTATGGTTAAAAAGCAGCGACTACTGTACTGAAACATTGCAGTGCAGTGGTACATTAGCCCTGTCATTTTGTGTACACTCAGAGGATAACAAAGCTCTGCAGGCTGAAATTAATAAGATGTTAAGTCAATCTTTGGTTTCCCGTTGTGGAGAACTGCAGACCGCAGCATTTAGGGAGATTTTCGTAAAACGCCAGAACACAAAGCAACCTGTGATTGTCCATAATTTAGCTAATAACAGTGTCCCTCACTGCTGTGGACAAGAAAATTAGCATCATTTTTTCATTATTCAACCATTTTACTCTGAGACGGAGTGAATAAAGATCCACACACTGCAGACAAGGTGCTAAATAACCCGAGAGAACTGAAGATTTTACTCAGACGTTAAATTTACGTAGTGCAAAAGAAGTTGGAAGTTAAAGAGTGACCAGAAAAACGGTTTCTATCAAACCACAATCATCTTACCACAGTCAGACAAAGGGAGGAAGACATATTGATCGGAAGTGTTTCCAATTAGGTTTACCTCAGAACATTTTCCAGGATGCTGCAGTGATCTGGTATCATACTCAACCTCTTAGCCACACAAACAATATAAGGAATATCATAACGACACTAAATCAAGACGTACTTATCTTGACAGCAACATATGACTACAAAAAAAAGAATGTGAGAATACATCCAGTAACACATCTTCAAACAACCTTGTGCCTTACTTCTGTATTTATTGCTATATTTATTATATTTCTGCTTACTTCACCACTAAATGTTACTTATTTTCTTTATCATACCATTGATTTTTGCATCTTTTTATCTTTTATCCCTTTAACTGTCTGTAATCAGTTTTTCTGTTTTTCTTACATGATGTTTCTTCTTATTGCCTTTACTGCTTTTATTTGTTTATTGTTCATTAATTTATTATATTATATTATTTGTACTGCCCCTAATCTATTTATCTGTCTGTCTTCTTCCCTTACTGATGAAATCATTTTATTCATCTCTTTATCCGCTTTGCTTTTTTTCTGTGATTTTACCTGTTTCATCAGTTTTATTACTTTAACTTGTAAATCGTCATACTGACATTTTGTGTTTTGTCTTCTCGTTTAACTTCACCTTAGATGAGGCTTCCTTGTGTTTGGCTTGACTGCTGAGTGTTTATTCTGTCTCTCTATTGTCTTCCTGATATTCCTATTTTTGCCTGTATGTAGACTCTGTTTTTAAAATTGCTATATAAATAAAGTTTAAGAAGACAAAGAAGAATTTGAAAAGAAGAAGAAGAAGAAGAAGAAGAAGAAGACTAGTGGTATTTGTACTTCATTGATATAAAGTGACAAACCATTTGCATAGAGAGAAAGGAAAAAAAAATGTCTCCTCATGTGTCATGTTTACATGTTAGAAGCCAACCTCGTTTTTATGAAAATGTGTTTTTAAGTGTTGAGACACTGATGATGGTCGGATGAGAGGTTTGTCTTTGCAGTATGTGAGCGAACATTCTACAAGACTGCAGTTATTATAATTTCCCAGCTCTCAATTATAGCACATTTTCACATTAACATTACATATCACATAATACAGTAACCTTCCGATTAGCTGTCACATACTGCAGAGGGCATCCTGTAATTAACCTCCGTGACAGTCTATATGTGTTTCCTAATGGTTACTTCACTTTCTCATAATGGCTACGCTTGTTTTCCCATCATGGATTTGGCCTTTAATGTATCCTCTGTCTACCCTGCTTTTTTATACTATATGCATGGTAATAATGACTTTTTTCATCTGCGGATTGAATGGTGAGGTTTGAAAAGATGGCTGTGTCAGCCACATGCTCTGACTCATAATCTGCACAGTGAAAAGCTTCAGCCACCATTTTACCACTCAGCCGTCTGAATACAAGCATTTTGACAGGAGGACTGTGTCGAGCTTCTTTTTGACTGAGAGCTGGTCGTTGCTGGTTTTTAATCTGCAACTCAAGCGTTCCAGAGAGTACGGTGCGCTCATTTTCCGATATGAATATTCAGCTGCATTTTTACATTTACGATATGGATGATGTATGTAAAGATAGCTCAACACATTCAGGGATCCATTTGAAAAGCATCTGCGCTCGGATAACAAAATGGTCCCGGCTGTGATTGTGCTGCTGCAGTTATGGTGCGTTGGTACCTCGTTGTAGCTCTGCACAGCGTTGATGAAAGCCTCATCAGCCACAATTTGTGTGTCTCCGTTGAGGAAGGCCTGGAAACGATCCTTGGTCTGCTGAAGCTGCTGCTTGGTTATCTGTGGAAGCGAGGGCAAACAGAGGACACCTCAGTGTTAAAACCAGGAAGAAAAATATGTCAAAACAAGCAGACCTTACTTCAAACAACAATTTCAACCCATTTTTTAAACAACTGGTAGTGACAGGGTGAGCCCAAACATCCTTTTCCCCAGAAGCTTCCTAATGTTCCTCCTGGGGGAGCACTCCGAGGCGGGTTGGAAGACGTAATCCCTGGAGTGTTTACCGAGTCTACCTTTGCCTCCCCTTTTAGACAGTCATGCTCTGCACACCTTTAAAGGTAGGCACCCAGGAGGCATTCTCACAGAGTGCCCAAACCACATAAATGTAAGGTAGCATTAGCTCAATAACAAGGTCCTGCCAAATCACTCACATGGAATGAAACCAGGAACCTCCTCCCACAAACTCATTCTCTCAGTTACAACCCAGAGGTTGTGACTGCAGGATCTACTGAGAGCTTTACTTTATAGCTCAGCTCTGTCTTTACTACTTAAAGCCTGATACAAAGCCAGCATTACTGCAACCGGTGCCCCTAAACAGCGGTCAATCTTACAATCCTTTTTTTTTTTACCATCGCTCATGAATAAAACCCAAAGGAACCTGAATTGTTTCTACTCGGATGCTCTCGCCCTCCTACCCTGAGCCGAGCGATCCACCATCCGGCGTGCATCACGCTCAGCTGCGAACAGTTCCAGTGGACATTGTAGGTCACGGCCCAATGAAGCCAAAAGAACAACAATATCCGCAAACAGAAAAGATGCCACCCTCATATAAGCCAACTGGACCAACTCCAGGCCTCAGCTGTGCTGTGATATCCTGTCCGCGAGGGGATGTGACGGGTCACAACCTTGTCAGATATCAATGTAAAAAAAAAAAAAAAAGAAGAAGAAGGAGATAATTCTAAATACTTTGAGTGTACAGATAAGAAAAGCAAACTACAATAAGGGTGGACCGAAATGAAGTCACAATCTCGAACTTCGAATTAAAAAATGGAATCGCCGATGCTGCCACGCCCCACGTCACGTCCGGTCGGCTTGCCAAACGGAAAAAAACACACACGTGTTGAAGTGTCGCGAGTCAACCTCCTCTAACTTAGCTACTAGCTAAGCCAGCAGCTATTAGCTACAGCCAGCCAAACGATAGCATGGTGTTACACTATTCCCGTTCGGCTCCCGGACCGTGGTCGGGAAGCACAGGGGAGATGATTTCCTCCAGGGCCGAAGTTTCTGTTTCCCTTCGGGGTGAACCCACATTCACGTGTTAAGCTGGTCGGGAAATAATACCAGGGAGCTTTGTTGTATCTCTTGAGGAGCCGTCGCCTTTATTCACAGCCAAACTGCAGCCTATATTGTACACTTTATTGCTATCGCTACTACTGCGACTTTATTCGCTTCTCCTTCCTCTCCCATTCGTTCACTGTCCGCACGTACGCACACTCCCTCACTCTCGCTCGCCCACTCACTCACACCTCACGCACACACCTCACGCACCGCCCTATTCCAGAAAGGGGCTACGCCACTGTTACAACAACGGCAGCTGTATATGCAGGAGACCCATCAACAGAACTTGAACCCCCTCCTCTTTCACTGAAGTCGCCGGTGTGGAAGTATTTTGGATTTCCAGTGAGTTGTGTTGACAAAGTTCGCGTTGAATGTTGACATTCTCATTTTCTTAAAAAAGAACATCAAAATATAAAAATCACAGTTGTCTTGTCTGGCCATAGAAATGTAAATAGTTAATATTTTGACAATGTTGTAAATTTGACAATGTAGTGTGGTACATTGCGAACAAAGGTCAGATATAAAATTGCATAAAAGTCTAGTCTAAAAATGACATAGCAACCTGTGCTTTGAAAAAAATAAATGTAAAAATCGAGAATCGAATCGAACCGTGACCTTAGAATCGAAAATGTACTTGAATCGAGGATTTGGAGAATCGTGACACCCCTATACATCTAATGTCACAGTTCCTTTTAGACATGGTAGTGGCTCCACAAATGGCAATTTTAATGTGTTGTTTGATCTGTCGGGTCAATTTATGCAACAACTGTTAGAAGGACGGACATTTTGAATTTTGTAAAGTTATTCTTGGTTCACAGAGAATGAATCCTAGTTACGTTGGTGACCCCCTGATATTTCCTGAAGCACCACCAGCTGCTTAAAGTCTTCATATTTCCAGTGAAGTAGTTCAACATCTAGGCTACTCAGTGGATTGGCCAAGTTTTGGACAGACATTCATGGTCCCTGGAGGATACACGAGAGTATGAATGCAACTCCCTTTCCCATGCATTGGATGGCGTGCCATAACATTTTGCCTCTCTCAGGACAAACTGTAACGACTTTGGGGACCTCTACCTTTACATCTAGCACCATTATCAGGTTTATAAACAAATACCTACAATATAAATGACGTTCACATAAGCCCCAGCTATGTTTTGTGTTTAGGGCATGCCAACACACATGTTTACATGCTAAGCTAAGATGGCATGACATGTTATTAAACCTGTTGAACATCAGCATGTTAGCATTATACACTGTGAGTTTGTTAGTATGCTCATGGTAGCATCGGAATTTAAATAGAATGGGATAGATAGATTTTGCATATTGTCAAAGTTTCTTAAATCGCTTTTCTCGGCTCAAGGAAAATTGTACAAATATTTAAACCTCCATGGATCAAAATTTCATAATAACAAATTGACCTTGTTTGCAGTTTGAGGTGTCCTGTTAACAGTTTTATATATGTCTCTTTTATAATGGTGCTCTATAGGGAAAATGCTTCTGGGCCACAGGGGAATGTTTTGCTGCAATACCGCGAGTGGCCACTTTGCAAAATTGGAAGCATGTTTAGCGGAGCAAAGACTTTTAAAGGCAGACATAAAGTATCGAGTTACAATTAAGGAAACAATTCTGATGTACTCTAAATGTATGGAGAAGGTCCTCTGGTTTAACTTCCTGAGGAGAATTTGAAAACGTGTCATTATATTTTCAATTAGCACTCAACAGTCTGTCTTCTGTTAAAAGGTTAAGCCAGGGGATGTTTTGCACACGTGTGATGTTTCCTCCACCCATGTTGCCCTGTCGATCCTTTCTCACTCAGGTCTACATGTCCGAGGATTGATTTCACACATGGTTACAGAGTCAGTGACCTAACCATCAATAGACTGACAATCTCCCTCTGACACCTGCTTTAAATCTACAGTTCAAGCTGTTGTGTGTAGCAAACAAGCACAAGGGCCTGCTGGGAACGTGTCCGTACGTGTGTCTGCACGCCTTCAGCTGCACATTGCAAGTGACAGACTTTGGTGTAGGAGTGAGATGGAAAAGTACCACATATCATGTTGCCTTTGAGGCAATAACGACACCATCTGCGTGTCCATCGTACCACTCCAACCCCCCTTCAGTAGGATCATGTAAGTGCCAGATTTTGGTATAATAAGAGAGATAAGCGAAGGTGAGGTGGCTTACAAAGGTTTACGAAGGTACAAACCAAGATCCACCAAATAGTCCACTCTTGCTACATCCAATTTATGGTTGTTGCGGAAGAGTGAATCTCAGGATGTAAAACCACCTAATGTCCGAACATAAAAGATCCACTTACAATATAACAGCACATCAACAACATCAGAGATCGATACTTGTGTTTCTTCTTCAAGGTTTCAGGTTCATTCATCTTTGAAACAGCTAGATGTGAGATTAAAGAGAAAGCGTGGACCATCCCTGATATGTTTTAATCGACTGTGGTGTTCAAGGAACATCCTGAGGCAAGGAATGTTAATATTAACACCAGTATGCAAATCAGCCCGGTCTATGGAGACACACAGAGGCTTAAGTCAACATACTTGTCCTTGGATTGTTGTCCATTTCTGAAAGTGAGAGGGTCAGGATAAATACTGCAGACGGTTTTCACTTTGCATCTTCTATCCTCAACATTATTAAAAAAAGAATGCACAGGCAAACATTCATTTATGAGGCTTTTCATTCCTTTCTCTCATGAGAACACATTGCTTATTCATTTCCAAAAGTGCTGTTTCCTAAGCAGGAGTCTTATTTAGAGTTAACATTTTAATCAGAATTAATAAATGAAAAAAAAAGTGTGCAAACAAGCTCAGGCTGTAGTGCGGGCGTGCTGAATAATAAGCTACAATCAATTCAGCAATGGGCAGAGTGAAACCAAGAAAGCAGCGTACGAATAATGTACCGAGGTAGAACATGGGCTGAGATGCTTTCTGTTGAAAGGCTGCCGGGCTTTTGAGAAAAGGCACAAAAACAAACTTGAACCAAGCTGACTGAAATGTTTCAGGGCAGAGACAGCACTTACACCAGCAGACCTGAGGTCGCACATACTGCAGCTTTCCTCAAAACAACATATCACTGGCACATGGCAATGGCTTTACCGCTGAAGGTGTCTGACAGTGTTGATAAAATAGATCTCTGATCATTGTTATTGTATTATAATGTTCCGAGCTGTAATTAGAAAATGGAACAATGAGTCTTTTAATCAATTGACAGCAGAAACAAATAATACTTGATCAGTTAATCCAGTAATTTTTCAAAAAGCTTCTCGCCTCTTAAATGTCAGGATTTCATGGATGAGGCTAATTATGTCTAGGTGCTGATGAATAAAACAAACATTTGGACAACATTGTCATGAGAGCTGGGAAATTGGGAATTCTTTCACTGTTTATTGGCATAAACGGACAAAACAACTCATCAAGAAAATAACTGGCAGATTAATCGACAATTAAAATAACAGCCAGGATAAAATGTTGGCCAATATTGTTTCTACAAAAACAACATGAGACCAGCTAAGATTTGTATATTGGCATTTTTGATGAAACGTGTCACATATAACGTTCACATTACATGTTAATGACCTGACTGTTACATCGGCGGGTTGAGGGGATGGTTGTGGAGATACTGTCAAGCCACTGACCACAGTTCAAGACTGTGTATCAACTTTGCATTGTGAAACACCTGTATATATTTGATGAGGGACCATGGCTTTTTAACACTGTAAGCAACATAGGTGTCAATTACACTGGAGACACTGGGGACATGTCCCCACCACTTTTTTAAACTGGCTGGTTGTGTCCCTATTAGCATAATTTGTTGAAAATAATCGGAAGATGAGCTTGCACCAAGACATGTTGGCTAACAAATGAAAATGGCTGACTGAATGGCTTTCTGGTAGATGTAATATTGGTCCTGTGGTTGTGGATATCATGCATACGGATGATTGTTACTTGGTCGGCTGACGTTAATGTGTGTTTGTGTCATGTGTTTTCATAATGTCAGGTCTGTAGCAGTCTAGGCTACATCATTTTGATGTGCCATTATATATTTTCTTCCCCAGCCCTTATGGCCCCACCTCTCTTCAACATAAAGTGACGCCCTTGCCAGTGAATAAACTCAAGATAGCTTCCACCTTTCTTTGTGGCAACAATTCCATGTTTTTAAAGAGATCTCAGGACATCTCAAGCTACGTTTGTGGCATCTAAAACAGGTATCTCAAGCCAAAACATGATCTTTTCCTCACCCGAACCAACAAGTTTATGTAAAGTTTACATATCCATGCTTTTCAGAAACATACATTTCTAACATTTATACTGACAATTGTGTTGAGAACAATTATAATAACTGCAGCTCTGGTTGTATACATGTAGCCAGGGACAGAGTGACCTCTATTAACCTTACGTATTAACTATGTATTCACATATAGCTGCAGAAGACTCACTATGATATTACAATAAAATCGAGACAAGGGGGTATTGGCGCTCGTCCAAACACTGGCAGAACACATTTATGTTTTACCTGGAGATTTCACCGTGAAAGGTCAAAGCTAATAATAGTTTTGCTTCAGCTGACAGTTTCTCTCGGCCGATCTGACTTTATGTGACAACACAGAAAGCTGCTAACTCTGTGAGCGTCTGCATGTTTATTCGGCGAGCTGACACTTGAGTACACGACAGTGAACCAGCTGGAAAACAGAAAGAAAAAGAACTGTTCTGCTGCATAAAGTATTTATGACTTTCAGTTCTGCATGCTCTTTATTTCTTTGCTGATTGGAGAACTGCGCTGATTAGCAAACCACGTTGATGGATGAGAGAAAATGCCTCCAGTTTCATCAGTATTGCCAGACTTCCAAGACATACTTTCCTGCGTTGCGCTTATTGATTCTCTCTCTGTGGCTCTTATCAAGATTGCAGTGTTACACGGTGATTCATTGGCTTCCAATGAAGTGGGCAGTGACATTAATCACCCTTCACATATCAATAGAGGGGATATGCACATTGCATTGGCCTTATTTACAGTAACTTCATCACAGCTCAAAATGACTATGGATTCGAGTGTGCTTGACTGTGTGGCTGATACAATATTTCAGTCACTGTGAAACATTCAATGAGCTATAAATCGTTAATTAAAAACTGACTTCAAGATGAATTATAAATATTTTTGTAGTTTAGGCCCCTTTTCCTTATGTAACGTCTTGACATTGACATTTTCCCCATGTTGCTATTTAACAAATAGAGTAGATAAGATGATATAACCTGGGGAATAAGTCTGTCGGCTTTTACTTAACATCGTACTCTGCATCTTGAAGCCTTTTGAGGCCCGAACACAGGTTCATGATTTTATCCCCCTTCAGGCACATGTCTTGCAAAATGAGAGCTGCCTTTAGTAATTCTTCAGTGACCCGGGAATGATTATTTCTACACTCTTCTGCTTTGTCAATATGTGTTCGGTCCATTTTGCCACCATTTTCCTTCATCTGAGTGAAGGAAGTAGATTTTGAGATGAAGGAACTATGAATATCTTTTTTATAACATATTTTTGTACTGTGTAAACTGCACAAAAATGTGGAGTTGACTCTTTTTAAAGGTCTGGTGTTTTGGATTTATGAGCAGAAATTGAATTAATAATTCATAAAAATGTATTAGTTTGTGTATAATCACCTGAAACTAAGAATAGTTTTAGTTCTGTTGCATTAGATTGAGCCTTTTATTTCTAAAGGGACAGTGGGTCTGTAATAGTATTATCTGAGTGGCGCATGCACGAGCATCTCCGCCATTTTGGACAGCTGGTGTACGACAACATCACAAACTTTCTGCAAAAACGCTGGAAAGTTTGTTAAGTTAGCTTGTGATTACATTTACTAATTATTATGTTTGGATGGCGGTGCATGGGCAGCCACTCACATCGGGTGGTGACAGGTTCCTCTTCCATGGAGTCGGCCATATTTCTACAGTAGCCCAGAAGGAACGAACCAAACACTGGCTTTAGTGGGGGCCTTTCACATTTTTAGCGGCCACTGTATGGGGAAGGCGAGACGAGGGGGTCGTCAGTTGGTTGCAATCTGCAAACTCACCACTAGATGCCATTTAATCCTCCACACTGGCCCTTTAAAGGATGTTAAATTGTTCAGAGCTGTCAATCACCACCTCCGATGTAATGAAGCGATCGTTACATAAAGGATCTCTAGGTCGTAGAGAGTATTCAAGGCTGAAGTAGGGATTTTTTAATAATACTGAAGCCATGAGTCATACATAAAGGTTCCTTCAAAGTCTTCCCCACACCGTCAAGTACAAAACACCTGTGGGGAAATATCGATTCCTTTATTTATTTATCCATTGGTTGGCCTTAAATATATTATGGTCTGACAAATACTGCAGCTCTTGCACACCAGGGAGTCTCGCAGACGGTGTGCTGGATCAAAAACTCAAAAGCTAAGGCCTGATTGAATTGTGTGTCACCACCGCGCCGTAGAGTTTCTTACAATATGAGTCGCATTGTAAGTGTTTTATCTTCTCATCAGCTGGTCATTCATCTTTGTCCGCCCATCTTTATCTCTTTTCAATGAAGCAGCGAGCCACATATGAGTGCAGGTCATATTCAGATAAAGTGATTAAGGTTCTTTAGAGGCGCAGCTCCTCTTGCTGTATCCCTCTGTGTGTTTAACAAGAAAAAGACTAAACCAGAATACCAGCCGGTTACATAACACCTGTAACACACACTAATCATATACAATGACAACGATTGTATTCGTATTTATCATACAATCTCTTTGACGTTTTTAATCAACATGGCTTGTGAGGTATACAACACATCAGCTGTTCTTGCAGTGCCGTGATGAGTGAAGTAATTAGCTAATTGAATGCAGTATATACTGTAGCTATTCAGCAGCGCCATAAAGCTTCTGCTGTGCTGACTCACTCCTGAGCTTCCTCTGGAAGTTACATAACGTTGGGAAGTTAAATTAGGGTGTTTCCAGAATCAGACGGCTGCAAAACACAGTTCAGTAGATGTTCAGCAGGTTTCAGTGGTGCTAAATACACTCTTGAAACTAGACCAAAGTTGTAACCAGCAATGCTAAATCCAGAAATGAGGCCAAAACAACTGACCATCAACATTGTTCTGATTTGTCATTATAAGAAAGGAGGATGAGCTTTCACAGGATCAATTATGCAAAGTGATGATGACAGGATATCATGCAAACTAAATGTTCCTCTCGTGTTTTAAATCTGTTTTCTCGGGGAAGAGCTGCCCGCCGATGCTGCTGTTGGTCTTAAGCAAACACGGTATCACTAAATCCTCTGGCCAGACAAAGCATATTTCAGTCATGTTGCAGATGACACCACCGACCCACATCTGAGTAAACAGCAAACACGAGTACGGGAGCAAGCGCTGCGAGACAGCTGCACAAAATCCACCCGCAACAGGCCTCATCAAACACGGAACACCAGCATCGTGTAGTGATTGTGGCCAACAAAAGTACAATTATACAAAGACAGATGCACAAGCTATTATCCCAAAACCAGACCTGCTCACATAGATTTGTTTCTGGAGGCACACACTCGCACGCACAGAGCGTTGTGTGAGTAAATACCACTCCACTGGGTCAGTAAACAGCCAGGTGTATACTCTGCAGACAGAGCCTGACACACGGCAAACATGGATAAAACAGGGAGCTCCGGCTCTGTATAACCAGACTGTTGTCATATTCAGGAGCTGTGGCGGCGCTGGTTTATACAGCAGAACACTGTGTTCCCATCTTGCCCCTTCTTGTAACAGTCATCCATTATCACACCACCAACTCACTGGCAGCAGCCATACAGCTCGGCTGGTTCCTCATTATGCTCATTCAGTTACTGAGCAGAAAATAAGCCTTTAACCTGATATAAGCGAAATGGTATGGGCATGCCAGCTTCTGTAGTACAGAGGGGATCAAATCAATGGGACCATTTTGCATAATTTGGTCCAAAGCAAGCCAAATCAATGCTGCTTATTCCATTGTGCCGCGAGTATCAAATGGATCACTTACTGAAAAACTGAAGTGTTGTTTTTTTTTTTTTGATTTGATTTTATTCATCTGATGCAATAAATGCATTCTTGTTTACCACAACAAAGTCCTATGTGTTAATGTTCCAGATGAATAGCTTGTTAAATTAACATGTCCCCGACCCGACTCGTCCTCCTGAGAAAATCAACCATATCCTGCCGGTCGATGATGAAGGAAGCTTTTCACTACACGGTCAAATCTGACAGTGACTTTGCTTCCAAAAATCGGGGGTAAACCGACATCTCAAATCAGTAAAGCAAAGTAGACTAATAATTTAATTTACTTTACAGCTCATACAAATTAAAATCAATGGTCTGCTATTTACTAATGTAAATGTTACAACCATGAAAACCTTGTATCTTGCTGCCTTTCCATGATATATGTGATGTTGAATAGAATATCTTTGTGTTTTGTACTGTTGGTTGGACAAAATAATAATTAAAAACGATTCTCATCAGTCTTCTATGTCCTGCTGTCTTGCACAAAAAGAATGGTTGTCAGCACAGCTCTTTGATATGCGAGTCCAACTGATCACTGTGTGGTCTTAGTTAAATTTGGTCCTTGTACTGTTTAAAGGTTAAGGCTGCAACATTTCAAAAGTTCAAACAGCTAAAAAGGCCAAGCTTGAAATAGCTCCATTAAAAGCTGACTTTTTTAAAGAGAAAAAAAGAAAAATGTGCTTCTTACGACAGAGATATTTTAATTCATTTATCTTATTTATTTTTCTGTTGCATTCATCTTCTTTGTCCAATGTTTCTAAGCTATGGTTCAAGATTGACCCGAACATGAGCACACTATGTGACCTACTGCAGCGCTGCAATGCTATTCCTAATGCTACAGGACACAAAGATAACTGTGGGTCGGTATCTCTGTCTGAAGCTGACGCATTAATCTCATCAAGAATCTAAGGCGTACATCCTTTTCTTACCACCCTCCCATCACAAATCACTTACTGTCTTTTCCCCTCTTTTCTCTGTCTAGTAAATCTCTCTCTCTCTCTCTCTCTCTCTCTCTCTCTCTCTCTCTCTCTCTCTCTCTCTCTCTGCCTTTAAAGGTGATTATCTTAGACATTTTATTTCTCTGTGCCAATCTGTTCAGCTTGTCAGATGCTCAGTATGGTTTGCACTGTGCGCATTAATCAGTATGAAATGCTTCAAGATGTAACGAAAATGATCACACAGATAACATTTACACGACTTTTGAAACAAGATCTTTACTAAAGTGTTTATTTGGAAGACTGGGAAGGAAAAGATTTGTACAAAATTCTAGCACAATGCCAATTTTCCATTGCATTGTCAGATTCATGATAGACAGGGGGAGAAAAAAAGCTTTATATAATAAATATAGCTGACTGATCACAGATTTGGGTGAGGGATACTAGTAGCGGCTACTAGCCTGAAGCTACTAGCAGCAAGCAGGGACGATGCTGCATTCACATGCTCCTCGGATGGTCCCACTTCCCAATTTTGGAAGTTGTTCTCCCGACTTCTGTGTTAATGTCGTGCACCAACATTTTCTCTGACTTTCCAAGTTGTTGCTTGAGGGGAAGTCGGAAATACGTTTTTTCCAACACCACGTGAAAGCACTATGAGTCAAGTATGCTCACTTCTTTCTAACGTTTATCCTGACTCAAGTGACATCACTTTAAGCAAAGGCGAAAAGTCTTTATGCCCTTTTTTCAGACATGCATGCTCCCTGATAAGTAAACAGCAGACCTATCAGCATGGATCTAGCAATGATTTTAAACACAAACAGAAGCCTCTGAAACAGATTGTGTTTGACAGAAAGGGAGTGGCGCACTGGCTGTTTCTCGAGGTGGCACAGGAACATGTGACACCCACAATAACACAGAAGAAACGTAGAGTGTCTACCTGTCAAACAGCATCATGGCTGCCGTTTGTTTTGTTTATGCATCGGTGGGAGTCATCAGACAAAGAGGGAGACGGAGGACTGCAGTAATGATCCTGCTTCAGCTCTTACCTCCGTCTTCTTTTCTTTAATGTGGAAAATCACCACTGCTAATCTCTGTCTCCGCCTCTCTCCTCTTTGTCTCATTCCGGTCCGTCTCAATTGTTGGTGTTGTTCCTGGAACATCATAATTAATGATGCTCCAGGACCGTCCAGGGTCCACCTTTAGAGCAAGCCATCGTGTCTGAAAGGACTTTTACTCATGTTCAGAACCTATTATTATACTGTTCACTTATTATTTTAATTAAATCAACTTATTTTTTTCTGATTCTTTTAGGTTTTCTCTCGCTGTTTGGTTAGGTTTAGGAAAACATGGTTTGAAGGGATATCTTCTCCCAGGCGCATTTTTCCGATCTTTCTCCCGGAGTCAAAATATGAAATAACAAACACGTGATTGATCAGTTGCAATGATGGTGCTGGAGCAACGTATTATTATGATATCAGATCGTGCGTCTTAGTCCAGTCATGCCCTAGTGATTGTCCCTTTGCAGCAACATTTCACAGGGTTCGGTGTAACTGCACAAACATATTCTCGTGTCCTAATCGACCACCGACAGCGACCTGTCGTCATTTCAGGCGTTTCTATAAGTGTGATGATGTACATTGTGTTCATCAAAGAAAAGTTTTCCCAAACAGTGATTACAACTTCCATACCTCATAATTATGACCTAGAATCTCATAATTACGAGAAAACTATCTTGTAATTATGAGAAAAGAATTACGACAATTACAGTGTGGGAAAAAAAAGTATGTGATTAGAACAGTTTGAGAAGACAGAAACGTGATGACATGGGCTGATTTAATTCTGATTTGCTTTAGTTTAACTGCTTGGATTGACGCACAAAGAGGTTTTGAAATGGTCGAGTGATTATGATTACCATGTTAAGACTGCACGGGCGTCTTTAATTGCTGGAACCATTCGAGCACGAACGCACAAAACACTCACTGGTCTATCTGAGGTTGCTCTCAAGGTCCACCAATCTCAGCAACTACTGGCTAATCTCAAGTTTCAAAGCTTCATTTTCATATTGTTGCAGTGTCAATGACATCATCTGTATTTAGCAGCAGCTTTTAGATTATGGAACAATTTGTCAATGAATCAATTAGGTGATTGACAGAAAAGTAAGTTTCCTTAAACCGCGCAATTGCTAGTTGTAATTGTTTTAAATAACTATTTTTAGTACCAATCAGGTTAGTTTAGTTGTTGCCATTTAACATGACTGTCTTTTTGTTTTACTTCCAATTATTTAATTTTTATCTAATAAGTTCTTCTGGCATTGCTGTAATGGTTTTAATGGTTTTAAGTGACTGAATGTTCACAATTTTATTCTTTTATCACATTATCCGACATTTGTTTCGTGGCTTTGGCTTTTTTTGAGCCTGTTGTGGGACAGCCTCTGTACTGTTTGACTCAATGTCAACATAAATGTGGGTCACCCTTCAATGATCTCTTGAATATAAATAAAAGTTGATGTTGAAATTGAATCATTTTTCCAACAAAAAAATGCCAAAATACTGCATTTTGACTGCTAAAAATGTGGATTTTTGCTGGTTTTCCGAGTTTTATATGATAATTATTTGAATATTTCTGGACTGGGAAAGTTAGTCTGGAGAAAAAACATGCGATTTGAAGACATTACATGAAGATGTGATGGCAATTGTTCCCCCTTTTGTTGACGTTTTATAAACCAAAATGATTGAGAATCACTAGAATATTCAAAATGAAAATAATGCATCCATAGTTTCAGAACGTTTTTATTTTCTATGATCATAATAATAGCGAAAACAAATGTAAGGTTAGTCCTTGTTGTTTTCAGAATAGTTCATAAATAAAGCTTATGATTTAATTAAGTTATACATTTGTGTTTCTGTACAGTAATAAGTGAAACCCGATGTCTTTCTGACATGACACTCACTCACCGCTTGAAGTTGAAGATGACATTGACTTGCACGGCCCGATTTTGAAACAAAAAATACAAAGATTTTTGACGTATATTGTTAAATAGGCGCATAGTGTGACCGTTGGTGTGATGTAAAATGGTTAAAAAAGCATTTTTCATTTCAGCTCAGCTTTAAGAAAGACTCTACGTATGCTGTAAACGCATAATCTGGTCTGACTTCCAACTAAGGCTGCTACTGTCTGATGTCCATTTTCAACAATCAGGCTTTAATTTTCTATTTTTTTTTGTTCATTTGCAGCATGGGGCATAGGGATCCAATCTTATATGATAATAATAATAAAAAAGCTCTGCAGATTAATCCGTCTCAATCCATGCATTCATCATGAGGACACATTAACTGTCCTCAACCAGACGATTCTGCCTCGTGTCTGAGGATTGTGTCCCTCAGAAAACTCAAATTTCTGCATTGTTCCAGCAGGATTAAGGTTGCGCAAATATCAGCTGTAGATGTAGAACATGCGCATACAAATTAAGATGCAGCTTTGGTCGACAGACTGCATAGGCTCTTTGATGATACATAGGTTCTCCTTTAATTAACAGGTACACGCTGCATCCTGAGAGAGAGCAGTTGAAATAGAAACATCACTAAACGATGTGTTGCTTTCAAGCCAGAGCAGTTACATCTCTGCCTCTTGTGAGGAATAATCCCTCGCCACTTTGAAACATGAAATATTTTACATTCACATGCGAAACACTCCACACCGTAACATTTGCATTTCTGCAGCTATTTTTGTCAGCACATGACTCTCCCACTTACACATGCCAGGTCGCAGGAATGGCTTATTTAAATGCACAAGGCAAATATGAGTCAATTTGATCTCTGACTGTGATTGCTGCCTTCAAAGTAGTAAAAACCGCCGGGAAAAGACAGTGTTTTCATTCGACCAGGTAAGATCTTAGCCTCCCCTCATGGTTATATGCAGAAAGGGGCGATGTTTAATTTTGCTCCGTGTGGCTGCACAGATCAGAGGTGTGGGGGTGTTTCACCTGCTGCTTTTCAGCTGTCATCCCTTTAGAATCCACTTTCATATCCAAACCATTGATGAACACCTTCATTCTTCAATACAAGTGTTGCTAAAACATGCTAAGACGTCTGCTACTTAATGGGAGAGCGCATCATTCCACAGCAGCAGCCTTCAAATGCTGACTGACGCGTTTTATTGTTAACTCAAAGCTTAACTTCCACACTGGCTTGCAAAGCTCTTTTCACTGACGAAGGGTGCCTTTTTTTCCAGGCCGAACACCATTTAACGATCTTACATAATAATGCAAATTATTTCAGTGTCACACTTGCGCTCTTCTCCATTTACTGCCACCGCTCTTCTGTGTGTTTCGTGAACATAATGAGCTCAGGCTGCTTCACCTCAGCTAACTGTGTGTCTACAGGTACGTAGCTCACATACAATCTCTGATTTCTATATTTAAAGCAATGCAGTGCATAAAAATGGCCACTGTTAATGACAGTCCTTACTGCAAACACCGGTTAGAGCGTATTCCTATAAATGTTTTAATGTTGCTAATTTTACTCATGTCTCTTCCGATGATTTTCTTCTTCCTCTTCCCCTCTTCAGCTCCTTCTGCTAGTTCCTCTCCTCATGTCAATGTGTTATCCTTCAACCAGTGGTGGAGAGAGTACTGAAAATCTTTACTCCAGTATGAGTACAATACTGAAGTAAAACTACTGCTATCAAAATTACAAAAAGTAAAAGTAAAGTAAAAGTATTCTTCTCAAACACTACTCAAAGTATTAGTTACTTTTTAACCATTGATGTTTAATGCATTAACAATAGCAGGCCTTTAATCAAAGGGGTTTTTGTTTCTCCAAATCTTCAGTCTTAATTTCTCCCAGCTCCTGCTCTGTTCTGCTCAGTCGTCGAGTCAACTTACAAACTTGAGAAATATCCCCAAATGGCTTAATTAGTGTATTTTGAGTTGTAATTAGTTACTTCCACCCCTTCCTTTAACCAGCTCAAATGCTGCAGTAACTTAAATCGTTTTCACTTACTACAATGTTCATCAATTAAACAAATAGCTCATGAAAGGTTATATTATTATCTCCATGTTTGAGTATCGGGCTCCACTGTGATTGTCCATGCAAACACACAGCTCAGCTCTGCCAAACAGCCTTTTAAACACTTCTTATCTCTTCCTCCACAGCCCACGATGACTTCACAATTATTTTTATTCATATTTAAATGTATATTTTCACTGCGTGCTACTCTAACCACCATGGCAAGACATTCTCCTTGCTTTTACCAACAGAAATGGCAAAAATCAGCAGATTTGATACTCATGCCACCACAAACTAGGGTTGCAGCGATAGACCAGTTTTAAGCTACACCGTCATATGAAAATTGACGGTTATCGTCCTTATATATTTGATTATCCGAGGTATTGGATTCTACTTTATCAGTGTTATCAAAATATTGATTATTTCAACTTAACATCTGCCGGGACATAAAAATAAAGCAACTGTTCAAAAAAAAAAACCTTCTGTTTTCATTTCATAACAGGTGCACTGTGTAGTTTTGGTAAAGAAATGTTAATAGGAAGAGAAAAATCTTCATTGACTGATTTTTATTTTTACTTCTATGCTTGAACAAACTCAACAAACAAACTTAGTTTTCATGACTGAATAAACTGAATAAACAAACTGACCTTAAAGGACAACACAGCTTCATACTGTTTTACTTTTTACTGTTCATATGTGGCGGACCCTGCCACCTTTCTAGCTTCAAACAGTGTTCTGGCGACATTATTCTCTTCTGAGAACATCTTCTGAGTTTGTTATCATACGGTTTCATACTGTTGCAACCCTACCACAAACACAATCCAGATACAGTAAGTCATCATTAAGAACCACAGCTTTTGCATTCATTACAAGCCAATTACTACGAATTAAAATGTAAAAGCATAAAATCAAACCCAGTCCATGTGACACCAGTTCACAATGGGACACCCGAGATCCTTTGCCAGGCTCAGCACTAAACATCAAAGTAGCAATCTTCATTCAAGAACCACTGATTTGCATTCTCAGTCCACTTCACATTCACATCACAAAGCCTGCTGCACAATTCACAGCTCCTCTCCCGCCGAGTATCAACGGACGGCACACTGTATCGTATTAGAACGCTGAGCCGAGACGCTCTTCATTAAGTTAGCCTGCTGGCAGACGAGTTGATTGGGTCAGATTATCGTCGGGGCATCACACTTTCTAATTGAAAACATACTGAACCCCGGAGATTATTCAGTTCTGAAATACACACTCGTTGTGATCTATAAAAAGCATTTGGGTTTGATTAAGCAGGATTAATTTGCAGCAGTTTGACTCATGTCAGATGTTGTTTGACTGCGTGAGGGCTTCCATTTGTGATTCAGATCTGCAATAAATACGTGTATTGGGGCTTTTAGGCCATCTGTATCTACAGTAGACTGTCTCGTGATATAATTAAAGCAACATTATGCAACTTTTCTTATCTTAAAATAACAGCTGTGTCTTGTTTTTGGAACTCATACACTGAAATGAGCAAAATAAATCAAATATAGCCACAGTGGACTCCATGTGTATGTAGCTTTGAGCTAATGTTGACATGAGCATGCTAACATGCTATACTAAAATGATAAACTTTACACCTGCTGACTATCAGCTTGTTAGCACTTACGCGTGAGCACGTGTGCATGCCGATGTCAGCATTAGCTAACAGCACGGCTGTGGCTAAATAGAGACACACAAAGTGAACTGCGGCTGGAGACTCTTAGTCGTATCAGTCAGTAAGCACAACAAAAAGACATTTGAACAAAAACAATAAAAAAGCTTCAACATTACTTATTTATTGCAGATCTGAATGATAATTGGGAGTTCTCATACAGTCAAACAACATCAAACAGGAGTCAAACTGCTAAAAATTCAACGTGGTTAATGAAACCCAGATGCTGTTCATAGATCACAATGATGTTTTGCGGGTATTCGTTCATAAAACTAACCTTTCAACCTGATGATGGTGTTAGATGAAAAGTCAGTGATTACAAAAGTGATTACGATCCATCCTGAAGGAGATATAAACGTCTGCACCTTAATTTCACGGCAGGCCATCCAACAGTTGCTTGGAGAAATACCACAAATGTGACCCTCGTAATAGCACTAGAGGGAAAATCAGAGGATCCCCAAAGTCATTAGGATTCATCCGGGAACCATGAACGTCTGTGCTAAGATTTGTGCCAACTCATCCGCTGGATGCTGACATATTCCACTGTACTGTAAGTGAAGTGAAAACATTGAACTGCCGGTGGCGCTCGATGAAGCCAGAGGTTGAACAAAGTGAGTAGACTTCATCCTCTGGAGATCATGAATGCTTGTACAACATTTAGTGGCAATCCATCAAATAACTCTTGCGTGTTGAGATATTTCAACATCGCCGATCAAAATAAAATTAAATGTCTTTCTAAATTGCTAAACTCATTATTACATAACACATAAAAATAATAACAAAACTCTGCTGTTTCAGCTACAGTCACCCTCTAAAATGTCCTTGATGGTCAATTCCTCTGTGCACACAGTTTATGCAGCTTATGGCCGTCACATGAAGGGGAAGTCTGCCCTCCAGGACCATCCACAACATCCAGAACATACTTCCATAAATGACCCCAATACAATCTATATCTGTCAATCATGAACTGACAACACATTTAGGGAAGGGGACAAGATAATTAGCCTTGCATGCAAACACACGTGCCACCAGTTAAATGTGCACTTACACTCAACCGACAAATGAACAGCAGCAGCCTTCAAACGGCGGCTTGTGAAGATGTCTTTCAGGCCAAACGGGAAAAATATCTCCCTCGCCCTTCAAAAAAAGGAAGCAGCCGCCTGTTACTGCCCTATTGTGTTACCCTTTCACAAGGTTACAGCAATACATTTTCAAGAAGCAGCAGTGGAGCTCGCACACTCTGCAGGCTGGCCTGTTTCTCTGTGATAGCCCATCGCTGCTGTTTGTGTGCCAGAGCTCCTAATAACGGATTATCATGGAGCTGCTCCACATGTTTCGCTGAGGCCTTTAAGTCTTTTTCATTACAGAAATTGCTTCATCATATTTCTGTGACTAATCTATAATGGCCAAAATTGCAATAGGCTACATATTCGATTGTGTTCCCAATTTCCTTAATAGGTGATTGTTTATGGGATGTCTGAGGAGGCCACGTTCAGAGGAGGATCACGGTGGAGAGTACAGAGGAAACACTGGACCCGTGTTGAATAATCTGTGTGCTTGGTCACAAATATCTTCTGCATAGCCACTCGGGACAGAAACATAATTAAATGGCTGTGAAATGCCATGACACTACAAAATGCACACGGCTGCCAGAAAGTAATCAACTGGCATCTAAGTGCTCCGCGTTGTTGAATGTTTCTGTGTGATTAATTATCCTCTTTCAGTGTCATTTCAAATAAAACTGACTAAAACGTGCTAAAAAAAGACGCCGTTGCTGTCATTCAGTTTCACACAGGGTGTAGTTTTTTAAGCCAGAGGATGCAAATTTGGAGCAAATCAAAGTCTAGCAGCAGCAGACTGGAGGCAGACAGACACACTTTGATTTCCTGCTCTGACAGCAGAGCACGGGATTGTTTGTCCAGATATTCACTCACCCACAGCGGAGGCTTGTGGCTGCCTGAGCGACCAGATATGAAAGTGCATTAGTAAGCATGCACAAGACTATCAGTAACCTACGCTGGACGGGACCACAAACAAAACACGTAGATGCAAACACGGCGGTTTGTGCCACCCACATGCACTCGGCCATGAGTCAGCAGAAAATCCAGACCATATGGCTTAAACTGTGTCCAGTGGAACTGTCTCCAGGTTAAACACAAAAACAACACTTGCAAGAGCAATTCCCGTGTTGTTTACAGCGTTCCCTCGCATGAGTGACACATGATCGGCCGGAGATCAACTGAGCTGAATGAATCTCCAGCAGGTACACACTGGGTGCAATCTCTGTCTTGCGAGGAGAAGCTGTCGCTGTAGCCTCTCGCTGAAGCCAGTGATGATCAGTGTTTTCACACATGCATCTACAGTATAATTGCATTTGTTCCTAAATATACCAATGACAGGAAATTGCCTTTACAGCCTTGGAGTACAAACAGCAGATGGTCTATTTCTGGTGTGGCAGACAAATGCACAAATGACTGGCTCCAACAATCAATTCAACCTTCCTTTGGTAGCCTACAGTACAGTAGCGCCTGTGCACGGTGACTTTGACAGTAAGGACACCATGACCCAAAACTGGCTTCAACATCAATGGAGCACCACGGCAGCAATGTGAAACCAGGATGAGGGCCCTGTCCCCTTACAGTGCCTCACATAAATCACATAATCTGGAGCCCATGTAGCAAATAATACATCAAATTCAGTGCTTGGATGTAGAAAAATTGCCCTGCAATTAATTAACTCTAACCCGTCGAGAGGAGCCAGGCTCATCTGCAGAGGAGAAAGGCTATTAAGCAACCCTCCTCAAGAGGTCTGTGCCTAAAAGTCACCTTGGGAGGCCAAATTGACGGAATAAGTGATGGCGCAAACGGGTTGGAATTGGGTATCCGCCAAGAAGGCAGCTGCATATGTAATGGAAATGCACGATTCTGGGTGACATGTAGCCGAAAAAGGAGAATGGCACCATCCTGTTTTTTGTTTAGTTTTTTTTTGTTGTTGTTTGTTTTTTGCTCTTGTTTTTCTGTTATAGTCGCCATCCACCATCTCTTGAACGCCCTTTCAATTAATGGGCTTGATGTCACTTGCGAGCGTGTGTACGGAGGAGCTGCACTCAGCCTGCAGCTCTGCAGTGCCATGTGTCCTCTCCTCTCACTATCCCGGAGCTTCGAGCGCTTTTGTTTTATGCCTCTGTGTGCTGCTGTCATGCTCCGAGGATTTCAGCATTTTTGCGTCAAGAGACCAAACAAAACAGTGGCCTCACCGGGACCGTGCTGGAGCCTCTCCGTGCGCTATCGGATAGGCCTAGTGGCCAAACCACCACCACCACCACCACCCCCCTCCTCTCTGTACTCTACCTTATGTAGGTCATCAATGACAACATCTGCGATATGAAAGGATGCATTTCGTCAGCATGTGCTTATTAATGATGCCTCTGCAACCGATGGGGCCCTTACCTTCTGCTGTCGCCTTGCCATATCGGTGGGCTGTTTTGCGTTGAAGGGGTACGCGACGCATCGCATCACAAAAACATACAGCTGCAGCTTCTTCTTGCGCTCCTCCTCGTCCCTCTGCAGCTTCTCCAGGTCCTCCTTCTCCTCGCTGGCGGCGGACGGGCTCGGGCTGGTCGGGCGGGCGCTGCTGCGGCTGCTGCTGGGCGCCAGTCCTCCCGAGCTCTCGCTGGTCCTGCTCGGAGAGATGCGGGATCCGGCCTGGGGTGCCATCGCCTCTTTGCTCTCCTCCTCCACTATCCCATCAGATTCCTCCTCGCTGGACGACGGGTCTAACATCTTGCTCTAGAGGTGATAGCCTGACCTACAACAAGGTTTTTTTTTTTCTTCTTCTGGTGTATGTGTGAGAGAGAGAGTGTGTGTGAAATCCCCCAACGGTGGCTGCGCCTATCCGTGCCTGGATCTCATGTAGAGTGTGCCCGATGTCAGGACGGGGATAGGCCCCGGTTGAGCTCGCTCGCTGGGAGATGGGAGCAGGACGAGTGGAGCTGGAGGAGGAGGAGGTTTTTTAGTCTGCTGCTTCACGCTGAGCTCTCTCCGCCTGCGCCGACCGCTCGTCGATGCTTACGTCTCTTCTGTGTTTTATTGGCCAGTCACCGCTGCGGATGTGAGAGGGGGAGGTGAGAAGAGAAGCGGAGGGGAGGGGCAGGGGGAGTGTAGTGTACAGATGAGAGGAAGGAGAGCGGCTTCTTCTTCTTCTCTTCTTCCTCTTCTTCTTCTCTCTCTCTCTCTGTGTGTGTAGTGTGTGTGTGTGTGTGTGTGTGTTTTCCTTTTTTTTTTTTCTCTATGAAAGCGGGCGATGGCCTCTCCCTGCCTGCCAGGCGGGGGGACGGAGGCGCGGGGAGCTGGCCGTGGTCCTGATGGGAGAGCGAGAGGAGAGAGTGAAGGATGCGCGCCTTTCTCTCGTCCTCTGTCTCATCCTGACGGTCTGCAGTGATACACCTAAGATGGCTGCCACAGGATTCCTCTGATATTGTCACCGAAAATGGGGAACATGGCTCAGTTCATGGGGCTGTGGGTGTCGAGAATGGCTCCTGAGCCGAGTCCTGATGGTGAAGGGTGGGGTAGCCATAAAGACCCAACCTCTCTCTCTCTCTCTCTCTCTCTCTCTCTCTCTCTCTCTCTCTCTCTCTCTCTCTCTCGTCTCTCGGCCCCCTCTCCCTCTCTTCCTGCTGGCTGCTGGTCGACAAATTGATTGTTGCAGCATGTGCTGGTATCTGCTGTCAGGACGGTGCATAGCGCTGCAGTCACGCAAAAGAGATTTATTAATGAAGCTGGTCAGAAATACTCATTTCATTCAGTAACACTGGGCAGTTTGTGCCTAAATGCAAAAGTGTGGCAAAGCAAACACTTGCATGATAAATGGTATATTACATAACAATTAGGGATGCACGATATATAAAAGACAGATAAACTATCAGCCCGATAATGGCACTTTTACATTATCGGTTATCGGTTATTCGTTACATCAAACTGCTGCACCTGTTTAGAGCCGAGCAAAGTAGACAAGAGCCACACATCGCGTTTTATTTTACGAGATGAACACAACATGAGGGGGAAAAGTGTTAACGTTTAACCATAAAATCTCAACACAGCTCATGGAAAATCAACAAACCATCTCTGGTCACTACATCTTTACCTTTCTTGCACTCAGGTGTGTATAAAAAAGCATTAAAATGTTGGTTTCTATTATCGGTTATTTTATCGGTATCGGAGATGAGGGTCAGGTAACTCTCTGTCATCATATCGGCTGAGAAAGATCCATTCCCAAAGTGATTACTGTTGGAATACAGAGCTATTCAACACTTCTGTTATTAAGAAAGTATCACAATTTCTGCATACAGATAAAGTGTTTGTTGAGTATTTATTAATGGTTAATCTCTGTCCTGTAATAAATCACATATCTAGTCATTCATGAACATTGAATCAGCATGATAGAAAAACGTTGCATTAAATGTGAACCTTTACATTGAATACATGTAAAGCAATTAGATGGAAAATGTACATATTATTAAAAAACTTTGTGATTTTATTGTTATGGCGTATTGTTTTTTGAGTGTACAAGTGAGAACCGGCCACAGTTACATGACACATGCAGTCGGCTCATTTTGTGAGGACAATAATCACAACTTGCGGCGACATTATTCACTCTACTTTTATCAAATTATAGAATCAAAAACATATTAAATATTCTGGATTAGACCAGAACAGGTTATTTTCCAACAAGACGGAGAAATTGCAGTGTGATTAGACTTGTTGAGTCAAAGACAGCAGCCCTAAAAAAACAATGCAACAGTATGACAGCACTTTCTGACCCTAACCAGGGGATCTATTAAGCTGTTTACACTTATAAAGATGAGTTAGGAGAGCCACTGCTGGTGTAGAAGACGTGGTTGAGGAAGATATATTATAATCATTGTTATTACTACTACATGTAAGCCGCAGGGACACATTTTAGAGAATCCCACCACAGCTATCTAACAACCCCCCCGCTCACTGTATCACCTTTAAAACCCAGCAGCTCGCAATAATGACAGTCTATGGAAAAGGATGCAGATTTAACCACAGCTGATCTGATAATAATAATATCTCCCCTGCTGATGAGTGTGAGCTTGTGAAGCTGGTCTGACCACCTGCTCATGACTGGATTTATCTTAACGCTGTTATGTCTGGCTGCTTACATCTATTGTTGTTTTAAACCTTTTTGACTTATGACCTGTCAGAATTAAACCAGGTCTGCTTGTGTCACAAGCTGTCCACGAGTTTGTAGACAAGTCACTTTTAGACCTAGGATTAATTAGTCGCTGACTGGCATCCATCTCAACATGGCAACAAGTTTCATATCAAGACAGAGAAGCAGAGGCATAAATAAAAAGATGAATGACGGTTTCATTTAATTTCTCTGCTTAGGGTTTAGGGTCCTGGTACAGCACTGTCATGGCTTGCTGCATGGCTGGATATACATGTTAGGGGGCCCCAGGGCCAAAATAGTGGCACTTTTTATCCATTTGGATTAATTTGGTGTGAGTTGCCGAGTTTTAGAGTTACAGCTAAAGAGATTTCTGCCTTCTGATGACTATATGGCGCTAGACCTGTGGTTACTCAAGACAGTCCACAGTCCTCAGTGTGAGCAGTTTTCACACAGGAACTATTTCCTTTCAACGGAACAACACCCATCGACCGTGTCATAGCACAGAAGGAATCAAGTCAATCAATCAATGTAAAAACCCTCCTCAGCTGTGCCGTATTGTTAGCTGACTTAGTTAGCTAGCCTCTGACTTATATGGCACGCGTCCATAAATAGTCACCAAGAGCAACCGGAGTGCACGCTGACACAAACTGGACTGTTCATAAATTCAGGCCGCTGTTAGAATATGCACGATCTGATATCACCATGCTGCTGTTGTTGCTGGTGCATCATATTTAACATTGCCTCAGGACCATCATTGCAACTGACCAATCACGTGTTTTTTCATTGTCATAGCTTTGCTACCCCGGGAAAAAGAGAAAATGATATGAGAAAATGTTGTGCGAAGAAACATTTGCATATGGAAGAAGTTAGCGTTTCAAACATGTGTTTAACTTTATTTCCTCACTGCTGACCTGCTCTTGCACAAGTGGCGTTACATTTTGTTTTATATTGATAGTAACGTTTTTTTCCCCTTCAACCATTTTCTGACAGTTGATGCTTCTGTTAATTCGTAGAGAAAGAGCAGATTCTACTACTTTTAACCGCCACGCTCTCATTTCAGTCTCGGGATCTGATTTACAGACACACCCTTCGAGTAAAAGACTCGTGATTTCTAGAAAGAGACATTGCTGTTGAGTTTTCCTGAGAGTGTCATCTAATTCCATTATTTATTCAAGAGAAGGAAAACATTTCTGTGGCCAATATCTCCAAAACTCGACATCGCACACCAAAACAATCAGGATGGATTAATAGCACAACAGGTAAGATGAAAAATTTGTTTTTTGTTTTCAGGGTTGAATTAGCCCTTTAATGTAGGAACATGCACTATTAGAGCACAGTTAAACTAAAATAATGAATGTATTAAAACCTAAATTTGACACAAGACCAATCAGTAATTAGATCAAACCTGCCAAACATGTCTTTCTTTTCTTCATCCCCTCAGATTCGTTCACTTTCACGTTTGAGTCAGGGTTTTTTTTTTCCCCCTCCAAACTGATGTTACCCTCCTGACCCTGCACTGTGCTCACCTCCCCCACCATCACAGTACTTACAGTACCAGCACACCCATGACAGCCTTTATACTGTGAGCTCAGCATGCACAGAAGATAAGCGGCCCTGCCTACTTCACCTCAGAGATTAAATCGACTCTGACAGCTGGACTGACTGGCCGCTGCTCCAGATGTTCCATTCGCATCTGACCAGCAAATTCCCTGCAGGTAACCATGCTTTCAAGGACTCCTCATCTCCCCTTTTTACTCTAGTGGATCTCCTGTTGCCCTGACTTGGCATTTAATAGTGCCTCTGTAGTTGTGACTCACACTGTGTTCCCTTGTGTAGTCCCAGCATGAGGCCTGCCTGTGTTCCCAATAGTCCCCAGCTCGTTAGGTTTTCAACAGGCCACCGCCAGCTCCTAAAGGGTGAGGCAGTTAGCAGAATGACACCCTTCAGTATTCTGCGACTGCACACTCTCCAGATGCCCTGGTCTAGCACTAACCTCGGCAGTAGAACTCTCCAAACCTTTTAAACATTAATAATTGACTGGTGTTCTCAGCCTCGCTCTCTACTTCAGCCAGAGTGTGTACACATTAAATGTTGATGTTCTTCTTCGGGGTAGTGCAACACAAAGGCCAGTGGGAAAAAATCACAAGTTTTGTCATGCAACAAGAGCTGGAATTGTGTTTGTTTTTGTTTTGAGAGGAACATTTATGACTTCATTTTGTGGTAACACCTGTCCTGCACACTTAGAAGTTAGATAAAGACCAAGTTTCGATCCCACTTTGGTCTTCATCATCTCAGACTGTTTGAAAAATGGAAAAAAACACGGCCATATTGTGCTTGATTAGTGTTGGGAAAATATGCTGTTCAGGCTTAAAAGACCTGATTTTGTCAACACAAACTCTGCTGGAGATCTCCAGACGTCTTAGATACTGGCCTCTTCCGCCACGAACACGGCAGGAAAATGTCCCGACGTCTTGTTAGAAATATGCAGTGGTTTCACGCTTACAGATGTTCCAACGTAGTCTTGAACAGTGGTCACTGGCTTCGCAGACACCTAGGTGTAACGGCATCATCATCCCCTCCACCTACCAAAATGAACATGTAATGTGAATGTGATACACACGACACTGACACAGCATCCTCCAGTGAATTAGCGTGTCTATTACACGCTCTGCCTTGATACTGGACTAGACAAACTGATGATGTAAAATATTGAAGTATAAAGCTCTTTTAAAGTGCATCAACATGTAACCGGGCGAAATCCATCTGCTGATGAAGATCATTCGGTGCAGCATGGTTGAATGTTCAAGAGCAACTACTAGAGTGGACTTTGCAGTGAGATTATAATCTGAGCTGCTGTTTTCTGAGATGAGTTTTAGCGTTGACGGTGTCAAAATGTCATGGAATATTTCGTCACATGACCAGTTGAAGGCAACTTCTTAACTTCATATTCGCAAAAATCAACACATCTGTCAGATGAATACCAACTCAAGCACAGGAGCGATGGAGCAAATCCCCTGTTGAATTCAGTTCAACCTGCGGAAAATAATGAATTCTGGAGACACGGCACGCTAGGTGTTCAACTATGATGAGCGGATATGAGATGAATCATTTGAACTCCCCTTGACCTGCTGTAGAAATTCATTATTAATTGTAGTCATACTCTACAGGGAACCATCTCATTTTATCGTCACACCTGCTGCCAGTCTGAGCACCGATTTAAGAGCTTCTTTTTTTCCCCATTAATTCTGTCTCGAAGTGGTTGAAGACCTGCGAAGAATACGCCGGTCAACAGCAAAATGTGAAATAATAAAACCGCACAAATGGAACCAATAAAACCGCACTGGAGTCGAGTTCTTTGCTTTAATGCCTTGAATGTCTCTCTTCGCACGCTGTCGTGTGTGTGTGTGTGTGTGTGTGTGTGTGTGTGTGTGTGTCTCCGGAGAGTTGACACAGACAGCATGCAGTATGTAAAGCACACAGTGACGCACCAGACAGCGCAGCACAGCTGAAACATCACAGAAGAAACTGCATGATGATACATTCATGACTTCCCTGCGACTCACTTCTCCTCATTTCATATAGTGTCCCTGACATTCTACGCATACACAGAACATGTTTATTTCATTCAGTGTATGTTCTCAGAGAGCGAGCGGGGAGAGAGCTGTGAGGAATAAGATTATTTATGCAGAAACAGATTCATCCTGTGCACTTGAGCTCGTATCGTTCCGATCTGCGTTGCTCTTTTTCAGACTTGAGCTTATGGTGTTTAGTCACCAGTCATAAGCCCTAAGTTCAGCTGCATTTGGAAAAGTTTTAAAAAAAAAGGGATTGTCAGAGTGAAAGTGACACACAAACACACACACACACACACACACACACACACACTGAGGCTCAGAGCGTCTCTGGAGTTAGCTGAGGAGCTCTTTGAAATATTTAAATGCTGGGAGCGTTTTTAATGTGAGATTGATGGAATAGGGTCAGTGTCAGCGCTGCAGCTACTATAGCCATTTTCAGAGAGAGGGCTTCACGCCCAGCCAATACCGTAACATGACACTCAATATTTTCACCAAGAACGTGTTTACATCCCGGGTTAACTGGCATTTGAAGATAGGTGCTGCAACGTATGCTTGTTTTTTTATTCTATTCTTTTTTATGTGAAATGGACTGGATATATGGATTGCAGAGGAGGGAAATGCTTAGCGGAGATGGGTGGTAATTGGCTTTTGAAGAGAAAGGCCATTTAGAAGAAATTAACAATCTGTACAAATCCTTTTACATAACACAGTCGCTGTTTTTTTTGTTTTTTTTTTCCCAAACACAAAAATAGAAGATGGAGTTCTGATATTTTCATGTTCCCTCTGTGAGGTGGGACCTCAGCACGTCTCCAAGAACCAATTCAGTCTTTAGTCTTGTTTCTTTTCACATCCTTTTGTGTAGAAATGTGCTGTTTCTTGTTAACTATCATTGTCCATTTTCTTTATCTAACAGCCCAAAAAGATTGAAAAACTAAGTAAAATGGGCTGTGTTCCTTTAGTAGATTATTTGCACAGTTAAGCTTCCTTTTTTATATATAGTTTCAGGAGACACTGATATGATCGTTTTTTTAAGCAGACATATTTTGCATACACTCAACCTTAATCATGGGGCTTGCATCTTTACATTGTCTTTTTTGCCCCAGGCAAAAGGTTGTCCTCTGTGAGACAAAAAACACTAAATCAGCTAAATGGATAGGTAATTTCTTTAGTGGAGGCCTCATGAAAATTACCAGATTTATGCTTGTCTCTTCCTCCCACAGTTTTCAGGGTAGAGAGGGAGAGATGATGCCAGAAAAAGACTCATTAATAATGCAGCGAGAGGCTGGAGCCTCACCACTTTCACATGATGGAGAAAAAAAAGAAAAGAAAAATACAGCTGTTACACCGGCATAATCTTCTCATAAATTGGTAAATATGATCTTTCAAATGGGGGCACACAACAGTGGAGGAGTTATGGTGCATTTAGCTTATTGCACATAGAGGAGACACAACCTTCAACTGGATTTTGGGGGAAAGAGAGAGATCAAATGCTGTGACAAAGTGTGAAGAGCCCATCACTGCAGCTTCACAGATTTCCCTCTCCAGCAGCACAGCTAAGTACTGCCCTCTGTCGGCTGAATGAGCACAGAGCCGTTGAAGTGAACTGTTGTGTCGTTAAATAACCAAGACCACAGATAACGTGAATATTTGACGACATCACTTAAAGATTGTAGTCTCAGTTGGAGGCAGATGAGGAGAGAACGGCAGCAAATTGAAAAATCACAAGTTCTGATATTTATATTAACAATGAGTATTGTTTTTTATAATCATTATGCGTTAGGGTTGTCAATTCTAAGATATTGATGATAATGATAAGTCTGAACATGTGATTATATGATGAAGGACTAGAAGACTAGAAGAATACACAGTATATCACCAGGTAGGAAAGTAACAGGGTCATTCATGTCCTATCTTCAAATATCATTGTATTTCTAGATATAGGACAAGAATGGGAAACATTAACTGTGATGTAATGATGATAAAAGAAGAAAAAGATTAGATAGCCTACAGCAAACAAGAGTAAGACCAGGAGAAAACTGTGTTCTTAAAGATACAGCCCAGCTGTCAGTTTAGTTATATTGTTCCTTATAAGAAGAACAATTAAAACATCAGTGTCAAAGCAGTATAAAAGGAGACATATTATGCTAATTTTCAGGTCCATCATTTTATTTTAGACTAAAGTTTTAATGCTCAGAAAACACATTAGTTTTCTCATACTGTCCGGTGCTGCAGCTCTCCAATTCCAAGACCTTTTACATGCACAAGAACCAACATAAACACACTCGATGGAGCTAACATAAGTAATACAAAACAACCCAAAAAAAAATGCAACGTGCTAAATTTCCCATAATTAAGCTCTTCAAACTAGATTTTGACACAGGGCTATTATGAAATTCCAGGCCAGGATTTATCTAATAATGCAAGACCTGCCTCGGTCGATATCGGATTTTAGTGATGCAATTTCGATGTCAGGTACTCAGATTATCCAATTACCAAACCTAAGTGATATAATGAAGGAGACATATTGATTATACATAATAGAGTTGAGTTTTTATTTAATTTTCTATGGAAATTACACAAAAAATACCTGTCATAACCTTACATGGATCTCTGCCCCTTTTTTTTTTTTTAATTATTCAAAACAGGGCAAGAAACTAATGAATGGAATCTGAAAGTAACTCGAGGTTTTGATTACAGCTGATGTATTCTCGCTTCATTCAGCTTTGGCTAACAAAAACAATCTATTCTCATCTTTGACCGACTTGGGCAGAAGGGTTTACATCTGCTGTTATTTCGACTGAATCAACCTCTATTTTTACCCAGTTTAACGCTCCTGTCAGCCTCCTCTGAGGTCCTGAGTGTTGCTCTCAAATCTCATGAGAACCAAAAAAAAGCAGCCAGTGAGCTGCTGTGCTTATTTTTCCACTGTAGACTGAAATGTGATCAGTCATTTTTCCATTCAAAAGCTGTGCCTGAGGGAATTAGTCACACACTTCCGATGACTTTTCGCACTGATTGTTATCCATGTTTTTAATCTTAAATTGGCTACGTCAAGTTTCCAGTGACCCAGTTACTTCTATATATATCCCACTGATTCGTAAAGTATGTTTTCTAACCTAGCAGCTGGATATTAATGTCTATTATATTAATGATATAATGTCTCCTTTTCTATATCTTTTTGTTTACTTCATGTTATAACTTGGTAACTAGGTTTGTTTGACTTTACATTGTTTTCTTTCTTCTTTTTTTTTTAGTCTTTCAGTTTCTCCTGTTATTTTATTGCCAATCCATTTTTTTTATTATTAGTCTTTTATTCCATATCACTGCCTCTATTATGGAACTTGTTTTATTTCTTTGGTGCACAAAATCAGACCCAGTATGAGCTAACACTTATTATATAACTAAAATTCCAGCACAGTAAATTATTAATTTAACTGAGTAATGTGCAAATTCATCCTCAGCTTAAAAATAAATCTGTAATACATATTTGTCACCAAAAGAGGTCAGCAAATTCCTTTTTATAACGATGCCAACAACCGAATCATCAGAGGATCATGAGAAAGTAAAATACAATGTTGTCTTGAGAGGAGAAATATTAGATTTGTTATTTGAAATAGGAATTTATGGAACCTTAAACAATATTTGCCTGATCCCAAAACCACACCCTGGATTATTGAATATCCAAACATAAACTGTGCAAAGTCTGAAACTCTTTAAACTTTAGTCTGATTATTCAGTCATGGCTGGTATGATTAAATACAAGAATGATTTATTCTCTGCTGTTAGTGATGCAGCTGATGAATTGGAGCAGGTCAACCAGATCGTTTCAAGTTTTCCATTATTTCACCATTTAGTCTTACGTGTTGAATCGTGTTAAATTCAGTTTTTAGAAACACAAACCTAAAGGTGCTATGGAAGGTCGAAAGATTATCGAAAAACCCATCGTGTGGGATACACGTTTGTCACCCCTGCCACACAGATGTATATTCAAATAAATCAAATTACAAAATTGTGCATGAATCGAGAAAGAAAGAAAGACTCGTAACATCAAATCTGAAGCTGTAACACAAAGTGAAAAGTTCATGTTTGAAGATAAACTTCATGAAGCTGCTACTGAACTTCAAGTCGAGGAAAAGAGTTAATATGCTTAAATTGTTTGTGTCTAGTGACGCTATGTTATCATATAAACAGGCCGGATCCAAATGGATTTATAAATAAGTTTATCTCTCTTAAAGCAACATTCTGTAGAAATACATAGTTCATAAAAATTTGGCGCCCCCCCACAGTTTGAGTGCAGCACCACTGTCGTAAATACAAATCCCAGGTCTGTAGCAATTTGTCAGATGTAACATAGGTGCTGACTACAAACAAAACTCACTACATCATAACAATGTTATGTGTTGAAAATGTATGTGTTGAAGTTAACATGTATGTAACGCTGTGATCCTACCCTCTTACTGAAGTTACATGCAGAAACAAGTGACAGAGCCACCATTCACCCTGTTACAAAACACTGAACCATCAACATGGAGGTAAAAAAATGTAAGTATTGTTGCTTTAAGAAGAATAAGAAATCTCCTCGTCCCAGCAATGGCGCACCGAAACCTTCAGCTTATCCAGCTGAGGCAAAATCACTAAATTTTGAGTTTTAATTATAATGAAAATTCCTAATTTAGTGATTTGGACTTCTTTACTGATCCGTTTTCTTCATCTGTTTTTGTTTTCTACACACTTGCATCTAGAAACAAGTTGAAATGTCATGTATGTGTATTTGCTGTGATGGTAAATCGTCGATTGCTTTTCTAGCCTTGACCATTGGAAGTGCATTATGACACTTGTAACAATCACCCATTCACACACACATTCATACACTGACGGCAGAGTCTGCGATGCACTGTCATGTTCTGATATCTGTTATAGACCAGAACTTGGTGACGAGCCTCCACATATTTCGGTGCCAAATGAAGTTGCAAAATGCTCTGGTTGATATCTAGGCTGCTGAGAGACATAGAAGAAAAACGAAAGCATCATCCACATAATCCATAGACACCCTGTGGATTATGTGGATGATGGTGAAAAGTTTGATATAGGCCACGGCCATTTGCCTCAATTAGATTTTTCCTGCCATTTTGAACTGTTTGGTAAACATATTATTGATCCTTATTAGATCCAGTTTCACTAAACTTTGTTATGTACCAGGTTTGGATGACAATTTTTGACTTAAAATTGCAATAACTCATGAATGCTTCATCTACTTTCAATCACAAGTGGCTGAAGTGTACTCAGTGAGGCCATGATTAAGATGTCTCAGTCTCATGTGCTTCAGTGCTTCAGTGCTTTAGATAAAGAAACAAAAAACTGCTGCGAGCAAGTAGCCTTGCAGGAGCTGCAGCAGCTGAAAGCTTCAGAAGCTGGAAGTTCAGCAATCAAACTGCATTTCCTTCAGTGAGAGCAGAATGTAGTTCTCTTTGATTTAAGTGTCTGAGCCTTTTTTTTTTTTTTTTTTTTTAGAAAAAACAATATTTCGAGATCAACATCCTTATGGCCTTACAGTAACAGTAAACAACTTCTTCACACGCATTCTCGCTTATATGCTGTTTACTGTTTACTGCAGTGTTTGTGAACAAATGAAGAGGTACAGAGAATCTCAGACTCCTCCCTGGGGAAGATATCTGCTGTCAGCCCTCCCCTCCCCCTGGAAAGAGTCGTGCTCTTGTTCCTGTCTTCATCAGTGGCATCTCAAACTGATGACAAAAGCTGTCGACCCTGCGCGGAGTTGGAGTTGAGATCTCTGATTTTTAAATGTGTATGGTTATATTTGCTCCGGTAAGTCTCATTTTTCCTCGGCTTGTCATTTTATTCCATTCTCTGGTTATTTCGGTTGTATTGATTTTTCTGCTTTCCATCCACTTCTACTGCACACTGCACTGTATGAATTACAATATCAAGCGAGATCTCGGTGCTTTTGATCCGTGTTTTTGATTTGCTGATTGAAAAAACTACTTCATGAAATGTCTGCCTGGTTCAGCATCAGTGCAGTTTTGTGCCACTCATTTAAAAGAAAAGAAAAATCTGTGCAAAGTCGGTAACACAGAGCAAAATTCTGAATATTCTTCATAAGAGCTATAAAGATAAAATGGGTAACAGACTTCAGACCCGTGTGTTACATCCTCAAACTGAGTGTCACTGCACTGCTGTGGCCACCCTCCAGCTCACAGTCAGCAGCTCTGTTAGTTGTCTTCCGACCTTTGAATTATTCAGGTTTTGTTTTCAAACCAATTATAAATCTTGAAAATCAGTCAGGCTGTGGTTTATATATGAGTATACGTTGTGCAGTGTTATGATCCTTTTATGACTATTTATTGTTTTTATTTTTTTGTAGATTTTTGCCATCTGTGCTTTTGCAACATGTGGAGGATACTATGGTCACCTCCAGGTTAAAGTGGACTGTGCAGACAGGAGGCAGGGTAACCTCAGCATCAACATTGATTTTGGCTACCCCTTCAGGTAAAGCAGCTGTTTGTGCTTTATTTTACATACGTCCACCTCATCACTCTATTGATCATATTCATTTCCTATACTAGTGTTTACTGTCAAAAATGTTAATACATGATTACATTAATGCATAAAGAACAAATATTAATTGTCATGTAATTGAATTTTTGTGACATTAAATCACATTTTTGACTTTTTGACGTAACTGGCACATAACCTATTTACATGCTTCGAGTTAATTTTAAAAATTAGGTGAAAAAAAATTACTTAAATGCTAATTATTACAGGCCTACTCATTAATTTAGTTATAGTTTGGTATTTATGCGCAATTGGTTGTCCTGTAAAAGTATAGCTAACGTTGTGTGGGTTTAGAAAATTAATAAATACATTTATAAACATTGAAATAAAGTTTATAAAGAGTCGTTTCATATTTTCATACTTTCTAAATATTTTAAAATGTGTTGTTTTTTTTAAGTAGGCAGTTCTTTTCTCCTCGCTCTGGGCCCCCTAGTGGCAATGAAGCCCTTGGCATGTGCTTTTTAATGCTTGTGCCTCGATCCTGCCCAGATCATTTATTATTCTCATTTCAGGAAACTGGTCAGACTCAAGAAAAGAGATTTAAAAGCTGCACAGCTCTCCTCCATCATGTCAGGCTCAGGCTCAATTTTAGAATAGGAAGCTGAAAATCTGAGTAGAAAGCCGGCCCAAATTAAGATCCCTGAGTCTGAGACGTTTCACTGCATCATTAGACAGGAACGTACCTGGAGTGCTGTCAGAATTAACGCGGGTGGTCCCCTGTGATGATACAGCACTTTATAGCTGTATCTCTCATTGCAGCAGGCAACTTGATGTGCCTCATGAAACGATAACGAGCGACAGAAAATGGTAATATTCTTTCATTGTGACTCCTGTGGACCTCTATGTGCTCAGGACTGTCTGGGGCCTTGTACTGTTTAAACACCTCGGAGATGTTTGTAGGATGAGAGAAGAGTGACTCTGTTTGTCAGCTGTGTTGCTATTTTGAGTGAATAAAGTTCTTCATCTACATGATAATAAATGATCGTTAAGTGTCAGGGTGGATGCTATGATGGATTATAATCCTTTTCTACAGATGTGAAACTACACAGCTGCCTCGTTTAACATACCAGTTAATGGTGTGTATGTATATCACTGAAGTGAGGTCGACCACCCACAAACCCCTACACATGCTTCAGAGTGAGTGTCAGTGATGGCCGAGTGTCTAATTAACACTTCAGCAGACTTGACACGTGTGTCTGTGTGTGAGTTCAGAGGGACGCACTCTGGTCATGTATAAATAGCACATGAACCCAAATTTAACAGAACAGGATTTAGGTGTTTTTTTTAGTTCTTTTGAAACTTTATATCAGTTTTAATGTAATAAACAAGACATTTCAAAAGGAGCTTTCATGTTTTGAGTCCAAACATTTCGATTGCAGGTTTTTGAACAAGAAAGGTGTGTGTGTGTGTGTGTGTGTGTGTGTGTGTGTGTGTGTGTGTGTGTGTGTTTGCACATTGATTGATAACAAAATAGGCAATGACTAATGACTGAAATATTTTTAGACACAGCTAAATATATACCCTGCAGTTTCCTTATTTTTCACTGAACTATTATCGCTTTTTCATGTGCGATGAAAAAAAAATTAACAAGCAACCATGCACGTTTGTCTGAAATAATCATCAGCAATTGTAATTCATGCAGTAACTTGACAAGATTTCCTGTTTTACTGCAGCTCTGCATGTAGTTTGTTGCAGTAAAGTTGCCGTACAAAGCTAGCACATACACTGCTCACATCAGGCAGCTGCTAACTCAGATGGGGTAGAGCCCATCATGTACCACCCCCAAGTTCCTACGGTAGCCCAGAACAGACAAAGCAAACACTGACTCTAGAGAAGGCCTCTCACCTTTAGTGGCTACCAAAAGAGAGGGCGAGACGAGGGCTATTAGATCATACACACGTCACCTTTAACTTACAACGAAAGAATGTCTTTTGCCACAATTCGCTCAATAGCTGCTGATTTGCCCCAGTACTGTATTGTTACTCTTGTGGTCAATAACCTAACCCACAGTTGTGTTAATATTGTCACAGTTACACAGTAATTAACAGCGAGACTGAAACAACATATGTAATTATTTTTGCTTGTATAGATATTATAATAATAAAAAGGCTAGGTAAACCTAGCCATTGAATCTGATGATTAAAGGGTAACTCCACCAATTTAACACATTAAAGTGTGTTTACAGGTCTTGGGGTCGACTGCATGTGTGAAAAAATTATAAAGCCTTTTGTGTCTCCAGAGGAAGCTGCAAGTAATCAGATAAATTGCCTCAGGTGATATCACTCAGTGGCCATGTTGCATTGTGGGTAATGTAGGCACCAGGTTTTCAAAGGAAGAAGAATGTGTGGAATAAAGACGGTGATATTTCTGGTTCTGCTGTCCATAAACAGTCAAACAGTGTTGTGCACTGCTACACCAGAGGATTACTTACACAAACTTTGGTGCCTAGATTACCCACAGTGCAATTTAGCCACTGAGTGATGTCACTGGAGCCACAAAAGGCAGTGGTACTCACGTACCCAAGACCAATGACACACTTTAATGTGTAGATTTGGTGAAGCTACCCCTTGTGTGTGTTGGCAAAATTAAACTTGGTCCCCTCATGGTAACATTTTCTCTCTTTGATACTGTCTGAGAGTGAGTTTGTAAACTGTTTCTCTTCCTATTGCCACACAGACATTTACAACAAATAAGACATCTGCTTGTGTCTTCTCTGCTGCCTCATGAATCTCATCACATTTGTCCCTTTTTGTCTCACAGGAAAGAAAAAAAACAGATTTGTTTTCAATAAAGTACAACAAGGTTTCGCAGCTGTGTTTCTATATTCTTGCAAGCTTGAAAATCACTTTTCTTAGCCAGCTAATGAAATTGCTCTCTGAGCTAAAGTGACATGTTTTCTTACATATAACAACTTTTATTTTTTTCTTTCCCTTTCCTATTTCGGTCTCGTAGATTGAAAGAAGTGCATTTCAAGGCTCCCCTGTGTGACCCAAAGAGAGATGAGATTATTTTCCTGGACGGTGACTTTTCCTCACCTGCTCAGTTTTTCCTGACCGTGGGTGTTTTTGCTTTCCTGTACTCTCTGCTGGCAACCATCGTCTATGTCTTCTACCAGAACAAGTACCTGAAGTACAACAGAGGCCCACTTGTGGTCAGTCAACGAAAAACTCTTCCAATGTCCCAGCTTGAATTACATTTGTCTGACATAAAACAAACATTTTACTTCTACTCTTTTGTCCTGAGCAGGATTTTCTTGTCACCCTCGTCTTCTCCTTCATGTGGCTGGTCAGCAGTTGCTGTTGGGCCAAAGCTCTTTCGGATATCAAGACGGCCACAAACCCGACACAGGTGCTTCTGCTCTTCTCAGCCTGCAGAGCTCAGGAGAACAAATGCACAGTTACCCAGGAGCCTCGCTGGTCACGTCTCAACACATCCGCGGTAGGTATTCAGTCTACGAATAAAGCATCGAAACACACAACTGGATAAAACATTTACACCCATCACTTCTTCTACCTCCAGGTTTTTGGTTTTGTAAACGTCGTCCTCTGGGTTGGAAATATCTGGTTTGTCTTCAAAGAGACAGGTTGGTACAAGACAGGTCAGAGATATCCGACCAGGAGTGCTTCTGGGAAACGTGCCAGTGAAATGCGACAGCGGCTCTACAGCGAGAGCAGCTTTGAGCAGTCGGAGGAGAGTTTCGCTCCACAGCCATCCAGACAGCACAGTTTCAAACAGTCAAAGGTGGAGTTAACAGGTGGAGGTCAACATGTACACAGACAAAGTAGCTTCAATCAGCCCCAAGTAAGCTTGAGCTTACCACACGCATATCTGGGTAAACAGGTCGTTTATGACAGGGAGAACAAAGAGGCTTCTAAGGGCCCGATGATATTTGTCAATGAGATGTGATTTTGTTTTTTAGTGTCATGCTGTGAATACATCACAGTTAACTTGAATTAAAATGGAAACACTGACAGTGTTAATTATGTTTTTCTCCATTGGATAAATGCCAGCTGAAAAAACAAACAAACAAAAAAAAACATTGATGTCATTACTTTAATCTCCCAAAGCATTAATCTGCAATGTTTCTTGACTGCTTGTTTTCATCTATCTTAAAAACTGAATTTTGCCAATAGGAAAGTGTTGCTGTGTTGCCCTGCGAGTCTCAGAAACTTGACAGTCAAACTGACAATTCTTACTTAACAGAACTAATAATAGAACCAAAATAATTACAAATCAGAATGAATATGAAATAATTCATTTGGATGCTTTTTTAAAATATTTTTTTTCCTTTCCTCCAGTGTTGTATAGGTTCGTGTGCATGTAAAATATCTAAAAAGTTAAGAAGATCAAAGTCCGCCTCTTCAGTAGTCCCGCCTTTTAATTCTGTGACTTTGTGACATCACACTACATCGAGGAGTCACAGATTTGCATAATCTATGCCTATAGCGGCGAGTTTGGCACCTAAGAATTGATTCAACAAAGCTGCTCTGCCAGCTGTGCTGGTTCAGGCATGTGTGAGCTGACCAATCACAGTGCACGTGGAATTTGGGAACTGGCGGCCTTGAAGAGACAGGAGCTAAAACAGAGCGTTTCATACGGAGGGGGATCACAGTGCTGCAGCACTGGACAGTATGAGAACAGCGATGTGTTTTTTTGAGAATTAAAGCATGTAAGCCTATTCTAGTAGAAACCTAAAATAGAATTATGAACCTGAAAATGAGCAGAATATAAGAATAATCTAACCGTCATTAAACAACCACAACAACAACCACACAGTGGTTCTGACCCATGACTACCCAGTAGACATTATTACATAATTACATGATAACACAGTACTTGTGTGTCAGACCACACCTGTAAAGTTAACTGTCTGCATCAAAACCATGCAGTGGGCCAGGTGGCGTAACTTAGCTAGCTTGGACCACGTCTGTCATCAAACTTGGCCTTCATTTCGATCTCAGTTACCAGTGAAGTTTCATGACTGCATCTTGCACAGTTGTGATGACAACATCTGTCCACAGAGAGACAGACGGTCATATAAGCACCTGCTGAAATACTCAGATACTCAGAATCACTTCCGTGATAGTCTCCGCTACAAAAGGCGTCTCCAGGACCACATTTTACCGTGATGACACACTCACGGACTCGCAAACTGAAAACAATACCAGCCAACACTTTGGCAGCTGTTAACAAATTACATAACGTTGGACAGACCTGATCTTCATGCAGTGTACCTTTAACACAGACTGTAATGTAACTGCTAACTTTAGCTTGCATAGATTTAGAGATTACATTTTCAGAGATAACATTGCATTTAATTACTTCATATATGGTGGAAAGTATTTACAAGTATACTACATAGATGATGTTGATAGTTTGACAATCGAGGTGAGCTCATATGTAGTGTTTTTTGAGAATTTGGGGTGCTATGGAATCGGTCTATCTCTGTGTGAACTTCATTTTTATTGTAACCATTTGATTATTTGTTTTTTAAGGTTTCAACCATATAATTCTCTTTGAATTATTTGTAATAAAATTAGAAAAAAAATAAACAACCAGTGATCTAGTTGCTTTAGCATAGTGTCAGGACTCTCTACCTGCTGTTGATATTGAACTGATTTCTCCTGATTTATTTTACATGTTTTTATGTTAGCTGTCAAAAGAAAATCATTTTTGAGGAAGCCAGTTACTCAAATGTACAGTATACATTACAGGCCTATAGAGTATGTTTGATAGAAAACTTGTGCAGTATGAGTTCAGCAATATATGTAACCAATGTGCTCTCAATAAATATTTAATGTTTGATTGTCATTTATTCCCTTTCCTGATGGATTTCCTGATGTTATAATCAGTGTGGTGCTCCAGTGTCTTCATTTGTTCTTTCATTTTTATTTTCAGGATTTCTTGTTTAAAGAATGTATTTTCACATTTCATTACAGCTGTGTCAAAGCTGAATTATTCTCTTTTATATGTTGCGTCATTTGGAATGTGTAAAACTGCTCATGTTACATTTAGGATGCATCTCACTATGACTTGACATGATTCATTGACTGTAGTTACAGTGAGGCAGATGACAGTGATATAATTCACAAAACACAACTGGAATTTGTGTATAGTAACTTGAATGTGTGCTTTATGTGATATTGAGCTCATGTCAGGTATTTAATTTAGTGTTGCTGCAGACGTCTTCGGTGTCTTCACTTAAATCAAAGTGAGTGTATCCACTGTGGAGCTGTTGTTATCATGTTTTTTTACTGTCAGTCTCTTCATTTCCATGGAAGAAAAAGGAAACCAGAGCAGAGGAGACAGAACGTTAGGAAACACTGAGAAAGAAACGTGTGAAAACAATACAGGGAATCAGTAATGAATATTGACTCTAGCGGAGACGCCAGACATTAAAGCTCGTTTCACACTGTGTACCGGGATTATCTCCACTGCAAAGGCCAAAAGGATAACCCCTCAGGGTGTCTATGTCATCCAGTCTAAGACAGTTAACACACTGTAAGACTAACTAATGCCCAAAGCTTCTCACTCACACCGCAACCGTCATACAACCTGTAGAGTGTGAACACACAATTTGAGTTTACTGAGATGTGGCTAAATTAGTGCTGTGAATCTAATCAGCAAATTATAGAAGTATTGCTATTAAATTTGTTGATTAATTGCTACCTACACAAAACACCAAGTTCCAAGTACCACAGGTAAAGCACATTTTCATCATCATTACCCTTAATGATAAAAAATGATCAATAAACCCTCTGTCCAGCTTTGATTTAAGGCGTAGTCCACCAGTTTTACAGATGAAGTTCAGTTTACTGGGTTATTTATCAAATTATCCAAATTTTCATCCTACAGCCCCCTATCATTGTTTTGTTTTCTGTCTGTCTCTCCTATTCATTTATTTATTTACCTCTACTAATTTAATTTTGTCATCCAGTAACCCTCTTAGCGTCCAGTTCCAGTTATTATTATTATTATTATTATTATTATTATTATTATTATTATTATTATTATTATTATTATTATTATTATTATTATTATTATTATTTCTTGTCTTGTTGTCATTTTGTCCTGTTGTTCATTTTATGTTTATTTTCAATTTAGGATTTTGTCAAGTAATGTCTAGTTTTTTTTGTAATGTAATGTCCCTGTTTTGTGCACTAATTAAAATAGAAAAAGGGAAAAAGAAAGAAAGAAAAGAAAAAAAGAAAGAGTACTGCTTAGCCTTTAATGTAACCTGATGATGTCATCTGTGTGATGTCATCTGAGTGTAGTAGCTAAGTATAAACTGATTATATACATTAAATGAAAAAAATTAAACTAAAAGAATATTGACAATAACGATGTGAACATTTTATCATCTCTCATCAGTAAACCATGTGGCAGTGTATCCTATGTCAGCCAGCAGAGCTTGTGTCTTCTTCCAGGCCTCCTCACTGCCGACATTAGCCTGGAAATATACCCAGTGCGTCCCCAAGTTTGTTATTAAGACCTCTGTATGCAGCTCCTCCCCTCTGATCCGAGCGATTAGAACAAAGAGAGGCGACGCTTGTGTCCGCCGGCCCCCTGACAGAGACACTAAGCGCATGCAGGTGTCCAGAGGAGGCTCTTTGAAGGAAATTACAGCGTGTGTGCACACAGCATGACAATTAGGGTCAGGTTATCAGCGGGAAATAGAGGGCTACATCATGAGATGGACAGGCCCATCGGGTATGGTGGAAGGGTGTATTTATATGTAATTAATCCCCTGTGAGCTGGTGCATGTTATGTGTAACATTTAACGAGCAGAGGGAACATAAAGCAGTCGTGACCTTTTATTTACAAGTGGAGCGCAAATGTGGGGAAGACGCTGTACAATGTAATGGTGCAAAAGACATGTGTCAATTCCTCGTAGTCACCTGCAGGGGGCGTCACCAGCAGAGGGTCCAGCTTGTTTTATAATGATGCAACAATCTAATTCCGTTCAGCTCATGCTCTTTACTCTATTCATGTGCCACAGTTTATTCCACAAGAGCAAATCTTGCATGTATTTGTACATGTATGCGTTGTGTAAAACCGCAGAGTGTGACACACTGTTAGTGTTAATGTACTGACACTGGCCTCAAGAGGGTGGTAGAGCATCACACCAGACACACAGCAGGCATTATCCTCTCTGTGGCCAAGTGACTTTCCTCTCTTCACTTGCTCTCTGTAGCTGTAACTGTGAGATAAGACAGAACATAAGAGGAGTTTTTAAAGGGTCAGTAGTGTAGAATTTATGGGGATCTATTGGCAGAAATGGAATGTAAGATTCACAGTAACACTTTCATTCATGTATAATCGCCTGAAACTAAGAATGTATTTTTATTTCCTTGGAATGACAGCCTCATATCTATAGAATGGACGTGCTCATCCACAGAGTCCGCCATGTTGCACCGCCGTGTTTCCACAGTATCAAAACCAAACAACCACAACCAAACGCTGGCTCTATAGTTTTTTGGCTGCAATCTGCTTCCATTAAATCCTGCACACCGGACCTTTAAAGTTAGATATCAACTGCAGGGTGGCTGTGGTTTGATTTTTTTCGTTTGACATTTTAGTGATGCATTCTCAAAAATATGTGGTCTGTGAAGGCATGTTCATTACTAATTCATATGAAACATCACATCAGGAATTATTTTCAGAATTAGTTTCACAATTCAAACAAAGTTAGATATCTTCATTCATATTGTCTGAAACTGTAAATGCATAAATCAGACCTAAACCCAAAGATATCAAACTATTTGTAGAGCCGTGGTGTAAACTGATTTATTTCACTCAAACAGACAATTCAGTTTCTGATGGCAAATTACAGTGAGACAAATTTCTGTAGACGCTCACGTTGTAAGAAATCCATCACCGTCTAATTTGTTTTTTCCAGTTCACTTCACTTCAACTGTTCAAACGCAACACTTTTACACATTCTGAATGCCATCTGTCTTGCCCATTTTCATACCTCAGTTATTCTCTGTGGTTTTCAACTTCTGTTCATGTTACACAAATTCACAATCACTGTGAAGTAATTATTGCAAATCTAACATGACTAATTGGTTGAGCAGCAGTTCCTAGAATACATGGACCCCTTAAAGGGTTCACACAGGATTACAACGAGGGATTATAGTGGGAATCATACACATGTCAAGCCAAAAGGTGAGGTATACTGTGACGTTAAGTGCCCTGTCACTATTGAGTAGGGGACCGTGAATTATCCTACAGGCTGAGGTTTCTTCCATCTTTTTTTTCCCTCCTGTTAAATTGTTTTTTTGTCCTCGCTCAAATCGAGGGTCTGAGGGCAGAGGATGTAGTTCACTTACAGATTGTAAAGCCCAGTGAGGCAATGTGACTGTGATTTTTGGCTATATAAATAAAACTGATTTGAAATTGATGTGAGTATGCATCGTTTTAATTCAAACGACAATATGACATCAGCAGAGGAAAAGGGATCCACCCTCTCTATCTTCACTTTAGGTTTATTTCCTTTTATTCCCTGTCAAATGTTTTTGTTCTTAGTCTTTTCTTATCAAATTCGAAGAGACAAAGTTGGTAAGGTTTTCTGTAAATGTATACTTTGATTCAGAATTAAATGAACACACCAGTACTGTGTGTTTGGTACAGAGTCTGTTCGTCAAATCCGTAATCCATAAAGCAGAAGATTAAGACTTGTTTTTCTCTTTGGAGCTTTCATTTAACAATCCGAAAGCAAGTGAGAAAAAAATGTCCACAGACTTGAGTATGCCAGTGTAATTAAGACAGAGACAGTCACTTCTGTATTGCTGGTAGAAACTGAGGTCTACATCCTACACCATGCTGTAAGTGCATAGCATGCAGTTATGGAACCACAAAAGGGAGCAAAGACGTCAAATTCAGAAACTAGAACATAGTCCAGTGTTGAATTAAGAAGGAAAAGGAAAATAGGAAACATATCAAACAACCACTCTGTCAAACACACATAGATAACAGGATAACACAGAGTTGAGCTCTTTGTAAAACAGCCATAGATAGCTGTCATCAGTGCTGTGAAGGAAGCCCCCTTGTACATGAAGATACAAGCTCCGTAAGTGACATATGGAAGCCAAAGTATCACCTTGGGTGAACTCTTCTTAGAGTGTCTGAAAACAATGACCGTTAATACTGCCAAAAATACACCCATGTCCTTATGGAGCCTTTAAAGGTTTCACGAAGGATTACAAGGAGGGATTGTATCCATGCCTGCTAAAATGTGTCAGTGTCAGAGTGCCAGACACACTGCAGCAGCTGCTGTTTTAGTTCTGTCTTAACAAGTTCAAGGGACTAAGGAAAGTGGACATCATAGGATGCACAGCTTAAAAGCCATGTAATACAACTTAAAGATAAAACTAACTTTGCTTGACTTAAAGGGAAAACAAAAACGGATCCTCAAGAGGAACAAATGTCAACCTTAAAATATTCTGTATCACAAACCAGATGTAATTAAACCACCATAGTTCAGAGATGAGTCAACACAACAGGACGTTTCTTTTCAAGCATGCATTTATTATCTAGTCTGTCTTTTTTTTCTTCTTCTTTTACATAAAATACATGAAAATGAGAACACTGGTTGACCAGTAAAACATAATTACATGAACCCCCCCCCCACAGCAGAAAGTGTTGTCACATTTCATGAGGTTTAGCTTGACTTGAGAGTTGATGTGTCTCTTTGCGTCATCGAATGCTGTACAGTGAGTCACAGTTCATTCACACTCTCTCGCTCACTCACTCATAGGCTCTTTCACGCACGCAGCCACACAAATGCTGCACAAAAGATCATCTCTGCAGCAATTGCATTTTCTTTACATTTACATATTAACAGATGAGACACAATTCCTCAGTGTGTTTGGTCCAGAGTCCGTTCATCAAATCCATGAATCCATTTGGCAAAAGTTCAAAACCTTTTCCTTTTTTTTTTTAAATTCTGGAAGCAAGTAAGAAAAATGTCCACGATACAACATAGTTGCTGAGATTTGAGAGCATTTAGGAGGCAGTAGACACTTCTGTCTTGCTGGCAGAGACTGAGGTCTCATCCTCCACCATGCCGCCCATTCCAATAGTGCTCAGCATGCAGTTACGGAACTGTAAGAGAAGCAAAGATAGCAGAGTCAGACACGATGGGTTCAGGTTTGAAGAAAGAAGAAACTGGGAATACTAGAAACTAACTGACCTGTTTGTTGAACAGCACATAGATGACAGGGTTGTACAGAGCTGAGCTCTTTGCAAAGAAGGCAGGGATGGCTGCTGTCAGGGCGGAGAAGGCGGCTCCCTTGTTCAGGAAGATCCAGCCGGCAAATGAGGCATATGGGACCCAAGCTACCAGGAAGCCCATGACCATCAGGACGCACATGCGTGTCACTTCCCTCTCAGCCTTCTGGGTGGACTCTGACTCTTGCTGCTGGGCTGCGGCCTAAAGAGTTTGATAAAATAAAAGATAATCAGCCTCTCGCAATGTGTTTTAGAAACACAGGACAAAGAACATGCCTAAAAACTTCACTTACAGCTTTGACTGTCAGCACAAGGCTTCCATAGGTGAAGAAAATGAGGAAGACAGGGACGAAGAAGTGGACGACGAACATGTAAATGACGTATGATTCATTGTTGAAGCCTGGAGCCAGAGTGTAGTAGTCGGGTCCACAGGAGCACTGCATGCCCTCAGGAAGGTACCTGTGTGAGGTTTAAGAAGAGCAAATCATGTGTTTACTCTACAGCAACTAAAAGCATCTGATTTGTGTGTTTGAATGGTTTACAAGTCAACGATTTAAAAGAATGTGTGAACTACCTGGACCAGCCGAAAAGAGGGGGAGCAGCACAAGCCATAGCCATGATCCAGGTGACAGCGACTCCAGCTGCAGCGTGAGTTCCACTGAACTTGAAGCTTCCCATGGGTTTGCAGACGACAATGTATCTCTCAACAGCCAGGACGACCAGTGACCAGAGAGCAACTTCACCTGTAAGAGAAAGAGAGGAGAGGTTAGTAATTCATGTGTGCTGTGCCATGTCTTCTTCCAAAGAATTTCCCACTTCTTCTTTCTGACCTCCGAGTGTGGCCATGAACCCCTCAATAGCGCAGAAAGTGGGTCCGAGGATGAAGTAGCCGTTCATAGCAGATGTGATGGTGATGGTGAATCCGAAGGCGCACATGATCAGTCCAGCCACAGCCAGGTTGACCAGGATGTAGTTGAGAGGTTGCCGGAGCTTCTTGTTCTGAGCCGTTACAAACAGTGTAAGACCGTTGATGGGAGTTCCAGTGCAGATCAGGAAGAACATGTAGAAAGCCAGAAGCTTGAAAACCATGGGATCCACCATGTAATACTGCGGGTATTCGAAAGGACTTCTAACAATCCCACTCCTGTTGGACATGGGGATGTAGAAGTTCTTGCCCTCAGTGCCATTGGGCTCGATTCCTCCTTCCCAAACCATCTTGAGTCACTTACTTTGCCGGAGCTTCGATCGTCAGGCAGTGATAACTGTGTGTGAAGTCACTCAGTGCCCAGTAGACATCTTCTGCTGTCCCGGGTGCTGTTTTATACCTTCCTGAGGTTATCCGCAAATTGGCAAAGTTAGATTACAAGAGGATTGTGGAGAAAGCGGACAGCTCAACTCAAATTGATAATTGACTTTAAGAAAGCCGGTAGTGATGGCGTGGGGGTGGTGGGGGGGAGTAGTGGTGGTGACCACCAGACGAAGTCTTTCATCTGTTATTTTATTAGTTTTACCTATGTGTGTCACCTATGTGTTAGAGGTAAGCAAAATAAATGTTGCTTTACATTATATCCCATTTTCTTATATGTGAATGACCTTTTCTCTGTTTATAGGGTGGTTCAATCTCATGGTGATGGGAAGAAAAAGGAGGATTATTTTAGCAGAAACAATTTAAGTTGAACAGTAAGTCTTTTTAAATTATTTTCTACCAAATTATAAATAGCTAGTATCTCTCTGAGATGGCACTGATTACAATCTAAAATTGATTTAAAAAGGAATAGATAATGTGGTTGCTCATTATTATTATTATATTAAGAATGAGTGAGGGGTTTCATTTTGAAAAAAAAAAAATAGAATTGGTGCTTAATCTCTGTAAATGCATTGATGCATGTGCGTTGGGTGATCGCGCACACAGATGGCAGGTGCTTTAGTCTCCATCCAGCTCCTTTGCTCAGCAGACACACTCACCCTGCTGAGGGGCGTCGTGATGCTTTTGCGACTCTACAACAACAACAACAACAACCCCTTTAAAAAAAGGGGTCATTATTTTTCGAGGATGAAAGTAAATATTGGATGCAGGACCGGAGATCAGGAAAGCCGGATGAAACATCACGACACAGGCTAGGAAACAGGGTAAGTGCCCATTCCAGGAATTCTGATTATTAGATAGAAACTAACTGGAGACATTTGCCTCGCTGACTGTGTGTGTGTGTGTGTGTGTGTGTGTGTGTGTGTGTGTGTGTGTCTGTCTGTCTGTCTGTTTGTCTGTCTGTCTGTTCGTTGGGCGACAGTAGCGGAAGAGTCAATAACTAAATTCAGCTTCATGTTACACGGAAACTGTAATGGTGAAGTGGTGAGAAACGAAGTTCAGCTCCTTTGTAGACCTGCATGGGTAGTTTATCTTTTACCTGAATGATCTTATAACAGCCCAGTCACTCGTTTATAATCAAACCTCTCATCGTGGATCACTTTGTTGGTGATCCCGAACATGTAGGTCAAATCGGACAACAACTCTATCTAGAAGTGTAGCGAGGTGTCCGAAATTGATTTGTGAAGTACCGTTTTCTGCCGCACGGGGACGACCGGAGACTGAGAGGAGGCTGCTGCACAGCTCGACACGAGGCATGTCATGTATCAGGGTTGACAAGTAACCAAGTGCATTTACTCATGTAGACTTCTGTTCTTGGACTTGTATTTATATTTTATTATACCAACAATTCTGTGGCACAACATTTATTTGACGGCTGAAGTCACTATTTACATTCAAGATTAAAACTACATTTTCCATTAAAAACACATCTTCACACAAATTTCCAGATTAACAATCCAGTGTTAAGATTAAACCAGTAGATACACACCAGTCATCTGGTCTTCGAGTCCAGATTGAGAATAAATGAAGCAATAGATAAGCTTTTATAAAGTTATTTGTTTTTGTTGTATGACATGTATGCGACTGAATAATAGTGATTATAACACTAATTAAATAATTGTCAAACTTCTTTAACGTGTTAAATCAATTTGCCACTAATAAAGCCTAATTATCACCTTGTCTTTTCTCTATATAAATCTTTATTCTTTATTTTGGGACTTGACTTGGGACTACCTTAAGACTTGGACCGAAAGTTTTGAGTGGTTGGTCCTTTGTTGTTTTTTTTTTGTTTGTTTGTTTGTTTGTTGTTATTATTATTAATTTGTCATTATTATTATTATTATTATTATTATTATTATTATTATTATTACTGTTGTTGTTGTTGTTTTTGTTTTAAGTCAAGTTTAAGTTTTGTTGTTTTTTTTTTGCTTGTGTTTCATTTAAAATATTGTTTTTGTTCCAAAGAGGTTAAAGAATCAAATGTTTGACAAAAAGCAAATATTAGAGAAAAGTACAGAAATATATGAAAGCAGATGTCTTTATCAGAACTTTATTATTCTATTCAATTTGATTCTATTTTGTGAGCCTGACCTTAGGTTTGGGAATCACTGGACTCAACGACCTAACTGGGATTAGGGCAGCTGTACCTCAGGAGGTAGCGTGGGTCATCTAGTAATCAGAAGGTCGCTGGTTTGAATCCCCCAGCTCCCTCCCTCCCTCCCTCCTTCCCTCCTGTTGAGCAGTGTATGAATGTGTGTGTGAATGGGTGAATGTGACGAGTGTTGGAAAGCACTTTGAGCGGCCTGTAGGCTGGAAAAGCGCTATAGTTACGCAAGTCCATTTACTATTTCCTCTTACTGTAGCCTAATTAAAATGGCTAAAATTAGCTCCACTTTAAGAGACTACAGCAGTTAAACTCTGCTTACACACTGATGCATCAGAATGAACAATCTTGTAATGTCATACATAATAATACATCAGTCACAGGAGACATTTTACAGCAGATTGACTTCTTGTACTTTTGATAATATGATTATAAATGCACTACTTCTACCTGTAACAGCGTTTTTATTAAATTGTCGTGTTAGAGTTAGAAGACATAGCGTTTGGTGCCTAAACCTAACCAATGCATAAGCACAGCACAGGTTTTTGCAGAAACGTACATTGTCAATATTGTTTCTGTTGATTGGACCTCATTTAACCCCACAATGTTGTACAGTGTTTTAATTCACGTCATCTACTGAGATGCAAAGTTTCTTTTCACAAATTAGTTCTAAAAAATCTAACGATAATTAAAGCTCTGTCCATCAGGAAAATGCCCCATAATTGGGGAACCTTTTTAAATTATTAGTTCTTTAAAAAAAATATTACACACTTGCATACACGGGTCAGTTTTGACCCATGTGTGTAAACTTGATGTAATATTACAAAAGCCATTTTAGTTCATTAATTAATAAAGGAGAAACTAAAGTAATGATTTATAGTTTTCAAAAACAAGATATTTAATACATTTTTGGATATTAAATGATGAAATAAGTTAATTTCACAAAATTAGCAAAGAAATACTCATGCATGCATGGAATAACACTGTAAGTCAATACGGGTAATTTTTGACCCATGTTGTGTCTTAGAGGGGGTTTCCATAGCTTGTCTATCAGAGGGTTAAAGGACCTTCAAGAAGGCACCATTGTGCAAATGTCAATAAGTATTTCATCATCTCACAATAATAAAGTAGTTCATGGGCAACAATTTACTGTAGTTTACTACACAGTAAAGTAAAAAGATATATATATTTTAAAAAAGCATTTTAAAGTGCTATGTTGTCTGCCATATACGCGCCAATCCTGTCACAGTTAAAAGCAATGAACTAGAAAACAGAAAGAAATCGAGCTTATCATCCTCCAAGACCAGACAAGTCCTCCAAAGTTCAAGTGTCACCTTTGAATTTAGACTTTGGAACAATCAGAAGACCACATTTGAGGATTATTAGGAGATTATCTGCAACAGGCCAAGGTTAAACAGATCTCAGATATGTAATGATATCCTCCTTTCCCCTCTGTCTCGAGGCATTCCGCTCCCTGATGATTATACACCTTTAAAAAGATGTAAGACCATTTTTTTTTAAGAATAGCATAAAATAGCTGAAATAAAATATTTCAAGTACAATATTTAATGACAAAATTATTTAGAATTTTATATGTAATCAGATGTTCATCTCTTTTATTTTTGGATGGCCCTTCTGACATTAGCCCACCTTACCAGATGGCCGGTCCGTCACTGCCATCTATTCAAGATGAGGATCCTTGTTAGTGCTGGCTGCTTGAGAGACACGGTATATTGTTGTCTGCAAACCTTTGAGAAGCATCAGGTTGTCTTCACCGGGATTATGGCTCTAGTTTATGCTGCCTCCATATTTGTGGTTCATCCAGGTATAATAAACGTGTGCTGAGTTACGAGTTTAAAGTCATTAGAATGGCCATTTGTTTATGCACCCATTTATCAGATTGAAGCAGATTTCAAGAGTCTTTACAGAGACTGGCGAGCGGGATCAACCTCGATAATCAATCTCAGAAATTAAAACATATATCATCACAAAAACATGAATTAAGACAAAGCAAGTGACAATGCAACAAGCACAAGAAGAGGCAGGAGAGTGAAGATGTTTTCATGGAATTTATGATCTTGTCAGTGAAATCAACAAGTGTGACTGAGCTGAAGATCTTTAGCTGAGGCTGTCATGAAAGGTTAATTTAGGTTTAGCCGCTGCCACACAGAGCCAAGCAGGAAGTACTATCCTAATAAGCACAAATTGGAACATTTAAAAAGTCACAGACCAAACTTTCAAAAAGAAACAGACTTTGAAGTTTTATAATTAATCTATATCATGTTATATATAAATGAGGCTTATACTATCACGAGTAGCAGTGGTGACAGCAGCACTTGCAGCATTTGTAAAGTACCAATGTTTTTAAAGTGTGTATTTTCAGTTCAAGTAAAGCCACATACAGAGGTTTAAAAGAGAAGCATACTCATGTATATGTCATCTTTCTTTGTACTTTACCTCCATGTGTGGTTGTGAATCCCTGGATCGAACAGGCAGTTTAGTCAGTGTGTTGAAGATGTTGAATCCACAGCAGCCCAACATTGGTTCGAGCACCAGTCGACAAGGATGGAAATAAGAGGTTGCCCTAAATTCGGGATCCAGATATGATGGGAGGCCATTGATGCCAGATTAAACTGTGGCTGGTCAGAAACACTGTCCTGGTGATGTGAGAACGTAGAAGACCTGTTCCTTAATGCGTCTTCAAGCCTAATGTGGATGTGCCGGATCAACAACTGCTTAATTAATTTGTATCTGACAAATCCAGATACAGATCAGCCTGTAGATTAAAAAGTTAAATGGAAATAGAAGAAGTAAATGGATTCTTTCTTTCAGTCATGTTAACGTGTGTGTACAGTAGACACCCCAATCTCTCAGGATATTTTATTTTTGTCATGATTCTAACTATATTTGAATCTACTCAGTTGTAACCTGTAACCCCTTGACCTGTAGTGAACCTGACTTTAAGCTCCTTTCGAGTAACTTAAGGACACTCAATACACAGAAAACAAGGCTGACCACATTAACGAGCAGTACTACCTTATGGAAGCATGAACTATGTAAAACAAGCAAAAATTACTTAAAATAAGTAGAAACCTACATATTTAACATCACAAGCAGCTTTTCTTTACACTGAATTCAAAATGTTTTTTGATTCTTTCTAGTTTATGGCACATATACAATTGCATATACTGTTCTGTTGTCAACAATGGACTTTTTTTGCAGAATGTGCTCTTTTCAAATAAACACAAGACATTTTATACCCTATGTTCTTTACCACTGATAGTGTCACTCTGGCCCAAAGAAGATATAAATTATACATTGTCTTTCCAAACAGTGACAGTAAGCTTTCTCCTTTCTTATCCAGGTCAGTTCAGTAAGAGACTGAAGTTAATCACATTACGACAATGACGCCTAGAGTTCTTACATATGGTTTCTGGTCTGGCCTGAAAAAACAAACAAATGTATAAAGATTAAACATAGCAATCAAGGAAGAAAAGTAAGGGAAGTCCAGAGAGTCCTCATCCCCAGGTCGTCAAATACCAACGTTTCGTCACGTCTCCATGTCTCAGTGAGACACACCAGGCTTTCAACTACCTGCATTATAAAACGATCTGTAGCAATATTTGGCGCTTGTAACAAGAGTAGTATAAAGAGGACGCAAGCTGGAAGTTGGGGAACACAAGAGAGAGCTGTTTGTGTTCCGTGCATGTGAAAGTAAAAGTCAGTGTTTATTTATTTTGTCTCAAGACATTCACACGTCACATGAAAACACACAAATGCATGTTCTTTCCATTATTTTAAGTATATTATTCCTGAATGTATAATCTCGTGGGTCCATATTTGATACATAAATTGATGTCCTTAGAGAAGAGGTAAATGATGTACACTACACTATAAACTTAGGCAGTCCTTTTGATTCCAGCTTTGGTTGGCTTTTTCAGAAGTTTACTGAAGGCTTAGATAATGTCCTGAATGAAATGAACTTTATTTACCAGTCTTTAATCAGGATTAAGAGAGTTCATCCGGACTCAGTAATCAGAGTAAATTACCTTGGGTGCTAGGCTCTCTAGCCAGTGTTAAGACCAATTACTGACCTCTTAGGAACTATTTGGTACCTTATAATCCTGTGATCCAATTTTGGCATATTGACAATTAGGTTAGTAGTGAGGTATAAAAATCCCACCCAGCAGCCCTTACTCTCTGTCCATCAACACTTTCAGGTTCTTTAGGAGAAGAAGCTCAACAGAACAACAGACCAGTCAAGATGGTTTGGGAAGGAGGAATCGAGCCCAATGGCACTGAGGGCAAGAACTTCTACATCCCCATGTCCAACAGGAGTGGGATTGTTAGAAGTCCTTTCGAATACCCGCAGTATTACATGGTGGATCCCATGATTTACAAGCTTCTGGCTTTCTACATGTTCTTCCTGATCTGCACTGGAACTCCCATCAACGGTCTTACACTGTTTGTAACGGCTCAGAACAAGAAGCTCCGGCAACCTCTCAACTACATCCTGGTCAACCTGGCTGTGGCTGGACTGATCATGTGCGCCTTCGGATTCACCATCACCATCACATCTGCTGTGAACGGCTACTTTATCCTCGGACCCACTTTCTGCGCTATTGAGGGGTTCATGGCCACACTCGGAGGTCAGAAAGAAGAAGTGGGAAATTCTTTGGAAGAAGACATGGCACAGCACACATGAATTACTAACCTCTCCTCTCTTTCTCTTACAGGTGAAGTTGCTCTCTGGTCACTGGTCGTCCTGGCTGTTGAGAGATACATTGTCGTCTGCAAACCCATGGGAAGCTTCAAGTTCAGTGGAACTCACGCTGCAGCTGGAGTCGCTGTCACCTGGATCATGGCTATGGCTTGTGCTGCTCCCCCTCTTTTCGGCTGGTCCAGGTAGTTCACACATTCTTTTAAATCGTTGACTTGTAAACCATTCAAACACACAAATCAGATGCTTTTAGTTGCTGTAGAGTAAACACATGATTTGCTCTTCTTAAACCTCACACAGGTACCTTCCTGAGGGCATGCAGTGCTCCTGTGGACCTGACTACTACACTCTGGCTCCAGGCTTCAACAATGAATCATACGTCATTTACATGTTCGTCGTCCACTTCTTCGTCCCTGTCTTCCTCATTTTCTTCACCTATGGAAGCCTTGTGCTGACAGTCAAAGCTGTAAGTGAAGTTTTTAGGCATGTTCTTTGTCCTGTGTTTCTAAAACACATTGCGAGAGGCTGATTATCTTTTATTTTATCAAACTCTTTAGGCCGCAGCCCAGCAGCAAGAGTCAGAGTCCACCCAGAAAGCTGAGAAGGAAGTGACACGCATGTGCGTCCTGATGGTCATGGGCTTCCTGGTAGCTTGGGTCCCATATGCCTCATTTGCTGGCTGGATCTTCCTGAACAAGGGAGCAGCCTTCACCGCCCTGACAGCAGCTCTCCCTGCCTTCTTTGCAAAGAGCTCAGCTCTGTACAACCCTGTCATCTATGTGCTGTTCAACAAACAGGTCAGTTTATATGAAAATGATCTCACCTAAAATTATGACGGTTAAAACCCACCTGGATGTGTACTAATATGCTCATATTGTTCTCTCTTTCAGTTCCGTAACTGCATGCTGAGCACTATTGGAATGGGCGGCATGGTGGAGGATGAGACCTCAGTCTCTGCCAGCAAGACAGAAGTTTCTTCTGTCTCTTAAACGTAGAGACATTTTCTTATACCTGGACATTTTCCTTTCTACTGTCTATTGGATCTGGAATTATCCTCAATGTGGACTGAGTGAAGTTCAGGGATGTGAACGGCTCCTGGAGCAAACTCATGAACTGCATTTTCCCATCTTTTATTTAAAGGATGTTGGGAAGTGTTTGTCTTATTGATGTGCATTTAAAATCAATGCGCATAATGATCAGATTTGTGAACTTGTGTATGTGGATGCTCACTTTGTCTCCCTCTGCTGTTGGAGGCACAGTGCTCTTTAAATATTTCAGCTAACTGGCATCATTAACTCTACATGACATCCTTTAAAAAGCATTTGGTTTGATGCCATTACATCAGTGGGAACACATTTTGTACTGTATTGTCAAAGTGAGCAACTGCATACAATGAAAAACTCTTTTTTTGTCATTTGCTGAGTTGGTCACCATGAATTGTAAACATTGTATATATATATATGAAAAATTAGCATAGAAAAAAATAAATGCATGCATAAAAATGTGTTGCCATATTGACCTTATTTCAAACAATAGACAATAGAAAATTGCTGCCAATACAAGAAAGTTGCAACCTCAAAAGGTAATTCTTGAGACATATTGAACTTTTTAACTGATCAAGATTTAATTGGGTTTAATGGACCACACAGAGAAACTCGACGTTCTCTAAAATTACTGACCAAATTAATTTCCAAAAACAGTTCCATGTCTAAGCCTTAGCTTGTTTCTACATGCTGTCTGTAGAGAGCATCAGTCCCCACAGCAAGCACATTAGGATCATGTCTTCAGTGTTGACTGATCATGGCGCCAACCTAGACAGAAAGGAATGTCTCAGAACTAGATCCAATTAACAAGGACAAGAGCAGGCTTAAGAACACCAGAGTGCTGCAGCCGCTGTTGGCCTCACGTATACTGGCACAATAAATGTGTTGAACCTCATTCTGAAACAGATAAAAGTTAAGACCAAAGATCTAATGAGCTGAGGTGGTTGTGGTTGGAATTGAATTTGGGACAATTTGTACATTGGAATTAATATGAAATAAGATGTGACAGGATAGGGAGAAGTCAATGTGAGCCTTTAAAATCTGAGTGTAACAGACTTCCTATTTGTGTAGGGAGTCCAGTACAGAATCAATTAACTTTATTTTTCACAAACTTCCCGTTTATTTAAAATATAAAGGTTAAACCAAACAAAACTTTAGAAAAGGTATTAAGTTATTAGTCAACTGTTTTTTGAGGGAACCCTTACAAACCAAGCCTTGGCCGTGCAGTACATATAAACACTTACCAGTATGTACCAAAATATCTACAATACCGATATAGTCATGACAACATAGGCTTGTCAGAAATTGTGAGAGTTCTGGAGGTGACTGAACGGGTATACAGTATATTTGAACAAAAACTATACTAGTATTAATACCAATGCATCTTATATAGCAGTGTGCTTCAATCCTGGCCCAGGGGGCTTTGTCCTGCATGTTTTGGATGTTTCCCCACTCAAACACACCTGAATAAAAAAAGACCAGCTCATCATCAAGCTCTGCTGAAGCTGATAACGAGACTAGGATTGAAAAAACATTGGTATACAGTGAACCCTCGCTATAACGCGGTTCACTTTTCACGGTCTCGCTGCTTCACGGATTTGCATCATGCATTGTGTTCTGCATTCTGATTGGCTAAACAGTCTCTCCGCGTCTTCTCTACCTGTGTGTCAATAACGTTATGGTTTAATATGTACACGTACGTAAAACCGCTTGCCAAATTGAAGAAAAAAGAGCGACAACAACTACCGATAACTATGTTCTTCTCTCCAAAAAACACATCTGCACCGCAGGCTTTAGAAGAAAAAAACGCCACAGAGCGGAGTCAGGATGCAGCGGCTCAGTCAGAAGAGCAGTGAAATACTGTAGGCTACTGTATTTTTCATTTTCTCCCGTTCCAATCCGTCACGGTGGGGCGGTGCTGATCCCCGCAATATTAACCCTTCAGTTCGTATTGATGATTAAAATTATTATTTATTTATTTATAACTATATTATTTTACAGTACAGTACAGTAGTTATTTGTAAAAAAAAAAAAAACAACAACAACAAACGTTTATACAGTACTTTTATTTGTTAAACAAATGCTTGGGCCTGTAAAAAGGTTTTGTTCCTTGCTTTCAATGTTTTATGGAGTATTTCATTGTATAATAACTGTAAAAAAATAAAGGTTTCTACTTCACGGATTTCGCCTATCGCGGGTTCTTTTTGGAACGTAACCCCCGCGATAAACGAGGGTTCACTGTATAGTATACAGTATATGTAAGGGATAATGCCCGACGAGGTGTCCATAATCAGGAATTAATGGACGACGCGGAGGCCTTAGAACCATCCGACAAAATGTAGGATATAAAGTTATCATACATTTTGTATGGAAAAGGTGAGTTAAAAGTGACAATGTTGTCAAATGAATGTAATGGACTGAAACCACAACAATTTAGCCTGAAAATATAAAGGCTTATGGAAGGGTGAGGTAGGTAATGGTCAAAACCAGAGAGCAGTCCAACACATTCAAACAAAAGGTCAACCACACAGGTAAGGCAGGTAGAGACACAGGGAACTGAGGCATCAGGTACCCAAAGCATGATCAGGGTCGTACGCAGGATTTGAGAAATACCGAGGTCCAGAAGTCAAAATTTGCTGTGTAGTAGAGGGTACTAGAATTGTTTGTTCCCCTCCATGCTAGGGGGTTAAAGAAGAAGAAAAAAATGAAAAATTACCCCTTAAATGATGGCTTCTGGTGAATTTTGTGCAACTAATTGATAAATTGAGATAAATATATTTCATACACTATAGCATATTACAGACAACCTATACAGGTATTCAACTCATTTATAGAATAGCAAAGTAGTCTATATACGCAAGACTGAACCAAAACATGCAGGACAAAGAAATATAAAGGCCATCATGATAATTTGGCAATGGAACTTTACAATTACACCTCTCTTTCTCTTTCTCTAACCTCCATCACTTTTCTTTCTCTTTCTCTCACCTCCATCACCTATCTTTCTCTTTCTTCCATCACCTCTCTTTCTCTTTCTCTAACCTCCACCACTTTTCTTTCTTTCTCTAACCTCCATCACTTTTCTTTCTTTTTCTCTCACCTCCTCTCAACTCTGCCAGTGGGTGGGCTACCTCGTAACATACATCCATTTCGATTTTCATAGTTTATCAGTCTATGGGTGGGAGGGATTACTTACAAATATTCTGGTGTCTCTGTCCGTATTGAAAACATCACTGGTATTGATCTGTTACTGTTTTCCTCTCCCGTTCTTGCCTTTAGGTAGGTTCATGGTTGGTTTGCTCTTGCAGCGCCCCCCACCGTCAGGCGATAGAAGTGACAGAGTAATACTTTGTTCCACTGACTGCAGCATTTAATTCGGAGGCTACTGAAATGTGTCTCTGTGTGTATGTGTGCTGCTGGTCAGATGATACAATTGGTTATTTTAGCGCGGTAAAATGCTTTTGCATCTTTCAAGCAGTTATGTTTAGGTAATTATTGGACAACTTTTATGATGTTTACTTGGAGAAAAAAAATGTGACCTCAATGCTGGGTACGGCGGGCCATGAACATAATGTAGCGGTCTGGAGCAACAGAAGTGAGCTTGTATAAGCAGTGAAGGCTAACTAGGGAATGAGCTGCAGGTGGGGAGGCTCAGGTGGCTGCACTTCTGATGAGACACAGGATGGGTGGGTCAGGAAAGGAGGGAAGGTCTGAGGACATCTGGTGGACTGATGGCAGGTCTGGAGAGAAACACAAATGTAAATTCAACACTTTAGTTTTGGCTCCCATTTTTCACGCATTGAAGGAAAAGATACAAAACCTTGTCTGTGCACACAAAAGGTTTATTACTGTCACATTTGTAGCACAGCCACTTGACAGCTGTGGCATATCAAGATGCTGATTAATCAGCATTATTATTAAACAGGTCTCAAAAGTGCACTTTTATCACACAGCACAGTGCCAGAGATGTTGCAAGTAAGAGTTTGCTAATGTCAGACATACACAGTCTGCCATCTGCATGGAACAGCGAAAACCGGGACTCATCTGTAAAGTGAGCATTTGCCCAGTTCTCACAAAGAGCTGCAGTCAGGTCAAGACCTTTTTGAGGATGACAGGCACACCGTAGAGCTTCCCTGAGACACTTTCTGAAAGTTTGTGTGGAAATTCTTTGGTTGTGGAAACCAACTGTTACATCAGCTGTCCACGTGGGTGGCCTCAGATAATCTTACAGGTGAAGAAGCCAAATGTGGAGGTCTTGGGTTGGTCTGTGGTTGTGGGGTGAGTTACAGTTCCTACAAAAAATTCTCAAAAATGACATTGGAGACAACTTATGGTAGTGAAATGAACATTCAGTTAACGGGCAGCAGATCTGGTGGACATTCCTGCAGTCAACATGCCAACTACATGTCTCTCAAAATGCAACATCTGTGGCATTGTGGCTATGTTCAGACTGCAGGTCTAAATCTATTCTTTGGCATATCCAGATTGTATCCAGAATGATTTTTGGAAGGCTGGACAGTAAAAAAGCACATGAAATGCAATTTTTGCAAATCGGATCCAAACCACATTTTGAGGGTTTTGGAATGCGATTCAAATCTAATTTCTACAGTCCAGATGCTCTGGCTGCTCATATCCGATCTCAAAGTGTCTCTTGCATCATTCACAGTGCGACACACAATAACAAGATCAAATCCTGATGGAAGTGCATCAAAGGGGCTGAGCAGGATCCACGCTGCTGCTAGCAGCTTGGAGGGTGAGGTGATTGATCCTTTTACCACAGCAACCCAGGCAGACATGTTGGTGATACCTGGACCCCGAAATCCAATCTGATTACTTCCTAATAATAGTGTGGGGACTCCGTCTATCAAACCCTGATTAGAGAAATGAATCCGATTTGACTGCTGTCTTGACTGCACTGAGCATTGTTATGTGATAAAACTGCATGTTTCAGATTGACCTTTTATTGTGAGCAGCTCAAGACACACCTGTGCACTAATCATGCTGTTTAATCATCATCTTGCTGTGCCACACCTGTCAGGTGGATGGATTAACTTGGCCCAAATCGGTGCTCACAGGGATTTAAACAAATCTGTGCTTAATATTAGGGAGTAAAAGCCTTTCATGTCTCAGATCTTGTATTCCAACTCAATAAAAATGGAAGCAAAAAGTGTTGCATTAGTTTTGTCTTTGTTGAGTGTACAGTATGTGGGCAGGGAAAAGTGAGCAGGGGCTGGGGACAGGGACTGAGAGCAATGTGGAGGGCTAGAGATGAGAGGGTGGTAGAAGAGGGAAACTTATAATCTTATCCTTGTCCTAATCCCAGATTTCCGGTCAAAGACACAGCAAAAGCCTTGAGCTGTCTGTAGACCACACTTGCTTACACTGAATAAGTAATAAGAGAGGTGGTGGCCTTCTGTATCTTTCATAAATTGGAGTGGAAGTGGAAGTATCCAGGGTCCACTTTCCGTAACTCTTAAACAAGAGGATATCAGCAAAAGCCTAGAGCGAGCAGCCGAGTGTCTGCATTGTGAGCCACCGGCCTGCACTCGAGCCCGCCGTCTCTTCCTGCCAGCAAAATCATCCTTGTGATCGGTAAATTCCCCTTTCAAGTCATTGCCTGTTTGGCGTCACTTTTGGGTCCACCTGTTTCAAAACTACAATCGCTCTAACCAGCACAGAATCAGCGAAATACTTGCAATTCTCAGTCATCAAGTACAACCAAGTATGAAGTGAACCATTTGAATGTATATAAAAATAAAACCGCAACCACGAAAACATCTTTTCATGCATGCATTTATTAACTTTTTCTAAACTTTATAAAATATATACAGAATATTATGACAGAGGTCAACAGATATGCTAACCTCTCCACGTCATAAATATACACAGATGATTCTCACACACTCGCACATCCAAACATTTCAACACCATGATAACAGGAAAACACTTCAGGCTGTATTTCACGGATGTTTTGCCTGATTCTCTTTCTGCTGGGGTTCATGCGGTGTTAGAGTCCAGTTTTTTATCATGGACGCACACAAACAAAAAGTGTGCCCAGGCGTGTATTCTTAGATTAATGTCCACTTGTTGCATTCTCTTGTATCCATTTGCTTATTTCCATTTTCAAGACAGACATTCAGAATCCGGAAGACATCAGGAAGGAGGATGTCCACAGTTTTGAACTTATCAAGTTTAAGAGGCAGTAGACACTTCTGTCTTGCTGGTTGATACTGAGGTCTCATCATCAACCATGCCACCCATTCCAACTGTGGAGAGCATGCAGTTACGGAACTGAAAAAGGAGAAAAAGCACACAGTGGTGAGATATCAAACGGTGTTGAACATTTCTCATAAGAAGTAACCCTCATTTGTGGGAAATAATTATAACTAAACATTCAATCCTAATCAGATATTCAGGCTACACTTACTCCCAACCTGGATACCAAAAATTCAATAACTGTATTATAAGTTATCTATAAAGCATAAGAAAAACACTTATTAATCATTAATTTCAGCATATAAACGCCTTTAAAAACAGTCACTTATCATGAAGAGACAGCAGTGGGGCAGTGAGACAGCTTAATAATAAACCGACCTGTTTGTTGAACAGCACATAGATGATAGGATTGAACAATGCCGAGCTCTTTGAGAAGAAGGCAGGGATGGCCATGGCTGTGGCTGAGAAAGCAGCTCCCTTGTTGAAGAAGATCCAGGCGGCAAAACTGGCATATGGAGTCCAGGCCACCAGGAAGCCCAAGACCATCAGGACGCACATACGTGTCACTTCCCTCTCAGCCTTCTGGGTGGACTCTGACTCCTGCTGCTGAGCTGCTGCCTGAAATGTGATGAACACAGGAAGCTTAGTAAGACATACAGTCTCATAACATTTATTTGAAGTTTAGACTTATTCACTCAAACTATTTGGTCATTTGCGTGGAATGATCCATTAATTATAAGAGAAGATTATTTGGCAGATTAATAGATAACTAGTCTTAGCTGTGAAATAACTCATGGTGGATAGGGAGGAAGAAAAAAAAAGGAACATATGTTGATCATCAGAAAAGATTTGCTAAAAGAATTTGGATGAACCATTTTGACATTTAAGTAATATTTATAATGCACTTAAAAATGTTGTGAAGCCGAATCAGTATTACAACTAACATTAATATAACTATATTATAAAATAATGATATTAATAAAAAAGCCTCTTATAAAGACACACCATGCACCAAAAAAGCCGCAAAAAACACGATTGAAATGAAAAAGATTTAGGTATTAAATATAAAGTACAGGCATGTTAAAGGGAGGGGCGATTAAAAGGACTTTGCCTGCCACCTTATCAAGTACAGTATACCTACAGCATAGCACAGTTAAGATAATAAGACTTACAGCTTTGACTGTCAGCACAAGGCTTCCGTAGGTGAAGAAGATGGTGCCGACTGGGACGCAGAAGTGGCAGACGAACATGTACATGACGTAGGACTCATTGTTGTAGCCCGGGGCCAGAGTGTAGTAGTCGGGTCCACATGAGCACTGCAGACCCTCGGGGATGTATCTGTGAGAGAACAGGGGGAGTCACTCAATACTGCACACTGAAGGAAACATTTAAGCATGTACATTTACACCACTACATGACAGCAGCAGTAGTGGGAGATTATTTATCCAGAGACTAATTTTTTTTTTTTTAATCACCATCTATTCGTTCTCCACTTACAGTACTGTGCATCTAAATGTTCAGCTGCTCATACATGTACAGCTGGCAGTGTGCAGAGCAGTTGTAGAAATTTACTGAGTAAATTTAATGTATTCAAGTACTTTATTTAAGTACAATGCAAAGTTATAGATTAAACAATGAATCTCCACCAGCTGCCACATTTAAATGCTCCTTACATGTTATTCATCAGTTCTAAAAATACATGATCTAATCTATAATAATATAAAACAATGTCTGCATACGTGGTGCTCATTACCTTTTAAAACTTTGACTGGTTTGATAATAATTTCACACTTGTATCTGAGTAGCATTCAAATGCAGGACTTGTCATGGAGCATTATTAGACTTTAACATTGCTACTTTTACTTAAGTAGAAGATCTGAATGCTTTTGCATCACTGGGGCAGCAATGATTAGCATTGAAGCAGGTCTCATCAATGAAAAAGAGAGAGAAACTGAAAGGTTTCTTGACTGCTTGCAAGAAACTACTCATCATTACAACTACCTTCAGTGTTATAACTTTTAGTGTTACAAGTTTGTAGCTATTTAGATTTTTTTAAGCTTTCCTGGGACACTGTACAGGATGACACATGAGTGTTTGTTTATTTGTTGTTTTTTAAAGACATTTTAATCTTAGCTTCACTGAGCTTTCCTGTCCAAGTCTATCAGCATTAGCTACTGGGTCCTTGACCTGCCCGTTCATCCTCTTCAGTGACAGTTAGCAGAAATTAAAAAAGACTTAAAACACCCCTTCAGAAACCAGAGGAGCCACAAATGGATCACAAGGTAATTATTTCGTATGTCAAGCCTACAAGCTTTGAGGGAACAAGATAATCAACTACTTATCAGGAGACATCAAGCTTTTTTGTCCCAAGATAACGAAGAAATTAGCATTTTGAACTCAAAATAGCAGGCCCTGACTTGTATGTTTAGAATTTCTGATATTTTTGAGATTCTAACATCTGCCCTAAAAGGAGCTTCAATTTTTTTTATTATCTTATGTGGAATAAAACTGCCTCAGATATTTTCTAAAATACAGGACAGGTTCACATTTTTCAAGTGTATCTCGAATCACTTTGATACTTTCATTTACTTCCAACAGTTTTTGGCTGCTGTAATTGTTCATCCTGCCCTTGCTTTCCTGATTTTTTTTCTTATTTTAGTGTAGGCACAGATGTTTGATGGTTGAATTACCTGGACCAGCCAACCAGTGGAGGGACAGCGCAAGCCATAGCCATGATCCAGGTGAAAGCGACGCCAGCTCCTGCGTGAGATCCACTGAATTTGAAGCTTCCCATTGGTTTACAGACAACAATGTATCTCTCAACAGCCAGGACGACCAGTGACCAGAGAGCAACCTGACCTGGGAGAGAGGAAAGAAACAGAAAACATCTGGTTATAGTTGAAGCTGAGTTTTTCCTTAAATTCAAAAAGCAGTGTTGAAGAAGTTCTTCTATCATACCTCCTAGTGTAGCCATGAATCCCTCAACGGCACAACCCAAAGGTCCAAAAACAAAGTAGCCACTGATGGCAGTGACGAAGGTGATGGTAAAACCGAAGCAGACCATGATCAGTCCAGCCACAGCCAGGTTGACCAGGATGAAGTTGAGAGGTTGCCGCAGCTTCTTGTTCTGGGCTGTGACCAGCAGTGTCAGGAAGTTGATGGGGAAGCCAGTGCAGATCAGGAAGAACATGTAGGCAGCAAGCATTTTGAATAGAATTGGATCCCCCAGGTAGTACTGTGGATATTCAAAAGGACTCCTGGCAAGCCCCGTCCTGTTTGACATTGGGATGTAGAAGTTCTTTCCCTCAGTGCCGTTGGGCTCCATTCCTCCTTCCCAAGTCATTTTCGCTACTAGTCCGTTGTCGTGTGGAGCTTCTTTGGCTAAAGCAGTATCAAGCCCCTCTGTAACTGATGGGACGTCTAGGAGTTTGCTTTATACTGGTCAAAAGGCCGATTACAGGAGGATTATAAATAAGTCTTTAATCCAATCATCTCTAATATATTCTAACACCGGATAATCGCCGCACTTGTGGTTTATCAAGGTTTTAGTGGCACAGCTCTCTCTTGCTCTCTTTGCTCTTTTAATGATGCTCACTGCACTTGAGGGTGAAAACACTGAACCTGTATAAAGCATTTTTCTTTTTATTTGTTAAAGTTACAGATTTGTAGTTTTCAACCACAACTAATTAACTCTTACACATTCAATGGTTCCTATGAATTGCTTAGTAATGAATACACAAGTTAGTGGATTTGGATCCAGTAACATTTGGGATATATTCGGATGTTTGACAGCTTGTTTTTGTGTTTTATAAATAAAATAATTTTATTTTATACATTTATTTTCTAACAAATAAATTCATTTGACTCACAAAAATGTATGAAATCTTGTTTTAGTTTTTATACATATCTCTTTATTACCCATGATCCTCATTATTCATTGATCAACAGTTTAAATGTAATCGAAGACAAAATATGAAACCTTTTTTTTTCTTTTTGAATATCTGTTGAATGTTTATTTTTTTAAATTCAGGTAGAAATACTGTTACCTAGTGTAAAACATAATTTAGATTATATTATACTGTACTTACAGTATATAGTATACGGAAATGACATTTAAATCGTATGTACTTTCAGTGTTTATTGGTAGTCTGTTTTGTTCTTATTCAGAGTATGAGGGGACGGGAGTGTGTTCAAATATGCACGTGGTGTAAATATGAAGGTGTAGTTTAGACTCCAGACTGCTTTGTCAGTCGCATGATCAGTCTTTGGTAGGAAACTTTAACCACAATCTTTCCTGAACATTTAAGGACAATCGTTCCTAACATTTAACCACAATCTTTGGTGTAATGTTGGTACTTTTAATGGGGGGAAAACTCAGTAAACTGAAACAGATAAAGGGAGGATCCTTGAATTATATTACAGAATTGTAGAGGATATCTTTTTCATATCTTTGAATTTATGTTATTATTTGAACTGTTTATTACTTGACTTCCCTCTTCTTGTTAATTGCTTTGATTGATTGTGTGTCTGCCTGCCCTTGCTTTGCTTTTATTTATTTTTTTGTAGGTCTGTATCCTTGACCCACTTATCCTGTGAGGAGTATCGCTGGCTAGAGCCTCTTTGCTCACAATGGGCCTAGAGGTCAAGAATAACACAGTTTATCAGTCGGTCATTGAGCTGAGCTCAGTTGCCACATATAGAGGAAAGCACCAACACACACACTTACTGAAATCACCTGACTTGACTGTCATGTCATAGATTTATGTGTCCAATGTGCCCATGCAAACATAACAGTTGCATGTAAGAACAGGGACAATAATTACCAATTGTCTTTCATGTTTGGTGTGAAAAATGCTTGTTGAGCTACACTTTAAAATACTGTGATTCAAACATACAATTAAGCAGTTCGGATGCATGCATTTATTTACCTACATTTACAATTTCATAAGCATTTATAATATATATACAATTGGCCAGGAAAATAAATTCCAGCCCACAAAAAATAAAGATTCAATGCAGGACAAAATAAGTGCCGGTACATTTTTATAAAGACGAAGATAAGTCATCCAGATAACAAAGCACATTATGCCCGATGGTTGAGAGAAGTTGTGATGCTTCTTTTTATTCATTCTGAAATACAAAACGCTGGTGCTTTGCTCCTGGTGCGAGCTTGACATACTGCACTTCACCCCAGCGTCAGATGTTACTGTACAGCAATCTAAACAGTTTATTCAGGATGACTCGAAGCCTGAAAAGACCCCACTGAACGTAACCAAATGACACCACTGTCTGTATATACTTGTTAAAAGTCCATGCGGAAAAATCCATTATAGTTGCTGAGATTTGAGAGCGTTTAGGAGGTAGTAGACACTTCTGTCTTGCTGGTTGATACTGAGGCATCATCCTCCACCATGCCCCCCATCCCAATGGTGGTCAGCATGCAGTTACGGAACTGAAAACACAAGATCACAAGATAAAGCTACAACGAAGAACTCTACTAAGTCGATCTTGAGCCACTTTTATCATATCATTTTATTTATGTGTTTTTTATCCCATTTTAAGGACAGGTTTTGAATGATTTTTGCTTGTAGATAAATTGTTAATAAATGCTTTATAGGGCACTGTGAGGGCATGTCATTTAATATGATATGAATATGAATATTTTCCTATGGTATACTATTACAGAAAAAGTTATAAAAATACATTAATAAACACTTAAAAACATCCTTATATTTGCTTCTAAACACTGAATAGGGACTTTAAAGTGATGTGCTGAGAATACAATACCTGTTTGTTCATCAGTACATAGATAATAGGATTAAACAATGCCGAGCTCTTTGAGAAGAAGGCAGGGATGGCCATGGCTGTGGCTGAGAAAGCAGCCCCTTTGTTGAAGAAGATCCAGGCAGCAAAGCTGGCGTATGGAGTCCAGGCCACCAGGAAGCCACAGACCATCAAGATGCACATGCGTGTTACTTCCTTCTCAGCCTTCTGGGTGGAGACAGAGTCCTGCTGCTGAGCTGCAGCCTGTAAATTAAGTCAACATCAATTATTGTCTGTAATGCATACTTTCTTTTGATTTCACCAAAAGTAAAAAAAAAAAAAAAAGAAAAGAAAAAAAAGAAAAGAAAACCTGTGAATGTTTTCTTTTCTTATAAGTATGATAATAGGAAAATAAATCAGTCAGATTAAAGCCACTGTCTCTTACCGCTTTCACAGTGCACACTAAGTTTCCATAAGTGAAGAATATGGTGAAGACAGGAACACAGAAGTGGCAGCTGAACATGTACATGACGTATGATTCATTGTTGTAGCCAGGGGCCTGAGTGTAGTAATCAGGTCCGCAGGACACCTGAATACCCTCAGGAATAAACCTGCAAATACAGGACATAAAATGTGGGGTGCTTAATATGAAATGCTGACTTCATCTAACCCTTGGAGAGAAAACAGGCAAGATTACTATATCCAGTTTCAAGTGGGACTGTAATCTATGAGATATTATATTAAAGGCCACTGTACAGTTGAAATATAAGGATTTCATGAAGAAATCTTGAGCATCAAATTATTCAAAGAGTTTTGGTGGTGGTACCAAAAAGCAGAGATCAAGTCACATCCTGGTTGAGTCTGTAGGATGTGACTGGAAGTCTGGGACATGGACCTTTTAATCTCATCCTTGTTTACCATGGAGAGACTGCCAGGCGGGTTTAACTTTGCCTTCATATATGGAAAATGTGTGAAAACTCAATATAAATATAATTAGTTATATTTATCAGAATATATAAAAATCAGGTCTCAGGAGCAAGACTTACAGTAGCACTTGCTGAGAGTGACTGATGACTCTAGAGGGAAGGGTCTGCACACCTCCTTTAAAATACGACATTAATCCACACGGCTTTAGTTACGTTACCTGTACATGGCTTTGATAATCATCTTAAATGGGAACAGCCAGTCCCCACATTATCTGCAAATGCAACAAGGTGCTAATCACATTGCAGATTGCATGCAATCATTATGTGATACGCAAAAGTGCTCAAAAGGTAAAACAAAGGCAGCAAAACTAAAGGACAAGAAGTCATCTAATTTGTTTGTTAAATATGAAACTAATAATTCCAGTTTATATAGGTCATGTTAACATTCAGATTTTTGATGGCTTTGGGAGTATGTTTGGTGAAAGTTGAACCAGTAAACAGCTTTGCAAAACCTGATGGAGGTTATCCAAAGGTGATTTATCTAATGACTTAAACACCTACAATTCAGTGGTGTAGTGGCTATAGTGGTGTTTGCTCAAAACCTGTGCGATAATGTGACTTCTTATGTCCCTACACTCTCAGAAATAGGGGTACAGTACGAGTCCTTTTTTGTACCCCTAGGTACAATCTACACTAATGTACCCCCTAGGGCTCATTATTGGACCTTAAGGTAACTATTTGTACCCTTTTGAGGGCCCAAAAGGTACATATATGTACCCCAGTGGTAAAAGGTACATATATGTACCTTTTCTTCTACATGCTGGGGTACAATTGTATTAGGCTCCACAAATGGCAGTAGCCTAAATATTAATATGTTTAAATAATTATTTAGTCTTTCTTCAGTAGTAGTTATACTTTTTAAATGTGAAGGTTTCACTGTTTCATTAAGTATTCAATGAAGATTTTAACTTCTAAGCCATTTTTGAGTAGCCTTGAAATATATATATATTTTTTAGCAGATTTGCAGGTATGAAAAATTACTAATCATCCAGTCAATATTGTATGCTATGATATTCACAAACGGCCAACCATGGATGCACAGTAAAATCAGCAACCTACAGCCTGGCAGACAAAGAGCCCGTCCACACCGCAGTATACAGTATGCAAGTTTCCCAGAATGCATTTCGCGGCAACCGGCAGCGGTAGAGCTGCTAAAAGCTGTTTTAATTCTCGCTTTAGCGCTGTTAATACATCACTTTCTTAAGTTTTAATATTTTTTTATGCGAGAACGTACCTATTTAGATCCTTGGTGATACGTGATACGCCTCTGCCAATAACTGTCACTAGGCAAGTAAACCACTATTGACTCCACCATGCCTCGTCTATACCAAGTTCCAAGTATTTGACACTTTCTCTGTGGACAACAGTTTGTATGTCTGACTTAGACATAATATTTGTCAAGGATGTTCAAAACTGTCATGTGAAGATCTTATGTCACGAGTGTTATTTTCATGTATGCAGTTTTAAGGTTGGTGGAGAATGGATTTGTCTGAAATGGACAATTTTACATTGTTTAAAGTTAAATGAAATTGAAATGTGAAAATAAAAAATACATTCTGGGTACAAGGGTACAAAATTGCCACCAGAGGTACAAGATTGGTCTTTATAAGGTACAAACCACAAGGGTACAAATAAGTACCCAGTGTCAAGGGTACAAAATTGTACCTTCAGAGGGTACTGCCCCAGTGACAAGCCATTGTACCCCTAAAGGTACAATTCTGTACCTTATTTTCTGAGAGTGTAGTTGATGTACTCTCATAACATCACCAAATCACAATGTCTAAGTAGTTAGGTTGGTGAGCAAATAGTTGCAAACCAAGAAGGAAAGAGCTAAGTAAGAGCTAAGTAAGAGTGTGAATTCTGGTGTGCTAAGGACCTCTCTATTCAAGACATGTAATCCACTTTGGTGGGGGGAGTAACTTATTACCTCGACCAGCCAACAAGAGGAGGGATGGCACAGGAGCAAGCCATGATCCAGGTGAATGCACAACCTGTTGCAGCATGAGTGGCTGAAAATTTGAAACTACCCATGGGTTTGCAGACCACGATGTATCTCTCAATAGCCAGAACCACTAGAGACCACAGAGACACTTGACCTGTTGATTAAAAACAGAGAGAACAGAAGTTGTGATGAGAACCCTCAAAAGTCCTGCCATCTGTTATAGCAGCTTAGAGCTCTACAGTCTCATGTGACCAGTCAGGAATGATGTTATAGGCAACCAATAGACCATAGTACAACCACAGGTAAACATCCATTTTCCCAAAGTTTACCTCCAATGGTAGACATAAATCCTTCAATAGCACAGCCAATGGTTCCCAAGGAGAAGTAGCCCATCATGGCAGTATAAAAGGTGACTGTGAATCCAAAGAAGACCATGATCAGTCCAGCTACAGCCAAATTGACCAGGATGAAGTTGAGAGGTTGCCGCAGCTTCTTGTTCTGGACCGTGACCAGCAGTGTCAAGAAGTTGATAGGGAAGCCAGTGCAGATCAGGAAGAACATGTAGAAAGCCAGTAGTTTGAACATCCATGGATCTGCAAGGTAATACTGTGGATATTCAAAAGGACTCCTCACAAGCCCCGTCCTGTTGTTCATTGGGACGTAGAAATTCCTTCCCTCCGTGCCGTTCTCCATCTTTCAGAGTTAGGATTGGGATTGGCTGTGTAGTTTAAGCTTGGAGCACAGGTGTCCACTCTCTGACTTGTTGCATGTAACACTGCAGCCATGGTTATATAGGCCCCCGGGGGGTAGACTCACAGTGGATCAAGAAGACAAGTACATGAGAATTCAGCATTAGTATAATCTCTGAGAAAAGGGCTTAACTTCACTGTAGCGATGGAGGTCAGAGAATCACAAAGGTGACTTATCATTTGAAAGAGACGCTTGTGTCTCTTTTTCTTGTTTCTTCGTGTGAAGAGCATTTTTACCGCTCACTTCTTCAGTTATCTCAACATTAGGAAACTGCGCACAAAAACCAGCACAACATGTCTTTTCACAAGCATGTACAACATCCGTTTTTATATCTACTTCAGTATGAGTTTTCCTTTGAAGAATTTGTGTGAGACTGCAAGTCAAACATGATTTTTGTCAACAGTGTAATTGAATGATGCACCTTTAAATGAAACATAATGTGTTAATGAGCTAATGAGCTAAACATCGTTTAGTGAAGCCTCTGATAGATAGCTGTAACTTGATAAGCTGATTACCATATAGTGGTGGCAAGACTTTGTTAACAGGATTTAAGAGTGCAGGCGAGTACACAGCTACTGCAGCAATGCCAGTATATGTGTATAGATAGATAGATAGATAGATAGATAGATAGATAGATAGATAGATAGATAGATAGATAGATAGATAGATAGATAGATAGATAGATAGATAGATAGATAGATAGATAGATAGATAGATAGATAGATAGATCTAACTGTCAAGAATCTAGGTGTTACTTTTGATTGTACCCTCTCTTTTGATCAGCACATCAAAGAAATTTCCAGGATCGCCTTCTCCCAACTGTGCAATATAGCTAAAATTAGGTCCTTCCTGTCCACGGCTGACACAGAGATCCTTGCCCCATCCTACATGTCAGATCTCATTACACCATATATTCCAACTCGTGCATTATGCTTTCAAAATTCGGGGCTCCTGATGGTTCCCAGGGTTATGAAGAGGTCAGCTGGCTGCAGGGCTTTTTCGCATCGGGTTCCCTTTCCTCTGGAATAACCTCCCAGCTGATATCAGACAATCTGGCTCTATTGACGCCTTTAAATCTAAACTCAGAACTCACTTATTTGCCTTTAATTAGTCCTTGATGTTGATTGCTAGCTTCTTCAGTGGGTTGGTCTCAGTCTCAATGAGTTACCTATAGTATTAGATTTTAAAAGAAAAGCTGAGCTCTACTTTTAAGTGTTTTTTTTGGTTGACTCTTGACCATCCCGACCAGCTTTCTCTCTTCAGCAGATGGCAGTGGGACCTACTAAAATGGGCACAGAAAAGTCATCAGCTGTTATCAATTAGAACCTCTCAGAAGAAGTTAACAGGCCATGCTAATTTGATATACACAACTTTCTATTATCACCATTCATTGTTCAAGTTACTGTACGTATATTTTTGGCAGCAGATTTGGTCACATCCACAATAAATTCGGATTTGAACCAAAATTCATGAATGTTTTTTGTGACAAAGTAACCTCCTCCTCCTCCTCCTCCCCCTCCTCTCTTTTAATTCAGGCTCCCTTCTGATGGACCACTGGCTCCTGGGAACATCTCTCTTTTCTGGCTCCCGCTGCATCACATATTGACAGATCTGGATCGCCATACCCTGGGCTCTGCTGGATCATTGTTCTCCTCTGTTTTACAATCTCCTTATATTTGTATCTTTATTCTAATGTTGTCTTTGTTTACTGCTAATTATCTTGCGTGGCCTGCCCTCTTCCAAGTCAACACAGTGGAGAGGAGGTCATGTAGCTCGGACACCACTTGGCGATGCCCCGGCCTGCTCAGTCGTCCTCCTAGATCCACATACTTTACATATATTATATAATTTGTATCAGATATTCTGTCAGTGCAAATTGTAAACTGTGATTTTGTTGGTCTGTTCTGTACATGCGACATCTATTGCATGTCCGTCCATCCTGGGAGAGGGATCCCTCGTCTGTGGCTCTTCCTGAAGTTTCTTCCATCTTTTTTCCCACATGTTGAAAGTATTTTTTATATATAAAATTGATGTGATGTGATGTGATGTGATGTGATGTGATGTGATGTGATGCCATGTGATGTGATGTGATGTGATGTGATGTGATGTGATGTGATGTGATGTGATGTGATGTGATGTGATTTGATTTGTGCTCCCCCATTCCATCACAGAAAAATGCCGTAGAAATCATTGGCAGTGAAGACTGCCAACAAAACTGAGTGGTTCACCATTTATTAACACCATTAACTCTTACCTTTATTGCATAACAATAAACACAACCTGAACATTTAGAATAAAATCAAGAAAGTTCAATATTGTAAATATTCAAATACACTGCAAAGGCAACAGGTATGTTCAACAAGTATGTTGTAGAAGTTCACAGACTGTGTGGTAAATCCTTTGGCTTAAAAGTTCACACTGAAGACTCTTAAGGGTCATCCATTAAGAAGATTATTGGTTGGTTATGTTGCCAGATAGATAAACACACATTGAACTTTTAGAATATAATTTTTAAAAGGTAAATATTGTAAATATCTTAATACACTTCAAAAGCAGCATGACTGTTCAACAACTACATTGTAGGTGTTCGTATGTTCACAGACTGTATGGAAAATCCTTTGGGTCAAAAGTTCACACTGAAGACTCGGCTTCATCCATTAAGAAGATTATTGGTTGGTTATGTTGTCAGCATGGTTTGTCTAGTGTTTGCAAATTCATGGATACAGGTCTGACCCTATTCTTAAGTTCTTGTTTCCAGACTCAAATCTTGAATGCTTCTGAGATGTACTTCAGTGTTTTGGGGTTATGTCGTCTCAAAGTGTGTAATGTACAGCACTTGCTTATAGCCTGCATTATTGCCATGATAAAGATTATATAGTTTTATGTTATCATATGACTGATATACAGAAATCAAGAACATACATGCTTGCAATTATGTTTTCATTTGTCTTGTTATCATGAGAAAATAAAGGTCCAATTTCTTAAGATAAAGAAGTAATTCGCTATGCAACAAACAACTTCATGAGAGTGTTTTTCAAATATTATTATTATTTTGGTCTTTCATGGCTTTATTTGACAGGACAGCTTTAAGAGCAACAGATAGGATGGATGACATGCAGTTCAAACTGTCATGTCAAACTGTACTTAAAAAAGCAGGTGCCCCTGGCCTGCATAATTGCCTTCATAAAGAAGAGACAAAAGTGTTTTGCAACCAACTGATTGATGGATCACTGTTTACAGCTTTCTTTACAGCATCAAATCCTCCAAGTACTTTAACATTTACCTGTCCATTTGAGATTTAAGCAGGTTGTTCAAACTTTTACTTTTACATCGTTTTACTTGGATAAGCATAAACTGTCCTGTCCATTTCTCCCTCTGAGTGGAGTCGTCTGTTAAACAGCAGAAACCTTTGGCTGCCTCACACTGAAGGTGCCCTAATACCCAATTAAAATGATCAGATTACAACCATAAGTGGACGCACCTTCTAATTAATGATTACCTCAGGTAATCCTTTTACAGGATGCTCCAGTCTTTGATGAGGAAATTGAGCTTATTTCATTAAAGAGTCAAAACCTGTATTATCTGAATAAGGATAAATACCTCTTACTGACTGAACCACTTGACCTGTAACAAGTATGTTGTAGTTGTTCACAGACTGTATGGTAAATCATTTGGGTCAAAAGTTGCCAATGAACACTCAGGTTCATCCATTAAGAAGATTATTGTTTGGTTATGTTGTCAGCATGGTTTGTCCAGTTTTTGCAAACTCATGGATACAGGTCTGACCCTATTCTTAAGTTCTTGTTTCCAGACTCAAATTTTGAATGCTTCTGAGATGTACCTCAGTGTTTTGGGGTTATACTTTCCAAATGTTGTCTCAAAATGTGTAATGTACAGTACTTGCTTATAGCCTGCATTATTGCCCTGATAAAGAATATATTGCAACCAACTGACTGATGGATTACTGTTTACAGCTTTTCTTTACAGCATCAAATCCTCCAAGTACTTTTACATTTACCTGTATATTTGAGATTTAAGCAGGTTGTTTAAACTTTTACCTTTCCAAACGTTTTACTTGGATAAGCATAAACTGTTTTGTCCAGAAACCTTTGGCTGCCTCACACTAAAGGTGCCCTAATACCAATTAAAATTATCAGATTACAACCGTAAGTGGACGTACCTTCTAATTAATGATTACCTGAGGTAATCCTTTTACAGGATGCTCCAGTCTGTGATGAGGAAATTGAGCTTATTTCATTAGAGAGTCAAAACATGTATTATCTGAATAAGGATAAATACTTCCTACTGACTGAACCACTTGACCTGTAAATCTATTACCTCAATTTTTGCGCTCTTGCCATACGGTGATGTGCGGCAATTCATGTCATGTTGATGAAGGTTCTCAGTCATCCAGGTCGTTGAAATCTAAGTGCTGTATCGTAGGCAACTGGACTTGTTTCAGTTTCTTGAAGATGTTTCACCTCTCATCCAAGAGGCCTCCTCAGTTTTAACCAACTGGAGGGGAGTTTGCAGGCATTTACACTCTGTGTGGGTGATGTCATGTTGTTACAATTACTGAATGTACAGTAAACACAGTCAATTTTAATTTCCCAATTCAACCGAAAACAGTCCTGATTGAAATGTTTGGTGACATAAAAGTTTCATGAAACAAATAATATCTCATACATATTGATAACATGGACACCACCTGTGAGAAATGTTGCGAGTTTATCATGATTTAATATTCAAGTAAGCAGATTTCTCATAGAACAGTCGTTTTTATGGAGGGCAAATGTTAATCAGTTAACATTTAAACGTTAAATAATTAAATATATGAAGATGTATTTGTTTGTTAATTTATTCTTAATATGAAGTCATAAAGATAATATATACAATGTTGTACTAGGTACATATTGGCTCAATTATTAGATTAATTTGAGTTAATTGAATTACAACTATTTTTGATCAGTTACAGATGGTAACGCTTTATGAATTACACGTCATCACTGTAAGCATGTAAGCGTGTGCAATCAATTCTGAGCATTGTGAAATTAAGATTGAGTTTGTTCTGATGACACCATATTGTAGTACAGTAGTATCAAATGGTGCACCATGGACATCAATGGATTTTACGTTTTAGAAACTGTACGTTACCCACATAATTTTGTGTGTTTTTCATATTGTGTATTATATAACATGGATATACTGTAATGTGTACGTACCATGGCTGGGTCATACTGTAGATACAGTAAGAGTTAAATGGCCTTGATTATACCATGTAGCCCTTAATTTATTTTTAATTTAGGTATCGTAATGAGTTTCCATACACTTGAAACATTAGAATGCAATTATAAGTATTTCATATTGAATGGAGTTTTTACAGCCGACAGTGGTTGAATTATAGATTCAATGGATCTCAATTGATTTTTTTAATCCTGCTCCGTAAAAGCTGCTTGACCTGTAGTAAGTGAGAAGCTGATGGGTTGATTAGGAAGCTACACATAACTTCTATTTCAAATGTATTGTGAGAACCTTTTATCAATGTATTATAAACTCCAGTTATCGTAGTGGTGATTTATGATACAAGTTATTTGAACTACATTAATGATAAGTAATAACATTTGTAACTATATATTTATACAGCAAAATAAGTAAAAAATCATGTTCTATGCTTTTCTTAAGCAATATTCAAGCATAATCCTTCTTTACAGAAACATAAGTAGATGAAATTATCCTCATCCACGAGGTAAAGCAATAATGTTACTCTTCCCAGGTGCAACATGTAGTGAGTTCAGGAGTGGATTTAAATCCCATTTTGATTCAAAAAGATATGATGGTTAAGAAAATATTTAATCAATTCAATTGAATGACTTTGCAGTCATGCATCTTTCCTCTTAGTACTATTTACTGTGTTTTCTGGCTCTCTGATATCATGTGACCCTTTGAGACAATGACTTAATGAAAAAAGATCTATATACTGCATTTATACATTTATAAGATAAATAACAGAAGATAATAAGATTAAAATGTAACACTTTAAAAAAAAAAACCCATCCTTAGTCAATGGTAAATTTATGTTGGCCATTCACAAATTTTAATCATATGTGTTTTAAGTAAATATTTATTACAACAATGCAATTACTTATAAACATTTTATTACATCACACAACATGTGTTTGTAAAGTTTCTAGCTGATTTTTATGAATAATTCTAATTACTAAAGGATCATATCTGTAAGACAAGTTGATTTTTGAATTCAATCCCAGTTCTACAATCCCAAAGCCTCAGTATTTGCGGAATTGGAAATGAGACTCAAAAATCAGCTTTTCTCACAAATAGGACCTTTAATAAATGGTTTTAGATCCATTTCATTGTTTGTTAACAGTCAAGTGACTACTTACTAAAGTTTAATTAGATATAAATGTGTCATTTATTTGTGATGGTTATTATAACATGTTAACATAAAATGTAATAAAAACAATATTACACATTTTGACAAATGCTCTGCATACAACATAGAGGACTTATATATATAGAAAAAATAGTATCCACATGGACCCATTTTTTGCTGGTTTGGGTGAGTGGTTACTTCAAAGTAATCCAAATAAAAAGTGTTCTATATTGATTTACATATCGACCAAATCGTGATTCTTTTAGATGAGAAAGTGATGTCTAATGATAATACAACCATATATGGTCATGCCCTGGATGTACAAACAGGAAACCATCTGTCACACGTAAGTATGCCAATTCCCACAAGTGGGATTTCCACACCAAGAAGCTTGTGTTCATCTGCTTAGCATCCAAAAATTGTCACCAGCAAGCTGTTAAACCGGAGGGGTTTGGCGCCTTCTAATCTTCAATCCTCACAAATTGGATTCACACCTTGTGCGCAAGTTGGAGATGTTGAGCGGGTTGTCTGGGAGTCAGGGCACACATTAGAGGTGACACCTGTCTTCCTCAATTCACGTCGGCTCTAAAGGTGATTACAGCAGTCACACAGTGACTCTAGAGGCCAAAGACCTCCGGTTTACTCTTAAAGCCGACACTGAAGGTCATATTCTATTATGAACTTCCTCTCTAGTAATTTTATTTTTATTCATGATGGGATCTTTTTGTCTTGGGGAAACTACAGAGGTCAGTTCTGCCCTTTATTAATTACAATGCAATGACATCTAATGTACATCTCTGCACTCTGTTCATTGAATGATTAGATGCAACTGCCTGTTCTGACACAACCTGAATTGTGCCTGTCTTTGAGTTACACCATACTATAATTGTTTAGATGTATTTAGATAGATAGATAGATAGATAGATAGATAGATAGATAGATAGATAGATAGATAGATAGATAGATAGATAGATAGATAGATAGATAGATAGATAGATAGATAGATAGATAGATGAACACAAACTGAACTTTGTAGTCGAGTGATTGGAAGGTTGCAGATTTGAATCTGGGCTCCCTCCAGCTGCATGTCGAAGTGTCATTGAGCAAGATACTGAACCCCAGATTGCTCCTGATGAGCAGTTGGCACCTTGCATGGCAGCCACTGCCATCAGTGTATGAATGTGTGTGTGTGAATGGGTGAACGTGGCAAGTGTTGTAAAGCGCTTTGAGCGGTCAGTAGACTGGAAAAGCGCTATAGAAATGCAAATCCATTTACCATTTACCATAGATAGATAGATAGATAGATAGATAGATAGATAGATAGATAGATAGATAGATAGATAGATAGATAGATAGATAGATAGATAGATAGATAGATAGATTTGTTTTTACAACTACAAATATTCATACAATGATGCATTAAATCCAGTCTGGATGTTGGGCATCTGGTATAGCGAGGATGTGAAAGCTGAGCTCTAAATGAGATTGATATAGAAGATTGGAAATACGCTTAAGCCTGGGGCAGGTGAGAAGTCCAGTAAGCTTAGATCAAAAGGGTGCCTGCCTCGTGTCTAAAGTCACACGTAAAAACAAGCTAATTGGCATTAACTCCCTGCTTAACACACTCCTGAGGGGATTAAGTGTGATGAAAGTGTAACAGGAAGTGCGGCACAAGTGACGTACAGGAACTAAAGCTAATCTGTCAGTAAGTCAGGAAGACACATTATATGACTGATCTAGAACATATTGTACCATGTTAACACAAATTATATATCTGAACTAGAACATAAAGTACCATGTAAAGACACATTATATGACTGATGTAGAACATATTGTCCCATGTTAACACACATTATATATCTGATCTAGAACATAAAGTACCATATAAAGACACATTATATGATTGATGTAGGACATATTGTACCATGTTAGACATATTATACGCCTGATGTAGAAAACATTGTACCATGTTAAGACACATTATATGTCTGATCTAGAACATATTGTACCATGTTAAGACACATTATATGACTGATGTAGGACATATTGTACCATGTTAGACATATTATACGCCTGATGTAGAAAACATTGTACCATGTTAAGACACATTATATGTCTGATCTAGAACATATTGTACCATGTTAAGACACATTATATGACTGATGTAGGACATATTGTACCATGTTAAGACATATTATATGACTGATGAAGGACATATTGTACCATGTTAGACATATTATACGCCTGATGTAGAAAACATTGTACCATGTTAAGACACATTATATGTCTGGTCTAGAACATATTGTACCATGTTAAGACACATTATATGACTGATGTAGGACATATTGTACCATGTTAAGACATATTATATGACTGATGAAGGACATATTGTACCATGTTAGACATAGTATATGACTGATGTAGAAAATAATGTACCATGTTAAGACACATTATATGACTGATGTAGGACGTATTGTACCATGTTAAGACACTTTATATGACTGATGAAGGACATATTGTCCCATGTTAAGATACATTATATGTCTGGTCTAGAACATGATGTTCCATGTTAAGACACATTATATGTCTGATCTAGAACATAATGGACCATATTGAGATATTACCACACATAGACAAGTAGGCATGATTATTGTTCTATTAATCTTTCGAGGGGAAAATTGGTAGGTTGGTTGGTATGTTGGAAGTTGGTTGTGAGTTGATCCTGCCAGGTGATCCAGTTATTAAAAGATAAAGACGTATGTTTGAATCTAAAAAATATAATGAACTATGTGCTGAGTTATCCCAGTAGGTCACTGTGTTCCCGTGGGATTATCATTGCATATGTGAACACTTTCTCTCAGGCCGTGCTGTCATAGACTTAACGTGATGCCTGATGAGACCTGTGCCGTGTCTAATCCCTGCTTCCACAGTGGCCCAGACACCCAGACACTTATGTACACCAAAGGATTAGGAGCTAATGCTCACCTCTCCGACATAGACGTATGCATCAATTGTACAATCCATTGATATTGCATCCAACAAATTTGCAGTAAATCCCCCACGTCATAAAGTTGTAATGTTACAGGAATATCTCCATAAATATAACAATGCCAAGAACACAAGAAGTGATTGGTGACTGTGATTAAATATGTATTTCAGAATACATCGAGACAATGTGTGTCTGATTATCAACTAACTTGTTAAAGTTTAATAATCATGTAGTTACCATGTTCATTGGTATCAAAGGGGTCATAACTGGTGGGTCAAATGTATGAATAGCATTTGTTTGTGGAGTCTCTTTGATACTGCTCAGCACAGTTACCTCTCAGAAGACAGTGGTACACACACACTTGTCAGGTCGTTTGGAACACCTAAATGTACTCTATTACAATGTTCCTGCAAGTTATTTTACTTTCATAAAGGTCATAATTCAATTATTGTCTAAACTGTTTAAGAGAGGTGTTTATTTAGCTCTACTGGTCAGTTGGAGACCGCAGGTTGTGGTGCTGTGGTAACACTTTACTTGAATGTATCGTCATAATAGTGACATGACACTGTCATAACTGTTACATGACACAGTCATGAATGTGTCATAAACATTATGTCAATGTCATAATTGTTCATGACTGCTGTCATTACGTGTCATTCGGTTTAAGTAATGACAAGTTGACATTGTTTGGATTGTCTTGATTATGACAACTTGACATTAATCAAAGTGACATAACCAGAAAATGTCTTTGTCATGACAACTTGACATTAAATTTGTTTGGTATGTCCTTATGACAACTTGACATTAGTGAAATTACCAGGAAAATGTCTTTGTCATGACAACTTGACATTAGCAAGATATGCATCTATTTTTGTGTTTATGGCAAGTTGACAAGTTGACAAGTTGACAAGTTGACAATGCTACCACTTGACTTGAGGTCAAAGAATATCTTTATTACACTGTCATAATGGTGTCATGACAGTTTTGGGTATCCTGTCAAGCATCTATGACCAAGTGCTAGAATTGGTCTGTAACCTTGCACATCTAATTATAATAATTATTATGTCAACTTGCCATAAACACAAAAATAAATGCATATTTTGTTAATGTCAAGTTGTCATGACAAAGACATTTTCCTGGTAATTTCACTAATGTCAAGTTGTCATAAGGACATACCAAACAAATTTAATGTCAAGTTGTCATGACAAAGACATTTTCTGGTTATGTCACTTTGATTAATGTCAAGTTGTCATAATCAAGACAATCCAAACAATGTCAACTTGTCATTACTTAAACTGAATGACATGTAATGACAGCAGTCATGAACGATTATGACATTGGCATAATGTTTATGACACATTCATGACTGTGTCATGTAACAGTTATGACAGTGTCATGTCACTATTATGACGATACATTCAAGTAAAGTGTTACCAAAACGGTCAGGTTTCCAAACCTCTATGTATTGTGACAGTGTAGCTAGCAGATACCCCCCTCTACTGGACTGATGATGCATAACTTCCTTTATCTCCACCTTTATCACATTAGCACCCATATCAGCTGCTGCCAATTTATTGCACATTGAATATAAAGTCCTCTGCTTTATATCATAATATTATAAAGATAATACTTCTTCTGGTTATTATTTAGAAGAAGTTCTGACTGTTCCATTTGGCTGAATACATTTTTAATTTGTTTTATTTATGTGGGAACTAGGTCCTGTTTACATATGATGTGTTGCATGTCTTCCTCCCATTTTGATCTTTTTGCGCTGACAAAAAACTATGTAAATCAAAAATGGTGCAATTATAGAAACAGTAAGAAGAAGAGGAAGACCAGCAATAAGAACAAGAACACCAATTTATGACTAAAAAGTGGCCTTTAATGGCTTGAGTATGTGGGTACCTCCTGGACAGAAAATGAAATACCTGCAGTGAACAAACAACATAATCACTCAAATAAAATGGAAATTGTGAAACGTCCATATGATGGGTATGTTACACTTTGAATGAATGTTTCCATTTGCTACTGAAGCGCCCTCTAGTGGTCTATTTTGTTCTGCTCAGCAGAGTTAAATCTCAGCTGATAGAGGCTGGTGGTTCTTTAATACAGCATTACTGCCAAAAATAAAACAAATATCATTATTATGTTTATTTATGCTGGTTTCTATTATTGGTGTTAAACCATACTACTTTCTGTGATAAGGGATGTATTTTTGACATAATATGAAAGGTTCCACTGTCTGTATTAGTGGTCTTGTTTTTTAGGTGATTCGGTATGATTTGCATCTTATCAATTGACAGTTTGTTTTATTGTTTTTTTATTTAAAACAACAAAAAAAAATGAATTATGCTCTCTTAATGTTATCTTAGTAACCTAACTGTATGTGAGGATTAAAAAGCATCTGTTTTTTTTTTTTTAATATTTGCATAAAATTATTCCTTTTTATTAACCTACACCTAGAGGAATTTCCTGCCAGTACAATGAATTTTCATTCACACCTTAACATCCACACAGTTTTCAGAACCTCATCAGAATCTTTATTGGTTTGTTTTTATTCAGGGCTGTTTTAATGATCAACATTCAACACTCATAAATACACAAAAGACACCACTTCAACCTCATGTCCCCTCTTGTACTCACTGTGTGTGTGTGTGTGTGTGTGTGTGTGTGAATTCAGCCGGCAGATGCCCTACAGTCTATATCCATGCAGTTAGAACAACTTCATAAAACATAATGAATATATATACAAATATAAATCTATATAGAAAAAAGTGAGACACTCTGTTTAAGTGACATATTACATAGGTGCATGGATGTATTCCTGCAGCTACAGAGGAGATGACAGAGATGTCAGGAAATACATGGTCTCTGATGTTTTAACTTTAATCCTGCAGTGCCTCCCAGAGGCAGAACCTTGGAAGAGCTGAAGTCCAGTATAAACAGCCTCAGATGTGTATGTGTTACAAGGTACAGATATATTTTAACAGAATAAGAAAGTCAAAAGGGCTCATAAACTCATATTGTTGATAGAATGAATCTAAGAATTGCTATGTACTTTACAAAACCTTCTAAAACACAAATAACAGGGTCAATTATTGGTTGAAAAGAACAAGAAGTCTTTAGAAAGGAGTGAGTCTAAGAAACATGCTGTAGGTATGACGTACTCATTTAATGTTCTGTCTTTTTATTCAAAAAAACAACAACAACACAGTTACTAAACGTACTAGGGCATTATATTGTTGTTTTGGTATAGGAACACAGCGGAGTAAAGAGAAGCAGTTGTTTAAGGAAACAGCTGAACCGAAATCAGTTCTAAAACACACCAGGACATTAAAAATGGAGTCATTTCATCCGTTCTCTTAGTCTTTGTTCAGAGTCTAACTCTTGCATCAGACGATATATATTGTGACATATGACAAGTTGGACTTTCTCAGTGTTAATACCTGAAACTGTCATATAATAGTGATGGTACTGCCATGAAGACCTGCGTTAATTTGTGTTTCGCCTTTTTATTGCTTTTATTCTTTATATTTTTACTTTTTACATTTTTTTTTATTAATATATTCAAGTTATTATTATCATTATAAATACAGTTTTATTATGACAACTAAACTTTGATATAAATACAGTTGAGCCAAAAGTTAGTGTGGGTAAAAAAATAAATAAAATAATAATAATAATAATAATAATAATAATAATAATAATAATAATAATAATAATAATAATAATAATAATGCCATAACAGGCTGGTTGCACTGGAAGTGTGCTATCAGTGGATAACCAAAACTATGCACAAGAAATAACCCTTTTTTCAACAGAACTCACAGTGCTCCAGACCAACACCAGCTGCAGCACACTAAAAGATTCAACTTTATATCGCCACTATAACAACACATGGTAATTTCTAACCACAGGTAAACACAGCTTAATGCAACATTATGTAGGAATGGACATCTCATTACATAGAGCAGAAACAAGTGATGGGGGGGCAGAGTGGCTGAGACAGAGACACCACTCACCCTATCACAAGACACTGTACCATCAACATGATTTTGAAGCTGTGATTTTAAGGGAAAAAATGTACATAATGTTGCTTTAATATAAGAGACAGTTTCATCCTTTTCCACTGCCACTATTACAAGCTATTACAAAACTTTTACAAAATAAACAGTACTGTAAATAGTTGGCAGACCCACATTTTATACTTAATTCTGTAGTAAATATCCAACAAATTCAATATTTGCATAACAGTCCAATACCCTAGGGTGCATATGCACCCCTACATTAGTTAAGTTAACCCTGTGTCAAATCTTAAAGTGCACTAATTTTGCACATTAAGTTTTGTTTACAGCTAGGTCTTTAGGAGTACAACTGCATATGTCTAAAAGGTAGTATAAAGCCTTTTGTGGCTCCAGAGGAAGCTACATGTTAATCATCTAAAATGCCTCTAGAGATGTCACTCAATGGCTAAGTTGCTTTGTGGGTAATGTAGAGTAGACAATGCTCTGGTTCTACTGTTTTAATTTGATCATTTGTAGTACTCCCCAAGACCTGTAAACACACTTTAATGTGAAATGGCGGAGTCGCCCTTTAATATGCAGTGCGTAAAGCCCTACCGAGTTTGCCAGGAGTGGTCACAGGAAGGAATGAAGTTGGCACCTGACACTTTGTTAATTTAGTTTATCTGTGTTTAACTGAATTCTTTTATGAAAGCTTATACTTTGAGTGATTACAGGAAAATCACAAAAGGAATGCGGTAGTTTTATATTACAGCCCTCATAATGTGTATTTATCCTGTGATCAACGCATAAAGAGGTAAAACAATGGAGTGTCGTATTACTCTGTAATTCAAATAAATAAGCTCTGAACCTGCAGTGTGTTGAATTACAGCATGAATACTAAGGTTTCTCTCAGTTTCAGGTGTTATGGACAGGTGTGAGGTGTGATCTGTTATGCCTGAGACACCCACTAGCCTTGATTATTTGGGATTATTATTGGGATTTCAATTTCTCAATGTGTTCGCTTTGAGTCAATGTCCCCTTTTTGTCAGGTCTTTTGTTTGTTACTGAATAGCTATGATAATGTACATTATACTTAATACTAAACACTCTCTATTTTAAAGTTTGTATTTAACTTTTTAGGCTAAATGTAATTTAAAAGTATACCTTGAACACTTCTTTAGAAAATTGCTTTTATTGTCAGTATTCTTAGTCTTGTTAACCACACTACTAACACCACATGTTAGAATTTGATGTCATCATACTCCGTCATTACTCAGAAACTGTATATAACACAGATTTTAATCAAGGAAAATAGACTTTTTTTCCTTCCTTAATGTAAATGATTTTGTAGTTTTGACATGTCATATGTATCATATCAACATTTCTCCAGTACGTACCATATGACGTTCACATTACATGTATAAGAATTGACTTTTATGTCAAGAGGTAGAGGGTATGATTCTGAGCAAGACAGCTGCCAGACCAGAAACCACAGTTTGAGACAGCATTCCAACATTTGTAAGTGTTGCTTTAAGCTGTTTTTGTGCCTAAACCTAACCAGACCATAAGCACAGCGCTGTCACAATATAAATTTGACAATTGAAGCTAAAGAAACGTAAACGTCATGGTTTGCAGAAACCTATATTGCCAATATTTCTTCTTGCAATTGGGTTGTTTATTACCCAATAACAATAACAGTAATAATGCACAATGTTGTTATTTCATAAGACTTTTTTTAAATCTAACAGTGTGATTTTGAAAATCTTCTGTAATGTATATCATTATAAGAACATATACAGCCAGCTGGAATATACAGGAGAAATAGAATGTATATCAACGGTACAACCTGGAAGATCAGATCAGATCTAAGATCTTCTTATTGCTCACTTATAGAGTTTCCCTTATATAGTTTTTTTGTTTTTTTTCAGTTGGTAAAACTGCTCAGCATTTCTCTCCTTTATTTTTCTTTGATTTTAAATAATGGATGATCTCTGAACTCTGTCACTTCTGTCATCTGGACTTTCTGCCGTGCGCAGTGTGTGCAAGCTTGTGAAAGTCAGAAATGCTTCTTCATTTGTTGCCTTCTTTAATGTACGATTAGATAAGTCCTTTGCTGGAGTGCACAGTATTTTCAGTCTCTGTGTGGAGAAAGAGTAGGTTAGCGGTGATGAAACAAGAAGGATGGAGGATGGAGGTTGTGGGTGGTTGGATGGTCCACTAAACATCAGACTTTAATATATGTAAACATTGATTGTTTAACTATAACCAAGACATTGTTTTAACAAGAACGATTAGTTGTAACTATTAATGTTAATGTATGTTACTTGTAAACAATACTGAAAATCAATTAATCAATTTGATATATATATCTATTCTTTTTTTTTCTTTTTTTTTAAGTAAAACTTCTCTCATTCCAGCTTTTTAAAGGGAAACATTTCTGGTTTCTCTACTCCTCTATGACAATAAACGGAATATCTGTGGGGTGTGGACTAAAAAAGACATTCTCCAGCTTTGGGAAACACTGATCGACATTTTTCAACACTTTCTGACATTTTTTGACCCAAAAACTAATTGATTAATGGAGAAAAAAATAGACAGATCATTCAACAATGATAATAATCGTAAATTGCAGCCCTGATTTTAACCCAAATTACCAAGTTGTATAATGCCTAAATACTAAACTTTTGTAGTTTTTGTATTATTATTATTGTTACAGGTGCAAATAAAATTCTGCTTTGATTATTAATTATTTTTTAATTTGCATTTAATCTAACTCTATCGTCTGATCTCCTTTTGTTTGTAACAGTGAAAAGATGTGACTGTACCTGTCTCAGTGTTCCCGGAGTTACACTCACAGCATACAACATCCACAGAGGAACCATGAGTGTTGAAGAGAGCGTGAAGAATCCTCCAATGGCGTAACCCCACCAGGGGTATTCATAAGTGTTGTTGAATTTGAGCGGGGTATATTTGACCAAGGAGAAGAGAAAAGTACACTAGAAAACACACAAGCAGAGAGAAAAGAAGATAAGGCATAAAAAAAGCACACTCAAAATGATGAGGTTTCTAATTTGTGTTAAAAACATAAAAGCAAGTTCACAATGGGCTTTTCTGCTTTTAATTCAATTAAAGAAAACTTACAACTTAAGAAAACTTACAATGGAAAATGAGATGCCAGTGTTCAGGCAGAATCCTGACACAGGATTGATCACTTACATTAAATGTACAATATGTAATTTCTGCCACTAGGACTAGGAGATTGAATACATATCTTTAAATAACATTGGAGCCAGTGATGAGTTAAGTTACCTCTATCTTATCTTATCTTATATTATCTTAATGACTTACACATATTCCTTAAACAATCCACTTAAAATGACACTGAACAGCCTTGGGTTGCAATACAGCACTGTATTAATGGTTCTGGTTTCCATCTGGTTGAGACATTGACTACCTTCAGGACAGAAGCCTCTGGCAGCTGTCAGATACACTCGCCTGTTAGTAAAGCATGAACAAAGTAAAAGGGCACTCACGGTACAGATAGCTGGTGTGACATACTGCCAACAATATTTCATAAACGGCCACGGTCGATATCCAATCATGTCCTGTATATTATCATACTGACGATCTGCACCTAAAGAAAACAGGTATTATATACATCAGCACTATGGTCATACAGCTGTTTTTTGGTTTTTTTTTTTTGTGAATCCTTTAAAGACACTTCATAGGTTAGATGTTTATGATGAGATTAAATGCACTTGTGATTTCTACCTGTTTAATTCAAATATTTTTATAGTAACTCACAAGAAAAGAGGCAAAGATTAGATCAATGTGTGAAAATATATCTGCTTTCCTTTCCTGCCACCTGCCCCCCTCAAGGTGGGAACCACTGGATTAAAAAACAATGAATTTATAAAGAGGGATCCAACAGTGGCTCTGGCAGTTTTAACTAAGTTAAAGGTTTTCCTTACCATAGACCCATCCAATACAGACGGACTGAAGAATAGCAAAAAGCAGGAGTGTCATCCCACTGCAGGCGTAGTAGTCAAACAGCTGGAAAATATAAAGGCCACCCTGCAAATACGAAGAAATAGAGTTGTATAGCAAAAGTCAAAGCAAGGTTGTCATCTGAAATGGAAATGCTCAAAATGAAAACATCTGTGAAGATGAAATTGTGGATGCTTTTATGGAAATAAGACACAGGAAACATGAAATGTGACACTCAAAATGGGGAATAGTTAAGCTTAAATTGACACTGACACATTGTACCTGTACCAGATATTCAACCATAATGCAAATTAAGCTGCCTTCCTTTATTACATTGACATATAGTGAAAATAAAGGCTTATCTTTCAGTACTCACCTCCGTGACCATCAGAAGGCCAAGAAAGAAGCTCCCCACAGAGATCGCAAGAAGAAGGAGTTTGCGACGACAGCCGCCTCGAAAGAAGTCAGGATACATGTCGGAGATGGTTGTGACCAGTGCCTCTTGATATACAAACTACAGTGATAAGAGATTTGTTTTTAATTGAAGCAAAACAATTGCATTTGGTTTTTCAGTGTAATTACTACATTCCAAACAACCTTGATACATAGTCCTACCTCACTATCTAATCCTAAGAAGATGATCATAATGAAGAAGGAAATGGCCCAGAGCTGAGGAAGTGGCATCAGAGCCACAGCACGAGGATAAGCTATGAATGCCAACCCTGGACCTGAAAAGGCACATGTAAAGAACTGTCATATTCTAAAACAACTCAGACAGTTTCATCCTGGGTTTCTGTCACACATTATTAACCCTTCATACCTGATTCAGCCACCATCGATATATCCACACCTTGCTCCTTTGCCATAAAGCCGAGCACAGAAAAGATGGCGAATCCAGCTATGAAGCTGGTTAAACTGTTCAACAGGCACAGGTAAACACAGTCCCTGTTGGTGATAAATCAAACAATTTGTAAACCTGAGCTCTAATACAAATTAGAACTAACTGGAACAAAACTGATCAAGTTCAGTCAATATGGATGAGAAAAATACAAACCTATAGCAGTTGTTGCTGTACTTGTTGTAACTTCCTAAGGAAGTAAGAACACCAGTGCAAACTCCATATGAGTAGAAGATTTGGCTGCCAGCATCCATCCATACCTGAGAGATTTGGATAAATGTATGTTTAGTTTAGGTTTGTAAAGGCGCATTTCTCCTAGGAATGAAGGTGATGTGCTAGTAACTGCTACTAATGAGGAAATGTTTTTAATGTGAGTCTATCTATCTGCCATGTTGCAAAATGTATCTGCAAAATGTTCACTTACAAAGTAATGTGTTTAGTTTCTTGAGAGACTTGACAGATCCCCTGACTTCTCCTCTAGCACCACCATGAGGTTGTCATTCTTTGGATTTAAATGAAATTTCTCGACAACTGTAGATTGTAACGAAATTTGGTATAAACATTCATGTTCAAAGATGAGCTGTAATCCTGTCAACATTTCTGTTCATCCAACACAAAACGTTTGACATTGCCGTCAGTCTCAGCTGTACCTTATGTTAGTGGTAAATAGCAAATGTTATTATGTTATGCTAACATGCTAAACTAAGAAAATGAACATGTAAAAAGTCAGTATGTTCAAGCTCAAACCACTGCTGTCTGCCGCTAGCCTAGCTATAGACTATCTTGAGTCTTGTATATTCAGTATATTCAGGCACTATATCGTACCTCTGGATCAGTGAGGCGGGATGGGTCTGGGTAGAGGTAGAACATGATTCCTTCTTTGGCCCCCGGTAATGTAAGACCACGAACAAGCAGCACCACCAGCATTAAATATGGAAACGTGGCAGTGAAGTAGACCACCTATGACAGAAACAACAGCTATGATTTGTGGCAATTAAATATTTAAGAACAGGGATTTGCATGAAAATAGAAGCAAATTAAAGTTAAAGGAGCGATGTGGATCTTCTGTGTTGTGCTAGAAGCCAACGGACTCCATTTCTAAACTAACGCGTTAGCTGCTGTTGCTTCTGTTAGTGGAGCAGAGAGGCGCTGAGATGAGAACGTGCATTACGTCCTATCCTTTCATAAAGAAATCCACAGTCCAGCAGCATTAAATAAAAACCAATCATCCAGGCTTGTATAGGCGCCCGAGAGAGACGGGGAAGGTCTAATTTTTCATGTCATGTTACAATCCGCTCACATATGCCCAATAAAAAAGTAATTAATACACGTAACTCACTACATATTGTTACACAGAGCCCCTTTAACATTGAGACTGTGCCATACCTTTCCTGTTGTCTTCACTCCGTTCCAGACACAAAAGTAGCACAACATCCAGGCAAGAAGTAGACAAAGGGCCAGGTCCCAACGGATATTACCAATTCTCTCAATCCCACTGGACAGGCCCAAGATTCTTCTCCTGCAACAAAGTTTATTAAGGAACAATACGACAAAAAAACAACAGCCTTCATATGATGCATTATTCATGCTACTCACTCCCAAAATTCTATGACTGAAGATGTGCTGTTTCCATACAGGAGCAAAGTGGATGTTTGATTGGGACCATTCTCAAAACAGCCCTCTTCCATGAAAGAGAAAGAGAGCTTGTGATTACTGATGAACAAAGTAAATACATTGCACAGTTTTATTTATCAAAACTGGAAAATAAAGTCCCTGTACCTGTGTTCCAGCTGTTGTCACAGCTTGCCCATGGAAGTTCAGACCTGAAGGATGAAAACAGGTAGAGAAACGTCCAAGCCAGTATGATTATGTAGTACACCCCAGTGTACAAAACAACCACTTGGCTCCCGTAACCTAAGCCTGTAGACAGATAGAGATACCGTGTTGTAGTACTGTGAATAAAGCCTGATAACGTAACACAACAATGGCTCAGTTAAGTGTCCCATCAAGCTATTCCAATCTGGCTCTTTAGCAGCTAAATGCTCCACCTTGTGCACAAAGTATTCTCTAACATTGTCTATCTGCTCTTTGGTGCTTGGCAGGTGCTGTACAGCGGATCTATCAGAGATTTTTTTTTTCAGCTGGAAACCAAAACATGTAAGTTGTGAGTTGTGAAATTACTTTTGAAGAAATGGAGGATGCTTAAAGGCTGTATAAAGCTGAGGCCAACCAAAGGTTCCAGTGAATTTGTGATCGTGGTGACCCCTACCCACGTACACATAGTCCGTTGAGGAATTGTTTATATAATAATATAAAGCAGTGCAGCTTTTAGTACAAAACAATGACGTAAATAAGAACCACCGACATTGTAAGACATAGAAAAACAGCAGTTTTTAATAAATTAACTTTATCCAGTCTACAAACTGTGTTCATATGCAACAACAGTCATTAAGTATGAATGGCAGCATTAATTTTTTTTAACATCACACAGTATTGTTTGACATATTTTCTTATTTTTGTAGCTGATCCAAAAAGAAAAAAAGACATACCCTCAAAAAGTGGGCAGATTTTTCTCCAACATGTTATTCCACCCTGACTGGTGTACTGGCCCAAAGATGTCTCCAGGAAGAAGAGCGGGATGCCACAGGTGAACAAAAACAAAACATATGGTATGAAGAAAACCCCTTTATGATAAAAGAAATAGAATATCTTGTTAAAATTTATCACATTGCATACATGTGTGCACACAAATTAATGTCAGGGGTGGTGAGCTTGTTTTTGTAAGGTAATACAGCTGCTAAAGAACTTCAAGAAACCATAATCAGTTTCTAACAATACTGCTGGAGTTGGCTGGGTTTTTTATTCCACCACTGGCACGAGAGAAATATTGCCCTACAAGGCGACTATTAACTGCTCACAATCTAGATCCCTGCAATACAACAAAGCATTTTGTACATGATGTATCTGCCAACAGACACAAAGTTTTACCTCCTCCATTTTTGTAGCAGAGATATGGAAACCTCCAGACATTTCCCAGACCAACAATGTGTCCGGCCACAGCGAGGATGAACTCAATCTTACTGCCCCACTGCTCCCTCTCCTGAGGTTCAGGCAGAGTGCGTCCTGGCGCAGTCTCGAGGTTCATCAGATTCATTTTCACCTGGGACTTTTGTTTTTGGTCCATTTCAACCTGTGATAAAACGATTCCATTCAGCATTCTTAGAGAGATTGAATACGTTCTCCGGTTTCTCTTCGATATTATCAGATTTCACTCAGCCTGAATTATTCCCTGAATGGCATGACACATGCACACTATATTTGATACAAGCCCTGAACAAGGCCAAAGACAAGGCGATACAACTTTCCACCTTCATAATCAGACAGTAAAACATTTTGAAACAATAATAGGAGTCAGCAGTGCTATCAGCCTTGAGACTATCCTCTTCGCTCTTCTTTGTTTTTTCTTTCCCCAGAGACTAACTATTTTTCTGAGGATGAAGTTATTTTTCAAAATAAAATCTCCGTGGAGTGTATCTTAGATCAGGATCTTAGATCAGGATAAGGCTTGTTTAATTACGAGATACATTCATACATACTGTGCATACTGTAGATACTGTACAGATATAGATCGTGCACCTATAAATACATACATACTGTGCATATCAGACCAGCAACAAAAGCCTACAGCTAACAGCTTTCACACGAAGATTCTCCAGAAAATGTGAACAATCTTATCAGCACAAATGGGCTCATTTAAACCCAGCAGTTGAGAAGGTCAAACTACCACTCACAACATATGCTATGTCGAATTTCTATCAGTACAATAATATTCAAGCACCTGGCTATGTTTCAAAATATACAAGTGCTGTCTTGTAGATTCTGCACGTGATGCGATGGAGTTTGTTTCTAACTTTAGTCTACTTTTCTTATTGACAGTATCTTATCTCGTGATGCCGCAGAAACATAATGACATTGGCATTAGTCTGTGATAGCTCAACATTAAGTAAAATCAAGTATGGGTAAGGATCAAAAACATTTCTTTTGGCAAAACTCATCAATGTATGGGGTAATGTATTTAGGGTTTAACAAGTCATTTTCATAGTTTTTGCCATTAATGTGATATAAAGTATACGAATAAACAGATTTAACATGGCATTAATAACTGATTCAATTATCTACATTCATGCAAAACATGAGCTAAACCTGAAACATGTACAACATGAAGTCAGAGCTAAAAGATGCACACATTACCTTGAGCAGGTGAGGTCCTTCTTCCTCCGACACTTGTGGGATGAAAAAACACAAGCCTCTGCCCAAGATTAAGTTGACCGAAAGGGCTACTCGGAGGAGTGGCCACTGGGACTAACTTAACCAGTTTTCTTCTGTAGAAACCAAACAGACAGGGCACACAGGCCACTTGGCACACACACACACACACACAGCTCTCACCGTCAGTGTCACCGTCTGTTTTGTCTGTTTGCCAAGATAAGACAGATAATAAAGAAGGGAGTGGGGTTCCCCTTTATCTTGGGACTACACACTGACATGCAGCACATTTGGATTTTGAATACATTTGTATACACATGAAGGAGCTGGGTTATATCTAAAAGCAGCTTCATTGTTTTTCATAATTCCATCAGTTAAATCATATTTTCTTTATGGACTCAGTTGCGACAAAGCAAGCTGAATTGCTCAGCAGTGCCACTTTTTGTTATTGTTAGGAGTGATGGCTCTATTATTCCTCTTTTATCTTTCCTTTCCCTTCTGGACAGGACGGAGGCAAAGACACATTTTTTAGCACAACATGACTCAAACGTAGTTTCATATTTTTAACCCCCAGTGTTGTGAAAATGATAAATACGTTTATCGTGTACCTTGTCTTTTGTGGCTCCAGAGAAAGCTGCATGTATTTTGGTACATTTCCTCCAGTGATGTCACTCAGTTGCATTGTGGGTAATATAGGCGCCAGGTTTTGAATAGGAAGAAGAATGCATGGAATAAAAAATGGTGATATATTTGGTTCTGCTGTATCATTTTTTATTTTTGCTTTTAAGCTATCCACAATGAGACCAAAACCTAGCTGGCACCTTTATTATTATTACATTACCCACAATGCAACATAGCCACTGAGTGACATCACTGGAGCAAACTTATCAGATTACATGCAGCGTCCTCTAGAGCCACAAAAGCTTTATATAACTTTTAACACATCCCTAGGTCGGCTTATTAGCAATTTCAGATCAATTCATTTTTCGCAGTTTTTCACGAGTTCTGTTTAAAGCAACACTAACAAGTGAGTTACCCTCTTTTCACATTCGTCTCATGTTGCATAAAAAGAACGAAAGCATCCAGTCGGGAGGGTTAGATCTCTCACCTTTCTTGTTCTCATTGTTCCCCTAAGAATTCAAGCCAAGGAGGAGTCATGGGCGTGAATGCTGAATTCACAACACATGTTCACACTCTCGGGAATGTTTTATCATTTGGTTCCTCATTATAAATTTAGCACTAGAATTTTTGTTATTTTACCACCATAATACAGAAACAGTTATCCATTTAAGCAGTTCAGTTTGGCTCCCAGTCGTTAGTGAAGCAAAGCATCACTTCTACCGGCTTTCACTGTTTTGCATTCCTCATCCCTATCCAACTGTTCCAGCTGTTCATACCACCACTGATATCATTCAACTCTTGAAGACAGCAATTTCATTCAACATCAGTGCTCAACATGCAGAATTCACTCCACGATTTCTTCAGAGGTTGTCTTCCTCTGTTATTGGTAATATTGCTGGAATCTATGAACTCAATTCAAATGTTTTCATGTTTAGGTATCACCCTCTTCAGTTCACATTAAAATGTTTCAATGAATTCAGCTTTCTTTTTTTGGCCTTCATGGCTTTATTGATAGAACAGCTTGAAGACATGATGACAGGAAACATGATGAGAGACAAGGGGAGTGACACGCAGGTAAGGGCCCCAGGCCGGGACTCGAGGTTGAGGTTAGGGTTGTTCTTTCAGTCAAATAGAAAATCAGCCACAATTTTTTAAAATTCCAAACACAAATCTCATCTTTCAGTACACTTTCATTCATCTGCAGGCAAAAAAAAAAAACTGCCTTCAAAATGCCACACCTTAATTACCAAATGGTTTCATCCACTTCTCACCTGTGAAAAACACTTCAATCACCTCTCAGAATATGAAAGAGACATCAGACGACCTCTAATTTGTTGCAAAAAACTGTAAACCTTTTCTCACTCATTCAAAACAATTGGGACTTTATCATATTAAACTTTTTAATATATTACGCATTTCTTATTACACAATCACAATTTTAAATTTCATTTTTACATTTGCATGTGTGTGACAGAATAGGAGGTGATAGAAATTACCGTACTGCTCTTGAGGTAGAAGCAGTAGTATGAGAGTTTAGGTTGTTCCCACTCTCCGAGCCATGAGCACACATAGCAGTTAGCATCACCGTGGCAACCTTTGACTGCAATTGGGAACACACCGCTTAAAGAGATGCAAGATACAAAATAAATCCATGTGTCGTTCGTTGTTTTTGAGTTTTCCCTTTCAAAACTGAATCATGTTTTTTATGTTCTGAAACTGAATCTGAAAAATATTTAGGGGAGCGGAATACACCAAAGAAGAATTTGCTTTATTTTCCAACAGTTAAGACCACCAAGAAGAAGAGAGGGAAGAACAAGTTGCACTTTCATATGTGCTATAATGGACAATGTTACGTCCACAATACATGGACACAACGCGACAACCAGAGATTGAGGAGTCAAAGGAGAAGTGACAATTGATGGTTGTGTAGTTTATTCTGTAGCAAGGGTGTGAAGATGATGGATTCTCCGCTGACACTGACTTAGTTGTATATAAAAAGGTTTATTACAAGAGTACGGCATCTGAACAAGCACTAAAAATTACCTGTGAGAGGATCCGAAGCCAATGTGGATCTCTCTCAATCTTCACACAGACCACACTTTTTATAGCCAATGCCATATCAGTTCCCAAGGCACAAAGCCCACCTACCATTACCTCATTGTATCTAAACCAGGATGTAGCATAAAGTTCAAATTTGTGAAACTCTGAAAACAAGTCCAAAGGAGGCCCATCTCTATAAAGGACCTAACCTTTGTCCTGAAGCTCTTCTCCTTTATGGAGCTAGCCTTGTCATGTGGTCCTTCTCCTTTATGGACCTAGCCTTCGAACACATACTTCAAAGTATCATACAATTTCACTACAGTTGATTAATTGGTTAACAAAAACAGAGGTACACAAAATGTGGGGGAGATGGGGCAAGGTGGTTATGCCAAATAAAATAAGAATTATAACAAAATGTGGCCTCACTAGACTCTGTCTTTAAAGAACAAAAACAAACAAAAGCCTAACTGGCTTGTCTAAAGAAAAAGCTTCTCAAAAACAAATACAAGGGTGGCACCAACCAATAAATTAACTACCGGTGTGTGCAATGTACAGGGTACCCCCAACTCACCTTACTGCCCACAATCTCCCACCACATACCTTCAATGGTTTTACTGGTCTGTTCACACACACAGCTGTCAGGCAGACAAAGAACATAGCAAAAGAATCCTCTCTCGCAAACTCTGTCGGCTGGCCCTTTTATTCATGGCTCGGAATACTGATAGGCCAACTCCAAACTGAGGGAGCCAACAAGCAGCCTGATCAGGAGCTCACAGGTGGAAGCTCATCAGTTTGATCACCTGAAAACAAAGGAAGGGAGGGGGAGAAAGAGAAAACCGGAGGGAAAACACAACACACACGCATGGGCCTTGCCGTGCATGTAACAGACATGAATGGAGGTTATTTTAAGAAAACTTTTAAAATGTGTTTTGTTTTTTAAGTTTATTTCTTTCAATGGATTAAGTTGTTGATTACAACAATTGCCATGTCATTTGAACTCAGTAACTAACTACAGTTCAAAGTAATCTGACCAAACTCTAAGTCTCATGTGGCCTTTCTAGATTTGATACATAATATTCTATAAGAAGGTACCAAATGATACTGTGAAGCAGGGTTAAAGACATTAAAATGTTACCAGCTACAGAATACTGCAGCTGATTGATCATTCCCTCAACTCCCAAACAAAAACTGCATGTCTGTAGACACTAGAGGGTGACAATGATCCGAGCTTTTCTCTCAAACTGACACTTATCTTGAACAGTCACAAGCACGCACACAAATATCATGTGTTTTATCATTTATGTGAGTCCTTCTTTTTTTCCACGATTGTTTTTATCATTTATCAACAAAGTTTTTTTTTTTTTTTAAAGTTAAATCATATTTACACCCACATACATTTGTGTAATTTACACACTTTTTGAAATGGTCATGTTTGACCTCGTTACTTTTTAAAAGCACAATGAGTTGAAATGTGCAAAATGGAGCCATACCCTAATTACCAAATGCTCTTACTCACTCATCACCTGTTTAAACACAACTGTCAAAACACTGCAGTCAGCTCTGAGTGTAAAAGAGACCTTGGGTGAAACAATGGAGCATCATGGACAACAGAGATGAAAAGGAAGATTGAGAGCAAGAGGAGTAAGAGGAGGAGGAGGAAGGTAATAAAATATATCTAGTGATATCTGTGCAAATTTGGTTTGAACTTAAACAATATTGCAAGGCTGGATTAAATGCATAGGTTGCACAAGGCAGACATATTTTCAGGCCCCCTCCTGCACACACATTTTGATATTTGGTAAACACACAAAATGACTTAAATACCGCATGATTGTTATTATGTTCATGAATTTAATTAGTTATGTATGTTAGCATACATACATTTATATTTCGATATTCATACTCGATTGGTTAGTCATGTATTTACTGGGCTGGGGAGGCTGGGCTGTGAGTTTTAGCTCAATAGAAGGACAAATGTGCATTGTCAATCAAATCCCGAGATTTCCAGGGGCCCCTAAACGTTTCATAAAAACTGATTCATAAACTTGTCTTCGATTTATAACAATTATTATTGTTTTAGTCTTAATTCGCGCGCTTAAAAATACATAAACATGCTTAATCTATCGTGATGGATTCGACTGCTCCCCCCTCCCTTCTCATGCAATGGACTATTCCATGTTACTGCGCATGTGCAGGCTTGATACAGGAAGACGGTAGCAAAACAAACTTGTTGGCGCGGTGTTGGGTTTTGAGAGGTTTTGAGTTGAGTAAAATGAAGCGGAGTTACCCTAGTGGAGCGGAGAAGAGGAGAAGGCGAGAGGAAAGTAAACAGTTTTTATCAAAACTACCAGTAGTAGCACTGCTGTCAGCGTCAGCCGAGGAGGAGATGAAGTGGACAGTGACATGAGTGACGCTTTTCATCACAAAGATGTGAGATTAAAGCCGTATGTGTTCCTTGTGGAAGCCATACACTGAACCTGGGTTTTGGTGATGCAGCAAAGTCATCTGTGACATACATCAGTTTCTTTGGTCTGCTACAGCGACTTTACACTCTGTTCAGCTCCTCAGTTCACTGCTGGACCATTCTCACAAAGCATGTGAAGAACTTCACTCTTAAGGCTTTGTCCACAACCAGGTGGGAGTGTCGAGTGGAAGCTGTGGAAGCTGTGACAGCTGTTTGGTACCAGTTGCCTGAAATCTTGAGGCACTGACTGCTTTGAAGGTCTATGCCACAGAAAAATGGGATGCTGATGTGGTCTCTACAGCTGAAGGCATCTGCCAAGAGATGCAGAGATTGCCCTTTGTGGTGAGTACCATTGTTTGGTACAATGCGCTCATCCAGATTAATAAAGTGAGCAAGATCCTGCAGAGCCCCAAATTTTCAGTTGAAACCATTAAGAAGGATATTAAAGCAGCGACAAACCTCCTTGAGGAATTTTGAAATGAGGGATTAGAGTCTGCGAAAAAAGATGCCAGGGAAATTGCAGAAAAGCTTAAGATGGAGATGAGTTGGCCAGAGGTGCATCAGAGAAGAACACCTAGACACTTTGAGTATGAGGGAAGAGAGCAGATTCAGTCAACTGCAGTGGATTTATTCAAAAGAGAGTTTTTCCTGCCTCTTATAGATACAGACCTGGTCACATTGAAGGAGAGATTTTCACACATGGAAACATTTTAGTTGAGTTGTATGGATTTCTCTTCTCCACTGATGTAATGAGAAACACTGAGAAGGAAGGGAGGTTGGATGAATGCTGTCACAGACTTGAGTAGAAGATAGATGATGTTGATGCAGAGGACCTCAAGCTAGAGGTTAAGGGTGCAGTCAGATCATTCCCCACGCATATCTTATCTCCATCTGAGTTGCACGATTACCTATATAAGGAGAGTGTCCTTGACATATATCCAAATCTCAGCATTGCTCTCAGACGTCTTCTCACTCTCCCTGTCACAGTAGCTTCAGGTGAGAGAAGTTTTTCAAAACTAAAAATAGCCCCTTTTTAGATAGAAAAGGTTTCACATTTGCAGCAAGGTAAAGGCTGCAAAGTGCCACCTTGTCTATCTAAAAGGGAGGTGTAATATTCCTTCTTTTCCAAAAAGCCACCACTTGGCCGCCACTGGGGTAGGCGTAAACATGTGACGTGACGTGAAGCACGAAGTGGGGCGTGAAGAGAAGCAGGTCGAATTTGTGTTCAAAATAAGAGCTTTACATTGCACCCCATCAGAGTTTAGAACTGGGTTCTTAGCAGAGTGCTTTTAATTTGAAAGTAGCGACCGTTAGTAGCTTGCTGCTACAACAACAAGCGGACAACCAAGACAGCTACAGAGACTGAGGAGACGCTAGCATCTCCCAGATCTCAGCGACTTTCCAGTTGCTCATCTTGACGTCCGCGGATGAAGTGATGGACTGACTGCTGTGATCAGCTGTTTCCTGGTTTTAAAACTCCCCGACTGTGGGTGCACAACAGTGCACGTCATCGACACCACTGCTCATCTCACGCAATTGCCGGTACATTGACGCCTCATAGGATTTACATAGCAGTGGAGGTGGAAAGAAGTGTACCCTCCGAGGCGCCAAATTGGTGGACCAAAACAGACCCGCAATTTACTGCCTTCTGTCTAAATCCGCGGACCTAGCCACAAAAGGACGGCATATTGGTGGCTTACTGCCCAGTATAAAAATGGCTAATGATTAAAACCTACCTGAGGTCAATTATGTCCCAGGACAGGCTGTCTGCACTTGTTGTACTCTCCGTTGAGCCAGGTCAGAAAGTCACTGGATATGGAGCTACTCATTACAAGGTTTGCTGAGGCAAAGGCTCGGAAGGTCAAATTTTTGTGTGATAATTTTAAATCTGAGAAAAAGGGAGATGAAGATAACATCACAAAGAAAAAATGGAGAGAAAGAAAAAGAGAAAAGGGAGAAGGAAAGAAAAACAAAAGGTGCATTTGATAAAATTATACTGTTAAAATGTTTGTTCTCATAATTGACCTTGTTATCTTTTGTGGTGTCTTCTTTTTTTAGTAACACAAGATACAACAATATCCAGGCTGAACCTACTTGCTGCTGCCCACATTGAAGACCTTGTGTTGAGGTGAGAATAAAACTTTTGTTAGTGCAGTAAGAGGATGTGGAGGGCCCCAATGACTGGGTTTGCCTTGGGCTTCCAAATGACTAAATACGCCCCTGCTCGGAGCGTAAAAGCTGAAGGCATCACCATCACCAAATGCTTTAGTTCTGCTTAGTTGAGCAGCTAAAAGAGAAGAGCCCGAGCGTCTGAGGGGTCTCCTTGGCACAGAAACCAAAAGCATTTTGTGAGATGTAGTCCATTGCAAGGCAATGTGGTGTCTTTAAAATCGGTACAGAAACTAAGAGGCAACCAGTGTAAAAACTTTAAAGCAGGCATGACATGTGCTCTCCTTCTGGCACCTGTAGAGCAGATTTTTTAAATTAACTGCAGCTGATTCATTGTATTCGTTGGTAGACCAGAAAGGAGAGCCTCGCAGTGATCTAGCGTGCATGTTAGTAAAGTGTGCATCAGTCTCTGTTGGTCAGAGAGAGAAATGAGTCAAAACCACCATTAGATGTCTTGCTTCTTGGTTTGAGTTAAGTCCTAGTGCATTTATAAGTCCAGTTTCTCTCTCTCTGAGCATTGAACCAATGATCAGTGCTTCTGTTTTTTTTCTGGTTGAGTTTAAAAGGTTCTGTGACATCCAGGTCATGATATCTAAAATACAGTGAGCCAGGAGTACTTTTGTGGTATTGTTTTAAATTCATTACACCAGTGTGTATATTTTGCGTTGTTAGTGATCTTTATACGATAGCTGTGTGTATTGTTTCGGTTGAATGAACCACAATATGGTTTTAGCGCAATGTCTCATTTTGCAAAAGAGATACTATGTGGAGATGGCAAAATGGTTAACTGATTTCAGTTTTGTCATTAGAGTTCTGAGAACTTGAGCTGAAAACTTGAGCTGAAGACTGTTTAAACAATCAGGAATAACGGTAAAACATTATCTAGGCCAGCCGAGTTAGCTTACCTGTCACAGTAATATGCACTGTATGTACAGCTTAACATGTACATAAAGCTGTTTTTTCATTTTAGATATTCATTTTAAATCTTTATCTTAATCTTTAAAAAATAGCATGAAGTTAATTAGATAATTTAAGACAATGATGTAACAAGGTAATAATAAATACCCTGATAACAGACTTCTGTTGTTCAGATTTTGGGTCTACATTATCCCTCACTGTTAGATTATAACTATGACTTGGTTTGTGAAGAAGTCAGACTTGTCTTGTTAGATCAGGAGACAGCTGTTTCTTTGAACTCCAGTACCCCGGTGCAGCCTCACATCGGAAGATGTTGCCGAAGATGATTCATTAACCACCAGTAAAATATTTTGTCCAACATCTCGAACCTACTACACCCTTCACATTTGCTGCAAGCTCCTCTGACGGAGAGACACGGACAGACATTGGCACTGAACTACAAACGAGCATTTTGAGATGAAAAACACTGAAATGAAACCCGAACATCGACAAGGATATCACCCTGCTCCAAGTGGTGACAGCTGGTGAGTATAAGATCTGATTCCTTTATTTATCTGTAAGTAACAGCTTACAGATGTGATTAATTTGATTAAATTCAATAAAAAAGCAAACTTACTGACAAGTTTGTGTCTCAAATACTGCATGAATTAAAAACTGAGCAAGGCCATTTTCAAACTCGTACTCAAATTTGCTTTATTAGCATGAACATAATAAATACAGTAGAGCCAAGTCAAGTAGAACGATTGAGCATGGAAGTTCATTTTTGAAAATGAAAATAGTAGTTTCAGGATGTACAAAACTGTCAAGGTCCATTTATAGCTGTTTTGAGAGCATTGCACCATTCCTCATGTCATAAGAACACACAATGACAAACTCCATCCATGGATGAAGACTTTTAGATTACTTTGGTTGAAGGTCCATACGAATCGTACTTGAGTAAAAGTCTTAAAGTATCCAATATAGAATGTGCGTACGTATCAAAAGTACAAGTGAAATCAGTTTTTACATATTTACATGTATGTATAGACTATGTGGGTCGACCCATATTTTTTTTTCTTTTTTATAAATTCTGATTGTTGATAGAATTAAGTAACTGGTAACTAAATTCATCAAATAAATGTAGTGGAGTTTAAAGTACAATATTTGCATCCAAATGCTGTGGAGCACAAGTATAAAGAAGCAGAAAATGGAAATACTCAAGTAAAGTAAAAGTACCTCAGAAGTGCAATGGAACAGTCATCCAAGTCAGAATCCCAAGTCGGAAACTCGGGCAAGATCCACCAAGTAGATTTACCGATATTAACACACATGAACAGCAGTGCACATAGTGAACAATTACTTTTTACCTTTTCATCACTTTTCACTTTGTGAAACGTGCTGTAACTACAACTTTGTAGTTGTCATTTTAACCTCCGCTCTATTGATTTTATGCTGTCGTTGCGTGTGAAGTTCACAGACTTTCCATACAAACATCCCTTTGTTGCACTTAGATTTGAAGTTGGAAATACCGACTCGGAAATACCAACTTCTGACTTACAATCGAACGCAGCATTAATGTTCGATGACTCCATTTCTAAACTGAGAATTAAACTCTCCAGTTGACTCTCTCTTAGAAGCACAGTATAGCCTTATAGCAAACCAGAATGCAACAGGTGATGGCACTGGTTAATCTCTGTAGAGAGGCACTGAGAAGAGGCACTTGAAGTCACATCCTTTGGAATGTAGCTGAAAATCTGCCTCAAGTCATTCACAAAGAAATGTACAGCCCTGCAGCGTTAAACACTTAAACAAATCATCCACAGGTTTGTACAGGCAACCAGAAGAGACAGGGAAGGTCCAGCTGCTTTGTCAAATCAACTTATCAGGTGACGTTATGTCAATGTTCTGTTCACAACTTTATTCTACTACCAAGAAAGCTATTCTACAATATACCAATAGGTGAGCAAAAACATTATGTTAAACTGAATGCACTCATCAGAGCACCAGACTTTGAGAGAGATTGCATGGTATTCACAGACTGCATCATCTGTGTTGAAAATAGCAAAATTCCGTGGTGGGGGACTGTGGATGTTGGACCTCAGGGTGCCTGTGTGGGACAGAGACTTACGCAGAGGGAGGGAGAGACAGGATCATCTTGGGTCACCAGCTGTGTCAGGAAAGATTATTTTGTCGCTGTGAGGAAATGTTTACCCTCTCTAGTATTAGCCCAAGTGACTTTAATACTAGACTGTTTTTGACATTCTTCTCAAATCTTGTTATATTTGTGTATAGCTGGAGTCAAACTGTATCTTCAGTTATTCACTTTGTCATTTCCAGTACTGTGGGTTTATAAACATGACACATATTTTGTGGCTCACATTGTCAGTTGCATGCAGTATATTTGTTAATGACTCAGTCTCATATGAGATGATCTGACGTTCCTCTATGTATGATCGTGAAACCGAGATCACTTGCTGCAGCATTTTGGGCAAATAAAAGCGAAGGAAAACAGCAAGTCTCAATTATTAATAACTTGCTCTGTCCTCGGCTAACCAGAGAAAATCATAAACAACAACAACCATGCCAACTCTTCAGTTCAACAGCTGTCAGCTGTTCAGACTGGTGTGCAGTCAGCGCAGGCCTATTTTTATTATTTTGTATGTATTTATTTATTTTGTTATGGTGCACCACTCAACACTTCACAATCTTGTGTTTAATATTTGAACGTTTTAAAAACCTTTGGTAATCCACAGTGGTAGTAAAAAATACTGCTGCTGCACACAGAAATCCATGGCTCCACCCCCATCAGAAGAACAGTAACAAGCATGTTTCTCAAAAACTGTGATTTAATGTCAAATGTTAAAATTTTACCAGACCCTTGGAAAACTTATTTGTGTGTATTGTATCATCCCATGGAAAAGTGGGTCAAGCAGGAAGAGGAGAGGAACTTTCTCAGGCCTGTGTGCTGAGCTGTGCACTTTAATTTCCTTCCAAGCCTCCTTGATTTTGATAAATTGACCTCTCAGTGAAATTCATTCATGCATTCATTCATTCATTCATTCATTCATTCATTCTTCTTGGTGGCCAATAGTCAGACACAGTGCGTCCAAAAACCCCAAATTTGGTGACCTTTACTGCAGCTATAAATCCTCCACAGAAGTACTTTTGTTTATCAAGAAATATGTAGCTCCATCGTCCAACTCCCCCTGAAATACCAAATTGCCATTTTTATATTTCAAGACAGCTCTGGAGATATGCCAGCTTTTCCTCCTGCTGGAAGTTTCCTCGAAATGTATTAAGAAAATGGTCAGCTATGTTTTACTGTCACTGCATATACGCATAGAATGTCATTATTAAATCAAATTAGGGTCATTTTCAATAGATTTCATTCTAATTATTGTGATTTGGGGCAAACTCTAGTAATAACCACCAACTTACTATGAATTTTTTTTCACTGAATGTATCTGTAATCTAAATAGCTTACATCCTTCTTCTGTAATTGTTTCTTGCTATATGTGGACTACGCAGTTGCGCAGGGCCCCTGAAGCCACCAGAGGCCCCCCACACAGTGTACTGTAGTGATGATCTAGCCAAAATTATTGTATTCTTTGCTTTCTCAGAGGGGAACCCTCTCAGACCCTGTAAACCCCACACCGGCCACATTTCTTAACTCACATAAGGAGAAGCAACTGATCATAGTTAAATCTAAACTAGGTTAAATCATAGATCAGAATGTGTCGTTGTCCAGATACCTCAACGTTCTCAGGAATTTCTTGATGTAGGGGAGCACCAACGTCTCCCATGTATTGTCATTTTCTGTCAGCTAGGTTTAATTTGGAGGAGGTCAACCTGAAATGTCCGACGTGAATTTGAGATGAACAAAAACTGATGTTAAAAGGTACTAGACTGCTGTAATTAAACGTTGCTCCTACTAGTGGTACTTGATGATTTTCTGAGGTGGTGCACGGTGTAAAAAGTTCAAAAATCACTGCTTTGGAGGGTTTGGAATGCTCCAATATAGTTTCACAAAATAGGGGCCACCAGCCCTGACAGTTACCTTTCTAAGTATACTTGTTACATGATCCAGTGACATGTATTATGTGTGGAACAAAGTGGTGGCTCACACCCTGACAGCCTTCATCACCACCCACAGAGCCATACACTGCTGCTGTTACTCCCCCTCCCTCTGTACTGTGCAGCCATGTGGTGCGTTCAACAGTCTCCGCCTTGAGTGGCTCATTCAGAAACACTCATCCCGGCCCGCCCCCCGGCTGCCTCTCACCCTCTCTCCCTCCTGCTCACTCTATTCGCCCTCATTGTCACACATCGCTCTCTCTCGAGCCTCCCCTCATGGGCTCACTCATGGTCAGAGCCGAAAAGAGCACTTCTCCAGGGAAAGACTAGACTTTCATTTGCCCCCTAAAGGCACCAGATGAATCCCGCCAACAAGCGACACATGGACGCATAACACAGAAGCACAGGCTACTGACGTGACGCGATCTTTTCTCAGGTACCAATCTCTTTACCTTCAGGTCACATGCAGGCTTTTATTTTCTGTCTTTATCTTTTTTTTCCTTTGTGTGAATTATTAGTGAACACTTCTGTGGTGTCATTTCGCCAGCAGGGAATAAAAAGTGTATATTTGCAGCGCAGTGACAGCTGAGCTTTTGTGGTTGAACTTCTGCTTGGGGCTTGGAGCTCTAATATGTAGGCCAAAGGTTACCGGCTCTGCTGCAGGGAGAGCAGCTATTTCCCTTGTTTAGCGTACACCTCAGGCTGCTCTGTGATCATTACTGCTGCAAGCTCACATTGTTTCACACAATGCAGTTCTCCTGTGCAAATATTTGGACAGACTTAAGATATTAAAAAAAACATTTGTTTGACTGATGTTAACGCATCAATTTCTTGCTGTGATTGTGTTTAGAAAATACAAGCTGCATGCATACATAAAAACATTTTTATTTGTCAGCATCTTGTTCCTAAAAGCTGTTAATGTTAATACACAGCAGAACAACAGAATGGAGCTCATGAATATTGTATATAGAGATTTTTTTTTTAGATACATGTTCTGAAACTATTAACCTCAGTGATGAACAGCCAGTAAGCGGTAGTGGCCGGAAGCTTTTCCTAACACTGCCTGTTTCACAAGGTTTGGTCACAGTGAGAGTTATTTTTGATCTTGACGCACTTGTCAGTTTTGTTTGTCCTTTCCATTAGGCTCTTCAAGGTTTGTGATCAGTCAGATTTATTTATATAATCCAAAATCACAAATTCCCCTAAAGGCGCTTTAATGATTTGTTCAGATGGCACTTACCTGAGAGTTATAGTAAGTCTGATGTAAAGCACTTTTTTTTTAATAACATTCCTGTGGAACCCATTGCGAAACCCATATCTGCTATACAAATACAAAATATTTTCCAATATGTTTTTAAAAAAAAAAAGTTAAACCAAATACTGGGGTTTGTCTGTCTGGTGCTCATCAATAGTACACTACTTTTCAGCCACTTTAGAGTGTAGAGATGGCAGCATCAGCGATGTGGTCCAGGCAGATTATCATGAAAACTGTTGGTTTGCTATGAAATGCTGTACAGAGATTCACGTTTCCTGCTGACTTTTGTCAGAATTTGTCAAAATGTTTATTTATAATAACAATTTTAGTAATGACATTCCCAACAGCAAAGCTGGACCTTGTTACACATGTTAGAAATAGCATGCTAACATGCTAAATTACGGTGGTGTATGTACATGGTAAACGTCATAATATCTGCTAAACATAAGCACATCAGCACTGTCACTGTGAACAGGTGACCATGCTGATGTTAGTATTTAGCTCAAAGCATTGCTGCCTCACAGAGCTGCAGACTCTCGCTGCATGTCCTAAACCCCTGGACAGACGGCCCTTGCATAAAACTAGGCTGTCTATGTAGGGGTCGACCGATATGATTTATTTTTTTCATGGCCGATATCGATTATTAGAAATCAAGGAGACTGAAAACTGATATTCATTTGCAGTAAAAGTGAAACTCTTCGTGTCAAAATTCGAACAACCAGTGATGGAATGAACTTAAGTAAAATTTACAGAAAAACTATACTTAGTACAATTTTCTGCTACTTTATATTTCCTCTCCACTAATTTTTGTTTTGATGAATTTAGTTACTAGTGACTTTGCAGATTCCGATCAATCAGTGTTTATAGGTTATTAATTGAAATTTGTGCTATATGACCAGAGAAAACAGAGAAAAGGGGCTTTTGTGTTCACTTTTGCTCAAAAGGTAGAAAATCTACAACGACTAGAATGCACCGCGCCTTCCCAGACCGATAAATAACTTCCACTAATGAGCACCAGTCTGCTCTGTGGTTCTTGGTTTTGGCTCAGAGACAGTTGTAAAACAGGAAACAGTGAAACGTCCAGCTAGTAACAAATAATATTGTTATAATAGTAACTAAAATATGTCTATGAAAGCATTTTAGCTGAGAAATAGGCAGTTAACAGGAACCTTGGTTTATATTTGATTGGCAGATTTGTACATGTTGAGGTTTTTTTGGCCTTTGTTTTCAAAACACAGGAACAATATTGTGGCCACTTCCGGTACTGCAGCTGAACAGTACACTATAATGTTTTGACAAGTAGGCAGAGTAGGAACAGAACCTTGGTTTATATCAGTTCTGACTAGTTTAGACTCACTCTCTCGATCCGACTATCATTTTTGCAGGCAAAACGGAGAGAGGTTGCATGGAAACCAGCACTGCAGCGATACAAAACAGGTTGAAAATTAGCAAAGCTCCTGTTTAAGGAGCGGATATTAAAGCCCTATAATCATATTATGATAACCCATGATAAAGTTCTGAAAGCTGGATTTATAAGTAGGGTAAAGTTTAGGATAGTCAAATCTTTTGCAGCACTTCAATTTAATTGGTTAATGCTGCTTAGATCTGTCCGTCCTTACAATTACTCCAGTAGACTGTTTGTGGAAACAGGAATGTGCTCTTTCACAACATGTCCGGTTTAATGAGGACTGAGGGTTTAGTTGTAACTATGTGTGAAAAAACAAATTAAATCTGGTTTAAAACAATTATTTATTGTTAATGTGGTAAGCTGTTTATAATTTGTTATTTGTGGACAAAATAAAACATTTTCCACACAGATATTAATGAATAAGACCCATTGTCAGTGAATGTGCTCTTCCTATGTTGAGCAGCTGTGTCCCCATAGACTGTTGTGTCTTCCAGGACAACAATGACACCATTTATAGGATATGAACTCGGGATGAAAAACAAGACAGTAAGGCCATGAGCTGTGGCTCAGTTGATTCCCTGGTTTGAACCTTACACCAAGCGGAGGAATTTCTCAAGTGAGCAGGAGGGGGGACACCACCCTTGATGGCAGTAGTCGAGGAAAATGAAATGTCTTTGAGGACGACACTGAACCCCTTCAACTCTATGGGCACTGGTCCATGTCTCACCTCACTATGACAGTGGACTATCAGAAAGAGGGAGGAACAGAAACACTGCACAATTAATGCAGTGATATGATCAAAACTAACTGTTTCGTCCAGCCGACATGTTTTCACAACGTTCAAACTATAAAAATTGGGGTGCAAAGGTTGCCATCATAGAGAGGAACAAGACGTGATGATCGTTCAAATATTGGGCACACTTTCGGACAATTGTTCTTTTTTTAATCCCCATAATCGTGTTGCACTCATTGTATCTACAAAAAGTGACAGAAAGGATTAGAGCTGCAATGATTAGTTGATTAATTAAGTAGTCAATCAAAAGACGGCAAGACAATAAGAAGAAATTCAAAATCAGAAATGTATATTTACAATACTAATGAGGTAATATTACAAACTATTACAAATATTATTTTTTTCATAGCTGAATAAACAAGCTGTTCTCAGAGGAAAATAATGTTCCCAGAACACTGTTTGAAGCTAGAAAGGTGGCAGGGTCCGCCACATGAAAACAAAGCAAAGCAGCATGAACATGTGTTGTCCTTTTAAGATCAGTTTGTTTATTCAGTTTATTCAGTCGTGAAAACAAGTAAGGATCTTTCTCTTTTGATTCCCAAAACTACACAGTGCACCTTTAATTGATTATTCATGAAAATAACCAGCAGATTACTCTATAATGACAACTGGAATGCCACTCGATAGAGCACGTCCATTTATCTGGATCTGCACCAAAATTTAATGAGGTCTATTCTGGGCTGAGACCCATCATCCATCCAAGTTTTGTGGAAATGCATTAAGTTGTTTTTGTGGCATCCTGCTGACAAACCAACCAATGTGCTAACAAATGGACACGGGTGAAACATTACCTCCTTGGATAGTTGTAGCCCTCGAAGTAATTTTAAAAGAAAAGAAGAAAGCTTGAGAGAGAAGTTGAAACCCCCAGCAACATACTCGCAACAATAGCTGACCAGTCGCTGCGTGAAGTGAGCGAGAATGTCATACTGTTGGTATAAAAACATGACTAAACTTGTCAGACCTCCTCAACCCCCACCTCAGTGCTCTTTTGGAAGCAGCATACTGATGTCTTTATATTCTCTGAAGAACATGAGCGTATTGGAGCGCTCACCTCGTGTGCCCCGTCCACACCAAGCTCTTTGGGGTCGCTAGGCAGACCTTGTTCCAGAAGATAATTTGTCTCCATGAAAGTCCCTGTGTACCAGGAAATACTCTGTGCCCACAGAGAATTTATAGGATAAAGCAAATAGGACCTTTATTTGAATGTTCTGTGACTTGCTTAAGCAACTGCCAAATAAAGTTAAAACCACTGAAGTGATGGCCTGAAACAGGTGTAAAGCATGAGTGTTTGGGTTAGAAACACATTGTTGACCTCTTGTAAAGTTTTTCCATTTGACGCAGTCTTTTTGTGTCCTGTAAACTTTGTATATGGACTCTTTCTACACTTACTGTCTGCTGTATGTCACCTTTATTATAAGCTTTGAGCACAATGTGTTTTTTCCCCTTCGTGTTATTTTTGTTCTCATACTTGTACTTCTTATGTACCACACATAATTAACACATAATTGCAGGCCCCTGATGTTGCTCTGTCCTCTCAGTGTATCTACCAAAAGATCACTAAAACACTTTAGGAAAGTTGTTTTGAGCATCTCGGGACGTATATTTAACAACATGTTTTCCAGTCTATTTGCTTCACTCCCACATCACATCGAAGGCAGCGGCACAAAAGCAACATTGATGGAGGAATAATCCTCATGCCAAGCAGCACTGACCCTCTGTTGACCTAATACAGCAAGACTGCCGGCATTGTGCGGGTTTTGAACATTAATATACAGATTAAATCATGTAGATATTCCTGCTGTGGTCAGTGATTATGTTGTTAAAATGTTTACTTTCTGCTACTGAAGAGTGAAATATTGTGTTATTGAGCCAACATTTGCTGCTGAAAAATAAAATCCACAAACAACATCGATAATTATAGTTAATACGACAACAGACACTTGTTTTTGCCTCTGCCTCTCAATGAATCTACACTGATCAGAAATCCTATTGACTTCCTGTCCTTTCCTTGTTCCAGTGCGATGGACAAGCCTTTCGGACCAGATGTCAAGTTCACGTTGAATGATGGCACGGCTCATCCTGCACCCAGCACCCAGACCAGAGGACAGTGGTCGAGCAAAATGGAGTTCCTCTTGGCTGTCGCAGGACAAATCATAGGCCTGGGAAATGTGTGGAGGTTCCCTTACCTGTGCTACAAAAATGGAGGAGGTGAGTTTCATTCAGTGAAATTGTTAAGCAGTTACTGTCTTCACGAGTAAACATGCAGAATGTTCAAAATACCTCAAACTTGATGGCAATGAGAATAGATTGAGAGCTGCAACAGCAAAAATTTATGTGATAACAATGTATGTCTGTGTTATCAGCAAAAATCGCAATTCAGAACTGCTGTGTAAATATTATTCATTTGCGGTACCCAACATTTGCCGCACCCAGCTGTGTGCAACATAAGAAAACCACGAGCAAACAGACAAAACACAAGCAGCGAAGAAAACATTTCTACAACTGTGATAACACGTACGCTGCATTTGGAAACAAACACTGCGAGTAGCTGAATACAAACTGAGAAACCCATTTCCTAGGTGTCGTAAAGAAACACTTCAGAAACAGAAGGGTATCCAGACAAAACACAACAACACAATTTTCCAATGAAACACACCCAGACGGCTGAACTGATGCTTGAAAAATGATCTAACTATATATATCTAGTGTAATTTGAGATTAAACGTTGGATGGCATTTGAATGTCATTCTTGAGGATTACTAAAAATGTTGAACCTACGAACAACTCATGCGGTGTTTCTTTTCTGTTTTCCCAAGGTGTGTTCTTCATCCCATACGTGCTCTTCCTCTTTACCTGCGGCATCCCCCTCTTCCTCATGGAGACATCTCTCGGCCAGTACACCAAACAGGGGAGTATAACCTGCTGGAGAAAAATCTGTCCCCTCTTTGAAGGTAAGGATCCAAAATAACTGTCCACGAGAAATCAAATAAATCTGTGTAATTAAACTTAAAGTATGTCGTGGTGAAGACGTGTGACATTGAATTATTACCAAACTGTGATCCAATAATTTACAAAATGGGATTATGCCACTAAAATACTATGGCTCATCATTATTTTACATGTCATCTGCTTTGAAAACACAGATAGGTTTAATCTCAAAGACACACAACATGTATGAGTATCTGTATATGTTCCACATGGTCAAAAAAAAACCTCAAATCCTTCACATCACATTTTTCTACAGTTGCTGTGGTGAATGTAGAACAAAACACGCAGACACACACATCAAGACCTGTGATAACATTTGTATGTACACAAATCTGTATATGAATTATGTAATGAGAGCATTGATACTTTAATAATATTTAATCATTTGTCACAAAGTTTTTCTGTATAAGAATGTCTTCCTGAGTTTGTGTGCTCATTTAAAAACAGATATTCTGTCTTTTTGACATTTAGGCAGATGGATTCGCAAGATCACTCGATCTCGCAAATTCATCCTGCCAGGCTTCAAGCGGTGCGATGATGTGATTGGTTAAAAGTAGCCCGTGATCGACAGATGGTTCGTCCAATCACCTGCCAAGTATGTTTTTATAATGGCCATCCACTTTGTCAGCTTTAAGTGGCACCTTTCCAGGTGGTTTTTATAACATGCCATCTAGTGCGTCATATTCCTTGACTTCCTCGTGTCAACATGACTCCCAGTGGTTAAATAATGCCCCCAGTGAGCTGTGACACGTGTTCAAATGATTTACTAAAGCGTCCTTCTCACGTTCACGTGGCTTCAAGCACACATTTCTATAGTAAATTAGTAGAAAAAGTGTTCTCCACCTAGCTGCCTGTCTGTGTACTGGAAAAGTATATAAACATATATGATTTAATAATAGTCATTTTCCAAGATTTTCAAATTATAGTAGTATTTTGTTATATAATATATTGTTATTGTTTGATTAGTTTTATTAGTACCACTTGTTTCACTTGTTTCATATGATATCTTAATGTGAGGTAATGTACGGTACGGTAGTCACTTTAAAGATTGTTTTGTAAGATTGTATATTTCAACACTGTATTTTCTGCAATAATTTACTTTTTCATTATTATTTTTAATCTGCTCCACATGTTTTCTATATATGTGTAATTAAAGGAGCTATATATAAGCATTTTAGTTAAACATTTACTAAAATTATCAACAGTTAGAAGATAAACAGTTTTGACCTCATGTCAAATATGTCAGTCTTGTGTTGCAGAGATGTGTGCTGAAGATAGCGTGCTAACCAGCCAGCCACTGCCTGTTGTTTCTCATAATACCACTTTGCATGTCAAGAGGTGATGATGAGTTACTGTACTGTCTGGTCTGCCCTCAGTACAACATGAGAGGATGAGGAATAACCACCTTTAGCAACAAAGGAAGGAACGACAGTAGTAGAGGCAAAACAATAGTAGGCCTAACATCTCTGTTTGGCTAGTAAAGTTGCATATAGCACCTTTAATTAAACTAGTGTTTGGCGCAGAGTAACAAGCTGAACAATATTTTATCCAGAAGTATTTGTTTCCTAATTCAAAGTGTTCAGCTTGTGATTTAAATACTTTTTGTTTGCTTATTTCAGGGATGGGGTACGGCAGTCAGGTGGTTGTTTTATACTCCAGCATCTATTACATCATCATATTGGCCTGGGCTTTCCTGTATCTGTTCTTCTCTTTCCGATCTGAACTTCCCTGGGCGAATTGCAGGAACAGCTGGAACACGGGTAGGCTCCAGCATGTGATCTGAATGAGTAAACACATGTGGAAACAGATTTTTAGGCTCATTTTTGAGTCTGGTTTTGGATCTGGAATGCAAAGTCCAGCTTCTGGAAACATTGAAGTCTTGATGTGATTTGCTCTGCCTGGCCTGTTATGTAACATACTTAAAAAATATTTCCAGACACATCTTGTGACATACAGTTTTCTCCAAAAAAGATCAGTAACATCTTTGACCTGTGTAATTACATTAATAGACATATTCATAGATATATGAAAATGTCAAAAATAGATACATTAAATAAAATACCAGCACATTTTACAGGCAAGAATAAAAAAGGTGGAATTTGATAATGTGTGTATGCGCCCTTAATGCCTGTGATCTTTGCAACAGCGACCTGTGTTGAGTTTGATCGAAGGGGTGATTTGAACTGGACTGTACCTGCAAACGCAACATCACCAGTGAGAGAGTTTTGGGAGTAAGTATGAGTCAAAAAATTCAAATACGACAGTAAGCTCTGAGAGGGCCGTTCGTGAATTCTAACTGAGAATGTGCTTCGCAGGATACGAGTTTTAAATATCTCAGGAAGTATCCACGAGATGGGCGGCGTGCGATGGGAGTTGGCTCTGTGTCTTCTGTTGTCGTGGATCATCTGTTACTTCTGTGTCTGGAAAGGAGTAAAGTCTACCGGGAAGGTAGGATCATTTTTTATGTTGTGTGCAAAGTATCAAACAACTCCTAAACTGTTAAAGGTTAACACATTAGGAAGACAAGTATATTGCCAGACGTCATTCTCCTCATTGCCTTTTTCATAACAGCTTACTTAACCCTTGTTCTACAAGTGTAAAAGAAGATGTCTTCGCACAAAGTTCATGGTTCAAGTGTAAATGAAAGCTCACTGAAAGTTAATGTTAGAGTGAGGCTACAGCCCGGGAGCTCATTTTCACATTTGCACAAACATAATCAGTCTGACAGTGTACTGCTGTGGTCCAGACTGAAATATCTCAGCGACTATTAAATTGATTTTAGATTTTTGCAGATAATTGGTGGAAGCCAGAGAATAAATCCTACTAACTTTGGTGATCACATTTCTGGTTTCAGTTAAACATCTCAGCAACTGTTGGATGTATTAATGTAGAAACTGGTGCACACTGAAGATAAAGTGAAATCACTTGTTTATCCTTTTAAATTGTTGCCTTGCCAAATTTTAATTGTGTCCAAATCTTTGTTTGAAGACAAAATAAATGCAAGGCCAACTACATTCCCATCTACCTTAGCTAGATAAGACAAGATAAGACTTTTCACCTTTCACATATATAGATATGACAAAGATGGATAATAACAGCGGGTGATAGACACATGGTATCCAGTAGTATTCTACAAATGAATACAAATATATACACATTGATAAAATATATGTATATAATTGTGCTAATTAGCTAATATTACCATGCTGACATGCAAAACTAAGAATGTGTTCCCAAACTTAAAGTTGTAATACACAAGAAGTCAAATTTTGCTGCTAACTGCTGCTACATATAGCTGCTGTTAGCTTGTTAGCTTTGTTGGCTGTGAAGCCCACCTCTGAGGCCTGAGCTATACTATCTAATTATCCCCTTTTGAGGTGGAAAGTTGTATTATGAGACTGGACGGGCTGACGCTAGCTGGTTAGCATGCTAATTTCAGTTGATACTTCTGCAACAAAATACATTGTTGACCAATTTTATTTCACATTTGAATGTTTAAAACTAAGATTCTTACATATTGCAACTTTGAATAAAGCTGTTTCAAACATCAGTTGTGGAGCTTTGCAGGTCTGTGTAGGTCTTCAACACAGCTATCAATGTCCACACTTTTTCCACAAATCAACCCCACCGTGGCTCTTCCACAGGTTGTTTACTTCACTGCCACATTTCCATATGTGATGCTGGTGGTGCTGCTTGTTCGTGGACTCACTTTACCTGGGGCCTTAGATGGGATCAAGTTTTACCTCTACCCAGATCCATCCCGCCTCGCTGACCCACAGGTATGAGCACATTTCTCTGCTTACAGATGGTTTTAATTGATGTCCCTGAAGTCGATAGCTATGTAAAACATCAGCTAATATCCATGAGGTGGTTCTGTAAAGATGCCCGGCAGAGTTTCAATACAAGGTAATGGCCTTCCATAGGCCTGCACGATTAATCGTAATTTCATCGTCATCGCGATGTGAACGTGCGCGATAAACCCATCGCAAAAGCTGGTCTGAAGTGCGATAAGTTTTGTTTACATCCGCCATGCTTTCACACTCAGCGTACTGACATTTGGCCAATCAGATGCGGCCCTGGACACATTGGCCATGCATGCACACCGTTTAGCCAATCAGATGACGCCCAGCTCTGCTCACATTCCTGCGTGAAAATTAGCAGCCAGAGTAAACAGGATGTCGGAGGCAGGAGAGCAGAGCGGTGAAAATGCCGACGAAACGCTTGTGGCAAAAAGAAATGGCAGCTCCGCGGTTTGGAGATACTTTGGACTCAAGCCAGAAGACAATTTACAGACTCAGGTACTGTGCAGGACCTGCAGAACAGTTGTAGCAACGTCCAGAGGTAACACCACCAACCTCCATCACCACCTGCTGCACCGCCATAAAGAGCTGCACGAGCAATTTAAGGCCAGTCAGTCTCGAGCGCAAACGTCGAGCAGCAGTCAAGTAACGCGACCATCACTGCACCAACAGTAACATGTGTAAATTAATGTTAGAAGGGTTTTGTTCAATAAAAGCAGGCTCAAAAATATTTGTTTTTCCATTTATTTATTTAATTGTCATCAGCTATTAAGTGTTTAAGAGGACCTCAAAGCAGGGAATCTATTAATGCAGAAAAATCTGAAAGACACAGGAACTGTATGCAAA